>OY728132.1:493829077-503829077 GCA_963277665.1 Viscum album
AAACAGATTCTGGGCTGAAGACATGAGATGAATCTGACACATAATTTCTCAATAGAAAAACATGAAAAACATTTTCTACCAGAAATAAACTCAGTGGAAAATATACTCGGTATCCAACTAGTCTAACATTCTCTAGGATTTAATAATTTTTAATGAACCATAGACATATCTTTCCTTTCTTACCAAAATTCATAACACTTTTCCATGGTGTGATTCTAAGAAAAAAATTACCACCTACCTCAAAAAAAATGTTTGTCCTCATGTTGTCTACATTACTTATAAGCCTGTTCTGAGTTATCCTCATGTGATGCTGGATCATATTCACTTTCTAATCCAATTCCTCTACTAATTTTGGTCTCATCAACTTCCTTTCCTCGACTTCATCCCATAAATCTGGAGTTCGACACTAATTCCCATACCATGCCTCAAAAGGTTCCATCGGTAAACTGGAATGAAAACTCTTATTATAAGAAAACTAAACTAAAGAAAGATGTTGATCTCACCTTCCAAGTTAGTCCATTAAACTAGCTTGAAACATATCATCTAATGTCTAAATCATCCAATCTGATTGTCCATCTAATTAAGGATAAAAATTTGTACTAAAAATTAATTCTGTGACCAATGTCTTTTGAAGGCCCTTACAAAAATTAAAAGTGGGATTGGGATCCTGATTAGATACAATAGAAATAGGAACTCTATGTAACCTGTAAATCTCTTTGAGGTACAATAGAAAAAGCTGATCTAAAGACATTTTATCTTAAATAGAAAGAAAATATGTACATTTAGTCATCCGATCAACAATTACCCAAATCAAATTATTAACTTGATAAGTCTTAGGTAGTCCCACAATGAAGTCCATGGATATATTCTCCCATTTCCACTAAGGCACGAGAAAAGGCTAAAGAAACCCCTTCGATAACTACCTCTCTGTTTAAACCTATCGATATGTCAAACATTTCATGGTAAAATCAGCAATATCCCTTTTCCTTCCATCCCACAGGTAATATTCCCGAAGTTCTTTGTACATATTAGCACTACAAGGATGAACTAAAAATGGAGAACTAAGAGCTTCACACAACAAATCCTTCTTCAAATGGGAATCACAAGGTACACAAAACCTTTTACCAAATCTTAGTACCCAATATTTATCAAGGTTAAATTCTAGAAACCTACCCATTTTAACAAATTCTACAATTTTATGTAGCTCATGGTCTCCCATATGTGATTTCTTAGTTATGTCTGATAACAGTGACTAAACTAAAACTTGATAAAAACATATGTATTTCGAGCACCAACAACTTCTAATCCAAAATTAATCAAATCATTAATCAAGGGTTCGTACACTAGTGCAGAAAACGTTTTTTACGTCACCATTTTTTACGTCGGTTATATAAACCGACGTCATAATATGTAAAACGAGTTTTTTTACGTCGGTTATTTATTAACCGACGTAAATATTTGTATTCGGTACACCTTTAACGTCGGTTATTATTATAACCGACGTTATTAATCGCGCGGATTCGTTTTTTACGTCGGTTATAACAATAACCGACGTAAAAAACGCGGTTTCTGAAGGCTTTTTTACGTCGGTTATTGAATAACCGACGTAACAAACGCGGTTTTTGAAGGCTTTTTGACGTCGGTTATTTTATAACCGACGTAAAAAAAGAATCCGCAGATGTTTTTGACGTCGGTTATTCCATAACCGACGTAAAAAAACGCGGATTTTGAGCCCTTTATAACGTCGGTTATAAACTAACCGACGTAACAAATAAATCGGAGGAAGGTTTTTACGTCGGTTATTGAAATAACCGACGTTATACATGTTTTTAAAACAATTATCACGTCGGTTATTGAATAACCGACGTGATAACTCATTTAAAAATTTACCCAAACCTGTGGATTGTCATTCGCGAGTTTACCTTCGACAGTCGCGACTCGTCTCTCTCGCGCGTAAACCCGAATCGGCTCGTCCATTTCGTTGGTTTAGATTCGTTTTGCGATCATCGTTTCTCATATTTAATATCCTCGGATCAATCATCTAAACTCGCAGCACTCAGGTAATCCTCCCACTCGTTCGTTTTTTTTCGGGGATAGTATATATATATGTCTTGTGATTTTTTTGTTGAAACTAGCTAAGATTCTTCGATTGCGAACCCTTTTAACTCGTTTTGGCACCATAATCTTATTTATCATCCTTAGATCTATTTGTTCGACTTGCAATATTGAGGAATTTTATGATTTCACTAATTTTTCATCGTTTTCTATAAATCCCCGAGAGGGTTGGGGCGTGTCCATTTGGATGGGTTGCCCTTTTACAGTTGTTACTACTTTGATCACACACAACCATGGCATAGGTGCATGGATTTGGGGTCGGGGGGTGTCCAGGGGGGTTTACAATGGGGTGGGTGGGTGTGGGGGGCTGTCCAAGGGTGTGGGTGGGTGTTGGGGGGTGTCCAGGGGGGTGTCCAAGGGGGTAGGGGGTGGGGGTGGTGTTTAGGAGGGGTGGGGGGCTGTCCAGAGGGTTGGGGGGTGTCCAAGCAGGTCGGGGGTGGGGGGTTGTGTCCAGGAGGGGTGGGGGTGCTTTCTAGAGGGGTCAGGGGCTATCCAGAGGGGTTGGGGGTGTCCAGGGTGGTGTCCAAGGGGATGGGTGGGTGTGGGGGGCTGTCCAAGGGGGTGGCGGCCTGTCCAGAGGGGTCGGTGGAGTGTCCAGGGGGGTGTCCAAGGGGGTGGATGGGTGTGGGGGGCTGTCCAAGTGGGTGGCGGCCTCTCCAGAGGGTATTTGGGGTTGTCCGGGTGGGTGGGGGGGGCTGCCCAGAGGGTTGGGGGATGTCCAGGGGGGTGTCCAAGGGGGTAGGGGGTGGGGGGTGGTGTCCAGGAGGGGCGGGGGGCTGTCCAGGGGGTTTATAAGGGGGTGGGTGGGTGTGGGGGGCTGTCCAAGGGTGTGGGTGGGTGTTGGGGGGTGTCCAGGGGGGTGTCCAAGGGGGTAGGGGGTGAGTGGTGGTGTTTAGGAGGGGTGGGGGCTGTCTAGAGGGTTGGGGGGTGTCCAGGGGGGTGTCCAAGCAGGTCGGGGGTGGGGGGTTGTGTCCAGGAGGGGTGGGGTGCTTTCTAGAGGGGTCGGGGGCTGTCCAGAGGGGTCGGGGGGTGTCCAGGGTGGTGTCCAAGGGGATGGGTGGGTGTGGGGGGCTGTCCAAGGGGGTGGCGGCCTGTCCAGAGGGGTCGGTGGGGTGTCCAGGGGGGTGTCCAAGGGGGTGGATGGGTGTGGGGGGCTGTCCAAGTGGGTGGCGGCCTCTCCAGAGGGTATTTGGGGTTGTCCGGGTGGGTGGGGGGGCTGTCCAGAGGGTTGGGGGATGTCCAGGGGGGTGTCCAAGGGGGTAGGGGGTGGGGGGTGGTGTCCAGGAGGGGTGGGGGGCTGTCCAGAGGGGTCGGGGGGTGTCGAGGGGGGTTTACACATCGATTTGTTTTATATTTCAAAATTGTTTACATTCAAATTATGATTTTTTTCATATAAAAATATATTTGTCTTATCTAAAAAATATATATATTTTTGCTATTTGTTATAGGTAATAATGAGTCGAAGTTGGATTACGGCACATCGAATGAGCAATGAATATGAGGAAGGTGTTGATGCCTTTTTGGAATTTGCTAAACGAAATGTTCCAAGTAGTGACATTTTTTTCTGTCCATGCCTGAAATGTCTGAATATGAAGAAGATGAAAAGTAGAGAGATAAAAGATCATCTGATTTGTCATGGTTTCAATCCGAGTTACAACCCTTGGATTTGGCATGGCGAAACTGGACAGAATGTCACTGATGATAATGAATCGCAAGATGGTAACTCCGATGGAATTGAAGAAATGATTCGTGATATTGTAGCAGAACAAATTGAGATAGAACCGACAGTTGCACGTCTATATGGTGATGCCGAAAAACCATTATATCCTGGTTGTACAGATTTTACGGTTTTGTCGGCGGTGTTAAGATTGATTAACCTGAAGGCGAAACATGGATGGAGTGACAGAAGTTTTACAGAGCTGCTACAATTGATGAAAGACATTCTTCCAAAAGATAACGATCTTCCAGATTCACATTATAAGGCCAAAAAAATATTATGCCCGATGGGATTGGGATACAGGAAAATACATGCCTGTCCGAATGACTGCATTATATATAGGAAGGAATATGAATTTCTGAAAGAGTGTCCTAAATGTGGGACATCACGGTATAAGGTGAAAGAAAAATCACAAGCTGATGTAGAGATTACAAAGCTCCCTTCAAAGGTATTTTGGTATCTTCCTATAATTCCTCGTTTCAAACGTTTATTTGCTAATTCACATGATGCAAAAAGGTTAAGATGGCATGTTGATGAGCGGGTATGTGATGGAAAAATACGTCATCCAGCTGATTGTCCACAATGGAAGAAAATTAATGCCCAGTACCCTACATTTGGAAATGAAATTAGAAATCTGAGACTAGGCTTGTGCACAGATGGAATGAATCCATACCGAACCCTCAGTAGCACACATAGTTCATGGCCTGTTTTATTGGTAATTTACAACCTCTCTCCTGAAGTTTGTATGAAGCGAAAATATGTCATGTTGAGTATCATGATCTCTGGTCCAAAGCAACCCGGCAATGATATTGATGTATACTTGTCACCGCTGATTGATGATTTGAAACTGTTATGGGCTGATGGTATTAGGGTGTATGATTCTTATAAAATGGAATATTTTCAACTGCATGCAATGCTTCTATTCACTATAAATGACTTCCCAGCATATGGAAATTTGTCTGGATACAGTGTTAAAGGGCATAAAGCATGTCCAATTTGCGAACAACAGACGTCATATTGTCAATTGCATCATGGGAGGAAAACAGTGTACATGGGTCATCGAAAGTTTTTGCCTATGGATCACCCTTATAGAAGACTAAAAAAGGCATTCAATGGCTCACAAGAATTTGATACTGCTCCTCAATCTTTATCCCCAGAATTGTATTTTGAGAGGGTGAAAAACCTTGATGTGACATTGGGAAAGACACAGAAATCTGGTAATGATAGACATATTTGGAAGAAAAGGTCAATATTTTTTGAGCTACCATATTGGAGGTATCATGAAGTCAAACATAATATTGATGTCATGCACGTGGAGAAGAATATCTGTGATTCTTTGATCGGAACATTGCTAGATATTAAAGGAAAGACAAAAGATGGGTTGAATGCAAGGTTAGACCTACTGTCAATGGGAATACGTTTGGAGTTAGCTCCCACTCCTAAAGGAAGACGAACATTTCTTCCCCCGGCTTGTCATACATTATCGAAGAGGGAGAAAAGTAGCTTCTGTCAGTGTCTTCATGATATCAAAGTGCCTCAAGGTTATTCTTCAAATGTAAAAAATTTTGTCTCATTGAAAGACTTGAAGTTGATAGGTATGAAATCACATGATTGTCATGTCATGATGCAACAAATTCTACCAGTTGCACTGCGTGGAATATTGCCCATCCGTGTCAGAAAGACTATAATGAGGTTGTGTTATTTTTTCAATTCAATTTGCAACAAGGCGATTGATGTGAATGCTTTGAACATTTTGGAAAAGGATGCAATTTTTATACTTTGTCATTTGGAAATGTATTTTCCTCCAACTTTTTTTGATATGATGGTGCATTTAATGATTCATCTGGTTCGAGAAATAAGACTTTGTGGACCTGTATATCTTCGTTGGATGTATCCTTTTGAAAGGTATATGAAAATATTAAAGGGATATGTTAAAAATCCATATCGACCTGAAGCCTCCATTATTGAAAAGTATATTTCTGAGGAGGTAGCAGAGTTTTGTACGAGCTACTTGGCTACGGCGCAACACATAGGTTTGCCTCCATCTCGCCATGAACGGGTTAATAATGAGGGAAAGGGGATTCGTGGCTTGAAAGTCAAATCACTGTCAGCTGAACATATGAAGAAGTTAGAATCATACATCTTGAATAACATAGCTGATGTTCAACCGTATATCACATTGCATATTAATGAGTTGAAACAATGTCATCCAAAGAAGAAAGAAATGTGGATTTTGAATGAGCACAACAAAACTTTTTTGCCATGGTTTAAAAAGACCTTGCTTGGTAGATCAGATGTATCAGAGTCATTAAAATGGATAGTGGGTGGTCCATCTTTAAATGTGATAACATGGTCCGCTTATGACATTAATGGCTATACATTTCATACGAAATCTCAGGACAACAGAAGTACAGTTCAGAATAGTGGTGTATTGGTGTTTGCAGAAGCAATGCATTTTTCGAGTGCTAAGGACAGAAACCCAATTTCGGCATCAACTGCATATTATGGAGTGATTGAAGACATATGGGAGGCTGATTACTTTAAAATTAAAGTTCCCGTTTTTAACTGTAAATGGTTTATCGGTAACAACAGTGTTAGACACGATGAATTTGGAATGACACTTGTTAATCTGAATAGATTGGAAGACACAGCTGATTCTTTTATAATGGCAACACATGCCAAACAAATTTTCTATGTAGTAGATCAGTCAGATATGTAGTGGGCTGTTGTTTTACAAGGGAAAAACCAATATGTTGGTGAGGATGAATTTGATGAAGATGCTGATTTATGTGAGATCCCTACTTCCATGGAAAGATTAACAGAACATAATGATGAGTATGTTGAAGACATGGTTTGTGCCATAAGGAACGATCACGACGAAGGAATTTGGGAAAACAATCCAACTGTACATTCCTAAAATTACAGGTAACACAAGTTTATTTCTTGTTTACATTTAGTTTTTTCATATAATGTTAGATACTGTAAATTTTTTACTTATTAAAACATGTATCAAACCAAAACGATAAAACAATAAAAACCGTAAAGAGGAGAAGTCCTGGGCGCACCGGCTGGCCGGTGGTGGATCACCTGTTGGCCGGTGGTCCAGAACAAAGCTCTGTCTGGTCCACCGGCCGGCCGGTGCTGAGCCAGCGGCCGGCCGGTGGACCAGACAGAGAGCCTTCCTCTCTGTCTGGACCACCAGCGGTCGGCCGGTGGTGAGCCAGCGGCCGGCCGGTGGCACCAGGCAGTGGGCAAGTCTACTGCCTGGGTCCTCCGGCTGGCCGGTGTGCTCACACCGGCTGACCGGTGGACTCAGTGAGTCCACGTTTCAGTTTTCTTGGGACAACACTTTGGCAAACTTTTGCCTGTGTTTACCATGTTTATCATTGTTTAACATGCTTACCATATTACCAATGTTTACTATTATGTAATTTAGTACACTTTTCTATTTGTGAACTAATGTTTGTTTTTTTGATTTGAAGGAAAATGACAGATCAATCAGTTGATCAGCCACATGATTCTGGAGATGAGCATATTGGTCATACATCTGGGGAGGAACATTCACATGCTCCTATTACGAAAAAGAGTTCAAAGGTTGGTAAGCGTGGGTGCACACGTTTACCAAAATTATCACTTGCCCGTACGAAGGAGGAGAGGATAGTCGTGGAGTTTGATGATGATGATCTTCCTAGAGGTCCAAATGCTAAAGATTTGAAGGGTTTTGTAGCAACTCAGGCTAAGAGCAAAGTAAGCATTCTCTATGATGATTGGAGAAGTGTGGATAAGGCGATAATTTCTCAGCTGTGGGAGACCATTTTGGTAAGATCTTTTGCTATTGTTTGACTGTTCTTTAAATGTTTCTAGTATATATAATATTTTTAGCCTCTTTTTTATCAGATGACATCTGATATTCCTGACACTGGAGGAGTCAGGAAGAAATACTTATCGTTGGCTGCTAGGAGATGGAGGGATTTCAAATCAACCCTCTCATCTGATTTCATTTATGGTCATAGGAGTCGTGAGAATCCATGTCGTATATATCCTTTTATAGATGAAGACACATGGAGACAATTTTTTGAAATTAGAAGAAAAGAATCATTTTTGGTAAGGGCAATGTAAACTTTTATAAGCTTTCTTATATAAATGATCTTATTATTGTTTTGTTAATGATTACTTATTCTTAATTTACAGCAAACAAGGAAAGCTCATCAAGAGATCCATTCTAAAAATGTATACCCTCATAGTTTATCTCGGGGAGGGTATGCATTATTGGAAGAACAAATGATGGCAGAAAAATTTCAACAACTAAGAGCTGAGTCTTCAAGCTCTGGAGAGGTGGCCCCTCCATCCCCTCCATCTAGACATGAGAAATGGAAAAGAGCTCAGAAGGGAAAAAAAGGACAATATCTTTCGGAAGAATCGAGACTCGTAGTTGAGAGGATTGTAAGATATCTATTTTATTTATTTAAGTTTACTATTTTCGTCATATATTTCCAATCATTATAGAAATGTTCAATTAATTATTACAAGACTCTCTTGAGGAGCAGAGTTCACAGGGGACATTTACACCATCTGGGAGGGAAGATATTTTATCTGTGGCATTGGGAAAGCCCGAACATCCTGGCCGTGTAAGAGGATATCCGGCAGGTGTATCGGTAAGAAAAGTGTTGCCACGTTCCTCAACTTCTAACGTTGAGAGAGTTTATAAAAAAAAATAGAATCCTTGGAGGCTGAAGTCCATAATATTAATGCGACAATGGAGGACAAGATTAGAGCATCGGTGCAGTTAATGTTTGCAGACTTGCAAAGACAATTTCAGGGTGCAGCTCCCACTCCACCTCTCCCAGTAGCTCCCACTCCCCCACCTCAGCCTGCGGACCCCATTTTTGATCCTCCTCCTCCGCCGCAGCTACCTACTTATTGTGAGTTGTATGTTGATGATCCTCAACATCATATAGTTGCATATGGGATGGTATATTGTATAGGAGATACAGTTCATCATCAACAGTTAGAGGTAAAGAATCAGAGGGTCACTATACAGGATATTATAGATAGATCAGCTCGGATACCATTACCTACAGATGAGGTGACGACAGTTGGACATAGTATCGGCCATTTTTTACTTTGGCCATCCAGACTTCTTCGACTCATTACCATAGAGGTATGGATGTTATATCTTTTATTTTATATTTTTATTAATGTTTTATCATTTGAAAACTAATATATTTTTCAATTTATTTTTACAGGAATACTTCAAAGGTAAAGAAATACTGTATAGACAACAACAAAGACAGATAGCTATGACATCAGATGCAGATACTAGCAGTCTTGACAAATTGTCAAGATATTCAAATTTGTTGGCGGATCATTATGACTTTACAATGGAAGCTCATGTCTGTGGACGTGAACTATGTGTGGGGATTATGAAAACTGATATCATGGAGTTTGTCACTGGAGATAAGTTGGGCATCAACGTGGTGCAAATTTTTATCATGTAAGTCTTAACACCTTTTCCTTGCGTTATATTTATTAAAAATGTATACTTATGTCTGCTTTGTATTAGGTATCTGTATAAAATTTGTGAGAGGAATGAGCTGACAGATGTATATGGATTCGTGGACCCACAATTGATTTCCCCTGAAGCATGTGCATTGGATGAGGAACAAAGAATGCTTTATATTGCTGATAGATTTGAAAAGAATGTAATCACACAGTGTTGGATGATGCCTTTTTGTGAGAGGTATGAAACACATCCCTCTCAAAGAGTTAATTATCTTTTAACATAAAAAACTACTAACGTTAAATTTCCTTTTATCAGGGATCATTGGATGTTAGGGGTTTTTTTCCCTAGGGAGAAAACACTTTATTGGATATGCTCTCTCCATGATGATGTGCGAGAAAGTTTTAAGAATATATTGGAAACGTAAGTTTCAATTTCACAATAGTTTTATATATTATAATGAATTTTAAATTTACCCCATTCGTATTATTTTCTAACAGGGCATGGGTCCACTTTCGAAAAAGCGCAAAGAAAAGGAATTTCAAGATCAAATATGTACATGCGAAGGTAAATATCCATTTATAATTTGTACATTTTGATTTATTACATAAAAATAATATATTGAATTTACACTCATTCAAACAGAAATGTCATGAGCAACAAGGCATCATCGAATGCGGATATTACATGTTAAGATTTATGTATTAAATAATAACAACTGGGACAGTTCTGAGTTTTGACCTGGTAAGATTTCCTCTTTCTCATAATATTTCAATTTGATTTATTCATTATACACGTTGACTACTATCCTTTTCCTTTGTAGCTTTTTGATGACCCTCAACCCTTTACTGCTGAAGATATCAAACACTTACAAGTGGAGTGGTCAAATTATTTTACAGGTTTGATTGACTTTTAGTTGTTTGTAATGTAAAATGTAATTTTGAATATTGTCAATGTAATTGTGTATTTCGTAGTCGTTTAGGTTGGATTTAGTTTTTTTTGAAGTTGACAGTGTAAGTTTTGAATGTTATATAAGTGAATGTTTAATTTTTCTCTACTTCTTGTTTTGGTCTACTGTTGATGGTTTTTCTGGTCTGGATTTTGGTATGGGGGGAGAGGTTCCAAGGGGGTGGGTGGGTGTTTGGGGGGTGTCCAAGGGATATGGGAGGGGTGTCCAAGGTGATTTTGGGGCTGTCCTAGGGGTCGGGGGGGTGTAAATGAGGGTGGGGGGTGTCCAAGGGGTGGGGGTGTCCAAGGGATATGGGAGGGGTGTCCAAGGTGTGTTTGGGGCTGTCCAAGGAGTCGGTTTGGTGTAAATGAGGGTGGGGGGTGTCCAAGTGGTGGGGGGGTGTCCAAGGGATATAGGAGGGGTGTTTGGGGCTGTCCAAGGGGATGGGGGGGGGGGGGGGGGTTTCCAAGGGGTAGGGGGGGTTTCCAAGGGGTCGGGGGGGTGTCCAGGGGGTGGGGGGCTGTCCAAGGGGTGGGGGGTGTCCAAGGGGTGGGGGTGTCCAAGGGATATGGGAGGGGTGTCCAAGGGGTGTTCGGGGGGTGTAAATGAGGGTGGGGGGGGGGGGCTGTCGAAGGGGTGGGGGGTGTCCAAGGGGTGGGGGTGTCCAAGGGATATGGGAGGGGTGTCCAAGGTGTGTTTGGGGCTGTCCAAGGAGTCGGTTGGGTGTAAATGAGGGTGGGGGGTGTCCAAGTGGTGGGGGGGGTGTCCAAGGGATATAGGAGGGGTGTTTGGGGCTGTCCAAGGGGATGGGGGGTTTCCAAGGGGTAGGGGGGTTTCCAAGGGGTCGGGGGGGTGTCCAGGGGGTGGGGGGCTGTCCAAGGGGTGGGGGGGTGTCCAAGGGGTGGGGGGGTGTCCAAGGGATATGGGAGGGGTGTCCAAGGGGTGTTCGGGGGGTGTAAATGAGGGTGGGGGGGCTGTCGAAGGGGTGGGGGGGTGTCCAAGGGGTGGGGGGGTGTCCAAGGGATATGGGAGTGGTGTCCAAGGTGTCTGGGAGTTCTGTCCAAGGGGCCGGTTGGGTGTAAATGAGGGTGGGGGGCTGTCCAAGGGGTGGGGGGTGTCCAAGGGGTGGGGGGGTGTCCAAGGGATATGGGAGGGGTGTCCAAGGGGTCTGGGAGGGCTGTCAAGGTGTGGGGGGGTGTCTAATGGGTGTTTGAGGCTGTACTAGGGGTCTTGGGGGTGTAAATGAGGGTGGGGGGGCTGTCCAAGGGGTGGGGGGTGTCCAAGGGGTGGAGGGTGTCCAAGGGATATGGGAGGGGTTTCCAATGGGTGTTTGAGGCTGTACTAGGGGTCGTGGGGGTGTAAATGAGGGTGGGGGGCTGTCCAAGGGGTGGGGGGTGTCCAAGGGTTGTGGTGGGGCTCCAATGTGGTGGGGGAGGGCTGGCCAGGTTGTTAGGTGGGTATAGATGAGGGTGGGGTTCAGTTGGGGCTTGGGGGAGGGCTGGCATTGTTATTTTTGTTTGGTTTCTGGTTGCTTTTTGGTGAGAGCAGTGCAATTATTTAAAAAATAATAATTTCTTTCACGTCGGTTATTTTATAACCGACGTGGTAAATAAATCGCCAGGGGTTTATCACGTCGGGTTTTTCTAAAACCGACGTGATAAACCGTTCCCGGGGATTTTATCACGTCGGTTCCTAATATAACCGACGTGCTAAAAGGCCTGGGAATCGATTTACCACGTCGGTTATTGGATAACCGACGTGCTAAAACGTTTCCCAGGCCTTTTTATCACGTCGGTTTCTTAAATAACCGACGTAATAATAGGCCAGGGGCAGGGTTTATCACGTCGGTTATGACATAACCGACGTGATAAACGATATCCCAGGCATTTTATCACGTCGGTTTAGGGAATAACCGACGTGATAAATCCCCCCCGCGCATACTTATCATGTCGGTTATTATATGAACCGACGTGATAACCACCGTGATGTTAGGGATATTACGTCGGGTTTTAAATAACCGACGTAAAAAACGTTATTTATAACGTCGTCCGTATTAACGTCGCCTAAAAACCGACGTAAATAATAAAAAATAACCGACGTAAAAAACGTTTTCTGCACTAGTGCGTGTTCCAAAAATAACATGGTTAATAATGCATGATGTTTTTGACTAAAGGAATCCAAATTTTTTTTATTTCCCTAGATGGAAATCGATCATGCAATCTAAATCCTTTATCAGTTCAAGCCATCTTCTCTGCCTCATGTTCAATTCCTTCTGTGTGAATATATACTTCAGAATTTTATACTCAGTATATATTTGACATTTGGCTCCGTATAATTGATGCCTCAAAATTTTCAAAGAAAAAACCCACAACTACCTATTCCAAATAATTTGTGGGACAATTTATCTAATTATGTTTTAGTTGTCTTTAATCATAATCAATAACCTGGTCATTCTACATCATAACATAACCATGTACCTTCAATGAATCATCACTATAGATGACAAACTCACCATTTTGGGAAGGTAATGCCAAAAACTGAAGCATTCACCAATATCTTCCTCATTTCCAAAAAAACATCAAATTATTCTATCCAAACAAATTTAACCCCTTTTCTTGTTATCTTAGATAGTAGATTAGATAAATGTGAAATTTATTTAACAAACCGTTTATAATAACCTACTAATCCAGAAAAAATATGAATCTATGTAACATTTTTTTAGCCATTCATCAACCACTTTTGTTTTTCCAAGATCAACTATTATTCAAGAAATAATTTCAATGTTCCCAAGAAAAGAAATCTATTTCAACCCAAAATCACACTTCCTGAATTTTCCATAAATTTTCTTTTCTTTTAAGGTTTTCAAAACAACCCTTAGATGCTTTTCATGCTCCTATTTACTTTTAGAATATACTAGAATGTCATCAATAAACACGATCACAAACCTATCAATGAAACCATGAAATATTATATTCATAAGATCCATGAATATAGAACATGAATTAGTTAACCCAAAAACCATAACTACACAGTCATATTGACCATATATAGTATGAAACGTAGTCATTGGGATGTCTTCATCCTTTACTTTCAACTGATGGTATCCCTACCTCAGGTCAACCTTCAAAAAATATTGTGCTCCATAGATCTGATCAAACAAGTCATAAATACAAGGAAAAAAATAATTTTATTTTATAGTAATGTTATTCAAAGCTCTATAATCAATTTATAGTCTCATTGAACAGTATTTATTCTTAACAAACAAGATAGGGGAACCCCATAAAAAAGTGATAGTTTGGATGATACCTTTATCAAGTAATTCCTACAACTGCTTTTTTAATTCCAGAAGATCCATTTGGTCCATTTGATAAGGGGGTTCAGAAATTTTCTTGGCATTAGGAACTAATTTAATAGTAAACTCAACCTTTAAATCATGAATAACACCAGACAAATCATCATGAACAAATCTAGTTAATCATTTACCACGGGTACATAATTAATTGTGATAGTTCCCTTATCTTTAAAAATATGAGCAAGATAAATTTCATCTCCATATTTTATCAGTTTCTTAGCTTCCTAATATGATGTTAATGGTGTGGGTTAATTCTTGTACACAAACTAATTTTTTTTCTGAAAACAACTTCCCTTTCTCTGGAATATATTATAGCATGATGAAACAAAGCTAATATATAACCAAAATAACATCAAACTCTACTAGAGGAAAAACAATAAGGTTTGTAGATAAAATCTTTCCATATACAATGATAGAAAGATTATTATAATTTAAGTTTTCCACAATATTTTCTCCTGGTTTTTTGACCATGATATCTGGTTTTATTTCATGAGGTTAAATTCCCAATTTTTCTAAAAATTTCTCAGAAATGAAGGAATGTGAAGACCCTGAATCAAACAAAACATTTTTGAAATTAGTAAAAACACAAAATTTACATGATACAACCTCATTTGATGCCTCAAAATCTGCTGAAGTGGTTTCAAATGGTTTTTCCGCATCCTTATACTTCTAATCATGGTTATTCCCTACATGAGTGACTATATTCGGACAAACATTAGTCAAAATACCAAATTCCTTAAAGTTAAAGTGTCTCACCATCGGCTTATCATTAAATTTTGGATCATTTTCATTGCACTCATGAGACAAGGGTCCAATCATTGCACGTTGGTAGCATTTACCAGAATTTACCATAAATTCACTAGGATTCCTTTTACCACACTTTTCACAAGAAGTGAAATTGATTTTCTTAGCTCAAGATTTCATTGATTAATTATTACCCAAATCATACCGACCGGACTACTTCTTATTCCTATCATCATGACGCACATACGGGTCAGCAAACTCCATATCCACTTTTTCATCACAATGAACATGTTTCTCATATCTTTTAAACTCTCATGAATCCAATGCTCTTTGCAAAAATGGTTTCAACCAAGGTTAAAAACTTTTAATTTTACTATCAAAATCTAGAGAGAAATATGGTACATACCTGGGTAGTCTTTTAAAATTTATTCCACATGTTTCCATAGAGTTATCATCTTTTTACTTCAGTTCCTTGAGTTTTTTCACGATTATGAGTCAAACACTTTTTGGAAAATATTTTTCTATAAAAAGACTCTTAAAATCATCACATTCTAGACTGTCAAGAAAATCTATTTGTCTCTTATTATTAACCATAGACAACCATTGATCGGCTTAACCTTCCAAATGATAAATTGATTCTTTTAACTTTTTACATTCTGAACATCACTTGACATCAAGTATCTTTTCTAAAGCATTCATCCATCCTTTGGCTATCATTGGATCTCTGGTTCCACTGAATGATAGAGGATGTTGCCTCATAAAATTCTCCAAAAAATACATGTTTTTCATGGTAGATCAAGTTCCCCTCTAGAATGGATACAACCATTTTTTATTTCTTGAGTAAAATTAGCCATTGCTGTCAAAAATTTCTTGGTTCTGATTCCCACCATTATAGACTACTGATTCTAACATACATTATCCTCTTGGTGCCTTCATACATCAGATTATATTTTTCTTTTATGGAAAACCATTCAGAATAGACGTCACTTAGATGAAGCAACATGTTTATCCTTAAATTCTATAACATTTCAAATTATTGTAGAGTAAAAATCATTTATGGTATTCTTTTAACATCGTCCCAACCCCTAAAGTTATATAAGACATCCTCTCATACCAACTATAAGGACCCGACCATAAAAAATTACATAATCCTGAGTTTTACACAATAACATAAATTCTTACACATTGAGGATCATTTTAGGTTTAGAGTTTTAGGTAATTATTACATAAAACATACATAACATTTCATAACCATACATGTGGATACTATTAAAACAATACTGATTTTTTAAAATATAAAACTTTTTAAATGAAACATAATTCTTTTCACAAATATTCATGAAATATAAATTATATTCCTTATTTATCTTATACATCCTTATAAACAATGGAAACTTTTAAAAACATGGGATGAGCATAAAAAGCTCAGTAAGGTATATAAGGAAAGAATTCGTTAGTCAAGTCATGACATAAAAATAATAAACCTGTTTCATAATAATTGTTAACTTGCATGGAATAATCATGTTGTTTCCTTGTTATATATAAACCATACCACTCTTATAATCACCCTTACACATGGAATAACCATTTGGTCAAATTTCCCCTCTGGAGTTCCCAATGCATTGGAGAGCTATAATGGGGCTCACCCATCATATCTTCATCTATAATGGGATCAACCCAACATATCTTGATCTATAATGGTCTTAACCCAACAAACCTAATGTCCAATGAACATATCGTGGTAATAACGTATTATGAAATCATGAGAAACCACTCATGCCATATAAAAAACAATCCTTTTGAAATTTATTAAAGAGACTTTTAGAAGCATTTTTAAAGGAAAGTCCCTTAAAATATAATTAGAGTGATAATTAATATAATGGAATGGATATGTGTATAAATTATAATTAAACATATTACAACATAATATAAACAAAAAATTCAACACACCAATAATTGTAATACCACATAATAGATAAAGTAGAAAGTTATCTCAAAGATTGGTAATTGGGTTAAGAATTCCCTTACCTCGGGTTCTTCTTACTTAAAATGTGTTTAAATATCTTGTATAATGAGTGTTATTAATGTCTTAATGAAACATATTCATGTTTATAACACCTCATAAGATCATTTTACAACATCATTTGACATTTTTATTAGTAATATTTTGTTATTTACATTTTTTTGAGTTCATTCTTTATATGGTTTCCATGATCGGTTCATGATGGATATTCTTGTCGATTGGAAGTGAAGATACATATTTAGAATGGAATGGTATTTAAATATTTGTAGAACCATAAATTATAAAATTTATCATTTTTAATTTTTATATGAGTATGATTTATAAGTTAAAACATTAGTGATATTGTTTTGGTCATTTTAGTGATTCTCCAATCATAAGGAACTCATTTAATTTTATAAGTGAATAACATGTGTAAAAAATGATTTCAAGAACTTTATATAAGATATAATAGAAAATTATAATCTAGTTCAACCATAAAAATGGATTCATTGCCATTCTTGAAGAAATTAAAATAAATCTAAATCACATCGTCGATGATGTTGATAAATCGACACATCACAGATGATGTTTTAATTTCAAGAATAAGTGGGAGAAGAGAAGAAGTATAATGGTGAGTCTTCCATAAAAAATATAAAAACCAAAATAAATAAAATATTCTGGACCATCCATTCTTATTGGATAAGGGGTTGTGAGGAAATAAGAATATTAGGAAATAAAATGAAAAATAAGAGAAAGAAAATAAAAGAGGATGTTTACCTCTTGATCTCTTCACCTTGAGGTCCTCCTCAAGGCCTTTGGTTTTGGCCTTTTGGTGATACCATAAAGTCTTAGACATGGGGAAGGGTATTGGGAGTAGTTTTTTGTAGAAAATAAGTAGGGATCAAGGCTTGATATGTGTTGGTGGAATAAAGGGGAGTGGCTGGTATTTATAGTGGAGGAGAGGAGGAGTTTTACATTAATTTAATCATTATTTTAATAATTTTTTCTAATAATATGAATATTCTTTATTATTGTGATAAAAATAGAAAATACATCATGTGAGTTCGAAAAAAGTTTTATTACATCAGTTATGATGTCATAAATAGTTTATTTAACTGATAATTTGTATACATAGTATTTTACTGTATTTCACTATTCATCCAAAATTCAAGAATTTCAGAAAAATCCAAAAAATTCACCCTAAAATTTTTTTGACATGTATTATTCCAAAATGAACACCATTTTTTGAAAATATTTTTCTAAATATTATTAATTTAATTTTTATATAAAATCATAATTTATTCAAAAATAACAATTTGAAAACTATAAATCAATTTTTAAGCCATGAAAAATTAGTCAAGATGTCATTATCTTAAAGCCTTAAGAAAATAAAATAATATTAAAAGTTATTATTACTTTTGGCCATATAACTATTTATATTATTATTCATAAGGGTGTGTTACTATTCACCAAAAAAATTAAGTTGGTTCTATCGGACTCCAAATAACTTACTAATCACAACCTTAGATGAATATTTTTTTAATTCAAAAAATAGAAGTGAAAAAATTATGTTTAATGGTTAGTTATAAATATCTAATTAAAACTAAGTTTCAGGAATTTTAATTTATTTTTAAAACCATGGGGTGATTCAATATCTAACTATTTCATCGTTCTACTACTCTGACCAAGTTGGTATAGTCTCCCCATAATACCACCCAGACCCTTGCTACTAGTGGTAGCCTTTGGCATACATGGAGGCACACTTATGTCCATGTGGCCCACTCTCTCATGGAAATGTTCATTGGAATCCATTTTAGGTTTTCATATATTTTGAGGATTATTATGCTTAAATAGAGATATGATCTTATGATACCATCAAATATTTTTATCTAAATAGATTATTATGGTGATTATATACGGATGATTCTATAAAACCCAAAAATATACTATAGGTTAATTAGATTATGATGAAATATTTATAAAAACAATATACATTCATTGGGTTAAAATATGTTAAAATAAGGAAAATTTGTATGATCCTTTTTTCACACATATTTCTTATTTTTATTATTTTATGGGTGGTCAATGTATTATATCTCTCTCCATTCATTTGGTAATGATTGATATCACATGAGATAATATGGATGTGAATTGGGAGTGATCCTATCTTAGTATTAGTTTTTATTCCCTAGGATAGCCTTTGGAGTAAATTTTTCCTAGTAAAATAATGGAATGGAGAGAAAACTCAACCAACTATGGGACATTTTCCACTATCATAGTCTTTGGAGTGATCCTTCAATAAGGAATTAATTAAATGTGGAGTGAACTTAATCCACTATCAGACATTTTATACTGTGATAGTCCTAGAGATTAACTTTTACTAATTAAATGACTTTTTAGGAATATGATTTTTCACATCTTATATGTCATGTTCTTATTCTTATGCAATTCTATCATGTCTCATGATTGATTAATTGTTATTATTTACTCTTATGACTCATGTATTATAATGTTTTAATGATTTTTCCAGGACTCATGATTTATGATATATGACTAATTATTTATGATATTTGTGTTTTATAATGATAATACAATACCCTTATGTGTATCTTATAGTTAAATATGATCATCAATTAATATCTCAAAAGTTTACCCATACTTAAAACATGAGGTCAAAATTTCATATATTTTCATTTTACCTAGGTTATAAAGAAATTTTTTAGTAACAAATTCCAAAGAAGGGCACTATGAGAGATGATTTCTATGGGGGTATTGAAGATACATTCTGAAATAATATTATTATATATCTAGTCTCTAAAGTTTCTAAACTTTTATTTTTCTTAAGAATATTCTATTTTGAAATTTATTAAATATTGATATATAATGATTCTATATTAATTTAATTTTTTCTCGAGTTCCCTGAGTTCATTTTATGTTTTTAATAAAAATATTTCCCTATATGATTATCTTCATAGAAAAGATTTCAAATGATAACTGGTTTCACCAAAACATATAATTTTCTTTCTTTCTTGAAAACAATTATCTAGATAATGTATCGATCAAGAATGTTTCTTCTAGTAGCTTCCCCTTCTCTTGAATTAATCTCAAATTCATGTTTGATAAAAAAAGATTGTGTTATCTATAAATATTATTTTTATCTTATGTGTATCAAAATTTAATATCTATTACAAGGTAATTTATTAAATTTACCCCATCTAATGTGATTATATCTTTTCAATTCAATAATATTCACTATTTTGTGAAAATCCATATTTCATTATGATTTTGGTTGATTTATTATTTCGCCAATCACTTATCGTTATAGTTAGAGAAATCAAGTCAATCATATAAGATATG
Source organism: Viscum album (assembly GCA_963277665.1). NCBI lineage: Eukaryota > Viridiplantae > Streptophyta > Magnoliopsida > Santalales > Viscaceae > Viscum > Viscum album. Next base: position 493,848,814 of record OY728132.1, read on the forward strand.
ACTCTTTGATAGTTGAGTAAATAATTCTTTATCATAATCCATCTTATAAATTCAATCAGCATTATCCCTCTTGTGACCAAGTCCTATTAGAATCTCCAAGATAATATTAACCCAAATAAAACACAAAAAATGGGAACATAATCATATTAGATTTACTCATTACATGACATAAAAATATCTATTGGTTACTATCATTGGAATGTAATACTAGACTGTTTGATTGAGGTATTGACAATTATGCACATAAAAAGGAATATGAAACCTACTATTTCAAAATGGGATTTAATCTAACAGCCCTATTTCATGTATTCCCTTCTATATATGTTCATTCTTCTAAATATTCTATTTTCAATCACTATTAATTACAAAAAAAAATAATTAATTCAAACCATATATATGTGTCACTTGTTATATAACTCATAAATAAGATAGAGAAAATGTATAAGGAATCAATATCAATGTTCATTCCTAAAATTTAACGCATTATACATATAAATAATAACTAAGAAGAACTATATTGCATTAAACTATATCATACATCCATTCATGATATAAAAATTATATTCATGAATTTAATTAACAATGAAATATTAAAATGATGAATTTAAACATTTAACCTTGTTGTTAACATTGTGAACAATCACTAAAAAATTGTAAAATCTATATTTACTTTCTTAATATACCCCTCCATGTTATCCATGATATGAAATTTTATATAAATAAATAATACCTAAAATATAATATTTATATATAAAAACTATTCACTTATATTATCAAAAGATTAAAAATTTCACAAATTATTTAAAACATCATCATATCAATTATCAACGCACCTTTTGATATTAATTATATCATTTAAAAAATATATTTTTTAATTTGAAAAATTAAAATTAATTATTATGAAAAACTCATAACTTAATATAAAAACCCCTTTATTTTTCTTTATTTTGTATAAGAATTTATTAAATTACTTTAATAATTTCAATATATAGATTTTATATCCAAAATTTTATGTCATGTCACTTAATCTTAGAATGTATTTAATATTAACATGTAATATTATGTAATATATATTGATTAAATGATTCGTAAAAATTAATAATTAATTGTAAACATTTTATTAATATATAATTTATATAATTATTTAAAAATTAATTAAATATATAAATATATTTATTTATATAATTTTCAATCATTTTATAATTAATATACTATATTTTTTATTGAAAAATAGAAAAATAAAATTTCTTCCAAGAATATTGAATTTATTGATATAAATATATCATAAGATGTGGTGTGTCAGGTTATCCATTGTATTTTACAATTGATAATCATCAACCTACAATATAACCATTAGTGGATAGGTAATCAGATTTTATGATATAAATTGTATTGTAATGAAAATGCAAGGAATTATTTAGCAAATACATACCATCACTATCACTTAAAATGATTCCATATATCATATAATATGATATAATGAAAAACCCAAGGATTACATAGGGTCATTTCCTATAATATACCATATCACAAGGAATAATATATCACAACTTATGTTATATCATATCATAGAACTAGTTGTTGTAGAAATTATATATCACTTCTTTTGAAAAGTATTATGATATGCAATACAACATACATTTCTATTCATTTAAAAGATAATTTCTTTATTAAAGAAGGATGGTAAAAATAGAATACCATTTAAGATTCTCTAAAGATAAATTAACACATATTACATATAGTGGAAGAGGTTATAAACCTAAAATATAAGATAACAATGCTATGTAAAATGAAACCATATATAAAAAATGAAGAACATGCACCTTTCATGGTTTGTGTTCACTATACTAGTTCATCAATGAAATTTTTTATGATTATCACTAAAAAAAATCAAAATATGCTCCCATATATATTATATCCTCATGATAAATGAATCTCCCAGTAGTTGGGATGGACCCTTAGTCATGCAAAGATATGCTTGTATCACTAAAGGCTAATGAATAATATTGCAAAGAGATTAAGTAGGGAGAATAAGTTAGAAGAGAACACAAATATTAATGGATATGAAAAGTTTATATATGCATTATGACATCTTAAACCTTTTCAATAATTTCCATGAAATTTAGGTAATGTTCATGTAATGTTATCAGTTTACCAAAGTAAAAATAATTTATCCATTCACTTAATGTTTAAGTTTGGTTGATCTCATATGAATTTCATTTAACAAATAATATACACACATGAATGATTCGATATCATTAAATCACAACATTCTAACTCTAATTTTAATCATATATTGATTGTTGGAATCATGAAATATGGTTATTCTCACAACACTACTATATGATATTGTTAATCATATATTATGATTTCATTTGTTATAGAATGATGTATGTCTATTTATATTTTAAGATATGCCATTAAGAAGGAATATAATATACAATGTTCCCCATATTTCATACCATATGACATGTATATATTGTATAAAATGATATAGACAAAATATATTATTCAATATATTGCCTTTAGAGAATATCTTAATTATTTATATCATCATATACTTCATTGTACACTTTTAATATTTACCAGACATCTTTTAAATGATACATATTCTATATATTTCATTTTGATCATGTTGGATAATAATTCAACATAAAAATGAACATGTATTTAAACATAAATTATATTTATGGGCTCAATGATCGCCCTATTTGGATTTCTGAAGAAATAACCATTCTATATTTTAATTCATATTTCCGCACCATGAATCTATATTCCTTATAACTATAGCTTAATATCTACCATTATCTCCTATTAAAATGTATTCATCTATATTTTTTATATTCTCTTCGTTTTTAATAAACATATCTGTTATTTTAACAATTTTATCATCCAATTTAATAAAGGTGATAATTAATATATGATTCCCTAAAAAAATAACTTTATACTAATATATGGAATTAGATAAATTATAACATCTATAAAACTAATGAAAAACTTCTATGAATAAGGAGGACCAAATACTCTTCAATGATGTGATAGAGGTAAGCAGAAGTGATCAACCTATTCTTCTCAAATATTTCATTTTGACCTGATAATGAATATATAAACTAAATAATCTAATAAAAAATAATAATATTATATTAGCAAATATTTTTCCACCTTCTCCACCTTGTGGTTGAAAACTTAATAACATATTTCAATGTGAGTAATTCAGGAATGTAGGAATGTATTATATAAAATATATTTACACATTGTTCCTAGATAATATAAATAAACCTTATCACTTATTCTATAATAACTATTAACTATTTATTTTTATAAAATATTTTTTTGCAAATAATTTTAGTAGCAATGTGTTCATTTTATATATTATTTGAAGATTTAATTGATCTATTATTTGTGAGATAACTGATATATTAATTTTTAATTTATCTACAAAATCTCTACAACATGAAAATATTTTATTAGGGTAACATATTTCCTAATATATATCAATAAAAATTAATTTACGGATTATTTTCTATTTGAATATAACACACAATTTTTTTTTGTATTTTAGAAAAACAATATTTGGTTTACAATTATAATATGACTCAATTTATGGTAAATTCAAAACTAAGATCTTATTCATGTTTCATAAATAATATTAATCTATTTTGTTTTTATGTATAATTTTTTTCCTACCATCCATTTTTAATTTTTTACAACAAATTGTTTTCCTTTACTATTTATCACAATTTTATTCCCAAAAATATTATTCCTATAAATGCATTATTTCCATGCCTTCATGTTTTATATAAAATCATATTTTTATATTTAATATTTGAAATAATTTTATCTTTTTCATAAACAAAATTCAATCCAAGAAAATAATTCCTCTCACAAGTAATTTTCATTACACATAGTCCCGTCATTGATTATATAAAATGATTTCTTGATTTTCATTTACATACAGTTCAAATAATTTAAATTATATAAACCAGTATCATGAAATAGTGAACACAATAACACATTACATAAATATTTTATTTGACTCCATTTATTATTAATTTCATCTCTTTAATTAAAAATACATTATTAAATATCAAGATATGGGTTGGTGATTGAGAAAATATTAATAATCATTGAACTTGAAATTAATTTTATCCTCAGTATCAAATTTAAAATGATATTTTTTTAATATATAAATTATAATTTATAAAGCAATTCATAATTCAAATCCCATCATCTATATAAAAATAATTAATTTATGAAAAACAATTATTCAAATTGATAATATTATTCCTTCATGTATTTATAAAAGTATAAAATAATACAACCAATTCAACATCATTGGTATTCCCACATCCCATTGAAAATTTATTTCATTGTTCCTTAATACTAGATTATTCTACTTCAAAAAAATCAGAATAACTAATTTTATTATCTTGAAATAAGATCCCTTATATGTACCTTTTCAATTTTAACTAATTTTTTATCCATGGACGTAATCTATAACACATCTTTATCACCCTCTTCAAAACCCCTTTGTTCATCTTGAGAAAAGAATGTAAACATTATAATAATTTTTAATCTCTATTTTGAATTGGTGATGCTTTGTGATCAAGTATATCTTTTCCCTAATTTAATCACTTATGATATTTTCTTTATTTGAGTATTTATTTTATGATTTATAAATTTCATTAATGAATTAAATTTTAATATATTCTTAAATTTTAATATGAATATATGGGAAGATTTGTTCATTTTTATTACGAAATTTTTCATTTTTTATTAAATTTGATATATTTTCCATCAATTACTTTTACATAATGAATATTAATAATAATTTTTATCCTCTTATAGAAGCACATATAATATTTAATATTTTTTAATAACCAATAAAAATATAATCATTAGTAGTGTTAAAAATTTTACCCTAACTTCATTTTTTATATTGGATAAACAAATGCTTTTAAATGCTTTGTGGTATTTAAATTTTTCCTAAATTCCATAAAAATATTTAATAATGATTTATATTCATTTTATAGATCATAAATTTTATATTTTCTGTGTGAATATATGTTTTTATAATTTTTTTCTAGTAATATCATGGATGTTTACTTGTAATTAAAATTATTCTAAAAATTTCTTATTTTTCAATTTTTTAACTAAACTATTCCCCTAAACTTATTTTGATAGATAAAATTACCATAAAATGGTTCATTATATTATAATTATATGTGAAAATGATAAAATAGATTTAAATTTATCCATGTGAAAAATAAATTATTGGATAGGTACTAAATATAATAGAAGGAGATATTCTGGAAATCTAATTTTGGATAATATGATGGAGATAGTGAAGTTGTATCTACGGTACCCAAAAGTTCATATGCTGTAAATTAAATGTGATCCATTGATATGATTGAAGTAAATATTTAGATATGAAATGTATGTGCATAAGTTTCTTTATAAAGTATATGTAAGTGTCTTTCTAAAGGATTCTTATAGTGGTTTTATGGAAAAGGAATATATAAGAGTAACTTGTACAAAACATAAGAGTAAAATCTATAAAGTTTTAGATGAGTGCATCATTTATGTAATTACCTAAAATAAATTACCATGTCCATTCTAGGGGGAAAATAATTTCATTCACCCCTACATATAAGCAAGAGGATATCAACTAGCAGTGAGGGTCTGAATTTTGTAGTGGGGATTCTTTTCGATCATTATCAAAATCTATAAATTAGAATCATATCTAAAAAATAATAATAACATAAAAGGGTGCAAAAATATAAATAATAATAAGGCTATAAAATATTACATTTCATGTATCCCATATTCATACAATGTAATAAACAAAAGACCCATGTGAGGAAATTCAAAATAGATTTTATGAAAATTATAATGAAAAATAAATAAAGAAATCATGGCATCACTCTAGATTATATCCCTATATAACCACCAAACCCCAGTCTCCATCACCCCAAATCCCTATTTATAGGCCCTTTCCCTTTATAGGATCCCTAATTATGATATCTAAATTCTCATCATAATGATCCATATTTCATTCGCTTCTTTATTTTAAACCTATACAGGTTGTACATTCACAAACAATATGGCATAGAACATATAGGTGAACATATAGAATATAATCCATTAGTCTCAATTACAGCACACAAACACATGATACAATTATCAATAATGGTTTTTATGTGATACAAAATATACAAGTCCAATTAATACCAAACATAAATAATAGTTCTACATTGGTACAAACATGTAATGATTATCAGGGAAACTACTTTATATAAGGTCTCAACATGGTAAGGAACATTATACCTCAATAGAATTGATTTCAAAGGCTAAAAACCACAAAGTTTCATCGCGTGAATCAATACCAAACACTAAGGATCCATATAATCAATCCCAATTCATCATAAAATATATTCCTTAATAAGAATCAAGAATCATATCGTGATATATTATTATAACCAATTCACCTTTCACCATCATATATTCCACCAGTAGTTAATCTAGATCAATCATGAGAAGGATAAAAAATATCCATATCTGATCACTTATCCAATTAATAAATGATAAATCCTAATTATATCACATTATAATTGAATGATCTTTCCATGAAAACCGAAATATTTGATTCCACCCAAGAGGATGAGAGGATATCTAGATGAAACCAGAAAAAAGTAGGAATAATGAACTCTTACTTTGAAATCTCGTAGGAAAAAATTGTAAATCCACTTTAATTATTGATTACAGGAGGGATAGTCACCAAGAACCAACCTTGGTGTTCATATGTTCAAGAGTAAAAGGAATATGTGGATGAATCTAGGGTTTTTAGGAGGTTTTGAGTTTAAAACCAAATTTTTGGATTAATTAAAACCTCATGGATAGTTTCGTTGCATGGTTTAGTAAACTATGATACAATAATTCAAGGATCCTTACCTCTTCTATGTACCCACATGGTTAGGTTTCATGGTTCAGTAATATATTTTCAAAATTTACTTTTTCATATTTTCAAATTCACTCTATTTCCCAGAGAATGTCACATATTTATGTCTAATCATGCGCAAATAATAAAACTTCTATGATCACATGACAATAATATACCCTACTTCATGTGCAGAACTAAAAACATTTCCCTATCTATTATAAAATCATACTCCCACTTAAAATCCTATGAAACCATCTAAAACCATTTAGAAGCTACATGAGACTTCACCTAAACAACCCATTACTCAAAACACCTTAAAATGAGAAAAAAAATAAAATGATAAGAAAATACAAGGAATTTATAGTTTACTAAAATAATTTGTTTGGTAATTGGATTTATTTGACTATTTTAATGGGTTCCAAAAAAATATAAAAGTGACGGGGTAGAGTCTAAAAAAATATCATATGATATCATTATTATTTTCATAATCTGGAATTTTATTTACTTATCTTGGTGAAACACATGTTCAAATAGATTATCTACATTTTAATAATATAAATATTCTTTAATAAAAGAAATTATTATTCCCCCATGTAATTATAAAAACTTTTAAACATTGTAAGTTATTTCTTTTTTCTTTTTTCTTTTTTTAAATTTAATTATCACCTTGTATATATTCTTACATTGGTTGTATTGAAGTGTGTGTTGTGGGGTGGTGACATGGTTGTGTCTTATCCTAAATTTTTTGATGTATCCTCTATAAAACCCTATTGTTTTATGATATATTTGTATTTAAAAAAGTTATATGACTTTGATAGATTTCTATACATGAAACACAGACTTTAATCAAATTGTAATATATTATTGAAATATTATTAATAAATATTTCAAATATCACCTAGCCATTTTATTTCCCAGTATTAATAAGAATAAATAAATTATGAAAAAAAATATTATTTAAACATATATAAAAATAATTCATTGTTTATCAATTTGTAAGAAAATAAATTAAAATCATTTTATTGTAAAATGATTTTTTTTCAAAAAAACACTTTTTATCCACGGAAGGTGTTTTTATCATATTAATCACTATTAATGAATGGTTTAAATGGATTCATCGGATAATTTTTTTAACAAAATATTTTTACATTCATTTAGTTGTTAGTACTAGTCATGGAATTAGAATAAATTCATTTCTATTATTAAAATGAATTCATCTAAAAACATTTTAATTGTGTTTTTCACACTTAATTACAAATGAATTTATTCCACTTATGGGAATTTAATTTAATAAAATGGTCTTAATATTTGTAATATAATTTTTTTAAATTAATTGTTCTTATTTTATATTTTTCACTATGAATAGAAAGTGAGGTAAAAATTCATTACTATAGTAAATGTTAAATGAGTTAATGAGGGGTTAAACTAACGAGTTAATGGTGAAAATAGACTAAAAACATGTATAAATTGAATTCTATGAATTTTTTTATCCTATGACATCATATATCTGAACATGATCCAATTTATATCCACATTCCAATGATAGTTAATTTTTCAAATTTCAACATTCTAAATTATTACAAATGTATGAATCACCTCACTTATATAAGGGTGCATCATCTCATCTCTCATCCAAATAACCTGATCCATTTATCTCAACAAAGATATACCCAAATACTATCCAAAAATACTTATACAATACCTTGTGGTTATATTCATCAAAATTATCTCATCCATGAATCCTTAATGATCTTTTCAATATAGTTTTTCCAAATATGTAGAATATGTTCTTACTTATCCTTTTGAAATTATTTCCTTCATAAAATTATCTAAATGTTTTATAACCATATTAAAATGACTAAATAGGTATATTTATTATAATTATTTGTTTTTATGTTTATATTATAGTTATTTTTTATCTTATTTCCCTCCATTGTAAAATGAGAATGTCACCCCTTCATATATGTGGAGTATATTATCAATTAAGTGATGATATTGGATTATTATATAATATTTACATAGATATTAATAAGGATATATTTAATGAATATTTATGATATATATTAAATTATTATTATTCTTGAAAGGTGAACTAATATATACCTTTCCTTCCTTATATTGATTGTATTGGGAAGACATCACTTGTCTGTACGTATAGATCATCACCTACATGAGGTTATGTAATTCATTTTTCAACACATCTTTACCTGAATGGTTATAAATTTTTTTATGATAAATAAATATGATAAATATTTCAAGATTAGTATTTTATATATGATGAAACCATAACCATGTTTCAAGGACCATAACCATCAATCTGAAACATGCTTCGAAAATCGACTAATTTTCAATTTAATATTCATTTTAATTGAAAATTGTAAAAAAGGATAAGAATTAATTATAAATGAATGGTACTTTCTATTTTATGTTATAATATAGTTTTTTAATATATATATAACAAATTTATATTTTTTATATCTTTTTTTTAATTTTCTGATAATTTTATAAATTATTTATCTTTAAATAATTATATTTCTCCAATAACATGTGTTACATGGAACATTGTGTTTTGATCATCTGCATAACATTATTAAAATATTGTGTTTTTATTATTAAACATTTGTTATATTGGTAATTATGAATAGTAATAACTACATTATTGTAACAACTCAAGCTTCCATGGTACGTTTCACTTTAAATAATGCAATAGCTTGCGTTATATGCAATTTCGAGTTTTAACACACCATGGCCAATCAAACTAGCCATTATGAATAGTAATACCCACTTTTTAAAATTTTGTAAATTTTATTTTTCAAATAAACTTCATTTTTGAATTCATAATATCAAAATTATATTAGGGTTATTTTTTGATATTTTTTTGAAAACTTTCAATTTTTGATGAATAGTGAAAAACACTACGTTATTGTTTAAAACCGAATTTTTATTTAAATAATTATATATTTTATTTAAATTTATTTTAAATAAAAATAGATACATAATACCTATATTAGTTCAATTTAATTCATTGGATTCATTTTATAATAAATTTAGATATATAAAATTGTATTGAACTTTTTACTGTCTTTTACCCACCTTCTAGGTGCATTTAAAAATTTGCATAAATAGTAATTTTAATACTTCTATGAATTTAATTTCAAAAATCATAAAGGCATTGTGGAAATTAGTAAGTAAAATTTTGTTCAATAAGATGAAAATAATTTTTGGTGAATAGTAACTTTTGACTTTTATTTACCACGGTTAAAAGTAAATAGGGTAATTAGAGGTAAAAATGATATTATAATTACCCTAACACATGTCCTGATTTTATTGAATAAGTGTAATTAGACCAAAATAAACCTTAGGAATAAAATATTATCCTTTTGGTCTACTTCGATTAGATCAGGACATTTATTATTATTTTATTTAAAGAAGAGTTAAAAGTGTTAAATTCAAATTTTCATAACTAAAACATTTTTAATATAGGGATACCCATAAGATAAATATGACTATAAATATTCATTATAAAGATAAAAATATTTCCTACATAATGTTATTTTATTTAAAAATTTTAGACATTATATAATTTAATTTACTTATGAGATAATGATGATGTAGTAATTACCTTATAAATGAAAGATTAAAATAATTGATATTATAAATATCCAAATAAATGTAAATTGAGACTTTTGATCAATTACATGAATTTTAAAGGTTAATATGAAATTTTAGGGTTGATTAAATGATTTTCTTAAGTAATCAAGTTGTTTGGACTTTAACAAAAATCAAATACTAAATACTATCAAAATTGACCTAAATGAGTTTTTAAAACAATTAATATATTATAAAAAGATATAATAGTCCTAAAAATCTAAGGATTATCCAAAGGACTTATATAACAGTATCTATATCATTAATTAACTACTTGGGGTTCTCTTGTCATTTTATAATAATATTATTAACAATATAATATAATAATAAAACAATATATGGTAAAAGTTATACTATTTAAGTAAGAGATAAATATAAAATATATGTTTAATATGGTAAACTAAACCTATTTAAAACCTATTAGATGAGTGGTTTTTGACCCATCCCAACCTTAAACTCTAAATAAATAACTTTGGAGCCATTATAAACTGAATATGATTGTATAATAAAATAATATTTCAAGCTTTTCTTAAATTGACCCTCACCTCTCTTATTAAAGGGTACATTCTCTTCTCTCAAAATCACACCTCCAAAGCAATTTGTCTCTGCCAACCCCTACTCAAATATCCTCCCAACTACCGTCCCCTTGATCTATAGGCATTTCTTTAATCATAAATCCTACCTAAGGATCCCTTTTGATCAAATCAAAAGGAAACACCCGAAGAAGAGGTAATAATTTCACCACATCTTTCAAAGTTCATTTCTTCTTCCACATCCAATTTCTTTATTGTTTCTATACCAAAATAATATCTCTAGTACCTTATACATATTGTGATCTTATTATAAATATTTTACAACCATATTCATTATTCTATCCATCCTATTAATTACAAATCACCATACGTGCGTATGTACGATTTACCGTCTCCACATCATTGGGTAATTTGTTATTCAAACACTTCATTATTTGGATGGGTATAATAATGAATATAACTGATGTAAAAAATAAATATAACTTGTTAATTATAAATTATATATAATATACCATCCAATTACATAATACTTCTCCATCAATAGAATGGTATCACTACTACAAAAACGGGAAGTGCTCTTAAAAGTGACCCTTTATCAACGCTTTTTTTAGCGCTGATAAAGGCACCCCCTTTATCAGCAGGTTTTTTAGAGCTATTAAAGGGGACCCAATTATCAACACTTCTTTTAGTAGCACTGATATAGGGGGGCCTTATCATCTATTTTTCATAGACCTGATAAATTTTATGTTTCAAAAAAAAATTCATGAAAAATTATATATGGTTATATAAGTATATTTATATTGATATAAATAAAATATATATTTTTTAAATGTGTTCTTGATAAGTATAAATAGACTATTACATTTAATATATAATAAATTTAGTGAAAATGGAATTAAAATATTTTTAATAATATAATTAATTAATAATTTTCTGATTATCATCAATTAAATATCATTTAATAACAATTTGAAGACACAAAAAATCAAAAAAAATAATAAATGATCTAAAATATGTTGAAAATGTAACTCAAAATTCAAACGAACATAAATTTTGATCCAGGTATCCCTTTGAGCTCTAAATCACATCAAATCAAAGCCTATGACAAGCTCTACACGCTAATATCCCTAAAATAGCTTCTACCACATTTTTCGAGGCCATAAAAGGCCTATAAGGTCTCCAAAACTGAGTTTTTAGTCGGGATGCCCCGATTTGTTAGCATTCAAACAAGTATAAATTCCGATATGGATGTCTCATAGGCTTGTACGACATATCATATCGAATATTTTTTCATTTTCATAGATTTGACTGGTTGTGGAGTTGAAAAAGTATTATGGGTTAGAATTTATTGTCGTTTTAACATTCAATGGCTTTTCTAATACACACACATATATATATTTATTCATAAATATATATATATGTGTGTGTGTGTGTGTGTGTCTATGTGTGTGTTGTATATATGTATGTATGTATTTATTTATTTATTTATTTATTTATTTATAAACACACATAAAAACATATTTTATAAAAGTATTTAAAACTAATCTTAAAAATATATATTATTATACAAATAAATATATGGATAAAAAATTATAACTAAATATATATATAAATAAATATAAATATAAATTAATATATGAATCAAATACATCTTCTCTATAACAAACATTACTTATCTAACAACACATATAAATGAAAATGAATCAGTTAACACCCGAAACGATGTAACTACTGAAATATTATTAACAAAACAATATTAGAAGATCATATATGATATCATATTTATGTATGTTATTCTTGTATAATTTAATAACAATTATTTGACTATTATATAAGAGGTTAACATACCCTTGATCAAGGAAAAGTATAAAGTAAGATTTAATTCTACAATGTCTTCATTATCCGAGGTTGTTTATCTGTGAGTATCTACTGGGACCTCTTTATCATCCACATCCATGTTACTTAAAAATGAATTTCAAATCATTTTTACAATTTTCTGGACTATGGGTTAAAATCATTTATACCTTTTTTTACTTTTTATAAATGTTTATAAAGGAATCTTTCTGTCTTTTTTCCAAGAAGGTACTTTACAACCTTTTTGACAAAATTATGGAAAAAAAGTTTTTCTAACTTATATAGAAGGTGCAGATATTTTCCACTTTTATAACACCTTTGAAGCTTCCCTTACAATCTTATAAGAATATTTCCAAAATAAATGTTTTCTTTCATAATTATGTTACTTCTAAATGGATTCAAAATAGAAAGAGGTATTTCTTTAAAATAGTTTTCATTTCATCTATGTCAACAACCTTTGAGGGATTTTAAATTTGTTTGAAGTTGACTTATTATGATACAAATCGTCCATATTGTATTGTGGATTTTGTGATATGTTTGACTGTGGATGTGTTATTTTTATACCATTCATGGTTTATGGATAAATTATTGACATTTTGTATACTACTTTTAATAATAATGTTTATGTTATGTTTAAACCTTTTCATATGAGGAATGCATTGGACTTAGTATGTGACGGGTAGAGCCCACTATAGCTCCCTAATGCATTTGTAGGTCTCATTAGACAAACTAGTGTCTTGGCACAAGTCCTTGACAAAATCATAATTTTAGTCTTGGTAGGAGGCCTTGACTTTGTTGTCATGAAGTCTGGCATTATGCATTCCATCATTATGAAATTGGTTGATATTTCATGTTATTATTAGACTAATAGAATATCTATGTGAATAAGTAAATGGAATTAATTGATTTATATTTTCCATATTATGATGAAGTTTTAAATTTTAAAGACTTATGTTTTAGTCTTATACATTACCTTAAATTTTTATGCTTATTTATAAAAGTTTCTACTATATTGTTATCCTTAATGAGCATATGGGCTCACCCATTTCTATGTTTTATTTTTTCCAGGATGTGACGAAGTGTTTTATGGTTTACGTGCAAGGATAGGATAAGGGATATAAGTGTGCTCAAATGGGGAAAAAAATTTATCTCAGGACATAATGTAAAACTGATGTATCTATCTAGTACTTCCAAGGATACTAAACTAATTGGTCTTTTGGGACATGATTCCTTTTATCATGCCAATGTTATTTAATAATGCACTGAATCGGTGTAACTGGGGTCAGATCATTACAGTTGGTATCAGAGGAAGTTTATTAAAAACCTTGTAATATAGATTTAGAAAAACTTTGATTAGAAAACATTACCTTAAGATAGTCATTGAGGATTAGTATAGAAGAACTTCCTAAAATTTGGGTAATATAGAGATTTTGTGGGTTTTCCAAAAAATACATCCCTGTCTAGATATGATTAGTTAGATAAGGCTCTGGCCCAAATGTACCTAGGAGTGAAAACTCCGACCAAGAGTTTCGGGCATGACCTGTGGTATCCCCATACGTGAAAACGGGCCTTGCTGCACTCACTACAACAAAAACTGGTTTTAGCGGCAGTTTATTAGCGACGGTTCTGGTAACCTTTGCTAAACGTTTTTTTAAAATGGTTTCACGGCGGTTTATTATAAACCACCGCGAAACATTTTTTTTAACACAGCCAACCCTTCCCCCCCCCACCCGACCCCGTTGTCCCCGCTTCCCCTACGACCCTGGCCCCTCGTTACCCCCGCGACCCTGCGACGTCGGCGACACCGTGACCATGGCGAGCCTCGCCCCCCACGACCCCGTGACCTCGGTGACCCCGGCCCCCTGTGATCCCGGCGAGCCCATGACCTAAGGTGGTATTGAAGATTTTTCTCCTAAAATTTATTTATTATATGCATATGTGGTTGTTCTAATTTAATTCTTTACTATGTTTTGTGTTCCTAAGTAAGAAAAGCGAGATTAGGACTTAGATTGATGAATGAAACCCTCTAAGGACTTTTTTGGGTCCATTGATGTTTGAGATCATACCTAGGTCTACCCTTGGGTTATTAAAACCCCTTAAGATTGGTGATATATTTTTTAAAATGTTACAATAATATAATTATGAAAGTCAATGGGTAGAGAATTGTAAGTTGGTATGTAGTCAAGGTTAATGGGATATTTGAAATACGGAATAGGTATTATTTTGAAATGGCTAGTTGTATTCTGAAATGGATTAAAATAATAATTTTTCACTTTGATTTGGTTATGGTTTTCCATGAAGGACAACAATGTTTTGAAGGTGGGTATTGTTTTGAAAAGGAGGTGTTGATCTCAATGTTATAGGAAAAAAGGGTTATCTTAATAGATTTAAAATGGTTTTTAGAAATGAGGTTGTGGTTCCCCTTTTTCTAAAATGATTTAAAATCCCCTTTTATGGTTGTAAATAGAAATGAAATTCTTGGGACATGTTGAGTTTTTAAAATAGGAAGACTCTTTTTTTGAAGGGTGGATTCAATATTATTTCAATTGAGTATCTTGAATTGTGCTTTATTCCCTGATTTTATTTTAAATATATGTTGGGAACATAGTCATTTAAATGATATATGGGTTAGTGAGATATAACCCCCAACAATTAGGTTGGCATGATAACTTGTTTTATTAAATGAAATAAGTGATACATGTGTTTTGTTGATGACATAACATATGGGAGAATTTGATATAATGTGATTGTGTTAAATGGGTTAAGGTAAGGAATTGATATATGTGATAAATGAGTTTCCATTGTAAATGGAATATATGTTAATGAGTTATTCATTATAAATGGGATATAAATAGTCAGTTATGGGAATGATCATTGAAGTAGATTGATATAATATATTATTTCATTGTTGAATGGTAACCTAGAGAAATCATTTGAAAATATGTTGGTGTGTAAGTCCACTATGATAGGAAGAGTTACATTTCATGTTTCATTAGAAGCAATCAAATTTTTTAACACTAACTATTCCTTGATTTTTCCAACCACAATTAGTATATCTTTAATACTAACTGTATTTAGAACGAAATACCAAGTGAATTCATGAAGATCTCTATATAGAGAAGTGAACACTATCTAATAATCTTGGTGGACTATAATGGCTTTAAATCCCACCATGTAGTTCATACAAAGATTAAATCAATGAAATACATGTATATGATCTGAATAAACTAGATAAATTATACTGTAATAATATTCATGTATAATTCTATCCATTTCAATCCTCCTCACTACCACTATCTATGAGGTGTGTTGACAATGATGGTATGAGGAATAGTTTCCACAAGTTGATTAACAATAGAAGAATGATGGATGTATCCAATACAAAAATTTCATATATGATATCCTTAATTTCCATATTTAGACAAATGGTACCCTAAACCATATATGAATTATGTTTCTTGTTCATGATATCATTCACTTATGTATAAAACTACATCTCAAATGTCACAAGATAGTTATTGCTTCTCTAATGAGGCCCATCCTAATAAAATTAATTTTTCCTAGATGCCTCTTAGTTTTCCTAAGTCTTCTTTTAAGAACTAGTTTAATAGGACTATTCCATATGAGCATACAAAACCAGTGGTAGAGTTTATCTTTTTGCACCAACTGGTCATATAATTTTATGAAAATATTTTTTAAGACTCCCATTCATGGAACAATGATGTAAATTCTATAGTGGTGATATGAATTAATTATTCATGTGTAAATTCAAGATGCACTATAAAAACCCTAGTCAATTGATGTGATATGGATTATAATAAAATCATCCCAATGATTGATTTTCTCTTACATTACTATCATAGGACTGACTCTACATATTGTGTTTAAATCCCATGTTGATGCTCCTAGTTTCACATAGCTGAACAATGGTGTCTCCTACACTAATATTCCATCCAAAGTCTCTTCCTCCAACCAACTCCTTATTATCAATTTCAAGGCGACATGTAATATAGAACATTAAAAATATTGGATACCTTAAATAATTTTCTATTCATTCAGTCCTTTTCTTGGTGTTTCCTCTCATGAACAGTGAAAACGTGAGTGAACTTTGAAGTATATTTAATCACTTATACACATACATGTTCAAATTTAACAAATTATTCTACATTTATTACCCCAATGGTTTTGAAGAATAATTATTTTACATTATAAGTATACAAATCCTTTCCAAGTGAGGTATTGAAACAACATATCCAAAACAACTATATCTAATCCTTCTAGCATCGGGTACTCGAGAATATTTATTCCAACTTTGACGTTTATCTCATCTAGTTTCCCATCAATGTTAAAAAAACTGGACCTCCTATATGAAAACACATCTTTTTTATTGGGTCTAAAATCCCCTTAAAATTTCAGTGGATTATATTTTAGAAGTTTTATTAAATGATTTACCTAAATGAAGTTCCACATTTATACGTCCCTTAACAACTTCCACAAAATCATGTTCTTCTCTCTGAACAAAATCCCAGTTTACTTGTTTTCCTAGAGCATCTACATTCTTAGTTTCTCTATCTTTTAGAAACATTAGTTTTTTCCTCATGAACTATGATTCCAAAAAAGTTATGCTTGTGTTACTTTTTGTTAGGTAATATTATATTTTGATGCTATAAAGGATTTCAAAATTCAAGGGTTAAAAATTTGGAGATTTGGGAGAAACATGATAGGAATACTATTTAGCATAACTTTTAGTATTGACCATGCGGTAATTGAGTAATATGGTATTGTTATCACGCTGTTTCTATTTACCAAAGAAACTTCTCTTATCCCAAACACTAGAGGATTCATATCTAACACAGGGGATCATCTATATTATATTATGTTTCTTTAATCTTACACTATCATATATATGAATCACTTTCTCTATTTAGTAGTAACTATGTATTTTAATTTTTTTTATTATTGTATAGGCACATTGTGATATACATGGATAAAAGTTGGATCACATTACCGAGGAACACACCTCAGTATGTTAAGGGTTTGAATGAGTTTTTAGATTTTACAATTTCTCATAGATCTGTTGAAAGGAGAATAAGATGTCCATGTCCTAAATTTAAATTTAGAACATGGTTGAAGAGAGATGAAGTTTATGAACATTTAACACTGAAGCAGTTCCCTAGTCAATATTTTTGTTGGGTTTGGCATAGAGAATCAAACGTTACAGAAATATTGAGTAGGGATGTTAATCCACAGAATGAGGTCCCAAGTTCATCAAAAATGGAAAATGAAATGAAAAACCTCATAAATGATGCATTCGGCACTGCAAGACACCACTATCCACATCAAAGCATATCAGAACAACCAGAAGAGGGTGTTATAAATTACAACGGGACAAGTGATGTTTTTGAGAATATAACACATACAGATATATATTGTAACATATCATTGGATCCTCTTCTTGATTCTGCAGATCCAAATGTAAGAGAAAACCTCACTGAGAAAAATGTGTTTCATGATTTAGTTGACAATGGAAATCAAGATTTGTATAGTGGGTGTTTGAAATATTCAAAGCTTTCATTTCTGCTGAAGTGGTACCATATCAATTGTCTATGTGGAATTACAAATAAGGCAATGTCCATGATATTTTAATTTATTCGTGATGAATTTCTTGAAGCAAAAATCCCAGAATCTTTTTATGATATGAAAAAAGTTGTTAACAAGCTTGGTCTGAATTATACAAAAATACATTGTTTCCCAATGATTGTATGCTCTATTGGGTAGAGGATTCAAGTAGAATGAATCGAAAGAAATGTTCTTCTTATAGATGGTAGTCAAAGGGTGATGTTGGAAGTCTGAATGAACATAATTTCATTGAGAAAAACAAAAAAGAACACACCTGGAAAGGTTTTGCATTACTTTCCCTTAAAGCCTCGATTGCAATGATTATTCATGTCATCAAAAACCATCGAACACATGAAGTGGAATTCTATAGATAAAAATAATGATGGGTTAATGAGAAATCCATGAGATGACCAATCGTGGAAGACATTTGATTCATCGCATCTAGATTTATTAGCTGATCCTAGGAATGTTAGATTGGGATTGGTTGCCGATGGATTCAACCCATTTGGGACTATGAGTACCAGTTATTGCATTTGGCAAGTTATTTTTGATCCCTTATAATATGACTCCATGGATGTGTATGCAACAAACATATTTTATCATTTTGATGATTATTCATGGAAAATAAGTGCCTAGAAATGATATTGACGTATACTTGCAACC
Organism: Viscum album; assembly: GCA_963277665.1. Classification (NCBI taxonomy): domain Eukaryota; kingdom Viridiplantae; phylum Streptophyta; class Magnoliopsida; order Santalales; family Viscaceae; genus Viscum; species Viscum album. The sequence goes on from OY728132.1 coordinate 493,868,071, forward strand.
TTTGATTAACGAATTGCAGGAGTTATGGAGAAATAGTGTTGAGACATTTAAAACTTCTTCTAAAACAATGTTCAAAATGCGTGCTGCTATAATGTGGACATTAGTGACTTCCCTGGTCTTGTGAATTTATTTGGTTAGAACACTTACATGGGTTTGTCTTTTCCCATTTGTAACTTTTATTTTGAGCCCAAACGGCTACCTCACAGTAGAAATTGGTGCTTCTTATTCCATCAAAGATTTCTCGATGAATCTCATAGATTTTGGTTGAACAGATCAAAATTTAATGGTTTCGTTGATCGTAGACCACCTCAAAAGTTGTTAACAGGTTCTATAATATTGACACAGCTTGAAAATGTTAAAACAGAATTTGGGAAGGTTCGTCATTTGAATGATAGTGGAAAACAGGTCTGAAGTGAATCGTTAGGTGAAATCAGAACGTAACAATGGAAGATAAAAAAGTATATTCTTCAAACTATGGTATTGGGAATTTAATTTGTTGCGGCACAATCTTGATGTGATGCATATTGAGAAGAATGTCTGTGATAATTTGATTTTCACATTACTTAATGTGCATGGAAAGTCAAAGGATCGTCTCAATGCTCACAAAGACATATAAGTAATGAACATAAAAAGTGATCTCTAGACAGATGAGAATGAAAAGTATGCTCCGGCCATTTTTTCAAGGAAAAATAAGGATAAGGATACATTCTATCGAATTTTAAAGAATGTGAAGGTATTTGATGGGTATTCGAGTAACATCTCGAGGTGTGTTGACTTGAATAATCGTAAGTTACATGAATTGAAAAGTCACGATTCACATATTTTGTTACAACAGTTACTACCATTGACATTGCATACATTATTACCTAAAAAATTTATTGTTGTTTTACTCCAATTCTACACATTTTTCAAGAAATTATGTGAGAAGTCTCTACATCCATTTCAGCTTGACAGCCTCCAGGAGTGGTTTTTATTGACCCTTTGTGCAATGGAGATGATCTTTCCTCCATCATTTTTTACTGTCATGATGCATTTAAATATGCATTTGGTTGAAGAAGCTAAATTAGGAGGTCCCATTAATTATTGATGGATGTATCCAATATAGAGGTATTTTATTTATATGTTTTTAATTTAAGTAAACAATTTTTGGCATTTAAATTAATGCATAATTTTATTATTTTATTTCACAGATATCTTGGGAATTTGAAAGCATACGTGAGAAATAAAGCTCAACCAGAAGGCTCTATTGCTGAAGGTTATTTGGATGAGGAGTGCCTTACCTTTTGTTCTAGATATTTGGATGATATTGAGACATGATTTAATCAAGTTGAATGTGTTGTTGACACATCAACTCAATCTCAAATGCATCAGAAATCAAAAATATTTCCTGCTATTGGCCGATCAGTTGGGAGGTCCTCAAATGTGATACTGACAGAATTGGAATTATTATAGGCACATAGATATGTGCTGCTAAATAGTAAAATTTTAGATCCATTTATTGAAGATATGAGGATACAAACAAAGAGAAGAATGAGATTCTGAACACAAAATTAGAAAGATATAAAGAAAGTTGTGAATAAAGATCTTGTAGAATGGTTTTCATGAAGTGTAAGTTCATAAATATTGCAATAAATATGAATATTAGATTGACACATACATTTTGTAAATCTATTAAATTATATTTCTTTTTTCAAATCATGAATACTGATACTCGAGCAGACTTGTCAGAACATTTGAAGTTTCTTGCTAGAGTTCCTATAAAACAAGTTAGAAAATTCGACGTGTATAATGTGAATGGCTTTAGATTTTGTACACTCGATCAAGAAGTGGGTTTGAAAACACATAATAGTGGTATATTTACATTTTTTGAAGTGGGATACTATAGAAAGCTGCATGATATTATTGAATTAAACTACCATGGAAATTTTTCTATTGTTTTATTCAAATGAAAATGGGTCTATATTATCTGAGGTGTTAAAAGATATTCCTTGCCATTTACTTCTGTGAACTTCTCTCGCTTGATGGATGTTGGTGATCGTGAACTGCATGATCCATATATCTTAGCATCGCAAGAAAAAATGGGATATTATGTCATTGATTTTGTGGATGAAGGGTGGAGTGTATTTTTTCACGTAATACAAACAGATTTGTATGATATGGGTGATAAAGTGGAAGTTTTGACCACTGAAATTGAATTTCATCAACAAGAGGAAGCAGAATTATTTTTCTTTCATGATATTGAAAATATTAGTCTAGCAAGGATGAATGAAGTGGATGAAGCAATGGATCATGAAACCGACATGATTGAAGGGAAAAATGGTTGTACGTATAATTATTTATTTATTCAGCAACCACTTGTTTCATTTCTGTAGTCATTAATTATCATTATTATATATATTTTTTCTGTTAGTACTAGGCATCTATTATCATTTTTAATTTTGTTCTGCATAATTTTTTTGAAATATATATTCTGAACTCAATTTTATTTGATTAAATGACAGGAATTCCAAGGAAAAAGTGGTACACTATTTCATCTAGTTCTGTGACAGATGACGATCCATCTGGCTCCCTCCCCATGGCATCTGAGGCACGAGCTACATACACCCCTGCACTATATCCCCCTACACTATCTCTCACATCATATGTGGGTGTCCCATTTGAGGCTGAGTCATCGAATCCCCCTTCAGAGGCCTTAGTAGTGGTTCAACAACACGCCCCTTCTAGTTTATCATGGACATACTGAATTGTCATTGTCATAGGTAAAAATTTTAATTAAATAAATTTATTGCATTTTGTTTATACTAATTGCTTGCTCATTGAAGATGAAAAAAATGCAACCGTACAGAAAAACGTAAAAAGTTCATATTCTTGGAATATGAAGGCGAGAAGATAGTCATGCCATTTTATTTTTATGGGGTCCCTATGGATGACGTTGCGGGGTTACTTGGCTAGATTCTAGGCCAGATGGCAGTGGAGCCCATTTCATGTCCTATTTCTTATGATGATTGGAGACATATGCCTCCAAGCTAGAAAATGATGTTTTTGATTCCCAAATAAAGGTAATTTTATTACATTATGGTTTAATTAAATGTCATGTTACTAATATGTTCAAAATGAATTTTTGTATACATATGTTCTTCCACTTTACAGTTTCTGATGTGATAGCACGGAAGTGGACTTTGAAAAATGTTGGTAAGAAATTGAAAGATTTAAAGTGGAGATTGTGGTGTGATGTCAACGATACATCATTGACCATGTAACAAATGTATGAGAAGCTACCTAGTGGGGTGCTGAAAGAATAGTGGAAAGTTTTTATTGACAGACATCATGATGAGAAGCAAGTGGTATTGAAATATATATTATTATATTATCCTCATTTTACATTTATTCATGTATATGAATAGGAGATTACATTGAATATATTACTATTAAATTTCATTTTATTTATTTCAGGATCTCTCAAGATTGAATGTATCAAACTGGGATATGCAAGTCATCCCTCACACTACGATCCCAAAAGACATTGGTAAACTTTTAATTATTTTAAATATTTATAAGACATTATTATCTGTTTAATATATTGAATTTTTTATTTATCTTTGCTTAATGCATTCACCGAGTTTAGCGAACGAAGCATCCCGGACTCAACTGTGGTTGGATGTTCACAAAAAAATCAAATGGAAGTTTTGTTAATGAGCATGCCAAAGAAGTTGGGGTATGAAGTCAATTATTTATTATAATAACTTATTATTAGTTTTTACTATGTTAATATATATTGATATTTGATTTATAGGTAAAAATTAAATAACTATGGGATGCCAATCCTGGGAAGTCCTAATCAGTCTCCCAGGATGACACAATTGCTAATGTCCATGGGAAGGAGAATCCAGGTAGAGTGTGTGGGATGGGTTTTGGACCCGTCCCATCTGAGGTCTTTAGCATGCCACCAGGGATTCCAGCTGCATATACTCCGGATTATAGTCAGTCTATACTTGAAGATTCTCATAGGGAGATTGCTTCCCTACGAACCACATTTCAAGATCATGGGGCTCAGATATCCTCTTTGCAGCAAGCGATGACTGGTATACATCAGTAGATGAGAAGATATGCCCCCAGTGGCAGTGCATCGACTGGTTGTTAGCAGGTAATTCAAAAAAAATAAAAATCATTTAGTTTGCAAACTTTTATTGGTTTTAAGTTTTAATATAAATATGAAACAGTATTTAATTTTCAATATAATGTTCTTACAGGTGATAATAGAAAGTGGAGATGGAGGTGTAGAGGGCGACAATTAATCATCGGACCGTGAGTAGAGTTGTATTGTTGATATTTTGAAAAAATATGGGAACAGTTAGTTTGTATATATACCATGTGGGCACATAGTTTCCACCACACATTTTCAGTTCCTAACATTTTCATGATTTCTCATGTTTCCTTTTATGAATTTTATTCATTTCTGATGTTTCCTTTTATGTCTTGATTTCTCGAGTGTGGTATAAATCTTTCCAGTTATGCCTGTGTATGAATTGGTAGTCGAGATTTTGGATGACTAGGAGTTAAACCCATTGTTTTTGTGTTGAATAAATTCTCGATGCTTAATATTATAATATGTAATTATTCAATATCATCATCCAAGAAGGTAAACCCTTCTCACAGCTAGCGTATCACCCAAGGTGAAATAACATCCAACTATAACATCAAACAACAAGAACAATAATCCCACACTGAGAATGTGGGTTTTCCCCTATATATGGGTTAGCTAATGCCACAAAAAAACACATTACCAAGGTTCCACTAAACTAGTTCCCCAAACCAATGTGCCACATGACCATAAAAATGCCTCCTCATATACAAGAGGCTTCCTACTAGTATTGAGGGTCCAATGAGGTCTGTGGGGATAATATACCATCTTTACCAGTGTAAAAAAATAGTATAAATCAATTTAAATGATAACCAAGTATTTTATAAGAATAATCATGCATGATGTATTCAATTCCAAAATTTGGGTAAATTCCCGCAACCAATATAGTAAACATGTCAGTTCATACAAGTGTCATGTGTTAAGGAAAAAACAAAATAAAAAACCCCATAAAAATATTAAAATGGGTCTCGATGTCCATCCAGTTCCCTCATACATGCCTTATACCATATACCAAACCAACCATCTATCAAAAGTATTTTTCCCTTATACTTCCCAACAACCATGAGATCTACTCAGGTATCAATGGAATCCTAAAAAGGGTGTCAGTATAGGTTAATAGGACACCACCAACAGTGTCTAAACAAGTAAATATTATAATAACAATAATACATTGTGTCTAGTTTGATTTTTTTTTTCAGGGCAGTGGTGCAGTGGAAGCAGCAAAAAAAATTCTGGTCATCTTCAATAGAATTATAGGATTCTTTGGATACACTCCTTGGATCTAGAATTTATAAGTAGGTTCGATGGTTAAATCCCAAAAGTCACATTCACTGCATATCTTCATTTTACATTAGATGAACTCCATGGACTCAGTAGGTGCCTCATTTTGGAATTACTTGGACTATTATACTTGGATTACACACTTACCCCATTCCATTCTACAGTTATTACTAATTTGGTGACACTTGAGGTCAACATCACCTTGGTTATTACCTTGGGACTCCACTATTAAACATCATTATAGGTTTCATTGTTATAAATTTCATACTTCAATATTCATATAATGTGATATGTTATAAACTGGAAATAATAAAATAATGAATTTGTTACATGTTCATACAATAGTTGTGGTCTGAAATTGGTACTGGGGTAATTAGGTACATTGTTCTACTTCAATTAAAATATCCATGCCACAATACTGTTACATTTCTAGTACATTAGCCAGATGTAATAGACATTGTTGGTTGTGGCCCACTGAGATTTATCTCACACCCTATCCAGGTGTCGTTTGGTATAAAGACTATAATACATGGTTAAAGGTGTTGACAACGGAAAGAATACAACTTCAAAAACACGATTTATTTCTATTTAGTAGTGATCTAGAGAGAAGAGTGTTGAGTTGGAATTTAATATGCATGGGATAGTCTTTTGATTTCATTTATACATTAGTGGAACATGTTAGGCCTACTGTATTGTATCCATGATTTCCAATTAACAAGTGACATTACAAATTATCATTATTTTTTGAATGTTATTAAAGTTATTTTAGTTATTGGTACTATTGTCTCTATTTTTATATAGTGCCTTCTGTTTACTTATATTTATTTCACTATTTACCTATGTTTATTTTTATACATTGTTCTACACTTTAGTAATGAAGGCATAATGTCCCAAAGAACACACCATAGTCCCTTGTTTCTAATTGTAAGCCTCTAGAGTTTAGGGAATTGGCCATGAATCCTTGTGGACCACCGAGATCGGGGTACCCATTAGGTGGCACCTGGGTCTTGGATGTCACAATAATGAAGGCTCTCCAAGGCATGTCAGTTCGTTTGGACTCGGTGATTTGGATGCATAGATGCATACATGATAATACATCGGAGTGGGAAGTATATGTGAATGCATTGGGGCCAAGACACTTCTCTGATGATGTTCTACTAAAATATGAATGGAAAGTAGTGGAGTAATTTTCATAAGGAGGGGAGGTTGTAACAACCTATATTTTTTTCAAAGGTACACACAATTGATTATTGGTTCTGATTCCTTCAAAATGAATCATATGTGATGCCTAAATGGTTCAAGGAGGTCTTGAGTGCATCCAGGACTAGTTTATATCCTATATACATAAAATGGGAAGGAAATACTGGGCCACACCATCTAAGGAAACCATGATTCCCATCCTACATAGTTTTCATGAACCGTGAGGCTGTAGACAGTGGAGTAGAGGTGGCCACATGGTTTGTCTGAAAACATGCGACCCCAGAAGATCACCCATGTAACCAACTATAGGTCTGGGAAAGTGGAATTTAGAATGTTATACACACGGTTAGATAAACAATTAACCTAATTCGGAGGTTTCACCCCTTATATAAGTGACTACTGCACAGTTATTGGCCAATTTGGACAACCGTGCAACCAAACCGTGCGTAGTTGTGTTTGAGGATGAAATTATTAAACAACCCTTCTTAATTTATTTTAAACAATTTTTCTTCCTACTTATTTATAAAATAGTTTTATCCTCTTTACTTCATGCATGGAAATTCTCATCTCTTATCCATAGGTTTTGAGGAATCTTCCTCCACTAGGGTCAGAATCATTCATCATCAGAAGAAATGAAAATCCCTTAGTAATCACTTCCTTCCTCTCTAATATATTTCAAGGTTCCTATATCAAATGCTGTGAAATTTAGGTGAGAATATATTCAAATAATTTTTGAATATTTTGGTAAATCATTCAATTTTCATTCGTTCTAGGTCCAATCAAGCCTCGATAATGGATGAATGGAGTGACACAACATCGAGGTAGGTGGTTTAGGGCATGAACATTTGTTTCATCCCAATTTAAATAACTTGTCCTTGTTATGTTCGCCGACCCCTTTTGGAGATTTTAAAATTCATTTAATAAATTTATTTAAAATGTTCTTTGTGACCATTGTGACATTACCATATGATAAAAAATAGTTAATTGTTCACCTTGACTTTGGGCACCACCTTGATTTGTTTTTCAGGGCAGTGGTGCAGTGGAAGCAACAATTTTTTTTCTGGTCATCTTTTAGTGGCGGTTTTAATCGCAACGAATAGTCTACTGGAAAAACTATAGTGGCGGTTAAAACCACCGCAACATGTAACATACTTACATTTCACTGCAGTTTTAACTACCGCTACAGGTCCACATCCCCCACCTGCACATCGCGGGGGTTCTCTCCACTTTTGTGGTGGTTTCTACGAAACCAGGATTTTATTTTATTAGCAGTGGTTATAACCGCCACTGATAAAATAAAATCCTGGTTTCGTAAAAACCACCGGTAAAGTAGAGAGAACCACCATGAATGGCGGCCGCTATGATGCTTTTTTAAAACCGTTTCTAAATAGGAAAAACCACAGAAAATAGTTTTACGACGCCAAATTTAGTGGTTGTTTCTATAAACCGCCACCAAAACATGTAGCAGCGGTTTAAACCACCGCTAAACGCAAAAACAAATGCCGCTAGATGGCGGTTTTCTTATAGTGACTCTTGGTTACAACACTCATGAGGGATATGCTCAAGATAATTCACATTTTCCATAGAAACCATTATAAAGGATTTATGAGTATATACCTCCTCAAATAAGAAATTTTTATGATTATTGATTATATCCATAAACTGTTCAATTTATGTTAATTGTTTTACATGTTTGGAATTATGTATTGCGATTCAAAAACTAATCTAGTGCATGCCATTATTTATAAATAGAACCTAATGGAAAGAATGGAAATTATATCAATTCATGTGATAGATGTAGGGATTGACCACCTACTCAACATAATTAGAGTGGAGCTGCTGATGTAACTGGTGTTAATCAGCTTATCACCATACTGGGAAAACTCACTCATGTTATGAATAATAACCTTACCTGTATTGATCAACCTAATCCACAACATAAATAATCAATGTTAGACAACTTAATGAGGCAAAAACCAAAAACATTCAATGGGACTAAAAATCCATTTGTAGATGAGCAATGGATAAGTTCCTTAAAGAAAATATTTCATGATTTGGGGAGTAGTTCAAGGGAAAAAGTTGTCATGGCAGTTTATCACCTCATGGGAGATGTAGACCCATGGTGTTCATTAAATAAAAAAACAAAGGAGGATGAAGAAGTATAAAATATGGGATGGAGGGAGTTCAAAGAGCTTTTATTATAAAAATGCTTTCCTTGTGACCATCGAGAGGATATGGAAATACAATTTCTGAGTCTGAGGAAAAAGGAGGATGAGAATGTTGAAAAGTATGAAGCTATCTTTACAAGGTTATCAAGGCATGCAACAAATTAGATACATAACCCAAGAATTAAGATTTATCAGTTCTTTGATGTGTTAAAGCCATTTCTCCATTGAGATTTAGTCTCACAATCCTTCTCATCGTACAAAGATATTATGTCATGTGTTATCAAGAAAAAAAACCAATTCTCTAAGTCTTACGACTTTAATGCAAAGAAACAGAAGAATAGATCTACTGAAAACTCTGGAAATAAAAATAAAGGGAAGAAGGGAAATTTTGAATATCCATCCTATGGTAAATGTGGGAAGAAACACCTTGGTACTTCCATCAAGGTAATGGGAGTCTATTACAAGTGTGGTGAAAAAGGCCACCAAGCTAGTTATTTCAATGGAAATAAAGAGGAAGTCAATGTTAAATGCTATAATTGTATTGAAAATATGCATTATGAAAATGAATATCCTAAGTGCCAAGGAAACTTACTTCAGAAAAGGCCAAGGGAGAAATTCCAAGCTTATGCGATCACCACTGCTGAGGTTAAAGCTCTGAAAGACGTGGTGGTAGATAATTTAATGGTTTATTCAAATTTATTGAATTCTTTATTTGATTCTAGATCATCACATTGTTTCATATATTCCTAGTTTTCTAAGGAAATTAGATATTTTCAATTTGATTTAACAAGGGAGTTGTCTGTAAAAACTCATATGGGAGGTATCATTGCAACAATGTTTTCTGAATCATTTCCCATTAGGGTATATAAATGTTTTTTATCAACTAATCTTGTCATCATACCCATGATTGAATGTGATATAGTCCTCGTAATGGATTTTCTTTCAGGCCTTGATGCAAAAATTTATTGTAGGAAGAATGAGGTTACAATTTTCGATGATGATAAAGATTACCTTATCTTTAGGGCAGAAACGTCACCACTTGATTCTTTTCTAGATCAACCCCCAGTAGAAAAACTAAATTTAATTATTGGGGAGGAATAGAATGAAATAAATATGGTTGAGGAAAATAATGTTCTAATAGAGGACGTACCTATTGTACATGAATAGGTTGATGTGTTTCCAGAGGATTTACCTGGACATCTTCCAGAACAAGAAATTGAGTTTTCCATTGATTTAATTCCTAGAACAAGGCCTATATCAAAGACTCCTTATAGAATAGCCACTGTGGAATTAGTGGAACTAATGAAACAAATAGAGGAAATGAGTAATAAGGTATTTATTCTTCCTAGTGTTTCTCCATGGAGAGACCTTGTTCTTTTTGGTAAGAAAAAAGATAGATCTATGAGGTTGTTCATTGACTATAGGGATATCACTGCTATAATAATAAATAACAAGTATCCCCTACCTCACATTGATAATTTATTTGACCAACTTCATGGAGATCAATATTTTTCAAATATTTACCTTTGATCTGGAAATCATTAGTTGTGGGTGAAGAATGAATGCATTCAGAAAATAGCATTTCATTCCAGGTATGGGAATTATGAGTTTAAAGTAATACCTTTTGGATAGACTAATGCACCATTTAATTTCATAGTTCTAAGGAATAGATTTCTCAAGGAATATCTTGATGACATTGTAGTGGTATTTATTAATTATATCTTTGTTTACTCAAAAATCTACGAAGAACATGAAAATAACTTACGCACTATACTGAAAACTCTTAGAAGAAATGAATTATATGGGAAGTTTTGAAAGTGTGAATTCTAGATTCATGAGATTTATTTTCCTGGTCATATTATCTCTAAGGATGGACTATCTATTGCTCCTTTAAATATCATGGTAATCTAAGAATGGCCAGTACTGATGAGGATAACTGAATTACGTAGTTTTACTGGTTTAGTATGTTATTATTGGCATTTCGTCTAGAATTTTTACCAATTGGCAAACCCATTAACCATGCTCACACATAAAGGGGTTTAATTTTTTTGGACATAAGAGTGTGAAGAATGTTTTAAAGAACTGAAGAGAATATTAGTTAATGCTTCTATCTTGACTCTACCGTCGGGGAATGATGGGTTTTGTTATTTATAGTGATTCATCAAAGAAGGGACTTGGTTTTGTCCGTATGCAAAATGATAGAGTTATTTCCTATGCCTCACGATAGCTAAAAATTCATGAGAAAAACTATCCCACTCATGATCTTGAGTTTTTAGTAATAAACATTGCTCTGAAAATATGCAGTCACTATTTCAATGGTGAAAAATGTAATATTTATACTGATCAGAAGAGTTTGAAGTATATTTTCTCATAGAAAGAACTCAACATGAAGCAAGAACGATGGCTTGAAAGAATCAAGGATTATAATTGAACTATACACTACCACCTGAGGAAGGAAAATAAGGTGGAAGATGCTTTGAATAGAAAGGATCATGGAGTTTTGAACAAGATGAGAGTTGAAAGGTATCCTATTTTCATGGATCTAGTAAACATGGATATGGGAATGACCATGGAAAGTGAAATTTAAATACTTTTTCAAATGGTTTCCAAACCATCATTACTAGAAAAAATAAAGAGTTCTCAGACAAATGATAAGGAGTTTAAAAAAAAGATTAATGCTGTGAATGATGGGAGATTGAGTGACTTCGTATATGAAGATGGAATTTTGAAATTTGGGAAGTGATTTTGTGTTTCCGATATACCTGATCTAAAAATAGAATTTCTATATGATGCTCGTAGCTCCAATTTCTATATACACCTCTGTAACACTAATATGTATAGAGATTTGAAGGATCATTTTTAGTGGGACAACATGAAGAGAGAGATTTCTGATTATGTGTCAAGATATGTGGTTTGTCAATAAGTGAAAGCTGGAATACAACATCCTATAGGGGTCATGAGACCTCTTTCCATACCTGAGTGGAAAAGGGATGATATTATGATGGAATTTTTCATGGGGATACCAAAGACTCCTAGAAGGAATGATGCAATATTGGTCATTGTTGATCGTTTACCAAGTCAATATATTTTCTTCTTATAAGAGAAGATTTACCACTTGAACGTTTGGAAATACTATATATTAATGAAGTTATAAGAATTTATGGAGTACCCCTATCAATTGATTCAGATAATGATCTCCATTTTACCTTAAGATTCTAGAAAATTCTTCAAAAGGACATAAATACTGAACTTCATTTGAGCACTGCCTACCACCCTCAAACTGTTGGACAATCCAAATAGACTATTCAAACCTTATAAGACATGTTTAGAACATGATCACATGACTTTCAAGGTATTTGGGGTCAATATTTACCTCTAGTAGAATTTTCCTATAACAATAGCTTCTATTCAAGTATTCAGATGACACCATATGAAGAGTTATTTGGAAAGATATTTCACACACCAACTTGTTGGGATGATGTTGGTTAAAGAAACCTCATAGGCCCAGAACTTGTTGAGGAAACAATGGAAAAGGTGATGGTTATCCAAACCCACATAAAAGTAACTCAAAGTATGAAAAGGAGTTATGCCAATAACCAAAGGAAGGATTTGTAATTTCAAGTAGGGGATCATGTTTTCTTGAAGTTATCTTCATGGAAGGGTGTCATACATTTTGGTAAGAAGGGAAAATTGAGTTCCAAGTACATTGGACCTTTCGAACTTTTAGAACGAATTGGTTTTGTAACTTATCTTTTGGGAATGACACTAAGTCTCTTCAAAGTTCATGATATATTCCACGTATCACTGTTGAGAAAATAAATGCATGACCCGACTCATGTACTCACCTAAGAAGAAATAAAATTGGAACCCGACCTGTCTTATTGTGAAGATACTATTAGAATTCTTGATACCAGAGAACAAGTGTTGAGAAACCGGACTACTCATCTGGTGAAAGTTCTATGGAGAAACCATAGGATAGAAGAGGCAATGTGGGAACCCAAAAAACATATGATGAAGAAACACCCAAATCTTTATATGTAGTAATATTCTATAAAATTAAAAAATTAAATTATTTGAAGGAGGGGAGAATGTAACACCTCAATCTTCTATAGTACGTTTCCCTTTGGAAAATGCAATAGTTTGTGTTGTACACAACTTGAAGTTTGAACACACCACGACCAATCAAACTATCCATTATGAATAGTAAAAACACTTTTTGAAAATTTATAAAATTTATTTTTCAAAATGGACTTCATTTTTGGATTCAGAATGTCAAAATTTTCTTAGCGTGAATTTTTTATATTTTTCGGAAAACTTTCAATTTTTGATGAATAGTGAAAACACTATGTTATTGTTTAAAACCGACTTTTTATTTAAATAATTATTTACTTTATTTAAATTTATTTTAAGTCAAACTAGATACATAATACCTATATTAGTTCAATTTAATTCATTGGAGTCATTTTATAATAAAATTATATATATATAATTTTATTGAACTTTTTACCGTTTTTTACCGACCTTATAGGCGCATTTGAAAATTTGAATAAAAAATAATTTTATCACTTCTAATAATTGAATTTAAAAAATCATAGAGACATGGTTGACAATATTAGGTAAAATTTGGTTCAATAAGATGAAAATAATTTTTTGTAAGTACTAACTTTGGACTTTTATTTACCACGGTTAAAAGTAAATAGGGTAATTAAAAGTAAAAATGATATTATAATTACCCTAACACATTTATTAATTCTATTGTATAAGTTTATTTAGACCAAAAACGGAATTAGGATTAAAATATGATCTTTTTTGTTCCAATAGGATTATATTAAGATAATTATTATTATTTTATTCAAAGAAGACTTAAAAGTTTTAAATTCAAATTTTTCTAACTAAAACATTTTTAATATAGGGTTACACATAAGATAAATTCAACTATAGATATTAAATAGAAAGATAAAAATCTTTCCTACATAATGGTATTTTATTTAATATTTTTAGACCTTAAATAATTAAATTTATTTATGATACAATGATGATGTAGTAATTACCTTATTAATGAAATATTAAAATAATTTATATTATAAATATCCAAATAAATGTAAATTGAGACTTTTGATGAATTAAAAGAATTTTATTGGTTAATATGACATGTTAGGGTTTAATAAAAGAATTTTTTCAAATTAATAAAGTTTTTAGGACTTTAATAAAATCAAATACTTAATAGTGTCAAAATTAATATAAATGAGTTTAAAACAAATACAATATTATTAAATGATATAATAGTCCTTAAAATATTATGATTCACCAAAAAAACATATATAATAATATATATATCATTAATTAACCACTTGGGGTTCTATTGAAATTTTAATGTATGATTATTAACAATATCATATACTAATACAATATTACATGATAAAAGTTAAACAATTTAACTAATTGTAATATCTAAAAGATAAGGTTAATATGGTGACCTAAACCAATATAAAACCCATTTTTTGGGTGGATTTCGACCCATCCCTACCTTATCCTCGAAATAAATCATTTTTGAGCCATTATAAACCAAATATTATTGTATAATAAAATAATATTTTAAAATTTTACTAAAGTGACCATCACCTCTCTTATAAAAGGGTACTTCCCCTTCTCTCAAAATCACACCTCCATTGCCATTTGGATTGGCCAAAACCAGCTCAAATATCCTCCCAACTACCCTAAATTCTACATAGAGGCATTAATTTTATCATAAATCCAGCCTATGGAGCCATTTTGATCAAATCAAAAGGAAACACCCGAAGAAGATGTAATAATTTAACCACCTCTTTCAAAGTTCTTTTCTTCTTTCACTTCCTCTTTATTTGTTGTTTCCATACCAAACTAATAACTCCAATACATTATAAATACTGTTATTTTATTATAAATATTTTATAACCATATTCATTATTCTACCGATCTTATTAATGAAAAATCACCATACATGCATACGTACGGCTCACCCTCTCCACGTCGTGGTGTAGTTTGTTATTCAAACAGTTAATTATTTGGACGGGTATAACAATGAGTATGAATAATGTAAATAATAAATATAACATGTTAAGGATTATTTATATATGATATACCATCAAATTACATACTATTTCACCATCAATAGAATGTTATTGTCGCTCGTGTGTACGTACGGATTACCGTCTCCACGAACGTGATGAGATTCATTCCACATCGTAACCATTCAAGAATAAATTTCATTTTATGATTAAAAAATAATGTTTAATTACTTAATATCATTATATATATGACTCAAATACATCTTATCCATAAAAAACATGACTTATGTAAAAAACATATAAAGGAAAACGAATCAGTTAACACCCGAAATGATGACACTACTACAATATTATTAACAAAGAAACATTATAAGATCATATATGATATCATATTTATTTATGTGGTTCTTTTATAATTTAATAAAAATTATAAAACTATTATTCATTAGGTCAGAATACCCTCGATCAAGGAAAATTACAAGGCAAGGGTTAATTCTACAATCTCTTCATTATCTGAGGTTGTTTATACATGTGTATCTACTGGGACCTCTGTATCATCCACAACTGTGTTTCTTAAAAATGTATTTCAAAATATTTATACTATTTACTATACTATGGGTTAAAGTCATTTATACCCTTTATTGAATTTTTATAAATGTTTATAAAGTAATATTTCCATCATTTTTTTAACAAGGTACTTTATGACCTTTTCGACAAAATTAAGAAAAGAATGTCTTTTAACTTATACGACGGGTGCAGTTATTTTTCGCTGTTATAACACCTTCAAATCTTCCCTTGCAATATTATAAGAATATTTTCAAAATAAATGTTTCCTTTTATAATTTTTCTAATTTTAAATGGTTTTAAAATAGAAAGAGTTATTTCTTTCAAAAAAAATTTATTTCATCGAGGTCAGCATCCTTTGATAGATTTTAAAATGTTTTGAAGTTGACTTATTATGATACAAATCTTCCATATTGTATTGGAGGTTTTGTGACATGTTTAACTATGGATGTGTTATTTTTATACCATTCATGGTGTATGGATAAAGTACTGACATTTCTTATTCTATTTTTAATATGAATGTTTATGTTATGTTTAAACCATTTCATATAAGGAATTAATTGGACATAGTAAGTGGTGGGTGGATCCCACTATAGCTCCTTGATGCATCGGTAGGTATCATGAGAAAAAATAGTGTCTTGGAAAATGCTTGACAAAATCTTATTTGTAGTCTTGGCACGTGGGCTAGACTATGTGGTTATGAAGTCTAGAATTATGAATTGCATCATTATGAAAGTGGTTATTGATATTTCATGTGATTGTTATACTAGTAAAATATCCATTTGAATAAGTAAACTGAATTAATTGAATTATATTTTCTATATTATTCTGATGTTTTAATTTTAAAAAGGCTTATGTTTTTGTCCTATACATTTCCATAAATTTTTTTTCTTATTTATGAATGTTTTTGCAAATTTTTTATCCTTACTAAGCATTTGGGCTCACCCCATTCTATGTATTATTTTTCCAAGATGTGAAGAAATTTTTTTTGGTTGACTTGTAGGGATAGACTAAGAGATATAAGTCTGTACAAAGGGGATAACTTTTTGTTTCTGTTTTTATCTCATGATATAATGTAAAACTTCTGTATTTATTTATTACTTCTAAGGCTACTAAACTGATCAGTCTTTCAGGACATGATTCATTGTATCATGCTAATGTTTTGTAATAATGCACTAAATTTGGGTAACTGGGGTTAGGCCATTACAATTATGAAAAATAAATTGTCTACACATTTATGAAAATTTTTTATTGGTTATCAAATGATTATAATTAAAAACTAAAAATATTTGGAAATAAAAGTGAATGTTTTTTTGAAAAAAAAATATGAGTGAAATGTATTTATATATTAAAAAATTAAATTAATCAACATCAGTGAATGATTTTAATGAAATTTATATGTAATTTAATTAATAAAATTATATAAAAATTAAATAAATATTTATCCAATATATTATACGAATAAATTTAGATTTAGTATTATAAATTTTTTTTTTCTTAAAAGTATTTTTTGTCTCATTTTCCACACATACATTACTTTTACTTTCAGCCATTTATATCTATTGATTTAGATAAAATAATTTAAATATTTAGAATTTGGAGGTTCAAATTTGGTAATTAGACCCCATTTATTTTTTGTGTCAATATGAATTGTAACCATGGTAAAATATATCATCTTGGTAAAGGGTAAATTAAGATTATCTAAATTAAAAATAATCAATAAGGCCACAATTTTTCATCTTAATTATTATTGGATAATTTTAATTTAACCTTTAATATATTATGATCTAAATGGATAAGTTTAATTGATACTTTTCCATGAAAATGACAAATATTTTTTTAATAAAATAATGTTACAAAATTTCACTCTCTGTTATATCTTCACATAAGAACAAAAAATAAATCCTAATGAATCTTATTATTAATTTTTTATAATGATTTTATATTCTTGATATTAATTGACTTATAATTTCTATAATATATATAATTACCTTAAATTCTGGTACAATTCTAAAATATTACTTATTTAATTAACGGAAAAATAAAATACATGATTTTAAAATTTGAGAAGTGATATAATTTCATTATGTAATAGTTTTCCATGGATTTTGTAGCTATATTCCACATATAAGTGATTTTTTAAATGATTATATTTAAATTAAAATTTTAACTTTATGTCTCTCAAGTAAAATTAAATGAGTAGTGTCAACATTAACAATAATGATATTTTATCAAAATAATATTTTAATAAAAAACTAAAAATTCAAACAAATATTAAAATAATTTAAAGTCAATATGATATGGTAACAATTTTCATAACATGGAAATTTTTGGTAAACTTTTTACCTTATAATTAAAAATTAAAACCCTTTAATATTTAAAATTATGGTGTAATAGATAAAATTAAAATTGGTTAACTAAGGGTAAATCAAAATGATAAAGTTTAAAATGACACCAAAATTTCTTTAAATTCATTTAGATGATGGTATTAAAATACTATCCAACATTTTATTTGAATCATTTTCTATTTGGAAAAATATTGAGTAAAAATGATTTTATCATAATTTAATTTTTTTTGAAATCCCAAAAGGACCCTTCATCCAAATTATAAATTGGAACCCCCTACTAAACTCATTCACCCAACATTGAGCCTTCTAGATTAACCAATGTTTTAAAATTTATTTTCTAAACATCTCTATATACATACTAGCGGCTATGCCCTTCCCAAAAGTCCCACCATAGATTTTTTTATATGAGATCTAAAAAAGTAATTTAAAAAAAAGGTAATCACCTGAAAAATATAAATTTATATTCTACATCTATTAATCACCCCTAAATATATGTTATGTAAAATAAAATAATAAAATTTGTATAAAAAATATTCTTACATTTTATTATTATTATTATAACATCAATATACACCCACTTTCTCATCTAATGAGAAGTGAAAGTACTGTGTGTGCATACATATGGCTTGCCCTCTCAACATAGAGATATTATTTATCTATCATATATGGGTATTATTAGGGTTTTAATGAATAAATATTATATTTATCAAATAGATATATTAAAAAAATTATAATATCACATATAGATGTATAGCATCGAATCTTTTAGAAATAATAATGTTTTCCAAGTGTTCGTGTCGTCTACCACCTCTGAAAAGTGATGTTATTAACTATACATTTATATTTTAAATGGATTATAATGAGAAAAAATTTGATGAACACATATGATATATATATTATAATAATTATCCTATATATATGAATTAATATTTACCCTACATTTATTCTATCTATAGAAAAATGAAAATAGTGTTTGTTTGTACGTATGGCCTACTATCTCCATGAATAGTGTGATGAATTTTCCTATCCCTAAATTTTATAGATTATTAAATATATATATATATATATAATGAATATATATTTTATTTATATCATGATTAATATTTTATAGATGATGGAATCAAGATGAATAGAAAAGGATTGAAACTATTGAACTAAAATTCCCATGATAAACAAAAGAGTTAACAACTAGAAATAAAAATTTCAATAAATAATTATTGATAAAAGGGAGTGTAGAAATTTTATAAAGGTATCATATATCATATTATAATTATAAAAATAGTTATGGTATTGAAGGAATGTTTTTTAACTTTTATGAAATGAACATACTTTTCCACCATCATGATGAATTTTTTCATTGAAACTTCCTCCAAATGTTTATAAGGTTCTTTTATATGGAATTTTTTTATTTTAAACATGTTTATTTTTTAAATAACTGATTTAAAAATTTATTGATTATTTTACTAAATAAATTTTTAATTATGTTTTAATGGTATTTCCATTCATCAAATATAGAAACCGCATATTTTCATTATGATTTTCTGGGTATATGATTTAATGATACCACTCATATTCATTCTAATGGTGGTAAATTTTTGTGATGGTAACATTTTTTTGAAACCTATTTATTTGCAATAAAATATTTTATGATAAAATGATAAAATTTTAATAAAAACCATTCTTTTCCATGGGTTATTATATAATTAAATGTTAAAAAAACACATATAATTTTATCGTTCCTAATATTTTAAATTATTTGTGACGATATTATGGTGTGTATATATATATATATTTGATTTTTATTATAAAATAGGTTGGACCTATATATCCCTCCAAGACATTTGTTAAATATTGATATCTGAAGAGATAAATAGGACAGGAATGGAAAGTAAACACAGTTTAGTAATGAACATCGTCCACGATGATAGTCTTGAGAGTAAACCTTGAATTCTATACAGATTTAAGGAGTGAACCAATTGTACTATTAATTTATATTCAAGGATCATGGACTACTTAGAAAAATTATTTTCTATGATTATGTGTATTTAAAAAATCAATGTCTTATGAATATATTATGATTTCATGGTTCATTTTTTTATTCCAATTTGTTTCATGTATTAAAAACTACCAATATATATATTCCATGACTTAATATTATGGTTATTGTTATGTCGGGTATGGTCCTAAAATATTAAGATCATATTCTTATACCCTTATACTCTTGTTATTCTAATTTAATCACTAATATCTCTCTTGTTTACCCTTACTGAGCATCAGAGCTCAACCTTTTCTTATGTTTCCTTTACCCATCATTATTTTGAATAAAATTAATATTGATATGTCGAAGTAGGGTTATACTTATGAAGAAATAAGTGTGAGATTATGTATATATTTTATGAAACAAATGTTTATGTTTCTATGTATATAATGAAATCATACCACTATGATGCCAAAATTAATCATTATGTTATGTAAATAATATTCATCTATTTATATGTAATATATATTTTTGAAAATATCGAGTCATTATAGATGGTATTATAAAACAAAATTCATTAATATTTATAAAATATGATCATAAACCATAAGATTTAACACTTGGGATAAGTATACATTTAGGATGAAATCATAATGTTTTTGTAATGGACATGAATGACCTAGGTTTAACCTTTGTTTTTATAGAATAAGGTGTCATGATTTAGATATCCAATAGATTATTTTTCATGATTTAGTGGTTACCACTATGATTATTGTTGATCATAGAATCCTTTTTCCATTCAATCAATTTCTTGAACCTAAAATAATTGTGTTAATGTAAAATGTGGTGGAAAGTGAAATGATTTTCATTATAATTAAACGAATGTTACTGGATATGGAATTGAAAATAGTATTTCAATGCTTACTTAACATTTTCAATCTATGAATCAGGATGTTATTCCAAATAATAAAATGATGGAACAAATTTTTTTTGAGTCCTTCATGAGGCAACCACCACCTTTTAGTGTATCCACTGATCCTCTAGTCACATAAAAATGTATAGGTATAATTGAATAGATATTTTATATTCTTTATTTTGTGGATCCTGAGAAATTTATTGTCACATATGTGGTTTTATATTGTCGTGTGTTTCTCTTTTATTTTGGTCTAATCTTTATATGACAAATTTCCTAGGATTTTTTGATAATTTGGGTAGTTTTGGGAAAGCTAGAATGTGGAACATATTAGGAACACAATTATTATAAACCTTGCACTTGCTTATTGGAAACCATACACCCCGGATAGAACCGTTGTCTTGGTTGCACAGCCTAGTGCACAGGTTTGGGGTGGGACTATGTTCCTATGAAAGTGGCCATGTTTGAGTTGCACGGATAGGCACATGAGCGTGTGTCCTCAATAGTCAAACCATGCAGCCTTTTTTCGTTTTGGATAGAGGTTTTCATGGTTAGTTCATGGTGTAGTAGACCATGTGGTCAAACAGTGTGTCCTTCTATGTCATTAAAAATGTTGAAATTTCCTTTTTTCACCCCCATAATTTAACACCAAATCACCCATATTTCTCCCCCATTAAATCCTATATCCTTGTGTACTTCTTTATATTCTCTTCCTCGCCTTTGGGATCCATTTTGTGGGTGATTTGTTCTTGGATATTCAATAAATCAACGGTTAAGCCTCTCCTCTCCTATTTAATTCTTCATTCTTGATATTTTCTTATATATTTCTTGGGATATCTTTATCCAGGGGATATATTGATACAATGTGGGTTCAATTTGGCTTATTAGAGTGATATATTAATGGTTCTTGTTTTTATTGACTATATAGGGTCTATCCTTGGTAAAATTGTGGTTTTCAACCCATTTAAATAATTTTCCCAGAAATTGGTAGACAGTTCCATTCATTGAAATTGATTGATGATTTGAGTATACTTTTTATGCTTTTAAAATGGATTATATACAAATTTTTGGGTGGTGAGGATCATGTTTTAAAAGTATTTTCCTGTGCATATGGGTTTGAAAATGGTTTTCCTATTGACATTTTTTTATCTTTCATGTGATTATATATTGTTGGATATGTGTATGTGTAAGAGGTGGTTTCTATGACATTGTAAATTGAATTGAGAACAGAAGTATCCATGGTATATTGGTGGGAATATTAGGTCTATTTTGTTAGGTGATTCAGGAGGGTAGATGTCTAGTCTTCCTAAGAGGATTGATGTAACAACACTATGTTAACATACATATGATGGAGATTGGTGTCTCAAGAAAGGTTTTTTCACCTATGAGATGGTTTGATCCCTGAGTTTATGAGGATCCTAATATACCGCTAACCCTTGTTCTTTAGGGATTTATCATGGTTCTCATGATATGCTTATGGTTTAGCTTATTATCTCATTTGCTTTAATTTTCATTTCAATGAATGTTTTATTCTAAATCTCACTGATTATTTTATTTAAAAACATTCATTTTGTTTTCTATTATTATGATATCCCATAGAATATTTTTGGTGTTATCTTATAGATAACATTGGTGCACACCCAACACACACCCACGAGAGTATTTTGACCTTGTTATGTTTGACCAAGGTAAATGAAATTCATTACATGGTGGATATGGTAGATCTGGTTTCTAGTGGTTCATATTTGGGAAGCTGATGGTGGTAGATTCATGTGGGTGTTGACCCTCTTGTTTCATGGAGTCTTTGTTTTATAGTTGGTTCTATTCCCTATTTTTTTTATTTTAGTTTATTTACTAAAAATGAAAAATGTTTAAATCACATTTGTTGTGATTTTGAATTTGGATATTGTTTATGATATGAGGTATAATTCTTGTGTGTTTCTCAATTATTTATTCTTATGGGTGAAATAATTCCCAAATTTGATGTTTGATTCCCAGGAACATGTTTCTAGGCTTTGGGGATTGGGAATGTCCTTCGGGCCATGCCATAGGTTGGGTTAGGTGTTGGGTTGGATGGAAACCAAGTTTGGTTTTATGAGAAAATAGAATCATAGGATGCTTTTTCCATTTATTCGGGTCAAAATATTTGGGGGATTCTAGATAGACTGGAGCTTAGATATTTGAGGTTTGAGGTGCGGGTTGCAAGTGGGGTGTCTGGCCAACACACTTTTTGACGGGCCTTAGGTCACTATGGGATGTTTAGGATTTGTAGTGAATTCTCCTATTGGTGAGATGTATAGGATATAGACTTTTCATCAAAATTGAGAGGGGGTGGAGTAGTTTTTATTTTTATTATGATTCTTATGGTTTTATTTATTTATGGTAGTGTTTATTGTTTATGGTTGATAATGATTTTTTGGATATTTTGTTGATGGAATGTCGAGTGTTTATTGGTTTTTGTAACATCATGCCTCTCTAGAGATGTCCTTAGAAATCATGGGAAGAATAAAGAGAGGTACCCCCCTCACAATTTTATCATAGATTAGGGGATATAGTGGTTTGAATTATCCTTACATTAGAATAAGGAGCGGGCTATGTTCTTCTTCATTCTAAAGAAGTCGAACCTTCTCCAAAAAAGGACAAGGACCAGAAGTTTCTCAAGAACATTACTCCTTCATTATAGGGTAGCATGTATCTCCATGATATAGATGACTGTATTGAGAATATCAAGAGTATTTTTGGGTTTCTATATACTCTTTAGGTAGTTAAGGTATTCTTTGCTCCGTTCATGTTGTAAGGGCCTAGCTGTGAGTGGTGGGACTCAATAGTCTAATCCATGAAGCATGAGTTGATGTGATGGAAGGAATTCAAGGTCATCTTTAGTGAGAAGTATTTACTTGAGAATTTTATCCTTCCCAATACCCATACATTTCAGCATATCTATTAGGGGTATTATGTAGTTTCAGAATACACCAACCACTTTCCTAAATTTGTCTGTTTCACACCCATGATGGTCTCTAATGATCTGTTAAAGGATAACCATTCTTAAATGGTGTTGCGTCCATACATTTGGTCCCATGTATTCTTATTTATGAAAAATATGTATGATGATATATTTTACTGAGCCCTTATGGTAGAGATTGATCATGCTGGAAAATTGTCTTTCTCTAGGGTAGTTTTAATAAAACCCGAGGGATGTGGTGGTTCATCTAAAAGGAAAAGGAATAATTGTGAGTAGGATAATAAGGGATGTGATAGCTCAAGACACCCATCTTCACCTCCATCCTCAACGCCCATTGGTAGTGGTCTAATTTTTTGCTACCAGTATGGAGGGATAGGGAACATGTATGTAGCATTACCAACTCCACATAAACCCTTCCATCAGTGTGAGATATTAGTTAACTTATAGAGTTTTTATTAGGGTGGCTTTCCAACTCAAATTAGTGCAAGTTCCTCACCACATAGGGAAATTATATCTTAGCCAACGGTATCTAGGTCCACGGGTTCGTGGTCAGTTGGGTATAGTGGTAAGGCAGGAACATCTTATGGGAATAGTAATATTAAGGTAGATCCACAAGTCATTTATCATCTATTGGATTCACTAAAGATGAAGTACCCTCGTGTTATATATCAAGTTCCAGTTGAATTAGATACCAAACCTCTGATAGTTTGATGTACTATTTTTATTAAATCATCCATAGTTGTCACATTATTTGACACAATTTCTTGTCAATCATTCATTTTTTCTCATCTCATGGAATTGTAGAAATTCTCAACTGATCTTATACCTTGTGCGATAGAGTTGGTGATTATTCATGGTAATAAGAGAGAGTAATGTTTCAGTTTTACTTTATGTTCTCTCAATCTATCAGGAGTCAACCTACAATGGGATTTCCGAGTTTTGGAAATGGACCACTTGAACATGATCCTTGACATGGATTGGATAGTTCATTTCAAGGTAAAAAATGATTGTTACCATCAGTGAGTGAGGTTTGTTGCCCCTAGTTAGAGGACCTAGGTTTTTCAAGGTGAGTGGGATCCTCATTCATAGAGATACAAACAAACATTTCTAGAGTAGGGAAATCTTGTTTTTTCAAATATAATTCCTCTTATTAGAGGATTCTAATATGGGTTTTGAGGATAGACTACCTTCTATGGTGGATGAGTTTCTAGAGGTGTTTCTATATGATTTATTGGGTTTGAATATAGAGAGAGATATAGAGTTCACCTTTTATTTGGCATGGGGAACAAAGCTCATATTCTTTCGACATATCATATGACCGCTACATAGTTGATGGAATGAAAGATATAGTTGAATGATTTTCAATCCAAAGGAATAATTTACCCATTCCTCTCACCTTGGACCACTCAGTGCTTTTTTATAGAAAAAATGATGGATTGCTATGTCATTCTATCCACTACCCCAAAGTTGAATATAGTAATAACTAAGAATAATCACCCCATTACCCAGATTTTTTTAGATCAAATAGGAAAGGTAGTCCTATAAGATCAACCTGCACACTGTATATCATCAGGTCCGAGTTATAGATCTAGATGTTCCTAAGAAAACCTTCTAGAGTATGTTTGGAAACATCAAGTATTGGTTAATTTCAATCTAGTTTACTAATGATCTAGTAGTCTTTATGGATCTTATGAATATATTTTTTCAGTAATACCTTAACTTATTCATCTTCAGGTTTTTGGATGATATCTTGGTCTACCCTGGGACCGAGGAAGTAAATTTTTATCATTTTTGGATTATGTTCGGCACTCTTTGAAATCATCATATTTATTCTAATCTCATCATGTAAAGCTTCTAGATCAAGGATGTGAGGTTTCTAGGCCATGTTATCTCAGAACATTAGGTTTAGTTGGACCCCAACAAGATCAGAGTAGTGATTTCCTTTGGAGAAACTAAGAAACATATTTAAATCAAAAACGTTTTGGTCCAATAAGGGTATGATGGGATGTTTTTCTGGTTTTTATCTCAAATTACTTCACCCATGGATATGATTAACCATAAAGGGTCATGTTTTGAATGTTTCCAATAATTTAAAACATCCTTTGAAGAGCATAATTGGCGGTCAACCATAGCTCATATTTTTATCTTTCCAGAATCTATTATGGGATACATGGTCTATTGTGATGCTTCAGGTATGGATCTTGAGGGTGTGTTGATGCAGGATGATTATGTGGTGGAATATTTTCCATACCAACTTTGAGCACATGAATGGAACTACCCAACCCATGACTTGGAATTAGTATTGTGTATGCATGCATTCAATACATAGCATCACAATCTCTTTGGGGATAAATTTTTGGTTTACTCAGATCATAAGAGTTTGGCTTACATTATCTCCTTGAAAGATATGAATCTGAGGAAGCTCTGATGGAATGATTACTTTTATGGGTTTGACTTCAATATCATATATACCCTTTGAAAAATAAACATGTTAGAATATTCCATGAGAATGATGGTGATAGTGAATGCTTTAAAAGAGTCCAGATATGAGTGGCCATTAATGGGGCTTATTTTCTACATGCTCCTAGAATCTAGGTAGCATATTGGAGGCATGTTCTTGGAAAGTTTTCTGCTGATTACCTCCCTTTTGGAGATGATTCCGGACTAAAATTTGAGTAATGAGTTATGCAAATGTTCTATAGAGTTTTAAAATGGAGGGGATATGAAAAGATAGTGGTAATTAACTCTTGAGGGAGTTATTTATTTCAATAGTCATCTCATGGTTCCTTCATCCATATGGAAGGTGGTGATGCAGGATAGTTATCAGTTGTAGTGGTTTGTTTGTCCTAAGACCAACAAGATGGTTTATAATGTGTGTCATAGGAAATGGGTGGTACATAACAGACTTCATATCCAAATACTATACTTTTCAATAGGTCAAAGTTGAGCATCAGAGTCCCTTTATTTTGCTTCAACCACTACTCATTCCTACTAGGAATTTAGAAAAGGTCAACATTGATTTAATGATTGGAATACCATATTCACCCTAGTTAATTAACTCTATGTGGGTGGTAATCGACCGTTAGAACATGTAATCCCATTTCATCCAGATCAATAATTTGACCAAGGTGGATGAATTGGGTTGATTTTTTGTTTAGGAGATAGTGAGTCTTCATGGTGTGCCATCATCTATCATTTTATAATGTGACCCCTAGTTTACCTCATGGTACTGGGATATCGTTATGAAGGCTACAGGGTTACAAATTAAGCTCAGTATGATGTACCACCCTCAAATTTATGGTTAGACAGAGCGGGTGGACTAGATCTTAGAAGACATTCTCCAGGTAAGTGTGTTGAATTTCAGAGGCTCATGGAATAACCAGTGGGGATTGGTGGAGTTTTCATATAATAATAGTTAATAATCCTTGATAATAATGGCTCCATTTGAGGCAATTTATGGTCATCCATGTTAATCAACATTATGCTGGACAGAAGTGGGTGAGACTCCTCTTCTAGGACCAAGCCTTGTTCAAGAGACTTCTAATAAAGTCTAGTTGATCATGAAACATTTGTTCATAGTGAAGATTCACCCTAAGTATTATTCTAATCATTGAAACCCATCCTTTTGATTCTTAGTGGGTGATTGGGTATTTATGAAGGTGGACCCTCTCTTGGGTCACCCTCATTTGGGAAAGTAAGGGAAAATAACACTAAGGTATTTCATACCTTTTGATATTACAAGTAGAGTTAGTAATGTGGAATACCAATTATCTTTTCTGAACTAGTTAATGTCGATCCATGATGTTTTATATTTCTCACAATTGGGGAAGTATAAATCAATCCCATTTCATGTACTGAACTGTGAATAATTGGAGCTGGAATCTTATTTTTCTATGTTTAACTGAATAGTGGAAATAGTGGATTCCCAAGAGAAAGTGCTTTCGGGGAATTCCATACCATTGGTTTGTAATATTTGGTAGCATAGGAATGAAGATAATGAGACATAGGAGATAAATTCTTGTGTATAGAAGCATTATACACATCTATTCTCTGATCAAACTTCAAATTGACTATCTGAGGGTGAAAATTTTTCATAGTGAGTAGAATTGTCACCTTTGAGGTTTTATTTTGAGGAATGTTTCTATTTTATTTTGGTCTTCTATTTATTTTGTGGATTTCGCTAGTTTTCATAAGAAAATTTGTTTTTTGGATTGGTAAAAGGTGGAACATGGTTGGTACATGGTTAGTATAAATCATATGCCAGTCCAGTGGAAACTATGAACCCTGGACAAATTCATTGTCCATGTCACATGTACAAGTGCATGGGTGTGTAAGCTGATTGTATCCCTTTTATAGTATACCTATCTAATGTTCATGTCTAAGAGCATGGGAATACACCCCTTATTAGAAAATAGTGCGGCATATTTTCATTTTGGATGGAGGTGACACATTCTTGGTGAACGGTCTGGATAACCCTACGGCCAGACCATGTGTCCTTCTAGATCATTAAAAATTTGAAATTATGTTTTCTCCCCACCACTAATTTTACCCCAAATTAACACTATTTATCCTCTATTCAATACTCCATCCATAGGTTCCACACAATATTCTATTCCTCACCATTGGGATCTATTTATTTGTGTCTTTGTCCTTGGAAATTACGAAATCAATGGTTAAACCTCTCCACTCCTTTTTATTCCTTATTCTTAGTCTTTTCCTATTTATTTATTGGATTCTCTTTTACTAGTGTATATATTAACCCAATGTGGGTTCAATATTTTGTATTTGGGTGAGATCATGATGGTTCATGTGTGTTAATGCCTCTATAGGGTCACTCATTTGTGTGTTTGTGGTTTTCAATTAGTTTCCATATGTTTCCAAGAAATGGGTAGGTGGTTCCATTATTTCACATTGTTTTATGATTTCAGTATGCCTTCTATGATTTCTAAATGGGTTCTATAAATTATATGGGTGATTCAAATCATGTTTACAAAGGATTATAGTGTGTGTGTGGTTTTAAAAATGGTTTTTATATTGAAAATGGTTGTCTTTCATATGTTTTTCAATAGTTAAATGTTTTTATATATATAACGTGGTTCATGTGACATATGAAATGAAATTGAGAATGATGGAATATGATGTATCTAGGTTGAAGACTAGGTACAGTTTTTTAGGTGAGTTAGTAGGGATGATGCATAGTATCCCTAATAGGATTCGCATAACAACACTAACTAAACATATGTGCGATGGGTATTAGTGGATTGAGAGGGTTCGTTGCACCTGAGAGATGGTTTAATGATTGAGAGTACGAGGATCCTAGGACCCCACTAAACCTAGTGCCTTATGTTTTTCCCATGGTTCTCCAGTTATTATTATCTTTCATCTTATTGTTACCTTTAATTTCATTTTAATTTCAAATCTTGTTCTATTTTAAATGGAACTCCTCTATTTAATTAAAAAGAGGTATGTTATTTTTTATTTTGTTGTCATTTAATAGAATATATTTTGGTGGTATCCTAATGTACACATTTGATAACACCCTATATACACCCTTGTATGTATTTATACATTGTTATGTTTGACTTGGGTAAAGGAAATTCATTCCATGGTGGAGATGGGGGATCTGATTTCTAGTGGTTCTTTTTTTGGTGGGAATTGGTGGTGGTGGCATGAGTGTGTTAACCCTATTGTTTCATAGAGGCTTGGTTTCATAGTGGGTTCCCTTCCCTATTTTGGTATTTTGGTTTTTGGCTAAAAATGTAAAATGTTTAACTCCTATCATTCATAATTTTAGTTAAGTATATTGTTTAGTATAGAAGGTATGATTCTTTTTGGATTATAATGGGAGATTTTTGTTTAAAAATTTCTTCCAAAAGGTTATTCCTGATGCCCAAGAACTTTTTATCATCCTGTGGGTATCGAGAATTCCCTTCTATCCATGCCATAGTCGAAGTCTGGTGTCGGGTTGGATGGCATCTCATCTTGGTTTTTGATAGTTTTTCATGTAGTTTATCCACTTTGAGGTGTAGTAGAAAAATGTTGGACACTTACAAATAACATGATAGAATAATAATAAAAATTAACTATATAGAGGGAAGAATATAAAATATTGTTTTTTCAACAAGTGCATTCATCATATTTTTCTTATGAAAATGGAGTAGAATTATAGGAATTTTAGCATATGGATGTTGAATTTATTGGTACTTATGAGTAAAATTTAAAAATACAAGTGACATATGCTTATATCATTATCATAATTGCTAAAAGTAATGTTGATCACATATTCAGTGGGTTAAAAACAGTTATCTAAAGGGTGTTATCCATAAGGGACATCAAAATATAGGAATAAATTTTCTGATGAGATCTCAAGGTGGAGATGGAGATTGGAGTTTCCCATTAGTCTTGTGCTTGTGATAAGAATAGAAAAAATAGAATTCAAATGAAATTCTAAAAAACATGGGGGAAATGATCCTTCCCTTATATTCATTTTATAGAAGAAATATTGGGGAAATTGACTTATGAGAACTAGAAAATGTTTAAAGCGTAGAAATGAAGATTATTGAGAAATAAAATTATCATGATATAGGAGCCCCACCGTTGGTGGTGGGGTGGTAAGGGTTTTGGGGGAGAGGGGCAGGTCGCGGGGTCAAGTCCCCGGGCTTGCGATTTAATGTAATTTTCTTCCTTGCGTGTGTGCCGCTTTCGCGGTTGTACCCAATTTTTTAAAATTATCATGATATAAGAAGAAGTTATCTAATAATTCAAATAAAGATAAATATCTATATAATGAACCACCCACACTCCAGTGTTTTAAAATCAATGATTATAATAATTATACTAATTAGTTCCCAAATCTGAATGTTAATGGTAATTATCAACATCAATAATCTCTTAATCCTAACGGAAATGTAAAATCCCATACAATCATAATTTCTGGTGAGATATATGAATACAATGTGGTGAAAGGTAAACTCACCATACACTCTAGATTTTATAATGACTTATTCTATCCTAGATATACCCACTCATTTATATATAAATAATTTCATAGGGGTATCACAATAACACATTGAAAATAAGATATTGGGTAAGCACTACAACCCACTAATGGTATGATGATTGTATCCCAAGTCTATGATTCTTATCTCATTGAAGTTTGTGGGAAAGTGTTTCATAAAAAGTTTTTAATTCTTTTGCTATTATAATTATTTGTAATCTTGGGTGGGGATTGGATTTTTTTACATAAATATCACAATAATTTTTAAGGAAGGGAAGTTACAATTGATATTCAAAACCATCCTTTGATTACCTATTAGTGTGATGAAAAAATGAACTTGTGATGGAAATTAAATCCATATTATAGGTCATAATTCCCAAAATAAATGGGACTTTTTCTTATATGGTTGGGGAGAATGTAACGATCAAATATATTCCTATTTTTTGGGAGTTTATTGATGTCTTTCTGAAAGAGTTTCATGGTATTCCACTAAACTATGAAGTTGAGTTTTCAATAGAACTCATCCCTGGTGCCACACCTATTTCTAAAAATCCATATAGAATGTACTTGATTAATTTTCAATCATTTAAGAAGAAACTCCCAGTGATTCTGGAAAAGTGATTCATTTGGAAAAGTGGGTCTCCCTACGGTACACCTGTTCTATTTTTTAAGAAGGAATACAGATCAATTCTACAATGTATTGATTATCAAGAATATAGCATGATAAAATAAAGATCAAGTATTGATACCTCATATTGATGATATATTTGATCAACATCATGGATCTTAATACTTTTCCATGAATGTTATTTTTATTGTATGTCTTCAATTGAGAGTAAATGGGTAGGATATATAGAAGAAAACATTTTTTTACAAGGTATTGACAATATAAATATATAGTGATTCATTTTGGTCTTACTAATTCAATATATATTATCATGGATTAATGAATAGAGTATTTAAATATTACCTGGATAATTTTAAATATTAATTAAGAGAATAAAAATCACTTTAGGAGTGTGTTTATTACCCCAAGTAAGGATAATATTTATAAAAAATTTACCAATTATGAACATTCACTTTGAATATTTTAATTCATGGGTCATATAATCTCATATGAGGGTATATCAATAAACTAATAAAAGATAGAAGTTATTGAACATTGGTATAGACAAAACATTTTGACTATTATCCATACTTTTCTGGTTTTTGTTAAATATTATAACTTCCTTATGAATAATTTTTCATGGATATCGAATCCACTCACCTGTTAACTTGGAAGGGAGCCATGTTTCTTTATATGGATGAATGTGTGGAATGTTTTATGGAACTAAAGAGAAGGCTAGTCAGTTAACCTATACTTAAACTACCTTATAGTGTAAAAGGGTTTGTAATCTATAGGATGCATCAAAGAAATTAATGAGATTTTTCCTCGTGATGAATGATATTTTTATATACTATGCTTCACAGTATCTGAAGTTCCATGATAAAAATTACCCATATCATGATTTGGAGTTATTTATTATAATTTTTTCATTATATATATTGAGTTATTATCTCTTTTGAGAAATGTGTGGAATATATATTGATCAAAAATGTTGAATCGAAAATTTCATTCGAAAAATAGGAACATACTCCAATTAATATAGTTGAAACTGATTAATGATTATAATTTTTCAATACATTACCATTATGGGAATGTGAATATGGTAGCAGACATTCTAAGAAGAAAATTTCATTCCATCTTATAAATAATGAGGAGTTAAGATGATCCAATATTTATGGAATTTTAAAGGATGGATATTTATATCTTGAACAAAGGGGGGAATTCTTATCTTTCTCACTTGAGTGTTGAACCATATATCCCACTTAATATTAAAGAGGCGCAAAAGGAATATTTTGAGTTATAAAGGAATGTGATAAATTTTCTTGAGTTAAAACTTTATTGTGATTTAATAATAACATTCAATAACCTTTTATGTGTACTTTTAGAACATGATTTTGAAGAAGGAGATAATGGACGAAGCTCATAGTTCATTATTCTCTATTCATCCTAGAAGCAATAAAATGTAGGTAGAATATAAATAGTATTTATAGTGGGATCAAATGAAGAGATGAATTACAATGTATGTTTCTTAAATAATTGTATAAAAACATGTCAAGGCTTGATGGATATAAATCTAATGGGGTTTTACAACCATTACCCATACCAGAATGAAAATTAGAAAACATCACCAAATATTTTTTCCTCAGACTCCCCAAAACCTATAAAGGGAATAATGTTTTTGGGTTGTGGTATATCTTCTTCTGAATTCAACATAATTAATTAACTTTATATAATATTTCACTATAGATAAACACACTTGGTTATACATTAAATAAGTGGAAATATTTCATGGTTTACCACAATCAAATTTATCTAATCAGGATCAGAGGTTTTCCTCGAAGTTTTGGAGAAGTATTCAGAATAATCTAAATACATAGTTACCTTTAATTACTTATTATCATACCTAGATATATGATCAGTCTAATAGGACCATTGAAACTCTATAGGACATGTTGAGATATTTCTCTATAGATTTCAATGGTTGTTAGAATCCACACCTTCCTTTGCTAGAATTTTCTTACAACAGTTGCTCTCAATTCAGTATTCCGATGGATCCATATGAATCCATCTATATTAGGGATTGTATAACACCAACATGCACAAATTAAGTTAGAGATAGAAAGAAATTGTAACCTGATAAAACTGAAGAAATTACAGAAAGGGTTAAGTTCATTCAACAATGCATAAGAGAAGCTCATAGCCAAAAAAATGTTCTACTAACAATCATCAGAAAGACCTAGTGTTTGAAGTTGGTTACAAGTTATTAAATAGAAAATCACCCTAATTTAGTGATTATATATATAATGAAGTAAAATATAAACCCCTGGTATATTGTTTCTTTTATAATTATTTATCGTATCGGGATGGTAGCTTATTGATTATAGATTACACTAAACGTTTTTGAAGTTCAAGATGGGTTCCACGTATCTCTCCTAAAGAAGTACAAACCCGATCATCCTTATGAATTGAAATAAGTGATTATAACTCTAGAAAAATATTATTATTATAATTAACAACCAGTAATTATTCAATATTATAGATATAAAGTGCAATAACACAATACCACTCACTTAGTCAATGTGTTATGGAGAAACCACCAATTTTTGGAATCTATGTGAGAACCAGAGGATGGGATAAACCATAATTATACCCTTACGTTTGTATCATAGTGATGAATTTCAAGGGTGAAATTAATTTTAGGGGTGGAAGAATGTAATAATGAACTAATTTAATGAAAAAATTTTCTTTAAATAATTTCGTTTCTTCAATAGCCTATGTTACATGTTATAGTGAGTTTACATAAACATAATAACACTATTAAAATATTGTGTTTTCTCCTAACTGTTAGATTTATGAGTGTGAATAGTAATAATTAATTTATTAAAAATATATTGTCAAAAGATTAATAAAATTAATTCATTATTTAAAAAATGATTAAAATTAATAATCAAAAATATATAAAAATAAATGTAATGTTTTCTCCAAAAGAATTATTTTTATATGTGAAATATATTTTTTTATTTATAAATTAATTTAATCAATATAGTTGAATTATTTTAATGAAATTTATAAATTTTTTCATTAATAAAAATTTTTATACAATAAAAAAATTCTAGGTATAGGATTAGACTACATGTAATTTTGGGAAAAAATGTATTTTTTAAAAATATATTTTTCCATATTTTGGGAAATTAAATTAAAATTATTTTATACCGTGTATAGGAATAAGATTAGATAAAATTAATCACATATTTATAATCATAATGTGAAAATTGAGTAAAGATTCCCCATCTATTTTTTTCATATGAATAGTAACTATTTTAAAATTGTCCTCCTCGGTAAGTGATTGATTTGGTTATTTTGGATTAAAAATAAGTGATAAGGTCATAATTATATAAACAAATTATTATTACATGAAGTTAATTTTAACCCTATCACCTAATATTTAAATTTATCTAT
Source organism: Viscum album (assembly GCA_963277665.1). Classification (NCBI taxonomy): domain Eukaryota; kingdom Viridiplantae; phylum Streptophyta; class Magnoliopsida; order Santalales; family Viscaceae; genus Viscum; species Viscum album. The sequence goes on from OY728132.1 coordinate 493,902,736, forward strand.
TTAATGGAATCTTTTCCATAAAAATGAATATATTATTTAAATTATACAGAGTTACAAAATAACACTCTCTTAGTATTAAATATCTTTCATGTGTTTAAATAGCGACAAAACTAGTTATTAAAGGATCTTAATAATAATTTTTTCATAATTAAAATATATTCATCATTGAAATTTATGAATAATTTCTAGAAATTATATAATTTTCATAAATTCTTGTTTAATGATAATATAGTATATATTTATTTAATGGAAAAATAAACTAATTTATTTTCAAAATATTAAAAGCTATATAATTTGAGTAATTTATAGTGTTCCACGAATTTTATAGATACATTTGAAATATTAGTGCTATGCTAAAAGATTATATCTTAATTCCAACCTTTTCATCATAAATTTTAAGTCAAACTAAATAAATAGCATCAAAATTGAAAATAATGATACATTATCAAAATAATAATTTATTAATTTATATTGAAATTTTAAAAGAATTAAATAATAAAATATGGATACGATATGGTATAAAATTTTATTACTTGTCCATTTATGGGCCAATTTGAATATTATAATTACAAATTAAAACTCTTTATTATTGAAAATGTTGATACCATAGTTAAAGATAAAATTGGTTCACTAATGGTTAATCAAAATGATATGGTTTAAAATGAGAAAAAATACTAAATTATATATTTTGATCTGATTACAACCCTATCATACCTTATCTTATAATACCTTTACATTTGTAGGATTCTTTAATAACAATGAATTTATTATAATTTAATTTTTTATAAATTTTTAAAGTGACATTCACCTCAATTATAAAAGGGCACATCCTCTCTCACTTCTCACACAACATCATTTCTTCCATCATAACTAAAATCTTCCATTTTATTTTATAAAAATATTAGTAAAATTATATATTTTCTTTTATTCCCAATATACCAACCCTAGATCCCTTTATAGAACATTTAAAGGAGTGATTTGAATTAAGATGTAATTACCTTAATCGTTCACTTTATTATCTAGTCCTATTTAACTCCAATAAAACTATGGTATGTACCATAAAATAATAACTTCACAATAAAAAATATTATTAAATTTAATTATGATTACTAAAACACATTTGTACAAACTTTTCCCAGATAATGATTAATTAAAGTACATGTGTGTAGGCATACACCTTACTATCTCCACATAGTAATACAACAAATTTTTCATCACCGTATTTTATAGAATAATACTATGATGGGTTTAATATTTTTAAATGATATTTTTTAAATTATTATTCTTATGTAATTATGATATCACATATACCTACATACCATCCAATCTCTTAGGAAATGATAACATCACATTTCCGTACTTATGAACTACCACCTCCATGAAGTGATGTAACTCATTTTTCATTTTTATTTTACATGGATGTAAATGAGGATGAAAATAATGAATATATATGATATATATGATATAATAATGATCCTATAATGGTGATTTAATTTTTCACATTATTTTGTTCAATAAGTCGAAAAATTAAAACAATCATGTGTATGTATGGCCAACCATCTCCATGGATGGTGTAATTCATTTTTCAATATCTTTCTTTTATGGTTGACTATAAATATTTATAAAATTAATATCTATTATTTATAAATTATTACTAATATTATTAATATTATGGGATGAAGATAAATGTTCATGTATTGGAACTACTAAACTGAAATACTCATGATAAATGAAACAGTTAACACCTGTAAATGAAGATTTTAATAAGAAATTATTGACAAAAGAGAGTGTTGAAATGTTATAAAGGTATCATATATGATATTATAAGTATGAAAAAAAACTCTTGAATATAGTTTAAATAACTTTAAATTTATTATACTATAGGATAGAGTGATTCTGAAGTAATGCATACTCAAGTTATGTGTTTTGTGTTAAAATATCATTATTTATCATCATTTATTAGGATTAAATTATAATGATTAAATATTATGAACTACTACTCAAGGTACTCATGATATTTATTAACCCTTTTTATATATTTAAAATAACTTTCTTTTTTATTTTCTTTAACTTATGTAGTCATAAGGGAAAAAATATGTTTTATAGTAAATATACATCATGTCTCTCTTGGGTAAAAAAAATTCTTCAATATCCTTATTTTCTAAAAAAACTAAAGAAGTTTTTTTTCTATAATCCTTTGATTTTTTAAATAAATTTTTACCTATGTTTTAATTTTTTTTAAATATTTTTGATATAATATTGTTATATTTGAAAACAACATAATTTTTTACATTTCTTACAAAAACAATACAAGGAAATTTTTTTAACTTATATAGAATCAATATATTTTCAAACAATTACAAATAATTTTTTACATAAATCTTAATTTACATGTATAAAAGGTTCTTTTCAAAGAAAATTTTTTCCTCTATACTTTTGAAGTTTATTTTATAAATGATTTCAAAATTGAAAGGTAATATTCCTTAAGAATTTTTTAATGATATGTTAATGGTATTTTCATTCATCATGGAAAACAAACCTTAATTTAAAATATTAAATACTTGGGATATAATACAATTATACCATAAATATTCTCTGTCTTAATGTTTTATGTTTATGATAACAAGATTTTTATGAAACTCATTCTTGTCTATGGGTTTTTCTATGATGAAATAATAAAAATATTATAAAACCCATTTCATTTACATGGGTTTTTGTGATGATTAAATCATTATGAAACACATTTATCATAATGTGTTTTCATATAATGAATGTAAAATGATCTTGTGCAACACATAAGTACGATTTTCATTATGAGAAAGTAGGGACCTATATCTCCCTCCAATGCTTTGGTTAAAGATTGATATCTCATTGGATAAATAGGACTAGAATGGAGAGTGGACCCAGTTAATCAATGTAATTATTCCATTATTATATTATTGTGAGTGAACATTGACTACAACGATTTTTTGGGGAGGGAACCCATTCCACTATGATAGTCTTGGAAAATATCCTTTACTACTAAAGAAATTATTTTATAGGATTGTGTGTATTCCATAAATCAATGTATAATATCTATGTTATTATTTCATTATTTAGGTTATTTTATTTATTAATTATTAAAATATTATGTACTACCATGATTTATTACATGACTTTAGATTATGATTTTTTAGTAAGATGGGAACTGTTTCGAAATATTAAGATGTTGTTCTTATACCTGTGCACTCATGGTTGGATTATGTGATCAATGATATCTCCCATGATTACTATTGCTGAGAATCTAAGATAAATATTTTGTTATTTTTATTTTTCCAATGATGATAAATAAATTTATAATATGTGATTTTTAAAATAATTATGATAGTTTTAAAGAAATAAGTCATAAAAGATGTTTATATTTTATGAACCATTCGTTTATGATTAAAATTTTTATAAGATTATAGACCTATAAGATTCTATAATGGATCATTAAGTTATATAAATAATATTAATCTATTTAAATTTAATATATATTTATAAAAATATATTATCATTATATGGTTTGAATGCTCAAAGACAAATGTGAGGCTTGAGGTAAGTATTTAGGTTGTAATCTTATTTCGTTTCAGGATTGTCTTTTCCAAATTTCTATTAAAGAAATTACATAGATATTATCCTTTAAAACCCACATGTTTTCTAATTCTTTGTTTATTCATGTAATTTTAATATAATACAATAATTTCCCTATCTTTTGAATTAAAAATTATTTATAATATGACTTTAAGAAAATCCAAAATTATTTCCTCTTTGGTCGATGAAAATTTTCATCCAATTCTATGTTGATTGAAATGTTTTCAACACTATAATGTTCTATAATCCAATTATTTTTTAAATTAAATTTAAAATATATTTGAATATATTTTCAATTGTTTGAATAGATTTTTTTATATTGTTTTTCAAATTGGTTATTTAATACATTTTATTAAAATTGATAAATAATACTATTTTATCTTTACCAAAAAAAATTATTTTACCAACATCATGACTATTATTTAATTGAAATTATATTTTACAATTTATCATGGTTATTTTCAATGAAAAAAGTTCTCAATATTATTGGAATTTTTAGTTTTTAAATATACTAATTTAAAAATGTATATATCTCTATTCTCAATGAAATGTTCAATTGAAATTATAATTTTATTTTATTCTATATTAATATCCTTTACAGATTTGTATTCCTCACTAAGGATATGATATTAAGAAACTATCTGATTTCATTCTCTTTATGACTATTGATGATTATTATTTCACAGTTATTCACTAAAACATGTTTCTTTCCCATGCATTTATTATGTTATGATGAAATAATTATCACAAATAAAAAAATATTCATACATGACCACACCTTCGAAATAAATGTGTTAAAAAATGATTCATACCAAGGGAATATTCTCATAAAATGTACATTCATTCATTTTAAAGTGACCTAGTAATTTAGTGAATAATAATAATATCTCTTTAATACCCATGAGAAGCCGAAAAAATATGTATCTATGATTACCTCTCACTAATTTTGATTTTTTTACATAATTATTCAATAAATTCCTTAAATATATAATCTAATAAATAATAGAACAATGATAAGTAACCTGACATGTGAGGGATCTATGAACCCAATAGGAATCCATCTCAATCTTCTAAATATTGATTTTTTTTATATTGAAAACAATGAGTCCACTTAGAAGGGCCATTGGCACAGTAAGAGGATATGTTCTAGGGATATAAAAGGAATTGTACACCACATCCACATAACCCAATTCTTTCCATTCCATCCCACCACCCTCATGATTCCAATAATGAAAGACCCATTTTTTTGTTGAGCTTCATCCCAAAACCATGTTTATTCCAACATACCTAATCACCATTTCTGAGGATGGGATCCAAATGAAAATCATATTTATTTTTTAATGACCTATGTATATGGGAGACATAAATCCACTTAATAAGGACACAAAACTATGAGATAAGAGGATGATATCTAAATATTAAACTAAGAGAGGTGATTCAATCATCGTTGAATCAAGAATCATTTAGATCCTCTCAACTAAGCCAACATCCCATCATAAGAAATAGATATGTTGTGTTTGAATCTATACCCATATTATGTCTATGCAACCATAGTTCTATAAAAAACATACCAAGAATCAGACTAAAAAATAATACCTAATAACCGACTAGTATATTCCACATGAACACCACATACTCGCCATAAACAAAGAGATGATAAATATATTGTAATTTTTAATAAATACATTAAGATTATTTTGGGTATAACTACATTATCATATTTTCAACTCCCTATCTATGAGAATAACATGATTTAGTATGAAAAAAACTGGGAAATTATATTTTCCAAGAATACTATTACACCATACCCTCATAGAATAAGAACCCGTGACCAGATGAACATGAATTATAATATGTAAGTTTTCAACTCTGAAGTAGCCAAACTAAAAATAAAAAAATAACACAGATTATCCTATTCATAAGAACAAATATCCTTATAACAATATTTTTTCCATTTCTAAGAGTACATTTGATTAAACGTGAGAAGATGCTAGCTTTTAATAACTTGTAATTAAATATCACATATTCTAGTTAATTTAGACTAAAATTCACATTATTTAATTCCCAATGATCTTTTATTTTTAGTATTTTATAGAATTATGGAATAAATATTTCATAATATAACTATATTTTACAAAGTGGACACGTCTTGTACGTAAAATGTTTTCCAAAATATAAAACCTATAAAATAAAACATGATTTTCTTTCCTGAAAATTCATGATGATATTAAAATTGAATACTTTATTTCATTTACACATCTATAAATCATGTTAATAAATTTTAAAACATGGTATGGGAATAAAATTATCATTGTGGGACATAAAAATAACAAAATAAATCACTTTTCCAAATATACTTAAGAAAATTTTCATATTTCAAAATAAAAATTTTCCCAAAAATAAACATTTTCATTCCCAAGAAATCACTTTCCCTAGTAAAAAATTTTCATAAACAAATTGTGAGAAATTATAAAGCAAATATAAGTGTAACGTACTGGTTCTGGAAGCCACCCAGAGGCGCCCCGTACCCGGTTGGTCACATAGCCTCAAGCGCATTTCCCCAAACGCTAGAGGCTGCCGACTAGTAGCGAGGGCCTTGGGTGTGATAGTAGAGAAACTATGCCCTCATTGGAAGAGTACACAGTGGAAATAAATAACATGCAAAAGAGGAAGCAGTAAATAACCAAAAATAATAAACAGAAGAAGACTAAATCAACAAACTGAAGCACATATGTATATATATGGAATGATGCAAGATACATATCTAGGAAAGCATCAAAACAAGTCACAATGCTGAAAAACACCACAGTACCAAAACAAGTACAAAAGAAACGTAAACAGCTCCTCATCATCGCAAGCCAAAGATTGGTCCCTTACTCTCCTGCTCCAAGCAATCAAGTACCAGAAGTCGAAGGATGATTTCCCTTGTCTATACCTGCAACAACATAGTCTGTTTGGCACCAAAAGTATGACCCAAACAGTGTGTGAGACTATTCCCAATAGGCATTTACCTGAAGATTTGGGCCTATCATTCAGTGATTATGTGGCAGGTAAAATTAAAATAAGCAGTAAACAGCAACAGCAAAGCAGTATGTAGTAAACAGTAAGTAGTAAAGCAGGATGATACACAATAGTAATCAATCCACAGCCAACAACAGCAGTGAAGAAAATAGCTAACAAGAAGGAAACCCTCTGGGAAGTACTCACAGCCATCCCCTATGGTCCTATTCTCTGGGAAGTGCACTTAGCCTAACCCCTCTGGTTTGGTCATACGAATTTATGAGACACTCTGGGGAAGCACACTCGGTCAATTACACTTATATTCTAGGGTAGTCAGGAACTCTTCGAGGAAGATCGCGCGGTCTAACCCTATTATCCCCAAGGTCTAGAGACTCTATAAGGAATCTATCTTGTTCAATTCCTTTTATAGCCTCAGGTATACCACAGACTCTATGAGGAATCTCACTTGGTCTATTCCTCCTCTAGCCTAGGAAGGTTATTAAAGAGAAATCAAACAAGGTAAGACTCTCTAAGGAAGCACACTCGGTCTACCATCCTGTAGTCTATTAAAATCCAAGACTCTCTAGGAGGTCACTCGGTCTATCCCCTATAGTCTAATTTCCAACACTCTCTGAGGAAGCTCTCTCGGTCTACCCTCATGTAGTCTATAATGTCTAAGACTCATTGGGAAGCTCACTCGGTCTATCCCTTATAGTCTATAGCACCAGGTTCTCTCAGTCTCATTACGGTTATTGCATAATAATGCTATAAGGCCAAAGTACACCTATAGAGCTACTTGGATAACTAAAGTACACCAATAGAGCTACTTGGCTAACAGTCTATAGGGAAACAAGCATGTTATACAAAAACACTCCATCCTATAGACATAAGGCATGGAAACAGTTGTAATAGCCAAAGGCAAACTAAACCCAAAGGTTACAACCAGAACAAAGCATGGAAAAACATCCAGGAATAACAAAAAAATCCCATATCATTATTAATTTACCTATAAATAAGAATAAAAGCAAGGCAAGAAAACAACAAGGGGAAAAAGGTAAACACACAATACCCCATTCATGGGTATTGGTTGAATTTTCACATAGAACTCAAGGAATTTGAATGGTAAGTCACAAACCACCTACCTCGATCCTTGGATATCAATATACTTGAACCACGATGACTGATTCTCCCTTCAATGTCATAGATCTGAGAAAATGCCCAAAATGCTCAACCCATGATATTTTGAGAAGGAGGAGTAATTGGAAAACAAGGCTCAAGCAGAAGGGAGGACTCACCGATGCGATTCCAACGCAATCGATAGTGCTCGAATCGAAGAACAAATGGAGGAATGGTGGCTTGTCGAAGATCCGTGGATTCCTGGCACTCTCGGAAAAACATGAACTAGAAGAAGACATTTATGGTGATTAGGAATGGCCATAGTCGGTTTAATGAAAAAAATAAAGTACACGGCGTGTACTAGGTCTTTCCGTACTCTTCCCAAATTGGCCTCCACATCACCCCTACACACCGTGTGTGTGGCTCGGATATGGCCAGAACACGGCTTCGAGCGGGAAAAGAGTACACGGGGTGTACTCATAAAGTACACGCCTTTTACTTTGAAAACTTCAAGAAACTCCATTTTTCTCAAAAACTCCAGAAAAAGAAAAGACATACCTGAAATGAAGATCCGAGTTCTTACAAACTTTCCCCCTTAAAGAAATTTGTCTCCAAACAGTTCTGACCACTACGATCGTACATCGGCCTCCCTTTCCCAGGTCTCGTCCTATACTCGCTCATGCTTCCAAAGCACCCATACTAGAAGAACATACCGCCCACGGAGAACCTTCGTACTGCGATTGAAAATCCGGATAGGATGCTCCTCGAATGACACATCCACTTCGAGCTCAACCTCCTCGGGATGAAAGACATGAGACGGGTCTGAAATGTAACGTCGGAGCTGAGAGACGTGGAAGACGTCGTGCATGGCCATGTACCTTTGAGGTAGCTACAACCGATAGGCAACCGGCCCATCTCTCTTCAAAACCTCAAATGGCCCGACGTACCGTGGTGAAATCTTACCCTGTCTCCAAATCCTCTTGTGTCCCAACCTCAGTGCGACACACAGGAAAACATCATCCCTCACCTCGAACTCCAAAGGTCATCTCCGCTGATCAGCATAAGACTTCTGTCGAGCCTGTGATGTATCCGTCCTCTTCCGAATCAACTCTATCTACTCTAAGGTCTCCTGAACAAGATGAGGTCCTAGTAAAGCTACCTCTCCAGCGTCCAGCCATCATAAGGGTGATTGGCATGGCCTACCATACAGAGCCTCGTATGGTGACATCTGAATGGTCGCCTGAAAGCTGCTGTTATAGGCGAACTCCACCAGAATAATATGCTTCTCCCAAGAACCGCCAAAGTCTTGAATGCAACATCGGAGCATATTCTCAAGCACCTGAATCATGCGCTCAAACTGGACATCTGTCTTGGGATGGTATGTTGTACTCAAAAGTACCCATGTACCCAAAGGCTTTTGATGTCCCTACCAGAACTGAGAAGTAAAGTTCACATCCCTGTCTGAAATAATGGAGTGTGGAACTCCATGTAGACGTATGATCTTCCATATGTACAACCATCCCAAATCATCAACATTGAAGGTCTCCATGATCGGCAAGAAGTGTGAGACCTTCGTGAGTCTATCAATGAAAACCCAAACAGTATTGTTCTCCTAAGGTGACCTCGACAACCCGGTCACAAAGTCCATCGCGACATCGTTCCACTTCCACTCAGGAATGGGTAACTATTGTAAAAGCTCTGCTGGTCGCTGATACTCTTCTTTCACCTGCTGACAAGTAGAACATCTCATGAAAAAACCAACAACATCTTTCTTCATACCTGGCCACTAGTACTGGCAGTGTAGATCACGATACATCTTGGTGATGCCAGGATGAGCTGCCCAATTTGAGGAATGAAAATCCCTCATCAAGTCCTCACGTATGTCTAATGGAATCCATACCCGTCCCTGGAAACGCATGATTTCATCCTCGCCCACTGTCCATCCAGGAATACGGTCCCCTCCTGACACACTCTCCCGCAGGACTAAGGCCTCCGAATCTGAAAGCTTCCTCATCCGTACCCAATCACGAAGTGTAGAGGTAACAGCTACAGAAGATAGGACAGTATGTCCCTACCTGTCATTTACATCCAAGTGCATCTCAGAGAACTGATCCATAAGTTGCCACTCACTACTGGCCTCCTGAACTGCCCAAATCTGAGTTCTTCTGCTCAATGCATCTGCCACTTCATTGCCATTTCCCAGAGTATAGGCGAGCTCGAAGACAAAGGACTGAAGATACTCAACGCACCTATGTTGTCTCAGATTCAGACCACGCTGAGTGATGATATAATTGAGACTCTTGTGGTTGGTGAAAACCACAAAGTGCTCTCCCAGAAGGTAGTGTCTCTAACAGCGTAAGGCATGATGAACTGCTACCAACTCCAGATCGTTCATAGGGTAATTCCTCTCGTGTGGCCTCAACTGCTGAGACCCATATGCAACGACTACATCTCCCTGCATAAGCACATCTCCCAGCCCAATACCTGAAGCATCGCAGTAAATAGTGTAGCCCTTTCCCGACTCTGGGAAGACTAGTAACAGTGCTGACGTCAACCTCCCCTTTTTCTCCAGAAAGGCTGACTCAGAAGAATATGACCATAAAAATTTCTCCCCTTTCTTGGTCAGAGCTGTCAACGGTGCTTCTAGGCATGAGAAGTCCTGAATGAAGCGTTTGTAGTATCTCGCCAGCCTGAGGAAAGTCCATACCTCAAAGACGTTCTTCAGCTGCTCCCAGGAAACTACAGCTCTCATATTTTCTAGGTCCACAGATACACCAGCCTCTAAGATGACGTGACCCAAGAAGTGAATCGTATCTATATAAAAGTGTCACTTCATGAGTTTAGCATACAGCTAATGCTCTCTCAGTGTACTGAGAACGATCTCAAGATGTGTGGCATGGTTGTGTCAAGTGTGATAGTACACCAAGAAATCGTCCACGAAGACCATGAAGAAGGAGTCCAAATAAAGATGGAACACTCAATTAATTAGTGCCATGGAAACTTCTGGCACGTTCGTGTGACTGAACGGCATGACTATATACTCGTATAGACCATACCTGCTCCTGAAGGATTTCAGAGGTATATTTGATGGTCTAGTCTAACAGGCAACAGATGATAACCGGACCACAAGTCGATCTTCGAGAATACCCGAGATCCTTGAAGCTGATCCAAGAGGTCATCAATCCTTGGCAAGGGATATTGGTTCATGACCGTCAACTGGTTCAGCTTCCAATAATTCACACAAAGACGAAGGGTTCCATCTGCCTTTTTCGCAAACAGGATAGGTGAACCCCATGGAGAAGTACTGGGTTGGATGAAACCCCTTTCCTTCAACTCCTCCAACTGCTTCTTGAGCTCCTACAATTTAGGTGTAGCCATCCTATAAGTAGGAATGGACACCAATGACACTCTTGGAATGATCTCAATTGATAAGTCTACCTCACCCTCCAGAGGAAAACATGAAAAGTTTTCTAGAAAGGCATCCATGAAACAATCCACTACTGGGGGAAAGTCTAACTATGAAGTCCCCTGGTCGTCCAGATAAAGACTAGAAATCTGGGCTATAACTTCCCCTAGCCCATGATGCTCTGGTCTAACTCTACCCACCTGTACATCCCACTCGCCTCTATAAAGGAATGATCTACCCACTAGTAATATGAACCTCACCCTGCGGTGATAGAAATCGATGACTGCCTGGAAAGTAACCAACCATTCCATCCCGAGAATGACATCATAGCCCAACATCTCTAGTACATATAGGTCCCATAAGAAGTGACACCCTGAAACCTCAAGAGGTCACTCTATGCACTAACTTATGCTAGATGTCCTCGTTCCCAATGGTGTGTTAAGAGTCAATAAGTCAGCAGACGAAAAGATACAGAGCCCAAGCCTCTCCACAACAACAATAGAGATAAATCTATGGAAAGCACCAGTATCGAAAAGATATGAAGATAAAACTGAGGTTACTAAGATCTTACCTTGAACTGTAGAAGGTTCAGGATCCTTCTCTTCATAGGTCTACTCCACGGTGAAAGACTGGCCTGCACCATGGCCCTGCGCCCCTGGCTGACCGCTCTAACCTGATCCACTCTGATGCCGCTGATGGCCTAGTGACTGACCACCATGACTGCGACCTCCACCTCAGTCCGAACGGCCAGAAGAACTCCAGTTCCCAGACTTGTGAGAAACTGGTGAAGCATCTCCAGAACGTGGGGTCATAGAGGAACCCCTACCACCAGCTGAAGGTGAGAAGATCTGACAAAAGCGCTGAAGATGGCCCATCTTTCCGCAAGATCGGCACTACATTGGATCCCTCTAGCACTGAGGCCTAGTATGCCCACTCCTATCGCACTGGTAGCATACAACCTAGCTACCAGAAGATACACCCCGAAAACCCTAATCTCCCCGAGAAGACTCTCTGCGACGCTTCCTCCTATCCGTAGGAGGAACACTAGCTCTGGATGACGAACCGACCTGGCTCACTGCTCTAGAATCCCTCAGATTGTGCTCAGTAATCAGCGCCTGGTTGATGATGGAGGATATAGAAGTCAACTGGAAGATATTAACCTAGGAATGGATCTCCTGCCTGAGACCTTCCTCGAACTTCATAGCAAGGAACAACTCATCACCTTCTGGGATCGGTGTGAAACGCTGTAGCTTAGTGAAGCGAGAAGAGTTCTCTATAATAGAAAGAGTACCCTGCTACAATCTCATAAACACCTAGGCGCGATCAGCCCTCAGGGTCTCCGGATAGAAGTAGTAATATAAAGTACGTTGAAACTCATCCCATGACATACCCTACTGGCGCCCTGATTATGAGATCACCTCCCACCACCTCTTAGCGGTTTCCCAGAGCATATAAGTAGCCAGCTTTACCCTTTTATCCATAGGTATCAATAGGTTCTCGAAGATAGTCAGGTTGGCCTCGAACCACGACTCTGCAGCCTGGGGTCCTCCATCCCCTGAGAAAGTAGGAGGATGCAATTGTTGAAAAACCATCGTAAACTCATCCATCGACGGGTCAGGAGGCGGCGCTCCTTGAAAAGTTTGCATCATCCTCAAGAAATCCTCCCTCAACTGTGCATTGATGCCTCTGATGGGTATAACTGATGGTGCCAAGACTGGAACAGAAAGAGGATATGCAGGAGGATCAACAGGAGGTATATGATCAGCCATATCTGGCGTTTGGTCACTGTCTAGAAACTGACATACAACTGGAGGATGTCTTGGAGGCATAGCTCTGAAAGATCAAAATCACACCTTAGATCATAATCAATAAGGAATGAAAACACAGTAGTACAAAACGGGAACAGTGGAAAGAAACTATCAAGTTTTACAAAACACGACTACATGGCATGTATAAAAACTACAGGGTGTGTCTTCTTTATCCATTAACATGGGTGTGTACTTCTACCACTACTGGTCATGTAACACCCCAAACTACATGGCCTGTCATCCCCACACACGGTGTGTACTTGAACTCTAAACCCCTACTTGAGTCTCCTTACACAGCTAACCCACACGGTCCAAACAAACCCCAGACTACACGGGGTATTCCCTAGGGACACAGCGTGTACTAGACAAGGTCTCGGCGGCCTGTGTTGTTAGTTACACAGCCGTCTACATGGATGAACCTTACACGGCGTGTTCCAAACAAACACAGCATGTATAAGAGAAGTTAACACCGACCCGTGTTGTTCGCAACACGGCCTGATACCTGGGACAAGACTACATGGTGTGTTCTTTACCCACACTGCATGTATGGAAGAAAGTGACACCGACCCGTGTTGTTCATGACACGGCCGGGTACCTGAAGAAAACTAAACGGCGTGTTCCTCACCTACACGGGGTGTTCTACCCGAGCTTCACGTCCCGTGTTGTTAGTGACACGGTCGGGTACACGGCGTGTACCTACCGTACACTGTGTGTTCCTAAAGTCATTTCTACAACAGCGTGTCCCTACTCACACGATCAGTGACACGGTCTAAATAATACGCGGTGTGTAGTCAAAAATTACACGCCATGTATTCTGGGTTTTTTGGGGTAGTAGCTCAAAAACTGCACAGAAGACCAGAAAACACAAAAAACAAGGCAATGTGGTGCCAAATTCTGACCCGTGAGGGCCCATACTCCCCGCGAATCAAATTTTGGCATCTCCTACAGTAATATACAAGAGAAAACATGATCATGATCAACCAATTTATGATTCAATAGGGCTCATAACACCTCAAGAATCAAAAATTGGCATTCATTACAACAAAGTACAATACAAACAATCCACTAACAAAGCAGCAGAGATTCTATCAAGCATATATCACAACAGCATACATAATCAATGCAAATTATATCACAACAGCATGAAATCTCTAATGCATCGTAGATGTCATGGAAATAATGCATGGAATGTGATCTCTACAAGTGCCTATATGATGCATGAGATGGCATACCCTCATCTCATCGGGTTGTGATACAAATAGAACCGAAATAGTGAAAGCAATAACAACACAAAGCATGTAAATCACTCTAGGTAAAATCATATCAACCGTAAAATATAAAAACCAGAAAACTGAAATAAACGAGGTAGTATGGCTTTTCCCTATACACGGGTTAGCTACTCCCGAGCACAGCTCATTACCAAGTACCGAATCCATCTTATCCTTGGGTAAAGGAACCAAACAGTAAGTCAAGAGAAAATAATCCTCTGATACCACTTTGTTACATCCCGGTTCTGGAAGCCACCCAGAGGCACCCCGTACCCAGTTGGTCAAATGGCCTCAAGCGCATTTCCCCAAACGCCAGAGGCTACCGACTAGCAGTGAGGGCCTTAAGAGTGATAGTAGGGAAACTATTCCCTCATTGGCAGAGTACATAGTAGAAATAAATAAACATGCAATGGCGGAAGTAGTAAATAATCAACAATAATAAAAAGCGGAAGACTAAATCAACAAAATGGAGCACATATGTATATATATAGAATGATGCAAAAGACATATCTAGGAAAGCAGCCAAACAAGTCACAATAATGAAAAACAACACAGTACCAAAACAAGTACAAATGAAAATTAAACACCTCCTCAGCATCGCAAGACAATTCTTGGTCCCTTACTCTCCTGCTCCAAGCAATCATGTACCAAAAGTTGAAGGGAGATTGCCCTTGTATATACTTACAACAACATAGTCTGTTTTGGCACAAAAGCATGACCCAAACAGGGTGTGAGACTAAATCCCATTAGGCATTCACCCGAAGATCTGCGCCTACTAGTCAGTGAGTATATGGTTGGTAAAAGTACAATAAGCAGTAAATTGTAATAGCAAAGCAGAAGGCAGTAAACAGTGAGCAGTAAAGTAGGATGATAGACAACAGTAATCAATCCACAACCAACAACAGCTGTGAAGCAAATAGCTAACAAGAAGGAAACCCTCTGGGAAGTACTCACAGCCATCCCCTATGGTCTTATCCAAGAAGTACCACAACCCTCTAGGCATTGAACTTAGCATAACCCCTCTGGTTTGGTCATATGAATTTATGAGACTCTAGTGGGAAGCACACTCCATCAATTCCCCTTATATTCTAGGGTATTCAGGGACTCTCCGAGGAAGATCACGCAGTCTAACCCTCTTAGCCCCAAGGTCTAGAGACTCTCTGAGGAAGCTATCTCAATCAATTCATCCTATACCCTCAGGTATACCACAGACTCTCTGAGGAAGCTCACTCGGTCAATTCATCCTCTAGCCTGGGAAGGTTCTTAAAGAGAAATCAAACAAGGTAAGACTCTCTGAGGAAGCGCACTCGGTCTACCCTCCTGTAGTCTATAAAAATCCAAGACTCTCTAGGAGCTCACTCGGTCCATCCCCTGTAGTCTAATGTCCAAGACTCCCTGAGGAATCTCTCTCGGTTTACCCTCCTGTAGTCTACAATGTCTAAGACTCATTGGGAAGCTCACTCAGTCTATCCCTTATAGTCTATAGCATGAGGTACTCTCAGTCCCGTGTCGGTCAGTGCATAATAATGCTATAAGGCCAAAGTACACCTATAGTTCTACTTGGCTAACCAAATTACACCTATAGAGCTACTTGGATAATAGTCTACAGGGAAACAAGCATGTTATACAAAAACACTCCATCCTATAGACACAAGGCATGGAAATAGGTGTAACAACCAAAGGCAAACAAAACCCGAAGGTCGTAACCAGAACGAAACATGGAAAAACATCCAATCACAAAAAAATATCCTCTAACATGATTAATTTACCTATACACAGGCATACAAGCAAGGAAGGAAAACAACAAGGGAAAAAAGGTAAACACACAATACCCCGTTCACAGGTATTTGTGGAATTTTCACATATAACTCAAGGACTTTGAACGGTAAGGCACAAACCACCTACCTTGATCCTAGGAGATTGATATACTTGAACCATGATGACTGATTATCCCTTTAACATCATTGATCTGAGAAAACGCCCAAAACGCTCAACCCACGATATCTTGAGAAGGAAGAGGAATTGGAAAACAAGGCTCAAGCCAAAGGGAGAACTCACCGCTGTGATTCCAACATAATTGACAGTGCTCAAATCGGAGAACGGACGGAGGAATGGTGGCTCATCAAAGTTCCGCAGATTCCCGACACTCTCGGATGAACAAGACCTAGAAGAAGACGTTTTTGGCGATCAGGCACGACCCCAGTCCATTTAATGAATTAAAATAAAGTACACGACATGTAGTTTTAGAGTACACAGTGTGTACTAGGTCTTTCCGTACTCTGCCAAAATCGGCCTCCACATCACCCTTACACACCGTCTGTGTGGCCCGGACATGGCCAGAACATGGCTTCGAGTGGGAAAAGAGTACACGACGTGTAATCAGAAAGTACACGGTGTGTAATTCAAAAATTTCCAGAAACTCCATTTTTCTCAAAAACAACAGAAAAAGGAAAGAAATACCTAAAACGAAGCTTCGGGTTCTCACAATAAAACTCATAAATTTTTCTTTTTAATAATGAAAAACTTATAAGAACGTTTTCAAAAGGTTATAATTTTCACCTTTAAATGTACAATACAAATTTCTAAAAACATAATATCCTTTTCCTACCTTGATAAATCTTATGATTCCCATGAAATTCTATAGTGATAATATATAAACCATTATGTTTAATTGATATATCATTTCTATATCACTCTTATAAATGGAATGACTATACGGTTGATTTTTATACCCATTGAATTGGATAGCTATTAAGGACAAATGTATCCTTGGGTTATCATAGAACCACCCATAATTGTATGATAAAAAATAAAACCAC
The DNA here is from genome assembly GCA_963277665.1 of Viscum album. Lineage (NCBI taxonomy): Eukaryota > Viridiplantae > Streptophyta > Magnoliopsida > Santalales > Viscaceae > Viscum > Viscum album. The sequence continues at coordinate 493,919,765 of OY728132.1, forward strand.
ACTTGGTTTATATCATAACCACCCATCATAATAATAATGTACAATGACCATAAAACATGAGATCATGGATTTCATCATTACCCTCATAAAATATTCTTGAAGAAAATAACCTTTCCAATTTGAGATTACTTATTTAAAAAAACCGTTCAAGTAAATAGAAAAAATTATCCATGAAAATAAACATATTAACATTTAAATAAAATGTAAATAAATGAATATTCATGATATAAAAAAATACCTTCATTCCATATAAGTTTAAAAATCATTCCTTTCATACTTTTGTTGGAAAATTCACAAAGTTACTCATTTGAAAAATGACAGAAAGAATCCTTTTAAAACATTTTTACAAAAAAAATATCCAAAATGAATTTAATAAATCATAATTTTATTTTTAAAAACTTATTTAAATATTTTTTTAAAAAATATTGTTATGGAATAAAATGATAGTTTTTAGGGTGTCCTTAAAATATGACTTTTAAAAGAAATCACACTATTTTGAGTCTAACTCATCATATAAGTTCATTATATTCCAAAATAATAAGATTAGGTTAATTATAAAATTTCTTAATAATTTTTGTTATTTTTATTACTCCTTTTATTTTATCTCTTTCCTTGCTATATTTATTTAGTAAATCTATTAAATTAATGTTGGATGTTCTGATGAATTTCGTTTTATAAGTCCAACAAGATTTAGGTATGTCAAATATTGTTAAAGTGGTCATTACTCTACCATATCCAAAATCATAATCATGACATAATTATATTTTTTATACAAAAATATTACTTTTAAATCCACTCATGAAAGTTAGTTTAGATAAATTAACTATGTTACAATCGTGGAGATTGTAGGTCATATGTATGCTTGAGTGATATTTCCATTTTTAAATTATCATTATGCAATGAGGGTAAGTATTATTAAAAATTTATAAAATTATCATCATATCATAAATAAAATATTAATTATTTAAAAGTACTTATATATATCATCCATTTGATGAGGTGATGAAAAATGAATAATATCGCTTTTTGGAGGTGGTAGTCCACATGTTCGCACGAACGACATTGTCATTTTCTAGTGCATGGAATGGTAAGAAGGTAAATGATATATTATATTATAATGATTATAAATTATTAATTAATATCATATATTAAAATTAATCCCATAATTATTACAAGTCTTGAGAGATAGTGATGGAAAATGAATTATATTAGTTCGCAAGGAGGTAGCCCACCATACAAATGAATGATGAATTACTATTTTGTTTGATTGAGGTTGGAGATGGATATAGGTTATTACATTAACATAATAACATATAAGTATAAAAAGGATACTATTGTTATTATTTTATCATGGTTGATAAATATTTTAATGAGTTGGAAGAAGTAATAAACCTAAATCAGGCGGTCAAAAACTATACCTCTTATTGGGAAAGTTTCCTTTTATTTACACCATTAACATAATAGGGTATGTATTATTCTTAAATAAATACCTCTAGAATGAGTAAATATATTTTAGACATGAATTTATTTAAGTAATTTCTAATCCAAAAAGGTTATGAATTGTGATTAAATTAGAAGAATTGGTTCCTATTTATAAGAAAGGGGAGGGGAACTCCTATAATTCCTCAATATTTTAACTTAATATAAATTAATTTTCAATACAAAAGGGCTCAAACCTGAATTATTTCGAATATATTATTATTACAGGTAAAATAATCTCGAAAAACAATTATTACTCAAGTTTTTTAATGTGTTTTTACCTTTATCTTTTGGTTTTTAGCCTTCCTTGAACCCCATTCACATTTACAATGACAACAAGAATTATTAAAAATTGAGAGTCAATATAGTTTTAGTAAATGGTCAAACAGATCATAAATAGACCTTTCATTATATTATAAACCATATTCCAATTAATTTTATGAATATATAACTATTTTTAATTTTATATCATTTAATAAAATAGTATTTATTTTAAAATATAATTAATATCAGTTTTTAGAACTATTCATTAACGTGATTTTAATAACATCAAGACAACAAAAAAATTGGAAAAAATATTTAAATGCATAACTCACATTAATTATTATCTATAAAAAATTATTATAATAATTATCTCAAATTATATTACTTTTAATATATTTAACATCATTTATTTTACTTTTCCATTAACTGAATAATTATTGCATCCTCATTTTGTAAGCATTTAAGATAATTATTTCTTCACTAAAATTAAAAATAAATTACCATGATGACTATATATCATTGAGATTATAAAAACCTTTTTATAAATAATTATATCTTATATTTTCTAAAATTTTAAAATTATTCTAGTTACTAAAAACAAGAGTGTGACATTTTTCACTTTTCCTTAAATAAAATATTATAAAGTTCATTGTTAGGTCAACTAGGTAAAATACCCTTAGAGAGGGTGAATAATGGTATGAAATATTAAAACTATTTCCCATTTGGATATTATTTCTTAAAAAAATACACTTCTCTCTTTCTCTTATAGTGATATATGAACCGAAATGAAATCATGCATAGGACATGTCGATTTTATTTGGTTCACCCTCACTGGGATACATCCAAGGAGCATACAATGGTTATGTGATGATTTACCAAATCCACTAAATCTAAATGCTAATTACAAGGTTTGATCCAGATATTCTAGGCCTAGGATCCCTGCCTTTACAAGGTTTAGGGTCATCTCACTTCATTCTCAAGGGTCACTCCCTATGTCTCTTCCTCTGGCTCACTACCGGTGGGAAGTGCCATTGTCTTCCTCTTCCTTAACTCACTACTCTAGGAAGGGATCTAGATATAGTTTATGGACTTGTTGGTCCCTTCATTTATAAGAAATAATTCATCCCCAACTATAGGTAAATTTTCTACTGAAGTCCTTTTTCTTTCCCATGGATGAAATCTACTTTTCCACGTACTATTATTTAGTCGAAATTGAATTTGTGAACTATTTAAGTCCCTTAGAGAACCATTTAATTCCTTTGTGAACTGTGTAACATATATTCTTTGTAGAACACCTCCTCAACATATTTCATTTTATTTCATTGTCGCGTACCACCTCTGGGTACCATATCCACAAATGGCTTCTAAGTACCGAACATCCTTCTTCTGTAGACTAGCTCTTTCATAGACCTCTTCTCCTCCATGAACCACCTACCTTACACATACCATTTTCCTTTACAGGCTATATTTTCTCAAAAAAACTCTTCACTAACTATTGAAGTAAACTATTTCTCCTTTCACAGAATCCTCCTTGCGAACCACTTCTCCTTCGTGGACTTTTTTCCCATAAACCACTTCACACTTAGCTGAATTCTAAGGGAAAATATGTTTTCTTATAAACAATTATCTAAGAAATCATGGGATTATCACTCTTTATATAGGAAAATAGATCCAAATAATATGATAACCTAAGATTTACCCAAATCGTCACTGCGTATCATGCTCTCAAGAACTGTTCTACACTACGCAATTCGTGTACTTTATTTCTTCTTTTACAGCAGCCAAAATCCCCATCTCATTTTTGCCAACGACGAGACAACCCATGTATGGCAAGCCTTCTACAAACCATCTGCCTCCCGAAAACTACATGTATTTCCTTGAATCATTTTTGTACGTGAAATTTTTACTACAATACATGGTATGTATAGAATTTCTATATATAATTATTCCTTTTCCAATTTCCCAAAGCCATTCCACATACCACCTTTTTTATTCCATGAACAGTGGTTTACAATCAACGTATTGTGTACCCCTATGTGGAAATATTCCCTTTCTAAAAACCAAACTCTAGATATTGAGGCAAAAAAATTCGGAAAACACTGGGAAACAACACCTCTATAAAAACCTGCATCAAAAAACACCAACCACATTCATTAGTGATCATCTAGATTTGTCAACAATGACAATCACACCAAAAAAATACAGATAGGACACCTTGAGGGATATTTTCCCAACAGTCATAATGAAATCCCAATAGAAAAATTGTTAAATATTCAACCTTTCAATTATTACAGATTTTATAATATTCCAATAATATTTATTTCAGTTTTAAGGTAATTTTATAGTTCTTGTCATATCATTTTAAACCCTTAATTATTTGATTCACCTTTTACCATGGTAAAAAAAATACAAACTTCACAATTCATGTTAAAAAAAATAAAAAGACATATATTTAACAAATTTGGCCCCATTAATTTTAATTTTTTAATCTATTTTTAAAAATTAAAAATAAAAAATTAGAATAATTAAATTAAAAAAACAGGAAAACACGAAGAAAAATGATTTTTCATAAAAATTTCATTTTAAAATATAAAATGTTTCTATAAAAAATAGAATTATAAAATATTTTTCAAAGATAATAATGGAATTATATTAAATCAATTGTAACTAATTTCATTTTAAAACTATAAAAAATGATTTTCCTTTTTAAATACTAAAAAGGAAAATACAATTACCTATAAAAATTTAATATTTTCATGTATTCATGGAAAAATAATTATTTTTAGAAAATACTCTAAATTTAATCCTAATATGATATTGAAAAGTTGAATTAAAAAATAAAATTAATTATTTCAAATGTATTTTCCAAAATTTCAATAAATATATTATAAAATTCACCTGTAAGAAGAAAGAAACCCCTTTTTTAAAGAAAACATATTTTTGAATAATAAAAAGTATTTAATAAAGATTTGGTCCCTATTTAAAAATAATTAATTAAAAATTATTAAGGTCATTAAATAATTCATAATGAGGTTAACACAATTCATTAATACCAATTTAATGGCTATGTTATAAAGGCCACCTTTGAATAATAATTTGTTGTTCATTTAAGATCGATGTTGTGTGTCATGTATACTATCAATCATAGTATTTACTCTTATAATAACAGGATAACACCTTCACTGACACATTATGAATTTACATCCTCACAATTATAAATAGGGTGTGGTGACTAGGGTTTTTATTCTAAAAATACCTTTTTGGAAAATCCACAATGTAAAAAGGTTCATTAAACATGCACTTGATAAGAGATAAAAGGGATGTGTGAATGGAATTTGAAATAATAAATAACTAGGTTTCATTGTAGAAAAAAAAATAGTGGCAGGTGAAAACATGGATATGTAATATAAACCTGACTCCCAATGATTGATGGATAGTGATAGATAACATAGTCATGAGAAATTTAACCATAACAAATCCATAAAACTGTGATGGTTTAAAATGATATTGATTCCATCATAATAAAAGTAAATAGATAATGTCTTTATATGAACATATATTTCTTAATGTTGAGGAATTCATTTACACTCCTAGACTAATAACATAATGGGAAATACTTATTTGACATGTATGATATCATCCTTTGTTCAATTCCCACTACAATCTAATATTTTTCTCCAAATGATGAGTATTCAAGATGAATTTTTCAAACTTGAATCACTATTAACAAATCACATAATCTATTATAGAATAAAAATATATCACTCATGAATTTATAAAGTAACCACAACCAAAATGGTTAGCATATGCAATATAATTCTCAAGCTGAATAAATCCTTCAAATGAAAAAAATGTACATTAATATACAAAATTAAATAGTAATACCTTTAATTCAACTAAGATCATTTAATAAATAACTATACTTAATTTTCAACAAAAATATTCCAGAATAATATTGAAACCCAAAAACCATATGGATTTGATCACATATTCTTTCAAAATAAAAATATTATTATCTCTAAATAATATCAATAATTCATAATGTCTCATACAAAAAATGTAATGACCCTAAACACATAATATAAAAGACATGCTTGTCATCTCTATAGAAAAACATAAATCACCATAAACCATAATAAAATCATAAATGATTCAAAAATATAATCCAACAATTATTTATCAACCAAAATTCCATTATATTCTATTTGTCTTAATCCTATAATTCTCCCTCAAATAATAGTGATCGTAATCTTAAATAACATTAATCACATAATCACCAAACAACATTTCAATATCAAGGTTGTCTATAAAATAAAACATATGTTACCAAAACTGAACATAATTTTTTTTATTCTTTTTATATAAATAAGAAAATCATACAAACGAGGGCATCACGTAATCTAGTGTTTAGAAATGAACCTTTGTCTCCCTTCAGTTGTGTGTCAAAGTCTCACACCCTTTCTGAATACAATGTGTTGTCACCCAACCTATGGGTCTTCCTTAATATACAAATATACTAATAAAATCCTAATAACATTTCTTATATATTTTATAAACACCCTCTAAAATGGCCTTAAAATATTCACCATTAAATAATTGGTTTGACCTTAAAGCTAATCACATACCTTTTATTTTGTATCCCAAAAATATAATATCTAATAATTACATCAAAATCAAAGATCATATAAATCCTAAAATTTATATATAACTTTAATATTATGTATGAAGAAAAGAAAATATAATTCTTCACAAAATAAAAATAATGGTTACATAAAATTGAAACTCAATAATTTCCTCCCAAAGTACTCCCATCATCAAAATAATATCAATTATATTATGTGATCATCTTTAAATATACTATAACTCTTGAATCCCTTATACATTGAAATATTAATCATTCATAATTTCCCATAATCGGTTAACCATAATTTTCAATATTATTCCTTAATTAATATTTCATAAAAGATAAATTAAGAGTCATGTACTAAGATTCAACAATATCAAAACATAATCCCATTAAAAATCAATACCTTTCATTTATCATTTTCAGTTTCCTCAAATTCAACTATAATTGAGTTTGTTACTACTGTATAGATATATGTATAGTCTTATTGATACCATTTTTAATCATTCCTCCTAGGGAATTTATTTTCATAATGACCATTATCCCATTATTTAAAACATTCCATTGATTCATCATGGATGAATTTTTTACCATTCATGGGTTTAACTATGTACTTCCTTTTTCCCTATAAGATTAATTATTTATGAACTCATTTATCACATATAAAAAATATTACCATTATTTTAATAAATTTTCTTGGGTTATTCTATCAACATACATGACACATAGGTCATCGAATATATTTACCTTTTTTTATCATTATCACAGGAACATCCATGGGGATTCATTTCTCTCACATTTGATGCATTGGGAAAATCACCTGGTTTCAAGTTGATAATAATTAATCCTAATTATTGGTTAAGAATAAATACAATATTTATCATTATATATCCTATTCTATTCAATTTATTATTTATAAAAATGCTACATTTTCCATGACATCCATTGTTACTTTGGTGACTTTTTGATGAAGATATTTACTAAAACTAAAAAGGTTAGTGTGAGTATATCAGTGAGATAATAATGGAAAATATTATGAGCATGATAAAAACAAAGATATATTTAACCATTTTATCTTATATTATATAAATTTATCTAAAATTACTGTATTCTTCTATAACAAACAAATAATTTTGGTTATATCTGACATCTATCATATGCTCTAATGACATCATAACTTCAAATTGTATTTAGACACTTCTCTGATAAAAAATATAGGTACATGGACATAAAAATCACATATACTAGTGATTTTGGACTATTATTCTTCTTATTTAATTCCCAAATATATTTTAGGTCTATATTTTAAATAATTAGGTCATAAAAATTACAATACATATCCATATTTAATAATGTGGACACTTCTAATCAGTATCCATTTTTTCAACAATATAAATCCTTTAAAATAAAACATTATTTATTTTCAGGAAAATTATTCACAATATTCAACTTGAAATATTATTTTATGTAACCAATTCATAAACTCAGTGAAAAAAATTAAAAATGTTAGATGATCATAAAAAGCTCAGTATGGTATATAAAAATAAATAAATAAACTATTTTCTTATAAATACATGTAAAACTTTTCCTTTTCTAGAATAAAATATTGGCTTAAAATAAAAAATTTAATACCCAAAATATTATTTCTTCTACACAAATATTTTCATTAAAAATTTAATAAGAAATCAAAAACGAAAAATAAGACTCGTTAAGGTTTTATTAAAATCATGAAAACTCATAATAACTTTTTCACAATGTTATATTTTCACTATTAAATGTGGCATATACCTTCCACTAAATATAGGGTCATTATTTAACAATGATAAATAATTAGATTACAATAAAACCCATATTAATAATAGATAAAACATGAAGGTTAATTGAGGCCTCATTTCCAAATCACTTTTAAAATCATTATTATAAATGGAATAAATATACGATGAACTTATATACCCAATGAATTTGAGGGATATCAAGGACCCATCCATCCTTGGTTTATCAGAAAACCACCCATCAGTGGTCAATAACATAACCAACCATCCTCAATTTATATATAAACTACCTATAATCATAATAATTCCCATGAACTATAAAACATGATTGCTTGGATATCATCATTACACCCATAATATTCTTGGGGAAAATAACCTTTCCAATTTGAAATTGCTTATTTCAAGAAACCAAATAATTAAAAATGAAAATAATATCAATGATAAGAACATTGAAAAATTATTATTGAATCTTAAAAAAATTCATGGGGGAAGGAAATTTTATTCATGATTTATAAGATTAAGAAATCATTCCTTTCAAGCTTTGGTCGAAAACGTCACAATGTATGCCGTTGGAAAAGGAAAAAAATTCCTTTTAAAAAATTTAAAATTTTAAAAATAGCTAAAAATATCTCCAAAAATCCTAATAGTATTTCAAAAAACATATTTAAAATATTCATATCGAAGAAGAAGGTAGTTTTAAAGGAAAATGTATAAGGTTATTTTTAAAACAAACTCCATTACCATGATTCTGACTCATCACATACGTTAATTAACTTCTTAAACAATAGAAAAATTAATTATTTAATTTATTAATATTTTTTTTATTCTTTTTCATTTATCTCTTACCTTTATATATTTATTTACTTAATCAATTAAATTCATGTTGGACATTTTGACCATATTCAGTTCATAAGTCCAAAATGTCTTAGGTATGTTGATTGTGGTCTATGTTTACATTAAAAACCCATCCATAGAATAATAATAATGAAATAATTATCATGTTTATTAGTAAAATACATTTTTTTAACCAATCGTAATGAGAGTTGTGAATAATGAACTACATTATAATCATGGATATAGTATGGCGTATATACGCATGGGTAATGTTCCTATTTTTCAACAATCCTTATGGAAAGGGGGTAATTATTATTTTATCCTTATATAATTATAATAATATCATAAATATAATATTATGTTTTTAAATATACTAACATGTAACATCAATGTGTTATTATACTGAAGAATAAATCACATCTCTTCGTAGAGGAGGCAGTCCACACAAACACGCAAATGAAGTTATCATTTTTCAATAAATGGAATAGTAAGAAGTTAAATGATATATTATCTTTTAAGAATGAAAAATATTTCATTAATATAATATATAAACTTTAATTATATCATTATACATATTTTTGATAGATAGTGATGAAAAATGAATTACATCATTTTGTGAGAAGGTAGCTCTGAAAAAACAAGAACGATGAATTCCTCTCACAATTGTAGATGTATATAGGTTATTAAATTAACATAATAATAAATAAATATATCAAAGATCCAGGTTTTTATATTTTTTCATGTTTTAAGAATATTTTTATGGAGGTGGAAGAACAAATAAAACTAACCCATGCGGTTAAAAACTATACCACTTCTTTGGAATGTCTCCATTTATTAACAACTTAAGCCCGATAGGTTTTAAATTATTCCTAAATAATGATATCTTGAAAGATGGTAGGGATAATAGTAATTTATTTAGGTATGTATTGGACATTAAAAAAGTGTTTTTAATTTTGAATAAATGGTATGAAGTGGTTTCTTTTTATAAGAGAGATAAAGGGCACACTAGGAATTACACAATATATAAAATTAATATAAAATGGGTTTTAATTAAAAACGGAACAAAAATGATATATTTTGAGGATAAGATGATATTGGATCTGAAAATCTCATAAAAATTAGTCATTTTTTATTAGGTTATTACCTTTATCTTTTGGTTTTAATGCTTCTTTAACCACTTTAACATTTATAGTGACAATAAGGATTATTATAATTTGAGTGTCAATATAGATACTATAAATAGATTAACTACTCATAAATGCAAATTGTTTGATATTATAAACCATATCCTAATCACATTTCCAAATATAATTTTTGTATAAATTTTATATCATTTAATATAATATTATTTTTATAAAATTTAATTAATGAAAAAAATATTAAAACTATTCAATACTTTGATTTTAATAATTCTAAGAAAATAAGTAAAATTAGAAATATTGGTTTCAATACATTTATAACATGTAATTGTAATCTGTAAAATTCTTCTATCACATTAATAATCTCAATTCATATTAATTTTAATCTTTTTAATATCATTTATTTGACTTTTCCATTAATTGAATAATTAATGCATCCACATTGTGTAATAATTTAGAGTAATTATTTCTTTAATAACAATTTATAACAAATCTCCATGATTATGATAAATATTTGAAATTTCAAAATACTATTTATAACTGAACATAACTTCTCTTTTCCCCATGTAAAAACTAGCATAGTTATTAAAATAAAGAGTGTAATTTTTTTTAGTTTTCATTAAAAAGAATATTGTATATTTCATAATAACATCCTATTAGAAAGACAATATAATATATTAAATCATTGAATGATTAGGAAATATATGTAATCATAAAATAAAATTTAGGTGAGTTTTTGGGTAATTTTATAGTCCTTGGCGTATCATTTTTTATCCTTATTTACACCATTTACCCTTTACCGAGGTTAAAAAATTACTAAGGTTACTATTCATATTGACAAAAAATAAAATAGATATATTTACTAAATTTGAACACACTAATTCTAATTTTGTAATAATTTTTTAAAAATTAAAAACATACAAGTTGAATTATTTAATTTAAAATAAACCATCAAAACATGATGTAAAATGATTTTTCATAAAAATTCTATTTTGAAATATAAATTGTTATGATACATAATTCAAGAATAAAATCTATTTCAAATACAATAACAGAAATATATTAAATATAAATTAACTGATTAAATTTTTAAAACTAATGAATAATATAATTTGACTTTAGAAATACCAAAATAATAAAAATAAGTCTTTTTATAAAATTATCAAAAAAATCATCCTTAGATAATATTTACATGGAGAAAATATGAAATTAATTTTTTCAAATATATTTTATAAATTTTTTAGAAATTAACTATAAAATTCACTCATAAAAACAAATAAAACCCTTTTTGAAGAAAAATTATTTTTGAATAATAAAATGACTTCACTAAAAAGTGAATCCAAATTTAAAAAACATTAAATAAAAATTAGAAATGTGTAGTTCCATTATATAATTCATATTGAGTTTAATAATATTCATTACCTCTAATTTAATGGCTAGATTATTATAGTCAAACTTGAATAATAATTTATTGTCAACTTAAGAGTAGAGTTGTGTATCTTATACATTATCGAACATAGTCTTTCCTTTTAAAATAATTGGATATTACATAGATTCTTGAAGAAAATATTATATAATGGGGTATCTAGAAATGAGACAAACATATCCATCTGATTTATATTTGTATAGTCTTACCTCACCCCTCCTAATGATCCATATTGATTTATCGTAAAGAACAAGGAACTAACATTGCAATCACCACCCGAGATCCAAAAGACATACCAAGATTATAATAGGAATTAGATTACCTAAAATTGTGTTTATGCCACATGAATATAGGCTGAATATTATTCCCTTCCATGATCTCTCAAGCACGATTATCCTGAATTCAAAAGGACTACTCGTCATTCCTCGTGTTAATACCCCTCTTCAATGGGTTCCATAAATCTACACTATATTTCAAGGAAAATGTCTTTTAATTATGAGAATCTAAATAAAATTTATTTTATATTATTTAAATATATTTTATAACTACTTTTTGATCTTGAAAAACATACATGACAAGAATGGTAATAGAGGACAACAGATTATGCACATGAGTGATCCTTCCAATAACAGATAAGAACTTACTCTTACAATTTTCAATTTCATTTGTAATATGATTAAAAAAAGTCTTAAAATGGTGAATATTGGTTCAACATAGAGAGATAGGGTACCCTAGATACTCTAGAGGAACATTCCTCTAAACTATACCTAAAACTACTTCATGTCTTTTGACTTTATGTCTCTAAATGACTTTGGGAAGCTAAACGGTACTTTTTTCCATACAAATACTTTGAACATTCCATTTTCTATATTGAACTATAATATTGTTGAATAATTTAATGGATATGGAGTGTCCATTATTTAATAAAAAAAATTCATCTGAATAAAAGGTGCGAAAAAATAGTTAAACTGAACTTATCTATAATAGAAGACCCCCCCAAGAAGTGAAACTATGAAGAATTTACATAATAAAGATTAAACTAAAATTAGAAATATATGGTGATATAATACCAAATTTTTGAATTCCTCACATATATTTTTAGAAGTCAAAATTATTTTCCTTCATACAAAAAAAATTACAAGTAACCATCAATAGAAAGGTCACAAAAATCGTTAGAAATTATAGAGTATCTCATAACTCCAAGGATAAAATTATAATCTAACCATTCATAAAATTTTTCCATATCATCCTTCACAATGATGTTAGAACCAATAATTTTCTTATAAATAATTAAATTATTCTATTTATCCAATCAAATATCCCACTTAAAACTTTTTTTCTTAATAAATTCATGTTGTTCCTCAAGAATATAATTGGGGTTCATAAGATAAATCCTACTATTGATAATTCGGGTCATGTACGTGCAAGAGAAATTCACGAGAGATATTGGTTTATATATTCTAATGTATGTAGGTTCCTTCACATTCGGAATAAAAACAATGGTTTTCAATATTCTAGTCTAAGAAGAGACCCCCTGAATAGCTTCAATGAGGCTTTGTTTGACAGTATCCAATGCTAAAATGTATAAAGCACCTAGAGAACCATATGGTCATGGAGAACTAAAATAATTTAGTACGGGAATCTATCTAATATGATTAACTTGGTAGTGAAAATTGAAATATTAAATGATGTAATGGGGAGAGATCCCAATCCTCTATGATAGTTTTTATATTGATCCTTGACATAGGGAATGATTTTCATTGATTATATGTGTTCCCCAAACCTATGTATTATTCTAATGATATCCTCTCAGGGATCATGATTGATTATTATGGATTCTACATTGTTTTGTCATATTTAATTTTTATAAAAAATTGGTATTCCATTATTTTTGAGTAAAGATATTTTAATGATTGAGTATATGTTGTGTGAGTTAAGATCATGTTCTTATAACCTTATGATTGTGATCACTAATAATCATTGACTACTATCTCCTATATTGACCCTTACTAATCATTCTTTATCAAATTTTCGTAAGATTTCATTTCCACATGGAATGAAGAAATGTTTTATATAGGCTACAAATAAGAATTATACTATACCAGAATAATATTGCAGGTGATGTTGAAGTAAATTCCTGAAGTAAGATGATTTTGAATATAGGATTCAAAGAAATAAAACATTTAATGTTTAGGTGTCTTTTATTATGAGATTTACTAAGAATTTATTCAAATGATTTAATATTTATCTATGTTACACTCAAGTTTCCTCAGCTAGTATTAGTGAATAGTTTAATTACTTTCGTGATTAGGATTAGTGAACCTTGGTTAAAACCTGTTTGATAAGTCTAGGTATTGGATAACATCGTGTAGTTTTTTGTAAATTTGAGGTTATGTGGTTTCCTAGTAATTACATACCTATTTGGATACTAGATTGTTTTTGCGGATGTGGCATAAATTCACTAACATGTAAACACTATGAAAAAAAAAATTTGAGTATAAACTCTATATTTACTTTGTTCATGATGAGTGGGCCAAAGACTACACACCTGGATACACACGAGATATGATTTGGATAATTTAGATTCTCTTTATGACCCATTATGATAAAATAGAGGATATAAACTAGGAAAACCAAAAATAATCCATAGTTATATGAGATAAATATAATGATTCATGGCATGAATGAGGGTATTATAATTTAAGGCATCCTAAGAATGATTTTTATAATCACATGATTGTATACTTTGGTTATTGATGTTTTATTCTCATGATAATTTTTTGGGTTTTATTCAATGGATGAAACTGAGAGGAATTATGTAAAAAATGAAGGTGATTTTCAATAAAAGGAATTTCATCATGAAAAATATGAAATTGGAGTTATAATGGGAAAAATTATTATGATTAGCTGGTTATATTGATTTATGATTAAAAATGTTAATTTAGCAGAGTTTATAGATGCACCATATGACATATAAATTGAGTTTCATGATAGTTCATTTTATGATCACCATAGATAAAAATTATCTTCCCATAGATTGATAATGTAGGAAGAAGCACCGAGTGAAATTCATAAAATGAACATGAATATTTTTTATTATCTAAAAAATAATAGAATAAAGTATCAATTTACTAAGGAAAAATTAATAGTTTAATGGATCGAAATGAAGCTTATCCAAAGGTACACCCAATTTTTTGATGTCTCATGTGTGAGTAAAATGGGAATTATCCTATTAAATTCCCTAATCTGATATTTAACTCCTATACCAATGATGGTTTTATGCAATTTCAATCACTGGAGTGAATCATTAGGGTTAAGTCACAATTATCATATACTATATAGTCAGGGATTTCATTATGATGTTTGGAATAATTTAACCTATGTAATTATTTTTATTCATCCTTTAGTGGAATTTAATGTGACTTTGAGTAATGATAAGATAACTCAATAGATATTTCAATTTAATTACTATTACAAGGAAATCACTGTTGATATTCTAAATAACCTAAGATTATATTTCATTATTAGGATAAATATGAACTTCCAATGGAAATTTTTCACGTACCAAATCTGGTCGCCATCAAAAATGGAACCAAACATTCCCTGTGACAAGGCTTGAAGGGCGTTAACTACCCTCACAGGCTTTCACAAGTGCCCAGGTATCATTTATTTTTGTTTGGGAATGATTTACACAAATATGGATACCTAAAACATCAAAAAAAGTTCGATAAATTGAATCTGAAAAATTCATACCAAACACGGTTTAAACAAAATCCATAACTGAATACATAAGTTCCAATATAAAAAAATAGGTCCAATGAAACAAAAAAAAATATTAGAAAAATATCCCCAATGACTCAACATGACAAGGGGGTCATCACCCCCGAGTCTTCTCCACAATGCCGCACCAAGGAAGGGAACTAACTCTTCAAACCACCATCACACAAAGCATTTCCTTTACCTGTGTCAAACATGACCAAGTCTACATACACCCATGGGGTGTAAGTAGGGTGTGAGCCTAATCCCAATATTATACCACTAAAATATTCCATAGGGTAACCAATACATGAAAAAAACATGCCATTTTTGAAAACCAAGAAGTGGTGGAAACAATTTCTAAAGAATGAAATTTTTAAATGTAAACAGTTTTCAAAGGGATGTTTTTTCATGAAAGATAACATATCAATAAAAAATTGTAAGATAGGGTATTTTCCTGAAAAACCCACCATATTCCAAAAATAAATACACAAGATTCAATGAGCACCAATCTCAGGAACACCCCTAGGAACTAGGTAGTCTTGGGCCCCAAGTACCTCGTACCTCGGTGTAAAGTAACCATAGAAAAATCTATTCACATGCATGATACACTAGTAGGGAACATACCCATAACCTAGTAGTCCCCAATCATCATCAACATATATTTTTTAGTGTTTTGATTATCCATTTGCTCAGTGAAACAGGGACACAACCCACCCGGATCACTAGCGTACAAGTATATATCCACCCTCCTAGGTACCCCAGCTTCCCCCATTGTGCACAAATCATTATCTCATGATACCAAAAGAAATTATCACATAAAAATGTCATTTATGGTCACAATAAACCCAAAAATGTATCTACATATGTTTTTCTTCACTTAAACCACTCAATAAAACCTTTAGAATTTCAATAAAATGGCTTCACAAATCATAATAACGTTTTGCACACAAACTCCCTTAAAACACCACATTAAACACCATGAGCGTACCCATATTCATAAAAATAGAAATTCCACCACCCAATGTATTTTTATGAACCCATTTAATGATTTATTAAACAACCCCATTGGCATAACATGAAATAAACTTGTAAAACACACAATTCAAAACAGAATTGGTACCCTATTTACCATATTCCCATTTTAAATCTCATTTTGAACATCATGGAATACCCATACTCATTAAAATAGAATTTTCAACACCTAGATCATTTCCATAAACCAATTACATGATTTATAAAATAAACCCAATTGGCACAACCTGAAATTAACATGAAAAACACCAAATTTAGCACCAAATTGGTACTAAAATTCATTTTCATAACAAACATCACCAAAACAGGATTTCTTAGCAAGGATAATAAATAAGAAGTGTGATAGAAACAGAAATTCATAAATGATAATGCATCTAGAATTTATTTCTCATGGTATCACCTACCTTAATTGTTAAAACCCTTGAATCTTTGTGTGCAAATCCAACCGCACCACCGCCACACCACAAGGACTGTTGAACAAGCCTAAAACCCAAACAATTGGACCAATAACAAGGATCAAACGCTAGGTTTGAAACCCTAATTGCTGGAAACAAGTAACTTAAAGTATACAGGAAGAAACCATAAATAAAAGAGAGAAATCAAAGATATAATCACTTACTTGAAAAGAACTTGAAGTTTCCCCATCAAAATCCCACTCAAAAAGTGTTCCATATGAGGTTTGGGGAGCTTGGGAGGCTACCATGGCTGAAATTTTCAAATGGGGTAAGAAAGGGGTCAGTTTGTATAAATCCCAGGAGGGAAAACTTGGAATTTAAAAAAAAATAATGACCTAGAAAAGGCTGTATGTTTTTCTTTCACGGTTTAGTAAACTGTGTGCCCAAAACATGCGCCCCCTTCTGACCACTCAAAAAGTGTCCAAACTCCTTCAAATTCAGGGGGTCCTAAGGGGAAACCTAGAAGAAATATAGGCCTAGGCTATGGGAAATAACACAGAAATGAAAACCACATTTCCACCCCAATACACATCCAACTCAAGGGTTTAAACGATCCCAACAACTTACCCCACAAGTGGTGACACTAGGAGAGCCACAAATCCAACTCCAAACTACCTAAACCTCATACCATAACATTGACAAAACAGGAGTACAATTACCATCTAATACATCCAAGACCAAGATCATAGATCATGAAAAAAGGAGACACCAAAATCTAATCCCGGAACACTTGAATACCGAGAGAAAACCAAGAACCAAAAGTGGATTTGAAACAAGTGATAGATATTGAAAATCTGGGTGTGAAAATTCTCCCCACTATAATGATTTCCACCCCCAGAAATCTACAACAACAAAAGATGAAAAAACAAATCCCAACTGATGAACCAAGATGGACTCCCTTGACATGTTTTCACCTTCCCCAAAAGGCCAAACACCTCCAGTTGATCAAACAAAGGAATAGAATACTCTCACCCACAAAAACTGACCCCACCTACCTGAAATGATCAAACATATTCAAAATAAATCCCAAAACAAAACACCTCAAAAATACTGGACGATGCCCATGAAATTAACCTGAAATGAACAACAACCCTGAATAAATCTACCCCAACCTTCCTTAAACATAACCCTTGGGAGTGATCCAATCCCATGTTTTCCCAAGTAAGAAATTGGTGGGTAGATAGCTTCGAATGAGACTACCTCCTACCAAGAAAACACCAATGAGAAAACCGAGTCACTAATATGGGGTGACCCAAATAGGCTTCGCACAACAAGGGACAACTTCAATTCTAAGACAAAATCAGGACACTAACATGGGGAGGCCAAACAGACTCCCCAGCATAAGGGGTAAACTAACATTAGAATTTTTTTCAAGAGAAGTTATGTGAGACCAATTATTGGTCTCCCCACTATAAGAACCAACCATATTAACTGACTAGTAGGGGTCGGCATGAAAAGACCCCAAAATTTAAAGAGTCTGCACGACCACACGGTTAGTCCAAACGGTTCAAGAAATTGTGCGCTACCCATGTCGAGAATTCTTTCCAAAGGGGAAATGTTTTATGGTTACATGGTCCAAGGAACATGGTCGTGCGGACACATTGGGGTATCTTCAGTCTATTATCGCACAGTTTACTAGGCTGGTGCATAGTTACTACTAATCGTGCGCAAACTATTCCCTTTAATATTCCTATCCCAAATTTCATCCTTTTCTCTAAAAATCCAAAGTCAATACAAGGGAATAACATGAAATCATGCTATAACATGGAAACGAGGTCCTCCCACCTCTACCACTGAACATGAACAACTAGAACTAGATGAAGACACCAGAGGTTTAAACTATTCCCAACATTCATACTGAGGATTGGACTTTGTGTAACACCCCAAGTAAATAAAGAGTATGAAATTTTCACATTTATCCATATTTGTGAATAAAATATTAATATAACTTTAAAGGGGACGCTATGCTCGATGGCGTACCCAACACGCAACAACGAGTTTCTTGGGAATCTTACGTTGCACTCTAATAATAAAATAATATTATTTTAAATGGTAGTTAATGCCTAGTCGTTGTAATGGAGGGAATGAACAGAACTAACTAAAAAATGATTATATATGTTTTTATATTTATCCAATAAAAAATAAAGGCTTAAAATAAGAAAAGATTTCAATTTTTGGCATATATACTCTAATTTTTACTAAAAGGCCGAACTATCGCCTTTTGATGGAGATCCCTCCTTAAATATAGTTTTGGTCACCCTAATACATTCTATTGGACCAAATAAAACTCTTCTTTGGAATCGGGACATCAAAGTTTACTTTGTATAGAGTTTTGGTATTTTTTCTGATAAAGTTCATTTTTTTAATGAATAGTGAAAAATGTTGTATTTTAATTCAAAACCTCTTTTTAATCTAATTTATTAATATGATTAGATTATCTTTTTAATTGGTTTTAAAGTGTAAATAGAATATATTTTTACCCTTTAATCCAATGGTGGTCATTGTAATTAATATCACTTTAAGATTGGACATAAACGAGTGTCAATCTTTTGAAAGATATTGTTTCTTAAAAACACGCTATATGTTTTAACAGCGGGATTTAATTATAAAATTAATTAATGAAACTTATATGTTATGAATTTGGTAAAATAGAAATCATTTTTGAATTCGGAATATCAAATATATCTTAGGGTGAATTTTTGGTATTTTTCTGAAAAACATCAATTTTTTAGGAATAGTGAAACCACAAAGTGGTCGTTACAAAATTTGATTTTTTGTTTAAATGGGACTTTACCACTTCTGTGATTTGAATTTCAAAAATCCAATTTAAATGATTTTAATTATTAAGTAAAATGTGGATCAATGGGATGAAAATAATTTTTGATGAAAATTAACTTTTAAATTTTATTAATCACGATTAAAGGTAATTAGTGCGATTTAAGGTAAAAATGATATTATAATAAAATGAAAATATATTTACACTTGTCCTAACCCTATTGGATAAGTTATTTCCAACCAAGACAACCCATGGGTCGATTTGTGGTACCCCATGGATCCACTTGGGTTTGATAATGACATTTATGCCTTTTATTTAAAGTTAAAATAAAAATGTCACAAACATGATTTGTTTTACTAAAACAATTTTTACATGTGGTTATAAAAGTCAGAATTTTGACTATAAATAGTAATTGGAAAGATAAAAAGATTTTATACATCATAGTATTTTTTTATAATTTTTATACCTTAAATAAATTAAATTCTTTATCACATCATGATGATGCAGCGATGACCTCATTATTTAACGATTTAAATAAAATGGAACGATAATGCAAAATCTAGGACCTACACATGTCAAAAACCAATTGTATGGGTGGATTTATAACCCTTATCACCTTATCCTCGAAACACATCAATGTGGGACCATTAAAATCCAAAAACCATTTGAAAATAAAGTA
Source organism: Viscum album (assembly GCA_963277665.1). Classification (NCBI taxonomy): domain Eukaryota; kingdom Viridiplantae; phylum Streptophyta; class Magnoliopsida; order Santalales; family Viscaceae; genus Viscum; species Viscum album. The sequence continues at coordinate 493,940,004 of OY728132.1, forward strand.
TCATTTTATATTTTACCAAGAGTGCCCCTCCTCTCCTCTTATAAAAGGCCCACACCTCTACCACCTTACCCACACCTCTCAAGCCTTTGGTTCGGCCAATATTTGATCATGTTGTCTCTCCACATACTTCTCCTCGTCCTAGAAGCCTTAACTTAGGCAGGAAGCTCTTCAAGAAACTCTTTTGGTTCAAACCAAAGAGAGTTACCCAATTTTAAGGTAACGTCTTCACTTGTGCTCTTTTGTTTTATTTTGCTTCTCCAACCCCCTAAACTCTTTTTATTCATTTATATTGTAACAAATCCAGTATCTTAAATATACTAGGATGTTTTTATAATAAGTATTATAGATACACTTACACACACCTTCATCTAATGGTTAAAGAACATATTGTTTGTTTGGATGGCGAATTTCTGCCTCATGAAACGATGAATGTTCAAAACTCGTATAAGACCTTCAAAGGTGGCCATTAATATGTCACTATGTTTATATATGATATATAATATTTTTATTTTTTACATAAGCTTCTGTATTTTTCATTTGTGGCATAACTTTATGGCTTCCATTATGGGTATACGCGATATCTTCATTTTAGGAAGTGCGGACTACCGCCCCCTCAAAGTGATTTGATTCGTTAATGCCATATGTGCGATGTATAAAGGATGGATTTAAAGTAATTATATATGATGTAATAATGTAATTATAATATACCTTTATATAATTATTGTTTTCTTTCCATTAAAGTATGAGATAGAAATGAAAGTAGCATTCATGCGTACGTACAGCTTACCGTCTCCATGAACGGTGCATTTCATTTCTTATCCTCAAATGTAATGTACTATTATAAGTACATATAATGGATATATGTGATTTATGACACATATAAAAAAGGAATATAATTATGGAATTAGAAATATACACATCTCTCATTTAGTTTTAATTCCATTAATATGACATAGAAATGAAAGTAGCGTTCATGCGTACGTACAGCTTACCGTCTCCATGGAAGGTGCATTTCATTTCCTACTCTTAAATTATTATGTAATATTATAAATGTATATGCTGGATATATATGATATATATGATATCCAAATCATGAATATAATTATTGAGATAGTGGATATTTGACTACGTGAACAACTTGTAAATATAAGAAGTTCACTTTTGACTTAAGTACCAAATATCGACAAAACAAACATTATTAACTTAAATGATTAAATAATTTTTATAACATGTAAATAATTGATATAAATGGAATAATGAACTTGAAAAAGGTTCTTAAGCAAGTAGAAATTAACTCAAGGTTTTTATTCAGGACGTTAAACAATGAACGAGTCAAGTCGGACCCGAGGTAAGGGATCCTACTCCTCTCTTTCTTTTTAAGTACGCTCTTTTATGTCATTCCTTTTAAAGATCATATTTCTTGTTATTGGGATGTTATTTTATATTAATCTTACTGTAATTTATATGTTCATATGATGAGAGACCCTATTCTCTCTCATCAATCCATTTTGGAAGTTTTAAGTGGCGCTGTTAGGCTGCCGAGTTTTCGTAAGGGATTTTTCATCTCACTTTTATTCCCATGAGATTTATGCTACATTTGCCACAATTTCCTTTGAGTGGTGTATGTACTGCCCATTATTTTAATCATTGTGTAATATAATTTCATTTATTAGTAGTTACATCAATGTTGTATTGTCCTTCTTTCACGGGGTGTATGTTTCGAAAGATACCCATGTCGGCAAGGGAACCTTTCACCCTCCTCTTTTTAAAAGACTTATTTTGTTATGTCTTTTAATTCACATAATATTATGTTGGGATATGTTCTTATATATCCTTATTGATTTAAATTTTATTTCCATGTGATGAGATACCCTTTTTATCTCTCATCAACTCATTTTCTGAATTTTGTAGTGACGCCATTAGGCTGTCAAATTTTTGCAAGGGAACTTCTTAACCCAAATTTGATTCTTTGGGTTAAACTTATACTCCTTGAATATGTCATTCTATGAATATGTGTGAATAACCACTAATTTTTTTACACTTAATATCCACTTATATTTTGTGTATTCATTTGTCACACATAATTATGTAAATGATTTATCCTTAAACCAAGGATACCATCTTTGTAAGGGACTTCGTCTCAATCTCCTTTCATTGAGGCATATTTCATATTATACACAACTTTCTATTATACGGTGTATAAACCCCTTTGAATTTTACTTTTATAAAAAAGGAATATTTTTCTATGAAGTGTTTTAATAAACGACAAAAAGGAATTTTTCTTTTAACGTATGCGGTGACAACGACCTTTTCCGCCGCTGCGAGTATTATTTGATCTTTGGCTTCCTCAACAAGTTGTAATGTTTTTAAAATAAAATAAATACCATATACTCATTTATGTATTTTGGTATTGAAAATGGTATTGATAAAGGATTATATTATGTCAATATATTTAAATGATATATTTTGATTGAAATGTGTAAATGTTATCATTCCTTTATATTGGTTTTATGTGTTATAAATTTATAATGGTACTTGGACATATTACGGGTGGTTACGTGATAAACCATATGACGGGTGGTGTCGTGAATACCAGGACGGGTGGTTACGTTATAACCTCTAATGCATTGGTTATGGAAGTCGGCCGTATGGCTATTCCATTAAGTATGTATGGAAGTTGGCCGAATGGCTATTCCATTAAGTGATATGTGTGGAAGTCGACCTTATGGTTATTCCACTTAAGTATGTTTATGTCCCAAGTTACCTTTATATGTTATGTGATCTTTATATGGGTTTTATGGTAATCTTTTGGTTACAGAAGGGTAAGTAATGAACTTTTATTCAGTGAAGAGTTTTTACTACTTCGAAAAGGTGAAAAGCATTACTTTGATAAAATATTAATGGTTTACTTGTTGTTTTAAAAAACTAACAGTTTTCATTCTTTGTGTACCCCTTACTGATCTTTTTATGCTCATCCCAAGTTTTTGAAATGTTTTTCACAGGACTTAATGTGGAATAGGGTCAAGGATGGGATCAAGGGAAAGTCATGCAACCTAAAACATGGAACTAGACATGTTTCTTTTTAAGAGTTTTTATTTTATGGAAAATTAGTAAAAGTTTCTACTTTGTAATCTTTTGAGATGTAATAGTTATGTCCTAATTCTCTAAAACTCTAAACCTGAAAAGATCCTTAATGTGAATTATTCATTTAATTCAATATTAAGTAAGGTTTAAGGACGGGGCCTTATAGTTGGAATCAAAGGTCGGTTTAGATAACTTTAGAGGTTAGGTTATTCTTTAAGCATAAGTGGCATGACCATAATGGTTAGGATTTCATAAACAGTCCTAGTTTTGGATAAAGTTAATGAGTAAGTATATCTTAGTGTTTATCTTCCTCTTTAGTACATGATGGTTTTGTTGATATAATCACACTGACCTTTTTGGTTTTAGTAAATGGATGGATCTAGCAGGCACCAAAGTAACAGTGGATGTGAAGGAAACTGTGACAGTTTTCTGAGCGAGCAACTGAATGATATGGGAGCTGCAATGAGAACTCTTGTTTTTATCCTCAACCAACTATCCGGAGTCATGATTGACCACCTAAACCTTGGTGATTTCTATAAGGCATCATATATGCGAGAAACAAATCCCTACGAAACTACAGGTAATAATCATAAAGGTAAGTGTGTTCAAAAACCAATGTGTCATAGATGTGGAAAGAAACACCTAGGAAAATGTTTCAAAGGGACAGAAATATGCTATAGATGTGGAAATGAAGGTCATAAAGCAAGAACCTGCCATGGAAAAAGGAAGCATCTAGTTGACTCGAGGAAATGGAAAGAAGTTCTTTGTGAGGGATCAATTGAATGTTTTAAATGTGGTGTGCATGGTCATTATGAAAACACATGTCCTATGAAGAAGTTTTGTGAATGGGATGACCAAGATCATACAAATACTCATTTACCAATACCTAATTCCATTCCGATTGAGGATGAAGAAACTGACAATGACCAATCAAAGGTATGGATTATTTCTTAACTTTTGTTTTCTATTTTGGAATCCTAGGATATGATTCATGATTTTGTTTGTAGGAAAGAAGTATTTAATAATAAGTTGGAAATGAATGGTTAATGGATCATGAAGAATGTTGACTGAGTAAGAAGTCAACATATAAGGGCTTCAAGAGTTATGGTGAAATTCTTAAGAGTATTAAGTGTCTTTTGATGATGGGGTACATTAGAAGACTTTTTATAGTATGTGTAACACTGATGTTTGATATATGAAAATTTTATTCAAAGAATAGTAATCTATTCTTTTGTGGACATAGTTATAAAGAACCATTTGGGTTTATATGATCCTTACTTTCGAGGTAATTATGGGTTACTATATGTAATGATGGAAAGTGAAAGTCATGAGATAAAATTGAGGTTAAATTACATTATGGTTATTTTTGAAGATTTTATCTCGTTATTGGGGAATGTTTTAAGAATTATGTATTTTTGGAAAAAGGACAACACGCAGACCGTGTGACAACCCGTCTCGTCGGACAAGACTGCGGGAATCAAACCCACAACCAAAGTGCAATGGGTATTTATAGCCGACCACTGGACTATGTGAAGTCCCTGGTTAGTTTGACTAATTATTTTTAGTTAAATGATTTTATGGATTAAGAGTATGTTGATTTTGGGATATCTATAGAAATTTATTAACTTATCATGGAGGATATGTGATTAGGTTAATTACTTTTCAATGCGAGACTTTAGGAGAAACTGATGTTTTTTTGGAGATAAATGTTACGACTTAACTTGGAAGACTATGTGACTAAATCCTTCAAATATTTGGGTTTCAATCTTAGTTTGGTTTACATTGAGTAATTTTATGGACAAATTTTTTATCGAATGGTCCTTATTGAACTTTGGGTTTTGTTGGACAAATTTTGGAGATTAAGAATAGATTTTCTTTTTATAAAGGGTTATCCTTTTCTGGATTATCTGATCTTGTACTAACCTTTTTGTTTTTTGTTTTTGTTAGAGTCTAAAGACATGGGAAGTGTATAGTTATCTTTTTTGGATTAGGTGATTCGCTAGAAATTGATTATCGTACTCTGTATGCGAAAAAGTATTCCTAAATACCCATCTTTTGGAGAAAATATGAGTTTGATTAAGGAATCTAGTAAAAGTTGAAAGTCTACATGACAAGTAAGTATGTTTCATTATGATTTAGTTAAGCTCAAAAATAAATTCCTCCATGAAAAGTAACTTACAACAAAAGTGTTGTCTGTCAACTTTTCCTACTGGGGAATCGAATACCGTTTAACCCATCACATATTTGTGATTTTCTTATGGTTAACTTTCTCCAAGACATGTTTACTATCACTCTCCATCAGAACATGAACCTTTGTTTTTTCCTCCTTGTCCATATTTTCATACTTGGAATCCTAGTATGGGTTAACTCGGGTGACCTTTGTACTTTCCTTTCTTTCTTTTAAAGTGATAGTTTAATTTACTCCTTTTCCGATGGGGGGCCTTCAATGAAGTATCCAAGCCCAATTTTAAAATTGTTAGGACGCAATTCCAAAAAGGGGGGAAGGATGTAACACCCCAGGTAAATAAAGAGTATGACATTTTCATTTTTATCCATATTTTTGAATAAGATATTAATATAACTTTAAAGGGGACGCTATGCTCAATGGCGTACCCAACACGCAACAATGAGTTTTTTGGAAATCTTACGTTGCACTCTAATAATAAAATAATATTATTTTAAATGGTAGTTAATGCATAGCCATTATAATAGTGGGAATGAACAGAACTAACTACAAAATTATTATATATGTTTTTATATTTATCCAATAAAAAATAAAGGCTTAAAATAAGAAAAGAATTCAATTTTTGGCATATATACTCTAATTTTCACTAAAAGGCCGAACTATCGCCTTTTGATGGAGAACCCTCTTTAAATATAGTTTTGGTCACTCTAATACATTATATTGGACCAAATAAAACTCTTCTTTGGAATCGGGACATCAAAGTTTACTTTTTATAGATTTTTGGTATTTTTTCTGATAAAGTTCATTTTTTAATGAATAGTGAAAATGTTGTATTTTAATTCAAAACCTCTTTTTAATCTAATTTATTTGTATAATTATATTATCTTTTTAATTGGTTTTTAAATTTAAATAGTATATATTTTTACCATTTAATCCAATGGTGGTCATTTTAATTAATATCACTTTAATATTGGACTTAAACGAGTGTCAATCTTTTGAAAGATATTGTTTCTTAAAAACACGCTATTTGTTTTAACAGAAGGATTTAATTATAAAATTAATTTATGCAACTTATATGTTGTGAATTTTGTAAAATAGAAATCATTTTTGAATTCGGAATATCAAATATAGCTTAGGGTGAATTTTTGGTATTTTTCTGAAAAACTTCAATTTTTGATGAATAGTGAAACCACAAAGTCGTCGTTACAAAATTTGATTTTTCGTTTAAATGAGACTTTGACACTTCTTTGATTTGAATTTAAAAAAATCCAATTTAAATGATTTTAATTATTAAGTAAAATGTGGTTCAATGGGATGAAAATAATTTTTGATGAAAATTAACTTTTAAGTTTTATTAATCGCGATTAAAGGTAATTAGTGCGATTTAAGGTAAAAATGATATTATAATAAAATTAAAATATACTGACACTTGTCCTAACCCTATTGGATAAGTTATGGCCGACCAAGACAACCTATGGGTCGATTTTTGGTACCCCATGGAGCCACTTGGGTTTGATAATGACATTTATGCCTTTTATTTAAAGTTAAAATTAAAATGTCACAAACATGATTTGTTTTACTAAAACAATTTCTACATGTGCTTATACAAGTCATAATTTTGACTATAAATAGTAATTGGAATGCTAAAAAAATTTCCAACATCATAGTATTTTTTTATAATTTTTAGACCTTAAATAAATTAAATTCTTTACGACATCATGATGATGCAGCGATGACCTCATTATTTAATGAATTAAATAAAATGGAATGATAATAAAAAATCTAGGACCTACACATGTCGAAAACCTATTGGATGGGTGGATTTAGAACCCTTATCGCCTTATCCTCGAAACACAACAATGTGGGACCATTAAAATCCGAAAACCATTTGAAAATAAAGAATCATTTTATACTTTACCAAGAGTGCCCCTCCTCTCCTCTTACAAAAGGCCCCCACCGCTACCACCTTACCCACACCTCTCAAGCCTTTGGTTCGGCCAATATTTGATCATTTTGTCTCTCCACGTCCCTCTCCTCATCCGAGAAGCCTTAACTTAGGTAGGAATCTCTTCAAGAAACTCTTTTGGTTCAAACCAAAGGGAGTTACCCAATTTTATGGTAACCTCTTCACTTGTGCTCTTTTGTTTTATTTTGCTTCTCCAACCCCCTCAACTATTTTTATTCATTTATTTTGTAACAAATCCTGTATATTCAATATACTAGGATGTTTTTATAATAAGTATTCAAACTACACTTACACATACCATAATCTAATGGTTAATGAACATACTGTTTGTGTGGATGTCGAATTTCTGCCTCACGAAACGATGATTGTTCAACACTCATATAACACCTTCAAAGGTGTCCATTAAGATGTCACTATGTTTATATATGATATATAATATATTTATGTTTTACATAAGCTTCTGTATTTTTCATTTGTGGCATACCTTTATGGCTTCCATTATGGGTATACGCGATATCTTCCTTTTAGGAAGTGCGGACTACCGCCCCCTCAAAGTGATTTGATTCGTTAATGCCATTATGTGGGATGTATAAAGGATGGATTTAAAGTTATTATATATGATGTTATACTGGAATTATAATATACCTTTATATCATTATTGTTTTCTTTCCATTAAAGTATGAGATAGAAATTAAAGTAGCGTTCATGCGTACGTACGGCTTACCGTGTCCATGAACGGTGCATTTTATTTCTTATCCTCAAATGTAATTTACTATTATAAGTACATATAATGGATATATATGATTTATGATACATCTAAAGGAGTAATATAATTATGGAATTAAAAATATACACATATCTCATTTAGTTTTAATTCCATTAATATGACATAGAAATGAAAGTAGCGTTCATGCGTACGTACGGCTTACCGTCTCCATGAACGGTGCATTTCATTTCCTACTCTTAAATTATTATGTAATATTATAAATACATGTATATTATGGATATATATGATATATAAGATATCCAAATCATGAATATCATTATTGAGATAATGGATATTTGACTACGTGAACAACTTGTAAATATAAGAAGTTCACTTTTGACTTAAGTACCAAATATCGACAAAACAATCATTATTAAATTAAATGATTACATAATGTTTATAAAATGACAATAATTGATATAAAAGGAATAATAAACTTAAAAAACGTTCTTAAGAAAGTAGAAATTAACTCAAGTTTATTATTTAGGACATTAAAGAACGAACGAGTCAAGTCGGACCCGAGGTAAGGGATCCTACTCCTCTCATTCTTTTTAAGTACGCTCTTTTATGTCATTCCTTTTAAAGATCATCTTTCTTGTTATTGGGATGTTATTTTATATTACTCTTACTGTAATTTTTATGTTCATATGATGAAAGACCCTATTCTCTCTCATCAATCCATTTTGGAAGTTTTAAGTGGCGCAGTTAGGCTGCCGAGTTTTCGTAATGGATTTTTCATCTCACTTTTATTCCCATGAGATTTATGCAACATTTTCCACAATTTCCTTTGAGTGGTGTATGTACTGCCCATTATTTTACTCATTATGTAATATACTTTAATTTATGAGTATTTACATCAATGTTGTATTGTCCTTCTTTCACGGGGTGTATGTTTCGAGAGATACCAATGTCGGTAAGGGAACCTTTCACCCTCCTCTTTTTAAAAGACTTCTTTTGTTATGTCTTTTAATTCACATAATATTTTCTTGGGATATGTTCTTCTATATCCTTATTGATTTAAATTTTATTTCCATGTGATGAGATACCCTTTTTATCTCTCATCAACTCATTTTCTGAATTTTGTAGTGATGCCATTAGGCTGTCAAATTTTTGCAAGGAAACTTCTCAACCCAAATTTGATTCATTGGGATAAACTTATACTCCTTGAATATGTCGTTCTATGAATATGTGTGAATAACCTCTGATTGTTTTACACTTAATATCCACTTATATTTGGTGTATTCGCTTGTCACACATAATTATGTAATTGATTTATCCTTAAACCAAGGATACCATCTTTGTAAGGGACTTCGTCTCAATCTCCTTTCATTGAGGCATATTTCGTTTTATACACAACATTCATTTATACGGTGTATAAACCCCTTTGACTTTTACTTTTATACAAAAGGAATCTTTTTCTATGAAGCGTTTTACTAAACGACAAAAAGTAATGTTTTTTAACGTACGCGGTGACAACGACCTTTTCCGCCGCCGCGAGTATTATTTGATCTTTGGCTTCCTCAACAAGCCGTAATGTTTTTAAAATAAAATAAATACCATATAATCTTTTATTTATTTTGGTATTGAAAATGGTTTTGATAAAGGATTCTATTATTTCAATATATTTAAATGATATATTTTGATTGAAATGTAGAAATGTTATCATTCCTTTATATTGTTTTTATGTGTTATAATTTTATAATGGTACTTGGACATATTATGGGTGGTTACATGATAAACCATATGACGGGTGGTGCCGTTAATACCAGGATGGGTGGTTACGTTATAACCTCCAATGCATTGGGTATGGAAGTCGGTTGTATGGCTATTCCATTAAGTATGTATGGAAGTTGGCCAAATGGCTATTCCATTAAGTGATATGTGTGGAAGTCGACCATATAGATATTCCACTTAAGTATGTTTATGTCCCAAGTTACCTTTATATGTTATGTGATCTTTATATGGGTTTTATGGTAATATTTTGGTTATAGAAGGGTATGTAATGAACTTATATTTAGTGAAGAGTTTTTACTACTTAGAAAAGGTGAAAAGTATTACTTTGATAAAGTATACATGGTTTACTTGTTGTTTTGAAAAACTAACAGTTTTCATTCTTTGTGTATCCCTTACTGAGATTTTTATTCTCATCCCAAGTTTTTGAAATGTTTTTCACAGGACTTAATGTGGAATAGGGTCAAGGTTGGGATCATGGGAAAGTCATGCAACCTAAATCATGGAACTGGACATGTTTCTTTTTAAGTGTTTTTATTTTATGGAAACTTATTAAAAGTTTCTACTTTGTAATCTTTTGAGATGTAATATTTATGTCTAATTCTCTAAAACTCTAAACCTGAAAAGATCCTCAATGTGAATTATTCATTTAAATCAATATTAAGTAATGTTTAAGGCTGGGGCCTTATACTTTGACCAGATGATTGAACGGATTTTGGATTTCCCCTGACTACATGCCAACATCTCTTTGGGACCTATGGCTGGATCTCAAAGTATTGAAGCATATTTGTCCTCGCATTTAGGCTTTGGAAGCCCCTAGAACAGAACTTCTTCTTCCAGTGACATGATCAATTACTTTGTGATCACATATGGTCTCAATGAGATATGACACACTTTAAACCCACTTTACCCCAACCCATCATATTAACAAAACAAGGGCTTAGAGGATGCACACATGTCACACCTTGTTTCTTTATAGGGGAAATAATAGAATGAAAGGACACATAGAAACACCTTCTTTTAGAACATAGGATTTCATAATTCCTTGAAGGGAGACATGCATCCAACAAAATAGAGACTCCCATAAGATTTCAAAACCTTTACCCTTAGATTAAAACAAACACATGATATCAGAATCCGTCACCGAAAATGACTGTTAAGGATATAAAAAATACAAGGATTGGGACCTTATGCTATGTCCCAAATAGCACATGATTCCAGAAAGAGGCCATAATATCCACTCTTGGCCAAATTTTTTCACACTTGTGTCCAAACATGAACTCTTACTTCGATGAGATTGACAAAAGACCCAAATTCCCTTTAAGACGTTTTCTTACACTGAAAACCCTTAGCTGCATTTACCTTTCATGAGTAAAACAAAATAACAAACTAAGAACTATTTCAACCTCCCACAACCACTATCCCTCTATAAGGGGATCCACATAGTCGAAAAATAAGAGGGTTAAAAAAAATCTCCAAAACTCAAGAAGAAATTCCTTATGTTGATCAAATGGATGATCATCCAACAGTGAATCACCATGGCCCACACATGAATCATGCATTAACTCTTTATGGGGGAGTACCCTAGAAAAAAATAAAACCTAAGGACCTAACCAATATTGTCATTTGTTCACAACATACCACATACCTGAACCAAACACATGAGGGGAGCCACCACAATGGCCTCCCAAACTTTTCCTCAAAAGAGGCCACTGACCATGCTTCATTCCAACTTATCAATGAAACATTAACCAAGAACATCATTCAAACAAGATGGGTTCTTGAACTCAATACATCCCTTTATAAAAATACCAAAAAAAACATAATCCACACCTCCAAACCACACATTATCAAAACAAAACACTTTCCTTCAAAATAATTCTTAAAGAAAACATTTTTGTGGGTTGCGTATTTACTGATGGTATCGCATGAGCTTCGCAAATGAATGTTTACATGACACACTGGGTACCCACCTCATATCCATCCATATTCCTATATAAACCCATGCATGTGGTCAATATTGAGAACACCAAAGACCAAAACCAAACCTTTCCTGTTTTCAAAAAAAAACATTTTCTATCCACGCTTACCATTTCTCAAAACCGCTAACCATAAAATGGAAACCCAGTTTAAATCTTACAAACCAATTTAAAAAATCACCCATAATTCCATAAAAACTTACTTTCATGCCTTTGATAACCATTTAAAAACATTTCATCCCATTTCAAAATACTTCTAATCTCATAAAAAACACCATTTTATAAATCTCTATTCAATTAAGAACTCAACTCTTCTCATTTCAAAACAAGGTTATAAAATTTCATAAAACATTTCAAATTCTTAGTAGTTACCAAATAAAAATTCATTTGAAACCCCCCACACAAAAATTCTAGAACACTTAATTCAATTCAAAACACTTTTCCATTGTTTAGAAAAGTATACTGGAAACATGTTTTCAAAACCCGTTTAACATAATTCATACTTTCAAAAGAGGTGTGAACACATAATTTACCCTTGTGAAATAATTCTTAAATTTCATTTCTATAATTTCAGAAACAAAACCATTCTCACTTTACCAAGAAAATCACTTCACAAAAATCCACACTCCTTAAAATCAAGTCATTTTTTGTAAACCCAAGTTTCCAAGATTCCAAAATAAAGAGACACGAGATAATGTTAGAGGAAACTAGTGTCAATGGGTGACTTGGAAATATGGTTGGTATCCATATTCCAATCACTTAACTATCACAAAGAGTGTTTTTTGAAAATATCTATAGCTCCACATGGCTTTTTAGGCCCTTCGATCTCACTGAGACCATTGACCCAACTCTCTTTTCATATCCCCAAATCCTCAATGAACCATGAGAAATAATGAACTCCGATAAAACCCAACATCACATGGAAACTTGAACCTTGTCACAAGATGTGATTTACAGGGACACTACTCATAACCAGAATGTCATGTCCTAAAAATCCTAGCTCCATACTCCAACTCTTCCCCAAATAACATGACCCAAAGAGTGAACCCCCCTCTTATACCATTTTTTCATGAACCAAATATAGTCACCATCAACACAGGCACCAAACTCGACTCGCGACAAGGTCTGAAGGGATTTACTTATCCCCACGGGCTAGCACAAGTTTCCAAGTATTATTCATTTGTATTTTGGAAATAATTTACCTGAATATGGATACATAAATCATCAAAAACATTCGATAAATTGAATCTGAAAAATTCATACCAAACAAGGTTTATAAAAAATAAAGAACTGAATAAATAAGTTCAAATGTACTAAATGTGGTCCAAAAACACAAATAAATAGCATCAAAACATCCCCAAGGACATCGTGTTATAAGGGGGTCACCACACATGATTTTTCTCCACAATTTTTCACCAAATAAGGGAACTAACACTTCGAACTACCATCAGCCAAAGCATTTCCTTTACCTGTGTCAAACATGACCAAGTCTAATTACACCCATGGGATATATGTAGGGTGTGATTATAATACCAATATAATACCATCAATAGATTCCATATGGTATGCGATACATGATAAAAAGCATTCCATTTTTGAAAACCAAGAAGTGGTGGAAATATTTTCTAAAGAATGAAACTTCTAAATGTAAATAGTATTCAAAGGGAATTATTTCCATGAAAGATCAAATATAAATAAAAAAATTGTAATATACAGTATATTCCATAAAAACCCACCATATTACAAAAATAAATACACAAGATTCAATGGGAACCAATCTGGGGAACACCCCAAGGCACTAGGTAGTCTCGGGCCCCATGTACCTCGTACCTCAGTGTAAAGTAAACATAGAAAAATCTATTCTCATGCATGATCCACTAGTAAGGAACATACCCAAAACCTAGTGGTCCCCAATCATCATAAACATAGTTTTGTTAGTGTTTTCTTTATCCATTTTCTTAGTTAAACAGGGACACAACCCATCCGGATCACTAGCATACCAGTACATATCTTCCCTCCAACGTACCCGAGCTTCCCTCATTGTGATCAAACCATTATATCAGGATACCAAAAGCCATTATCAAATAAAAACTTCATTTCTATTCATAATCAACCCAAAATAGTAGCTACACATGTTTTTACCACTTACACCACACAATAAAACCTTTAGCATATCAATAAATTAGACTCACAAAACATAACAATGTTTTGCACACAAACTCCCTTGAAAACCCCACTTTAAACACCATGAGCATACCCATATTCATCAAAACAGAAATTTTAGCACCCAAATCATTTCTATAAACCCATTTCATGATTTATGAAACAACCCCAATGTCATCACATGAAATAAACTTGTAAAACACCTAATTCAACACAAAATTGGTACCCAATTTACCATAATCCCTTATAAAATGCCATTTTAAAAACCATGGGATACCCATACTCATTAAAATAGAATTTCTAGAACCAAAATCATTTTCATAAACCCATTACATGATTTAAAAAAAACACAATTGGAACAACATTAAATGAACATGCAAAACACCCAATTTATCACAAAATTGTTACCAAAATTCATTTTCTTAACAAACATCAGCAAAACCAGATTTCACAACAAGGATAATAAATAAAAAGTGTGCTAAAAACATAAATTCATCAATGCTAACTCACTTAGAATTCATTACACATGGAATCACAGACCTTAATTTTTAAAACCCTTGTATCATTGTGCGAAAATCAAACTGCACCGCCGTCGCACCTCAAGGAAGGTAGAACAAGCATAAAACCTGAAGATTGGACAAAAAACAAGGATAAAACCCTTGGTTTAAAACCCTACCTGATGGACACAAGTAACATCAAGGATAGGGGTATAAACCCAAAATAAATAAGAGAAATCATAGATATAATCACTTACTTGAAAAGAACTTGAAGTTTCCCCATCAAAATCCCACTCAAAAATGAGTTCCAAAGGAGTTTTAGGGAGCTTGGGAGGTTTCTATGGCTGAAATGGTAGAATAGGGGGAATAAAGGGGAGAGTTTGGATAAATATTAGGAGGAAAACATGGAATTTCAAAAAAAAATTAATGGCCTCAACATGGATTCATCGTTTTCTTTCACGGTTTAGCAAATCGTGTGCCCAAACCGTGTTCCCCCTTCTAACCACTCAAAAAGTTTCCAAACGTCTTCAAATTTTGGGGGGTCCAAGGGGAAACTTAATAGGAAATATAGGCCAAGGATATGAGAAATAATACCTAAAATAAAACCACATTTCTACATCAGAACTCTTCCAACTCAAGGGTATAAACCACCCCTAACAACTTACCCCACAAGTGGTGCCACTAGGAGAGCCACAAATCCAACTCCAAACTACCTAAACCTCATATCATAACATTGAAAAAAGAGGATTCCAATTACCATCCAATACCCCCAAGACCAAGATCATAGATCATTAACCCGTGAGACACCAAAATCTAATTCCAAAACTACTGAATACCAACAGACAACCAAGAACCAAAAGTTGTTTCAAAACAAAGGATGGAAATTATAAATCTAGGTGTGAAAAAACTAGATCTATTGAATGGGTATAACGTCCTATTCATATGGGGTAAATATTTCAAATGGTTTGGGAGTAACCCAACAATTATGATATGCTAATTTTTCAAGAATATGGTGATATATTTCCTAAATACCTCCTTAGTCTTCCCCCAAATCATGAAGTTGTATTTTCAATATAACTAAGAGCTGGTGTTACACCAATTTCAAACAATCTATAAAGAATTTTCTCAAGTTAGTTACATGAATTTAATATAAGACACCATAAATATCTATAAAATTGATTCATATTCCCAATTTCATCACCATGGGGTACCTATTCTTTTTTAAGAAGAATTCTGTGCCAACTCATCTTTTCATTGATTATTGAAAATACAACAAGATCACTATAAAAAGAATTTCCTTTACCACATATTAATAATGTGTTTGATCCACTATAAAGGGAACAACAATTACAAAAGATTAACCTTAATTATAAATATCATCAAATTATGGTTAAGAAGGATGATATACCAAAGATTTCCTTCCACATGAAGTATGGTCATTATGAAATTATAGTGATTTCATTTGGGCTTACTATTTCTATAGTTATATTCATGGATTTAATAGATGTAGTCTTTATAGATTACCTTGATCATTTTTCATTTGAATTTATAGGTTAAATTCCATTTTATTACAGGAGAAAGTAAGATAATAAATATCAATTGAAGATTATGTTGAAGACCCAGAGGAAGGAGACGATGTATATTAAATTATGAAATTGTGAATTATTGTTAATGAATATTTCATTCTCATGTAATATAATCTCTAGAAAGGTTATATTATTAGATCTTTTAAAGATGGAAATTATTAAATAATATCTCATAAAACCATGGTGAACAAGATCTATTTTTTTATTTTTCTTGATTTGATACTACAAAGACATTGTGAGAGATTTCTCTAAAATATATAATCCAATAACTAACTTTAACTAGAAGGGAGACAACATCCTTTATACTGATGAATGTGAAAAAAAAATCATGGAATAGAGGAGTAGGCTAGTTACTATACATGTACTCACACAACCGTATAATGGGAAGGGGTTTTTGATCTAAACAGACACATCAAAGAATGGACTAAGATTCCTCCTCTCACAGAATGACATGGAGATTTATTATGCCTCATGATAAATTAAAATTCATGTGAAAAAATACCCTAATCATGATATTGAGCTGGAAACATTAATATTTCCATTCAAAATATTGAGTAAATATCTTTATGGTGAATTATTTCATATATATATATATATATTGATCATAAAATCATGAATTATATATTCACAAAGAAATAATTGAAGATGTTCTAAAGGATATGGTTAGAGTTGATTATGGATTATTAACAGAATAGAAAGGTAAATTAGGTATTTGATGGTCTGGTTCAGAAATACAATTGTAGTTTTTCAGTTATGAAGAATTATAGAAATACAATACTTACAGATTTATAGGAAATATATCTTGAAAACATAATTAAAGGTGAAATACCTATTTTTTGTAGATAAATAATCAACCATCCATCTATGCGTTGATTAAGGGTGCTTAGAAAGAATGATATAAAACTATAATAGAAGGTGATGATATTTTGAGTTCAACAATAATTGTGATGGAGTGATGAGGTTTAGGAACTGATTATGTTTCCCACTAGTACTATATTTTAAGGATATGATTGTTGAAGTTAATAGATCTTCACTGTCAATTATTCCTAAAAATAGAGATACATATAGATATATAATAGTGTGTTTCTGGTGGTACATCATGAAAATAGAAATAACAATGTGTATATATTTATTCTTAGTGTATCATAAAGTTAAGGTTGAGGGGCAAAAGTATCATGGTATGTTAAAACCATTCCCCATACCAAAATGGAAAAGTGAAAACATCACCATATTTCTTTATGGGACTAACTAAGAAATATAAAGGGAAGAATGATATATTGGTTGTATTTAATCACTTTATTAATTTAGAAAATTTCAGTATAATATTATAATAATTTTTTTCTCGATCAGCTTTCTATGATATACATTATAGATGTGGTAAGATTTCAAAGAGTACTGATGGGTCCAAATGCATAAAAAGTGCCTATTGGGCCATTTCCCAATTGAACTTTTGTTTTATTCTCAAAAATATTCAATGTACATGATGTGAATTCCCATAACATTAGATATTGTTTTTAATAATATTGAAAATTATTTTTTTAAAACCAAGAGAAATGATCATTAAGATTTAATTTATAATTAATTTAAAAACTAGAAGTATGATTAATGATTTCTTGTAATATTTCTTAGTTATTGATGTTTAACATTATTATCTAATTGGTGTGTCATAATTATTCAGTGAAGAACAAAAGTGTAATGTCCTGGATCCGGGTTCCACTCAATGGGTTCCCCAAACCTAGTTCACCACGTGCCCTCAAGCGCATTTCCCCAAACACCAGAGGCTACCGACTAGCAGCGAGGGCCCAGGTCTGATAGTGGGGAAACTATGCCCTCATTTATCAAAGTGTAGCATAGGAGAATAAAATAAATAACATAAAACAATAGTAGAAGAAATAAACCATACAAATTTAAAACAAACAACTATAGTAAAATATAACCAATAGTTATATAGATAATGATGAAACATGTATCATGTTCTAAGAAAACATCCAGAACATGTTACACAACAATATAGTACAGTACAATACAGAGTACAACAAAACAAAACAAAACAGTCGGTAGCATCATGAGCCTAAGCCCGGTCTCATGCTCCCCTACTCCTCAGCAGCAATCAAGTACCTGTATAGGGACCCTTTACCTTATCCACGCCTACAGAAATGTAATCTGTTTGGGCCAAAGACTTGGCCCAAACAAGGTGTGAGAAATAAATCCCAGTAGGCACCCACCGAAGGCCCATGCTCAACTGTGTGAAAATATGTAAAAACAGTGTGCAGTAATAAATGAAATAAAATAAGAAGTACTCAAAAGTAACTAACTTTACCAATTTCATTTACATTTAAATATTCTTTTAGTAGTTTAATTTAATAACATTCAATGTTCCTAAGAAGTAAGCCCTCGGGCTAATCAAAACCTCTCCCTCATGCTAATATAACCACACCCTCATGTTGAACCTCAGGTAATCAGAATCTTGCCCTCAGGCGTTGCCCTCAGGCATAACAGATATTTCCCTCAGGTGTACGAAGTTTCGCCCTCAGGCACCGAAGTCACTGCCCTCAGGTATACGAAAAGTTACCCTCATGCGGAATAGAACGTTACCCTCAGGCTGAGCAGTACCTGTCCTTCAGGCTAAACAAACAATGCCCTCAGGATAAAAGGAACCCTACCCTCAGGCCCAAGTAACCGGGCCATTCCAAACATATAATAATAAATACACATTCCATTCCTCTCAAGGAAATTCAATCAACATTATTACAATGGAACACCCTCTGGTATCCTGGCCAAACGGCTAAACAGAGGAACGCACCCCCGGGGTGGTCCTGGATCCAAGAAGTGATCCCACACAAAAATTTATTATCACATTTAATTACCTATGAAATTCTAGTTAATCAAAACAGCCAAGGCCTCAGCCACATGACACCCCAACATCTGTTTGTAGCACAAAAATACACACAAACGCATAACAGATGGAAATTAAACACCAAGCCACCTACCTCAAACGCCCCTGAACCGTATACGTGAATGACAATACTCGAATCATCCAAGAACGATGTAGATCTGAGGAAAAATAAATCCTCGTTCAAACACAAATAACTTCCCTTATAGTAATAATTGACAAGAATGACTTAAAGAGAGTGGAGGGATTAACCGTGCGGTTCCAACGAGATCGTCAGAGGCGAAAATGGATCCTTGATGCTCGATCTGGAGATCCTCGATGGTCCGGCCTCATCTCCTGAATCCTTCCTCCGAATATAAGCCAATCCTTTGAATAGGTTTGGATACATCCCATTTTATGCGAAAAAAACAAACTACAAGGCGTGTCATATTGACTATACGGTGTGTACTTTTCACATTTAACAGTTCCTCTAGAAGCACCGCTGCACTATTCATCCATAGACATGAGTACATGGCGTGTATTTCTGATTACAAGGAATGTACTGCCACTCCACTGGAGGCTACTTCCACCGCCTTACTACTTTCCTGCAGAATGACTACACGGGGTGTAAATTCCCACTACACAACATGTAGTCAGTTTTTACACCCTTCGCCGCTGACATGGCTACACACCCTGTGTACTCATCCCACACGGCCAAAGTACACGGCGTGTGGAATAGTACATGGCTTGTAGTCCCAAAATTTAGGATTTTTCCCCATTTTTCTTATTTTCTCAAAAACACTTAAGGAAAAGAGGAAAGAAGAAACTCGTACCTCAAAACTAAGAATCAGGTTCTTACAAACTTTCCCCCTTAAAGCAATTCGTCCTCGAATTTCCCTTCCAAGGGTGGGGAAGATAAAGATCAGAACAACTCTGGCCACTGAGCATGTACGTCGGTCTCCCGCTCCCAGTTTTCTTCCTGCACTCGGCCATGTTTCCATAGAACCCGTACGAGAGGAACTGAACGGCCTTGGAAAACCATCGTTGTCCTATCAACGATATGAATCGGATGCTCCTCAAAGGACACACCCACCTCGACCTCAACTGAGGATCGGGTTCTTACAAACTTCCCCCTTAAAGTAATTCGTCCCCGAATTTCCCTTCCAAGGGTGGAGAAGATAAAGCTCAGAACAACTCTAGCCACTGAGCATGTACGTCGGTCTCCCGCTCCCAGGTTTCTTCCTGCACTCGACCATGATCCCATAGCACCCATACGAGAGGAACTGACCGGCCTTGGAAAACCTTCATTCTCCTATCAACGATATGAATCGGATGCTCCTCAAAGGACGCATCCACCTCAACCTCAACCACCTCAGGCTGAAAGATGTGATATGGGTCTGAATGATAGCGACACAACTGAGATACATTGAATATGTCGTGCATGGCTCGGTACCTCTGTGGTAACTACAACTAATAGGCAACCAGCCCAACTCTCTCCAGAATCTCAAATGGCCCCACATAACTCGGTAAAATTTTACGTTGTCTCTTGATCTGTATGGGTCCCAACTTCGGTGAAACATGTAAGAAGACATGATCCTCGTCCACGAACACCAAGGGTCGTCTGCGGTGATCAACATAAAATTTCTGACGAGACTGCACTGTATCCATCCCCTTCTTGATCAAATAGACCATCTCATAAGTCTCCTGCACGAGATGTGGTCCCAGTAAAGTTGCCTCACCTGCCTCTAACCAGCACAAGGGTGATCGGAATGGCCTACCATATAAATCCTAGTAAGGTTCCATCTCAATAGTTTCCTGAAAACTATTTTTATAGGCAAACTCAAATAGAGTTATATGATTCTCCAAAGAGGCCCCAATGTCTTAGATGTATGCACGCAACATTTCCTAAAGCACCTGTATCATACACTCTGACTGGCCATCGGTCTGAGGGTGGTAAGCTGTGCTCAGAAGCACTTGTATACTCAGTGCCCTCTGAAATCTCTGCCAGAAAAGAGACGTAAAATGGGCATCCCTATCTGAAACTATAGAACGACGAACCCTATGAAGATGTATGACCTCTCAGATATACAACTTCCTGAGCTCGTCAACAGCGAAGGCCTCCTTGATTGGAAAAAATTGAGCTACCTTTGTGAGTATATCCACAACAACCCAAATAGAATCATTTCCTTGAGGTGACCTCAGAAACCCAGTCACGAAGTCCATCGTGACATCATCCCATTTCCAATCTAGGATGGGTAACGGTTGTAACAGTCCGGCTGGCCTTTGATACTTCACCTTCACCTACTGATAGGTAGAACATCTCGTAACAAGATCAGCTATCTCTCTCTTTATATGCGGCCACCAGTACTGATATCTCAAGTCACGGTACATCTTGGTAACTCCGGAATGAACTACCCAAGATGAATCATGAAACTCTTGCATCATCTCCTTGCGTATATCTTCTAGAACCCATACGTGTCCATGGAAATGAAATACTTCATCATCGCCTATCTTCCAACCAGGAGAAGGGTCCTCACTGGTCACTTACTCCCGTAGAACTAGGCCTTATGAATCAGATAGTTCTCTCATCCTTACTCTATCCAGGAGGGTAGAAGTCACAGCTAAAGATGAAAGATAGGTTTTCCCCTGACTTTCGTGCACCTCCAAATGCATCTTAGAGAACAAATCCATCAGCTGCCATTCACCATGAGAATCATGAACCGCCTGTATCTGAATCCTTCTGCTCAGTGCATCAGCTACTGTATTACCTTTACCAGGTGTATTGGAAAGCTCAAAATTGAAATACTGAAGGTATTAAACCCACCTTTTCTATCTAAGATTCAATTCAAGCTGAGTAAATATATACTTGGGACTTTTTTGGTCTGTGAAAACCACAAAATGATCTCCCAAGAGATAATATCTACAATAGCACAACGCATGAAAAACTACATCCAACTTGAGATCATGTGTTGGTTAATTCCTCTCATGTGACCTCAACTGCTGAGAACCGTACGCAACTACCTGATTTCCCTGCATCAGCACTGCTCTCAGTCCAATACCTGATGCATCACAGTGAACTGTATAGCTCTTCCCTTGCTCTGGAAGTATTGGGACTGGTGCTGATGTCAAACTTCCTTTCAGGTCCTGAAAGGATGTCTCACAAGCTTCCGACCAAACAAACTTCACACCCCTTTAGTCAAACCCATCAATGGTGCTGCTAAATGGGAGAATTCATGTATGAAGCATCTTTAGTAACTAGTCATCCCTAAGAAACATCGTACCTCAAATAAGTTCTTAGGATGCTCCCAAGAAACTACTACTCTCACCTTCTATGGGTCTACTATAACTCCTACCTCTGAGATGACATGACCTAGTAAGTGAATCTGGTCCATCCAAAAGTGGAACTTTGAGAGCTTAGCATAGAGCTGATTCTCTCTCAGTGTACTCAATACGATCTAAACATGGGTGGCATGGTCGTGTCGAGTGTGAGAGTACAATAAGATGTCGTCCATGAATACTACAACAAAAGAATCCAGATAAGGATGGAACACACTATTCATTAGATCCATAAAAACTACTAGGGTGTTCGTGAGTCCGAATGGCATAACCAAGTACTTGTACATACCATATCTACTCCGAAAAGCTATAATTTGTATAGATGATGGTCTCACGCACAGCAGATGATATCCTGATATCTAGTCAATCTTCGAGAACACTCATGCTTCACGAAGTTGATCAAAAATATCATCAATCCTTGGAAAGGGATATTGGTTCTTGACTGTATACTGGTTCATCTTCTGATAATCCACACAGATTCTGAGGGTACCGTCTACCTTCATCGCAAAAAGGACCAGATAACCCCAAGGAGAAGTACTGGGTCAGATAAAACCCTTTTCTTTTAACTCATATAACTGTCTCTTGAGCTCCTGAAACTCAGGTGTAGCCATCCTATAAAAAGGAATGGATACAGGTGCCACTCCTGAAACAAGCTCAATAGTGAAATCCACCTCACGCTCTGGAGGTAGACCTGAAAAGTCATATGGGAATACATCCCTGAAACGATCAAACATTGGAGGGAAATTCATCTGACAAGTCTCCTGATCATCCAGATATAAACTCACAATATGGGTTGTGACTCCACCTCGCCCATGATGCTCTGGTCCAGCTCGAATCGCCTGAACATCTCATTCTCCATTGTATAGAAACTCTTTGACCTCTGGTGACGTGTAATGAACATTTCGATGATAGTAGTCTACAAAGGCTTGAAAGGGAACCAACTAGTCCATCCCAAGAATGATGTCATAAGCTGTCATCTCTAATACATAGAGGTCCCATAGAAAGTGACACCATCCAACCTCAGGGGGAACTCCTTGCACTGACGCACAACAGCTGTTATAGCTCCCAACGGAGTGTCTAGCGTCATAACAGCAGAAAAAGAAGAAACACCGAGCCCAAGGGTCTCCAAAATAGGTACAGATATAAAGCTATGCATCGCACCCATATCAAAAAGCACTGAAGATAAAATAGAAGCTACTAGAATAGTTCCTCTGACAGTAGAAGGTCTGAGATCCGACTCCTTATGGGTTTGTTTCACTGCATATGCCTTCTCAATGTCACGGCCCTGCGACAAAGTCTGGCTACCCTGAGTTGTCCCACCCTGCCGCCTCTGAGATCCTGGTGTCTAGCTACCATGGCCACGACCACCATCCCTTCCTACATGCCCTGACGTATTCCAGTTTCCCGACTGGGGAGAAGCTATTGGTCCGGCTCCCACATGCGGAGTCTGCACAGAACCCCTCTCACTAGCCACTAGTAGAAACTCCCTAAAAAAGTGCTACAGATGACCCATCTTTTCGTAAGCTCGGCACTCCACTGGGTCTCGTGGACACTAAGGTCTCTTGTGCCCCTCTCTACCGCACTGGTAGCAAAAGATCAGGCCCCATGAATAAACTGCCTGGCTAGTACTGCCACTGTGATAGAAACTCATCTATCACTTCCTCTTGCCAGTATAAATAGTACCAAAAACTGGTGTTGAACTGCCCTGGCACACACAACTAGCTTCCCGCAAGTTCCTCTCATTAATCAGTGCTTGGTTCATAATAGCATGTACTGTAGGAAACCTGAAAACATTTACCAGTGCTCAGATGTAAAATCAAAGACCATCCTCAAAGCTTCTGGATCTCAACATCTCATCACCCACCAGAACGGGTGAAAAATGTTGAAGCTCGGTGAAACAAGAAGAATAATCCATCACTGACATAGATTCCTACTGCAGATTCATGAACTCTTGAGCTCAATATTCCCTCAGCGTCTCTGGGAAGAAAAATTCGTAGAAGGATATCTGAAAATGTTCCCACGCCATGTGTCTGTGATTCTCTGACTGAGTGGTAACATCCCACCACCTCTTAGCAGAATCACGCAGCATATACGTCGCAATAATAACCCTTCGCCCTGGAGGCATCTCAAGATGATCAAACATAGTCTGTATAGACCCCAACCAAGACTCTGCAGCCTGTGGTCCGCCATCCCCTGAGAACATCGGTGGATGCTACTGCTAGAATATACGAGTCAGCTTAGCCATAGATGTGGTAATAGGCAGTGCTCCCTAAAAGGTCTGCATGGACCGCATAAAGCCTTCACGGATTTGCACCTCCACACCTGTGTCCGGTATAACGGTTGGCACTGCATCTGGCTCTCCTAGAGGGTCCACTGGTAGACCATGTCCCACCATCTCGGGAGTATAATTGTTGCCGCTCTCCTAGCGAAAAATGTGTGGTCATCTCGGCGGCATGACTCTACGAGGTCAAACGCACACCTTAGATCCAAATTATCAAAGGCTGAAAATAAAGGGACCAAAAAGAGAACAGGGTGAAGAAGGCATTCAATATTTTCAAAACAAGACTACCGAGGTATATACTGACTACATGGCATGTACCTGACTTCTCTTCCCTGCCTGGGTCCTTCTACACAGTTAAGCCACACATCTCTCATTGAACAAAACTACCCGGTGTGTATATACACTACACGTCATGTATGGTGAAATTTTCCAACTACCTGTGTCTTTTATGAAAATTCCAACTACTCGGCTTGATACTACATGGCATGTTACACCCGCACATGGCGTGTACACCACCCCGTTTCCCAGCCACACGGCTAAGTCCACACAGTCTGTCCTCGGACAAGACTACACGGCGTGTCCCTCCGGTACACAGCATGTACTAGACGAGCTCTGTCGACCCGTGTTGTTAGTTACATGGCCAGATACATGGTTCACACTACACGGCATATACCATATACAAACAGCATGTACACGGAAGGATTAAACTGACCCGTGTTGTTAGTTATATAGTCGGGTCCCTAGGTCAGACTACACGGCGGGTTCCACAGTGGACACGGCATGTATATCTTAAGGTCTCCTCCGTCCTTATTTGTTGGTTACACGGGCGGACTCCAGGTCAACAATACACAGCGTGTACATCCGGTACATGGCATGTTCACACCAATCATTTCCCTTCCCTGTGTCCCTGCCCACACGGTCTATGACATGGGAAAAGACAACAAGGTGTGTACCGAGGGTATACAACGTGTACTCAAAAAGTTTTCTTTTCTTCCCAAATAGAAGAACACATGGTTTGTGTCCAAGGAACTACACAGCGTGTATCATGGGTTTTCCGGAAATTAATCCTCTGAAACTACTCTAGAACCCAGAAAATACTGAAAAACAACACCTAAATGCCAAATTCTGACCAGTGAGGGCCCATACTCCCCACGAATCAAATTTTGGAATCTTATCTGTGTCTTACAAAGATAAATAGTCAATGATCCACCAAATTCTAGTCAATGAGGGCCAATACTCCCTAAAAACTAAATTTTGGTGTCCATTCTATTAACAGGCTCATACAACAATACCATATCACATAGCTGGTATTTTATCAAAGCACCTCTCACAACAGCATGCTTTTCTAGTACAACAACTATCACAACAACATGTAATTTCTAATGCACATACATGGCATGGAACTATGCATGGCATGTGATTCCTAGCATATTCCTAAATGATGCATGAGATGGAATACCCTCATCTCATCGGGTTGCAACTAAATAGAACCCATGAATAAAATATAAACAGCACACCACAGGTGCGTCACCCAACGGTGAAATCAAATCAACTGTAAATTGTAAAATCAAAAAATTGAAACACGAGGTAAATTGGCTTTTCCCTATACATGGGTTAGCTACTACTGGGCACATCTTATTACCAACTATCATTTCTTTCCTATCCCTGAATAAGGCTCCAAATAGTAATTCAAAGAAACGAACTCCTCTGATACCACTTTGCAACGTCCCGGATCTGGGTGTCACTCAACGGGTACCCCGAACCCGGTTCTCCACGTGACCTCAAGCGCATTTTCCAAAATGCCTGAGGCTGCCAAATAGCAGCGAGGGCCCAGGTCTAATAGTGGGGAAACTATGCCATCATTTTTCAAAGTGTAGCGCAGCGGAATTAAATAAATAACATACAACAATAGCGGAATCAATAAACCATACGCATTTAAAATAAACAACTATAGTGAAAGATAACCAATAGTTATATATATAATGATGCAACATGTCTCAAGTTCTAAGAAAATATCTAGAACATGTTACACAACAATATAGTACAGTACAATACAGAGTACAACAAAACAAAACAAAACAGTCGGTAGCATCACGAGCCTAAGCCCGGTCCCATGCTCCCCTACTCCTCAGCAGCAATCAAGTACCTGTATAGGGACCCTTTCCCTTATCCACACCTGCAGAAATGAAATCTGTTTGAGCTAAAGACATGACCCAAATAGGGAGTGAGAAACAAATCCCAGTAGGCACCCACCGAAGGCCCGTTTTCAACTATGTGAAAATATGCAACAACAGTGTGCAGTAATAAATGAAATAAACTAAGTCGTACTAAAAAGTAACTAACTTTACCAGTTTCATTTCCATTTAAATATTCTTTTAGCAGTTCAATTTAATAACATTCAATGTTCCTCAGAACTAAGACCCCTGGATAATTAGATCCTTCCCCTCATGCTAATATAACCACGCCCTCAGGCTTACCCTAAGGTAATCAGAATCTTTCCCTCGGGCATAATAGATATTGCCCTCAGGTGTATGAAGTTTCTCCCTTAGGCACATAATTCACTGCCCTCAGGCATACGAAAAGTTTCCCTCATGCAGAATAGAATGTTTCCCTTAGGCTAAGCAGTACCTGGCCCTCAGGCTAAACAAACAATGGCTTCAGGCTAAAAACAACACTACCCTCAGGCGCAAGTAACTGGGCCATGCCCAACATGTAATAATAAATACACATGAAATTCCTCTCAAGGAAATTCAATAAACATTATTACAATGGAATTCCCTCGGGTATCCTAGACAAATGGCTAAACAGAGGAACACACACCCAGGGTGGTCCTGAATCCAAGCAGCGATCCCACACAACAATTTATTATCACAATTAATTACCTATTCCATTCTAGGTATTCAAAACAGCCAAGGACTTAGCCACACAACACCCCAACAGGGGTTCGTAGCACAAAAATACACACAAACGCACAATAGTTAGAAATTAAACACCAATCCACCTACCTTAAATGCCCCTGAACGGTATACGCGAACGACAATCCTCGAATCGTCCAAGAACGACGTAGATATGAGGTGAAATAAATCCCCATTCAAACACAAATAACTTCCCTTAGAGGAATAATTAACAAGAACGGATTAAGGAGAGTGGAGGGCTTACCCGTGCGGTTCCAATGAGATCATCAGAGGAAAAAATGGATTCCTGGTGCTCAATCTGGGGATCCTCGAAGGTATGACCTCCTCTCCCGACTCCTTCCTCCTATTCCAAGCCAATCCTGTTTATAGGATTGGCTACTGCCCATTTTAAGCGAAAAAAACAAACTACACGGCGTGTACTATTGACTACATGGCGTGCACTTTTTCATTTAACTATTCCTCTGGCAACACTGTCGCACTGCTCATATATCGACATGAGTACATAGTGTGTATTTCGGATTATATGGCGTGTACTGCCACTCCGCTAGCAGCTGCTTCCACCGGCTTACTATTTTCTTGTCGACTGACTACACGGCGTGTAAACTCCCACTACACTGCGTGTAGTCTGTTTTTACACCCTTCGGCGACGACATGCCTACACACCCTATGTAATCATCTCGCATAGCCAAAGTACATGGCGTGTGGAATAGTACATCGTGTGTAGTCCCAAAATTTAGGATTTTCCTCATTTTTCTCATTTTCTCAAAAAAACTTAAGGAAAAGATAAAAGAAGAAATTTGTACCTCAAAACTAAGAACCATGTTCTTACACAAAGAATAGCCCCTATAATA
This sequence comes from Viscum album, assembly GCA_963277665.1. NCBI lineage: Eukaryota > Viridiplantae > Streptophyta > Magnoliopsida > Santalales > Viscaceae > Viscum > Viscum album. The sequence goes on from OY728132.1 coordinate 493,968,216, forward strand.
GTAATCCACATGGGCTCCTTCGATCTATGAATAACAAAAAACGAACCACCAAGAGATAGTTTGGTTGATTGATCATCTTCTATTGTTCGCATGAGTCATTTCTCATTGTTTTCATCTTGAAGGAATCACTCTAGTTTTTATCTATCTTGAGTTTAAGAGAGAAGAGATATCTTGATAGGGAATTTTTGTGCACAATTTTTAATGATTCTCATATTGACATAACATTATATCTATAGACTTGTGGTTAGGGATTAAAATTTAATTTATTTGAAAAAATCTATTAATAATATGATAAACCCAAATGAAACACGATTTGATTTTTAAAAAAAATAATATATCATTATTTTACTGAATATGATAACCCATACAATACTAAATATTTATTTTATAATCTAGTAAATAAATAATTATCATAAAAAAAATTGGTTTTCTAATCCCCCTAAAAATTTGTTTAATTATTGAATAAATATTTAAATAAATATTATTCCATCAATACATAAATAAATATTCGATTCACAGTCTTATGAGAAAATGTTTATTTAATATTCATGTAACTGAATAATTTAATTATTTAATAAACAAATAATTATATATTGTGGTTCTAATAACATTAGAAAAATAAATATTATATATTCATGTATTTAAATAGTAAACATTTGAATAAATATTTAAAAAATATTTAAGATCATTTAAGAAATACAAAATAAATATTACTTCTTAGTTTGGAGAGTAATATTTATTCCAATTTTTAAATATCAATACTATTTAAGTACGAAAAATTGAAACACTATATGTGTGACCCTCTAGTCATCTTCTATAGTGGAATTAGGTGGGCCTTACTAAAGTCCATGATTGTTTTCTAGTAATGGTTCAAGGAACCCAAAAGGAATGAAGATATTCCATAATGAAAAAATAACAATCAAATTCTCATTGTGACATATAATTCCATTATCATGACATATCAACAAGTAGGTTACATGCCCATATCATCAGCCAATATATCTGATATGAATTTCTTTTACCAAGTGAAATGAACTCATTAATACACAATGGATATGGAATTCAACACGGTTGTTCCATTTCAATCAATCTATGGAGACATCAACATCTATAGATTTGGAAGTGGCAGACCCTTTCAGTACTTATACATTATTAACATATCATTCCAACAAAACCAAATATATCTAACTTCACCACAATAATATTTCATCATGATTTATGGAAATACATCAAAGTATGTGATTCATGACATGAATTAATAATAATAATAATGTCTAAGGATCATTACACATTCTCATAGATAAAAATATCCAGTGACACGTAAACATGTGGATTTCCAATTGGTGGGTCTACTCTCATAATATATTGCCTTAGAGATTACTAAGTGTGAATTTTATGATATGATGTCTCATATACTTATGAGTACTATCACTTAATAGTCAATGTACCATTTGTACCCTCATAGAATGTAATCTAACATACCCAAATTCACCTCCATCATATGTCATAAAATTTTACTACAATAAATCAAAGTTCATGAGTTTTTAAATGAATTAATAATATTATTATAGTCTAAGGATAATGACACATTCTTGCAGACAAAAATATCCAATGACACATAAATGTGTGGATTTTCTATAGGTGGTTTTTTTCTCATAAACTCTCATATTGGTGATTACTAGTTATAAATGTAATGATATGGGATATCAAATTCATGTGAGTACTCTCATTGGGAAATCAACAATTATTATGTCCCATAATAGAATTTTATCAGACCATAGAGAAAGGTTCAAAAATATTTTCATGAAATTTCATGGTTCTCATCATAGTAGTGATTTGTTATTCCTGTTTAAATATAAAATATATGTTTAGAATATATAAATACAAATTTAATTAAATGGGTTTAATCAAATTGAAGGATTGGATCTAGAATATCTTTAGTTTTTTAAATTTTTGTGAGTGGTTACGTTCTCATTAATAATTTCAAAAGGAGTGTTTTATAAGGAGATGGTTTTGAATGAGATTCTTTTGATGGATTTAGTGTAAGGTAGTCTTGTTCTTAAAGATTTATTTGTACATCCATAAGTTGGAGATGTTCATTTTTTTATTGATGTGTTTACTAGTATATAATAGGTGGGAGTCATATTGAAGATTGAAATAGGAGATCTGTACTATGAATATAGGAACAGATGGACTCCCACTTTTCTCAGAGGTCATTGTATCTTGATGGCCAAAATTTTATATCTCTATATAGATAGTGGGGATTCCTATGTTTGTATGATGATGAAACTGATGATTAGTGAAATTCTTATTAGTTATTTCTTGTAATCCATAGTGACTCTTTAGTATCGAAGTTATAACTTTTTTATTCTAGTGGAATGAAATGTTGTAATTTTTTTCCCAAAGATGTATGAACCTCAGTTATACTACATAAAACTAAAGTGTTATTTACCTAATTAGATTTACTTTTATTGTTTTAATTTTAGATGTAGTTTAAATGGTTTTAGTTGTTTCAACTTAGTTTGGTGATTTCGATGAAATTTTTTCTCAAATGTACTAGATCAGCTTGATTAGATATTTCCATATAGAATTTATTTCCTCCATCTAATTCCAAAATGACTACTTCAAATTATTTATTTAATGTATAGTGTGTGGTAGATTTATAAATCAGTGGTATTATATAAATTTGTTTTTAAGAGGCTTCACAGTCTAGTCAATTGTTCATGAAACATTATCTTGGTCGTATGTTTTTTTAATGTTAGTATGAGTCATTGTTTTTGGATCATGGATTTCAAAAATGGCATAGTATAGATCAACAAGTTTGATGAATTCTATTTTAGTTTCTGGAAAATATAGATATAAGACTATCTTATTCACAGATATATAGATATTTCATTAAATTCTTTCAAATATTTTTTTAAAGGTTGGGGCCGAAGCCTCATTTATTATTAAAGAAAAGAAAAGACCTCTTTAACTGGGTAGAGGGAGACCCATTACATAGCCTGAAGTCCCAGTGGGAATTTAGCCCATTACATGGCCTATAGGCCCATTTTTCTGGCCCAAAGCCCATTCTGTGAATAGTACTACTACAGTACCCGTGCTGCTACAATACTACACAGTACCCGCCATTGCTACAGTACTCTGCCACTGATACAGTGACCTGCCACCGCTATTGTGTCTGACGTTGCTACAGTGCCACCACTGCTATAGTACACTACATTTCTGCTATAGTACCTGCGCCCAATGGGTTTTGAACCCCCATTTTTCATGTATAATTAGGGGGTGCTTACCACTATGCCAAACCCCAACTACTTAAAATGCTTTCAAATAAGAATCATGGTAAATAAGTGAGTGGATAAACAAGTATTATAAGGATCATGGTTTGATATGAATATAATTTTTCAGAATGTTCCTTTAAACTTTTATGATAATTTGACAACATTATAGTTGATAAAATCCCTTGATGATATTTATAAAAAACCTATAACACTGAATAAAGTCTGCATGATGGAATTTGTTTTCAAAATAATGTTATCAAAAGGAAGATATGTATTATATTTTTTTAATGATTTCATGTTGGGAAAAAAATCCCTCAAGGTATCATTGAAGCATTTTTGAGGTGATTGTGTTAGTTGACAAAGTGGACATCTGTGTGGTGATTGTTGTCAAACCAAAACAATGACATACAAATTTGTTAACAAAGGTTATTTCTTGGGGTAATGTTGTGTTTAAGAGTTGTGTTCAACGATCCATGTTTGATTCAAGAACGTTGACAAATTAATGGATGATCTGGAGGCAGTACAAAAAGAAGAGATACAAGGTGGTGCCGTTTTCCAGTGTTTGCCAAATTTTTGGGCCTGAAAATAGACAAATGAAGACAAGTGGATTTTGTAAAAGGGACCTACACATCGTTGACTTTATGTAGAAGAAACTTTAATGCCATATGTTTTTCAAGATCATAGCATCAAAATATGGAAAAGGAAAGAGTGTCGCGAAGGTGTTGGTGTGGTCGCGCAGGTGACCTGCGCGCCATGAAGAGACTTGCGCATCGATGCCTTGGATGCTTGAGAACTTGTGTGCCTATTGTTTTTCAAGATTAGAAGATCAAAATATGGCAAAAGAAATAGGGTCACACAAGTATTGGTTTGGTCGCTCAATTGACTTGCAGGGGAAGAGACCTGCGCGCCGAGACTTGTGCGCCGAGGGGTGACTTGCGCGCCGCCACGTAGGTTGACCAAATACCTATAAATACAAGACCACCCCTTCTCATTTTCAATGGAGTTCAACACTTATAAAAATAAGATCTCCCGTCACGCTGGTGTGGTGGTTGTGCAGGTGGTGTGGGGGTGCGCAGGTGGACTTGCGTGCTAGTGTTTGAAGTTGTATTTCGGTTGGTAGTTCTGCGCCAATATTGGCTTGGGCATAAAAGGGATTGAGATGCACAGGTTTGGAGTTGTAGAAGATTGTGTCACGCAGGTGGTAGAGGCATACCTACATGCCAGTTGTGACTTGCACACTGATACTTGCACATCGGGTTAGACCTGCGTGCCAAGTATGGTTCATTCCCCGGCAGTGTTTTCGGGCTGCGAGGAAGCTGGAAGTTTTCCCGATACCGTCGGTGAAAAAAGAGATTCATATACCGGTGACAGTTGGAATTCAACAGAGCATCCACACACAACATAGGATGTATTCATTAGTGATAATGAAGAGACCTACAGGTCTATAAACTATCAGTGGATCCTTTCCAAAGTAGTGAGCAAAGGAAGAGGAAGAAGGTGATTTTCTCCACTAGTAGTGATCCAGAGAGAGAGAAACAGGAAGTGACCCTTGGGAAACCAGTGAGATGACCCTAAATCATGTAAAGGAAATGATCCTGGGATAGAGTGATTGTGCCCGAACCTTGTAAATCATATCTTTTGAAGTTTAGTGGAATTTGGTACAACTGAAAACCTATCGGCGTATGCTCCTTGGACGTAGCCCTTAGTGGTGAACCAAGTAAAAATTGTTGTGTCCTGTGCTTGATTTACCTTATGTTTATACTGTGCAACAGGAAAGAGATATAAGAGTATTTTTCTTAACAGTGAAACAAGATCAGAACGGGATTTAAATTTAAATTAGTCATACCCTGATTCACCCCCCCCCTCTCAGGGTATTCAGCCTTATGGACCTAACATTTCATCTAAATCTATAGACAGCTAGATTATTTGAAGTATGCATTGGTAAATGTTATTTTGGTGATTTTATTATCATTATATATCACTAATTCTTTGGAATACATGTTTAAAACTATAAGTCATTCAAGATTCAAGAATGAATCCCTGGTCACTATTATGAAAAATATGATTCTCAATGAGAATGTTTGAAGAAAAGAAAGTATAATAATTTCTATTGAATTATTACATGAAAAATGATGGGTATTCTCTCTTCATCTAAGTAGTTAAAATAATTCATAGAGGAAATAAATAAATAAGAGTATAAGAAAGTCATCAATATGCCCTATTTTGGAATTTTTTGAAATAGTGGTTTCCTAAAAAGATATTGTCATGATAGATTTTCAACTTAAGGAATTAATCTAGAGAGTTTTGTGTAGTATTAGAGGGTAACATTAATATAATTGAATTTTTTTTAACAAAAAAAGAATCATGGATCACATATTCTACCAAATCATTTCATTACAAAGGATAAAAAGGTTACATATTAAATTATAAGTCTTGAAAGTTTGTTATAGTGCATCAGGATAAGGATAAATATCTTAACATTATTATAAAATAAGAAATATAAATTCAGTTTAACAATAAGAAATTTATTGTACTGAATGATATGAAACATATTTCAAGTATTTGGACGGAATTTATTATAGTGGGTAAACTAGAAAAATATTTTTTAGTAATGATCATTATGGAAGAAGTATGTAAGATTAATCATAGTTATCTTTATATATATAAACATGTAAAACAACTGTCATTATTACATAAAAAAGGGATATTGTACTCAAACATTCAAGAATAACATCTTCTAGATGTTCATAATATTGGAATAATTTATTTGGGTAGCTTAGTAAGAAATTTATAAAGATTCTAATAGATATAGTGATATTGATTCTAGATCATTTAGATTTTGGAAGATGTAATATTTGTATACACAGGAAGCAGTTAAAGGATCCATTTAATTTTTCTAGAATAATACTTAAATACAATATTATAGGTTTGGATTATTAAGATTTTTGGGAAACTACCCCAGTTTATTCTTACAGTAGAGCTATGTACATTTTTTCAATAATTAATGATTCCACTGGAATATTATGGTTATAATCTTTGAAACATAATATTGAAGTTTTTTTAAGATTTGTTCTGTGGAAATCTATGGAGGAAAGATAAACTTGAATAAAAATAAAAAAAATACGAGGTCATAAAATGGTGGTGAGTTTAGAAGAAGGAAAATCCATAAATACTGTAAAAACACTAAAAACATAATGAGAATATTGTTCAAGAAACAATTGAACAAAATGGGGTCTCTAAGAAAATGAACCAGAAGTAAATGGAGAGTAAAAGAAATATAATATTATATTCTAAAATGTGTAAGGATTTTTGGGTGGATATAGTAGAAAAAATAACATAATTAATCAATATAGGTCTTTCATCATTAGATGGATAAAAATTAAAGGAAGATCAATTTTCCAAAAAAATGGATGCTTTTCACCTCATGGTTTTCATATATTTAGTCTACATTAATGTTAATGATAATTAAAGAGACACACAAGAATACAAATCTTTTCCATAAAATTTTATTGGTTATGGAGGTGACGAATATATTTTTCATCTTTAGGATGATGAAAATATGACGGTTTTCTAAAGTTTTTATGTGCTCTCAAATTATTTGATCTTATGGAAAGATAAAAAGTCTAATTTGATGGAGGATGAGCCTAATGATTCAACATCAGTTCAAGATAATCAAAAAATTTATTTCAGTGGTTTACATTGCCAATAAATTTTATATTAATATAAATCTATTAGATGTTCTCATATTCCAAAAGTATGATTATAGGGTAGTATAAAATGTTTGGAAGTATATCCCGATAAATATAAATCTAAAATCTAAAAAACTAGGGAATCTCAATCAATAGTTTTGTAATGTGAAGATAGAGAAGTTATTGTTCTCGAGAAAACTGAATAATAGGTTAATATATTTATATTTCAAAGGATAAGATAGTCGATAAAGAGGGAGGCATATGATATATGTTTCATACTTTTTACAGATGTAGGAGGGCTAGATAGTTTTGATAAAATGACTACTCTAGGTGATTCGAGATGTTTTAAATTAGCAACTCTGAAATACTTAGATTCACTAAAATTCATTAATTCCTAGAACCAAGTATAATTAAAACATTTTAAGATATTAATTAATAATATTTGGGTATTCCATTTGAAAAAAGTGGTTGAAAAAAGATGATATATAAAAAATCCTGGTTGTAAATCAGTATTAGGTTAAGGAACATATTTACTTTGTTGAGATTTTCTCTATCATAGTAAAACATTATACCACAAGAACTATTTGATATTTGGTTGTGTAATATAAATTTTTTTTATTGGTATAAAAACAATTTTATTTTTTGGTTGAATCTATTTTGATTGTGGTTTCCATCATCATTGATACTTGGTGGTTGAGTCCCTTTTTGGGAATAGAGAGATTTTACTGGGGAAATGACCTAATGTTTGGGGATGTGATTTTTTTTTTTGAATTAATAGAGTCATGGGATTAAGAATTTTAAAGGGATTTCAATGATTTGTCATGGTTTGGAAGGACTGAAATGTGGTTTCTGATTATCCTATAGAATAAGGGCAGAGAGCTATCTACTGAACATGTAAATGATGTGAACAAGATAAAAAATGTGTAAATGTTGACAAGAAGGCATCATAAACTAGTCCATGATCTGAAATAGTTACACATCATGAAACTGGTTCATGATGTGAAATGGTTGATCGCAGTTATTTTAATGCAAGGAAACATGTTTTATGGAATACCTCATAAAATTAGAAATACACAACATGAAAGGATGTCACATAATTAATTTCATAGTTTCAGTCATTTTAAATAGTGATTTATGAATTATTTTTATTTCATTCATGGTACAGATCCCCCTTTAAAACCAAATAGTGACTCTAGGTGATGTTAGATCTAGTCCATCCCTTATTGATATCTTGATTAAGTTCCTAATCCCTAGTCAGTTTTTATTTGTTTTTCCCCTCTCTTCCACTAATTCTCATATTTAGAAAAGGAATCTATTGACCATAGTTCTAATGGACTTTGACCTTGATGTTGAGTGATCTTTGTTTTCATAATGTTCTCCATATCCTTTTTCCTTTTTTTAATTACTTATTAGAAGCATTACTTTGACCACTAGTTAAGGTATGTGGTCTATAACCAAACCCTATAGTTAATTTATTATTTTTTAAGTATGTAAAATATTTTTTAATTTTTATGACATAATGTACGCATTAATTAACAGAATAATTGTGATGAAAATTAATGATTTGGATTTCTACTTACCTCACTTTGGAACCAATGGTGTTGTGACCTGTCAGGAAGATACCCATATGGTTATCCTACCTTTTTATAATAATGAATTTTATAATGTCTTAAAATAATATTTAGTGTTACATCAGACCAAAAGTGATTGCTTTTGATAGATTCACCTTGGAAAATGGACTACATGTTTATTTTAATGATTGGAAATGATTGATATGATATGGTTGTGTGTAATGTCATGATAATGGCCTAAGAATAACGTCATTAATGGATGGGTTAATTAAAATATAAATGATAATTGGTTGAAATTGAACCATGTGGATATTGATGTTATATGTGTAATTCTGGTTGATATATCTTGTGTTGTGAATCATGTTGAAATGTTTTTATAAAGGTATTGGCCCTGTTATATTGAAATGCTTATATAAAGGGCTTGGACTGATTATACTATAATTCTTATAGGGATTCGACCATATATGTTAAAATTATTATATAATGGTCTTGGATTGATTATGTAATATTTCATATATGGTTTGGTCTGGTTATGCTAAAATTATTATATATAGGGATTTTCCCAATTATGTGATTATGACATGATTTTTTTGTTATGGTTGGAATGTTTTTTCTACATGCTCAGGGATATTCTGTTATGGATCTGAATAATTTTATTTGTTGAATTATATTAATTGATTAATTATAACTCTCATTTACCACTTTATTTCTTGCACTTACTTATCAAAAATGTTTTTTATATACATGGTTGTGTAGACCTAGTAAGTTTTACTCACACCCTATCCCACCCCAACCACAGGTTTCATTTATTTTTATTTATTTATTGATGTTAGATCTTTTGGTTGAATTCCATTTTGTGTGTCCAACAAATGTGTTTGTGTTTTCTTGGTTATTTTTTTTAGATCTATTCATAGTTCTAGTGAATTGTATTAGGAGAAAGCTTCATGGTGTAGAGCTTGTGATACCCACTGTGTCACTATATTGTGTTTAAATCATTGAAGGATCTTTTGGTGGGTTTTACCTAGTGTTTGAGGTGTAATTTGAGTGTTTTTGGACAATTTTTGGGGTTGTACAGTTTGATAGCTGTTTACCCAAACTGTGCACCCAAACCCAGTAAAGTAGTAGAATTTTTCCAGTATCCCTCACACAGTTTGTGCACGATTTATAAAACCTTGCATACACTTATGGGCTTAATAACTTTTGACCTAGAGATCGGTCTTAAGTGATTCCACCTGAAAAATGAATCCCTACTAGTTGGTCATGGACCATAGGTGGATCCGCCTTCATTCCCCATTATTGTGGACAGATTTTTGGGTGATTTCTCACCAAATGTAAATGGTTCATCACAAAATCTTCTCCATTCCTCTTCTCCTCTTCCACCTCTCTCACTTCATTGCTCTCTTTTGCCTCGGTTCTTGTTTTTTTCAAACCCCATACATTAGGGTCGATGTGTGGGTGGTGTTTCTTGGGATTTTAGGGTATGTGATTGGTCTGTGATGGTTAAATCTCTCCTCTCTAAAGGTTTCATTCCATTCGCACACTGGCAATGTAGTTGTTTCAAACTTTTTCCTTTCTAGAACACTCCATGAGGACTTGTCTGTTTTCATTTAATTTTTAAATATCTTTCACACCTCTAATATATCTATGTATTTATGAAAATGGTGTTTTTAGGTTGGTAGAATTTACTAGAAATAGGTTTTCAAAGGGATTTTTGTGAAATAACTAGTTTTATAGCACCCAAGTTAATTGTTTAAATTTCCATTGTTCATTAAAAGTTTAATTGGGTGGTTTTATAAAATCTTTATCCTTGATTATGGTGTATTTTTTATTTCTTGTTTATGAACATGATTTGGTGTGTATGGTTTGGAAGTGTTTTATCATGTTAAATGTGTTAAATTTCTTAAAAAGGTTTTCATGGTAATAAGAGTATTGTTTTATGTTTTCTAAATATTGTGGATGGTTGGATGTGGTTTTAAAGAAAATTTTTAGTTTTTTGGAAAAGTTTTTTGGGAGTCCTATTTGATTTTTTGTGTACCATTAGATGTTGCCACACCCATGGGTCCACTAGGTGCACACATGGTTGTTCCCTCAAATGAATATAGTGCTTTAAACCGGTGTTCCTTGAAATATTGGTTTCTTAAATGGTTCTTTATTTCTACATAATGGTGTATCCTTAGTATGGTATATAAATGTGGTTTAAAATGGAATCTCATGGGGGTATGCCCATTTGGATTTTTTTTTATTTTTCTGAAAAATGCTTGGCTTAAGGGGTCGTTTGGAATTTCACAATTGAATATGATTTTAGAAATGATCAGTAAATTTTTTTGGTAAATGTGTTTGGGTGTGTAAATATAAAGGCATGTTTAGTATGTTTTTATAGTTTCATGTTTTTACCAACATGTGGAATGGATTTTTTAACAAATTCTGGGGGGGAGTGGGGTTCCTTGTTATGTTAGAAGTGAATTGTAAATATCTCAGTGTGCGTAAGTTTTCAAGAATGGGTTTATATTGTGAAAGTGGTGGTTTATGAAATGTGATGCTTTTTTGGTGGATAAATTGTGTAATTGGTATCATGTGATGAGTGAAAATTGATTGATAACAAAAAGGGAAGACCGAGTATCTAGGTGGTAAGACATGTACTCGAATTCTAGTGATTCAGAGTGGTTTCATCCATATTTCACGCAGCAAGTTTAACTATGACAACACTAACTAAAAAATGATGATGATGTTGGATACCACTAGGTTAGGGATGATTCTACTACTATTGTATTGTGTGTGATAATGGATACTCATTATGCCTGATTTTCACCGGGATATGATTTACCTTGGGCCCACATATAGCTAGTTCCCAGGGGTGTTTCCATGACTAGTAATCAATGATTATATTGCACCTCCTGTCTGCATATGGTAGGTTTGGTTCGTAATTTTAAAAGTTATTTTTCTTTAAATGGGAATTCATTGAAACTATTTTCCATTAAAATTTATTCCATTGTAAATTGTTTCATGTATTTTTTGGGTTTGGTTATTTGTTAAAAAATGGTAATTTTCCTGAAAAATGGATGGTGGTATGTGTTGTCCTTTAAAATAGTAATGTTGTGGTTGTTTAATAAAATTCAAAAAAAATATTTTTATAATTATATTTAAAACTAGTGTTAATGGAATATTTTGGGAAATGAAACACTTGGACACTGTGGTGATTTCCTACTAATCCGTTAGCTCACAACCTACCTATACCACTCAGTATTAGTAGACCTGAGCTCTTTTGCAGGTTCATCATTAGTTTAGGTATCCTGGATTAGGTGCTCAAGGTTGGAGCGGGTTTGGTTTTGTTGTTGGAGATGACCAAGATTTCACATGGAGATAGTGGTATCTTCATCCAGTTTTATTTTATTCTCAGTTTCATTTTTCTTGTTTTAGTCTTTAGTTGGTATAGTTTCATTTTGTATCTGGATAAGTTTTCTATTTATTAATGTTCAGCTATGGGTTGTTGTTGTATTCTCATTTTGATTAGTTTATTTATTTTATCCTAGTTATTAGTCTCAAATTGTTCCCACTTGATTTATATCTGATTCTTGACACTAGGTGACAGCCCATGGGGATCAAGAATGCCCTTAAGGCCACGTCGCAGACCAACTCGGGTGACCGATTCAGGGTTGACTGGTTTAGTTTGTGAAAAAAAATGTATCACATGAGGTTATTATTATTTTGGGTTTCTGATAGTTTTAGATTAGGGTTTTCGGGAATCAAGTGGTAGGTACATGAAAGGTGTCATGAACCCTGGCTCGTTCTGAACCTTGAGTTACCAAGGGATGTCTGGGATTTGAGACTATTGTCTTTGTTTAGGATTTGGGTATGACAACGGAGGTGAAACGGTGTCGCGTTGTGAGATCACATGGAGTAGTGACCCATTTTGAGTCCATGTAAATGGTTCAAGGTCCTATTTTTTGTGTATTACTTGGGTAATGGCCTACTACCATGTCTCCAAGTTAGTCATAGACACTAGTTCCTCATTCTAGTAGTTTGGCTTGAGTCATATCTCATTTCCAACCTGGTTGATGTGAGTAATCTCTTAAAATAAAACCAGTTTATGAAGATTAAAAATGATTTCTTTCATGTGGTTTTTAAATTGGTATAAAAGGTTTTAAATAAATGTGGTTTGTATTGAAATTGGCAAATTCATGGGTTTTGATGAGGTAAAGAAATGTGTGACCATTGGTACTCCTTATAAAAGTTCACATGTATGATATATTTCATGTAAAGTGTAGGTTGGAACTTCTATGTTGGTGATATAAGTAGATGTGGATAAGATAATATGTTATGATTTTTTGGTTACCATGGGTGGGTGATGAAAATCAAAGGCATGACCTTGTTTTCCAAAGTGAATTTGAAAATGAAAAAAATTGTTCGGGAAATTGGTTTTTATTTTAGAATGTGGATATTTTTTTGTGAAATGTAGGTTTTGGTATTTGGAATTTGGCCTTAGAAGAAGGAAGTTTTGAATCTTAAATAAAATGGGGGTTTTTGGAAAGGTAAATTTTGTTTTATTTATATATGATTGGTTTGGGAGCCTTTTGTTTGGTCTTGATATGTTCTGTCTTAATGTGCTTATAATTTATGTTGGTTTTTAATTTGTTTTCTTTGTGTTGTTCAGAATATACCTCCTAGAAAGGTCCCTAAAATTTTCAATGATTCCTGCCTAGTTTTTTATTATTTTTGGTTGTCACATGTCCTCTGAAGTGATAAAAGACCATTAGAGTCAATGAAGTGGTTTGAAGGAATAAGATCATGTCTTTGGGTTGTTGGGAAGTCTCGAGTTTGTTAGAGTCCATGGTGTCTTGGGTTTGTTTGAGGGTCCACTTTTGGACCAATGGAAGTTGGTTTTCATCATTTCGCATCCCTCCAAAAGGAGTTGTGATTGGGTGTGCTCATGCCTGACTATGGGGTAGGGGATTCTTCATCCATCGGAGCCCCAACCACAGGTCTCGAGGGGAAGATAGCGCACATTCAAGGGTTTCTAAGGGTGAGTGAAACCTTGTTCCAATTTTTTCCTTAAGCATTGGGAAAGATATATTTAAAGTTTCATGGTTCTTGATTTCTTGTTTTTTTATGTTCATCATTTTGTTTTAAAGTTATGATGGACTTGTTCTTTTTTAACCCAAGAGGTTGAGTCTATATGAATGTGGCATTTTGGATATTTCATTCCCCTTTTGAGTGTGTCTTACCTTTGTGTAGGAGAGTCTCAGTTTTAACTTTTAGCAGTTCTATTTCAAAGATTCTGTAGTTTTGTAATATTTATGTATGGTGGGTTTGGTTCACATGGGAGGTACCCTGTTTCAATTGTAGTCATGTCTAGTATGTACAAAAAAGTTGGGGTGGAGTCCTGGTTAAAATTTCCATATTTTTAAAATTTCGGGGGAATTTTTATCCTGTGCATATTTTCCACATGGTTAGAAGAAAATTTGAAACTTTCCCAGGTAAATGTGAGGATGGTTCCTTTTTTGGATAGAGGTGTTGGCATGGTTGGAACATGGTTTTGAAACTGTGCAGTCAAGCCATGTGGTGTGACCCTTCATTCAAGTAGCCCACGCACGGTTGGCACAAGGTTTGGGAAACCGTGCATCTAAGTCATAACAGCTTCCCAAGAACATTAAAATATTAAAAATCTTTGGTTCCTGGTTATGGTGAGACAATTTTTTGGGAATTAAATGTTGGTCTTATTATCTGAATCTTTGTACTGGAGAGATCCCCCTCATGTTCTACTATCATTCTTGTATATTAGATTCATCTCGATCAGTCGACTGCGACTTATGGAGTGAATTTTCACCCCAGGTTCATGGTTTCCATTGGTTTTGGTTAGGAAAGGATTATAGTTTTTTTTAACCTTCATATAGGTGACTTTTTAGGTGTATAAAGTGTTTGTGGTAGGGAGAATTATCACACCCCGACCATGGGTTTCATTTTTTTTATTTCTTGATGTTGGGTCTTTTGGTTGAAGTACAGCTTGAGTATCCAACAAAAGTATTTTTGTTTTATTTTTTTTCTTCTAGACCTATTCATAGTTCTAGTGAATGGTATTTAGAGAATGATTCATGGTTTGGAGTTTGTGACACCCATAGTGTCACTATATTGTGTTTAATCATTGAAGGATCTTTGGGTGGGTCTTCCCTTGTGTTTCAGTTATAAATTGAGGGTTTTTTGAAAAAATTTGGGGTTTCATGGTTTGAAAATGGTTTTACCAAACTATGCAACCTAACCCCACAAAGTAGCAGATTTTTTTCAGTAGCCCTCGTACGGCTTATAAAACCGTGCAGCAAAACTGTGTAGCCACTTACAATCTTAATAACATTATACCTAATGATATATTTTAAGTACTTCCACCTCTAAAATGAATCAATATCAGTTGTTCATAGACCATAGGTTCCTCCACCTTCATTCCCCATCGTTTTGGAATTATTTTTGGTCAATTTCTCACCAAAGGTTAATGGTTCTTCAAAAAATATTCTCCATTCCTCTTCTCCTCTTACCCCTCTCTCACTTATTTGCTCTCTTTTGGATCGGTTCTTGTTTGGATGAAACCTATAAATTAGGTATGATGTGTGGTTTGTGATTATTTGTATTTTATTGTGTGTGGTTAGTCCATCAGGGTTAGGTCTCTCCTCTCTTATGTTTTGATTACATTCTCACACTGGTAAGGTAGGCGTTTCCAACTTTTTCTTTTTTTGAACACTCCACGATAACTTGTGTGTTTTCATTTGATTTTTAAATGTATTTCAAATCTCTAATATATATATTTATTTATGTGAATGGTGATTTCATGTAGGTATAATTTACTGAAAATAGGTTTTCAAAGGGATTTGTGTGAAAATCCTAGGTTTATAGCACACAATGTTATTGTTTAAAATTTCATTGTTCTTTTAAAGTTATATTGGGGGTTTTATGAAATGTTTATCCTTGATTATGGTGTGATGGTTATTTCTTTTTTGTGAATATTATTTGGTGTGTATGGTTTGGTAATTTTTTGTCTTTTCAAATGTGTTAAAATGTCTTAAAAAGGGTTTCATGGTTATAAGGGGATTGTTTTACATTTCAGAAGTAGTTTGGATGGTTGGATGTGGTTTTAAAGCCAATGGTGGGTTTTTTGGAAACTTTTTTTAGTGTACTCTTGGATTTTTGGTGTACCATTGTATGTTGGAAAATCCATGGGTGCACTAGGTGCACACATGGTTGTCCCCTCAAATGAATATGGCACTGTAAACATGTGTTCCTTGAAATTTTTGTTTCTTAAATGGTTCTTATTTTCTAAATAATGTTGGATCCTTTTGTGGATTATAAATTTAGTTTAAAATGGAGTCTCATGGGGTTATTCTTGTTTCTCTTTTGATGTGTGTGTTTTGAAAAAAATTTAGCTTAAAGACCATTTGGCATTTCAGACTTGAATACATTTTTAGAAATGATTCGTAAATTTTTTGGTAAATGTATTTGTGTGTGTAAACATAAAGGATAGTTTAGGATATTTTAAGAGTTTCATGTTTTTAATAAAATATGGAAAGGTTTGTTTTAAAAATTCATGGGGAAGTGTTGTTCCTCTTGGTTTTACATGTGATTTGTAAATCTTTCAGTGTGCATAAGTTTTCAAGAATGGTTCTGTGATGTGAAAGTGGCGATTTATGAAATGTGATTCTTTGTTTGGTTGATAAATTATATAAGTAGTGTCATTTGATGTGTGAAAAAATTATTGAGAACAAAGAGGGAAGCATATTATCTAGGTAGGTGGATGTGTACTAGTGTGAAAGTGATCCAGAGTGGTTTTTCCATGTTTCGCGTAGTAATTTTTACAATGAAAACACTAAATAAACAATGATGATGATTTTTGGGACCACTAGGTTATGGATGATTATCCCACTTGTGTCTTGTGCATGAGAACATATACTTATTATGGTTACTTTTTACTGAGATATGATGTACCTGGGGGGTCATGGCTAACTAGTGCATGTGGGTGTTCTTGTGACTAGTGCTCAATTATTATATTTCACCTCTCATCGGCATACGGTAGGTTGGGTTGGTAATTTTAAAAGTAAGTTATTTGTATTTAAATGAGAATTATTTGAATCTATTTTCCATTAAAATTTGTTCCATAGTAAATTGTTACTAGTATTGTGTGGTTTGGGTTTTTGTTACAAAATGGTAGTTTTCTTGAAAAATAGATGGTGGTGTGTATTGGACATTAAAACAGTAATGTTGTGGTTGTTTAATAATATGTAAAATATCTATTTTTATAATTGTTTTTGAAACTACAGTTAATGGACTATTTTGGAAAATGAGACACTAGGAATCTATGGTGATTTCCTATTGAATGGTTATCTCACACCCTGCCTATACCACTCAGTGTTGGAAGACCCGAGATATTTTTCAAGTTCAACATTTGTTCAGGTATCCTGGATCAGGTGCTCATGGTTTGAGAAGGTTTGATCTTGTGGTTGGAAGTGACCAAGATGTCACATAGAGATAGTGGAATCTTGGCCCAGTTTTAGTTTATTATCTATTTCATTTTTCTTGTTTTAGTATTCCATCTATTTAGTTTCATATTGTATCTGGATCAGCTGTTTATTTATTTATGTTCAACTGTGGGTTGTTGTTACATTTTCATTTTGATTAGTTTATTTATTTGATCCTTGTTTTTTGGATTAAATCATTCCCACTCTATTTATATCTAATGCCTGGCACTAGTTGCTAGTCTGTGGGGATTAAATCATTCCCACTCTATTTGATACTAATTTATGATTGTTTATTCCTAGATGAGATAAAACTTGGGGTTCGGACTAACATTTGGTTCAAGATTAGTGTCTTTGATTTATTTTTTTCAACATGATATGTTATATATATTGCATTCAATTTCACAATTAGATACCATCCAGACTAACATTAAAATGATTATTATTTGATTTTCTTGGTTCATTCATTACCTTCCAGTTGTATTTCATAAAATTTATGTTATTTCCATTACACTGATATTTATTTATTTATTTATTTTCTATTTGTTGAAACTTAATACCATAGGGTATAATCTCCCCACACAGTCTTTTACACCCAACACAAATAATCAGTATCCTCTAGAATATGGGGAGGCATGCTTGAGGTTCAGTAACCAGCCTAATTTATCCATGTGAAAGAGTTTTTGATCAGGGGACATTAAAAATTGGTATCAGAGTAGAATCTTGTTGTTCTTATATATTCCATCTCTTTTTGACAAATGTTTAAAGGAGAGTTATATTTTTTAGGACTTGGAAATGAGTTTGTACATGGGAGTCGCAAACTCATGTATTGGGGGAATCTGAGTTCCCATGGATGGGATTTTTGTTCATGGTATTTATTTTTTTCGTTGATGTTATTTCACATTGGGTGATTCAAATTTTTTGTGATGTAAATGTTACTTGAGATTTATACTTATGTCTTGATATGGTGCAAGATGAGT
The DNA here is from genome assembly GCA_963277665.1 of Viscum album. NCBI lineage: Eukaryota > Viridiplantae > Streptophyta > Magnoliopsida > Santalales > Viscaceae > Viscum > Viscum album. The sequence goes on from OY728132.1 coordinate 493,986,226, forward strand.
AAGCATGCATAATGGTATGCACATAATGAAATATCATGACATGAATTGTTTATGATAGGTAAATATATATTTAATGTGATATATTTTCCTATATGAACTATAGAATTATATACATGTTATATCAGATAAACTGAAATAAAAGAATTATTATGTCATGCCAATTAACATATGATTCATGTTTAGAGAGACCATGATCCAGTGGTTTTCTATTATTTTCACCTATTTAGTTTGACATATTTTTATCCAATATTATAAGAAGGGTACTTTTCTATTGGATAAAATTCCCCATTTTTATATTCTAATAGAACATTGGGAGAGTGGTAATCACTGCACTCCTAACATAGTTGAACTGAAGATTCTTGTAGATTCTATGGAATACATGGATTTTTATAATCATCATAGATTAATGGGGTTTATGTTATCAATTGATAGGAATAATATTCACACTATGTATTCTTTGGTTTAGCTAAAGAGTTAGTTTTAGCTATAGAACCCACTTACATTCACTTTCGATGGAGGCCCTGAGTAACTGGGTTCTAGATTGAGTTTTTCTAGAGGATCTTAAAGAACCTCGATCAACCTACATTGAGGAGGGAGAATCTTGTTCATACATGATCCATGGACATTCCATGAACTTGTGGGTATTCTATAGTAAGTTGGGGAGCGAGATAATTTAATCTGGAAAGAATTCAAGGTGAAATTTGTAGATCACTTTTATCCAAAAAATTTGAGGGATGAGAAATCTCATGAGTTCATGCACTTGAAAAATTAGGCCCTGTTAGTTATGGACGACAATGAATATTTTAAATTCTTATAGTTATTTGTGACATCTTTAATATCTAATGATATTCCCAGACAAATGTGTTTCTTGGATGGGATTCAATTGGATATCATGTTACAGGTGAACGTATTTCTCTTGAGTGGAATTTTGGATGTGATAGATCAAACTCCCATAATGGATGTAAATCTAAGAGATTCCTTGAGCAGTTGATAGAATATTTGAGTATAGTGAACTAGTATCTCTTCTTAGGGTGGTAAGAAGCCCCACTGTGATAGTTATCTCCAAGGAAATAGTTGGAAGAGTAGTCAGAGAAGTCAGTAGCCACTACAGGACCATGTTCCATTGTAGTTATTTCATTGTTGAAAGTTTTACCAAAATATGCCTCATCTTACATACCTTTATTTGGATTGTTTTTCCGAAATTGGGTTGGTCCACCTTCAGGTTTTTTATAGGGTAATGTAGTAGCTGAGGAGTGGTAGTGTATTATGATAGGTACTAGAGTCTATGAAGGACATAACTTCCCTTAGCAAACTAGTAGCTAGAGTTCCACTGGACATTAAAGCCAATGAAGGGAGTATGGTACCCAAGTTTAGGATCATTAGTACCAAAAATAGGGAATATCCTAGGTGAGTTAGGCTGGATCCAAGAGTAGAGGGAAAATTTAGATTCATGTAATGAAGTCTACTCTAGCTAGTTTGGATGCAGGACCTTCTAGACATAGTGATATGATTTTTGTTTCATCTACCATTTCTTACATTTTTTTATTTAGGAGCATCAAATTACATTATTTATTCTCTTTGTGTAAAATTTTTTATCTTATTTGAGGTATTTTTGGATGGTGTCTTAACCATGGACACGTTGTAGCGAGTACGGTTAATGAATATCAAACATTGTGAGGCATGTTTTGTAGAAATTGGCACATACCAATTGTTTTGGAAAAAATTTGTGTTGGAAATGATAGGTTTCGATTTGATTCATGATATGGATTGGATAGTTATTTACCATAATCATATTCACTATTATTGGAAAAAAATTCTTTTCTATCTCTATAAGGGGGAATTTATTTTCACCAGGGTGAGTGGGATCTTTAATCTGGTTGTCTTGGACTAATTCAATGTAAATTAGATTGTCTCTGGCTTAAATAGAGGGGATTACTCAATATGTTGGTATAATGCAATTGGATAATTTTCCACCAATATTAATATAATTTTACTATGTCGTCCTTGATAAGTTATAGGGATTACCACCCGAGTGGGACTTGATTTCCTGATCAAGTTGGTTCTTGCAGCAGATCTAGTTTCTATCCAACCTTATATGATGGATCATGTAGATCTTCATTATTTTAATGTTTATTAGGATGATCTATAATCTAAGGGTTCATAAATCCTATTATATATCATTGGGGTTGTCCAATTCTTTTCACCATGAAGGCTAACAGGACATTCCACTTATGTTTGGACTATTAGAGATTGAACCAATGAATTGGAATCCCCTTATACACATCAAAAATCTCTTAGATTAGATGAGAGATTATAAGATGTTCCCCATGATTTATTTGATATTAGGATACCACCAATTTTGGGTGAGACCAGAAAATATTTGTCAGACTAATTTTAGAAGTAAGTATGTCTTGTATGAGTTCATAGTGATTACATTCAGTATTATGAATGCAAATGTGGTATTCATAAACTTGAAGAATCTGATCTTTCATCCTTTTTGGATAAGTTTGATGGCATTTTATTGACGATATCATAGTGTATTTCTAGTCATAGGATGATCATTCCCAATATCTTATCCAAATCTTAAGTTTTTTAGGAGACCATAATCCCTAATACAAGATAAACAGATGTATTTTCTAGATTGATAAGGTTCAATTATTATTTAATGACATCTAAGTGGTTGGAGTGTCAATGTACCTAGAGACGGTTACATCCATGGTATCTTGGAGGTGGCCAAACAATGCCTCCAAGATTCTGATATTTTTTCGATTAGAATGTTATTATCAGTGTTTTAAATAAGACTTTTCTCATCTATAGGTGATAATTTCTAGGATAACCATGATTGTGGTGAAGTTTGTTTGGTTATATGCTTATGAGATAGATTCTTAGGAGATGAGGAGCAATATGACCTCAGTACTAATCCTCACCTTACTTGTGTAAGATAAATCACATATCGTGTATTGTGATTCATCCTAAGTTGTACTTGGGGTAGTTATGGTATTATAGAACATAGTGGTTGTTTATGGATAAAGACAGCTAATACCACATGAGATAAGTATCCTACTCATGATCTAGATTTAGAAGCATTGGAACATTCCCTAAGATGCCGGAGATATTATCAATTTGGGAAGAGGTTTTTGGTGTACACTAATAATAAGAGCCTTAGGTACACCTTTCCTTAGTGAGTCTAGAACCTTTATAGGAAGAGGTGGTTCAAGGATATTCAATCTCTTGAGATCGAGCTACACTAAAAACCATGAAAAAGGAACTTTTTCTTCATTGTATTGAGTTGGAAGATGTAGATAATGAAAGTGAGAGTGTATTGTGAAGAGGGAATGATGATTGAACTCTGTGATGACAAGAATCTATATTCTCAGGAGTCCCAAGGATGAGTGGATATAACTACGACAAATGTTATAACCATGATTTTTAACAGGATCATGATAGTACAGTTATCTAATCCATAGGTATTATCTCGAGAGACAATATATATGGTGTGGATCCACCATTAGGATTTTCTCCAGGAAATGAAAATTCTATTATTTTCAATGGAAAAGTATGGGTTATTATGTGTTTATTTGAGGAAATGATGAGATAGTTTCATGATTTTATATGGTTGTTAGATCCAAGTATAACAAAGATATATCGTGATCTATACAGACAGTACTAGTGCCCATGAATCAAAAGGATGTAGCAGTCTTTATGGTGAGATGCTTCACTTGATAGTAGGTGAAGGCTGAGAATCAGAGGCCTGATATCACATTAATGATTTACTTTAAAGGTATTTTTCATTTAATTTCAATTCTTTCTTTTGGGGGGTGGGGGGGTTCCCCATTCATTTTTGGAGGAATGGGTGAGATTTTATGATATGGTCCAAACCATGAGACCATTTCTAGATTTAAAAACCAATTTTTTTTCTTTTATAACTCTTTAATTTTTCAATATTTCTCACCCATTCTACTTAAAAAAATTTCCTTCCTAAACCTATTAACACCACCATATTAATTTTTACCCTTTAGGAATCTATAATCACGGTGGATTTGGGTTTTTATTTAAGGAATTGGGCCATCCTGGAATCTCATTTCCATTTTTAAAAACAAATTTTGTTTATTTATTAACATATTCATTGTTTACACTTTTTTGGCGATTCCACCTCCCGCTCAAAGCCACCATCCCTAGGCGCGACCCCAAATTCTCTTACCCCTCTTTGGAGCTCATTTCCATCTCGGATTAGAGAAAATATTCTCAATATTCCTCAAATTGTCTATATTTGAAGAGGTAACTTTTTCCTTTATAACTCCTTAATTTCTCACTATTTTCCCCCCATTCATGTTCGTACATGACCTCCTCGTCATTTTTAAAACCTCACTTTCATTTTTGTTTGCTTGTAATTTCATCTACTAGTGTATTGTGTCATATTTATTTAAGATCCTTTCAAGTAAATGGGTTTCCTTCCTTCTTGCGCCCATTTTCATAGGGTTTATTCCCTTATTTTTGATGTTCCTAATGTCCAAAAAGTAGGTATTTGAAAATAGGGTTTGATATTGTGTCTCATGGTCTGAAATTATGGTTTTAGGTCTGTTTTAATTGCTTTCTGGTGTGGAGGTGGTGCAGTTGAACTTCCGCACAAAGATTTGAGTTTTTTTACACTTTTGGTAGGTGTTTCCATTGTTTATGTAATCCTTGTGACTTAGCATGCTGTTTTTATAGTTTTTTATATGTTTATATAATTTGATTATTTCTTAAAAAAAAATTTTTATTTTTATTTGTAATGAAAAATGAATTTTAAGTTCCACTTTTATGTGAAATTAGGGGTGTTTCGTAGAAATCTGTTGTTGGTTCATTTGGGGATACCCTATAATTACTTATTTGATTTTATTGAAGTTTATTAGGGCTGGAAATAATGTTTTAAATGTTTATATCATTTGGTAGTTTCTGAAAAAACTTTTTTTAATGGTTTTTGTGAAACACATGAAATTTTAAGTGCCATGTTTGTGTGAAAATGAGGGTTTTATAAAGATATCACTTCCTGGTTCATATGGGGCTGCCCAAAAACTGATTTTTTTGGTTTTATTGAATGTTATTAGGCTTACATTTCTGTTTTGGTGACTTGTATGTATGAAAATGGTGTGCAAAGTGGGGATTTCCAAGAGTTTTGGGTGAAAAATAATGTAAGATTTTGAGAAGTTGTTTTATTGAAAATAAAAAAGTTTTATTGTGTGTTTTTAGTGGTATAAAGTGTGTATAGATACTTTTTTTTATGCTTGTGACCATTAGTGATGTTTTTATATGAAAAGAGATGAGTTTTATATGCTGAAATTGTTTGAGCACAAAAGGGATACCCAGGTACCTAGGTGGGCGGATATGTACTAGTACGACTAGTGATACAGATGGATTTTTTCCATGTTTCACTGAAAAAATGGATAATGACAACACTAAGTAAACTATATAGATTTTTTTAGGTACCACTAGGTTATGGGTATTTTCCCAACTAGTGTCTCCTGCAAGGGAAATGATTTGTGACATGGTTACTTTTCACCAAGGTACGAGGTACATAGGGCCCGAGACTGTCTAATTGCCTAGCAGTGTTCCCAGTTTTGGTGCTCCTTGGATTTGTGGTATTTACCATTTCCATAGGGTGTTTTTGGATATGAATTACAACAGATAAATTTTATTATTTATATGTGTTAATATTCTGAAATATTAATTTTGAAAACTGTTTTCAATTGAAAGTTGCATTTCTTGAAATTTATCAATGTTTTTCTTTTCATCTTAAAACTAATTGCTTTATCACCTTGTATTTCACACTATTTGGAATATTAGGGTGTTATCCAATTGGTTATAGGATCACACCCCACTTAAACCCCTTTTGTGTAAGTATACTTGGTTATATTTGACTCAGGGAAAGGAAAAGGCTCGGGTGAAGGGGGTTCGGGTTGTTAGACCACTCCTATGGTGTGGTGTTATGGAGACAACTCGGTGGGTGATGACCCCTTGTCATTTGGAGTCTTTGTGGATGAATTTATTCTATTTTTAGTATTATTTGGACCTAGTTTACCTTTTTTAAAACCAGGTTTTCATTTCTGGATTTTTCCTAAGTCTTGTTTGGCATTGAAATTTCATATTCTTATTATTGATTGTTTTTAAGGATTTATGCTTTCATACTAGGGTAAATCATTCCAAAACATAATTTATTGATACCCAGAAACCTTTTCCATCATTTGGGGATAGGTAATGCCCTTTGGGCCTTATCATGGGTAAGATTTGGTACCGGTATTACTGGAAACCAGATACGGTTTGTGACAAAATGGTATCAGAGGAGGCCAATGTTTTTGGGTTATATTACTATTTTCAGATGAGTCAATATAGATAAGAGTTAGGACTATCAGGGCTTAGGGTTTTTGTTTCTAGTAGGGTTACTGGACCACACTTCTCATGGAAGACCTTAAGTCAGCAGGGGACGTTGGAATTGTTTGCTTGACTTCACTTCCAGGTGAGACGTGTGGGCTGCAGACCACATGTGGAGATCAGACATGGGTGGAGTAGTTGTTTCTTTTATTACTATAATGTGTTTATATTATTATTGTTTTATTTATTTGATTAAAATTTTCATAATTGAGGTATTTACTATTGTTTTTGTGAATGTTGCATTTTTTAGAAACATGCCTCCCAGGAAAGCTCCTATGCGCCCACGGGAGGAAGCCATAGAGAGTTCTCCCACACTAATTGATTAGAGGCTAGTAAAGGTCATGGTCTAGGATGTATAGGCTCTAGGATAGCTACTATCTCCTATTCCATCTCGTGTTAGAGAGGATGAGACTGGTCCAAGAATGGAAAATGTCTAAGAGTTTCTAAAAAATAAGCCTCCCACCTTCTGATGTAGCATTGAACCCCAGGAAGCAGAGGAATGGATCGGGAAGATCGAGCACATGTTCAAGTTCTTGGATAAACCCGAGTATCTCAAGGTGAAGTTTGCATCCTTTATATTGGAGGGTACCATGCGCAGGTGGTGGGAATCAATACTTCAGACTGGGAAGAATGAGCAGATGTGCTGGGGAGATTTCAATGTTGTCTTCAATGATCAATACAGCCCTGAGGACTTGGCATAAGCAAGGTCCCGAGAGTTCTTGGATCTTATTCAGGGGAATCTATATATGATGTAGTAGGCCAACCATTTCTCTGACTTGGTTAGTTATGCTTCTGAAATTGTCTCCAGTGAGCAAGTGAAGTCCCATTGGTTTGAGAACTGCTTGCGAACAGAGATATACTCCCAGGTGTTCTTGTTTAAGATGAGGACCTATAATAAGGTCATTAACTGGGAGTGCATGGTGGAGATTAACAAAAAATGAAGGGATGGTTTCTCTGGATCAGTATTAGTAGTGGGCAGTGGCAGCTCATCAAAAAATAAAAGGAAGCGTGAGGAATAGGTGAAGAATGGAGGTGGTAGTTCAGGCCACTCCTCTAGGTAGTTTTGGTCTGCAGCTTCTGATGTGAGAATAGTCATGTTCCACCAGTGTGGAAAGTCGGGGTACATCTGACCAGATTTCTCACTTCCTACAAGGCCTTGTTACTATTGTGAAGGTATGGGTCATTTCCAGCACTTCTTCATGGTTGCACGTCCACATCTGAGTGGGGAAGGGTCGGTGTCTTCATGAGGAGTGGCAACATAGTTCGAGCTGTCGAGGACTAGGGGATATTTTTTGGGTGGGAATGGTTGTAGGGATGAGTCATGTTTGGAGAAGAGCCAGTTTAGGGAATAGCCACAGACTAGCGGTCATCCTCAAGTAGAGACCGGACATATCCATGCGGTGGATAAGGCACCAGCAAGATCAGAGGTGGGACTGTCAGTAGTTCAAGGTACCTTTTTTTGATCTCATATTTTGTATCTGCTACTCTTTTTGACAATTTTTCCTCTTTTTATTTCATTTATTCCTGTCTTATGGACACGCTGAATTTACCAACTGAGTTGTTGTCTTTCGTGATGGATTTGGTGACGTCATTGGGAAAGAAGGAGCAGGGTATCAGGTGCTCATCGTGTGCACTCTCTATGTCAGGGATTGAGATGGAGTGGAACCTATTGGTCATAGATATAGAGATTTTTTATGTGATACTTGTCATGGATTGGCTAGTACACTTCTAAGCACACGCTGATTTCTATAGGTGGCAAGTGAGTTTCACAACACCTGATGGGAGCCATCAGGTTTTTCATGGAGAATGGGATCCTCGATCGGCTCTCTTAGGACCTCCACTCCCAGAGTTGGGAAGTATTATCTTCTTTTCATTATCACTTGTGCTAGAGGATGATGGTCATTCCCCTGAAGTTGCACAAAATCATGTAGTGAATGAGTTTCCAAAGGTATTCCCATATGATTTTTAAGGTTTTACCCTAGAGTGGGGTGTGGAGTTTTTGATTGATATGGTTCCAGGAACACATTTGATATATCTTCCCTCATATCTCATGTCCCCTACCGAGCTGAGAGAGTTAATGATATAGCTGGAAAACTTGGAATCAAAAGGATTCATTCGCCCAAGAATTTCTCCTTAGGCCGCTCCTGTGTTGTTCACAAAAAAGGCTGACAGACCCCTCCAGTTGTGTATTGACTACCAGAAGCTAAATAAGGTAACAATTAAGGAAAAATACCCTTTCCCATAATAGATGATGTGTTTGATCAATTTAAAGGGATAGAGTGGTTCTCAAAAATAGACCTGGATTCAAGATACCCCCAACTCAGAGTGAAAGAGGAAAATATCCCAAAAATAGCCTTCTGGAGCAGGTACGGACACTTTGAGTGCTTGTTCATGCCCTTCGGATTGAATAATGCTCCAACGGTCTTTATGGAACTCATGAATAGGGTGTTCCATTAGTATCTCTATTCCTTCATTTTGGATTTTTTGGATAATATTCTCATATACTCTACCTCTGAGGAAGAACACAAACATCACTTGAGGATCGTTCTGGGCACTTTGTGGGATCACTGCCTCTATGCAAAGCTGTCAAAGTGAACTTTCTGGATCAGGGAATTGAGATTCTTGGAGCATGTGATCTCTAATTAGGGGATCTCATTGGACCCCAAAAAGATTAGTGTGGTCATGTCATTTGATAAATCAAAGAATTTTTTTGATATACAGAGTTTCCTTGGCCTAGATGGTTATTATAGGCGATTAGTTTTCAATTTCTATCTGGTTTCTCCACCAATGACTGCGCTCACCCGGAAAGGAGTGAGGTTTTTATGGGGCCAAGAATGTCAAGAATCCTTTGAGGAGTTAATTTTGTTGTTGACTAACATCCTCATGATGATTTTTCCTAAGTTCGGGAAGAGGTATGAGGTTTATTGTGATGCTATAGGTATGGGTCTTTGGTGTGTGCTTATGCAGGACAGTCAGGTGGGGTTGTATGGCTCTTTCCAACTCTGACCACACGAAAAGAATTACCCAACCCACAACTTGGAGTTGGTATTGGTGATGCATTATTGGAATACTTGGCATGACTACCTTTTTTGGTTAGAAGTTTTTGGTCTACTCAGTTCACAAAATCTTATTGTATATCTTTTCACAGAAAGACCTCAACTTGAGGCAGTGTTGCTGGATTGAGTACTTGTAGGGGTCGAACTTTGACATTGTTTATACACTAAGAAAGGGTAATGTGGTTGTTGATTCCATGAGAAGAAGAGTTCTAGTGAAGGCTTTGAGGAAGTCTAGTGATGGGTGAACTTTTATAGGACTCCTTGATCAGATGCATGTGAAGACGAAGGAGAAAAATGGAGGTGTGTTCTTGGCGATTGTTCATTTGACTCCTTCTCTCATGGATTTGATTTAATGGGAATAGACTAGTGATGATCTTAGTTATCGGTTGAGGTAGTTTCTTCATGGTGGGGAGACGTCCTCTGATTGGTCGTCGTCTCCTGACATCTTGTGCTTCAAGGTCTGTTCAGTAGTGTCTTTATCTCTGCAGAGGGTGGTGATGGAGGATAGACACTAGTCTTAGTGGGTTCTTCATATATCTGTAACCAAGATGTATTAGGATGTGATATGATATTTTTGGTGGCCAGGTATGTTATGGTACATAGCGGACTTTGTGTCGAGATGCTACACATTCCATCAAGTGAGAGCAGAGAATCAGAGGCCCTCCGGTTTACTCTAGCCATTACCAATTCCTACCTAGAAGTGGGATGAGGTTGAAATGGACTTCATTGGGGGATTTTCTCATAAACTTGCGGGTAATAATTCCATTTTTGTTTTGATTGATCATCAGACCAAATCATCCCACTTCATTCCGATCATAGATTTGGCTAAAGTGGATGAGTTGGGCTGTTTGTATCTTTAGGAGGTGGTGACACACCATGGTGTTACATCAGAATTTGTCTCAGATAGAGACCCATGTTTTTCTTATCAGTTTTGGAAAGGCATTCCAAAGTCCTTAGGGTCTCAGATTAAGATGAGCATGGAATACCACCATCAGACGGATGGTCAGACAGAGCGGGTGAATCATATTTTGGAGGACATGCTCTGTTCATGTGTCTTGGACTTTATAGGTTCTTAGGATAGCCATTTGGGATTGGTTGGGTTTTCTTATAATAATATTTACCAATCCTTGATTTTAATGGATCCTTTTGAGGTGATCTATGGTCAGCTTTGTTAGTCCCACCTATAATGGGTTGAGGTTGGTGAGACCTCACTACTGGGGCTGAGTATGGTGTAGGAGACTTCTGAGAAGGTAAAATTGATCAGGAAGCATTTATTGACTTCTTAGAATCACCATAAATATTATTCTAACTAGAGTCATTGATTTTTGGTGTTTTTTGTGGGTGATAGGGTATTCATGAAAGGGGCCCCTCATCTAGGCCATCGTCCATTGAAAAAGAAAGGGAATCTGACACCGCGGTATGTCAGACCTTTTGAGATCACAGATCATATTGGCAAGGTGGAATACATATTGGCTTTACCTTCACTACTTTCATCCATCCATGATGTCATCCATGTCTCCCAGTTTAAGAAATACAACCTGGATCTATCCCATTTACTGAGTTGGGAAGATCTGGAGATATAGCCTAACTTTTCAGTTTTTGAGTGGCCAGTACTAATAGTGGACTCCCAGGAGAAGGTGCTTTGAGAGAAGTCTATTCCTCTCGTCTAGATTTATTTCCCTCATGGTAGTTATACACATGAGACATGGGAATAGAATTCATGGGTTTATGAATAATACTCGTTCTTATTTTCCGATCAAACTTTAGGTTTACTTTCCAGGGTGGAAAGTCATTCATAGTGGAGAGAATTGTCACATTCATGACTTATTTTAAAGTTATTTTTCATTTAATTTACATTATTTCTTCTTTTTTTTGGGTTTTCCATGCATTTTTTGTGGAATGGGTGAGTTTTCATGATTTGGGCTAAACCGTGATCCCATTTCCAGATTTAATAACCAATCTTGTTTCTTTTATTAGTCTTTCATTTTTTTAATATTTTGCACCCATTCCACTTCCAAAATGTCCTCTCATGACATATTAACACCACCATATTAATTTAGACCTTTTAGGAATATATAATCATGGTGGATTTGGGTTTTTATTTAAGGAATTGGGGTAGCCAAGAAGCCCATTTCCATTTTTAAAAACAATTTTGTTTTTTTAATTACATATTAATTTTTTACACTTTTTTGGTGTTTCCACCTCCCACTAGAATCCAACATCCCTAGAAGCGACCCTAGATTCTCTTCCCTCTATTTAGAGCTCATTTACATCTCTGATTATGGAAATTATTCTCAAGCTTTCTCAAATCATCCATATTTGAAGAGATAATTTGTTTCCTTCCTAACTCCTTCATTTTTCACTTGATTCCCCCCATTCTAATTCATACATGACCTACTAATCCTTTTAAGAACCTCACTTTCATTATTGGCTACTTTGAATTTCATCTACTGGTGTATTGTGTGATATTTCTTCAAGATCCCTCAAGTAAGTTGGTTTCTATCATTCGTGCTCCCATTTTCTTATGTTTTCATTCCTTATTATTGATGTTTGTAATGTCAATCATGTAGGGTTTTGAAACTAGGGTTTTATCTTGTGTTTCATGGTCTGAAATTCTGGTTTTAGGTCTTTTTTAACTCCTTTGTGATGCAGAGGTGGTGTGGTTGAACATTCTCACAATAATTTGAGTTTTTTGACACTTTTGGTAGGTGTTTTCATTGTGTATGCATTCCATCTGACTTAGCATGCTGTGTTTATAGTATTTTCATGTTTATATCATTTTATAATTTCTTAAAAAATGGTTTTATTGGTTTTTATAATGAAAATGATTTTTAAGTTCCACTTTTATGTGAAATTGGGGGTCTTTCGTAGGAACCTCTTATTGGTTCATTTGTGGATACCCTATAATTACTTAGTTGATTTTATTGAATTGTATTAGGGGTGAAAATAATGTTTTTAATTTTTATCTCATTTTTTAGTTGCTGCAAAAACTTTTTTTTAATGGTGTTTGTGAAACACATGAATTTATAAGTGCCATGTTTGTGTGAAAATGGAGGTTTTATAAAGATATCACTTCATGGTTCATATTGGGAAGCCCTAAAACTGATTTTTTTGGTTTCATTGAATGTTATTTGGATTCCATTTATGTTTTTGTGACTTATAAGTATGCACATGGTGTTAAAAGTGGGTATTTCAAGGAGTTTTGGGTGCAAAACAATGTGAGATTCTGAGAAGTTGTTTTATTGAAAATCAAAATATTTTGGTCTTTGTTTTAAGTGTTATAAAGTGTGTATAGATAATTTATTTTTTTGTTACCATTAGTGGTGTTTTTATATGAAAAGAGATGTGTGTAGTATGCTGAAATTGTTTGAGCACAAAGGTAAAATTGGGGTACCTAGATGGGTGGATATGTACTAGTATAGCTAGTGATCCAGATGGGTTTTGTAATTGTTTCGCTAAGCAAATGGATAATGAAAACTATAACTAAACTATATGCATGATGTTTGGGGACAACTAGGGTATAGGTATGTTTGCTACTAGTGTCTCATGCATGGTAAAGGATTTGTGACACAATTACTTTGCACCAAGGTACAAGGTACATAGGACCCTAGACTATCTACTTGCCTAGGGGTGCTACCGGTTTTGGTGCCCACAGGATTTGTGGTATTTACCCTTGTGATAGCTTCACCTTGGAAAATAGATTAATTGTTTATTAGAATGACTTTAAATGTTTTATAAGTTATAGTTGTGGGAATTAGAATGATAATTTTTTATGACCAACTTGAAAAATGAAATTGATAATTGAAAGATAAAAGGTATTTGGATGAATTTAACATTGTATCTATTGATGTTATATGTGTGATTACTGATGCTATATCTTTTTTTTGTTTTAATAAGAAAATATTATTTGAATGGAATGGCTCAGTTATACTAAAATTATTATATAAAGGTCTTTTCCTTGTTATTCTATAATTTTTATAGGTATTTTCTAGGTTATGCTAAAATAATTATATAAAGGTATTAGCCTAGTTATACTATATTTCTTATAGGGTTTACCTTGGTTATTCTAAAATGATTATACAGAGGGATTTTCCTGGTTATGTGATTATTCCCTGGTTTTTTGTTAAAGTTTTAATAGTTGGGATACATGCTTAGAGATATTTTGGCATAGTTTTAAAGTAATATTTTGGATGTACTTTATTATTTGATTAATTAATACACATGTATTTAACATTATTACATGTACTTAATTATCATACTGGTTTTTTAAATGTAGTGGTGTTGACATTCTGAGTTTTAATAACACCCTTTTAGGGATATTGTTTGGTACCTGAGAATATTACAAGGATAAAGGTTTCGACAAGTTCAAAGAACCTTGTAGATTATTGTGGATTTATAGTAATTTTTGGATCTCGGAGTTAGAATTGAAAAGGGGTTCAGGACCAATGTATTTGAGTTATTTGTGTAGACATGGTCTTTTATCTGTATTACATTCAGTTTGACATTTACATACATTCGATCATTATATTTATTTATTTATTTATTTATTTCCATTATATTCAATCTCAGTACCATGGGTTATAGTATCCCCTCTATGTTCTTTACACCCATGCTACTAGTCAGTATCTTCTGGAATATGGGGAGGTGTGCTAGAGGTCAAGTAATTGACTTGATTTGGCCATATGATAGATTTTTAGATTTGGGTAAATTATAAGTTTATTTATAAAATTTGAACCTCGAAAATATTATTATAAACTTTCTTTTACTCAACGATATTTAAAGGAAAAAATTTATGTAGTGGAAAATATTTTTTGCATAAAAAATCAGAATTAGGGATAGGGGTCTAAACTAAGGAGTGTTTATTGTTTGAAATAATCACCAAGGTGTTAGAAATATATGTTTTAATACTTTATAGAAGATAAATGATTCATAAATGTAATTTTGATCACTATTTTTTGTTGTAATGAGTTCAGTGGAAACTACATGATTATAATATTTCTTTATATAGATGATTTTCTATTGGTAGGCCCTAATCTTAAAATAATTCATGAGATATTGAAGGATTTATCAGAAAATTTTGAGATGAATGGTCATCTTCATGCTAAAAAGATCTTGGGAATAAGTAATTTTCATGATAGAAAAACTAAAATATTAGTTTTATCATTGTGGTATTATGTATTTATTATTATAAAGATATTTTTAATGAGTTTATGTAAGAAAGTTTCATCCACTCTTGTTGTTCACTTTAAACTTCCAAAAGATGAGGAACCAAAATCATAATATGAAAATAAGTTCATTTATAGTGTTTCTTCTTACTCTATATTTAAAATATTAATGTATTATATATTGTGTACAGATCTAGATGCTTCTCATATAGTGGGAGTGGTTATCAAGTTTATGGAAAATATTTGGAAGGTTCATTTGGAAGAGGATAATTGGATTATTTTGTGTCATAATAAAACTAAAGGTGTAACTATTTATTTCAAAGATAAAAATCCATTACATAGTTTTATATATATAAAAAGTAGTTCTTATTATTTATCTCATAAGTTTACAACCATATAGAGGTGAAATTTTATAGGAACTGCAATCAGTTGGATTTTTCAGTTTAAACAAGTTATTTCAAATTCTACAACGAAATCAGATTATGTTGATGTTACAAAATAAAGTAAAGGGATGGTATGGTTAAGGTGCTTACTTGGTGGACACATCTATAACTAGAAGAATGGGATTTTACTATATGATATTCAAAGTGAAATTAATTTTTATTTGAAATATATATCTCCTTAAATTACTAAACATGATGATTTAAACTTCCCTTATATCTAGAAGATATTGGAAGCTTGTGAGTTATAGTTACAAAAGTTAGCTAGGAAGTGAAATCCAACAGATATTTTTATGAAGATTTTGGGTATGTAAATACTAAGGAAACATAAATAATAGTTCTTCTTCATTGTATATAAGTAAGTGGAGAAAATTGGAAATAAAATTATGTTTCTATAAGTTAGTGGTTGTACCATGGTATTTTCATTGACAATGTATTCAAGTGGGAGATATTTAGGAATATCTTAATCCTACTACAATTGAATGAATTTAGTTTACCATAAGTAGTATATCTATAATTTGTTCAGTTTATTAAAGTGGTGTAAATGGTTGTGATATCCATTATCATTATGGAAGGAGTGTTCCTAAACGAGTTGGTTTGGATGGAATTTATTCTAATGGGTTTAATAGAAGGTAGTCATATTTTTTATGTTCTACTGGATATTCCAGAAGTTTGAGACGTTTATTTTTTCTTTGATGTGTTTTTTAGTTTACTAGAAGTGGAATTCATATAAAATATTTCTATAGTAAATCATTAACTGGAACTATTGAACTAATAAACTCCAACTTTTCTCAGATGTTGGAGTAACCAGCCAACCAAAAGTTGCTCTCTATATATAGAGTCGTATGTCACCTATGTTAATATGATGATATTTTTCACACTTAGTGAAATTTTGATTACTTTTTCTAGTTTTCTATTTTGACTCTTTCGTCTCTATGTTGTAATGTTTTCATTTTACAGGGATGAAATGACAAAATTTTTCTCCTATGGATATAAAAATATTATCTTAAACATATAAAAAAATGTTTTCTTTACCCACTTACATTTACCTTAATTGTGTTATCTTTTTTTTTTGAGTGAACTGGGTTGATTTAATTTGGACATTGTGTGGTTATTTTGATGATCTCTGATACTTCCTTGTTCAAGAACATTACAATAAGAGTGTTCCAACTGGAATATTCTTCCACCATGGTATTTTGGAATGATTTATTCCTATTATTTATTAAAAATACAATGTGGGGTAGAATTAATATAATAATACTCTTAAAAAATTACATTAAAGTCTCATAGAATAATGAAAAATATATAACAAGTAATTTAATTAATATTAACTTCTTTGAATAATAATGTAATATAAAGTATAAATAGTCAGATCATAGAATCCAACTCAATAGGACTCCCACATGGACTAGATTAATATAATAATAACATTTAATCTTCTATATATCACAATAAGATCTTGTTTTCCTGAATCTAAGAATTTATTTATGGTTTCCTTAATGTTTTTGTCTCTGGGAAATCTACTCACAAAGACATCACTGCTCTGATAAAAAATCACCAACAGATGATATTTATGGAGTTTGTTCCATGTTCACTAATGTGAACATATATTCTTTTCAAGATCCATAACTATAGTATTATCACAATAGTATGTGATAGGGTGTTCATCGATAGGCCCAACATAAATATCTTGGAAAACATTTAGAATAATAACTACTTATTTAGCGACCTAAAATTATAAAATGTACATTATATCTATTATACAGTCAATAAGAACATATTTTATTAAGATATTCCATCTCACAACACTTCCCTTAAAGGTGAATATGTAACTTGACTGTCATTACATATAATCTTGATCTATTTCATCTAAATTACTAGTTCTTTATCTCCTGTATGGGCTAGGAACAAATACATAGCATGCCACCTTTATTTAAGGATAATGTTGATTACCATATAATGGAGATCACATGGTTCATCTTGATATCTTTTAACCACACATATGTCACATGAATCATCTATCCTTTTACATAGCATAACATGCAAGAGATGCCAAATCTTTGACCTATATATAATCATTTATATCCTTTTACTTTCTTCATGTGTTTAAGGGAACATTTTCAAGGAAATTTGAATGTTATATAACACTATAAATAATCCCATTTTGAATTGATCTATACAGAATATCATTTGTATAATATCAATGTACATTAATTGGATCAATCCAAGATGCCTCTAAGATCTATCATGATGGATCTTGATCACAATAATTTGTACTTCTGCAACTATGTCCTTCATAGACATCCACATTGAAAAGAAGAATTAACAGACTATAAGACAACTATTTTTTCTAATATGTACTATATCATCAACATAAACTATTAAGAAAAAGAATTTTAGTCCCATTAAACTTATTATTGATACAAGTCTCATATTAATTACTTATTAAACCAAATTACATTATTGATTCATGAAACTTAATGTTCTGTGACATGGATTTGTTCCTGACTCCATAAATGGATCCATACCACTTTTATACCTTGTAGTCATCCTCAGTAGTCATTTCCCCTTCAGGTCATGTCATATTTTATATATTTATAAAGGATATCATTAAGGTAATATATTTTAAAAATCATTTTTCAAATATCATAGTCATGGTAAACTACATTGTAAAATATAATTCTAATTGATTTTTACATATCAACAGGAGAAAATATCTCATAATAGTTTATACCTTCATTTTGATTTAACCATTTTGCAAACATTTTTTTTCTTATAGGTACTAAATTTTCCACCCACGTCCAATTTCTTTTTGAATACCCATTTATATCCAATGGTTTTTACATACACTTTCTCTTGTACCAAAACCGAAACATAGTTTGGGTATATATAATCCATTTTAGATTTGGTATCTTTTTTTCCATTTAGTAGGTTCTATGAAACATACTACTTCTCCATAGGTTGTAGGACCATTATTATCAATTAATAATGAGTTTCCATCCTTAGTGAATAAAAAATCATAAGGTTATGGTGCTCAAACCTCAATCATAATCCTATGTTTTACATGTTTTTTAGGAAAAACATTTTCTATGGGGATTTATAGAATTTTTTCATGTGACAACTCTTGAATATCATTAGCCTAGAATTCATCAATGTATATGTCACTCCCACTACATCCTTTAGATATGTGATCTATTCTAATGAAATGTGTAAAATATTATAATCACAAATTTCTTATCAGAATGATCATATAGGTAATATCCTCCAGTTTCTATGGGGTATCCTATAATGGTACACTTACTACATTGAGGTAATAGTTTTCATCCAAAAATATAATTAATAATTTATTCACAAACATGCACTCATAAATTTGACAATAAGGGATTCTTTTCCCACCAATGTTAATATGGAATACCATTTTTTACTTTAGTTTTCACTTTCTTTATTATGTGTTCAATTATCAATAACAGGTATCCAAAAAAGGATAATAGAACACTCTCATTAATAATTATTAATCCCACCATATATAATAGGGTGTGGTTCCTCCTTTAACTTACACCATTCCATTGTGTTATATATGGTGGATTTAGTTGTGATAAAATTCTATGCTACCATAAATAATAAATGCTTTGTTGAATAATATATTATTCTTTATGAACTAAGAAGTGTCTTTAAATATTCTTACCAATAGGGTTCTTAACATCGTTATTATATTCCATGAATATATCAAACAAACATGAATTATACCTCATTATCTATAAATATATATATATATACTAAAATCACCATAAAAATTATTATAGTATGAGTACGCACCCCTGGCTATAGCTGGAAGTGGTCCACACACATCGATATGAACCAAACCAAGAATCTCTATATCCCTTTTTTTCACTAAATGGGGACATATCAATTTTCCATTGTATACGTGCATGATATACACCAATCTTGTTTCATTAAAATGAATCTAAATATTAATATTGATATAATTCAGACAAACACTTTTCATTTATAGGACCCCTATAGTGATTCCATAGTTGGGAATGATATGAGTCATGTTAACTACTCTCATTATTGATTGTCATTACTTGGTTCTTGTAATCCAAAAAATAAATACTATTATTTAAATACACAATACCATAAAAATGCATTATTTTTTAAAGAAGAAAAAAGAATTCCCAAATATGAAAATAAATCCCAAGGTTTCATGTTTGGACAGAAAAATAATATTATCAGTATCATATTACACATAATAAAAACATATCGAAACCAAGATCATTCCATTTTTTAATGTGTGGTGGTAATATCTAATAGCGACAAAAGAAAATCTAGCTAAGGTGGTTTCTCATAGATCAACTATACAAAGGAAAATTTTCACAATATACATGGATCATATATTTAAATATTTGGTTAATATAGTTTGTAATCAAGTTAAGTGATAATAATATTTTAAAGTATTGAGGAAATATGAGTCAACATTTGAGTAGACTCTACAATACTAAAATATTGACTCATATTTCCTCAATACTTTCATCCAAAATTTGAATTGAATATAAAAAACAATAAATCAATAAACATTTGGTTAACTCAACCCTCCATATTTGTTTTAATTTATTCATAATTAAGAATTTTCTCGATAAAGGCCTAAGACAACACTTCTTCTATAGGTCCATCTTAGATCAAATATTGGAAGGCGTTATAAATTAATATTAACATGAGGGATGTTGATTATTATGCATAAATATTATTATTTTATCATTTACATGTCTTTTTAATATTAATTTCATTTTACTTATTTGATTAATTATGTATTGATAAAATATTTATTCATAATAAGTTTTTTAATTAAATATTTTAATATTAATTTATTAATTTATTTTATCACAATAATTCATCCATAAAATAAATCATGCATTACAAATGAATAAAATCAATAAAATTTAGAATGATAATGATCTTTAACTAATAGCTGTTTATCAAGTAGTAAATATACAAACCATTTTCCCTATGATAAAAACTTTGTAATCTATTATGGGATTGAGTTTATAGAATTACACTTCTATCACGTGTATCTCTTTAGTTTGGTTTCACATTGGATCCATCTTAAAAAGGCTCCATGCTCCTGGGAGATTCATCCTTGAATTTTTTTTACTGCAATTGTATGTGAATAGAACCAAAAAAGAGGTTTACATAAACGAAATCATGGACACTGAGGCTCATATATAATAACAAGGGAGGGATGAATATCAATAAATTTAATTTAATTAATAAAATAAAAAACCCAATGAAATAAATAAACTTTGAAACCATACACACATATAGGTCAGTATGAGATAATGATCATCCACTAGTGTAATGAAAATTCATTAAAATTATTGATTAGAAATAATTTTGATTCACTTTTTTTTAAGATAAATATATATTAATAAATTCAATGATTCATTTGATTAATAGTTTAATTCAATTTATCTTAATTCCCATCCAATCTGTCCTAGTGATACCAATCTATTATGATTTAAAATAAAATAAATTAATTAATTTTATTTAAAATTTAATAATAAATATACACATCTAGTATATGGGAGAAACTCAGTGATTACCTATCCAAACTACATTGTATGTATTGAGATTGTAAACAGTCTACTCATGTGGTATATAGAATACACATTATATTATGTAATTCCTTGGCATGTCCAAGTCAATAAATGACACAGGGAACACTTGTTAATTAGTATTTCATAAAATTCATTTAATGTATATATAGTTGTTGACATATTACAAAAATTCATGGTATGGTGGTCAGATGATTTATAGACATTAATTAAGTATTTAATATATTGACACACATACAAAAAAATTTATATATATATATATATATATATATTTATAACCTCTCACACGGCATGTATGAGTCCATATATAACACACAAAACACATTCTATTGAGATTTAAAAGAGAAAATTTTTAATTTAATTTTTTACATAAACATGTTAGGTACACACCATGTATATCTTGCTACTCGTTAGGTATCTCTCTCACTGTATATATCTGATACAATCCTAGGGACTGAAAATTTATTAGTACACAAACATGTGTTAGGTATATGATGTCTATTAAAATTATACATCGTATAAACTTCATGTTACACACCTATCAATACTTATACATTGTTTAATTATTACTTCATTCGTATTCAACTATATGTTTTTCATCATGATAACACATGATCTATATGATGTGAAACCTAGTTACACAGTGTGTAGTCCTAAATGTCATCTGACATC
This sequence comes from Viscum album, assembly GCA_963277665.1. Lineage (NCBI taxonomy): Eukaryota > Viridiplantae > Streptophyta > Magnoliopsida > Santalales > Viscaceae > Viscum > Viscum album. The sequence goes on from OY728132.1 coordinate 494,007,576, forward strand.
AAAGATTGGTCAATATATAGAGCATTTATTACACCTTGATTTCTTTATTTCATGAAATTGAAGATTAATTCATGATACATCCCTGTGAAATGAACTGGGTTACTTGATCTGTATACTATATATAAGATATGTAACTCCATTTTGTCTGATTAGACTTCTTAATAACACTGGATGGGTTATTTTTATGGAAATTGTTAAAATTAAAATACATTTGGACTAAATTATTGATAAACAAAGGTTGAAAGAAGATATCTTGATGATTGTATTCAAAAAAAATAAATTTAAATGAATAAATAAATTTTAAATTTTAAATTATCAACAATCAATAAAAACTTATAAGTTGAGTATGATTGATCTTATACCACTTAATGGTTTTAGATGCAGTAAAAGAACATATTGATCCTATGGACAACCAAATATATGTGGAATTAAAAAGATCATTCGAAATTTATATGATGTAAATGACATGAATAATTTCATTTCGAAGAATATTGTTAATTTATTTTTCTAAGCCAACAGAGAGGAACACTTCATGTTAATTTATAATTAATTTAAAACACAAGAGAAATGATTACCATAATCTTGATATCCTTAATCATTTATGATGTTGGTCATTCTAAACCGATTGGTGCATCATCATTTCATAATGAGTACAAAAATAAAATCTCATCCATTAGTGATCCAAACGTGCTCCTTCAATGTTTGAATAACTCCAATGAACTATCAGGTTCTAGAACCTCCAATTGAACTTCTTACATTGTTTGTTTTTATTTATTCACGTTCCATCATGGTTGATAGAATATCTCTTGTTTTAATGGTCTTTAGAGGAAGAGAAGAGGAGGAAGATGTTTTTTAGGAAATTATGGTGCACAATGACTAAATTTTCTCTAATTAACATATCATTCTATTAATATGCATATGGTTAGGGTTTAACAATTAATTATTTCATAGAGGCACTTAATAATATATTAAAAAAAAGTAACCTCATTCCATGTATTAAAAAATATATATATTATTTTGTGGAATGTTCTAACTCGTGAAATGATTAATATTTATTTTACAATATTTGTGAATAAATTTTAATCACTAGACAAAATTTGGTCTTCTCATCCTCCTCAACATTTATTCAATTCTTGAATTAATATTTAAATAAATATTATTCATTCAATAAATAAAAAAAATATATTAAATGTGTGGGGAATAAATATTTTTTTATTATATGAATAAAATAATAAATTATTTTCTTAATAAACAAATTATTAATTACTAAGGTGTAAATAAAAATAGATAAAAAAGTATTATATATTCTCATAAATAAACAAATACCATGGAAATATTTTTTTTTAATATTTGTGATCATTTAATAAATATTGAATAATTATTACTACTGGTTGTGGGGAACAATATTTATTCCAATGGTTGAAAATAAATAATATTTGACTAAGATAAAAGGAAACACTTTATGTGTGACCCATCAGGCCTCTTCCTATGTGTAATTAGGTGAGCTTGCCAAAAGTTCAAGATTACAATCTAATAGTGGTTCAAGGAACCCAAAATGGAAAAAATATATGTCACAATGAAACAACCGCATATGAATGCTCACTGTGTAATACAATCCCAATGTCACAATATCTCATCTAGTGGGATTCATACCTATTCCATAAACTGGTATGTTTGATGTTTCTTTCTTTGACTATATAAAATGAACCTAGTAATACAACATGGCCACAGAGTTTAATATTACAATTCCATTTTTATCAATGGACCGATACATCATTATCCATGAATATGGGAGGGGAAAATACTTCCATGACATAATGATTAATAACATATCATTTATGATTCATCAAAAACCCAAATATCACATTAATCTTATGACAAAATAGTTTATAAAAATACCTCAGAGTCCATGAGTCGTTGAATTCATTTAAAAATATCTTAATGTCTAAAGATCATTACACACACTCATAGAGAGGAATATAAAATGACACATAAACAATAATATTTCATGTAGGTGGGTCTCTTCTCCTAATATCCCATCATTGAGATTACGATGTGTGAATGTAATGAGATAAATATTCATATGATTAAAAGTACTCACAACATATAGTTAACATTTTATGTACCCCATAATAGAATTTTATCTGGATAGATGACTTATCTTAAAAATATTTATATGAAATTTCATGGTTCTCATCATGGTGCGTAAATTAAATTTCATTTTTTATGTGATAGATAATGATGGGAAATATTTCATAAACATCATGTAGGATAATGAAAAATATATAATAAGGTATTTAGTTAATATTATCCTATTTGAAGAAACATGAATTCTAAATTAAAAATAGTGGGTTCTATGGAACCAATTCCAATAACTAACACATTTTATTATGTTTTATTTGTATATAAGGATTACATAAATGTTATGGAGAATCATTTAACAATATTTGAATACAGAGTTGAAAATTAGTGATATATATCATCTGTTGAATGTTTAATATTATGAATATGACCATTAAAAATTAAGAATATATTTTGATATCATGTTTTATGTATTTTAAAGGGGTTTTAGATCTATGAATTACTATATTTTTAATTTCATACAAAAATAGATTCCACTCAAGAATTCTTATTCCTCCTTATGAATCCCTTTATAGAAGGAATTAAAATACTGTAATTTTTTAGTATGAAGTTTTTAAATGAAATCTATTAGAACCTAAGATAGAAATGGAAATGGTATTGAATATTAAATCCTTTTAGTTGCACATCATGTTAGGAACTAACCTAGGTCAACCCTGAAACAGTTACCTGAGCCGGCCCACAACAAGGTCTAAGAGGCTTTCCCAATCCTCTTGGGATGGAAACTAGTGTTAGACATCTAGAATACTTATTTTTGAATGATTTCTCCCATGATCAATGTATAAATAAATTAAAATAAACTTAATAATAAAAAAATCACAAAAATATCAGAAATAAATAAACTATTATACGTACCTCCCATGTGACCACATGGGTCACCTCCAACCGTAGGATCACACTTGCTCCATGATCAAAAAAGTGTGAGAAGAAACACTAGAATCTAAAAAAATATTAAATTTTTTTTTAAAACAAAGTAGGTTCCCCTGAAAAAACTATTGTTATTCCCATAATTTAAAATGAAAATGATTTCAATCTCATCTGAAAATACAAATATATAAAAATTGGATCTTCCATGTCTTTTTAAAACAAGTAGAAAGCGGAAATTTATTAAATTCCATTTCCCAATTTTCATTTTGGAAAACCATTTATAAATATAAATACACTTCTAATAATTCATTTCTAAGAAATATCATGCAATTTCAGAAACATTTCAGTAAGAAAACATAACATTAGGTGCAACCAAACATGGGTAAATAAAACATGTTTTTCATTAATTTTGAAATGAATACAAAACTGAACAAAATAAATAAATAAATAATTCCATAAAAAATGTATAATGATAATAAGCACCATGGGAAACCAATAAGTAGCTAGGTTTAGTTGGGACCGAGGATCCTCATACCTATGTGTCATGGTATAGAAACTATAACCCATAGCATCCTCATACACAATCCACTAGAGAGGATTCAATCCAATGTTCTAGTGGTATATTATCATCATCACATCTTTAGTTGTTATTTTATCATCAATATGTACATGGGGGAATCAGGCCTCTATCATCTGATCTTCCTAGTGTACTAGTCATAGTCTTCCCAGCTAGGTACTTGGGTTTCTCATGTGCTTCATTTCAAATGGAGGTGATTTTTTATCAAGAAAACACATATAAACATATCATTTACTTTACCAAAAAAACCTTTTAATTGATCACCACCACTCTCCCCCCTTAGGATCATCCCCCTTTTTACTTCTCATATAGTTGAACATGCCTCCTCACTAGTCACATATAACAAATCACACATTTAACGAACACATCATATTTCTAAAACAAGGGGTCATTCATCAAGAGAAGTTTTCCACTTCCAAAAAACATTCTCTAAATGTCAAATGGGTCTCAATATTTTTGAATGAATAATTTCACATTATAAATAACTATTTCAAAACACTTGTTCTCACAAAACCATTTAAAAAGGATAATTCCAAAACCAAGGCATCGCACATTTGAAAACAATTTTGAAACAATGCTTTTCTTAAATAAACCCATTTAAAAAGTTTAATAGAATTCTTAGAAACCAAGTTAAGTTTGACATTTAATGAACCAAAACCAATCATATATATATCATATATGATTTATATAAAAATAGAAAACACATTTTTAAAATGAAACAAAAATTCCTAGATTTCAAATATAAAGGATTAGGTATTGGGAATCTACCTCAAACTCAAGGCGTATTGCTTTAAGAGATTGACACTCAAATATTAAATTTTTTTATTGTAATAAAATGAATAGTATCATATATACAAATTCACCTAGACCCTGTATACATATTTTCATGGCCAAATATATACAAGGGGATCCTTTCACATATGTTTACAAGTTCATATACCCCTTTACACAAACATATGTTTGCATTTCCATATATATACATCGTCACACCTAGGCCCTTTATATATATATATATATTAATCATACCATATGGGAGTATATATAAAGAAGTAACTTACATATATTATTTCCTACCTATGTATAAACATATAATCCTTCAACAACAGTAGCTCGAACGCACCCCAATGAAGACCAAAATGCACTATAAAAATATTAGAGACCTAAACATCATAAAAACCTAATTAAAATTGGGAAAATAGAAATGAAATAAAGAGACCAACCTCAAAATGATAGTGGGCAGACCAGAATGGTTTAAAATTTTGTGTCTTTAGCGATGGATGTCGAAACATTCCTAGAGAATGCCCGAAAGACCCATTGAAAACCCTAACATTATAGAAGTAAGAAAAAATAATTTTTATACCTATAATAGGGTTAGTCAGAGCTGGGTAGGGAGATCGAGAAATAAAAATAACTAAAAAGTAGAAGAGGATGCGGTTGGTTTGTTTACCTTAAAGGATCAACCATAAAACTAGAATAAATTCAATGGATCATCACATTGGAGGAGGCCGTGAGGAGAGAGGTCGCGCACCATGGGGTGTTCATCCGAGGGGGTTGTAATGCATAGAAGGGGAGAAAGGAGGAGGGGATCACATGATGTACAGGTAGGAAAGAAAAAATAGAGGATAGAATAAAAACAAACAATGAAAAATAAAAATAAAAATAAAAAACCAAAATTTCTAAAAATAGGGAATTCTACATGGTCTTCGCACAATTTACCAAACCGGGCTCCCATTGTGTTATCCCTACTAGACAAGAACAAGGTGTCACAAAATTACCCTTAGGTGATTCATGTGGTTGGTAAAACTGTGCTCCAACCATTCCAAACAACACTATTCCGATGATAGGCCCTTATAGATAGTTTTTAGCATGGTTACTACTAACAGTGCACAACAAGTGAAAAGGGTCCCATTTTGCTTGAAAATTTTAAAATTCAAACCCATACTCTCCCAAAATCAAAAGACATGCTAAAAATATTAAATTAATTAAAATAATTAATATTTCAAGGTCAGGATGTGACAATTCTCTCTACCAAAAACACTTTTTGGCCCTATAAAGTCACCATCCAAATGACCAATCAAACTCGATCTCAAAACTAAACAAGGACAATAAAACCATGAACTCAGTGTGACATTTTTAACTCTACAAGTCACACCCAACCATCTCTATATAGAATCACAATAAGAGGAACCAATGGGAAAAGAGTAGAGTTCGCCCCATCATAAGAACCCAACTAGCATGACCAATATTGAGACTACTAACATAGACCAACTCTATAACTATTAACATGAACCAATGTGGGAACCCCCAACATAGACTAACCCAGAGACTCCTCACATAGACCAATCTCCACCACATGTGAGGCCCTAAGGGAAGAAAATCCAAACCAAGTGGTGAATCAAACCATTATTCTTCATTTACACAAGACATAAACATCTATAAATCAAGCACAACCGAAACTAAAACCAATCCTAAAATAAAAAACCATTCACGAGTTTATATACAAAAGTAACAGCCATAAAATTTATAAGAAAACGGGACCACCAAAACTTCTCAAAACCAAAGGGGAAGTTTCAAAAACTAGGAAAACTAAAATAGGTGAACTTAAATTATTACCACTCCAACACTATAGACAAAAGATAGACCAAGTTCATCTACTACCCTGTGATTCCTAATGATTTGAAATCTTAACTCTAGAGCCTATAGCTAGAGCCCTAATATCTAGAAGAATCCACATCCTTTCAGTCAGAAGCTGACATACTCCGACTAAGACTTCCCCTTTTGATGATTCCACTTGAAGAAATTTTACATGGTCACACCATAAAAAATCCTTCAAATAATTTTAGAAATATGTCATAGAGTTCCCAAACTGACCACATTGGAATAAAACAGTTGAGTGGTCCGATGAATGAAAATTAAGAATTGATAAAGAGAATTTTTTGGAATGGGTCCCACTAGTTCACACTCCTCACTGGATGAGGAACCTTTAAGAGATCCTTGATTCCCTAGAACACAAAGACACCCTATTTCCCTAAGTAATTCAATAACCTCCAAGGGACTTATATGAAAATAGACTATATGAATCTATTAATAAGTGCTCAGATCCACCACTCCACTAACAGTTCGAGCGAGGACAACAATGGGAACAAACTTTTAGAACCCTTGTGGAAATTTTTAGGCAGAATACACTCAACAAACTAAGGTGAAAAACCAAATCAACATTTAACTATAACAAGACCAATTAACATTTTATACCAAATACTAAGCGCATAAACCAACGCATCAAAAAACAAAATAAAATATCAACCAAAAAACCAAAATAACCTCTCAAAACAATTCAAGCTCTTTTAAAAACAAGAAAATTTCCATTTTCATCTATTTTTTAATTTAATTACCCCTTTCAAAATGAAAATAATTTTCCATTTCCAAAAAAATCAGTATATATACTTTAAAATATAAAAACCCTATTCAGTTTCCCCTTTAAACCTAAATATATCATTACAAAAGGGTATACTTTTAAATAGAAACCATTTTAATTTTAAAAAAGTACATTTAAAAACAATTCTAGTCTTTGATTTTTAAAAACTCAAACACAAAATCCTATGAACCATCACATATGTTTCCATCTTCACTCCTACTTGTATCCATCCAAATATAGATGCAAACATACACTTTCCATACACACCCATATATATGTGAGCATCCATAAGGAATAACAAGGGTCACAAATACCATTTTATAACTAAAACCAAGAATTTACCAAATTATCAATTCACTTTCCCTTCACATTTTCCCAAAATTTTCAAAGTTCTAAATCAATTTCTAATTTGAAACTCATTTTTTCAAACTAAAAACAATTTTCATAAATCATTTTCCTTTTAAAACCCACTCATGTCAACCCAAATTATATTAAAGCATCACCAAAACCATAATAACAAAAAAAAGGAACTAGTGGTCTTGAATACCACAGCCACATGGTTTAACAGACCTTCCACTAAGAATTCTCCAACCACTAGAAGCATATGAAACTGTGGACATGAACTCCACATGGTTCTATATTCCATGTAATCTCATTGTGTCACACTATCTCACATACAATTTCATCCCCCAACATAAACAATCTCAACATACTAAACAAACCACAACAGCATAACTCAAACCAAATATAAATACAGGAAACCAAACTACCCCTAGTGACTTGGGTCACATCACGAGTGGTGGTGATCAAGCATCAACCCATGACCTACCTTATATGCCCCAATAATACTATATCCAATCTACTTGACATTCAAATTAACAAAGTTCTTACTCCAATACAATTTTTTCAAAAACCAACCCGGGTTAACATGGAACCAGTTACCTGAGCCGGACCATGATAAGGGGAAAGAGATTTTCCTGATCCTCCCATGCTACAAACTAATGAAGGGAATCAAGAATACACAGTTGATAAAATTTTATCTCATGAACAATAGATAACTAAATGAAAATAAATTGAAAAATAAACAAAATAAACAAAATAGTGGAAATAAATAAAATACTATATATACCTCTCATGTGACCACAAGGGTCACCTCCAACTATGGGATCACACTCACACCATGAGTGAACTAGAGAAGGAATCAGCACCATAAGCTAAAAAATATATATAGGTGTCGGTATTCTACCTTAATAGGACTTCTTGAATAAACTATTCCCTATTCTATTCCTTTAAAATAAAAACCATTTCAATATCCTTTGAAAATAAAACTATATAAAAATAGGATCTTTCCTTTATTTTTAAAATAAGTAACAAGATGAAATTCCTTAAAATCTATGTACCCCTTTTAATTTAGGAAAAATATTTATGAATATTAATACACTTACAATAATCAATTTGTAACAAATACAATGAAATGGATGAAACATTTTAGTAATAAAAAATAACATCAGTTGCAACTACACATGGGTAAATAAGGACTATTTTTCATTATTTTTGAAATTAATAGAAAACTAAGAACAAAACATTTAATAATCAATTCCATAGAAAAACATGTTTGAGGATAATAATATCCAAGCGTATTTCCTAAGCATATAGGGTTAGTACAGACTTAAAATCCTCATACCTTAGTAGCAGGGCATAAAAACCATAACCCACAGCATTCTCATTCATGATCCACAATAGTGGAGTCAATCAAAAGTTCTAGTGGCCTCTAATCATCATCATGTCTTTAGTTAGAGTTGTATCATCAATCTATCTTAGGGGAAACTAGGCCTCATCCCTACTAATCTTCCTAGTGTACTTGTCTTAGTCTTCCCACCTAGGTACCTGGGTTTCACGTGTTCTTCATTTCAAATAGTCTGTAGTTTTTATCAAGAAAACATATATTCACATATCATTTCCTTTCCCAAAAACTCATCCAAATTTTCACCGTCGATCTCCCTCTTTAATAATGTCACCATTTTTAAGTCACACAACATTTCACAAGCCTCTTTACTAGGCACATATCACAAATCACACATTTAACATTCACCCCATATTTCTAAAACAAAGGGGCATGCCTCAAGTGGGGTTTTCCACTTCCACAAAACATTAGAAAAATGAAAAATCAGCCTAGTTATTTTATAAGAAATAATTTCTCTTTATAAATCACTATTTCCCAATAGTTTTAATTCAAAAAACATTTAAAAATTCCAATTTAACAATAAATCCATCACACATTTGAAAACAAGTTTTAAACCACACTTAACTCAAAGCATCCCATTTAAAAAGTTTAAGAGACCATATAGAAACAAAGTAAATATCCACTTTCCAAGAACCAAAACCAAACATATATATAGCCTGTACATTTTGTATAAAAATAGAAAAATAAAATTAAAATGAATCAAGAAATTATAGACTTAAAATTTAAAGGATTAGGCATAGGGATCCTACCTCAAACTCAATGATATCTGATTTTGGATATAGAAAACTTGAATATTACATTTTTTTCTTGAATTCATATGCACCTTCACTTATATGAAAGGAAAACAAGCCCCTATGTACATATTTTTATTTCCAAATATGTATAAGGGGATCCGTACACATATGCTTGTATGTGCATATACCCATTTACACCTACATGCATATTCATTTTCATATACATACATAAGCACACCTAGACCTATTATATATATTCATCCTTCCATGGAGAATATATATAAAGTGGGAACTGATATATATCTATTCCTACCTATGTATATGCATATATTAATTTGAAAACATTTGCTTGAACCCACCTCAATGAAGACAAAAACTCACTACAATGATATTATGGACCCAAACATCATAAGAACCCTAATTAAAACTGGGGAAATAGTAAAGGAAGAATAATATCATCATAAAAATGATGGCAGGTGGTCTTAAATAGTCTAAAATGATACTACTTCGGTAGCGCATGATGAAACATTCTTGAAGAAGGCCTAAATGACCCATTGAAAACCCTAACACTTGAGAAGAAACCAAGAATTAGGTTAATACCTCACCTATGGTTCGAATATGCTTGGTAAGGTGACAGGGAAGGAAAAATCACCAAAATATTATAATATGATGGAGACATAGTGTTTGCTTCAAAGGATCGATTGCAAAACCGAAAGAAATCCATTGTATCACTACATCAAAGGAGATCGGGAGGAGGGAGGTCATGCGACATAAGGGGTTCAGAAGAGGGGGTTGTTGTGGAATGTATGGGAGGAAAGAGGGTGGATTGCATGATAATAATAGAGTAAAAGAAAAAAAATTGGTCAGAAAAAAAAAATTAAAAAAAAAACCAAAAAGTCTAAAAACTATGCATTATACATAGTCTATGAATGGTTTCCCAAATCGTGTGCCCACCTTTCTGTCCCTACTGGAAAATCATGATGCACTGCACAGTTACCCCAAGAAAAGCCATACAGTTGGGAAAAATATTCTTCAACTGTACCAAATAGAACTGTCCTGATGATTGGACCTCACGTACAGTTATCGTACAATTACTCCTAACTATGGGAAACCCTGACACATGACCCCATTTCCCTTTAACATGTTTAAAATTAAAACCCAAACTAACCTAAAATAAAAAATAGAGGCTAAAATTCAGTAAAATAAATAAAATAATTAATATTACAATGTCATGGTGTGAAACATCAAGGGATATCTAATTAAATTGAAATGTTATATTGATAATTATTGGAGATATCTAGAGTTATAAGTTAATGAAAAGAAATTCCTATAAGGATATCCTTTGGATAATGTTATAATATTTTTGAAATAATGGAATGTGGAGCCATAGATATATTAGTCAGATTGAAATTTTCGATTGTATAAGGTTGGTTTCTTCTATCTTATCACTTTCACCATATCTCTCCAAATTTCATACCTAATGACCTTTTTTGTTTATAATTTTAGGGAATTTGGGAAAAACATAAATGGAAATTTGAATGCATAAAAAACTAGTTCAAAAGCATCTACATCACCCCCACTAGGTTCATCATATATAGTAGCCATCATTAGAATAAAATACATAATAATAGTTTTTACAACTTTGTGAAATGGAAAATATAAAAAGGGTGTGATCAAATTCAAAATGATGGGTAACCATGGGAATTAAGAACTGAATATCATGGGTGAGCATAAAATAAGAATAAGGGTCTCATGATATAATCAAAGTGCATAACCTTAAAAAACAGAATTAAAAACCATAATAAACATGTATTATAAATCAAGAAACATAGAATAAAACATTAACATAATATAAGAGTCACATAATTAAATAATCATGATCCAAGTGAAATCAATTCTTTAGGAAAGGATCCATTATAAACTCATGTAATCTATAGAGAAAATGTGTTGGTATCTTAGAAAATTATCTTCATAGAAAACATTCAAGAAACCTAACATATGGGATAATTATACATGGTTAATGAGCATAATATCTTAAAATAAACCTTTTGATTGGTTACCTATGTCATGTTATAAGATTTATTCATATTCAGTCAAATCCATTATTAATACCCAATGTATTGGAGGGATCAATGGGGTCTCCCACAATATATCACTTGTTTTCCCATTACCTATTTGGGTTAAGTACCCCATAAAACTTTCATAAATAATGTTCAAATTATATATAATAATCAAAATAATTAAAATAAAGTACTTTTCAAGAAAACAACAATAATTATTATTTCATATCTTGATTTACCCATGGGAAAGAAACAAGTTTCATGATGAATGGTTTTAAATAATTGTAATCTATCCATAGAAAGAATTAAGATGGTATCATTTCAATATATCCCCATGGTATCATAATTTATATAATGTTTTGTAACTATTGTTCAATAGAAATAGCACAAAAATATCATTAAAAATATTCTTAAAGAAAATCACCTTTCCATATTAAAAATCACTTATTCAAAATCTATAAATTCACAAAATATTGTCAAAATGATATTATTTGATAATAAAAATGGAAACATATAATGTAATATTCAATATAAGATTATTTAAGATGGTGAAAAAATAAAGTTTTCCCATATATGTTAAAATAAAACATTCCATTTACAATTTATTAAAGAATGTAAAAATGTAGAATACAAACTGTATTAAAAATAATTATTTAAAAAACCACTGATAATAAAGTCAAAAATAACATAAAATGAAATAAAAAATTTCTATAAGTGTAAATAAAACATTTTTTACAACATTTTAGGAAACATGTATACATAAGATAAAGACTCATGGTCCAAAATAATTTATAAGATTAGTATCACTTACAAACAACGTTCTTGATTTTTATTTAATCACTAAAGGTTAAAATGGAAACTAAACATTAAAATAACTATAGGAAAAGTAAATTGAACTGATTTTTTCAAATCAGGATCACATAATTTCTTAATGAAAATTAAACAAAAAATATCTTAATAAAAATTTTTATTGAAACATAAATCAATTACCACTTTGGTTACTTTTAAATCAAAATACACATGAATTAATAACATCAATTTAATATTTAAATATCCTAAATATAATTATATTGACTAAATTTTATGTAAATGTGATAGTAAATACACCTCATAAAATAATATAGGTTTATAACAATAATAAATTTTCCAAAGAAGGAAAATTTGAGATAAATAACCTTAACAATGATCATATCATTGATTTGAGAATTAATCATTTTTTAAATTATGTGAAAAAAATATATCCACACTATAAAATATTAAATACAAAATAAATCTAAAAAAATTCATTTCACACATAATCATTGCATAATTTAATTAGTAAAGATGTGATATAACCAAGTGAAATGAAATTTTGTTATGAAACCCCTTACGACATTAGTAAAGACCAAGTAAAAATAATTGGACAATGTGGAATGAATTGTAACATTAAATAATAGTAAGTTTTATAAATTCATGATATAACTAGTAAAGTTGTTGTATAAAAACTATATACAATAAATTAGGTATATAACATTAAAACATAACCCAACCAAGGGAAATTGAGAAGAAATCTCATACCTCGAGTCTATAATTTCTACGTATGTGCTTAGTAAGAGTATAATAAAATTATATAATTATTTTATTCCTTAGGATACTTTTTCTATATTAATAAATTTCCATTAAACAATTTATTACAACTCTTTTAATGATATATTTAATTACATTATAAGTTAAGTCCTTGATGGATGTTCTAAGGATGGTCGGTTCATAATTTTCAAATGACTTTGATATGTTGATTATGGGATATGGGATATTTTTAAATAATATACATAATAATAATTTGTACACAATTGTTTTTTTAGATTAATTATACTTTTAAATCCAATAATTAATTATGGTTATAAAAAATGAATTATGTTACAACCACAGAGACAATTGTTCGTCTGTATGCATGAGTAATGTTTCCCATTTTCAAAAAACGTGATAGAAAAAATTTAAGTTTTTTTTCTATTAATAATTATTATTTTATCATAAATAGCATATTAAAATTTTAAATTGAATTATATATACCATTTTTTTTATAGAGTGATCAAAAATGATTCACACGGTTTCATAGATGTAGAAATCCCCAAATATATATATACGACGTCATTATTTTCAATAGTTGGAAAGGTAAGAAATGATATGATATAATATCTTTATAGAAACATAATTATGTCATTTATATCATATATATGCATTAAATTCTTTCTTAAGACCATCCTTGAGAGGTGGTTATGGGAAATTAATTACATAGGTTCATAAGGCGACAGTCTACCGTACAAACAAATGATGGTTTCACTTCCCATTTGATAGATTATGAGAAGGAAATAGGTTATTAAATAAACATAATAACATTAAAATATATGTAATATATTTAATTTATATTTTCATCATGGTTGAATTTTATTTAAAGGAGGTATAATAATAAATAAAACTAAAACATCTTGTTACTGTAAGTACCTCCCCTTTGGACAATTGTCATTTCATTACACTAGAAGGCCTCTATGTTTCGAATTATTCAAAAAATAATACCTATAGAACATGTGGAGGTATTATAAAAAAGTAATTTATATATGTATTTTTCTATACATAATTCTCAAAATGTGTGACGAATAGAGGACAAGAGGTTTCCTTTTTTATGTTAGGGGAGAGGCACTCTTGGAACTACATAAAGTATTATGTTAATATAAATTAATTCCCCTTTGAAAATGGAACCGATTATATATATTTAGAATTTAGTACTAGTATGACTCTCAATAATCTTATGCAATAAAATTTTTACAAGTTAAGGTGATTTTTTAAACATTATTTCTTTTTTATCTCCCATTAACCCTTTTGGTTATTAACATGATATTAATGTTTAATATTTTTAGGGGTTATGAAATTTACTATAAATGGAAACGAGAAAATTAAATAGTCCATGACTGATATAATAAATGATATATCATTCATATGGCTGAATATGTGGTTTTTAATGAATATTAAATCCTTTAATGAAATATTGTTTGTTATAAAATATCAATAATGCAATTTTTGAAACTATTCATTTAATTTGGATTTAAATTCATCAAGGTATAAATGTCATAAAACTGTAGACTTTTTAAAGATACATAATATTTTATTCATATTTATGAAATTTTTGGGACACCATGAATCACCCAAACAAATTTTATTTTATGACCTTTAAAATCATTTATACGTTTTTTCTACTACTTGATCAAGCACTTTTCTGATGTTCCATAAGCATTTGAGGTAGTTATTTTAAAACTAAAAATTAAATATAAATTAAAATACTAAGAATAACTTACTTATTTTTAAGATGATATTTAATATTCATTAATAAATTATTTTTATCCATATGTGAAAACATAATTTAAATTTTAAAGTAAGAGAGTGATATTTTTTATTTTTAGTTACATAAAATATTATATAAGTCATTTTCAAAGAAAAATGGAAAAATATCCTTGACATAGAATAATGGATTATGATGGTATACCCAAACTCATAATAATTATTCCATGAATTATTTAGGGTTATTTTCTAGTTCTTATCATATAATTTTTTACATTAATTTCCCAATATATGCTTGTCGAGGTGATAAATATTTACTACCTATATTATTCAAAATGGAAAAAATATATAAAAGAATTATTTACCAAATATGATTATTCTGATTTTTAATATGGTATCCATTTTTCTATATTAATTTTCTAGAAATGGAATAAATAAATTTTAATATAAATGTGTAAAATGTAGTGAAAATAGTTTATAGAAAAATGATTCTTTAGGCCCAAATATAAACGTAATAAAAAAACATGTATAATGATTATTACTAGGTAATTAATTATAATATTTATAAATAAATTATTCCTGTGAAATTTTATGATAAAATTAAAATTATAAGGTAATTCTAAAAAAAATATGACAAGTTTATAAAAACATGTATTTTTTATTATTCACTAAAAAATAAAAAAGTTAGAAAATCCTAAAAAAATAATCCTTAGATAATTATTATATGATGATTTAAAAAAATTATATATTTCATGAAATAAAATTTATAAATGTGGTGGAAATTATTTATAATATTTTCTCACAAAAATATATAAAATACATTTTTGAAGAAAATTTATTTTTGAAGAATAAAATGACTTCACTAAAAATTGATTATTTATTTACTAAGAATTAAAATATAAATTTTTAATGGCAAGAATATTTATATATATATATATATATTGCGTTTAATCCTTTTAATACCTTCTAAGTTAACTACTAGGTTATAAAAATTAAATTTATATAATAATATATCGTGGTTCATTTAGGCTTAGTGTTGTGTGACTTATAATCTATAGAATATAGTTTTATTTTAAAAATATCAGGTTTATACATTATTTTTATATTCAATGAATCTCTATTCATAGTAATAGGTCCATAAAAACATTACACCCTTCCATGTAAACTTTTAAAAGGGTTTTTAAGCCATCAAAAGATTCTCACAAATCATTAGTAATACACATCTAATTCAAAGAAACTATGGATCTCCATTACAAAATATGATATGAGCCACTCCTTTATTTATATTATCCTTTAAGTGTGTACAGATAACCCATCGATGGTGGTAAAATTCTCCAATAATGATACTTACTCTATCCAAAACTCATATTTTTTATGCATTGCATCAATATTATCCTTTCAAAAATTCTTTAACTGAGTAATAAATTAATCTTCACAGTCACCTTTGTTTTGAAGTGTATCATAATATAATCAATAAAGACATCTAATAATTTATTTAGGTAATCTATAATGGATTTAATCCTTTTTTTCATGAATATTTATGAATAATTAGTTAGTCTGAAGATAATAACTATGAACTCTACATATCCATACCTCATTTGAAGGGTCTTCTTGGGAATATATTCCTTCCTAAACTTTAATATGTGATATCCTAACTGAATTTCCACCTTATAGATGCACAAATCCCCATTTATATAACTAACTAAGTAATCAATCCATTAAAAGATATATTTTTTTCATGGTTTTTTTCAGTTTACGATAATCATTTATAAGGTTCATTAGCATATCCTTCCTCTTGATGAACAGGACTGGATCACCCAATGACGAAGCACTCAGGTGTATAAAACCCTTTTCTATATTATATTTTAACTTATTCTTTATTTATTCCTATTCAATTATGTCTAATCAATATAAATTCTTTGATATGGGAAAAGATCTAGGTATAGGTTCAATTGAGAACTCAACTTCTCAACCATGAGGAAGACTAGCCACCTCTTAATGAAATACATTGGTATAGTCCCTCACAATTGAAATATCTTCACACTTTATTTTATCATTTATCTCAAAAATTTACACTACATATGCTTTATCATAAGTCAATAATAACCACAATTTATGTGGATATTTTAATGGAGATTCATCCAAATCCTTATAATTACACACAATCATAGGATAACTCAGGTTTTGAAGATTTATATACCTCTATTAACAGTTGATGTTGTCTTTCTATAATGACCACCAATCCTTTTCCAATATATCATCAAATTCCACAAAATGATGTATTCACTAATTTTTTGGGAGCATCAATACAAAAACATTAATTGGGGAAGTTTTCCTTACTTAGGATACAACAATTACTTGGTTTCTTCCACACAGATAGATCAACCACACTAATTTTAGGTTTTTTATGAATAGTTCTATTGAACCTGCAAGATATGAATGGATATTTGTAATCAAAATAAAAAAATATGTTCTACATTATTAAATGAATAACAAGTATAATTTTCATGACATTATTTTCAAAATTCTACTTCATCAATACTGATAGCATATGACATTCCTTTATCTATATACCAAAGAGGTTTTTTATGAATATTGTTTACAAACATTGTCTTATGTTTTGGGTCGTGTTTCCTCCGACGATGATGATGCTGAAGGTCGACGATGTGGTTCGCCAGCGTTATGCTTTGGTACTGGATGGTGCTGCTGATAATGGTCGTTGGTGTTGTTCGTTGGCCTTATGTTTTGTTCGAAAGGATCACCGATGGAAGTGGTGTGCGACAGATGATTCGTCACTGGTTGTGAAAATTTGTGGAACATGTGTTTTTTGCGGTTCCTTGATGCTGTGAAGGAGAAGAAGGGTTCTCTATGGCGTTGCTCTAGATGCTGCAGGTCCGGTGGGTCTCGCCGACGATCTGACGGGAGGTGACATGGGGATTCATGAAGGCTCGCATCTTGAGTGCGGTGCGGATAGGATCAAGACGCGTCTAACGGTGACTCAGTAATCGATTGGCCGCGGTTTTTGTGGTCAGCGCGTTAGACAGCGTGTCAGGGCTCATGGATCAAGGTATTGATGGAGGGGGAGCGGTTATTTGAAATTTGAATTTGAATTTGATGATTGAATGTTTAAAGCTTGGAGTATGAGTTTCTGTATGGTTACCGGTTTTCCTTAAACCGACATCGATAAAATAATAAAAAATGATTTGCGGCTTATAGAAATAGCTTTCATAATGTGCATGTTCATTGAATATGAAACAATGTATCATAGGAAGAGTGATTATTTGATCCTCTTTTTCTTCCATTATATTAACAGTCCCATTTCATGTCTCTTTGACAATGATTGGCCAGATTATCCATTTTTCTACACTTGAAACATCTCTAATTTCCATTATCGTATTTTTTATGATTCTTCTTTCCATATTTTTTGACACATGGGAAGTTGTACATTATTTACCCTATGGGATTTATTCATTGATCCTCCCAAATTAAACTCCTTTTTAATAAATTTATCTTCATCACTATGAGACCGATAAGATTCAATAATCTCAATATTGACCTTAATAGAAAAAAAACAATCACTTAATAATTTTCAAAGCCATGAATATCAAAATATTTTCAAATAAGAGGCTTTAATCTACTAAAAAATTGATCCACCTTACATTTTGTGCTGATGGAAAAATAAAATGTGTACCATGAAATCCTTGTGTAGTTTTCTTCAGGTTAATCGATAGAATCATATTCCTTTGTCTTCATTCCAAGGAACTACCTCTCCATTTTATGATGAATATTTTGGGGAAAATGTTTATTGAAAAAGATATCTCTAAATTTTCCCATTCAATGTAATAAATATTCTCTTTGGACTTTGTGTTCTGGATAATTTTCTACAACTGATCGGAATCCCACTCCATTTGATAAATGATCAAAATTACATTATATTATTTTGTGTATTAGAGTAAGGATAATATATTCTCAATTGGGATAATACATTTTTCCATGATGAGGGTATTTGATAATCCATTAAAGATGGGAGGCCTTTTCAGATAAAGGACATGACCATAGTATGAACTTTCATTATAGAAGGAGGGTGGTCAACTCAATTCATGTTATTATAAAAAATTAGTTACTTAATATAGTAAATATTTTAAGATCTCATCTACCAATAATATTAGGTTAGTAATATCATTTGGGTAATCAAAATACTACCGATCATATGATTTTTTATCATGATTTCTTATATTTTACACCATTCACTAAAAAATAAAATAAAAAACTAGAGTGGAGAATACTAAAACTAAAAAACTAAAAAGGGAAACTATGAAAATGTGAGGAATAGCGTATATATGACATGTAAATCTTAACTTATGTGTTTGTAAATTTAAATATAAATTATTCATGATAATTTTCGTATAAAATTTTCTAACCTAAATATCTATTCAATTCTATTATAAGTTTTTCTAATGATTCTGTGATTTTTTCAAAAGAATATCCCGCGGGAGTAACAAACTAGGTATGTAGTATGCCATATTTATCATTCACTAGGAAAAGTTCATGTAGACACATGATTCCCACTTTTAAGGGTTATTAACACTAGGAACAATTTTCCTAGAGAGGCATCCACTTGTAGTATCCATATTGGGATGTAATATCTTAGAAACTATTCACTCTTTACTTAACCAAAATAGTTGGATATTACCCTATACATATAAATATTCCCATAGTTCTCCCTAAATTATTCTAGGAATCATCCCAAAAAATAATTATACCTTCCTCTAATACCAAATATAGGTATCCAGACCTTTTATATATATATATATATTTTATTATTTTTAACATAAATATTCAATAAACACAAACAAGGGATCAAGAGACCAAGTGTCTTTGGAATATTGAGTTAATAATATATGAAAATGAAACTAAAATAAAATTTCATTATTTTAACACATATAATGAGTTCCTAAGCCTCATTTATCTTCTAAAACTGTAGAGGATAACCTAAGGAATATATAAATAAAATGGGTGAGTTATAAATCCCACTTATGGAACAAACATTACAACGAAACCTAACATATTAGTCAAAAGGAATAACATTATATCATGAAATTCAAGGATTATAACTAATAATATAGGGTAATATCATAAAAAACATAGTATCATGAGATTATGTAAATATAGGACTTTGTAAAAAACAAAAAAAACATGATATAAACATAATTCAAGACCCACTACTAAAGACAACATCACTTGGTGGACATAGTCCCAACATCTATTAGGTATACTCCCTTATCCCATAAATATTGTTTAATGCGACATAAACATTAACCAATGAATTCAAGCACTATCTAGGTACGCCCATCATAACATATACATGCATATGTATTATACATAAGGAATCAAATCTAAGGTATAAAAAGATATTTTCTATATAATTAATTGGGTTTCAAAATCATATCATATAGGTAAATCATAATGGTTTCCTTGAAATCATTGATTAAAACATTATCAAACATTTATTTATAAAACTTAATAATGCTTCTTCAAAAATTTTGTCCAAGATATGCGAATATGTGAAAAAGTTTGGATATGTAACTTTGGAAATATACCACTTAAGTAGGGTTTTAAGGAAAAGGGTAAAGATTCTTTAAATATAAAAAGAGCATATTAATTTAAAAAAACAATTTAACTAATAATTTTTTTCCATAATAAAATGAGAAATTTTATAATCCAATAATGGTTCAAAAAAATTTATCAAGTGGTATTTTAAATTGGGTAAGAGAGATAGAAACTCCATTTAATGGGGTTTTCTTAATGAAAGGTCTTGAGAAGGGAACCTTTAAAATATGTATATACCTATAAAATAAAAGTGAATTAAACTACGTATATATGTGGGGAAAATAAATAAATAAAATTTAATAAGTAAATGTGAAAAATAAATAGATAATGCAGGGTAAAGAGAAAGAATGTGCATCCTAATGAAAATAGGGTGGTTCGGAGAGATCCCTTAACTTACTTTCTGAAGACATTCTAAACATAAAATTAACATCTTGAATAATAAAATTACCTTCCTTTATAACTTAATTAATAAAATATTTTATCTATTTTTATATTATATTTATATTTTTCTTATTTATGGTCATTTTAATGATATATAAGTTTAAATTTCCCTATTCTGAGGATGTTTATTTCATTATTCTAGGGTCAGATCTGTTGAGGATAATTGTGGATATTCATTTCAAAATGATATAAAAATATATAAGGAAAATGATATGATATTAATTTACTTATATAAATTTATATGGTCCCAAATACCCTTAAATTTTAAATAATCAAGATGATTAATTTAGAAAGATATTTAATGTTATATGACTTGTTTATTTTTCTGGTTTTACTAACCATAACGAACTAGTTTCATTTTATTTTACATTATGGGCATATATTAATTCTATAATTTGAAAAAATAAATAATATACATATTTAAGATATTTTATGCCAATATATATGAATTTAAAACTTCTTTGAATGTGTTAATGGAAAACAAAATGACATCATCCAAGGAGGTAGTGAATAGACATAATATAGACAATAGTTTCTTTTTCAGTATCAGAGGAGAATAAAAGAGGATGGATTATAGATATTCCATTATCAATATAACATTATATTATACATATAATACTAGAGATATTATTCCATGGTGTATTATGGAGGTGAGGAGAAGTTAGAGTAATAAAATAATTTGTAAGTGGTAGTTTGAAAATATTACCTCTTGAATTTATTCTCCTATAAAAACTCCTTAAGAAATATTTAATTTGACTATTAGTGAAAATTTTATAACTATGATATGGGTTAGAGGATTATTAAGTTGATTTGGTAAGAAATTTTCCAAGAATCATTGAACAAAAAATGTGAGGATAAGGGGGGTGAGGGGTGGTATTTATAAAGGGATGAGAGGGGTGTCTTTTAAATATTATATTCATTAGTTTTTAATTTTAGATCAAGACTAAAAATAAGGATTATTCTTGATATTATATAAAGTATAAGGTGAAAAAAAATTTGAACTAATCGGTGCTTACATATTCACTTATACAATTAATCATGTATTTAACTTATATTGTTAAATACCATATTTTACTAAATTTAATTATTCAACAAAATTTTAACTATTTTAGATAAATATAAAAATCCTCCGAGACCATTATTCAACAATTATATTCAAAAAATTAAATCCATTGTATTAAAATAATTTTATATATTTTGGAAATTAAAATTTTAAAGTAAATAATAATTTATTCTAAAAAACAATAATAATTTCAATACTATGACCATTTTTTCGACCCTTTGAAAAAATATTTAGGGTTTCATAAAATAGTATTATAGTTTAAATAAAAATTAATATAAATTTTTAATCCCATTTTATTAATTTAAGTCTTATTTTAAACTATTATATTATTTATAAAATTTAAAATAAAATATATTTTGTTTTCAAAAAGACAAACACTTATTTTATCAATTTTAAAACTAATATTTACTAGAATCATGATATAAATATGTCATTTTTTAATTTTATAAGATAAAAAAATATTATTTTACACTTCAATACTTGAGGATACTATTCTAAATGTAAGTTTACAACTCTTAACAAGAAATATTTTTATTCTAATGATCAAATAGAAATAGTCACATTACTATTAGAATATTTAGATAAGTAATAGTAATATTGGTTCCCTAGTTCCTATAAATACTTTATATTTTGTAAATTTATAATTCAATTATAATTTATACCAATGTTATATATATTTTAATTTCACATGTGAATATTTTATTATTATTATTTCATTTAATTTATACATTGTTGTTCGTGAGTGCGGTTATTCTAGAGGATTGGTCGTATCAAATTTTTATTATTTTAGTTATATTATTTTCGATTTTTTATACCATTTTTATATTTTAAATTATTATAGTCATTTTTAGTATCTAAATATAATATTCAATCTAATATAATAATAATAATTCAATTCTATCATGTAGTGCATATGCTTTATATAATACTATATTATTATGTATAGAAAAATTATACAATCAAATATAGAATTCGAGTAGTAAAATTCATGGTCATTACAAAATAGTTGTGAGTATTATTTCTCAAAAAAAAGATTTAGGTATTTGGGAACTTTATTTTATTGAGATTCATGGTAGATAAATATAATGTAACTAAACTAAAGTATTTGAGGTATGATATATGTGGGGAGTATGAAAGTGGGTAGTTTCAAAGAATCATTTATAAAAAAGGATTATAGTTTGAGATGACCATTCTAGGTATTTTTAAACATAATGAATTCAAAGAGAGACTGGATAAAACAATATAATAGTAGGTAAAAATCATGATAATTCACAATGGTTTTCTGACCGGATTTTTGGATGAATATTTGAATTGTATAGCCTACTCGGTGAATGTGTGACTTTCATCTCCATTGGGAAAGAAAATTATGAAATACCATTAATTAGTAAAAAAATTGAACTTACTCATCTCAATGTCTTTATTAGACTCACCTAAACCAATATTGGGACTAATTATGGTCCCAAGAAAGAGTGTAAGTCTTGAAGATTTTACATTATAGGATATTGTGATGAAGAATTTATATTTCAACTATTGGAAAAAAAACCCTCAAAAGGTGGTATGAACTAAAACTTATATCATTGTTGAAGAGATAATTTTGAAATAGAAGAATCAAGTAGAGGTTACTAATGAAATTAAATTGTTATAATATGTTTTTTTTACTTAAATAATTTCAAGAAGAAATTATTTCTCTAAATAGTTTTGAAGTATAATTGTTTGAGAAACACGATCCTATATATAATATGTTTAAAATGATTATAATGATCTGGTGGTATTTCCAAGGAAAGAATTTACCAAAATATTTAGGAATGTATAAACTCGATGAAATGATCTAGATAGTGATGTTTTAGAAGTAATAATTCTAAATAGAGTAGATCCATAAGGAAAATTTCAATGGGATATCATGATTAGGAACCAATTGTATAGATACATAAGTTATATATAATATTTTCATATAATTAATTATTGAGAACCCATTATCCTGAAATAGAATCTAAAGATAAGGGACTTGAATAAAAGTTAGTAATCTATAAAAGATAATATTTATTCTATGCATGTTCCTAGATCATGGGAGACAAAAAAAAATCATTTTTTGGATTATTATAATTTAGAATAAATGGTTTCTTAGGAAGAATGAGGAAGAAGATATTATAAATTTTTAGATGTAATGGATTTTCATGAAAAGTTTTTAACAAAATGAATGTGGGTATTATTAAAATATGTTTTCTCTTATATTTACTCAAATGATAATTTGGATGGCTCTCGCCATGTTTGTAATGGAATGAATTCATTTGGAGTAGTTTGGTTTGGATAATTATTTTTTCATAGGTAAAAAATAAAATAAATATATTTGGAGTATTTTGATTGTTTTTTGATGAAAAAAACTAGTATATTGTATGTAATATGATGTGTAACTTTTATAGATTTAATTAAGAACTAAATTAGTAGAACTAAAATAATGATTTTATGACTGAAAAGAAATTCATCCCATCAAATTTTTATCATTTATTTTATATTATGGTGTTTGATGATGGGGGTATCATTATCTTTCTTCTCAATATTAATAAAATTCTTATTACCCATATAATGAGAAAAATGATTATTGATATTTAAGCTAAAGATTCAATAAGAATCAAGATGAAGGATATTTTCATAGATAAATAGATCTTTGTGATTTGGATATTAGGGGACAATGTTTCAAGAACATTATTCCTAAATATCTCTTAAAACATATTATATTTGGTAAAATGACTCGAATTGAGAAAGTATAATTTGTTACCACTCCCCATGATAGAAATTTCAAGTATATAAAATGGAATAAACCATGAATGAATGATGTTGTCAAATATATGTAATTGTTTCCCTCTTCATTGGTAATCATGTGTTTGATGTTTTCCTTGATTTGTACATGTACAAATATTGTGAAAGTATTAGGAGTTGTTAATATGTTCATGGTATATAAAAAAAGAAAGAACTAGAAGTCAGTGTAGTTGATAATTTTATATCTTAAGGGTTCCAATAGTTTGTCTCTTTGATTTAAAATAGATGAACTATTAAAAAAAATTCATTAAGACATTGGGGGAATATGAATACCTGAAAGAGGATGATGGGACATATGTTATCTTATGGAGGCACATTTATGAGTTGGATGGTGAAAAATAAACTAGTATCTTCATTTTTAACAACAAAAGTGGAGTATATTTATTTAACATAATCATAGGAGTTGATTTGACTAAAAAGGTTGTCGTAAAATCTAGAAAAAAGAAGAAAGATTTATATTTTATCTCTGATTAAAAATTTAAAATCCATTCTCCCCATAATATTATGTTTCCTTCCATGAAAAATCACATTCTATTGATAAATCACTACATCAAGATGTTTTCTGGAAGAAAATATTTTGTATCTGTGGATGGTGGATGGATTTTAAAATTTAGAACTTTTATTGATGAAAGATATCGTGAATGGTACGATATAGTGGTGATCCTCTCAATTTGGATGTGATGAATATAATTATTGTGGGGAACCAAGAAAATACAAGGATTTATTGTGTAGGGAGAGTGGTTTTTTGAATTTCGATGCTGGATATAGTGGTGGATCTCTAAAAAAAATTATTAAGTTAGATATTTTTAGCTTTATCCTTGTAAAATAAATTATATATATATATATAAAAATTATAGAATAGTTGATTCTGTAAGAATACTATTTGATGTTTATATGTATATGGTGTAGTTTCAGCTAGAATATCTGGATATCTACAAGTTGGTTGTCCAAATGATGATAGTCAAAAGTAAGAAATAATAATTTATCCCATGAAAAGTCTAGAGGGGAAGTGAATAGACGAAATTGAATTACATTATATATTTTATGATGCACATGTAAGTACTTTTATAAGTTTCTACCTTATTAATTTTTTAGGAAAACTAGATATAATTGTAACATGTATAATATATAAGAGTAATCACATAAGAGTTCTAAAAGCACATACTATTTACCAGAAGGAAGGGCTGATGTGTTGGATGTATTTGATTCAATGAAGTGGTTACCATAAACTAAATAGTTATGTGATAATTCTCTATATTAAGTTCAGATGAAATCATTATTAGTTTGTAACACCTTTATATTTTATAAAGAATTCTTTTAGATAGTGTATACAACACGCAACAATAATCTTAGAAAAACCAGGAAATATTATTATTTAAATCTGACTATTATAATGTATCCATTTAATTGTTAGGTATTAATATTAATAAAAACATTATGAAATATATATAAGTGTCCTACATAATAAAATCTTATTAATTAAAGGTATTGAAATAAGTACTCAATTTTCAGAACTTTTATTTTACACTTCAAATATATGTTTTCTTTAAAAATTATTTTTTATATATATTTGTAAGATAATAATATAATTACATTGTAGATAGTTTATAAATTATATTTTTTAAAAAAATATCATTTTTGAAATCACTATATCAAAATTAGTTTATGGTGAATGTTTCTTATTTTTATAAAAAGATTGATTTTTATTAAATTGTGAAAAAATATAGATTTTTTAAACAATAACTTCTTTTCATTAAAATTACCATTATTAGTTTTATTTTCTATCCAAGTGACATGCATATTATTTATTTATATATCATTTCATTAATTAAATTTCAATCATAAGTACACCTAAATTTGGTATAAGTTCATTTTTGTGCTTAAAGTTGTTT
This sequence comes from Viscum album, assembly GCA_963277665.1. Classification (NCBI taxonomy): domain Eukaryota; kingdom Viridiplantae; phylum Streptophyta; class Magnoliopsida; order Santalales; family Viscaceae; genus Viscum; species Viscum album. Next base: position 494,034,247 of record OY728132.1, read on the forward strand.
TCTAAAAAATTATTTTTCATTGCATTTTCCCAATTTATATTAAATTAATTTATTCAACATCAGTGAATTGAATCATAAAAAATTAATTACATATTTGGAATTTGTATAATCAATGATTTTTTATAGTTCTCTTTTATTTTTTATCATTATGAATAGTAACAATGGTAAAATTTATCAATTCAATAAGGGTAAAAGGGGTAAAAACTTATAAAAAAACAAGTGTGTAATTCCTTAAAATCACAAACAAAATTCCCCTAATGAAAATCCATGAGTTTCTTAAAACCATCCTTATCAATATCTTTATAATATGGAAATTTGGTTCCATTTTACTTTGATAATGACATAAAAATATCTAAATAATGTATGAAAATAAAATGTCACTCCCATTGCTTAAATAAACATTAGTATTGTATACCATGGTTAAAAATAATTTATGAATGATATAAATTTGTAACATTGAGCATGGAAATATAATATTTATTCAATAAATTTATTTCTCAATTTTTTTAATTTTTTTAATAACCATTAAGGATTATAAATCTCTAATGAATCTCTTTTACAATTGGTAAAAAATCAATGTAAATAAATTTAAAAGAATTAAATTTTAGGATTTTTGGATAATATAGGGTATCAAATCATTTTCATGGATCTAAATGTGATATAATTAATTTTTTATAAATTTATGTTAGAATTCAATTATTTTTATGAATTTTTTATGTCCAAAATTTTTTAAATAGTGGAAAAATATAGTTTTTATGACATAAAATATATTTAATTATATTTTTATAAAATAAATATGATATAATAAATTTAAGAAATTTTTTGAATGAATCAAGTATGATAATTCAATAAAAATATAAAAAACTCAAAAAATGTTAATTTTAATTTGTTCATTAATAAACCTGAAAATCATTTTCAGTGTCGACGTAGTGCTTGTACAGTACTATAAAAGTTATATTTGGTACCCTAAGGATTATTATAGGTAAGTAAAATATTATTTTCATGACATGGAAAGAAAATATTTTTTATAAATGATTATTTTTATTTATAGTTTCTAAATTTTTAGTTAAATAATAATAATCTTATAAATATGATTGTGTAATGTATGTACATGGTGCGAAAAGTCAAAATAAAATATTAAATATGTTTTTATGATATTAATGAGAGTATATATACCTTATTATTTAATATAAATGATAAAAATTATGTATAATAATTTTTTAATGTTAAAAATTTTTTAATGTTAAAATTTTTAAATAATAATTTTTTTAATGTTATTATATTTCTTTAAAACACATACACCACGATGGCAAAACATATATAAAAATAATAAAACAATTAAATATATAATTTTAAGGATATTAAAAATGACAATATATAAGTGATTTTGAGTAGAGCACAAATTTTATAGATATTTAGGATGTTTAATTTATGATCTAATAGATCAAATTCTAAATTTTATGTTTTCATGATGTTTTTAATGGTAAGTATTATGATTATTGAAGAAAAAACCATAAATAGTAATTAATGTTTAAAATTTATATTTAAATATTTTCAAAATTATAAAAATATTATCATGACTCATATAGATATTAATGTGATAATATAATAATTCCTTCTCTTTATTGGTGCCACTTTTCATTTTTATAATTACCTTTATGTCCCTTAAGGATTGAAAAATTGTGAAAACACCGTTGATTTTTTTCTATAAAAAGGAACTCACTTTAAAAAAAATAGATAATTTTAATTATAATTTTTATCTAACTCCTTTAACCAAATCCCTCTCTAAAACTGAATTCACATTCCCTCATCCACTAGTTTGATAAAAAAACTCTCCTAAAAATTCCTTAGATCAATCAATAGGAAGCAACAGAAAGGTAAATGTAAGAGTTTATTAACTCAATTTCTTTAATTTCTTTATAGTTATACTTTATTGAATATATAATTTCATTATTATAGGGATATGACCATAAAATTAAATAATATTTAGTTTTATTTTAGAAATTTCTTTCTTTTACATTGTTGATCTTTTCAATTTTTTGAGTTTTAGAGAATTAATTCATAACACATAAATAAAAAAAATAAAAAAAAATAAAGTAGAAACTTATAATTAGTATCGATATTTCACATAATGTAAAACATTTAAGATAAATCATGGAAGTTTTTTATGAAGACTCTATATAACTTTAAACATGACCTCTTTTAATCCCTTACTCATCCCTAAATCCTGTGAAAAAAATTAAAAATGTGGAATGAGAAAAAAACTCAATAAAGGATAAAAAATAAAGAAACTATTAGTTTAGTGAAAAACATTAAAACCCATTAAAATATATTTATTTAAAATATAAAATTTTAAAAATAAATGGAGGTATAATTCCTTTAAAAATATCATTTATTTTACCTTATAAAAATAATTATTTCTATGGAAACTCATTAGAAATACTAGAAAATTCATGTATGTACCTTGAAACTTCATCTCATAGAACCAAAACATTAACCTTATAGGACCCTTATATATTTTAATAACCATAAATCCAAATTCTAACATTTTTATCCAGAGAATATAATCGTTACCCAATGCATTAGAGTGATATCTAGGCGCACCCATCGTTTAAGCTATAACGGGATCACCCTGCACTATCTGAGAAAACTCATCATTTATAATTCCTAAGAACCACAACATTAATAAAACATTTCATCATTTGAAAAACTATTTTAAACTATCATGTAAATCACTTTTAGATATTAAAATACTATTTTCATTCAAAATCCCATTTTCAATAAAAAAATACACCTTCTTTTGAAAACCCATTTTCTATACCAAAATTACCATGAAAAATTGTAAATATTGTTTTTCATTTAATAAAACATATAATATTTCAACTTAATATATAAAATAAATAATATTAAATGTGAAATAAAAAGTAATTGTCACCATTTTGTTTAAAACACGTAAAAAGATTTTTATTGAGAAACATTAACATAAAGTAAAATAGACAAAAAATGAACTTTGTAAATATTTTATATCTACATAAAACAATTTAAAAATAAATTTTAAAACATGGACATGGAAATGCAATAAATTTTTAAGTAAATACTTGAAAGATGATTTTTTCAAACAAAAGACCCTTATCACTTGAGAAACACTTGAATTATAAAACCCATTAAATTATAAAATTAAAGACATTAAATATCATGATAATAGATAAATTATTGATATATAATTTCAAATGATCTTTATATACACCTTAAAAATAATAAAGATGTATAACATCATGAATGACTTTAATGAGATGAAATTGAGACGAAGTCCCTTACATTGAGTCTGACATGTCACATGTGACATTATCTTGTAGAATAATAAAATTATGTTAATTATTTACTTTCTTAAGAACCTTTTAAAGATTAATATTAATTTTATTTATCTTATATTTAATTTATATACAATTAATTAATCAAATAAGTATAAGTTATCGGTTTTGACCATATTTGGTTTGTGTGCCAAAACGATGTTGGTAGGTCGACTATGGTCAAATGGGTCATTATCTAAATTTATTAATAATAATAATAATTATAGAATAATAATATTTATAAATCAATTATTCATTTAAAAACAATAATTGAATATGGTAATGATAAATGAACCAACATTTCAATCATGGAGACGGTAGGTCCTACGTACGAATGAGTAACGTTCCCATTTCCCAATGATCATTAAGAAAAGACGGTATAAAAAATTTATCTTTATAGAATGATATTTATATCATAAATACCATATTATTTAATTATGTAAACATATATATTATTCTTGTGATATGGTGATGAAAAAAGAATAATAACATCGCTTTGAGGATGTGATGGTCCACACGTCCATGAATGATGTTATCACTTTTTCAGTGTGTGAAAAGGTAAGAATAGAATTATATATTATATTTAATAAAATATAATTATTCCTTTAATATCATAATTATTTATATTATATATTATATATTCATTATATTTTCCATTATTATCATCCATGTAACACGTTATTGAAAAACACTTCACATTCATTCGCAAGGTAGTAGTTTTTTGTACAGCTGAGTGACAATATTGTTTCCCTTACCGTATGAAATGTAATAAGGGAGTACATGATATAGTTAATAAAGGGGTATAATTTTGTTATAAATATCATAAATATAATATATAAATACTATTTCAATCATTATACCCAACCATGAGATGTGGTAATGGAAAAATAAACAACATGTTTCATGAGGCAGTAGTTTGTCGTACACACGAATGATTATTTCATAACACATTTGATGGATGTGTGTGTGGGTGTAGGTAATAACCTTAACATAACAACATATAACTATATCTATGATACTTATTATATTATATATTCATGTTATAAAAAAATTAATTGTGTGGAGAAGGATATAAAACAAAAATCCATGTTCATAAATGTTACCTCTCCATCGGGTAACTTTTTTCTTTTTTCACGAAAATAATTCCTTGGTTGGATATATTCCAAAATTTAGACTTCTAGGATGATATCAGGGACTTTTATAAATAATTGTTCAATGGTTTGGTCACACCAAATGTCTTAGGAAGTGAGAATAATTGGGGAGAGTGAATTTTCCTTTATAGTGGAGGAGTGGTATTCTTGTAAATACAAAAAACAAAACCCTTTTGGGAGGTCCCACTTACCTAGTGTGCCTAAAAATGTAAAATTTTAAATACAAGAGGTTATATGGTAAAAATAATATCATAAATAGTTTTTATAAATTTTTTTGGTCATTTACACACCTTATATTATAAGATTAACCACTAAGTAAAATTGTTTTTTTCCTTAATAACTATAATTAATTTTAATTTATTTCACTAGTTTTTTGTAAAAAAACTAATTTGAAATTAATAGACATTATAAATTATTCTTATTCCAAATATTGAATCCATTTTTTCAAATTCAATTCACATAAGTTTCAAAATCAATTTTAATATCAATCCTGCAGTTGCTGCAAGACAACAGGTTTTTAAGGTGAGTTTTTTTTTGAAAAATGTGATTCTATATTAACTCAATGACTAAATATAATAATTTTATAAAACTAAAATAATATTTTATAACATATAGTATATAAATTTCATTTAAAACATTCCCCTTAAGGGATTTTTTTTAATTAATTAAAAAGGTGAAATATTATACATTTTAAAACAGTTTTTAGAAAACCCTATCTATAAACCAAAAAAGAAACTTATATTAAAAACAAATATAAATTTGATTAAAAATTAATTAACTGGATTAATTATTTCATAAATTATACTTATTTTAATTTAAATCATATTCATAACAAATTTTGAATCTTAAACGACTTAATTTTTTAAAATAATTGACTTTTTTACAAAAATCGGTACTTTACACTATTCAATGGAAAAATAATATTTTCGAAAAAATAACAAAATTTCACCGAAATTAAATTTTGATATGATGAATTAAAAAATTATATTAATTTATAAATGTTTCCTCATGTGTTGATATGAATTGTTTCTTCATATTTTGATGAATCAACTAAATCTTCTCATACAGTTCTTCTACCAATTAAGGTCTCATCAACTTCCTTTCTCCTAATTCATCCCAAAATTATAGTTTCTGACACCACTTTCAAAGTAATTCCTTAAATTGTTTCATATGATTACTAAAATAAAAAAGAATATTTTGTCTGAAAACTCAACAAATGAAATATTTTGATCCCAAATTCCTTGGTAATCAATTATAAAATAATAAAGCTTATATTACTAGGTATGAATCATCCTCTTAGTCTTTCTATTGTATTGAGGATGAAAAGTTTAATTGAAATTTAATTTAGTTCCCAATGACTTCTTAAGTCGTTCCAAAAAATTAGATTTGAACTTGGGATCACGTTATAATACAATGGATAGAGGCACTACATATAAACTGACAATCTAATTTTGATACAATCGAGAAATTTGATCTAAATACATTATATATATAATGGGAGGAAATGTCTAGATTTATTTAATTGAAAAATAATAACCCAAATCACATTATTCCCACTTTATTTCCTTGGAAATCCCATTATGAAACCCATTTATATATTTTCCCATTTCTACTCTAGTACTGGAAAAGGTTGAAGTATCCTCTTTGGTAATAGGCATTCTTCTTTAACCTATAGAAAATTTATAAGCTACATGGTAAATTATTTAAAATCAATTTTCATTCCATGCCACTAGTAATACAGATGAAGGTATATGTACATCTTATTGCTTCTCAAATGAATAGGAAATGGAAAACTGTGATATTTATTCAACAACTCTTTCCTCAATAGGAAATCAAAAAAAAACACATGATATTTTCCCAAATCATAAAACACATTCTTCAATAATATTTAAAACTAGTAAATTACCATTATTAATGGATTATACCATTTGATTCAAATATTTATCTTCCTTCCATACTCGCATAAATCTTTTTGACAAATATGATAGTAACAAAACCTAAAACAAAATAGTGGATGTCCCTAAATCTACAACTTATAGGCCAAAATCCATCAAATAATTTACCAAATAATCACATTCTAAATGTAAAAAGGTTAATGTAGCATTATTTTTTCAAATAAAATAATCCACCACTTTGTTTGATTTCCTAGGATGGTAATTAATCATGAATTCAAAATCATTGATTAGTTCTAGAATTATTCTTTATCTCGTATTCAATTATTTATGAGTGAATATATACTTCAAACTTTTTTTACAGTATATATTTTACACTTTACTCCATACAAATGATTAATATAAGTTTTTAATGAAAAAAATATTAGCTAATTCCAAATCATGTATAGGGTAATCTAACTCATGAGGTTTCAACTGACACGAATCATAATAAATTATCTAACCATTCATCATTAGGACACAACCAAATCCATTCAATGAATATTCACTTTAGATGAAAATATAACCATTTCTAGAAGTTATGGAAAAAATGGAGCATTCACCAATCTTCTTTTTAGTTTCTGAAAATAATCATTATATTATTTTTTCCAGATGAACTTAGATCTTTTTCTAGTTAACTTAGCTAGTGGGCTATACAAACAAGAAAAGTTACCAACAAACCTCTAATAGTACCCCACTAATCCAAGAAAACTATGAATCTCTATGATATTTTTGTGTTTGGGACATTATTCAAAAAAAAGTAATTTTTTATAGGTCAATAGTTATTCCATATTTAAAAAAAATATGTCCAAGGAATGAAATTTGTTACAACCAACATTCACCCTTGCTAAAATCACCATACAGTTTATTTTTTAAAAGGTTTTCAAAATAACCCTAAGGTGAATTTCAAATTCCTATTGAAATTTATAACATACCAAAATTTTATTAATAAACACAACCAAAAAAATATCAAATAACTCATGGAAAATTTTATTCATAAGGTTCATAAATATATCTGGTGAATTAGATAATCAAGAATAAATAACTATAAATTCATACTGCTAATATCAAGTCTAAAATACAGTCTTTAAAATTTCTACTTCCTTCAATTTTAACTGATGGTATGCGGACCTCAGGTCAACCTTGAAATATATTGTTCTCTCTAGAGTTGATCAAAAAACATTGATATGAGGAAAAGGATACTTATTCATAATATTGATGTTATTCGAGGTGCTATAATCATTGAAAAGTCTCATTGAACCATCTTTATTTTTAATAAACATGATAGGATCACCCCATGGTTAAGTTATTGGTCAAATGAAAACATTATATAATAACTCATGTAATAAATTTTTCAATTCTAAAAGTTCCACTTGATCCATTCAATAATGGGGTTTAGAAAAGGCTTAGCATCATGTACAAAGTCAATAGTAAAATCTACCTCTCAATTATTAATAACATCAAGAAAATCATCTTAAAAAACATACATGTATTCATTTACCATTGGAACATTACAATTTGAACATTTTCTTTACCTTAAAACATATGATATATATAACTTTTACTACCATATCCAATCAATTTCTCATCTTCTTGGAAAGTTATTAAATTCATGAAATCATTGAACACCACATTATTAGCACTGAAAGCATGATAAAATGAGTCCAATGCATACCAAGAATGATATCAAACTCAATTATGGTTATTTAAAAAATCATAGGAAAGAACATCCCACAAATAATAAATGGAATATTTATATAAATATTGGTTCCCTTAATATTTTCCCCTATAGTTTTTTCGAAAAGTTCTATCTTACTTTCATTAGGTGATATTAAAAATTTAGTTGAAAATTTCATAAAAATAAAACAATTTGAAGATCCAAATTTATACAGGTTAATTGGAATTATTCTAATACACAAGTAACATACATCTCACCAATTCAATTGATAGCACAACATCATCTGTGGTAGTAAAAAATGGCCCTACTACACCCTTATCTTTCTGATCATGAATATTTTCATCTTTTTCAACTAACTTTTGAAACGAATTAGCATATTGACCAATCTCATTGAAACAGAAACATATTACCATTAGATAGCTATCTTTTACCCCATTATTTGATTCTTAGTGATTTTTTCTTTGCATTCTCGGGTCATGGGGCCAAGATTTCAACATAGGTAACACTTCTCTAACATTATAAGACATTCACTAGGTTTCTTTTCACTAAATTTTCCAAAATATTAGAATTTCATTTTCTTACCTCTAGATTTATTTGATGAATATTTACCCATCATCGATCATCCCATCCACTTATTACATTCATTATCACGAGGCACAAAATATTCAAAAAAATCCAACTCAACCTTTTCATCATAATGAAATACTTTATCATAGATTTTAAATTCTTATGAGGCTAAATATTATTATAGAATTTATTTAAATTTTGGGTAAAACCTATTTATCTTTATATCAATGTCTTGGATAAAATTAGACACATTCATGACTAATATTGTGTTGTTTTCTTTATATGAAGGTACAGAATATTAATCTTTCTACCTCAATTCGAGTAATTGTTTTTCATCCAGATTCGAACAACCTTAATGACATTTTTCTCAAAGAAAGTATCCTTGAATTTTTCCCATACTTTGAATCAAGGTCATATTTATCTCTTGTATTCTTAACCAATGACTACCATCAATCGGATTCACCATAAAAATGATAAATAGAAAGGGTTACCTCTGAATGTTATAAACATCATATGATATCTAATATCTTTTTCAAATCATTGATCTTTCCTTTAGCTACCATATGTTTATATAATCCACTAAGTGATGGGGGATTTTGATTCAAAACATTATCCACAAAATAATTCTTCCCTTATGGTATATGAGGTTCCTCTATAACATGGATACCACCCTTATTTATCCCCATATTCAATTGATCCATTCTTTCAACAAACTATTCTATTTCAATTATAATAATCTCGGGATACTGATTTTGATGGATATATTCATCTTGTTTCTTAATCACCGAACCTTCCTTGTTTCCTATATGGAAATTCATTCTAAATAGATATGGTTTAGATGAATCAGCATAGTAATCATTAAATGATATATCATTTTAACTTAACCATAGGGTAAAATCATTTAATGGGATGATATTAATATTTTCCAAACCTCTAATGTTATTTAACCATCCTTTGATGCCAAATATAAATTCCCTGCCATAAACATTAAAAAAATATGGAGTTTTAGTCACTAAATTACAATCTGTCACCCTAAGGATCATTTCAAGTGTAGTGTTTTATAGAATTAGGTCATAACTTATACATAACAAAAAAATAAAATACAAACAAGTCACATTAAATTAGTATCCATTTTTTCATTATGTAAAACATTTAAAATTAATCATGATCTCCTTTTATGAAAACTCTTCATGTCCTCAAACTTGATCTCTTATAATACCTTACCCATACTTAAATCCTATGATAAAAAATAAAAAACACGGGATGATAAAAAAACTCAGTAAGAGATACTAAAAAAATGAATCTATTAGTCTCGTGAAAAATATTAAAACACCTTTCTTAAAAACATGACATTTTACACATTAATGGAAATATAATTCCTTTAAAAAGATCATTTATTTTACCTTTTTTAAATTATTATTTCTATGAAAATCATTATAAGGAATAGATAATTCATATAGGCACCTAGGTTCATCATCTAATAGAACCATTGATGATTAGAATAACCATATGAATAACTTATAATGTGATTATTTGGAGAATATAATTATACCCAATTAATTAGAGTGATAACTTGGTACACCCATCTTTTATGCTATAATGGGCTCACCTGACACTTTTTGGGTTCAACCAATGTAATTAATGTCCAAGAACAACCACATGAATAAAACAAGGAAATAAGTTTTCTTATTTAATAAAATATTTCATATTGAAAAGGAAGATATAAATTAAATAACAGTCAAGGTGGTAGGAAAATTTGTTGTCATTTCATTTAAAAGACTAAAAAAATTCCTTTTGAAAACCTTTGACATAAGTAAAATATACATAAAATTTAATTTATAAATATTTTATGTCTATAGAAAACATTTAAAATATAATTTTAGAAACAATGATATGGAAGGGAAATAGATTTTGAAGTAAATCTTTAAAATATGACTTGTTTCAAAGAAAAGCCCATTCTCCCTTGAGAAACACTTGAATCATAAAACCCATTAAATAATTACATCAAAAAAAATTAAACATAATTAAAGTAGGTAAAGTATTAATATATAATATAAAATTGTATTTACATACACTATATAATATAATAAAGGTTCATAACATCTAGAATTGTCTCAATGAAAGGAAATTGAGACGAAGTCCATACTTTAAGTCTGACATGTCATGTGTGTCTTTATCATATATAATAATGAACTTATATTAATTATCTAATTTTGAAATAAAATTTTTCAATTTTATTATTAATTTTATTTAAATTATTTATAATTTATATACAATTACATAATCAATTATGTTTAAGTCGAGGTTTTTGACCATTTTCGGTTTATCTGTCAAAATGACTTTGGGAGGTCGACTATGGTCAAGGGGGACATTATTTAAACATATACAGAATAATAATCATGAAATAATCATAATAATTATGTATAAATTATTCTTTTAAACCCATTTTTTAATAAGGTTATGAAAAATGAACCAACATTGCAATCAAGGAGACAGTAGGCCGCATGTGTGTATAGGTAACGTTCCAATTTTTCAATAATCATTATAGAAAGAAGGTATATAACATTTATCTTTATAGAATGATAATTATATCATGAATAAAATAATATTTCATTATATACAATTATATATATCATTATTTTTATGTGGTGATGAACAAATATGAATCACATCGCTTCGAAGAGGTGATAGTCCATACATCCACGGATAACATTATCACTTATTCAGTGTGTGAAAGAGTAAGAAAAATATATATATTATATTTTTTAAAAAAATAAATTATTTCATGAATATAATAACTATTTAATCAATATCATATATATTCATTATATTTACCCTTATTACCTTCTGTGTAACACGTTAGTGAAAAACGCTTCACATCTCATTATGAGGCGGAAGTCCGTCAAACACATGAGCGGTGTTATTGTATCCATTATGGTATGAAATGTAAAAATGGTGTACATTATATAATGGATAAAAGGGGAATAATTATAATATAAATATCATAGATATAATATAAAAATATTATTTCAATAATTATTCTCAACCATGATAGGTGATAATGGATAAATGAACGACATAATTTCACGAGGTGATAGTCTATCATACATAAGAATGACAATTTCATAACCCATTTGATTTATGTGTGTGTGGTTTTAGGTCATAACATTAACATAACAAAATATATGTATATTTAGAATACTTATTTTATTATTTAATCATGGTATAAGAATAATTTAAGGGTTTAGAGAATGAAGAAAAACAAAAACACACAATGATGAATATTACCTCTTCTTTGAGTAACACCATTTGGTTTTCACGAAATGACTTCTTTGGTTCGATTTATGCCAAAAATTGAGGATTATATTATGATATTAGGGATGTTTGTAATTGTTTTTAGGGTTTATTATCTAAATGTACTGGTAGGTTTGAAAAAGTGGGGATATTGAATGTGCATTTATTGTGGAGTGGAATTCTTATAAATACCAAAAAAGTAAACACGATTGTGAGGTATCCCTTACCTTATGTACCTAAATTAATAAAAAAAATTGATAAAAGATGTTATATGGTCTAAATATGTCCATAAAATAGTTTGGTACATGTTTTGGGTAATTTTCACACCTTATCATTTAATATTAACCACTAAGTAAACTCATTTTTTACCTTAATCATTATAATTAATTTTAATTTCTTTCACAATTATTTTTGGTCAAAAAATAAGTTGACCATATCATAAATTATAAATTATTATGATTGAAAATATAAAATATATCTTTTTTAATTCAATCTACATAAGTGGAAGATTTAATTTTAATATTAATCACGCAGTTACTATGGGAAAACGATCTATTAAGAAGCATATTTTTTAGAAAAATATGATCCTATATTAACTCAATAAATAAATAAAATTATTTTATGAAATTAAAATTATATTTAATTAAAAAATATTCTATAAATTTCAGTTAAGACATTTCCCATTAGGTATTTTTTTAATTAATTAAAAGGTAGAAACATTATGTAATTTAAAACAACTTTTACAAAAAAACATCTATAAACCCAAAACAATTTATATTAAAAACACATAAATGTGATTAAAAAGTAATTAATTTGATTACATATATAATAAATAATTATGCTAATTTGAATCATATTAAAAACATATTGGTACTCATAAATTACTTAATTTATTAAAAGAGGTTACGTTTTTACAAAAATAAAATTATATTTTTTTCTATTCATTGAAAAATCAATATTTTCCAAAACCCCCAAAATTTAACCAAAAGTAAATTTTAATATTATTAATTTAAAAAATTATATTCATTTTATAAAATTAAAATTTAAGACTTAAAAAATTTATATTTTAAATAAAACATTATAAGAAAAGTGTTTAATTAATACAATTTCCTTTTAAATTAAAAATTAATTAATATTTTTATAAATAATATAATTATCTATTTAATATAAATAAAAATGAAAATAATTTATTCTATTATTACATGGTTTGTTATAATTATTATGTTTAAAATTACCTTATATTTAATTATGTTGTATTCCCACTTGATAATTGTGGGTTGAAATATTTTACACAAAAACTCTCCATTGAATAATTCTTAATTCAATGATAAGATCTTTGTAAGGTTTATTCATATAATATTTTCTTTAATTGGTACATAAGATTATTTTATGAAACTGTATTATTTTATGAGTTGTATATACTTACCATTTTATATGTTATATAATAAATCTCCCTATGTTTATGATATTTAATATTCTTTTTGATTTATTATTTAACAGGGCTTACAATTCAAAAGATACCAAAGTGGTAAGAGGTTTATATTTCAATTCCATTTCAGTCACAATTTTTTATACTTGAATTTATAATGAGGAAATTATATTATCCTTATTTGATAAACCCATTTTATTTTGATTCTCCTATAGTTGTTTTAATAAATTTTAATTTTTACTATCATTTTCCTCTCCTTAGAACTCAATGTGATTTAGAAATTATTTTAAGAAAATCTAAAATTATTTTCCATTTTTTTCATAAAAACATTTTCCCCCAAATCCATGTTCTAAAAAAATTCCATAATGTTTTTTAATATTCATAAATTATTTTATAAATAAATTTTTACCATGTTTGATGTTTTGGAATAAATTTTTAATATAAACTTATTTTTCTAAACAAGTTATTTTTTTCCAAAGGTGTGAACAAAATATTTTTTTTAATATTTAATTCATGAATGAAATTTACAACTCTCATTACCACTCAGTTCATAGAATGTTTTTTTTAAATCATTCCATAGAACTTAAACTATAATTTTTTTAATAAAATTCATGTAATTTTTTAAACTATTTTTCATGGTGAAATGTGTATTTTCCATAAGATTATTCTCAGTTGTATTTTTATGTTATATATATTCATAAATGAAAATAAACATTTATTTTAATTATGGTCTATAGGTTGTATATTCTAATGAAACTATCCATTTAATTTAACTAGATTTTTTATGATCAGTTTGATTGGGGAAATTACTTACATTTCATATGCTAGTTCTCCTAATTCTAAAAATTATTGATTATTAAGTCTTATAGATTATGTTTTATGGTTTATTTTTATTATTAATTGATTTGAAAGATTAAGTGGTGTATGGGTAATGGTTATAGATATCACCTTGATTCCTTGGTAGATCTCATTAGAGAAATGAGTTTGAGTATTTGGTGTATACCTTACCTATTTATTTATGATGTTATAGAACAAGGCCTAAATGGTATTTTTTGACATTATGCATTCCATAATTAAGAAATTTGTTATTGATGTCTATGTGATTATTTGAATAATAATGATATCCATGGATAAGTTCCATGTTCTTTTGATTACTTATATGTCATTATTTGATCATCATTATTCCTAGAATATTATTCATCATGACCAACATATTGATTAAATTGAATGTGTTTTCATTTATTTACCTTTCCAAATTATTCATGCATTATTCATTATATGATAGCTTCGATTTTACATAATCCTTGATGAATAATTTAGATCACCCTTCTTATATTTTTTGTAGTTTGTTTTGGATAGTTGAAATTGGGTAAATTTTATTAGTATCATGTATAAAGATATATGGATGATGTTTTTTCATCGGATCTAATAGTGTGGGTGTAGGTTTGTAATACAGTGGCATAGGAAGGACATTTCTTTAAGTAAGAGTGTGAAACACTTATTCAAATAGACCATTTAAATTGTAATAATCTTATTATTGTTAAAATATTCTTATTGTAATTATCTTATTATAGTAATAATCTTATTATTCCTTAATAAACAAGATTAAATCATTCCCCATGTATATTAGGACAAACTTATGAATCATAAAAATATATTTATTATCAATTTCACTTTATTTTCATTCAATTATTTTCATTTGAAAGTTTATATCTATATTTTTCAAGGTGTTACTTTTAGAGTTGTTATAAGATATATATTGTCTATATTACTCGAAAAATATAAATTTCCATTACTCACCTTATCTTTCATCGTGTTTTAATAATAAATTTCATTTAATAATTAAAATATTGTCTTTTAATATAAATATATGTTCAAAGATAAATAGTTCACTCAAACTCAAAATATTATTCCCAGAACCATTATAAAATAAAATTTATACATTCTTTAAAGAACTATCACAAGTATCATATTCTAAATGTACTTTAATAGTAAATTTATCTATACCTATGAATCTATAATATCATCAATTATTAAATTCAAATTTTTTAGTAGAATTATTTTCCTTATCAAATTAAATGATTATACACATTCGAGAATATATATACCTTAATTCATTCTTATCAAGAGAGAAATGTTAAAAAAGTTTTCAACATAAATTCTCTCTATCTCTTCCGTTTATATACTTTTAATAATTATAATTGATTCTTAATTTTTAACAATCCATACAAAGTAATATCATTATTTTTATCAAAAATAAAAAAATTACCTCTGTATAATTTTGTTACTATATTGTTTATTATGTATTTTATATAATAATTAAAAAATTATTATTACTTCAGTGTAGTAATTATACTATAAAATGAAATTAAAAAACATTTGATAATAATTTGATTTTAAAAATAATAACCATAAATCATACATATTAATTCATTATATCAAATTTTAGAATATTTTGAATAGTAATTGTTTTTAATACTTGAACTAAATATTTCTATATAATAATTTTCAATAATGTAAATTAGAGATTTTAATTGGAAAACTTAGATTCCTAACTCAATTCCTATTCTGATGTGGCTTATGTTCTGAAGAAAATTCCATGATCATTAAAATATTTGTCTCATCATGTCTAATGAACAAGGTATGTTATTTACTTTACTGATAAAAGATGCATGGGATATCATGATATTCAAAGTGTAGGGTATCAGGTAAAGGATAATTTATAATCATTGTGGAATAAAATAGTTTAATAATGATAATTATTTTCACCTACTATTTAGGTAAAAACCCATAGTGTATAAGTGCAACAAACTATATCTATTATTCACTAGGTATTTGTGGCTAAATAGCCTTGGACATCCAGTCTATAAAATAGATCAACAATGAATGAATAAAAAATAACAAGAGAAAAGAAACTTCTCCTCACACAGTAGAGTAAAAATAAACTCATAGAGTCTTTATAGAAAAAAATTATATTAATTAAACATTTTATATAAATGGTAATTTTAATCCATGAAGTGAATCATTTTTAAATGGTCTAATTCCATAAATTCATTAGACAATTGTCAATGGTCTAAACCCATAAATCCAATAGTATTATTCCTAAGAAACATAATTCTTTTATGTTAATCTTATTATTAAATAAATATTAATCATTTAGGTTCAATTTTCAGTGGTTATTGGTTAATGGTCTAATCCTACAAAATTAAAAAAACACTTTGATGAAAAATAATACATGTAATGGGACTTTTCCATTAACATTGACATTAATTTTTAACATTGAATTTAAGTTTTAACATTATCCATAAAATTGACTCTGAAATTAAACTTTGAAGTCGATATGGAATTTTCCATTGGATTCTGGTTTTATTAAAACATTAAATTTTCTTTTCAAAAATATTTTTTTCATTGAATTTATTTCCATAAATTATATATTTGAATATTTATTTGGTGGTTTGGGAATAAAAATTTATATCTCCACTTTTCAGAGACTTGATGAATCATATTTGGGCTTTACTATCTGATATTATGTACCTATTTGATCCAAAATTACTTGTTGTGATGTTTTGTTCCTTTAATATAGTGATATATACACCCACTAGGTGGTTCAACCATTTTATTCTTCCATACATCCTTAGGTATTGCAACACTGGGTCCTTTAATCAAGAAATTTGGTTCAATTCATCATTTCAACTCTCATTATACTCCCCTTCGTTAAATTAAATCGTCCTTAACTCTTAATCCTCTATAACACAACTAAATGAATGACCAAAAACATTTATTATTTCAACAACTGCATACATACCGAGAAATGAAATTTTATAATCAATATATTTGATTATTTAAATAATTATAAAAGGACCATATATTACTAGAATTATCTTTGACATTAATTTTTCAGGAAATAATTTCATTTATATATTAGTACATACTAAGTTATAAAGATAAAATATGAATTTATTTTAAGAATTATCCATATAATCATTGTATTTATGGGTTACTCTCTATGCTTTTATAGAAATTATTGATGAATTATGCTCATATTTCCCATCAAAATTTATTTTATCCTATAAATTAAAATGATCAAGGTAAATTGTTTTTATTGGAATAAATACATATATAATTTCAAAATGATAAAATTTAGTAGTATAGTATTTAGCCATGTTATAAGTGAACCCACTATTGGGAGGTAGTCTTCCTAATTGTCAATATTTTTCATTATAATCATATACATGACTGAGGATAATTAATTATTCATCTCTATTTCTAGAAACCATGATGTAAATATTTTTTAAGTGTCTTTTATATCAATTATTTTAATTTTTATTTAGATTTTAAAACTACAAATTAAAATAATTTAAGGAATTTTTAGGCTACACATTTCTGGTGAAAAATCATCATAACTATGCATAAAGACTGTGTGGTTTGATGTGACATTCTATTAGATTTACATGGTAATATTTTTTATCTATATTTACCTTCATATAAACCTATCATCCACTTAAAAATTTTATATTTTTATTTTTAAAACTCATATTTACCCAAACCTCTCTAATTTTTCTCCCATTTGGATATGAGAAACCCAAAACCTAACTCCCATCAATTTCCTTATTCTCCATGGATCCTATAAATTATTTTCCTTCAAGTTTAATTGATTTACATATTTTTTTATATTAATTGAACAAAATTCATTCAAAATAACCTTATAAATTAGATATGTGAGATTCCCAGGATCACTATATATTTTAATGAATCCATTTACGATAAAAAATGAAAAATGGGAAAACATACTTGACACTGATGAGTTCCATTATTTTTATCTTCAACCCTACATTTAAATAATATACCTATACAGAAATAATATGACTCCATCCTCCATAGTATATCCATGGTTTGATTTCAATCAACTGATTCTCATGATATATCCTCCCCACTTCCACTGTATGTGAGTACCTCCTAGGGAAAATGATGGATTAAAAATTGAGAGTCAGAACATTATAGAATTGCCAAGAATCTTAGGAATGTATTAGAAAACACCATTTCAGTGATAACACATTTTCAATATAGTATTCTAGGAAACTCCTTGTTAATTTATGTATTTAATCATACATTAAGTAATGTATGAGGTATACTAAGGTCATTCATACATATAACAATTAAATGAATCTTTTGATTCTCTCATACATTTTTTCTTATGATATGTTTAATGATAGCTAGTGTGGGAAGATACCAAATATTTAAGTATTATAATTAAAATTCCAATCAATTATAGAGTTTTAAATTAAGTGACAAAAAAATAATTACACACATAACACTTTCACATTATATGGAAAATATGAGTGATATATTTATATATGGATTTTGGGAATATACACATCAATTTAACACTTTCAGTAACATATTATTATATTTTTTCCTTTTCCCCTTATATTGAATCATATATAATAACATGTGAAATCATATCCAAAACTCTTTTTTGGATATTTCCAAAACAATTTCGAAAATCTATAATAAATTTTAACATGTATCAAATCATATGAAATACCTTGTGAATAATTATCCAAAACACCTAGATAAAATCTAAAATAATCTTATATATGCTCTAAAATATGAATCAAAATATTTCACAACATGGTACTTTGTAATGTTGAGAAAATATTAATTTAAAAATAAATAAAAGTAGGAAGAAATAATCCTCTAAAATAGCTTTAGTTATACTCAAGAACCAAAACTTTTCATCATATGGGACTTCATAATGTTGATAAAAATATGAATTTAAAAATCCATAAATGTAGAAATAAATAAACCTCTAAAATATCTTCAAAGCTACTAAAGAACCAATGGTATCTTTCATGACCTCCATCAAACACTTATTTCATTATATCTATGTCAACAAACTATATCATCTATAAGTATTAATTTTCATATGATCCCTTTTTCCAACACATCAATTAACCATAGGACACCTAGTATATCAATCTATCATTAGCTACTAATACATTCAAAATTCTCTCAGTATAAACCAATTAGTGTTGGAACCACTTTTTTTATATGGTTGTATTTGTTGTCAATAGTTGTCAATGCAGATCAAAATGAAGAAGATCATGAAGTACTCTGATGAAGTAGAGGAGAGGTGATTCAGATGATTGTTGTGCTGATCTTAAGTTCAAAGAACATGTGTCAAAGGTGATACATTGTTTACAACAATGAAGAATGTGAGGAGTAATCCATTCGAGGATGATTAAAGAAGAATGAGGTTTTTGGATGAAGACCATGCAATTACTCATGATTGCATGAGAACCATGCTAGAGACTTCTTGACGGATTGAATCGCATGCTTTGCATGAAGTTGATCATGACAGTTGATGAAGAAGACAATGTGCCAATGAGTTGACTTCTGAGATGGCCATGCGGAGATTGTAATTATGAGATGGCCATGCACATCACATTGTATCGGAAGATAATGGTACTAAAGTTGTTCCTTCAAAGAATATATATCACAATAGTGGAGTTTGTGATAAAAGCCAAAGAGTTGCTGAAGGATACAGATCACCAAGAAGAAGTGTTGTTGAGGTGATCGTGCTTCTTGACAAAGCAAACAAACGACATACAAATTTGTTGACAAAGGAGATTCCATGGTGACATGTCAAGTTTAAGAGTTGTGGTCAACGATCTATGTTTGATTCATAAACATCGATAGAGGAATGGATGATCTGGGGGCGGTACAAAAAGAGCATATACAAAGTGGCGCCGTTTTCCAGTGTTTGCCAAATTTCAGGGCCTCAAAATCAACAAATGAAGAATAGTGATTTTGGCAAAGGGACTTGCGCGCCATACTCTTGGAGGATAAAAGACTTTCACGCCATATGTTTTTGAGGATCGGAACATCAAAATTTGGCTAAGGAAAGAAGGTTGCGCAAGTGTTGGTTGGGTCGCGCAAGTGAGTTGCGCGACAGAGGTTACTGGAGACAAGACTTGCGCGCTGTTGAGGGACTTGCGCGCCTCCGCGCAGGGGGTCCAGTTTTCCTATAAATACTGGACCACCCCTCCTCATTTCCCACGGAGCTCAAGACTTTGAGATTTTTCGAGCTCTCGTCGCGCAGGGGGTTGAGCCGCGCAAGTGGTAGTTTGGTCGCGCAAGTAGAGGTTGCGCGCCAACTGATGGTTGAGCGCCCTAGGTGATTTGGGAAAGGAAGGAAGTGAGTCGCGCAGGTTTGAAGTTCAAGAAGGCAGAGTCGCGCAGGTTCGTTGGAGACACTTGCGCGCAAGGTTATACTTGCGCGCCTGAGACTTGCGCGCCGCCGGGAGACTTGCGCGTCGGGCTTGAAAAGGAGACCCAGACACTGTTAAAGTACGCCCGCCTTTTTGGAGCTGCACAAGAGCTGAACTATTGCCTGATACTACTAGTGCAAAGTGAGATTGAAGAAGAAATCTAAATGATACATGCATGATCTCATGCATACATGGAGAACCGATTCTGACAACGCCGAGTAAGCTGAGCTTCATTAAGTAAGCAATCACATCAGTGATTGTGATTCAGGCAAACGAAGACAAGGGGATATAGTGCATTAATTCATTGCACTAAAGAAGAAGGATTGAACTAAAAGGAGCATCAAATCTGAACCCTGATGCAAGCAATGTCTCATGCAGAACAGGAGACGAAGAACTTCAATGCACACCTATTGAAGAGACCTTCACGTCTATAAACTGGGTGAGACTTCACCAACGGCAGTGAGCCAGGGGGAGTCAACGGGAGTGACCCGAGGGACGCAGTGAGCTATCCCTGAACAATTGTAAAGGCAGTGAGCCTGGGACAGAGTGTTTGTACCCGAACATTTGTAATCTGCAGCTAGTGAAGCATAGTGGATTTAGGTACGACCGACAACCTGTCGGCGTATTCTCCTTGGACGTAGCCCTTAGTGGTGAACCAAGTAAAAATAGATGTGTCATCTGTCTCTGCATGTGAATGTTTAATTGCTGATCATATCCATCACACAGGTTTAAGTAGTTCCTACCAACGTGGGAACAAGATCCACAACTAAAAGAAGAAAAAGTTTCCACCCTGATTCACCCCTCCCCTCTCAGGGTGTCCCGGGGTCCTACAAGTGGTATCAGAGGGAGGTTAATGTATGTTGGATATTCTCCAGTAATTCTATTGAGAAGAGGATTTGAGTTTCTTTCCTAGAGTCAACAATGAAGAGCAGTCTTGATAATGACGCAGTCATTTCTGAGCAGAAATCTATATCCACCAAGACTTTGACAAATAGGAAAAAGAAAGAGAAGAAGATGATGAAGAAGTCCCCCACATCCAAAGAAGATATAGTGTCTTGTTCTCCATGCCATTCCAATAATGAAGAAACATTAGTCTTGGAAAGTATCAAGAAGGTGACTCAGAACTCATCCAGAGGAAAGGATGATACCCCTAATTCGGGCTTTCAGTAAAAACTCAGAACATATCTGCATGATATTCCAGAAGAAAGGGTTGCTATTATTTGTAGCCTATTCCAATCTATGCAGGTTGAGATCAATCGATTAGAAAGGTAAGCTGACAATATGGAAAAAGGGTTGGAAATAAATGTTATGGAAAGTATGAAGCTCATCAAAAGGGTGAAAGTATTTGAAGAAAAAGAGGAAGTCAATAAGACTTTAAAAGAAAGGATCCATGCACTTGAAGCTGAGCTGAAGAAGATCAATGAAGTCAAGAATTTTTGTTTGGAAGAAACATCCATTAAATTCAGGGAACTTGACTCTTTGTTACAAAACAAAGTTAAGATGCATGAAGATGAGGTTGAAAGGTTGAAGAAGACTTGTGAAGAGAAGATGATCACGATTGAAGATCAGAAGATCATCCTCAATATTGTGGGTCAAAAATTGGAAGCTCAGTTGACCAAGATTGAGAACACACATATTGAGACTTCACAAAAGAATGAAATGAGTGATGCTTGCACTCAATGTTCGTTGGAGGAGTCTAAAGCTGAAATTCCTCCAACATGTGATAAGAAGATCATGACTTCACTCTTTGATCTATCACAAGCAACTGAGAAAGTGAAGGTACCATCCAATCCGTCTTGTACTCATATTTCTAAATACACTCCTACAATCAGTGCAGGTGGGAAGAAAAGATCTAAACAAGTATGGATGAGGAAAGGTGAGAAGAAGAAACCTACCACCATGTCTAGGGTGGATGGGAAGAAAAAAAGGAAGTGGGTTCCTCAAATAGAGCACAAAAGATTAAGCAGATGGCCCAACAACTTAATACAGAAGACACAAAGAAGAAAAGATTTGTGGGTCAATGTTGGTGCTGCAACAGATTTGGGCAATGTGCACTGGATTGTTTCTATAATCCCTTTCATGGAAAAGCACAGGGAAAGACTATATCCAAGGGGAGGAAGCCAGAGAAGAAGAAGAAACATCCATAGGTCCAGAAGCATCTGTTTACAGCAAACCGATTTGGAATGCTAGATAACATCTGTGATGTATGCAACGACAGTGGTCACAAGAATGGTGCATGCCTAGGTCAACAGATATCCAGAGCTGATAAGAACAGAAGACCACAAAATCCATCTAAGTATGAAGAAAGTACCTTGGGAAGAAATCAGAAGAATATGGAAAACACACCTCTCCCCAAGAAGATTTCAAGTAGGCAAGCTGAGAAGACCCAGGATTTTAGATCCATGAAATTGAAGGGTCATTCATCCAAAAGAAACACTAAGTGGGATGAATCTCGGATGAACCCATGTGGAAGACCTAAACCAGCTACAAAAGTTACACATGACATATTGGTCATCTGGCCAGAATATTTGAAAAGAATAAGGAAATTTGAAGATGAGAAGGCCAAGGCTGGTGAAAAAGGAAAAGGAAAACTTTCACATGATGCAGACACAGTGCAGGAGAGATTGCAAACAAAGAGAAACACAAGTGTCAAAGAAGTTCTGTGTGAGAGATGCAAGAAGTCTGGCCACATTGCAAAAGGTTGTCTAACCTTAATACCAGAGCAAGAAGCAGTCCTTAAGAAGAGTAAGAATGTATCATTCATGATGGCTGCTAAGCAGAACAATTCTCCACACAAAATATAAGAGAATGTGAACAGAGCCATGCCACACCGACAGATGTCAGAACATATGTTCGAACGTGCAGGCATGAAGATGGGAGTGAACAGAGTAACTTGGTTGAGAAAAGAGCCTCAACCAAGAAAGTCTTCTTGATGAAGCAAGAAGGAACCACCTTATTCCCGTAATCATTTCTGTATTGTATTTGTACTAATAATGCAGGGAATTGAAGGTGAAGCATGCTCTCAGGGGGAGAACCTGAGAAGTAGTGAATGCTGTCAACTCTTGATAGCCAAGCTGAAGAAGTTTCCATCCTTAGTAGATTCTTCAATTGATATTCAAAGATTATGATGATGAAGGATCACTCTTGATGAAGATGATGAGGAGTGTTTCCCTTGCGGGGGAGAAGAATGAAGAAGCTTCCATAATCACTGTTTCAATCAATATCAACTCCAGATGGACTCAAAAGTAGTTACTCTGTGAATTTCTTGAAGAACACGCCAATGGAGAAGGTATGTCATTTCTCAATCACTATCCCTTGGTTACTCAGATCAAATATTATTTTACAAAGGGGGAGTAACTGAATTGATCAGTGACATAAAGAGAATGGAAGTGCCTCAAGGTCACTTATCCTGCCAATTGCACTTGAATGTTTTTGATCTATTTGCTGAAGTGAGTGCAGGAGTTTCAGGTTGATTATTCTCTATCATAGTTGATCTTCTTCTACCTGGAATTAAAGTGGTAAACCCTTGAAGACAAGATACATGAGTTATCATCTAATGTTGGTATCATGATCTGTGGATAATGGACAGCCTTGTTGACTTAATCAAATCCTCTTGTTTTCTACATCGAGCATTGCTCAAGTAGACTTAGAGTGAAATGATTAATGAAACATTGCTTAAGTGTGGATTGATACCCTCCCTACCATGTGCTTTGTATTTCTTGTCAATAAGGGGGAGAGAAAGTGAAATGAAAAGAAATGTTGATTTGCTGAGAAGATTCTCATTTTGACATTGACAGATTCATTTCAGAAGATGTATAAGGTATTGACAACAAAATACAAAGGGGGAGATTGTTGGAACCACTTTGTGTATATGGTTGTATTTGTTGTCAATAGTTGTCAATGCAGATCAAAATGAAGAAGATCATGAAGTACTCCGATGAAGTAGAGGAGTGGTGATTCAGATGATTGTTGTGCTGATCTTAAGTTCAAAGAACATGTGTCAAAGGTGATACATTGTTTACAAAAATGAAGAATGTGAGGAGTAATCCATTCGAGGATGATTAAAGAAGAATGAGGTTTTTGGATGAAGACCATGCAATTACTCATGATTGCATGAGAACCATGCTAGAGACTTCTTGACGGATTGAATCACATGCTTTGCATGAAGTTGATCATGACAGTTGATGAAGAAGACAATGTGCCAATGAGTTGACTTCTGAGATGGCCATGCGGAGATTGAAATTATGAGATGGCCATGCACATCACATTGTATCAGAAGATAATGTTACTAAAGTTGTTCCTTCAAAGAATACATATCACAATAGTGGAGTTTTTGATAAAAGCCAAAGAGTTGCTGAAGGATACAGATCACCAAGAAGAAGTGATGTTGAGGTGATCGTGCTTGTTGACAAAGCAAACAAACGACATACAAATTTGTTGACAAAGGAGATTCCATGGTGACATGTCAAGTTTAAGAGTTGTGGTCAACGATCTATGTTTTATTCATGAACATCGACAGAGGAATGGATGATCTGGAGGCGGTACAAAAAGAGCAGATACAATGTGGCGCCGTTTTCCAGTGTTTGCCAAATTTCAGGGCCTCAAAATCAACAAATGAAGAATAGTGATTTTGGCAAAGGGACTTGCGCGCCATACTCTTGGAGGATAAAAGACTTGCGCGCCATATGTTTTTGAGGATCAGAACATCAAAATTTGGCTAAGGAAAGAAGGTCGCGCAAGTGTTGGTTGGGTCGTGCAAGTGAGTTGCGCGACAGAGGTTACTGGAGACAAGACTTGCGCGCTGTTGAGGGACTTGCGCGCCTCCGTGCAGGGGGTCCAGTTTTCCTATAAATACTGGACCACCCCTCCTCATTTCCCACGGAGCTCAAGACTTTGAGATTGTTCGAGCTCTCGTCGCGCAGGTGGTTGAGCCGCGCAAGTGGTAGTTTGGTCGCGCAAGTAGAGGTTGCGCGCCAACTGATGGTTGAGCGCCCTAGGTGATTTGGGAAAGGAAGGAAGTGAGTCGCGCAGGTTTGAAGTTCAAGAAGGCAGAGTCGCGCAGGTGCTTTGGAGACACTTGCGCGCCTGAGACTTGCGCGCCGCCGGGAGACTTGCGCGCCGGGCTTGAAAAGGAGACCCAGACACTGTTAAAGTACGCCTGCCTTTCTGGAGCTGCACAAGAGCTGAACTATTGCCTGATACTACTAGTGAAAAGTGAGATTGAAGAAGAAATCTAAATGATACATGCATGATCTCATGCATACATGGAGAACTGATTCTGACAACGCCGAGTAAGCTGAGCTTCATTAAGTAAGCAATCACATCAGTGATTGTGATTCAGGCAAACGAAGACAAGGGGATCTAGTGCATTCATTCATTGCACTAAAGAAGAAGGATTGAACTAAAAGGAGCATCAAATCTGAACCCTGATGCAAGCAATGTCTCATGCAGAACAGGAGACGAAGAACTTCAATGCACACCTATTGAAGAGACCTTCACGTCTATAAACTGAGTGAGACTTCACCAACGGCAGTGAGCCAGGGGGAGTCAACGGGAGTGACCCGAGGGACGCAGTGAGATATCCCTGAACAATTGTAAAGGAAGTGAGCCTAGGACAGAGTTTCTGTACCCGAACATTTGTAATCTGCAGCTAGTGAAGCATAGTGGATTTAGGTACGACCGACAACCTGTCGGCGTATGCTCCTTGGACGTAGCCCTTAGTGGTGAACCAAGTAAAAATATATGTGTCATCTGTCTCTGCATGTGAATGTTTAATTTCTGATCATATCCATCATACAGGTTTAAGTAGTTCCTACCAACGTGGGAACAAGATCCACAACTAAAAGAAGAAAAATTTTCCACCCTGATTCACCCCTCCCCTCTCAGGGTGTCCCGGGGTCCTACAATTAGGTCAATGAATAGAACACACATCTTTCACCATTATGTATGATCACATCACATGACCGTCATCCATTAGATAATAATATCATATATCATATATAAGAATGGTTTTACATGTCTTAAATCTATCAAAATCAATGGTTATAATCTAATACTCTTAACACAAGATAAAATATCACATCTTGGTTATGCTCTAACTAATTACATTATAAGAAAAAAAATAGAACACCCCTTGATTAAATAATCCACAATGATTGTGTAATAAATGTATCAAATTATAAAAGTTTTTCATTATAATAATAACACTAAACTTATATATTATGTAATACATATATGAAATATACACCCCTGTATTACCAAATATATAGTGTAGAACACTGCATTTGGTATACTGTTTGGCATGTTTAGTGAATAAAATCCATCTTTTTTCCTCATGGCCATATTATAAACCATGATATAAGAATTATACTCATTATAACATTAATATTTCTCCAAAACCTTAAATAATCCATGCCAAGAATCATTTATGAATAACGATGATTCGTTCATTTAAAGGAAAATAATTATTTCACTTCAAGAGTACATGAAGCGAGCAAGAAATAATGATAATGTTGTCACCGTATTTTTGTATAACATGATATATTACATGTTATTAAACTATTATAATAACAATAAAAACAATACATATTCACAATTATCACCATATCACATATGATAGACTACTAGATAATCTATATGTTTGATCTGGTTTTGGGTTTTATTAAACTCTTTAAAAATCATTATAATTCCCTCCACATCTCAAAATGTCCATCATATAAAATCCACCCACTAATGTTTTTATTTATAAACATCTTGGAAGATATTCTGTATAGAAAATGGTGAATCGTGGGAATCATATTCCTAATGATCAACTCTTAAAACTAGTTATCAAACTCTATTTCCCGACAACATCAAATGTTATGATGTTAAAAAAATACATTTTCTAATTACTAAATTTATATATTTATAATCATCCTCATTATTATAACCATTTCAATAAAATTTTATCTATGAAATATTTTAGTAACTAATTTTACTCTTTAAATTTATCTTTTTCTAACAAACCCTTAACCTTTTAGGATTTTAATTGACATTCATTTTGTATTTTGATAGGAGTAATCATTTATTTGTTATATTTTCTACACTACCATGTCTAAACATGAACTCAATATACTCTTATAAACTATATTGTCTTCAAAATATCATGATAATATATACCAAATTATTTTTTTATAAATAACACATATTTCCTTTAGTTGAGATAGTTATCAAATAAAACTTTTTATCCATATGTTATATTATATTTTAAGTGTTTGGGATAGTATTCTAAAAGGAATACCTTATTATTTAAAATATTCCACTAAAGGGTGATTAGGTCACATCCCTTATATTTTAATAAACAGGTACTATAAACAATTTATACTAAATAACACCCCTTTTATCCTTACACTCTTGTTCAAGATGTTGTAGAATCTAATGGATTAAAAACCTTATGAATTAAATCCATAATTTATATATTTTAATAATAATTGTTTTTTAGTAAAAAAATCCCCTTATCAAATACGATTAATCATATGTAAATACACCTATTTTTTATAGATGAACCAAATATTCATATTTTTCATTACATGCTTTCCATGATTTACCAATACATTTTTTTAAGATTTAAATACATAATATAAGTTCTATTAATCATTAAAAAATTGAACTCGTATATATTTATAATATCTATAAAATAATCATTTTTTATTTTATAACCTTTAAAATCAAATAATTAGTTTCTATTTGACTAATATTTTATTTTAATGTTCCATGGATTTTCACAAACCATTTTGTTTTTTGATCCCGTATAATTGAATCATTATCCTATCCGAATATTCCATTAGTATTTAGTGACCAAGGATTGTTATTTGAATGATTCATTGTTGAATATTCAAAATAAATTATCTTCTTATAGTTGTATTTCCAATACTATACCAAAACATGGTCATCACATGTAATAGTTCATTTACAGTTGACTCTTTGATAAAATTTTGAAATTAGTTCAAAAATAAATTCTCATTGGAAAAAAATTCCAAAAATGAATCTTGTATGAATTTAATAGCTACACCAGTCCTTAAAAGAAACCTTCACTCTATATAAGTCATTATCACACTCAATAATGTTATTTATAAGAGAATAAACTAAAATTTATAAGTTAATTGTGCATTTAATTCCATGGAAATATTAAATTATTAATTTTATATTTTATATAAGCATCTAGACCCAACTGTTAAACAACATCAACATTCAGTCAATCGGGATGGTATTACTCTAACACATAGAATTTTTTCTCCTTTATAAGAAATATTCTTATGACTTTAACTACTTTATGAAATTTTTAAAATTAAAATTTTACTTATACTAGGATATATCTCAGACTAATGTTCAATGATTATGATTTAATTTTATATACAACAAAAAAAAAGAAGATGAGCATCATATTTTACTTTAATTTAATAAATAATTTTATTAAATATTCACCAACTAAAATTATTTCCCCATTTTAAATTAATAATATCTATTAATGGTCTAAGATCAATATTTCACTAATAAATGAATCTAAATTGTTGTTATCCATGCCACATAGCTATTTAGGTACTCTATTATGCTATTCATTTTATAGATGACCATTGGATAGATGAGTAGATGAATCTTTACCCATTACATCATAAGGATAAAACCATAAATATTCTACTATAATCCTAACTCATATGTCTTACCGATAAATTTTACCCAACACAAATGAAAAAAATGAATATAGCTCTAAGGGTTACCTCATTACTGATTTTTCTTACATAAGATAGTTTAGGGGAACCCAAATTTAGAAAACCTATATAGTTAGATGATCAAAAATAGGAAAAAAAAATTCATTATAAGGAAACTGACACTCAATATTTTACATGGATCTAAGTATAACCCTCTTATCTCATGTATTACTTTTTATGTATATATTAATATAATGATTTTTTTTAATACTATTTCAATTGACAAAATAATATGTTTAAAACATATTTATGTGTAAAATTTTACAAAACTCTTTTCATGAGTTACTAACCAAAATTAAAAGAAAACTATATTTATACACATAAAAATAAATTCCTGAATAAGGTAATATATAAACCTTTTTTAAGTAATAAAATCAAATAAAATGAAGAAAACATAAGATAAATCATTTAATTAAAGATATCAAACCACAACATTTTTAATTAATCTATATGATTCTAGTATAAAAAGACGTATTACCCAAAGTCTTAATACCCAAAGTTACTATACTCAGGATAGGCCTCAGTTCCATCAAAATAAAAATACCTAATAATTATAAAATATAATTAAATTTTTATTTCAAGATTTTTACCTAATGAAGCACGATTTTATGGTATAATAAAACTAAATCAATTATCATACCCAACATGTAACTACTTATTTTCAAGTTTATTGGTCTCTAAGGATCAATAGAAATTCAACTTTGTTTAATCCAGTAGAAAAATCAAATTATGATGATAACCATATATGAATTTGAATCCACTTATAAAAAATGAAAAAACTTATCATGTACCATACACTAATGATTACAAAACTTCTTATCATATATCATATGTTTAAAGAAGATCACATAGTGGGAAATTTCGGGATCACTCCTCTATGTTTTATCCACAGTTTGATATGTATCTACCCATGGTTAGGTGTGATCATTCTATCATCTATTGTATGATAATACTATATGGTAAAATGATAAAGTAAGAAAGGATATTTAGAAGATTATATAATTATTAGGATGATGAGGGAAATAAAGATAAATACAAAATCAATGATACCACCTTATTATATAGGCTATAAGGACTCTCCTTGGTCCTTTATGCACCAACTCATACATTAAATAATGTATAATTTATCATTTGTTCATTAATTAATTTAAAATTGAAATGAACCCATTAATTCTACCATTTTTTTAATATTGTAATTTTTTTTGATATCCATAATATAAGTATACACATTTGATAATGTTTATCAGTTGACATCCAATCAATCATCGAGTGTTAGAGTAAATCCTACCATATGATTATAATAAAAATAAGACTATACAATATAACCCAATCATATGTTAAAATAATTTATGGAAATGTAATTATTTCTACAAATAATAACTTAATATATACATGTATTGTCTCTTATGATATAAACAATATATATCACAAGTAAAATATGGATTTATGGCATGTATTCATTAATAACCCATAGAAATAAAGCTACATTATCTTAGTGATCTTTCACTTTATATTAACTCATATATAATAACATGTAAAATTTTATAGGAAACTCTTTTTGGGTATTTCAAAAGAACATTCAAAATGATATAATTAATTTCACAACGTATCATATCATATGAAAAAAACATTTTATTAACTATGTGAAGTACCTTTTTCATTATCTATAAAACTATTTTAGAGTAGTTCATTAAGAAAAACAAAATCCATATTTTTCAACCATAATGTGTGACTAAATGGTACTAGGTTAAATAGATAAAAAATATTATATCCCAAATCCATATATTCATTTAAATAGTGGCCTCGTGAAAAGAATTTGGGCTACTAAAGAAACACATGGATCTTTTGTGATATCTATCAGAAACATGTATCTTTATACCTATGTGCACAAAATGTATCATATAGAAGTATTGTTTTTGATATGGTCACTTTTTATAAGACATATAGTATCCATGATACATTAAGTATGTCAATACCATATAGATAGTCATACATTCATGATTATCTTTGTATAAAATTGTAATTTCTTAGACCTGAATACCACTGAACGTTTCCTCAAGATTGGTTATCCACATGGCCTCAAGAGCATCTCCCCAAATACCTATGGTTTCCTACTAGTAGTGGCGTCCTAGGTGTGTTAGTGGGAAGATTATTCCTTCAACACCAGAGTGTACTATGGAGGATATGAAATAATTGGGAGACTATTACCTCATTACCAGAGTGTAGCATGATGTATATGCAATAAATGATACACAAAAGAATCATTAAATCAATCATACAGTAGAAAACATTCAAAATAAATTATAAATAATTAATACCATAAGGAATATCATATATAAAATAATGATCATACATGTCATTTCATATGCCTCTACAAAACATCCAAAAAAGTTATACATGGAAGGTGTACAATACATGTAACAAAAGGAAAAAAAGATAAAAAAATGTCCATCTAGCATCAAAAAAAATCAGCTCGGTTCTGTTCTCCCCTGCTCTTAATCAATAATCAAGAACCTATAGTAGGGTTCTTTCCCTTGTCAATACCTTCAATCATATATTGTTTTTAAGTACCATCGGTGTCTTGAATAGGGTGTGTGATACAATCCTCGTAGGCAAACACACAAAGGTCTAGTTCTATCGAGTCAGTGGATATATAATGATATCATTATGTTAGATATAATAGAATAAGTAAATGAAGTATAGAATGTTAACAACCTGTAAAGGTTTGGGTTCCCCAGGATAGGCATCCACTACTACCTACTTCAGCCTTAGATGGTAATGTGTTTGATTAACATAGTGTCCTATTTAAATTTATATTAATGTTAATTTAATGATTCAATGTCATTTCATTATTATGTATAGAGACCTGTAACATACCCCCACATCCCGGGTTAAGGTGTGTGATTAAAAGATTCCTAAAGTAGCCATATATAAAGTATAAGACAACGACTGAATCCAAAATTATGCTTTGTCCCGGTAGACACGTAATATAAATCATTTCATTTATTAATTATTTAAGAAACTAAGAACATCCTTGGAATTCCTAATTTTTATTCCAATTATTTCTCTAGGAATATCATAAACCATCACCCTACAATTCCATCCATGGCGATCCTTATAGGAACCCAAGTATCACTTTAGGTGTGGTATGACATCCCTGCTCATTAAGTATGTCTTTGGTGGTCCTATAAGGGATCCCAAGTGTCACCCATAGTTTATATAATCAACTAACCATTTGAGTCCATCCTTGGTAATCCATAAGTAGTCCAAGTATCATTCTACCATATAATAGTTACCCTCATGATTATGTCCTTAGTAGTTATCAAGGGATTTTAAGTGTCACTCGGGCATAAGATAGGCAGTATCCAAATGAGTTTGTACATGGTGTTTATATATAAACACATGTGTCACCCAAGTCATATATTAAACATGAATTCAATATCATTTAATTATATCAAGGATCATCACCATGAATAATTAATTTATACCTCACCTAAATAGGTAGATAAAGGCATGGGCTCAGCTAATGAGGCTTAGTATTTAACTTAACCCATGTGGACATTTCACTATAAGGGGAAAGTTAAGATTTAATAATCAATTACATGGTTTATCCTAGGTAAATGGTCATCCATTCCATTTTTTAATCAATTCAATTTTTAATTAAATCATCATTTACAGTTTAACATACATAATCCCAATAAAATGGGTAAACGACACTCCTAAAGGGAGTATAGTTCACAAGCCACCCATGGTGGTCTATTTAATTATAAAATGCACCTGAGGGGTGGTTCTAATTCAAGTTCCACATCCTTTAATCTTTTATTAATGATCTCATTAATTACATAGGTTATCTCTATGAGTTTAAATCATGGATTAAAATCCATTTCAAGGGAAAAACTCTGAATATTGGGCGTACAGCACAATGACATATATAAAAACTTCTACATTGAAGGAAAATAATAAGAACACATACCATAGGTTCTTATTGGATATCTCACCCAGTATAATCTCCTAATTTGACTAAAATCTAAAGAAAATTGAATAATGGAGAAAGTCCCTGAAAAAAGGGCATATTATCTTGCACCTAAATTGCTCAACTGATACCAAGAATAGTGAAGAAGGGATAAAACAAAATTGAGGTCTTACCTATGTGGATTCAATGAGGAAAATAATTCTTGAATCACACACCATATAGAGGATATCCCTATGTTCATATAATAGTCATAAAATATGATCTCTCAAAGGGGCTATTTTCTAATAGGTAAAGAAATTAGAATTAGGGATTAAATAAGATATTAAGTGGGGGATTCGGTAAATTCACCCAAAACATAGGGCTGCATGGTTTGGCCACACTGTTGGACAAATGTTGCACCAACCATGTGCCCTTTTCTGTAGGAAGCGTCACATCACATTGTTTTCTTGCAAAGTTTTACTAACCATGTGTAAATTATATCTCAATACACTATCAAAACTTAAGACATTCCTACATGGTTGTGTTCCTCAAATAAAATAGTTTTTTTAACCATTAATATGGTAGGACTCCACTTTCTAACCTTGCAAATTTTGTAGTAACCATGTGGCCTACCCTACATGGTTTCTAATAACTGTACGGCAAGCCTTTTCACCAAAAAATATGGGTTTTGGGATTCGAACAATCCACAAACACTCTTGAAACCTCCATGACCTCAAATCAAATTCATATTAGGCCATATTTATGCATTTAAATGTAAATTTTATGAAATTAATAAAGATTTTGTACCTTAATGAAGAATTAGATTTTTACAAAATTTTCCCCTTAAAGTAATTTATCCACAAATTTCACTCTCAAGGGTGTTCCTAGAGAATAACTCTGGAAACTATGCTCGTACATCATCCACCCACTCATAGGTCTCATTATGTACATGGTCATCCTACCATAGCACCTGTACTATAGAAACTTATAGGCCTTAGATAACCTTCATGCTACAATCCACAATACATATACGATAATGCTCAAAGGATGCATATACCTATAACTCAACCTCCTTGAGTTGAACGACATGATATGGGTCTGAATGATAGTAGTGCAGCTAAGATACAAGGAATAAATAATGTGTGTCCTTGTACCTCTTAGGTAACTACAACTGATAGACTACCCTCATGACTCTCTCTAGAATATCAAATGGAACTATATATCAGGTTAAAATATTACCCTATCTCTTGATCCTCATGTGTCCCAACCTCAGTAAGACACATAAAATATCTGATCCCCGACCTCGACTCTAAAGGTTATCTATAGTGATTAGCATATGATTTCTATCAATATTATACAGTATTCATATGATTATGAATCATTTATACCTGCTTTTTTCTCTCTTGAACAAGACGATTTGCATGTATAGATATGTCTTCTACCTCTATCCAACTTAGGGGTTATCAGCATATCCTACCATACAGAGCCTCATAAAGATACATCTGAAAAGTACCCTAAAATCTATTGTTGTTGGTGAATTAAACTAGGGGTATGTGCCTCTCCCAAGTGCCCCTGAAATCTAGGACCCATTCTCGAATCATTTCTTCAAGAACCTATATCGTGCGCTCTGACTAGATATTGGTCTTGGTGTGGTATGTCATACTCAAAATCACATGTCTACCTAACAACCTTTGTATCCCTTTCCAGAATGTGAAGTAAACCAAGAATCCTTATCTGAAATGATAGTATGGAGGACCTCATCAAGTCATACTTCTCATTGATACACAACCTCCCAATATCATCCTCTGAAAAGGTTTCCTTGATAGATAAAAAATGTTTATCCATCATGATCTTGTCAATAAAAACCCATACAGAATCGTTATCTAATAGTGACCTTGGTAAACTTGTCATGAAATCCATATTAGTTTCAAACCACTTATCCTCGGGTATGGTTAACTATTGTAAAATTCTAGTAGGTTTTCGATGTTCCGATTTCACTTTCTAATAGGTGGAACACCTTCAGATGAAACTAGCTATATCTCTTTTCATACTTGGCCTCCAGTATTGGTGAAGTAAATCCTTGGTGATTTTGGGGTGCACTGAACAAGATAAATCATGAAGGTATCTCATAATCTCCTCACACATATCTACTGAAACCCATACACAACCATGTATACATAGAATTTTACCTTTTCATGTGGTCCAACTAGGAGGATAGTCCCCACCTACCACACTTTCCCATAGAACTAGGCCCTCAAAATCTAATATTTTCCTCATCCTCAGTCTATCCAGTATGGTATAGGTCATGTATAAGGATGATAGAATGTTTTTCCCGAGACATTCTTCCACATACAAGTTCATATGAGAGAAAAAATCCATTAGATCCCACTCTCTATGGGCCTAATGAACTATCTATATCTGGGTCCTTTTACTCGGTGCATTGGCCACTGCATTTCCCTTATCATGCATGTAGAAATGCTTGATGTCAAAATATTGTAGGTATTCAACCCACCATTGTTTCTTTATAATCATATCACACTTTGTAAATATGTACTTGAGGCTTTCTTAGTCCATGTACACCAAAAAACACTCTACAAGTAAGTAATGTCTCCAATGGTGCAATGTATGAACAATTGCAGCTTACTTGAAATTGTACATCGGGTAGTTATTCTCATGTAACATCAATTTCTAAGAACCATATACTAAAACACAATCACCCTACATAAGAACCTCTACCAAGATGATACCCAATGCATCACTCTAAACAGTGTAACTCCATCTAGGATCTAGAAAAATTAGTATCGGCACGGAATTAAACCTCCCTTTCAACTCTAGAAAGGATGAATCACATTCATCTAACCATACAAACATCAGGGATTTTCTAGTCAAGCTCATATGTGGTTCTTCTATGTGTGATAAATCATGTATGAAATTATTTAATACCTCTCTCCAAGAAACTATGTATCTCAAAGACATTCTTGGATCTATCTAAGGAAAATATAGCTCTCACCTTATCTGGTTCAAAAAGTACTCTTATCTCTTAGATAATCTAACATAATAAGGGAATATGATCCATCCAGAAGTGGAAGTTTGTGATCATAACATATAATTAATGCTCTCTAAGTGTATCCAATATGGTCTCAAGATGTTTCTCATGGTTGGTTTAATTGTGAGAATACAAAAATAAATCATCCACAAATACCATGAAAAACGAACCTAGATAAGGATGGAAAACTCAGTTAATCAATTCCATGAAGACTAATGGCAAGTTCATGAGACTGAATTGTCACGACCCATCCTCAGGACCTGTGTCGTGACTACCCCAAGCCCTCCTTCCAAAGGTCAGGGGCTGGCGACTAGCACCAAGGCGTAAATCCTGACAAAAATGGGGAGGCATTGCATTTATAAAGTAAAAAAACACCACAAAGTAAGCCAGCAGAAGTAAACACTATGTAAAAACAGGGTACAATAGTAAGTGCGGAAAAGTAAGTGGGCCAGAATACAAACCCAAACTGAAAGTAAAGTACAACTGAAAAGAAAGTACAGCAACTGAAAAGTAAAGCAGCAACGTCGAGTCGTCCACTGGAAATCCCACCTAAAGGGTGGGTATAGATAGTCTCCTCAACTCCTCGGGTCCAACCGTCCGCTCCGTTTATGTCCCGCCCAGTGGTCCACCTCCAGGTACCATTTCGGTCCCCGAGCCTCAACCACAATCAGCGCTATCTTCCGTCTATATCCAACAAAACTTAGTGCGAGCATAGCCCATGCAGGGGTGAGTATACTCTACTCAGTAGGGACCCCGAGACCCTGAAGGTCTCACAGAATCCACAAAGGATAATCCACAGAGGAAAGATACAATCACGAAGTAACAACCAACACTACTTAGGTATATTCCCATACATATACCTAAATCACCAATTCTAGTTTGGCTCCAACATTCGAGCCCAAGTTCGATCACGTCCACACAGGATAGCACAACCAATCCATGCAGGATAACACAACCCAATCCACAAGGAAAAGAAATTCAATTATATCGAAGATATTGATTGAATAGTCAAGACTCAGCTCATAGATGTATACTTCTTTGTAAGGTGATAGAGATGATCAGATGTAGCCACTGATTCATCTAAGCTGGGACCCACGTAGGATACTAGACCAGCTAAGTAGTCGGACCCACATGGGATGTAAGACCAGCTACTCTACCAAACCCACGTAGGATACAAGTACATAGTCAAATATTGTCGGACCCATGTAGGATACAAGAATAATAGTATTGCCGGACCCACGTAGGATACAAGAACAGTAGTCATCATCGTCGAACCTACGGAGGATTTCAGTACGGTCGTCATCACTGTCGAACCCATGTAGGATTTCAGTGTAGTCGTCGTCGTTGCCGAACCCACAGAGGATTTCAGTGCAGTCGTCATCGTCGTCGTAGTTGCAGCCAACTCTATGGTTCCTGCACACAGCATGCTCATTTCTAAGAGGGTCCACTCCACAAGCCAAGGGGTTGATACATCAACTGACACGTAGTCCGGAGTTGATGTATCCCAAATTTCGGCCTCGTCGATAGGAACTCAACATGACAGACGGTGCGTCAATCGGACGCCTGGTCTGAGAGTTATTGGCTTTTTTTCCCAGGGGCCCGGTTGGTTTTTAAGTCAAAACCAACCCGACTATACTCCAAATGCATCCAAACCTTGAGCGGAGTAATCCAAAAGGTTCGTCTCACTAAGAGGAATCCAACAAAGTCGACGACACGTCAATCGGACGTCCGGAGCTCAAGTTATAAGCGTTTCCGCTCCGAGGGCCCGGTTAGTTTCGTGTTTGAACCAACCCGGACTACACAAATTTCTCTGAAACCTTGATTGTAATATACTGAAACGACTGTCTCAATCCAAGGATCGCATCACAACTGACGGTGCGTCGATTGGAGATCCGTAGCCCAAGTTACGAGCATTTAAAAGAACTTGTCCGGTTTTGGTGGGTTTTGGGCCCGGACCAACCCGGCCCGAGACCCCCTGGGTCGGCCCAAACCAGGTCGACCCGACCTGGGTCCGGGTCCGGCCCATCACGGTGCGGCCTGTCCTGGCTGGCGCGGCCCGGCCCAGCACGGGCGGCCCGGCCCTACGAGGGCGCCGCGCGCCACGTGAGCATGGAAGGGGGGAGCCACCACCCATTCAGACCGATTGGAGGACCCTTGGGGGTCTGCCTTGCCATGTTGACCGGGGGTCAAACCCCCGGTTTTTCGGTTCTGGCCGGCCGTAACGGCCGACCAGCGCACCACGCGGGACCGGTTGGTCCCGCCCTCCTTGCGCTGGCGGCCGACAGTTCCGGCCGCCGCTCTCTAATCCACCATAGACAAAGGGAATGGCCTTGGTCTGACCAGTGCGGCACGACAGCGCTGCGGCCCGACTCCGTCCGCGGCTTCTTTCGGCCTCAACGGCGCGGCGCAACGGCGTCGCGCTCCTTCACCGCGTTTCTCCTTGTTTCTGCGCGGTGTTGTTGCACCGCGCTGCCTTTGTTTGAGCCGCAATAAGAACAACATCAAAGGGGGAGGAGGGTGATGTTTTTAATATTTTCATGAATTATTATATACTCCATTTACTGATTTTATATGAAATGTTCATAATTTATGTGAAATATTAATGTTTTAATATTAAGTATAATTTTTGATCATTTTTTAGAAGTAGTCCAATTGATTCAGTTTACTATTTTAATAATAACTATCACTATACTGATCCAAATTATGTGTTTCTTGTTTTTTAGGATTATCCTTTAAATATAAAACATTTCATTAGAAGGTACCATGAGCTAACTCTACCATTTGAAGGGCCATATGGTCCTCACAAACAAGACCAAAAAATCTGTGAAGAAACTGGACTATTCATGAAGATTGATTTACTGGGCTACATTCAGTAGTCCAAATTCTATTATTCTCCACCATAGTTCGGGTTACAAAGCAAGGAGTCTTGTATAAAAATTTCAGGGCCCAAATCTAAGAACAATGGGCCCAAATGAAGCTTTTAAATCCAGCCCACCATTCTGGCCAAGAATTAAAATCAGTATAGTATGCATGACATATCTCATGATGTAAACATCCAATCGAGCTGAGATTTTTCAGTGTGAAATAGGATATATATATATATATATATATATATATGGAATACTTTGTTGAAGAAATCATTCGGATTTGAATGCATATTCCTATTCAAAAACCCTTTCACATTTTGGACTTCAAAAATATTGGATTGAAATGGACAGTTTTTCTTTGTTTAATCAACCGGCCATAACCTTTGATCATTAAGTATAAATGACTCCAAATTTTGAGAGTAGTCGGCCAACTTTATTATCTACAACTTTGAAGAAGGATATTTCTCTATATTAGGCTGTCTGTATAGAAAAATTGGTGATGCAAGTCGAGGGATAGATTGGGAATTCAAACAATCCACTCCTCGGGCTTTCAATACTCTCCCTTTCTCTCCTTCAGAGGGGTTGGCATTTCAGAAGATAGGATAACATATTGGCACGACCAAAGCCTTTACAAAGGCTTGGGAGGATCTTCCATACTCAAGTTTTCACTTGAGAGACCTTTCCTCCTCTCTTTGTTTTCACTTACTTTCATGTTCTTCATTTTTGTAATTTTGTAAGTCATTTCTTTTGTAATTCTGTTTTAATGAAAGTTTCTTCTTCAATATCTCTTATTCTCATCCACCTTATGTAGTTTAAAATTTATGTTCTTAAGATAGTTTAAATTCAGTTGAATTTCATTCCCTTATTTTGATTACTCATTCAATCGAGAATCCGTTTTTAATTATCATCATCGTTCGTGTGTGTGTGTGTTCGACGCAAAAATCTTTTCTTATCCCTTTATTTATCTTATCTTATTAATTTATCATAATAATAATTATAACCAGATTAGTAATTATTTTAATGTCTAGGTAAATCTTTATTTGGGTTGAGTTATAATTTAGGTATGTTAAGTGATTGAGATCTTTTTCTCGACGAATATTCTTTAAATTAATATTGTGTATGTTGAACTTTATATGTCATGGATTAATGACATTTTTTGTTTAATATGTGGATTCCATGGATTATTGGAACCAAAAATACACTACCATAAACAAGTAATGGTAATGATTAGAAACCTAAGTTATGTTATGGCTTGGATTTAAGATTTAACACCTGGGAATTCTGATCAAAATCATCTTGTGACATGGGTATTAATTTAATGCAATATAAAGCAAAGCTCAAGGATATCACAATCTTAACTACCTAATGATGAACTCACCCCAATATTTATCAATTTTTTAAATCAAACATCATCCATAAATTATTTCAAAAGCTCTGCAAACAAACCACCTAATCAGAATACAATTAACTAAAAACAAACGACTATTACAAAGTATCATCACCGAGGATTCGACCTGAGTGCTGCTATACACATTAGAAGAGCACCAGAACCTTGACCGGTCGATAGGTGACAATCGGCCATGTGTTTCATAGGGTCAGTCATGTTCGTGCGGTCCAACCTCCTCCCGTTAAATTGATAACAGGTGGCCCAAAAAAATTAACGAAGAACGCAAGGGAATAATCACGAACAAAACCAAACCCCTACCTCGAAGAAGTCATCGAACGAGGATCATTGCAGGAAAAGGACATCGCGGAAGAAGACATCGCAGAAGACGGTGTCGTGGATCGAGGCTCTGTAATCATCGCCGGTGTTCTCCTGATGAAGGATGCGGCGCGTCGTCATTATCTGAAGAAGGCTTCTCTCACTGACTGCGGAGAGGAGAGGAGATGGCATGGCAATTCCCTTGTGGTGACGGAGTTCTTCGTCGTATACTCGGCGTTCTCTACATTCTTTGATGAGGAAGAATATGTTCTTCAAGAGCCCAAGATTCCTCTCCTTATTTCTGCACAACGAATCAACCCCCCAATAAAATAAGACATTATCTTATTTTATTAACACACACACAAGGAAACATTAAATTTGGAAATCCAAAGATATCATTCAATTAATTGACTTAATTGAAGAGCGTTTAATATTCATATTTAATTTTTAGGGTTGAATTTCCATTAAATTTGGGGTTTGGGTGAGTTACAAATTAAATGCACGAGAGGGAGGTTTAATGGAAATGAAGGGGTGGGGCTCATGTAGACCCCACTTCAATAATATCCTAACTAGTGGAGTTAGGATGTAGTGTGTCTCACTCCAACTTCCATGCATAGGTTATATGTACTTAGAATAGAAATAACATTTGTAGCATAAATTTTTATTTCACTCAATAGTTAACCCATTTATTTAATAACCTCACCAGAGCAAAATGCAACTCTAGAAAAAGGGTTCCTATGAAAAAACTAGCACTGCAATTTCATCAGTGCCCTCAGATATTGATTCCGAGCACCGGTTCAAAATTTGGAAAAACCCGATTGTTCGTTCACTAAACGTACCCGAGCTAAACTTCAGAAATTGATTTCAGGCACACCGGGCCTCGGAATCAGGTGCTGTCAGAAACTGCGTACTCGTAAAATCCCAAAGAAAATTAAGAACAAATTTCCCTTAAAATTTATAGGTATTTACATTACTCCCACCTCAGGGATTTACGTCCCCGAAAAGATAAATCACAAACTAGGGGAACAAATGAGGGTACTGAGCATGCATCTGAGTCTCCTGCTCCCAAGTGCTCTCCTGGAGGTTCTCGTGCTGCCATCTGATGTGAACTAGAGGAATCGACCACCCACGTAGGACCCTCTCTTGTCGATCCTCTATCTCCACTGGGACCTCTGTAAATTTCGCCCCATCGTCAATGTAAAACTCCCCATGGTCGATGATATGCGTCGGGTCATGCATGTACCTCCTCAGCTGAGATACGTGGAAGACGTCGTGCACCCGGTGAAACTGAGGTGGTAGAGCCACCTCGCCTATCCTGCTAAGAACCTGGAATGGTTCGATTAAGCCCGGAGATAACTTGTCGCCCCGTCCAAATCTCTGTAATCCACGTCGAGGTGAGACCCTCAAGAAGACGTGGTATCCATCCTCGAACTCTAGTGGTCTCTGCCTCCTGTTATCATAAGACTTATGTCGGATCTGAGCTGTCCTCATCTGCTCCTGGATGACCTGGACCTTCTCCGTCATGGCCTGGACCATTTATGTTCCCACAAGTGCTGACTCCCCAGGGTATGTCCTGCACAGAGGTGATCTGCAAGGTCGGTCGTAAAATGCCTCGTATGGTTCCATCCTGATGGTGGAGTGGTAGCTGTTGTTGTACGCAAACTCCACCAAGGGTAGGTGATCTTCCCAACTATGAACAAAGTT
The DNA here is from genome assembly GCA_963277665.1 of Viscum album. NCBI lineage: Eukaryota > Viridiplantae > Streptophyta > Magnoliopsida > Santalales > Viscaceae > Viscum > Viscum album. The sequence continues at coordinate 494,076,936 of OY728132.1, forward strand.
GAGGACACATGCACGGAGCATGTCCTCGAGTGTCTGGATGGTCCTCTCCGTCTGACCATCCGTCTGAGGGTGAAAGGCGGTGCTCAGACGTTGCTGCGTCCTGAATGCCTCCTGTAACCCCTTCCAAAGCCAGGAAGTAAAGCGAGCATATTGTTCGGAGACAATGGATGATGGAACACCATGATGTCGTACGATCTCTTGAACATAGAGACATCCCAACCTCTCTACTGAGCCCTACTCTCTAATGGGTGAGAAGTGGGCCAACTTGGTGAGTCGGTCGGCAATCACCCAAATGGAGTCGTGACCTCTGGAAGTGTGTGGAACTCCAGTCACGAAATCCATAGATATCTTGTCCCACATCCACTCCGGGACCACCAAGGGTTGTACCAAGCCTGCTGGTACCTGGTGCTCCACCTTCACCTACTGGCAGGTGAGGCATCGAGAAATTAACTCTGCCACAGCCTTCTTCATACCCGGCCACCAGTGTTATCGTCTGAGATCCTAGTACATCTTCGCCACTCCTGGATGTACCGCTAAAGGGGAAGTGTGGAACTCTCTCAGAACCTCCTCCTGTAAAGCATCTGGTACCATGGTACGTCCTCTGAAAAGAACGATGCGCTCTCCCCCCATAGAAAAACTATCATGTGCCTATCTCGTGGAAATTTTTTCACGTCGTGTCTCATAGTCAGCGTCCCCACGCTGTGCCTCTATGACCCACTGCAGTAGTGGAGGGGTGACTGTGGGTGACTAAAGAAAGGTTGCTCCATCTCTATCCATGAAGGATATCTTCAAAGAGGTTAGTTGCTATGTCGCCTCCCCAAGTAGTTGAATGCCCGTTCTCCTACTGAGAGCATTGGCTACTACATTCCCCTTTCTAGGAGTATAGACTATCTCAAAGTCATAGTCCTGGAGGAACTCAATCCATCACCACTATCTCAGGTTCAGGTCCTTCTGCGAGAAGATGTACGTGAGACTCTGGTGATCAGAATAGACTGTAAAGCGCTCGCCCATTAGATAGTGTCACCACATCTTCAGAGCGAAGACCACTGCTGCTAACTCCAGGTCATGGATAGCATAGTTCTGCTCATGCTACCTCATCTTTTGTGATTCATAGGCGATCACTGCCCGCTCCTGCATCAGGACACATCCAATTCTAGACGCTGATGCATCACAGTAGACTACGTACCCTACTCCTTCCTCCGGTAACCTCAAGATAGGTGCGCTGGTGAATCTCTGTCTTAGCTTCTGGAAGCTCTTCTAACATCTATTTCACCACACGAAGGGTTTCCCCTTCTTCATCAAAGCTTAAAGTGGTGCCACAACTTTGGAGAAGTCTGGAACAAACCTTCGGTAGTATCCAGCTAGGACCAAGAAACTCCGTACCTCCGTCACGCTCTTGGGTGGCTCCCAAGCTAGCACTGCCTCGATCTTCGCAGGATCCACCACAACCCCCCCCCCCCTCATAGATGATTTGCCCCAAAAATTGGACCTCACGTAACCAGAACTGGCACTTCGAGAGCTTACCATAAAGATGGTGCTCTCGGAGTTTGTCCAGTACAACCCACAAGTGGTAGGTGTGCTCCTCCTCAGAAGTTGAATATATCAAAATGTCGTCAATGAAGACCACTAAAAATTGATCGAGGTAAGGCTGAAAGATCATGTTCATGAGACTCATGAACACTTCTGGAGCATTGGTTACACCGAAAGTCATAACCAAGAACTCATAGTGGCCATACCGACATCTAAAGTCCGTCTTTTACACGTCCTCATCCCGAACTATGAGCTGATGATATCCTGATCTGAGATCTATCTTTGAGAACCAAAATGCTCCCTTGAGCTGATCGAAGAGGTTTTCAATCCTCAGTAGCAGATACTTGTTCCTCACGGTCACCTAATTCAGGTGAAAATAATCGATACACAGTCGCAAGATCCCGTCCTCCTTCTTGGCGAACAAAATCGGGGAACCCTAGGGTGAAACACTGGGTCAGATGAATCCCTTAACCTGCAAGTCCTCCAGCTGTACCCGTAGCTCTCAAAGCTCAGCGGGAGCCATCCGATGTGCTGGAGTGGATATCGGGGTTTTCTTGGGGTACAGGTCCATATAAAAGTCTACCTCTCTACGAGGAGGTAGTCCTGGAACGTCGTCAGGGAAAACATCTACATATTGATCCACCGCTGCAGGAAAACTAAGACTCTGCACATCAACTGCTCCTAGGATGAGGCTAGACAACTGATGAGTGATCGGTTGGCCTCTCCTCTGTATGAGTCCATCCTATGATTCTAAGGCTCCCTTCTCGCTGGTGAAGGTGAACATGCTCCCATCGGTGTGAACACACCACACCTTGCGCCTAATACAGTCGATCTGAGCATGGACTGTAGATAACCAATCCATACCCAAGATGACGTCGTAAGTCCTTGAAGCCGCTACAAGAAGATCTCAGACGAAGCTCTCGCCTCCTAGAGTAATCTCACACTGCCGGCACCAGTGCGTAATTGTCGAGTCTGCTCCCGTAGGAGTCTCTAGCCGTAAGGATCGAGCCAACGACTCCATCGGAATCTCCGAGCTCCGAACAAGGGCAGCGGCAATGAAAGAATGACTTGATTATGTGTCTATAAGAACTGCAGCAAGGGTGGAGGAGTCACAGATAGTACCTCGAATCAACTCTAGTGCACCGTGGTCATAGGCCTCTGCTTCCTGAAGCTGAGCATGTCTCTTCCCACCAGCTCATTGTGGTCAGGGTGGGACTCCTGGTGGTGGTGGTTGTAAAGCCTCAAAGCGTCTCCCACCACCTGCTGCTCGGCCAGCTCCTCTGCCTCGTATGCCAGCTCCCCGCGGACTTCCACAGTCGACCCTATGCCTCTTCCTGGGTGGCCCCTCAACCGTCTGATGCTCCTCTACACGGTGGGTCGGGCAGTCATGAGCCATGTGGCCCTGCCCGCCGCATGTATAGCACTGTCTTCTCCTCGGAAGGTTGGCTCTGCGCCATGTGCCTCGCACCTCTGAGCCAGTGTCCTGAGGTCATCCACCTACTGGTCTAGTCCTCTTGGACCCCTATGGCATTCTTCGACTACCACCTATAGAAGACGCTGTTACGTGACGCCCTGTGGTAGGTCTCGCTACTGGAGTAGGCTCAGCAAGAAAGCTCTCTAGGAGAAGGGCTCTCTCTAGTACTCCTGCCTGCGTCGGAATGCTGAGGGAGACCATTGATGCCCTGATATCATGCCTCATCCCCTGCTCGAAGGCCTAGGCCCGGAAGAATGCGTCTCGTTCCATGTCCGTCAAATAGTGCGAGAGATCAGTAAATCTCGCCGAGTACTGGGCAACCGTCATGCTGCCCTGCCGCAGCTATAGTAGCTCCTGGATGTGCACCGCACGGAGGGTGGCTGGGACGAACTCTGAGTGGAAGAGGCTGTCAAAGTCTGTATAGAGAATATATGCCTTGTCATGCACCTAGAGGATCAAGCTCCACCATCTACCTGCTTCCGCGTACAGGAGGCTCGATGCAAGGATCACCATGAGGTCAACTAGTGTCCCCACTAGCCTGAAAACTCGAACTACAACCTCCATCCAATCCTTGGCTGCCTGAGGGTCCATCTCCCCGCGGAACCTAGGCGATCTCTGACACTGGAACTCGTGCAGTGCACTAAGGTGACGTGCACTCTCAGCGGCTGGGGCTAGTGGTATCGGTGGCTCGGTGGGTAGAGGTACCGCTGGTGCCTCCGCTGAAAAAGGGCCCTACAGCGAGGCCTCATCGCTCGGTGGGCTTTCGTCTCGTACAAAGACCTGAACCCTAGCTGGATGCTATCGTGGGGCCATCCTGAAAAGAAACAGGTGCGCCACGGTCAAAACAGTATACCTAGTGAGCTGACACAAAGTAATCACAAAAAAACTTTTGAAATACACATGCAATCAATGTTTTCATGTACTGAGTCGGGAATCAGAAGTCAGGGTCCTGGTGTATGGATACGTCGGTCGCCGCACCAACACTGGACTCCCTGGACTGATAACCACACTCAATACCCTTAACACTATTTCTTCACAAAGAAGAAATGTCAGAGTCTTGAGTTCTGCAGTAGAACTGAACTCTTCTGATACCAATTTGTCACGACCCCTCCTCGGGACCCGTGCTGTGACTACCCTAAGCCTGCCTTCCAAAGGCCAGGGGCTGTCGACTAGCACCAAGGCGTAAATCCCGATAAAAAGGGAAGGAATTGCCTTTATGAAGTAAACAAACACCACAGAGTAAGCCAGCATAAGAGAATCAAACCATCACTAATCTATGGAAACAGATACTTTCTATTCACCGTAACTCAATTGATCTTTTGGTGATGAACACATAAGAGAATCAAACCATCATCTTTCTTATCAAAGAGAACCAGAACTGACCAATGTGACACACTTGGTCATATAAATACTTTATCAGGAAGATCATCCAATATAGACTTCATCTCTTTCAGTTTAGCTGGTATCGTGTGGTAAGAGGGAATTGAAATCAATTGAGTATCAAGTATTAAGTCAATATAAAACTCAACCTCCATTACTGGTGGTAAACTAGATAAGTTATAAGGAATAAACTTTAGAAACTAGATTAAAACTAGATAAAGATCACCGCTCAAATATTCTTGCTCCATATCAAAAGAAAACATTGATATTACATTCCCCAACTCTGGAAAAGAAGGTTCATACATACTCAACCTTAAGTTGCATTCTCTTTGGAATACAAGAGACACACCACTAGGTGTAGTAAGGTACACTCATCGAAGAAAATAATCAATCTGGACTTTATTGGAAATAAACCAATCCATCCTGAAAATAAAATCACAAGGTTTCATGTTAAGGACCAAAAAACTCCAAGACAGTTAAACATGTGATATAGAAAAAAAATCAGGACAATGGATACCATGCCCCCACTTCATACCAATTGGTGTAGTAATATCCATTTCACAATAAAAGGTCTCCATATGAGGATTTAGTATATTAACAATACAGGTTAAAATAAATGAATGTGATGCACCAGTAACAGATAGAGAAGTCACTAATGATGAAGCTATAGTAACGGTACCTATCACAGACATTGGACCCATATCTGCATCCTTGGGAGACTCTTCCACTATGTAAAGTAGCTTCATTATATATGTATGTGGATAGAACCCTTTTATATGTGAAGCATCTGATTTCCTCGTAGTTTTAAAAGGATTTTTTGATCCTCTTCCACAATAGGGAGTAGAATATATATGTTAGAATCTCTGTAAGTACCCTAAACATCTGCAAGAGCCATAGTTCTTGTGTGCCTCAGTGCAACCCCTCTTATAATATCTTGGATTTCCACACTAATATAAAATCAAAGGAATTCATCATGGAACTATAAGAGGTATGGAATGACCCTTCCATCGACAATTTCTATGATATTCATCATGCTTCAGTTTTCCCTTGAAGGAACTAATGGTGCCACTGGGAGAAAATGGAGCTCCCAACAACCATGACTTACCAAACAGGTCCATGTCAATCATCATAGCCCTATCCAACACATCATCAAAAGTGGGATCTTCAAAAAAAACCTGAATGAATATTTGATTAATGTCCTTACTCAAACTATCAAGCCTTAATCCTATTATTAGATACAATCTCATTGGGAAATTTCATGACTTTGGAAAAGATATTTGAATAATCATACCCAATTCTATTATCCTACACAAGCTTGAAAAAAAACTACAACCTTAGAAAACCCCATTAAATCTAGATAGAACTAGTCAGTAAAAAGAACATTGAATTCTTCACACTCTGAGACCTCATGTTTCTCTATTGTTACTATCATGTTCCATGATCTTCTACTCTTTCCCTCTAGCACGGAGGTGTAACACTTCACCTTTATCTCATCTAGTGTCTCCAAGAACTCAAACAGACATTCTGTCCTACCCAGCCCATCCTTGGCATGTTGAGGATCAGTCGATCCTTTAAAAACTAGTAGATTCTGGAGCATGAACTCTTGGGAAAAATTTAGAAGAACATCCCCCCTGAGGTTCCATAGCCAAATCCTGAATGGGGACTGGTGGTGGTGCCTGGCCCAAATCCTGGAGAGTACGCATGTTCAACTCAACCATATTCTTATATACAACATGATTCACTCACTATGGTTTAGTATTAGCCTATTCTTGGATCTGATTCACATGTCTTCTCAGAGGCATGATGCTACACGACATCAGTAGACAACAAGGAAGACATTAGATAAATCTCAAATAAAGAAATGAGGGAAACATAATCTTAACTAGTAGAACAAACAAGATTTTGATTTCACTCTAACCAAATAAAAAGAGGTAAATGACTGTAACTAATTCACAAGAAGTATTTCCCTAACCAACACTATAAACATAAGGTTCATCACGGTGATATATAGTCAGGCACTCAATTACAACTGCCTCCAAAGTCCTGAAAATATTTCACAAATGCATGCTGAATTCAAGACAAAATCTCAACTTCCCTTCGATACCACTTTGTCACACACCAGTCTAGATACCCCGGTAACCCAATAGCCAAGATGTCTTTGAAAAATCCCAAAGGGAATTCCTAATCCCCATGGGTAAACAACTAGCACCTGGCATTATACAACTGGAAAATGGGAATGATTGTTCCATTAATAATGAGAAATTCAGATAAGCAAGACAGTATTCATAACAAAAGAAACCCCATTGGGAGTAATGTACCAAAAGTCAACAAGGAATCACAAGCCCAAAGTACTATAACCCAAGTACCAAACCAAAGTAAAATATCCCAAGTCTCTAAGGACACAACTCACCAAATCCAATGTTCAACAGTTGGATCCACCTCTAAGAGATCCTTTCCCCTTACTCAAAACTGGAAGGAGATAATATATAGACACCTGAAGGCATAAGTAGTTTGTGAGCAAAAAAGACTAATAAGTTATCACCAAGGATTAAAAAATAGATACCAATAACTGATTAACCAAATGAATGCTTTAATTTTTAAAATAAATAGTTTTGGAATTTTAAATAATATTTAAAAAAACATGTTATATAGTTAAAATGAGGGAAAATACTTTAAACAAAGGATTTATAGTTGATGTAATATTAAAAAAATAGTGTCATAAAAAATATTTTATATAAAATATTTTATATAAATTAAGAAGGAATGTAAAATAGTTTAACAACATTAAAATAAATTTATATCTCAAATATATACAAGAAAGAAACATGGTCCTCTTCCAAATAGGTATGAAAGTTCCAGGATATAGGACTCTTCACTCTCTAACTGATCACGACAATATGTGTAAACACACATCCTTTGGACACTGGTTAGATAACATTAGTCACCTTCACCTAAGGGATGTGACCAACTTCATTTATGTTTTAGAATATTTTATAATAATAGAGTGTGTCTAAATAACTAACAATATACCAAAGGATTACATGTTCTATTACACAATCAATGATGGGAAATTTATTTTAAGACTACTTAAAATACAATTCAATCCCATTCCCCCATTTCAAATTCTAATTTTCCCTTTAAAACCAACACTGGTTTTAATCAAAAACATACTTTTCATAAGATAAAACCACTAGTTTTCTTATAAAAACATTTTAATCGTTCTTCAAAATTTAAAAACATCCATCAATTTTGTTTTAATAATTAAATTCAACAATTCAATTGAAACTATTTCCATCCATTTGCAAACACATCCCAATTCAACCGAATTGGGGGGTCTTTCCCAATTTCATTCCAAAACCATTTCAAACCACCCAATTCACTAGAATTAGGTTCTAATCATAACGAATTTAAATGAATTTTAAAAAAATTAATTAAAATTCACAACTGAAATAAGTAAATCAATTTAACGTTCATCAATTTGGGAAAGTGGGATGGAATCACCTATCATTTCCTGAAACTCAGTGCTTATAATGAAACCCACTAATGATAAAGAAGGCACTAAAGACCTCAAAACTAAACCTATAAGATATATCCAAAAACGTGTAGCATAGATCCATCAATTTTAGGATAATATATTGAACCATATGGATGATAAAGAGATGAATAAAAAAGTTAGAATGTTTACCCAAGAATTCACACCACAAGTGAAACAATAATTAAATGCCAAATGAAAGGACCTGAAAGGGTTAGAGAGATCCAAGATCACCTGATATAATATTAATGTCTATAAAAATGAATCTAGAGAGAAGGAAAATTGGGAAGTTCAGCCCTGATAATTGTATATAACCATAACGCGAGGAATTACATGATGTGTAATCCCATTACACATCAGGAAATAGTTAAATTCTATAATTTCTGAAAATCCAATCTCTTCAAATTAAAAACCATTTACTAATTATCCCATGATGTGTAAAATAGTTTCATGTCGTGTAACTTTCACAGTGTGAACCCTTCTCACTATATTCACCCAAAAACCATTACATGTTTTGTAACCTAGTTACATGGAATAAAAGCCTCTTGTATCCTACAGAAACAACTAGTTAAAACTGAGAGTCCAAAAAATCTATGACTTCACCATTATAGGTATCCACCTAATTCATTCTCAACCCTACACAAACCACAATAAGTTTAAACACGTTCCTTTCATATTGGTAATGGGATGTTACAAAAAAACATTCTATAAAATAAAAGAGATTATAAATAGTTTTATTTTTTATGAATTATCTCTATTAAATAATATTTATTTATTTATAAATCATCATTGAATTTAATTACGTGAAATTTAATTTTTAAAAGAGTTCGCATGTTTTTTGTGTCATGAAAACAAATAATTTATAAATAAAAGTACATTTTCTTAAAAAGTATGAATTCATATATTTATTAAATTATTCTAGAAAAATAAATAACATTTTTGAATTCTTAACATCAAAATTAGTCAATGGTATATTTTTCAAATTTTTCTAGTACTGTCAAATTTCTGGGTAAAAAGTAAATATGGTTTAAATATTGTAACAACGTAATATCACAAAATTTGTGTAATAGATACTATAAATAGATTACACTCCTATAAATTTATTTTATACTCAAAATAAATTTCTTTTAATTTTTTATTAATTTTAAAAACATAAAATTAAACCTCTTAAACCTATATATTATTTTTAATATTTTAAAAAAAATATTTATGAATATAAGTCTCTTCGACATTATGAATTGTATTATTTTAATGAGATAAATTATTAAGAAAATAAAATATTGGAAAATATCCTCTTTTATAGAAACCATTTTCAAAATATATGAGAAATTTTTGGGTGTTGATTATTTTATTATATATAAAACCAACCCTTTGATTAAGAAATTAATAAATAATTCCCCCACTATTGCTATAAATAACCACCCAAACACCCATTCATCTCTACTAAAAACCCATTGAGAAAGATTATATAATCCCTATCCTTCTCTAAATCACTCCCATGGTGTTCCCATTCTCTTAAGAAGACCCTTTCAATATTTTAGAATCACCTGATCAAGGTAAAGATTCTTTTTCTCCTATTCAATCAAGAACATTCTTTGTATTAAGTTTTTTGATTTACAATTGTACATATTCAAATATATCATTATATATCTGTATGTTGGCCTTATCATTCCCAGGTAATGATAGATCACATTTCACAATCATTAATCCCTTCCATGAACCTTTATGTACTCTCATTATGCTGCTAAAATTATTCTATGATTTTCATTTACAAACATTTGTGTTGTAAATAACCATTCCCATTTTACCTCAAGGGTATTCACCTAGTTTTACCTATAATTAATTTATTTTGGTAATTCCATATTTATAACCCGTACACTTTTTCATGTGATTAAATGTGGTGAAATATTTTGTTATGTTATATGATGTATGTGGAAAAAATGTATATAAATGCTAGGAATGTGGTGGGTGGGACCAAATTTATATATCCCACCAACACGGTGGGTTTTTTTATATCATGTGGTACCATGTATGGTGAATTAGATTTTTCATAAGAACAATATGTTGTAATGTCTCAATGGTTAGCCTTGACTAATGCTTATGATGTCATGTTATATGTTGTTTCCATATAACTATAATGTCCTGATGTTATCATCTTTTATTATGTTTTGATGTTAATGATTATGATTCTAACCTTATATGTCACCATGTTAGGCCCCTTGTATCACATTTACTACTTTACATAATTTTATTTATTGATTATTCTATATCTAGTATTTATAGCTAACCCCTTTGTTATGTACATTGCTAGGATATAAAGTATATTTTTGGAAGAAAAGTGAAATTTTAAGGTCATGTTGTGGAATTTTAAATTCATTTTTCATATCCTTATTTTATGTTATTGGGATATGTCTCTAACTACCAAAATACTCAAGGACTATTGACCATTTTTCATTTAGTTATGTGTGTCATAATTTAATTTACCATGAAAGTGCATAAAAAATATTGGTTTTCATTGTCAATATCATTGAAATTTCATGTTATTTTTGGGTATCAGTATTATAAAACCTTAGTTAAATCCTTATAGATATGACTAATCATAATAAAACAACCCAAAATATTTTTTAAGTATATAGTGTTTCATTTTTTGAGAAAATACATCCCTTTCTAAATACTATCTAATGGATGTGGTTGTGAAATAGAGACAACAAGGGTTAATCCCTCTAAAAGGGATTTTTGGGTATTAAATAAATATATAACTAGTGTATTATAGACTCCAAATACTTCACAACTAGAAAAACACTCCCATTTAATATTTTTTTGGTAAATCATGCTCTTTTTATAAACAATTATGTTGGGAAGAAAAAATACTATGGAAATTCATGTTTGTAAATAAGAAGTTAATAACATATATTAAAACCTATAAATTCATATATTATGTAAAAATTTCATTTATAGGTGATCCATTCAATATTTATATTTTACATTTTTTGTGTTTAATTTTATGAAAATTATCACCCGTCACTTTTCATTGTTTTATAAAATGGATGGAGATTAGAGGAATTTAGTCAACAACTAGTGTGATGGGAAATTTAATGACTACCCAAATGAGATTCCCAACCTAATGGGTGAAGGGGTTGATAAATTCATGATAAAACTTACTAAAATTAACCATTTTTTAATAGAAAAATGAATTTTTAGAAACTATAAAATCTTCTTAATAAAGATAAAATTTCAATTGAGACCTTTATGTGACAATAGCCTTTAAATTTTAGTGGAAATTGTGACCTCATAATCTTATAAAAACAGATCAACTCCATTGAAAATATCATCTATGTAATTCAATTCTATAATAAAGAGAAGTTCATGTATAATATTTACCACATAGAGGGATAATATGATAAATATTGGATGTTTATCAATAATATAAAGCCCATGTAAGAAATCAAAACATTATAATGGAAATAATTTAAGAAAAAAATTCAATAGATATTTTCCTTTCACTACTTGACATAAAACAGAGAGGGAGTCACTCCACATCATAGAAAAGGATAACAAGTCCATCATGATGTATGAGGAAAAAATCAAAAGACTTGTGTGATACGCCTTTATATTTTTGATTTACCAGGAAATTAATTTTGATCTCTTATTTATTATGATAAATATAAATCTATGAAAATCTTTAGTAATTTGAGACATTGATAGGTATGAAGAAATTTTATGATGTTACCTTAAAGTCGAAATAGAGATTAATGAATCTCATGGGTCTTGTGGGTAGGGATATAGGAAGTATATAATTGGTTTAATTATGATATACTATAGTAGAAATATCACAATTGAATAAAATTCAAACATCCCACATATCAAAAATGTGGGAAGAAGCATCCTAGAAATTACCTAAAGGGGAAAAGGAAATATTTTAGGTATGGTAAAGAGGGGCACCAAGATTATGAATGGTGATCGGAGGAACACTCTGATGTGATAGAATAAGGAAATTATCTATTCAAATCTCAACCTAATATCCAATTTTCTAACTTCAATGAAAAAGGACACCATGCAAACCAATGCCCTACATCATGAGTTGTTGAATAAAATTGATGAAAAAAATCCAAGGTGTAGATATCATGGGTGAGATTATGCCATCACAAATACTAAGTTGGATCAAAAAAATAATTTTTTTACATATATATTATTTATTCATTCTTGAATAGAAGAAAACTATTTAATTTTTGTTAATTGTATTCATTCATTTCATATGATTATAATAGAAAAATTCAAACACCAAAAAATATATTGAAGTAGAGTTATTAGTGAAAACTTAAAAGGGGTAAATTATAGAATCCAAAGTATATAACTTATCCCATGTAATTATTGGGGTTATTTATTTTATAGTGACCCTTTTTATACTCACATAAGAGTAATTAAATGTTATCCTAGGTATGGATTGGATTTCCCTGTATAGAGAAAACATAATTATCTAGGAGAATGAAATCATCCTCAATATCATGAATTACCATACCATTTTATACAAGTCTAAATAGAAGGTCTGAATATCCTTTGGAATCATCATATCATGCATGGATATTATTTCCTTATGATAAATTGTGTATAGATTAACTGGTTGGGACTAAATAAAATACCATCCCTAATGAAAAACAAATTGTAATATGATATACTGAAGTTTTCCATATATAATTTCTTATTCTTCCTCCTTGATAAAATTTTGAGTTATCAATTGAATGTATATATAGAGTGTTTTCAATATCTAAATCTCTATATTTATTTCCCACTACTTAATATCAAATGTTTAATTTAAGAATAAACTATAATAGAATCGAGATAAATGGATTATATGTGCATGTTCTTCAATATGGGGTTCATTGGTCCTCTTCATTAACAATAAATATTGGTCAATGTGCCTTTGAATTAATTATCAAGATCTTAAAAATATATTGATAAATCACGTGTATCATATTCCCGAGATTTATTACTTTTTTGACCTACTACATACATACTAATACTTCTCTAAGGTGGATCTTCAATCTAGATATTATCATTTAATGTTGAAGGAGTGTATCTATAAAGAAACCTTTTGTATAAGGTATGGGAAATAATAATTCATAGTGATTATATTTGGTCTCATTAATGCAAAAAATATCATAAAGTAATTAATTAATAGTGTATTTATAGATTATATCAACAAATTTGATGTAGTATTTATCGATGATATCATTGTCTAATCTAAAACCAATATAGAATATGATTATCATTTTAAAGTTGTAATGAATACCATGTGAAATGAATATTTGTATGAAAAGTACAATTGATTTTTGTTTTGGAGGGATCAAGTAACATTATTGAGGAATGTTATCAAAAAAAAGTGTTATATGTAGACCCTTTGAATATATAATTAATTAAATGATAGTTGACACCCACAAATGTCATGGATATTTTTAGTTTCCATGGATTAGTTGGGTTCTATTAAAAGTTTGTAAGAAATATATCTTGATTTTTAAACCCAGTTTCTGAGCTCACTTGAAAAAGAATAATGTTTTTATAGACCATTGAATGTTAGGAGATCATAAAATGGTTAAATAAAAGGCTAATCGTTTCCATAGTTATCACATTACCCACTAGTGGGTATAGATTTTTGATCTCTACTGATACATTAAAAAAACCATGGGTTGTTTACTCATGGAAAATGAAAATGTGATAGTCTATTCCTCCCACCAATTTATGATCCATGAGAATAAGTACCGAATGAATGATCATGAATTGGCTATATTAATATTTTTATTGATGAATTCAAAATTTTATCTCTATGGGGAGAAGTGTGTCATATATACGGATCATAAAATAATCAAGTATATATTCATATAAAATGGTCTCATTGTGTTTCAATGATGGTGGTTAGAGTTAATCATGGATTATGAATGTTAAATATATTATCATCAATCTAAGGAAAGTAAAGATTCTAATTCTATGTATAGATTGGATCCCACTACCCTGTATAATATTGGGATTGAAAGAGATCCAATCATTTAGGAAATTCAAAGCATGGAAGTGATAATCATAAAATTAAATTCATCCTACCTTTATCAAATTAATTCTTAACCATATATTCTTAAGAGGAACAACATGTTCAAATAGGAAATAAGGATTTATAGAAAAAGGCTATAAATAATTCAGAGTTCATCTTTTCTAATGATGTAGTTAGAAGGTTTTTAACCTGGATATGCATCCCATAAAATCCATAACTAAAGAGGGAACTTATGGATTATGAATATATATCATCATTATATATTTATCTAGAAATAAATAAGATGTATAAATATCTAAATAAAAAAATATTTGGATAACCTGAAGAGGGTGATTTTAGAATTTGTATCTTGATTCTTGCTAAGTCAAGAGGTTCATGATGAAAGAGGGAAGTATAAATTTATGACACAACCATTTCACATACTAGTATGGAAATTCAGAAATATAACCATATATTTCATCATATGACTCCCCAGGACATATAAATGAAATAATTTCATTTAGGTGGTTATCAATTAGCATAAAAAGTCATTATATTTCATTTCTATAAATGTTAGATTATTTTTTGACCAACTATCTAATATTTACATAAGACAAGTGGAATAATTTATTGGAGTGACACTATCCATTGTTTCCGATAGAGATCCATGGTTTACCTAATTGTTCTATAGAAACCTTTTTCAAGTGTTGGATATAGATATGTGTTTTGATACTTCATATCACCCTCATATAGATGGTCTATTTGAGAGAAACATTAAAACTCTAGAGGATATATTGAGATCAAATTCAATGTATTTCCAAGGATATTAGGATCAAAACGTTCTCCTAGTGAAGTTTTCATTGAACAATTGTTTACATTCTAGAATTAAAATTAAACCTTATTAGGATCTATATTCAAATAGTTAGTGGACTCAACCTGTTGGATTAATGTTGGGAAGGGAAAGTATATGGGACCTGATCCAATATAAGAGATGAAATAGAATGTTCAATCCATTCAACTAAATGTAAAATCCATACAAATTCAACCAAAAAATATATAAAATTATTCTAAAAGACATATAGATTGATTTCGAAGATAATATTTTACTACATATATCACTGTGGAATAAATTCATGAGGTTTGGGAAGAAGGTAGATCTTAGTGTTAGATACATTGGTCCCTTTTAATTTCATTATCACATCAGTGTAGTGGCCTATTGAGCAGCCCACCAATCTAACCTATTTCAAGTACATGATTTTTTCCATGTATCACTCTTAAGAAAGTATATAATAGATCCATAACTTGTAATGAATAAAGTGGTGGTACCTTTAGGGAATGATATTTCATACATTGAGCAAGCAGTGAAGATCTTATATCAAAAAGACAATGCTTTGTGAAACAAGAAAATTCACCTCATAAAATTACTATGGTGAAATGATAATCTTGAGAGGAAAAAATGGGAAGTAGAAGAGGTGAATCTTGAGAAGTACTATAATTTATTTTAGTGTGAAAATTTAAATTTTGAGAGAATTTTTTTTAAATTTGGGATGAAAGTAACTAACCCAAAATTTATAAATAAAATACCATGTTGAATGAATAAATATATTATTGTGTAATTTAGTTATAGAAATCATATTTAGTACATTTCATTTTTTATTTCTCAATATTATTAAATATATATATATAACTGTCTAACAGTCTTTAATGAATGTTAGGCATCATAAAAATTGATAATATAGTATATCTGTAGATACTATTAATATTTTTATATATTAAGAGTTTTGATAAGAAGTAGTTGACATAGAAAAATAATTTATGTACTCAATGAGTCAGGTTATACCCTATGAATCTCATTTATTGGATCTTTTGAGGGAAATGATATCACTAGGATTTTCTTTAAACCAAGATCATCCCTTGATTCAAAAACTAAAAAATGACTGAAACCATTTATGGGAGAATTTTAAGCTCATAGAAATCACCACCCAAACCATATTTTTTGACTCACCCCATGAAAGTACCACTATCACACCATATTGTTTGGGAATATTCTAGTGTAATAAGAATTTTTTTATCTAGAACCTAGAAGAATAAATATGTATATATTCATCTTAATAAAATGATTAATATATTTATCCCTTTTAATTATTACATTATATATATATATATATATAGGATTCTATGATGAGTTTTATATAATTATATTTTGATACAAAGAGACCAAAATTTTATTTTTGAGAATTATTTATATATTTTTCATTAAAACACTCTTTCTAATAAATCTAATAGTTTTGAAAAAAAATAATTTCTAGAAATTTTTTTACTGAAAACTATTTTTTAAAATATAGATTATAATATAATTTAATGTAGTACTAGGTTATTTTTATATGTTTCAGAATGGTTTTCGTTTCAAGAAAAAAGTATATTCAAAAAAAAATAGTGATTTTTATTTAAAACTGGAAATTCATATATTTTAAAAAAAACCATATTTGAAATCAGAATGTTGAAATTATAAAATGGTGAAATTTTTATATTTTTATGAGGTATTAAAATATTTGGATAAAAATTAAATATTTTATAAATATATGTAATGTATTATGGAATTATAATAAAAAAATGTGACATACTAAATACCATAAAATAAATCCAAGACCTTAAATATATTTCCCACTTAATAAAATGTGTTTCTAAATTTATTTTATTAATTTTTAAAATATATAATGAATCCTATAAGAAAAATATTATACTTTAAGGTTTTAAAAAAAAATTATAAACATTACTCACTTTCACATAATTAATTGAATTATTTTAATGAGTTATATTATTAACCTAATAAAATATTGGACCCCTCCCCTATTTGGAAGAATCCATGGGAAAAAAACTTGATACGTTTTTTGGTTTAGTTTATTTTATTATATAGAGTCCAAAACCTATGTTTTAGGAATTTATAAAGAATATCCCTCTTTTTTCCTATTAATACCTACCCATACTCCCATTACTCTACACCAAAAACCTATTTAGATTGGAATTACTAT
The DNA here is from genome assembly GCA_963277665.1 of Viscum album. Taxonomy (NCBI): domain Eukaryota; kingdom Viridiplantae; phylum Streptophyta; class Magnoliopsida; order Santalales; family Viscaceae; genus Viscum; species Viscum album. The sequence goes on from OY728132.1 coordinate 494,093,903, forward strand.
CCCTATATCTCTATAATTATCGCTCATGGTGTTTATAACATATTAATAAGTTCCTCCCGTGCTTTTAGAAACACCCTCTCAAGGTAAGGAATTCTCTTCCACATCATATTTATTGAAGTACATTTTTTCTATTATGTCTTCTTATTTACAATAGTTCTAGTTGACATAGGTTTTTATACATAACTTTACTGTTATTATTATTCTAAATTAATGAGATACCACCTTTTAGTCTCATTAATCCCTTCCATAAACCTTTATGTATCCCTAATATACTACTGATATTATTCAATGATTTTCCATACCAAAATGTTTTGTTGTGAACACTGGTTCCCATTTTCACTAAAGTATATTCACATAGTTTAACCAATATAACATTTATTTGGGACTTCCATTTATGTAACCCACTCTAGTTAATATTTTTATTAAATTATATGAAATAAATTCTTATGTTATATGATCTATGTGGAACAAAAATTGATGTACATGATATGAATGTGATAAGTGGGCCTAAAATTATATACCCCTCCAATTTATTGGGTAATGTTTTGATCTATTGAGATACATTGTATGGTGAATGTTTTTTTATCCTAATCACACATTTTTATGATTTCTCAATGATTGGCCTTACATTATTCTTATGATTTCATGTTTTATATTCTTACAATATTCCTATAATTCCATGATGTTGTACTCTTTATTTGATGTTCATGATTGTGATTCTCACCTTTTATATCACCATGTTTTCCCACTTAACTCAAATTCAATATTTTACTTCATTTTATTAAATTATCATTCCTTTACTAGGATTTTTAGATCATCACATTCATATTTACATCCCCATGTTTTCTGTTTTATTTTTAGAATATCAATGGAATTTTAATAGCAAGCTATAATGATTCTTAAAAATTTCTTAGTCATTATTTCAAGGAATTTTTATATCTGTCTAATTACACAAATACACTTGTCCTATAGATATTTTATTATTTTATTATGTTAATTTTAATTCAATAGATCATCTAAAAAAGTGTATAAAAAATATTGGTTGTTATAAATAACATAGTTTTCCCTATGTCCATAATGATCATATTATTTCTCTCAGCCACACCATTTTATTATGAAGTGTATGGAGTGATATGTTAATTCTTTATTACATGGTTTTATTGATCTATCTCCAAATAATTTGATGTGAAATCCATTCTATTGTTATACAAAAAATTAATGATATAAACACCATGATCTTTGTTAACTCGTCTTTTGAAAATTTTAAACATCTGAAGATCCAATTATTTTCCCATTATAAGGAGAAAATTAGTCATCTTGGTTTGTTCATTAATTAATTTAATAAAATTATTCTCTCCCTTGGTTAGCTTATTCCTCATAGGACCACACACATATGCATATATGAGTTCCAATGGTCTAGTAGATTGAATATACACTTTCTTATGTGTCATGTGACCAGTCATCCCTTTTAGGCATGTGTCATAAAAAATCACTCTATCTCTTTTCATTTTGGAAAGGTTCCAATACGAGTCATGTTTGGAATTATTAATTAATTTTTTTCATCCATGGGGGTAATTTATTATATTCTATTACTAAATCTCATTATTGTAACTCATATAACATGAATTTGATGGGACAACGATTTGAAATAAGTTCCCACTTGTTCTTCCACCTCTTGTAATGAATTTTACATATTTTATCCTCTTGATAATTCATAAGTTATATTTAAAAAACTCACTTACTTCAATAAAAAATTAGATAAATTTAAGAAAATTATTTATTATTCCTTCATAAAATATTACATTTTTTATTTTATTTTATTTTACTCAACCTCATCTATTACAATAACTTCGATACTTAAGGTGATATCATTTCTAAATCTAACTAACTCTATTTCATGATTATACATAAAATTATATATATTTATTTATATATTCATGTGCAAATAAAACCCACTATTAATAATCCATGGTATTCCTCTCCTTTCCCACAATGCCTCCACCATTATGAATGACTTCTCTTAGTGATTATTATTTTATACCACATTACCATTTTCTTTCTCTGAGAACAATATATGGATATTTTTCATGAACATATCTACAAAAATTCCCCAATCTCTCACCTCTTTCAAATAATTACTTTTGAATTTTAAACCTATTTTTTGTAAGGATTCCTTTAGAATTTTTTTCCATTCATTTTTTTCGATATTCTTTATTTTTTCACATCACAAATTCCCCCATTCCTTATTTTATTTAAGGACATGTTTTTCAATCATGTGTATGTTTTGTAGCCAAAAATTCCATAATAATAAAAAAAACATCTAAATATAAATCTTATTCAAAATATATAAATATTTCTTTAAAAATTAAATCTATACTCTTTCCATAACTATCTCTATCATCCTAGATAATTCATGTCTTTAAAAGAGGTTTATTTTTCGTGGATTCATCTTTATTTATTACATTTGGAAGAGAGTTTCCATTAATTTTTCTTCCCATGACATGTACAAATTTATAAATAATACCTACACTTTTAAAAAAAATTATATTCAAATTTTAGAGAAATTTTTGTTATTTTTAGTCCCTAAATTGATGTTATATAAATCTAAACTATTGTAAATGATTCTGTATTTTCTTCAGAAGATTTATTAAATATTATCCTTCACCATTTTTAACCAATTTTATGATATAAGGAGTTTTTACTAAATCTTTCGCATTTTTTCTTCATTCTACCAATGTTTTCCTTTATGATATTTCTTATTATATTCATAATTAGAAATCTTAATCTTGAATTTATTGATCTCATTAATGTGTTCAGTTAATATTTTGAGATAATTTTCATTTTCATCAACTATATTCACAATATCATTCTTAACATTCATAAATTACTTCTTCAAAATGTTCTTCTATTCAAGGAAACCCTCTAATTTAGATATGATAGTATGATCTATCATATTCTCTTTTCTAAATTCCCCATCCCTATGTGAGGAGGTTTCTTGGTCTTTTAGATGTTACAAAATTTTTATAACCTGTTTTGGTAATTGAATATTATATTGGTTAATAGAGGAAGTATCTTATTAAACTTATTTTCTCATCATACTTACTCATTAAAATTTATATTCATTATCCCCAAACTTGTATAATTTATATCATTTTATACATTTTATATTTTGATATTTTTATTCCTGATCATAAAAATCAAACTAATTTTGTTTCTTATTTTGATAGTTGGCTATAATGTTCCTAATGCCTCCAAATTTGAAAATTTTCAAGGTTAGTTTCCCTTTATATTTTCCCTTTACATTAATAATGTTACTTTAGATAAGAGATGGAGTTATATTATTATCATTATCTATGCTATAATTATCATTAGACTCACTAGACTCTTCAAGTTATTACTCATTAAAATTTAGTTTTCTTATAGATTCAAAATCCATCACATATTCCTTATTATTTTTGATTGTAGGAGTCTTCTTAATCTCATATATAATGAGAATGTTTTAAATATCATTTAATAAGAGATACTATATAACTTTTAGAGAACAAATCATATGATAAAATATATTAGGGAAGTTCCTCATCAGTTTCTTTAAAATATTATAATCATCTAGATTATCTCTAGAACCTCCAATGATTCTAACTATCTCATTCAATCTAAGTAATTCATCCTAAATGGATTCTTCCTTAGAAATATTTATATATTAAAAAATTCTTCTCCAAATTGGTATCTTGTCTTCCTACACTTCGAGAATTTTTTTCAAAACATTATTCAAGTTAATCCTACATTTATTTATAAAATTTTAGTCCCTTCACATTGGTAAACACCTTATCAGAGAGAGAAAATGAAATTAAATTCTTGTATTATCCATATAACTCAATGTTCCTTTTATCAACATTAGTAATTTTGTCACACCTTTGAGTGGGTTTAAATCCAGTTGTGGTTACATAAAGAAATTTTATAAGTAATAGAAATAAATATGGAGGCATTATATTTTTCTCAACCATGGAAATTCCATCCATCAAATATGGTCACACCTATAATATTCATAGGGTTGATATTTTCAATCCTTTAAACAGGGAGAATCTATAATGATCCATAATTTCAAAAACTAAAAATCACATGATTTATGAAAAAGGTTGAACATTCTCAAATTTTTAGGATCCTTTCAGTTGAGATTTTTTTAAAATTAGGTGAAAAAATCACATATTAATGTGGAAACCTTCAAATAGTGAACATTGTTTACAAAAAAATAGTTCTATAAGTGTGTAACCATATTTCATTAAAGAAACTTTTTATTCTTTTATGAAGAGTTGCAATGGGGAAATATTGTCTAGGCTAATATGTCTAATCATACCAATATCCTATGAAAAAAATTAAAAGTGTGAGATAATAAAAATAATTATTAATAATGGATATAAAAATAATTTCATCTAGTTAGACTTATGAAAAATATGAAAACTCATGAATATATTTAATTTTTTTTCAATATAAATATTTATTATAAATGAAATATTTCAAAAATAAAACATTAATATTTTCACATGAAAAACTATATAAACCCATTATAAATCATAGGAAGCGACATGAAATATTCTTAAGGCATGTCAGAAGGAATGAAAATATTCTTTTAAAAACCAACCATTCATCTTTATGCTTTCTATACAACATGAAATCAAAATTTTTCTATAAAAAAGACTTTTCTATAATAATAATATAGTTATCTTGGATAATATTATTTATAACCCATTTTGACTCCTTTTTTACTCATATAAGGTTAATTGAACCCTATTTAATTCCATAGGAGTAACCATCCCAGATATGTCCCTCATTTTCTATTTTGAATACAAAATAATTTCAAAATTTATTAAGGACATATATTAGATCACGCATCTATATGATCTATATTGTGATGAACCATCAACATTTATAATTATCAGATAACATATCATGAAAAAATAATTTGTAATATTTCACATTTTTAATATAAAACCCAAAAAAACATACTTGAACCCATAAGCTGATAAATATATATTCCTTTTAAAAACTCATATAAATGAAAAGGTTAAATAATAGTGGTAATATGATATTATTTGAAAAACCATGTTAACTTTTAGTGAATTTATAATAATAAATAATGGTTATGATGATGAGAAAATTATTTTAAGATGTATTTTTTAAAAAATAGTTTTCCCTTTTGTCAAAAGTCATGAATTTCCCATACAGAAAACAATGGAATTATTCATTTTTAACCATAGAAAATGAAATTATATATTTTTAAAAAATAACCATTATAAATCTATGAATAATTAATATAAATATTATTGAAATATTTAAAAAATAACATGGATATAATAGAGAAAGAGATTATAACATTTAGGATAATGATTTAAAGGACAATCCTTTACCCTAAGGATTTACTACCTTTGCACATTATCAAACTCTTGAATAATATATTTATATTAGTTTTATACTTACATAATAACCTTTTCATGTTAATTTATTTATTATTATTCATTATATTTGATTTTTTACTATGTTTTATTTGGTTACTAAAATTGTTAAGTTCATGTTGATCATTTTTAAGATGTTCAGTTCATAACCACAAAATAAAATTAGTATATTGACCATGGTCAAAGGGGATATTTTTACATTAAATCCATGATCATAAACATGTTATAATAATATTTATAAATTAGATACAACTTTAAAAAAATCCATGTATGTAGGTCATAAAAAATGAAACACATCATTTCAAGGAGATGATAGTTTGTCCATTTGCATGAATGGCATTATTATTTTTCTACTGAGTGGGGAAGAAATAAATTATTTAGTATTTTACTTTTTAAAATTGTAAATATGTTAAAATTATCATATTTATTCATTAGTTCCATATATATGACCATACTTGAAATGTGGAAATGAAAAATGGGTCACATCACTTCATGGATGTGATATTCCACACATATGCACAAGCAACATTATCAATTTCCAATAGATGGAAAGCGAAAGAAGGTAAATAAGAACATATATTTATAGTATAATAATTATTTCATATATAAATTCATTTCAACCTTCATTTTAACTATATTATTATTTGGGGATGATAAATGAAACACATTGTTTTGTGGATGTGGTCATCCACACGTATATCTGATAGATGTTTTCATTTCCCATAGCATGGAAAAGGTGATGAAAAATTGTTAAAAAATAATAATATTAATAAAATTTTATTATATGTATGATACCAATGTTATTAATTTATCATGTTTAAAAAATATTTTAAGGATTTATAATAATAAATAAATATGAAATAGCCTGTTAAGAGTTATACCTCTTCTTTGGGAAACCTATTTTTCCTTACAGCATAATCCTTATAGGATTGGACATTAATTAAACTAAGACATATAGGATGTGATGAGTAATGTTGTGCAGAGATTATTTCAGGTATTATATTATATATAGTTCTCAAAATTTGTGATAAAGAGAGACTAGGTGGTTCCCTTTTATAATTGATTGGAGGGACACTCTTTCAATTTTTATAAAAAATTAAATTTTATAAATTTTATAATCATGGTCATGTGGATAAAAAATAATAATTTTATAATATAATTTGATAATGGTGGAAATACCATTATCCAAAAATATATAATATGAATATTCTTTTTCTTATCATAAGTTATTTTCCATAATTAATTTGGTTTACAAATTATTATGGTGATACATTATTACCATGGTAAATATTCATAATGACTAGTCAATGAAGTTAAATTCATTAATTAAATTTAATATATTGATTAAAAATATGTATTCAATTTTTCAATATTAAATTTTTACAACTATAATAAATTACTTTTAATATAAGTTCACAAAACACAATGAAAAATATTTTTAAGAAAATTACATTTTATGCATAAAATCAAACTTATACCAAAATTAAATATAGTATTAAGTTATATAAATTTATTTATATTATGTTTAATAAAATGGATATTGTGATACTTTAAAAAATATAAAATAGTGTGGGACTTTTAAATTAATTTATTTAAAGAAGAAATGGTTGTTTTCCCAAATTCAACATTTTTCATTATTCACTAAAAAATCAACATTTTCATAAAAATATCAAAAATTAACCTTAATAAAAACTATATCTGATAATATAAAAATTGATAACCATTTTATCAAAATGATTTTATAAAAATTATATCTTTATCTTTCAAATAAAAACCTCATGCTCTTGGTGTTGCACGGTTTCCACCTGTTTTGAATTGATCTTTTGAATTTTGAATTGTATGATGAGTTGTGTTGGTCGTTTTGATGGTTGTACTCTATGGGTCCCGGATACCCGTAAACCGGTTTTTAAAATGAAAAAAATTATTTGTAGACTATTACCAACTGAAAGTCTTTCTGATTCAAATGGAAACATTGAGGGGCAGCGAAACAGTGTATCCTTATTTTTTACTATATCATTCATTAAAATAAACCTATATAGTTGATTGAGAGAATAAATTTTAGATTGGAATCTCATATTAACCTGATTATAATGAATGATAACGATGAACAAGAAATATAATTTTTTTTTAAACCTTAACCTTAATGTGGTTGAAAATTTAGCTTCTTAGGGTCTTATTAAGGGTTATATTTTGTGGATTGTTTAGTATTTTTTTAGGTAGGTGGTATCCCCCAGCTTGGGTAACATGTAACACCATGTTTTAACAAAACCTAACATAATATTAAAATATTATTATTTAATATGACATTTATCACTTTGTCGTTATAATAGAGGGTAGAATATGATTAACTAAATTGTAAAAATATATGGTATACACATGTATATAAAATAAATTATTTTATAACAAATCAATTATAAAATAAAATAAAAAATCATTCGAAAAAAAAGAAATATTTTAAGAAAAACTATTTTTAAGCGCACAAACATGTTTTATCTCAATAGAATAACCAAATCACATTTGGTGAATAATTTTATTTATAAAATTATATTATAAATTCAATAAAAAATTATCATTCATTTTATTTGTTTTCTAGACAAGAGATAAGAATAAATCCAATTTTATGCTTAAAATATATATTTTTCTAAAAACCAGTTTTACCACATTTTACACAATTAATTTGAAAAATTAATCTTTGAAAATTTTTGGAAATCTATTTGAAAAAAATAAAATTCTTTTTTAATCAGTTTTTCAAAATTATCTTCGAGTGAATTTTTGATAATTTTATAAAATGATTAATTTTTCTATTAATAGTGAAAAATACTTGTTTTTATTAATTATTATAATTCCTTATGAATAATTTAATAAAATTATTGTTATGAATAAAATAGTTTTAAAAGTAAAATCAGTTCATTTATATATCTATTCATCCAATTTATCTCATTTTAAACAATTTTATGTTGATTTTTTATATAAAAACTTTTTAAAATTTTGAAACATTTCTATTTGGAAACCCTTTTTTAGTCGCATCTGTGGGATTAATTTTATATTAAAAAATTTAAATTCAATTTATGTAATTTAGAAAAAAATTATTTCATTTTTTTATTCATAATAATTTATATTATCAAATAATATATACTTACTTTCTGGCCATTATGAATGGTAAAATAAGTGAAAATTAATTACCACAATTAAGTTAAAAATAGGTTTACCAGGGGTTTAACTAAAAAGATAAGGGTTAAAATGACCCAAACCATGTCCAAAACACATTGGTTAAAAATATTATAAATTATACCTTATATGTAATATAATTTCGCATTTTATATCCTTGTTCAATTTTAAAAACATGTATACACCTTTTTCTTTTCAAAAATTACAACTGTTCCACTCACCCCACTTATAAAAGGCCACCCCCTCTTCTCTCCTATTCAAACTTAAAAAAATAATTATTTATACCAATAAAAACCCATATAACTTACTCACATACATCATATCACCATATAATCCTTCTTTTGTTTATAAATCCATCCTATTAAGGCTTTTTGTGGAAACCTAAAGAAATTGTCTGAAAAAGATGTAACACCCCTAATTGAGAGTTTTATTTTTTTCTTCCTCCAACTCATTGAATTATTGTTAAAATATTCTGTTATAATAACAAAAGTATATTAAATAAAATTATATTTTTTTACATTATGTTAATGACCTACAACCATATCCACTTATATCAAATGGGATACACAATCATTATTCATGTGTATGATGGATAGTCACTTCATGAACTGATGTTATTCATTTTTAAAACACCACATCTCACGAATGGATATAATGATGGATTAAATGTTTAAATATGATATTAGTTATATTATTATACTTCTTAAATTATTATATCACATATACTTTCACACTTTACATTCTTTGGGAATATGATAATGTCGCTCGTGTGTATAGCGGACTACAACCTCAAAAAGTAATGTGATTCATTCATGATTTCCATGGAAGGTTATAATGATGTATTTAATTAAAATGTGTCATATATTTGAAATAAAAATTATTTTTTAATGATAATAAATTATTTACCTTTCTTTCTTTCAATTTTTTGGTAAAATGGAAAAAACGTTAATGCATACAAATGACCTACCATCTCCATGAATATTGTATTACATTCTATATTTATATATTTTATGGATTGATATAAATTAATATATGATATTTATTTCATGTTTAAAATTATATATATTATTAAAACATTATTAATTTAATGTAACTATAAATTTAAAAAAACATACTTGTAAAAAAATCATTTTTTACCTAAAAAATGACTTTTACATGGAATTGTTAATAAACAGGTAATAAAAGGTCTTATATAAATAATATATTTTATGAAATAACTAATTATATTTATGTAATATGTATATAATAAAATAATATTTATTTTAAAGCAGTTTGAAACATTTATGATAGAAGTCGATACCTATGGTATGAGATTTTCATCTAACTTTTTATTTTTATGAGACACATACCATATTCACCACATATTTATTTTATAGAGTGTATATATTTTCCTTTAATTTATTTTATGATTCTTATTAAAAAAAATTAATACATACAAATCAATTTGAGTGTCTCTCCTTCATAGGGTTTACGGTTTGAAAGTTACCAAAGTGGTAGGGGATTTTTGTCTCAATTTATCTTCTTTGGGACATAAGTTATTTCATACACCTGTCTTCATTTATGTTCTATAGATACTATCCCTTTAACAAGTTATATCCTAAATATACTTCATTTCATGATATTAAAAGTTTCTTTTTTATTCTTTAATGGGGATAAATTGAAAAGATACCAAAGTGGTAAATGTTTAATGTCACTATCTCATTGTTTGTCTGAATTATTTATCTCCATGCTTACAATGATGAAATATTATTATCCACAACTCAAAAAACTCATTACACTTATTATAATCAAGTTATTTCATTATAATACAAGAATTTTCTTTGTTCTCCTCTCTTTATGTACTCAATATTTCAAAATAATTATCTCAAATAAAACCAACCATATTTATATCTTTAGTTTAAAATCCTTTTTCTTACAAAATAATGTATTCTTAAAAAAATTAAAAATGTTTATAAAATTATCGAAATAATTTTTTAATGGCATTATTAACCATATATTATTTTTTATAAAATTTAAAAAAACTTCATGTCATTTTACAAATAGTCCCTATTTGAATTTTAATGAAAATTCGAATGGAATCATTATTTTAAATTGTATAGAATAAATACTATTCTGCACCATCATTACCACTCAATTTTTTAAAGATTCATTTATAATTTTGAAATTTTATTTTCAAAGAAAATTATTTCTGAAATATTATATTAATTTTTAGTAATTTTCAAAATTTAAATTATATTCTCTTCAAGAAATGTTTTATATGATATTTAAATATTCCATTATAATATTACATAGTAATTTTCAAAGAAATTTTATTAAGAAACAAATTTATGTAATAAAATTTTGTTTTTAAAATTGGGAAGGCTATTTTCCACAAGAAATGTTCCAAGTGATCTTTCAAAATTATTTTCCATCTAAGATAGAATCCTTTTATGTTACTTATTATTTATCGGGGTTATGATTCCAGTATATTATCTTATTCTTTATCTAAATGGTTTATGTTTATGATAACAAGATTATTATAAAAAAAATTCTCTTCCATGGGTTATATAATGATAAAATGATTAGTAAACCAACATCTATTTCTATAGGTTATACCATGATAAAATGATTATGAAACATGATTCTCTTCTCATGGGTTATGTTAGGATGAAATGATAAAATGATTATTCAACATGTTTATTTTACATTGATTATGCTATGATGATATATTTATGAAACCCATTTCTTTTCATCGGTATTTATATGATGAATTTTTATGATCTTGTGGCACAAAGATGTAATATTTTTATTATGTGATTATGGTTACATTATAACCAAGGATGGTAGTTATGTTGTAACCAAGGTAGGTGGTAAAATTATAATAGAGATGGGTTGGACCTATATCTCCCTCTAATCTATTGATTAATGATTAATGTTATATGATCTCAAAGTATTCCTGGGATGTTATCCCAAGACTGATACATTGTGCACAGGATTTTATCCCAAACCCAAAAGAGGGTACAAGAGAGGTTATCCCGAGCCCAAAGCAGGTGAATGGGTGGTTATCCCAAGACTAAAATGTTATGAATGTCATGGTGGGTATCCTTGACATATGATTTTATATTCTTATATATATGATAAAAATATATATCTTATGACAATGTTATTTCGTTATGGACCATGTTCTTTGATTCCATTATGAATCGTTTATTATGAATTTCCAATCCTTTTTCCATGAAACATGGTTTTGATATTTGATATACGGGGTATGGATATTATATATAATAATCATGTTATCAAACCCCTATTCCCATGTTATATTTTTATATTTTCCATGTTATCTCTTATAGAGCATATGATCTCACCCTTATATTTCATTTCCCCAGGATATGATGAAAGGTTTTATGTATTATATGTCTAATAAGGGTTCTAGTTATAAATAACTTAGTAGGAGAGGATTCATCTTACATATGAACCGATTGTTTATTTCTCCATGTGTCCAAAGGCACTACACCTAAATGATTTTGGCATGGATTGTCATTCTATATAATGAGTATGTATATTTTAAGCTTTATAATTCATATTTGTGAAATTCAGGTCCTTACATATACCTATATCCAAGCTCCCAATAGAATAGACACCATTGAGTCAGGTGAACTAAAGAATTAATTATGAAAGAATCTTGATAAGGGTTTTATAAACCCAAGTGTTTCACTATGAGCATCACTAGTCCTCTTTCCAAAGAAGAAAGTTGGGTCATTATTCCCAGGTATTTATTATCATGAAAAAAATAAAATCATGAGAAAGAACATGTATCATATTCCACAGATTAATGAATTTTTCAGTTAGCTATGTTTGGTGTAATACATCTATAAGGGGAACCTCTGGTCAAGATATCACCAATTAATATTTAAGAAGTAAAATATTCCCAATAATAAATTTCAAACAATTATTGGAAAATGTGATTCCATAGTGATCCCAACAAACTCAATAATGCTTCAAAAAATTCATAGACAAAATAAATAGAGTTTTTATAGATTACCATGAAAATTTGTTGGTGGAATTTATAAATTATTTTCTAATATTATAAAAAACTACGGAAGAGAATTATAATAATTTGAATATTGTGCTAAATATGTTATGAATAGATAAGTTATATGAAAATTATATTAAATGTGAGTTATGGATAGAGGATGTAGCATTCATGGGGAATGTTATTAAAAAATAGATATGTGGGTACTTTGAAAATAAAGGAGATTGAAGAGTGGCCTAGACCAATAAATGTAATTAATATCCATAGATTACTTGGACTAAAAGGGTACTATTAATAGTTTGTGGCGAGCTTCTCATGCTTTTTAAACTTACTGACCAACCTAACTAGGAAGTGATCAATGTAATTCTAAACTAATGAATGTGAAGAGATAATCATGGAACTGAAATATATTCTTATCAATTCACCAATACTCACACTAACTACAAGTGAGGAACTATTTGTGGTATATAATTATTCTTTAAATAAGGGATTTGGTTTTGTACTGGTGAAAATTGATAATGTGATTTCATATGCCTCAAATCAATTTAAATTCAATGAAAATAAATATCCAACATATGGCTCATAGTTGGTAAGTAGTGACTATCATATTGAATATTTTTAGGAATTATCTTTATGGGGAGAAGTGTGAACTATATATATATTTTAAGTGATACAAATATAAATTCACACATAAAAGATTAATATGTTATAATTATGATGTCTAGATCTAATAAAGGATTATAACTAATCAATATATTACCATAATCAAAAGGTTAATAATGTGTAATATTCACATTGTATAAAAAATTAATTAAAATTATCAGTGATGATAATTGAGAATCATTCAATCCTCTTTGAATAAAAATGGATGGAAATGGAAGTCATAAAGGAATGAAAAACATATTAACTAGCTTAAATGATTACTCAACCCTACATTCTATATAATATAATGTATTCTAAAAAAGTTAATATAGAAATAAAAAAGTTGGTTGAAGCTATAAAAAAAGGGAAATCCTAAAAATGAAAAATCAATAATGAATGATATGTAAGATTTGGGTCATGAATTTTTGTTCCAAAAACGATAGAGATAAAAAAGGTTATATTAAATAATATACATAGATCAACATTCTCCATCAACTAGAAGATAACAAAGATGTATTGAGATATATAAGGGTACTATTGGTGTGACAATTTAAAGAATTATATTGTGGAATATAAATTAATGTTCTCGGTATGTGAAAAAGTGAAGAAAGAGAGTAAAAAGATTAAGGAAATAGTGAAACTATTACCTATACCTACATGCAAATGTTAAAGAATCACTATGTACTTTTACCCTGGTTTTTCATCAAAATCCAAATGAAATAATTCCAAAAGTGTTTTAGAGGATCATATTACATATACTTATCATTTCATTTTAATTGGGGATGAATTATCACATGTTCAAATTGTAAGGATATACATTAGTGACATAGTGAGGTTGTATACAATACCACAATCAATTTTATTTGATTGAGATCTAAGATTTAAATCCATGAATTGTAAAATTATCCAACATGATCTAAACATTTAGTTTAACTTCAGTACAGTCTATCACCCTCAAACAATTTTCCAATCTATGTGGACAATCGAGACACTCGTGGACTTATTTAGATCATGCTTGACTAAAAAAATGATGATGGGGTCAATATCTTTTATTATTTGATTTCACATAAAATAATAGCTTCCACTTAAGAATCAAAATTTATACATATAAATCCCATCATTGGAAGTAATTTAGAACTCCTATGTTATGGGATAAATTTGGTGGACATAAGCTTCTTCAACCTGATATGGTCATATAAATTGTGAAAAATTTCAATACCATTTTGTATCAAACCAAGAAATCTTAGATTCAAAAAATGATCTATGTTGATAACCATCAGAGAGACATGGAGGTTGAGGTTGTAAATAACATTTTCTCTTACATATCTCCCCGGAATAGCGTCATGATATTTGAGAAGAAGGGAAAGATAAATCTAAGATACAATAGCCAAATTGAGATTCTTAATCACATAGGATTTGTGGCCTATCAACTAGAACTCCCATCAAGAATATCTCAAGTACATGACATGTTTCACATATCCCACATGAGGATTTACATACCAAAATCCTCGAATGTACTGAATTTCATGGTTGTGCAGTTGTAGAATGATCTCCTTATATGGAGCAGCCAATGAATTTCTTGTAATAGAGTGACAATGTCTTGCACATTATGATTACACATTGATTCAAAGTACTATAGTCGGACCATAAGTATAAAAAATTAAGGAGGAAGCCAAATAAAATAATTAAATACAAGTACCCTCATATTTTTTTTATCTTAGCGGGTAAAATTTCTTATGGGGGAATAATGTAATGACCTATAATTTTATCAAAATAATTTACCTTATAATTATATAACTTTTTCATATTTAGTAATTTTGTATTATATAAAGAACATACAACACATAATAGAACCATCAACTTTTTATTATATGGACTTGAACATTAAATTTATAGAAAAAATAATTCTATAATTATTTAATGTGTTACAATGGGACAAAAAATAGAAAATATGATAACTATAATATAAAAATTTGGATCCCCGTAATCTCTTAGAATGATAACACTTAAAAACAACACTATAGAAATGAAAATCAATATTAAAAATGAAATATTAATTTTTTAAACTAAAAATATAAATAAATTTGAGATAAAATAGAAGTGTATGAAGAATTAATTAAATATATGGTATTTATAGAAAGCATGGAACCCATTAGACCATTACAAATCTGAAAGTTGGAATATTAATTTGACTGGTGAAATAGTAATCTGACCATTATGAATAGTAACCTGGCCATTAGAATAGATTACAAAAATATTTGAGTTTAAAATAATATTTATTTATCCCATTAAATGATAATATATAAAATTTATATCATCTTACAAATAAATAAATGTTTTAAAAATGATAAAAAAAAGTGTTTTTATTTTTAAAAAACATGAATGTTTTATTTGAATTTATATAACAAATATATATATTGAAAAGGATAATTATGATCATAAAATGGTTTTATAAAATAATACTATATTTCATTTTAATTATAACATAATTTAATGAGATCAAAAGTAATTTTTAAAGGGCCTAAAATTTAATTACAATATTAAAATTATAATTTTTTTCAAGTAAATTATGATTTTATTTGAAAAATAAATTTGTATTATTTTGAAATTTATTTTTTTAAAAAATTATTTCATTTTGGGAAACTAAAAATCAAAAAAAATTATGGTGATTTTTTTGGTATTTTTTTTAAATAATTAATTTTTTATTGAATAGTGAAATATGAAAAAATATAGTATTTAACATTATGTGCTAAACACTCGAATAAGTAAGTCATGTATAATATGTGAAATTATTATCTTAAACTCACATGCATAAATTAATTTATATATTGAAAAATTTAATCATTATTGGTATTCTAGATTAAATGTAATAAAATAAGGAATATGGTACTCAAAAACTCTCCTCTCATCCCCTTAAAAATATCATCCCTCAACACCCCTTCTCCTCACAAATTCTAATACATAGATATTACTAATTTTCTATCAAATTATCATCCCAAAACTCTCTCATTTTTCATGGAGTTTTCAGTTTCACCAAATACCATTCAAAGAGGCCTTAAGTGGTAGCCTAAGAGGAGACACCCAAAATTAGAGATAAATTCTCAATCAAACTTATTTTAATTCTATTATTCTTTTACTACACCCATATGTTTTACATATACCATTAAATAGAAACATAATTATCCTAATTACACTAATACATTATTATTATGTTGTAATGTCAATTTTATACCCTCCCATTAATCGATTATAAAATGAATACAATTGTTCATAATATGGTCGGGTCACACCCCCATGAAAAAAAATCTCATTTCCCACCACTACCTTGACGGATAGATTAAATTCACTAATTATGTTTTTAAATGAATATAAATAAGTATATTTAATTTTATTTCACACTACATAATGGATATATATCTCTAATATTAATGGAATCCATATAAGTTCTCAATGATCAGAAAAGAAAAATGCCTAACTGAAGTAAATATATAATTATAATAATTAAAAACAAAGAACCATGTGTATTTTAAATAATATTTTACTTTTAAAACTAATTTTAACTTCTATAATAACATGAAAATCATTTCATCTCACTTATAGAGTTATGGAAACATTTCATAAATAACATCCATAATTACCTATAAGTGATCCAACCTTGGAACCATGACATGAAAGACATTGGGACCATAAAAATAGAAATTATATCTCAATTAAATGTCTCTAAAATAAAATTAAAGTGTGATAAAAAATAAAAAATATTATACTATTTTTCTTAGTAATTTATTTAATAAATCTAAATTTATTATTCAGAATATTAGGTGGAAGTGCATAGAGATTCCGGATTTGAGGTATGCAGACTCACCAAACAACCCTTGTTTCTTAGGTTCTACATTTTTCTCTCTACTTCAATTTATATATCTATTTAATGTTAAAGAATACATAAAAATTTACTTATATATATCTTACATATTTAACTATCTTATCCGCCCTTTTTTTTCTAGCATTATACAATATTAAATTCATTTTAGAATACCATCTTTAAAATAAAACTTGATTAAAGTGAAATTTTATATATCAAAATCAATTCATAAAAAACTATATAAAATTATAATACCCTTTCATGATTTCATAAAATAAGAACTATTTTAGGGTTAACCATTTTGGTTAACCTATGGTTTCAATGAAAATTCTATATTCTTTCCTTCATTGAATGTATTCTACTAATTATATAAAACATCATTTTAAAATAACCATCTATATACCCATTAAATACTCATTGTCAAGAATATGTTTAAATTAAATTCATATTTGAGACCTATACTTATTTATTATAATATGAAAGTCCAAAATAATTAATTTCATATTATCTTTGTAATCTTAATTCATTATCTTTTGAATAATATTATGTAAACCATTGCATTTTGTGGGTATTTCTTATGCTTATTCCTTTTGTTTTATTCCATTATTTAGCCCACATATGCATGTACATGCTATGATAGGTTCACCCAAATAAATCTCCAATGCATTGGGTAATGTTTATTTCTCATTATATTTTATTTATAAGATTAGGGAGTAAACCCAATCCATTAAAGAACTTTACCCACCATGATGTGTTGTCTTAGTATTAAGCCTTGACTTATGCTTACGATGTCATGAATTATGGTGTTTCCACATTCCTAAGATTTCATGAACTTATTATGACATATTATTTCTTTATTTCTTATATATGATTATTCATGAGACTTTCATTTTTGATATCATATTGTGTTATTTGACTTGTGTTCTATTCTTCGTTATCCTACTAATTCCCCTTCAAGGATTTGTAGCTTGATGATTATTTTTATGTATTCCCTAGATCATCATATAAAGTTTTAGATGCTCAAAGGAATCTAATAGTATAATATGGTGTTGAAAATAAATATTTTGAATTTTGTATCCATTTTTATGTTTTTAAACCAATTTTACCAAAGACGCTAGGCCTCTGTATCCTTAGGTGGTGTTTATTCAGTATTTATGTTAAAAATCATATAATAATTTGTGTAAAAGATATGGGTCACTATATTCCATTTTTAAAAAAAAAGTTAATTTATATGAAAAACATTGATCCATAACCACAAAAAAACACCCATTAAAAGTATCTCCACCTAAAACACATTTATAAACCCTAAACCATCTTATAATTACCCTAAATACTAAAAAAGACAATGGTTGGTTCTAGATCTGGTCCCTAACACGAACCTACTAATGAATGAATTTTGTAAAAATTCATAAACATACATATAACATTGTAGAAATATAGGCACCACCTACTTGGTATAAACTAAAGTCTATACATATGATCTCATGGTATGATTCAAGCTAATGAGGATGTAATTGAGAAACCATATAAAATGGATAAAATGGGGATTTTAGTCTCCAGTCACTATAACAATAAAAAAACAAAGACTAAATTGTAAATTATTTCAATCCTTACCTATAAAGGGTCCCCACAACTAACGATATAAATAACCATCAACCAACGATGGATAATCCTACATGTGGTGAAAAAAATTAGATTTATGTGAGAAGGGAGATCTCTCCTTGATGGGAGAATTTAAATGAATAAATCCTCATTTAAAACCCTTTAAAATAGATAAATATTTATCTTAAAAAAATATTTATTTGAAAATATTCAAGGAACAAATTGAGTACAAAATAAACTTTCATTTGGTACCTACTATCCACTTGGTACCCACTATAGTCTATTAGATGACCAGTGGACCACATTGGGATACATGTACACCTTTAATTCACACTGGGTACCCAATGCCTCCAAACATGGAACTTGATTCTCTATATCTTTAAATGAAATTGTCTAACACTGAGTCTAATTTTTCAAACCCAATCTATAGTCCTTTTTTCCAGGCCACTAAAATACGATAAATTATTAAACAAATATGATTAGGTCACTCCCAAGAAAAAGTTACCTCACATAAGTACCCAGATCATTACGATCTCCTTTTTATATGACAACTCATACCTAAGTGGTATCAGGTCACAACACCAATAAACCTTTATTAATACCTGATAATCCCAAGGAATACATACCTGAAACACTGATATTATGAAAACCACATATTTATCTTTCTAGTTAGGATGTCCAACAATCTCAAACCAACTAATTCCTTTCATGGTAACTCCCTACCATAGGAATCACCTAGATAGTCTCAAAAATATATGTTAATAAATAAATCTACTATATTTTACCAAACCATAAACCAAAATTATGTATTTCTAGCCATTAAATAATAAATATTACTATATAATTACCAAACATAATACTTAATCCCTACATATCACATAGTTACCACACACAATTAGGGTGGTACATTAGTGGAAAACCTATAATCCATCATCCAAAATCCCCCAGGTTCAAAATAAAGAAAAGGAAAAAAAATTAGTCATTATAGTGGTTACTGTAGAATCATTACTATTCACCTAATTTGGGATTAATGGAAATCGATTTTAGACTTCGGGACGATATAAGACTTTGGGACATAGGGCCCCCATGCCAACTCAGGCATTTCAACCATTGGATTTAGTGCCACAAGGTCACAGGTCCATAAAGCAGTCAAGTCAAGCATCCTAAGATTAGGCCCTAGAATAGGGTCTATTTCAAGTACCAGCCACTGAGAAGTGATAAACATATTGGTAATGAAAAGTATTTATGGAAACCTCCATTAATAACTGACACCATGAAGCTCTGCAAGGGGAAATTCATGATGATCATACTTTAATGGTTGGTACCTAAGCACCATAAATGAAGTAGGTGTTGGGGAGTATTAGTTCTTGTGTAGTTGGTACTTTCAACCTTCAGGTTATGTACTAGTCCTTGTGCCTCTGGGTATGTGGGTCATGTGATTGTTCCCTCGCAACCTAGTTTAAAAGAGAATTATCCAAAAAAATAATATAAAAATTTATGGCCTTTGGGTAATTTAGATGTAGTTACTATAAATCATACATAATATTTATGTCTCAGTTAGTACCTGGTCATTCGAATAAACACATTCACATTATTCACTGGTATAATTCATAAAAAACCAAAACCCCAACTTGTTCATAGAGAACCCCTAAATATCATTTTATCTATCTTCTATTTTGTATTTACTAGCTCAATCATGTACATATGACCTGAATATAGACTGTTTGATATTGTTCCACCTTGTGGAGTATAGGCATCATTAGACCTTACCCCCACTACTAGGTATCCTATCTATTTACATTATATGAACATGTTAGAAAACCCTATATTCTCTACCTATCACTACTATTGGTCTATCTTCATATGATTGAGTTTGACATAATCCTCAAACTCTAAATAATTATGATTTCATCTAAGAACTATCAAAATGACCTATTTTTCCACAGTATCAGCACTCCTTTAGTGGTCGATCACACTAGGACTAAGCATGTATTATCACTTCAAACTAAAAACACATCAAAAATATAATATAAGTGTCCATTTTCAATATTATACTCTAAATTCCTTATGAGGTATCCTTATGTCCAATATCCCATCTAATTGATGTTTCACTACCTTTCTCATATGACACCAATAAGTAATAATACTCTCATTAGTGATATTATTTTTATGCTATCAATGCCTATTTCACTAACTCAATAAAACAAGAATAACCTGGTGATATTAACCAATATCTGAATAGTATATGATAAAATTCACATGAATTTCCACACATTGGAAATTTTATAATCCACAAATGTCAGTCAAAGAAAAATTAAATCTATTAATTCAATAGTATCGTCCATGACTGATGTATCCCCCTAACTCATTCCAGTAGTGAACTACCTACGGTTCTCCCTCTCGCTAGGGAAAAGAAAGACATTTTGACTAACAAACCAATTCCAGGTATGATTTTGATAGATCAACTCCCTAGTCTCTCTAATCAACGATCTGTATAAATTATTATGAACACACCTTGATAAACTAATAAAAATACTTCACTTGCATATCTAATTTCACGTTTTGACCATCCTACCTTAGCACTTCCTGGTGAAGATAATGCCCATATCCTCCTTCAAGATACTTACCCTTCTTATGCCTTAGGGGAACCACATCTTTATCCTCTTAATTCTCCAAAAAATTATTTGTGGTGGAATCTCAATGAGAACCAAATACCATTTTCAATAAAGATATAATAGTACAAATATCACAAATAGGTTATGATATAATAGGTATCACAACACATTATCCACTAAATTTCCCTAACTACCCCATGTCCCATATCATCCAGCATCACATCCCCACCTACCTGTGTTAGGGTTAAGTACCACAGAAGCCAATACCACATAGGAACTGTATACTGATGAAAACATTCAAACACATCATAGGTCTTTTTGAGTATAATTCCACAAATAATAAATATAGTAAAACAATATTTAAGTTTATTTTAATACTATATACATCCAAACCCTTTTATATTCTATAACATTAACAATAATGGAAACCAAAAGTAGGTTAGACTATATCATGCGATTCCTATATTTCTATTATGATACATGAGTTCAAACTCATGACTCTCAGGGAAAATATTTTGAAATAGATATCAATTACATCAAATACCCATTTGTCAAAATTAAATAACTCAAATTTAATGACAAAAACCAAAAGATTTTTGGTTCCCTCTGGAGACTTGAACATTATACCATATCTGTTCTAGAAAAACACACAACATGAAATCCAACCCTTCTCCTGAATCATTCAAAATCTCCATCTACCACAACACAAATAATTAAAAAAACCCAAATGATATCATTTGAACTTAACCAAATCTGATACCACTTTCTATCATCCAAAAATAAGATTCATGAATTCCACTTGATTTATAGAACCACTGACCTCAGGTGTGCCTCTATGTATTCCAAAGGCTACCTAAAAGGAGCAAGGGTAAAAGGAATGATCTTATGGAAACTATAACCACTAAAGATAATTCACATCAATAAACTTAATAAGAAAATAATATAAATGAAAGCATGAAAATAAAAAGGCACATCCAAAAAAATACACAATAATATAAATGTTATATATAAATTTCCATACCATTCATATAAAAAATAACAATATCACCCATATCCCATTCATACATAGAAATTTCGAAAATGTTAAATGACCTACCCATATAGACCCTAAGGATCCACCATATCCAACAACAAAAACCATCTACATTCCTATCATATATACATTACACAACTAGCTACTATGAAATTTTCACCAGGACCTTTCACATTCTTGTATCATGAGACATAAATTATATACACATCCAAGATGGTGTTTTCATGGTGTAAGTATTAACATAGTAATACATCATGTATATTGTCCCAATATAATATCTATACCTATATTAGTATATAAAAATTGAAACTTATGAAAAATAAATAAAACACATATCCCACTCTACCCATGCTCAACCATCCATGAGTTATCCTTTACATTTTTGTTTTAGTTCTAAAGTGGGATGAAATACCCATAGTCTATTATATAATAAATTCCTTCATCCTTCTAATATAGTACTTATTAAATGGAATTAAAATACAATCACAACATGGAAAATCATTATGATCCATTCATAATTTTCAAAGGCATTTCCTTATATTATATAAAAATTTCCATATTCATTCAACCCCTTTTATCATATATTATCTCAATATCTTGATGAAATTAAGGGAATAAAAATTATAAACTCTTTACAAACCCCAAAATATCCCACTTACATGGTGATCCCTTATCCCAACTAGTTATATAAATTACCCCCATGATCTCATTCCCATGTACGATGTATCCCTCATATGAAAAAATAATTAAAACCATCACCCATAAATCACCAAATATTCAAAGGATACTAGTACCAACTAGTGATCTAAACCATATAATGGGAATTTTCCTATGTTCACATAACCCTACTGACATCAGTCAAATGGTTCAAAATACTCACAAATAACCAATGGCCATAAAAAACTTGAGAACCCTCATCACCCCAACCAAATATCATGGTTATCACCACCCATCCCATATCGGTAAGCCTATATCTACCAATTACTACACAGTCACATCTATTATATTCTCATTGAACAATGTCAAGAAAAGAATCACAAGAACTAAAATATAACACCACACATCTCATGCCATGAAATATATAAAATCACACAACCCAAGAAAAACTAATTGCATATACAAAAAAGGAAATATTCTATTTAAACCATTAATACATGACCACTATAGAATAAAACATAAATATAGATCAACCAAAGGCTAAATGAAACACCCCTAAGATATCCTAGGTCACACTATTGTACCTCAGATACACTGACACGTTCTTTTCCTAGTCACACTCATAATTTTACCAAGGACAACATATATGTAACGTCTCGATTCCGAAAGCCACCCAGAGGTGCCCCGTACCTGGTTGATCACATGGACTCAAGTGCATTTCCACGAACGCCATAGGCTGCCGACTAGCAGCGAGGGCGTTGGGTGTGATAGTGGGTAAACTATGCCCTCATTGGCAGAGTACACAGCGGAAGTAAACAAATTATACAAGAGCGGAAGTAGTAATAATATCATACAAATATAAATAGTGTAATACTGATAGAATAAACTGGAGCACATATATAAAATGATGAATGATACATATGTCTAAGAAAGCAGCGAAGAAAAGCACAATGCTAAAATAAAGTACTAAACCAAGTACAAAAGAAAAATAGTAATCAACTCCATAGCATCGCAAGCCTAATCGTGGTCCTATTCTCTCCAACTCCACAGAATGTCAAGTACCTAAAGTAGAAGGGTTCTTTCCCTTGTCTATACCTGCAACAATATAATCAATTTGGGCCCAAAAGCATAGCCCAAATAGGGTGTGAGACTAAATCTCAGTTGGAAACCATCACGAGATCTGTGCCTAACATTCAGTGAGTATATGGAAGGTAAAAGTAGAGAAAATTGTTAATAGGAAAGTACTCAACAGTAAAAAAATCCACTATTTCAATATCAAGAAACAACTAACCAAGCAGATAAACACAAACAGGTAACCCTCTGGAAGTACCCACATCCAATCCCCTCTGGTCCTACCTAGTAGTTCAAGCAAGCAGGTAACACAAAGGTAACCCTCTAGGAAGTACTCACAGCCCATCCCCTCTGTTCCTACCTAACAAGCACAAGCAACCCTCTAGGAAGTACACTCAGTCTAACCCCTCTAGTTCAGCTTAAGAATAGACTATTTGAGGAATCACTCACCGTCAATTCCCCTTATAGTCTCGTATCGTAACTAAAGGTGCTCTAGGGAATCACTTAAGTCACATTCCCTCTATAGACCGCGTGAAAGATGCATACTCTCTAAGGAATCACTCAATGTCAATTCCCCCTGTAGTCTCATGTCATAACTAGGAAAGACACTCTAGAGAAGACCTTATGTCCATTCTCCCTATGGTCTATACATCAGGTCCACATAGCCCTATGTAAGTTAAGCAAGTGTCGCAGCACGTATCTTCCAAGGTAACCATCAAGAACTACTTGGATATCAGTCTACATCATAACAGCATAATAGAACAACACTCACACCATCCTACAATACTAGGTATGGGAAAGTAAACAGCATCCTAATAGGAAAACAAGATTCAAAGGTCAAAAAAGGCAAAACATTCTTGGGCAACACATCCAAATCACTATAATTCACCCAATTCACAGTCAAATATCATCTAATCAAGCATAAAACCATAGAAGACAAACAATGGGGCTAAAACGGTAAATGTTCAATACCCCATTCAAGGGTATTGGGAAAATTTTCACATAAAACTCAAATAATTTCAACAAAAATGCACAAACCACCTACCTTAGCATTGGGAGATCAATATACTTGAACCTAGAGGATTGAATTACCTTAGAATTCCATAGATATTTTAAAACACATAAAACATTCAACTCACGATAACTCACGAAAGAGGATCATATAAAGATGATGCTCTAAGAGAAGAGATAACTCACAGATGTGATTCCAATGCAACTGATGGTGTTGGATTCGGAGGATGGAAGCTCACTCGGGGGGTTTGTTGAAGATCTGCTTCCATACGGAGCTCTCAGTCAAATGATACCTAGAAGGAGAGCTTTCTAGAGATTAGACGTGACCCCATTGTGTTTAATGAAAAAAAGAAAGTACACGGCGTGTACTTTTGAAGTACACGGTGTGTACTTGATGTTTCTGTACTCCTCTTTAGGCGGCCTCTAGGTCACCCCCACATGACTGTGTGCATGGCCGCTACACGGCCATCACACGGCTGCCTGCGATAATAGAGTACACGGTGTGTACTCATAAATTACACGACATGTACTTCGAGAATTTCTAGAAAAACCTATTTTCCTAAAAAAACAACCAGAAAAGGAAAACATATATGAAAAGAAGATCTGAGTTCTTACAAACTTCCCCCCTTAAAGAAATTTGTCCCCGAATTTCCCTAGCAAGGTGGAATAGAAGAAGAAACATCGAACAACTCTGGCCACTGCACTCGTACATCAGCCTCCCTCTCCAAGTCTCATCATGTACTCACTCATGCTGCCATGGCACTCGTACTAGGGGAACATACCATCCACGGAGAACCTTTGTACTGTGATTGACAATCCAGATAGGATTATCCTCGAAATATGTGTCCACTTCCAACTCAACCTTCTCAGGTTGGAAAACATTAGACGGGTTTGAAAAGTATTGTCGAAGCTAAGAAACATGGAAGACGCCATGCATAGATAAGTACCTCTGAGGTAACTGCATCCGATATGCAACTGTCCCAACTCTCTCCAATACCTCAAATGGCCCGACATACCTCGGTGAAAGCTTACTTTGTCTTCTGATCTTCTTTTTTCCCAACCTCGGTGTGACACATAGAAAAACCTGATCCCCGACCTCAAACTCCAGAGGTCGCCTCTGGTGATCAGCATAAGACTTCTGACGAGACTGTGCAGTACCTCTGAGGTAACTGCATCTGACAGGAAACTGTCCCAACTCTATCCAATACCTCAAATGGCCCGACATACCTCGGTGAAAGATTACCATATCTCCTGATCTTCTTTTTTCCCAACCTCGGTGTGAAACATAGAAAAACCTGATCCTCGGCCTCAAACTCCAGAGGTCGCCTCTGGTGATCAGCATAAGACTTCTGACGAGACTATGTAGTAGCCATCCTCTTTCGAACCTTATTTATCTACTTTGTGGTCTCCTGAACAAGACAAGGTCCTAGAAAAGCTGCCACTCCTTCCTCTATCCAACATAAGGGTGATCAGTATGGCCTACCGTACAAAGCCTCATAAGGTGGAATCTGAATAGTTTCTTGAAAAATATTATTATAGGCAAACTCCACAAGAGGTATGTGATTCTCCCAAGATCCTCCAAAATCCAGGATGCATGATCGAAGCTTTTCCTCAAGCACCTGAATCATATGCTCGGACTAGCCATCTATTTGAGGGTGGTAGGTTGTACTCAAAAGCACCTGTGTACCCAAAGCATTCTATAGACCCTACCAGACCTGAGAAGTAAAACATTCATACCTATCTAAAACGATAGAGTGTGGAACTCCATGTAGACATACAATCTCACATATGTAAAATCGTCCCATCTCATCGACACTAAAGGTATACTTGATCAGCAAGAAGTGAGCGACCTTAGTAAGTCTGTCAATGACAACCCATACTGCATCATTCCCTTTAGGTGAACTCGGAAAACCTGTTACAAAATATATTGTGAAATCATTCCACTTCCACTCAGGAATTGGTAACTGCTGCAAAATCCCTACTGGTCGCTAATTCTCTGCCTTCACCTACTGACAGGTAGAACACTTCATGATGAAACTTGAAACGTCTCTCTTCATACCTGGCCATCAATATTGACGGTGTAGATCATGATACATCTTGGTGACACTAGGATGAACTTCCCAAACTGAGGAATGAGAGTTCCACATCATCTCCTCATGTATATCTACTAGCACCCATACGCGCCCCTAAAAATGCATGATCTCAACCTCACCTATGGTTTATCCCAGAATAGGGTCCTCTCTTAACACACTTTCCCATAGGACTAGTCCTTCAAAATATGATAGATTCCTCATTCGTACTCGATAAAGAAGGGTAGAGGTAACAGCAACAGAAGAATATAAAGTCTTCACCATTCTGTCGTGTACCTCCAAATGCATCTTAGAGAACAAATCCAAAAGATTCCACTCACTGATGGCCTCTTAAACTACTTGTATCTGAGTCCTCCTGCTCAACTCATCAGCTATCGCGTTGCCATTCCTAGACGTATAGGCAAGATCGAATTCAAAGGAATAAAGGTACTCAACCCACCTTTGCTATCTCAAATTCAGATCACGCTGAGTGAAGATGTACTTGAGACTCTTGTGGTTGGTGAAAACCACAAAATGATCTCCCAGAAGATAATGTCTCCAACAGCGTAAGTCATGAACAACTGCTGCTAACTCGAGATCGTGTGTCGGGTAATTCCTCTCATGTGGCTTCAAATGTCGAGACCCATACGCAACAACTCCTTCTCCCTACATAAGAATAAATCCTATCCTGATACCTAAATCATTACAATAAACAGTATAGCTCTTCCTGGCTCTGGAAATACTAGTATCGGTGCTGAATTCAACCTCCCATTCAACTACTGAAAGGCTGACTCACAAGAATAGGACCATAAGAACTTTTCACCCTTCTTATTCAGACTCTTCAGTGGTGCCTCTAAGCACGAAAAGTATTGAATGAAGCATTTGTAGTATCCATCCAGCCCTAGAAAACTCTGCACCTTAAAGAAATTCTTTGGCTGCTCCCAGGAAACTACTGCTCTCACTTTCTTTGGGTCTACTAACACTCTTGTCTCTGACATAACATGACCCAAGAACTGAATCTGGTCCATCCAAAAGTGGTATTTTGAGAGCTTAGCATATAAATGATGCTCTCTCAGTGTAATGAAAACAATCTCAAGATGGGTATCATGGTCATGTCGAGTGTGAGAGTAAACCAAGATATCGTCCATGAAGACAACCACGAAATAATCCAAGTATGGATGGAACACTTGGTTCATCAGTTCCATGAAAACTGTTGGTGTGTTCGGGAGAACTAATGGAATAACCATATACTCGTATAGACCATACCTACTCTGGAAGGTTGTAAGAGGTATATCAGATGGTTTAACGTGCAAATGATGGTAACCACACCTCAAGTCAATCTTCGAGAACACCTGGGTTCCTCGAAGCTGATCAAAGAGATCATTAATCCTCGGCAAGGGATATCGGTTCTTGATCATCAACTGGTTCAACTTCCGATAATCCACCCAAAGCCTGAGGGTACCATCTTCCTTCTTCGCAAATAGGATAGGCGAACCCCAATGAGAAGTATTGGGTCGAATGAAACACTTTTCCTGAAACTCCTCTAACTACTTCTTCAGTTCCTACAACCCTAATGTAGCCATCCTATAAGGAGGAATGGACACTGTTGCCACTCCTGGCACAAGATCAATTGAAAATTTTACCTCGTGCTCCGGAGGAAAACCTAAAAGTTCCTCTAGTAAGACATCCCTAAAAATATCCACCATTGGAGGAAATTCTAACTGAGAAGTCCTTAGGTCATCCAGATACAGACTAGCAATCTGGGTTGTCACTCCTCCTAACCCATGATGCTTTGGACCCTCTCTGCTCGCCTGGACATTCCACTCACCCTTATGAAGAAAAGATCCACCCTCTAGTGATATGAAACTCACCCTATGGCGATAACAGTCGATGAATGCCTGGAAGGGAACTAGCCAGTCCATTCCAAGAATGACAACATAGCTTATCATCTCTAGGACATAGAGATCCCATAAGAAGTTACGCCCACAGACCTCTAGAGCACACTCATTGCAATGACGTACACTAGCCGTTCTATTCCCCAATGAAGTGTCTATTGTCAAAATATCGGTATAAGAAAAGATGTAGAGCCCAAGGCTCTCCACAATAGAAATAGATATAAAGATATGGGAAGCCCCTGTATCAAAAAGAGATGAAGATAAAACTAAGGAAACTAGGATAGTACATCGAACTATAGAAGATCTGGGATCCTGCTCCTGCTAGGTCCGCTCCACTACAATGGTCTGGCCTACTCCATGGCCATGTGACCCTGCCTAACCACTCTGTGCTGACCCACCCTACTATTACTAAAATACCGGTGATTGAACACCATATCCACGACCTCCACCATGGCCTGAACAGCTGGAAGAACTCTGGTTCCTAGACTGGTGAGAAATTGGAAGTGCTGCTCCCGAATACAGAATCATACAAGAACCCCTATCACCAGCTGCTGGGGAGAAGATCTGAAAGAATCATTGAAGGTGACACATATTTCCACATGATCGGCACTCCAATGGGTCTTTCGGGTAATTTGGCCTCATATTCCCACTCTTTCTGCACTGGTAGAACACCACCTGGATACTAGAGGATGTGTCTCGCCTCCTTGGATCACCGCATGAAAACTCCCTATGGAGCTTCCTACTGTCAGTAGGAGGGATTCTAACTTCATATATTGAGCCACCTTGGCTCAAAAATTTGGAATCCCTCAGATTGAGCTCTGTGATCAGTACCTGGTTGACGATAGAAGTGATGGAATTCAACCTGAAGATGTTCACCTGTGATCATATGTTGTGCCTCAGACCATCCTCAAACTTCCTTGCTAGGATTAACTGATCACCTCCTAAATAGGTCGTAAGTACTGAAGCTTAGTAAAACATGAGGAATAATCCATGAAAGAAATATTTCCCTGCTCCAGACTCATAAACACTCAGGCTCGATCATCCCTCAGGGTCTCTGGATAGAAGTAATCATAGAAGACGCGTTGAAACTCATCCCATGACATAACCTGTAGGCATCCCGCCTATAATATCACATCCCACCACCTCTTAGAGGAGTCCCGAATAATATAGGTGGTGAGATTGACCCTCCTCTATGGATTCATCTCAAGATGCTCAAATATAATTAGTATGGATTCTATCCATGACTCTACATCCTGAGGTCCTCTTTCCCCAAAGAAAGTTGGAGGATGCTGTTGCTGGAAAACCTACATCAAATCTGCCATCGATGGGGTAAGAGGCAGTGCTCCCTAAAAAGTCTCTATCATTCTCATGAATCCTTCCCTGAATTTTGCATCAGCACTGGTATCAGGTATAACTGCTAGTTCCAAGACTGGCACAACAGTAGGATCTGCGGGAAGTCCCTGATCAGCCATATCTAGCATCTGATCACTGCCCTGTAACTGGCAGACAACCAGAAGATGTCTCGGTGGCATGACTCTGCAAGTTCAAACACACACCTTATATCATGATTAACAGTGACTAAAACATAGTAGTGTAAGAAGAGAACAAGAGGAATAAAACATTCAAATTTTCCAAAACATGACTACATGGTGTGTATAAACCCTACACGGCATATTCCCTTAATTGATTCACATGGGCATGTACATTTTCCTAGCTAGGTATTGTATCACCCCATAAACACGGAATGTTTTCTTAACACATGGAGTGTACCTGAATCATCTTCCCCTGCCTGATTCCTTCTGCACGGTTAAGCCACACAGATCTCCTAAGACAAGACTACATGGCATGTTCAAGGGAAACACGGCGTGTACTAGATGAGCTTCACCGACCCGTGTTGTTAGTGAAATGGTCGGATACACAACTCACACTACACGACATGTTCCAGGTAGACACGACGTGTGTAAGAAGAGACTTCACCGACTCGTGTTGTTAGATACATGATCGGGTTCCTAGGATTACACTACACGGCATGTTCAAGACTGAAACGGCATGTATAACTGAAGATTTATCAGTCCGTGTTGTAAGTCACATGGGAAGACACAAGGTCAACACCACACGGCATGCACAACTGGTACACGGCATTTTCCCACAAGAATTTCCTTATCTCGTGTCTCTGCCCACACAGCCTACGACACGGTTAGAGACTACATGGCGTGTACATAAATTAAACAGAGTGTACTTAAGAATAATAGTTTCTTCCCGAATAGAAGAACACAAGGCATGTAGTCAAAACTACACATTGTGTATTCTGAGTTTTTCCAGAGAGTAAGCCTCAGAAACTACTCTGGAACCCAGAAAAACACTAAAACAAACATTGAAGGTGCCACATTCCGATCTGTGAGGGCCCTTACTCCCCGTGAATCAAATATTGGCATCTTATACATGTTATAACAAGGTAAACAAGTCAATGAGTCACCATGTTCTGGTCCATGAGGGCCCATAACACCTCAAGAACCAAAGTTTGGTGTTCATTCAGACAAAGCCTTACACAAAAAATACCCTATCAAACAGTAGGTATTTTATCAAGGTATATATCATAACATCATCCATATTCTACACAACATTTATCACAACAACATTCAATTGTTAATGCACCCTAGATGGTATGGTAAGAATGAATGACATGTTATTTCTAGAAAGTGATTATATGATGCATAAGATGGCATACCCTCATCTCATCAGGTTGCAATAGAAATAGAACTTCAATAACATCAATGGTAACAACACGAAACATTTGAATCACCCAATGGTGAAATCAAATCAACTGTAAAATTGAAAAACCAGAAAAATTGAAACAAACGAGGTAGATTGGTTGTTCCCTTATACACGGGTTATCTACTTCCGGGAACAGCTTATTACCAAGTACCTATTCCATCCTATCTCTGGCTATAGGCTCTAAACAGTAATTCAAGAAGAAAATAAAATGCCTCTAATACCACTTTGTAATGTCCCGGTTCTGGAATCCAGCCAGAGGCACCCTATACTCGGTTGGTCACATGGCCTCAAGTGCATTTCCCCGAATGGCAGAGACTGCCAACTAGCAGTGAGGGCCTTGGGTGTAATAGTGGGTAAATTATTCCCTCATTGGTAGAGTACATAGTAGAAGTAAACAAATATATACAAAAGAGGAAGTAGTAATAATATCATACAAAAATAAATAGCGGAAGACTGATAGAATAAACTGAAGCACATATATAAAATGATGCATGATACATATGTCTAGGAAAGTAATGAAACAAAGAACAATGCTGAAATATAGTACTAAACTAAGTAAAAAAGAAAAATAGTAATCAACTCCACAGCATCGCAAGCCTAAGCTTGGTCTCGTGCTCTCCAGCTCCATAGCATATCAAGTATCTAAAGTAGAAGGTTTCTTGCCCTTGTCTATACCTGTAATAATATAATTCGTTCGGGCCCAAAAGCATGGCCAAAACAGGGTGTGATACTAAATCCTAGTAGGCAACCACCACGAGATCTGTACCTAATAGTCAGTGAGTATATGGAAAGTAAAAGTATAGAAAATAGTAAATCAGAAAGTACTTAATAGTAAACAATCCACAGTTTCAATATCAAGAAACAACTAACTAAGAAGATAAACACAAATAGGTAACCCTCTGGAAGTACCCACAACCTATCCCCTATGGTCCTACCTAGAAATGCAAGAAAGTAGATAACACAAAGGTAACCCTCTGGGAAGTACTCAAATCCCATCTCCTCTGGTCCTACCTAACAAGAAAAAGCAACCCTCTCTGTAGTATGCTTAGTTTAACCCCTCTGGTTCAGCTTAAGCATAGACTCTCTGAGGAAGCAATCATCCTCAATTCCCCCTATAGTCTTGTATCGTAACTAAAGGTACTCTAGGGAAGCACTTAAGTCAAATTCCCTCTTTGGACCGTGTCGAGGAACTTCAGATTCTCTAAGGAAGCACTCAACGTCAATTCCCCCTATGGTCTCGTGTCATAACTAAGAAAGACACTCTAGAGAAGCCCTTACTTCCATTCTCCCTATGGTGTATACATCAGGGTCACACAGCCCTATGTCAGTCAAGAAAGTGTCGCAGCATGCATCTTCCAAGGTAAACCTCAAGAAATACTTGGCTATAATTCTACTGCATAACAACATAACTAAATAATAGTCACACCATCCTACAATACGAGGCACGGGAAAGTAAACAACAGCCTAACAGGCAAACTAGACCTAAAGGTCAAAACCGGAAAAACATGCATGGGAAACACATCCAAAGCATAGAAATTCACCCTATTCACAATCAAACATTATCTACTCAAGCATACAATCATATCAGACAAACAATAGGGGTAAAACGGTAAATGCGCAATACCTCGTTCCTGGGTATTAGGCAAATTTGCACATAAAAATCAAAGAATCTCAACAGAAAGGCACAAACCACCGACCTTGGCATTGAGAGATCAATATACTTGAACCTAGAGGCTTGAATCGCCTTAGAACACCATAGATATATGAAAACTCATAAAAATTTCAACCCATGATAACTCACAAAAGAGGGGAAAATAGAAGATGATGCTTTATGAGAAGAGAGAACTCACCGATGCAATTCCAACGCAATTGACGGTGTTCGATTCAGAGGATGGATGCTCGCTAGGGGGTTCGTCGAAGATCCACAGTTGTACGGAGCTCTCAGTCAAAAGAGATCTAGAAGGAGAGATTTCTGGTGATTAGAGGTTACCTTGGTACATTTAATTAAAAAAATAATGTACAAAACGTGTACTTTTGAAGTACATGGTGCGTACTCACCTTTTCCGTACTCCTCTTTAGGCGGCCTCCAGGTCACCCCCACATGGTCGTGTGCATGGCCACTACACGTCCAGCACACGACTACCTGTGGTAACCGATTACACAGCATGTACTCATAAATTACACGGCGTGTGCTTCGAAAATTTCCAAAAAAACCTCTTTTCCTCAAGAATGACCAGAAAAGGAAAACATACCTAAAAAGAAGATCAGGGTTCTTACAATATAGCTTCTCAAAAAATACACATCTAAAATATGAAATATAATAGAAGAAAATACCTATTATAAAAGGGATTCTACACATATGACCATTTTTACTGATTCAACTAAGTGGGTAAGAAATCAATTAACCAAATAAAAATCAATGAAATGGAAATTTTAGTCACAATAAACTAAAACATCGAGATAACAAAGAATAAATTGTGATAGATTTAATACTTAACCACAATGATTCCCCAAGAATATCCTCATAAAAAAACAATTATTGACAACCAAAAATCCCACTTGGGATTAGAGTAATGATATGGTTGGGAGAAGGGACTACTCACTTGGAATGGATGATTGAAAAGAGTAAATCCCTCTTGTAAAACAATAAAACTAACTAATTTATTAATTAAAAGAAAAATGCTGAAAAAACCCCAAGAAGTAAGCTAATACACTATACCCTTCCACTGGGTACTTGATATATTCCTAATACTATCACTGCATACATCGAATGGTTAGTGGAATTGTCAAGTCCACTTAAACCCCTTTCATGCCCAATGGGTACCCGATGCTCATCCATTGAGTACCTAATGCCCTATGTATTCCAAAAAACAGATCCATGAACCTATTATTCTACCTCAAACTAGTATTTGGTCTATTTATGACCTCTTTAACACCTTATATAAACATAAAAACATTTTTAGGACACTACTAGTCTTAAACTTCCTAACTTGATAACATGGACTGTTACAGGGTTAGCATCAATATGAGGTTTATTAAGTGAAAGAATTACCCTACCAATATTCTTATCATACACCTTCTTTATACATTATATTCCCCTAATACCCTTTTGATTTCACTATTTAGTAAATATGTAGTAGGGTTCCTCATGATACTCCTCCATATTGTTTTTAGTTTATCATTAAGGCTTGTTGGATCATATCTTATATTTAAATATAATTTTATATATCTACTTTTCTAGTGGTCTCATGATTGAATTCATATCAAAATAATTATTTTTTTACCTTTAGTTCCTCTTAAATATTAATATGAATCATGAAGATATACATCATGTTATAGTAATATTTTATACACTTCTCTATTAGGTAAGTCATTAATGAATTTTGTAGAGATCTTGAGGGAAATATGATGGTAAAAATAACTTCCCCATAACTGTCTTCAAGTTATCCCAAGTATTTTTGGGGAATAAATCATATAAATCCCTCTATTTTTCCATATAGTTCCACTAAAAAATATTTAAAAAAATTATGGTGGGTTAAAATTTTCTACAAATAATAAGAATATAAAGATAACACATTTTCAATGCTCATATAATACTATCAAAGTGTACATCAATGTTCATTTTCCATTGAATTGAAGTGACATTTTCCTTGATCTGAACAATAAGTTCATCCTATTTTGGTATCCTTTGTACTCATCTAGGTTATTGGAATAACTTTCACCATTGGGGGACATATCTAATATCATTATCAAAATTTTCTATGCCTTCCTCTATGATATTTGCGTGATGTCGTGTTAGAGAATGTTGTGAGCTACCATGGATTATCATTAGTCATTGATAAATCTCTATATAATAATTTTTATTATAAAGTATAAAAAAATATTATTAATAACATTATCAAAATGGCCCACCAAGTTTTTCATTTAGATTTATGTAGACTCGTCACATGTTTGAGTTATTCCATTATAAAAAACTTGTGTCATGATAATTACACAATCACAAACACACCCATTGATGCACACAAAAACATACACACATAGTATAAAACTATTATAAAAAATATATACCCACATAATCATAAAAAATACACAATAAAAACTATTTTTCTTTGTTATTTTTCTTATTTTATCACTAAAATCAATTACAAAGAATTTATAATGTCATTTTATAATTTTAGTAGATTTTATGCTATAAATACTTTCACAAAAAAAATATTATTTGGTAATATATTAATATATCTCATTAAAAGTGGAAAAGGGTTTCATGATATGTAAATATCATTAAATGAGTTTATATGCTTGATATGTAGGATTTTCTAAAATTTTATATTAAATAATAACAATTATAATATGTGTGGAATGTAAAATGTTTTTTATATTTTAATTAAATGGGAAAATAAGGCAAAATAATTGAAAATTAAATTATTATAGTTATTTAAATAACAACAGAAGCATAAATAAAATGAATTTAATTTATTTAAATATCTTAAAAGTAAATTTATTTTATTATTATTGTAAATAAAAACATGAGGAGTCAATAAACTATTTTTTTATTCCTTTTAATTAGATACAATTTGTATATAGAGAATTAAATTTTTAGAAGAAAATGTATAAAAAATGTCCCTATATAGAATATATAAATATAACACAATAAGGTAAACTTCTAGATGGATTAAAAGAAAATATTTTTTTATATACATATAATATGTGATGAAGGATTATATAAGAAAATAAAATGGTAGGTGATCGATCGCCTATCATGTCAATCAAAGCTCTAATACTAACTAATATGAGATTTATGGGTTGATCCGACCTTCATGGTGTATTATAGTTTTTAATGGATAACATGTGGGCTTGGTGGAGGAAAATATCCTACCAACACTATGAAGCGTGACCTACAGTTTATTAAAATTTCCAATATGAGTAACTGAATAAAATTAAAAATATGTTGTTATTATATTGAGGTATGAATTAGTTTATTTATGATTTTTGATCACCAATATAACATGTAAATTTATAATTAAATAATATTTTAGATAATGAAAAAATAAAAGGTTCCTCATATAATTGAGATAGAAACGAACTCATTGTTTTTTTCTAATATAAATATTCAATAGATTTAAATTTCCATGGAAATGGGTCTTTTTAGATAATGAGTGAAATTATTATAAATGGAAAAAGTATGAGAAATTAAATATTAAATATTAACAATTTAATTCCCTAATTTCTTAATATTAAATAGATAATTTATAATAAATTTAACACCCGTAATTTGAAATAGAATTTTAATAAACTATAATCCTATAAAATTTAATGAATAATATTTTAGAGTCTAATTCAAAAAAAATGAAATAATAATTTCCCTAAAAAGTAAATTACGTAACAAAACATTGATTGTAAATTTTCCTTTTACTTTTAATTTCTCTTTTATTTTGACATAATCATTTATTTTAGCATCATAGTTTAATGGTGATTTGAATTTGAAATTTTCTTTATAAATGACATAAACATTGACATTACCTTTGACTGTGTTTGTGGAATTTACATTATTTTATAATATTGATTTTTTCTTTTGCGATCATAATTTTTGATTTTAATTAAGTGGATTTGACTTCCAAATCCATGAAACAACTTCTCCTAGAAATGATATTTTATATTATGGGTTAAATAAGTGATATTATAGGACCAATTTATCACTTCATACATGATGATATATCTTAGGATATTAATGTAATGATATGATCACTAATTACATCATGAAAACTAGTAATTCATCCCTACATCATTAGGTTTATCAATATAGAATCCTGCACTCATATGATCATATTCATTTCATCAAAATAACTCTTATTGCGTAAAGGAATTATAAAATTGAATCGTATGATTATTTTTTAGTCATATCTAGAAATGCATATAGTATTCATAGATAAAAAATGGTTATAACTAAAAATATAATTATAAATATGTTCAACTAACCTCTATATTGGAAAAATCATGTTATAGTGGATTTTAAGTAGAATAAGATGATATAGATATATTATAGAATGATTTATATTTATATTTAAAGATAGATGTCTTTTATCATGATGGGTTGGATGGGAATTTGGTTTATACATCATTATATACATGTTGTTTTCAAGATTTTCTTTCTAATCACCCATATGGATTGGTTTATTGGGGCTTACATGTCAAATTCTAGAGGATGAGATGTTAACTCATCCCATAAACAAGATTATTTTCTAGTTTGTGACACTATTATATATTTAAGTATTGTTCATAAAACCCTTCATAGTAATAATTCTGGATACCCTTCTTTGAAAGCGATGGATTTAAATTATTGAATTTAAAAGAAAAGTGCATAATTATATTATATTGTCTCATATTTCATTGAATTATTTAATTACTATGTAGTTAAAATTTATAAAGTAAATAACTATGGAATTTATTCCCATCCAAGAAGGAATAAAATTTTATAAAAGGGGAAAGGATTTATAATGGACTTATTGGACCCATGGAAGGGACTTACTATATATTTCTATGAATGGAATAAAAACCTACATAGTTTGATTCCATATAACAAGTCTTATCATACTATTTACTGTTAGGTTATATAGATTAATGGTATGCATTTTTGTGTTCAGGTAGTCATGGACATTGGTTTTTCATTTTAATTTCATGAAACTAACATTATTAGTTAAGTATTTTAATATAATATAACCAAGACTATTTATATTCCATTTAAGGTTCTTAATCTAGAATTTTTTTTTATTTTTAAGGAAGTTTAACTAAAATCATTATATATTTTACTATTAGTCCATGTGATTAGGATAAATATGTAATATTTATATTCAAATGGGTTATGTGTGGAAAATATAGATGAGAATAACTTTTTGGTATTCAGTAGCATATAATTTTGGTGATGGTTAAAGAGGCTTATATTAAAATGGTAGATCATATATACCACTTGGTCATTAACTGACCATAAGGGATGTGGATAATGGTAAATATAATCCTATTATGTAACCGAGTCTAGGAGGGATGCAATTATTTTCCTCAATAAAAGGTATACCTATTATCAAAGAGATATATGATTGATATGATTTGGTGGATCTATGGTATAGGATGAAATTTTAAGTGGGGTATTTTATATAATATTTATGATGCCCAATATAAATGGAATATATATTCATTGTTGAAAAACATGAATATGGAAGATGAACTTATCATGTGTATTAAGTGTATAATGTTTTGGTTTGGGTGAGGTTTATTTTTTTGGGGATGACTTTGGTGAAAGGATGTAAACATGTTCATTAATGATACTGAGATGAAATTGAATTTATTTTCTAATGTAGGTGACTTGGATGAATGGGGTTCCCATGTTAACCCTTGATGGGTGGGTGAAATTTTCCTAAAATAGAGGGATATGGGTACCCTAATGTTTTTCCCTTATTGTTAGTGATCTTTATCAGGGGGTTCCATTACACTATCCAATTATTTTACCTAGTTAAAGTTGTTTTTCACTAGGTTTTTTCAATAAATGATCTCTGATGACACAAATAACCATTCTTTCCATCACTTCCCATTAGAATTTTTTTATTCCCATGGGACCATTCACTTACACTAAGAGGTGGTTAAATAGGGTATAGATCATGTTACTAAATAAAACCAATAAAAAAATTAACCCCATTTTATGTTGTTCGAACAAATTTCATAGTTAAGATGTATGGATCTTTCTATGAGACCTCACCACATTTATCTTATATTCAATGAAGTTAATGATTGAAACATAATAACATGTATATTTTTACAAGGCTTGTCTCTAATGTGGGAAACGTACTTCTTTCTATGGCTGGTTATTATCTTACACCATGATTCTAAACTAATAATCTTATTATAAATTAAAATTGGTGTGGCTCATTATCCCTTCTCATGAATAGTTAGTTGATAAATAGTTTTACCTTATGGTATAATAAATATACATGTACATTAACTCTTTCAACACTCAAAAAAATTAATTACCCATGTTCTCACCCTTAAGAACTTCAATATAGAAATATTTTTCAATATTCACTTGACATCATCATTAATAACTATATTATGGTTTCTAATATTTTTTAATCCTCACACTTCTTCTTTAAAACATTATGTTATCGTCTTATCAAATCCTCAACCTAAATGAACTAATTATGAATGTAGGTTTGTGTCTCTATTTCTTAACCATTAGATCTCAATCCTTGTAGAATAACTTTATGAATTAAGTTCTCCCATTATATAATAATTCATTATCTAATAAAAGTTATTAATATAGGATATGAATTTGAAACACTTTATAACTCAATGTATTATGTCAATAACCTTCAATTACTTGGATAACATTAGAGTTTCACTTCATAAATTTCTTTTTAAAAATCAATTTCAACAATATTTTACCCTTCCTTAGATCCTGTCTAGAGTCATTACCTATCCTTCATGAATTTTTAATCATTGACTTTCCTATACAAAAACACCAAAAAAAGTTCTACTTCATAAAGTTAATTTGAATTTACTCAGAATCTTCTGGTTAACTCACTTCTAATGAAATCAATTTTCACCTTTTTATTATACCTTCTTCTTCATGATCTCTCAATTACTTTAAGAATGTAGTACTTTGAGAAAAATATCACATTATTCCTAATCTTCTAGTATTCATCCTTCCATTTATCCAAAACAATGGTTGAGATTCATCTTCTAGAAACCTTGTATCTCACAATATTTTCTTATTGTGTAACCTTATGATCATTTAGACTTAGGTCAAGTCTAATTTTTCCCATATCCTATGATGTTCCCATCCAGTCAACTCAACATCTGATCATTATTGGATTTGAGTTTATCATATCTCTTCTTTACCTCTAGTGAATCCTTTGACTTGGGCATATTCTCATCAGAACCTTTGGTACATGATCATTCAATCAATATTTTGATGAATTGTATTTTTTTTATAAACCAAATTCATTATTATAATCTACTACCACTAATTATCCTATATTTTTTCACAGTCAGCATTTTATTTACTATTTCCCCCTCTAGAAATTTATTATATTCATGATGAATTAAATGTTTCTATGGGATCTAATGATTTTACTTCTGGTTACACATTATGAACTCCTCATTTTATAATCTTAATATTTGAGACACCTTTATAAATTATGTGAAAGAGACGCCATAATTATTATTTCACCAACATCATGTCTTCATCTTAAAAACAAATATATGTTTATACTTTCAATACACGTGACCTAATAAACTTTCAACACTCTCAAACTCCTTCTTAGTTTAAACCTCCTTAATCAATACAACACAATGTAAAACACATGTCTGGTTTTCATGATATTTTATCAATTGATAAAATTGTTCATGATTTACTATGTCTCATACAATATTTATGTAAATATGAAAATTTTCAATTTATCAACTACATAAATTTATATTACCTAATGTGCACTAAATATGTTTAATACACGATGTTTAAAATATAATTTAAAAAATATGCATCTTAATGAATTTTTCAATATTTTCTACAATAAATATTTATCCATAACTCACTATGATATATTTTCCATTGAATTGAAAATATATCAAGATCTAAATTCATGATTGAACTATATAGATAGTTTGATCTTTGTAATCTTTATAGCTTCTATATTATTCAATAACATCTATAACACATCATCTGGTTAGAAAAATTTTAGATCTCTCAACTCCATAATTTAGATACTAAATGACACATATGTTTCTTTAATATACATTTCATTAGAGTAAATTAATCTCAATAAATATTGTGATTATTCTTCCCTTACCCAATTTTCACCACATGACTTTTTTACTTTCCAACATATTCCCTTACCCAATTTTCACCACACATGAGACTATAGGTAATATCATCCTTGTCCCGATGTAGTGACCGCAACTAACACCAAACATTGATGAAAGAATAATGATATAAATATCATATGATTTATACATTAGTCTCCTATAATCAATTTCACCCTTGATTCCTGAGGTAACTTAACAGGTGTTGGGGACACTAACACCTTGAGTTTCCAATATCATAGTACTATGCACAAGCATCCGTACTATCATTGAATACTTGTTCCAATGAAAACATTTACTTTTTCCATTATTTATCACAGTTTGAAACATTTGGTATAACATTCCATTTTTCTACAAAAATAAATTTTAGAAAATTGGTACCTTTTAAAGGGATTACCAAGTTAGACATTTTGATTAATTAATTAAATCATAAAATGGATCTCACTATTTTATCGAATTATAGGTACCCATTGTGATATAATCGGAATACTTTTTATGTTGAGTATTATAGTGGAAAAGATCCTTGAACTACCCCTCATAGTCTACAAGCTTTGGCTATGCTACTACTTGGAGGGTTTAAGGTAGGATTATGGTTGTCCAACCACATGAACTCGTGGTTCCTTGATTTGTTTAGTAAAGTCCCAACTTCTTAAATTGTTACTTGATTTACTCAACGCTTGCCTATAAAATTAAAACAAGATTGATTTGTCTATTTATTTTCTACAATTTTAGTTAATTCAACCCACCACTCTTATAAGAATTACCTATTAGTGAGGGGCACCCTCGTCTTTAGCATGACTAACCCCTCAAAAAGCTGGTTTTGTCTAAATTCAAATGATTGAATGCATTTCAGACTTAAGATTTCTTTGAGTGTTTTTATGTGATATTAATTTGATGAAAGAAAAAAATTTCGATCTTTAATCATGTTCTATGTTATCTCACTCAAAACTAACTATGTAAAAAATAGAAAAGTGTATTGTGTCACATGTTCATTTTATCTTTCACGCATGTTTATTATTATTCTATGCGTTCGTCCATCAACTACACATACACAAACTAATAAACCATGCAATGATAAACTGACAACCTAGTCATGAGATGATACTAATGGTTGATACGTTTAGTGAATAAAGAACTACCCTTGACCCTAGGGGTTTTACCTTGAGTCGGGTTGTTTGTGACTCAAGTGGCATCATGTCTCATCCAATGCATAAACTCCTGTCTAGTGTGTCACCATCACTCAGCATGAAGTGTGTCACTCGTCATCTTGTCATTATACAAAATACTCACTCTCATGTGAGGGGAACTAGGGAGAATAAAATACAACTCTATAGTGGACACATAGGTCCTTATAAATATAATGACTCTCAGACGACACACAGATTGTTATTTAATAAAAATAATTATTACAAATCAACATGAAATAATTAAATAAATTAAATATGAACCAAACATACATTGGATGGTCTAAAGTTCATGATCAGTCAATATGCCTTAACTCAAGTATTTAAAAATAAATACAGAAATAGAATTGAACTTGAATTAAATAAATTCAAGGGCATTAAATTGAATTAAAAACTTCACTTTCATTTTTAATTCAATCATAACATCATTCGGTCCCTATAATTAATTTAATTTTAAAAATATAAATAAAAATAATTTATTTATTTAATTAAACATCAAATTAAATTAATTTACACTGTATTAATTATTAAACCAAAAATTAATTTTTAATTAATTTAATTATCTACTGAAATTAAATTAATTAATTAAATTAATTTTTTATTAAATTAAATTACTCGGGCCACGAAAACCCCAATAAGAGCCTGTGCGGGTCGGGCCAAACCGTCGCAGGCCCATCCCAGGCTATGCCAATACCATGCAGGGGAATTATGGGCTAGGTAGGTCCGGTCAAGCCCATTATGG
Organism: Viscum album; assembly: GCA_963277665.1. Lineage (NCBI taxonomy): Eukaryota > Viridiplantae > Streptophyta > Magnoliopsida > Santalales > Viscaceae > Viscum > Viscum album. The sequence goes on from OY728132.1 coordinate 494,137,537, forward strand.
GCTAGGCAGACCCACTGATTCCCATTTCATGGTCATTCTGGTCTGTGCAAACCAACAAGGGGGAGTAGCTCATTGAAGGGGTCACTGCGGCCAAGAAGAATACGAGCAAGGAGGAGGATCATAGAAGCAGTGTGAGGTGGATCTGGTGACTGTGTTTGGAAGCTTTAATGAGGTGTTCACTAGCAGATAGCTATATCTGGAGGCATGCGGTGGGGTATCACTGTTGAACCGTGAAGTAGGGACCTAGGGTGTCGTCCTTGGTCGAGGGAATCAGCGACCACTGATATACCGCAGCTTCCTCGGGTCGAGGGGAGGAGGCAGAGGACCGATGCGGTAAGGGACTATTGGTCACCTATGCGCATGAGGAGAGACTGCATCTAGGGTGGTCCAGCTAGATGCGGCGCAGGGAACTGGTTCGAGGCGGTGCGGGTGGTGAAATTCACCACCAGGATGGGGTTTATAGTGGACCAGTATGTCGCTACAGGGAGGAGGCTAGGTGGACTGTTGGTGGTGGGAGCTAGATGGGGCAGCCAGCTGGAGCAGGAGGTGTCATAAGCCAACCCCACCAAAAAATTTTCCCCACACCCATTAAGTCCAACCCCCTTTTAAACTTTTCCTAAAGCATATATAGGCTTAGGAAAATAATATTATCATTATTATATTAAAATATTATTATAATAAAAACATTATAATAATTAAATTATTATTATAACAAAACTGTTATTATTATAATAAATTTTTTATAATAAAATTATTATTATTATTATTATAAAACCTCCCCAAAAAATTATATTTTGGTTTCTGGTCCGGTTTAAATTGAATTAAGTTATCAAAATGTTCTTCACAAAATTAAACCTGAATAAAAAACATCAATCAGAAATAAAACTTTGGATGGCCACAAACTGGGCATCTGATGTCCGATTTAGAATTTTTTTGTAGCATTGGGACCATAACAAAACCCTCTTTAAGTTTTCATGAAAACCAAATTCTTTCATTGGCTTAACATTTCATGTGTTCACTCTGATTCCAATAAAAGGTATCAAAATCTCTAAAAATGGGATTGTAAAATTTTTCACTGACATTCAACATGATCTTGTTGACGTAAGAGAAACTTTTCTTGAATTATTATGAGGATCTAGAGTGAAGAGTTTTAAGAATAAAATAAAAACCATAAAATACCTAGTTTTGATTCGAAATCGTGCATGACATTTGCTTATCGTTCGAGATTGCTACTTGAATAATCTGAATTTTAATTCCTCTAGATCATCAACATGCACTTCAGGAAACTATGGAGTGTTGATCATTGTAATGTGGGTGCTACTACAGAGATATGAAAACTCCTTTGAAAATATGACGATCAATGCATCAATTTGCTCACAATGCCTGAGAGAGAGATCGATCCATGCTCTATGGATCTAGATCCTCTCTATATAGGATGTGGTAGAGATAATAGGAGAGAGATAAGCAGTGAATATTCCCTGGAAAACTCCTCTCCTCCTCTATTTATATAGTGTTAATAAAATACCCAATATTTCTACCCAGCCTCCCTAATATGTAACACGCTATAAACAACTTTTTATGACTACAAATATGAATCATAAATATTTTTATCACTTTCCTAAAATATATTAAATATATTACATGATAATAAATGAGTCATTAACTAAACTCTTCATCCCCAAAAATATTTATTAAACCTTGAATATATTAATATTCGTTCAAATAATATTTTTAATGTATTTACTTAAAAAACTTGTAAATACATTTAATAAGTAAATTCAGTGTTGATTATTCTTAACATGAATAATATGAATTTATTTATTCCATTAGTGATTGAATCTCTTTAGAAAAATATTGAACCCCAGTGGTGGGGCCCACCATGTCTGATATACCTATTTAACTGAATAGGACATGTTCTTAAATACGCTATTGTGTGTGACCCTCTAGGCTCTTATCTCTATAGTAGTGAATATTATTCATAGGCCAATAACGGGATCTAGAAACCCATCATATCCCCTAAAGAGATAAGGATTGTCATAGTAGAAACAACCAACATACGAACACACACTATGTCACAACGCGTCCTCGAGGCCCATGTCGTGACTACCCCAAACCCGCCTTCCATAGGCTAGGGACTGGCGACTAGCACCAAAGGCGTAAATCCCGATAACTGGGAAGGCATTTCCTTTAAAAAAAGTAAACAAACACCATAGAGTACAAGCGGAAGTAATACACTAAGTACAATAGAAGGTGCTGAAAAGTAAATGAGCCAAAATACAAGCCCAACTGAAAAGTACAGCTACAACAAAACAAAAGTACAACAAAAAAGACAAACAGCTAGAAGATAGAAGCAGCTCTTGGGTCGTCCACCTCAGATCCTACCTGAAGGGTAGGTACAGTTAGCGCAGCTCCTGGATCGTCCACCACAGATCCTACCTGAAGGGTAGGTACAGATATCCTCCTCAACGCTCTCACCCGTCAACCTCCTCCGAGTACCGTCTCTCCATGAAGTCCACCTCCGGATACTGACTCGTTGTGAGGTCCACCTCTTGGTACCGTCCAGTCCTCGAACACTCGGCCTCCGTCAGCGCTGTCTGTCGTCTGAATCCAACACAACGAGGTACAGGCATAGCCCGTGCAGGGGTGAGTATAACGATACTCAGTAGGGACCCCGAGACCCTCAATGTCTCACTAAATCCAACAAGGATAACCACAAAGAAGGATCTCAACAAATAGCCCTTACTTAGGTATAAGCCCATACTTATACCTAGGTTATCAAGTAACCCATCTTAATCATGATGTATCACACAGATATGAAATCAACGGATAACCACCACTTAGTTATATTCTCATACATATACCTAAGTTATCAAGTGACACATCTCAATCATGAGGAAAACACAAAGGTCAACGAATCAGCTCAAACCAGGATTTTCATTAAAGATACTGAAACCACGACTACTGGAGAACTCCTCCTCTTTCAAGTACAGTAGCCCTGTCATGACTCCAAGGCGCTACTCACTAACCATAAACTACTGAGGTACTCCTCCTGTAGAGTACCGTGGGTCTACACCCAAACACAGTAGTGCTCCCCACCAGGGGACTGCCGCCCAAACACAGTAATGGTTCCCCTAATAGCCTACAGAGGTACTCCTCCTATCGAGTATCGTGGGTCTGCTACCAACTACCAGGTGATCCGTCCGTCGTGGGTCTGCCACCAAATACCAGGTGCTCCGTCCAATGGGCTAGTCGACTCACTCCAAGTCGAATCAGTCATGCAATCGTTAGGTCTACAGCTACTAGGTCTCCGCACTCCGTATGCTCGTCTCCGGGTGGGTCCTCTCCATGAGCTACTGGTCGATACTCCAAGTATCACAAAGTTCCATTAAGAAATATCAAAAAGTACCGCATCGTCATAGGGGTCTCAACGCATCAGACGGTGCGTCAATCGGACGCCCGGTCTATGAGATATTAGCCTTTTCGTTCTGGGGTCCCTGTTGGTTTTGTGTACGAACCAACCCGACCGTATCTCAATTGTGCCCCGAACTCTCTTAGGGTATACTCAAAGGGACTGTTTCTCAACGTGATCACCAATGCCACTGACGGTTCGTCAAACGGATGTTCGGTCTGAAATTTATCGCCTTTTCCATTCAAGGGGCCCGATTAGATTTCGAGTACAATCCAACCTGGCCATATTCCAACTGCATCCAAACCTCAGGTGAAGTATACCAAAATAGCTTTCTCATCAGGAGGAATGAAACAAAGTCGATGGAACGTCAATCGGACGTCCGAAGCTCAAGTTATAAGCGTTTCCGCTCTGAGGACCCGGTTGGTTTCGAGTTCGAACCAACCCGGCCATACGCATACTTCGCTGAAACCATGAGTGTAACTCCGGCGAAGAACACTCCACAGCACGAAGAACTCTTTATGACCCAGAGGATTTGAAGCAATTTCTTCAAACTTCTTCTTCCTCTGCAGCAAGGGAGGAGACATCAACATGGGAAACTTGCCAACGACCATCGTCACCATCACCTTTTCCCTTTCGTGATATCGTCAGCAAACGATGAACGACATGAGGTAGGGGTTTGATTTTAGAATGTTAATATTCTCGTGATTTTTCCCTTATAAACAAAGAACTCAGATCAACTCATTATCAAGTTTATCCTCAAATGTTATTATTTGCGGGACGAGAATATTTAATTACGGGAGTATTGTTGGGAACTAGGTTCAATTTTAATTGATTAAAATTGTGCCTTGTTAAGTTGTTGAAATCATGTGTTGATTATCTCCAATTGATAACACCTAACGCAGAGGGCGCGGGTCGAACAAACACGGCCCGACATCTCTCCGCAGATTGTTTGTTGATGTACGGATTGACGGGCAATGACGAAACGGGCCTCAATGGCGAATTGAAGTCTCCGAAGTGAAGTTCAGGTCCCGTAGTGACCTTAGGTGCAGACGGAGGGTGAAACGGACCACTGGTGTGCATCTCGTGGTCCATAGAAAGCGGCGGCGGCGCGCCCCATTGGCGTGGTGGTGAAAGCAACCGGCGGCGGCGGCGGGCCGCTGGAGAAGACCCCCATGACTAAGCCGCGACGGACCGGAATGGCAAAGTCGTTCCAGATTTTGGGGGGGGGGGGTCTTTAAAGAAACGCCGGTTCACTGTCAACCGGGGGGAACAGCGCCCCCCCGCTCCGCGTCCGCTCGGCCATGCTAGCTGAGCCTCAACCGGCAGGGCTGGGCTGCCAGCGCTGGGCCGGGCCGGACCCAGACCCGGGTCGGGTCAGGCTGGACCCGGACCCGGGTCGGACCGGGCCCACACCCCCAATTTTCGGACCTCCTTCAGTTAAATGCCCATATCTTGATCTACGGACCTCCGATCGATGAACCATCAGTTTCGTAGGGTTCCTTGGATCAAGATGGTCATTTCGGTATATTATACTCATGGTTTTCGCGAAGTATGGGTATGTCCAGGTTGGTTCAAACTCGAAACCAACCGGGCCCTCGAAGCGGAAACGCTTATAACTTGAGTTCTGGATGTCCGATTGATGTGTGTCGACTTTGATGGATTTCTCTTGATGAGAAGGTTCTTTTATTATACTTCACCTGAGGTTTGGATGCATTTGGAATATGGCCGGGTTGGATTGTACCTGAAATCCAACCGGGCCCCTAGAACGGAAAAGCCGATAACTTTCAGACCGAACGTTCGTTTGACGAACCATCAGCGGCATTGGTGATCACGTTGATAAATGGTCCCTTTGAGTATACCCTATGAGGGTTTGGGGAACAGTTGAGATACGGTCGGGTTGGTTCGTACACGAAACCAACTGGGACGCCAGAACAAAAAGGCTAATAACTCACAGATCGGGCGTCTGATTGATGCGCCGTCTGATGCATTGAGACCCCTGTGATGAGGTGGTCCTTTGTGATAATTTTTTGTGGAAATTTTTGATACTTGGAGTATCGACCAGTAGCTCGTGGAGTGGACCCTCCAGGAGACGAGCGTACGGAGTGCGGAGACCTAGTAGCTGTAGACCTGACGACTGCATGAATGATTCGACTTGGAGTGAGTCGACTAGCCCAGTGAACGGAGCGCCCAGTATTTGGAGGAAGATCCACGGCAGACGGAGCGCCTATTAGTCGGCAGCAGACCCGCGGTACTCGACAGGAGGAGTACCTCTATAGGCTATTAGGGGAACCACTACTATGTTTGGGCGGCAGACCCCTGGCGGGGAGCACTACTGTGTTTGGGTGCGGACCCGCGGTACTTGACAGGAGGAGTACCTCATCAGCCCATGGTTAGTGAGTAGCGCCTTAGAGTCATGACATGGCCATTGTACTCGACAGAGGAGGAGTTCTCTTGTAGTTGTGGTTTCGATATCTTTAATGAAAATCCGGGTTTTAGCTGAGTCGTTGACCTTTGTGTTTTCCTCATGATTGAGATGGGTGATTTGATAACTTAGGTATATTTATGGGAATATATATAAGTCGTGGTTATCCGTTGATTTCATATCTGTGTGATACCTCTTGATTGAGATGGGTTACTTGATAACTTAGGTATAAGTTTGGGCTTATACCTAAGTAAGGGCTATTTGTTGAGATCCTTCTTTGTGGATATCCTTGTTGGATTTAGTGAGACCTTGAGGGTCTCGGGGTCCCTACTAGGTATCGTTATACTCACCCCTTCACGGGCTATGCCCGCACCTTGTTGTGTTGGATGCAGACGATAGACAACGCTTACAGAGGCCGATTGTTCGAGTACTGGATGGTACCCAGAGGTGGACCTCACGACGAGTCAGTTTCCAGAGGTGGACTTCATGGAGAGTGACGGTACTCAGAGGAGGTTGACGGGTGAGAGCATTGAGGAGGCTATCTGTACCTACCCTTTAGGTAGGATCTGTGGTGGACGATCTAGGAGTTGCGCTAACTATACCTACCCTTTAGGTAGGATCCGTGGTGGACGACTCGGGAGTTGCTTCTATCTTCCAGCTGTTTGTCTTTTCTGTTGTACTTTCGTTCAGTTGTAGTTGTACTTTTCAGTTGGGTTTGTATTCTGGCCCATTTACTTTTCAGCACCTTCTATTGTACTTAGTGTATTACTTCCGCTTTTACTATGTGGTGTTTGTTTAATTTTTTTAAAGGCAATGCCTTCCCAGTTATCGGGATTTACACCTTTGGTGCTAGTCCCCAGCCCCTGGCCTATGGAAGGTGAGCTTGGGGTAGTCACGGAACGGGCCCCGAGGACGGGTCGTGACAAATTGGTATCAGAGGAGTCGGTTCTACCGGAGATCTTAGGACTCTGATATTTCTTTTCCATGAAGAAATAGTATTAAAGGTACTAAGTGTGGTCTTCAGTTCAGGGAGTCCAGTGTTAGTGCGGGCGGCCGACGTATCCATACACCAGGACCCTGACTATTGATTTTCGACTCAGTGCACGAAAACACTGATTGTGTGTGTTCTTTCAAAAGTTTCTTTAAAATTAGCTCAAACTAGGTCAGCTCACCAGGTATAATCGTTTGACCGTGTCACGTCTGTTTTTTTCAGGATGACTTCACCTAGTCAAACAGCGTGGGTACCATGTGGGGAGCACGATGATAGCCCACCGAGCAGCGAGGCCTCAGAACATGTACCTCCACTAGTTGAGACACCAGCAGAGAGTGAACGCCGCTTGAGCGCGATGCACGAGTTCCAGCGTTAGAGGCCTCCAAAATTTCGAGGCGAGTCAGATTTTCAGACAGCTGGACACTGGCTGGAGTTTGTAGCATGAGCTTTCCACATAGTTAGGACACCCGCAAACTTGATGGTGTACCTAGCTGTTAGCCTCTTCTAGGGAGAAGCTGAGAGGTGGTGGAGCCACATTTTCCAGTTTTGTGATGGTATGACCTTCACCTGGGAAGACTTCGAGACCTTCTTCAGGGTGGAGTTTATACCAGTGAATCTACACACTGAGTGTGCTCAGGAGCTGCTGACTTTGCTGCAGGATTTTCCATCAGCAGCCGAAAAATCTTTGGGCAGTAGACAGATGATGTAGGGGTCCAAGAGGACCAGACCAGTAGGTGGGTGACCTCAGGATATAGGTTTGGTTGTGCGAGGCACACGAAACAGAGCCATCCATACGAGGAGTAAGAAGTGTTATGCATGCGGTAGGAAGGGTCACATGGCACGTGACTGTCCGACTCCCCACAGAGTTGATCCACAGGCATTGGAGGAGCCACCAAGACAGAAGCAGCGGCGGGTGCTTGAGCAATAGCCGAGTGGTGGACAAGGCAGTAGAGCTCCGTAAGCAGGTGGACAGGAGCAGAACTAGTGGATTCCTTTTCTTGTTGGTACTTCTAGTTCCATGTTGTTGTTGTATTTGTGTCTTTGTACTTCGAGCTACAGTAATAAAAGAAACTTATCTTTGTGATGGTTACTTTCCTGTCCTTTTTTTGGTTGATACTGAGAGGTCCCGGTTAAAACTGTTTACTTGACCCTCACTTTCGAGATTTCTACTGAAGGAGAACTAGTGACCTCACACTGATGCCGACAATGTGACTCAACCCTTGGAGGCGAGAGTGACGATTGGATATCTTGGTAGTAACGTCGAGTCCTTACGACGTCGTTCATGGCATGAATGTATCATTCGTGTCAGGATTGACTGTATAAAGCCAAGAACGTGGTTCATCCAGGGGATGAGACCAGATTTCTCTTTTCAGAAAAGGAGAAATCTTAGGAGCTCTTACAGATCGTAGGCGAAGAAGGGCGGTCTTTGACTAACTTACCACGTCGGAAAACTTCCTACCGACTAGAGATAGTACGAGCTACGACAGAGAAGGTGAAGATAATCCAGGTGAGGATTAAGACTGCACAGTGCAGTAAGAAACAGGAAACTGGCACCAGTCTTAGAGACTTGGGCATGTAAAATGTTTCAAGAAGAAGAAGAAGTGATAAGGACAAATGAGTCTGCGGAGCAGCAGACATGGAGGTAGAGCTAGAAGAGCAGCACGAGGTGGTGTACTTTTCAACATGTTACAACCACCCGCCTTTTTTATCCCCTCCAGGTTCAGGGAGCTAGAGGGCAGGAAAAAAAGAGTAGCTGCATGCGGTCGAGGAGTGTGACCCAATGGCTCTAAGAATGATTTGAGGGATAGTTTGTGTCCACCTCTAGCTATCGTTACAATAGACGTTAATACGAATCATTCCTTTCTTCCACGAATCTTGTCCCAGACCTAGATTTCCTGGTAAGTCGTTGACTTGACCCTCACGTTTTGAGATACCTTTGGGAGGAGACTTGATAATCACACTTACGCTGATAGTGTGATCTGACCCTCGATGCGAGAGTTTTGGTTGGAATCTCTTGGTGGTAGCATCGAGGCCTTACAACATTGGTCTGGGTATGGATTGGATTCATAGTTCATACTCAGATTGACTGTATTAGGAAAAAAGGTTGTGGATTATCTACAACATTGGGATGGGTTTTCCTAGGTCGGTGAAAAGGAAACCCTAGGCAGCATAGGATAAACTCATGCGCAGGAGGGTTCGGTCGATCACTCTTGAGTCGGTCAACCTTACCCACATGGAAGCAGGAGTTTTGAGTTTCATTTATAATCAGGAAATGGAGGCCCCTAGAGTTTGAGGATGGCGACCACGTCCTTATACGGGTCTCACCTCGACGAGGTTTATGGAGATGTGGCCGAGGCGGCAAGTTATCTTCGAGGTACAACAGACGTTTCTAGGTCCTCAGAAGGGTAGGCGAGGTGGTTTACCACTTGACCTTTCCACCTTAGTTACACTAGGTGCATGATGTCATCCACGTATCTTAGATGAGGAGATACGTTCACGATCCTTCAAACATCATCGACCATAGGGAGTTGGACGTCGATGATAGGGCGACATGCACGGAGGTTCCAGTGGAGATCAAGGATCGATAGGAGTGGGTCCTACGTGGATGGTCGATTCCTCTTGTGCGCTTTAGATGGCAGCACGGGAAACCCTAAGAGAGCACCTGGGAGATAAAGGCTTAGATGCGTGCTCAGTACCTCCTTTAGTTTTCCTAGTTTTGTGTTGTAGCTTTACGAGAACATAAATCCCTGAGGTGGGAGTAATTTAAAGACCAGTAAATTTCAAGGAAATTTTTTTCTTAATTTCATTGAAATTTTGTGAGTGCGCAGTTTCTGGCAGCACTTGATTCTGAGGACTGGTGTGCCCGGAATAAATTTCCGAAGTTTAGCTCGGGTACGTTCAGTGAACAAACGAGCTGGGTTTTCTATCTTTTGAACTGGTGCTCATAATTGAAATCTGATGGCACCGATGAACTCACAGCGCTGGTAATTGCTTATGGGGACCTTAAGTGCAGTTGCGTTTTGTCACATGAGGTAGTTAATTTTTGGGGATTCGATAAGTCTTAAATAAATTGTACTGTTACAATTTATTTTAAGTGGAAGTTAATTTCTCTATAGAGAAGTTGTAGGTGGGGCCACACCCAACCTAACTTCCCATGAGAAGGTATGACCAAGGGTGGTGGGTTCCGCACAAAACCCCAACCCTTCACCTTCCCTTTAACTCCCATGAACTTTCCATAATTTAAACCCCTTGTAATTAATGTATAACCCCTCACTTTTTGAATTTTTAAAATAACCCTTCACCTTCTTCTCTCCCTAATTAATTATTCCAACACATGATAAGTTAATTAGGTGATTCACTTAATTAATTTATTTTGAGTGTTGAAATTAATTAGTTTTTCATGGATCTTCTTTAGGATGTGAGAGATTTATTCTAAATATTTTCCTTAGCAAATATTTTGTGGGTAAACCTCTGGAGAATTGGAAGAACACCACTTTTCGCTCAACGAAGAATAACTCCGGCGAAGAACACTCCACGGCACGAAGAACGCTCCACGACCCGAAGGATGTGGAGCAATTTCTTCAAACTTCTTCTTCCTCCGCAGCAAGGGAGGAGACATCGACGTGGGAAACTTGCCAACAACCATCGTCACCATCACCTTTTCCCTTTCTCAATATCATCAACAAACAACGAACGACACGAGGTAGGGGTTTGATTTTAGAATGTTAATATTCTCGTGATTGTTCCCTTCTAAACAAAGAACGTGGATTAACTCATTATCATGTTGATCTGCGAATGTTATTATTTGCGGGGTGGGAATATTTAATTATGGGAGTATTTTTGGGAACTAGGTTCAATTTTAATTGATTAAAATTGTGCCTTGTTAAGTTGTTGAAATCATGTGTTGATTATTGCCAATTGATAACACCTAACGCGGAGGGCGTGGGCCGAACAAACACGGCCCGACAACCCTCCGCAGATTGTTTGTTGATGTGCGGATTGACGAGCGATGACGAAACATGCCGCAATGGAGAATTGAAGTCTCTGTAGTGAAGTTTGGGTCCCGTAGTGACCTTAGGTGCAGACGGCGGGCGAAACGGACCACCAGTGCGCGTCCGGTGGTCTGAAGAAAGCGGAGGTGGCGCGCCACACCGGCGCGACGGCGCCAATGACCGGTGGAGAAGACTGGCGCAGCTGAGCCACGATAGACCGGAACGGCAAAGCCGTTATGTATTGGGGGGAGGCTTTAAAGCCGTGCCGGTTCACTATCAACCGGGGGGAACAATTCTCCCCCACTCCGCGTCCGCTCGGCCACGCTGGTCGAGCCTCAACCGGCCAGGCCGGCCTACCCGCGCTAGGCTGGGAAATCTGAGTCGGGCCGGGCCGGGCCGGACCCAATCCCGGGTCGGGTGGACCCGGTTCGGGCCGACCCAGGGGGTATTGGGCCGGGTCGGACCGGGCCCAAACCCCCCTATTTTTGGACCTCCTTCAGTTAAACGCCCATATATTAAGCTACAGACCTCTGATCGACTCACTTTCAGCTGCATAGGGTTCCTTGGATCGAGATAGTCATTTCGGTATATCACACTCAAGGTTTCGGCGAAGTATTGGTACAGCCGAGTTTGTTCGAACACGAAACAAACCGGGTTATACCCATACTTTGCCAAAACCTTGAGTGTAATATACCAAAACGACCGACTCGGTCTAGGGAACCCTACGCAATTGACGGTGCATCGATCGAATGTCCTTAGCTCAAGATATGGGCGTTTAACTAATGGAGGTCTAAAAATAGGGGGGTTGGGCCCAGTCCGACCCGGCCCAATACCCCCTGGTTCGGCCCGAACCGGGCGACCCGACCCGGGTTCGGGTCCGGCCCGGTTGGGCGTGGCCTAGCCCGGCGCTGGCGGCCCAGCTCAGCCGGTTGAGGCTCAACCAACGTGGCCGAGCGGATGTGGAGCGGGGGGGCGCTGTTCGCCCCGGTTGACAGTGAACCAACGCGGCTTTAAAGCCGCACCCCCCCCCCCCAATCTGGAACGGCTTTTCCGTTCCGGTCCGCCGCGGTGGTCTTCTTTGGTGTCGCGCCGCCGCCGCTTTTTGCGAACCACCAAACGCACACCGGTGGTCCGTTTTGCCCGCCGTCTACGCCAAAGGTCACTACGGGACATGAACTTCATTGCGGAGACTTCAATTCGCCATTACAGCCCGTTTTGTCGTCACCCGTCAATCCGCACATCAACAAACAATCTGTGGAGGGTTGTCGGGCCTTGTTTGTTTGGACTGCGCCCTCCGTGTTAGGTGTTATCAATTGGAAATAATCAACACATGATTTCAACAACTTAATAAGTCACAATTTTATTCAATTAAAATTAAACCTAGTTCCCAACAATACTCCCGTAATTAAATATTCTCGTCCCACAAATAATAACATTCGCGGATCAACTTGATAATGAGTTGATCCGCATTCTTTGTTTAGAAGGGAACAATCAAGAGAATATTAACATTCTATAATCAAACCCCTACCTCGTGTCGTTCATCTTTTGTTGACAATATCACGAAAGGGAAAAGGTGATGGTGACGATGGTCATTGGAAAGTTCCCCACGTCGATGTATCCTCCCTTGCTGCAGAGGAAGAAGAAGTTTGAAGAAATTTCTTCAAGTCCTTCAGGTTGTGGAGCATTCTTTGTGACGTGGAGTGTTCTTCGCTGGAGTTATTCTTCATCGAGTGAAGAGTGGTGTTCTTCCAATTCTCCAGAGGTTTCCCCACAAAATATTTGCTAAGGAAAATATTTAAAATAGATCTCTCCCATCTTAAAGAAGAGACATGAAAAAATAATTAACTTCAACACTCAAAATAAATTAATTAAGTGAATCATATAATTAACTTATCATGGGTTGGCATAATTAATTAGAGAGAGAAGAAGGTGAAGGGTTATTTTAAAAATTCAAAAAGTGAGGGGTTATACATTAATTATAAGGGGTTTAAATGGGGGAAAGTTCGCGGGAGTTAAAGGGAAGGTGAAGGGTTGGGGTTTTGTGCGGACCCCACCACCCTTGGTCATACCCTCTCATGGGAAGTTAGGTGGGGTGTGGCCCCACCTCCAACTTCTCTATGGAGAAATTAACTTCCACTTAAAATAAATTGTAAGACTACAATTTATTTAAGACTTATCGAATCCCCAAAAATTAACTACCTCATGTGACAAAACGCAACTACGCTTAAGGTCCCCTTAAGAAATTATCGGTGCTGCGAGTTCATCAGTGCCCTCAGATTTCAATTCTAAGTATCGGTTCAAAAGATAGAAAACCCCGCTCGTTTTTTCACTAAACGTACCCTAGCTAAACTTTGGAAATTTATTCTGGGCACACCGGGCCTCGAAATCAAGTGCCGTCAGAAACCACGCACTCGAAAAATTCCAAAGAAATTAAGAAAAAAAAATCCTTGAAATTTTCGAGTCTTTACAGACTACGTAATATACTATCTTTGTATTTAATATCTCATAAAGTAGGGCATACACCTATTTCATTTCCCATTTTCTTGCTTTATTGTTTGTTGATTCAACTGGAATGATTTACCCTAAACTTCCATGTACATGGTATTATGAAGGTACTACCATATTGATCAACATAGACTAATATATATTACATCTTTAACCCAGAAGTTACAAATCCTTTATTGACCATTAAACCAATGTCATGCCACCAATGATGCACCCAACACAAACTACCTCACCACGATTTAATAGTCATGGTTTTTCTCTTGCATCAAAGTATGTAATCAAATGACATACATTGGTAAAGATCTCAAGTCAGGAGACCATTACACATCATCTTAGATAAGAACATCCAATGACACTCACAACATGTGGTGTTCTTATTGGCGAGTATGTCCTCATGATCTCACTAATAGAGATCACCAAGTTCAAACTTAAGGATAAGAAGTTTCAATGATTATGATCCCCCAACACATGATAGTCAAACATCTACTTTTTTCAATTAGTAAGATGTATCTAGACCATATGACCCTTATTTAAGATTAATTTCATAGTATCTCGAGGTTCTCATTATTGCATGAGATCTGATATAATCTTACTATATGAAAATTAATCTATGTAAATAACCATTTCAATAATAGATATAAAAATATCTACACTATAATGGGAAGAAAAAATAATGTATAGAAAACTGTACACATGATATGGTAATCAAAATCACTCCATAGTTGGGTCTAGACAACCCACTATTTCAACATTGGCTTTCCAATCAATGTGGGTTTTCTATTTTCATGGGTAGTGGTCTCTAAGATAAAAATATGGTTGATCATACTCACTTATTATTAATTACCATTTGTTTCTTTGAATATAAATAAATAGTCTCCTCCCACCTTGAATTCCACCAATAGGTGACTCCACGATGGCCCCAATATAAGCTAAATGAAGGTACATATCAAGATTCATTGGTTACATAGTATGGGTCCCATAAAAAGTCTTCTTATCAGATATTGAAAACCCACATATCATACAAAAGGCCAACTAAACATCATATAGAACATGTAACTTGGGGTTTATGTATGGATTTGATACTCATAATGTGCTTTGTTTCCTGAATCATTTTCCACTAGAAGGTACATAGACTATAGTTGAGGTATACACAGCGTGTAGGCCACCCAAACCTCCCTAGGTGTGTACCTATTGTACATACTGAGCAGTCCATCTAGGGTCACATGGAATCCAGCCCTGACCACACCATTATGTGATATTTTTTTCAATTTAAAACTCTATATTTTCATTAATGAGACACACGACATGTGTTATTTAGAACTACACATCGTGTAGTTCGGTATTTTTTAAAGATTTATATTCCTCCCAAATATTTTCAAAATGTGTCACCTTAACCATGATTATCATTATGATAGATACAAATTTGTTTACTGATAACAATTCTAAGATAGAAGACAAATTTCAAAAACTATTCATTGGAAAATCTAACTCTTGTTATCTCCTCAAATCATCATCAAGTTAAATGTTCATCACTCATATCCCCCTTGGATTTATTAAATTTCATTGATCATCCTATATTTAGAAATCCTCAATGTTGAATAATTCACATAAATCAATGAATCCATCAAATATAACAAATAAATGTACCATATATCTAATCATTAATCACTTTTATATTCAATTTGTGGAATAAGTTTAAATCACTATCCAAATTGAATACCTGTGTTGAACTCATAAATAACAGAGGTGGAATCCATAAAATATAAATCGTGAGTAATTAATGATGATCGTGCTCAATATTCTCATCATTGATGTGCAGAAATAGAGGAATCAAGTAATCAAAAAAATTCTAAAGATGAATAAATTCTAAATCACTTACTCTAGGAAAAGAATAAATTGATAAAATTCATGATTGGGTTATTTCTAGATTATATTATTTGAATAATAAATCCAAAATTAAATTATATTAATTACAAGGAGTAGATCTATAAAACAAGATTCCTACCACATCATTGGATTGATCATTGGTGATAAGTAAATATATGTAGACATTGATAATGACTTCATTTGATTTTGATCATTGATCCATAAACCTTCTTTATTAATTATCTAATCCCCTTCACATGTAGTACTTAAATAACTCTAAATATTACAAGGTTATATAGATAACACTATTGAATGGATATAATGGGGGTTATATAGATAGTTTCTAGTCCTAGAAATTTAATTTGAAAAATAAATGAATAAATTAATTCAGTTATTTTTTCCATCTAATATCTTCTAGTGTCTACATATCAGCTCAAGGTATAATATGATCTAGACTTATATCATGACAAGGGTAAAAATAAAATTAGAGATTTAATAGTACTCTAAGTTTCCCCATTTTAGACTCTATTAAGGAATAAATCTATTATTTCCAAAATTATGCATACACATGGGTTAATATATTTAATGTTTTCATATATCTATATATAGGATTTACGACACTTGGAACACCACAAAAAAATTGTGAATAAACCCAAAAATATTATTTAAAATATTAAAAGAGACTATTCATAAAAATCAAAGTAATTATATGCAATTAATTATATTTATATTTCAATGAAAATAGGATCATGTGTTGATAGATGATAGTTGAGATGGAATTGGTTGACTTTGGTTGAGGATTTAGTGAGAAATATTTAGGGGATAACTCTATAATTGAGGTAGGTTTTACCTAATATTACCTTTTATATGGTTGTTTTAATATTATGTGGGATATAAGTGTGGGTATGTGAGTGTGAATTTTTGGAGTTAGTGCCCTATAACCAACTATCATTATAATTTTTATTATATTCATAATCAAATACATTAATATTAATAAATATATTGTCATATTAATAGTGTTCTTATGTATAATATTAATGTGGTAATGTCCATAGATTATTTATCACATCTAAAGGTCATAAAATTTCCCCGATATGATGAGAACATTGAAGTGTAATAACATACATCTAAAAAATATGTCATATGGTCAAGATTACATATTCTAATGGGACATGGATAATTTTTAGACTATCAGGTGTTGGATTCTTATTAGAATATGAGGCATTATCTGATGAACTTCTATACTTAGTAATCTTCAAAACAATAATTTGTGAGGACATACTCGTCAATTGGAATTTCATATGTTATATAAGTCAATGGATATTCCTATCTATAGAAATTTTTATTGGTCCTTATACTTTATAATATTATTAATTTATATCATTAATCTCTTACTTTGATGTTATAATATCTCAAACTCACACTCTCGTATCTGGTTATAAAAATATGACATTTACAAACTAGATTTAATATCGACTGAAGAGACCCAATTTTAACCATCCATAATTACAAAATAAAATAAATTATTGAGAAAATTATACACCCATGATATGTTTAGATTTAGATAATTAAAGAATTAATAAAAAAATTTACTTAGCATAACCCATATTATTCTCACCCAATGGACATTTTTTCCACTATACCCAAGTTTTCTTATTCTATAATAATTCTTCAACATTTACCAAGAAATTTTTCAAAAAAAATATCCTTATTAACATATCATATATATTAATGTTCTTTATAACCTGAATAAATGGAAATATAATAAGGGTTAGATCAAATACTTGGTAAGTGTAGCATACATTGAGAGCAATCAACGATTAAATAGGGCATGAATAATATGAAAAGTATAAATGATAATAAAATAATTCCATATAACTAATCTCATGAGATTGAATTATATCCATGTATATAAATATAAAAAACACATGGGAATCAATAACTGGTTTCATAATGATTGAATAAATAATTTTTAATATCATAATATTACTATCAGTGCCTTGTTTCAAGGCATCATAAACATACCATAAAGACTTCATTCTAAGAAATCATAAAAAATTCGGAACGAATACACCAAAGATCCATTCTAGTTTGTCTCATGATACCTATTGATTCATTGAGGTTCTATAAAATATCGAGATCCACCCATCACTTAATAATTCTAATGCATTCATTATATAATACAAAATTATAAAAATAGAATACATAATCAACATGCCTTAATAAACAATAAACATTTATATTAAACCATTTATGTGGAATTTCAATAATAAATAGTAAATAGAGTAACTTTATTTATAATATTACTTCATGTAATACCATATGTACCAATGGTATAAGGTTAAGAAAATATTTAAATGATAAATATATGTAGGATACAAAATAATATAAATATTATGTCAAAACAATAAGGGTGAGTAGTGAAGAACATAACATAAAATAATTGAATTAATTTACAATAATCATTTAACATGAGTTAAACTATAAAAATTAAATAATTAAACAATGAAATAAAACCATAAATTCATCATAAGTGATGTTTTTTTAGTAAATTCATGTATTTTGTAAATTATAGAAGAAAATTTAATAAAAGTATTCAAAATAAATTTCTTAAAAATTTTGAAAATTTATTGAGAAAAACAGATATGAATACTTTATAAAAAAATAATGTGGTGTTAATGATTATATAAAAAATAAAATAATTTGAAATGATGAAATCTTGAAAAAAAACCATGATTTAGTAAGAAAAGGTGGAGTGAAATATAAAAATATGCATTAGTGAAATTAAATCCCTACAAAGACTTTAATAAAATTATATACCTTTATTTTCATTAAAAAGTAATTGAATAATAGGAATAGATTTTACATTGTAAAAGAATGAAATATGTAATTTAAAATAAATAATGAATAATATTCATTATAGCAGGAAAATTTATTCATGAAAAAAATGTTAAAAAATACATTCCTTTCACACTTTTATAAAGAAATTAAAAAATGACCAATATAAAAAAAATTAGATGATTAATTTAAATGTTTTTAAAAGAAAATGTTTTAAAAAATGACTTTTGAAATCATTGATGTATATAAAATACCATTCAGGAATCAAAATAATGAATATAGATAAGGATTGAAAATATTACCAACTGAAATTGAGAAATATGAATGGTTTTTTAAAAAAATCATTCAGTGGTTTTGAATATGAAAGAGAAGAAAGGGGTAAATAATACTTTTCAAACCAAGAAATAAATATTTAATTAGAAAATAAAGTGGTTTCAAATATATAAAGGTATTATAATTCCCCCAAATGAAATTCAAGAATTAAAAAACCTGATTAAAAGTGAGATTGAATCATAAACCCTTAAATTGGATTCCTATTTGGATGGATATATTCCAACCTCCTGAATAATAAAAATAATTATCTTAATAACTTATTTAATATCCTTATTCATATCTATTATCTTGTATATTCTTATATTACAATCATTTACTACAAATGTATTAGTTAGTTAATGTTTTTTTGCATCATCAGATGTTAGTAATTTCAATTGTTTCATGCATGTTTTGTAATGGTGATGTTAGACCCCAATATATGATAAAAAGTTTATCATTAAAATATTATTTAATGTACTATAACATATTTTATGATTCTTGATGATGAAATGAATGAAGATTTTTTTTTTCAGGTAATTTATCGATATCAAAATGTATCTTTATAATGATCATTAATGATTATTTTATCCCTATAGAATCATATTAAAGAGATATATTAAAAAATAATTTCATATATATTCATAAAATTCGTTTTCATTTCCATCCACATTAGAAAATGATGAAAAATATTCATGGAGGTGGTAGTCTTCATATACACATGGGTGATGTTTTTATTTTTCAATGGATATAAATAAATGAAGGTAAATAATAATTTATCTTTATAGAAGAATAATTATGTTGTAAATATAATATATATTCATTAAATCCATCTATTTAATCATCCATGAGAGTTAGTAATGAAAATTAAATACATCATTTCATGTAAGTGGAAATCTTCATGTATGGATATGCGACGTTTTAATATGAAATTAAATTGAAAAGAGTTATAAAATGGTTGTTACATTAACATAAAACTTTTAATTATATTAAATATATTTATTCAAAAATATTAATATAGTTATATAATATTTATAGGAGTTTTAAGAATAAATAATATTAAAAAATATTTCTAATAACATATGTCTCTTTTGTGGATAGTCTTCTTTGAAAAACATATTAAGGATTTTTTTTATTGTTATTTTGGGAAGATAAAAACCTATGGGGGGTGGATATGGGTGTTGGGATGTATAAGGGTAGATATTGGTTGATATACAGGATATTTTAGCGTGTGTGGAAGTGAGTATTATATGTTTCCTTTTATAATTGAAGGAAGTGTCACCTTTATAAATACCATTAACATTAAAATAATATAAAGTCATTTTCATGGGAAAGTGATACCAAATTGTAATGAACCAATCCACTGAGTATTGTCTAGATAGATAAGTATTGGGATTCCACATCCCTAATACTGCCTCCATATTCTATGGTATGGTGATAATTGCTGAGAAGGCATAACTAAAATGGGATTCCTTTGCCTAAAGTACCCGAACGCATGAACCCAATGATCTCCATGTAGAAGTGCAGATGAATAAAAAAATACAATAACATATAGAGTAAAAACCATTCACGTAATAACCTATAGAGAATACAAAGGAGTGTGATGGATTACATAAAAATGTAAACAGAAATATGCATGTCCACCTAGAAAATATGTCATAACCTGACGATTACTAAGAAAGAAATATTGAGAGAGTTAGGCTCTAGATCTCCAAGACTAACCACCGTACATGGTATTTGCACCCGAGTATACCTAAGATCCTATGAATTCACATCCAATATATATATTGTTTGTATAATACATGACATTTTCAGGCAAGGCCCATGAAAGGGTGAGTATATACATACCTACTAGGATGCCTCAAAAACTAAAGAGGGATCAATAAAAGAAATGATAGAAGTAGTCATCTCAACACAAAGTAAAAGGTAAATGAAACTAATTATCATAGAAATGTGTGTGTGTGTGTGTGTGTGCTCATATAACAAACCTATATGACATAAAAAAGGTGTTCTCCATCTCATATCCTAGTCTAGGATGATGAGTTTATGAACAACTCCAAAGGTCCATCACGGATTCCCATCATCTCTTATGTATTTCTGAAGAAGTAACTATGAGGATGAACCACACCTCAACATTGTGCCACAAAATCTAATGGGAACAATATACAAGTATATGAACCATTCCTCGTTATTATAAGGAGGATATACTCAATATATAGATAGATTAACAACACCCTAGTTTGTCAGGGGGTTCCACTGAGTAGGTATGGGACTCACACCCTACTCCATCAGGGGGATGACCCTCAGTAGATAGAGGACACATCACCTTATTCGTCAGGGGGATTCCACTATATAGGTATTGCCAACACCCAAGTATGTCAGAAGGGTCATACTCAAAAAGGTAGAGGACTCACACCCTAGTCCATCAGAAGTATTCCACTCAATAGGTAGAGGACCCGCTCTATAATCCACCCAGTGGATTCCATTGAGTACATAGAGGAATCACACCCTAGTTCATCAGGGGGTTACCGGTCATATGGTAGAGGACTCATTCCCTAGTCTGTCAGGGGGTACCACTTAGTAGGTAGAGGACCCACATCCAAGTAATTCAATGGGATTCCACCAAATATATAGATGATCTATGACCTAATTCACCTGAGGGTTCCACTCAAAATAGTGTGACGAGTATAGGGAACCCACACCCTAGTATGAAAGGGAGGATTCCAACCTCGATCTTTCTCTAATGATCTTGTCTGATCATTTTTTTGTTGAGAATCGCCTAAAGAAGAAACATGCTTGAAACATATCGCATCATATCTCAAATTACACTATGAATTCTACCATCATGTTAGATGTGGAAAAAACATAGGATATTTTACTTTTAGAACAAAAACCCATTTAAAAAATAAGGAGATACAAGAGTTAAAAGTTGTAGTGGGAAGTACATGGTGTGTAAGGGGTCTACATGGCGTATGACCCTACCTTACCTCATTGTCATGTCCTTTACAAAACATGGATCTCTATCCATATAGGAATATATGGTGTGTGATCCTACCTCACTACCAGGCTGTGTCTCTTCAAGACACATCTCAATGGCCATGTCCCCGTATATGGCATGCATGGGTCCCATGTTGTGTGTCTCGGCCACCAAAACCCTACTCATGTTCTCCTGTTAATTCCAATGTCCATTGGTTTTTTCCCATATACTTGGTTGTGTACTTAAATATATCTTGTCCTTGGTACCCATCCATTTTCAATCCCATATAGTCGGGCTCATTCGGGTTTCTATCCATGTACTTAGTCATTCCAATATACTGCCACAAGTATGTATACCTAGTCGCGCCCATGCTCATGTACTACTAGAGTACACATTGGGTTTCCTACACAGGGTCACATGGAATGTGGGGGTCCCACACAATGTGTAATACTTATCTCCACCTGGAAACCCTATCTTTTACATCGAGGGGACTACACAACATTTGTTCTTCCAGACTACCTGCCATACAGTCAAGTTGTTTGTAGAAAGATAAGTTCTTACATGTTTTCACAAAATCATCAGAATTTACCATGATTTGTACCTTTTGGACCCCCAAAATTCATATTATTCACCTCGATCAATCTATTTTGTCTCTATGGTAGACAGAAATTGGATTTTGTTTATCCTTATGAATCTCGCATGTCACCTGAAATGCCTCCCATCACTATCGCTTGGTCCCGAATTTTAGATCCAAAAAAGTCATCACACGCAACCCAAAATCCATATTTATCCCTCCTAAAAACACTAATATGTAAATTTTGAATTAATCCAGCAGGAATCTAGAGTTATGATAGTACTTTAACCCACCTAGCGTTGTCAAACTGTGGCCCCATTTCCTAACGGTGTAGAATGTAAAAAAATAGGTGGGGAGAAGGCACAAGAACAAAGGTGAATCCATTGTTATCCAATATTTATTGTCCAAAGATAATATATTAGGGGTATTTGGGGTGATAAATATGTCACAATCAAGAATAAATTTAATAAATAATTTAGTTCAATACACAGACTCATGCGAAAAAATTAAATTAATCCTAGATCAAAGAATTGAAGATAATAATATACTCAATATTTTAATCAAGGGTGTAAATAATAATATATAAGACCTACCAAAATATTGGATAATATAGTTTGTGAAGAACATGTTCACCAATGATTATAATGATATGTTGTTTCTACTTACTTTAGATTCACTTTGATTGGATCACTGATCATCATCCAATCTTGATCCACCAATGAAGAATGATGGAACCTGCTCTCAAATATCTCAGGGTTATGCAACTAACCATGGTTATTTTCCAAAACAGGCTACTTATATATGGAAATATATTTTAGGGATTTAATGAATTAAATAAATAATTTAATTAGTTAATCCACATAACATACTTTCCAATGGTTTCCTCATCCAAATGTCTATCATCGAACAACTTTAGGTCACTCCTAGGGTAAATCTTGTGCTCTGGATTCAACTGTTGTCTCAGATTTATAATTTGAGACTAAATTTAAGAGATTTTATATAATTTATAAAAAATTGTGCATGCATTATATAAAGATATATTATATTTTTATAAAATTAATTTCGGGCCCACTGGGCCTAAGAAGCACAAATCATCTCAACGCCTACCTCTGAAATTATTTCTTAATATATTTTAATGTTTTATACGGAAAAACAGAGCCTTTACATTTTTCAATCCTTAAAATGATTTCATCCCCAAAAAGGGAAAAATAAGTAAAAAGATAAGGGGATACATAGATCTCAACTGGGTCTCCCACTCCCATGTTCTCCCAAGATCATTTCCTATGATGCCAAAAAACACACATCCAAGGAAAACACTTTCCAAAGAAGGGTATTTCCCTATAAGGTCTCAACCGCATCAACTCCTTGAAAAGAAAAACTCTACGCTCAGGACCCATCTTTCTAGGGTCAATATCAAATAACAATTTTTGTACATACCTACTCAACTATGATAGGTGGAGAACACTAAGAACCCAAAACTATTGTGGTCATGGGGTTAAGCGATACACCACCTCACTAATCCCATAATAGATGCAGGAAAAAGAAAGGGCCTAAGAACCCTATAGATAAACTATTCCCATAGATAAAAATTCACAACTCTCAAACTCCAATAGACTTAAAAAAAATTCCATAAATAACTCTTAATTTTTCTTGGAAATCCTCATCTACCCTTGCATGAACTGTACCCTTATAACCATCACTAACACCAAAAATGGGACCCAAGAATTGTGACCCACTAGCTCCGACCAATATAGCAGTGAATTATATGGTATCTTATACATGGAATCAAAAACTTTCTACACCATGGGTGGATTGGTAGTCATTGTGACAAGTAAAATCTATTGGTGGTAGATGATCCTCCAAGTTATGGCTCAAAACCGACATGAAAATCAAGCTTTCTCTCCTGAACCATAATGGATCACTTTACCTGGCTAGATGACTGGGGTAAACAATTATGCTCAACTACCATTGGGTCCCCAAAGGATTATTGTATCCACTCCCTAATCATGCCATGAAATAATTATCATATTATACAATGATCATCAAGGGAATTACATGAAGTCATACTAACTCATGTTCACATAGGTTTATTAAACTCTCAATAAATCTATATTGTTTATCACCCACATACTAGAGATACAATAAGATTTTAAAGTGAAAAACTTTTTTCAACTCCCTTTCATACCAAACTGATTTCAACAGAACCATGTATATCCTCACCTCCACTATTAGTAGTGCTAAGGGGAAACAACCTCCTCATCGCCTCCTTCAATAGCATGAATGATGTCACCGTCCGTACTCAAACAATGATGATGAGCTTTCCATGATTTTAAAATATATCAAGAACATATCAAGTATACATATATTCATGAAACATCTCATAATAAATATCCCTTAGTTATACCACTTAGGATTTCTGAATAAGGGGAGCGATAAAAAGTATTGACTGGATGTAAACTGAACCATCCTCGGGTGTATCACATGATCTAACTCAAACACCAAGAACACACGTATTTCATCAAATAATACTACCATGAACTGATACATAAAGTTTTAAGGATCCATTACCCAAGTCTTATAACTCTACTAATTCATAAAATATGTTGAATGGCATCACCATGAACTCAAATCATTCACATTAGCTTTGTAAGTCCACTTCTGGTATATCCCACTCTAGAACTACAGTTGGTGAAAACCTATATCAAAGTCAGACTCTGATAACCACTTCTCCCCAAACCACTAGTCAAAGAAAAAAATGATTCTTATGAGTTTATATTCTTCTTTACATCACCTAGTTCAAGCTACACTAGTTCACTCCCAACCTCAAGCACTCATTCGCCTCTCTGGTGAACAACTCTGGGATTCCAAAGTGAACACACTAGGTCTTAAAAATCCCATTTATCTACAAAATATCGACTATACATTCTTCTTATGAGGATCAATGGGTTCCATTTAATATTCTATTGAAAAAATAATGGGAATACCCTAGTGCTAGTTCATGCATAATTCTAACTTTCGATGAGTATATAAACATAGAACTCCCATAAATAAGACGTATTTATACTCCACCACCACTGTAAGGAAAAAAAATACCATATCATCCACAATTATAATGTAATTAATATCCAAATAATAAGAATTATATCGTGACCACCTACAAATGAGCTCATCTTACTCTTACAAAGATTACATCTAATTAGAGGAGGAAAACCCTATCCCAAAAAGCTGAAAACACCACCACACTCACTATTGAAAAACATCTAAGTATGGATGGTAGGGAACCAAAACATGTATAGGAAAACATCACTGGGTTTTACTACCACTATGAAGAGATTCCATTTGAGGCTCTCTCTCTCTCCTCCTCCTCCTAGAGTCAAGTTACACTATCGATAGAAGCATGTGATTATTGATCTTTTTTATAGGAGCCTAAAATAGAATTTTTAAGCAAAAAAAGATCCACTAGTATCACTAATTATAGAATGGGGGATTTTATTTGGGATAAATGGGTTCATGACTCTAGGTGAAAGCTATAATCAGGTAATTGAAGACACACATCACAACTCAAACTGAACTCGAATCCACTATAATTTTCTACTAGTTGGAACTCATTCTTTCCCCTTCACACTTGTTTACCATAAATAGTTATTTCAATAACACCTTATAATAGAAAAAAACCTAAAACATACAAGTTATATGAACTAATCCACCACACCTCAACACTATCTTCTTTGGGAAGCACTAACTCTCCCACATGGATTTTGAGTGACATGTCAAGAATGTTTCTTTTTAGGGGAATTGTTCCTATTTCATGCATGTACAAAGGCAATTCCAACATCACCTACATAGGGATATAACAATTCACCATATCTTCCTATGAATGTCTCAAAAAATTAGTCAAAAGAGTGGCTCGTACATATGTTTATAAGTACTAAAAAAAGTAGAATGAATAGGGTTCATAACTCAAAAAACTCCTGGAGCATCTTTGTTAATAACCTCTAATGAATGAGTTTATCCAAGAATTTGACCACTATATTCTTGAGCCCAAAGTTTTCCACCTAGGGGTAGTTTTGGTAGCATCAAACAAAATTTATAGCCACCTCCTATTTCTTCCATAGCTCTATCATCATGTCCACCACCCCATGGACCTCCTTGATCCAGCTGCTACCTATGACTAAGTAGTCCATAGACCATTTCTCTAACCCAAACCCAATAGGTAGGATAATCCTTAGTGATATTTCATCTCCCATAAAAATCATAGCAACATATCATCCTTAGAGAATTTATTTTTCCTTGAAGTCTTTGATAAAACCTCTTGTTTAATTGACATATGTCATACACCTGTTATCAATGGGTCATGCTGACCCTACATCCTAGGAAATACCTACCTCAAAAAATCATCATGCACACTCAAGAATTATATATCATTATCCAAGCCCAAAATATCCATCCATGATGTAGTTTGAAATGTTGCATCCATATGAACCACTAGAGGTCACTTTACGAACTCATCAACTATTTAAATCCCCACATGTTTACTATCTTGAAGAAAAACTACCTCATGAACAGGCCACTTCACAGATGCCTCACCACTCATCGGGTCATATTCTATACACTTATATAGAAACCTAACTATATTTCATCATGAATACATCATAAAATTAGACAATACATACCCCGATCAATGAACATGTATATATGGGGAGCTAACTCAATAAGGATAGTCAACAGACTCAATCCTATATGATGTATGTACCAATTTTCCCTGCAACAAATGTCTTAGTATTCCTAGTTGAAAATTATGTTTTTAAAGTCCTGGTGAATGGATATGTTGGCCGCCACACCAATGTTGGGTTCCCTGGAATGAAATCCACACTCAAGAATCTTTGACACTATCATCCGAAGTTCCCAACCAAACCTCATAAGAGAAAAAACTCTAATCATATTCCTAAGGTAGAACCACCTTCGATAAAAATATAAAATGACATAACCCATTGGGTCCTTCCTGACTAGTTAAAACCCAAACCGCCACAACCTAAAGCCTACCTCCATATGACAGGGGCTGGTGATAAGCATCAATAAGGAAATACTAAAATTGGGGGAATTTTCACAATGTGCCTATATGCATGCACCCAACCATATTCATACAGAAGTGTCTTGAAATAATAACAAAATATAGTAATATATAGAGGGTAATAATGAATTTAATAAACTCTAGGAAATAAAAAAAAGAGTGTGATAGAGTAAACCAAAATGGAAAGTGAAAAATACATGCACACCGAGAAAAGATGCCCCAACCTGACAATAACTAAAAAATAAATGCTGATATAGCCATGATCTAGATCTCCAAGACTGACCACCTGAGCATGCCTAATATCCTATGAAATCATCACTAATCTATTTTTATTCTTCATAAGGAATGACATGTTTGATAAAATAAAATGTAGTGTGAGCATATACATACCCAATAGGACGCCCCAAAAACTAAAGAGGGATAAATTGGAGATGTGATAGAAGTAGTCATATCAACCCAAAGTAAGAGTGAAAAAAACCCAATAATATATATATATTAATATATATACTCATTTAAGAAACCCATATAAGAGATAACGGGGATCTCTATCTCATTTCCCATCTAAGGATAATGATTATATCAATGGCTCCAAAGGACCATCATTGATGCCAAACATCTCATGCGTATGTACGAGAACAAACTACATCAAGGAACCACACCTCTTCACTATGGAACATATTATAGGGGAGAAATATCTAAGTAGACGACCCACACCTCAGTAAGATAAGGGAGTGCTACTTAGTTGATAGATAGAGGAATTATTCACTAGTTTGATAGGGGGATGCCACTCAAAAGTTATATGGTAGAAACCCTAGTCTGTCAGGGGGATTTCAGTTAGTAGATAGAGGAACCATGACACAGTCCATCTGGTGGATTCCACTCAGTCAGGTAGTAAACCCACACCCTAGTCTGTCTAGGGGATTCCACTTAGTGGGTAGAGGACCCATGAACGAGTCCATCAGGGGGATGTTACTCAATAGGTAGAGGACCCATTCCCTAGTCAATCAAGGGGATACCACTCAATAAATATAGTAAGCACTCACAATTCCATCAGGGGGTACCACTCAAAAGGTAGAGGACCCACACCCTAGTCTGTCAGGGGGTACCACTCAGTAGGTATAGGTCTCACACCCTAGTTTGTTAGGTGGATTCAACTTAGAAGGTATAGGACTCACATCCCAGTCTATCATAGGGGTTCCAATCAAACTTGTGTGAGGAGTATAGGGGACCGACACCTTGGTATGACAATGGGTTTCTAACCATAACCTTTCTCTAATGATCATGCCCAATCACTATCATCATCGAGAATCATCTAAATATGTATCATGCTCAAAACGTATTTTGTAAAATTTCAAATGTCACTGTGAAGACCACCATAATGTTATACATGTAAAAAACTTAGTATAGTCTACTCACAAGAAAAAATTTGAGTTAAAACAAAGGATATGTGAGAGGTGAAGTTGGAGAGGGATGTAGACAACATGTAAGGGGTCAACATAGAATGTGACCCCACCTCACTTCTTGATCACATTCATTCCAACACACAACTCACTGGCCATGTACGAATATAGAGATTGTGATCCCATGTCATCATCAGGTTGTATATCTTATGGAAATGGCATAGTGTCCATGCCACAATACACAGCATGTATGATACCCATGGGGCATGTCTGGACCACCTGAGTCCTTTCCGTGCACTCCTAACCATTCCTATTTCCTTTGGGACATTCCCATGTACCTGTTCATGTCATTTTCCATGTATTAGACTCAGTTCCATCCCCGGTCCAAGCTCATGTTTTCGGGTTGTGTATGTGTTTCTCTTCATGTACATCGTCGTGCCTAAATACCAACACATGCCTGTATACCTAGTTGTGTCCATGTGTCTAGTTCTTCCTATGACTGTGTACTCCCTAACTACATGTTGGGATACCTGCACTATGTTACACAACATTTTGGGGTCCCACACAATGTGTGATACTTATCTCCACCTAGAAACCCTACTTGTCACAGCCAAGGGACTACACAGCATGCGTTCCACCAAACTACATTCCATGTAGTCTAGTTTTTCACATAAATATATGTTCTTTAACATTTTATCCACATATATAGACCCCACAAAAATTTACACCAATTGAAAATCTAAAATTGGTGGTAGTCTCCTTCTTCTATCGATTTTTCCCTTCGATGATCAGAAATTGGATTTTGTTTATCTTCATAAATCCCTCAAGCCTCGTAGTGTGCCTCTTATCACTATCACTCAGTCCTAGATCCCATATCCATGGGATTCATCACCTACATCTTTTGATCCATATTGATCTATCCCCAAATATCTAATATAGTCATTGTGTGAACATCCACTATGAAACTAGGGGTCCGATCATGCTTAGACCTACCTGTAATTATCGAACCATTCCCCTATATCCCAATGGTTAATGAAAAGAACAGGTGGGGAAAACTCACACTAAAAATTGTGCACCATATTTGGCCAAGAATTCTTTGAAAAGTTCCTGTGATCAAGAAAATTTGGGTGAGAAACATGTAATATTCAAGAAAAAATTAAATAAAAAATTAAATTCCATACACTGGCTCAGGTGAATGATTTAAATTAAATAGTGATCAAAGAATAAAAGATAAGAATATGCCTAATCTTTTAATAAAGGATGGAAACCACAATTTTAGATCTTGAATTTAATATTGGATCAATCATTAGTGAATAATTCATTCACCAATGATGTGGGTGATCAATTGTTCTTGTTGCCTGTAGATTCACCTCAATTCAATTACCTATCATCATTCGATCTCGATCCTCCAACGAAGAATGATGGAACATCCTCTAAATTATCCTAGGGTTATGCGGTTAACACTAGAGATTTTCCATAGTAGGATACATATAGAGGGAAATATTTTTTTTTCCATTTAATGAATTAATTAATTAATCCATTTAACGTACCTACCAACGGTTGCCTCATCTGAATGTCTGGTGTCGACTATATTTAGGTATCACCTAGGGTAAACCCGTGCTCCAGATACAACTGTGGTCTTAGACATCCAATCTTAGATTCCTTTCAGTAGATCTTTCATTTTTATAAAAACACTATACCCTCATGGTAATAATATATTTAATATTATTATAAAATAAATTCCGGCCTCATCGAGCCTCAGAATCGTGCGACTTCTCATTGCCTAGTTCCAAAAAAAATCATAATATCTTTCAAAATTTTACAAAGAAAAAATAGAGACTCTACACAAAGAGAAAAAGTATCTTATATTGGAAATTATAAGTTATAAATCTAATTAATAATTCAAATTTAGACAAGTTTTAGTGATATTTTAATCTTTACCACTTAGTTAACCCCCTTGTTAACCCTTTTAACCCTTACTCTGGTAACAAAAAATTTACCATGGTAACTGTTCATTATGACTAAAAATGAAATGGTACGTATTACATAATTTGAATGTGAAGATTTAAAATATGGAATTCATTATACATTATTCAGTTTTTATAGATGTTAAAAATTAATTTTAATATAATTACACAAAACGCAATGAAAATTTGTTTTTAAAAAAAATATTTGTAAGCATAAAAATAAATTTATACCAAAATAATGTATAAAATTGATTATCATGATATTTATTGGTTTATCTATAAATTTTTTTGTTTAAGTAAGTTTAAAACCAATTATAAACTTAATATAACTATGTTATTATTTAATTAAAGAAAAGGATAAAAAACAATTCTTTTATTCCAATAAAACATTAGTTAGATTTCCAAAATGTGAAACATAGGTTTTTAAGTTCAATATTACAGTTTTAAATGAATAATATTAAATTTTAAAAATATATTTATTCTATAAAAACATTTCATAAAATTTCAAGTCATTTTTATACCATGATATTTTCATAAAAGAGACGGTATTATTAAAATTGGTATTTTTCACTATTCACCCAAAAAAACAACCACTTTAGAAAAAACATAAAAATTAACCCTAAGATAATTTTGACATGATGTATTAAAAAATGAAATTAATATCAATAGATTAAAATTATAAAATTCATATATTTATAGTTTACATGAAAATATAAAATATAAAAGAAAAATCAATTAATAAAAATTACCCTTTTAAAAATTAAGTGTTATTCATATAAATTTATAATTAATTAAGTGTTAATATATCAGTTCAAACATTGAAATATTACCTATTATCATAATAATATTTTAAAAGTGATCAATTTAATTTATTTAGATAAAATACACAATACATTAAAAATGATTTTTTTAAAAAAATATCCATTTTTAACATCCAGTAATTTTAATCATATTATATTAATTATTTATTTTCTATTAATTAAATTAAATCAATAAAAAGAAAATAATATTTTGTAATTATCATAATTGATTAATATATTTTTATTTACTATGATTTTATTAAAATATTTGTGACTTGTTTTAGTTCGGTGTTTCTTGTAACGTAAGTAATTGAACATGGTATTATTTAAAGGAGAATTACATGTTGAAATGTCAAGGTGTTACATCCCCCTTAATAAATTTCATTCTCAAAATTTTTATGTATTCTAAGTAAAATGAGTGTATCTGGACATATAAATAATCTCTTATTTATATTTTGGTATGATAAATAATGTATATGTTACTAATAAGAAACAAAACATTTCACAATTTAAATATTTCTAAGCACATGTATGAACCATTATAAGACTCGTACTAAGTTTAAAAAATCATACCTTTATAGTTGAGTACTTATTTCCACATAACCCTTGATAGATTTATCTTATTACTATTTTTTAATGAATTATTTTACCATCAATATCGTGAATATGACAAAATATACTTAACTAATTTCATTCCATTCTACAAGAAAAATTCTATATTTTGGTTATGTTTCAAGTAGTTTTCCACCTCTAATTTATCTCATATTATAAATGATAAATAACCATGAGAAATTTTCCATTTTTAAAGCACTAAGATAATCTTTTAATAAATCATAATATCCACAAAAGGGATGATAAGTTATTCATATTTTCTCTAGTCATTTACTAAAACCAAAAATAGTTATCCAAAGTTATGATAATACTCAATATGAATAAACCTTCATGTGAGGAAGTAATTAGTTAATATTTAAAAAATCAAAAATGATATAAAAAGTTCAACTTTAATCATTCTATAATTAACTAAATCTTAATGTTCTTCAAAATATTCTTGACCAAATTTGAAACCTAAAAAATCTGGAATTTTTAATCATATATTCTTCAAAAAATCAACTTAACCTTTTACCTCAAAAATTATTAAACCTGAATAATAATTCAAAAAAATCCTTAATATATTCTAAAACCATTAATCATGGGAATATATGATCCTAGAAATATATTAATCATTCCCAAAATAATCTAAATTTCATTAACATCATATTACTCTTCAATCCACTAGGTTATCCAAACTGTTCATATTATATTACCAACAACAATTAACCCATTTACCAATAAAACATTAATCCAATATCAAATTTATAAAAAAATGTTAAAATCATTTATAATTTTTCATAGAGAGTATATGAATTAACCAAATAATTTCCATTAGGATTTTCAAACCAAGTGTGTTGTTAAGACCACTTATAGTGAACCTAGTGAAGATTGATTTAATAATAAACCAATATTTTTAGGTTTATTACAGCTATGTACATCTATTTTAGAGATTTTAAAAACTTTTTTAGTATCTATATAGGGTTTTTTTTGCGAATAAACCTCACACTCTTTACTAAACTTTTAAGATGTTTTCCTTTTTTTTGACTTATCCCTAGGGGTTTTACTAATATTTTCTCTTCCTAATCTATAAAAACATAAATTACCTTATAAACTAATGTTACCTCAATGTTATCTCACTTACTAACCCAAAGGGTATCTATACCTATATCATCTCTCTAAATTACATTAAACTCCTTAAACTCTTATCCCATAAAACCAAAAACGGGTAATTATATCATTAAACTTATGATCAACCTTAAACTTATTAACCCATGATGGGATTTAAAAGTAATAAAATATCTTCAACTGATAACATACTAACATATAAATTTATCTAAACCATGATCTGATACCAACTATAGTATCATATACCCACACCCCTATATATGGTGCTAAAAACTTAATCCTTGCAAATTGTTTATGATACCAACTAAAGATGCCTAATTTTAACCATCCACAATAACAAAATCAAAGAAATGATTGAGTCACAAACATACCCAAGACCTTTTTAGGAATAGATAACTACATAAT
Source organism: Viscum album (assembly GCA_963277665.1). Taxonomy (NCBI): domain Eukaryota; kingdom Viridiplantae; phylum Streptophyta; class Magnoliopsida; order Santalales; family Viscaceae; genus Viscum; species Viscum album. Next base: position 494,170,779 of record OY728132.1, read on the forward strand.
TATAATACAAAAATTACCTAACATAACCGATATCTTTCTCACACAATAGAAATTTTTCCCACTACACTCAGATTTTGTTATTCCATATGAATTCTTTAACATCTACCATAAAATTCTCCAAACATGATACCATCATAGATATCTCATATTTATTTTTCTTATTCATGACCTAGAAAAATGGAAACATAGGAACAGTGAGCTTAAATGATACATAATGTTAGCATATATTGAGAGCTATCATAGATTAAAAATGCATAAATAATATGGAAATCATAAATGATAATCAAATAATTAAATATAACTACTCTCCTGAGCTTGAAATATATCCAAGGATAATAATATAAAAATAACATGGATATAAATAAATAGTTTCATAATGATATAATACATAATTTTAGATATCATAATCTTATCATCAAGTCCTTCTTACAAGATATCATAGACATGTTGTCAAGGCCTCTTCAAAATACATCATAAATAATTAGGAAAACATATATAAAATATGCAAGTTAGTTTATATCATGGTATATACCGATGCATCGAGGGGATATATAATATCAATATACACCCATCACATATTAATTCCAAAGCATTTATCATATGAAATAAATAAATAAAAATACAACACATAATCAACATTCCTTAACAATCAATAAATATATGCATTAAATCAAGTATATAGAATGTCAATAATACCTATTCAATATAATAACTTTAATTATAATCTTACATAAAGTAATAATGTATGTAGAAATAGTACATGACTAAGAAAATATTTATATGGTATATATATCAATGATACAAAAAATTATATATATATTTTCAAAATAATAATAGAGAGTAATAGAGAAGGTAACATCAAGGAAGTAATTGGAATGAGAATAATACATGAACAAGAGGAAAGGTACAAAACCAAAATCAATAAAAAATTAAATAATACCAAAAATTCATCAAAAATTATTGTTTTTAAGGAAAGTTTAGTCTTTTTAAAATTTTAGTGGAAAATGGAAAGAAACAAAGTGAAAAGAACTTTCTTAAAACATCTGTAAATTTGTTGAGAAAAAATAAGATATAAATAATTTATAAAACTCATTTTAATTGGTTTTATAGGTATTGTTAAAATATTATTTTAAAAAATAACTTAAAATAAGGTAATTTTGACAATAAAAAATGCTTATGTAAGAAAATTTGTAGTTCAAGATAAAAATTTACATAAGTGAAATGAAGTACCTATAAAAAAATTAAGAAGAAATATCCTTTTATATTATTATAAAATGAAAAGATTTAAAAATAATAGGAATAAATATCAATATTTAAAACCCTAAAAACATATATGTAATTTAAATAATGAGAAATGGTCATGATAGTGTTAAAATTAGTTCATGTATAAAATTTAAAATAGTAATTCCTTTCATACTTTTGTAAATAAATTCCAAAATGGATTATATAATAAATGGTAAGAATATTTCATTTAAAATAATGAAAAAAAATTAAAATTTTATATAAAATTATTTCTAGAAATTATTTAAGTAAATAAAAAACATTTTTTAAGAAAAATATTTCATATAGAAAAAATATGGTAATGTTTTATAAAAAAACATTATTTCATTGATTTTAAGTACCAATGGGAAGAAAATGGAATGAATATGTGTTTAAAATAGAAATAATTGTAATATAATAAAATATATTGGTTTTAGGATAGAGATTTCACATAATTATTTGAAGTTATATTCATGGATAAACAATCTTGATTAAAAGTTAGATCGAAACATAAACTCTTACCTTGGATTCCCTCTTGGTTGGGAAAGTTCCAACCTCCGGTATAATCAAAATATTTATCTTAATGAATTATTTTTTAACCATATCTATATCCGTTATTTTTTAAATTATTACATTATATTCATTTACTAAACAGGTATTATAAGTTTAATGTTTATTTTTATCATCAGATGTTAGTAATTTTTATTATTTCACACATGTTTTGTAATGGTGATGTCGGGACACATTATTTGTTAAAAATTTTATCAATACTATATAATTTATGGTACTAGAATGTATTTTCCAAGATTATTAATAGTTTTATAAATTTATTCCATGAATTTTATAGTTATTATTCTTAAAGATTAAATTAGGGATGATCTTTTTTTGAGAAATTTACTTATATCAATGGGTTAGATTAGAATGATCATTAATTCTTTTATTGTTATTACAGAATAATATTTATGATATATATTACTAATTAATACCATATATATTACTCATATAAATTTTTAGAAATATACATGTAATTTAGTGATGAAAAACGAATTGCATCACTTTGTGGAGGTAGTAGTATGGACATACACATGATTGACATTTTCACATTTCAGTGGATGAAAAGAAATTAAGGAAAATAAGAATTTATCTTTTATAAGTAATAATTATGTTATAAATATCATATATATTAATTAAATCTATATATATAACCATACATTAATGTTTCAGATGGAAAATGAAATGAATCACTTTATAGAGGTGGTAAGTTGCACATACGCATGGGAAACATTTACATTTTTTATTAGATGGAAACGAGATATAAAATTCTTTTCCATTAATATAAAATCATTTATGTATATTAAATATTTTTTCAATTATCCTAAAAATATTATAAGAATATTTTGAGTAGTTTTTAGAAAAAAGAAACTTGAAAAAGTTTGATAAGAACATAAACCTCTTCCTTAGATGATGTCCTTTGAAAAACACATTATGGCTTCTAAGATATTTTTTGGGGAAAACCCACTATTTAATTTATAAGGGTGTTATAAAGTTGTTTTGGAATGTCTTGTTCAATCTAAGGGATATTTGGGTATGCGGAGAAGTGAGGAGATGAGGTTACCTTTTGTAAGTAAATGGAGTGAGACCCTTATAAGTACCCATACCATTAGAGTAATGTAAAGTCATTTAAATGGTAAAGTGGCCAAAAATTTAAGGATATTCGAAGATAATATAATTTAAGTTCTAAGTGCAGTAAACCAATCAAATTTATACATTTTTTAGTGATATTTGAAGATTTATCTCTTAGTTTAACCCCTATTTAACCATTTTAACCTTTACTATGGTTAAAAAATTACCATGGGAACTATTCATAATGACTAAAAATGAAATGGGAATTATTGAAAAATTTAAATATAATAATTAAAAATTTAAATCCAATTTACAATATTGAATTCCTTTATGTGGTGAAAAATAATTTTTTTATAAGTATAAAAAATGCAAAGAGAAACAATTTTTAGAAAAAATTTCTTCTTTCTCATAAAAATAAATATATACCAAAATCATATATATAATTGGTTTTCATGAATTTTATTTGTTTATAAGTAAAAAATTATAGTTATTTAACATTAAAACCAATTTAAAACAAAATTTTCCTTTGTAGTTATTTAATTAATAAAAAGCATCAATAATAACTTTTTTATTAGAATAAAGAACTACTTTGACTTCCAAAACTTCAAGCATATCTTTATATGTACAACATTAAATTTTAAAATGAATTATATTAATTTTTAGATATATAGTTTTTCTATTGAAATGGTTTTATAAAATTTTAATTCACTCTTTAATAGTTATAATTTCATAAAATTGAAAGTATTTGTGAAATCAAAATTTTTCAATATTTACCTAGAAATCATCATTTTTTAGGAAAACCCCAAAAATTAATTGACATTAAAAATTAAAAAAATTTAATTTTATAAAATCAAAATTATAAAATTCAGAAATTTATTTTTACATAAAAATAAAAAATATATAATTAAAAACATCTTTTATAAAAAAAATGAATTTTTTTAACTTTAAGTGTTTTTCATATAAATTTTAGTTAATTTAGAGTTAATATACTATTTCACATAATGAAATATTACATATTATTATTGTCATCTTTTAAAAGTGATAAATTTAATTTATTAACATAAAATACACAATACTTTTAAAACTATTTTTTGAAAAATATCTTTTTCTAAATTGAATAATTTGAATCATATTATAATAATTAATTATTTTTTAATAATTAAATTTCATCAATAAAAAAATAATACAATTTCAATATCATAGTATATTACTATATTTCTATTTACTAAGTGTTTAATGTAATATTTCATCACTGGTTTTATTTCGATGTCACGTGTAGCTTAAGATATCAAACAAATTATTATTTAAAGGACCATAACATATTGAAATCATGAGGTGTTGTAGATGTATTTTAAAAAACCAGGATGATATATACTCATGAAGAAGTAGGTTATTTTGGGTGTGTAATAAGTAATATAAAATTAACTTAATAAGTAAAGAATGTATTTTACCCTTCCCAGGTTGGAAGATGATATATCAGGCCCTTTGACTTAAATAGAAATATCTAACTAATTCCATGATCATGGTGTTTTATCGATGATCTCATTATAGAGATTAAAAGAATTATATTCAAGTGTATAATTTTATTACACAAGCATGCAACATTCCTGATAAGATATCAAGATAGAGGGATTATATATACATTAAGTGTTCATATGAGGTTATTGTCATTAATACATTAATGTTTTTCTCTATGGGTTCCTTGACATATTGTTATATGTGAAACATAGAATTTAGTCTATCTCGTCTAATTCCATTTAGAATGATACCTAGAGGTTCACAAACTAAGTGTATCTCGAATCTTAGTTAAAATCTATTTAAAATTTAATATTTGTATAAATATTATTTTCTAAATAGGGAAATAATAATTATTCATGTCATAATGGTCACATAATTTTAATCACTATTTATTCCTAAGGAATTTATGTGAATTGAATATTTAATAAATATTTATTCACTATATACTGAATTTAATATTTATTTCTTTATTTATTTGTTGAATAATATTATGATATTTATTTGGAATAAATACTTACTATTTTTTTTCAATAAATGTCATATAAAATTGAATTGATGATTTTTGGGCATGAATTAAAATTATATATTTTATTTGACATCGTTTAAAGAAATATTTTTTTTATTTAAGAAATTGTTATTTAAATTATATGTGAGTTAGCACAAACCATGGAAATATTATTACTATTATTACAATTATCATCATTATTATTATTATTCTTAGTCATGGGGTATACATATAATAGAGATATTAGTTAAGGTCTTGTGACATGCATTAACTCACGTATATCATTTTTGGGTAAGGCAAATTATCATGCACAAAATTTCTCCCAAGGGATCTCTCTCAAGGTTGAATAGAATTCATAGATGAACTGTCTCATGAATGAGAGATTTCCTTCATCCTCCACCATGTCAATATAGAGATAATAATTTGTAATCCTTCAAGACCTAAGAGGTTATTTTTTTAATTGATTATGAATGATATAATATGATTAGAACCCCAACACTATCTCTTTATGTTCCAAGAGTAGATTCTCTAGATTCATAGAGCATGGGTGGACATCACTAAACTAATTCTGCTTTGGATCCTTTGTTATAATGATAGTATGACAATAAGGTCACCAGATTCATCAAAGAATGAATAATTCCAAGTAAAGGTTATTATTTTATATATAAGTTATTATAAATTATATGTGAAAAAGATCATATCTTCAATTATTTTTGGTATTCTATTGTCTAATTTTTTGTATTTATCCAAAGAAACCAATAAAAACCATTATTTGGAATGGGACTAACTACTTCTAGTTCCCCCCGAAATTTCAAGTGGTATAAAAGTTATCACATATTAATTAATAATTATTTATTAATCATTCATTAATTATGCATTTGATTTTTATCTTTTCTTTTTTATTTTTTTATTTAACCAAAAAAGTGAGATATCATGATTGTTGGAATTCATATGACCAAAAGTAATCCAAAAATAGATGAATAAAAAATAAAGATCACATCTAGATGTGATCAGGATTTTGGATGGATGACATGGATATATGTAATGTAATTAAATTATAAACATAATGTATAATTGGTCAACCATAAAATGATGAGACAACCAAATAATAACATGTAGTGTGGGGGTCAAATATGTTCTATAATTAAACATTGTGTATTAACCACAAATTGTAATAAGGTTTGATAGGGTTACATTGTGTGTATCTAGAATCCAAGACATGTATCCTCCAATTATTTTCCCCATGTGAATCATGGAAACTGTGTGGTTAGTATACATGAAATGTAATTAATATATGATGTGTAATGATTTTCATCCAAGTGGAATGATACTATGAAAAGTAAATGGAGTGTTGTGGGTTTTACATGTCATGTAATTTGTTATCACCCACATGGAAAACATTCCAAGTCCTTAGTCCTATAGTGTTTTTCAAAATGTGGAGAAATTATTTAAAGTAGAATCGAACTACAGATGGTGTAGATGTCTGTACACACCATGTAATATGTTTTTTACACTTATTTCATTATGAGTATTTACACATGTCATGTGAAATATTAAATTCTTAATAAATTAATTTTCACATTATTTTATAGATAAAAATATTTTATATTCATCATAAACTCCATGCTATTTATGTCGATTTCCTCACACTATATATATTCAATGTGTGTCATGTATTCATAAATGTTTCATAGACTACATCATCTTGACTGATAGAATAAAACTCCATGTAAATCATGACACATCATTTAGGCATAAATCTTTTGTAATTACATTATATATTAAAAGTAACATAGACAACATTAGTGAAATTTTATTTCTTCTGAAAAAAATTGATGTAATAGTTGAACTTTAGAAATGGTTGTAAGCTAGAAGAAAACGGGTACAAGTCGTACCTCCTCAATTACACAACATGTACTTAAATAATTTTATTTAAAATTAATTTATTTAAAACTATGGTGAATATTAATCTCAATGAATTTTTGTACTTATAATTAAGATAAAATAATTAAATAATTAATAAGATGATTAATTATTAATTTGATATTTTTTTCTTAATAAAGAACATATTGAAATGAATTATAACATTGTTAAATGTGCATTAGTTGCATGTGTAGATGATAATAATATTGAACAACCTATTTATGTGTTTATTATATATTTAATTTAATTATTTATTACAATAGTTTTGTAATAAATTTATTATCAAATTAAATATGATAGATTTTGTGTCATCTCTTTCTTCTTATTATGTCCAGGAATTCATGTCCATGGTTTCTTTTCTGTAACCAAAAACCCTATTTATCCTCACATATGAGTGAGTAATCATATCTAAATGAAGGATATATATAGAGAGGTTAGATAATTATAGACTGAGTCAAGAAAAAACCAACTAAGAAGATTCACAGGTCAAGAGGTGGAATGTTACAACACAAGACTAGCCTAGATCAAGGAGTTATTCCACTAGGGTCAAGATGTTGGTTTATCGTATACTATATGAACTAACTAGTATATATAATCTTATGATCATGCCACATATTTATTTTATTTTTTCAATTTCATAGTTAATTATTCATTTATGTGATTCATATCTATTATATGTTTAAACACGGCCACATAAAGTAAATGAATTAACAAGAATGCAAGATGAAATAATATATATATATATATATTGTCTATAAATTATTTTATTTAACAAGGTTAATTAATTTTATAAAATATACATAATATCAACAAGAATTTAAAAGAAAAAAATTATGGAATTTATAATATAAATGAAATAAATTATGGAAATATTAAGTCAAAATATCCTTTTATCAAGGGGTTATAATGAAAGTTTTGGGTAATTTTACCCAATTCAACATCAAGATTATTTTAACATTTAATAAATTATTTAACTTAGATTCAAGTGTTGAAGAAATATTAGTTATGGTTTCAGGATTGGGGATTCTACTCAACAAATCCATGAACTTCCAGATAATTTATTTGGCCAAATCGCATACCAAAATAACTTCAAATAATTTAACAAAAACATTTTTTGGGTTATGGTCAGGCAAATAGATCATTTCCACTAGAATTTTTATGTTATAAGATATGATTGATATACTATTTAGGTATATTGTGATTTGAAAAAAGAGTGGAAGGCTAATAAAAAAATTATTACATAACACTTTTGGTCATGAAGATAAAGTACTAAAAATATGTTTCTATTTGTTATAGATATTGAATTTCATATCACCTCAACATTATTAATGTGATAAATATTATAGAAAAATAATATTCTAACTAGGGGAACATCTAGGAGTGGTAGTGGAACTTTCACACTATAATATTCCATGAGAAAAGGTTTTTCATGTTGGAATCCCCAATTCCAGATAAAGGGCCCTCTATAGAGGCTATTGAGGAGGGTCATGATTTCTTATGAAAACATGTAGATGATACATTGGATATCCATTTACTCATATTATCATCCATATATATTGAGATACATAAGATTTATGGGAATATGGATGCATACACCATATTGTATCATCTTTATGATCTTTATTAGGGGAAATATAGACAAGAGATGTACAAGATCTCCAAGGAAGTTTTCACATGAAATCTTAGATAAGTTGCACCATTTGGACCTTTTATAGTTAGGATTATTATTTATATTGAAAATTTATATATTATGGGTTTCGAGCAACTCAAATAATTGGGTACTGACCTCATACTTTCCTCACTACCTTATATTTTCTCCGGTTTTGTTTTGAATTTTAATATGTATAATATTGAGAAGTATCTCTCAGATCTCTATACTCTGATTATCCATGTGAAGAAGGATATGTGGAATAAAAAACCTTAGTAATTATGTTGATTAATTGGAATGGAAGGAAAAAATTCCACAAGACTAACACTAAGTCTAAGCAACCTTCGCAACACCCAACAAAGATGAATAGGGTTAGGGGGTGGTATAAGGAATAACACATGGTGTGTTTTTTCATGTGGAAAGAAGCCCCACTGGAATAAAAACTACACTACAGTGAAAAATAAAGAGGTGGTTTCATGTAAATTCATTATCAAATTTAATTTTCATATTTCTATAAATTGGGATTATATATATCTTGGTTTGCTCACATTTATACCCAATTATAGGAACCAAGTGGGTTTAGAATGGTTTCTTGATGTGAGGTGGATCTTTGAGTTGATAACATAGTAAGATTGGTTGCACATAAAATCAATGGTTACCCCAATACATTATATAAGGGTTTAATTGTAGTTTTAAATAAATTATTATGTTCCTTGTCTTACCAAAAATATTATATCTATTTACAATTTAGACAAGGATTGATTTATTTCCAAGTTTGGAAACGAGATTTTTTTACTTTTATAATCATAGAATTTTTATGGTATGGAATATGTAAATAATTATCTTTATGTATTGGAATATTAGAACCAAGTATTGGAAATTGATAATGAATCAAGTTTGCATGAATTATATCACACTCCATTATGGAATCCCTGGCTTGGTCATGTAAAATAAAATTTCTTGACACAGGTACAACAAGAGGTATATATAGATTATTTTGAACTAAAACCATTGTTTCTATGTCATACTTTTTTTCAAGGTAAAATGACAAAATATCATTTTAGTGTAAAGGGTGAAAGGGAAATATATATTCTTGAATTAATTTATATATAAGTTTTTGTACCTTTTCTAATTAAATTTATGGGTGGATAGTTTTACTTTATAACTTTTACTGATGAATTTAATAGATATAATTTTTTATACTTAATGGGGTATATTTATAAATCCTTTTAGTATTTTCAAGAGTTCCAGAATAAAATAAAGAATGTGTTTGGTAAGAAAAAAAAAATAAAACTTGCTTAAATCATTGTAATGATTATCTTAACAAATATTTCATTTACTATCTAAGGTATTTTGGGATGTTTTCTCAATTTACTCCTCCTTATACACCATAGTAGAATGGTATAAATTACTAGAGTAATTGCACCTTATTGTACATGGTCACATCTATGATGATTCAAGTTAGTCTTTTATTATCCTCTTAGGAATATGCATTAAAAACTTTAATTCATATACTAAAAAAAGTTCCAACTAAATAGAAAAATGAAATACTATATTATTTATCATGCAGGAGGAAATCTATGTCATTAAATTTACATGGATGGGGAATAAAAGTGTTTCTTAAGGCCACCTCAATAAAAAATCACCCTAAGAAATAGATTGTATCATTATATAAATACAAAGGAAACAAGGGGATATTATCAATATAAATCCTTATATAAATTTTTATAGTGGATATATATTCCATATTCCTCAAAAAGTAACCGCATATCCAAATGGTATAGTGGGGGGAAGATCAACTCTGATGAAGTTGTGCCTCAAGATACAAAAATTATAAAAAATTTCCATGGAAGAGGTTGTTCAAGAAAAACAAGCACTGTATAGGATCACAAGGTAGGTTAGAGAAATAGATATATATAGTTATCCAGTCACCAAGAATGGTGACTCATTATTAGTTGATAATGATGAACTTATGTTCTTTAAAAAATAGTAATTAGATTATAAGTTTCTAGGTAGAAAGAATCTATGAATTATTAGATGTATTCTATATACCAAAATCAGGTATAGGTTTTAGTAGACCCTCTAGTGGATTTAAATCACGTGGTTTTAAAATGGTTATTCAATAGAAAACTAGGAATGGATGGTAAATTAAATACTTATAATGCATGAATGGTTTCAAAAGTGTTTAAAAATAATCAAGGTATATACTATAAAGAAATATTTCTACCATCTATTATGCTAAAATTCATCATAATTTTACATTCTATTGAAGCTTATCATGATTTTTTATTTTGGTAAATGATTGTTAAAATAAATTTCGTTATTTAGAACCTTGTAGATGATGTTTATAGGACACAAATAGAAGGTTTTATGAATCCAAAGGATTCAAATAAGTTATGAAAGATAGAGTGATACATTTTTTGGTTAAAGAAAGCATCAAGATCATGGAATAGTCACTTTGATGAATTCTTAAGGGAATTTAGTTTCATTAAGTATGAATTTGAGATATATATCTATAATAGGTTTAGTGGGAGTGCATTCTTTTTCATAGTAGTATATGTTAATGATATATTACTAATGAGAAATGAGATAATAGTCTTATAGTCTATTAAGATATAGTTGAACAAGTTAATATCCAAGAAGGAATTAGATAAATTAATATATATTTTAGGGATAAAGATTATATGTGATGGATATAATAAGATATTTATACTAATCCAAGGTACATAAAATGAAATTTTGTTGAAGAGATTTGATAAGGAACAATCCATGAGTGGATTATTTCCAATTTTATATGGTATAAATATTTCCAAGAAAATGTGTACTCAGAAACAAATAAAGAGGAAGGAGGGAGAATGAGTAGAATTCCTTATACATTAGTGATATTATCTATCATGTATGTTATGAAATGTATTAATATTTATGTTTCCTAAATTTGTATCATGGTAGGTTGATATCAATCAAACCCATGAGAATAGAATTGGATTACTGTTAAGACTATCCTTAAGTATCTTAGGTGTATTAAGGATATATTACATATTTATGGAGAATATAAAGAGATATCCATTAAGGTATATATATATATATATATATTATTACTTACAAAAAAACTATAATAAACTAAAATTACATTGGGATATATATTCTGCTTGATAGGAGGATTTATGAGCTAGTAGAGCTCAATGCATCCATTGTTTATAGATTCTACAGTAGAGTATAAGTATATTATGACTTCTAATTAATCTAATGATAAATTTTGGATATGAAAATTCATTTAATAGTATTATTTTTCACCAATAAGTAAATATTTTATCACACTATATTATGGTAAACTATATTGGTGGTCATAGAAAAAGAGCCAAGGTCACAATAATGCATGAAGCACATAAGTATCACCACTTGAGGGATTTTTCGCAGAGTGGTGAGGTTGTATTAAGAAGAGTTTACATAAAATAGAATGTGGTGGTAATATTGACTAAATCCTTTCCTTAATAGAAGAATGAATATCATGTGAGATCTAGTGAACTCAAAGTTATTACAGTTGGCTCTAGGTAAAGTGGGAGTCTATTGGAGTTGGTTTCCTAGAGACAACTATATTTTTAATTTCAATTACTTATATATTAAATAATTGAATATTAATAAATATATTCTCACATTATTAGTTTTATTATACATTATATTAATGTGATAATTTACATAAAATATTTTTTACATCGAAACTTCATTAGAGTTCCCAATAATGTTGAGAACCTTGAAGTGTTATCACTGTATTCTAAAACATATGTCTTATAGTTTATATGAGATCTTCTAATAGGAAATAAATTATATTTATACTATCAGGTGGTGGATTCTCATAAGGATATGGGGCTTCATCTTGTGAAGTTTCATAATTGGTAATCTCCAAGACAAGGCATTATAAGGATATATATGTCAATAGGAATACCTTATTCTATATGTGTCATTATATATTCCTATATGTGGATGTTTATGCATGTCCATAGACTTCATATTACTATTAATATATATCATGAATCACAAAATTTAATGTATTTTTGAAAATTGTGATGGAATATTCTCGTGGCGAAGTAGGAAATGTATGGTGCATCATAAATGATATGACATTGATTGAAAAATAAAGAAAATATTTTTATCTACCAGACTAGAAGATGATATATTAATACCTTTGAATGAAATAGAAATGTATAACTAAGTATATATACATTGTGGTTTATTAACATGTTTATTTGATAGATTCAAATAATTATATTCAAGAATGTAGGTTGATGACATAGGTATTTAACCTAATTGATGATATATCAGGATAGAGGGATTATATAACATATTAATAGTTCATATGAGGTTATTATAACAGTGATATCAATGTATTTCTATATGGATTCCTTGACATGTTTCTTGATTCTAATCTTGGAATTTAGGCCAGTTCATGCTTAGAGGATCATGCACTGAGTATATCCAAAAATATTAGTTAAATTATATTTGAACTTAATATAGAAATAAATTTTATTTTCTAGATTGTGGAATAATAATTATTTAGGTTATTTTGATCAAATAAATTCAATCACCATTCATTAAAAAGAAGATATGTGTTTGGAATAGTTAATAAATATTTATTCACTAACTAGTTAATCTATTATTTATTTATTTATTTATTGAATGAATAATATTATGATATTTTTTTCCAATAAATATTTATTATTCAAGATTTGATAAATTCCATAGAGGATAGAAAATTTTAGTTGGGGCCTAGATAGAAATGGTATATTTTATTTTAGGTCATTTAAATAATCATTTGTTTATTTAATTAATAAAATAATATTTAAAAAATATTTGAGTTTTATCATTCAATATAAATATTCTTATTATTATTATTATTATTATTATTATTGGGAATGGGGTTTACTTAGAATAGATATATTATTTAATCGTCTATATGCAATAACTAATTCTCTAAACCTAAGTATATTAACCCACATATATCATTTCAAAGTAAAGTGAATTATCGAACAAAACATTTATCTCAAGAGATAACCATCAAGACTGAAGATAATTCTTTGAAGAACTCACTCAAGAACACATGAATTTCTTCCTCCTCCTCTCTCCCAATCCAAGATTACTAAGATGATTCCTTCATGTTTGAAAGGATTTCTTTGTGATTTAGTGGAGAGGAATGAAATATGATTTATACATTAACACTAGAATCCATAGTTCAAGTAGTGGAGTTTCAAGATTCATGGATCATGTGTGGATACTACTAAAGATATTATTCTTTGGATCATTCATCACAATAATGGTATGATAAGAAGGTAAAATGGATTCATCAACAAAGAATGAATTCTAAGTGAAGATAATTTTTATCTATATAAAATAATTATAAATTATATATTAAAATATCCTCTATTAAAATATTTTATGTTTATTATCATCTATATTTGAGTATGTGTCCAAAGAAACTATTGAAAACTATTATTGGACGTTGAACTAAACACTTTCTTTATGCCCATAAACCTTCAAGAATGACCTTAGTGGTAGAAGTGAGTGGTTTTCCTTATGTGAGGAAAGTATAGAGAGTTCTATTAAACTCTTAAAAATCCTTTGGTCTGTATGAACTTATGATTGATCCATTTATTATATTTAACCTATGTTATATTATTAACTATAGGGAGATGGAACTGTGAGGCATGTCCATTATTTGGGTTATGGATCTCATGACCATGGAGGATCGTGTAGTTGTATGTGTAACTAATCTAGAATGGTGGAAAGATGTGAGTCTATTGATTGTTATATAATTGTTTGTATGAGATATAATCTTGGATGGGTATGTGATAATTACTCAAGTTGAAAACAAATGTGGTTACCTTATCACTTTAGCGAAAAGTTGGGAAACCTCAAGAAAGGTTGCTACCTTTAGTGTTGTGTGTTCAAAAAGTGGTCACTAATGTACATGATACCTTGGTAAATAGTGATATGCCTAAGAGAGTGATATATGATGGGGTTCCCTAGTCCCTAGTTTATGATGTGATATTTTTATGAAATTTTAGAGTGTTCTTTAGTGATAGAAACTCAAGTATTTGTTAGGGTGAGTGTTGATCTGGACTTTATGTTATGTAATTGGTCTAATAAGTGTCATTATAAAATAAAACTTCTAATATGGGTATTTGTACGAGATCATAATATGATCCATGGAAGTATGGGATTCATGTGTGAGTTCTAGTCATGGTACTTCATGAGAATGTGCATCCTAGAGCAGTATTGGGATAGTGGGATTGATGCATTGAGTGATAACTAATTATCTATGACTATGTAAAGTTTTTTATGTTTTTTATAGTGATTAGTCATTCACATTAATTTTTTTTCTTATGGTTATGGGTCATTCATTTTGTGTGTGATCCGTGGTATATCATCCTCCATAAGATATATAAATTTGAAATAGATCAGTCACTTCATAAATTTTTGGTGATATATTGTTCACCTTATATATTTTGGATTGGTGATACCTTGTTCACCCATTGATTCCTCATTCTCCACTATTATTGATGGTTGATACCTCATTTACCTATTGATTCCTTTTTCCATCATTATTTATTAGTGATACTTTATTTATCCATAGATTACCCATTCACCATCATTATTGATGGTTGCTTCCTTATTCACTGGTAATATATCATTTAGAATGTATTTCATGTGATGGTAGATCATCTACCTTGGGTTATACTTGGTGATGCATCATTCACCCATTATTTATGGTTGCATTGGTGATATATTTTTCACCTGACAGTACACCATTCATTGTCATTATTATTTTATGGTTATATAACATTCACCTGGAAATACATCATTCACCCTCATTGTTATGTAGTGATACATCATTCACTGTATTGATTTATATGGTGTATTATTTACCTTAGAAGAAAATTATATTGATATGTCATTCATC
Organism: Viscum album; assembly: GCA_963277665.1. Classification (NCBI taxonomy): domain Eukaryota; kingdom Viridiplantae; phylum Streptophyta; class Magnoliopsida; order Santalales; family Viscaceae; genus Viscum; species Viscum album. Next base: position 494,186,211 of record OY728132.1, read on the forward strand.
TTAAAGATAATTCCGTGATATATCTTTCACTTGGATTAATATATGTTTGATCCATCATTCACCTCTATGTTATGGTTTAGAGATTCATTTGTGATGTTATTTGGTTCTTTATCATTCATCATATAATATATTATTCACCCTATGAATGTTGGTGTGGTTATTTTTCATTCACCTGGTGGTGCATCATCCACCCTCTCTATTGATAATGGTGATATACCATTCACCTTAGGTATGGGTTAGAGATATATTGATCAGTTTGACCAATGTATTTGTGATGCATCATTCAACTCTAAATTATGATTTAGTGATTAATAATTCCCCTTTACTGATGATATTATTGGTGGTAAAATCATTTAGATCCAGTTATATTCATATATAGGAGTATTATCTAATTTCAGAACTATCCAAAGCATGTATTTTTTTACTATTAAGATGGATAAATGGGTACCAAAATGGTGAAATAGGTTTGTATAAGTGATGTTATGAAATAATTTTCATTCAGAACATTATTGCACATATATGATAGTTTTTATTAAGGACGTTGGTGGTGGTAGTCTACTAATTTTATAATAACACCCTATATGGAAACCTTGGTGAATTTGTAGTCGATATATTTGGAATACAAGATTGGGAAATGGACCATGTATAAATTAATAAGAAGGAAGATATCAGTGTTATTATAGAGACATGTTTGAGGTGATACTAAGGATAATTGTTGGATCTCCATGGATTTTTCTCTTTCTTTTCCTATACTATTTGTTGTTAGTAGTTTGGAAACCATTCACTTGTTTTATGACTGTGTGACCTGCATGAGTTTTATCTTATTATATAATGGATATCTTATTATTATTGTTTACTTTCTATTGTAATTTATTATAATATAATCTGATGTTATACCTATTTTGAATATTCTATTATTGGTTTTTATTGTTATGATAGTACTAAATGGTATAGTCTCCCCACATGGTTCATCAGACCCTAACTACTAGTCGATAGCCTTTAGTATCCAGAGAGGTGTTCTTGAAGTCATGTGGGTCCATTGGTCCAATAATTTTTTTAGTAGGCTAGGCTAGAACATTGCATATGTGTTGACTAATTTATCCCAAATTTCATTAAATGATTTAAAATTCATCACCTTCAAATTCATTTGTTTTGATATTTCTCCAAATAAAAAATTATGAGCCTTTACATCATCTTTTAGAATCTTCTAATCAACTTCAATCATTAATATCATTGTAAACTCACTTATGTAGATTCCATACATCATTATTGTGTAAACATCGAGTTTGGGAGATTATTGATGATATATCATTAAGTTCTTCTATATTTTGTAGTTGCATACATCTAATATGGGAACACCATTTGATTTGATGGAATTTTCCAAGTCTGAAATTTTGAATTGATATGTTAGGAAAGATTAAACCATGTTTCTGTGATACCACTTATTGCAACCATAATCCCGAATACACCCCAAGAGGGTGATGGATATATTCCCTAAAGACTTTATATCATATTTTACAATATATATGTACCATATGGTATGAAATACATGGATCTAAGGCATGTTATATTCCTAGAGAAAGGTAATATCATAAATAATATTGTAATGATAACAAGAAACTATCTATTCTAGTCATATTATATGATTGGGCTATATCATATTAAATTAATTATAATGTATGAATACCTTTGTATCCTAAAATCAATTATAATTTGATTCTAAAGTGTTATCCCTATAGTATTCTTCCATGTTAGTTATCATAATTATGAATTTTTTATATGATGAAATGAATTGGAGGGTAAATAATGAATTCATGTTATGAATAAATGAAATGGACATAGCATTGTTCTTTTGTTTTTTAATGTATGAGTTAATATAACCAAAGACATTTAGATGGTGTGATTGAGCTTGAGTATACCATTGTCAAATCTCCCTTACCTAAAACTCTATTATCCTCCTCCCTTGTCCTCTAAGAGGTATAAGCATAATGTGGGTGTGAAGAAGAATCCTTCTTGAGTATTGAGAAAATTAATTGAACCATGGATACACCATGGATGAAGGAATTTTTTTGTTGCATTTTAGGGATCTTCATCAAACCACTTTGTTAGAATATTATAGTAGTAGCTCTATGGTGAAAGGTTCATGACTTATTCATTTATGTTTACATGGTTTCAGTTTCACAAATGGTGATCTTGGGAGTTTGTAATTTCTAATTAATTCTATTACATAAAATAAGTGTTATTCGGTCATTATAAGCTCGACAATGATATCAGAGTTTCGCCACGTTTTTTGATTTATGAAGTCATGTTGAAATATAAAGAATAACATTTATCATATTGATATGATAAAAAATATTGTAAAATAGGATTTATATTTTTCTCTATGGAATACTATATGTTATGATTTATTGTAACCCATGAAATATTCATGCCTAATGATATGAGATGTCATAGGTGGTGAAAAAATTTAGATCTTTTAGCTTTGATATGTCATTATATACGATGGTTCTAATATAAATTATTCTTGTAGCTGGAAAATATAGTGTTGCATTATAGATGGTATCGATGTTTATCATAAAATATGATTTTACAAGCATCAAATGATTACTATTATGAATTGTTTTAGCATAATATTTGATAGAAATGTGAACCAAGTTTATAGTATACACGCCAACTCTAGGTTAATGTAACATCAAGGATCGCTCTATCATTGAGTTAATATCATACAGGCCACCCATCGCTGATTAATGTTAGCTGAGCCACATTATCACACATAAATTATGATTGATGTATTATAAAGGATTTGTCCATCATAGACTATCAATTTCATCTTATAGTGTACTTTATTTCATAGGGTATGATATATAGAAAATTTTTATTTTTCTAAATTTAAATTATGAATTGAATTAAATAATTTATAAAATGTTTATAGATTATAAAAAATGTATTTTGGGATATTTATTTAAATTATAAATTTATTTATAAATTAATCAATTATAAAGTGTTTATAATTGATTTATTAAATGTTTAAGAAACATTTATTAAATAAATGTTGCATGGTATTAATTATTAATATTAAAGTTCTTTTTCACATTATATTACATGATTTATAATTTTTTTATAAAACATTTATATTGAAATTATAAGCATAATTTATAAAATATTTATAAATTAAAAAATAAGGTAAAGTATGAAAGAGTTTATTTTTGAAATTATAAAATGTTCATAATATTTAATTTAAATTGTTCAAATTAAAAATTTCATACTTGAGAAAATTATTTAGACTATATCAATGTGATTTTTGATAATTGATATGATCAGGGTTTAAATAATATTGAATATGTGATAATTTTATTATTTAAATTTTTTATATAATAGAATTGGAATGTAAAATGTTTATATTTCATGTAATGTCATGTATTTATGTAAATTACATATAGTGAATAATAAGAAAGATTCAATATTGGAAATAAATGTAATTTTTTATATTTATTTTATTATAAAATATCTATAATTTAATGCCTGTATAAATTATAAAGCGTTTATAATTTCATTATTTATTAATTGTTCATAAAAATTTTATCTCATGTTTAATATTTTAATTTTTCCTTTATTTAATATATTTTATGTTTTATTTATGAATATAATTGTAATATTATTAATGAATGTATGCTTTAGTTTAAAGTGTTAAAATACTTCTATAAATTTTCATATATGCATTTAAGGAGTCACTTGTTATGTATGATAATTGATTAAGTTTTATTCTTCCTTGAGTTTTTCTTATGTTGGGTTATAAGCTTGAATTTAATGTTTGGTTATAGTTTATACATATTAAGTCTTAGAATCATGAAATAATTAATGTCTCTATTAAGTAAAATAAATTTTTGTAAAGGGGATTTGTGTCAAACTACTCACTACCCTTGAGGCTTATACCTTATCTAGAAAAGTTGGAGTTCACTATATATCACTCCAAGATTACTCTTGTGGAGGTTGTTGATTTTATATGATTTTATAACTTTACTTTAAATGTTTATATATACCTTATACATGAGATGCATTTAAGAGTGTATAAATATGCTTGGATTTTAATTTGGGTAAGTAACATAAGTTATAAGTTATGTAATGAGTTACACATAAACATGGTTTGAACATGTTGAGTTGGTGTAAGGAATAAGGTTTCAAACTAAATAATTTAAAGAATGTATATATTTAAAGGTATTACATGATATAATATAGTGATATTATATCTCATTCAAAAAATAATAAGTTTCAGATTCCTTTAAAAGCAAACAGTTGTTATGACTTCAATCATCCAATCGAGTAATAAATAATAAAGATGGGTGAACCTAGGATATATTATATAAGGAAAGAATGTAAGATGATACTAATAGTATTATTTGGCCTTTTTTATATTATTTGGGTTACACTTATCATGTATACCCAAATAGTATTATGTTACCCAAATAATAGATTTGAGTTTATCTATATGACAGATTGGGCATGGATATGTTTTCTCAACTATATAAGATGCATATATGATATTATTTGCATGATGTCCTACCTAAATTACCATGTGATGATTGAAATTATAAAATGACCCAAATATTAGTGAAATATTGTTCTTGTACCACTAATGAATATGATATTGATTCTAAATGGGGTCAACCTTTTAGTGGGAGAAAATTTAATAAAAGTATTTATTAAATGATTTTAAAAATAGAACTATCTAATAAAATATTCTATTATATCTATAAATGTAATCATCATCATCCAAATTAACTTTTAGATCAGTATAGATAAATTGATATCTTAATATAAGAAACTATATAGACTGGTGAATAACATAATAATTTTTGTTAATAGAAAAAAATATATTTGTTAATGTAACCCATTCCTGAGATACCAACTATTAAATTTGTTCAAAAAGAGAAATTATATTCTTATGAGAAGAGTAGATGATTCCATGTGAGTTTTCAAAGGAATTATATTTGGTGTGTTCAAAGGAACTTTATTCTTTGCTCATGTACTCAACATGACTTGATATACCAATGAATTGGTGAGACCTAAGATATCCATTAAGGATTATTCTAGATATGGAATTCATCATTTTATCATTATTAGAAATATTCTAATAAAGAGAACGTGTTTAATGAAAATTTAAAACTATTTTTTCAAAGTGATGAGAATAAATGAGAATGAAATGTGATGATTAGGCTCTGGTGGTGTGCTGATTGTACAAGTGGATAAAAGTTAAAAGTCAATGAAGAAAAATTTTCTTGGAATATCCAGTAATGTTTCTTTAAAATATCCAATCAAGTTCATTGAAACATAAATATAAATTTTGGAAGTAAGGACATTGTTTCCATATGGTGGAATTGACTTGGATAGCTAAAGGGGTTTTATAAAACCCAATTGGTGATCCATGTTAGGTATCAATGTTATAGAAATAAATTGTTTTATTTTAAAGGGTATATGATATCAAATGTATACTTTATAAATGTTGTAATTATATATTCATGTAAGAATTAATATATCTTTTAGTTTTTATACTAATTATGAAACAAATATTTATAGCTTATTAAACTTGAATACAATGTAATATATCAAGATCTACTAGATTTAAATGAAGTATGTGTATTGTTAACATTTTTCACTTATATGATAAAAAAATTCTTCTGTTAATAATGTCATGTTATAAAAATATGAGTTCATGGATTTAATGCACATGGTTTATGATTCATCAAAATCTATAACATGTTTGAAAATAACATAAGAATAAATGGAAGTTTATCTAGAATAAAGGAGTGTTATCGAGGATAAAAAATTATCCAGATATTTTTTGAAATGTGAGGGATATGATCTACCCTCTATCAATTTAATATTTAAAATAATAAAATCTAATTTTCATATTATTTCTCTATAAACATATAATACCATATATAATATAGATAAAACATTTTATTTTTAATGTTCCCACTAAAGGAAAAAAAATTATTTCCTAAACATAAAAAAGTTTTTATATCATAGCATGATATTAAAAATATAATATGGTTTATAAGAGACTAGTGGGAGTATATTTAGACTTAAATAAATTCAATGTTTAAAAAATAAAAAATTATACAAATAAAAATATAAATTGAATATAACTTTAAGAACTACAAGATCTTAATATATGTTGGTAATGAATAATATAAAGCGTTATAGCCTTAAAAATGATCTAAAGTAAAAAAAATAATGGTAAAGGTAAAAGAATAATAATGATGATAAACTTAAAAATAGTTCTAAGTAGACAACATAAGTTTTTAACATTATAACTTATGATTTTTTGAAGTTAAGGAGTTTGATTTCTATGTTAAAATAGTTAAACATTAGAAATATTATTCCTAATTCTCACCATTATTTAAATTTTATTTCACATTAATGTTACAAAATAAAATTGTTTAGTGGGAGGATTTTAATGGTGGTCATATATAGATTTTCCAGGGATTTCATATAGATGTAATGAGTTTAACAAAACCCTAAAAGTATAATAAACATAAGAATGATATAGAAGTATATAATATATGATATAATTGGATGGGTTTCTGTGACTGGATTTTTTAATATTCTTATAGGGGTTCATGAATATGAAATACATCATTTTATTAAAAAAGGTAGACTCCACTTTGTCATTCATTCATTTTTTTTATATACACATGAAGTGAAATAATAATATAAATTATCAAACTACAGCTTGGATTTATTCATAACTTATGTTAATCATTCTGTATTATAGGTTTTCGTGAAATTTTATGTTTATTGTAGGTAAATTTTTATATAGATATGTGAAATATGATAATGAATCCCAAAAACAGGTTTTTTGTATTAGATAACCCATGATGTATACCACATTGAGTGTGACACAATATACCATTATATTCTAGAGGTATATGTTTTATATTTGAATCCCTATACATGAGGTTGGTTTGATAATTGTAATGAGAACTTATATAATTTTATACTTTTTTTAAACATGCCTTTATGTTTATCTAATTAGAGTTTGGTTGGCCATGCCTATAATCATGAAATCAGTTGGAAATTAAATAAAATGGGATTATTTTCCTCTCGTATTATAAGTCTGACATTTGTTCCTTGATTGAGATAAACTTATTAATTATATGGTCATACCTAGATAATAAATGTGTTCTTATCTATTGGATAGATGAATGACATGTAATGTATTCATCAACCAGGTAATGTATACTCAGAGAATAGATAATTTAAGAGTAGTTGCATGGGATTGAAATATTCCATGGATTGTGGTTAATAGATGTCTTGGACAAAGAGATTATACAAAAATTGTTGCTTTCATATGATACAACTTGAAAATTTTGGTATAAGTATCCATGTGATTGATGGAGATCGTGCCAGATCCCTTTGTAACATGAGTAGCATATATTCATTTCTAGCATCCACTCTTTGCTTAAATTTATGAATTTAGAAATTCTTATTTATTTTTAATGCTACAAATTCCTATGGGTTTACACATTATGTTTTAATAAATATTGATTTATTTTTATAAAAATCAAAGATATTTTAAATTATTTTAAATTTTTAAAAAATTTAATTTTAGATGAAAATTTACAAGCTATTTAATATAATGTGATACATGATGAATTAAATTATAAATTTATAAAAGAGATTTGGAAATTTCTAAAAGTAATTTTTGATTTGATTTCACTTTTCATGGACCCATACCTCCAAAGATAAACAATGAGGGGATATAGATAATGACCCATGAGTCTCGCCTCCAGTAAGCCTTGGGTTATCAACTAGCACCAAGGGTATAAAAATCTCATGTATAAGAGGCATTTACCTCTATAAAATAAATAGGATAAATAGATAAGATGAATAAAACACAAGAAACTCCATAAAATAATATAAATGAAATAAAAAAATATCCCACAATGCATCTATGAATAAATATGATACAGATAAATTTTTCCAAAGTAAATACTCAAAAATAAATCTAAAAAAGTTATAAACAACTTCCCAAATATCTAAGATAGTAATGTCCATCATGTTCCATGTAGTCCTCCTAGAAACTTGAGAATATTTTTATATACATAGGGTGAGCATATAAGTATACTTAGTATGAAAACAAAATTCTCAGGTGCACATGTGAAGAGACAATACCAATGCACCCATGAGAATAAAGTAAAACCAAATAGAACCTATACATGTATACTATCTAAACCGGTTGTAACCATGGATTAATCACCAAATAATGTATCTATGTATAATAATATAACAAGAATCATTATGATGAAGGGTACCCCGAACCTCTTTCCTAATGATTTTATTCTCTCACACACCAACGAAGAACGTACTAGTGCTCCCACCCCTTTTGTATAACATCACAACACATCACATCACATCATGCTTGCAGACAACAAGATAACCACATCACATCAAATATTTCCCAAAGACACGTGGGACATCACATCACATCACATATTATAAACATTGTCGTAAAATTTTCACATATTAAAAGAATATAAAGTTGAAAACTAAATTGAAATGATCATATTGCCACTATAAATGGAGAAAAATTTGAATGATCAAAAAGAATATACCCATATATTTATGAACAGAATGTGGAAATTATGTTTTAATTAATTTCATAGCTTATTTATTTGGCATATTTTATTAGATGACTACTTTAAAGAAATATTTTATGTTATCCAAGATGTTTTTTGAAATGGTTAATATTGGTATGTTTAGAGACATGGATACATCTGTTTGATTCTGTATATATCCTGAAAATTATATGATGGGTGCAAGTATAAATATTTTAAATAATCCTATGTGAATCATAAAAACTACTATTAGTGTCTATAAAATATATCTAGTTAGTGTGTTTTAAATGAATTTGTAAATATGATACATCAATAATATGGATCCAATGAAAACCCACAACATTTTAATATAGGAATGGGATATTATATGATGGCCTCAGATGCAAAAATGAGGAATAATAGAATCTCATAATGAATCAAAACTATTCATAACATCAATTTTAAAAATTTATGGGGAAAAATAACACTATTAATGAATCATTAAGGAAAAATTTCTAATGAATGAAAAGGTTTTTGAGTGAAAGTGTCTAGAAGCCATGAATTATTTAAAATAAGAGGGAGTAATGAAAATGGAAGAGAAAGAGGCTCACACCAGGGAGGGGGACTGGTGATGCAATAAGAAATATTTGAAGTTACTCCCTCACTGGATATGCCTCCAGCGTCACATCATGTTTTGGTGGTTCCACTTCACCCCTCTATTACCTAAAGTCATGCTCTTCCCAGATGAATAAGAATAGCATGATCCTCATTTTAATGTTGAGTTGGAATGAGAAGCAATACAAGACATAGGTTTAGGTGTAGTAAATAACCAATTAATAATCTTGATTCTATTATAGAATTTTAAATTGAACTAAAAAATGAATTTAATATATATAGAAACAATAAATATATGAACATGTATATGAATATATAAATATAAACAAATTGGTTGTAATATGAACAAACAAACCATGGGCAGGAAGTTTTTCTAATGGTTAACATTTAAAAAGTTTTATGTTCACATCAAAAAGAGAATAGTCTAGATTAACATGTATTCAATGAGAATATGTTCAGGATTTTATGACATAAAAACTACTAAAAATTATCGGTGATCTATTTAATGATGTTATATACAAAAATTTTCCAAACCTACATTATTAGATACTTTTTTACTCAATTTTGTTAACTTCTTTTACAACCTTTCTTCTTACTGCATGGTTTTTTATTTAATGAAAATTCTTCCAACATTTTGATTCATTGATAAGGAGTTTTTAATGAAAATTTTTCATAAATAAACTATATAAACCATTTTAATATATGAAACTTCAATGATTATTTCATAAAACTTGAATAAGTGGAAAAATTTATACCAAATTATCATACTTATTAAAAATATATCATTGAAATTGTCTAAATTGTAAAAGTGATTTTACAAAAAGTGGAAAAATAAATAACAATATGCATGAGATATACCACATATAATATGAATAACTTGGTATAGATAAATTAAGTATCTTTTAATGTATCTTCATCATCAAATTCTTACAAAAAATTATCTGCAATAAAAAATAGATAATGTGACTAATATATAAGACATGATTCCATTGGTAAAATTATTTATATATGAATATCATTTGAGTTTTTTTAAATATATTATATTTTTCATTTTAAGAATGTGGGTATTTTTTTTAAATTTAATTTTAGTATTGGAAAACGATAGGCAAAATACTAAAAATTGTATTGTATAATATGTATACCGCACTGTCAACTTGAAAATATAATGTGAATTATAAATAGTAATGTAAGTAAAAATAGTATATAGTAAATCCTAAAACCTGAATAAGTGTAATATTGTAGGTAACTATAATTATAATACATATTATAATGATAATTTCAAACCTATTCCCTATCATAGGATAATGATCTCATGTTTTGAGAGAGTGAACCATTAACAGTCGACATATAATGGCATCGATTGCTAAATATATCAGCCCATCCTCCTCAAGAGATATTATGGATTTACTATTATTTAAAAACATTAAAATAACCCAAAAATATAAATGTGAATACACACACTATGATAGTTTCAAATTATGATAGGGAGAGATATATAACCTTATCTGGTTCAAGATGGGAGTTTTTTAAGAGGAAAAGAAGAGGCCTGAAAAGGCATGAGTGAAAAAAATAAATTATCCCTAATATAATGGGAGTTTATAAGATAAAAGACTGATATGGTGCCATTATATTGAGCATGAAATATATGATGAATCAAAAAAACATTAAAAAACATTTTTTGGATTTTGGTTAATTTATAATAATAAAACCAAACCCAATTTTATTTATTTCTTAGAGAAAAATATGAAAACACTTGAGATTTTTTGAGGTATCATTTCCCTTCTAGTTATTTTACTTATATTTTATTTTTTAATCCAATCTGAATCATTGGTATTAAATCCACTAATTCCAAAAAAAATGAATGTTGATGCAGTCTAACTAATATATAAATCAAATATAGAAAAAATATACATCCAGAAAAATTAGAGCATATAATTCATATAAATTAATGATGGTTTCGTGAAAAAAAAAATATTACAACTAAACTTAAAAACTATATACAAGAAACAAATTATCATGATTTTTTACCTCATGAGAGTGAACTTTCATGTGTTTATTTAGATGTATTTTATTCCTAAAACTCACACCATATCCCTCGCATGTATTAGATTTCTCAACCTCACTTTCTAGTGTTTTCCATTTGATTTAATCCTGAAGTTAAAATGGAAGAAAAAAACAATGAGAACACTAAAAAACATTAGATGTGTTTTAAAAAATACAATGTAATAAACAAATATAATTATTAAATATTATATTAAATAGATTATAATATAAATTGAGTAATTGATACTCCAAATAAAAAATCTTCTACAATTATAGATCAATGAAAACTGTGATGATTTCTAGACATGGAGAAAGAGAGTAAAGAAGACAATTGGGTGGTCAGTGTGGATGAGGTAGTTAATAAGATATTTATTTGATCTATAAATTCCAAATAACTCGTGGTAGGTAGAGACAGAGGCGGAGGCAGAGACCAAGGTGGTGGAGGATGAAAGAATGCAAGTTACAATGGCATAATTGATCGAACATGTCGAAAAATTCTATGGATTTAAGCATAATTGGAGATATGCAATATAGAACATATGAAGGGGATTCAAATAGAATTTATCACAAACAATATAGTTAAAAATCACATTCATAAATAGTGAAAACAACCACACACAAAAAATACAAAAAACATGTGATTTTATCTAGTGATAAGAAATAGAACTGAAAAAGGTGAACACTCCAAAATGTCATAAAATGACATGAATCTATAGATAACTGACACAGAATGGAATGAAAAAACAATTCCATGATACATAATACAATAGTATCATATAAAATAAATGCAGGTTGACTGTGAGTAAAAATATAGTATAAAAATGTTAGCTGGAAATTTGAATGCAAACCAAAATATATAGCACGTCATTCATTAATATTATCATGTTTATAAATTCACCAAGTAATTACACTTAAATGTTCTCGACCCAATAATCTTTATAAATTAAAATTTTCAAACATTATGAATTCAAAGAAAAAAATAAATACAATTATGCATGAAACATCAATAATTTAGAATGAATTTATAAAAAATATTATGGTAATGTTGACTGGTAAGAAAAATTAAACTATTGGAATATGAATAGACTAAAAAATAAGTAAAAATGGTAGTTAAAATCCTAAATTCAATATTAATGGTCTTATAAAATCCAAAAACTACGAGGAATTTTCTAAATAATACACAATAAGAAAATTCAATTCGGTAAAATATTAGACATCCCATATTACAAAATAAATAATAGAAATAGAAGGAACATCATGAATATGAAAGTAAAATTAAAAAAATATGAATCTAGTTTGAAACTCTAGATTCTTCCTTATAATAATTTCTTGGGTAAATTAAAATTTGTATTCTCTTATAACACAACATGGTATTGGAAGATAGCTAATATGGATTATTTTTAATGCAAAAAAATTAGTAAAAAGATTCCAATGAATTTAACTATAGTCATAATTGAAAAATTAATTATATATTAGAGCCATGTTAATCATATAGTCAATTATATGCTATTTTTATCTATAATAATGAGTTATAATTAAATACATATTATTTTTTTATTCTTTTCAAAACTACAAAGATTTGAATGTGAAGCATAGTATAATGTAAACAGGTAAAAAAATCAAAATAAAATGAACAATTAATGGAATGAATAAAATTTAAATAATTAAAAATATATAATGGATATTTGAAAATATGTTATAAGTGATATTAATATGGAGTTTTTTTCCCCCTTTGTCCTGGATTTTGGTGGTGAACAAAAGGGTATGGGAATTATCGTTGTTATGGATGATGGGGTTGTAGGCTCTTCATCGCAGGTGGACTCATTCCCCCCTTTAATATGCCAACATTATGTGTAGTCTATAAGATGACGTGTAGGGGACCCCTAATGGTTCTTAAGGGAATCACACCACAACCAAGTTCTTTTAGACCCAACTTACTGAGGAGGTTAGGCATATCAGCAAAAACGGGTGTCCAACAGCACCTTGCAGCTCCCTTGGAAACTCACAACCAATTTGGAAACCTTGGGTGTGATTATCAATAAAGAATGAATCCCAATTTTAAAGTTGAGTCTCATGAGTTATCTAACCTAGGTGATTTGCCTATGTTAATTGGTAGATAATATGTGGCGAACATGGGTAGGATGTGTACTTGCTCCGTCAGTGTGCATTCTGATTTTGTGCATGATCATTAAGATTTTGAATCTGAGAGGCAGATGGATGTTTCTAAAGGTATGTATTATGATGGTTTTTTGTTACAATTGTAGTTTCATGGACTTTCTCCACCATAATAGTAACTTATTTATGGTTCTCACTCAACCATAAAGTGATTTTTGTAAAATTCAAAAAAATATTTTTGATATTAACATGGGGTGAATTAATAAAATGAGAAAATAATATAAATTGAATAGACTGAATCAAAATAGAATAAATGGTAACAATATTGATACCTGATATATTTAAAGTGAGTTTAAAATATAACTAATAAATAATTTAAGTCAATGGTGGATTGGAAGTCTGACAAGAGAGTGGGGTCAAAATCTACCAACAAGAACATAAAAAACCTGAAGAGATTCGGGAAACACCTATATTTTTAGAGATTTGGATATACCTTCTATTGTAGTAGTCACTTAAAATATAGATATACCTTATAAAATATTAGGAGCATAAACCTTCCACCATGAAGAAGAAAGAGTATTTAACTATTTACTAGTAATATAGTTATGATACAAAACCTTGTGTGTTAATTGATTAAGAAAGGTCTAAAAGGAAAAAAATATATAATGGGAACTAATGTACAATACTTGTCATAGATTAAAAAATTTAATTAGAGACACTTAATAGAATAAATTAATGGGTTAATAAAATTAAAATGAAGAGTCCTAGAATAGAGATATATAATCTATTATAGTTCCTACACAAACTTGAAGAGTTCAAAGAAAAACCTAGAGTTTTAGTGACATGGATATACATTCTATTGAAATAGTGGATAAAAATAGAGATATAACTTCTATAGTGGTGCCAACATGAACCTTTGATGGTGATAAATAAAGAATAATAAATAAAATTAATAACATAGTATCATATATTACCTTCACAATTCTATACAAAAATTAAATAATAATAAAATTTTTTTTAAAGGTTGGGGCTGAAGCCTCATTTTTATTATTAAATCAAAGCAAAGTCCTATTTTAACTGGGTAGAGGGAAACCCATTACACAGCCCGAAGGCCCAGTGGGCTTGTAGCCCATTACATAGCCCGTAGGCCCAAATTCTAAGGCCAATTCACATTTTTTGAATAGTCACCCATTGCTACAGTACTGCACAGTATCGCCGCCACTACAGTGCCCTGCCGCTGCTACAGTGCCCACGGATGAATAGTGTCGCTGCTGCTACAGTCGCGCTACATTACTACTACAGTACCTGCGCCCCATGGGTTTTGAACCCCCATTTTCCATGTAGTATTACCAGGTGCTTACCACTAAGACAAACCCCAACTACAAATAATATAGTCTTTATATGGATACTCAATTGATTTCTATATTAAATGATCTAGTATTAGATAATACCTTCTCTATTTTTCAATTTTTTAATAGAATAAACATCGATCATACTATTTTCTATCACTTATTCTTCTGGGATTTGACTTGAGATCTATTAAATGTTAACATTGAAGGATGTAGGAGTAGTGACATCAATAATGGGTAAATTATTATTAGAAAATAATGAACTATGAGTAGTAAATAAGCTTAATATGAGTGGAAGACTTCATCAATATCGATTTATAAAAAAATAATACATTATCATATAGTACATGGTAAATTTTAAGGCATGAAAAACTAAATAAAAACATACCTATAATAGTTTCTTTAGTTTCTATATACAAAACATCTGATACAACCTTTCCTCCTTCATGCCTATAGTTTTTTTGAAGTGAAATCAGACATAAAATTAATATTTTCTTGCTTGCATCTAAAATATTTCCCATATTCATTGGGTAAAGGTTTAATAAGTCCTAATTCTCTTGAATTTATAGTGTTATATATCATAAGTAAACAAATAAATTACTAATAGTTATTAATGATACAACTGAATTAAAATAAGAAATTTGAAAAAAAAATTATGAAAAAGATGATAGTAGAAAACCATTTATTGTTACTTCTAATAAAGGATAGAGAGGTGTAGTTTACATGTTATTGAAAACCCTAGTTGTAGGGTTTAATTGTAAAATGTAGTATATTTTGGTGATATAATTTTTTGGACTATATGTATTGATGTAACATGAAATAAAGGATAAATTACCATATAAAATACGGATATT
Organism: Viscum album; assembly: GCA_963277665.1. Lineage (NCBI taxonomy): Eukaryota > Viridiplantae > Streptophyta > Magnoliopsida > Santalales > Viscaceae > Viscum > Viscum album. Next base: position 494,201,784 of record OY728132.1, read on the forward strand.
TGAAAATATTTTTATTGAATATAGAACCTTTGAATTAACTTAATGATAAAAGAAAGGAGTTATGACCAAAACTAAAATATTGTTGTCTATTTTTCTAATCTTTGAAATCTGTTAATACCTTCCTTCCTTAAATCATTATTTTATTTGAAAACATTTGTGAAAAAATTATCATGTTATTCCATGAATAGTTCTCAAACATCTCAATCAAATATGTAAATAGAAGATGTGGTTATTAAGAAAATGAATGCATGTGTCTATATATAAAAGAAAATGCAGTGCAATAGTAATCTAGTATAGGATAATAAGTAAATAAACATGTCAACAACATTTATTTCATATGTAAATATAAAAAATCTCCAAGCATAGAATATGTAAAATTCATATAGTTATGGATAACTATTTGTATTCTGTGATTTGGGTAAAATGTAGTTAACTATAAGTAATCATTTTAGAAAGTAAAATATAAATGAATGTAAATAATCAAACCTTATACAGCCATTATGACATATCTTGAAAAGATTAATGGACTATATATTCAACATATTAGATTTAGATTTTTGTGGTGGAATTTGAAACTGTAGAAATTAGGAAAACATCGACTGATGTATAGTGTGTGGCGATAAAAATAGAAAATCATCAAAGAATTTGTTTATTGTTTAAAGATTGTGAATAAATAATAATAACAAAAATCATGCCTTCAACGGTAGAGAATTTAAGTATTCATCGTTATTATCTTTTGTTACTGAAGGTACATAAACAAAAGTTCTAATTTTTTGAATGAATTGTTAATAAATAATTAAAATAAAAAAATCATACCTTCAACGGTAGAGAATATAAGTATCCATCCTTATTATCTCATTATTTTTAAGGTACAAAAACATAAGTATTGATTTTGTGAGCTGAAGGTGGGATTCAAAAAAATTTATTTAAAATATTAATATGAATAATATGTAAGCATAAAACATCTAAAATATATATAGATATGTATAACTATTTGTATTCTGTAATTTGGGTAAAATGTTGATAATTAAAAGTAAGAGTTTTGGAAAGTAAAATATAAATGATAGTAAATAATTAAAACTTATATGATCATGATTTCATATCTTGAAAATATTATTGGAAGGTATATTTGAAATCATATATTTAGATCCCTCATTAGGACCATGAAATAATAAAAATCTTGAAATCATCGACTGATGTAAAGTGTGTGGTGATAAAAAATAAAAAATTCATTAATGAATTTATTTATTGTTTCAAGATTGTAAATAAATAATTAAAATTCAAAAATCATACCTTCAATGGTACCGAATATAAGTATTTATACTTATTATCTTTCATTACTAAAGGTACAAAAATAGAAGTTATGATTTTGTAAATAGATTGAAAATAAATAATTAAAATACAAAAATCATACCTTTAACAGTAGATAATATATGTATCCATCCTTATTAGATTGTGCTACTAATGGTATGGAAACAAAAGTTCTTATTTTTTTAGATGAAGATAAGATTCAACATCCTTGAAATGTTATATTTAGAATTATTAATCCTCTCAATGAGAAGAGGGTGGTTGATAAAATATGGGAGTATAAAACATATCAATGTCTCTATAATTTACTCTCACAATATATTTTTCATGTTATGATACAAACAAAAGTCCACCAAAACAATTTAGGAAGAAAATAAAACTCATTCATTCGTAATTAAAATTCAAAAATAATGTTAATAGTCAAAACATAGTAAGGATGTGATAAGAATTTGTTAGGGATTCAAGTAAAAAAACAAAAAAAATATTGAGAAGATGAACTCAATTTATAATTTAAATAGAAAAATAAAATATCTAAATCTAAATCAGAAGGAATTCACTATACAAAAACATAAAATATGCTTAGAGTGGTGATGAATAATATGATGTAATAAAGATGGAAATAAAAAATCACTAGGAAGAATATAATTTTTTTATAATGTTAGTACCTTTAACACATTGGATATGGTTTATTTTTGACTAAAAATTATTTTTTGTATTAAGATAAGGTAAACCACCTTTTAAGGGAAAAGGGGGAAACCGTCATGACATCAAATACTTAAACAAACTAGGCCCCAATGATATAACAGCCCAGGACCTTAAACAACCCACACTACAAGAGAAAATCCCCTCCTAGCATCAAAAAACATTAATTTCATCCTCCACCATGACATCAAAGACTTAAAATTATCATTTTATAGATCAAATTTCACCACCCCACTATCGATCTTGGTTGAGGAGAGGTGATTAAATAGAATAAATATCATGTCATACCTCGGTGTCGATCCATTTTCCCATAGGGAAAGGCCAAATATAGTAATAAAGTGTGAATTATAATTTTTTGGAGGAATATGAAGATGATGTTTCCAATGAAGATAAGGGAAAAGGTAAGTCCTTGTTTACTCGATGGAGCCGTAAATCAATATATTGTCTCACAAAGGAGAGAAAACCTAAAAAATATATCGGAGTGTGGGGATGTAGTGATGGTAGTGATGAATACGATTTGATATAAATCATGGTGGATGGGGTGTGGTTAGGGTTCCAATGAAACTGGTGGAGGGGTGATAAGGTGATGAAAATCCTAGTGTGTATTTGGAGGCAGAGTAAGAGGTGGATGTGCAGGTGGAGGCAGAGGCAGAGGCAAAGGTGGGTAGGAGGATGGGATGGGGGAAAGGGGTGGGAGGGATGGGGAGGAAGAGGATGTGGGGACAACTACATCAGGGAGGGGATTTTGATATGGGGTTGGGGGTGAATATTTATTGGTGGGGGAGTTGGGGTTGATGGTGAGGGATTTTGGGTTGATGATGGGGAGGAATTCCACATGGAGGGGATGAGTTTGGAGGAGAAGGAATCGCGGAGATGGGGGGAATGAAACGTTATTGGGGATAGGAAAGAGGCTGATGGAGTCGAAAGTTGTGGAGAGAATACCACATCAGGGAAATAAATATAGTGTCTATATGTGTACTAAAAATTCCAACCATTGTTATATATAATATATTTCATTCAAACACCCAATTCATTCTATTATTTCCATCTAATTTAATTTATATTTAACAGCCAACCATTTAAACACACAGTGTGATACAGTTTATTCTAATTCATTTTATTATTTTCAACCCATTATAGAAAACATTTTCATTCAAATACTACTTAGAAAACTATCATAACACATCATATCATAGAAATAGAAAACCCAACTTCCACATAACAGCCAACTGACCACCACTTTCATAGCCCTGCTGCACAACAACACCACAACCACCATCACATTCCCACTACACACACATCCCAACATATCCATTTTCCAAGCCTCGGATCAGCACATCCAAGCCACAACACACATATTATTCCATAACCACATATAATTTTCTATATTGGGAATATGGGATTTTATTCAATTTAAATTCTTCATTTAAGGGTGTTATCACAGAAACCATAAGATCTCGGGGAATCCAATTCATTAATTGAGTATAATTAATTAGATAATTATGTTTTATGCGATTTCAGTGACCAAAAACATGCATTAAGAAAACAAATCATAACAATACAAGTAAGGCCCCCTAACGACCACATTTTCCACATACATTTATCCTATACAATTTCAATAACAAAAACCATATCAAAATGGTAAGAACATTCTTTTATTCCCATACACCTTATTAAAATCTTTTAACTGGTTAATTTATATTTTTTAATTTTAATGAAACCATTTCCCCATAAATTAACATAAGAACCCCTCCCCGCATGATACAGATAAAGGAGAAATGAAGGAATTTCTACCTAGAATAGTGGAGCTTTATACATAATGTTGCACCAGAAATAGGGGGTGCATGTACATGATAGAAGAAATCCAAAACTAGAAATAGAGATCCATGAATACAAGGGATGAATCATCTGAAACCTATCATCTCTAGAGAAAGAAAGCTGGAATGAATGAAGGAAATATCTTCCCTTTTAAAAGTTCATATCCGAAACTAGTGGGATTAGATATAGTTTTAATTGACTAATAAAGTCAGATATCCTGAAATCCATGCAGTGTAAATATTTAAAAAGTATTTTTACTTTTATAGAAATCAATATATGGTTAACCACATTTAAAATGAATTTAAATTCCATTATTTGAGGCATTAAAACCATTTTTCATCAAAAAGGATTTCAAAATGGAAAAGGTGGAAATTTTAGAAAAAAAATGGATTCCCTATATATCTACTATTGGTGATCTATCATTGTGATCAACTACCAGTTTAGTGATCTACCATTTATGATCTACTTCCAGGATCTACCGTAATCTTATAAAACACCCATTTTCCCTATAAAACATCACAAATATCCTCCCTTCCACCATTAAACACCTTTTTAATTTCCTCATACACTTGAGTCACTAGATTTCCCACAAAGTAACTATCTAGAAGTTCCAGAACATTACATCATATACCTCTCAAACTATTATAACCCTTGAGAATTTAAAACCAACCTAGAAGGAAAGAGAGAAAAATTCTAAAAAACCATCCCTTGAGATACCCTTCAAGGATCTCATTATATCCAAAACAACACTACCAGTCAAACTTTCCAACCTAAATACCCACAATAGAAAAACAAATTATACTTCCCAACCATATGACTAATAAAATTCCATCCTCTTTGTCGAGATATTATCCTCTTTGGGTGACACTAACTTGCCTGTATGGTTTCCATCACATCAAGGTATAATGTATCTCAATTAAGGATTAGGTTTTTCTTTTCCTCATATACATTTATTCATTAATCAAACATCACATATCAAGAAGAAGAACATCTCATATAAATCATCAAGGTACAAACATCACATCGTGAAAGAAAAACCAAACAAAGAAAAGAAACTCAAAATAGTTTTGGTTACTGGGCATGCATCTGCATCTCACATTCCCAATTACAATCTTCTTGGATACTATTCCTCCACAGTACAAAAACCAAAGGAATTCTCTATCCATACAACACCTTTTGTCAATGATATTGGATCTCTAGTAACTAATCTATAAATTTCACATCATCCCTGATATCTAACTCTCCTTAGTCAATGACATGGGAGTCATCATGAAGATACCGATGGAGAAGATATGCATGAATGACTTTATTGATCTAGTATAGTTGATGTGTAAGTTCTAACCAATAATCTACCTTCTAAATGCACCTCAACACCTCGAAGGGCCCAAGTAACCAAGGTGAGAGCTTAATCCCTTTTTCAAACCTCTACTACCCATGTTAAGTGGAAACCTTCAAGAACATATGGTCTCTAACCTAAAACTCCAAATACCTCTTTCTATGATATGTATAGAAATTTTTTCGGTCTTTCACTGCTTTATTTCTATCTATAAAAAACTGAACATTCTTTTTCATTCTATGCACCACATCGGGTTCAAGAACTGTTGACTCCCCGACCTCATCCATGCACAACAGAAAAAACATAGCCTCTGGTACAAAGATTCAAATGGGTCCATGCCAATGGATGAGTGATAGATGTAGTTATAAGAGAACTCAACCAAGGGTATGTTTCATGCCTGAAATTCTCTAAAGTTGAAGACACATGCATGCAACATGTACTATAGTGTGTAGATAGTCTACTCTATCTTTTCATTAATCTAAGAGTTGAAAGTAGTGTTAATGTGTAAATAAGTTCCAAAAGAATACTACAATACCCTCTAGACTCATGAGGTAAAATTTTCATCCCAATTCAAGAAAATAGACCTTAGGACTCTATGTAGCCATAACACCTCATCCACATACCTTTTTTACAAAATATCCACTTCACTTAACTCTTTGATCACAAGAATGTGAGCTGATTTCATCAACTGGTCCACAATTACTTAGATAGATTCACAACATTCCTAATCTAAAAGTATACCTATAAATAAATCTATAAATATTTCATCCCATTTATACTATATAACATCTAGTGGTTGAAACATCCCATCAATAACATGGTGAACATCCTTTACCTATTAGAAAACTATACACCAAGTCACAAACTCTGCCACTGTTCATTTAATCCAAGGACATCAAAATTGTTCCCTCAAGCCATGATAAATCATGGAAGATCCTTAGTTTACCTATAAATTAGATCTATGAAACTCATAAAGGACTCCCTCACACATCACTACCAGAAAAAATAACCTCCCATGAAACATCATTTCATTCTGACCATCCCTCTGGAGCACTTCTATGGACAACACAATCATGAATCACCAATGTATCTAGGTCTCTCAACTGAGAATACTCAACCTTACGCATCAAAGAAAACTAAATTTTCATCTAAAATAAGAAATATAATTCATAAAGAACCCTTACATCTAGGTGCAAGGCTGACAACTCCTCCATTACTCTCCAAGAATCCCCAAACTCATAAACAACATCCTTCTACAACTTTATGCTCAAATAATTGTCCACAATATTCCTTTTTACAAAGGTTTAAGAGTTATAAAAATCGTAATCTGGAAGAAACTCTATCCACCTCCACTATTTCAGATTCCTATTCTACTAAGAGTATATATTCCTTGAGGTCTTCTAATTTATGAAGACCACAAAGCACTCCACAATGAGGTAATTCTGCCGAAAAGTCATTCCAAACACAACTGTTTCAATATCTAGATCATGGGTGGAATATTGATGCTCATGGGGGTGAAACTCCATAGAACCATATGATATTAATACCCTCTGTTGTATCAACAAACACCCCAATACTAGACTAGAAGCAATATAATACACTTCAAACATTACACCCTCTTCAAGAAACGAAAGCACTGGATCACTGAACACCTTCCACTTCTAGTAAATGAACACTTTATAAAACTAATTAGTCTACAAAAATTCCCAGTCCTTCCTATTTATTGATATCAATAGAGATACAGATAAAGATAAATCAGGAACAAACCTCTCATAATAGCTATAAAGACCAAGGAATATATCAACTTCCACCACATTCTTAGGTACTTACCTAGAAACAAATACGTCAAAATTTTATTGTTCCACTACCAAACCATTTTCAGACACCACATGCATGAGGAAATAAACCTCTCATGTCCAAAACATATACTTAGACAACTTATCATAGTGATAACTGTGTTGAATAACCTACAATATGGGCTGGATATGCTCAGCATGCTCCTCATATGACTTTGATTAGATCAATATGTCATTGATGAAAAATACTACAAACTGGTCTAATAATTCATGGAACACATAGTTCATGGGACCCATGAACACAGCTTGTGCATTAGTAACACTGATGGGCATGAACATGTACTAAAAGTTCCTATACCTATATTTGAAGGCAATATTATGGATATATACATCCTTTACAATAAACTGGTCATATTCAAATGACAGATCGATCTTGTAGAACTAATAATATCCCCTCATCTAGTCAAAAATATCACTGATCCCCGGAAGATGATATATATTATTGATCATCACCTAGATCAACATCTGGTTGTCTATGCACAACCTCATACTGTCATCCACCTTCTTAGCGAATAATACTGAAGTACCACACTGTGACACACTAGGATGACTAAAACCCATCTGCATTAGATTATTTATCTAAATATTCAAATTCAATAGCTCAAAAGGTTCCATCTAATATAGATCCATCGAAATTAGAGAATAACTAGGCTATAAGTATATCTTGAACTCAATGTTGTGATGCAGAGGTAGTATCATAACCTCCTTCGGGAAAACATCCAGGAACTCCTCTACAACCCTAGGAACACCCCAAACCAGATCTTATATTGGCATCTCTACCATCAATGAAATAATGGGATCCACATTCCAACTTCCCACCTAATAACCCCACTCGCCAATAAAAACCACACACTGACCATCCACATATGAAAATATTAATATCCTTTGGAAGCAGTCAGTAATAGAATTTATGGAAAACAACCAACTAATACCTAGGATAAAATAATATGGTAGGATATATAGAAATAAAATATCCCCATAAGACTGATGTGGTCCCATCATCAGTCTACTCCCACGACACACAACAAACAAACTAGTATGGCCTGTGACTTTCGTAATCAACACTAGGGGCACAAGAAGCCTCTCAATGCCAAGTTCTAAATAAAAAACCATAGAAGGTTTAAAAAATGAGTGAAAGGATATTGAATCAAAGAAAACATAGAAAAGGGTAGAAAATAAATTGATCATACCTCTAATTACAATTATCCCCTCTTATGTTGTTGCCTCTTCTGCATAAAACTGATCATGACCATCTCCACCACCACTCTAATGATAGTTTCTTGCACACCCACACTCAAGGTGAGGTCCCTAAACCCAAGGAACATCCTAAGTTCAGCTTCTACCTTCCCCATTCACTCTATCTGGATCATAAACATGGTTCCCCTTTGGCTGAAATGGACTCCCTGGTAATGGATACTGAGGCTCATGGTGAATATGTCCACCTCTACCAAACTGAGCTTGAGCATCCACTAGGCATTGATCCCGATGATGTCCACAAAACCCACAGATGAAACACAATGGTTTTAAGTATCTATGAATAGCATAGAATCTAATAACCCCCTAAGACTATAAGGGAAGCTGCTGAGGTTGGATCTCTACTTTTTGAAACCTCAAAGTCCTTGTCACCTAAGACCTACCATAGATAACTCTACTCCTGAAGGAACCCTGATGGTTCCCCTCTCATGGTAAACCTCATCTCAAGTGCATCCTATCAATCACCAATGACTTATTTTGAACCACCAGATATATTGAAAATGTAAATTGTGTAACTGTATACCGTATTTAAGAACATATTTCCTCCTTAAGACATCTCTCACAAGAGTCCTCATCTGGAAAAAAAATCCATGACAAAATGAAAATAGTCCTTGTTGATCCCAAGAACCTGCACAGGAATACTCCCCTACTAAAGGGAGAGTAGCTCCTGCCCCTTCATATTCTTCATGTTCGGTGAAAGGAACTCTTCCAAAATATAATACTAGAATTATACCCATGAAACATCCACATCCATATACTCCTCAAGGTACAACATCCACCACTGACACGCAACTTCTCACATCTGACTAACTGCCAAGCAGACCCATTACTCCATTGGTGCCTGGATCAAACTAAATGTGATCTCCATATTCACTAGCCATCTCTTTCTCTCCACATCATAAATTATTCCCTCATACTTATCCAAATCCTTCTATTAAAAATCTCATAACTCCCTATACCAAATATCATCATCCTCAACCAGATCAACCCTCCAGCGGTTAATTTTCTCAGCATGGTGAACCTCCACTACTTGAGTCACACATGGACCACAACTAAGAGCCATAGCTGAAAAGTGAAATAAATATTTCCTAGGATCAGTTGTAAGTAATTTTATTTAGATTCGTTTTAATTTACTTTATTCATTTAACCTTCCAAGAAAACACATCTCAAATTAGAACACAAGTCATTATAATGCATGTACCTCTCCTAGGTCTCTACCCTTAAAGCGATTCCACCTCACTGGATCATTCAATAAGCTTAGATTCCATTCAATAGATCATGTGGGACTAAAATTATGTGTCTTGGCTAGTCTCTATATCCCATCTGATGCAAAAATTCCAACTGACATTATTTTCATACTAACCCATGAAATACTCATTGTGCGTAACTCCAAACATTATCCTATCTCTTAAACATCACCTATGATACCACTTAATCATGACCCCCTCCTTCTAAAGATAATCTAATTCTGGGGGAGAGATAATAACCCTTGATTCCCACCTCAAGTAGGCCCTAGTTTGGAAACTAACACCGAGGGTATCAAAATATCATGTTTGGGAGGAATTACCCTCTATAATATAAATAGGATCGAGAGATAAGATGAATCAAAAATAAGAAATTAAATATTATAATATAAGATAAAGACAAAAAAACATCCCACAATCAATTTTTAAATAAATCTGATACAAATAAAAGTATCCAAAGTAAATACACAATATTAATGATAAAGTAGCGACACATTAACTATCCAAAGATATGATATAGTAATTTCCATCATAGTATACATAGTCCTCCTGGAAACATGAAAATGATTTTGTATACTTAGGGTGAGAATAAAAGTTTATTTAGTAGGAAAACCAAAGTCTCTCATGCACATGTGAAGAGATAATATTAATTCACCCATGAGAAAACAATAGAATCAAACAGCACCTCTACATGTATACTAGAAAAACCCATCCTGACCATCGATTAATCACCAAATAATGCATCCAAGTATAGTAATATAATATTAAGCATATTGACGAAGGGTATCCCACACCTGTTTCCCACTAATTTTCCACTCTCACACCCTAATGAAAAACATTTTGGAACTCCCAACCCTTTTATATTACATCACAGGACATCTCATCACATCTCTCTCAAAGTCTCTTGGGCCATCACATCACATCACATCTTTCTCAAATACATCAAGGTCATCACATCACATCACATATCATAATCATTATAGTATGGTATTGTGAAAAAAAATCACATCAATATCATACCCTCATACTAACATGTATGACCCCCACCATAAGTCATATCATCACATCACTTTTGAAGAAACCTGCTCAATCGCATCTCATCACAACACATCTAGACAGTGGAAATTTTGACTTCTTGACAACAAAACCCATTTATGTCATAATTTCCTAGAAGAGGGAGCCTGTATCCAGTCATCCATCCTCTCACCAGGATGTTGGGAACCCCCCCCCCCAATATATAAATTTGTAAGGGTGTTAGAACACGGTGCTCAATGTGGGTGGGGTGAATATATAAATAATAGGGAATATAGAATGGTGTATATATATATATATAATATCAAACAGACAATCCCAATACTATAGGTTCACAGCTACGATACTAATTATGTCACAATGTCACCACATCACCTCGCAACCTCTAAAACTTCCACTGTCACTTATAAATACACAAAACCACACAATAATCCACAAGACAAAATCCAAAATCCCAAACCCCTTTAAAATTAATCTATTTTTCATATTTCACATTATAATACAATTTTATTCAAACACCTAATTCATTCCATTATTTCCAACTCATTTAATTAATATTTAGTATCCCACCATTTAAACACATAGCCTATTATAGTTTATTAGAACTCATTTTATTATTTACAAACCATTTTCCAAACAGAACCTATACAGGTATAGTTTACTCATTTTATTATTTAATATCCCACCATTTAAAATCATTTTCATGTTTCTTGGGGGACTATGTGGACTATGATGGAAATTATTTTATCATATCTTTGGTTAGTTAATGTGTTGCTACTTTATCTCTGATTTTGTGTGTTTAAATGGAAGACTTTATTGATTCAGTATAGTTGATGTGTAAGTTCCAACCAATAATCTACCTTCTAAATGCACCTCAACACCTCGAAGGGCCCAAGGAACCAAGGTGAGAGCTTAGTCCCTTTTTCAAACCTCTACTACCCATGTTAAGTGGAAACCTTCAAGAACATATGGTCTCTAACCTAAAACTCCAAATACCACTTCCTAAGATCTGCATAGAACTTTTTTTGGTATTGAATTGATTTATTTATATCTATAAAAAACTGAACATTATTTTTCATGCTATGCACCACATCAGGTCCAAGAACTGTTGACTCCCCAACCTCATCCCTGCACAACTGAAAAAACATGGCCTCTAGTACAAAGCTTCAAATGGGGCCATGCCAATGGATGAGTGATAGATGCTGTTATAAGAGAACTCAGCCAAGGGTAGGTTTCATGCCTGAAATTATCTAAAGTCGAAGACACATTCATGCAACATGTACTCTAGTGTCTAGATAGTGTGCTCAATCTTCTCATTCATCTAAGGGTTGAAAGTAGTGCAAATGTGTAACTAAGTGCCAAAAGAATACTACAATCCCCTCAAAACTCATGAGGTAAAATTTTCATCCGAATTCAAGAAAATAGACCTTATTACTCTATATAGCCACACCACCTCATCCACATACGTTTTTTACAAAACATCCACTTCACTTAACTCTTTGATCACAAGAAAGTGAGATGATTTCATCAACTCGTCCAAAATTACTTAGATAGATTCACAATATTCTTATTCTAAAGGTATACCTATAAATAAATCTATAAATATTTCATCCCATTTATACTATGTAACATCCAGTGGTTGAAACATCCCATCAATAACATGGTGATCATCCTTTACCTATCAAAAAACTAGAAACCAAGTCACAAACTCTGCCACTGTTCATTTAATCCCAGGACATCAAAATTGTTCCCTCAATCCTTGGTCTCTCCACTGAGACTCCTCCACCTTTTGCATCAAAGAAAACTAAACTGTCATCTAAAATAAGAAATATACTTCATCAAGAACCCTTAAATCTAGGTGTAAGGCTGAAAACTCTTCCATTACTCTCCAAGAATCCCCCAACTCATAAACAACATCCTTATGTAACTTTATGCTCAAATAATTGTCCACAACATTCCCTTTTACAAAGGTTTAAGAGATATAAAAATAATAATATGGAAGAAACTCCATCCACCTCCACTATTGCATATTCAGATTCTACTAAGAGTATATATACCTTGAGGTCTTCTAATTTATGAAGACCACAAAGCACTCCCCAATGAGGTAATTCTGCCAAACATTCATTCCAAACACAACTGTTTCAAGATATAGATCATGGGTGGAATATTTATTCTCATGGGGGTAAAACTCCATAGACCCATATGATATTAATATCCTCTGTTGCATCAACAAACACCCCAATACTTGACTAGAAGAAATATAATACACTTCAAACATTACACCCTCTTCGGGAAATTGAAGCACTGGATCACTGAACAGCTTCCCCTTCTGGTAAATGAACACTTTATAAAACTAATCAGTCTACAAAAATTCCAAGTCCTTCCTATTTAATGCTATCAATAGGTATACAAATCAAGATAAATCAAGAACAAACCTCTGATAATATCTAGAAAGACCAAGGAATATATAAACTTCCACCACATTCTTAGGTACTTCCCTAGAAACAAATACCTCAAAATTTTATTGTTCCACTACCAAACCATTTTTAGATACCACATGCATGAAGAAAGAAACATCTCATGTCCAAAAAATATACTTGGAAAACTTTTCATAGTGATAACTGTGTTGAATAACCTAAAATATGGGTTGGATATGCTCAGCATGCTCCTCCTATGACTTTGAGTAGATCAATATTTCATTGATGAAAAATACTACAAACTGGTCAAATAATTCATAGAACACATATTTCATGGGACCCATGAACACAGCTGGTGCATTAGTAACACTGAAGGGCATGAACATGTACTCAAAGTTCCTATACCGGTATTTGAAGGCAATATTATTGATATATACATCCTTTACACTAAACTGGTGATATTCAAATGACATATCGATCTTGTAGAACTAAAAAGATCCCCTCATCTAGTCAAAAATATCACTAATCCCAGAAGAGGATAGATATTATTGATCATCACTTGGATCAACATCTGGTAGTCTATGCACAACCTCATACTTCCATCCACCTTCTTAGCGAATAATACTGAAGTACCACACTATGACACACTAGGATGACTAAAACCCATCTGCATTAGAATATTTATCTAAATATTCATATTCAATAGCTCAAAAGGTTCCATCTAATATAGATCCATCGAAATTATAGAATAACTAGGATATAAGTATATCTTGAACTCAATGTTTTCAGGAGGAGGTAGTATCATAACCTCCTTTGGGAAAACATCCAAGAACTCCTCTACAACCCTAGGAACACCCCAAACCAGATCTTATATTGGCATATCTACCGTCAATGAAATAATGGGATCTGCATGCCAACTTCCCACCTAATTACCCCACTCTCTAATAAAAACCACAAACTGAAAATCCACATATGAAAATATGAATATCCTTCAGAAGCAGTCAGTAATAGAATTTATGGAAAATAACCAATTGATACCTAGGATAAAATAATATAGTAGGATATATAGAAATAAAATATCCCCATAAGACTGATGTGGTCACATCATCAGTATACACTTACGACACACAATAAACAAACTAGTATGGCCTCTGACTTTAATAGTCAACACTAGGGTACTAGGGGCACAAGAAGCCTCTCAATGTCAAGTTATAAATAAAAAACCAGAGAAGGTTTAAAAAAAGGAGTGAAAGGATATTGAATCAAAGAAAACATAGAAAATGGTAGAAAATAAACTGATCATACCTCTAATGACAATTGTCCCCTCTTGTGTTGTTTCCTCTTCTATATACAACTGATCATGCCCATCTCCACCACCACTCTAATGATAGTTTCTTACACACCCACACTCAAGGTGAGGTCCCTAAACTCAAGGAACATCCTAAGGTCAGCTTCTACCTTCCCCATTCACTCAATCTGAATCATAAACATGGTGCCCCTTTGGCTGAAATGGACTTCCTGGTAATGGATACTGAGGCTCATGGTGAATATGTCCACCTCTACCAAACTAAGCTTGAGCATCCACTAGGCACTGATCCCGATGATGGACACAAAACCCATAGATGAAACACACTGGTTTTAAGTATCTAAGAATAGAAAAGAATCCAATAACCCCAGAAGACTATAAGGGAAGCTACTGAGGTTGGATCTCTACTTGTTGAATCCTCTAAGTCCTTAGCGCCTAAGACCTACCACTGATAACTCTACTCCTAGAGGAACCCTGATGGTTCCCCTCTCATGGTAAACCTCATCTCAAGTGCATCCTATCAATCACCAATGACTTATTTTTAACCACCAGATATATTGAAAATGTAAAATGTGTAACTTTATACTGTATTTAAGAACATATTTCCTCCTTAAGACATCTCTCAAAAGAGTCCTCATTAGGAAAAAAATCCAGGACAAAATGAAAATGGTCCTTGAACTTGATCCCAAACACCTGCACAGGCATACTCCCCTACTAAAGGTAGAGTAGCTTCTTCCCCTTCATATTCTTCATGTTCGATGAAAGGAACTCTTCTAAAATATACTTCTAGAATTATACCCCTGAAACATTTGCATCTATATACACACCAAGGTACAACATCCACCACTAACAAGCATCTTCTTACATCTGACTAACTGCCAAGCAGACCCATTACTCCATTGGTGCCTGGATCAAACTAAATGTGATCTCCATATCCACTAGCCATATCTTTGTCTCCATATCAGAAATTATTCCCTCATACTTCTCCAAATACTCCTATTAAAAATCCGACAACTTCCTCTACCAATGATCATTATCCTCAACTAGATCAACCCTCTAGAGGTTTATTTGCTCAGCATGGTGAACCTCCACTGCCTGAGTCACACATGGGCCACAACTAAGAGCCATAGCTAAAAAGTGAAATAAATATTTCCTAGGATCAGTAGTAAGTAATTTTATTTGGATTCATTTTAATTTAATTTATTCATTTAACCTTCCAAGAAAAGCCAACTCAAATTAGAACACAAGTCATTATAATCCATGTACCTATCCTAGGTCTCTACCCTTATAGCGAATCTACCTCACCGGATCATTCAATAAGCATAGATTCCATTCACTAGATCATGTGGGACTAAAATTCCATGTCTCAACTACTCTCCATATCCCATCTCATGAAAAATTCCAACTGATATTATTTCCATACCAACCCATGAAATACTCATTGTGCCTAACTCCAAACATTATCCTATCTCTTAAACATCACCTATGATACCACTTAATCATGACCCCTCCCTCTAAAGATAATCTAATTATGGGAGAGAGATAATAACCTTTGATTCCCACCTCAAGTGGGCCCTAGTTTGGAAACTAACACTGAGGGTATAAAAATATCATGTTTGGGAAGAATTTCCCTCTATAATATAAATATGATCGGGAGATAAGATGAATCAATCATAAGAAATAAAATTTTATAATATAAAATAAAGACAAAAAAACATCCCACAATCAGTTTTTAAATAAATCTGATACAAATAAAAGTATCTAAAGTAAATACACAAAATTAAAGATAAAGTAGCGACACATTAACTATCCAAAGATATGATATAGTAATTTCCATCATAGTCCACGTAGTCCTCCTGGAAACATGAAAATGATTTTATATACTTAGGGTGAGAATACAAGTTTATTTAGTAGGAAAACCAAAGTCTCTCAGGCACATGTGAAGAGATAATATTAATTCACCCATGAGAAAACAATAGAATCAAACAGAACCTATAAAGGTATACTAGAAAAATCCATCCTGACCATCGATTAATCACCAAATAATGCATCCATGTATAGTAATATAATATGAACAATATTGATGAAGGGTATACCACACCTCTTTCCCACTAATTTTACACTCTCACACCCTAATGAAAAACATTTTGGAACTCCCAACCCTTTTATATTACATCACAGTACAACTCATCACATCTCTCTCAAAGACACTTGGTCCATCACATCACATCACATCTTGCTCAGAGACACCTGGGTCATCACATCACATCACATATCATAATCATTATAGTATGGTATTTTGAACAAAAATAAAATCAATATCATACCCTCATCCTAACATGTATGACCCCCACCATAATCCATATCATCACATCTCTCCTCAAGAAACCTACTCAACCGCATCTCATCACAACACATCTAGACAGCAGAAATTTTGTCTTCTTGATAAAAACCCATTTATGTCATAATTTCCTAGAAGAGGGAGCATGTATCCAGTAATCCATCCTCTCACCAGGATGTTGGAAAAAACACCCCCCCCCCCAATATATAATTTTGAAAGGGTGTTAGAACATGGTGCTCAATGTGGGTGGGGTGAATACATAATTAATAGGGAATATAGAATGGTGTATATATATACATAATATCAAACACACAATCCCAAAACTATAGGTTCAAAGCTACAGCACTAACTATATCACATTGTCTCCACATCACCTCACAACCTCTAAAACTTCCACTGTCACTTATAAATGAACAACACCACACAATACGCCACAAGACAAAATCCAAAATCCCAAACCCCTTTAAAATTAATCTGTTTTTCATATTTCACATTATAATACAATTTTATTCAAACACCCAATTCATTCCATTATTTCCAACCCATTTAATAAATATTTAATATCCCACCATTTAAACACATATCCTATTATAGTTTATTCCAACTCATTTTATTATTTAAAAACCATTATCCAAACCATGTTCATTCCAATAACACCCAAGAAACTAACTTAACATATCATATCATTGCACTAGACAACCCAATTTTCACATACCAACCATCTGACCTCTACTTTTGTAGTCCCACTGTGCAACTGCACCATAACAACCATCACGACCACGATGTATATACATAACAACATATCCACTATCCAAGCCTCACATTAACAAAAATAATCCAAAACACACATCCAATTCCATTAGAACATATAATTTCCCTTATTAGGCATAGGTTATTTTATTCAATTTCACTTATTTATTTAAGGGAATTATCACACAAACCATAAGATCCTGGGGAATTTAATTCATAAACTCATTATACATAATTATCCAATTATATTTTAAGTGATGTAAATTACCACATAACATGAATTTAAAAAAACATCATAATAGTTCAATTAAATCCCTCTAATGCCCACAATTTTCATCAAGCATTTAGCCCATACAATTTCAATAACAAAAACCATTTCAAAAAAGGTAAGAACATGATTGTATTCCACTACCCCTAATTAATTTATTTTAAAAGGTTCGTTTATATTTGCTAATTTGGATGAAAACATTTAAACATATATGAACATAAACACCCCTTCTAAAAAGATACACAAAAAAGATAAATGAAGGAATTTCTACCTAGAAGAACAGGGCTTTATGAAAATCACTACACCAAGAATAGTGGGTTCATTCATAGGAGGAGACTACTTTCAGGGAATAAATTGAAAAACACAGAAAATAGGACTCCATGAATCTAGGAGTAAAATCCTATATAACTTCTCATATTAAGAGAAATAAAGATAGAAATAATGAAGGAAATATATTCACTTTTTAAAGTTCATATCTGAAGATAGTGGGATTATGGTTTTAATTGACCATTAAAGTTATATATCATCAAATACACATGGTGTAAACATTTAAAAAGTATTCAATATTTTAAGGAAAAGAATATATGATTAAATACCTTTAAAATGGATTTAAATTCCATTATTTTAGGTATTAATACCTTTTTTTTAAAAAGGATGTCAAAAGGGAAAAACAGAAAACTCTAGAAAAAAATTGGATTCATTGTAGAACTAACTCTAATGATCTACTATTTGTATATACCTACAGTTCAGTGATCTACCACCAATTCAATGATCTAATTCCATTTCAATTATCTATAATTAGTGATCATCCTCTAGTTCAGTGATATACTTCCAATTTGGTGATATACCACATGTTCAGTTATCTACCTCCAGTTCAGTGACCTGTCATTATTTTAGGGATTTGTCACCAGTTAAGTTATATACCACTAGTTCAGTGATCTACTATTGGTGATCTAACACCAGGATCAACCACCACCCTATAAAACACCCATTTCCCTCCAAAACACTACAAAACTCCTCCCTTCCTCCACCAAACACCTCTTGACTTTCTCTAGACACCTCAATCACTAGATATCCCACAGAGTAATAAGCCTAAAGGTATATTCCATTATATAAATAGTTTTTATATGTGATGAAAGATAATTTGATATGTCATAAAGTCCATGAGGATTTAGTGAAAATAATATATTTATGGAGATATTCTTTTGAATCCTCAATATCATAGGGTACAGTATGTACCTGTAATATGGTATGATATGCATGGATCTAAGGCATGGAATGTTCCTAGATATAGGAATATTACAAATCATGTTTAGTGATAACATGACACTACTTATTCTATTCATGTTATATGACTTTTTTATATCATATTGCATGAATTATAATATATCATTACCATTATAACCATTGATTGATTAAAAGTTGAATGATAGGCATTATCAGTCATGTATTATTCTACATTTTCTATCTTTATTTTTAACATTTCATATGATGAAATGCATAATAGAATCAATGATTCATTCATATGATGAAATTTTGAAATGGTTGTACCATTTATCTTGCATTTTGTAATGTATAAATTAATTCATAAACACATGGGAATGTCCTAAGTGCTATATAAGGGGACACTTTCATTGAGATAGTGTGATCAATTCTGTTTATACCACTATTGATTCCACCATAGTTGAATCTCTCTTATCATTATCTCTTTTCCACTGAGTGGTAATAACATATCATTGGTGTGAAAGGTAATCCCAATCGATAGTTAAGTGATTTATATGGAACAAGGATACACCATATGGGAGTATGTCCATTGGATTTATCATAGGGATCTTCATCAAACCATTGTGATATAAGATTATGGTAGAAACTATATGGTGAAAGTTACATGAGTTTTTCATTTATTTATACATTGTTTTAGTTTTATATATGGTTATATTGGGAGTTTGTGGTTTATAATGTCTTTCAATATGTCTAATAAGTGTTATTTGATCCTAAAAAACCCAAAATAGGGGGGTAAATTAAGGTGTTAAGTTTTTCTCATCTTCAATAAGATCATAATAACATATTGGTAATAACCCTTTAATCCTATCAAGATCACACACACAAAATATATAGATAAATAAACTTAAATGTGGTGATATAATAACTTTACTTATTTCACCATTATGGGATACTCCAAGGATCATACATTGATTTAGTGTTGAAATACCAAGGGATGTCATTACTCACTATAGGTGATTACAAGGTTTAGTAAAGACTTGATGTCGATCTAAGAGTCATTCCCTCTCTCACCCTATCTACTCAATTATTTAAATGATCTCTATAAGGATTTCATGAAATGATGATAGCATACATGGATTCTTCAAAAATAATTAATTCTAAACCATTGTGGATATTTCCATCTTTATTTTGTTTTTCTTTCTATATTTAGATCTTCAATGAAATAAATTTCATTAGTTGTAAGGAACTGAATCCAGTTTCCCAAAGTCGGTTCCTTATTTATTAAATTGGAATATAATCAAGTAATATTCATCCTGAAGTACCAAGTAGTTTAGTAGATTTGGAAACAAGATACATACATAAGTTCATCATTATAACTTAAAATGAAATACAACATAGAAATTCCAAAGAAAACATCCATATATACTAGGTTATCCATAAAGTTTATTCATAAAATACCTCTGCATGCCCTTGAAAATGAAACAAAAGAAAGGGTGAGCTCAAATGCTTGGTAAGGGTAAGCAATACAGTGGAAGATGTCATAAACATAAACATTAGGAATGGTGAATAACTAAAAACAAAAGCCTTTAAAAATTAACTTAAACACATTATGGAAGGAATAAGAGATTAATAAATAATTCCATAATCATGAATAATTATGTGTATTCTACTAGTCGATTAACCTCATTACCTTTCCATTATTAGTTTCATAATGAGGGAATGCATAATACCAGACATAATAATCATACCATCAAGGACTCATTCCAATACCATAAATAATCATTTTGTCAAGGCCTTATACCAAGACCGTAGTTTGTATCATGAGACCTACGGATGCATCAAGGGGCTATAATGGGCCCCACTCATCACTTACTAAGTCCAATTCATTCCTCACATTAACTGGAATAAACATAAACAACATATACATTCATATTGAAACTAACATATGAATTTTCAATAACGTTCCTCAAACATTAAGCATAAACACTAACCATTCAGAGTAAATTGGTGAATGGTTTTAAGATAGCACATCCACAGGAAAACTAATCATAAACCATTAAATTAAATATGGTAGATGATATCATGAAATATTAACTCCCATAATACAAAATAATGAACAAGGGTGTTGAAAAATATGAAGTTACTCATATAAAATCATTGAGTAGTTCTTGAGATAAATACTCTTTTACTTTGAAAAGAAGAGTTATTTTTTAAAAGTCTTTGTATTAAAGCAGAAGTGAAGTAGATATTATTTTAATAATAAAATGAGTTAATTTATAAATATAATGGTTTCTAAAAACATATTATATAGTTCCCTTAAAATAGGTAAGAATGTGAGAAATTCCCTTGAATCGGGCTTGTATTTTGGAAAGAATTTTGAAAGTTCCATTTAAAACATATAACTCCCTATAAATAAATGTATGATTATGGTTGGTGAACATATATATAACATTAAAATATAAATTATGAGGATTAAATATGAATGATTAAAAAATTAATTGGTATAAACAGAGACAAAGAGTAACCTGAAAGAAAATGTAGGTTCGGGTAAGAAACCCTTACCTTAAGTCCGAAGGTGTTCCCCGCTTGATATTAATAACATGAATAATCAAATTTAGGTTCATAAATTAATGTTTCAAGAACCTCTTATACATTTAATTTATTTATTATAAAATTATTAGGTTCATTCATGTTCTTTTGATGGGTTAAGAGATTCAATTTCATTTTTTGGGAGTGTTTTCTTCCTTGGTTTTCATGATCGGTTTACTTATATTCATGTACGGATAAACATGTAGAATGATAAAGTTTTTCCATAATAGAAGTAGTATTTTATTAATAAACAACTATAATATTACATAGTTATATAAAAATTGGTTATTGGGATTGAATATGAATCATTATATAAAACATTAATGACAATTGTTTGGGTTAATTAGCGGTTCTTGATCACAACGAACTCATTTTGATTTATAAATTAATATCATGTGTAAAAAAGGATTAAAGAACCTTAAATAAGTTATGACTAATATATTATAGTCTATTTAAACCAAAAAAATGTTTTCATGACCACAATTAAGGATGGTAATTGAAATTGAAAACCCATCGTCCTTGAATGTGATAAATTAACACATCTCAGATGGTGTTTCATTTCTAGTATGAAATAAGGGAAAAGGAGAGATGATTAAGAATTATTCCTTTATCATAAAAAAATTATAGTATATGGAATTTTTTGGAGTAATAAAAAAATTTGGATGAAAGTAGGTGAGGAATGAAATAGAAAAGAAAGGAACTTGAAATAAAAGAAATGAAAAGAGGAATTTACCTCTTGAAGCTATCTTCTTTGAGAGCCTCTTTAGGGGAGAGGTTTTGGTCTTTTTATGAGACCAAGGGCTGATGGATATGGGGGAGGATAATGCGAAGATATTTGAGCATAATTTATAAAATGAAAAAGGCTTTATAGGAGTGAAGAGAAGAGGAGGTCAGGGGGGTTTATAGTGGAAGAGAGAAGGGTTTTCCCATTATTTTATTCATTATTTTATTATTTTTCCAAAGGCAACCAATAGTATTGATTATTGTGACAAACAATAGTAATATGTGCATCTTAGTTCTAACCAAGTGGTCTTACATCATCTTTACATCACATATGACTCAATAAATCATGTATTCAACATTTATCGTAAATTATCGTATTTTACTATTCACCCAAAATTCAAATATTTTAGAAAAATCCCAAAAACTCACCCCAATCATTTTTCAACATGTAGAATTAAAAAATGAAATCTATTTTTTGAAAATTATTTTCTAAATATTTTAATTTAATTTTTAAATAAAGTCATAATTTATTCGAAAAAAAACATTTAAACTATAACTCGTTTTATAACACCTTGAAAAATTAATCAAGGTCCCATAAAATTATCTTATAACTATAATAAAATAAAATAAAAATTTATGATTACATTTTCTGAAAATAAACTTCCATTTTAAATTATTAAATTAATCATAAAATAATAATTAAAATATTTATGAGATATAAAAAAACCAATCCTTATACTATGATCATTTCTTCACTTATAAGATGTCTAAATTGTATATATGCATTCATGGGTGAAGTTTCTATTTTTTTATAATTTAATATTCATTAATATTCATAAGGGTATTTATCTATTCATAAGGGTATGTTACTATTCATCAAAAACTAAGTTGATTCTATCAGACTCTAAATATCACCCTGAACAAAACCGTATAAGTTATTTTTTTTGAAATTCAAATCACAAAAGTAGAAAATTTATATTTACTAGCTAGGTTATAATAAAGTTTTGTTTCTAGAGCCTTAGTGTTTCATGCATTCAATATAAATTTAATTTCAAAATCTTGGGGTATTACATTATCCCGTCCTTATAAAAAAGTCATCCTCAAAATTACCAGAATGTTACCTCGCAAAAATAATTGGGTAGTTCTTCATCATATTCTCCTCAGGCTCTCATGTTTCCTCCTAGATATTATAATTTTTTCCAAAGTATCTTTACCAGTCAATTTTTCTAATTTCTCAACACTTGTTCTTTAGTGTCCAGGATCCGGATAGGCTCTTCACAGTAAGATAGTTCAGGTTCCAATTATATACCTTCATAAGTGAGGACATGAGTTGGGTGTGGCCTGTACTTTCTCAGGAATAAGACATAAAACACATCGTGTACTTTAGACAGGCTATGTAGTATAGCCAATCGATATGCAGTAGCTCCAATTCTCTCTAAAATTTCAAAAGATCCTATATACCTAGGGCTTGGTTTCCCTTTCTTCCCAAATCTTATAATTCCCTTCCATTGAGATATATTCAAGAAAATGTGATCTCCCACTTGAAATTCCAAATTCTTCCTTCAATTATTGGCATATCTCTTTTACCTGCCTTGAGCTGCTTTGATATGGGTTTAAATAGTCTTTACCTTTGCTGTTGTTTGATCCACAAGCTCTAGGCCCACAAGATTCCTTTTTCCAACTTCATCCCAACAAGTTGGTGTACTAAATCTCTTTCCATACAATGCTTTATATGGTTTCATTTGAATACTTCAATGAAAACTATTATTGTTGGAAAACTCCACTAAAGGTAAATATTGATCCCACATACCTTTAAAGTCAAGTGAACATGATCTCAACATGTCCTCTAATGTTTGGATCATCCTTTATAATTACCTTTTAGTTTGTGGGTGATAAACAATACTCAATAGAAGCTCTATATTTAAAGATTTCTAAAGACTTTTCTAGAATTTAGATTTAAATCATGAATAATGATCAGAAACAATTGAGAGAGGTGCTTTATGAAGTCTCACAACTTCATTAATATAGATTCATGCTAGGCTCTTCTGTGGAAAATACTACCTTATAACAAGGAAATGTGTAGATTTTATAAGTCGATCAATAATTACCCATATAGCATCATTCTTCCTTAGATTTTTGGGTAATTTAGTGAAAAAATCCATAGTTATGTCATCCCATTTCCAAATAGTAATAGGTAAAGGTTTCATGACTCCTATAGGATTATGTCATTTGGCCTTCACTTGTTGATAAACTAAACATCTTGATACATAATCATCAATTTTCCACTTCATGTTATCCCACCAAAAATGTTCTTTAAAATCTCTATACATCTTAGTGTTACCATGGTGTATAGATAAATTTGAGCTATGAGGATCATCCAGTAACTCCCTTTTCAACTCAGGTATAGTGGGAAAACATAGCCTCTTCCCAAATTTCATAATTCCATCTTTTCATACGAAGTCATCCAATTTCCCATATTTCACATGATTAATTTTCTTTTGAATGTTCTCATAATCAGGCTGAGAGATTTTAATCCTTTCTAATAAATATGTTTGGGAAACCATTTGAAAAAGTAGTGATGTTTCACCTTCTTTGATAATTCCCATATCCATCCTCACTAGATCCATGTACAAAGGATCCTTATCAATCATCATTTTGTTAAGAACTCCATGATCCTTCCTGATCAATGCATCTTCTACACTATTTTTCTTTCCTAAGTGGTATTTTATGGAACAATCATAATCCTTGAGTAGTTTGAGCCATCGCTTTTTCCTCATGTTGAGTTTTTTCTATGAAAATATATACTTCAAACTCTTGTGATCCATATATATCTCACATATTTCACCATAGAGATAGTGTATCAATATTTTTAGATCAAATATGATAGAATCTAAATGAATATCGTGTTTAAGATAGTTTTCTTCATGAATTTTTAACTTCCTTGATGAATAGAAAAAAACTCTATCATTCTATATAACGACAAAACCAAGTCCTTTCTTTGATGCATCACTGTAAATCTTAAACCCATCATTCCCTAATAGTAGAGTTAGGATCAGAGCATTCACTAATCCCCTATTAAATTCTTCAAAACAATCCTCACATTATTTTTTCCATATGAACTTAACATATTTACATGTAAGCTTGGTCATTGGGTTGGCTAAACGGTCAAAGTTATGAATGAAACGCTAATAGTAAATTGATAAACCAATTAAACTACATACCTTATTTATGTTCATTGGAGTAGGACATTCTTGAATAGACTTTTTCTTCATAGGATCAATAGATATTAAATCCTTATAGACAATGTTCCCAATAAAGGAGACCGATTGAATCCAAAATTCCCACTTTCTAAACTTCTTATATAATTTATTTCTTCTAAGAGTCTTCAGAATAGTGCCCAAGTGATTTTCATGATCTTCGTAGCTTTTACAGTATACCAAGATATCATAAATAAATACCACCACACATTCATAAATATATTCCCTGAAAACCTATTCATTAGATCTATAAATACATAGGGTTCATTAGTCATTCTAAAAGGCATTACTATAAGTTCGTAATGCACATACCTGGTTCAAAACGTTGTCTTTAGAATATCATTTTTCCTTACTCACAACTGATGATCTCTAGATTGAAGTTCAATCTTAGAAAAGTATTGGGATCCTTGAATTTGATCAAATAAATAATCAATGGTAGGTAAGGGATACTTGTTATTTATTTTTATAGCATTAATCTTCCTGTAGTCAATGCACAACCTCATAGATCCATCTTTCTTCTTAACAAAAAGAATAGGGTTTCCCCATGGAAAAAACTAGGGTGAATAAATCCTTTATCACTCAATTCCTATAGTAGTTTATTTAGTTCCACTAATTACATACTGGTTATTCTATAAGGGGTCTTTTATATGGGCCTTTAATTAAGAATTAAGTTAATGGAAAACTCAATTTCCCACTTTGGAGGATGTCCAGGAAAATCCTATGGAAATACATCCACATTTTCTTGCACAATATATATGTCCTATATTTGAACATTCTTTTCTTCACCCATAGTTATTACATTCCCTTTCTCCCCAATAATTGAATTTGGTAGATCTACTAGGGGTGGATCTAGATGATAATCATATGGTGATGTTTCTTCTCTAAAGATAATGGATTCCATATTGTCCTCAAAAATTTTAACCTTCTTCTTATTATAATAAATTTTCACATCATGGTTCAAAAGAAAATCCATAATAAGGATTATATCAATGTCAATCATGGGTATTATAATAAAATCAGTAGATAAAGCACATTTATATGCCATAATGGGGATTTCCTAACACAACTTTATTGCAATGATACTTCCCTTAGGAATTTTGACTGAAAACTCCATTATTAAATACAATTGGAAATATCTAATTTTCTTGGAAAATTCGGAAGATATGAAAAAATGTGATGATTTAGAATCAAATAAATCATTATATAAGTTTGAGGAAATAATTAAAGTACCTACCACCACATCATTAGGGACAAAAATATCAGCAGTTGTGATCACATAAGCTTGGCCTTACTCACTTTTCCTTTATTGGGGAATGTTTCCTTGACACCTCGTACAATTATTTTCATAATGTCCCCTCTCCCTACAATTCTAGCATTGAGAATTTTTAGCTTCTTTCTTCCCCTTAAAATCTTGGGATAGGTGGCCTTTTTCTCCACACTTTTAGCAAACACTCATACCCTTTAGGCAAGTACTAGGGTCTATCTTCCCATAATTATCATAGGGTGGATGGTAAACTCTTCCCTTCTTTCCCATTTCCTAATTTTCTTTTCCATATTTTTTAGCTTCCCTCTTCTTCTCTTGATTTCCTTTAAAATTATAATATTAGAGAATTTATTTTCTGTCTTGATAGCACCTGAGACTATATCTTCATATGATGAGAAACTTTGGGAGACTAGATCCCTTGGTAGGAATGGTTTTAAACCATCAAATAATTGATCAATATTGCTCCTTGGATTATGTATGTGTTATGTGGTATGTCTTGTTAACCTTGTGAAGTTATCTTTATACTTCGCAACATTCTTAGCCTCTTTTATCCTTAGATTTAGAAAAAAATTCCATATCTTCTCATTTTTCATGAGGGAATTGTTTTTCTAATAATATTTCCTTAAAATCCCTATATTCTATTTCTTATATTTCTTCCTCCTCATTTGTATTTTGGATTAAAGACCGCCATTAATCCGCATCTCTCGATAGTCAATAAACTGCCATGACAACCTTCTATCTTTCGTTACATCCCAAAGTGAGAAATACCTTCTCTAATGAACTTATCCATTGCTCCTCTATGAATGGGTTTGTATTACCATTAAATTATTGAGAATGTTGTTGCATAAAGTAGTCTAATATAGCTCCTCTACATTGTAGATCCAGAAGCTCCATATATGTAGAGACCCGAAGCTTGACGTACATTGACATTACATTACTTTTACGGAATACTTAGTACATAACAAAAACACACACACAAGGACCGTAATAGTTTAGTGTCTTTGAAAACTCAGAATTTAATCTTCTAATCGTGGTGAAAGATCTTCAACATCTCCCATAAATATCTTATTTTTTTTAAACCTAAATCCTTACTTTATGTCCTGGGGAAAAGAAAACATAAAAGGGTGAGCTCAAATGCCCATTAAGGGTAAACAAAAGAAATATCAATCACGTCATATTCATAAGAACATATCTTTTGGAAATCTTAACCTGCAAAAGAGATCATAATTTCATAACATGGGATAAATCATAGTAGTGAAATGTAATCCCAATAATCATAACTTAAAACATGAAACTTTGTGGAATACACACATAATCATAGAGAATAATTTCTTATTTGTCAAGACTCATTTCCAAGACTATCTTAGTGGACAAAGTCCATTTCTGAACCGAGTTCAGTCCTCGTTTCAGTCCTGTTTCACTAAACCGGTATAACCTACCGTTCCAGCCATGTCTATCTCATGAGATATAAAATCTTTACCCAATGTATTGGAGGGAGATATAGGTCCCACCCATCTCATAATTAAATCATTCTTACTTGTGCCACAAAATAAACATACATCATTCATAATAACCCCATAAATAAAATGGGTTTCATAAACATCATCCCATCATTACATAATCCATATAAAAGAAATGGATATCATTTCATAATAAGGAATGTGAAACCATGTAAATCATAGATACATTATACTTGAAACATACACATATGAAATAATGTCATCTTAGATGGAAAAATGGTTTTGATAAAACACTTGAAATGAATTCTTGAGTAAAATATTCTTTCTTCTTCAAAATCAATTTCTTTTCACAAAACGTCATGAAATTTTAAAAGAAAAGGATTTTGTTGAAAATAGTCATGAAATATACTGGAGGAAGCTTCATAAAAATAAGGCTTTATAAAACCGTAAAAATCATTTCATTCCGTATACGTTAAAAAAAATTCTTCTCGTACTTTTTTCGGAAAAGTCAAAAAGTACCTTGTAAAAGAAAGATCACATACATACTATTTAGTAAAAGTAAAAATGGGTAAAAAGGACTTTAAACATACATTAATACATTTTTATAAAACATGGAAATGGATGATAGAAATAACCCTAGTAAATACTGACAAATAAGTAATCTCGGATAAAAATGATATTTTCAAAATTATCCCTTACCTAAGGTCTGTTTTGCTTCGTAAGTGTCTGAAACTCCTCTTCTTTGAGGTGCTTCTTTGAGACCTCCTTTTAGGGCACTAAAATATGTCTTTGAAGAAGACCAGAACCTCTACGATGTTTCTAGGGAAGTGTAGAGGAGAAATTGGCATGGTTTGGCCGATCTTTAAGGCTCAAAGTGGCGTGAGGAAGAGGGGGAGGAGGTGCCCTTTTATAAGGGAGGAGAGGGGCACCTTTGGAATAACTAAAACTATTATTTTATTATAAAGTAAAATTCGGTTTTAAATAGATCCAAATTGATTTATTTAGAAGATAAGGTGGGGATGGGTCTAAATACTCTCATCCAATATAATTTAGATAAGTTGAGGTTCCTATTTTAACCTTATCATTTAGATTTAACATTAAGTTAAATAATTTTACTTTTACCGTGTCTTCTTGTGTTCTTACACTATAAGGCTAATAAACTTACTATAACAATCCAAACGAACCCAAAGTTGTTTATTATTAATATATATAACCTTATCTAAGTCATTTCACCAAACCTTAGATTTTTATGAATAAAATAACAATTAATAATATAATATTTGTTTTAAAAACTATTTTATGTCAATTTTGACACTATTTAGTAATTGATTTTTGTGAAAATCATAACAGAATGATTAGTTCGAACAAAGTTAATTAAATAAATATTAACATGTCATATTAACCTATAAAATTAGTGGAATTCATAAAAAGTCTCAAATTACACTTATTTGGGTATTTATAATATCAATTATTCTAATTTTTCACTATTATGGTAATTACTGCATCATCATTGTGTCATAAATAAATTAAATTATTTAATGTCTAAAAATTATAAATAAAATATAATTATATAGGAAATATTATTATATTTTTAATGAATATTTACAATCATATTTATCTTATGTATAACCCTATATTAAAAATGTTCTAGTAAATAAACTTTGATTTTAACTCTTTTAACTCTTCTTGGAATTAAATAATAATAAATTTCCTAATCTAATCCAAGTGGGCCTAAATGGTCATATTTTATTCCTAAGGTTGTTTTTGGTCGAATTACACTTATCTAATAGAATTAGGACATGTGTTAGGGTAATAATAATATCATTTTTACCCTTAATTACCCTATTTACTTTTAACCGTGGTAAAAAAAGTAAAAAGTTACTATTCACCAAAAATTATTTTCATCTCATTGAACCACATTTTAATTACTGACATCAACCATGTCTCTCGGATTTTTGAAATTCCACTCACAGAAGTGGTAAAATTAAGTTTTATTAAAAAATCATTTTTTAACTACCACTTAGTGGTTTCATTATTCATCAAAAAATGAAAGTTTCTAGAAAAATACCAAAAATTAGGCCTAAGCTATATTTGATATTATGAACTCAAAAATGATGTCTATTTTACCAAATTAAAAACATATCAGTTGCATTAATTAATTTAAAAATTAATTCCCGTCGTCAAAACAAATAGCATGTTCTTTAAGAGATAATAACTATCAAAAGATTGACACTTGTTTATGTCTGGTTTAAATGTGAAATTACATCCAATGACCAACATTGTATTAAATTGTAAAAATATATTCTAAATATACTTTAAAACCACTTAAATTAATAATTTATCACTATTAATTATTTCGATTGAAAAAAAAAATTTAATTAAAATATAGCTTGTTTTACTATTCATCAAAATATGAAAGTTACCAGAATGATATGAAAATTTATCCAAATTAAATTTTTATTTCATGATTCAAAGAAGAATTTTATTTTGTCAAATTGAACTTATAAACATTTCAAAAACTAGATTTAAAGTGGGTGCGCCATCAAAAGGCGGCAAAACTGCATTTTTTGAAAAATACTTATTTTACCCAAAAAAATTATTTTGTTCTTATACCATGTTTTAGAAAATGTGCAAGATGAATAATAATGTTATAAGATTCAAAATTTAGTTAATACTATTCATAACGGCTAGTTCATAATAATATTATAATAATATATCGTTGTTTTGTAAAACCTGGTATTGCGTACAACACGCGTTATCGAGGAAGGTCGCGATTGCGTGTAATGCAAGCCAAGTCAGGGTTGCGTGTTGTGCAAGAATCCTTCATTGTTTCATATAACATAATCCAACCATATTTCATTTATACATTGAATATATATATATATACTCAATGTTGCGTAGAATAACTATTATCAAAATTTTGTGTAACACGATCCAAGAATAGTGTTGTGTATACTGCAAGCTAATATGGTGTTGCGTCTAGCGCAAGGTAATGTTGGTGTAGCATACAACACAAGACATTAATGAAATTAAAAGAATATTTTTCATAAAATCTCGGGGTGTTACATTCTACCCCCCTTAAAATGAATTTCGCCCTCGAAATTTGTCGGGGTTATAAATGGTTTACTATTCGAATGTTTCTTTAATAAAAACCCACATCGTAAAAAGGAATACCAAAACCAATCTTTAAAAACAAAAGTATGAAATGTAACGGTTACCCAAATAAACTAATCACTGGGTTTCCACATAGGTGAAAATATGGATATGGAAGAGAAATCTAACCATCATGTTCTGATGGAGAGTGGTAGAGAACATGGCTATGGAAAAGCCAGCAATCACAAAGCCATAAATTTGTGACGATCTAAGGTACCATCTGATTCATAAAATATAAGAGAACTAGGACAACATTTTTGGTTTTCAAGATCATTTCCCTAAAATTGATGAAATTGGAATTAGAAGAAATACTTTCGTGATTTTGGTATAGTCTCACCGTTTGTCGTTCTTTGGACAATTTCCACTTCATCTCTTAAAGAAATGAAGTTGAATTTGTCATTCGTGATGTGTCAGCAGATCATGTGATAGAATGATGGGTCATTCCATCTGTCTCAAACAAAAGGTTAGAAAAGTTATCAAAAAATACATAAGTCCATCTATAGTGAGATTAATCATATATGGTTCCTAAAATGGACTTATACTTCATATATCATACTTCTTAATATAATAAAACTAGTTTCTACTAAACAGAGACTTCCTGTAGTCCAGTGGTAGGCGATAAAGGCCAGTCACACTTTGGTTGTGGGTTCGATTCCCACAGCCTTGTCCAACGCGATGGGCTGTTGCCCGTCCTGCAGGTTGTCCTTTTTCTAAAGCTATATTACTATAACATCATATCAACAATATCAAAAAAGTTTTATCCTTAAACAATACTAACTTATGTCCAACATAATCCATTCCAATATTTAGGCTTATCTAAAATACTTTGGTTCAAGCTCATAGTATAAAGAAAATGATCATGTGAATGCCATCATTTATCCCCCATATATCATAAGATATATCTTGTTGGTCAAATTACAAACATGTGAATACCTTAATCATGTATTCTCTTTAAGAATGAATACCCATTGAACTATAGTGAAAACATGAATGCAGTCAAAAGATAACTCTTTCCACATACCAAAATCCAAAAATTCTATATACTCAAACCATGTTATAACCTTCTCCTTATATCAATCATGAGCTCATGAATACTATCAAACATTTAATTTTCTCCTTATCCCTTCATTATGTACATATCATCTACATTCCAAAAATATCTGAATAACCTTTCATGGATACTGGTACCATTAATCATACACTTTCAAAAATCAAGGAAAGACAACAGTGTAACAATCCTTAGATGTCTCTTTATTCCATAGTACCATGAGATTACATATACAACATTACACATGATAAAAATGTAATCATTCCACTACATTCTTAAACCATTGACCGAGCTTCAACAATTCTTTCATCTCACATATCATTTGTAGTCTCTTCATCATCATCAACATAAATACTACCCATACGACCATACTGATTCTCTTCATGAGACTTTCCCTTAGGGAATTGGTTTGCATAATGCCCGTACATTCCACATTTAAAACATTTAACCATTGTTGATGTCATAGAAATACCATTATCCTCATCCCTGGTGTTAACTGAACCTTTTCCTTTGTACTTACTGGCTTTGTGTCCTTTTCCACACCCAAAGCATCTTCCAGTTCCTTTGAAACATTCTCCTTGATGCCTATTCCCACGTGATTTACATAGGGGAAATTGAACTTTCTTTCCTCTATGATCATCATGAAACTCCATCTTTCTCTTATTAGCCGAGTCAGGAAACATAACAAATTTTACTTTATTGATCATATTATGAGATTGCTGATTCGGCATAATAATGATGTTTGGACTTCCAAATCCCATTTCATTTGGTTTCTCATGAATAATATCATTACATTGTCCATCATATCCTCCATTATCGTGAATCATCTTGTTTCCAGCCATTTTCTAAAACCCAAAAAGAATAGTGTGAGAGGAAAAAATCATAATAAAAGGGGAGTAACTTCAATATCTAACATCTTTGGTTTAATCTAATATCGTTACCATAGTTCTAGGACTATATCCTATACGTATACTTATCCTTAGGGACATTCCTAGACATACCTTAGAAATATCTCTAGGGATCTTACTAATGTTTTCGCATCCTAGTTTCCAAAGGTTGACTAAACTTTTCCTCTGATACCAACTGTAGAGACCCGAAGCTTGACGTACATTGACATTACATTACTTTTGCGGAATACTTAGTATATAACAAAAACACACACACAAGGACCGTAATAGGTTAGTGTCTCTGGAAACTCGGAATATAATCTTCTAATCGTGGTGAAAGATCTTCAACATCTCCCATAAATATCTTATTTTTTTAAACCTAAATCCTTTCTTTATGTCCTAGGGAAAAGAAAACAAAAAATGGTGAGCTAAAATGCTCAGTAAGGGTAAACAAAAGAAATATCAATCACGTCATATTCATAAGAACATATCTTTTGGAAATCTTAACCTGCAAAAGAGATCATAATTTCATAACATGGGATAAATCATAGTAGTGAAATGTAATCCCAATAATAATAACTTAAAACATTAAACTTTGTGGCATACACACATAATCATAGAGAATAATTTCTTATTAGTCAAGACTCATTGCCAAGACTATCTTTGTGGACAAAGTTCATTTCTGAACCGAGTTCACTCCTCGTTTCAGTCCTGTTTCACTAAACCGGTATAACCTACCGTTCCAGCCATGTCTATCTCATGAGATATAAAATCTTTACCCAATGCATTGGAGGGAGATATCGGTCCCACCCATCTCATAATTAAATCATTCTTACTTGTGCCACAAAATAAAATTTTTCTTCCATGTTCATTTTTTCTATAAAATTTTTCTTCCATGTTCATTTTTTCTATAAAATTTTTCCTAGAATGTTTTTCATATTTTCAAATTATTTATTAAAGTAAATTTTACCCATATTTTAATTTATATTTTTTTAAAAGAATATTTTTTTAGAATGAGTTACTTTTTACCAATGGTGTGAATGGAATATTTATTTTAATGTATACCACATAAATAACTTTTCCCACCATTATGAGTAATATTTTATTTGAATCCACCTTTAAAGATTCCATTTTTCTTTAAAAATAAAATATTTTTCCTAATATTCTGAAAATTTTTAGATTTTAAATATGTTATTTTAAAGTGAAATTGGTATTTTTTTGAGGAAATGTTCCAATGATCTTTTAATGGAATTTTTATCTATGAAAACATAATTTTTTTGGTTATTATTCACTAGGGACATAATCCAATGATATTATACTTATTATTTCTCTGTATGGTTACTTATTATTATTATTAAATCTTTATGTAACCCATTTCTTTTAAGGGTTATGCTATGATTCAATAATTAATGTTTTGATGAAGTTTTGGCATGAATTTTATTGGATTATGATTATGTGATAATTGGGTCCATTATAGCCCTCCAATGAATCTGGTAATGTGATATTGATATCTCAAGGGATAATGATGATAATCTTGGACATTATTTTAAATATATTTATTCAAATTTTGATATGTGATTATGATTTTTTGTAGCTATTCCCGCAAGATTATGCATGGAGATGATTTTGAATAACTATTTTCACATTTTGAGGTGTTAGTATGATCACTTATAGCTATGCTCATTAAATTATGGGTGAACCTGATTGTGAAAATTTATATTCAAAATATTATTATTTCCTATTCTTATGGAACCACATTCCATTATTATGACTCTTGAATGATTTTTATTTCTTTAATACCCTTAATGATTATGATTTTGGATATGAATTTATTTTAGATTTTATTATCTAAGATTTTATGGGTATGCATATTTTTTGTTGATATTATGAAATTTATTATGTTATCATATTATTATTATCTTATAAACTTTAATGATTGATATATCCCATGTTTACCCTTACTGAGAATTTTAGATCACCCTTATTATGTTTCTTTTCCCCAAGTTATAAATAAATATGTTAGGTAAGATATGTGTAGAAGAGTTTCATGTGGGTGACGATGAAGACTTAATGTGGAATAATAAAAAATGGGTAAAGTTGAAAAAATTATCATATAAATACATATTTATTGTTTTGTATGAGCTTATACTAATTCTATAAAATTTTGAACCTAAAAGGCACTTGGACATTTAATCTGATGCTTCAGTTTGATGTTGCATGTCTGGATAGATAAAATTATGTCATGTGCATTGGTATTAAAGCCAGAAATGTAAAGATTATATTTTTAGCACCAGATTTGGGAGTACAGGTTTGCTGTTATAAAATAGATTAGTCTTTTGGCTCCATCTAGTAATTTCCTTTAAAAAACTGATGAAGAAAATGGAAGCATCGAATTTTTCAATTAAAGGTATAAACACAATTCATCATTTTATTATTCATGCATAGTTTTAGGTTTCATGCATGTAGATCATGGTTTGGGTTTTGAAATTTATTCCACTATGTCAAATGAATTTTATTTGATCCTAAGAGACCTATAATGAGAATCATTGCTTATAATTGTTTCATATGATGAAACGTTTTGGAAAATAAAATGTATTTAAATGTTAAATGCACGCATTGATCACGTGTTATAAATGTTGTATTGGAACTATAGTTTTTAGTGGTTGTATTTATTAAATTAATTGGATAATTATAGAACCATGGTTTATAGATTGGTGGAAGTGTTTTATTTGTTTTAAATTATTCTTGGAATGAAGTGATTCAAGTTCTATTTAAAATATAATAACTTTTTTGAGATATTTATAGAAGGCTTGGAAGATATTAGAGGCTGTTTATAGTTTTTTTCTTGAACAAGGTCAATCAGGACATATTGATATGGTCAACACTGTGAGGAGGTTTTCATAAGATCCATCTACTAACCGTATTGAGAATTCATACCACAGAGCATTAGGTCATTCCATAGGTAATATAGTCACAATGTAGTAAAGACCCCATGAAATTTTGGTGTTATAATTTCTATATTGAATGAATAATTTATACTGCAACTCACCTCATCACTCTTATATCGGTAATATGAGAGAATATACAAAATGACTAAGGAATGATCCACCACATAATTCCTAGCTATAAAAATCAATGCAATATATTTCTGTGAGGGATGATTAGGTCACACTATAAAAGTGATAGTTATAATAAGTTCTATGCTGTGATCTACTTGGTTACGCCACACATAACCTAATTTTGTTAGAATCACGTGAACTTTTAGAAAACTTAAACATTTGAGGTCACATTTCAACCTTCAGATCACATCGCAATAGGTTTGAAATTTGAAAGAATATTTTAAAAACATGTAATGACATTTTAGAGTTTTAAATAAGAGACCCCACTTGGATTTTAAGGATCTGTTTATTGGATGAAGATCATTATATAGTGAATTATATCATACCATAACTCGGAAATTCATAAAGAGCTTAACTATACTATATTGTTGGCAATTCCATGAAGTAGGAAAATTCAAGAAGCTTAATAAATTAAAATCCATCTCAGGTTTTTGGGGGATCTAGATTGAATTTGGAAAAAATAATTAAATATTGATAAATTATTTGAAGACTCGATTAGAGAAGAAATGTGGAAGATTTTTGGATAAACTTTTAGGAATATTTAACCCTTGAAATTGGAGGAGTGTAAATTGAGATTTTAAAGCATGAATAAATTGGAGCATCCATATAATTGTTAGAGATTACTAATGTAACACCCCAAGATTTTGAAAATAAATTTAATATTGAATGCATGAAACTAGGAGTCTCTAAAAACTCCACTTTAGTATAACCTATCCAGAAAATATAACTTTTCTTCTTATGTGATTTGAATTTTTAAAAACTGACATACACAGTTGCGTTCAGGGTGGTATTTAGAGTTTGATAGAATCAACTTAGTTTTTGATGAATAGTAGCATACCCTTATGAATAGTAATTAATAGTAAATTAGAAAAAAAATATAAACTTCACCCATAAATGTATAAATACAATTTAGACATCTTATAAGTGAAGAAATGATCATAATATAAGGATTGATATTTTTGTAAGTCATAAATATTTTAATTTTAAAATACCTAAATTTTGGGTGAATAGTAAAATACGATAATTTACGATAAATGCTGAATACATGATTTATTGCATCATAAGTGATGTAAGGCTATTTTAAGACCACTTGGTTAGAACTAACATGCACATATTACTATTCATGGTCACAAGAATCAATACTATTGATTGTCTTTGGAAAAATAATAAAATAATTAGTAAAATAACGGGAAAACCCTCCTCCCTCCACTATTAAACCCCCCTCACTTCCTCTTCTCTTCACTCCTATCAAGCCTTGTGTCTTGTCTAAATTATTTTCAAATATCCTAAAAATTTCTCCCCCACATACATAATCCCTTGGTCTCATAGAAATACCAAAACCTCTCCCCTAAAGAGGCTTTCAAAGATGATAACTTCAAGAGGTAAATTCCTCTTTTCATTTCTTTTATTTTTAGTTCCTTTATTTTATTTTTCTTTCCTAACCTCCTTACATAAGAATGTTATGATTACTCTTGTACCTTACATGTGATAGAATTTTTTTATGATAAAGGAATAATTTTTCATCATCTCTCCTTTTCCCTTCTTTTATACTAGAAATTAAAACACCACCCGAGATGTGTTAATTTATCACATTCAAGGACGATGGATTTTAAATTTCAATTAACATCATCAATTATGGTCATGGAACTATTTATATGGTTGAAAAAGACTATAATATATGTATTATAAATTATTTAAGGTTCTAGAATCCTTTTTTTTATACATAATATTAATTTATTAATCAAAATGAGTTCATTGTGATCAAGAACTGCCAATTAACCCAAACAATTGTCAATAAAGTTTTATATAATGATTCATCTTCACTCCCAATAACCATAAAATTTTTATAACCATGTAAATTTTTGGTTGTTCACTAATAACATACAAATTATATTCTGTAAAACCATTCTCATTATACATGTTTATCCGTACATGAATATAAGTAAACTGATCATGAAAATCAAGGAAGAAAACTTTACCAAACAATGAAATTGAATATATTAACCCATCAAAAGGCCATAAATGAACCTAATAAAGTTATAATAAATAAATTAAATATATAGGAGGTTCTGTAATCATTAATTTATGAACCTAAATTTTATTATTCTGGTCATTAAGATCAAGTGAGGAACACCTTCAAACTTAAGGTAAGGGTTTCCTAACCAAACCTCCATTTCTTTAAGGTTACTCTTTGTCTCCATTTATCCCAATTAATTTTTTAAAAATTCATATTTACTCCTCATAATTTATTTTTTAATGTTCTATATATGTTTACCAACTAGAATTATACCTTTATTTATGGGGATTTATATTTTTTAAAAGGAACTTTTAATATTCTTTCCAAACTACAAGCACGATTCATAGGAATTTCACAATTTCTTACCTATTTTTAAGGGTACTCTATAATATTTTTTTAGAAACCATCATATTTATAAATTCAATAATTTTATTATGAAAATATTATCTACTTAACTTCTGGTTTTATAAAAATACTTATAAAAAAATAAATCTTATTTTCAAAGTAAAAGAGTATTTATCTCAAGAACTACTCAATGATTTTATAAGAGTAACTTCTTATTTTTCAACACTCTTGTTGATTCTTATGAATTGTTGGAGTTAATATTTTATGATATCATCTACCATATTTAATTGAATGGTTTATGATTATTTTTACTGTGGCTGTGCTATATTAAAACCATTCACCAATTTACTCTGAATGGTTAGTGTTTATGCTTAATGTTCGATGAACATTATTGACAATTCATATGTTAGTTTCTATATGAATGTATATGTCATTTATATTTATCCCCATTCATATGAGGAATTAATTTTACTTAGTAAGAAAGGGTGGGTCCCACTATATCCTCTCGATGCATAGGTAGGTCTCACAAGACAAACTACGGTCTTAGCACAAGGCCTTGAAAAAATGATTATTTATGGTCTTGGCACAAGGCCTTGAAGGTATGGTTACGATGTATGAAATTATTTATTCCCTAATTATGAAACTATTAATTGAAAGTTCATGAGGTTATTCTACTATTAGAATACCCTTTATTATGTTTGATTATGGAATTATTTATTCAACTCTTATTCCTACCTTAATGTGTTCAAGTTCATTTTTAAAGGAATGTATTTTTAGTTATTCACCATGCCTAATGTTCAGGTTTATAATATCTTCCTCTGTATTGATTACCCTTACAGAGCATCTGATCTCACCCATTCTTATGTTTCATTTTCACAGGACATGAAGAGGTATTTTATGAATGAATTGCTGGGATAACCTAGGAGATATGGATGTTTTCAAAGGAATTTTTATGTTGTATTTATTTTCAAGTTGTAATATTGAACTTATATATGTATCTTGTTTCCAAAGCTACTAAAATACTATATCCTTCAAGATGCATATTACTTGTTTATATGCCAATGTAATAAAATAAGGCACTAGCTCTAGGTAACTAGGTTCAGGTCATTTCAGTTGGTATCAGAGAAAGTTTAGCAGAAAACTTGGAAACTAGATTTAGAAAAAAGTATATTAGGGAACAAAACACTAAGATAGACTTTGAGGATAAAAATACAAGAACATCATGAAATTTTTAGTAAGGAATAGATTATGTGGATATTTCTATAAAATACATCCTTTTGTGGATACTATAAGTGGACGCGGTTCTGAAACAGATGTAACTAGGAGTGAAAACTCTGAAAAAGATTCTTGGGCTTGACCTAGGGTATCCTGGTACACAACAAAAGGCCTTACTATACACCTGGTTTGACACTCTTGGGGGATATTCTTAGGATAATTAACATTTTGTTTACAAGACTTTATGAAGGATTTAAATGTAATATTTTCCTCAAAGAAACCATGTTTACGATTATGATATTAGCTATGTATAGAATTTCAATTTATGTTAAGTATTTTTTTTATGTTTATATTATACATTACGATTCATAACCTAATATAGTGTATTCCATTATTTAGAAATGGAACCTAGTGGAAGGAATGAAAACTGGATGAATTCACATGCCCTATCTAGGGATTTCCCTCCAATGCAAGATACTGATGTTGGCTCTGGCACTGTGACTGGTGATGAGAAGCTTATAACTATATTGGGAAAAGTGAATGAGGTTATGAATAATAACCTTACCCATATGGAGAATCTAGATCCACAATGTGGGGGAGCTATGGTAGACCACTTTATGCGACAACATCCTCAATAATTTAATGGGACTGAAAACCCATTCATAGCAGAGTAGTGGATAAGTTCACTAGAGAAGATATTTCTCTCTCTAGGATGTAATAAAAGAGAGATGGTTATCATGGTATTTTATCAACTATTAGAAGATGCAGATCAATGGTGTTTTTAATCCAAAACACAAATGAGGAGGAAAAAATTGAAGAAATGGAATGAAGGAATTTTAAAGAAATATTATTCGAAAAATACTTCCCTTGTGAATAGCGAGAAGATATAGAAAGGCAGTTTCTGAATCTGAGGCAAAAAAAGGATGATAATGTTGCAAAGTATAAATCTAACTTCACAAGGTTAGCAAGACAAGCTTCAGAATATATACATATTCTAAAGAGAAATATTGATCGATTCTTTGATGGTTTAAAACCATTCCTCCTTAGTGCTCTAGTCTCCAAAAGTTTCTCATAATATGAGGATATAGTCTCAAGTTCTTTCAAGATAGAAAATGGATTCTATAAGTCTTATGATTTTAAGGAAAATCAAGAGAAGAAAAGGGAAGCTTAAAACTCTAGAAAAGGAAATATAGAAATGGGGAAGAAGTGAAGAGTTGACCTTCCACCCTGTGATAATTGTGGGAAGAGACACCCTAATACATTCCTGAAGGGTATGGGTGTTTTCTACAAGTGTGGAGAAAAATTCCATCTATCTTGGGATTGTAAGGGGAATAAGGAAGCTACCAATTTTCAATGCTACAATTATAGGGAGAGGATACATTATAAAAATTATTATCCAAGGTGTCAAGGAAACATTCCCCCAAAAAGGCCAAGGGAGAAAGGCTAAGATTATGCGATCACAACTGCTAATATTTTAGTCTCTAATGATGTAGTGGAAGGTACTTTAATTGTTTCCTCAAACTTAGCCAATGCTTGATTTAATTTTGGATCATCACATTCTTTCATATCTTCCCAATTTTCCAAGAAAATTAGATATTTCTAATTTGATTTAATAAGGGATTTTTCAGTCAAAACTCCATAGGGAAGTATCATTGCAATAAATTTGTGTCATGAAGTCACCATTATGGAATATAAATGTGATTTATCTACTGATTTTATTTTTATACCCATGATTGAATTTGATATAATCCTCGGTATGGATTTGCTTTCAAACCATGATGAAAAAATTTATTGCAAGAAGAAGGTTACAATTTTTGAGGATGATGTGTAATCCCTTATCTTTAGTGAAGAAAAATCACCATATGATTCTCATCTAGATCCACCCCAAGTAGCTCTACTAAATTCAATTATTGGGGAGGAAGGGAATGAAATAACTATGGCTGAAGAAAAGAATGTTCAAATAGAGGATGTACCTATTGTGCAAGAATATGTGGATGTATTTCTATAGGATTTACCTGGACATCCTTAGAGTGGGAAATTGAGTTTTCCATTGACTTATTTCATGATTCAAGTCCCATATCAAAGACACCTTATATAATGGACACTGTGAAATTAGTGGAACTATATAAACAACTAGAGGAATTGAGTGATAAAGGATTTATTCAACCTAGTGTTTCTCCATGGGGAGTCCATGTTCTTTTTCATTAATAATAAATATGGATCTACGAGGTTGTGTATTGACTACAACGAGATCAATTCTATAACAATAAAGAAAAATTATCCCATACCTCGCATTGATGTTTTATTTGGTCAACTTCACAGATCCCAATTTTTTTTGAAGATTTACCTTCGATCTGGATATCATCAGCCGCAAGTAAAGAAGGAAGATATTCCAAAGATAACATTTCAAACTAGGTATGGACATTAAAAATTTATAGTAATGCCTTTTTGACTGACTAATTCACCCTCTATCTTCATGTATCCGATGAATAGGATTTTCAAGGAATATCATGATGAATTTTTGGTGGTATTTATTGACGATATCTTGGTATAATCAAAAATCTATTAAGATCATGAAAATCACTTGCACACTATTCAGAAGACTCTTAGAAGAAATGAATTATATGAGAAGTTTATAAAGTTTGAATTTTGGCATCAATAAGTCTCCTTTATTGGCCACATTATCTCTACTGATAGAATATCTATTGATCCAATGAAGAATAAGGCTATTCAATAATGGATTAATCTAACAAACACAACCGAGGTACATAGTTTTATTAGATTAGAAGGTTACTATCGATGTTTTGTTTAGAACTTCACCCATTTATCTAACCCAATGACCAAGATTACACATAAAGCGGTTATATTTTTATGGACAAAATAATGTGAGGATTTTTTTAATAATTGAAAAGGAGATTAGAGAATGATCAAATCCTAACTCTACCATCAGGGAATGATGAGTTTGTGATCTATATTGATGTATCAAATAAAGGACTTGGTTGTGTCCTTATGCAGAATGATGGAGTTATTGCCTATGCATCAAGGCAGTTAAAAATTAATGAACAAAATTACCCTACTTAGGATATTGAGTTAGCTTCTGTAATCCTTGCTCTAAAAATATGGAGATACTATCTCTATGGTGAAAGATGTAATATATAAACGGATCAAAAGAGTCTGAAGTATATATTCTCATAGAAAGAAATCAACATGAGGTAAAGGAAATGGCATGAACTACTCAAGGATTATTATTTTTCCATACACTACCACCCAGTAAATAAAAATAAGGTAGATAATCCATTTAGAAGGAAAGATCATGGAGTTCTCAAAAAAATAAGGATTTACAAGGGAAATGTTTACATGAATCTAGTGAGGATGGATATGAGAATTATCAAAGAAGGTGAAAAATCAATAATTTTTCAAATGGTTTCCCAACCATATTTATTAGAAAGGATTAAAATCCCTCATACCAATGATGAGAACCTTCATAAGAAAATTAATACTATGAAAGATGGGAAGTTGGCTGACTTCGTATGTAAAGATGGAATTCTGAAATTTGGGAAGAGGCTATGTGTTCCCATTTTACCCGAGATAAAAAGGGAGTTATTAGATTATTCTCATAGCTCAAATTTCTATATACACTATGGTATCACTAAGATGTATAGATATTTGAAAGAACATTTCTGGTAGGACAACATGAAGTGGGAAATTGTTGATTAGGTATCAAGATGTTTTGTCTGTCAATAAGTGAAGTCCAAACGACAACATCCTAGAGAAGTCATGAAACCTCTACCTATTTCTCCATGGAAATGGGATGAAATCACCATTTAGTTTTTCACAATATTACTAAAATATACAAGGAAAAATGATGCTATATGGTTAATTGTTTATCATCTTATGAAATTTGTACATTTCCTTGATATAAGGGGGATTTTCCACTAGATTTCCTAGCACAACTCTATATCAATGAAGTAGTGAGATTTAATGA
This sequence comes from Viscum album, assembly GCA_963277665.1. Taxonomy (NCBI): domain Eukaryota; kingdom Viridiplantae; phylum Streptophyta; class Magnoliopsida; order Santalales; family Viscaceae; genus Viscum; species Viscum album. Next base: position 494,245,702 of record OY728132.1, read on the forward strand.
AGCACCTCTTTCAATTGTTTCTGACCACGATACACGATTTACATCAAAATTTTGGAAAAGTCTTTAGAAAGCTTTGGATAACGAGCTTCGATTGAGTACTGCTTATCACCCACAAACTAACAGGCCATTAGAAAGGATGATCCAAACCTTAGAGGACATGTTGAGTTCATGTTCACTTGACTTTCAAGGTATATGGGATCAAAATTTACCCTTAGTGGAGTTTTCCTACAATAATAGTTTTTAGTCAATTATTCAAATGGAACCATATGAATCATTTTATGGAAAGAGATTTCATACACCAACTTGTTGGGATGAAGTTAGAGAAAGGAAGATTGTGAGCCAAGAGCTTTTGAAGGAAACAATAGTGAAGGTAAAGACTATTCAAAACAATATCAAAGAAGCTCAAAGTAGGAAAAAGAGATATGCCAATAATCGAAGGAAGGATTTTGAATTTCAAGTGGGAGATCATGTTTCTTGAAAGCATCTCTATGGAAGGGCGTTATAAGATTTGGGAAGAAAGGGAAACTAAGCCCTAGGTAAATAGTCCCTTTTGAAATTCTATAGATAATTGGAGTTGTTTCATGTTGTTTGGATATACATCCTAGCCTGTTTAAAGAACATGATGTGTTTCAAGTCTCATTTCTAAGAATGTACATTCCATACCCAACTCATGTCCTCACTTCTGAAGGTATAGAATTGGAAGCTGACCTATCTTACCTTGAATAGACTTTCTAGATTCTGGACACTAAAGAACAAGTGTTGAGGTATCAGATGAATTGACTGGTAAATATACTTTGGAAAAATCATAAAATCAAATAGGAAACATGGTAGCCTCAGGAGCTTAAGATGAAGAACTACCCAAATATTTTTGTGAGGTAACATTCTAGAAATTTCAAGGATGAGTTTTTTGTTAGTAGGGGATAATGTAACACCCTAAGATTTTGAAAATAAATTTAATATCTAATGCATGAAAAACTGAGTCTTTACAAACACCAATTTTTTATAACCAAGCTGGTAAATATAATTTTTCTACTTCTGTGATTTGAATCTTGAAAAACTGACACACACGGTCGTGTTTAGGGTAAAATTTAGAGTTTGGTATAATACACTTAGTTTTTGATGAATGGTAACATACACTTATGAATAGTAACATACATTTATTAAAATAAATGAATAGAAAATTGAAAAAATAATAGAAACTTCACCCATGAATGTATACGAATGATGGTTTCATTTACCATTTGATAGAAAATGAGATGAATGGGGTTATTAAACTAAAATAATAACATATAATTATATGTGAGATACTAATTATGTTATATTTTAATGGTTATAGTATAATTTAAGGAGGTATAAGAATAAGTAAAATGAAAACGTTGGGTTAATATGATTACCTCCTCTTTGAGGAACCTTCTTTCACTTACACCTTAAGACTTCTAGATTTGTCTTATGGTAATACCAGGGCCTATAGAAAGTGTGGAGGAACTTTGGGAAGTTATTTAGGTATATAATGGTCATGATACAAGGCTCAAGAAGTGTGATGGATAGAGGAGGTATGGTTTCCTTATATAATAGAAGAGTGGGGTACCCTTATAATTACTTAAAGTATTAAATTAATAAAAAATATTTTCTTGTTAAAGTGGAACAAAATTGATATTTTTTTAATATAGGGTTATTATATGTCGAAATAATATCATTACATAAAATCTATACTATAAAAAACACTTTTAACCATGCTAGAATTGGCCTTTATCAGCAGTATAAAAGCACTAACTACCTCTGTGAGGTTAAAAGGCCAAGGCTTTTATCAGTGCTAGAAAAGCACTGATAAAGGGTATATTTATTAGCACAAATAAAAGTGCTGATAAAAGACTCTATTTATCTTCACTTTTATTTATCACTGATAAATATACCCTTTATCAGTTCTTTTAGAAGTTTCAATAAAGGTCATCTTTATCAGCGCATTTAGTAGCACTAATAAAGGTGTGAACTACTGTGTGATGCTACAACACACTACAACACCAAAAATAGGTACAGTGTGCTATAACAACACACTAAATCACCATAAATAGAACATAAAATACAAAAAATAAGAAAAAAAATACTGAATTTAAATGAAATAAAATTTATAACACAAATACAAGAAAAAAACACTATTGTAGAGTATGTTAGTTGTTTTTTTACAAAAATTAATGTGATTTTAAATAAAAAGGCGCATTTTGAGTCATACTGGTCACATCGTGAGTCAAAATGTGGTGTGACTAATTACTACACATCAAAAATGACTTATAGATCATTTTCCTAAAGTACCAAAACAATATGATTGTGTTTTCTCAGTTTGGAGTATGTGGGTTGTTTTTGTGATATTGATTAATGTCGATTTTGAATAAAAACACACACTTAGAGTCATATGAGTGACATTTGGCATCATATTGAGCTTCATCTGAATTCTAAATGTCACAAATGAATTATGGATATTTTTTCTAAAGTACCAAAATAATACAAATTCATTTTCTCAGTTTTGAGTATGTCATTTTTTTCACTAAAATTAATGTCAATTTTGAATAAAAAGACACAATTTGAGTCATACTGGTGACACCATGCATTGGATTGAGGTGAGGAGGATTTTTAAACATCCCAAATGACTCATTTATTTTTTTCCCAAAGTATAAAAACAATTACAACGTGCTTCCTATATTTTGTGTACGCCACTTGTGTTTTTTTACTAAAATGTCATTTTAAACTAGTAACACACACTTTGATACATACTAGTGAAATCATGTGTGGGTTTGACATGAAACTAATTTATACACATCACAAATAAATTATAAATTTTTTTCCCAAATTATCAATATAATATGAGTGTGTTTTCTCAGTTTTCAGTGAATGACTCCTTTTTGTATTAAAATGTCAATTTTAAATTAATAACAAATACTTGGAGTCATATCGGTCACATTATGCATTGGATTGAGGTTTGGCTGATTCCTACACATCAAAAATGACTTGTGGATCATTTTTCTAAAGTAAAAAAACAATCCAAATGTGTTTTCTCAATTTTGAATATGTGATTTCTTTTTTCACTAAAATTAATGACAATTTTGAATAAAAAGATGCACTTTGAGTCATACCAGCCACATTGTGCGTCATATTGAGGTGTGGATAATTTATACATGCCCCAAATGACTCATGGATCATTTTTCTAAATTATCAAAACAATAATAATATGTTTCCTATATTTTCAGTATGTCACTTCTTTTTTTTACTAAAATATCATTTTAAACTGGAAACACTCACTTTGAGGCATATAAGTGGAATCGTGTGTGGGTTGGACATGAGACTGATTTATACTCATCCTAAATGAATTATGAATCATTTTCTTAAATTATCAAGACAATATGATAATGATTTTTGTGGTTTTTAGTTAGTGACACTATTTTATTAAAATGTCAATTTTAAATTAATAATGGATGCTTGGAGTCATATTGGCACACAGTGAATCAGATTAAGATGTGGATGATTCCTACACATCAGAAATGACTTATGGATAATTTTAATAAAATACCAAAATAATCCTAATGTGTTTTGTCAGTTTTGAGTATGTCAGTTGTTTTTCACTAAAATTAATGTCAATTTTGAATAAAAAGATGCACTAGGAGTCATACTAGTCACACCATGCATTAGATTGAGATGTGTATGATTTCTAAACATCCCAATTGAATCAAGAAACATTTTCTTAAAGTATTAAAACAATCATAATGTGTTTCCTCTATTTTGAGTATGCCACTTGTGTTTTTTACTAAAATATCATTTTAAACTAGAAACATGTATTTTGAGCCACATAGGTGGAATCATCTATGGTTTTGACATGAGATAATTCATACACATTAAAAATGAATTATAAGTTATTCTTCCAAATTATCAAGATAATCTGAGCACATTTTCTTGATTTTCAATGAGTGACACTTTTTTGTATTTAAATGTCAATTTTAAATTAATAATAGACACTTGGAGTCATACCGATCGCACCATGGGTCAGACTGAGGTGCAGTTGATTCCTACACATCAAAAATAACTTATGGATTATTTTTCTAAAGTACCAAAACAATATGAATGTGTTTTATTGGTTTTGATTATGTCAATTGTTTTTTCACTAAAATCAATGTCCATTTTGAATAAAAATAGGTACTTGGAGTCATATCGGTCACACCATGTATCATTTTGAGGTATAGATTATTTATACACGTCCCAAATGATGCATGGAACATTTTCCTAAAGTATCAAAATAGTAAGAATTTGTTTTCCTCTATTTTGAGTATACCACTTTTTTTTTACTAAAATGACATTTTAAACTGGAAACGCGCACTTTGATCCATACAGGTGGCACCGTGTGTGGGTTTGACATGACACCTGTAATGACCCAATGTTTTATAAATGGAAATTACTTTCGTATAATAATGTCATATAATCATAAGAAATCACAACATAATGAACTAATAAGTACTATGTGATCTTTAAACATAATATTTTCACTTCTGTGATTTGAATTTCAAAAATCTTAAATATACGGTTGCGATCAGTAAGATGTTTGGAGTCCGATAAGTCAAACTTAATTTTTTTGGTGAATAATAACTGTTGACGCTCCTTTCGTCACAGGGTCTAAAACAAGGAAATTGGGAAAGATTTGAAGTCAAAGTGATTCAAGCTTATGAAGTAATGGAAATGGAATTTGGAATTGGAAACTTGGTTACTTTGTTTTATACAAAGCCCTAAGATTTCCTTAGCAAAAATTTTAAGCCATCTTGGGAGGCCATCCAAGGACAAGTACCTCGAGCTCATGCGGGACCCGAGGTTCAACCGCGCTCAAGGGGTGTCCTCAAGGCCAAGGCGACACCCTGAGGCAGCGTTCCCCTGGAGGATCACACATGGTGGGTGCATAGCGTGCCCGAGGAGCATAGTGGGCGCTTGGAGCGCGCCCGTAGAGGCAGGGGTGGGCGCAGAGCGCGCCCGCAGAATAACACGGTGCGGGGCGGCACCGTGGAGGTTGGAAGTTCAATCGGAGTGATACCGGCAGCGTTACTTTGATAAACCGCAGAAAAAACTGGTATCCGCTTCGATGTGGGATGCGGGATTTTTAGCTGGGATCTAATCTCGGCCGTCCGCTTCATCTCACGTCGATCTAGGCCGCACGATCGATCTCGCGCAAGATGATCTAATCGCAGCCGTCCGACTTCATTAAATGGCCGATCTGATGGCTCCCCGAACGTCTTCAACCTCAAGCTCGAGCTGAGGACACCCCGTGCCACCCGCGGCCTCGCCGTGTACCAGGCGCCTCCCGAAGCCGGTTTTCGAGCATCCGGCTACCTCCGGTGAAGCTAAAGACTCCATCCGGTTCGTCTGGCCCTAAGGAACACAACCATGCATAAAAATAAGTTTGCATGCAATGTTTGGAGAATTTCGAGGTTGGCTGAGGCAAACGAAGTGCCGAGGCCATGAAGGTTCGTGTTTTGCATGGTTTGGACCAAATGAAGGCGGTGTATGCGTTCTAAGTCGCATGCACGTGAAGGAGGAAAATAATAAAAGGAACCCACGTTCAACAGAGGATATTTCAAAATTTTGAGGAAACCATTAAGATCCAAAAATCACGGTGGTTCAGGTTTTTTTTCTCACGCGGATGAACTACCCCTACCTTGCCTATAAAATGAGGCCGTGGGGATGGAGAAGAGGGCGGAAGTTTTGGCCGAAAACTTAAAGTCTCGTGAGAGAATCCATGCCTCGCGAAGAATACCCCTGTGCACACCACTTGCGCGGCAGAATCCCGAAGCCTCCTTTTGGCTTCGTTTTGTTCCATTTGCAGACTCCATGCACGAAAGAAGAAGGGGAGAAGACCCCCTGCATGCTACCCCTTGCGCGACAAGAAGAAGAAGGTCGCACTCCTTGCACGCCACATTTGTTCACCATGCCCCCAGCGTGGTAGGAACTTGCGCGCCCGCGGGTGATACACCCTGCGCGCCCGAGGCGGCAGTTGCTGTCCAAACACCCTGCACGCCCTGCTTGTGCCCTTGCACTTGTGTGCCTGAGGACTTGCGCAACCCGTTGCTCAAGAATCACCTTGTTCACCCGCGGTGCCTTCCACACTTGATGCTTAGCGGCTGCCTTGTCTATTGGACTTGCACGATTGAAGAAAGGAAGACGAGCCCGCACCCTTGCGTGGCGGTTGCACCTACGCGCTGCCTTGTTCCCTTGCACCCTGCGCGTACCCGAGGGCTTGTAACACCATGCGTGCCCTTCTTGTGCCCAAGGCCGAAGCACCACTTTTGCGGCCCTTTCTTGTAACACCATGCGCGCCCTTCTTGTGCCCAAGGCCGAAGCACCACTTGTGCGGCCCTTGCTTGTGACCCTACGCGGCAGTGTGTGTGCAATGTGAAGGAAGTATCCCGAGGCCATACCTTGTGTATGTGCCAAGTGAAGACACCCTACGGGTGGTTTATGTGCAAAAGAAGAAGAGGCCAAGCTCACGTGTGTGCAAGAGTGAAAGAAGTGTGTGTAAAGAGTGAAGAGGCTGAGACCAATCCAAGTGTGTGTGCATAGTGGAAGAGCACATTTTGTGTTTGTGCAAAAGAAGTGGAGGCCACACTTTGTGTTTGCAAAGTGATCAAATTGGGTGCGAACAAGAACAAGGAAGGCCGAACCTATGTGTGTGCAAAGTGTACACATTTAGAAGGAGAAGAAGAAGATCCCACAAGCGGCGCGCAAGTTGCGCTATGGTCGCGCAAGTATACTTGCGCGCCCCCATATGGTCACGCAAGTACTTGCGCGGCCAATCGATTTTTTCGCCCAAGGTATCCTCCATCCTATAAATACCCATGGTGGGCCCCACATTAGTAAAGAGGATCTTTTTCCAGAAACTCGGATTGAAGCTCCCGATGCCCAAGTCTCTTCTCAAAGCTTCCGGAACACTTCTAAGGTAATTTCTTACCTAGAACGGAAGATCTAAAGAGAAGAAGGAAGGCCTAAGTGTTGAAACTTATCAAACACTTACGCGCCGACTTATTTCCTTCAATATAACTTGAGTGTCCCTTTTCTGGAAGAACCTCAAGAAAATTCTAAAGGGTTTAAAAAAGAGTCGCTCAAGTATTTCAATGCTGGTTGAAAATCGCGCAAGTACACCATGTGTCGCGCAGGTATACCTGCGTGACCATACTTGCGCGCCCACAGGAAGACTTGCGCACCTTGCAAGACTTGTGTGCCCCTATCTTTTTGGGTTCCCATCTTGCACATTTTTTACCCCTCTTAAGCCATCACACCTTTCCTTTTCAAGATTCAGTCTTCAAGACACTCTTCAAAGCCATTTATGGCATGATCTCTTAATTTGACTTCCTTATCTGAAAGGAATTCTGTGGAATATCTCTCAAAGTCTAGTGATTTAAATATCCTTATGTCACTAAATCTGGAGAGTTCATTCATTCAACTTCATCCTTTAAGATGAGAGAATCCTAACCTGGGTCTCCTTTTTAGGAATAAAACTCAGTCATAACCTGGGCATTCTTTTTTAAGAGTAAGTCCCAGTCATAATCTTGGGCATCCTCCTCAGGAGTAATCCCCAAACCATAATTCCTTAACTTGGGCATCCTCCTCAGGAGTAAGACCCAATCAAGTCCTCTAATTTTGGGCATCCTCCTCAGGAGTAATCCCCAAACCTTAATTCCCTAACCTGGGCCTCCTTTTTAGGAGTAAGTCCCAGTCATAACCTTGGGTTTCCTTTTCAGGAGTAAGCCCCAAGTCCCCTAACCTGGGCCTCCTTTTTAAGAGTAAGTCCCAGTCATAACCTTGGGTTTACTTTTCAGGAGTAAGCCACAAGTCCCCTAACCTGGGCCTCCTTTTTAGGAATAAGTCCCAGTCATAATCTTGAGTTTCCTTTTTAGGAATAAACCTCAAGCACCCTTAAAATTCTCTTAACCAGTCATAATTTACCTTTGATTTGGGTTTCCTTTTCAGGAGTAAAACCCAATCATAAGTCCCCTCCTAACTTGGGCATCCTCCTCAGGAGTAAGCCCCAAGATTAGAGTATTCAAATCTCCATAAAGCACATATACCTTTATGGACCCTGTTCCTGGATTTTCTCCCTAAAAGTAAATCCTAAACCTTCATCTATTTTGGGAAGTCATACCTACATAAGCCCCAAACAAATTCTTATGATTGCATCTTTCATGGAACAATTGTCTAAATTTTACCAATACCTCTTGTTTCTCACACCGAGCATGACTCACGTGAGCTTAGAGTGTAAAAGTAATTATGACATTCTTCTTTGAGCCATCAATCATAAACATCATACTCCATTACTCGAACTACGTGGGTTCTGATTCCTTTTCCAAAACAAAGGATGCGTAGGTAGCCCATTTATGGGTTTGATCCCAACTTTGAAATAATCTCTGTCCTTCTGAATGACAATAAACTTCTAGTGCCCCACTGAGTGGCTTTAAAACCAGCCTGGTCATCATAATGACCAAGAGACTTTTTTATAAATGTTTTGAAGGATACCATTGACCAGGAATCTCTAAACAGATATAGATGATTCTCTATTGATGAAGAACCTCGAATACATATAAAAGATTCTCTAAATTTATTTCATATTTAATCATTTATTGTTAAAACTAAAGGAAAGCACATTTTATACTTGGTAATGTAATAAGGATTCACGAACATAACATAATCTATAAAGAGAGTCTCGGAGTAGACAATAATTCCCCTCAAAAAGGTGTGATGAGTCCGACCTCCCATCCTCTCGACCAATGCAAATTCCTAAGCCTCATTAGTCCACAAGCTAATGAGCGCCTGCCTTTGGAATGTAGGTCCAAACGGATGTGGAATCATTGGATGTTTCCGGTTCTACGAACAAACCCGTTAGAAACCGATCGGAACATTTGAATCTCCCGTCCAGGATGTCATCCCCGGATTCCGTGACGAAACAAAAATGGTGAACCCGACGTGAATCCTTAACCAAGTTAAAGTGATATTCTTCTTATTTGTTAGGCCCCTTGGTCCAACAAAGCAATAATTGACATGTGCTCATCCAAAAGATGCAATGGCCGGATTCATCTTGATTATGTCTGTTATATGGAACAGGCACTCTTTTCTCAATATCTTCTGCAAAATGGCTTTCTTTAAATTCACCTCTGTGAATACTGCTGCTGTGAACACCTCTACTGTGAGGTCTGCTGCTGTGAAAACCAATGCTACTACTCCTGCTGGAACGTCGTCCGCTCTGAGGATGACATCACCAACTCAGTATCTTCAACGCTGGGTTTCTAATGCGCTGGTTAAGGAGTACCGTCGCAACGGTACTATCCCAACTCTGGAGGCCGCTCGTCAAGCCCTCCAAGTTAACAAATCTACCTGGTCGTCCGGACAACGGCGGCCAGCAATTAAGAAGCAGGTTGTGCTGACTACCGTCTCCAACCATTTCGGGTCGTTATCCCCGGAACGCAATTTCCATTTACTCCCTGACTCTGAGGAAGTGAATGAGCAGGTCCCGTAGGACCTTAATTCAAAAAGACAGGAGTCCTTCTCAAGGGCTCCCATCAACAATCGCCGCCAGACTCGTGCGGTAGTGCGCCCTCAACATGATGAGGGTACCGACTCCAGGCATTCAGCTCAGGTTCCTCGAACCCGAGTAGGCAAGATGAAACGCCAGAGACGGAATCCGGTTAACAATAGGCAGGTTGTCATCCCTGCCATCTCCGGAGAAGTCCACCAACCTAACATGGTGGCAAATAACGAGCAGGCACAATCACCTGCCCGTTTTAATTCCGCTGTCCAGCAGACTCGTCTGGCAGCATCAAGCCTATCCCGCCAGGAAATTCCGGCGGAGTACCATAGGCAGGAACATACACCTGCTTATACATCACCAGTTAGTCAGCAGGCTCGTCTGACTACATATGATGGATCTCGTCAACCGCGTTTGGCGAAGTGTAATCAGCAGGCACATACACCTGCTAATACTAATCAAGCCTACCAACAGTCTCACTTGGTAGCGCACGGAGAAGTTAGTCGGAAAGTCCCGACGACAAACAGGAGGCAGACTCAACTCTCTGCCTCCACACTTGAGTACTGTCAGGATTCACTGACAGGAAAAGGAGGACAGGGGCAGGCACATACACCTACTCCAAGCCCGGAATGGACGTATATCCCCGTTCTGGCGGCTGAAGTCACCAAACATATTTTGTCAATGGTGAAAGAGCAGAAGAAAATTCATGCTCATATTCTGGATGCTTTCCAGGATATCATAACAGCTTCAGCATCATCACAGGGACAGACACATAAATCTATCCCTAGCAATGGAGTGACACATCAACGATTCACTCCAGAACAGACACACACATCTGTTACAGTCCAAGAGGGTTATGGGGCATACTCCCCCATATCATACGGACAAACAAGTCAGGCACATACACCTGATTTGAGTGGAGATCGTCAGCCTAACCTGACCATCTTTCCTGATCAGGTACATACACCTGCTCAGAGCAATCACTTTCGTCATCAAGTGGTTTCTAAAGCGAGTAAGAAGGCGTCTATGAAAAAGATCTGCCCAGCACAGTCAGGAGATCAAAGGCCAATCTGTAACAAGGCCTTACTCTATGCTGGAGTTCTTGAAGCCCTCAGACATTTATCTGTCGGAATTCAAGATTCTACTCCCTCAGTTCCCAATAACGGGAACATTAATTCTGAAGGTCTTCAACAGACACTTCCTCATGAAGACTTGCTTCATGAAAATTCGGTCAATCTTGAAGTTTCTTCTTCAGATGAGAGCCACAAGAACCCTCTGTGTGGTCAGAAGACCAAGGAGCAAGAGATTTCATCTTTTGTTGTAACCCATCATGACGGTCCTCCTCATGGTGATGAACTTCACTGCGAAATTCCTCTCCGCAGTAGTGATTCATGTTGTCTCGAAAATTCTTCAGAAGGCAATGTAGTGATGAGAAATCCCTCCTATCTCGAGGCACTTGCAAACGTAAAACCAGTCATGTCTGATGCTTTACTATCGGCAGGTGAAACTCTTTCTCCATCAGAAGATAGCCTGGGGTTCAGGTTATTCTCTGAACCATCCCTGGGTCATTCATCTTCCAGCATGAATAGTAATCTCTCTACCAATCTTGTTGAATCCGATGAAGCAACAAGGAAACACCAACTCTGGTCCAAACAGGTAGAAGAATCTTCATTTAATGATAAAGAGGAAATGCTGAACATGAGGAAAAACTGGCAAAAGGTGAAGTACCAGTCATGTTTTGGCCTTTGGCTAACTCCCAGTATGACATTCCAAAGATGTTGACAGATGATGGAATCCATGATATTCGTCTCAACATATGGAAAAATCTTTTTCAATTAAAGAAGAAGGTATTATCTTACGATGAATATGAAAATCATCTTAAGATAATAGAAGGTCTAAAACGTCAGATTGATTTGGCATCTCTATCAGTCTCTCGGTATCCAAAGGCTGAAAAGCAACAGAGAACCCTTCAACGTTCATGCCTTGGCGCACTAAGAAAATTGCGTCAGTTAATTGCCAATGCTCCATCTGATGTTCATATCAGAGGATGTGGTGTTCACGGAGCACTACATTTCACAGTGCTTTCTGGTCAGCAAAGCCCGCCGAAAATGGTCTCATGCAATGTTATTGCCCATGGCCGGCCACAGTCAATGGGATTTGTTCATAATCAAAAGCTTGCTCAAGAAAAGGCTTCAACTAGTTCCTCTCAAAATCAAGTATATAGAGAACAAGTTGTTGAATTGCTCCTACATCGAGCAGGCGAGAATATTTCACAAGCCTCTCGTCTGGAGCAAACACGTCATCAAATGACAGAAGTTTCAGAAATCATCCAACGATCTGTTGAACCAGGTGATAAAAGTGGATACAGGTTAATGCATCCAGCTAATTTCCGAACTAAAATTCGCAAGATCAAGAGAGATTTTAAGAAGATATCAGACATAGCATGTCAAGAGACACCCCAGCTTGCCAGACTGGGGACTTCTCTAACACAACCCTCAGAGTCAACAAATGGGATTCGAGGAGTTGAGCGGAAGCAGCAGGAACATCCCCAGTCTACCGGACTGGGGACTTTTTCAAATCCTCAATCCCTCCCTCAGAGAAAGTCAGTATTCTCTCGATTAGGGAATAAGCCTCAAGAGGAACGAAGAGCCAAGCTATCAGGAGATTCTCTCCAAGTGACGGTTCTCCAAGAAATTCCTAAGGGATCAAGTCAACAGAATTCCATGTCTCATCATGGACATGGAAGAAGACAATATCACAGAAATGCTGATAGAAAGGATTCCATGCAATATGCATCCATTAATGTCATCAATGCCGTTGCTGCTGATTCACCAGATGAAGCTCAATCAGAGGGATCAGATGGAGAGGTTCCTGCTTAAGAAGTTGCGCACACAGACCTAAATGAAGAAGGTGTGCGCACACGTAATCAAAGGCTTACCCAAAATCTGGGTATTCCTTCAAGTAACCCACTTCCCCCTCTCCGAAAAGGATCCAATAAGGGGAAAGGAAAGAATCAGGTTACTTCTCACCCTTCCTCTGAAGGAGGTCAATCGCTCTCATTAGAGAAAAGGTTTGCACAACATGAGGAATAAATGAAAGAATTAAAAAGGTTGAATGCAGAACTACTTCAGAGTAGTCTTCTTCTTAAGAATGCTGAATTCCGACAGCCGAAGAGATTTGTTGTAACTACTGAGATGGATCAAGAATATCCTCCTTTATCAGTACACCCACAGAGGTCTAATCCTACGGGTCAAACGCAACAATGGTTGGCAGCACTACCATCAGTTGCAGCCCCAACCACCACGTCTGTCCAAGCTTCATTCATTGCACCTACCCAAAACCAAGTTCAACCTGACGTTTCTCAAAAGTTAATAACTACTATTGAGTCATTAACAGCTCGGTTAGAAACTATGGAAGGGAAACGGGCGCAGGTTCAACCTGAAAAGAAAGTTTACCCTGAATGGGTAGATTCAATTTCTCCTCCATCCAGTTTTGGAAACCCTGTTTTCCCTACTTTCAATGGATCAGGCGACCCCGAACAACATTTGACGCATTACGTGTCTTGTTGTTATCCTATGATGGGAACTCCAGAGCAGCAAGAAGCAGTGAAACTCAGATGCTTCGTGCGAACCTTGCAAGGACCAGCTTTTGTCTGGTATACAAGCTTGCAATCCCGGTCAGTCATCGGATGGGAGGATCTTCGTCAAAAATTCCTTCTTCAGTTTAGCTCAACTTTGCCAAAAACGAAAGTTTTCGATCTTACAAACTGCAAGCAAAGGGAGAATGAAAGAGTCTCTGATTTCATTGCTCGTTGGAAGGGATTAACGTATTCCTTGAGTTTAGCACTCCCTCAGGAGGAATTGTTGCCAATATGTGTGGCAAATTTGCGTGACGAATTACGCACGCCATTGATCCCTGTGAAATACACAGGAGGATTTCGAGACCTTACTTCAATCGCTCAACAGATTGAAGATTCCCTTATACAGGCTAAGGTTAAATCTCATATAATTCCATCAGCTCCAGGAAGAAGAATGGGTAAAGCAGAAACTGCTACAGTTATGCTTAAACAAGAACCTGTACCTATTTCTACTTCAAAACCTTCATCTTCTCGAAGAATTCCACCTCCTGAACGCCAACAACAAATGATGTTTCGTCCAAATGATCAAAAAGATCAACGACGGAAACAATATGAGGATATGAAGAGTAAAACATACTCTTTCCGAAGTGATCAAGTTCCTGGTTACTTCATTTCAGCTCTGGAAAATAATTTGGTTCAATTACCAGTGCCCAAGAGGCCAAACAAGGAAGGAGATGAAGACCGTCCCAATTATTGTCCCTTTCATCAAATGTTGGGGCATCCCATCCAGGAGTGTTTTGTCTTTAAAGACCTCCTGCAAAAGATGGTCGATTTGGGACAAGTCAAATTGAAGGGTTCTTCAGCTCATGTAGCGTGTATTACCGCTACAGATCCAGAGGAAGGAGGCGAGTGGCAGGAAGTCAAAAGCAAAACTGCGAAAAAATATGATGATTGGATGGTCAGAAAGACAATCAATCAGACCCATTCCATTTTGCGAACACAATTGAAGAAGCCAATTGTGTCTCCTACAAAAGCTACAGTAAAGCCTCCATCAAAAGACAAATCCTCAAAAGGGCAGTGCAATTCAAAGAAGAAAGAGGAATCAGGAGAAGATGAGTATGTATCAAAGCCTAAATTTTCTTTGACTCTGGCATATTTCATGGCATCTACTTCAAAGCCATGGGCACCGCCCCATCAAACGGCACAGCCTAAACAGGCTAACCAGGCAGAGTCTTTATCAGACGAAGAGTTAATCTTTGGTTCTGTTAATATGTTTCAATTAACAGATCCATATTCCAGTCTTGATGAGCCTGAATTCCCTGTATCAAATAAGGGAACCTGAGGAAGTTCTTGAGGTTCAGGATATAGGGGAAGACGTGGATCTTTCCGAAGCCACTACTCTAATTCTACCCCTGCTAGCACTGTATATGCAGCAGAAACTCGTGGTAGAGCCCTTCAGCGAGCTCAAAAAGAACAAGCAAGTTCTTCTGCCAATGGCCAACTCAGTTTCGGCACAGTTATTTTGGAAGACCGATTAAAGGTTCCATCTTCTTTATCTCAGCAAGTAAATGGATCTAATCAGTCTAATCTTCCAAAACCAAGGATGTTCCCAGCTTCAATACAAGATACATCAGCTTCCAAATCATCTGCTTCCAAGGTACCTGCTAAACCGCATATTCCTATTGGGAAACGCAGACCTCTAGATCAAAAGTATGATATATTGAAACACTTGTCCCAAGTACCAGCCAAGTTATCAATTTTGAATGCATTGAATCTGTCAAAAGATCTTCGGGAAGCACTCATCGAAGCTTTGTCAAGTCCTCAGGAGTTTGAAGCTGAAATTGCTACAGCTGAAATCTATCACATAGAGAATAATCCTGCAGAATGCCATGCAGTGATATCTTTTACTGATAAAGATGAAGATGATGTTGTGCATGGGAACATAAAACCTTTGTACTTATCTGGCAAATTCAATGGTATATATGTTCGAAGAGCTTTCATTGACAATGGTTCAGGAGTCAACCTCATGCCCATTCGTACACTTCGTCGATTGGGCCTCACGGAATCTGATTTATCTCCTTCTACCATGATGTTGCAAGGATATGATAAAAATGAACAAGAACCACTGGGAGAAGTTACACTCAGAACTCAGTTTGGAGATCTTGTTTCCAATTCGGATTTCATGATTGTTGATCAAGACTCATCTTTCAATATCTTGCTTGGAAGACCCTGGCTACATCAGCATGCAGCTATTCCGTCATCATACCATCAATGTCTCAAATACTGTTTCGATGGTCAAGTTGGAACATTGTATGGTGATAAGGCCTCGTTCAAGACATGTGAGTCTCAATACATTGAGGCGGAATTTTATCACATGAAGGGAAGAGAAAAATCTACAATGAAGGAAATTACCAAAGTAAATGCTCCATATGGTTTGGAAAAAATTCCAATAAATCCATTTTCACATGTGAGTACAGATTATGAGTTACCTATCAGTCAAATTGACAAAATAGGCCCAAATCAAAATAATCTTATGGAAAGATCCATAATGTCAATTACGGCAATCGAGCCAGCCAACATGGGAGAAATTGGTAACTTACCAAGCAGTGATGAAAGAATAAGTGGTGACGTTTTCATTTAGTCTGCTGAAATTCCAACAAGTCTATACTTCGCTAATCAGGCTAGAAGAAGTTATAGCAACACCATAGGTGAATAATGATGTCGATTCTCAATCCATCATCTCCTCTTTATTTCCCAAAGAAGACCCTTTATCATTAATAGGGTCGGAAATGGAAGCTTCTTCTTCAAAATGTGAAAATTTTGACATCTCTTATGATCATGAGAATTTCGTTTTTTCATCTACTTTGCAAGTAGAAACGGAAGAAATAACACGTGATGAAGAGGAAGAGGAAGATCTTAGAGATGCTCCTCCAGCATTTGAAGAGGGTATCTCTACCACTGTGGATGAACTCAGAGAAATAAATCTGGGTACAGAGAAAGATCCACGCCCCACTTTAATTAGTGTGGCCATGACCCTTGAAGAGCAAGAGATGTATATTTCTTTTCTAAAGCAAAATAAAGATATTTTTTCTTGGAATTATACAGAGATGCCTGGCCTTGATCTTGATGTTGTTACTCATCATTTGTGTTTACCAAAAGAACATCGAGGATTCAAGCAAGCCGCGAGACAGAACACACCCAACCTATGCTTCCAAAATTGAGGCTGAAGTGGATAAGCTTATCAAAGATAACTTCATCAGAGAAGTTCAATATCCCAAGTGGTTGGCTAATATTGTCCCTGTAAATAAGAAGAACGGACAAATTAGGGTTTGCATCGATTTCAGAGATCTTAATCGTTATTGTCCTAAAGATGATTTCCCAGTTCCGATTACAGAACTCTTAATTGATGCGACGGCTGGATATGAAGTACTTTCTTTCATGGATGGATATTCTGGATATAATCAGATCTGAATGGCCCCAGAAGATGAGGAATATACAGCCTTCAGAGCTCCTCAAGGTGTGTTTTTTTTACCGGGTAATGCCCTTTGGTTTGAAGAATGCAGGTGCAACATATCAACGCGCCATGCATCGTATCTTCAAACCCCTTTTAGGGAAGTTTGTTGAATGCTATGTAGATGATTTGGCGGTTATATCCAAACAACGTTCTAATCACTTGGATGATTTGGAAGTCATATTCCACAAGCTTCGACAACATAATTTAAAGATGAACCCCTTAAAATGTGTTTTTGGGGTAACCTCAGGAAAATTACTCGGCTTTGTTGTACGCCATCATGGTATTGAAGTCGATCCTGAGAAGTCCAAATCAATCCTTGGTATGTCACCTCCTCAGAATTTGAAAGAATTAAGAGGACTTCAAGGGAACTTAGCCTATATTCGGCGTTTCATCGCCAATTTGGCAGGAAAAAGTTTACCCTTTACCAAATTATTGAAGAAAGGAGTCACTTACCAGTGGACTGAAGAATGTCAAGAAGCATTTGATGTTCTCAAGAAATACCTCTTGAGTCCACCAGTAATCATGCCACCTGTTGAGGGTAGACCTCTTATCCTCTATGTGACAGCTTTAGAGCGATCATTGGGTGCCTTTCTCGCTCAAAAGAATGATGCTGGGAATGAAAATAGTCTCTACTATCTCAGTAGAACTATGCTTGAAGCAGAAACCCGGTATTCAAGTATTGAAAAGTGCTGCCTAGCATTAATCTTTGCAGTTCAGAAACTGAGACACTACCTGCAACATCACGAGGTCCAATTGGTATCTCGTAATAATCCGCTCAAATTCATCCTTAGTCGTCCAATGCTTACAGGACGTCTGGCAAGGTGGGCGGTTATTCTACAGCAGTTCGACATTCAGTATGTGTCTCAAAAGGCAATTAAGGGCCAAGCTCTAGCTGATTTCCTGGTTGAACATCCTTCAGTGGAAGACACGTATTCAGATATCGAACTCCCTGATGAGGAAGTTTTTCTCTATTCAAGAGAGTCCTCAAACATGGGAAATGTATTTTGATGGTGCTTCTAGAAGTCCAACAGGGAAGAAAATGGAAAATCCTAAATTCAACAAAGTTGGTTTAGGAATTGTGCTCATTTCTCCAGATAAGGCAGTGTTACCTTATTCCTTTTTGTTTTGGGAAGGTGGTACCAATAATGAAGCTGAATACCAAGCTCTCATTACAGGCTTGGAGTTAGCGCTTCAGGCACAAGTGAATCACTTAAAGGTGAAAGGTGATTCAAACCTGGTAATCAAACAAGTCAATGGGGATTATTCCATCAGAAAAGAAGAATTAATCCCTTTGTATGATTACGTCAGAGAGTTAATGTCGGAATTCCCTTTAGAACCGACATTTTCTTATGTCCCAAGATCACAAAATGCTCAAGCTGATGCACTGGCTAATATAGCCACAGCTTTAGCAGATCCAAATCGGGACGAGACAACCATATGTATTGCCCACCGTCGTGCAATTTCACCTTATGTTCAAGTCAGAATAGAGGAAATTAATGAAATTAGTCCCATTCCTGAACCGTATGGTCATACTACGGGATGGATGTCACCTATCAGGGAATATCTTCAAAATGGAACACTTCCACCTGATAGAGCCGAGAAAGAACAAATTCGGCGACGTGTTGTCAATTTTACTCTTTATGATAGCCCAAACCACCTCGAGAAAATTCTCTACAAACGTGGTTTTGATGGAGTTCTCTTCAGATGTATTGATGGTGAAGAGACAATGGCTGTCATAAAAGAAGTGCATGCAGGAGTCAGTGGTGCCCACCAGTCTGGACATAGACTATCTGATCAAATTCAAAGGCTTGGATACTTTTGGCCTTCAATGATACAAGATTGTGTTAATTTCACAAAGAAGTGTCATTCATGCCAAGTATATGCCAACTTCATTCATAAACCTCCAGAGTTGCTTCATACAGCTAAATACTCATGGACATTTTCCACATGGGGAATGGATGTGGTGGGACCTTACCCTTCAGCTACGGCCAAGCAGTTTAAGTACATTCTTACTGCTACTGATTTCTTTTCCAAATGGGCAGAGGCAATACCTCTCAAAGAAGTTAGTTCTAAATGCATTGTTAACTTCATCAAGTCTAACATCATTACTAGATTTGGTGTCTCTCTTACCATATTGACGGACAACGGCACCAACTTCTGTTCTTCTGAGGTAAAGAAATTGTATCAAGAATACAACATTAAGTCCAACCATTCATCTCGATATCATGCAGCGGCTAATGGACAGATAGAGGCCTTCAACAAGACTCTTTCAAATATACTGCAAAAGATGGTGGATAAAGATAAAAGGTCATGGCCTGATAAACTCTTTCATGCTTTTTGGGCTTATCGGACTACCACTCGCAATGCAACGCGGTCAACTCCATATTCATTGGTATATGGAACAGAAGCAGTCTTGCCAATTGAAGTTCAATTGCCCTCACTCAGAATAGCCATTTGTGATCAGTTATCTACAGATGAGCAATCCCAAAAGCGGTTGAATGAATTGGAACAGTTAGATGAGAAAAGATTGTGCACTTTTCACCACTTGGAAATCTATCAGAATCGAATAGCACGAGCTATTAAAAAAAAAGTTCGTCTTCGTTCATTCATTCAGGGAGAATTGGTATTGGTTCTCAGAGCACCAATGATACCAGGAAAGAAGCCTCCCAAGCTTGAACCAAAATGGGAAGGACCTTATTCAATACATAAGTTCTACTCCAATGGAGCATATTCTCTAATCTCAATGGATGGAGAACACATCACGACTTCAACTAATGCCAGATTTCTGAAGAAGTATTTTGTATAAACACAAAATATTGTTCCCAAATCCAAAACAATCACATTGGTTCATGTTATTTTGTCCCTGCTATATGACATTAAAATGTGCAGCACCAATAGTCCTAACTGCAAGACTTTAAACTGCATAGTCCCTATATTATGTCCGAGATGACATTAAACTATATTAAGTCCTAGCTACATGACTTTAAACTGTAAAGAAATGTTCTATCGTCCAACATGACGTTAAACTGTATAAATATTTTTTCCTACATGACATTAAACTGTTATTTTGTCCCTGCTATATGACATTAAAATGTGCAGCACCAATAGTCCTAACTGCAAGACTTTAAAATGCATAGTCCCTATGATATGTCCGAAATGACATTAAACTATATTAAGTCCTAGCTACATGACTTTAAACTGTACAACAATGTTCTATTGTCCAACATGACGTTAAACTGTATAAATATTTTGTCCTACATGACACTAAACTGTATTATGTCCTATCTACATGACATTAAACTGTACAGAAATTCCATATTTTGTCTGAGATGACATTAAACTATATTTTGTCCGAGAAGAGATTAAACTATATTGTGTCCTAGAAACATGACATTAAACTGTGTGGCACTTTCATCGTCCAGCATGACGTTAAACTGTAAAAAGTCCCCAGAACTGATATCCTCATATTTGTTCACCTTAGTCCTAGCTACATGACTTTAAACTGTATAGCACCAGTTCGTCCTTGCTATATGATGTCAAACTATACAGCAATGGTCCAGTATGACTTTAAACTGCAACTTCGTCCCACACGACATTAAACTGTGAAAAAGTTCCCTAAACCGTCCAGCATGACCTTAAACTGCATCATCCCTGGTCCAGCAAGACGTTAAACTGTGACGTCCTAATTACATTACGCTAAACTGTATGAAAGTCCCTCACGTACGGAAAGACGTTAAACTATATAATCATCAAAGGTCCAGTATGACATTAAACTGCACCATTCATGGTCCATGCATATGACCTTAAACTATTCGCACTTTCGTCTGACATGACGTTAAAATGGTACACTCTTTTGTCCTTATTGCATGACATTAAACTGCACAATCCCCCTTTCGTCCAATATGACGTTAAACTATTTCATCCCCATCGTCCTAACTACATGACGCTAAACTGTACATAAATTCCTTGATATGTCCTACATGACATTAAACTGTGCATCGTTAAGGTTGTTATTACCTCTTGTTTCTCACACCGAGTATGACTCACGTGAGCTTAGAGCGAACATCAACCATAAACACTCCCTTTGGGCCACTAACCATGTGTAAGTCCCAACAACATTTTTTATTAGATCATTGTCCCCAAGAACAACTTGATCATTAATTAATTCGTTAATTGAACTACACGGACTTTGATCCTTGCCCTCCAGGCTGGGTATGTAGGCAACCTTCCAGGGTTCAAGCCCAAAAATAATCTCTTCACATCGGTTCACCACCATCTCATATGATGTTTATTCGTGAAACCACTCCTAGAATCAATATTTTTTACATTGATTCACTTTCGTCCTTGTTATATGACGTTAAACTATGAAACACTTTTGTCCGGTACGACAATAAACTACAATATTCTTTGATTTCCTCATTTGAGAGAGAACTATTATTGACATTGATTTTTCAATCATGGTTTTCATTTTCAAAAGTCTACATGCATACATGGTAATGCCTAAACTTTTTATCTTAGGTTAAAACCATCATTGCACTAAAGTCCCCTTTCACCCTTCACATGTACGAACCAAATTTGTACAAAGGGTAGTTCTAGAACTACGTGGACTTGATTCCCATCCTTATGGGATACGTAGGAACATTCGAGTATCCCTCGAATCCAGTCCCAAGTCTTTTGGGCCGAACCCCAAATTTCACTTTCAGTCCCTTGGCTGAAAAGTCCTCATGAAAACACACACTGTGTATTCATTATTATGGTCCGAATTCTATGACCCTAAACTAAGATCACTCATACTTTCGTCTTGCACGACGTTAAACTTCATTTCAAGAACTACGTATGGCTTGATTCTCATTCTTATGAGATACGTAGTGAAGTCCAAAATTTCAACTCAGGACCCAGCCACAACATGATTATGGTTTTCATTGACCTATGTATCTCTATATACATTGGACAATACCCATATTTATGTATTATAATCCTAACCTTAAATATTTTCAGATCTTCATAACCCTTTTCATGACTTCTAGTCACAAAAATGTCAAACTTCTGAGAATTCTTTTGCCTGACTATGCAGCACGTGCCCATAGGTGGTCTTGCATAAACAGTCCACATAATAGACTTGTCAGCCAAAAGATGCTATTCATTTGACCATGCAGCCAATGCCCATAGGTGGCCCTGCATATTTCAACCCCCTAACGGGTTTTGTTAAATAATAGTAACTTCATTCTTGGGAAGAATGCCTCTTTTGTCCTTATTTGTCTTAAACGACAGTATGTAGGGATCCACAAAAAAATATCCATCCTTAACATATTTGTCCCATATCCTTTTTCATGATCTGAATGTATTCAAGTCTATGGTTTATTCTTCTTCCCTACGTTTGGGTCAGACCTTTGTAGGAGTGATATTCATCCAGTTCTTCGATATTCTTGTTCGGAAATATCTTCTCCATATTCAAGTACCTCTTTCCATACAACAAACTCTATACTTTAGAAAATTTGAATCTCCATAAACTTTCACTGGCTTTTAGCACTAGGAAAGTAAATTTCTGGGAGTTCTTTTGCCTGACTATGCAGCACGTGCCCATAGGTGGCCTTGCATAAACAGTCCACATAACAGACTTGTCAGCCGAAAGATGCTATTTATTTAACCATGCAGCCAATGCCCATAGGTGGCCCTGCATATTTCAACCCCCTAACGGGTTTTGTTAAATAATAGTAACTTCATTCTTGGAAACTACTTCTTCTAATGCCTTTTAGCTCTTTTTCATATCATTCCTCAGATTCAAATATTCTTAATCCATAGTTTACATATTTTCTCTCATACTTGAGTATGGTAATATGTTTTCAGATAAATTGTCAAGGAATTGAATCCATTTTAATCCATTTTTGGTCAAAGCTATTTTGACCTTAAACATTAGCCCCTTTATGTCCGGCATGCATGACTTTAAACTGCCCACAAAAAAGACAAAGGAACTCTGAATAAAAGTCAAGTTCCAACTCACTAAACATACATTCTATATGATTTAGGTAATATTGAGCAATTATATGATTCAAAGCTTGATTTCCTCAAAGTCAAATCTTCTTTTCTCTCCGGATCCAACTCTGAGGGGGGACTTTTGTTGACGCTCCTTTCGTCACAGGGTCTAAAACAAGGAAATTGGGAAAGATTTTAAGTTAAAGTGATTCAAGCTTATGAAGCAATGGAAATGAAATTTGGCATTGGAAACTTGGTTACTTTGTTTTATACAAATCCCTAAGATTTCCTTAGCAAAAATTTTAAGCCATATTGGGAGGCCAGCCAAGGACAAGTACCTCGAGCTCATGCGGGACCCGAGGGTCAACCACGCTCAAGGGGTGTCCTCAAGGCCAAGGCAACACCCTGAGGCAGCGCGCCCCCGGAGGAGCGCACATGGTGGGCGCATAGCGCGCCCGAGGAGCATAGTGGGCGCTTGGAGCGCGCCCGCAGAGGTAGGGGTGGGCGTAGAGCGCGCCCGTAGAAGAACACGGTGCGGGGAGGCACCGTGGAGGTTGGAAGTTCAATCAGAGTGATACCGGCAGCGTTACATTGATAAACCGCAGAAAAAACTGGTATCCGCTTCAATGTGGGATGTGGGATTTTCAGCCGGGATCTAATCTCAGCCGTCCGCTTCATCCCGCGTCGATCCAGGCCGCACGATCGATCTCGTGCAAGATGATCTAATCGCAGTCGTCCGACTTCATTAAATGGCCGATCCGATGGCTCCCCGAACGTCTTCAACCTCAAGCTCGAGACAAGGACACCCCGTGCCACCCGCGGCCTCGCCGTGTACCAGGCGCCTCCCGAAGCCGGTTTTTGAGCATCCGGCTACCTCCGGTGAAGCTAAAGACTCCATCTGGTTCGTCTGGCCCTAAGGAACACAACCATGCATAAAAATAAGTTTGCATGCAATGTTTGGAGAATTTCGAGGTTGGCCGAGGCAAACGAAGTGCCGAGGCCATGAAGGTTCGCGTTTTGCATGGTTTGGACCAAATGAAGGTCGGGCATGCGTTCTAAGTCACATGCACGTGAAGGAGGAAAATAATAAAAGGAACCCACGTTCAACAGAGGATATTTCAAAATTTTGAGGAAACCGTTAAGATCCGAAAATCGCGGTGGTTCAGGTTTTTTTTCTCACGCGGATGAACTACCCCTACCTTGCCTATAAAATGAGGCCGTGGGGATGGAGAAGAGGGCGGAAGTTTTGGCCGAAAACTTAAAGTCTCGTGAGAGAATCCATGCCTCACGAAGAATACCCCTGTGCACACCACTTGCGCGGCAGAATCCCGAAGCCTCCTTTTGGCTTCGTTTTGTTCCATTTGCAGACTCCATGCACGAAAGAAGAAGGGGAGAAGACCCCCTGCATGCTACCCCTTGCGCGACAAGAAGAAGAAGGCCGCACTCCTTGCACGCCACATTTGTGCACCGTTCCCCCAGCGTGGTAGGCACTTGCGCGCCCGCGAGTGATACACCCTGCACGCCCAAGGCGGCAGTTGCTGTCCAAACACCCTGCACGCCCTGCTTGTGCCCTTGCACTTGTGCGCCTGAGGACTTGCGCAACCCGTTTCTCAAGCATCACCTTGTGCACCCGCGGTGCCTTGCACACTTGATGCTTAGTGGTTGCCTTGTCTATTGGACTTGCACGATTGAAGAAAGGAAGACGAGCCCGCACCCTTGCGCGGCGGTTGCACCTACGCGCTGCCTTGTGCCCTTACACCCTGCGTGTACCCGAGGGCTTGTAACACCATGCGCGCCCTTCTTGTGCCCAAGGCCGAAGCACCACCTGTGCGGCCCTCGCTTGTAACACCATGCGCGCCCTTCTTGTTCCCAAGGCCGAAGCACCACTTGTGCGGCCCTTGCTTGTGACCCTATGCGGAAGTGTGTGTGCAATGTGAAAGGAAGTATCCCGAGGCCATACCTTTTGTATGTGCCAAGTGAAGACACCCTACGGGTGGTTTATGTGCAAAAGAAGAAGAGGCCAAGCTCACGTGTGTTCAAGAGTGAAAGAAGTTTGTGTAAAGAGTGAAGAGGCCGAGACCAATCCAAGTGTGTGTGCATAGTGGAAGAGCACATTTTGTGTTTGTGCAAAAGAAGTGGAGGCCGCACTTTGTGTTTGCAAAGTGATCAAATTGGGTGCGAACAAGAACAAGGAAGGCCGAACCTATGTGTGTGCAAAGTGTACACATTTAGAAGGAGAAGAAGAATATCCCACAAGCGGCGCGCAAGTTGCGCTATGGTCGCGCAAGTACTTGCGCGGCCAATCGATTTTTTCTCCCAAGGTCTCCTCCAGCCTATAAATACCCATGGTGGGCCCCACATTAGTAAAGAGGATCTTTTTCCAGAAACTTGGATTGAATCTCCCGATGCCCAAGTCTCTTCTCAAAGCTTCCGGAACACTTCTAAGGTAATTTCTTACCTAGAAAGGAAGATCTAAAGAGAAGAAGGAAGGCCTAAGTGTTGAAACTTATCAAACACTTGTGCGCCGACTTATTTCCTTCAATATAACTTGCGCGTCCCTTTTCTGGAAGAACCTCAAGAAAATTCTAAAGGGTTTAAAAAAGAGTCGCTCAAGTATTTCAATGCTGGTTGAAAATCGCGCAAGTAAACCATGTGTCGCGCAGGTATACCTGCGCGACCATACTTGCGCGCCCACGGAAGACTTGCACGCCTTGCAAGACTTGCACGCCCCTATCTTTTTGGGTGCCCATATTGCCCATTTTTTACCCCTATTAAGCCATCACACCTTTCCTTTTCAAGATTCAGTCTTCAAGACACTCTTCAAAGCCATTTATGGCATGATCTCTTGATTTCACTTCCTTATCTGAAAGGAATTCTGTGGAATCTCTCTCAAAGTCTAGTGATTTAAATATCCTTATGTCACTAAATATGGAGAGTTCATTCATTCAACCTCATGCTTCAAGATGAGAGAATCCTAACCTGGGTCTCCTTTTTAGGAATAAGACTCAGTCATAACCTGGGCCTTCTTTTTTAAGAGTAAGTCCCAGTCATAATCTTGGGCATCCTCCTCAGGAGTAAGCCCCAAACCATAATTCCTTAACTTGGGAATCCTCCTCAGGAGTAAGCCCCAATCAAGTCCTCTAATTTTGGGCATCCTCCTCAGGAGTAAGCCCCAAACCTTAATTCCTTAACATGGGCCTCCTTTTTAGGAGTAAGTCCCAGTCATAACCTTGGGTTTCCTTTTCAGGAGTAAGCCCCAAGTCCCCTAACCTGGGCCTCCTTTTTAGGAGTAAGTCCCAGTCATAACCTTGGGTTTCCTTTTCAGGAGTAAGCCCCAAGTCCCCTAACCTGGGCCTCCTTTTAAGGAATAAGTCCCAGTCATAATCTTGAGTTTCCTTTTTAGGAATAAACCTCAAGCCCCCTTAAAATTCTCTTAACCAGTCATAATTTACCTTTGATTTGGGTTTCCTTTTCAGGAGTAAAACCCAATCATAAGTCCCCTCCTAACTTGGGCATCCTCCTCAGGTGTAAGCCCCAAGATTAGAGTATTAAAATCTCCATAAAGCACATATACCTTTATGGACCCTGTTCCTGGATTTTCTCCCTAAAAGTAAATCCTAAACCTTCATCTATTTTGGGCAGTCATACATACATAAGCCCCAAACAAATTCTTATGATTGCATCTTTCATGGCACAATTGTCTAAATTTTACCAATACCTCTTGTTTCTCACACCGAGCATGACTCACGTGATCTTAGAGTGTAAAAGTAATTATGACATTCTTCTTTGAGCCATCAATCATAAACATCATACTCCATTACTCGAACTACGTGGGTTCTGATTCCTTTTCCAAAACAAAGGATACGTAGGTAGCCCATTTATGGGTTCGATCCCAACTTTGAAATAATCTCTGTCCTTCTGAATGACGATAAACTTCAAGTGCCCCACTGAGTGGCTTTAAAACCAGCCTGGTCATCATAATGACCAAGAGACTTTTTTATAAATGTTTTGAAGGATACCATTGACCAGGAATCTCTAAACAGATATAGATGATTCTCTATCAATGAAGAACCTCGAATACATATAAAAGATTCTCTAAATTTCTTGCATATTTAATCATTGATTGTTAAAACTAAAGGAAAGCACATTTTATACTTGGTAATGTAATAAGGATTCACGAACATAACTTAAATCTATAAAGAGAGTCCCGGAGTAGACAATAATTCCCCTCAAAAAGGTGTGATGAGTCCGACCTCCCATCCTCTCGACCAATGAAAATTCCTAAGCCTCATTAGTCCACAAGCTAATGAGTGTCTGCCTTTAGAAAGTAGGTCCAAATGGATGTGGAATCATTGGATGTTTCCGGTTCTACGAACAAACCCGTTAGAAACCGATCGGAACGTTTGAATCTCCCGTCCAGGAGGTCATCCCCGGATTCCGTGACGAAACAATAACCTACACTTATGAATAGTAACTTGCCCTTATGAATATTAATATGAACTTTATGAATATTAAATCATCCAAAATAATAGTAACCTCACCCATGAATGTATAAATAAAATTTAGGTATCTTATAAGTGAGAATATGACCATAGTAAAAGTATTGGTATTTTTATAAGTCATAAATAATTAATTAAAATTAATTAATTAATTTAAAATAAAATTATTTTTCTAAAATTATTTAATAAATTAATAATTTTATGACTTCTGGTTTTAAGATAATTCTATAAGACCTTATATGGATTTTTAAAAACATTATAAATTCAGTTATAGTTTAAAATTTTGTATTTTTCAAGTAAATTATGATTTTAATTAAAAATTAAATTAATTAGATTTAGAAAAATATTTTTTGAAAAATGGAGTTCATTTTGGGATTCTATATGTCAAAAATTTGTTAGGTTTAATTTTTGGTATTTTTCTAAAATACCTGAATTTTTTATGAATAGTGAGATACGGTAATTGACCATATATATACCTTACAAGCTAAATGGACTATTCTTAAAATCATGGATGATGTAAGCACCCTTGGTTCGAATTCATATAATTTTTTTGCTATTTTTTCATAAAATCTTTACTATTTCTTGTCTTATGGAAAGATAATAAACCAATGGTTAATAATTTAAGAAACCCCTCCTCCCCTCCACTATAAAAACCACCAACACTCCCCTCTTCCCTTCACTCCTCTCAAGCCTTTTGTCTTCCAAAAAATTCGACCCAAATATCTCCCTAATATCCTCCCCCACGTTTATCATCCCTTTTTCTCATCAAAATACTAAATCATATCTCCTTAAGAGGATCACAAGGAAGATTAAATCAAGAGGTAAATTCCTCTTTTCGTTTCTTTCATTTTCTTTTCATGTTCTTTTTTATCTTTTCTTTACTGAAAAATCCTCATCAAAATGGTATGATAAATCCAGTACCATATATATAATTGTATTTTTTTATTATAATGGGATAATTCATTAACATCCCTCCTTTACCCTTCTTTTATATGAAATAAACAAAAACATCGTCTGTGGTGTGTTAATTTATCACATTCAAGGATGGCGGGTTATCAGTTTCTATTACCATATTCAATTCGGGTCATGAAACCATTATTATGGTTGAAAAAGACTATAATATATGTATTATTTATCATCTATGGTTCTAGGATATTTTTTACACATGTTTTTTATTTATAAATCAAAATGTGTTCATTGTGATAAAAAACCGCCAATTAACCCAAAAGGTTATCAATGGAATTTTATATAATAATTCAACTTCACTCCAGATAACCAAATTATATTTAATATAATTTAAAATTATTTATGTTCAATAATAAAATATAACTCCAATTCTAGATATCCATCCTCATTTTACATGATTATCTATTCATGTATATAAGTAAACCGAACATGAAACAAACAAACCCAAATAATGAAATTGAACCTCATAACCAATCAAAAAGGATATCAATGAACTTAAAAATGTTATAATAAATAAATTACATGTAAAATAGGTTATTTAATTATTAATTAATGAACCTAATTTGATTATTCAGGTCATTAATATCAAGAGAAGAACACCATCAAACTTAAGGTAAGGGATCCTCTTTTTCTCACTTTTATTCAAGAATCTCCTCTATGTTATGTCCTTTTTTGTGTAGTTAATAAGGATGGGTTATAATTTATCACCTAACACATACTTTCATAATGATTTATAAAATAAGATAAACCTCTTTATATCTCATTAATCCCTCCTCAGTACACCCAGTACCATGCAGATATTCTCTAAGGGATTCTACCTGAACCTCCATTGTTTCTTCAGGTTATTCTTACTCTCTTTTTACAAAAATTAAATCCTATATTATATTTATTTACATTTTATAATTTTTATTTATATGTACAAAATCATTAATCAAGAACCATTAGTCAATCTATTTCTGGGATATACATGCTTTTAAGTGATTCCCTCCTCAATACTTCCTGATAAGCAAACTCGTTTCAAGGGAACTTCTCAAATTTGTACCCAATTTCAAGTGCACTCAGAAATATGTTTCAACCCAAAATTTTTTTCATAAAACTACTGTATTTATTATGAATATATTATTAGATCACTTCTGGTTTTATATAAAATATTATTCCCTTTTCTATTTTAAACGCTCGTTATTATTTTCCATAGAACCGCACTAAAACGTTTTAATGATAAAATTTCTTAAATACTCTTCTTAAATGTTGTAAATTCTGTTTGACATCACTTAACATGATATATTATTATTTTACCTTATCAATTTCTATGTGTGTTTTAATTCCTTTCTTTCATGGACACTTGTATGATACTCCCATTCATTATGCTTTATGACATGATTATGATACCCATTTCAGTCCATGTGTACCCTTATGTTTATGTATGATTGATTATGTATGATTATTAATGTAGAAATAATATTCATGAACATGTTAAGATGGGTGTGTATATATAGTGTTTCAATGCATTGGGTAAAGTTGAGTCTCAAGAGATGTTATGTTCAAAAGTCTTGGCAGTTAGCCTTGACTTGTGCTACCTTGTACAACGGCCTTGGTGGTTAACCTTGAATTTTGATCCTCTATGTGTAATGAGACTTAAATATTGATAAAGGAATGTTTTATGTTTCTACCGTATTATTATGACTCCATTTTTATATGACCCCATGTTTATATGTTATGATTTCACATGCTCCATGCATTTTTATATCATTATGTCATACCTTCTAACCCACGTGTTAAAGCTTTATTACTATGATTTTTCTTTTACTGAGATTTTAGCTCATCCATTTGTTCATGTTATCCCTAGGTTATACTATGAAAATATAAGGTATTAAATGAAGTTAGGAGCTCATTATGAAGATTAAATAAAAAGTTGTTTTTATAATGTTTGATTATGTACCTAGTCTTCCAAGACACTAGACTTTATGATCCTTGGCTTGTAATTTGATGTTTAATTATGCTTAAAATCATGTAATGATATATGAAAAAGGATAGGGTCACTATATTTGGTATCATAGGATGGTCTAGTTATTTTTGGAGATTATGAATAGAGCACTATAATAAGAACCTTAATGATGAGACTAAGTATAAGAAAACACCCCAAAATTTTGGTAAGTATAGAGTAAATGGTTTATCAAGAAAATACATATCTATCTGAATAAAAATAGTTAGAAGTGGCTCTAGCATAGATGTATCTAGAGGTGAAAACTGAAAATTCCGCTTTGAGCTAAACTCGAACAGGAACTGGTGAACGACAACGGGCCTTGTTTCACTCTTAGTTTGACACTCTTAGGGGATATGCTTTGGTAAATTCATGAAATTAGTACAAACTAATATTAAGGGAACAAAAAAGTTACATAGAAATATATGTTAAGAAATAGATGAGGGATAACCTAGATTTAAACCTAGGTAATCACAAGTTATGATATACTTATCTTGTATAAGTTTGTCCTTTTATGTTTAAAGTTTCCTTTTTTGTGCTCAATAGCTAGGTATTTAAGCCCTGTAATTGTATGTTATTTTTATTAGTTAATAGAAGGAAATATAAGAACATGTTCCAACAATAAATGTGATAGGGAATGTAAATATTTCCCTAATGATATTCCAAATATGATGGGAATGGGTGCTCAAAACTTCATGACATTACTTTCTCAACTGGATCAAGTTATGAATAATAACTTGAATCGTGTGGAATTATCTCCTCCTCCAAAGAAATATCAAGTTGTCATAGAATCCTTCATGTAGTAAAGGAATCCCATGTTTAGTGGATCTTATGATCCCCTCCTCTTAGAATAGTGGATTAACTCCATTGAAAAGATATTATATGTCCTCCATTGCTCATAAGAAGAGAAATTTGTACTGGTGGTATATCATTTTGATGGGGAAGCTAATCAGTGGCGGAAACTAATCAAGAATAATAATCCTTATGAAGAAATTGATTCCATAGATTGGGAGGAATTTAAGAGAATATTTTTCAATAAATAATTTCCCTAAACCCTTCATCTTAATATGGAAAGAGAGTTCCTCATACTCAAGTAGAAGGAAGATGAGTCAATCGGGGCGTATGAAGAACACTTTACAGGGCTTTCAAGGTATGCCTTTAGCTTTTTCATGAACACCAAAATCAATGTGGATCTCTTCTTTAGTGGACTAAATCAGAGTCTATGAAAATAATTGGTGATTTGAGACTTCGACAACTATGAGGAGATTTTCTGTTATTCCCTTAAGGTTGAAATAGAGATCAGAGACACTCAATGGTATAATGGGACTAGTGACAAAAAGAGAAAAATGGAATATAATGTGGGAGATTTCACAAATAAATTCCATTATAGAAAGAATCTTGATCATCCCATGTGTAAAAATTGTGGAAAGAAGCATCATGGGAACTGTCTAAAGGGAACTATGAATTGATTCAAATGTAAAAATATTGGACATTTGGATAAAAACTACCAACATGATATGGAGAATCTTGATAATGTAGAAGAAGAATGGAAGGTTTAGATAAATGCTCAGATATTGGTGCAGTGTTACAACTACAAGGAACATGGGAATTATGCGAACAATTTCCCTAAGCCAAGGGTTGTTAGAGGAAACCAATAACAACTTCCAAGGAAACAAGGAAGGTCTTATACTTTCACTACCACGGAGGTGGATTCAGACAACGATGTAGTGATAGGTACACTATTTATTCATTAAAGAATATAGAATTTACTATTTGATTCTAGTTCTATGCATTATTTCATATCTTTCAAGTTTAGTAGAACTATTCAAACACCACCTCAATATTTGGAGGATATGTTATCTATGAGAATAGAGAATGGGGAAATGTTCAAGTTTTATAACTCCTCCCTGGTAATTTTTTATGGACTCTACCTCCCATAAAATATCTCTATACTTCTTTTAGTGGATTTTGATGTTATCTTAGGCATAGATTGACTATCTTTGTATAAAGTCAATATCAACTGTAAGGAAAGGGAGATCACCCTTCACATCCCAAAGCATCTTCTAAATCTTTACAATTGTAAGGAGGAAGATAAATATCCATTAGAATTATCTTCTCAAGTTTTGATATTGTTTCCTTATGAGAAAGCATATCTAGCCCAAATGATTGAGATGAAGGAGAGAATCTCAATCAAAGATATTCCCATCATGAGGGATTACACTGATTTATTTCCCAAAGAGTTACTTGGTCTTCCTCTTAACTGAGAGGTTGAGTACTCAATTTAAATAATTCATAGATCTCTTCCTATATCAAAGACACCTTATATAATGGCCACCATAGAGCTGGAAGAGTTGAAGAAGTAGTTACAGGAGAATCTTGAGAAGAGTTTTATATGCCCGAGTGCTTCATCATGGGGTGCTCCAGTTCTCTTCGTTAAGAAGAAGGATGGATCAATTCACCATTTAATTTATTATCATGACCTCAATAAAATCATGATAAAGAACAAGTATCCCATGCCATGGATAGATGACTTGTTCTATCTGCTTCATGGGGCCAGTTATTTCTCTATGTTGGAACTTTGGTCGGGATATCACTAATTAAATTTGTGGAATGAATATATTCTCAATAATGACTTTTGAATGAGGTGTGTATAATATGAGTTCATAGTTATTCCCTTAGTACTCACTAATTCTCCAACAATTTTCATGGATTTAATGAACATGGTATTTAGAGATTATGATGACAATTTTTTGGTAGTCTTTATTGACGATATTCTAATATACTTCAAGAGAAAGGAGGAACACAAGGAGCATGTGAATACTGTGCTAAAGACATTGAAAAGGGAGAATATGTATGTAAAGTACAGTAAATGTGAGTTTTTAATGGATGAAGTATCATTCTTGGGGCATGTTATCATTAGTAAAGGGATATTTGTGGACCCTTCCAAGACAAAGGCAATTGAAGAGTGACCCAGGCCAACATCTGTAACGGAGATCCATAGCCTTCTAGGTCTAACTGAGTATTATAAATGATTTTTGAATAACTTATAAGGATTTTAAAACCCAATGAACAGGCTGAAATGGAAGGGAGTGAAGTTTTTCTAGACTCAAGAATGTGAATAATGTTTTAAGGAGTTGAAAAAGAGGCTTATCACTATGCCAATACTCATACTCCCAGCAAGTGGAGAACTATTTGTGGTGTACAATGATTTTTCAAAGAAGGGATTAGGCTTTGTTCTGATGAAAAATGATAAAGTGATATCCTACGCCTAAAGGAAACTGAAAATCCATAAGAAAAACTATTCTACACACGATCTGGAGTTGGCAGATGTGATCTTTATGTTAAAAATCTGGCAGCATTATCTCTATGGGGAGAAGTGTGAGATATATACTGATCAAAAGAGTCCAAAATATATATTCACACAAAAATAGATTAATATGATCCAGTGAAGATACATAGATCTCATCAATGATTATTACTTCTCAGTCCACTACTATCCTGGTAAGGAAAACAAGGTGGCGAATGTTACAAGTAGAAAGGATCATGCATCTTTATCAATGATGAGAATTGAAAAGGATCCAATAATTTAAGATTTTCAGAGGATGGAAATTGGAATCATTAATGTAGGATCATTATAAATCCTTTCTCAAATTATTTCTCAACCATCCCTCATGGAGAAAATAAAGGATTCTCAAAAAAAATATGTGGAAATTCAGAAAATGGTGAAAGCCATTAGAAATGGGAAATCCTCTAAGATTATGATTGACAAGGAAGGAGTTATAAGATTTGAGTCATGATTATTTGTACCATATGATCCAAAAATAAATAAGGATATTTTGAATGATGCACATAACTCAACCTTCTCTATTTTTCCAGGGAGCACAAAGATGTATCAATATCTCTAAGAGAACTTTTGGTGGGATAATATGAAGAAGGATATTG
Source organism: Viscum album (assembly GCA_963277665.1). Taxonomy (NCBI): domain Eukaryota; kingdom Viridiplantae; phylum Streptophyta; class Magnoliopsida; order Santalales; family Viscaceae; genus Viscum; species Viscum album. The sequence continues at coordinate 494,279,698 of OY728132.1, forward strand.
ATGAGTATACATTAAAGTGCCTGGTATGTCAACAAGTAAATCCTAAAAGGCAGAAGTCTAATGGGATGATGAAACCACTACTCATACCAACATGTAAGTGGGAGAACATGACCATGGACATTGTCACTGGACTTCCAAGGACACCCATAGGAAACAATGCTATATGGGTCATTGTGAATCATCTTACAAAGACAGCTTACTTTATCACGGTTTGAGAGGACTTATCATTGGATCAACTTTCATGGATTTGTATCAATGAATTGGTAAGGTTTCATGAGTACCATTATCTATTATATCTGATCGAGATTCAAGATTCACCCTGAAGTTCTAGAAAATTCTCCAACATGCCTTAAGCACTGAACTGAACTTTAGTACGGCCTATCATCCTCAAACTGATGTCCAATCTGAGCGAACTATTAATAAACTAGAAGATATTTTGAGAGAATGTTATATAGAATTAAAAGGGGGATGGGACCAACATCTTTCGCTATTTGAATTCTCCTACAACAATAGTTTCAAATCAATCATCTGAATGGAACCATATAAATCCCTTTCTAGAAAAAGGTGTATAACACCAACATGTTGGGATGAAGTCAATGAGAATAAGATGATAGGACTTAAAATGGTTGAAGAAATGGTGGAGACGGTGAAACCCATTGAGCATCACATCAAGGAATCCCAAAGTCAAAAAAATATTTATGCAGACAATCATCAATGAGACCTTGAGTTCAAAGTTGGATTCACGGTATTTCTCTTCATATCTCCATGGAAAAAGGTCATGAGGTTTGTGGAAAAGGAAAGCCAAGTCCCAGGTAAATCATCCCCTTCAAGATTCTTGATTATATTGGGGTTATGTCCTATCGACTAGCACTTGCACATACCCTATCCAAAGAACATAATGTCTTCCATGTATCCATCTTAAAGAAGTACATACTAGACCCTTTACATGTACTCTCTTCAGAGGTGGCATAGTTGGAGAATGATGTTTCTTACTAGGAGTATCCAATGAAGATCTTGGATCGTAGAGATAAAGTTCTACATAACAAGACTACTCACCTGGTCAAAGTACTATGGCGGAACTATAAGTATGAAGATGCAACATGGGAACTAGAGAAAGAAATGAAGGAAAAGTACATGCACCTATTTATGGCTTAGAATGTAAATCAAGTTTTTGAGGTCAAAATTTCTTAAGGGGGGAATAATGTAACGACCCAATGTTTTATCAATGTAAATTCCTTTCTTATAATTATGTCATATAATCACATGAAATCACAAAATAATGAACTATTAAGTACTATGTGACATTTAAACATAATGTGGTCACTTCTGTGATTTGAATTTTGAAAATTTGACATACAAGGTTTTGATCAGTAAGTTGTTTAGAGTCCGATAAGACAAAATTAATTTTTTGGTGAATAGTAACCTACCATTATGAATAGTAATATGAACTTTATGGATATTAAATCATCCAAAATAATATTAACCTCATCCATGAATGTATAAATAAAATTTAGGCATCTTATAATGGTTAATATGACCATAGTAAAAGTATTGGTATTTTTGTAAGTCATAAATGACTAATTACAATTAATTAATTAATTTAAAATAAATTCATTTTCCTAAAATTCATTCATAAATTAAAAATTTTATGAATTATGATTTTAAGATAATTTTATAAGATCATATTTAGATTTTTGAAAGCATTATAAAATCAGTTATAGTTTAAAAATTTGTATTTTTCAAGTAAATTATGATTTTAAATAAAAATTAAATTAATCATATTTAGAAAATTATTTTTGAAAAATGGAGTTCATTTATGGATTATAAAAATAAAAAAATGGTTAGGGTGAAGTTTTTTAATTTTTTTAAAATACATGAATTTTTTTATGAATAGTGAGATACAGTAATTTACCGTATATATACATTATAAGCTAAATGGACTATTACTAACATCATGGATGATGTAACCACCATTGGTTCGAATTAACATGAAAGTTTTACTATATTTGGTCAATTAATCATCATTATTTCTTGTCTTATGGAAAAAAAATAAACTAATGATTAAAATATTAAGAAAATCCTCCCCCCCTCCACTAAAAACCACCCACACTCCCCTCTTCCCTTCACTCCTCTCAAGCCTTGTTCCTTACCTAAATTCTTCTCAAATCTCTCCCCAAGATCCTCCCCCACATCCAGCATCCCTTTGTCTTCTCAAAATACCAAATATTCTCCCCTTAAGAGGCTCTTAAAAAAGATTAAATCAAGAGGTAAATTCCTCTTTTCTTTTCATTCATTTTATTTTCATGTTCCTTCATCCTCTTTTCTTTCCCAACCACTCCTCATAAAAATGGTATGAGAAATATATCACCATAAATTTAATGGAATGTTTTTATTCTAATGGGATAATTCATTATCATCTCTCCTTTCCCTTTCTTTTATACGAAATAAACAAAAACACCGTCTGAGATGTGTTAATTTATCACATTCAAGGACAACGGATTATCAATTTCTATTACCATCTTCAATTCTGGTCATAAAACCATTCTAATGGTTGAACGAGAGTATAATATATATATATATATATATATATATATATATATATATTACTTCTCATCTATGGATTTTGAATCATTTTGTACATGTGGTTTTTTTATAAATCAAAATGTGTTCATTGTGATAAAAAACCGCTAATTAACCCAAAATGTTATCACTGAAGTTTTATATAATGATTCAAATTGACTTCAAGTAACCAAATTAAATTTACTTACATGTAACCTTATGGATGTTAAATAATAAAATATAACTCCAATTCTGGACAACCATCCTCATTTTACATGATTATCCATTCATGTATATAAGTAAACCAAACATGAAATAAACGGACCCGAACAATGAAATTGAACCTCATAACCAATCAAAAAGGTTATTAATGAACATAAAAAGGTTATACTAAATAAATTACATGTAAAATATATTATTTAATTGCTAATTATTTAACCTAATTTGATTATTCAGGTCATTAAGATCAAGCGAAGAACACCATCAGACTTAAGGTAGGGGATCCTCTCTTTCTCACTTTTATTCAAGAATCTCCTCTATGGTATGTCCTTTTTGTGTAGTTCCTAATTATGGGGTATGATTTTCACCTCCCCCAAAATTCTATAATGATTTATAAAATAATATAAACCACTTTATCTCTCAAAAATCCCTCCTAAGTACACCCGGTACCATGCAGATATTCTGTAATAGATTCTACCAGAACCTCCATTATTCCTTCGGGTTATTCTTACTCTCTTTTTACACAAATGAAATATTATATTATATTTATGTACATCTTTTAATTTATTTTATTATGTAAAAAATCATGTATGAAGAACCATTATCCATTCTATTTTTGGGATACACATGATTTTAAGTGATTCCCTCCTCAATACTTCCCAATAAGCAAACCCGTTTTAAGGGAACTTCTGAATCTGTACCCAGTTTCAAGTGCAATAAACTATATGTTTCAATTCACAATTTTTTTTATAAAACTAGTTTTTTTATTATGAAAACCTTCTTGGATCACTTATAGTTTAATATAAAATATTACTCCCTTTTCTATTTTAAATGCCCATTAGTATTTTCCTTAAAAATGCACTAAAATGTTTTAATTCCAAAATTTATGAAATACACTTATTACATGTTTTCAATTATGTTTTACATATATTAACATGATATATGATTATTTTACCTTATTAATTTCCATTTATTTTTTAATTCCTTTCTTTCATGAACACTTGTATGATACGCTCATTCATTATGCTTTATGACGTTATTATAATACCCATTTCTTTCATGGGTACCCTTATGTTTATGTATGATTGATTATATATGATTCTTAATGTGGAAAGAATATTCATGATCATTTTAAGATGGGTGTTCCTAGATATCTATCCAATTCATTGTGTAAAGTTTAGTCTCATGAGATGTTATGTGCAACAATCTTGGTGGTTAGCCTTAACTTGTGCTACTATGTGCAACAGTCTGGGTGGTTAACCTTGACTTGTGCTCCTGTATGTGCAATGATAATTGACCCATTATAAATTCATTTTTTATGTTTCTGACACATTATTATGACTCCATGTAATATCCCGGACCCTCCTGGCCCATTACTTTTCCAAAGTGAGGTTCCACCAAAACAGTGGCACCGTGAAGGTGGCACCGTGACGGTGGCACCGTGATGGTGGCACCGTGAGGGTGACACCGTGTCCCCTCACCGAGCCTTTCGTTCTTCTTCCAGTACCTGACTTTTCCGCTCCCGAAACGTAAGTTTCGACGTAAATTAATTATTTTACTCCTTTTAAAACCATTTAAAGCCCATAATTAATTCCTAAAAATCCCGAGGGACCTCCGTGTGTAACTGCCCCAGCCGTGTGGTCAACCCACGACCCCGCGCCTTACGCGGTTACACGTTCTCACCTCAACCGTCCGCGGATCTTATAAACTATGGGTTAGCCGTGGTTTCTCCTTTCCTCAATCGTGGCTTTTCACAAACAGCTTGTGGTGCATTGGGCGCATCGTTATCCGTAAAGTTTCGTGCATGGCCTAAGCGTCAATCATCTATCAACAAGTAGGTAATTTTCTCCTTTGGCTCTCTCTTTTGTGTATCATGCGGGGTGGGCGTGCTTTTGATTCTGTAGAATTGGATAAACCATACCTAATTAAAGATAATGAATGAATTATTTAAATAAAGTAGGGGGGCTGTGATCATTGATTTTGTCTTATATTTTGATGTTGTTTCTTTTATGACCATCTTGTTGAGTTTTTATGGCTTATGCCTTCTGAAAATAGAGGCTGTTGGTGGTCGTTGTTTGTGTGCTAATGAACCCCTGCTGATGTTTTAAATGGCTTGTTGTGGTTGTAAACTCCTGCTGTGAAAACGTAAATTGGTTAACCATGCATACTCGGCTGAATAAATTGAAAGCACCAGGATCAATCCCTTCTATGCTAACCCCGGTCAAATGGAATTGAAATCATGGAACATGTAAAATCTTTTAAATCTAAAGATACAGGCTTGGCCTTGCTTAGTGTTGGTGGCAGTGTTTTGGTGGTTTTCTCTTACGAGTCGATTGATAGAGATGTGGGAGGGGATGGGATCCCCTATTCTTTTATACCCTCAGTGGTTGTGTGAAATTGGGGGATGGGATCCTCTGTTTGTATGGATTTGGTGGTTGTGAGTTTTAAGACCGGGTGGATACTTGTTTATATCACGAATTGGGGTGGAATCCTCTGTTGTTGAGAATCGGGTATGGGAGTTATGGTTGTTGCTTGATTTTTTACCTTCCTGGACTTATGCCTATGCCTACTATTTTCCCATTAGTGCTTAAACATAAACATTATTACTGAACGTGAAATAATAAAAGGGGACAAATGGGTTGTTAGCGTGAGTCGTGACTCGGACGTGAGTGTTGTTGTGATCTGTAGGCTGTCTGAAAATAACCTAGCTTGGGTGAGTGCTTGTTACCTATATATATATACTTGTACCTTTGTGTTTCTTATTCGCACCCCACCCAAGTTGAGCACTTAGTGCCGAACACCCCCATTTCATGGGGGAGGGTGTTTTTCCCAACACTATTATTAGTGGCTGGTTATTAGCTCCTTTTTTGCTCTCTTTCACGGATAGCCCAAGTATATTTGGGCAGGTTGTGATGGCCTGAGGTTCATTATTATCCCAAGAACCTTCGGGTGGGGTAGTGTGGTGGTTGTCCAGGTGTGTGTAGCAGGTGGTTTCCCAAGTGTCTTCGGGATGAGGCCCAGGTGTTTTTGGGTGTGGTGGTGGTTTCTCTGGCCTAGGTGTTTGTAGGCATGGTTACATGTGATAGTTGAGGCCCAGGTGTGTGCGGGCGGTATTTTGACAGTGGGACTGCGTGCGGTTGTGGCCCAGGTGTGTGCGGGCGGGTGTGGTAGTGGGACTGCGGTGAGAATGGCGGGATTGGTCCGATGCGTAGGATGTCTCAATAACCAGTGGGAAAGTGGCGCGGGGTACCCAAACATCGATGTGATCTTAATATATATATTACTTGACTTGCGTTATTTGGGTAGTGTTCCTTGGTGAGGCCTGGGGTAGATAGTTTACCTTGATAGGTGTTTGGTTTACTCCTTTTCTCACGGGACTCTAGTATGTTCCCCCACTTTTGCATTAGAGTCTTTGGTTTTCCCTACTGAGTGTACTTGTATGATCACCCTACGTATATAAAACTGCTTTCAGGTTTCCATGAGGACTTCGGGGATCGAGCAGGACTGTACTAGCTCGGACCTTTGGGGCAGTTGCAGTTGCTGTTTTTCTTCTTTGGCCCTTACCTTTGTAGTCGCCCTTTGTACTTTGTGGCTTTACTTTTAGAACATGCATGTGGGAATGGTTTATTTCTTTTGGTTTTACTTTTCTTTTACCTTGGTGTTATTGAGTTTCATCATCTCATCTCTCGATCTTATAAAACAAAAAGGGGTAATGCCTTCCATTTGTGAGAAATTTCTATACCCTTGGTGCTAGTCGCCACTCTGGGACCTATTGAAGGCGGGTCTCAGGGGTCATTATCTCTCCTTCAACTTAAAGAAGGAAGGGCCTAGCAATCTGCTGACCATTCCCTCCTTTTGGTGAAGGTGGGTCATGACAGAATGGTATCGGAGGTGATGGTTGAGAGATAGGATGGAGTCTGGAGTTAGGCACAGTGAGGATTGCATGGGATGGTAAGGCAACAGTGTTGGGTGACCTTGGCGCGTGAATTAGTCCAGGGAAGACAGGCTAGGACACGGTATTTTAGGGCCCCCTGTGATCTGATGCAAGGACTCTGGACCTACCGAACGACCAAGTGAGGCCACACTGATTGCAGGGTAGAGACCCTAGGAAAGGTACATGTAACATAAATGACTTGTATTCTTGTGTTTCTGGGATGTCTTGGGGATTAAGAATAAATTAAATTTTAAGAAGTTTTAAGAACAATATTCTGCACTACTTGGGCTTAGGCATTCCTTGTTTACCTTGCAGCTATGGCACCTGGAAGGCGACCACGTGTGGTACAGGCGATCGAGGCCCCGGAGACTACTTTGGCCGATCGGTAGAGAGCTGGTCGAGAGGAAGAGGACGACCAATGGCAGAAGACTCTTCGAGCCTTCCAGTGACAAGCCCTCGAGAAGTATGAGGGAATCACCTCCGATATGAAGACGGAAGGCTGGCTAGAGGAGCTAGTTATAGCCTTCGGCCTGATTCGGGCCCCGACCGAGTACTGGGTTCCTCTGGCCGTTATCCAGATGCGAGGAGTGGCACGTCAGTGGTGGATACTTCACCTGGGGGAGAGGAGAGAGTCTGAGGTGGCTTGGATGGATTTCGAGAGGGAGTTCCGGGCGGAATTCCCCTCCTCGAAAATGAAGGCAGAAAAGAGGCAGGAACTACTCTCCCTCCAGCAGGGGAGTATGTCCGTGAGGGAGCTAGGGATCAAGTTCAAGGACCTCTTACCTTTTGCTCCGGGCCTCTTTCCCGACGAGGAGTCTCGGGCAAGACGTTTAGAGGAGGCACTCCGACCCTCCCTTCAGTATGATTTTACCCCCTTTACCCTGCCAACGTACTTGGAGGTCCAGAAGAAGGCCGAAGTGTTGGAGAGGATGCATGCTCTAGGAGGAGTGTCGCGAGAGGGGATCTAGCTGGGACCATCAAAGGGGAAGGTCGTCAGCACCAGGCCTCCAGTGTCAGGACCCTCTAGGTTCCGACCCACAGGGAGCAGGCCGCATCAGTTTCAGTTTCGATCCCCCGGCCCTCGCCCTTTTCCTACGGGCCCAGGACCGCAGTGCTTCATCTGTGGGAGCCCTGGGCATCTCTGGAGTCAGTGCCCCGACCGGGTGCAGTACAGCAGTGGCAGTCATCCCCAGCACCCGCCCCAGCAGCATCTTCCAACCAGACCTTTCCAGCAGCAGTAGGGACAGCGAGCTCCCGCTCCTCCGAGGGCAGACGTAGGAGGAGGAGGCCGAACTCAGGGTTCTCCACAGGGACCTCAACCAGGGCGTGGTCGGGGAGGTGTCTGACAGCTGAGGGGCAGGGGAGCTGGGCATGGATAGTTGCACGCCGTAGAGGCAGCAGTTCCAGCAGGGCCAGAGGTTGTTCGAGGTACGATCAGTCTGTTTAGCACTCTTTCTTATGCTTTGTTTGATACCGAAGCTTCACACTCCTTTGTTGCACCCAGTCTAGCCCGTTCCTTGGGTCTATATGCCGAGAGACTTCCAGTGCCCCTGGTGTTGAGCAAACCATTCGGAGGTCATACCGACTTGTTGTTCGTTTGTCGGGGATGTATACTGATGTTAGGGCCACATCAGTCGGTTAGGGATCTTCTTCTACTACAGATTCAGCCATACGATGTCATCCTAGGCATCGACTGGCTATTTTCTGTGTGCTTCGTCCTCGACTATTTTCGAAGAAGGGTGGTGTTCTCAGACTTGGACAGCCGGAGTGTTACCTTCACCGGCGACCGGAGCAGTCCGAAGGGAAATAGGAGAGAGGAACCTCTCCTCTCCTTGTTGACTGAGCTGACAATGGAATCAGTAGATGCTGGAATGGTGGAAGTGCTAGGGATCGTCCATGAGTTTATGGACATCTTTCCTGAGGAGGTGACGACTCTACCCCCTCGACATGATATCGAGTTCGGGGTAGACCTGCAGCCCGGCGCTCGTCCAATCTCGATGGCTCCTTACCGGATGGCACCTTCGGAGCTACGGGAGTTGCGGATACAAATTGATGATCTGATGAAGAGGGGTTATGTTCGTCCGAGTGCGTCACTGTGGGGTGCTCCGGTCTTGTTTGCAAAGAAGGAAGATGGTGGTCTTAGGTTGTGCATAGAATACAGAAGGCTGAATCAGGTGACGATCAAGAATCGCTACCCTCTTCCAAGGATAGATTATCTTTTCGACCAGTTGAAAGGGGCAGGATGGTTCTCGAAGATCGACCTGCGGTTTGGGTACCAGCAGCTGAGGGTGAAAGAGAGCGACATCCCGAAGAAAGCGTTCAGGTGAAGGTATGGACACTTAGAGTTCTTAGTCATTCCCTTCGGTGTTACGAACGCCCCGGCTGTGTTCATGGGGCTTATGAACTCCATCTTCCGGGAGTACCTGGATCGGTTCGTGGTTGTGTTCGTCGACGACATCCTGGTCTACTATAGATCAGAGGAGGACCATGCAGACCACCTGAGGACAGTTTTGGAGGTCCTCCGATAGCACCAGCTCTATGGGAATTTTTCAAAATGCAAGTTCTGGACACGAGAAGTGCACTTCCTCGGGCACGTGGTGTCCGAGCAGGGGGTAGTGGTGGACCCATCAAAAGTTGAGGCAGTTGTTTCTTGGGCAGCACCCAAGAATGTGGCAGATGTCCATAGTTTCCTTGGGGTGGCAGGTTACTATCGGAGGTTCGTACCCAACTTCTCCCGAGTTGCGGCCCCTTTGACAACCCTGACCAAGATGGACCAGGCTTTCGTATGGAGTGCACAGTGCCAGTCAGCCTTCAGCTATCTGAAGGAGAAGTTGGTCAGTGCCCCAGTGCTGAGATTACCAGAAGAAGGGGTGGCCTATGAGGTATTCTGTGATGCTTCAGGACAGGGCCTGGGATTCATGTTGATGCAGCGACAAGGGGTGATCTCTTATGGGTCCAGGCAGCTGCGTTCCCATGAGCGTAATTATGCCACCCACGACCTGGAGCTTGCAGCAGTCGTTTTTGCGCCAAAATTATGGCAGCACTACCTCATCGGGGAATGCTTTGTGGTCTTCACGGATCACAAAATCTTGGGTTATATCTTCCCCCAGCGAGACTTAAACTTGCGACAGCGAAGATGGGTGGAGTTCCTCCAGGATTATGACTTTGATATCTCTTATACTGAATGCAAGGGCAATGTGTTGGTCGATTCCTTGAGCATGAGGATGCAGAAGGATGTGGTCCGAGAGTCAGCGGACGCCTGGAAGGCAATGGAAGAGTTGGTTTCCTTACACCTGGATGCGAAGATGGATAGCGGCAGAGGCTTCCTATATCAGATGATAGTGTAGTCATCTCTGTTTCTACAGGTGGAGGAGTCTCAGTGGGGAGACCCGGAGTGTGAAGTGATGCATGACCGGGTTGACTAGGGCAATGCTCCGGAAGGATGGAAGAGGATGGTCAGAACAGGATGCTTTTCCAGAAAAGGTTGTTTGTCCTGGAGGCGATGTGTGGCAAGGTTCTCAGTGAGTTCCACAACTCACCCCTGGAGGTACACCCAAGAGTTTCCAAGATGTACCAGGGTTTGAAGATGTATTTTTGGTGGCCCGGAGTTAAGCAAGCGGTGGCAGAGTTTGTGGCCAAGTGCTTAGTGTGTCAGCAAGTGAAGGATGAACACCGAGTACCAGGCGGCCTACTGCGGCCTCTAGATGTCCTCAAGTGGAAGTGGGATGACATCTCGATGGATTTCATCACGGGACTACTCAAGGTACAAGGAGGGTACGACGCCATCTGGGTGGTAGTGGAAAGGTTGACGAAATCGGCTCACTTTCTGGCAATCAGGGAGTCAAGTACTGTGGATGATTTGGCACGAAAGTACGTGGATGAGGTGGTGAGGTTGCATGGAGTTCTGAGTTCTATAGTCTCAGATAGGGATGCACGGTTTACCTCACGAGTCTGGAGAGTATTGCATCATGCGTTTGGCACCCAGTTATGCCTTAGCACTGCTTTCCATCCCCAGACAGATGGACAAACAGAGTGCACCATCCAGACCTTGGAGGATATGCTACGGGCATGTGTTCTGGACTCAATAGGATCATGGGTGCGACACCTGCCCCTGGTAGAGTTCGCTTACAATAATATTTATCACTCTACCATTGGCATGGAACCGTTTGAAGCCCTGTATGGGAGGCCATACCGTTCACCTATGTGTTGGGCCGAAGTAGGAGAGGTAGGCATCCCTGGCCAGGAGGTGGTGTAGAACACAACAGAGAAGGTTCAGCTCATACGGGAAAGGAGGAAGGCGGCCCAGGACCGACAGAAGTCGTATGCTGATACCAGGAGGAGGCCCTTGGAGTTTGAGGTTGGGGACCACGTGTTCTTGAAGGTATCCTCTCGGTGTGGGCAGCGGAGGTTTGGCAAGGGGAGTAAGCTTTCCCCTAGGTTCATCAGACCCTTCGAAGTATTGCTGCAGGTCGGTGAGGTGGCTTACCAGCTAGCATTGCCACCGCCGCTACTGAGGATACATGGTGTCTTCCATGTGTCCCAGCTCCGTCGGTATCTGCACGACGATTCACACGTCCTTGATTGGGGTGAGCTGTACATCAAGGACGACGTGACCTTTGTGGAGAGACCAGTGATGATCGAGGATCGCAAGGAGAAGGTGCTTCGTGGGCGAACCATTCCCTTGGTTCGCGTGTTGTGGAGACATGGTGGGCTTGAGGAGAGTACGTGGGAGAGGGAATAACAGATGCGTACCCAGTACCCAGAGTTGTTTTAAGTTTTGTTCCTTGTTGTACCTATTGTGATAGAACGTTTTGTCTTTTGGCTATGAAACGTACTGGTTTTTCTTCCTCTGGATGTGTGTGAAAAGCCCTGGTTATGGGGGAGGAGAGAACCCGGCCCTTAATCAAGACGCATTAAGGTGGATGCGATTAAAACTGTGCGGGCAAGTCAGTGCCGCCCAAAGTAGATAATATCTTGACATGGGGGGAGGAGACTCCCCAACCCAGATGCCTGGACAGTTTGGCATGGTACGTTGCTTGGTTCTTGACAGAGAAGTGTTTTTGGTTATCATGGGTTCACTTCTAAGAGTTATCTTTTGAGGTGGTTGTTCGGACCCTCTCTTTCCTTCTTGGTTTGTTTTGATTCTCGAGGACGAGAATCGTTTAAGAGGTATGTAATGTAATGGCCCGGACCCTCCTGACCCATTACTTTGCCAAAGTGAGGTTCCGCCAAAACAGTGGCACTGTGAAGGTGACACCGTGACGGTGGCACCGTGACGGTGGCACTGTGACGGTGGCACCGTGAGGGTGACACTATGTCCCCTCGCCGAGCCTTTCGTTCTTCTTCCAGTACCTGACTTTTCTGCTCCCGCAACGTAAGTTTCGACTTAAATTAATTCTTTTACTCCTTTTAAAACCATTTAAAGCCCATAATTAATTCCTAAAAATCCTGAGGGACCTCCGTGTGTAACTGCCCTAGCCGCGTGGTCAACCCATGACCCTCGCGCCTTACGTGGTTATGCGTTCTCACCTCAACCGTCCGCGGCTCTTATAAACTAAGGGTTATCTGTGGTTTCTCCTTTCCTCGATCGCGGCTTTTCACAAACAGCTTGTGGTGCATTGGGCGCATCGTTATCCGTAAAGTTTCGCACCTAGCCTAAGCGTCAATCATCTATCAACAAGTAGGAAATTTTCTCCTTTGCCTCTCTCTTTTGTGTATCATGCGGGGTGGGCGTGCTTTTGATTCTATAGAATTGGATAAACCATACCTAATTAAAGATAATGAACGAATTCTTCAAATAAAGGAGGGGGATATGATCGTTGATGTTGTCTTATATTTTGATGTTGTTTCTTTTATGACCATCTTGTTGAGTTGTGCTAGCTTATGCCTTTTAAAAATAGAGGCCATTGGTGGTTGTTGTTTGTGCACTAATGAACCCCTACTGATGTTTTAAATGGCTTGTTTTGGTTGTAAACTCCTGCTGTGAAAACGTAAATTGGTTAATCACGCATACCAGGCTGAATAAATTGAAAGCACCAAGATCAATCCCTTATGTGCTAACCTCGGTCAAATGGAATTTAAATCATGGAATGTGTAAAATCTTTTAAATCTGAAGATACAGGCTTGGCCTTGCTTAGTGTTGGTGGTAGTGTTTTGGTGGTTTTCTCTTACGAGTCGATTTCTGGAGATGTGGGAGGGGATGGGATCCCCTGTTCTTTTATACCCTCGGTGGTTGTGTGAAATTGGGGGATAGGATCCCCTGTTGGTATGGATTCGGTGGTTGTGAGTTTTAAGACCGGGTGGATACTTGTTTATATCACGAATTGGGGTGGAATCCTTTGTTGTTGAGAACAGGGTATGGGTTTTATGGTTGTTTTCTGATTGTTTACCTTCCTAGACTTATTTCTATGCCTACTAGTTTCCCAGTAGTGCTTAAACATAAACATTATTACTGAACGTGAAATAAGAAAAGAGGACAAATGGGTTGTTAGCGTGAGTTGTGACTCGGACTTGAGTGTTTTTGTGATCTGTAGGTTGTCTGAAGAAAAACCTAGCTTGGGTGAGTGCTTGTTACCTATATATATATATACTTTTAGCTTTGTGTTTCTTATTTGCGCCCCACCCAAGTTGAGCACTTAGTGCCGAACACCCCCATTTCATGGGGGAGGGTGTTTTTCCCAACACTATTCTTAGTGGCTGGTTATTAGCTCCTTTTATGCTCCCTTTCCCGGATAGCCCAAGTATCTTCGGGCAGGCTTTGATGGAATGAGGTCCATTATTATCCCACGAACCTTCGGTTAGGGTAGTGTGGTGGTTGGCCAGGTGTGTGCGGCAGGTGGTTTCCCAAGTGTCTTCGGGATGAGGCCCAGGTGTTTTCGGGCGTAGTGGTGGTTGCTCTGGCCTAGTTGTTTGCAGGCATGGTTACATGTTATAGTTGAGGCCCAGGTGTGTGTGGGCGGGATTTTGGCAGTGGGACTACATGCGATTGTGGCCCAGGTGTGTGCGGGTGGGTGTGGCAGTGGGACTGCGTTGAGAATGGCGGGATTGGTCCGATGCGTAGGATGTATCAATAACCAGTGGGAAAGTGGCGCGGGGTACCCAAACATCGATGTGCTCTTAATATATATATTACTTGACTTGCGTTATTTGGGGAGTGTGCCTTGGTGAGGCCTGGCGTGGATAGTTTACCTTGATAGGTGTTTGGTTTACTCCTTTTCTCACGGGACTCTAGTACGTTCCCCCACTTGTGCACGAGAGTCTTTGGTTTTCCCTGCTGAGTGTACTTGTATGCTCACCCTATGTATATAAAACTGCTTTAAGGTTTCCAGGAGGACTTCAGGGATCGAGCAGGACCGTACTAGCTCGGACCTTTGGGGCAGTTGCAGTTTCGGTTTTTCTTCTTTGGTACTTACCTTTGTAGTCGCCCTTTGTACTTTGTGGCTTTACTTTTAAAACATTCATATGGGAATGGTTTATTTATTTTGGTTTTACTTTTATTTTACCTTGGCGTTGTTGAGTTTCATCATCTCATCTCTCTATCTTATAAAACAAAAAGGGGTAATGCCTTCCATTTGTGAGAAATTTCAATACCCCTGGTGCTAGTCGCCACTCCGGGACCTATTGAAGGCGGGTCTCGGGGGTCATTATCTCCCATTCAACTTAAATAAGGAAGGGCCTAGCAATCTGCTGACCCATCCCTCATTTTTGTGAAGGAAGGTCGTGACACTCCATTTTTATATGACCCCATGTTTATATATTATCATTTCACATGCTCCATGCATTTTTATAACATTATGGCTTGCCTTCTAACCCATTTGCTAAATCTTTATTACTATGATTTTTCTCTTACTGGGATTTTAGATCATCCCTTTTTTCATGTTATCCCCATGTTATCTTATAAATATGTAAGGGATTAAAGTAAGTTATGATCTCATTATGGAGATTAAATAAAAAGTTGTTTTTATACTATTTGATTGTGTACCTAGTCTTCCAAGACACTATACTTTATGATCCTTGGCTTGTAATTTGATGTTTAATTATTATTAAAATCATGTTATAATATATGTGAAAGTCTAGGGTCACTATAAAACCAATTCACACACATAAAAAATGATTTATGAATCATTATCCCAAATTATCAAGACAATTTTTGAAACACATTATTTCAATAAGTCACCTGAAACACTTGAAAAATGGATCTTACCTTAAGTGAAAAGTGTTGTGTTTACTTTTAAAAAATTAATATCAAACAAAATAATCGTATGATCCTCATTATACTTCATTTCCCAATAATTTTATTGTTTTCAATCCAATGTTTATTATCCTCCTCTACCTCGGCCTCCACCTCAATCTTCACCTCTGCCTCCTCCTCCAAGTTGGTCTCTAACTCTGACTCTACCTCCGACTCTACATTTTCCTTCACCTATTTCTCTACCTCTACCTCCACATTTAACTCCACCTCCACCTATACCTCCACCTTATCCTTCACCTTTGTGATTTCCTAACAATTTTATTATTTGTAGTTCAGTGCTTCTAAACAAATTGATTTCATCCATTATACTTCTCCTTGAAAAAGAGATAAAAATAATATATAAGCATTCTGACACTAATTATTCACACCCCAAATATCTTTGTAAGGTCATAACTCATAATAGATCACAAAAATAGTAGGTAATCACCTAAATTTGTTGTCAGCATATATTCTTAAAAAAAGTGTGCTTCCCACACATCTCTAAATGAATTTATTTCTTCTTTTTCTTAGCTAGGTTTTCGGTAGTCCTGATAGTATTAAGAAAATAAATACAAACAAATTATTATGAAATATATTTAATTAAATTTTAATTACCTTTTTAAATTACCTGTTGGGGGTTATGTTCTTTTCATGTTTAATTATTTCTCTTATAAATTTTCAAAAATAATATCCACAATCGGTGTTGTTATCTTGTTTCGGACAATGTAGAACATTGAAAAAAATATTTAAATTTTTTTGAAATGTTTTGATTGTTAAATATTTCTATATATACCTTAATTATTTTCAATTTATAGTAATTCATAGGCTAATCCTATGAGACACCGACTTTATACTGTGATCTAGTCTGTATTGACCGACTACCCTATCATAACAAAATTATTGTTAAAATATGAACTGAACATATAATTTGAATTTTATGTGTAAAATGTTTATTTAAGTGTATTAAATTTTCACAATACACATCATTTTTGGTCGTTTGGTTTCATATCCATGCATTAGATCCAAAAAATTAATATTTGGGGTGTCTATATTGGCTGCTATCAGTATCTAGTGCATCCTAAAAAAACAAAAACAATTAAGTAATTAAAAAAGTAAAAATAAATTTTATGTGATTATATTGTAGAGTTTTATATTTAAATTTTAGGTATCAAAAATATTCTGTTATCTAGTGATTTTTTATTAAATTCTTTAAGTAACTGAATTTTTTTCTTATTGATTTCTTCCTCATTCAAAGTAATTTCTGATGTAGAAATGATACAAGGATTAATGAATCCAAATCATGATTCACATGATCTTAACTTTATATAGTTGTGATATAAATTTATGTATAAAATATGAAAATTTATTAACATTAATAAACATATTATCCCACTATTTGTACAAACATATTATGAAAATATACCTTATGTATGTATTCACAACTGAGATGCCTAGCCATTCATGCTTGAGAATCTCATTTAGACTCTCAAAACCCATTTCGTCTGTCAATGAATCTCCATATAATTATTATTAATATTAAATGTAAGAAATATTTTTATCTTTAAATATGGTCTCTACATGAACTTTTAATAATAATAAATGTTTCTCTAGAACTAGCGGGGAGAAGGTACTCTCGGAAGGTCATTTTGTTTTCTTGGTTGATTCACTAGATTTTTTTTATACAACCTTCTCTTTCCCCACTTATTTATCCATATATAATATCATACCCCACTTTATACCATTTATAATAAACTATTACATGTTTTTAATATGAAAAATTTTGTTAAATACGTACCACATGTATCTTTATAAGATTAGATGGTCATGCTATGAAAGATCCAAAAGCAGCTTCGACCGTTGTAATATCTGGACCTTCAAGTGGAACATTTAACTTATAATTCGGCTCATAAGATATCCCAATATCCACTCTCATGTGATATTTC
The DNA here is from genome assembly GCA_963277665.1 of Viscum album. NCBI lineage: Eukaryota > Viridiplantae > Streptophyta > Magnoliopsida > Santalales > Viscaceae > Viscum > Viscum album. Next base: position 494,296,583 of record OY728132.1, read on the forward strand.
ATGAGGTCTTGAATGGTTAAATAGTATCCTAGGATATTATATATTATACCCATCACAACACAGTGGTACAGGGGTGTTGACAGATACAAATCACATACAACTATACCCTGTAGAATTTTAGTAATATCAAGTTATCAGAAGTCGATTGATTAACATTTAGAAAAAATATTAATGAAAAAATTGATTACCCTAATTAAGGTATGCAGTTTGGGAGAATTAATAACCTCAAATCTATTGGGATCATTTGGTTCATGTGTAGATCTTTGCTCCACCACTGATTCTCTTTGATCTTTTCTTATATATTGGTCTGTCAAATCAGACCGAAAAATAATATCTCAAAGTGAGTCTATTTGTGTCTTCAATAATATCATAATATTATATGTATCTTCATGTCATTTTATCTTTTAAAAATATGTTCGAGGAGAGTCTCCAAAACCTAATCCTCTAATGTGACCATATTGTTCAGGCCACTTCAAAGATATTTAAAGTAGCTTTTTTCTGGTACGATTGTTGCTGATTCTTATGTCTAAACCATATAAAAAAATATGAACAAATAATAGATATTTTTATGTAACATTGTTATAAATTATAACTAATTACAATTATTTCATACTTAAAAATTATTCCCATACTTTTTTTATGTTTTCATCAACTAATTTACCCTTTTTATTTACACGAGCCTCCTTCTGTAGCACATGATGTGGGATGGAAGTGACTTATTATTTTGATTCATAAATTTGTATATAAATAATGGAAAATATGTTGTTTCATATCAAATAATTAAACTTTTATGATTGATTTAAAATACATACAAATTTCTTCTCTAATGAACTGTACACCATCCTTTCTTTGTGACAGGGTTACGTTCATTTTGATGAACGTACTTTATTTTCATAACTCTTTTTTTGTTTCATAAATTACCAATTTTGAATCAAGTTGGATAAAATAAATAATTTCAAATAATATATTATCGACCATAATTCAGCTGAAATGATTTCTTATTATGACGATTGATGAAAGAAGTCCATGTTTCCTACTTTATAATGTGTGCATAACTAAGTGGTGTGTGTGGATTTATTTTCCCCTAAACATCCCTAAGATATAACTTTTTAATAAGAGTATAGAAGCCTCTATAGGATTTTCTAGTGGAAATTAAGATAACTTTCTTATGAAAATATTCTAAAATAAATGAAGTCTACAAGGAATAATGAAAATTAAATGAATATTTGATTATATAATTTTTTAGTGAAATAGAGAAAGTATATTGTAACATTACTGTTATAACTTTCCAAAGGATTTCCTTTTTTACAACTTTAAAGAGATGTCATGAATCAATATCAATCAACATATTCATCCTCATTGTGACCCCAAGATAACTAATGAACATTGACTTGTTGGGGTCAATAGTTTATCTATGTTTATTCCAACCAACCTCAAATTTTATACACTGAAATCTTGCCTTGATAATTTTATTCAGAACTATGATTCTATGTTATTGTTGTAGTTTTTCATCAACATGTTGTTGATCCCAAAATAATTCTACAATTTCATCATCAACAGTATATTATTCCTTAGAAATGGTAATATCATCATGTGTAGAAGACATTATCTTCATGAGTAGTTAAACATTTAATTTTTCTTGAATGAAAACAATATAATACACTCCATGCATAAAAGTCCACAATTGCATGCATCTTACATAAAAATTGTTACTATCTTGAATAGAGATATAATACATCAATACTACATTACAACCAACATTTACTGCCTTTATTTAATCCTTCCTCAGATGTTTATTGTCTTATATCTCTTGATGATGGATTGGAATCCTTCTTCCAAACTAGCCTTCCTCCCATTATTGTGGTTCCAAAGTTCCTTGATGACATGCCTCTCGAACAGTTATTATTGCATTTTGTTGTTTGATATTTATCTCCCATATTTTTCGACATCCACCAATGTTGCTTGAACAAATCTAACCAAAATTCATCCCATGATCATTTTTTGATGACTACTACTCATAGTAGTTCAAGAAACATAGAAGAGATGGGGGATGAGTCTCAAGCAACAAAATTTAGTAATAACTATTTAGAAGATGAAAGTTGAGTTTCCACAGAGGTTAAAAAATAACTTATATGCAATTTTAATTATATATTATAACATATTAGATTACAAAAATGAAGGAATGAACATTCAAATCCACAAGACTTCCACTCACAATAATTTACTTCCACTCACAAACATTTATTATTTTTCACTTCCTATAAAATGTTTCTTTTTTGTAGGGATTTGAGGAGACATGAACTTATGGCGGTATTGATTTGAGGTGGATGGGTGATCTTGAAAACCAGTCATTTATCCAAGCTACTAAGAGAAAGTGTATTGAAAATGAAGCCAAAAACAGGGTTGGAGAACTCTTCTCATTGATGGAGGAATACCTTTGAGAGTCAAATTTGATGACTCATCGTAGTAGTATTCTCATATAAGTATGCTTAACTGTGGAGTTCTAATAGGATCAAATGTGACCGCACTCAAAATAAAAGTAATTTTTGATGAAGTGATATCAAAAGTAACTAAGTGGGTCGTATAATAAAATACATATCAAAAAACCAAACAAATTTATTTATTATGTTTTGATTAATTTTTTGGTGTTATTTTTTGTGTTCCCAGGAAGTAGTAAATGAGGAGGATGAAAGGCTGAAAGAGTTGAAGAATGAGTTGGGAGATATGGTATTCAAAGCCATGGAAGTGGATTTGATGAAGATTAATGAATGCAATCTAAGTGGGAGGTATTTCATCAAGGATCTTTGGAACCGCGATGGTTGGAGGAATCCTAGTTTGAAACAGGGAGTCCAATCCAACATCAAGAGATGGAAGTCAATCAAGTGTCTTAGGACAGATTAAATAAAAGTAGTGAAGGTTAGTTGTATTGTATTATTGAAGTATTATATCTCTCTTTAACATAGTAACAATTTCCATGCAAGATGCATGAAATTGTGGAATTTTAGTCATATAGTGTATTGTATTGTATTTCTATCTTACCAAAATGAATCCTTATTTAGAAAACCATATTTTTGAAACTCGTGGAACTTTTTTATGAAAATTTATTAATGTTGCTAATGACTATTATGTGTTGTATACTTCTTTCACAACAGCAGATAGAGATGTAGTTCTCAATGGTCTCATATGAATCTGGAATGTGTTTATAGATTATGAGTGGCATTGTGTAGGTATAAGTAAGGGAGATAGAGAGAGAGATAAGATACTCATAAATAAAATTTACATTGATTACTATTTTTTCATATGTTTACTTATATAGAATTTTGATGCTACACTACAAAAAATCATTTCTTGTGACGGGTTATTTGCGACGAGGAAGGGTCTCATCGAAAATAGACCATCATGTAGGTCACGAGCACAGCGGAAGATCGTGGGTGGATGTTCCCAGTTGACCTTTTGTCATTAGAAATGATCAATCTGGGATCAATATGATGATAAATGCCAGACTCCATGGATCGAATCACAGAAATAGAAAAAGAATAAGAATATTCCCAGAACCACAAAGGAGGATCATCAAAAGTTTATTATAATTAATTTAATTAGTTGACGAGAAGTAACTTTTATTGTGTTCTTTCTTCTTTGATATTTATAATCATGTTCTGATGTCATTCGTCGTTGCGTCACAGAAGCCAAGTGTAGACTTCCTCTAGTGGTGATCCACACATGCATCACATATCTCTAGATATCGCCAAAGGAATCTCTAGGTGCTAGCATGGAGAATCCTTTTCTTGCGTTATCTGCCTTAGATCACCTTGATCTGATAGAGGAGGACCTATCTCGGACTTGAGATCATTCTTGGAGGAAGGATTTATTTTGGCCTTCAGAGAATTATCTAGAATTTTTGTGCACACCGATTAGGGAAAAGTGTTGGGGTTGTGAGGATATTTATAATCAGTTTTGAGGTTATAGAGTTATAAAAATAAATAAACATGTTATGCATTTTATTTATTTCATTAACTCTTATTAAAAACCCCCATGTCAAATCATTAATTCCTTAACATGCGCCCATGCTGATTATAATAAATATAATTTAATAAAACGATATTATTTCCTCAAAATCCCGACAGGAAAAACTACAAGACGTGTAGTCATTAATACATGGCGTGTACTCGTTTTTCATTTCCCTTCCAAAATGAAAACTACACGGTGTGTATATTTAATGCACACGGCGTGTATATATTGTTTTAATTTTATTCTTCCTCAAACATTAAAACTATTTAGGCTTCCATTAATAATTATTAAACCACATATGAGAATAAAATTTATTCTACTTGAGATACTTAGATACACTTATTGCGTGACCCTCTAGGACTCTTTCTCATTGGAATTAGGCGGTCTTGCCTAAAGTCCAAGATTACTGTCTATCAATGAGTTAGGGCACCCAAGAGAAAGAATTTGATTCCACATTGATGTTTCACCTCATACGAATGCTTACTGTGTAATTTAATCCCTTTTTCTCAATATATCATCAAGCAGGTTTCATGGCAGTGTCATAAACCTATATTCTTGATCCGTCATTCTTTGACTTCCAGAAATAAACTTGTCGTGACACCATGGCCATGGAATTTGGGCGACAGTTCTATTTCAATCAATGGGCCTGAGATATCTACTTCTATAAATATGGAAGGGACAAATCCTTCCTCGACTTATCCATTAACAACATGTCATTCGTGATGCACCCAACGTACCCTACTTCCCACCAACTGTCTTCGTGACGGTTTTCGTCATCAAATCTAAGTGCACGAGTCATGACATGAGTTAATGATAATATTCGAGCCTAAGTACCATTACACATTCTCATAGATATCAATGTTCAATAACACCAAGACATGCGGAATTAGTATTGGCGGGTCTGTTCTCATAATCTCACATCTTGGAGATTACCAAGTGAGAACTCCATGAGAGAGAGTCTCACCTTTTTACAAGTACTCGCACATGACATTATATATACTATGTGTCCTATCATAGTATTTCATCCAACCGTAGAACATTATTTAAGAATATTTTTATAGCATTTCAAGGTTCTCATCATTACGGGGATCTTCCATGACCTTATTAATGCATCAAATATTCCAGGACATTATTATATTATAGTCATGTAGAAAAATGAACAATATATAATAAGTGTACATTCATGTAATCAAAGTATAAATAGTTAGTTTTCTGGACACCAACTCTAACAAACTCCCACTTAGACTAGAGCCAACTACCTATGACTTTTAGTCTGCTAGACCTCACATGATGATCATGTTTCTGTTGAGTCAAATCTTTAGTCAAGGGGTGCACCACATTGTCTTCCATGGAAATACTAATCAGTGCAACTTCACCTCTCTGAGAAAAATCCCTCAAGAGATGATACTTATGAAGTATGTGCTTTGTCCGCTGAGGTGACCTTGGCTCTTTTTCAAGTGTCACCGCTGCAGTATTATCACAATAGAGTGTGATAGGATCTTTACTGCTAGGTACTACATCCACTCTTGAACGAAGCTTCACATCCATACTACTTATTTAGCTGCCTCAAAAGCTGCAATATACTTAGAATCTACTGTAGAATCCATGACCACACCTTAATTTGAGCTCTTTCAGCTCACTTCACCTCCATTAAAATAGAATATGTATCCAGTCTGCGACTTCATGTCATCTTGATCAGTCTGGAAACTAGCATCTACATGACCACTGATGACTAGTTCCTCATATCCTTCATAAACCAGGAACATATCCTTATTATGCCTCAGATACTTAAGGATAGTCTTGACTGCCATCCAATTGTGGTCTCCTAGATCATCTTGATATCTGTCTACCGCACTTAATGCGTAAGCAACATCTAGCCTTGTACATAGCATAGCATACATGACTGACCCAACCACAGATGCGTAATGGATCCTTGTCGTTTTAATTCTTTCCTCATGTGTCTGAGGACACATTTTCTTGGAAATATGAATTCCATGTGACACTGGAAACAATCCCCTCTTGGACTATTCTATATTGAATCTCTTCAGTATCTTGTCAATCTATGTACTTTGACTCAGGCCTAGTATTCTCTTGGATCTATCTTGATGGATCTTGATCCCAATAATATATGATGCCTCACCCACGTCTTTCATAGATAAGAATTTATCCAACCATGCCTTAACTGACTATAAGATAAGTACTTAGCTTCTAATTAGTAATATGTCATCAACATATACTATTAAGAAAACAATTTCACTTCTTCTAAAACTTTTGTAGGCATGAGGCTCACATTTGTTCTTAACAAATCCAAATTTTTTTACAGATTCATCAAAACAAATGTTCCAGGACCTTGATGCTTTCTTTAATCCATAAATGAATTTCTACAACTTTCATACCTTATTATAATTCTTTGGAGTCACAAAACCTTCAGGTTGTGTCATGTATATATCTTCCTGGAGGTTCCCATTAAGGAATGTTGTTTTGACATCCATTTTCCAAATTTCATAGTCATGGTAAGCGAAAATGTACAATAGGATTCTGATGGATTTCGGCATCGCATCCAGTGAAAATGTTTCATCATATTCAATTCATTGACGTTGTATAAAACCTTTTGCAACAATTCCTTCCTTATAGGTGCTGAATTGTCCCTCCATGTCCAGTTCCTTCTTGAATACCCATTTATTACCAACAGTTTTTACATCAACTGGTGGATAAACCAAATTCCAGACTTGGTTTTGGTACACGGAATCCATTTCAGAATTCATGGATTATTGCCACTTGGCAACATCTGTGCCTTCAACTGCTTCCTTGTAGGTAAGAGGATCATCATTTTCAACCAATAATGAGTCACCATCCTTAGTGACAAGAAAACCATATCGTTCTGGTTCTCTCACCTCTCTCGTGCTCCTATGCAGTTCTTGTGTCTCTGGAACAGATTGTTCTTCCATGGGGCTTTGTGGAATCTATTCTTGTACCAACTTATGTGTAACTTGAGCCTCGACTTCATCGAAGTCTATCTCACTCCCACTATCTCTTTTAGAGATGTGATCCCTCTTAAGGAATATGGTGTGTCTTGCCACTGTAACCTTTTTATCTGAGGGGTTTTATAGTTAATACCCCCTTGTTTCCTTGGGATATCCTATAAAGGTACACTTTGTGCCTTGGGGGGAAAATTTGTTACCTGAAGAGGCCTTAACAAATTCTTTTCTACCCCACACATTTAAATTTGATAACATGGATTTGCGTTCACTCCATAACTCGTATGGAATACCATTTATCGATTTAGTTGGTACTTGGTTTAGTATATGTGATGTTGTTTGTAATGCATACCCCAAAAGGATAATGGAAGACTCGCATGACTCACCATTGATATCACCATGTCCAACAGGGTGTGATTCCTCCTTTCACTTACACCATTCCACTAAGGTGTGTAAGGAGGAGTGAGTTGAGATAGAATCCCAAACTACCGTAAGAAATCAATGAAGTCTTAATTAAGATATTATCCTCCTCTATCTGAGTGGAGTTTCTTAATCTTCTTACCAAGATGGTTCTCAACTTCATTCTTGTATTCTTTGAACCGATCAAAAGAATCTTACTTATACCTCATTAAGTAAATATATCCATATCCACTAAAATCATAAGTAAAAGTTATGAAGAACAAGAACCCACCCCTTGATTTAACTGTAAATGGTCCACACACATATGTGTGAATTAATTATAGAATCTCTTTAGACCTTTCACCTTTCCTACTAAATGGGGATTTGGTCATTTATACACCAAGTGGTTTTAGTTCAAAAGAATCTAAATACCCATCTTGATGTAATTTTTTCAAACGCTTCTCATTGACATGACCTACCCGGTGATGCCAAAGTTGGGTGTGGTATGAGTCATGTGAATTAACTTTTTCATCAATTTCCATTACTTTGTTTGTGTAATATAACACATAAAGGATGTTATATAAATGAGCCCTACCAAAACAAATGATATCTTTATAAAAGTAGCAACATTTATTTTTAAACTTGAAGATGAATCCATCAGTATCTAATATCGATACTAAAATAATTTTTTTGGTTATAGAGGGTACATAATAACAACCTTTTTAATACCAAGACCATATCAGTAAGCAATGTGAGGTGGTAGTCTCTAACAGCTACAGCAGTGAGTCTGGCTCCCTTGGCTGCTCACAGATCCACCTCACCTCGGTCAATCTTTCTAAATCTACTTGGTTCTTGTATTTGGATACAGATGTGAGCACCACAAGAAGTATCTAATACCCAATTGGTAGAAATAGATAGATTGAATTTGATAACAAACATACCTGAAGCTTCCCCTTGCTTCCTTGGATGGGTGAAGTTTTTCTTCCAGTGGCTTTTCTTGCCACATGAGAAACAAACAGCCTCTTGTTCTCTTGCCTCCCCTTTGATCTTCCTTTTCTTGGAAGGCCATGAAGAAGCTTTGGGCATAAATCTATTCTCCTTCCCTTTCCTTTTATTCACCATAAGTACAGAAGGCTTTTCATGCTTCATATCATTGTACACTTGGCGAATGAGGATAAGAAGATTAGATAGAGACTTCTCAATGTTGTTCATGTTGAAATTTACAACAAAGTTAGAGAAGCTCTAGGGGAGTGATTCAAGAATGAGATCAGTACCCAGTTCTTCAGGGAGTTTAAACCGTAGAACCTCTAGGCACTCAATGTAGCCATTGAGCTTGACTACATGAGGCCCAGCTGGGGAACCCACTTCAATCATGCTCTAAAATAGATCCTTGGAGATCTCAAACCTTTCCTTTCTTTATCTCTCCTGGTATAGACCACGGAGGTGCTCGAGCATGTTTTAGGCATCCATGTCTTCATGAGACTTCATGAGATCACTAGACATTGATGACAAAATAAAACATTAAACGTCGAGTGAATCATTTAAATGTTGATCATAGACTAGAAAATCTTCATCACTCACCCCTTGGGCAGGTGAATCCAAAAGTGAGGATTCTAGTACATAAAGCTTTCATTCATGGCGTAGGATAACACAAAGGCACCTAAATCATTCCTGAAAGTTACTATCGGTGAGGATATTGTCTGTATCCAGAATTGATCACAGAGAAAATTTGGTTGATGAGTTTGTCATATTTATTCTACAAATTAAAAGATCAGATTTATCAGTGCCTTTTGATTACATTTTATGAAAAATAATAAATGAATTTATTAATTCTCCAACTATTTTATCATGTCCCAACGACCCCCACCATTGAACTTGGAATTCCTAGTTTCTATGACATTATAGTGTCAAGGATCCATATTCCCCTTCAAATAACCCCAACAAGGGTTGTTCAAGATAATTAAAGGTATTTAGGTAGGCAGGTCTTTGCCAACTGTGAGCCTACAATTCCTTGATCTATTGAGTGGACTCCCCAATCATAAAATCCTGACTTCGATTTCCTCAACACTTTCCTCCATTTTACAACAAGTCTAGCAAGGTATACTCCTCTTGATGTAAAATGTTTAAGTCAACCCAAAACTCTCATAAGAGCTTCCTTGATAAAAGTGTCCCAACAAGGGTTGGTCAAACACATAGTTTTATTGAGTCTTTCCCTTAATCAAGTAACGGAAGGATTGGTATAACTTAATATGGTATTTGAGGGATTTCAATCCTTTATGCGTAGTTTTTCATTGTCACATGCTTGTTAATATTAAGTGATTCTTGATTAGGTGATTAACCATGTTCTGATAATGTTTACACATAGCCCAGTTCTTATTTTATTCCATATTTTCATGCTTGTTTATTTCATTAACTATGTGATCACGACAAAACATACATAATAAATAAACCATGAAATCAGACAGAAATAAAATAAGATGGAATGATCATGAGCTTCTATTAGTTAGCTTATCTAGTGGTTTTGATAAGCTGACCCTGACCTAGGGAAAAATACCTTAAACCTGATGGTTCATGTTTTACAGCTCCCACCTTTCCACCTTTGTATCTTCTTGGGTTGGTTTCACCTTAGCTTCAGATTTTGAACTGTCTCCTCTGTCTTGGGAGATCCTTTATTACATATAGTCTACATTAAAGAAACCATGGGCACGCAGGCCTTACATTTTATTGGAAGAAGGCTCGTAGGACAATGAATTTAAATTAAATAAATTTAAATGAAACCATACACACCCAAAGGGTCTTTGGTCTAGCTCATGATCATCCATAGCATGCAACGACATTTACACATATTTAGAATTCAAATTATTTTAATTTTTATTTTATTCAAGATAAGTCGTGCTTGAATTCAATTAATTATGATCTTATAATTAATCAATTCTTTATCTTAAATTAATTTCTTAATTTCATTGAGATTATTCTCATCCATATTCCATGTACAGATCTTTGTACTTTGGAGGAAACCTGGTGAAATTCTATTTCTGGAAAGTACACGGCGTGTAGGATATATTACACAGCGTGTATTTGTTTTCACCCTTTATCTAAAGTACACACTTAGGGATTTGGCGTGTTTTTTGTACTTCGTAAATTTTGGAGTACACAGTGTGTAGATTAATTTAACACAACATGTACTCCCTTGTTACGTAGTTACCGGTTTGGAAATCCCATGTACGTGGTTACACGACTTCTCCTTGTACACGGTTTTACCTGAGCTGAATCAGACTACACAGCATGTTGATTCAACATACATGTCGTGTATTCCGGTTTCCATGTGCCGTTCAGTTTTGTTCAACACAGTGTATTAAAAAACATAGGTATTCTTAATTCACATGGTGTGGTTTGGCATACCTGTACCTGTTCATTGAACCTAAGTACACGGTGTGTAGATTTCACTACACGCCATGTATTTCTGTGTTGTACAGACAGAATGAGCGTCTCCTTCGGATGAGTTCCTCATTTTTATTTTAATCAAAATTAAAATTAAAAGGTCATTTCTGTGAGGTGAATTGAGAAACGAAGAAGGAAGAATAGATCTCGTTCATTCAGTTTTATAGAATGATTTATCTTGAATTAAATCAAATATAAATGCGTAAATTATCAACGAAAATTAAATAAATATAATCAAACGTTGTAACCTCGTTCTGATACCACTTATAGGTCCCGGGTGCAGCAGAAGCTCATGGGTGGATGTGACCACTTGACTTTTTTTCATTAGCAATGATCAATCCGGGATCAATACGATGAAAAATGCCAGACTCCATGAATCAAATCACAGAAATAGACAAATAAGAAGAATAGTCCTGGAACCACAAAAGAGGATCATCACAGGTTGATTATAATTAATTTAATTAATTGAAAAGAATTAACTTTTATGGCGTTCTTTCTTTGTTGATAAATCTGATCATGTTCTGATGTGATTCGTCGTTGCGTCGTAGAATCCAAGTGCAGACTTCCTCTAGTGGTGATCCACACATGCACCACGTATCTCTGGATGTTGCCAAAGGAATCTCCAGGTGCTGACGTGGAGAATACTTTTCTTGTGTTGTCCGCCTTAGATTTCCTTGATCTGATGGAGGAGGATCTCTTTCAGTCTTGAGAGAGTTCTTGGAGGAAGGAGTTCTTTCAGCCTTGAGATAATTCTCCAGAATTGTTATGCACACCAATTAGGGAAAATTGTTGGGGTTGTAAGGATATTTATAATTGGGTTTGAAGTTATAGAGTTATGACAATAAATAAATGTGTTACACATTTTATTTATTTCATTAACTCTTATTGAAAACCCCCATGTCAAATCATTAATTCCTTGACATGTGCCCACACTGATTATAATAAATATCATTTAATAAAATGATATTATTTCCACAAAATCCCGACTGGAAAAACTACACGTCATATAATGATTAATACACGGAGTGTACTCGTTTTTCATTTCCTTTCCAAAATGAAAACTACACGGCATGTACATTCAATGTACATGGCGTGTATATCTTGTTTTCATTTTATTATTCCTCCAACATTAAAATGATTTAGGCTTTCTTGAATAATTATTAAACCACATACGGGAATAATCTTTAATCAACTTGAGATACTTGGATACACTTAGTGTGTGACCCTCTAGGCCTCTTTTTCATTGGAATTATGTGGGCTTGCCTAAAGTCCAAGATTGTTGTCTAGCAAAGGGTCAAGGCACCCAAGGGAAAGAAGTTGACGTCGCATTGATGTGTCACATCATACGAACGCTTACCGTGTAATTTAATCTCTTTGTCTCAATATCTCATCAATGAGGTTTCATGGCAGTGTTATAGACATATATTCTTGATCCGTCATTCTTTGACTTCTAGAAATAAATTCGTCACGACATCATGGCCATGAAATTTGGGCGACAGTTCTATTTCAATCAAAGGACCTGAGATATCAACTTCCATAAATATGGAAAGGAACAATCCTTCCTCGACTTATCAATTAACAACATGTTATTCGTGACGCACCCAACGTACCCTACTTCCCTCCAACTGTCTTTGTGACGGTTTTCATCAGCAAATCTAAGTGCACGAGTCATGACATGAGTTAATGATAATCTTCCAGTCTAAGGACCATTACACATGCTCGTAGATAGTAATGTTCGATGACACCAAGACATGTAGAATTGCTACTTGCGGGTCTGTTCTAATAATCTCCCATCTTGGAGATTACCAAGTGCGAACTCCATGAGAGAGAGTCTCATCTTCTTACGAGTACTTGCACATAACGGTCTTTATACTATGTGTCCTATCATAGTATGTCATCCAACCATAGAAAACTATTTAAGAATATTGTTATAGCATTTCAAGGTTCTCATCATAGTGGGGATCTTTGAGGACCTTATTAATGCAACAAATATTCCAGGACATTATTATATTATAGTCATGCAGAATAATGAACAATATATATATAGCATCCCGCCATTTTATAACATAAACTTTCATTACATTACACAAAACTGAGGATCTTTAAGGCCTAGTGTCTTGGAAACCAGGAACATAATACATGAAAACAACATAAAACATTCTTCTTAAACACTTGAAAGGCTTCTCCTTAAGTTCATCCTAGGTTCATTACTGCATCTCATAACCTGGGGACATACATCAAAATAAAGGGTGAGCAGAAGGCCTAGTAAGGGAAACAAGAGGAACATTTTACATGTGAACTTGAGATACTTCAATAAGGACATGAAAAGAACTTTAAGGCATGAGAAAGAAATCATGAGGCATTTAAAAATAACATTTTTCATAACTTGAAGATGTGGATACATCATTTAACATAGAAAATCATGAACATATCACCAAGTTCCATCCCCAAGGTGTCATTTGAAAATTACCAAGGTTATTCACCAAGGTATCGTGAAATTGTAATCTCTAGTGGTTACATCATTACCCAATGCATTGGAGCGCTATCAGGGCGCACCCTTAAATTTGTCTTTATTATAATGTGAGCCACATATATCATCATCAAAAATTTCATAAATAACCCACATAGCATAAAATAAATGGGTTTCATTTCATAATCATAACGTTTTAAAAACTGCTTTAAAGGCATGATCTTTACGTCACTTTAAACCCACAGAAAGGGAAAGAGGGTCTCATGTATATAAATCCCAGAATTTAAAATGGAATATTTTTATATATATGTGAATAACATTGTATAAATAAGAGCTTTTAGTATTCACTTTATAACATAAAATAATTTTGAGAAAAGAGAGAGACATTTTGAGACGAAAATTCTGCAGCATACCGGCTATGTTTCGGGGTTTTAGAAAACATTGAAAAGAGAGGGGACATGGGTCACCCACTCATAAATGATCCATAAAACAGTAGGGGGACAGAATAAGAAGGATATATGGACATGTTAATGAAATTTTAAGTACATACCATTTTAAATGAAAAATATGTAAGGAAGACAAAAATTAGATTTCTCTTATGAAAATTCGGCAGCCTAACGGCATCACTTAAACTTCAATAAAAAAATAATTGACAAGATCAAATAGGGTCTCTAATCATATGATCATAAGAGATAAGTATGATAAATATAGATATCATACCCCAACATAATAAAAAGGAACTTGAAAGACTTGACATGAAAATCGAACTTGAAAAATGAGAAGGGTGAAAGAGTCCCTTAAAAATTCGGCAGCCTAACGGCGTCACTTAAACATTCATAAAACGAAATGATGAGAGTAAGAGGGGATCTCTCATCATATAAACATGAAAAATGAAGTAAGAGGAATATAAAAGAACATCCTCTCACATAAGAACATGGAGCATAAAAGGAATGACATAAAAAGGATTACATGAAAAGAAAGAGAGAGGTCGGATCCCTTACCTTAAAACGTGACTCTTGAAACTCAAAGGTTTGGACCTTGAGGGATTGGGGGCACCTTGGGAGGACTCCTTGGGAGGTAAGGAGACCAGAACTTCGTTGGGGGAGAGTTGGGAGTGAAAAATAAAGGATGAAAGGGTGGGTATTTATAGGGAAAGTGAGGGGACAAGGCAATAATGGCCAAGGGACACCTCATTAGTGGTTTTGGCAAAACCATGGGCTTGCCCATGGTATTTTCCCATGGTATTGGCCACTTGGGACACCTCATACCTTATCTTACTATTAATAATTTGACCATATTGAATATATACTTAATACATCATTTAATGATGTCATTAAACACCCATAACTTAAAAACTATATTTTCACTATTCATCAAAAATCCAACTTTCTCAGAATAACCCCAAAATTTCACCTTAACCAAATATCAATGCTCTGATTTCAAAAATGAAATCCATTTTATAAAATTAATTTTCTAAATATTTTTAATTTAATTTTTAAATAAAAACACTATTCATCGAAAATTCATTTTTTTCAGAAAAATCCCCAAAAATTACCTTAACATAATATCGATGCTCTGAGTTCAAAAATAAAGTCTTTTTTTATAAAAATAATTTTCTAATTATTTTTAATTAAATTTTTAATTTAAAAAACACTATTCATCCGGAAAAACTAATACTTGACTAATAATTTATGAAACCGTTATTTACCCATTTTATTGAATCACATTACTTAATCTAGGTGTCCAAATTATATTAAAACTTTCTTTGAGTGAAATTACTAATCCATTTGGTCACATTACTAATCCTAAGCGTAAAATCACTATTCATAATTTACTATTCATCAAAAATTAAGTTGATCTTATTAGACTCCAAATTCCTTACTGAACACTTTTGTAGAAGACCATTTTTTGAAAATCATTACACATCATTAGTTATTTAGGGTTTACATAAATGTTTTAAAATATCTCTTTTTCCAAAATTCATCAATAAAATATATCCTAAAATTATCCGGACAAAAGAAAATCCACAAACATCACTAAAGGAAGAGATCTCAATTTATTCACCCGAAAGGATTACACAAGGAAGCTAGGGTCTCGTCACATAGCCCCTTATAACACCGTCATAAGACCTAAGTGTAAGGTGTGCTATGGTGAGAGAATCTGAGGGAGGCTCAGATAACATTGCCCTAGTAGTAATCTCTACTAGCTTGAACTTCTCCCGTAGGCGTTTCCGTTTAAGATTGACACGCTGGAGTTCGGCTTGGGCTTGGTCCAAAGCGAAGCCCACAGATGCTACCTCCTTCCCAAGCTCTGATAAGTGGGCTTCATAAGGGTCGATTCTACTGGATGAAGCCATCGACTCCTCTTTCTGCATTAACCATTAACATCTTATTAAATCATTAAGAGTAAGTTAATATACTACTCAAAAAGATTGGGTCGTTACATTCTTCCCCCCTTAAGAAATTTCGTCCCCGAAATTTACACTTGAGGCCTAGTCGAAAAGGTGAGGGTACTTTTGCTTCATTGTTTTCTCAGGCTCCCAATTTGCTTCTTCATATTTATGATTCCTCCACAACACTTTCACAAGGTGGGTAGTCTTGTTTCGTAGGACCTTGTCTCTACGGTCCAAGATCTCCACTGGATGCTCCTCATAAGAGAGGTCATGTTCCAGTTGTACCACCTCTGGGTTCAGTACATGCGAAGGGTCGGGTATGTACTTCCTCAAGAGAGATACATGGAAGACATCATGAACTTGAGCTAGGTTCGGTGGAAGTGCTAGACGATAGGCCACTTCTCCTATGCGATCAAGGATTTCATAGGGGCCAATGTACCTAGGGCTGAGCTTCCCTTTCTTCCCAAACCGCATGAATCTCTTCCATGGAGAAATTCGAAGGAAGACTTTGTCGCCAACACCAAACTCCAAGTCCCTTCGACGATTGTCAGCATAGCTCTTCTGCCGACTTTGAGCAGATTTTATGTGTTGTTGGATGGCATGAACTTGTTCTGTCATATCTTACATGAGATCAGGCCCAAGAAGCTTCCTCTCACCAGTTTCATCCCAACAAGTAGGAGTTCTACACCTCTTTCCATACAGAGCTTCATAGGGTACCATCTGAATACTCGCATGGAAGCTGTTGTTATAGGAGAACTCCACTAATGGGAGGTGTTGATCCCATCCACCTTTAAATTCCATTGAGCATAATCTCAACATGTCTTCGAGTGTCTGAATAGTCCTTTCAGATTGGCCATCAGTTTGAGGATGATAGGCCGTACTAAAATTCAATTCAGTATTCAGAGCATGTTGAAGACTTCTCCAGAATTTTGATGTGAATCTTGGGTCACGATCAGATACGATGGATAGTGGTACCCTATGCAGCCTTACCACTTCCTTCACGTATATCTTGGCAAGCTGATCCAGAGATAAATCTTCCCGAATAGAGATAAAATGGGCTGTCTTGGTGAGACGGTCCACAATAACCCATATCGCATTGTTTCCTTTGGATGTTTTCGAGAGACCAGTTACAAAGTCCATAGTGATATTATCCCACTTCCATACTAGTATGGGTAGCGGTTGTAATACCCCCTTAGGAAGTTGTCGTTCTGCCTTTACTTGCTGAGACACCAGGCACCTTGTAGTGTAATCAGAAATCTCCCTCTTCATGTTATCCCACCAATAATGATCACGAAGGTCTCTATACATCTTAGTGCTTCCCGGATGTATAGAGAAAGTAGAGCTATGAGCTTCATCCATCAGTTCTTTCTTTATCTCTGGAATAGATAGAACACATAGTCTTGTACGAAATTTCAATACACCTTCTTGATCAATATTGAAATCAGGGAACTTCCCATCCTTTACAGCCTCGAACTTCTCCTGCAGCAAAGGATCTTCTTTTTGAGCCTTCTTGATCTTCTCTAGTAATGAAGGTTGAGAAATCATTTGGGATAGGGTTGATTATGTCCCTTTCCTTATAATTCCCATGTCCAGTTTTACTAGATCTTTAATCAAGGGATCTCCTAAGATCCTCATTGTTGCCAGAACAACAGGATCTTTCCTGCTTAACGCATCTGCGACTTTATTTTCCCTTCCAGGGTGATAATGAATTGAACAATCATAGTCTTTAATAAGCTCCAACAATCTCATTTGTCTCATGTTCAATTCTTTCTGAGTGAAAATATACTTTAGACTTTGGTGGTCAATGTATATATCACATTTCTCCCCATAAATATAGTGCCTCCATATCTTTAGAGCAAAAACAACTGCCGCCAGCTCTAGATCATGCGTAGGATAATTCTGCTCATGAATCTTCAACTGTCGAGATGCATAATCAATTACCTTTTCATTTTGAATGAGGATGCACCCAAGCCCCTTCAGAGATGCATCGCTAAAAATAATGAATCCTTCTCTGATAGAGGGTAGTGTTAACACAGGTGCGGTAACCAATCTCTTCTTCAGCTCTTGGAAACTTTCCTCACATTCCTTTGTCCAGATGAACTTAACCCCTTTTCGAGTCAACTTGGTTAGTGGATTAGAAAGTCATGAAAAGTTTTTCACAAACCTCCTATAATATCCCACTAAACCAAGGAAACTACGAATCTCGGTTACTGTTGTGGGTTGAGGCCACTCCTCCACAACCATTGTCTTTGCAGGGTCAATAGAGATTCCTTCATTGGTTACGATGTGCCCCAAGAAATCCACTTGTTGTAACCAAAACTCACACTTGCTGAACTTCCCAAAGAGCCTCTCCTTCCGTAGAGTTTTCAAAATAACACTCAGATGATCTTCATGCTCCTCACGACTTTTTGAATATATCAAAATATCATCAATAAAAACTACCACAAATTTATCAAGGTAATCCTTAAAGACTCTATTCATCAAATCCATGAAAATAGCAGGAGTATTAGTCAAGCCGAAAGGCATAATAGTAAAATCATAATGCCCATATCTTGATCGGAAGGCAGTCTTTGGAATATCTTCCTTCTTCACCCTCAATTGATGATAACCAGATCGAAGGTCAATCTTAGAGAAGAATTGAGCCCAACGGAGTTGGTCAAATAAATCATCAATTCTTGGAAGAGGGTATCTGTTCTTCACTGTGATCCCGTTCAGTTCTCTATAATCAATGCATAGCCGCATTGATCCATCCTTCTTCTTCACAAAGAGAACTGGTGCCCCCCAAGGAGACACACTCGGTCGGATAAACCCCTTCTCCAACAAGTCTTGGATTTGTTTCTTTAACTCTTCTAGCTCCACATTTGCCATTCTATACGGAGTCTTTGATATCGGTTGAGACCCAGGTATGAGTTAAATGGAGAACTCTACCTCTCTTTCTGGGGGAGGTCTAGGTAACTCCTCAGGAAATACATCCATGTATTCCTAAACAATCGGAACATCTTCTATTTGTATTCTCCCTTTCCCTTCTTCATCATCACTGATTAACTCCATAAAGAAAGCTATGGGAGGTGCTTCTAGATAGGGATCAGTTCGGGATATCTCTCCTTGGAAGATAACTGTAGGTCATTTATTCAAGACTACTGAGATTTCCTTACTTCTGCATTTGATCTTAGCATTATACTTTGAGAGCTAGTCCATCCCTAGTATAACGTCGAATTCCAACATGGGAATGACTACTAGATTTGCGATAATATTGTTCTCACCAAAGTAAACACTAGAGTCTCTAAATACTTTTGATGAAAGGATAATCCCACTTGCAGTCTTGACTGACAACTCTACCTCTAGCAGTCCAGGGATTGTTTCTATATTCCTTGCAAACTTGGAGGAAATAAAGGAATGCGTAGAACCAGAATCAAATAAAGTACTTGCTAGTTTTGAGAGAACAACAAGAGTACCTGCTACCACATCGTTCGGAACTTCAACTTCAGTTGTTGTGATAGCGAAAGCACGACCTTGCTCCCTTGGCCTCTGCTGAGGTTGATGGTGATTCCCCTCCACCGCCCTCGGATTTGGACATTGATTAGCAAAGTGCCCAAGCTGTCCAAACTTGAAGCATGTGACTTCGGATATGGCCAGAACCATCTTTCCTCTGTCGTTAGTGTTGGGAAGTTGAGGCTTCACATCACTACGACAATTCCTAGAAATATGGCCTTCTTTTCCACACCTATAGCACTTACCACTTCCGATCAAGCAGTTCCCTGAATTCTACTTCCCATATTTATTGCATGTGGAATGTTGCATATTCTTTCCACCTCTTTACTGATCAAAACGTCTTCCCAGGCTTGGTTCTAGAGTTCTCTTCTTCTCATTAGATTTGTGAGACCACTGTGTCTCCCCAAACTCTAGTTCAACTTTCATAGCACTTCGAACAATTTCTTCATAGCTATCATAGTCCCTGTTGGCTAGATTCTTCCGTAAATGAGGTCGTAGTCCACCAAAGAATCTATCAACCTTCCCATTAGGGTCCATGACGAAGATTGAGGTATAACGGGAAAGCCTTGTGAAGTTCATCTCGTAGGTTCCAACTGATTCATTCTCCTTTTTCTTTAGCTCGGGAAATTCTTTCTTCATTCTCGTTCTCATCGAACGAGGGAAATACTTATTAAAGAATATTCCCCGGAACTCTTCCCACTCCATAGCTTCCATCTCTCCTCGTGGCTTCGTGTTTTTGATCAGTGACCACCACTGATCAGCTTCTCCCTCTAGGCGGTAAACAGCAAGGGTGACTTTTTCTTGTTCCGAACAATGATGTATAGAAAAGATCTTTTCAATGGATCTTATCCATTGTTCCGCAACCAATGGGTCAGTAGATCCACTGAATTTTGGTGGTCGTTGACGCATGAAGGACTCAATAGAAAGTTGTTCCCTTCGTGGTGAGGTTGGCCTCTCAGCTTGATTCAAGTTATTACTCATAACTTGAGTCAGTTGGTTCATCATTCGCATGAATGTTTCCATTCCGGCTTCCATCGGAGGGCCGTCAGCACATGGTGCATTGTGGTCACCATCGGCACGGTTCCTCCTATTGCCCGCCATTTTCTAAAAGAATAAAACCTTAGTGAGAAACTTATTTCATTTATGGATCTTTTAACTATGACTTCATTCTTAGACAATTACACTTTTCTATAATTCCTTCATAATGATTCATAAAAAGCTTGTGATTAACCAAACATATCCCCCGGGAGTGTCGTAACCAAGAGTGCATCAAGGCCCGTTATCGTGCACCAGTTCCCGTTCGAGTGTATCTCAAAGCGGTGTTTTCGGGTTTTACCCTTATGTACATCTGTGCCAGGGCCGCCTCTACCTGCTCGTATCCAGACATGGATGTATCTGTTTGATAAACCACTTACTCAATACTTACCAAAATACCAGGAAGTTTTCCTATTTTTAAACTTTTCTATAGGGCTCTTCCTAAAGTTTTTATATCCTAATTTCCACAAATAACTAAACCATCCTTTGATACCAACTATAGCATCCCGCCATTTTATAACATAAACTTTCATTACATTACACAAAACTGAGGATCTTTAAGGTCTAGTGTCTTGGAAACCAGGAACATAATACATGAAAACAACATAAAACATTCTTCTTAAACACTTGAAAGGCTTCTCCTTAAGTTCATCCTAGGTTCATTACTGCATCTCATAACCTGGGGACATACATCAAAAGAAAGGGTGAGCAGAAGGCCCAGTAAGGGAAACAAGAGGAACATTTTACATGTGAACTTGAGATACTTCAATAAGGACATGAAAAGAACTTTAAGGCATGAGAAAGAAATCATGAGGCATTTAAAAATAACATTTTTCATAACTTGAAGATGTGGCTACATCATTTAACATAGACAATCATGAACATATCACCAAGGTCCATCCCCAAGGTGTCATTTGAAAATTACCAAGGTTATTCACCAAGGTATCGTGAAAATTGTAATCTCTAGTGGTAACATCATTACCCAATGCATTGGAGAGATATCAGGGCGCACCCTTAAATTTTCCTTTATTATCATCTGATCCAAATATATCATCATCAAACATTTCATAAATAACCCACATAGAATAAAATAAATGGGTTTCATTTCATAATCATAACTTTTTAAAAACTGCTTTAAAGGCATGATCTTTACGTCACTTTAAACCCACAAAAAGGGAAAGCGGGTCTCATGTATGTAAATCCCAGAATTTAAAATGGAACATTTTGATATATATGTGAATAAAATTGTAGAAGTAAGAGCTTTGAGTATCCACTTTATAACATAAAATAATTTTGAGAAAAGAGAGAAGCATTTTGAGACGAAAATTCTGCAGCATACCGGCTATGTTTCGGGGTTTTAGAAAACATTGAAAAGAGAGGTGACATGGGTCACCCACTCATAAATGATCCATAAAACAGTAGGGGGACAGAATAATAAGGATATATGGACATGGTAATGAAATTTGAAGGACATACCATTTGAAATGAAAAATATGGAAGGAAGACAAAAATTAGATTTCTCTTATGAAAATTCGGCAGCCTAACGGCGTCACTTAAACTTCAATAAAAAAAGAATTGACAAGATCAAATAGGGTATCTCATCATATGATCATAAGAGATCAGTATGATAAATATAGAGATCATACCCCAACATAATAAAAAGGAACTTGAAATACTTGACATGAAAATCGAACTTGAAAAATGAGAAGGGTGAAAGAGTCCCTTAAAAATTCGGCAGCCTAACGGTGTTACTTAAACATTCATAAAACGAAATGATGAGAGTAAGAGGGGATCTCTAATCATATAAAAATTAAAAGGTAATTAATAGGAATATAAAAGAACATCCTCTCACATAAGAACATGGAGCATAAAAGGAATGACATAAAAAGGATTACATGAAAAGAAAGAGAGAGGTCGGATCCCTTACCTTAAAACGTGACTCTTGAAACTCAATGGTTTGGACCTTGAGGGCTTGGGGGCACCTTGGGAGGACTCCTTGGGAGGTAAGGAGACCAGAACTTCGTTGGGGGAGAGTTGGGAGTGAAAACTAAAGGAGGAAAGGGTGGGTATTTATAGGGAAAGTGAGGGGACAAGGCAATAATGGCCAAGGGACACCTCATTAGTGGTTTTGGCAAAACCATGGGCTTTCCCATGGTATTTGCCCGTGGTATTGGCCACTTGGGACACCTCATACCTTATCTTACTATTCATAATTCGACCATATTGAATATATACTTAATACATCATTTAATGATGTCATTAAACACCATAACTTAAAAACTATATTTTCACTATTCATCGAAAATCCAACTTTCTCAGAATAACCCCAAAATTTTACCTTAACCAAATATCAATGCTCTGATTTAAAAAATGAAATCCATTTTATAAAAGTAATTTTCTAAATATTTTTAATTTAATTTTTAAATAAAAACACTATTCATCAAAAATTCATTTTTTTCAGAAAAATCCCCAAAAATTACCTTAACATAATATCGATGCTCTGAGTTCAAAAATAAAGTCTTTTTTTATAAAAATAATTTTCTAATTATTTTTAATTAAATTTTTAATTAAAAAACACTATTCATCCGGAAAAACTAATACTTGACTAATAATTTATGAAACTGTTATTTACCCATTTTATTGAATCACATTACTTAATCTAAGTGTCCAAATTATATTAAAACTTTCTTTGAGTGAAATTACTAATCCATTTGGTCACATTACTAATCCTAAGCGTAAAATCACTATTCATAATTTACTATTCATCAAAAATTAAGTTGATCTTATTAGACTCCAAATTCCTTACTGAACACTTTTGTAGAAGACCATTTTTTGAAAATCATTACAAATCATTAGTTGTTTAGGGTTTACATAAATGTTTTAAAATATCCCTTTTTCAAAAATTCATCAATAAAATATATCCTAAAATTATCCGGATAAAAGAAAATCCACAAACATCACTAAAGGAAGAGATCTCAATTTATTCACCCGAAAGGATTACACAAGGAAGCTAGGGTCTCGTCACATAGCCCCTTATAACACCGGTATAAGACCTAAGTGTAAGGTGTTCTATGGTGAGAGAATCTGAGGGAGGCTCAGATAACATTGCCCTAGTAGTAATCTCTACTAACTTGAACTTCTCCCGTAGGTGTTTCCGTTCAAGCTTGACACGCTGGAGTTCGGCTTGGGCTTGGTCCAAAGCGAAGCCCACAGATGCTACCTCCTTCCCAAGCTCTGATAAGTGGGCTTCATAAGGGTCGAGTCTACTGGATGAAGCCATCGAATCCTCTTTCTGCATTAACCATTAACATCTTATTAAATCATTAAGAGTAAGTTAATATACTACTCAAAAATATTGGGTCGTTACAATATAATAAGTGTACATTTATGTAATCAAAGTATAAACAATTGGTTCTCAGGACACCAACTCTAACACATCAGGTGGTACTCTTTGCGATGAGAGCCTTTTCCCATCACAAATAACTAATTATTTGTGAGAGGAATAGGTGTCTCGATGCAAAAATGTTTGGCGCGTAGTGCGTGCCAAACCGCAGGAAAGGTATTTGTAATGAGTGGTTACACATGTTGCAAATACCCTTCGATGGTCTTATCACATTTTCAATGGGATTGATCTACAGTCGCAAATTCTAGGTATTTGCGATGGGATCCATCACAAAGGCTAGGTATTTGCAATAGGTCCCGTCACAAATATTTTTGTCACTGGTTAGCATTTACAACTGGACCCGTCGCAAATACATTTTTTATCGCCGCCCGTAATTAATAAGTGGGTTAGAATTTGCAATGGGTCACATCGTAGATACTGTCGTCGCAAATCATAAAACCTATATATACACTCATCCATTTTTTTCCCATTTCACATGTCTCTCAACTCCTCTCTTCCTCTCTACTCTCATATTTTTCTCTTAAATTTTTTCAAAGTTTAAAATTTTTCATCGGAACACTTTTCAAGGCTCATATCATATAAATGATTCTATTTTAAGGTATTTATCTATTGTTTTTATTTATTAGTTAATTCATTTAATTTTATATTTTTTTAATTATTTTCAATTATCGACAATTAAATTGAATTAGAATTATATAGTTTTATTTTCAATTATTTATTTTTACAAATATGTTGTTTCATTTGTAATAAATACTAATAAATTTTAATAATTATTGGTAATTAGTAATAATTAGCGGTGATTAGTAATGATTAGTGCTAATTGGCGGTAATTTGTAAAAAATAGTGGTAATTGGTAATGAATAGTAATAAATACTAATAATTAGTGATAATTAGTAATAATTAAAAATAAATACTAATAATTATTAATAACTATTAATATTTAGCAATAATTAGTAATAAATCGAGGTAATTAGTAATAAATAGCATCAATTAGTCATAAATAAAGGTAATTAGTAATAATTAGTGGTAATTTGGAATAAATAGCGGTAATTTGTAATAATTAGTGGTAATTAGGAATAATTAGCAGTAATTAGAAATAAATAGTAATAAATAGAACTAAATAGTAATAATTAGTAATAAACAATAATAAATAGAAATAATTAGTAATAAATAGGAATAATTAGTAATGAATATAAATAATTAGTAATAATTATAAATAAATGGTAATAATTATTAATAAATAGTAATAAATATTAATAAATTAGAATAAATAGGCATAAATAGTAATAAAAATGAATAATTAGTAATAATTATGAATACTTACAAATAATTGTTAATAATTGGAAATAATTAGTAATAAATAGTAATAATTAGTAATGATTAGTAATAATTAGTCATAATTAGGAATAATTAGGAATAAATAGGTATAATTAGGACTAATTATGAATAATTAGTAATAATTAGTACTAATTGGTACTAATTAGTAATAATTAGTAATAATTGGTAATAAATATTAATAAATAGTAATAATTAGTAATAATTAGTAATAATTAGGAATAATTAGGAACAAATAGAAATAACTAGTAATAATTAGTAATAATTAGTAATAATTAGGAATAAATATGAATAATTAGTAATAATTAGTAATAATAAGTAATAATTAGTAATAATTAGTAAACATTAGTAACAATTGGGAATAAATAGTAATAAATAGTAATAATTATTAATAATTAGTAATAATTAGTAATAATTACTAATAATTAGTAATAATTAGTAAAACTTGGTAATAATTAGGAATAATTAGTAATGCTTTCTAATAATTAGTAATAATTAGGAATAAATATGAATAAATAGTAATAAATAGTTATAATAGTTAATAATTAGCGAAAATATTTAATAATTAGTAATAATATTTAATAATTAGTAATAATATTTAATAATTAGTAATAATATTTATTAATTACTAAAAATATTTAATAATTAGTAATAATGAGTACTAATTAGTAATAAATAAAAATAAATAGTAATAATTAATTATTATTATTAATAAATAGGAATAAATAGTAATAATTAGGAATAATTTGGAATAATTAGTAAAAAATAGTAATAAATAGTAATAATTATCAATAAATAGGAATCGTTATTAAAAAATAGGAATATATAGGAATATATAGGAATAATTAGTAATAATTAGTAATAATTAGTAATAATTAGTAATAGTTAGTAATAATTAGTAATAAATAGTAATAAATTGGAATAAATAGGAAAAATATTTAATAATTAGTAATAATATTTAATAAATAGTAATAATATTTAATAAATAGTAAAAATATTTAATAATTATTATAAATCTTTTATAATTAGTTACAATATTTAATAATTAGTAATAATATTTAATGATTACTAATAATGAGAAATAACTAGTAATAAATAGTAATAATTAGTAATAATTAGTAATAATGAGTAATAAATAATAATAAATAATAATAAATAGTAATAAATAGTAATAAATAGTGATAATTATGAATAAATAGAGGTAATTTGGACTAAATAGTGGTAATTTGAAATAAATAGCGGTAATTAGAAATAAATAGTGGTAATTAACAATAATTAAAAAATATTTTTATTTTTTGGGTTGTGTTTTTCTTATATAAAATTATTCATTAGAAAATAACTAATTTATATTTTTTAGAGAAATATGTAATAAGGAAGTCGAAAATAATCTTTATTAGATGATCGTGCTTGAATAAATCAGTGCAAAAATCCAAATGGTTCTCGTATAAATCCTATATATATTGAGGGTGTTGAAACTTTCTTATCAATTGAATCATTAAAACCAGAATTTATTTCAAAAGGAACAATTAAGTACTCAAGTAAAAAATGTGGTCTCAATACATTTGACACATTTGAAAAAGTTTGGTGTCATCTATTGCGTTTTGGTTTTCAAACAGATTATGTTTTTTGGTATCAACATGGAGAACCTAGTTTCAGAGAAGATACTAATAATTTGATTCCAGATCCATCACAGTTTCAAAATTGTTACATGATATGGCAGGTTTGTCTTTTCAAAAAAATAAAACTCAGGATGATATTGATTTAACTTCTGAGTTGGAACCATCTCAATTTTATGAGTTTTTGAGATCCACTGAGGATGTTGTATATCCTAGTTGCAAGATAAGAAAATTTGAACTGGTTGTAAAATTTATGGCTATTAAATCAGATAATGGAATGTAAAATAGCTGTTTTGATCAAATATTCTCTTTAGTTAAAACACGGTTACCTAAAGTAAATGTGTTGCCTCTAAGTTTATATAAGAGCAAGAGTCTGGTTCATAATCTGGGTCTTGTTTACCAGAAGATTCATGTGTGTTCAAATGATTGCATCTTATATTATAGTGAAAATGATTTATTGGATATTTTTCCTACATGTGGACAATTGAGGTATAAAGAGGCTCAACTTGAGAAGTCTAGATTGATTCCTGTAAAACAGTTGGGGTATTTCCTGCTTACACCCAGATTGCAGCATTTCTTTATGTCTCAGAACAAAGTTTCATTGATGTCATTGCACAAAACCAATATTTCAATCTATAAAATTTTAAATCATACCTATGATGGTGATTCATGGAAACAATTTGACCAAGTATATCTGTTTTTTTCTTCAGAAGCTCAAAACATGTGATTGGGTATTTCTACTGACAGTTTCTATCCATTTAGTTCTTACAGTAGTCAATATTCTTATTGGAATGTCTTTATAACTCTGTACAATTTACCTCCTTTGATATTGATGAAGGATACATGTATCTTTTTGACCTTACTAATTCTAGGACATTCAAAAAATAATATTGATGTTTATTTGAATTTGTTGATTGATGAGTTAAATTTATTGTGGAGTAATGGTGTTAGTGCATATGATGTTGCTGTGAAACAAAATTTCTGACTAAAATCGGAATTGATGTAGAAAATTAGTGACTTCCTAGAATATGTCATGTTATCTGGATGGAGTACACATGTTCCAAAATAATGTACGTACTGTATGAGAGATATTAAAGCATTTATGATCATCAATGTAAGAAAACATTTTTATTTTAACTATCATCGCAGATTCCTTCCAACCGATCACCCTTTTCAAAGGAATAGATGACATTTTAGAAAAGGAAAAATTGAAAGAAATGGAACTCCAATGATGATATCAGGTACAAAGATAAAATAATTTGTCTCTTCGTTACCTCCCATTATATTTATCCCAACTATAAACCAACATAAAATTGATGTCTTTAAGAAAGAAAACAATTGAAAAAAATAGATCATTTTTTGGGATCTTCTATATTCGTATGATTTTTTAGTCTGTCACATGTTGGATGTCATGCATATTGAGAATAATTTTTTTTATAATAGATTTTATACAGTTTTGGATACACTAGGTAAGACCAAATATAATATAAAGGAATAATTAGATCTTGCCCAAATTTACAGGCGACCAAAACTTGAACAATTTGAAAATTTAAAATCATACAAGTTAATGAATCCAAAATAAGATTATAAAATTTCTATATAAAATCAATTATTATTTTGTTATTGTAATTCATATTTAAGACTTCCAGATAATTATGTTTCCAATTTGGGAAGATATGTCAGAAATTGTCATATTACCATATTAAAAAGTTGTGAATGTCATGTTATAACGGAAAGACATATTCTGATTATTTTAGGAGTATTATTGAATTATATGATTTGGGATGCGCTAATAGAAATATCATATTTTTTCTGAGATATTTTTGTGGTGACAACAGACTACGACGCACTAAGCAGACTGTAAGAAGGTATTGTTTAAATTTTTTTTAAACAGGAAAAAATCTTCCCATCAACTTTCTTTGGCTCAATGAAATACTTGATATTACATTTTATTCATGAAGAAAAGTGTGGAGGTCTAGTAAAGTTCTGATATATGTATCCATTCAAGAGATACATGAAGAAATTGAAGAAAAAGTTATGTAACTAAGCTTTGGTTGAAGGATCAATTGAAAAATATTATTTGTAAGAGGAAATTTCTTTTTTTTTCTCCCATTATTTTCAATCTAAATTTCCCTAAAAACACAACCACATGGGTTATAACTATGAAAATTTTAATGATGAAATGAGAAATCATTTTTTAATTTTTAATCATCTAAAACTTGGCTTTGTTGGATTTCATGAACGATGGATTTCAGATAATGAACATCACAGAGATGATACATATTTTTTGCTCAACTATGAATAAATAATGCCATTTTTACTATGATTAATCCTATCACTTATACTATAATATTTTCTATAGTAAATTAATATTATTTTATATATAGGTTATATGATAATTATATTAATAAAAAACTTCTACAAATTACAATAACTACTCTTGAAGAATGTTGGAAAAATAATTTTTCCTACTATTTTCAAAAACTGGTAACATAAATTATTTATGGTTTAAACTATAAAATCAATTTATTACTTCTTATATTGATAATTGTTTTAAATAAATTAGGTATCTCAACATGCTGATAAAATTGATAATAGATTGTGTGTATTGAGTAAATCACCATCCAAAGTGGTTAAATATTATAATTCATATGTGGTGAATAGTTTTAATTTCATACACATGTATATGGGGAATAAAAAACAATTAATAGTGGTGATTTCTTAAGAGGTTTGTCATGACCTGTCCTCGGGACCCATGCCGTGACTACCCCAATCCCTCTTTACATTGGCTAGAGGCTAGTGACTAGCACCAAAGGTGTAATTCTGATAAAAGGGAATACATTTATTTTTTAACCTGTAACGCACACAAAGTTTAAACAAAAGTATAGAGGAAACAAATCGAAATAAACACTAAGTAAAATTGGATATAAAAGAAAGTGTTGAAAGAAAAGGGGCCGCAAATACAAGCCCAAATGTAAAGTACAACTGCAAAAAATTAAATAGAAACTAATGAGTCGTCCTTTGGGAATCCCACCTGAAGGGTGGGTACAGATGGCCTCCTCAACACCCCAGGTCCATTCGTCCTCTTCCTGTACGTCTCGCTAAGTGGTCCACCTCCGAGTATCATCCAGCTCTACAACTCTCTTCCTCGATCAGTGTTATCTGTCATTTTCAACCAAGACAACGAAGTGCAAGCATAGCCCGTGTAGGGGTGAGTATAACGATACTCAGTAGGGACCCCGATACCCTCGAAGGTCTCCCAAAATCATCAAAGGATAAACCACAGAAGAAAGATACAGTCACGATGTATCAACCAACCCTACTTAGGTATATGCCCATACATATACCTAAGTTATCAATCATAGTTCGGCTCTAACTCTCAAGATCAAGCACAACCCAGTCCACACAGGAAGTAAAGTCATTCACCATGATGATAATGGTTTAAAGACATGACTTATCTCACACAGGTATACAACTCATGAAGAGGGGTAGAGATGATTAGATGTAGCCTATGAATCATCTCCTCTGTCGAACCTATGTACGATCCTGGAAAAATATCAGCATTGTTGAACCCACATAGGATACTGGCACAGAAGTCATCACTTTCAAACCCACGTAGGATTCCAGAACAGTAGTCATCACTGTCGAACCCACATAGGATCCTAGTATAGAAGTGACTGTTGTCGAACCCATGGAGGATCTCGGTATAGAATTTTTCACTGTCGAACCCACATAGGATTCTGGTATAGTAGTCATTGTTGTCGAACCCATGTAGAATCATGGTACAGAATTCATCGTTGTCGATCCCACAGAGGATCCTGGTATAGAATTCCTCACTATCGAACCCACAAAGGATTCTGTCATCTCAGTCACAGCCAGCCCTAGGGTTCCCGCACACAGCACGCTTGATTCCGAGAGGGTCCACTCCTCGAGCCAAGTGTCATTACATCAACTATCACAAAGTCCTGAGTTGATGTATCCCGTAGTTCTTTCTCATCATAAGAAACTCAACATGACAGACGGTGCGTCAATCGGACACCCGGTCTGAGAGTTATTGGCATTTTTGTTTCAAGGGGCCGGTTGGATTTTGGGTACAATCCAACCTGTCCATACTCCAATCTCATCCACATCATGTGTGTAGTATGGAAAAAGTATTTTCTCATCAAAAGTAATCCAACGTAGTTGACGGCATGTCAATCGGACGTCCGGTCCTTAAGTTATAAGTGGTTCCGCTTCGAGGGCCCGGTTGGTTTCGGGTTTGAACCAACCATGTTGTACCAAAACTTAGCCAAAACATTTATTGTGATATACTGAAACGACCGTCTCGATCCAAGGAATCCTACTCAACTGACGGTGTGTATATCGGAGGTCCGTAGCTCAATTTATGGGTGAAACACCAAAAGTGGTCTGAAGAGGGGGGTCTGGGTCCGGCCCAACCCACCTTGGGTCGGCCTGAACTGGGTCAACCCGACCCGGATCTAGGTCTGGCCCGGTTGGGCATGGCCTGGCCCAGTGGGCACGGCCCAGCCTAGTGGTTGTGGCCCGGCCCGCGCGAGGGATGTTCGGCCCGTACGGCAGGCCGCGGCTCGGCCCGGCGGAGCGCGTTACGCGCATGGTGCACGGAGCAGGGGGGCCTGGTATTCTGTAATGGCGGTGCCAGCTAGCACCGCCTGGCCTTCCCGGAACCCGTACGCGAGTTCCGTGCCACCACCATGGCCGGAACCGCAGCGGCCTTCCGTCGGCGGCGTGCGAGGGGCGCCGCCGCACCCAGGGGGTCGGCCGGTGTCAGTCGCCACGCTGGCGACCCGCACCACCGTGCTCTTCCGCGGGCCACTGGAGTCGTTCTGGTGGTCCGTTTTGCCTCTTGTCTACACCTACGGCCCCCTCGGGTCCTGTTCTTTACTATGAAGACATCAAATCCGGGTTACCATTCCGTTCACCCATCACCCATCAAACCGTGCATCAAGAACGAATTGGCGGAGGGTTCGGGCTTGTTCGTTAGCATGTGCCCTCCGTGTTAGAGGTTTAAATAGTAATCCAGCATATAGTAGAACCAGAAACTAACCCCAGCATAATCTCTAACCCATCCCACAAAATAAAATATATGCGTTCTTAAAAAGAAGAACTTGGTAATATAATCATACTTAAAATCCAACCCCTACCTCATATTTGACATTGCACTTCGATGAGCCGTGAAAGACAGGCATCGTGGAAGTCGAGCGTCACGGAAGACGGACGTCGTTCCATCAATGTCATAGGAAATAACATTGTCATTGGTGGCATCCTTTATAGGCGGAGTCCTCTCCCTTGATGCGGAGGAAGATGTTGAAGATTTCCTTCATGTTCTTCATGGGAAGAACACTTCCTTTCTAATCCTCCAAAACCTCCCAAGGTAATATGTCCAACCAAAATAAGAGAATATCACCCCTCTTTTTAATGTTGGAAAAAATGAATTCAAAAGAATTCAGTCACTCCAAATTTATTAATTAAGTTGATTCACTTAATTAATTACATGGAGTTGGCAAGAACTTCAAAGGTCTCAAAAATTAATTACATGGGTGTGTTGGCACTTTAATGGGAAGTCCAAAAGTTTAAGGGAGTTCAAGGGTTTGGTGTTTGTGTGGGCCCCACCTTTAGTTATATCATATTAGGAAAGGTTAGGGTGTGGTGGGCCCCACCCCTAACCTCCACCAAGAGACTTTAACCACCATCCAAATAAAAATGTGTCACACACACATTTTTATTTAATTTGTTAATTTTAAAAAGTAACCCCAAATAATAACTTCCATTCACATTGAAACACACCTGCAGTAAAGGTCCCCTTAAGTAAATATCGGCATTGTTAGTTCATCAGTGTCCTCATATTTCAATTCCGAGCATCGGTTCAAAAGATAGAAAATCTCGCTCGTACATCTACTGAACGTACCCGAATAATAATTTTTATAAAATGATTATGGACACACCGGGCGTTGGAATCAGGTTCCGTCTGAAACTACAGAATCATAAAATTCCCATGTATTTACGAAAAAAAATCCACGAGATTTCTAGGTCTTTACATTCTCCCCACCTCAGGTCTTTACATCCCCGTAAGCTACAACACACACTAAGAAAACAAATGGGGGTACTGAGCACGCATCTGAGCCTCCCGCTCTCATGTTATCTCCTAGATGTTCCTATGCTGTCAGCGAATACGCACTAGAGGAATCAACCATCCTCGTAGGAACTGATATTTTTGATCCTCTATCTCCACTGGAACCTCCGTGAAAGTTTCCCCGTCATTGATATCTAGCTCCCCATGGTTGATGATGTGGGACGGATCGTGCACGTATCCCCTCAGTTGAGATATTTGGAAGACTTTGTGCACCCGGTGTAACTAAGGTGGAAAATCCAAGTAGTAAGTCACCTTGCCTACCCTAATGAGGACCTGAAAAGGTATGAAGAATCATGGAGATAACTTGCCGCCTCTTCCAAATCTCCGTATACCTCGTCGAGGTGAGACCCGTAGAAAGATTTGATCACCAACCTCAAATTCTAGAGGTCTCCATCTCCTGCCAGCATATGCCTTTTGTCTACTCTGCATAGTCTTAATCCGCTCCTAGATGACCTGAACCTATTTTTTGGTAGCTCGTAACATCTCTATTTCGTAGGAAGTTCGTCATCTTGGTAATTCATTCAACGATCACCCAAATCGAGTCATTTTCCCTGGACTTATGTGGAAGACCCGTCACGATGTCCATGGATATCTCATCCCTCCTCCACTTTGGGACCCCCAAAGGCTGAACCAATCTTGTTGGTACCTGATACTCTGCCTTCACTTGCTGACAAGTGAGGCATCGAGAGACAAACTCTGCTAATTCCTTCTTCATACCTGGCCACCAGTGCTATCATCGAAGGTCCTAGTACATCTTTACCACTCCTGGATGTACCACTAAAGGTAATGTGTGAAACTCCCAGAACACTACTTTCTAAAGTGCAACTGGTACCATGGTACGTCCCCTGAAAGTAATGATGTTCTCCCCACCTTCATAAAATTCTTCGGGTGCCTGCCCTGAGGATATCTGAGCACGTCGTGTCATGCGGTCAGCATCTCCATGTTGTGCCTCCATGACTTGCTGAAGAAGTGGGGAAGTGACTGTGAGAGACTGTAGAAAGGCTGCTACATCTATATCCACAAAGGATATCTACAACGCGGCCATCTACTCCATCGTCTCTACAAATACCTGAATGCCAGATCTTCTGCTGAGAACATCTCCGACAATGTTCCCCTTTCCAGGAGTATAGACTATCTCAAAGTCATAGTCATGGAGGAACTCAAGACAACGCCACTATCTCAGATCCATGTACTTCTATGAGAAGACACACCTAAGACTTTTGATATTTGATTAAACCGTAAATTGTTCGCTCAACTAACTATGGGTGTGACTAGCCAATTGTAAATAACTCGACTACACCCTTCTTCAATTACATCCTACAAGAGCATCTAAGATTTATCCTTTACCGAAAAGAGAAATCGGGTCTCATCCCCTGAATGAACCATGTCCTTTTACTAATATAGTCAATCCTGACATGAACAGTACTATTTCATTCCATGGATGATGTTGTAAGGCCTCTACGCTACTACCAAGAGATCCAACCATTACTCTCACCTCCAAGGGTTGAGTCACACTATCGGCAGCAGTGTGTGGTCACTAGGTCTCCTCCAGTATGAATCTTGAATGTGAGGGTCAAGTCAATGGTTTTTACCAAAAACTCATAGTATCAACCACACCTAAAAGGTAGGAAAGAAAATGTCACATGGAAAAGTGTCTTTTGTTACTACAGCTCAAAGTACAAAGACACAGAAAAATCACAAACAATGACATCAATGAAGCTAGAAGCATCATGAACAAAGGTCTCTATGCCTAGATCTAGTCCTGCTCCTATCCACCTACTCCCGGAGCACTATGGTCATAGGCCTCAGCTACCTGAAGTTGAGCTCTCCCTTATCCACCCATTGCCTACGGTCGGGGTGGACCTCCTGGTGGTAGTGGTGGTAGGGCCTTGAAACATCTTCCACCACCTAATGCTCGACCAGCTCCTCTGCCACATCCTCCTTCTCCCGGAGGACCACCACGGTTGAACCTCAGCATCTACCTGGGAGGTCCCTCTACTACCTGCTACTCATCTGCAGGGCGGTTTGGGCAGTCTTGATCCATTTGACCTTGCCCGCCCAATGCATTGCACCGCCTGATCCTCGTATGGCTATCTCTTTCCTATGTGCCCCGCACAACCGAACCTGATTCATGTAGTTGACCACCTGTGGGTCTGGTCCTCTTGGACCCCGGTGTCATCTGTCTACTACTAGCTGCAGAAGACTCTGGTGCATGTTGACTAGTGGTGGGTCTCGCTGCTGGAGACTACTTAGCAAGGAAACTCTCTACTAGGAGGGCTCTCTCTAATACCCTTGTCTGTGTCAGGATGTTAAGGGAGATCATTGAAGCGCTGATCTCATTCCTAAGTCCCTGCTCAAAGATCTGGGCCCTGAATAATGGGTATTGTACCATATCTGTGGAGTAGCATGAGAGGTCGGTAAACCTCACTGAGTACTGAGCTACTATCATGCTGCCATACTGTAGATGAAGTAACTCTTCAATCCGCACCGCACGAAGGGTGGCTGGTACAAACTCTACCCAGAACAGTCACTCGAAGTCTGTCCAGAGTAGTGATGCCTTGTCATGCACTAGGAGCATCAAGCTCCACCATCTGCCTGCTGCTGCCTACAAAAGACTCGGAGCAAGGATCACGATGAGGTTGGTTGGTGTCCCTACCAATATGAAAACTCTCACAACAACCCCCATACAATCTTCAGCTGCCTATGGGTCCATCTATCCCCAAAACCTGGGCGGCCTCTGATGTTGGAAATCCTTCAATGCACTCAGGCGGCATGCAATCTCTGCTGCTGGAGCTGGTGGTATCGGTGGCCCAGCGGGTAGTGGTACCACTGGTACCTCCACTGTGATGGGGCCCTCCACCGAGGCCTCGTCGCTCGGTGGGATACCATCTTGTACTAAACTCAGAACCCTATCTGGATGCCTTCGTGGGGCCATCCAAAAAAAGAAAAAGGTGCACCACGGTTAAAACAGTATACCTGGTGAGCTGACACAAAGTAATCATGAAGAAATTTTTTTAAAGGAAACACACACACAGTCAGTGTTTTTGTGCACTAAGTCAGAGATCAGAAGTCAGAGTCCTAGTGTATGGATACGTCGACCGCCGCACCAACACTGTTTTCCCTAAACTGATAACCACACCCAAAACACTTAACACTATTGTCGTTTAAAAGAATTAGAGTCCAAGTTATGTGGTAGAACCAACTCCTCTGATACCAATTTGTCACGACCCATCCTCGGGGCCCATGCCATGACTACCCCAAGACCGCCTTCCGTAGGATAGGAGCTAGTAACTATCACCAAAGGCATAATCTCGATAAAAGGGAAGGCATTGCATTTTTTACCTGTAATGCACACATAGTCTGAACACAAGCAGTAGAGGAAACAACTGTAAATAAACACTAAGTGAAACTGGATGCAAAAGAAAGTGTTGAATAAAAGGGTCCGGAAATACAAGCCCAACTATAAAGTTCAACTGCAGAAAAGTAAACAGCAGCTACTGAGTCATCCTCTGGGAATCCCAACTGAAGGGTGGGTACAGATGGCCTCCTCATCACCCCAGGTCCATCTGTCCGCTTCGTGTACGTCTCTCCAAGTGGTCCACCTCCGGGTACCGTCCAGCTCTATAACTCTCTACCTCGATCAGTGTTGTCTGTCGTCTACAACCAACACAAAGAAGTGCGGGCATAGCCCGTGCAGGGGTGAGTATAACGATACTCAGTAGGGACCCCGAGACCCCTGCAGGTCTCCCATAATCTACGAAGGATAAACCATAGAAGAAAGATACAATCACGAAGTATCAACCAACCCTACTTAGGTATATGTCCATACATATACCTAAGTTAGAAATCACAGTTCGGCTCCAACTCTCGAGCTCAAGCACAACCCAGTCCACACAGGAAGTAAATTCATTCACCATGATGATAATGGTTGAAAGACATGACTCAGCTCACATAGGTATACAACTCACAAAGAGGGGTAGAGATGATTAGATGTAGCCTCTGAATCATCTCCTCTGTTGAACCCACGTAGGATCCTGGAACAATATCAGCGCTGTCGAACCCACATAGGATCCTGGCACAAAATTCGTCAATGTTGAACCCACATAGGATTTTGGTACAGTAGTCATCGCTGTCGAACCCACGTAGGATCCTGGTACAGAAGTCACTGCTGTCGAATCCACGGAGGATCCTGGTACAGAAGTTGTCACTGTGGAACCCACATAGGATTCTGATACAGTAGTCATCGTTGTCGAACCCACGTAGGATCCTAGTACAGAAGTCCCCACTATCGAACCCATGGGGGATCCTAATACAGAAGTCGTCACTGTCGAACCCACGGAGGATTCCGTCATCTCAACCGCAACCAGCCCTAGAGTTCCCGCACACAGCACGGTCGATTCTGAGAGAGTCTGCTCCTCGAGCCATGTTTCTTTACATCAACTATAATGAAGTCCTGATTTTATGTATCTCTTTGTTCTATATCATCATAAAAAACCCAACGTGATAGACGGTGCGCCAATCAGATGTCCGGTCTGAGAGTTATTGGCATTTTTGTTTCAAGGGGCCAGTTGGATTTCAGGTACAATCCAACCTGGCCATACTCCAACCTCATCTAAATCCTATGTAGAGTATTCAAAAAGGACCGTATCATCAAAATTAATCCAACGTAGTTGATGACACGTCAATCAGACATCTGGTCCTTAAGTTAATAGCATTTCTGCTTCGAGGGCCCGGTAGGTTTTGGGATAAAACCAACCCGGCAGTACACAAACTTCACCAAAACCTTAAGTGTGATATATAGAAACTACTGT
Source organism: Viscum album (assembly GCA_963277665.1). Lineage (NCBI taxonomy): Eukaryota > Viridiplantae > Streptophyta > Magnoliopsida > Santalales > Viscaceae > Viscum > Viscum album. The sequence continues at coordinate 494,334,114 of OY728132.1, forward strand.
CTCGATCCAAAAAATCCTACGCAACTGACGGTCCGTTGATCTTTGGTCCATAGCTCAAGTTATGGATGAAAAACCAAAAGTGGTACGAAGAGGGGGGTCTGCGTCCGGTCCGACCCGGCCCAACCCGCCCTGGGTCGACCTGACCTGGATCCAGGTCTGGCCCGGTAAAGCGCCGCCCAGACCGGTGCGAGGGAAACCCAGCCGAGCGAATTATGCACATGGTTTTTGAAGTGGGGGGGGGGGTGGTGTTCTGTAACGGCGGCGCCAGCTGGCGCCGCTCGACCTTCTCGGAACCCGCACGCGGGTTCCACTCCACCGTCGTGGCCGGTGTCGCGGCGGCCTTCCGCCGGCAATGCGCGAGGGGTGCCACCACCCCTAGGCGTCCAGCCAGTGCTAGTCGCCGGCACCGCCACGCTCTTCCATAAGGCACTGAATTTGTTCCGGTGGTCCGTTTTGCCTCTCGTTTGCGACTACGGCCCCCTCGGGTCCTGTTCTTCACTGCAACGGCCTCAAATCAGGGTTGTCATTTCGTTCACCCATCGCCCATCAAACCACTCATCAAGAACGAATTGGTGGAGGTTCCAGGCTTGTTCGTTAGCCCGTGCCCTCCGTGTTAGATGCTTAAATAGTAATCCAGCATATAGTAGAACCAGAAACTAACCCCAGCATAATCTCTAACCCATCCCGTAAAATAAAACATCTGCATTATTAAAAAGAAGAACCTGGGAATATAATTATACTTAAAATCCACCCCCTATATCATATTTGACATTTTACGTCGACGATCCGTGGAAGACAGGCGTCGCAGAAGTCGGGCGTCGCGGAAGAAGAATGTTGTTTCGTCAACGTCGGAGGAAATAACGTTGTCGTTAGTGGTGTCCTTTGCATGTAGTGTCCTCTCCCTTGACGTGGAGGAAGATGTTGAAGATGTCCTTCATGTTATTTGTGGGAAGAACACTTTCTTTCTAATCCTCCAAAACCTCCCAAGGTAATATGTCCAACCAAAATAAGAGAATATCACTCCTCCTTTTAATTTTAAAAAAAATGAATTAAAAAGAATTCAATCACTCCAAATTAATTAATTAAATTGATTCACTTAATTAATTACATGGATTTGGAAATAACTTCAAAGGTATCAAAAATTAATCACATGGGTGTGTTGGCACTTTAATGGGAAGTCCAAAAGTTTAAGGGAGTTCAAGGGTTTGGTGTTCATGTGGGCCCCAACTTTAGTTATATCCTATAAAGAGTGGTTAGGGTGTAGTGGGCCTTACCCCTAACCTCCACCTAGTGACTTTAACCACCATACAAATAAAAATCTGTGACACACACATTTTTATTTAATTTGTTAATTTTAAGAAGTAACCCCAAACAATAACTTCCATTCACGTTGAAACACAACTATAGTAAAGGTCCCCTTAAGCGAATACCAGTGCTACGAGTTCATCGGTGTCCTCGGATTTCAATTCTGAGCATCGGTTCAAGAGATAGAAAATCTCCCTCATATGGCTACTGAACGTACCCGAACAAAACTTCAGAAAATGATTTCGGGCACACCGGGCCTCGGAATCAGGTGCCATCTGAAACTGTAGACTCATAAAATTCCCATGTGTTTAATAAAAAAATTCCATGGGATTTCTGTGTCTTTACAAGGTTCTAATCATAGATAAACTAAAGTTGACTTTTATGTCATGATGGAAGAAATTGTTTAACTATGTTATCTGGGAAAAAATTACACAACAATGTTTAAATGTTAGTGGTTGGATACTGAGATAAGCTAGCATGTTCGTCTAAGACATGGAATCATTAATATTAAATATAAAATGCTTCTTTTATTAAATGAACTATTTTTATTAGCTAATCAAGCACATAAAATTTATTATAAAAATTACTGTGTTACTTTAAGAGAGTTGGGTGATTGGTGGTGCATAATAAAAATGAAATATTGGGAAAATGAGTTTATTCAAAGTGAATGAGGTTCCACTGAAGTGAAAGGAATTAAAATTTTTCAAAAGACTACTCTAAATCCATCTTTTTCAAGAAGAGACATGAATATCGATAATGAAACCCCACAGTTATGGGTCGATAGTGAAGATGATGTTATTTATGTAACAAATGAATTTTAAATGAAAAAAAATATTGAAACTGAAACTCCTATAGAAATTGATGACATTGAGGAGGAATATGAAGATATTAACACCGTCATATATGAAGACGGGGACGGAGATAAAGATTGACATAGTTGAATACTGGTTATAATCCTATATAATATACATGTATATATAATAGTTTTTTTCAACAATTTACTAACAACAATTATTTCATGTTTCAGATGGACTTAGATCTATTTCAGGAGTTGGAGGGTGTTGATCTACCTTGTGATAAGTAGAATGTTGGATCATATGATCCTCACACTGATGGCGGTGCAGTGAGGACTTTGAGGGGTTGTGGTCTTGCGAGATTGATGATTCTTGACCATATCCCATAGCGACATCCACATCTTGTCATTGATCCATGCATGGAAAGGTATGTTTAGTTTTGTATTTTATTTAGTTTTTGTTAATTATCATTAATTTATTTATATACTAATTGTTTGATTATTTTTTATTTTTTTCACAATTTTTTCTATATAGCTATTGGAAAGGGGAGTTCTATATTGCAAAAATATTTTTCTAGAGAATGGGTTACATGGGATCAGATTCCCATATATGTTTAGCATTGTATGTTTGATCATTGGATGGTACATAAATAAATAAAATTTATTTTGAAATTTATTTAATTAAAAACTTCATATTATTAATTTGGTGTGTGGTTTATGGTATCTCATCGATGAGATCATATGTGGATCTATCTAGAAGGAATGAGACGGTTGTATGAGGGATCATTTCTATCAGTTTTTTTATAATTTGAGGAGGAAAACAATGAGGAAAGCATGAGTCATAGAGTTTGATGAGTATTGTTGAGTATTGTTGCGCCCACTGACCTGATTACATTTCGTCCAAGGTTTGGGGTGGATTATGTTCACACTAGATGGGTAATCATTTTCAAAGGAGATCATCAGTAGTTCGATAAAACTTGGGGAGACAGGAGGTGACACATCAAGCTAGTAGTCGTATATTCAGTTTATATAGGGAATATATGGTAAATACATTTTTTAATTAATTTAAATAAATTTAAATATAAACTTTTTTTATATTCATATAGGTAGTCAAACATCCTGATATTATGAAGTTCAGTGTTTATAAGAGGATGTAAAGTGATTATGTCACTGGAGAGATTAGAGGTGATCATCAGCGTCAAATTGTGGTTAGTATAATTTCTTTTGGAGTTTTAAAATTAACTACAAATAATATTTTATCTATTTTAATTTTAAATTGCAATTGAAGGATTCATATGAGGCCATGACATCTTAGAAACTGACGTAGTGTCAGGCCAAGATTGAGGATTAGACCAATATAGTAGGATTTTATGGGGTAGCATGGATGCAGGCAACCTAGTATACCTTAGAGAAAGGTCATGTTATTGGTATTGGCTCTCGATTGATGCTTTTGAGTTATTATGGTACCACTGTGATGTCGGCATGAAACTCAAGAGGATCTCATGGAGAGTCATCATCATCTATTGCACAATATCAGGAGTAGTTACGAGCTCGGGGTGAGCTTATAGAGAGTATGTGTTGGGAGAAGAAAGAGCTTCATTGACAACAGCAGCAGCAGCAGGAGGAGATGTGTCGATGGAAGCAGCAGCAGTACGAACAAACGATGGAGTACACGTGACGTCTGACTCATGGTTTAGGGATGGAGTTATCTCCACCATCTCCTCCATCTCCTCCAGAAAACCATCTCCTCAGTGATGTATTTACTTTTTATAATAAAACATTTGAATGTAATTTTTTTATAATATTATATATTTACATTTCTATATAGTGTTTTTTTACATTATTGCAAATATTGTGTTTTTTATTATTTTATTATTTATTTAATTTTTTATTTTTCTATTAATTTATTATTTATTTAATTTATTTATTAATTTTATTATTGTTATTCTTTTTTTTGTTTTTATTTTATATTTTTACGAATATTGTGGTTTTTATTATTTTATAATTTATTATTATTATTATTATTATTATTATTAATTTTACTAATTTTATTTTACTAATATTATTATTATTATTTATATTATTATTAATATATTTATATTATTTATATTATTATTATTATTTATTATTATTATTTTATTATTATTTTATTATTTTTATTATTATTTTATTAAATTTTATTAAATTTTATTTTTTTATTTTTTTATGTTTTTTTTAACAAGACCATCGCAAAAGGGTTTTATAAAAAACTCAGAGGAACTATTTAGGATGGACCATGGCAAAAAATAATTTTTGCGACAACTTTTTCTACAACGGGGCATTTATGATAGGACCCCATAACAAATGTCTCTTCGCAAATAACTCAATTTATAGTATTGTTAATAACATTATGAATAAATTCTAATCTCAATACCATATGAAATATAAGATACTCATAAATAAAAAATATGAAGCTTCTATGTCCTAAGACCATCGATAAGAGTATAGTATACTAGGATTGTACCTATCACTAAAGAAGAACCCTGTATAGCATCATCTATAGACTACTCAACCATAAATAATCTACCAACCATATCTAATGACCCTTCCTATAAGGAATAACTCAAAAGTACCATTGGAGGTTCCCCAACTAACCACATCAATAGAAATTTTTCACATCAAAGAGGCAATAAGGATTAAAGTGTCCTAGGAAGCTACACTGATGGAATCACACAAAAAGAATCCTCAATTGAAGAGGAATTGGAATACCTCCACTCTAATGGTCTTGAAGAAATGAATCTCACCCCACCTACATTTGAAATCACTTCTGTCTACTCAAGGATTCCTCACCTTTCAATTTTGGATATTTTCTTAACCCACCATAAGATCCCTCCAATAACATACATCCCTTTAAAGGGTGTATTTTTCAACTTATGCTCAGTATTGATCTAGATTTTTTTTACTCTTATAAATGAAATGAATATATTCAATACAATCCTATATTTATTATTATGATATATTACCATAAAATCTTAGAGGAAACATAGATACTATATGGTCCCATTATTGAAAATTATACCACATATCTTGAAGTGGATCTACAATTAACTCTATGACATGAGGATCAATATAAGTTTTGTCATACATAGGATGTGCATTGGATCCTTCCTATAGAGATCTAGGGGTCGGAGTGGTGACATATTCTATATTAATGTAGAGATTCACATAATTTTCCCCTTCTAAAAAACAATAATCTTTCATAAATTTTCATAAAATAATCTATATTAAATTTCAACCTTCTACCCCTCTCTCACATTCATTTCATTTTTAATAAGTCTTTTCATACTTTAAATATAATTTAAAATGTGTTATAAGCATTATTTTAAATATAAGTACAAAAAAACTAACTGATGGTATAGATAAAGGGGGTTACTAAATAAACTCAATCAATTAATAAGTTATATAAACCTAATAATCCCTAATAAGTAAATAAGAATATACTATTTATTTATTATTTATGTTTCTATTAATATAAATTTATAATTGATTCTGGAAAAAAATTAAATAAATACACATAAAAACATGACATTTTATATATTACTATTGAATCTTATACCTATCAACTCCTAAATAAGGATCATGAGACTCGAGAAGATAGGTCAAGGAAAAAATAAACAAATAATAACCTAGACTACATATGGTAACTCAAGTATCCAACATAATTATGCTATCCAGACATATTTATGGATTACTTCTTATTCTTGGAAAGTTTTTTCTTTTGGATATAATCAATACCGATATCTCTAGTATCACTCTGATTCCATTTTGTAACATTTTTTACCTAGTATACCCAAATAGTTACAAATTTAGGTCATCACATCACCTTAGACACACTTCTAGATCAGTAAAGTATTATGTTATTACTAAGGGATATAGATAACATTACCTTTATAGTATCATGAGGTGTAAAATCTATTTTATTTATCCGTATAGGACCATACACATATGTTGACTGACCATACCATATGAAAACATCCTTCTCTTTTTATAAACCATTTTCTATGGAGGATAAAGATAAAATAGAACCACTCATTGTTTTACAGTGGTGAGGAGATGAGATGTAGGGTTCATCATGGTTAAAAACAGTGCAAAAATGAAAAATGAAGAACCCAAAAAAATCATACAATGATAGAGGAAAAGTAGAAAATAACATGCATTGGATTCTAGCTTTTATTTATCTGATAGAATGTGGAGGAGTCACACCAGCAGCAGAGGAGTTCTGTGAGAGCTTGAGAATCACAAGTGACTAAGTCATGGTTAGGGTTCTTTCAAATAAATCAGAGTCACTTTTAAAAGCTCTTTCATAAAATCACTGATAAAGATCTCTTTTATCAGTGCTAAAATAATAATCACTAATAAAAGGGATATTTATCAGTGCTAGAAAAGCGATGATAAAAGACATATTTATCAGCACTAATGTTTTAGTGCGGATAAATATATGTTTTAACAACTCTTTTTTAGCAGTGATAAAGATTGATATTTATCAGTTCTAAAAAAGAACTGATATAGGATTTATAATTATAATTATTTAAATTAATTTATTATAATTTAAAATTACTTAAATAGATATAATTATTTATTCATAATTATAAAAATTCTAATTTAAAACGTAATTATTATTTATTTATAACAATTTTAAATTTCTAAATTTCTAAATTTCTAAATTTCTAAATATATATATTAAATATAAATTTTTAAATATATTTATTTACAGATATATTTTTAACATTATTAGTGGATATATAATCTTAAATACATAAATTTTAAAAATCAATGAAATTGAGTAATTCAAAATGAGTACACTTTAAAAATATTGAAAAAAATGTATAAGTTTTATTAATTTAATTTAATTTATTAAAAGAATATGAATATATATATATTGAAAATACTAAAACATAGTAAATAAATAAATATAAAAAAAATAATTAATATCAAATGATCAAATTTAAAAATAAAATAAAAAATAAAAAAATATTAAAAATGAATACCCTAACTATAATAGTATTAAAAATAAATAAATAAAATTGACTGATTAAAAACATAATATATCATATTATAATGAAAATTAAAAAATATACTAAAATTTAAATAAATTACATAAATATTAAGTGTATGTGTTTTTATATATTGTGTAAATATATTTGTGTTTATGTTTGTATATAAAAATTCATTAATTACATATATATATATATGCATGAAATCAGTGTAACACATGATGTTTGAAATTTGATAAACTGAAAAATCAAACAACATTAAAAATTAATAAGTCATTAATATGTTTTTAATTAAAATTTTATTCATTATATATATATATAGTATATATTATTTATTACTATTTATAATATATATATATATATTATAATTATTCATTTTTATTGATAACTGTCTCATTAATAAATTTTTAAATAATTTTATAATTATTCATTTTTAATTTTTTTGTTTAACTATTACAATCTATTCATTTCATATATCTATATTTAATATATACTCTTTATTAATATTTATAATCTAGATATATGTATATTAAATTTATTCATTTTTATCAATAATTATTTAATTAATAAAATGTTTAATATTTTTCTTAGTTTACTCATTTTAAATTTATATTTGTTTAATTATTTTATTTTATTCATTTTAGATATCTATATATTTAATATATAATATTTATTAATTTTAAATATATATATATTTATTCATTTTATTCATTTTTAAAAATAATTATTTAATTAATGAAATTGTTAAAAAAAATTACTTTTATTTGTTTAATTATTTTATTTTATTGTGAACCTTTATCAATGGTAAAGAAATAACTGATAAAGGTTCCATTTTATCGGTGTTGATAAAGGGTGCCCTTTATCAGTGCTTTTTTTAGTGCTCATAATGGCCTCCCTTTATCAATGTTTATTTTAGCGCTCATAAAGATAGACTTTATCAGCACATTTTGCTAGGGATACTAAATGCCAGTGCTATTAAAGGCAAGTTTTTTTGTAGTGAATTTAGATAATTTTAGGTGATTTTTAACTCTTAACTATTGGTTTTAACCTCCCATTAACCCTTTTGTTGATTATCGTAAAATCAATGTCTTTTATACTTTAGGGGGGGAATTACTATAAAAGGAAAAGTGAGACCTAAGTGGATAATATTTGATATTATAGAACATATCCTATTCAATTTTAGAAATATAATATTTTTATGAATTTTAAATCATTTATTAAAATAATTTTTAATATAAGATACCTTTAAAGTCAATTTCATAACTATTTGTAATGTTGACTTTAAAAAAAATATCAAGAAATTAATTTAATTTAAATATAAACTTTTAACACACTAATAATACATTATATTTATCTAAAAATTCATGGTACACCATATATCAACCAAAAACCTTACTTCTTATGTTTTTAAAATCATTTACTTGATTTTTCTACTACTTTCACAAGCATTGTATCAGCGTTGTGTGAGCATTTAAGGCAATTATTTCATCACTAAAAAATAAAATCAAATTACCATGATAAAAATTATTTGTTAATATTTAAAATAACATTTTATAACCACACAAAACATCTTTTTATACCTATGAAAAAATATTAGAGATATTAAAATTAAGAAAGATATGTTTTTGAATTTTCCGATAGTTAAAACAATATAAAGGTATTTATCAAAGAAAAATGAAAACAATTACATATTTTCAAATATGTGAAGGGGTTTGTTGAATTAAACTCATAAAATTAAATATAGGAAAGTTTATGGATGATATTTTAACCTTACTTTATATTTTTAACCTTGTTCTACCTATTTTACCCTTTTCGTGAAGACAAGATTTTTACTAAGGTTACTATTTATAATGAAAAAAAATAAAGGGGACCTATTTATAATATTTAAATAAGATAATTTAAATTATTAAATCTATTTTATAAAATTCAATTCCTTTATGTTTAATAAATTAGTTTTAAAATAAACCCTCAAAACGTGATAAAAAATAGTTTTCCAGAAAAATGAATTTTTAAGTGTAAAAATGTTTTTAGATCAAAATTAATAATAATTTCAATTAAAATGACATTAATTGGATTATTTTAATTCAAAATATACTAATGAAATTTTAAAAATAATTCAAAACAAAGTTTTATATATAAATACTTGAAAATAAATGACAGTTTTCTATAAAATCGGTATTTTTCACTATTCACTAAAAAATTAATCTTTTCATAAAAAACAAAAATTCCACACTCAGGTAATTTTTATATTCTGATTTCAAAAATTATATTCATTTTATAATATAAAGTTTTTAAAAATTACATAATTAAATTATAATATTCCCTCACAAAACCATTAAATTTTTTTTAAGAAAATGTATTTTTGAACCATAAAATGACTACCAAAAATTAAGTGTTTATTTCCTAAAAAGTAATAAAAATATTATTGATTGGGTACTTTATACATATATTTTATAATTGTTTTACTTTTATTCATATTTTCTAATTCAACAACTAGGTTATAATGGAGATATTTTAATAATAATATTTTGTAGTCATTAAAGATCAGTGTTGTGTGTCCAATATACTATCGAACATAGTTTTATTTTAAAATATCATGGTATTACATTCCACCCCATAAAAAATTTGTTTCCCCACAATTTAATCTTGGTGTTTTTAATCTAGGGTTTTAATATTTGAAAATTCCTTTTGTCGAAAACCCACAACATGAAAAGGCTTAACAAAACTTTTGAAAAAGTGGGAAGGGGAAATATAAAGGTCATCTTGAATAACACATAACAGGATTTACGAATAGAATAATGTTAATGATAAGTGAAAATATGGAGAAAGAGTAGAAAAGTAATATCCAAATAATGATGTGGAGTGATGTAGAATAATATTAAGAGAAATTTAGTAACCTCAAAATCATGAATTAATAAGAGAGAATGAAAACCATAAATTCATCAAAACCGATTGTGAAAAAATAAAATTCTTAATTTATAAGGTTTTATTTTATTATCATGGATAATAACATTGGAAAATATAATTATTTTATTTTATTCAAATCGATAAATAAAATTTCATCCTTTGTTTGTGTGTTTTAACAAGTTTCCACCTTTATCGTATCCTGCGTTCCAAGTGATGGGTATCCAAATTAAATATTTCTCTTTCCTAATGTAACATCCTGACCCAAACCACTAGACCCAAGTTGAATTATACTTGATATCATTTTCACATCCCCATACGCAAGAGGCTACCTACTATTATCATGGGTTTAATACTGGTAGTGGGGATATTATACCCTCTATATCAAGTTATAACATAATAATAAATAAACAATAATTATAGTAAATAATCAGAGTAATCATGTGGAATAGTGAAATAAACATTTAATATAAATAAAGAGATTCCAATTTGGAAAGCCTTTATAGAAAGTAATTAGTAGACACCTGAATAGATAAATAAATAAATAAACATCTATAGGTCCTTTAGATTCTATCCCAGCCTGCTTTTTCTCTATGATCCATTATTCAACTATCCACCATAGGGTGTTATCCCTTTGATAGGTCCTAGTTCATGAAATATATAAGCACACTAAAATTCCTAAGTAGGTTGTGAGTAAAAATACTTGGTATGACACCACCAATGCATCTATAACATGTGTTCACATGTACAAGTGTGTATAACATAATAATAAATAAATGTGCACATAATAAATAGTCTTGTTGAGAGTTCTTGCACAAACCTTGATTATACCTACTTCATCTCCATACTAGAAAACATCAAAACAATCATGGAAATGTCTCAATGTTAGATGTAGTCTCAAGCTACTCAATATATGAATAAGCCTTAGGCTTCCAAGTCAAACCAAACTAGGTTATCATGCCCCAGTTCTATCTCTAGGTTAGGTAACAGAGACCACCATGCCCCAATATTTCCACACAGGTTTTACCACTCATGATCTTAATGACCCATAGCCATCACATACACTTATGATCAATCATGATTTTCATACCCCCCAAGTCAGTCCATACTAGGCCATCATGACTCATCATCCATCTTAGTCTCATCATCAAGTCAGATGTAGTTTCTAAACATGCTCCCCCTCAAGGGACACCATTCCATGACAGACCCACCTGTAACTTTTGTACCAGGCATAACACAACAACATAGAATATACCAAGAACATCACTGGGCAATAGTGGAATTATACATAATATATCATAACTGTGAGAAAAGTTTTACATACACACATGTGAGAAACTCAACATGGTCTAATGTACATGAACATGCATAATCATAATATTTCAATCAGGAATGACTCATGGATACACATGTACACACACGAATCACATAACAAGAATGTTTTAGTCCAACATAAATCGCATATTATTCTATCATCTTATACATAGCCTGAAAAGGTAAGTAACTTTCTACCTCACGGTTTTCTACGTCGATATCGAGGTTTACCTAAAGCATTAACTTTTAATAGATCATAGGATCTAGAAAATGATAAAAAGATAATACTCCTTTATTTACCATATCCAAAAATGGTTACCATAAGGTAAGATAATACTAAATAAAAATAAACCTTAATTTTATTAAATAATACATTATTCTTCAAAACCTACACAATAACACACATTGTCCAACCTAAGTCATTCAACAAATAGTTACCCATAAAATTTTTTAAAATATACTTGAACATATTAGAATCCAAAAAATGAAAAAAATGATCAATTATTTTTCCAAGATCATCTTAAAATTTATCCCCAAACAACATTAATCACTCATAGAGTAACATACCAAAATTGTATATAACCTAATCTTATATTCTCTAAAATAAACTAATCATTTCCTAAAATAACTTGAATCACCAAAAAGTCACAATAAAACCATATAGGCTTATAAAAGATTACTCAATATTAATTCCTCAAATAAATTCACATAGTAGACTTATTTTTCTATTCACCTTAAACATATAATGTTTCCAATAACATTATTCTTGAATAACATCACACCAAATCACATGTTAAACCTAAGGGTTACATTTATCTCACTGATCTATTAAAACACAATAAATATCACCCAAAATATTATTATTCACCTCATAAATATCATAAAATAAAACTTAAAAATGCTATAAAATCCTGTAAACATCTTATCATCTTTAAAATTTGAACCTATAATGGTATATATAATGTAACACCCCAAAAATTCTAAAAGAATAACAGTTTATTTGATAGCATGTATGACACAAAAAACTAAGCATAGAAAGAAATATAAACACTTAAGACTTTATGATATATTTATTATTTTAAATAAATTTAAATCGATTATATATATTTTAATGCACTCAATAATGAGTTATCATGTGTAGCACACAATAATTAGTTTCTTTGATAGATAGTATTACATGTAAGAATTAGTTTTACCAAATACTATTAATATTTTTCTTTAAAATGAAAATTATCCAATAGATTTAAAATTATTTGATATAAATAAGATTAAATAACTTATTAAAATATATTTTAATTCATTGGTTACTAATAAATTAGAAATGAAAATAAAAACTAATTGAATATAAAGGAAATGTTTTATAAAGAACTATTTTTATGTTTCCCAAGTAAATTTATCTTAATAAATTAAATTGATTAACTATATTAATGAAATTTATATATTATATATTCTGTAAAATGTTTTTATATTAATCAAACATATTTTATTGGAATAAGATAAAAAAATCCAATTTCACGTATAAAAAGCTATATTTGTTTCATGTAGTTTTGTCAGATTTTAAGGAATAACTTTTTTTAAAACTAAATTTTGATACTTTTATAAATTATATTATAAAAAAGCATAATTTATTAAATAATAAGGTCAAAATAATCTTATATATAATTTCTTGTTTTTACCAGGGAAGTTTATTTTTTGAGGAATATTGAAAAATACTGAATTTTAATTGAAAACTGATTTTTCATATAAATAATTTATAATGTTAAATTATATGTTAAATTAGTTTTAAATTCAAAATAGATCCATTAAAAATATATTAATACAATATATGTCATTTTGAATCATTTTAATATTTAATATAGATATAAAAATTTAGTTAAACTTTTATCACTTTTACTTTAAAAACGCATTTTCTCGTCTCATCTATGAGACAAATTTTTAATTAATTTACACCACTTATGTAATTTTAAATTGTAAAATTGAATTAAATATTTTTAATCATAATAATTTATAAATTATAGTAACGTAAACTTAGTTTTTTGCTTAAAATATTAGTGAAAAAAATTGAAATTAATTACAATGATTAAGGTGAAAATGAGTTTACTTTATGGTAAAACTTTAAACTTAAGGGGAAAAATGACCTATAAACTTTTAAAAAATAAATTTTATGGACATATTTATAACATAAAACCATTTTCATAAAAAAAAATTATTATTGGAAGAAAATTATGTAAGGAAGACCACCCAATAGTGTTTACCGTTTTGTTTTTACCAGAATGTCAATCCTCCTCCACTATAAAAGGGCGCTGACACCCCTCACTCCTTCACAAATATCAATCCATTTATATCACAAAAACACTACCCAAATAAACTCCAAAAATACCTCCCCTCATCATAGAATATTTTTTTTGTAGATAAATAAATCCAAGGAAGGATTGTGGTATAAACCAAAAATAGTTACCCGAAGAAGAGGCAACGTTCATTAATAAGCACTTTTGTTTTATTTCTTTATCTATCCCTTGATTTTTTCTTATATCATGATTATATAATATAATCATCATCTTAAATATATTGAGATTTTGATATTATAATATTATGACCTTCAACTTCACACACTTCCATAAAATGGGAAATAAAATCATTATTTGTGTATATGGTGGACTAATGCCCCGCGAATCGGTGTGGTTTGTTCTTCCATTATCTCTTTTAAAGGTCATAATAATGATGTATTTATAATTTATATATTATTTTTATTATTTTTATTATTTTTATTATTTTATTATTATTTATTAATTATTATATGACACACACCTTCATTATTTCAATTTTTTGGGAATACAATAACGTCGCATGTGTGTATGGAGAACTACTGCATCGTGAAGCAATGTGATTCATTAAAACTTTACAGGGAATGTTTTATGGATGATTTTAAAAAAAATTGTGATATATATAACATAATAATTATATTTTAATGATAATATAAAAATATATAATTTACTTTTCTATCATTCAATATGAAAAGAAAATGGAAACAATATTCATGTTTACGTATGACATACCATCTCCATGAATGGTGTATTTCATTTCCAATCACCAAATTTTTTGGATTTCTAAAAATAAATATATAATGAATATATATGATATTTAAATCATTTTTTAAAATTTTTATATGATAAAATCATGATCTGAATAATAGGAACAAAAAATAAAAAGTCAAAACATACTCGAAAAACAAGGTAATTAACACATAAAATGATAAAAATAATAAATTATTAACAAAAAACTAATAATATGTTGTAAGAAGATCATATATTAGATAATTAATATTAATATGTTTCTTTAATAATTTAATAACATGTTTAAAACCATTATACAGTAATTTAAATAGCACTCACCCCAAAAGGAAGTGTAAAGAAAAGGATTATGTCTTAATTTCATTTAATTGGGGCATATTATAATATTATGAAAAAAATTTATGTTATATAGTGTATAAACTGCACCTTTTACATTTAATATAATGATTAATTAATTATTCACAGCATTTTGAGTTTCAATTTGAATTATTTCATCTCAGAGTATTTGAACTTAAAGTTACCAGGTGGTAAAGAAATTTCATAACTCAATTCATTTTCATTAGGTTATATTATTTCCTATTTATCATCAATATTCTTTGATTCTATGTATAATTAAGTTTTAATATATAATAAATTATTTAAACATGTTTTATTTTGATTTAAATTTTATATTCATAATTGATTCATTGATTAATTCCCACATCAATGTTATGATCATTTTAAAGGTTTATTTCACAGTCTCATTCTAATGAAGATTGTTTATTATTGAAATTCAATTAAAGGAAATTATGTGATCATTATTTCATAAAAATTTAAATTTTATTCTCCTATGGATATTCTATTTTTCTAGTAATAATAATATTTTACACTCTTTGGTACTTGAAATGTTTTAGAAATTTTTTAAGAAAACTAACTCCATTTCTATCTTCGGATGGAAAACTTTTTTCTTCCAAAAATAAGTTTTCTAAAAATGTTTTTAAACTTTTAAAAATTATTTATTAAAATTAATTTTTACACATTTTTTCTTTTTACAAAAAATAAATAAAATTAGTCCTGTTGTTTCTTTCTGAATAAGACACGTTTATAACCTTTTTAAAATGCAAAAGGAATTTTATTTTTACCTCATTAGAAATTACCCACCAAAATTTCATTGAAGATTCCTTTCCAATTTTACAAAGATATTTTTAAAGAAATTTATTTTAATAGTTATTTTCAAGAAAAATTATTTTCAAAATATTTTTCAAAATAAAAAGGATATTGTCTTCAAGAAGGTTTATAAAGATATTTTTTTATTCTATTAACAATAACAACATTTATTCTTACTTTAATGGGTATATGTTGTAATGATATCATCCTTATTCAACCTCTATATGGATTTTGATAATTTTGGCCAAGGATGGTATTAACATTAACTTCCTTGAATCATTTTTGTATTCATTAACTTCCCCTTGAGTTATTCAATTTTCAATTATCATTTAACATTAAATTTCCCCCAAATATCCATATTATTTTTCATGGATATGATTATTTCCTAAACCGTACACCATTTTTACATAATATGTTCACTTTGATAATTATTTGATTATCTGGGGAAATATTGATAAATTTGTATTCTATTAAGCCATATTTTTTATGAATTAAATAAATTATTCAATATATAAGGAATGCTTTGTATTGGTACGACATGGTTTTGGGACTATTTAAAGTAATCCCCTCAATGAATCAATAGTCTCATAAGATGAAATCAGTTGGGAAAAAACCCTTCAAGTTTGTAACCAAACACATTCTAAATTATCTTGTGAAAGATCTTGATAGTAGTATGTTAAACCATATTTTGGAATTTATTGATGGTAAAGGTACCATGTACCTGTGAAACATGGTTTCCATTAATTAATCATTACCTTCATTCAGATTCATATATTATTATCCATGATATTTTCACTATGACAAAATCTATAGATGCATTTCATTCTCATTATATTGATTAAATGGAATGTGTTTTTAGTTATTTACCATTCCATATTTATTATTACTTATATTATCATGATAGTCAGGTTATTTAAATGGAATGTGTTTTTAGTTATTTACCTTTCCATATTGTTTAAGCACTTTATTCTCAGTTTATTGATTATAAGGAATGTGTGTTCATTTATTTTACTTGACATATTATTATGCAATTACTTCTTCTTTTATTTATTAAATGGAATGTATGTTCAATTATTTATCTTTCTATATTAATTATTCTCATTGATTCTTTATTTCTTCCACTATACATAACCCTTACTAAGCATTTGATCTCACCCTTATTTTTTTTCCTTTCCCCATGCTTCCATAAAGTGTACTAAGAAATATATGAAAGGATATTCTAGATGAAATAAATTTATTTTTAAAAAAAATTATGTTATAATTATTGTATTAATTTTTAATAAAAGAATAATGTATGTATTTAGTTTACCAAGACTAGTAAATCGACCAGTCCTTTGGGATCTGAATCTTGTATCTATGACAATGTAATGATAACAAGGCACTGACTTTGGGATTCTAGCGTCAGGTCACTATAGTTGGAATCAAAGAAAGTTTATAAGATTCCTTGGTAACTGGGTTTAGGAAAACATAGATTTGGTAACATAAACCTAAGGTAGAAATTGAGCATAAGTATAAAAGAACATCCAAATGTTTTTGGAAAGATAGAGATTATGTTGTTTTTCTTAGAAATACATACCTATCTAGATACTAAAACTAGATTCGGTTCTAGCATAGATGTATCTGGGGGTAATAACTCTGAAAATATCATTTCTGGTTTTAAACAAGCATAATATGGTACACAAAAATGGGCCTTACTTCGTACCTGATTTGACACTCTTTGGGGATATGCTTAGGATAATTCACATTTTCATTACAACCCATTATGAAGGATTTGAATAGATAGTGACAATGAATATCCTAGGTTAAACCTAATGTTTCTTAGATTGAATATAAGTTTTCATTATTTAAAATCCTATTAATTTATTTTATGGTTAAAACCAAGAACAAGGAATGACCTATGAGGAAATAAAATGTACAAAGTTTGTATGTATTAGGGTTCAAGAATAAAATTGAAGAAGTATTTTTACCAATGGAATTTTGGTTATAATAATCATGAAATATCTAGAGATTTTATTAAATTTTAGAAGCATGTGTGTCTTAATTAACTTAAGATTTATTAATACCATCTTTGGTTGATGAGTTTAAGATTAAAAATATAATCAATGACTTAAATAAATTTTTTGGTTTTATGTGATTGGATTCTACCAAGATTAAGGATATTTTAGAAGAAATTTATGTCCATACAACCCATTAGGTTGGTACATGTTTTAGTAGAAAATTTATTTGAGGAATAATGTATTTATATTTTATAGACATAAGTTTAAAGGTATTGATAACCTTTAGGGTTAATATAATCATTATATTTATTTAAATTTTTAAATAAAGTTTCATTGAATACCTTAGTAAAAATTTTATTTAAGTCTTAACATTACTTAAAGGATGTACATCATACCTTTTGGAGAAATTATAGGAATTATATTAATGTACATTAGAAAAAGTAAAACCCACATTCAGGGTAGCAACCCATCATATCTGGTGAGGCATTGTGGCCTGAACCCAAGACCGAAGGATGATAATAGATTTTTGCCTACTACTGGCCTTCGCAATGTCCTAGTTATTGTCTCATTATTTTAGTTTAAAAATTTGATGAATAAATATTGATTATGAAAAAAAATTATTACTTTTGGGTTTATAGATTAAGGTATTAAATGTATTTGTTTTGTTAAATGGTTAGAGATAGGTATAAATACTTTTTTATGGATCATACAATTCATTAATAGTGAATTTAGTGCTTCATGCATTAAAATAATAATGTTTGAATATTTATTTCTTGAAGTAATGGATGAATTGGAAATTAATCAAAGTACAAGAAAAGGATTAAATTTTTTTATAGAAATATATTAAGTAAGTATATTTTATTATAATCTTTGGTAGTAAAAAAATTACTCAACATTAGGAAAATGAACTAGAAATAAAATGTTATCTTAATACATTCATTTTATTTTTGAATCGATAGTCTTTTAAATCATCACAGATTTATGTTTTTGGGCACATCAACATTACATTTATCATTAAATTTTTTTTGATTAATAGACTCAATCGCTCTTTATAACTATTTATATTTTTCCTCCAAGTCCATATCTTCAAATGGCACTAATTTTCTCCTACTCAGAAACCTAGCCATGTGTTCTTTCATATTACCATGGTACTTCCCATTATATATTTTCAAGAGAATTATTTACCAACCCTTATCATGGTGTGGGATTTTAAAAAAGTAATTTTTAAATAAAAAAAATTATTATCAAGATATAGATTAAATTGTGAGGATGAAATTTATTCAAGGGGAGGAGAATGTAACAGCCAAAAAATTCTAAAAGAATAACATTTTATTCGATAGCATTTATGACAAGAAACACCAAGTGTAAAAAATAATATAACAACTAATAATTTATGATATATTTTCTATTTTGAATAAATTTAATTTATTATATATCTTACAATTCAGGCAGAACTGAGTTGGATCGTGTTGAACTGAACAACATTTTCTTTAATTGCTTGTGTTACACGCAAGACCGAGTTTTACCAAATACTATTAATATTTTTATTTAAATTAAAATTATATCATAGACATTAAATTTGTAGTTATAAATACTATTTACTAAATTAGGAAAATATGGTTGAATTCATCAGTTACCAATTAATTAGAAATTAATATAAAACCCAATTGAATATAAAGGAAATGTTTTTATAAAGAACTATTTCTATGAGACTAAAGGAAATTTATCTTAATAAATTAAGTTAATTAATGTTATTAATGAAATTTAT
Source organism: Viscum album (assembly GCA_963277665.1). Taxonomy (NCBI): domain Eukaryota; kingdom Viridiplantae; phylum Streptophyta; class Magnoliopsida; order Santalales; family Viscaceae; genus Viscum; species Viscum album. The sequence goes on from OY728132.1 coordinate 494,353,445, forward strand.
ATATTTTATATTCAATAAGTTGTTTAATCATTAATAAAATATATTTTATAGTCATAGTATAAGAATAAATCCAATTTTATATATAAAAGGTTGTATTTTTCTAAAGAAATTTTTGCCACCTTTTAATGGAGAACATGTTTTTAAAATAGATATTGAAAATTTTATAAATTATATTTGAAAAAAACAAACTTTTTTTTTTGAAATTTGAATTTAAAAATTATATTAGGCATAATTTTTGGTATTTTTCAGAGAATTATCTTTTTTTGATGAATAGTGAAAAATACTGAATTTTAATTGAAAACTGACTTTTCATATAAATAATTTATAATGTTAAATTATATTTTTCATTGATTTTATAGTCACAATATATAAATTATACATAAATTAATATAATTTATTTCATTTTAAATCACTGTTATATTGAATTTATAAATAAGAACTTAGTAAACTTTTGAACATTTTCACTTTAAAAACCCGCTTTGGCCTCCCATCTACGAGATTAATTTTAAATTAATTTCTTTCAATTCTATTATTTTAATTTAAAAAAATGGATTAAATATTTTGAATCTGAATAATTTATAATTTATAGTAAGTTAAACTCAGTTTCTAACCAAAAATATTAGTGAACTCAATTAAAATTAATTACAACAATTATTGTAAAAATGAGTTTACTTAGTGAATAAACTTTAATATTTAGGGGTTGAATAACCTATAAAATTGTCCAAAACCCATTGTATAGACATATTTAGACAATATACCCTCTTTTATAAAAGTTTTAATATTATTTCAGTCACATTATGTAATATAGACCTTCTAATAGTGGTTATCTTTTAGTATTTACAAGAATCTCACTCATCCTCCACTATAAAATAGAACTCACCCCCCTCAATTATTAACACCTATAAATCCATTTTTATCATCCAAAACGTTCTCAAATAATCTCACAACATCCATCACCTAATAATATAAAAAAATTGTACATAAATTAAATTGATGATGGATTTTGGTATAAACAAAGAGGAGTTACCCGAAGAAGAGGTAATGTTCATCAACGAGCACTTTTGTTTTATTTATTTATCCACCAATTAAATTGTTATTATTTAATAATTATATAATAGATTAATTATATTAAATATATTAAGACTTTTTATTCTAATATTATTACATGAAACTTCACACACTTCCATTAAATGGGATACACAATCATCATTCGTGTGCACGGAAAACTACCGCCTCACGAACCGATGTCGTTCATTCATCCATTAACACCTTTAAAGGTTGGAAATAATGATGTATTTATAATTTATATATGATATATATGATATTTTTTTATGTTTTTATGATTTTTTAATTATTATATAACACATACCTTATTGATTTACATTTTTTGGGAATACGATAACATCACTCATGTGTACGGAAGACTACCGCCTCACGAAGCGATATGATTCATTAAATATTTACATGTAATGTAATAAATATGGTTTTAATAAAAATATGTGATATATATATCATAATAATTATAATTTAATGATAATATATATATATATATATTACTTTTATTTCATTTAATAGGATAAGAAAATGGAAACAGCATACATGCGTACGTACGGCCTACTGTCTCCATGAATGGTGTATTTCATTTCTTATCACAAAATTTCATGGATTACTAAAAATAAAAATATAATGAATATATATGATATTGATATAATTTTTTAAATTCTGTAGATTATGAAATCATGATTGAACTAATAGGAATAGAATATAATAAGTCAAAACATTCTTGAAAAATAAGCCAATTAACACCCAAAATAATGAAAATAATAAAATAATAAAATATTATTAACAAATGGAAAAAAAATATTTTAAAAGGATCATATATGATATCATAAATATTACTATGGTTCTATAATAAGTTAATAACATGTTTAAAACCAATATACAATAGGTTAAATAGTGCTCAACCCAAAATGAAGTTTTAAGTATGGGATCTTGTCTCAATTTCATTCCACTAAGGTATATTGTAATGTTATGAACCTATTTTCTTTTATATGGTGTATATACTGACCCTTTTGCATTTAATATAATTAATATTTCATTATTCATGGTATTTTTATTTTTAATTTTAATAATTTCATTTATGGGGATTTTATCGTAAAGTTGCCAAGATGTAAATAAATTTCATAAATCAATTCCTCTTCATTGTTATATATTACATCCTCATTGTCATTAATATTATATGATTATGTGTGTAATTAATTTTGAATATATAATTATTTATTTACACTTTTTTTATGTGTATTTAAATTTGATACGCATAATCGATTCATTTATTAATTCTCACTTCAACATTATGATCATTTTAAGTGTTTAACAATCTCATTCTAATTGAGATTGTTTATTCTTGAAAATAAATTAAAGGAAATTGTATTATAATTGTTTAATAAACCTTTTAATTTTATTATCCTATGTATATTCATGATATTATTCAAGTAATAGTTCCATTTTTCCACTCTTTGGTACTTGAAATGTTTTATAATTTTTTTTAATATAACCGAATTCATTTATCTCTTTTTTCTTCCAATTATATGTTTTCTAAAAAATGTTTTTAACCTTTTAAAAATTATTTATTTAATAAAATTTTTACCCTTTCTTCTTTATAATTTTTTTAAAAGGACTCTTCTTTTTTCTTTATGAAAAAGGACATTTTTAATATTTTTACAATACCAAAGGAATGCTCTTTTTACCTCGAACATAATTACCTACCATCATTTCTTTAAATATTCCTTTGTAATTATACAAATATATTTTTAAGGAAAATGGTTTTAAAAGTGATTTTCAAGGAAAATGACTTTCAAAATATTTTTTAAAATTAAAAGGATATTTTCCTCGTTAATGTTTTTAAAGATATTTTTTATTTCATTAATGAAAATAAACCTTATCATTACTTCAATGGTTATACGTCATATTGATACCATCCATATTCTTTCTATGTATGCCTTGTGATTATTTTGAACAAGGATAGTATTTACATTCATTTCCTTGAATCAATTTTGTAGTCATTAACTTCCTGTTGAGTTATTCAATTTTCAGTGATCATTGAATATTAAATTTTCCTTAAATATCCATATCATTTATCATGGATATTATTTTTTCCTAAACCATATACCATTTTTAAATAAGATTTTTACTTTGATAGTTATTTGATTATATGGGTAAATATTGATAAATTCATATTCTTGATAAAGAACATTTTTTATGATTTAAATCAATAATTTTATATATGTAGAATGCTTTAGACTAGCACGACATGGGATAGGGTCTATTTAAATTAAGCCCATCAATGTATTGATAGTCTCATGAGATGGAATCAGTTGGGCACAAACCCTTTTTGTTTGTAACTGAACATATTCTAAACCATCTTGTGAAAGGTCTTTATAGTAGTATACTAAACTTTCTTATGAGATGTCTTAATGTTAAAGGTATAATGTACCTAGGAAACATGATCCCTAGTAATTAAGCATTAACTTTATTCAAATTTATTTATTATTATCAATGATATTTTCACTATGAAAAAATATATGGATGTTTTTTATTCTCTGTTTATTAATTAAGTGGAATGTGTTTCCAGTTATTTACCTTTTCATATTAATTCTCCATTATCTTATCATGATAGTCAATTTATCTAAATGGCATGTGTTTTTATTTATTTACCATGCAATATTTTTTACATACTTTCTTCTCGGTTTATTGACTACATGGAATGTGTGTTTAGTTATTTTCCTTTCCATATTGTTTATACACTTCCTTATTAGTTTATTGATTACATGGAATGTGTGTTCATTTATTTAACTTTCCATATTGATTATGCTCATTCATTCATTATTGATTCTATTGTACTTAACTCTTATTGAGAATTTGATCTCACCTTTATTTTTCTTCATTTCCCTAAGATTCTAGGAAGTGTACTAAGAAAGATATGTAAGTATATCCTAGATAGAATAAAGTTATTTTTTTATAAAGTTATGTTGTAATTAGTGTATTCATTTGTAATACAAGACTCGTGTATGTATATAATTTACCAAGACTGTTAAACTTATCGATACTTTGGGATCTGAATCTTGTATCTATGTCAATGTGATGATATCAAGGTACTGGATCTGGGATTCTAGGGTTGGTTAGATACATATAACTCTTATATTATCCTTATATGATAAATTCATTGCATATAAATTTATATAACCCTGATTTTATACCAATAATAATAGTCATGAACCTACACTCCCAGATTCAGTGATTAAAAATAATATTTATATTTCTATATTTGATATTGATAAATGTGGCCCAATTTTTGTTATCCAAAACATTCAACATCAAATACAAATATTGGATTACTTACATATCCTAGGACCTTTTAGGGTTATAGATTTATATAATTTGGGAAAAATCTTACATAATAATACATATTTACTTAGATAATAATTTATTCCATTATACCCATATATTCTTATTTCTCATTAAGTTTTTATCACCACCCACATGAATCCCTTATAGAAAAATCATAATTAATATATTTATTAAAAACTTTGGGAAAATAAATGTAATAAGGGTGATCTCAAATGCTTATAATTAGTAAACATGAGAGATACCAATCATAATATAGAATAAGATGATCATAAGGGAATGATAGCATAATAAAATGCATGTTATCAAAATAAAATATTCATACCTAGAAAATATTAGATCATACACTTCAAAATAAAGTCATATCTAGAAGATTAGTCAATAATGGTGTTAAATAAATAATTATCAGTCAATATTATTAACATAGGCATGTGACTTCATAAGCCTATGAAATCATAATTTTTTCGAACATAGTTATTCGCAATCATGTTCACTCATAATATTATGAGCGTAGATTGAAGAAATCATTCTCATATATCAAAATGTGAATATAACTATTCACAATCACAATCATGTGTATTCTTATGAGCATAACCAAAAGAAAACATGCTCCTATATCAAAATGTGAACAAATATATTCACAATAATGTCCACGTTTTTCATCATTATCTCATGAGATATCAATATCACATAACCCAATGCATTTTAGGGATATAATGGACCCAAACATCAAATAATAATAATACAATCATATGTATGCCATAAGGTCATGAAAAAATTTATCATTGCATCATATCTTAACTTGTGAAAAATAATATGGGTTTCATCAAGATTTCAACATCATAGTAAATAACCATATAGAGTAATAATAAGGATGGTATCATTGTATCGTGTCCCCAATAAATAAAAAATAATATAAAAGGGTGTTATTATAGATAAAATGCCATTAAAATATCACTGGAACATTTCTTGATGAAAATAACCTTTTTCATTTTGAAATCACTTGTTTAAAATTTAAAAAAATTACATAATATTAGAAAAAACATTTTATTTGAAAATAATCATATAATATTATATGATAAGATTCAAAGTAAATATTATTCATGATGGGGTGAAAATATTTTCAGGTGGTATATGTTAAAACAAAGATTTTTTTCACACCTTTGGTAAATAGAACCTCAATCAGAAAATGTCAAGAAGATTATTTTAAAGCCTATTCATAGTAAATAAAATATGTGTAGAATACATTAATAAATAATTTGGTAATATTAAATATATTCTTGAAAACATTTTAAATAAAATATGGACATGGATGAAAAATATTCCTGACTAAAGAGGAAATAAATTCAGTTTTTTATAAAAAAAATTAATTGATCATTTTAAGTAATAAAGATGGGATAATGTTACTATTAATTAAAACTTACATGAATAACCATAAGATAAGAAAATAAATTGGGTTTAAATGAAAATTGTAATGGCCTGGACCTCTTCGTTCCATTTATTTGTTGAAATCTGGTGTTTGAGGTGTTTTGGGATGTCAAGGTGACTTATCCTCAACTTCTTGAAAATTTATAGTTCTATGAATAGTCTTTCTAGTTTTTTGTATAGTCTTTTTAGTCATCGGTAGGTGTACGGTGTTTCTAGATGTCAATAGGTGTACAGTGTTTCTAGACGTCGGTAGGTGTACAGTGTTTCGAGATATTGGAAGGTGTATAGTGTTTCCATACATTGGTAGGTTTATAGTGTTTCCATACGTCGGTAGGTGAACAATGTTTCTAGATGTCTGTAGGTGTACATTGTTTCCAAACGTTGGTAGGTGTACTGTGCTTCCATACATTGGTAGGTGTATAGTGTTTCTTTACATTGGTATGTGTACAGTGTTTCCAAACATCTTTAAGTGTACATTGTTTCCATACGTCATTAGGTGTATTGTGTTTCCAGAAATCGGTAGGTGTATAGTGTTTCCTAATTTCGGTAGGTGTACTGTGTTTCCAACTTCCCACAGTTTCTTCCTTTAGCATTTTCATTGATGAAAAATGAATTCAAATCCGTGTTTTAAGGGATTTAAGACTGATTCAAACTCCTATATTAATTTACATAAGTCATTGGATGCCTTTACTTAGTCAAACCATGTGGATTAATTTGATTCGCATTAATAGAGATTCTAAACTATTTCATATCCCATTAGTCTATGATCTAATCCTTCAAAGTTGGGTACCTTCCCTTCTTTAATTCCTTCTCCTTTCTCTCACTATGAGTCACCCCAATACATTCTTCCCATAGGATTGGTGTGATATAACATTAATCATTGGATTGTTTCCCCTTGAATTTTTTTCCTAGTGCATGCCATCCCCCTTTTTGGTACAAACAGCATGTGTCGAACCATCTTCGATAGGAGGTATGATATACCTCTATTATTATGTTTTCTTAGATCCTTCTTCTCTCGTTTCTCCTTTCCATGTTTTGTCAAGTGATATCCATGTTTCTAATTGAGTTTTATTGGGTATCAGTTGGTGCGGTTGTGCCGCAGCATCCTCGGGTGGATGTAGTTGTCATGGAGAAAGGTGATTGTGATTCGTTGTGTGGATCGTTCTCATGTAAATAATTCCAAGAACCTTTTGAGGTGGGGGATTCGTGGCATATCTATTATTTTACATGAAACTATAGAGTTGACATTTTTTATCCCACTAGATCATAATGGAATTGACATAATAAATATTTGAACCATATAAATAAATTGGTATTGATCGTATATTATTCCCTCTTGTTTTGCTAGATAGTGTGATATCTATACTTTCCTTGTTTAGCATGTCATTCTTGAAAGAAATTAGTAAAGAATATAAACTGAGATTAACTGTAAATTATTTTTCAAAGATAAAGAGGAATGTAAATGAATCTGGTTGTTGTTGCAGTAAGCATGTTTAATTGAATTAATTAATGAGCCAAAGGCATGTTAATTCTTATTGATAATGAAATAAAGGCATATCAATTAACTGTTGAGTTGATTTTTGAAAGATAACTATTTAGGTTGACTATAGTTGAAACCTACAAATAATAAATCAGTTAATTTAGGATGGATTAAAGATATGGTTGATCAAAAAAAGTTAATTCCTTTTATGGTTCTGAGTTACCCTTTTTCTTGTAAGTATGAGTGCCTTCTACTTTGGATCTATGAGATCTTGTTATGTGTGAAGGGAGAATTTCTTGTTTAGGGCCAAGATCCTAGTTTCTTTGTTATTTTTCATGCTTCTTGTGATGTGTTATGATCCTGTATGGATGTTTTGAGATATGGGGGCAAGGAGGCCTAGTGGTTGTTGCAATGGTAGATTCCTAGAGTAGCAAGGTGCATCAGTTTATACATGTGGGTGTCGGGGAGGACACCAGAGATGATGAAACGAGTTGAATTTGAATGATTGGGTTAATTCTAAATCATGTTGGTTTTCAATCTTCTTTACTTTACCTACTACTCAAGGCAGCTATTCTTGCTTACCCGCCTTCCAAAAGGGGAAAAGACGTACGGAGTATGTCATGTGATTTTCATGTTTATATTCTCGAGGTGGGATGGGTCTATGCTCCTTCCATAGGTGGAAAAGACTTGATGGGTAGTCTATCTACTCATCGTTTTGAGCCCCTTGTGTTTGGTAACTTAGATTTTTTTTCCATAATGCCTAGGAATATGGGAAAGTAATAATTCTATTAATAAATGGTATAATAAATGATGTTAACCCATGGGGTTGGAGCTTGCTGGGACGCAATGCTGAGGTTGAAAATTAAAGGAACTATGGATCTTGGTTACAATACTAATTAATTGTAATGTGGAATTAATAACAAGTAATTAATGGTTAAATAATTAATTAACGTAAAGTTCAATTGATAAAAAAATGGATAAAGTGATCTAGTGTAGGTCTTTAAATGGTTGTGTACTTATAGGATACCTAGTCTTAGCAGTGGCATCCAGGAATCTGAGAGATGTTAGCTACAGTTGATTCAAAGACTAGGTTATGCCCATAGTGTGGTTTTGAGCTGTTGTATATTCTGTAATTTTTGTGTTTCTATATGCTAATCCGCCCCGTTGGTGAGGTAAAATGACACCTTGTGGATTCTGAGCCCTAGGAGGTGTTTTCCCTAACATCCCGATGAGAGGATGGATAGATGACTACCACCTTTGACCCTGCTCTCTTCTCTTGATGGTTACTTGTGCGGGTAGACACAGCGATTAGTTTCCCTATATATGTGTTTAGAGGGATGTAATGGATTTTGGTTATTCACACACATATATTCTAGATATAGTTTCCTATGGACTACTATAGGTGTAATATGTATAGGTTGTAGTGGCTTGAGGATCCTTACTCGGTGTATGGGATGTAATGGATTGAGTTATAATGCCCGATGTATGATACACATTATAAGAGCTATGGTGGCTCCCAAAAACTACCTAGTTACTTTGGTTACATGGACTTAGAGGTTTTTTTGCACGAGGTACATATTGAGGTAATTCACCCAGGTGTTTGTAGGTAGGCCTTTTTGGAGAGAGATTATTAGGATATGAGACATTGGGGAAAACCAAAAAGCTAGTGTGGAAGTGGTAACAAGGTACCCTTGATATTTTTATAACATTATATACTCTTGTATAAAATACTTGGTGAGAGTAACCATGGTGAGGATGGGAACATAGTATACTTATTTACGTGATGAGTTAGTTTCACTTGTTGTTCATTGTGCTTTAGCATACTTTCTTTACTTTTGTATGAGAGGCTCTGGGGATGATCCTACTGAGTATATTGTTATTCTCACCCTACACATATATAAACTATTTTTAGGTCACTTGTATTAGGTTGGAGATTAGTCTGGTTACTAATAGCTTATGGTTGTAGGAGCTATTCGGGTTTCGTGGTCACTTCCATATTTACTTTCTTTTAGTACTTTCAGTTTTCCCTTTCAATTTTAGTAGTTCTTAAATGAAATTTAATATGTGTACTTAGGATTTATTTTTTATTGTAGTATAATTTTGGTTTTGTTGGTGTATGTCTTATCTCCCTCTTTTATATGTGTTCTCTTAGAGGGTAATGACTCCCATTTGTGTGTTTACTATACCCTGGGTGCTAGTCGCCAACCTGGGGCTACTGGAGGCGGGACTCAGGGGTCACTATCTCCCTTCTCACATTTTTTGTGAAGGAGGGGTGCATCTTGTGGGGAGGGGTCATAAAAAAGTGGTATCATAGGGAGGTTCAGGGATTGGATGGAGTTCGGTGTTAGGAATAGGTGAGGCTGCATGGGTTGGTAGAGAAAAGGTGACAATAATGTTTAATAAGTGATGTTAAAACTGGATACTAGTAGAGACATAGGCATTTAGGGCCCCCTATAATATGATTCAAGGAACTTTAAGTTTATAGTGGCTACTAAACAAGGTGATACTAGTTTAAGGGTAGATACCTAGGAAAGGATCATGCATCGTTATTCCTTGTGCCTCTATTTGAATGGGTAGACCTTGGGATAGGTTAACATAAAGTTAATAAAAGAAAATAATTAATTAATTAATATTGAGTCTTCTATATTCTAGGTTTAGGAGATATAACTATTTGTTATTTTTTAGGTATGGATCTAGGCCGACGTCCTCATCAAGTTCACACAGAATATGTCCATCAAGTTGTGCCAGCTGGTCTCCACAAGGTGGAGGTTGACGATGACGAAACTCAGAGGAGGTCACTCTAAGAGTTTCAACTCTAGAATCGGCAGAAGTACAAGGTATCCATTTCAAATGTAGTTACGGAAGACTAGTTGGAGGAGGTTGAGATAGCATTCAGTTCAATCCGTGCTCAGAAGGAGCAATGAGTGTCTTTGGTTGTGATGATGTTTTTTGGGGAAGAAAGGCAGTGGTGGTTCTTATTCCTCAGGGATCGAGAGGAGTTAGATATCTAGTGGGAGGAGATCTGAGACAAGTTTAGAGTCGAGTTTCTTTCTTCGACCATGAAGACATATCTTGAGATTCTTGTGAGGGAAGAGGTCATCAAGAGGATGATATATAGAACTAGATAGTCATTATAGTGGATTCTTCAAGATTCATCATGAAGCAGAGCTATGGTCCGAGGTTCCCGGTTTTTAGGGTAGAAGAGTTTTTGATTGGCTGAGGGTAGGTCCTAGCCCTCAGTATCTCATTTCTCTAAGGGTGGTGGATCTTAGGCCTATGCCAAGGGATTAAGAACTTTTTTTATTGTGGAGGCTGAGGTAATTAGTAGTAAGAGTTCTCTACCTTTCAGAGCGGTCAGCATGCACCAATTTTTCAGCTCAAAATTCCTCCATTGAGGCAGTTCCAGTCGAGGCAGCAGTAGTAGGTTGCACTAGAACTACTACAAATACCCCTTTTATCATCTCTAAAAATGGCCATTAATAGTGCTAGAAAAGCGCTATTAAAGATGGTGTATATAAAGGGGGTCCCCTTTATCAGTGATTTATTTTTATCACTGATAAAAGACCCCTTTTATTAGCACTTTTTTTAGCGCTGATAAAAGTAAAAAAATTAATTTTTAAAAAAAAAATCATGGCAATCTCGGGGAGGATTTTTACAGCGCTTGAGCCCCCCCCCCCCTATCAGCACCTTCCCGCACCTATAGTGCCCCCAACTATCCCCCTCCACCCTTTATCAATGCTAGCTCCAAATTCCCCCATGCGCGCGCACCCCTGCCTCCACCAGGTTTTGAACTCGAGACCACCCCACCCTGCGCGCCTAGCCCTTACCACTCCTCTATTTTGTTTTTTTTTCATTTGATGATATCTCTATTTATATATATATAGTTATATTTATTTGGATAGTAATATATATTTATATTAATATATATATATATAGTTATATTAATATATATATAGTTATATTAATATATATATTTATAGTGATATTAGTATATATATTTATAGTTATATTAATATATATATGTAGTTATATTAATATATATATATAGTTAGATTAATATATAGGTATATAAATATTCATATATTTGTATTTTAAATAAAATGGATATTTGTTGTTATTTAGATAAATCTAATATATTTTATATGTGAATATATTTTATTATTTATATTTATAATTAAATTTCTATGTGTGAATATATAAAAATATGTATATATTGTTATATATTTGATTATAAATAGCAGTGGATTATAAAAAATGATAAAATTTCAAATAAATAATATCAATATTAATGTAATACCTTGGAATAAATTCAGTCCCCACAAAAAAAATCAATAATACCCCCTTAAACGAGGCTAAAAATCCACAAAATGTTAAAAAATAGGGGTATCCTGACTAAAAACTCAGTTTTGGAGGCCTTATGGGCATTTTTTGGCCTCTAAAAACCTTTACTAGGGTTCCACCTAATTGTAAGGGTTTAGAGATCGTCACAGGATTTGATTTGATATATGGTAGAGCTCAAACGGACACCCGGATCAAAAGTTATGGCCGTTTGAAGTTCGAGTTGCGTTTTCAACATATTTTGGATCTTTTTTTAATATTTTTTATTTTTTTAGTCTTCAAATTGTTATTAAATGACTATTAATCCATAATAATTATCAAATTATAAATTAAAAACATTTGTTTAATTTTTTTATAAGCCATTTTCACTAAATATCTAATATATTAAGTGTAACTGTATATTTATACTTATCTAAAATATATTTAAAATTATATTTAAAAAATATATATTACATTTATATCAATATAACTATATCTATATATTTAAATATTAATATATTTTTTTTAATTAATTTTTTTTAGAAGTAGATCCTTTATTAGTGCTTTTAAAAAAAGCACTGATAAAGACCCCCCTTTATCAGCGCTACTAAAAAAAGCGCTGATAAAGGGGCACCCTTTAACAGGGCTCAAAAAAGTGCTGTTAAAGGGAGTACCTTTATCAGTGATTTTTTTAGCACTGATAAAGGTACCCCCCTTTATCAGCGCTTTTTCGTTAGCGCTGATAAAGGGTGGCGCTGGCCTTGGTCCATTTTGTGGTAGTGCAACTTTGGATCAGCAGAGTGCAGATGGGGCAGGAAGAGGACATCCTCAAGATGCAACCCATCCTTAGAGAGTAGATTTCAACTATAGTGGTGGTCATTATCAAGGTCAAAGAGTCCATGGATCAGGTCATTGTCAGCTTCATTCTTTAGCATTTCCAGTTCCAGGAGAGCCAGACATCGTTCAAGGTACCCTTTTCTTGTTCTCTACTTGGGTGTGTACCTTGTTTTATTTAGGAGTGAATCACTCCTTCATATCACCTTCCCATGTCCATTCATTGGGACTTGAGGTATAGAGGCTTCCAGTACCCTTGACGTTAATTATGCTAGTTGGAGGCCGAGCTGACTTGTTTGAAGTATGTAAAGACTATGAGATAGTGTTGGGGAAGCACCTCTCTTGGGGATAATTCCAATGTTTACAGATATAACCATATGATTTAATCCTCAATATGGATTGGTTGTATTCAGTATAGGCTACCGTGGATTGCTTCAGGAGGTAGGTGGTGTTCTTCAATGATGATAGAGAGCCAATGGTGTTTGTTGGTGAGTGAGACCCTCATATGGGTCAAAGGCATGTTTCTTCCTTATCATCCTTGATGTCTGAGCTAATGATAAGTTCTTCAGAGGTTCAGCAGTTGGTTTTTCTCAGGGTCGTAGAAGAGTACCCTGATGTCTTTCGAGAAAAGGTTGTAGCATTACCCCCTCGATGAGAGATCGATTTTGGGATCAAGCTACATCTAGGAGTGTCTCCTATATCTATATATCTCTGTATAGGATGTCCCTTTATGAGTTATGAGAGCTACATATACAGATCGATAGTCTTTTATAGTGCAGTTTTGTTCAGCTAAGTGTGTCACCGTGGGGTGCACCAGTTTTGTTCATGAAGAAGGTTGACGGAAGCTTGTGGTTGTGTATCGATTATTATCACTCAAAAAAAAGTGACAGTAAAGAATCGATATCCTCTTCCATGGATCGATGATTTATTTGATCAATTAAAAGGTGTAAGTTGGTTCTCGAAGATCAAATTGTGGTCAGGATATCATCAAAAGCATGTGAAGGACAAGGATATCCCAAAGACTACTTTTTGTTATCTTCATGGGCATTACAAGTTCATTGTAATATTGTTCGGTGTGATGAATGCTCCATCTATGTTCATGGGGTTGATGGACGTTGTGTTATTTGAATTTCTAGATAAGTTCATGGTGGTTTTCATCGATGAAATCCTTATGTAATCCACATCTAAGGAGGAGCATACAGAGCATCTGTATACTATTTTTGGAGTTCTTTGTCAACAAAAGTTGTTTTGGAAGTTTCCAAAGTGTGAGTTTTTTTATCAATAAGTTCGTTTCTTGGAGAATTTTGTATCCAAAAAGGGGGTAACTATGTATCCATCAATGATAGAATTAGTGGTGTCTTGGATATACCCTAAGACAATGGAAGAGGTACAAAGTTTCCATTGTCTCACAAGATATTATAGGAGTTTCGTAGATGACTTCTCTCAGGTTGCGGCTCCTCTGACAACATTGACAAGGAAGGATCAGACATTCAAGTGGACTAATTAGTTTCAAGCAGCTTTTGACTATTTTAAGGAGAAGTTGGTCGATGTTCTGTTTCTTTATCTTTTAGTAGAGAGAGTTCAGTTTGATGTTTTTTACGATGCTTCATGTCTGAGGTTAGGATATGTTCTAATGTAGCAGAGATCAGTTGTTTCTTATGGGTCTTGGTTATTGCATCCCCATGAATGTAACTATGCCACCCATGATATTGAGTTGGTGGTAATGGTGTTTTCTCTAAAGTTTTGGATACATTACCTCATTAGATAGCACTTTGTGGTTTTCACTGATCATAAGAGCCATAGGTATGTTTTCTCTCATCATGAATTGAACTTGTGGTAGCATCTATGGATGGAGTTCTTACAGGAATATGACTTTGAAATCTCATACACACCTGGAAAGGGAAATGTTGTAGCTAATGCACTGAATAGGAATTTGCATAGCGATGCAGTGCATGAATCTGGTGATTCCTAGAGAGTAATGGAAGAACTTTCCGCATTGCATCTGGATATGGGAGAAGTTAAGGGAATATGTTGTCTTTTTTATATGACGGTGAAGTCATATTTGGTGTAGTGGGTGGAAGAGTTCCAATTAGGGGATCTATAGTTGGAGGTATGGAGATATAGATTTATTTGTAGTGAGGCCCTTGATGGTTGGTCTAAGGTTGAACAACACTGAGTGTTATATCAGGGAAGGATTTTCATTTCTTTAATGTTGTGGGATATTGTTCTTAGAGAGTTCCATATTTCATCTTTAGGGGTGCATCCTAGTGTGACAAAGATATACAGAGACTTGAGGAGTCAATTTTGGTGTCCTGGGATGAAGTGTGCAGTTGTAGAGTTTGTTTCTCGATGTTTGGTCTACCAGAAGGAGAAGGTCGAGCACCATGTTCCTGGTGGTTTAATCCAACTATTAGATGTTCCTTAGTAGAAGTAGGAGGACATATCAATGGAATTCATTACTAGTTTACTTCAATCTTAGGGATATTATGATTCTATATGTATGGTAGTGGATCATTTGATGAAATCAACCCACTTCATATCAATCAAGTAATCGAGCTCAGTGGAAGTTTTTTCGAGGCAGTATCTAGAGTAGGTGGTGAGACTTCATGGTGTCCTGAGGACAATCATTTATGATCAAGATCCTCATTTTACCTCTAAGATGTGAAGAGGTCTTCAGCATGGTTTTTGTTCTCATATATGCCTTAGAACTACATTCCATTTGCAAACAGATGGTCAGACAGAGTGGACCACCCAGAATCTTGAAGACACGTTGCACTCTTGTGTCCTAGATTTTGGAGGTTCATGGATGAGGCACTTACCCTTAGTGGAGTTCGCTTAAAATAATAGGTTTCACTCCACCATCGGTATGGTGTCATTTAAATCCTTGTATGGCCGACCTTGTCATTCTCCATTTTTCTGGAATCGGTTCGGAGAGTCAGCAATTCTCATATCGAAACTGGTACAGAACACGACACAGATGGTTCAGGTGATTCGTGAGAGGATGAAGGCAGCACAAGATCATCATAATTCCAATGATGACTATAAGAGGATACCTCTAAAGTTTTTTGTTAAGGATCATGTGTTTCTGAAGTTGAATCCCTATTATGGGTATCAAAGGTTTGGTCGTGGGAGTAATATTTATCCCCACTTTGTTGGTTATTTCAAGGTGTTGGCTCATATTTGAGTTATGGCATATCGGGTAGCACTTCCCCTATAAATGAGCAGGATACACTATGTTTTTCATGTGTTGAAGATCTGTCATTATCTTCATGATGACTCTCACATCATCGATTGAAGTGAGATCGATGTTGAAGATGATGTGACCTTCGAGGAGAGTCTTTTAGAGATTTACGACTGCAAGGAGAAGGTATTTTATGGGTGTGTTATCCCCTTGGTCAGTGTCTTGTAGTGACATAGTGGCGTAGAGGAGAGTACATGGGAACATGAGTCATAGATACATGATTAGTACCCCAAGTTGTTTAATGTTTAACTCTTTTCTTGTAATGATATTCATTCATGATTGGATACATTTCGTGTTTATGATATGGCCTTCTTTTTTTACTTTTTATAGTTTTCTCTCTTTCGAGTGGTATCTTTATGGGTGGTTGTTCGGACCCCTTTTTATTTCCTTTTAGGTTGGTTTTGAATTCTTGAGGATGAGAATGTTTGAGAGGTATCTGATGTAATGAATCATACCTTTCTGGTCCATTCCTTTGTTGAAATCTGGTGTTTTAGGTGTTTTGGGAGGTTAAGGTGAATTATCCCCAACACTTTTCCAAATTTCTAATTTTGTGAACAGTGTTTCCAGTTTTTTGTATAGTGTTTTTAGTCGTCAGTAGGTGTACAATGTTTATAGAATTTAGTAGGTGTACAGTGTTTCCAGACATTGGTAGGTGTACAGTGTTACCAGACATCATTAGATGTACAGTGTTTCTAGACATCAATAGGAGTACAGTGTTTCCATAGTTCGGTAGGTGTACAGTGTTTCTAGACATCGGCAGGTGTAAAATGTTTCTATACATCAGTAGGTATACAGTGTTTCCATACGTCGATAGGTGTACAATTTTTCCAGATGTCGGTGGGTTTATAGGGTTTCCAAACATTGATAGGTGTATAGTGTTTCCAGATGTCGGTAGGTGTACAGTTCTTCCAACTTTCTATAGTTCGACCCCTTTAGTGTTTTCTTTGAAGAAAAATGCATTCAAATCCTTTTTAAATGTATTTAAGAACAATTCAAAGCCAATGACTCCTATATTAATTTTCATAAGGCTCAGGATGCCTTTACTTGGTCAAACCGTGTGGATTAATGTAATCTGCATTAATGGAGATTCTAAACCATTTCAAATCCCATTATTCTCGGATCTAATCCTTTAAAGTTAGTCACCTTCCCTTCTTTCATTCTTTCTCCTTTATATCGGTGTGAGGCTCCCTGATACATTCTTCCCATATAAGTAGTGTGATCAAACTTTGAACCTTGGATCATTTCCCCTTGAAGTTTCTTCCTACTGTATGTGCACCCATTATTTTGGTGAAAGCACCAAGTGTCGAACCATCATAAATATAAGGTGTGATATGCCTCCATTATTGTGTTTTATTTAATCCTTCTTCTCCCATTTCTCCTTTCCATGCTTTGGTATGTGATCTACATGTTTCTAATTGAGTTTTCTTGGGTTTCGGTTGGGGTGGTCGTGTCGCAGTATCCTTAGGTGGATGCGGTTATCATAGGGAAAGGTGATTATGATCCATTGTGTGGATCATTCTTGTGTAAAGAACGTCAAGAACCATTTAAGGTAGGGGATTCATGGATTCTCTATTATTTTACATGCAACTATAGAGTTATCATGTTTTAGCCCACTAGATCACAATGGAATTAACATAATGAATATTTGAATCTGATAAATAAATTGGTATCGATCACATGTTCTTGCCTTTCATTTTACTAGATAGTGTGATATATATGCTTGTCTCATTTATCATGTCGTTCTTGACGGAAATTGGTAAAGAACATAAATTGGGATTATCTATAATTTATTTTTCAAATATAAAGAGGCATATAAATGAATCTGGTTATTTTTGTAGTAAGCATGTTTAATTGAATTAATTTATGAGCCATAGGCATGTTGATTCTTGTTGATAAATAATCAAAGGCATGTTAATTAACTATTGAGTTAATTAGTGATAGATTAATATTTAGGTTGCATGTAGTTGGAAACTACAAATAATAAATTGGTTGTTTCAATATGGATTAAAGAGGTGGTTGATCGATAAAATTTAATGCCTTATAGGGTTATGAGTTACCCTCTATCTTGTAAGGTCGAGTGCTTTTTGCTTTGGATCCATGAGAGATCATTGTGTTTGATGCCATAATTTATTTTTTAAGGCCAAGATCCAAATTTATTTGTTATTTTTCATGCTACTTGTGATGTGTTATGAGTCTGGATGGATGTTGTGAGATGTGGGGGCTGGGAGGCCCAGTGGTTGAGGTAGCAAATGACGCCTAGAGTGGTAAGGTGCATCAGTTTATCCATGTGGGCGTCAAGTAGGACACCAAAGATGATGAAACGGGTTGGATGTGAATGATTGGATGCTTGCTAAATATTATTCATTTTTTATATACTTTAAATTCCCTACTACTCAAGGTATCTATTC
The DNA here is from genome assembly GCA_963277665.1 of Viscum album. Classification (NCBI taxonomy): domain Eukaryota; kingdom Viridiplantae; phylum Streptophyta; class Magnoliopsida; order Santalales; family Viscaceae; genus Viscum; species Viscum album. The sequence continues at coordinate 494,371,557 of OY728132.1, forward strand.
TTTCTTACCCTCCTTCTAAAAGGGTTGAAGACATGTGGGGTATGCCACATTATTTTAATGTTTAGCTTCTCGAGGGGGTGGGTCTACACTCTTATTATAGGTGGTAAAGACTTGAAGGTTAATAAATCTACTCATCATGTTGATCCCCTTGTGTTTGGTAGCTTAGAATTTTTTTCTATAATGCTTGGGAATATGGGAAAGTAATAATGTTGTTAATAAATGATTGAAAAAATGATGTTAACCCAAGGGGTTAGAGCTTGCTGGGATGCAATACTAAGGTTGCAATTTAAAGGAACCGTGGATCTTGTTTGGAATGATAATGAAATGTAATGTGGAATTAATAAAAGTTAATTAATTGTTAAATAATAAATTAACTTAAAATGAAACTGGTAAAAAAGAGATAAAGTAATCTATTGTATCTCTTTAAATGGTTGTGTTCTTATAGGATACCTAGTCTTAGTAGTGGCAGTTGTGATTCTCAGAGACGTTAGTTGCAATTGAGTCTAAAACTATGTTATTCCCATAGTGTTGTTGTGAGCTATAGTATATTCTGTACTTTTTGTGTTTCTATACGCTACTCCACCTTATCAATTTAGGAAACTGACACCCCAGGGATTCTAAGCCTTGGGGGGGTTTTTTTCCAACATCCTGATGGAAGGATGGATGGCTGACTACCCCCTTTGGCCCTAATCTCTTCCCTTGGTATTTACTTATGTTGGTAGGAAGAGTGGTTAGTTTCCCCATATATGTGTGTAGAGGGTTGTAATGGATTATGGTTATTCACACACATATATTTTGGATATAGTTTCATGTGGACTACTATAGGTTTAGCATGTATAGGTTGTGATGGATTGAGGATCCTTACTCGATTTATGGGATATAAGGGATTGAGGTATAATTCCCAATTTATGATAGACATTATGTGAGTTTTGATGGCTCTCGAAAACTACCTTGTTACTTTGGTTACGTGGAAATAGTTGTTGTGTTGCATGAGGTGCATGTTGTAGTGCTTCACCTAGGTGTCTATGGGGAATCCTTTTTGGAGAGAGATTCTTAGGATGTGCGATGTTGGGGAAAAGCAGAAAACTAGTGGGGAAGTGGTAGTGGGTTATCCTTGATATTCTTTATTATATTATATACTCTTATATTCAAAACTTGGGGAGAGTATCCATGATGAGGTTGGGAAATTAGTATACCTATTTTTGGTGATGAGTTAGTTTCACTTGTTGTTCACTGTGATTTAGCATGCTTTCTTTACTTTTGCACGAGAGGCTCCAGGGATGATCCTACTGAGTATATTATTATGCTCACCCTACACATACATAAAATATTTTCAGGTTACCTAGAGTAGGTTGGAGATCAGGCTGGTTACTACTAGCTTGGGGTTTCATGAGCAGTTTGGGCTTCATGGTCACTGTTATTTTAAGTTTCTTTTAGTACTTGTAGTTTTACCTTTTAGTTGTAGTAGTTCTTGCATTATATTACATATGTGTACTTGGGGTTTCTTTTATATTGTATTATGAGTTGGATTTTTTTGGTGTGTATCTTATCTCTCTCTTCTTCATGTGTTCTCTGAGAGGGTAATGTCTCTTATTTGTGTGTTTACTATACCCTCAGTGCTAGTCACCAACCCAGGGCCTACTAGAGGCGAGAATCGGGGGTCACTATCTCCCTTCTCACATTTTAGGCCAAGGAGGGGTACACCTTTTGGGGAGGGGTTCATGAAAAAAATATATATATAATTTCCTTCAACAAAAATTTTTCATAGACAATCCTGAAAATAAATTAGATTGTAACAGAAATCCCTTATCAGTTTTGTAATATTCAAATCAAAACCTCATGAAAGAGAGAACCTTAAATTTATTTTTAAATACAAAAAAAATTCATGATAATCATATTAAAATAGTTTCATTATTAGTATATACACCTAACAAAATAAAGTGGTGAATATTACATATGTCTCATAGAAATAAAAGTGAGATAAGAAATCCTCTTACTTAAAGTCTCATCATGTTTTGAATGCATTCAATCCTCTTGTGTAATAAAAATATATTTATTATAAATATATAATAGAATAATATTCATACATATATTATTATTTATCATTCCTTTATAATATCTGATTATCCTTTTATTAGAAATTCTTCCTTAAAAAGAAAATTCATGTGAAAACTGGTCTATTTTCCTTACATATTTCGATTCAATGGTTCTGATACTTTCACCTTGGTTATGATTTCATAATGTAGAGAATACTAATTCTGAAATAATAATCACATTTATTAATCATATACACTTTTTTAATATTTTATATAAATTAGTTATAAAAAATGAATTACATCACTTTATGGAGATGATAGTTCGTACATACACATAGGTGATTTTTTCACTTTTTGATGGATGGAATAAAAGAAAGTTAAATTATAATTCACCTATCAAAAATATTTATTATATAATATATATTTATCAAATATTTCTTTATTACCATCCATGTAATTTGTAAATTAAAAATGAATCACATCCATTCAAAGAGGTCATAGTCCACACGTACACATGAGCAACGTTATCATTTTCCAACTGATGGGGAATTAAAAAGGTATATGAGATATTATAATTAAAAAATAATAACTATTTTATAAATTTAATATATAAATATTAAATTCATTATAATAACCAACCAATAAAGGTGGTGATGAGAAAAAAATGCATCGGTTAATGAGGTGGTAGTCTGCATATATGCACGAACGATGGTTTCATTTTCCATTTGATAGAAAATGATATGAATAAGGTTTTTGCATTAACATAGTAACATATAATTTTATGGGAGATACATATTTAATTATTTTTTTAATTTTTAGGATATAATTGAATTAGGTAGAAGAGGAGGTAAAATGAATAATCTTGGTTAAGATGATAACCTCCTCTTTGAAGAACATCATTCCACTTACACCATAAGACTTCTTTGTTGGTCATTTGATAAGACCAGGACCTCTAAGAAGTGGGTAGAAATGTTGTTAAGTGAATTTGGTAGATATTATTTGAGTTACATGTCTTAGTAAATGTGTTGAGTAGATTAGGTGTGGTGTCCGTGTATAAGAGTGGAGAGGGGAACCCTTTGAATTATTTAAAGTAATAAATTAATATAAATTATTTTTCATGTCAATGTAAAATATAATTGATATATTTATAATACAGGGTGAATTTAAGTCTAAATAATCTAATAAAATTAATTTTATATAGTTTTAGGTGATTTTTTATCCCTTATATCTTGGTTTTAACCCCTCATTAACCCTTTTGATGATTATCGTAAAAAAATACAATTTAGGGATCAAGGAATTTACTAAAAAAGAAAAACTGAACCCTAAGTGGATATTGGTTAATATTATAGATAATATCTCATTAACTTGTACAAATATAATATTTTTATTAATTTTAAATAATTGAATAAAATATTATTTAATATAAGATACCATTAAATTCAATTTCATAACAATTCACATAGTTGACTTTAAAAAAAATCAAGGTATTAATTTAATTAAAATATAAGCTTTCAAAAAAATAAAAATAAATTATATTTATCTAAAAAATAATCTAATTCCATAAATAATCCAAAAAATATTACTTTTAGAAATTTTAAAACCATTTACTTGATTTCTCTACTACTTTCACAAGCACTATGTTGGCGTTGTGTAAGCATTTAAAGTGATCATTTCATTACTAAAAATTAAAAATAAATTAACATGATAAAAAATATTCATTCATATTTCAAATAATCTTTTTTAACTGAATATAAAATTTTTTCCCTACTAAAAAATATTATATATACTAAAATCAAGAAAGAGTTGTTTAGGAATTTTCCTTTACTAAAAATAATATAAAGGTCTTTATCAATGAAAAATGGAACCAAAATTATATATTTTAGAATATTTTAAGGGTATGGTCAAATTAAACTCATAAAATTAAATATAGGTAAGTTTAGGGATGATTTTTTAGCCTTATTTTATATATTTATCGTTGTTCTACCTGTTTTACCCTTACCAATATGACAAGGCTTTTATGAAGGTTACAATTCATAATTACCCAAAATAAAAGGGACATATTTACCAACTTTGAACCCAATTATTATAAATATGGAATCCATTTTATCAAATTAAATTACTATAATTTGAACAAATTACTTTTCAAATATACCCTCAAAACCTGATAAAAATGGTTTTCCAGCAAAATGTATTTTTAAGTATAAAAATGTTTTTATATAAAAATTAAGAATAATGTGTATTAAAAAAATTAATTGTATTATTTTTAATAAAAATAAACTTATTAAATTTTACAACCAATTTAAAATAAAATGTAACTTTTTAAAAATATGTATATAATTGAAAGCTTTCTATAAAATCGTCAGTTTCATTATTCATTGAAAAATCAATTTTTTCAAAAAAAATCCCAAAACTTCACCCTAAGATAATATTGATATTATAATTTCAAAAATGATATCATTTTTATCAAATACAATTTCTGAAAATGGAATAATTTTATTATAATATCCCTCACAAAAACCAATAAAATCATTTTTATTGAAAATGTATTTTTGAAGAATAAAATAACTTCACCAGAAATAGAGTTCTTATTTCTTAACAATTTATCAAACAATTTAAATTTAGTAAGACCTTTGTATATATATTTTATAATATGGTTAATTCTCTTCATATCTTCTAATTCAATTGCTAGGTTATAATGAATATATTTTAATAATAATATTTCTTAATCATTAAATCACAGTGTTGTGTCTCATGTGTGCTATTAAACATAGTATTCTTTTTAAAATATCATGGTATTACATTATCCCACTTTAAATAATTTTTTCCCCATAATTTTAACTTGCCCTTGGTAATTTAATGGTTTAATATTTGAAAATACCTTTTTTGAAAACCCTCATTGTAAAAATGTTTAATTAAACTTCCTTTTTAAATGAGGGAATTAGAAATATTAAGGTCATCTAAAATAACACATAACTATGTTTACAAATAGTAGAACATCGATGGGAATTGAAAATATGGACATGTAATGAAAAATTAATGTTAAACTAATGATGGGGAGTTATGTATAATGAAATCAAGAGGACATTAATGACCAAAAATCATGAATTAATTAGAGATAAATACATCCATCAATTCAACAAAAATGATTGTAAAAAAGATAAAAAATAATAATTTATGAGGGATTATTTTATTATCCTAACTAATAAAAAATGAAAATATACTTTCTTTATTTTATAAAAATATATAAACACAATTTCATCCTTTGGTTGCATGTTTTAACATGTTTCCACCTTTATCTCACCCCATATTTCAAGTGATGGGAATCTACGTTAACGCTTTATCTTGCCAAAAGCATCAACTTTTAATATATCATAGGATCTATAAAATGATAAAAAGATAATCCTTATGTATTTAATAAATTCAAAAGGTTTATCATAAGGTATAATAATACTTTATATAAATAAACCTTAACTTTAAATAATTAATACAATTTTATTCAAAACTTCAATAATAACTCTCAAAGTCAAACTTAAGTCATTCCACAAATAGGTGGCCTTAAAACTCTTTAAAATATATCATACAAAATTCAATTTGAAAATGAAAATGATTTGATAAGTATTTTTCCAAGATCATCTTAACATTTATCCCTAAATAGCATTAATCACTCTTAGATTCATATATAAAAAATGTATATACCCTAATCATATATTATTTAAAATACACAAATAATTTCCTAAAACAACCTAAATCATCAGAAAGTCACAATAAAACCATATATTCTTATAAAATATTACTCAATATTAATTACTCAAATAAATATGCATATTTGAATTACTTTTTTATTCACATTAATCATATAATGTTCCCAATAACATTATTCCTAAATAACATCACACAAAAACACATGTTAAACCTAAGGGTTACATATATCTCACTGATCAATTAAAACATAATAAACATCTCCCAAAATATCATTACTCCCCATAAAATCCCACAACATAAAACCTAAAAAAGGGTATCCATTCCTTTTAACATTTGATCATATTTAAACTTTAAACCCATAATAGTATATTTAACTCTTAAATTATCCTCATATGATAACTTAATAACCTATAAAGTTATTTAAACCCTTCTCTAATACCAACTATAAAAGTCCTAAACATGAACTCCTACATTCGATGCTAAAAACATAATATATAAATTTATGGATTTGATACCGATAAGCATGACCCAATTTTATCCATACAACACATAAAACATAAATTAAAAATATTGGATCACTTATATACCCATATACCTTTAAGGTTTAGAGTTTTATAGAATTAGGACAAACACTTACATAATAATGATCATGTCTTTAAGTGGTCATGTTTTCCACTATATGCATCTTTTCTTATTCCACATTAATTCTTCAACATCACCCACATGAAACCAATCTATACATATCTTACTTAACATCTTTATTTATAACATGGGGAAAATAATCATCATAAGGGTGGTCTCAAATTTTTATTAATGGTAAACATGGGAGATATCAATCATAAGGGAGATTAAGGTGATCATAAACATATGATAACATAATAAATTTTATGTTCTCAACATAAATGATCCACACCCCAAAAATCTTAGATTATACACTCCAAAATCAATTCATATCCAAAATCATAATCAATAATGGTGTTAAATAAATAATCATAAGTCAAGAGTCATGAAATAGGACTGTGGAATCATAAGCACATGAAATCATTATCTTGTGAACATAATTATTCTCAATCATTTTCACTCATAATATTATGTGCATAGCTAGAATCAATTATATTCAGGCATCAAAATATGAACATATATATTCATAATCATGTCTATGTGTGATATTTTGAGCATAAGTAGAAGAAATCATGCAACCACATCAAAATTTGAACAAATATATTCACAATCATGTCCCTGTTTATCAACATTATCTCATGATATATCAATATCACATTACCTAATTCATTGGAGGGATATAAAGGAACTAATAATCACATAATCATAATCTATTCATATGTATTCTATAATCTCATGAAAATATTTATCATTGAACCATAACTTAACCCATAAAAAATAAATGGGGTTCTATCAAGATTTCATAATCATAATAAAAAACCATATATATAATGAATAAGGATTATATCATTGGATCATGTCCCCAGTAAATCATAATTAATATCAAAATATGTTGTCATAAATAAATATAACTTTAATGATAAATGGTATATTTCTTGAGGAAAATACCCTTTTCATTTTGAAATCACTTATTTAAAATTAAAAAAAACTTCCAAAATAATAGAAAAAACATTTTAGTTTAAAATAACCATATAATATTATAAAGTAATATTCAAAGAAAATAATATTTATGATATCAAGAAAATCTTTCCATGTGGTATACATAAAAAAATATTTTGTTCGCACCTTTAGTAAAAAGTACTTCATTTAGAAAAATATTAGAATATTATTCTAAAAAAATTATTGAAATAAAATTATGGGTAAAAAATAATTTTATAAATAATTTTATAATATTAAATACATTCTTGAAAAAATTTTAAATAAAATATAGACATTAAATAAAAATATTCCCAACCAAGGAAGAAAAAAATTCAATTTTTCTTAAAAACATTTTCTTGATCATTCAAGTGCCAAAGATAGAAAAATAGTAATATTAATTGAAAATGAAATTAATATCCATATTATAATAAAATATATGGGGTTTTAATGTTAAAATTCATATAATTTCCTTTAATAAAAATGTAGCATAGACAATCCTGAGAAAAAATGAGATTGTAACATAAATCCCTTACCAAATTAGTGGTATTCAAATAAAAACCTCATGAAAGAGAAAACCATAAATGGATTTTTAAAATAAAAATAATTTTCCTGAGAATCATCATAAAATAAATTCATGGAAATATATAAAATTCACAAAATAAATAAGTGATGAATATACCATATGTCTCATAGAAATAAAAGTGAGATGAGAAATCCCTTTACCTAAAGTCTTATCTTGATTTGTATGCATTAAAACATCCTGTATAATAAATATATATTTATTATAAATATATAATAAAAAAATATTAATATATTAATTTTTATCTACCATTCCTTTATAATTTCCTTTTATTCTTTTATTAATAATTCTTCCTTAAAATGGTCATTTAGGTGAAAACTAGTTTATTTTCCATGCATATTTAGGTTCAATAGTTTTGGTACTTACAACTTGGTCATGGTTTCACCATATCTAGAATATTAATAATTAAATATATATCATATTTATTCATTATATATAATTTTATAACAATTCATATAAATAGATGATGAAAAATGAATTACATCACTTCATGGAGAGATGATTATCTGTATGTATGCACAAGTGATGTTTTCACTTTTTAATGGATGGAAAAAAATAAGGTAAATTAAAATTCACCAATAAATAATAATTATTATATCATAAATATCATCTATATTCATTAAATATATCCTTATTATCAAACATTTAAATCATAAATTAAAAAAGAATCGCATCACTTTGTGGAAGTGGTAGTCAATACGTATACATAAATGATGTTATTGTTTTCCAATAGATGGGAAGGTAACAAGGTATAAAATATGTTATAATTAAAAAAGTATAAATATGTTTAAAATATCATATATAAATATTAAATCTATTATAATAAACAACCTTAAATGGTGGTGGTGGGAAATGAAATACACCGGTTTGTAAGGCGGTAGTCTGTACGTACACACAAACAATTTTTTCATTTCCTATTTGATGTAAAATAAGATGAATAAGGTTATTAAATTAACATAATAACATATTTTTATATGAGATATACTTATTTTATTATATTTTAATTTTTATTATATAATTAAAGGTGCTATAATAAGTAGTAAAATGAAAATTCTCGGTTAAAATGATTAAATACTCTTTGAATAACCACCTTTTTCTTAAACCGTACGACTTCTCGGTTGGTCTTTTAGTGAGACCAAGACCTCTATAAAGTGAATAGGAGACTTTGGAAGTTATTTTGGTATAGATTTTTTCAGATACATGGTTCAATAAGTGTGATGAAGAGAGGATGGTTGGAGTATTTATATAAGATAGAAGAGGGGCCCCCTGGAATTACCCAAATAATTAAATTAATATAAATTAATTTTCATTTTTATGTGGTAAATTATTCATATATTTTAAATATAAGATGAAAATAAGTCTAAATAATCACATAAAATAAAATTTAGACAGTTTTTGGTGATTTTTCAACAATTATCTCTTAGATTTAACCCCTCATTAACACTTTTAATGATTATCACAAAACCAAAGTTTTTTAATTTTTAGGGGACAAGAATGTTACTATAAAATCAAAAGTGACCCATTAGCGGTAGAAGATTTATATTATCAACCATATAACATTAAATTAGCCAAATATAATATTTTATTAATTTTAAATTTTTTAATAAAATATTACTTAACCTTAGATATCATTACAGACATTTTCAGAACACTTCGCATAGTTAGATTTTAAAAAAATACCAAGAAATAAATTTAATTATTATATAAAATTTAATAAAATTAATAATAAATTATAATTATATAAAAAATTCATGGGAAAAAAATATAATAATCTAAAAAATAATACTTTTAAAGTTTTTAAAATCATTTACCTTATTTTTCTACTACTTACACAAACATTGTATCAGTGTTGTGTAAGAACTTAAGGTAATTATTTAAAAACTAAAAATTAAAAATAAATTAACATTATAAAAAAATTATTCATATTTCAAATAAACATTTATAACTAAACATAAACTCTTTTATCACAATTAAAAAATATTAGAGATATTAAAATCAAGAAAGATATATTTTGGAATTTTCCATAACTTAAAATAATATAATGGAATTTATAAATTAAAAATTGCATAAAAATGACATTTTATTGAATATTTTAAGGTTTTGGTATAATTAAACTCATTCAATGAAATATAGGCAAATTTATGGATGATTTTAAAGCCTTATTTCATAGTTTCAACCTAATTCTACCTGTTTTATCCTTACCATGATGACAACATTTTTACCAAGGTTACTATTTATAATGACAAAAAATTAAAGGTTATTATTTACTAAATTTTAAAATCATGATTCCAAATATATCATCGATTTTATCAAATTCAATTAATATAAGTGATAGAAATTAATTTTAAAATAAACCAGAAAAACATGATGAAAATGGTTTTCTAGAAAAAATACATTTTTAAGCGTAAAAATGTTTTTATATAAAAATTAAGCATAATATAGATATCAATGAAAATAATTATGTTATTTATAATAAAAAATAAAAAATAAATTTTAAAAACAATTCAAAAAATGGTACTTTGTAAATACTTGAAAATAAATGATAGTTTTCTATAAAACCGACATTTTTCACTATTAACTGAAAAATCTATAATTTTAGGGAAAAAACAACCAAATATAATTTGATATTATGATTTAAAAAAATTATCCTTTTATAAAATACAATTTTTAATTTATTTATAAATTAATTATAATACTTACTAATAAAAAGAAATAAAAATACCTTTGAAGAAAATATATTTTAGAAGCATAAAATGAATTTTCCAAAAATTGAGTTCTTATTTACTAAGTATTAATAAATAAATTTTTATTGATTAGAAACTTTATACATATATTTTATAATATGGTTACTTCTATTCATATATTTCAATTAAATAGATAAGTTATAATGATCGTATTTTTATAATCATATTTCATAGTCATTAAAGCTCGGTGTTGTGTGTCATGTACTCTATTGAATATAGTCTTATTTAAAATTTAAGGATATTTCATCCTTAATGGTGTATCCACGAGTTGGATAAATCACTCAAAAAACTTGATTAGGAATATTCGTCCATCTAGGATATGTTAGTATCTCTTAAGGTTAAGAATGGGAGATGAAATATATTTTCATAGAGAAGATGGATTAGGATAGGGTTTAATGAGTTCAGTCGATCTCATTTCATGGTGATAACTTTCTTTTATATCCACTTAAGATAATCCTAAATGATCTTGAATTAACTCATATGTTACGAGTTAATACATTCAATTACATTAGTTTTAACCTTTCATCTATGTTATCTCCCACTATTTCATCACATGAAACAATTATTATTAATGATATAATTTGGTATAAGTGATCTGAAAGTTTATTGTTATAATGTTCTACATCCATGAAATAATAATAAATGGAATGGTATTGAATACCATGCCATATTATATAGTAATGTGTAATAAAATATGACTTTTTAACCATGAATATATTAGTTTATGATATACACCAATTATAAAAAATGATATGGCCCAATGCATGGGCTTTAATGAATATCACAATTAAAATCCCACATTCACTAAAGCCTCACAACCTTAGTGTCATTTCACCTTATACTATATCATATAAAATAACTTGTGGAACCATATTAAAAAATACTTTTTGACACATTACAAAATAATTTTATAAATTTATCATCAACTTCATCTTATATTACATCATATGTAACACCCTATGAATCCCCATCCAAAAATCCATTTAGATAAACGATAAAACAATTTTAGAGAAAATATCTATTTCAAACTCGGTCATCATTCATTCAAACACAAAGTGTGACCCCATGATAATTTTTATCATGGAAAATAAATATTAATGGATCCATAAATGTAAAAAAATATTTTCATATATAAGAGTATCAAAGATACTCAAGATATAAAGGGTCTAGAATTATCTCTATAAAACATATATATCTTTATACATGTGTCCACTTACTTAATTATATGAAATATTATCCATTTATCTAGGATATCAATCTAACATAAGAAGATCACATGATTCTCATCCAAATAGATAGTACATCATATGTACTATCTAGGTACGGTCTTACAAAACCTTAGTTTATCACAATTGAATGATCAAATGTTATACTCGTCATATGAGTGGAAAAATATCGTCTCAGTTAAGCTCTAACTGATAACCTGACATTTCATATACCCAACCAACTCTTAATTAGTTAATCCTAAAGGATTTTATAAGAAATGTATCAAAGTATTAATGTTCTCATGCTAGGTATCTCACTAACCTTAGATAGCGGGGACTCTAAATTTGATCCATTCACCCCTAGTATACCAATGACATAGTGTATGAAAATCCATGGTAATACTTAGTGGGTCTTCTAGTGTACCAAAATCATTTTATGTGTCATGTTCATATTTCATTTCTTGATATAATAATAGTACTAATTCTAACCTTAAAATGTCATAAAAAACTATAAAACTATAGGACAAACATCGGTTAGGGATAACTCAAATTCATAACTTGAGAGTACAATTATCATTGAACTTCATGAAATTTATATCAATATATAATATATGCATCCAACATGAAATAATTATTAAGTATATATTTCCTTTTTCTATTAAAATTTTGTATTCTTAAACTATTTAAAGAATTTTAACAAAACCATACATAAGTGATTGTCTAACATATCATATATGATAGACCGCCATGTCTACCTTATGTTTTATGAACTTTAAAGTTTTTTTCACACTCATTACATATCTATGTAATTCCTTACACGCCACTATGTGACCACATGATAAACTCTCCCACTAAATTATTTAGGGATAAACATATATTATGGATGTAAGTTTTAATGATAGTGATATTTAAGAAGCATATTCCTCATGTTCAAATCCTTAAAAATATTTAAATTTAGTAACTCCATAAAATCAAATGTTATGATGTTATAAAATTTTATTTTCTACTTAGAAATAATTTTGAATATAAAATTATCATTATTGGAACCATTTTTATTTAAAATATTCCTTATAATCTAATTCAACAATTTATATTATTACTTTATGAACGCATCCTAAACTCTTTAAGGATATTAATTGATGTTAAATTTTTATTTTTGATGAAATAATCTTTTATTTGTTAACTTTGAACTTATAAAAGTCCTAAAATACTCCAACTTTCCTCTATATTCTTTTAATAATATCATGAAAATATGCACAAACTTCTTTGTGTTTAGGAAATAACTCATATTCCTTTTTAGTAGGAATATTTAACAAATGAACTATATTATCCATATTATATATTTTATTTTATGTGTTTAGAGCATTTTATTAAAAATAAGATTATTCTATAAATTATTCCACATATTTTTTTGAAATATTAATACCTCATATTTTAATAAACATCTCAAATAAACTCATTTATCCAATATAATAAAAATTATCCTTATCTTATTATCTAAAAATGTTACATAATATAATAAATCATAAACTATGAGTACTCGTACATAACCAACCAATAATTGCATGATTTATAGAAAAGATTTCATTTCTATACATTATATTGAAATCTTAGGTTTAGAGTTTTAAAAAAATTATAAAATCCATCACAATAAAAATGAGTACACTTACATATAGTGTACATTTTTTCTTTAAAAAATAGGTACATAAATTGGTACTCATGTTTCATTCATGGTAGATTTTCTTCATTCAAGGTGAGTCTTCATAACTAAAATATTGATCTTTCTAGAGTTTATACACATCATTAAATCTTGTGAAATCATTTAAAAATATTGGTTCAGAAAATAATTCTCAATAATGGATTTAAAAATAAATTAAACCCATTAGTTCATTGAAAAAAATTAAATCCTAAGAGAATTTTTTCCTTTTACATAATAAAATTTGATCTAAAATAATAATTTACTCATGAAATGAACTTAATTTCCAAAATATTTTCATAAAAAGTATCATAATAAATAATAAAAGAAAAAACACAATCAGGAATTTTATTTGGGAAATCATATTTGTAGAGACCCAAAGCTTAACGTACATAGACATTACATTACTTTTGCGGAATACTTAGTACATAACAAAAACACACACACAAGGACCGTAATAGTTTAGTGTCTTTGGAAACTCAGAATATAATCTTCTAATTGTGGTGAAAGATCTTCAACATCTCCCATAAAGATCTTCTTTTTTTTAAACCTAAATCCTTTATTTATATCCTGGGGAAAAGAAAACATAAAAGGGTGAGCTCAAATGCTCAGTAAGAGTAAACAAAAGAAATATCAATCACATAATATTCATAAGAACATATCTTTTGGAAATCTTAACCTGCAAAAGAGATCATAATTTCATAACATGGGATAAATCATAGTAGTGAAATTTAATCCCAATAATCATAACTTAAAACATGAAACTTTGTGGAATACACACATAATCATAGAGAATCATTTTTTATTAGTCAAGACTCATTGCCAAGACTATCTTAGTGGACAAAGTCCCTTTCTGAACCGAGTTCACTCCCCGTTTCAGTCCTGTTTCACTGAACCGGTATAACCTACCGTTCCAGCCATGTCTATCTCATGAGATATAAAATCTTTACCCAATGCATTGGAGGGAGATATAGGTCCCACCCATCTCATAATGATACCATTCTTATGTGTTCCACAAAATCATAAACCATACATCATAGCATAACCCATGTAATAAAAATGGGAATCTTAAACATCATGACATCATAAAAAAATTCATATAAGATAAAGTAATTCATAAAAATAATTCCATCACAACATAGTAAAATCAATGTAATAATAGGGATAGAAATAGAACCCTTTATTATCTTAGATGGAAAATAATTTTGATAAAACACTTGAACTCCATTCTTGAGGAAAATATCCTTTCTTCTTCAAAAACACTTTTCCTTTCTTAACATGTCATAAAATTCTAACTAAAAAAAGTTGATTAAAAATAAACTTGAAAATTTGTAAGGGAAGATTCTTGGAAATAATGTTTTAAAAATCCATTCATGTCGTATAAGTTAAAAAACATTCTTCTCGTACTTTTGTCAGAAAAGTCAAAAAGTACCTCGTACGAAAAATGACAAAAGATTCCATTCATATCTTTTACTAAAAACTCACCGAAGGTTAAAATTGGATATAAACTATTGTATAAGGATATAAATATTACATATTTAGTAAACATCGATGTGGATGATAAAATACACCCCAGTAAATACCAAAGTATAAACAATCTCGGATAAAAATGAGATTGTGATATTTCCCTTACTTTAGGTCCAATTTGCTTCGTAAGTGTCCGAACCTCCTGTATAATGATTTAAATAATTTCATTGACTTATTCCAGAATCATACTCATTGTTATGATATCATATATGATTCACTTATGACTTTATATTACCCGTTCTTTTGTAAATTCCATGTTAAAGAGCGTTTTGGGTAAAATCGCCTCATTTGTCGTTTGTGTTTTAATTTTTAATTATTCATATGATTAATTAGATCATGATTACTTAAATCCAGAATGTAAAACATGATTTATATATAATATATATTCATAATATACATATATATAATAGATCAGTAAATGGAAAGAAATACACCATTCATAGAGACGGTAGGTCGTACGTACGCATGAACGCTGTTTTCGTTTCCTTATTGAGTTGAATGAAATTAAGTAGATGAAATACATATATATACACATAAATCCAGTATTATTATGTCATATATTTAATGATTACTTATTATATATACTTTATAATCATTCATGAATGGTTAACGTGGAGAATGAATCTCATCGCGTCGTGGAGACGGTAGTCCGTACGTACGCACGAGCGATGATATGGTTCTCATGATCGTGGGACTGTATTGGAGTGTATGTATACTATCTTAGAATCAATATCACTTTAAAATAATCATATATAGTTATTATTTACTCCATTATACTCATCCAAGTAAGGTGGTGGTGGAAAATAGATTACACCACGGCGTGGAGACGGTTTTCTGTACGTACGCACGTGCGGTGATTTCGTTTTCCGTAGGATGGATAGATGGTGAAATAGTGTTGTTTCATACTTATAATAACATATAATTATATTAGTTATACTTATGTTATTACTTCATGATGAAACAACTAAAGAATAATAAGTGGAAGAAGAAATAAAGATGAAAGAATCGGTAACGGGCATTACCTCTTCTTTGAAGCGCTTCTTTGAGACCTCCTTTTAGGGCACTAAAATTGGTATTTTAAGAAGACCAGGACCTCTAGGATGTCTCTAGGGAAGTCTATAGAAGAAATTGGTAGGATTTGGCCGATCTTGAAGGCTCAATGTGGTGTGAGGAAGAAAGGGAGGAAGTGCCCTTTTATAAGGGAGGAGAGGGGCACCTTTGGAATAACTAAAACTATTATTTTATTATAAAGTCAAATTCGGTTTGTAATAGCTCCAAATTGAGTTATTTAGAAGCTAAGGTGGGGATGGGTCGAAATACTATCATACAATAGAATTTAGACAAGTTTAGGTATCAATTTTAACCTTATCATTTAGATTTAACTTTAAGTTAGATAATCTAACTTTTACTGTGTCTTCTTGTTTTCTTATACTATAAGGTTAATAAACTTACTATATCAAGCCAAAAGAACCCCAAGTCGTTTATTATTAATATATGTAACCTTATCTAAGTCATTTTGACGAACCTTAGATTGTTAGGAATATAATAACAATTAATAATATAATATTTGTCTTAAAAACTATTTTATGTCAATTTTGACACTATTTGGTAATTGATTTTTGTAAAACTCATAACAGAATGATTAGTTCAAAAAACGTTAATTAAATCAATAATAACATGTCATATTAACCTATAAAATTAGTTGAATTCATAAAAAGTCTCAAATTACATTTATTTGGGTATTTATAACATCATTTATGTCAATATTTCATTAATAAGATGATTACTGCATCATCGTTGTGTCATAAATAAATTAAATTATTTAATGTATAAAAATTACAAATAAAATATAATTATGTAGGAAATATTTTTATCTTTCTAATGAATATTTATAGTCGAATTTATCTTATGTATAACCCTGTATTAAAAATTATTTACTTATTAAACTTTGATTTTAACTATTTTAACCCTTCTTTAAATAAATTAATAATAAATGTCCTAATCTAATCCAAGTGGGCTTAAATGTTCATATTTTATTCCTAAGGTTGTTTTTGATCTAATTAAACTTATCCAATAGAATTAGGACATGTGTTATGGTAATAATAATATCATTTTTACCCTTAATTACCCTATTTACTTTTAACCGTGGTAAAAAAAAGTAAAAAGTTACTATTCACCAAAAATTATTTTCATCTCATTGAACCACATTTTAGTCCTTGATATTAACCGTGTCTCTCGGATTTTCAAAATTCCACTCACAGAAGCGGTAAAATTAAGTTTTATGAAAAATTCAGTTTTTTAACTACCACTTAGTGGTTTCACTATTCATCAAAAAAATGAAAGTTTCCAGAAAAATACAAATAATTAGGCCTAAGATATATTTGATATTATGAATTCAAAAATGATGTCTATTTTACCAAATTCAAAACATATCAGTTACATTAATTAATTTATAAATTAATTCCCATCGTCAAAACAAATAGCGTGTTTTTAAGAGATAATAACTATCAAAAGATTGACACTTGTTTATATCTGGTTTAAATGTGAAATTACATCCAATGACCAAAATTGTATTAAATTGTAAAAATATATTCTAAATAAACTTTAAAACCACTCAAATTAATAATTTATCACTATTAATTATTTTGATTAAAAAAGTTCTTTTTAATTAAAATTTAGTAATTTTCACTTTTCTTCAGAATATGAAAATTTATCCGAAACGTACCAAAATTTCACCCTAAGCTAATTTTGATATTCCAAATCCAAAAATGAAGTCCATTTTGAAAAATAAAATTTACAAAATTTCAAAAATTGGTTATTACTATTCATAACGGCTAGTTTTAATAATATTTTAATAGCATATCATTGTTTAGTGAAACTCGGTATTGCGTACGACGCAAGTTATCGAGGAAGGCCGTGATTGCGTGTAATGCAAGGCAAGTCAAGGATGCGTGTTGTGCAAGCTCCTTTTGGTGTAGCATACAACACAAGACATTAATGAAATTAAAAAGAATATTTTTCATAAAATCTCGGGGTGTTAAATTCTACCCCCCTTAAAATAAATTTTGCCCTCGAAATTCGTCGGGGTTATAAATGGTTTACTACTCAAAATTTTCTTTAATAGAAACCCACATCGTAAAAAGGAATACCAAAACCAATCTTTAAAAACAAAAGTATGAAAGGTAATGGTTACCCAAATAAACTAATCACTGGGTTTCCACATAGGTGAAAATATGGATATGGAAGAGAAATCTAACCAACATGTTCTGATGGAGAGTGGTAGAGAACATGGCTATGGAAAAGCCAGCAATCACAAAGCCATAAATTTGTGATGATCTAAGGTACCATCTGTTTCATCAGATATAAGAGTACTAGGATAACATTTTTGGTTTTCAAGATCATTTCCCTAAAGTTGATGATATTGGAATTAGAAGAAATAATTTCGTGATTTTGGTAAAGTGTCACCGTTGGTTGTTCTTTGGACAATTTCCACTTCATCTCTTAAAGAAATGAAGTTGGATTTGTCATTCGTGAAGTGTTAGAAGATCATGTGATAGATTGATGGGTCATTCCATCTGTCTCAAACAAAAGGTTACAAAAGTTATCAAAAATACATAAGACCATCTATGGTGAGGTTAATCATATATGATTTCAAACATGAACTTATACTTCATATATCATACCGCGTGATAAAATAAAACTAGTTTCTACTAACCAACGACTTCCTATAGGCTAGTGGTAGGAAATAAAGGCCAGTCACACTTCGGTTGTGGGTTTGATTCCCACAGTCTTGTCCGACGCGATGGGTTGTCGCCCGTCCTGCAGGTTGTCCTTTTTTCTAAAACTACATTACTATAACATCCCATTAATAATATTGAAAAAAAGTTCTATCCTTAAACAATACTAACTTATGTCCAAAATAATCTATTCCAATCTTTAGGCTTATCCAAAATACTGTTGTCCAATATTACAGTGAAAACGATTACCAAAGAGTTCATATAACAAGCATGTTAATACCATCGTTGATTCCCATATATCATGAGATATGTCTTGTTGGTCACATTCCAAACATTTGAAGGCCTTAATCATGTATTCTCTTGAAAAATGAATACCCATTGAATCTTAGTGAAAACATGAGTGCTGTCAAAAGTTAACTCTTTTCACATACCAAAACCTCAAACCATGATTTAACTATTTCCTTATATCAGTCAGGAGCTTATGAATACTGTCAAACATTTCATTTTTTCCCTATCCCTTCATTATGCGCATATCATCTTTTTTCTAAAAATATCTCAATCACTTTCCATGGTTACCGGTACCATAAAATTATTGAAAACCATAATAGACCAATACATAAATATTCCAATATTCCACGATACTATATACAACATTATTTTGGAATCCCATTATATAAACACTTAATCATTCCACCACATCTTTGTCATATTCAACATCGCCAATGGTGATCGCATGTGACTTCCCTTTGTCCTTTGACTTAAGTGGTTGCTCATGTCGATCATCACTAACCCTTGTATTAGGGCATTTATTAGCATAATGCCCCATTTCCTTGCACTTGAAGCATTGAAGTGTAGTAGGTTCATTCTGTGTATCCCTTCCTTTGTTTTCATCATTAGACATCTTCTTCCCATCATTGTGGCATTCAAATTCCCGATGACCTTCCTTTCCACATTTGAAACATTTACTTGTCTTTTTAAGACAATCTCCACCATGCTTCTTTCCACACTTTGAGCATAAGAAAACATTCATCTTCTTTTCAAAATTATTCTGAGATTTCTCCTCGAACTCCATCTTTCGTTTCTTGTCAAAACTATGAGATGGATAAGTAACACCAACTTCCATTTCTACCTTGATAGCACAACACACAATTTCATCATAGTTACTGAAGTCTCTTATAGCTAATGCCCTTCGAAGATTTGGTTTTAAGCCACTGAAGAATCGATCAACTTTACTTTCAGGTTGGATGATAAATCCAGATGCATACCTTGAGAGCCTTGTAAAATTCGCTTCGTATATACCAACAGATTCTTCATCCTTTTGCTTTAGTTCAAGAAACTTCTTCTCCATCTTTGTTCGAAGAATACGAGGGAAGTACTTATTGAAAAATAAGTTCTTGAACTCGTCCCATTCCATGGACTCAATTTCATCTCTTTGCCTCGTATTCTTGATAAGATTCCACCATTGATCAGCTTCACCTTCCAAACGATATACTGCTAATATAACTTTATCATGTTCATAACATTGAAGAACTAAAAATATCTTTTTAGTGGTATTGATCCATTGTTCAGCAACAAGTGGATTAGAAGACCCACTGAAAGAAGGTGGACGTTGCCTCATGAAGGACTCAATAGAATATTGTTCCCTTCTCTGCTCATTTGGAAGTCCAGAATGATTCATAGCTTGTGTAAGTATAGCAATAATATTTTTCACTCCATCTCCCATAACATTTGTTTGTTCAGGAGGATAATCATTGCATTGTCCATTGCATTGATCAACACGGTTCCTTCGGGTTCCAGCCATTGTCTAAAACCCAAAAAGAATAGTGTGAGAGGAAAAAATCATGCTAGGGAAAAAAACATAATAAAGGGGGAGTACATTCAATATCTAACATTTTAGTTTTCATTCTAAGATCGTTAGCGCAATTCTAGGACTATAACCTATACTTATACTTAACCTTAGGGAAATCCCTAGACATACCTTAGAAATATCTCTAGGGATCTCACTAAAGTTCTTGCATCCTAGTTTCCAAAGGTTGACTAAACCTTTCCTCTGATACCAACTGTAGATACCCGAAGCTTAACGTACATAGACATTACATTACTTTTTTGGAATACTTAGTACATAACAAAAACACACACACAAGGACCGTAATACTTTAGTGTCTTTGGAAACTCGGAATATAATCTTCTAATCGTGGTGAAAGATCTTCAACATCTCCCATAAATATCTTTTTTTTTAAACCTAGATCCTTTCTTTATATCCTGGGGAAAAGAAAACATAAAAGGGTGAGCTCAAATTCTCAGTAAGGGTAAACAAAAGAAATATCAATCACATCATATTCATAAGAACATATCTTTTGGAAATCTTAACCTGCAAAAGAGATCATAATTTCATAACATGGGATAAATCATAGTAGTGAAATTTAATCCCAATAATCATAACTTAAAACATGAAACTTTGTGGAATACACACATAATCATAGAGAATCATTTCTTATTAGTCAAGACTCATTGCCAAGACTATCTTAGTGGACAAAGTCCCTTTCTGAACCGAGTTCACTCCTCGTTTCAGTCCTATTTCACTGAACTGGTATAACCAACAATTCCAGCCATGTCTATCTCATGAGATATAAAATCTTTACCCAATGCATTGGAGGGAGATATAGGTCCCACCCATCTCATAATGATACCATTCTTATGTGTGCCACAAAATCATAAACCATACATCATAGCATAACCCATGTAATAAAAATGGGAATCTTAAACATCATGACATCATAAAACAATTGATATAAGATAAATAAATTCATAAAAATAATTCCATCACAACATAGTCAAATCAATGTAATAATATGGATAGAAACATAACCTTTTATTATCTTATATGGAAAATAATTTTGATAAAACACTTGAACTCCATTCTTGAGGAAAATATCCTTTCTTCTTCAAAAACACTTTTCCTTTCTTAACATGTCATAAAATTCTAACTAAAAGAAGTTGATTAAAAATAAACTTGAAAACTTGTAAGGGAAGATTCTTGGAAATAATTTTTTAAAAATCCATTCATGCCGTATAAGTTAAAAAAAACATTTTTCTTGTACTTTTGTCAGAAAAGTCAAAAAATACCTCGTACGAAAAACGACAAAAGATTCCATTCATATATTTTACTAAAAACTCACCGAAGGTTAAAATTGGATATAAACTATTTTAGAAGGATATAAATATTACATATTGAGGAAACATGGATGTTGATGATAAAATACACCCTAGTAAATACCAAAGTATAAATAATCTCGGATAAAAATGAGATTGTGATATTTCTCTTACCTTAGGTCCAATTTGCTTCATAAGTGTCTGAACCTCCTGTATAATGATTTAAATAATGTCATTGACTTATTCCAGAATCATACTAATTGTTATGATATCATATATGGTTCACTTATGACTTTATATTACCCATTCTTTTGTAAATTCCATGTTAAAGAGCGTTTTGGGTAAAATCGTCTCATTTGTCGTTCGTGTTTTAACTTGTAATTATTCATATGATTACTTAGATCTTGATTAATTAAATCCAGAATGTAAAACATGATTTATATATAATATATATTCAGAATATACATATATATAATAGATCAGTAAATGGAAAGAAATACACCGTTCATGGAGACGGTAGGTCGTACGTACGCATGAACGCTGTTTTCGTTTCCTTATTGAGTTGAATGGAATTAAGTAGATGACATACATATATATACACATAAATACAGTATTATTATGTCATATATTTCATGATTACTTATTATATATACTTTATAATCATTCATGAATGGTTAACGTGGAGAATGAATCTCATCGCGTCGTGGAGACGGTAGTCCGTACGTACGCACGAGCGATGATATCGTTCTCATGATCGTGGGACTGTATTGGAGTGTATGTATACTATATCATAATCAATATAACTTTAAAATAATCATATATAGTTATTATTTACACCATTATACCCATCCAAATAAGGTGGTGGTGGAAAATAGATTACACCACGACGTGGAGACGGTATTTCGTACGTACGCACGCGCGGTGATTTCGTTTTCCGTAGGATGGATAGATTGTGAAATAGGGTTGTTTCATACTTATAATAACATATCATTATATTACTGATACTGATTTTATTACTTCATGATGAAACAACTAAAGAAGAATAAGTGGAAGAAGAAATAAAGATGAAAGAATCGGTAACGGGCATTACCTCTTCTTTGAAGCGCTTCTTTGAGACCTCCTTTTAAGGCACTAAAATTGGTCTTTGAAGAAGACCATGACCTCTAGAATGTATCTAGGGAAGTGGGGAGAATAAATTGGTAGGGGTTTGACGAGCTTGAAGGCTCAATGTGGTGTGAGGAAGAGAGGGAGGAAGTGCCCTTTTATAAGGGAGGAGAGGGGCACCTTTGGAATAACTAAAACTATTATTTTATTATAAAGTAAAATTCGGTTTTTAATAGCTCCAAATTGATTTATTTCTAAGCTAAGGTGGGGATGGGTCGAAATCCTATCATCAAATAGAATTTATACAAGTTTAGGTATCAATTGTAACCTTATCATTTAGATTTAACTTTAAGTTAGATAATTTAACTTTTACCGTGGCTTCTTGTTTTCTTATACTATAAGGTTAATAAACTTACTATATCAAGCCAAACTAACCCCAAGTTTTTTATTATTAATATATATAACCTTATCTAAGTCATTTTGCCTAACCTTAGATTTTTATGAATATAATAACAATTAATAATATAATATTTGTTTTAAAAACTATTTTATGTCAATTTTGACACTATTTGGTAATTGATTTTTGTAAAATTCATAACAGAATGATTAGTTCGAAGAAAGTTAATAAAATCAATACTAACATGTCATATTAACCTATAAAATTATTTTAATTCATAAAAAGTCTCAAATTACATTTATTTGGGTATTTATAACATCATTTATGTCAATATTTCATTAATAAGATAATTACTGCATCATCGTTGTATCATAAATAAATTAAATTATTTAATGTCTAAAAATTACAAATAAAATATCCTTATGTAGTAAATCCTTTTATCTTTCTAATTAATATTTATAGTCGAATTTATCTTATGTATAACCCTATATTAAAAATGATTTACTTATTAAAATTTGATTTTAGGTATTTTAACCCTTCTTTAAATAAATTAATAATAAATGTCCTAATCTAATCCAAGTGGGCTTAAATGGTCATATTTTATTCCTAATGTTGTTTTTGGTCGAATTAAACTTATCCAATAGAATTAGGACATGTGTTAGGGTAATAATAATATCATTTTTACCCTTAATTACACTATTTACTTTTAACCGTGGTAAAAAAGAGTAAAAAGTTACTATTCACCAAAAATTATTTTCATCTCATTGAAGCACATTTTAGTCCTTGATATTAACCATGTCTCTCTGATTTTATAAATTCCACTCACAGAAGTGGTAAAATTAAGTTTTATGAAAAATTCAGCCTTTTAACTACCACTTAGTGGTTTCACTATTCATCAAAAAAATGAAAGTTTCCAGAAAAATACAAAAAAATAGGCCTAAGATATATTTTATATTATGAATTCAAAAATGATGTATATTTTATCAAATTAAAAACATATCAGTTACATTAATTAATTTAAAAATTAATTCCCGTCGTCAAAATAAATAGCGTGTTTTTAAGAGATAATAACTATCAAAAGATTGACACTTGTTTATGTCTGGTTTAAATGTGAAATTACATCCAATGACCAAAATTGTATTAAATTGTAAAAATATATTGTAAATATACTTTAAAACCACTCAAATTAATAATTTATCACTATTAATTATTTTTATTAAAAAAGTTGTTTTTAATTAAAATTTAGTAATTTTCACTATTCATCATAATATGAAAATTTATCCGAAACGTACCAAAATTTCACTCTAAGATAATTTTGATATTTCGAATCCAAAAAATAAGTCCATTTTGAAAAATAAAATTTACAAAATTTCAAAAAGTGGTTATTACTATTCATAACGGCTAGTTTTAATAATATTTTAATAGCATATCATTGTTTAGTGAAACTCGGTATTATGTACGACGCAAGTTATCGAGGAAGGCCGCGATTGCGTGTAATTCAAGGCAAGTCAAGGATGTGTGTTGTGAAAGCTCCTTTTGGTGTAGCTTACAACACAAGACATTAGTGAAATTAAACAGAATATTTTTCATAAAATCTCGGGGTGTTACAATATTAATATCACACTTAAAATCAACCTTATAATAGAAAAACCTACTCAGTTAATTCCAACATATTTTATATAGATAATAAACCATTACTCAATGAATTTTAGGGCTATAACATACCCACCTATAATCATATATAATTTAGAAGAACCATAAAATGATTAAAACACATTTGGTCTTTCACTTTCATCAAAAAAAAT
The DNA here is from genome assembly GCA_963277665.1 of Viscum album. Lineage (NCBI taxonomy): Eukaryota > Viridiplantae > Streptophyta > Magnoliopsida > Santalales > Viscaceae > Viscum > Viscum album. The sequence goes on from OY728132.1 coordinate 494,396,842, forward strand.
ATAAAAACATCCTTTTGATCCCATAAGCACAAGAAATTATCACATGAAAATAATAATAAATATCATTTTCATTGATAACAATTTAAAATGAAAATTTAAAATAACAATGGGAAGTGAAATTACTTTAAAACTATGAAAATTTTAAAATAAATCCTCATAAATAAGAAATTCATAAAGGAGGTAAAAATAAATCAAGTATTAAATGTTAAAAAACATTCCTTTCACACCTTTATAATGAAATTCAAAACTATTCTATAAGGAAAACATTAAAAGTATTCATTTTTAAACATTTGTAAAGAAATTAAAAGTTAATATAAAATTAATTTAATAAAAACTTTAATTGTAGAGAAAACAATTCTTGAAATAATATAGATATGGATGAAAAATATTTGAAAAGAAAACTATGAAACATTTAAAATAGGTTTTGAAAGAAAAAATCTCTTACCTAAAATCTAAACTCTCTTCTTAAATCCTCTAAAATCCTAAGTAAAAATTTATATAAATTAGTTACTTGATTGAGAACCTTTTTTATTTTAAATTTATTATTTTTATTAATTTTGTTTCATTTGTTATCATGTTTTATTTATTTTTTAAATCAATATAGTTCACGTTGGTCATATTAGGGTCATTCGATTCATAATCTCCAAAATGGATTGGACATCCCTATAATGATAAAAATTACTTGTAAAATGGTTAAATAAGTTATATATATTTCAAGGTATAGGTTTAATATCATTCCAGAAATAGAGGCGTTAAATAGGTTATGAAGTATTTATTTTCCATGGATCTTCCTTGATAAGATTTTTTTTAGAGTTTAAAATTTCCCAAATATTTAAATATTAATTCCATTTTTATGGTGTATATTTTACCATTAAATTTTTTTATTTATATTTAAAAAATGATACTTTTATGGAGTACCATGGATATTTTATAGAATTTATAGTGATGGTTCATGCAAATCCCATAAAAATCTATATTTTGGTAAATCTTAATTTTTTAAAAATAATTGATTTTATTAACAAATATATATATTTATATTACCATTATATAATCATGAAAACATCTTAAAATTGTCATTATTACATAATCATACAATTATTTTAGTTTTTTTATTCATTTGTGACATAAATATTATAACATTGTTCACGTAGGTGGTAAAACCAACCCAAACATGAATGCATTATAACGACTAAATGAGTAAGAATATATTATTGTATAGTAATAATATAATTTTTAAAGGAGATTAATGATTTTAAAAATATTTCATTAAAGTGATAAATCATATTTAATAATATTTTGATTAAAAAGATAAATGAAATATAAATATAATAAGATATCACTTACAAAGTGTCTCGTTATATTCATTTTATGTGGTTAAATTTTATTATGACTATTTATTGATAATTTTTTTAATAGAATGGAAAATTTATCTTTATAAAACATCAATCATGTTATAAATATCATATTGTTTCACTAAATTACTTTTTTAACCATCCATGTAAGTCAGTGATGGCAAATAAAATACATTTTTCGTGTAGGTGGTAGTCCACATGTAACAGAGACGACATTTCCCTTATCCAATGAATGGAAAGAAGATAGATAATGGTTATTACATCAACATAATAAAATTTTAGTATACTTATTATATTGATTTAGTTATATTAGTATGGTTATAACATATTTATAGGAATTGGAAGAAGGAAAATTCTTAAAAAGAAGTCGGTTAAGACAAATACTTCCTCATTTGATATCCTATTTTAGGGCTCTCCTTAAGACTTATTAGATTTGTATTTTGGGAAGAAAAAAACCTATATTAAGTGATAAATATTTTTGGTGAAAGATTTTTTTTTTCATGATAAGTTTCTCAAAGTGTGTGGATAATTGAGGTGGTGAGTGGCTTCTTTTATAAGTGAGAGGAGTGAAACTCTTGTAAATACTTGTTTTCCTCATATATAATAAATATAATACCCATATAAATTAAAACAAAATTATCCAAAATATGAATAGAATATATTTGTGTTATGTAATACACTCAAAAAAATAAATTAGGGACAAGTTTTTTGTGATATTTGAAGCCTTATCCCTTATTTTAACCCCATATTTAACCATTTTAACCTTTACCATCCTAAAAAACTTTTATTGTGGTAATTCATTTTTATGGAAAAAATGAAATTGAACTTATTAAAAAAAATTAACTTTATAATTAAAAATATTAATACAATTTTAAGATATCTAAATTCTATAAGTGGTAAAAATTGATTTTAAAATAAGTACACTTAACACAACGAAAAATGGTTTTTAGAAAAGGGATTTTTTAGGAATAAAAATGATTTTTCCCTAAAATCAAGCACAGTATTGATTCCCATGTCATTTATTTTTTAAAAACTTAAAAAGGTCACTTATGTGAATTTCAAAATAATACAAAACTAAATGGATCAATATAAATACTTAATTAAAGGAAAAGATCAGAAAAATAATTTTTGTTAAAAAATATATATAACTTAGGTTCAAAAATTTCAAGAATAGGTATATATATTAAGTTTTTTTAAATGAATTATTTTACTCCATAGATACATTTTTGGTTGAGAAAAATGTTTTATAAATTTTTAAATCATGCTTATACCATGATTATTTCATAAAAGTTACGGTTTTGTGTAAAAACTATATTTCCCACTATTCATCTATAAATCATACATTTTAAAAAAACCAAAAAATTAATACTAAGATATATTTGAAATTATGAAACCAAAATTTATTTTATTTTTATCAAATTCAAGTTCCAAAATTCAGAAAATTAAATTTTATATAAAACTATAAAATATATGGAAAAAGATTTTATTTAAAATAAAACTTATTTGGTATCTAATGAAAAGCCATAACATTTTTTCATACCTTGATAAAATTATTTATCATATTAAATATGAATATGAATTTATATAATTAACATGAATATTAATTTATAAAACATACAATAGTAAAATAATTATTAAGATAGATAAAAGAACCAATCATGATAAAAAAAATATGGTAAACCTTTAAATAAAACATATTTTATGTCATAAAGTTAAAAATATATAATATATAATACATATCTAATTGATTTTATATTGTATTTTATTCCTTGAATTAAACATATATACATGTTTAAAGTAAATAAATAAATTCAAAATCATAAATATTAATAAATCGTAAAGGTGATATCTTATTAAAAATACAAGGGTTGTCATATAAACTATGTGTATTGAATTCATTATCTCATATTGTTCATAAAAACACATTTAAAAAATCATTTTATAAAATAAAATCAATGAGATTATTATATACATACTTTAATAACATCCATCTAATCTTGATATATTTCTTTACATTTAATTATTTGATTTAGTAACTCTTTGGTTCATCACTAGAATAAAAACTATAATATTTATTAATTATTCCATTGATTTTGAAATCTTGGATATTTAAAAAAATAAAGTAAATACTTAGTATCATATACCCTAAAAAACTAAATAATCAATTTCTATAATATTTATACCTGACATAGACTTTTCCATGGAGTTTTGAAAACCCCTTCAGGTATCTTATACAATTCCATAATATGGAAACCTTTATTCTCCTTCCTGATAACTCTAGTTTTTAATGACCTTGATTGGATACTATAATAAACATTGTTGGATTTTCCAATAAAATTCTCTTCAACCAGTTTGAACTTTTACCCACTTGTACCATTGATGCAGCACTAGAATCTCAAAATCACATACCCTAGTTCATCTACTCTCAATACTTTGAGAATATTGAGTGAAATTTTCATAAACTCATTCACATTGTAATAAAATTTCCATTGATGGAAATAGAATTAATTTCAAAACTAAAACAAGCCTTAGAAAAAAACCTTTATTCTCTCCAAGTCATTAACATGCCCAATCATATTGATTATATTAGTGAACACTAAAATTTATAAGGTCATCATGCATCTAATTTTTTTGAAACCTTAAGTGAATACATTTATGCTCCCATAATAATCTATATTAAATTTTTTAACCACTTAAAAAGTTGGTTTATTGAGGAAGGTTTTGCTCTAACACATATAATTTTTTATTGATTAAGAACTTTTCTTCAGTTATCAATCTTAGGAGTTTGTTAAAATAATATTCTTGCCTTAAAGGATTAATCTCAAGATTAATTTTGATTGTTTTTATGTTATTCATCTAGAAAATAAGCTTTTATCTGATGAGTATCATGTTTTAAAAACTTTTACTATGGACTTTTATTAAATGTGATCCCACTAAAATGATGGCCCCTTTTGAACTCATCATATCCATTAGTGATCCAAGATTCTTATTTGACTAAGAATTGATTCCACTTTAGTGTTACTCACATCAATTATTTATTTAATTATGGAATTATCCAAATCATATCATATATGAATCTCTTATATTTGAGTGGAAAAATCTTTATCCAATACACCTTATGAATAAACTCAACTTTATTCCTCTGGTGACCTAATAATATTAAGGTATACTGGATAAGTGTAACCCAAATTAAATTTCAGTAACGGCAATCTAATCCTATTATAGTCACTCCTTACTTTCTTTCCTTACATAAGATAATATAGGGGCACCCAACTTTGGTATGACCTACCTGGTTAGATGATGGAGGTCTTGACTAGTGTAACTTTATAAGGAATCTAACACTTAGTTTTTTAAAGTGGATTTAAACTCACCATATGTAACGTCCTGGTTCCGGGTGACACTCAACGGGTGCCCTGAACCCGGTTCGCCACGTGACCTCAAGAACATTTCCCCAAACGCCAGAGGCTGCCGACTAGCAGTGAGGGCCCAGGTATGATAGTGGGGAAACTATGCCCTCATTTGTCAAAGTGCAGTGTAGCGGAATAAATAAATAGCATACAACAAGTGGAAGTAGTAAACAATATATATAACAAAAATGGATAACTGATAATAACAAGGAAACCAGCAGTCTTATATATATGAAAATTAACCATGTCACTATTCTATAAAACAACCAAAACATGTTACACTACAATATAATACAATTGAAGTACGAGTACATAAAAGTAAAACAGAACAGCCAGCGGCATCACGAGCCCAAGCTCGGTCCCATGCTCCCCTACTTCCCAGCAACAATCAAGTACCTGTATAGGGATCCTTGCCCTTATCCACACCTGCAGAAACGTAATCTGTTTGGGCCGAAGACATGACCCAAACAGGGTGTGAGAAATAAATCCCAGTAGGCACCCACCAAAGGCTCGTGCCCAACTGTGTGAAAAGATGCAACAACAGTGTGTAGTAGTAAAATGAAATAAGTTAAGCAGTACTCAAAGGTAACTAACTTTACCAGTTATATTTCCATTTTATTGTTCTTTTAAACATTCAATTTAAGATATCACCACAGTGAATATCCTGAGTAAAACAGCCAGTGTCCTCATACGTTTAAACACTTACCCTTAGCTAAAGAGAATCCAAACACAAAAATCTGCCCATAGGCATATCGAATATTTTCCACAGGCGTATGAGGTGTCACCCACAGGCACATAGTCTACTACCCACAGTTGGAAGAAGTTGCCCATAGGCTAAGTATTACATTTCCCACAGGCTAATCACAACACTACCATCAGGATAAACAAGTAATCGGGTCATTACTAATATGTAAACAAGCAATATACATTCAATACAAATTCAATTCCTCTCAAGGAAATTCTATAATCATTATTATAAAGGCATACCCTCGGGTATCCTGGCCAAACGGCTAAATAGAGGAATGCACCCACGGGGTGGTCCTGGATCCAAGCAGCGATCCCAAACAACAGTTTATTATCACATTTAAATTTCCTAGACAATTATAGGTATTTAATTCAACAAATCCTTAGCCATACGACACCCCATTCATGGGCACATATCACAACGGTACACAAAACGCACATTAGTTGGAAAATAAACACCAAGCCACCTACCTCGATCACCCGTGATCGATATACCCGAATGACGCCTTCTGAAACATCTAAGAACTTCATAGATTTGAGGTAAAATAATTCTCGTTCAACCTCAAATAACTTCCCTTAGAAGAATAATTGTAAAGAAACACTCAAGGAGAAGGAAGATCTTACCCGCGCGGTTCCAGCAAGATTGACGGAGGCGGGATCGGATTCCCGGTTCGCGATCGGCGGATCTTCAAAGCTTCGGGATTCTCCCCGATCTTCCCTCCAGCGTTCTAAGCCTTCCCTGTAAACAGGGTAGGCTACTGCCCATTTTATATGAAAATAACAAAATACAAGGCATGTACTCTCAAGTACACAGCGTGTACTTTCCATTTTTTAAACTGTTCCCCTAGCAGCTTCTCGCCAGCGTGGCATTGTTCATCAGTCGACATGAGTACACGGCATGTATGCCTCTATAAAATGCGTATATTGTCACCCAGCTGGCCACTGCCTTACTATTCGCCTGCCGATTGACTACACGGCGTGTAAATATCTACTACACAGTGTGCGGTCAGTTTTTACACCCTTCATTACCGACATGGCTACACACCATGTGTACTCATTGTAGAGACCCGAAACTTGACGTACATGGACATTACATTACTTTTGCGGAATACTTAGTACATAACAAAAACACACACACAAGGATCGTAATAGTTTAGTGTCTTTGGAAACTCGGAACGTAATCTTCTAATCGTGGGGAAAGATCTTCAATATCTCCCATAATGATCTTCCCTTTTTTTTACCTAAAAACCTTTCTTTATATCCTGGGGAAAAGAAAACATAAAAGGGTGAGCTCAAATGCTCAGTAAGGGTAAACAAAAGAAATATCAATCACATCATATACATAAGAACATAGCTTTTGGAAATCTTAACCTGCAAAAGAGCTCATAATATCATAACATGGGATAAATCATAGAAGTGAAAATGAGATCCCCATAATCATAACATGAAACTTGAAACTTTGTGGCATGCACACATAATCATGGAAAATCATTTCTTGTTAGTCATGACTCATTGCCAAGACTATCTTAGTGGACAAAGTCCCTTTCTGAACCGAGTTCACTCCTCGTTTCAGTCCTGTATCACTGAACCGAAATAACCTTTCGTTCCAGCCATGTCTATCTCATGAGATATAAAATCTTTACCCAATGCATTGGAGGGAGATATAGGTCCCACCCATATTATAATGAATCCTTTCTTATGTGTGCCACATAATCATAAAACATACATCATCGCATAACACATGTAACAAAAATGGGATTCTTGAAACATCATGACATCATAAATCAATTCATATAAGGTAAAGGAATTCATAAAAATAATTCCATCACAACATGATCAAATCAATGTAATAATAGGGATAAAAACAGAACCCTTTATTATCTTAGATGGAAAATAATTTTGATAAAACACTTGAACTCCATTCTTGAGGAAAATATCCTTTCTTCTTCAAAAACATTTTTCCTTTGATAACATGTCATACAACTTTAAAATAAAAGAAGTTGATTAAAAATAAACTTGAAAACTTGTAAAGGAAGCTTCTAGGAAACAATGTTTTAAAAATCCATTCATGCCGTATGAGTTAAAAAAAACATTCTTTGTACTTTTGTCGGAAAAGTCAAAAAGTACCTCGTACGAAAAAACGACAAAAGATTCCTTTCTTATCTTTTACTAAAATTCACCAAAGGGTAAATTTGGATTTAAACAATTGTAGGTGGATGGAAATAATATTACATATTGAGGAAACATGGATGTGGATGATAAAATACACCCCAATAAATACTTACGAATAAACAATCTCGGATAAAAATGAGATTGTGATATTTCCCTTACCTTAGGTCCGACTTGCTTTGTAAGTGTCCGAACCTCCTGTATAATGATTTAAATCATTTTATTGACTTATTAAAGAATCATATTCATTGTTATGATATCATATATGGTTCACTTATGACATTATATTACCCGTTCTTTTGTAAATTCCATGTTAAAGAAGCGTTTTGGGTAAAATCGTTTCATTTATCGTAGGTGTTTTGACTTGTTGTTCTCGACATCATTATTACTTATATCATGATTTACTCACTTCCAGAATATAAAATATGATTTATATATTATATATATTCAGTATATATATATATATAATAGGTAGATAAATAAAATGAAAAACACCATTCATGGAGACGGTAGTCCGTACGTACGCATGAACGCTGTTTTCCTTTCCTTATTGTCTTGAAATGGAAGTAAGTAGATGACATACATATGTATATATATATACATAAATCCAGTAGCTTTATAATGTCATATATTTCATTATTATTTATTATATATACATTATAATCATTCTTAAATGGTTAACATGGAGAATGAATCTCATCGCGTCGTGGAGACGGTAGTCCGTACGTACGCACGAGCGATGATATCATTTCTATAAATATTGAATTGAATTGGAGTGGATCATACAATATATCAGAATCAATATGATGTTGTAATAACTATGTATAGTTATTCTTTACACCATTATACCCATCCATGTAAGGTGGTGGTGGAAAATAGATTACACCACGGCGTGGAGACGGTATTCCGTACGTACGCACGCGCGGTGATTTCTTTTTCCGTAGGATGGATAGATGGTGAAATAGGGTTGTTTCATAATTATAATAACATATCAGTATATGAGTGATACTTATGTTATTACTTCATAATGAAACAACCTAAGAAGAAGAAGTGGAAGAAGAAATAAAGATGAAAGAATTGGTAACGGTAATTACCTCTTCTTTGAAGTGCCTCTTTGAGACCTCCTCTTAGGGCACTAAAATTGGTCTTTGAGGAAGACCAGAACCTCTAGGATGTTTTTAGGGAAGTGGAGAAGAGATTTTGGCAGGGTTTGGCCGAGCTTGAGTGCTCAAATTGGTGTGAGGAGGAGGGAGAGGAGGTGTCCTTTTATAAGGGAGGAGAGGGGCACCATAGGAATACCTCAAAATATTATTTTATATTAATGTAAAAATCGGTTTATAATGGTTCCAAAGGGTCTTATTTAAAAGATAAAGTGGGGATGGGTAGAAATCCTATCAACCAATAGGATTTAGACAAGTTTAGGTTATTATTTTAACCTTATCAATTAGATTTAACTCTAAGTTAAATAATTTAACTTTTACCGTGTCTTTTTGTTTTCTTTCACTATATGGTTAATAAACTTACTATAAAATGCCAAAAGAACCCCAAATTGTTTATTATTAAAATATATATCTTTATCTAAGTCATTTGGCCGAACCTTAGATTTTTAGGAATAAAATAACAATTAATAATATAATATTTGATTTAAAAACTATTTTGTGTCAATTTTGACACTATTTGATATATGATTTTTGTGAAAGTCATAACAGAATTATATGTTATAACCAAGTTGATTAAATAAACACTAATATATAATAGTAACCTAGAAAATTAGTGGAATTCATAAAAAGTCTCAAATTATATTTATTTTGGTGTTTATAACATCAATTATGTCAATATTTCATTAATAAGATAATTACTGCATCATCATTGTGTCATAAATAAATTAAATTATTTGATGTCTAAAAATTACAAATAAAATACCATCATTTATTAAATCTTTTTAGCTTTCTAATGAATATTTACAATCGAATTTATCTTATGTATAACCCCATATTAAAAATTATTTACTTATTAAACTTTGATTTTAACTATTTTAACCCTTCTTTAAATAAATTAATAATAAATGTCCTAATCTAATCCAAGTGGGCCTAAATGGTCATATTTTATTCCTAAGTTTGTTTTTGGTCGAATTACACTTGTCCAATAGAATTATGACATGTGTTAGGGTAATATTAATATCATATTTACCCTTAGTTACCCTATTTACTATTAACCGCGGTAAAAAAAGTAAAAAGTTACTATTCACCAAAAATTATTTTCATCTCATTGAACCACATTTTACTTACTGACATCAACCGTGTCTCTCGGATTTTTTGAAATTCCATTCACAGAAGCGGTAAAATTAAGTTTTATGAAAAATTCAGTTTTTTAACTACCACTTAGTAGTTTCACTATTCATCAAAAATTGATGTTTTTCAGAACAGTGCCAAAATTTCATCCCAAGCTATATTTCATATTCCGAATTCAAAAATGAAGTCTATTTTACCAAATTCATTACATAAAAGTTTCATTAATTAATTTTATAATTAAATCCCGCTGTTAAAACAAATAGCGTGTTTTTAAGAAACAATATCTATCAAAAGATTGACACTTGTTTATGTCTAGTTTAAATGTGAAATTACATCCAATGACCAACATTGTATTAAATTGTAAAAATATATTCTAAATATACTATAAAACCACTCAAATTAATGATTTATCACTATTAATTATTTCGATTAAAAAAGTTGTTTTTAATTATAATTTAGTAATTTTCACTATTCATCAGAATATGAAAGTTATCCGAAAAGTACCAAAATTTCACCTTAGGCTAAATTCGATACTCCGAATCCAAAAATGAAGTCCATTTTGAGAGCTAAAATTTCTAAAATTTTAAAAGGTGGTTATTACTATTCATAACGGCTAGTTATAATAATATTTTAATAGCATATCGTTGTTTAGTGAAACTCGGTATTGCGTACTATACACGCTATCGAGGAAGGTCGCGATTGCGTGTAATGCAAGGCAAGTCAAGGATGCGTGTTGTGCAAGCTCCTTTTGGTGTAGCGTACAACACAAGACATTAGTGAAATAAAAAATATATATATATATATATATTTCATAAAATCTCGGGCGGTTACATTCTACCCCCCTTAAAATGAATTTCGCCCTCGAAATTCGTCGGGGTTATAAATGGTTTACTATTCGGAAGTTCCTTTAATAGAAACCCACATCGTAAAAAGGAATACCAAAACTTGGCTTTAAAAACTAAAGTATGAAATGTAACGATTACCCAAATAAACTAATCACTGGGTTTCCACATAGGTGAAAATATGGATATGGAAGAAAAATCTAACCATCATGTTCTGATGGAGAGTGGTAGAGAACATGGCTATGGAAAAGCTAGCAATCACAAAGCCATAAATTTGTGATGATCTAGGGTACCATCTGATTCATCAGATATAAGATCACTAGGACAACATTTTTGGTTTTCAAGATCATTTCACTAAAGTTGAAAATTTGAATTAGAATAAATACTTTCTTTATTTTGGTACAATCTCACTGTTGTTCATGCCTTGAACAATTTCCACTTCATCTCTTAAATAAATGAAGTTGAATTTGTTATTCTTGAAGTGTTAGAAGATCATGTGATAGAATGACGGGTCATTCCATCTGTCTCAAAAGGTTAGCAAAATTTATATACATAAGTCGATCTATAGTGGGATTAATCATATATGGTTCCTAAAATGGGCTTATACTTCATATATCATACTGCTTAATATAATAACACTAGTTTCTACTAAACAGGGACTTCCTGTAGGTCAGTGGTAGGCGATAAAGGCCAGTCGCACTTCGGTTGTGGGTTAGATTCCTACAGCCTTGTCCGAAGCGATGGGTTGTCGCCCGTCCTGCAGGTTGTCCTTTTTCTAAAACTACGTTACTATAACATCCCATCAATAATATCGAAAATCTTCTATCCTTAAACAATACTAACTTATGTCCAACATAATCCAGTCTAATCTTTAGGCTTATACATAATACTGCAGTCCACTCTCATAATATAGTGACAACGATTACCAGAGATTTAATACTGTCGTTGATCCCCACATATCATAAGATATGTCTTGTTGGTCACATTCCAAACATTCAAAGTCCTTAATCGTGTATTCTCTTGAATACCTTAGTGAAAACATGAGTGCAGTTAAAAGTTAACACTTTCCACATACCAAAATCCTCAAAATTCTATATACTCAAACCATGATATCACTTAGTCCTTATATCAATCATGAGCTCATGAATACTATTAAACATTTCATTTTCTCGTTTTCCCTTCATTATGCGCATATCATCTTATTTCCAAAAAATATCTCAATCACTTTGAATACCACATCAATAAATATTGCAATACTCAATGATACAACATTATTTTGGAATCCCATTACATAAACACTTAATCATTCCACCACATCGTTGTCATATTCAACATTGCCAATAGTGATCGCATGTGACTTTCCTTTGTCCTTTGCCTTCAATGGTTGCTCATGTTGATCATCACTAACCCTTGGATTAGGGCATTTATTAGCATAATGCCCCATTTCCTGGCACTTGAAGCATTGAAGTGTTGGCGGTGCGTTCTCTGCAGTGTTTGCTTTATTCACATCATTAGAAACCCTTTTTCCATTACTTCGACACTCAGCTGCTCGATGACCTTCTTTTCCACACTTAAAACATTTTCTAGTCCCTTTAAGACAATCTCTACCATGCTTCTTTCCACACTTTGTGCATAAGGAAACATTCATCTTCTTTTCACCATTATTCTGAGATTTCTCCTTGAACTCCATCTTTCGTTTCTTGTCAAAACCATGAGCTGGATATGTAACACCAACTTCCATTTCTACCTTGATAGCACAACGCACAATTTCTTCATAGCTACTGAAGTCTCTTATAGCTAATTCCCTTCGAAGACTTGGTTTTAAGCCACTGAAAAATCGATCAACTTTACTTTCAGGTTGGATGATAATTCCAGAAGCATACCTTGCAAGTCTTGTAAAATTTGCTTCATAGGTACCAACAGATTCATCGTCCCTTTGCTTCAGTTCAAGAAACTCCTTCTCCATCTTTGTTCGAAGAATACGAGGGAAGTACTTATTGAAAAATAAGTTCTTGAACTCGTCCCATTCCATGGACTCAATTTCATCTCTTTGCCTTGTATTCTTGATAAGATTCCACCACTGATCAGCTTCACCTTCCAAACGATATACTGCTAAGATGACTTTATCATGTTCAGAACATTGAAGAACTGAAAGTATCTTTTCAGTGGTACTGATCCATTGTTCAGCAACAAGTGGATCAGAAGACCCACTGAAAGAAGGTGGACATTGCCTCATGAAGGACTCAATAGAATATTGTTCCCTTCTCTGCTCATTTGGAAGTCCAGAATGATTCATAGCTTGTGTAAGTATAGCAATAAGATTTTGCACTCCATCTCCCACAACATTTGTTTGTTCAGGAGGACAATCATTGCATTGTCCATTGCATTGATCAACACAGTTCCTTCGGGTTCCAACCATCGTCTAAAACGCAAAAAGAATAGTGTGAGAGGCAAAAATAATGCTAGGGAAAACAACATAATAAAGGGGGAGTACCTTCAATATCTAACATATTAGGTTTAATTATATGATCGTTAGCGTAATTCTAGTACTATAACCTATACGTATACTTAACCTTAGGGACATCCCTAGACATACCTTAGAAATATCTCTAGGGATCTCACTAACGTTTTCGCATCCTAGTTTCCAAAGGTTGACTAAAACTTTCCTCTGATACCAACTGTAGAGACCCGAAGCTTGACGTACATTGACATTACATTACTTTTGCGGAATACTTAGTACATAACAAAAACACACACACAAGGATCGTAATAGTTTAGTGTCTTTGGAAACTCGGAACGTAATCTTCTAATCGTGGGGAAAGATCTTCAATATCTCCCATAAAGATCTTCCCTTTTTTTTTACCTAAAAACCTTTCTTTATATCCTGGGGAAAAGAAAACATAAAAGGGTGAGCTCAAATGCTCAGTAAGGGTAAACAAAAGAAATATCAATCACATCATATACATAAGAACATAGCTTTTGGAAATCTTAACCTACAAAAGAGCTCATAATATCATAACATGGGATAAATCATAGAAGTGAAAATGAGATCCCCATAATCATAACATGAAACTTGAAACTTTGTGGCATGCACACATAATCATGGAAAATCATTTCTTGTTAGTCATGACTCATTGCCAAGACTATCTTAGTGGACAAAGTCCCTTTCTGAACCGAGTTCACTCCTCGTTTCAGTCCTGTATCACTGAACCGAAATAACCTTCCGTTCCAGCCATGTCTATCTCATGAGATATAAAATCTTTACCCAATGCATTGGAGTGAGATATAGGTCCCACCCATCTTATAATGAATCCTTTCTTATGTGTGCCACATAATCATAAAACATACATCATCGCATAACACATGTAACAAAAATGGGATTCTTGAAACATCATGAAATCATAAATCAATTCATATAAGGTAAAGGAATTCATAAAAATAATTCCATCACAACATGATCAAATCAATGTAATAATAGGGATAAAAACAGAACCCTTTATTATCTTAGATGGAAAATAATTTTGATAAAACACTTGAACTCCATTCTTGAGGAAAATATCCTTTCTTCTTCAAAAACATTTTTCCTTTGATAACATGTCGTACAACTTTAAAATAAAAGAAGTTGATTAAAAATAAACTTGAAAACTTGTAAAGGAAGCTTCTAGGAAACAATGTTTTAAAAATCCATTCATGCCGTATAAGTTAAAAAAACATTCTTTGTACTTTTGTCGGAAAAGTCAAAAAGTACCTCGTACGAAAAAACGACAAAAGATTCCTTTCTTATCTTTTACTAAAATTCACCAAAGGGTAAATTTGGATTTAAACAATTGTATGTGGATGGAAATAATATTACATATTGAGGAAACATGGATGTGGATGATAAAATACACCCCAATAAATACTTACGAATAAACAATCTCGGATAAAAATGAGATTGTGATATTTCCCTTACCTTAGGTCCGACTTGCTTTGTAAGTGTCCGAACCTCATGTATAATGATTTAAATCATGTTATTGACTTATTAAAGAATCATATTCATTTTTATGATATCATATATGGTTCACTTATGACATTATATTACCCGTTCTTTTGTAAATTCCATGTTAAAGAAGCGTTTTGGGTAAAATCGTTTCATTTATCGTAGGTGTTTTGACTTGTTGTTCTTGACATCATTATTACTTATATCATGATTTACTCACTTCCAGAATATAAAATATGATTTATATATCATACATATTCAGTATATATATATATATATAATAGGTAGATAAATAAAATGAAAAACACCGTTCATGGAGACGGTAGTCCGTACGTACGCATGAACGCTGTTTTCCTTTCCTTATTGTCTTGAAATGGAAGTAAGTAGATGACATACATATGTATATATATATACATAAATCCAGTAGCTTTATAATGTCATATATTTCATTATTATTTCTTATATATACATTATAATCATTCTTAAATGGTTAACATGGAGAATGAATCTCATCGCGTCGTGGAGACGGTAGTCCGTACGTACGCACGAGCGATGATATCATTTCTATAAATATTGAATTGAATTAGAGTGGATCATACAATATATCAGAATCAATATGATGTTGTAATAACTATGTATAGTTATTCTTTACACCATTATACCCATCCATGTAAGGTGGTGGTGGAAAATAGATTACACCACGGCGTGGAGACGGTA
Organism: Viscum album; assembly: GCA_963277665.1. Lineage (NCBI taxonomy): Eukaryota > Viridiplantae > Streptophyta > Magnoliopsida > Santalales > Viscaceae > Viscum > Viscum album. The sequence continues at coordinate 494,412,343 of OY728132.1, forward strand.
TTCCGTACGTACGCACGCGCGGTGATTTCTTTTTCCGTAGGATGGATAGATGGTGAAATAGGGTTGTTTCATACTTATAATAACATATCAGTATATGAGTGATACTGATGTTATTACTTCATAATGAAACAACCTAAGAAGAAGAAGTGGAAGAAGAAATAAAGATGAAAGAATTGGTAACGGTAATTACCTCTTCTTTGAAGTGCCTCTTTGAGACCTCCTCTTAGGGCACTAAAATTGGTCTTTGAGGAAGACCAGAACCTCTAGGATGTTTTTAGGGAAGTGGAGAAGAGATTTTGGCAGGGGTTGGCCGAGCTTGAGTGCTCAAATTGGTGTGAGGAGGAGGGAGAGGAGGTGTCCTTTTATACGGGAGGAGAGGGGCACCTTAGGAATACCTCAACATATTATTTTATATTAATGTCAAAATCGGTTTATAATGGTTCCAAAGGGTCTTATTTCAAAGATAAAGTTGGGATGGGTCGAAATACTATCAACCAATAGGATTTAGACAAGTTTAGGTTATTATTTTAACCTTATCAATTAGATTTAACTCTAAGTTAAATAATTTAACTTTTACCGTGTCTTTTTGTTTTCTTTCACTATATGGTTAATACACTTACTATAAAATGCCAAACGAACCCCAAATTGTTTATTATTAAAATATATATCCTTATCTAAGTCATTTGGCCGAACCTTAGATTTTTAGGAATAAAATAACAATTAATAATATAATATTTTATTTAAAAACTATTTTGTGTCAATTTTGACACTATTTGATATATGATTTTTGTTAAAGTCATAACAGAATTATATGTTCGAACCAAGTTGATTAAATCAACACTAATATATCATAGTAACCTAGAAAATTAGTGGAATTCATAAAAAGGCTCAAATTATATTTATTTTGGTGTTTATAACATCAATTATGTCAATATTTCATTAATAAGATAATTACTGCATCATCATTGTGTCATAAATAAATTAAATTATTTGATGTCTAAAAATTACAAATAAAATACCATCATGTATTAAATATTTTTAGCTTTCTAATTAATATTTACAATCTAATTTATCTTATGTATAACCCCATATTAAAAATTATTTACTTATTAAACTTTGATTTTAACTATTTTAACCCTTCTTTAAATAAATTAATAATAAATGTCCTAATCTAATCCAAGTGGGCCTAAATGGTCATATTTTATTCCTAAGTTTTTTTTTGGTCGAATTACACTTGTCCAATAGAATTAGGACATGTGTTAGGGTAATATTAATATCATATTTACCCTTAGTTACCCTATTTACTATTAACCGCAGTAAAAAAAGTAAAAAGTTACTATTCACCAAAAATTATTTTCATCTCATTGAACCACATTTTACTTACTGACATCAACCGTGTCTCTCGGATTTTTTGAAATTCCATTCACAGAAGCGTTAAAATTAAGTTTTATGAAAAATTCAGTTTTTTAACTACCACTTAGTAGTTTCACTATTCATCAAAAATTGATGTTTTTCAGAACAGTTCCAAAATTTCATCCCAAGCTATATTTCATATTCCGAATTCAAAAATGAAGTCTATTTTACCAAATTCATTACATAAAAGTTTCATTAATTAATTTTATAATTAAATCCCGCTGTTAAAACAAATAGCGTGTTTTTAAGAAACAATATCTATCAAAAGATTGACACTTGTTTATGTCTAGTTTAAATGTGAAATTACATCCAATGACCAACATTGTATTAAATTGTAAAAATATATTATAAATATACTTTAAAACTACTCAAATTAATGATTTATCACTATTAATTATTTCGATTAAAAAAGTTGTTTTTAATTATAATTTAGTAATTTTCACTATTCATCAGAATATGAAAGTTATCCGAAAAGTACCAAAATTTCACCTTAGGCTAAATTCGATACTCCGAATCCAAAAATGAAGTCCATTTTGAGAGCTAAAATTTCTAAAATTTTAAAAGGTGGTTATTACTATTCATAACGGCTAGTTATAATAATATTTTAATAGCATATCGTTGTTTAGTGAAACTCGGTATTGCGTACTATACACGCTATCGAGGAAGGTCGTGATTGCGTGTAATGCAAGGCAAGTCAAGGATGCGTGTTGTGCAAGCTCCTTTTGGTGTAGCGTACAACACAAGACATTAGTGAAATAAAAAAAAATATATATATTTTTCATAAAATCTCGGGCTGTTACACTCATCCCACACGTCCAAAAGTACACAGCATGTGGAAAAGTACACAGCATGTACTTCCAAAAAATTTGGATTTTTCCCCATTTTCCTTATTTTCTCAAAAACACCTAAGGAAAGGAGAAAATAAGAAACTCATATCTCAAGAATAAGAATCGGGTTCTTACAAACTTCCTCCTTTAAAGTAATTCATCTCCGAATTGCCCTTCCAAGGGTGGTGAAGATATAGCCGTGAATAACTCTAGCCATTGATCACGTATACCGGTCTCCTGCTCCTAGATTTCATCCTGCACTCGGCTATGCTTCCATAGTACCCGCACGAGAGGAACTGACTGGACTCGGAGAACCTTCGTGCTCCTATCAACGATACGAATCGGATTCTCCTCTAAGGACGCATCTATTTCAAGCTCAACTTCCTCGGGCTGAAAGACATGAGACAGGTCTGAATGATAGCGACTCAACTGAGATACATGGAATACGTCGTGCATGGCTCAGTACCTCTATGGTAACTGTAACCGATAGGCAACTGGCCCGACTCTCTCCAGAATCTCCAATGGCCCTACATACCTCGGTGAAAGTTTACCTTGTCTCCTAATCCACCTATGTCCAAACCTCAATGAAACACGCAATAAAACATGATCCCCAACCACGAACTCCAAGGGTCGTCTGCGGTGATCAACATAATATTTTTTATGAGACTGTGCGGTAGTCATTCGCTTCTGAATCAACTGGACCTGCTCAGAAGTATCCTGCACGAGACGTAGTCCCAGTAAAGCTGCCTCACCTGCCTCTAACTAGCACAAGGGTGATCGGCATGGCCAACCATATAAAACCTCGTAAGGTTCCATCTCAATAGTTTCCTGAAAACTATTATTATAGGAAAACTCGACTAGAGTTATATACTTCTCCCAAGAGACCCCAAAGTCTAGGATGCATGCACGCAACATGTCCTCAAGCACCTATAACATACGCTCTGACTGACCATCAGTCTGAGGGTGGTAATCTATGCTTAGAAGCACCTATGTACCCAGTTCCCTTTGAAAACTCTTCCAGAAACGAGACATAAAACAGGTGTCTGATTCTCACTCAAATTTACCCAAGATATTAAGGTAGAATGGTCCTTGTAGTCTAGCTTAGGTTGTCGAATCCACAGAGACCTAAGAAGTAACCTATAGACACACACATTCTATGGACTATTTTTGGATATGAAGTGTCCAACATGGGTTTATTTTATATGGGTTTAAAGGATCACTAACCGATTTAAGTAAATTCAATTTAAAATAATGAGTTGATCCTAGGTTATCGCTCGGGGTGGATTGGACGTATTTCCTTTTTAATGATTTCAATTTCTTATATTTGAGATGGGTTCATTTAAGGAGATAAAACAACATCATCACTTACTGGTTTAATTCCTACACCCTTTAATACTAATCACTTATACACTTGAAGGATCAAAGTTTTTACCACTTCAAGGTAAAGGTTCATATTATCACTTGAAGTGTGTGGCCTTAAATTCAACAAGGACGATGGAGTTTAAAAATCATCAAATAAAAATCTCAATTAAGGAAGTGATTATACATTAATTAGGTGATAAATAACATCCAATAAAGCCCCTTACTACTCCCTTGGATCAACCCATAAGTGGGTTATCTCTCCATTGATTCTATGGTTTCAAAGGAAGCGGAAAGTAGACTCATGAGGGAGGACATGGAGAAGTAAAGAAAACAACAAAAATAAAATGATCACTCCACCGTTGTGTGAATAATTTCACAAGATTTGGTGTGAATAAATTCACACCTTGAGTAAATGGTATCAAAGTGATATGTAGAAAAACATAATAAGAGTAGAAGAAGAACTTTTATTAAGAAACTAAAGTGAATTGAACAACTTACAAGTGAAAGACAAATTTGAGACAACAAAATTGGAGCATAACATTACAATTGAACCAAGCACCCAAGATCTTTAAATCCTCCAACACCACTGCCTAAAATAGGCATTTTTGATCCCTTGGGTCGAGCCTCCAACAGTAAAAAGCATCCCCACTTGATTATGGTAGGCCTAGGGTGGTGGAAAGCTTGTGGAACTTGGACTTTTCCACCCTTGACCCGAAAAGGCATCCATCTTTCATGCATCGAACAGACGTACTTTAAAAACCTTCTAGATGGCAAAATTTGGGTGGGACATAGAAGACTTAAATTAATCTTGGGATGTCCCTTAATGTCCTGTAAAATCTATGTCCAAAAGGAGTTATGGTTTTCGAGATATTCTTTAATTGGTGGGCTGTTTTTCTGGGCCGCAGAATCTGGCCTAGAATTTTATATCTAACTTGGACTGCCTAAATGTACACAATATAGGCCGAATTAGCATTGTATAATGAAGAGTTATTTGTTACTAGACATGTTTTCTATCATCCGACGAAATTTGGGATTCATTGGGCCTGTATGTTGGGCCCCACCGTCTCATCAGTGGGATGGTGTCCAATCTGCCTTCTCTAGAATTGCTTCCTTTCATCAAAAAATATCTGCATCTTCTTCCATGAATTCTCCATTGATCCCTGAATGAAACATGTTCATATTGGAGTTTAGATCAATTTAAAAAAATATCAAATTAAAATATTTATAATCATATGAATCATTGGGTACTTCAAATGATGTTCAAAAATGTACCACATAATAATGCATTTTAAGAAGGTATTACAATCATAATGTGAAATGATGTTCAAAGTTTAAAATGCACTAAAATGGTGTTTATGAATAATAAATAACATGAATATTATGTATATTAACAATAAATATTATCCTCATTTAGTGGATAATCACACCCCCCAACTTGAGTTTTTCTAGTCTCGAGCAAAATATATCTCAACAATATGAAATTCGAATTCCCTTTTCCAAAAACATTTTAATACACAATGATCACTAGAAACCCTTATACCAAAAAATCATGAAACCCATCAAAATATTTTAATAAAATATAGTTTCATAAGCAGATCTCAATACCAAGCCCATTCCTTTGTTCAAATTCATTGCCATATTTCATCCAATATCAATTAAGTATGAGGATGTGTTGTGCATCACAATAGACATGGGGGTTCATTTTTATTCAAGGGGGGAGTAATGGAAGCGCTAGGTGGAATCACATTTCAATATTAAGATGAGTATTCATTTTTTTATTATATTATTATTATTATTATTTTTGCAATTTTTCCATGGTAATTGAAGTTTCACTCAAAAGATTCAACCTCTGTAGCGAGACTTTGCTGATGACTCCCAGGCTCAAAGACCTTAGGGCACCAAGTGAAGCTCACATACTCGGGCATCATCTCGAGTTAACTCAGTCAAAAACAAATTCAAATTACCTAAAATAGAGATAAAATTACTAACTCTGGGCCAGACAACTATGGAGTCACGATCCCCAAGTGCCGAAAGCCATGCATTAGGTCATCTCATTGCTCTACGTGCAATTTTTTTTAATTTTTTTTAATACTCATATTGAACTAAAATGATCACCAAACCTATGCTATTTATTTAGGGGACCCCATGAACTCAAACTAATACCCCACTATCCAAGGGACGTGCATTGTGATATTTTTTTTTCTTTGGATGAAAATATAAACGATGAAACATCACATTGGAAAGCCACACTTTCCAAAATCTATGCTCATGAAATTATACAAGGATTAAAATCAGAATCAGGGTATGCTAAATTATTTGATATTCAGTTTCAAAGTGTGCAATGTGTATTACCATGTTCAAAGTTAAAGGAATTTTCCCTTCCATTTTCACAAAAAAAAAATTCAAATCATTTATTTTTTTTTGACACAAAAGCATTTTTTTTTAATTTTATCTCCCCCCCAACTTAAAACAACATTGTCCCCAGTGTTTGATGAAATTAAAATTTAGAAGGATTAGAGTCAGATAATGGAAGTTCAAAAAGGAAATTGAAACTGAGGATCACGGAATGAAATCACCTGGTGGTTGAAGCTGAAGTTCTTACTTCTCCAATTTAGTCCTTTGATATCCATGTCGCTTGTAGAGTTCCCTTAGTGGAAAAAGGAAAACAAACAAAAAAAACAAAATAGTATATATATATATATATAAGTAAAATATAAGTATATATATAAAATAAAATAAACTGATGATACATTGTCTTCTTTTTAAATTTCTGGGTATGGTATTACTCAAGGATCACACCACGTGACACGGATGAATATGGTACTCCCCTTTCATACCAATCTATACTCATAATAGAAGAATAGGTCAATAATCTATTTTTTTATTTATCAAAATGATTCATTAATCCTATTTTAAAAAAAAGATGATTTTCAAAGATGAAAACCACAGGTTGCCTCCCGTGCAGCACTTTGTTTAACGTCATTAGCTCGACTTGAACCCCACAACTTACCCAATACCAATTTTCAACATTTTAAGGACCCCATATTTCTCCATATCCACTAGAATGAGATTTATTCTTTGTTTATAATTTTTGTCATGTAAAAACCAATGTTCTAAAATGAGCGGGTAAATCCAAGGAATATTAGAAATGGTGGATTAAATTTCTTTTTTAGTCTTTACAAAGACATTAAGAATCAGTACTTCTTTATTTGTTTCAAGATAATAAATTTGGAAAATTGGAAGTTTTTGGATATCCCCAATGAATGGAAACTTGAGGGTGGATGGAAATTCCTTTCGTTCAACTTCATGTAGGCTAACACTTTCAGACATAGGTTGGGACTTTGAATCAAACTCAATTTCATTTTCAAAATTTCTCAATAGACTTGGTTCCTTTTGAATAGAATATTCAACCAAAAAATTGGAAAGATCAATTTTAGTAATGGGTATGGACTCAATGTATGTGATTTCTCTCAATGGTTCAATGGTTGGTGTTTTTGAAAATTTATCAATGGAGTTATACTTATGAGACTCAATCCATGATGTCAAATTATTTTCTTTTGAATCCAAAAATTCAATTTCCTCCTGATTTAAAGACCCTTCAAAAATTCGTTGATCCTCTTCATCTTCCCCAAATCCAATGGTTTCTCTTCAGTAAATTCATGAGAGGTTTGTGGCAAACTAGACACTTCACACAAGGTTATGGAAGGGAAAGTTTGTGTAGGGATGGGTTCCTCACATTTTTTAATGCTTTTTAGTTCTAACCTCAATGATGAAACATCAAAATTCATTATCTCCATTTTTTGACACAATTTTTCAAGTAATGGTTGTGGATCATGATGGGTAAGGGGTTGAGAAACATGGTCTATTTCAGGTGGATAATTAAGTTGTTGGAATTGCACAGGAGGGTGTTCAGATTGGCCTTGTTGGGATTGGAAATCATAATATGTTGGAATGTATTGTGGATCATATGAATAAAAACATTGTGGTTTAGTAGGTTGTTTATGATCCCACAAGTAGGAATTTGGATGGTCATTTTACATCGTACATGGGGTTGGGTGATCAAAGTAGGGATAGGTTTCCCATGTTTGGACTTGTTCAAAATTGACTTCCATATGAGTGAGGAGTGAGAAAAGAGAAGTAGAATGAAAAAAATATGATAGTGTCTAAGATAACTTACTTAGGTCCCCGGAAACGGTGCCAAAATTTTATTCTCGCTCAAATTTACCCAGGATATGAAGGTAGAATAGTCCTTGTAGTCTAGCTTGGGTTGTCGAATCCACAGAGACCTAAGAAGTAACCTATAGACACACACATTTTAAGGACTGTTTTTGGCTATGAAGTGGCCAACTTGGGTTGATTTTAGATGGGTTTAAAGGATCACTAACAGATTTAAGTAAATTCAATTTAAAATAATGAGTTGGTCCTAGGTTATCGCTCGGGGTGGATTGGACGTATTTCCTTTTTAATGATTTCAATTTCTTATATTTGAGATGGGTTCATTTATGGAGATAAAACAACATCATCACTTACTAGTTTAATTCCTACACCCTTTAATACTAATCACCTATACACTTGAAGGATAAAAGTTTTGAGCACTTCAAGGTAAAGGTTCGTATTAGCACTTGAAGTGTGTGGCCTTAAATTCAACAAGGACGATGGAGTTTAAAAATCATCAAATAAAAATCTCAATTAAAGAAGTGATTATACATTAATAAGGTGATAAATAACATCCAATCCAGACCCTTTCTACTCCCTTGGATCGATTCATAAGTGGGTTAGCCCTCCATTGATTTTATGGTTTCAATGGAAGTGAAAAGTAGACTCATGAGGGAGGTCATGGAGAAGTAAAGAAAACAACAAAAATAAAATGATCACTCCACCGTTGTGTGAATAATTTCACAAGATTTGGTGTGAATAAATTCACACCTTGAGGAAACGGTATCAAAGTGAGATGTAGAACAACATAATAATATAAGAATAAGAACTTTTATTAAGAAACTAAACTGAATTGAACAACTTACAAGTGAAAGACAAATTTGAGACAACAAAATCGCAGCATAACATTAAAATTGAACCAAGCACGTAAGATCTTTAAATCCTCCAACACCACTGCCTAAAATAGGAATTTTTGAGCCCTTGGGTCGAGAATCCAACAGTACAAAGCATCCCCACTTGATTATGGTAGGCCTAGGGTGGTGGAAAGATTGTAGAACTTGGACTTTTCCATCCTTGACCCGAAAAGGCATCCATCTTTCATGCACCAAACATAAGTGCTTGAAAAACCTTCTAGATGGCAGAATTTGGGTGGTCCATAGAATACTTAAATTAATCTTCTGATCTCCCCTAACATCCTATAAAATATCTGCCCAAAAAGAGTTATTGTTTTCGAGATATGGTTTAATTGGTGGGCTGTTTTTCTGGGCCACAGAATCTGGCCCAGAATTTTATCTCTAACTTGGACCGCCTAAATGGACATAATGTAGGCCGAATTAGCATTGTATCATGAAGATTGATTTGTTCCTAGACATGTATTCTATCATCCCAAGAAATTTGGGATTCATTGGGCCTGTATTTTTGTCCCCACTGTCTCATCAGTGGGATGGTGTCCAATCTTCATTTTCTAGAATTGCTTCCTTTCATCACAAAATATCCGCATCTTCTTCCATGAATTCTCCATTGATCCCTGAATGAAACATGTTGATATTGGAGTATAGATAAATTTACAAAAATATCAAATTAAAATATGTATAATCAAATGAATCATTGGGTACTTCAAATGATGTTCAAAAATGTACCACATAATAATGCATTTTAAGAAGGTATTACAATCATAATGTGAAATGATGTTCAAAGTGTAAAATGCACTAAAATAGTGTTTATGAATAATAAATAACATGAATATTATGTATATTAACAATGAATATTAGCCTCATTTAGTGGATAATCAGTGTCCCTATCTGAAACGATAGAACGGGGGACCCCATTAAGACGTACGACCTCTCGGATATAAAACTTCCTGATCTCGTTAACTCCGAAGGTCTCCTTGATTGGAAAAAAGTGAGCTACCTTTGTGAGTCTGTCCACGAAAACCCACACGGAATCATTGCCTCAAGGTGACCTCGGCAACCCAGTCATAATGTCCATCGCAACATCATCCAATTTCCATGCCGGAATGGGTAACTGTTGCAAAAGCCCGGCTGGCCTCTGATGCTCCGACTTCACCTGCTGACAGGTGGAACATCTTGTAACAAAACCATCTACATCTCTCTTCATACCCGGCCACCAGTACTAATGTCTCAAGTCACGGTACATCTTGGTAACTCCGGGATGAACTGTCCAGACTGAATCATGAAACTCCTGCATCAGCTCCTCACGTATATCCCCTAGAACTCATACTCGTCCATGGAAACACAGTACCCCATCATCACTTATCATCCACCTATAAGGAGGGTCCTCACTTGCAACCGACTCCTGTATAACTAGGCCTTCTGAATCAGATAATTTTCTCATCCTCACACTATCTAGGAGGGTAGAGTTTATAGCTAAAGATGAAATATAGGTCTGCCCCTGACTGTCGTGCACCTCTAAATGAATCTTAGAGAACAAAGCCATCAGCTGCCATTCACCACTGGCCTCCTATACTTCCTGTATCTGAGTCTTTATGCTCAGTGCATCAGCTACTGCATTACCTTTACTAGGTGTATAGGCAAGCTCAAAGTCGAAGGAATGAAGGTATTCGACCCACCTTCGCTACCTCAGATTCAAGTCACGCTGATTAAAAATATACTTGAGACTTTTGTGGTCGGTGAAAATCAAAAAATTCTCTCCTAAGAGATAATGTATCCAACAGTGCAACGCATGAAAAACTGCAGCCAACTCGAGATCATCCATCGGGCAATTCCTCTCAGGTGGCCTCAACTGCCGAGACCCGTACGCAACAACTCAATCGCCCTGCATCAACACAGCTCCCAGCCCAATCCCTGATGCATCACAGTAAAATGTATAGCTCTTCCCCTGCTCTGGGAGTATCATGATTGGTGTTGATGTCAACCTTCCTTTCAGTTCCTGGAAGGCTATCTCGCAAGCTTCTGACCAAACGAACTTCACACCCATATTAGTCAAACCCGTCAATGGCGCTGCTAAGCGGGAGAAGTCTTGTATGAAGTGTTTGTAGTAACCAGCCAGCCCCAAGAAACTCCGTATTTCAAACACGTTCTTAGGATGACCACAGGAAACTACTACTCTCACCTTCTTTGGGTCTACTACAACTCCTTCCTCTGAGATGATATGACCTAGGAAGTGTATATGGTCTATCCAAAAGTGGCACTTTGAGATATTAGTATATATTTAATGCTCTCTCAGTGTACTTAATATGATCTCAAGATGGTAGGCATGGTCGTGTCGAGTGTGAGAGTACACCAAGATATCATCCACGAATTCTACCACATAATAATCCAGATAGGGATGGAACACACGATTCATCAGAGCCATAAAAACTTCTGCCGCATTCGTGAGTCTGAACGGCATAACCAAGTACTCGTACAGACCATGTCTGCTTCGAAAATCTGTAAGTGGTATATCCAATGGTCTCACGTGCAGCTGATGATAACCTGATCTCAAGTCAATCTTCGAGAACACTCGTGCTCCATGAAGTTGATCAAAAAGATCATCAATCCTTGACAAGGAATATCAGTTCTTAACCATCAACTGGTTCAGCTTCCGATAATCCACACAGAGTATGAGGGTACCGTCCGCCTTCTTCGCAAAAAGGACCTAAGAACCCCAAGGAGAAGTACTAGGTCGGATGAAACCCTTTGACTGTAACTCCTCTAACTGCCTCTTGAGCTCCTAAAACTCAGGAATGGACATCCTATAAGGATGAATGGACACCGGTGCTACTCCTGGCACAAGATCAATAGAGAAATCCACCTCACGCTCCGGAGGTAGACCTGAAAAGTTATCCAGAAAGACATCCCTGAAACGATCAACCATTGGAGGAAAATCCTTCTGACAAGTCCCCTGGTTGTCCAGATATAAGCTCGCAATCTGGGATGTGATACCACCTCGCCCATGATGCTCTGGTCCAGCTCAACTCGCCTAAACATCCCACTCTCTCTTGTATAGAAACTCTCCGCCCTCTGGTGATGTGAAACTCACCCTACGACGATAGCAATCCACAAAGGCTCGAAAGGGAACCAACCAGTCCATCCCGAGAATGACATCATAGCTCGTCATCTCTAAGACATAGAGGTCCCAAAGGAAGTGAAACCCACCAACCTCAAGGGGGAACTCCTTACAATGACGCACACTATCCGTTCTAGTTCCCAACAGAGTGTCTAAAGTCATAACATAAGAGGAAGTAGAAACACTGATCCCAAGGTTCTCCACAATGGGTACAGATATAAAGCTATGTGTAGCACTCGTATCGAAAAGTAATGAAGATAAAATAGAATCTACTAGAATAGTACCTCTGACAGTAGAAGGTCTGGGATCCTGCTCTTGCTAGGTCTGTTGCACACCATATGAATGCCCTGTGTCGTGGCCCTACGACACAGCCTGGCTACCCTGAGCTGTCCCACCCTGCTGCCTATGAGATCCTGGTGTCTGGCTACCATGGACACATCCACCATCCCTGCCTACATGCCCTGATGTATTCCAGTTCCCCGACTGGTAAGAAGATGTTGGTCCTGCCCCTACACGCGGAGTCTACACAGAACCCCTATCACTAGCCACTGGTGGAAATGCCTTGCAAAAGCGCTGCAGATGACCCATCCTGCCGCAAGCACGACATTCCACTAGGTCACATGGACATTGAGGTCGCTTGTTCCCCTCCTTACCACACTGGTAGCACATGACCTGGCCACCTGAAACATTCTTCTGGCTGGTACTGCCACCCTGAGAGAATTCCATCTGTCTCTTCCTCTTACTAGTAGAAATAGTACCTGAAACAGGTGCTGAACCGCCCTGTCCCACACCACTATCTTCCCACAGGTTCCTCTCTGTAATCAGTGACTGGTTCACAATATCATGTACTAAAGGCAACCTGAAAACATTCTCCAGTGCTCGGATGTCATATCGAATACCATCCTTAAAGTGTCTGGCTCTCAGCATCTCATCGCCCGCTAGAACGAGTGCAAAATGCTGAAGTTCAGTGAAACAAGTAGAATAATCCATCACCGAAATAGCGCTCTGCTGCAAATTCATGAACTCTCGAGCTTAATCTACCCTCAGCATCTCTATGAAGAATAAGTCATAGAAGTCTATCTAGAAATCTTCCCACACCATTTCTCTGTGATACTCTGACTGGGTGGTAACATCCCACCACCTCTTGGCAGAATCACGCAGCATATAAGTTGCGAGATTGACCCTCTGCCCTGGAGGTGTCTCTAGGTGTTTGAAAATAGTCTGCATCGACCCCAGCCAAGACTCCGCAGCCTGGGGTCTGCCATCCTCTGAAAACGTAGGCGGATGCTGCTGCTAGAAGATATGAGTCATCTCGGCCATAGATGTGGCATCCGGCCGTGCTCCCTGAAAGGTCTGCATGAACCGCATAATGCCTTCACAGAACTGCACCTCTGCGCCTATGTCTGGTATTATGGATGGTGCTGCATCTGGCTCTACTGGAGGATCAACTTGTAGCCCATGGCCCACCATCTCCAGAGTATACTCGTTGCCGCTCTCCGGGTGAACAATGTGTGAACGTCTCAGCAGCATGACACTACAAGGTCAAACGCACACCTTAGATCAAGATTATCACTGTCTGAAAATGAAGGAACTAAAAGGGGGACAGGAGGAAGAAGGCATTTAAGATTGCACAACAAGACTACACGGTGTGTATACTGACTACACGGCGTGCACCTGACTTCTCTTACCCTGCCTGGGTCCTTCTACACGGCCAAGCCACATGGCTCCCGTTAAACAAGACTACACGGCGTGTATATAATCTACACGGTGAGTATGGTGTAATTTTCCAATTTCCCATGTCATTTGTGACACGGATGACTAATCGGCTTGATACTACACGGCGTGTTTACACCCGCACATGGCGTGTACACTACCCCATTTCCCAGCCACACGGTCAGGTCCACAAAGTCTGTCATTGGTCAAGACTACATGGTGTGTCCCATAGGTACACGGCGTGTACTAGACGAGCTTTTTCGACCCGTTACACATCCGGATACACGGATCCAACTACACGGTGTGTTCAATATACACACGGCGTATACACGAAAGGATTACACCAACTTGTGTTGTTAGTTACACAGCCAGATCCCAGATCAGACTACACGGCGTGTTCCACAGCGGACACGATGTGTATATATTAAGGTCTCCCCCATCTGTGTTGTTAGTTACACGGGAGGACTCTGGGTCAACACTACACGACGTGTACTTCTGGAACACAGCATGTTCTCCCCAAGCATTTCCCTTCCCCGTGTCCCCACCCACACAGTCTGTGACACGGTAAGAGACTACACGGCATGTACTTAGGTTACATGGAATGTACTCAAAAAGTTTTCTTGTCTCCCCGAACAGAAGAACATACACGGCGTCTTTCAAGTACTACATGGCATGTATATTGGGTTTCTGGACAGTATGCCTCAGAAACTTCTCTGGAACCCAGAAAATACTGAAAAACAACACCTAAGTTCCAAATTCCAATCTTTGAGGGCTCATACTCCCCACAAATCAAAGTTTGGCATCTTATATGTGTTATAACCGGATAAACAGCCAATGATCCACCGAATTTCAGTCAATGAGGGCCCATACTCCACAAAAACAAAATTTTGGTGTCCATTCTATAAACAGGCTCACACAATAATACCCTATCAAACAGTAGGTATCTATCAAAGCAGTTATCACAACAGCATGATTTTACTAGCATGACATCTATCACAACAACATGCAATTTCTAATGCACCTACATGGAATGGAACTATGCATGGAATGTGATTTCTAGCATGTGCCTAAATGATGCATCAGATGGAATACCCTATCTCATCATGTTGAAACTAAATATAACCCATGAATAAAATATAAACAGAACAATACGAGTGTGTTACCCTTCGGTGAAAATCAGTTCAACTGTAAAATTGCAAAATCAGAGAAATTGAAACACAAGGTAAATTGTCTTTTCCCTGTACACAGGTTAGCTAAGCCCGGGCATAGCTCATTACCAACTATCGTTATCATCATATCCCTGAATAAGGCTCCAGATAGTAATTCAATGAAAAGAACCTCCTCTGATACCACTTTGTAACGTCCCGGTTCCGGGTGCCACTCAACGGGTGCCCCAAACCCAGTTCGCCACGTGACCTCAAGCGCATTTCCCCAAACGCCAGAGGCTGCCGACTAGCAGTGAGGGCCCAGGTCTGATAGTGGGGAAACTATGCCCTCATTTTTCAAAGTTCAGCACAGTGGAATAGATAAATAGAAAACAAAAAGCGGGAGTAGTAAACAATATATATAACATAAATGGATAACTTATAATAACAAGGAAACCAATCGTCTTATATATATGAAAATGCATCATGTCACTATTCTATAAAATAGCCAAAACATGTTACACTACAATACAATACAACTGAAGTGAAAGTACAGAAAAGAAAAACAGAACAGCCAGCGGCATCGCAAGCCCAAGCTCGGTCTCATGCTCCCCTACTTCCCAGAAACAATCAAGTACCTGTATAAGGACCCTTTCCCGTATCCACACCTACAGAAACATAATCTGTTTGGGCCGAAGACATGACCCAAACAGGGTGTGAGAAATAAATCCCAGTAGGCATCCACCAAAGGCCCATTCCCAACTGTGTGAAAATATGCAACAACAGTGTGCAGTAGTAAAATGCAATAAGCTAAGAAGTACTCAAAAGTAACTAACTTTACCAGTTATATTTCCATTTTATTATTCTTTTAAACATTAAATTTAAGATATCACCATAGTGAATATCCTGAGTAAAACAGCCAGTGTCCTTAGACGCGTAAACCCTTACCCTCAGCTAAGGATAATCCAAACACAAGAATCTGCCCACAGGAATATCGAATATTTCCCACAGGAATACGAGGTGTCGCCCATAGGCACAGATTCAACTTCCCACAGGCATGGAAGAAGTTTCCCATAGGCTAAGTATTACATTGCCCACAGGCTAATCACAACACTGCCCTCAGGCTAAACAAGTAATCGGGACATGCCCAATATGTAAACAAGCAATATACATGCAATAAAAATGCAATTCCTCTCAAGGAATTTCTATAATCATTATTATAAAGTCATACCCTCAGGTATCCTAGCCAAATGGATAAACAGAGGAACGCACCCACGGGGTGGTCCTGGATCCAAGCAGTGATCACAAACAACAGTTTATTATCACATTTAAATTTCCTAAACAATTTTAGGTATTTAATTAAATGAGTCCTCATCCATACGACACCCCATTCATGGGCGTGTATCACAACAGTACACAGAACGCACATCAGTTGGAAAACAAACACCAAGCCGCCTACCTCGATCACCCGTGATCGATATACCCGAATGACACCTTCTAAAATGTCCAAGAACATCATAGATTCTAGGTAAAATAATTCTCATTCAACCTCAAATTACTTCCCTTATAGGAATAATTGGAAAGAAACACTCAAGGATAAGGAAGCTCTTACCCGCGCGGTTCCAGCAAGATCGACAGAGGCAGAATCAGATTCCCAGTTCGTGATCGGAGGATCTCCAAAGATTCATCCATCTTCTCGAGATTCCCTTCGGCGTTCTAAGCTTTCCCTATGAATAGGGGAGGCTAATTTCTGTTTTATGTGAAAAAAACAAAATACACGGCCTGTACTCTCAAGTACACGGCGTGTACCTTCCATTTTTTAAATTGTTCCCCTGGCAACTTCTCACCAATGTGGCACTGTTCATTAGTGAACATGAGTACACGGTGTGTATGCCTCTATACATGGCGTGTATTGTTGCCCAGATGACCACTGCCTTACTATTCACCTTCTGACTAACTACAATGTGTGTAAATATCTACTACACGGCGTGCAGTCGATTTTTACACCCTTCGTCGCCGACATGGCTATACGCCATGTGTACTCATCCCACACAACCAAAAGTACACGGCGTGTGGAAAAGTACACGGCGTCTACTTCCAAAATTTTGGGATTTTTCCCCATTTTCCTTATTTTCTCAATAACACTTAAGGAAAGGAGAAAAGAAGAAACCCATACCTTAAGAATAAGAACCAGGTTCTTACACCATATTATCTCATATTATTCCATTTATTTTTATGAATAGTTATAATGATTTAGTTTCAAATACTATTTATTCTACCAAATCAACATGTTCAAAAAATAATGATGTGTAACTATTTACACAACTCATATCATATGTTACTGACCCAAATAAGAAAACCAATTATATTCATACATTCCCAAATGTATCCCATGAATAGGGTACATGAAATTTTTTCATGTTATGTATAAATCATAATTAACATCCTAATTTAAGTTTATAATGTTGAAAATGAACTAAAATATGGATACCATATTGTATGATATCCATTGAGTCATATCCTTTGATATGGATGTGATTTATATCATGGATTGTGATATATCTATATCATAATAAGCATGGGGATACCACTTTCAACCTCTATAATAGTGTATGATAGGCTAGAGAAATGGGATATTGAGTGCATGGGATTCATCCACATCTTTCACATACTTTCCTTCTGTTATTAATCAATGGGTTAATTCATTAATATTTATACATAATCATTTAAAATGTTCATATTATTATATCTCAATAGGCATAAGATTTTATAACATATATTGGTTTTCAAGTTTTGGTAGTCAATGATTTAATCCCTTCATTAAATGGAGGGAGCCTATATAAAGGGATGTGATCCCCCTATTGGGTATGTGTGATCTGAACAATCCATATCCAAAGATCTCTTCATACCATTTAACCATTTATATTTTTTGAGAAGGTGAAATCCCACATTTTGTGTTCAAGGGTCCTCTTATTACAAATGAGTATTCTAGTGATTGGTGTACTTCCTATGGAGGAAAGAGTCCATTGATTGTCATTATGTGATCTTCATCAAGGTTACTCTATCAGGTATAGTAAATATGGAGCACACTACATATGAGGTATGCCTATTTATATTTATGTTATTTAAAATAAATGTTGATTCATAATGATTGATTAGAAACTTCAATGGGTTTCTTATGATGGTAAGGTTATGTGATGATCCTTCAAACACATCAATGGTATCAGAGCCACAATCATCAAATAAATATGTTTTTCTACTAATATTATGAATAAAATGTGTATTATAATATGCTTGAGGCTATATAAAAGTGTATGATATGTCGTAAATAAATATCATATGATGGAACGCTTGGATTTACAATATAGAATATCATAAGTTTGTGTTTTATTGGTAATAGGGTATGACTAGTTGTTATCATAATGTATAAAACATCAAAATATAATGGTTTTTTTCAATGTTGTGAGCTATGATATGAGATATCATAGGCTACAACTAAATCCTAGGTTGTGCATAATCAAATAATTGAATCATAATGGTGATATAGCATATATCATCGATTAGAATAAGCCCATATATAAGAAATTTTCCATAAATAAGATATTTCCCATAGGTAATATTTTTTCCTTTGTGGGTTAAATAAACTCTTATGTATGGGTTACTTAATAAATAAGGTTTTTACCTTTGCGTGATAAATTATCTTATGTATGGGTTAGTCGATACATAAGGTTTTTTGTCTTTGCCTTATAAGTAAACCATGATACATAAGGGTTTGAAAATATTTTAAAATATGACAGGCATCCTTTGATAGTGCTTATCAGAAGCTTTGATGTCAATTATGACTTTTGATTAATAGTACCCCTATCAATCGTAAAATTTCATTCAAGAAAAAATTGGAGAAAATTAATAGTTTGGATTATTTTATAATATTTTATAAATTTATTACAAATGATAAATATTAAAAATTATAAATATGATATTTTCATGCCTAAATTAAATATTAAATGTTCATATTTAAATCTCGTGTTTGAAAAAAAATATTTATTCATTTCTTTTAAATATTAATATATGTAAATTTTTATATAATTTTAATACTATGTGTGGATTAATTTAATAGATTACTTAATACTTATATATTTTTAAGCATACATAGAGGAATAAAACATCAGATAATAAAGATTAAATTAGATGTAATGGTTATGAAAAAATATGCATATAATGTATATTAAATTAGTGAAACTTATATGTAATGACTTATATTTAAGATCTTAGAAGTTACAAGGAACGAAACATCACACACCTATAGGACAATAAGAAAATATCACACCACCACTCCAAAATTTTACCCACTCTATATCTATCCAATTATAATTTTTATAGTCCAAAGCCCTGTCATTTTCTAACCCAAAGGCACCTTTATCCTGGCCCAAAGGCCCCTACCAACATCCTATGATGTGCATATCTAAATTTTCACCCATTTTTGAGTCCTTTCCTACATTATCAACCATAAATATACTTGAAATCACCCGCCCCCCTAGGGTAGCTATCAGGATTTGAACCCTGGTCAAATATAGAATTACGGGGTAACTTTACCATTTAAACAATCCCCCAACTGTAGTGGCATGAATTATAGTTTAGATAAAAAGTGTTTGTATTGAAATTATAAATATGATTTATAAATTATTTATAAATTAAAAAATAATAATTCCAAATATAAATATCTAATATTTAATATTATAAATTATTAATAATATTTAATTTCAATTGCTCAAATTAAATCCTTATTTAGGAAATTATTTAAACCACATCAAAAGAATTTTTGATGATTGATTTGATCAAGGTTTAAATAAATAATTAATATGTAATATTTGGATTGTGTAAATAGTTTACATGATATAAATTGGAATATAAAATGTTTTTAATTAATGTAATATTATATATTTGAAGTAAATTACATATAATTAATAATTTAAATAGTTCATATTAGGAAATGTATATAAAGTGTTTATGTTCAATATTATGGAATATACATAAGGTTGGATAAATTATAAAGGGTTTATTTTTATCTTTATTTATAAATTATTCATAAATGTTTATCCCATGTTTGAATATATGAATTGGTCATTTATTTTAAATTTATTATATATTTTATTAATGTATATAACTGTTATATTATTAATTGTTATGTATGCTTTAGTTTAAGTTTCCAAACTGATTCTAAGTTATTATAAATGCATCTAAGGAGTTAAATGATTGGTGTGATATTGGATTTAGTTTTATTTAAACTTGGTTTTTATTTTTTTGGGTTATGAGTTATAATTAATGGTTTATTATGATTTATACATATTAGAATTTTGATTATAATGAATTTGAAATCTATCTTGAGTAAGTTATCCCTACATAGAGTTGTTTTGAGTCGAACTTCTCACTAGACTGGTGGATTATTCCTTATTCTAGAAAGATGGGGGTTTAATATTTTTTTGTAATTATGAATAAGTTTCAAGATATGGATTCAAGTTACAATAATAAAACACTCTGGAGGACCCTTCGGCCTTATTATACTAGTGAAACCAGTTTTCATCAGGATTCTAGTGAGGTTTTCAGAAGATGTGTTTTTATGATGGATACAACATGGTGGTCAGATCAATGGAAGTTTAGTGGTTGTTGTGATTAAAATAAGGAAGAAGTTTCTGTGTTTGTTTCAATATCAACATGGTCTTTATAGGAAAAAATTGAGGCATAAGAGTGCAATTTTTATACTAGATATTGGTGGTCAGACCAAGGAAATCTATAGGGAATTGATAGTTACACAATGTAATAGATAAACTCCGATGAATGTAAGAAGTTGGTGTAACCTTATGATCGGGTGGGAAACTTTATATTAAGTTGGTGGGAGAACTTTTCTGATGTGTAGTGAAGTATCATGGAATTACTTGAATTAGTTATCTATATGGATACATTGTTGTAGGGATTATAAATTTGTACATTCAATAAAATAAAGGACTGCAACGCTTCTCCCATGGGAGTAATATGGAAGTATGAACCATGTAAAAACTTTTTGGTGTCTTTAACTACTTTAATTTACTTTTTTTCATGTGAATGGTTGTTTGGGATTTAAGAAAATATAATTAAGTGTAAAATTCAATGTGGTGATTTTGGTGAAGTAGTTCTTTTAAGTTCCACTACACTAAAATTTATAAAGTTTTATTTAGTGACTAATTTATACTAGTGTATTCTTCCAATGGTCAAACTTACAGTTTGTGAAGTTTATGAATAATTCTTAAAAATTAGTATCAAAGTAGTAGGAATTTTGTAGAGGGTCAGTATTTTACTCAAAAATAGCTCAGGTAAAATTCATTATTGATCATATGTTTTTCAATTTAGTGGGATTAATTATGTTTAAAAGTGATGGAATCGGAAGATAGAAAGATCCAGATTGAAATATTTGATGAAATTGATTTTAGTTTCAAAAGGATACAAATGAGGTACTATCTCATCTTGAATAATTTAAAAGTTTTATTGAAATGTTTTAAACTATATACAATTGAGACAACAGAATGGGAAAGGTTGGATATAAAGGAATTGGGTTTGTTGAGAATTTCATTAACTCAAAATTTTTCTCTAAATATATAAGAGATGAATATTGTAGATGAGTTGATGGTGGCCTTTGATGACGTGTACAAGAAGAATATAGCACTCAATAAAGTGTTCTTAATGAAATGTTTATTCAAAATGAGCCTATCAAAAGTAAGGTATCTAATGAATCATGTAAATGAATTCAAATTAATTTGGAGAAAACCTGATTCTATGATGGTAAAAAACATGAATAATTTCTGGGTTATATTAATATTTTCATCATAGTTGGAATATTAGAATGAAATGGTAAATATTTTAAGTAACCTATTTGGAAAGGGAAACTTAATATTCTATGATTTATGAAAATTTATTCTAAATTAAGATCACTAGAGGAGGGGGATTCAAGAACCTTCTAAATAGGAATTTAGTGCAGAGGGAATAGGGTGATCGCCTCGTCGTAAAATTCAATGATGGTTGGAAGATAATTCGAAAGAGAGAAGTTAAGGTAAATAGACTAGACCCAAGCTAGCCTATTAGAACTGTGCAAAAAGGGGGAACCTTAAGAATTATTTTCATGAATACAAGGTAAATTTTATAATAAATACTTTTGTTGGTTTAAGTTTATTTAAATCAATGGGAGAGAGTAGTGAAAATCAAGATCTGAGTGTAAAAAATCCAGTAGGATCTTCGGTTATAAATTTTGGTGTATATTTTCACTCCACAAGTGAAAAGGAATGCATTGAAAATTATGTATCAGAAATATTTATAATATTGAATCTAGAATATAATGAATCTATCGACATTTTTGGGAAATAAGTTTTTAGAAATCAGTTGGAAAATGGATGTTTCCTTAAGTTAAAGGAAATTTTACATATTTCAGGCCTTCATAAGAACTTGATTTTAGTTAGTCGGTTAGATTAAGTTAGATATTGAACTATCATGAAGTATATAAAATAACTCAGGGATAATTGGTCATAGATATATGTGTAAATGATATCACACTAATTCTCAATTGAAGGGTAGTGAGAGCTACAATAATTAGAACTTCAATTTTTGAAAGTTTAGAACTGTGGCACTACTGATTGGGGAACCTCAATGAGAAAGGTGTGAAAGTTTTAATCAAAATTTAATGTTGAAGATGGATCATTTAGACTACATAAGTTGTGATATTTTTATACTCAACATGAAATAAAATGAGAGATTTAACTTGAGTATAAGAACATTGAAATGCCTGATGATGGATATTTTTCATACAGATATCTAGAGACTTTCCCCATACAAATATCAAGGAGTATCATGGTAGTTTTTGACATTCATTAAAAAATTTATTTGAAAAAGTTTGGGTATACTTTCTGAATCATAAATAAAAAATGTTTGGATTATTTTTTTCAATGGATATAGGTTTTAAAATGAAATTATTGAGATTATAAAATGGAGGTGATCACACCAAAATAAGTTTTCATAAAATCTTCTAACAAATAGTAATTATAAATTAGAAAATTATATGTGGTATTCCTAAGAAAAATAACATATTTGAATATATGAATCAAACATTAATGGAAAGGGTACAGATTATTAATATTGGGAAAATCCCTCAAGGTAATATTGTAGTATTTTTGGGTTGATTTTTTTGTTGAAAAATAAGGTTTTCATGGTGAATTGTTGAGTTTCAGAGATATTGTTGAAAATCCATGTTTATAAACAACCATAAAAAAGGAATATAAGATATGGAGGTTTTATAAAAGAACAAATACAAGGTGTCATCTTTTTCCAGCATTTTCCAAATTTTGGGGGTCTAAATTTTGGGATTTAGTGATCATTGTGAAAAGTGTATTTCCTTGAAGATATCATCAAAACATAGAAAAGTAATGAGTTTCGTGAATATGGGATTCATGAATTTTATTTCAGAGAGACTAGAAGAATGTTGATGGTGTGCTCTGATATTATGATGAGCTTCACGAACAGTAGAGGTGAAGTGCATTGCGAGGTAGAATTATAGTGGTGGCGAAAAAAAATTGAAGGAATTATCTATGATTATAATGAGATCTTCGATCCAAAAAAATTTCATGGTGCTTTGCGATATAGAGAAAATTTCAAATAAAATTTCATATCTTTGCAATTTGATCTGATGTGGCGCTGAATTTGTGTAGAAGGTTATCAAGTCAGTGAAATCGTCAATAAATAGGCCTAGACCCCCTTTAGAAGAGTAGAGAGTTTTTCAAGAAAAATTTTTAGGTCTTGAATCGCAAAGAAGGTTTGCATAGGTAGTTTGCTTCGTGAAAGGTATGAGATTTGTAGTGGATAATCTAGCTTTGTGAAATAGGTGTATTCTATGTTGGCTCGATGAGATTGGTGAAGGTAGTATCTTTGTAATGGCTTGAGCTCTGCGATGGCCTAAGCTCTATGAAGGTGTGTGCTTTGCGAAGAAGCAGGGACTTCACGAAGTATTGTTTTAGCTTTGCGATATTGGGAGCTTCAAGAAGTAGGGATCTTTGTGAAGGTATTTCCAAAGGTTTTTTCCCAGTGATTAGTGGAAAAGGTGTATTCCTCAATTGATGAAATTTGGAATTAAATAGATCATATATATATAACTAAGGATGTATTCATTAGTGACAATTATGGGACCTACAAGTTCATGAACTTTGAGTGGATCCTTTCCAAATCAGTGAGAAAAAGAAGAGGAATAATGTGATATTTTCTACTAGTAATGATCTAGAGAGAGAGAAACAGGGAGTAACCCTTGGTAAATCATTAAGCAATCCCTAAACATTGTAAAGGCAGTGATCCTAGGTATAGAAGTTATCTATACTTAGTATTATTTGCAGTGAGATTTATTGGATTTGGTACAACGACAAATCATTGTTGTATGCTCCTTGGGCGTAGCCTAGTAAAGGTGAACCAAGTAAAAATATATGTTTCTGCCTAATTTCTTCCCTGTATTTCATCCAAATCATCATCATCAGATAAACAAGAAAATAATTGATCATAATAAACACAAAAGTGAAAAAAAAAGTGACCCTTATGATAAAGAGGTCAATATTTAGTGGGGTAGGAAGAATTTAGAAAACAATATCCATACCTTGATTCACCCCCCCCCCCCTCTTAGGGTATCTAGGCCCCTATTAAACCTAAAAATTAATTTGAATTCAGGAATACCCAAGCCTATTGGGTGGAAGCATTGAACATCATGGAATACCTAATAAATCATAACACCTTATTACCAATGGTAAAGGGATTTCAAGAAGTTTTGTGCCCAATAAAGACACTATTTATCTCACCTTAAACTCTTAGAAAGTTTATCCTATGCACATGAATATTCCAAATATAGAGATAAGATGTAAGTAAAATCTTGAGCATTATTCTTCACAAGCTATGGAGATGATGATTTTGTATTTCAAATTTGGGATGATGATAGAATTCAAATCATCATAAATAGAGATTTTCTATTTAATTAGAAATTCATTTGGAATGATTGTATCTTGCGGTCTAAGAAGGTTGAAGGTAATGAATTGGAATCAATTAGAATTGATCTGAATGGAGGCATCAAAAGTTCACAAATTATAGAGAGTTTAGATGTATTTGAGTCTATGAAAATTTTGTAAATTTTAGAAAAAAAATCATAGTATAGAACAAAATTTTCTATAATGAAACCAATTGAAAATATACTTGAAATATTGAGAACTAGTGAATCTTGGTCTAGAGTTTCAAAGGTTGAAATTATAAAGGTTTTAGCACTAGGGGAGTAGAAAAGAAGGCCAAATTTTAGAGTTTTATAAAAAGAAGTTAACCTTAGTGATTCTAATAAGTGGTAATTGGACATGAAGGAGGTGTTGAATTTACTACATGAGAATAACAGTAGATATCATGCAGATTTACCACTCAGAAATATAGAATTTGATAACAAGTGGGTTTTTCAATTAAAATATGAAGCCAACATAAGTAGAATTTATAAGGCAAGGTTAGTGTTCAAGGGATTTCATCAAAAGGAGGGCATCATATTTTCTGAAAATTTTTCTCCAGTAGTAAGACATATTACTATTTTAACTATTCATAGTTTGGTTGATTCTAGATGATTAAATCTAGAATATATAGATCTAAAGACAATTTTTCTTCATAGGTGTTTAGAGGAAGAAATCTATATAAAGAAAATCATTGGTTTTAGGGATCAAAAAAATTAGGGATTGGTGTGAAAACTTAGGAAAATTATATATACATTGAAAAAAGTTCCAAGACTGTGGAGCTGGAAGTTTGTCTCATTTTTAGAGGTGAAATTTTTCATGTGGTGAAAATCTTACCATTATTTCTACTAGAAGGGGTAAAATTATGGTAACTTCATCATTATATTTTTGTATATTTATGACATACTTCTAGTGGTTCTATTAATCTAATGGATTCAGGATCATAAGGACTTTTCAATGAATTTTTAAATGAAAGAGATCAAAGAAGTGAATATGATATTGGGCATGGGAATTGAATGAGATAAAGAGACCAAATGTTTTTTTATCTCTAAATGATTAAATATAGAAGATTAAAGAAAATGAAAAGTTCATAGAGAGAATATTGTATGTGTTAGTGGTGGGGATTCTCGTGTATTCTATTGTGTGAACTTGACTGGATATTTCCCATGCAATAGGAGTTGTCAGTTGATTAATGTCAAATATGGGGAAATAGAATTGAAAAGTTTTAAATTGATTCCTAAGATATATTAAAGGAACATAAGATATTATCCTTTTGCTTATAGATGATGATTTGTTGGTTGGTTATGTTGATATGGACTTTGAGAGAGACCTAGATTCACATAAAATCACAACTAAGTATATCTTCACCATCAGTGGAACCATAGTTAGCTGGATATCAATGTTGAAAATAATGATTTCTCTATCCACAACAGAACTAGATTATATGGCATCAAAAAAGAAAGTAAGGAAATAGTATGGTTAAATTGAATTATTAAGGATCTTAGATATAGATAAGAAATAAAATTACTCTACTATGATAGTCATAGTTATCCATTTATATATGTTATATATATATAAACCTTTTGCGACGGGCCTATCACAAAAAAGTATTTGCGACAAGTCCTTTTATCGTCGCAAATACTTTTTAAAAAATATATATATATAAACTATTTGTAATGGTGTCCCATCACAAAAGGTCCCGTCACAAATACTGAATAAAATAAAAAAAATATTTAATAAAATTATGATTAATGAAAAAATAATATTAATATTATTTAAATAATAAAAAATATTAAAATTCTCAATATTCACAAAAAAATATTAAAAAAATAATAAAATATTATTATTATTATTATTATTAGTAAAATAAACAAACATTAAAAAATATAATACTAATAATAAATATTAAATTATTAAATTATTAAAAAAAATCATGCAATATTTGCACCAATATAAAAGACAAAAACTGTAAATAGTTCATATTACAACAAATGTTGAATTCAAATGTTTTTAACATAACAAAAAAACCACTGGGGGTAGTCTTCTAGAGGAGGTGGAGGAGCTGGAGGAGCTGGAGGAGTTGGAGGAGATGGTGGAGGAAACTCCATTCTTAAACTACGAGTCAGACGGCGCATGTACTCTATCTACTCATGTTGCTACTACTGCCATCGACACATATCCTCCTTATGCTGATGTTGCTGCTGCCATCGACACATATTCTCCTCGTATTGCAGCTACTGCTACTGTTGACACATCTCTTCCTACTGCTTCTGCAAACTCTCTATAAGCTTAGTCTAAGCCTGCAACTGCTCCTGATACTATGATCCAAAAGATGGTTCCACTCCACAAGCTCCTCTCAAGCTTGACACTGACACCACAACAATAACATAATAAGTCCTATGAGTCAAATGAGAGCTGATACCAACTACTTGGCCCTTCTCAAAGACATACTGGGTCACCTGCATCCATGTCGCCACATCGAAATGGTGGGCACTAGTCTGATCAGATGTCTCAGTCTAACTCTCAGCCTCTTTCTGAGAGGTTATGACCTCATCTAACTCCTTCAGTTCTAATTTGAAATTAAAATAGTGAAAATATTATATGCAGTTAATTTTCAAACTGAAAAATAAATAATATTGACCACAATTTGACGCTGGCGATCACCTCTAATCTCTCCAGTGGCTGGATCACTATACATCATTTGATAAAATTTTTACTCCATAATATCGGGATAATAGACTGCCTATATAAATATAAAATAAATTGTTTGTATTTAATGTTATATAAAATATTTAAAAAAAATACTTACCAGATGCTCTCTATGCGTACTGAATATACGGCTACCAGCTCAATGTGTCACCTCCTATCTCCCCCAGTTTTTCCTCCCAATGAATATCTCCTCAAAAATCCACCACTAAAACAGTGTGAACATAATCCAACCCAAACGTGAGATGAAATGTACTTTGGATGGTGGGCTCTACACGACTCATCAAATACTGTCACTTTTTCTTTTTTAATGGTCGTTCTTCTCAAATTATGCAAAAAACTGACTAAAACACTCACGCATATACACCTCCCATGCTGCATGGATAGAGTCACACATGCTATCATCGATGGGATACCATAAACCCTACAAATAATTTATAATATCAAGTTATTAATGAAAAAAATTTCAAAATAAATATTATTTATTTACGTACCAGATAATGATTGAACATTCCGAGTTGTACATCAATGAGAATATGTTCCCATGTAATCCATGTCTGAGAAAAATAATTTCGCAAGATAGTGAT
Source organism: Viscum album (assembly GCA_963277665.1). NCBI lineage: Eukaryota > Viridiplantae > Streptophyta > Magnoliopsida > Santalales > Viscaceae > Viscum > Viscum album. The sequence continues at coordinate 494,440,314 of OY728132.1, forward strand.
CCCCTGTCCAAAAGTTACATGCACTATTGGAAACTTATCCTTTACCAATAGTTTCAAACCGTTGGTAAAGGATGGAAAACCATTGGTATAAACTATACCAACGGTTGTCCAAACCATTAGCTGTGGAGCCATGGGGATAGATATATCCCAACGGTTCTATGAGAATCGTTGGTATATGGTAGTAAAATGGATTATATACCAACATCTTCATATAACCATTGGTATAAATCTTTACCAACAGTTTAAAACTGTTGTAAATATCAAACATCATGTCTATACCAACGGTTTGAAAACTATTGGTATAGAATTTAACCAACGGTTCCCCACAAACCATTGGTAAAAGTGAAGTAAAATGTTCTATACCAAAGATTTATAAATAATTGGTATATAATTTTCTCAACAGTTTACATGAAACCATTGGTATATGTTTTTTTAGACACATATTCCAACAATTTACAACCATTAGCATAGGCTTTTTTCACCTACAGCAAGCTTACCTCCCCCCTGTGCACCTGAAGCACTCCCACTAGCAGGTCTGCCTCCCCTTGTGTTCAAAATTCATATAGAATTATCAATACCTACAAAATAAATACAGAATTGTGTATGAATTCATACATAATTCATACAATACGTAATTCTCAATACCACCAATTCTATATTTAATTACACACAGAGAGAATTAATAATTCATAATTCATAAGTTAATTAACAATTAACATATACAGAATTCAATTTAGAATTCAGAAGTCAATTACCCTATGCAATGTAGAATTCTGAATTGAATACATATAATATTTAATTCTCTATAACACATATAGAATTGAATTTAGAATTCAGAATGTAATAACCCCTATATAAGAAAATCATGTTTCAGGTTTTGAATATGGAATTGTTGTTCATAGGCATGGGTGAATTCGAATGAGATTTGAATTTTTGGATAATGTGGTATGCCATGTTATAGTAAGGGGTAATGTGACATGGGGGTGGGGGCAGCCCAGGGGGTTGGGGGTTGTCCAAGGGGGTAGAGGTGTCCAAGGGGTTGGGGGTTGTTCGGGGGCTATCCATGGGGGTGGGGGCTGTTCATGGGGTTGGGGGTTATCCAAGGGGGAAGGGGTATCCAGGGGTGGGGGTGTTCAGGGGTATGGGTGTGTCCAGGGGGTGGGGGCTATCTAGGGTGGTGAGGGGCTGTTCGGGGGGGATGGGGGCTGTCTGGGGGGTTAGGGTTCTATCCAATTGGTAGGGGGTGTCTGGGGGGTGGGGGTGTCCAAGGGGTGGGGTGGTGTCCAAGGGGGTGTAGGGGCTGTCCCTGGGGTTGGGGGCTATCCAAGGGGGTAGGGGGTGTCCAGGGGGGTGTCCAGGGGGTGGGGGGTGCCTAGGGGTTCGGGGGGTTTCCAAGGGTTGGTGTGGTTTCTAGGGGGGTGGGTGATATCTAGGGGTTGGGGCTATCTAATGGGGTAGGAGGTGTCTAGGGGGTCAGGGTTTCTGGGGGTGGGGGGCATTCCAGGGGGTGGGGGTGTCCAGGGGTTGGGGGGATTTTCAGGGGTGGGGTGGTGTCCAGGGGGTGGGGGATGTTCAGGGGTTTGGGGGGCTATCCTGGGGGGTAGGGGTGTTTGGGGGGAGGTTTTTCCAGGGTGGGGGGGGGGGGCTTTCCATGGGTGTGGGGGTGTCTAGGGAGTGGTGGGGGTGTCTCGGGGGTGGGGTGGTGCCCAGGGGGTGGAGGGGTTGTCCAAGGGGTTGGGGCTGTCCAAGGGGGTATGGGGTGTTCAGGGGGTGGGGGTTGTCCATGGGGTGGGGTGTCCAGAGGGTGGGGTGTCCAGAGGGTGGGGTGGTTTCCAGGGGGTAGGGGGGCTATCCAGGGGTTTGGGGGGTTTTCCAGGGGGTCGGGGGGTGTCTAGGGGTTGGTGGTGTCCAGGTGGGTGGGCGGGCTATCCACGGGGGTGTGGGGATGTCGAAGGGGGTAGGGGGTGTCCAGGGGTGGGGGTGTCCAGGGGAGGTGGGGGCTATCTAGGGGGTGGGGGTTTTCCATGGGGGTGGGGTGTCCAGGGGGTGGGGGTTTCCAGGGGTGGGGTGGTGTCCAAGGGGTGGGGGCTGTTCAGGGGGTTGGGGTTGTCCAAGGGGGAAGGGGGTGTCCGAGGGGTGGGTCTATCCAGGGGGTGGGTGCTTTCTATGGGGGTGGGGGTGTCCATATGGTGGGGTGTTCAGGGGGTGGGGTGGTGTCCAGGGGGTGGGGGCTGTCGAAGGGGGTGGGGGTGTCCAGGGGGGTGGGGTGTCCAGTGGGTGGGGGCTGTCCAGGGGAGGTGGGGACTTTCCATGGGGGTGGGGGTGTCCAAGGGGTGGGGGTGTCCAGGGGGTGGGGTGGTGTCCAGGGGGTTGGGGCTGTTCAGGGGGTTGGGGATGTCCATGGGTGGAGGGGTGTTTGGGGGGGTGGGGGTTGTCCAGGGGGTTGGGGGCATCCAAGGGGGTGGGGGTGTCCAGGGGGTGGGGGCTGTCTCGCGGGTGGGGGCTGTCCAGGGGGTGGGGGTGTCTAGGGGTGGGGGTGTTCAGGGGGTTGGGGGATGTCCAAGGGGGACGGGGGTGTCCGGGGGGTGGGGGATGTCTAGGGTGGGGGGATGTCCAGGGTGGGGGGGCTTTCCATGGGGCTGGGGTGTCCAAGGGGGTAGGGGGTGGGAGGGGGTGGGAGGGGGGCTATCCGAGGGGGTTTCCAGGGGTGGGGGATGTCCAAGGGGGAAGGGGGTGTCCAGGGGGGTGGGGTGTCCGAGGAGGTCAGGGGGTTGTCTAGGGGGTTGGGGGATATCCAAGAGGGTGGGGGTGTCCAGGGGGTGGGGGTGTCCAGGGGAGGGGTGAATCAGTCATAGAAAATCATCAAGTCAAGTTTTATTATTTATAGACAAAGAAATAAAGATAATGTGACCTACCTAATCACACATACATTCAGGCACAACAAATCATCAAACATAAAATGTCAATAATATTAGTCAAAAATGTAACAGATCAATCTATCCCTCATCACCATCGCTATCATCACTATCATCATTAGCCTCACCCCCATCCTCATCATCATCCCCATCATTGTCCCCACCCTCCTCCTCACCCTCGTACTCTACCTCAGCCTCCTCCTCACCCTCCTCCTCCTCCTCACCCTCCTCCACCTCGGCCTCCTCCTCTCCCTCCTCTTCTTCCACCTCACCCTCCTCCTCACCCTCATCTCAACCACCACTAGAACTTCCACCTTGTGCACCATATATAGAATTCATCGACAATATATATTCATCACAAGCTGTTATGGCCTCTGGTGGAAGTGTTGGACGTAAAACTTCCATCAGTTTCATAAATGCAGTTTTTTCCCTGGCAGACTATTCTGCCATCTCTGTGTACCTTTATTCTACCTATTCCTCTTGTGCCTTAACCTACCAGAACTCAGTGGCACTAAAAATTGTACCTGAGGATGTTCAATACCTCGTCAGGACTATACTCTTCCCTGGTTGGAAGCAAACTCAGCCAGGGTGCTCATCACCCAACACCTAATGTAAATGATCATTTGACCCAAAATTGTCAAGTTCCGGGGAATCAAGGGCCTCTAAAGCATACTGATACAAATCTAACTATATTATTAAGTTACAAAATAGATATTAAAATTTGAAATCAACAAAGTAAAACTTTTAATCTTCTGCTGAGTCGGTTCATTAACCGCACTTCCATCTTTCTTCCTTCTACTCGAGCAAAACAGTTTTGCTCGAGGCACACGTCATTCAATATTTAATGTTTGCCTATAAAATGACATTGAATTTAGGAAACCATAATTAAAAATAGGTTACCAATAATTAATTTCATAACTAAAATTATATAAAAAACTATCATACCATCTTCCTCTCATGATCTGGCATCGTAGTACGTCCCAATGTGTGGAGGTATTTTTTAGCATAAATGTTTTTAGTATTTATTTTAGATGATTACTAAATAAAATTTAATAATACAAAATATAGTATTAACAAAAAACATAAAAAAATCATTTAAATACCTCAAATGTGATTAATACCTTAAACTGGGTACTCGTCCAATGATTAATCATCTGTCGATACCATTCTAACGGACAATCATCAATGACAGGGACCACCTATAACTCTATGTCAACTCTAGCATGCTAGACAATTTACAACTCATGCTTATAGGCTCTCCAAATCTCACCTAAATCCTTTAGACATATTGGTCATTCACCCTCACCATCAGGGAAATTAAACCGAAGCTGACACAAAAATATTAATTCATATAAATAAATAAATATATATATATATATATATTTCATTAAATACAATAGATTTTTTTACCCATATCTCTGCCCAAGTATTATCTTTGAATTAATTTGGAAACTGTCTCCATGAGAGTGGGCTGACAAGAATGATGTCAGAGTATTTGGAAAGTGTCGCAAAAAACTCTGACATTGCTACCTTGTTTTTTCAATCATTTGACTGTATTTATTGTAGTCCACCATCAACTATGTGAGGTGGTTCCACACCGCATGCATGTATGTACGCCCTCGCCCCTACCTTCTATCAGTAGATGTATCTGTTATGAAAGAAAAAAAAATTATTTTATCAATACATGTTATAATGAAAATAAATAATGGTATAAAAATTTATTAGGTTTGTATAAATATACCTGTAGTAGTATTATCAATGGGTGCCACTGGATCCGCAGAAACTAAGGAACACCCTATACAGGTGGAGTGGGTCCCAATGTATGCTCCACAGGGACAGACTCTGGAAAAACAAGATTTGAAGAATATGGAATATAAAATCTCAAAGAGAAGGAAGCAGAAGTAAAATAAGCTGACACAGATGGCTGGCTGAATGTTGGATGGGGAGTGGGAATCATAATCGGATATGGTAAAGACAAGTGAGGAGGCTCAAATATAAAAGGTGGTGAAAACATGGGAGGCCTAAATATCCTATGTGTCCCTAATGACACATAGGGATCGGAATTAGGGATATATGGTATGTCAGTGGGAGGGGAATGGTCTAATCAGGTACGCTGACCAGATCAGCTAGCTCTCGTACCCCCCCCCCTCATACGAACACCCTGAGTACTAGGACCACTACAAGGTTCCTCATCAAATAATTGTCACCTAAGAGGTGGATCCTACAAATATGTTTGAAAAAATTAATCACATGACATTATATATTATTTAAATATATATATTTGAAATAAAATACTCACTATAGGAACAAGTGGTGGAATACCCATCTCTGTAGGATCGAAATATAATATGAGATGCTCAATATACAAGAGGGGGGGTGAATTGTATACTTTAAAAATTCCTTTGGAACCTTTAAAGTTAGTTATGAACAACTAGAGTTTCCTTAAGAAAAGGAAAGAGCTAAGTTTAAAAAAGTTAAACTAAGTAAATTCACAATACCTCTAACACCAAACTAAACTTGGAAAGAGATTCCAAAAGTAGGTTCCGGAAATATGGTTCCGGAAAGTGAAACTTAACAAAAGTTACAATATGAGATTCTACCTTAAAGCGTATAGAATCTAAACTAATCAGAGTAAGTAAGGAAGTATAAGAAAATTATACTTTCCTTAAGATACAAATTTACAGCGGAATAAAGACAAGTAGTAAAACTACTAGTAACAAGATAATAGTCTTTTAACCCAAAGAGAAGGGTATCCAACAACCTTGGATAAAGGTCCCTTGATTTATACTTTCAAGCAAGTCTGTCTTACCCACACCAGGGTAAGCCCTCGATACGAAGATCAGTGTCTCTGTCTTGCTATCCCCGCAAGCCCTCAACTTCAAGGTAGTTGGCAACCTCTGTCTTTCTCAGCAAGAAAGCCCTCGATCTTTAAGGTAGTCGGCACCTCTGTCTTTCTCAGCAAGAAAGCCCTCGATCTTTAAGGTAGTCGGCACCTCTGTCTTCCTATCCCCGGAAGCCCTCGAATGTAATCACCAACATTCGGAGTCGCACGAAGCTTTGAGAGTTAATAAGAGACTCTCTCTCTAGAAATCACTTCAACAGCATGTAGGCACAAAACTCAGTTGTTTTTCCAACAGCTCCGAGCTCTTTCAAATGAGCTCCTATTTATAGGTAAGGTCGGCTCCTTCTCCAACGGTCATATTTTCCTTAAAGTTCGGAGGGACCTGTACACGTGTCACTTAGACAATGGTTAGTTTGTAACAAAATGGACGACATCGTTTTATAACAAAGTAAGTGTAACAGAATGCACGACATCGTTTTAAACTCTAACAAAAAAAGGTTCGGAATAGAAACTTCGGAGTGAAAGTTCGGAGTGAGTAAATTCAGAGTGTATAAAACAATGATAATCAGATTCTGTTTAATAGGAGAATTCGGAATGAGAATTCGGAGTAGGAATTCGGAATAGGAATTCGTCATCAGAAATCGTAATGAGAATTCATCATCAGAATTCGTAATGAGAATTTATCATCAGAATTCGTAATGAGAATTCGTCATCAGAATTCGTAATAAGAATTCTTTATCAGAATTCGTAATGAGAATTCGGAATGAGATTTCTTCATTAGAATTCGTAATGAGAATTCTTAATTGGAATTCGTAATGAGAATTCTTCATTGGAATTCGTTATGAGAATTCTTCTTCAGAATTCGTAATGAGAATTCGGAATGGGATTTCTTCATTAGAATTCGTAATGAGAATTCTTCTTCAGAATTCGTATCCTGAATCTGGAATAGAACTAAGTCAGAATTCATATCCGGAATTCGGAATGAAACTTCCTTATAGTTCTTGTCCAGAACCGAATCTTAAAACAGAATGCTTTTTATCAGTTTTAATGATTCCGAGAAAGTGAATCCGAATTTCATACTTAAGAAAAATATTAATGAAAATATGATAAGGATAAATTTTTCTTATAAAAGCGATTTTCCTTAAGAAAGCATTTTTCCTTATAAAAGCAATTTTCCTTAAAGATAAGGTGTTTGTGATTTTCAAAACAAGAAGGAATGGAAAAGTCATAAGGAAAACCTTATTGACTCAACAATCTCCCCCTTTTTGGAAAGCACAAACATCCTTACGAAAAAGCTATTCTAAGAAGAAAGAAACACATTAAAGCTTATCTCCCTTGGTTTAAGAATATAGATGAATACAACTAACTCCCCCTTAGGCTTTGAAACTCTAAGGATCGTATTCATATTTCCAGAGTGATGTTTCTTTAAGAAAAACTCCCCCTTAAACAAACTCTTATTAGAGTTCTTTTTCCTTGGGTATTTTCCTTTCTCCCCCTTTGAAAAACTCTTATTAGATTTCCTCTTTTTCTTAAGGATCTTTTCCTTCTCCCCCTTTGTGATTTTCAAAAAGAATTTGGAGGGAATGGAAAAAATAACAAAGTACCTGAAAAGATTAGTAACGACAGCAATAGAAACAACAAGCACAATTTTCATTATAATTGAAATGTCAGCAACAAAAAAAATTACAACAAAAAGATCGGATTGGTCATTTTGGATCTTTCTCCTTCGACATGAGCCCTTTGAGAATTGTCTTGATCTTCTTGAGGTCTTTGTGATCTTCCTCTGCTTGCTTTTCTAGGGCAACTATTCTTGCTGACTGAGCTTCAATTATTTCTTCCTGAGCCTTAAACTTTTCTTCCTGAGCTTCTATTTTCTCTTCCTGAGACTTTATCCTTTCTAGAAAGTTGATCCGATGATCTCTTTCAAATTTCCAACTTTGATTAACAGAGTTGAGCTTTCCATTCAGATCTCTTACTTCCTGACTCCGAATGTTCTTTTCCTCTGTCAATTTCTCATCGAATGAGGCAGTCATCTCATGAAACTTCTTGTCCTCGGTTTGAAATGCATCCTTAACATTCTCCTGAAACTCATCCAGCAACCTCATCTCTTCCACATTCTTCTTCGACCAGCTAGTCATCCTTTTGCAAGATCTTTTATGGGCTTCGTAACCAATAAAGAAATTTTTGAACTGGGCTTCTATCTCAACACATTTATCCATAACCATGGATACGGAATCAGTTTTCTGATTTAGCGTATGTTGGAGCATCTGGCACCGAGAGTCAATACTGGAGAAGGTCGGAATGGTTCCCACCAACTTCTTCAAGGATTGAACAACAAAATCGTGCCCCAACGATGATGATTCCGAATCTGACAACTTGCTCGGAGAGTTTTCTTCTTCAATAAGCTCCAACTTCCTCTTAGAAGAGCTACCAGCTTCCTTCCTCATACTCTTTTCAGAACTCGGGGTATCAGTAAGAATTTGCTTTCCCTTATCTTTTTCCGGAATTGAGACCTGTTCCGGAGATCTGTTCTCACTATCAGAGACTTGAACAATTTTATCTTCCTCATCAGCAACTTCTTGAACATTGGCTTCCACGTTTCCCATCTGAGCAGCATCAAGTAAAATATGTTCTTGACAAGTAACTTCTTCTTCTCCCTTTTCTTCTTCCATTGCAGGAGTAACAAGCTTTGAAGATTGAGCTTCAGATGTTCGGAGCGAGAGGTGTTCCGAAGGAGTTCCCTTATATTCATCTAATTGTTTGAGCACATCTCCTGTCTCACCACTTCCTTCAGCCGCTTCTTCAACCTCTTCCACTTGCTCTACTTCCTCAGTAGCAACAGCCTCTTCCGGAGTAACAAGATTTCTTCCTGGAGTCTCAGGTAGAGATTCCAGAGAAAAAGATCTCGGAACGGGAATGGTTGCTGAAACCATTTCATTAAACTTCAACAAAGCTTGCACAGCCTCAGCTTCTGACAACTTCTTCTTCAGCTTCTTTTCCTTAGCTTGCTTCTCAAGCTCATCAGCAGCCTTTTCTTTCAGAGCCTTAGCCTCTGCAGGATCCAATCCGAACTGCGGATCTCCTTCCTTCCTCTTCTCCTTGTCAGCTCTCCACTTCGCTGCAACCTCATCAGTATAGGTTTTCTTCTTTTTGGACTTAGGAGGTGCGGAATGGACTTCCTTAGACTTAGGTTCCTCAGCATCGCCTACCACTTCTTTCTGCTTCCTCTTCCTTGCCGGCTTGGATGATTCCGGATCAGCCACTTTCGGAGTCACTTCTACTTGAGGAGGTAGATCAATGAACTTCCCTGACTCCTTGTTAAAAGCTATATTCATCCTTTTAAGAGTTGCATCACTGAGCAACATGATCTTGCAAACTTTCGGCTTAGAACTGCAGGCAACCTTGAAGGATTTTAGGCACCGAACTATCAGCTTCGACAATATTGCCGGGTACATTACTATCTGAGCTCTCAGATTTCCCTTCTTCAAGTTTTCAATATTAAGAAGGATATGCTTCATCAGGTTGAACTTCCTTAGATTTATCAGGAAATCCAAGATGTATATCTCACTCTTCTTCAAGTTGTCCTTATCTCCTTTTCTCGGTACGATAAGCCCTTGCACCCATAACTCCAAAATCCTGAAGTTTGTAGAAAGACTTGCTATCTTTGGAGCCTTGTCATCATCCAATCCGAGAATTTCTAAGGCTTTCTCCTTGTTGAAACTACCCAAGGAGTCTGGCAGAACGTGCGAGATAAACTCAGCTTCACCTTCATAACTCAACCCTACCAAGCTTGCAGCCTTGGTGTAAGATAGCTTATATGTCTTGCCATATGATTTGAAGGAGAACTTCTCTCTATTATCTTCCATAAAGAAAGCAACTGACTCATAAAACTCGACAAGAAAGTCAGAGTAAACTTCATCTTGGTTGCCGGTTTTTGATACAGCAACATCTTCCCAGCCATTCAGCTTGATATTCTTTGATATAATAGAATCATAGTTGCTGAAGAAATTCGGATGCACTAACCGTTCTCTGTAGACTAACCACTGTGAAATGGGCTTAGTTGAAGACATTTCTTGAGAAGCTAACTCTGCAGACATTCGGATTAGAAGTCTCTGAGAAGTTCGGAACAGAGAAGGCTGAAGTTCGGAATAGCCTTAAATCAGAGAGTCAGAGCTTCAGCACGCAAAAGCTTGAAATCGATGTGGGACTCAAAAAATAGGGTCCCCTTTATATAGGCAATGGGATGACGGTTCAACTTCCTCGGTTGATCTAACGGTTTAGAATGATCTGAGATATGATCTAACGGTTGAAAGCTTGAATCCGATCTTTTTGAGGTTTTATTAAAACAAAGATTTAAGAAAACTATAATCCGAAAACAAACTATAAGAAATTTCCAGCAAGTAAAATATGATTACGAAAACTTCAGTAAGGAAATCATACCTTTCGGATTAGCTTAGGAAAGTTATTCGTAATGGGAAATATAAAGACGACTACGAAAAAGTTAATACAAAAAACTAAATACGAAAAACTCAATACGAAAAAGTAAATACGAAAAACTCAATACGAAAAACTCAATACGAAAAACTCAATACGAAAAAGTAAAATATGAAAAACAAAACTTGGTACGAAAATCTGGTTATGAAAGTCTCAGTACGAAAGTTGTCCATTCCGGAAATTTTCAATACGAATACTTTCATTCCAGAAGTATTCTGTACGAAAATATCCATTCTGGAAAATGGTAGTTCCGAAAGTTCCATTCCGGAAATTTTCGTTTCGAAAAATTCGAAAACAAATTTTGAAAAAACTTTGTTAAATAAACAAACAAATGTATTCCCCCTATGAAAAGGAGTTTATTACTGTAAGGAGATTTTTCAACAGAAAGTTAATTAAGGAAGATTACCTTACGGTTATCATTCCTAACTTCTGTTTAATATATTCAAATCTATCAGAAGGCAAGGATTTTGTGAAAATATCAGCAAGTTGATCTTGCGTTCCGATAAACTGAAGAATAATATCTCCTTTAAGTGTGTGATCCCTAAGAAAGTGATGCCTAATATCTATGTGTTTTGCACGAGAGTGATGTGCAGGGTTTTTACTTAGGGCAATGGCACTTGTGTTATCACACAAAATTTGAGTTTTAGAAAAACTCAGGCCATAGTCTGTGAGTGTGTGTTGCATCCACAACACTTGTGCACAACAACTTCCAGCTGCTACATATTCAGCTTCAGCAGTGGAGAGTGCAACAGAATGTTGCTTCTTGCATGACCAAGAAACTAATGAATCTCCTAAGAAATGACAAGTTCCGGATGTACTTTTCCTATCCATTCTACATCCACCAAAGTCAGCATCAGAAAAGCTTTTTAGAACAAAATCATTTCCAGAAGTATAAAATAATCCTAGATCCATGGTTCCCTTAAGGTAGCGAAAAATTCTTTTTACTGACTTTAAGTGAGATTCCTTAGGATTGGATTGATATCTTGCACATAAGCATACTGAAAACATTAAGTCTGGTCGACTAGCTATTAAGTAAAGTAGACTTCCAATCATACCTCTAAAAGATGTTTGATCTACTGGTTTCCCAGCTTCATCAAGATCTAAAGAGTTTGAGGTACCAATGGGAGTACTTATACTCTTAGTGTTGTCATAACCATACTTTTTAAGAAGATCTTTAATATACTTATGTTGAGATATGTAGGTTCCTTCTGGTTTTTGAGAAATTTGAAAACCAAGGAAAAATGTTAACTCACCCATCATACTCATTTCAAACTCAGATTTCATTAGACTAGCAAAGGAGTCAGTCAAAGATTGCTGAGTTGAACCAAATATAATGTCATCAACATAAATTTGAACAATCAAAACATTTTTCTTATCTTTCTTTATAAAAAGGGTTGGATCTGCATTTCCCTTAACATAGTTATTTTGAAGCAAAAATCCAGTGAGTCTATCATACCATGCTCGTGGGGCTTGTTTAAGGCCATACAAAGCTTTGGTAAGTCTAAAAACATGATCAGGATGTTTTGTATCTTCAAATCCAGGAGGTTGTTCAACAAAAACTTCCTCTTGAACATAACCGTTAAGAAAAGCACATTTCACATCCATTTGAAATAGTTTGAAATTAAAGAATGCTGCAAAGGCAAGTAGAATACGGATAGATTCAAGTCTAGCTACTGGAGCATAGGTTTCTTCATAGTCTATTCCTTCTTGCTGATTATAGCCTTTAGCAACAAGTCTAGCCTTATTTCTAACAATGACTCCATTTTCATCACATTTATTTCTGAAGACCCACTTTACTCCAATAACAGAAGTTTCCTTAGGTCTCTCAACCAAGGTCCAGACTTTATTCCTTTCGAATTCATTTAGTTCATCTTGCATTGCTTTGATCCAATCATCATCACCTAAAGCTTCATCAGTGCTTTTAGGTTCTAATTGGGAAAGAAATTCTAGATGTTCTACTTCATTTCTTAAGGAACTTCTGGTCCTTACAGGTTGATTTACATCACCAATGATACTATCACTGGGATGATTCTTAAGAAACATCTGATTTGGGTTTTGTAAAACCTGTTCATCAACATAGGGTAGAAAGTCTTCTGGGGTAAATGTTTCAGAAGTATCTTCTTGAACAATTTCCTTATCAGAAGGTTCTTCTATCAAAGGTTGATAATCAGTTTTTGAAAACACATCCGAAGATGTAGGTTGGGAGGTTTTAAAAACAAAAGGGTCTGATTCATCAAATTTTACATGTACTGTTTCCTCAACAGTGCAAGTATTTTTATTAAAAACTCTATAAGCCTTAGAGGTTGTGGAATATCCTAAGAAAATTCCTTCATCTGATTTTGGTGCGAATTTATGTAAGTTATCTTTAGTATTCAAGATGAATACTTTGCAGCCAAAAACCTTGAAGTAGGAAAGTCTAGGTTTTCTACCATTCCATAACTCATAAGGAGTTTTATTAAGAAAAGGTCTAATCAAAACTCGATTTATAGTATAACAAGCAGTACTTACAGCTTCAGCCCAGAAATGTCTAGCAATAGAATATTCACTCAACATGGTTCTAGTTATTTCTTGAAGAATTCTATTTCTTCTTTCAACTACATCATTCTGTTGAGGAGTTCTAGGTGCTGAAAAGTTGTGAGTAATACCTTTCTTACTACAAAAAGTTTCAAAATCTGAATTTTGAAATTCTCCTCCATGATCACTATGAATAGTTTTCAATGGAAGGTTTTTCTCATTTTTAACTTGAGCTCTAAAACTTTTGAAATAGGAAAAAGCTTCAGATTTCCTTGCTAGAAAATAGACCCAAGTAAATCTAGTGTAATCATCAACTAGAACAAACACATAGTATTTGCCTCCAATGCTTACAGTTTGTGTTGGACCAAAAAGATCCATATGCACCAACTGTAATGCATCGGTTGTTGAGACTTCACCGATTGACTTAAAACTAGATTTATGTTGCTTGCCATACTGACAAGGATCACAAACTTTAGAAGAATCAAATCTAAGCTCCGGTAGATCCTTAACAAGTTTCTTCTTAGAGAGTTTACATAGGTTTCTAAGATTACAGTGTCCTAATCTTCTATGCCATAACCAAGAGTGATCTTCCATTGCACTTAGGCAAGGTAAATCTTGGCTTCTTAGGTCTTCTAAGTTTAAGGTGTAAACATTCTCTTGCCTATTGGCTGAGAGAATAAACTCTTCCTTGGAATTGTGAACTAAGCATTTATCATTCCTAAAATTCACAAGGTAACCTTCATCACATAACTGACTTATGCTAATGAGGTTGTGCTTAAGACCTTTAACAAAAAGAACATTTGAAATCAAAGTTTTACCTAAAAGAACTATATTACCAATACCAACAATCTCTCCCTTAGCATTGTCTCCGAAAGTTACCTTTCCTCCTTTCGTTTTGATAATCTTTTCAAAAAATCTTTTGTTACCAGTCATATGCCGGGAACATCCACTATCCATGTACCAAATATTGTTGCTGGAACTTTCTTTATTTTCCTGAAATTAAGAACAAAGTTAGACTTTCGGAATCCAAACTTGTTTGGATCCGAGACTTCCAGACAATAAAATTTTTGGTACCCACATTTTCTTAGAAAAATAAGCTTTATGAAAACCTAAGGATTGGGTTTTGTTTAAGGAACAATTTCTTGCCCAGTGACCACCACATTGACACTTAGTACAAAATGGGGCACTTTGAGGAACAAAATAATTGTTGCTGAAAACAGGTTTTGCATGGGTATAACCAAATCCGGATTTATTTCTTAAAGGTCGTATTTGAGAATACATCTTATCAAAATTTTCCTTACCATGGGTAAAGTTTGATAAACACTTCTTTAAGGAAAAAATTTCGGACTTGAGTTTTACAACCAAGTTTTTATCCTCAAAATCATTAGTTTTAGAACTAGAGTTAAGCTCGAAAACACTTTTATTAGAAATTACTTTTTCTAACTCTTTAGAAAGTTTATTCTTCTCAGAACTTACTTCCTCAAGATTTTTTGAAATATTTTCAAAATCAGCATTTTTCTTATCAAGATCTTTAGAAAGATCTGATATCTCTTTAGTAAGAATAGAATTCCTAGAATTTGCCTTATCAAGTTTCTTGTTGAGTTTGGAATTCTCAATATCAAGAAGTTCAGCAAACCTAGAGACTTCTTCAAAAGTAGGTAAAGTATTTTCCTCATCAGAAGATGATTCTTCATCAGAAGAGTTATAATACTTACTATCATTAGAATTTAAGGAAACATTAGTCAATGATTCAGCATTTCGTACCTTAGCCATAAGACAATGATTTTCAATAGGTAATCTGGCTATAAGACCAAGATTCTTCTGTCCTGAAGATTCATATTCAGAAGATTCATCTGAAGAGTCACCACCACTGGCACTCCAGGTATCATTAGCTTTCAAAACTTTCTTAGCTTTAGCTTTGTAATACTTCTTCCTGTTTCTGTCTGAATGCCTTTCCTTCCTTTCTTTCTTTCTGAGCATAGGGAAATCTGGTCTAATATGTCCAGCTCTTTTACATTCATAACAAGTAACTTCTCCATCTTTCTTATCTTTCCTATCCTTCTTCTTATACTTGGATTGAAAGTTTCTCTGTCCAGCTATCTTGTTCATCCTTCGAGCAAGATTGGCTAATTCATTTTCTGAAACTTCACTCTCACTAGATTCGGATTGGAAAATAACTTTCTTCGATTTGGATCTGGTTACTCTCTCAGGAGTCTTAGCTTTCATCTGATTTGAAGTTGTAGTAAAAGCAACAGTACCATTTCCATTCTTCTTCTTGATGTTGTCAGCATCTCTCTTCATTCTGGTCTCATGTTGTAGAAGAGTTCCAAATAATTCATCAAGAGTAATTTGAGTAACCTTCCTGTTCTCATCTATAGCTGTTCTCTTAGATTCCCACTCATTGGGCATAATATCAATTATCTTGTCCACAAGAGCTTCATCATCTAAACCTTTCTCTCCCATAGATTGTAGACTGTTGACGATAGTCATAAACCTCTGTTGAACTTTACAGATAGGTTCTCCATAAGGAAAATTGAAGCCATGATATTCAGCTCTAAGCATAGCTCTTCTTGTCTCAATCACCTTAGAAGTCCCAAAGTGTGTAACCTCTAACTTCTTCCATATACAGTTAGCTGCTTCACAAGAAGAAATTTGGCTATATATATTTCTAGTCATTGAACATAATAAAGTATTGCGTACCTTGTAGTTGAGTTGATATTCTTGCTTCTCCTGGTTAGTAAAGGTTCTGACTTCCTTGTCAGGAATTTTATAATCACCAGTAAGCATGACAAAGTTATCTACCCCAGTATTGATAACAAAAGTCTTCATACGATCTCTCCAGTATTCATAATCATTACCATCAAAGATAGGTGGCCTTGTAGGATTCAGATTGTCAATAGATCCAACATTAATTCCTGCCATACTTGAAAATAACTTGGATACAAACTTGTTAGTAGCTTAGAATCGCAATCACAAAGTTCGGAATGGGAAAAGTTCGGAATGGAAAATCCGGAAAGACAAAGTTCGGAATAGAAAATTGAGCAAGAAAAACTTGTATGTGAGTACAAGTATTTCAGTAACCAAGGCTCTGATACCAAATGTAAGAATGGTATAGAGTAAGAGGTTTCCAACCTTTGATACCAATTGTAGGATCGAAATATAATATGAGATGCTCAATATACAAGAGGGGGGTGAATTGTATACTTTAAAAATTCCTTTGGAACCTTTAAAGTTAGTTATGAACAACTAGAGTTTCCTTAAGAAAAGGAAAGAGCTAAGTTTAACAAAGTTAAACTAAGTAAATTCACAATACCTCTAACACCAAACTAAACTTGGAAAGAGATTCCAAAAGTAGGTTCCGGAAATATGGTTCCGGAAAGTGAAACTTAACAAAAGTTACAATATGAGATTCTACCTTAAAGCGTATAGAATCTAAACTAATCAGAGTAAGTAAGGAAGTATAAGAAAATTATACTTTCCTTAAGATACAAATTTACAGCGGAATAAAGACAAGTAGTAAAACTACTAGTAACAAGATAATAGTCTTTTAACCCAAAGAGAAGGGTATCCAACAACCTTGGATAAAGGTCCCTTGATTTATACTTTCAAGCAAGTCTGTCTTACCCACACCAGGGTAAGCCCTCGATACGAAGATCGGTGTCTCTGTCTTGCTATCCCCGCAAGCCCTCAACTTCAAGGTAGTTGGCAACCTCTGTCTTTCTCAGCAAGAAAGCCCTCGATCTTTAAGGTAGTCGGCACCTCTGTCTTTCTCAGCAAGAAAGCCCTCGATCTTTAAGGTAGTCGGCACCTCTGTCTTCCTATCCCCGGAAGCCCTCGAATGTAATCACCAACATTCGGAGTCGCACGAAGCTTTGAGAGTTAATAAGAGACTCTCTCTCTAGAAATCACTTCAACAGCATGTAGGCACAAAACTCAGTTGTTTTTCCAACAGCTCCGAGCTCTTTCAAATGAGCTCCTATTTATAGGTAAGGTCGGCTCCTTCTCCAACGGTCATATTTTCCTTAAAGTTCGGAGGGACCTGTACACGTGTCACTTAGACAATGGTTAGTTTGTAACAAAATGGACGACATCGTTTTATAACAAAGTAAGTGTAACAGAATGCACGACATCGTTTTAAACTCTAACAAAAAAAGGTTCGGAATAGAAACTTCGGAGTGAAAGTTCGGAGTGAGTAAATTCAGAGTGTATAAAACAATGATAATCAGATTCTGTTTAATAGGAGAATTCGGAATGAGAATTCGGAGTAGGAATTCGGAATAGGAATTCGTCATCAGAAATCGTAATGAGAATTCATCATCAGAATTCGTAATGAGAATTTATCATCAGAATTCGTAATGAGAATTCGTCATCAGAATTCGTAATAAGAATTCTTTATCAGAATTCGTAATGAGAATTCGGAATGAGATTTCTTCATTAGAATTCGTAATGAGAATTCTTAATTGGAATTCGTAATGAGAATTCTTCATTGGAATTCGTTATGAGAATTCTTCTTCAGAATTCGTAATGAGAATTCGGAATGGGATTTCTTCATTAGAATTCGTAATGAGAATTCTTCTTCAGAATTCGTATCCTGAATCTGGAATAGAACTAAGTCAGAATTCATATCCGGAATTCGGAATGAAACTTCCTTATAGTTCTTGTCCAGAACCGAATCTTAAAACAGAATGCTTTTTATCAGTTTTAATGATTCCGAGAAAGTGAATCCGAATTTCATACTTAAGAAAAATATTAATGAAAATATGATAAGGATAAATTTTTCTTATAAAAGCGATTTTCCTTAAGAAAGCATTTTTCCTTATAAAAGCAATTTTCCTTAAAGATAAGGTGTTTGTGATTTTCAAAACAAGAAGGAATGGAAAAGTCATAAGGAAAACCTTATTGACTCAACAATCTCCCCCTTTTTGGAAAGCACAAACATCCTTACGAAAAAGCTATTCTAAGAAGAAAGAAACACATTAAAGCTTATCTCCCTTGGTTTAAGAATATAGATGAATACGACTAACTCCCCCTTAGGCTTTGAAACTCTAAGGATCGTATTCATATTTCCGGAGTGATGTTTCTTTAAGAAAAACTCCCCCTTAAACAAACTCTTATTAGAGTTCTTTTTCCTTGGGTATTTTCCTTTCTCCCCCTTTGAAAAACTCTTATTAGATTTCCTCTTTTTCTTAAGGATCTTTTCCTTCTCCCCCTTTGTGATTTTCAAAAAGAATTTGGAGGGAATGGAAAAAATAACAAAGTACCTGAAAAGATTAGTAACGACAGCAATAGAAACAACAAGCACAATTTTCATTATAATTGAAATGTCAGCAACAAAAAAAAATTACAACAAAAAGATCGGATTGGTCATTTTGGATCTTTCTCCTTCGACATGAGCCCTTTGAGAATTGTCTTGATCTTCTTGAGGTCTTTGTGATCTTCCTCTGCTTGCTTTTCTAGGGCAACTATTCTTGCTGACTGAGCTTCAATTATTTCTTCCTGAGCCTTAAACTTTTCTTCCTGAGCTTCTATTTTCTCTTCCTGAGACTTTATCCTTTCTAGAAAGTTGATCCGATGATCTCTTTCAAATTTCCAACTTTGATTAACAGAGTTGAGCTTTCCATTCAGATCTCTTACTTCCTGACTCCGAATGTTCTTTTCCTCTGTCAATTTCTCATCGAATGAGGCAGTCATCTCATGAAACTTCTTGTCCTCGGTTTGAAATGCATCCTTAACATTCTCCTGAAACTCATCCAGCAACCTCATCTCTTCCACATTCTTCTTCGACCAGCTAGTCATCCTTTTGCAAGATCTTTTATGGGCTTCGTAACCAATAAAGAAATTTTTGAACTGGGCTTCTATCTCAACACATTTATCCATAACCATGGATACGGAATCAGTTTTCTGATTTAGCGTATGTTGGAGCATCTGGCACCGAGAGTCAATACTGGAGAAGGTCGGAATGGTTCCCACCAACTTCTTCAAGGATTGAACAACAAAATCGTGCCCCAACGATGATGATTCCGAATCTGACAACTTGCTCGGAGAGTTTTCTTCTTCAATAAGCTCCAACTTCCTCTTAGAAGAGCTACCAGCTTCCTTCCTCATACTCTTTTCAGAACTCGGGGTATCAGTAAGAATTTTCTTTCCCTTATCTTTTTCCGGAATTGAGACCTGTTCCGGAGATCTGTTCTCACTATCAGAGACTTGAACAATTTTATCTTCCTCATCAGCAACTTCTTGAACATTGGCTTCCACGTTTCCCATCTGAGCAGCATCAAGTAAAATATGTTCTTGACAAGTAACTTCTTCTTCTCCCTTTTCTTCTTCCATTGCAGGAGTAACAAGCTTTGAAGATTGAGCTTCAGATGTTCGGAGCGAGAGGTGTTCCGAAGGAGTTCCCTTATATTCATCTAATTGTTTGAGCACATCTCCTGTCTCACCACTTCCTTCAGCCGCTTCTTCAACCTCTTCCACTTGCTCTACTTCCTCAGTAGCAACAGCCTCTTCCGGAGTAACAAGATTTCTTCCTGGAGTCTCAGGTAGAGATTCCAGAGAAAAAGATCTCGGAACGGGAATGGTTGCTGAAACCATTTCATTAAACTTCAACAAAGCTTGCACAGCCTCAGCTTCTGACAACTTCTTCTTCAGCTTCTTTTCCTTAGCTTGCTTCTCAAGCTCATCAGCAGCCTTTTCTTTCAGAGCCTTAGCCTCTGCAGGATCCAATCCGAACTGCGGATCTCCTTCCTTCCTCTTCTCCTTGTCAGCTCTCCACTTCGCTGCAACCTCATCAGTATAGGTTTTCTTCTTTTTGGACTTAGGAGGTGCGGAATGGACTTCCTTAGACTTAGGTTCCTCAGCATCGCCTACCACTTCTTTCTGCTTCCTCTTCCTTGCCGGCTTGGATGATTCCGGATCAGCCACTTTCGGAGTCACTTCTACTTGAGGAGGTAGATCAATGAACTTCCCTGACTCCTTGTTAAAAGCTATATTCATCCTTTTAAGAGTTGCATCACTGAGCAACATGATCTTGCAAACTTTCGGCTTAGAACTGCAGGCAACCTTGAAGGATTTTAGGCACCGAACTATCAGCTTCGACAATATTGCCGGGTACATTACTATCTGAGCTCTCAGATTTCCCTTCTTCAAGTTTTCAATATTAAGAAGGATATGCTTCATCAGGTTGAACTTCCTTAGATTTATCAGGAAATCCAAGATGTATATCTCACTCTTCTTCAAGTTGTCCTTATCTCCTTTTCTCGGTACGATAAGCCCTTGCACCCATAACTCCAAAATCCTGAAGTTTGTAGAAAGACTTGCTATCTTTGGAGCCTTGTCATCATCCAATCCGAGAATTTCTAAGGCTTTCTCCTTGTTGAAACTACCCAAGGAGTCTGGCAGAACGTGCGAGATAAACTCAGCTTCACCTTCATAACTCAACCCTACCAAGCTTGCAGCCTTGGTGTAAGATAGCTTATATGTCTTGCCATATGATTTGAAGGAGAACTTCTCTCTATTATCTTCCATAAAGAAAGCAACTGACTCATAAAACTCGACAAGAAAGTCAGAGTAAACTTCATCTTGGTTGCCGGTTTTTGATACAGCAACATCTTCCCAGCCATTCAGCTTGATATTCTTTGATATAATAGAATCATAGTTGCTGAAGAAATTCGGATGCACTAACCGTTCTCTGTAGACTAACCACTGTGAAATGGGCTTAGTTGAAGACATTTCTTGAGAAGCTAACTCTGCAGACATTCGGATTAGAAGTCTCTGAGAAGTTCGGAACAGAGAAGGCTGAAGTTCGGAATAGCCTTAAATCAGAGAGTCAGAGCTTCAGCACGCAAAAGCTTGAAATCGATGTGGGACTCAAAAAATAGGGTCCCCTTTATATAGGCAATGGGATGACGGTTCAACTTCCTCGGTTGATCTAACGGTTTAGAATGATCTGAGATATGATCTAACGGTTGAAAGCTTGAATCCGATCTTTTTGAGGTTTTATTAAAACAAAGATTTAAGAAAACTATAATCCGAAAACAAACTATAAGAAATTTCCAGCAAGTAAAATATGATTACGAAAACTTCAGTAAGGAAATCATACCTTTCGGATTAGCTTAGGAAAGTTATTCGTAATGGGAAATATAAAGACGACTACGAAAAAGTTAATACAAAAAACTAAATACGAAAAACTCAATACGAAAAAGTAAATACGAAAAACTCAATACGAAAAACTCAATACGAAAAACTCAATACGAAAAAGTAAAATATGAAAAACAAAACTTGGTACGAAAATCTGGTTATGAAAGTCCCAGTACGAAAGTTGTCCATTCCGGAAATTTTCAATACGAATACTTTCATTCCAGAAGTATTCTGTACGAAAATATCCATTCTGGAAAATGGTAGTTCCGAAAGTTCCATTCCGGAAATTTTCGTTTCGAAAAATTCGAAAACAAATTTTGAAAAAACTTTGTTAAATAAACAAACAAATGTACTCCCCCTATGAAAAGGAGTTTATTACTGTAAGGAGATTTTTCAACAGAAAGTTAATTAAGGAAGATTACCTTACGGTTATCATTCCTAACTTCTGTTTAATATATTCAAATCTATCAGAAGGCAAGGATTTTGTGAAAATATCAGCAAGTTGATCTTGCGTTCCGATAAACTGAAGAATAATATCTCCTTTAAGTGTGTGATCCCTAAGAAAGTGATGCCTAATATCTATGTGTTTTGCACGAGAGTGATGTGCAGGGTTTTTACTTAGGGCAATGGCACTTGTGTTATCACACAAAATTTGAGTTTTAGAAAAACTCAGGCCATAGTCTGTGAGTGTGTGTTGCATCCACAACACTTGTGCACAACAACTTCCAGCTGCTACATATTCAGCTTCAGCAGTGGAGAGTGCAACAGAATGTTGCTTCTTGCATGACCAAGAAACTAATGAATCTCCTAAGAAATGACAAGTTCCGGATGTACTTTTCCTATCCATTCTACATCCACCAAAGTCAGCATCAGAAAAGCTTTTTAGAACAAAATCATTTCCAGAAGTATAAAATAATCCTAGATCCATGGTTCCCTTAAGGTAGCGAAAAATTCTTTTTACTGACTTTAAGTGAGATTCCTTAGGATTGGATTGATATCTTGCACATAAGCATACTGAAAACATTAAGTCTGGTCGACTAGCTATTAAGTAAAGTAGACTTCCAATCATACCTCTAAAAGATGTTTGATCTACTGGTTTCCCAGCTTCATCAAGATCTAAAGAGTTTGAGGTACCAATGGGAGTACTTATACTCTTAGTGTTGTCATAACCATACTTTTTAAGAAGATCTTTAATATACTTATGTTGAGATATGTAGGTTCCTTCTGGTTTTTGAGAAATTTGAAAACCAAGGAAAAATGTTAACTCACCCATCATACTCATTTCAAACTCAGATTTCATTAGACTAGCAAAGGAGTCAGTCAAAGATTGCTGAGTTGAACCAAATATAATGTCATCAACATAAATTTGAACAATCAAAACATTTTTCTTATCTTTCTTTATAAAAAGGGTTGGATCTGCATTTCCCTTAACATAGTTATTTTGAAGCAAAAATCCAGTGAGTCTATCATACCATGCTCGTGGGGCTTGTTTAAGGCCATACAAAGCTTTGGTAAGTCTAAAAACATGATCAGGATGTTTTGTATCTTCAAATCCAGGAGGTTGTTCAACAAAAACTTCCTCTTGAACATAACCGTTAAGAAAAGCACATTTCACATCCATTTGAAATAGTTTGAAATTAAAGAATGCTGCAAAGGCAAGTAGAATACGGATAGATTCAAGTCTAGCTACTGGAGCATAGGTTTCTTCATAGTCTATTCCTTATTGCTGATTATAGCCTTTAGCAACAAGTCTAGCCTTATTTCTAACAATGACTCCATTTTCATCACATTTATTTCTGAAGACCCACTTTACTCCAATAACAGAAGTTTCCTTAGGTCTCTCAACCAAGGTCCAGACTTTATTCCTTTCGAATTCATTTAGTTCATCTTGCATTGCTTTGATCCAATCATCATCACCTAAAGCTTCATCAGTGCTTTTAGGTTCTAATTGGGAAAGAAATTCTAGATGTTCTACTTCATTTCTTAAGGAACTTCTGGTCCTTACAGGTTGATTTACATCACCAATGATACTATCACTGGGATGATTCTTAAGAAACATCTGATTTGGGTTTTGTAAAACCTGTTCATCAACATAGGGTAGAAAGTCTTCTGGGGTAAATGTTTCAGAAGTATCTTCTTGAACAATTTCCTTATCAGAAGGTTCTTCTATCAAAGGTTGATAATCAGTTTTTGAAAACACATCCGAAGATGTAGGTTGGGAGGTTTTAAAAACAAAAGGGTCTGATTCATCAAATTTTACATGTACTGTTTCCTCAACAGTGCAAGTATTTTTATTAAAAACTCTATAAGCCTTAGAGGTTGTGGAATATCCTAAGAAAATTCCTTCATCTGATTTTGGTGCGAATTTATGTAAGTTATCTTTAGTATTCAAGATGAATACTTTGCAGCCAAAAACCTTGAAGTAGGAAAGTCTAGGTTTTCTACCATTCCATAACTCATAAGGAGTTTTATTAAGAAAAGGTCTAATCAAAACTCGATTTATAGTATAACAAGCAGTACTTACAGCTTCAGCCCAGAAATGTCTAGCAATAGAATATTCACTCAACATGGTTCTAGTTATTTCTTGAAGAATTCTATTTCTTCTTTCAACTACATCATTCTGTTGAGGAGTTCTAGGTGCTGAAAAGTTGTGAGTAATACCTTTCTTACTACAAAAAGTTTCAAAATCTGAATTTTGAAATTCTCCTCCATGATCACTATGAATAGTTTTCAATGGAAGGTTTTTCTCATTTTTAACTTGAGCTCTAAAACTTTTGAAATAGGAAAAAGCTTCAGATTTCCTTGCTAGAAAATAGACCCAAGTAAATCTAGTGTAATCATCAACTAGAACAAACACATAGTATTTGCCTCCAATGCTTACAGTTTGTGTTGGACCAAAAAGATCCATATGCACCAACTGTAATGCATCGGTTGTTGAGACTTCACCGATTGACTTAAAACTAGATTTATGTTGCTTGCCATACTGACAAGGATCACAAACTTTAGAAGAATCAAATCTAAGCTCCGGTAGATCCTTAACAAGTTTCTTCTTAGAGAGTTTACATAGGTTTCTAAGATTACAGTGTCCTAATCTTCTATGCCATAACCAAGAGTGATCTTCCATTGCACTTAGGCAAGGTAAATCTTGGCTTCTTAGGTCTTCTAAGTTTAAGGTGTAAACATTCTCTTGCCTATTGGCTGAGAGAATAAACTCTTCCTTGGAATTGTGAACTAAGCATTTATCATTCCTAAAATTCACAAGGTAACCTTCATCACATAACTGACTTATGCTAATGAGGTTGTGCTTAAGACCTTTAACAAAAAGAACATTTGAAATCAAAGTTTTACCTAAAAGAACTATATTACCAATACCAACAATCTCTCCCTTAGCATTGTCTCCGAAAGTTACCTTTCCTCCTTTCGTTTTGATAATCTTTTCAAAAAATCTTTTGTTACCAGTCATATGCCGGGAACATCCACTATCCATGTACCAAATATTGTTGCTGGAAATTTCTTTATTTTCCTGAAATTAAGAACAAAGTTAGACTTTCGGAATCCAAACTTGTTTGGATCCGAGACTTCCAGACAATAAAATTTTTGGTACCCACATTTTCTTAGAAAAATAAGCTTTATGAAAACCTAAGGATTGGGTTTTGTTTAAGGAACAATTTCTTGCCCAGTGACCACCACATTGACACTTAGTACAAAATGGGGCACTTTGAGGAACAAAATAATTGTTGCTGAAAACAGGTTTTGCATGGGTATAACCAAATCCGGATTTATTTCTTAAAGGTCGTATTTGAGAATACATCTTATCAAAATTTTCCTTACCATGGGTAAAGTTTGATAAACACTTCTTTAAGGAAAAAATTTCGGACTTGAGTTTTACAACCAAGTTTTTATCCTCAAAATCATTAGTTTTAGAACTAGAGTTAAGCTCGAAAACACTTTTATTAGAAATTACTTTTTCTAACTCTTTAGAAAGTTTATTCTTCTCAGAACTTACTTCCTCAAGATTTTTTGAAATATTTTCAAAATCAGCATTTTTCTTATCAAGATCTTTAGAAAGATCTGATATCTCTTTAGTAAGAATAGAATTCCTAGAATTTGCCTTATCAAGTTTCTTGTTGAGTTTGGAATTCTCAATATCAAGAAGTTCAGCAAACCTAGAGACTTCTTCAAAAGTAGGTAAAGTATTTTCCTCATCAGAAGATGATTCTTCATCAGAAGAGTTATAATACTTACTATCATTAGAATTTAAGGAAACATTAGTCAATGATTCAGCATTTCGTACCTTAGCCATAAGACAATGATTTTCAATAGGTAATCTGGCTATAAGACCAAGATTCTTCTGTCCTGAAGATTCATATTCAGAAGATTCATCTGAAGAGTCACCACCACTGGCACTCCAGGTATCATTAGCTTTCAAAACTTTCTTAGCTTTAGCTTTGTAATACTTCTTCCTGTTTCTGTCTGAATGCCTTTCCTTCCTTTCTTTCTTTCTGAGCATAGGGAAATCTGGTCTAATATGTCCAGCTCTTTTACATTCATAACAAGTAACTTCTCCATCTTTCTTATCTTTCCTATCCTTCTTCTTATACTTGGATTGAAAGTTTCTCTGTCCAGCTATCTTGTTCATCCTTCGAGCAAGATTGGCTAATTCATTTTCTGAAACTTCACTCTCACTAGATTCGGATTGGAAAATAACTTTCTTCGATTTGGATCTGGTTACTCTCTCAGGAGTCTTAGCTTTCATCTGATTTGAAGTTGTAGTAAAAGCAACAGTACCATTTCCATTCTTCTTCTTGATGTTGTCAGCATCTCTCTTCATTCTGGTCTCATGTTGTAGAAGAGTTCCAAATAATTCATCAAGAGTAATTTGAGTAACCTTCCTGTTCTCATCTATAGCTGTTCTCTTAGATTCCCACTCATTGGGCATAATATCAATTATCTTGTCCACAAGAGCTTCATCATCTAAACCTTTCTCTCCCATAGATTGTAGACTGTTGACGATAGTCATAAACCTCTGTTGAACTTTACAGATAGGTTCTCCATAAGGAAAATTGAAGCCATGATATTCAGCTCTAAGCATAGCTCTTCTTGTCTCAATCACCTTAGAAGTCCCAAAGTGTGTAACCTCTAACTTCTTCCATATACAGTTAGCTGCTTCACAAGAAGAAATTTGGCTATATATATTTCTAGTCATTGAACATAATAAAGTATTGCGTACCTTGTAGTTGAGTTGATATTCTTGCTTCTCCTGGTTAGTAAAGGTTCTGACTTCCTTGTCAGGAATTTTATAATCACCAGTAAGCATGACAAAGTTATCTACCCCAGTATTGATAACAAAAGTCTTCATACGATCTCTCCAGTATTCATAATCATTACCATCAAAGATAGGTGGCCTTGTAGGATTCAGATTGTCAATAGATCCAACATTAATTCCTGCCATACTTGAAAATAACTTGGATACAAACTTGTTAGTAGCTTAGAATCGCAATCACAAAGTTCGGAATGGGAAAAGTTCGGAATGGAAAATCCGGAAAGACAAAGTTCGGAATAGAAAATTGAGCAAGAAAAACTTGTATGTGAGTACAAGTATTTCAGTAACCAAGGCTCTGATACCAAATGTAAGAATGGTATAGAGTAAGAGGTTTCCAACCTTTGATACCAATTGTAGGATCGAAATATAATATGAGATGCTCAATATACAAGAGGGGGGGTGAATTGTATACTTTAAAAATTCCTTTAGAACCTTTAAAGTTAGTTATGAACAACTAGAGTTTCCTTAAGAAAAGGAAATAGCTAAGTTTAACAAAGTTAAACTAAGTAAATTCACAATACCTCTAACACCAAACTAAACTTGGAAAGAGATTCCAAAAGTAGGTTCCGGAAATATGGTTCCGGAAAGTGAAACTTAACAAAAGTTACAATATGAGATTCTACCTTAAAGCGTATAGAATCTAAACTAATCAGAGTAAGTAAGGAAGTATAAGAAAATTATACTTTCCTTAAGATACAAATTTACAGCGGAATAAAGACAAGTAGTAAAACTACTAGTAACAAGATAATAGTCTTTTAACCCAAAGAGAAGGGTATCCAACAACCTTGGATAAAGGTCCCTTGATTTATACTTTCAAGCAAGTCTGTCTTACCCACACCAGGGTAAGCCCTCGATACGAAGATCGGTGTCTCTGTCTTGCTATCCTCGCAAGCCCTCAACTTCAAGGTAGTTGGCAACCTCTGTCTTTCTCAGCAAGAAAGCCCTCGATCTTTAAGGTAGTCGGCACCTCTGTCTTTCTCAGCAAGAAAGCCCTCGATCTTTAAGGTAGTCGGCACCTCTGTCTTCCTATCCCCGGAAGCCCTCGAATGTAATCACCAACATTCGGAGTCGCACGAAGCTTTGAGAGTTAATAAGAGACTCTCTCTCTAGAAATCACTTCAACAGCATGTAGGCACAAAACTCAGTTGTTTTTCCAACAGCTCCGAGCTCTTTCAAATGAGCTCCTATTTATAGGTAAGGTCGGCTCCTTCTCCAACGGTCATATTTTCCTTAAAGTTCGGAGGGACCTGTACACGTGTCACTTAGACAATGGTTAGTTTGTAACAAAATGGACGACATCGTTTTATAACAAAGTAAGTGTAACAGAATGCACGACATCGTTTTAAACTCTAACAAAAAAAGGTTCGGAATAGAAACTTCGGAGTGAAAGTTCGGAGTGAGTAAATTCAGAGTGTATAAAACAATGATAATCAGATTCTGTTTAATAGGAGAATTCGGAATGAGAATTCGGAGTAGGAATTCGGAATAGGAATTCGTCATCAGAAATCGTAATGAGAATTCATCATCAGAATTCGTAATGAGAATTTATCATCAGAATTCGTAATGAGAATTCGTCATCAGAATTCGTAATAAGAATTCTTTATCAGAATTCGTAATGAGAATTCGGAATGAGATTTCTTCATTAGAATTCGTAATGAGAATTCTTAATTGGAATTCGTAATGAGAATTCTTCATTGGAATTCGTTATGAGAATTCTTCTTCAGAATTCGTAATGAGAATTCGGAATGGGATTTCTTCATTAGAATTCGTAATGAGAATTCTTCTTCAGAATTCGTATCCTGAATCTGGAATAGAACTAAGTCAGAATTCATATCCGGAATTCGGAATGAAACTTCCTTATAGTTCTTGTCCAGAACCGAATCTTAAAACAGAATGCTTTTTATCAGTTTTAATGATTCCGAGAAAGTGAATCCGAATTTCATACTTAAGAAAAATATTAATGAAAATATGATAAGGATAAATTTTTCTTATAAAAGCGATTTTCCTTAAGAAAGCATTTTTCCTTATAAAAGCAATTTTCCTTAAAGATAAGGTGTTTGTGATTTTCAAAACAAGAAGGAATGGAAAAGTCATAAGGAAAACCTTATTGACTCAACAATCTCATCCATGCGATAATTTTTGTCCATCATATTTTTATGTCGCCTCTCTTTAATTGGTTGCATTTCCTGCATTTAAAAACAAATATGAAAGTAATTAGAAAAGGATAACTAATGTGTAACCCAAAAAACAAAATATATGAGAGGGAATAGGGTTATTCATGGATAATTTAACTATCTATTGTTTTATGTGATATTGAATGGATATATAATGAATTCAATAAATCGTACAAGATGTAATAAAAAATTAATTTTGAGTAGGATGGTTATTTACTACGTGTCAATATTCTATATATTATGAATGATTAAACACTTAAGATAGTTGTAAGTGATGATATAAACATATGAACAAGGATAAGATATCTACCAGATTCATAAGGTGTAAAACACTTTTCAAAATTAAGGGAAATTTTAATTTCTTTAGCCCAATTAGATGATACAGGTTTCTATACATGTTTTGCAGAAGAAGACAAACCATCATGTTCATTATCTGGTGAAATTTTAAAGGGAGGTCTTAGAGTTATACTAATTTTATACATGGTCAATAAAACATTGAAATGTTCACTAAGTTAGAAATTTTGGTTTCGTAGGGTTGAATATAGTTTAATTCCAAATTAGATAATGCAATTAAAATAAAATTACAACCAATAAACATTGAAAAAACACATAACGGTTAGGTTGGATACAGCATATTTGTAATCAATATTAAATAAATTTTAATATTACCAACCTTAACAACCCAATTCAGGTGAAACCAAAATAATTGAGAACATGGATGGATGATTCTATATATTTTTTACCACAACATTAGGTTCACAGTCAACTCTGAAAATTGAGCTATTTGAGTCATCAAAAGTAATAAATGGATCATTTACAATGGAAGTAGGGATGATGTAAATTCCATCATCACCATCATCAAAAATATGTCTTGGAATTACTTTAATAATGATACCAAATTCAGGTCAAAGATGGTCTTTGACATAAAAAACTTGTTTCTCCATTGATGCTAATATATATGGTCTATTGGTAGTAAGATTTCAAGCCATATCAATTACTCAAAATCCAAAATCATCAATAAATGTACCCTGCCTCATCATCAAATCAAACCACTATCATTTCATCACTGTGACTCGTCTATGAGAGTAATAATCCAATATTATTATTTTTTCAACGACTCCATAATAACCTACATTTTCAAATCGTGGTCTACTATATGATACACTGTCATAACATTCTATTGTGGTAGTAACCATAACACCATTATGTTGTTTTCTCATGTTCTTTTCACGTTCAGTGATAATAAATCTATACTCATTGGTAAAAATTGATTTATAGTCACGGACCACGGTATTAGGACCAAAAGACAAAGATCATATTTCCTCGGAGACAAAGTCAGCAGGCAAACTCAATACCTAAAATATAAATGAATATTAAACTTAATTAAACATTGTTTTAATTATTTTAAACATTAATATTATTACCTTAAATTTTAACCAAGTAGAGAACTCTTTGCAATGCAAAGTCTCCCTCATTCTCAAAGATAAAGAATGATGACTTCTATTTATCATCACTTTATGTTCCCTATAGATAAAAATAGGAATAGTTTAAAAGATAAATATATATATATATATATATATATAAGATATACATATTCAATTTACTTACAAGATTTAGTCATTGAACAAATCACAGTTTAACAAAACTGTGCGATGTGCCATCTCCCGCTCTTCCAGGCTTAGTGTCGTCAATGTATATGATCCAGAAATTCCTCTTGTTTGAGGAAGTGATGGAAAACTGGGTTCAATTTTCTCATACTATTCTTCTTTTTTTCTCATTGGTTTGTTCGTTCTTATGGTAAGATCAGACAAATACATAGATTAGAAATCCATACATTCTTGAGCCAAGTAACCGTTCACGATAGAACCTTCGGGATGATTCCTGTTTTAGACATAAGACTTTAATGTGTGCATATTTATTTTAGTTGGATACATCCAACAAAAATAAATAGGTCCTCCGAGAAGTATTTCAGTTGGAATATAGATAGTCAGATGCATCATGCATGTGAAAAAATGATGGAGGAAATATTTTCTTTAACTCACCCAAAATTAATGGGGAATCTACCAACATTTTTTGCAAGAAAGACTTAGAAAACTTCTTAGCATAAAGATCTTTAAACAAATAGCACAACTGAATAAAATCCACCCTTAAATTATTGTAAAAAATATGAAGGATTTCTATTGGAATCAACTCATGCAGAAGGATGTGATAATCATGAGTCTTCAAAGATTTTATCTTCAACTATCTTATGTTGACCTATTTAGATATGTTTCTTAAATATCCATTAGGAACTTTAATAGTCACTAGTACTTCCATAAATTTATTTTTTCTATAGGTGTCATTACATAATAATCACATGGAACTTGCTATTTATTTTCACTGATACACACAGGATACAATTTTGGTCTGATTCCCCAATCCACCAAGTCACGTTGAGACCGTAAATCATATTTTTTATTTCCCTTAACATTTAGAAGAATCAAAAGCAACATTTCACATATTTTTTTTAAATGTTAATTACATCTAATAAATGACGTAACAAATATTTTGACCAATAAGGAAAATAAAATAAGATACTTATCTTCTTCCAATTGTAACAGGTTTTAGTGGAAACATTATTTCTATTTCCAGATTTCATTTGACCCTTCCTGAATAAAAAACTAAAATCTTTAAATTCATTAAGCACATCAGTTCCAGACATATGTTGAGGTGGATCATTGGTCTCCATGGTATTGTCAAATATTCGATGATTATTTCTATATGGATGGTTCATTGGCAAGAATCGTCGATGTCCCATAAAATTGAAACTACAGTGAAGTTTTAGTCTTCTAGATCATATATTCTTTATACAAACTAGACATGATAGTTTTACCTTCATGATCCATCCATACATCATTGCATAAGCTGGAAAATTATTGATTGTCCACATAAGTGTAGCACGCATCTAAAATATATCTTTTGAACATGCATCGTATGTGCACACAACCACATCCCAAAGAAGTTTCAAATCCTTTATTAAATGTTGAATGTATATTTCTATATCATTAGCAGGATTAGAAGGGATAGATATGAGTATACTCATGAAAGTGAAAGGTTTTTTCATACACAACCATGGAGGAAGGTTATAAATGTGTAAAAAAACCGGTCATGTGTTGTGTGAAGTAAGCATCTGCCCAAATGGATTAAAACTGTCACATGAAAGACCTAGCCACACATTATGCACGTTAGCTGAAAAATCAGGATATCAAGCATAAAATCTCTTCCATGAAAATCCATCTTCTGGGTGAACCAACTCATCATTAGTCTTCTTTCTCTCTGTATCGTTCCATCGCATTTTTATTGATATTTCATTAGGAAAAAAATATTCTAGAGTTTTGGGATCAATAGAAAGTGTCACATTACTTTCTATGGCACAAAGGATGGTGTTCCATCAACTTTTGGCTTCCAGTGAGATGTGACACATTTTATACAATCATTTTGTTCAACTGTTTCCTCCCAGAATAAACTATAATATTTTGGGCAAGCATGAAATTTTTTTCTTGAAAATTCAAGTTCCACAACTAACTTCCATGCCATATAGTAGTTTGAGGGAATATCTATATCATCTGGATGTAATTCCTTCAAGAAGGTAAGAATTTAATTGATGACTGTAATGGCCCAGACCTCTCCATCCCATTCCTTTGTCAAAAAGAGGGTCATGAAGTGTTCTGGAGGGTAAAATGGACTTTTACCACACTTTTCAGAATTTTAAAACTACACGCCGTGTAGTATGAGTACACACCGTGTACCCCCTCACCGGGTATACCCTGTGTTGAAGGTCGTGTCCTTTATGTGTGAAATAAATGGGTACACGCCATGTACCCCATACTACACATCGTGTAGTCCCTCCTCGCGTACGTGTTACCCTCATACCGTGTGTTGACCGGTCAATGGATGTGTTCCATGTTAGAGCCATGTCCTTGCCATGTGAAATAAATGAGTACACACCGTGTAGCCAATAATACACGGTGTGTATTCCATCCCCGCGTACGCGTTACCCTCAAACTGTGTGTTGACCAGTCAACGGTCGCATGCTGCATTGAAGGTCGTGTGGGAAGCCACGTGGTGACCGTGTGAAATGGCCGAGTACACGTCGTGTACCATAAAGTACATGCTGTGTACTTTTGTTTTTCTCGCCTATAAAAGGATTGGTCCCCCCTCCTTTCCAACTCACCCCTCTCCTCCCTATTATTTTGAGAAGAGCTCTCCCAAGAGACTCAAAGGATATTTTTCTTCCATAACTTCTTCATCCGAGCTCCGATTTACGATCCGTCAGTGGCCGCAGGATCGTAACGACGAGTCCGAACTTCTGAGCTTGAATCTGTTGTCTTTACTTTGGCCTTCCCTTTCTAACTTCCACTCGAGGAGGTTTTTCCAGGATTTGACAGAAGTGACGGACGCCGACGGATGTCTTCTAAAGTTGATCCAGGGGAGCGTTGTTATCAGAACCTGTTGAGGTAGGGATCTTACCTTCGTCTCTCTAAATTGTGCATCATGCGGGGTGGGTATCCTCTTGTTTTCATGAGAAACGATTGAACTATTAACCGAAGATAATAACTGGTTAAATAATGGGGATGGGGAAGTTGTTATATTTATCTTTATATCCTATGATATTATATTGTGAATTGAATAGGATTATGACTACTGAAAATCACGGTCATTGGGGGCCTTTTCTTGCACAATTAAATGTTTCACTATCTTTCTAGACCATTTTTGTGAATGGAACTTTGTTGAATGTAGAATTTGTTTAATCACGTAAAGTTGGATGATTTAAAAATATAGAACCCTTGTGTGATCACCCCGGTTAAACAAAAATGGAATAATGAACATGTTGGTATTGTCTTGGATATGTGGCATGTGATGGGGGTGTTTTGTGGGTTGTTGTGGATCGGGTGAGCAGTGGGGTTTTGGTTGTCTTGGTTGTGGGTTGGTGTGAATGCTATGTTGGTGATGGGAAGTGGGGCTGCGATAAATGGTATTAAAGGGATAATGATGTACGAGTTTCGGTGTAATTGTGGTTATGGTGGTTGACAGCAGGGTTGCAGGGATGGGATTGAATGTGAATGAACTATGGGTTGTGAATAATAAATAAAATGTGGAAGAGTTAATGAATGGTGGGGCTTGGTAATGAAATGTAAATAATAATCAATGGGGTTGGTTGGTTAATAAGAGGGACATGGTTGTGTTTCTTGTGTTTTCCTAACTTGATTTGTGGATGGTAGGGATATGCTTTACGAACGATTGATATGGTTGGTTGTGGATAGATGCCCAGTAGTTAAGGAACTAATAAGCTGATTCTGTTGAAACATGAAAACATAAATGGGGTTGGGGTTGTTTGTTGTATGCATGCTTCGTAGTAGTAGTGTCGAGGCACGTGCTCAGTTCTCTGATTAGAATCCATAGGTTGGGCTGAGTGTTTGGTATATATATATATATATATCTGTATCTTTGTGTTTTATTGCACCCCACCCATGTTGAGCACTTAGTGCCGAACACTCCCATTTCATGGGAGATGGTGTTTTTCCCATAGTTACTAGCTCCTTCTTGCTCCTTCTTCCATAGGCTGTGATTGATTGAGCCGACCATACACCCAAGACTCTTCAGGTAGGTTTCGATTGGGGCGGTTTTATCCCAAGACTCTTCGGGCAGGTTTTACTATTTCCCAAGAATCTTCGGGATGAGGCCCAGGTGTGTGCGGGCGGGATACGTGGTTGTGAGGCCCAGGTGTGTGTGGGCGGGATACGTGGTTGTGAGGCCCAAGTGTGTGCGGGCGGGATACGTGGTTGTGAGGCCCAGGTGTGTGCGGATGGGATATGTGGTTCTTGAGGCCCAGGTGTGTGTGGGCGGAAAGAGTGTGGTAGCGTCAAGACGTTCGCCATTAGGAAGAGCATCTAACTAGTGAGAAATGGTGTGGGGTACCCAATACTCTTGTTCTTATATACTACTACCTGTTGTGATTGTGTTTTTGGTGAGTGTGGCTGGTGAGATTGGGTGGGTAGAATTCCTTGCTAGGTTTCTTCTGTTGTTCTCATGGGACATTAGGATGTCTCCCCACTTGTGCACGAGAGCTTTAGGTTTCCCTACTGAGTATACTTGTATTCTCACCCTAAGTTTACTTTCAGGTTTCTAGGAGGACTACCAGGGCCGTGCGGGACCCTACTATTCGGGACAGTTGGAGTTGTTGCAGTTGTTGTACTCTTGTTTCTTTTGGTATTGTACTTTTGAGCTTTATTGTACTTGTACCTTGTTTCAGAACTATTTAAACATGCATGTGGGATTGGTTTGGGTTTATTTCTATACACTTGTTCTTTTCCTTTTTGTTGGTTGACTTGTCCTATTTACCGATCTTAAATAATAAAAAGGGTAATGCCTCCCATATTTGTGAAAACTCATACCCTTGGTGCTAGTCGCCACCCCGGGGCCTACTGGAGGTGGGACTCGGGGGTCATTATCTCCCTTTCACCATTGCCATATCAGGAGGGGCATCTTTGGTGTGAGGGGGTCGTGACAGAATGGTATCAGAGGTTATGGTTGAGAGATAGGATGGAGTCTGGAGTTAGGAACAGTGAGGATTTCATGGGATGGTAGGGCAACAGTGTTGGTTAATCTTGATGCGTGACATAGGCCAAGGAAGACCGGCTAGGACACGGGATTTTAGGGCCCCCCATGATCCGATGTAAGGACTCTGAGCCTACCGAATGACCAAGTGAGACTACATTGATTGCAGGGTAGAGACCCTAGGTAAGGTACATGCATCATCATGATTGTGTTTTACTTTATTTGGGTGTTCTAGGAAAAAAATTGAATAAAATGATAAAATGAAACCTTGAGAAATTCCTTGCTACATGGGCTTAGGCAATCCTTGTTTATCGTACAGCTATGGCACCTGGACATCATCCCCGGGTGACTCAGATGGCCGAGGCCCAGCAGATTCAAGCGGTCGATCAGTTGAGGATTGACCGAGAGGAGGAAGATAGCCAGTGGCAGGAGACTCTTCGTTCTTTCCATCGGAAAACCCTCAAGAAGTACGAGGGTAGTACTTCGGATACAGAGACGGAGGGGTGGCTTGAGGAGATAGAGATTTCTTTTACCTTGATCCATGCTCTGAGGGAGTACTGGGTTCCCCTAGCAGTCAGTTAGCTGAGAGTTGCGGCGCAACAGTGGTGAACGCTCTACCTCGGAGAGAGGATAGAGGTAGAAGTTCCATGGGATGACTTTGAGAAATAATTCCGAGAGGAATTTCTTTCTTCCATGATCAAGGTGGATAAGCCGCAGGAGTTACTCTCCCTCCTGCAGGGAAGCATGTCAGTATGAGAGTTGGGAATCAATTTCAAATATCTCCTACTCTTTATTCCGGATCTCTTTCCGGATGAGGAGTCTTGGGCGAGATGTCTGGATGAGGTGCTTCGTCCTTCTCTCTAGTATGTTGTCACCCCCTTCACCCTTCTGATGTACTTGGAAGTATAGAAGAAGGCAGAGGTTGTAGAGAGGATGCACTCGCAGGGAGGTGCACCACTTGAGGGGATCCCGCCAGGTTCGTCGAAGGGGAAGGCAGTCAGCAGCAGGTCTCCTGCGATGGGACCTTCCAGGTTCAGTCCAGTGGGGAGTAGGCCCCAGTAGTTCCAGTTCAGATCTTGAGGTCCTCGTCCCTTTTTCACGAGCCCAGGACCGAAGTGTTTTTCTTGTGGAGGTTTCGGGCACATTCAGAGTCGGTGCCTAACCCAAGATCAGTATGGTGGAGGTGGGAAGGTTTCGTACCCACCTCAGCAGCAACAGTTGTCGGCGAGGCCCTTCCAGCAGTAGCAGGACCATGCTCCTCTGAGGGCAGACTTTGTATGAGGGGGCCGACCTCAGGGTGCTCCTCAGGGACCTCGACTAGGGCATGGTCGGGGAGGTGGGTGACATCAGAGAGGCAGAGGAGCTGGGCGTGGACAGTTGCATGCAGTAGAGTTGGCAGTTCCAGTGGGACCAGAGGTGGTGCGAGGTACGATTTGTTTGTTCAGCACTATCATTTCTTCTTTGTTCGATTCAGGAGCTTTGCACTCCTTTGTTGCACCTAGTCTAGCCCATGCTTTGGGACTAGACGTGGAGAGACTTTCTATACCACTAGTGCTGAGTACACTAGTTAGAGGCCAGACCAGCGTATCTTGTGTTTTCTGGGGATGTGGGATGACGTTGGGACCGCATCAATCTAGTGGGGATCTACTTTTGCTATAGATGCACCTGTACGATGTCATCCTAGGCATCTATTGGTTGTTTTTCATTAGTTCCGTTATCGACTACTTCTGAAGAAGGGTCGTGTTCTCCGATGTGGATGGGCAACGTGTAGCTTTTTTTGGCGAGAGGAGCTATCAAGTGGGAAGTCAGCGTGTGGAGCCTCTCCTTTCCTTGTTAGGTGGGTTATCAGTGGTTCCAAATGATACAGAGATGGTGGATGTCACGGAGGTTGTTGGGGAGTTCCTCGATGTTTTTCCCAAGGAGGTTGTGACTCTACCCCCCCCCCCCCCCCCCGACATGATGTTGAGTTCGGGATAGACTTATAGCCTGGTGCCCTTCCGATTTCGATGTCCCCTTATCGGATGGCACCTTCGGAGTTGCGGGAGTTGCAGATTCAGATTGAAGATCTGATGGAGAAGGGTTTTGTTCGACCCAGCGTGTCGCCATGGGGTGCTCCAGTTTTGTTCGTGAAGAAGGCATATGGTGGTCTCAGGTTATGCATAGACTACCGAAGGTTGAATCCGGTAATGTTCAAGAATCGTTACCCCCTTCCAAGTATAGATGATCTCTTCGACCAACTGAGGGGAGCAGGTTGGTTTTCTAAGATCGACCTATGATCTGGATATCATCATCTGAGGGTGAAGGATAGTGACATCTTGAAGACGGATTTCAGGTGTAGGTATGGGCACTTCGAGTTTGTAGTGATGCTGTTTTGGAGTTATGAATGCACCAACTATGTTCATGGGCCTTATGAACTTTGTCTTCCGAGAGTTTCTGGACCGGTTCGTCGTTGTGTTTATCGATGACATCCTGATCTACTCAAGATCAAAGGAGGAGCATGTTGATCATATCAGGGTAGTGTTAGAAGTCCTTCGACACCACCAGCTTTACAGAAAGTTGTCGAAGTGTATGTTCTTGATGCAAGAAGTACACTTCCTTGGGAACGTGGTGTCTCAGCATGGAGTGTCAGTGGAACCATTGAAGGTGGAGGCAGTTGTTTCTTGGGCAGCACCCAAGAGCGTGGTATAATTTCTTAGTTTCCCGGGGTTAGCAGGTTACTATCGGAGGTTCATCTCAGAATTCTCTCGAGTTGTTGCTCCATTGACAGATTTGACTAGGAAGAACTAGGTCTTCCTATAGAGAGAGCAATTCCAGAAAGCTTTCATCTACCTAAAGGATAAGTTGGTTAGTACTCCAGTACTCAGGTTTCCAGAGGAAGGTTTTTTGTATGAGGTGTTTTGTGAAGCTTCTGGCCTTGGTTTGGGGTGCATACTGATGCAGAAGAAGGGTGTGATCTGTTATGGGTCTAGGCAGTTGCGCCCTCATGAGCGTAACTATGCCACCCATGACCTGGAGCATGCAGCAGTAGTGTTCGCACTGATGTTTTGGAGACATTACCTCTTTGGGGAGTGCTTTGTGTTCTTCTCTGATCACAAGAGCTTATGTTATATATTCTCCCAACGTGACCGGAACTTGCAGCAGCGGAGATGGGTCAAGTCTCTCCATGACTATGACTTCAAGATCTCCTACACTGAAGGTAAGGGCAACATTGTGGCTGATGCTCTGAGTAGGAAGTCGCATAAGGAATTGGTTCGGGAATCCACTGATGCTTGTAAAGCAATGGGAGAGTTGGCCGCCTTGCACTTGGATGCAAGGGTAGAAGGTGTTAGAGGCTGTTTGTTTTATATGACGGTGCAGTACTTCTTGTTGCAGTGGGTGGAAGAGTCTCAGTGGGGGGACTCCGAGGCGGAAGTAATGCGGGATCGTTTCGATCAGGGGAATGCTCCAGAAGGATGGTCAGAAGACGGCCAACATCGGATGATTTTTCATGGAAGGTTGTTTGTTCCAGAGGCGATGTGTGAGGGAGTTCTCCGTGAGTTCCATAGCTCAGCCTTGGTGGTACATCCAGGAGTTTCAAAAATGTACTGAGGCCTGAGGGAACAGTTTTGGTGGCCCGGGGTGAAACGGACAGTGGTGGAGTTTGTGGCTAAATGCCTAGTGTGTCAGCAAGTGAAGGTTGAACACTGTGTCCCTAGTGGTTTGTTGCATCCATTAGATGTCCCCGAGTGGAAGTGGGATGACATCTCGATGGACTTCATCATAAGACTACCCAGATCTCAGGGAGGTTATGATGCTATTTGGGTGTTGGTGGATCGTCTGATGAAATCGTCTCACTTCTTAGCAATTAAGGAGTCGGGCCTGGTGAGTACCTTATCATATAGGTATGTAGATGAGGTGGTGTGTTTTCATGGAGTTCCGAAGACTATCATCTCAAACTGGGATACTCGATTTACCTCACAAGTCTGGAGGGGGTTACAACATGCTTTTGGAACCCAGCTACGCCTTATCACTACTTTCCACCCCCAGACCGATGGGCAGACAGAGCGGACTATCCAGATGTTGGAGGACATGCTGCGAGCCTGCGTTCTAGATTTTGGAGGTTCATGGGTACGACACTTGCCTTTAGTAGATTTTTCCTACAACTACAGCTTCCAAGCTACTGTTGGAATGGCGTCGTTTGAGGCTTTGGATGGAAGACCATTTCGTTCACTCCATTTGCTGGGCAGAGGTTGGTGAGACAAGTGATCTTGGGCTAGAGGTAGTGAAGAGCACCACAGAGAAATTCCAGCTTGTACGTGAGAGGATGAAATCATCTTAGGACCGATAGAATTCTTATGTTGATCGTCGGAGGAGGCCCTTGGAGTTCGAGGTGGGAGATCATGTGTTCTTGAAGGTTTCCCCTCAACAGGGGTAGCGGAGGTTTGGGAAAGGGAGCAAGCTCTCACCTAGGTTCATCGGACCTTTTGAGGTGCTGAGGTGAGTCGGTGAGGTGGCATATCAGCTAGCCCTGCAACCTCAGTTGGAGAAGGTTCATGACGTCTTCCACGTCTCCCAGCTACGTTGATACTTACATGAATAATCTCACGTTATCGACTGGGGAGAGTTAGATATGGGAGATGACGGGACCTTTGAGGAACGACCAGTCAGAATCGAGGATCGTAAAGAGAAGGTGCTCCGTGGATGAACCATTCCCTTGGTTCGTGTGTTGTGGAGGCATGGCAGTCTCGAGGAGAGCACTTGGGATCGAGAGGCTCAGATGCACGCTCAGTAACCGGAGTTGTTTTGACTTGTGTTTGCTTTGTTCCTCTGAGCTTTGTTTTGATGTTATATTTTGTACCTTTGATATATGGAATGATTGGCTTGTCGGTTATGAGACCTTTTGTTTCCTTGTTCTCTGGAAGTGTGTAACATGTCCGGATGTGTGGGAAAAAGGGAAAAACCTGATCCTTAATCAAGACGCATTAATGAAGATGTGATTGAACCCATGTGGGTGAGTTAGTGCCGCCTAAATCGGATAATATTTCGATATAGGAGAAGTAATTTTCCCAAATCACATGTTTAGGCAGTGTGTTGGTTGTGTGGTGTTGGGAGTAGTGCAAGTTGAAAAATCCTAATGTATGAAAGTGGGAAGACCCAATTCTTAATTGAGACGCATTAATGAGGATGTGATTAAACCCGTGTATGCGAGTCAGTGCCGCCTAAAGCAGATAATATCTCGACATAGGAGAAGGAATTCCTAACACATATGATTAGGGTTGTTGAATGGGTTCCTATTATAATGAGGGACCTAAGAGGTATCTTGTTGGGTTCCTCTAGGTTCTATTTTGAATTCTCAGGAATGAGAATGTTTTAAGAGGTATCTGATGTAATGGCCCAGACCTATCCGGCCCATTCCTTTGTCAAAAAGAGGGTCATGAAGTGTTCTGGAGGGTAAAACGGACTTTTCCCACATTTATCAGAATTTTGAAACTACACGCCATGTAGTATGAGTACACGCCGTGTACCCCCTCACCGGGTATACCCCATTTTGAAGGTTGTGTCCTTGCCGTGTGAAATAAATGGGTACAAGCCGTGTACCCCATACTACACGCCGTGTAGTCCCTCCCCGCTTACGCGTTACCCTCAAACTGTGTGTTGACCAGTCAACGGTCGTGTGCCGTGTTGGATTCATGTCCTTACCGTGTTAAATAAATGAGTACACGTCGTGTAGCCAATACTACACACTGTGTAGTCCCTCCCTGTGTATGTGTTACCCTCAAACCATGTGTTGACCATTCAACGGACACGTGCCACGTTGAAGGCCGTGTGGGAAGCCGCGTGGTGACCGTGTGAAATGTCCAACTACACGTCGTGTACCATAAAGTACACGCCGTGTAATTTTGTTTTTCTCGCCTATAAAAGGAGGTTCCCCTCCTCCTTTTCAACTCACCCTTCTCCTCCCCATTCCTCTGAGCAGAGCTCTCCCAAGAGACTCGAAGGCTCCTTTTCTTCAATAACTTCTTCATCCGAGCTCCGATTTACGATCCTTCAGTGGCCACGGGATCGTAATGACGAGGTGGAACTTATGAGATTGGATTTGTTGTCTTTACTTAGGCCTTACCTTTCCAACTTCCACCCAACGAGGTTTTTTCGGGATTTGACAGAAGTGACGGACACCGACGAACATCTTCTAAAGTTGATCTGGGAGAGAATTGTTATCAGAACCAGTTGAGGTAGGGATCTTACCTTTGTCTCTCTAAATTGTGCATCATACAGGGTGGGTATCCTCTTGTTTTCATGAGAAACAGTTGAAACATTAAACGAAGATAATAACTGGTTAAAGAATGGGGAAGGGGAAGTTGTTATGTTTATCTTTATATCCTGTGATATTATGTTGTGAATTGAATAGGCTTATGACTACTGAAAATCACGGTCGTGTGGGGGCCTTTGCTTGTGCAATTAAATGTTGCCCTATCTTTCTAGACCATTTTTGTGAATGTAACTTTGTTGAATGTGGAATTTGGTTAATCACGTAAAGTTGGATGATTTAAAAATCTGGAACCCTTGTGTGATCACACCGATTGAACAAAAATGGAATAATGAACATGTGGGTGTTGTCTTGATATGTGGAATGTGATGGGAGTGTTTTGTGGGTTGTTGTGGATCGGGTGAGCAGCGGGGCTGCAGTTAGCTTGGTTGTGGGTTGGTGGTGAATGCTATGTTAGTGATGGGCAGCAGGGTTGTGATAAATGGTATTAAAGGGATAATGATGTACGGGTTTCAGTGTAATTGTGGTTATGGTGGTTGGCAGCGGGGCTGCAGGGATGGGCTTGATTGTGAACGAACTATGGGTTGTGAATAATAAATAAAATGTGGAAGAGTTAATGAATGGTGGGGCTTTGTAATGGAACGAAAATAATAATCAATGGGGTTGGTTGGTTATAAGAGGGACTTGGTTGTCTTTACTTGTGTTTTCCTAACTTGATTTGTGGATGGAAGGGATATGCTTTACGAACGATTGATATGGTTTGTTGTGGATAGATGCCCAGTAGTTAAGGAACTAATAAGCTGATTCTGTTGAAACATGAAAACCTAAATGGGGTTGGGGGTTGTTTGTTGTATGCATGCTTCGTAGTAACAGTGTCGAGGCACGTTCTCAGTTCTCTTATTAGAAGACATAGGTTGGGATGAGTGTTTGGTATATATATATATATATATATATATATCTGTATCTTTGTGTTTTATCGCACCCCACCCATGTTGAGCACTTAGTGTCGAACACTCCCATTTCATGGGAGAGGGTGTTTTCCCCATAGTTACTAGCTCCTTCCTGCTCCTTCTTCCATAGGCTGTGATGCTTGAGGTGACCTTACACCCAAGACTCTTTGGGTAGGTTTTGATTGGGGTGGTTTTATCCCAATACTCTTCGGGCAGGTTTTACTGTTTCC
The DNA here is from genome assembly GCA_963277665.1 of Viscum album. NCBI lineage: Eukaryota > Viridiplantae > Streptophyta > Magnoliopsida > Santalales > Viscaceae > Viscum > Viscum album. Next base: position 494,482,736 of record OY728132.1, read on the forward strand.
CAAGAATCTTCGGGATGAGGCCCAGGTGTGTGCGTGCGGGATACGTGGTTGTGAGGCCCAGGTGTGTTCGGGCGGGATACGTGGTTGTGAGGCCCAGGTGTGCGCAGGCGGGATACATGGTTGTGAGGCCCAGGTGTGTGTAGGCGGGATATGTGGTTCTTGAGGCCCAAGTGTTTGCGGGCGGGAAGAGTGTGGTAGCGTCAGGAAGTTCGTCGTTAGGAAGAGAAACGAACTAGTGGGAAATGGTGTGGGGTACCCAATAATCTTGTTCTTATATACTACTACCTGTTGTGATTGTGTTTTTGGTGAGTGTGGTTGGTGAGATTGGGTGGGTAGAATTCCTTGCTAGTTTTTCTTCTGTTGTTCTCACGGGACATTAGGATGTCTCCCCACTTGTGCACGAGAGCTTTAGGTTTTCCTACTGAGTATACTTGTATGCTCACCCTATGTTACTTTCAGGTTTCCAGGAGGACTACCAGGGTCGTGCGGGACTCTACTAGTCGGGACAGTTGGAGTTGTTGCAGTGTTGTACTATTCTTTCTTTGGTATTTTAGTTTTGAGCTTTCTTGTACTTGTACCTTGTTTAAAAACTATTTAAACATGCATGTGGGATTGGTTTGGGTTTATTTATATACACTTTTTCTTTTCCTTTTTGGTGGTTTACTTGTCCTATTTCCCGATCTTAAATAATAAAAAGGGTAATGCCTCCATATTTGTGAAAACTCATACCCTTGGTGCTAATCGCCACCCCGGGGCCTACTGGAGGCGGGACTCGGGGGTCATTATCTTCCCTTTCACCATTGCCAGCTCAGGAGGGGCATCTTTTGTGGGAGGGGTTCATGACAATGACAATATTAGAAATCCCATACATATTTTTCCCACAAAAAAATTAGATTAAAACTTCCAACTTTTTCATTTTACCGCATTGTTGATATACTAGATTCGTGGGAGCATCTTTCAATTTTTTCACCCTGACAACATCATCATTTTCATTAGACTCATCATGTGTGCTCATATCAAAGTCTTCTTGGGTCAGAATCCTTTCTTTTTTATGATGATGAATAAACAGAAATCAGTCATATAACAAATTATTCAATCCATTCCTACTGATTTGGATCATCAGTAATTTGAGATTTCATTTTCTCCCAATTGTAATACCAAATAGAGTAGTTTTCTTGAAAACCATATTTGGTTATTTGTATTTGACTTCTTCACATATCAACCAAGTTATTCCAACACAATTGTAACAGGGGCAGTGTATGTGACCACTATCGGAAGCTTTGTGAAATGAAAAATCTAAAAAGCTCTCCAATTTGTTTTGTAAATCACTTGATATCTGATCAGTTTCATACATCCAACTTCTATCCATTCTGTAAATTTTTTTGTTATAAGTCATTTCTTCAAAATCAATTCAATAATATTGAAGTTCAATCAAAAATATATTTAATTAAATGATAATTGTTCACTTTATATGAAACAATAACTGACACACTACTATATATGAGAATAATAATATAAAAGACAGAAAAATACTATATTTATAACAAAATATATTTTAAGAACTATACATGAGTGTACAAGATCATGTACAATTGTGGAGGAGAATTATTCAGGAGTTGATTAAATTTTAGATGAAGAAATTTTATATTTTAGTAGATTATTTGAGTGATCATATACACTGCCGAAGGGGGTGGGGGTATCTAGGGGGTGTCCAGGGGGTGGGGTTGTCTTGGGGGTGGGGGGGCTTTCTGGGGTGGGGGTGTCCAGAGGTGCGGTGGTGTATAGGGGGGTTTTCCAAGGGGGTGGGGTGTCCAGGGGGTGGGGGATGTCCAGGGGGTGGGGTGTCCAGGGGGTGGGGGCTGTCCAGGGGGTGGGGGTTTTCCCAAGGGGGTGGGGCTGTCCAGTGAGGGTGGGGGGATACCCAGTGGGGGGTGGGGGTGTCTAGGGGGGAGGGGGTGTCCAGGGGGTGGGTGGTGTCCCAGGGGGGGGTTGTCCAAGGGGGTGGGTGGGGGTGTCCAGGGGAGGTGGGTCTATTCAAGGGGATGGGGGGCTGTCCTTGGGGGTGGCAGGGTGTCCAGGGGGTGGGGGGTGTCTAGGGGATGGGGGGTATCCAAGGGGGTGGGGGTGTCCACCCCCAAACTAGGGTTGTAGAATCCAATCTCTATCCAATGGTAGCATGATTTCAATCCTATTATAGATGAATCATAAGACTGTTGGTGTAAACCATGAATTTCATACATATAAATCACACCACACCAAATTTTAAACACACCTCCAAATATCATATGTGGATCGGATTTTATCTTCCACTCTAAATATCATACATTAATTCTAAAAAAATACACCTCTAAATTTTGAGCTAGGTATGTGGCTTATTGATGCCTTGAGAGGCTAGATAAGAGCTAATTCCATTTTTTGATACAAGGTGTATGCTTAAAAAATTTTGTGTGTGTGTCAAATATGATCCTATGTATGTTGTTTAGGCATATGAGCCAAGTTTTGATGGGACACTACTCATGGGAGTATGAGCCTTGTTATATCATTAGGTGATATGGATTTGTAACGAATGTTAAATTTTTATGAGATCAATATGGATAGTGAATAAGAACCTAATTGAGATTTATTTGAAGAGATCACTTCTTCTTGGAAGGGTAAGAGTGAGTGTTGGTATGGAGCTTTAAGAAAAGTCTTAACGTGTGAAAGCAACTATACATAGGTTATATGTGATTATTATTTTTTTTAGAGTGTCAAAGTGGAAAACCCACCCACTAGAACCCCCCCCCCCCCCACACACACACACACCCCTGTATCCCCCCCACCACCCCACCCCTTGTAGCCCCCCTCCCCCCACTTGGATAGCCCCCCACCCCACCTAGACAGCCTCCCCACCCCACCCCACCCCACCCCACCTAGACATCCCACCCCTCCTCTCTGGACAACCCACACCCCCCCCTACCCAACCTGGACAGCCCACCCCCCACCACCCTTGGGCATCCCACCCCCCTTGACAGCCCACAACCCCCCCCCCACCTGGATAGCCCACCCACCACCACCCCTGAATATCCCACCCTCCTCCCTGGACAGCCCACACACCCCCTTACCTACATCCCCATGTCCCCTTTAGCCCCCTTGGATAGCCCACCCCCCACCTGGACAGCCCACTCCCCACCCTCCTTGGATAGCCCATACCCCCTCCCCCACCTACCACCCCCTGAATAGCCCACCACCCTCCCTGGACATCCCACACCCCTCCCATGCAACCCCTAACCCCACTAAATCCCCCATGGACCCCCCCCCCCCACCCCACCCCCACCTGGACATCCCACCCCCCCCCCCCACCCCACCCCACCTGGATAGCCCACCCCCCACTTCCCTGGACTGCCCACCCTGGCCTCCCTGGACAACCCCCCCCCCTCTCCCCCACCTAGACAGCCCACCCCCCACCCCCCATGGGTAGTCCACCCCCCCCCCCCCTGACAGCCCACACCCCCCTAAATAGCCCACCCCTCTCCCTGGACAGCCCACACACCCCCTCCCCTAAAGCCCCCCTACCCCCTCCCTACAACCCCCAGGACAGCCCACCCTCCACCTGGACATCCCACCCCCAACTGGACACCCCCCACCTGGACACCCCCTCCCCCCCCCTCCTTGGATATCACATACCCCTTTCCCCACCTAGATATCCCACCCATCACCCCCCCCCCCCGGATAGCTGATCGTACCATGATTCACTGTTTATTCCACCCTTACACCGCAGTTTTAAACTAGTTTGGTAATGAATATTCCAAATATAATAATAAATTGCACTTGATGTTTTGAATCAATAAATTAATGTTAATAATATTATAATGGGAAATTTTACTTGTTTTTATTGTTTCAATGTAGGTGGAGTGATTTGGAGGGCCCTTGATGAAGTGAAAGATAAAATGGGCCAAAATTGCATGGATCCACTGGACATTTGTCCACTATTTTGAATAGTACACGAAATCCATAAATCTAAATGGGATGAAATTTTTTGGTACTTTCAAAAATTTAATAGGAAACATTTCATATTAAGTTAACCCAATCCTGATTCGGCTTTTATGGGGCCCATCCGAACTGATCTGTCCAAGACACCGAATTTGGACCAAGTCAAATGCGGTGTTCTGTATTTTATAAATATCTTGAGCTGTAGTTGTCCAAACGGTTCCAAACGTTCGAGGGATAAAACTTTTCTATTTTCTCCAAAGCGAGATAAGACTTTATGAAGGCCGAAACACGTCGTGAAATTGTATTGATGAAATCTATGTGCCTAAAACCACCTTCCAATTTTCCTATAAAAGGTCACCAAGGGAACCTCATTTGCAAGTTCATCCAAGGAGTGAAGTACTGCCAATTTGGAGTCCTAAAGGAGTCTCCTAATCACCTTGGAGGTTCTGTAGGCCCCTATCCTCATAGGGGGATCAACAATGAAGAAGGGGTTCAACCCGAGCTTCCTCCTCCTCCCGATGTCGAGCTAAAAGTTGGGTGTTCGTTGTGAGGGAACTACACACATGTCAAGGGAGTTACGATGCATACACTAGCTACTGTTTTGGATTAATTTGGGTGTTTAAACATTTAATTCCATGTATCTTATTTTATTTCATATTTTAATGCTTGATTTGATACATGTGAGTGTTATGCTCTTAATTTCTAACCGATCGGTATGAGGTTTTGAGTTCATGACTTGTGTTGTTCCGATTGGACATCACAAGAATCCTTTTCATACCCAACTTATTGAGATTTCAATATGCTTTGGAAGCTCTTATTCCATGCATAAGTACTGGACCTTGACAATACGATTGTTACATCAAGGTTTGGTCCTTAAAGCATTGAAATAAAAGCTTATGAATTAATAGGGATTCCAATTAATTCTAACCAAAGAATTACTCTAAACCTAAGATGAATCTCTATGAAAAATGAACTTGATATGTGTGTAGTGAAATCACATCGACCCTTTTATCTCATATTTCTCAAAATCCACTTGGTCACTCATTTTTAAGCTATTTCAACTAAGTCATTGTTTTAAACTATTTTCAAAACCACCCCCTCTCTTAGTCATTTTTATTAAAAATACACACTCTAAACCTACCAACGTTCCTTGAGAGATGACCTAGGGTTTACCCTAGACTATAAATCAACCTTAAAAAGATAATCAATTTGATGTTTCATGACAATGCGGTCAAATTTTGGCGCCGTTGTCGGGGAGCACATTGGTTTTTTGTGCGTGTTTTTGATAAATTTTTTGAAATTTTTGTGAATATTTATTTGTTTTATCTTCTACCTTTGTATTTGTTTTTGTGTTCTAATTTATTTATTGTGTAGGTTCTTTGTATGACGCATTCTACTTCGGGAGACCTACAAACTTTCGAACCCGAACCAGAGAGGATCCTACATCAACGAAACCGAGACACACAAGACAACACTTTGAAGGAGGAGACATCACATCTTAAAATTCTTCTTGATCCTTCATCTTATTCTGAAACCAAAGTTAAAAATGAACATAACTTGTATAGAATGGCTGAAAATAATAGAACTCTAAAAGAACTAATCTCACCTGATGTTGATATCTGACCCACTTACATTCAATTACAAGGCGAGGCACCCAATTTTGAACTAAAATCTGGTTTATACATTCAATTACAAGGCGAGGCACCCAATTTTGAACTAAAATCTGGTTTAATTCATTTATTACCAAGATTTCATGGACTGCCTGGAGAAGATCCACATAAGAATTTAAAAGAATTTCATACTGTGTGTTCAACATTAAAACCTGATAATGTGGATGAAGAACAAGTAAAACTTAGGGCATTTCCATTTTCATTAGAAGACACGGCTAAAGATTGGTTTTATTATGTTAATTCACCTATTAGAGGTTGGGCGGACATGAAACGACTTTTTCCTGAAAAATACTTACCATCCTCTCAAACTGCAAAAATAAGGAAAGAAATATGTGGGATAAGAAAATCTCAAAGATAAACCCTTCATGAATATTGGGAACGCTTTAAAATATTATGTTCAAGTTGTCCACACCACCAAAAAAGCGATCAACTTTTAATATAATATTTTTATGAAGGTTTAATTCCAATAGATCGTAACATGGTTGATGCTGATGCAGGTGGTGCAATAGTGGATAAAACCCCAATCGCTGCAAGGACCCTAATTAAGACCATGGCACAGAACACTCAACAATTCAGTTCAAGGTCCAGTGTACCCATTTGAGGTGTCCATGAGGTGCAATGTACTGAATTCGAGAAGAAGGTAGACACAAATTTTGAAGAGGTGAGTACCCTTCTACGACAACTTGCTCTTTCCCAAGGGAAATTCCAATCTCCTCATCCCATACATTGTGGTATATGCTCTTCTTATACCCACTATTTTGACCAATTCCCCCAATTGAGAGAAACTTCTGAGAGTTGTGATGCAATATTCCCAGGACGCCCCTATAACCAACCCATTAGGAAAGAACCTTACTATCCATCCAACCCTGGGTGGAAAGACAACCAAGCCTATAGGAAAGGGGGTATTCAAACCAGCCTCATCAACCATGGAACCAACCAGGGAAAAGTAGTCATCAACCACCACCACCCATAAATTTTCAACCACCCCAAAGGCCATTCCAACAACCCCCTCCAAAAACTGAACCTAGCCTAGAAGATATGATGAAACAAGTGGATTCCAATAATCTATAATTCCAACAAACCACTCAGGAATCCATATAAGACCTCAAAACCCAATTAGTCCAACTATCTAACTCAGTGGGTGAGATCCAAAGCCATGGGTCTGGTAAACTACCATCTCAACCAATTGTCAACCCTAGGGATAAGGGAAATGTTAGTTCCATCACCCTTAGGAGTGGAACTCAACTTAAAATCCAAATGAACCCCCCATTAGAGTCATCCTCTCCTAAGGAAACCACCACTGACAAAGGTTCAAATGAGATGGAACCTTGTCTTGAGAGAAGTCCTACCAAAGGAAAGAGTGTGTCTATTGATGAGTTACCAAGCCCAATCATTCCTCTTCCATTTCCCCAAATAGCCACCCAACCAAGGAAACAAACTGAAACTAAACTTGATAAAGAAATCTTGGAGACTTTCAAAAAAGTGCAGGTTAACATTCCATTGATTGATGTCGTCAAGAAAATTCCGAGATATGAAAAGTTTCTGAAGGAGATGTGTACCCACCGAAGGTGACTTAGAGGTGATGAGAATGTGAGCCTAGGTAGGAACATCTCAGCATTGATACAACCATCACTTCCCACCAAGTTCAATGATCCTGGAACATTCTCGATTCCGTGCACCATAGGGGAGTATTCTTTCTCCAATGCTATGCTTGATTTGGGTGCTTCTATTAATGTGATTCCTCACTCTATTTACTCTTATTTGTAGCTCGGTGAACTAAAGCCCATAGGAATAGTTGTTCAGCTAGCAAATCGGAGTACGGAACACCCTTCTGGTGTGTTAGAGGATGTTCTTATGAGGGTTCAAATTTTAATATTTCTTGCTGATTTTTATGTGCTAAAAATGGAAGATGATAGGATGAATGGACAAGCCCCAATTATATTAGGGAGACCTTTCTTGAAAACCACCAAATCCATAATTAATGTCCATAATGGTACATTATCTATGGAATTTGGTGGTGACATAGTCCATTTCAACATCCTTGATGCCATGAAGCACCCCTTAGAAGAAAATTCCTCTCTCTTAGTAAATTCAATTGATGTACTCCCTTCCCCTAAAATCACTTCATTTGTTTCCCTGATCCCCTTTCTGAATTTTCCTCTTTGATTGAAATTCTTGGAAATGAATCGTGTGTTGATTGTTGTAGTAGTCTAGAAAAGTGTCATGGATGTTTATTAATTGATAATTTCTTGAACATAGAGGATCACATAACCATGAGTGTAAAATCTAATTCATCATCTGAGGATGATACCATTGAGCAGTTAGATGAGATTAGTGACCTCTCACTTTCACACACACTCCCATCAATCCAAAATCCACCTGAATTAGAACTAAAGAAACTGCCTCAAGATTTAAAATATTCATATCTTGAGAATGGAAACAAGTTGCCCGTCATCATTGCTAGTTCACTCCCTCCTGAGCATGAATAGCGACTGCTTTAACTTTTGAGGGAGCATAAACAAGCATTGGGATGGACACTTGTAGAAATTCCTGGTATTAGCCCATCAATTTGTACACATCATATTTTATTAAATGATGAGGCTAAACCAATGAGGCAGGAACAATTTCGACCGAACCCAAACCTCTTAGAAGTAGTTAAAAAGGAAGTAACAAAATTATTGGCCGATGGAATTATTTACCCCATCTCTGACAGCCAATGGGTCAGTCTCATTCAAGTAGTTCCTAAAAAAACTGGCCTAACGGTAATTAAAAATGAAAATAATGAATTGGTTCCAACTCGTGTACAGAATAGTTGGCATGTATGTATAGATTATCTCCGACTAAACCAACACACTAGGAAGGACCATTTCCCATTGCCATTCATTGACCAAATGCTAGAGAGGCTAGAGGGGAAGTCCCATTACTGTTTTCTTGATGGGTATTCTGGATAATTTCAGATCCATATTGCCCCCGAGGATCAAGAAAAGACAACCTTCACTTGCTCCTTTGGCACATTTTCCTATAGAAGGATGCCATTTGGTCTGTGCAATGCTTCGGGTACTTTCCAGCGATGTATGATTAGTATTTTTTCAGATTACCTGGAGAATTGCATGGAAGTTTTCATGGATGATTTTACTGTTTATGGATCCTCTTTTGATTAATGTTTAAGTAGTCTTGGTTCCATCCTACGTCGCTGTATTGAAAATAATATTGTATTAAATTATGAGAAATGCGATTTCATGGTGCGACAAGGTATAGTTTTGGGACATGTCATTTCTAGGGATGGTATCCAAGTAGATAAATCAAAAGTGGATGTCATTTCTTCCCTACCATTCCCTAAAAATGTACATGATGTGTGGTCTTTCCTAGATCATGCTGGATTTTACTGTCGTTTCATTCGTGATTTTAGTAAGATTTCACTTCCCCTCTCCCTCTTACTCCAAAAAGAAAAAGATTTTTTTTTATAAAGAATGTGAAGAATATTTTAATAAATTAAAATGGAGTCTCACATCACCCCCGGTAATCCAACCACCTCGGTGGGATTTACCATTTGAGCTCATGTGTGATGCCTCTAACTATGCAGTTGGGGGAGTCTTGTCACAAAGGGTTGACTGAGCTCCACATGTCATAGCCTATGCCTCACGTACTTTGGACCCTTCCCAAGCAAACTACACCACAACTGAAAAAGAATTCCTTGCCATTGTGTTTTCCTTGGACAAATTCAGGTCATATCTTTTGGGGTCCAAATTCATTGTGTTCTCAGACCATGCAGCCCTCCGATATCTCCTAAAAAAACCTGAATCTAAACCACGTCTCATTCGTTGGATTCTCCTCCATCAGGAATTCAATCTAGAAATTAGAGATAAAAAAGGAGCAGAGAATGTGGTGGCAGACCATATCAGTAGGATCCTCCCAACCTCAGACATTGTCTCATCCCCCTATATTCCCATTAATGACATGTTTCCTGATGAGCAATTGTACAAAGTGCAAGATGCCATTCCCTAGTATGATGAAATTGTAAATTATTTGGTAGCATCTTGCATTCCTACTGATTTCAACAAAAACCAAGCCAGTCGTCTAAAACATGAGTCTCGTTGGTACATTTGGGATGACCCCTACCTTTGGCGCACATGTAGTGATCAGGTCCTTAGGCGTTGTGTTCCCGATAGCGAGTTTCAGTCTGTCCTTAGATTCTTCCACACTCTTGCTTGTGGGGTCCACATTTGTCCCCAACGGACTTCTCGCAAAATTCTTGATTCTGGTCTCTTTTGTCCAACAATTTTTCGGGATGCCCATGAATTTTGTAAATCTTGTCCTCATTGTCAAAGAATGGTTAATGTCTCTAAAAGGAATGAAATTCCACAAAACCCTTGATCTTTCATGACATTTTTTATGTTTGGGGCATTTACTTTATGGGGTCATTTCCCAATTCTTTTGGAAACTTGTATATTCTTTTGGCTGTTGATTACGTATCAAAATGGGTAGAGGCACGGGCCACAATGACACATGATTCCAAAACAGTTGTAGAATTTTTGAGAACTCAGATATTTTGTAGGTTTGGATTACCTCGGTTCATTATCAGTGACCAGGGTTCTCATTTCTGCAACCGGAAAATGCAATCACTTTTGTGTCAGTATGGGGTCGGTCATCGAGTTTCTACTGCATATCATCCACATACCAATGGTCAAGCTGAGGTGTCAAATAGAGAGGTAAAACAAATTCTTGAAAAAATGGTTCAACCCAATAGGAAAGATTGGAGTCTTAGACTTGATGATTCATTGTGGGCCTACCGTACTGCTTTCAAAACTCCCATTGGAATGTCACCATATCGTCTCATGTTTGGAAATAGTTGTCACCTCCCTGTTGAGATTGAGCATCGGGCCTACTAGTCCATCAAACAATGCAATTCTAATCATTCTGGTGCAGGTGTTCAAAGGAAGTTGCAGATTCAGGAGATAGAGGAAATGATAAGAGATGCATATGAAAACTCTAGGATTTATAAGGAGAGAACCAAGGCTGCCCATGACCGTCTTATCCTTCATCGTCAGTTCCATATTGAGCAGAAGGTGCTCCTTTATAATGCAAGGCTGAAGTTACATCCTGGTAAGCTTTATTCCCGCTGGTTTGGACCATACATTGTTACTAATGTCTCTCAATTTGGTGTTGTTTAGGTTCAAAATGAAGAAACCAATCAAACCTTCGCTGTCAATGGGCAGCGGCTGAAGCACTTTCATGAACCCGTTCTGGAGTCCCCGATGGAGGAACTCCAAATTCAAGAAGCACACTATGAATGACATCCACCATGTTTTATCCTTCCTTCCCACATTCTCTTTTACTCCAGTGAGGACACTTCATACTCTAGGTGTGGGGGGGTGGATACATTCTTGGGATAGTTAGGAATTTTCATTTTTTTTCTCCTTTTGTTTTCTCTTTTTGGCATTCTTTATGGTATTTCCATTTTTCCCCATCAACAATTTTGAAGTTCCATGATTTGGCGACCATAATGTGGGGAAAGTAAAAATACCATAACGGAGGCTAAAAAGAGTATTTGTATGAATTTAACATCAGGGAGTGATTTTTAGTGAATTGGTTTTCTTTAAATGATATAAATGATCGTATCTATGTGAAACTTTTGAGATGATTGATGCCCATTGTGTGAGTAGTTTTTCGGAAAACTTTGTCACTAATATCTCCAAAAAAATTTGCACCAAACAACAAAGTGTGATTATTTCTTACTTAATATAAGGTAAATATATGTTGGGTTAATATTTTTCATCTTTAAATGATATTTCCATACGTTCGTTCCTTATCCGATATGTTTCATTACTGTACCAGATTGACCTATGCGTGTGTACCTAATGTCCGACTGTTGTACGCCCTCAAAAAAAAATTGTTGTGTCTTGGGCAGGTCAAAAACCACTCCTCCTCAACCTTTGATCTTGTTATAACTATTTCAATTAGTGTCGTGAGGTGATCAAACAAGGGTTGAGAGATGAGTGTGAGATTTGTTCCAAATGCAACTTCAAAAAATATATAATAAATGGGGGGAGTGATGAAATGTGCAACATATGGGGATATCTAGGTCAGGAGCTTATGGTTTGACTTATGGGAATGCTTAAATGAGTGGGTCTTGAAATATTATTGCAAAGGATGTAGGACAGGTTTGGTGAAAAATCATTTAAAGCTGAATAATGTTAAAATAACCTATATTTATTTGATAGAAAGTGGAAAGAATAGCATGGAATGGTTTTCACACACACACATGGAGAGTTAGTGTAATGGTTGACCTTTCAATTCCTTGCTCATATTGGTGTCATAAATCTCTTTTAATTTTATTGTGATATGATTTATGAGACATCTTTTTCCATTTTCACTGGAAAGAACTCCTTGGTGTGGTTCGTGCATTGATCACTTTACTTTAAATAAAATTTTCTCAAATGATAAATCTTCAGGATGTTGGAAATATATATATATATATATATGCATCATTTTATTGGGATATGTGACTTCTCCTAGGAGTTCAAATGTTTAGGTGTGGGGTGTGATCGTACCACGATTCACTGTTTTATTCCACCCTTACACCGCAGTTTTAAACTAGTTTGGTAATGAATATTACAAATATAATAATAAATTTCACTTGATGATTTAATCAATCAATTAATTTTAATCAATATTATAATGGTCAATGTTACTTGTTTTTATTGTTTCAATGTAGGTGGAGGTGATTTGGAGGGCCCTTGATGAAGTGAAAGAAAAATGGGCCAAAATTGCATGGATCCATGGACATCTGTCCACTGTTTTGAATAGTACACGAAATACGTGCATCCAAATGGGATGAAATTTTGTGGTCCTGTCCAAAATATAATAGTATACATTTAATATTAAGTAACCCAATCTTGATTCGGCTTTTATGGGTCCCATCCGAACTGATCTGTCCAAGCCACCGAATTTGGACCAAGTCAAATGAGGTGTTCTGTATTTTATCAATATCTTGAGCTGTAGTTGTCCAAATGGTGCCAAACTTTTGGCGGAGATTGTAAAGATGTAGGAATACAACTTTTATATTTTTCTCAAAGAAAGATAAGACTGTCTGAGGGCTGAAACGCATCGTGCAAGTGGATTGATGAAATCTGTGTGCCTAAAACCACCTTCCAATTTTCCTATAAAAGGGAACCAAGGGAACCTCATTTGAAAGTTCGGACAAGGAGTGAAGTACTGAAAATTTGGAGTCCTATAGGAGTCTCCTAATCACCTTGGAGGTTCTGGAGGCCCCTATCCTCATAGGAGGATCAACAATGAAGAAGGAGTTCAACCCGAGCTTCCTCCTCCTCCTGATGTCGAGCTAAAAGTTGGGTGTTCGTTGTGAGGGAACTACACACATGTCAAGGGAGTTCTGATGCATACACTAGCTACTGGTTTGGAGTAATTTGGGTGTTTAAACATTTAATTCCATGTATCTTATTTTATTTCAGATTTGAATGCTTGATTTGATACATGTGAGTGTTATGCTCTTAATTTCTAACCGATCGGTGTGAGGTTTTGAGTGCGTGACTTGTGTTGTTCCGATTGCACATCACAAGAATCCTTTTCATACCCAACTTATTGAGATTTCAATATGATTTGGAAGCTATTATTCCATTCATAAGTACTGGACCTTGACAATACGATTGTTACATCAAGGTTTGGTCCTTAAAGCATTGAAATAAAAGCTTATGAATTAATCTGGATTCCAATTAATTCCAACCAAAGAATTACTCTAAACCTAAGATGAATCTCTATGAACAATGAACTTGATATGTGTGTAGTGAAATCACATCGACCCTTTTATCTCATATTTCTCAAAATCCACTTGTTCACTCATCTTTTAAGCTATTTCAACTAATTCATTGTTTTAAACTGTTTTCAAAACCACCCCCTCTCTTAGTCATTTTTATTAAAAATACACACTCTAAACCTACCAACGTTACTTGAGAGACGACCTAGGGTTTACCCTAGACTATAAATCAACCTTAAAAATATAATCAATTTGACGTGTCACGGTAACGCGGTCAAATTTTGGCGCCGTTGCCGGGGAGCGCTTTGGTTTTTTGTGCGTGTTTTTGATAAATTTTTTGTAATTTTTGTGAATATTTGTTTGTTTTATATTCTACCTTTGCATTTGTTTTTGTGTTCTAATTTATTTATTGTGTAGGCTCTTTGTATGACGCGTTCTACTCCGGGAGACCTACAAACTTTTGAACCTGAACCAGAGAGGATCCTACATCAACAAAACTGAGACACACAAGACAACACTTTGAAGGAGGAGACATCACATCTTAAAATTCTTCTTGATCCTTCTTCTTATTCTGAAACCAAAGTTAAAACTGAACATAACCTGTATAGAATGGCTGAAAATAATAGAAAGCTAAAATAACTAACCTCACCTGATGTTGATATCCGACCCACTTACATTCAATTACAATGCGAGGCACCCAATTTTGAACTAAAATCTGGTTTAATTCATTTATTACCAAGATTTCATGGACTGCATGGAGAAGATCCACATAAGCATTTAAAAGAATTTCATACTGTGTGTTCAACATTAAAACCTGCTAATGGATGAAGAACAAGTAAAACTTATGGCATTTCCATTTTCATTAGAAGACACGGCTAAAGATTGGTTGTATTATGTTAATTCACTTATTAGAGGTTGGGCGGACATGAAATGACTTTTTCCTGAAAAATACTTCCCAGCCTCTCGAAATACAACAATAAGGAAAGAAACATGTGGGATAAGACAATCTCAAGGAGAAACCCTTCATGAATGTTGGGAACGCTTTAAAAGATTATGTTCAAGTTGTCCACACCACCAAATAAGCGATCAACTTTTAATACAATATTTTTATGAAGGTTTAATTCCAATAGATTGTAACATGATTGATGTTGTTGCAGGTGGTGAACTAGTGGATAAAACCCCAATCGCTGCAAGGACCCTAATTGAGACCATGGCACAGAACACTCAACAATTCAGTTCAAGGTCTAGTGTACCCATTTGATGTGTCCATGAGGTGCAAAATACTGAATTCGAGAAGAAGGTAGACATAAAGTTTGAAGAGGTGAGTAGCCTTCTACAACAACTTTCTCTTTCCCAAGGGAAATTCCAATCTCCTCCTCCCATACATTGTGGTATATTCTCTTCTGATACCCACTATTCTGACCAATGCCCCCAATTGAGAGAAACTTCTGAGAGTTGGGAGGCAATATTCCCAGGACGCCCCTATAACCAACCCATTAGGCAAGAACCTTACTATCCATCCAACCCTGGGTGGAAAGACAACCAAGCCTATAGGCAAGGGGGGTATTCAAACCAACCTCATCAACCATGGAACCAACCAGGGAAAAGTAGTCATCAACCACCACCACCCAGAAATTTTCAACCACCCCAAAGGCCTTTCCAACAACCCCCTCCAAAAACTAAACCTAGCCTAGAATATATGATGAAACAAGTGGCTGCCAATAATCTACAATTCCAACAAACCACTCAGGCAGCCATACAAGACCTCAAAACCCAATTAGGCCAACTAGCTAACTCAGTGGGTGAGATCCAAAGCCATGGGTCTGGTAAACTACCATCTCAACCAATTGTCAACCCTAGGGATAAGGGAAATGTTAGTGTCATCACCCTTAGGAGTGGAACTCAACTTAAAATCCAAATGAACCCTCCATTAGAGTCATCCTCTCCTAAGGAAACCACCACTGACAAAGGTTCAAATGAGATGGAACCTTGTCTTAAGAGAAGTCCTACCAAAGGAAAGAGTGTGTCTATTGATGAGTTACAAAGTCCAAGCATTCCTCTTCCATTTCCCCAAAGAGCCACCCAACCAAGGAAACAAAATGAAACTGAACTTGATAAAGAAATCTTGGAGACTTTCAAAAAAGTACAGGTTAACATTTCATTGATTGATGTCGTCAAGAAACTTACGAGATATAAAAAGTTTCTGAAGGAGATGTGTACCCACCGAAGGCAACTTAGAGGTGATGAGAAGGTGAGACTAGGTTGGAACGTCTCAGCATTGATACAACCATCACTTCCCACTAAGTGCAATGATCCTGGAACATTCTCGATTCCATGCACCATAGGGGAGTATTCTTTCTCCAATGCTATGCTTGATTTGGGTGCTTCTATTAATGTGATGCCTCACTCTATTTACTCTTATTTGCAGGTTGGTTAACTAAAGCCCATAGGAATAGTTGTTCAGCTAGAAAATCGGAGTACGACACACCCTTCTGGTGTGTTAGAGGATGTTCTTGTGAGGGTTCAAATTTTAATATTTCCTGCTGATTTTTATGTGCTAAAAATGGAAGATGATAGGATGAATGGACATGCCCCAATTATATTGGGGAGACCTTTCTTGAAAACCACCAAAGCCATAATTAATTTCCATAATGGTACATTATCTATGGAATTTGGTGGTGACATAGTCCATTTCAACATCCTTGATGTCATGAAGTACCCCTCAGAAGAACATTCCTCTCTCTCGGTAAATTCAATTGATGTACTCCCTTCCCCTAAAATCACTTCATTTGTTTCCCCTGATCCCCTTTCTGAATTTTTCTCTTTGATTGAAATTCTTGGAAATGAATCGTGTGTTTATTGTTGTAGTAGTCTAGAAAATTGTCATGCATGTTTATTAATTGATAATTTCTTGAACACAGAGGATCACATGACCATCGATGATACGGCTACGCTTGTAAAAGCTAATTCCTCATCTGAGGATGATATCATTGAGCAGTTAGATGAGATTAGTGACCTCTCACTTTCACACACACTCCCATCAATCCAAAATCCAACTGAATTGGAACTAAAGCAACTGCCTCAAGATTTAAAATATTCATATCTTGAGAATGGAAACAAGTTGCCCGTCATCATTTCTAGTTCACTCCCTCCTGAACATGAATTGCGACTGCTTGAACTTTTGAGGGAGCATAAACAAGCATTGGGATGGACACTTGAAGACATTCCTGGTATTATCCCATCAATTTGTACACATCATATTTTATTAACTGATGAGGCTAAACCAGTGAGGCAGGCACAACGTTGACTGAACCCAAACCTCTTAGAAGTAGTTAAAAAGTAAGTAACAAAATTATTGGCTAATGGAATCATTTACCCCATCTCTGACAGCCAATGGGTCAGTCCCGTTCAAGTAGTTCCTAAAAACACTGGCCTAATGGTAATTAAAAATGAAAACAATGAATTGGTTCCAACTCGTGTACAGAATAGTTGGCATGTCTGTATAGATTATCGCCGAGTAAACCAACACACTAGGAAGGACCATTTCCCATTGCCATTCATTGACCAAATGCTAGAGAGGCTAGCAGGGAAGTCTCATTACTGTTTTCTTGATGGGTATTCTGGATACTTTCAGATCCATATTTCCCCCGAGGATAAAGAAAATACAACCTTCACTTTCCCCTTTGGCACATTTGCCTATAGAAGGATTCCATTTGGTCTGTGTAATGCTCCAGGTACTTTCCAGCGATGTATGATTAGTATTTTTTCAGATTACCTGGAGAATTTCATGGAAGTTTTCATGGATGATTTTACTGTTTATGGATCCTCTTTTGACTAATGTTTAAGTAGTCTTGGTTCCATCCTACGTCACTGTATTGAAAAGAATCTTGTATTAAATTATGATAAATTCCATTTCATGGTGCGACAAGGTATAGTTTTGGGACATGTCATTTCTAGGGATGGTATCCAAGTAGATAAATCAAAAGTGGATGTCATTTCTTCCCTACCATTCCCTAAAAATGTACGTGATGTGCGGTCTTTCCTAGGTCATGCTGGATTTTACCGTCGTTTCATTCGTGATTTTAGTAAGATTTCACTTCCCCTCTCCCACTTACTCCAAAAATAAAAAGATTTTGTTTTTGATAAAGAATGTGAAGAAGATTTTAATAAATTAAAATGGAGTCTCACATTACCCCCGGTAATCCAACCACCTCGGTGGGATTTACCATTTGAGCTCATGTGTGATGCCTCTAACTATGCAGTTGGGGGAATCTTGTCACAAAGGGTTGGCCGAGCTCCACATGTCATAGCCTATGCCTCACGTACTTTGGACCCTACCCAAGAAAACTACACCACAACTGAAAAAGAATTCCTTGTTATTGTGTTTTCCTTGGACAAATTCAGGTCATATCTTTTGGGGTCCAAATTCATTGTGTTCTCAGACCATGCAGCCCTCCGGTATCTCCTAAAAAACTTGAAGCTAAACCACGTCTCATTCGTTGGATGCTCCTCCTTCAGAAATTCAATCTAGAAATTAGAGATAGAAAAGGAGCAGAGAATGTGGTGGCAAACCATATCAGTAGGATCCTACCAAACTCAGACATTGTCTCATCCCCATGTATTCCCATTAATGACATGTTTCCTGATGAGCAATTGTACAAAGTGCAAGATGATATTCCCTGGTATGCTGAAATTGTAAATTATTTGGTAGCATCTTTCATTCCTACTGATTTCAACAAAAACCAAGCCAGTCGTCTAAAACATGAGTCTTATTGGTACATTTGGGATAACCCCTACCTTTGGCGCACATTTAGCGATCAGGTCCTTAGGCGTTGTGTTCCCGATAGCGAGTTTCAGTCTGTCCTTAGATTCTGCCACACTCTTGCTTGTGGGGGCCACATTGGTCCCCAACGGACTGCTTGCAAAATTCTTGATTCTGGTCTCTTTTGTCCAACACTTTTTCGGGATGCCCATGAATTTTTTAAATCTTGTCCTCATTATCAAAGAATGGGGAATGTCTCTAAAAGGAATGAAATGCCACAAAAACCCTTGCTCTTTCATGACATTTTTTATGTTTGGGGCATTTACTTTATGGGGTCATTTCCCAATTCTTTTGGAAACTTGTATATTGTTTTGGCCATTGATTACGTATCAAAATGGGTAGAGGCACGGGCCACAAGGACATATGATTCCAAAAAAGTTGTATAATTTTTGAGAACTCAGATCTTTTGTAGGTTTGGATTACCTCGGTTCATTATCAGTGACCAGGGTTCTCATTTATGCAACTGAACAATGCAATCACTTTTGCGTTGGTATGGGGTCGGTCATCGAGTTTCTACTTCATATCATCCACAGACCAATGGTCAAGATGAGGTGTCAAATAGAGAGGTAAAACAAATTCTTGAAAAAATGGTTTAACCCAATAGGAAAGATTGGAGTCTTAGACTTTATGATTCATTGTGGGCCTACCGTACTGCTTTCAAAACTCCCATTGGAATGTCACCCTATCATCTTGTGTTTGGAAATAGTTGTCACCTCCCTATTGAGATTGAGCACCGGGCCTACTGGGCCATCAAACAATTCAATTCTAATCATTCTGGTGTAGGTGATCAAAGTAAGTTGCAGATTCAGGAGCTAGAGGAAATGAGAAGAGATGCATATGAAAACTCCAGGATTTATAAGGAGAGAACCAAGGCTGCCCATGACCGTCTTATCCTTCATCGTCAGTTCCATATTGGGCAGAAGGTCCTCCTTTATAATGCAAGGTTGAAGTTTCACCTTGGTAAGCTTCATTCCCGCTGGTTTGGACCATACATTGTTACTAATGTCTCTCCATTTGGTGTTGTTCAGGTTCAAAATGAAGAAACCAAGAAAACCTTCGCTGTCAATGGGCAGCGGCTGAAGCACTTTTATGAACCCATTCTGGTGTCCCCGATGGAGGAACTCCAAATTCAAGAAGCACACTATGAATGACATCCACCGGGTTTTATCCTTGCTTCCCACATTCTCTTTTACTACAGTAAGGACATTGCATACTCTAGGTGTGGGGGGTGGATACATTCCTGGGATAGTTAGGAATTTTCATTATTTTCTCCTTTTGTTTTCTCTTTTTGGCCTTCTTTATGGTATTTTCATTTTTCCCCATCATCAATTTTGAAGTTCCATGATTTGGCGACCATAATGTGGGGAAAGTAAAAATACCATAACGGAGGCTAAAAAGAGTATTTGTATGAATTTAACACCAGGGAGTGATTTTTAGTTAATTGGTTTTCTGTCAATGATATAAATGGTTGTATCTATGTGAAACTTTTGAGATGATTGATGCCCATTGCGTGAGTAGTTTTTCAGAAAATTGTGTCACTAATATCTCCACAAATTTTTGCACCAAACCACAAAGTGTGATTATTTATTACTTAATATAAGATAAATATATGTTGGGTTAATATTTTTCATCTTTAAATGATATTTCCATACATTCGTTCCTTATCCGATCTGTTTCATTACTGTACCAGATTGACCTATGTGTGTGTACATAATGTCCGACTGTTGTACGCCCTCAAAAAAAATGTTGTGTCTTGGGTAGGTCAAAAAACACTCCTTCTCAACCTTTGATCTTGTTATAACTATTGAAATTAGTGTCGTGAGGTGATCAAACAAGGGTTGAGAGATGAGTGTGAGATTTGTTCCAAATGAAACTTCAAAAAATATATAATAAATGAGGGGAGTGATGAAATGTGCAACATATGGGGATATCTTGGTTGGGAGCTTATGGTTTGACTTCTGGGAATGCTTAAATGTGTGGGTCTTGAAATATGATTGCAAAGGATGTAGGACAGGTTCGGTGAAAAATCATTTAAAGCTGAATAATGTTAAAATAACCTATATTTATTTGATAGAAAGTTGAAAGAATAGCATGGAATGGTTTTCACACACACACATGGAGAGTTAGTGCAATGGTTGAGATTTCAATTCCTTGATCATATTGGTGTCATAAATCTCTTTGAATTTTATTGTGATATGATTTATGAGACATCTTTTTCCATTTTCACTGGGAAGAACTCCTTGGTGTGGTTCGTGCATTGATCACTTTACTTTAAAAAAAATTCATCAAATGATAAATCTTCAGGATGTTGGAAATATATATATATATATATATATATATATATATATATATATATGCATCATTGTATTTGGATATGTGACTTTTCCCAGGAGTGCAAATGTTTAGGTGTGGGGGTGTGATTGTACCACGATTCACTGTTTTATTCCACCCTTACACCGCAGTTTTAAACTAGTTTGGTAATGAATATTAAAAATATAATAATAAATTGCACTTGATGTTTGAATCAATAAATTAATTTTAATCAATATTAGAATGGGCAATGTTACTTGTTTTTATTGTTTCAATGTAGGTGGAGGTGATTTGGAGGGCCCTTGATGAAGTGAAAGAAAAATGGGCCAAAATTGCATGGATCCATGGACATATATCTACTGTTTTGAATATTACACGAAATCCGTGAATCCAAATGGGCTGAAATTTTTTGGGCCTGTCCAAAATATAATAGGATACATTTCATATTAAGTAACCCAATCTTGATTCGGCTTTTATGGGGCCCATCTGAACTGAAATGTCCAAGCCACCGAATTTGGACCAAGTCAAATGAGGTGTTATGTATTTTAACAATATCTTGAGCTGTAGTTGTCCAAACGGTGCCAAACTTTTGGTGGAGACATCCAAGATGTAGGGCTACAACTTTTCTATTTTTTTAAAAGCGAGATAAGACTTTATGAAGGCCAAAACGTATTGTGTAAGTAGATTGATGAAATCTGTGTGCCTAAAACCACCTTCCAATTTTCCTATAAAAGGGCATCAAGGGAACCTCATTTGCAAGTTCGTTCAAGGAGTGAAGTACTGCCAATTTGGAGTCCTATAGGAGTCTCCTAATAACCTTGGAGGTTCTGGAGGCCCCTATCCTCATAGGGGGATCAACAATGAAGAAGGAGTTCAACCTGAGCTTCCTCCTCCTCCCGATGTCGAGATAAAAGTTGGGTGTTCGTTGTGAGGGAACTACACACATTTCAAGGGAGTTATGATGCATACACTAGCTACTGGTTTGGAGTAATTTGGGTGTTTAAACATTTCATTCCATTTATCTTATTTTATTTCAGATTTGAATGCTTGATTTGATACATGTGAGTGTTATGCTCTTAATTTCTAACTGATCGGTGTGAGGTTTTGAGTGCGTGACTTGTGTTGTTCCAATTGGACATCACAAGAATCCTTTTCATACCCAAATTATTGAGATTTAAATATGCTTTGAAATCTCTTATTCCATGCATAAGTACTGGACCTTGACAATACGATTATTACATCAAGGTTTGGTCCTTAAAGCATTTAAATAAAAGCTTAGGAATTAATCGGGATTCCAATTAATTCCAACCAAAGAATTACTCTAAACCTAAGATGAATCTCTATGAACAATGAACTTGATATGTGTGTAGTGAAATCACATCGACCCTTTTATCTCATATTTCTAAAAATCCACTTGGTCACTCATCTTTTAAGCTATTTCAACTAAGTCATTGTTTTAAACTGTTTTCAAAACCACCCCCTCTCTTAGTCATTTTTATTAAAAATACACACTTTAAACCTACCAACGCTCCTTGAGAGATGACCTAGGGCTTACCCTAGACTATAAATCAACCTTAAAAATATAATCAATTTGACGTGTCATGAAAACGCATTCAATAGCCCACCCCCCACCCTGGACAGCCCACACCCCCTCCCGTGCAGCCCCCCTACCCCCTCTACAGCCCCCCTGGACAGCCCCCCACCCAACCCCCACCCCCAAAATGGACAGCCCCCCCCCCCACCCCCACTTAAATATCCCACCCCCACCCAACCTGGATAGCCCCCACCCCCCACCTAGACAGCCCACCCCCCACCTTGATATCCTACCCCCCACCTCAACATCCAACCCCTCCACCCCCCACCTCGATGCCCCCCCCCCCCCGGACATCCCACACCCACCCCCTGGATAGCTCACCCCCACTAGACATCCCACACCCCTCCTTGGGCAGCCCATACCCCCCTCCCCCACCTGGAAACCTCCACCCCACCTGGATATCCCCCCCCACCCCCACCTGGATAGCCCCCCCCCCCACCACCCCCACCTGAACAGCCCACCCCACCAGGAAATCCCCCCTCCCTCGGACAGCCCACCCCCACAGGATAGCTCACACCCCCTCCCCCACCTAGACACCCCACCCTGACCCCCTGGACAGCCCACACCCCTCCTTGGGCAGCCCATAACCCCCTCCCCCACACCCCTATAGCCCCCCCTACCCCCCTGCATCCCCCTACCCCCTGGACAAACCACCCCCCCCCCACCTGGACAGCCACCCACATCTGGACAGCCCCTACCCCCTTGCATCCCCCTTAGGGTAATTTTATTTAAAACCATTTTATTTATTAAGAAATGAAAACCATCATGCATTATCCATTTCATTCCAAAAAACCCATTCAATTTATCAAAACATGACAAATTCAATTTATCAAAACATGACAAATTCAATTTATAAGGCTCTATGGGTAACTTAGGAAATGTCATTTGGAAAAGGGGAAATAACCTACACTGTTAATTCTTATTTAAAAACTAGGCCAAGCACTTAAAAGTGATTCATATGCCATAGATAGTAGGAACTCTGATTTAGCCCAAATCAAAATAGAAAACCAAAAAAATAGATGCAGAACATTAAAACTAAAGTGACACTTACTAATTTGAAGTTTAGAAATAAAAAATTGCTTGATTGAAGATGGATCTATGGGTGAAAGGAGTTTCACGGCCTAGGGTAAAGAGAGACCTT
Organism: Viscum album; assembly: GCA_963277665.1. Lineage (NCBI taxonomy): Eukaryota > Viridiplantae > Streptophyta > Magnoliopsida > Santalales > Viscaceae > Viscum > Viscum album. Next base: position 494,506,016 of record OY728132.1, read on the forward strand.
CTGGAGGAGCTTCAGATTAGGGTCTGAAATCGGGCGGAGTGGGAGCTGGGATGCTGTGTATTTGGGGGAAAACTTTCCCAAAAGTTTTTAAAAACTGTTGGGAAATCTTATATTTACCAACAATTTTAATAAACTGTTGGTATATATTAGATAAATTATACATTTCCCAACAGTTTTCTCAAACTGTGGGGAAATATTAATTATAATAACACATTCCCAATGGTTTGAACAAACTGTTGGTAAATACTACATTTTTATAGTATACCAACGGTTCCTTCAAACTGTTGGTATAAAACTATTGGGAAAAACTCTGTTTCCAATAGTGATGCACAAAACTGTGAAAAAATAATAAATAATCAAACAATTAGTATATAAATAAATTAATGAAATCTAACTAAAATACACAGGTTGCCATACCTCTGCGTGTATGGATCGAATCCAAGACGTGGACGTCGCTCGGGTATAGGGTCAGGAATCATTAGTTTCACAAGATTGCACTCCCTTCGCATACCCCCTGAACTACCAGTAGGTTGAGGGTCAGATGATCCCAAATCATCCTCATCTAAAGGTAGCTCAGCCTCCTACAACTCACGAACTAGAACAGGTTCTATCTGAAACACAAAATTATTATTGTTAGCATATAGTTGAAAATAACTATTACATGTAGATATATATTAGTTATGATTATAACCAGCATTTAATTGTGTCAATGTTCACCTTCATCATCGTGTTCATGTCTGAAGATGGCAATGTCTTCATATTCATCCTCAGCATCATCAATATCCATATGAGTTTCAGTTTCATCATCTCTTTCCATTTCAAATTCATTTGTAACATCATTAAAATCATCGTCACCATCGACCCTTAATTGTGGGGTTTCATCACAGGTATTCATGTCTCTTTGTGAAAAAGATGGATTTTGAGTAGTCTCTTGAAAAATTTAAATTCCTTGTACTTCATCGGAACCACATTCAGTTTAAGTAAACTGATTTTCCTAAGATTTCATTTTTATTATGCACCACCAATCACTTAGGTCTCTTGAAGTAGCACATTACTTTTCATAATATATTTTATGTGCATGTTGAGCCAGTAAAAATGGTTCATTTACTACAAGAAGACTTTTATATTTAATATCAATGATTCCATGAATTGGATGAACACGCAAGCCTCTATCAGTATCCAACCGCCGACATTTAAACATCATTATGTAATTTTTCCCTAGATAACACAGTTAAATAATTTCATCCAATATACCGTAAAAGTTGACTTCAGTATCTCTATGATGCAATCCACTCAAGAAAACTCCACTATTCATTGTTTTTTTTTTGATTCCCCATATGCACGTGTATGAAATCGAAAACCATTCACCACATATTCATTATAAGATATAACCTTTTTGGATAGTGAGTTACTCAATATACACAGTCACTTATCAATTTTATCACCATATTGAGACACGTGAAAATATGTAAAACAATTATCAATATAATAAATAATAAACTAAACTGATATGTTAAACCATTAATAATTTATGTTACCATTTTTTGAAACCATTGAGAAAAAAATTGTCGGCGTTCTTAAAGAGCAGTTGTTGTAATTTGTGGAAGCTATTTCTTGATATGATTATCATATAACCTAAAAATAAAATAAGTTTACTTACTATAACATAAATTATAGAATAAGTGATAGAAGCACTCATAGTAAAAATGATGTCATTTTTTCATAGTTGAGAAAAACATATCTATGAGCTCTGTGATGTTCATCATCTAAAAGTCATCGTTCATGAAATCCACTGAATCCAAGCTATGGCTGATTAAAAACTGATAATTGATTTTCCATTTAATTATCAACATTCCCCTTATTCTGTCCCATGAGTTTTTGTTTTGGGGTATATTCAGATTCAAAATAATGAGAGCATAAAAAATCAATTTCCTCTTACAAATAAGATTCATCAATTGAGCCTTCAACTGATTCTTTGCTATGTAATTTTTTCTTCAATTTATGTATGCATCTCTCAAATGGGTACATCCATCGAAACTGTATTGGACCTCCACATTTAGCTTCATGTGGAAAATGTAATATCAGATGTTCCATTGAGTCAAAGAAAGCTGGTGGGATGATTTTTTCCAGTTTACATATAATTATAACAACATCTTCTTCCAGTTTTCTTAGTGTATCATATTCTGTTGTCGCCACACAAATGTCTCAAAAAATATGATATATATTTTATCGAATCCCAAATCATCGAATTAAACAAACCAATGAATCTAATCGGTATAAGTCTTTCCATTATAACATAAAAATCATGACATTTTAATCCGGCAATATGATCATTCTTAACAAATCTACCCAAATTGGAAGCATAGACATCTGGAAGTCTCAAATATTAAATCCACTAACAAAATAATAAGAGAAACTTTTTGGACAGTGTATAAGCTACTTTTGGATTCATTAAACTTTGTGATCTGACATTTTGAAATAGTTCAAGTTTTGGTCGTCTGCAAATTTGGGCAAGATCTAATCATGCCTTTACATTATCTTTGGCCTTACCTGGTGTATCCAAAACTGTATGAGATAAATTATCAAAATAGTTCTTATCAAAATACACGACATCAAACATATGGTGGACCAACAATCAGACCAATATGTAAGATCCCAAAAATGCTTCATTTTATCCATTGTGTTCTTTCCCAAATCCATGAATTTTCTGTTGGTTTACTGTTGGACCAAATATGGGAGGTAATGAAAATAAAACTGATTTTAACTTTGTACCTGAGATAATTTTTTTAGGTTCATCCCTTTCAATTGTGCCTTTTCTAAAATGAGATTTGTTTCTCTAAAAAGGATGATCGGTTGGAAGAAATTTGTGATGATAGTCAAAATAACAAGGTTTTTTTTCATTGATGAGAATAAATGGTTTTTTTGTCTTTCATATAGTAAGGACATGATTTCGGACCATATGTAGCTAGATAACATGTCATATGTTGGGAATTCACAAATTTTTCACATCAATGCAGCATTTAATATGAAATTTTGTTTTGCAGCAACATCATATGTACTAACACCATTACTCCACAATGAATTTAACTCATCAATCAATGGTTTCAAATAAACATCAATATTTTTTTCAGATATCCTAGGATTAATAAGTTCAAAAAGATATAGGTCTCCTTCATCAACATACATGGAGGTAAATTGTACAAAGTTATAAAGACAGGCCAACATGAATACTGACTACCATAAGAACCAAACAGATAGAAACTGTCAGTAGAAAGACCCAATTGCACGTTCCGGGATTCTAAAGAAAAATATGGATGTAGTCGGTTAAAATATTTCCATGATTCACCATCAGATGGATGATTCAAGATTTTATCGGTTGAAATATTGGTTTTGTGTCATGACATCATTGATGTTGTGTTCTGAGACATAAATAAACACTACAACCTGGGTGTAAGCGGGAAATATCTCAACTGTTTTATAGGAATCGATCCATACTTCCCCAGTTGAGCTTCTTTGTACCTCAATTGTCCACATGTTGGAAAACTATCCAATGACTCATTTTCACCAGAATATAAGATGCAATCATTTTCACATGCATCAATCTTTCGATAACTAAGGGCCAGATTATGAACTAGCCACTTGCTCTCATAGTAATTTGTAGGAAACACATTTTCTTTAGGTAACGGTGTTTTAACCAAAGAAAATATCTAATCAAAACAGTTTTTTGACAGTGCATTATCTGATTTAATAGCCACAAATTTTTCAACCGCTTCTAATTTTCTTATCTTGCAACCAGGATATAATTCATCCTCAGCAGACCTCAACAACTCATAAAATTCCAATAGTGCCAATTCAGGAGTTAAATTAATATCATCCTGAGTTTTAGTTTGTTGAACAGATGGACCTACAACATCATGTACTAAATTTTGAAACCGTGATGGATCCAGAATCAAGTTATTAGTATCTTATCTAAAACTGTGTTCACCATGTTGATACCAAAAAACATAATCTGGTTGAAAACCAAAACACAAGAGATGTCCCCCAACCTTTTCAAATGTGTCAAACATTCTCAGAGCACATTTTTTACAAGGACACTTAATTTTTCCTTCTGAAACAAATTCTGGTTTTGAAGATTCAAATGATAAGAAATCTTCAACACCCTCAATACATACAGGATTTAAACTAGAAACATTTAGATTTTAGAGCTAATTTATCCAAGAGTGATAATCTAATAATGACTATTTTCGACTTCCTTATTCTCTATTTTTCTACAAAATAAAAAATCATTGTTGTTTTTGAATAATTTGAAATTATAAAAACACTATCTAAAAAAAGATGATAAATAATTACAACTACTTCTTAATAATTACTAATAATTACATGTGACACAATTTCTAGTGGATTGACGGCTACTCTTTTGTCTGACAGCTCATTTACTTGTAACTTTCTCACACTAAAATCACAATGAAGAATCTGCTCGTAGGTATGCATATCCATTCTCGTGCATACGAGAATGTATAAGCGTACCTCCGAGCAGATTCTTCATTGTAATTTCAGTGTCAAAAAAATGCAAGTAAATGAGTCTTCGGGAAAAAGATCCCCCTTTTCGTCGATGAATCATCTTCTTACAACTGTCACCACCTGAAAAATTTGTGAAAAATATAGTCCTACGAATACATATTAAAACTCGTACATATCTGATTGGATATGAATATGTAGAAGCATATTTTTCATAATGTTTTGAGTCAGTGAGAGTTGAAAGGAGAAGAGTCATTGAGCAAAAGGAGTGACGCCAATCCAATGGAAATTATGTCAGGTTATTACAATTTATTACAATTGATTTTATTCCTAATTATTCCTAATTATTCCTAATTATTCCTAATTATTCCTAATTATTCCTAATTATTCCTAATTATTCCTAATTATTCCTAATTATTGCTAATTATTGCTAATTATTTCTAATTATTGCTAATTATTGCTAATTATATTTAATTACTGCTAATTATTTCTAATTATTTCAAATTATTTCTAATTATTGCTAATTATTGCTAATTATTGCTAATTATTGCTAATTATTTCTAATTATTACTAATTATTGCTAAATATTTCTAATTATTCCTAATTATTCCTAATTATTCCTAATTATTAGTAATTATTCCTAATTATTAGTAATTATTCCTAATTGTTACTAATTATTACTAATTATTACTAATTGTTACTAATTATTACTAATTATTACTAATTATTACTAATTATTACTAATTATTACTAATTATTCATAATTATTCATAATTATTCATAATTAGTCCTAATTATTCCAAATTATTCTGAATTATTACTAATTATTACTAATTATTACTAATTATTACTAATTATTACTAATTATTGCTAATTATTACTAATTATTGCTAATTATTACTAATTATTACTAATCATTACTAATTATTACTAATTATTACTATTTATTACTAATTATTACTAATTATTACTAATTAGTACTAATTATTACTAATTATTACTAATTATTACTATTTATTACTATTTATTACTATTTATTACTAATTATTACTATTTATTATTAATTATTACTAATTATTACTATTTATTACTATTTATTACTATTTATTACAATTTCTTACAATTTATTAGTATTTATTACTATTTATTACTAATTATTACTATTTATTACTATTTATTTTTGTTTATTAATATTATTACTATTTATTTCTATTTATTACTATTTATTTCTATTTATTACTATTTATTAATAATTTTTACTAATTATTAGTAATTATTACTAATTGTTACTAATTATTAGTAAATATTAATAATTATTACTAATACTATTTATTACTAATTATTACTAATTATTACTAATTATTAGTATTTATTAGTATTTATTAATATTTATTACTATTTATTACTATTTATTACTATTATTACTAATTATTACTAATTAATACTAATTATTACTAATTATTCCTAATTATTACTAATTATTCCTAATTATTACTAATTATTACTAATTATTACTAATTATTACTAATTATTACTAATTATTACTAATTATTACAAATTATTCCTAATTATTGCTAATTATTACTAATTATTCCTAATTATTCCTAATTATTTTTAATTATTCCTAATTATTTCTATTTAATCCTATTTATTCCTATTTATTACTAATTATTACTATTTATTTCTATTTATTAGTATTTACTAGTATTTATTAGTATTTATTAGTATTTATTAGTATTTATTAGTATTTATTACTATTTATTACTATTTATTACTATTTATTACTAATTATTAGTATTTATTACTAATTATTAGTATTTATTACTAACTGTAAATATTTATTACTATTTTTTCTAATTATTACTATATTTTCCTAATTATTGCTAATTAGCGTTAATTACTATTAATTACTGCAAATTATAGCTACTAATTACTAATTACCACTAATTATTTATATACATTACTAATTATTGTTAATAATTATTAATTATTACTAATTACTAAGAACTGGTACTAATAATTTCAATTTATTATTACAAATAATTACTGATGACAAAACAATTTAAATCTAACTTAATTACAACTAATCCACAATAATTAAAATTAAAATAAAAAATGAAATAAATACTAAATTAAATAAAACATAAATACCTTTAAACTTGATCTCTTATAATTTTAGACGGCTTCACAACTTCTTCGTAAAAAAAACTAACTCTGAAAAATTTTCACTCTAAAATTAGAGTTTAGAGAAACAGAGAAAGTAGGAATTGAGTGGAAGGAAGAAAAAAACGGATGGGGGTATATATAGGTTAGATTAGTTGTGACATGAATATTTGCGACGGGATCCCCGTCGCAAATAGTACTTTTTGCGACGGGACCCGTCGCAAATACCTTCGGCCGCATTAATTACTGTCGGCGGTTAAAATGTTATTTGCGATGGGACCCGTCGCAAAAAGTGACCTGCCGACGCACTATTTGCGATGACACAACATCCCGTCGCAAATAGTATTTACCACTGTCGTGTATTTGCGATGGGTCCCGTCGCAAATACCCTCCGGCGAACGCACTATTTAAGACGAGAAATTCTCCATCACAAATAGTATTTACCGCCTCCCGGTATTTGCGACGGGAGGTGCCACCCCGTCGCAAATACCCTTCCGAGTGGTTTGGCACGCAAACCGCGCCAATCCGCGCGTAACTTTTTGTGATGGGTTGATTCTCCCGTCGCAAATAACCTCTTCGACGGACTATTTGTGACAGGATTTATTCCTGTCACAAATAAACCGTTGCAAAAATCAATTTTTTCTGTAGTGGATGTTCCATTATGCTCAATACAACCATCTCACTCATGGATGACCCAACCTCAGCCCATCCCAACCATCTCACTCATGGTGAGGCCAGACCTATCTCAATCCATACTATGTCACTCATGGTTTCCCTGGACTTCACTTAAAATAGGTACTTTATCTCACACATGACAATCCAACCAACGCTATCACACTCATGGTGGGGCCAGGACATAGGATCCTCTCCCCATCGGGTCTATCACGTATCACAAGAACACACATTCAACAAGAAGTTTGGAATGAAACATTTCACACAACTCACCAGCTTAGCACATTCCGACCTAGCCTTCAGCTAGCCTCTCATGTCACAACACATCTAATTTCACCTGTCTGGGCATCCAATAGGGTCCTCCATACCCATCCGAGTCTCTTCTAATTGATACCAACTCACGTTCATCACCACTCAGTTACACCACAGCCCGTAGGCTCATCCTGATCCTAACCTCATCAAGTTGGGTCCAATTCCTATTCAAAACCCCTTGGAATCTCAATGACAAGTGCCAAAAAATTCCCACAACCCGTACTCAGGTCCCACCATACATATCCTAAGGGAAATATCTCAACCCATCACCCAGAGGAACCACTCTATGTCACATACATCCTTCCCTAGAGGACGCTCACAACACTCACCAAGCCTCAATCCACCATTAAGAGGGTTCCACTCACTATAGTTGAGACAAACGACTACCCCGCCTATCATTACCAGGACTAAGCCTCACATTCTTTCCTAACTAACCTTAGGGAAAACAACCTAGTCTACCCGTGTTATGTCGCACATCCTGAGACTACCCCATGGCCTCCCATCAACTCAACCAACACCATCACCTCTTAGCGACATAGTCATCAGGTGATCCCATTTCACTAAAGTGCTACAGAGCACTCATCTCAAGCACATGAGACCTACCATAATCCTATCTCTGCCTCTTGATCAGTCTTAGTCCCTATGTGTTCTACCCAAACCAATGAAACATGCATGTAGTAGGAAATAATGCATAAAAATTCACATGACATTGTAATAAAGGGGTTGCCTACCTCAAACACAAAGTTAACATCCTCACTAAGATCCGTATAGCCTCATCTGTGCCCCTCAATGCCTTGTTCCACCACCCAAGCTCCTATATCATGCCAAAAATAATAAATAATTAATTGTAATAATTATAATTAATTATTTAAAAAAATTTCGAAGGTGTATTTTTTGGAAAACTCACCAGTCATCATCATCGCACCATAACCACCCAAAACACTATGAATTCATCCTTCAAGGTCCTCCTCTAGCCACCACACATGTAATCTTCATTGTTCCAAATGATTTCCACCATGCTCTAGTGGAAATTATCTTCAACCCTAGGCTAAAATTGAACAAAAATCAATGGATAGTAATGAGGGGAAAATTAAAAGAGGAAGAAACAGTTAATGTACAACAGATTTTCCATAGGAACCCACTAAAAACCATCCCCTACCACATGGGATCAAAGAAGGGGAAAGGAGGGGGAGTGTAACGTTCTGGATCCGGAAGCCACACAATGGGTGCCCCGTACCCGGTTGGTCACATGACCTCAAGCGCATTTCCCCAAATTCCAGAGGTTGCCGACTAGTAGTGAGGGCCCAAGTCTGATAGTGGGGAAACTATGCCCTCATTTGTCAAAGTGTAGCACAGAGGAAAAGAAATATAACATTCAACAGCAGAAGCAGTAAACAATATGAACTAGAAATGAACAACTACAGTAAAAGATAACCAACAGTTATATATAAAAATATATCATGTCACTATTTTTATGAAATCGTCCAAAACAGGATACACTGCAATACAATATAATACAACTCAAGGTACAAGGTACAACAAAACAGAACAAAACATAGTGAACAGAACGCAGCAGTATCGCGAGCCTAAGCTCGGTCCCATGCTCTCCTACTCCTCTACCACAATCATATACCTATATAGGGACCCTTTCCCCTATCGACACCTACAGAAATATAGTCTATTTGGGTCAAACACATGACTCAAATAGGGTGTGAGAAATATATCCTGGTAGGCACCCACCAAAGGCCTGTACCCAACTGTCTGTGAAAATGTGCAATAGAAGTGTGAAAAAGTAAATTTAGTAAACTAGTGAGTACTCAAAAGTAACTATCACTATCATTTTAATTTCCATTTTAATTATTACTTATCACCTCTAGGCTTGTGCTTTATCTTGGCAAGTACAACATAGAAAATCACCACAGTGAATATTCTAAATATTTGTGTCCTCAGACATTAAATCTTTACCCTCAGGTAACATAATCAAATACCCGTGGGTGATTTCCCTCAGGCATAATGATCATTTCCCTCAGTAATATGTGATATTTCCCTCAGGAACAGAAACTACTGCCCACTGTCATAAACAAAGGTTACCCTCAGGCTAACCAAACACTGCCCACAGGCTAAGAAAACACTTCCCTCGGGCTAAATAGAACACTGCCCTCAGGTGAAAGGAACCGGGACGATCCCAAAGTATAAACAAGAAATTTATATAAATTTTATCTCAAGAAAATTCAATACACAATATAATCATGGAATACCCTCAGGTATCCTGGCAAAATGGCCAAACAGAGGAACGCACCCCCAGGGTGGTCCTGGATCCAAGCAGTGATCCCAAACAGCAGTTTAAAATTATCATTATATTATCTATAAAATTCTAGATATAATTTTATCAAAGGCCTCAACCATACCCCCCCTCCCCCCCCCCCACCATCACCATGGGCACGTAGCACAACAGTACACAATTTCAACACAATAGTTGAAAATAAACATCACACCACCTACCTCGATCTCCCCTGATTGATATACATGAACGATGCCTCCCAAAATGCATGTGAACGACATAGATCTGGGATAATGTTCAGAAATTTAACCTCAAATAACTTTCCCTCAGAAAAGAATTGGTAATAACTACTCAAGGAGAAGGAAGGGCTTACCCGTGCAGTTCAAAGGAGATCGACAGCGTAGGAATCGGGTTCCCGGTGTGCAATCGGGATATACTCCAAGGTCTAGTCGTCTCTCCCGCACTCTAAATAGACCCACTACCTCCTCTGCAAAATGAGGAGGCTACTTCCCATTTTAATAGAAAAAAACAGACCACACGGTGTGTACTCTCAAGTACATGGTGTGTACTTTTCATTTTTTTTAACTATTCCTCTGGCAGCTTCTTTCCACCGCGGCATTGTTCATCTGTCGACATAAGTACACGGCGTGTATTGTCGTTCTGCTGGAGGCTACTTCTAATACCTTACTATTCACCTGTTGACTGATTACACGGTGTGTAAATACTAAGTACATGGCGTGTAGTCGGTTTTTACACCCTTCATTGTCGATAGGCCTACACGCCTTGTTTACTCATCCCACATGGCCAAAGTACACGGAATGTGGAAAATTACACGATGTGTACCTATAGAATTTGAGATTTTTCCTAATTTTCCTTATTTTCTCAAAAACACTTAAGGAAAAGGGAAAAGAAGATACCCGTACCTCAAAAATAAGAACTGGGTTCTTACAAACTTCCCCCCTTAAAGCAATTCGTCCTCGAATTTCCCTTCCAAGGGTGGCGAAGATAAAGCTATGAACAACTCTGGCCACTGAGCACATACGAAGGTCTCCCGCTCCCAGGTTTTATCCTACACTTGGCCATGCTGCCATAGCACATGTATGAGAGGAACTAACCGGCCTCAGAGAACCTTCGTGCTCTTATCAACAATACGAATTGGATGCTCCTCAAAGGATGCATCGACCTGAAGGTCAACCTACTCAGGCTGAAAAACATGAGATGGTTCCGAATGATAGCGGCACAGCTGAGATACATGGAAGACGTCGTGCATGTCTCAGTACCTCTATGGTAACTGCAACCGGTAGGTAACCGACCCGACTCTTTCCAGAATCTCAAACGGCCCCACAAACCTTGGAAAAAGTTTACCCTGTCTCATGATCTACTTGTGTCCCAACCTCGGTGAAATAAGGAAGAAAACCGGATCCCCGACCATGAACTCCAAGGGTTGTCTACGGTGATCAGCATAAGATTTCTGACGAGACTATGCAGTAGCCATCTACTTCTGTATCAACTAGACCTGCTTTGAAGTCTCCTGCACGAGACGTGGTCCCAGTAAAGCTGCCTCACCTACCTCCAACCAACACAAAGGTGATTAGCATGGCCTACCATATAATGCCTCATAAGGTGACATCTCAATAGTTTCCTAAAAACTATTATTGTAGGAAAACTCGACCAGGGGTATATGCTTCTACCAAGAGCCCCCAAAGTCTAAGATGCATGCACACAGCATTTCCTCAAGCACATGTATCGTACGCTCTGACTAGCCATCAGTCTGAGGGTGGTAAGTTGTGATCAGAAGCACCTGTATACCCATTTCCCTCTGAAAACTCTGCCAGAAATGAGATGTAAAGTGGGCATCCCTATCAGAAACGATAGAACGAGGGACCCCGTGAATAAGTACTACTTCTCGGATATACAATATTCTGAGCACATCAACACCGAAGGTCTCCTTGATCAGAAAAAAATGAGCCACCTTCATAAGTCTATCCACAACAACCCACACGACATCATTGCCTCGAGGTGACCTCAGCAACCCGGTCATGAAGTCCATCGTGACATCATCCCATTTCCACTCTGGAATGGGTAACTAATGTAACAGTCCAACTGGCCTCTGATGCTCCACATTCACCTACTGACAGGTAGAACATCTCACAACAAAACCAGTTATCTCTCTCTTTATACCCGGCCACTAATACTGACGTTTCAAGTCACGGTACATTTTGGTAACTCCGGGATGAACTTCCCAAGATGAAGCATGAAACTCCCGCATCAACTCCACGTGTATATCCCCTAGAACCCACACTCGTACATGGAACTGCAACACCTCATCATTGTATATCTTCTAACCAGGAGGAGGGTCCTCACTTTCCACCGAGTCCCGTAGAACTAGGCCTTTTGAATCAGATAGTTGTCTCATCCTCACTCTATCCAGGAGGGTAGAAGTCACAACTAACGATGAAAGGTAGGATTTCCCCTGACTATCGTGCACCTCCAAATGCATCTTAGAGAACAAAGCCATAAGTTGCCACTCACCACTGGCCTCCTGCACTACCTGTGTTTGAGTCTTCCTACTCAGTGCATTAGCCACTGCATTACCCTTACCAGGTTTATAGGCAAGCTCAAAATCGAAGTACTGAAGGTATTAGACCCACATTCTCTATCTTAGATTCAATTCATGCTGAGTAAAGATGTATTTGAGACTTTTTTGGTCGGTGAAAAACACAAATTTCTCTCCCAATAGATAATATCTCCAATAGCGTAACGTATGAACAACTACAGAAAACTCGAGGTCATGCGTTGGGTAATTCCTCTCATGTGGCCTCAAATGCTGAGACCCGTACGCAAAAACTTGATCACTCTGCATCAACACTACTCCCAGCCCAATACCTGATGCATCATAGTAAACTATATAAATCTTTCCTTTCTCTAGAAGTATCGGGATTGGTGCTGATGTCAACCTTCCCTTCAGCTCCTGAAAGGTTGTATCGCAAGCTTCTATCCAAACGAACTTCACACCCTTCTTATTCAAAATCGTCAACGGCGCTTCTAAGTGGGAGAAGTCCTGGATGAAGCACCTGTAGTAACCAGCCAGCCCTATGAAACTTCATATGTCAAACATGTTCTTAGGATTCTCCTAGGAAACTACTGCTCTCACCTTCTCTAGGTCTACTGCAACTCCTGCCTATGAGATAATATGACCCAGGAAGTGAATCTGGTCCATCCAATAGTGGCACTTTAAGAGCTTAGCATATATTTTATGCTCTCTCAGTGTACTCATTACGATCTCAAGATGGGTGGTATGGTCGTGTCGAGTGTGAGAGTACACTAAGATGTCTTCCACGAAGACCACCACAAAATAATCCATATAGGGGTGGAACACACGATTCATCATAGTTATGAAAACTATTGGCACGTTTGTGAGTCCAAACGACATAACCAAGTACTCATAGAGACCATATCTGCTCTGAAAGGATATAAGAGGTATATCTCACAGTCTCACACGCAGCTGATGATATCTGGATCTCAAGTCAATCTTCAAGAACAATCGTGCACCTCGAAGTTGATCAAAAATATTATCAATCCTTAGAAAGGGATATCAGTTCTTAACCATCAGCTGGTTCAGTTTCCAATAGTCCACATAGAGTCTGAGGGTACCGTCCACCTTCTTCGCAAAAAGGACCGGAAAACCCCAAGGAGAAGTACTGGGTCAGATAAAACAGTTTGCCTACAAGTCCTCTAACTGCCTCTTGAGCTCTTACAACTCAGGTGTGACCATCCTATAAGGAGGAATGGACACCAGTTCCACTCCTGGCATAAGCTCAATAGAGAAATCCACCACACGATCCATAGGTAGACCTAAAAATTCATCTAGGAATACATCCCTGAAACAATCAACCATGGGAGGGAAATCCTTCTGACAAGTTCTCTGATCATCCAGATATAAACTCGTAATTTGGGTTGTGACTCCACCTCACCCACGATGCTCTAGTCCATCTCGGCTCGCTTGGACATCCCATTCGCCCTTGTATAGAAACTCTCCGCCCTTTGGTGATGTGAAACTCACCCTGTGAAGATAGAAATCCACAAAGGATTGAAAGGGAACCAACCAGTCCATCCCGAGAATGACATCATAAGCTTTCATCTCTAAGACATAGAGGTCCCATAGAAAGTGACACCCACCAACCTCAAGGGGGCACTCCTTGCACTGATGCACACCTGTCGTCCTCACTCCTAACAGTGTGTCTAACGTCATGATATCGGAAGAAGAAGAAACACAGAGACCAAGGCTCTCCACAATGGCCACAAATATAAAACTATGTGTAGCACCAGTATCGAAAAGTACAGAAGATAAAATAGAAGCAACTAGAATAGTACCTCTGATAGTGGAAGGTCTGGGATCCTGCTCATGTTGGGTCTATTGCACCGCACATGCATACCCAATGTCGCGGCCCTGTGACATAGCTTGGCTACCCTGAGATGACCTGCCTTGCTGCCTCTGAGATCTTGGTGTATGGCTACCATGGTCACGACCACCATCTTGGCATGCATGCCCTGACATATTCTAGTTTCCCGAATGGTAAAAAGTTTTTGGTCATACTCCCACATGTGGAGTCTGCACAGAACCCCTCTCACTAGACAATGGTGGAAACGCTCTGCAAAAACGATGTAGATGACCCATCTTTCCATAAGCTCGGCACTCCACTGGTTCACGCAGACACTGAAGTCGCTTGTTCCCCTCTCTACCACACTGGTAGCAAATGACCTAGCCACCTGAAGTATTATTATATCTAGTACTACCACCATGAGAGAAGTCCATTTTCCTATTCCTCTTACTGGTAGAAATAGTACCTGAAACTGGTGTCGAACAACCCTGGCCCACACCACTATCTTCCTGCAGGTTCTGCTCTGTAATCTGTGCCTGGTTCACAATAGCATGCATGTTAGGAAACCTGAAAATGTTAACCAGTTCTCAGATGTCACACCGAAGACCATACTCAAAGCTTCTATCCCTCAACTCCTCATCACCCACCAGAATGGGTGCAAAACGCTGAAGCTCGGTGAAGTGAGCAGAATAATCCATCACTAACATGGCGCTCTGCTATAGATTCATGAACTCTTGAGATCAATCAACCCTCAGCGTCTCCAGGAAGAATAATTCATAGAAACATACCTAAAAATATTCCCACTCCATGTCTCGGTGATGCTCGGATTGGGTGGTAATATCCCACCACCTCTTGGCAGAATCACGCAACATGTATGTAGTGATCTTGACCCTCCACCCAGGAGGCATCTCAAGATACTCGAAAATAGTCTGCAATGAATCCAACCATGACTCCTCAGCCTATGGTCCACCATCCCCTGAAAATGTAGGTGGATGCTGCTGCTAGAAGATACGAGTGAGCTCTGCCATAGATGTGGCGGCTGGCGGTGCTCCCTAGAAGGTCTGTATGAACCACATAAAGCCTTCACGGAACTGCGCATCTGTGACTGTGTCTGGTATAATGGCTAGTGCCGCATCTGGAATTGCTGGAGGTTCCATCAGTAGCCCATGTCCTACCACCTCTAGAGTAAAATCGTCGCCTCTCTCTTGGCGAACAATCGGTGGTCATCTCGGCAGCATGACTCTACAAAGTCAAACACACACCTTAGATCAAGATTATCAAAGACTGAAAATGAGGAGACCAAGAAGGGAACATGAGATAAGGAAAGCATTCAAGATTTACAAAACTTGACTACACGGCGTGTATAAATATTACATGACGTGTTCTCATAGGCCATCCACATGGGCATGTACTCCAGCTAAAACTGGTCGTGTAACACCCCAAACACACAGCGTGTCTTCTGAATACACGGTGTGTACTTGAATCCTCCTTCACTACCCGAGTCCTTCTACCCGGCTAAGCCACACGGCTCGCCCAAGAAAAAATTACATGGTTTGTCCCACAGGTACACAGCGTGTACTCTACAAGCGTTCACGGTCCCGTGTTGATAGTCACACAGCCTGTGTACCCAGGTTACACTACACAACATGTTCCCATAAGACACAGCGTATAAAAAGAAGCCCCATACCGACCCGTGTTGCTCGCTACACGATCGACTACATGGCTGACACTACACGATGTGTTCTAGGAAAGATAACATCGACCAGTGTTGTTTGTGACATAGCCGTGTACTTGGGTCAGACTACACGATGTGTTCAAGGTCGACACGGCGTGTATGTCTTAAGGTTTCGCCGTCCGTGTTGTTAGTTACACGGGCGAACACCAGGTCGACACTACACGGCGTGTACAACCAGTACACAACATGTTCCCCCAAAACTTCCCTATCTCATGTCTCTTCCCACATGGCCTATGACACGTTAAGAGACTACATAGCGTATACTTAGGGTACACGGCATGTACTGAAAAAATTTCCATTTATTCCCAAACAGAAGAACACACGACATGTGTCCAAAGAACTACACGGTGTGTATCCTGGGTATTCCGGATAGTAAGCCTCAAAAACTACTTTGGAACCCATGAAAACACTGAACAAACACCTAAGTACCAAATTCCAATCCGTGAGGTCCCATACTCCTCGTGAATCAAATCTTGTAATCTTATACATGTTATAACAAAGTAAACTCATCAATGATCCACCAAATTTCAGTCATTGAGGGCCCATACTCCCCAAAAACCAAAGTTTGGCATTCATTCTATCAACAACCTCACACAACAATACCCTATCAAATAGTCTGTATTTATCAAAACATCTATCACAACAACATGTTTTTCTAGCACAACAACTATCACAAAAACATGCAATTTCTAATACACCTGCATGGCATGGAAAGAATGTATGACATATGATTTTGAGCATGTGCCTAAATGATGCATGAGATGGAATACCCTCATCTCATAAGGTTGCAACTAAATTGAACCCATGTATAAAATATAAACAACACACTATAAGTGTGTCACCCAATGGTGAAAAATTACAATAAACGAGGTAGACTAGATTTTCCATGTACACGGGTTAGCTACTCCCAGGAATAGCTTATTACCAACTACCATTTTCTGTCTTATCCCTGACTATAGGATCCAAATAGTAAGTCAAAGAAAAGAAAACCTCTGATACCACTTTGTAATGTCCTGGATCTAGAAGCCACACAACGGGTGCCCTGAACCTGGTTGGTCACATGACCTCAAGATCATTTCCCCAAATTCCAGATGCTGCCAACTAGCAGCGAGGGCCCAGGTCTGATAGTGGGGAAACTATCCCTCATTTTTCAAAGTGTAGCACAACGGAAAAGAAATATAACATTCAACATCGGAATCAGTAAACAATATGAACTAGAAATGAACAAATGCAGTAAAAGATAACCAACAGTTATATATAAAAATACAGAATGTCACTATTTCTATGAAAGCAGCCAAAACAGGATACACTGAAATACAATAAAATACAACTCAAGGTACAGGGTACATAAAAACATAACAAAACAGAGTGAACAGAATGCAGCATCATCGCGAGCCTAAGCTCTGTCCCATGCTCTCTTACTCCTATGCTAAAATCATGTACCTGTATAGGGACCCTTTCCCCTTTCGACACTTGTATCAATATAGTATTTTTGGGATGAAGACATGACCCAAACAGGGTGTGAGAAATAAATCCCAGTAGGCACCCACCAAAGGCCCGTGCCCAACTGTCTGTGAAAATGTGCAACAGCAGTGTGCAAAAGTAAATGCAGTAAACTACTGAGTACTCAAAAGAAACTATCACTACCAGTTTCATTGCCATTTTAATTATTACTTATCACCTCCAAGATTTTGCTTTATCTTGGCAGGTACAACATAGAAAATTACAACAGTAAATATTCTAAATAGTCGTGTCCTTAGACATACTATCCTTACCCTCAGGTAACAGAATCAAATACTCATAGGTGATTTCCCTCAGGCATAATGATCATTTCCCTCAGGCATACATGATATTTCCCTCAGACATAGAAACTAATACCTACAGGCATAAACAAAGGTTACCCTCAGGCTAACCAAACACTACCCACAGGCTAAGAAAACACTGCCATCAGGCTAAATAGAACACTACCCTCAGGCACAAGGAACCAGGCTGAGCCCAAAGCATAAACAAGAAATTTAGATAAATTTTCTCTCAAGAAAATGCAATACATAATATAATCTTGGAATACCCTCGGGTATCCTGGCCAAATGGCTAAATAGAGGAACACACCCCCGGGGTGGTCCTAAATCCAAGCAGTGATCCCAAACAGTAGTTTAAACTTATCATTAGATTATCTATAAAATTCTAGATATCTTTTCAGAAAAGGACTCATCCATACGACACCCCAACCATGGGAACGTAGCAAAACAGTACATAATTTAAACACAATAGTTGAAAATAAACATCAGACCACCTACCTCAATCACCCCTGATCGATATACGTGAAAGACGCCTCCTGAAACGCCCATGAATGATGTAAATCTGGGATAAAATTCACACATTCAACCTCAGATAACTTTCCCTCAGGAAATAATTGGTAATAACTACTCAAGGAGAAGGAAGGGCTTACCCGTGCGGTTCAAAGGAGATCGACGGCGTAGGAATCGGGTTCCCGGTGTGCGGTCAGAAGATCCTCCAAGGTCCGGTCATCTCTCTCGTGCTTCAAACGAACCCACTACCTCCTCTGCCAAATGATGAGGCTACTGCCCATTTTAAGTGAAAAAAAACATACTACACAGTGTGTACTCTCAAGTACATGGCGTGTACTTTTCATTTTTTTAACTGTTCCTCTAGAGACTTCTTTCCACCATGGCACTATTCATCTATCGACATAAGTGCACGACATGTATTCCTGATTACACGGTGTGTACTATCGCTCCGCTAGTCGCTTCTTCTACTGCCTTAATATTCACCTACCGACTGATTACACAGCGTGTAAATACTAAGTACATGGCGTGTAGTTAGTTTTTACACCCTTCATCGCTGACAGACCTACACGCCCTGTATACTCATCCCACACGGCCAAAGTACACGGTGTGTGGAAATGTACACGGCGTGTACCCGCAAAATTTGGGATTTTTTCCCATTTTCCTTGTTTTCTCAAAAACACTTAAGGAAAAGGGAAAAGAAGAAACTCGTACCTCAAAAATAAGAACCGAGTTCTTACAGGGAGATCCAGTTGAATGGAATCTCCCTGATACCCCATAGTTCCTAAAACCTAATGGGGTTGAACTAGATAAGACAGTTTTCTACACA
The DNA here is from genome assembly GCA_963277665.1 of Viscum album. NCBI lineage: Eukaryota > Viridiplantae > Streptophyta > Magnoliopsida > Santalales > Viscaceae > Viscum > Viscum album. The sequence goes on from OY728132.1 coordinate 494,525,214, forward strand.
CTAAAAAAACTAACTCATGCATCATTTTCATCGTGACCAGGAGGATTGTGGTGTGAAGAGTCACTTTGCTCGAAAAAAATCATGGAGAGAACAAGGGTTTGTTATGTGAATCACTCCTTCACATGGGAGGAGGCTCCACTTCCCTCTTTCACAGCATGAATCCTCACAACTAGATCCCTTTATGGTGTAAAGGCCACTAGACATAGGGGAAACACCCTAACTAACCTCCTTCATGGAGTGACCCACCTAGGTTGTGGAGTGAACTACTACAAACTATTGAAATTCAATATTCATCCACCCCATCCTTACTCTGATGGTTACCTAAAAACCTAAATACTTATCTGGGCATCATTCCATATCAAAAACTATCTCCTTGAGATGTTCCAATCCTTGGATTCCTAATCTAAACACTAATGTAAGGAATGAACTATGATCTAGAATCAAAATATAATCTTACTGTATAATGTAATAACCCAAAAATCTATAGGGAATTACAAAAACCATGCATGATCTTTAAAATGAAGAGTTTAATTTGTACCTTTCATCGAAGAAGACATTTCAACCATTGTCTTCATTATGTGCATAAAGAATACACTACTATAAAACATGATTTTAAAATTTTTAGGCTTTATCAGCACTAGCTAAAATCATTGATAAATACCCCCTTTATTAGTGCTAAAAAAAACTGATAAAGGGGGGTCTATATTAGCGCTAAAAAAAGTGTTTATAAAGGGTTCCCATTATCAGTGTTAATAAAGGGGGAAATTTATCAGTGTTAATAAAAAAAGTACTGATAAAGGAGGTCCTTTTATTAATGCTAATGAAAAACCACTAATAAAGGGGAGTCTTTATCAGCACTAGCAAGAAAGCACTGATAAATAGGGGGATCTATCAATGCTAGTAAAAAAGCTCTAATAAAGGGAGAGTATTTATCAGTGTTTTTTTATAGCGTTGATATAGGGTATATTTTATTAAAAATTATATTTGATTAAAAATAATATATTAATATAAAAATATATTTATATTGATATAAATATGATATATTTTATTTAATATGATTTAGATAAGTCAAAATATGCATTTACACTTAATATATAAGATATTTAGTAGAAATATCTCATAAAATAATTAAAAATCATATTAATTAATAATTTTATAATTATTATTGATTAATAGTCATTTAATAAAAATTTAATGGCGTACAAATTATATTAATTAATGAACGATCTAAAATAAGTTGAAAATATGAATTAAACTTCAAACGGTCATAACTTTTGATCTAGGTGTCTGTTTTGACTCTACCATATATCGAATCAAATAAGATGAAGATACATATATAATGGTGACTTGGGGAAACCTTATTAACTATTTTTTAGGCAAAAAAATCCAATAATTCTTCCAAAACTGAGTTTTTAGTCAGGGTATTCCAATTTTTTAACATTTAATGGAATTTAAGACTCATTTAAGGGGGGTATTATTGCCTTTTTTGATGGAGAATAAATTTATTCTCAGGTATTACATTCATATTGATATTATCATTTTTAATTTTTAATGTTTTTCATATTTTAGTTTTATTTATATTTAAATATATGCATATTTTCTTATATTAACATATAATAAATCAATTGTATAAATACATATTAACATAAAAAAATAATTTTAAATATATAAACCATATGGAAATAAATATTTATTACTCATTTATTTTAAAATAAATAATTGTCTATTTTATTTACCTTATAAAAATGCATTAATATTTTTATATATATATACTTATATAAAAAATGTTTATATATAAACATGTGTGCCCATAAAGAAATATATATTTATGTGTGTATTCTAATATATGTAAATAAATAAATATATATATATATATATTTGTGTTTGTTTGTGAGAAATATAAATGTGTACTTTTGTGTGTTAATATGTGTGTATGTTTGTGTGTATAGATATTGTGTGTACATCATATATAAATGTATTTTTATATAAATATATCATTATCATTAAATATAGTATATAAATGAATTTATAGTAAACCTATAGGAATATATATATATAATGTTTATATATACATATGTGTGTGTATTGATAAACATATATATTTATATTTATATTCTAATATATGTAAATGAATTTTAATATATAATATATTTAAATAAATTTAAGTATATATATATATATCATACACACATGCACACTCACACAAACATATATTTTATAAATTTATTTAAAAATAATTATATATATACATATAATTAATAAATATTTATGTAAATGTATATAAATAAACAGAAATATCATAATATATAATAAAATTGGGTAGGTAAGTGGTAAAGATGTCTAGTTTTCAAATGGAGGTCACGGGATCAAATTTAGGTGCACACGAGTGGGTGAGAAGGAGTCTAGCACTAAGGAAGGGGTGTCGAAAACACTAAGGAAGGGAATGGGTGTTGGTTGGTTGATTAGAGCACTGAGAATAGGGGTCTCAAGCACTGAGAAAGGGTATAAAAATCAAATTTTATTGGTGCTAGAAAAAATAATTGATAAAGGTTGGATTTTAACCTCTCTTTGGTAGTCATTATTTTTAAAATCCTATTACTAGTGGTGTTAAAATCCAAATTTGTAGTAGTGAGATCATTAGAGGTAGCCAAAATATATCCCTCTTCCATAGCGTATCCATGGATTGGTTGAATCATTCAACATGATCAAGTGGGATTCTCCCTCCATCAAGGATATTTTAGTATCTCATGGTTAAGGATGGGATAAGAAAAGGAGTTTATGGGAAAATAGGGATTTGACCATGGCTTGGGAATTTTGGTTGATCCCAACACATGTTGATCAAATTCTTTTATATCCACTCAAGAAACTCTTGAGTGAACATGCATTAACCCATACATTGTGATTCAATGCATACAGTTACATTGCCTGCAACCCTTCAACCATGGCATCTCCTGCTATTTCATCACATGAAAAATCATTATTAATGATAGTATTTGGTAGAAGTGATTTGAATGTAAATCCTCCTAATTTTCTACCACTATGAAATTTTAATTAATGGAATGGTACTGTATACCATGTCATATGATATAGGAGAAAAACATATGATATTCCTTTGGAACCATTCATGTCACACCCTACGACATGCACCTATCGTGCAAAATAATATAACCTAATGCATGGGATTTAAGGTATATCTATATTATGATGTATGTGGAAGATTATTGAATGTTAACACTTAATTTTCTACTATCATAACCAATAATTAACTATCATGTGAATCATACTGAGCAATTCATCATATCGCAACACTTGTGATATGGCCTTACAATGTAGCCTTATTTTACAATATGATAAGCTAGGTAGTTGTTCTATGATATCATAATATAATAATAAATTATACAACCCAAAGGTATAAAATATTCATTTTGTAATAAATATTTGTATGACACTTAAAGACGAAAAGGGAGGTCTTATTGGGTTAAGGACCAAGAAATGATAAAATTCCAATGAGGGGCCTTCTTTTATGAAATAGGGTATCCATGTAACGACCCAAAGTTTCATTAATGGAAATACCTATTGATATAATTAAATGTCTCTTTATGTTTTTATAAAATGTCAACTTCTTTGGTTTTATGTTATGAATTTTGACTGTTTCTAATATAGTCATTGAACAGTGATCACATGATTAGTATAAATATAGGACTTTAACAAATCCAATTTACTCAGACAAAAGAAGTGATGGCCTCATCTAGTAGAATTGCTCCATACGAAGCCCATTTTTTAGAGCTCGGAAAAGAGGTGGCATCCTTAGGCTTCGCTCTTGACCAAGCCCAAGCTGAGCTTCATCATGTCAATCTCGAACGGGACCGTCTATGGTAAAAGTGGAAGTTGATAGAGGTTACCACTCGAGCAAAGTTATCTGATCCACCCCAAGAGTCTGTCACCATCACACACCATACCCTTAGGTCTTATGCGGCAGTTTTAAGGGGTTATGTAACGAATCAATAGTACTATGTTCACGTACATTATTTTTTTTGTATATAATAATGTATATACTTTCTTTTCATTATTGATACATTGTAAATAGTTTTTAAAGTACAAATAATGTTTATAGTTATTATTTAATTAAGAAATATATTTTATTAAATTAAATGATTTTTTAATTAAATAATTTTTTAATAAAATATTATTATTATTAAATTAATTTTTATTAAATACAAATGATCTTATAATTTTATGAATGCAATTATAATTTTTATCAAGGTTTGAAATCCATTTTTGTCAAAACCCGTGAATTTTCGATAAATGTTGGTTTTTATTTTAAAAATGAAAATTAACATATTTAGAAAATTATTTAGATAAAATAAATGTTATTTCTGGAATTAGGACGTTGAAATTATCCAATGGTGAATTTTTCATAATTTTCCGAGACAGTCAAATGTTTGGGTAAAAATTAAATACCGTTTAAATATATAATGTGTTTTATGACATCATAATGACCCAATAGTGATGTAATAAAATACTATAATCTTTATTTTCGGCCAATATGTGTTTTATCATTAAAATAATGTGATTTTGGGTTTGTTTGACTTACTTTTTAAAGCATTAATGGACCCCTCAAGACTTATTAAACACCTTGTTTTTTAAATTGTTTTCCATGGGAGTGTGACTCACCTCCACATAAGCAACCCTATTATTTTAAGAGTTTCGGACTTTGGCCTTATAAAATATTTTTTTCCTCTTCCCTTTCCCAAAAACCATGCGCAAAAACCATGGGATGGTTTGTGGTTTAAGGGGTTCCAAACCTAAATAATAAAGAATTCCCTCACCTTTCCTATATAAACCCACCCAAGCTACCACTTCCTCCTCACTCAAAGCCTTTTTAGTTCATCCAAACTCTGACCTACTCTCTATAGAATCCTCTCAAGGTGCCCCAAGCTCCCAATAAGCCTCTCTCTAGCCTTTGGAAGCACACTTCCAAGTAACGGTTTTTTCTTCCTTTCTCATTTTTGTCCAATTTTCTTTAAGTTGTTTTGCCCATTTAATTTCAATTATTAATGTTGGGGTATGGTTTTGAACCTCCCTCATACTTCACTATTTATGTTTTAATTATGGGAGACCTCTTTCTCCCTCATTAAATGCCTCTCATGTACACCCATTACTATGCCGAAATTCCAAAAGGAACTTCTCTCTCCTCTTTTATATTCAAGAAATACTTTTGTATTATGAATCTAAATTCCATTAAAATTGTTTGTACATGTATCTATATGAACCCCTTACTATCCATTTCATGTAAATATTATGAGACACCCCTTTATCTCTCATCAACCATTTTTAGGAATTCTTATGTCACGCTGTTACGCTGCCGAAATTGCACCGATTTTCTAAGCCAATGCCATCGTGTAGTGAATACCATGCCCATTTCTCCATCAAGGGTATTCACCTTTATGCACATTTACTTATTGATTATAAAGTTTTATGTATTAATTCCACATTACTTTATCGTAGAATAAATGATTATGTTTTATGAATCCATGTTTTATGATCCATGTGGCACACTTATGCATGAAATGAAATGTTTAAGAAGGGTGCACCCTTATAGCGCTTCAATGCATTGGGTAAAGTATAGTATCATGATACGTCATGTGCAATGAGTGTTGACTCCTGCTAATTCAATTGAAATGAGGGTTTACTCATGCTTCATGTGAAATGAGGATTTACTCATGCTCCATGTGCAATGAGCCTTGGCTCATGCTAATTCCATGTTAAGTGTTGTTGCCACATTTTCATGTTATGATTATCATGCTTTATCATGCCTTTATGTTAATGTTTATCTTGTGATCTATTGATATGCCTAATGTATAACAAGTATTGTACTCCTCATGTTATTACATGTGTATTCCCTTACTGGGCTTTATAGCTCACCCTTTTCTTATGCATGTCCTCAGGTTATCCCATGCAATGCTAAGTACGAGGGAATGTAGTGGTCATGTAAAGGAAGTTTTCAATAAAGATGATGTATTTCATGTTTCAAGTTTTTATGTAATGATCCTAAGCCCCAAAGACACTAAACCTCTCGATATTATTTGTTGTATCAAGTGAAGTTTTATGTAATAAATCATGTTTAAGTTTGTAATAAAAGCAGGGTTGTCATAGTTGGTATCAGAGGATAGGTTTAGTTATTTTTTGGATTAGGATTAGAAAACCCTAGTAAAGCCTTAGATAAAAGACTAAGTATAATGAAAACATCCCTAAGTTTTGGTGAGTATTGATTAAGTGGGTTATCAAGAAAATATATCCCTATCTGGATACGATCAGGTAGAGGTGGCTCTGGAACAGATGTATCCTAGGGGTAAAACCTGAAAACACCGCTTTGAGCTAGACTCAAATGGGAACTGGTGCACAAAAACGGGCTTTGCTGCACTTTTGGTTACGACACTCCAGGGGGATATGTTTTGATAAATTCACAATCTTATTATGAACCCTTATTAAGGGAATTAAAAAACAATTCCCCTAAGAATATATATTAGAAGGTAGATCGTGAAAATCCTAGATTGAAGCCTATAGACTCATGAGTTAAGGAAATAAAAGTTTATTTATAATTCATCAACTTTTGTCTTTGGATTACCCTTTATGTGTTAGCCATAACTTTCCTTTTATTCCAGCCAATGGCCGGTAATAGGAGGACTCAGTCTAACAACAGTTGTGAAGATCAGGGTGATGACTGTACTAATGAGATTCCCAATCCAATGGGAGCAGGAATCACGAACTTTGTCACGCTTCTCTCTCAGCTAACTCAAGTTTTGAATAGAAACACAGGTCAAGAGGAACGTTCAACCCCCCCTAATAAAGAACAAGTCGCTATCAAGAGCTTCATGAGACAAAGGCCTCCTAATTTTAGTGGATCATCCGATCCCATGATCGCTGAACAATGGATCAAATCCATTGAAAAGATCTTCTCCATACTTCAATGTTCTGAACAAGAGAAGGTTCTCCTGGAGGCTTATCGTATGGAGGGTGCAGTTGATCAATGGTGGACGTTGATCAAAAATACGAAGCCTGAGGAGGAGATCGAGGTGTTGGAATGGAAGGATTTCCGGAAGATGTTTTTCGATAAATATTTTTCGTGCACCCTCTGGATTAAGATGGAAAGGGACTTCCTTTCCCTTAAGAAAAAAGATGAAGAATATTTTGGAGCGTACGAGGCAAACTTCACAAGGCTTTCACGATACACTTCCGGCTTTGTCGTTACCCTAGAATGCAAAGTTGACCGCTTCTTTGGTGGGTTGAAGCCTAGCCTACGGAAAGCATTAGCAATTTGTGACTTCGATAGCTATGAGGAAATTATCTGATGTGCCCTCAAGGTCGAAATGGATATTGGAGAATCACAGGGGTATCATGGGGATAAGAATCGTAAGGTGGAATTCAATGATAGTGGTCTAATGGATAAATCCAATGGTGCTAAGAAGATCCAGTACCCCACTTGCCAAAAGTGCGGAAAGAAGCACCCTGGAAATTGCCTTAAGGGGTCAAGGAAATGCTTCAGGTGTGGAAGAGAAGGGCACCTAGCTGTTAATTGTCAGTAAGAAAGACCTGCGGCTGCGACAGAGGAGAGTAATTATCTATTAGAACCTCAACGCATTGTTCAGTACTATAAATGCAAAGAACCGGGTCATTTTGAAAATCAGTGCCCTAATCCATGGGTTTTCAGAGGCAACCAACAATCTCCAAGGCAGCAAGGAAGAGATTTTGCCATCACTTCTGCCGAAGTGAACCCTGACAACGAAGTGGTGACAGGTACGCTAGTTATTTATTCAAGAATAGAAAACGTACTTTTTGATTCAGGTTCTACGCATTCTTTTATATCTCAAAAGTTTAGTAGAACAATCTCAGCACCACCACAAATCATGGAAGTGAAGATGTCGGTGAATACGGCAAATGGGGAAATCATTACATCCCATGAATATAAGTCCTCCCCTATTATAATCTGTGGATTGAATTTCCCGGCGAACCTAGTCATACTCCCTTTGGTGGAATTTGATGCAATTATTGGCATGGATTGGATTTCCTTATATAGAGACAACATAAATTGTCGGGAGAGGGAAATCACACTCTATATGGAGAATCAACCCCTGATTCTTTACAAGTATAAGGAGGAAGATGAATCTCCTTTAGCTCCATCATCTCAAGCATGGATATTACTGTCCTATGAGCACACGTATTTGGATCAGATGATTGAGTCCAAGGAAGAAACCATCCTTGAAGAAATTTCTATTGTGAGGGAATTCGTGGATGTGTTTCTCGAAGAACTGCATGGCCTTCCTCCTAGAAGAGATGTTGAATTCTCAATTGAACTTATACCCGAGGCATTGCCAATATCCAAGACTCCATATAGAATGGTTGTTGTAGAGCTTGAAGAGCTGAAGAAACAACTACATGAGAATCTGGATATAGGTTTTATACACCCAAGTGCTTCACCATGGGGTGCACCAGTCCTCTTCGTCAAGAAGAAGGATGGGTCAATGCACCTTTGCATCGATTATCGTGAGCTCAAAAAAATCATGATAAATAACAAGTATCCTCTCCCATGATTCGATGACTTGTTTGATCAGCTGCGTGGAGCACAATACTTCTCCAAGGTAGATTTTTGGTCGGGATATTATCAAGTAAGGGTGAGGAAGTAAGATGCCCCCAAGACTGCTTTTCGTACAAGATATGGGCACTATGAATTCATAGTAATGCCTTTCAGACTCACCAATTCTCTAGAAATATTCATTGAATTAATGAATAGAGTCTTTAGAGATTGCCTTGACAAATTTATGGTAGTATTTATAGATGATATTCTAATATACTCCAAAAACAAGGAGGATCAAGAGGAGCATTTAAGAACTATACTAGAGAATTTGCGCAAGGAGAAGCTCTATGAAAAGTACAGAAAGTGTGAGTTCTGGTTAAAGGAGGTCTCATTCTTAGGCCATATCATCACAAGCAATGGGATATCTGTGGATCCCTCCAAAATAGATGCAATTGAGGGATGGATGAGACCAACATTGGTAATAGATATCCGTAGCTTCTTGGGGTTAGCTGGATATTATTGACGATTTTTGAGGAATTTCTCACGATTGTCCAACCATCTTACCAAGCTAACTCAGAAGGGAGTAAAGTTTTCTTGGAGTGATGGATATAAAGAAAGCTTCAAGGAGTTGAAAATGAGTCTTATCACTGCGCTCGTTCTCACTTTACCCACAAGTGGGGAACTTTTTGTGGTATTCAGTGATGCTTCAAAGAAGGGATTAGGTTGTGTACTAATGCAGAATGATAAACTGATATCCTATGCCTCAAGGAAGTTGAAAATACATGAGATAAACTATCCAACGCATGATCTGGAGTTAGAGGCGGTGATCTTTGCCTTGAAAATCTGGTGGCATTATCTCTATAGAGAGAAATGTGAGATATATACTGACCACAAGAGTCTTAAATATATGTTCAAACATAAAGAACTTAATATGCGCCAGAGAATATGGATAGATCTCATCAAGGATTATGACTGTTCAATCCATTACCACCCTGGGAAAGTGAACAAGGTGGCAGATTCCCTAAGTAGAAAGGATCCAGCGATTCTATCAATGATGAGAATTTAGAAGGATCCAATCTTCTTAGACTTGATGAAGATGGACATGGGAATCATAGAGAAGGGAACATCATCAATCCTTTCACAAATGATTGTTCAACCATCTCTTTTGGAAAGGTTAAAGGATTCTCAAAAGGATGATGTGGGAATTCGAGAAAAAGTGGGAGCTATCGAAAAAGGGAAATCCTTGAAGTTTAATGTTAATGAAGAAGGAATTGTGCAGTTTGGGAAAAGACTATGTGTTCCATCAATTCCGGAGCTGAAGAAGGAACTTTTGGAGGATGCACATAGTTCAAATTTCTCTATTCACCCAGGGAGCACAAAGATGTATCGAGATCTCTGAGAAAACTTTTGGTGGGATAATATGAAGAAGGAGATCGCTGAATATACATCAAAGTGCCTGGTGTGCCAGCAAGTGAAGACAGAGAGGTAGAAGTCTAAGGGGATGATGCAACCATTGCCCATACCAGATTGGAAATGGGAGAACATCACCATGGACTTTGTCACCGGACATCCGAGGACATCCAAAGGCAACAATGCAATCTGGGTTGTTGTGGATCGTCTTACAAAGACTGCGCACTTCATTTCTATTCAGGAGGATTTCTCATTGGATCAACTGGCACAGATATATATCAGGGAGGTGGTAAGGTTGCATGGAGTACCACTATCTATTGGGTCTGACCGAGATCCAAGATTCACCTCTAAGTTTTGTAAGAGTCTTCAACATGCTCTGAATACTGAACTGAACTTCAGTACTGCCTATCATCCTCAAGATGATGGACAATCTGAGCGGACTATCCAAACACTTGAGGACATGTTGAGATCATGCTCAATGGACTTTAAAGGATGATGGGATCAACATCTTCCTCTGTTTGAGTTATCTTATAATAACAGTTTCCACTCAAGCATTAAAATGGCACCATATGAAGCCTTGTATGGGAAAAGGTGCAGAACACCGGCATGTTGGGATAAGGTCGGTGAACGTAAGTTTCTTAGACCAAAAATGGTAGAAGAAATAGTGGATAAGGTGAAAACCATTCAGAAGCATATCAAGGCAGCCCAGAGTCGACAGAAGAGTTATGTAGATAACCGTCGACGAGACCTTGAGTTTAAAGTTGGAGACATGGATTTTCTACGCATATCTCCATGGAAGAAGGTCATGAGGTTTATAAAGAAAGGGAATTTAAGTCCAAGGTACATCGGCCCCTTCATGATTCTTGATCGTGTCGGGGCTGTGGCCTATCGACTAGCACTTCCACCTACCATGTCCAAAGTACATGATGTCTTTCATGTATCCCTCTTAAGGAAGTACATATCGGACCATTCACATGTACTCTCTTCTGAGGTGGTACAATTGGAAGATGAACTTTCTTATGAGGAGAAACCAGTGAAGATCTTAGATCATAGAGAAAAAGTTCTACGAAATAAGACCATGCCCCTCGTCAAGGTGTTGTGGCGAAACCACAAGTATGAAGAAGCGACTTGGGAATCAGAGGAAATGATGAAGCTGAGTTACCCACATATGTTTTAGTGTGGTAAAAGGAAAATTTTGAGGGAAAAATTTATTAAGGGGGGAATATTGTAACGACCCAAAGTTTCATTAATGGAAATCCCTCTTGATCTAATTAAATGTCTCTTTATGTTTGTATAAAATGTCAACTTCTTTGGTTTTATGTTAATAATTTTGACCGTTGCTAATATAGCCGTTGAACAGTGATCACATGATTAGTATAAATATAGTACTATAACAAATCCAATTTACTCAGACAAAAGAAGTGATGGCCTCATCCAGTAGAATTGCTCCATACGAAGCCCATTTGTCAGAGCTCAGAAAAGAGGTGGAGTCCTTGGGCTTCGCTCTTAACCAAGACCAAGCTGAGATTCATCATGTCAAGCTCAAATAGGACCGTCTATGGGAAAAGTGGAATTTGATAGAGGTTACCACTCGAGCAATGTTATCTGAGCCACCCCAATAGTCTGTCACCATCACACACCTTACCCTTAGGTCTTATGTGGCTGTTTTAAGGGGTTATGTAACGAATCGATAGTACTATGTTCATGTACATTATTTTTTTTTGTATATAATAATTTATATACTTTCTTGTCATTATTGATACATTGTAAATAGTTTTTAAAGTACAAATAATGTTTTTAGTAATTATTTAATTAAGAAATCTATTTTATTAAATTAAAGGTTTTTTGAATTAAATAATATTTTAATAAAATATTATTATTATTAAATTAAGTTGTATTAAATATAAATGATCTTATAATTTTATGAATGTAATTATAATTTTTAGTAAGGTTTGAAAGCCATTTTTTGTCAAAACCCGTGAATTTTCGATAAATGTCAGTTTTTATTTTAAAAGTGAAAATTAACATATTTAGAAAATTATTTAGATAAAATAAATGTTATTTCTAGAATCAGGACGTCGAAATTATCCAAAGGTGAATTTTTCATAATTTTTTGAGACATTCAAATTTTTGGGTAAAAATTAAATACCGTTTAAATATATAATGTGTTTTATGACATCATAATGACCCAATAGTGATGTAATAAAATACTATAATCTTTATGTTCAGAAAATATACGTTTTACCATTAAAATAATGTGATTTTGGTTTTGTTTGACTTACTTTTCAAAGAATTAATGGACCCCTCAAAACTTATTAAACACCTTGTCTTTTTAAATTGTTTTCCATGGGAGTGTGACTCACCTCAACATAAGCAGCCCTATTATTTTAAGAGATTCGGACTTTGGACTTATAAAATATTTTTTTCCTCTTCCCTTTTCCAAAAACCATGGGCAAAAACCATGGTATGGTTTGTGTTTTGGATTAATTTAATATAAGGGGTCCCAAACCTAAATAATAAAGAATTCCCTCACCTTTCCTATATAAACCCACCCAATATTCTACTTCCTTCTCACTCAAAGCCTTTTGAGTTCGTAAAACCTCTTCCCTACTCTCTCTAGAATCCTCCCAAGGTGCCCCAAGCTCCCAAAAAGCCTCTCACAAGACTCTCTCTAGCCTTTGGAAGCACACTTCCAAGTAAGGGTTTTTTCTTCCTTTCTCATTTTTGTCCAATTTTCTTTAAGTTGTTTTACCCATTTAATTTCAATTATAAATGTTGGGGTATGGTTTCTCACCTCCCTCATACTTCCCTATTTATGTTTGAATGATGGGAGACCTCTTTCTCCCTCATTAAATGCCTCCCATGTACACCCATTACTATGCCGAAATTCCGAAAGGAACTTCTCTCTCCTCTTTTACATTCAAGCAACACTTTTGTATCATGAATATAAATTCCATTGCAATTGTTTGTACTTGTATATATATGACCCCCTTACTTTCCATTTCATGTAAATATGATTAGAAACCCCTTTATCTCTCATCAACCATTTTTATGAATTCTTATGTCATGTCGTTATGCTGCCGAAATTGCACCGATTTTCTAAGCCAATGCCATTTTGTAGTGAATACCATGACCATTTCTCCATCAAGGGTATTTAACTTTATGTACATTTACTTATTGATTATAAAGTTTTATGTATTAATTCAACATTCCTTTATCGTGTAATAAATTAATATGTTTTATGAATCCATGTTTTATGATCCATGTGGCACACTTATGCATGAAATGAAATGTTTAAGAAGGGTGTTCCCTTATAGCGCTCCAATGCATTGGGTAAAGTATAGTATCATGATACATCATGTGCAATGAGTGTTGACTCATGATAATTCAAGTGCAACAAGGGTTTACTCATGCTTCATGTACAATGAGGATTTACTCATGCTCCATGTGCAATGAGCCTTGGCTCATGTTAATTCCATGTTAAGTGTTGTTGCCACATTTCCATGTTATGATTATCATGCTTTATCATGCCTTTATGTTCATGTTTCTCTTGTGCTAAATTTATATGCCTAATGTCTAACAAGTATTTTACTCCTCATGTTATTCCATGTGTATTCCCTTATTGGGCTTTATAGCTCACCCTTTTCTTATGCATGTCCTCAGGTTATCCCATGCAATGCTAAGTACAAGGGAATGTAGTGGTCATGTAAAGGAAGTTTTCAATAAAGATGTTGTATTTCATGTTTCAAGTTTTTATGTAATGATCCTAAGCCCCAAATACACTAAACCTCTCAATATTCTTTGTTGTATCAAGTGAAGTTTTATGTAATAAGTCATGTTTAAGTTTGTAATAAAAATAGGGTTGTCACAATCCAAATGTCCTTTATACCCTAAAAAACATCCCTCTTTCTCAGAACTAATTCTATCCAGTGCCCGTAGACCTCTCCTACCCTCATCCCACCACCACATCCTCTTTGGTCCTCATACAGCCACGACATTCTCTCCCATGTTCGTCTAGTCGCCGATTCATCTCTATCACTTATCTTGTCGTCTCCTCCTCTTTGAATCTTATCCAGAAGTCTCCTCCTTAGTGTGTTACTCTAGTCATCCTTTGGTATGATCTTCTTGTTCTTCACTCATCATATTTTGGTCTCATATGGTTATCCTTTTGGTGTAGTAGTGGGATTTCTCCTATAAGTTCCCTCCTCCCACCATCAACTCCACTCTCACCAAAATCCTATCATTATTTCCCTTCTCCCAACACCTAGTGTATTTGAAACTAGATTTTCTGTAAATTATATGCTGCCTATATTGTTTTTGATTTATTTTTTGAATGATGTAAATATGAATTGAGAATGAGTTTTAATATCTTATATTCATTAATTTTGTAGGTTGATTGATATAAGATGATGTTAAGTTATTTTAAAAAATAAATGTTTGGTTATTTTAATTTTGATGGAGTACTTTTTAGTGATTTATAAGGAAAAATTCATTATGGGGGTGGAAGATCGATGGGTAGAGTGCTAATAGAATGGATTTCATTTGATGAAATGTCAATATTGGAATCATTGATTCTGAAGTGTGATATTTCATCATTAAATTTAAAATAAATTTTAAATTTTGAAAATATTATTTTTAGACCTTATAGACGATGGGGGAGTTAAGAAATTTTTCACATTCAATGAAAATTTTTCTCATGTTTACATTATTTTGAGGTTAGATGAATTCTTGTAGTCGATAGTGGATGAATATCAAAGGTAATGACATGTCAAAATTGTTTATATTAATATTTTTTCACATGTTATATATTTAAATTTAATATTTATTTTTTAGGTTTGAATTAGTTTTTGGGAATTCAGAACAAATTTTATCAATAGATGGTGATTTTAAAATATTTCCTTATGCAATTAGTAGTGTTCCATGTTCGATCCTAGAGTTAAATTATTCAAATTGGAATGAATTTTTAATAGATATTGAATATATTTTTCCTTCAACCAAATCATTGAGGTGGACAATCTTCAAGTATAGCATTTTACACAGGTCTGACTATGAATATTTAAGGAATAGTCCTGAAAAGATTATCGTCAAATGCAAAGTTGAGAGTTTCATGTGGAAGTTAATTGCATGTGTCTTGGGGAATTATACTCCATTTATTTGTGTAAGAACTTTTCAAAATTATCATATACGCTTAACTCAAGATAGACTAACAATTTTACACAAATCAAGGGAATCATTAATGTCATTTATCATTTGTGATAAGGTGAAGTCAAATGTAGAAAAATATACCAATAAAATTAAAGCTAACTTGTACAGAGACTATGGTATGTCCCTTACATACCGTTAAGAATTTTTATCCAAGGAAAAAGTATTTAGTGGAATATATGGGGTTATAGAGTAGTCATATATGTTAATCCCTAGGATATGAAATAGACTAATAGAAGTTGATCTGGAAAAAATAGCGAATTAGGTGTCTTCAGAAAATAGTAGATTTAAAAGATTGTTTAATGCATATGGGTGTTATATAAATAGTTTCTTATTAAGTTCTCAACCTATTTTTTTGTGGATGGGTATCACATCAGTGGTACTTATAAAGGTACCTTGTTGGCAGCATCAACATATGATGTAGATGACAAGATTTTTCCATTGTCATATTCAATTATTGTGGGTGAAACATATGATGATTGGATGTAGTTTTTAAATAACATAAAAGAAATTAATGGTTCTATTCAACTGGTTATTGTATATGATCGACACAATGTGATTACAGGTTCTATTAGAATAGTTTTTTTTGTAGATATAGAAATTCATACTATTACCATCATCTGAAAAAAAAAATATCTATGAAATTAAAAAATTATATAGGGGAATGAGAAGAGGAACTAAGGAAAGAGAATTGAAATTATTTGATGTCATTGGTTATTCTCAGTTGGACTCTAATTTTAATGTTTCTATGAATAATTTGACAAGATTTTGTCTAGAATTTTCAAGATGGGTTGCAAAGGATAGTGATGTTGATAGGTGGGAAATGGAGCAATTTCCACACTGTCGGTGGGATCATATTACAACCAATTTAGCCGAATCATTAAATGCATGGATTGCGAAGTATAAGAGACATAATATTTGTGTGTTGGTTAATGAACATCATTAGAAATTGATTAAGAAATTTTTTACCCCCAAGGAAGACATGAAAAGGTGAAGAAATAGAGTTGGTCCCAATGTTGAGGAAAAATTGAGGGTGAATGTGTTAAGGGATGAAACTTTGATAGTAGAGTAATATGAATATAATGTTTTCTTAGTTTGGACCGGTAATGTGGATATCACTGTAAAACTAGGTAGTCAGGAATGCACTTTTCAAGCATGGAAAATGAGTGGCATCCATTGTGATCATTCATGTGCAGCAATAAGAAAAGTACATGGTAACCTGTATAGATATGTAGAATATTTTTATCTATTTATGTTGGGGGAAAATCCCTTAAGGTAACTTTGCGGCATTTTTTGGTTGATTTTGTTTGCTGAAAAATGGCTTTTCAAGGTATGCTATGGAACTCCAGAGATATTTTGGACTAGAAATGTTGACAAAGATCCCTGAAAAAGGAATGAATTCCATGTAAGTGGTATAAAAAATTATGTGCACAAGGTGACACCATTTCCCAATGTTTTCCAAATTTTTGGGGTCCAAAATTTGGGGTTCAACTAGCATCGCAAAAAGTAAATTTCCTTGAGGGACTTATGAAAATTTGGAAAAGGCATAAGTTTTTTGAATATAGGATTCACAAAGTGTGTTTCATGAAGGATAAAATAAATTTTATAGTGATCTACACGCCAGCAAAGATCATTGCGAATGGATAAGGTGAGGAGCATCACTAGTGGAGCATCGATGTAGGGTGAATAGTTTGACGGTGATCTCCACAACAAAAATAGAAATCGCAAATAGAGAATTGTCATTGATCCTCGTGAAAAAGGGAGAATCCTTGAGGAAAAGAGGGAGCATCATGAAATGGTGATGACGTGGCCAGAAGGTTCTAGAATCAGTGGAAACACCTATAAATAGTCCTCTACCCCCTTTGGAAATGTAGCAAGACTTAAAGAAGATCTTAAGGCTCTAGAATCACAAATGTGGTTCATAAAGGTGGTTCATAAAGGAATTTTATGCAAAGAAGTTCGTGAAGGCTATAAAATCCAATTGAATGTTTTCAGCATCATGAAAGTAAGAAAATCCACAAAGGCTAAGTAAGCTTCGTGAAAGGAATGATCTTCATGAATGTTAATTGAGATTCATGAAAGAGTTATGCTTTGAAAAGGTTAAGAGAGATTTGTGATAATTAGGAGCTTCATGAAGGTTATTTGAGCTTCACAAAAGAGGAGCTTCGCAAAGGCAGTGAGCATCAGGAAATTTTTTTAAAAGGAATTGTCCAGTAAATATGTTGTAAAGTGGTATTCATTAGTAGATGAAAGTGGGGAATCAACAGAGCATCTATCTATAAATAAGGATGTATTCATTAGAGATAATAAAGGGACCTAAAAGTCCATAAACTATGGGTGAATACCTTCCAAGAGTAGTGAGAAAAGGAAGAGAAAGACAGTGATACTTTCTACCGATAGTGAGCTAGAGAAAGAGACATAGGAAGTGACCCTTGGGAAAGCAGTGAGCTGACCCTAAACCTTATAAAGGCATTGAGCCTAGGTATAGATGAGATCTAGCTCAAACCACCATTCTTGGTAGCGATTCTTAGTGAATTTTGTACAATCAGCATGTTTTCATTGTATACTCCTTGGGCGTAGCTCAGTGAGGGTGAACCAAGTAAAATTGATGTGTCTCTTGCATGATTTCAATTTTGTTCATACATTTCTACGAGAAAGAGAGAGGAGTGTTTTTTTAACAATGAACAAGATCTTAATGGGTATAAGTTTTAATCATTCATATCCTGATTCACTCCCACCCCTCTGTGGGTATTTAACCTAATTGGGATAATAGTTTAACACCCAACAAAAGTTTTATCTTGGAGTTATGAATCTTTTTGAGACTAATGATATTCCAAATTTGAATGCATTGACATATAATGATTATATGGATCAAACTTTTTTGAAATAATTAAAGACTTATCATCCTCCTAGTAGACAATTTCATTATCGTATTGAGTCTCAATTTTAAAATAATAAGTTGTATCATTGTTCTCATTATAAAGAATTTGGTCGCACATGAATAAAGTTTAGAAATACCAATCAAATTTTATGTGAAAACATTGAGAGGGTGTTGTTTTTTGTGTATATTTCCTAATATGTTTCTAAATAAGGGAATTTTAGAGTGGACAATTATTTATATCTGAAAACAAATTAAATATTTTTTTTGTGGAGTTCTGGTGTTTAAATCCTATGAATTCTGGTTTTTTTTGGTTTTGTGTTACTTATAATGATGTTGAGGTATGAATAATCACTAGTGTTTATAAATTAATTTATTATTTCAAGAAGATCTATGAAATTATAACATATAAACTGTGTCAACATGTTTAGATGACATAATTTACAAATTTTAACACTCACTTTCTAGGTTTTAACACCGAACCTCCAGATGTTAATAGTCCTCCTCCATGTTTTTTGTTTTGGTTTTTGTGAAAAGTGAAACAACACTCCATGAATTTTATATAACATACTTTTTATATTGTAACACATATGTTACAATTGAATACGTTGATATATAACAATGAAATGGATGGAAATTTTTTGTATCCACCGAATATTTGTCTTCATTGTTTTAAAGAACTTGGTCACACACGAAAAAGGTGTAGAAATCCTAATCTGAGTTTGTGTATGTTTCCTATTATGTTTCTAAACAAGGCAATGTTAGATCAGACAATTATGTAAATATGAAAACAAATGAAATATTTTTTATGGATTTTTGGTGTTTAAATACCTTGAATTTTGGTTTTTTTGTGATTTTTTATTACTTATAATGATGTTGAGGTATGAATAATCACTGGTGTTTATAATTTAATTGATAAAGTCATAAATATGTATGACATTATAACATAAAAACCGTTTCAACATGTTTATATGACATAATTTACATATTTTAACACTAAATTTATAGGTTTTAACACTGAGACTCCATATTTTAACAGTCCTACTCTATGTTTTTTTGTTTTTGTGAAAATTCAACTAACACTCCATGAATTTTACATAACATAATTTTTAAATTTTAAAACTTATGTTACAATTGAATGTGTTGACATATACCAATGAAATGGATGAAATGTTTTTACATCCACTAAAGATTTGTCATCATCATTGTAAAGAAGTTGGTCACACATGAGAAAGGTGCAGAAATCTCAATCCAAGTTTGTATACACTTCCTAATATGTTTGTAAACAATGGAATTTTAAATCAGACAATTATGTAAATATGAAAACAAATAAAATATATTTTTTAGAGTTCTACTATTTAAGTCCTATGAATTTTGGTTTTGTGTAGTATTTTATTCCTTACAATGATGTTGAGGTATGAATAATCACCGATGTTTATAAATTAATTGATTAAGTTAGTAATATGTATGACATTATTACATTTAAACCATGGAAACATGTTTAGATGACATAATTTACAGATTTTAACACTGACCTTCCAAGTTTTAACATGGAGCCTCCAAATTTTAACAGCCCTGCTTCATGTTTTTTTTTTTGGTTTTTTTAAAAATTCAACAAACACTCTATGAATTTTATATAAAAAAATCTTCATAAATATAAAGAATTTGGTTACAATCCTTCTCTAGATTCAGTATTCCATTGGTTCAACAAAAAAATGCAAAGTGACAATAGGATTGGGTATGTCATTGATTCAAAAAATATAAAATCACAATATAACCAAACACCCACCAAATTCAACCAAACTCTAGAATATTACTAACAGTTTACTTTACAACCATTTACCTAAAAAATTTAGTATTTAACTAGAAAAATCCTCATAAAACAATTTCCCCCTTGCATTGCATCTATGGTTCACCAACCGAAATACTAAATCAACCCTTTTTCTTTTAAACTGAATCTACAAACATATCATGAAAAAATTTCTATATATTAGAGACAAACAAATATATAAAGAGGTAAAAAATAAGTACATCAGTATAGTCTTTCATATTCTTCATGTTTTCTCATTATTGTAGGTATATGATCAATTGAATTCCATAATCATTACTGAAAAAACACACCCATTAGATAACAAAATTAAATTTGGAAAATAAAGTAGTGGGTAATTTATCCTACCAATTATATTGAAACTGAACAGATTCATACACAACTTAAAATTTATATGGACAAGAAAAGGTCTATTATAAAAGATTTCATGACATGGTAACAAGGAATTCACCCTATATGAAATTTAACATATATGATAAATTACTTCTTTCTAAATCGGTAACTATGTTTATTAACCAAAAACCAAATGATGACGAAGGATATTTTAAGTACCAGTAAAGCGGATAGTTTTTTCTATTGTTTATCAATGGAACTAGTACCAAGTGAGTCCATAACATGCAATTTATTTGTCTCTAAGTCATCATAGTAGAAAAACCAGTGAAAATTCATCAAAGTGGGAAAAAACAAGCAAGCGCTCTGTTACGTTGTGTCCAACAACATTAGGCATGACATACATCAAAACATCAGTGAATTTCCACTCTTCCTAACATGATATAATATTATCCTACATCAATATATTATCACAATATATAAATCACAATACAATAGTTTTTTGTACATAAATATTTTCCTGAAATTATTACCTTGAATAATATATCTAATATGTGTCTAGTCACTATTTCAGATGATTTATGATCATTCACAAGAGTTCTTGCAATCATGGTCACCATATTTGATTCTGAAATTTTCATTCATATGCTACTAATTATTTATCATAAAATAGTTAATAATAAAGTAAGCATATACTAACCTTGTTTTTGACCCATTCCATAGGGCCCAAACACTGACACTCATGTTCTGCCAAGTAGTAATTATACATGTCAAAAACTACTCTGCATTCAACCCACAACCCATAAGTACATGAAATACATTTAAATATAGTTCCATTCTTTAAAATATAAATATTATTACATCCTACCAAAATTTTATACCCTGATATCTTCCTAAGGTGTATAATTCATAAACCCTCCTTTAAGGTCGACTCTTCCTTTGACAGGTTATTGCCTGTAGGGTGACTATTTTCTTTGGTCTTTTTTTATGTGACCTCATAGGATCCATCCCAGCATATGGGTCTCTCAATGTGGGTTTGAACACAAAATTACCTACTTACTCTTTGGATTCCTCATAGAATTACACTACTCCCCCCTCTCCTTCATCACTTACATCACCTGCCTCCAACAAATCTTCCACCTCTTCATCTTTTCATACCTCATCAGCTTCATTTATCTCCTTCACTTCCTCTTCAAAGTCCTCTGTATGCTCCTTCAACTCTCCATTATCCTTTATTTATTAATCTAGGACATGATAAAATATATACACATTAGTAGTATAGCCTCTATCTAACATGTAACATCCTAAGTTTTTAAAATGAAAGAATGTATTCGAAATCGTACATGACACACCACATCAATCTTAAATAAACAACTAAATATTACTATTTAAATGTTACAAATATAACTTAGTCATTAGAATGGACATTATAAAAATGATTAACTTAATTATGAAAATATGATTGATACATGTATATATAATTAATTATTTGTTTATCAATTAATTATAAATGAAAATTTTTAAAATAAAAGGAAATGTTTTTATGAAAAACTATTTCCATGTGCATAAGTGTGTTTTATACCAATAAATAAACAAATCACTCTTTTTAGATTATATTAATGAAATATATATATAATATAATCAATCTAATGTTTAAAATTAATCTTATGTTTTTTCTTGATATGATATAATAACAAATCCAATTTTATGCATAAAAGATGTATTTTTTTTCTAAAAAGGCAGTGTTGTCGCCTTTTGATGGCACACTTGTTTTAAATCTAGTTTTTGACACTTTTATAAATTATATTTTAAAAAATAAAATTCTTAATTGAAATAATAATATAAAAAATTACTTTATTTGAAGTTTTGGTATTTTTCTAATAAGTTTTATTTTTTGATGAATAGTAAAAAATACTGAATTTTAATTGAAAACAGTTTTTTCATCTAAATAATTTATAGTGTTAAACTATATTTTTGATTGGTTTTAAAGTATAAGTAGAAAAATTTTATATCATTTAATACAATTTAGGTTATTTTAATCAATTTTACAATTAATTTGAATATAAAAACATTTCAATCTTTTAAACATTTTAACTTTAAAAACTTGTTGTTTCGTCCCGTCTATGGGATTAATTTTAAATTAATTTCTACAAATTCTTCAAATTTAGTTTTTAAAAATGGTTTCCATTTTTGGAATAAGAAGATAAAAATTTAGTAAATAGTTCCTTTTTATTTTTGGACAATATAAATAGTAACTTTAGTATTTTTTATTACAACAGTTAAGGGTAAAGTAGGTAATTAAGAATAAAAATAATATTATAAATATTATAAAATTACCCTAAAATTTGTCCTAATTTTAGTGGATGAGTTATTTTAAACCAAAATCATCTTTGAGAAAATTTTATAATCACTTGGAGCCACTTGGATGATTTTAGGCTCTTTATAGTATTTTATTTTAAATAAAAGTCAAAGATGTCATACTTATGTTTTAAAAATTATAACATTTTAAATATATGTTTATTAGATATCTTAAAGTATAGATAGTATTTGTAAAGATAAAAATTTTATCTTCATAATGGAAATTTATTTTTTATTTTTAGAAAATAAATAATTACCTTAAAGGATTATACAATGATGATGTAGTAATTATTTAATTAATAGAAATATCAAATAAATGGTATTAAAAATATTAAAATAAATATAATTTGAAATAATTAATGTCATTAAAAAAATTTATAGATGACTTTGACATGTTAGTGATGTGTTGGAATAATTGGTTATAATTTATCTTGTTGTTATGGTATTTTTAAAAAAAATCAAGTAATGAATAATGATAAAATTTACATTAATGGTATTTTTAAATAAATAATATTTTATTAAATGATATAAAATTTATAAAAATATAAGATTCATCCAAATTATTTGTATAAGGTTTAAAATTTTATAAATTATCCATTTATAATTCATTTTGTATTTTATAGTAACTATATTAACCCTTAAAGAGTAAAAACACATGTTATCACGGTAAGAGTTAGAGGTTAAATAAGGGTTAAAGGTAAGAGATAAGGATTAAAAAATAGTAAAACTTATATAATTTTTATTGGATGAAATAATTTTGACCCATAATCATTCTATATTTTAAATAGATCATTTTGGATCCATTTTTAATATAAAATTAATTTATATTAATTTAATATTTTGAGAAATTCCAAGAGTGCCCCTCCACTCTCTTATAAAATGAAACCTCTTCTTCTATTTTCCTCACACTTAAAAACCTATTTTGGATTGGTCAATATCTGCCCAAATATCTTCTCAGAATACCTACCCACATTCTAGATCTCTTATTTTAGGCAGAAACCCATCCTTGGTGGTCTTAAGGTGTTAAGCAAGGGAGGTTGTCTGAAGAAAATGTGTCATTTTTTAATTAAGTGTTTTTGTTTTGTTTCTTCTTAAAAATCATTAAAATATTCTTCAAAATAATGAAATAATAACACCATTATCCTCAACATACTGATATTTTATTATTTTAATATCATAACCGAAATCTATCTCCACTTTCATCAAATGGGAACAGAATTAATCATTCATCTGTACGGAAGACCACCACCTCGTGAATCGATATAATTCGTTTTCCATCATGGTATCTTAAGAATGGATATAATGATAAAACTAATGTTTATATATTATATTCATGAAATATTTATAATTATGAAAAGATAATATATCATTTTTATTCTTACCTTTCCATGCATAGAAAAATGATAATGTCATTCGTGCATACGTGTGAACTATCACCTCCACGAAGCGATGTGATTTTTTTTCATCACCACATCACATGGATGATATATATAAGTATATTTAAATGATTAATATTATATTAATTATATTATTATAATTATTTAAGGATAAAATTTTATTTACCTTCTTTTGATAATGATCCTTGAAAAATGAAAATGTTACTCATGCGTACATACGACCTACCGTCTCCATGATTAAATGTAGTTCATTTTTTATAACCATAATTAATGGTTTAATTTAAAATTACAATTGATGTATAAAAATGATAATAATTTCATGAATATTATTATGTATATTATTTACTAATGACCACTTTGAGTATAGATATCATACCAAAGTCATTTTGGACTCAAGTAACAAATATCATCAAAACATTCGATGTGAACTTAAATAATTAAGTAATTATTATAACATGTTAATAAGTGATAAAAAAGGAATAAAAATCTTGAAATTTTTTTCAAGAAATTAAATAATTAAACTAATTTTATTATCTAGTAATATAAAGAACATACATGATGATTCAAACTCAAGCTAAGATACTTTTTAACTAAAAACCATGTTTTAAATGTTTTAAAGATTTATTTTCTAAATATTTATAATTCATGTACATATTTTTAAAATGATTTTTATGAATTTATTAATATGTAAATGAATGTTTAAAAAATTAATTTTCATATTTCTCTCAATTTTTTTCAAAATGGAATCTTTTTAAGGTTTTACGTAAGGGGTTTTCTTTTAAAACCCCTCTTTTAAAGTTCTTTTTTCAACTCTTTTTACAAAATTAGAAAGAAATGTTTTTTAATATATATGGCATGATTAGTTTTATCCAATTTCATAACAATTTATTAATTTAATGTTTTATTTATAATTTTTCATAGTTATTTTTAAAGAAAATGGTTTCATTATTATGTTCATGGTTTTTATATTTTAAAATTTATTTTTATGAAAAAACATATTTTGATATCTAAAAGTATTTTTATCATGGGTTTAAAAGATTTTTCAATGTTTTTATTCATGTTATATTCCTTGGAAAAATTTTATTATGGTTTGAACCCATTATAGAACAATATATGACGATTTGAACTCCATTATAGCTTAAGATATGACAGGTTCAATCCCATTATAGCTCAAGATATGATGGGTGAGCCCCATTATAGATCTCCAATGCATTGGGTACTTCGGAGAAGGAATTCAACCGTATGGTTATTCCATTTACAAGGGTGAATGTAATAGTGATATTGTAATTATGTATCAAGGAATATATATGATTTTTCTATACTTTCTAATGACTTTTTAAGAAAATATTTTTAATGGGTTTTCATTTTTTCATTGGACTAACGATTTACTTTCTTTGTGTACCTTACTGAAATTTTTGTGCTCATAAAAAGTTTTAAATTTTTTTCATAGGGTTTAAGTAATAGTAAGGTAAAGGATGAGATCGATGTGATAATTATGAAGATTTTTTATAAAGAGAAATCATGTTTTATTTTAAAGAGTTTTATATTTTTGGAAAAAAATGGATACTAAGTATGCGTGTCCACTTGTAATGTATGGATTTACATTGTAAGGGTTTGTCTTAATTATCTAAAACTATAAACTAAAAGTATACTTGAATGTTAATTCTATTTCAAAAACACTATAATATGTAATGTTCAAGGTCAGTTCCTTACATTTGGTATCAAATGATGGTTTAGACAACTTTAGAAATTAGGATGTCTTCAAATGAGGTAATCTTAAGAGTTAAGGATAACATCATGGGTTTATAATTATAAGGTTGATCAAAATATCAATATCTTAGGAACCCCTTTTGAGTATTTAAGTTATAAAATTTTAAGGAGACTAATGATATTTTTGGAGACATTTATTTTTTAGGTAATTATGGGTTATTACTTTTTAGGATGCAAAATGAAAGGTATGAGATAACCTTTGTTGTTAAAACATGTTATGGTTATTTTTGAGGATGTTTATCGCATTTATAGGAACTTTATAGGAATTTTCATTTTAGAACAAAAAAAGGAAAACTTGTAGGTCGGGTGATAACTTGTCGCATCTGACAAGGCTATGAGAATTAAACCCACAACTGAAGGGTGACAAGGGTGCATCACCTACCACTATCCTATGTGAAGTTCTGGTTAGTATGAATTTTTCTTTTTAGTTAAATGATTTTATGGATGAAGAATATGTTGATTTTTGGAACATAGGTTTTATTGAATAGATAACCTTGGGATTGTAAAATGATTTGGTGATTAATTGATTAATGTTATATTGAATAACATTTGTTATTTTGGGAACTTTATATGATTAAGGTAAATAGAAAATTGTGGGATTTATTGGATAAATAAATTTTTAATTTTATTTTAGAGGTAAATAAGATTTTATGGTTATTCAAGTTATTTATGGAAATGGATATCAAAATCGGAGATTATGTGATTTCAGAAATTACATTTTTGGTATGAGACATTAAGAGTGATTGATGTTATTTAATGATAAATGTTAATATTATCATGGAAGTCTATGTGATCAAATCCTTATGATTTTTGGGTTTTAATCATAGTCTAGAATATTTTTTTGAGTAATTCTAATTATAGTTATTTATTGAATGGTCTATGTTGAACTTTGGATATTACTGTTGAATTTTGGGAGATTGAAGTAGTTTTTCATCATAGAAAGGTTTATTCAATTTTGGAATTATCATATCTTATCTTAACCATTTTGGTTTTGGTTAATTTATAAATATAGGGTGAATAGATAGTTATACTTTTGTGGATTTTTTGATCTATAGAAGTTGATTCTAATGCTTTAGGCATGAAAAACTAATCATAAATACTCATCATTTGGAGAAAAAGATGAGTTTATAGAGGAAATTGATTAAAGGATAAAACTATACTTGTTAAGTAAGTATATTTTCTTATGCTATTAGTCTTGGATGTAAATGAATTCAACAACTCTATGAAAAGTATCTTGAAAAAAAATGCAATTCGTTTACTTTTCTTACTAAGAAATCAATGGTCTTTTAACCCATAACTGACTTACAGTTGTGTGATTGTTAACTTTATAATGATAATGTTCTCTATCACTCTCTATCAGAACTTGATAGTTAGTTTTCTCATCCATGTCCATGTTTTCCTACATGGAACCCTAGTATGTGTTATCTCATATGACCTTCATATATCCATTTCTTTTTTTAAAGTGAAAGTTTTATTGACCCTTGTTCCTATGTGGGATTTTAATAAAGGTACTTTTAAAGGTAAAAACCA
Source organism: Viscum album (assembly GCA_963277665.1). Classification (NCBI taxonomy): domain Eukaryota; kingdom Viridiplantae; phylum Streptophyta; class Magnoliopsida; order Santalales; family Viscaceae; genus Viscum; species Viscum album. The sequence goes on from OY728132.1 coordinate 494,552,492, forward strand.
AGATACCAAGCCTGAGTTAAAATTGCGAGGACATGATTTATTAAGGGGGGAGGATGTAACATATCAAGTTTTTAAAAAGAAACACTATTTTTGATAGCGTACATGATACGTCACATCGAGCTTAAACGAACAACTAAATATTATTATTTAAATGTTACCATTATAATATAGCTGATAGAATGACGAGTATGAACACGATTAACTGAATTATGAAAATATTGTTTATAAATGTATATATAAATAATTATTTAGTGACCAATTAATTATAAATTAAAATAAAACCCTTTTCATAATAAATGGAAATGTTTTTATGAAAAACTATTTCAATGTGCACAAGTGAGTATTATACCAATAAATAAACAAATCAATCTTGTTTGATTATATTAATGAAATATATATATATATATATTAAATATAATTTTTAACATTCATCTTATATTTTTTCTAGACATGATATAAGAATAAATCTAATTTTACGCATAAAAGAAGTATTTTTTCTAAAAAGTCAGTTTTGCCGCCTTTTGATGACACGCTTGTTTTAGATATAGTTTTTGAAACTTTTATAAATTATATTTGAGAAAATAAAATTATTCTTTGTAATAATAATAAAAAAATTTACTTTGGATTAATTTTTGGTATTTTTATGATAAGTTTTACTTTTTTATGAATAGTGAAAAATATTGAATTTTAATTGAAAACAATTTTTCATCTAAATAATTTATAATGTCAAATGAAATTTTTGATTGGTTTTAAAGTGTAATTAGATTAATTTCACATAATTTAATCCATTTTAGGTCATTTTAATCAATTTAACATTGAATTTAGATATAAAAACATTTCAATATTTTGAACGTTTTCACTTTAAAAACTCGTTGTTTCATCCTGTCTGCGGGATTAATTTTAAATTAATTTCTAAAACTTCTATGAATTGAATTTTAAAAAATTGATTTCATATTTGGAATTATAAGGTCAAAATTTATTAAATAGGACCATTTTATTTTTAGACAATATGAATAGTAACTTATTGTCTGAGTGATTTTTGACCAAAAGAATCCTTTGGATGATTTTATAACCCTTGGAGCCACTTGGATGACTTCAGGCCCTTTATAGTATTTTATTTTAAAGAAAATTCAAAGATGTCATACTTTTGTTTTAATAATTGTAACATTTTTAATATAGGGTTATTTAGAATGTATATTCGACTATAAATAGTATTTGGAAATCTAAAATGTTTTTCTTCATCGTAGAAATTTATTTTTAATTTTTAGGAAATAAATAATTATCTTAAAGGATTACACAATGATGATGCAATAATTGTTTAATTAATGAAAATATCAAATAAATGATATTAAAAATATTAAAACCAATATAATTTTTAATAATTAATTTCATCCATAAATTTTAAAGATGAATTTGATATGTTGTTTATTTTTATAAGAATTTGTTTGAATTTATCTTGTTTTTTATGATATTTTAAAAAAAAATCAAGTAATGAATAGTGTCAAAATTGATATTAATGATATTTTAAAATAAATAATATTATATTAAATGACATAAAATTAATAAAAATCTAAAATTAGGCCAACTGATTGGGATAAGGTTTAAAATTTCATCAATTATCTATTTATGATTCGTTTGGTATTTTATAGTAACTATATTAACCCTTAATGAGTAAAAACACATATTATCATAGTAAGAGATAAAGAGGACAAATAAGGGTTAAAGCCAAAATATTGAGATGAAAAAATTATCAAAACTTATCTAATTTTCATTGGATGAATTTATTTAGACCAATAATAATCCTATATTCTAAATAAATCAGTTTGGATCTATTTCGAAAATAAAATTAATTTATATTAATTTAATTTTATGAGAAATTCCAAGAGTGTCTCTCCCCTCTCTTATAAAAGAGCATCTCTTTTTCTATGTTCCACACACTTCAAAACCTATTTTTTTAAACCAAGATCTACCCAAATACTTTCCTAGAATCCCTCACCACATTCTAGATCTCTTGGTTTAGGAAGAACATCAACCTTAGTGGTCTTAAGGTGTTAAGCAAGGGAGGTTGTCTGAAGAAAGGGTATCATTTTTTAATTAAGTGTTTTTGTTTTGTTTCTTCATCCAACACCTTCAAATATTATTCAACATTATGAAATAATAAATCCACAATCCTCAATATACTGAGATGTTATTATGTTAATATTATCACCTAAATCCATATCCACTTCCATCAAATGGGAAAAGAATAAATCATTCGTGTGAATGGTGGACTACCACCTCATGAACCGATATAATTTGTTTTCCATCACTGTCTCTCAAGACTAGTTATAATGATGGAATTAATATTTATATATGATTTCAATGACATATTTATCATTATTAAAAGATAATATATCATTTTTTCTTACCTTTTCATACATAGAAAAATGATAACGTTCTTTGTACATACATATAAACTATCACCTCCACGAAGCGATGTGATTATTTTTTCATCACCACATCACATGGATGATATATATAAGTATATTGAAATGGTTAATATGATATTAATGATATTATTATCATTATGTAAATATAAAATGATATTTACCTTTTGTCCATAATGACCATTGAAAAATGAAAACTTTACTCTTGTGTACGTATGACCTACCGTCTCTATGATTATAACGTAATTCATTTTTCATAACCATACTTAATGATTAAAAGTATAATTGATGTATAAAAATTATAATAATGACATGAACATTATTCTGGAGATGATGGAATAATGACTACTTGGACTATATATATCATACCAAAGTCATTTTGGACTCAAGTAATGAATATCATCAAAACATCCGACATGAACTTAAATAAATAAGTAATTGTTATAAAATACTAATATGTGATAAAAAATTAATAATAAACTAGAAAAATATTCTTAATAAAGTAAATAATTAACCTAATTTTATTATCCAAGATGATAAAGAATGTGTGTGACGAGTCAGACTCAAGGTAATGGACTTTTTTACTAAAAAAATTGTTTTAAATGTTTTAAAGATTTATTTTCTAAATATTTATCTTTCATGCCCATGTTTTTAAAATATTTTTTATGAATGTATTAATATAGAAATGAATTTAAAAAAAATTAATTTTCAAATTTATCTTAATTATTTTCAAAATGGAATCTTTTTAAGGTTTTATGTAAGAGACTTTATTATAAAAAACCCTCTTTTAAAGTTACTTTTTAAACACTTTTTACAAAAATCAAAAGGAATGTTTTTTTAACTTATACGGCATGAGTGGTTTCTCCCACTTTCATGATGCTTTATTACTATAATGTTTTCTTTATAATTTTTCATAGTTCTTTTCCATGAAAATGGTTTCATTATTATGTGCACAATTTTTATATTTTAAGTTATTTTTACAAAAAAAATGATATTTTGATATCTAAAAGTGTTATGAACATGGGTTTAAAATATTTTTCAAGGGTTTTATTCATGATATGTTCCTTGGAAATTGTTTATTATGGGTTGATCCCATTATAGCTCAAGATATTACAGGTTGATCCCTATTATAGCTCAAGATATGATGGGTTGAGCCCCATTATAGCTCAAGATATGATGGGTGAGCCCCGTTATAGCTCTTCAATGCATTGGGTACTCTGGAGATAGAAGTAGACCGTATAATTATTTCATTCGTAAGAGTGAATGTAAGAGTGATATGGTAATGATGTCCCAAGGCACCTATGTGATTTTTCTGGGCTTGCTAATGAGTTTTTAAGAAAATGTTTTAATGGGTTTTCATGTTTTCACTAGACTAACAATTTACATTCTTTATGTCCCAAACTGATATTTTTGTACTCATCTCAAAAAAAATTAAAAAAAATTATAGGGTTTAATGAAGAGTATAGACAAGGATGAGATCAAGGAGATAATTGTGAAGATTTTTCATAAAGAGAAATCATATTTTAATTTAAAGAGTTTTATGTTATGAAATAATAGATACTGAGTATAAGTGTCCACTTGTAATGTATGGATTTACTTTGTAAGAGCTTATCTTAAACTCTAAACTAAAAATTTCCTTGAATGTGAATTATAGTTCAAAAGCACTAGAGTATGTAATGTTTAAGACTGTGTCCTTACAAAACAAATTACATTGAACTCCAAGGAGTTCATGCAGGTGCTCATTAACATCTTTCATATATCCATCATACAAAACCTTTATATCCTATAATATATAATAGTGAGAAAAATGTTAGTAATAGGTAATAGAAAACTTTCTAATTAAACAATCCAAATAAGAACATACGAGCATCTAAAAGGAGGTTGTTAAAGTATTTAACATCAATCTTACAAAAAATTAACACAGAGCATCCAAATTTTAACACTAAGCCTCCAATTTTTTACACGAACAATTTAGAAATAAAAACTAAGACTTTCAATGGACCATTTCAAAGTTGGTGCCACTAAAATCCAACATTATAACACTATAATTCCATGTTTGTAACACTACGATGACACATCTATACACATGGTCAATTCTAATGAGTATTTTAATACATTTAACATAAACCTACCAACAATTAACACTGACTTACCAAAAATTAACAGTCAGCATCCAAATTTTAACATTAGGCATCCTCATTTTATCATTAACAGTGGGAGATTCAAATATGAAGCTTTTTCAATTTAACACTCTAGATACTAACAATAAAATTATAATGTTTAACACTCCAATTCCATGTTTTAACACTCAAAAGACACGAAATAACATATGGGAATCTAAAAGGAGGATGTCAAAGTATTTAAGATCAATCTTATAGAAATTAACATAGAGAATCAAGATTTTAACACCAAGCCTCCAGTTTTTGACACTAACAATTTAGAAATGAAAACTAAGAAATTTAATAGACTATTTCAAAGTTGGTAGGACTAAAAGCCTACATTCTAACACTATAACTCCAGGTTTTTAACACTAATATTACACATCTATACACATAGCCATTTCTAATGAGGATTTCAAGGCATTTAACATAAAACTACCAGAAATTAACATCGACCTACCAGATATTAACAGTCTTCATCCAGATTTTAACATTAGGCATCCACATTTTTTCATTAACAGTAGGAGATTCAAATGGGAAGATTTTTAATTTAACACTCCAGATACTAATAACAAAATTCTAATGTTTAAAACTCTAATTCCATTTTTTAACATCGAAAAACCACAAAATAACATATGGGAATATAAAAGGAGACTATCAAAGCATTTAATATCAATCTTATGGAAATTAACATAGAGCATCTAGATTTTAACACTGAGCCTCCGGTTTTTGACACTAACAATTTAGAGATGAAAACTAAGACTTTCAGTGGACCATTTCAAAGTTTGTACCACTAAAATCCCACATTATGACACTATAATTCCAAGTTTTTAACACTAAGATTAAACATCTATACACATGGCCATTTTTAATGAGGATTTTAAGGCATTTAACATAAACCTACCAAAAAGTAACACTTAGCTATCGGAAATTAATAGTCAACATCCAGATTTTAACATTGGGCATCCACATTTTATCATTAACAGTACTAGATTCAAACATGAAGCCTTTTAATTTAATAATCCAGAAACTAACACTAAAATTATAATGTTTAACACTCTAATTCCATGTTTTAACACTGAAAAGACACGAAATAGCATAAGGGTATCTAAAAGGAGGCTATCAAAGTATTTAACATCAATCTTATAGAAATTAACACAGAGAATCCAGATTTTAACACTGAGCCTCCAGTTTTTGACACTATCAATTTAGAAATGAAAACTAAGACTTTCAATGGACCATTTCAAAGTTGGAACTAATAAAATCCCACATTGTAACACTATAATTCCAGGTTTTTAACACTAAGATTACACATCTAAACACATGGCCATTTCTAATGAGGATTTCAAGTAATTTAACATAAACCTGCTAGAAATTAACACCGACCTACCAGAAATTAATAGACATCATCCATATTTTAACATTAGATATCCGTATTTTATCTTTAATAGTATGAGATTCAAACAGGAATCCTTTTAATTTAACACTCCAGACACTAACACTAAAATTCTAATGTTTAACACTCTAATTCCATGTTTTAACACAAAAAATCCATGAAATAACATATGGGCATCTAAAAGAAGGATTTCAAAGTATTTAACATCAATCCTACAGAAATTAACATATATCATCCAAATTTTAACGCTAGGCCTCCGGTTTTTTACACTATCAATTTCCAAATGAAAACTAAGACTTTCAATAGATCATTTCAAAGTTTGCACCACTAAAATCACACATTGTAACACTATAATTCCAGGTTTTTAACACTAAGATTACACATCTAAACACGTGACCGTTTCTAATGAGGATTTCAAGACATTTAACATAAATCTACCAAAAATTAACACTAACCTTCCAAAAATTAACAGTCAACATCCAGATTTTAACATTGGGCATCCACATTTTATCTTTAACAGTAAAAGATTCAAATAAGAATCTTTTTAACTTAACACTCCAGATACTAACACTAAAATTCTAATGTTTAACACTCTAATTCCATGTTTTAACACTGAAAAGCCACGAAATAACATAAGGGCATCTAAAAGGGGGTTGTCAAAGTATTTAACATCAATCTTATAGAAATTAACACAAAGCATCACGATTTTAACACCGAGCCTCCGGTTTTTAACACTAACCCTCTAGATTTTAACACTAATGATTTAGAAATGAAAACTAAGCCTTTCAATGGAATATTTCAAAGTTGGTAATACTAAAATCTCACATTATAACACTAGAATTCCAGGTTTTTAACACTAAGATTACACATTTTGACACTGCACATCCAGAAGTTAACACAAAAAAACCATATTTTAACACTACAATTTTAGATTTTAACATGAAACTTTTAACATGAAACTCTCACGAATATAAAGATAAAGTTTTTATCGGATGTGTGAACAAAGAGTGATCTGCTCCCTGATGAAGTCAGAGCAGCATATAAGATGCCTCTTTTACTCATTTTTTCTAACTTCGATTGTTTTTGAATATTTTCTTCATCCCCAAATTGCAAAACATTTTCGCTAGATAAATTACGAATCTCGGTAATTGGGAAGTGAATGAAGAAAAATAGCTACAATGCAGTGTCAACATATTCATATCAGTAAAATAAATTTACTAACTAATAAAAAAACATCAAACATGGTAAAACATTTTTAAAACATACCAATAAGACAACTAGGAAACCACCAACATGCTTCTTTTGTTGGCCTTTTTGTATCGACTTCTTGTAAATATTTACCTGTCAAATAAGCTCCATCAAAACAAACTAGGACCAATCTCATTCTCTAACATTTCGTTGACAACCACACAAAATCTCAATATTTCTTTCATTTACAAAATAACTCGAACTAGGATTTAACATTGTCCCCAATGTAAACAACATAAAGGTTATCGAAAACTCCTCTCCCCTAAGCCTCCAAAAAATATTTTTTTTCAATGTAGTTAACTTATTTCCCATATAACGACTCTTCATTTCTTGATATTCATCACTGTCCCTTTCAGGACAGACAGTTCTTCCTCCAAAAGGAATGTCTAGCATGTAATTATCATCTACCACAATAATCATCATTTCTTTTTCTCTAAATGTTATGATACATGTTGGAGGATTAAAGGCATCTACAACCTTCTCACATAATTCTCTCGAGAAGCGTTGAAATTTAAATTCCAACAATATACCAAATCTCAATTCTAAGATCAATTGTTTTTGCTTTTCATGTCTAATAATGAAATCAACATCTTTAAATAAAGTTGGAGAACATCTCCAAATTAAAATAATTTTGGGTCTAACTTTTGGACCCAGTGAAGCATCCTTTTCGTCATTTGACATGAGATCATACTTATTCTTTTGACGTTTCGATAGTTTTGATCAAGCATCTATTATGTCAGAATTTGCATTTCTAGCATTTTTATACACACCTTTATTTTTCTTAAAAAAATGTTTGCACGTTACAAAGGAAAATAAAATCATATCACAACCTTAATATAACATGTTTTTTCTAGAACAAATAAAAACATAAAAGAAATAAAATTATACCTAAATTTTGTCAATCCAGATGATCTTTTCCCCTCCATTGTAGCCCCTAAAACTTCTACCGGACAACAGAACTGTAAAACGGTTATCTAAGATGTAAGGAATGAGGACAACAATATGGCAGGAGGAACACGCTAGGAGGTGGACATCAATATGTTAGAGAAAAGTCAATGACAGGAAGAGGGAGATACCAGGAGGAGGCGACGACTAACTAGGGTTTTCTGGAGAGCAAGGCGACAGTCTAAGAGTGGAGACCGATGGTGCGAGAGTGATGGGCGACGACGTGGGAGTGAAGGGCGACGACGCAGGATTGGTGGGCGATAGTGAGATGAGCGCGCAAGAGAGGGCGATGGTGGGCTACGGTTTTCAGGAGAGCACGACGACAATGTGGGAGAGGAGGGCGACACCGTGAGAGTGAAGGAGCAGGGCAATGACACATGAGTGGACAACAACGGCAAGACGCACATGCAGGAGGAGCCGACAACGAGCAAAGGTTTTCAGGAGAGAAGAGCGGCCACGAGGGAGAGGATGGCAACGAGGTGGGACTGAGGGTGACGAGGAGGAGAGCACGGGAGGAGGTGACTGGGGCTAGGGATTTCAGGAAGAGAAAGAAAAAATTAGGGTATAAATGTCATTTTGGTATCATGCACAATAAAAGGTCTTGTTGAAATTTTATCATTTCTTGATCCTTGATCTGAATTAGAGGTCCTTCTCATTCATAAGTGTCATTTTCTCTTTAACCACATTCAGGTTAAAATTAAAGTAATAAATATTTAAATGGGCCGAGGTTGGGGAGCCCAAAATAACTCGTACGCGACCCGTTCCATCTCTAGATGGGCAGGGAGGTAAATTGACATACGGAGGGTGAGACGGAGGGGGAAGATACCGGATGGAGAGGGAGGTTCTGTTGCAGTTAGGGCTTCTGCTCCTGACCATAGGGATGTTCTTCGTGATCTTCCATCTTCCAAGACAAGCTCTCTCCAAGATCCGCTCCAGAGGTCGTGCCGCCGTCCAAGCCAATCGCTATTTCCTCGAAGGAGTTCAGCTCCTGTCTAGAGCCAGATCTGCCCGCAGCCGCTCCGCATCTCTTTCAATGGCTAAGGACGCCGCCGCACAGGCTGACAGAGCACTCTCGCTCGATCCCAGGGACGCCGCCGCGCACATCCTCAAGGCGCTCGCACTCGATCTACTCGGTCGCCACTCCTGCGCCCTCCGCTCCCTCGACGCCGCGCTCTCTCCGCCGGCAGTCAGATCCCTGTCCAACAGCGAGCGAGGGGACGCGCTGCTCAAGCGGGCGGAGATTCAGATGGGCGCGGCGGCGACGGGAAGGAGTCGGAGGAAGATGCGGGCGGCGGCGGCGGCGGAGGCGGACCTGGCGGACGCCGTGAAGCTCTGTCCGGACAACTCCAAAGCGTGGGCCGCGATGGGCCTCTTCTACGAGGAGAAGGGCTTGAAGGTGGAAGCCTGCAAGGCTTTTAAGCAGGCCCAAACTGCCGACCCTGGGTCCGTGGTGGCGCATAAGGGCTTGAGGCGGTTGGGCGCAGAATAAGGTCGGGCCTTGTTCTTCTGGTTTTTTAATATCATCTCGTTTTAATGGAAAAATTATCTAAAAATTTTAAAAACCATGTTTACTTATTCTCTTGTTTTATAAATTAAACTCTAAATAACATTCTTATACATATTCTTTTAAACCTAAGTAATATTTTTTTAATGCAGATTATTCCACAACACATCTTATTTGATAAAAGTTTATATATATTAAAATTTAAAGTTAAATAATATATAAAGATTGTAAAGAATTTACAAACTCATGAAGGAAATACATGTTCAAATAAAATACACATTTTTCTTTTCCAATCATTCAATGTTTTTTATATAATCTTTATGGAGGAGAGAACGTGTGTTGTGATATAAAAAACAAATCAAAAAATGAAAAATGAAGTTTTTTTTACTTCTTTAAAAGCTTGTATATAAAAAGAAAAACACTTTTTGTTGATAAAGATGGGATCAAATCATGAATTGAGATCGTGAAGTATGTCGTTGCTAATGGTAGATGAATATGATAGTGAATGGATGTGGATGTACAATCATTATGTAATTATGAAGAAAATAAAGATAAGTAGAGAGAATAATATATGCTGAAAATTTTGAAATTCTATTTTCTTGTCGACATATAATATATGCCGAAAAATTTGCAATTCTATTATCTTGTCGACATATAATATATGCTGAAAAATTTGCAATTCTATTATCTTGCAATTTAATGTAATTTTCTTCCTTGCGTGTGTGCTGCTTTCGTGGTTGTACTCATTTTTTTTATATACATACTACATGTAAATTATTTACATCCGAATTAATTCTTACTCCCATGTCAAATCCAATGATCACTCCCTTTGAAGTATTGATCATATGAAGAAAGAATTAATATCAAAGTAATCCTCATGCATGGGAAGGGTGACATCCACCAAAATTATGAACACTTTCCTTTTGATTATCAATTTCATGAAATCTTATCTTTCCTTTGTTGCGGGTGATGCCACTCTTCGCGGCACCGCATCTGCATTCAACAACAAAAGTCCTTTGAATTTAATATTGGTTCACAAAACCATGAATACGAAATTTATTTATATTATGGGGTAACGACGGAATGCAACCCCTAAAAATGCCAAGGATCATCGAATAAAAAATATGGTCCAAATCAATATTCAAATCACAAAAATGAATTTGCTTACAAATCAAACAAAATACAGCTGAGCTGAAAAGCGAAACTAGTGGACGAAGAAACACCAATAAAAGCGCAAAAGCGTAAACGGGAAAGAAAAATATCAGACGCCAAGATTTACGTGGTTTAGAACCTTATTGGTCATACTCCACGATAAGAAAACCACCCTACACTATTTCTTTATTAACGCTCAAAGAAAACCGGATTACAATATATAGGGGTTAAAGCAAATAGGGAACAAAAAATACACAAGGGTGCCTGAATCATAACCGAGAACCATGGAAGGAAGAGAAACTCACAACGTCGGATGAATTGGGGTCCGGCTGTCCAAATCTCTTCAAAACGTTGTTTTGGTTCACTGAAAACGCTTCTAAAACACATTCTAGCCAAAAGTTCTCTCATATCTGGATCGAAGGTGCGCGAGTGCTAACCTACGTGTCATTGAAGTCGAAGCAGATGTTGATACTCTATCAGAAGCGTCACATCACAGAGATCGTCCGCTGCCAAGACAAGAACTTGCAGTGGGAGAGAGCAATTGATCTTTTGAATGTGTCTGTCGAATGATCAAGCTGCATGGGTGATGAAACCCCCTGCCAAAACCTGAACCGCGTAACCTCCCAACCAAGCAGATGATGCCACAAAGCAATAGCCTAACAAATCCTCCAACGACATGTGAAACCGCTCAAACATTCAACGACAATGATGAAAAGGTCGACGACCAAGATGAAATTGCATATATGATACAATTAAATGGCAATATAAAGGGGATCAATTTTCAATATGAAAACAAGAAAAAATGAATACCCAATTTAACAAATCTCAACCATTTTCAATTAAAAATTGGCGATGTTCTTGCACCTCAATGTTATTCAAGTGGAACTAAGTTCAAGATACCTAAGCAATGCTTGAACTTGTATAAAGTTACAACCATAGTCAAACTATTGGCTACGTTTTCATCTGTGTGTATCTTAGTGACACACGCTACGCCACTTTCAACAACTTCTCTAATAAAATGAAGTCTAATATCTATGGGCTTAGACCTACCATGACACACTAAATTTTTAAACAGATAAAAGGTAGACTGAGAATCATAATGTACAATAATAATATCATTACTTATAATAAGTTCAGAAATCAAACCCTTAAGCCATATGACTTCTTCGACAACTTTTTTCATTGCTATGCACTTGGCATCAGTGGTCGAGAGTGCCATTACCGATTGCATATTACACTTCCATGATATAGGCCCTCCACATGCAGTAAAGACATAACGTGTTGGTGATTTCCTAGCCTCAACATTTCCAGCATAGTCAGAATCCACATAACCAGTCACTAATTCAGAAGAATCAACATTCTTACCATTATAGATTGAAAGAGATGAAGTAGAAGAAATGTACCTCAACAACCATTTAAAAGCATGTCAATGTTGCTTGCCCAGATTTTCCATAAACCTTCTCAAAGTACATATAGAAAAAGCAACATCTGGTTGGTCAAGTACAAATCATGACATACATAATACTTCCCACTACATTAGCATATGAGATTTTACTCATATATTCAATATCAGAAGCTATGGCAGGTGACTGAGATAAAAACAATTAAAATGATGACCTAAAGGAACACTAATAGTCTTCAAAGCATCAAATAAATATCTCTTAAGCACTTTAAGGATATAAGAACGTTGAGATACATATAGAAGTCTATGCTTCCTATCTCTAATAATTTCCATGCTCAGAATTTGCTTAGCACGCCCTAGATCTTTCATTTCAAAAGTTGAATTCAATTGCATTTTAACATGGGTGATTTGTTGAGCATGTATTGTTTCAATAACACTCTGTATTTTTATGATGATTCTGATGCTCACAAATACCCTTATTGTTATTCTAATGATTTTACTTTAAGTATATTTCAGGAAATTAATATTCTTTATATTCCCAATTTTGGAATAAAATTAAAGTATATGATTCACGTGAAATATTTGTCAAAGTGTTTGGAAAGCTATTCAGCGTGTTCTGGAAACACTGTTCATACCGTACGTTGGAGAGCGTAGTGTAAGGATTAAATCCTACATTTATTTTACGAGAGTTCAGAAAAGTATGGTTAATCAACCTTACGTTAATAGAAAATTATGGTAAAAGAACCTTACGTTTGGAAGAAACCTTATGTTTGTTATATGAGAAAAGTTTGGATGAAGAACCTTACATAAGTATGTAATCTTACGTTTGCTTCCCAAAAGTATGGATCATCAACCCTACTTTTGTAATGAACCTTACGTTTTATCAAAAAGTATGGATCATGTACCTTATGTTCTGAAGAAAAGAAAAGTATGAATTATATACCATACATTTTGAAGGCGAAGACAAAAGTATGGATCATCAACCTTATGTTTGTAATCAAGCATACGTTTGGACCCTACGTTTAACTTCTTCAGGTGTCGGAGATTTGAATTTACAACTTTATTGTGCAACGGTCTTTTGCGGAATATCAGGTTGATTTCTAGCAAGATTCAAGTCCCGATTTAAAGCGCATCTTTAACCGATTTAAAATTGTTTATACATATTTCAAAGGATCAATTTAAGAGGAGGATTTCGTGCCGTTTTTTAAGGAAAGTAACGACTGCTCTGTTATTCAAACATTTGAATATTACGATCTGTCAGGCGACTTTTGTGGATCTGAATTTATGAATAAAGCACCAGTCTTTATTCTATATATTCTGTGCATCTGAATTTTTGTAATATACATGGGTGAAAATATATCTCTTGAATTCACAGCGATTAAGAGATTCAAATATGGAGATATTTGAGTTTCACAAAAACAAAGATATACTGATTATTTAAAGAGATCTTTTACAGATCGGTTGCTATAAAGAATGATCATATTTTGTTTTATGTCAAAAAAAGAAACGATGAAGATTTACTTATTCTACATTGGAAATCTACCGTGAATCTACTGCTGATTTGTTGCCGAATATATTTCGAGATCAATTGCAACCGGGTCGATTCAGAACTGGTCTTATCTGAAGAACAACCTTTCTGAAAATGACGATCCATTCACTGTCAGTTGTGTACTGCTGTAACTGCAAAGATCATCTGGAAATTATTTTTCAAATACTCTTTTATTTTGAGTACCGACTTCTCGTACTAAGCTATTTGATCATTTCTGTGCTTAGAACTAGAAGACTCTGTTTTAGTCTTAAATTGTAAAGGTGTCAACTGCCTGCACTCAGTTGTGGATGGTCTTGTGAAAAGAGGACCAACTAGTGAAAATCACCAAGCTCATATAGAAGAGCGTTGGTGGAGTGGACTAGGGGATCTTTGTGCCCCGAACCACTATAAATCTTTGCATCCTGATATCTATTTATTTCTGCTGCATAAACAATCTGATAAAGATAAAAGGACAGAATTAATTATCATCAAGATTTCTCAAGAAGTTTTGAAAGACACAATTCACCCCCTCTTGTGCATATTTTGTATAACACAACCCAACAATTGGTATCAGAGGTGAGTTCTTTTGTTAAAGCTATAACAAGCTGGAAGTAAAGGATTATATAGATATCTCAATGGCTGATACACAAGAGGGAATGTCAATGATTCGAGCTCCATATTTTAATGGTGAAAACTATGTATGTTGGCAATTGAGGATGATCATCTACCTGAAAAATCTTGGATACATAGCCTACTAAAAAATTCTTACTCCTTATGAAATTCCCGAGAAACCTGAAATATGTAGTGCATCTACTAAAGCAGAGTATGACATAAATTCAAAAGCTATGAATGCTATCATTTGTGGTCTAGGACCAGATGAATTTAATTGAGTATCTCAATGCCCTACTGCATATGAGATGTGGCAGACAATTGCAGTTGCCTATTAAGGAACTGACAATGTCAGACAAATGAGGTATGCTACAATAAAACTAAAATTTGATATATTTAGAATGATTGGTAGTGAAAGCATCACTCAGATGAATGGAAGACTTACAGAGATAGTCAACAACATTACTACCTTGGGAGATCCTAATTAACAAGCAGATCAAGCCTTGAAAGTACTGAGAGTACATCAAACCCAATGTAATGAGATATCAACAACCATTAGACAATCATCACCTGTTAAAAATCTAACCATGAGAGAATTGATTGGAACCCTGATGATGTATGAAGATGAGATGAAAGATGAAGCTAATGAGCATAAAGTCTTGATAAAAAGAGAAAATACTGCTTTGAAAGTTACATCTCAGAAGAAGAAGAAGAGCAGAAAGATGAAACAAGAGATCAAAAAGGAAGAAAGTTCTGACTCATTTAATTCAGAAATGGAACTGGCACAGATGACTAGAAAATTCAGCAAAATTTTATAAGAATAAGAAAGGATTCAGGAAATCCTTCAAGAAAGATGAGAAAGATCCAAAGGAAGTCAGATGTTATGAATGCAAGAAAATGGGTCACATAAGACCTGACTGTCTTATGCTAAATAGAGAAAGGAAAAGGAAGTTTTTCAAAAATACTGATTATGAGCAGAAAGATAAAAGAGAAATGAAAGCTACATGAAGTGTTTCTGAAGACTCCAGCAACTCATCAATGTCTGACTCAGAAAAAGAAGAATCAAATCTAAAAGCAAACATGTGCTTCATGGCTGAAGATAATGAGATACAATCTTATACAAAATATGCACAAGAGGGGGTGAATTGTGTCTTTCAAAACTTCTTGAGAAATCTTGATGATAATTAATTCTGTCCTTTTATCTTTATCAGATTGTTTATGCAGCAGAAATAAATAGATATCAGGATGCAAAGATTTATAGTGGTTCGGGGCACAAAGATCCCCTAGTCCACTCCACCAACGCTCTTCTATATGAGCTTGGTGATTTTCACTAGTTGGTCCTCTTTTCACAAGACCATCCACAACTGAGTGCAGGCAGTTGACACCTTTACAATTTAAGACTAAAACAGAGTCTTCTAGTTCTAAGCACAGAAATGATCAAATAGCTTAGTACGAGAAGTCGGTACTCAAAATAAAAGAGTATTTGAAAAATAATTTCCAGATGATCTTTGCAGTTACAGCAGTACACAACTGACAGTGAATGGATCGTCATTTTCAGAAAGGTTGTTCTTCAGATAAGACCAGTTCTGAATCGACCCGGTTGCAATTGATCTCGAAATATATTCGACAACAAATCAGCAGTAGATTCACGGTAGATTTCCAATGTAGAATAAGTAAATCTTCATCGTTTCTTTTTTTGACATAAAATGTAGATTATGAAACCAAGATAAAAAGGATGGTGGATTAGTCACCTTTGGTGATAATACCAAAGAAAAAATTATTAGTATTGGAACTGTTGGATATCTAGAAGCTATCTCAATCAATAAATTACTTTATGTACAAGGATTTAAACATAACATGATAAGTATTTCTCAACTTTATGATGATGATTATTATGTCGATTTTTCTAACAACTATTGTTATGTTTTTAAAGATAAATTGCTTAAATTTAGAGCACCCAGAACTGACAATGTTTATACCATAGACTTAAATTCCTTGTGTAAACAAAAAGTAAAATTGTTTAACTGCTAAAATAAATGAATCCTGGATCTGGCATAGAAGACTTGGACATTGGAATATTTATGCCTTATATAAGCTATCTAGGAAACAATTAGTTTCTGATTTTCCTAGTATTAAATTTGACAATGAAAGATTCTGTAATGCATGTCAAATTGGAAAGAAACATAAAGCATCCTTCAAATCAATTAAAAAAATTGCTACATCTAAACCTTTAGAACTTATTCATATAGATCTGTTTGGACCTTCAAGAATAGCAAGTTTGGCTGGTAAATTATATGTATATGTTTTAATTAATGACTATTCTAGATTTACATGGATATATTTTCTAAAATATAAAAATGAAGCTTTTACCATATTTGAAAGTTTTTGCAAAGTTGTTCAAAATGAAAAAGATTTTAAAATAATTTCACTAAGAAGTGATCATGGTTGAGAATTTGAGAATTAGGAATTCAATTCCTTTTGCTCAAATCTAGGTATTAAACACATCTTCTCTGCACCAAGAACACCTCAATAAAATGGAATTGATGAAAGAAGAAATAGAACTATTCAAGATTTGGAAAGGACTATGCTAAATGAATATAGTCTTCCTACCTATTTTTGGATAGAAGTTTTAAGCATAACCTGCTATATAATGAATAGAGTTTTAATAAGACCAATTTTCAAAAAGACACCCTATGAACTTTGGAATAACAGAAAATCTAAAGTAAAATACTTTAAAGTTTTTGGATGCAAGGTTTATATCTTGAACACCAAGGAAAATCTTGGTAAGTTTGATCCAAAATCTGATGAATGCATTTTCTTAGGATATTCTGCTACCTCTAAAACTTATAGAGTTTTTAATAAAAAGTCAAGGATTGTTGAAGAATCAATTCATGTGAAGTTTGATGAATCTGGCCCTTTTGACAAAAGGAAAGATCAAATTGATGAATCTAACCCTAATGGTAACATGAGACTTGAAAACCTAAAAGATGATTTTGAAAATAATATAAACAAATTTCAGTCAAGTTCAGAAGAACATGACACTGATAAAATTGATAGTGTTTTTCCTAGAAATTCAAGAACTCTAAAGAATCACCCTTTAGAAACTGTTATAGGAGACCTAGACACAGGAATAAAGACTAGAAGAAATATAGGAAATCTAGTTGAGTTTTCTACCTTTCTATCCCAATCAGAACCTAAGTCAATAGAAGAATCCTTAGTTAATGAAAGTTGGATGATATCAATTCAAGAAGAACTAAACCAATTCAAAAGAAATGAAGTTTGGAAATTAGTTGAAAAAACAAAGAACTATCATGTTATTGGAACTAAATGGGTCTTTAGAAATAAGTAAGATGATCAAGGAATTATAACTAGAAATAAAGCAAGACTAATAGCTAAAGGATATAATTAGGAAGAAGGTATAGATTATGATGAGACCTTTGCCCCTGTAGCTAGATTAGAAGCCATTAAGATCCTTTTATCTTATGCATCTCATATGAACTTTAAATTTTTTAGATGGATGTTAAGTCCGCCTTTTTAAATGATTATTTAATGGAGGAAGTCTCTGTAGAGGAACCTCTTGGTTTTGAAAATTCTCAAAAACCAGATTTTGTTTTTAAACTTACTAAAACTCTTTATGGACTTAAACAAGAACCTAGAGCTTAGTAAGAAAGATTAAGTTATTTCCTTTTGAAAAATGATTTTACTATTGGTATGACAGATCCAACACTTTTTAAGAAAACTATAAATTCTAATATTCTATTGGTTCAAATTTATGTTGATGATGTAATTTTTGGATCAACAAATAAAAAATATTCACGAGTTTTCAAAATTAATGCAAAAAGAATTTGAAATGAGTGTGATGGGAGAACTAAATTTCTTTTAATGACTTCAAATCTATCAAAAAGATTTTGGAAATGTTTTGAATCAAAGAAAATAAATTACTGATTTACTAAAGAAATTTGGACTTGAAAACAACAAGACATATACAACTCCTATGTGTACTAATATAAAAGTTGATTTGGATGAAACTAGAAAACCAGTAGAAAAAAAGTTATACAGAGGCATGATTGGTAGTTTATTATATCTTACTTCTATTAGACCAGATATTATGTATTTAGTATGTATTTGTGAAAGATTTCAATAAAATCCTAAGGAATCTCATCTTACAACTGTCAAAAGAATTTCTAGATATATAAAAGGAACTGTTTTTCAATCTCTTATTTATCCAAAAAATTCTGATTTTAATTTAATTTTATATTCAGATGCTGATTTTGGAAGTTGTAGATTAGATAGAAAAATCACCTTAAGAACCTATCACTTTTTAGGAAAATCTTTAGTGTCGTGGTCTAATAAGAAACAACACTCAGTTGTTTTGTCAACTACCGAGGTAGAATATGTATCTGCAGGCAGTTGCTGTGCACAAGTTTTGTGGATGAAAACCACTCTTATGGACTTTGGACTAGATTTTAATAATACACATATTTTATGTGATAATACCAGTGTCATAAATATTTCAAGAAATCCTATAATTCATTCAAGAACTGAGCATATTGATATTAGACATCATTTTATAAGAGATCATGTTCTTAAAAAGGATATATTTTTAGAATTTATAAATACTGAATTTCAATTAGCTAATATTTTACTAAACCACTTCCCACAACAGGTTTTGATTTTATTAAGGGGGAGTTAGGTTTATTTAATTTTAAATAATTTTATTAAATTTTATTTATTTTTAATATTAATTTTATTTGATCATATTATTTTAAAATAATTTAGTTATTCAACTTTTAATAACTTACACTTTTATTTTTATCCTATAATAAATTTTAAATATGCCGCATACAATTTAATTTATTTTTAAATTCTGTAATGATTATTATGTACGTAATGACATGAGAATCAAGGCTCTGTCAGAAACCATTTCGAATTCCAAAAACCACTCTTTTTCTCAAAACCTTTCGAACTACCGAAACCCTTCACCTCTTTCGTCTTCCATTGCTCACACCTTCGAAACCCTAGAGTCTCAAACCTTTAGAACTTTTCGACAGAAATGACAAAAAAAAAGAGAATCGAAGAAGGTAAACCCAGTGATGTGAAGCGTCAGCGTTCAACTGGACGAAAAATCCTTCAAGGAAAAGTCGTTGATCTGGAATGGCTATATTAGACGAATCTGATACTGAAGCAAGAGTTATCCTTTCAAGGTATTGAAACAATGTTTAGTGAGGACTACACTTAATTTCTGTATAAAGTTGAGTTGAGAAGTTTCTTTAAATCTATTCAATTTAGTTTGGGAGATACGAAAGATTCGATAGTTGCGAAGATCAAAGACAGACAATTATCGATCTCTTCTATTGAAATTGCAAGAATCTCAAACTGCCCTCATGAGGGAGTTTTTCATTTTGATCTGATGTCTATAGGGGATAACAATCATAAATCTGAAGATATAATGTCTTTTATGTTTGGTTCTACTAACATTAGGAAAATGTTAGTCAAATATTTAGAACCAGATCAAAAAAATTTGGTTAAGTTTATTCAGACTGGGATAGCCCCAAGGATGTCAGAAATGGAGAAAATTTTGTTTCTAGATATGTATATTATGTTTCTATTTTTAAGTGATATAAAGCTGAATTTTCCATGCTACATGATTAGATATTTGAGTTACTGCTGTCAACCTGAGGCTAGGATAAGTTTTTATCCTTATGGAAGGATTATATCAAAGTTGTTGTTTAATAAAGACATAGTGAGGCTGATTGATGCAAGAGTCAGATGCCATCATAATAATGTGCTGAATGATGGAAATTTGAGAAAGATCAGATTTTTTGGAGCACTGTAAAAGGTAAAATCATGCCTGTTGGAGATGACGAGGATCGGGAATCTGCTCAGGGGGAGCAACATGCAAAATCTAAAGAAGGTATGGCTGAATCTAGAACAGGGGAAGTTTCAATGACTGTAAGAAAACTCAGATTTAAAACATAAGATGAACCTACTGATGAAGAAAG
The DNA here is from genome assembly GCA_963277665.1 of Viscum album. NCBI lineage: Eukaryota > Viridiplantae > Streptophyta > Magnoliopsida > Santalales > Viscaceae > Viscum > Viscum album. The sequence goes on from OY728132.1 coordinate 494,572,863, forward strand.
TCAGGGAGGACTTTTTCTCTCAAGAAAGAGAACAATTGGTCAGGAACCTGCTACATAGACATTTCTTGAAACCAGATACATTTTAAGTTATAAGTTTGTGAGAGAATCGATTCTAGAAGAAATTCAAGAGGAAGTTGCTTCTCGAGCAGAAGTAGAAATTTTGCCTCAGGCTGAGGCATATACAAGAACTGAGGAAGTACCTCAGGTTGGAAAATCTCAGGAAATGGAAATTATCGATCAATCTATGGATCAGATTGACTCTTTCCAACTGATTCAAGAAGAAATCCAAGAAGAAATTACTCATGATGAGCACCTGCCTTTAGAAATAGAGAATGAAGAATCACCAGTTCACAAAAATTCCTCTGAAATCCATATAGAAGTTCTGAATGAATCTTTCTCAGTTGAGAATTTTGGAGACAAATCAGTTGCACAACCAATGGAGCAGAATGGAGAAGAAAAATCAGATGCTCAATCTTTACCACTGATTTTAGTAGATCCAGCTATGAATCAAGCACAAGGTGCCTCTGATTCTATGTCTGATCATGTTTAGGAACTTGTCAGACAATTTAACAGAGTTGAAGTAGAGAATGATTCTTTAAGAAGAGAGTTAGAGAAAGAGAAACAGAGATTTCAAAATCTAAAATACAGTTCTGTTTCAAAGAAAGAAGTTGATGTTTTTAAGAAAGAATTGCTGATAGAGGTTTCAAAGTTGAAATATGAAGTTTTGTTGAAATCTGATTTGGCAGATTTGAAAACTTTTATGGAGAAATAGTTTACAACTGTCACAGGAAGGCAAGCAAGTACATCAGGTACTTTGCCTGATTTAATCAAGAGATTCCAAGCCATTACATCTGTAATGAGCAACATGAATGACAAGTTGCATGATTTACAATGTAATAGCGCTCCTTTTTCTGTCTTGTTGGACAATCATAAATTCTTTATTGATCAACTTACCTCAGGTGAACCGAGTATTAGACAATTACTGAACATATTCACTGAGAAACTAAATTAGTTTATGGAGAAGGAAGAATGATTTCATGAATTATTCAGAGTAAACCTCATTGAAGATATTCATTTGACCCAGGAAGGAAGGGATCTGATCATTCAGCTAGGAGATGGTGTAATGAAGCGATTAAGGTTACAGTTGGCAGAGTTAAAAGATGTTATTCAGAGTCACTGAAATACCCTTTTGTCAAACCCTTAGCCGAACAACCTTGATTCCTTTTCATTCATGCACATGTAAATTCTTTTATCAATGAAATTTCTTGTTTATCATATTTGATGGGTTTTTTACTTTTGTTTATGTCTATGTCAGATTGCCTCCAAATATTCAGATTTCTTTATTGATAAACAGTTTCTCATAGCATATTCTTACAAGTTCAGTACTAAATTAAATGTGTTATATTCTTTTTTCTATCATTTTTTTGATATCACAAAAAGGGGGAGATATTTGGATAAACACAACATTTTATAAAGAATGTTTTATAAAGGAAAAGGAAAATAATTTTTTTTAAATAGACCTTTGGGGGAGGAGAAAGATTTTTTTTTTCAAGAGCAACATTTGGAAGTAACAATTAAATATTTTTTTATCCTTGTAAAATTATACATTTCATGTAAATATTTTTTATGGTTTTTGTGATCATCAAAAAGTGGGATATTGTTGATCATGTATTGTTTCAACAATACTCTATATTTTTATGATGATTTTGATGCTCACAAATACCTTTATTTTTTATTCAAATGATTTTACTTTAAGTATATTTCAGGAAATTAATATTCTTTATATTCCCAATTTTGGAATAATATTAAAGCATATGATTCATATAAAATATTTGTTTAAGTGTTCGGAAATCTATTCAGCATGTTCTGAAAACACTGTTCATACCGTACGTTGGAGAGCGTAGCGTAAGGATTAAATCCTACATTTATTTTACGAGAGTTCAGAAAAGTATGGTTAATCAACCTTACGTTAACAGAAAAGTATGGTAAAAGAACCTTGCATTTGGAAGGAACCTTACGTTTTTTATATGAGAAAAGTTTGGATGAAGAACCTTACCTAAGTATGGAACCTTACGTTTTCTTCCCAAAAGTATGGATCATCAACCCTACTTTTGTAATGAACCTTACATTTTATCAAAAAGTATGGATCATGTACCTTACGTTCTGAAGAAAAGAAAAGTATGAATTATATACCATACGTTTTGAAGGCGAAGAAAAAAGTATGGATCATCAACCATATGTTTGTAATCAACCTTACATTTGGAACCCTACATTTAACTTCTTCAGGTGTTAGAGATTTAAATTTATGACTTTATTATGCAATGGTCTTTTGCGGAATATTAGACTGATTTCAATCCAGATTCAGGGCCCGATTTTAATGCGCATATTTAACCGATTTAAAGCCATTTATACGTATTTCAAAGGATCGATTTAAGAGGAGGATTTTGTGCTGTTTTTTAAGGAAAGTAACAACTGCTCTGTTATTCAAACATTTGAATATTATGATCTTTCAAGTGACTTTTGTGGATATGAATTTATGAATAAAGCTCTTGTCTTTATTCTATATATTCTGTGTATCGGAATTTTTGTAATATACATGGGTGACAATATATCTCTTGAATTCACAGCGATTAAGAGATTCAAATCTAGATATATTTGAGTTTCACAAAAACAGAGATATATTGATTCTTTAAAGATATCTTTTACAGATCTGCTTCTATAAAGAATGATCAGATTCTAATTTATGTTAGAAAAAGAAATGATGAATATTTACTTAATCTACATTGGAAATCTATCGTGAATCTACTACTGATTTGTTGCTGAATATATTTCAACGTCAATTGCAACCGGGTCGATTCAGAACTACTCTTATCTGAAGAACAACCTTTCTAAAAATGACGAACCATTCTCTATCAGTTGTGTACTACTGCAACTGGGAAGATCAACTGGAAATTATTTTTCAAATACTCTTTTATTTTGAGTACCAGATTCTCGTACTAAGCTGTTTGATCGGTTCTGTGTTTAGAACCAGAAGACTCTATTTTAGCCTTAAATTGTAAAGGTGTCAACTACCTGCACTCAGTTGTGGATGGTCTTGTCAAAAGAGGACCAACTAGTGAAAATCACCAAGCTCATAGAGAATAGCATTGGTGGAGTGGACTAGGGGATATTTGTGCCCCGAACCACTATAAATATTTGCGTCCTAATATCTATTTATTTCCACTGCATAAACAATCTAATAAAGATAAAAAGACAGAATTAATTATCATCAAGATTTCTTGAGAAGTTTTGAAAGACACAATTCACCCCCCTCTTGTGCATATTTTGTATTACATGATCCAACATGATTAATTTCATATAACTACATATGAGTAACATGTCATCTACATAGAGCATTAAATAAAGAATGAATTTTTAATAGATTTAAAATATACACATGCATCAAACTGACTCCTACTGAAACCATTTTCTAACATGAATGAATAAAACGTTTTGTACCATTTTCTTTAGGCTTTTTTTAATCCATACAACGATTTATTAGGCAAACAAACTTGGTTATATTTAAATTCATTCTCAAAACCAGCAGGAGGCCTCATGTATAATTTTTCAATTAAATCAGCATGTAAGAAAGTAGTTTGACATCTAGCTGTTCTATATGCAAATCTAAATGGGCAGCAAAAGAAAGAAGAATTCTTATTGAAGAATATTTCACTATAGGAGAAAAAATTTCATAGTAATCAATTCCTTCTCTTTGAAGGAATCCTTTGAATATAAGTTTGGATTTAAACTTTATTTTATTCCCTACAGTATTGTATTCTTTTGTTTTATATATCCATTTAAAATAAATATGTCACGAACCGTCCCCCAGGGCTCGTGTCATGATTACCCCAAGCTTGCCTCCTGAAGGCCAGGGGATAGCGACTAACGCCGAAGGCATCAACCTGCAAATGAGAGACATTTTCCTAAGTACCTGTACACACACACATGCCCAACCAAGTCCCACACACTAACCAAGGAAACAAGTATCATTGAAAACAAAGCTGAGTACAACTAATAAAAGTGGGCTAGAATACAAACCCAACGAAAGGACTAAAAACATCAAAGTACACAAAGGAAACTCCGATGGCCATCCACGAGAAACCCCACCTGATCATGAGGGTAGTGTAGCTACTGGAAGTCGAAGTAGAATGTTCTATCCACCTGATCCTACTGGGACCCACCTGGTCCTAGGCCACTATGTCCACCATTGTAGCGTTTGTCGGTCTCATCTCCCTGAGCACCTCTGGGTCCTAGTCCACCAAAGTCTCTGTCGAAACGTCAATCGTCTGCACCAAACATAACGCGTGCGGGCGAAGCCCGTGCAGGGGTGAATAAAAAAGTACTCAGTAGGGACCCCAAAACAAAAAGGAAATACCACACAACAATCTTCAAAGTAAAGCATGAAACACAAGATAGCTCACACCAGGTATATATTTAGGGTAGTGATAGAAGAATCATCAATCATATCATCGAACACCTCGGTTGCTGGAGAACTCCTACTCTAATGAGTAAAGAGGGTCTGCCAAGTCATGAAGAAGTGCTTCCCACTAACCTTGGACTACTTAGGTACACCTTCCCACCACATACCGTGGGCCTGCAAAGTCACAGAGAAGTGCTTCCCACTAATCTTGGCCAACTGACGTACTCCTCATCACGTACTGTGGGCCTGTGAAGTCACAGAGAAGTGCTTCCCACCGTGGGCCTACAAAGTCACAGATAAGTGCTTTCCACTGGGCCATATTCAAGTCATACATAGTTGAAAGTCCACTGTTTTTAGGTCTTAGCCAACCACAGGGTTCCGTACGTAGCGTGCCTGAGAGAACTGATCCTCAAGCCATTCGCCGCATCTCAACTTCCATGAAATCCTCCTCAGGGAATTTCAAAAGTTCCACCTCGTCGATAGGGTCCCAATGCCACAAACAGATTGTCAATCAGACATGTGGTTTGCAAGATACAAGCATTTTAGTAAACAGGGGCCAGTTGCGTCTGGACTCAGTCCGACCCAACCTTCTCAGCCCGGGGGCCCCACATACCCCGGTTTAGTTCTGACTGACTCGACCTAACCCAGTTTGGATCTGGGTCAGTCCGATCTGGCCTGGCCAGTGGTCCAGGCCCAATGGACCTTGTTGGACTCGGGCCTGTTTGGCCGAGGGTCCAGCCCACCGGGTCGCTCGGTGACCCGGTCTAGTCTGGCCCGACCCTAAGGGCATGGGTCCAGCCTGCTGGCATGGGTCCGGCCCGCTGGGTCGTGGGTCCAGCCCACTGGCTAGGTGTGCGACCCACCGGCCTGAAGCCCGACCCGTACAGTGTGGACCAGTAGTGCGCCGCTGGGCCGTGACGCGGCCGACCCCCGCTGGCCTCACTGATGCATGGGCCCCCCTTATTTTGCGGTCAACCAACCGTGGATCGGCTCGTCCAGGTGGCCCGGACGTGGGCCGCCCCTCCAAGCAGTGCCCACCTGGCACCGTGTCATCCCGCGGTTGCCGCGACCAACCAACCGCGGCCTCCTGCCACCGCGGCACAACGACAGGCACACTGCCGCCCTCCAGCGCAGCCAAAGAGGGCTTGCCGCCTCCTCTACCATAGCACCGGTTGGTGCCCCCCCCCCTCCATGAGGCCGACATGGGCCGGCTGCCGCTGCACCTGTGGTGCCGCGCCAAGGACACCTTCCACGGGCCACCAGATTTGCCCCGATGGTCCATTTTCTGATCCGTCTGCGCCTATGGGCTTCCCGGGTCACTGCCATCCCTGCCTTGTCTTTATATTCCTCTTACCGCCACTTTGAGGATACAACCACAATGAACGCACACAATGAAGGTGCTCGGGCCTTGTTCGTGCCGGCTCGCACCCTCCACGTTAGAGGTTCAAGAACTTGGGAGGTCTGGGGATTTATGTTCAATCAACAAAAGATAATTTCAATTCCTGGATAACAAAAATCCCAAAATAAATTTACCCCCCCTTGCATTAACGCACGATTCGCGAATCAACCTATTCATGGGTTGATCAGCGTTTGTCATTTCTAGAAAAGAATGAGGAATAAATTTAAATAAAATAACCCCTACCTGGATACGTTGGATCCACTGAGGATGAAGGAAGGGTTCCGCATCATCGTCGATCAGTGATCATTGGCATTCGTCGCTGCTCGTCGACCTCTGAATCCGATCCTCCAACAGTCGTCGCTTCGTTATTCGTTCTTCGTTAGAGAGGGATTCCACCAGAGGTTCGTCATAGATTCCCCATGTTTCTTAATTGCCAAACTCCAACACATTTGAATACTAAAAGAAATAAAATGCGTACTGATGTTGCGCCTATTAATGACGCTCATTAAATGAGCCACATTTAATGAGCTATTAAGATAACAACATCACAGTTTCAAACGAACCATTATTGACCCTCTATTAATGCACCTCATCGCCACCTCGTCGCTGCACTATAGCGTCGCCGTCCGCCATTCAACGGTGAGAAAATAAATAAAATAATTCTTTTAAATTCTTTTATTATTTTTTTTCAAAAATTCTAAAAGATAACTTTTCAACTCAGCCCTTTCCGGCCGAAGTTAAGTCATTTCTAGGTGAGTCCCGGTGTTCCAAGTTCAACGGTGCCCTCAGATTTTCGATCCGAGCAATGGTTCAAAAGTTAGAAAAACCTGCTTGCATGTTTACTGAACGTAAATTTAAAAAGTTCAAAATTTCATTTCGGGCTCACCGAGCCTTGGAATCATGTGTCGTCAAAGCGTGTGATCTCAGAATAATTCCATATAATAAAAAAAATTACACGGAATTTCTGAGGCATTATATTCTCCCCACCTTAGGGATTTATGTTCCCGAAAGGAAAAAAAATCTAATCAAACATATGGGGGTACTAAGCACAAATCTAAGCCTCCCGATCCCATGTGCTCTCCTAGAGATTCTTGTACTTCCACCGAACGTGCACCAGAGGAATCGACCGCCTACGTAGGACTCACTCTGGCCAGTCCTCTATCTCTATCGGGAACTCCGTAAACGTCGCCCCATTGTCAATATCCAGCTCACCCCAGTTGATGATGTGCAATGGATCATGCACGGACCCCCTCAGTTGCGACACATGGAAAATATCATACACCTGGTGCATCTGTGGGGGAAGAGCTAGGCGATACGCCACCTGACCAACTATTCTTAGGATCCGAAAAGGCCCGATGAACCTCAAAGATAGCTTGCACCCCGGCCAAATCTCTGCAATCCCCGTTGGGGTGATACCCGAAGGAAAACATGATTGCCCTCCTCAAACTCCAAGGGTCTCCATCTCCTGTCAGCATAAGACTTCTGTCTGCTATGTGCAGTCCTCATCCGCTCCTGAATGATCTGCACCTTCTCGGTGGCAACCCATACCAACTCCGGACCAATGAGTGCCAACTCCCCTAGGTCTGTCTAGCATAGGGGTGATCTGCATGGTTGCTTGTAAAATGCCTCAAATGGTGTCTTGAAAATGGTGGAGTGATAGCTGTTAATGTATGCGAAATCCACCAGTGGCAGGTGGTCCTCCCAACTGCGACCAAAATTCCACACGCATGCACGTAGCATGTCCTCCAAGGTCTGTATGGTCTTCTCCGCCTGACCATCCATTTAGGGATGAAAAGTTGTGCTCAAGCGTAGTTGTGTCCCGAATGCCTTTGGTAATCCCATCCACAGCTAGGATGTAAAGCGAGCATCACGATCTGAGATGATCATCGAAGGCACCCCATAAAGCCGCACTATCTTCTGGATGTAGAGGCATCCCAAGCCCTCTACCGGTCCCTGCTCCCAGATGGGTAGGAAGTGAGCCGACTTGGTGAGTCGGTCAACGATCACCCAGATAGAGTCGTGACCCCTAAATGTACGTGGTAACCCCGTCACAAATTCCATCGAGATACCATTCCATTTCCACTCTGGTACCTCGAGTGGTTGTGCCAATCACGCTGGAACTTGATGTCCGACCTTCACTTACTAACAAGTGAGGCATCATGAAACAAACTCGGCCACCATTTTCTTCATCCCCGATCATCAGTACTAACGTTGGAGGTCCTGGTACATATTCGCCACTCTAGGATGTACCGTCAAGGGGGATGTATGGAACTCTTTCAACACCTCATCCTACAACGTCACTGGCACTACTATGCACTCTCTGAAAAGGATGACGTGCTCCCCACCAATTGAAAATCCATCAGGAGCCTGTCCTGAGGATAACTGAGCATGTTGGGCCTTGCAGTCAGCATCTACCAGCTGTACCTCCCTAACTCACTGTAAGAGTGGGGGAGTAACAGTCATCGACTGAAGGTAACCAGCTTCACCATCATCCACGATGGATATCTGCATCGTGGACAACTGCTATGTCACCTCACTCAGCAGCTACAAACTGGTTATCCTGCTAAGCATGCTTGCCACCACGTTCCCCTTTCTAGGAGTTTATAATATCTCAAAGTCATAGTCCGGGAGGAACTCTAGACATCGTCGCTATCTCAGGTTCAATTCCTTCTGGGAGAAGTTATACCTGAGACTCTTGTGGTCGGAGTAAACCGTAAACCATTCACCCATCAAGTAGTGCCACCACATCTTCAAGGCAAAGACCACTACTGCTAACTCCAGGTCATGGGTTGCGTAGTTTTGCTCATTCTGTCTCAACTGTCGTGAGATGTAGGTGATCACTGCTCGGTCCGGCATAATGACACAACCCAGTCCGATCCCTGATGCGTTGCAGTAAACTACATACCCAACGCCCTCCTCTGGTAGTCTCAAGATGGGGGCAGTAGTCAGTCTCTGCCTCAGCTCTTGGAAACTCTGCTTGTATCATCCCAGTTAAAAAAATTGAAATGCCTGAAACTTTGTTTTAAGTAGATATTCATAACTAGCCTTTAAACATAATTTTACTACTTCTATGTTTTGAATTTCGAAAAATAGTAATATACAATTGTGATCAGTAAGTTATTTGGAGTCTAATGGAACCAACTTGTTTTTTAGTGAATAGTAACATACCATTATTAATAGTAATATGAATAGTAGCATGACCCTAATGAATAGTAAATTGTATTATTATTTTATTTTCTTAATGCTTTAAGATAACGACTTCTTGGTAAACTTTTAAATGTGATATAATAGCAGTTATAGAACTAAAATTGTTAATTTTTGAATAAAGTATGATTTTATTTAAAAATTAAACTAATAATATTTAGAAAATTATTTTCAAAAAATGGAGTTCATTTTTGAATTCTACACGTTGAAAAATGGTTAGGGTGAATTTTTGGTATTTTTATGAAATTCTTGAATTTTTAATGAATAGTGAAATACGGTAAAATACTGTATATTCAAATTATCAGTTAAATACAATATTTATGACATCATAAGTGATGTAAGACCACTTGGTTCAAACTCACATGTCATTATTACTATTTGGGGTCACATGTATTTTGATTATTCATAGTCTCGAGCAAAAATATTATAATAATGATTAAAATAATGTAAAATACCTCCTCTCCACTATAAATACCACCCTCATTCTCCTCTTCCTCCCACACCTCTCAAGCCTTGAGCCTCACCTAAGTTCTGCCCAACACTCCTCCCAAAGCCCTTCCTCATGTCCTAGAGCCGTTGGTCTCACCAAAAGGCCAAAACCAAAGGCCTTAAGAAGGATCTCAATGAGAAGAGATCAAGAGGTAAACATCCTCTTTTGTTTTCTTTCGTTTCTTTAATTTTATGTTATTATTTTTAATTTTACTTTGTATTATGTTAAGATATGTCATTCCATATACCCCTTACTGTCCATATTATGTATGAATGATGAGAGACCCCTTTTCTCTCATCAAAACATTTTATGAAATTTTAAGTGACGCCGTTAGGTTGCCTAATTTTCGTAAGGGATTTCTCAACTATTCTTTTATTTCGATTTCATTTATTTTATTCTTTCCTCATATCCTCTTATCCAAGAGGCATGAACGATCCAGAAATCTTGTATATTCTGGATGTTCTCATGTTCATGGAAAATTAATCATCATTCTTCTTCTACTGTCCCACTTATTCATGGAATAAAAACATTGTCTGTGATGCATCGAATTACCGACATCGTGGATGATGAGATTACAATTTGCTTTAATTCCTTAAATTCTGGTCATAAAACCATTTTATGGTTGAACTAGGTTATAATATATGTATTATGTCTCATCCATGGTTCTGGAATTATTTTTTACACATGGTTTTAATTTATAAAACAAAATGTGGTCGTTATTATCAAAGAACCACTAAAATGATCTAAACGAACATTGTTAATGTTTTAACTTATGAATCATCCTCATTTAAGAATTAAAAATGATAAATGGTATAATTTATGGTTATGTAAATATGTAAATACCACTCCATTCCAATTCCGGAGTTTCACTCCCAATCGACAAGAACATCCATCATGAACCGATCATGGAAATCATGTAAAGAACACACCCAAAACAATGCAAGGAACATATTACTAATAATTAAAGGGTGAAATGATGTAATTAAATGATCATATAAGGCATTATAAAGATGTATATGTTTCTGTAAGATATTAATAACACTCTTTTAACCATTATACAGGAGGTTTAAACGAGTTTGAAGTAAGAAAAACCCGAGGTAAGAGAATTCTTAACCCGATTTCCATTCTTTGGGTTAACATTCTACTTCATTATTTATGTGGCATTAAAATTGTTTTTGTGATGATTTTTGTTTATACTATGTTTAATTATGTTTATTTACAGCCTATGTACATATTCTATCTACTCTATTAAGTCTCACTTGAATTATATGATATTTGAAAGGAATTTTTCTTTTAAAATTATGTTTTATGAAATTCAAAATAAATGTTTCAATGAAATTATTCATATTGTATGATTATGTTCTAGTTCTTGGTAATTTTTTATAATGAATGTTGGGACATATATCTCCCTCTAATGCATTGGGTATGTGTAAGTTGGAGGTCGGCCGTATGATTACTCCACGTGTGACTGCGATGGTTATACAAATTGTAAGGTAGTCGCGATGGTTAAAAATTATAAGGTAGCCGTGAGGGTATACTATTATGTAAGTAATGCCCCAAGATACCTTTATGGTTATATTTATGTTCTTATGTTTTGTGTGGATCTTGTGTAAATCTCATGTTTCACAAAGTAAGTATATATGGGTGATAAGTATGTCTTTTGAAAATGATTACATACGTTATAAGTGTTCATGGACTAATGTGTTCTTTCATTCTTTTGATATCCCTTATTGAGATTTTTGAGTTCATCCCAAGTTTTTAAATGATTTTCACAGGCTATAAGGATATGTAAAACAAAGAAGGAAGTTAGGTTAAATGTTTGAATAATTATCAATGGAATCATGTTTTATTTGAAAAGTTTTATATTTTGGAAGAAAAGAACACTGTTTTTATGGTATCCACTCTGTATTAATGTGTAATGTTATGAATTTTTTATGTCCCTTTTCTCTAAATATATAAACTTGAAAAGACCCTCAATGTGAAAGGAAGTGATTTCTTGACTGAATTCAAGATTATGTAATGTAATCAGGCAGGGTCCTTATATTGCTGACATTTTTCTGTCAACACGAAGGGTTGTCCCTTCTGTGTCAAAGCTGATATGGGTGCTGCTACTCTGGAAAAATCAGACACGATCCTCTGATAGTAACCAGCCAACCCAAAGAAGCTTCGCACCTCAGTCACGCTTCTGGGTGGATCCCAAGAAAGAAACGCCTCTATTTTTTCCAGATCCACTGCAAATCCAGCCTCTGAGATGAGGTGTCCCAAAAAGTGGACTTCTCGATTCCAAAACTGACACTTCGAGAGCTTACCATAAAGTTGGTTCTCTTGGAGTGTATCTAGGACTATCTGTAGGTGTGTATCATGTTCCTCTTCTGATACTGAGTACACCAATATGTCATCGATGAAGACCAAAAGAAACCGATCAAGGTAAGGCTGGAAGATCCTATTCATGAGTACCATGAATACTGCTGGGGAATTGGTCATGCCGAAAGGCATTACTAGGAACTTATAGTGGTCATATCGGAACCTGAAGGCTGCCTTCGGTATATCCTAATCCCACACCTGAAGATGGCGATAGCCCGATCTGAGGTCTATCTTTGAGAACCACTTTTCCCCCTTTAGCTGGTCGAAGAGATCATCGATTCTCGTCAGTGGATACTTATTCTTCACGGTCACCTGGTTTAGGCACCAGAAGTCCACACACAACCTCAAACTCCCATCTTCCTTATTGGAAAAAATCACTGGAGCTACCCATGGTGAAACACTGGGCCTTACGAACCCCTTATACTATAAGTCCTCTAGTTGTACCCTCCGCTCACAAAGCTCTACAGGAGCCATCAGATATGTTGGTGTGGATATCAGTGCCATCCCAGGGTACAGGTCGATGCATAAGTCTACCTCCCTGCAAGGAGGTAGTCCCAGAACATCCTCAAGAAAAACATCCTCGTACTCGTCCACCACTATAGGAAAACTTGGACTCCTCTCATCCACTGCCCTAAGGGTGAGGCTATCCAACTAGTGGGTGATCGGCTGCACTCTCCACTGAGACAGTCTGTCCTGTTCTGCAAGGGTTTCCTTCTCTCCGGTTAAAGAAAACCTAGTACCATCTCCACGGACACACCGCACTGTACACCTAAAATAGTCGATCTGAACATGGACTGTGGATAACCATTCTCGACGTAACTACTAGGAGATCTCAACCGAAGCTCTCACCTCCTAGAGTAAGCTCACATTTCCAATACCAGTGTGTAATCGTCGAATCCCCTCTTGTAGGAGTATCTAGCCATAAGGATCAATCCAAAAGCTCCACCGGAATCTATGAGCTCCAAACGAGAGTCGTGGCAAGGAAGGAGTGACTAGAACCTGTGTCTATAAGAACTGCAGCTAGGGTGGATAAGAAAAATATCATACCTCAAATCATCTCTAGAGCTCCGAGGTCATAAGCCTCCGCTACCTAAAGCTATGCTCACCCATGTCTGCCTACTACCTGAGGTCGGGGTGGACCACCTGGGGGTGGTGGCAGTAACACCTCAAACCATCACCCACTGCCTGCTTCTCGGCCTGCTCCCCTTCCATGTATGCTACCCTACGAACCTTTTCTCTTGAACTGTTGCCTCTATCTCAGCAGCCCCTCGACCGTCTACTAGTCATCTGAATGGTGTGTTGGGAAGTCACGTTCCATGTGTCCCTACCCACCGCACACAAAACACTACCTGGCTCCCTTCTGACCCCCTCTGGTCTGGGAACCCCACACTACCGACCCTAAGTCATGGGGTCATCCTATGAAATATCTGGCCTGCTTGGGCCCTTGTGTCTGCTGTTTGTTGCCTGTTGAAGACTCCGCCACCTGGGGTCTACTGGTAGCTCTAGCTTTGGGCTCCTGCTCCACCAAGAAGCTCTCTACCAGAAGGGATCGCTCCAACACCCCACCCTGAGTACAGATGCTGAGAGACAACATCGACGCCCTGATCTCCTGCCTGAGTCCCTGCTCAAAGGCTCGAGACCTAAAGAAAGGGTATCACACCATATCTGAAAAGTAGAAAGAAATCTCGATGAACCTCGCTGAGTAATCATTTACCGTCATGTTGCCCTACTGTAGGTGAAGCAACTCTTGAATGCGCACATAACACAAGGTCATGGGGAAAAAATCCTCCCTAAAAAGCCGCTCAAAGTCTGCCCAGGTGAGGGTTGCCTCATCGTGCGTCTGGGTGGTCAAGCTCCACCATATCGAGCCCTGCAGAAGGTTCGCTGCCAAGATCACCATCTGGTCAGGCGGTGTCCTCACTAAGCGGAAGACCCACATCACTACCTCCATCCAGTCCTCAGTGACGTGAGGATATTTCTCTCCCTTGAACCTGGGAGGTCTCTATCTCTGAAAGTTGTGTAGGGCATTGAGTCTACGCATGTCCTCTGCCGAAATCGCCGGCAGTAGATGATGACCATAGGGTGGTTGTAGCACTAGTGCACCACCCTGTGGGACCATATCTAGAACTAGTCCCTGAATGGATGCCTCATCGCTAGGCAGGCTGTCCTCACGACCTCGTATCAGGATCCCAGTTGGTCGTCCACGTGGAGGCATCCTGAGATAGATCAAGAAGTACCACAATTAGAAGGTTATACCTGGTGAGAAAACTTTTGTTCAAAAGAACATAAGGAGAAACTTATGAAACCAATGTTTTCATGTATAAAGATGAAAATCAGAATTCAAGGTCAAGGTGTATGGATACTTTGGTCACCGCACCAACACTGGACTCCCCTAATCTGGAAGCCAGACTCGAAACACTTAACACTATAGCCCAAAAACAAAATAGATAATTATGGTCTTTGTAGTAGGACCGACCACCCTTTGATACCACTTTTTCATGACCCATCCCCTAGGACCCATGTCGTGACTACCCCAAGCCCACCTCCCGAAGGCCAGGGGCTGATGACTAGTGTTGAATGCATCAACCTGCAAGTGAGAGACATTTTCTTGAGTACCTGTACGCACACACACACCCAACCAAGTCCCACACATTGACTAAGGAAACAATTATCATTGAAAAAAAGTTGAGTACAACTAATACAAGTGGTCCAGAACATAAACCTAACAAAAGGACTGAAAACAAAAAAAATACACAAAGGAAACTCTGATGGTCATCTGTAGAAAACCCCACCTGATTGTGAGAGTAGTGTATTTATTGGAAGCTGAAATAGAATTTCTTGTCCACCCGATCCTACTGGGCCTCTCCTAGTCCTAGGCCACCAAGTCCACCATCGTAGCGTCCATCGGTCCTGCCTCCCTGAGCACCTCTAGGTCTCATTCCACCAAAGTCTATGTCGAAACGTCGATCATCTGCACCAAACACAACACGTGCGGGAGAATCTCATACAGGGGTGAGTAACAAAGTACTCAGTAGGGACCCCAAAACAAAAAAGGAAAGACCACACAAAAATCCCCAAAGTAAAGCACGAAACACAAGACAACTCACACCAGGTATATATTTAGGGTAGTGAGAAGAATCATCAGTCACATCATCGAACACCTCGGCTACTAGAGAACTCCTCCTCTAATGAGTACATAGGTCCTTCCAAGTCACAAATAAGTGATTCCCACTAACCTTGGAATACTTAGGTACACCTCCCCACAGCGTACCATGGGCCTGCAAAGTCATAAAGAAGTGCTTCCCACTAATCTTGGCCAACTGAGGTACTCCTCGTTGCGTAAAGTGGGTCTGCAAAGTCACAGATAAGTGCTTCCCACCATGGGCCTGTAAAGTCATAGATAAGTGCTTCCCACTAGGACATAGTCGAATCATATAAAGTCGAAATTCATCAATCTTCCGGTCTCAACCAACCGTAGGCTTCCGTACGTAGCACACCTAGGAGAACCGCTCCTCAAGACAATAGTCACATCTCAACTTCCATGAAAGCCTCCTCAGGGAATTCCAAAATATCCTCCTCATCTAGAGGGTCCCAACACCACAAACGGATCGTCAATCGGACGCGTGGTTTGCAAGATACATGTGTTTTAGTAAACAGGGGGCGGTTGCATCTGGGCCCAGTCTGACCCGGTCGGACCGACTCGACCAACTCGGCCCAGGGGTTCCACATACCCCAATTTAGTTACAAATGAATCAACCTAACTTGGTTTGGGTTTAGGTCCGTCCAATCTGGTTTGGCCAGTGGTCCAAGTCCAATGGGCCTTGCTGGACCCAGCTCGGTTTGGCCGAGGGTTCAACCCACTGGGTCACCTGGTCTAGTCTGGCCCGACCCACTGTTGCGGGTCCAGACAGCTGGCTGGGGGCGCGACCCGAATCCTGGCCCACCGGTGTGGGTCGGTGATGCGCCGCCTGGCCGGGATGTGATCGAATACCGCGTCCGACCCCCGCTGTCCCCACAGACGCGCAAGGCCCCCTTCTGCCGTGGTCGAGCGACCGTGGTTCGACTCGTCTGGGTGGCCCGGACGTGGGTCCCCCTCCATGTGGCACCCAACCTGCACCGCGTCATCCTGCGACTAGCCGTCCGTGGCCTCTTATCATCGCGGTGCGCCGACGGGTGCGCCGCTACCCTCCAGCGCGGCCGGCAAGGGCCGACCGCCTGATCTACCGTGGCGTAGGTTGCCGCCGCCCCCTCCCTATGGCCGACGTGGGCCGACCGCTACTGCGCTGGTGGGGTCATGCCGACGACACCTTCTGTGGGCCACTGGAGTTTCTCTAGTGGTCCATTTTCTGATCCGTCTGTGCCTATGGGATTCCAAGGTCGCTGCCAGCCCTGCCTTGGCCCTAAATTCCTCTTGCCGCTAGTTTGAGGATACAACCACAATGAACACACACGACGGAGGTGCTCGAGCCTTGTTCGTGTCATCCTGTACCCTCTACATTAGAGGTTCAAGAACATGGGAGGTCTGGGGATTTCAGTTCAATCAACAAAAGATAATTTCAATCCCTGGATAACGAAAATCCCAATAGAAAGTTACCCTCCCGCATAAATGCATGATTCGTAGATCAACTTTTTCGTGGGTTGATCCACATTCATCATTTCTAGAAAATGAATAGGGAATAACTTTAAATAAAATAACCCCTACCTAGATACATTGGATTTTCTGAGGATGAATGAAGGGTTTCACGTCGTTGTCGATCCATGATCATTGGCATTCGTCGCCGCTCGTCAACCTCTGAATCTAATCCTTTAACGTTTATCGCTTCGTTATTCATTATTTTTTTTGGAGAGGGATTCCACCGGCGGTTCGTTATAGATTCCCCACATTTCTTAATTCCAAAAATCCAAAACATTTGAATATTAAAATAAACAAAATGTGTAGTGATGTTGCGCCCATTAATGATTCTCATTAAATGAGACACATTTAATGATCCATTAAGATAACAGCACCGCAGTTTGAAATGATAAATTATTGATCCTCCATTAATGTGCCTCATCGCTACACCGCAGCATCAGTGTCCTCCTTTCAATGGTGAGAAAATAAATAAAATAATTCATTTAAATTATTTTATTATTTTTCTCAAAAAGTGTAAAAAAATAACTTTTATGCTTTTCCCTTGCTGGCCAAAGTTATTTCATTTCTAGGAAAACCATGGCATTCTGATTTCAATGGTGTCCTCATATTTTTGATCCGAGCACCAGTTAAAAAGTTAGAAAAACCCACTTTCATGTTTACTGAACACACCTTAAAAAAGTTAAAAATTCCATTATGGGCTCACCGGACCTCGGAATCATGTGCCGTCAAAGCGTGTGGTCTCAAAATAATTCCATATAATAAAAAAAATTACACAAAATTTCTGAGACATTACACAATCACCTTGACAGTAGGTGGTTTATTAACTATGGACCAAGTATGGTTCTTTCTTAGGGATTTCATCTCATTTTCCATTGCTGAAATCTAATGCTTAGAGTTGCTGTCATTGATAGCTTGATTATAGCTTTAGGGATATTCTCCGCCAAGATCCGCTGCCCCATGCAAGGCAAAGGCAACCATATCAGCATGGTTGTACCTAGGAGGAGGTCCAATGACTCTCCTCTACCTATCCCTAGTGAGATGATAACCCCTCAGGTCACTAGAAACCCCATCATTAGGAGTATCATAAAAATCAAACCCAACTTATAGATTGGGTTCAGAAAGGGGCACCTGAGAGGTATGAATCTCAACCGGAGACTCACTATCACTGGGAGGATCAACCTAAAGACCCCTCTTCTGAGAAGGATCATCACTGTCATCAGTGGGAGGATGGACTCTAGCTGGAACAAACTCTTGAAACACTACATCCCTGCTAAGGATACACTTCTAAAATCCAGGTTTATATACCCAAAGTTTATAACCCATCACCCCTTAGGATACCTTATGAAGATGCACTTGATAGCTCTAGGCTCAATTTTATCATCTTTAACATGAGAATAGGTAGTGAATCCAAAAACCCTAATATGTTCATAGGATGAGGCGTGATTGCTCCACAGTTCAATTGGAGTCTTAACATTATTGGCAGATGAGGGACATTTGTTTATTAAGTAAACTTTCATAGTGATATCTTCTTCCCAAAAGGATTTGGGCAAGACCTAGCATGAAAGCATGATACAAACCTACTCAAGAATGGTACGATTCATATGCTCAGCTAGACCACTCTACTGAGGATTATGACTCATGGTTCAGTGCGTTAAAATTTCCTCACTTTCACAAAACTTGACAAATTTAATAGATTGGTATTTAAGGCCATTAACAATCTTCAAAGCCTTTAACTTATTTCTAGATTGATTTTGTACAGAGGATTCCCATGTTTTAAACACCTCAAAGACATAAGATTTATTTCTCAAAATATAAACCCAGAATTTCCTTGAAAAGTCATCTATAAAAGTTACAAAGTAGGGGCCTCCTCCATGAGAGGTAGTCCTAGTAGGTCCCCACAAGTCAGAGTGAATATAATCAAGTGGGTGACTAGTTTTAAAGTTAGATTTATGAAAACTAACTCTTTTAGACTTACCCATGACACAATCCTCACAAAAGGATAAGTTACTTGGTGTAACTTGAGTGAGCAGCCATTGCTTGCTCAATTCATCTATCCCTTTGGCACTCACATGTCCCAGTCACCTATGCCAAAGCATAATGTTGTCATTTTTAGTGATATAGGTGTTTCCCAACTACTTAAAATGTGTTCTTCCTTCCATATTATACAACCCATTCTACAATGAGCCTTTAAGTATCGTATGAGCTCCCTTGGAGATTCTAAGACAACCAGAATCAGATTTAAAGGCAAAACCTCTTTGATCTAAGACACCTAATGAGATCATATTCCTGTGTAAATCTAGAACCCATCTCACATCCAATAAGGTGACAAGAGAATGGTATGAGAGTTATAGCATAACAAAACCTCTACCTATGACACAAAATCTCTTGTTGTTGACTAGAATGACCTCTCCTTCAACTCCATCAGTCAAACAAGAAAAGGAACTCCTATACAGGAACATATGGAATGAACATCATGAGTCTAAGACCCACTCAACATGAAGAGTATCTCGGGACACACACAAAACCTCAACACTTTCATAGCCTTGGTCAGCAAAGAGAAAATGATCACTAGATT
Organism: Viscum album; assembly: GCA_963277665.1. Taxonomy (NCBI): domain Eukaryota; kingdom Viridiplantae; phylum Streptophyta; class Magnoliopsida; order Santalales; family Viscaceae; genus Viscum; species Viscum album. The sequence continues at coordinate 494,591,987 of OY728132.1, forward strand.
CTTTAGAAGGTTTACCATATTTTAAATCAAGGAATTTGGGTCTAATATGACCAGGTTTCCCACAATGGTAGTAGGTAACCTCATTTGGATTGGATTTAGATCAATGTTCCTGTGATTGGATATGACTCTTGTTCCCTTCCTATATTTACCTTTCTTCTTCCCTCGAAAATATGAATGACCCCTCACATTTAGAGCCTCAACTTTAGGTTTAACCTTAGCCTATCTACGCAAATCATGTGAAAGAAAGACAAACTTGACTTCCTATAAGGTCAAGGAATCTCTTCCATACATCATAACATCAATAAGATGTTTATATGAACTATCTAAAGATATTAAAAGTATGATGGCTTGGTCCTCATCTTTAATATTAACATTTTTATTATCTAGATCTAATAAGATTTTATTAAACTCATCAAGGTGTGTCTGAATGGTAGTTCCATGACGTATCTTGAAGGTATATAATTTGTGATTCTTATGTAGATTCCCAATTAAGGATGTTTTTATATAAATATTTTCAAGATTATACCAAATGTCGGCTACCAAAGTTTCATAAGCAACCTCCTGTAGGACTTTATCACCTATAGACAAGGTTAAAGAGCTATGTGCTTTCATAAAAATACTGGGAGGGACAACTGAATAGGTCGTCACTGTCTAACCATCAGTGGACAGAATTAAGTGGGGTTTCTTAGGTCTTCAAAGGGCATCTTGCATCCCTTATTGGACTAGTAGGGCTCACATTTTTAATCGCCACAAATTAAAACCATTTATTCCTTCAAAGATTTCTATTTTATAATTCATAGAAGCCATTGTTTATTCGGGTGGCTTTGATATAAATTTGTTATGGGGTAATGACAGAATGCAACCCCCAAAAAATGACAAGGATTACCAAATAAACAATATAGTCCAAATCAATATTCAAACCAGAAAAATGAATTTTATTACAATGAAAACAAATCAAAAAAAATATAGTTGAGGAAAAAGGTGAAACTAGTGGACAAAGAAACACCAATAAAAGCGCAGAAGCATAAACAGGTAAGGAAAACAGTAAAGACACCAAGATTTACATAGTTCAGAACCCTATTGGTCATACTCCACGGTAAGAACACCACCCTACGCTATTTATTTATTAATAATCAATTAAAATCGGATTACAGTATACAGAGGTGAAGAAAAAATGCAACAAAAAATACACAAGAGTGCCTAAATCATAACTGATAATCAAGGAAGGAATATAAACTCACAACACCAGATGAATTGAGGTCTAACTATCCAGATCTCTTCAAATCTCAACTTGAATGCTTTTTTGGTTCATTGAAAATGCTTCTACAACACATGCTCATCAAAAATTTCCTTGGATCTGGATTGAATTTTCTTGAGTGTTGACTTACGCATCATCAAAGATGAAGAAAATGTTGATACTCTACTAGAACCATCACACCGCAGAGATCGTCCACTACCAAGATGAGAACGAGCGGCGAGAGAGAGTGATTGATCTTCTGAATGTGTATGTTGAACGATCAAGCTATAGGGGTGCTGAAACCCCTTGTGAAAACCTAAACCATGTAACCTCCCAACCAAGTAGATTGTTCCATGAAGCAACAACATAACAAATTCTCTAGTGGCATATGAAACTGCTCAAACATTCAACGATAAGGATTAAAAGTTCGGTGGCCAAGATGAATGGCTAGGAATGAATTCCCACGTATTTCTAGGGTGGTCAACGTGGAGACAAGTAGACCAAGGAACTCGTCCCAATCAATGAGGTCCCAGTGAAAAATCAGGTCCAATATGTTAAATAAATTGAGTAAACATAATAATAAAATTGCATATATGAAATAATTAAATGGAAGTATAAGTGGGATCAATTTTCAATATGAAAGAAATAAAAAAATAATACCCAATTTAACAATTTAAATGTTTATTATCCCTCTTTTCATTTCAATAAATAAATAAATATAACATATTAAATCTCAAATTTAAATTAACCAAAATGAAAAAATGATTTACAGTGAACATGATCATAAAAATAGTAGTGATGCAACAATATAGATTTAAAAAAGATCACACACATATTCTCATAAAACATAATTCTGATTCACACTAAAACAATATTACATCAGGAAAATTGGAGGTTCCGACCGCAACAGAAGTGTGTGACGGGTCATGTACAACATTGTTTTTTTTCATGATCAATGATTAATCCATGATTTAAATGACAATAAATGTTGTGATCAATAGATTTGGATAAAATAATACAGACAAGGGATAAAATTCCAGAACCAAAATGCAGGATCATCATATATAATTTATAATTAAGTTAAGAAAATAAAGAATTACCCATAGAGAAATTCTTTCTTCATTGATAGATCTGACAATGGATCTATGTTGTATCATTGTTGCATTATAAGAATCAAGGGAAGATTCCATCTAGCGATGATCCACATGTGTTCCAAAAATCTTCAAACATCACCATAAGAATCTCCAGATGCTAGCACGATAGATCCTAACGCTTGCATCGTCTGTCTTTGATTGCCTTGAGAATTACTTTCAAAGGATTTTTCTTGATATCTCTAGACTTGATAATAGAAGGTAGAGGAAGATCGCTCTCCGTTCTTGAGAGAATTCTTGGAGAAGGGAGAACTCTAGGGCTTTGAGAGGATTTTCTGGATTCGTTGCACACAACAAAATGAATTGGTGATTTTAAGAAATAATATAATTGAGCTTATATACCACTAGGGTTAGAAATAAATAATTTCACAATTTCCCCTTATTATTTTTTAATCCCTATGGAACCCTAGGTCAATAATAATAATATTATTTCTTGACATGCACTAAAACCGTGAATTAAAATTAAATATTATTTAATCAAATAATATTCAATATATATTATTTCTCACGAGACCTATAAACTCGGTCCACCATTCCTCCACAATTTTTTGCGGGCCTTGAATAATGAATTTTTATTTAATAAATAAATATCAATGTATTATTCACCAATAAATAAATAATTATTTTATTCACTAAATAGAAAATAAAAATTTATTAAATATTCTGCTCACATAATATCCTCTCGAATAACTGGTGATATAATATATGTGATCAAGAAAACATGAATAATTATTAAACCACACATGGGAATAATATTTACTCAACTTGTTAAATAATAAATAATAAAATATTATTTAATTGATATTCTGGATACACTTAGTGTGTGACCCTCTAAGCCTCTTTCGTAGTGGCATTAGACGAAGCAGCCTAAATTCCAAGGTTAACGTCTAGAAACACACCAAAGAAACCATAGAAAAAGAAGTTAATGCCGCAATGAAATAATACCTCATACAAATGCTCACTGTGTAATATAATCACTTTATCATGATATCTCTAATTAAGCAGGTTGCAAGTAGGTGCCATCAACCTATGTGCTCGATGTCTCTTTCTTTGAATTTCCAAAAATAAAACTTTCCTATAGAACATCATGACCATGGATTTATTTAGTCTATATCATTTCCATCAAAGGGACCGAGATATCAAATTTTGTTAAAGAATGGAAGGGACAAATCCTTTCTCGCAATATTCATTAATTCAATATTACTCATGACACACCCAACGTATCCTATCCCGCTGTGAACATATGTCATCATGGTTTTCATTAATATATCAAAGTAAATGACTTATAATACTCATTAATAATAATATTAAATTCTCAGGATCAATACACACATCCGCAGATAGGAACATCCAATGACTCATATAAATGTGGATTTCTTACTGACGAATCTTGTTCTCATAATATTCCACATTAGATATTACCAAGGGCGTACACCATGAGAAGATTTCTCAAAGTCCTATGAGTCTCCACCCTTGATAGACTCAATCATTTTTGTCCCTAAAATGATTCTATCTAGATATAGAATATAAGAATATTGTCATATAACTTCTAGATTATCATCATAGTGGGGAACTACTATTACCTTTTAGTGTAACAAGTACTCATAGGAAATTATCACATACGATATTATGCAGAAGAATAATCATAATGTGATAAAGAGTTTATTAATATTCAAAAATATGAATAGAGGTTATCATAAAGTACATAAAGGTTGGTTCTAGGGCACCAACTGCAATAGGCTCTCACTTGCACTTGATCCAACTGCTAACAACTTTTAGTTCGCTAGCTGTCACATGATACTCATGCTTTTGCTAAGATAGGCCTTTAGTCAAGGGGTCTACCATGTTTTCTTTTGTGGTAACTATGCTTACTATAACTTCACCCCTTTGATGAAAATTCCTCAAGAGTTGATACATTCAGAGTATATGCTTTGTCTGTTGGTGTGACCTTGGCTCTTTTTCAAGATCCACTGCTACAGTGTTATCACAATACAATTTGATAGGGTCTTTACTTCTAGGTACCACATCAATCTCTTGGATAATGCTTCATATCCAAAAGATTTCCTTGGATGAATCAGAAGCCTCTATATACTCAAAATCTATTGTAGAATCAGCGATAACTGGCAGTTTTGAACTCTTCTAGCTCAAAACTCCTCTGTTGATACATAAAACATATCTTGACTGTGACTTTAGATCATTCTAATCTGTTTGAAAACTAGCATCAGTATAACCCCTGATAACTAACTCCTTGTCTCCTCCATACACCAAGAAAATATCCTTAGTTTTTCTTAGATACTTGGGAGATTAAGGCGGTAGATAGAGGGGTACCCTTGGGTATAATTTTTGAACTTTCTTACCAAATATCTTGTTTCATTTACATTCCAATTTTTATTTATTCATCACTTTCAAATTTTCATTTCATAATTTTTTTAGTGCATCAAATGCGCTTAATCGATTAATTATTCAAATCTCACTTTGTTTTATTCCTTAAATTTTATTATATTTAATTTTATTTTTTCCCTTTCAATACTTTGATTCTTTTATAAATATGTTTTTATACATTAGATTGTTTTCCTTTCAAATTTTAAAGGGAAATTCACCCCTATTTCCATTTTATCTCCTATATCTGCCTAAAAGTTCCATTGTATAAACATAACCTTACTCAACTTCACGACCTTTATTTTGAATCACTATAGTCTAGGAAGTCTATAACATCTTCTAAGGACCTCCACTCCCAACATTATCACATCTCTTGACACTCCTATGATAATCCCTAAGAAAAAACATCAAAAATGACCAGCCCTACCACAAAAATGGAACTCCACAAACTTCTTTCTTCAAGCATTACTGTAATTCCATTTGCATGTAATTGAATCACCTTCTAGAATCATCTCTAATAGAGGATACTATGGTTTTCTTACTCTAACCCGTATGTATGCTACCCTACTACCCCTAACTAGTATTCCTATTCCTACTACCTAAATAGGATTCTATAGTAGTAGGAGGAAACTCAGTCACTAGTCTTTTATGGGATGAAAGTAGATCCACTACCCTATCCTCCTCTAGCCCCTTGTCAATGGTTAGGGATTTATGAATCACATAAATGTATGTTTTTAGGTCAAATCCATTAATCTAACTTCTAATATTTGGTCAAAGGACTATCTCAAACTTATGAGCCTTCAACACCTCCTTCCCTACCAATATAGGAGAAAAATGATGAAGCTCCATGAATTGGATAGAATAAACATAGACAATTATAGAACCATAATACAAATCCATGTAGTCCTGGTCATGGTCTAGATTCATCATGTTAGGAAAATATTTCTTAGAAAATAGTCCATTGAAGGCCACTCATTTAAGACCCTCTCATCTTCTATATTGATTCATGGTAGTCCACCATCTCTTGGAAGGTCCCTAGATCATAAATATTTCTAGAATTACTCTCCCATCCTTAGGAGTCTAGAACAACTAAAAAATTATCTCAATAATATCCAGTGATTAATTTGTAACCTGCGGGACACCAATAACCTGAAAAGTATGATGATAATGGAGGTGGAAATCTCCATCATGATTGGTCATGGTATTATGGATGTCTCTACCTTAAAAGAGCATAATTCAAAATATTTATGGATGAACTAGATCTATAGACTGAATTAAGATTTTCATTACTAGAGCATTCCAGGGTACATCCTGCTACGCCACTGGCGGTGGTATAAGCTCTTCCTTCCTAATGGGAACATCATGGGATTCCATAGCTAGTTTTCCCATCAAATATATCTGCAGAGGCATTTATGAAATTTGAAAATAATTTTTAAAACATCTAATGTTGATTAATCAAGATAGGTCCTAACTAGTCTATGGGATCACAAAAGGTTCACCTCGGAGTATACCCTTAACCCAAGGTATATCCCTCTTATCACTATCCAATGTTTCTATTCCTACAAGTTCTTTATGGTTATATATACACAGAAAACATAATATAATGATCAAGTTACACTAATTAATGATAAAAAATATATCACAACAATATGAAAAAAGATATATCACATAGTTACAAATACGAGTCGATCACAAACAGATATCACAAATCAAGGAATTAAATTAAAGAAAAAATATGCATCATAAAATAGGTATATATGTATATATGTCATGTGATCCTATGTGCCTAGTAATGATGCATAAATGCACCCAAATCCCATAAAATAGTAACAATAATACCATCAATGGTAACTCAGATGTATGTTACACATGGGCAGTCCAGAAACATGGAAAATCCCCTACCCAAGTCCCACAAAAAATATATCCTTGCTACCATGTCAAAAGTTATTTAAAAGAAAAGAAGAAAACTGTAAATCTGACCCCATTTTGTAACACCTCAAACTAAACCACTAGGTCCATACCAGAGAGTCACATAACCTCATGCATGCTTCCCCATATGCAAGAGGTTGCCGACTAGCATCGAGGGTCTGGAGTCCATCCGTGGGGTGAATATACCCTTAGTATCAATGCTTTCACCAATAATATAAATAAATATAACATCTCAATGTAAAAATATAGGAGAAAATAATATCAATTGGCATACATATCATACAATAAATAAATAAACGAGTAGCCAACATGGTAAACCAAACAAAGGTACATAAAGTATGGAATAAAAATAAACGTTGCAGCAATAGTTCATAGTATGTCCTGGAATCACCTATGAATCTAAGACTCTGTCTCCTTAACTCCCTATCATAAGGAACTTTCCCTTCACTAGATCCCTGGTCATGAAATCTACATGTGCATCGAGATGACCAGGAAGGATGTGAGTAATAAACCTAGTAGGACACCACCAATATGTCCTTAAAATAAATTCTCATATATATAGTAGTGAATGTCATGAAATAAGTAAATGATCAAATAAACACAGAACCACACATGTGTCAAGTCATTGCACACTAACTAAGTCACCATGAACCCCAACCACACCTGCTTCAGCATGATGCCAATAATTATATTAATATATATTAGTCCAAGTTATGAATTTAAGGAAACATAGAACACCCTACCCTAATGGTGGTCATTATTAGAAACTCTACGTACCCCACCCTGATGGTGTTCATTATTAGGAACACCACATGCCCCACCCTGATGGTGGTCATTATCCTTGGATGATGGTAATTAACAATTGTCATGTTTGATGTAAATTAAAAATCACATCACACCCACATAGAATTCTACCTCTTAGGACTGCAGTTGATGGGTTCTCAATTCCCATGCATGGTCTGATGGTGGTCATTATCCTTGGATCATGGTAAGTCCCACCTAACATGTTTGATGTAAATGGAAAATAATATCACCCTCGTATGGAATTCTCCCACTTCGTCCTGTAGCCAATGGATTCTAAATTCCCATGCATGGTCTACTCACATATCAATATACATGTCTATGATTTAACTCATACCATCAAACGAGCCATAATCTATAGCTATCATCAAGTCATCGGATTCCCCCTCTAAGGGGCCATCTAGCTAAAACTGAGACACCTGATCATCTTAATACCTAAATAAAGGTTTAATAGTCTATTAAATACAACAAGGAATACGTATCGTATAAAGGAACAATAAGGCATATCAATAATAGTTCTCAAGAGTCTATAAATATATCATATGATCACACATTGAGAAGGGTCTCAAGGCCACTCACACCCATATAACAAAACATAAAAAGCATGAGTTATCAATAATAAACAAGCATGTCATGAAAAAATCATAGAAAAGGCCTTAAATAATAAGGAATGTCTTACCTCAAGGTTGTTAATGTCATTATCCAGGCTCTTTAAGGGAGTCCTCTCCCTAACCATGTTGACACACTAACTAGAATAAGATCACTCACCAAGAAATCCTTAAAATCGTATCACATAAAATAATATGGTTTCTAGAGTATGACACATGGAAGAATAATCCAAGTGTTAAAAAAATAGTTACCTAATGAAGACTACTGACAATGGTAGAATCCAAGACTATTTGATGGAAAGAGACACCATCACACTTGGATATAGATAAGAAGATAAGTCACCAAGAGAATTATGCAAGATGTATTCGAGCACCACTAATCCTAAAGAAGGTTTTTGATACATCAATTCTAAAATTACCTTAATAAAAAACACAAGGCATAATCATCTAATCTATAACAACATCATTGCATGATAAAAAAATAATGAAGAGATGAAATTCATCCAAAGAAGAAGACTCACTGAGGACCTTCACCGAATCACCCAAAATCTTGAAGTTCTAATGAATAAGGATGAAATAAGACCTTTGATTTAACAAGGAGAAACAATAAGGTAGAAACACCCATGTTACAACTTATCTAATAGATTTAACTAAATATTTTACCTAAAACACCAAGATGATCATTAGATTCAAGGAATCAACAAGGAGGGAGCATAAAATTGATTAATATGGGTTATAAATAAATTAATAGCCTCATTAAGACCCAAAAATTAAACCCCATGTGTTTCCCCTTTCTATTAGGTAAATATTCAAGAAGATAGGGCATTGAATTTGGCCATTTCAACATTTTTCTAAAGTTGAAATGGCTTGTACCATGGCCTAGACAAGGATGTGGAGGTTTTTGAACACACTGTGCCAAAATGACATAGCCTATGACATGTTGGATAAATCTAAACCATTTTACCCTCACCACGAGTTACACTACACCATGGTGAGGCTTCCTAATCCATTTTTCACTGAGACAGGATGGTCCTTGCTCCACGCCCACAGCCGTGAATTTGGCAAGTTGTTTCCTATCTGTTTTGCACTCAAGGGACACCATGGTCATCACTATGGACGTACTGTTTTCCTTTTTATACAAAAAACAACTAAAACCAACACTTAATATTTCACAATATACACAAATATTCCAAGGCTGAAAAAAATCATGAATTAACTAAAGAAAAAGAGAATAAGGGGGACACGACTTCTGATAAAGGAAAAAAAATTTATAGAACTTTACATCCAGAAATATTGTTAGAAGTAAGGCTAGATTAGTAGTTGAAGGCTATTTAAAGAAGAAGGGATAGATTATGATGAATAATTTTATCTTATTCCCATGAAAGATCTTATAAGAATATTATTATCCTATGTATTTTTTAGTGGTTTTAAATTTTTTCAAATGCAGGTGAAATTTTAATTTCTAACTAGATTTATTTATGAAGAAGTATATGTTAGAAAAAACCCTGGTTTTGAAAGTGAAATGTTTCCTAATCACACGTTAAAACTTTAAAAATATTTTTTATGTACCTAAACAAGCCCCTAGGGTATGGTATAAAAGGTTTACATAATTTACTTTAAAAAAAAAATTTAATGGAAAGTTTGATCTTAATTTGTTTATAAAGAAATTAAAAAAAATTATAATCATTAAAATTTATATGGTTGGTATGTTTTTTGGATCTTCAAATTATGTTTTATAAAATGAATTTTTATAATTAATGACTAATTAATTTTGTGTGAGCCTTATGGGATAATTAAAATTCTTTCTCACGCATCAAATTTTTCAAAGAGAAGATTGATTTTTTCTTAATCTGACTAAGTATGCCAAATAATTAGTAAAAAGGTTTGGACTTGATTCAAGTAAAATATCCAATAACCCTATGAGTACTTCATGTAAATTATATATTAATTAATCTATAAATCAGTTGGTAACAAAATTTATAGAGGTATGATAATTAGTTTATTATATTTAACTATATTTAGGCATGATTTAATTTTTTTAGTTTGTATTTGTTCTAGATATCAAAGAAACCCTAAATAAAGTTACTTAAAAGTTGTAAAAATAATAATCAAATATGTTAAATATTTTTTGAATGTTGGCATGTTTTATCCTAAGAACTATAATTTTGAGTTAAAAAGTAACACATATTTTGATTTTGGTGTTTTTAAAATAGATAGAAAAAAACAAGTGGTGCATGTCATTTTCTAAGAAAAAACTTAGTCTCTTAGATTTTGAAGAAAAAAATCTTCTACTTTATCACTGTAGAAGTAGAATACATTACCAGTATAAGTTTTTTTCTAAATCAATTTTGAATAAGAAAATTTTATTATAATTTGATGTTTACTTTAATAACTTAACTATTTTATATGATAGTTTTTTAGCTATTGTAATTTCTAATAATCATTAATATAATTCTAGGGATAAACATATTGAAGTTAGATATCATTTTATTAGAGAATACGTTCCAAAAGGTTAAATATATTTGGAATATATTCAAACAAATGATATTTTTTTGATATATTTACTAAACCATAACATTAAAATAAGTTTAAGAAAATAAAATTTGAACTTGGTATGCTGGAAGTTTAAAATAAAAATTTGAATTAAATCTGTATGAATTTTCTTGAATCTCTTTATTGAAAGTAAATGATTCTTGATGGATAAAATAATTTATCCTTTATATTACCACTTCATGTAAAATTTATCAATTTGGAATTCATTAGTTTTATCACATTTTTTTATATTTTTTAGTAATAATTATTAATAAATTTAAATTTCACGATTTACTAACTTGGCTATAAATAAATTTTTCATAATTGGCCAAAGTGCATGATTATTCTATTATATTATTTTGTTCATTGAAAATTTATTTCACTGTTAGTTTCTATTTAATTCATTACATATCATATTATTTGATTCTATAAATATCTTGACATGTTTTCATGGATCCTTGTAGTTTCTTACACTATTATATATATGAACATGTTTTTAAATTTTTTACTTAGTAGATTATTTTAAATCTCTACACTGTTTTGACGTTTATAAAATTTTATAGAAGAGACTAAAGATTATATTAAGGGTAAGCTCCATTATTTTTATCTTTTATATCATTACTTTAATTCTCAATTGATTATCTATTTAGAATTCATGATTTTAATGGGGTATTTCATTTTGAAATATAAAATTTATTGAAATATATTGCTGTAGACTTTTAAATATTAGAGGGACCTATATTATTTCAATTATGCCTTGATATATTCTAAAAAAGGTGGATTTAAATAATGAATATAATAATGTTGAATATATCATTTCCAAATATGGGGAGACATATTTTTGGATTCAGAATTTTGATTCAAATAGGGTGGAAGATATGTTTTATTGGTTTGTTTTTTTTTCTTTTTGATCATTTCAAAAAAGGGAGAAATTTTTGATAATTGGTTGTGTAATTCTCAAAAGTGTAAGTTCACTTAATCTTATTTTAATAATTTAAAATATACATTTTTTTATTTTGATAAATTAAAAAATTATTTTTTTATTCCCTCTAACCTGAGCGATGAAAAGTGCATTAAGATTTCACTACTTGTAGAAGAAAAATATTCTTGATATTTTTTCAGATTTGTTCTTCAAGTTCATTATGTGTTTTATGAATTGATTTCATAGAAAAGTACACATTAGTATGAGTTGTGTTAAGACTCATATGCTGAATCTTTTATAATTGGATATTTATAAATTTTCACATCATTATATACTTACTTTTGTAATTATCCATGTTATTTATTTATTTATTTTTGTTTTTTTATTTCTATTTATTCTAGACATTATGTTCTTATTTCATAAGTATTGAAATTTTCCAAGTGACAAATGGGTCATACATAAAGGTATTTGACTCATACGAAGACTATAAAATAAATAATATTGAGTTTGTTTACATAAAATTTATCTAAGTGTGTGATGACTCATACATATTACAAAATCACATTTATGAAAGTAAAATAACACAAATGATAACATATATACAGTACACATGACACACATAGAATGACTTGTATAATGTAAAAAATCACACATATGTAGTATAAATGAAACATACACAAAGTTTCAAATTAAACATACATAAATAAGAAATAACACTTACACAAATGTGGAATTATATATTTGAAAAAATTAAATGACTCATACACACATACAATTATTTTTAAAAATCCCAAAATATGCTCCATTTTATATATCTTTTCATATATATATATTTTAATGTTTATAAAGATTTTTTATAGAATTAATTGTTACATAATTTTTTCCTAATCATTTTAATGTTAGGAAAAATTATTTGAGAATGTTTTATATAGGTTTAAATGATCATCATGTGGGTTAAATATTTACAACACAATACGAGATTCAAATTTGAATTTTTTGAAATATGAAGAGTCTATATTACATGATTCATGAGATTATTACAAGGACTTTTTTTGATTATTATGGGAAAATTAACTTCAATATTACTTATTTACCCATTTTAATTATTTCCACTATCAAATTGTATGTTTACAGATTGTTGAAGTGAATCCTCAAGAATATTATTGCATGCACTCTAAATAGTGAATCATTTCATGGGAAAGATACACCAAATTTTTTAAGTGGTTCATCAGTGTCACATACACATGATGATTTAGGAAATTAAGAACTTCAATGAATTAATTTTTTTGAATAAAATGTTTATGAAGAAACTCTTTATAAGGAATTCAGAAAAACCAATTTTAGATATCGTACAGGTTGAGGATATTTTCAAATTGTACTTTGATACACATTTTTTTGTGATCATCACTAAAATAATATCTTCTGGATTGCATCAATTTAATACTTTACTTCCAAAATTGAACATTGATGCCTCAATAATCTAGCTCTACTATTTCAACTAGTTAATGTGGTTCTTAATTCTTTCTAACTTTTTAAGTATTTTATTTTTATTTTATGCTTATATAAATAAAAGAAGGGCCTTAGGGTTTGGGTTACAATACCCCTTACGAAAGGTATGCTGGGTTATTCCATATCTAGTAAAAGGTAGGGGATTCAGTTTTTCCTTGGTTAAGATAAATTCAAGGTTGGTTCTTCCTCCACTTGAAATTGAAGGTTTTGGGTTTGCCTCTAGGTGAGAAAAAAGTAGTATTTGGGTTGTACCTCTGGGGGTTAGAAAGGATGTTTTAAAAGGTTATTAATCTTTTAAAAATTTAGGTCAATATTTTAATGGGTACCATACTCTCACATTGAGAGCGTGAAGAGTAAATATAGGATCATTTTGATCCAGAATACTATGAAAACAATTGTCACATATTTTATCTTTTGATGAAAATTAACTTAACTTTAAAAATTTAATAAATTTTATAATAAGTTAAATTCACACCCATTGAAATTTTTTTCATACTAACTTTAGAGAAAACAATGGTTGGAAGAGATCTCCTTTTATAGGTGAAAATGAGTGACTTTTCTTTGGAAACGTAAGGTGGTTGAAGGGTAAAGATGGAATTACATGGGAGTCAGGTGAGTTTGGTAAGGAAATGTTTGGGATAATTTTAATATTGACTCAAAAAACTAACAAAGTACTTTTATAATTTCCAAATATCAAATTAATTACTCAAAATTAGATCCAAGTTAATTTACCCCCTCTTACTTCTTTTTACTCCATTTAATTATTTACCATGATAAATATTTTTCATTAAAACTATAATATGACCCCTCATACATAATTTAGATGCGATGATTCCAAATTTGGAATCCATTTAATCTAATTCAAATTCTAAATATAATAATTTTAACTTTTAAATGAAAATCATAAAATATATAAAAAACACCGTTTTTATAGAAAAATTAATTTTTGAACATTAAGTGTTCGTATTATTATTTCATATCAATTAATAATCATTACATGAGTGATAAAATATTTTTTATACTTATAAACATTTAATTTTAATAAAATAATCCTTAAACAATGATATATTTTGTTTGTTAAATTAAAAATGCACAACGTTTATTTTTTTAGAAAAGTATCATTTTAAACATTGAATAATTTTATTCTTATTTATATTAAATTACTAATCATTCCATGAATGTAAATTAATTTATATATATATATATAATATTTCATTGAATTTTATAAATTAATTTTTATAATTTTAGCCTCTAAATAATAAATATAAAATATTTAATATAAACAATGTTTTTAGTAAAACATAGTTTTTTTGACAACGAATCATTAAATTTTTATTACTTATAAGTCATTAATTATTTATTAGATATTATTTACTTATTTTTCCAATCAATAATTAATTTTTTTCAATATATTTTAGGAAAATGATCCTTTAAAAGTAATAAATAAAATAAAAAATTCATTATTTATGGAAAAACAAATTTTTTAAAAAATAATATGAATTTTTTCAAAAATGAATTAGAATATTTTTATAATAATTATATGTAAAATCTTTTTAACAAATTAAACTCTTGTAATTATAATATATTCAAAATAAATATTTGATATATGTATATCTAATGACTATATATTGAACAACCATATTACCCATTTTTATCCCTATATATAACCATATAAACTTATTTAAAATTCATTTATCATAATATTTCATTTCTTTCTCAAAATTCTATTATATTTCTACTGATTTTCCTTCTTTTTATAGTTATAATTTTTGGTATGATCTTCATGGAAAACTGTTAGGATTAACATTTCTTTTTCATGGTATTTTTATCTACTATAGTTTTATTCCTTATATAATTTTCATAATGGATATTCATGTTGAATTATCATAATGTATTAATGTTTATCTTATATTATAATATTTTGTCTCAATAAAATATATCATGGTTCATTTTAGTCCAGTGTTGCATGTCCAAAAATCAATTCTATATGTTAAAGGAATTAAAATGAGAGGTGTGACTTGACAAATTCTAGAATGATTAAACTTTTATTCCTTTAAATATGATATCATTCACATAGACCAACATCATAAATTTTCCATATTCATTATTATATATTTTTCATACCATAATTTGTCTCTTGAAATTATTTATCATTGTATCTTTGTATATGGTTATAGTACATTCCTTCCTTGATAGGCATCCTGTGGATACATACCACCTTGATATATATGATTCTTTTCCATGTTACTTTGATCATTAACATGCTAATTCTTGAAATGTAGTATAGGTTATAACTACCTTATCTAGTTATTTAAATTATTTCATGATTAAGGAAATGATAATTATAGTTTTAGATATATATAGCCTTGTTATTATTTTATGTTGAACATGTAGGTATTTCAAGCCATGATAATGAATATTATGAGTTTATATGTGTATGACGACTATAAAAATGATTATATTTATATATGATTATATTAATTGCAATGATGAGAGGGGATTAATATATAGGATAGAGACATATATGTATATGGTCATGGTACATTCTTTCATTTGAAAATATGGACCATATATTTGAGGATGGACATACATACATACAAAAACACACACACACACACAAACATATGTATAGGTCCTCTTATGGAAGATGTAGGTGGATCATTATCCATCAGATTGATCAGCCTGGATTCTGAGCACGATCAAATAAGGTTTCATTTATTTTCTTATAGTTTATTAGAATGATGATAAAGAATTATTTTTGATTTATTTAGGATTATCGAAAATCACGAATAGTTATGTATCAAAAAAATTAATTTATGAATTTATTTATATTTTCTTAGTTACTTACCTACTTTTTATTGCTTCTATATACACTTGGTTTTATGATAAACTTGTAGGGGTGGGGTGGAGACATTTTAGTCGTAATGGCCTGAAGGCCTTCATTTTTTTATTATTTTGATAATCTACCTTTCAATGGGTGAGGTGGAACCCTTATAAGGCCCAAAGTCTTAGAGACAATTACATGACTCGTAGGTCTTACAGGGAATCACCCAGACAAGACAAATTGGAACTAATCCTCCCCAGCATATGTCATAATATCAACACATCACCTTTGCAGGTCTGGTTGTCTAGTTATCCTATGCAAAGTTTCAGAGGCCCGATACTGATGGAAAATCCATACCCTCTTGTTATTCTAATTCCAGTTATCTCTTCTCTAGTGAATGAACCTACCCTGATCCTCATATGAATCCTTGTCCCTTGTAGTATGACTGGTACACCTGTATCATGTGGCTTGAAGGCTTTGGGGTGGCCTTAAGACCTTAATGTGGCCCGAAGTCCTTGAGAAACAACAGGCCCGAAGGCCTTGGGTGGCCCGAAATCCTTGTAGGACCCGAGGACTAAACCAGTGGACTAGAGGCCTAGATGGACGAATAGTTCTAGCTACTGTAGTACCAAATAGTTCATGCTATAGTTACCACAACAATGCAGCTACAATTCCTGCTACAGTACCCCCAGAAATATTTTTCCACCCGGATTTGATCTCGGGTCTCTTAGATGCACTTGCCGATTCCTCACCAACTGAGCTGAGGCTCATGTGTGGTGGAGACCTTTTATTAGGTATGATGTACTCACGCTTTATAATTATTGCTTTTTAATGTGTGTAAAATATGGTATATGTGATCTAGGAAAAGAAATGGATCATATACACTATTAATGATGGATGCCGGAGTCAGGATTCAAGATGCTTTGGATTAGATAGTTATCCTCTTATTAGGATACGATTTTAGGTTGTTTTGATGCTTATATTTTGTTTCCCAAAATGTGGTATACTATATACTTATGTTTATTGTGGTTTAATCTCTTCTTTTTGGATCATGTATTGATTATGGGTTATCTTTTGGGTTGTTTAGTTATTGGTTGCATTTATCTTGGATCGATGTCTAACCAGAGTTACATACATATAGAAGTTACTATATGTTATTATATGGTTAAAATTGATACCTCATACATTTTGGTATTTCCTTCACTGAACTTGTTTTATTTCCCTATATGTTAGATTTTTGTATAGTTTATGTCAAACTTTTGAAAAATACATTATATTTTATTTCATAATAAATGAGAGTAAATTTCTTCCCAATATTTCCATATTATTTATCATCATTTATACTGGTATTGGGTGAACATGAAGTATGTTTGATATTTTTTAGAAGTCTATATTTGTTTAACAACCGATCTGGGTTGGGTTATTTCAAAATGGTATCAGAGCACACTTAGGGAAATGGGATTAAGAGTATCTAAGAGAGAGGACTATTAAGTATTTTGAATTGATCTATAAACATTCTGTTAAAGCATATTTATAGTGTAAACTCAAGTTTCAAGGGGTAGTTTAGGTTAAAATTTGAGTTAATCCTATTATTTAATGTCTCATGCTTCACGAGTGGTGTCTGTATGTTGGAAATTGTAGGATGGATTAGCATATTGTGTGATTTTCTGGTCTTTATTAATTTAATATCAGAATCCATTGATTATTTATATTAGCTAAAATCTAAATAATAAATATATAGTATTTTTCTCCTTATTTATTTGAAACAAATATGTTATTATTAATTTTTCAATTAATTCAATTAAATTAGAAACTCTCTTTACTATTATTGTTACCAATATCTTTCATTCATACATCTAAAATATGTTTCCAAAAGTTTTTCAAACTATGTTTCAAATCATGAAATTATTTTATTAAATGGAATGAATGAGAGAGGGGATGAGGTTATGATTTGACTATAAATATGTTAATCTAAATTTTAAATTCCCCATTCTTAGAAGGGAATCTAATATGATTCTATACTTAAATATATAGGATGCCATTTCATCTACTAATTCATACCCTACATGAAGTAGTTGATGAACACGTTCCACTTATTAGATATCCTATTAACCCTTAAGTCCTTTAGGGGATAACTTTATTACTTTATATAGTAGGATATAAGTGATATGATAGGAACCCAAAATTGAAGATATCATGATGGAATTTTAATTCCATCACCCAAACCTTCATAGGTAATATTTTAACTTTCTAAACCAAGGAGTGGGTAGATCATCTATATAAAATATTTAATGTTATTAAGACTCTATAGTTGTATCAACTTTTCTTATCTGCCTTTATACTGGAAGGAGTGAGCTGTTAGTGGTGGAAAGTAAATGTTAAGGAAAATATGGACCGAGATCTCACTTGTAAGGGTTTTTAGTAATTTTTTTGTGAAAATTTTTATCAAAATAATTTTAAACAATTTAAATATGGGGGATTTATATAACCTAAGGAGGTAATTAGGTTGGTGATGTAATAAATCACTAAATTTATTAATATACTATACTTTTATCCCTACTTGACTGGGGGAAAAGAGTTTAAAGTCAGTATGTTTGGGATAAGTTGAGGGTACCATCATAGTTTTTGGTGATTATGTTAAAACTTTTGACATTATATAATACTGTAAATAAATCTTTATTAGTTAAGACTAGTTCAAAATGAAGTATGAGAGTAGTTATTTCACTTCCAAGCCATGACATTGGTGAGGGGTATTCTAGTGGGTGAAAGTGACACTGGGAAGTTGTGAGACATGGTGGATCTATTTAGGGTATAAAAAGTGGAATTGATCCTTCTACTAGCTCTAGGAGATCCCATTTTTGAAGTTTCCCATTTTTTTATTTTGAAAACACTAGACTATGCTATCCATTTTATCCAATGTAGTGTCACTGGTGCAGAACATATGGATATCTATAGAGGTTATAATGGTCTACTTATTTTGAGAGTATTGTAAAATGAACCTAGAATAGTTAAACTTCATATATTCAACTTGTGAGATAGGTAACTAGGGTTATTTGACCTCCTCCTAGATGATTTGGTTATGGAAGTAAGTGAGAAGGGATGATTTAGATAATACCTATTTTTAGGTAGGGAATTCAGTTACAAGGTTATTATGTTAGATCTATTAGAGTATTTAGGGTTAATAAATTTATGATATATTCTAGGTATTGTCCTTTTACAATGATTGGTACTATTATATAATCTTATGCACTTTATTTTACCCTTTTTGATACAAGTTATTTTCTTTATTTTTTTGGGAAATTTGTATCTCAATAGGGATTGGGGGTATAACTACCTCAAAGGATCTTGAAAACTAATAATCCATTAGGTAAAAAATAAAAATGAGTAAGATATGTATTTATTGTCCTCATGTGGTGTGATTATTTAGACATATATAGAGATTTTACACCCTAAACATGAAGATATTCAACATTATCTTATCTCTGGACTGGTTAACCTAGTTCAATGATCATATCAATTTCTATAAATGGTGAGTTTAATTTTATTCTCCCAATGGTATTTAGTATGATATTATCAATTAATGTGAATTATTAAAAGACAATATAGATTGGATCAGGGGAATATTGTAATAATCACCTCTCATATGGTGATTTTTGTACTCAGGATAGTTGAAGCAGTGAAACTGTAGTCATTACCTCATGTAGTAGGATTATTTCCTAATATATTTCATAAATACTATTCTAGATTGGATCCTAAATTCATGGTATTATTCTATAATGAACTAGTTTAGGGGTAAAGTTTATTTCTATTCTACCATATTGTATAGATATTATAGAGCTAACCGAATTTAAAATTTAGCTTGAGGAGCTTAAGTATAATGGTTTTACCTAATTTAACACATCTCATTGGGGTTCTCCTACTCTTTTAACCAAGAAATGTGACATAATATTATGATTATTTATGGATTATCACATGTTGAATTAGGTGACCATTAAGAATTAATATCCATTTCCATAAATTAAATAATTATTTGATTAATTTAAATGGGATAAATGGTTTTCATAGATTGAATTGTGTTCTGAGTATCAAAAAATTTGAAAGAGACCTAAGAATATTCCAAATATGGATTTCTAATGCTGGTATGGTTATTTTTAGTATCCATTCCTATGATTCTAGATAACTAATATTCTTGATCCTTTCATGAATTTTATGAATAATATTTTCTATCAATTTAAAAACTTTTTTTTATCGCATTTTTGTATAATTTCCCACATCTCATACATAATATTACAAAACCATTCCCATACAAACTATATAAAACAAGTACATAAATCTTGAGGTCCATAGTCTTTGGTAGATTAGATACATAAGATAATATTTTTTTAATGAATCACATAATATTTTATTCCCATATTCATAAATTTATTTTACATCTCAACATACTTATATACCTAGATGGGGTAACCTAGGTATATATATAAAATAAATGGATGAGATAAAAAACATAGTAAGGGAATAAAATTTGATAAACATTGGGTGAGATATCATAAGAGTCAATAATGATAACATTGAAATCATAAAAGAGAAGGATCATAAATTATCACGTAGAAATATTCATAATAGAATAGATTTCATAGGATCATGGTAATCATGAGAATCAAAATAATGTGGGATAAATATAAGACATGTCATTATAAACATAATTCTAGGATCACTGCCAAGACAACATAACATAATGTGTTGGACTCTTTGCTCATGAACTATACATAATATCTCATGAAATATAAGAATTACCCAATATATTGGGGGGATATATAAATTTAGTCCCACCTATCATATCATAACATGTCATGTATATATATTCCATATTAAAAAATATATATTAATAATAAATAAGAAATAAATCCACGAGAAATAAATGGGTTCCATAATGATGCTAGAAGTTTTTTTAAATGGTGAATCATATTGATATCCAAAATAAGAAAGGAATATATTTTATTAGATGTTAAAAGGTTATAATCAGAATATAATAAAATATTTTAGTCAATAAATTAAATAATAAAGGTTGAGGAACAACATTAGAAGGATTTATTTAAGTAAGGAAGAAAATAGAAAAGTTCCCTTTATAAACTTCATAATATTTTACTTAAACAAACAGAAGGAAGAGAAATATAAATTCATGCATATCCCCCTAAAGATGATTGGGAATAAATCATAAATAATATAAAATAATTATATTATAAATTTATAAAGATAAAGAGAGTGGGATAGAGGGTGATAGAGAACATAACCACAATAATGAAAAATAATAAGAAGGAACCCTTACCTAAAATCCCAAATTGATTTAAACATTTGTCTAACCTATTAAATATTCAAGTTAAATTTCTTAATTAATTAATCATATACTTTTTGATATGTATTTTATATCTATAATTTATTTATTATTATGTTTTGTTTATTTATTAAGAGGAAATTGTTCGCATTGATCATTTTGAGGTTTTTCAGTTTCTGATTCTAAATTTACTTCAATGGAATGGTAATGATAATGGGTTGATATAAATGGATATATAATCTTTATTATATTCATGGTATATTGTTAAAGTCATTCCATAAGTGAGGGATTTTGGTAGATTAGTAGATAGTTATACATGGTAATGAATTTATCTGCTCTACTCCATGATATAGAAACCCTAAGGGTGAAAATGGTGGTGCCACTATCCCACACCCTTTAAAAGTGGGGTAGGGGAGGGTATAATGGTTTCACTTTGGAATATCAGTCAATATTTTCCCCTTTCATGAAACCTTCATCTTTTCTAGCTTTTCCACCCATATACCTCTACTCAAAAGTTTGTCTCCTTCATATGAGGGCTACAAAATGTCTACCATCACTCCTTGAATTAACTAAGGAATCAAATCTCAATAATCTTACCTTAGTGGATCAATTATAATAAATGAGTTTGATGGATGAATCTTTTGACCACTTTATAAATGGTTCATAGGGATTGTAGTAGCATTCCACAATCATCTTGTCAGACCCATGTCATATACTCATTATCTTCTTAATAGAAGAAGTCCTCATTTTTAATTAGTCTTGATAAAACTAATTTTTTTATATAATCTATTTCTCCTTATTTATATGGAAATAAAAATTTCATATGAAGTGAGACCCCCTTAAATAGTTATTTAGTTATATTTTCTATGTTTTAATTTTCATTTTTAATAGCCCTCCATCTAGAAAATTCTTGGGAATTTTTTAGGTAGATTCTCATGCTTATATAATAGAGAAAAATGGTTATGCCATCCCATAGATCCCTGAATTTGTGTAGAAGAGGATGTGTCTAAGACCTTGGTTTATTCTCTATGTATTGAGGTTGGAGAGGAATTTTTCTTTCTTTATATTTTGTATTTAGAGTTTTTGTGTGACTAACATTCTTAATATAATGGAATGAGACACCTACAGTAGGCATGGTGTCAAGATCTTGCTAAGTAAGGGTGTTGATTAGATAAGGCTCAAACTTTGGTTGTGAGGCTATCAAGATCGGTAAGGCTTATAGTAATACTTTATTGAATAGTATCTATAAGGAACAAGAGGTTGGTTTACATCAATCTACCCATGTGTAAACCTATACACAAGCTATGGGGAAGGATAAACAAGCCTTTCACCTACTATATAAAACTCTTCCTATAGGATTTTGGAATTTTATATCTTACAAGGATGGGAAGTTATCCCTTAAATAACCAATTGAGTTTTTTTGTAGATAATTCACCATTTTAGTTGACACCTATGGGTGTAGTATGGTCTAACATAGTCCCCTTTGGTCTAAGGGTTAAAGAGGACAGGCCTTCTAGTCTTAAATATAAGGATACATTTTTGGAAATTTTAACAACCCCCAGTGTTAATTATGATGTGTAGGAGGTGAATTCAAAATTTAGGTTGAACAATAGGTATGATATCTTATGCATATAGGTCATTGTTAGTGAGGATGACAAGGGATGGGAAGTACTGAATTCAAAATAGAAATGGAAGCAAACCAATAGAAGGTAGTTCAAGCTAAGGAAACAAAACTAACTCATGTTGAGGGATCCATTATATAAGTGGAAGATATTATAGGGGTATATGGTTCAATATAGGGAAGTTTTGTTTGTGATTCAGATGTGATGGAGGTAAATATCATGCATGTAGGAGAAAAAATTATATAAAGGGTAGTTTTGATCTGTGATGGTACCTGATTAATAAAAAAATTAAACTAGAAATTGAAAGTACTATTCGTATCTACCCAAACTGATTCTCACCAGATCAATAAGGAAATATCAAAACTAAAAATGGTATGAAAATTATCGCTTAAAAGGGATATTTTTGTGAAATGAGGTATCAAAAAATAACCAAAATACTCTAGAAGTTAAACTTGAAATGGAGGAGGAAGTTATAGTGGGCTCAGAGGATCATGAAAAGTCTATCCTGGCTCCCAAGGAAACTAAAATTGGGGTCTTCAAGGAATGGTCCTCATGAGAAGATGGAATAAAAAAAATCCATCAGATCTGATTTTGAAATCTAGGTAGTATATTTTGGAAGATTCTTCAACCATTAAGGTATTATTGGATGATTCCAAGATAATTTATGAAAGAGCACTATGAGTTGACATATATGATGAAAAAAATGATCTATAAACAAGATTACATTTTGATCTGTGGATTTAATGAAGGGAATATTAACATAGAACAATACATAAAGACTTCAGAGAATATTTCCTATTAATCCAAGAACCTCATAAAAGATAAACTAAATAATATGTAATTTACCATTTAATGGATCCTACACAAGGCGTATGGCTCTGATATTTTAAAAATTTTCTATAATGATCTAGTTATGTCTTATATAGCTTAATATTTATGTTGGTATGAATATTATATGAGGGTCTACATTAAAACCATAAATATGATTTTCTTAAAATTAAAATATTGATTTAGATAGAGTAGATAGTTATAATTCACATAATCTCCATTAATTATATTGTTTTAGATGAACACAAATGATTTTTATTGTTTACTATTAAAATAATTACAATCTTGACTACTTTATCATTTTAGAACCATATAATTGAAATAATTTGATTCTAAATTTCGTATTCAATCATTAAATATATTTATATGAATATTCATAAAATTCATAAGTGTAATATAAAACATCATTATCCATTTTTCCAATATAATTTTTCCATAGTTGAATGATGTTTTTAAATAGATTAAAAGAAGATAAAAATTAATATTTTTTTTGACTTGTATAAAGATAATTAGAGTATAATTGAAATAATATTTTAAACTTACTTTTGATGATTAATTATATTTTATAATTGGTGAAATGTGATTTTATTTAGGAATTTGGGTAGTTTTTTTTAAAATAATTTTTTTATAAGTGAGTAGGAAGGGGTGGAGGAGGGGTGATTATATAACCAAAGCAGGGGTGGTATATTTGAATAAGATAATAATTATTTTATTATTTAAGATCAATATTATGAGTAGTGTTGATTATTTTTACTTTTATTAGTGTTTGAATAAAAATATAGGTTTCTTTCATATTTTACCACACCCAAAACTGAAGGGTATATTGAAAATATTTTATTGAAAGTAAAGAATATGAATGATTTTTTTATTTGAATAAAATATAACTTAGGTTTTGAAAATTGATTTATTAGTTTTCAAATTATTTTTAATATTATTAAATACATCATTTTACTCAATAAATAAATTTTAATTCATGAAAAATTTCTATAAAATTTTGAGTTATATTTACATCATAATGATGTCATAAAAATTACAGTATATGTAAAAACTATATATTTTTTACTATTCACCTAAATTACACATTTTTTAGATATAATTATCTTGTGAAAGTTTGATGATGTAAATAAAGATGAAATTAAAATTTTCTATTACGGAATGGTTTTTTGGATTTCATTTTTTTTGGGTGAAGTTTGAGCAAGCATAGTTAAAGCAGTTTTAATGATGATCAAGGTCTATTTTTCTAGGGTTCACACTAGTGGATGAATCTAATGGTGTACAATGGATATATTATTTGGTTATTGTGATGATGGTTTTAGTTCTATTTATTATATATTTCTCTAGCTGACACTATAGTAGTGATTTGGGTTTGACTTTTTGTTAGGCTGTGTAGATCAAGGCACTCCATGACCCGAGGTGGTGTTATTGTTTTAAAATTTGAATTTTGAAATTTGGATTTGTGGTATTTGGTTTCAATTTGGAATTTTCTTTTTCTGTTCAACTATTTTTAAGGTTACCACTATACCAAAAAGTATATTTTTAGAAAATTAAAAAAAGGAATTGGCTATTAAATAATTTAAAACATACCTTATTAAGATGTATACTTACTTAAGATCTAAGTTATATATTTTAAGAAATATTATTATAATATTATAATATTTATAATTAATTATTTCAATATTTTTAAATATTAATTATTAGGCATTTTACTTCTTAATTATTATGTTACTATTTCAATGGTCAGTTACTATTCCAATGGTCAGATAGTTATTATACATCATACAAATTTCCCTAATTTTCTTTATTATTCATTTTATAAATTTTTATCAAAGTTACTTAAATTTCATTGATAAATTTTTATCTTGTTCTTATCAT
Organism: Viscum album; assembly: GCA_963277665.1. NCBI lineage: Eukaryota > Viridiplantae > Streptophyta > Magnoliopsida > Santalales > Viscaceae > Viscum > Viscum album. The sequence goes on from OY728132.1 coordinate 494,617,533, forward strand.
TTTTTTTCTATTTACAGTGTTGTTTACAACTGTGATATTTCCAATTGACCACAATCCTATAGATTTTTTGATTTTACTAATATTATTTTCTGGTTTTTATTATCCCACTGTACTGTTTTTAATTTTTTTATACTATATTTATCATACATATATAATTTTATATGCTAATGAAGTAAAATATATTTTTTATTATGTCGTGTATATGATTTATACTATATATTATTTATAAATATGACACACATATATTTAGGAAGACAATTTTTTATATTTTAAAATTTTGGGTTGTTATATTATCCACACCTTTTGTTATTTTATTCTAAAAACATCAAATTAAACCATAAGAAGAAAATATACAAGGGTGATTTTATTTCATTACATCCTCATGTTCCCATGATATTACTTCAAACTTTTGATTTTTCGATAGTACTTTGATAAGATGAGTGGTCCTATTTTATATAACTTTATCTCTATAATCTTATATTTCCCCCAGTTACTCCACATAAGTGAGATCATGCTAAAACTATACTACCTTTGGATTTAGTAAATGTTAGGGATCTTGTATTTACTTCTCCAATAGGAATATTTGGAATACATTATGTACTTATGATATGTTTGGTGGAATGGAAAGTTGATAGACCACAACTTTATCATAATAAAGAATCTCAAAGAGGTTAATGTACTTAGGATATAAGATTTTATTTCTCCACAATCCTCAAAATTCTATTCCATGTATATATTCTATAGAATAATTTATCTCTAACCTCAAACTATAGTTTACACCAAAGATTTTCAACGTAGCACTTCTATCAACTCTATTTTGCTTTGATGTGTTGATTAATGGATTACACCTTTTATATCATATCCTCTACCAGTTCAGTCTCTACAGCTTCCTTTATATAATGTCATCCTAACATGTTCAAGTTATTAATTTATTTCTATAGGGGGATTCATATTGAGTTGTATTAATGTTTGAGATAATGCTATTATTGTATGATAAATTGAACATAAGAAGATATTGGTCATATTATCCATTTAAGTACATATTGGGAGGAGAACCCTATAAGTTCTCTATCCATCAGTTCCAACAAACAAACCTATCAAGAACCATGTACATCAGAATTTTTTTCTTCTGATTGCCACATATTGTGCAACAATGAAGATCAAAAACATTTTTAGACAAATGTTTTTCCATTAACCAACTCTTATAGTATTGGGAACTATAACTAGGATGAGATGTCACATATTCACCATAGAGAACTCCACAATATCACTTCAAAAAAAAAAAAGAAAAATAATAAGATAAAAAAGATTTATGTGGTTTGAAAAAATGTCCTACATCCATAGGAGAACACTATAAAAATATTTCTTTTAAAGTGATACAAATGAGTAAAATATTCTAGCTCACTTCCGCTCTACTTTCAAGTATCACAAAATTAAGTCAGAAACTCCCACTATTCTTACATGAGAATAAAAAAAATACCCTTCCTAAGTAAGAAAACCACCTCTATTTATAGAGGTATCTATCCATTAAACCAGTTTCACTAACCTCCATGATTCCTGGTCAACATTTTGTTTATTTTGGAAATTGTTGATACACTATTGAACCATATGTTATAACTGTCAACAACCAGTCACCATGCACTACTACAAAAACGGGCAAGGGAAGTGCCCCCTTATATCAGCGCTAAGAAAAATCGCTGATAAACGTTACCCTATATTAGCGCCAAAATTTTAGCACTGATAAAAATACCTTTTATCAGTGCTAGAAAAGGGCTGATAAAGACTCCCTGTATGAGCGCTAAAATTTCAGCGCTGATACATGGATTCTTTATCAGCGCTTTTGTAGTGCTGATAAAGGGTACTATTATCTATTCTAAAAAAGAGCTAATAAAGGACACCTTTATGAGCGTTAAAATGTTAGAACTGATAAAGGTAGTCTTTATTAGCACTTTTTTAGCGCTGATAAAACCTTAGTGCATTTTTTATAAAGTCGGTCGCACAATGCCCTCGTTTTATCGCGACCTAAAGCTGTCGCGGTACTGGAACTCTGCGACTCCCCTCTGCCACCCACTGAGATCACGTTGCCGGACCTCTTCCGCCCTCGCTACTTGTTGCCGGACCTCCGCCGCCCACTGAGTTCGCATTGCCGGACCTCCGCCGCCCTCGAGCTTCAGTTTCCTGGACCTCCGCCACCCGCAACGCTTTCAAGCTTCGGTTTGCAGGACCTCCTTTAAGGAATGTTTTCCAAATCTTTTTTCAATATTGTTCTCCTCTCCCTTTTGTATATCATTTTTTTAACATGCTTTTTTATTCTATGGGTGAGTATTATGGATTGACCGATTGAAGAAAATGGACCATACTTGATGGAAAATGATGTAAAGGGGATGATTCACATGTGTTTACTAATTTTCATTATATTTCTCAAGAACATGGTGATTGTTTACTTTTATTGTTGAAAATCATCATTGTTTTTTGGTGGGGTTGTTTGAGAAGTTTTTTATTAGTTTGGTTGTGATAGATTCCATTGGGGGAGTGAGATGGTTGAGGTGGTAAATCATGCAGTGGGGAAGCATCAACCTTTCCATTGTTAAAAAGATGTAATGAGTGGGTTATTGTGGGAGATGACATCGTTAGTTGATATGGGTTTTCCTTTTAGTTTCCCAATGACGTAGAATATAGTTTTTAATGATGAAATTGAAAAGGGTTTGGTGGGAATTGAATAACTTCAAGGATAAAAATGAAATGGTGGCTATAAAACTATGTTCACCACCTACGCGATGAGTGTATCGGGTGGTTCCCTCTTCTAAAATTCAAATATGTGAGTTCCTTTACCGAGATATAAACCTATGACCACTCTTAATTCAGAAAACATCCAACTCTAGGTGATAATCCTAGGTTGCCTTAGGTGACGAGAATATGAAGTCCCTATGTTATGGGAATATGAGATCTTCTTTATCTCCCAAATAATGTTCCCTTGATTATACCTCATGAGATTATAAATAGATTCATTAGGGGATATGCCTAAGAATCCCCTAAGTGATGATCATAAGATATCTTATTCATCTCCTAGGTAATGATCCTATGATTATACCTCACATGAGGAGCATGAGATTCCTTAGGCGATGTGCCAAAGAATCCCATATGTGATGAGCATACGATCTCTAAACACTTCCCTTAGTAGATGATCTTATGTTCTTACCTGGTGTGATAAGAACACGATTCATTAGTTGATGAATATAGAAATCCTTATGTGCTATGAATATATTTTATGAACCAAATTGTTGTAGATTCCTCACATGAAAAATGTGATCCACCTTGTGTAATGAGCCCAAATATCCAAATCAAATGGGCCTTATTCTATGGGAACCATACATATTAGGACATACTCTAAATGAAAACATTCCCACACATAGAGGACCGTATTCAATTAGTGGTCCATACTCCTACTAGTTGAAAAAACCCTATACCACATAGAGTCATATTTTTTATGAATCCAAAATACACTCATTAGGCTATATCCCATTTTAGTTAGACCAAAAATGTATTATCACACATATTTACCATACTAAATTTCACTTGGTATCATTCAAAAAATCATCTATACAACTTGATGTTAAACTATATCAATTATTTATTATTAGAAGTACATTGCACATGGTTCTGATAAATACCCTCGGTGCATTCACTAACCCATGACATGTTGGAGGATGGTTTTAGGGGGTCACTAGACTATAATCTACTAACCAATAAAGGGTTCTAAATGGGTATAGGCCATGAAATAGTGTTATCAAAGAATTTTATTAGGAGATATGATGGGGTTTGATGTTAGGAACATTTGAGGATTTCAATGGTTTGGTTTAGAAATTATTTCATTTGAATTCATTGGTATGTTTTGGGTGTACCTTTCCTTAGGTTTCAAATTATGCTCTTAGTGGTTCTTCATGGTTAGTGGTTGTAGTCTCTTATTTGGGTGAAGGGATGTGTTCTTAGTATATTTCCATCTTATGATGTTCTTCATGTTTAGTGGTTTTAGTCTCTTATTTGGAGATGTATGATGTTCTTGGTGAGGGCCACTATCTAGCTAGTGGTTCATTGTATATGAGAAAGCATTGATGTAGTTGGAGATGTATGATGTTCTTTATTTGAGAAGACTCATTTAGATTCCAAGTGGGTGTTTCTATACTATATCTTCTTTTTTGGATTAATGTGTTTCATGAATTCATATTTTATCCATTTGAAGTTGGTTAGACATGTTTTTATCATTTTGAAGCAAAAAACAACCCTATTAATGGAAATAATATATGGAATGGATGGTATCTTGTTGTGAATTAACCTTTTTCATTGAAATAAATTAGGTTTACATCTAGACAACATGAAAGACACTAACCTATTCTCAAATACCATGTTTTTTCATCTTGTTTGGGGTATTTTAATTCACTCCCCCTTTTGGTTTCCATTTCTTCTTGGCATGATCATCAGGAACGGTTTCACTTCCACCAGCAGTGAGTATTTAGGGATGATGAATAAATACTAATGGTTAGGCTCTATTAATCTCCATTTTTATAAGGAAGTGGTTTTCTTCTACTGTATTTGGAATTCTTGTTTTGTGTACTTGAACCATAAATACTAATATTTTAGATTCTAATAGGATGGAGATGAATAAAGATTGGATGGATGCTAATCGTTTAACAATAGAGTACGAGAACGGAGTGAACGAGTTCATCAAGTTTGCAAAGGATCACACAAAGGATCCTTCTCAAATCCTTTGTCCGTGTTTATGTTGTTTTTATTCTAGACTACTTACTCCAGAGGATTTGGAAGAACATTTGATATGTCACGGAATAGACCGGAGTTATAAATGTTGGAATAAACACGGAGAAAAAGAGAATGTAGCTACTGGCCGGGATAAAACTGCATTTTATGGATCGTCAGATATGAATACAAATATGGATAATGAAGAAGACCATATGGAGGATGTGATTATAGATTTCAATGATGATGAAGATCATATTGAGGAAATGACAAATACAATTCAAGATGAACTCAATGATTGCCCAAAATTGTTTGAGAAGTTAAAGAGTTGTGCAAAGACACCATTGTATACTGCTTGCACTAGGTATACAACATTGTCAGCTGTACTAAAGTTGTATAAATTGAAAGTAGGAAATGGATGGAGTGATGTCAGTTTTACGGAACTACTTTATCTCTTGAATGACATGCTCCCGGAAGATAATGAGCTCCCAAGCCGGAAATATGAATCTAGACGAATGCTACGCTTGATGGGAATGATTTTTGAAATAATAAATGCCTGCCCGAAAGACTGTATATTGTTTCGCAAAGAGAAAAAATCACTTACATAATGCCCAAAGTGTCGTGCTTCTCGATACAAGAAAGATAAATCCAATCCTATGAAAGTTGTATGGTACTTTCCAATCATTATAAGGTTTAGGAGTCTATATGGAAGTGAAGAAACTGCAAGACAATTGTCATGGCATGCAGATAAAAGAAATAAAGATGGGTTATTACGTCATCCGGCCGACTCTCCTCAATGGAAGAAAATTGATCATGAGTATCCTGAATTTGGAAAAGAGCTGAGAAACCTTCGTCTTTCATTATCTACAGATGGAGTGAATACTTTTGGTTTTCAAACCAGCACTCATAGTACATGGCCTATTATGTTGGTAAATTATAACTTGCCACCCTGGTTATGCATGAAGCGGAAATTCATCATGTTATCTATGCTTATATCAAGACCAAAACAACCAGGTAACGATATTGATGTTTATCTGGCTCCTTTGATCGAGGATTTGAAGTTATTGTGGGACTCAGGTGTAATGTTGTATGATGCTTATAAAAGTGAATACTTCACGTTGAGAGCGATGTTGTATGGGACAATAAATGATTTCCCTGCTTATGGAAATTTTCCAAGCTATAGCATTAAAGGAACTAAAGGGTGTCTCGTGTGCGAAGAAGATACAGAATCAATTAGGTTGAAACATTCATCGAAATCCGTGTTTCTAGGACATCGTAGATTTATACCTCGTCGGCATAAGTACCGATCTTGGATGAAATCATTCAATGGAAGTTCAGAAAAATGCACAACACCGTATCCACTAACAGTTGATCAGCTGTTTGAGAAAGTAAAAGATCTGAACACTATTTTTGGTAAACCATTTTCGAAAAACCTTACAAAAATCAGTTGGAAAAAGAGATCAGTTTTTTTTGAATTACCATACTGGAATTGTTTGTACGTCAGACATTTTCTTGATGTGATGCATGTGGAAAAAAATGTATGTGACAGTGTTATCAGAACGTTGCTAAATGCCCCTGGAAAAATAAAATATGGAATTAAGGCAAGGTTGGACATGGTTGAAATGGGAATAGGAGAAGATAATGACTTCTGCACATTCTGATGCTCCTAACCTTGAGGCTGAACAAGTCTCTCAAGCAGCTGCTGCTGCAGCTGCTGCTGCTCCTGCAGCTCATGTTGCTACTACTGTTGCTCCTACTGCTCCTGCAGCTCATGCTGCTGCTGCTGTCGCTCCTGCTACGGCTCTGGTTGCTCCTGATACTCCCCCCGCTACGGCTCCTCCTCCTACTACTCCTCCTGTTTCTCCTCCTGCTGCTCCTCCTGCCGCGGCTCCTGCTTCTCTTAGTGTTGAGGTCCAACAAACATCAACACATGTTGATGATACCATTATAGATGAACATATAGATGATGTTGATATCGATGAAATGGTCAATAATGAAGGACCAGCATTGCAGAAATCCTAGGTGGGTTGTAGTTTAACAGTGTTAGCCAAAATTCTTAAGGTGAAAAGCAAATGCATCAAATTTAAAGTCTGATGGAATGCACGAGGCCAACATGTGAATCCCAACAAGGCTATGTTTAGCAGCTACATTGGAGTTGTCACTCAGCAACACATGCCGATTGACATAGATTCATGGCACCATGTTGTGTCCGGACTGAAGGCTATGATATGGGAAGAAATTACGGTAACATTATGAATTTATTTCTTTAATTTACTAGTAAAAAAAATAATGAAACAATGTCTTACTCTTCTCAATATCTTGTAGAGTACATTTATAGTAGACAATTCACACAAGGATTATGTACTAAGTCTTGCAGGAAAGATATATTGAGGTTTTCACACTATATTAACAAGATGTTACCTCAAAGATTCTAAAGGTAAAATAAACCCACAACCACCCATTGTCTACACTCACCTGATATCCCAAGAAGCATGGGATGCATTTATTGGCCGTTGTGGGGATGATAAGTTTCAGGCACATTGTGAGTAATAATACGTTGTTTGAGGATACCTGTATTCATCACTTTGAATGTCAATATTTCATTTATAAAATAGAAAATATGTATTAAAAATAAGGAACGTGCTTCAAAACCAACATACCCCTATCGTAAAGCAAGGATGGGGTACGCTTCATTAGAAAAGAAAATGGTACGTATTTTAAATTTACAATAATATTGTTAAGTTCAAATAAACAACATCATAATTATTTTTCTATGCTTATATGTATATTGATGAGTCTAAAACCAAATGCACTTCCATCCCACGTCATGTGCTATGGAAGGAGGCACGTGTGAACAATGATGGGAAGTTAGTAGATGAGAACACACAGAAAGTGTGGGAAATATGTGTAAGTATGAAACGACGATAAAATAATTTGTTTAAAATTGCCATTACATAAAAATAATTAGTTATTTTCCTATATCCGATAGTCACAGGAATCAGCTACTCCTGTAGCTGATACAGACCTATTATAGAAGGCTTTGAAGCAGCCAGAAAAATACGGTCGTGTCAGAGGTGCAGGGTTTGGGGTGACACCTCGAGTATATTTTTAGAAGAAGAAAAAAATGGATGATACATATGAAAAATTGGAACAAATGAGCGAAAAAATAACAAACCTTAAAGAAAAATTGCAATGGCAGGGAGAGTTTCTAGCAAATTTTATGGGTGAGAAGCAAAGGGAAGCCACAACTCAAGAAAAACCACCGCATGAACATCCCACCCCATTCCCCACCAGCTTTGAGGCGAGCCATTCGCCTCAAAGAACTATCTTAGCTGTGGTAATCAATATTCTAATAATTGTTCCCATGAAATATGAATCAGAAAAACTCTGATAATTTTTCTGTACTCATCTTCTATAGGGTGATAATGATTGTGATTTATATCTATCAACACCCACCTATCACCTTGTAGCGAGGGATACAGTGTTTAATATCCCAGATGCCACACTGCATAATAGACCACTTCCAAAAGATCATCTGAAAGTGACGATTACTATAGCTCATGAGCCAAAGGCAGAGCTACCTATTCCACTTGATGACGATGATATTCATATGGTCGAAAAGGCTATTGGGACATTCATTGCATGGCTGTCACAACTTGTAAGAGTACATGCGGACAAAGAGGTATTTATTTCCTTTTCTTTTCAAGCTAAACCCTTAAAAATTAATGAAAAAAGGGTCTGAACCAATGATTGTTGTTATAGACAGAGAAAGGGAAGGGGGTGACAAACGTTGGCTCCAAACCATCTAAAGGATCGACCAAATAATCCCATAGAGATACTGAAAGCACAATAACACCACCTGTTCTCTTTACACATTTACTAACATTGAAGACACATGTTGATATGAAGCTAAAAGATGGTAATAATCATATAGTGGTTTTCGAAGAGAATATATACGGAGAGGAAAGTCAAGATTTCATTACTGCTGAAAATGTAAATGAAATCCTTGAAAATAATTGGCTAGGCGTCACAGTAGTAAATGTATATATGAGGTTTGTTTCCATGAATTGATTTTCCAAAAGCTGATCTAGCGTGAAAATTATGACTAAATGCATTTTATATTGTTGACAGACGCATTTATGAAAAACAGTTGAAGGGATTTTCCCATGAGCTAAGATTTGGACTGGTTAGTCCTCATATCACATCGACACACCTAACAAAAATAAAGCCATCAAAAATGAATGAAATAGTGAACGGCTTGCTGAAAACATTTGAACGCAAGATTACAGATGACAGACTTTTCCTAATACCAACCATGCAGTGGTAATACTCTACGATTAAAGCATATCAATTATATTTTCAATTATTTTATTACTTATTCATTTTTGTGTTTTTAGGAAACATTGGTTGCTAATTGCGGTCAACTTGGATACTCCAAAGATTTATTTTCTGGATTCAAAGCAAGGATATCCATCAAACCGACCACACATGATGGAGTTTGTGAATCTGTAAGACACTACATCTTACGTTTTAGGTCTAAACATCAATTAATATAATTTATATTATCTTTTACTGATAGGGAGGTTTATCATTATCGTCTAAAAAAAGGAATGCGGCCAGGGGCTAAGCATAAGGAGGCGATAAAGTGCTACGTCTGGACAAATATCAGGGTAAATATAATAAAATTTCACTATCCAAACACATCTCAACACAAGTTACTTATTCTATTAATGATCAATTTTTTTGCAGTGTCCAAAACAAACAAACGATAATGATTGCGGTTATTATGTTTTTAAATTTATGAAAGAGATCGTTTTTCATCAACAAACTAGCATCCCTAAAGTAGTATTTTTAAAAACAACTACTAGTTTGTTTAAGTTATTTATTAATTCTTTATTTTTTTATTTTGTAGTACAACTATGACTGCCGAAAATACTCATACTCAATAGATGATATAGATGTGTTCAGAAACGAGTGGGCTGCATACCTGATGGAAGATTGTACACAAATACAATGAATATCTGACTTGGGGACATGTACAATTTGTGGTCATTTTTGAGAGGGGTTAAGGGGATCAAAAGATGAAACATTGTTGTATGTAAATGTTCGTAAGAAAATTGTAATTGTTATTAAATAAAACATCCTTTCTCCAATGAGTCATTTTACCATTTTAACAGATGATATGCACAAGCAACATGCAAGAATGCTGAACCACTCAAAGGGTCTCTATTTTGTTTAAAATGGACAAGATTTTAAGTGAAAACAACAACTGACCTATGAAAATCCGACCAAACGCATTCGGATTGCATTGATATTTTATAAGAACAATCCAAGGGTCCTTGGTAATGTGTACGAGTCAACCCCGCCTCAACCCGAGGCACGGTGTGGCCGCTAACACTCAAAGGGTCTCTATTTTGTTTAAAATGGACAAGATTTTAAGTGAAAACAACAACTGACCTACGGAAATCCGACCAAACGCATTCGGATTTCATTGATCTTTTATAAGAATGATCCAAGGGTCCTTGGTGACGTGTAAGAGTCAACCCTGCCTCAATCCAAGGCACGGTGTGGCCGCTACCACTCAAAGGGTCTCTATTTTGTTTAAAATGGACAATATTTTAAGTGAAAACAACAACTGACCTACGTAAATCCAACAAAACGCATTCCAATTGCATTGATATTTTATAAAAAAGATCCAATGGTCCTTGGTGACGTGTACGAGTCAAACCTACCTCAATATGAGGCACGGTGTGTCCTCTAGCACTCAAAGGGTCTCTATTTTGTTTAAAATGGACAAGATTTTAACTGAAAACAACAACTGACCTACGGAAATCTGACCAAATGCATTAGTATTGCATTGATCTTTTATAAGAACGATCCAAGGGTCCTTGGTGACGTGTATGATAGTTTACCTTCTTAGAGAAGATTTTATGGAAGAGTATAAGAGACACGAAGTAATGAAGATCATTAGAGTGTTGGAGCAAATGTGGTTGCTATAAATAATGTGGCAATCGGCTTGTGCAACGCGGCCTAAGTTACAACTTGAAGGTATTGTACTTTATTTTTTTCTGGAGGGTTTCACTATAAATGAATTTTGGAATGATCATTTCTATTCATTGTCTTTTAGGTTTTTTTGACAGCCAAGGGGAAAGGGTGGGGTCTGCAGACATTGGAGGATATGTCGAAGGGTGATTTTGTGTGTGAATATGTTGGAGAAATGGCCTCTTTTCCCTTCAAGCTCCCCGAACCCCGATGGTGATCGGGGTTCGGGGATCTTGAAGGGCAAAGAGGCCATTTGGTTAGATTTTAGATAATATGGAAATGTTGAAAACATATAGGATGTAATTTCCCATAAAGTCACCCTTCGAAATATCCTCCAATGTCTGCAGACCCCACCCTTTCCCCTTGGCTTTCAAAAAAACCTAAAAGACAATGAATAGCAATGATCATTCCAAAATGAATTTACACTTAAACCCTCTAGAAAAAAATAAAGTACAATACCTGTAAGTTGTAACTTAGGCCGCGTTGCACAAGCCGATTTCCACATTGTTTTTAGCAACCACATTTTCTCCAACAATCTAATGATCTTAATTACTTCATGTATCTTATACTCTTCCAGAAACTCTTCTCTAAGAAGGTTAACTATCGTGTATGCATACTAACCTTCAAATTCATGGGTGCAAGTACAAAGCATGGATGAAGATAAACAATTTCTAAAACAAGTTGACCAACATGCATCATCCTCAATGGAAGTAAGATAGAAATTCACATTGACGTTCTTAAAGATATGATTTTTCTGTATATAGTGAAAGGGTGGTGGATGTTCAAAAACAAGAGTCACCTCTCTTAGTGAACCCCAACTCTGAGAGCTCCATCCACTGATCTGCATCCAATAATCACTTTCTAATGACACTAAATCCTCACTATAGGAACTTCTCTATGGCCATCTCTATCTAATGAATCTCTCTGATGGATGTATTTACAGTAACCTTTCTACCTATATACTTTGATGCTGATAAACTAGAAAAAATCTGTCTAGTTTTTCTGATGATCTCAGTCAGATCACATCAGTCCAATGTCCTCCATATGAAATACTTATTTTTGTGAATCTAAATAACTTCCACAGACCTAAAAATCTCCCACTTGGAAATTAATTTAGTATTATAGCCTTCATCATCCATCCACCTAAGCTCATACTTATTATAATGTATGTAGTGTTCTAAATTTATTCAGATTAGCTAAGTCTAATAGAGGAACAATGTTTCCTTACACATTATTATAATATCAACTTTGTAAAAAAATACAAAGGATTCTAATTAATTGTAACATTATGAAGTTCCAACACTTTATATTACTTTAGGATTCATATAAATTGATATTCCAGGTAAATACGTTTCATTTTTTTTAAATAGTATATTTGCAATGAATGGAAGTTTGGATATCACAGAATTACATCCCTCTATTTTATCCCTTTCCAAGTTCCTTTATAAATAGTATCAACCATATCAACTCTTTTCTTACCCCAGTAGTAGAAACATTCTCTACTTTTATTGTAGATAAAGTAACCACTTACCTCAATTGATTCATCCAACTAACATCTATCCCACCAAAATTAAATACAAAGTTTATAGAAATATTCTATAAGTCCATGTCTCTTATAAAATCTACATTGAAAAAAATTCATTTGATCATTATCACAAAAACATAAAACTATATCCACTAACCCCTTAAGGTATCGTAAGATCCATTTCAATGCTTTCCAAAGATTCATACTAGGATTTTACATGAAACAACCAACAACTCCCACTACAAATGAAATATTTAGTTGAGTATAAACCATTGGATACAACAAACTTCTTACAAAAAAAGCATAAGAAACCATACCCATGTCACAAACTTCTCCTTACATTGATGTTTCTTATTATTTATAAAGTTTAAAGTGTCTAGAAAGGGGGGTTGATACTAGTTTACAACTAGTCATTCTGAATCATTTGATGACCTTCCTAATTCATTCCTTTTAGGATAAAACCAAGGTGATAGATTTCCTATTCTTCTTGATTCTCATCCCCAATATCTTATTATAATTTCCAAGGTTCATAATCTCAAAAATTATTAACATATTCTTCTTAAGCTCCTCAATACAATAGAACTCTAGACCAGTAATCTACATATCATTCATATACAAAAAGAATATGATATATGTTCCATCATCCCATTTCTTTTTGTAACAATAGTAATAAAAATAAAATTGATTACAATTTTCTTAAAGTATGAAAGTTTTAAATTTTTTATTCCACTATCTTGGATCTTTCTTCAATCATTAAAAACTTCATTTTAACTTACAAAGAAAATCCTTCTTCTGATGAACTTCATAACCCTTAGGATGAACCATGTAAATTTATCCCACTAATCCCCCATATATAAAGGTTTTATTTATATATATCTACTCCAAGTGTAGAAAATTAGATGAAATAATTCTAATCACTATCTGAATGGTTGTGTACTTCGCCCCTGGTGAGAAAATTCTAGAAAAGTATATTCTAACCTTTCTTTGTACCAATTAATTCCATCAAATTCCTCTTTAAAATAAAAATACCATTTGTTTTCTAGATTTATATTTACTTCTGGTAGCTCAGACAACTACCAAGTATTTTTTAGATTTAAGGAACTTATTTCTTATTCCATGGTTAAATGCTGCTCTTTAGAGTCTATATGAGTAACTGCCTCCTCTAGACTGTCCAGTTCCCCTACATCCATTAGAAGTAATAAATTCATATCAGCTTCAAAACTATAAACTAGTTTTTTAATATGAGTGGATATACCCAACACAACCTTAGGTTCATCCTTTAAAAACTCACTATCCAACATTCATCTATTTTATCTTTATCCATCTAGTATATTTCTATCCAAACTTTCTCCATATAATAGCAATTTGTTTGATGAAAATCTATCCGGTCATCCTCTATCAGAGCCCCAGACACTAAAGTTTCCTTTGAAATATCAAAACTGAATTTTTATTTGGTCACCTCTATCCGATCACCATGAACTTAGATAGTGTAACATCCCGAATCTGGATTCCACCCAACAGTAAACTAAAATTAGTTGTCCATATGGACTCAAGCACATCTCCCCAAATGCCAGAGGCTGCTAACTAGAAGTAAGGGCCCAGGTGTGATAATTGGGAGACTTTTCCCTCATTAGAAGAGTGTAACATAGAATAATACAATAACAATTCAATAGCGGAAGAATTAATACCATACAAAAAATGTAAATAACAGAATACTGATATTATAAATAATCTAGATATCATACCATACAAAAGATGTTGCTACATGCTATAAGTTCTAGAAAACCACTAAAATAGGCTACACTATAGTAATATCTAATAAAATTACTAAAAGTAAAAAAAGGAAAAAATAATCTTAGAAGCATCGCAAGCCTCAGCTTTATCCTATGCTCCCCTGATCCTAAGAAGCATCTCAAGTGCATGTAGGAAGGCACTTTCACTTATCAACACCTATAATCATATAATCTATTTGGGTCCAAAACATGACCCAAATAGGATGTAAAACTAAATCCCAGTAGACAACCACATAAGGTCTATACCAATCTATTAGTGAATATATATAATAGGCAGTGTGCAATAATTGTTGGAGTTAGTGGTCTAGAACCAACTACTTTGTACTTTATTCGTTAAATAAAAGCCTTATCACATCTTGATTGTTTTCTGTGTGACATGTCATGTGATAATGTCCTAAGGACAGCTGTTGCATTAAAGGGTCATAGTGGATCCCTGCTATGATGAGAACCTGGAAGTGCCATAACACTATTCTTGAATGTATATTCTATGGCCAGATGATATTATTTGAGGGACACAAATAATACAGGTCATTAGGGGTGAGGACTCATAAAACTTTGAGGCACCTTATCATGGTGTGCGCCCTTGGTAATATCTAGGAGGATATTATGAGAACGAGACCCGCCAGTAGGAAATCCACATTTCATAGTGTCATTGGATGTTCCTATCTGTGGACGTGTGTATTGGTCCTTAGACTTTAAGATTATTATTAATGGGTATTACAACTCGCACACTTAGATGTATTGACGAAAACTTTGATGACACACTGTTCACAACAAGGTAGGATACGTTGGGTGCGTCACGAGTAATACCACATTAATAGATAATGCGAGAAAGGATTTGTCCCTTCCGTTCCATAACGGAAGTAGAAATCTCAGGCCCTTTGATGGAATTGATACAACCTAAATAAATCCATGGCCATGGTAAGGTATGGGAAAGTTCAATTCCGGAAAGTCAAAGAAAGAATAATCAATCACATGGGTTGATGGAACTAGCATGCAACCTGCTTGATTGGAGATATCGAGACAAAGAGATTATATTACACGGTAAGCGTTTGTAGGAGGTGACACGTCATTGCAGCGTTAACTTCTTTCTCTATGGGTGAGTTGGCGTGTTGCTAGACGCTAACCTTGGAATTTAGGCAGGCTCAGCCTAATGCCACTGAGAAAGAGGCCTAGAGGGTCACAAACTAAGTGTGTCCATGTATCTCAGTTAAATATTAATTTAACAAGTTAAATAAATATTATTCCCGACTATGGTTTAATAATTATTTAAGGATGCCTGATCGCATTTGTTTCAACACTAGTTATTCGAGAGAATATAGTTTGGGAAAAATAATATATTTATTAGCGAGTAATGCAGTTACATTTATTTAAGAAATAAATAGTCATTACTCAAGGTCTAATAAATATGATGGAGGAAATAAATAAAATGAAAAAAATAAAAGTACACGCTGTGTAGTTTGTTTTTCAGGATTTGTGAGAAAATATTGTTTATTTAATTAAATGATATTAAATGTAATATGTTGGGCGCATGTCAAGTAATAATGATGGTCAACTGTCATTATCAAGACATGTGGTATTACTAAGAATTAAATTAAATGATTAAATGCTTTTGGGAAATTAATTCATTTTATTATTCTAAGTATTATAATCCCAATTACATGATTCTCATAGGATTAGAGAGCCATTGTTGTGCACAACGGATTTGGAAATACTCTCAAGCCAAAGAGAGAATTCCCTTTCTACAAAGAACACCCTCAAGTTACGAGAGCAAGATCCTCCACCGGATCAAGGCGGTCGAAGGTGAACATCGCAAGCGAAGGTTCTTCTATGCTAGCACCCGAAGATCCCTTCGGCTACGTCCAGAGATACGTGACACACGTGTGGATCACCGCTAGAGGAATCCTACACTTGGATTCTACGATGCAACGACGGATCACCGAATCATGACCGGACACATCAACGAAGAAAGAATTCCAATGAGGTACTTCTTATGCATTAATTAAATTAATTATAATCAACATATGATGATCCTCCTCAAGGGTTTCGGGACTCTTCTTTTCTTTTTGTTCTTCGTTCTATTCCAAAGATTCAGTGTTTTATATCGTGACGGATCTCAGATTGAACGTTGTTTAACGTTAAAATTAAAGTTGGGCTGACCAACCAACGGGCTTCCGCTGCGCCCGGAACCTACAAGTGGTATTAGAGTGGTCATATCGTTGGTTATAATTATTTAGTTTTTTGTTGGTGATTTACGCATTTAATAATTTAGTTATTTCAATTAATGTTTAATCGTTCTAGAAATCTGAATCTCGAGATCTGTTCCTCCTCCCTCGTTTCTCGTTCACCTCACAGAAATGATTTTTTTCTTTTAATTTTGATTAAAATAAAATAGAGGAGCTCATCCGAATGAGCCAAATGTTTCTGGCCGTACAACACCAGAATACACGACGTGTATTCGGAAGTACACGCCGTGTAGTCTAGGTTCAATGCATTGACCGATCCACCAAATTGGGCCATGTATTGAGGTCATTTATGACACCGTGTGTTGACCAGAAACAGGTGGCACACGGTTTCCAGAATACATGCCGTGTGGTCCAATGAACACGGCGTGTAGTCCCTTCGGGTTAGGGTTGGGTTTTGTACTTCGTACATGGCCTGCCTGGCTGGAAACTATGTAACGCGGAAACTACACGGCGTGTGTCCCACTATAAACTTTATGTACTCCGAAAATTTTCGAAGTACATTAACACGACCTGTCCCCGGGTGTGTACTTCAGATGAACGATGAAGAAAAGTACACGCCGTGTAGTCAGAACTACATGCCGTGTACTCCAAAAATTTCCGAAGTACATTAATACGCCCTGTCCCCGGGCGTGTACTTCGGATGGACGGTAAAGAAAAGTACACGCCGTGTAGTCGGAACTACACTCCATGTACTTACCCAAATTATGCAGATTTATTAAAATTTATTATTATATTATACAAACCCTTGAGACGTGTACCATGGTGCAGGCTTAAAGCTGAGGCACAACACGTGATAGGTGTTTTATATATATGTGTTTAATTTAACATCTGCGTAATAAATGGGAATTCACCGGGTTGACTCCAAGATACAAGTTACATACAAGGATAATTTTAAATGAATCTATTTGTTTAAAATTATGATGGATGAGAATCTCAAGGAAATTCAGAAAAGGGATTTAAGATAAAAGGATTGATTAATTAAAGATAATTAATTGATTTGAGCATGATTTATCTTAAACAAGAACGATTAAAGAATTGAATGCTAGTTTTATTTATGCGTAAATATCGTTGCATGTATGGATGATCATGAGCTAGACCGAGACCTTTGTATGTGAATGGATTATTTTAATTTATTTATTTTAATTAAATTTGGTGGCCTGCGATCCATCTCCTCATTAATATGTAGGGCCTGTGCGCCCAAGGATTCTTTTATGTAAAAACCCCTTTTTCCCCTCACCTGCGTGTGAGATAAATGCATATGTAATGGATGGACCTCCCAAGCTAGTAGAGGCGGCTCAAGTCAGGAGCCATGGTGAAACCAATCCAAGGAGATACAAAGTTGGATAGGTGGAAATCTGTAAACATGAACCTGAAAGGTTCAAGGTGTTTCTCCCCTAGGTCTTGGGTTAGTTTATCAACCGCTAGATAAACTAACCAATATAAAAGCTCATGATCATACCGTTTATTTTATTTCTGTCAGTTGCATGGTTTATTTATTGTGGGTGTGTTTTCACGATCACACAATTAATGAATTAAACGAGCATGCAAGATGGAACTAAAATAAAACCAGATTATATGTAAATATTATCTTAGACATGGTTAATCACTTAAGTATATCCCACTTAATATTAACAAGTATGTAATCAAAGATAATAAAATGGCAATTTACATATAAGGATAAAATCCCTCAAAATAAATATTAAGTCGGCATAGCCTTCCATAATCTTGGTTAGAATCGAACCATAGTTCAAAGTGCTTGACCAACCCTAGTTGGGGTACTTTCAATTATCGGGGAATTCTAATTCAAGGTTTTGGGTTGACTTGACTTGGTTCACATCAAGGGTTGACTGCCACAGCAGGACTTGGTGTAACCAAGAGGCAAAGGTTGAGGAAATCCAAAAAGGATTTCAGGATTGGGGAGTCCACTCAACGGATCAAGGAGCTGCGAGTTAATGCAGTTGGAATTTGGAATGCCTACCTAAAACCCTTCATGTTGCTTGACCAACCCTAGTTGGGGTAATGTGAAGGGCAATATGGATCCTTTCCTCTAGAATATTCACACAACAGAATATTCCGAAGTCAATGGTGAGGGCTATTGGATTCCGCTAAAATAGTGGGAGACTAATAAGTATTAATTTATTTATTTGTCTCAAATTTTGTAATAAAGTACTAAACCTTTGATCATCTTAATTTGTAGAAACGACAAGAAAATGACTTCAAACATATCATTGCGCACCATACTCGAAAAAGAAAACCTTCTCACCAGCACCAATTTCCAAGAGTGGCAGAGGCGTTTACGCGTCGTCCTTCGCCAAGAAATGAAATTATATGTGCTGGAAGAGCCTATTACAGTTGCGCCTGGGAAAGAGGCTAGTGATGAGGAATTATCTCTCTATATGAAACACATGGATGATTCCACATATGTCCAGTGTTTCATGCTATCAGCCATGTCTAATGAGCTCTTGAATCAACATGAAAACATGGATGCATATAGCATGATGTCTCACCTTAAAGATCTCTACCAAGAGAAGGTGAGACAGGAGAGGTATGAGATCTCCAATGCTTTGTTTACCATGAAGCTTGGAGAGTCTGCGCCAGCTGGGCCTCATGTAGTCAAGCTTATTGGCTACATTGAACGCTTAGACATCTTAGGGATTAAATTACCGGATGAGTTGCGTACAGATCTCATCCTATCATCACTGCCCAAGACCTTATCTATCTTCATTGTCAACTATAACATGAGTGGAAATGAGAAGAGTCTATCAGAGATTCTGACCTTGATTCGCCAGGTAGATAAGGACATGAGACGTGACAAACCCGCGGTCCTTATGGTGAACAAGAAAAGGAAGGACAAGGAAAAGGGGCCAAAGACTTATAAACGGTCTGAAGCCCTCGAGCACCATCCCTTCAAGAAGGGGAAGATCCAGAGGCAGGGCAAGGAACGGGAGGCAGTGTGTTTTGTATGTGTCAAGAAGGGCCACTGGAAGAGGAACTGCACCCAGAAGCATGGGGATGCTAAAGGTGTGTTTGTTATCGAGTGCAATCTTTCTATTTCTACACATTGGGTATTAGATACAGCTTGTGGGGCTCACATCTGTATTCAAATGCAGGAACCAAGTAGATTTATAAAGATCTCCAGAGGAGAGGTGGATCTTCGAGCTGCCAATGGCGCAAGGCTGGCTGCGTTGGCTATTGGTGACTACCACCTCTCATTGCCAACTGGGATGATTTTGGTTTTACATAACTGTTATTACGTGCCTAGTGTTACCAAGAACATAATTTCTATATCTTGTTTGGATATGGATGGATTTGTTTTCAAATTTGGAAATAAGGGTTGTCTCTTTTATAAGAACAACGTATGTTTTGGTATGACACATTTAAATAATGGTTTGTATGTATTAAATTACGAAAACCAAGTGTTGGCAATCGATAACGAAACAAACTCACATGACTCATACATCACCCAGTTATGGCATCACCGCCTTGGTCATGTGAACGAGAAGCGTTTGACAAAGCTCTGCCAAGATGGCTATTTAGACTCTATTGAGCTAAAACCACTTGATAGATGTCACGCTTGTTTACAAGGAAAAATGACCAAGCCTCCTTTTGGTGGACAAGGTGAAAGGGCCACAGAGCTTCTAGGATTGGTACACACGGATGTGTGTGGACCATTTCTAGTAGAAGCTAGAGGTGGATATTCTTACTTCATTACTTTTACTGATGATTTGAGTAGATATGGATATGTCTACTTAATGAGGTATAAGTCAGAGTCCTTAGAGAAATGTAAGGAATTCAAGAATGAAGTATAGAATCATCTTGGTAATAAGATAAAGAAGCTTCGATTAGATCGAGGTGGAGAATATCTAAACCAAGAGTTCATCGATCTTCTACGGGAGTCTGGGATTCTATCTCATCTCACTCCTCCTTATACACCATAGTGGAATGGTGTTAGTGAAAGGAGGAACTTCACCTTGTTGGACATGGTGAGGTTGATGATGAGTCATGCAGATGTTTCATTATCCTTTTGGGGATATTCATTACAAACTGCAGCATACACATTAAACCGAGTACCAACTAAGGCGGAAAATGGAATTCCATCCGAGTTATGGAATGGAAGGAAACCCAATTTGTCGCACACACGTGTATGGGGATGCGAGGCGTTTGTTAAGGCCTTTTCAGGCAACAAACTAGCACCCCAGGTTACGAAGTGTATCTTTATAGGATATCCCAAGGAAACGAAAGGATATTACCTATATAACCCTCAAGACAAGAAAGTGATTGTCGCCAGACAAGCCGTCTTTCTTGAGAGGGAGAACATCCTCAAGAAGGATAGTGGGAGAAAGATTGACTTCGACGAAGTTGATGCTCAAAATACACAGGAGTTGGTACAGGAACAAGTTCCACATGTCCCCGTGGAAGAGGATCCAGAAACACAAGTACTGCGTAGGAGCTCAAGAGAGGTAAGGGAACCAGAGAGATTTGGTTTCCTAGTCACCGAGGATGGTGAATCATTATTTTTGGACAATGATGAACCTCTCTCCTAAAAGGAATCAGTAGAAATATCAGAAGCTGCAAGATGGATAGAAACTATGAATTCTGAGATGGATTCCATGTATCAGAACCAAGTTTGGGTTCTGGTCGATGAGCCAGTTGATGTAAAGCATGTTGGATTCAAATGGGTATTCAAAAGAAAGCTAGACATGGAAGGTCAAGTTAGCACCTATAAAGTAAGTCTAGTGGCTAAAGGATTCAGACAGCGTCAAGGAATTGACTATGATGAAACCTTCTCTCCAGTTTCCATGTTTAAATCCATAAGAATCATACTTGCCATAGCAGCTTACCATGACTACGAGATTTGGCAGATGGATGTCAAAATATAATTCCTTAACGGGAACCTTCAAGAAGATGTCTATATGACACAACCAGAAGGGTTTATGACACCAGGTGAATCCAAATGGGTTTGAAAGTTTCAAAAATCCATTTATGGATTGAAGCAATCATCCAGGTCATGGAACATTAGATTTGATGAAGCCATAAAGGAATTTGGTTTCATTAAGAACGAATGTGAGCCATGTGTTTATAAGCGGTTTAATGGGAATGCGGTCATCATCCTAGTGGTATATGTTGATGACATATTTCTTATTGGAAATGACGTACCAGCCTTACAGTTAGTTAAGGACTAGTTGAACAAGTGTTTCTCCATGAAGGACTTAGGAGAAGCAGCCTACATTCTAGGGATCAAGATCATTCGTGACAGATCCAAGAGGCTGCTTGGACTAAGTCAGGGTACATACATTGACCAGATACTAAAGAGATTTAGTATGGAAAAATCCAAGAGGGGATTGGTTCCAGTGTCACATGGCTTAAATCTTTCTAAGAAAATGTGTCCCCAGACACAACAGGAGAAAGATAGGATGAGAAAGATCCCATACGCTCTGGCTATAGGATCCATCATGTATGCCATGTTATGTACCAGGCTTGATGTTTCCTATGCACTGAGCATGGTAGGAAGATATCAAGCAGATCCAGGAGAACAACATTGGACTGATTTTAAGACTATCCTTAAGTATCTGAGAAGAACTAAGGGTATGTTCCTGGTGTATGGAGGAGATGAGGAGCTTGTCATTAGAGGGTATGCTGATGCTGGTTTTCAAACAAATCAGAATGATCTGAAGTCACAATCTGGATATGTTTTCTGTCTCAATAGAGGAGCTGTGAGCTGGAAGAGTTCAAAGAAGCCAGTTGTCGCCGATTCTATAGCGAATTCCGAGTATATAGCGGCTTCTGATGCAGCCAAGGAAGCTGTATGGATTCGGAACTTTGTCCAGGAGCTTTATGTGGTGCCTAGCAGTAAAGATCCCATTACATTGTATTGTGATAATACTATAGCGGTGGCTCTTGCAAAAGAACCAAGGTCACATCAACGGACAAAGCACATACTCCGGAAGTATCACCTCTTGAGGGATTTCTATCAAAGGGGTGAAGTTGCAGTGAGCAGAGTGTCCACAGAAGAGAACTTGGCGGACCCCATGACTAAAGGCATATCTCAGCAGAAGCATGAATATCATGTGAGAGCTAGCGGGTTAAAGGTTGTTAGCAGTTGGCTCTAGTCCAAGCGGGAGTCTGTTGGAGTTGGTGGTCTAGAACCAACTACTTTGTACTTTATTCATTAAATAAAAGCCTTATCACATATTGATTCTTCTTCTGCGTGACATGTCATGTGATAATGTCCTAAGGACAACTGTTGCATTAAAGGGTCGTAGTGGATCCCTACTATGATGAGAACCCGGAAGTGCCATAACACTATTCTTGAATGTATGTTCTATGGCCGGATGATATTATTTTAGGGACACAAATAATACAGGTCATTAGGGGTGATGACTCATAAAACTTTGAGGCACCTTCTCATGGTGTGCACCCTTGGTAATATCCAGGAGGATATTATGAGAACGAGACCCGCCAGTAGGAAATAAACATTTCAGAGTGTCATTGGATGTTCCTATCTGCGGACGTGTGTATTGGTCCTTAGAATTTAATATTATTATTAATGGGTATTACAACTCGCACACTTAGATGTATTGACGAAAACTGTGATGACACACTATTCGCAGCGAGGTAGGATACATTGGGTGCGTCATGAGTAATACCGCATTAATAAATAATGCGAGAAAGGATTTGTCCATTCCGTTCCATAACAGATGTAGATATCTCAGGCCCTTTGATGGAATTGATACAGCCTAAATAAATCCATGGCCATGGTAAGGTATGAGAAAGTTCAATTCCGGGAAGTCAAAGAAAGAATAATCAAGCACATGGGTTGATGGCACTAGCATGAAACCCGCTTGATTGGAGATATAGAGACAAAGGGATTATATTCCACGGTAAGCACTCGTAGGAGGTGACACATCATGGCGGCGTTAACTTCTTTCTCTATGGGTGCCTTGGCGTGTTTCTAGACGCTAACCTTGGACTTTAGGCAGGCTCAACCTAATGCCACTAAGAAAGAGTCCTAGAGGGTCACACACTAAGTGTGTCCATGTATCTCAGTTAAATATTAATTTAACAAGTTAAATAAATATTATTCCTGACTGTGGTTTAATAATTATTTAAGGATGCCTGATCACATTTTTTTCGACACTAGTTATTCGAGAGAATATAGTGTGGGCAAATAATATATTTATTAGCGAGTAATGCAGTTACATTTATTTAAGAAATAAATAGTCATTACTCAAGGTCTAATAAATATGGTGGAAAAAATAAATAAAATGAAAAAAAATAAAAGTACACGCCGTGTATATTTATATACACGCCGTTTAGTTTGTTTTTCAGGATTCTTGAGAAAATATTGTTTATTTAATTAAATGATATTAAAATTAATACGTTGGGCGCATGTCAAGTAATAATTATGGTCAACTGTCATTATCAAGACATGTGGTATTACTAAGAATTAAATAAAATGATTAAATGATTTCAGGAAATTAATTCATTTTATTATTCTAAGTATTATAATCTCAATTACATTATTATCATAGGATTAGAGAGCCATTGTTGTGCACAACAGATTTGGAAATACTCTCAAGCCAAAGAGAGAATTCCCTTTCCACCAAGAACGCCCTCAAGTTATGAGAGCAAGATCCTCCACCGGATCAAGGCGATCGAAGGCGGACATCGCAAGTGAAGGTTCTTCTGCGCTAGCACCTGGAGATCCCTTCGGCAACATCCAGAGATACATGACACACATGTGGATCACCGCTAGAGGAATCCTACACTTGGATTATACGACGCAACGATGGGTCACCAAATTGTGACCGAACACATCAATGCAGAAAGAATTCCAACAAGGTATTTCTTATGCATTAATTAAATTAATTATAATCAACATATGATGATCCTACTCAAGGGTTCCAGGACTCTTCTTTTCTTTTCGTTTTTCATTCTATTCTGAAGATTCGGCATTTTATATCGTGACAGATCTTGGATTGAACGTTGTTTAACATTAAAATTAAAGTTGGGATAACCCACCAACGCGCTTCCGCTGCGCCCGGAACCTACAATAATGAATTCTGAAAGCTAGGAGTACTCAAAATTTAACAACCTACAAGCACAGATTTCCCTTTAAATTTCATCTTACAATCCATTTAACAATTCAATTACATTTAATTCACAATTAATGAGATCCAACATAAGCCTAACATCCCTCGTATAACTGTAAGCACAACAAATGCCTCAAAAGGCCATATAAAAAACAAGTGAAGACCAAATCCAAGCATTTGCTTTGGCCTGAAATATGTATCATAAATCATTCCATTTAAATATTAAATTTATAACTTGATCCTGTCCTTGAAATTTTGAGGTTTGAATTCAAGTATCACTCTAGGGGAAATTTCCACAAACTCCCTATAATCCTGTACAAGTGAACCTCTCAGGAACCTGGTATCACTCTAGGTCTGGTATAAGTCCATGTCAACTGAGCCTGTCCTTGGAGGTCTCATAGGGTAGCCCTAAGTATCACTCATGACATAAAATTAATGCCTCTTGATCCCATCCATGGCACCCTTCAATGGATCCATGTTTCACTCGACATTTAAGTACAACCTCTATGAGACTGTCCACGACATCCATGGTTCAATCATGGTATAATCATAATAAACCCTTTGAGCCCATCCATGGAATTATAAAATAAATCCATGGTTCCCTTAAGGAACAAGGTACATTAGTTTATGATCCCGTGCATATAATTCTAAACTGAATCCATGATTCACCCATGACTAATTACCATTTTATCATCCAATTAATTTAAACATTTCATTAGGCGTGATGAGGTAAAACCCCAAAAGCATCTAATATAACACACCACCAAAGGGTGTCTCAAGAAAGGACCAACCTCATAAGGTTTAGCCATTAATTTACTGACATGGGTAAACTTCTCATAACAAGCATCACATGAAAATTAAAATATTACATGGCTTTAAAATTATTCAACTCACATGGGAAGGTTAATAAATTGAGAAAATCCATCCAACCATGCTTAAACAAGCAATGGACTACTCAGGTTAACAGGTAAGTCAACCATCCCATACTCTAAACAAAAAAAATTCTATCTAACATCATGGAAATTATATTAATAAAAAAATTCATTTTTAACATCCCTTGAAAGGGGATCAAAGGCATTCCTCATAGGTATCCTAGGATAAAAAACCATAAATGGTCATCCAAGGGAACTAACCCATGGGGTGGACCTAAATATAGGAAAACAACCTAATACATGCTTTGAAAAACCTATTCAATTACCTGAACAACAATAGGCAACAACAGGGTTTAATTTTTAAATAATGAGAAACCCTAAAAATGGGATCACGACACTCTAACATATATAATAAACTCAAAAATTAGCAAAAGGCATGAGACCACCTACCTTAGGCTCATGCTAGATAAATCATCTAGTATCAAGCTCTAATTTGTCTCGGTTTGGAAGAAATATGAATAACGAACAAAGAATGGGATATTAGGGCATATGAGCCTAAATCAAAATAGGTTAATAGATATCCATAATAATTGAGAAAGGATAAAAAGGAATTGAGGCATTACCATTGCGAATCCTAGGTGATGAATGGAATTTGAACTAGAGATCGGATGATGAAGGGATATGAAAAGGGAGAATATGATTCAAAGGGAGATATTCCATGATTCCCCTACTGTGCAATGAAGGAGGGAGAATAAAACTTAACTTAAAAACATTTTAGGTAAAAATTGGTCATTTTACCCAAAATATAGGGGTCATACAGTTTACCCACATGATTTATCAAACCATGTAGAAACCGTGCCTAGCTCTTTGTAATCTTGTGGAATAACACACAATTACCTTACATGGTTTGTACTAATCATACAGTAACCACGTGGAACCCTCTATCTAAGTCTGTTAAAATTGAAGAGCTATCACACGACCATGTGACCCAATCCGCATGCTTTTAACTAACCATGTGATCCCCTCTTTTCTCCCAAAACTTGGGTTCTAGGATCTATACCATCCCCAGACACCCTAGATACCTCCATGGCCACAAAAAAATTCACATTAGCCTATATTTAATCAATTAAACTGATAATTGAAGAAAAAATGAAGATCCGTACCTCAATGAAGAACCAGGTTCTTAAAAACTTCCCCCCTTAAAGCAAGTCGTCCCTGAATTTCCCTTCCAAGGGTGGTGAAGAAATATATGAGAACAACTCTAGCCACTATGATCATACATTGGCCTCCTCTCCCAGGTTTCATCATACACTTGGTCGTTCTTCTATAACACCCATAATAAATTAATGGACCAGATGTGGAGAACCTTCTTTATACGATCCAAAATTCGTATAGGATGCTCATAAAAGGACACATATACATGTAACTTAATATCCTTAGGATGAAGGTGTGATACAGGTATGAATAGTAACATCACAGGTGAGAAATGTGGAAGACATCATGTATAACTTGGTACCTCTGAGATAACTGCAACCGATAGGCTACCGGCCCGACCCTCTCCAAAATCTTGAACTACTCGACGTACCTCGGTGAAAGCTTACCCTGTCTTCTGATCCACTTTTGTCCCAACCTCGGTGAAACATGTGGAATACCCAATCACTGACCTAGAACTCTAGAGGTCATATTTGGAAATCAGTGTAATATTTATGATGAGACTGCACAGTAGCCATCTGCTTCCAAATCAACTGAACCTGTTTTGTGGTCTCCTGGACAAGATGAGGTCCCAACATAGATGCCTCTCCTACCTCTAGCCAAAAAAAGGGTGATCGGCATGAAATACTATTCAAATCCTCATATTTAACTATCTAAATAGTATTCTAGAATCTATTATTGTAGGAAAACTCAACCAGGGGTATATGCCTCTCCCATGAACCCCCAAAATCTAGGATGAATGCCCGCAACATGTCCTTAAGAACCTAAATTGTGCACTCTAACTAGCCATCTATTTGGGGGTGGTGAGATGTACTTAGAAGCACCTGTGCACCCAGTTCCCTTTATAGCTCTTGAAAAAAATTATAAGTAAAACGATCATCCCTATATGAAATGATATATTACAGGATCCTGTGTAGTCATAAAATCTCATGGATGTACAACCTCCCAAGATCATCAACAATGAATTTTTCCTTCATAGATAGGAAATGTGAAACCTTCATGAGACTATCCATGACAACCCAAACGACATCATTACCTCAAGGTGACCTCGGTAAACTTGTCAAGAAATAAATCACAACATCATTCCATTTCCACTCAGGAATGAGTAGCTACTATAAAATTCCAACTGGTCGTTGGTGTTCCGCCTTCACTTGCTGACATGTAGAACATCTCATGACAAAACTAGATACATCCCTTTTCATACCCTTCCACCAATGATGATGATGTAAATCCCAATACATCTTGGTGACACCAGGATGCATTGCCCAAGATGAAGCATGAAAATCTCACCTCAACTCCTTGCACATGTCTGAAGAGAGCCACACACGACTATGTACTCGTAGGATCTCATCCTTTGAGTATGGTTCATCTAGGATGAGGTTCATCACCTTACACACTCTCCCATAGAACAATTCCATCATAATACAATAGCTTCCTCATCCTCACTCTATACAGTAGGGCAGTGGTAATAGATAAGGATGAAAGAAATGTCTGTCCCTGACTGTCTTTCACCTCCAAGTGAATATCAGAGAACAACTCCATAAGCTACCACTCACTACTGGCCTAATGCACTACCTATATATGAGCCCTTCTACTCAGTGGATCGACCACTTAATTTCCCTTACCAGGAATGTAGGAATGCTCAAAGTCAAAATAGTAAAGGTATTCCACCCACCTTCACTGCCTTAGATTCAAATCACATTGTGTAAAAATGTACTTGAGGCTTTGTGGTCTATGAACAACACAAAAATCTCTCCCAATAAGTAATGTATCCAATAGAGTAATTCATGAGCAACCTCATCCAACTTGAGATCATGCATTAGTTAATTCCTCTCATGTGGCCTCAACTTCTGAGACCCATACACAATGACCCGATCCCCATACATAAGAACTACTCCCAGCCTGATACCTGATGCATCATAGTACATAATGTAACTCCTGCCTAGATATGAAAAAATCTGTATTGACACTAAATTCAATCTCCCTTTCAACACCCAAAAGGACATCTCATAGGAATATGACCATACATACTTCACACCCTTCTTAGTCAATCCCATCAATGACATTGCTAAGCGTGAGAAGTCCTGTATGAAATGGTTGTATTAACCAGCCAACCTTAAGAAACTATACACTTCACATATGTTCTTGGGATACTCTTAGGAAACCACTACTCTTACCTTCTATGGGTTCGTTGGTACTTTTTCATTTGAGATGATGTGGCACAAGAAGTAAATATGATCCATCCAGAAGTGGAACTTTGTGAGATTATCATATAAATAATTCTCTCTCAATGTATTCAAAATGATCTCAAGGTGTTTGACATGATAATGTCAATTGTGAGAATACACCAAGATATCATCCCAAAAACAACAACATATGACTCAAGATAAGGATTGAACACTCAGTTCATCAATTCCATAAAGGCTGTTGGTGCATTCGTGAGACTGAGTGACATTACCAAGCATTCATACAGACCATACCTACTATGAAAGGTTGTGAGAGGTATTTATAATTATCTAACATGCACCTGATGATAACTAGATCTCAAATAAATATTTGAGAAAACCTGATCTCCTCATATATGGTCAAAGAGATCAAATATCCATGACAAAGGATACTAGTTCTTAACCATCAAATAGTTCAATTTCTGATAATCCACACAAAGCCTAAGGGTATCATCAACCTTTTTCACAAAAAGGACTGATGATCCCCATGGAGAAGTACTAGGTTGTATGAAATGATTTGCCTCTAAATCCTCTAGATTCATCTTGATATCTTGAAACTATACCATATCCATCCTATAAGGAGTAATGAATATCAGTGTAGCTCCTAGAACTATCTCGATAGAGAACTCCACCTCTCTCACTGAAGGTAAACCTAAAATGTCGTTTGGGAAAACGTACCTGAAATGATCAACTACTTGATGGAAATTAATCTGATGCGTTCCCTGGTCATCCAGATACAAACTCGCAATCTGGGTTGTCATCCCACCTAACCCATGATGCTCAGGTCCAATTTGGCTCGCCTGGACATCCCATTCACATTTTTGTAGAAACATTCCACCTTTTGGTGATGTAAAACTCACCGTACGTTGACCAAAATCGACAAAGGCCTAAAAGGAAACCAAATAGTCCATCCCGATAATGATATCAAAACCTATCATCTCGAGGAAATAGAGGTCCCATAAGAAGTGACACCCACCAACCTTAAGGGTGCACTCCATGCACTGACTCACACCTTCCGTTCTAATCCATAATAGAGTTTCTAGCCTCATAACAACCTAAGAAGAAAAAACAAAGAGCCCAAGGATCTCCACAATGATCACACATATGAAACCATATGAATACCTTGTATCAAAAATTATATAAGATAAAACAGAGGCTATTAGAATTGTACCTCTAACAGTAGAAGTTTCGGGATCCTGATCCTGCTAGGATTGTTGCACTGCATATGCCTGACCTGTACTACAGCCCGGTGACACTACCTGGCTACCCTGAGCTGACCCAATCTACTGTCACTGTGATCCTGGGGTCTAGATACCATGGACACAACCACCACCTCAGCCTAAATGTCCTGATGTACTTCATCTCCCTGTTTGGATGACCCCACTCTTGAACGTGGAGTCAGTGCAGACCCCATTTCACTAGATTCTAGTAGAAACATCATGCAGAAACACTATATATGGCCTATCTTTCTGTAAGACCGGCACTCAACTAGGTCCATTGAACATTGTGGACTTGTATTCCCTATCCAATTTCACTAGTATCACCTCACTTAGAAACCTAAATATACGTTCTGATTGCTAGTATCACTGTGAGAAAACTCTAGACAACACTTCCTACCACCGGTCGAGATAATACCAGATCTAGGTGTTGGACCACCCTAAATCGCACCTCCAGATTCCATTAGGTTTCACTTGGTGTTCAGTGCTTGATTCACTATAGAAGACACAATATTCAACCTGAAGACATTTATTAATGATCAGATGTCATACCTGAGGCCATCCTCAAATCGCTTAGCCTTCAACAGATCGTCACTGACCAGAATAAGTGCAAACAGCTAAAGCTCAATAAAATGAGCCGAGTAGTCCATAATGGATGAAGATCCTTTCTCTATATGCATAAAATCCTGGGTTTTATTGGTCCTTAGCATCTCGGGATAATAGTAATCATAGAATACTTCCTAAAAATATATGCATGCCATATCCCGATGTTTCTCTGCCAGAGTGATAACATCCCACCATCTCTTGGTAGAATCATGCAACATATACATCGTGAGATTTAACCTCCTCTCAAGAGGAATCTCTAAATGATTTAAAATCATAAGAATGGCCTCTAGCCCTGAATCTGTAATCTATGGTCCACCATCCCATAAAAACATGTACAGATGATGTTGTTGGAACACTCGTGCCAATTCTTCCATAGAAATGACAGGTTTTGGTGCTCCCTGAAAGGTTTTCATGAACCTCATAAATCCTTCATAGAACTATGCATCAGAACCTATGTATGGAATAATATATAGTTCCACAACTGGAACAAATAGAGGATCCACTAGTAGGGAATGGCCTACCACCTATGGGGTATGATCTTCAGCACCCTCCAGTCATACAACATGAGGTCATCGTGGTGGTATGAATCTATAATTCCAAACACATGCCTCAGTTCAAGATCACCATCAAGGTTCACAACTCAAAAGAAAAAATACAAAAATAGGATAGGTCAAAACCTTACTTTAAGAACCCACCCCTCTACCTGCCCCATGGGTTAGGTCTAGGTGTCAAAAAAATGAGATACTACCAAAATCTCACTACTAAGGTCAGGTCAGGTCTAGTTCTCAATCAAAAGTTATTTCAGTTTCACTTGATTTTATATTCATTGCATATTTATCACATCCTTTTTTTGGAAGGTTAAACCCAATGGTATTCTTAATTTTAATCCGTGGGAGCCCATAATCCCTATGAATAAAATCTTTCCACCCACATATAGCAAATTGAAACACAATTAAATTTAAGGCTATAACATGATATACCAATTTCTGATCCAAGAGGGCCCATATACCTAAGGGACCAAATCTTTCCATCCATCCAATCCATACAATATCATTCACCCATATACCTATCATAATAGCAGACATATCTATCACGACATCTATCACAACAACATGTAATCAATAATGCCCTCTAAATGACATGGAAATAATGAATGGCATGTGCTTTCTAACAAGTGAATATATGATTAATGAGATGGAATACCCTCATCTAATTAGTTTGCGACATAATAGAACCACCAATCATATAAATAATAACAATATAATACAAGTGTGTCACCTAATGGTGAAATCGAATCAACTGTAATAGCTCAAAATCCAAAAATCACAATTCAATTCAAGGCAACTTGGATTTTACCTATATGCGAGGTAGCTACTCCCAGGCACAAATTATTACCAAATCCCACTTCCTTACTATCCCTATTTATTTTCTCTAAATAGTAAATAAAACTAGAAAAGTCCCTCTAATACCACTTTGTAACATCTTGAACTCAGATTCCACCCAACAGTGCTCCAAGCTCAATTGGCCACATGGCCTCAAGCGCGTCTCTCCAAATACCAGAGGCTTATGACTAGCAGCAAGGGCCGAAGTGTGATAGTGGAGAGACTATTCCCTCATTAGAAGAGTGTAACATAGTGGAATACAATAACAATTCAATATAATAAGTAGTAATACCATACAACAAAAGTAAAGAGAAGAATACCGATAATATAAATAATCTAGATATCATATCATACAAAATAGGTTTCTATATGTTACATGTTCTAGAAAATAGCTAAAATAGGTTACATTGAAGTCAAATAAAATACAAGTACTAAAATCACAAAAATTAAAAAAGAAACTTAGAAGCATCTCAAGCCTCGGCTTTGTCCCATGCTCCCCAACTCTTAAGTAGCATCTCAAGTACCTGTAGGAGGGTGCTTTCCCTTAT
Organism: Viscum album; assembly: GCA_963277665.1. Classification (NCBI taxonomy): domain Eukaryota; kingdom Viridiplantae; phylum Streptophyta; class Magnoliopsida; order Santalales; family Viscaceae; genus Viscum; species Viscum album. Next base: position 494,650,046 of record OY728132.1, read on the forward strand.
CAACACCTATAATCATGTAATCTTTTTGGGTCCAAAACATGACCCAAATAGGGTGTGATACTAAATCCCAATCGGAAACCACCCAAGGTAAATGACAATTTTCCATTGAATATATATAACAATCAGTGTGCAATAATGAAAGAAAAAAGGTAGGAAGTACTCAAAAGTAAACAACCTACAAGCACTGATTTTGATTTACATTTCATCTCATAATACATTTAACGATTCGATTACATTTAATTCATAAGTATCAAGATCATGAATAAGCCCGAAATCCCCTGTAAAACTGTAAGCACAATAGATACCTCAGAAGTCCATCTAATCAAAAAAAAAAGTGAAGACCGAATCCAAGCACGTGCTTTGGCCTGGAAAATACATCACAAATCATTCTATTTCAATATTCAATTTATAACCTGAGCCTTACCTTGACATTCCTAAGTTGGAATTAAAGTATCAATCTAGGTGAAATTTCCACCAACTCCATACAATCTCGTCCCAGTGAACCTCTCAAGAACCTAGTATCACTCCAAGTATGGTATAAGTCCATTTCAACTGAACCTATCCTTAGAGGTCCTAGAGGGTATCCCCACGTATCACTCATGAAATAAATTCAATTCCTCTTGATCCCATCCATGTCATCACTCAATTGATCCATGATTCACTTTGCATTTAAGTATAACCTCTATGATCCCATCCATGGCATCCATGGTTCACTCATGGCATAAACATAATAAACCCTTTGAGATCGTCTATGGGATTATAAACTGAATCAATGGTTCACTCAAAAAACAATGTACATTATTCTATGATCCCATAAATGGAATTCTAAGTTGAATACATGATTCACCCAAGTATAATTACCATTTTATCATCCAATTCATTTAAAAATTTCATTGGTCATGTTGAGGTCAAAACCCAAAAGCATCTAATACAACACACCACCGAAGGGTGTATCAAGTAAGGACCAACCTAATAAGGCTTGAACTTCAATTTACTCATATAGGAATGTTTCTCATAACAATAATCACATGAAAATTAAACTATTACATGGATTTAACATTATTATACTCATGTGGAAAGCTCAATAGATTGAGAAAATCAATCCAACCACACTTAAACAATAAATGGTCTGCTTGGGTCAAGGGGAAAGTCAGCCATACCATACCCTAAATCAAAAAAATGTCATCTAACAACATGAAAATTACATCAATAAACAAATTCATTTTTAAAATACCTTTAAAGGGGATCAAAGGAATTACCTATAGGCATCCCAGTCCAAACAACCATAAAAGGTCATCTAAGGGAACTCACCCATGGGGTGGCCCTTAATCCAGAAAAACAAACTAATACATGATTTGAAACACCTATTCAATTACCTGAAAAATAATAGGAAACAACAGGGTTCAATTGTAAAATAAGAAGAAATCCTAAAAATGGGCTCACGACACTCCAACATATACACTCAACTCAATAATTAGTGAAAGGCATGAGACCACCTACCTTAGAATCATGCTAGATAACTCATCCAATATAAAGCTCTGATTCATCCTAGTTTGGAAGAAATATGAATAATGGATGAATAACAAGATATTTGGGCATATGAGACTAAATCCAAATAGAACAATTGATATCCAAAATAATTGAGAAAGGATAAAATGGAATCGAGGCATTATCATTGAAGATCCAAAGAGATGAACTGTGTTCGAATCAGAGATCAGACGTCGAAGGGATCTAGAAAGGGAGAATAGGCTTCAAAGGGAGATCTACCATGGATCCCTTACTGTGCAACAAAGGAGGGATAAGAAAAATTAACTTAAAAAAATTTTAGGGAATAAACAGTCATTTTACCCCAAATATATGGGCCGCACATTTTACCCGCACAGTTTATCAAACCATACGGAAACTGTGCACAAATATCTGTAATCCTGGGGCATAGAACATGGTTACCCCACAGGGTTTGTGGTAACTACATGATAAAAATTCATAAACCTATATAAAAGTCTGCTAAAATTGTAGAGTTACTGCATGAACGTGCAGCCCAACATGCACAGTTTTCACTTGCCGTGTGACCTATTCTTTTCACCCAAAACTCAGATCCCGGGATCTAGACTAGCCCTGAACACCCCAGATACCTCCATTACCCCAATGATATTCACATGATGCCATATTTATGAAATTAAACTAAGAATTGACGGAAAACTCAATATTTGTACCTCAAAAAAGAACCAGGTTCTTACATATAGTTTATCTTTCCTAAACTTCTTTCTTAACCAAGTTCTGATATTTCTATAGAAGTTCTTCATTGAAAACAACATCTTATTTCTAGATAATTTATTTATTCTCATCATTTCATAGTAAATAACCAAATTTTTCATCACTATATCAAAAAATATGACACTTTGGATTTTTTTTCTCCAATTTATCTCTATATTTATCATTGATATGTTCATATATGATACTTCTAAAGATCTTGATATGGTTCACATCTAGACACTTACTAGAGAAAAATTCCCCAGAAAGTTCCTATCACAAAATTAAAGCCATAATTATATTCAACAAGTAAGATAATGTATTTAAATCCTAATCCCAAATTACCTTATTCATTTTTAAGTGAAGTATCATACTCTTATTTATCTCTATCAGAGTCTGATTTATCCTTTCAGCTACTCTATTTTTTTATGTAGTTTCTAAAATAGTCTATTCATGCTTGATGCCCATATTCTTAACGAAATTTTAAAAGTTTTGTCTGGCATATTCCCCACCATTGTTTTTATGGATACATTTCAACTTTATTTCATACTCTTTCTCAACCCGAACTTTATACTAAATAAAATCCTGAAACACATCAGATTTATTATTCAGGAAGTAAAACCAAACCTTAAAAATTAGCATCATCAATTAAGGTCACAAAGTATAGTGATCCTCCATTCAAGTGAATAGGGTATGGTCCCCAAACATCAAAATGAACAAGTTATAACATTTAATTACTTATCTTTATACCATCAAAGTTTAATTAAAATCTATCTTTTTTTCTAACATACAATTCTCATATCTTCTAAGGTCTAGGTAGCATGTATGCATGAGTAACGTTTCAATTTTTCAAAGATCATTATAAAAAGAAGGTAAGTGTTATTTTATCTTAAAATAATGATAATAATATCATAAATACCATATTAATTATTTTAATATACCTATATATATATCATCCATGTGATGTGGTTATGAAAAAAATCACATCGCTTAATGGAGGTGTTAGTTCAGTGCACGTACGAACGACATTATCATTTTTTAGTTAATGAATAGGTAAGAAGGATAATAATATATTATATTTTAATAATTATAAATATTTCATTAATATCATATATAAATATTAATTCCATAATCATAATTTAACCATGACACACAGTGAGGGAAAATGATTTACATCGGTTTGTGAGACGATAATCTTCCATAAACACAAACAATGATTTTATTTCCCATTTGATGGAAGAGGATATGGACATAGGTTGTTCAATTAAAATAAAAACAAATAATTATATGTAATATAATGTTATTTTTATATAATCATGGTCATAAAATATTTTAAGGAGGTGGAAGAAGATATAAAACTAAAACATGTGGTTAAAACTATACATCTTGTTTGGAAAGTCTCCTTTGATTAACACATTAAGCCATATATGTTTGGTATTATGCCTAAAAAAAGTCCTCTAAAGTGTTGAGAGGGATTATAGGAAGGTATTTTTTCAGGTACCGATAGAACCAAATGGGTTTATAATTTTTAATAAATGATAAAAAGATATTCCCTTTTATAATAGGGGAGGGAAACTCTTGGAATTTCTCAAAATATTAAATTAATATAAATTATTTTTCTATTTTAAATGGATCAAAACTAATTTATTTTGAGTCAATAATTATTATGGATCTAAATAATCTCATAAAATTAAAATTAGACAATTTTTTATCACGTTTTTACCCTTATATTTATTTTTTAACTGCTAGTTAATTTCTTTCACACATATAGTGACAACAAGTATTTTTAATCTTTAAGGGAAAATATAGTTATAATAAATGAAAAAACAGCCCATAAATGGACCATGATTGATATTATCAAACATATAATAATAAATTGGATGAATATAAGTTTTTTATTAATTTTATATCGTTTAATAAAATATTATGGATTACAATATATCATTAATGTCAATTTTTAAAAACTATTCATTACATTGATTATAATAACATCAATAAAGAAAGTAAAAATTAAATAATTTTTTTAATACGTCCCTAACATGGTATTTTCATCTATAATTTTTTTATCACATTAATTATCTAAAATTATATTTATTTTAATATTTTCAATATCATTTATTTAATTTTTTCATTAATTGAATAATTAATGTGTCTACGTTGTGTACATTTTTAAGATAATTATTTCTTCACTAAAAATTAAAAAGAAATTACCATGATGATCATAAATAATTTATATTTTAAAAAAATATTTATCACCAAACATATCCTCTAGTTAACCCTATATTAAAAATAAGAGTGTGACATTTTTGACTTTTATTTAAATAAAATATTATAAAGGTTATAAATGCATCCAAATAGAAAAAATGACATATAACCAAATCATGGATGAGTATGGATGAAATGGGACCATAAAATAAAATTAAGGTTGGTTTTAGGACCATTTTATAATCCTTACAATTTTATTTTGAACTTTAATAACTGATTTACCCTTTTTCATGGTAACAAAAATTACTAATGTTACTATTCATATTAACAAAAAATAAAAACGAACAATTTACCAAATTTTGACACACTAATTCCAAATATGGAATACATTTTTCAAACATAAAAACATATTGGTGGATGAATTTAATTTAAAATTAAAATGGAAAACTCAAAGAAATACTGTTTTTCAGAAAAATGTCATTTTTAAATATAAAATGTTTTTATACTAAATTAAAGTATAAAATTCATTTCAAAAACCAAAATTGGATCATTTTTACTAAAAATAAACAAATAAAAATTTACAATTAATTCAAAATATAATTTTTATTTACAAATACTTTAAAATAAAATACAAATTTGAATAAGAATCAACATTTTTCTTTATTCTTTAAAAAATATTTTTTTCAAAAAATATAGAAAATTAATCCTAATATAATTCTAAATTAAAAATTTAAGTCCATTTTTTAAAATTAAAATTCTATAATTTGGAAATAAAAATTTTAAATTAAACAAAATGATTCATGAAAACCCATTTTGGTTAGAAAAAATGGTTTTTCTTTTTGACTGAAAAATTACTTGAAATTATTATATTGAATATAAAACTATAAAATATAACTAATGAAAATTTATAAGATATGAAAATGATTTATTATAACATTAACTAGGTTTCTACACAATGTATGAAGGTTCTCATGATAGATATATTTTTTAGACTCAATTAATGGGGACATTCAAATATGAAACATGCACCCCTAGTATAACAAAGAAATAATGTATAATAATCCATATGGTGTACTTTTTGGGTTATCTAGAATAAAAAACATGTTTTTTATTTCATGACTATATTACTTATCTCTATACAAAATACTACCCATGCTAGACTTAATATTTTTTTACAACCTATAATACTCCATGAAAAACATCGATTAGGGATAACTGAAAGACTTACATAGACAGGTAAATTATTATTCACTTTATGTTTCATATGTAGCAAATATGAATGAATAATAAAATTTATATTCCTTGTGTATAACATGATACATTCCATATACTCTTAAACTATTTGAAAATATAATAACAAAACTTTATAAAATTTCTAGCCATGTATATCATATAAAATACTAATAAAATGCCTCATGTTTGTTGCATTTTATATTTTGTTAAACTCATTACATACCCATGTAATTCCTACCATATATTTATATGACTATATGATAAAACCATCCTGCTAATTTCTTTAATGGATACCATATATATAGAAATATAGTTTTGATAATAGTGAGATTTTGGAATCAAATTCAAAGTGTTCAACTCATTCAAAAAGTATTCCAACTCTTTTACTTAAAAAAATCCAATGTTATGATGTTAATGATTTATTTTGTCTAATTTGAACACTTTTTAATTTTATCATGTGACATCCTAGACCCAGTTCACTCAAATGTAACCAAACCACATTGGTCACATGGCCTCAAGAGAACCTCCTCATATGCTAAAGGTTGCCGACTAACAGCTAGGGTCCATGATGGTATAGTGGGGAGACTATACCCTCATAATTAGAGTAGCACAATAGTGTGATAATGAATAAATAGTGGAATCATAATAATGAAAATTTATTAATGAAGTTAACTCATCTATACAGTAATAATACATTAAGAACAAAGAGGCACCATAAACAAAATGATGACTACATCATGGAGCTATACAACTGGAGATAATACATTTATACATGTATTTAAAAAAATTAACAAAAAGTATATCTAAAATAGAATTGAGAGCCTCAAATTAGTCATATTATCCAAGATCCCATGCTAAAAGTAAATTAATCATCCATGATAGGGTGATTTACCTTATCCCAACCAACATCCATGAAATCAACCTGGGTACCAAACAATAGCCCAAATAGGGTATGAGATATACTCATCAATACATCATGAATAAATTCTTTAAAAATATATTCTATAAATATAGAAGAAATAGTGTGTATATATAGAGATAGGTTATGGAATAACATGCATGAAATAATAATCACATCATGCTCCGAATCCTCATAGGATGTCTGAACAACCATACATGGTTTGAATTATGTTGGTAATTTCTAAACAAGTGACTTTTAAGGGGTTAGGGTATATAATTTATAACCAAAGTTTACAAATTTAAGTATTCATAAATTATGACCCAATGTGAAACTAGGCATCCAAGTCATAATAATAGTAATGCAGGATCCAAGAGGAATCAAGGCATCCTTGACCTTAGATGGTAGAGCCAGCATGCAACACATAACCATGCAACCAAGATAAGTGTATATGTTTAAAATAGAGTCATACCCATGGAATTCAAATGTGATAATTATCTAACCAAGTTAATGGAGCTTCTCCATAGTAAATCCTAGGCTAAGAATGATTGGGGCCTGAGGGAAGGATCCAAGGTGCCTACTATATGAAGACATCAGCAAAATCCAAGGAGTGTATCTAAGGAATTATAATATCTAGAAATGAATTGAGTGAATCATAAATACAACACCAAAGAATTTATGAACTATTAAGACATTAACATGATTCCAAGGTGGTTATCTCCCTTGGAAATCAACCTAATAAATTAGGGTGGCGTCCTCTGAGTAGTCATGAAATTCTATCAGGAATCCAAGGTGGGATCATGTCTAACCACTCCTCTAACATGAAAAAGTTCCATAATAATAATATGCACCTTAATATTTATGATATAACCAAATTCCATGTGATAAACATTCCAATTAATTGACTTTTTATAATTAAAGTCTTTACCTTTTCATTCAATAATGAAAAGGGATATATATGGTTTCATAACATTAATCATTTGATTTAAAGTTAATAAGATCCATTATAAACGTTAATTCCCATTTATAAACAACAGTTAATCCATTTATATTAATTAAATCCCTTGGAGATTCCAAAATAAGCACACCAATGGGTATTTCGATTACTAATATGTAAAGGGGAAAATAGGCATATGCATGGAACATCCAAAGGGGTGGCTCAAGTTGTGGTCATTGACATCCAAAGATAATAAGAGGGAATAATAGGGAATTTAAATTCCAATTTAAATGACTAATTTAAGGAAAATTTATTTTAGGGGAAAATTATGGGTGAAACCAGTGCTCATAATAACAACAAAAATTATAAATCAACGAGACTTGATGGAAAAGTCATAGATCAACTACCTTATGGAGGTAGAGTAACACTCATCCAGTATCATCCCTTGATTTAGTATGAATTTAACGAAAATGAAATAATATACAAATAACCTAAAAATAGAGAATATTATCTTGCACAAATATTTCACCATATATGGTGACATAAGCCAAGAAAGGAAGGAATTAGATTAAATCACTTGTTGATAGGAATCCAATGAGATGAACGGTGGTATGATCTAAGTTCATATGAGGAATAATGCTCAAATCCAATAAATATTCCATAAGAGAGATATAATTGGAGAAGGGGGTGTTGCACATTTGAAGGAGGAGAGAAAAATATGGGTTATGTTATAAGGGTGAAAGGGAAAATCATCTTTTCACCCAAATATAAAAGGGATCATAGTTTGGCTGCATAGTTTTTCAAGCCATGTTCCAACAGTGCACTAGTACAATCCAAATGGGGGCCACACCTTTCATGTCTATTACATATAGTTTGAAAAACTATGCTTCAACCATACGAGTTCACTACCTAAGTATCATTAAGGATGTAGGCTAGGTGCATGATTTTCCAAACTGTATGCAACCTATGTAGGTCCACTCTGTAAAATGTATATAGTTTTTTCCATGTACATGCAGCCTCCCTCACATTGTTTTTAAATCCTTCTCCCTTACCTATGGTATTATCTATTGAGATACATAGTTACTACTAACCTTTCACTAATTACACACCTCACACTTCCTCAATTTTTTTTAGAGTTTTGGGATTTGAAAAATCATTGGACACTCCCAAATCCTCCCTCAATCATTTATTCTCAAGTATAAGGTTAAAAAGAAATTTTAAATTTAAATATCAATGTTTATTACCTAAAAATAAAAAATGGGGTGTTATAGCCCCCCCTTATGAAATCTCATCCTCGAGTTTCCCTTACAAGGGTAGTAACACATAATTTGAGAAAGGCTTGAGCCACTGGGCATGCACATCAACCTCTCACTCCCAGGTTTTATCTTATGTGTATTCATGATTCCATATCACCTAGACTAAAGTAGGTAAAATTACTCACAGAGCCTTTATTCTCCAGTCAATGATGTGTATATGATGCTCCTTAAAGGAATCATTTACCTCTAACTCAACCTCATTAGTATGAATGATGAATAGTAACAACATAGCAAAGAAACATTAAACATTTCATACATATATATTTATATCTCAGGAACTATTATCTAATAAACAACTGGTCATACCCTCTCTAAAATCTCAATAGGTCCAAATAACTGAGGTGATAGATTACCTTTTCTCTTAAACCGTTGATTCCCTAGTCTAGTCGATACTTGCAAGAAGATTTGATCCTCAATATATAACTCTGGAGTTCATTGAAGGTGATTGGAATATGAATTCTCTCTAGAATTATCTGTATCTATTTGGTTCCTGATCAGTTGAACTTACTCTAAAGTCTCCTAAATGAGATAAGGTCCTAGTAGCACTGCCTCCCCTACCTCTAACCAGTACATGGGTGAACAACATATCATACCATATATGTCCTCATAAGGATCCATATATATAGTTTTATAGAAGATGTTATTCTATGAGAATTCATCTAGATGTATATTTTTCTTCAACAGACCTACAAAATAGGGGAATCATGCTCTAAGCATGTCCTCTAACACCTGTATTGTGTTCTTAGACTGCTAGTCAGTCTGACGGTGGTATGCTATATTCAAATTTACTTGTGTACCTAATTCCTTCTAAAAACCTTTCTAGAATCGAGAACTGAAATGATCATACTTGTCTGATACAATAGTCCACAAAACTCCATGAAGTTTTATATCCTCATAGACATAGAGACTACTAAGCTCATCCATAGAAAATGTCTCCTTGATAGGTAAAAATTGAGAGACCTTTGTGATTCTATCCATGATCACCCATACTAAATAATTTATTTGATGGGATCTCAGCGTGTCGGTAATATATTCCATGGTGATGTCATCCCATTTTCACTAAGGAATATCCAATAGCTGTAGAATCTCTATTGGTCACTGGTGTTCCGCCTTTTCCTACTAACAACTATAACACCTAGTAACAAAGCTAGATATCTCCCTTTTCATACTAGGCCAACAGTATTGTAAATGTAGATCACGATACATATCTATAATCCCTAGGTGTAATATCCAAGTAAAATATGATATTCTTACATCAATTACTCCCAGATGTCTGTAGGAACCTAGATGCATACCTGGATGTGCAAGACCTCATCCTCATCAAAGATCCATCTTGGAAACATATCCTCACCTAAAACACTCTCCCTTAGGACTTGGCCCTGTAGATATGATAATTGCCTCATATTCACTCTATATGGAAGTGAATAGGTCATTGATAAAGATATAAAGATAGGCTACCCATTATTCTCTTGGACCTCTAAGTACATCTAAGAAAATAGGGCCATCAACTACCACTCACTCATAGACTCTTGAACTTATTATGTCTGAGTCGTCTAGATTAGAGCTTTCGTTATAGTATTTCCCTTTTTATATGTATAGAAAATATCAAAACAAAATGAATATAGGTATCCAAACCACATTATTTTCTTGATATTTAAGTCACAATATGTAGGGATATATTTAAGGATTTTTTAGTCTATATACACCAAAAAATTATCTCCTAACAAGTACTGCCTCCAAAAAAGAAAGGTGTGAACTATGACTACTAGCTTGATATCATGCATCAAGTAATTCCTCTTGTGTGGACACAAATGATGAGACTCATATGCCATGACTCAATCTCCCTATATCAAAACTGCTCCTAACCTGATTCCTGATGAATCAAAATAAAATGTATAGATTCTGACCAGCTCTAACAAAATTAAGATCGATTCTAAACTCAGTCTCCCTTTAATTTCATGAAAGTTTATCTCACATGCTTCATACAATATAAATTGTACACCCTTATTAGTCAATCCTATAAGAGGTTCTTTTAGGAATGAAAATTCATAAATAAAGTTCCTGTAATAGCCATCCAACACCTAGAAACTCCACATGTCAAAGACATTCTTGAGCTACTCCCTAGTAACTAATTCTCTCAAATCCTCTTAGTCAACAAGTACTCCTCCATATGAGATGATGTGACCCATGAAGTGAACCTTTTCATTCCAATAGTTTCATTTGGTGAGCTTAGAATACAACTAGTGCTCTCTTAGTGTATTCAAAATAATCTCAATATATTTAGCATGATCATGTTAGGTATGAGAATACACAAATATATCATCCTCAAAGACTACCCCAAATGAATCTAGATATGGGTGGGAACACCTATTCATCAGATCCATGACAATGTTGGGAACATTTGACAAATTGAATGGTATAACCAAATACCCATAATGACCATACATACTAATAAAAATTGTATGAGGTATGTCTGATAGTCTAACTCATATTTGGTGGTATCCCAACCTGAAATCAATCTTATAGAAAACCCTAATTCCCAAATCTAGTCAAAGAGGTTTTCTATACGAGGAAGTGGATACTGATTCACAATTGTAAGCTGGTTCAACCAACAATAATCCACACAAAAGATGAGGGTAACTTCCTCCTTGGAAAAAATTATAGTTGAACCCCATGGTAAAGTATTGGTCTATATAAAACCCTTAGCTTCCAAGTCCTCTATCTATATCTTGTTCTCCTAAAAATCAATGGTATCCATCCAGTAAGGACAAATAGAGACTGGTTAAACTCTTAGAACTAGATCAATATGGAATAATACCTCTCTCTTAAGTGGTAATCTAGAAAATTCATCAAGGAATACATCCATGAAATGAGATACTATAGGAGGGAAATCATCCTGATGTGTTCCCTAATCATCTATATAATGGCCAGAAATCTAGTCTATCACTCCACCCAACCCATGATACTCTAGTCCATATGCACTTTCCAAGATATCTTATTCACCCTTGTGAATATATTTACCACTCTATGGTGATGTAAATGATACCCTGCAGTGATATTAGTCCACATAATCATGGTAGGAGACTAACTAGTCCATCCTGAGAATGACATCAAATCCCATCATCTCAAGGATGAAGAAGTCACATTAGAAACGATATCCACCCACCTCAAGGTGGTATTCCTTTCATTATCATACACTCTACAATTGAATTACCAATGGAGTATCATGTGTCCTCATGCCATAGAAATACTGAATATCAAGCCCTAGGATTTCCATGATAGCCACCGAGATAAAAGAATGTGAAATTCCTGTATCAAAGAGGGAATAAAATAAAGTAAAGGCTATTAATATTATACCTATAACTATAGATAGCCTGACACCCTTCTCTTCAAGTATAATTTGTGCTACCTACATCTAGCCTGGTCCATGGCCCTAAGCTGCACCCTGACTACCTAGAGTGGGTCCACTCAGCTAGCATTGTGTGTTATTAGTCTGGCCTCATAGACCATGTCCACATCCTCAGCCTATACATGCAGTGGTAGTCCAACTTCTAGTCTGTCATGGAGCTACTGATCCTGTTCTAAAAAAGTGAAGCTAGTACAAATCCTTTCACAGTAGCATGTTGGTGTGACCATGAGTTATGTTCTAAGATCATGAAATGTGTAGTTGTTGATTAGATATGTCACCATGAAATTAATTCATGAACTCCACATGGTATTATAATCCAAGTTCTATTATTATTTATTTATCTATTTTGTAAAATTTCATCTTTCCTTTTTTTTAATATTTTTTATTTTATTTTCTGATAGTTAATTTTTTGTGATTTTAATGTTATATTTATTTCTAAATTAATTATAAAGTATATTTATCTTGTGTGAATTTATTTTTTAATATTGAATATAGTATTAGTATTATTCCAAATCATGTTCTTTATCTTCATATAAATACATATCATGTTCATGTACAATTGAATATATTTATTGTTGCATTCTTTATTGGTTTAAATTGTTTTATAATTAATGTTAAATGTCTAAAAACATGTTTAATGTATTTTTAATGTCTTAAAAGTGTATTTATATTATTTCCATATTTGATGCATGAATTTATAAAGTATTTTTTATACATAGTCAATATGATTTTTATTTCATTGATCGAGTTTTTGTGTGATAGTTTGAACGCTTGAATTTAAATTTGTTTGACTTGTTTAAATTTTTTAAAATGAAATATTTAAATTAGTTATAATTCATTTGATATTTATAGAATATATTTTATCAATTTTAGATTTCAGGTTGAATCAATTTCTATTATTTTTAATTGTTCTAATGGTTTACTAAAGTGTGTAACATAAATAATTTTCGTTATAAAGGAATCAAGGATTCTTAGAGGAGGTGCGATGATAAGCACATTTGATATAGAGTGATGAAAAGTGCTTACACTCATACGACAACTAAGTGATCACATGAAAAACTATTTTAGCTATTGATGAACTCTCAAGGTGGGTAAAATCATATTTGACTTCATTCACCTTAAAGTGATGAATTTTACCATTTCTAGAATTCCCAGGGTACACTATTGACATCATTTTGAAGGGGATTAAATAACCACTATACACTATCACATATTTCTATAGCTATCTAGTGGTTTTTATTATATTTTATTTATTTTTGGGATGTGTATTTTTTTTCACTTATATATTTTCACATAAAGGTTATATCACCTAAAAAGGCATTCCTTCGATTATTCTAACCTAGAAAAATATATTTTCTTTAGTTCTATTACCTAAAAAAAAGGATTGGTTCTACTATCTTATCAAAAGTCGGTTTTATGGTTTTACATACCTAACCAAAAAGTAATATAGATAGGTTGGGGAACCTCCTTATAGAAAACATTGGGTTCTTTCTACTCACACAGAAGGCTAGTTAGTTTTTTCTGTTCTCCTCACAAAGTATTGGGTTAGGATTCATCCCATTGTAAAAGTATGGGTTTAGATTTCTCCCATTATAAATGTCTCTCTCTCTCCTTAATAGTGAGTTCTGTACTCCTTCATTTGGGGTGTGAAGAGTAAATGTTGGTCAATTAGAAAAAATTACTATAAAATTACTTATGCTTATCTCTTTTATATTTTTTATACTCTCTTCACAAATTACACTAATTAATTTATTCTTGACTATTAATTATCTTATTCCACTGAATTTTTTATGCTTTATTGCTATAATTGTTTTAAGGTCTACTCACCTCTATAGAAAATCTATCATCCCTTTTAAACAAACACTTGGTATCAATGGTGGTTCCTTTTTTAATTTATAAATTCTTCTAGAGTTTTTATAGTCCTCATTTTTATACATTATATTTTTTGTGATAACATGTTCCTAGACCTTAAAATATAAGGATAAAGATTATTTAATATGGTAGGAATAAATCCTAATGATGGGTAGATTCCTCAAATCTTTGATAATAATTATAGATACTAGAAAACCATAATAGAATCTTATTTGAATCAATTGAACATGAATCACTAGATGATAATGGTAAAACCTGTCAAATTGACTGATTTTGATCCTGATACACTTATAGTAAATAAATCTAATAAATATGTTTTGAATAATAAGATTATGAATATTTTATAATATTTTATTAAAATAATTGTTTGTAGTTTTTATGTAAGACTGCTCATGAGATTTGGAATATTTTACAAGTATCACATATTTGATATGAAAATATGATAAGAACCAAAAGTGAAATGCGTCGAGTGGGGTAACAAGAATTTTCATGCGAATATGGACACTATTTATGAATGTAAAACTTTAAAATAGTAAAAACTAGATGAACTCATTAGTTCTATACTTAAATATGAACATGAGTTGAATATTTTAGAAGATAAGACTTCAAATAAGAAATTTTTTGCTTTAAAATCTCATATAAACGTTTCCTCTATCTCTTCTAAATCTAAATCATAGGAAAGTGATAAAGGATAAATAGTGAATATAACAAAAGGAATTAATAAAATAATTAATAGATAGAGAAAGTACATGAAGAAACCTAGTAAAGATTAGAATAATGATAAAAAATTAAAGAATCCTACCATATATGTTCCAAATATAACCTGTTATGAATGTAAGAAAAATGAACATATAAAGCCTAATTTTAAAAATTTGAAATAATAAGGGATAAATAATAAATAGAATAAGTAAATAAAATGTTATTATCATGCTCTATGGAGTTTCACTATAGAATCTGATTCTAGTGAAGAATCTAAAAGTGAAAAGGAAACTGGTAACATATCCTTGATTGGGAAATGTCCTCAGGTAATAGATCCTTTTGATTATATAATAAATCTATTTAATGTTTATTTAATGGTCAAGAATACAAACAAGGATAGTGATGTTTTTGGTTTTAATTATTATTCTGATATTAATGGTTATACTTTTCATGAATTATATAATGAAAATGAGAATATTTAAAAGGGTTTTTAAGATTTACTAAGTTATATAAATTTTTTCAAGATGAGAATAATAGATTGATCAAGGAAATAAATAAAGTTAATAAATAGATTTATATTATAAAGGATGAAAAAGAAAAATATATTTTTAGAAAATGAATTTTTATAGAACACTATCCTTGAGTTTGATAAACAAAGGGAGAAAATAAATATTATAGAGAATAATCTATCTAATCTAGAAATGGAGAATCACAATTTGAGAATTTTTGCTTCATCTACAAGAGATAAATTCTATTATGACCTTGATTTTTTAGAAGGATAATGTTAATCTAAAAAAGGAATTTTTCAATTTGAAAGAAATTTCATCTACCATTGTTTAAGGAAAATATAAATATGACAAGATTATAGCTATGATGAAACCAAATAGATATAATACTATTTTTAGTTATAATAATTATATTTATAATATATATAAGTATTTATTTTTTAATATTTATACTAGGAAGGTTTTAGTAGTTACATTCTTCAAATGTCATTTGTAAGGAAATTATGTTGATGAATGTTCTCCCTAGTTCCCTTAATAACTTGGTATCACTATATTTTTTGTATCCTACAATTTATATTCTCATGTACCTTATAATAAATTATTTATATCTTCTTAGGTATCAATTTTTTTTGTTACTAACCCAATTGGATCAAAATAATATGGGTACTAAAAGGTGGTTGTATTTTATTTTTATAGGGATATACCACATGTATTTCAACATTTAATCAAGTGGTGTACGCTTTGTAAACAAAGTTTTATTTCTTAGAGTAATAACTATTTAATAAATTATGTATCTAAACTTTTTATGTTATTTCATAGTTTTATATAGGTGTAGATCTTTTTTTATCAAAGCATAAATTTACAGGGGAGGTTTACTTTTTTTTAATTCAGTTTTAGCATGTTATTATTAGTTTTATCTTGGTATTTTTTTGGGGGGTCTTATTCTTTACTATTTTTATCTTCCTAAAGTGAAAAAATGGGATAATTTGTTATTCAGTTATAATGTGTTTAAATAAATTTATATTATTATCATTTATTTACTTAATAAAAAGAAGTGAAAATGCTATGTTTACATGTTTAGTTTTTTAATTAAACAAAATGGTGATATTACTGAGTTAATTTATTTTTTATCAATTCCTCTTGTTCCAAATTCCTCATATGATTTATGTGCATAATTTAGTTTGTCTTAGATCTAAGTGTTCAAATTAATTCAATTTTTTATTAATATTTTTTCATATGCGTCATATGTTTTTTCACACATCACATGTGTTAATACTTAAGGGTTCTAATTTTGAATAGCATGTTTATATACATGTGTAAATTAATATGAAATTTTTTATTTTATTATAATCATGTGATATATGTAGTTTAATTATCTTATATAGTATGATTTTTTATGATATCTATTAATATTAATATGTGATATAGTTTATACATGGAGTATCGAGGATCAAGGGTAGAAAGGTTAAAACCATAGATCTAGCGATCACGAAGCTCACCTGAATATTGATATCATTGAAAATATTTCTGGTATATACACTAATTATCTCAAGCATGTCAGTAATAAATAGATATTTCACTTCTGTGCAACAATAAAGTCAAATGTGGTGGATTATGCCCCCTCAAAACTTCTGGTATAAAGAAAAATTTTATGAATGTTGTTAAATTAGTTGGATCCCTTTCTTTCTCCAACATTGATAACTCGACCCAAAAAGGATTATATTGAAGGACCAAATAGCACATATTTTATCCAATCAAGATATTGTTTAAGAACAAGTTAATTTATAAAAATATTCTATCATTGTGATAATATTGATTCCAGAAAGAGAAAATATCTAGAGGTTCAATGACCTTACCTAAATGAATTTGGAGATCTAGGGTTTTGATAACTGGAGGATAAAGGTTATGGGGAATGGTTATTACCATGTTTTATTCCCTCATATGACTACAAAAAAAGGTCATGGATCCTAGGGTAAATCTTTTGGAAGCTTGGATTCCAGAAAATTCAAGAATGAAATTAAAATTTTTGACCCAGGAAATGTCAGGAACACCCATATGTGGGTTTGGATTTATATATATTATCTAAATTTTCTATATTATAACCTGAGAATCCTTTTGTATATATCCTACTTAGTTATAAATCCTATCAGAATGGACAGGTAAATTGATAATATGATATTCGAGCACTATTCTATGATTATTGTAGATATTGACATGTCTAATACCCTGGTTGAAGAGGTGGTTTTAACAACCAGGGATGAAATCATTACTCTTGAAATTCAACATATGAGCAATCCCAAATTCTTCTTTCACTATAATTTCTTTGCTCATTTATCTTATGACTGTAGTGGGGGAAAATCATGATGTTTTTTCAAAATAAGGGGAATGATGATGATACTTGTTGAAGAAGAAAAGGGGAGGAAATAATTCTATCTTCTAGTTCTCATACTCATAAAGAACCTGAGAATTATAAATACAAAGGTAAAGGATTCAAATTTGGGGTTGGATAAGAGGATAATCCCCCTATGAAAGACCCTATGAAAACTCTAGATAGGCCCCCTTCTTTGAGATTGAGGTGAAAGATATAGACACCTATATTTTCTCTGTAATTGAAATTATTAAAGTGGAAGAAGTTTATAATGCTCTCCATACTTAGTATAATTTTATAGTGGAACTTTTAATGGAGGGAAAATCTCAAGAGGATTCCACGAAGTATTATACCAACCTAAATTACGAGGTCTCAACCAAAAATAATGTGAACCCAGGGGAGGGACCTATTTTCTTATTAGAAAAGGATTTTAGAGCACTCAAATTGGCCCCTGATGAGATTTCACAAGAGGTATTTCATGTCTAACCCTTATTTGGATAGATTGACATAGAATAAAATCTTACTGAGTCTTTCAGTTATGAGATGGTAGTAGTTATGGGACTCCAAGGACTGGATGATAGGGTTAATGGATCATTGGAACCAAAGGTGATACCTAGAAGGAAGGCACATGAATGTCTACTAGATTCTACCCACCAAGATGGACTACCTTCCAAGATTGATAGTAATCATGCATGATTACATGATCATGTAGAAATTTAGAACCTCTTCTAACATGTACCCTCCTCTAAATCATCCAGAATAAGGACCCCTAAAGATGACACTCCCAATCTTATACAATACAAGAATAAATTCACTCATCTGAGTGGTGTTTTTAGGATAATGAGGTTGAGTAATTTATAATTCTTGAGTACAACTAGATTAGGATAACCTCAAATGATGAAAATAATGAGGGGCTTCAACCTAGTGAAGTTTAGGCTGAATTTTAACCCTCTAGGATCAAGAAACATTCAAGGGTGGATACAACCCCCAAAGGTAGGAAGAGGAATGGAAAGGGGAAAATAAAGAAAGAACATGTGGACATGTCATAACAAGGAGGGAATCTGACAAGGGAAAAATATCTTAAATAATAAAGCTCATATATTGGAATTATAAAGTGTGAGGGAATTCCCCCATGGTTAGAACCCTTAGAAATTATCTTCTAGACTACAAACCCCTACAAATTGTAATTTCTAAACCAAAAATTCTTTTTATAAATTGAAATACCTTTAAATGGGACTCCCTCAAGTACACCTTTGTCTCATAGAACCTAAAATACACTTCTATAGAACATATATGGATCCTCAAACATGAGAACATCTATCACCTCTCATGCAATGTGAACTCCTATAGTATCTTAATTTATTTTAATACCCAATTCTATAATATTTCTCTCTATTTTATGTATTATTATAAATACTATATTAGTAAAATGGATCTATAGAATTAGTTAGAGGAATCCCATGACAACATTAATCATAAATTAGTGATAATGGTGGACTTCAACACCATTTTGAGGCCTAAGGAAAAAATTGGGTCTAATTTCAACAAGGCACCGTCCTTGGAATTATCCTCTTGCCTTGATTACTAAAATATTGTTTTAGTTCCAATTACTAGATCTTCCTTCATATGGAGTAGATACAACTTGAATATAATATAGAAAAGTAATCTAGATAGATTCTTTTTCCAAATGGATGATAGGAGTTCTACCACTCATATTTCAGGCTTCACCCTCCCCAAACACCACTCAGATCACAATCCAATCATGGTGGAACTCTCCTCCCACCTAACAAGGTTAGTTATACTCATATTTAAATTCAAAAATGGATGGTTTGTTACAATGGGAACCAGGGAATTTTTTCTAGAGTCTTGGAAAGTGGAGCCCTTAGGCAGCCACCTCCAAGTTCTTGCTAGGAAATTGAAGCATACTAAAGGTCTCTTAAGGGAGAAAAGCCTAAAAAACTTCTCTAAGATAGAAATTGAAAACAAAGCTGATGAATAACATCTTTCATGTTATCAAAATAGGAATAAAAATCATAATAATCCCTTTAGGGAGGAAATTAAATCCATCTCAAAGCATTATGACCTCATAAGTATGAAATAAAGGCTAGGAAAAAAATAAATTAAATTTATAATGGTTTAAGGATGGTGAAAGGAACTTGAGGCTATTTCATTGGATTCATAATGAAAATAGGGAAAGGATAGGGAATAATACCCACAAAATCAATGGATTCTTATACACTTCTAAAAATGAAATTTCTAATGTAGTAGTGGAATACTTAAAAGGGATTTACTCTAATGATGGGGTGAAGAGAACCCAAAATATGATTGATAACATACAAATCTATATCGAGGATCCCCAAAACTAATCTATTTCTATGGACCTTTCTAAAATTTAAGTTAAAATATATCTCTTCTCCCTCAACATGGAAAGTGTTGCTGGTATGGATGGCTTCACCAATAAATTCTTCATGTTATAATGGGACATCTTGCATGATGAGGTGAGGAATTCCATTGGGTAATTCTTCAATCATGCCTATATTCCATATAGAATTAACATTAAATAATTTAGTATAGTTTTTCATGGGAATACTATTCCTAAAATTCTTAGTAAAGTTATTGTGACTAGGATGGGAGATATTTTTAGGGACATCATTTCTCCGAACCAGTTTGTCTTTATACCTAGAAGAAACATCCAATTTTTTTATTCAAAGCCTTATAATTTGTCAATATAATGAAATGAAAATTTTTGGATGTGAACTTTTCCCTCAAAATTGATATCTCAAAGGATTTTGAAACATTGAAATATAGCTACATTTTTGTTGTTCTCAGGAAAAATGGCTCCTCAAATTCCTTTATAAGATTAATCAACACCATTATCTTCCCTGAAAGGATATATATTATTATAAATGTATCTCCTCAAGGTTTCTTCCAATACACTAGAGATTCTAGACAAGGATACCAACTCTCATTCCTCCTATTTGAAATTATTGAGGACTACATGAGTATATGTATCAATGAGATTACTCATATTGGTATCTATAAGAAAATAAAGGCTGGTATGGGAACCTTCACTCCATTACATTTTTTTTATTCTAACAACATTATACTCCTGGGAAAATCTTATAGGAAAACAATATCTTCCATCAATTTTTTGTATCATTATGAGGAGGTGGCATGGTAAGCCATTATTTGAAAAAATCCTTCATTGTCTTTGGTGATGGAGTTTATGCTACCAAGAAAAATAGGATTACCATAACTCTTGGGTAAAGAGGGGATCCCTCCCATTTAACTACCTTGGATTACCCTTGTTTTAGGTCATGATGAAAAGTTTTCATCTTGGACATGTATACTCTAGCATTATTAGAAAATTGGATAGGAGGGTGTTCCTTATTAACTCAATGATCACATCTGAATATATATATATATATATATATATATATATATATCCATTTTCTCTTTATAGATGGTTTAAAATCCTCATTAATGATCTACAAGAAATTTTTAGAAACTTCATCTAGATTGGATATATCCATGAAAGGAAATTGATAACTATTGCATGGAAGGAATGCATTAATCCCACTAACATGGGGGACTTGGAATAAAAGAACCTAGGATATTTAATAATGGAATTATTAAAAAATTCACTTAAAACTTGATGATGTCTAATGACTCCTCTATTGATTTTCTCTCAAATAGGTTCAACACAAGTCTACTATCTAGATACCCTCACTATCTTGTTTCATCTTTTTGGTCTATAATCAGGTACCCTTTTAATGACATCAAGGGTAACTCCAGTGGCTTATAAGTAGGCATTCCCATGTCAAATACTGGAATAATCACTGACTAGATAAACACCTCAAGGATATCATGGATAACATTTCAAATATACACCATATGTATATTTCTAATCTTTTGATATAAAAAATAGTTATAATGACAATGTACTGTCCAAAATTGGGATGGAAATACATAGGTATAAATTTTTAGATAGAGAAAACCTAATATAGAAGCTGAAAAAAATGGTTAATTTATTGTCAAGGAGTAATAAAAAATAAAATGTGATGGTTCTATCATGAAACCACCATGGTTTCTAAAATTGAATCCATTCTCTATACAACCTTCATGGTTAATGATTCTCTGGAAGATCTAGAAAAATAGACTGCCCACCCATGATCAATTGAAGAGAGCTAGAAAGTAGCTTTCTTCAGATTGTTACCTATGTATGAGGGAATATGAGAATTTAAATCATCTATTTTTGGATTTAATCTTTGACCAAGACCTCTGAAATTATGTAGGGAATCTATTCATCATCAGAATCTATACAAATAGCTAGTTGGGAGACCTCATGGTGTCCATTAGTGAGGTTGGACTCAGTGATCAAGTGCATAACCTTCTTTTAGCGGTCACATCCTCAGTGTTTATATTTTTTTAGTATGCAATAAACATGATTATATTTGATAAACAATACCCCTCCCTTTATATAGGTATTATAGAAATGCATTGAGTGGTCTATGCTTCTTCTAAAGTGAAAATAAGAGAAATAGAGAATAGTATTTTAGACATGAATACACTTAGTGTAAGAACCTGATTTTTCCTTGAGGTATAGAACCTTTAAATTTCAATTTAAATTCCTTAGTTTTATTCTAATGGGATTTCCTAACGAGTTCATGGGAATTTTAGGGATTTCACCGTCTTGTACAGAGCTCGAAGCTCTATTTTTGGGAGAAGTAGGTGGGATGTATTGTTAGTAAAACCATACAACCCAACCTGCATATTAATATTAAATCATGTTGGGTGTTTCAGTGCTCTATCAAGGGACAAAATGTTTTTCCTAACTCTGTATCCTAGGCCGCATGTCTGTACAAGTGACGCTGACCTCTTAACAGAGGGTATTTTCATGGTTTGTGCATTGTTAGACAAACCGTGCACCTGTCTAGTGTGGGGGGTATCTTGAGGTAGTTCTTGGTGCACATTTGGTTCATGGGTTGTAAAACCATGCAACCACACCATGAGACCCTTTAAAAAGGAAAAAATGTTAATTTTACCCCTTATTTCTTATAAAATGAACCATCATTTTTCTTTCTCCTTCCATGCATAATATCCCCTTCTCCCTTTGAAGATTTCTCTATGCCTAAATCTAAGAATTAAGTGTTCTATTCTGTCCAAAATTTGATCAAGATAAATTTAGTCTTATTGGATGCATATTGGTAAGATCTCCATTCATATTTCACATTTAGTCTTTTATCTTCGTATCGGCATAGTTATTTTGGTGTGAGATCATAAGCCCTATTTTCAGGGAATTTGTCTATTTTCTTGATTTATTCCATTCTACCTAGATTAGAGGCTAACAATGGATGTGGAGTTGACTACAAAGATGAGGTATGTGGTATTTTGATTTTACCTTAAGGTCTTGGTGTTTATTTATTACATTATTTTTCCACACACTGAATTTTCTAAGAAATGCTTGTTAAATTGATTTATTCTTAAATTAAATGGGTGGTCTTGATCTATATTTTAACACCCCATGGTTTTACAAATAAACTTAATTTAATGAATGAAACACTAAGTCTATACATAATGAAACTTTTTTAAGGATATAGTTATAAACTAGTTGTTAAACATAATATTTCCACTCTTTTGTTTAGAATTTTGAAAAACAGACATACACAATTGTGATCAGTAAGTTATTTGGAGTCTGATAGGACCAACTTATTTTTGGTGAATAGTAACATACCCTTATGAATAGTAACATAACCATATTAATAATAATATGAGCCTTATGAATAGTAAATTGGAAAATTTATAGCAACATCACCCATGAATGTATAATAATAGGAGCATCTTATAAGTGATAATATGATCATTATATAAGTGTTGGTATTTTTATAAGTCATAAATATTTAATTACAATTTTATGATTAATTAAATAGTTTAAATAAAAATTTATTTTAATAATATGTAGTCATAATTTTTTTTTTATTTTCTTATGGTTATAAGATAATTTTATGAGACCTTGATTAATTTTTCAAGGTGTTATAAAATGAGTTATAGTTTCAAAATTGTTTTTTTTTTCGAATAAATTATGATTTTATTTAAAAATTAAATTAATAATATTTAGAAAATTATTTAAAAAAATGAGTTCATTTTTTAATTCCACACTCCAAAAAATGGTAAGGGTTATTTTTTGGGGTTTTTCTAAAATACTTGAATTTTTGGTGAATAGTGAAATACGGTAATCAACAAAATATGCTAAATAAATGAATTTATGCATTATTCTTGAGTCATGAATGATGTAAATGGACATTGGTTAGAACTCACATGTACTTATTACTGTTCTGGGTCATAAGAATCAAGACTATTCATATTCTTGAGCAAAAATATTAAAATAATGATTAAAATAATAGAAAAACCCTCTTATCCTCTACTATAAATACCACTCTCACCCCCGAATCCTCTCACACCAATCAATCCTTGAGCATTGTATAAGTTATGATAAATAATATTCCCAAGACCCTTCCCCACTTCCAAGACCTTCTGGTCTCACCTAAAGGCCAAAACCAAGGGCCTTAAGGAGGATCTCATGGAGAAGAGATTAAGAGGTAAAGACCCTCTTTCATTTTCTTGTGTTTTCTTTTCAATTATTTATTTTCTTATACTCTATTCTCCCCCATTATCCAAGATGCATGAAAGTTATAATATTATATATATTCTGGATTATTATCATGTTTATGGAATAATTCATCATCATTTATCCTCTTCCTCTTATTCTGAAAATAGAAACACCGTTTATGATGTGTCGACTTACCAAAATCATAGACAATGTGTTTTCAAAATCCATTACTTCCTTTAAAATTGGTTATAAAACCATTTTAATGGTTAAAAAATATTTTAAAGTGTATTATATATCCTCTTTCATGTTCTTTAGTTAACATATATACATAATATTATGTTATATAATGAAACTAGTTCATGATTATCAAGGAACCACCAAAATGATCTAAACGGATCTCATTAAATATTTATATAATGATTAATCCTCATAACATATTACCAAAATGATTTATGATATCATTTAATACTATAGAAAGATAGCAATACCATTTAATTCCACTTCTAGAATTTCATTTGCATACAATAAGAAAATAAAATAGAAACTGGCCATGGAAATCATGTAAAGAATGCACCTGAAACAATGGAAAGAACAAAATACTAATAATTAAAGGGTGAAATGATGTTATGAAATGAGCATATATGGTGTTATAAACATGAAAATATTTTTTTAAGATATTAATAACACTCATTTAACCATTATACATGAGTTTTAAACACATTTTAAGTAAGAAGAACCCGAGGTAAGGGAATTCTTAACCCAATTTCCATTCTTTGGGTTAACCTTCTACCTTATTCATTATGTGGTATTAAGATTTTTTTTGTAATTAATTTTTGTTTATATTATGTTGTATTGTTTTTATTTATAGTTTATACACATATCCATTCAATTTCATTAATTCTCACTCAAATTATATTTGTAAGGGACTTTCCTTTAAAAATCCTTTTAAAAGTTTCTTTAATAAAATCAAAGAAAACTATTTTATATATATGGAATGAGTGGTTTCTATTTATTTCTTGATAAATTATTACTATTATATGTTCCTTGAACATATATATGCTTGTTTTATCCTATTATATCTCACGATATGTTGGTTTGAGCCCATTATAGCTCAAGATATGTTGGGTTGAGCTTATTATAACTCAAGATATGACAGGTGAGCCCCATTATAGCTCTCCAATGCATTGGGTACTCCAGATATGGAAGTTGAATTAATGGTTATTCCATGTGTAAGGTTTATTGTATGAGTGATATGGTAAATATGTCCCAATGAAACAACATGATGTTTCTATTCAAGATAATGAGTTTTATGAAATGGGTTTTATTGGTTTTTATGTTATCATTTGACTAACGATTTAATTCTTTATATCCCTTACCAAGAATTTTGTGCTCATCCAAAGTTTTTAAATGTTTTTCATAGGTTATAAGGATGTATAAAAAATATGGAAGTCAATTTAAATGTCATGATTTTTTGTTAACTAAATTATGTTTTATTTGAAAAGTTTTATATTTTGGAAAAAATGGATATTGTTTTAGTAGTATCCACATGTATGATTATGAGATCATATGTATGTTTTATGTCCTAATTACCTAAAACTCTAAAATTGAAAAGATCTTAAATATGTAAGAATGCATGTTCTTGTCTAAAACTCAGGATCATGTAATGTATTAAGGATGAGTCCTTATAGTTGGTATCTAATGATAGTTTAGATAACTTTTTGGATTAGGATGATGTAAATAAAATACCATAAATGATTTTTACTTTATGTTTTATTTTAAATGATATAGAATTTAAATATTACCATATTGTTTCATCTAATATATGTTTTTTCAAAATGGTTTTCCATCAAAGAAACAGGGAAGCTGAAGTATGAAGGCACAAAGAGGTTGATATCTATCAGAATATGCATCTTGGAATGGTGGGAATCAGAACCAAGAAGTTTGTGAAATAAATGGATCAGTTGACTCAGGTGATAAATGGTGGTGGTATCAATGCTAGATAGGAACCTAACCTATCACAAAGAAACTTGTATTTTTTGGATCATTTTATGAGGCAATGTCCTCCAGAATTCAGTGGAACCACAAATCCAATGATAGCCGACAGATGGATCAATGATCTATGAAAGATATTTTATTTCATGTGTTGTTAGAACGTAAAAAGTTAATACTATAAATTTATCATTTTGAAGGTGAATACGATCAATGGTAGTCTATGGTTAAGAATATTAGAGAAAGAGATGATCTTGACAGTCTGTAATGGGATGATTTTAAGAGTATTTTTTTGGAAAAATATTTTCCTAAAACTGTTCAACTAAGAATGGAGAAACAATTCATGTAATTGAAGCAGAAAAATGATGATTCTGTGGTAGCATATAAAGCCAATTTTACAAGACTATCCAGGTACGTACCAAATTTTACTCGGTATTTTGATAGTAAAATTAATATATTTTACTCTGGTTTGAAACCATTTTTACGAAGAGCTTTGGATTCACAAGAGCTTAGAATCCATGAAAAACTTGTTCATTGTACTAAAAAAGTTAAGATAGAGTTTACTAACATGTATGTGCCTTGTGATGACAATAATAAGAATCATTCAGGTTGGCTGACATTGGGGAAGAATTTATCAAAGAAATATGGAGTTAAGAAAATCAATTTCCCTTCTTGCGAAAAGTGTGGTAAAAAGTATCTTGGTGAATGTCTTGTAAATTATGGTAAATGATACCAATTTGGAAATTTTGGGCACATGTATCACAAGTGTAGGGAAAATGATCCAAAAATTGATGAAAAACTGATGGTGAGATGATTTAAATATATGTAATTGGTTTATTTTTCTAATGTGTGTCTGAAGCTAGAAACCTAGGTAGGGAATCAACAAGACTAGAAGCAGAATGGTGTGAAAAAATCCTTTGCAACCACTTCAGTAGATGTTTAAAAGTCAAATGAGGTGGTATCAGGTACATTTCTTGTTTTTACATATTTTTCAAATGTGTTTTTTGATTCAGGGTCTACACATTCCTTCATTTTTGAGAAATTTTATAGAAAATTGGGAATTCATCCTCATGAAATTAAACCAGAACTCAGGGTAAAAACACCTAGAGGAAATATTATGGCAAAAAGAAATTATAAGAATCTACCTATCTTTGTATGTGGAAAGAGTTTACCTGTAAACCTAGTTGTATTTCCTATAGTAGATTTTGATGTTATTATGGGTATGAACTGGCTTTATTTTTATCATTCTAAGATAGATTATAGAGAAAAAGAAGTTTTTTTCTAAAAGAGTTTCATTTTGTGTACAAGAATGAACCCATACCATTGATAATATATCAGGAAGCTAAGAAACTTATTAAATATGGAAATGAAATTTATCTTGCTCATATTTTTGAATATAAGGGAACTATCCAGGTTAATGATGTGCTAGTGGTAAATGAATACCTAGATGATTTTCCTAGTGTTATTCCTATCCGAGATATTGAGTTTACTATTGACTTAGTTTATAATGCTAAGAAAATTTCTAAACCCTCTTATCAAATGGATCAAATGGAACTTCTGGAATTAAAAAATTAGTTGCAAGAATTATTAGATGAAGGATTTATTCGACCCAACACTTCACCATGTGGTGATTCTATCTTTTTTGTTAAAAATAAAGACAATTCAATGCGACTTTGAATTTATTACATAGTCTTAAATAACATCACTATTAAAAATAATCATCATTTTCTTCATATCAATGATTTGTTTGATCATCACCAGGGAGAATAATATTTTTTGAATGTTGACCTGAGGTTGGGGTACCATCAGTTGAAAATAATGGATGCATACATCCCAAATATTGTGTTTCATACAAGATATGGTCATTATGAATTTATAGTTATGCCATTTGGGTTCACAAATGCACCTGTT
Source organism: Viscum album (assembly GCA_963277665.1). Classification (NCBI taxonomy): domain Eukaryota; kingdom Viridiplantae; phylum Streptophyta; class Magnoliopsida; order Santalales; family Viscaceae; genus Viscum; species Viscum album. The sequence goes on from OY728132.1 coordinate 494,678,249, forward strand.
CAATTCATGGATCTAATGAATAGAATATTTCATGAGTTCTTGGATAAGTTTTTGGTTGTGTTTATTGATGACATTCTAGTATATTATAAAAGTAAACAGGATTATGGAAAACATCTAAGGTTTGTTTTTCAAACCTTAAAAGAAAATAAACTGTATGGAAAATTCAGCAAGTGCGAATTTTGGTTGTAATAAATCTCTTCCCTTGTTCACATTGTTTCTAAACATGCCATAACTATTTATCTCTCTAAAAAAAGTTGTTAAAGAATAAAAAATACCCACAAATATAACTAAGATTCGTAGTTTTCTTGGTTTCACAGGATATTGCAGGAGGTTTGTTGAAAACTTTTCACAATTATCTAGCCCACTGACTAAGTTAACTTGAAAAGGAGTTAAATTCATCTTGATAAAAGAATGTGATGATTGTTTTAAGGAATTGAAAATAAGATCAGTGAATGCTCTAGTTATGACCCTACCTTTTAGAAGTGGTGAATTTTTCATCTACAATGATGCTTCTTTAAAGGGACTTGGTTGTGTTTTGATGTAGAATGATCAGGTAATTTCTTATGCCTCACGTTAGTTGAAACCTCGTGAGGTAAATTACCATACACATGATTTGGAATTAGATGTTGTTGTTTTTGAATTAAATTTTTTAAGGCATCATCTATATGGAGTAAAATTTAAAATATACACTGACCATAAATGTTTAAAGTATATATTTACTCTAAATGAATTAAACATGAGACAGAGAAGATGGCTGAAACTAATCACGGATTATGATTGCTGATTCGTTACCATACTGAAAAAACAAAAAAAATGGACGATTCTTTGAGTTAGAAAAGTAATTCTACATTATACATAATACATTTAAAACATAACCCTTTAGTAAATGATTTGATAAAATTTGGCTTGAAAGTTTTTGGTGAAAGTAATTCCTCTGTTTTGTTTTAGATTTCAGTGCAATCATCTCTGTCAAATAGAATTAAGCAAGCGTAGAAAGAAGATAACGAGTTACAGAAAAAGGTAGAATTGGTTAAAATGGGAAAGTTTCCAGAATTTAACCTTGATAAGGATTGTGTTTTGATATTTGGGAAGATATTATGTGTTCCTCGGGATTCTCAGTTGAATAAGGAATTATTATGTGAAGCTCACAGTTCTCCGTTTTTAGTTTATCCTGGCAGCACAAAGATGTACATAGATCTTCGAGAGTATTACTGGTGGGATGGAATAAAAAGAGATATTGCAGATTTTATCATGAAAGTTTTGACATTTCAATAGGTTAAAGAAGAGAGATAGTTACTAAAGGGAATGCTTCAACCTTTACCAGTTTCATAGTGGAAATGGGAAAATATATCCATGAACTTTATTGTGGGACTACCGAAGACATCTCAAGGTAACAATGAAATCTGGATTATAGTTGATTGTCTGACTAAATCTGCACATTTCATTCCAATTCAAGATAATATGTCTTTGGATCAACTTTCTTGACTGTACCTCAAAGATATTTTCAGGTTTCATGGAGTTCCTCTTTCAATTGTATCTGACTGTGATCCCAGGTTCACTTCTAACTTTTGGAATGACCTTTATAAGTTCTAGGGCACATAATTAAATTTCAGTACTTCTTTTCATCCTCAATCTGATGGACAAACTTAGAGAATAATTTAGAAATTAGAGGATATTATTCGAGCATGTTCAATGGATTACCAGGGAATTGAGATCAACATATATCTTTAGTTGAGTTTTCTTATAATAACACTTTTCATTCTAGTATACAGCTTTTGAGTCATTATATGTAAAGTAGTATCGAAGTCTAGTATTATGGGATGAAGTTGGTGAAAGGAAGTTGATGAGACCAAAATTAGTAGAGGAAGTGGAAAAAAATTTCAAATTATTTATTGACACATGAGGATAGCTCAGAGCATGTAGAAAAGTTATGCAGATAATAGGAGGAAATACATTTCTTTTGAGGTAGGTGATCATGTTTTCCTTAAAATCCCTCCTTGGAAAAGTGTTATGTGTTTTAGTAAAAAATAAAAGCTAAGTCCATGATTCATTGGAACTTATGAAATTCTAGAGGAAGTTGGGCCAGTCTCCTACCGAGTAGCTTTGCCTTCAATTTTTTCTCAGGAATACAATGTTTTTAATGTTTTTATGTTGAGAAAGTATGAGCCATATTCATCTCATGCTTTGAGCCTATAAGCAATTAAACTGGAAGAGAACCTTTATTATGAAGAGAGATTTGTTCAGATTCTTGATCATAGATAGAAAGCATTTCAGGATAAGGTAATCCACTAGGTAAAGGTTTTGTGAAGAAACCACATGGTTAAAGAGGTAAAACAGGAATCTGAAAATGCTATGAGGGAAAGGCACCCTCACTTGTTTAATAAGTAAATAAAAATTATGAGGATTAAATTTCTAGAAGGTGGAGAGAATGTAACACCCCAATGTTTTACAAATAAACTTAATTTAATGCATGAAAGACAAAGTCTCTACATAATGACACTCTGTTTAAAGGATATAGTTATAAACTAGCTATTAAACATAATTTATTCACTTATGTGTTTGGAATTTTGAAAAATGGACATACACGGTTGCAATCAGAATGTTATTTGGAGTCTGATAAGATCAACTTAATTTTAAGTGAATAGTAACATACCATTATGAATAGTAAAATGCCCTTATGAATAGTAATACAACCCTTATGAATAGTAAATTGGTAAAATGTATATCAACCTCAGCCATGAATTTATAATAAGAATGGAATCTTATAAGTGATAATATGATCATTATATAAGTGTTGGTATTTTTGTAAGTCATAAATATTTAATTAAAGTTTTATGATTAATTAAATAATTTAAATAAATTTTTTTCTCATAATATGTAATTATAAATTATTATTTTTATTTTCTTATGGTTATAAGATAATTTTATGAGACATTGATCAATTTTTCAAGGTGTTATAAAATGAGTTGTAGTTTTAAAATTATTATTTTTTGAATAAATTATAATTTTATTTAAAAATTAAATTACTCATATTTAGAAAATTATTTTAAAAAAAGGAGTTCATTTTTTAATTATACACATCAAAAAATGGTACGGGTGAATTTTTGGGATTTTTCTGAAATACTTAAATTTTTGGTGAATAGTGACATATGGTAATTAACAAAATTTGCTAAATAAATGAATTCCTGCATCATTATTGAGTCATGGATAATATAAATGGCTACTGATTAGTAGTGAGGGCCTAGGGTGTAACAGTGGGGGGACTATGCCCGCATATTAGAGTAGAAAATAATATAAATAACCAAGGATCATCCATAGTAGTAAATAATTAGAGTTTATAAGTTTTAAATAAACTGAAATAGAAGCATGTTATTATAATATATGAAATTCTATATAATCCCCAATATCCATGTAAAAAATACATCACTAATCTCCCACTGTGTCAGTCACATGTACATGAGTACATAAAAGAATGGAAATAAAAGTATAAGGCTCCACTACAACTCTGATCCAGACCACATACCCGATCTCTAGACTTTTCAAACTTTACCTACCCAATCATAAGAATCCACATGAGCAGCTCCACTTGATCATGAAAACTTAGGCCTCATCCCTATCCATCCCACAATCTATGATAACCTAAAAAGTTAACACATGATATTCATGCACAGAGAGGTTTAAGTATAGGGATAATAAATAATCTCAATAGGCCGCCCCAATGATGAACTTATAAATATTTTTTCATAATTTCATGCTCAAGCAATATGCTTAGACTAGCCAAGACATAATTATAAATGATCAATAAAATAAATAACGTGAAACCATAGTCGATTATAGGGTTTTTGATCCCAATCAAGTGGATAATTTTCTATCTTTTATATATATTTATATGTATATATATTCTCATAAATATACATATACATAAATATTTATATACGCAAGTTAGGTGAAAAACAACATAAATCAATATTAGTTGATCCTTGGTCCTATAATCCTGCTCGTTTGAAATTTCTACAAAAATGGAATTGAGATAGATGTTGTACTACTCAAGAAATGTATAATTAAGTCAATCCTAGGGATTTTAATACCAATAAACAATACCTTCTTTGGCCATCACTAGAAATGTCTCTAAGAAAGATACATCACCACAGATGGATACATATAATAGCCATAGGATTACTTATACTTTCCTACAATCACTATAATGAATGATGTTATATACTGATGGATAGTCTTGTAAATATGGAATAGCCTCATACGTGGCCTATGCCATATGTATAAAGTATCAGACCTATGAAGGCTAGGACCCAGGGTCATTGACTAAGGTGTCCTATTCAATTACATGGAGCTTATCCATAAAAAACATAGTATAATATAGACCTACATGGGATAATACCCAAGTACATTGACCAAGGAATCCACTTTGAGTCCACATAGTGCATCTATAGAAAACTTGGTATAATATAGACCTATATGGGCTAAGACCCAAGTCCATTGACCAGGTTTTCCTCTTCGAGTCCATGAAGTGAATCCATAAAAAACTCGGTAGATGGTTTCATACCATCATGAATTTTTTGATTCATACTGTAATTTCCATCATTGGTTCCATACTGTGATTCCCATAATCCATCATGTTGGCTAAATAGTCAGGTATCAGGAAGTATGTGTAGGCATCCCAATACATCAATTAGAAGGATCTGAAGCAAGATCCTAGGAAGTAACTTTGGAAATACCTATATTACACTACATCACATCAAGATAATCAAATAAATACTAATAAGTACCTCTAGTAATCATATCTGTATCAATAATAATCAAGTAATTACATAAATAAAAGAGTGAGGGTGACTGAATGCGTAAACCCACCACTATTATCATAGCCTCTCAGGCTTGAACATTTAGTGTGGGTTCTAAGGTGACACCTACTACCATCACTACCCAAAACCCCAATTCAATATCATAGTTTTGTTCAAATACAAAGGCATCCATTGGGTCCCTTATTCCATAACATAGGAGATGCATCCTACTTGGGATCGACGAGGTCTATATATAAGTGAAGGCATCCCACTTGGAATCCTATACGTTAGTATGTAAGCAAAGGCATCCTACTCGAGATCCTCCAAAATCATAAATAGAGGCATCCTACTCATGATCCTTAGAAATAAGTAGTAATATAATTAATCCTACATGGGATCCTCAAAAATATTTCATAGGAGGAGGTATACTACAATGGATCCACATAAATGGTACAATGGAAGAGGCATCCTATAGGGGACCCTCAGTAACGCTAATAAGGTTGAAGAATATAACATAGAATACTCTAGGTCAAAAGATAAGACAAACTATTGGACAAATGGAAAATTTCTTGAACATCATACAGGAGAGATAACTCATAGCCTATCTCAGATCAAGTGTCTCACTCTTAAGAGATAAGTAGATTTGATTACCGATGTAAGAACCTCTCTGGCTAGTAAAAATCCCAAAATGCCTCCTAGGAGACCTCAAATCACCTCAAGGGTAGTACCATTGAAATTTATGTGAAAAATGATGAAAATAAACTATTAATTCATCCAATTATGACTTCGAGGCATAAATATATGAAAAAAACTCAAAAGGGTATCAAGGGAGAAGTATAATGTGTGTATACCCTGGTACAAGGTGTGTACCCTCGAAGCTCCACCTGGGCATGTACTTCAGCCAAACATGGCATGTAAAACCCATGTACAGGGCATGTATACCATGTAAATGGTGTGTACCCTACATGGGGTATCTTCACGTGTACCTCACATGGCCTAGCCATGTATTTTTTCTATTTGTGTACCTTTACATGGCGTGTGACCCACATGGGGTCTAGTCGTGTACTCCACACATGCATGTTCCCTCACATGGGCTATCTGGCCATGTACTCAGCTACATGATCAAGTACTAGTACCCAGAGTGTATACACTATACAAGTCATGTACTTATAAAAAGGAAATATTCCCCAAATAGGTATAACATACAGTTTGTGTTCCTAAACTACACATCATGTGATTTGGATTTATGAATAAGAAACCCCTCAAATCAACTCGAAACCCCATTTTCTCTCCAAAAGATATAGATTGACCATCAAGGGGTACTAATAAGTGATAATAGATCTTTAAAACTATAAATAGGTAAATATATGGGTATCTACAACATAAACGTAAAAACAACATACCTTTGGTAAGAATCTGTCGAAGCTTCACTTATATTCACATTATATCGTTGTAGCACGATGATCCGACTCCTCCCAAGATATATAGAAATGACTCCATTCCTCTATCCCCCATCCCTACCTATAAATTTTTATATATAATTAATGTGAAGGGAAATACCATAGGGAAGATTTGAGAATCCATGGGGAGGAGTATAAAATAAAATAAGAAAAAAGGAAGAAAAGGAAAATAAAAAGAAAAGGGGGCTCGGGCCTAGCCCTCGCACCCGACATGAGTTTACGACTTACTTAGGACCCCCTCATTCCGACATCAACAAAAGAGTTAGAATCTCAATATGATTATCTATTAAAAATATATAGTTGAACGAATATGTGTGAATAAATTAATATTTAATTAAATACATATTAATTATTAATTATTCCATGAAAATTTGAACAGTTCGTAATTGAACCAACCTCTTTACCTAGTTTAAAAAACCTATTATAGGACCTAAAAAGAGTTTAAAAAATTATCCAAGATCATATGATATGGAAAAATGACCATTTTACCCCTTAAAAGTACTTAAAATAAAAAATAAAAATTTATGCTAAAATTTCTAGTCTAAAAAAACACAGGTCATTACAATCTCCCCACCATAACCCTTATCATCCTCGAGAAGACTTAGTGTTCAAACGTAGCCATTCTATCATCCCAAGAAACTACAGAACTATTCTATCTTGACTGTCTAATAGAAAATATCTTAGTTTTAACAACTCTTTCATCAAGGAACATGTTTAACCATGACCGATTTGATACTCCCCACCATAGGGATACCCTTATCATTTCCTCAAAATGGATCTCAAGAACAAAGGACTATTCTCCATCCATCTCTAGACACAATGACTAGAATGGATAAATATATCATACAAGAGTTCAAATGTAGAAGAATTAAAATATTGCATGTTCCCACTCGTGAGAATGGTTTCCATGGAAAACTTTTGATTTTGACTAAAAACAAGGGTTACCACCCTCAAATGGTTAATGGTGTACTCCCCAAAATATAACATAACTTATAAAACTCCTTTAGTGCAACTTGAAAAGAGTTTATAATTCAAAACTGAAATTATATTTATGAATCTCAATGTATAATCGACGCTCTCTCAGAATACTCAGGATGATGTCAATATATAGAGAATGATCATATCTAAACTAGGAGTATGCTATGATTTTTTTGATAGGAGTGTATAGGTCTCTCCAAGTTATGATCACATCATATAGGAAACACTTTCCTTTAACCAACCTATGATGCCACATCTCCCGAAAATGAGTGTCTAGGTCCAACCATGGATCAACCATCTCACGACCCCTAATTTTTCCTCGACGTCTCTTCTACCATAGAAGGAAAGTTATCAGTTTATCAAAATCCTGTGAAACCATGCCCATAGTATTTCTTTAAATTATCAATCCTTTCCTCACACATGGACACCCACTGATTTAAGATTTAAACGATACCACTCACAATAAAAACACACCTTTACCACTCGATTAATGCTCCCACGAGTCATCCACTATAAGTTTAGCTGATTGTGCTATATAGAATGTCAGTATCATTAATATGAAAGCTCCCTTAGAACTCCTCTTCAAAATCACGCACCTCAATCATGGAAAAATTTATTCCATGATTTCCCATTACACAATGTAATTCTAGTCATGAGAATCCACCCACACTCTAACCAAATTCTAATAGTAGAAACACTGGTCAACCAGGCTAGTCCCCCAAATAGTCCTTCCTATCGAAACTAGTCTCGAAACATAAGCACTATAGGTACTTTTAGAAATAAATTGATTCATACTTTATATATCATAAAATCCTAATAAACTATATGAATTAGTATCAATATGAGTGTATAACCTATCTCATTTCCTCAAAGGATTCTATAAAATTAGGCCAACCCTACTCACAGATTTCCCTTGAACAAGTGATACATTTTTCTGCAAGGGTTTAAGTCACAACTAAGGGCCTCTAGGTATCCCACCTACCCCTACTGATCAATTTTCAATATTAGTAACTAGGTCCTACCACCTAGACCATAGATCAAACCTATCTAAATAAGTTAAAAATCTAAACAACCTATAATGGCCAAAATTATCAACATGGAATTAACTTTCAAGAATCGGGATACCAAGCCCTGATCCTCTCTGAGAATCCTCATAATAGACTTCTCTATGAAGGGTAATGATATGAACATAGAAATAACAATTAACTAACCCTCACCGAGAATCAATATATGGTAATACCACCTCAAGGTTCCAATTCAATATAACCATTTATGTGTCTATTAGAATCATACAAAGTGACCCAACTAGATCACCTAAAACAAGAGAACCAGCTTCCAACGTTGACCTATGAGTGTCAACAGTATACAAAAAGCACAATCTCAACAATCCAAGTTGTATATCATTTTCACGGATTGGTTAAGTAGAATTTAATTCTAATATATATAGGAAAACAATGTATAGGTTGTTAATGAAACTTTAAATAAATGAACCTAAGTAAAAAACACCATATGAGGTTCAATACATGGGAATGATATGCCCCATAGAACTAATAGTGTCATTTAACCTCCTATGTTTGAGGACTGAGTAATTATCCTAACCATAAAACATCTCATAATAGATCCACATAGCCTTCCATCAGAAGAAAATATATATACAAGTCATTCTAATTGAGTATAATGCCACCAAAAACCTACATGGGAAAAATCCATTTAGGTTATTGTTGAAATTTTAAATAATTATCCTTTATCATCAATAACAATGACACACTAGAAGTCTTATAACATGTGAATAATATGTTCTAAATATTATGCATGAGACACCTCTTACCTTTGCTGTCCAAGATTGAAAATCAATCGCTAGCCACTTTCCAATAGGTCAAGATCCATAAATCCATCAATGGACACTTACCAATAGTCGAGATACATAAATTTATAACAAATAATCACTCCACATAACATGTGTATCACTAAAATATAAATTCATATAAAACTATAACATCAAATATTCATAAAAATAACCCCATATTCCTAGAAACCAGGACTTTCTATGGAAACATGTGTTCTTAATGCACCAGTCTGATATCCATCACAAGTTCCAATAAATTACTAATAATCCTATCTAGAATATCCAAAATATTAAAACAACAAGAAATTATCTCCTTTGATACAAATTTTTAATGTCCCAATCTAGATGCAACAAAACCAGTGCTCTATGTTGGTTCACCAGAAGGCCTCAAGTGCACCTCCTTGTACGCCAGAGGATTATGACTAGAAGCAAGGGCATAGGGTGTGATAGTGGTGAGACTATGCCCTAATATTAGAGTACAAAACAATTAAAATAATCAAGCATCATATATATCATTAAATAAACATAGTGTTCAAGTAGTAAATAAACAAAAATAGAATCATTTTGTAATAATAAATGGAATGGTATAAAAGCCCGAAAATCCATGTCAAACATAGAGAAATGATTTAAAACTAGGAAGATAATATATACAAGAGTACATAAAATAATAGGACTAAAATTATAGGGATACATTAAAACTTTGAGCCATACCACATACCTAGTATCCATACTTTGTTGAGGTACACCATCCTAATCATAAGAATCCACATGAGAAGCTATGCTCAATCATGATACCCTGGTCCTTATCCCTATCCATCATGCAATCTATGGTAAAATAGAAAAGTATACATAACTTATACACACAATGAGTTACACTTATAAGGGTGAGAAATAATATTATTAGTCCACCCCAATGATGAACCTATAAATCTGCTGTCATAAGTGCATGATTATGCAATATGATCAACCTAACCAATACACAACTGGAAATGATCAATAAAATAAATGAAGTGAAACCACAGTTGATTCCTAGGTCCATGATCTCAATAAAAATGATAATTTACATCATGTGTATATATATTCCCATAAATATATATACACACATAAATATGTATATACACGAGTAAGGTGAAAAATAATAAATCAACAACAATCGATCCTCAGGTATGTAATACATATTTTTTGGACATTTTATGAAATGTGTATTAAGTTGGATTTCATACCACTAAAGATGTGTATAATTAATTCAAATCCTAGGTTTGTAATCCTGATAAACAATACCTACTTCATCCAATGCAGGAAATTACTCTTAGCAAGATAATTCATCACTGGGGGATACATGTCCTAGCCCTGGGATCACCCGTACTTTCCTCCAATCACTATAATAAAGGATTCCATATACTGATGGGAAATCCTATAAATATGGAACTACATCATCTGTGGCCTATTTAATATGTATCAAGTATCAAACCTATGAGGTTTAGGACCCAAGTTCATTGACCAAGGAATCCTATTCGTGTCTTTTTATCTCATCCATATCAAACTCGGTATAATATATACCTATATAGTTCAGGAACCAAGTCCATTGACCAATGAATCCTCTTTAATTCTATTGAGATCATCCATAGAAAAAAATGATATAATATATACCTTCATGGTCCAGAACTCAAGGCCATTGAATAGGGAATCTTCTTCGATTGGATGGAATGCATCCATAAAAAACTTAGTAAAAGGTTCCATATCTTTATTCATTGTCAGTTTCATACCAGAATTACCATCATTGGTTCCATACCATGATTCCCAAAATACATTATGTTGGATCAATAGACAGGTCTCAGGAAGTACATTTTGGAATCCCAATACATCAATTAGAAGTCTCTAAAGCCAGATCCCAAGAAGTACCTATGGGAATCCTAACATATATTGCATCGTGTCAGGCTCATTGGCTAAATACTAATAAATACATCTGGTAATCATAGATTCATCAATATTAATCAGTTTAATGCATAAATAAAAGATCGAGGGTGGCCAAACTCCAAAACCCACCACTACCTTCATAGCCTATTATTCTTAGAGATTCAATATGGGTTTTAAGGTGACACCCAATACCATCACTACCCATACCCTCAATGTACTAGCTCAGGGTTGGTTAACTACCATTTCACCCATTGGGTCCATTAGGTCATAAAACTAGAGAGAAATATTATTCAAGATCCTCAAAGTCTATACATAAGAGAAGACATCCCACTTGGGATCCTATACATCATCACATAAGTAGAGGCATCCTACTCGGGATCCTCAAAACGAGTAAAAGAAGAATCCAACCTCGGATCCTAAAACAGAAGTAGGTAAGAGAATTCATACTAAACATGATACTTGAGAAAAAAATACATAGTATTTGGTATCATAGAAGGGATCCTCAGAAATGGTACAAGGGAAGAGGCATTCTATAGGGGACCCTTGTTAATAGTAATAAGGTAGAGGAATCCTACAAGAGATACTCTGGGTCAAAAGATAAGATGAAATATTGGAATGAAATGAAAATTCATTGAACATAATACTAGAGATATGGATCATAGACTTCTCATATAAAGGGTATCACTCTCAAGAGATAGCTGTATTCGATTACTGGAGGAAGAACCTCTCCGTCTTGTAAAAAACTTGAAACACCTCCTAGGAGTCCTCAAATCACCGCAAGGGTATTAACATTATGATATATGTGAAAAAAATCTCAAAATTGATTATTCATGCATCCTATTATAACTATAAGGTGTAAAGATAATAAAAACCTCAAAAGAGTATCAAGGGAGGAGTACATTACATGTATATCCTAGTACATGACTTGTGCACTCAAAGCTCCACCTGGGCATGTACTCCAGTTTGAAATTTCATGTAAAACCCATGTACATGGCCTATATACCATGAAAATGGTTTGTAACCTACTTGGGGTACCTTAACATGTACATCATAGGTCTTGGACATGTATTCTACATGTCCATGTACCTCTACATAGTGTGTGACACACATGGGGTCTGGCCTTGTACTCTACACATCCATGTGCTCTCACACAGGTTGTCCGACCAAGTACTCGGCTACATGGATGAGTGCCAGTACATGTTGTGTATACACTATACATGGAATTTACATCTAAAAATTCCATATTTTCTAAATAAGAATAACACATGACATGTTTTGCTGAAATATATGTCGTGTGATCGGTATTTCTGAACATGAAACCTCTCAAATCAGTCCAAAACCTCATTTTCTCCCTAAAAGCTATATATTGACCATCAAGGGGTTATAAGCAGTGATAATAGGGAATTAAAACTAGAAGGGAGTAAATATATGGGTATATATGGAATAAACTTAAAAACAGTCTACCTGGGTGGAATCTATTGAAGTATCACCTGTATCTGTGTTCCACTGTTGTTGTATTATGATCCTGCTCCTCTCGAGATCCACAACAATGCCTCCCTTAATCTATCCATATATATATCTTCCAATTAATTTTTATATCTCAATCACATGAAGGAGAATCCAATACGGTGTATGTGAGAATCTAGGTGGAGGAGAAGAAAATAAAAAAAATAAAAAAAGTAAGAATAAGAAAAGAAAAAAAAAGAAAATGGGGCCTAGCCCCAGCACCCAACATGTGTTTATGCCACACTTAGGAAAAAAACCTCATTCTGAACTCAATAATAGAGAATTAATCTCAACATGAAACTCTCTTCAATAGATATAATTGGATGAACGTGTGTGAATAAATTAATATTTAATTAAATAAATATTAATTATTAATTATTACATAAAAATTTGAATGGTTTGGAATTCCACCAAACTATTATACTAGGGTAAAAACCATATTTTGTAACCAATATAGTATGTATAAAAATTATACTAGATCATATTATAGGGTAAAATGACCATTTTATACTTTATAATCATTGGAAATAAAAAATCCAAATTTTTGCTCAAATCTTTAGTCCTAAAAAACATGGGTCATTACATGAGTACCCATACTTATGTTTTTGGTATAAGAATGTTGTGAAATATTTACTTAAATGATGGTGAATATTTAATCTTTTGAGTATTTAATTTAGTTTTTCCTATATTTATCAATGATTAATTAATGCACTAATTTTTAGAATAATTACTGATAAAGAAGATGGGATTTATTTAATGAAATTGAGATTTATTAAAAAAAATAAAAATTGCGTTATCATATGATTTAAAGGATTTTAAAAATATATAAAAGTTTTTAAAAAATATTCTTATAATTTTTTAAATTCATTTAAATTATTTGGAGATTATTTAATGGGTTTATATTTATTGTACTTGAGTTGAAAATCTTGGAGATGATTTCTAGAAATTATAGAGTTACAGATTTTTAGGAAGTTAGAAAAGTAATATGTATATTAGATTAAAATTAAATTTATTCTAGGTACATAATATTAACTCATCCTTTGAAGGATACATAATATATTTTTGTTCAAATATAATATCTATTCTGATTTACACTAATTAACACCTAAGATACTATCATTGATGTGTAAAAAGATTTCAAAATTTTCAAAGTATATTAAAGATGAAGTCTATAATATACAATTATATGGAAGATTAAATATAGAATTTAAAATAGATCTATGGAAGAAGATTCCTAGAAGATACATAGAAAGATAGGATTAAATTGTCTCTAAAATGGAATATGTTATAATAATCTATAGGCAATAAAAAATAAACTCTAGAAGATCCATATTTATTAAATATTAATCTAAATGGTTTGAAGATATGGAAGATTATATAATATTTTTGTAGTATTAACTTATAAGATCTAAAGGATAATTTAGATTAACCTGTTTCTATGTATGATTAACCTGTATTTGAATAATAATTAATTGAGGATATCTTGATAGGATTTTGAGGTTGATATCATGGGAATTTAAAAGATTAATTAAAAGATAAATATCTAGATAATAAATTATATGATGTTGAATCTATTCTTCAAAATAATAAAATATTATTATTAGTTTTTCTAATCAAAATTCTAGATGAGATATTTGATGAAGAGATTGTTTCATGAGAATAAAACTCACATCGTAAGGGTTTGTGTATATAATCATGGCTTCATGGAAGAAGAAACAAAAGTTTTTCTGAAATTTGAATAAATAAGGATATAATATCCATGTATTAAAAAGATTTAAAAGGAGAGATTAAGAGGATATCGGTGAAACAATTCTAGAGTTTCAGATATGAATATTTGAAACTAATTATTGAACATAGAATTTGGGATATTCTCTTGAAGATATTTGAACAGTTTTAAATGAGGAGATCATTTGGCTAAAGATCATGGACTTTTATATTTTAAAAAATTGTAAATAATCTCCATGTGATATTATTTTGTTTATAAAAATAGATAAAATAAAATAAGTGATATTTAATTAAGAAAAATAGAAACTAATGAAGTGTTAATTTAATACATCATGTCCATTAATGATGAAAGAAGTTAGAAAAAATGGGAGATAGGGAAACTCACATTCACTATCCATGAATACTTTATCACCCTTGAAGGAAGGAGAATAAGTTCACATACTATTATTATAGATCTAAAGTTTAAAAGGAGAATAAAAATAAAAATAAGAAGTTCGAGAGAGTGAATGATTTTATTATACTAATTATAAATATCCCATACATCAAAACTCTTGAATAATGAGAAGTTACTACTAATTAAATATTATCAAAAGGATCTAAGTTCGATTGAAGATGAAGAATAGAATGAGTACTAAAATTCCATTAACACATTGTTTAAGAGTTTTTTTGGGGAGAACTATTGTAAACTAGTAGGTGTAAATATAATGAACCATTGAGAAGCTTGTAATGTTTTTTTGAGTCATCCTCAAGGGGAAATGATGATACATTCCCCATTTGTATTTACTTTATCATATTAGTGAAACAACCATGCCATGAAATCAACCAAAACATAGTAAAGATATAGTTACCCATGTAGATGAAAAATCTTGTAAAAATATTACGTGATGTGCTCTCTTTACTCTCTATATTGCATATGGTGTGAATTTGTTTCATGATTTATATAATATAAATTTATCCTAAGTGTATTGGTTTAAATGATTAAAATAAAAAATAATAATTTTATAAAAACTGACCGCCCCTCCCAGTGTGATTGTATGATCCTACTGGGTACTTCAATTAATTTTATTAGATAAGGACCATGCATAAGTCTCATTAAAACCATGAAACCATAAATTTATGACTCAAGAACATAAATTATAAGATATAATAAGTATGTTTTCATTTATTCTATATATATATTAAATACTTTACCATAAAAGGTAGATATCCATTAGTTTTTATATATTTTTTATGATCCATGGATTTCACCAAGGAGATATTTTTAAGAGAGAACTATAGATCTGATACCAATTTTTAGGATAACTTAAATAAAAAATCATCACTAAGAGGTGGGGTAAATCAATTTTGAAATAATTTATTATTAAAACACAATCTCACTCACTTTTATTAAGCAATGTCCTCTCAAACTCATAAGGTGAAGGAACTAAATAATGTTCACAACATATTTAATGAGGTTTTTCTCTAATGATGGTGACTATATACCTAGTGTATGGTGGTTATTATCCCATGTATGCATGGATAATCTGTTAATATCATGGAAAACCAAGGTAAGTAGAATGTATTTGAAACCTTAATAATACCATCACCAACCGATTCTTTCAAGTACCAACCTATTACAATGAGTAAAGAAAGAAAACCTCTTAAAGAATGACCACTAAGAAAATCTAAAGTTTTAAAGCAATTCATGGATTTGATCTTCTTCTCTAATGCATAAAAATCCCTTTTTGGTCTTTATATTGAACACAATTTTTTATATTTCATGCATTTAAATTTCTTTTTAAAGATGTGTCACAAAATAAATTTCTCAAAAACTTACCCTCTTGATTCCCATGTTTAGAATAAAATATCATTTATTCAATATTTGATATCAATCCAAGGGTTTTGTATGTTTTTTATAAACAAATGTACCCACTCAAGTCACTCAAATATTATGAAATTCAAGCCACCTGAATTAGATTCGAAAATCAATCAAATTACTCATTTCTTAAAATCTTGACTCACTACACCATGTATAGAATTCAAAATGACCATTTGGAATCATCATAGAATAGTCTCATTCAAATTCCTATTTTAGGGTCCATTTCGATAGCATAATTTGAGCTCTGCAGAATAAAAAATCCATATCTCTATAATATTTGGGCATATCAAAATCCAAGAATAACTTCCTCTCATCTGATAATAGCGTAGCATAGCCCTAACCATGACATAATGGTTCTCTAGGAAAAAATCCCTTCAAAATTCCTTGTACCATGGACTTGTGTCATTTCTTCTTTAACTCAATGAAACCTAATAACTAAAACATCATTATCCATGGAATAGTATCACTCCATCTTCTCATTTCACTTCATTTATAGGATTCTCAATAATCAGAATGTTATGGTATTCATCATTTTCTCTTTACAACTCCTTATATTGATCTTTAGATTCTACAAGAAAATAGACGTAAATAATGCCCATTTTGACAGCTTATTACCAACAAGAATATCATTAAATCAAAATGCGATGTCTTACATTTGTTTCAAATAAATATATCCATTTTACTTCAGTTGTGACAACCATGAGATTTTTAATTCCATTTTAACCATTCAATTAGACACTTATAAACTAATAAATTCCTTCTACCCCAATATTACTCATCAAGTAATATATAACAGAGATTCATCAAATGATCACCAGTTTCCAAAATTATAGGAACATTATTTATAATTTTTATGGCCTAGACCACCAAAACATAATGTATCCTTTAAAAATCATGGCATTGGTCTCCTTCACCAAACCTTTATATTTTTCATTCCAAGTGATTCCATTCAAATGATAACTACATTTAAGTCCATATTAAGGCACTTTAAGCCCTATCAAATAGCCATACAAATTATTCAAGCCTCATAACATGTATTTAAAACAAATACAAGATCATCATTATCCATGGAAGTAACATTAAAAAATAAATTTTCTTATCATATAATATAAATGAGATAATTAAATTCATCCTTTATTTAGATCCATATGAGCTTGAAATACTCATAATAACAACCTCTTATACTATATTTTAATGAAAATTAAAATCACCATTAATTAATACATTGATTTTTAACTCCATTATGTTTAAAAAATTTATAAAATATATATTGAAGTGCCTAATGGGTTATACAGTCACACTGAGAGGTGGGAGAATAAGAAGTGACTTGTTTTACTAAATTATTTTATTTTAATTTTACCCCATTTTAATTCAAACATTTTTCACCCATTAGAATGAGTAGATCATGTATGTAATGTAGAAGGTAAATTAAACAGATCAAAATAATATTTTTTTATAAGGTTCAGTAGTAATATATACTCCTTTCCATGTTGGTTATACCCCCCCCCCCCAAAAAAAATGGATTCTACGCTATAATATTATTATCAATTACAATGGTTTAGGAAGAAACTAGTAATACACATGAGTAGTTGATCCTCTAGTTGATCCTAGTTATACCCCCCAACAATCTAAATATTCTATCTTGGTTGGTTAGACCCTCCAACTATCTTCTCCTTGATTGGTTATACACACCATCCATGATCCTCTTTGATAAAAGATTAGAACCCCCAATCACAAGATCCTTATTTTTCTTATTGATATTGTATTAGAAATCCATATTTCCTCTTTAGAGTGATATTACTCCAAAATAATGCAAAATATTATCTACTTGTGTAAAGCTTCAAGTAACTTTGTACCTAATGAATCAAAGTTTCTAGCCTTGCTCAAATATTTCTGATATAAGGCCACAACCTTAAAACATTACATAATATTGAGATAAGTAAATAGTTTTACTTTAATTCACATCAAAGATCTTTTCAAGTTTAGAGTTTTAATTAATTAGGCCATTATTAATACATTACATCTCAAATATTATAAAGTGGACACTTCTACTCTATCGAATTTTTTACAATAATAAAACTACTTAAATAAAACCAGAATTATTTTCTTGATATAAATATTCTTGAATTATTCCTTTATCATACCCTTCCTTATACCCTATGAAAAAATTTTCAAAAACTTTGGATGAGCATAAAAATCTCGGTAAGGGATATAAAACAAGGAAAGAAAACATTAGTCCATGAATACATACAAATCAATGAAATCATACTTTTCACTCATAAAACATAATTTCTTTAACATGCCTCATGAAATCATAAGATTTATAAATAACTCATAGAAATAATAAATCATAAAGGTTACTTATGGGATACATAACATACTTACATTGTAGCTTTCACATCCACATAGGGAGTAACCTTCATGGTTATGTTTAGAATACCCATCATAGTATATTCCATAAATATCTTAAGAGAAACATTAACATTTACCTCCATCACATTACCCAATACATCGGAGATCTATACTAGGCATACCTGCCCACAATTTATTATAGAACCACCTGTATACATAAATAATGCCCAATAACCATAACATAATCATAACACATGAACAAGCATAAAGGAAAAAATAACATTTCCACATTGAAATCATAAGACATAATTTTAAGATATTGATATAATAAATCCATTATAAAAACCATTTTCAATACCAAAATACCCTAAAAAAGATTATGGTATTTATTTTTCTTTTAAAAAACATTACATCTTGTAGAGGAATCCAAATATCAAATAATGCTCGTGGCAGTGGAAAGTTCATTGTTGCCGTGTACATTAAAAAGAAACATTCCTTTTTTTTGTTTAGTAAAAAACTTTGTAGAAAAAGATTCCTTTTGAAAAACATTGAATGAAATTTAAATTCAAAGGTGTTTATTATATACCTTATAAAAGAAAGTCATGTATAAATCAAAATATGTCTCAATGAAATGAGATTGAGATGAAGTCCCTTTCCTTGAATCTGACTTGTCCTGTTCATTCTTTAATTTCAGGAATAATAAAATTAGGTTAATTTATACTTGTTTTAGAATTTTTTTAAAGTTTATTATTCATTTTATATCACTTATTACCATGTTATATCTATTATTTTATTATTTTAGTTCATATTAGACGTTTTCTTGATGTTCGATACTTGAGTCAAAAATGAACTTGTAATAATTAAAAATTGTCCATGTGGTCAAAAGTAAATTATATCCAGAATAGTATTCATGATTTAAATATCATATATATCCAGTATATATATTAATTTATAATATTCTATAACATTTGGAGATAAGAAATGAAATGCACCATTCATGGAGACGGTAGGCCGTACGTACCCTGAATGCTACTTTCATTTATTTGTCATATTAAAGGAATAAAAACTAAATGATACATAGGTATATTAAAATTAAAGTATTATATATATGTTATATATGTTACATAAGTTCATTAACTACATCCTTTATATGTTCCATGTATGACATGAAATAATTATATCACTTTGAGGGTGTGGTAGTCCACACTTCCTCAAATGAAATTATCGTATTTACACATTTTGGAAAGCATAAAGGTATGTTGTAAATAAAAATTACAGAATAATAGAGACAATATAAATATAATATATATCATATATAAATACAGTGCCATCATAATTTCCACCATGATAGGTTGTAAGAGAAAATTGAACAATCATCATTTTGTGAGATAATAGTTCGCCGTACACAGAAACAATATGTTCGTATCCATTAGATAGAGTTTTTTGTATGTGTTGTTTGAGTACTTATCATAAAAAAATCATATTATATTTAGGATACTAGATTTGTTATGTAATCATTAAATTAGAATATCATAAGGAGTTAATAATGAAAATAAATGAATGGAACATTAGAGAAAACACCACCTTTAAAATAGGTAACTCCTTTTGATTTGAGCCAAAAGGCTTTCTTGAATTGCCTTATTCCCAAGTTAAGGATTCTAGGAGGAATTTAGAAATTTTTTGAGATTATTTGAGCATAATTTTGATGAGAAAAGGGGATTGAGAGTTGTGAGTAAGTAGGTAGAGGTGGTGACCTTTTATAAGAGGGAGGAGGGACACTTTAGGAAAGTCTTGAAATATTATTTTATTATAAAATTATTTTAGAATTATAATAGTTACAAAGTGATATATTTATAGGATAATATGAGTATGGGTATAAATACTCTCAACCAATAGGTTTTAGGAAATTTTAGGTTACAAAAGTAACCTTATCTTTTAGCTTTTACCCTTAGTTAAAAACATTAATTCTTACCATGTCTTCTTGTATTTTCATAATATATAGTGACTATAGTTACTATAAAATGCCAAGAGGACCACAAGTAGACCTATAATAAATTTTTTAACATTATATAAGTCATTTTTCCGAATATTATATTTTTAAGACTATTATATCTTTTAATAAAATAGTATTTGTTTTAAAAACTCTTTTATGTCAATTTTGAAACTATTTAGTAATTGTTTTTTTGTTAAAGTTATAAAAACGTGATTAATTCGAACCAAAGGAATTAACACCAATATAATATGTCAATATAATCCATATAATTCATTTATGGCATAAAAATATTCAAATTACATTTATTTTAATATTTATAATATTATTTATTTGAATCTTTCATTAATAAGGTAATCACTTCATCATCATTGTGTCATAAATAATTTAATTTATTTAATGTCTAAAAATTATAAATAAAATAACATGATTTAGGAAACAATTTTAGATTTATAATTAATATTTATAGTCATATATATAAGTTATATAACCCTATATTAAAATTGTTTTATTAAAAGATACTTGTTTATGTTATATTTCCCTTTTCTTTAAATTAAAAATTATAAAATGTCATTTTCACACCCAAGTGGCTCCCAAATGCCAAAAGGTTAGCCTAAGGATGCTCATGGTTCGAAATATATTATAAAATAGGATTAAAATACGTTTTAGGGTTGTTTTATATTAATATAATATTATTTTTTACTCTTATTTACCTGATTCACCCTTTAACCATGGTAAATAAAAATAATTACTGAAGTTACTATTCATAATGTCTAAAAAATAAAAGGTACCTATTTACACAATTTTAACCTTTTGATTAAAAATATGGAATCCATTTTTCCAAATTCAAAACACAAAAATTGTCTTAATTAATTTAAAATTAATTCCGGTTGTCAAAACCAGAAAGCATGTTTTTAAGAAGTAAAAAACTACCAAAAGATTGACATGTGTTTATGTCCAATTAAAATGTGAAATAACTTAAAATGAAAAAATTGGATTAAATGATAAAAACATAATCCAATTAAACGTTAAAACCAATTAAAATGACAATCTAACTATATAAATAAATTATATGAAAATGCAGTTTTGAATTAAAATGTAGTGTTTTTCACTATTCATTAAAAAATTGACTTTATTAGAAAATTACCAAAATTTTAACCAAAGTAAATTTTTATGTTCAAATTCTATATAAGAAGTTTATTTTGTATAATATAATATATAAAAGTGAAAAAAACTATATTTATAAAGGTTTCTCCATTAAAAGGCGGTAAAACGACCTTTTAAAAATATTAGAGTATTTCATGCTTAAAATAAAATTCATTCTTATTTTAAGCCTCTAAAATTTATTGGATAAATGTAAAAACATTTAACAAACATGTTTAATCATATTGTATTTTTTTCTATTCATTCATGCCAATATAATAGCTAGGCATTAACTACCATTTAAAATAATAATAATAATATTGTATTATTTTCCTATATAACTCAGAGTTTTGTGCAACGTAAGATTTCAGAGAAACCCGTTGTTGTTTGTCAATTGTGATATTATAAAAAGTGTACCTTTAACATAAAATTAATATATTATTCATAAATGTTAATATATATATATAAGTATTATTTTATAAATACATGGAATCCCACATCATTCCCCCCTTTTAGAAATTGCATCCATATAATTTTATTTACTTATCAAATAAGTGGGGGTATTTATCCCTCATAGAATTTTTAGATTCCCACGTTGCCTCTTAAACCATATGGGTTTTCCACAAAACCCTTACCTAATGAATTACCTTATTCTGCAACACTTTCTCTCTATGGTCAAGAATCTGGACTGACTGTTCCTCATAAGAAAGATTCACTTCCAACTGAACTACCTCTGGATTCAAAACATGAGATGGATCTGGCATATACTTTCTCTACATTGAAACATGAAAGACATTGTGTACCTAGGATAAACTTGGTTGTAAATAAACTTTATAGGAAACTAATCTAACTTTCTCCAAGATTTCATAGGGTCCAATGAACTATAGACTAAATATCCCTTTTTACCAAAATGCATCACACTTTTCTATGGAGAAACTTTGAGAAATATATGATCACCTACCTCGAAAGAAAGATCCTTCCTCTAGTTATCCACATAACTTTTCTGCCTGCTCTAAGCTGTTCTCATGTGATTCTAAATCAACTGAACTTTTTCTACCATCTCTTCTACCAATTATGGTCCCATCAACTTCCTTTAAACTACTTCATCCCAAAAATATAGAGTTAGACACCACTTTCCATATAATTCCTCAAATTGTGCCATCTATATACAGGGATAAAAACTGTTATTGTAAGAAAACTCAACCAAATAAAGATGTTGATCCCAAATTCCCTGGTAATCTATTGAACAAGCATGTATCATATCCTCTAAGTTTTGAATTTTTTGTTCCAACTGCCCATCTAATTGAGGATGAAAAGTTGTACTGAAATTTAATTTAGTTACAAATGAATTCTGAAGGACTTTACAAAAGTTAAAAGTGAATCTGGGATCATGATCAGATACAATGGAGATGGGGACTCTATATAACCTGGTTATCTCTTTAATATACAATAAATAAAGTTGATCTAGAGACAGAGTATCACAAATAGAAAGAAAATGAGAAGGTTTAGTCAGTTGATCAACAATAACCCAGATTTCATTATTACCTATAGAATTATTTGGTAATCCCACTACAAAATTCAGGTATATATTTTCCCATTTCCACTTCATCGCTAGAAAATTCTGAAGAATCCCTTTTGGTAATTTTCATTTTGTTTTAACATGTTGACAAATAAAACATCTTAGGGTAAATTCAGAAATATCTCTTTTCATTCCATCCCACCAATAATAATCCCAAAGATCTTTGTACATCTTAGTTTTATCAGGATGAACTAAAAATGGAGAATTATGAGCTTCACATAACAATTCTCTCTTCAACTATGAATCACAAGGCACACATAATCTCTTTCCAAAACCTCAAAACATAATCACAAACTTATCCAAGAACTCACATAAAATTCTATTCATACGATCCATGAATAAAATAGGTGCATTGGTTAAACCAAAAGGCATAAATAAAAACTCATAATGTTCATATATAGTACGAAATATGGTCTTCAAAATGTCTACTTCCTTTACTTTAAACTGATGGTACCCCAATCTCATGAAAATATTCAAAAAATACTGATCTCCCTAGAGCTGATCAAAAAAGTCATTGATATGGAAAAATATACTTGTTCTTAACAATTATTTTATTCAATGCTCTATAATCAATGGAAAGTCTCATTGAACCATACTTCTTTTTAATAAACAAGATAGGATAACCCCATGGTGATGTGCTAGGTCTAATGAAACCTTTATCTAATAACTCTTGCAATTGATTCTTTAATTATAAAAG
This sequence comes from Viscum album, assembly GCA_963277665.1. NCBI lineage: Eukaryota > Viridiplantae > Streptophyta > Magnoliopsida > Santalales > Viscaceae > Viscum > Viscum album. The sequence goes on from OY728132.1 coordinate 494,702,096, forward strand.
TTCAATTTGATCTATTTGATAAGGGGTTTTGAATTTTTCTTAGCATCAAGAACCAAATCATCAGTAAATTCAACTTTTTAGTTACGTATTATACTAGGAAACTCATTAGAAAAAATATAAAGATACTCATTGACCACTACAACATCATTAATCTAAATAGTTTCTTTTTTTTCAACAATATATAGAAGGTAACATTAATTTCCAAATTTTACTATTTTTTCAGCTTCCTAATATGTTATCAAAAGTAAGGGTTCATTATTGTACACAAAGTAAAATTATTTCTGAAAAGAAACCTCTTTAGATTTGTAGTCAATCTTAGTATGATAAACTAAAATCCAATCCATACCCAAAGTAACATAAAACTATACTAGAAGCAAAACAATAAGGTTTGCAGGTACATTCTTTCAACACACAAGGATAGGAAAGTTTTTATAATTTCTTTTTGTCTCAAAATTTCCTCAAAGTTTTTTACCACAAGTTCAAGATTCATATCTTGATATGAATTTTTCAATTTACTAGAAAATTTATTAGAAATGAAAGAATTTGTAGACCTAGAATCAAACAACACATTGTCATAATCTGCATAAACAAACAATGTATCTGATACTACTTCATTTGATTGCCCAAAATATTATAAAGTTGTTTCAAAGGATTTCACCACACCTTTCTACTTTTAATCCAGTTGTTTTCCATCATTTGAGTTCTTCATCAGATGTTCATTTACATAATGGCCCATTTCATTGCATATAATTTTTTTACTGACTATACATTAGATTTTATCTTACCACTACCCTAATATTTTTTAGTGTAATTACAAGCCTTATGTCCCATTTTACCACATCAAAATCACTTACCAAAATTCAAAAGGCATTCCCTAGTGTGCTTTTTACCACAATTTTCACAAACTGTAAACTTATGTTTCTTACCATCAGACTTTTTTGAAGTGTTCTTCCCTTTCATATGACACCTAGACCTATTAATTTGTTGTTTTTCAAATAACACTTGATCATCAACATACTCCATTTCACATTCTACACACATAGAACAAGTTTTTCATAACTTTCGAACTCATGAGAATCTAATTCCCTTCGATACTTTGGATTTAATCTGAAGTAAAAAATGATCGATTTTACTATCAAGATCTTGTATGAAATTTAGAGCATACCTTTCTAGTTGAGTGGATTTTTCTTCATAAGCAGCCACTGAATCATCTTCTTACCTCAATTCCAATAATTTTTTTCCATCCCAAGTCGAATCACCTTAGGAAAGTATTTCTCAAGGAACATACCTTTGAATGCATCCAAATAAAGAGCATCAATATCCTCACTATCCCTGATATTTTTAACCATCGGCCACCACTAATCAAGTTCACCTTCAAAATGGTAAATAATATGACTAACCTTTTGATGTTCTAAACACCCCATGGCATTGAAAATTTTTCCAGTGATTTAATCCAACCTTCAGCTAGAACAAGGTCAGATGATCCTCTGATTGCCTCATGAAATGATCCAATACCAACATGTTTCTTTGTGGTTGATCTAGATGATTTCATGAATGGATAACACCACTATTTATAGAATGTGTCAATGGTTCCTTTACTTTAATAAACTATTTAGTTTCTATTATGACCATCTCAGGTTACTGAGTTATAAGGTTTTTTTCCTCTTGATTTCATCCCATCATAGTTTCCCTGTTTCCTCTGCAGAAAACCATTCTAAACACAGACACATCTTAGATGAAGAAATATGGAAATCTTTATATGCTATATCATTTCAATCTTACCATAAAGTAAAAATAATTTATGGATATTCATTTAACAATATCCTAACTCTTAAAGTTATCTAAAATGACCTATGATACCAAATATAAGGCCCCAACCTTAAAACATTACATAATCTTGAGATAAGTTAATAATTTGACTTTAATTTACATCGAGGATCTTTTTAGGTTTATATTTTTAAGAAATTAGAACATTATTAATACATTAAATCTCAAATATTACAAAATAGAAACTTATAATCTATTTAATTTTTTCCAAAATAATAAAAAACCTTAAATAAAACCAGAATTCTTTTCTTTATATAAATCTTCTTGAATTCTTACTTTCTCTTACCCTTCCTTATACCTTGTAAAAAACATTTCAAAAACTTTGGATGAGTATAAAAAGCTCAGTAAGGGATATAAAATAAGGAAAGAAAACATTAGTCCACAAATACATACAAATCAATGAAATCATACTTTTCACTGATAAAACATAAGGTATTTAACATAACTCATGAAATTATAAGATTTATGAATGACTCATAGAAATAATAAATCATAAAGGTAACTTGTGGCATCCATAACATACTTACACTGTAGCTTTAACAATTACATAGGGAGTAACCTTCATGGTTATGTTTGGAATACCCATCACAGTATATTACCAAAATCTCTTAGGAGAAACATTAACGTTTACCTATATCACATTACCCAATGCATTGAAGAGCTATACCAGGCTCACCGGCTCTCGATTTATCATAGAACCACCTGTATACATAAATAATTCCCAATAACCATAACATAATCATAACACATGAACAAGCATAAAGGAAAACATAACATTTCTATATTGCAATCATAAGACATCATTTCAAGATATTGATATAATTAATACATTATCAAAACCATTTTGATTACCAAAATACCCTAGAAAGGAATTTGTTATTTAGTTTTCTTTTTAAAAACATTATAGTTTGTAGAGGAATCCAAATATCAAATAATGCTTATGACGACAAAAAGTTCGTTGTTTCCGCATACGTTAAAATGAAACATTCATTTTGTAATTTAGTAAAATGCTTCATAGAAAAAGATTAATTTTGAAAAAATTTGAATGAAATTAAAATAAAAATGGGTTTATTATATACTGTATAAAATAAAGTCATGTATAAATCAAAATATGCCTCAATGAATGGAGATTGATATGAAGTCCCTTACCTTGAATCCAACTTGTCCCGTTTGTTCTTTAATTTCCTAAATAATAAACTGAGGTTAATTTTTACTTGATTTAAAACCTTTTTAAAGTTTATTATTCTTTTTATGTTACTTATTACCATGTTATATCAACTAGTTAATTATTTGAGTTCATATTGTATGTTTTGTCGATGTTCGATACTTAAGTCAAAAATGAACCTGTTATAATTAAAAATTGTCAATGTGGTCAAAAGTCCATTATCTTCCGAATAGTATTCATGATTTAAATATCATATATATTTATATTATATATATGTATTAATAATATTCCATAACATTTGAATATATGAAATGAAATGCACCGTTCATAGAGACGGTATGCCGTATGTATGCATGAACACTGCTTTCATTTCATTTTTATATTAAAGGAATGAAAACTAAATGATACATAGGTATATTATAATTATATTATAATATATATGTTTTATATGTTATAAAATTTAATTAAATTCATCATTTATACATTCCATTTATGGCATGAATGAGTCATATCACTTTGAGGGGCAGTAATCCACACTTCCTCAAATGAAATTATCATATTTACACATTATGGAAAGCCTAAAGGTATGTTATAAATAATAATAAAAGAATCATAGAGACAATATAAATATAATATATATCATATATGAATATAGTTCCATCATAATTTCCACCATGAGAGGTGGTAAGAAAAAATTGAACAATCATCGTTTCATGAGCCAGTAGTTCGCTTTACACAGAAATAGTATGTTTATATCCACTAGATGGAGGGGTGTGTAAGTTTAGTTCAAATACTTATCATAAAAACATTATAGTATATTAGGGATACTTTATTTGTTATTTAATCATAAAATAAGAAGATCATTGGGCGTGAATAAGGAAAATAAAGGAAATGAACTTTAGAGAAGACACTACCTCTAAAACAGGTAAATGCTTTTGATTTGAGCCAAAAGGATTTCTTAAATCACCTTATACACAAGTTAAGGATTCTAGGATGAAGAGAGGGATGTTGGGAAATTATTTGAGTAGAATTTGGACGATCCAAGGGGCTTGAGATGTATGATTAAGTAGGTAGAGGTGGTGTCCTTTTATAAGAGGGATGAGGGGAACTTTAGGAAAGTCTTGAAATATTATTTTATTATAAAACTATTTTCGAATTAAAATAGTTAAAAATTGATATATTTAGAAGATAATATGATAATGGGTCTAAATACTTTCCACCAATAGGTTTTAGAAAATTTTAGGTCACAAAATTAACCTTATCGTTTAGCTTTAACCCTTAATTAAAAACATTAACTCATACCATGTCTTCTTGTATTTTCATAATATATAGTTACTATAGTTACTATAAAATGCCAAGAGAACCAAACATGGATAATTAATGACATTTTTAACATTATATAAGTTAGTCGGACAAATATTATTTTTTAGGAATATTATATCATTTAATAAAACAATATTTTAAAAAAACTCATTTATGTCAATTTTGATACTATTTAGTAATTGATTTTTGTTAAAGTCATAATAACTTGATTCCTTAAAAAAAGACATTAAATCAGAGATAATATGTCAATATCATCCAAATAATTCATGTGTGGAATCAAAATATTCAAATTAAATTTATTTTAATATTTATAATATCATTTATTTGAATATTTCATTAATAAGGTAATCACTGCATCGTCATTGTGTCATAAATAAATTAATTTATTTAATGTCTAAAAATTATAAATAAAATACCATGATGTAGAAAATCTTTTTATATTTATAATTCCTATTTATAGTCATATATATCAATTATATAATAATATATTAAAATTATTTTATTAAAATATATTTCTTTATGTTATATTTCCCCTTTCTTTAAAATAAAAATTATAAAATGTAATTTTCACACCCAAGTGGATCCAAAATGCCAAAATTTTGGCCTAGGGATGGTCATGTTTAGAAATATCTCATAAAATATGATTATGATACTTTTTAGAGTAGTTTTATATTATTATAATATTTTTTACCCTTATTTATTTGATTTACCCTTTAACCATGATAAATAAAAATAAATAGTGAAGTTACGATTCATTATGTCCAAAAATAAAAGGTACCTATTTAAAAAATTTAAACTTTATTATTAAAAATATGGAATCTATTTTTAAAAATTCAAAACATATAAATTCTATTAATAAATTTAAAATTAATTCTCGTTGTTAAAACCAAAACGCGTGTTTTTAAGAAGTAAAAACTACCAAAAGATTGACAGGTGTTTATGTCCAATTAAAATGTGAAATTACTAAAAATGTCTAAAATTAGATTAAATGATAAAAAATTAATCCAATTACACTTTAAAACCAATTAAAATGACAATCTAACTGTATAAATTAATTAAATAAAAATCCGGTTTTGAATTAAAATACAGTATTTTTCACTGTTCATTAAAAAATGAATTTTATCATAAAATTACCAAAAAATTAACCAAAGTAAATTTTGATTTCACTATTATATATAAGAAGTTTATTTTTTCAAATAGAACATATAAAAGTGAAAAAAATGGATTTAAAAAATGTTCTCTATCAAAAGGCGGTAAAACAACCTCTTAAAAATATTGGAGTATTTCATGATTAAAATCAGATTCATTCTTATTTTAAGCCTCTAAAATTTATTGTATAAATGTTAAAATATTTAATAAAAATTTTTAATAATATTTTAGTTAGTTATTTTCATTCCTGTTAATATAACGGCTAGGCGTTAAGTACCATTTAAAATTATTATATTAATATTGTATTGTTTCCCGATATAACTCATAGTTGTGTGCAACATAAGATTACAGAGAAGACTATTGTTGCATGTAGAGTACGATATAAAAATCATCCCTTTAAAGTAAAATTAATATCTTATTCATAAATATTAATATATATATAAAATTATTATTTTATAAATACTTGGGATCCTACATCTAAAAACTTGTGTATAATCAGTTTCCTCATTGAAATATTTTTCGGAAAATTCTTCTTCTATAGATAAAGTATTTTCCTCACTCATATTTGAACAAGTGATGTTAAAAAACTTTTTAAATATTATTTTATACAATATAGAACTTGATGAAACACAACATGTTCTATCTTTGAATTCTCGGCACATTGATAACTCATGTATGAATTCCTTCTAAAATACTGATTGAAATTCATTCTCATCTTCAGTATCAACACAATAAAAACTATTCATACAAAGTGTATTGAATGTGAATTTCACAATATTCATACATGTATAATACAATGAATGGTATTTTAACTTCTTATTCAATGTTCTTTTTGAAGTCAACACAAATACATAACCTTTACAAAAATTTTGCATGATTTTTTTCATGTGCATAAAAATGTTGAATAATGAAATCACATTACACTTCCACACTTTCCTTCTCATTTTTTATTATTAAAATAGTTTCTTCTCAAAAATAAATTCACAAACATGCACTATTTTCTTCCTTACTTTATTCATGTAGCATTTCATGTTCATTATGAAGAAAATATCTATTATCCATTACATTGTTATATCATGTGATGATACTTCTTCTTCATGAAACACAATTTTTCTGATCAAACTCTTTAGGTGGAAATGGTATGAAGATACTAATTTCTTTATTTCTTATTAATTTAATAGTATACACAACATAAATACTTCATGAAGCTTTTAAGTTTATATAATACCCAAACTAACTTTATGAAACAAATTTGAGTGTGAATACCACATGCGAAGGTTCACAAAATTCAGATCACCTTCATACAATCATGAAGAAAAAGGCATAGTAAAAACACATGGAACCTTCTCAAAAATACATATCACTTGTGATACTCTATTTTTTCCTCTTAAATTTCTATTAGATAAAGTTTTGGTTCATACCCAACAAATGAAAATGATAGGGTATTTATAGATAATCTCCACCGCCTCAACTCTTGCACACTAACTTACTCAACCATATATGTGCACTACCTCATTTTAGAATGCAATGGATTCACTTTATAATTAAAAATATCATAACCATAATTTAAAAAAAATATTTCTTCACACTATCTTGGATTGGACTTTTTTATTCATGTAAACAAAGTTTCATGATGCTTCAATCATGTTCAAATCTCTAGTACAATCAAATAGCATTGAAATTCTTCGACTTGACCATATGGATTATACAGAATGAAGAAAAATTGACACATGTAGAAAAACATTTTCCAAAGAAAGAGGAAAACATTTATCTTGAACAAATGGTGAAGAATTATCATATTGGATAACCTCAGATCTATATGTAACATTTTTAGTGGAGTAATAGTGTCCCACTTTTCCGAATCCTATATTGGTATTTGTTTCCTCTAGAAATGGGGATGACCTTTTTGATTTAAGGTTCAAACATTCCAAGCGGTTTCTAATGGGTTTATTCGTAGAACTGGAAACATCCAATGATTATATATCCATTTGGACCTACTTTCCAAAGGTAGGTGCTCATTAGTAGTGAACTGATGGGGCTTAAGGATTTTAATTGGTCAAGAGGATGGGAGGTTCGACTCATCACAGATTTTTGAGGGGAATTATTGTCTACTCCAGGACTCTATTTATAGATTTAAGTTATGTTCGTGAATCCTTACTAAATTACCAAGTATAAAATGATCTTTCCTTTAGATCTGACAATCAATGATTGATATGTAGGAAATTTATAGAATCTTTTTATATGTATTTGAGGTTACTCATAGATAGAGAATCATTTGTATTTGTTAGATATTCTTAGTCAATGTTATCCTTTAATACATTATATCAAAGTCTCTTGGTCATTATGATGACCATACTGGTTTTAAATCCACTCAGTGGGACACTTGAAGTTTATTTTCATTCGAAAGGATATGGATTATTTCAGAGTTGGGATCGTACCCGTAGATGGGCTACCTACACATCCTTTATTTAGAAAAGGAATAAAAAACCCACGTAGTTCAATTAAGGGAGTATGATGTTTATGCATGATTTATGGCTCAAAGAAAGATGTCATAATTACTTCTACACTCTAAGCTCACGTGAGTCATGCTCGGTGTGAGAAACAAGAGGTATTGGTAAAACCATAAAATTGTGCCACGAAATATGCAATCACAAGAAATGATGTGGGGATTATGTATGTATGACTGCCCAAATATATAGATATCAGGACTTATTCTAGAGAGGAAGTCTGGGAATAAGGTCTATAAAGGTATATGTGATTTTATGGAGATTTGGATACTCTAACTTGGGTCTTACTCCTGAGGAAGATGCCCAAATTAGGAGGGACTTATGATTGGGTTTTATTCCTAAAAAGGAAGCCCAGATCAAAAGTAAATTAAGACTGGTTAAGAGAAATTATGACTGAGGCTTATTCCTGAGAAGGAGGCCCAGGTTAAAGGGATTTGAAAACTGGGGCTTACTCCTGAGGAGGAGGCCCAGGTTAAGGGAATTTTAGAATTAAGGGACTTGGGGCTTACTCTTAAGGAGGATTCCCATATTTGTAGACTTTGAGACTGGGGATTACTCCTGAAAAGGAAGACTAGTTTAAGAGAATTATATTTGGGGATTACTCCTGAGGAGGAGGCCCAGATTTGGGAACTTGGGGATTACTCCTAAGGAGGATGCCAAGGTTAGGGGACTTGGGGATTACTCCTAAGGAGGATTCCCAAATTAATAAGAACTTGGACTGGGACTTACTCTTGAAAAGGAGGCCCAGGTTAAGGATTATCTCATCTTAAAGGATGAGGTTGAATGAATGAAATCTCTAACCTTAGTGACATAAAGATGTAAAAATCACTAGGTTTTGAGATATGTTCCACAAAATTTCTTTCAAATAAGGAATACAACAATGGAAACACACCATAAATGGCTTTGAAGAGGGTTTTGAAAGCTGAATCATGAATAGGAGAGGTGGATAGGCATAAGAGAGGTGAAATGGGCTGGAAGGGCACCCAAAAAAGAGAGGGGCGTGCAAGTCCTGCGTGGGCATGCAAGTCCTGGTCGCGCAGGTGTACCTGCACGACACATGGGCACTTGCGCGATGGTCAACCCTTAAGGTAATACTTGGGTGAGACTTGGATCAAGCCCTTAGTATTATCCCTAGGGGCTTCCAAAAGATTGGCGTGCAAGTTCTGTTAAAGGGGTTAGGCGGCGCGCACGTGTGACCATTTCCCTTAAGGGCTGGCCACTTAGGCATGTAAGTGTTGATGATTTTCAACACTTAGGCCTTACTCTCCCTCTTTAGATCTTCCATTCTAGGTAATAAATTACCTTAGAAGTGTTCTGAAGCTTTGAGAAGAGACTAGGGTGCCGAGAGATCAAATCTGAGTTTCTGGATTTTTTACTCCTCTAAATGGGGGGCCCACCGGGGGTATTTATAGGCTGGTGAAGACCCTGGGAGAAATTCAAAGAGGGTGCGCAAGTCAACTGTGCGACTATTACGTGGCGCGCAAGTATACTTGCACAACCTTGGTGGAACTTGGGCGACCCAAGTACAAATGAATATGTGTTCATTCCTTTGTCAATTTTTGATGTTTCTTCAAAGGATGAATCACTTTGGGTTCAAGGTATTTCCCTTTTCATTCTTTTAGACTCTGTGACAGAAAAGAGAGTCAACAAAAGTCCCCCTCAGAGTTTTATGCGAAAGAAATAAGGATGTGAATATGAGGTAAAGAAGAAAACCGAGGAACATGCGGCGTGCAAGTGTTGAGCGCACAGATGGCGTCGCGTAGGTGTGAGTCACGTAGGCTTCGGCGTGCAGGTTTGCGCGCGCTGGCTTTAGGTGCACAGGGTTGAGGCCTGGCCTATATATATACGACCATTCTCGCGCAAAGCACCCAGATTTCAAACTTTCGAGCTCTCACCATGCAAGTTGCCTTTTCCGTGCAAGTTTCTCTATTTTCCGTTATTTCTTTACTGTCGCGCTGCTGTAGAGTTATTTGGACTTGCGCGGTGATACCTACGTGCCAAAACTTGCGTGACACACTAATACTTGTGCGCAAATTTTGGGACTTGTGCGCCTTAATTCCTTAGCCATTTTTTCACCTTTCTTCACAAAATTTATGAAAAATAAACTTACTTAAGAGTTAATTATTCAAATTTTGTGTAGATTAAATGGCTCCCAAGATAATCGGAACTACTGATGAACTGGAGAGCAAGTGAATTGATGATATGATGAGCATCATTGTCCATGATTATTATACTATCTGCGATTGCACTCTTCCAGATTTGGCCAAGTACCTGAAGAAGTATCATCTTGACTTCCCACAGAGTATTTATCTACCTTTGTATGGCTATGGTCATCTACGAGAAGTCACCATTCCAGAGGGAAAGAACTATCTCCCAAATTATTGGTTTCAGAATTACACCAATTTTGCTTCAGCTAATATCTCAAGTGGAGGAGCATTTGCAAATGCTGGAACAGTGGAGAAGGCCTACATAATGCATCATAGTCCTTGTGCGCTAGATCTGAAACCTCACAAGCCCGAGATGCAACCACATTATTATCCCTCAATCATCCGAAACTCTCATATGGATCAATCCAAAGGCTGAAAGAAGAGTTGAGACTTTTGTACTGGAGGAGGTGTCAAGACAACTTAGATGTGGGCATACTGGGTGTGACAAACCTGCACAGAGTTTGTCAAGGATTTAAAAGGATCTACAATATATGAAGCTGACTGGGCTGGGCAAACATATGTTTACAGGACTGATGACTTTGTGCTGGAGATACTTAGCTATTGGAGTCCAGAAACCAATTCTTTCCATCTGACTCATGGAGAAGTAGGCATCAGTCTGTGGGATGTCCACAAGATCTCATAATCTCCACTTTTAGGTGATATGTATGATGAATTCATCCCTCCCAAGGTGACATGGAATGATTCAGAGAAGACCCCGACTTTGGATCGGGAATTATTGAAAATCTTTTACAAGATCAAGAGTTTAGAGACCTCCTTAAATCATTCTAGAAAGGATATTCATCTAGAGGAGTGGATGAATATGTTTCTTACCAAGAAGCAGGAGAAAGAGCTGAAGGAGAAGGGATCGAAGGGGAAGGGGCTGAAGGAGAAGGGGCCCACCTATACTCATCCTACCACCTGCCCCAAAACAGAGAATAGGGGTGCTCCTGTCACATTCTGGATGACTCTAAAAGCAGGAGAATTTGAGAAGTGGGGATACGAAGTGAATCAGAGAATACCAAAGAAGACTTGTCTAGAGGGCTTCTTGGCCTTGTGGCTCAGTGTTTATCTTTTTCCAGTCAAGGACTCAAAGGGAGGTTTCAGGATAGGGACCTTCGTTGTTGCCGCCAAGTTGGCTGAAGGAAAAATGGTTGGGTTGGCTACCCCCATTTTAGCAAAGATTCATAGGAGCTTACTCCATGTTTTCATGGGTAAGTCTCCTTTGAGAATAGTGAGACTGTTCCAAGTTTTATGGGGATGGATCACTACTCACTTCAGAACATACAATGTATAGAACGATGTACAGGTTCCTAGAGGTTCCTTCAGGCCATCAGTGCAGGCATTCTCTGGAATTTCTCCAATAGATCTCAATTCCTATGACATGAAGGTGAGGCTGAGAATGCATAAGGAATTAAATTTATTTCCTTATGGAAATCTGCCAACCGGGCGGTTTATTGATGATGGAACAACCAGTCTGGAATTAAGGGCATACATGTTGGCCTTAAAAGATGGTGTACTGGTCACCAGGATCGAAGGAGATATTATATGTGAGGCCTATTCCCCATACATATTTTCACGTCAATTCAGGTGTTTGTAGCAGACTGTTGTATCTCCCCATGTGCATGTCAGTTCAGAACAACATCTGATGGTTGCCCTGAAACTATGGTTGCTGACATCTAGGGAGAAGACTAGGGTAGTATTTCATCTACCAGTTGATAAAGCAGAAAATAACTTGACTACATGGTATGCTGAGGAATGGATAGAATCATACCCTGTAGGGGTGCTGAATCACCTGGTTTATCAGGTGGGGAAAAGGAAGAGAACCGTAGAGAAAGAAACCCTTCATCTGGAAGGTGATTCTTCTGTAACACCCGAAGCAGATTCGTCAGATTCTCAAGATAGGGATGACAAGGCACAACATGCTGCAAAGTGGCCTCATGCCCGATATAATCCTCCTATAAGAATCAAAAGACACACTCCATCATCTCCTAGTGAGTTACTTCATTGTGGAAATTTAATCACCATTAATTTATAGAGCAACAAGTCTTATTTTCTTATTCTCTATCTGTAGTTGCAGAAGCTAGGGAGAAGTTGAAGTCTAAGGTTGTAGGACCCTCCTCGCAGCCTTCTGGTACACATACTGAATATCTATGACCAGAGGCTATCCAGACATGGCGGAGTTTATACTGCGGTGTTGAAATTGCCTGGATGGATTTGTGCGAGGGGATACACCTCCCTGGAATAGGGAATCTTCTGGATTCTACAGATATCCGTTACAAGGATAACCCCTATGAAGTGTGGGATTACATCAGAGAGCTATAAATGCTCATATATTCCACCAATGATTCCATTCCTATCACCAAACGGGTGAAGGAAATGATTGATCGTGGTGCCACTGAGGGGACTGGTGGTTCTGGAGATGAGGAGTGGAACGATTATGTGGCTACTGAAGATGTAAGTCTCTTTCTTTATTTTCTTTTTAACTTGATTCCAGTTAAAGCTTTGTTACTCAAGGAAATTATTCTCTTCATTCTACAGCTTGCAAAGAAAGGAACTACTGAGGTTCCTTCACCACAATATAGCCCTGGTGGTACTGCCATTATGGTTAATGAATCCCCCCATGAGTCAGGTGAGATATCTCCAGACAAGCAAGCCATGGATTAGGAGTTGGACATGGCTTTCCATTTTCCAATCCATGTACCTGTAAAGGAGACTATCGACACTCCCAAAAAACAAAAGAGACAAAGGAATCGAAGGAAGAAGTCCACAATTAAACGCTTCATCATTAGTGGCAATTCCTTTGAATAATAATGAGTCTTAACCCATGAAAAGGTTGGTCATACTTCTTGGGATTGTAGGGGATTCTTCAATTTTCCCTCTGAGGGAGAGGACTGACCCTCCTTTGAGGACCACGAAGGGTACTGGTGAACAATTACAAGTTCAGGTTGACTTGGCTTCTCCTAGAGAAGAGCCAACGTCTATTCCTAGTATCCTTCCTGCTGCTGTTGCAAGGAGAGAAGAGCCTGCTTTTGGTAAGTTAACAATGCTTCATAAAATGTTGAATGAAACATCAACTAACTTCCATTCTGTGATACTTTAGGTTCAACCCCTGCACTAAAGCTTTTGGAGGCCATTACAATTAACACCGCTATTTTATCTGAAGATACTATCCAGGTTCAGAGGCTACAGGATGAAGGTCGCCAAGAAGAGACATATTGAATGCTCCCACTGGTGAGATTAACTAGGATTCTGAGATTAAATTGGATGAAATGATGGAAATTGGCGCATCTTTTGAATATTTTTTAGTTAAAGTTAAATTAACATGCAATTTAGAAGATTATAGACGTGAGTGTTATCCTACGTCCTATTAAAAATAACTTCTTATTACATCTCTAATCATGATCAGTTGAAATGTGCAGTTCTATCTGATCAAGTTACTGAACTTACAATGCCTAAAGGGGGTACAGAAAACCCTAATAATGCAGATACATTAGCTCAAGTGGAGCTGAACCCCATAGATCTTCCTCAAACTCACCCTGAAAATCTTGTTGAAGCTAGGAAAGATGAGGAGGAGACTTCTCAAGTTACTGATCTACCATTGGTTAAGAAATAAGAATATTTTTGTGACTATACTTAATTTTCATGATAGTTAATAAAATTTTTTATCCTTTGAAACTAACCAAAGCTTTAAATTGATTATGCAGGGCCATCAATTTCAGTGGCTAGATCTAGAGGTGAAGCCTCAGCCTCTGCCCCAACGGGAATAGAAAGTGAAGAAACACATGTCAGGGGGGAAGGAGAAGAGCATGGCACTTCCCTAAGTCCATTAATCCCGGATTATGTTCCCCCCTATGATAGTGATGCCGAATCAGACCCAGAGATACAAAAGTAACTCCAATTTTCATGACGCATGGCATGAAAGAACATATGGAAGATCATATCTGAAGTGCCTTTAAAAGAGTTGTCATAGAAGATTCCTTGACTGTCATCCTTGTTCGTCATGTTGGGACTTGGTGGTTTTGGATATCAAAAGATCCATGCTGTGGTAAAACAAGTCATCTTATGGAGGGAGAAGAACCAAAAGTGCCGTCAATATTTGACTAGGGTGAAGCTGTCAGCCAATATCAGTGAATTTGAGGCTGCGGTATCCCGAGCTGAGGCTGATTATGCTACCAAGTTGAAGGAGATGAAGAATAAGATCAAAGATAAATTCATCCAGCAGATACACCTTCAACAATAGTTAGATACTATTACTGGGGAACATGACCAACTGAACAATTCACTGGAAGGAGCTCAAACGAATGGTATGAAAGCCATTGCAGATGCCAAGAAAGCACTCCATCAAGCTGAAAAGAGTGAAGTTGGTCGAGTGCATGAGCTTCAAGTGGCTGCTGATAAAGCTCTGGATGATTTAAATCAAGTGAATATTTATGTTGACAACCTTTTGTAATTCTTGGAAAAGATAAGAGACTCCAGTCTGTGGATGTCCTTCTAATTCTTGTGAATCAAATGGAAAAACGATTTTATTTTCAATCATTTGTGCACACATTTTCCTGCTATTTGCTTTAAATTTTTACCTAATCCAATGGGCCTAGTAAGCATAGTTTGACTTTTTCTAGGATTATTATAAATAACCCTACAAACTTTGAATCTTTTAGTTGCTCAATATAACCTAAATCATACGAAAATGTATGTTTAGTGAGCTGGGACTTGACTTTTGTTCATAGTTCCCTTGTCTTTTGTGGGAAGTTTAAATTCATGCACATCATACATAAAAAGGCTAATGTTTAAGGTCGAAATAGATTTGACCGAATGAATTAAAATTGACTCAATTCCTTGACAATTTGTCTGAAAACATATTAACACACTCAAGTATGAGGGAAAATATGTAAACAATGACTTAAGAAATTTTGAATATGAGGAATGACACGGAAAAAAAACTAAAATGCATTAGAATAAGTAGTTCCCAAGAATTAAGTTACCATTATTTAACAAACCCATTAGGGGGTTGAATTATGTAGGGCCTCCTAAGGGCATTGGCTGCATAGTCAAATAATAGCATCTTTTGGCTAACAGGTCTGTTATGTAGACTACTTATGCAAGGACGCCTAAGGGAACGTGCTGCATAGTCAGGAAAAAGAACTCTTAGAAATTTACTTTTCTACTGCTAAAAATCCAGTGGAAGTTTATGAAGATTCAAATTTTCCAAAGCATAGAGTTTACTGTATGGAAAGAGGTACTTGAATATGAAGAAGATACTTATAATCAAGATTGTCTAAGAACTGGGTGAATTTCACTCCTACGAAGGTCTAACCCAAGCATAGGGAAGAGAAATACAAACCATAGACTTGAATACTTTCAGATCATGAAAAAGAATATGAGACAAATATGTTAAGGATGACTATTTTTGCAGATCCCTATATATTGTCATTAAGACCAATAAGGACAAAAAAGGTTCTCTTCCCAAGAATGAAGTTACCATTATTTAACAAACCCATTAGGGGGTTGAATTATGCAGGGCCTCCTAAGGGAATTGGCTACATAGTCAAATAATAGCATCTTTTGGATGACAGGTCTGTTATGTAGACTACTTATGCAAGGCCACCTAAGGGCACGTGCTGTATAGTCAAGTAAAAGAACTCTCGGGTTTCATACATTTTGTGACCAGAAGTCAAGAAAAGGGTTATGAATATATAAAAATATTTAAGGTTAGGATTATGACACATAAAAATGGGTATTGTCCAATGTATGTAGAGATACACAGATTAATGCTAACCATAATCATGTTATGGTTGGGTCCTGAATTGAAATGTTGGACTTCACTATGTATCCCATAAGGATGGGAATCAAGCCATACGTAGTTCTTGAAATACAGTTTAATGTCATATGGGAAGAGAGTATGAGAGATATTAGTTTAGGGTCATAGAGATCGGACCATAATAATGAATACACAGTGTGTGTTTTCACAGGGACTTTTCAGCCAGGGGACTGAAAGTGGAATTTGGGGTTAGGCCCAAAGACTTGGGGCTGGATTCTAGGGACACTCAAACGTTCCTATGTATCCCATAAGGATGGGAATCAAGCCCATGTAGTTCTAGAAATACCCTTTGTACATATTTAGTTCGTACAAGTGAAGGGTGAGAAAGGGGACTTTAGTGCAATGATGGTTTTGACCCAAGATAAAAGGTTCGGGCATTGCCATGTATACACATAGTCTTTGGAATATAACATGATTGTAGATCAATGTAAATAATTATTCCCTATTAGGTAAGGGTGTCAAAGAATATTATAGTTTATTTCTATACAGGACAAAAAATACTGTATAGTTTAACGTCATATAGCAAGGACAAAGGTGAACCAATGTGAAGATATTGATTCTGGGGGAGATTTAATGAATCAACATAGTATGAGATGAAGGTGAACCGATGTGAAGAGATTAGTTTTGGGCTTGAACCTTGGGAGTTTGCCTACGTACCTAGCCTAGAAGGCAGGGATCAAAGTCCGTGTAGTTCAATTAAAAAAAATTACTTAGTGATCAAGTTGTTCTTGGGGACAACGACCTAAAAAAATGGTGTTGGGACTTACACATAGTTAGCAGCCTAGAGAGGATGTTATGGTTGAATTTTACTCTAAGCTCATGTGAGTCATACTCGGTGTGAGAAACAAGAGGTAGAAAAATCCCTAAGGATGCACGGTTTAAATGTCATGTAGGACATAGAAGGGACTATGCAGTTTAAAGTCTTGCAGTGAGGACTATTGGTGTTGCACAGTTTAATGTCATGTAGTAGGGAAAAAATGCAGTTTAATGTCATGTAGGACATATTAAGGTATTTCTGTACAGTTTAGCATCATGTAGTTAGGACTATGGGGACAATACAGTTTAACATCATGTTGGACGAAAGGGGGACTGTGCAGTTTAATGTCATGTAGTAAGGAAAAAATAGTTCATAGTTTAACATCATGTTGGACGTATTAGAGACTTTTTCACATTTTAACGTCATGTTGGATGATAGAAATGAAAATAGCTTAAGGTCATATGCAGGGACCGTAATGGTGCAGTTTAACATCTTGTTGGACATAAGGGACTATGCAGTTTAAAGTCTTGCAGTAAGGACCACATAGTTTAATGTAATGTTGGACGAGAGAAATGAAAATAGTTTAAGGTCGTATGCATGGACCGTAATGGTGAAGTTTAATGTCTTGCTGTACATAAGGTACTATGTAGTTTAAAGTCTTGCAGTAAGGAAAATAGAGTTTAATGTCACGTTGGACGAGAGAAATGCAAATAGTTTAAGTTCGTATGCATGGACCGTGATGGTTTATTTTGTGTTTATACAAAATAATTCTTCAGAAATATGACATTGGTTGGAGTAGTGATGATTTCTCCATCCATTGAGATTAAAGAATAAGCTTCATTAGAGTAGAATTTATGTATTGAGTAAGGTACTTCCCATTTTGGTTCAAGCTTGGGAGGTTTCTTTCTTGGTATCATTGGAGTTATGAGAACCAATACCAATTCTCCCTGAATGAATGAACGAAGATGAAATTTTTTGTTAAAAGATCATGCTATTCGATTATGATAGACTTCCAAGTGATGCAGGGTGTACAATCTTTTCTCATCTAATCATTCCAATTCATCCAATCACTTTTGAGATTGTTCATCTATAGATGACTAATCACAAATGGCTACTCTAAGCGAGGGTAGTTGAACCTCAATGGGAAAGACTACTTCCATTCCATATACTAATGAATATGGATTTGACCACGTTGCAGTGTGGGTGGTGGTCCGATAATCCCATAAATCATGAAAGAGTTTATCAGGCCATGATTTCTTATCTTTATCCACCATCTTTTGCAGTATATTTGAAAGAGTCTTGTTGAAGGCTTATATCTGGCCATTGGCCGCTGCATGATACCGAGATGAACGATTGGATTTGATGTTGTATTCTTGATACAACCTTTTCACCTCGGATGAATAGAAGTTGGTTCCATTGTCCGTCAATATGGTATGAGGGACACCAAATATGGTAATGATGTTAGACTTGATGAAGCTAAAAATGCTTTTAGAACTAACTTCTTTGAGAGGTATTGCCTCTGCCCATTTGGAAAAGAAGTCAGTAGCAGTAAGAATATACTTAAACTGCTTGGCTGTAGCTGAAGGGTAAGGTCCCACCACATCCATTCCCCATGTGGAAAATGGCCACGAGTATTTAGCCGTATGAAGCAACTCTGGGGGCTGATGAATGATGTTGGCATGTACTTGGCATGAATGAAACTTCTTCATGAAATCAACACAATCTTGTATCATTGAAGGCCAAAAGTATCCAAGCCTTCGAATTTGATTAGATAGTCTATGTTCAGACTAATGGGCACCACAATCTTTTGCATGCACTTCTTTCATGACAGCCATTATCTCTTCACCATCAATGTATATGAAGAGAACTCTATCAAAACCACGCTTGTAGAGAAGTTTCTCTGGGTGATCTGGGATATCATAAAGAGTAAAATTGACCACATGTCTCCGAAATTGTTCTTTCCTGACTCTATCAGGTGGAAGTTTTCCATTTTTAAGGTATTCTCTAATAGGTGTTATCCATCCTATTGCATAACCATATGGTTCAGAGATGTGACTAGTTTCATTGATTTCCTATGCTCTGGTTTGAACATAAGGTGAAATTGTATGATGGTGGAAAATACTGATGGTTGTCTCGTCCCGATTTGGATCTTCCAGAGCTGTGGCTATATTAGCCAGTGCATCAGCTTGGGCATTTTTTGATCGCGGGATATAAGAAAATGTTGGTTCTTTAGGAAATTCTGCCATTAACTCTCTGACGTAATCATACAAAGGGATTAGATCTTCTTTTCAGATTGCATAATCCCCATTGACTTGTTTGTTTACCAGGTCTGAATCACCTTTCAACTTTAAGTGATTCACTTGTGCTTGAAGTTCCAACTCCAATCCTACGATAAGAGCTTGGTATTTTACTTCATTATTTGTCCCACCTCCCAACAATGAGAAGGAATAGGGTAGCACTTCCCTTTTCGGGGAAATGAGTACAATTCCTAGCCCAACTTTGTTGAATTTAGGATTTTCCATTTTCCTCCCTGTTGGACTTCTGGAAGCACCATCAAAGTACATTTCCCATATTTGAAGACTATCTTGAATAAAAAAGACTTCCTCATCAGGAAGTTCAATATATGAAGATGTATCTTCTACTGAAGGGTGTTCAGCAAGGAAATCAGCCAGAGCTTGGCCCTTTATTGCCTTTTGAGACACATACTGAATATCAAATTGATGCAAAATAACTTCCCACCATGCTAGACATCCTGTAAGCATTGGATGACTAAGAATGAATTTGAGCGGGTTATTAAGAGATACCAATTGGACCTCGTGATGTTTCAGGTAGTGTCTAAACTTCTGAACTGTAAATATTAATGCTAGGTAGCACTTATCAATATTTTAATATCGGGTTTCTGCTTCAAGCATTGTCCAACTGAGATAGTAGAGGCTATTTTCATTCCCAACATAATTCTTCTGAGCAAGAAAGGCACCCAATGATTACTCTAAAGTTGTCACATAGAGGATAATTGGTCTTCCTTCAATAGGTGGCATTAATACTGGTGGACTCAAAATATATTTCTTTAGAATATCAAATGATTCTTGAAATTCTTCAGTCTACTGGTAAGTGACTCCCTTCTTCATCAATTTGGTGAAGGGTAAACTTTTGCCTGCCAAATTAGCGATGAAACGCCGAATATTGGCTAAGTTTCCTTGAAGTCCTCTCAATTATTTCAAATTTCGAGGAGGTGACATACCAAGGATTGACTTTGTATTCTTAGGATCGACTTCGATACCACGATGGCGTACCACAAAGCCGAGAAATTTTCCTGAGGTTACCCCAAAGGCACATTTTAAGGAGTTCATCTTCAAATTATGTTGCCGAAGTTTGTGGAATATGAATTCTAAATCAGCCAAGTGATTAGAACGTTTCTTGGATTTAACCACCAAATCTTCCACATAACATTCAAAAAACTTCCCTAAAAAGGGTTTGAAGATATGATGCATGGCACGCTGATATGTTGCACCTGCATTCTTTAGGCCAAAGGGCATTACCCGATAGCAGAACACACACTGAGGGGCTATGAAGGCTGTAAATTCTTCATATTTTAGAGCCATTCATATTTGATTGTACCCAGAATATCCATCCATGAAGGAAAGTGATTCATAGCCAGCTGTTGCATCAATTAAGAGTTCTGTGATCGGAACTGGAAAATCATCCTTAGGAAAATTCCGATTAAGATCTCTAAAATCAATGAAAACTCTAATTTGTCCATTATTCTTATTTACAGGGACAATATTAGACAACCATTTGGGATATTGAACTTCTCTGATGAAGTTATATTTGATAAGATTGTCCACCTCAGCTTCAATTTTGGAAGCATAGGTTGGGTGTGTTCTTCTTGCGGCTTGCTTGAATCCTCAATATTCTTCTGTAAAACCCAAACGATGAGTAGAAACATTAGGATCAAGGCCTGGAATCTCTGTATAGTTCCAAGAAAATATATCTCCATTTTTCTTTAAAAATGAAATATACATCTCTTGCTCTTCAAGAGTCATAGCCGCACTAATTAAAGTGGGGTGTGGATCTTTTTTTGTACCCAAATTTATTTCTCTGATTTCATCCATAGTGGTAGAGATACCCTCTTCAAAAGCTGGAGGAGAATCCCTAAGATCTTCCTATTCTTCTTCAACATGTGTTATTTCTTCTGTTTCTACTTTCATAGTAGATGATGAAGCATAATTTCCATGATTAGAAGAGATGTTAAAATTTGAACATATTAAAGAAGAGGCTTCCATTTCTGACCCTATTGATGATGAAGGGTCTTTCTTGGGCATTAAAGAGGAGATGATGGATTGAGAGTCGACATCATCATTCACCTCTGACATTTCTATAACTTCTTCTGGCCTGGTTGGTGAAGTATAGACTTGTTGGATTTCAGCAGATGAAATGACAACATCCCCATTTGAGCTTTCATCATTGCTTGGTGAATCACCAATTTCTCCCATGTTGTCTGGCTTGATTTCCATAATTGAAATTATAGAGGTTTCCATAAGAGTATTTTGATTTGGGTCTATCTTGTCAATTTTACTGATAGGCAACACATAATCTGTACTCACATGTGTAAATGGATTTACTGGAATCTTTTCCAAACCAAATGGATCATTAATCTTGGTAACCTCTCTTGCTATAGATTTCTCCTTACCCTTCATGTGATAGAATTTCGCCTCAATGTATTGGGATTCACATGTCTTGAATGGGGCTTTATCACCATACAATGTCCCAATTTGACCATCGAAAAATATTTGAGACATTGATGGTTTGATGAAGGGATAGCCGCATGTTGATGTAGCCAAGGTCTTCCAAGAAAGATGTTGAAGGTTGTATCATGATCAACAACCATGAAATCTGAATTGGATACAAGGTATCCAAACTGAGTTTTGAGTGTAATCTTGCCCAATGGTTCTTTTTCATTTTTATCATACCCTTACAACATCAAAGTAGAAGGAGATAAATCAGATTTCGTGAGGCCCAATCGACAAAGTGTATGAATGGGGATGAGGTTGACATCTGACCCATTATCAATGAAAGCTCTTCGGATGTCTACACCATTGGATTTTCCAGATAAATACAAAGGTCTGATATGTCCAT
Organism: Viscum album; assembly: GCA_963277665.1. Classification (NCBI taxonomy): domain Eukaryota; kingdom Viridiplantae; phylum Streptophyta; class Magnoliopsida; order Santalales; family Viscaceae; genus Viscum; species Viscum album. The sequence goes on from OY728132.1 coordinate 494,723,985, forward strand.
GCACGACATCATCTTCATCTTCATCTGTGAAAGATATCACTGCATGGCATTCTGCAGTATTATTCTCTACATGGTAGACTTCAGCTGCAGCAATTTCAGTTTCAAACTACTGAGGACTTGAAAAAACCTCGATGAGTGCCTCCCGAAAATCATTTGAAAAATTCAAGGCATAAATAATTGCTAACTTGGATGGTACTTGGGCTAGGTGTTTCAATACATCATATTTTTTATCCAAAGGTCTGCATTTCCCAACAAGAACATGTCGTTTAGCAGGTGACTTAGAATTTGATGCTTTGGATGTTGATGCATCTTGTATCGGGGTAGGAGTTGGTAATACTCCTGGCTTTGGAAGATTAGACCGATTAGGTCTATTTACCTACTGAGAGGAAGAAGGTGGATCCTCTAACCGATCTTCCAGAACAACTGTACCAGGACTGAATCTACTATTGGTGGAAGAATATGCTTGTTCTTGTTGAGCCCACTGAATGGATCTGCCACTAGTTTCTGCTGCATACACAGTTCTGGCAGGGGTAGAATTGGAATAGTGACTTCTAGGATATCCACATCTTCCTCTGTATCCCTGACCTCTAGAACTCCCTCTGATTCCTCTGTTTGATACAGGGAACTCATGCTCATCAAAATTGAAACTGTGATTGGCATAAGGATCTATTAAGTGAATCATATTAACATAACCGAAGATTAACTCTTCATCCGATGAAGACTCTGCCTGACTAGCCAATTTAGGTTGTGCCGTTTGGTGGGGTGGTGCCCATCGCTTCGAAGTATATGGCATAAAATATGCCAGAGTCAAAGACAACTTGGGCTTTGACACGATCTCATCTTCTTCTGATTGTTCCTCTTTCTTTGAATTATTCTGTTTCTTTGAGGATTTTTCCTCTAATGAAGAAGGTTTTACTGTGGCATTCATAGAAGAAGACACAATTGGTTTCTTCAATTGTGTTCGCAAAATGACATGAGTTCGATTGATCATTTTTTTGACCATCCAATCATCATATTTCTGATCATTTTTGATTTTGACTTATTTCCACTCACCTTCTTCCTCTGGATTTGTAGCAGTCTCACATGCTACCTGAGCTGAATAACCTTTCAATTTAACTTTCCCTGAGTCGACCATTTTTTAGGAGGTCCTTGAAGACAAAACACTCCTGAATGGGATGCCCCAACATCTGATGAAATGGGAAATAGTTGGGATGGTCTTCATCTCCTTCCTTATTCGGCCTCTTGGGCCTTGGTAATTGAACCAAATTATTTTCCAGAGTTGAAATGAAGTATCCAGGAACTTGTTCATTTCAGAAAGATTAAACTTTACTTTTCAAATCCTTAAATTGTTTTCATCTTTGATCTCTTTTATCATCTTGACGAAGCAACCTCTGTTGTTGATGCTCAGGAGGTGGAGCCCTTCAGGAATATGAAGGTTTTGAAGTAGAAGTAGGTACATGTTCTTGTTTAAGAATAACTGTGGAGTCTCTAATTTACCCATTCTCCTTCCTGGAGCTGATGGAATTACACGAATTTTATCCTTAGTCTTCATAAGAGAATATTCAATCAGTTGAGCGATTGAAGTAAGGTCTCGAAACCCTCCTGTGTATTTCACAGGGATCAACAGCATGCACAATTCATCATGCAAATTTGCCACATAGATTGGAAACAATTACTCTTGAGGGAGTGCTAAGCTTAGGGAATATGTTAATCCCTTCCAGCGATCAATGAAATCTGAAACCCTTGCATTCTCCCTTTACTTACATTTTGTAAGATAAAAAACTGTTGTCTTTGGAAAAGTTGAGATGAATTGAAGAAGAAATTGTTGATGGAGATCCTTCCACCCAATAATTGACTGGGATTGCAAGCTTGTGTACCAGACAAAAGCAAGCCCTTGTAATGACTGTACAGAACACCTAAGCTTAATTGCTTCTTGTAGCTAAGGGGTTCCCATCATAGGATCACAACGAGAAACAAAATGGGTTAAGTGTTGCTCTGGGTCTCCCGAACCATTAAATATTGGGAATGTGGTACTTGAAAAATTTGATGGTGGAGGAATTGCATCAACCCATTCGGGGTAAGCTCTCTTTTATGGTTGAATTTGAGATCTCTTTCCCTCCATATCTTCCAACCGAGCTGTTAATGACTCAATAGTAGTTATTTACTTTTGAGAAACATCCGGTTGAGCTTGGACCTGAACAGGTGCAATGACTGGATCTTAGATAGATATGGTGGATGGTACTACAACTGATGATAACACCACCGGTTGTTGTTGCACCTGAACCATAAGATTAGACCTGTGAGGGAGTACTGATAAAGGAGGACATTCTTGATCCATATTACTAGCTGCAAAAAATTCCCTTGGCTGACTGAATCCAGCACACTTAGGAGGAAGACTATCATGAAGTAGTTCTGCATTCATCCTCCTCAATTCCTTCATTTCTTCCTCCTGTTGTGAAAATATTTTCTCTAGTGAGAGCGATTTTCCTTCTCCAGAGGAAGGGTATGTAACCTGATTCTTTATTTTCCCCTTGTTGGATCCCTTTTGTGGAGGGGGAAGTGGGTTACTTGAAGGAACACCCAGATTCTGGGTAAGCCTTTGATTTTGTGTACGCACACCTTCTTCATTTGTGTCTGTGCGTACAAATTCTTGAGCAAGAATCTCTTCATTTGATCCCTCTGGGTGAGCCTCATCTGGTGGATCAGCGACAATGACATTTATGACATTAATTGATGCAAAATTCATTTCATCCCTTCTATCAACATTTCTGCAATAATGTCTTGTTCCATGTCCCTGATGAGACATTGCCTTTTGTTTATTTGATCTCTCAGGAACTTCTTGACAAACCATAATTTGGAGGGAATCTCTTGATAATTTGGATATTCGTTCTTCTTGGGGCTTCTTCCCTAATCAAGAGAAGATAGAATTTCTATGAGGAAGAGATTGATGATTTGAAAAAGTCCCCAGTCCGGTGGACTGGGGCTGTTCTTACTATTCCTGCTCAACTCCTCAAATCCGATTTGTTGATTCTGAGGGTTGGGTTAGAAGAGTCCCCAGTCTGTAAAGCTAGGGTGGTTATTGACATGCTATATCTAAGACTTTCTTGAAATCTCTCTTGATCTTGCAAACTTTAGTCCGGAAATTGGCTGGATGCATCAACCTGCATCCACTTTTATCACCCAACTCAAAAGACCGTTGGATGATTTCTGACACTTCTGTCACTTGATGATGTGCTTGCTCCAAATGAGAGGTCTGTTCAATATTCTTGTTTTCTTGATGCAGGAGTAATCCAAGAACTTGTTCTATTTATGCTTGATTTTAAGAAGAACTATTTGAAGCCTGTTCTTGATCGAGCTTTTGATTACAAACAAAGACAATTGACTGTGGCCGGCCATGGGAAATAATATTGCATGAGACCATTTTCGGCGGGCTTTGCTGACTGGAGAGCACAGTGAAATGTAGTGCTCCATGAACACCCCATCCCCTGATATGAATACCAGATGGGTAATTAGCAATTAATTGGTGCAATCTTCTTAGTGTTCCAAGGCATGAATGCTGAAGGGCTCTCTGCTTCTTTTCAGCCTTCGAATATCGAGAAACTGAGAGATATGACAAATCAATTTGACGTTGTAACCCTTCTATTATCTTGACATGATTTTCATATTCATCATAAGATAATATTTTCTTTTTCAACTAACAAAGAGTTTTCGATATGTTGAGACGAATATCATGAATTCCATCTTCCGTCAACATCTTTGGAATGTCATACTGAGAGTCAGCTGAAGGCCAAAACATGACTGGCACTTCAACTTTCGGTAGTTGTTTTCTCATATTCAGTACTTCCTCTTTATCATTCAATGAATATTCTTCTACCTGATTAGACCAGAGCTGGTGCTTCTTTGTTGCTTCATCGGATTCAACAAGATTGGTAGAGAATTCACAGATCAAACTAGAAGATGAACAACCTAGGGGTGGTTCGGAGAATGACCTACACACCGGGCTATCTTCTGATTGAGAAAGTATTTCACCTGCTAATGATAAAGCATCAGACATTTCTGGCTTCACATTTTCAAGTGCCTCAAGATAAGAGGGCTTTATCATCACTACATTGTCCATTGGAGCATTTTCCTGGCAATGTGCATTATAACCGCAGAGAGGAAATTTGCAGTTAAATTCATCATCATGAGGAGGACCACCATGGTGGGTTACAGCAAAAGATGAAACATTTTTCTCCTTAGTCTTCTGGCCACATAGAGGATTCTTGCGGCTCTCATCTAAAGATGAAACTTTGAGATTGACTGAATTGTCATGAAGTAAGCCTTCATGAGGAAGTGTCTAATGAAGACCTCTGGAATTAAAGTTCTCACTATTGGGAAATGAGGGAGTAGAATCTTGAATTCCAACAGACAATTGTTTGAGTGCATCAAGAACTCCAGCATCGAGTAAGGCCTTATTACAAACCGGCTCTTGATTTCTTGACTGTGTTGGGTGGGTCTTATTTTTAGACGCCTTCTTACTCGCTTTAGAAACCACTTGTTGACGAAAGTTGTCATTATGGGCAGGTGTATGTGCCTACTCAGGAGAAATGATCTGATTAGGCTGATGATCTCCACTAAAATCAGGTGTATGTACCTGACTTGGTTGTCCGTATGATATGGGAGAGTACGCACCACAATCCTCTTGGACTGGAACAGAGGTGTGTGTCTGTTCTGGAGTGAACTGTTGATGTGTCACTCCACTGGTAGGGATAGATTTATGTGTCTTTCCCTGAGATGCTGCTGAAGTTGTTATAATATTCTGGCAGGCATCCAGAATATGAGCAGGGATTTGCTTCTGCTCTTTCAACATTGATAGAATATGCTTGGTGAATCCAGCTACCAGAATGAGAATATACGTCCATTCCATGCTTGGAGTAGGTGTGTGTTCCTGCTCCTGTCCTACTTTTACTATTAGTGAATCCTGACAGTACTCAAGTGTGGGGGCCAAGAGTTGAGTATGCCTCTTGTTTGTCGCCGGAGCTTTCCGAATGACTTCTTCGAATGCTACCAAATGAGACTATTGGTAGGATTGATCAATACTAGCAGGTATATGTGCCGTCTGATTACACTCTGCTAAACGTGGTTGATGAGCTTCCTTCAATACAGACAGATGAGTCTGCTGGTAGGATTGATGAGTGTAGGCAGGTTTATGTACCTGTTTACCAGTTGTCAACACATTGGGATGGCGGGCTTCATCATGTGTAGTCAGATGAGCCTGCTGACTAACTGATGATTTATAAATTGGTGTATGTTTCTGTCTATAGTACTTCGCCAGAATTGCCTGATGGGATTGGCGTACTGCTGCCAGACGATTCTGCTGGACAGCGGAATTAAAACGGACGGGTGTGTGTGCCCGCTCGTTTCTTGCCACCAAGTTAGGTTGGTGGACTTATCCGGAGATGGAATAGATGAGAATCTTCTCACTGTTGACTGGATTTAGCCTCTGGTGGTTCTTCTTGACTTCTTGGGTTTGAGGAACCTGATCCGAATGCCTGGAGATGATACCCTCATTATGTTGAGGGCGTACTGTCGCACGAGTCTGGCAGTGATTGTTGATGAGAGCCCTCAGGAAGGAATCCTGCCTCCTTGAATTAAGGCCCTAAGGGACCTGCTCATTCACCTCCCTAGAATATGGGATTGAATGGTGATTACGTTCCGGTGATAATGACCCGAAATGGTTGGAGACGGTGTTTGGAACCACCCGCTTCTTGATTGCTGGTCATCGCTATCTGGACGACCAGGGTGAATTATTGACTTAGAGGGCTTATCGAGCGGCCTCTAGAGTCCGAATATTACCGTTTTGATAGTACTCCTTAACCAGTGGATTTGATACCCAGCGTTGAAGATGCTGAGTAAGTGATGTCATCCTCATATCGGATGATGATCTAGCAAGAGTAGCAGCAGAGGCATTCACAGCAGAAGTATTCACAGGTGTGAACTTAAGAGAATACATTTTTGTAACGCAGAAGATCATGGAAAAGAGTTCCTGTTTGATATAACAGACATAATCAAGATAAGTCCAGCCACTACATATTTTGGATGAGAACATATGTTATTGATTGTTTTGTTGGCCCTCTCATTGAGTTTAAATAGGGGCCTAACAAATCGGTAAAACATCATTTCAACTTGGTTAAGGATTCACGTTGGGTTCACCATTTTTTGTTTCCTCTGGAAATGGGGATGACCTCGTTTATGTAAGGTTCAAACATTCAAAGCGTTTTCTAACATGTTTATTCATAGAGCTGGAAACATCTAATGATTCTATATCCATTTGGACCTACTTTCCAAAGTTAGGTGCTCATTAGTTGTGAACTGATAAGGCTTAAGAATTTGCATTGGTTGAGAGGATGGTAGGTCGGACTCATCACACCTTTTTGAGGGGAATTATTGTCTACTCCAGGACTCTATTTATAGATTTAAGTTATGTTTGTGAATCCTTATTAAGTTACCAAGTATAAAATGAGCTTTCCTTTAGATATGACAGTCAATGATTGACATGTAGGAAATTTATAAAATCTTTTTATATGTATTCGAGGTTCTTCATCAATAGAGAATCATCTGTATTTGTTAGAGATTATTATTCAATGGTATCCTTTAATACATTATATCAAAGTCTCTTGGTCATTATGATGACCATACTAGTTTTAAAGCCACTCAGTGGGGCACTTGAAGTTTATTGTCATTCAGAAGGACATGGATTATTTCAGAGTTGGGATCGTACCCATAGATTGGCTACCAATGTATCCTTTATTTAGAAAAGGAATCATAACCCACGTAGTTCAAGTAAGGGAGTATGATGTTTATGCATGATTTATGGCTCAAAGAAAGATGTCATAATTACTTCTACACTCTAAGCTCACGTGAGTCATGCTCGGTGTGAGAAATAGGAGGTATTGGTAAAAACAAACAATTGTGCCATGAAATATGCAATCATAAGAAATTATGTGGGTCTTATGTATGTATGACTGCCCAAATAGATAGATATTAGGACTTATTTTAGAGAGTAAGTCTAGGAACAGGGTCTATAAAGGTATATGTGATTTTATGGAGATTTGGATACTCTAACTTGGGGCTTACTCCTAAAAAAGATGCCCAAATTAGGAGGGACTTATGATTGGGTTTTATTCCTAAAAAGGAAGCCTGAATCAAAAGTAAATTAAGACCGGTTAAGAGAAATTATGACTGGGGATTATTCTTGAGAAGGAGGCCCAGGTTAAAGGGATTTGAAAACTGGGGCTTACTCCTAAGGAGGAGGCCCAGGTTAAGGGAATTTTAGAATTAAGGGAATTGGGGATTACTCCTAAGGAGAATGACCATATTTGTAGAATTTGAGACTGGGGATTACTTCTGAAAAGGAATCCCAGTTTAAGGGAATTATAGTTGGGGCTTACTCCTGAGGAGGAGGCCCAGATTTGGGAACTTGGGGCTTACTCCTAAGGAGGATGCCCAGATTTGGGAAATTATGACTGAGGCTTACTCCTAAGGAGGATTCCCAGGTTAGGGGACTTGGGGCTTACTTTTAAGGAGGATTCCCAAATTAATGAGAACTTGGACTGCGACTTACTCCTGAAAAGGAGGCCCAGGTTAAGGATTCTCTCATCTTAAAGGATGAGGTTAAATGAATGAAATCTCTAACCTTAGTGACATAAAGATATGTAAATCACTAGGTTTTGAGAGATGTTCCACAGAATTCCTTTCAGATAAGGAATCCAACAAAGGAACCACGCCATAAATGGATTTAAAGAGGGTTTTGAAGGATGAATCTTGAATAGGAGAGGTGAATAGGAATAAGAGAGGTGAAATGGGCAGGAAGGGAACCCAAAAAGAGAGGGACGTGTAAGTCCAACGTGGGCGCGCAAGTCCTAGTCGTGCAGGTGTACCTGCGCGACACATGGTTACTTGCGCAACGGTCATCCCTAAGGTAATAATTGGGCAAGACTTGTCTCAAGACCTTATTATTATCCCTAGGGGCTTCCAGAAGATTGGCATGCAAGTTCTATTGAAGGGGTAAGGCGGTGTGCAAGTGTGGCCATTTCCTGTAAGGGCTGGCCACTTAGGTGTGCAAGTGTTGATGAGTTTCCATGCTTAGGTCTTACTCCCCCTCTTTAGATCTTCTGTTCTAGGTAAGAAATTACCTTAGAAGTGTTCGGAAGCTTTGAGAAGAGACTAGGGCATCGGGAGCTCAAATCTGAGTTTCTGGAATTTTTCCTCTTCCAAATGGGGGGCCCACTGAGGGTATTTATAGGCTGGTGAAGACCCTGGGCGAAATTCAAAGAGGGCGCACAAGTCACCTTCATGACTATTACGTGGCGCGCAAGTATTCTTGTGCAACCTTGGTGGAACTTGTGCGACCCAAGTGCAAATGAATCTTTGTTCATGCCTTTGTCAATTTTTGATGTTTCTTCAAAGGATGAATCACTTTGGGTTCAAGGTATTTCCCTTTTCATTCGTTTAGAATCTGTGAAGGAAAGGAGCATCAACGGTATTTCATTTAGAATCTCTACACTTAATAATAATAATAATTCCACTAAAATCTCAAGACAGAACTGGAGTCAACACCCGAATACATTTCACACAACTGGTCTGTCTCGCGGCGCATGATGGGGTCGTGGGGAAGAAACGTGCGCTAACCGACTGTTGATTAGAGAAGGTTGGGTTCTACTTAATCACTCATATCAGGTGCACCGTTTTCCGCCTCAAAATGCCCAATAGTTCCATATCCAGTAATACATGGACCTACTTTCTAAAGGCAAGCATTTGTTGGGTGGTTTGACCAACAATACTTAAGAACTCGCATTGGTCGATAGGATGGGAAGTCGGGCTCATCGCACCTTTTTTGGGGGGATTTATTGCATTTTATGGGACTCTCTTATAGATTTAAGACGTATTCATATGTTTGCGAATCTTTGGTTTATACCCAAGCATAGTATCCACGGATTTCTCCTGGTTGGCAATGGTCAGCTGGATGCAGGGGCTCAGAATCATTTATGCCCGAGGTTTACCATCCCTCATTGGATTAATGACCCCGAGGAGTCTGGACTCATTGAGGCGGTAATAGGGTTGGTGCGGTAAACCAACATGAAGATAGTCTGATCGACCAGTTATTGGGATTGAACCTCAAGGAGGCTTCCTACGTACCCTGCCTAGGAGACAGGGATCAAAGTCCACGTAGTTCAAATTGGGGTGTTAGAGAACTGACGTGAAGGCGGACCCGGGGGTACGATGTTGATCAGGGTTGAACATCTTGGAGGCTTACTACCTATCCCTGTGGTGTAGAATCAAAGTCCTCGTAGTTCACATTGGTGGGGCTTATGCTCTGAGGCCGCCCATAAGAGGATGTCATGGTCGATGCATACTCTAAGCCCAAGTGATTCATGTTCGGTGTGAGAAACAAGAGGCAGCAGGGACCAGATGATCACATCATGAAATGTGCATCCATGGTAAGTGGAGTGGGGCTTACTCATAGAGCGGCCCATAAGGCCGGGGCTTACTCCGAGATGGACGCCCATGGAGACAAAGCGCAGCGGGAGAGGGAAAGAGGTGTTGTTGTGCCCGTCACCTCTCTTATTCATGGGGGAAGTACAGAAGTGCATGAGGTATTCCTTCTGATGGTTATTTTATTACCCCCAAAGAAGGGAGAAGTGCCCCGGCCCCAACAAGTGGAGGGGTAGAAAGGGGACTCTCGAGCTCAGACTCCACATTATCGTGGGAATGTGAACCTAGGAATGCTTCGGGAATATGCTCAAGGGTCGGGGAAACCCCTTCACCCTTGCTTACTGTGGGTATGTGAACTCAAAATGGCACGCTGATGCACCTGAGGGTTACACCACAGGGATCCGGTGGCTCTGGTGGAGGCCTCGGCTCGGGGCCGATGAGTAAGCCAATGAGGGAGTCACGGAGGATCAGGCCGGATTGGAAGGATTTTTTCTGGCTCGAGGAATGGGAACTCTGAAGGATTCGGTAGCCAACACGGGGGTATGGGTGGTGGCACCCTTCACGTAGGGAAGTGCTACATGGTTGGAGAAACCGTCCGTGAACTAGGGTGGTCTACGGACTGATGAGCATCCCGCGAACCAGGGTGGTCTGCGGAATGGTGAGCCTCCCGCGAACCAAGGTGGTTCGCGGATTCGGGTTCGATCCACGTACTAGGGTGGTTCGCGGAGGGTTCCATGCAAGTAGCGGAGGCCAAGGGCGGCGCCGGTCGGGGGTTCGTCGATCGAGGCTTCACCTGCATAGGAGGGTGCTACACGGTGTGACAGATGGGAAAAAGGGCATAAACACCCTGGTCCGCGGTGAGTGCATCCACGGAGGGACCATGGTTTAAGGTCTTCTCTTCTTTGTTATTTTAGTTTCACGGTTCACCGAGTTATTATGCGTTTTTAGTTCCTTATTAGTTCATTCCTAGGTTCATACCTGCTCTTGTTCACGAACTGGAACTTCGTTGTTCGTGAAATCCTAAGCCATCCTTTGAAATCCTTCCACCCGAATCTAATCGATATCCTCCGAATCCTCTTCTCAATTCTCCTCTTCCCCTCAGTATACTTTTATAGAGCGGGGAAAAGGGTGTATATATGGTAATGTGACACCTTTTTCAGAGGCCCATGACCAAAAGCCTGATTCAAGGATGACCTGGTCAATCCGCAACTTGCGGGGGGCATCGAGCACACCTCCCCCCCTGCGAACCAAATGAGCTCGGGGAGTGATTCACGGTCGTGGAGGGTTCCGCCTCTATTCTGAAAATGACAGCGGATGTGGAATGGTCTAGTTGAGGCGGTCCGCGGTTGGGGCGATTTGTGATGGTGGACCGGTTCAGCGCTTGTCCTGCTTTGCGCCCACGGAGGATCTCCACCCCCATTCCACGAATGACAATAGTCCGCGAAGGGGGTGCTTTGCAGAACCGGCCATGTTGCATCATCATTTGGACCAATCTGCGGACCGGTTCGGCTTTGTGCATCCTTTGAGTTTTCTCCATTCTTCCCCCCAATTCTTAAGGGGGAATTGGGTAGAATCTTTTTTTACAGATTTTTCAGGACCCTACAAATGCCCCCATCGGAATGGGGTCCGATTGGAACGAAGAGGAGGATATTTCGATGTAGAGTGGTCCTGAAACTTGGATGGTTTGCAGTAGAGAGGAGGACCCATCAGGGGACTAATCCTATAAATATGGGGGGCCCTTCCTTTGTCTTTTTTCGGATTCTTCACGAGACTAGATCGCTCTTGCTTTTCTATCTCCACGTGCTTATTCCTTCACGAAACGCCCCGTCCGCGAACCCACTGCCACTTTCCACAAATCATTCCTCCTTCGCGGTCGCCTTCACTCACGGACCAATTTCCCAACCGCGAACCAATACTTTTAATTAATTAAAAAGTAATTCACAACGGGCCGTGGAGGAATTCACTTCGTGGTTTCGATGCTTCGCAGACTGAGGTCTTGCTGACTTTAAAAATCTCATAAGTCCTCCGAACTTAATTACATAAATCTAGGATTAGGATACCATAGAGCAACTTGGTTCCTGGTTCTCTGTCCAATGCTCTGTGGGCCAAAATACCGAGAACCCCTTCCACATAGGGTTGGTTCGTGGGATGCCATCATCGCGAACCACCTTATGAGGCCTACCAGAGGACTTTTCCATATGCTTGGTATTTTTGTCCATGTTTGATTATTCCGGACTAACCATTGGTGGTCTTCATATTGCAGGGAGAAAACATGGTTCCTCCTCGCCCTGCACTAAGACCTGCCGCCACGCCTCTCTCAATTGGCAATCAACGCCTGAAGGATGTGGCCGGCTCTGTTAAGGATGGAATCTGCCACTCCCTATTGTGCTCGTTCCTTGCTGATCTTCTCTCTGAGTCACAGTGGGAGTAACCCTTTTCCAACAGCCTTCTGACTTACGGGTTCGGTTTACTGTTTGATACGTCGATTCTAGTTCCATCCCATGACAACAATCTTGGAGCATGGATATTTACTACCAATATCCCTCAATTTGTGATATCTGCCAGAGGGCAGCCTACCCCAAGGGACATAGTTGTTATATCTGTGTTGAATCACTTTCCTGTGTCCCTGATAGGAGAACAACATTAGTAGGAAGGGGTAGTTCACTGTTACCAGAGCATTTCCCGCAATGCCATGGTAAACGATCAACATGGCTGGTCATCGAACTGAGACCTTTGGCCCAGAGGGGCATTTAAGTCATTGGATTGGGGGTGGCCCTTCTGGGTTCGCCAAAGATGTGCATAGTTTGAGTTAGAGTTGCGAGCCATAGGCTTATATGAATATTCCTGGGTGTCCCAAACCTATACCCATCGACCACAAGCCCTCCCTAGGCAACTTATGAGTCGTTGGAGTCTGGAAACCAACACGTTTCACCTGGTCCATGGTAAGGTTGGTATTAGTCTTTGGGAAGTCCTTCAGATATCTGGGGTTCCCATTGTTGGGGGTATGTATGACGAATTCCTACCTCCTTCTTCTATGTGGAACAACGAAGAGAGGACCCCCCCTAGTGATGCAGCTTATTGACCAGGCCTAGAATCTTTCAAAGGATACGTCTCTGAAACAGCTTGGCCCATATCATTAATGGGTACAGGATTTTTCTAGAGAGAGAAAGTCTGTAACTCTCCCATGCAGGCCCATGACCTGCCCTAAAATGGAGTCCTGAAAATAGAGGGGAAACTATTGGTTGATCCTGGAGCAAGGCCAGTTCAACGACTGTGGCTGGGAGCTTTTCCTGGATGTCGATCGGCTGCTCCATCTGGTGGCTTTTTTGGCCTTATTCCTAAGTGGCTGGCCATTGCCTATACGTGAGAATGGTGGCATGCGGGTCTCCACTTTTTTCATGGCAGCAAAACTAGCTACTGACAATGTCATCCACTTGGCCATTCCAGCATTGGCCAGGATTTACCGGTTTCTTGGAAATATTACCGATGGAAGTCGGCCAAACTGGGTAGCTGGACCTTTTCAAATTCTCTAGGGATGGTTGGGAGCACATATCAAGAACTGTTACACTTTCATCAACCCTCTTTAGATTCCGAGAACCAAATTCCGACCATACTTGCAACTGACCAGTGGAGTCATGCCCGAAGAGTGGGTGACCCAAGAGAAGGATGGTCAACAGACAGTTCAGAATATGCTTCTGTTTTCGATCTGGATCTCAAGTCATGATCATTTCATCTTCCATCCATATCCCTTCCCAGTTGGTGTAATTAGGAATACTATATCAGAGGATTTCAGTAAGCGGGGCAACCTCTTTTCTCTCCAAGAGGGAATTCTGGTGGCTCGTATCGGTGGGGAACTGATTTTTGAGGGGTACACACCTTGACGATTTGGACGCCAATTTGGTCGCATCCAGGCACTGTGTCCTCCCTCACTCAATGGAACCTACGAGAACCACCATTTAATGGTGTCCAGACAACTGTGGTTGATGTTTACCTGGGAAGATACTGTTTGTGAGGTTATCACTCCCGCACTTGCAGACTCCACGCCCTTTTTATCCAAGAGTTACACAAACTCCTGGGTGCAATCGTACCCAAATGGCCAGCTAGGGCTATGGGTGCCTACCATCTTAAGTTCTAAGACATCAGAGGTAAAGAGGAAGCAAAAGGGGGACGGTGCCTCAACCAGGCTGGGCAAGGTTCTTCTCCACCATGCCGGTCCCGTGCTTCCGGGGAAGGTTTTAACAGACATAGGTGTATCCTCTCATGCCCTCGAATCTGCCCGAAGAGGGTTAGTTATCCCTACCGATGCTACCTTCCCGACGGCCTGGGTCTAATGGGACGAATTTAAAGTTCAGTCATCCATTCTCATCCAGTACCCCCATTCTCTGTGGCAGTATCTTCAAGAATCAAAGGTGGATTTTGACGGGATGGGTTACATATATACTCTTGTTTATGTTATTTATGATGCAAACCTGGAGAGGGTCGATCGGTATCTCCGGGACCTCGAGGCCTACATCCATGCATGTCGGGGCTATTCAGTGTTGACTCATCGATTCCAGGACATGCTGCAGTCAACGAATGACGAGGAGGAGGAAGAGAGAGATCACTCCTCAGGGGGTGGTGATCTCGGTGGTTCCCCCACTACGGCTGAGGTAAGGGAATTTCCCCCTTTTCCTATGAGGTCCCACCCACAGGTAGCTCCAGAGAGCTCCAGGGCGGCGGTAAGATCCAGAAAACAAACAAGGTCATTGGTGCCCCCACCAGCCCCTGCCACTGTCTGGACCTCTCAGGTTGATCCTCCCTAGCTAGATGTTCCCATCACGACCGAATTTCTAGATGCTTGGAGGATTTGGGATGACCTGAGGGTCAATGGATTAGATGAAGAGGTATGGGCATTACTCCAGACGGGCCCTATCAAACCTACAGGCATTGGGACTATCTTCACTCTGCCTCACCTATTGTTGGAAGAGAATCTGGATAAAATAGTCACCTCATTGAAGGAGATGGACACCTACATTCATTTGCTCCGGAACCAGCTTTATGGGTCTACCCAGGTGTCCATGATGATTATACATCCCGAATTGTCTGACCCTGAAGAAGAGGTTTTCCTACTCGTCCATTCTGGTCTTCCTCCTCCTCTACTGTGAATGTTCTAAAATTTCTTCCCTTTATGGAGGGTGCCGAGGAATCCCAGGGGGTAATTCCCTCCCCGGAGTATAATCCCTGTGGTACCACAACAGGAGAACATGCACTTTCAGCTATGGGGATCATCAAGGAGGGATCTCCCGGCGCAGCTGAGCTCATGGAAACGACCATTGCAGACCCAGCTAGGGTCTTTCCTCCTCCAGCTCCTCCCAGCACCCTGAGCAAAGAACTATCCCCTGGGCAGATCCAGAGATGGCAACATGCGTTCTGTTTATCAGAACGATTCAGATAGGGGATGTCGGGTAATTATGACTTCACGTTTCCTCAATTTCCAACTCATACATTCTAATTCTGCTAGTTATTAATTGTTTTGGCACATGGTGCAGGGCCACTTGGGGATCTGGCTGTGGCTACCCACGCGGTCATACCTTATTATCCCTTATCACCTAAGGGATCACCTGCATCCACACCTGAGTGTGATGAAATGGCTGACCCTACTGGAGGGGCCAGTGATATGGATGCTTTACTCCTGCCTTCAGCAGCCAGGGATATGTTAGAGGAGGAACATTTGGAGTTCGAGACTCCTGCTGATCAGACAACCCCTTCAATTGCGGGGTAGAATGGGGCGCCTGTAATTGCTGAGGGGTCTCCATATCCAACGGGGATAGTTACCTCAGACCCAATGGATCCCGTGGCTATGGAGGAAGAGCCTACCATCTGGCTAGTTGTTGGAAACCTAGAGCGAGCTATTATTTCATTTATCAGGGGAGTGATTTCCCCAGGATTGATCTCTGTAGCCGACTGTTTGGGGACAACTTTGGGAGATGCTAGCCTTGGGCATGGACTTAGGTCCTAGACACCTATAGGGATTCCCAGGACTCACTTGCCTCTCGAAGATGTAGAATCTTCCTCAAGTGGCCGTGGTGGCTCAGAGCTTGAGCATAATGACGCCTTGATGATTAGGGGTAAGTTTCTAAACCTTTTGCCACTGAATCCTTTATTATCCCTTTTCTAATTAGGTATACTCATCTATATTATCGACTCTTGGGATCTAGGACCATGACCTTTGGTGTTGGTGATTGTGCCGTCAGATCCGATTGAGCATGTGGCCACAACGGTCAGGGGCGAAGTTGTTGTGGCGCCAGATTTTGCAGGTGAAGTCGCATCAGGTCCTTACCTGGTGACATTCATTCCTGAATACGTTTCTTCAACCAGGAGTGATTCTGAACCTGATCATTAAGTCCTCTCCAATCTTCGTCCTGCTCACTAAAGGGCTTGAGAGAAAATTTCGAAGCTGATTTCTCAGACACCCTTGGATGAGATGCCGATCAAATTACCAAAGCTACGCAATCTGTTCATGCTGATGGGATTTGACGGCTTTGACTACCATGGTATTTATGAAATAGTCAAGAAGGTGGTCACTGATCGGGAAAGACTGGGTGGTTTTGAATCTCACCTTTCTGCCGCTCAATCTGAAGCCTACCTTTCCGCAACCTCGCATCTTTGCCTAACAGAGGCTCATGACCATGCCGGGGTAGTTACGAGACTCCAGAGAGAAGTCAATGAGCAGCGTTATCATCTGGAGGTGCTAAGGAATGAGATACAACGACTGCAAGAGGAAGAGGCTAATGTCGCCACCATAATTGAAGAAGGGGAGCGACGGATAGAGGAAGAGATGAGGGCGAGCTCAAGGGCGACCCAAGAGGTGGAAGCATTGCAAGCTGGTGCAGAAGCTGAGATAGCCTTACTGCGAAATATCCATCAAGCAATCGAGGATTCTCATCATAGCCTAATAAAACTTTGTGAATCCACTGGAAACCTCCTGTAATGACCTTTCATGCTAGAGGAGGCTCAGGATTGTGGATTCCCTTCTTATCAACCTTGTTATGGAACAAATAGATGTCTTCCTTAATGATCTGGCTATCCTCTCCTGTGGTAGGAATTATTTGGCATGATTACTGTATATGTTAACTCACCGAACTTGGAATAACCAGAATTCAGGATAATAAGAAAAAATCAAACGAGCTCTAACTTTTTCCTAGATCATGGGATTCAGCGAGCGTAGTTTGACTATTTCTAGGGTTTTGTAGAAAAGTCCCACAAACTTTTTGTATTTTCTTTGAATGCCCTAATTTTGCCTGGGCCCATTTATTATGGGAACAGTGGGTATGGCCCAACTTTTTCTTAGGTCACCCTTTTTGGGTTTTTGTCCTAACAGGCTTTGTGCCTCTTTTGTGAGCAGTATATTGTTCCTCCATCAAGACTATAATTACTGATATTTTAGGTCGAACAGATTTGACCAAATATAGTGGGGCAAGGGCCCCAATGAGGTTTGGTTGATTAAAAGATGTCTCGATGTCTTTCAGACGCATGTGGAGGGAGTGTGTTTAGATTTGAATGACATGCAGGGCATGTCTCAAGGCATGGGAGTCGTACCGGCGTGCAGAGGTAGGAAGAGCATCGCCTAAGGAAATCTTGCATTTGGTAAACGGGCCAGGGGAGATCAATATGCAGAGCCACTGAGGGCATTTTATGCATAGCCGTGCAATGGTGTCCCTAAGTCAATGACTCTCCATTTCTGATGGCCATAGGACTTCATGAAAGTCCAGTTTATGGAGAACACCATGGGTGGATTGGAGAATTATGAAAACCATCAGGGGTGGCTTGGAAAGTGTATGTGACGTCTGAAAGGTTTTGAGAACATCTGTATTAATCAGGAGTGTGGAAACAAGGTTCCTATCCTACACATTTATCTAGCGTAAAGGACGGTTGGAGCTTGGCACAGTTTAATGTCATGCAGCTGGGACATTATCTAAAATGGAACGTCTTCTCCTGATCCTCGGTAATTTTGTCAGAGGCATTCCACAATATCCAGGCAGGGTTGTGAAAGAGGATGGTAAACTATATCTCAGAGGGTTTCTGAATCCCAGAATGAACATAGGGGCTTAAGGGACAAGAGGCGTACAGAGAGAATCATTTCCTGAGGAAATCTTGCCTTTGGTAGACGGGCCAAGGGCTATCAATATGCAGAGCCACTGAGGGCATGGTATGCATAGTCATGCAAAGGAGTCCTTGGGTCAATGATTGTATTCTCCCAATGGCCGAGAAACTTTAGGGAAGTTGAGATTAGGACCACCAGGGGTGGCTTATGAGAGTTCTTCTTTCTTCTGAGTATGGAGTATGGTTTATAAGGAGAGGGTGCCTGGATATGGGAGAAGTGTCTAGGCTAAATATCCCGAGAATGGGTAAAGTCATTCCTTCTCACGCTAGTGTGAGATGGTGGTTCGTGCAGGTCTGACCCGTGCACTGAGGGACAGAGAAAATCCTCCGTTCCTTACTGAACCCACGACAAGTTTGACCATGCAGTTTAACGTCATGTGATAAGGATGGCTTCTGTGCAGTTTAACATCATGCAGTAAAAACGGGGATCATTTTTAAAGGATTTTGTGCAGTTTTACGTCATGCAGCGAGGACAGGGGGAATTTTTAAACCAGTTAAAATGCTTGTAGTTGAAGGCATTTCCCAAGATGGTTTATTCTTGGTCTTTAATATTTTATGCCGAGTGACCAAGAAGTTTCGTGCAGTTTATCGTCGTGTGGTAAGGACGTAGTTGCAAAGGCCTCTCTTGATCAGAAGGTAACTAGGTTTGAACATCTCGGCATGCCCAGACGTGGAGAGGGGTGGATTGGTGTAAATCGTGGTTTCGAGGCTTCTTGGATCAAGATAAATGATATGGGGGCCCTAAGGACAGTAACCGTACAAAGCTAGGAAGAGTATCGCTTGGGGAAATCTTTCCTTTGGTAGACGATCCAGGGGCTTATCAATATGCAGAGCCGCTAAGGGCATGGTATGCATAGTCATGCAAAGGGTTCCACGGGTCAATAACTTTCCACTTCCGATGGATGTGAATGAATATGAGGATCCACAATTATCCGGGCCATGAAGTCTGTCATTTGGTAAGAAAATTTCTGGACATGTCAGGCATACTCGGCCTTGGTTACTGTTAAAGCTTAGAGAGTGCCATGTGATGATTTAGTTTGTGTGTGGGGGTGTGCCTTTACTCCATGAATTTTAACGCCGTGCGGTAAGGACGAAGTACTCCTAGTTTAGCGGTCATAGAGCTCAGACCACTGGGTGACTATTGCTGTAATCACTCGAATGATAACTGAGTTACCATGTTCTAATATGCTCTGAATAGGGTGGGGGATGAAGGTTGTAAACTGCAACTCTGAGGTTTCCTGGATCAGGAGATGTGGTGTGGGGGCTTAGAGGCCAGTAAGCGTACAGAGCTAAGAAGAGTACCGCCCAAGGAAATATTACCTTTAGTAGATGAGCCAAGGGCTATCAATATGTAGAGCCACTGAGGACATGGTATGCATAGTCACGCAAAGGTGTCCCCAGGTCGATAACTTTACACTTACGATGGCCATGAATGATTATGAAAATCCAAGGTTGCTCACAGTATAGAGTTCATCATGTGGGGATAATGGTGTTCAAGCATACAAGAAACATCTTCACTAAAATTATCTGTTGAGTCAAAGTAGCCTAGTCCTGGATTGATGTTCGTAGACGCAGGTCGTCATGTGAACCATGGTCAGAAACATAGGCTAACCGGGTAGGGATACCCTGGAGATATTTGGATGTGAAAAGGGGATGAACTTGTAAAACACCGCGCCATAAATTTCTGGATCAGGAGGTATGGTATGGGGGATCTGAGGCCGGTAAGCATACAGAGCTAGGCAGAGTGTCTCCTGTGGAAATCTTGCCTTTGGTAGACGGGTCAGGGGATATCAATATGTAGAGCCGTTGAGGGCATGGTATGCATAGTCATGCAAAGGTGTCCACGGGTCGATGACTTTCCATGTCCGATGGCCATGAATGGTTATGAAGATCCATAATTATCCAGGCTGTGGAGTCTGATGTATGGGGAGGATGCATCTAAATGCACAGGGAGTATTTCCACCTCATTTCTCCATACATCTTAGGTGGTTCGTGATGAAATCTGTGCAGTTTAACATCGTACGGTGAGGATGTGGTCCGTGTAGTTTAACGTCGTGTGGTGAGGATAAGGTCCGTGCAGTTTAACGTCATGCGGTGAGGATGAAAAATACACCTCGTGCAGGTATGGTCTATTCATGGGGGAAAGGGGAAATTTTAACTGTCTGTATCCATGCAGTTTAACATCGTGCGGTAAGGACAGGGAATACACCTCGTGCAGGTCTGGTCCGTACACAGGGGGAAAGGGCATTTTTATCTTTTATTCGAGGGGCTGGGCCAGGACGGGGAACCTTGGCGTCACTACGTATCCTTCGAGGGAAAAAATAAAGCCGCACGTAGTTCTCTGAAAGAAATACACCCCGTACAGGGCTGGTTCGTACACGGGGGAAGGGGACATTGTTAACTTTTATTTTATTTCATTTGGGAGTGGCTGGGCCAATAAGGGATCCCGACGTCGCTACGTATCCTACGACGACAGGAATCAAGCCGTACGTAGTTCTCTGCTAAATACACCTCATACAGGTCTGGTCCGTTTTGAGGGGTGGCTGGGCCAGGACGAGGAACCCTGGCATCGCTACATATCCTACGAAGGTAGGAATCAAGCCGTACGTAGTTCTTTAAAATCCATGGAGTTTAACATCATGCGGTGAGGATGAAAAATACACCTCGTGCAGGTATGGTCCGTACACGGGGGGAGGGAGCATTTTTATCCTTCCTTATTTTATTTTGTGTTTTTTTTCTTTTTTTAGGGGTGGCAGGGCCAAGATGGGGGGTCCTGGCGTCACTATGTGTCCCATGAAGGCAGGAATCAAGCCGTACGTAGTTCTATGAAAGACAATACACCCCGTGTAGGTCTGTTCCATACACAGGGGAGAGGGAATTTTTAAAACATATTGTCTATGTAGTTTAACATCGTGTGGTGAGGAAGAAATAATCTTAGTTTAAGGATATAGAGTTAAGACCGTTGGGGGTTTGGTAGTTTAACGTCATGCAACTCGGACGATCACTAATTTCTTTTCTTATCTGTGCAGTTTACCTTCATGCAGTAAGGACGAGGAATACTTTTGGTTTTCTATGCGAAATACTTCTTTAGGAATATCGCATTTGTAGGAGCGGTGGTGAATTTCCCATCCATGGAAATCAGGTCATATGCTATGTTGGATTAGACCTTGTGTATAACATATGGTCCCTCCCACTTGGGCTCCAGCTTTGGAGGTTTCCTTCTGGGCATCATTGGGTTCTGGAGGACCAACACCAATTCTCCTTCCAAGAAAGACCAAAGACGAACCTTTTTATTAAAGGCTCGTGCAATCCAGTTATGGTATACTTCCAGATGGTGCAAAGTGTGTAGGCACTTCTCGTCTAGCTGTTCCAATTCACCTACCCGCTTTTCTGATTTCTCGTCGTTGGATAATTGATCACAAATGGAAACGCGAAGTGAGGGTAATTGGAGCTAAATGGGCAGGACCACTTCTGTTCCGTATAACAATGAGTACGAAGTGGCCTGAGTAGTGGTGCGGATTGTGGTTCGGTAGGCCCACAATGCATGAATGAGTTTATCCGGCCACGACTTCTTGTCTTTGTCCACCATTTTCTAGAGAATGTTGGATAGGGTCTTGTTGAAATCCTCTATCTATCTGTTGGCTGCCGCATGGTAGCGGGATGAGTGGCTATCCTTGATACTATACTCTTGGTACAGTTTCTCCAATTCAGCAGAGCAGAAGTTGGTGCCGTTATCCATCAGTATGGTATGAGGGACAGAAAATCTGGTGATGATATTGGTTTTCACAAATCTAACAATGCTTCTTTCCCCGAATTCTTTAAGGGGTACAAATTCTGCCCATTTGGAAAAGAAGTCAGTTGCTGTGAGAATATACTTCAGCTGTTTGGCTGTGGCGGGGGGATATGGTCCCACGACGTCCATTCCCCAGACAGCAAATGGCCAGGAGTACTTGGCCTGATGAAGTAACTCTGGGGGTTGGTGTATGAAGTAGGCATGGATTTGGCATGAGTGGAATTTTGTAGTAAAACGCTCGCAATCTCGTGCCACTGTGGGCCAATAGTACCTGAGTCTTCGAACCTGATGGGAAAGCTTGGTCCCCGAATGATGTGCCCCACACACTCTGGCATGCACTTCATTCATGACGGCGGCGATTTATTATCCATAAATGCACCTGAGGATGATTCCATCGAGGCCTCTCTTGTAGAGGACTTCTTACTGACTCGTGCCTCCATATAGGACAAAGTTGATTTCCCTTCTCCGTATTTGCTCTCATTCCGCCCTATCTGATGGAAGTTCTCCCCATTGAAGGTAGTTTGCAATGGGGGTCATCCAGCCAGTGGCAGGAGCATATGGCTCAGAGATAGGACTAACTTCATGGATTTCTTCTTCCTTGGTCTAATCATATGGAAAGACCATTCAGTGGTGAGAAATACTGATGACCGTTTCATTCTGGTCTGGGTCAGCTAGGGTTGTTGCCGCGTTGGCTAATGCGTCAGCCTGTGCATTTTGAGACCGGGGAATATAGGTCAGTGTTGGTTCTAGGGAAAATTCCTCCATTAACCCTCATACATGGTCAAACAGGGGAATCAGATCCTCTTTTTTAATAGCATAGTCACCATTGACTTTCTTAATGACCAGTTCCAAGCCCCCTTTTACTTTAAGGTGTTGTACTTGTGCCTGTAGTGCAAGTTCCAGGCCTGCAATGAGGGCTTGATACTCCGCTTCATTGTTCGTACATCCTTCTAACAGGAGAAATGAATATGGAAACACTGCCTTTTCTGGGGTCATGAGTATTATCCCCAAACCCACCTTGTTAAATTTGGGGCCTTCCACCCTCTTCCCGGTTGGGCTTTGGGATGCACCGTCGAAGTACTTTTTCCACGTTGGGAGCTCCCCTTGAACCGAGAAGATGTCTTCATCCAGTAGCTCGATTTCTGGTGCGGTAGTCCTTGTTGAGGGGTTCTATGCTAGAAAATTTGCTAATTCCTGGCCCTTTATGGCCTTCTGAGGAACAAACTGGATGTCAAACTGTTGTAGGATGACTGCCCATCGGGATAGGCACCCAATCAGCATCGGACGTCTAAGGATGTTTTTGAGAGGGTTATTACACGAGACCAAATGGACTTCATGATGTTTCAGATAATGTTTCAACCTTTGAAATTAGAAGACCAAGTCCAAACATCTCTTCTCGATGTTTGAGTATCAAGTCTCAGCATCAGTCATTGTACGGATGAGGTAATAGAGACTGTTTTCACTACCAGTGTCGTTCTTTTGTGTGAGGAAGGCTCCCAGTGATCTCTCTAGGGCCGTCATGTATATAATGAGAGATCTTCCTTCAACCAAGGGCATGAGCATCGGTGGGCTTAAAAGGTACCTCATTAGGTTGTCAAATGCCTCTTGGAAGTCATCTGTCCATTGGTACGTGACTCTCTTTTTCATTAACCTGGTGAAGGGAAAACATTTTCCTGCCAGGTTGGATATGAACCGCATGATATAGGCCAAGTACCCCTAGAATTCTCTCAACTCAGTGAGATTTTGAGGAGGTGGTAGGACGAGGATATCCTTTGTCATTTCAAGGTCTACTTCGATGTTGCGATGACGTACAATGAAGCCAAGGAATTTCCCTGAGGTAACACTGAAGGCGCACTTCAAGGGGTTCATCTTCAAGCTATACTGTCGAAGTTTTTTGAAGATGGTCTTAAGGTCTAACAAGTGATCTAAGTGCTATTTGGACTTAACACCAAGTCATCTACGTAACATTCAATGAATATCCCCAAGAATGGCTTAAAGATACGATGCGCGGTGAGCTGATATGTGGCGCCAACGTTCTTGAGAACAAAGGGCATGACCCTGTAATAGAATATTCTTTGAGGGGCCCTGAAGGCAGAAGCTGCTTCGTCTTCTCAGGCCATGCTTATTTGATTATAGCTAGAATAGTCCTCCATGAAGGACAGAGCCTCATACCCGGATTTTTCATCGATTAACAACTCAGTGATCAGGACCGAGAAGTCATCTTTCAGGTAATGCCAATTGAGATCTCTGGAATCGATGCAGACATAGATTTGCCCGTTCTTTTTCTTGACAGGGACAATGTTGGCCAACCAGATGGGGTACTGGACCTCCCATAAGAAGCCTTCTTTAATGAGCTTATAGACTTCAGCCTCTATTTTGGCAGCATGTGAGTGATGTGTCCTTCTGGCGGCTTGTTTATTGCCCCAGTGGTCTTCTGGAAGACCCAAGTGATGTGTCGCCACTTCCGGATCAAGTCCTGTCATTTCTATGTAATTACAATAAAAAACATCATGATTTTTCTTCAGGAAAGAGGTATATACATCGTGCTCCTTAGGGGACATGGCTGTGCTAATGAGAGTAGGCCTCAGATCTTCCTCGGTACCCAGGTTTATTTCCATGAGCTCATCCACCGTGGTGTAGATACCTTCCTCAAATGCGGGAGGTGCATCCCTGATATCTTCCTCCTCTTCTTCTTCCAAATCCTCGTCTTCTTGATCTTATGGGAGGAGAGCTCCCAACATAGGTTCTTGGGAGTCCGGAGGTGAGGGTGAGGCATCATGGGCATCCCCGCTCGAGTATTCGGCCCTAGATTATGGGTTGGCAGACGTCCCCACATTATCACGCTCGACCGTTGTGGCTGAAGTCATGAAGACATCTGAGTTTGTGTCCAAAATTGAACCCTTGATCTCAATATGGTTGATGGGTAGTATGTAGTCTCTACCAAGTTTCCTGAGGGGGTCGTCAGGAACCACTTCCATACCATTTGGAGTGGGGATCCAGTCAACACCATCGGCCAAAGGCTTCGTCTTATTTTGCTCATAAAATCCAGCGTCAATGTAGTGTGACTCGGAGAGCTCAAAAGGGGACTTGTCGGCGTACAATGTCCCAATTTTTCCATTGACACAGTACTTAATACACTGGTGGTATGATGAAGGAACGACCATGTGCTTATGGAGCCATGACCTCCCTAGCAGGGCATTGAATCCTGTGTTCTGCTGGACCACCAGGAATTCCGAGTAGGCCACGAGGTCACAAAAATGGGTATTTAGCTTAATTTGTCCCATTGGATTCTGCTCGCTCTTGTCGAAGGATAATAGAGTTGTTGCTGAGGTTATTAAATCATCTGCACTGTAGCCCAACTTACGGAGTGTCCATAGGGGAAGGAGGTTAACTCTAGAGTCGTTGTTGATGAAGGCTTTGCGGATCTCAACATCATTCAATGTGACAGACACATATATTGGTTTGATGTGTCCTTGCATGATGACATCTTCATCCTGATCGGTGAAAGAAATCACCGCACTACATTCATTCAGGCCAGTATCCTTCTGGTAAATCTCGGCGGCAGCTACCTTGGCTTGAAACTCCTAGGGGCTGAGCAAGGCTTCTATAAGTGCCTCCCTAAGGTCGGCTGACAAACCCAGGTCCTCCAGGATAGAAAGCTTGGCTAGTACTGACTCAAGCAGCTTAAGGATGTCGTACTTTTTCTCCAACGGCCAACACTTCTCTGCTGGCGGGAGAGTTCTAGCAGGCGGCTTGGGAGCTGGAGTACGTGACGAGGAGGGACTGGTCATGGGGTCAGATGTTGACGATGTTCCCATGTTCTGGGGACTCAGTCCGACCGCTCTGTTTGTGCGCACTAGGTGGCTAGATGCTTATTCCTCCTCTGATGGGTATCATAGAATAATGGGGCCAGGGTGGTTGTTTGTGGAGGTGGGGCGATATTCTTTCTCCTGTTGATTCCACTGAAGGGCTCTCCTATGTGTTTCCGCGATATTGACGGTTTGGGCCGAGGTCCAACCGTAGGGTTAGTTTCGGCCGCGACTGTGCCTCCCCTGGTATCCCCTGCCTCTGTGATTCCTCCTCCCGCCCCCCTGTGTCTAGAACATGGGTTTATAATCGTACCCTTTGTCAGGGGACGATTCCATAAGATGGATGACGTTGATGGAACCAAAGATTGGCTCTTCATCCTCTGATAGGTCAACCTGGTCGGTTGTCTCTGATGGTGCCGTTTGGTGGGTCGGTGCCCATGGCGCCAAATTCCAGGGCATGAAATCTGACAGCGTCAGGGCTAATTTTGGCCTTGTTCAGGATTGCTCCTCTTGTGCTTGTCTCCTCCCTTTTTGATTATGACTGGATGACCGACTCGTGGAGGGTTGTGAGGCCGATACTGTCGGTTGTGCGACATCAGGGGCTGTTGGCGGCAACACTGGCTGCCGTATCTGAGCTCATAGTATACCCTGAGCTCGGTCGATAGTCTTCTGATTCATCCAGTTATCAAATTTCTGCACTTTTTATCTGGTGACTTCCTGCCACCCCTCCCCTTTATCGGAGTCAGTGGTAGAAATATACATCACATGTGATGGGGGTGGTCCCAGCTCAACCTTCCCGGAGTCTACCATCCTTTACAAGAGGTCTTTGAAGACGAATCATTCCCAGATATTGTTCCACAACATTATATGGTAAGGATAGTAGTCTGGCCTATCATCATGACCAACTTCTTCAGGTTTACTTGGCTCCAGGAGGCAAAGCAAATTTCAATTCATGGCGGCGATGAAGTAGCCGCGGAATTGGTCCACTCGGAATGAGTATGATTTATGTCTTCATTCCTAAAACTGGTTCTGCTTTGAACCTCTCCGATTATCTCGCCTAGGAGGAGGTGGATGCTGATGTTAAGGGGGCCCTTGACGATTTGGTGGAGGCCTGAGCGGTGGAGCGGGCACAGGGGCTAGCTTAAGCGTGACAGAGGACGCTTCAGCTCTGGATGCTCTCTTTGCAGAAGCCTATGAGGCCACTCGGGACTTCAAATTGGTCCACTGCAGACAATCCTCAATTCTCTGGGCAATGGAAGAGAGATGGCAGAAGCCAGTGGTGCACTCCACTGGTATTAGTGGTGTTCACAACTCATCTCGAAGATTATCGATGCATATAGACAACAGCTCATCTTGGGGCATTGGCTTGTTCAGAGAGTATGTCAGACCTTTCTATCTAGCAATGAAATCTAAGACCCTCTCATTCTCCCTCTTCTTGCAGTTCATGAGGTCTCTAACTATTGTCTTAGGAAATGTTGAGATGAAGTAGAACAAGAACTGCTGTTGAAGGTCTTCCCATCTTTTTATTGACCGGGCTCGTAGAATCGTATACCAGAAGAAGGCGGATCCTTGCAAGGTCCTCATAAAGCATCTGAGTTTCACTATTTCTTGTTGCTCTGGAGTCCCCATCATAGGGTTGCAATAGGATGCGTAGTGCATCAAATGCTGTTCTAGATCACCTGATCCATTGAAGATAGGGAATACAAGGCTCCCAAAATTGGGTGGAGGAGGCGTCTTGCTTACCCAATCCGAGTAGGGCTTCCGCTCTGGCTGTATCAGAGCGCGTCGGCCCTCCATCGCCTCCAATCGAGCTTCAGTGCCTCGATGGTATTGGTGAGACCCTGTTTTACATCCTGTTGGGCCCGGTATTGGGGAGGTGCAGCATGAGTTATTGCTTGAGGATCTGGCTTAGCCGACATCAAGGGTGCATATTCTGTTCGGGGCACCCTTGGAGGGTTCAGGCGTACTTACTCTGGTTGCTTCTTAAGTGGAGGGAAGTCTTGGTATTCATCCAAATCCACATTTATGTAGTTGGACGGACAAGGTGCCTCATTGGGCAGGGTAAGCCTAGGTCTTTGAGGTGCACTTACTGGGAGTACAAGATGTGGCTCCTCTTGGGACGCGTTTTCAATAATACGGTTCCTCTAAAGTAGCTCGGCGTTAAGCCACCTCAATTCCTTCATTTCCTCTTCCTGTCGAGTGAACCTCTCTTCGATTGTGAGTGGCTCGTTTTTGTCCAGAGGAGGGGAAGAATTAAGGGTAACCGGTCCTTTGTTCTTATCCTTGTTGGAAGCTCGCAGGGTAAGTGGAGGAAGGTTAGCTGAAGGGGTGGACATATTTAGAGCGGCCCTCTGGTTTTGGGTGTGCACACCTGGTGGTTCATTGTGAGTCACAGCTTGACCGGAACCGTCGTCTCTCGATCCATCCTGATTTGCATCATATCTGGTGTTGCCTGTGGGGTTAAACTCTATGACGTTGATAGATTCATATCACAGGGCAGAGAATATTTCATCTTCCAAGTAGGAAGAGGATCTCCCACGTCTTTTGCTGGCCTTCCCTTTCATGACCTGGGATTTCCTTCGGAATTCTTGACGAAGGGTGACACAGAGAGTTCTTTGATGCAACCTTATGGTGCACCTTCCTCTCGGAGGGGATGATGATTCAAATGACGTGATAGGACAGGGACCTCCTCTTCTGACTGTCCTCCCTAGATGAGAGAATATTGACTCTCATGGGGGAGGTTGTTTTTGAGGGGGTAATAATGCCCCCAGCCCTGAGGGCTAGGGTTAGCTCCATTCCTTGGACGTTGAGTCTCTTCCTATTTTTATTAGTCTTACGGGGAAATTTGTTGTTAAAAATTCCCCCAACCCTGTAGGCTGGGGTTGACCTTGGATTGCGACAGCGTCTACTGCTATCGCTACCCGCCTGATCTTGTGTGTCCCCATTCGGGGGTGAAGTGGGTTTGGTGCCGAGTTCTTCTGTGAATCTATACCTTCTAGGGAGGCAGGAAAAGATCGCTGATTGGCCTCTCTTAGAAGAGAGTCCTGTTGTATTCTCTCAGTGGCCTGATTCATGAGTTCTTTAATGGTTTGTTCCCTTCGGGCCTGACGCTTTTGGGACCTACTCAAGGCCTGAATTTGTTGGATGTGTTGCCTTTATTGAACATAGAGACCACTTGATTGTCGTCTTGCTGTGATGACATTGCAAGACACCATGCCGAATGGGTTCTTCTGGGTGGGGAGCGAAGTGAAATGCAAATATCCATGTTCCTCCCATCCTCTGATATAGACTCTCGTCAGTGCATCACTGATGAGGCGGCGCAGCTGGTGCAGCGCACAGAGGCAGGCTATCTCCATGTTTCCTTTGCGCCTCTCGGGTCGCTGTTTCAACGCCGAAGGAAGAGATTCTAGGTCGATGAGACACAGGAGGTCTCCTATCGCCTTGATGTGGTCTAAATACCCATCATAGGGAAGGAAGCTTGATTTCAACCGGCGGAGGGTTGTCCATATATTATGGTGGATGCTGCGCAAGCATTCTTTCGACAATTCTCTGGGTATGTCGAATTGAGAGGTGGCTGTGGACCAAAACATAACTAGTATATTATCCCTAGCCAGTCATTTCCTTAAGCACAAAATGTCGGCATACTCCTCTGCTAGTGATTCCTCTACCTGGTCGGCCCAACTGAGATGCTCGCCGATAGTGTGGTCAGAGGCCGTGGGACTGGTTGGTGCTGAATCATCATGTGGGCGATTCCGAGGCGGTTCAGAAGATGAACGTGGCCCCAAAACCTCTCCCGATTGAAGAAGGATGTCGTTGGCGACTAACTGGGAATCTGACATACTTGATCCCATCCTTCTGAGTGCCTCGGCATACGAGGGATTTTCTATATTTGATTCGGAAGGGGGAGGACCTTCCTGTCGACATGATATGTCACTATGGGGAGGACCTCTGCAATGACGACCTTGATGGCGAGGGCTACCATCACAGCTTGATGCCTCACTGCATAGAGGAATTTTATAGTGCATACCCTAGGGCGGACCTCCAAGGCGTGTCACAGCAAGGGGAGGACCTTCTGGCTGTGTAGCGTTGTTACGAGGATGACCTTCGCAAAAACTGCCATCATGGTGAGGATGACCATATGGTTTGATGTTCGATGTGCATCCTAGGGAGGACCTTCAAGAAACACTACGACAAGGGGAGGACCTTCTTGTTTCTTGGGGCCACTGCGGGGAGGACCTTTGCAATGGCGGCCGTGGTGGAGAGGACTACCATCACAGCTGCTGCAATGGAAAGGACTACCATTATAGCTTTTGTAGGGAGAATATCTACGGGGCACACCCTGGGGAGGGAATTTAGAATGTACCGCAACAATGGGAGTGCCTTCTCATTGCTTGACGTCTCTACAGGGAGGACCTCCGTTATCAAGGTGGAGAGGACTACCACTATGATCTGATTCCCGGTTGCGCGAAGTTTCGTTGCAACGTAACCCCTGGGGAGGACCTTCAGGGCAGGCCATGACAGGGAAAGGGCCTTCTTGTTGTGATGAGACGTCACTATGGGGAGGGCCTCTGCAGTTGCGACTATGATAGCGAGGACTACCATCATAATTTGTGGTCCCACTTCATGGAGAGAGTCTGCAGCATATACCTTAGGGAGGACCTTCAGGGTGGACCACAACAAGTGGAGGACCTTCTTGTTTCTCTATCTTCTAGTCACGTGGAGGGTTTCTGTGACTCTCATCAAAAGAGGAGCTCTCGTGATCGATCGTTATATGCCCATGGGGGAGGCCCCCGTGGGTGGTCTGGGGAGGTCCTTTAGAGCTATTGGTAGCGACATTGCGGGGAGGACCTTCGGAACTGCTACTACCAATCCCATAATATGGTAATGGGTGGGCAGGGTTCTAAGCCTGCGATGTGTGCTTATCGGCCTTGGGAACCCCAACTTCTAGCAGAGCGGAGTCATGAACCCGCTCTTTATTTTCCGGCTGACTTCGGTGCATTCAGGGCGCTCTCTTGCGGGCAGCGGGGACCGTCTGCTGTTGACAACAACCTTTACCTTTGGGTCCCTGTCTAATTGGGTCCCGTGATGCTACCGGGATATGTCGACGAACATCTTGACTTTTAGAAGGGATATATGTCTGCTCTATAGCATCCACCGTGATGGACGGGTGTCCCCCAATTGGAACGAGTGAAGCTGGTCGATCCGGTTTCCCTTGCGTCGCGGAATATAGTCGGCTACCCTCCTGGGCGGGAGAAGGGATGTAGATCTTCTCCAAGGTGGTTATCTTGTCCCTTAGATGAGTCGCCTCAATTGGGGAGACGGTCTCATGGGCCCAAATCCTTTTTGTTGCCGCTGATGCAATTACATTATGGAAAGTCTGCAAGATATGATCTGGGATCGATACCTGCTCCTCCATCATTTTCAGGATATGCAGAGAGACAACTTTGTATGGAAAGGGTATGAAGGCCCATTCCAGTATCAGAGTAGGAATATCCTGCTTCGGTCCTCCGGTGGTCAGTGGGTACTGACAATTCTTCTGTGTCGGGGCAGGTGAACAAATCTTCCCCTGTATTGGGATATGCCAGTTTATCTCTCCGTTTTCCACCACATCAGGATGGCATACTTTACTTGCATCCCCAGGGAGCTGACCCTTCATATATTGGTTTCCCATCGTATTGAGTTGGTGGCCTTTGTTGGCAGAGAGACGTGCCCGCCTATGAGTTTCCGGTACATCTGGGTGGCGGGATTTGCTGATCACCACCATGCCGAGATGGTAGGCGTCAAGAGGTCCTGTTGGGAGCTGGTCCTACAGACGTTGGGTTGCCACCATGTCGGGTTGGTGGGATTCACGACCCTTGGCAGGGAGAGGTGCCTGCCTAGAAAGTGTCGTCCTGTGTGGGAGACAGGCTTGACGGAGCTCGGCGGGGATGCGCGCCTACTCATATGATGCCCCCATATCTGGATGGCGGGTTTGGGAGGAGCGAACAGGTGTATGTGCCTCTTTGTGATGTGTCTCCGTGACTGGGCGACGAATCTCCTCCTCGGGGAAAAGGGTGATGACCGGTCCCTGGTTTTAATTTTTCCACCCTCGTCGGGCGGTATGAGGGGCTGGAGCTCGGGGAGCGTGGGCCTGGGTCTTTGGGGTGATGTCCTCCCTGGTGAGAGGATGCTGGGTCGCGGCGTGACTGCAATGATGTCTTCCGGCAGGGGCCTTGGAGCGGAACCCCCGTTCAGCGGGGATGAGGTCCTCAGCATCGACCTCATATGCCTCCCTAAGATAAGGGAGGTACGCGTTGTCCCGTTCCGGGGATAGACTCCCGAAACGGTTGGAGACAGCAACAGGGGATGTCTAGATCTGCCTTTGCGGCCGCTTCGGGGCAGGAGACTGGTGAGTCCTGGTGGATTGGAGGTCGTGCATGGCCGCCTCCACCGTCGGGAGAGTACCGTTCACATGGTACTCTCAAATTAATGCATCTGAGACCCAGCGTTGAAAACGCTGGGTGGGTGACGGGGTCCTCCGTTGGTGAGGAAGTCCGGTCATTTCGTTTTTGGAAGCACTTGCTTGTGAGTCACTTTGTGATGCCATTTGATCAAAGGGAGTTCTGTGTGGTACTTGTAGAACATTTTAACAAACACAAACAACAAACCCGTCAAAGCATCATCTCATGATCTCATTCGTAATTAATGACCTTGCTTGGACCTCCTTGTGAGTAAAAGGGGGCACACAATGGAATTAGGTTAAATCCATCATTCTTGGTTAAAGATTTATGTCGGGTTCACTATTTTTTGTCTCGCGGCACACGATGGGGTCGTGGGGAAGAAACATGCGCTACCCGACTGTTGATTAGAGAAGGTTGGGTTCTACTTAATCACTCATATGGGGTGCACCGTTTTCCACCTCGAAACGCCCAACGGTTCCATATCCAGTAATACATTGACCTGCTTTCCAAAGGCGGGCGTTTTCTAGGTGGTTTTACCAACAATACTTAAGAACTCGCATTGTTTGAGAGGATGGGAAGTCGGGCTCATCGCACCTTTTTTAGGGGGATTTATTGCCCGTTTTGGTACTCTCTTATAGATTTAAGACGTATTAATATGTTCATGAATCTTTGGTTTATACCCAAGAATAGTATCCACAGATTACTTCTGGTTGGAAATGATCAGTCGGATGTAGGGGCTTGGAATCATTTATGCCCAAGGTTTACCATCCCTCATTGGATTAATGACCCTGAGGAGTCTAGACTCATTGTGGCGGCACTAGGGTTGGTGCGGTAAACCGACGTGAAGATAGTCGGATCGACCAGTTGTTGGCCTTGAACCTCAAGGAGGTTTCCTACATACCCTACCTAGGAGACAAAGATCAAAGTCCACGTAGTTTGAATTGGGGTGTTAGAGAACCGACGTGAAGGCAGACTCGGGGGTCCGATGGTGATTGGGCTTGAACCTCTTGGAGGCTTCCTATGTATCCCTATGGTGGGGAATCAAAGTCCTCGTAGTTCGCATTTGTGGGGCTTATTCTCTGATTCTTCCCATAAGAGGATGTCATGGTCGATGCTTACTCTACGCCTACGCGAGTCATGCTTGGTGTGAGAAACAAGAGGCAACAGGAACCAGAATATCACGTCGTGAAAGGTGCGTCTGTTGGAAGTGGAATGGGGCTTACACATAGAGTGGCCCATAAGGTCGGGGATTACTCCAAGATGGACGCCCATGGTGACAAAGCGTTGTGGGAGAGGGAAAGAGGTGCTCCTGTTCCTGTCACGTCTCTTGTTCCCGAGGGAAGTATGGAAGTGCATGGGGGCTTCCTTCTGATGGGTATTTTACTAACCCCCGAAGAAGGGAGAAGTGCCCCAGCCCCAACAAGTGGAGGGGCAGAAAGGGGACTCCCGAGCTCAGAATCCACATTACCGTGGGAATGTGAACCCAAGAATGCTTCGGGAATCTGCTCAAGGGTCGGGGCAACCCCTTCGCCCCTGCTTACCGTGGGTATGTGAACTCAAAACGGCACGCTGATGCGCCTGAGGGTTACACCACACGGATCTGGTGGCTCTAGTGGAGGCCTCGGCTTGGGGCCGATGAGTAAGCCAATGAGGGAGTCACGGAGGATCAGGCCGGATTGGAAGGATTTTATCTGGCTCGAGGAATGGGAATTCCAAAGGATTCGGCAGGCCACACGGGGGTATGGGTTGTGGCGCCCTTCACGTAGGGAAGTGCTACACTGTTAGAGAAACCGTCCGTGAACCAGGGTGGTCCGCGGACTAATGAGCATACCGTGAACCAGGGTGGTCCACGGAATGGTGAGCATCCCGCGAACCAAGGTGGTTCGCGTCTTCGGGTTTGATCCATGTACCAGGGTTGTTCGCGGAAGGTTCCATGCGAGCGGTGGTGGCCAAGGGCGGTGCCGGTCGAGGGTTCGTCAGTCGAGGCTTCGCCCGCATAGGAGGGTGCTACGCGGTGTGACAGATCGGAAAAGGGGCATAAAAACCCTGGTCTATGAGGAGTGCATCCACGTAGGGAACATGGTTCGCAGTCTTCTCTTCTTTTTTATTTTAGGTTCGCGGTTCACCAAGTTATTATGCATTTTTGGTTCCTTATTAGTTCGTCCCTAGGTTCATACCTTCTCTGGTTCGTGAACTGGAACTTCGCTGTTCATGAAATCCTAAGCCTTCCTTTCAAATCCTTCGACCCTAATCTGATCGATCTCCTCTAAATCCTCTTCTCAATTCTCCTCTTCCCCTCGATCTCCTTTTATAGAGTGGGGAAAAGGGTGTATCTATGGTAATATGGCACCTTTTGCAGAGGCCCATGATCGAAAACCCGATTCACGGATGACCTGGTCAATCCGCAACTTGCGGGGGCATCGATTGCACCTCCCCTTGTGAACCAAACGAGCTTGGGGAGTTCTTCATGACCTCGGAGGGTTCCACCTCCATTCCATGAATGACAGCGGATGCGGACCGGGCCAGTTGAGGCGGTCTGCGGTTGGTGCGGTTTGTGACGGTGGACTAATTTAGTACTCGTCCTGCTTTGCGCCTGTGGAGGATCTCCACCCCCATTCCTTGAACGACAATAGTCCGTGGAGGGGTTTCTTTGTGGAACCGACCGCGTGACATCATCATTTGGACTGGTCTGCGGACCGGTTCGGCTTTGTGCATCCTTTGAGTTTTCTCCATTCTTCCCCCCAATTCTTTATGGGGAGTTGGGTAGAATCTCCTATGAGGATTTTTCAGGACCCTACATGGTCTTAATGGGTCATACCTCCCTACATAGGCCCACTACCTACCCCTAAGCATTCTCACTCATGCACCTTCCTGTGGGTTATTCACCCACTTTTCTTACCCATAAGATAAACCCATAACTCTTTCCATTCACCCCCATGGATGGATAAAGGTTGAATCTTCCCACCTAATTAGTGGTCTTGGGGTCACTTTGGTTGGATGGTGGCTGTCACATATTTTTTTATTTAAACACCTATGAAATAAGTTACAAAATTTACAAACAATTCTCAAGAAAAATAACAACACCAAATAACAAACCACAACTCTAAACATATACAACTATAATCATTCCTTTTTATTTTTGGTATTTTGTAAATTCCAAAACCTCATTTCTCAATTTAAATTAACCACTTATAAAATTATACTTCAAACTCAAATAAATTAGACTCTTTATTTTTATCTTAGAATTTAATTCTAAATTATAAATTCTTAAACATAAAAATATATACAATTATTAAGATATAGAAATAAATATAAAATATCCAAACACCTCATGCACATGTCTTCTAAATTAAGAATGTTCCAAAAATAAACACCATTAAAAAACTTTTCATATTTTTAACTTATTGAAAATAAACTAAACTTCAGCACAATCTCAATAAACAACTTGGGTTCTTCGATTTAACCCTTTATATTTATTATCAACACCCATTTAAATTCTATATTCAATATAATCTTCTCCCACTTATTGATAATAAAACCAAACATATTAGTATGGGACAAAATTCTCATCTCCAAAATTTAGATTTTAAGAACATCTTCTTCTCTTCTAAAACTTAGCTTGATTTACTCTAGATAAGGATGGTATTAATCCTAACTTAGTTATGATCTAAAATTAACAAAATTTAATCCTACGTAATCTATTATTAGTATAGAAAAGTAAAGTGATCAAATATAACATCAATGTGACATTCCAACCCCAGAATACCTAGAGATGGTGACTTGAAACTTGATGTGTAAATTTTTATAACAAAAACTTACACTGGTATTTTACACATCATGTCCTATACACAAGATTGATTCGGTTCAGGTTCTAGGAAACCAGATACTTTTTTCATGCTTCTCCTGTTAAAATTGAGACCTGAAAATTTTATTTCAAAAACGTAGGGTGAGCATATGAATGCCCAGTAAGGGGTTTAAAAGTAACATAATATACTAATATAACATTTTAAAACAATCTTAAAATTTTTAATAGAACATTTTCTTAAGAAGTGTTGTAACATATGTAACATCTCATAACAATTGTATAAGGAATAAAAGAGTGCATTCAAAAGCATAATCAGAGTTGCACATAAAGGTAAAGACATCAATGACTTTCTTTACTACTGTGAAACATTCACTGTCTAAAAAATCACTGAGTGCAATATAAATATCATGCCATAAGAATTTACTTCTTCTAATACTCATAAGTACTGGCTCTTAACAATGGATATTCTCCTAGTTAAATATCCACTTGGTTAATTAATTATCATAAACATAATGGGGAGATGTATAATGTGGTACAACATAACCATAACGTCAAGGCCTCGTTCCAAGACCATAGATACTCATTTTTTTCAAGTCCTTGTGTCAAGACCGTAATTTGTCTCATGATACCTACCGATGCATCGGGGGGCTGTAGTGGGCCCCACCCATTACATACATGTCTAATACATTCCTCATGTGTCTAGTAAGGTCGTATGTTCAAAGTGTCCCATACCACTTTGAACATTTAATTTCTCATTTCATATTATTCATGGTGTCCCATACCACCTTGAATAATTTAATTCATAAATCCACAAAAGGCCATAAGAGTTTTAATTTCCTTCAATATCATTTACATATATATAGTGAATTAGACATGTAATCATTAATTACAAAACAATCAACTACATGTCTATGTCATTGAATGGTGAGTGTGAAAAGTAGATTATGGCATAAGTGATGACAAATAATGCACAAAAGAAAACAAGTCTTGTCACATAAAATGATAACCATAAAATTTCAAAACATTATTAGTCAACACATATTTGAATTTCACCTGGATGCATAATATATTAGAAGATAAAGAAAATATTTTTTGCGGGGTATTAAATTGACAGATGATCATACATTTATTACTTATATGATTTGTTGTAACACATCACAAGGGTATACATGACACTAAAAGATGGTGAGAATGAGTTTCAACCATAACTAACACCATTTAATATTATAATTAGTAATTCATACATATGAATATAAAAGTTGAAAACCCCAAATATTTTACTCATGAACTCTCCATGATTACTAAACACATAATAAGTATAATATTTGGAATATCCCCAATTAGGGTTTGTGTAAATTGTTCATACAACAAGGTGTATATAAAGAGTAGTGTTTTATAAAAAAACATATTTTGAAAACACATGTTTTATTCTTTCTTAGTAATCATTGGAAAATTCTAATTAAAAATTGAGGATCAAATTTTATCTTCATATACATATTTTCACATATCCAAATACACATTATGTATAAAAGGGTTTAAACCAACAATCCATCAACACCCATATGACTTTAATATTTTATCCACATTAATTTACTAGAGTCCCTAAAAATTTAATTAAAAATATAAAATTTAAAAGGGTTTATTTGTTAAACAATCATACATAAATGTTTATGTAAACATATGTAACATACATGTATAACCGAGTACTACAAAAAAGTTAGTGGGAACATACTTATTTACCAAAAACATAAATTAATCATAGGAGTTCAATGTTAATAGACTTAAAACTAGTCCGGAAGGTGAGTTATACAAACTATATAATTATATACAATCGTGTATACAAATATATATATATATATATGTGTAACATTTTGTACAACACATAATTCCTTATGTTTAAAAACTCTACTTAAACTTGAGACTCAATGTTTAAAAGTATCAAAAATGTATAAAATAAAGATTTATGCAAAACTTGATGGTTGTATATATATATATATATATATATATGTAACCATGGGTTTTAAAAAGGGATGGACGACTTTGATTTGATCAAGGTTCGGTCAGATGGTTTGGATCAACACCGAAATTTTAAAAGAGGTGGACATTTGCGATTGGATCTCACCCGATATGATGGCGTAAAAAACGTGGAAGTTTTACCGTGGCTGCTGGGAGTCGAGGTGCGGACCGTGATGGACAACCCAGATCTCTTGCGACACGATCCAATGGCCTGGATCACGTTTCAACTTAATAAACTTGTCCCACATCGAATCAGAGGGAGGTTTTTAGCTCTTTATAAGCTGGAGACTCTGATGGAATGCTCAAAAATATCCTCTCCACCCATCCTTGTATCGCCCCATACTGGGTTTTGCGGGCACGCTCTTGCACCCACCCATGCCTCCGTGCCGCCCCGCATGGTGGTGCCTCTGGTTCTCTTGTGCACTCATGTGTTCCCTTCTGGGAATCTATGCCCCTTGCTTGGGCTAGCCTGTGCTGAGGTTGAGGGCTAGGCTCAGCCGCCTAGCACATGATACCTCCCTCGGCCTGGCTTGAGGTCTGGCCCTTCTGGGGCTTATTTTTTGTTGACCTTTAGTACTAGGTTTTTAAAAAAAACTTCCCCTTAGTTTTTATAAACACTAAAGATTTAAAACACAAATTTATAACTTTAATATATCCATATGAAATCCGTTATACTATTATTATAGAAATCAAAACATAGTTTAGTTAAAATATTGTTTAAGAATTAAGAATGAAAACTTTTATGAGATATTTGAAATATTTTAAGATGTTTGAAATCCTTATATCATTTTAAAAATCACCTAAGTGTAATTAAAAATATTAAATCATTCCCCTTTTAAAGTTCATAATAAGAGGCTATATCACATTTTCATAACTTAAATGTTTTGAAAAGATAGATTAGATATTTTTTATTAAACCACTGAAAAGACCAACAACTATAATTATAGCTATTAGAACTCAATTGTTAGACACATCTCTAATGGTCACCTAAGGGTTAATGGTCGGGTAGATTCCTTATAAAACCAAACATTAGGGTGTTCCAAATGAAAGACAATTGAAGAAGATAGTGATTTATTTACCACTGATGATCAGTACGATTTTCATGATTATGGTGGTGATGTTCTTCGTTATGACTAACCCGAGGGAGCTTCTCTATTTATCGGGTCTCATTGTTGCTTTAGGAGGCCTTCCAGTAGATCTGATAAGATTTTTAGTAGGTATTTTTTGTTAGCATAATTTCCTTTTGATCTTGTTGTAATGTAAACACTTCAGTGTTTAATTTAATAAAATTCCTTTGTGTTAATCTTTCATGTTTTTGTTTGGTTGAAATGAAAATAAAATCATGATATTACTATTACATGAGGAACAAGTTTTAGGGCATCACAATATCCCCCTCTATAATGAATTGTGTCCTCAAAATTCATTTCATACAACCACACTAATGGAAACTCCCTGACGTTCTTTACCACATCCTCCATCGTGGAGGATCCTCAGGTGTGGCTAGAAGAATACCCAAGTTGGTGTTTAACTCTTATGCTTCCCTGAACCAAACACACCTCAGACAGTATGGGTTGCACTCATGTAGTGTACAGTTGGGCTTCCAAAGGGATCCTCACAAGTTAGAGAGTTCAGAGATGTCTGTATGGACAATCTCTTTAAGGACTCTTCGGACCATCTCTCATCTGCGAATGTCAATGAAATTAACATAGTCATACAAAATAATGCTCAGACTCTGGTACATGTAGGCTATATGTAGGTCTCCTTCCAAGGCAGCCTCTTGAAACCTTACCCTGGCCGTGAAGTTTTGAGATTTGGCGAAGCATAGGAAAAGACGTTCATGGTACTTTCCCCTTCATCTATACTCAGCGAGTTGAGTATTGGTTATACAGTGGTAGATGTAGGAATTCCCTTGGTATGAGCAGAGAATTTCTGGACTATTCAATATCCCAAAAATATGTTTGCATGTTCTTCACAGGTTTTCAAAGGTAAGGTATTCTTCATCACAGGTTCTGACCATAATGGCCTCCAATATCTCAACAGGAAGAGATAAAATGGGGGGTTTTTCCTTCCATCTGTAAATAGAAAATTTTCATGAAAGTATATTCTGTGAAACAAAAATACCAAAAAGGTAGAAGGAAGAAGAAAAAAATTATATTTTCATAAACAATCGGTACATAACACCCAGAACTAATGGTTTCCCCAGTTCCCTATTATGCGAATTCCCAAAATAGGTTCAAAACTCTCAATCTCCCTGAACCAAATGTAACCCGAGTAGTCTAGTTCAATCTTGTGGGTGCACTTATGGTGTATCTAGAGTGTGACATGAGGGGTGTATAACTAAGAGACATCAGTATGTACTTGATGTCGGTACACCGAATGGGAGGCTTCAAATTCAAGGATTTCAAAGTCCATTACTTGACCATAATGGCTATAGGAAAAGACTTGGCACATACATGCTGCACAGAAGTCTCCCACAACTGCATCTTCTTGGAAAACCATAAGGGACTAAATGCCTTCTGCTATGGTGAAGTATCTAAAAAGTCCCTCGTATTATTTTCCCTGACGTGCGTAGGATGGAAATTTGGTTTGCATCATAAAGAGGTAGTCCAAACCCACTCCTTGGTGGAGTTGAAGTATACAGGGAGAGTTGGACACATCGTAGAGGTGTTTGCATGTCATAAAAATATGGGCATAGTTCACAAAGTTATCGTGGATGACTATGGAAATCATGGTTTCTAGGTCCTCAATAGGAAGAGAAAAAAGACCGGTATTTCTGTTTTCCATCTAAAAATTAAGAAAGCATCATTCTTGGTAATGCTTAAGTAAATTTTTCTTTGTTCAGTTTTGGTTTTCTAGAGTTATCTAAATCAAATCCTATGATACCAACTGATTAGTCACTGAAAGTGGATAATATTAATTGTTAATATCTTTATATTCATTGTTCCAAAGTCCATAAACATTGTTTTTAGTTCATTACATAAATAGAACTTCATTTCTCATCAAAAATGCAATTCATGTTTAAAATGAAAATTTGGTCCCAATCATTCATTTGTTTGTTGACAATATTATATTCATTTTATGAATTTTAAATTTTGGGATATGATTTATCACTTTGTTTGGAAGATTTTATCTTTTAGGTCCGATGGATGAATCCCAAAGGAAGATGGAGAATTTTGCGCCTGAAGCCAGAAACTTGCTGGAAAAAGCATAATGGGCCTAAGGCCAATCAAACAAATGTGGGGCCCAGAAACCAAGACCAATGAAGCTCCAATTTATACAGTAGAAAGATAAAAATATGAGGATCATTTTATTCAACTGTGGATGGAGATAATTCTGATGTTTTCATGATGATAAAGGGATATGAAGTTAAGATTTAAATGGTGGACCCGACATTAATGCACAGAAATCCGTTCCACCATTTCGACCATAACATCCAAACGGCTGAGCCAAATTTCCTGAAATTTTGAGAGATTCTATAAGAAACATGGAAGAAGATATTTTATATTTATGACACCTTCGGATTCGGCCATATGAAGTGTCAAACGTACACGTCAAAATAGAGGACGAATCTGGATAGTTTTCCGGGTCAACTTCGAAACGTCAATTTCCTTTTGATTCTTCACCCTCCTTTTGACTCTCTTAATTGTTGGGGGGTGAATTTATTGTTGGTGGTGTACATAAGGCTCCTAATATGCCTATATAAGGATCTGGTGGTGAAGGGAATAATCATCTAACATTTTCCTTTGAATCCATGTTTTTCTTTCAATTGTAATTTCCTGCTTTCAATTTGTAATCGCATCGTCAAGTTTTCCCATGTAAGTTTTTCTTTAACGTTTATTATTTTAATAAAATTTATTCTTTTTCTTCACTTTTTATTTTCCTTTTATTCACATGTTGATACCGTTGAATCATGGTTTGAAATTATTCACACCAACACTTGTGATTTCAATCACACAACGGTGGAGTGTTCATTCTTTTAATAATTTTCTTCTTCTTCAATTCCGCCCCCATAAGTCTACATCTCGCTTCCATTGGTAGAATAGCATCAATGGAGGGATAACCTCTTAAGGGTTGATCCAAGGGAGTAGCAAGGTCATGGATTGAATGTTATTTCATGTACTTAATATTTAAATCTATTCGTTATTTTAGGATTTCCATTTGATGAGTTACATTCTTTCTCATCTTTGCCAACTTTAACGATGAAACATTTTGAGTGCTAGTACGATCTATTTCCTTTGAGTACTCATTAAAGTGATCCTAAAAGTGAATTAGTGATTGGCCTTGGAATTTTGTATGGATTAAATTGGTGAATGATTTGGATGAATTACCTCATTGTTTGGATATGTCTTGAATTAATGACATGAAATTTTCTAAGAAAAGAAATTCATCCAATCCACCCCAAGCAAAACCCTAAGATCAACCCACCATCAATAATTGTTTAGTTCACATAATTTTTTATTATATCTTATTTAAATTATATCTTTAGTCCTCCAATTAAAATCTACCTCAAAGTTGGCCACTTCATAGCCAATCCATCAATAAATCATTGCGTCTCAAGGTTACTTCTTCGGTCCCTGTGGATTCGATCCCTACTTGTACTTCAACGACCGCTTTTACCAGTAGGGTAAATTTGGGCGCAACCAAATTTTGGCGCCGTTTCCGGGGACCCAAGTAAGTTCCTTAGACACCCATCTTCTTTTCTCACCCCAATTTCACTATTCTCACCCTAATTTCTCTTCTCTATTCCCCTTTCTGTTTCTGCGTGTCCAGGATTCCCAAAAACAACATTCAATCAACTCCAATGGATTATCTTCAAAAATACCCATTAATATACCAAGACTATAATCAACTGTAAAATCAATATTTTGAATCACCTCACATAGAAAATTTCATTGACCAAACCATGATTAAATACACCACACGAGATGAGATGTATAATCAATGGGATGCTGATTGTTTAAAGGATCAATTTCCATACCTCTCGAGGATGATTGAAGAGATCAAACATAATGAAGTTCATGATGTCCAAACATATATCAATCCTAATTCAGAAAAAATTCTTAGACAATTGTGTGAACAAATGGATAAAATGAATTCAGAATTTTCATCTTTCAGATTAGAATTACAAAGCTTCAAGAATTTTGAGGAACCCGTTCCCACTCAAGATGTTATTTCCTCATTATTGATAGAAGAATCTTGTAACACACAAACCCCTCATGACTTTATTGAATAACCAACCATTGGATTTGGGATATTTGAATATAATAAAGGAATTCTTGATGGGTGCTTAAATCAAGAGGAAATTAATTTTATGGATTCACAAGGGGAAAATTTGTCTTCATGGATTGAGTGTTCGGAATATTACTCCAATAAAATTTTTTTAGAATCACCGATCATTGAACCATTGGGAGATATAACAAATATTTTGTCTATACCCACTCATGAAATTCAAATGGAAAATTTTGGGGATGAATCATCTTTTCAAAAGGAACCAATTCTTTCAAATGTTTTTAAAGAAGACACCATTTTTTATTCAAATTATCATTATTCTTTAGGAAAATTCAATGAAACTGAACTCAACATTATAATCCTTCCTTCCCCACTCAAGAATCACTCTATTTATGAAAACCTAGACCATTCAATTATCATCCATTTTCATCAAGAATCTCACAAAGTAGGAATGAACCTTGAAATATTAGGAAATACTCAAAATGAAACTCAATCAACCATTACCGAAATTCCTTGGACTTTCACACTCATTGTTAAGCATGGGATTTCACATGAAAAAAATTCTAAAAAAAGGCCTAATCTAAATCTTGTTGAGTTGGATAAAAATGGGGTCCTAAAAATGTTGAAAGTTGGAATTGGATAAGTTGGGGGTTCAAGTCGAGATAACGACGTTAAACAAAAGCACTGCATGGGAGGCAACCCATGGTTTTCATGTTTTCTAATTATTTTGAATCATTTTATTTTTCATATAATAAATTACCATAAGTTGTTGACCTGTTCTTATTTTATGAGTAAGGATGGGTATGAACGGGGAGCGTCATATTCATCCGTGTCACATGGTGTGATCTCTGAGTAATACCTTACCCAGAAAATATAATGAAGACAATGTATCATCAGTTTATTTTGTTTTGTTTTATTTTTATGTTTTTATAGGTTTAAAAAAATAAAAGGACATGTCATAAGTCATAAGGAAAATCCATTCACCACCATCCAAGCCACTGAGACTCAAATCCAAGATTGAAGGAAGACTATGGCATGCGCTATCATCATCAACCACCAGGTGAATTCATTCCATGATTATCATTTTAAATTTCTTCTTTGAACTCCTCTCCTACCCCCCTTATTAACTTTTCTTTTATTTAAACACTTGGGACAGTGTTATTCTATGTTGGGGGGAGGTGAAATAAAAAATGATTTTTTTTTTCAATAAGAACATGCATGAAAAGAAAAAATTCCATTAACCTTGAACATGATAACACACATTGAAAACTCTGAAATTGGATATCAAATAATTTTGTATGCCTTGATTCTGATTTTAATGCATGTTTAAGTTCATGAGCATAGTTTTTGGAAAGTGCGGTTGTCTGATGTGATTTTTCAAAGTTTACATTTTCATCCTCTTAATAAAAATGCCACAATGCACGTCTACTGGATCGTGGGTGTAAATTTTAGTTCTTGGGCCCCTTTCATTATAGCATAGGGTTCTAGGGTCACTTTTAGTTTAATTTGAGTATCCAAAA
This sequence comes from Viscum album, assembly GCA_963277665.1. Classification (NCBI taxonomy): domain Eukaryota; kingdom Viridiplantae; phylum Streptophyta; class Magnoliopsida; order Santalales; family Viscaceae; genus Viscum; species Viscum album. The sequence goes on from OY728132.1 coordinate 494,768,213, forward strand.
CAAAAAAAAGCAAAAAAAAAAAACAAAACAAAAACAAAACAAATGACCACATAGAGCAATGTTTTGTCCAAATGCGTGGCATCCGGAACTTGGGGATCGTGACTCCATAGTTGTCTTGCCCAGAGTTAGGCATTATATCTCTATTTTAGAGCATGAAATTGACAATATGTGTGGCGTCTGGCACTTGGGGATCGTGACTCTATAGTTGTCTTGCCCAGAGTTAGTCTTTTCTTATCTATTGTGGTAAAAGAAAAAAAAATCAAAAAAAAATTGGATACTCATTTTATGGTTTAATGTGATTCCCACCTAGCGCTTCCATTTATTCCCCTTGAACATTAAAATGGGCCCCATATCTTTTATGATGCATAACACTTTATCATGATTAATTGGAATTGGATGAAATGTGGTGATGAATTTGAACAAAGGAATGGGCTTGGGCTTGGTATATGCTTATGGACCTAGCTTGTTTTAAATTATTTTGATGGGTTCCATAATTTTTTTGGTATGAGGTCTTTGGGTGAGCAATGTGTATTTAAATGTTTTTGGAAAAGGGGATTTGAATTTCATATTTGTAATTTATTTTGCTCAGGACTAGCAAAAATCAAGTTGGGGGGTGTGATTAGTCAGTGAAAGTGGCTAATATTAATTGTTAATATCTTTATATTCATTTTTCCAAAGTCCATAAACATTTTTTTTAGTGCATTACATAAATAGAACTTCATTTCTCATCAAAAATGCAATTCATGTTTAAAATGCAAATTTGGGCCCAATCATTCATTTGTTTGTTGAAAATATTATATTCATTTTCTGAATTTTAAATTTTGGGATATGATTTATCACTTTGTTTGGAACATTTTATCTTTTAGGTCCGATGAATGAATCCCAAAGGAAGATGGAGAATTTTGCACCTGAAGCCAGAAACTTTCTGGAAAAAGCATAATGGGCCTAAGGCCCATCAAACAAATGTGGGGCCCATAAACCAAGCCCAATGAAGCTCAAATTTATATAGTAGAAAGATAAAAATATGAGGATCATTTTATTCAACTGTGTCTGGAGCTAATTTTTATGTTTTCATGATGATAAAGGGATATGAAGTTAAGATTTAAATGGTGGACCCGACATTAATGCACAGAAATCCGTTCCACCATTTCGACCATAACATCCAAACAGATGATCCAAATTTCCTGAACTTTTTAGAGATTCTATAAGACACATGGACGAAGATATGTTATATTTATGACACCTTCGGATTCGGCCATATGAAGTGTCAAACGTACACGTCAAAATGGAGGACGAATTTGGACAGTTTTCCGGGTCAACTTCGAAACGTCAATTTCCTTTTGATTCTTCACCCTCCTTTTGACTCTCTTAATTGTTGGGGGTGGACATAAGGCTCCTAATATGCCTATATAAGGAGCTGGTGGTTAAGGGAATTGTCATCTAATATTTTCCTTTGAATCCATGTTTTTCTTTCAATTGTAATTTCCTGCTTTCAATTTGTAATCGCATCGTCAAGTTTTCCCATGTAAGTTTTTCTTTAATGTTTATTATTTTAATAAAATTTATTCTTTTTATTCACTTTTTATTTTCCTTTTATTCACACGTTGATACTTTTGAATCATGGTTTGAAATTATTCACACCAACACTTGTGATTTCAATCACACAACGGTGGAGTGTTCGTTCTTTTAATAATTTTCTTCTTCTTCAATTCTGCCCCATAAGTCTACATCTCGCTTCCATTGGTAGAATAGCATCAATGGAGGGATAACCTATTAAGGGTTGATCCAAGGGAGTATCAAGGTCATGGATTGATTTTTATTTCATGTACTTAATATTTAAATCTATTCGTTATTTTAGGATTTCCATTTGATGAGTTACATTCTTTCTCATCTTTGCCAACTTTAACGATGAAACATTTTGAGTGCTAGTACGATCTATTTCCTTTGAGTGCTCATTAAAGTGATACTCAAAGTGAATTAGTGATTTTCCTTGGAATTTTGCATGGATTAAATTGGTGAATGATTTGGTTGAATTATCTCATTGTTTGGATATGTCTTGAATTAATGACATGAAATTTTCTAAGAAAAGAAATTCATCCAATCCACCCCAAGCAAAACCCTAAGATCAAACCACCATCAATAATTGTTTAGTTCACATAATTTTTTATTATATATTATTTAAATTATATCTTTAGTCCTCCAATTAAAATCTACCTCAAATTCGGCCACTTCATATCCAATCCATTAATAAATCATAACGTCTCAAGGTTACTTCTTCGGTCCCTATGGATTCGATCCCTACTTGTACTTCAACGACCGGTTTTACCAGTAGGGTAAATTTGGGCGCAACCACCAACTATGGCATCCTGACCCCCAAATAATCAGAGCCTGTGCCTTGAAACATGAGGATTACATTTTTACAACAAAAAGATGCACTGGTATTTTACACATCATGTCCCATACAGAGGATCGATTCGGTTCAGGTTCTGGGAAACCAACTACTTCTGTCATACTTCTTCTATTAAAATTGATACCTAAAAAATTTATTTAAAAAATGTAGGGTGAGCATACGAATGCCCAGTAAGGGGTTTTAAAATAACATAATATACCAATATAACATTTGAAAACACTCTTTAAATTTTTTCATAGAACATTTTATTAAAAAGTGTTGTAATACATGTAATATATCATAACAATTACCTAAGGAATAAAAGAGTGCAATCAAAAGCATACTAGAAGGATTACAATGGAACATAACTCAATTATAGACATGCTTATTCAGAGTAATAAGTAATGACAATCTAAATAAGTATGACATGTGAATATGTAGGTACAATTTTAATAACTAAGATAAATGCATAATTAGATTTTCACATAAAGGTAATAACATTAATGACTTTCTTTACCACTCGGAAACATTTAATGTCTAAAAAATCACTGAGTGAAATATAAACATCATGCCATAAGCATTTAAATCTTGTGATACTCAAAAGTACGGGCTCTTAACCATGGATATTATCCTAATAAAATATCCACTTTTTTAATTAATTATCATAAACATAATTAGGAGATGTATAATGTGGGACAACATAACCATAATGTCAAGGCCTCATGCCAAGACCATAAATACTAATTGTTTTCAAGGCCATTTTTCAAGATCATAATTTGTCTCATTAGACCTACTGATGCATCGAGGGGCTGTAGAGGGCCTCACCCATCACGCACATGTCCAATACATTCCTCATGTGTCTAGTAAGGTCGTATATTCAAAGTGTCCCATACCACTTTGAACATTTAATTTCTCATTTCATATTATTCAAGGTGTCTCATACCACCTTGAATAATTTAATTCATAAATCCACAAAAGGTCATAAGAGTTCTAATTTCCTTCATTATCATTTACATATATATAGTGAATTAGTCATCTAAGCATTAATTACAAAACAATCAACTACATGGCCATGTCATTGAATGGTGAGTATGAAAAGCAGATTATGGCATAAGTGATGACAACTAACGCACAAAATCAATGCAAGTCTTGTCAAATAAAATGACAAACTTAAAATTCCAAAACATTATTAATCAACACATATTGGAATTTCACCTGGATGCATAATCAATTAGAAGATAAAACAAATATTTATTTTGGGCTATTAAACTAACAGATTCTTATACATTTATTACTGATATGATTTTTTGTAACACATCACGAGGGTATACATGATACTAAAAGATTGTAAGAATGAGTTTCAACCATAACTAATACCATTTAATATAAAAATAAGTAATTCATACATATGAATATAAAATTTGAAAACCCCAAATATTATAGTCATGAACTCTCCACAATTACAAAAAACATCATAAGTATAATATTTGGAATATCCGAAATTAGGGTTTGTTTAAATTGTTCACACAATAGAGTGTATAAAAAGAGTAGTGTTTTATACAAAAACATATTTTAAAAACACATGTTTTATTATTTCTTAGTAATCCTTGGAAAATTCTAAGTAAAAATTAAGAATAAAAGTTAATATGTATATATATATTTTCACATATCAAAATACACATTATGTGTAAAAGGGTTTAAACCAAGAATCCATTGACACCCATATGACTTTAATATTTTAGATGCATTAATTAAATGAAGTCCCTAAAACATTAATTAAAAATATAAAATTTAAAAGGGTTTATTTATTAAACAATATTACATAAATGTTTATGTAAACACATGTAATATAAATGTATAAACGAGTCCTGCACCAAAGTTATTTGACACATACTTATTTTCCAAAAACATAAATTAATCATAGGAGTTCAATGTTAATGGACTTAAAACTGGTCCAGAAGGTGAGTTATACAAACTATATAATTATATAAAATTGTGTATACACACACACATATATATATATGTAAAAGTTTTGTAAAACACATAATTCCTTATGTTTAAAAACTCTACTTAAACTTGGGACTCAATGTATAAAAGTTTCAAAACTAGATATAATAAAGATTTATGTAAAACTGCATGGTTGTATATATATATATATGTAGCCGTGGGTTTTAAAAAGGGATGGGAAACTCTGATTTGATCGAGGTTCGATCAGATAACTTAGATCAACACAGAAATTTTAAAATAGGAGGACAGTTGCGATTAGATCTCAGCTGATCCGACGGTGTAAAAAACCATGGATGTTTTGCACGGCTGTTGGGAGTTGAGGCCCGGACCGCGATGAACGTCCTAGATTTCTTGCGATGCGATCCAACAGCCTGGATCGCGTTTCACCTAAAAAAACTAGTCCCACATTGAATCAAAGGTAGGTTTTTTTATCTCTTTATAATCTAAAGACTATGATAGAGCACTCAGAAATCTACTCCCCCCTCCTAGTACCATACCGTACAAAGTTCTATGGGCGCACTCTTGTGTCAACCCATGCCTCTGTACCACCCCGCACGGCGGTGCCTCTGATTCTCTCGTGTGCTCTTGTGTGCCCTTCGGGGAAGATATGCCCCCTACTCGGGCCGGCCTGTGCTGAGGCTGAAGGCTAGGCTCATCCGCCTAGCGTGTGATGCCTCCCACGGCCCGGTTAGAGGGATGGCCCTTGTGTGGCTTATTTTTTTTTTTGAACTTTAGTACTTGGTTTCAAAACAAACTTCCCCTTAGTTTTTATAAACACTAATGCTTTAAAACACAAAGTTATAACTTTAATATATTCATATGAAAACTTTTATAATAGTATTATAGAAATCAAAACATAGTTTAGTTAAAATATTGTTTAGGCATTAAGAATGAAAACTTTTATAAGATATTTGAAATATTTTTAAGATGTTTAAAATCCTTATCTCATTTTAAAAATCACTTAAGTTTAATTCAAAATATTAAATAATTTCTCTTTTAAAGATCATAATAAGAGGTTATATTAAATTTTCATAACTTATAGGTTTTGAAAAGATAGATTATATATTTTTTATCAGACCACCTAAAAGAGCAACGACTATAATTATAGCTGTTAGAACTCAAAGATTATAAACAAATCCAATGGTCACTCAAGGGGTAACAATCAGGTAGATTCCTTATAAAACCAAACATTAGGGTTTTCAAATTTAAGACAATTGAAGAAGATGGTTCTTTCTATACCACTGATGGTTAGTATGGTTTTCATGATTATGGTGGTGATGTTCTTAATTATGACTAACCAGAGGGAGCTTCTATATTTACCGGGTCTCATTGTTGCTTTAGGAGGCCTTCCAGTGGCTCTGATAGGGTTTTTAGTAGGCATTTTTGGTTGGCATAATTTCCTTTTGATCTTGTTGTAATGTAAACACTTCAGTGTTTAATTTAATAAAATTCCTTTGTGTTAATATTGCATGTTTTTGTTTGGTTGACATGAAAATAAAATCATGATATTACTATTACATGAGAAACAAGTTTTGGGGCATCACAATCTAGAATTCCAATAAATTTTTAGCCTGTCATACCAACACTAAAACCTTTTCTTAGGGGTTGTTCAAAATATTTTCAACTAATCTTCTAAATTCAATTAAAAAAATATTAAAAACATTCAAGTGATAGAATTTACTTCCCATTTTCAAATTTATGTTTCATTTTTTCATAGATTAATAAGTATCTCCCTTTTAGAATTTATTTTTCAGAAATGAAAAAAAGAAATGTAATCAACATACTTCAATGAGGACAAGATTCAATTACTGTACTATTAACATATAGAATTATTAGATGTGTCCATCACAAAAACATCACATATTACTAATATATCAAGTGAGATATGGATATCTTGTGGTTTTTCTTCAATACCCCCCCCCTCAAGAGATGAATTATATACATCTTTTTTATGATTTGATTTCTTCAAGAATAAACTCCAATAATCTTCTGATATTATTTGAAATGTTGAAAAGAGACAACATAATTCCAATAGTATTCCATGATGGATAAAATTATAGTATAAGATATTAATAGCTTTTATAAAATTTTGGTCCCTCCCTAAATACATGTTTCACCTTTGATTACCTATATGAAAAACAAATACATTGTATATAAGGGAATGAAGAGGTAATTCAATGCTCCTTAGTTAGAGAAATAGGAATAAGAGTTTATTCTTAACCCAACTATCTTATTATATGAAAAAATATTATTCACATGATCTATAAACCCAATTTCAATTTTATTTTCCTGCCCCATATTTTTTTCCTCTTCCAACTATTCTAGACACATGATCAAGTATTGTTTAGGAATATACTTCGCCTCCATTTTGTGTATTGAATCCCTGTTTCTAATAATATTTTTAGCACAAGAAGTAAAATGTGATTTCCATTTATTCTTCATCAAATTTCCTTGTCTATGAAACCATGTCAAGCATTATTTTGTCTAAGTACCCAGACATATCAAACCTTTCACACACATCATTAAAAATAATTAGGTGACCATTTTAGGTAACTTTTCATATTATTCATCAGATATGTATTTTATTAAATCAATATTATTATTTATTTTTTGGATTGATTATTTCATCCATTATATATTTATTCCTTTAGTATAGATTTTCATGAAAATTTTGGAATGGTCCATGATATAGCCTTTCCTTCCATAATAGAAGAATATTTTATTTGGTTTGACACTCTTCACATCATTATTTAAAAAATTCTTGGTAATTTTTTGTTTATAAGTATTCTTATTTTTTTCACATCCCAAGACTGAAAAGTCATATTATTTTCTTAGATACTTCCCTTTTTTCATGGTATTATTTTTATATCAATAGATGATTTGTTAATGATTGGTACATACCTACACTCATAATAATTGTGACCAGTTCTATTGCAGTAATCATAAAAATTTTCAAAGTATTCATATATGTTCGTGATAGAACAATTCATTTTTTTGTTAATTTTTCTTATATTGTGTAGGTTTTATATTTTATTAAACTTTTACTCCCCTAAATATAGGAATTATTTATTTTTCATATAATTCCATATTGTGCTAGAAATTTATTTCCTAATTCCAAAACTTTTAATAAGACTAATAGTAGATAAAAAATCAGGATTTATTATTCTGTGGCACATTCGGATTACCTTTTATACCTTGTTATTTTTTGAAAACTGAATTATTATTTTATTATTTCTTTGGCTAACAATAATTATTATACATATTTACAACCTCCTTTGAAGATATAGTGGATTCCTGATTATTTTTTTTCACCCATTTTTGTCTATATTTTAAAGTTGAAACTACAATATTAATCGAAACAACATTGGAAAACAAATATTTATTAGGATAATAGGTTACCTTTTTCAATGAGATTGCATTATATTTGTCCTTAGATAATCTTGAACATTTATTATCATTAGGTTGTGTATTTTTCTGAAATAGGACTCTTATTAGATGAATTCTTGTAAAAAAATTCTTTTCTTATAATCTTGGGTAGTCTCGTCTTGTATCTGTTCCTTATTTTTCAATTTTACTTCTGATTCAAGATATTTTAAGTTGAGATAAATATTCTCATCTTCAACTGATTTCATCATTTCTTCCCTTTAAATATTCATCTTCTAAATCTCATATTCATGCACCTAATTGGAATTCAATAAAAAATTGTGAATATCCTTGAATATTTTTTCTTTAACCTCTAGAAGAGAATCATCAATACTCATAAGTGTATTTTATATATTTTCTAATGTATGTAAAGCTTCTATAAAAACTATTTTAAAGAACTATTTCTCACAAATATTAATTTTTTTATTATTTAATATATTTATCATATCTTTAATTTCAAATAGATAGTGTTTCAACTTTTTCTCTGATAAGTTCTGTGAAAGTGTTACAAATATAAACCATTTTAGACAATTCCTCTTATATAGAATTATCCCCTCTTCTAGTTGTGATTTTCCAAAAAGTAGTTCCTTGAAAATCTTAACTATACAAGTAACCAATTCTTTGTGAAATTTCTTCAAATTCACTCTGATTTTAGAATTGAAAACTCATTCATCACAAATTGAACATGATTTATTAGAATCATAATCAACTAATTTCATTAAACAATTACCACTATGTGGGACTTAAACCAGTAGTTTCTATTCTATCATATTTATGTTCTTATTCAACTTCTTTGCAAATCTTTTATTCTTTTTTTCTAAGTCTTGATTGAAAATTGAACATTTATAAAATCAAGAATAGAGATATGATTTTTTATATGATTCTCTTCTGAATTTTCTTGAAAATAAAATATACACTTCATATACTTTTGATATAGATAATTAGATAAGAAAAATAGGTCCAACCAGATGTGGAAACTTCCCTTTGATATCAATTGAAGTTCCCAACAAATCATACAATCACATTGGGAGGGGTGAATCAGGTGTGACATCTTTTAAATAATTATTTTCTTTTTATTTTAACCTGTTTTAATTAAAACCTCTATCACCTATTAGGAAGAGTGGATCCTATATGAAATGTATAAAGTAAATGAAACAAAACACACAATTTTTTTACAAGGATTCATACTAAAACCTAATCCTTTTCATAGCAGTTAGAATCCCCCACCCCACTAATATGGATTCTCAAATATAATCTTATTATCAATTATAATAGTTTAGGAAAAAACTGGTTATACACCCCAGTAGTTAATCCTCAAGAGGATCCTAGTTACACCCCATAGAAATCCAACACTTCCACCTTTTTTGGTTAGACCCCAAAACATCTTCTCCTTGATTGGTTATACAACCCATCCATGATCCTCTTAAACAATTGGTTATACCCCCAATTAAAAACTCCTTATTATTATTGTTGATCATGTAGTAGAAATCCCTTTTTATTTTTTAGAGTGATCTTACTCCACACCCATAATGGGTCTTCTCCATTTGTATAAAACTTCAAGTATATTTTCACCTGATGAATCAGAGTTTATGGTATTTCTTAAATATTTTTTTATCACCTGTGTATGATCAGTTTCCTCAATGAAAAAATGCATGGGTTTTTCTTCCTTATATTGATAAAGTCTTTGCCTCACTCATATGTGTGAAAGTAATACACACAAACTTCTTCAATATTATTTTATACAAAATAGAACTTGAAAAAAATCAGTATGATCTATCTTTAGATTCTCTTCACATTGATAACTGGGGTATGAATTCCTTCAAAAATACTTATTTAAAATCTACCCAAGATTTAGTTGTATCATAATGAACATTATTTCTAAAAATATTATTGCATGTTCATTTCTCAATCTTCATGAATGTATAATAAAATGCATGGTATCCTCACTTCTTCTTCAATGTCCTTTATGAAATCACCACAAATGTATTACCTTCACAATATTTATTCATGAATTATTTCATGTGCATGAAAATGTTGAATAATGTAAGAACATTACAATATCTTACTTTCATTTTCATTTTTTTATTCATGTAGGAACTTCTCAGAAATTCCTGCATAAACAAAAATTGTATTCTTCCTTCATACATGCATGTAGCATTGCATGTGCATCACATGAAATTTTCTCACCTTAATTCACATGATTATATCATGCAATGATAATTATTATTCGTAAAACACAATATGTATTCTCAAAATCTTTTTTTAATATTGGTATACATATATTTTTTCTTTATTATTCTTGTAATAGTATATGTGAAATCAATACTTCAAAAAGATTTTAAGCTCATAGAAAACTAATTGTTGCATCATGAAACCAATTTGGGTGTGAATACTACAAGTGAATGATCAAGGAATTCTGATCACCTTCATGTGATCGTAAAGGCTAGGGTACATCATGAACACTTGGAACCTTCTCGTAAATCAATGATCTTTTACGCATCTATTTTTTGTCTCTCAAATCTCTCTTGAATATGTGTTTGGTTCATACCCAAAAAAATAAAAACATATGGGTATTTATAGATAATCCACACTACCTCAACTCATATACACCAAATTACTCCACTACATATGTACACTACCTTATTTATGTGTGCAATGGATTCATAGAATAATGAAAAATATCATCACTATTTCAAAAAAAGAATTTTTCTTTACACTATCTCAAATTGGAATTTGTTTATTCATGAAAATAAAGTTTAACAATGTTTTAATCATGTTTAAATATCTAGTATTATCAAATGTCACATGAATTCTTTTACTTGATCATATAGATGCCAGAGTGTGAATAACTCCTAACGCATGTTGAAAACCCTTGAATGAAGAAGGAAGATGACATTTGGCTTGATGAAATACTGTATAATGATAAGATCAGATGACATCAGATCAATACATAATATTTTAGCCGATTTATAGTGTCCCACTTTATTTAATCCTATATAGATATTTCATTCATAATCTCTTTGCTTAATAATACTAAACATTTTTCTAATGGCTCGAGTCAACACTAGGGTCAACACCTAGATACACTTCCCACACTTAGGCTTCATGGTCTATGGCTCCTGATATAGGCCCATTGTCTACCTCCAAGTGTGCTCACCCATGCACATTTTTTTGGTCTATTCACCAACTATTCTTTCGTGCAATCTAGAAACATCACTCTTCTTGACCGCCACCATAGCTAGCTAAAGGTTGAATCTACCAGCCTAAGTAGTGGTTGTAGGGTCTCTTTGGATGGATAATTGGTTATAATATATTATTTAAGTAAACACCTATAAAATGAGTTAAAAATTTCTAAAATAAGAACCGATCCAAAATACTCAACACACAATACCAAACCAAAAATCTCAACATATACAATTCCAATATTCCATTTTTTATATTTTAGAATTATGAAATTTTAAAAACCCCATTTCACAAATTCAACTCACCAATTCTAATATTCTTCTTCAAACTAAAATAAATTCTCATATTTATTTTTATCTTGGAATTAAATTATAAATTATAAATTCTTCAACATCAAAATATATATACTTCATAAGCTATAAGAAACAATGTGAAATCCATAAACAACTCTTATACATGTCTTTAGTATTAATAAAAATATAATAATTGAAATAATTTAAACACTTTTCATATTGTCAATGTTTTGAATAAGAAATCAACTTTGGCACAATATCAATAAACAAATTAGTTTTTTTCATACATTTGGTATCATATACCTTTCAAAAAATTAATAATTTATTATTTAACACCAATACCAAAGATTAAATCTACATAGAGTTTCTTAAATATTTATAGGCATGTAAAACAATTATATCTTATAGAAACATTTCTCCTCCTTCCTGAAACCTCCTTTAGGTTTCAATAACTTTTGTGTGGATATTTCAAGATTGATTATTGGACCTTTTTTATTAAAATCTTACCCATTTTTACTATCAAAACAAGAGCAAAACCTAAACATATTGTGCCTTGTTCATCTATCCTCAACACATTAAAAAATAGGGGAAAATTAATTGATTTCATTATCCTTGTTAGAACATTTCCAATGACGATTATAGAATGAATTCTATAGATAGAACAAGCCTTAAAGTAAACATATGGTCTCTCCATGTTTTGGATATACCGAATCATATTGAGTACATAAGTAGAGAAAAAAGTTACTTTGTGTAATTTTATATCAAATTACTTGTATTCCTTAAGTTAACTCATTTATTATTTTCATAATAATTTAGATCCACTTGTTAAACAACTTCAATATTGGGTTACTAAAAAAGGGGTTTCTCTAATATATGGAATTTTCCTTATTACATAATAATGATTCTTAAATTTTATTTCTTTAATATTTTAATTATTAAATATTGATCTCAAAATCATACTCAATTATGTTGATTCTATTATATCTATAACAAAATATTTTATTAGAAGAGTATCATATTTTAAATTCATTTAATAGAGGATTTTATTAAATATTCTCCCACTAAAATGATGAATCATTTTAAATCACCTTAATTCCATTAACTGGATAATATTCATATTTCATCATAAATTATCCCAGATAATCTCATAACACAATTCATGATTATATCTATTATACAATCATTTAAATAATTTTAAATATGACTCTTAGATAGATGAATGAATAAATCTTTATCCAAATACATCATATATATTTACTCAACACTATTGATATTTTATCCTAACAGTTAGGGTTTTCAAGATATTTTTATCCAAAATATCATATCAAAAATAAGAACCTAATGGTTAGGGTCATTTATAATTTGTTTTCCATGTACAAGATAATTCATAGACACATAAAAGGTAGGCTCACCAGTACTAAATGAAGTGGATGATTTGCCAGGAATCTAATACTTAGTATTTTAAGGGGTTTTAATTGTCTGTCCATATTATCACTTCCATTCCTTATACATGTCTTCATAATTATAGTGATTTAGTTTTTAATCTTATTTATTCCACTAGATCAATATTTTTAAACCATATTTATGTGTAAATTTTTACACAACTATTAGGTTGTGTTTCTAAACCAAATTAAAAAATATATATATATATACATACACATATCCAAATTCATACCATATAAAAGGTACATAAAACCATTTAATGCAATGGATTATAATCATATAAAACCAATAATCCTCACAAGTGTAAGCATGGAATAATGGGTAGTTAACCCCCACTTTTAAAATGTGAGTATAAGATCCAAGTCTATTGAGCCTTTTGGCCTAAACTCCCTCAACTGAAAGTTCTTTACTCAAGAGGGGCCTCAATTCCATCACAATTTTGACACTAAATTTTTATAAACTATAATTAAATTCTTAATTAAATCTCATAATCTAGTACAATCCAATGTCAAGGTAGAAAACTAATAAATCAGTTATTATACCTCACATATAAATCCTTAGATGCATATATGATAATGTATACAACTAATTTAACACTTTAGAATAAATCATGCATCCATTCACAATAGAAATAATATATATTTATGAAGAAATAAATTAATAAAAATAAATAAATAAATAATTCATAAATTTATACTTGAAATCAATATATATGAAAAAAAATTAGTTAAATCAATTATCAACAATTTATAATTTAGTCATGCATTATGGACATCTATAATTTAATAAATATAACCAATTTATATGTATTCCTAATATGAACTCCCTCATATTACTCATTATATATAATTTACATAAATACATGATATTAAATGAAATCTAAACACTTTATATTCCAAATCTATTATGTACGTAGTTTATATTATTAAAATAACACTTACGTAATATTATTTAAACCCAAATCATATCCATTATTAAAACTTTTTTTATATGGTTTAAATAGTTTTCATAAATATATTTTTTAATATCAACATTATGAATTAAATATTATGAGGAGTTCATGTTTTGATATAAAATATTTTATATTTTACATTATTTTTTGTAATTTATAAATATTTTATAAATTACCAAATAATTTCTATAAAAACATTTTATGTCAAAATTATAAGTCATACAATTTAAATCAATGGTATATGATATCAACAATTAATATTTTAGATATTTATTTATTAATTTATCTATAAATATTAAATAATTAATTCTAAACACTTTATAATTAAATAATTTATAATCACTTTATAAATTAAATAAATATCCCAAAATTCATTTTCGATAATTTATAAACATTTTAAAAAAATCATAATTCAATTCATAATTGAAAAATTAGACAAAAAATATTTTTCTTATATATCACATTTAATGTTGTAAATTATATCATAATACATAATATAGTGTGATACTTATATAGCTTTCTTTGATTGATACTCGAAAACCCATGATATTTCCATTAGCCCTTATCAATAGTATTTTATGATATAATTATCTATTATAATCCATGGTTCAGACCTTTTGGTGTCTATGAATCGTATTCTACACTATGCATTGATATCACTAATGTGGTATAATGATATGTTTTAAACCAAGTTAATTAGTTCCAATTCCTAATATGATTCTCTCTATAATATATAACTATAAGAAAAAATCCAAAGGATTTAAACTGTATCATAAGCTATGATATCATATATCATACGATGTGATCATATCACTGCATACAATATAAAATGATGTAAAACAAGTTACAGTTCTAAATATATAACATATTTGATGATAAAATGTATTATATCCATTTTACAAAGGGAAATATATATCACATCTTGCTAGGTCCACAAGGTCAAATACCCTGAGAGGGGGTGAATTAGGGTATAATGGATTAAAACAACTTCCCCTTTGGATCTTGTTTCTCAATTAAAAAAAAACTCTCTTCTCTCTCTTTCCTATAGAATAGTACGAACATGAATTAAAACATGCACATGACACGACAATTTTACTTGGTTCACCCTCACTGGGCTACGTCCAAGGAGCATACACCGACAATGTGTCAATGTACAAAATCCACTATAAGAACACTATTATTTACAATGTTTGGATTGGACTCACTATCTATCCTAGTTTACAACCAATCACAATTTGAAAGATCACTTCTCTCTCAACTAAAGTGTTCTCAGTGCTTCTTCATAAGATCCAATCATAGTTTATAGACATGTAGGTCTCTTCATTATCACTAATTAATGCATCCTCTATGATATGTAGACTCTCTATTGATGTCCCACTTTCATCTACTGATGAATATCACTTTACCATAGAATAATGGTCAATCCCTTTTGAATAACCTTCTCAAAGCTCACTACTTCATGAAGCTCCTTATTTCACAAAGCTCAAACCATCCTTCACGAAGAACACTTACTTTCGCAAATCTCACTATTTCATAGAGCTCAAACTAGCCTTCATGAATCTACTGGATTTTTACAAAGATCACTTAGCCTTCATAAAGCACAACTCCTTTTCAAATCTCAAATAGCCTTCACGACATTCCTTCCTTTCGAAAATCTTAATTAGCCTTTGTGAATTCCCTTACTTTTGCGAACCTCACTGCCATCACGAACATCCTTCATGACTCAAGAGACTTAATATTTTTGTTGAGTCTCTCAAGTATTATCAAGGGGGTAAAGGCCTATTTATATGTTTTTCCCATAGACTACAAAACCTTCTATCCAGATCAGCTCAATGTTATCACCATTTCACAAAGCTCCCATTTCCCCCCCACAATGCTCCATTTTTCATGAAGCTCCACATCAATTTTCAGTTCACAATGCTCATCATAATCACAAAGCCTTCCATAAAATACTTTGCACTATTTAGATTCTCCTTCTCTCATAATTTCAGATCTTATATCAAAACCTTTTCATCGTCTCAATTATCTTCACCTCTGCCAATCGCGAAGCTCATCATAATCACGTATATCACCGTCAACTTTCTTGGATCCTTCACGAAATACTCTTCATGCTATCCCTATTCATGAAACACATGAATTTTCTGTATTTTGATGAGATATTCAAGGAAATCCATATTTCTCAATGCAATCCAAACTCCAAATCTTGGACCCCACAAATTTGGAAAATAATGGAAAACGACACCACCTTGTATCAGTTCTTTTTTGTACTACTTCAAGATCTTCCATTACTTTGTCATGGTTATTTTTCAACATGTATTGTCAATGACATCTCTAGAACATGACAATTCTCTATAAAAACCCACCTTTTCAATAAACATAACCAACCCAAAAAAGCTGCAAATTTACATTGATGGATTTTTTCCCAACGCATCTTATGATATATGATTCCATATTTATTATTTATTCATTTTTAAAACGATTTCATGAAGAGTTTGATTCATAGAATTATCTAATACCACTTATGGGTTTATAAGAATATAATAACACATATTCAAGTAGTATAAGATAAAAAGAAACCAAAAACCATGATTTACATGATATAAAACCAAAACTATGTATGAAAAAAAATGAATAACATATTTACCTTACATCGATGTCAAATGAATCTCTTGTATTTGGACATGTTTTTAGATAGATATCACTAAGAATATACACACAAGATCCTTCCTCTATGATATGTTCACAATCTAACCAAAATCACCCAAAATTTGAGTGGAACTCACCTTTCAAATATGAGGTGCTTGTATCTCAGGTTGAAAAGGATAAATATAAAATAGAGATTAAATTAGGGAGAATCTATAAGATTCTTGTATTCCATTTACATTGACTTTGGCCTATTTATATTTTTATCTGGGATGTTTCATGATCCTTAAATGAATTTAATCATACATTCATAATGTATAAGTAAAATGAATGAGGCTATAAAAATTTTAACCCTCATTCATCAATTTAAAATTTAAATACATTCTAGATTATCTCATATATTTCATCATATGTAACTTTTAATCAATCATATCCAATGTGTAAAATTATTTGATCATCAACACTTAATATTAATATTCCTTTAATCAATCGTAGAGTTTTATATGAATCATATAATATGTTTATTCACTCAAAACTTCCATATGACTTATCTAAATCATAAACTATGATTGGATTAGTCAACGATTGTAACAACCTATAATTTCCTCCAATGGCCCGAAGGCCTTCATTTTTTTATTGATTTTGATAATCCAGCTTTCAAGGGGTGAGGTGGAACCCTTACAAGGCTTGTAGGCGAAAGTATTACATGGGAAATAGGCCTTAGAGGAATTCATTACCTGTAGGATTCAAACATTACATACAACCCAGACTAACTACTTGGAACTGCTCCTCCCCAGCATATTCATCGTGAAATCAGCTCTCCACCTTCGCATGGTTGTTCGGCTATGCTTTCCCATGAATGCACAGGCTTTTCCCGATGGCAGGTGCCATACCCTCTCATTCTTGCAATCTATTTAGCTTTTGCTATGGTGAAAGCTCCTTGCTCCTCCTCCTTCTGAAGTTTGTTCCTTTGTAGGTTTTCTGGTTCTCATCTGGACTTAAGGTGGCCCGAAGGCCTTGAGGTGGCCTGAAGGCCTTACTGACATGGAGGCCTGGGTGGCTTGATGGCCTTAAAGGACTCGGGGACCAAATCGGTGGCCCGAAGGCCCAAATGAGGGAATATTCTCGGCTGCTATAGTGCCAAACAGTACCTATTACAGTTCCTGCTACAGTACCTACTACAGTTCTGCACAGTTCCTACTACAACACCTGCTAGAGTACCTTCTACAGTACTGCGACAGTATTGCTATAGATCCTGGAAATTAGCCTCCTTCTGGATTTGATCCCAGGTCTCCTAGATGCACTTAAGGAGTCCTTTCAAACTGGGCTAAGGCTCATGTGCGGCAACCTAGAATTTCACTTTGTATTTTCATTATATAAATATTATATTATTAAAATATTCTACACATGGAACGGAACTAAAACAAAATCATGATAGATTAAAATAAATTATAACCATTAAAATTTAGCCATCAAATTATCAATTATGAATAGTATTACTCAAATTATGATATATATATATATATCAATGTATAATGGTCATTTTATATAATATTACTTAGTATATTTTTGTGCTTAAGAATATATTTTACTAAAAATTATCTTTTTATGTGTTTTAAATCATATTAAATAAAAATAAGTATATTTTTATTAAATTGTGATGTTAAAAAAATATAACACTGAATGATTAATGGTAATTTTATTAGTGTTTTATAGAAATTAATAATGATAAGAGTAAGTATTTTAAAAAGTAATTTTCCCATAAAAATAGTCTTTTATTATATTTTATGATTTATTTAAAGGTTAAATTCATGAATTTTAGAACATTAACTTAAAAAATGGAAAAAAATTATATATTCATCATGATAATATTATCTTAGGATAAATTTTTGGGATTACTCTAAAAATATTTATTTTTATGTAAAAAATACCATATTTACAAATACCAAGAATTTTATGACATTATTAATATATGAGTATGACTTGGAAATTTATGAAACTATTTTCTAGAAAAAATATGTACTTTATAAGAGATGTTGTAAATTTAAAAATATTTATTTTATTTTATAAACTAATTTTGGATATTTTAACTTAAGTAACACTATTCTCTAAAAAAATTTAATATAATTTACATTTAGTATTTTAAAATTAATTTGTATCACTTTTCTAAAATGAATCTAATAAATTGGTTTTAAAATTTGAACTAATAATTTAAATATCATATAATAAAGAACATTTAATTATTAGGAATAAAAATTAATTACTTAGGTAAAAACTAGTTACTGTTGTAAAATCCAAAAAGGGTAAAAAGAGTAATCAAAGGGGTAAAAGGCCTAACATGTTAAAAAAATATCTCGAATATATTTTTTGAGGTGAATCATTAAAAAACCATATCCCCACTCTATTATTTCCCATTTTAGAGTCTTCTTGAAACATGAAACATGTGGTATATTTATATTATGATTAAATATTTACAAAAAAATGTCATTCTAACCACATATAAAGGGGGAATCTCACCACCCCTTCAAGACCAATTCTAAATTTCGTTTTCCTCTTGAAACTATACCCATTTTCCTTCCCCTATTATTCTATGTAATAGATCTGATTTTACATTCCTTATTTCATAATATTATATAGATTATTTTTAGAGACGGATGTTGATACAATGTGATATTTCATGGCCAGATGGGCCAGGAATTAATTTTTGAAATATATTGAATATATTAATATCATGTTCATGTACCTTTCCTAATTTTTTTTGATAAATCCCAAAAAGATTATTAGATCAGAAATTCAAGGTCACTATTGAGTTTATAAAATGGGTTTTACCATAGATGTGACATAACCTTTTTCGACATCGGGTGTTTGTGAACAAGTTGTTACAGACACAAAATTAATAAAATAAATTTATTTATTTTATATTTTTTGATGTAGAAACTTACTCCCTAAATTTTAACATATTTATTCCTCAACCCTAGGTTTATCTGCATAACCTAGGAATTGGGAGGATCCATTGGAGGATCATAGATAGACGATGTCAGATTGAGATTAGATTGAGGATCATGCGCCAAAAGAGTTTTTGGATCACGCAAAAAACAACAACACATGACTATTATTCATTAGCAATAAATCTAAAATCTAGGTAAGATATTTGATTTGTTTAATTCCATCCCATTATTTTATCCCAGATGAATATGTGTCCATTCCACAAAAAGAATTCATTCACGTATCAATGATAGATTTATTTTCAATGGGTTTATTTTTTTCAGTGTTTATTCTCTTTTCATTCATCCAAATCTAGAAAAATGGATTGAGACCAAATGAAAAAAATTCAAGGTTCTTTCCACACATTTTATAATTTATAGGTTTCTCCCCCTTTTCTGTGTATGTTTAGTAAAATCATTTTATTTATTCCATGGTTCGATGATTAATCAGTATTTGATTGTTATGTGACTGTTTTTCAATGAAAAAATCCATTACCCTGGGCACAACTTATGATTGAGGATGATATTTGAGAATTGATTACAATAGTGTATGATTAGAGGAGGAATAAAAACATATCAGAATGAGGGCTCGGTTCTTGCAATGGATATGAGACGGTGGCTCGATGTGGTGATAGGTATGGATCGACATACCATTTTATGGGTAGATCGAAGGCTGAAATATATTGAGTGGGATATGGAAATGTTGAGCAACATCATATATATTATTATCAACTAGAATCATGGAAGCGACGATGTGTGGGGAAGATTGGGGAAGAACTCGAGGGTTCTAGAAATTTATAGGTTACACAGTGTGTGAATCAGGATCACTCACCATGTTGGAACCCCCTGTATGACACTAGGATTTATACAGAGAGAAAGATATCACTTTTCATGTGACCTTGTCGCATATTGTGTGACTCATGCTAGGAGGATCAGTTTGTAACTTGGAGGTTACATGGGCACAGATAGGCTGAATTACACAGACTCTTCCAGAGTACACAAACACAGTTCGGTGTACACGGGCACAAACAGGCACCGCATGCTAAGAGTTAGTTGATCTCTACACACAATATACTATTCATTCATGCTATGTATATGGATATTTACATGTCGTATGAGGAATAAAAACACTGGAAGACTAGGGTTGGACATAAATGCAGTGTACCCCCATTACATGCCATGTACCCCCTTTGAGGGTGTTTGGCGCCCTACATTTCTTTAGTTTGGACCAATATCGGTTGAGCATGTTCCCTTGGTCTATCTGCTCGAGGGTACAATGTGGAATTATTCCTACATCTCAACATTTTTATCCCCTCTATAGGATGAGTCTTAGATAGAGCTTGTAGTGTCCCTCTGTGAGACCAGGGTGTAATCCTCTGTCATTTTATACCCTGTGTGGGGTTTGTGGAATTGGAATGACCTCCTTGAGGAGGTAATTGATCCTACATCTAGAAGTTAATTTCATTAGGGTTCACGATACTGTTGGATTATGATCCCCTATATAGAAGGTTAACCAGATTGTGTTTGTGGTGTCCCTCAATGGTCATGGGTGTGATCCCATATCTGAGTATCAGGTTCTTTTGAGATTAGTGAGCTTTATTATATGGGTCCCAATGATCATTACATCTTGGATGAGTGTATCTGGTGATGGCATGGATCTTGGAGTTGATTCTCCAAGAATGATCATTTCTTTGAGCATAATCTTGTGGTTGGTAGTTTGGTTGTGACCACCTAGCGGCGCAGTGTCCTTCTTAAGTATATTTGGGTTTTTATTTTCAATTGATTTCTATATCATTGTTATGATATGAATATTCATGATTCTATGTGTTTAGTTTTTTTATTTCTTATTGGGTATTATAATATTCACCCCTATATGGGCTCTACCCACATGTGTTTTGTCATATGTATATGAAGGCCCATTTGATGATGTTCTGGGAGGACATGGATCTGGTGGAGCATAGCTCAATATTGAAAGACTAAGGTGTTTTTTGGGTGCTTTAATTTGATTATAGTCATCACCCTTGGAGTATATTAGACTCTCCGTAGTTTTTTGTTGGTCTTGTATTTGGTGCTTTATTTCTTTCAATTTTTTTTCTATCATACTTTGATTCTGGGGTCATATATGTATGTCTGAATTGGTTTCATTTTTTTTACATTTAAGAATTTTATCGGCTTATGTGTGTGTGTGTGTGTTCAATTATATTAGTCTAATGCCTCCCAAGTGTGTGATATTCCTACTCAGTGCCAATCACCAGCATCTAGTCTATTGGAGGTGGGGTTGGGGTAATCATGGTTTGGTCCCCCTTAGGCCGGTTTGTGATAGAGTGGTATCAGAGGAGTCAGTTCTACCTTTGGACCAAAGTCTCTGATATTGGTCTTGGTTTTATGTAAACAATGTTAAGTGTTTTGAGTTTGTATTTTAGTCCATGTACTCCAATGTTGGTGCAGTGATTGATGTATCCATGCACTAGGACTCTCATGACCAGCCTTTTAACTGAGTGTATATATACATTGGTTACAAGGAAAACATTGGTACATGCATCATATAATAATGGGTTTTGGTTTCCATGTCCTTTATGAGATAGCTCAGTAAATATTCTCTTTGACCATGGTATATCTTACTTATTTCAAGATGCCTCTGTGAAGACATCCAGTTAGGATTCATCTGTTTGATCACTAGGATGATTCTACGAGTGATGGGGCTTTAGTACAGGGTCTTGTATTGATGATAGTACCTTTGGGTGGTTTACCAACTATACTAACACCCTTTGAGAATCAGTTATCACTAGAGGTGATGGTTAAGGATTCACTCAGGCCGAGTGTGCATCATGAGTTTTTGAGGTAGTAACCTCCTATGTTTCAGGGAAATCTAGACACCCAGGTGGTTGAGGACTAGCTAGAAGAAGTCATGAAAGTTTTTCTCATTATGAGGATTCCTATAGATCATATGGAATTATTCATGATGAGTATTCTTTAAGGCTATACTAGGTGATTTTGGAGTTTAGTGACTTAGTCACATGATGAGAAAATTCTATCCTTTTTATACTTTGAGTGTCTCTTTAGGGAGGAGTTTTATCCATCTACATTGTGATCAATTCACATATAGGATCTTCTTCATTGCAGCAGGGAAGTTTGACTGTGGTGGAGTATTTGGTGAGGCTTACTAATCTCTCATGATACCCCATGGATATGGTGTAGGATCTGTTCTTTAGATCTCATACCTTTGACCTGGGACTTTTCTAAGATATTAGGTCTTTAGTGGTATTTCTATGTACTCTCACCTATGTTAGGGTGATTGAGTGGGCCTTAGTGGTGGAGAGAATCCTGGTAGAGTAGATGTCGATAGTGAGTACTGGTAGTGGGAACCCAGGAGCTAAGACCTCAATCGTAGGTAGCTCACGGTTGTCACAAGAATCCAAGCATGCCAGTTTATTCAAGAGATAATCCTAGTACATAGGATCACTAGAAAATGGCTCTCTGGATGGATTGATTCAACCAAGGAAGAGGTGGTTTTTCTCCTGCGATGGTTGGGGACATTATACATGGGATTTTCTGACACATCATACTACTGAATGGGAGATGATCGAGGGACCCAAAAGGTAGAGATAGAGGTAGGAGTAGAGTGGTCTACAGATAGGTGGACAAGGAAGATGTTCCATTAAAATATAAGGATGTGGTTGGAGGTTTGACCTATTACCACCACCACCCCCAGGTGGTCTATATGAGGCTTAGGGAGTTGGTGGTTTGGGACAAGGAAAACTATAGGCTATGAAGTCCTATAACCCCAATGCTATAGGGATGATATGAGGTACAATATGTGTGTTTTATACCATATATATAGTGTTTATAGACACAATTGTGAGTCATTCCTTTCTTTCCAATTCTATGGTTTATGACTTAGAGATTCTAGTTGAACCTTTGGATCGACCCTTACTATTAGAGACTCTGATAGGAGGTGAGTCAACGATCACGTACTTCTTCCAATAGTACAATCTGATTCTTGGAGGAGATATCTTTTTATAGGATCTATTTGTAGTAGTGATTAGGCCTTATAAAATCATCTAAGGTATGGACTGACTATACATAATTCACATCTTGATTGACTATTTTAGGTTGAGGATGCAGTGTGTCCGCAATTGTGGGATGAGGTTTTCCTTTATCAGTGAAAATGAAACCATGGAGAATTATTTTAGGATCGGTCATAGGAGATTGTATTTGATTACTCACTAGTTGGATAACATGACTCTTAGAGCAGTATATTCTATGTACTACCAGTTTTTTATGGCAGTGGCAGAGTATGTGGATGCCATTCCTAAGGATGTCCCAAGATTACCTCCCTGTCGAGAGATATAATTATGCATTGAAACACACCCCAGTATGGCATTGATATCAGCACTGATGTGTCAAATGGATCCCTCAAAGCTTTATGGGATGTGGGTGTATTTATAGGACTTTTAGGAGAAGGTCTTTGTGAGACCCAATGTTTTTCCTTGGGTAGCCCAAATGTTGTTCTCCAAGAAGGTGGATAGTAGATTGAGCCTATGTATGGATTACTAATGCTTGAACTAGGTGACTATGAAAAATAAGTATCCACTATTTAGGATCAATGGCCTCTTTGATCACTTTAGAGGTGCACACTGGCTGTCGAAGATTGACCTTAGGTCAGGATATCACTAGTTGTGAGTACGGGATGATGATATACCGAAGATGGCATTTATATGTCTCTATGGTCACTATGAGTACTTGGTGATTCAATTTGGCATTATGAACTCCACAAAAGTGTTCGTGGGACTCAGTAACTGGATCTTTTATCATTTCTTATGTAGGTTTGTGGTGGTCCTCAAAAACAATATCCTAGTGTAATCAGTGTCTGAGATGGAGAATGCAAGTCACTTGAGGATGGTCCTAGGAACACTTATATAGAACCATACTTATGAAAATCTCTCAAAGTGTTAGTTTTGGATTTTATAGGTACTCTTACTAGGACACATAATCTCATAGGCTGGAGTGGTAGTGGACCTGGTGAAGGTTGAGGTGGTTCTAGCTTGGGATCCACCCAAGAGTGTTACTGAGGTGTAGAGTTTCCTTGGGTTGGTAGGGTAATTTTGGAAATTTTTACCATATTTCTCCAGAGTGTCAGTACCCTTAACATATTTGACATAAAATAGGTATCATTTAATATGTATGGAAAGGTATCATCAATGTTTTTAGGATTTTAGGTAGAGGTTGATGATCACTCTGATCTTGATATTTGTAGAGGAGGTTGTCGAGTACATGGTGTTTAACGATACCTCAGTGAGTGGAATTGGTTATGTTCTAATGTAGAGGCAGGTAGTGATTTCTTATGTGCCTAGGTAGTTAAGGCTGTATGAGTATAAATACATGACCCAGGGTCTTAATCTAGTAGTTATAGACTTGGACCTAGAGATGTAGCGGCACTACCTAATGGGAAATCAGTTTATCATCTACTCTAACCACTAGAGTATCAAGTATGTATTCTCTCAAAATTATCTTAACTTGAGACAAAGGTGATGTCTCAAGTTCCTCTAGGACTATGACTTTGAGATTTTATATAATCTTTGGAAGGGTAACATGGTGCAAAATGCTCTCAGTAGGATATATGGTTCTCATTTGTTAGCCGAGTCATGAGCAATTGTCCTTGTTGTAGTTGTCCTTAGTGGACAGGGATGGTACTTTATATTTTCAATCGATGATTGTTGCCCCACTACTTTTATAGTGTGTTATTGAATCTTATCATGGAGATACCGACTGTGAGACCTTATATACTCGGATATCCACTGGACATTCTCTTGATGGATATTTTCAAGGTAGACAACATGTTATCATTTTTAGAGGATGGATGAAAGTGTCATTGATGCTGTGGGAGGAGGTGATGAGGGAATTTCATAATTCCCCTTTATCAGTACATCCAGGTGTGTTAAATATGTAACAAGACCTTTGACGTCAGTTTTGGTGTCCAGGTAGGAAGAGTTGTGTTGCAGAGTTTGTATCTCAATGTATCACTTTCCAACAAGTGAAGGCTGAGCACCAGGTTCCAGTGTTTTTATCTCAACACCTTGAGGTACCAAAGTGGAAGTGAGATGAGATATCCATGGACTTCATGATGGGTTTACCATATATGTACAGGGTACATGATTCCATCTTAGTGATCATAAAATGATTCACTGAGTTGGCATGTTTCCTAGCCATTCAAGATTAGAGTTTAGTAGAGTGATTGAGGCACTTGTATATGCAGAAGATAGTCTATCTCCATGGAGTTCCCTCAATGATTGTTTTATACCTTAATGATCACTTCATTTCATGATTATAGAGAGGATTGTAGAAGGCCTTTGGGACTCAATTGCATTTGAGCATGGTGTTTCACCCCTAGATTAACATCCAAACTGAGTGGACCATTAAGGACTTGAAATACAAGATACAAGCTTGTATTTTGGATTTTAGATGTAGTTGGGAGGATCACTAACCCTTCATGGAGTTTTCTTACAGAAAACTCTACCATTCCACCATCGGTATGGTACCATTTTAGGCCTTTTATCGGTGATCCTGTAGGTTTCTACTTTTTTGCATTGATCCAGGTGAGTCAACAATCATCATCCTAGAGTTGGTCTGAGATACTATAGAGAAGGTGAAGATCATCCAGGAGCATATGAGGACCACACATAGACATGAAAAATCATGTGAAGACTGATGATGAAGACCTATAAATTTCTAGGAGGAATACTATATATTCTTGTGGGTCTCACCTAGACAAGGATTATGGAAATTTGGGTGAGGAGACAAGCTATCTTCAAGATTCTTTGGTCCTTTCTAGATATTTTGTAGAGTTTGTCAGGAGGTGTATCACATGGATCTACTACCATAGTTAGAATGGGTACATAACATCTTCTGCATGTCATAACTGAGGTGGTATGTGCATGATCCATCACATGTTATCAACTGTGGAAAAAGGACATTGAGGATAGAGTGAACTTTTCTGAGTACCCGATGAAGATCAATGATCGATATGAGAGGATTATTTGTGGATGATCAATTAACCTAGTTCATGTATGGTGGTAGTATGAGAATATTTAGGAGATCACCTAGAAGTGGGAGACCTAAATTCAATCCCAATACCCTCATATTTTTTAGTAGGATTTTCTCTTTTTAGTATGAAAATGCCTTAGGTGGGGAGAATGAAAAAACTCTGATTTTCCATGTATTAATTCAGAATATTATAGGGATTATTTTAAAAGATAAGAATGAATATGACATGAGATTCAGAGTCTTGGTGTGCTCAAAATTAATTTTTTAATTATGTTAGATATATTAATATCACACGATTGCATGTTACTTTAAAAAGTGGAACAACTCAAAAAAGGGGTCGAAATTAGAAATATAAGGGAAATAATTGATTTCAAAATATAGTTTTTACCCAATAAATGACAAAAAAATTATCAATATAGGGTGTTTGTGAAAAAAAAATTCACTGGTGTGAAATTAGTAAAATAAATAAATAAATTGATTTATTTTATTTTATTTGATGTAGTGACCTACTACTTCTATTTTAACAAGGTTATGACTTAACCTTAGGGTTAACCTCATAAAATAGGAATTAGGAGGATCCATTGGAGGACCATTGGAAGATGATTTCAGATTGAGATCAGATGAAGGATCGTGTTCCAACGAAGTTCATAGATCTCTCCAACGATGGAGAAAACAAGATTTTTCTTCATCAATGATTGATCCGAACTCATGGTATGGTGTTTGATTTATGTAATTTCATCCCTTTATTTTATCTTGGATAAAAATTTATCAATTACACAAAGAATAATTGATTCATGCATCGATGATATATTTATTTTTGATAGATTTATTTTGTTTATTTTTTATTCCCTCTTAATTCATCCAAATCTATGAAAATAGATTGAGGCCAAGAGAACAAAGGCCAAGGTTTATTCCACACATTTTATGGTTCATGGATTTATCTACAATTTCATTGAAAATTCATCACGAGCATTTTATTTGGTCCAAATTTCAATGATTCCCAGGTATTCGATCATTTTATGACTGTTCTTCAGTGCAACGGGTCATTAAAATGGGTACAACTTGAGATTGAGGATGCGATTTGAAAATCGATGATTGAAGAGGATTATTTGAGGAGGAATGATACTAGATTGGACTAAGGATTTCATTCTCACAATGTATTCATGATGGTGGCTTGATATGACAACATTTTTGGCTTAACAAACTATTTTACGAATAGATCGAAGGTAGAATATGGTGAGCGGGTGACGGTGAGGCTAGGTAACCTCAGATCCTCGATTCATGGAAGGAATCACAGTGGAGGTGGCATGAATGGATGACTAGGTAAGATCTTGAGGGTTCTAGAATTTTTTGGATTACATGACATGTCATCTGAGATCACACACTATGTGGGACACCCCCCACCCCCTCTACGGTGCTAGAGTTTATGTAAATAGAAACAATTACACACTGTTTGACCTTATCACACACCATGTGACTCATGTTAAGTCACTCAGTATGTAACTTGAAGTTTACACTAGCATGAGAAGGCTAAAGTATACAGACACGACCGGAGTACACAGACACGATCTGGTGTACACAGGCACTACTAGTTGGCATGGGTAGAGTGTCGACTTATCTCTTCATTCCATGTACTAATTCAAAAAAGTTGTGTATATGGAGATTTATATGTTGTGTGAGGTAGAACCACATGGGAACACTAGGGGTTGGCTGGAAATGTCGTTTTCCCCCAGTACATGTTGTGTACCCCCCTTTAAGGGTGTTTAGAGATCCTTATTTTTTTAGTTTGGACTAGTTTCAGTTTAGTATATTCCCTTAGTCCATCCCCTCAAGGGTACAACATGACATTACATCCACATATCGTGACTATGATCCCATTTGGAGGATGAGTCTCAAATGGAGTTTTTGGTGTCCCTCCATGAGACTGAAGTGTGGTCCTCTATCATTTTATACCCTAGGTTGGGTTTTTGGAATTGGCATGACCTCTTTGAGCAGGGAATTGATCCTCTATATAGTAGTCCAATTCAATAGAGTCCATGTTATCATTAGAGTATGATCCCCTACATAGCAGGTTAAACCATATTAGGTTTGTAATGTTCCCTAGAGGTCTTGGGTTTGATCCCCTATCTGAGTATTGGGGTCTTCTAAGACTAGTGATATTTCTGGGGTGGGGACCAATGATTATGACCTCTTGGATGAGTGTCTCTGGTGATGGCATGGATTGTATAGTAGATTCCCCTAGAATGAGAATTTCTTCAAGTAAAATCCTATGGCTAGCAGTTTGGTTTTGACCGCCAGAAGGCTCAATGTCCTTCTTGAGTATTTATAGGTTTTTATTATGAATTGATTTCAATAAAATTTTCATGAGCTAAATATTCCTTATTAAATGTGTTTAGTATTTTTGTGATTCCCTTCTTGGTATTTTTATACTCAGCCTTGCATGCGCTCTGCCCACACGTGTCTTTTCATGTCGTATGTAGATGATGACCCATTTAAAGGTGTCCTGGGAGGACATGGAACTGGTGGATAATAGCCATAGGTTAACAGACCATGGTATTTTTTGTGTATTTTTATTTGATCATAGTCCTCTCCCTTAGAGTAGGTTAGACTCTTTGCAACTTTTTGTTGGGATTTTATTTGGAACTTTATTACTTTCATCACTTTACTTATATACTCTATTTCTTGGACCATATATGTATTCATGCATTATTTTCATTTGTTTTACATTTTATCATTTTATGGTCTTGTATATGTGTGCATGTGTACAAGTACATTAGGCAAATTCCACCCATGTGTGTGATATTCCTACTCATTATAGGTCTCCAGCCCCTGGATTATTGGGGCCGGGCTTATGGTAGTTGTGATTTAGGCCCCCTCAGGCTGGGTTGTGACTATCTATGTCACTTACTTAAACTTCTTGGAAAAATATCTTATACCATTTCCTCCATTTCCATGGTTTACTCTAAGGGAAAACTCAAGTTCTCAATGTGAGTACGAATAATTCCCTATTTTTTCTTTTATAGAATATATTTCCAAATATAATTTTCTCATTCCTATAAAATTTAATCAATATTATTTTTATACATAATTTTGTTATGATAAGGGAACTATCATTAACCACCTTTTCCCTTTCTCCTTAAGGAAAACAAAAAATGAGATTGAAGATTATGTGCGGACTATCGCCTCCATAAAGCATCATGTTTCTTTTTTCCCTTCACAACCTTACATGGATGGTCCAAATGTGGAATTTAATAAATAATTATTATATTGATAACATGTTTTAGATTCTTAAATACTAAACTATATTATACATTTCCCTTGTTCTATATAAAATGAAATCTTCATCTATGCATATGTGCAGACTACCACCTCCACAAAATAGTGTATTCTGTTTTTCCTCGCTAACTTTCATAGATAGTCATGAGAACGGGTTTAATGGATATATATAATGTTTATGAAATTATTAAGACTCTATTTATAAATATTGTAAAAACTATACATAATAATATCATCAAATGATCATTGTAAATTCAACTATATAAATCATGTGTAATAAAGGGAAAAAAATTATTGATACTATATAATAGTTTTGTATCCATTAATAATTATTATAATTCTCTTAAATTATAATTTATCAATTTAATAAAACCTAAAAAATATATCATTATGCCTCTGGAATAATTATATAACAACTAAATCACTTCATAATCATCCATTAGTTATGGTTTGTTCATGATTGGGTCAGTCTAACCACCCACTTGAATAAAGATGTAAATTTTTTTAAAGGTTGGGGCCGAAGCCTCATTTAATAAATAAGTAAAAAATGATTTTATTTTTTATTTTTAATGGTAACATTTATTTTAAACTCATTAATTAAGAAACCAACATCCATTTGCTAAAAATCATTGAAACGTTCTCATCACTATTTTCATCATTAAGGATCATAATAAAAGTTTCTACAGAATGAAATTATAACATTAAGAGTAATTATAAAGAAACAATTCCATTACCTTGTATGATCTTGGTATAATGAAATTTTGGAGAAGAATAAAGAACAATTCAACTATTACAAAACTAGTTTAAAATGATCAAGATTACTCACACCCAATATCAAAAATAGATAATAATTAACTAATATATATATATAATAATTATAAAAATTTATAAAAATTTATAGGTTTGAATAAGGTATTTAAATTTGTGATTAAGCTATCTATTTTTTATACAAGAGATTCAATCACTTTAGTGGAATTTAAGAATTAAGGTAACGGGTTACTTAAATCAAATTTAATTTCTTGAGACATATTTATTATTATGCATAATGATATCATTAATATAGTTTTATTACTTCCTCATGAATGTATTTTACCATACTCATTTAATTAATTTGGGTTTAAGATTTATATCATGTTTTATATTTAAATGTATTTTGATTCAAAATATATCAAAGTTGTAAGGGTTTTTGTAAACTCAACTCCATTCATTGATTTATAATACTTATTCTTGAGATTATTTATTACAATATTGGTTTATTCTACCATAATATTTTTTATATGTTAATTTATCTTCCTCTATAGTGGAAAATAAACTTTTAATTAAAATATTTTTACTTGATAAAATTTCTTTCGAAAATAATATATCGTTGTTGAGAATAATTCCCATTAAATATAATGATGGTTTCCCATAATTTTCCATATTTTCCTCCATTAAAATTTTATTATTTATATTTAGAAAAAAAATTATGTGTTATTTCAGGTTTCCTTCACATTTTTATTTTACTATTTTCAAAATAAAACTTTATTATCCTTTTTTATGATGTGGGTTTCAATAAATATATTTTAAAAGGTTTTCATTCCATGATCATTTGTTTTATTTTTCACTTCACATTTCCTTTAAATAACCTGAATGTACTTTCAAGGATACATTATTGAGGAATATTTATAAAGGTAAATTTATTCAAAGGTTTTCACATCAACCTTTAAAAAAATGTCTTGAAAATAACCTATAACTTATTCTTTTATGAAAATGTTAAAATAATTTTCTAAAAAACTCTTATAGTTTCTATTCCGTTTTACTCATTATCTCAAAAGATTATTTCCTTGTAAATTAAATTTTAGTAATTACCATTTAAATTATCTTATACTATTTTGGGGGGGTTAAACTTAGGAAAATTAATTATTGCCATTATCTTTCCTAATCATTGTATTTTTATGATTTTTTTCTTCTAATTTATTTCCTTTGTGAACACTCTATATTTCCTTCCATTGATTTAAGGGTTTTCACCATGATTCATATACATAGATTGATTGGGTAAATTATTGATTTACTCATATACCCATTATCTATATTGTGTAAATATCATATACTCTATTATCTTTACTAAAGGTATTTACCTAGAAAGTTAATGAATATTTTTAGATACTTGTTTATTTTTCATGGGTATATCATGTTATGATTATTTATGTAATTATGAATATTTTCCTTATATTATTTAATTTTAAAAGGAAATGAAACCCAATTTATTTTTATAGGTTCTTTGTGATATGTTGAATAATTAATTTCAAGTGGTACTAATATGTATGGATAATGACGGGTTGGGTTATATATCTCCCCAAATTCATTTTTTAAAAGTTTATATCTCATGTGACATGTATATGTGGGAAAAATTTAGTTACATGTAGGCATTGGTGAAAGTGTGTGGCTCACAAAGGTAAAGTTTCCCTATTCTAATGTGTCTATCACATTTCTATGGTATCTTGATTTTAGTTCTCCTAGATCATGTTTATTGATAAATGTATCTACTCTTTTGATTCATGTCTTATGTTATGAAAAGAATCATTCCTTGACTAATGATTTCTAATATATACTTTGTTGGGTATGATTCTCTTATTTTATGTCCATGTTCCCTGATTATAACCATTTTCTCATCTTATTCTCATTTTTGATCTTTAATTGTTATCTATTATGTTTACCCTTTCTGAGGATTTGATCTCAACCCCTTTATTATGATTTAATTTACCTAGGTTTTGAATAAAATTAATTGGTATGATGTGTCTAAAATAGTCTCATGTGTAGATAATTTTTTGGTGACATTGAAGTCTTATTATATATTAATCAGTTTCTTATATAGTGAAAAAAATTCCCATTAGTTGAAAAATACATAGGTTTTTTAGATAATGTTTTTCCTTATTATATAAAACTCTAAACTTAAAATATAATTGGAATTTATTATAATGAAATATTTTCTTTAATTCATGTAATTATGAGAAGTTTACATTCCTTGAATATCATAGTGATGTTTTGATATCATCATATTGTATCAGACGATATACCTAATGTCTTATAATATGCCATTTTAGACATGTATCTTATACCCTATGAAATAATTTTATCTTAAAATAATATATAGCTCAAAATATCATGTGCTTTATCTTTAGGGGATGTATTCATCACTTTTTCAGTTTTCTTATTCGATTTCCTATTGACTGGCCATCATTATGCCATGATGAATAACATTACACCATGATTTTTGATTTCCCCTTTTTGTTATAAATGTAGTTATTTTCTATATTTATATTTTTTTATTCTACTATTAGACACCATTCATGATAGTGAGTGTTTACTAGATTCCCTTGGACTCCACATTGATGATATTTTACTTTTAACCCTCCATTAAATTGATTTTACACAGATCGATGTTTTATTCCCTTGATTAATTTATCTTCTATAGTTATTCTATTTAAGTATTCTTATACCATGATGTAGATATTTATTTGATAGAGGTTTTAAGTGGGATATATATATATATATCATTAGTATATAAGGATTTGAATACTGAATTTCATCCATTTATAGTGATAGGATCAAAGCACAATATTTGTATAGGTGATTCAAGAAATATTTTTAAATTTATTATTATTGATGTGGAATTATAATGCATTAAATTCATTATGTAATTAGATTATATTTTCATAATTATATGAAATTAATTGAAACTTATGAGATAAGTGATATCGATTCTATATAAATTTTTTTATTTTTCATGATTTTTATGGTGTGTCATATTATTGAAAATGGAAGTAAAATTTGGTATATGGTAGTATGTGATGGAGATATGCACTAATTCCTAGAATTTATATGATGTATAAATGGTTAATAACATATGTTATGGTATATATATAACATATTATATGATATATATAAACCAAAGTTATATTTTATTCTTTGGTTTAAGTATATTATAGGGGTAATATAGGATATCATGCAACTACCTTAGCATTATCATACTATATAATATGATGATATTGAAATATTTGATATGTATCAATTGTAATATATAGTTTATGATGTAGATAAACATTTTAATATTCAGTAATCTTCCATAAATGGTTATTATCAATTATGGAAATTTGATATGATGAAACACAAGGGAGAATTAATAGTGTATTTGAATAACAAATACATGAATGGTTGAATAATTACTCATAAATTATGTAATATAAAAGTAAATTCTTGAAAAGGATTAATAGTGTCTTGGGGATGATATAAATAGGTCATATCTTTTGATATAGTTATTCCAACCCTATCAATTCTCCCCAAATCTCTCTTCCTTCTTCTTTATTTACCTCAAGAGATACTAACATATCATGGTTTAAAGGAGGGTCCTCCCTAGATGTTTGGTAATTCAATTAGCTTTTGGATACACCATGGATGTAATATCCCCATCTTGATTCAATCTTTATAGTGCTCAGATAAGTGGTCACCACATGAACTCAATCGTGCCTCTCCGTATTCTAGAGGTTTCAAACTAGGAGAGGGATTCTAGGGTATTATTGTGGGGAGACTATACCTCTATGTCAAAGCATTAAACAACCCAAAAAACCAGTAAATAACCATAATAAAAAATAATATTAACATAAATTACTAAATTATAACATTCTATATCAAAATTTAATTTGAAAGCATACAGTCAAACAGACTCATGGTCATGCCAACATATAGACACTGATCCCCCACTGGTCCAATCACATATATATAATTAATAAAATAATAAAGGTGAAAGGATTTTCTATTATCTCTGAGCCATAAATCATTAATATACTATTTTTTTGAGTTACCCCTCTCAATAAAGCAACTATGGACCTTTGTAAAACCTTGATCAGTGATCAGTGAAGTCAAATCAGGTACCCAAGTGTCATGGCTGCCCAACTAGAGTGTGAGTACAACTCACTAGGGTGTCACCAATGTAGTCCTATACATAACCAATAAATGTAGTGCATATTCATGTGACATGATCATTTGAATAATTAAAATCAATTAAAAAAGTATAAATTAATAATAATCATCGATCCTTAGGCTCTAAAGTAAAATCCAGGATTATCACAAACATTCTTCGACAAATGTCGAGTGTCTTTGATAATTCTACAACAACTGTTCCAACCAATAACACTACCTATATCTAGTGGGTTTATGGATACCCTAATTTTTCTTATATGGCTATTACATCATTTTAAATAAATATAACATAATAGTTATAATTTTGAGGATTGAAAGATTTAGTATCCTAGAAAAATTAGGATCATACATCACACATACATAATGAAAAATAATTTTTTTTAAAATAATTCTTCTTTATCCACTTAAAATATCTAACATTATTCTTAGTAAATGTATTTAACAAAGGATATACATCAAATAAATGGGTGAGAAAAATCTTAGTAAGAGGATGAAAAAGGTACATGAATCAATATAACATGGGTGAGCATAATCATCATCATAATATCAAAATCATAGAATCATCATCAACATAATGGGGGTAACATTTTATAAAGTCATGGAATGTGTCGATTCATAAAAATGAAACATCATGTCATAGTGTTCAAATACCACACATAGTTATGAACAATGATAGCATCATGTTCACGTATAACATATGTGTATAAATCATACCATCACCATTTTGAACAAATTTAGAATTATGTTCATACATAATACACATTATCTCATGAGATACATAACATTAAATAATGAATTGGAGGGTTATATAATTTTGGTATAACTTTTCATGTCATAATATTTATATAATCATGCATGCTACATTGAAATCCTAACAATTGTAGTCATGAAATAACCCATAGAAAGAAATGAATTTCATAAGGATTTTAGGGATTATAATTTCATGGAAAAACATTTGGGTTAGCAAATTAATAAGGGAAAAAATATTTTGAATACACATCATCAAAATATAGTGAAGAAGAAACAACTCAAGAGGAGTAAAATATGTGTTTTGGAAAGAAATTTCTTTTTAATAAATCTTTGTTTTTTGATTAAAAATAAAGGTGGAAAATGTATATCCCTAAAAAGAAAATGGAATAATAGTGAAATTATATTTATAGAATATTATAGGAATATACATACAGTAGATATAATTAAAGTGGGATAACCCAAAGAAAAGGAGTTGGGTTCAAGAATCCCCTTACCTTAATTTCGGCTATATTTCATTAACTTTTCTCCTCCTGAATAAAAAACTTATATTTATGAAAACATTGAAATATAAGTGAATTATGTCAATTTAATTCACTATTTATAATTATAATTTTATTGTATTTATTAATTTCTTTTTATGAAATTGAAGTGTTTTGATTTCATGTTTTCCTTAAAAATTCCTTGTTTTGGTTTGAGTTCATAATTTTGTTTAAGGAAATTTATACATAAGTAGAATAAATTAGAAAATCTTAAAATACAAAAATTTATAAATTTTTATATAATAATTAATTTATTTTAACCATCCATTGGTTTTGTGATAATATAAGGATTGACTATGTCATCATTTAGGATTAACCGATCGTTAAAAGAATATTGTCGAAAGAGAGGGAAAGAGAAGTTTGAAATTTATATATTTTATAAGTATGACACATATAATAGGTTAAAATAATTTATATAATGTTAAAAAAATGACTAATTAATTTTATAATATTTATTTTTGAATTTAATAGGGAAAAAATAAATAGAATAAAAAAAGATAAGAGTTGATATAAATTTACTCTTTCTTTGGTGTAGCTTCTCTTTCACAACACTAAAACTCCCTTGATGTTTTCATATTTTTTACTCTAGAACATACCTAGGTATTATAAGGGGATTGATATGTAGTATTTGGGTAGGTATTTATCTTTTTAAAGTGAGTGAGGAGTGGTTATACAAGTAGAGGGAAATGGGTTATTTATACTTAAGGAGAGGGGTATTTTTAGAATAAAATATTAAATTAAATAATATATTATAGGTAAAAATTATAATAGTGAATTTTTGAAATATAAATCATATATAAAAATAATATAATGGTTTTTAATAATTTAAACCATTATATGATTCGAATTCATTAGTTTATTTAAAAGGAAAGTGAAAAAAAGAAAAATTGTTATTTTAAGGGATCACTTTTGGCTTTAGGTTTTTTGAAAATGCTTTTTAGGTTTGGAATTTAAGATTAATTTATTTTAGTGATTCATTTATGAAATTAAATGTGTTTTTATAAAACTCAAGTTAAATAAATTATTATTTCATTATTACATTATGATTTATGTAATTTAAGATACACAGTTTATGAGAAAAAATGTACATTTACTATTCACATGAAAATTGAAGTATTTCAAAAAATTACCAAAAAATAACCCTTGTAAAATTTTGACATGAATATTTCAAAAATTATATTAATGTTTTAAAAATAAATTTCTATCATAGGTAATTTTATTTTTTAATATAAAAATTATGAGTTTTACATAATACTTTAGAATATAATTTATTAAAAATGTGCTCATATTTTCTTTGAGTTTATTAATCATGATATTTATTTTTTTGGAATTATAATATTTAAATTTACTTAAATTAATAATGGTAAATATTATTTACATTATAATTTATTTATTTTATGTTAAATTACTATTCTAATTGTCAGGTTACTATTCTCAACTGTCTAGTTACTATTCCCAATGGTCACATTACTATTCCAATGTTTACATTACCTCCTATAAATATTTCTTCATTCTATCACTCAATATTCAACTCAATTCCTCTCAAGGTTTTATATTTTTATTTTCTATAAAGTTTATTGGTTTAATAATATATGTTTTTTATTCTATAGTGTTTTCCATTGGAGGGATGATTCTATAATATTGGGGTGATTCATATTTTCCCATTTTGTTTTTTCTATTTTCCTTTTTTAACTTGTATTAATTAGAATTTTAATGGGTTTATTCATTTAATAATGTAACAGTTTATATTAATGAATAATGTGTTTTTGGTTTCTCTATGTTTTTTATGTCTATAATATTCTATAATATAATATAATGGGCATTAGTCTCAAGAAAAAACCATCATTTATAAACTCTGGGTTGTTACAGAGTGTGCCTCTCCCCTTTGAGGAATCCTTCACTTAGATCCAATGTATATAATTATAGGAAAACTTTATTCATATCTATGGTGTACCCTACCAAGAAACCATCACCTAGATCCAGGGGTGTGTTTCTCCCCTACCAGGCATCCATCACCTAGAGTTGGGGTATACCCTCTTAGGAAATCTCTATTTGGATATAGGGAAATCCTTATTGAGAACCCAACACATAGATACATGGGTGTTCCTCTCATTTATCAGGCATATATCACTTAGATCTAGGGGATACCCTTCTAGATAAACTAGAACTAGAACTAGGTTTTATCCTATTAGTAATCCATCACTTGGAATAAAGGGTGTGTATCTCCCATGCTATGAATCCATATCCTATAGAAAGTTGTAATATATTGAACCATGATTTTCATACATAGATATGACATCTTAATAGATGAATATACAATATATTTTACAAATACATTCCCAAGGATCAAAAAGTTTTAATGTCTTTAATAACTAGATATACAATCTTCTAATTTCTTGAAAGATATTTAATATCACCCACATATATATTACATATTAATAGATGAATATATAATATATTTTTCAAATACATTCCTAAAAAAATAAAGGTTTAAATTATTTGGGGCTAGATACACTATCTTATTATTTATTGAAAGATATTAAACATCTCCCACAAAGATCTTCCCACATAGTACTCTACTTGGAAATACCCTTCTTAAAAATTTTATTCATAACCTGATGAAATTAATAATAATAAAGGGTGAGCTCAAATTCTTGGTAAGGTTAAATAATAAAGATGTAAAATATCACTTAAGAATAACATGAGCATAAGGGTATGATAATATGAGCTTAACATTTCAAAACCATACCATACATCTCATAGATCATAATCCTAAATCATGGAATAAATATTGGTAGTTTATAATATATGAATCATAAAGGAATCAAAAAACATGATCCATGATATCATAACATAGATATAGGTATATTTCAAAAACATAATCTTATAATATTTTGAACATGTATAAATAAAAACAAGTTCACTAATTAATCTAAGAATAAGTAATGAGGCCCTCGTGTAAACTTATGAACATGAAACCGGGTCCACACATAATATTATAGGTATAAAATTATTGTACACACATAAAATCATGGACATGAAATCTAGGTTCATTCATAAAATTATGGACAAGAAATTTAGGTTCATGCATAAACTTATGGATATCAAATTCAGGTTCATGCATAACCTTGTGGACATGAAAACTAAGTCCACGATTAAAATTGTGAACATAAAATCAGGTTCACGCATGAAATATTTACCTCATGAGTTATAAATATTTACTCAATGCATTTCAGGGATATAATAGACCCACCCATCAAATAATTAGAATCCATTCATATGTATTCAACATGATCATGATAACATTTAACATTTCTTCATAACTTGACCTCTGGAAATGGAAATGGGTTTCATAAAAATTAAATCATCAAAACAATAAACCATCTAGAGAAATAATAAGGATGGTATCATAGAATAATATACCAAGTAAAACTTAAGTAACACCAAAGGATTTCATTATAGATGAAAGTGATTTTCAAAATAAATTCAAAAATTTATTTAGAAAAATAACCTTTTCATTTTGTAATAAATTATTTAAAATATAAACATTTCCAAAATATTTTAGAAATTATTTTATTTGAAAATAAACATTTAAAATTTTCATGGAATATTGAAATCATTGATCAGTCTTGATAGTGGGAAATTATGCTCATGTTGTGTACGATACAACAATGATTCTTTTCACATTTTTTGTAAAAATTCAAAACTACCTCATTCAAAAAATGACCAAAATATTCTTTCTAAAACATTTTGTAAAAAGTAAAAAATAGATAAAAAGTATTTTTAAAAATAATATTATAATAGTAATAATTTTCTTTATTTTTTTAAGAAAACATAGATATAGAAAAAAAAGGATTTATGACTGAAGTGATAAATAAAGTTGATTTTCTTTAAAAACATTTTCTTTTATAAAATGAGTTCATAAATAGAGAAAAATAAAATGAAAACATGTTATCTCTAGAAATTACTAGAGGATAAGAAAATTCAAGAGTTTAAATAAAGGTAAATGATGAAATTTTATCTTCAGAAACTTAGTCATGAAAAATTCCGATAAGCAATGATATTATAACATAAATGCCTTAAAACTTTGGTAACTTCAAAATAAAACCCTCATGAAAGAGATTCCATTAGATAGATATTAAAATCATAATAATTTTAATGGTAATAATCATAAAAGACATTAATGGGAATTATATACACCACATATTAGAAAAAAGTGTTGAATATGGCATGTGTCTCATAGAAGTAAAAGTGAGATGAAAATCACTGGCTACTTTGGTAACTTTTCAATTGTAATCCCCATGAAATAGTAGCCTCAAATAAAAATTTAAATATATTTAAAATAACGAGATTCAGGATATATCATGTTAAAAGGTCTCTATAGACACCTCATAAAATAAGATAGTTGTATATTATAATATGTATCCCAAAGAAGACTATTTTAGATGATAAACTCTTACATCAAGTTTGACTTGCTTTGAAGGCCCTCTAACCTCATAATCTTTAGTATCCCTCCTTTAGATAAATTATTAGGTACCCTTGAAATGGTATTTTAATAATACCAACACCACTAATTAATTTAAAGGGAATTTTAGAAGATAATTTGGCAGGGGTAGGTCAAGCTAGATGGCTCAAAGTGGTGTAAAGAAGTGAAAGGATCAACGACCTTTTATATGTGAGAATCGGGGCACTCAGTGAATTTCTCAAAAGATTAAAATATAATAAATTCATTCTCAAACCAAATGATTCTAAATGGTAATAAATTATAATCTAATGTAGTATGTGGTTTAAATACCATAAACAAATAAAATTATGACATGTTTATATGGTGTTTTAAATCTAATTTTTGGTTTAAACTCTTAGTTAACCTATTTTAACCTTAACTAAATTAATGTATTTTTCATTATTAAAGGGTTATAATTTTAATTATAAAGTAAAAATTGGATCATAAATGGAAAAAGGATAGTAATTTATATCATTTATCATCGTAATTTTACTCTTTCAAGATTTTTAAGATTTTTGAATAATTTATTAAAATATTATTAATGTTATTTTAAACAAAATTAACATAATTTGACTTTTAACACATCATGAAAGAAATGTAATTCAAATATAAACCTTTAACATAATGATAATATGTTATATTTATCTAAAAAATCTTGTAACATAATAATTCATCCAAATTTTAATACTTTTAATATTATTAAAATCATTTATTTTATTTTTATATTAATTGAATACATAATTTTCCCAGCATTACATAAGAATTTAGGGAAATTATTTAATCACTAAATATTATAAATAAATTATAATGATAAATAAATTTATTTAACTTTCCAATAAACATTTATAACTAAATATAATCCTTTTTTACCATTATGAAAAAATATTAGAGATATTATAGTTAAGAGTGTGAATTTTTTTACTTTATCTCTTATTTAAATTAATATAATGTTTATAATCAAATAAATGTGGAACCAAGTGGCCATATATTCAAGACTTAGATGGAAATGATAGAATTATTCCTATCCAGTAGGATAAATTCCTTTTTTAGAGAAATTTTGAAGCATTATCCCATTTATTTAACCCTATTTTACCCATTTTACACTTACCATAGTAGAGAAAATTTATTATGGTTACTACTCATATTGATGAAAAATAAAAGGAAAATATTTAAAAAAATTGGACCTACTGATTCCAAATATTAAATCCATTTTTCAAGATTCAATTTCTAGAAGGTTTGGAGATTAATTTAAGATAAAAATGTAGAATGCAATGAAAAATTGTTTTTTAGAAAAATAAATTTTTAAATATAAGAAAAGTTATACCAAATTTAAAAATAACATTAATTCTAATGGACTTAATTGGATAATTAATAATATAATATAACTAGTTTAACTTTGAACTCATTTTAAAAAAATAGACCTTTATAAATGATTGAAATAGAAATACATTCACTACTACAAAACCGATGTTTAATAGCACTGGTATTTATTAGAGCTAGAAAAATACACTGATAAATGACATATTTATCAGCACTAAGGAAAGAGCTAATAAATTTAACCTTTTACCAGTGCTTTTTTTGTAGCTCTAATAAAGGGAACCATTATAAGTGCTTTATTTTTAGTACTAATAAAGGGTACCCTATATCAGCACTTTATTTCTAACGGTTATAAATATTTCTTTTATCAACGCTTTTTTAGCACTAATAAAGATCCAAATAAATAAAAATAAATATTTAAATAAATAAAAAATAAAAAAATGAATTTTTTTAAAAAAATACAAATTTTATTAATTAAATAATTATTGATAAAAATGAATAAATTGATTATACATTATTATATATTAAACATTTTATTAACTAGATAATTATGATAATTAATGTTATTAAATTATATATATTAAATATATAGATATATATTAA
The DNA here is from genome assembly GCA_963277665.1 of Viscum album. NCBI lineage: Eukaryota > Viridiplantae > Streptophyta > Magnoliopsida > Santalales > Viscaceae > Viscum > Viscum album. The sequence goes on from OY728132.1 coordinate 494,810,522, forward strand.
TGTATATAAATATGATTTATATATTTAAAAATATTTATGTGCTTTACATTAAATATTCATATATTTATTGAATAATGGTTTATAATTAAAAATATTGGATAATTTCATAGTACTCGACATATTACAATAGTTCGGGGAGGGGGATTACAAAGAAACAAAGAAACTATTGCACCTATAAGTACTTAGGGAGACTCTATCCTGAGACCTCCCAAGAGACCCCTCAAAGATGTAACCACTGGGCAACACCCCTGGGGGCACATAGTACTCGACATATAATTGAATGTCATTTGATTTTTCAATTTAACATATATAGATCACATCTGTGTTATATTGATTTCACATATATGCAATTAATGCATTTTTATATACAATGCATACACATAAAACCTATCCATTTTTTCAATATTATTAAAGTGTACTTATTCTTAATTTATTCAATTACACTCATTTTTAATATATATGCATGCACTTAAAATTAGATATTCATTAATATTGTTAAAAATGTTTTTGTAAAAAAATATTTATAAATAAACATATTTATAAATATAAATTTACTATATTTATATAAATATATATTTATAATTAAAAATAAAGAAAATTTAAAATTATTTATATAATTATAAATAAATAATTATATATATTTAAATAATTATTAAATTTAAAATAAATTTAATTAAATAATGAATATGTTTAGTATATTTATATATATTTATTAAATATATATGTATAATTATATAAATATATATAATGATATAAATATTATTTTTTAAAAATATTTCTATAATTATAAATAAATAATTATAAAATTATAATAAATATATTTAAAAAGGAATATATTTACTATATTTATATTTATATATTTTTATTAAGTATATATAAATATTTACAATTTTTTATTTATAATTATAATTATAAATCCTTTATCAACTATTAAGTAATAAGAACTGATAAAATCATCTTTATCAGCCCTATAATTTTTGCACTGATAAAGATTGATTTTTTCAGCATTTTTTTAGAACTAATAAATACCTACCTTTATCAATCCTAAAAATGCACTGATAAAGAGTCCTTTTAGCAAGGATTAAATAATAAGTGCTGATAAAAGGACTATTTGTCATCGCTTATTTGTAAGCACTCATATTAGTGTCCCGATCTAATTAATAAACCTTAACCATCGACAAACCCATCACGATATCAGAAGCATTCCATGAAATCCACCCATTTTTGGTGCTCCTCCTCAGTGAATTGAACCTTGAATCACAACAATCGACTGCCTCTCGAACATCTCGTCAGACATCTGGTGTTCGATTGAAGTTAGGGTTTCCATAGAGGGTTTCATATTTTCTTTAACCTAGGGAGACTAGTCTTCCAATTTTCTTTGTGTATTTTTTGTTTCATTTTTAATTTATTATTTTATGATGTTATTATTCATGGTTTGGTGATTGTATACTAGCGAGTTTGGCCTTCTGATTTTCTCAGTTTTCAATTTTGATTTAACTCTTGATCTCTCGTGGAGAGTTTATTATTTCTAGACTCTATAGTGACACATGAGTCACATGGAGTTTGTTTTGTTGTTTTATTTTTTTTCATTTCCCAAATTTATCACCAAGATCCATCATACATATTTTTCATTCTTTATTTTATCAATGGTATTCCATACATGTGAAATTTTAGAAATTGAAACCTGGTATTTTTTGTGTGAGGGAGTTGAAGGTAGGTTCAGGGATTTATTTTATATTATACTAATTCATACAATATATTTCCTACTTATCTAGGTTGGTGTGGGAATCCATTATATGGATCCATCATGGCAGTTTTTATTTAAATTTTATTTCTATTAGTTTTATTTATTTTTTGGTCCAAATCATTCCTAATGTGTTGTTTTTCATGCCTTAGTGCTTGTTGTCAGCCCAAGGGGGATCGAGAATGTCCCTTGGACACTATCATGGACCAGCTCGGGTGTTTGATATATAGATTTATTGGGTTTTTTTAGAAACTATATCTATTGTTAAATGTGTTCTACCTTTTCTCAATAATCCAACTTCCTATGTTTCTACACTTTTAAAAATATTTTTTATTTTTCTCCCTCTTTTAATTAATCCAACATTATTTATAAATAATTTTAATAACAATATATGAAATATTATACCTTGATGATATGTACTATTTTCTAACTACATTATAATTTTTCAACATCATACTACTCCCCCTCTCTCAATAATTTACAAAAAACAATATCCTTTTGAGATTACCCTTTTCTAGTTATACCACTTTTTTGAGACATATATACCACTATAAGACATTATAATTTATTTCTTAGAAATGTATATTTTCAAGAATTTCACCCCTTTTGAGTATTTACTTAACTAATAACAAGTGTATTTCCATGGAATCACTTTGATACCTAGCTTTATGACATGTAGAAAAATAGTATGAAAAACCTTTTTACTATCAAGGAAGTTGGAATATAATGAATCTCCCACACTCCATGATATATATTGACATTCCATCCACAACATTATAAAATTTTATTCAATTTTCAGTGGGTGTCAACATGGGTTGTCAAACTTCCTTTTTAAATATATAAAACACTTCCCTCGAATACAAGGATTGGGAAATAAATAGCTCATAAATTCCATGAGTCGCCTATAAACTAAGGAAAATGTCAACTCACTGATCATCAACATTTAAACATTTTTCTTTGTTAATGTAGAAAATTATTATCATCATTCATCTCTTGGACCTCAAAATATTATGTCATACACATTGATAAATACTTTCAATCTATCCACAAAATTTTTTTATGTAATGATTATGATTAATTCCTCATTTTTTAAATTAAATTTTCTTAAATAATTAATCTAACCTTTAATCCCAATATCTTAGTTCTTGTTTCAATTCATACATCACCTTTTTCAATTTAAAAACATTATTCTCATATTAAAGAAAGAAAAAACTATCAATTTGTTTAATATAAACATCTTATTTTTGTAATCCATTAGTAAATGATAATTTTATATCCAGTTGGAGTACCTTAAATTTCATTGGGATAGGTTAGTGTGGTGATATGGAATCATAATATTCTTGAGATGTTTTCAAATATTGACATAATATTAATTTTAAATGTAATAATTCCTTATGTTACTACATAACTTGTTCCAATACAGTTTTATATCTTCTAGTTGACTAAATGAGAGTTTATTATTCTTGTTTATCATATTTGAGTTTCTTATTACTCCTTAATTTCCTATATTATATTTTCATTTTTTTAGAGAATTTAATAAAGATTTTATGTATAGTAATTATTTTCTTAAATCTAATTACCCATTTTCTTCAACATACTAAAATTCTTTGAAACAAACAAATGTTGAGTTTCCCTTATTAGAATTGTCTATAACATTCACTTTTGATAATGAATATCTTATGTGTACTTATTTATATATTATATAAAATTAATATTATATAAACCCAAAAGGATGGATATAAACCAAAAATGGATGCATGTTAACCGTTTTATAAACAAATATGATGATGGAGTTAAAGTGTTCATCAAGTTTTCAAGAGATCATGCAGACGAACCTTCTAAAATCCTCTATCTGTGTTTAAATTATTGTTATTAAAGAAAAATTAGTCTGGAAGAGTTGTAAGAACATTGATTTTTCATGGAATAGATCAACTCTATAAATATTGGACTAAACATGGGAAAAAAATGAATGTGGACATCGATTGGGATGATTCTACGGTTTATGAATTATTTGATGTGAATAACTTTGTAAAAGATAATGGATATCACATTGAAGAAATGAACATGGAAATTAAATATGACTATTGTGATTGTCAAAAGTTATTTGAGGATTTAAATAGCTATTTTAAGAAACTATTGTATACCAGTTTTACTAAATACACAACACTTTCAGTTGTATTGAAGTTATATAATTTGAAAGCTGGAAGTGGATGGAGTGACACTAGCTTTATAGAACTACTTGGTCTTATAAAAGAAATGTCACCAGAATAAAATGAACTACAATGATGAAAATATAACACTAAATGAAAGTTAAGTTCAATGGGAATAATCTCTAAAAAAATAAATGCTTGTCCAAATGATTACATATTGTTTCTCAAGGATAGTGAATTGCTTATAAAATGACCTAAGTGTGGCGCAAATCGATACAAGAAAAATGAATCAAGTCCTTCAAAATCTGTATGGTACTTTCCAATCATTCCATGGTTCATATTACTATGTGGATGTTAGGAAACCACAAGATAATTAATATGGTATGTAGATACAAGAATTAAACATGGGAACCTACATCATCCAACAAATTCTCCTTAGTAGAAGAAAATTGATTACTAGTTTCATAAATTTGGTGATGAGATGAGAAACTTTCGTCTTTCATTATCTACAGATGAAATAAATCCTTTTTGTGAACAGAATAGTACTCACAGTATATGGATTTTTATGTTAGTAAATTATAACTTTCTTCCATTGTTATGCATTAAGCAAAAATACATTATGGTGTCTCTACTTATATTTGGACCAAAGCAACCCTGTAATGATATTGATGTATATTTGGATACATTAATTGAATATTTGAAATTGATGTGGGATACATGTATTATAATGTATGATTCTCATAGAAGTGAATACTTCACATTGAATGATATATTGTATGGAATGATAAATTACTTCCCTTATTATGGAAATTTATCATGATATAACAATAAAGGAATTTTGGGGGGTCCCATTTGTGAAAAACTCACATACTCAGTTCAGTTGAAACATTCCTCAAAGAATGTGTTTTTAGAACATTAGAAATATTGGTCTCAATGAAAAAAATCATGATACTGAATGACAACATTTTATGGTAATATCAAACAAGGTACAACATTGTCTCCAATAATGGGTGATCAACTATACAAAAAAAGTAAAAAAGATTGGCACTGTTTTCGGTAAACCATTTTCGAAAGAACATAAAAAATCAGGTTAGAAGAAGATATCAATTTTATTTGAATAAATGTATTGGAATTGTTTGTATGTCATACATTTTCTTGATTTCATGAATATAGAAAAAAAATGTATTTCATAGTGTTATTGGCACATTACTAAATGTTCTTGAAAAAATGAAATATGGCATCAAGGCTAGGTTGGATTTGATTAAAATGGGGATAAGGGAAGAGTTAGCACTGGTTAAGGGTAAAAGTCATACTTTTCTTCCTCTCGTAGCTTACGCTCTATCTAGGTATGAAAATTTTTAATTTTACATTTTCCTTCCTAGTGTAAAAGTTCCACATGGGTATTCATAAAATATCCTAAATGTCATCTCAATGACTAATTTGAAGTTACAAGGATTAAAATCACATGACTATCATTTTTTGATAAAATATTTATTGAATGTTTATTTCCATTGCATTCTGACTCAAAATGTACATCAAAAATTAACCATACTCTACTTCTTTTTCAAATCTATATTCAGTAAAGTTGTAGACCTAGAAAATTCTCCCATCATGAATAAGGAGATTGCTATCATATTATGCGAATTATAAATGTTCTTCCCAACACCATTCTTTGATATAATGGTCCACCTAATGGTTCACTTTGTGAGAGAGGTTCAATTATGTGGTCATGTCCATTATGGATAGATGTAACCCATTGAATAGTATATGAATATTTTGAAAGGGTATGTCAAGAATCAAAGTTGTCTATAAGAATGTATCGTAGAACGATATATTATTGAATAATTTATTGCATTATTTACCTATTACCTATTATATGTTGAAAACATCAGTCTCACAAAGTCTCTCCATAGAGAACACCTTATGGGCGAAGCGATTTTCTAAATATATATTGTTATAATCACCTTGAAAGAGTAGGATCAAGAACATATTTACATATTACATAATAGTAAATATGTTCATCCATACATTGAATCCCACAAATAAATTCTTAGATATTTTAATCCATCAAGGGATGAAGGATGGATATCAAATACACATAATCAATAGTTTATAGGAAGGTCCATAGGTCAAATTTATAAGGAGTTATATGAAAATATGAATTAAAAAACTGAACGTCTCCAATGGCTAGCTATAGGACCGAATGAAAATGTTATATCTTACACTGGTTTTTTAATCAATGGTTATAAATTCTATATAAAATAAGATGATGAATTCAGTACAATTAAAAATAGTGGTGTTATTCTTATAGATAAAGCAATGAACAAATTTGGTTTCAAGGATAGAAATCCAATTTATGTAAATATGTCATATTTGTCATTGTCGAACAGATATACAAGTTAGATTATACAACATTTCAAGTGCTGATTTTCTATTGAAAATGGGTTGACAATATCAATGGAGTGAAATTTGATGAAATGAGATTTGTGTAAGTGAATTTCAGTATGGAAGGGGAAAAGGGTAAGCTGTTTATAATGGCATCACAAGAAGTGCAAGTATTTTATATCTCTGATCCAATAAACAAGAATTGGTCGATTTTCCTACTGGAAACTTAAAAAAATGTTGGGTCAAATGAAAATTCAATCTTGGATGACCCTTTCATTGGGACATCAAAATCAGTTAATGTCGGTCCCAATATAGACAATGTATTATACTTTATAAGGGACCACAAAGGGGGGATTTGGATTCTTGATAGAGGAACCAAATCCTTGAAACTCTTAAAAACTAAAGAGGGTTCAATGAGAGGGTAAATGTGTTTTTTAATATATTAGGTTTTTCCTCATAATATTATATGTTATCTACTACATTAACATAATCTAAATTAAATGATTGACTACTCATGCATACAATGTATTCTACACATGATGGAAGAAAAAACTATAATGAAGGAAACCATTTGGAAACATGTAAAGGTAATGTTACAATATACTTTCTCTATTTTACTGAAAAATTATAAAATGAAATATTTATTTAATTTTCATTATTCCTTGCAGATTTTGTTTATTTTATAAGATTTTTGTCCATGTGCCATGCCTGTGTAGGAAGAGAAATGACGATGTCTCTTTTCAATCATAGAGGTAATCTTGATGTTTTCACAGTAAAATAATTATCCATAGAATCAATGTATTGTTTCATATTTTTATTTATTTATTTATTTTTAGTATTACTCACATAATAAATGTTTTATTATATAGGTGGATTATTTTTTCTAGTTGTGTTGATCTTTCCAACTTTCATGCTTCTTATCCCTTAAAATATTTTCACCCCTATAGCAGTGCATTTATCACTTTCTTTCAACTTACCTCCACTTTATTTACAGGAAGAGAAATGACGTTTCCTCTACTCAATTATAGAGGTAATATTTATGTTTTCACAATAAAATCATTTTCCATAGAATTAATATATTGTTTAATATTTATTTATAATTTATTTATTTTTAGTATTACTCACATGATAAATGTTTTCTTATATAGGTGTATTCTTTTATTCGAGTTGGGGTGCTCTGTCAAAATTTTATGCTTCTCCTCCCTTAGAACCTTTTCACCCATACAGTGGTGAATTTATCACTTTATTTCAAGTTACCTCCACTGCCTTATAAGTAAGAGAAATGATTCTCCCTCTACTCAATTATAGAAGTAATATTGATGTTTTCAAAGTAAAATCATTATACATAAAATTAATGTATTATTTCATATTTATGTTTAATTTATTTATTTTTAGTATTACTCACTTAATAAATGTTTTCTTATATAGGTGGATTATTTTCTTTGAGGTTGGGTGCTCTGTCTAACTTTCATATTTCTTATCCCATAAAACCTTTTCACCCCTATAGTGGTGCATTTATCACTTTCTTCCAAGTTACCTCCACTACCTTTGTAGGAAGAGAAACGATGCTACCTCTGCTCAATTATAGAGGTAGTCTTGATATTTTTACAGTAAAATCATTGACCATAGAATTAATTTATTTTTTCATATTTATGTTTAGTTTATTTATTTTTAGTATTACTATTATAATAATTCTTTTGTTATACAGGTAGATTATTTTGTTTGATTTTGGGTGCTCTATCCTAATTTCTTTATTCTTATCCCTTAAAACCATTTAACCCCTGCAATGGTTCATTTATCAATTTATTTTAAGTTACCTACACTTCCTTTATAGAAATATAAATGATGCTACCTCTTCTCAATTATAGAGGTAATCTCGATATTTTCACAATAAAATCATTGTTCACAGAATTAATGTATTGTTTTATATTTATATTTAATTTATTTATTTTTAGTATTACTCATATAATAATTTTTTTCTTATGTAGGTGGATTTTTTTAAGTTGATGTGGTTTGTTCGAAGCATCTCATGTAGTTTTGGTGGTTCGACAAAGAAATTCAATGGAAATCATGGTAACATTGACAATTAGGTTTGTTTTGAAATTTTTGGACATGTAGGAATCGACCACACCTCAATCCAGCACATGATGTGACCTGTATAACTCCAAGTAATTCTTTATATTTTAAATTGACATTAATTTTAGTAAAACATACAATTGAATTAATGTGTCTATTATGAGTTTAAAATCCACATTTGACTTTAAAAAGTTTCCCTCACTGAAAACCAAGAAAAACATTCCTAGATTTTCTTGATGATTTAGGGAATCAATTCATAAATAATTTGCAATATGTAGGAATCAGTCTCACATAAAACTGATACACAACGTGATCTTTATGAGTCAAAGTGTTTGTTTTAAGTTTAAAATGAAATTTTAGTATAAAAGAAAAGTGACATACTCAAAACTGAGCAAGGAAATTCATATTGTTATAATACTTTATATCAACAATCCATAAGTTATTTGGAATGTGTAAGAATCAGTCTCACCACAATCTGATGCATGAGGTGATTGGTATGACTCTAAGTGTGTCATTATTTAAAATTGAAATTAATTTTAGTAACAAAACAAATTGAACTACTCAACACTGAAAAAACATGTTAAGATAGTTTTGATACTTTAGGAAAATGATCCATAAGTGATTTGAGACATGCATGAATCATCCACACCTTAATATGATGCACGGTGTGATCGATATGACTCCAAGTGTGTGTTTTTATTTAAAATTGACATCAGTTTTATAAAAAAGGCCAACCGACCTACTTAAAATCAAGAAAACACATTTAAATTATTTAAACACTTTAGGAAAACAATCTATAAGTAATTTTTTTTGTAGGAATCAGTAACACCTCAATTTGATTCATGGGGTGACTGATATGATTCCAAGTGCATTTTTTATTTAAAATTGTCATCAATTTTAGTAAAATTAACACTTTATGTTAATTTATTTCTTTATATTATTACTAAAAAAGAATTTTTTTTCTTATAAAGGTTCATTTTTTTCATGAGTAGGGGTTGTTTTTTTGGCAATAGAATGAGTCAGGTTAGGATTAAAAGTAACATTGATCTTTTTGAATGTATGTAATAATTTTTATTTATGTGATTATATGAACTAATGTTTAAAATGTGTATAATATAGTGTTTTTTCTTGTATTTGTGTTGTAGATTTAATTTCATTTAAATCCTATAATGGGACTTATTTTTTGATATCTGGTGTCTCAGGTGCTGCGGTGTGCTGTTATAGCACAGTACAATTTCTCCCTTTATCAGTGATTTTTATAAGAACTGATAAATGGTTTTTTTAGTAGTGCTAAATTAAAGCATTGATAAATGGTTCCTTTATCAGTTCTATTAAAAATGATGATAAAAGACTAGGGATTTTAACCTCTCCCATGTAGTCAGTTCTTCTCTAGCACTAATAAAGGTTATTTCTAACACTTTTAAAGGCCAGTTTTGTATTAGTGATTTTTCAATAAAAGTCATTATTTTTTATTATTCATCGAAAAATCCATCCTTTCAGAACGTATTAAAAATTCACTCTAAGATAATTTTGACATGTTTATTTAAAAAATGAATTTTATTTTATTATAAAAAACTCTAAAAGTATTAAAAATTAAATATAATATATTCTCACAATAAAAAATAAAAAATATGTTTGAAGGAAATGATTTTTGAAGCATAATATGACTTTAATAAAAATATGAATGATTATTTAACAAGAATAAATGAACAAATTTTAATTGAGTATGATCTTTATATATATGTCATAATGTTTTTATACCTATTAATACCATCCAATTCAATGGATAGTTTGTAACACTCATATTTAATTAATAATATTTTGTGGTTCATTTAAGCTCGGTGTTTCATGTCATATACACTATTGAACTTAATGTTATTATTTTATAATCTTGGGGTGTTATCGGTATTCCTAAAACCTAATAGGAATCCATTTTTCTTATATAAATCTTTGTGGTAAAAGCATCACACATAATCATTACATGGAACACATCCCGATGAGGTTGACCATCTACCTGAACCCATCCCACAAATCTATAATTGGCCTCTCAAGTGCGTGACCTATCATTATCATAGACATAATAGGCTCATTTTCATTTCAGGTTCTAAAATGACCCCCACAATTATGCCTACACATTTTATGTACACACCCTCTAAGGGTCAATAAAATCACTAGAGAACCCCTTGGGGTCCCCTATGTCTCATCACTACCAGGACACCCCACATGGGACACTCTATCATGTTCTCATCTTGTGGACCAATACCCATCCCTTAGATGGAATTATATGGCCCAAGCCTTAAACATTAAATAATCTTGAGTTAAGTTAATAATTTTACTTTATTTCACATTGAGGATATTTTCAGGTTTGGAGTATTAGATAATTAGTCCATAACTCATACATAAAAAACCATAAAATAAAAATTGGACACTTCCTAATAGTATCCATTTCTTCCAAAATATAAATTTTTTAAAAGAAAACATAATTTCTTATACATAAAAATATTCATAACATTAATATTGACTTCCTAATTTCTCTAGACCATCCTTATATCCCATGAAAAACATTTTAAAACTTGGTATGAACATAAAAAACTATGTAAGGGGAAAAAGAAATGATTCTATAGTCCAGTAAAAACATGAAAACTGTTAAAAACCATTTTCTTAAAAACCCATTATCATGCATTGAAAAATAATTCAAGTGCCTTGGGAAATAATTACCATATCTCTCTTATATTAACTATTATAAATGGAATAACCATATGGTCAGATTCCATCTCTAGAGTACCCAATGAATTGTAGATCTATAATGGAGATCACTCATTATATCTTGAGCTATAATGGGCTCAACCTGACATATTTTGAGCCATAATGGGATTCTACCCATCTTATATTGAGATATAATGGGCTCAACCAATAATAAACAATGTAAAAGGAACATATCATGAATAAAACTCTTGAAAACTCTTTTAAACCATTGAGACAAACACATTCAGATACCACCATACCTTTTTCTTGTAAAAATCACTTTTAAAATATAAAAATCATACCCTTAATAATGAAACCATTTTATTTAAAAAAATATGAAATATTATAAAGAAAAACATTAAAATAATAAATCTTCATGAATGAGAGAGAAACTGCTCATGTTGTATAATTTGAAAAAACATTCCCTTGGCTTTTGTAAAAATAATTGAAAAAGGAACCTTAAATGAGGGTTTTTAAAAGAAAGTTCCTTACCCTGAGTCTGAATCATATCGTACAATCTTTGTATTACTGAAAAATAAAATTAGGTTACTTATTTACTTTCTTAATAACCTTTTTCAATTTTATTATTCTTTTTTGTATCACTTATTTCCTTATTATAACAATTACTTAATTATTTAAGTTCAAGTTAGACGTTTTGTTGATATTCGATACTTAAGTTGAAAATGAACTTGGTATGATGTCAATAGTTAAAGTGGTCATAAGTACATCATATAAAAAAGTGTATTAATAAAATAATAATAAATTTTATACATCAATTATAATTTAATATCAAACCATTTATTTATGGTTATAAAAAATGAACAATGTTATAATCATAGAGATGATAGGTCATACGTACGCATGAATAACGTTTTCATTTTCATTGATCATTGATGAAAATAAGTTAATTATTATTTTAACTTTATATAATCATAATAATATCATTAATATAATATTAATCATTTAAATGTACTTATATATATCATCCATTTGATGTGGTGAATAAAAATAAATAACATCGCTTCATGGAGGTAATAGTTCACACATATGCACAAATAATGTTATCATTTTTATGTGATTTTAAAAATAAGAAAATAATTGATATATAATTATATAATAATGATAAATATGTTATTAATTTTATATATAAACATTAATTACATTATTATATCTATTCTTGATAGATGGTGTTGGAAAACAAATTATTTTGGTTCGTGTGGTGGTAGTCCGCTGTACACACGAACGAATAATTAATTTCCCATTTGATGAAATTGGAGATGGATTTAGGTGTTGATATTAACATAATAACATATAATTATATTTAGGGTACTGGATTTATTATTTTATCATGGATGAATAATATTTTAATAAAGTGCAATAAGAAATAAAATAGAAACACTTAATTAAAAATGATATCTCTCATTCGAACGATCTCCTTTGATTAACACCTTAAAACCTCTAAGGTGAGTGTTATGCATAAAGTAAGGACTCTAGAATGTATGTAGGGATTATAGGAATGGATTTAGTAAGATGTTGTACAAAACAAATTGGTTTTGAAGTGTGAATAAATGTTAATAAGTAGTTCCTTTTTATAAGAGAGGGGAGATACACATTTGGAAATCTTTAAAGAAATAAATTAATATAAATTAATTTTATATTAAAAATGAGTCCAAATATATTTATATAGAATATATGTTGATTATGGGTCTAAATAAATTAATTCAATAAAAATCATACAAGTTTTGATTATTTCTTGGTTTTAAGCATTATTTAACCCTTTTAATTCTTACTATGATATCATGTAATTTACTCTTTAAGGGTTAATATAATTACTATTAAATGCCAAAAGACAAATTAATGAGTCATTGATGACAAATTTTTACTTATTCCAATCAGTTGGATGAAATTGAGATTTTTATAAATTTTATATTATTTAATAAAATATTATTTATTATAAAATATTGATAATGTCAATTTTGACACTATTAATTACTTGAATTTTTAAAAATATCATGACAACATGATATATTCAAAATAAATCATTTACAACATTAATAATATTTCATATTCGTCTATAAAAATCTTGGATAAAATTGATTATATCAAATTATATTTATTTTAAAATTTTTAACATCATTTATTTGATTCTTTCATTAATGAGGAAATTAGTACATCGTCATTATGTCACCATTTAATTTAATTATTTCTTTCCAAAAAAATTATAAATTAATTAAAATAATGTAGATAATTATTTTATATTTAAAATTAATATTTATAGTTGAACATATCACCTATATACATAATTTCATATTAAAATTGTTATACTTATGAGAAACATGAGTACGACATCATTGACTTTACTTTAAATAAAATATTATAAATGTCATACTTACACACAGGTGGCATAAAAAAGATATAACTTCATCCCAAGGATGATTTTTTCAAAACGAAATCCTCAAATAAAATTAATACAAGTTTTAGAATGATTTTATATTAGTTATAATATTTTTTTACCTTGAATTATCTGATTTACCTTTAACCATGGTAATAAAAATATTACTATAGTTACTATTCATAATGTCCAAAAAATAATAGAGACCTATTTACTAAATTAGGACCTTATGAATCCAAATATGAAATCCATTTTTCAAAATTCATAACACAAAACTGGTATAAATTAATTAAAAATTAATTCTGTTTTCAGAATGAGAAAATTGGTTTTTTAAGTAAAAACGTTTAAAATTTCACAAATTATTTATATAAAAATTACATGGGAAATTTATTCCACTAACCTAAATTGGATTAAATAATAAAAAATTAATCTAATTATACTTTAAAACCAATTATAATTATAATATAACTAGATAAATAAATTATAATCAAAATTAGTTTTGAATTAAAATGATGTATTTTTCACTATTAATTAAAATATAAATTTTTTAATAAAAATACAAAAAATTACACCAAATAAATTTTTATCTTACTATTTTAAATAAGAATATTATTTTTTCAAATATAATTTATTAAAGAGGTGAAAACTATATTTAAAACAAGTGCACTATTAAAAGTTGATAAAAATACTTTTTAGGAAAATAATGTAATAACCATAAAACTAGTTTTGTTATATACACTATTGAACACAGTATCTATTTTAATTATTATATAATTAAAAAATAAAAAAATTATTCTATCATTACCTGGGTTGTTACATTCTTCCCCCCTTTTGGAAATTATGTCCTCATAATTTTATTCACTTATTAATTAAGTGGGGGATATCTTTCCCTTATAGAATTTTCAGATTCCCATGTTGCCTCTTCAAACATATAGTTTTTTCCACAAAACCTTAACATGATAAATCAACTTATTCTAAAACACTTTCTCTATGTGGTCAAAAATCTAAGCTGACTGTTCCTTATATGAAATATTCTCTTCCAACTAAACTAATTCTAGACTCAAAACATGAGATAAATCCAGCATATACTTTCTAAACATTTAAACATGAACAAACATTGTGTACATGGGATAAACTTAGAGGAAAATACACTAATTAGGAAACTCATACAAATTTATCAAGGATTTCATAGGGTCCAATGAACCATGAACTTATCTTCCCCTTATTATTAAAATGAATCTCACTTTTCCATGGAGAAACTTTGAAAAAGACATAATCACATAGCTCAAAAGAAAGATTCTTCCTCTGGTTATCCACATAACTTTTCTACCTGCTCTGAGATATTCTCATGTATAGTTAAATTAACAGAACTTTCTCTACCTTTTTGTCTCCCAATTCTGGTCCCATCAACTTCCTTTCACTTACTTCATCCCAAAATAATGGAGTTCGAAATCGCTTTCCATAACATGCCTCATATGACTAAAAATTGATTTATTTTATTATTAAAAACACTTTTTGGTTAAGTGAGAACCGAGAAAGTGAAACAAATGTTGGTCGAGTGTCCAAGTGGATTCACCATTGCAGACACTAGCCAGAACAACCTAAACAAACATGAATAATGAGATAGTGTTCCCAAGGGGATCCATCATTGCAAAAATGAGTCAAAGAAAACCCAAAACACAAAAAGAGAACCCCAACAACTACACCTTCTCCCAAGCCACCAAAATGATCCAAAAATTTTTGGGGTACGTCACACTCAACCAAGATGGGGTCATGTACAAAGGATCACAAATAAATAGTATAGGAAACAAAGAGAAAGAGGGCCATTGAGACACAAGACAGACCAGCAGGGAATTGTGAATCAATTTGGCAAGGAGAAGAGAACCACCAGCACTGAGCATTCCTGTGATTTCCATTCACATCCACGTACAGGCTCAGGATTTTGACAGTGACCCTGCAAAATTCAATTCCAACAAAACCAAACCAGTCACATCATAACAAGACCATAAAAACCCACCAACAGTTGCGACAAAACACCAGATCTGAGACAAAGAGATACCTTTGAAGTGGAAACCACTAGATATGATGTCAATCCATATCCAAACAAGTCTCTCCCATATCTGAAACATCGAGACATCCAGGATATGGGTAAGTAAGAGAAGTGATAAAAACCGAGGAGGGAAGACAAGAACACATCAGAAATGATTGGATCTATGAAAGTTGAGTTTGATGGGGTGACACAGAAAATCCCATGCGGGAGTCTGGTACACCATTGATGGTAGGGGAAGGTCTTGTGGTCTCTTCCTCTAGGAATTGATTCTAATAACATTGTGATGGATGGATCTAAGAGGGAGGATGGATTCATGGGTTGTCTGCATCACGCGAGGGGTAAGTCGGATGGGGAGAGAAACTGAGGAGAGAAGGCACTGAGGCAGAAAACCTAGGATGAGAGGGAGCGACATAGGTTGGACCCGCAGACAATGAGGTAGGATATTGATTGTTTTGTGTGAGGGGGAAGCTGAATGAAGGTAGTATGAGAGCTAAGGAGAGGGATACGACGACGTTGGGGTGAGGGCGACGTAAACCCTAGCCAAGAAGGAGCTCCCAAGTGGCTAAATCTCCCCAATAATACCACCATACAATGCCTCATATGGTTTACATCAATATACTGGAATGAAAAATGTTATTATAATAAAACTAAACCAAATAAATATGTTGAAACTAACATCCATATTAGTTCATTGAGAAAGAACGTAGAATATCCTCTAAGGTCTGAATTGTTCATTCTGATTTCCCATCTAATTGAGGATGAATGGTCATGATGAAATTTAATTTATTACACAATGATGTATGAAGGCCTTTCCAAAAGTTAGAAGTGAATTTGAGATCACAATTAGATATAATGGAGTGAGGAAATCCATGTAACCTAATTATCTCTTTAAGATACATTTGAGAAATTTGATCTAGAGATAGAGTGTCTCGAATAGGAATAAAATGAGATGATTTATTCAATCGATCAACAATAACTCATATCACATTGTTACCTCAATAATTTTTTGGTAATACCACTACTAAGTCCATTGATATATTTTCTCATTTCCACTCTTGTGCTGACAAAGGCTGACGTATCCCTTTCAATAATTGTTGTTATGCTTTAATCTATTGACAAGTCAAACATCTCAGGGTGAAGTCAGAAATATCACTTTTCATTCCATACCACCAGTAACAATCCCAAAGGTCTCTATACATCTTAGTGATTCCAGGATGAACTGAAAATAGAGAACTATGAGCATCATATAACAACTCTTTCTTAAATTGTGAATTAAAAGGCACACACAATATCTTCCCAAATATTAAAATATTATATTTATTAATGTTAAATTCTGGAAACTTACCCTTTTGAAACAATTCTATCATTTTTTATAACTCACATCCTTCCTTCTACGCTTACAAAGTTCTGTTTAACAAAGTTGATTGAACTGTTACCTGAAAAAAATAGTGTAATTTCTTACACCAAAAATTTCTGATCCAAATTTCCTTAAATCATTAACCAAAGAGTCAAATTCTAAATGTATCATGGTTAATGTATAATTACTTTTCTAACTCAAAGAATTATCCACTTTTTTTTCTTTTCTAGGATGGTAATGAATCATGCAATCATAATACTTGATTATTTCTATCCATATTCTCTATCTCATGTTTAATTATTTATGAGTGAATATATAATTCAAACTTTTATGATCAGTATAAATTTAAAATTTTACTCCATACAAATGATTCCAATAAATTTTTAATGTAAAAACAACAATAAATAATTCTAAATGATGTGTAGGTCAATTTAACTCATGAGGTTTCAACTAACATGAAACATAATCAATTACCTAATCATTTTTCATTAGGACACAACAATTTCCTTTCAATGAAGAATCACTACAGATGAAAAATTCATGACATCTAGAAGGAAGGGATAGAACTTGGGAATTTTTTAATCTTTTTTTTAATTTCTGAAAACAATCATCAGATTATTTTTTCCACATAAACTTAACACCTTTTCAATTTAACCTAGTTAATGGGATAGATAACCATGAAAATTTTTCAAAAAAACTTTTGTAATAGTCTGATAAACTAATAAAACTATGAATCTAAGTTATATTTATTGGTATTGGACATTATTTAACAAATTTTGTGTTAATATGATCAATAGTTATGCCATATTTAGAAACAATGTGACCAAAGAAAGAAATTTGTTGCAGCCAAAATTCACAATTTCATAATTTCCCTTACAATTTATTTTCTTTTAAGGTTTTCAAAACAACCCTTAGATGTCTTTAAAGTTCCTCTTTTCTTTTATAATATATCCAAATGTTGTTAATAAACAAAACTAAAACCTTATCCAAAAAATGATGAAATATTCTATTCATAAGATCTATGAATACAGCAGGTGTATTAGTTAACCCAAATGACATAACTAAAAATTCATATTAGCCATATATAGTCAGAAACACAGTTTTCAGAGTGTATTATTCCTGTACTTTCAACTGATGGTACCCCAACCTCAAGTCAACCATTGAAAAGTATTGTTCTCCCTTGAGCTAATCAAACAAATCATCGATATGTGGAAAAAGATACTTGTTCTTAATAGTGATGTTATTCAAGACTCTATAATCAATGAAAAGTATTATTGAACTATCCTTCTTTTTTATAAACAAGACAGGATAACCCCATACTGAAGTGTTAGGTTGGATGAAACCTTTATCTAATAACTCTTTCAAAAAAAAATCAACTCTAAAAGTTCAATTTGATCAATTTGATATGGAGGTCTAGAAATTGGGTTAGCATCAGGAACTAAGTCAATAGTAAATTAAACTTCTCGATCTGGTATAATACCAGGAAACTTATCATAAAAACATCCAGATACTCATTTACCATAGACAAAACCTTAATATAAATAGTTCCTTTTCTTATAATATGCACAAGATAACATTCATTTACATATTTTAATAGTTTCTTATCTTCCATATTTGGTATCAATGGAATGTGTTCATTCTGGTACAAAAACTGAAATTATATTTGAAATGAAACTTATTTATCACTATAGTCTATCTTATCATGGTAAAAAAATCCAATCCATACCTAGAATAACTTCATACTCTACTAGATACAAAACAATAAGTTTTTCAGGTAAATTCTTTCCACATACAAAGACAGAAATATTATTATAATTTATTTTTTCCTCAATTTTTCCCTCAATCATTTTTAACATAAGTTTTGGTTTCATTTCTTGAGGTGGAATTCCAAATTTACCAGAAAATTTCTCAGAAATGAAGGAATGTGTAGACCCATAATCAAAATATATATTGGAAAAAACTGAGAAAAAAATAAATTTTCCTGATACCACTTCATTTGATGGCTCAAAATCTACTGATGTAGTTTTAAATGATTTTACCACAAACTTCTATTTTCAATATTACTAGTTTCCTCTTCGAGTGACTAAATTTGGACACACATTAGCAAAATGACACAACTTCTTATAGTTAAAGAATCTCACCGTTGACTTATCATTATTTTTATGATCATTTTTCTTGAACTCACGAGGCATGTTTCCAAACCTTCCACATCAGTATCATGTCCCAAAATTTATAATAGATACTTCATGATACTTTTTATCACAGTTTTCACGGGAAGGGAATTTTATTTTTTTACCTATAGATTTCTTTGATGAATTCTTCCCCAATTTCAACCAACCTGACTACTTTTTATTCTTATAATCACGAGGCACATACATGTTAGAAAACTCCATCTCAACTTTTTTATCATAATTAACAAGTTTTTCATAGCTTTAAAACTCTATTAAAGCCAAAGATATTTGTAAAAAATTGTTTTAAACCAGAGTAAAATATATTAATTTTACTATAAATTTCCTGAATAAAATATGGTACATACCTGGAAAGTCTCATAAAATTGGATTCATACATAGACACATAATCATCATATTTATACCTTAGTTATAATAATTGTTTCTCTATTCTAAGTCAAATAGTTTTAGGAAAATATTTTTCGAGAAAAGAATCTTAAAATCATACCATTCCAGAGTGTCAAGATCACTATTTTCTATAGTATTCTTAACCATAGACCACCATTGAACGGATTCAAATTAAAAATGATAAATAACTATGGTTACCTATTAGAATTCTGAATATACCATGAATTCAAATATGGTTTCTATGGCGTTGATCTATCTTTCGGCTGCCATTGGATCTAAGATTCCATTGAAAGCTGAAGGATGTTGAATTATGAAATGCTCTGCTACTGCTATATTCCTCTATGGTTGATCAGGTTGATCTCAGGGATGGATTACACTTCCATTTATATCCTATTTCAACTAACCCGTCATAGTAATAAATCAACCAGTTCTAGTTCTAACCATCTCAGGATGCTGATTTGGAAGGCTGTTTTCCTCTCGATGCCTTCCCACCATGGATTCCATGTTTCCTCTATGAAAACCCATTTTGAATAGATAAATATTAGACAAATAAACATGGTAATCTTCAAATACTATATCATTTCAACTTAAAAATAAATTAAAAATCATTTATAGATATTCCATTAATAATATCCTAACCCTTAAAGTTATCTAAACCGACCTTTGATACCAATTACAAGTCCTTAACCTTAAACATTACATAATCTTGAGTTCGGTCAAGAATTATACTTTATTTCAAATAGAGGATCTTTTATGGTTTATATTTTTATATAATTAGGCCATAACTCATACATAATGAAACAATAAAATACAAAGTGTACACTTATAAATAGTATCCATTTTTTCTAAAATATAAAACTTTTAAAAGAAAACATGATTTATTATTCATGAAAATTGTCATAGCATTCATCTTGACTTCCTCATTTCTCTTACCCATCCTTATACCCTATAAAGAATATTTCATAACTTGGGATGATCAAAAGAATATTAGTAAGGTACAAAGGAAATAATTCCTTAGTCCAGTGAAAACATGAAAACCGTTAAAAAACCCTTTTCTTAAAAACTGATTAGCATGTATAGAAAAATAATGAAGGTGACTTGGAAAATAATTACCATATAGGTATTACATTCATCCTTATAAATGAAACAACTATATGGTTAACTTACATATCTAGAGTATCCAATGTATTGAATATTTATAATGGGCCTCACTCGTCATATCTTGAGCTATAATGGGCTCAACCTGGTGTATCTTGATCTATAATAGGGAAAAAACCATCAAATATTGGGATATAATGGTCTAAACCCATAATAAAAAATTTCCAAGAAACATATCATGAATAAAACCCTTGAAAACTCTTTCAAATATTGGATCAAAACACATCCATATATCAACATGCCTTTTTCTTGTAAAAATCAATTTTAAAATATAATAAAAGAACACATAATAATAAAACCATTTTTTTCAAAAAGAAATGTGAAAAATTATAAATAAAAAAATTAAAATAATAAAGTCTCATAAAATCGATAGAAATTGCTCATACCAAATAACTTAAACAAACATTCACTTTGACATTCGTAAAAAGAGTTTAAAAAAGAACTTTTAATGAGGGATTTTAAAAGAAAGTCAGTTACCCTAAATCTGACTCATCACGTACAATATTTATATACATGAATAATAAACTTAGGTTAATTATTTAATTTCTTTACAAAAAATTTCAAGTTTATTTTTCCTTTTTATATCACTTATTTCTTTATTATAATAATTACTTAATTATTTATGTTCATGTCAGACGTTTTGTCGATATTCGGTACTTAAGTCAAAGATAAACTTGGTATAATGTCAATAGTTAAAGTGGTCATAAGTATATAATCTAAAAAAAAATATTCATGAAATAATAATCACTTATATACATAAATTATACTTTTAAAACAAACCATTTATTTATGGTTATGAAAAATGAACAACGTTATAATCATGCAGACGGTAGGCCGTATGTACGCATGAGTAACATTTTCCATTTTTCATCGATCATTTATAGAAAGAAGGTCATTATTATTTTTTATTTCCATAATGATAATAATATAATTAATATCATACTAATCATTTAAATATACTTATATATATCATCTATGTGATGTGGTGAAGAAAAATGAATCACATTGCTTCGTGGATGTGATAGTTCATACGTACGCACGAACGACATTATCATTTTTATGAGCATGGAAAGGTAAGAAAATAATTGATATATTATTGTTTAATAATGATTAATATTTCATTAATATTATATATAAATATTAATTACATCATTATAACCATTATTGAGAGACTGTGATGGAAAATGAATTATTTTGGTTCTTGAGGTGGTAGTCAGCCGTACACACGAACGAATAATTCATTTACCATTTGATGAAATTAGATATGTATTTAGGTAATG
Organism: Viscum album; assembly: GCA_963277665.1. Classification (NCBI taxonomy): domain Eukaryota; kingdom Viridiplantae; phylum Streptophyta; class Magnoliopsida; order Santalales; family Viscaceae; genus Viscum; species Viscum album. The sequence continues at coordinate 494,832,435 of OY728132.1, forward strand.
ATATTAACATAATAACATCTCAGTATATTAAGGATACTGGATTTATTATTTCATCATGGATGAAGAATATTTTAATTAATTGTAATAATAAATAAAATAAAAACACGTAATTAAAAATGATACCTCTCCTTCGGATGACATCCTTTTATTGACACCATGACACCTATAAGATGAGTTTTATGCCTAAAATAAGGCATATATATTATTCTTAGGGGTTATATGAAGGTATTTAGGAAGATAGTTTCTGAACAAAATTGGTTTTTAAGTGTGAATAAATGTTAAGAAGTATTTCCCTTTTATAAGAGAGGGGAGGGGAACTCTTGAAAATCTTAAAAGTAACAAATTAATATAAATTATTTTCTATTAAAAATGGGTCAAAAGAGGTTTATTTAGAATATATTATGATTATGTGTCTAAATTAATTCATATAATAAAAATTAGAAAAGTTTTTTTAATTTTTTAATCCTTATATTTTTTAACCCTTATTTAACCCTTTTAATTCTTATCATGATATCATGTAATTTACTCTTTGAGGGTTAATATAATTACTATAAAATGAAAAACGAATAATAAATGAGTCATTTATGACATTATGAGACTTATCATAATCAATTTTCCTAAATTTATATTTTTTAAAATTTTATATAATTTAATATAATGTTATTTATTTTAAAAAACCAATATTGTCAATTTTGATAGTATTCATTACTTGTCTTTTTAAAATTATCATATCAACATGATATATTCAAAAAAACTCATTTAAAACATTAATAATATGTCAAATTAATACATAAAATTCATGAATGAAAATAATTATATCAAATTAAATTTATTTTAATATTTTTAATATCATTTATTTGATTCTTTCATTAGTAATCCAATTACTGGATCATCATTGTATCACCATTTAATTTAATTTTTTTTTCATAAATACTATAAATAAATTAACATGATGTATATAATTATTTAATATTTCAAATTAATATTTATAGTCAAACATATCACCTATATTAACTCATATTAAAATTGTTATAGTTATGAGAAAAATGAGTATAAAATCCTTGACTTTACTTTAAATTAAATATTATAAATGTCATACTCACACCCAAGTGTCTTCCAAATGATATAAATTCAAAATTAAGGATGATTTTTTTCTAACAAAATTCATCCAAATAAATTATAAATAGTGTTAGGGTGATTTTATATTAGTTACAATATTATTTTTACCTTGAATTACCTGATTTACCTTTAATCATGTTAATAAAAATATTACTAAATTTACCATTTATAATGTACAAAAAATAAAAGGGACCTATTTACTAAATTTGGGACCCTTTATTCCAAATATCAAACCATTTTTCAAAATTCAAAACACATAATTGAAAAAAAAATTAATTAAGAATTAACCCCATTGTCAGAATGAGAAAATGGGTTTTTAAAGTAACTGACTGAAACTTTATTTTTTTTATTTTTCAAATAAATTAATTTTTTGGTTAGTAAGAACCGTACAAGCATCCAAGATGAAAATAGATAACCAAATAAATAAAAATCATGTTTTCTAGGAGCCCAATCCTAGACTAGACCTTCTCCAAAAGAAAGAAAAAACGGACTGGCCAAAGAATCTACCTGAGGCCACACGGAACCCAATCCTCACATCACCAACTATCAGTGCTCAATGATCAGAAGTGGCCACCGCAAACATGGGTCACTCGCTGACTTCCGTAGACCCATAACTTAACATGGACTACCACTAGGGGCCAGTACCACCACATCAACACACCACCGAGCACCTCCGCAGATCTGAACCAAAACTTGGGATGCAACCGGACCAAAAACCAACAAAAATGAAGAAAAAACAGATGCCAGAATTACAACAGGCCAGCCACAAAACTCACTCAGCAGACTCCAAGATCAGAACTGCCATCATCAGATTCACCAACACCATCCCAATTTTACAAATACATGTTGGAACCAGTCCAAAGTGGGGGCATACGCAAAGGGCAAGGCCAAAAGAGTAGAGGAGAATCGGGTAATGATAGAACCATACCCTGAAACACAAAACCCAAAACCCCAAAGGGCCAAACGTTTCCAAAGCAGGGGAGAATAGGAAATTTAAATCCTCAATCCCTGATCATTTCTAAGGTCTCCCTCTACAACCTCATATTCACCCAGGAAGAAGATGATGACCCTACATTGTTCTGACAGCAGTGAAGGCAACCCGCGCAACAAGAAGGGGAAAATACAATGGATCATTGCATGCCTCGAGCGTTCTTGATATCGCCTTCTCTAAAATCATAGTGAATCTATAGTAATATGAAACCGGGTGAAATAATAGAATATATATAGGAAACAACAAATAAATCATCTTCGGTTGTCGCAAGACTGGGGGTGGAGACCTACAACCTAGATTATTGGAGGAGGTTGATCGAAAGACGACAGAGCTCTGAATACATGAACCATAGGGTGATCAACACCCTAACACCATCACCACATGTACCAACCCTCAACTACATGCCCAGAGAAGGAAGATAAGAGATGGAGGGGGAAGAAGGTGGCAGAAAACCCTAATCCACCCAAATGGGTTTTCAAAGTAAACATGTTCAAAAGTTCACAAAGTATTTATATCCAAATTAAATGTGAGATTGATTCCAATTATTTAAATTGGATTAAATGAAAGAAATATAATCTAATTATACTTTAAAACCAATTAAAATGTTAATCTAACTATATAAATAAATTAGACGAAAAACCAGTTTTAAATTAAAATGTAGTATTTTTCACTATTCATTAAAATATGAAATTTATCATAAAAATACCAAAAAATTCAAAAAAATTAAATTTTGATATTATGATTTAAAATAATAATTTTATTTTTTAAAATATAATTTATAAAAGTGAAAAAAAAATATTTAAAATAAGTGTTCCATTAAAAGGTGATAAAACTACTTTTTAGAAAAATAATGTTTTTAAGAATAAAAATAATTTTTTCATATGCTCTATTGAACATAGTTTCTATTTTAGTTATTAACTAATTAATAAATGAAAATGTTTTATTCTATCATTGCCTAGGTTGTTATAGGTATAACATCAACCAACATCCTCAATATCTCATCATCTTGCCACATTTTCCTTATAGGTAATCCTATATTAGTATCATACAAAAGAGATGGCCTCATGATCATACCCTTCACAACTCACTATAGGTCATTCCTCAAAAACATCATATCTATTAATCTCTAAAATGTATACCCCTCAGGTAATCACATCTCATTGGGGGAGGACCACTCATCCCATGGTCATCACAACTCACTCGAAGGATCTAAGGTTTATCAATGGTCCACATGGACATTTCCTTGTCCATCCATATCAATTCATCACTCAACTATATGTAGATATAACTAAATGAACCTATCATTATTTATAATTAAAGTACTATGTTCCTTTCCATTTTACCCCTCATGATCCTTTTTTATAGGGAAAACATTTATGATCCAGGACTTAGTCATTGATGGTTGAGGTAGTCAAGCAAGTGAAAATGGGTCTAACATGACCCATAACACTTTTTTAGTACAATAATTTCATTTTAATTAAATAATTTCATTTAAATTGAAAATTATAGTCATGTATTATCGGAGATACCACATCACAAGCCAAAAATAAATAAATAAATCAGATATAATGGTAGTATTCTCAATGTACCACATACATTAATTCATATTTATTTCCTATGATCCACCACTCATCAGTTGTTCCTAGACTCGTCCAAGTCCATTCATCCAATGTTGTTACACAAAATGACTTAACTCATGTAACAACATCCAAAAAAATTAATTATAAAAATTATTGTTAATTATAATTAAGTTAAAATAGTCATTACCAAGAAACCTCATCGCACTAAAATCATGACCAAACACCCATAGAAGGTCCATGAAATACTCTCACCACTACCTCTGGTAAAATCCCTAACACCTGACATCTATTTAATATAAAATTTAATTAAATTTAATATAAATTACAAATAAATCCATCAGGTGGTTTACCTTTTATGAAATTGTGTTTGATGGATTGTTATCATCTTCATGGGTCATCCCCTACCCATAGTACATGAAATCCTTATAATATCAAATGATTTCCACCATTCTCCAGTGAAAATAATCTCTAAACCCTAAATATTTCAAATAAAATTAAAATAAACAAAAGAAACCAATAATGGATAATAATAGAGGAGAAATCACATTGATTCTTTCAAGAGATCACACCAAAAACACCCTGCATCCATGGGGGGTTGAAAGAGAACAAGTAGGAGGTCATCTAAATCGTGTTTTCATGACAAGGAATGGGGGGATGGTCCCTTAAATAATCAAAGGATGGAAATGGGTTTTCCTCAAAAAAAATTAAAATGTGTGGGGAAAATTGGCTTACACCATGACTTTCCCCACATTGTGGTTCACCTCTCTGCAACCCTTGAGGAACCCATAAATGCTTGTCAATATACTCATCCCATCCTCTCCATTTTCTAGAGGTGGTTCCCTTTGATGCCATGATCACCAAAATACTTAACCCCAAGGCACTATGACGTGGTGGGATATACCCCCACAACTCCCTATAAAAAAACATGACCTTGGGATTTTGAATCCTCATCTTCCTTAAGGGTATCTCCCAAGAACCTCTCCTAGGAAAAATTTACATTCCCTTAACCTTGTGAATTTTTCCCTCTACCATGGGGTCTAGCACCCTATGGTCATCCCCGTAGTGGTGCACATATAATAAATTTATGCTTTGGGTTCACCCAAATTCCACCACCATCATTTCTCAAACATGTGAACAATACATACACCTTGTTCTGATTCTAAAAAAATATCCTTGAAATGTTCAAACATTCAAAATATCAATCCAAACTTCATTTCTCAAACCAAACCAAGATCCAAGGTCAAAAATTTAAATTCCCCTAGAATTTCCCAACCCATATGGACATGGGGTTTTACAACTTCTTTACCATATAACTTCTCATCCCTGAGAAGACACAAAAACATTTTTCTAAAGTTCATGAACTATCTTGTTCAATAATATAATGCTAATTAATTATGTTCTACTCTATAATGAAAACTGATCTTCTATTACACACCCTCAACATGAGGCATGTTATTTATCAAAATCTAATACACCACTCATCACCATCACCAAAACACCAAGATGTTTATTACCCATTACCTTCTATATCAAGACACCACAATGTCATCAATCAATTCTTTATTTGACTTATGGTGATTCCCATAATAGGCCTTAGCTCATACAAGATGATTCCAAGTCATGGGGATTCTCACAATCAGAATCACCTACTAGAATACATTTATAACAGTCTAATGAACCGCTCGATGTAGATTCCTTATCATAATAACCAATCATACTAAAAAACAATATTTGGACCTCTTTTGGGTGAATATTATTTAACAAACTCATCCAAAACTATAGAGGCACTATCAAATCACCCAATATTTATTCCATAATCATTATAGGAATCTCAAGATCTTGTTAACACCCATTCCAAATTTTGAACCTGGATTTTAGTGAAATTATATAGTTGGTTACTTAACCAACAATAACTATCACCATGATCTTGCCCAAGTACTAATTCACATTTGATCTAACTCACCCTTGAGTTACATCAAGACTATCCTAATCTAAATGCTATCAAATATATTCTATCCAACATCAAATCTAAATATTTAATCAAGTATTTATATGAGACTAGAGAAATGTAATTCACTCATAAACTAATACCCAAGAGCTACCTCAACCATCCAGTGGTTGATCCCATACATCCATGACCCTACCCATATTTTGATTATATCTTTATATCCCATGATTTATCCATTAGTGCATGTACTAACTTTACATGGTCATCTTACTCATAACTCTGTTCAATCAAAAAACATTAAATGATACCCATTCCAAACTCACGAGAACATCATCCTAAAAACCTACTAAAATTCTCTCTATAGTGATGGTTACAACCTAAATAAAATAACGGTTCACCCCATAATATAGATTCCTTTACACCACTCCCAAACTAAAACACATATAATTTTTATCATCAGATATGTGTCATGCCTTTGTAACCATGGTCACCCATATTATCAATATTGGCACCATGAAATCCATGGTATCACCACCACAAAATAGAAAACACCTCTCATGACCAGTATGAATTTGAACATCCAATCCCTGCACTAGTTCATTGAATCCATCTGTCCTCAGCCTACTCATGTTCATTCACTTATTTTTAATCCAAACAGAATAGCTCATACAGATCATGTACTATCTCAATCTCATCCATACTTAATGGGTGGATTCTCCCATAAATCCCAATCATATAACCTAGCTCATTATTCCTTGAGTCTCATTTCATCATAACTTGGCTCTCACCCCTAAAAAACTAACCTTGCTCCTCACGCATGTCAATATCATCAATCCAGAAGCACCCTCATACTCTTTTTTTCAATAGGATCAGTATTACTCACATGTCGAGGCCAATCCCATGATCACTCATAAAATGGTAAAATTTCCAAAAATCACTATTTTGAACCCACTCTCTCACCATTACACTAAAATTCATCCAAAATACATATGTATTGTCCTCAATTTCCTACTTCAATACCAAAATCAGCTATGTGATTTAATGTTTAAGATTTTCTAATACATCACCATGCCTATATTATATGCCCGATATCACTTCCATGAATCGATCCTATAACTTGAAGCACATAAAAATTATTCCCTCCTTTATGGAATTCAAAAATTGGGACAAAATTTCTATCAGGTTACCCTTAATAGAATAATGTCTCATTTTATCCATAATACCCAGATCACTAATCTCCTAAGCCACATTTCAAAATTCTAGGCTCTTCTACCTAACCCATAAGTCATATATTACATTATTCACAACTCATGGGTAAAATATATACCCCCATACCAAACATCAATTAGTATCTTATGTTTCAAACTACCCACTCTAGGGTCTTAGATAACCATATTTGGCATCACATTCCAACTCATAAACTTATCAGGGAACCGATTCTCACCTGGAACCTATATACAGGACTATCCCCCCGAGAATTACAATATCAAGATGATTTTTACCAGGCCTTTATATATGAGAACCACCCCTTCAAGGATCATGTTTTCATCTATCAACACATATGTATTTAATGGAATCACTCTAAATAATATGTTTTGGGAAAATCATAATATTATGGTTTAGATAAGTAAAAATACACCAAGAATCTATATGAGAAAAAACTATATAGGTTGTTGTTGATAATTTATATAAATGAACCTATTTTCTCTTAGAAATAGTACCCATGAATCAAATTCTTATATAGACATACTAAGGGTCACTATACATCCCTTATATAGAGGGACTATATAGTCATCATCATCAAACATACTTCCATAAGATCCACATGGCATGTCATTAGAGAAAATATATTATGGTTCAGTTGAGTAGAATTCCACCAATTAATTATATATTAAAAAACCATATAAGTTATTTTCAACACTTTTTACTACTAAAACATGTCATTATTTATAATAATCATAAGAAATCACACTTATGTCATGTGAATCATATATTCTAAATATGAATCATGTACATGGCCTCTTACCAATGGGAAAAGAGACCAAACCCAATAAATCATAACTACAAAACTCAAGTGTTCCATACTTGAAGAAATTATAATACCCTAACATTGAAAACCTGGAATATAAATAATATATCCTTGGTAACCTGGACTTCTAATAAGAAAATATATTTGTGGCACATGAGTTTGATATCTATCACAAACTTTGTCACATTATTTTGTCACATGTCTATAATCTCTCAAAATAGTAAGAAAAAAAATAAAGGTCTAATACACTCTATCATATCAGATATATTAAATCTTTAATACCACTTTATAACATCCCCACCCTAGTTCACTCTAAACAGTTCACAGACCGACAGTCTCTATGTGACCTCCGGTACAACTCCATATATGCTAGAGTCTTCTAACTAGTAGTAGGTTTCTAAGGTGTTACCATAGGGAGAATATTCCCCCATATCTAAGTGTGAAACAATGAAAAATATACCAAACAACATACACAATAATAAATTATGGTAATTGGAATAAATAAAGTATAACAAGTTATATCAAAATGTAATGCAGAATTATATAGTCAAATAGACTCATAGACAATCTAGAATATAAATGTTGATTTCCCATTGAGCCAATCTGATAAAAAAAAATAATAGAGTTGAAAGTATCCACTGTTATTTATAAGATAAAACACATTAATATCTTGACAATGACAAAATATCTTACTCAATCATGAAGCTCTATGATTCTTCCCAACATGGACCCATAATCAATGAAGTCTTCCCAGGTACCCATGTTCCTTGGTCACCAAAGTATGGTGTGAGTATAACTCAGTAGGGAACCACCAATGTGGTACCATATATAACCAGTAAATGTAGTGTATTTTTGTATGAAATACTCATATAAATAAATAAAAGAAACTATATAAGCATAAATAAACAACCATAGTCAATAATTAGGTTATAACATGAAACCTAGGACTAATCCAAACCCACTTCGACTAGTTTTTGGTGTCTTGGATAACATCACACAACTATTACAACCAATACCACTACTTGGATCTAGGGGTGTGCCTCTCTCCTACTAGGAATCCATTACCTAGAGTATAGAAATTATATGATAGGAAAACTGTATCTAGATATAGGGAATAACTATAAATAAATACATTGCTTGGATCTAGGTGTGTGTATCTCTACTACCAGGTCTCCATCACTTGGATTCATTGAATGTCTTATAAGTAAAAATACATTTATATCTAGGGCACATGCTACCGATAATTCATCACCTAGATCCATGGGTGTGCCTCTCCCCAACCAGTCATCCATCACCTGGAGCTAGGGAATACCCTACTTGGAAAACTATATATGGACTCAGGGGATACCTTACTAAGAATATACCACCTAGATCCATGGTTGTTCCTGTCCAATGCATGTAATCCCTATATCTCAAATATATCTTAGTGGTAAAATCAGTCCATCTAATTTTCTCATAGAACACATCCCAATGAAGTCAACGATAAACCTAAACCAATCACACAAATCTATATTCGGCCTCTAAAGTGCATGACCTACCACTATCACTTCCACAACAGTCTCATCACCAATTTGGGTAATAATGTGAAACATATAATCATCTCTACCTATTTCCCATACACGCCCTCTTAGGTTCAACATATCACTAGGTCACCCACTAGGTTCACCCAGGTCTCATCGCTACTATGATGCCCCACATGGTCCCCTCTATCATATTCACATATCATGGACTAATGTTCATCACATAGAGGGAATAGTGTCCATTATTATCCTCAATATATAATCACTTGGACACCTTATCCTCATAGGTAATCTCATATAAGAATCTCATAAGGTATATGGACTCAAGACCACCCCTTTCCCAAGTAACCATAAGTAATTTCTCACAACTAACATATTTATCAATCTCCACAAGGTTTACCCATCCAGGTAATCATGCCTCAAATGGGGGTTACCACACACCCCATGATCATCACAACTCACCCAAAGTCTCTAATTCATATCAAGGCCCTATATGGACACTTATATGACCATTAATATCAATTCATAACTCACCTATACCTAAAGGTTACTAAGGGAACCTATTATCAGTGTCATTAAAATTACTGATTTCCTTTCCATTTCACTCCTCAGGGTCTATGTGTCATAGTTCATGCATTTATGTTCAAGGCCTTGACCATTGTTGGTTGAGTCAATCGAGATAGTGAATACGGGTCCAATTTGTACCCTAGGAATTTTTTTAATACATTCATTTAATTTTAATTATAAAATTTCATCTAATTTTAAAATTTTGGTCTCTAATCATTAGTGATCATATCACATGTCAAGTATAAATAAAAAAGTAAATATCATAGGGGTATGGCCAAGGTACCATCTAATTTAATTTTAATTTATTCTATTTTATCTACCACGTGGTAGCTCTTCCTAGGATCATCCAATTCCAACTTACCAATGACTATCCACATAAGTTCCTAACCCACACCATAATATCCAAACTAATTAATTATAACAATACTAATTAATTCTAATTAAATTCAATTAGACATAAATGCCTAAAATCTCATTGAGAAACCTTATCACACTGAAACCATGATCAACTACTCATAGAAGGTCCACATAGTTCTCTCTTAACTATGATAGGTTAAATACCTAACACATGACATTTATTTAATATCCAATTTAATTTAATTTAAGAAAAAAAATATAATAAAACCACTGGGTTTCATGCCTTTGACAACAAATTTTGGCATCATTATCACGGTACATCCTCTGACCATATAACATAAAATACTCATCATATTGGATGATTTCCACCATGATATATTATGAATCATATCCAATCCCTAACTGGTTCACATGAAATTAGAATAAAAAAAGGAAATTAAGAGTGGAGAAGAAAAGAGGAGAAATCACCTTAAATCATCAAACAAATCGCACAAAAAAAACACCACATCCATGGGGGATCAAAGGGGAATGATGGGGTGGTTATTTGGATCCAACATGTATGGGAAGGAATAAAAGGGGTTCTAAGCCCCAAAATATTCAAATAGGAAATGGGGATTTCCCCCAAAAATTTAAAACATATGGGGATAAATGTCTTCCACCGTGGCTTTCCCTACACCATAGTGAACCTCCAAAAAACCACTAAAGAACCCTAAAATACTTGGAACCACACCCAACCACTCTTATTTTTTTGTCATTGGAATCTACTCACTCTTCCAAGTTTTCCAAAACTATTTAACCTTAAGTAATACATCATAGTGGGCTATACCATCACCATGCATAGCGAAAACACCCAAACTAGGAATTTTGAATTTTCATTTACCATGGGGGGAGCTCCCAGGAACTATTCCCAAGCCAAGGATCCAATACCTCCACCCTATGAATTTTTTCCTCTTCCATGGGGTCCACCATGTCACTTTACTCCCCATTTTAGTGTACCTATAGTGAATTTTCATTGCATGTTCACTCAGATTCATCCACCATCATTTCTTAAGCATCCAAACACTCTTTAGGGATCATAAAAAGTCTAAAAATATTTCCTAAAGATTTGAAAATGCCTAAAATTTCAATGTGAACATCATTTCTCAAACTAAACCTCTCTTAAATTTCAAAAAATAAAATTCCCCTAAAATTTTCAAACTCGTGCACACACAGGGTTTTATAACCTCCCCACCATAACACTTTGCATTACTGAAAAGAATCAATAGACTTATGCCACAAATACCAACCAATCCCAATAATTTATTTTTAACCAAATAATTTCATTATTATCTATAATGATAATCGAAATTATTTTGTGCACTCCATACATGAGGTGCACTATTTATCAAAATTCGATCCACCACTCAATATTATCACTAAAAAACTAATATTGTGCTTACCCATGTCTGTTTATCCTGAGAGACCACATTATTTTTAACCAATTAATCATCTAGAATTATATGTAACCCAATATAGTTCTTATCACATATAGTTTTATTCTGATTCATACTACTCCTCACCATTAGAATCACCTATTAGAATACATTTCTAATGGTTTACTGACTTTCTTAGTGCATTTTCCCTCTCACCACACCCAATCATACACAAAAACATCTTACAGTCCTTATATGGATGACTATTATTTAAAACACTTATCCAAACCCTCTAACACACTATCAAATATTCTTAATTAACTAATACTCATAGGCATATTGAGATCAATTCAACACCCACACCAAATTCCAAATCTCACTCTAAAAGAAAAAGAATCAAAATCCCTTAGAATTTCCCAACCTGTATAGACATGGGGTTTTATAATGGAGGAAGGAACCTGGTGGTTACTTTTAAGAGATATTCATTGTGTATTTTGTACTATATAAGTCTATAATCAATGTAAGGTATATTTTATTGACTTAAAATTCAACATTTTTATTAAATAGAAAAGCATAAGAAAATAAAAATACACAAAAAGTGAAGAGGGTTCACGGGGGAAAAACATAATGAAGGCCATGGAGATCCCCTTGGATAATATATGCACAATTAAATAGAAGATAACCAATACTCAAATACACCACAATCTTGTCTACCATGTTACCTTTGTAAGTAATAATATCTATTGACATGTTACCCTCATTCCAATAGTGAACAATATTCATATCTGATTGAATAATGGAATTTTAGGTTCTAATGTAGTAGATAATGTTACATGGGAATACAAAATGAAACTTTAATGCAATTAACATAATGGAATATTGGTATTCCACCTCTGTTAAGGATAAATTATAAGACTTGTAGAGGTTAATCCCTTGAATCATCAAAATTTCTCACCCGCAACTAAATTTCCCTCCCTAAAGAATGTTGAAAGTCATAGTGATTGAACCACAAGAGTCATGAACAATTACAAAACCTATCATAATACCTTGGGAACAAGAACCATCTTTATTTTATTTCAATCTATGACTGGGGGCCTTTTATTTCACCTAGAAACTCCGCACCCTTCACCCATTGGGAGATGTTCTAGAAGGAAGTTTGTTTGATAAGAGATGGTCCTAAAAATCTATAGGTAGGTTAACATATTTACATTTTGGAACAAAATAATGAAGGAAGTCCAATTATTTTATTATAATGTATTGGATCTTAGGAATAAGAACCTTTTGGAAGAACATGTTGTTGGTGTCCCAAAAAACACAACAGGAAGTAGCAGTGGTGACACTCTATCCCTTAGCATGTGCATGAGACCCCACCTGGTAGTCCCATATCACATTAATAAATTTTTACAAAGATATTACACTTTAAATGGATCCTATAAGGCCCAAAACATTATACCATAGGTGTATATATGTCCTCTTAATTTATTTTATACATGGTTTTTTTGTCATGGCATGGTGATCTTGGGTTTGTGGATTATGAAGTCTTTTTTTATGTTGAATAAGTATTATTTGATCTTTAAAACCCCTTAGTGGTATCAAATCATTCCATTATTCTTGTAACTAGAAATAATTTTTGAAAAATGAATAAAATGTATTTAATTTTTTATATTGCATTACCTGTCATAAAAAATGATATATGTTTTTTTTTTGAAGTTGACCTTACGATATGAGATATTGTAAGTTGTGATATGGTCACGCTATGTGATATGTTATATAATAGGTGTTTTCATAGTGAAATTATTTTGGTTTCGATATATTTTAATATATGATATGTGGTAATCATATGTTTCAATGAGAATTTTTTCTCTATTGTAGCTTATGATTGAGCTAATTGTAATTTATGATGGAGTTAATTGAAGGCTACAAAACTAAGTGTCATATTACTAAGAAAACACCATGATTATTATGATCCATTGTTGGATATTCATGGAATAGTATATTTATATATAATATAATATGATAGAAGAAATAAATTATCTATTATTGGCCATGATATGCTAAGTCATAAGATGTGATATCAGTTTTGAACTAAATCATGCCTTAGGAAATAAGGCTAGTCATCAAATCTGACATCAGGAAAAATATTATTTATCATTAGTTCATTGAGTCCATTTAGACTTACTTATCTTTATATTTCTAAATAAATTATTTATAATTAATTATTTAGTTTTTTTGAAACATTCAATAAATAAATATCCATAATATTAAATACCTTTGAAATTATATGGCAAGATATATAATTTGGATATAAATGGAATATATGGAAATTTTAAGGTGATTCATAAAGTGTTCATAAATAATAAAATAATGGAAAATATAAAGGATATCATATTTGAAAATATTAATTATTCATAATTATTAATTTTAAATATTCATACTAAAATGCCTTATTTGATAAAATCATTTAAATTATGTCAAAATGAGTTTTGAAAATTCATATGATCAAGGCTTATATAATGTAAAAGGAGTTTTATTTTGAATTTATGTATAATATGTGAATAGTTTATATATATAATGCTTAAATTTCAGATATTATATATATAAGTAACAATTCCATATAAAAAAATGATATGAAGGATTTCATATCAAAAATAAATATAAAGTTTGTGTATTTATTTAATTGTGAAATGTTCATAATGCATGACTAAATTATAAAGTGTTTATTATTGATTTATCTATAATTTTTTCATGAATTAATATCTCATGCCTAAATTATTGAAATGTTTTTTTATTTAGTTCATTCCATGTGTTATTCATAGAAATAAATATTATATTATGAATATGTGTATGATTTAGTTTGATATTTTAAATTATTTATTTGAATTTTCATACATTAATTTAATGAGTTATATGCTAGGTATGATAATTGATTTAGTTTTATTTTACCTTAACTTTGTCTTATTCATAAGTTGGGTAAAAATTTAAACATAAATATAATTTTTTCCCAATAATCTTGTCAATGTAATTGTGTGAAGGAAAGTCAATGGGTGTTGATGTTGGTTAATGGAGTGAGAATCCATCCACTGGACATAAATGTGTTTCCCATGGATTATGGGTAAAGGAGAATGTTGTTCAGATTAGAGTACTCAAGAGGGGGATGAATTGATTATCTATTAAAATTTCTTTTAAAAAGTTTTCTTAAAAAGCTACCCCAATAAAAATGGATACAACCCAGTTAATCAAGGTAATATGGTTATAAAAGTTCGACTGTTCAAATAACCTCTTAGAAGATTGATTAATTCTTAGTAATATCAATATGAGTTATTGATACTAATTTTGAAGCTATTCTAATAAGGAAAATAGTTATAACTTCTATCCAAGACTAACTATCAAAGTAAAATATAGTTTTTTCTAAAATATACAGTAAAGAAGAGAAAAACTAAATTAAATAACACGGTGGATAAAACAAGTGGTTTATTCTCAAGTCAAGACCTAATCCACTCCACTTGGTGATCACCAGCCACCAAACAGTTTATATTAATAAACTTAATCCACACCTTGGATTTGGGTAAACAATGGTGCACAAGACTGTCCAGGTCACATGACTTCTTCCCTTGTTCTTCATGGGTATAAACTACCAGGTCACACAAGGACTTCTTCCACACTTATCTGTGGTAGTAAATGTAAAGATATATGAGAGGAATTATATCTTGTGTCCTTCATTTTAGTACAGGAGAAAATATGTGTTTTTAATACACACACACACACTGCTCAAAAGCTGAAAATAGTACACAATAGAGAAAAGATGATGAGAAAGGGTTAGAAGTGCTCTATGTGTTATTCTATGCAGCTATGGACTTGTAGGATGAAGCAGCTGCAAGTATCGATTCCTCTTGTGAAAAACAGAGTATCGCAAGTCTGGTGCTCTAGTTTCTAGTTAGATCTAGCTTGTGTTCTTTGTCGAGTTGGTACTGTGAATATGATTTTGATTCTGATCTAAAGTAGTCCAGAATTTTTCAATTGAGAGTAAGTACTTCGTGTGTTCTTCGGTTTTATCTTGTTGCATGCATCATTTCACTTTTCAAAAAATTCTTACTCTTCTTCTTCTATGTACGTGTATGTGTATATTTGCAGACTGTCTTATCTTCCTTTTTAATTGTGGTTTCACATATTGGAACTGACTGGATGCATGTATTCTGCACCTCAAACCTCGTACTGTCAAGTGACATGTCTGTAAAGAAACATTAATTATGTTAGTGCCTTTAAATGACTCAAATATTACTGTTATAAGTAAAATTGAAAACGAAAAAATAGATTAAAGAACGGTGTCACAATCTGTCTAGAAACAGTATCACTTGGAAATGGTGTCACCATGAAATGGTGTCTTATTCTTTGCCTTTGAGCGGTGAGATAGTCATGATGCTACAGTTTTATTAAGACCAGGAACCGATAGCACAGATGCAGTGTTAAGATCAAGGTGTTTGGTCCTTTGTCAAACTTTGAATGGTGTCTTGATGATGGTAGAAAGGAACTGGTGTCACAGACTTCATGAGATCTGAAAATAGTTACGGTATCTAAATCATGGTGTCTGGGTCACAGTTTCTAGGTCACGGTTTCTAGGTCATGGTGTCTGGATCATGGTGTCTGGGTCACGGTGTCTAGGCCATGGTGTCTGGGTCATGGTGTCTGGGTTCTTTTCCAGAAAACCAGAACTGGTGGCAGACTCACAGTTTCTCAAACATAGCCAGATATCTATAAACAGTCTTAAGTAGTAATATTCGCTGAATGAATTAGACTTAATCATTCATATAAGAAATCATTATAGAATAAAATTAAATATAGTTTATAATAATCAAACATGATTTATATGAATCAAGATCTTGTGAAATTTTATTTATAGCAAAAAGAAACCTACCATCTCTACACATAATTTGAGATAGAATAAATAGTATTAACATGATTTTTAGGATTTACGATCATTAAAACATGATTAAAACATGAGTATTCCAACAATATCCCCCTTTTGATGATCAAAAATCATTTGAATTAGATTTTTGTTCTTAGTTTTGTTCTTAATGTTCTTGCTCCCCCTTTTGGGATTATCAAAGATATGATAAGAAATATAATAAATGAAAGTAAATAAGATAATAGACAATAACAGTTCACATTGAATTAGATGGAAAATGATGTGGCATTATAAGTAGTAGGAAAAAAGAAAAACCATCCCTATAAAGATACATGTTTTGCTTTTCTTCAGCACTAGTTGTCTTCTCTTTTACCTTGGAAGAAATGATATAAGTAGCCACAGGAGAAGAAGTTGAAGTTGAATAAGGGAGTCAGCCAACTGTCAGAGAAGGAAGAGGGAACACTTCAGAAATAGAAGGTTCCAAAGTGGTTTTGGTGGAAGACTGAGGCAATTTTTGGTCAAGGATAATAGTTCTAATCTAGATCATAGCCTGAGATATAGACATTGAGGTAGAAGCAAAGGCAGTTGATGAGGAAGGAGTTAAACCAGGTTATAAGGGTTCAGCTGTAGGTGCCACAATAGCATTGTTATGCACATGAAGATAAGGCTTCAACAACTAAATGAAATCAGTAATGATCTCACCACAATACTGCATTGCTTTCTCGAAATCATCTTTGTTCTCCATAAAATTGTCCAATAGAGGAGTGAAATCTTTTAGATTTTGGACTTGAGTCTTGAAGGCTTGAGTTACAGGATTTATTTTTAAATTCTCTACAAGATATTTGAAATGATCGGTCATATCATTCTTAGAGAAAATCCTATTAAAGTAGAAATCTACTTTCTTAGTAATTTCTTCCTGAGCATAATTTGAAATCTTTGAGTGAATCCTTACTAAATCAAGGACTTTGTCACTATTCTTGACAACTATAGATAATATTTCCTTGTTAAGGTCACTTAAAACTAATTGAAGTTCCTCCTTAACAATAGTTCTAAGTAGACCACTATCAGTGGGTTGAGATGACTATCCAGATGCAGTAGAGGCTATAATAGTTGAAGTGGGGGACTTGAGATGATTGAGAACTTTCTGTAGAAAACCCTTGAACTCATAAATCAGTTTTTTGATACCAACAACAAGCTAAATCATCTCATGGAATATCTGGATTTTTCTCTCAGCCACTTTTTCAAATATTGAAGTCAAGTTCGGTTGAATCATAGAGGCAACTTTCTATAGAATCTGACCACTACCATCTTTAATAGAATGAGAAACAGGATCTTGTCCTAATTGTAACACTTTTTTCATATCTTCAACCATATCTCAGAGAGACTTCACCTCATCACTCAATTTCTTGTTCTAAATTCTAACCTCTTGTATTTCATGAATCATTTTAGGTTGAATCTGCCATATGATCTTCTCTAACAGCAAGACACCATCTCTTTCACTAAGATTTATTATAGTAGTAGGTTGTGCATTCATAATATTTTCATCTCCAACAAATAAAGTATCTCCCAAACATTCAAATCACTTTGACTCACAGAATTAGATTGTTCTTGAAAAGGTTCTAAAATAAGAGCTGCGACAGGCTCAGGTTCCTTTGCAAAGATTATTTCTAAAGTAGAAACCAGTTTCAATTAAAACATAATAGACATTTCTATGCCTTTAACCAAGGCTTCCTGGGTATTATCCACATCAAAGTATCTTGGAAACTTATACCATGTATCCATAGTGCTTTGATCAACAGGATTAGGAACTTCAATAATTTTTAAACTGGGGTGTTTCTCCCCCTCAAAAAGTGTATCTCTCACAGGACTAAGAGATTCAGTCCCTTGATCTGTCTCTAAAATTTCATCTTCAATAGCCTCATCCATGTCTTTTATATCCAATTGGAAGGCTTTTTTCATTCTTTCCTTAGTATATAGGGTAGGTTCAATATTATCCTATTCCTCTAAAAGTTCCTCAACAACAGCCTCTTCCTCAATAATAAGTTCTTCTTATATATGCTTCTCAGGAACAACCTTTTCTTTTACATTAACAATAGATTCTTTTCCATAAGTAGGTTATTATTCTAAATCAGAATTTTCTTTAGTAACAGGTACTTCCTTCTCAACTATATTTTGTGGAACAGGTGGACTACAATCTTCTTTGTCCAAGATAGTTTCTTCCATAGGTGTAACAACTCACTCTTATTCTTCTTTAGAATAATAGACAACTTCATCTGGTTCCAAAATAGGATCATAAATGTTCTTAGGCCTTGAAGGATGCTCAACCAGATTAAAATTTTCATATATCCTTTCATTATCCTCCACCCAAGACTTTTTCCATGGATTCCAACTTATTTTCATCTTTTTGATTATAACCTTTGATATACAAAACTCATAGTCTTTGATGACTTCTTCATTAGGTCCAACCATTCCTTTAACATACAGCATTGCAGAGATCAATCTTGAATAGAACAAAGATGTAGACATTGAAGTTGTCTTAATCAACTCAAACATGTGAAGTATAACATACTTAAACAGATTGATCTTATGTCCATTTTTCATAATATGTATCAATAATACATCTTGATACTTGAGGTTAGTAAAATCTCTTTTCCTCGGACTAATCATATTCTGAATGAACATAAATAGTAACCTCGATTCACCATCCAACTCTACAGCAATTGATATTCTCTTCTTTTTATTGCCATTAAAGCTTCCCAAGGACTCTTCTAAGACAAAAATATCACTTGGAGGAGGAGGACCTCTCTGGTAGTCCTCAAAAATTCATTCATGAGGTATCTCTAGGAAGGCAGGCAAAAATCTTGAGGAAAAATTGCATTTTTTACCATTAATTTAGCTTCTTACAACAAAACCATCTTATGTATCGAATGAGAACTAGAAAAACTAATAAAACTGAGAAACAAGTTTTGGATAAATCAGCCTTTTATCTTTTGTGAACTAGTTCATCCATCCCTGCTCTTCTAGTACTTTCAAAACTAAGGACTTACATGTCAGCAACCAGTTAGGACATATTTCTTTTTCTGGAACTACTATTCTATCAACAAGATTTGGGTTTAGCGGTCATTTGGGCGCTATCTTCAGTTCACTTTTCACTTTATTCTAAGATCTACAATTCTCAGGAGTTGATGAAGATGGGTGATTCATCTTGGGAATTCAATGAGGGTTTGAGAGAGATATATATAAAGGGATGAAGGAGGTCTTATGGTTTGAGAGAGAAAGGTTTCAGTTCTGTGAGAAGAGATCTTGAGTGACGAAAATGGTGAAAGACATTTGGTTTTTTTTCATTTTGGGATTTCAAGCATTGCGAATTCAAAAGTGTACGATAAAAACAATAAAATAATCAACACAACAGTATGGGTAATAAAATAAAAAAAATGAAAAGGTGTTATTATGGTGAGACCAGAACAGGTTGTCATGGTGAGACCAGAACATATTTTCACAGTGTCATATGTACTATGTGACTCCTAATGGAGCGACTGTATCATTTGAATCAGTAAGTTCTAGATAGTAACTGAGAGATAGTAACTTTGAGACTGTAAAAATGAAACAATAACTTCAGGACAGTAACCTGTAGAACTTTGAGAGTGAGATGGTAAGTTTTTGAAAATAGTATATTGTATACTTGAGATTTATCATTCCTAATTAATTTATGAGTAATCTATCCTTTCATAATTTAAAGGTTTGGGGAATATATCAGCAAGATGATATTCAGTTCCAATGAATTTCAAAGTTATATCACCTTTTTGATAATGGTTTCTCAAAAAGTGATGTCTTACATCAATATATTTTGTCTTAGAGTGTGAAACAATTTTTTTTTAATTTTAATAGCACTTGTATTGTCACAATTTATAATTACATGCCTGAATTGATATCCATAATCTAATAATGGGTGTTTCACTCACAAAAATTGTGCACAACAACTACCAAAAGCTATGTATTCAGATTTAGTAGTAGATAGTGCAACAAAGTTTTGTTTCTTACTACACCATGATACTAGATACTGGACTAAAAGGTGACATGTTCTAGAGGTACTTTTTCTATCTAACTTACAACCACTGAAATCAGCATCAGAATAGCTAACTAACTCAAATGATAGTCTTCTAGGGTAGAACAGTCCTAGATTGGGTGTATGTTTGTGGTATTTGAAAATCCTTTTCACAGAATTTAGATGATATTCCTTAAGGTTTTCTTTAAAATTAGAACACATATATACACTAAACATAATGTCAGGTCAGCTATCAGTTAATTAGAGTAAGATTCCAATCATTCATTTTTAAGTGTTTTGATCAATAGATTTTTCATCTTCATCAAGATACAACTTACAAGTAGTACTCATTGGAGTATCCTTACTTTTAGTTTTATCCAGGACAAAAAAATTTAGAATATCTTTAGTATATTTTCTTTGATTTAAAATAATACCATCTTTATTTTGAAAGATTTTAAATCCAAGAAAGAATTTTAGTTCACCCATTAAACTAATTTTAAATTCATTTTGCATCATTTTCTAGAACTCAATACATAAAGAATTTTTTGAAGATCCAAAAATAATATCATCTACACAAATTTGAACTACTAAAACATTATTGTAAATTCGTTTTATAAAAATAATAGGATCAGATATACCTTTTATAAAAGCTTCAAAAATAAGAAAAGTACTTAATCTATCATACCAAACTCTTGGAGCTTGTTTTAAACCATACAAAGCTTTTGATAATTTGAAAACATGATTTGGAAAGTGAATATTTGTGAAACCAAGAGGTTTTTCAACAAAGACATCCTCAGCTATATACCCATTTAGGAATTCACTTTTGACATCCATTTGATATAGTTTGAAATTTAGATGGGCAGCATAAGCAAGTAGGATTCTGATGGCTTCAAGTCTAGAAACAGGTGTAAAGGTCTCCTCATAGTCAATTCCTTCTTCTTGACTATAGCCTTGTGCAACCAATCTATCCTTGTTTATAACTATATTACCTACTTCATCTACCTTATTTCTAAACACCCACTTAGTGCCTATGGTAAATATGTCTTTGGGTCTGCCAAAAAGTTTCCAAACTTTGTTCCTTTCAAACTGATTAAGTTATTCTTTCATATCCATCACCCAAAATTCATCATTGATAGCATCATTAATGTTTTTAGGTTCAAGTTGTGACAAGAAAACTTTATGTTCAACTTGATTTCTAAGAGAATCTATAGTTTGAGTTTCTTTATCTCAATCTCCAATAATAACATCTAAATGATGGTTCTTAAGAGTTCTAATAGCTCTAGAAAAAGAGGGGCTAGTGATTTCAGGTTCTTCAACAGGTTCGGGTTCATTGTGACTTGAATCTAGAGAATTTTTAGAACTTGAATTTTTCATAGATTCCTTTACAGGATAGTTGGAAGGTTTAACATTGATGTCCAGATTTGACATATCATCCTCAAGATTCTCTAGAGAGGTATTAGGCTCATGTGGATCTGTCTCATCAAACTTGACATGGATAGATTCCTCCACACATTTAGTTATTTTCATAAAACTCAATAGGCTTTACTAGATATTGAGTATCCGAAAAATATTCCTTCATCATTCATGGATGAATACTTGTCAAGATTGTCCTTATTATTAAGGATATAAACTTTTCAGCCAAAGACTTTGAAGTAGCTTACTTTCCGTTTTCTATTGTTCCATAACTCATATGGAGTTCTTTTAAGAATCGGTATAATCAACACTATATTAATAAAATAGCATATTCTATTTATAGATTCAGCCCAAAAATAAATAGGTAAGTCATATTCACTAAGCATGGTTCTAGAAATTTCTTTCAAGGTCTTATTTCTTCTTTCTACAACTCCATTTTGTTGAGGTGTTCTAGGGGTAGATAAATTATGACTATATACATTTTGTGAGAAAAAGGATTCAAACTTTTGATTTTCAAACTCATGTCCATGATCACTTCTTAAAGATTTAATTCTAAGTATACTAAGGTTTTCTAGAGTTTTAGCATATTTTTTGAAATGAGAGAAGGCTTCACTTTTGTGAACCAAAAAGAAGGTCCGAGTATATCTAAAAAAGTCATCTACAAGAACATAAACATAGTTATTTCCATTTAAGATAGAAACTCTTGATGGTCCAAAAAAATCCATGTGAACCGACTCCAAAGGTTGATAATTTGACACTTCTTTATTTGGTTTCAAGGAAATTTTTTGTTGCTTTACCTTTTGACAAGGATTACACACTTTATCATTTGTAAACTCTAGTTTGGGTAGGTATTTGAACAAATGTTTTCTAGTTAACTTTCTAAGGGAGTGAATATTGCAGTGTCCTAGTCTTCTATACCAAAGACAAGATTCTTTGTGAAATACACTTAAACATGAATCATTATGAGAAACTAAAGAATTTATGTTAACAGAATATACATTTTCATTTCTTAATGCAGAAAATATTAATTCATTTTTAGAATTAAAAACATTATAATCACCATTTTTAAATTTAACATGAAATCCATCATCACATATTTGTGAAATACTAAGTAGATTATATTTCATTCCATCAACAAAAAGCACTTTGGAAATTAAAATTGAGTTAGAGTTTCCAATTTGGCCAAGGACAATGATTTTCCCTGTGGCATTGTCAAAAAAAGTGACATGTCCACCGTCAATATTTATTAGGGTCTTCAAACATTAATAGTCTCCTAGAATGTGTCTTGAATACCCACTGTACAAGTACCATAATCTTTTACATGAGATCTTTAAATAATTTTCCTACAAAATATTCAAATAAAAATAGTCTTTGGTACCCATGTTTGTTTGGGTTCAGTTATATTAGTAATTAGTTCTTTAGGAACCCACATCTACCTCATAGGTTTCCAATAAGAATTATGTAAACTATCTGAGAAATAAACTCTATTTGGTCCAGAAAATCTCAAAATAGTAGAGAGTGTATCATAATTTTAACAAGAATAATGTTTTCCTAAACTAGGAGTAAAGATTTATGTTCAAGATTTTGAAACAAAGTTGGTTTTTCAAAAATTTCTTTTACCAAGTTAATAGCCGATACCAGTAGTGTATTTAGGGGAAATCTATTTACCTAGATTTTGTACCAAGGTATCTTTAGAATTAGTAAACCTTTCAAGATCCTTTTTTAGTTTCTCATTATATAGCTTTAATCCATTATTTTCTTTGAGTGATTAAACATTTTTCTCTCTTTCCACAGTAAGTTCTGATTTAACAGTTGAGGTAAGAGCGTAATGTTTCTTTAAAGACTTGTATTTATCTCTTAGTTCATTACATGTATCTTTAAGAATATTTCAGTACTCAAACATTTATTCTTTAGAAATATTATCAGAATCAATTTCATCACTATAATATTAGAAATTTTGTATAAGAGATTCCAGGGTTACCTTAGATGTGTTTTTCATGAAACACATATTGGATTTGTTAGCCTGTTCATCATGTGAAGACTCTAAGTCACTTGAACTATCCTCATAATCACTCCAAGTTTCTTTCATTGGCTTTTTATACTTTCTATCTTTGTCTTCATATTTATTTTTATACTTGATCTTAGGAAAGTCTGCCTTTACATGTCCCTTTCGCTTACATTCATGACATACTATCTCATCAGACTTGTCATTTCTTTTACAATATTTCTTCCAGCTTCCCTTTTGTTCATATCTTCCTTTTAATCTAGGATTTCTAAAAAAATCTTCCTTTTTCAAAATTTATTAAACCTTCTAGCTAATTGATCCATCTCTTCATCACTATCAGGTGAAGATTGTTCACTACTGGAACTTCCTACAGAAACTTGTGGTTTCTCCTTTTTTGTGTTTTGAGGTTGTGGTCTTGAAAGCCATAGATTTTCTTTTGGGTTCATTCTCATCTTCCTTATTTAATTTTAGCTCCTCTTCATACGTCGTTAGTTTCCCAATGAGTTATTTTATAGGTAATTTGCTGATGTTTCATGAATATCTAATTGAGAAATAGTTTCCTCTCCATTTATCAGGTAGGCATATGCGATTCCTCATGATTTTTTCTTTGGAAATAACTTCTATTACAAGAGAAATAATTGTGTTGAAAATTTCATTGAACCTGAGATACATGTCATAAATAAGCTCATCAGGCTTCATTTTAAAGTTATCATATTTAATAGTATAAGTATTGAGTCTCATTTATTTCACACTAGAAGTTCCTTCATGTGAAACTCACAAAGTATCCCAAATTTTATGGGAAGTTTTACATGCAGATATTCTGTTAAATTTCTAATCTTCTAAAGAGAAATATAAGTAATTCATGGATTTGAAATTATTTTTATAAGCAGTCTTGGTTGGTTCATCTCAAGTAATTCTATCAGTATCATGAATCTTATACTCATATATAATTGAATACCAAATTTAAAAACCTAGACTTTCTAAATTCATTTTTATTTTTATTTTCCATTGGGGATAATTAGTTCCATTAAAGAATAGTATTATAATCATTGTAGAACCTTCAAGTCTATTATTCATAGTAAATAAATAATTTTAAAGTGTTAGAAATTTAGAATTAACAAAAAATTATAGATCTTTAAATTACAATAAAAATCATAGTTGAATAGATTTAAAAACGTAGTCTTAATAAGAATAAAATCCTTTGATACCAAATACTGGTCGAAGTAGAGTACTCAAGAGGGGGGTGAATTGATTATCTATTAAAATTTATGTTAAAAATTTTTCTTAAAAATATTCCCCAATAAAAATTAATACAGCCCAGTTAATCAAGGTAATACGGTTATAAAAGTTTGACTGTTCAAATAACCTCTCAGAAGATTGATTAATTCTCATTAATATCAATATGGTTTATTCATATTACTTTTAAAGCTATTTTAATAATACAAAACAATTATAACTTTTATCCAAGACTAACTATCAAAGTAAAATCTAGTGTTTTCTGAAATATACAGTAAAGCAGAGAAAAACTAAATTAAATAAAATAGTAGATAAAACAGGGGGTTCAATCTCAAGATAAGACCTAATCCACTCCACTTGGTGATCACCTGTAACCAAGTATTTTATATTAATAAACTTGAACCACACCCTGGATCGGGGTAAACAATAGTTCACAAGACTGTCCAGGTCACATGACCTCTTCGAGTATTATTTATGGGTATAAACTACAAGGTCACACAAGGACCTCTTCCACACTTATCTGTGGTAGTAAATGTAAAGAGATATGAGAGGAAGGATATCTTGTATCCTTCATTTTAGTATAGGAGACAATGTGTGTTTGTAATAAATACACACACACACACACTGCTTGAAAGATAAAAATAGTACACAATAGAGAAAAGGTGATGAGAAAGGGTTATAAGGGCTCTGAGTGTTATTCTATGCAGGTCTGGACTTGTAGGATGAAGCAGATGTAAGTATTGAGTCCTCTTGTGAAAAACAGAGTATCACAAGTCTGGTGCTCTAGTTTCCAGTTAAATCTAGCTTTTTTCTTCATGGAGTTGGTACTGTAAAGATGATTTTGATTCTGATCTATATTAGTACAACCTTTTTTAATCGAGAGTAAGTGATTTGTGTGTTCTTCGGTTGTATCTTGTTACATGCATCATTTCACTTTTCAAAAAATGTTTGTTCTTCTTCTTCTATGTCTGTGTATGTGTATATTTGTAGAATAGCTTGTCTTTCTTTTTAATTGATGGTTCACACTTTGGAACCAATAGGATTCACATATTATAGACCTCATACCTCGTACTATTAGGTTACATGTCTACAAAGAAACATTAACTATGTTAGTACCTTTAAATGAATCAAATATGACCTTTAGAAATTAAATTGAAAATGAAGAAACAGATTAAAGAATGGTGTCATAGTCTGTCCAGAAATGGTATCACTTGGAAATAGTGTCACCACGAAATGATGTATTCTTATTTTCCTTTGAACGGTGATACATTCATGATGTTATAATTGTATTGATATCAGGAATCGGTAGCATATATGTGGTGTTAGGTTCAAGGTTTCTTGTCATTTGTCAAACTTTGAACAGTGTCTTGATGATGGTAGTAAGGAACCGGTGTCACAGACTTCATGAGATCTGAAACTGGTTACTATATCTGAATCACGATGTCTGGGTCACGGTGTCTGGATCACGGTATTTGGGTCACAGTGTTTGGGTCACGGTGTCTGGGTCCTTTTCCGGAAAACCAGAACTGGTGACAGACTCACAATTTCTCAGATATAGCAAAATATCTATAAATATTCTTAAGCAGTAATATTCATAGAATTAATTATACTTAATCATTCATATAATAAATCATTATATAACAAAATAAAATACAGTTTACAATAATAAAAATGATTTATAAGATTCAAGATCTTGTAAAAGTTTATTTAAAGCATAAAGAAACCAACCATCTATACACATGATTTGAGATGGATTAAACAGGATTAACAAGATTTACAGGATTTTTGATCATTAAAAAATGATTAAAACATGAGGAGTTCAACAGATAATGATGTGATAATCCATTAAATATACAAAGTTATATTCATGTGATGATAAGAAAAAGGTAAAGTAGAAGTTATTTGGTGAGTATCACTCACATCAGATGATGGTTTAAGATTGTCCTCATGATAAAGTAAGTGATCAATGTTAAATAACACTTTTAATAAAATTTTACAAGTTAATTGAATAATCTATCTTATAGAGAGATTTAATAACAAATGTTATTTGGGAGAAAATCTGTCTTGAGTTTTAGAGAATCTATCCTAGTGTTACTAAGCTTGAAGGCTATGAAAATTTATGAGTAAATACACTTGGATAAAGGTTTAAAAATACTTTTTAAAAGAATGAACTTAAAGGAAAGTATACTACTTGAAATACAAAATATAAAGTATTTAACTACTTATAAGAACCTTAGAAATAAGATAGTGTCTTGGAATTATTTTAATAATTACCATAATTATTTGAAGCTATTTTAAGGTGATTTGAATTATTTGGAGAATCCTAAAGTTGATTTGAAATGATTCTCACTTAATTTGAAGAAATATATAATTATAAAGTTTCATATATTATTGAAAATTTGGTTAGGCCATGAAGTCATTAGAAGAGTATAAGAGAAGTTAAAAATAGTAAACTCATATTTTGGAAGAGCCATTTGATAACTTTGGAAGAGAAAAGTGTAGACTTCATAAGATTAAAGATAAACTTAGAAATAGTAACATGGAACTTTTTATGATCCAATTGTAATTTCTTAAGAGTAACTATTAATTTTAATGTGTAAAATCATAGTTTTGAAGATTAAAACCTTACTTCATAACAGTCAATACATAATAATATGCGAGAATTCTAATGGGTGAAAATATGAATGTACATAATTTAAATATTATGAAGGAAATTATATGGGATAATTTTGAAGTTATTTTTTATTGATCTAAACATCACAATAACTCAAATGGATGTGTGATTCAAGATAAATAATTAATATAAGATGATCGTTAAGCTTTTAAAATTAAATTCAATGCAAAAAATGAAATTTGGAATTTAAAAATAGTTCAAATGAATAAATTCTAGATTATGAAGGACTTATATCTATTGATGTTGGTGTAGATAATTAGTGTTTATGACATTAAAAAACTGTTTTGATTCAATATAGATGTCTGATAATTAAGAGATAAAATCATGATGAATATATTAGAAATATATTATGCCTAAATTGAGGAAATTATAGATTAACTAAATCTACAATTTAAATATATAAAGATGAATGAGTTGTTCTTAAATTATTATTTATCACAAGATCTTTGTGATTCTTATTTAATGAGTTAATAAGATAGTTTTAAGTTAAAATATGAGTTTATAGTTTCAATCTAAATCAATATAAGTTTCATGGGAAGTTCTCAAGACGCCGGAGTGAGTCCTATGCTACAAGGGTTTCTACTATACATTTTTAATATACAACATCAAATAATGATTTATTTATATACTTAATTGGGATTATGAAAAATAATTGAAGAGAATCAAGCCTATTTAGAAGTATCTAGAAGACATATTTGTCCAAGACAAAAAGAAAATGAGGAGAAAATAAAATAAGATGCATTCCAAGTATTAGGGATAAGCAGTGGAAGAAAAAAGAAAGGAGATCATGTGAGATGCTCATATACAAACTGTTGGCCAAATATGATAGAGGAACACTATATAGATCTAAATAATTTTTTATATATTATAATTATATACAATATATTTACTGGTGACCTAAGTATAAAATAGAAAATGAGATGGAAGGAAAAAAAGGAATCAAAAGAGATTGAGAGTTGAGAACTGAGAACTCAGAGAACAAAAAATCTCTTGAAGATGAAGTAAAAGGAGATATTGATCCTATGGGGAAGAAGATCTACCATCTGGGTATCAAAACAAAAGAAATAAGAAGATACTTTGATATTCTCTATTTTAAAAGTTTTAGAAGAATAATAAACATTAAATGATTAAGGATGGACTGATATTGTTGTTCATTTTTATGATCTTTATTTCATGTCTTTTAGAGATTGATGAGGTGTTGGATTTTTGAATATCACAAGAGATCATTTGAGTTGTGAGTGGATAACAAAGTGATTCTAAAAATAACTAGTAATTTTTTATATATTTATAAATTGAGATGGATGTGGTTATTTAAGACTCAAAATAATTTAGATTACCTACAAGTAAGAAGATAAGACTTTTTTGTTGTAGTGGCGTTATGTGTTGAAAGTTGATTATACTTCAAAGTGGTTAGAGTTTTAGCTTGTATCCTTAAATGATAATTTGTGAAGTCGAGTGGGATAGTGGAAATTGTAAACATAGTGGTATGTGATTTACTATTTTTTGTGATTATAACCTAACACATCACTTTTAATTGATCATAACATTTTAGGTGTCAATAAATCCCAGTCTTAATATAGCATAATAAAAATGAAGTGGTGTTATAAGGGGGATTATAAATTTAGGTGTGAATATCACTATGTGTATCATCTTCAAGTAAATATGATTAGAAATCATGGATCACAAAAAACCACATCTATCTCACCTCTATAATCTCCCTTTTCGATAGGGTATCAGGTAATTGATTATCCTCACTATATTCATGTGTAACATTCAAGATGAGTTCATTTATCACTTGAATACAATCAATCCAGAATTAAAGGAGCCTTCATGGAAAAATTCTATATCGGTAATTTAGTGCTTTCATATCAAGGGTGGAATTAGATTCAATCCATAGAAGCTTACATCCATGAATAATATCATATTTAATGTCTTGAATCATATCCCATAATTCAGCTTCAAAAGTGATTCCATTCCCAACATAGTGAAACAAGCATCCCTTAAAAAATCCATAATGGGTATGGAAGATAGCACCCCAACCTGAGGGTACTGGTGTACATGAATCCATCCCATTAATGTTCACATTGATCTATTATGGAATATGATGGATCCAACGAATGGAATTCATCACCAAAGGTTTTTCCCCTACCAGGTACACCAAGAAAAGGTAATATGATAATATCATATAAATGATTCTTCATCAAACCTATTTATATTTTCATGGTTGAAATAGAATCCTTGTTTCTATTGGTGATGCCTTCATGAAATGTGGTAACATGATTCTTAAAGGCCATCCCATTCCTCAAAATTTATGTGGAAGCAATCATATAAGCAGTGGCTATAAAAGTATGTTAAAAATATTCTCACTATAGACAGAAGTAGTGATAGATACCATCTTGTTAGGAAAAATGTATATTCACAACTTGATGTTGAACATTCCATGTATTTTTCTCTATAACTTAGATACAAAGTCATAAGATAAAAATATTTTATTCATAATTTCCATAGAATTCATACATAATTGACAGGCTAGGGAAATTTGTAGCCCATTTTTTTAGAGAATATCATGAAGGGGAAGAGGGTATCTCCAAATCCTATAGGTTAGTAGTGTTCTCAATTGTGGTATGAAACGTCTCCTAAATTGAAACATATATAGAGTAAATATGATGTTTCTCTCACACTTATACCTATAGCATTACCTATAATTTATTTGAATGAATATATTTGGTTTCTAGACAAGATTATCTCTCTTAATGTACTCATATCTCAATATTTCCATTAGAATATATAGAGGTACATGTACATGAACAGTAGAAACATTATAATTTAATTATAGAATATTAACGTGCTTAATTAACTTCATAATAAACACAAATTCATTCAAAGGTCTGTCCATACATGATATGGTTCAGCAGTTAAGATTAGAGTGCTTTTATACAATCCATTTACAGCAGTTCATGAGATAATTATTGGAGTGCTTGATAACTAGTCAAACAGATGAGGAATGGTAAGTGGAGTATCCATTATTTAGTTTAGTGACAAATATATTTAAAATTAAGTTTAGTTAATAATCATTAGATCTCATAATATTCCATGTTGCACATGATCCTCGGCCCAGTTAGTGAGGATTCGGTTGGTGCATCCAAGTGACCCGAGATCAAATCTGGGTGGAGGCTTATTTCCAGGTACTATAGAAGCACTATAGCAGCATTGTAGTAGGCACTATTTAGTACTGTAGCAGCCGGAACGATTCATCCATCCGGTCCTTTAGGCTATAGGTTTGGTCCTCGGGTCCTTCAAAGCTTTCGGGCCACCCAAGGCATTCGATCCAGTTGACTCTCAAGGCCTTCGGGCCACCTTAAGGCCTTTGGGCCACACCAAGGCCTTAGGGCCACATGAATGAAGATGTACCAGTCAGACTATAATGGAAAAGGCTTCATAGGAGGATTCATGGCAGGCGCATTCACTGGATCAGAGATAACCAGAATTGGAAGAATGAGAGGGTATGGCTTTTCCATAGGTACTGGGCCTGTGCAACTTTGCATAGGACAGCTAGCCAACTAGCCCTATGAAGGTGGAGTGCTGATATCATGACACATGTTGGGGAGGAGTAGTTCCAAGTTTTCTTGTCTGGGTGATTCCCTCTAAGACCTACAGGTCATGTAATTGTCTTTGAGCCTTCGGGCCTTGTAAGGGTTCCACCTCATCCCTTGAAAGGTGGATTATAAAAAATAATAAAAAAATGAAGGTCTTTGGGACATTCTGACTGATAATATTCCGTGTGAATTTATTGAGGAGCTTCATTGAATAACCATAGAGCCTTGATGCCCAGCACCCCTATGTCAATGGGCATAATGAATTTTTTCCAAGAAATAGTAATTAATTTCTTTTCATATATAGATCTAGTCTAGATAAAATTTATAAATAGTATTTGAAGATTTTTATGAGGATTTTCACCATCCATACATAGAGAATGCACATAAAAACATTGAGGTAATAATATAATTGACCAAGTAGATTATCCCTACTTAGTACATTATTTTACCTTTCCAATTTTCTATCTGTGAAACGATTCTAGATTAGATATTTTCCAAGTATCAGCCTTTGACCATACCCATAAATATAGGAACACCAATATAAATGAATTTTGGGGTCCCTTTTCCCTTTAAAATTTTTGGAAACCTTATTTTGTTTGAATATAGACACTCCATTTCCAAAAATAATAATTTATTTGTTCTAGCTTATAACTTTCTAGACAACCTCCTCGTACTTTTCAAAGAGATATTTGATGTAATATATTTTCCTTCTAGAGGAATACTCAACAATAATTATGTCATTAGTGTAAAAGAGATGTGAGAAGGTGTAAATAATTATTTTGACCTTAATACTCTTATAGAGACTAGCCTGAACAAGAATATTTTGACATCTTCTCATATAATATTTAGAAATAGAAAAAGGAATTCCAGATATAATTTCTCCCTATATGACCCCTCTGGAGAATTGAAAAACAATATAGGGGATATTTTGATGAGTATAAACATTATGAAACTATTAATAATGTTATTAATAAAATGTATGAAGGCATTGTAAAATCTATGCTTACTAAGGATGGAAAAAATGAAGCTCCATTTTATCATGTAGAAGGCTTTAGAAATATCAATTTTAAGAGAAAAAATTTCATCTTTAACTTTATTCATCATGATTTTGACACATTCAAGGGAAATGAAAATAAAATTTTAGATTCTCCTACTAAGAAAAAATCCAAACTTATTTTGATTGATAATGTCCCCTATAATATTCCCTATCCTTATAATAATAATTTTACTAATGATATTAAGAACCATATTTCTAGTTAAAACTGTTCTAAAATCTATAATATCTATAAAATTTTCTTTCTTGTGAATTAGGGAAATAAAATTAGAGTTGATTACATGTAAAATATATGCATGAATGAAGAATTATCTCACAACATTTGTGACCTCATGATGCACAATATCCTAATAAAACATAAAAAATTATTAGTGAAAGTATCCAGACCAAAAACACTATCAAAATTCAAAGAGAAAAGGGTTGACTTAATCTCTTATTCAAAGAAGACCTTATTTTAATAAAAACATGTGATATTATTCAATATTTTAGATAATATTCTCAATCAACTTGGAGGTATTTAATTTCCCATAATCAGAGTATAGTCCTTGAAATTAATCAACCTCAATATTTTAGATTTAATTTTTTGAGGTGAAAAGGAATTAATTGATATTGAGGGTAGTGTCCCATATCTTAGCCTTTTTCTTTTTATGTAGTAAATGAAAAGTCTTAGAGTTTCTATCACCATCTTGGATCCACCTCACATTGAATTGGATTTTGGTTATCTTTTCATTGAGGGATAACAATTCATAAAACCTAGAGAGGGATTGAATTTCATACTTAGAGGGATCATCATAATTTTGATTACTATCTTGGAAGTGTACAAGGTGATATTATGAATTATTAATTTAATCATCAATTTTGGAGAAAGAGACTTTACTACACTACCTTAATAGGTATTAAATGTATTTCATCTTGTAGGATGAGATATTGAGGGGTCTACCAAGGAACTATTTTTTAAAATAATTCAAGATCACTTACCTATATCCAAGAATGACAAGCCATGAATTTCTGAACATTAAAGGGAGAGGGTATGGTTAGGTAATGGTGGTGAAAATATCAGCCACTATAGGATGGTGATTAGAGTGAAATTTAGGAATAATGAATCTAGATACCTCAACAACATCTATTCTATAATCAACTTGGATAAAGAATCTATCTAATTTACTAGCTCACTTACCATTTATAATGTGTCTACTCTAGGTGAAGTATTCTCTAATAGTAGTTACTTTAATAAGATTTCATTGGCCACTCCAAGTTGAAAATTCATAAGAGGTTTTATTTCAGAAGTGGGTTCTATTTTTATCATCCTTCATTAAAATAATGTTTAAATCACCCATAATTATCCATTTTTGATACATATGCTCTGATATCAATCCTAGGCCCCTCTAGATATATGTCCTACTAGCATATTTGGTGGATGCATATACATAGGATAGGTTCACGATATATTTTTTCATGTTAACTGATATAGAAATAGCTTGATGAATTTTGTTACAAAAAATAATTTCAATATTTTCATGTTTTAACACCCAATGTTTCCCCATATAACTTTCATGGGAGTTTCAGGAGACAAAGTTATAGCCAAGGTATGCCCACTTAAAGGATTTCAAGTTGTAAAATTTCATTTTATGTTCATATAAACCAATCAATATTTGTCAAATTTATAATTCATAAGTTGTATCAAGCTTTAAATGGTACCATACATACATGGAAACAACTGTGGTGAAATATGAATAGAATCCCTTGAGGGGGAGGAACCGAATAAGTGAATCTTCTAGAAATTTATTTATGTTTATTAAATCTAAAAATCTAGACATTATGGAAGAAAATTGAAGCATTAAGTATTATGTTAACTTTCCCATGATTATTATTATTTATAATGAATCAGGTTACATAGGGGAGAGACACTTATAATGATTTGGGGAAAAACTTGCACTTGAAATGTTTTTATGTGTTTGTTCAAGTTCCATACAAGTTAACAACATTTATTGAAAATAATTTTGAATAGCGCTTGAGAAGTAATAGTTGAGTTGGTATCATAGTGTGGTTTTTCAATGAACATCTTTGTTATCTAAATTTATCATTGTTTTTTCTATATCAGGTTATTCCACATAAACTTAGAGTTGGTTAATTTATGGAACACTTCTAAGAGAAAATTTTGTATCACCATTATCTCATGTAATTGAACAAATTCCTCTCGAAAGAGGATGAATTGTTTTAAACCAACATTATAATGTAAATAAGGGGGATAAGAAACTTACTTAATTGAAATTATTGGAAATTAGGGGTTGAAGAATCATATTGACTTTAAAAGTGTATAAAATTGAATTTATAATTAACAATAAAACTAAATGGGATATTTAAGTTCCTTATTGGTTTAAGTTTTATTTGTTTTTAATAATATTTTCAATAAAATTGTGCAAAAATTCAATGTGTGGTGATGTTGGGTAGAGAGTGAGAATCCACCCACTAAAAATAAAGGTGTTTTCCATGAATTATGGGTAAAGTATAAATAATATGGATTATATTTATTATAATAAGGAATATTAATATGATGTAAAGGAAAATACAGAAGAGAATCTTCTTGTTAAACATACCTCATATCAAATGATTTTTTGAGTTGGTCCTCATATCAAATATAAGTGTCAAAAAATAACACAATCTAAAACATACTACAAATAAAATGAAGAAGCTATATTATGGGAATATTGGATACCTATGTACAGCATCCCACCTTTTTATTACATAACTTTTCATTACATTTTACATATAGAGTGTCTTTAAATTCTAGTGTCTTGGAAATCAGGAAAATAAAACATGAAAAAAAAAACATAAAAAATCCTTATAATACAATTTTAAGGCTTCATCATAGGTTAATCCTAAGTACAATTACTGCATCTCATAACCTGGATACATACATCAAAGAAAAGGTTGATCAGAAGGCTCAGTAAAAAAACAAGTGAAACAATTGATATGTGATCTTGAGCAATATTAATAAGAATATGATAAAAATCATAAAGACATGAGAAATGGAATAATATTAATATAATGATAAAAATAACATGAATCATAATTTGAATATGTGGAAACAACATTTCATTTATACATTCATGAACATATCACCAAGGTTTATCCCCGTGGTGTCATAAAAATTACCAAGGTTATTCACCAAGGTATCGTAAAACTTGTCATATCTAGAGATTAATTATTTACCCAATGCATTGGATAAATATCAAGGAACACCCTTAATATTTCTTTATTTACATGTGATCTACATAGATCATAATAAACATTTCATAAATAACCCATAGAGAACAAAAGAAATGGGTTTCATTTCAAAATTGTGACGTTTTAAAAGTTAAAAAAATATAATTATGTCATTTATAAACCATGGAAAGGGAGTGGGGGTTATATGTATGTCAATTAAAAAATAAAATATATCTTTTTTGGTATATTTATGAACACCCATATAAACAAAATAGGTCTAGGTATTCACATAAATAAAACAAGAGAGAAAGAGAGAGAAATTTTGTGGCAAAATTTCTGCAGCATAATGGATATATATCATGGTTTTAGAAAATAATAAAAAGAGAGGGGACAAGGGTCTCACATCCATAAATGAACCGTTTTGAATTAGAATTACATAATAAAAAGAAATAAGATCATGGTGTGGACATTTGAATGACACACCACATGAAAAGAAAACTTGAAAGGAAAGAGAAAGTGTGATTTCTTTTACGAAAATTCGTTAGCCTAACGGCGTCACATAATAATTCAGAAAATAAATTGATGAGAGAAGAAAGGGATTATAATAATTTGGAAATGAAATTTAAAGTATTAAAAATATAGAAGATCAATCCCCCTCATAATAAAATGGAACTATAAGACATAACATATAAGGAAGTCATGACTTAAAAGAGAAGGGTGAAATGTTTCCTTATCTTGAAGAGTAACTTCGAAAGCATGAAGGTCGAGACCTTGGGAGGCTTGAAGGAACCTTAGGAGGACTCCTTGGGAGGTAAGAAGACCATAACTTAGTTGAGGAGGATTTTGGAATGAAATGAATGAGGGAAATGGTTTGTTATTTATAGGAAAAGTGAGGGAATAAATTATTAATTTTCAAGGGACACCTCATCGGTGGTATTTGCAAAACCATGGGCCTTCCCATGGTTTTTTACCATGGTATTGGACACTTGGGAAACCTCATATAATATATCAGTATTCATAATTCTACTAGAAAGCTTACATCATTATTACATCATTAATTATGTCATTAAACATCTGAAACTCAAATATGTATTTTTACTATTCACTTAAAATTCATCTGTTTCAGAAAAATCCCAAAAATTCCGCCTAACCTAATATCGATGTTCTGAATTAAAAAATGAACTCCTTTTTTTAAAAATAATTTTCTAAATAATTTTAATTTAATTTTTAAATAAAATCATTATTTATTCCAAAAATACAACTTTAAAACTATAACTCATTTTGTAACACCTTAAAAAGGTAATCAAGGTCCCATAAAATTATCTTATAACCATAATATAATAAAGTAACAATTTATGATTACATTTTATGAAAATATATTTCCATTTTAAATTATTAAATTAATTATAAAATTTTAAATAAAATATTTATGACATACAAAATTACCAAAACTTACACTATGATCATTTTTTCACTTTTAAGATGCTTAAATTGTATTTATACATTCATGGGTGAAGTTTCTATTTTTTTATCTAATTTACAATTCATTACTATTCATTACTATTTATTACTATTCATACGGGTATGTTACTATTCATGCTTTACTGTTCACTAAAAATCAAGTTGATCTTATTAGACTCTAAATTTCTCACTGAACATAACTGTAGAAGACCATTTTTTGAAAATCATTTCACATTATTAATTATTTAAAGAATACAAAAATATTTTAAAATGCCATTTTTCGAAATTCATCAATAATACACATCCTATATTTATTCGGATATTTGAAATTCACAAACTTTTCCATAATAAGAAATAACAATTTTATTTATATAAAAGGATTACACAAAGAATATAATGTCTCGTTACATATCCCCTTATAACACCATCATAGGACCTAAGTGTAAGATGTTCTATGGTGATAGAATCTTGGGGTGGCTCGGACAACATTTCCCGAGTGGTGATTTCTATTAGCTTGAACTTCTCCCTTAGGTGATTTCGTTCGAGTTTCATGTGTTGAAGTTCAGCTTGGGCTTGGTCCAGAGCAAATCCCAGTGATGCTACCTCCTTCCCAAGCTCTGACAGATGGGCTTCCTATGGCCCGAGTCTACTGGATGAGGCCATTCAATCTTCTTTCTATATTAATTAACCAAGATAACTGTATTTATAAAAACACAATGTTAACATTGTAGTTTCCAATGTTCATATTGACCAACGATCATATAATAATCAAAACCCAATGGTCTCATTTTAATTATACCCACTTCATTAATTAAATGATATAGTTTTGTTGAGTATAAAATAAAATAACACACAAATTTAGGAAAGAAATATAATTAAAAATTTCAGGTCATTACATTCTTCCCCCTTAAGAAATTTCATCCTCGAAATTTTATCTCGTACCCTCTGATGAGAAAAGGTGTGGGTACTTATGTCTCATAGACTCCTCTAGTTCCCACGTGGCTTCTTCAAATTTGTGGTTCCTCCACAACACCTTAACAAGGAGGGTAGTCTTGTTGCGTAGAACCTTGTCTCTATGATCCAAGATCTCCACCGGCTGCTCCTCATAAAAGAGGTCATGTTCCAGTTGTACCACCTCTGGATTTAGTAAATGTGAAGGGTCAGGTATATACTTCCTTAAGAGGGATACATGGAATACATCATGATCTTGTCCTAGATTTGGAGGAAGTGCAAGATGATAGGCCATTTCTCCCACACGATCAAGGATTTCAAAGGGGCCAATGTACCTAGGGGTAAGCTTCCCTTTCTTCCCAAACCTCGTGAATCTCTTCCAAGGTGAAATCCAAAGAAAGACTTTGTCACCAACATCAAAATCCAAGTCCCTTCAACGGTTTTCGGCATAGCTCTTTTGTCGAATTTGATCAGCCATAATGTGTTGTTGGATGGCATGGAATTTTTCTATCATCTCTTACACAAGATCAATCCCAAGAATCTTTCTATCACCAACTTCATCCTAATAAGTAGGAGTTCTACATCGCTTCCCATACATATCTTCATAGGGTTCCATTTGAATGCTTGAGTGGAAGCTATTGTTGTAAGAGAACTCAACTAAAGGGAGATGTTGATCTCATCCACCTTTAAATTCCATTGAGCATGTTCTTAGTATATCCTCAAGTGTTTGAATAGTCATTTTAGATTTTCCATCAGTTTGGGGGTGATAGGCCATACTGAAATTCAATTTAGTGCTCAGAGCTTTCTGAAGAATTCTCCATAATTTTGATGTGAACCTTAGATCACGATCAGATATGATAGAAAGTGGAAGTCCATGAAGTCTTACCACTTCCTTCACATAAATCCTGGCAAGTTGATCAAGAGTGAAATCTTCCCGAATGGAGATTAAATGGACAGTCTTGGTGAGACGGTCCACAATAACCCATATCGCATTGTTTCCTTTGTAAGTTCTCGAAATACCAGTGACAAAGTCCATAGTGATATTTTCCTACTTCCCTGATGGTATGGGTAGTGGTTTCAATACCCCTTTAGGAAGTTGTCTCTTTGTCTTCACTTGCTAACATATCAGGCACCTTGACATGTAGTCATCAATCTCCCTTTTCATATTATCCCACCAATAATGATCATGAAGGTCCCTATACATTTTCTTGCTACCATGATGTATAGAGAAAGTAGAGATATGAGATTCATCCATCAACTCCTTTATTTTTGGAATATATGGAACACATAGTCTTATATGAAATTTTAGTATACCTTCCTGATCAGTATTGAACTCGGGAAACTTCCTATCCTTCATAGCCTCAAACTTCTTCTGTAACAAATGATCTTCTTTCTGAGCTTTCTTGATCTTCTCTAGTAATGATGATTGATAAATCATTTGGGTTAAAGTTGATAATGTCCCTTTTTTTACAATTCTCATGTCCAGTTTTGCTAGATCATTGATCAAAGGATCTCTTTGAATCCTCATAATGGACAGAACAACTAGGTCTTTACTGCTTAATGCTTCAGCCACTTTGTTTGCTCTTCTAGGATAATAATGAATTGAACAATCATAGTCTTTAAGGAGTTCCAACCATCTCCTTTGTATCATGTTCAATTCCTTTTGTGTGAAAATATACTTCAAACTTTTATGGTCTGTGTATGTATCACATTTCTCCTCATAAAGATAGTGCCTCCATATCTTCATATCAAAAACTACTACAGCCAGCTTTAGATCATGCGTAGGATAGTTCTTCTCGTGATTCTTCAACTGTCGAGATGCATAAGTAATGACCTTGTCATTTTTCATGAGGACGCACTCAATCCCTTTTAGAGATGCATCGTTAAAAATAACGAATCCTTCTCCACTTGAGGGCAGAGTTGACATGGGTGCAGTAACTAATCTCTTCTTTATATCTTGAAAACTTTCCTCACACTCCTTTGTCCAGATGAACTTGACCCCTTTTGAGTTAACTTGGTTAATGGATTATAAATTCATGAAAAGTTTTTCAAAAACCTCCTACAATATCCCCCTAATCCAAGGAAACTAAGAATATTAATTATTGTTTTAGGCAGAGGCCACTCCTCTACAACTATTGTCTTTGCAGGGTCAACTATTATTCCTTCATTGGTAACATTGTTCCCCAAGAAAGCAACTTATTGTAACCAGAATGCACATATACTGAACTTTCCAAAAAGCCTCTCCTTCTATAGAGTTTTCAAAATAACCCTTATATGATCCTCATGCTCCTCATGGCTTTTGGAATATATCAGAATATCAGTAATAAAAACTACCACAAACTTATCAAGGTATTACTTAAAGACTTTATTCATCAAATCCATAAAAATAGCAGGTGCGTTAGTCAGTCCAAAAGGCATAACAACAAACTCATAATGCCCATATCTTGATCAGAAGGCAGTTTTTGGAATATCTTCTTTCTTCACCCTAAATTGATGATAACCAGATCAAAGATCAATCTTAGAGAATAATTGAGCCCCATGAATTTGGTTAAATAAGTCATCAATTCTTGGAAGAGGGTATTTTTTCTTTACTGTGATCCCGTTAAATTCTCTATAATCAATGCATAGACGCATCAATCCATCCTTCTTCTTCACAAAGAGAATAGGTGCTCCCCAAGGAGACACACTCTATTAGATAAACCCCTTCTCCAAAAGATCTTGGAGTTGTTTCTTTAATTTCTCCAACTCCACATGTTTCATTCTATATAGGGTCTTTGATATTGGATGAGATCCAGGTATGAGTTCAATAGATAACTCTACCTCTCTTTCTGGGGGAGGTCCAGGAAACTCCTCAGGAAATACGTCAATGTATTCCTAGACGATGGGGATATTTTCTATCCTAACTCTCATTTACTTCTTCTTCTTAACTGATAAATTCCATAAAGAAGGATATAGGAGGTTCTTCTAAACAAATATCAGGTTGAGATATCTATCCTTGGAAGATGACTATAGGTTTTCTATTCAAGACTACTGATATTTCCTTACTTTTGCATTTTATCTTAGCATTATATTTTGAGAGTCAATCCATCCCTAGTATAATGTTGAATTCCAGCATGGGAATGACTACTAGATTTATGATAAGATTGTGCTCACCAAAGTAAATACTAGAGTTTCTAAACACTGAAGATGTTGGGATAATCCCACCAGGATTCTTGACTGATAACTCTACTTTTAGAAAGTTGGGGGTTTATTCCAAATTCTTTGCAAACTTGGAGGAAATAAAGGAATGTGTAGAACCAGAATCAAACAAAGTACTTGCTAGCTTTGAGAGAAGAAAAAGAGTACCTGCTACCACATCATTTGGAGCTTCAAATTCAGCTGTCGTGATAGAAAAAGCATGACCTTTCTCCCTTGTCCTTTGTTAAGGCTGATGGTGGTTCCCCTCCACTGCCCTCGGATTTCGACAGTGATTGGAAAAGTTCCCCAGTTGTCTACACTTAAAGCACTGCACATCAGGTAGGGTCTGCACCATGTTCCCCTTTTTGTTAGTATTTTTAAGTTTAGGCTTCACCTCACTATAAAAATTCCTCACAATATATCCATCTCTTCCACACTTGTATCATTTCCCGCTCCCGAGCAGGTAGTTACCTGAATGCTTCTTCCCACATTTATCACATGTGGAACTTTTCACTTTCTTGACTCCTCTTCCCTGATCATAGTTCCTTCATGAGTTAGGCTTCATATATCTCTTTTTTTCATTTTATTTATGAGACCACTACATCTCATCAAACTCCAGTTCGACTTTCATTTCACTCTATACGATCTCCTCATAGTTGTCATAGTCTCGGTTGGCTAGATTTTTCCACAGATGAGGTCTCAGTCCACCGAAGAATCAATCAACCTTACCATTATAATCCATGATATATCTTGAGGTATAATGGGAAATTCTTGTAAAGTTCATCTCGTAGCTTCCCACAGATTCATTCTCCTTCTGCTTCAGTTTAAGAAACTTCTTCTCCATTCTTGTTCTCATGGAATGAGGGAAATAATTACTGAAGAAGATCCATTTGAACTCTCCCCACTCTATAGATTCAACCTCCACTCTTTGCCTCGTGTTTTTAATCAGTTCCCACCACTGATCAACTTGTCCCTCTAAATGATAAATAGCCAGGGTGACCTTCTCTTTCTCTGAACAGCAAAGCACAGAAAGGAACTTTTCTATAGAGCTGATCCACTACTCAACAATCAATGGGTCGGACGATCCACTAAAGGTTGGAGGTCATTGATGCATAAAGGACTCAAAAAAATGTTGTTCCATTCACGGTGAGATTGGTTTCTCATCTTTATTGAAGTTATTTCCCATAACTTGAGTCAGTTGGTTTATCATTTTCATGAATGTTTCCATTATGGATTCCATCGGAGGGCTATCAGTGCATGGTCCATTGTAGTCACCATTTTCACAGTTCCTCCTATTTCCCGCCATTTATAAAAGAACAAAACCTTAGTGAGAAACTTATTTCATTTATGAATATTTTAAATATATAGGATTTTATGTCTTAAAACTTCTTTAAACAATTACATTTCTCTATAAATCCTTCATAATGATTCATAAAAAACTTATGATTAACCAAACATATCCCCCAGGAGTGTCTTAACCAAGAGTGCAGCAAGGCCCATTTTCATGCACCAGGATACACTAGGTCAAGCCCGGAACTCCTTTTCGTAGTTTTCACTCCTAGTTACCTCTATTCTAGAGCCACCTCTACCTACTCGTATCTAGATAGGGATATATTTTCTTAATAAACCACTTAATCAATACTCACAAAAATACCAAGAAGTTTTCCTTTATTTAAACTTTTATATAGTATTATTTATAAAGTTTTCATATCCTAATTTCTATAAATAACTAAACTATACTTCGATACCAACTATAGCATACAGCCTTTTTATTACATAACTTTTCATTACATTTTACATATAGAGGTTCTTTAAAGTCTAGTGTCTTGGAAATCAAGAACATAAAACATGAAAAAAAAAACATAAAAATCCTTCTAATACACTTTTAAGGCTTTATCATAGGTTCATCCTAAGTACTATTACTGCATCTCATAACCTGGAGACATACATCAAAGAAAAAGGTGAGCAGAAGGCTCAGTAAGGAAAACAACTGAAACCGTTGACATGTGATCTTGAGCAATATTAATAAGAACATGATAAAAATCATAAAGACATGAGTAATGGAAGAATAAGAATATCATGATAAAAATAACATGAATCATTACTTGAATATGTGGCTACGACATTTCATTTAGACATTCATGAACATATCACCAAGGTTTATCCCTGAGGTGTCATAAAAATTACCAAGGTTATTCACCATGGTATCGTGAAACTTGTCATATCTAGAGATTAATTATTTACCCAATGAATTGGAGAGCTATCAGGGAGCACCCTTAATATGTCTTTATTTACATGTGATACACATAGATCATGATAAAAAATTTCATAAATAACCCATAGAGAACAAAAGAAATGGGTTTCATTTCAAAATTGTGATGTTTTAAAAGTTAAAAAAAAAGATCTGTATGTCATTTATAACCCATGGAAAGGGAGTGAGGTTTATATGTATGTAAATTACAGAATAAAATATATATTTTTTGGTATATTTATGAACAACCAT
Source organism: Viscum album (assembly GCA_963277665.1). NCBI lineage: Eukaryota > Viridiplantae > Streptophyta > Magnoliopsida > Santalales > Viscaceae > Viscum > Viscum album. The sequence continues at coordinate 494,876,183 of OY728132.1, forward strand.
AGAAAGAAAATATTTTTGGGTATTTACATAAATAAAACAATAAAAAAATAGAGAGAAATTTTGAGGCGAAATTTCTACAGCATAACGGCTATATATCATGGTTTTAGAAAATAATAAAAAGAGGGTGGACAAGAGTATACCATCCATAAATGAAAAATTTTGAATTATAGGGAAATAATAAAAATAAATAAGATCATGTTTTGGACATTTGAATGACACACTACATGAAAAGGAAACTTGAAAGGAAAGAGAAAGTGTGATTTCTTTTACAAAAATTCAGCAGCCTAACGACGTCACATATAAATTCAGAAAATCAATTGATGAGAGCAGAAATGGTCTTTCATAATTTGGAAATTAAATGGATAGTATTAATAATATATAATAACAATCCCCCTCATAATAAAATGGAACTATAAGAAATAACATAAAGGAAGTCATGACTTAAAAGAGGAGGGTGAAAGGTTCCCCTACCTTGAAGAGTAACTTCTAAAGTTTGAATGTAGAGACCTTGGGAGGCATGAAGGAACCTTGAGAGGACTTCTTGGGAGGTAAGGAGACCAGAACCTTTTTTAGGAGGATTTGTTAATGAAATGAATGAGGGAAATGGCTTGGTATTTATAGGAAAATGAGGGAATAAATTATTAATTTCCAAAGGACACCTCATCGGTGGTATTTGAAAAACCATGGGCTTGCCCATGGTATTTTCCCAAGGTATTGTCAACTTGGGACACCTCATAGCATACCTCACTATTCATAAGTCGACCAGAAATCTTACATCATTATTACATCATTAATGATGTCATTAAACACTCGAAACTCAAAACTGTATGTTTATTATTCACTGAAAATTCAACTGTTTCAGAAAAATCCCAAAAATTCACCCTAACCTAATATCAATGCTCTGAATTAAAAAATGAATTCCATTTTATGAAAATAATTTTCTAAATATTTTTTATTTAATTTTTAAATAAAATCATTATTTATTCCAAAAATATAACTTTAAAACTATAACTCATTTTGTAACACCTTAAAAAAGTAATCAAGGTCCCATAAAATTATTGTATAACCATAATAAAATAATGTAAAAATTTATGATTACATTTTATGAAAATATATTTCCATTTTAAATTATAAAATTAATTATAAAATTTTAAATAAAATATTTATGTCATACAAAAATACCAAAACTTATACTATGATCGTTTTTCACTTTTAAGATGTTTAAATTGTATTTATACATTCATGGGTGATGTTTCTATTTTTTTGGCCAATTTACTATTCATTACTATTCATTACTATTTATTACTATTCATACAGGTATGTTACTGTTCATACTTTACTATTCACTAAAAAAAATTTGATCTTATTAGACTCTAAATTTCTCACTAAACACAACTGTAGAAGACCATTTTTTGAAAATAATTTCACATTATTAATTATTTAAAGAATACAAAAAATATTTTAAAATACCCCATTTTTTCTAAATTCATTAATAATACACATCCTATATTTATCCAGATATTTGAAATTCACAAAATTTCCCATAATAAGATATAAAATTTTTATTTATATAAAAGGATTACACAAAGCAGCTAAGGTTTCATTACATAGCCCTTTATAACACCAGCATAGGACCTAAGTGTAAGGTGTGCTATAGTGATAGAATCTTGGGGTGGCTCGGACAACATTGCCCGAGTGCTGATTTATATCAGCTTGAACATCTCCCTTAGATGATTCCTTTCAAGCTTCATATATTGAAGTTTGGCTTGGGATTGATCTAGAGAAAAGCCCGGTGATGCTACCTCCTTCCCAAGCTCTGATAGATGGCCTTCATATGGCCCGAGTCTACTGGATGAGGCCATTCAATCTTCTTTCTGTATTAATTAACCAAGATAAATGTATTTATAAAAACACAACATTAAGATTATAGTTTCCAACGGTCATATTGACCAACAGTCATATAAAAATCAAAACCCAATAGTCTCATTTTAATTATACCCACTTAATTAATTAAAGGATATAGTTTTGTTGAGTATAAAATAAAATAACACACAAATTTTGGAAACAAATATAATTAAAAATTTCGGTTCATTACACTAAGACTATTTGAGAGGTAGTCTAGCTAGGGTGTTGGAGAATCCCTTGTAACATTACTAAACTTTAATGATAAATAAATATGTGAGGATATACACTTAGATGAAGGCTTATGAAGGATTATTTGAAGGCTAAAATTTAAGGGTAGTGAACTACTTGAAATACTCTATCATGAGTATTTAGATGCTACTAAAAAACGTAGAAATGATTTGAAGGGGTTTAAAAATATTTTTAGAATCTATATAATTATTTAAAGATACTCTAAAGTGATTGAAAGTATTTGGTAAGCCTGATTTTGATTTGAAAATATTTATAATTAATTTAAATAAATTTATAATTCTGAAGTTATAACTATTATTGAAAATTTATCTAAGTCCTGAAGACTTTAGAAGAGTTGAATCCAAGTCTGTAAGAGTAAATTTGAGTTTCAATGATTCATTTTATAACTTTGAAAGAGTAAAATGTGGATTTAAGAAGAGTAAAAATGAACATCATAAGAGTAACATGGAACTTTTTAATATTCAGTAAATACTTTGGAAGATAAAATCTAACTTTGGAAGAGTAAACTCAAAGTTTGGAAGAGTAAAACCAGACTTTGTATGATGTAAAACTTAGAGAAATATTTTATAATTTTTCAGGGTGAATATATCGGTTTTTAGAATTTAAATATTCTAAATAAAATTATATGGGATTATACTTAATACATTTTTTATTAATCTAAACATCACAAACTCTAAAACGAGTGTGTGATTAAATGTAAATAATTAATAGATGTTTATCTTTAAGCTGTGTAAAATAAGATCAATGTAAGAAGTAATTCTAGAATTTAAAAACAGTTCAAATAAATCAATTCCAGAATATTAAGAATTTATATTTTTCTATGCTAGTGCTAATATTTAGTGTTTGTAACATAAAAAACTATTATGATTCAATCTAGTTGTTTGAGAATAAGGAGATCAAAGTAGAATTAATTTATAAGAAATACATTGAGCATGAACTGAAGAAAATATAAATTAATAGAATTTGGAATATAAATATGTCAATATGAATTAGATTTTCTTGAATGGTTATTTATCAAAAAATATTTTTGATAATTTCATAATGAGTTAATAAGGTAGTACAAAATTTAAATATAAGTTTATAGGTTTAATATGAATCTGAATAGGTTTCATGCAATGATCTCAAGCCAAATGGGTGAGTACAATCCCAGAAGTGATGATTTTATACATTTTTAAAATAAATATTGTAAGAATTATTTAATTTTTTACTTCATTGGGAAGATAATAAAGAAATTAAGAGACTAGATCCTACTGTAGAGGTATCTGGATGGCTTATTCTGTCAATAAAAAGATAATAGGAGGATATAATAAAAGAAAATTAATTCATGTAATAATGTTAGAGATAAGTGTTTGAGTCAAAAAACAAGAAGATCATGGGAGAAACCCATGTAAAAACCATTGAGAAAAAATAAGAGAGGGTCACCATAAAGATTCAAAGGGTTTTTTCTATATTATAAATATAAAAATTATATTTTATAGTGACATATGTATAAAATAGAAAATGAGTGATATAGAGAGAGAGAGATAAGAAAAAAGGATTCATAAGAGACTCATAGTTGAGAACTTAGAGAATAACTAATCTCTTAAAGAAGAAGTGGGAGGAGATATTGATCTTTTGGGGAATAAGATTCTCCATATAGGTATCAAAGAAAAAGGAAGAATAATATCATGTGATATCTAATATTTTAGAAGTTTGTGAAAAAGAAGAAATAAGAAGAGAACGAGGAGAGACCAACAATTTTATGCGTATTTATGATCTAAATTTCATGCATTTTAGAGAGTAAGGAGATGTTGGATTCATAAAGATCACAGGAGATCATTTTATTTGATTGAGTCTATAAAAACCAAAACTAAACATGACTTATATAATACATTAATCTCATATTTTAAATAATAAATCTCTCAAATAGTCACACAAGATAAAGACCAAAATCTTTAGTGTCTTAGAGATTAACTACATAAATTACTTATTTTACAAAACCTGTAAGATTTTATCCATAATCATGATCCTCTAGAACTTTTCTATACATATCACATGATATAATAATCTTCATAACATATGGATTGGAAACATAATAAATGGGTGAGGTCAAATTTAGAGACCCCAACCCCAATAGCCCAGAGTCGGTGCCTACTATCATTACATTGGAAAAATATATATGGAACTTGCATCTAAAATTATTGAAAAGTATAATATTATTGGAAAACTAGATACATATATATGTCTCCTATTATAAATGAATACAAAAATTAAAACATATTTTTTTTTCTAATAATAACTTTATTCCATCTAGCATATCATTTCATGTCTTTCTTAGTACAATTCATGGAATCCTAGGGAGAGGAAAAAAATAAGGGTGAGCTAAAATACTCAATAAGGGTTAAGTATAGTGGAATAAATAATGAATCAATAAACATAATCAATATGAAAAGGTAAATAAATTTACACTCATGACATGTAATCAATAAACTGAGAAGAATGTTCTAAACAATATGGAAAGGTAAATAACTAAAAAATGCTATTTAATAAATAACATGAATATCATAAATGGATAAGGAATAATAAATATGGAATGGTAAATAACTAAAAACCATTCCATTTAATCAAAAAACTAATAATGAAATACATCCATAGATTTTTTAATGGTGAAAATATCATGGATAATAATAACTAAATCTAAATAAAGGTAATTCTTAATTGATGGACGCCATGTTTTCTAGGTACATGATACATTTATCATCAAGATCTTTTACGAGATAGTTTAAAATATACTGGGTTAAAATCCCAGTAATGTTAGTTAATTGACTCATCCCATGATACTATCAACGCATCTAGGGGCTATCATTAACCGGGATGCACCAGTGTTGTACCTATCCAAACCATTCCTCATATATTGAATAATTGATTTATAAAAAATATTCCCTATCATAAAGTATCTTTATTGAGTAAAGGATATTAATTTATCAATATTTCCCTAGATATCAAATAATATTTAAAGTAAACACTATATGTAAAAATGGTTTATAGTTTAGGTCATAATCATATCCATGTTAAAGGATAAGAATATTTAGGGAAACTTTAATATTCAGTGATCACTAGAAAGTGAATAACTCAAGGGGGTGTAAATGATTTCAAAAATTATTTAAGTGAATTTCAATGCTATACTTTTTAAAAATAATCATAATACATTAAAAGGAATAATAAGGATGGTATCAGTGTGATGAATACCCATTAAAGTAAGAATAAGAGTTTTTTTCATTGATTAAATAAAATGATCTTTAAAATCATTATTGAGAAAAATATATGTTCATTTTGAAAAATATTTTGAAAATAATTTTCTTTAAAAATCACTTTTAAAAACTAAAATTTGAGATTTTTTTTGTAAATAGTAAAAATGGGTGAGGATAAATTTAATAAATCATTTTTAAAGGGTTGAAAAAATTGAAAACAATTTTAGAAAACATAATTTTAATAGAAAACACATTTTCGAACAAAGAGAGAAATAAATTTAGGTTTTCATAAAAAAAATTTACAACATTTTGAGTACCAAAGAGTGAGAAAATGAGACTATTACTTGAAAAAGGTCATTAATAATCATAGTAGAAGAAAATTAAAGGGTTTACCAAAAAATTATCAAATAATTCCCTTTAATGGAAATTCAATAATAAAAAATCTCAATGAGAATGAGGTTTTGAAGTAAACCCTTAAATTGATCATAACATTTAAGTGAGAATTAATAAATTAATTGATTATGTGTATCAACTATAAACACTGCTGGAAACCAAGGCTTTCCCAATAGTTTAAAACTTTTGGGAAAGGCTGCCAAACCATTGGTATATGTTATACCAACGGTTTGGAAAATTATTGGGTGATAAGGTGTGGGGATAGCCTTATACAAAAGGTATTTTTGAAACTATTGGGTTAGACCAGTAAAAAATTCAACTTCCCTACCGTTTTGGCCAACCGTTGCAATACAGAATTACCAATGGTTTTTAACCATTGGTAAATGTAACTCAATAACCTATACCATCAGTTTACAAACCATTGGTATATAGGTTTACCAATGATTTTCCTATAACCATTGGTATATATTATATGTAGAACCTATATACCAACAATTTATGAATCATTGGTATAGTGTTTTATCAATGGTTTTATCTAAACTTTTGGCATAGAAGGTTTATTTAGCTTTATACCAATGATTTATAAACCGTTGGTATATAGTACTCTAGGATAACATAGCATCCCTCTTGTCTACCCTGTATAAAAGTCTTCCCTCTTTCCTACCTTGTACAACCTCTACCGAATTACACAGCAACCTACATCCCCTCTTTCCTCCCCTCTCCAATATATAGAATTCAACACCTGAAGATACAACATACAACATACAATAATTATCTAACACCTAAAAATACAGAATTCAAAAAAAACCCCATGCCCATGATACAATGTATAGAATTCAAAAACACACTCATGAGGGTTGTCCAGGGGTGGGGCTGTCCAGGGGGTGGGGGTTTTCCAAGGGGGTATCAGTGTTCAGGGGGTTGATGGGTTGTCCAAGGGGGTGGGTGGGGGTGTCTAGGGGGTGGGGTGGTTTCCAGGGGGTGGAGTGGTTTAGGGGGGGTGGGGGTGGTGTCTACGGTGTGGGGTGGTGTCTAGTGGGGGGGTATCCAAGGAGGTAGGGGGTGTTCTGGGGGGGGGGGCTATGCAAGGGGTGGGGGATATCTATGGGGGTGGGGGTGTCCAGGGGGTGGGGGTTTCTAGGGGGTAGGGTGGTGTCCAGGGTGGTGGGGGGCTATCCAAGGGGTTAGGGGTTGTCCAAGGGGGTGTGGTGGTGTCTAGGGTGTGGGGGTTGTTCAGGGGGTGGGGGTTGTCCATGGGGGTGGGGGTGTCCAGGGGTGGGGTGTCTAGGGGTGGGGTGGTGTCCAGGGGGTGGGGGTTGTCCAAGGGGTAGGTGGTGTCTTGGGGGGGGGGGGGCTTTCTAGGGGGTGGGGGTGTCTATGGGGGTGGGGTTGTCCAAGGGGTGGGGTGTCCAGGGGGTGGGGTGGTGTCTAGGGGGGTGGGGGTGTCCAGGGGGTTGGGGGATTTCCACGGGGGTAGGGTGTGTCCAAGGGGTGGGGTGTCTAGGAGGTGGGGGGATGTCTAGGGGTGGGGGTTGTCCATGGGGGTGGGGGTGTCCTGGGGGTGGGGTGGTGTCTAGGGAGTGGGGGCTATCCAAGGGGTTGGGGGGGCTATCCAATGGGGTAAGTGTGTCTAGGGGTGGGGGTTTCCAGGTGGTGGGGTGGTGTCCAGGGGTGGGGGCAGTCTAGGAGGTTGGGGGCCTATCCAAGGGGGTAGGGGTGTCCAGGGGAGAGGGAGCTGTCCAGGGGGGGGGGGGTTGTCCATGGGGGTGGGGACGGTTGTCCATGGGGGTGGGGTGTCCAGGGGTGGGGGGATATCCAGTGGGTTAGGGAGCTGTAGGGGGTGTCCAGGGGGGTTTAGCTGTCTAGGGGGTGGGGGTGTCCAGGTGGTGGGGTGGTGTCCAGGGGGTGGGGGTTGTTCAGGGGGTGGGGGTTGTCCAAGGGGGTAAGGGGTGTCTAGGGGGTGGGGGTGTCCCAGGTTGGGGGTTTTCTAGGGGGTAGGGGGCTATCCAGGGGGTGGGGGTGTCTGGGGGGATGGGGGTGTCCAAGGGGTGGGGGCTGTCCAGGGGGTGGGGGTTTTCCATGGGGGTGGGGGTTTCCCATGGGGGTGTTTAGGGGGGGTGGGGTTGTCCAAGGGGTGTCATGGGGGTGGGGTGGTGTCCAGAGGGTGGGGTGGTGTCTAGGGTGGTGGGGGTCTGTCCAGGGGCTTGGGGCTATCCAAGGGGGTTGGGGCTGTCCGAGGGTGGGGGGCTGTCCAGGGGGTGGGGGTTTTCTATTGGGGTGGGGGTGTCTAGGGGGTGGGGGTGTCCAGGGGGTGGGGTGGTGTCCAGGGGTGGGGGTTGTCCAGGGGGTTGGGGGCTGTCCAAGGGGTTAGAGGGTGTCTGGGGGTGGGTCTGTCTAGGAGGTGGGGGTTTTCCATGGGGGTGGGGGTATCCAGGGGTGGGGCTGTCCATGGGGGTGGGGGTGTCCAGGGGATGAGGGGTTGTCCAAAGGGTTGGGGGCTGTCCAAGGGGGTCGGGGGTGTCCAGTGGGGTGGGGGTATCCAGGGGGTGGGGTCTGTCCAGGGGGTGGGGTTGTCCTTGGGGGTGGGGGTGTCCAGGGGTGGGGTGGTGTCCAGGGGGTGGGGGTTGTCCAGGGGGTTGGGGGCTGTCCAAGGGGGTAGGGGTGTCCAGGGGGTGGGGGTGTCTAGGGGGTGGGGGCTGTCCTTGGGGGTGGGGGTTTCCAGGAGCTAGGGGTGCTCAGGGGGTGGGGTGGTGTCCAGGGAGTGGAGGCTGTTCAGGGGGTTGGGAAGTTGTCCAAGGGGGTAGAGGGTGTCCAGGGGGTGGGGTGTCCAGGGGAGGTGGAGGTGTACGGGGGGTGGGGGTATCCATTAGGGTGGGGGTGTCTAGGGGGTGGGGTGGTGTCTTGGGGGTGGGGGCTGTTCAGGGGGTTAGGGGGCTATCCAAGGGGGTAGGGGGTGTCCAGGGGGTGGGGGTGTCTAGGGGGTGGGGATTTTCCCTGGGGTTGGGGGCTGTCCAAGGTGGTAGGGAGTGTCCAGGGGGTGGGGGATGTCCATGGGGGATGTCTAGGGGTGGGGGTTTTCCATGGGTGTGGGGGTGTTCAGGGGGATGAGGGTGTCTCGGGGGTGGGGTGGTGTCCAGGGGTGAGTGTTGTCTAGGGTGTTGGGGGGTTGTCCAAGGGGGTGGGGGTGTCTAGGGGTGGGGGTGTTTAGGTGATGGGGTGGTGTCTAGGGGGTTGGGGGCTATCCAGGGGGGTTGGGGGCTATCCAATGGGGTTGGGGTGTCCAAAGGTTGGGGGGCTTTCTAGGGGGGTTGTCCATGGGGTGGGGATGTCTGAGGGGATGGGGGTGTCTGGGGGGATGGGGTTGTCGAAGAGGTGGGGGCTGTCCAGAGGTGTTGGGGGATGCCCATGGGGGTTGGGGTGTTCAGGGGGGTGGGGTGTCTAGGGGTGGGGTGGTGTCCAGAGGGAGGGGTGGTGTCCAAGGGGTGGGGGCTGTCCAGAGGGTTGGGGGTTGTCCAAGGGGGTAGGGGTGTCCGGGGGGTGGGCGTTGTCCTGGGGGTGGGGTTGTCCATGAGGGTGGGGGTGTCTAGGGGTTGGGGGTTTCCAGGGGTGGGGTGGTGTCCAGGGTGGGTGGGGGCTATCTAGGGGTTGGGGGTTGTCCAAGGGGGTAGGGTGTCTAGGGGTGGGGGTGTCCTGGGGAATGGGGGGTTGGGGTGTTAGGGGGTTTCCAAGGGTGGGGTTGTCCGTGGGGGTGTGGTGTCCAGGGGGTGGGGGTGTCCAGGGGGTGGGGTGGTGTCCAGGGGGTGGGGTGGTGTCCAGGGGGTGGGGGGACTGTCCAGGGGGTGGGGGCTATCCATAGGGGTGGGGTGTGCAGGGGGTGGGGGTGTCCAGGGGGTGGGGGTGTCTGGTGGGATGGGGGTGTCCGAGGGGGTTGCCCATGGAGGTGGGTGTCCAGGGGGTGGGGTGTCCAGGGGGTGGGGTGGTGTCCATGGGGTGGGGGCTGTCCAGGGGGTTGGGGGTTTGTCCAAGGGGTTAGGGGGTGTCTGGGGGTGGGGGCTGTCCAGGGGGTGGGGGCAGTCCATGTGGGTGGGGTGTCCAAGGGGGTGGGTGGGGGTGTCCAGGGGGTGGGGTGGTGTCCAGGGGGTGGGGGATGTTGAGGGGGTTGGGGGCTATCCAAGGGGGTAGGGGTGTCCAAGGTGTGTCTAGGGTGTGGGGGTGTCCAGGGGGTTTGGGGATATCCAGGGGTGGGGGGGTTTTCCATGGGGGTGGGGGTGTCCAGGGGGTGGGGGTGTCTAGGGGGTGGGGGTGTCTATGGTAGGGGTGAATCAGTCATAGAAAATCATCAAGTCAAGTTTTATTATTTATAGATAAAAAATAAAGATAATGTGACCTACCTAATCACACATATATTCAGACACAACAAGTCATCAAACATCAAATTTCTTTAATATCAGTCAAAAATGTAACAAATCAATTTGTCCCTCATCACCATCACTATCATCACTGTCATCGTCAGCCTCACCCTCATCCTCATCATCATCCCCATCATCATATTCACCCTCAACTCCCTTATCCTCACCCTCGTACTCTTCCTCTCCCTCCTCCTTTCCCTCCTCCTTCGCCTCGGCCTCCTCCTCGCCCTCCTCTTCCTCTGCCTCAGCCTCCTCCCCACCATCATCTCAACCACCACTAGAATTTCCACCTTGTGCACCATATATAGAACAAATCGAAGAAATATATTCATCACAAGTTGTGATGACCTCTGGTGGAAGTGTTTGACGTAAAACTTCCATCAGTTTCATAAATGTATTGTTTTTTCTAACAGACTGTTCTGCCATCTCTGTGGCCCTTTTTTCAGCATGTTCTGCATGTGCCTTAACCTTCTAGAACTCAGTGGCACTAAAATTTGTACCTTACAAGGACCATTACCTCATTGGTAAAATACTATTCCTAGGTCTACAGCATACTCTTCCAGGGTTCTCATCTCCTAACACCTAATGTAAGTGATTGTTTGGCCCAAAATTATCAAGTTACTGGGCATCAAGGGCCTCTAAAGTATCCTATTAAAAATAAAAATATATTATTAAGTTACAAAATAGATATTAAAATTTTAAATCAACAAATTAAAAATTACAATCTGTTTTTGAGTCGACTCATTAACCACACTTCCATATTTCTTCCTTCTACTCGAGAAAAATAGTTTTACTCGAGGCACACATCCTTCAATATTCAATGTTTGCCTCTACAATGAATTTGAATATAAGAAACCATAATTAAAAATATGTTACCACTAATTAATTTCATAACTAAAATTATATAAAAACTTTATCAATTGAATAAATTATGGGTGAAACAATATAAATTTCAAGTCATAAAGAAAAATTATAAACATCTGTCATACCTAATTCCTCTCACGATCTGGCATCATAGCACATCCAAATGTGTGGAGGTATTTTTTAGCATCAATATTTTTTTTATTTCTTATATATGATTCCTAAATAAAATTCAATAATAATAAAAATAGTATTAATACAAAACATGAAATTTTTCATTTAAATACCTCAAATGTGATTAATACCTTAAATTGGATAGTCGTCCAATGAGTAATCATCTATCGATACTGTTCTATCAGACAATCATCTACAAAAGTGACTACCTCTAACTCTATTCCAACTCTAGCATGCCATCCAATATACAACTGGAGCTTATAGGCTCTCCAAATATCACCTAAATTCTTTAGACGTGCTGGTCGTGCACCCTCACCATCAGGGAAATTAAACTGTACCTAACACCAAAATATTAATTCATATAAATAAAAAATAATAATATATTGCATTAAATACAAAATTTGTTTTACCAAATATATCTACCCAAGATTTATCCTTGACTTAATTTGGAAACTGTCTCTATGAGAGCGGTCTGACAAGAATGATGTCAAAGTATTTGGCAAGCGTCGCCAAAAAACTCTGACATTACTGCCATGTATTTTCAATCATTTGACTATATTCATTGTAGTCCACCATCAACTGTGTGCAGTGGTTCCACACTGCACACATTTTTATATTCCCCCACCCTCACCTATTATCAGTATATATATCTTTTATGAAAGAAAAACAAATATTTTATCAATATATCTTATAATGAAAATAAATCGTGGAATAGAAATTTGTTAGGGTTCTATAAATATACTTGTGGTTGTCTGATCAATGGGTGCCACTGGATCCACAGAAACTAAAGGACCACCCTATACAGGTGGAGTGGGTCCCAATGTATGCTCCGTAGGGACAAACTCTGGTAGAGCAGAAGTCGAAGAATATGGAATATAGAAGCTCAGAGAGAAGGAAGTAGAAGTAAAAGAAGATGGCACGGATGGATGGCTAAATACTGGATGGGGAGTGGGAATCATCATCGGATATGGTAAAGATGGTGAGGAGAATCAGATGTAAAGGGTGGTGAAAACATGGGAGGCCTAAATATTCTATATGTACCTAATGACACATTATCATCAAATAATTTTTGCCTAATAGGTGGATCCTGCAAAAATGTTTAAAACAAAACTAATCACATGACAATATATATTTGAAATAAAATACTCACTATAGGCACTAGTAGTGGAACGCCCATCTCAGTCATGCAACGATTGTTGTCCATCATCTTTTTTTGTTGCCTCTCTTCAATAGGTTTTATTTACTGCATTTGAAAACAAATATTAATGTAATTAGAAAATTACAACTAATGTGTAACCCAAAAAACAAAATAAATGAGAGGGAATATGGGGATTCATTGATAATTTAACTTTCCATTATTTTAGGTGAGCTTGAAAAAATATATAATGAATTCAATAAATCGTACAATATGTAATAAAGAAATTTCATTTTTAGTAGAATGGTTATTTAATAAGTGTCATCAGTCTATTAAAATCATGGAACATTGATTCTGTGGCTTTATTTCACTCAACAACTAAGAGAGAGAGAGAGAGCATACTAAATTATGCCTCTAGAAAATTCAACAAGTTATATATTATGAATGATTAAACCCTTAAGATAGTTGTAAATGATGATATAAACATATGAACAAGGATAAGATATCTACCATATTCATAAGGGGTAAATCACTTGTCGGAATTAAGGAAAATTTTAATTTCTTTAGCCCAGGTAGATGATGCAAGTTTCTATACATGTTTTGTAGAAGAATACAAACCATCATGTTCAATATCTGGTGAAATATTAAAGGGAGGTCGTAGAGTTATACTAATTTTATACATGGTCAATAAAGAATTGAAATGTTCCCCAAGTTAGAAATGTTGGTTTCTTAGGTTTGAATACAGTTCAATTCCAAATTAGAAAATTAAATTTAAATAAAATTACAACCAATAAACATTGAAAATTTACATAATAGTCAATTCAGATACAACATATTTGTAATCAATATTAAATCAATATGAATAGTACCAACCTTAACAACCCAAGTTGAGCTAAACCAAAATAATTGAGAACATTGATGGATTATTTTATATATTTCCCACCACAACTTCAGGTTCACAGTTAACTCTGAAAATTGAGCTATTGGAGTCATCAAAAGTAATAAATGGATCATTTCCAATGGCAGTAGGAATGGTTTCAATTCCATCATCACCATCATCAAAAATATGTCTTGGAATTACTTCAATAATGACACCAAATTCAGGTAAAAGATGGTCTTTGACATAAAAAACTTGTTTCGACATTGATGCCAATACATATGGTTCATCGGTAGCAAGAGTGAGCGTTATATCAATTACTCAAAATCCCCAATCATCTATAAATGTGACCTACCTTGTTATCAAATCAAACCAGTGGAATTTCATCATCAATACTCATCCATGAGAATAATAATCTAATATTATTATTTTTTCAACGACTCCATAATAACCTACATTTTCAAATCGTGGTATACTATCTGATGCACTAGCATAACAGTATTTTTTGGTAGTAACCATAACACCATCATGTTTTGTTCAAATGTTCTTTGCTCGTTCAATGATAATAAATCTATACCCATCGATAACAATTGATTTATAGTCATGAACAACGGTATTAGGACCAAAATCTAAAGCTCTTATTTCTTCAGAGATAGAGTCAACAGGAAAACTCAATACCTAAAATATAAATGAATATTAAACTTAATTAAATATTTATTTAATTATTTTAAATATTAATATTTTTTTCCTTTAATTTTATCCAAGTAGAAAACTCTTTTCTATGAAAAGTATCCCTCCTTCTCAAAGATAAAGAATGATGTTTTCTATTTATAATTTATTTATGTTCCCTTTAGATAAAAATAGGAATATTTTAACAGATATATATGTAATATATACATATTCAATTTACTTACCTAATGTAGTCATTGAGAAAATCACAGTTGAACAAAACTGTTCGATGTGCCATCTTCCACTCTTCAAGGCTTAATTTTATCAATGTATATAATCCAGGAATTCCTCCTTTCTGAGGAAGTGATAGAAAACTGGGCTCAATTTGTTCATATTTTTCTTCTTTATTTCTCATTGGTATGTTCATTCTTGTAGTAAGATCAGAAAAATACATAGAGCAGAAATCCATACATTCTTGAGCCAAGTAACCATTCACGATAGAACCTTCGGGATGATTCCTGTTTCGGACATAAGACTTTAATGTGTACATATTTCTTTTAGTTGGATAGATCCAATGAAAAGAAATTTGTCCTTTGATAAATATTTCAGTTGGAATATGGATAGTCAGATGTAGCATGCATGTGAAAAATGATGGAGGAAATATTTTCTCTAACACACACAAAATTAATGGGGCATCTGACAACATTTTTTTCAAGAAAGAATTAGAAAACTTATTAGCATAAAAAACTCTAAACAAATGGAACGACCGAATAACATACACCCTTACATTATTTGACAAAAGATGATGGATTTATATTGGAATAAACTTATGCATGAGGATGTGATAATCATGTATTCAAAGATTTTAGCTTTAACTCTCTTTTGTTGATCCATTTAGATATGTTTCTTGAATAGCCATCAGGAACTTAAATAGTCTCTAGTACTTCCAGAAATTTCTTTTTTCGTAGGTGTCATCACATAATAAGCACATGGAACTTGCCATTTATTTTAATACGCACAGGATGTAATTCTAGTTTGATGCCCTAATCCACCAAGTCACGCTGAGACCATAAATCATCTTTTTTATTTCCCTTAACATTTAGAAGAATCGAAAGCAACATTTCACATATATTCTTTTCAATGTGAATTACATCTAAGAAATGACGTAACAAATTGGTTGACCAAAAAGGAAAATCAAAGAAGATACTTCTCCTCTTCCAATTGTAATAGGTTTCAGTGGAAACATTATTTATCTTTATAGATTTTATTTGACCCTTCCCAAATGAAAAAATGAAATCTTTCAATTCATTAAGCACGTCAGTTCCAGACATACACTGAGGTGGATCATCAGTCTCCCTGGTATTGTCAAATCTTTGATGATTATTTCTATATGAATGGTCCATTGGAAATAATCTTTGATGTCCCATAAAACTGAAACTATAGTAATGTTTCAGTCTTTTGGATCGTTTATTATTCATAGAAATAGTACATGATAGTTTTCCCTTTGAGCTCCATCCAGACATCATTGCATAAGTAGGAAAATCATCGATCGTCCACATAAGTTCAACACACATCTGAAATATGTCTTTCAAAAATGCATCATATGTGTGCACACCCACATCCCAAATAATATTCAACTATTTTATTAAAGGTTTCATGTATACATCTATATCATTACTAGGATCAGAAGGGATAGATATGAATATACTCATGAAAGTGAAAGGTTTTTTCATACACAACCATGGGGTAAGGTTATAAATGTGTATAAAAATCATCCATGTGATGTGCGAATTAAGAATCTTTCCAAACTGATTAAAACCATCACATGAATGACCTAGCCTCACATTACACACATCAGCTACAAAATCAAGATATAGAGCATCAAATATCTACCATGAAAATCCATCTACAGGGTGAACCAACTTAACATTAGTCTTCTTTCTCTCGATATCATTCCATCACATTATAATTGATATTTCTCAGACATAAAAAGATTTTGGAGACTGGGTATCAATGTAAAGTTCCACATTAATTTATGTGGCACACGGGATGGTGTTCCATCAGATTTTGGCTTCCAACGTGATGTTCCACATTTTAGACAATCATTTCGTTTAGCAGTTTCCTCCTAGAATAAACTATAATCTTTCAGGCATGCATGAATTTTTTTTCTTGAAAATCCAAGTTACTTAACTAACTTCCATGACATATAGTGGTTTGAGGGAATATCTATATCATCTGGAAGTAATTCCTTCAAGAAGGTAATAATGTAATTGATGGAAGTATTATAAATATCATACATAGTTTTCACATGAAACAATCGGATTAAAAATTACAGCTTTTTCATTTTACCGTATTGTCAATATACTAGAGTCGTGGTAGCATCATTCAATTTTTCACCCTGACGAAATCATCATTTTCATTAGACATGTCATTTTTTCTCATATCGAAGTCTTCTTAGGTCAGAATCTTTTATTTTTCATGATGATGAATAAATGGAAACCGGTCATATAACAAATTATCCAATCCAGTCCTCTCATTTGGATCATCAACAATTTGGGATTTCATTTTCTCCCTATTGTGATACCACACATAGTAGTTTGCTTGAAAACCATATTTGGTTATGTGGTGGCTAACTTCTTCGCAGTTCAACCAAGGTCTTTCAGCACAATTTTAACATGGGCAGTGTATAAGACCACTATCTGAAGCATTGTGAAATGAAAAATCTAAAAATATCTCCAAATTTCTTTGAAAATAACTTGATATTCGATCAGTTTCATACATACAACTTCTATCCATTATGTAATAAAAATTGTTATGAGTAATTTTGTCAAAAGCAATTAAATAAGATTGAAGTTTCATTGAAAATATATTTAAGTAAACGAGAATTTTTCACTTTATATGAAACCATAACTAACACACTACTCTATATGAGAATCATAATATAAAATATAAAAAAAACTATATTTATAACAAAATATCTTTAAAGAACTATAAATGAGTATACAAGATCATGTACACTTATGGAGGATAATTATTCAAGAGTTGAGTAAATTATAGATTGAAGAAATTTTATATTTTAGTAGATTATTTGATTGATCATATAAACTACCCAAGGGGGTGGGGGTGTCTAGGGGTTGGGGGTGTCCAGGGGGTGGGGGTTGTCCTGGGGGGTGGGGGTTGTCCAGGGGGTGAGGGTGTTTAGGGGGTGGGGGTGTCCAGGGGGTGGGGTGGTGTCTAGGGAGGGTTATCCAAGGGGGTGGGGTGTCTAGAGGGTAGGGGGTTGTCCAAGGGGTGGGGGGATATCCAAGGTGGTGGGGCTGTCTAGGGGGTGGGGGTGTCCAGGGGTGGGGTGTCCAGGGGATGTTTAGGGGTGGGGGCTATCCATTAGGGGTGGGGGTGTCCACCCCCAAACTAGGGTTGTGGAATCTAATCTCTATCCAATTGTAGAATGGATTCAATCCTATTATAGATAACCCAGAATATTTTTGGTGTAAACCATGAATATCATACATATAAATCACAACACACCTAATTGTAAACACACCTCCAAATATCATACGTGGATCAAATTTTATCTTCTACTCTAAATATCATACATGAATTCTAAAAAACACACCTAATTGTAAACACACCTTCAAATTTTGAGCTATGTATGTGGATTATTGGTTCCTTAAGAGGCTAGCTTATTGATACCTAATTTTAAACACACATCAAAATTTTGAGCTAGGTATGTGGCTCATTTCTGAAGATTAAATCTTCAAATACCATTCCCTATGATCTTGTTTTAACTGATATGGTGAATTACTCAACCTAAAATATCTTACTTCATCATATATATAAAAAATGTTTGATCTATGTACACATCCTTTTAAATCACTCTATTTAGGAAGGCTAATTTAACATTCATTTAGAGGATCATGAATCTCCTTGGAGTAAAAACAAGAAGAAAAAAACTTATTATCCCATCCATTTAAAATTGGGAAATGTATCATAAAGGGTATTTAATTAAATATGAGAACCAATATTTTTAGATAATTACTTTTTTATTCCTCATCACTTCATCATTTTCATTCAACATTTTCCTGAATACCCAATTTATTCCAATAATATTATTATTCATTTGATTAAGAACCAATTCCAAAGTGTTATTCTACTCAATCTGATATAACTTTCCATTCATATAATTCAAGTATTCTTGATTCCTAAATGATTAATCCACACTTATTAGTTTTACTTGGGAAAACAATGAGGCATGTATTTTTTTCAATGTTCTCCTTGTTTGAATTCCTTGTTCATAATCAATAATTACCCCCCCACACCCCTACATACCCCTACCCCCTGTATCCCCCCTAGAAAGCCCACCCCCACCTAAAGACCCCCCCCCCCATTGGATATCCCCCCACCTGGACAACCCTCCACCCCACCCCCACCTGAACAGCCCACCCCCCACCTGAACACCCCCCCCCCCCCCCCGCCCACCCCACTTGGACAGCCTCCCTCCCCCCTCACCCCACACCTGGAGATCCCCCCCCCCCACCACCATCATCACCCACCTGGATAGCCCCCCCCCCCCCCACCCACTTGGACACCCCCCCCCCCCACCTGGACAACCCACCCCCCTCCCTAGACTACCCACACCCCCTCCCCCACCTGGACAACCCACCCCCACCCCCACCCCTAGAAAGCCCACACCCCCTCCCCCACCTGGACAGCCAACCCCCACCCCCTGGACAACCCACCCCCCTTGGGCAACCCACACCCCCTTTCCCAATTGGATACCCCCGCCTTGACCCCCTGGACAACCCAAACCTCTCCTTAGACAACCCACACCCCTCCCACACACCCCTTCACCCCTACCCCCCTCCAGCCCCCTACCCCCTGGACAACCCCCCCCCCCCCACCTGTACAATCCCCCCCACATAGACATACCCCCTACACCCCATGCATCCCCCCTTAGGGTAATTTTATTTAAAACCATTTTATCCATTAAGAAAGGCAAAACATCATGCATTAACCATTTCATTCAAAAAAACCCATTAAATTTATCAAAACATGACAAATTCAATTTATAAGGATCTATGGGTCACTTAGGAAATGTCATTGTGGAAAGGGGAAATCACCTACATTGTTAATTCCAATTTAAAAACTGGGCCAAGCACTAAGGAGGTGGGTGGTGTCCATGAGGATGGGTGGTGTCCAGGGGGCTGTCCAAGGGGGTGGGGGCTGTCCAAGGGGGTAGAGGGTGTCAGGGGGTGGGGGTGTCCAGGGGGGTGGGGGTGTTCAGGGGGTGGGGGTGTCTAGGTGGTGGGGGTTTCCAGGGGGTGGGGGTTGTCCAAGGGGGGTGGGGGTGTCCAGGGGGTGGGGGCTCTCTAGGGGGGTGGGTTTTCCAGGGGTGGGGGTTGTCTATGGGGGGTCCAGGGGGGTGGGTGGGGGTGCGGCTATCCAGGGGGTGGGGGTGGGGGTGTTCAGGGGAGGCAATACCCATATAATACCTTAAAAATTACCTATACTCAATCCAACAAACATCACAATTCCAATCCATCACCCAACCAACAGCCAATTCATCCTCAATATCACTACCCTTCCCATTATTCCTTGAACAAAAACTATAAATACAAAATCCAAATCCAATTTTCAACTAAACTAAAGTCCATAGAAACTACCATTTCACCCCACTAAAAAAATTGAAAACCACCTACACCACTACCCCAACCATCCCCAATCCCTTCACATGGAACATCCTTATATCCATTACCCACCTCGAGACCATATGACTAAAGAAACACTTTACCATCTTTGAGTAGGGATACATCTCACCAGAACCCATTAGTTCATATGGTTCATGAACTCTACATGGAATGAGTGTCCATGAAGACTTAAAATAAAGGTGATTTACACAATCATGACACTTTAAGTGTAGAAAAAAACAAAAAATAAATCAAAGTGTTTGGTATACCATGCCACAAACCGCACGGAACACTGGTTTTGGCCAAATCAAAATAGAAAACAAAAAAATAGATACAAAAAATTAAAACTAAGGTATCACTTACTAATTTGATGTGTAGAAATAAAAAAAAAATTTATTGAAGATGTATCTATCGGGTGGAAGGATATTTTTATCCTAGGGTACAGAGAGAGCTTTAAGAGAGCTTCATATTAGGGCTTGCAATCACGCAGATGGGGGAGATGGTCTACTATGTATTTGGGGGAAACCTTTCCCAATAGTTTTTGAAAACCGTTGGTAAATCTATTCTTTACCAATGGTTTTAAAATAAACGTTAGTATACATTTGATAAATTAAATATTTCCCAATTTTTTGAGTAAACCATTGGGAAATATTCATTCTAAAAACACAATGACAACAGTTTCTTCAAATCATTGGGAAAGGTTGTTGTTTTTACAGTATACCAATGGTTTGTTCAAACCATTGGTATAAAATAATTGGGAAAACCTCTATTTACACTATTTAAATCCTCATAAAAAAGTTTAAGTACAACAATATATAGTCATAATTTATTATTCATGTGATCTTGTAATATTGACAACAATGAGGAAGTAATATAACCCAATGAAAAGAAATTGAGTTATAAAATTGTTTACCACTTGGTAACTTTTAATTCAAATCAATATAGATTAAATAATTATAATTGAAACTTAAAATTCCATTAAGATTGAATTATTCATGATATTAAATTTAAAATGGGCATAATATACACAATATAAAAGAAACTAGGTTCATGGCATTACAATATGCCTCAATGAAATGAAATTGAGACGAAATCTCTTACCATATGCTTCCTTTTGGTTGAATACCATTTAATATTTTATATAATGGTTTTAATAATATTTTTAACTTGTAAAATAACCATATTAATATTTATAATATCATATATGATCCTTTTATCTTGTCACCAGTTTGTTAATAATCATTCACTATTTTCATTGTTTTGGTTGTTAATGGCCTTATTTTTCAAATATGTTTTGACTTTTTATTGTTCATTCCTCTTAATTAGATGATGATTTAATTATATCTAGAATCTAAAACGTGATTTAAATATCATATATATTCACTATATATATGCATATATATTAATCTATAAAATTTTGGGATAGGAAATGAAATACACCATTCATAGAGATGGTAGGTCGTACATACGCATGAGCGTTGTTTCGATTTTCTTTTCATATTAAAAGAAGCAAAAGTAAATTATATATATGTATATTATTATTAAAGTATAATATTTATTTCATATATATAATATGTTTTTATTAAACCCATCCTTAATAAATTCCATGTAAATTTTGAATGAATCGCATCACTTTGCAAGGCGGTAGTCCACCGTATACATGAAAGTCATTATCATATTCCCACAAAATAAAAATCATAAAGGTATGTGTTATATAATAATAAAATAATTTTAAATTCATTATAAATATCATATATATCATATATATCATATATTAACTATAAATACAAAATTATTACAAACCTTGAAAGGTGGTAATGGAAGAACGAATGACATCAGTTCACGGGTCGGTAGTTTGACGTACACACAAACGATGATTGTGTATCCCATTTGATGGAAGTGTGTGCGAAAATAGTATGTAAACTTAAAATAAAAACATGTAATTATTTTTAAGATACTTATTTTATTTTATAAAAAATATATAATAATATTTTAAGGGGTGGAAAAAGAAATAAAACAAGTGCTCGTTGAAGAATGTTACCTATTCTTCAGGTAACTCCTTTTGGTTTGAACCAAATAACTTATTTGGTTGGACTTATTTCCAAATTTAGACTTATAGAATGAGGTTGGGGAAGTTTTTAAGTGATTTTTTTAGGGTTCGGTCAAGAAAGATAGCTTTAGAGGTGTTAATAAGTGATGGGGTGAGTGCCATTTTATAGTGGAGGAGGAGTGACATTCTTGTAAATACCAAAAGGTAAACACTATTGGGAGGTCTTCCTTACATAATGTGCCTCAAATAATGAATTTTTTTTATAAAAGATGATATATGGTCAAAATATATCCATAAAATGTGTTTTGTACAAGTTTATAGGTCATTTTTCCCCTTGATATAAAATTTTAACCACTAAGTAAATTCATTTTTACCTTAATAATTATAATTAATTTTAATTGATTTCATAAATTGTTTTGGTAAAAATATGATTTTACCTTACTAGATATTATAAATTATTTTTATTCCAAATATGGGATCCATTTTTCTAAATTCAAATCACATATGTGGTATAAATTAATTTAATATTAATCCTGCAGACAGGACAAGAAAGTGAGTTTTTAAAGTGAAAATATTCAACCAACCAACACTGGGAAATTTTTATAAAGGGAAAACGTGGGCTGGAGCCCGAAACAATTCAAGGAGGTCTAAATTAGTGAAAACCCAAGTCATCAGTGTGAACTAGACTAATGCACTCATGGGAAGGGAGTTAATACAACTAAAAATAATACAAGGATTGGTAGGCGTATCCCATGATGCTAGAAAGTCCGCTACTTTATTACCTTCCCTCCACGTATGGTTAAGAATAATATTATCAAGAAGAATACATCAATAGTTACGAATTATATATGTAACAGCCCAAGGTGAACTGACTGAACCATGAATTAATTGGAGAATAACCATGTAGACAGTTTCCACCTGATATAGAATGAAGTCGTGGGAGTGACACAATTCCAAACTCTTGGGCATCATAGAAGCCTCAGCCATGTGGGATTCACCCTACCCTAACCAGAAGCTGAATTCAAAGACCACTAAACCCTATCGGTCACAAACAGTTCCCCATCCCTCGTAAAACCATTGATACATTAATTGTCAACGTTCAATTTAACCCCGGCCATAGGGGGGTCCAGCAAACCCAGTTATTAAGAGACATCACCCTTGGGGCTATGAGGGAGAGGCCGCTGTTAGTCATAAGTCACCACAGTGAAGGCAATATAGAAACCCTCTTGAGCAGTGATGCGAGATCCATAGCAAGAACCCTCTCCCTAATCTTCAAGTTCATGAAGGATTCATAGAGACCCTCATGATGGGCTTTATTGCGAGTATCCTATAAAATCTAGTAACCCGTCGTAAGAATCATAGCTCGCACCCTCTTCTCGTGCAAACATTTTACTGACCTAAGGTACAAAAAATGAAGAAATACATCACTAAAAATCCTCTGAACCTCCTTCCCTTTTATATCACTAAAGAAATTAGAAATATAGCCAGCCCAGTCACTCTCTAAGAAAATATGAGAGGAAGATTCCTCCTTAGGCCCCTGACAACAATAGTATTTGGAGTCAATATAAACCCCTTTCTTACAAACCTATTCATCAGTGGGGAGAGAACTATTTCCAAGATTACAGACAAGAAAGTTTAGTTTCTCCAGAAATTTTTTGCACCAATGAGTCCCTCCCCATGTATCATGATCATCATTAAACAGTAAAACTCTGCGATAAACCTTAGCTGAGAAGTATCCAAATTGAGATCTTGTAAAAACCCGTCGATCAGGTTCATTAGAAATCAAGATATTATGAAATAAATATAGAAGAGGAGGTTTTAAAACCGCTCAGGTGAAGGTAGGGTAAGTGGCGGCCTTCTGGAAGGAAATATTCGAGACCATGAAACCTATAAAACCAAGGATACTCCCAAACTAGTTATCACTCCAAAAAATGACAAACCCCTCTCCAATAATTCATCTCAAATGTTTTATATTCAGGATATGATGCTGAGTAACATCCCAAAGCTTGTAACATCTCCCCCTCGAAACATCGAACTGGGATTCATATTTCTTTTTTGGAGAACTTTTCCCATAAGGATCTCCCCTCCATGAAATCCCATGCCATATTTTCCTATAGGTAGTACATGGAGTCTGAGACACTCCTAGGGTTGATTTCCCCCTCCTTAACACAACGAGATAATCTATTCCATGAGGCCCAATGATACCTTCTATCCACGTGAGCATCCCAAATGAAGTTAACCAAGATTTTCTCTATATTAAGAAGAATAATTTTGGAGACAATAGTGGCCAATAAGACATGCATGGGGATGGATGTAAGCACAGTATTGACCAGGGTTATACTTCCCCCAAAGGAGAGGAATCTGTTTTTAAAATTAAGGATGTGTGAGGTAATTTATCAACAATGACATCAAAATGATGTATTTGAATCTTACATGGTTTAATTGGTGCTCCCAGGTAATCCATGGGAAATTGTCTCTGATCAATCCCCAATTTATCTTTGATCTTCTTACCCCTTGCTCTTGAGCATAGTTTTGAGATGTAAATACCACTCTTCCCATGATTGATGATCTACCTACTCTAATTAAAATATACATCAAGATTGTGATTGAGCTCTTGGATGTTCCTACTACTCCCATTGAGAAATATTAGAAGGTCATTAGCAAAGAAAAGGTGGGTAATACTGAGGAAATTTGTCTTCCACTAGAATGGCCGGACATGCCCATCACTGCTACATTTGTTTAAGAATCTACTAAAAGTATCTTGAACCATGATGAACACACTGGGTGAGAGGGGATCTCCCTAACTTAGCCCCCAAACTTATTTAAAGAATCCATAGCTTTTCCCTATGAAAGTGACACAGAAACATGGAGATCCAATGCATCTGAAAAAAATGATCAACCATTTTTTTAGAGGATCACATACACCTCAGGACTCTAATAATGAAACTCTACTTGACCTGGTCATAGGATTTTTCCATATCAATCGTAAAGGCTATGTTTGAGCCCGGGACTTGCTTGTTGATATCACCCAAAATTTCTTGGTCCAAGGCAAGGGCGGATTGAGTGGACCTACCTGAAAGCTTATTGCTCATCGGATATCCAATTTGTAAGATGCAATGTAATTCTTCAATTGATAATGGTGGCCATAACATTATAGGGAAAATTGTGCATACTGATCAGCCTAAATTTATTCAAGGAGGATGGATCTTTGACTTTAGGGATGAGAATAAGAGTGGTGGCACATGCCACACGAGGAATATTTACCCAATATAAATAATCTTGAATGTATCATACCATCCCATGCTTAATGAAGTCCCAAGATATAGTATAGAACAACCCTATAAATCCATCAGGACCAGGATCAATTTCAAAGTTAAGTGTCGATACTGACTTCAACACCCCTTGCTCATTCAGAACCTTTTCAAAGTCTCCATTGATGTCATAGGAGACCACATGAAAAATGGAGTAAAAAAGATCAGTTTTCCCTATGGGATAATGATCCTGTATACAAGGGTTAACATCTTCAAGTAAAGAGTGAAAATGTGACCCATCCATACCTCCCACCACCTGTGGGTCATTGGTAAAAGAGTCATCTTCAAGAAGGATATTTGGATCTTTTGATATCTTCCTCTCCTAAATGCATGCATGAAGGAAGGCAGTATTGTTATCACGCTCCTTAAGCCAAGTCACTTGATATATTTCTCTAGCAATCCTTTCCTGCTCCAGGAGAAGATCTATAAGTTGATTCTTCAAGCACACAAGGTTGCTAAAGACATCATCATCTGATTGAGATTCAATCCCCTACTTATCTAGTTTGATATTGGATTTTAAGGAATCCAAGTCCAAGAAGAGGGGTGCTTAAAGTTTGCCCATAAATGCATATACTACTTCAACCTTTGAAGCCGGTTATGAAAGCCCACCAAAAATACCCCATGCATCGGTTTTTCCCATGAAGAGTGATCTGCATGAGTGAAGTCGGGACCCCCCTCTCAGCATCAAGAATAGAAAAAACGGTCCTGGATAATATTAGAACCTGCTAGGTAGAGAAGGAGAGGGGAGTGGTTGAAGACCGCACAAACTAAATTTTCCACCCTACACTACAACATTATTATCCTTTAGAGGCGAATTTTTAGCATCGGTTTAATAAACCGATGTTAATTTTTTTTAAATAAATTAGTGGTGGTTTTTAATAAACTATCATGAAAGGTGGTTTTTTTACAGCAATGACACTTCTCCCCCCGACTCCTCTGACTCCCTTAATACCCCTAACCACAACCCCCCCCCCCCCCCCCGACCCCCACGAACCCCCAAAACCCTAGGACCCTAGTGACCTTCATGACTCCAGCAATGTCAGAGACCCATCGAAGCTGTCACCGCACCTCACCGACCCTCGCCACGCCTCGCCGCCCATCGGGACCCTTAGTGACCCCCCGAAGCCCTCGACACAGTAAAACTATATCATTAGTTTGGTTCATCTATATCATTAGTTTCATTAGTCTTGTTAGTGTAATTTAAGTCATCAACATCATCATTTTAATTGATGTTATAAGATTCATTATGGTTTTTAGTGTCACTCGTGTCGTTTATTCATTGAGTTTCATTAAGTAAAACAATATTTTTATCTTGGTTACTATCTTCTATATCATCAATGTACTTAGTGTCCTGAATGTCACCCATGTCATCATTGTTATTGGGTTTATAAGTGATGGAGATGTAATTAGACTCTTATATCCCATCAATATCATCAATGTCTTCAGCATTATTGGGTTCATTAGTTTTTCTAGAATTTATGGTTTCATTAGAGACATAAACATCATTGATGTCACCAGTGTTGTCACATTCATTATCATATTTGGTTGTTTTGATGTGCTCATGGTAATAAGTTTCATCATTGTGATTTGTGTTCTCATGTTCTTTAGATTCATTGGTTTCATATGTTTTATTTGTTTCAAGAGTTTATTTGGTATAGTTCATCTCATAGGTGTCACCAATGTAGTTTGTCTCATAGATGTATTCAATTTCATTGGCATCATTGAAATTATTTATGTCATAATTTCCATTGGTATGATCCATGTCATCAATTTCATTGGTATGATCTATGTATTTAGTTTCATTGTGGTTATTAGATTTTTCATCAACATCATTTTTTTCCTTGGTTCTTCAATTAATTAGGGTCTTCAACGTCAAAGGTTTTTACTACATCACCACAATCATTATAATTTTTGTTGTTCTTGGAATCATCAACATTGTTAGTGTTGTTTTTCATAATCTTGTAATCCATGTCATCTATTTAATTGGTGTTATCTTTTTCTTTGATGTCATCCAAGTCATCAATGTTTTTAGTGTCATTTTCATCATATATACTCTTGGTTTTAGCAATGTCATTGGTTTCTTCTATGTATTTTTTATCGTAAGTGTGATTGATAATTCATGCAATATTATTATCATCAGTGAAATGTATTTCATCCATATATTCATTACATTTTCTTTCATAGGGGATATTTTTTTCATCAACATCTTAGGTTTCATCGCAAATCCCGAGAATTAGTGGTTATTTACTACCTTTTAATTAAATTATTAATTTTTTTATTTGTACCACTTCTACATATGCATTATTATAGTCTGGTTATATTTAGGGATATCATTGGTGGTGGCCTATTTAATTATAGTCACACCTTTCTCATGATACCATGGAACTTGGTACCCAAGTTTATGCTACTTGATTATAGGCTTGGGTTTGGGCAAGGCTCAATGATTGATGATTGGATTACTAGGAAAAAACATGGGAGTTTGGGACTAAGATTGGACTTGGGACCATCTTTAAGGTTTTTCCTAGTTTTGCCTTTTGGAATTTTGGTTTCTGATGTATATGATCTGCTACTGATGTACTCATTTCCTGATATGTAGTATATAGTTCATTTTTCATATCATGGTTTGTTTTTTATTATCTCTATATTCTTTTAGGGATCTATTTAATTTGTATGATTTGGTTTTCTAGTGGGTGGGTTCATTATTTACCATATGTATTTATATAGGAAAACCTTATTTAACATATTTATATATTTTTTCAACTAGTATATATGAATCTATTTCCCTATTTAGTAATAGTTATGTGTTTTAATTTTTATTAATATTGTGTAGGCACATTGTGATATACATGGCTAAAATCTAGATCACATTACTGAGGAATACACCTTAGTATGCTAAGGGTTTAGAAGAGTTTTTAGATTTTTCAATTTACAATCAATCTATTGAAGGGAGAATAAGATGTCCATGTCCTAAATGTAAATTTAAAAGATGGTTGAATAGAGATGAAGTTTATGAACATTTAATATTAAAGAAATTCCATGCTCGATATTTGTATATGATTTGGCATAGAGAATCAAACATTACAGAAAGTTTGAACACTGATGTCAATCCACAGAATGAGCTCCCAAATTCGTAGACAATGGAAAATCAAATGAAAAAACTTATAAATGATGCATTAATCATTGCAATACCCCACCATCAACATCAAAACATATCAGAACAACCAGATGAGGTTGATACAAATAGAAACATGACAAGTGATGTTTTTGAGACTGTATGACAACTAGCTGAAGATTGTAACATATCATTGGATCCTCCTCTTGATTATGTGGAGACTAATGTAAGAGAAAACTTCACTAAGGAAAATACGTTTCATGGTTTAGTTGAAGATAGAAATCAATATTTGTGTAGTGGATGTTTGAAATATTCAAAACTTTATTTTCTACAGAAGTTGTACCATATCAAATGTCAATGTGGAATTTAAAATAAGGAAATGTTCATGATATTGGAATTGTTTTATGATGCATTTCTTGAAGAAAACATCCCTAAGAATTTTTATTATATGAAAAAAGTTTTTAACAAGATTGGTCTGAATTATACAAAAATACATGTGTGTCCCAATGATTGTATGCTTTATTGGTGAGAGGATTCAAGTAGACTGGATTGCAAAAAATGTTCTTGTTCTAGATGGCAGTCAATGGGTGATGTTAGAAGTCTGAATAAATATACCACCATGAAGAAGAAGTAAAAGAACACACCTCTAAAGGTTTTTCATTACTTTCCTTTAAATCCTTGATTGCAAAGATTATTCATGTCATCAAAAACCACTGAACACATGAAGTGGAATTCTATAGATAATAACAATGATGGGTTAATACGACACCCATGAGATTCAAAATCATGGAATAAATTTTATTCATTACATATAGATTTATCAAATGATCCTAGGAATGTTCAATTGGGATTAGATACCAATGTATTAAACCCATTTGGGACTTTGAGTACCAGTTATAGCATTTGGCCAGTTGTTTTGATCCGTTACAATCTAAGTCTGTGGATGTGTATGAAACAAACGTATTTTATAATTTTAATGATTATTCCTGGAAAAAAAATTCCTAGAAATGATATTGATGTATACTTGCATCCTTTAATTGAATAATTACAGTAGTTATAGAGAAATGGTGTTGAGACATATGATGTTTCTTCTAAAACAATGTTTAAAATGCATGCTGCTTTAATGTGGACCATTAGTGACATCCCTGGATTTTGGAATTTATCTGATTGGAACACTTACAAGGATTTGGATTGTCCTATTTGTAACTTTTATTCTGATCTCTAATAGATACCTCATAGTAGAAAATGGCGCTTCTTGTGCCATCAAATATTTCTCGATGCATCTCATAGATTTTGAATGAACAGATCAACATTTAATAGTTTCATTGATCGTAGACCACCTCCAAAGTTATTAAATGGTTCTGAAATATTGGCACAACTTGGAAATGATGCAACAAAATTAGGGAAGGTTCTTCATTTGAATGATAGTGTTAAAGGAGTTCGAAGTGCATTGTTATGTGAAATCAGAACACAACAATGGAAGAAAAAAAGTATATTCTTCAAACTTATGTATTGGGAATTTAATTTGTTGTGGAATAATCTTGATGTGATGCATATTGGGAAGAATTTATGTGACAATTTGATCTTCACATTTATTAATGAGCATGGAAAGTATAAGGATCATCTCAATGCTCGGAAAGACTTATAACTAATGAACATAAAATGTGATCTCTGGCTATATGAGAATGAAAAGTATGCTCCAGCAATTTTTTCAATGAAAAATAGGGATAAAGATACATTCCTTTTAATTTTAAAGCATGTGAAGGTATATGATGGGTATTAAAGTAACATATCTATGTGTTTTTACTTAAATAATTGTAGGCTACATGGATTGAAAATTCACGATTCATATATTTTGTTACAATAGTTACTACCATTGGCATTGCATACATTATTACCTGAAAAAGTTACTGTTGTTGTACTCCAATTCTGAACATTTTTTCAAAAACTATGTGAGAAATATCTACATCTATTTGATCTTGAAAACCTTCAAGAGAGGTTTGTATTGAAACTTTGTGCAATGGATATGATCTTTCTTCCGTGGGTTTTTACAGTCATGATGCATTTAACTATGCATTTGGTTGAGGAAGCTAAATTAGGAGGCCCCGTACATTATCGATGTATGTATACAATTGAGAAGTACTTTATTTTAAAAAAATTAAGTTAATTAAAAATTCTTGGAACTTAAATAAATTAATAATTATGTTTGTTTGTTTTATTTCATAGATATCTTAGGCATTTGAAATCATACGTGAGAAATAAAGCTCAACTAGAAGGCTCTATTGCTAAAGTCTATTCGGAAAATGAGTATTTTAACTTTTGTTATATATATTTGGATGATATTGAGACAAGATTTAATTGAGTTGGATGTGTTTATGACACATCGGCTCAAACTCAAATACATGGGAAATCAAAAATATTTCCTGCTATTGGATGATCAGTTGGGAGGACATCAAATGTTACACTAACAGAAATGGAATTATTATAGGTATATAGATATGTGTTTATGAATAGTGAAATTGCAGATCCATTTATTAAAGAGTTTGGGATACAAACAAAGAGAAAAATGAGAGGATGAACATGAAATGAGAAAGATATAACTAAACCTATGAATAAAGATCTTGCAGAATGGTTTGCACAACGTGTAAGTTCATAAATATTGTAGTAATATAGATATTAGGTTGACACATATATTTTTTAAATATAATAAGGTATATTTTTTTAGATCATGAATACTGATACTCGATCAGATTTGTCATAAGATTTGAATTTTCTTGCTCGAGGTCCTCTAAAACAAGTTAGAAAGTTCGACGCTTACAGCGTGAATGGATTTATATTTTGTATAGTCGATCGAGAAGAGGGTTTGAAAACATATAATGGTGGTATATTTACATTTTCTAAAGTTTTATACTCTAGAAATATTTCTGATATTATTGAATTAAACTACCACGGGCATTTTTCAATTGTTTTATTCAAATGAAATTGGGTCGATATTATCAGAGGTTTTAAAAGAGATTCCTTGCAATTTACTTTTATGAACTTATCTAGCTTGATAAATGTTGGTGATCATGAACTTCATGATCTGTATATATTGTAATCGTAAGAAAAAATGATATATTATGTGAATGATGTTTTAGATGAAGGTTGGAGTGTAGTTTCACACATAAAACAAAGAGATTTGTATGATATGGGTGATGAAATGGAAGATTTGACCTCTAACATTGAATCTCATCAACAGTAAGAAGTGGGCTTATTTTTACATCATGATATTGAAAATATTATTCTAGAAAGTATGGATGAAGTGGATGAAGTAATGGAATAGGAAACCAACATGATTTAAGGGTAAAATGATTTTATGTACTGTTATGTATTCATTTAGAAACCACTTATTTCATTTGTGCAGTCATTCATTATCATTGATATGTATATTTTGTTTGTTAGTACTCTGCATCTGTTATCATTTTTAAATTTTTTTTACATATTATTTTTGAAATATATGTTCTAAAGTTAATTTTATTTGATTAAATGATAGTAATTCCAAGGAGGAATCATTATACTGTTTCATTGACCACTGCTACAGATGACGATCCATCAGTCTCCCTCCCTATTGCATCTGAGCCTCCATCTTCTTTCCCTTGTTTCATCCCCCCTACACCATATCTCACACACTTTAGGAGCATCCCTTAAGTAGCTCAGTCATCTCCTCCCCCTTCATGAGCCCCAGTAGCGAGGGAGTGGCATGCCACTTCTAGTTATTTGTGGGGATACTGGAGGGTGACAGTTATAGGTACAAATTTTAATATGAATAAATTTATATCAATCGTTTTATTCTAATTGTTTGTTTATTAAATATGCAAACAATTTAATTATGGATAAAAATATAATAAGTTAAGATGTGTGGAATCTGACCAGAGAGAATATAGTTTTCCCAATTAATTCATATGAGGTCCCTATGGATGACGCTACCGGATTACTTGGCCAGATTATAGGATAACTGGCTGCAGAGCTGGTTTCCCTTCCTATTTCATATGATGATTGGAGGCATATTCCTTTAATATGGAAAAAATAAGTTTTTGATTCCCAAATAAAGGTAATTTTAATACATTATGGTGTGATTTAATGTCATGTTATTAAATTATAATATTTTCAAAATGAATTTTTGTGTATAGATGCTTTTCAACTTTACGGTTATTGATATGCTAGCACGAAAGTGGATATTGAAAAATCTGGGAAAGAAATGGAAAGACTTTAAATGTATATTGTAGAGTGATGTCAACGATGTTTTGTTGACTACCCAATAGATGTATGACAAGATACCTGATGGGGTACCCAATGGAAAGTTTTTGTTGACAAACATCGTGATGAGAAGCATATTGAATTTAAATATATATTATTATATTAATATCATTTTAAATTTATACATGTATATGAAGAGTATATGACATTTAATACATTACTATTAAATTTTATTTTATTTATTTTAGGATATTTCAAGGAATAATGCATCAAGTCGGGCTAAGCAAGTCATCCCTCACACTGCGGGGTCAAAGCGTTTTTCTAGAATCCGATCAGCTCTGGTAATATTTTCATTAGTTTAAATATTTATACGAAAATATTATCTATTTAATATATTAAATTGTTGATTGATATTGTTTAATGCAGTCACAGATTTTAGGGCACCAAGCATCCCGAACAAAAGTGTGGTTGAATGTTCACAAAAAATCTGACGAAAGTTTTGTTAATGATCCTGCCAAAGAAGTTGGGGTATGAACTCATTTTTCATTATAATAACTTATTATCAGTTGTTACTATGTTAATATATATTTCTTCTAATATGAATGATATTTGATTTATAGGTAAAAATTAAAGAACTATGGGATTCCAATCATGTGTAGTCCTACTCAGTCTTCCAGGATGACCTGGTTGCTAAAGTCCTTGGGAAGGAGCATCTAGGTAAAGTGTGTGGGATGAGTTTGGGACCCATACCATTGGAGGTCTTTGGAAGGCCACCTGGTATTATAGCTACATCTACTTCTGGGTATAGTCATTCCATAGCCCGAGATACCCATTAAGAGATTGTTTCTCTAAGAAACACAGTTCAAGAACAGGGGGCTCAGATATCCACTTTATATAATGCATTTATTGATTTATATCAAAAGATGAATGGATCTTCCCTTGTTGGTATTTCATCAACTTGCGGTGATCAGGTAAATCACGAAAATTTAAAATCATTTAGTTTGGAAACATTTATTTTATTTAAGTTTAAATATTATTATACAATAGTATTTAATTTTCAATATAATGTTCTTACAAGTCGTAGCAGGAAGTAGAGATGGAGGTGGAGAGGGTGAAAAGTTATGTTCATCATCAGACAATGATTAGTTTTATTGTTGATATGTTGGAAAAATATGGTAATAGATATTTTTTATATGTATCATGCATGGCATAGATTTTCCACCAAACATTTTCATGACCAAATATTTTCTTGATTTCTCATGTTTCCTTTTATGTATTATGAACCCAGTCTTCCAAATACACTAGGAATTTAAAATACTTATATTGTATTAATGGATATTTATATTTATGAATCACATAATAATGTGTAAAAAATTATAGGTTTTTATATCTATGGTGTAGAGGATTAGGAGGAGGGTTTTGGTGCTATTTCTAAAATCATTAAAATGTCATCAGGTGTATTTATAGCCTTCTTGGACTCCCCACATGGAATATTCTAAGTTTATTTATTTTCATGAATAATTTTTTATGATTCATTTTTCCTAAATTTATTAGTTATATTACCCAAGGTGGAATGATCGACCTTCTTGTTAATTTTCTTGGGAATATCCAGTTTTGTAACTCCCTTCAACTTGTTTTTAGTGGATATCCCTTCTTTCTTCAAATTTTATATTATTCTATTTTCATGTTTTATAATTTTCATGTGATCACTCCAACTTATGATTTCCTATTATTCAAAATAGTTTTGATAAAAATTTATAAATATTTTTTGAACACTTGAGTGTCTTGATCCTGTTAAGGTAGAGGGATTTTCCACTCCATTAGTAGTAGAATAATCCACCATCACTTCTCCTTATAAACTAGATCTATCATATTTATCATTATATTATGGATAAACTTCTTCCTTACTCAATAGGGACATATTTCTAATTTTCTTCTTCTCTTTATTTTTTGTATTTATCAAAGTTATGGAAGAAACTAAATTCTGATCAAAGTCAAATCATTCTTATCTAAAACTAAAATTCATCATTAATCATGAAATAAACCTCAAACATTAAAAATAGAATACGATTACAATATATAACTCAATCGTATATGAACCTACACTCTAATACCAATTTATAGGATCCAAGTGGGGATATGATCAATACTGAGAGGGGGATTGAATCAGTGTTGGAGTCTAATTAATAATTTTTAATCCCTATTAACTTTTACTTTGTCACATTTATGTGAGTGATTATATTATTATCTCACTCATTTTATATTTTTTATTTTTATCAACACAACCCAATTCATACACACAATAGACACAAATATTTACAAGTTTCACCTTTCAAAACAAAAGGCTAGTCCTTGGCATGATCTAGAATTTCACCAAGATTATATGATCCACCAGTGTCATGCTATGAATGAAATAGGGAAACTTTTATACATGTATCCATATATGGTGAATACCACACTTTACATCATCTCATTGGATCATTATAATTTCATCCTAATATCTTCATAATTGTATAGAAAACAAACAAAGATCCCTTCACCAGTATAACATGATGCAGGTATTGAAAAAGGTAGAATGAAAAGTTTGTGAATGGTTTCCCAATTTTTGCTCATGAATTGTGAGAACACCCTCCATAATTAGTGGAATGAGAATGGTTGGAACACAGTATGGTTAACCATGTAGAACAACTATGTGCCTCATTAAACAGGCTATAAATTAAAAAAAAATCCCCTCTATCTTTATTTCTTTTCACCATGTCCTTATTTCTCCTTTGTGTGCTTAAGGGGGATTTTGCTCATGCTCCTCCTATCCTATCCAATAAAAGGGTTAGATTGATCCACATTATCTGGTATTAAATTTAACCTCTATCAACTGAGTTATATATCACTCAGTGATTCTAGGAATTTTCCTCCCTTTATTCTACCTTTATCTTCTCTCTAGATGAATTATTTTTGTGCAACTAAATTCCCCATATTATTAGGGCATTCATCTGTTTATAGAATTTCTCTCGATATTGATTGAAACTTGCCTTTATATTGGTTATTTTGGTCATCCATGGTATTTGGTAGGTGGTCTATAGAATTTCTATGTCTTTATGTTTTATAAATTATGTCACTATGATTTCTGGTGGGACTTCCATGCAGCGACTTGTGAATTTATTATTTAATTTATTGAATATAGTTCATTAGGTTAGTATCCCTTGTTTATTAAATTGGCCATGTTAAGAACCATGAACCTCAAATTTGAAATGCACATAATAGTGTAATCCTTGAATAACTTAATATAATTAGTTTTTTTCTAATAAAACCCCCTTTTAAGTGTATTGTTTTCTAAACAATCAAAGTGAAGTTCAAATGAATTGTGGGAGGATGTGACAACCCCCTATGTATGCCTTAGTGACCAAACCCTCTTTTAGGTGGTTAGGGACTAAGTCTTGTTGAGAAAACTATATGTTCTCATATGGAATGTATGCTAGCATGGCTTACCACATACCTTTTCATGTATGGTGTTAACTGCCATGGGTAGTCCACATGGACCTATTACTTTTATTCAATTCTCAAAAATATTTAATTATGGAATGGAATACCTAATTAATTAAATGAAATGGTATGAGTTATGGCTTGATTACTACATGTCCCTTATGAATTTATAATTGAAATGGATTATGGGAGTGAACCTTATTAAATCCACTTGATTTATAAGATGGCATGGTGCTACACATGGCATCATTAATATTTAAAACTTAAAAAAAATCAATTTATTAGTTACACCTTGAAAGACACTTGTTTTCCTCTTTACAAAATACTAAGGATGGTCTCATATGTTTTTGATACTTTGTACATCAGGTGTGATACCTGTTATATCCTGGATGGTCACACTATTAGGGTTACTTAGCTTCATATGAGTAACACTGGTTCATAAGGGGGAAAACATGGATGGGATTAATGGAAAGATTATTACACCATGCAATGAGTGATACTCATACAAGTGTGTGCGGATTTTAAAGTTCCTTTTCTTATGAAATTTTTTGTTTCCTTGTATTCTTTTGGATGTAGGATGTATGTGAATGTAAAATTACAATGTTTTTCTTAGGGAACTAGTACAGGGGTTGCAGAATGAGTTGTGTTTTCTTGTAAATCTATATTTAGTAGTGGTTTAAACCTCTTCTAAGTAAATGGATCATATTTAGAGGCAATTAAAACCACCTCCATAATTTGGTATTTTACTATCAGTAGTGGTTAAAACCACCACTAAATACAATAATTTAGTGGTGTCTTTAACCTCCGCTACACAATTGTCATCTTCCATTATCATTTTGTAGTGGTTATATTGCTTTTAGCAGCGGTTTTCCCTAAGGAAATGAAATTATTTTTTAACGGCAGTTTAAACTACCATGAAAAAAAATCATTTTCCACAAATAAAACCACTGCTAAAACCACAAAAAAAGGCCATGAAATGCGTTCACTATGATGGTTATCATAAATTGATGCTAAATTGAAGACACTACCGCATTTTTTATGTCGAAACACAATTTAGCGATAGTTTTTTTAAACCACTGTAGCAGTATATTACGGTGGTTTAAACCACCTCCAAATCAAAAAAAACCACCGCTATGTGGTGATTTTCCTGTAGTTATAGTAGTAGGAAAATTGTAAATAAGCTTCAGATTGTCTAAGAATCGGTCCAACTAACTCCACATATGATAGTTTCCCTTCTGGTTATTTCACTAAGTTATTTAATCCTATTTATAACCAATAATTTAATGTCTATGAGATAATTTTCATTTTAAATATAAATATTAATAGTATTTGGTAAAACTTGGTCTTTCGGGTAATACAAGTTATCAAAGAAACTCGTTGTTCCATGAGACACAAGCTAACTCATTATTTCATGCATTACAAGCTATAAAATAGATTAAATTTAAAATAATAAATGTATCATAAATTCTTGAGTGGTTATATCCATTTCTATGCTTGGTATTGCATTTTATACACGATATCAAATAAAATGTTATTCTTTTAGAATTCTTTGGGGTGTTACATTCTCCCCATATTAAATAAATTTCATCATCGCAATTTAAACTCGATCTTGGTAATAAATTATTTGATATTTGAAAATTTATTTTTTAAAATCCCACATCGTGAGAAGGTTTGGTAAAATATCCTCTTGAAAAGGAAGAATGGGAAGTATTGAGTTCACATGGAACAATGCATAACTAGGTTTCTAAGTAAGAGAACATCGGTGGAAAGTAAAGATATTAATTTATAGGAAAATAATAAATAATTATAGGGTGTGATTGAGGTAATTGATCATAAAAAATTTAATGATCAATGGAAATCCTATGGTATCAAAACCATAAATTTTTTATGATTTAGAAGACCATCTGTTCATCAAAAATGAAGGTATTGGGATAACATTTTATTTATAGGTCATTTTCCTAATGTTGAGTAATTATTTTACTACTTAATAATATAAATAATATAATTGATAAATTTCTTTTAAAAAATAATCCTTTTGTTTTGATTTAATACATTTCCAATTCATCCATTACTCAAGAAATTAATATCCCTAATTAGTTTTTTATGCCTAAAGCACTAAAATTCACTTTTAACAGATCATAAGATCTATAAAACAAGTCTTTATATCTATCTCTAAATATTTTTCAAAACCAATATGGTTAATAACTTAATCTATAAACACAAAAAGTAATACTATTGGTTCATCATTAATATTTATTCATCAAATTTTTTAACTAAAAAAATACATATTAACTGGGAAATCACGTTGGCCAGGTGTAGGCACAAAATCCTTATTGTCCTTCAGTAATGGGTTCAATCCCCACCGCCTCACCAGACATGATGGGTTATCACCCTATAAGTGGGTTGTCATTTTTCTAAACTACATTGATATAATTCCAATAACTTTTCAAAAAATTATGATGGAAATCCTTGAAATGAAATTAATCATTAAATAACCTTTTTACTAAGGTTTTCAATAAAAAAAATTTAAAAATTATAATAATATTATTTGTATATCAACCCTAAATTTTATCAATAAATTTAAACCTGTGTC
This sequence comes from Viscum album, assembly GCA_963277665.1. Lineage (NCBI taxonomy): Eukaryota > Viridiplantae > Streptophyta > Magnoliopsida > Santalales > Viscaceae > Viscum > Viscum album. Next base: position 494,914,554 of record OY728132.1, read on the forward strand.
TATAAAATAAAAAGTCATTATTCGTCGAATATTTTTTCACTAAAACATATAGATTCCATAAGTTTCTAAAAAATGTTCTTAATCTTGGTAGACCTTTATTATATAAAACCTAAAAAGAGGTGTTTAAGACTTTGAACTTATGATCAATATTAACTCAAAAACTCATGATGGTATCCATAACTCTTATGTTAAAGAATACACATGTGCTTATAAAATTTATAAGAATCCTTAGACATTTTATGATCCTTATAACCAAAATACCTTTGGTAAAAATAATTCTACAATTTAATTCTTGAATCCTAATACATAAATAATTCATCCATTTTATTTCCACATAGTTCCTTCCTTGGTTTAGGGTTTAACCATGGTTATTCATTGTCATTATCTACTTAATCATTTATAATGGTTTATAAAGAAATATTTGAATTTTCCAAAATATATCCCCTAGGATTTTCAAACTAGATGCATAGTAAGGAACATTTTCATGTACTAGGTTACGCTCAAGTCAAACCCTATGTGCCCTTTTCAAAGTTATTACCCCTAGGTACATTCATTCCAAAACCAATTCCAATTTTAGATCCAAACATGGATATATCGTAAGAAAACCAAATAATATCTATTTTTACCAAAACATTAGTATGTTCTTCTATACTTATCCTCAAATTTTTTCTCAGAGTTATATTCCCTAAACTATGTTCTACAACATCTAGTTCTCAAAATTTATACTGAAATTTTTTTATACCAATTATAGTAACCTTGGCCCTAGAAGCCCATAGTCAAGGCATAATACCATTACATTGGCATAAGATGCAAGGAAATTGAATTCTAAAGGACTGAATAGTTTATTAGTCTTGGTAAACTAGATATATACATGAGTATTTTATTACAAATGAATGCAAAAATTACAACATAATTTTTTTACAATATTAAATTTATTTCATCTAGAATATGCTTTCATATATTTCGTAGTACACTTCATTGAATCTTGGGAAAAGAAAACAAAATAAGGGTTAGATAAAATGATTATTAAGGGTTAAGTACAGTAAAATAAATAATGAATAAATAATCATGATCAATATGACAAGGTGAATAACTGAACACATATTCCATGTAATCAATAAGTTGATAAATAATTGCATAAAAAATATGGTAAGGTAAATAACTAAAAACACATAAAATTTAATCAATAACATGACTGTCATAATTGGATAATTCATAATCAATATGTCAAGATAAATAACTGAAAACCATGCCCTTTAATCAAAAAATTGATAATGAAATGCATCCATAGACTTTATCATAGTAAAGATCTCATATATTATAATTATTGAATCTGAATGAAGATAATGCTTAATTATTGGACACCATATTTCCTTGGTACATGATACCTTTACCATCAAGACCTTTCACAAGATAGTTTAAAACATTTTTGGTCAAAATCACTAAGGATAGCCAAATAAATCATTCCATGAGACTATCGATGCCTCAAGGGGATATCATTAACTGGGACCTAACCATTTTGTACCTATACAAATCATTCCTCATATATTGAATAATAAATTTATAAACAATGTTCCTTATCATAAAGTATCTGTATTTAGTAAAGGATTTGGATTTATAAATATTTCCTTAGATATTTAATATCTTTATAAGTAAACATCATAAGTAAAAATGGTATATGGTTTAGAAAATAATCATATATATGATAAATGATATGGATATTTAAGGGAAATTTAATTTTCAATGACCATTGTAAAGTGAATAACTCAAGGGGAAGTAAATGACTACATAAATGATTCAAGGAAGTGTATGTCAATACTATCCTTGGTTAAAATAATCATAAGACATACAGAGTAATAATAAGGATGTTATTAATATTATTTATACCCATTATAGTAATAATAAGTTTTTGTTGTCATTGTCGAAATAAAAATATCTTTAAAAACACTCTTGAGTAAAATATCATTTTCATTTTGAAAACATTTTGAAAATCCTTTTCTCTGAAAATAACTTTTAAAAACAAAAATTTTAGAAAACATTTTTTGAAGTGTAAAAGTGGGTTAATATGGATTTAATAAATAATTTTTAAAAGTTTAAAAACATTTTTGAAAATATTTTTATAAAACATGGTTTTGAGAGAAAATATATTTTCAGATGAAGAGAGAAATAAATTTAGGTTTTCATAAAAACATATTATACAACATTTTGAGTAAAAAAGAGTGTAATAAAGTTACAATTACTTGAAAAATATCATCAATAACTATAAGATAATAAAATTAAAGTTTTATTAAACAATGATAAAATATTTCCCTTTAATGTAAATTCAAGAATAAAAAATCTTGATGAGAATTAGATAGTGAAATAAATCTATAAAGTAATCATAATATTGAAGTGAGAATTAATCAATGAATAGATTATATGTATCAAATGTATATATAAATAAAAAATTGTAATTATAAAAATATATTGTCAAAATTCATTATACACATTATCTTATAATATTAATGAAAATGATGAAATAATATAACCCAATGAAAATAAATTGAGTTATGAAATTCATTACCACTTGATAACTTTTAATTAAAATAAAAATAGACAAAATAATTCAAATTTAAACTTAAAATACCATTAATAATTAAGTTTTCATGATATTAAATTTAAAATGGTTATTATATAGACCATATAAAATAAACTAGGTGCATGACATTACAATATACCTTAATGAAATGAAATTGAGATGAAATCTCTTACCTTGTGATTCATTTTGGTTTAATGCTATTTAACCTCTTGTATAATGGTTTTAAGTATGTTATTAAATTATATAATAACCATATTAATATTTATAATATCATATTTTATCCTTTTATAACATCTATCATTTGTTTGTAAATAATCTTTCATTATTTTCATTGTTTGGGTGTTAATTGTATTGTTTTTCGAGTATGTTTTGACTTGTTATTTTTCACTCCCCATAATTATATGATGATTGAATTGTCTAAATAAGTTAAACCATTATTTAAAGATCATATATATTCCGTATATATATATTTATAGTAATCCTAAAATTTGGTGATAGGAAATGAAATACACCATTCATGGAGACGATAGGTCGTACGTATGCATAAACATTGTTTCCTAATTATTATCATATTAGAATAAAGAAAAGTAAATTATATATATGTATATTATTATTAAAGTATAATATTTATGTCTCATATATAACATATTTTTATCAAACTCATCCTTAATACATTCTATGTAAAGTGTGAATGGATCTTATCGCTTAGCAAGGTGGTAGTCCACCGTACACACGAACGACGTTATCGTATTCCCAAAAAATAGAAATCATGGAGGTATGTGTTATATAATAATTAAATAAGAATAAATAAATTATAGATATAATATATATCATATATAAACTATAAATTCATCATTATTATCAACTTTTAATGGTGGTAATGGAATAACAAACAATATTAGTTCGCGTGGCGGTAGTTCGCCATACACACAAATGATGATTGTGTATCCCATTTGGTGGAAGTGTGTGAGGTTTTAGGTAATAATCTTAATATAACAACATATAAGTATATTTAATATACTAATTTTATTATATAATAAATATTTAATAATAATTGAATGGGTAGAGAAAGAAATAAAACAAAAGTGCTCGTTGAAGAATGTTACCTCTTCTTTAGGTAACTCCTTTTGGTTTGCACCAAAGGGCTTCCTTGGTTGGATTTATGACCATATTTACTATTCTATGATTAGGGTAGGGAAGTTTAAAATTGATTTTGGTTGTTTTTTGTTGATCTAAATGGATTTAGATGTTTGAATAAGTGAGGGTATGAGTTCCCTTTTATAGTGAAGGAGGAGTGGTTTCTTGTAAATACCAAAAGGTAAACACTATTGGAAGGTCCCCCTTATATAATTTTCCTACAATAATTAACCCTTTTAGATAAAATAGGTAATATGGTAGAAATATTTCGACAAAATGTGTTTTTTATAAGTTTCTAGGTCATTTTTTTCCTTATGATTAAAGTTTAACCACTAAGTAAACTCATTTTCACCTTAATCATTATAATTAATTTTAATTGATTTCACTAATATTTTTGGAGAAATACTAAGATTAACTTACTATAAATTATAAATATTTATTATTAAAAATATGGAATCAATTTTATCAAATTAAAATCACATAATTGGCATAAATTAATTTAAAATCAATCCTACTAATGGGACGAGAAATCAGGTTTTTAAAGTGAAAATGTTCAAAAGTTTACTAAGTTTTTATATCTAAACTCAATGTAAAAAATATTCCAATGAAACAAATTGGATTAATATATGTATAATTTACCTAATGTTACTTTAAAACCAATTAAAAAATATAATTTAACATTATAATATGTTTATATGATAAGTCAATTTTCAATTAAAATTCAATAGTTTTTACTATTCATTAAAAAATAAAACTTCTCCAAAAAATATCCAAAATTTACCCTAAGCTAATTTTAAAATTATTATTTCATAAATTAAGTTTATTTTTTAAAATAAAATTTATAAAATTATCAAATTTTCATTTTAAAACAAGTTATCCATTAAAAGATGGAAAAACTGCCTATAGAAAAATACATCTTTTTTACATAAAATTGGATTTCTTCTTATCTTATGCCTATAAAATCTATTTTATTAATTTGGAAAAATTGATTGAATATATAATATATAAATTTAATTTATATTATTCACTAATAGTAATTAATTTAATTTACTAGGATAATTACCTTAAGGAATCATAAAAGATATGATTTGGTTGAAAACACATATTAATAATCATAAAACATGTGATCATGAAAAAAGTGTTAAATTATTTAAAAATAAGGTATATTAATTAAAAAATTAAATTTAATAGAAATTAAATACATCTTGAAAATTTTACATAACATGACGAATAACTTAGAAATGTGGCCTAATGATAAGAATAGAAAATCTTGTAGAAAAATATTTTCACATCATGTTTACACATCAATTTGTAAACAATGCTTCCCACATCTCATTCACACAACAAAATTGTAAAAAATCTTACCACATCCCATTCACAAAATAAATTTTTGAACAATGATTCTTGTATCCCATTCGCATAAAAAACGTATTAAAAAATATTTTTGTATCTCATTTGTATATAATTATATCATCTCATGTGATATGAAACCTTAAATAATGAATTTTATCATAATATAGGACCCCAAAATTCATCATCCATACATATGTGTGCCATTTAAAATCAATCATCATAATGACTTAGAAAACCTAATGGAAAAACTGAATGGTTTTCTCAAAATTTCCAAAAAACATCACTTAACAAAAACTTGAAAGATCATACAATATCAAAACTCTCATTTTCTAAAATAAATCATATCATAATTACATATATATATTAATAAAAACACCATTTTATAAAAGATAAACCTTGGAGAGTAAATATAAGTTAAAATAGAAAAGTTTTAAAAAAATCATTTAAAACATTAAAGTAAAAACTATTTTCAAAAATACATTTTCATGAAATTAAAGAGAATATTTTTCAAAACCTTTTTATAAAGAGTTTCAAATAAGAGATTCTTGAAGATACATAATGTTTTTAAAAAATTAATTGAAAATAATTTGAAAACTTTTAATTTTAAAAAGAATATTTAATAATAGAAACTTGGGAAAGACATAAAGTTTTCAAGAAAGGGGAATATAAAATAATTTGGATAATTTTACTTTCAAAAATAATACTTAATAATAAATACTTGAGAAAGAAATTTTTTTCAAAAAAGTGGAAGTGGAAATACTTTGAAAATTTTTACATTTAAAAGAAACTCTAATAATAGAAATTTAAAAAAGACAAAGTATTCGAGAAGGTAAGTGAAAATATTTTGAAAATTTTTATTTAAAAAAAAAAATATTTAATAATGGATCCTTTAAAATTATATAAAATTTATCAAAAGATAATGTGGACGGGATGATAAAACTTTTTATTTTGAAATTATGGAACAACCTTTTGAACATTTTGAAATAACATTGTTGAAAACCTACATCATTAAAAATATGAAGAAAACATTTAATTAAAATTACTAAAGAGGATAAAAAATATTATTTGAGATAAAAAAAATTGAGTTTCCATTAGGTACAAGATAATTTTAGAGGAAAATAAAAAAATATACATGGATGAAAAATCCATTAAAATTATTGAGAATTATTCTTTACAAAAATTCATTTTAAAAAAACAATAAAATCACCATGGAGGAAGACATTGGTGTGAAACACGATTTTACCTAGATAATAAGGTGTAAATACCACTTAAAATCATCATAGTTTATAATATATCAATATTGTATTTTAATAATCAAGGAATAGTTATTATTACCTAAGGAAAATATTTGAGTGATTCAAATCCCATACAATATTTATATCAATTGAATAAAAACACCATGAGAGGTATAAATTTAATTAGAACATTTAATATAATGAAATATAAGATAATCATGATTAAAAAATGTAAATATGGTATTATTTACACCATTTAAAAGGAAACATGTTGTACAACTTAAACATGTCTCAAGGGATTCAAATTCCATAAAAAACCTTATAATTTTAGAAGTGAATGGATTGAAATAAAATATAAGATGTATTATGAAATAAACATTTATATATCTTGAAAAGGGGTGATTTATTATTAAATAATTCATTTGGGTAGTATTTATATCACATCAAAGAGAAATAGGTTCAAAACATGAAATCGTGCCTCAATAAAGGTAAACTTGAGACAAAAACCCCATACATTATTTCCTTTCATATTTGATGAAACTCTATCCTCCCGTAAAAAAATATATCTTAATCATATATTTAATAACCTTATTAATATATGTTACCTTTTTTATCCCTCATTTATAATTATTTATTATGGATATATTGGTTAGGTGTTGCTTATTTCAACCATCAAGTGTTAATAACTTTCACTATTTGTGCATATTTAATAATGTTGATATCATTACCCATTAATTTATTCCAATTTAATCATTAATATTTCATTTTATATACTATAATATATAACTTATATTTATTTATAAATCTCTTATATCATTACATAATCATTTTAGTTATGCTGTGTGAAAATTGAATCTATGTTGGATTATTTCGGTGATTTTAGTGAATGAAGATGGTACTTTAATAACAAGTCAAATTCATGATATAATATTTCAAAAACCATGATCCAATAATTATTTTATTATTATATTATAATAATATTATTATTTATGTTCTCATATTCATCCATAATAGAGTTTTATAGCATCATTTATGTTGGTGGTTAAACGAACCCAAACTTGAACACAGTTTAACTTGATGGGTGGGTATGTTTAAGGAGGTGTTTATTTTTATATAATGTCATTATAAAATAATCATAATGATTTTATTTTTATTTTTTATGATTTTTAACCATTTTTTAAGATTTTTGGATATATAATGAAAAATTAGAAGAAAACAAAAAATGATTCTTCATGGAGGCGGTAGTCTGTGCACACGCATGATTGATGCTCCTTTTTTTATAAGTGGATGGAAATGAATAAATAAGGGTTATAAAATTAATATAACAAAATATTATTATAATAATGATAAATAGTTAATAATATTATTATAGTGATAAGATATTTAGAAGAGTATTATTAAGAATAATATCTTAGGAATGAGATAATACTTACGTAATGACTTGATTTTTTTTTCTTTGGAATTACCTTTGAAATTTAAGGCCTTAGAATATTTATGAGTGGGAAGGGAATTATTTTTATGGGATAGAGTTCTAGGGAGAGTATATGGTCATAATTAATGGGTTAATTTGATGTATAGGTGTAGTTTTGAAGAGTGGAACTAATATCCTTTTACAAGAGGAGAAAATGGAACGTTTGGAAACACTCATCATTTTTCAACAATGTCATGAAACTATTCAAGGTTAAATGGATAAAAAATGTAAAAAAGTGGAGTTTGAGGTATTTTTGGTTTTATTAATTCTCAAATAAGTTTTTACACACATTTTTTACAAAATTTATAGGGTTTTTACCATTAAGTCTTGCACTTTTCTTTTTTACTTTTGAATTAGGTAACTAGTTTTTAACTGAGTAATTTTATGTTTAATTAAACATATAAAATAACTCATATAATAATATTTGGGTTTTATAGAACTAAATTTAACCTCTATTTAATCCAATTTAATTTCTAAATACTATAATATCAAATTTTAATTTAAAACATATGATGTTTAAAAAATATATTTTAGTAGAAAAAATGACATTTGACCATTATGAATTCTTAATATTATTTAGTATTTATTTCAAAATAAATTATCATTAATATATTTATTTATGTGTTATAAAAAATATTATATTCATTATTTAAATTATTTAAATGTAATTTACTTTATATAAATTCATTGACATTAATAAAACAATAATTTTAAAATAATTGTTTCACTATTATCATGGTAATTATCATTAATCCTAATAATATAAATTTTATACCTAAAAATTAAATTTTTCATATTATATAATATGAAAATTATTATCTCAAATATAATAATAATTTTATAAAATTTTCATTCTATGTGTAGGGAAATAAATCTTAATGTTATAAAGTAAAAACCCATTTTTAACATGTTTACTTTTAAGAAAAAATATTTATGATTTGTATAGAATTATCAATGAAATTGATTCTGGGGAATTTAAAATAATTATTACCATTCAAATAGTATTTATTTAATAATAAAATAAATAAAAAATTCTACATAAATTTTGAAAACAATCTAGCATGGGTTTATAATTTCAACATAGTATTTTAAAATGATTTATTAAAATTTATAATACATAATTTAATAAGAAAATATATCCAAAAATTATTTCAATTTATTCATATAATATAATAATTTAATAAAATTTATGGTATTGATAAAATCAGCATTTTTTTATTATTCAAATAAAAATTGATTATTTTAGAAAAATCTCAAAAAAATACATCCAAATATAATTTTTTTGTGAGGGATTAAAAATTTAACATTAATTTATCAAATTTAAATTCTAAATTTTTTTAATTTTTCTTTTTAAATGAGAATATATAATATAAAGAAAATTGATTTTATTTAAAATAACCTTTTCAATATTAACTCATATTAATTATTTTCCTTCTAAAGGTAATAAATATTAATAATTTACCATATTAGTGTGTATTATATATTTATTAATAATGTATTCTTATATTTTTTGGAATATTTACATTATTTTTAGCATGTTACACAAGTTAGAGAACATAGTAGGTATTTTAAAGGATATGAAATCTTAGGTCATTGCATTCTACAACCTTAAATAAATTATGTCCTGACAATTTATTTATTTATTACTAATGAAGATATATAGTGTGTAACACCCCAAGGTTTTAAAAAAATAAATTAAAATTCATGAAAATTCGTTTTAAGTAGATAGTTATAACTAGCATTTAAACATAATTTTTTCGCTTCTATGATTTTAATTTCAAAAAACAATCATATATGGTTGTGATCAGTAATTTATTTGGAGTCTGATAAAACCAACTTGTTTTTTTTTGTGAATAGTAACATACCCTTATGAATAGTAATATTAATAGGAATATGACCCTTATGAATAGTAAATAATATTATTATTTTATTTTCTTAAAGTTATAAGATAATTAGTTGTTGATTAATTTTTCAAGGTTTTACAAAATGAGTTATAGATTTAAAATTGTTATTTTTGAATAAATTATGATTTTATTTAAAAATTAAATTGGTAATATTTAGAAAATTATTTTCAAAAAATGGATTTCATTTTTTAATTATTCACCTCAAAAAATAGTTAGGGTGAATTTTTGGTATTTTTCTGAAATTCTTGGATTTTTTATGAATAATAAAATACGATAAATGTTAAATACTTGTTTTAATGCATCATAGGTGATGAAAGGATAATTTAATCTCACTTGGATTGAACTCACATAAAATTATTACTATTTGGGGTCACATGAATCATAACTATTCATGGTCTTGAGAAAAATATTATAATAATGATTAAAATAATGTAAAATTCCTCTCCTCCATGATAAATACCACCATCATTCCCCTCTTCCTCACACACCTCTCAAGCATTGAACAATGTCTAAGTTATGCCAAATCCCCTCCTAAAGTATCTTCCCCACGTTCAAGACCTACTGGTCTCACCAAAAGGCCAAAAACAAAGGCCTTCAGGAGGATCTCAAGGAGAAGAGATCAAGAGGTAAGAATCCTCTTCCTTTTTCATGTGTTTTATTTCCAATTCCTTTATTTTCTTATACTCTATTCCCCTCCACTTATACAGAAGTTATGAAATCTATAGAATATTATATATTCTTTATTTTATCATGTTCATGTAAAAAATTAATCATATTTCTTCCTCTCCTCTCCCTCTTATTCTAAAAATAAAAACATCGTTCGCGATGTGTCGATTTACCAAAATCGTGGATGATGTGTTTCCAATTTCCATTAATTCCTTAAAATATGATCATAAAACCCTTTTAATGTTTGAATAATAATTTAAAGTGTATTTTTTAACTTATTTTATTTCCTATAATGAAATTCTATGTGTGACATTAAATTATATAATTAAACTAGTTCATGATTATAGAGGAACCACCCAAAATGATCTAAACAAACATCATTAATATTTTATCTAATGATCCATAATAATATATTATAACAAAATTATTTATGGTATCATTATATATTCTTTAAACATATGAATAAAATTTCATTATTCATCTTGAATTTCATTTTCATATGACAATAAAATCAAATATAAATTGGTCATGGAAATCATGTAAAGAATGCACCCAAACAATGGAAGGAACAAAATACTAATAATTAAAGGGTTAAATGATATTATGAAATTATCATATAAGGTGTTATAAACATGAATATGTTTTTTTAAGATATTAATAACACTCTTTTAACCATTAAATTATAGTTTTAAATAAGTTTTAAGTAAGAAAAACCCGAGGTCAGGTAATTCTTAACCTGATTTCCATTCTTTGGGTTAACCTTCCACTTCATCATTCATGTGGTATTCAAATTTATTGGGTGATTAATTTTTTTATATTTAATTTAATTATGTTTATTTATAGTTTATATATATATTCTATCCACTCTATTTAGTCTCACTTCAATTATATGATATTTGTAAGGGGGATTTTCTTTAAAAATACTCTTTTAAAATTCTGTTTTACAAAACTCAAAAGCAATGTTTTTGTGAAATTTTTCATGTTTTATGATTATGTTATGGTTCTTGGGAATTTTTCATGATGAAGGGTTTTACCTATATATCCCTCCAATTCATTGGGTATGTGTAATTTGGAGGTTAACTGTATAGTTACTCCAAGTGTAACTACAATGGTTACATAATAAGGCAGTCTCGAGGGTTACATTGTAAGGTAGCTGTGAAGGTTAAAAATTATAAGGTATCTGATATGGTTAAAAGATTATGTAATTAATTCCCCAAGATACCTTTGTGGATCTATTTAGGTTCTATATGTTTTGTTTAAATCTCATGGAAATCTCAAGTTTCACAAAGTAAGTTTATATGGGTGACAAGTATGTCTTTTTTTTTAAATGATTTCATATGTTACAAGTATTCATGGACTAATGTTTTCTTTTTTTTATCAATTACGGAGCTTTTTGTTATCATCCCATTTCTTTAAATTATTTTCACAGGTTATATGGATGTTTAATACCAAGAAGGAATCCAAGTTAAATGTTATGAAGATTTTTCAAATAAAACATGTTTTATTTGAAAAGTTTTATATTTTGGAAGAAATTGATACTGTTTTTATGGTATCCACTCTATATAAATTTGGAATGTTATTTATGTTTTATATCCCAATTCTATAAAAATATAAAAATTTAAAATATCCTCAATGTGAAAGGAAGTGAGTTCTTTACCAAAATTCAAGAATTGTATAGTGTAATAGGGTTGGGTTCTTATATAGTGACATTAACAATCAAGATATAGCATCTAATGGGATATCTATGTTAGTATCATAAACTAGATTAATATAATTATCTTTTACCTTATAAAAAATTATACAATAATATTCCCAGGTATGTATATACTATGATTATATATTCCTTTTATATAACTTTCTAAAAACCACCATATTCTCCAAGACATAAAACCACAATGAAATCATATATTCTTCTAAAAATAAACTCTATCTTTAATTATCAAATGGTATTAATCAATATGTCATAAAATCTCATATTATAATATATATATATATATATATATCATAATCCCATAATGTGTGTATCCTAAAAAATATCATGATCTGAATATCAATCCAAAGGTTACAAATATTATCTTACATTATCAAAATATCATTTCTTAAGTATATATTAATCAAAAAATATATTCATACCTTAATCATGTGTTCTTAAATATTTATCTCTAAAAATATGACCTTATCATAAAATCAACTTTCAAGTATATTGATATCATTTAATACATGCTTACAAACCTTATAAGTAATAGTACTGAAGAACTATCCTTAGGTATTTTATATTATCTTCAATAACATTTATAATATACCAAAATATCATCAATAAATATTACTTCAACTATGTAATTTTCTAAGTGCATCATGGTTTAACATTTTTTAAGACACAAACATCACTACCTTAGCTGTGATTAGAAAACTTTATTCTTTATCATAAAAATAATATACTAATATTCAACCATTTAATTGTGATCCTTTATTTAGTAATGAGAAATATGGGTTTCTAGATATGCACCTTTCTCATCTTATTTTTCATGATCTTATTTCAATCAAACATGAAAACAAAAATAGTTATTATAGAATCCAAAATATTAATATAAAAATCCTATTTGACATGTATTTTTTATCTTTTACATTTTTAATATATTTTAATACTTGGATGGTGTAACATTATTACACCTCATGTTTTCATTATACTTTACTTTTTCTTTATTAAATTTTTTAGGTTCGTGGTTTGGGTAAAAAACTCATGTATCATATCATTTTGGATTAATATGAAAACTTAAATAAAAATATGTCTTTTCCAATGACACCTTCATTTTGAACTATGAAATAATTGAATCAACCTATAACTCTATCTATGTTATCCAAGGTAATTTTCTCACTATGTTATCAAATCATACTAGTTATCATCATACTTAAATTCTTCATAATGGTTTATAAGTAATATGTGAATTAACTGAAGAGTATTTCTCATGAGTGTCTTTATAAGTACGCAGTAAGGGCCCATTCACCATGCACCAAAATGATGGATGAGATATACTCAACCAACTCTTTTCAAGGTTATTTCCAATAAATGCATATATGCTAAAACTGTTTCTACTTTCCAATATCCATATAAGGATGTAATTTTTAAGAAAAAAAATATAATATCTAATTTACCAAAACATAATGATTTTCTCCTAAACCTAGGATTATCTCTAAGGTTTTCACTGAAGATATTTTTATCCTAAACCTAAAGTATTAAATCTAATTTCCAAAAATAACTAAACCCTACTATGATACCAATTATATAGAGCCTAGATAAACATGACTTAAATAATATATTAATCTCATGGTTTAAAAAATATATCTCATAAACTATTGTACAACCCAAAGACTAAAAGGTTTGGTGTCTGGTATATTAGCTGGATAAACAACTTATTTTACAAAACTTGAAAACTTTTATCAATAATTATACTCCTATAAACCCTTTCTATACATATTATATGATAAATCATATTCATAACCTGGTGATTATAAACATAATAAAGGTGTGATCTCAAATTCTTGGTAATGGAAAAGACATATAAAAAATAATTAAATCATAAACATGATATAGAATATGAGTAATACAAAAATATATTAATAAAAGATCAAAATATCATGGATAATAATCATAAAACATGATGGAGAAACATAATATAATAAAAATATCATTAAACAGTCATAAAAATATGACCCATCTCAAAAAAAATTTAATAATTATAAAATATGTGAGCATAGTAAAGGTGAAAATACTTTAAAAATAAATTAATCACAAAAATATGGAATTTCATAGAAATTAAATGCATCATGAAAATTTCACATAACTTGATAAATGAATTGGAAATGTGGCACAACCATAATCATATAAAATCTTTTGAATATATATTTTTTATCACATTTACACATAAACTTGTGAAAAAATATTCTTTCATATCATTCACACAAAAAACTTGTAAACAATTTAACCCTCATCTCATTCACCTAACAAATATGTGAATAAAGCTTTATAAATCACATTCACACAACAAAATTGTGAACAAAGCTTCTTACATCACATTCCTGAAACATTACATCATTTCATGTGATATTAAACCTTAAACATGCATTGGATTGATATATAATACTCAACCCTTCATCATCCATACATATGTGTTCTATTTAAAATCAATCATCGTAATTTCTTAGAGAACCCCAATGAAAAGGAACAGTTTTCTTAAACATTCTAAAAACATCACATAACACAAACTTAAAAGATTATAGGATATCAAAACTCTCATTTACTAAAATAAATCCAATCATAAAAACATATAAATGGTAATAAAAATATCATTTTATGAAAGATAAACATTACAGGGTAAATATAAGTGAAAATAGAAAATTTTACACAAAAAAATTAAAAATTCAAATATAAATTACTTTTACAAATAAATTTTTGTGAAGATAAAGAGATAAATTTAGAAAAACTTTTTATAAAGAGTTTCAAACAATATATCCTTAAAAAGACATAAAATTTTCAAAAATGGAATGGAAAATACTTCGAAAACTTTTACTTTTAAAAAGAATCATTAATAATGGAAACTTGAGAAATAAAAAGGTTGTAAAAAAGGGGAATATGAAATAATTTGATAAATTTTACTTTTAAAAATAATATTTAATAATATAAAAATGATAATTTTATAAAGTTTTAAAAAAATGGATGAGTAAATACTTTTAAAACTTTTACTTTTAAAAGAAACTTTAATAATAGAGACTTAAAAAGTACATAAATTTTTACAAAAGGTAAGTGAAAATTCTTTGAAAACATTTAATTTAAAAAAATAAGAATATAAACTCAAAATATGTATATATAATTTATCAAAAGGTAATTTTAAGTGGATGATAAAACTTTTTATTTTAAAAGGATGGAAGAAAATTTTGAGCATTTTAAAACAACCTTGTTAAAAACCCACATCATTAAAAAGATTATGAAACCACAGTTTTAAATTTAATAAAGGGTTAAAATGGGATAATTGGAGAAAAAATAATTTGGGTTTCTATCATTTAAAGGATAATGATGGAAAAAATTAAAAAAATGTACATGGGAGAAAAATCCATTAAAAGTAATTGAAATTATTCTTAACAAAAATGCATTTTAAAGATCCAATAGAATCACCAAGGAGGATGAATTTGGTGTTAAATATAATTTTACATATATAATATGTTTAAAATACAATATAAAATCATCATATTTTATAATAAGTCAATATTATAGGAGAATATCCTGATAAGAGTGATTATGACCCAAGGAAAATATTTGAGTCACAAAAACCCCTTACAACCTTTGTATCATTTGAATAAAAACCCCATGAGTGGTATTACTTTAATTAGAACATTTAATATCAAAAAATATAATATAATAATGATAAAAAATTCCAATATGTAATTGTTTATACCATTAAAAAGGAAATATGGTGTATGACTTAAACATATCTTAAACGATTCAAAATTGAGACAAATCAACCCTTACAATTTGAGAAGTGAATGGATTGAAAGAAAATGTAGGAGAGATTGTGAAATTAGAATTTATATATCTTTGACAATGTTAATTTATAATTAAATAATTAATTTGGTCAGTAGCTATATCACATCAAAGAGAAATAGGGTAGAACATGAAATCATACCTCAATAAAGGTGAACTTGAGACAACAAACCCTTATCTTGTTTTCTTGCTTAGTTGATGATACTATAGCCTCATGTAAAACAAAATTAGATACCATAATAATATATTTAATAAAATTATTAATATATTTTACCTTTTATATCCCTTATTTATAATTATTTATTACGGTCATATTGGTTAGGTATAATGTATTTCAACCATTGAATGTTGATAACTTTCTCTATTTAGGCACGTTTTATAATGTTGATATCATTACTCATTAATTGATAAGAAGTTTATAAATAATATTAAATATAATTTATTTTAATATATAAATTATATTTATTTTTAAATATATTATATTATTTAATAATTATTTTAGTTATGCTGCATGAAAATGGAATCAATATTGGCTTATTTCAGTGATTTTAGAAAATGAAGATGATACTTTAATAACAAGTTAAATACATAATAAAATATCTAAAAACTACATACCAATAATTATTTTTGTATTATATTATAATATTATTATTATTTATGTTCTCATAATCATCCTTGGTAGAGTTTTATAGCATATTTTATGTTTGTGGTTAAACCGACCAAAACTTGAACACGCTTTAACTTGATGGGTGAGTATGGTTAAAAAGATTTCTATTTTGAAATTATATCATTAAACCAGAATAATAAGAATATAATATTAATTTTTTATGATTGTGAATCATTTTTTAAGATGATTGGATAAATATTTAAAAACAATAAGAAAATTGAAAAAACAATTCTTCATGGAGGTGGTAGTCTGTGTACACGCATGATTGGCATTCCTTTAATTTTATAAGTGGATAGAAATGAATAAATAAGGTTTTTACCATTAATATAAAAACATATAGTATTATAATGATAATAAAGTAACCATATTATTATGGTGATAAGATATTTTTAAGAGAAATATTAAGAAGAAAATCTTAAGAAGGAGATAATATATACGTCAGAGAATTGATTTTTTTCCTTGGAAGTCCCCTTGGAATTTAAGGGAATAGGATTAATAAGAGTGACTAAGGGATTATGTTTGTGAGATATGTTTATAGGGTTATTAATAGGGAATATATTACAGGGGTAATTTTATATATGTGTGTAACTTTGAAGGGTGGAAGCGATAGCATTTTATAAGAGGAGAAAAGGGGAACTTTTGGAAACACTCAACATTTTTCAGTAATTCCATGACACTATTTATGGTTCAATGGATAAAAATGGATAAAAGTGTATTTTTGGGTATTTTTGGGTTAATAAAGTCTCAAAAAATTGTTTCCAATGTTATTTTAAACATTTTATAGGGTTTTTACCATAAATACTTTACACTTTACTTTTTTACTTTTAAACTAGGTAAGAAGTTTTTAACTAAATGATTTTATGTTTTATTAAACATATAACATATAAAATATAACCAAATTTGGGTGTGATGGTACTAAATTTAGCCTATGTTCCATCCAATTAAATTTCAATGTACTGTAATATTAACTTTTAAATTAAAACTGATAATGTGTTGAAAAACTATTTTAATAGAAAAATAACATTTGACTATTATGAATTCTTAGTATTATTTAGTATTAAATACCAATTAAATGAGTTTTAATATTTTTATTTATGTATTTATAAATCATATTATATTCACTATTTAAAGGATTTAAATTTTATCGAATCAAAATAAATTCCTTGACATTAATAACATAATAATTTTAAAATAATTATTTCACCATAATCGTGTAATTATCATAATACTAATAATCTAATTTTTTTACCTAAAAACGAAATGAGTCATATTAAATAATATGAAAATTATTATCTCAAATCTAATAATTATTTTATAAAATTAACTCTCTATGTGTAGATAAATTAATCTTAACGTTATCACTTAAAAAACCCAATTTTTTGAAAACATTTATTTTTAACAAAAAAAAGATTTATGATAAAAATGGAATTATCAATTCCATTGATTCAAATGAATTTAAAAAAATTATTACCATTTAAATATTATTTATTTAAAAATAAACGAAATCAAATACTTCATTTCATCAAGTTATAATTAATTAAACAAGACAGTCGAAAAACAATTTTCATTAAAACAATACATAAATTTTCCAAATGTTGAGCATGGGTTTGTAAAATCAATATAGTATTTGAAAATGATTCATTATACATTAACATATATAATTTAATAGTAAATTTTTTCACAAAAAACTTTCAATGTGTTCATATAATAAAATAGTTTTATAAAAGTTTTAGCATTAATAAAATGAGAATTTTTTACTATTCACCTAAAATCGATTATTTTTTAAAAATATCATAAATACATCCTAAACTAGTTCTATTTTTAGAAATTCAAAACTGAATTTTACTTTATCAAATTTAAATTCTAAATTTTGTAATTTTGTAATTTTTAAAATAAAATATATAATATAAAAAAACATATTTTATTGGAAATAACCTTTTCAATATTAACTAATATTATTATTTACCTTATAAAGGTAATAACTATTAATGGTTTACCGTATTAGTGTTTATTATAGATTTATTAATAATTTATAATTTATATATTTTGGTTTGTTTATGTTGGGTGTATCGTGTGACACATGTTTTAGAACATAATATATATTTGAAAGTATCTAAAATCTAGAGTTGTTACAATGTCCATCAAACTAATTCTGAGAAAGATATAGAAAGATGTGTTGTATTTAGATATTGAGATACATGCTATTCTTGAATACTCAAAGTGATTTGCAGTCCTTGTGAGGAAGCAGATTATATTTTTTTGATATAGTGATGTACTATGCTAAAAGGAGATCTACTTTGAAGTTGTTGGAGTTTGAGCTTATAACCTATAGAGATAATCTGAGAAGTCTAGTGGGATGTTGGTAGTTATAAAAATAGTGGTTTATTTCATTAGAGTATGATGCACTATGGGTAAGGATGATAATTGGACACACTAATTGTAATTTATGAAAATATTATTAGAGGGTATTTTGTGATTGGAGAGAATAACCCATCACAAAAAAGGATTATGTTTCCCACATCGGTGTCGAACCTTGTAAAAAACTTATTTCATACTGATTTTCTGTATTGAATGTGGTTTTTTTGATTGGTAAAATACAAATTAGATCCATTTCTGTCTTAACTAGAAATAGAGGTTCAAATACCAAAGTTTTAAGAGATAAAAAATATATTTTGGATTTGGTGAAAATTTGGAGTCACCTGGTACACCCCCCCCCCCAAGTGTCTACACCGACCTAATAGGACTCTCAGGAATTCAATATCAACCAGATTCATTCTTTTCTACCCATAATGAATGGGAAGCACCTTCATTTTTAGTGGTTACACTCTCACTCCATCACCTAATATCACCACACATTGAATTTTCTTCACAAAATTACTTTGATAATATTATTGACAATAAATATAAATTGAACCTATAAGGAACTTTAGGTATGATAATTGATTTAGTTTTATTATACCTTAACTTTGAATTATTCATGATTTTTGTGAAGTGTTACACATTAATATAAATTTAACAAGTTTATTTGGTGGAAGGAGTAGGGATCACAAACTAAATCATTAAAATCATACATGTATATAAAGGGAATACATAAGATGGGATGGTGAGATTAAATCTCATTTAAAATATTAAGTTTCAAATTCCTTCCAAAGTAGAAACTTTTCAAGAGCACAGTCATCTAACTAGTTAGGTTAACTAAAGTAGGGAGCCTCTGGATTATCTTTTGGAAGGATGTAATTTAATAGATAACCATAATAGAATTATGATCTCATTGTTGGAATTTACATAGGGTTACACTTAGCATAGAGACCCAAATATGATTAGGTTACCAGAGGAATAGTGTTGAGTGAATCCATGTGATGGATTAGTATATAGAGTTATCCTCTCAACTATCAATGCATCATATCCAATATTATTTACATGATTTTATAACTAAATATTTATGTGATGTGAGAAATGCTAAAATGACCCAATGTTTAGTGAAATATAGATCGCATCCCACTAAATAATATAATGTAATTAAAAGGGGTTATAATTTTAGTGGAAGCACATTTAATTAAATTCCTTATTAAATTAATGTAAAAAAAGATAATCATTTGATAAAATATTTAATTATATATAAAATGGTATCATTATCATCAAATATTATGTTGAGATAAATCCTATATAAATAAGAATCATAATCTAAGAAACTTATTATACTAGTACAAAAACTTAATAAACATTCTTAAAATGGAATAAAAATATATGTGTTAGAGTAACCCCTTGTGAAGTAACCTACTATTTAAGTTGTTCAATAAGTAGATCTAGATGTTTATGAGAATCATAAAAATATTTGCTTAAGGTTTCAAAGGAATTTTATTCAAGACAACCATAGTAACTTTAGACTCAACTCATATAATCAATATGACCAAGTATTCTAATGACTTAGTGAGATTGAAGATATCCTCTAAGGATTTTTCTGGATATTGAATTCATTTTATAATCATTGTTAAAAAAAATTCAATAATTTGAATGATTTTAATAAAATCTTACCCTATTTCTTAGGTATTGAGGATATATGATCTTGACATTTGATATCTAGGCTCTAGTATTAATTCAAAATACAAGGGGTTAAATTTTTTATTCGGATAAAGAATATTGGAATTTTCTAATAGTTATACTTGGTCATTAAAACCTAAAAGAGGTGTCGGGAAGGAGCAGTAATAATTCCATATGTGATATATTTATCCATAATACCTAAAAGGGATTTAAAAAACTCTATGAAGATTCTATGTCTGGTAATGATGTTATAGAAATCAATTTTTTTATTTTTAAAGGTAAATGATACCAAATGTATATTTTACATATGTTAAAAATATACAAGAGTTTAATATCAAGGAAGTAATTGATGGGAGTTGTAGTTTAAATTCAAATGATGATGTAATGGGTTGTTGAAATGTAAATAAATATATCGATCTTAGATATATCTGAATAAAGAATGTGTATTTTCACCTGAAAACTATTATATAATGAGAGAATTTGTTTGTAAACAATGAGTTGTTGTGAATGATAAGAGGCGATGATTTTAACACACATGGTTTATGATTCTTCAAACACTCTAAATTACTTGAAAAAACGATAAGAGAAAAGGGATTTTTATCTAGGATAAAGTGTGTAACCTATATATTTATTAAAATTTAAGGGATATAATCCAACCACTCAGTAGTGGAATATTTTAAAGAATAAAATCTTCTTTTTAGAATACTAATCCCTACACATATAATACCATATATGATATGGATGAAATAATTTATTTGTTAAATATTCCCACCAAAGAAAATAATGTTTATTTTTTAACATAGTATAGTTTTTGTATCTTATCAAGATATTTTGTAGAATAATATAGTTTATAAGAGGATAGTGAGAGTATATGATGACTTAGATATTTTTAAATTGTAACAAATAAAATATTATTCCAGTCAAAATATAAATTTAAAGTCAATTAATATCTTAGAATATTTTAAGTCATATTGATAAATAGAAATGTAAAATTTATATTTAGTTACCATAATAGAGTGAATGAAACTTTATATCCTAAAGAGTTTAAAATGTGTTGGTAAAGAATAATGTAGGTAATTACATCAGTTATCAAATTATCTCAATAACAATTTTAGTGGTAAAGGTTCAATATTGATGATGATAATGAACTTAGAAAGAGTTTTAAGTAGAAAAAAGAAGTTATTAACATTGGACCATTGGATTCTATGAATGAAATTCATTAGAATACTATGCTCAAAGATTTTATCATTAGTAATATGATTTATAAGTCTATACATTATTCAAATATAATTTATTTATAGATGTTACTCACTAAATATTTTAATATGGGGTATTATCAGATGGTCACTTTGAGATGTGGAAATAATTACATAGAGATATAATGAGTTTAAATAGAACCATAAATATATAAAACATAAGGTAGATATAGTGTTATGTCATATGAGGTATGATTATATGAGATCTTATGTATGGTTTTATTAATTATTGTTAAATAATTTTAAGAATATAAAATTTATCATGTTATATAAAAAGGAAGTATCCACTTTTTCATTATTTCATATTGGTTTCATATATTATGTGAAGTGAAATGTTAATTAACTTATCAAATTATAACATTGAGTTATCCCTAACGGATGTTCATTATGAAGTATTATAGGTTGTGATGAAATGTTAAGTTTATCATGAGTTGGATTTCATATAGAGGTATGGAATATGTTCATGAGGTAAAAAGGGAGTTTTGTGTTCTAGATGTCCTATCTAGTATACCACATTGAGTGTTATAGACTATTCATTTAGTATACTAGCGATGAATGTTTCATATTGAATCCAAATACCTAATTTTTTAAAGATACATATCATGAGAACCTTTATACTTTTATGATTTTCTTATAAGCCTTAAGGATTAACTAATCAGGGAGTTGTTAGGTTTGTTGCTGATCATTTCATCAATTAAGTCTTAACCAAGATAGGATTTTTCCTCTCATATGAAATTTATGACATATAGTCCCTAAATTATTATAAACTAAGGAATTTTATAGTCATGCCCATATAAGGTTCATGTGATGTGCTCATCTTTGTAAATGAATGACATATGATGTATTCATCAACCTAGTTAATATATAAACATAGAAACAATAATTTATGGGTAGGATATACGGGATTGACATAATCTATTTCCTATGGTTACTTGATATGTTAGAAAAAAATATTTTATGATTATGAATATATGTATATGACATAACTAGTGTACAAAGGTATAGAGATACATGTGTTTGATAGAGATCACGCCAGATCCTTGTATATATTGAGTGGAGTGAGTTCTTTTCTAGAGTTTTTTATTTGATTGAATTTATAAATTTAGGAATTTTTATTTGTTATCAATGCTACAAAGGATCATGGGGACACACTTTTTGGTTGACTAAATGGGTATCAATTTTTACAAAACTTAGAGAGCTACTCTTGAAGGTGTTTTTAGAGTTTATCTAAATGGTTTTATATGGATATTCAAATTTTATTTCATATGATGTGATACATGGTGAATTTAATGATAGCTATAACATAATTTAACTTAAATGTATGTTTTAGTCTATTTTTTCATATCTTGGGTGGGTTTATTCATCTTTTGAAATGTGTTAGAGGTGTTAAAAAATCTGGATTTCTAAGTTTGAGGAAAGAAGGATTGATCGAGAATATTAAGAGTTACTAAGGCCTACCGGATAGCCAGTGACTCATCCTGGGGTCCTATAAACCTTCATATCCCATTAACTAGCTTATAGGGATTCACCTGATGTAATGTGGTATAGATAGTATCCTCAGACTCTTCCTAGAGCTACTGGTCAAACGGTGGTGCCTAGATAAATTTTTAAGTGGGGGTGACCCTGAATTTTCACTCTATAACCTCGATCTGATATCCCTCTCACCTTTATTGATTATCATTATACCATAATGAACAAAGGGTCTCTCTCCTGGTGAATTCTTCTCCCTTCTCCCCTCTCATTCATTGGTTAAGTATTTGACAAATCCTGTAACTTCCATTTGGTATGTTTAAGATGTTCTAACCAAAATCTCCTCTTTCTCATGGAATGGATCATAGATCTAGGATGTTATAGATAGATATATGGAATCCTATATGATCTTATGGATAATTCTTATATCTTTTAATAATTAGAGCATGGATCTGTTGAGGATTGTTTTCTCTCTCTTGATCAAATCTAGATCCTATGGTGATGGTGGTTCTCATTGGGTAATTTTAACCATATTATTTCTCTTATCATGTTATTATTCTTAGATATTGATTCTATAATCTTTATGTGATGAATTGGGTATGTTTCTAGGGATTTTTTTAGGCTTGATCTAGGTGTAAATTCTTGTCTTTGGGAATCAATACTCTTGAGATAGGAATTCCTTACCATTTAGGGCCTTTGTATGAAATTGAATGTTCTAAAACTCATGTGGGTGCATATATATCCCATGATACCATTTTCTGATATGATATTCATGTGGGTGTATGTGTATCTCATGAGACCTTTCTTTATATGGAATTCTCATACCATGTTATGTTTTCCTTTTATTTAAATGTGTGTATTTCATGTGAAAACTATACTTTTACTATCTGGTAACTATTGATAGGTGGAAACTTCTTGGATTGGTTAATACCTTATAGGGGGATCATGTGTGACATGATTCATAATTATTGTGGTGGGGTCTTTAATGGTATATAAAAGGGTATAATGACCTTGAGGACTGACCTAATATTAGACAGTGGGGCATGATGACCTTGTGGCCTAACCTAAAATAGAAGGCAAGGAATGACAACTTTGTGGACTAACCCAAGGCATGATGAACTTATCACCTATTCTAAAACTTAATTTGGGTTTGTGGACTTTTGATATTAGACTTAAATTATATTATAGCATGGAGTCAAAGAAGGAATAATCGAGATTCATAGCATCTTGGTAAGCACATGATGACTCGAAAATTGATTATGTATTTATGCATTTTCTTTATTTCCATGGAATAAACTTGTACATATTTTCCCACTTATATTAAGGATTAATTGGTGGTTTCCTATTGTTTTTATAATCACAACTTACATGGTAATCTTGGTTCTCATGTAGAATTTATGGTTAGGAATCCAATAATGGTTAAGGTCCCTATGTAAAGAAGCTTGGCAAGTGGAGTTTGGGTGATGGAGGATAATCCAGGATGAACTTTGAATTTTTGTCATTTTGTTTCATTTATTTTGTATTTTCTTTATACACTGGATTGATCTACAAAATTTTGGATCCCTTGGTTTTTATTATATAACTTGTATTCTATTTGTTACATTATGGATATTATTATTAGTTTTTTGTTGTGTTTTTTGGTTTTTCAACTATATTTTGACAGTCACGGATATTGACACTAAGGGAATAGTCTCTCCAAAACACCATTAAAGCCCTTGAAACTAGTTGAAAACCTCCTATTTATGGGGAGGAACACATTAAGGTTATGTGGTGCTCTATATTGGACTTGGTGATTTGGGTCAGGGTGTTACAAAGTGGTATCAGAGGCATATTTTATTTTATTTTCTTCCTGATTTTGTTTAGGTCATGGTAGAAGGGAGATAATATTTGTAGAACTCATGTAGTTAAATTACATAACTGTGCATCTATATATGATTTTTAGTCATTGATAGAGGTTTAATTAATTAAATTACAATAGAAATCTTCATATAGTACTTCTATGATATATCAGGGATTCCATTTAAATTACTTGAATCAAATCGTGCAATGTTTTGTTATATATATATGATTGTGACTAATGTGTTGGTTTAGAAAACTTGGATTATGAATTGGGTACTAATAAAGGGGTTATACCAAATATAAGTTGGTATCCTCATAGTATGGGTATTTTTATTGTGATATTTTGAGTATTACTTTTAATTTCTTGAGTGGTGTAGTCTTTTAAGCTATTAAAGGGGTTTCTAAGTGTTCATTTAGAACTTCAGATATTTCCATCTCAGTTTCACCTTACAAGACCACCTAAGGAAGTAGTTAATAATTCTAATATATGGTAGTTTTATCTTTTAGTGCCTCTATATTCATTGGAAGGTTTAGTTAAGCATGATCCAATAGTTACTTTAGAAATCTAGGCAAAGGAGCTGCTTCATGCCATAGTCTTTTGTCGAGTGCATGTGTAGGGAGAAGAAGACCATTGAGGTGGGACAACTATGTTCAATTGTTATTTATATTTCCAAATTCAACATCCCTCATCATTCTAGAGCATTTTAGGCTCCTATGATACTAAGTATTAGATAGAAATCATCTAGGGAATCTTTGACTTGGTGGAAAATCATGATGATCAGTGGGTGAAATTGGTTTTTTTATGCTTTAGGGACCTATTCATAGATATTAGTGTGGGATAAATAAATATGGGAGGAAAATAGGTCTAACTTGTAAGAACTTCAAAGAAATTTTATTTTTGGATTTATTCCCTGGTATGTTAAAGTTAAAATACTTGAAAAAGTTCATAGATCTTTAGTAGGGAACCATGATAGTGACTGCTTATTTTGCTTGTTTACTGGAATTGCTTCATTTTACTTATCTTTTAGCTAAGAATGAGGTGTAAAAGTACTCTAAGGTTAAGATTTTACTTTTACCAAAGATGATGGGATAGGTCAGGAATTTCGACCTATAAATATACTCTGATGTCCTTCGTAAGGCTCTCACGATCAAGAAGGGGCTCGAGGAGGATAAAGAAGCAGGTCTTGTTCGAGCTCTCAGTGGACTGGTGGGTGGAATTTTTAGGTTATTGTGGGTGTATTTTCTAATAGTAGGGAGAGGAATTCAAAAAATATATTCGAGGGTGGTGAGAGATATCCAAAGTAGAGTAAGGGATCTTCATCTCCCTTTGTGGAAGGAGGTGATCCCCAGTGCTTTAATTATGGGTATATTTGACACTAACATAAATTTTACCCAAATACTCAAAAAAAGTTCCATAAATATGGTAATATGGGACATATCTAGTGTTTTTATTCAATAATTCTATGATTGAGTTCACATCATAATGTAGAGTAGACACAAAATCCAAGGGAATGGCTAAGAGAACCTCAGATAGGGAGTCAAGTTACTATAGGAGGATAGAGCCATAAAGTAGGTTGGGGGTCTCAATAATTATTATAGTCTATATAGTTTAGTGAATTAGGTAAACCAAAGATCGTGAGGAAAAGATCATGTATATGATATAGCTAGAGTCTATGCAATGGACCAGATTCCAACTAATAGTGTATAGGGTAATTTGATGGTTCTTAGTATGGTTTTGGTCACATCTATAGTCTCTACTACTTTATTGGATACAAGAGAGTATCATTATTTCATATCTACTCAATTTGTAGTAGGTTTAGACTTACTAGTAAAATTCTCCCTTGAGTTGATTTATCTTGCCACACCCTTGGGAAAGAAGTTAGATCATCTTTAGAGATGTCCAAAATGTCCTATAGTGGTTTCTAGTTATGGACATCAATGGGATTTCATGATTCTAGAGATGAATAGTTTTAATTTAATCTTCGGTATGGATTGGATGACTAGATACTGAACTCGCATAAATTTTTATTGAATACAAGTGACCTTTACCACTCATAAGGGAGAAAATCATGTCTTGAAAAGATAATGGGATTTATAAGAAAGTAGAGTGGGACTAGACCTTGTCCAAGTTAGGTCATTACTGTGCAAGTAGAAAGTATAGTTCTTGTAGAAGATCAAAAAATAGTTTCATCCTCTCCCCCTCCAATAGTATAGATTTATCCTAATGTTTTTCTAGATAAATTATCAAGTATTACACCTAAAAGGGGGGTTGATTTTGTTATTTAACTCAACTAGGTGTGAAACTTATATCAATTAATCCTTAATGTATATCACCATCCAAGTTAAAATAACTAATGGTGAATCATGAGGGTTTAAAGGTGAAAGGATTTATTCAACTGATCACTTATCCTTGAGGTTCTATAATTTTGTTCACTTAGAAGGTGGATGGTAGCCTCAAGATATGAATAGATTAAATGAATATAAATAAGTTCATGTTTAAGAACATGTATTAATTTACAAGGATCAATTATTAGTTAAATCAGTTGAGGGGATCCAAGTGGTTCTCTAAGAATGACTTGCATTTTTTCTACCACCAACTTCAGGTTGGAGAATATTGCATACCAAAGAAATAATTTAAGAGGAGATTTATGTTATATGAGTATATCATGATTCCTTTTAGTTTAATGAATGATCCATCAGGGTTCATATATCTCATGTAAAGGATCTTTCACCCATACCTAGACTTTATTTTCATTGTTTTCATTAATGATATTCTAATATGTTCAAAAACCTCATAGTCATGTGCTAGACACCTTAAGACCGTGTTGAGTACACTTTGATCACATAGATGTTATGAAAATATTTTAAAGAGTCACTTTTGGATCCAAGAGGTATGTTTATTAAGAAATGTGATTTCTAAGGCTAGAATATTTGTTCATCTAAAGAAGGTGGAGGTAGTTGTGTAACGTCATGGGTTTTTGAATAGGTCATTTTCTAGGGTAAAAATGATTTTTTATGTTTTCTGTATGGGATAAATTTACTTTTGTGATTAGAGTACTAAACCCAAGATTTTGAATGAATATTTTTTATTTTTAGATGGGTTTTAAGGCTCAGTGCATACCTTAAGAGTTTGGATGGGTTTTGGGAGCTTTGATCTCTGAAATCCCAGTTTTAGGAAAGATGGACAGAGGTGCATGGTTGGTGCATAGTTTTTATAACCGTGTAGACTAAACCATGTGGCCTTTTTTAAGGGGCATGGTTTGATTAAATTATGTGGCCCCTTCCAAGAAATCATGTGAGTTCAAGTGTCCAGATTCACCCACTTGGTTGAGGTATGGTTTGTCAAACTGTGTGATCAGATGTTGTGAGGTGTTTTTCCTTTAGTATAGTGAGAACCACGTGGCTAGAACATAGTGTTCCAATACATACGGTAACCATTCATATTTTTAAAAAGGGGGAAATAAATTTTTTCCCCTCCTTCCTTAAGAATCTCTCTTATTTTTTCCACCTACGTACATCACCTCCTCCTGTAGTCGTGGAGATCTCCCTTTCACTCCTACAGGATTTAAGACTCTGCATTCATTTGGACTCTGAATCAAGATCCTTCAAGGGATATAGATTCCTATCGATGAGGCCTTCAATCCTTTTTATTTTATTCCTTTTTTATCTCTCTATATGTAATGCTAAATCTATGTGATCTCATCTTCCCTATTTTCAAGGCGTTTGTCTAAAATTTTGTTTTATTATGATATGGATCGATTTAGAGGCTTGTATTCTATGAGAGATCACCTATGAGTATAAGGTAGGTGTTTACTATAATTATCATTAAATATATGGAGGTTATGGGGTACATTACTGAGTACGCACATGTGGGTTGTCCAAGTGAGACCCTTAATTAATTAATCCCCATCCTAAATTGATTAATTTATGTTATGGAATGTAATTAGGCATGAACTAATCTATTTAATTTTGTTAATCTACGTATGGGTATTGTTGTTATTTGTGAAATTTATTCCAATTATTCAAATTTTTTAATTAATTAATTGTGATATGATTTCATAGTTCCTTGGGAATTTGATGGTCATGGCCGAGGTATTGTGGTGATGTTGATCACCAAGATTGAGGATGAATTGGTTCTCCAGGATGAGGGGTGGCCTGATTTACATGGGGTGATGTTTATCACCGGATTGAGGTGACATGGTTCATTAGGATTGGGGTTATTTTATCATCAGGATGAGGTCATGGCCCACAATACTTGGGATGGTGTTGACCATTAGGACTTGGGTGACATGGTTATATGTGGCAATAAGGTTTTATGATTGTGTGGCTTAGGAAATGTTGGTGATTTCCATTAATTGTTTTTGGATGACATTTTTGTTGGATTCAAGTGCACATAGATAGGACTCAGTTGATGTGGTGTTGACCACTCGTTATGGGTGGAGGCCTCTATAGATATAGTGACTTAGGGGATGGTTTTGAACATCAGTTTTAGAGGAGGTTCTCATTGTAGAAATCCATAAGAGATAGTGTTGAGACCATTGATTGGTAATTGAGGTTCACTATTAGATTGAGGATGGTGGTCCAAGATTATTGGAGGAAAAATATCACCATACCTCGAGATTTCGGGCTAATGATACAACATAGATTTATTATATATTGGAGGATGGATATTTCCATTCCTTGGGGTGTAGGGTTGTTGAGAAAAAAATGAATTTTGAATGGAGGTCTGAGGGACCTAGTATGTATTGATGGGCATACTGATGAGATGTCAGTTACTTGATTGGTGGCACATGACATATCAGATGGCACAAGGTTTTGGGTGACATGTATGAGGTTGAGTTACCAAGGTACTTTTGGTGTGACTAAACATGGATATATTATTCCACTCTGGCATTGGTCGATGTAGGTAAAACACTAACTGGTGGTTTCTGAGCACAAGTGGAGTGAGTTGATTATTATTTTGTGTAATTTGATGCTATTAATTTGTATATTCATACATTGTGTAATTATGGAGGTAAGATAGAAATATGTTAGTGTTGGCCTACTATGTTCAAACTCACACCCTACATGGGACCCTCAGGATACAAGTAGACTTTATGGTTTTGAGATCAGTTAAGGGACTAGGCTCTGGAGCTAGACCTTAGTGATCAGAATTCACTTCTTTTGCATGGGGTGGATGAAAATGGACTTGGTGGCTCCTCTAAATCAACATGGACCTTATTTTCGGTTTTTATATATATGTACATATATGGTCATCAATGAGTGAACTTGAATATTTGTTTTGTATGTCCTATCTTGACATGTGTACTTATATGAAAATGGTATTATGAATTAGGCTTATTATTAATGTTGTTGTTTTATATGCTTCTGTTGTGTTTATTATGTCACTTCTGTTGTTTATGCTCCTTCTTCCACTATGTTATATATATATATATATATATAAACCATTATTATTATTATCATCTCAAAAGGTTATAGTTTCCCCACTATCACCTAATCATACCATTGCTACTATTTGGAAGCCTTTGGTATATGGGGAGTCACTCCTAAGGCCCGATAACCAACCGGCCTGGGGCACAGATCAAGTGGAAAACCAGTTGGAGGTGCTACTAATGGTATCAGAGGAGTTTCTTTTCCTTTTTGGACTTACTATTTGTTCAA
Source organism: Viscum album (assembly GCA_963277665.1). Lineage (NCBI taxonomy): Eukaryota > Viridiplantae > Streptophyta > Magnoliopsida > Santalales > Viscaceae > Viscum > Viscum album. The sequence continues at coordinate 494,945,368 of OY728132.1, forward strand.
TGGTATACCATAGACCAATTTTATTGGGGTGGTAAATTTATGTTATGCTTTGTTCTTTTATAGTTGATTTATTTCCACCTCGAGTGGAACACTTCGGTGTGATGTTACTAGATTCTGAGATTTTGACCCTTATATCGGTATGGAAAGGGAGGAGTGTTTATGAATCATGATAGGAATTTAGTCTCATATTATGTGTTTTTATGATTATGATCATCATTTAGAACCTATAATTCACTTAGAGGGGTTGGGTTGTTTAAAATGTAAATAAAAATCCAAATAGTGTTTTTCTGCTTAGTATTTTTGGTGTCATTCTACTCATCCAGCCCAGGTATGTGGTTCTTGATGAGATCAGTATGTGAAATTATGTGTGTATCTTATGTATGGGCCTGACTCTGTTATGGGTAGGAAGGAATAGTGAAAGGGGGTGACTTTTTTAAAATTTCAACAAAAAGTGAAACCGTGTTTTCCTAGATAACCTTTTGGTGGCATTCTACTTAGCTACCCTATATTTATGATACTTGATATACATGATATGTGATTTATGAATCTATTATGGGAAATAAAGGGGCTATGAGGCTAGATTATATGTGATTTATAACTCTGTTATGGGTAGGAAAGGGTTCATGAGGCTGGATTATATGCCATACCTAACTTTGATATGGGTAGGTAAGGGGCCATGAGGCCATATTTCATGTGACAAGGGTGTGGTAGGGGAGTGTAAGGGAGTTGATATGTGCTTCTTGTTATAGATTTTCCTATCTAATATATATATATATGTGTGTGTGTTTTTGTGTACTATTATGGTTTTTTGACCATAGTGTTTGGTATTCAGTATGATGCCACCTGGATGGCTTCTAGTGGAGTTTCAGGAGGGTGGAGATGTGGTGCCGATAGAGCATGAATGGGATGAGGCCCCTGAGGATCAGGATGAGGTATATATGGTTTGGTATGATCATGATCCACACGTGAAGACTCCAGTATAGGTGAGGAAGCCATCACATATATAATATTTTTTTCCATGGCTATAAGAACATCTCAGGGTGATCTTGGTGCAAGTCATATAGGCTATTGATAGGGGGCCTAGGGATCGGATCCATTCATGGATTATTTGACTCATGAGTTCAAGTCTTAGTACCCGCCATTATTTTAGGGTGAGGGTGGACACTAGGAAGTAGGGAACTAAATTGACTCAGTGAAAATTATTTTTGACCAGGTTGAGACTCCCCCAATATGGATGGCGAATCTAGCTATGTATATGCTCAGAGTACTGACAAATCACCAGTGGGACATGTAGGTACAGGCTGATAGGCATGTGGGACTATCTTGGAAAATTTTTGAGTCTAGGTTCTTCATGAACTTTTTCCATAGATGTTGAGGGTGGATAAATCCCATGAGTTCATAAACCTACAATAGGGAGATACATCTGTTATGGATTATGTAGAAAATTTCACATACCTATCCCAATTGTTTCCTTTTATGGTAGGTGAAGACATTTCCGGAGTTATATGTTTCAAGGATGGATTAGGGCACGCCATCAAGTTTCATGTGAATATCCTTAGACTAAAATCATTCATAGAGGTAGTGAATCATGTACTAATATTCTATAGAAACTTGATGTTATGGTCATATTCTAAATAGGTGACAGTTTTGGGTGAGTTTAATGATGATACTTTTGGTAGTAGTAAGTGAGACTTTGGGGAGTCTTAGCGGGGAAGTTAGGCCATATAATCAAGTGGGACAATGGGGATTGGTTCTTCAACGGTGTGTTTACAGTGTGAAAATTTGGGTCATGTTCATACTCAATATCAGTGGGCTCAAAAGGAGTGTTGAGCATGTGGTTGGATGGGGCATCTAGAGAGGTTCTGCAGGAAGCCTTCTTAGACAGCTGGAAGTTAGGGATCAGGTCAAACTCAGGTATCTGATGTAATATTGGGAGTGTTATCAATATCTAGTAGACAATATTATTCTACACATGTAGTTCATGGTAGGGAGAGAGAGACTTGGTAGTGGGGCCAGTAGCCGGTAGCTGGTGTAGCTCCATAGGGAGGTCAGTCCATAGGTAGTCAAGCTTCTGGCCAGGTGCATGTTTTTGATCTGGAAGGTTCATAGCATATTGGGTTATTGACATTGGTGGTAGGTACATCGTGAATTTGGACATATCCCTTTTTTTGGCATGTCCAAATATAGGTGCATGAGTTTCATGTATTGTAATTGGACTAACTGAGTATTGGTTAGTATATGGGCATTGGGTACGATGCGTGTTTTGTATGAGTTTCAAAGGAATCAATAATATGATGGGAATGTATGTATAAATATATATTATTAGTAATTACTTTTGAGAATCATATGTGATGCAGGATCCTTGGGAATATAATGAGATTTGGGACTCATGGGTGTCATGTATGATACAGGTATTAATGATCATTTGATGAGATACAGGACTTTTTGGGCATTAGGTATGATTCTGATCTAATTAAGCTCCTGATGAGGTTTGATAATGAAAGTATGTCATGGGAGGACATGTATATCCATGGATGGCTAGTGGAACCATCATAATATTTTATTTTTGCGATGGAAAGTGATCAAGTAGTTAATTCCTAAGATGGGGAGTTCCATAAGGGGAATTGACCATGGCTAATAACTGGGGTAGACTGAGGTGTTTTAAATGATATGGGTATGTTATATAGAATCTTTGGATAAATACACATAGTTTGAGGAAGATATATCTTAATTTGGGGAGGTTGTAACATATGAGGTTTTTGAAAGGGTTGTATTCCTAGGTAAACTTGATTTTTTATGTTTGGTGGGCGGTACAACTTTACTTTTGGTCTTTGGGACATAAACCTGAGTGTTTGAATGCATTTTTAAGTCATTTTTAGATGGGTTTTAAGGATTAGTGATTTCCTTGAGAGTTTTTATGGGTTTTAGGAGTTTTGAGATCTGAAATTCTAGTTTCATGAAAGATACAAAGAGGTGCACGGTTGGTGCCCAGTTTGTCTAATTGTGGAGCCGAAATCTTGCAGCCTATTTTATTAAGGGGCATTGCTTTCTAAAACCATGTGTCCTCTTCAAGTCAAGAATGAACTTTATTATGGGTGTTTAGATTAACTTTCATGGTTGACACATGATTTTTCAAATCATATGGCCAAACTATAACACCCTGAGTTTTTAGAAATTGTTTTTTTCAAAAAAATTAAAATTCTTTGATGGATTGCATTTCATGCTACACCAAGTTATACTTGATTCATAAGCAAACCCAAGTTAATATTTCACTATATAAAATAATTATATTAGCATGCGATGCACACAACACTATGTTTAGATTGTGTTGCACCCAATACCAAGTTCCTTTAATAGCTTGTGTTACACACAAGATTGAGTTTTACCGAACTACAATATACTATTAATATTAAAAAAAAATTATTATAGTTATCACCTATCCATTGGAATGTAATTTATTAATAATATTAAATAAATTATTAAAATATGTTTTACACGTGTATAAAAAATAAATCTTTGGTAACCAATTAATTAGAAATGAATGTAAGAACTATTTGAAAATAAAGAAATTCATTTTATGAAAAAACATTATATGCACAAACATGTTTTACCTCAATAAATTAAATAAAACACTTTTGATGATTGGTTTTAATGAAAATTATATATTATATATTCAATAAACTATTTAACATTTATCTTAAGCATATTCTATACAAGTGATAAGAATAAATTCAATTTTATGCATAGAAAGATGCATTTCTATAAAAGATAATTTTACCGCCATTTAATGGATCATTTATTTTAAAACTAGTTTTAAAAAAATATAAATTATATTTTTTAAAGTGGAATGTCAATTATGTCATTTTAATAAATTTCACATTGAAATTGGATATAAAAACATTTCTAACTTTTGAACATTTTTACTTTAAAAACTCATTGTTTCATCCTAACTGTGGGATTAATTTTAAATTAATTTCTACCACTCATGTGATTTGAATTTAGAAAAATGGATTCCATATTTTAAATTAGAATAATTTCTAATTTCTAATAAGGTTAAATTAATTTTCTTACCAAAATGAGTAGTTAAAACAATTCAAATTATTTACAGCATTTAAGAGAAAAATGAGTTTACCAAGGGACTAAACTTTAACTTAAGGGAAAAAATGACCTATAAATATTTCCAAAACCCATTTAATGGAAATATTTATACCATATCTTTTATTGGATAAAAAAATTATTATTGGAGACACATTATGTGTAACATCCCAGGTAAATAAGGAATATAAGATTTTCATATTTATTAACATTTATGAATTAAATATTAATTTTAATTTAAAGGGGATGATATTTTTTATGGAGTACCTGATAAGAAACAACAGGTTTCTTTGAAATCTTACGTTGCACACAACATTGAGTTATACTAGAAAATAATAATATAATATTTTTATTTTAAATGGTAGTTAACACCTAACTTTTGTAATATAGGGAATGAACAGAACTAACTGCAATATGATTATACATGTTTTTTAAATGTTTTTATATTTATCCAATAAATTTTAGAGTCTTAAAATAAGAAAGAATGTGATTTTAAGCATAAATACTCTAATATTCATTAAAAGGTCGATTTACCGTCTTTTGATGGCGAACCCTATTTAAATCAAGTTTTGGATACTTTTATATGTTCAATTTGATAAAACAAAATTCTTCTTTAGAATCATGACATTAAAATTTACTTTGGGTAAATTTTTGGTATTTCTCTGATAAAATTCATTTTTTAATGAATAGTTAAAATACTGTATTTTAATTCAACACTACATTTTAATCTAATTTATTTATATGGTTAGACTATCTTTTTAATTGGTTTTAAAGTGTAATTAGGTTACGTTTTTACCATTTAATCCAATGTTGGTAATTAGAAGTAATTTCACTTTGAAATTGGACATAAACAAGTGTCAATCTTTTGATAGTTAAAATTTCTTAAAAACACGCTTTTTCTTTTAACAACAAGAATTAATTTTAAAATAATTAATGCAAAGTCCATGTTTTAAATTTGGTAAAATAGACATCATTTTTTAATTCAGAATATTAAATATAGCTTAGGCTGAATTTTTGGTATTTTTCTGAAAATTTTCAATTTTTGATGAATAGTGAAAACACTGAGTAGTAGTTAAAAACTGAATTTTTCATTTAAATGAAATTTTACTGCTTCTGCAAATTGAATTTCAAAAATCCAACATAAATGGTTGTTATTAGTAAGTAAAATTTGGTCTAATAAGATGAAAATAATTTTTGGTGAATAGTAACTTTTGACTTTTTTTTACCACGGTTAAAGGTAAATAAGGTAATTAAAGGTAAAAAATAATATTGTAATAATATTAAATTACACTAACATTTGTCTTAATCCTATTGGTTGATATATTTCAGACCATGGGAATCCTTGGGTCGATTTTGGGACCCCATGGAGCCACTTAAGAGTGATAATGACACTTTATATTAATTAATTTAAAGTAAAGGAAAAAATGAAAAACATATATCTTTTAGTAAATCAATTTTTACATGAGGTTATATAAGTTATCTCTTTAACTATAAATATTAATTAGAAATCTAAAAATATTTCCTACATCATGGTATTTTTTTTATATTTTTTATACTTTAAATAAATAAAATTATTTATGACACAATAATGATGCAATGTTTACCTCATTAATGAATGATTTAAATAAATAAAATTATAAAGATTAAAACAATATCCAAAACCTGTCCAATTCTAATTGGATGATTTTAGTTCAAAAAATAATCATCTTATCTTCAGATTTAATAAGTTTTGGACTTTTAGAAACCAAAAATCGTTATATAATAAAGTAATATTTTCAAACTTTCCTAAAGAGACCCTCCTCCACCTTATAAAAATTCATCACATCAAACCCATTACTCACACCTCTCAAGACCCTTTCCTCATCCAACCTCTACCAATTAATCTCTCAAGATCCCTCTCTTCAACTTAGAATCATTACCTTAGGCAGAAGGCACTTCAAGAAATCCTTTTGGTTCAAACCAAAGGGAGTTTCCTGATTTAAAGGAGATTAAAGAACGAACGGGTCAAGTCGGACATGAGGTAAGGTGTTTCTTATCTCACTTTTAATTCTGTGAGATTTCCATTTTTCACTACTTATTTATTGCATGTGGTTTATTGTTTACTAACATTTGATATATGTTATCATGATTCTCTTTATATTCATGGTATTTTGTGATTCATTTGGTGGTTATTAACTTTTGTTCATACGTCTCGATTGATTACAACGTGGTAAGGGGTTTTCATCTCACTTTTTATTCCCATGAGATTCAAGCTATATTTCCGCTATTTTCTTTTGTGTGGTGTATGTACTTCCCATGATTGTATTCATTGTGTAATATACTTTAATTTATGGGTATTTACATCTTCATTGTATGACCCTTCTTTCATGTGGTGTATGTTTCATATGTTACCAAATCGGTAAAGGAACCTTTCACCCTCCTCTCCAAGTCAAAGACTTATTTTATGTTATTTATTTAAATTTTAATTATTTAATGTTGGGATATGTTCTTTTATATCCTTATTTCTGTAAATTTTATGTCCATGTGATTAGAGACCCTTTTCTCTCTCATCAACTCATTTTATGAATTTTTAAACGATGTCGTTAAGCTGTCAAATTTCTATAAGAGAACTTTACCCAATTTCAATTATTTGGGTTAAACTTCTACATTCTTGATTATGTCATGCTATGAATATTTGTGAATGACCTATGATTTTTTTACACTTAATATCCATTTATATTGGGTGTATACTTATTTTTCACACATAATTTTTCCATTGATTTTTCCTTAATCTAAGGATATGATCTTTGCAAGGGACATTGTCTCAATTTACATTCCATTGAGACTTGTTTGTTATTATACCCCAATTCACTTTTATATGGTTTATATACTTCCCAGTGACATATTATATCATGAATCACCTTATTATCATAATATTATAAGCTTTGATTAATGTTATTCCTCAATTATCTGTATTCAAGCGTCTCTCATTTTGTTAAAAACTCTTTAACTAAAATATCGTTTTAAATTTTTTAAAGATTTATTCTTATAAATATTTTTCACTAATGTCCATGTTTTCAAAATGGTTTTTAATATTTATTTATATGGAAATTAATGTTTTAAAATATTAATTCCTTTAAAATTTTCAAAGTGGTATGGGACACTTTGATTCAAAAATCTCTTTATTAAATGTTTTAAATGGTTTTGAAAATGGTTTTGACAAAGCATTGATTATGTCAATATCATGAAATGATATATTGTGATTGGGATGTGGAAATTTTATATTTCTTTTATTCTTGTGTTATGTGTTATGATTATATTATGGTTATTTGGAATTGTTTACGTATATGGGTCGTTCCGTGAAAACCTAGGGCGGGTGAGATCGAGATAGCTCTCCAATGCATTGGGTAGTGTGATGGAGGTAAATGTAAATGTTTCTCCTAATAGATTCAGGTAATATACTATGATGGGTATTCCAAGTGTAACTCCCTATGTTTTTCTGAAATCAACAATGTAAGTATGTTATCAGTGACACAAGTTACATTTATGATTTATGATTTCTATGTGTTATTCATAAATATTATATTTTCATGAGTTCTGTTAAAGAGCTTGTGTTTTTTATTTATTGATGGAAAAATGTTTTATTTATTTATTTTATAACCCTTACTGAGCTTTTTATACTCATCCCATGTTTTGAAATGTTTTTCACAGGACTTAAAGATGAATAGGGTCAAGGATGGGATCAAGGAAAATTCATGTTGTCTAAAACATGGAACTAGACATGTTTATTTTTTTAAGAGTTTTTATTTTATGAAAAAAATAGAAACTGAGTAGAAGTGTCTACTTTGTAATTTTTGAAATGTAATGTAATAGTGATAGCCTAATTCTCTAAAACTCTAAACCTAAAAAGATCCTTAATGTGAATTCTTGACTTAACTCAAGATTATGTAATGTTTAAGGCTGGGTCCCTATAGTTGGTATCAGAGGTCGGTTTAGATAACTTTAGAGGTTAGGGTGTTATTTAAGAATAATTGACATAACCATAATGGTTAGCATATTGGAAAGAGTCATGGTTTTTAGATAAATATAATTAGTTTAATATAACATGAACAAGTATGTTTTAGTGTTTACCCTCCTGATAAGATAGTATATAATGATTTTACTAATATAATCACACTAACCTTTTTGGTTTTAGTCAATGGATGGATCTAGAAGGCACCAAAGTAACAATGAATGTGAAGAAAACTGTGATGATTTTCTGAATAATCAATTGAATGAAATGGGAGCTACAATGAGAACTCTTTTGGTTATTCTCAACCAACTATCTGGAGTCATGATCGACCACCTGAACCTTGGATATTTTTATAAGGTATCGTATATTCAATAAATAAATCCCTAGGGAAGTTCAGGTAATAATCATAAAGATAAGTATATTCAAAAACCTATGTGTCAAGGATGTAAAAAGAAACACTTAGGAAAGTTTTTCCAAAGGACGGGAAGATTCTATAGATGTGGTAATGATGGTCATAAAGCAAGAACCTACCATGGAAAAAGGAAGCATCCAGTTGACTCTAGGAAATGGAAAGAAGTTATTTTTGAAGGATCAATTGAATGTTTTAAATGTGGTGTTTATGGTCATTATAAAAATAGATTTCATGTAAAAAAGGTTTGGGAATGGGATCAGCAAGATCATACAAATATATGTTTACCAATTCCTAATGTCACTCCAATTGAAGATGAGGAAACTGACAATGACGAATGAAAGGTATGAATTATTTCTTAGCTGATGTTTTGACATTATTGAATCTTAGGATATGATTAATTATTTTGTTTGTAGGAATGAAGTATTATGGAATATGTTGGAAAATAATGGATAATAGATCATGAAGAATTTTGAGTGAGTAAAAAGTCTACATATAGGGAATTCAAGAGTTATGGTACATTTTAGGATGATGAAATTCTTAAAAGTATTAAGTATCTATTGATGATGGGATTACTTTGGAAGACTTTTTCTAGTATGTGTAACCATGAAGTTTGATATGTGAAAATGTTATTAAATAAATAGTTATCTTTTCTTGTGTTTACATAATGGATAAGCTTAGGGGTTCATATGATATTTTTTTTTAGGAAATTATAGGTTATTACTTTATGGGATGAAAATGCGAGGTATGAGATAAAATATTTGGTTAAAATATGTTATGGTTATTTTTAAGGGATTTATCTCATTTTTTGGGAATGTTATAAAATTATATAGTTTTTGAAAAAGTATAATACGTAGACCATGTGACAACCCGTCACATTGGGCATAGTTGCAGGGAATTGAACCCACAACCAAAGTGCGATTGGGATTTACCACCTACCACTGAACTATGTGAATTCCCTGATTAGTATGACTTATTATTTTTAGTTAAATGATTTTATTGGTAAAGAATAAGTTGATTTGGGATATTATGTTTTATCAAATGGATATCCTTATTATAAGAAAATGATTTGGTGATTAAGTGATAATGGTTATTTTGGAATACGTTTTCTCTTTTGGGAACACTATATGCTGAAGGGAAATAGAATACTATGGGATTTTATTTGTGGAGTAATTGTTGAAATTTTATTTTGGAAGAATCTATGTTTTTATTGTGGACATATGGAGATTTGGGTTATTTATGGAAATGATTAACCTATCATAGAGAATATGTTATTAGGTTAATTAATTTTCAGTATGATAATTAAGAGTAACTGATGTTATTTGGAGACTATGTGATCAAATCTTTTTGAGTTTTGGGTTTCAATCTTAGTTGGATTATTTTGAAGAATTTTTTTAAGGAAAATTTTGTATTTAATGGTATTTGTTGAACTTTGGGTACTTTTTGTTAAATTTTGTAGATTAAGAATAGTATTTCTTTTTATAAAGGATTATCCTTTTTGGGGATTATCTGGTATCATACTAACCATTTTGGTTTTGGTTGATGTCTACAGATAGGTTAAATATATATTTCATCTTTTGTAGATTATTTGATACTCTAGAAGTTGATTTTAGCACTTCAGGTGTGACCAAGTCATCTTTAATACTTACTGTTTGGAGAAAAGATGAGTTTATGGTGGAATTTTATTAAAGTATGACACTCTACATGACAAGTAATTATATTTCCTTACGATCTTAGTCTAGTTATTAATAAAATTCTTCAACTCTATGAAAAGGATCTTGAAGAAAAAATGTTATAAGCTCTCTTTTATCATTAGAATTTTACCCAACCACAAATTTATGGTATTTTGGTGGTTAAATTTTCGTGATCAAGTTCTCTATCACTCTCTATTAATCTATGAGAGTTAGTTTCTCTTCCATATCCATGTCTTCTTACATGGAATCCTAGTATGGGTTATCTCAGGTGACCTTTTTACTTCTTATTCTTTCTTTTAATGTGATAGTTTTATTGAATCTTTTTCCGATGTGGGACTTTTAATGAAGATTCTGAGCCCAATTTTAAAATTATAAGGATGCAATTCCCAAAAGGGGGAAAGGATGTAACATCCTAGGTAAATAAGGAATATAAAATTTTTTATATTTATTAACATTTTTGAATTAAATATTAATTTTAATTAAAAGGGGGTGCTATGTTCGATGGAATACCTAACACGCAATAATGGGTTTCTTTGAAATCTTACGTTGCACACAACATTGAGTTATACTGAAAAATAATAATATAATATTATTATTGTAAATGGTAGTTAATGCCTAGTCGTTGTAATAGAGGGAATGAATATAACTAACTAAAATATGATTAAAAATATTTGTTAAATGTTTTTACAATTATCCAATAAATTTTAGAGGCTAAAAATAATAAAGAATCCGATTTTAAGTATAAATACTCTAATATTCATTAAAAGGTTGATTTACCACCTTTTGATGGAAAACCCTCTTTAAATATAGTTTTGGTCACTTTTATATGTTCAATTTGACAAAATAAATTTTTCTTTAGAATCGGGACATCAAAATTTACTTTGGGTAAATTTTTGGTATTTTTCTGATAAAATTCATTTTTTAGTCAATAGTGAAAAATGTTGTATTTTAATTCAAAACTATATTTTATTATAATTTATTTATATAGTTAGATTGTATTTTAAATTGGTTTTAAAGTGTAATTAGATTATATTTTTACCATTTAATCCAATGTTGGTCATTAGAAGTAATTTCACTTTAAAATTGGACATAAACAAGTGACAATCTTTTGATAGTTAATATTTCTTAAAAACATGCTTTTCGTTTTGACAATGGGAATTAATTTTAAATTAATTAATGCAAAGTCTATGTTTTAAATTTGGTAAAATAGAAATCATTTTTGAATTGGGAATATAAAATAAATTTTAGGGTGAATTTTTTGTATTTTTTTGAAAACCTTCAATTTTTGATGAATAGTGAAAACACTGAGTAGTAGTTAAAAAACTGACGTTTTCATTTGAATGAAATTTTACCACTTCTGTGAATTGAATTTCAAAAATCTGACATACATGGTTGTTATTAATAAGTAAAATTTGGTTCGATAAGATGAAAATAATTTTTGGTGAATAGTAACTTTTAACTTTTATTTATCGCGGTTAAAGGTAAATAGGGTAATTCAAGGTAAAAATAATATTATAATAATATTAAATTACCCTAACATGTGTTCTAATTCTATTTTTTGATACATTTCTAACTATGGGAATCCTTGGGTCAATTTTGGGACCCCATGGAGCCACTTAAAAGTGATAATGACACTTTATATTAATTAATTTAAAGTAATGGAAAAATGACACAAACATATATCTTTTAGTAAATAAATTTTTACATGGAGTTATATAAGTTGTCTCTTTAACTGTAAATATTCATTAGAAATAAAAAAATATTTCCTATATCATGGATTTTTTTATATTTTTTATACATCAAATAAATAAAATTATTTATGACACAATAATGATGCAGTGTTTACCTCATTAATGAATGATTTAAATAAATAAAATTATAAAGATTAAAACAATATTCAAAATCGGTCCAATTCTTATTGGATGATTTTATTTTGAACAAGAGTCATCTTATCTTTGAATTTAATAAGTTTTGGAGTTTTTAAAACCTAAAATCATTATATAATAAAATAATATTTTCAAACTTTTCTAAAGAGACCCTCCTCCCCCCATATAAAAATCTATCACCTCTAACCCATTACTCACACCTCTCAAGCCCCTTGGCTCATCCAACCTCTACCCAATTAAGCTCTCAATATCCTTCTCTTCCACCTAGAAGCACTACCTTAGGAAGAAGGCACTTTAAGAAATCCTTTTGGTTCAAACCAAAAAGAGTTACCTGATTTAAAGGAGATTTAAAAACGAACGGGTCAAGTCGTACCTGAGGTAAGTGGTTTCTTATATCACTTTTAATTCCATGAGATTTCCATTGTTCACTTATTTCTTGGATGTGGTGTATTTTGTACTACCATTTGATATATGTTATTATTATTCTCTTTATATTCATGGTAGTATGTGATTTATTTGGTGGTTATTAACTTTTGGTCATACGTCTCTATTGATTACAACGTGGTAAGGGGTTTTCATCTCACTTTTTATTTCTATGAGATTCATGTTATAATTTCCACTATTTCATTTTGTGTGGTGTATGTAGTACCCATGATTGTATTCATTGTATAATATACCTTAATTTATGGGTAATTACATCTTCATTGTATGACCCTTCTTTCATGTGGTGTATGTTTCATATGTTACCAAATCGTTAAGGGAGCCTTTCACCCTCCTCGCCTAGTCGAAGACTTATTTTATGTTATGTCTTTAAATTTCAATTCTCTAATGTTGGGATATGTTCTTCAATATCCTTATTTCTGTAAATTTTATGTCCATGTGATGGGAGACCCTTTTCTCTCTCATCAACTCATTTTCTGAATTTTTAAGTGACGTTGTTAGGCTGTCGAATTTCTATAAGAGAACTTCTTAACCCAATTTCAATTCTTTGGGTTAAACTTCTACATTCTTGATTATTTCATGCTATAAATATGTTTTAATGACCTCTGATTATTTTAAACTTAATATCCATTTATATTGGGTGTATACTTATTTGTCACACATAATTATGTCATTAATTTGTCCTTAATATTTCCATTGATACTTGTTTGTTGTTATACACCAATTCAATTTTTATGGTGTATATACTTCCCTCTGACATATTATATCATTAATCTACTTATTATTATGATATTATAAGCTTTGATTAATGTTATTCCTCAAATATTTGTATTCAAGCATATCTCATTTTGTTAAAAACTCTTTAACTAAAATATTGTTTTAAATGTTTTAAAGATTTATTATTATAAATATTTTTCATTAATGTCCATGTTTTCAAAATGGTTTTTAGGATTTATTTATATGGGAATTAATGTTTTAAAATATTAATTCCTTTAAAAGTTTCAAAGTGGTATGGGAAACTTTGATTCAAAAATCTTTTTATTAAATGTTTTAAATGGTTTTGAAAATGGTTTTTACAAAGTATTGATTATGTCAATATCATGAAATGATATATTGTGATTGGAATGTGGAAATGTTATATTTCCTTTATGGTTGTGTTATGTGTTATGATTATGTTATGGTTCTTGGGTATTGTTTACGTATATAGGTGGTTCTGTGATAAACCTAGGGAAGGTGAGCCCGAGATATCTCTCCAATGCATTGGGTAACGTGACAGAGGTAACTCCCTAAGAGATTAAGGGAACGTTAATTTTTATTCTAAGAGATTTAGGGAATATACTGTGATGGGTATTCTGAGTGTAACTCCCTATATAGCTATGAAATCTACAATGTAAGTATGTTATGGATTCCACATGTTGCATTTATGATTTATGATTTCTATGTGTTGTTCATAAATCCTATGATTTTATGAGGTATGTTAAAGAGATTATTTTTTTATGTATTGATGGACTAATGTTTTCTTTCTTTATTTTATAACCCTTACTGAGCTTTTTATACTCATCCCAAGTTTTAAAAAAAATCACTGGACTTTAAGATGAATAGGGTCAACTATGGGATCAAGGAAAAGTCATGTTGTCTAAAACATAGAACTAGACATGTTTCTTTTTTTAAGAGTTTTTATTTTATCAAAAAAAATGGAAACTGAGTAGAAGTGTCTACTTTGTAATTTTTGAAATGTAATGTAATGGTGATGGCCTAATTCTCTAAAACTCTAAACCTAAAAAATATCCTCAATGTTAATTCTTGACTTAACTCTATATTATGTAATGTTTAAGGTTGTGTCCCTATATTATGTAGGGGAGACCTCCCAATAGTGTTTACCTTTTGGTATTTATAAGAATGTCACTCCTCCACCATTATAAAAGAGAATTTACTCTCCCCTCTTATTCACACCTCTCAAAAATTGTGTATATGAAAATACATATATTTATATCTTCCCAAATTACATCATCTAAAATTAAAATCCTCTCTTTTGTTAGAAATTAAACCAAGGAAGTCTTTTGGTCCAAACCAAAAGGAGTTACCCGAATATGAGGTAACATTCATCAAAATGCATTTTTATATTATTTTCGTTACCACCCCCTAAAATTATTCTTATATAAAGATTATATAATAACATAAGAATCCTAAATATACTGATATTTTTTATGTTAGGTTCACAACCTAAAACTTCCCACACTTCCATCAAATGGGATACACAATCAACGTTCGTGTGTACGGTGGACTACCGCCTCGTGAACCAATGTCATTTGTTATTCCATTAACACCTTTAAAGGATGGTAATAATGATTTATTTGTAGTTTATATATTATATATATTATATTTATAAATTCCTTATTCTTATTTAATTATTATGTAACACATACCTTCATGATTTCCATTTTTGGAAATACGATAATGGTGTTCGTGTGTACGATGGACTACTGCCTCACAAAACTATGTATTCATTCATTCTTTACATGGAATGTATTGAGTATGGGTTTAATATACATATGTGATATATATATATAATAAGTTTTATACTATAATTATAATATATATATCATTTATTTTTCTTTATTTAAATACGATAAGAAAATAGAAACATCGTTTATGCGTAAATACGACCTACAATCTCTATGAATGGTGTATTTCATTTCCTATTTCTATATTTTAGAGATTATTTTAAATAAATATAGAATGAATATATATGATATTTATATCATTTTTTATATTATTTATGTTATGAAATCATGATCTAAGTAATAGGACCAAGAATAAAAGGTCAAAACAAGTATGAAAAACAAAGTAGTTATTACCCAAAACATAACTTAAACATAGAATTGTAAATAAATGGGTAATATAAAGTCACAATTAAATCAATGATATTATATATATGAATATGGTTCTATTATTTTTTTATAATAATATTATAATTATTTTATAGGAGTTTTGAATGATTAGGATGGAATTCAAGACTTAAGGTAAAGGGATTTCTAGTCTCACTTTTATTTCTGTGATACTTATTCTATATTCACCACTCATTTCTTTTATATGGTGTATATACTTACCTATGAAAGGTTATATCATGAATTTATTTTATTTTTTGATATACAAAATTTTAAATTAATTTTATTCTTTTATGGGGCTTGCGATCCAAAATTTACTCAAGTAGTAAGGGATTTACGTCTCACTTTTTACTCTTGTGAGACACATGCTATATTCACCACCTATTTCATATATGTAGTGTATTTACTTCCCATGAATTTACTTTATTATTCTTATACTTAAATTTTTTTTCTATTTATAAATCCATCTAAGGATCTCTATTTCATGGGGTTACGGTTCCAATGTTACCAAAGCGATAAGATAATTTTATCTCAATTTTCCTTCTCTCTTCTCTCACTCACTCACTTTGGGTTGTGTTTTCTCCTAGTCTCTTATTCTCTATTTCTCAATCCTCTTAAGGTTTTCCCTCCTCATTTTTCCTCCCTACTCCATGAGGTGCTTCAATTTCTCCCCATCCACCTCTATTATGCTATGACCTTGTGTTCCTCCGCTCCTCTCCAGGCTGGATTTGAAGCGAGGGATTCTCTAAGGTTTTAGGCAATTGTTTTGGAAGAAATCAGATTTCTAGACTCTTTGGTGTTAGTTATTCTTGCTTGGGTTTCATTCCTAGTTTCCTCATTTTTATGTTTGGATTTCTTTGGTCTTCTTTCCAAGGTTTATTCCTCATCCACCTCACCTTTATTTGACCTAGTGCTCCACTACTCCTCTCTAGGTCTGGTTTTGAGTGACAAATATATAGGGGTTTTGGTTCTTATAGTTTGGCGATCATGAATTCCCATAGGTTTTCCTTATTTAACTTTCTTTTTGTTCGGTTTTTATTCCCAATTATATCCTTTTTTGGTTTTGTTTGGGGTTATTTCCCGGGTTTCTCATTATCCTTTGGTTTTCTTCCTCACTAATGGTCTATGATCTACAACAGTGGTTTCGTTCTCTGGTTCTAGTTTTTGATGGAAAGAAGATGAGTCAGTGGTGACGGTTTGATACTATTTATGGATTCGGCATTCTGGGTGGATGTTCGGACAACGATGATGATGTTGTGGTATATTAGAGTTGAAGAGGATGTTTGGTGCTAGAGATGAACGTTAGTGGAGTAGAGAGTGGTGACGACTCATTGATGATAATGTCAATGGTGATAGAATGAGGTGATGGTCGTGACGGTGGAAAAGGGATTAGCTCGGTGTACGATGATTGTGGTAATGTCTCAGGAAGTGGTTTTCTCTGACAATGATGGATGGAGGTCGGTAGTTATGGGGTGCATGAAGCAAGCTGGTGGCTCTTTCTTTGGTTTGATGGTTTTTCAGGATTTTCTATGAATATGGTATCTTTTGAATATTGAAACATGTGCATATGTTAGTATTTGTGTGACGTATTTATCTATTTTATTTTTTGAATTTTGAACTATACAATGTGTGTTTTGGGTGGGTGTGTCTTGATGATGGAGGTAGTTTTGTAGGTTTCCACTTACCCTCACAATGGATTTTAATAAAATAAAAAATGGATTGTGGAGGAATCTCACCCTTTATTGGGATTTAAAATGATCAAGTATCCAATGTTGAAATCTCATGATATACCTCCCAAGAATTCTCATTAATTTTCTTCTCCTATGGTTATTCATTATATATTCTAGTAATGGTATAATTTTTCCACACTTTGGTACTTATGATAACTAATAAAGTGTTTTTAATAAAATGTGACTTTATTTCTATATTTGGTCAAAAATCTATGTTCATTAAAAATAATTTCTCCTAAAAATGTTTTAAAAATTTATTAAATTATATTCTAAGATAAATTTAAGGAATAGGATTTTGAAATTTTTTATGTTTTAAAAGGTATTTAAAATAGTTTTCAAAACTTACTTTATAAGTTTTTAAGGTAATTTTTCAAGAAAAAGGTTTTCAAAATGTTTTATGTTTTAAAAATCATTTTTCATATAAGAAAGGATATTTTCCTCAAGAAATGTTTTAAATTATTTTTAAATCCTACTTTATAAGTTTTTAAAGGATATTTTCAAAGAAAAATATTTCAATTATTTCAAATATTCCTTTATAAGTTTTCAAATCTATTTTCAATGAAAAATGTTTTCAAAATGTTTTTTGTTTTAAAATTTGTTTTTAAAAGTAGAAATGATATTTTCCTCAAGAAATGTTTTAAATGATATTTCAAAATTATTTTTCATCTAAGATGACATCCATTGGTGTTACTCATGCCATACTTGGGATATTGTCTAATGGTACCATTCGTATTATTTCTCTAAATGGTTTATGTTTTAATATAATGATGTTTATAAAACATGTTTCTATTCCATGGGTTATATTCTTTTGAAACCTGTTTCTTTTCACAGGTTATGATATGATGAAATGATTATGAAACCTATCTATTTTCCATAGGTTATAATATGATGAAATTTTTATGATACCCATTTCATTTCATGGGTTATGATATGATGAATGTTTATGATATTATAGAATTCATATGTATGATTTCATTATGTGATGGGTGGGACCTATATCTCACTCCAATGTATTGGGTAAATATTTATATCTCATGATATAAACATGTCTAGAATGGGAACTAAACTTGATTTAGTAAAGGATATTATCTGCTAAGATGGACTTGGTAATGAACCATGACTACTAAGATGGTTTTGGGAGTGAACCCATTCCACTAGGATTGTCTTGTAAATGATCCTTGACAGCAAATATGTTCTTGAGAGTAAACCTTGACTACTAAGATGTTATGAATGTAATTTCTTTAATTTTTATAATGTGATGTGTGGACCTTCTTAAATGACCATATAGTTATGGATGAACCTGATTTCACATTCAAAATGTTATGCATGGACCTGGTTGCATGTCCATTAGTTTCTGTGAGGGCATGATTTCATGTCCTTAACATAATGGGTGAACCTCTTTCTATTTATACATGTTTTCAATGTTATAAGATGATTTGTATTCCAAAAATCTATGTCTTGTGCCAATTTTATTCTCTCATGACTCGTGTTCTTAGATTTCCTAATGATTGATATCTTATGAACTGTCATTATTTATGCCATGAATCATGATTATGATTTTTGATGTGCAAGATATGATCTTCAAATTTTATGCTCAAGCTCTCATATGCTTATTTTCATATTCTACTCATGTATCTCCTTTATTTTCCCTTAGTGAGAATATGATCTCACCCTTTCTTATGTTTCCTTTCCATGGGTTATGATGAAATTTTCAAGTAGGATTGCTAAAGGGGAAGATATTTATGAAATAATTTGTAGATCTTTCACCAAGTTATAAGATATTGTGTTCCAAGTCTCTAAAGACACTAAACTATTTTGGTCCTCGGGCATGTAATTTTTTTAATGTGATGAATATTCATCTAAAATGATGTAATATCTATGTATGTTAATCCTGGATTTCTCTAGTTGGTATCAAAGGAAAGGTTTGGTTATCTTTTGTAAACTAGGATAATAAAACTTTAGTGATATCCCTAGGGATATTTCTAAGGATATATATAGGGATGTATATAAGGATAATTCTAAGGATGAGTCAATGTTTCGAAAAATGTTCTGAGATTTTGGTAAAGGATTGAGATAGTGGTTTCCAATAAATTACATACTTATATATATACTAAATTTGGATGTGTATTTGGAATATATGTGCATAGGGGTAACAACCCCAAAAACACCATATTTAGGTGGACTTGGTCGGGAACTGGTGCATGATAGTGAGCCTTGCTACACACCTTGTTTGACACTATTGGTAGATATGCTTTGGAAATTCACAAACTCTTTATAAACCATCATTAAGGATTTAAATAGATAATGACTATGAATGACCTAGTATAAACCTAAGTTTTTATACATTAAAGAAGAAGGTGTCATGATTTAGATATCCTAAGTGATTTTTCTGATTATTTGGTTTCCCATTATGATTAGTGTTGCTCACACTATGATTTATGGTCATAGTCAATGGTGGAAACTAGAAGGAACTAAATTAATATTTAATGTTATGAATGATTTCTGATGAGGAGCCAAATGGGATGATGAGTGGAGTGAAGGATGTTGTGATTATTCCTAATCATTTTTCATAGAACATGATTAACAATGTGTACCTTAACCAACTCTCAAACTTACCAAAGAATATAACGAAAGAGTAAACTAAGGATTTAGATAATGGATGCCATGGAGTAAAGAAGATTTAGTTTCTTTTTTGTTGAGAATGTGGGAAGAAACACCCAAGTGTATGTCTTAGAGGGATATGAATATTTTTTGACTCTAGAAAATAAGAACACAAAGCAAGTAATTGTAAAGGAAAAATGAAAATTTCATTTAACATAATGGATGAGAATAATGGTCTCCCTATGGTATTATAAATAGTTGAATGTTTTAATTTTGGAAATTATGGGAATTATGAAAATCAATGTCATAGGAGGGAATATCATGAAGGAAATCAGAAAGGTTGTATGAGTAATGGTTTTGTGTCTAATAATGAAGATACTACATATGACATGTGAATGGGAAGGGGTGTTAAGGAATAAGATGAGGAGGACTAAGTAATGGATTAAGAATGAGGTTGAATAATTGAAGTGTTTATGTATTAGAATTCCATAATTATGTTATATGAATATATATATATATATATATATAAGTATTGTTTGTAGAATTTTTGCACCAAGGATTTTCAAGAATGTGTTAAATTATACTAATGGTTAAGGAAAGTGATTTAATTGCTAGGTAACATTTTTACTAAGATAATATAACCCTTAATATGTTCCATATGTTGAGTTAATATTATTGGGATAAAGAAATTATGGACATAAATATGTAAATTGGATGATACGAATTATATTGGAACTGATTGATGATTTTTTGACAAAGTGTTTTATGCTATCATGGATGGATTTTAAGGAATTTTTTTATTTAAGTAATATATCCAATAATATTTGGAATGAGAAATCATGCATTTTTTAGATAAGGATTTATGGTAATTCAGTTTATCACCATGTTTCAAGAGAATACATGATGAAGATATTCACATATTTAGTATGTGACAATCAAGAGATAATTTATGACATATAGTGGGTCAATATAGAACTAATTTTTGAGAAATTTAGTGACCTCATTTATAAAGTTTTATATTTTCATCTTTCAAAAAGGTTA
Organism: Viscum album; assembly: GCA_963277665.1. Classification (NCBI taxonomy): domain Eukaryota; kingdom Viridiplantae; phylum Streptophyta; class Magnoliopsida; order Santalales; family Viscaceae; genus Viscum; species Viscum album. The sequence continues at coordinate 494,966,144 of OY728132.1, forward strand.
TAAAGTTAACCATTTATGGAATGGTTTATGTTAAACTTTGGATGAGGTTTTAGAGATTAAATTATTATCACACCATGTGAGGATTTTTTTCATATTGGATAACCTATTCTAACCTTTTTTTTCAAGATGATAACTAAATATATATTAAATTAATTATCATCCTTTATGGATCTTATGATCCGTTAGTGCTTCACACATAACAAATTCACCTACATATTTGGAGTAATAGATGAAGTGGAAAATTGGTAAAGGTGTGACTAAAGGGTAATATTGTGCATATAAAATGGAATGAAATAAAGTAATTATATCTCTTTGTGAAAATTCTTCAACTTTAGTTAAAGGATATTGAAATAAAATTTTATCCTGTTATCATCATTTTTGATGATATAAATGACCTCTTCATGCCTAATTATTTTGTGTTTTTATAGACACTAACCTTCTCTAGATTACCCCTTTTCTTTTCATTGGTGATATTTATCACTATCTATAATTATTTATGATTTTATTCAATGTCCAAAACTTCACCTATGTTTACCTATGTGGAAACCTAGTTATGAGTTAATTTGGGTAATCGTTATGTTTTCAATTTTACGTTTTTAAAGGATGTTTTAGTATTAATTTTTATGATGTGGGTTCCTATGAAAAGAATTTTCAAGTATTAAAACATTTATGACCCAGACGAATTTTGAGGGGAAAAATCATTTTAAGGGGGGTATAATACAATGCCCAAAGTTTTTATGAATTATTTTTTAAGTAAATTAAAATTATTTTATGGATTTAATTACATTATACACCAAGTTATGTTTGATTCATACACAACACCAATTTAAGATTGGGCTATACAAAACACTTAGATTAACATGTGTTATACACAACACTATTTTTGGATTATGTTTCACATAACGATGAGTTTCTTCGATAGCTTGTGTTACATGAAAGATTGAGTTTTACCAAACTAAAATATATTATTAATATTATTAAAATATTATTATAATCACCTATCCATGGGAAAGGTAGTTATGAATAATATTAAATAAATTATGAAAATATGGTTTAAATTTGTATATAAAATGAATTCTTTGGTAACCAATTAATTATAAATGAAAGTAAGAACTATTTGAAAATAAAGAAATTCCTTTTTTGAAAAAAAAAACTATTTTTCTATGCACAAACACATTTTATCTCGAAAAATTAAAAAAACACTTTTGATGATTTATTTTAATGAAATGTGTACATTATATATTTAATAAAAAAATTAACATTCATCTTATGTGTTTTCTAGACAAGAGATAAGAACAAATCTAATTTTACGCACAAAAAGATATATTTTTCTAAAAGGTAGTTTACCACCTTTTAATGGTGCACTTATTTTAAAACTAACTTTTAACACTTTTATAAATTATATTTTAAAAAATAAAATTCATTTTTGTAAATAGTAATTTCAAAATTATCATAGGGTGGTTTTTTATTTTTATGAGAAGTTTTTTTATGAATAGTGAAAAATACTAAATTTTAATTGAAAACTAACTTTTCATCTAATTTATTTATGTAGATAAATTATATTTTTAAATTGGTTTTAAAGTATAATTAGTTAAATTATACATAAATAAGTCAAATGTATTTCATTTTAATCAATTTCACATAGAAATTGGATATAAAAACATTTCAAACTTTTGAACATTTTCACTTTAAAAACTTTTTGTTTCATCCCATCCACCGGAATAATTTTTAATTAATTTATACCACTTATGTTACTGTAATTTATAAAAATTTATTCCATATTTTTAATCATCATAATTTATAATTTATAATGATGTTAAATTAATTTTTGACCCAAATTATTAGTGAAAATAATTAAAATTAATTAGAGCGATTAAGAGAAAAATGAGTTTACTATGGGACTAAAATTTAACTTAAGGGCCCAAATAACCTAGAAACATGTCCAAAACTCATTTTATGATAATATTTATACCATATAACCTCTTTTATTTAAAAATTTTTTTTATTTGAGGCACATTATTTAAGGGATACCTCCCAATAGTGTTTACCTTTTGGTATTTGCAAGAATGTCACTACTCCTTCATTATAAAAGGGTATTCACTCTCCCCACTTATTCACTCCTATAAATAATTTTAACTCCGAAAAATACTATCCAAATATATTTCTAAATTCCATCCTCTTAACCTAGAATCCTCACTTTTTTAAAAAATACAACCAAGTATGTCCTTTGATGCAAACAAAAAGGAGCAACCCGAAGAAGAGGTAATGTTCATCAACGTGCATTTTAGTTTTTTTCTTTCTACACCCCCTTCAATTATTATTATATAAATATTGTATAATAACCTAATTATCCTAAATATATTTATATTTTTTTTATTTTAAGGTTATGACCAACAACTTATCACACTTCCATCAAATGGGATACGCAATCAGTGCTCGTATGTACGACAGACTACCGCCTCACAAACCGATGTTGTTGGTTCTTCCATTAACAACTTTCAAGGTTCGTAATAATGATGGATTTATATTTTATATATGATATATATGATATTTATAATTTATTTATTCTTATTTAGTTATAATATAACACATACCTTTATGCTTTCCATTTTGTGGGAATATGATAATGTCATTCGCATATACGGTAGACTACTACCTTGCGAAGCAATGTAATTTGTTCACACTTTACATGGAATATATTAACGATGATTATAATAGAAATATGTGAGATATATAACATAATGGTTCTAATGGAATGAATATATATATATATAATTCATTTTTCTTTCTTTTAATACAACAATAAAATATAAATAGTGTTCATGCGTATGTACAGCCTACCGTCTCCATGAACAATGTATTTACTATTTCTATTTTTATATATTATTATAAATAAATATATAATGAATATATAATGAATATATATTATATTTATATCATTATTTACATTATTTAAATGATTAAATAATTATCTAAGTAAGTGGACCAAGAATAACAAGTCAAAACAAGTATGAAAAACAAAGCGGTTATTACCCGAAACATAACTTAAACCTGGAATTGCTAATAAACGGATAATATAAAGTCATAATTAAATAATATATGATATTATATATATTAATATGTTTTTTTATAGTTTTATAATAAACTTATAATTATTATATAGAAGTTTTTAATGAGTACGACGGAAGTCAAGACTTAAGGAAAGGGGACTTCTAGTCTCACCTTTATTTCTGTGAGACTTATGGAATATTCACCATTAGTTTCTTTTGTGTGGTGTATATACTACCTTATGATATGTTATATCATGAATTTTATTTATTTATTGATATTAAAAGTTTCAATTAATGTTATTCTTTCATGGGGTACATGATTCAGAATTTACTCAAGTTGTAAGGGATTTACGTCTCACTTTTTACATTTGTGAGACACATGTTATATTCACCACCTCTTTATTATATGTTGTATATATACTGACCATGAATTTACTTTATGATTATTATATTTAAAAAAATCATTTACACATCCACTTTAGGATATCTCTATCATGGGTTTACGCTATCAATGTTACCAAATCGGTAAGAGAAATTTGTCTCAATTTTCCTTCTTTGAGCCATATATTATGTTATGAACCTATATTCTTTTATGAGGTGTATATACTGACACTTTTAAATTTTATATCATGAATATACTTTTTTCATGATATTTTAAGCTTAAAATTATGTTATTATTTTATGGGTATTTTTATTCAAAGTTACCAAAGTGGTAAGAGTTTTATTTTAAAATCTCACAGTTTATCAGGATTGTTTATGATAAAGTCTCTAATGTTAAAATATCATGATATACCTCTCAATAAATTCTCATCAAATTTTATTATTCTCTGGTTATTAATTATATATTAAATTAATGGTGCCATTCTCCACTCGTTGGTACTTAATATAACTAAGAAAGTTTTTTTAAGAAAATCGAACTTTATTTTTCTCTTCAGTCTGAAACTTGTGTTCTTTCAAAATAATGTTTCTAAAAATATTTTAAAAATGTTTTAAATTATAATTTAATCTCATTTTCAAGGAAAATTATTTTTAAAATTTTTTATGTTTTGAAAAGTCTTTAAAATTGTTTTCAAATCTTCCTTTATAAGTTTTCAAAGTTATTTTCAAAGAAAAAGGTTTTCAAAATGTTTTATTTTTTAAAAATAATTTTTCAAAGATGAAAGGATATTTTTCCCAAGAAATGTTTTAAATTATTTTTAAATCCAACTTTATAAGTTTTAAAAGGATATTTTTAAATAAAATTATTTAAATGATTTTAAATCTTCTTTTATAAGTTTTCAAATCTATTTTCAAGGAAAAATGTTTTTAAAATGTTTTATGTTTTAAAAAGAATTTTTTAAATAGGAAAGTATATTTTATTCAAGAAATGTTTTAAATGATATTTAAAAATTATTTTGCATCTAATATGACATTCATTGGTGTTACCTATGCCTTACTGGGTATATGATCTAAGGGTACCATGCATATTCTTTCTATAAATGGTTTATGGTTTGATGGCATGATGTTTATAAAACTAGCTTCTCTTTCATGGGTTATATGCTTTTGAAACACCCTTATTTTAATGAGTTATTATTTGATTAAATTGTTATAAAACATGTCTCTTTTCCATAGGTTAATATATGATGAAATTTTTATGAAACCCATTTCATTTCAAGGGTTATGATATGATGAATTTCAATGATATTATAGGAAACATATGTATGATTTCATTATATGATGGGTGAGACCTATATCTCCCTCCAATTCATTGGGTAAAATATTTATGTATCATGAGATAGACATGGATGGAATGGGAATTGAACCTGGTTCAGTAAATGAAATTTTCCTCTAAAATCGTATTGGGAGTGAACCTTGACTACTAAGATGGTTTGGGGAGTGAATCCATTCCACGAAGATAGCCTTGGTGGTGATCTTTGACTAAAATATGTTCTTGGGAGTGAACCTTGACTACTAAGATGTTATATATTGACTTGATTTCATATCCATAATGTGATGTATGGACCTGATTACATGTCCATAAAGTTATGTGTGAACCTGATTTTACAGTCACAATGTTATGCATGGACTTGGTTGCATGTCTATAAGTTTTTTTAAGGGAATGATTTCACATCCTTAACTTAATGAATAAACCTATGTTAATTTATACATGATCACAATGTTATAATATGATGTGTATGACACAAATCTATGTATTATTACAATTTTATGCTCTCATGACTCGTGTTATTTGATTTTTTTATGATTCATGTCTTATGAACTACCAATCTCTATTTCATGACTTGTGATTATGATCTTTGATATGCATGATATAATCTTAAAATTTTATGGTCATGTTCTCATACCCTTAGTTTCATGTTATTATTACGTATCTTTTTTATTTACCCTTATCGAACATCTAATCTCACCCTTTCTTATTTTTCCTTTCCATGGGTTTTGTTAAAAGTTTTTAAGTAGGAGTAATAAAGGGGAAAATATTTATGGGGGACTTTAGATATCTTTAAAAAAGTTAGAATATATTGTGTTCCATGTTTCCAAATACACTAAAATATTTCAGTCATCAAGTATGTACTTTTTTAATGTGATAAATATTCATCTAAAATGATTTAATATCCATAAATGTTAATCTTGGGTCTCTATAAAGAAGGTGTGAGGTGTCTGTCCTTTAGATAGTGATCATCGCATGGTTAGCACACGATTTGTCAAATTGTATGGACATACTGTGTAAGGTGTCTATCCTTTGGGAAAGTGTGCACTTCACAGTTGGCACACAGTTTTCCAAACCATGTAGTAACCGGAATATTTTTAAAAAGGGTTAAATTTTCCTTTTCCCCCTACCTTTTTAAGAATACCTCTCTCTTTTTCTCCACCTACACTCACCACCTCCTCCAGTAACCATGGATCTCTCCCTTTCCCTTCTCTAGGCATTAAACATCTTTCTTCATTCAAACTCTGAATCAAGATCTATTAGTGGAAATGGATTATTCTTGGTAAGTCCTTCAATCCTCTTACTTTTATTCCTTGTTTATATCTCTGTAGAGAATGTTAAATTCAAGTGACCTATTTTAACCTATTTTTAGGGTGTTTGTCTAAAACGTCATTTTCTTCTGATATAGCTTGAGATGGAGGCTAATATTTGATGATCAAGATCCTATGAGTATAAGGTAGGTGGTTCCTAGATTTAAACTTAGATATACTAGGGGTTATAGGATGAATTACTAAATACACACATGTGGGATGTCTAAGCGAGACCCCTAATAAATTAATCATTGTCCTTAAATTGATTAATTGATATTATGGGATTCCATTGGGAATGCCCTAATATATTTAAATATTCTACGTCGGGTATGGGTCTTATAGTTAGTTGTGAAGGTTATGCCAATTATTCAAATTTTTAATGTAATTAAATGTTATATGATTGCATGAGTTCCTTGGGAGCATGATGGGAATATCCGGAGGTATTGAGGTGATGTTGATCACTAAGACTAAGACAACATGGTTCATCAGGATGAGGGCATGTCCCGAGATACATGGGTTGGTGTTGATCACTAGGTTGAGGTGACATGGTTCATTGGGATTGAGGTGATTTGATCATCAGTCTAAGGTCATGGCCCATGGGACTTGGTATGGTGTTGATCATTAGGACTTGGGTGGAATGGTTTCATGTAGAAATTAGGTAGTTAGATGGTGTGTATTAGGTAATGTTGGTAATTTACGCTCACCGTTGTTAGACAACTTTGCAATTGGAGTCGTGTACACACATATGGGACTAAGTTGAGGTGTTTTTGATCACTTATTATAGGTGGAGGCCTCCATAGATATAATGTACTAGGGGATGGTGTTGACTATTAGTTTTGGGGGAGGTTCTCTCTGTAGAAATCCACAAGAGATGGTGTTGAGAGCATCAGTTGGGGGCTGAGTCTCAACGTTATATTTAGGCTGATGGGATGGTATTATTTGTAATATGGATATCATCATGACTTGGGACATTGAGCTACTTATTTAATTGAGATTTTTTTTTAGGTCATATATAATTTTTTATCAGGACGTAGGGTTGTTGAGCCAATGGTTACTTTTGAACAAATTTCTGAGGGACCTAGGATTTTTTTATGGGCATATTGATGAGATTTTGGTTACTCGATTGGTGGAACATGAGGTGTCAGATGGAATGAAGTTTTAGGTGACATGTATGAGGTTGATTTTCCAAGGTAATTATATTATGACTGACCATGGATATATCATTCCACTCTGGCATTGGCCGAAGCAGGTAAAACACTCACTTATAGCTACTGAGCATGGATTGATTTGATTATTATTTTGTGTGGGGTGTTTCTATTTTTTTGTGTATGCATAAACTGTATAGTTATGGATTTAAGACAAGAACACATTGGTGGTGTCCTTCTAAGTTCATACTCACACCCTAAATGAGACCCTCAGGACTTTTGTAGACTTTATGGTTTTTAGATCATGTAAGGGATCAGAATTAGGAGTTGGACTTTAGTGATCAAGATGTACTTATTTGGTATGTGATGGATAAAAATAGACCAGGTGGATCCTATGCATTGATTTATACCTTCTTTTGGGTTTATATATATATATACATATTTGTTCATCCATGGGTGACCTTTCATATTTATTTTGTATGAAATTTCTTGACATGTGTAATTATCTACAAATGGTATTATGCCTTGGGATTATTATTACTGTATCTATTGTATATTCTTTTGTTGTGTTTATTATGATGCTTCTGTTGTTTATGGTCCTTCTTCCATTGTTTTATATATATATATGGACCATTATTATTATTATCACCACCATATGGTATAGTATCCCCACTATTACCTAATTAAACCCTCACTGCTGGTTGGAATCCTTTAGCATGTGGGCAGGTGCACCTAAGGCTCAGTGTCCAACTAACCCAAAGCACAGATAAAGGGGAAAACTAGGTCAAGGAACTACAGTTGTGTCTTTTGAGTGACCTAGGAATGTGTTAAATATTCAAAGTTTCCTTTTTTGGAAATATACTATAGGAATTTTATTCAAGACTTATCCCAATTTTCAATTCACATGAATGGACTTACCAAAAAGGGAGTAAAGTTTGAATGGATAGACCAGTGAAAATAGGATTTACAAGAGATTAATAAAAGGTTAACATCTGATTTGATTTTGATTCTACCTAAACCATATATTGAATATACAGTTTAATATTATGATTCATGTGTTGTCTTGAGAGTTGTTTTGAAGTATATAGATCAGGTAGTTTTCTATAACACTCATTATCTATGACCCAAAGAGAGTAACTACCATATTAAATATCTGGAGTTGGTTGTGGTATTATATGCCTTGAAATGTTGGTCACACTATCTTTTAAATATAATATTTTTCATTTATATGTATTACAATATCTTACAGTATATCTTCTCTTGGAAAGAATTTAACCTTTTATGGAGGCATTAGGATGAGTACATGCAAGAATTTAACTCTGAGATAGATTATGCTCCTAGGAAAGGGAATGTTTTTGCAGATTATCTCAGTAGAAAGACTTAATATCTTAGAGAGTGATCATCGAGAAAATGGTGAAGGTTGATGAGCTTGTTAGTTGATTAGTTGATGTTTGAATTTGAGGTTCAAGGATTAAATACTCTTGGTCCCTTAGTCATCACTTATTTGGAGGACTAAGTGAAAGACTACCAAGAATCTGATCCATAGTATTTGATGATGTTGTAATGAATGGTAGGGGATGATCTAGTTCTAGGATAGTCTTTGGATACAGATTATGTGATATACGTTCATGATAGGAATGTGGTTTTTACTTCAATGAGGGAAGATCTTATGAGATAATCTCTTGCACAGTAGTGGGAAGTGCACCCAATATCAACTAAGATGTATCATGATATATAAAAGGGGACATTGTGGGATCCATCTCTCATTGTCTTACCTAACATAGGATTGAGGTTGGGGATCAACTACTAGGAGTATTTCTTTAGACTCTTCCAATTCTAGTATGAAAGTGGGATAAAGTGATGATGGATTCTATTATGGGGTTACCCAGGACCCTGAGATGACGAGATGTGATGTGGGTATTATTAAACCGGTTGATTATGGTTTCTTATTTATTATTTATTTGAAAGAACCATTTGGTGGATGAGTTAGTAATTCTCTATTTATGAGATATAGTGCAGCTACATGGCATGCCTATGATTATAGTATATGACCGAGATTCTCATTTTACATTTTGATTTTAGTAAGTCTCGTGTAAGGTGATAGGGTCATAGTTGAAGCTAAGTACGGCATATCACCCTCATATTGATGGATAGTTGGAAAGGATGATCCATATTTTAGGATATACGATCAGATCATGTATTCTAGATTTTGATGGAACATGGAATGATCATCTTTCATTAGTAGAGTATGTGTATAATAACATTTTTTAGTCTTGGATTTAGATGGATCCATTTGAGGATCTTTATGGTCAAACATATCATTAACTGTTGTGTTGGTATGAGGTGGTTGATCCAGTTATCATTGGGTTGAGTCTAGTGCATGAGACCTCCAACCAGGTGGAGTTGATTGGGAAGCAGTTCATTACTACTTAGAGTAGGAAAAAAAATTATGTTGACCAAAGGTGGTGAACCTAAGAGTTTGCTATGGGAAATCATGTTTTCTTGTGGGTGTTATCTTAATTGGGGCATCACCAATTTTAGAAACTATGAAATTTGTCAGTGTGATTTTTGGAATCATTTGAGATCGTCAAATGAAATAGGACAGTGGCTTTCCGACTAGATCTCCCTCCATTATATCAAGGTATGAATAATGTGTTCCATGTGAAGAATCTTCAAAATTATGTTCTCATTCCTACACATATTATTGATAATGAGTATTTTGAGTTGGAACATAATGCATCCTTTATGGAGCAGCCAGTTCGAATTGTTGACCAATTGATAAGGTGTTTTAAGTTAAGATAGTGCCCCTTATTCAAGTTTTGTGGTAGTATGGACGTATCTAAGAGGATACTTGGGAGTGGGAATCAGATATTTAGGCTCATTGGCCTAAGTTGTTTAATAAATACTTCTATAGATACTTATCATGGATGAAAAGTCATTATATGGGGTGATTTGTAACATCCTTTAATTTTAAGTTATGTTTTATTCTAGTTTTGGCATATCTTGGGTGACTTTTATTAATATTTTAAAATGTGTTAGAAGTGTTAAATAATTCAGAGTTCAGAATTCCGAGAAGGGAGTATTAGAATCTTAGAAGCCACAGGAGGCCTACCAGCTATCTATTACATCACCACCCACCATCTGGTGGCTAGTACAGGGGCCCTTCACCCCTACAGAGCCCAACGGCTAGCCAGTGGGGAGCCACCAGCCCGCCAGTGTTTCCTAGATGAATTTTTAAGTGGTGTGACCCTGTATTTTCACTATTTGACCTCTATTTAATATCTATATCACCACCATAAACCCTAATAAACCAACATGAATGGATGGTATCTCTCTTAGTGAATTTGGATCCCTTATCCCATCTTCTTCACCTCTTAAATATTTAATCAATATGGTGAATTCTATTTAGTAAGTTTAATTCATTCTAACCAAAATACCCTCCTTCTCATGGGATGAATCATATATTTGGGTTGTTATAGAAGATATATTTATTAATATAAAATCTAATGGAGAATACTTGGATTATTGATGGTTTATAGCCCAAATATATTAAGAATCACTTTCTCTCGCTTGATCTAATCTGGATCCTTTGGTGATAATGGTTTTCATTGGGAAATTCTAGCCTAATTCTTATATTTATCGTGTTATTATTCTTGGGTCATGATTCTATAATCCTTATATAATTAATTGGTTATGGTTCTAGGGATATTTGGTATTTGGTCTTGATCCTAGTGGAAATTCTTAGCTTTGGACATTAATACTCTTGAGGTAGTGAGTCCTTACCATTTAGGGCCTTTGTATGAAATTATATTTTTTGAAACACATATGGGTGTATGTGTAGCCTGTGAGACCCTTTCTTGATCAAATTCACATATGGCTTTGAGTTTATCCAATAAGACCTTTCTTGATACAACATGATCATGCCTTGCTATGTTTTCCTCATATTTTGATGTGTGCATTGCTGGTGAAAACTCTTCTTTTGCTATCTAGTAACAAGTGAAATGTGAAACCTCATTTTCTAAATTAATCCCTTAGAGGGGGGAATGTGTAATATGATTCATGATGTTGTGGTGGGGTATTGAATAATATATGGTTGGTCATTATGGCATTGAGGTTTGACCTTAAATTGAGAAGTGGGGTATAGAGACCTTGTGTCCTGACCTAAGATAGTTGGCAGGGCATAATAGCATTGTGGCCTAATTCAAGGAATAATGGACTTTTATATTATTTTGAGACTTATGTTGGCCTTTTTTTCTTATTCTAATATTCAAGTAATCATATAAAACTTTTATTTAAATATGGATATTAGGTAGGTAGATTTGGGATTCATAGCAGCTCGATTAGTGCATGATGACTTGGATCTTGATTTTTTTATTTATGAATTTACTTTATTACCATGGAATACACTTTTATATATTATTTCACTTATGTTAAGGAAGAATTGGTAGTGTCTTACCGGTTTTATAATCACAGCCTACATGGGAATCTTGGTATGCATGTGAACTTTATGTTTAGGGATCCAACGAAGGGCAGTGGGCCTATGTCAAGCAGCTAAGTAGGTGGATCTTGGGAGATGGAGTTGATGTTGGGATGGAATCCAAATTATTGTCATTGTGTTTCATTTATTTTTTCTTATATTCATACACTGGATTTATCTACCACATTGGGGATCCCTTGGTTTTTCTTGTATGACTTGTATGCCATTTATTATAATATGGATATTATTATTAGATTTTGTTTGTAGATTTGGGTCATTTATTTATGTTTTGATATGAATAGATATTAACATTGAGGGCATAATCTCCCCATGGAACCATTCAGGCCCTCTCTACTATTCAGAAGCCTCTTATGTACAAGGAGGAGTGCATGAGGTTATGTGGTACTTTGGATCAGACCCAGTGATTTGAGTCGAGGTGTTACAATAGATTTAAAAAGTGTTTTTGTTGATATCTAAAATAATTTTTGAATATGATTTGACATGTTATTGTATGTGATACAATATAATGGGAAATAGAGAAAATTATTTATGGATTTTGTTTCAGTTGTAAATTAATATATAAATGCCCTAAATCCATGAATGCATATGATGTATAAATGATCTGTATCATATTATATGATATATATATATATATATCATATGGTATGACATATATAAACCAACGTAAAATATTATTCTTTGGTTGAGGCATGTCGTAGGAAGTGATATATGATCTCGCTCAGCTACCCTAACTATGTTGTATTATAAGATGTGATGATATTGTAGGTTGTGATATGTATCAATCATGTTGTATGATTGATTATGTATCCAAAAAAATTAATGTTCAGTAATCTTCCACAAGAAGCTATTCTCAATTATTTATTTTTTATAAGATGAAACACATAGGAGGATCAATGGTGAATTTGAATAAGAAATGCATAAATGACTAAAGCAATACATGTACATTATGTAATGTGTGATTAAATTCTTAAAAAGTATTAGGAGTTTTATAAGGTTATATATATATATAGGTTTTAGCCATCGAGATGGGTGTTCTCACATTGGATATTCTCCTTGAAGCTCTTTTCCTTCTTCTTATTTGTCCTTGAGATATAATTGCATATCATGGTGTGAAGGAGGGACCTAAACAAACATTGGGTGATCATGTCATCCTATGGATACACCATGGATGAAGGAACTCAATGGTTACTTTTAAGGGATCTTCATCAATTATAGTATTGAAGTAATTAGTTGAGTCTATCATCGGTGTAAGTTACATAATATTTATTTAGTTTATACATGGTTTTTTCATAGAATGGTGATCTGGGGTTTGAGGTTTCTAAATACTTTCTATGTGTTGAATAAGTGTTATTCCATTCTCAAAAATCCTTTAGTGTGATATAGATATGGTAATGTAATGAGGTTGGTGTAGTTATATTTTTGTGGTTTTTTTACATGGATATGGATAAAAAATAAAGTAATGAATAAAGTGAGGTAATGAAATTGGATGGTATATGTATTGATAAATTAAATTAATTAATGAAGTGTTGAAAGTAGGTGTTTAATGTGGTAATTAGTGTAGGTTGTAATTGGTAAATGAATATGAAGTGAAATAATTGATGTAGTAAATTGTTAAACTAGATTGTGTGGTTGATTTTTTGAATTCAGGTGTGTAGGACTAAAGGAAGTGATAGTAATTGCATGGTATTCAGATTGTGTGTGGTGCGATGGTTTTAGAGGTGACCTTGATAAGATGTGAAACCTAGGATGTGATTTGTGAGTTATATATCATTTTATGTTTTGTTAATTCTACGCATAACCACCCAAGTTAGGTAACTTAAATGACACCCATATAAGGTTTTTTGGTACCAAAAAAACCCCCGACATATATGATAAAGTAGAAATAGGTATTCAACTACTCCCCTTATCCTACACTCCCTTCCATCCATGGATAAGGTTAGGTAGTTTTATTTATGTGGTTGTGATATGAGATGGACTGGGATGTGGATTTGGTATTCTAAGGTTATGGTTGTGGTATGATATGGTATGTGCATATGGGAACGGATGAGAGTGTAAGGAAATATTTTGTTAAGACTTGAGGGAAACTAGATTGTTGGGGAATTGAGTGTGGGATTCCATCATTGGTATATTTTCTATGTTCCATTGTACTAAAATTATATAATCATATTTTATAGTGTTTTTGTGGTGATATGATTTTGTAGATTTACCTGACAAATAACACATGTTAGTTTCATTGTTTATTCATTAAATATTTATTATGCTTATTCTACATCAACGTGCAAATTTCTAGGGAAGAAACTATTGAGTATATTTATATTCTTAACCCTAATTGTATATATAGTTTATAAATATTTCTAGGATGGTTTTAGAGTGACTTGGTGATTGGAGGATGTTGGTGGAGTCATTATTTTCTTTCAAAGGTCATTTTCTTGGTATTGACTAATATAGTTTTTATGTCTTGTACCTTAGTTTTGTATGGTATTACATGAATTTAGTACTTAACTGGACAGTTGGGTTTATTTCACCTTTGGTGTTTTAGTTTTGATTGGTGGTTTTTTTTCTTTCCTAGGATAAGAGATAGAAATGCATCCCATATTTAATTTTATATAAAATTACTACTAGTTATCAACTCGTGACCTGTGAGAGGTGGGATTTGGAAGCCACACTCAATTTCTCTACCAACCCAGGAGGTGTTCTTGTGGAATCGATTTGTGACATATGAGGGAATTGGGATAATGGATGGGATATGTGGGAAATATGGGAGGGATAGAGATGGTTCTTAGGCTAGTTATTTCCTAGTTGATTGATTAATTGGATCCCATTTTGTTGGTTTTATTTTTTTTTTGAATTATGAAGTGAATGTGATGACTTATCAATAATGGGTATGTTTATGGGCTAGGGAAGTGAAAGTATTGTCTAGTAAGATAGAGTTCATGGTTATCTTGGCTTGATAGTTCCTTGGGATTGATTTATCTATTTTTCATATTTTTTGTTGTGTCTAAATTATATACTGATTATTATTATCAAGGGTGGGATAATTATGGAATGACCCTTGTGAATGTACCAAGGGTCGAATATGTTATGTTGCAGCCTATGATTTGATAGATGTTATGTCATTCCACAAATCGATTATGTTATATCGTGTGACCGAATGGATATAATATGAGTTGACTATGTTGTGTCATATCTATTAACACGATGTGATACAAGTTGACTACATTACATAATACCTCCCAGTATGATATAATATAAACCAACTATGTTATGTCTTGCATCTTAATAAGATGTGACACAGGTTAACTATTTTACACTACCACTCTCAATATAATGTGACACATTACAATTATGTTACAATGTGTCCCTAAATATGCTAAATTACATTGATGTTGGGAGGGGAGAAACAAGGAAAATCTATACTACATACGCACTGGGATGCTCAAATCTGGGACCTCCCAAACACTACTATTGGGATGTAACCACTAGGATGCACCCTATGGGGCACTCTTGAAATGTTATAATACATATTTATTGTGTTTCATTATGACTCCTGAGATGATTAGGCGGTATGGGCTGGTTATTTTATGTTTTGATTCTTGATATGATTTTATATAATCTTATGATACTACAACAAATTTGGAAAAACAATAATTATTGAATCACGTAGGGTTGGTTTTTATGGTGGCTTAGTAAGCACAAGATGACCGAATTGGTTTTTGTGATGTTTATTTTGTTATGGAATTTCATATATCATTATATATGGTCTTACACATATTATGGAAAATTTTAATGGTTCATTAGTGGTGTACTACTAAGTTTCATACTCAAATATTTCATGTGCATCTTGGTGGGTGTGAAAACATCATTCCTTATGAAATAATTAAAGATGAGGGAATTAGAATAAGAGTTTGAGTGGGTAAAGGATTGATAGGATTTGGTCTGAGTACTTGAGTTAGACCAATTTTTTTTGGGATATGACAACTCTATTAATTTTTCTTGTTTTAACATATTGTATTGTATGTGTTCAACTCATGATTTGATGTTTATTTGTTATGGAATTGAATCCATCATTATACATGCACTCACACATATTGTTGGGGTAAGGTGAACTATCACACCCCAAGTCCTTCATTTAAGGTACTTATTTCTCTTTTATTCTTAGCCTAACTTCCCCCCCTAAGTTTCCCCTAGGCCCCCCTTCAATTTGAAGGAGTTTTAACACTTTTTGAGTGGACAAAATGGGGCATACGGTTTGGGCACACAGTTTTCTAAATCGTGAAAGAAAATTGTGCATCCTTGTCCAGATCATTAAAATTTTTGTTAAATTCCATTTTTTCCCTTCTGGGATTTATCCAAAATCGCCCCTTTCTTCCCCTGTTCGACCATTACAACCATTTTAGCCTCCAAAGCACATCGAACCCTCCTTAGAACTTTATTTTTAAGGGGATTTGGTGGATAAACATCAAACCTCCTCAGGTAAGTGAATATCTTCCTTATTTCTCTCCTTTTTCATGGGGTTTCTTTCCCTATTCTTGAAGTTCTTTATGTCAAAAAAGTAGAGTTTCAAACCTAGGGTTTGATCCTTGGTTTATTGGCCTGTTATTTTGGTTTTAGGCTTGATCTAAGTCCCTTGTGGTGCAGTGGTGGTGTAGTTGGATTTTTGCACAAATATTCAATGGTTTTAACACTTGTGGTAGGCGATTCCATAGGTAATCAATTCTAGATGAGTTAGATTTTATAAATTTCTATTTTTATCACACTTATCATCCATTATCCTTGCTTATAAATATAGTTTTGGTGACGTTTGTTGAGAAAATTATTTTTAGGTACCAATTTGGTGTTAAATTGAGTATTTTACATGTCTATTTCATGTTATACCAAATGTATCCACCCCCTGAATGGCACAAAGGCCTTCTTTTTTTATTGATTTTTGATAACCCCCCTTTCAAGGGATGAGGGGGAACCCTTACAAGGATCGTAGGCTCAGAGATTACATGACCTGTAGGTCTTAGGAAATATGAAAACTATACTTAGAACTCCTCCTCCCAACTTTTTCATCGTGATATCAACTCTCCACCTTCACATGGCTGTTAGGCTAGGATTTCTGTCCAAGCACAAGCTGGTCCCGATGGAAATTCCATACCCTCTCTTTCTGACAAATCCTAGATTCTGCTCTGGTGAATCTTCCTGCTCTGAATCCCCATCTGGAGGTTACTCTTTGTAGAGTCTGTCTGATCGTTAAAGAACCATCTCAAGTGGCCCGAAGGCCTTGAGGTGTCTCTAAGGCCTTGAGGTGGTCCGAAGGCCTTGAGGTGGTCCGAAGGCCTTGAGGTGGCCCAAAGGCCTTTAGGTGACCCAAAGGCCTTGAGGTGGCCCGAAGGCCTTTAATGGACCCAAGGCCCAAACTGATAGCCCAGAATCCTAAATGGATGAATAGTCTCGGTTGTACAGTACCGAACAGTTCCTGCTATAATACCCCCAGAAATATGTCTCCACCCGGTTTTGAACTCTGGTATCTTGGATGCACTTGATGAGTCCTCGCCAAATGGGTTTATAGAAATGTTTTGTGTGATGAAAATTCTGTTTTGGTGAATATGGGTATTCCCATGGTGTTCAAAGTGGGATTTTAAAGGGATTTTGTGTGTAAAGCATTATTAAATTTTGTGAAGTTGTTTTATTGAAATTATAAAGGTCTTATTGAGTGGTGTAATTGGTGAAAAACACATGTAGCTACTATTTTGAGTTGATTATGACCATAACTAATGTGTTTATGTGATAATGGATTTTTTTATCATTATATAATGGTTTGAGCACAAAGGGGGAAACCCAGGTACCTAGGAGGGTGGATATGTACTAGTATGCTAGTGATCCGGATGGGTTTTGTCCCTGTTTCACTAAGAAAAATGGATAATGAAAATACTAAAAAACTATATTGATGATGATTGCGGACCAATAGGTTATGGTTATTTTCCATACTAGTGGATCGTGCATGATAATGGATTTTTCTATTGTTACTTTACACCGAGGTACGAGGTACATGGGGCCCAAGCCTACTTAGTGCCTAGGGGTGTTCCCGGGATTGGTGCTCATTGAATATTGTGTATTTATATTTGGCGTATGGTGGTTTTTTTGGGAAAATAAAGTAGCCTACATGTTTTATTTAAATGTTCTCATTCATGGAAAATTATCTTTGAAAACTTTTTACATTTAAAAGTTTCATTCTTTAGAAATTATTTCCATTTCCTCTTGTTTATCAAAAATGGCATGATTTTTATATTTTATTGTTTACTCTATGGAATCTCTTGGTGGTATCCTATTGGTATTAGGATCATTCCCTACTTACACCCCTTGGGTGTAAGTAGACTTGTTCATGTTTGACACGGGTAAAGGAAAGGCTTTAGGTGATGGTGGTTCGGGTTGTTAGTCCCCTTCCTTGGTGCGGTGTTGTGGAGACGGATTGTAGGTGATGACCCCTTGTCGTGTTGAGTCTTTGGGGATATTTTGATGCTATTTTTATGTGTCTTTGGACCACTTGTTGTATGTTTAAATATATTTATTTGGTTCTGGATTTTGTATAAACCTCGTTTGGTTAAAAAATTTCAGATTCAGTTTATCGGTTGGTTTTGATGTTTTATGCTTCCATGTTCGGGTAAGTCATTCCCAAACCAAATATATGATACTCAGGAACTTTTTCCAGCCTATGGGGATAGGTAATTCCCTTCGGGACTTGTCATGGTCCAAGTTTGGTGCCAGTTTTGATGGTGACCATATTTGGTTTGTGACATGAACTGGCAGAGATAGTTTGCACGAACTGTCTAAGGACCAGATTTGGTATTTTGTTCATAGTATTCGAATTCAAAAGAAAAAAAAACATTCAAGATTAAATAAATTAAGAAATTAGTAAAATTAATGTGATTATTTAATGTTATTTGGTACCATTGGGGCCTATATGCATGGAAAGAACACTATCCATATACACACATGTTTTATTAAGTTCATGAGAACATGATTTACAACATACAATCTTAACAACCAAAGAAATAACAATTGAATCTTTAAATTACTTAAGCTAAAAAAACGAGAAATAAGAATGTAAACTTACAATGCTAGATTCATTGGTCTGGTTGTCCTGTTATCTTCAAACTATAATTAAGAAGTTGATGCAAATCTTTAATCTTGCAAAGGTTGAAGGACTTGTCTGCTAGAAGTCAGATGTTCTTCAATTGGTAACTCGACCACACATCATTATCAATTAAGGATGGTATTATAACTCCACCAGAATTATCACAATATAAATATACACTAAAGGATGGTTGGCGCTAATATTGAACTTCGAGAGAATCGAACACACTGAATCTAGAATTTCTAGAATGAGAGGGAGGGAGACCCAAAATTAGGTGAGGATAGTAAGTGATTTAGAATGTAGAAGGATGGATGTAGGGGTTATCAATTACAATGACATTTTTGTTCCTCAAAACCATTCATCCAACCATAAAATGTCACACACAGGGATCCAGCGCCACCTACAGAAACAAACGCACAAAACCTAGGGTACGTGGATGCCTAGGATTAAAGGGGCGGTAAGAAAATAAAATTCCAGAAGCTTGAAAGTGGAGGTTGGATGACATGGAAAGCCACAGGATGTCGTGGGATATAGGACAAACAAGAGGTATGAATCCAGTAAGTTGTCATAATATACCAAGCGGAAATTTGACATCCCAAAAGAATAATTGATCCAGAAAGATAAAATTGAGCATACTAATAAATCTAAAATACTTTTTCATGCGTGTACATAAATTATTGTTAATGGAAGAATATAAATGGTCCTATTTAAAATTCAAAGCAATATGCAACACCTAGTTTCACAAGTCTCCACCATTTTCAATTGAAATTGGAGATTTTATTGCACATAAGATTATTGAATGGGAACCAAATTCATCCTATCTAAAAAATATTTAAATTTAGGTAATACCACAGCTTTAGTTAAACTATTAGTTGGGTTATCATCATTATTTATCTTACTGATACATACAGTTATAGATTCAATAACATCTCTAATAAAACGTAATCTAATATCTATGTGTTCGGATTTACCATGGAATACTAAATTTTTAGATAAATGTAGAGAATATAGATAATCATTATAAACTACAATGAAAGGTGGGGATCTAAGGAGATCAATGATTCAAGATGATGGGGAGGTTTAGTTCTAGTGGGCTTGGCCTACGGGTCATGTAATGGGCATGGTATGCCTCTGGGCCTTTGGGTCATGTATTGCGGGTCATTTAGGGCCTTGTGTCTTGGGCCTACGGGTCATGTACGGGTTCCCCTTCAACCCTTAAAAGGGGGATTATCTATAATAAAATAAAAAAGAAGGCCTTTGGGCCATTCGGGCTATAAATAGTAATAACATAATCATAAAGTTTGAGTTCATCAGACAAACCCTTGAGCCATAAGGCTTCTTTAAGAATATCAATTAAAGTAATATTTTCTGATTATTTGGTTAAAAGATAAACCCCAGACTTAATATTGAATTTCCAGGATATAGGTCTTCTACAAGAAGTGAAAAAATACCCATTTAATGTTTTATGAGTGTCAATATTTCCTGCATATTGAAAATATACATATCTAATAATAATTTTAGTAGCATCAACATTTTTACCATAACACAAAGATAAATCAGATGTACATGACAAATACTATAGTATCCACTTCAGGTCATGCCAATGTGGCTTCCCTGGATTATCCATAAATATGATAAGGGTGTAGATTTCAAATTATATATCAGTTATATAGAAAATCATTGCATAAAATATGTTGTAAACTATATTTGCATAGGGAATTTTAGACATAAACTCAATATCAGCAACATCATTGGGTGATAAGTTAATGAAAGCTTAAAATATTATCCAAAAGATACATAAATAGGTTTAAGAGATTAAAATAGGTATCTTTTGAGAAATTTTATAATATAAGAATGTTTTGAGAGATATAATAGTTTATTTGGTCTATACCTAATGATTTATACATCAAGAATCTTCTTATATGCCCCTAATTCCTTCATTTCAAAAACACCATCTAATTGGTATTTAACAGAATTAATAAGATTCAACTTATTGCATATAATAATAATATCGTCAACATATAATAGAATGTAAAGCAATTTTTCTTTGATGGACTTGAAATAAACACAAGCATCGTATTGGATCCTAAAAAATTGTTATTAATCATAAAAGAATCAAATTTTCTATAACACTACCTTGTGTTTTTTTAACTATAAAATGATTTATTTGAAAGGAAAACTTGGTTAGATTTGAATTCCTTAGACTAACCATCAGGAGGATTCATGTATATTTTCTCATTAAGGTCACCATGAAGGAAAATTGTTTTCACATTTAGTTGTTCAATGTGAAGTTCATTATAAGCATAAAAAGAAAGTAGCTACCTAGTTGAGGAGTTCTTAACAATTGATGAAAATATTTAAAAATATTTTATTATTTATCCTTGAAGGAATCCATTGGTGGAAAGTCTAACTTAAAATTTTTCTTTTCAGAATTTTTATCCTCCTTTCATTTGTAAACCCACTTACAACTAATTACATTGATAGTGGGTGGTTTATCTGTGATAGAATAAGTTTGTTTTTTATTTAAGGAGTGCATTTATTTATCCATGGAAAAGATCCATTGTTCTGAATATTTATAATTAAGGGCTTGCTTATAAGTTTGAGGATCATTATCAACAAGATCCTATGAAACATGAAATGCATAATAAACCACATCATATTGACTAAACTGAGTAGGAGGTATATGGACCCTTATTACTCTATCATAGATCAATTGGTAATTAGTATTATTGGAAATAGGTTTAGTATTTGAATCTAAATAAGAATTGGAGCTTAATTAACCTTGGGTCACAGACTGAGGATTAGGTGGAGGAGGCTATATAGTAGCCTCAAATTGGGTTGATGGTTTGGTTTCAACAGCCCCAACAGGGGTTGTTTCATCATTATCAGGTGTGAAAGATTTAGATTTAGGATAAAAAGACTCATAAAACGCCACATCACTACTAATTATACATTTTTGGTAATCGAGTCTATCAACCCATAGTTTATAACCTGCAAAACTCTTGATATATCCCACAAAAATACACTTAATATCTCTAGGTTCAAGATTATCAGTCATGAAATGTGCATATGTAGTTCTTTTAAAGACTCTTAGGTGATTATAAGAAGGTGGTTTGTTATTCCAAAGTTATTCTAGAGATTTAAATTGGTTAGTAGAGGATGGGAATCTATTTATTAGATACACTTTTATAGTGGTATCCTCTTCCCAGAAAGATTTAGGGAAACTCAAGCATGTTATCATACTTTGGACTCTCTCAAGAATAGTTCTATTCATTCTTTTAGCAAGTCCATTCTTGGGGGGTCCCTAATAGTCTGGTGTCTTGTAATTCCCTTATATTGAAAAAATTGCATAAATTTAGTATAGAGGTATTCTAAACCATTTTCATTTTTCATTTTTTTAATTTTATTTCTAGTCGGATTTTCTAAAAGTATTTTCTAGGTATTAAAAGTTTCAAAAACATTATATTTGTTATTTATCATGTAAATCCAAACCTCTCTAGAAAATTCTTCAATAAAGGTAACAAAATAGGATCCTCCACCATGGTAGGTAGTTCTAGACACTCCCCATAAATCAGAATGTATATATTCTAAAGGGAAACTAGCATTAAAAGTAAACATATTGAAACTTACTCTCTTGTATA
Organism: Viscum album; assembly: GCA_963277665.1. Taxonomy (NCBI): domain Eukaryota; kingdom Viridiplantae; phylum Streptophyta; class Magnoliopsida; order Santalales; family Viscaceae; genus Viscum; species Viscum album. Next base: position 494,988,613 of record OY728132.1, read on the forward strand.
TGCCCATTACACAATATTCACAAAAGGTAAGGTTAATAGGTGTAATGTCCTTCAATATTCATTTTTTATTAAGTTCCTCTAGACCCTTGGTGCTTGTATACCCCAATCTCTTTTTCTATAACAGCGTGTTATCAGTGTTTATAGTATACACACTGCCCAACTATCTTGAATGGGTCTTTCTATTAAAAACATACAACCCATTAATAAGGGAGCCCTTAATGATAATTCTAGATCCTTTAGAGATTTTTAGGAAACCTGATTCATACCTAAAAGTGAATCTCTTTTGGTCTATAATTTTTAAGGATATTAGATTTATATGGAGGTCAGGAACACACCTAACATATAGCAAATTAATGATAACATGGGAATCTAGTTCTATTAAAAGGGAACCTATTCCTTTCACTTGAAATATCATATTATTCCCTAAAACAATATCTCCTTCGACTCTTTCAACCAAATCAAGGAAATTATCCCTAAAAGGAAATATATGGAATGAGCAGACCGAATCCAAGACCCACTCATGGATGAGTGCATGGATGGACACATTTAACACTTCAGCAGTGTCATAACTAGAATCCACTAGAAGGGATTGGTCAGTAGGTTGTTTAGTCTCATGGTCTTGTTTTAGCTTTCTAAACTCGAGTATAGTGTGCTCAGGCTTACCATAGTGGAAGCAAACAGTTTTCTTTTCCCTAGACTTAGACCTAGACTTGGGTTATTTATTATTCTTGACTTTATCTTTATTATACTATTTCATTTTACCCCTATATTATGGGATTCCTCTTGTAAAAATACCCTCTTTATCACCTTTAAATCTTGGTTTAGAATGTAATTCCTTAGAGATCAGGACATATTTAACCTCTTATAGGGTTAAATATTCAAGAATATACATCATTGTCTCTAATAATTAATTGTAGGCATTATCTAAAAAAATTAAAGGAATCATTGCTTGATCTTCATCATAAATAGTCACATTTATGTTGGATTTATCTAGCATGACTGTATCAAATTCATCCAAGTGGGATTTGATTGGAATACTAGATTTCATTTTTAATGTAAACATGCAGTGTTTCTTATAAAATCTCACAATAAGTAAAGATCTCATATATAATTTCTCTAACTTAAGCCGTATACCAAAAATAGTAGTTTCAAAAGAAACATCCCTAAGGAATTTGTAACCTAAAGAAAGAAGCAGATAACTATGTTCCTTAACAAGAATATCAGGGGATATATCTTGATAGACATTAGAGTTCTGGCCAGTTTCTTAAATAGTATTAACAGGTTTCTTAGGGCCGAACAAGGCATCAATCAATCCTTTCTGAACTAGAAAGGATCTTACCTTAATCCACCACTGATTAAAGTCATTGTCATGGTCAAATTTTTTGATTTTAAACCTAGTTGTTAACATGTTTACCTGAATGATTAGATACCGTGTTTTTGCGGACAATAACCAATATTAATGGGTATGCATGTTATGTGGCCTTAAAATTGATGATTTTTACCACATCTTTTATTATGTTTTTATTTATTTAATTAATTATTTTTACACTTTTTACTAAATATTTTCACTTTTGTATTTTTATAATTAAATTTATTATTTAATCAATATTTACAATATTGTTTTTTAACCTTTAAAATTATTAATTTTGTTTTTTTTCATTTTTCATATTTAATAATTTTCTTTTTACTTTTCTTAGTTGTTATTCTACTTTACTTTTTAACCAATTAATCATTTTATTTAATTAACTAAATATTTAATTTAATTTAATCTTTTAATTTTGAATTATTTTTTATTAATAAAGTTTAATATTTAATGTGATTTCAACTTTTAATTTAATTTTAATGATTTATTTCAATTTTAGTTTCTGAGTATCAAATCATTTATATTTTTTGTTTAATAACTATAGTTTCTCTTTAAATTAAATTTTTTATAAATAAAATTAATTAATTTTTCAATTATTTTTAAATTTTATTTTTTTCATTCTTTTTAATTTTAAATTTTATTTAATTATAATTTGTTGCATTTTTTCATTTATTTTAGTTTTTAAAATTTTAAATTTGATTTATTTTTGTTGCAGAAAGTCATCGAAATCGAGTCACTAATACCCTATTTTTTTGAGTCACTGATCCCCTATTTGTAGAGTCACCAATAGATAATTGAGTCACTGTTAACAGCCCATCGGTGACTCCTTTTATCCTTATCCATTTTTCCATGTCTCATCGATACCCCTCCCTCAAGTTGCCGACACCATCCCTCCCTTATGTCATTGGTAGCTCACATGTCACCATCACCCAAATACGTGACACAACAACAACACCATTTCTTTCAATTACTGACACCTCCCCATTCCTCCTCTATCTGACTCACCGACACCATCCATCCACAACTCATCGATCCTCCTATCAGTTCCTTGATCCACTTCCACCATTTCTCCAACCACTGTTAACACTTCATCTACCTCATAACTCCACGGAACAAAATGGAAATATTCACAGAAAAAACATCTTCAAACAAAATCTAAAACCTAGAGTTACTACCAGGACCACCCCAACTCTAATTACTCCTTCACTTTTGCACCGGGAAAACTCCTCGTTGTTGCATTCTTCTAGCTCTAAACCTTCACGCACTAGTGCCTCCATCCTCATCTAACCAAATCCAATGAAACCCACATTCAAAGAAACCATGAAATTGAAATCCCATTGTCAGCCCCCATCGATTGAACTTAAACCGGTACTGCTCACCCAAACCACCAATGTGTCACTTATCTTCCATATCTGAAGTGAGGTTTTCCTGTTATGTCAAAGCAATGCTGTTGATTGAGGAGCTCTATGTGCCGCCATCGTGGACCACTATTGTGCAGGAGGAGGCCATGACACAAGAGCGAGTAGGGCCAACCACGAACTGGAGAACCCTATATGTACCATGGAGGAGGCCGATTCGGTTTCAGTGGAGGAGGAGAGACACTAAAGACGAAGGGCCACCACTGCTGGAGGCACCCCCACCATTGACTTCAGAAAGAACTGAAACCCCCTCCCCCATGGCCCTGTGTGCTGATGAAGAAGAAGGGGGAGATATAAGGAAAAAATTAAATAAAAAGTAAAAAAACTAATTAAATAATTAAATAAAAATAAATAAATAAATAGTAATAATAAAATAAAAATATAATACTAATTAATTAAATAAAATATATAAAACAAAAATATTAATAAAAAATTATAAATAAAATTAAAATAAATTAACATAATCAAATAAATTTAAAATAAATACATTAATATAATAATTATTATTATAATAAACTTATTAAATTTATTAGTTAGAATAAAATTTTATAATTATATTAAATAAAATAAATAAATAATTTAATAATAACTTTTTATCTTAAAATAAAAATTTTAATTAAGTCCTTGATGAATTAATTAGTTTTAAATAATAACTAAATAAAACAGAAAAATAAATTGTTAAACTATTAACTTAATAAAAAATATTATCATTTATAAAGATAATAAATTTTTTAATTAAATAATTTAATAATAATAATCATTTTAAATTAAAATAATTAAATTAATTAATAATTATTATAAAAAAATTACTAATTAATAATTTACTAATTTCTTTAATCTAATTAATTACTTAATCTTTTTAATTGTTAAATCTTTTGATAACTTAATTTATTTTTTGTCGTTCAGATACTTACCCAACCCAACTTTGTGCCCAAGTTCAACTCAAACAGACAACTGTTGAGTCTGTTGAGTTAGTCACAGGAGAAAAGTTAAAGTGGCGAGTGTTACATGAAAAAATGCACATGTGCAGTGATGCATTGAAGGATGACTTAAGTCGATGGAAATTTGGGGTGACCTATAATAGGGGATGAAGGGTATTTAAAAAATAGTAGTAGCAGCAAGGTTGAGGATCATTCATTCAACACATTCAGGAGATGAGAAAGATAGAGATAGAGACTGAGAGAGAAGGAAATTAGATAGACCAAGAGGATTAGAGCTGCATGTCCTTGATGAAGACATTTCTAAAGGGGGAATATTCTTCCTTATTTCATTTTTTTATCTATAATATAATTTTTCATTCAACATGATTTAGGTATGATTCCTGTATAAACTCTTTGTTAGGGGATTTTCAATACTGATGTTTAAATCAATTTGTTTCTTCACATGTCATTTTTTATGAATGTAATAATTGATCAGCGAGATTGATAATAATTCATTTTTAGTTTATCTATATCCATTTTTTAATTAAAAATTTCAAGATCAATCGGTGATATTGATCTTGAATGTCTTTCTTCGAGCCTAAAATTCAAAACTTGGAAAGTTACGGTGAGTTTAATTCCATTAATTTCTCCGACTTCCATAGCAGTGTGATGAATTCTTAGAGTGGAGAATTCCAAGAGTTCATCCTTCTTAGTGTTTATTTCCTGGATAGGGATATTGATCTAGTCTTTTTTGAGGTTACGAAGTCAATAAATTTCTGTGAGGATTATTTCATTTTCAAGCATTGGTGTTAAAATTTCTCGAGCATCCTTAATTGAATCATTTTCCTCTTTCTATATCTTTGTTGTCTGCTCACTTTTTCCCCTTTATCGCCTAGTTTTTAAAAAAAATATCTTTTCATCATCATTTTTCTTATAATAAAGTATAAAAAAAAGTAAAAATTTAAAATTATTTGTCATCCACTATTAACAGTGGGTCTTGTTTTTAATACACCTTAAAACATTCAACTGCCTTCTCTATGGTTAGACCCTTCACTACTATACTAGTGTAGGTTTATAAATTTAATTTTTAGGGTCGTTATAACCTCTGGTCCATTTCAAAATTTGGTATCATTTTTTGGGAAGGAATGCACTGAGTGTCATAGGGTTATAAAATTTAAAAAAATATATATATATAAAAATAAACAAAATAAACAAAATAAAAAACAAAACAAAAAAAATCTGTTAAATTATTTTTGTTGCTTGTGTTGAACTTAAAATTATATTATTTGAATTTAAATGTGTATGATAAATTTTATTCTTTAAGAAAAATAGAAGTACATGAGGATTGAAATCATTATGAACCTTATTGTGTATGTTGTGGATATTATGGATACAGTGCCTGTAAGTGTGCCTATAATCAACCGCAATAAATTAACTATTTTGAATATAATGAACATCAATTAGAGCCTAATCCTGAATTCCTAGAAAAATTAGACCAAATTATATCCAAGATAGATTTTAATATGGATGTTAAGAACTCCTTGTTAAATCAAAATCACGAACTTCAAATTAAAAATTCTCAAGAACAAGATCAATAACTCAAAAGGTTAGAAAGCATGCTCTTAAAGTTACAAATTAAGTTTAAGGAACAAAAAGAAAGTGAATTAAATAAAGAAGAATCTGTTGTAGAAGAATCTGAGAGAGAAAGTGAAGAATAAAATGATCTTAAGAGCTTATATTAATGATATTGCAATGAACAATGAGGTTAAAATTAAGCATCAAACCTTTTATTTTGAAGAATTTGATACTGATGAAGAAATATATTTTGAATTAACCAACTCTCATATTGATGAAATCAATTCTAATGAACTCATCAAGAACAAAAATGGAGTTGAGTTAGAAAATTTTCAAAAAGAACTCAATTATATTAAAGAGGGTTGGCATATTTTGTACATGGTTCCTACCATTGATAAGGTGCACTATTTTAGGAGTTTTGAAAATTTTATTTCCCAGGTTGAGGATAAACTAAATAAATAGAACTTTATTGTTAAAAACTCTTCACCTAGTTTTTTTGATTTTTTCAATAAAGAACCAGGATTTTAAGTGGGGAATAATTTGGAAGAGTAAAATAACTTGGAAATCATTGAATCTGAAAATTTTGAACCTAAACCGAATACCACTCTTCACTTTTTAGAAACTTTTAACCCATCAATATTTTAAATGATGTATGATGTAGAGGATGAGGGAATTTCATTTGAAGAAAGATTAACTAATGATCTTTCATTTCCATATTTTAAGAATAATTATTTTTCTGAAACTTTGTGTAGTGAAATTAAAAATAGTGTTGTTATACCTGGGGAAAATTATTTAAATTTTAACAATCTGGAATATGAATTTCTTAAATCTGAACTGAAAAATTCTCCCCCTGAACTCAACTTTTAAGAACACTCAACACACATTTTTTTTGAAAATGAACTTTTTGAATGTGAACTTAGAAAATAGGTTGAACACACACTTGATTTAGGTAGAATAAATTTTTCAAAGGTAGTAGAAGTTGAGTGCTTATTAACTGATGAGGAATTTTTGGAAAAAATGTATAATTTTTTAAAACCTGAATCTGTGAATATTCAAATAAATCATCTTTCATGTTATTCACTTATATCCTAAAATGAGTTGGGAGAAAAATACCATCTAGATGTTGAGAGTAGTTTAGAGGGGTAATTTCACTTTAGTTCCAGTGTTTCTGATTTTATTCAACATACCATTTCTACCCTTCTTGAACCTAATAGTCTTAACTCACTCACAAGCACCCTTGTTTTTTATTTTGTTAGTGTTTAAGTTAAGAGAGATAGTCATGAGGATAACATCATACCTTTAGAATCACCCATTTCACTATTGTCCCTATTTGAAAATTTAAATTTTGAAAAATATGAATTGATACAAGAAGTGGACAGAACTACTAGAAAGAATGACTTTGATGTGCTTGAGCTTAAAAGATTATTGGCAGAGATTGAGGGGGTTCATTCCTTTCCACTTGAACTTAATTGTCTTAAAAATACTGAAAAGGTGGATTTGGGTGACAAATCTTCCACTCAACTTGTAGACTCCCTTGACCAATTTCTTAATGTTAAATGGCATTTCTTAGGGGTTTTATTGAGTGTGGAGGGATTCAAGTTTTCCTTTAAAAGTATGAGTGCCCACAAATTTCTTTTCTCTATTAAAAACATTAGGGTTGTCAATGTGTGGTGTTTTATGGACAAGAAACCACACCCTACTAGTGAATTCAGTTAGTTTCTAGGGGAGTTCAGTTGGGGATTTTAAATCTAGAGATGCATGGGAGGAAACCCATGATTTATTTTTGTTAATAATTTTTTTTCTTTGTTTGGTTTTTATAATTTCAATAAATTATAACATAAGACTTTAAATTCAATGCTTCATGGAATTTAACCCATGGTTTCTCTTTTGTTTTTACTTTTTTTATTTTTCTTAGTTTACTTTGAATAAAATGATTCTTTCTCTATCTTTGTTATTATTTTGTTCTTGTTCTGTGATTTTAAAGAATGATGTATCTGATATCAATTGAGGAGAAAAATTCTGGAATTTTTTTAATTCATATGAATTTCATGATTGAGTATGAATGATAAAACTTTATCAGGGAAGTTTCTTCATTTAATTTTTTCATTTATTTTCTGCTCCTTTTTACTTTTAAAAAAATCAATCACTGCTAAGTAGCTGAAAAACAGTATGTCTTTGAGTTACCATTGTATATGAGTCATCATTACACTGTTGTCGGTGAGAAAAATCAACGGTATCTCGCTGATAAGTTTCTAGCAGTGAGTCATTAATTTTTTGCACATCTCCCTTCACTGGAAGTTATTATTGTTTGTGTTGGTATGTTAAAAATCCTGATACATGTATTTGTTTACTGGAAACTGAATTTCATAGATATTAAAATCTCTTCACTGTGTGAGATTAAGTGTGGGGGGGTAAATGCAGGCTAGTTTTTTTATTTATTGAATCTAATTTAATTTGATAGGTGATTTAGCATGTATCTTTTTTCTCAGTTGAAAATCCAATTGAATCAAAATTTAGAATTTTTTGACACCTTATTCAGTGTATGTTAAACATGCTTGCATGCTACTTTTTTAGTTTAATTGAAAAATCTATATTCACTGGATATAATAAAAATGCTTGTAATCCTGTTGTAAAATAATTTTTATTGAAAAAACTTCTTGTTGAACTACAATGTGACCTTTAAATATGACATCAATCTACTTTAATGAAAAAATTTCCTTGAGCATGACTGTAAAATTGTTTTCTCCATATTGGATTTCAACTTTGGGGACAAAGTTGTGTTTTAAGTGTGGGGGAGGGGATCAACTTAATTAGAGCTAAATTGGACCATCAAATACCTCTTCCTCTAATTTTTTTATAAAAAATGGATAAAATTTTTCAAATTTTTTTTTCAATTTGAGTTTCTTTAGGCTTTTCACTGCACTTCAGATCAGTCTTTTCTAAGGATAATACTTTACTATTAGTTAAGTGTTCCTTGAATCTGAAACTTTTGAGGATGAATAACTACTGAATGATTTTTTTTATTACTTTTATTAATATTTGATTTATGAACTATATTTGAGAGTGATATAGGATACTTGTTTGTGGAATTGAGATCATAAATTTAGGAATTTTAAGTTTTAACTTTTTCCCTAGGGGTCTCACTTTCTTTTTAATTATTAAAAAAAATAATCACCTTAGTGGACCAATTTGAATGGTATTCATATTAATCTTTTGAAACTGAAGTAAAATGGGCATTTGGGAACCAACAGTGAACCTATGAGACTCTAGGCACTGGGTGCATTTCTATTAACTAAAGTCATTTTCTATTTCAATAAGTTTTATGCATAGTGTTTTTCATAATGAATATGGGTGAGAAAAATAAAATAAAGTACCAAGTGTCAAAAATGAGTTCATTAAGGTGAGGGGAATAATGAGAATTAGATAAAGAAAGGAACAACTAATTTGTATGAAACCATTTAGGTTGTATCAATAAGGTGATTCAAAAAAATTAATTAATTTTTCCTTTTTGGAACCTAGGAGGAAGTCAATGCATAAGGTGCCTTTGGTTAAGTTCTTAATTCCACTTATTTTTAACCTGTTATCACTTTTGAAATTAGAACTTGTACTTAAATAAAAGTAAGTTAGTAGGTAGTTTAATATATGAGGCATGACATCCTCTATGTTGAATGATTCTTTGCTCTCTTGAACACCCAATAAGTATTTGAAGTTAGGAAAGATTTCTTTTGAACATTTTATTCCAAAAGCCTATTCTCGGTTTTTGTCCTCTGCTTTAAAATTGATGTACATGCTTCACTCTAAGTTGCTTTAAAAAAACATTTTTCTGGTTTTCAAAAGATAATAAAGCATGTTAATTGAGTGAGGAAAATCAATGATTAAGTGTGGAAAAATTTGATGTGACCTTAAAATTGAGGATTTTTTCCACATCTTTTATTAAGTTTTTAATGATTTAATTAATTATGTTTGTGATTTTTACTAAATATTTTCACTTTTGTATTTTTATAATTAAATTTATTATTTAATAAGTTTTTATAATATTGTTTTTTTAATATTTAAAATTATTAATTTTGTTTTTATCATTTTTTAGATTCAATAATTTTCTTTTTAATTTTCTTAGTTTTTATTCTACATTACTTTTTATCCAATTAATCATTTTATTTAATTAACTAAATATTTAATTTAATTTAATCTTTTAATTTTCTGTTAACTTTCATTAATCAAGTTTAATATTTAATAAGATTTCAACTTTTAATTTAATTTTAATGATTTATTTCAATTTTATTTTCTGAGTATCGAATCATTTATATGTTTTATTTTATAATTATAGTTTCACTTTAAATTTTAATTTTCTTGTAAATAAAATTAATTAATAATTCAATTATTCAATTGTTTTTAATTTTTATTTTCTTCATTCTTTTTTATTTTGAATTTAATTTAATTATAATCTTTTTCATTTTTTTATTTATTTTAGTTTTTAAAATATTAACTTTGATTTATTTTTGTTACAGCAAGTCATCGGTGACTCAAGTCACTGATCCCCTATTTTCTTTTTGAGTCATTGATCCCCTGTTTCTTGATTCACCGACAGATAATTGAGTCACCGTTGGCAGCCCATCGACGACTCATTTTTTCCTTTTCCATTTTTCAATGTCGCACCGATAATCCTCCCTCGAGTTACCAACATTGTCCCTCCCTTATGCCATTGGTAGCTCACATGTCACTGTCACCCAAATATGCCACACATCAACAACACCATTTCTTTCAGTTATCGACACCGCCCCATTCCTCCTCTTTCTGACTCATTGACATCGTTCAACCACGACTCACTGATCCTCCTATCGGTGCCTCGACCCACTGCCACTATTTCTCCAGCCACCATCAGTGCTTCTTCTACCTCATACCGACACAGAACAAAATGGCTATATTCATAGAAAAACATCTTCAAACAAATCTAAAACCTAGAGTTACTATCAGGACTGCCCCAAATTTGATTCCTCCTTCACTTTTGCACCTAGAAAACTCCTTGCCACTACATTTTTCTAGCTTCAAACCTTCATGCATCGGTGCCTCCATCCTCATCTAACTAGATCCAACGAAACCTGCATTTGAAGAAACCATGAAATTGAAATCCCACCACCAGCCTCTGTCAATTGAACCCAAACCGGTCCTGTTCATACAAACCACCAATGTGTCACTTCTCTTCCAGATATGTAGTGAGGTCGTCCCTCTGTGTTGAAGCAGTGTTGTTGATTGAGGAGCTTGATGCGCTGCCATCATGGACTGATGTTTTGCAGGAGGAGGCCGCGACACAGGAGCTAAGCAGGGCGAACCAGGAACTGGAGAACCCTATCTGCACTGTGGAGGAGGCCGATCTGGTTTCAGTAGAGGAGGAGAGACGCTGGAGATGAAGGGCTACCACTGCTAGAGGTTTCACCACCGCCGGCTTCGGAAAAAATCGAAACCCTCTCCCCCATGGCCTTGCGCGCTGGTGAAGAAGAAGGGGGGAGATATAAGAAAAAAAATTAAATAAAAAAAACTAATTAAATAATTAAATAAAAATAAACAATTAATTAATAATAATAAAATAAAAATATAATACTAATTAATTAAATAAAATATATAAAACTAAAATATTAATAAAAATTTATAGATAAAATTAAAATAAACTAATATAATGAAATAAATTTAAAATAAATACATTAATCTAATAATAATAATTATAATAAACTTATTAAATTTATTAGTTAGAATAAAATTTAATAATTATATTAAATAAAATAAATAATTAACTTAATAATAACTTTTTATCTTAAAATAATAATTTTAATTAAGTCCTTAATAAATTAATTAGTTTTAAATAATAACTAAATAAAACAAATAAATAAATTGTTAAACTATTAACATAATAAAACTAATTATCATTTATAAATATATTAAAAATTTTAATTAAATAATTTAATAATAATAAAAAATTAAATTAAAAAAATTAAATTAATAAATAATAATTATAAAAAATATTAATTAATAATTAAGTAACTTCTTTAATATAATTAATTACTTAATATTTTTAACTGTTAAATCTTTTGATTAGCTTAATTTAGTTTTTTTTGTGCAGATACTTACCCAACCCAACTTTGCATCCAGGTTCAACTCAAATAGACAACTGTTGAGTCTGTTCATTTAGTTACACGAAAAAGGTTAAAGTGACGAGTGTTGCGCGAAAAAATGCACGTGTGTGGTGATTCATTGAAGGACGACTCAAGTTAGTGGAAATTTAGGCTGACCTACAGTAGGTGATGAAGGGTATTTAAAATAGAGCAGCAACAACAAGGTTGGGGATCATTCATTCAACACATTCGGGCGATGAACAAGTGAGAGATAGAGACTGAGAGAGAAGGGAATTGAGGCAGACTAGGAGGAGTAGAGCAGCCTATCCATGACGATGACATTTCTAACAGGGGAATCTTTTTCCTTATTTCTTTTCTTTATCAGAAATAAAATTTTTCATTCAACATGGTTTAGCTATGATTCCTATATAAACTCTTTGTTAGGGTATTTTCAATACTTCTGTTTAAACCTATTTGTTTCTTCACGTATCATTTTTTATGAATGTAAGAATTGATCGGCGAGATTGATACTGATTCATTTTTAGTTGATTCAAATCTATTGTTTTTAACTTCAAAATTTCTAGATCAATCAGCGAGATTGATCTTGAATGTCTTTCTTCAAGCCTAAAATTCAAAACTTGGAAAGTTACGATGGGTTTCATTCCATTGATTTCTTCAACTTCCATAGTAGTCTGATGAATTCTTAGAGTGGTGAATTCCAAGAGTTCATCCTTCTGAGTGTTCATATCCTAGCGAGTGATATTGATCCAGTCTTTTTGAGGTTGTGAAGTCAATAAATTTCTATGAAGATTATTTCATTTTCAAGCATTAGTGTTAAAATTTCTCGAGCATCATTTCTTGAATCATTTTCCTCTTTCTCTGTATTTGTTGTCTGCTCACAATTTCCCCTTTATCACCTTGTTTTTTTTAAAAATATCTTTTCATCATCACTGTCCTTATAAAAAATATAAAAAGAATAAAATAAAATGATTTATCATCCACTATTAATAGTGGGTCTTGTTTTTAATACACCTTAAAACATTCACCTACCTTCTGTGCGGTTTGATCCTTCACTATTATACTAGTATAGGTTTATAAATTTAATTTTGAGGGTTGTGATGACCTCTAGTCCATTTCAGCATGATTATCCAATTAGGTTTTAGATGTAACAACTCAAGTAATGTTATAATAAATCATTTTCATTTCTTATACATATTCATTAGTTAGATATTATAGAGTTATATTCATTATAAAAATATTAAATAATTTTTCAGTCAAAAAGAAAAACCATTATTTCTAACCAAAAGTGGGTTTTCATGAATTCTATAGTTTTATTTAAAATATTAATTTCAAAATTATAGAATTTTAATTTGAAAAAAATCAACATCATTTTGAATTTATAATTATCTTATGATTAATTTTGGAGAATTTTCTAAAAATTTTATTTTTTTAATGAATAGTGAAAAATACTAATTTCTGTTAAAAAAAATATTTTCTTTTAAAGTGTTTGTGAATTAAAATTATATTTTTGATTAGTTTTAAAATTTCATTTATTCCTTTTTTATTTAAAATGATCCAATTATAGTTTTTGAAATGAATTTTATACTTAAATTTAGTATAAAAACATTATATATTTAAAGAGGACATTTTTATGAAAAACTGTTTTTCGTTGCCTTTTGTTGGTTTAATTTTAAATTAAATTTTGCCACTTTTTTGTTTTGAATTTTGAAAAAATAGATTCAATATTTTGAATCAGTGTGTCTAATTTTTGTAAATAGTTCCCTTTTATTTTTTGTTAATATGAATAGTAACCTTAATATTTTTTGTTACCATGGTAAAGGGTAAATTGGGTAATTATAGTTAAAAATAAAATGGCAAGGATTATAAAATGATCCAAAAACCTAACTTAATTTTATTTTATGAGTACATTTCATTCATATTCATCCAAGATTCAGTCATATGGCTTTTTTTCATTTGGATGTGATTATAATCTTTATAGTATTTTATTTAAAAAAAGTCAAAAATGCCACACTCATGTTTTCAATAACTATAATATTTTTAACATAGGTATAACTGGAGGCTATGTTCATTTATAAATATTATGTCAAAATATAAATGATTTATATTCATCATAGTAATTTATTTCTAATTTTTAGTCAATAAATAATTATCTTAAAAATTTACACAATGGGGTGCAACAATTATTCAATTAAATGAAAAAATCAAATAAATGGTATTGAAAATAGTAAAAGTAATATAATTTGAGATAATTAATGTAATACAAAAAAATTATAGATTAACATGACATGTTAGGGATGTATTAAAATTTTTGGTTTGAATTTTACTTCTTTTCTTGATGTTATTAAAGTCAAAGTAATGAATAATTCTAAAAATGACATTAATGATATATTATAATAAATAATATTTTATTAAATGATATTAAATTTATAAAAAAAATATATTTAGATATTTTATTATGATATGGTTTATAATATCAACCATGGTCCATTTATGGGCCATTTTTCCATTTATAGTAACTATATTGACCCTCAAAGAATAAAAATCATTGTTGTCACAATAAGCGTGAAAGGGGTTAACATGGGTTAAAACAAAAAGATAAGGGTAAAATGGAATAAAATGTAACGCCCCGACCCCAGCTACCCAGAGCCGGTGCATTACTTCGTAACATTGGCATGATCCCAAAAGATCAAGTCTCGAAAGACCGATTAGTTTAGTAGCCTTGGAAACACTAGATACATTAATAATTCTTTCATTACATCAAAAATTAAACAAACTACAATAACATGGTCTTTATAGTCCACACTCATATCCTCTTCTGACAATCCCTGCAGGTCATTCATAAAATACTTCTTCACATCCTGGAAAATATTAAAACATTGAAAGGGGTGAGCTCAGATGCTCAGTAAGGATAACAATAATGCGGAAGCTTTCATAAATAATCATTAACAATTAAGGCAATGTATAAATAAAACAAAAGCCTTTTAAACATGAACTTCAACATAATATGGAAAAAGTAAAATGAGATAATGCCATTCACTTCTTCACATGGATATTCTACTGGTCGAATAATCACATGCAATAACAATAACCACTTTCATAATGATGGAATGCATAATGCCAGACTATCATAACCACGTAGTCAAGGCCTCGTGCCAAGACCACAAATAAGATTTTGTCAAGGCCTCGTGCCAAGACACTAGTTTGTCTCATGAGACCTGCCGATGCATCGAGGAGCTATAGCGGGCTCCACCCGTCACTTATTAAGTCCAATGCATTCCTCATATGAATAGGTTTAAACATATCATAAACCATAACATAATCATATCACATAAAACATGCATAAAGGAAACATAACATTTCCACATTTCAATCATAAGATTTCAATACAACACATTGATATATAAAAAAATGCTTTTAATACCATTTTCAATACCAAAATAAAAGAAAGTTAAAACATTGTATTTATTTTTCTTTTAAAAAAAGGGTATGGCTTGTAAAGGAAGCCGAAACTCAAATAATGGTCACGGCGGCGGAGAAGTCGTTGTCGCCGCATAAGTACGGAAATAAAAACATTCCCTTTTTTCGTTTAGCAAAACGCTTTGTATAAAAAGATTCCTTTTGAATAACCGTAAAAGTCAAAGGGGTTTATACACCGTATAAAATAAAGTTGTGTATAAAACCAAATATGCCTCAATGAAAGGAGATTGAGACGAAGTCCTTAAAAAGATCATTTTTAAAATAGAATAGATATATTATGTGTATTCACTATAGGTACACATAAAGAAAGTAAAAATACAAAATAGGACATAATAACATCATGACATAATTTGAAAGTAGGAGATTAACCCAAAGAATGGAAGTTGGGTTAAGAAATTCCCTTACAAAGATCATTTTTAAAATAAAATAGATCTATTATGTGTATTCACTACAAGTACACATAAATAATGTACAAATACAGGATATGACATAATAATATCATGACATAATTTGAAAGTAGGATATTAACCCAAAGAACGAAAATTGGGTTAAGAAGTTCCCTTACAAAGATCATTTTTAAAATAAAATAGATCTATTATGTGTATTCACTACAAGTACACATAAATAATGTACAAATACAGGATATGACATAATAATATCATGACATAATTTGAAAGTAGGATATTAACCCAAAGAACGAAAATTGGGTTAAGAAGTTCCCTTACCTCGTGTCTGACTTGACTCAACCGTTCTTTAACCTCCTGAATAATAAACTAGAGTTAATATATACCTTATTAAGAACCATTTTCAACTTCATTATCCTTATTATATCACTTATTACAATGATATGAACATTATGTAATTATTTAAGTTAATAATGTTCATTTTGTCGGTATTTGGTTCTTAAGTCAAAAATAGGCTTCTTACACTTACATGTTGTTAATTTGGTCAATGGTTCATTATATCCAGAATGGTATTCATGATGTAGATATCATATATGTCATATATATCCAGTACATACATTCATTTATAATATTACATCACATTTAGAGGTAAGAAATGAAATGCACCGTTCATGGAGACGGTAAGCCGTACGTACGCATGAACGCTACTTCCATTTCTATTTCATATTTTCTGGAATGGAATCATAATGATATGAGAGTATATTATAATTCCAGTATAATAACATATATAATATCATTAACTTTATCCTTCACACATCCCACATATGGTATTAACGAATCAAATCACTTTCAGGGGGCGGTAGTCCGCGCTTCCTAAAATGAAGATATCGTGTTTTACCCATAATGGAAACCATAAAGGTATGCCCAAAATGAAAAAAACAGAAGCTTAAGGAAAACATAAACATATTATATATCATATATAAAAATAGTGACATCATAATGGCCACCTTTTAAGGTGTTAAATGAGTGTTGAACAATCATCGTTTCGGGAGGCAGAATTTCGCCATCCACGGAAACCTTATGTTCTTTAACCATTTGATGTAGTTGTGTGGAAGTGTAGCTCAAATAAATCTTATAAAAACATCCTAGTATATTTAAGATACTGGTGTTGTTACAAAAGAAGTAAATAAAAAGAGTTTAGGGGGTTGGAGAAGCAAAATAAAACAAAAGAACATGAGAGAATGAATTACCTTAAAAAGTGTAACTCCTTTTGAGTTGAGCCTAAAGGCTTCCTTTGAAAGGATTCTGCCCAAAGGGAATCCTCTAGGATGAGGAGAGGGATGTGGAGAGAGCAAATGGGCAGGGGTTGGCCGAGCCAATGGCTTGAAGAGTGTGTGAAATGAGGTAGAGGTGGGGGCCTTTTATAAGAGGAGAGGAGGGGCACTTTTGGAAAGTAAAGGAACATTACATTATTTGAAAATGTGTTTCGGTTTTAAAAGGTCCCACATTGATAGAATTCGTGGATAAGGTGATAAGGCATCGAAATCCACTCATCCAATTGGTTTTGGCCATGTGTAGTTCATAGATTTTATATTATCTTTCCATTTTATTTAAATCATCAAATAATGATGTCATCGCTGCATCATTATTATGTCATAAATAATTAAATTTATTTAATGTCTAAAAATTATAAAAAAAATACTATGATATAGGAAATCTTTTTATCTTTCCAATGACTATTTATAATCAAAATTTGGACTTGTGTAACCCTACTTAAAAATTGTTTTAGTAAAACACTTTATGTTAGTGTCATTTTCACTTTAACATTAAATAAAAAGTAATTTATGTTATTTCCCAACAAAAGTGGATCCATGGGGTCCCCAAGTTAGGCCATGGCTTGTCTTGGTCGGCCATGACACAACCAATGAGGTTGGGACATGTGTCTAGGTCATTTAATATTATTAAAGTATTATTTATACCTTAAACTACCCTAATTACCACTAATCGCGATTAAGAACTTAATAAGTTACTATTCACCAAAAAAATTATTTTTATCCCATTGAACCACATTTTACTTCTTAATGACAACCATGTATGTCGGATTTTTGAAAATCAAATCACAGAAGTGGTAATATTTCATTTAAACGAAAAATCAGTTATTTAACAACCACTTAGTGGTTTCACTATTCATCAAAAATTGAAGTTTTTCAGAATAAGGCCAAAATTTCACCCTAAGCTATAATTGATATTCCGAATTGAAAAATGATGTCTATTTTACAAAATTCCAAACATATTAGTTGCATTAATTAATTTTATAATTAATTCCCGCTGTCACAACAAATAGCGTGTTTTTAAGAAACAATTTATATCAAAAGATTGGCAATTGTTTATGTCCAATTTCAATGTTAAATTAATTCTAATGACCACCATTGGATAAAATGGTAAAAATATATTCTAATTATACTTTAAAACCATCAAATATTATAATTTATCACTATAAATTATTTTGATTAAAAAAGTTGTTTTAAGTATTTTTCACTATTTATAAAATTTTAGAAGTTCTCAGAAAAATACCAAAAATTCAACATAGGCTAATTTCGATATTACGAATACAAAAATGAAGTCCATTTTGACATATAAAATTTATAATATTTCAAAAAGAAGGTATTACTATTCATAACGGCTACTTTGATTAGTCGCGGTGTTTTAGAACTCGAAGTTGCGTACAATGCAAGCTATTGTATTACTGAATGAGAAGCGTATCGTGGAAGCTCGGGGTGTTACATTCTCCCCTCCTTCAATAAATTGCGTCCTCGCAATTTGAAATTTTTCTTGGAAAATACAAGGTTGAAAAGAGAAAATACCTTTGAGGAAAACCCACATCGAAAATAAGGTTAATAAATATATAACATTAAAAGAAAGCAGGATAAGTACAAAGGTCACCCGATATAGCCCATTATAGGATTCTATGAAAATATGGATATGGAGGAGAAACAAACCATCAAGGTCTGATGGGGAGTTATAGAAAACAGGATTAGGAGAAAGTTTAACCACAAGAAAATCACAAACTTGTGATTGGTTAAACGGTCATTGAATCCCTAGTTGGAAAAGTTAACCGACAACATTTTTGTTTTAAGTTACCTTTTATAATGTTGAGGATTTTATTTAGGAGATTTACTAAGAACGTAAGGGAATATACATACTTGTTATGTATACTTTCATTCATTAATGAATTTTTACCACAAACCCATCTTTTACTCCAAATGGTAACAGAACTCAAAAATATTCTATTTATCCTAATTGTATAAGGTACCAAAGGTTAACACATACCATTTAGATTAGTAAAATTATTTTGTAATAACCAGGGACTTCCTGTAGGCTAGTGGTAGGAAATAAAGGCCTGTCGCACTTTGATTGTGGGTTCGATTCCTACAGCTTTGTCTGACGCGACGGTTTATGCCCCACCCTGCAGGTTGTCCTTTTCCTAAAACTATAGTATTATAATACTCCAAAAATAATCTTCATAAATTTTTTAACCTTAAACCCTACTATCCAAAAATCAACTTAATCCACTCCAACCTTTATAGTTATCCAAAATACCTCTGTCCAGACTTTCTCTAAAAGGTCTCTTAATTCCAAAATCAATTTATCAGATTCCCCAAACAAAGAAATGTTTCTCTTATTGTCACATACCAAAAATATGATTACCTTAATCATATTAAAACCTTACTGAAATCAAAAAGTAATGCAGTACAATCCATATATATATATTACATTATTCTTATAACCAGAATATAATCCTTGAGTCCAAAAGCACCAATACATTAGTTATTCTGCTTCAACTGTAGTAATAGCATAAGATTGTCCTTGATCCCTTGTCCTTTTCTGAGGTAAGTTTCCTTGACGCTTAGGACATTCATTTGCATAATGACCCATTTCTCTACAATTGTAGCATTCAACTTTGACAGCCTCTTTCTTTCCCTTGCAATCACGTGCCTGGTGACCTTTTTCTCCACATTTATAACAGACTCCCATTCCTTTTAGGCAAGTACCAGGGTGATTCTTCCCACAATTATCACATAATGGAAAATCCTTCTTTCCCTTTTTCCCTTTATCTGTCTCTTGTTCCACCGTTCTCTTCTTCTCTTGCTTTACTTTGTTGTCATAAGACTTAGAGAATTCCTTTTCTGTCTTGATAGCACATGAGACTATATCTTCGTATGTTGAGAAAGATTGTGACACTAGAGCTCGACGGAGAAATGGTTTTAACCCATCAAAGAAACGATCAATCTTACTTCTTGGGTTACGTATATAATCTGCAGCATGCCTCGCTAACCTTGTAAAGTTAGCCTCATACTTTGCGACATTCTCATCCTCCTTTTGTCTCAGACTCAAAAATTGCCTTTCCATATCCGCTCGATGGTCTCGAGGTAAGTATTTTTCTAAGAACAGTTCTTTGAACTCCTGCCATTCCATGTTTGTTAATTCATCATCTTCCTTTGTGTTTTGAATTAGTGACCACCATTGATCGGCATCTCCAGTGAGGCGGTAAACTGCCATGACAACCTTCTCCCTTTCACTACTCCCCAAGGCATGGAATATTTTCTCTAAGGAATTTATCCATTGCTCAGCTACTGTAGGATTTGTACTCCCATTGAAGGTTGGCGGTTGTTGCCTCATGAAACGGTCTAGCATTGATCCTCCACGTTGCGGATCAGGGTTCTCCATACGAGTAAGGTTGTTATTCATAACCTGCGTGAGTTGTCCCAGTATGGTAATAAGTTGATCAGCACCAGTTGTATCTTCAGGTCCACAATAATTATCTTGAGCAGGAGGGCAATCCCTACACGGAGTTCGTGCATTGATACAGTTTCCATTCCTTCTACTAGGCGCCATTTCTAAACAATGGCATAAACTAGATTAGTTTATGAATCAAAATACATAATTCCATACTTGTAAAATACTTAACATAAATTGAACTATTTATGGATATAATCCATAATCATAAAAAGGTTTTATTTGAGGAAGTATATACTCATAACCGTTCATAGTGGTTTGTAAAGAAAATGAGAATTATCCTAAGCGTATCCCCCGGGAGTGTCGTAACCAAGAGTGCAGCAAGGCCCGTTGTCGTGCACCAGTTCCCGTTCGAGTCTAGCTCAAAGCGGTGTTTTCGGGTTTTACCCCTAGGTACATCTGTGCCAGAGCCGCCTCTACCTGCTCGTATCCAGACAGGGATGTATTGCTCGGAAAACTCATATCATCTCTATAATACCAAAATTCTAGGAAGTTCTTCTATACTAATCCTCGAAGCCTATCTTTGGGCTATGCGTTCTAATCAGAGTTTATCTACATCTAGCTTTCAAGGTTAGTACTAAACTGCCTCTGATACCAACTGTAACGCCCCGACCCCAGCTACCCAGAGCCGGTGCATTACTTCGTAACATTGGCATGATCCCAAAAGATCAAGTCTCGAAAGACCGATTAGTTTAGTAGCCTTGGAAACACTAGATACATTAATAATTCTTTCATTACATCAAAAATTAAACAAACTACAATAACATGGTCTTTATAGTCCACACTCATATCCTCTTCTGACAATCCCTGCAGGTCATTCATAAAATACTTCTTCACATCCTGGAAAATATTAAAACATTGAAAGGGGTGAGCTCAGATGCTCAGTAAGGATAACAATAATGCGGAAGCTTTCATAAATAATCATTAACAATTAAGGCAATGTATAAATAAAACAAAAGCCTTTTAAACATGAACTTCAACATAATATGGAAAAAGTAAAATGAGATAATGCCATTCACTTCTTCACATGGATATTCTACTGGTCGAATAATCACATGCAATAACAATAACCACTTTCATAATGATGGAATGCATAATGCCAGACTATCATAACCACGTAGTCAAGGCCTCGTGCCAAGACCACAAATAAGATTTTGTCAAGGCCTCGTGCCAAGACACTAGTTTGTCTCATGAGACCTGCCGATGCATCGAGGAGCTATAGCGGGCTCCACCCGTCACTTATTAAGTCCAATGCATTCCTCATATGAATAGGTTTAAACATATCATAAACCATAACATAATCATATCACATAAAACATGCATAAAGGAAACATAACATTTCCACATTTCAATCATAAGATTTCAATACAACACATTGATATATAAAAAAATGCTTTTAATACCATTTTCAATACCAAAATAAAAGAAAGTTAAAACATTGTATTTATTTTTCTTTTAAAAAAAGGGTATGGCTTGTAAAGGAAGCCGAAACTCAAATAATGGTCACGGCGGCGGAGAAGTCGTTGTCGCCGCATAAGTACGGAAATAAAAACATTCCCTTTTTTCGTTTAGCAAAACGCTTTGTATAAAAAGATTCCTTTTGAATAACCGTAAAAGTCAAAGGGGTTTATACACCGTATAAAATAAAGTTGTGTATAAAACCAAATATGCCTCAATGAAAGGAGATTGAGACGAAGTCCTTAAAAAGATCATTTTTAAAATAGAATAGATATATTATGTGTATTCACTATAGGTACACATAAAGAAAGTAAAAATACAAAATAGGACATAATAACATCATGACATAATTTGAAAGTAGGAGATTAACCCAAAGAATGGAAGTTGGGTTAAGAAATTCCCTTACAAAGATCATTTTTAAAATAAAATAGATCTATTATGTGTATTCACTACAAGTACACATAAATAATGTACAAATACAGGATATGACATAATAATATCATGACATAATTTGAAAGTAGGATATTAACCCAAAGAACGAAAATTGGGTTAAGAAGTTCCCTTACAAAGATCATTTTTAAAATAAAATAGATCTATTATGTGTATTCACTACAAGTACACATAAATAATGTACAAATACAGGATATGACATAATAATATCATGACATAATTTGAAAGTAGGATATTAACCCAAAGAACGAAAATTGGGTTAAGAAGTTCCCTTACCTCGTGTCTGACTTGACTCAACCGTTCTTTAACCTCCTGAATAATAAACTAGAGTTAATATATACCTTATTAAGAACCATTTTCAACTTCATTATCCTTATTATATCACTTATTACAATGATATGAACATTATGTAATTATTTAAGTTAATAATGTTCATTTTGTCGGTATTTGGTTCTTAAGTCAAAAATAGGCTTCTTACACTTACATGTTGTTAATTTGGTCAATGGTTCATTATATCCAGAATGGTATTCATGATGTAGATATCATATATGTCATATATATCCAGTACATACATTCATTTATAATATTACATCACATTTAGAGGTAAGAAATGAAATGCACCGTTCATGGAGACGGTAAGCCGTACGTACGCATGAACGCTACTTCCATTTCTATTTCATATTTTCTGGAATGGAATCATAATGATATGAGAGTATATTATAATTCCAGTATAATAACATATATAATATCATTAACTTTATCCTTCACACATCCCACATATGGTATTAACGAATCAAATCACTTTCAGGGGGCGGTAGTCCGCGCTTCCTAAAATGAAGATATCGTGTTTTACCCATAATGGAAACCATAAAGGTATGCCCAAAATGAAAAAAACAGAAGCTTAAGGAAAACATAAACATATTATATATCATATATAAAAATAGTGACATCATAATGGCCACCTTTGAAGGTGTTAAATGAGTGTTGAACAATCATCGTTTCGGGAGGCAGAATTTCGCCATCCACGGAAACCTTATGTTCTTTAACCATTTGATGTAGTTGTGTGGAAGTGTAGCTCAAATAAATCTTATAAAAACATCCTAGTATATTTAAGATACTGGTGTTGTTACAAAAGAAGTAAATAAAAAGAGTTTAGGGGGTTGGAGAAGCAAAATAAAACAAAAGAACATGAGAGAATGAATTACCTTAAAAAGTGTAACTCCTTTTGAGTTGAGCCTAAAGGCTTCCTTTGAAAGGATTCTGCCCAAAGGGAATCCTCTAGGATGAGGAGAGGGATGTGGAGAGAGCAAATGGGCAGGGGTTGGCCGAGCCAATGGCTTGAAGAGTGTGTGAAATGAGGTAGAGGTGGGGGCCTTTTATAAGAGGAGAGGAGGGGCACTTTTGGAAAGTAAAGGAACATTACATTATTTGAAAATGTGT
Source organism: Viscum album (assembly GCA_963277665.1). Lineage (NCBI taxonomy): Eukaryota > Viridiplantae > Streptophyta > Magnoliopsida > Santalales > Viscaceae > Viscum > Viscum album. The sequence continues at coordinate 495,012,043 of OY728132.1, forward strand.
TTCGGTTTTAAAAGGTCCCACATTGATAGAATTCGTGGATAAGGTGATAAGGCATCGAAATCCACTCATCCAATTGGTTTTGGCCATGTGTAGTTCATAGATTTTATATTATCTTTCCATTTTATTTAAATCGTCAAATAATGATGTCATCGCTGCATCATTATTATGTCATAAATAATTAAATTTATTTAATGTCTAAAAATTATAAAAAAAATACTATGATATAGGAAATCTTTTTATCTTTCCAATGACTATTTATAATCAAAATTTGGACTTGTGTAACCCTACTTAAAAATTGTTTTAGTAAAACACTTTATGTTAGTGTCATTTTCACTTTAACATTAAATAAAAAGTAATTTATGTTATTTCCCAACAAAAGTGGATCCATGGGGTCCCCAAGTTAGGCCATGGCTTGTCTTGGTCGGCCATGACACAACCAATGAGGTTGGGACATGTGTCTAGGTCATTTAATATTATTAAAGTATTATTTATACCTTAAACTACCCTAATTACCACTAATCGCGATTAAGAACTTAATAAGTTACTATTCACCAAAAAAATTATTTTTATCCCATTGAACCACATTTTACTTCTTAATGACAACCATGTATGTCGGATTTTTGAAAATCAAATCACAGAAGTGGTAATATTTCATTTAAACGAAAAATCAGTTATTTAACAACCACTTAGTGGTTTCACTATTCATCAAAAATTGAAGTTTTTCAGAATAAGGCCAAAATTTCACCCTAAGCTATAATTGATATTCCGAATTGAAAAATGATGTCTATTTTACAAAATTCCAAACATATTAGTTGCATTAATTAATTTTATAATTAATTCCCGCTGTCACAACAAATAGCGTGTTTTTAAGAAACAATTTATATCAAAAGATTGGCAATTGTTTATGTCCAATTTCAATGTTAAATTAATTCTAATGACCACCATTGGATAAAATGGTAAAAATATATTCTAATTATACTTTAAAACCATCAAATATTATAATTTATCACTATAAATTATTTTGATTAAAAAAGTTGTTTTAAGTATTTTTCACTATTTATAAAATTTTAGAAGTTCTCAGAAAAATACCAAAAATTCAACATAGGCTAATTTCGATATTACGAATACAAAAATGAAGTCCATTTTGACATATAAAATTTATAATATTTCAAAAAGAAGGTATTACTATTCATAACGGCTACTTTGATTAGTCGCGGTGTTTTAGAACTCGAAGTTGCGTACAATGCAAGCTATTGTATTACTGAATGAGAAGCGTATCGTGGAAGCTCGGGGTGTTACATAAAAGGTTGTTTAATTTTTATTGGATGAGAGGATTTAGATCCATACTCATTCTATATTATAAATAAATTAAATTGGATACATTTGGAATTGAAAATTAATTTATATTAATTTAATATTTTCAGAAATTCCAAGAGTGCTCCTCCCCTCTCATATAAAAGGTTATCTCTTCTTCTCATTTATTCACACTTCAAAACCCATTTGGTTTGGATAAGACTGGTCCAAATCAATTTCTATAATCCCTCCTTTCATTCTATAGGTCCTATTTTAGGCATAATACCAACCTTATAGGGATTAAGGTGTTAATCAAAAGAGACTCTCTGAAGATGTGTTATAGTTTTTAACTGCGTATTTTAGTTTTATTTATTCTTCCACCACCTTCAAATATTAATTAACCATGATTATATAATAACACCATATATTCCATATACGGAGGTGTTTTTATATTAATGGAACAACCTATATCTATCTCCTCTTCCATTAAATGGGAAATGAAAACATTGTTCCAGTGTAAGGCAGACTACCACCTCGCGAACTGATGTAATTCATTTTCCATCACCGTCTCTAATGGACATATTATAATGATGGAATTGATATTTATATATAATATTAATGACATATTTATCATTCTAAAAATAAAATATATCATTTACCTTCTTACCTTTCCATTCACTAAAAATGATAACGTCGTTCGTGCGTACGTGTGGACTACCACTTCCACGAAGCGATGTGATTCATTTTTCATCACCATACCACATGGATGATATATATATAAGTATATTTAAATAATATATATGGTATTTATGATATTATGATCATTATAGAAAGATAAAATAATACTTAACTTCTTTCTATAATGATCATTGAAAAATGGTAACGTTAATCATACGTACGTACGTATGACCGTCTCCATGATTGTAGCGTAGTTCATTTTTCATAACCATATTTAATAGTTGGATTTAAAAGTATAATTGATGTATAAAAATGATAATTATGTAATTATTATTATTCTATATATAATGGAATAATGACCTCTTTGATCATAGTCAGCCTACCGAAGTCATTTTGGACTTTTGAACTGAATATCGTCAAAACATCCTACGTGAACTTAAATAATTAAGTAATTGTTATAACATGGTAATAAGTGAAATAAAAAAGAATAATAAACTTGAAAAAGTTTCTAAATCAAGAAAATAATTAATATATGTTTATTATTTAGGAAGATAGAGAATGTACATAATGATTTAGACTCAAGGTAAGAGACTTTCTTTTAAAAATCATCTTTTAAAGTTTCCCTTAAAACTCCCTTTTTCATCCATATCTATATTTCTAAAAGTTATTTTGTGGATGTTTTTATATGCACATAAAATATTTATAAAGAAACTTTTATGTCACTTTTGACTTTCTTTCAATGGTTTTCAAAAGGATTTTTTTTACAGAATGTTTGACTTTCTTTACAAAAAGACAAACATAAATATTTTATTTTAACATATACAATGACAATGACTTTTCCCGCCACCATAACCATTATTTGAAGTTTGGATTCCTCTACAAGATTTCATGTTTTCTTCAAATAAAGAAACTCTATTTCCTTTTTTCTAGGTATTTTTTCTATTAAAAATGGGGTTTTAGGAAGAAAACGTATTTTGATATCTAAAATGCTTTGCACACAGTATTAAATGAGTTTTTCAAGGGTTTTTTCCATGATAAGGTCCTTGGACATTGTTTACAATGGGTTGAGCCCCATTATAGCTCATAGATGAGTCAGTTATAGCTTATACGATGGGTGCACCCAAATAGTGCTCCAATGCATTGGGTAATACTTATGTTTTCCAGAGAATTATATTAGAAGTCGGACGTATGGTCATTCCAATTGCAAGGGTTTTGAACGGGGTTTAAGATGATGATGTCTCAAAGCACCTATGTGGATTTTCTATGCTTGCTAATGAGTTTTCATGGAAGTCATTTGATTTCAAAATGTAAGATAATAATCTTTTTAAAGAAAAAATGTTTCCCTTTTCGGATAAAAATGTATGTTTTTAAGAAAAGGTTTTTTTATAATTTTTCATGTTTTTCATTGGACTGACTGGTTTTTTCATCTTATGTCCTTTACTAAGATTTTTGTGTTCATCCCACCTTTTAAAATGTTTTTCACAAGGTTTAAGGATGAATAAAGGAGGGAAATAAGACAAGTTGAATGTCATGAGGATTTTTCATGTAAAGAAGTTGTATTTTATTTTAAAAGTTTTATATTGAGGGAAATATGGATACTGATTAGAAGTGTCCACTTTGTATATATATGAGTTTGTTATGTAAGAGTAATAACCTAACTCTCTAAAACTCTAAACCTAAAAGATCTATGGGAATGTATGAAATTAAATTCTAGTTTAAAGTTACTAGAATATGTAATGTTTAAGGATGGATCCTTACATTAGAATTCAAAAAAATATATTGAGGTTATAGTGACTTCAATCATAAAGAGAAGAGGTAAAGGGAGAATTAAGATGAGATCAAAGTGTGGAATTAAAACTGAAACCATATTGAAATAAGAAACAGATTTGAAAACAAAAAAACCAATGAGGCTCTGATACCACTTTGTTGGTGGAAAGTGCACTAGCAGAGACAATTCACACAAACCCAAAAGGACTGGATTGGGTCTTTTGTTCACAGTATTCAAATTCAAAAGAAACAAAACATTCAAGATGCAAGAAAGTAAGAAATCATTAAATGGAATGCAAGGATTTAACGTGGTTTAGCCCCATTGGGGCCTATGTGCACGATAAGAACACCACCCACACACATGCATTTTTATTAAGCTCAAGAAAACAAGATTTACAACATACATGCATAATGATAAAACTTACATTGTCAAATGCTCCAGCTGTCCTGTTCTCTTCAAGCTATAATCGGGAAGTCGATGAAAATCTTTAAGCTTGCAAAGGTTGAAGGACTCACCTAGTTTGGAAGTCTTCCTTCACTTAGGAACTCGACCACACATTTTCATCAATAGAGGATGTCATTAGAACTCCACCAGAAGAAGCACACCAGCGGTGTACACCGAAGGACGACATGCACTAAGATTGACCTCCGAGAGAATCTAACACACCGAAGCTAGGGTTTCTAGAATGAGAGGCATATCCAAACCTAGGCAAGGAGAATGAGTGATTTGGAATGTCGAAGGACAGGTGCAAAGGTCATCAACTCCCCTGACACGTCTGCGACTCAAAATTGTCCATCCAACCAGAAAATGTTGCGCATAGGGAGACGGTGTCGCCTATAGAAACAAGCGTCCAAAACCAAGGGTATGTGGACACCCGTGATTATAGGAGTGGCGAGATAATCAACGGCCAGAAGCTTGCATGTGGCGAATGCATGACAAATGGGCATATTTCAAATTGAAAACAATATGAAACGCCTAATTTCATACATATTATGACAAATGTTAAGGGTTCGTTAGTGGTGTCCTATTGAGTTCCATACTCATATTTTGCATGTGCATCTTGGTGGATGTGCAAACTTCATGTCATATGGCACAAGTAAAGATCATGGCCTTTAAATAGGAGGTTGAGTTGGTAAAAGATTGATAGGACCAGTGTAGGTGTCGTAGCCCAAAAACACTTGGTCCAACTCAAGTACTATGATTGTATGGTATTATGTGACATGAATGATGACAACACGTGAGTTATTTCTCTTTGTTCCAATTTCTCAGTTATTTCTTGTTATTAATGATATGTGGTGTTATGACATGAGGGTAAATGGGTGCTCCAATGATAAATTTGGTAACCCTCAATACTAGTAATCAATCTCTAGCAATCAAGGACCACATTTGAAGCCACACGATGCACCTATTCAAGTTGTGTGGTTCAATGGTGGGCTTTGTCGTTGCATTTTCTTTCTTAAATATAATTAGGATTCTTTATCCTCAATCATAAACGAGGGTGAAAACTATTTTCTGGAGTCATCTTGAGAATAAGATCCTTACAAACTAAAAAGGATAAACAATTTTGAAAAAATATGGTATCTGTTAGGTTCACACTTAATTTTTTTTTTAAAAAAAACCACTTGAATAATTGATATTAAAAAAAGTTTTTCAAAGATTAATCTCAAAATAATGGCACTCAATCGATTAAGGGCATGTATCAATCATTGAATTTTAAAAACCGTGATTGAAAAAGGGGGCTACAGATTTACAATATCTAAATAATGTCAAAGAAAAAAGAAAAAAAACTACCCATATTTCGCTTCTAGACGACGCAGCTATTCATTCAGCTCCCGAAATGGTGATCTCGGCCAAGGAATGGCTGTCGGTTTCCTCGCAGTAGGAGATCCATATGCACCAGCATTCTCTTTTCTCAGGCGGCCGGAAGCTTCATTGGGACTGCAGGTGTCTGTAATCTTATTCAACATCTCCACCAGAAGCATGCCTTCACTGGAATGCTTCCCAATCCCGTCGAACATATCTGAAACCAAACCCAACAGTTCTTCTCTTTCGTGCAGCAGCGAGCTTCTCTCATCTTCCAGCTTGTCAATGGAGGCATCCGAGTCTCTCACCTTCTTCTCCAGCTGATATGTGAGCAAATCAACTTCAGATTGTTTTTCCCCAAGGTCGGCTCTGATCTTCTCCAATTTCTGCCGAGAACTGGTCAGTGTTTCTTCTAGCAATTCCATTTTATGCTTCAGACTGCATATATTATCCTGGAGTTCCACGATTACCGCGTTCTTATCATCAATCTCCATGTCCCTCAGAGCCATAGCCGTCGCCATCTCAGATTTTAAGGCCTGCTCAAGATTTTCATCCACAAGCATTTGAATGGAGGCATCTGGAGCTTTAACCTTCTCGAGTTCCTGTCTCAAACAGGACGACGTTTCCTCCAGCAGCGCCACTTTCTCCTTCAAACTGCAGATATCACTATTGAGTTCTGCGACCATGGCGTTTTTGTCTTCAATCTCCTCTTCCAGACCCTCAGCTGTTGCGATCTTCTGTGGAGCTTCAATTTTCCTGGTTTCTGTCGTTGTTTTCTCCGCTTCTTGATTCAAGAGCGCTATCTGCTGTTGGAGGAAACCGATTCTGCCATCCTTTTCCCCTACCATTTGAATAAGGCCGTCTTTATCCTGCTTTAGGGTTTCTTCCACCTCTACTTGTGCAAGAAGGGAGGCCTCTATCAGCCTACACTTTGAATTCTTCTCTTCAAGCTCAGCTTTCAATCCTTCTGCAACATTTCTCCAAATCTCCAACTCAAATTCCATTTCATTTCCCTCGCAGATTCTCTCGCTCAATTCTGAATTAGCTGCATCAAATGCATCGCCAACTTCCTTCAGCTTTTCTTCCAATTGACTCTCCATCTTCAAAGCTTCCTCAAGCATTTCTTTGTGCCGCTCAAGCTCCTGGAGCAGTAGATTCTGGTTTGTTTCATTAGCATCCAATTCCTCGAGCGTTCTCTGTAATGAAGCTGATTTCTTAGATTCTTCCTCAATTCTTAGATTCTTCAGTTCCATCTGTGCCAATAGGCATGAAATTTGCTGCTCCTTGTCACACAAATCTGTGTTGGCCTTTTCAGCATTTAGTTTTAAAATAGCCTCGGAAAACTCGGATTTCAACACCAATAACATCAAAGAACTCTCTGCATTTTGTAAATTTAACTTCATTATATGAGAATGACAGTCATCCAACTCCCTCTTGAGCTCCTCTATAACAATATATTTACCATTTAGCTCAGAGATGCAGCCATTCAGGTTCTCTGATAGCTTCTCCATTTGACATCTCCATTCTTCTTCTTTAGTTTTGAGGTTCTCAGAACAACCTCTATGCACTTGCTCCAAATTTTTGAGCTTGCTTTTCAGCTTTCCCATGGAAGAAAAACTTCCAGCTTCACGAATTTGAGCCTCCCGAAGCTCCTTGAGGGATTCAAGCAAATCACGATTTTCTTCCTCCAATTTGATTACTCTATATTCCATGTCTTTGTAAAGAGTTCCTTTTGAGCTCAGTGAACTCCTCAAACTTGCAATTTCCTTGTCCTTGTGAATGGTCAAGCTTTCTGCCTTTGATTTCACCTCTTCACACTCAGAGAAGGCACTCTCAATGCAATGTTTGGATTCAGAAAGCTGAGATTCCAAAGACCTCCTTCGGCTTTCCTCATGAGCCATAGCTTGGTTGCACATCTTCAACTGGCTTCGAAGATCTTCTGAGATTCTAGTTTGAGACTCTAAACTCCTTTGGAGACAACATAACTCGTCTAGCAACATAGATTTCTCAGCATCCCAATCATTCTTGTTGGCATGGAACTGCTCTCGCAGCTTCTCATGAGCGGCTTCCAGATGTTTAAATTGCTCTTGCTTCCATTTTAGTTGATCTTTGATCTTTGTACTTTCTTCCTCCTTTGATGTCAGCAACATATCACCTCCTTTTCTGAGTTCAATTGTAGCCCTGATTGTTTCCTCTGCTTCTGAACATTTTTGTTGCGAAAAACTCAAAACCCCTTTAAGGCCTTCAATCTCTTCCTTCAATGCAGTAATCTTTTTCCGTTGCTCTAAATCCTTTATATTTGCGTCTTCCAATGCTTTCACCACCTCTCCATTTTCCCTTTCAAGTTTCTTCAAGTTTCTGTCGTAGTTAACTCGCATGGTCTCATTTGCAGATTTCAAAATCTTCACAATGTCTTCTTTTTCCTGTAGCCTCCATTGAAGATCATCATACATCTTCCTGATTGAAGCGAAATCATCTTCCCTTTCATTTGATATCATCTTATCATCCATCTCTCCACATTGAAGCAGTATAGCGACAAGGAACTCCCTACAACCGACACATTGAAATGGAAATCAAAACATAAAAATGCAAATGCAAATGCTAAACTAGAAGATTGATGAACACAAAATCAAGCTAGAGGATGCTGATGAGAAATAGTACAGTAATGCTACCAGGTTACGGAACCTTGATGATGGCGAATGCAATAGAACACTTATTCACTGAGTGACTGCAGCAAGATTCCTTCTAGGACGAAATTTCTAAATCTACATTCATTTTAATTTGGCCTCGTTTCCTCTGCAACCGATCAGCGCAAAATCTGCTTAAAATCGAAACATGACATAAATAAGGATGAAGAACAACGTGTCTTGGATAGACAGCGAAAAGCAAGAAAGAGAGTGGTTTTGAAGAGAATTGAGACTTGATAATGATGAAAAGAAGAAGAAATAATAATGGAGGAAAGAAAGAAAAGGGCGTTGCGTCTTCCAGTATCCAAATCGAACCCTAGCTTCTCCACGTTTCTTTATCGATCCCGACGGTTTCTCCACATCCAAACAAAGCACATACGAAATACCTGGCTAGATCGATGGACTTATTTTGCAGAATCGAAGGAGAGTTTTCAGATCACTGAACTTCGCGCTTCTTCTAGCTAAAGAACAGGAAAGCAGGTTCCCAAAGCCGGTTCTGTAGGAATCGCTGGGTTTTGAGGATTGAAAGGACGAGCAGAGGAGGGGTTACTAGCCGTTGGGATTTGGGGGAAGAGGGCTTGGGCTCGTTTAAAAAATGATATGCCCCGCTCACGTTGCGGTTGCGGTCAGTCATCATATTGGGCCCTTAGATCCCCGCACGCTTTTTTACTACTTCATTTTTAAATTTCAAAATCATCATTTATAAACTATTTAATCTCACCGTATTGAGAAGTCCTATTTGATATTTATTTTTTACATATTATTTGTCATTTAATATCTTAAAATGACAATAATAATACCTCATCTCAATGGCATCCCCTATTGGCCTCTCGCCCGAACCTTTTCACTCTAGATGACTTAGATGGATAGTAATTAGTAGTTTTTGAATTATGGATGAATCTTCTTTAAGATATAACTTTGTCGTTTTGTTATTTCATAATAATTTTTTGTGGGAAATACCCTTTTGAAGAGCATAGAAAACAAGGGAGAAAAAAGGAGAAAAACGTGTGGCGGTTGTCCTAGACTCACAACTTTTAAAAGGGGTGAATTGAAAAACTTATACAAATTAAAAAAATTGAAAGTAAAAAAGTTTGACCGTAAAACTTTGGTATATCCGGTATTTGAAGAAAACGAGGAAAAGATACAAGTTAAAACAACAATAAATGAAAAACTTGAGAAAGAGAAGTTTGATAAAACAAAAACAAAAAATTAAAGACAAAAAATAAAAAAATCAACAAAAGCACAATGAACATTGAAACATAAATTAAAGTATGCAATGTAAAGAATATTAAAATTGATAAAGGAGTTGATGATAAGAAGCCTCTACATATCATTTACTAGTAAAAGATCCCTAATTCTCATGCTCAAAACTTTTTTGCTTTTGTCCCAAAGTGGTAGGGAAATCACATGCCTAGATTCAGTAAACCAACACTAAATACAACCGGTGCTCATTTTTACAACAAAACTTCAACAAAGTCTTCTTTGTTCTAAAGAATGAGAGAGAGAGATGGAGTGATACAAAATGGTTGAAGACTTCATGCTTTTTTAAAGTTGAAACAATAAAGATGAATAGGGCATAAAGGATGAAGAATGAAATATAAGGAAATCAGAATCATAATGATTTCAATCATCAAAGGCTGAGAGCTCTTGAAGATGCAAGAGTGTTCTATGAACAAGTAGAATTTCTCGGAAGAACTTTGTCACAGGGAGTAATGAATGAGAGAGTTCTTGATCAATGAAATTTGTACTTTGAAATGATTTGCTTGATCCTTTATATAACCCTCAAAATATGATCATTATTAAAAGTGTGTGTTGATGTATTGAAGTTGAAAACACCATTATTTCTTCATAAATTTCACGAAAGTCTGTGGGATTTTTGAGATTTGGTGTTGACTTAATTATTCCCAACACCTTCATGATTCGATGTAGACTTTCTATTATCATTATTTGAAGGTGTTCAGGAATAAAATAATCGATGAAGTCTTTGAGGTAGATTATTTTATTTTTGTCATGGCAGAGATGACCTTTGTGCTGTATTTTGTTCATTAAATCCCTCACCACACCACAATGAGTGTCTTCTTGTGGTATCTCGTACCACATCGAAGTGCTCTTGCTGAATGATATGTGATATCATTCAAATCAACTCCCAAGGAGATTATCATACTCATTAGACCTCTAACACATCATTTGATGATGTTATTGACTGTAAAGGAGTTTAATAATTGGATTCATTAATGAGTATCTGTCACAAAGAGTTGCAATGGTGAAAGTCATAAGTTCGGTCATATCATAATGTATGAAATAGGACGACTCCAATAGGCTCCTTCATTCAATGAAGGCGGCCCATAAAATGGAGTTCTGCATTCCTCATTCGGTGATTGGTGTTGATCCTTCGCTGGCCAACACTCTCTTTAACTCTCTTCTCCCTATTTTCCTTCAAGGAGGTGGTGTGAGCACACCGCTGCAGATAAGTGGTCCTACTGAAGCGTTAGATGATTCCAATGGCTGGTGAATACCGTTGGAGGCAACAACCCGTTGGTTGTTGCGTAGGGAACTCGATCAAACCCACTTCCAATGAAGATTGAAAGTTTGGAAGGTGAGGTACATCATTTTATGGTTTTTCTTGTTTCATCTTGTTGATTCCTCTCCTATTCGATCTTGTCATTGTTTTCATGTAATATTTTTCTGCTAATGTGCATAGAGATGTCCTATGAAACCTATAAGTGATATCATATCAAAGGCCGATGATGAATCGATCAGATGCAGATCCGTTTAGAAAACCTGAAATGGATTTTTCCAAATGCCATGGCATGACCACATCACTACATCATGGTTTGTATGGGTTTTCCTCCAAAACGACATGATCAGCTCAACACCACACCATAGTGATTTATTTTTCTAAGTAAAACGACTATTTTTAGTGAAACACTCATTTTCTTTATAATAAAGAACAAAGCATCGTTTTGACGCCACCGTGGTGTGGTTAGCCCAACACTTTGTTGTGGTCAGAGCCACCGTGGTGACCATCCACGTCGTGGTGGACATCAATGAGTCGTTTCAATTCTTTGTGAGATTGATGAACCGAAATGGATTATGGTTTCAAAACAACATCCAAAACAATTTGGACAAGTTGTGGTCCTTGGTAATACCAAAGGGCCAAAACAACACGCGACACTTCACTACAACATGGTTCGAAGATGGTCCTTCAAAATCCAAAATGGATTTAGATAATATCACCCGGTTGTGGTGCATGTCGTGTGATAGGTTGTCGAAGGGACTACCAAATTATTTATTACCTACCAACTCTAGTACAATGTTAAGCATGATCGTATCCATAGGGGGAAGACAAAAGTGTGTGTAAACAAAGAAAAAGGAACAAAAACTCAAAGAAACACAAAGCAGTGGTGAAATGATGAAAATAGAGCAGATAAAGAAGAAACCATGAGCAAACAACAATAGTAGCAAACATAAATGAATGGGTTAGGGGAAACATCAATTGTTTGTCTTTAAATTGATGCTCCTTCATCCAAAAGAAAAGAGAAATATGGAGAACCACTTCTATAAATGAAATCAAATCCAACTGCCAAGAGGGGTGACTCTCGACTAGTAAATGAAGGGTTTTCACTACTACAAAACAACTATTTAACAACGTTGACATTTATCAGCGCCAACAAAAAGTGCTGCTAAAGGATACCTTTTATCAGCGATTTTTTTGGCGCTGATAAAATGTACTCTTTATCAGCTCTTTTTTTTAGCGCTGATAAAATGTAATCTTTATGAGCGCTGATAAAAGGTAACATTTATCAGGACTTTATTTTTATCACTGATAAAGAGATCATTCACCAATATTTTTTTAGTTTTGATAAAGGTCTCGAATAAAATGAAATAATTAAATAAATAAAAATGAGTTTATTAAAAAAATATTAAATTTTTTATTATTAAATAATTATTGATAAAAAATGAATAAATTAATTATACTATATATAAATTATAATTACTAATAAATAGTATATATTAAATATACAGATATATGTAAAATGAAAATCAAACAAATAAAAATTAAATATAAGTAAATTAAGAAAAATATTAAAAATTTATTAATTAAAAAATTATCGATAATATTAATAAATAGTATATATTAAATATATATTTATATATATGAATGTATATACATATGATTTATAGAATACAAAATATTTTTGCTTTACATTAAATAGTCATATATTTAGTGAATGATTTATAATTAAAAATTAATATGTAGAAAAAATATTGACTGATTGCATCGAGTAATGAACATAATTGAATGTCGTTTGTTTTTTCAATTTAACATATATTAAATGTGTGTTATATTGATTTCATATACATATACATAATTAATGCATTTTTATATACAATGCACACACACAAATATTTACGTAATTAATGAAATCTTATATAGAAACATATACACCTAATATTTATGTAATTTATTCAAATTTTAGAATTCATTTTAGAATTTCATTATAACATGATACATTTAATATATAACGTCTTTAATTGGTAAATTTTATTTATTTATTTTTAATTTTATTATAGTTTGGTATTAACTCATTTTTAATATTTTTTATTTTTTATTTTTTGGGAATTTAATCATTATCTATTATTTATTTATATATCTTTATTTATTATGTTTTAATATTTTCAATATGTATTCATCTTTATTTCAATATATATTTATATTTTTTTAATAATTTTTCTTTAATTAGTAAAACTTATCCATTTTTCAATATTATTAGTGTACTCATTTTTAATTATTCAGTTTCACTCATTTTTAACATGCATGCATTTAAAATTAAATATTCATTAATAATGTTAAAAATATATTTGTAAATAAATAAATATAAATAAATATATCTATAAATAAATATATTCATAAATGTATATTTACTATATTTATACATTTATACATTTATAATTATAAATAAATAAATAAATTTTTTAAAAAGTATTTATATAATTATAAATAAATAATTATATATATTTAAATAATTAAAAAATTATAATAAATTTATTTAAATAATGAATATATTTTCTATATTTATTATATATATATATAATTATATAAATATATATAATGATATAAATATATATAATGATATAAATATATAAATATTATTTTTTAAAAAGTATTTATATAATTATAAATAAATAATTATATAATTAAATAAGTATAAAATTATTATAAATATATTTAAATAATGAATATATTTACTATATTTATATTTATACATATTTCTAAAATAGTGGAGATTTAGAAGATGGAGCGGAATGACACGAAAGACGGAAACCCTAAAGCTGCAATTCTTCAATCTTCATTCAGAGTTGAAGGTTAGGATGTTACAGATATGTGTTTATCGCCTGTTCCGAGGTTGGCGTCATCAGCGTCGACTAGGGTTTCAGATGATGGAAGGATCGTTGTTTCAGTTTTGGTTGGAGGAGGCCGCGATGTGGCTCGAGGCGTCGGTCTATCCCTGGATCGGGGTCTGAGTGATGGCGGATGGAGCGAGGAAGCTTGGGGCGGCGGTCGGTCACTAGATTGGGGTATGGGTGATGGAGGACGGAGCAACAATGACGTGGCTCGGGATGCTGTGCTGGATCGGGGTCCGGGCGATGGCAGAAGGGTCAGGTATCCTTGCAGTGATGTGGACCCGACTCATGTGATGGCTTCACATCCTGCTATGCGAGATTCATATGGTCCAGCAAATGATCTGCCTATTCACAAAGGCATATCGTTTGCAGATGCACTAGCTAAAGGTACAAAATCTGATGTTTTAAATCATGCGGTTCGTGAACCTAGGATTTCCAGATCTGATGGAGGGAGATTCACCATCATTGCTAATCATGTGGCAATTAGAGAACGACTGGATACCTGCAAGTTCTCGCTTATTGAGCGTTTGATTCTGTCTAAGGGGGATAAACTGGTGAACATAGAGGATTTGAAATCTAAGCTTTCCCGGATCTGGGGCATTTCTGTTGGAGTTGGTGGTCTAGAACCAACTACTTTATACTTTATTCATTAATAAATACCTTATCACATCTTGATTGTTCTTCTGTATGACAATGCATGTGATAATGTCCTAAGGATAATTGTTGCATTAAAGGGTCATAGTGGATCCCTGCTATGATGAGAATCCAGAAGTGTTATAACACTATTCTTGAATATATGTTCTATGACCGGATGATGTTATTTGAGGGACATAAATAATACAGGCCATTAGGGGTGATGGCTCATAAAATTTTGAGGCATCTTCTCATGGTATGCACCCTTGGTAATATTCAGGAGGATATTATGAGAATGAGACCCGCCAGCAGGAAATCCATATTTTATAGTGTCATTGGATGTTCCTATCTGCAGATATGTGTATTGGTCCTTAGACTTTAAGATTATTATTAATGAGTATTACAACTAGCGCACTTTGATGTATTGACGAAAACTGTGATGACACACTATTCGTAGTGAGGTAGGATATGTTGGGTGTGACATGAGTAATACTGCATTAATAGATAATGCGAGAAAGGATTTGTCACTTCTGTTCTATAACGGAAGTAGATATCCCAGGTCCTTTGATAGAATTGATATAACCTAAATAAATCCATAGTCATAGTAAGCAATGAGTGAGTTCAATTTCAGAAAGTCAAAAAAAGAATAATCGAGCACATGGGTTGATGGCACTAGCATGCAATCTGCTTGATTCGAGATATCGAGACAAAGAGATCACATTACACGGTAAGCGTTCGTAGGATGTGACATGTCATTGCGACGTTAGCTTCTTTCTCTATGGGTTCCTTGGCGTGTTGCTAGACGCTAACCTTGGACTTTAGGCAGACTCTGTCTAATGCCACTGAGAAAGAGGCCTAGAGGGTCACACACTAAGTGTGTCCAAGTATCTCAGTTAAATATTAATTTAAAAAGTTGAATAAAGATTATTCCAGATTTTGGTTTAATAATTATTTAAGGATGCCTGATCACATTTATTTCGACACTAGTTATTCGAGAGAATATATTGTGGGCGAAATAATATATTTATTAGCGAGTAATGTAGTGATATTTATTTGAGAAATAAATAGCCATTATTTAAGGTCTAATAAATGTGGTGGAGGAAATAAAGAAAATGAAAAAACAAAAGTACATGTCGTGTATATTAATATACACGCCGTGTAATTTTTCTAGGGATTTGTGAGAAATAATATTATTTATTTAATTAAATAATATTAGGTGTAATTGTAAAGACCCAGAATTTTCATATAATTTTTTTTAAAATTATTTGAGATTATTACGAGTCTGTGAAAATTGACAGCACGTGATTCCGAGGCCCAGAGAGCTCAGAACGGAATTTTGAACTTTTTTAAGGTACGTTCAGTAAACGTGCGAGCGGTAATTTCTATCTTTTAAACCGGTACTCAGATTAAAAATCCGAAGACACCGTTGAATTCACAACACCATGATTCGCTTAAGGGAAACTTAATTTTGTTCGAAAAAAGTCAGACAAAAAAGTTAATTTTTGGACTTTACAAAAAAATAATAAAATAACTCAATGAGTAATTTTATTTCTTTCTTTATAACCAATGAGCGACGGTGGCAGAACCGCTGGATTGTCAGACCATTGAATGGCCGGTTACACTTGCTTGTGTAACCGCACCGTCGGGAGATTAATGGGTTCATTAATTGAATTCATTAATGAACCTCATTAATTGTGTGGTGAGTTAAACTCCTCTCTTCATCTATTTAAACAAATCTTGAGCATGAGTCTTGTGCATTCACGAGAGGAACCTTTGATGAAGTGCCGGCGACGACTTCCTCCAACGTCGAACGGAGCTTCGACGCCTTAGAGGATTCAATCCAGAGTTCAACGAACGCCAACGAACATGCTACGAACGCGAACCCATCTTCCTCATCCGTACCATCTACCAACGTGTTCGAGGTAGGAGTTTTATTCAAAGAGTATTATAATTCTTCTAATCTTGTTGATGATTGAATTGCTTCCATGTTATAATGTTAACGCGAAGGGCGCGAGCCGAGCGAACAAGGCCTGGACCCTCCGCCGATCTTGGTATTGGTTGCGTTCTTCATCGGCGATCGGAAAATATGGTGGTAAGGTGAAACCGAGGGCCGCACTGTAACACCCCAAGCTTCTACGGTACGCTTCTCTTTGAATAATGTGATAGCGTGTGTTGTACGCAACACCGAGTTCTAACACACCATAACCAATCAAACCAGCCGTTATGAATAGTAATACCTACTTTTCGAAATTATATATATTTTATATTTTAAAATGGACTTCATTACTGGATTCGGAATATCGAATTTAGCCTAAGGTGAAATTTTGGTACTTTTCGGATAACTTTCATATTTTGATGAATAGTGAAAATTACTAAATTTTAATTAAAAACAACTTTTTTTAATCAAAATAATTAATAGTGATAAATTATGAATTTGAGTGGTTTTAAAGTATATTTAGAATATATTTTTACCATTTAATATAATTTTGGTCATTGGACATAATTTTACAATTAAACCGAACATAAACAAGTGTCAATCTTTTGATAGTTATTATCTCTTAAAAACACGCTTTTTGTTTTGACAGCGGGAATTAATTTTAAATTAATTTCTGCCACTTATGTGTTTTGAATTTAGAAAAATAGATTCCATATTTGGAATCAGGATGTCCAAATTGTGTAAATAGGTAACTTTTATTTTTAGACATTTTGAATAATTACTGTGGTAAATATTTTATTTACCATGGTTAAGGGTAAATCTGGTAAATAAGGGTTAAAAAATAATATTATAATAATACTAAATTACCCTAAAACGTGTCCTAGCCTTATTGGTTGATACATGTTCGACCATAGGCATCTTTGGGTCGATTTGGGGACCCCATGGTGCCACTTGTAGGTGATAGGGACACTTTATTTTAATTAAGTTAAAATGAATACAAAAATGACACAATCATATATCTTTTTGAAAAACAATTATTACATAGGGTTATATATGTTGGATTTTAGATTATAAATATTCATTAGAAAGATAAAAAGATTTCCTACATAATGATATTTTATTTATAATTTTTAGACATTAAATAATTTATTTTATTTAAGACACAATGATGATGCAGTAATTACTAAAATAGTGAAAAATTAAATTAATTGATATTATAAATACCCAAATAAATATAATATAAAACTTTTAATGAATTAAACTAATTTTCTAGGATAATATGATATATTAGGATTGATTTAATTTACTTTGTTCGAAGTAATCAATCTGTTATGAGTTTCAAAAAAATCAACTATTGAATAGTGTCAAAATTGACATAAAAGAGTTCTTAAAACAAATATTATATTATTAATTGATATTAAATTCCTAAAAATCTAATGTTCGGCCAAGAGACTTATATCATGATAGTTTCATCATTAATGGACCACTTGGGGGTCGCTTGGATGTATATAGTAAGTTTATTAACCATATTATATAAAAATACAAAGAGACATTGTAAAAGTGAAACTAATTAACTTAGAGTTAATACTTAAAGATAAGGTTAATATAAGTACCCAAACCTGTCTAAATTCTATTGGTTGAGTTTTTTTCGACCCATCCCCACCTTAACCTTTGAATAATAAACTTTGGAGCCACTAGAAACCGAATATGAATTTATTATAAATTAATATTTCTAGCTTTTCCAAAGGTGCCCCTCACCCCTCTTATAAAAGGGCACTCCTCCTTCTCATTTCTTCACACCTTCAAAGCCTTTTGGTTCGGCCAAACTCTGCCCAAATACTCTCCCAACTTCCCTCACTACAACCTAGAGGCCTTATTTTGATCAGAAAGCCAACCTAAGCAGCCCTTTTGATCAAATCAAAAGGAAGAACCCGAAGAAGAGGTAATGATTTTACCACCCTTTTCCCAAGTTCATTACTTCTTCCACTTCTTCTTCCTTTGTTGTTACCATTCTAAAATAATAACTCCAGTATCATATATATACTGTGATGTTTTTATAAATATGGTACAACCATATTCAGTATTCTATCCACCCTTTGAATAACATGTCACCATACGTGCATACGTACGGCTTACCGTCTCCACGTCGTGGTGTAATTGTTATTCAATATAATATTATTTGGATGGGTATAAAAATGATGTGTAACTCATGTAAATAATAAATATAACATGTTAATGATTCAGTATATATGATATACCATCCATTTATATATTATTTTAATATCAAAAGAATGATATTGTCGCTCGTGTGTACGTACGGACTACCGTCTCCACGAACGCGATGAGATTCATTCTCCATCATATCCATTCAAGTATAATTATCATTTGATGATTTAAAAAATGATTTTTAAGGACTTGATATCATTCTGTATATGAATAATATACAACCTATCCTTTACAAACATGTCTTACGTAACAAAACATATAAAAGAAAACAAGTAAGTTAACACCCGAAATAATGATAATACTAAGATATTATTATCAAATCAATATTAAAAGATCATATATGATATCATATTAATGTATATGATTCTTGTATAATTTAGTAACAATTATTTCACCATTATATAGGAGGTTAACCTACCCCAACCAAGGAAAAGTACAAGGTAAGGGTTATTTCACAATCTCTTCATTATCCGAGGTTGTTTATATGTAATAATCTACTGGGATCTCTTTATCATCCACATCCATGTTTCTTCAAAATGTATTTCAAAACATTTTTATTATTTACAAGAATATGGGTTAAAGTCATTTATACCCTTGTTTGACTTTTTATAAGAGGAATCTTTCCGTCGTTTTCAAAACAAGGTCATTTTTAACCTTTTCGACAGAATTAAGGTAAGAATGTTTTTTTAACTTATATGGCGAGTGCGGTTATTTTCTGCCGTTATAAAATCTTCAAAGTTTTCCTTACAAGCTTATAAGAATATTTTCAAGAAAATGTTTTATTTTATATGGCTCTTGAATGATTTCAAAAATAGAAAGAGATATTTCTCCAAAAAGTGTTTTGATTTCATCTATGTCAACATCCTTTGATGGATTTTACGCTTATTTGAAGTTGATTTATTATGATACAAAACTTCTATATTGTATTGAAGGTTTTGTGATATGTTTGACCGTGGATGTGCTATTTTTATACCATTCATAGTTTATGGTGAAATTATTGACATTTCGTATGCTATTTTTAATACGAATGATTATGTTATGTTTAAACCTTTTCATATGGAAATGCATTGGACTTAATATGTGATGGGTGGAGCCCGCTATAGCTCCTCGATGCATCGGTAGGTCTCATGAGACAAACTAGTGTCTTGGCACAAGGCCTTGGAAAAATCTTATTTGTAGTCTTGGCACGAGGCCTTGGCTATGTGGTTATGATAGTCTGGCATTATGCATTCCAACATTATGAAAGTGGTTATTGATATTGCATGTGATTATTCGATTAGTAGAATATCCATGTGAACAAGTAAATGATATTATTTCATTTTACTTTTTCCATACTATGTTGAAGTTCAAGTTTAAAAGGCTTTTGTTTTAGTTATACATAGCCTTAAATGTTTATTCTTATTTATGAAAGTTTCCGGTATATTGTTATCCTTATTGGGCATTTGAGCTCACCCCTTTTCTATGTTTTATTTTTCCCAGGAAGTGAAGAAGTAAATTATGAATGACCTGCAGAGATATTATGTGGGGATATGAGTGTGGTTTATGGAGACAATATGTTGTTGTAGTAGTTTTTCATTTTATGATGTAATGTAAGACTTATGAATATATCTAGTGTTTCCAAGGCTACTAAACCGATCGGTCTTTCGAGATTTGATCTTTCTTGTGATCATGCCAATGTTATGTAATAATGCACCGACTCTAGGTAACTAGGGTCGGGGCGTTACAGTTGGTATCAGAGGAAGTTTAGTACAAACCTTGGAAGCTAGATTTAGATAAACTCTGATTAGAGCACGTAGACCTAAGATGAACTTTGATGATTAGTATAGAAGAACTTCCTAGAATTTTGGTATTGTAGAGATTTTGTGAGTTTTCCGAGAAATACATCCCTGTCTGGATACGAGCAGGTAGAGGCGGTTCTGGCACAGATGTACCTAGGGGTAAAACCCGAAAACCCCGCTTTGAGCTATACTCGAACGGAAACTGGTGCACGACAACGGGCCTTGCTGCACTCTTAGTTACGACACTCCCGGGGGATATGCTTAGGATAACTCTCATTTTCTTTACAAATCATTATGAATGGTTTATGAGTATATACTTCCTCAAAGAAAACATTTTTATGATTATGGATTATATCCATAAATAGTTCAATTTATGTTAAGTGTTTTATAAGTATGAGATTATGTATTTTGATTCATAAACTGATCTAGTTTATGCCATTGTTTAGAAATGGCGCCTAGTGGAAGAAATGGAAACCATATAAATGCACACAATCTATGTAGGGATTTCCCTCCTGCTCAAGATAATTATAGTGGAGCTGGTGATGCAACTGGTGCCGATCAGCTAATCACCATACTGGGACAACTTACTCAGGTTATGAATAATAACCTTACCCGTATGGAGCACCCTGATCCACAGTGTTGAGGATCAATGTTAGATCGATTCATGAGGCAACAACCACCAACGTTCAATGGGAGTACAAATCCCTTAGTAGCTGAGCAATGGATAAATTCCCTAGAGAAAATATTTCAGGCTTTGGGGAGCAGTGAAAGGGAAAAAGTTATCATGGCAGTTTACCGCCTCACTGGAGATGCTGATCAATGGTGGTCATTGATTCAAAACATGAAGGAAGATGATGAAGTATCAAATATGGAATGGAGGGAGTTCAAAGATCTGTTTTTAGAAAAATACTTTCCTCGCGACCATCGAGGAGATATGGAAAGACAATTTCTAAGTCTGAGACAGAAGGAGGATGAGAATGTCACAAAGTATGAGGTTAACTTTACAAGGTTAACAAGGTATGCTGGTGATTATATACGTAACCCAAGAAGTAAGATTGATCGTTTCTTTGATGGGTTAAAACCATTTCTCCGTTGAGCATTAGTCTCACAATCCTTTTCGTCGTACGAAGACATTGTCTCATGTGCTATCAAGACCGAAAAGGAATTCTCTAAGTCTTATGACTTTAAAGCAAAGCAAGAGAAGAAGAGACCTGCTGATCAATCTGGGAATGGAAATAAGGGGAAGAAGGGAAAGGTTGAATATCCATCCTGTGGTAAATGCAGGAAGAAACATCCTGGTACTTTCTTGAAGGGAATGAGAGTCTGTTACAAGTGTGGTGAAAAAGGCCACCAAGCTCGTGATTGTAAGGGGAAGAAGGAAGCTACCAACGTTCAGTGCTACAATTGCAGGGAGATGGGGCATTATGCAAATGAATGTCCTAAGCGTCAGGAGAACTTACCTCAGAAAAGGCCAAGGGATCAAGACCAGGCTTATGCTATCACTACTGTTGAGGTAGAAGCTCCAAAAGACGTGGTGGTAGGTAATTTAATGGTTTCCTCAAGTTTAGAAAATACATTATTTGACTCTGGATCATCGCATTGTTTCATATCTTCCCAGTTTGCTAAGAAAATTAGATATTTCCAATTTGATTTAATAAGGGAATTGTCAGTTAAAACTCCTAAGAGAAGTATCATTGCAACAAAGTTTTGTGAATCAGTCCCCATTAGAGCACATAAATGTTCTTTATCTGCTGATCTCGTCGTCATACCTATGATTGAGTTTGATATAATCCTCGGTATGGACTGACTTTCGGACTATGATGCAAAGATTTATTGTAAGAAGAAAGGGGTTACGATTCTTGATGATAATGATAAGGAACACCTTATCTTTAGAGCAGAATCGTCACCACCTAATTCTTATTTAGATCCACCCCCAGTAGCTCAACTTAATTCAATTATTAGGGAGGAAGAGAATGAAATGACTGTGGGTGAGGAAAAGAATGTTCAAATAGAGGATGTACCTGTTGTGAAAGAATTTGTAGATGTATTTCCGGAAGATTTACCTGGACATCCTCTAGAACGAGAAGTTGAGTTTTCCATTGATTTAATTCATGGATCAAGGCCTATATCGAAGAACCCTTATAGAATGGCCACTGTAGAGTTAGTCAAACTAAAGAAACAACTAGAGGAGTTGAGTAATAAAGGATTTATTCGCCCTAGTGTTTCTCCATGGGGAGCCCCTATTCTTTTTGTTAAAAAAAAGATGGATCTATGAGGTTATGTATCAACTACAGGGAGATCAATGACATAACGATAAAGAACAAGTATCCCCTACCTCGTATTGATGATTTATTTGACCAACTGCATGGAGCTCAATACTTTTCAAAGATTGACCTTCGATCTGGATACCATCAGTTGTGTGTGAAGAAGGAAGACATTCCGAAGACAACATTTCGAACCAGGTACGGGCATTACGAGTTTACTGTAATGCCGTTTGGATTGACTAATGCACCCTCTGTATTCATGGATATGATGAATAGAGTTTTCAAGGAGTATCTCGATGAATTTGTGGTGGTATTTATTGATGATATCTTGGTATACTCCAAAACCTACGAAGATCATGAAAATCACTTGCGCATTATCTTGAAGACTCTAAGGAGGCATGAATTATATGGAAAGTTTAGCAAGTGTGAATTCTGGCTTCATGAGATTTCTTTTCTTGGCCATATTGTCTCTAAAGATGGAATCTCTGTTGATCCTTCTAAGACCAAGGCAATCCAAGAATGGCCAGCACCTACAAGTATAACTGAGGTACGTAGTTTTATTGGTTTGGCAGGTTATTATCGACGTTTCGTCCAGAATTTTGCCCGATTGGCTAACCCATTAACGAAGCTCACACGTAAAGGGGTTAAATTTGTTTGGAAAAAAGAGTGTGAAGAATGTTTCGAAGAACTGAAGAGAAGATTAGTCAATGATCCTATATTGACTCTACCATCGGGGAATGATGGGTTCGTTATTTATAGTGATGCATCAAAGAAAGGACTTGGTTGTGTCCTTATGCAGAATGATAGAGTTACTGCCTATGCATCACGACAGTTGAAAATTCATGAACAAAACTATCCTACTCATGATCTCGAGTTAGCAGCTGTGATCTTTGCTTTGAAGATATAGAGGCACTACCTCTATGGTGAAAAATGTGAGATTTATACTGATCACAAGAGTTTGAAGTATATTTTCTCACAAAAAGAACTCAACATGAGGCAAAGGAGATGACTTGAATTACTCAAGGATTATGATTTCACGATACACTACCACCCGGGGAAAGCAAACAAGGTGGCAGATGCTTTGAGTAGAAAAGACCATGGAGTTTTGAACAATATGAGAATTGAAAGGGATCCAATTTTCATGGATCTAGTGAAGATGGACATGGGAATAACCAGGGAAGGTGAAACATCAATACTTTTTTAAATGGTTGCCAAACCATCTTTACTAGAAAGGATTAAGAGTTCTCAGACCGATGATGAAGAATTTCAAAAGAAGATTAAAGCTGTGAATGATGGGAGATTGAGAGACTTTGTGTATGAAGATGGAATTTTGAAATTCGGGAAGAGACTTTGTGTTCCCAATTTACCTGATCTAAAAAGGGAATTGTTGGATGATGCTCATAGTTCAAATTTCTCTATACACCCTGGGAGCACGAAAATGTATAGAGATTTTAAGGAACATTTTTGGTGGGACAACATGAAGAGGGAGATTGCTGATTTTGTGTCAAGATGTATGGTTTGTCAACAAGTGAAAGCTGGAAGGCAACAGCCTGGAGGAGTCATGCAACCTCTTCCCATACCGGAGTGGAAATGGGACAATATTACGATGGACTTTGTCACGGGGCTACCAAAGACTCCTAGAAGGAATGATGCAATATGAGTTATTGTTGATCATCTTACCAAGTCAGCACATTTTCTTGCTATAAGAGAAGATCTACCCCTGGAACGTCTAGTAAGACTATATATTAATGAAGTTGTGAGACTTCATGGAGTACCCCTATCGATTGTTTCTGATCGTGATCCCCGTTTTACTTCAAGATTTTAGAAAAGTCTTCAGAAATCCCTGGATACTGAACTTTATTTGAGCACTGCTTACCACCCTCAGACAGATGGACAATCAGAACGGACTATTCAGACCTTAGAAGACATGATGAGATCTTGCTCACTTGACTTTCAGGGTATGTGGGATCAATATTTACCACTGGTAGAATTTTCCTATAACAATAGCTTCCATTCGAGTATTCAGATGGCACCATCTGAAGCGTTATACGGAAAGAGATGTCGTACACCAACCTGTTGGGATGACGTTGGTGAAAGAAAACTTGTAGGCCCAGAACTGGTGGAGGAAACAGTGGAAAAGGTGAAGGTAATCCAAAATCACATCAAAGCAGCTCAAAGTAGGCAGAAGAGCTATCCCGATAATCGAAGGAAGGATTTGGAATTTCAAGTCGGTGATCATGTTTTCCTGAAGGTATCTCCATAGAAGGGAGTCATACGTTTTGGTAAGAAAGGTAAATTGAGTCCCAGGTACATCGGACCCTTCGAAGTTCTAGAACGAATTGGGGTTGTAGCTTACCGATTGGCAATGCCGCCAAGTCTCTCCAAAGTTCACGATGTGTTCCACGTATCTCTGTTGAGGAAATACATGCCTGACCCAACGCATGTACTCACCTATGAGGAATTAGAACTGGAACCCGATCTGTCTTATTGTGAAGAGCCTGTCAGGATTCTTGATACAAGAGAACAAGTACTGAGAAATCAGACGACGCGTCTGGTAAAAGTTTTGTGGAGAAACCATAAGATGGAAGAGACAACGTGGGAACCCGAGGAACTTATGATGAAGAACCACCCGAGTCTTTTCATGCGGTAGTATTCTAGAAATTTCGAGGACGAAATTATTTTAAGGAGGGGAGAATGTAACACCCCAAGCTTCTACGGTATGCTTCTCTTTGAATAATGTGATAGCGTGTGTTGTACGCAACACCGAGTTCTAACACACCATAACCAATCAAACTAGCCGTTATGAATAGTAATACCTACTTTTCGAAATTATATATATTTTATATTTTAAAATGGACTTCATTTTTGGATTCAGAATATCGAATTTAGCCTAAGGTGAAATTTTGGTACTTTTCGGATAACTTTCATATTTTGATGAATAGTGAAAATTACTAAATTTTAATTAAAAACAACTTTTTTTAATCAAAATAATTAATAGTGATAAATTATGAATTTGAGTGGTTTTAAAGTATATTTAGAATATATTTTTACCATTTAATATAATTTTGGTCATTGGACATAATTTTACAATTAAACCGAACATAAACAAGTGTCAATCTTTTGATAGTTATTATCTCTTAAAAACACGCTTTTTGTTTTGACAGCGGGAATTAATTTTAAATTAATTTCTGCCACTTCTATGTTTTGAATTTAGAAAAATGGATTCCATATTTGGAATCAGGATGTCCAAATTGTGTAAATAGGTAACTTTTATTTTTAGACATTTTGAATAATTACTGTGGTAAATATTTTATTTACCATGATTAAGGGTAAATCTGGTAAATAAGGGTTAAAAAATAATATTATAATAATACTAAATTACCCTAAAACGTGTCCTAGACTTATTGGTTGATACATGTTCGACCATAGGCATCTTTGGGTCGATTTGGGGACCCCATGGTGCCACTTGTAGGTGATAGGGACACTTTATTTTAATTAAGTTAAAATGAATACAAAAATGACACAAGCATATATCTTTTAGAAAAACAATTATTACATAGGGTTATATATGTTGGATTTTAGATTATAAATATTCATTAGAAAGATAAACATATTTCCTACATAATGATATTTTATTTATAATTTTTAGACATTAAATAATTTATTTTATTTATGACACAATGATGATGCAGTAATTACTAAAATAGTGAAAAATTAAATTAATTGATATTATAAATACCCAAATAAATATAATATGAAAATTTTAATGAATTAAACTAATTTTCTAGGATAATATGATATATTAGGATTTATTTAATTTACTTTTTTCGAAGTAATCAATTTGTTATGAGTTTCAAAAAAATCAACTATTGAATAGTGTCAAAATTGACATAAAAGAGTTCTTAAAACAAATATTATATTATTAATTGATATTAAATTCCTAAAAATCTAATGTTCGGCCAAGAGACTTATATCATGATAGTTTTTATCATTAATGGACCATTTGGGGGTCGCTTGGATGTATATAGTAAGTTTATTAACCATATTATATAAAAATACAAAGAGACATTGTAAAAGTGAAACTAATTAACTTAGAGTTAATACTTAAAGATAAGGTTAATATAAGTACCCAAACCTGTCTAAATTCTATTGGTTGAGTTGTTTTCGACCCATCCCCACCTTAACCTTTGAATAATAAACTTTAGAGCCACTAGAAACCGAATATGAATTTATTATAAATTAATATTTCTAGCTTTTCCAAAGGTGCCCCTCACCCCTCTTATAAAATGGCACTCCTCCTTCTCATTTCTTCACACCTTCAAAGCCTTTTGGTTCGGCCAAACTCTGCCCAAATACTCTCCCAACTTCCCTCACTACAACCTAGAGGCCTTATTTTGATCAGAAATCCAACCTAAGCAGCCCTTTTGATCAAATCAAAAGGAAGAACCCGAAGAAGAGGTAATGATTTCACCACCCTTTTTCCAAGTTCATTACTTCTTCCACTTCTTCTTCCTTTGTTGTTACCATTCTAAAATAATAACTCCAGTATCATATATATACTGTGATGTTATTATAAATATGGTACAACCATATTCAGTATTCTATCCACCCTTTGAATAACATGTCACCATACGTGCGTACGTACGGCTTACCATCTCCACATCGTGGTGTAATTGTTATTCAATATAATATTATTTGGATGGGTATAATAATGATGTGTAACTAATGTAAATAACAAATATAACATGTTAATGATTCAGTATATATGATATACCATCCATTTATATATTATTTTAATATCAAAAGAATGATATTGTCGCTCGTGCGTACGTACGGACTACCGTCTCCACGAACGCGATGAGATTCATTCTCCATCATATTCATTCAAGTATAATTATCATTTGATGATTTAAAAAATGATGTTTAAGGACTTGATATCATTCTGGATATGAATAATATACAACCTATCCTTTACAAACATGTCTTACATAACAAAACATATAAAAGAAAACAAGTAAGTTAACACCCGAAACAATGATAATACTAAGATATTATTATCAAATCAATATTAAAAGATCATATATGATATCATATTAATGTATATGATTCTTGTATAATTTAATAACAATTATTTCACCATTATACAGGAGGTTAACCTACCCCAACCAAGGAAAAGTACAAGGTAAGGGTTATTTTACAATCTCTTCATTATCCGAGGTTGTTTATATGTAATAATCTACTGGGATCTCTTTATCATCCACATCCATGTTTCTTCAAAATGTATTTCAAAACATTTTTATTATTTACAAGAATATGGGTTAAAGTCATTTATACCCTTGTTTGACTTTTTATAAGAGGAATCTTTCCGTCGTTTTCAAAACAAGGTCCTTTTTAACCTTTTCGACAGAATTAAGGTAAGAATGTTTTTTTAACTTATACGGCGAGTGCGGTTATTTTCTGCCGTTATAAAATCTTCAAAGTTTTCCTTACAAGCTTATAAGAATATTTTCAAGAAAATGTTTTATTTTATATGGCTCTTAAATGATTTCAAAAATAGAAAGTGATATTTCTCCAAAAAGTGTTTTGATTTCATCTATGTCAACATCCTTTGATGGATTTTACGCTTATTTGAAGTTGATTTATTATGATACAAAACTTCTATATTGTATTCAAGGTTTTGTGATATGTTTGACTGTGGATGTGCTATTTTTATACCATTCATAGTTTATGGTGAAATTATTGACATTTCGTATGCTATTTTTAATACGAATGTTTATGTTATGTTTAAACCTTTTCATATGGAAATGCATTGGACTTAATATGTGACGGGTGGAGCCCGCTATAGCTCCTCGATGCATCGGTAGGTCTCATGAGACAAACTAGTGTCTTGGCACAAGGCCTTGGCAAAATCTTATTTGTAGTCTTGGCACGAGGCCTTGGCTATGTTGTTATGATAGTCTGACATTATGAATTCCAACATTATGAAAGTGGTTATTGATATTGCATGTGATTATTCGATTAGTAGAATATCCATGTGAACAAGTAAATGACATTATTTCATTTTACTTTTGTCATACTATGTTGAAGTTCAAGTTTAAAAGGCTTTTGTTTTAGTTATACATAGCCTTAAATGTTTATTCTTATTTATGAAAGTTTCCGGTATATTGTTATCCTTACTGGGCATTTGAGCTCACCCCTTTTCTATGTTTTATTTTTCCCGGGAAGTGAAGAAGTAAATTATGAATGACCTGCAGGGATATTATGTGGGGATATGAGTGTGGTTTATGGAGACAATATGTTGTTGTAGTAGTTTTTCATTTTATGATGTAATGTAAGACTTATGAATATATCTAGTGTTTCCAAGGCTACTAAACCAATCGGTCTTTCGAGATTTGATCTTTCTTGTGATCATGCCAATGTTATGTAATAATGCACCGACTCTGGGTAACTAGGGTCGGGGCGTTACACGCACAGTGTAAGCGTCATTCTGGAAGGCTCGTAGGCGTAGACGGGAAAGAAATCGGACCATCAGAGCTCCACTGATGGCCCATGGAAGCATCGCCGGTGCGGCGGCACCAGCGACTGGAGGAGGCGGTGATCGACAACCGCCGACCGCAAGAAGGTGGCGGCTCCCGAAGGCATCACGATGGACAAAGGTGGCAGCCGGCCAGCTCTGGCCGTGTTGGAGCTGGACGTCGCGCTGTGGCGGTGCGTCGCGGAGGAGGGCCACGACTTCGAGCTGCGGCAAAGGGCGGACCTGCGGTCCGCGGGTTCCGCAAGTGACTGGTCCAACGGACCGGCCAGGCGGAGCGACGCCAACCGGTATAACTGATTGATGAAACCCAAATGACTTGGCCGTTCGAGAGGAGAGCGGACCCGCACCCAGCTGGCGGGCCGCGCCCAACCAGAGGGCCACACCTAGCTGACAGGCCGGGCGGTTCCACGACCCAACGGGTCACGCCCCGCCGGGAGGGCTAGGCCGAACTCGCGGCCTAGCAGGCCGGACCATGCCCAACCAAACCGGGTCGGGCCCAGCTGAACCGGGCCCAGTGGGCCGGGTCAGACAGAGACCGAGACCCTTTTTGAGTCCAGTTTTGCTTAAATCGGTGTAACACCTAAACCAGACGTCTGTTTGATGAACTATCTGTGGCACTGAAACCCTTAGGATTAGAAGATCCTTTTGAGATACTCCACTTGAGTTTTGCAGAAAGTTGGAGTATGGTTGGGTTGAATTGGATTCGAATCCAATCGGGCCCCCGACACTAAAATTCCTATAACTTACAAATCGGGCGTCCGATTAACGTGCCGCCTATTGCCTTGGAACTCTTATGACGAAGAGATTCATTAGGTTACTTCTTTGCGGGACTTCGTGGTGGTTGAGGTACGACCGATGGCTTGAGGAGAGGATCCTCCCGAAATCAAGCGTGCTAAGTGCGGGAATCCAGTGACTGATTGTGACGTGAAGAATAAATAGTGATCCTATGTGGTTCAGTACCTATCGATCCTGTGTGGGTCCGCGCTCAGCGATCCTATGTGGGTTAGTGCTCAACGATCCTATGTGGGTTAGCTCTTATTGATCCTATGTGGGTCAATGTTCAACGATCCTGTGTGGGTGAGTGCCTAGCGATCCTATGTGGATCAGCCTCTATCGATCCTGTGTGGGTCAGCCTCTATCGATCCTGTGTGGGCCAGCATCTATCGATCCTGTGTGGGTCAGCAGCAGAGTCTCTCGACAAAATAAAATGATCTAGCTTACGTATAATCATCTATACTTATATACTTAAGTTATACTTGGTTTGAGCTGAGTCTTTACTTGTGCTTTGTGATTGAGATCATGCTTTGTGGTTTTTCGTTTGTGGAAATCTGGGAGACCTTCGGGGGTCTCGGGGTCCTTACTGAGTATTGTTATACTCACTCCTGCACGAGCTTCGCTCGCACCTTGTTGTTTCTTGTGCAGATGACAGACGACTTTGACTAAGACCCGGGGAGCCAGGACTTGACAGTGTACGAAGGTGACCAGTTGACATGGAGAGCCGCAATGACGAGTTATACCTACCCTTCAGGTAGGATCCCTGGCGGGCGACCTCAGGAGATTTTTTTTCCTTTTACCTATACTCCCATTTCAGTTGGGCTTGTATTCTGGCCCCTTTTACTTTCAGTACTTACTTTTACACTCAGTTGAAGTTTTTAGTTGTGGTTGTACCTTTTTTCTTCCATTGTGTTATACTTGTGTGCAGTGTGCACTATCTGTGTGTTTACAGGTTTTGAGACAATGCATTCCCTTTTTAGGGATATGCCTTTTCGGTGCTAGTCGCCAACCCTTGACCTATGGAAGGCGGACTTGGGGTAGTCACGACAAGTGCCCCGGGGGATGGGTTGTGATAAAGTGGTATCAAAGGGCGGTCAGTTCTACCAGAAGAACTAAGAGTCTGTGTTTCAATGGGGCAATAGTGTTAAGTGTCTTTAGTTCGGGTTTCAGTTTGGGGAGTCCAGTGTTGGTGCGACGACCGATATATCCATACACCAGGACCTTGAATTCTGATTTCTGACTTGGTGCACGAAACTAATGTTTGCGTGTGTTTTGAAAATTTTGTTTTTCTTTTGATCTCTTTGAGTCAGCTCACTAGGTATAACTTATTGACCGTGACACACCTGTTTCTTTACAGGATGCTGTCGCGTAGACAACCGGCCATGATTCTAGTGAGAGATCACGATGATTTCCCACTGAACGATGAGGCGTTGGTGTAGGGACCTCTTATGGTGATAGCACCATCGGGTGGTGTACCTGTAACACCACTACCCGTAGGGAAGAAGATGCCACCAGCCCCACCAGCAGATCGTTCACGCCGACTGAGCACGTTGCACAAGTTCCAGAGATAGAGGCCTCCAAGGTTTCGAGGTGAGACGTACCCACAGGCAGCTGAGAACTAGATGGAGGTTGTGGCACATGTTTTTCGTTTGTTTGAGACACCAGCAGACCAGATGGTGATCCTAGCTGCTAGCCTCTTTCAGGGAACAATAAAGATATGGTGGAGCCTGACACTCCAGACACATGAGGATACAAAACTCTCCTGGTTGGACTTCGAGGGCCTCTTTAGGGTAGAGTTCGTACCAGCGACACTACACTATGTGCATATTTAGGAGCTACCACACTTACAACAGGGAAACCTAACAGTAGCCCAGTACTCGACAAGATTCACTGACCTTTCTTGCTACTCCACCGACATGGTACGAGACCCTTTCTTTAGGGCCCGAACCTTTAAGCAGGGTCTCCGATGGGAGATCAGAGCATCGATGATATCGATCAATATCTCGACACAGGCTGGAGTGCTTGAGCGAGCACTGTTGGTGGAGAGCTTCCTAGCTGAGCAGGCACCGACGGTGAGAGCCACCACCGGACGATAGGTTGCCGAGTCATCAGCAACAGGCAGTAGGCGGATGACGTAGAGGTCCAAACGGGCCAGACCTTCTGGTGGACGACCCTAGGATGTAGGGTCAAAGGTGCGGAGCTCACAGGACAGAGGAAGTCAGTAGAGGAACAGATTGTACTACACGTGCGACGGACATGGTCACATGGATTGCAACTTCCTGACTCGCCGCACCGACGATCAGCAGACGGTCGAGGGACCGCCGAGGTAGAGACAGAGATTCAAGCCAGCAGGTCCACAGGGCGGTGAACGTGGTAGAGGAGCTGGCCGAGCAGCAGGCGGTGAGCGGCGATTTGAGGTTCTACCGCCACCACCTTCAGGAGGTCCTCCCCGACCTCAGGGAGCTTGTGGACATGGATGAACTCAACTTCAGGAAGTTGAGTCCTACAATCACAGTGTTCCAGAGATTATTCGAGGTATGATCTGTGTCTACTCCACCCTAGCTGCAATACTTATAGACACAAGTGCAAGTAACTCTTTCATTTCCACGACTCTCATTCGGATCTCAGAGATTTTGATGGAGTCGTTGGTTCGATACTTACATTTAGAGACTTTTATGGGAGAGAATTCGACGATTACGCACTGGTCCCGACAGTGTGAACTTACTCTAGGAGGTGATAGCTTCGGCTGTGATCTCCTAGTAAAAGCGTCAAGGCCTTACGACGTCATCTTGAGTATGGACTGGCTATCCACAATCCATGCTCAGATCGACTGTTGTAGGCGCAAAGTGCGGTGTGTCCACGAGGATGAGATTAGGTTTTCCTTCACCAGTGAGAAGGAAACCTTTGCAGCACAGGATGAACTTTCTCGGAGGAGGGTGCAGCCGACCACTCATCAGTTGGGTAACCTCACCCTTAGAGTAGTGGACAAGAGGAGTTCGAGCTATCCTATTGTGGTGGACCGGTATGCTGATGTCTTCCCTGATGATGTTCTAGGACAACCTCCTCGTAGAGAGGTAAACTTTTACATCGACCTGTACCCTAGGATGAAACTGATATCTACACCAACATATTAGATGACTCCCGTGGAGCTTCGTGATTTGATGGTACAGTTGGAAGACTTGCAGAGGAAGGGGTTTGTAAGGCCCAATGTTTCTCCTCGGATGGCCCCGATTTTGTTCGCCAAGAAGGAAGATGAGAGTATGAGGCTTTGTGTGGACTATCGGTGCCTAAACTAGGTGATCGTGGAGAAAAAGTATCCTCTACCGAGGATTGACGACCTCTTCGACCAGCTGAAGGGAGCACGTTGGTTTTCGAAGATAGACCTCATATCAGACTATCATCAGCTCAGGGTATGAGATGAGGATGTACCGAAGACAGCCTTCAGATGTCGGTATGACTATTATGAGTTCTTGGTGACGCCTTTTGGCGTGACCAATGCTCCGGCAGTGTTCATGAGACTCATGAACATGATCTTCTAGCCTTACCTCGATCGCTTCATGGAAGTCTTTATTGACGATATCCTAGTATACTCCGCGACAGTGGTGGAGCATGCCCCACATATGTAAATAGTTCTTGATACACTCCGAGAACACCAGCTTTATGGAAAGCTCTCGAAGTACCAATTTTGGATATGAGAAGTCCACTTCTGGGGGCACGTTATCTCAGAGGCTGGAGTTGCAGTGGATCTGGCAAAGATAGAGGCAATGCTTTCTTGGGAGCCACCCAGGAGTGTGACCAAGGTGCGTAGTTTCCTAGGATTGTTTGGGTACTACCGGAGATTCGTACCTGACTTTTCCAGAGTAGCATCATTCTTGTCAGCTTTGACAAAGAAGAGACAAACTTTCTTATGGACAGAGAGATGTCAGTAGATTTTCCAAGAGCTGAGGCGGAGATTGACGAGTTCCCCCATCTTGAGGCTACCAGAAGTGGGCGTTGGGTACGTAGTCTACTACGACGCATCAGGGACCGGACTGAGATGTGTCCTGATGTAGGAGCGAGTAGTGACCGCCTATGGGTCATGACAACTGAGGCATCATGAGCAAAACTACGCTACCCATGACCTGGAGTTAGCGGTATTGGTCTTTTCCTTGAAGATGTGGTGACACTATTTGATGGGTGAACGATTTACCGTCTACTCCGACAACAAGAGTCTCAGGTATATCTTCTCACAGAAATACCTAAACCTAAGATAGAGGCGATGGATGGAGTTCCTCCAGGATTATGACTTTGAGATAGTCTATACTCTTAGGAAGAAGAACATGGTGATAGATGCACTCAGCAGGAGGTCTGGTTTACAGTTGCTGAGTGAGGCGACAATGCAGCCAGCCACATTGTAGTTATCATTCGTGGATAGTGATGGATCAACTTTCCTTCAGTCCACGACTGTTACTCCCTCACTCCTTCAGTGAGTACGGGAGGCACAACTTGGGTATGTTGACTGCGAGGCCCGACGTGCTCAATTATCCCAAGGACAGGCTCCTAAAGGATTTTATGAAGGTGGGGAGCACATCATCCTTTTCAGAGGACGCACTATGGTACCAGTGACGCTACGAGAGGAGGTGTTGAGGGAGTTCCACACACCCTCTTTGATGGTAATCCTGGAGTGGCGAAGATGTACCAAGACCTCCAGAGTCAGTACTGGTGGCCAGGGATGAAAAAAGAAATAGCATATTTCATTTCATGATGACTCACTTATCAGCAAGTGAAGGCCGAACATCAGGTTCCAGCAGGCTTAGTACAACCACTTGAGGTGTCGGAATGAAAGTGGGATGGTATTTCCATGGACTTCGTGACAGGGCTACCACGTACATCTAGGAGCCACGATTCCATCTGGGTGATTTTTGACTGACTTACAAAGCTTTCCCACTTCCTACCCATCTGAGAGCAGAGATCAGTAGAGGTCTTGAGACGCCTCTACGTATAGGAGATTTTACAACTTCACGGGGCGCCATCGACGATCGTTTC
This sequence comes from Viscum album, assembly GCA_963277665.1. Classification (NCBI taxonomy): domain Eukaryota; kingdom Viridiplantae; phylum Streptophyta; class Magnoliopsida; order Santalales; family Viscaceae; genus Viscum; species Viscum album. Next base: position 495,046,849 of record OY728132.1, read on the forward strand.
AGATTGTGATGCTCGTTCTACATCCCATTTGTGGATGAGATTGTAGGAGGTGTTCGGGACCCAACTACGCTTGAGCACCTTCTTTCACCCTTAGACAGATGGTCAGACGGAGTGAACCATACAGACGCTTGAGGACATGCTTCGTGCTTGTGTCCTTGATTTTGACCACAGTTGGGAGGACCACCTGCCACTGGTGGAGTTCACATACAACAACAGTTATCACTCCACCATCAGCATGATACCATTTGATGCCTTGTACGGGCGACCATACAGATCACCTCTGTGCTGGACAAACCCAAGGGAGTCAGCACTTATGGGTCTAGAGCTGGTACGAGCTACAACTGAGAAGGTGAAGATCATCCAGGAGCGGATGAAGATTTCACAGAGATGACATAAGTCTTATGCCGATAGGAGATGGAGGCCCTTGGAGTTCGAGGAGGGAGACCATGTCAACCTACGGGTCTCACCCCGAAAAGGATTACAGAGATTTGGCTGGGGAGGCAAGTTATCTCTGAGGTTCATCAGACCTTTCTAGATTCTCAGCAGAGTGGGCGAGGTGGCGTACCATCTTGCTCTTCCCCCACAGATGCACTGGGTGCATAATGTTTTCCATGTGTCACAACTGAGGAGGTACATGCATGATCCATCGCATGTTATTGACTGGGACGAGCTGGACATTGACAATGAGGCAACATTCGTAGAGTTCCCGGTGGGGATAGAGGATCGACAGGAGCAGGTCCTTCGTGGGCGGTCGATTCCACTGGTGCGAGTTTGGTAGTGACATGAGAACCTAAAAGAGATCACATGGGAGAAGGAGGCTCAGATATGTGCTCAGTATCCCCATTTGTTTCTCTAGTTTTGTTGTGGATTTCGAGGACATAAATGAAGGACCCCGGAGCACCCTGAGAGGGGAGGGGTGAATCTGGGTGTCAACTTTTTCTTTTAAATTGATGGATCTTGTTCCCACGTTGGTAGGAACCTATTAAATCTGTTTGAAGAAGAAGTAAATAATAAAAACAACCACACGGAAAGAAAGGACACAACAATTTTATTTGGTTCACCACTAAGGGCTATGTCCAAGGAGCATACGCCGATGGTGTGTCGGTCATATCAAAAACCACTAATCTTCACAAGTTTTGGGTTACAAGAGTTTAGCATAGTCACTCTGTGCCAGACGAACTTCCTTTACAAGTTTTAGAGATAGCTCACTACTTCCCTCATATCTCTTCCGCTGACTCCCCTTGGCTCACTGCCTTAGAGAGGTCTTTACTCAGTTTATCGACATGAAGGCTGCTTCAATGGTTTAGCATTAATTCATGCATCCTCAACTGTAAATGTATGCTCTGTTTAAGTCCCATAATCACGCACAGATGTAACTTATTTTCCCGTACACTGATATGTTATGAAGATTAATTTCACAAAATGATTTGGCCAATTTTAGGCTTCTTGGGTGTTCTGCGTACTGCTGTTGTTTCCACGTACCACAACGATTTTCACGTACCGTCTAGATCCTCCGCGAACTACGCTGCTCCACGTTCTGACCTACTCTGCATACTTCTCTACACCTCCACGTACCGTCCTGCTCCGCGTACTACCTTGCTCCGCTGCATACTGTGAGATCTTCTTGCGCGAACCACACACTCTTCTGTAGACTATTTTTCTTATGCGGATGAGTCTCTTTGCATACCATCTTCTCCTCTGCAAACCACTTCAGACTTCTCTGGATTTATTCCTGAAATTTTAATCTCCAATCTCATCCTCTAACAAAGGGGATTACTGTTCCTTAAATTGGCACATAACTCCTCAAATTTTGGTAATTTGATTTACCCAAATTTTCAATGTGGGACAATATTTGCTGTAAATTGAACTTCATCCGTGTACTGATAGGCTCCACCACGTACCACTCTTGTTTTGCGAACCACAACAATCTTTCCAAACTTCGACATCTCGCGTACTGCATGAATTCACTGCGTACCGTCGCTACGAACTGTTTTCGACAGCATTCTGCGCACCGCATGCCTTCACCGTGTACTGTTGCTGCGAACTATTTTCGCTTCTACGCACCGTTCCGTATACCACATGCCTTCACCGTGTACCACACACCTTTAGCGCGTACCGCGCACCTTCACTGCGTACCGTACGTGTTCACCTTGAACCACATGCCTTCACCGTGTATCGTCGACCTTCACCGCGTACCGTTGATGCAAACCATTTCCAAACTCCCAATTTTTGAAGTCCAAAAAATTGGCAAACACTGGAAAACTGCGCCACCTTCAATACAACTTTCAGCCTCAAACGCATGACCTCATTCCTTGCAACCTTCCTAGTTATCCATGTGTAGATTGACAATAAACACAAACCAAACTTCAGTATTAGCAACAAACAACGTTGGTTCCTACAATCTCCCTCGTTGGGTTTGTTGGAAATCTCTACATAAATTCATCGATGTGCTAGTCACAATCAAAACTTGAACCTTAAAGAAACAACTCAGCTATCACTTTAAGTCTACGTGAGTAGTTCTTGATGTAGAAAACAAGAGAGAGGACATGAATTGAGTTCTCATTCTTTTCTTTTCTCCTCCATAGTTGTAGTTCTGGCTTTTTCCTGATCCACACTCTCCATTGAATCCATTGAATTTATCCATTCCCCCCCATTGTCAATAAAACCCAAAGACCGGTATGTAAACATTGTAGAGCTCAAAACATACTTTCCTTGGATCGTATCTTCCCCATAAACCTGCAACACTTCCACAAACAGATTAACACTGTTAAAACAATTGGGGAGAGGGGAATCTCGTAACTTCCTTATGTACTGAGAGATGGCTGAACACAGAGGTTCAACTGATGTTTATCAAACACAGCCGCTGACAGTGGATTGGTCATAATGTTAGCCACTTGCTCATCAGTTCCCACATGGTCCATTTTGATCACGCCTTGTTCAACTTTTTCTTAGATGGAGTGATATCTGACCTCAATATGTTTTTTACGAGAATGTTGAACTGGATTCTTCATAAGATCAATTGCACTCTTGTTATCACATTAAATCACCATTGGTTGTTTCACCTCATCACATACGTCACTCAGTTGCTGCTTCATCTAAAGTAACTGAGTACACGCCTTGGTAGCAGATATATATTTAGATTCATAAATACTAAGTGAAGTACTTTCCTGTTTCCTTCTTAACCAGCCTACACATTTCTTCCCAATATAGAATGCTCCACCACTGGTAGACTTTCTGTTCACTACATCTCTAACCTAGTCAGCATCAAAAAATGCTGATAGTTCACTATCTCTTCTAGAAGAAAAGTATAGCCCATAATTGTGTGTACCTTGAATGTATCCCATGATTATTTTCACCACTGCCATATGTTCTTTTTTCGGATTACTCTAAAAGCGGGCCGTAAGGCAAGTTGCAAAGACAATATCTGGCCGTGTCTCCATCAGGTACAGTAGGCTTCCAATGATTCTTCTGTACATGGTGGGATCCACAGAGGTCCCTTCCTCATGCTTTCCGAGCTTTGATCCAACTTCAATCGGAGTCTACATTGGTTTGGAATCACATATATTGAATTTCTTCAATAGCTCTCTTGCATAATTTTCTTGAGAAATGAAAGTGTAATCCTTCTTCTGAATTACCTGCAGTCCTAAAAAGTATGTGAGTTCACCAATCATGGACATTTCAAATTCTAATTTCATGTGATTGGAAAATTCATCCACTGATCCATGTTTGCTTCCACCAAAAATAATATCATCCACGTATACAAATACCATGAACTGATCCTGTTGAGAGTTCTTCACATAGAGATTGTGATCCACAACTCTTTTAAACTCTAGCTTTATCAGATAGAGTCCAACCGAGAGTACCATGCCCATGGTGCCTGTTTCAAGCCATAAAGAGATTTCTTTAATTTGCAAACATTTAGTTCATCATTGCCAAGAAAGAACCCTACATGTTGTTCAATGTAGATTTCTTCTTCCAATACTCCATTTAAGAATTCTGTCTTGACGTCCATTTGATACACTTTATAACCTCTTTGGATTGCCTTGACAAGAAATAGCTTGATTGGATCCAGTATTTCTACAGGAGCAAATGTCTCCTCAACATCAACGCCTTTGATTTGTTAATATTCTTTACAGACCAAGTGCGCCTTATTTCTGATTATATTTCCATGTTCATCAAATTTGTTCTTGAAAATCCACTTCTTACTAATCACATTATGATCTTTAGGTCTTTTAACAAAATCCCGTGTCTGATTTTTGTCAATCTGATCTACCTCTTCATTCATTGCTTTCACCCATGACTCATCCTTTATAGCCTCTTCAAATGAGGATGGTTCCATGACTGATAAAAATACAGATTGTGCATTATTCCTCATTCTCCTTGTTTATGTAGGTGCATTCCGATCCCCGATAATATTGGACTGATCAATCTCTGCTCTTCGATTTCTCCTTTGGGGCTCAACCAAATTCTCTCCAGCTATGACTTCCTCTTCTGATTCTTCTTTAGAATCAACATTATGATGCGACTCCTGAGAGTTTTACACACCTTCCTCTACCTCTATATTAGCATTTGTTCCATTTTTACATTCTTCCTCAGCTTCTATCACATCAACATAAGAATTCCTTGAAGCATTTGGGTTTTCCTCTTCAATGATCTTTACATCACTGATTTCCAAAATTCTTTCCAAGCGCTTATTGAAACACTTATAAGCTTTGTTATTCATTGAGTATCCAAGAAATATTCCTTCATCTGCATTATCTCCATACTTCCCTTGATTTACTTCTTTGTTTCGGATAAAACACTTGCTTTCAAACACACGAAAATATTTCAAAGAGGTCTTCCTTACATGACATAATTCACATGGTGTCTTTTTTTCACCCATATATATCCTTGTTCGATTTTAAATATATACTGCAGCTTGTACTACCTATTTCTAGTAATGTCGAGGAATACAACTCTCAATCAGCATAGTTTGGGTCATGTTGTTTACCTGTCGATTCCTACACTCAACTACCCCATTTTGCTGTGGAGTTCTCACAACTTCCACCTCATGTTGTATCCCATGCTTCACTAGGTAATTTTCAAATTCAATGGACATGTATTCCCCTCCATTGTCAGAACGTAGGACTTTGATCTTCTTTCTAGCATCATTCTCAGTGATTCGTCGATAAGTTTTCATGCAATCAAGAACTTGCCGCTTCCTGTGTATAACGATCACACATGTCATTCTACTATAATCATCTATGAAAAGAACAAATTACCTCTCTCCATGTGTTTTAGCAACATTTATCGGGCCACATACATCTGTATAGATGAGGTCAAGGAGATTTGATGCTCTTTTATTCTTTGGCCGGTAGGAACTATAGACTAGTTTCCCTCGCATGCAAGCATCACAGGTCTTTTCTCGTTCACGCTTCAAATTAGGGATATCCATGACTATCTTCATCTTAGATATCTTTTCTATGTCTTGCTGATTGATGTGCTCCAATCTCCAATGCCATAAGTTGTTTTCCTCTCCAACTGTTAGGTAGAAAATGTTCTCTTTGCTGCCAACCTCATATAAGTTGCCTTCTGTTCTACAACCTTTCATGAGAGAATTCCCAGACTTTTCTCTTATAGTACAACCATTCTGACTGAATATCACAATAATACCTGAGTCATATAGTTGACTCACACTAAGAAGATTGTGATGCAGACTGTCCACATACAGGATTTCAGTTTTCTTCAGTTCTCCATTAGCTAGCTCAGTACTTCCACTGCCTTTTATCTTCAAAGCACCATTGTTACCGAACCTCAATGTTCCATCGACCTTTTTCTTGAAATTCGTTAATAGGTCTGCATTACCCGTAATGTGGGATGAACATCCACTATCAAGAATCTAGGTGCTGTTGTTCTTTGCAACTTTTAGGGCTATTTCTGCAAAATTGGATTTTTCAATTTTTATCTTTTCTTTCCATGAGATATTGGATTGAGTGTAGGGAACTGATGGAATTTCAATTCTCTATTTTGTGTACATGAGTTCTTCATATTCAAATTCTTCTTCGAGAGGAGCAAAACTGTTTGAAATAGAAACACTGTCTGTTTGACATGTATTGACTCATCTTTGAACATTGAAAGAATTTCTCTTGTCATACCTCTGTCTGCAATACACAACTTTATGGCCAAAGTTAGAACAATGAAAACAATATACATAGAAATTATTTCTTCTATAAGAAGTAGGATATGAATATGTTCTCCTTTGTTGAAATCCTAACTCTTTCCCATTCATATAGTTCCTCGCCTCTTTGCAGTATGACATGGTATGACTCAGATAGTCACAAAACTGACACTTCATGAAAAGAAATGTCTTCTTACTTCTATTTATCCTCATGACTTCTTCCTCAGGAAAATAGTTTGACTGCCTATCATTTCTGGAAACTCGAGGATAATCTTCACTTCTCCTTTCAGTTTGATTTGAGGGTTTCATTTTCAGCACTTCTGGTGGCTTTTCAACATGATCAACTTTCATCTTACCTTTATTCCGGATCACTTTATTTATAACATTTGTTGTTTCAGCATCACAACCAATTCCACTATTTTCCCTGCATGTGGGTCTTTGATTACTCAAGATCTTTTCAACCCCATCAGAACCATGTTTTTCTCTCTCTAGCATCTCAACATCCAAGAACCTTCCAAATTGTATTTTATTATTTTTTTCTTTTGAAATTGATTCACTTTTGAGTTTACTTCTTAGAGTAACAACTTCTTCAAGTCCCTCAACGGTCTTGGACTTCTCCTCTAGTCTCAAGGTAAGGTCATTAATGACCTTTGCTTGTTCTTCAATTCAGAGTTTTAGTTCCATAACATCATCAGTTCTTTCAAGGATTGATGATTGAACTTTTACTAGTTCTTCCAGTCGATCAATTTCCGCTTACAGCTGATCAATATATTCTGAATATTCCCGCACCATTGCTTTCCACTTATTGCATCTCTTACATTTATTCTCAAGCTTACTAAAATCATCCTTAAGTTGTAACTTGGAATCGGCATCAGTAGTCAACCAATTATCTCTAGATTTATCTGTTAATGGTTCTAACTTTTCAATGGTAGCTATTATGAAAGCATAGTTCCTAGATTTGAATTCTGCTTCCTCTTCCTCAAAGAGTTCATTGTCATCATCTTCTTCTTCACACAAAAAACTCTTCCATTGAAATTTATTTCTAGATTTAAAGTCTCTCTTTTTGATGATCCTTTTACGAGGCTTTGGAATGTCTCCATCTTCGTTCTCTTCATTATTGAGCTTTCTTGGGCAACGAGAGGCAATGTGCCCAACTCTTCCACAATGAAAACAAGAAAGAGGCGGCTTTCCTTCAAATTTCCCCATTCCCTTCTTGAGTTTCTTGGAAATGAGAGAAAGAACTTCTTTTTCCTCATCATCTTCATCAACACAATCTATTGAAATTTCTAGTTTGTCTGTGGCTTTGAATGCCATTTCCTTGCTTACCTGAGTCATTACATCTTATGGGTTGAGTCTCATCTCATATGCCACCAGGCTGCTCAGCAGACTATCAAGAGAAAGTTTGGAAAGATCTCTTTCTTCAAGAGTTGAAACCTTTGAATTATAAACGGGTGGAAGTCTTCTCAAAATTTTCTTTGCAATATCAATGTCTTTGATCTCTTTGAAAAGTCCTCAAATTTCTCCTACTACTTCAGTAATTCGATTGAAGAAAGAATCCACATTTTCATTAGGGTGCATCTTCAGATCATCAAACCTGTTGTGTAAAACTTGGAGCTTCGCCTCCTTCACTTTGCTATCACCTTCATAAATATTATCCAGTTTATCCCACATTGACTTGATAGATGTGAAACTCATTACCTTTAGATAAATCTGATCATAAAGGGTTGAAATGAGAGCATTCTGTGCTTTTGCATCAGCATCAAGCAATTTCCTGTCTGTGTCTGTCATCGACAGTCCTGTAGGATCAGTGACTTGTATTCCCTGCGCAGTAGCAAATAAGACTCCCATTACAAGAAATCTTAGATGAGATCTCATCCTGTTTTTCCATATTTGAAAATTACTTCCATCGAAGAGGTGAACTCCCCTAACATTGACTAGATTCTCCAGGACAGAAAGATTCAACACCAGCAACCTTTACCATCTAATACCACTTGAATGACCCCGGAGCACCCTGAGAGGGGAGTGGTGAATCAGGGTGTCTACTTTTTCTTTTAAATTGATGAATCTTGTTCCCACGTTGGTAGGAAACTATTAAACCTATTTGAAGAGGAAGTGCATAATAAAAACAATCACACGTAAAGAAATGACACAACAATTTTACTTGGTTCACCACTAAGGGCTATGTCTAAGGAGCATACGCCAATAGTGTGTCGGTCGTACCAAAAACCACTAATCTTCACAAGTTTTAGGTTACAAGAGTTTAGCACAGTCACTCTGTTCCAGGCGCACTGCCTTTACAAAGTTTAGAGATATCTCACTACTTCCCTCAGATCTCTTCCACTGACTCCCCCTAGCTCACTGCCTTGGAGAGGTCTTCACTCAATTTATCGACTTCAAGGTCGCTTCAATTGTTTAACATTAATTCTTGCATCCTCAACTATAAATGGATACTCTGTTGAATTCTCATAATCATGCACAAATGTAACTTATTTTCCCCTACACTGATATGTTATGAAGATTAATTTCACAAACTGTTTTGGCCAATTTTAGGCTTCCTTGGGTGTTCTGTGTACTACTGCTGTTTCCGCATACCGCAACGATTTTCGCGTACCGTCTAGCTCCTCCGCATACCGTCCATCTCCTCTGTGAACCATGTTGCTCCGTGTTCCTCCCTAATCTGTGTATTGCTCTACACCTCTGCATATTGTCTAGCTCCGTGTACTACCTTGCTTCGCCACATACTGCGAGAGCTTCCTGCGCGAACCACACACTCTTCTGCGGACTATTTTCCTTACGCGGACGAGTCTCTCCATATACCATCTTCTCCTTCGCGAACCACTTCAGACTTCTTTGGAATTCTTCCTGAAATTTTAATCTCCAATCTCATCCTCTAACAAAGGGGATTACTATTCCTTAAATAGGCACGTAACTCCTCAAATTTCGGTAATCTGATTTACCCAAATTTTCAATGGGGGACAATCTTCACTGTAAACTGAACTTCATTCGCGTACTGATAGGCTCCACCACATACTGCTTCTGTTTTACAAATCGCAACAATCCTACGAAACTTCAACATCCCGCGTACCACATGAATTCACCGCGTACCGTCACTACGAACCATTTTTGGTAGCATTCTGCATACCACATGCCTTCACTATGTACCGTTGTTGCGAACTATTTTCGGTTTTGTGCACCATTCCATTTACCACACACCTTCATCGCATACCGCACACCTTCACCATGTACCGCACACCTTCAACGCGTATCGTGCGCGTTCAACGCATACCGTGCACGTTCACCGCGTACCGTGCGCGTTCACCGTGTACCACGTGCCTTCACTGCGTATTGTCGGCCTTCACCGCACACCGTTGTTGCAAACCGTTACCAAAATCTCTATTTTTGAGGCCCAAAAAATTGGCAAACACTGAGAAATTGCACCACCTTCAATACAGATTTCAACCTCAAATTTATGACCTCATTCCTTGTAACCTCCCTAGTCATCCATGTGCAGATTGACAACAAACACAAACCAAACTCCAGTATTAACAATGAATAGCCTTGGTTCCAACAGTAAAGCCCTAAGGTGGGGAGAATTTAAAGACTCGAAATTTCCATATATATATTTTTAAATTATTTGGGATTATTAAGAGTCTACGAAAATTGACGGCACGTGATTCTGAGGTCCGGAGAGCCCGAAACCGAATTTTGAACTTTTTTTAAGGTACGTTCAGTAAACGTGCGAGCGACAATTTCTATCTTTTAAACCAGTGCTCAGATTAAAAATCCGAGGGCACCATTGAATTCACATCTCCTGGATTTTCTTAAGGTAAGCTTAACTTTGTTCGGAAAAAATCGGACGAAAAAGTTAATTTTTGGACTTTATAAAAAAATAATAAATAACTCAACAAGTTATTTTATTTATTTCTTTGTAACCGATGAGTGACGGTGACAGGACTGCTGGGTTGTCAGTCCATTTAATAGTCGGTTACACTTGCTTGTGTAACCGCATCGTCGGGAGATTAATGGGTTCATTAATTGAATTCATTAATGAACTCATTAATTGTGCGGTGAGTTAAACTTATCTCTTCATCTATTTAAACAAAGCTTGGGCATGTGTCTTGTGCACTCACGAGAGGAACCTCTGACGAAGTGCCGACAATGACTTCCTCCAATGTAGAACGGAGCTTCGATGCCTTAGAGGATTCAATCTGGAGTTTGATGAACGCCAACGAACACGCTACGAACACGAACCCATCTTCCTCATCTGCACCGTCTACCAACATGTTCGAGGTATTAGTTTTATTAAGTGAGTTTTATAATTCTTCTACTCTTGTTGATGATTGAATTGCTTCCATGTTATAATTCTAACGTGGAGGGCGTGGGCCGAACGAACAAGGCCCAGACCCTCTGCCGATCTCGATATTGGTTGCATTCTTCATGGACGACTAGAAAATATAGCGGCAAGGTGAAACTAAGGGCCACGTAGTGTAGGCGTCGTTCCGAAAGGCCCGTAGGCACAACCGAGAAAGAAATCGGACCAACAGAGCTTCACTGGTGGCCCGCGGAAGCATTGCCAGCGTGGCGGCACTGACGACCGGAGGAGGCGGCGGCCGGCCAGCGCCGACCACATTGGAGTTGGGCGGCGCGCCGCAGAGTAGGGCCGCGACGGAGGGCAAACCCGCGTTCCATGGGTTCTGCAGGTGATTGGTCCAGCGGATCATCCAGGTGTAGCGGCACCAATCAGAGCCGCTGATTGATGAAGCTCACACAACTTGGCCATTCGGGAGGAGAGCGGACCCACACCTAGATGGCGGGCCACACCCTATCAGGTGGGTCGGGCCGCGACCTGCCTAGGGGCCGGGCCGAACCCGCGGCCCAGCGGGCCTAGCCCACGGCCTAGTAGGCCGGACTGGTCCCAGTCGAATCGGGCCAAGCCCAGCCCCTTCGGGCCGGGTCAGGTCGGTCCGACCAGGTCGGACCGGACCCAGACCCTTTTTGGTCCCAGTTTTGCTTAAATGGGCGTAACTCCTAAACCAGATGTCCTTTTGACAAACGGTTTGCGGCACTGAAACCCTTAGAACGAGAAGGTCCTTTTGAGATACCCTACTTGGGTTTTGGAGAAATTTGGAGTATGGTTGGGTTGGATCAGACTCGAATCCAACCGGGCGCTCGACACTAAAATGCCTATAACTTACAGACCAGACGTCCGATTGGCATGCCACCTGTTGCGTTGGAACCCTTATGACATGTCGGTTCATCAGGTTACTTCTTGGCGGGACTTCATGGAGGTTGAGGTATGACCGATGACTTGAGGAGTGGATCCTCCCAGAATCAAGCATCCTAAGTGCAAGAATCTAGTGGCTGGCTGTGACGTGAAGAATGAATAACGATCCTGTGTGGGTCAGTACCTATCGATCCTATATGAGTCCACACTTAGCGATCCTTTGTGGGTCAGCGCTCAGCGATCCTGTGTGGGTCAGCGCCTATCGATCTTGTACGAGTCAGCGCTTATCGATCCTATGTGGGTCAGCGCCTAGCGATCCTGTGTGGGTCAGCATCTATCGATCCTGTGTGGGTTAGTATCTATCGATCCAATGTGGGTCAGCAACAGAGTCTCTCAACAGAATAAGATGATCTAGCTTACATATAATCATTTGTACTTCTGTACTTAAGTTATACCTGGTTTGACATGAGTTTTAATTGTGCTTTGTGATTGAGATCATGCTTTGTAATTTTTCTTTTGTGGAAATCTGGGAGACCTTTCGTGGGTCTTGGGGTCCCTACTGAGTATTGTTATACTCACCCCTGCACGGGCTTCGCTCTCACCTTGTTGTGTCTTGTGCAGACGACAAACAACTTTGACTGAGACTTGGGGAGCTAGGACTTGACGGTGTACAGAGTTGACCGATTGATGTGGAGATCCATAGTGACGTTCTGTACCTACCCTTCAGGTAGGATCCCTGGCGGGTGACCTCATGAGCTGTTTTTTTTCTTTTTACTTATACTTCCATTTTAGTTGGGCTTGTATTCTGGCCCATTTTACTTTCAGTACATACTTTTACACTCAGTTGAGGTTTTTAGTTGTGGTTGTACCTTTCTTCTTCTGTTGTGTTATACTTGTGCACAGTGTGCCCTGTCTGTGTGTGTACAGGTTTTGAGGCAATGAATTCCCTTTTTAGGGATATTCCTTTCCGGTGCTAGTCACCAACCTTTAGCCTTTGAAAGACAGGCTTGGGGTAGTCATGACATGAACCCTAGGGGACGGGTCGTGACAGTAATTCATTGGGCGCATGTCAAGTAATAATAATAGTCAACTGTTATTATTAGACATGAGGTCTTACTAAGAATTAAATGAAATGAATAAATGATTTCGGGTAATTAATTCATTTTATTATTCTAAGTAATTAAAATCCCAATTATATAATTCTCATTAGCCTAGCCATTTTTGGTGGTTGTGCATAATGAATCTTGAGAAAGATCTCAAGGCAAGAGAGAATTCTTTTCTTCCAAGAACGCTCTCAAGATACAAGAGAGATCCTCCTCCATCGGATCAAGGAGAGCGCTTTGCAAGCAGCTCTCAAGGCGATCGAAGCCGAACATCACAAGCGAAGGATCTTCCGTGCTAGCACCCGGAGATCCCTTCAGTGATGTCTAGAGATATGTGGAGCACATGTGGATCACCGCTAGAGTAATCCTACACTTGGATTCTATGACGCAACAATGGATAACACCAGATTGTGACTTGAAACATCAATGGAGAGAGAATTCCATCATGGAAATTATTGTATTTTAATTAAATTAATTATAACCAACATATTATGATCCTCTCTATGGTTTCGAAACTCCATTATTTTATTTCGTTCTTCGTTCTAAGATCTGACATTTTATTATTGTGATGGATCTCGGATTGATCATTGTTAACGGAAAAATTAAAGTTAGGTACACCCACCAACACGCTTCTGCCATGCTCAGAACCTACAATTTCAAATTAGCGAATAATTCCCATTGTCATGGGCTATTTCCATATTATTTTTTCATCTTATGGTGATATATTTAAGGTCTGGGGCGCTAGTTTATTCTCCTTGAATCCACGTGTTTTTCAAATTTTTTCTTGGGAGTTTAATTTCAATCCATACTCGTAAAAGCATTCTAATGAAAAAATTTGGGTGAGAATCTATGACCTTAATTGGGTGATTTGGCATCCTTTAATTTTGAATGATTTAGTCTCTTGAATTGGTGCGCCTATAAAGATGGATGACAACACCGTAGAAGGAAAATTTGGCTACTTTTCCAGGGTCTTAGTGTATGTGGATATGATGAACAGTCTACCTGATTATGCCACCTTGTTGGCCAACAGTGAGAGTATTAAGGTTGACTTTGAATATGAATCCATCCCATCCTTTTGCAATTTCTACAGGTTGGTGGGACATGATGTCTCTGATTGCCTAAATGTTAGGAAAATCTAGTTGAAGCAGGCGGGGAATTCCTCACAGCCTGTCCATGGGAAACATCGTGGTGTGGGAACGAAGCCATTCATGAAGCATGCCTTTGTTGGCAATGTCTGCAAAGAAATAACTTGGGATACAGAGAACCCTAAGGCATCTGAGCGGTGGACGTCTGATACTGACGCCCAAGAGGAGATTTAGATTGAGCAGATCCCATTACGTCATGACCGACATGTATTTGAGATGGAGCCTTTGCCTAAGGCAGTTTCCACTGAGGTAAGTCACACCCATGGAACATCATTTAAGGATGCTCTTATGGGGGGAACTAAAATGAGTTCAAAGAATGATACTGAAAAATCTGCTCGAGATGTGGAGTGACAATTGTCAGGAGGTATGCCCCCCTTGAGTCAACCGAAACTTAGTTGGGATGACATTCTTAATAGATTTAATAGCAATGATTATTTTTGTGAGGAATTTAGCAACATCCATTGCTCTTTTGGGGTACAATCCTCAAGTGTTAAGCCTAGCAAGGAAAGTGGCATTGCTGATTTGAGGGATGGTGCAAATAAAGATGATGTCTTGATTCAAGCTGACACTGTGGGAAATGAATCTCATGATGAGGAAGTTTTATCGAGTATGAATGATCTTGATGAAAACTGGTAGGCCCCTAAATAGTGGAAGAGAGGCAGACACCCGACTTGGGGTAGTTCTCGAGGGAGGGGTTTCAGGTATAAAAGACGATGATTGTTTTTTGATTCTTTGTTTTATTATGGAATTGTTTGTGCCATGATTTTTCTATGCTTTCCCCATCTCCTTTGCACGTGTACTTTCCTTTTCTAATAAAGTTTCAGGATCATGGGTTTCAACCCATGGTTTGAACCGTTTCTCGTATATTTATTAAATATATATATAATTATGTAGATATATTTACACATTTTTTATTTATAATTATAATCATAAATCCTTTATTAGTGCTTAAATAATAAACATTGATAAAAGAGATCTTTATCAGTGCTGTTTTGGAAGAACTGATAAAAGTATCTCGATTTATTTTAAGAACCCTAGAGATCACGAACTAGTCGCAATATCTGAAGGATTCCATAGAATCCACCTGCTATTGACACTCCTCATCGAATCCAAGTTAAAATCAAGGCTCGAATCAAGGCTCAAATATTTCCAAGGCTCAAATCCAAGGCTCAAACGATTCAAGGGTCGTATGAATCCAAGGTTTGAACGAATTCCAGGTTTGGCGATATATCTACTTTCTCTCGGACGATTCAAAGATTCAATCCAAAGTATATTATTTTCTCCTCCTCCTCACTCGTTGATTGTTTTTTTGATGGTATCTATTTGCATTTTTTTATCATCATTCTTTCCGCCACCGCCCCTGATTTCCATCGGTCCATCCTTGATTTTAACTGTCCCTATACCCACGATTTCCGCTACCCTGTTTTCCTCGATTTCAGCAGCTGGTGGTGTGCCTTTACTACGTATGTTGCTATAGTTCCTCTCAAGTTGGTGTGTGTGGTGTGTGAGGCACTCTCCTTTGGCGTGCCTTGATGAGGTCGCATCGCCTCACCAGTGGTGAGGTGCACCAGGTGCGCCTTGACTCGCCTCATGCCAAGGCCAACAATGCCATAATCTAAATAGATATCTTTATCACATAATGAAACTCATTCTTATTACTTCTTAAAATTGTAATCCACTTTAGAGCATTATATATATATATGACTAAAACATAATACAGATGATCTGAGTATAATTATAAATAGGTGAAATGAAATATTTATCACAATGCATTGATTTATACTTTGATGGACCATATATATCATAGTGAATAAACTCCAAGGGTTGTTTCATTTAAATATCTAATTTATTATTTTAATTATTAATCTATCAAAAAACAAATCATTCTTTAACATTTTCTTTTATTTTTAATATTTTTTAAATGCAAACGATTTATCTTAAAAGATCCACCATTTCTAAAACAATTACTCTTTGAACTTGTCAAAAATATTTAATTACATCAACTTACCTGTCATTTGTGAGATGAACAACCAATATATAATATGAAAGGATGTTTCTTTTGAAAATATTTTAATGTGACATCAATAATAAATTCCTATTTCATTCTATTCTTTTTCATATAATAAATTTATAATTGTTTCTTCACATTCATCTACGTTTTTAGAAAATCTTGACAATCCTTCATACAACTGTTTAATCTGTCACATGTTCAATAGAGTTTATTCAATAGTTTAAATTCATTATCCAATTTTACTTATGATGATTCATCTCACTTCGAAACTATTTTTGTAGGAGTGGGTCATCTCCAATTTAACATAAAACCTCTATATTTTCCATAATTACTATTATTTATCTTATTATGTCTAAAATATTATACTATGTTCCAAAAATTACCATAGAACCCATAATGACCATGAAAATGAAATTTTCTTATAAATCCTATGCTTCATCTACTTAAAAATAACTCTTTTTTTCAACTTTTCTAGACATAATTCTTGAATAAATTTATCAACTAATAATTTTTTATATATTTAAAACCTTTATCGTTATTAGGTATATTCTTTTTCTAAAATTATTTTTTCTATTCCTTGTCAATTTTTAATTGAAATTGAAATTATAATTTTGAGATGTTTTCAAATATTTGATATACCATTAATATTAAATGTAATAATTCTTTATGTTGTTATATCACTTGTTCCAAAAAATAAAATGAAGGTTATCAAATTCTATATATTTTGGAATAATTATTAGAAATTAGTTTTAGGTATTCATCATTTTAGGTTTACAAGTATTGGTTCCACCCCTAGGAATCTCTGGTTACCATCCATGTATATGAAATAACTCTTTATTTATTAAAATGTTTTATCAATACATTTTTATATATTCTAGTAGACGGAATGAGTGTTTATTATTCCTTTTTATCATATTTTGGTATCTTATTACTCCTTAATTTGCCTATATTATATTTTCATTTATTTAGGGTATTTAAGAAAGATTTGATGACTCATTTTAATAGAGGTAGGACTAGTATTAGTTAAGTAGTTAAAAAGTATTAAAAGTGATATTTCTCTTATAAATATAGAATTCATAGAGGCCCCAAAGATTAATATATCATAACATATCCCTACCAAGACCGCTTGAATCATAGACAAGAATGTGTATGCCCCCAAATCTCATCTTCAATAGGTCATGAGTTAATAACTAGTGTTAATGGTGTAATTCTCACAAATGAGAGACATTATCCCTTTTAGAGTACACAATGGAGTACAACTGTCATCCTTACCAGCTTCATCTCCCAAACAATTATTATAGCAATTTGTTGCTTGAGACTCATCCCTTATATCTTTTATGTTACCTGTAGTACTCTGAGTAGTAGTCATCCCATAAATGACTACTGCTTAGAGCATTTAAAGCAACATAGGTGTATGTCCACAAGAGATGAAAGATGAATGACAAACAACATAATGCAATGATAATTGTTCGAGAGATGAGCTGATACGGATGACAGTTACCTATAACTTTCACATTTGGATGAATTCAGAAGATAACACCTATCATAGTAGAATAATTATTTTCTTAAATTCAATTACCCATTTTCTTTGAAGAATAATGAAACTATTTGAAATAATAAAATGTTGGGTTTCTCTTATTATAATTATCTATAACTTTCACATTTGATAATGAATATCTTATATGTATGTATTTATTTATTATATAAAATAAATATTTTATGAACTTAATAGGATTAATATGAATAAAAAATGGATGCATGCTAATCATTTGACAAAGGAGTATGAAGATGGAGTTAAAGAGTTCATCATGTTTGCAATAGATCATGCATACGACCATTCTTAAATCCTTTGTCTGTGTTTACATTGTTGTTATTCAAGAAAAATTAGTCTAAAAGAGTTGGAAGGGCATTTGATTTGTCACAGAATAGATCAGAGCTATAAATGCTGGACTAAACATGGGAAAAAACTGAACGTGCACACTGATTGGGATGATACTACGGTTTATGGATCATTTGATATGAATACCTGTGTAAATGATGATGAAGACAACATGTAAGAAATGACAATGAAAATTTAAGATGACCTTCATGATTATCCAAAATTGTTTGAAAATTTAAATAGTTGTGCTAAGAGACCATTGTATATTGGTTGTACTAAATACAAAACATTTTCAGTTATATTGAAGTTATATAATTTAAAAGATGGCAGTGGATGGAGTGAAACTAGCTTTACAGAACTACTTAGTCTCCTAAATGATATGTTTCTAGAAGAAAATGAACTACCATGTCAAACACATGATGCTAAACGAATTCTATATTCGATGAGAATGATCTCTAAAAAAATAAATGCTTGTCCAAATGATTGCATATTATTTCGCAAGGACCATAAATCACTCATAAAATTCCCTAAGTGTGGTGCATATCGATACATGAAAAATGAATCAAGTCCTTCAAAATCTGTATAGTACTTTCGTATCATTCCAAAATTTGAAATACCATATGGCTGTTAGGAAACCTCAAGAAAATTGACATGACATGCATATACAAGAATTAAAGATGGGAACCTACGTCATCCAAAAGATTCTTCTCAGTGGAAGAAAATTGATTATGAGTATCTTGAATTTGGAAATGAGCTGAGAAACTTTCTTCTTGTGTTATCTAAAAATGAAATAAATCCTTTTGGTGTATAGAGTATTACTCACAGTACATGTCCCTTCATGTTGGTAAATTATAATTTGTCGCCATGGTTATGCATGAAGTGCAAATACATTATGTTTTCTTTGATTATATCTAAACCAAAGAAACATGGTAATGACATTGATGTCTATTTGGATCCATTGATCGAAGATCTAAAATTGATGTGAGATACATGTGTTATAATGTATGATGCTCATAGAAGTGAAAAATTCACATCGAGGGCCAAGTTATTTGAGACGATAAACGACTTCCTCGCTTATGGAAATTTATCAGGCTATAACACTAAAAGAATGTTGGGGTGTCCCATTTGTGAAGAACACACACAATCGGTTCGGTTGAAACACTCATCGAAAACTATATTTTTAGGACATCAATTTTTTTTACCTTGATGACATAAATACCAATCCTGAACGATAACATTCGATGAGAATATCGAACAAGGTACAAAAATGTCTCTAGTAATGGGTGATCGACTGTTAGATAAAGTAAAAAATATTGACACTATTTTTGGTAAACTATTTTAAAAAAACCATATGAAATCAGTGTAACACCCCGAGCTTCCATGATACGCTTCTCATTCAATAATGCAATAGCTTGCATTGTACGCAACTTCGAGTTCTAAAACACCGCGACTAATCAAAGTAGCCGTTATGAATAGTAATAACCACTTTTTAAAATTATAGAAATTTATATTTCAAAATGGAATTCATTTTTGGATTCGGAATATCGAAATTAGCCTATGTTGAATTTTTGGTATTTTTTCTGAGAACTTCTAATTTTTTTATGAATAGTGAAAAATACTTAAAAACAACTTTTTTAATAAAAATAATTTATAGTGATAAATTATACTATTTAGTGGTTTTAAAGTATAATTATAATATATTTTTACCATTTTATCCAATGGTGGTCATTAGAATTAATTTAACATTGAAAATGGACATAAACAATTGCCAATCTTTTGATATAAATTGTTTCTTAAAAACACGCTATTTGTTGTGACAACGGAAATTAATTATAAAATTAATTAATGCAACTTATATGTTTGAAATTTTGTAAAATAGGAATCATTTTTGAATTTGGAATATCAATTATAGCTTAGGGTGAAATTTTGGCATTGTTCTGAAAAACTTCAATTTTTGATGAATAGTGAAACCACTAAGTGGTAGTTAAATAACTGATTTTTCGTTTAAATGAAATATTACCACTTATGTGTTTTGATTTTCAAAAATCCGACATACATGGTTGTCATTAAGAAGTAAAATGTGGTTCAATGAGATTAAAATAATTTTTGGTGAATAGTAACTTTTAAGTTCTTAATCGCGATTAGAGGTAATTAGTGTAGTTTAAGGTAAAAATAATGTTTTAATAATATGAGATGAGCTTGAAACATGTCCTACCCTCATTGGATGTTCCATGGCCGACCAAGACAATCCATGTGTCAACTTGGGGACCCCATGGAGCCACTTTAGTTGGAAAATGACATAAATACCTTTTATTTAATGTTAAAGTAAAAAAATGACACAAACATGAAATGTTTTACTAAAGCAATTTTTACATGGGGTTATACAAGTCATATTTTTTACTATAAATAGTCATTGGAAAGCTAAAAAGATTTCCTACATCATAGTATTTTTTTTATAATTTTTAGACATTAAATAAATTAAATTATTTATGACATCATTATGATGCAGCGATGACCTCATTGTTTAACGATTTTAATAAAATGAAAAGATAATGTACAATCTAAGGCTTACACATGTCCAAAGACTATTGGATGGGTAGATTTAGAACCCTTATCACCTTATCCACGAATTATATAAGTGTGGGACCTTTAGAATCCGAAAAGCATTGTATAATAATGTAAAATTTCCTTACTTTCCAAGAGTGCCCCTCCTCTCCTCTTATAAAAGGCCCCCAACTCTACCACCTCATTCACACTTTCAAGCCATTTGGCTCGGCCAAACTCTGCCCAAATACTCTCCCAAATTCCCTCCCTTACTCATAGAAGCCTCACTTTGGGCAGAACTCTTCCCAAGGAATCCTTTGGCTCAAATCAAAAAGAGTTACCCGATTTTGAGGTAATGTCTTCTCTAATGTTGTTTTGTTTTATTTTTCTTCTCCAACCCCCTAAACTCTTTTTATTCATTTCTTTTGTAACAACACCAGTATCCTCAATATACTAGGATGTTGTTATAATAAGGATTCGAGCTACACTTACACACACCTACACATAATGGTTAAAAAACATACGGTTTCTGTGGATGTCGAATTTCTGCCTCACGAAACGATGATTGTTCAACACTCATATAACACCTTCAAAGGTGGCCATTAAGATGTCACTATATTTATATATGATATATAATATGTTTATGTTTTACTTATTCTTCTGTATTTCTCATTTATGTCATACTTTATGATTTCCATTATGGGTAAACGCGATAATTTCATTTTAGGAAGTGCGGACTACCGCCCCCTCAAAGTGATTTGAATCGTTAATGCCATATGTGGGATGTATAAAGGATGGAGTAAATGGTATTATATGCTATATTATACTGGAATTATATTATACATTTATATCATTATGATTTCATTCCATTAAATACGAAATAGAAATGAAAGTAGCGTTCATGCGTACGTACGGCTTACCGTCTCCATGAACGGTGCATTTCATTTCTTACCTGTAAATGTTACGTAATATTATAAATGAATTTATATACTGGATATATATGATATATATGACATCTAAATCATGAATATAATTCTGGAGATAATGGATATTCTACCACATAAACAACTTGTAATTATAAGAAGTTTATTGTTGACTCAAGTACCAAAGATCGACAAAACGACCGTTATTAACTTAAATAATTACATAATGTTCATATCATTGTAATAAGTGATATAAAAAGGATAATGAAATTGAAAATGGTTCTTAATAAGGTATATATTAACTCTAGTTTATTATTCAGGAGGTTAAAGAACGGTTGAGTCAAGTCAGACACGAGGTAAGGGAACTTCTTAACCCAATTTCTATTCTTTGGGTTAATCTCCTACTTTCAAATTATTTAATGATATTATTATGTCCTATCTTGTATTTTTACATTATTTATGTGTACTTATAGTTAATACACATAATAGACCTAATTTATAAAATAATGATCTTTTTAAGGACTTCGTCTCAATCCCCTTTCATTGAGGCATATTTGGTTTTATACACAACTTTCTTTTATACGGTGTATAAACCCCTTTGACTTTTACGTTTATTCAAAAGGAATATTTTTTATACGAAGCGTTTTACTAAACGATAAAAGGGAATGTTTTTATTTCCGTACTTATGCGGCGACAACGACTTCTCCGCCACCGTGACCATTATTTGAGTTTCGGCTTCCTCTACAAGCCATCATTTTTTAATGAAAAATAAATACAAAGTTTTAACTTTCTTTTATTTTGGTATTGAAAATGGTTTTGAAATCGTTTTTATTATATCAATGTGTTGTATTGATATCTTGTGATTGAAATGTGGAAATGTTATGTTTCCTTTATGCATGTTTTATGTGATACGATTATGTTATGGTTTATGATATGTTTAAACCTATTCATATGAGGAATGTATTGGACTTAATAAGTGACGGGTGGAGCCCGCTATAGCTCCTCGATGCATCGGTAGGTCTCATGAGACAACTAGACGTGGAATTGGCCGAGGCCCTTTCCCAGTTTGATTTATAGTTTTGGCCGAGGCCTTAATCATTTTAGACGTCTTGGCCGAGGCCTTGACAAAATGTTTCAGAATGTCTGGCATTATACATTCCCTCATTATGAAAGTGGTTATTGTTATTGCATGTGATTATTCGACCAGTAGAATATCCATGTGAAGAAGTGAATGACATTATCTCATTTTACTTTTGCCATATTATGTTTATGTTCAAGTTTAAAAGGCTTTTGTTTTAGTTATACATTGACTTAAATTTTTATGTTTATTTATGAAATCTTTCGCAATATTGTTATCCTTACTGAGCATCTGAGCTCACCCCTTTCAATGTTTTAATATTTTTCCAGGATGTGAAGAAGTATTTTATGAATGACCTGCAGGGATAGTCAGAAGAGGATATGAGTGTGGACTATGAAGACTTTGTTATTAGTTTTTCACTTTATTATGTAATGTAACATTTATGAATGTATCTAGTGTTTCCAAGGCTACTAAACTAATCGGTCTTTTGAGACTTGATCTTTTGTGATCATGCCAATGTTACGAAGTAATGCACCGATTCTGGGTAGCTGGGGTCGGGGCGTTACAGTTGGTATCAGAGGCAGTTTAGTACTAACATTGGAAGCTAGATTTAGATAAACTCTGATTAGAGCACATAGACCAAATATAGACTTTGAGGATTAGTATAGAAGAGATTCCTAGAATTTTGGTATTATAGAGATGTTGTGAGTTTTCCGAGCAATACATCCCTGTCTGGATACGAGCAGGTAGAGGCGGCTCTGGCACAGATGTACCTAGGGGTAAAACCCGAAAACACCGCTTTGAGCTAGACTCAAACGGGAACTGGTGCACGACAACGGGCCTTGCTGCACTCTTGGTTACGACACTCCCGAGGGATTTTCTTAGGATAATTCTCATTTTCTTTACAAACCATTATGTAGGGTTTATGAGTATATACTTCCTCAAAGAAAACATTCTTATGATTATGGATTATATCCATAAACCGTTCAATTTACATTAAGTATTTTAAAAGTTTGGAATTATTCATTGTAATTCATAAACTATCCTAGTTTATGCCATTGTATAGAAATGGCGCCCAGTAGAAGGAATGTGAACTCCAGCAATACGTATGATCCAAAGAGTAAGAAGGATCGTATCTTTCACGGTATTAAGCCAACCTTTCGAAGGGAAATAGTCTCCCATGTGTTCTCAACATATGAAGAAATATTATCATGTGTTAATAAGATAAGTAAAGAATTCTCTGAGTCCTATGGCTTTGAAGCGAAGCAAGAGACGAAAGGGATGGAAGAGAGAATGATGGATAAAGGGATGAGGGGAAAGAAGAATTTTCCAATATGTGGTAATTGTGGGACGAAACATCATGGAACTTGCCTAAAGGGAATGAGAGTTTGTTATAAGTGTAGAGAAAAAGGACACAAAGTGCGTGACTGCAAGGGTAAGAAAATGGTTTCAAATGTACAATGCTTCTTCTACAAGGATTGGGGACACTATGCAAACCAATGTCCAAATCATCAGAGTATTCCCCAAATGATGTTATTGGATAATAATCAAGTTATGATACTACCACAGATGAGGAGTAATGATTAGAGTTCTTATGTTGTTATTAAAGAATTTTGTAATTTGAGTGTTGTATCAATGATGTACTGGTTATAATAATTATGGAGTATATAAGGATTGTACAGCAGTACTATTTCATCTAGGACTTGAGATTGTGTGGAACCAAGAAAAGTGACTACACAATAGGTTAAATTTTTGGAAAATATATGGTTGAGAGAAAGATAAACCATAATATGGTTCTGATACCGAGATAGTGATTTTGGAATAAGACATGATTGATTCGGATAAATTATGTTGGATATTCTTAACATCCTTGAAACTGATTAATGATTTGTATACATTTTTGGATAGAAGTAGTATATCTAGTTTTCTATAAGGAATAAGGGATCATGAATGTAATCAATAAGGATTTATGGTAATTCAGTATGTTGCAGTGTTTTAAAAGAATACATGATGAAGGTGTTCACATGTTACGCAGAAAAAAAAGGAGCTTCATTATGTTTACCTTCCTCATAAAATCTGGACTGTGAGTTGGACAGAAGTATTTTGGATAACTATAAAGGTTGAAATGGATTATATTTTACATTGGATACTATTGTTAAGGTTATTTTTGGATATTTATAAAAAGGACAACACGCAAACCGAGTGAAAACCCATCGCGTCAGACAAAGCTGTGGGAATCAAACCCACAACCATAGTGCAATTGGGATTAATCACCTACCACTGGACTACGTGAAGTCCCTGGTTATTAAAAAATAGTTTTTATAATCTAAATGGTATGTTTTAATATTTGGAACCTTATAAAATTAGGATAAATGGAATATTTTTGAGTTCTATTACCTTTTAGAGTGAAAGATGGGTTTGTGGTAAAAATTTATTAAAGAATGAAAGTCTACATGACAAGTATGTATATTCCCTTACGTTCTTAGTAAATCTCCTAAATAAATTCCTCAACTTTATAAAAGTTCACTCAAAACAAAAATGTTGTCGGTTAACTTTTCCTACTGGGGAATCAATGATCGTTTAACCAATCACAAGTTTGTGATTTTCTTGTAGTTAAACTTTCTCCTAATCCTGTTTTCTATAACTCTCCATCAGACCTTGATGGTTTGTTTCTCCTCCATATCCATATTTTCATAGAATCCTAGAATGGGATATCTCGGGTGACCTTTTGTACTTATCTTGCTTTCTTTTAATGTTATATATTTATTAACCTTATTTCTGATGTGGGTTTTTCACAAAGGTATTTTATATTTTCACCCTTTTATTTTCAAAGAAAAAATTTCAAATTGCGAGGACGCAATTTATTGAAGGAGGGGAGAATGTAACACCCCGAGCTTCCATGATACGCTTCTCATTCAATAATGCAATAGCTTGCATTGTACGCAACTTCGAGTTCTAAAACACCGCGACTAATCAAAGTAGCCGTTATGAATAGTAATAACCACTTTTTAAAATTATAGAAATTTTATATTTCAAAATGGACTTCATTTTTGGATTCGGAATATCGAAATTAGCCTATGTTGAATTTTTGGTATTTTTCTGAGAACTTCTAATTTTTTTATGAATAGTGAAAAATACTTAAAAACAACTTTTTTAATAAAAATAATTTATAGTGATAAATTATACTATTTAGTGGTTTTAAAGTATAATTAGAATATATTTTTACCATTTTATCCAATGGTGGTCATTAGAATTAATTTAACATTGAAAATGGACATAAACAATTGCCAATCTTTTGATATAAATTGTTTCTTAAAAACACGCTATTTGTTGTGACAACGGAAATTAATTATAAAATTAATTAATGCAACTTATATGTTTTGAATTTTGTAAAATATACATCATTTTTGAATTCGGAATATCAATTATAGCTTAAGGTGAAATTTTGGCATTGTTCTGAAAAACTTCAATTTTTGATGAATAGTGAAACCACTAAGTGGTAATTAAATAACTGATTTTTCGTTTAAATGAAATATTACCACTTCTGTGTTTTGATTTTCAAAAATATGACATACATGGTTGTCATTAAGAATTAAAATGTAGTTCAATGATATTAAAATATTTTTTGGTGAATAGTAACTTTTAAGTTCTTAATCGCGATTAGAGGTAATTAGTGTAGTTTAAGGTAAAAATAATGTTTTAATAATATGAGATGAGCTTGACACATGTCCTACCCTCATTGGATGTACCATGGCCGACCAAGACAATCCATGGGTCAACTTGGGGACCCCATGGAGCCACTTTAGTTGGAAAATGACATAAATACCTTTTATTTAATGTTAAAGTAAAAAAATGACACAAACATGAAATGCTTTACTAAAACAATTTTTACATGGGGTTATAAAAGTCATATTTTTGACTATAAATAGTCATTGGAAATCTAAAAAGATTTCCTACATCATAGTATTTTTTTTATAATTTTTAGACATTAAATAAATTAAATTATTTATGACATCATTATGATGCAGCGATGACCTCATTGTTTAACGATTTTAATAAAATGAAAAGATAATGTACAATCCAATGCTTACACTTGTCCAAAGACTATTGGATGGGTATATTTCGAACCCTTATCACCTTATCCACGAATTATATAAGTGTGGGACATTTAGAATCCGAAAAGCATTGTATAATAATGTAAAATTTCCTTACTTTCCAAGAGTGCCCCTCCTCTCCTCTTATAAAAGGCCTCCACCTCTACCACCTCATTCACACTTTCAAGCCATTTTGATCGGCCAACCTCTGTCCAAATACTCTCCCAACTTCACTCCCTTACTCATAGAAGCCTCACTTTGGGCAGAACTCTTCCCAAGGAATCCTTTGGCTCAAATCAAAAAGAGTTACCCGATTTTGAGGTAATGTCTTCTCTAATGTTGTTTTGTTTTATTTTTCTTCTCCAACCCCCTAAACTCTTTTTATTCATTTCTTTTGTAACAAAACCAGTATCCTCAATATACTAGGATGTTGTTATAAGAAGGATTCGAGATACACTTACACACACCTACATCTAATGGTTAAAGAACATACGATTTCTATGGATGACGAATTTCTGCCTCACGAAACGATGATTGTTCAACACTCATATAACACCTTCAAAGGTGACCATTAAGATGTAACTATATTTATATATGATATATAATATGTTTATTTTTTACTTATGCTTCTGTATTTCTCATTTATGACATACTTTATGATTTCCATTATGGGTAAACGCGATAATTTCATTTTAGGAAGTGCGGACTACCGCCCCCTCAAAGTGATTTGAATCGTTAATGCCATATGTGGGATGTATAAAGGATGGAGTAAATGGTATTATATTCTATATTATACTGGAATTATATTATAAATTTATATCATTATGATTTCATTCCATTAAATACGAAATAGAAATGAAAGTAGCGTTCATGCGTACGTACGGCTTACCGTCTCCATGAACGGTGCATTTCATTTCTTACCTGTAAATGTTACGTAATATTATAAATGAATGTATATACTGGATATATATGATATATATGACATCTAAATCATTAATATAATTCTGGAGATAATGGATATTCTACCACATAAACAACTTGTAATTATAAGAAGTTTATTGTTGACTCAAGTACCAAAGATCGACAAAACGACCGTTATTAACTTAAATAATTACATAATGTTCATATCATTGTAATAAGTGATATAAAAAGGATAATGAAATTGAAAATGGTTCTTAATAAGGTATATATTAACTCTAGTTTATTATTCAGGAGGTTAAAGAACGGTTGAGTCAAGTCAGACACGAGGTAAGGGAACTTCTTAACCCAATTTCTATTCTTTGGGTTAATCTCCTACTTTCAAATTATGTCATGATATTATTATGTACTATCTTGTATTTTTACATTATTTATGTGTACTTATAGTGAATACACATAATAGACCTACTTTAGAAAAAAAATGATCTTTTTAAGGACTTCATCTCAATCCCCTTTCATTGAGGCATATTTGGTTTTATACACAACTTTCTTTTATACGGTGTATAAACCCCTTTGAATTTTACGTTTATTCAAAAGGAATCTTTTTTATACGAAGCGTTTTACTAAACGACAAAAGGGAATGTTTTTATTTCCGTACTTATGCGGAGACAACGACTTCTCCGCCGCCGTGACCATTATTTGAGTTTCGGCTTCCTCTACAAGCCATCATTTTTTTAATGAAAAATAAATACAAAGTTTTAACTTTATTTTATTTTGGTATTGAAAATGGTTTTGAAATCGTTTTTATTATATCAATGTGTTGTATTGATATCTTGTGATTGAAATGTGGAAATGTTATGTTTCCTTTATGCATGTTTTATGTGATACGATTATGTTATGGTTTATGATATGTTTAAACCTATTCATATGATAAATGTATTGGACTTAATAAGTGACGGGTGGAGCCCGCTACAGCTCCTCGATGCATCGGTAGGTCTCATGAGACAACTAGATGTGGAATTGGCCGAGGCCCTTTCCCAATTTGATTTATGGTTTTGGCCGAGACCTTAATCATTTTAGACGTCTTGGCCGAGGCCTTGACAAATTGTTTCAGAATGTCTGGCATTATACATTCCCTCATTATGAAAGTGGTTATTGTTATTGAATGTGATTATTCGACCAGTAGAATATCCATGTGAAGAAGTGAATGACATTATCTCATTTTACTTTTTCCATATTATGTTGATGTTCAAGTTTAAAAGGCTTTTGTTTTAGTTATACATTGCCTTAAATTTTTATGTTTATTTATGAAAGCTTCCACAATATTGTTATCCTTACTGAGCATCTGATCTCACCCCTTTCAATGTTTTAATATTTTTCCAGGATGTGAAGAAGTATTTTATGAATGACCTGCAGGGATAGTCAGAAGAGGATATGAGTGTGGACTATGAAGACTTTGTTATTAGTTTTTCACTTTATGATGTAATGTAACATTTATGAATGTATCTAGTGTTTCCAAGGCTACTAAACTAATCGGTCTTTCGAGACTTGATCTTTTGTGATCATGCCAATGTTACGAAGTAATGCACCGACTCTGGGTAGCTGGGGTCAGGGCGTTACAATCATGTTGTAAGAAGAGATCATTTTTCTTCGAATTTATGTATTGGAATTGTTTGTATGTCAGAAATTTTCTTGATTTCATGCATGTAGAAAAAAATGTATTCAATAGTATTATTCAGACATTACTAAACGTTCATGGAAAAACAAAATATGACATCAAGGATAAGTTGGACATAATTGATATGGGGATAATGGAAGAGTTGGCACTGATGAAGGGTAAAGTGAGAGATTTTCCTCTTCCAATAGCTTACACTCTATCCAAATAGGAAATATTGAATTTTTTTATTTTCCTTAATAGTATAAAAGTTCTAGAGGAGTATTCAACAAATATCAAGAATTTTATGTCAGTAAATAATTTTCAATTACAAGGAATAAAATCAAAAGACTGTCATGTTTTGATGTAAGATTTGATGCATGTTTCTTTCCATTTCTTTCTGCCTCAAAATGTATGACATATGTTAACCAGACTCTACTTCTTTTTCAAAGCCATATTTAGTAAAGTTATAGACCCAATGAAGTTTTCAATCACGAATAAGGATGTTGCAGTCATATTATGTGAATTAGAGATGTTTTCCCCACCATCATTCTTTGATATAATGATCCACCTAATAGTTCACATGGTTAAATAGGTTTAACTATGTGGTATTTTCCATTACAGATAGATGTACCCCCATTGAATAGTATATGAAGATTTTTAAAGGGTATGTCAATAATCAAAGTCAACCATAAGGTTGTATTGCAGAATGATATATTGTTGAAGAAGATATTGAATTTTTTATCGATTACCTATTAGATTTTGAAAACATCAGTCTCCCAAAGTATCATCACAGTGAGTGCCTTATAGGTGAAGGGATTTCCAGAATAGATGTTTTTACAATTATGTTGATAGAGTGAGAGAAAGCACACATTTACATTTTACATAATAGTAAAGATTCTGATCCATACATTGAAGCCCAAAAGGAAATTTTTAGATATTTGAATCCATCAAGGGCTGGAGGATGGATATAAAATACACATAATCAATAGTTTATAGGATGGTTCCATGATCAAATTTATAAGGAGTTATCTGAAAATTTAAATTCAATTTTCGAACGACTTCGATGGCTATCCAGGTACTAAATGAAAATGTTATATCTTGCACTAGTTTTGTAATCAGTGGTTATAGGTTATATACCAAAGAACATGATGACTGCAGTACAATGCAAAATACTTGTGTTACTCTTATGGCAGAAGCGATGCACATATCTGGTTCCAAGGATAGAAATCCAATTTATGAAAATATGTCATATTTTGGAATTATCAAACAGATATATGAGTTGGATTATACAACATTAAAAGTGTTTCTTTTCTGTTGCAAATGAGTTGACAATATTAGTATAGTGAAAGTTGATTAAATGAGCTTCGTGAAGGTGAATTTCAGTATATAAGGGAAAAAAGATGATCCATTCACAATGGAATCACAAGCAATGCAAGTATTTTATGTCTCAGATCCAGCAAATAAGAATTGGTCGATTATCCTACTGAAAACTAAAACAAATGTCAGGTCAGATGAAAATTCAATTGAGGATGACCATTTCATTGGGAGATCACAATCAGTTCATACCGGTTCTAATATAGACAATGTCTTGTACGTTAGACGAGACCACAAAGAGGATATTTGGATTCTCAATAGAGGAACCAAACCCCTAAAACCTTTAAAAAAAAGAAAGCGAGTTCAATGAGAAGGTAAAAGTGTTTTTTAATATACTATATTTTTCCACATAATATTATCTATTATGTACCATATTAATATAATCTAAATTAAATGTTTGACTACTCGTGTATATAATGTCTTCTACACATAATTATGTTACAAATCCCATGAAAGAATAAACTATAATAAAGGAAACTCTTTGAGAAGATGTAAATGTAATGTTAAGATATACTTTCTCTATTTTACCAAAAAATTATACAATGAAATGTTGATTTAGTTTTCATTATTCCTTACAGAGTTCGTTTATTTTAGAATATTTATGTTCTTATTTCACGCCTTTCTACATCAAAAATTCCACAAACATCTTCTCCTTCCAATATTTTTTACCCCTGAAGTGTTGTCATTTATCACTTTTCTTCAAGTTCTCTCCAATTCTCATTCACATAAGTAATCTTGATGTTTGTACAGTAAAATCACCATCCATATAATTAATGATTTTTTTTATATTTATGTTTAATTTATTTCTTTTTATTGTTACTCATATAAGAGTTTTTTTCTTATACTGGTGAATTATTTTGTTCGAGTTGTGGTGGTTTGTTCAAATATACTCATACTCATGAAAGATTGGACTTCAAGGATGCAAATAAGATAATGACAATAAGGAAATGAGTCAAGAATGTATACAATCATCATGAAAAGTAAAATTTCTACTACTTATTTAATTAATTTTTTCATCATTTTATCTACTATTTGTAAGTTAATTTCTTTGTCATTTTTATCAAATACTTATTTAGTTTTTTTCACAGATCTGTTTGGAAGTCATATTTTTATAGTTCCTTTATTTTAGAAGATTTATTTTCATATTTTATTCCCTTTTTTCACTAAAACTTCCATATATTTCTTCTCCCTCAAAACCTTTTCACCCCTACAGTGTTGACATTTATCACTTTTCTTCAAGTTCCCTCTACTGCTCAATCACAGAGGTAATCTTGATGTTTTCATAGTAAAATCATTATCCATAGAATTATTGTATTGTTTTATATTTATGTTTAATTTATTTCTTTTTAGTATTACTCATATAATAATAATTTTCTTATATAGGTGAATTCTTTTGTTTGAGTTGAGGTGGTTTGTTCGAAGCTACTCATGTTTGTGAAAGATTGGACTTCAACCCTACAATTGAGATAATGACAACAAGGAACTGTGTCAAAAATTAATACAACCATCATGAAAAGGTGAATTAATACTACTTATTTAATTATTTTTTTCATCATTTTATTTACTATTTGTAAGTTAATTTCCTTATCATTTTTATCTAATATTTATTTAGTTTTTTTCACAAATCTTTTGGGAATTCATATTTTGCTTTTAAATATCTACACCAAGCCACAAAAGAGATAAAATGTTCTTTTCTACTAATGTTACCACACTTTCCATTACCTTTCTTTATCAAACTGCAACACTGCATATTGATTATATGTTTTTATCCGAAAAAGAGTTTTTAGCTTAGAACATTGAGTCAATATGCAGTGTTGGCAGTTTGACAAAGAAATAAAATAGAAATCATAGTAACATTTCCAATTAGGATTTTTATTCAAGACTTTGGGACATGTAGAAAACATCCACACCTCAATCCAACACATGGTGTGGCCAGTATGACTCCAAGTGCTTCTGTTTATTTAAAATTGACATCAATTTTAATAAAAAAGTAAAATAAAAAACTCAAAACTGAGAAAAAACATTTAGATTATTTTGATACTTAAGGAAAATGATCCATAATTCATTTGTGATGTGTAGGAATTAACCGCACCTCAATCCGATACACGATGTTCCTGATATGACTCAAAGTGTCCGTTATCAGTTTAAAATTGGTATTTTAGTTCAAAAAGTACCACTCATTGAAAACTGATAAAACACACTCATATTGTCTTGATAATATATAACAATGATTCATAAATCATTTGTGATGTGTATGAATCAGTCTCACATCAAACTGATAAATGATATGATCATTATTAATCAAAGTGCGTGTTTCCAGTTTAAAATGGTATTTTAGTAAAAAAGAAAAGAGACATACTCAAAACCAAGAAAATGAATTTTCATTGTTTTAAATTTTTAGTACAAATATCCATAATTCATTTGAGGCATTTAGTAATCAGTCTCACCTCAATCCGATACACAGTGTGATCGGTATGAGTCCAAGTGCGTCTTTTTATTTAAAATTGACATCAATTTTAATAAAAACTACAACCAAACTACTCAAAACTGAGAAAAAACATTCAAATTGTTTTTATAATTTAGAAAAAAAGATCCATAAGTCATTTTCGATGTGTATAAATTATCCACATCTCAATTCGATACAAGATGTGCCCGGTATGACTCAAAGTATATGTTATCATTTTAAAATTGACATTTTAGTTCAAAAAGTGTCACTCACTAAAAAGAGAGATAACATGCTTGAATTGTATTAATAATTTAGAAAAAATATTCATAAATCATTTGTGATGTGTATGAATCACTCTCACATCAAACTGATACACAATGTGACCGTTATGAGTCAAAGTGCATGTTTCCAATTTAAAAGACATTTTATTAAAAAAGAAAAGTGACGTACTCAAAATCAATAAAACACATTTGTATTGTTTTGATACTTTATAAAAATGATCTATAAGTCATTTGAGACATGTAGGAATCAGCCACACCTCAATTAGATGCATAGTGTGACCGGTATGACTCAAAGTGCATATTTTTATTTAAAATTGACATCAATTTTAGTAAAAAATACAACTGACCTACTCAAAATCAAGAAAACACATTAATATTCTTTTGATACTTTAATAAAACTTTCCATAAGACATTTTTTATGTATAGGAATCATCCAAACCTCAATCCGATACATGATATACCTGATATGACTCAAAGTGCCCGTTATCAGTTTAAAATTGAAATTTTAGTTCAAAAAGTGCCACTCATTTAAAACCATGCAAACATGCTTGTATTGTGTTGACAATTTAGTACAAATATTCATAAATAATTTTTAATGTATAAGAATTGGTCTTATATCAAACCGATACACGATGTGATCGATATGAGTTAAAGTCTATGTTTCCAATTTAAAATAACATTTTAGTAAAAAATAAAAGTGACATACTCAAAATTGAGAAAAAACATTCATATTGTTTCGATACTTTAAAAAAATAGTCCATAAGTCATTTTTAACATGTAGAAATCAACTACACCGTAATCCGACACACGGTGTGACCAATATGACTCCAAATGTGTCTTTTTTATTAAAATTAACATCAATTTAGTAACAACGACAACTAACCTGATCAAAACTGATCAAACACATTTGGATCATTTTTATACTTTAGGAAAATGATGCTTAAGTCATTTTTGTTGTGTAGAAATTATCCACACGTCAATCCGATACACGATGTGCTTGGTATGACTCAAAGTGTCCGTTATTAGTTTAAAATTGATATTTTAGTTCAAAAAGTATCACTCATAGAAAACCAAGAAAACACATTTGGATTGTATTGATAATTTAGGACAAAGATTCCTAAATATTTTTTATGTTTATGAATCGGTCTCATGTTAAATCAATATACGATGTGATCGGTATGAGTCAAAGTTTGTGTTTTCAGTTTAAAATTAAATTTTAGTAAAAAAGAAAAGTGACTTACTCAAAACTAAACAAACACATTCAGATTGTTTTTATACTTTAGAAAAACGATCCATAATTCATTCGAGATGTGTAGAAATCAGCTGCACCTCAATCTGATGCACGGTGTGACCAATATGACTATAAGTGCGTCTTTTTATTTAAAATTAATATCAATTTTAGTAAAAAAGACAATTGACATACTCAAAATTGAGAAAACACATTCATATTATTTTGATAATTTATAATAATTATCCATAAGTCATTTATGACATTTAGGGATCATCCTCATCTCAATTCGATACACGCTGTGCCCGGTATGACTCAAAGTGTTTGTTATTAGTTTAAAATCGACATTTTTTTTCAAAAAATGTCACTCACTAAAAAAAATAAAACACACTTGGATTGTCTTGATAATCTATGAAAACGATTCATAAATCATTTATGACATGTATGAATTGGTCTCATGTCAAACTAATACACGATGTGACCGATATGAGTCAAAGTAAGTGTTTCTAGTTTAAAATTATTTTTTAGTAAAAATGACAAGTGACATACTCAAAATTGAGAAAAATAATTTATTCTGTGTTGATAATTTAGAAAAATGATCCATAAGTCATTTGAGACATGTAGTAATTAGTCGCACCTCAATCTGATGCACAATGTCGACCAGTATGACTCAAAATGCGTCTTTTTATTTAAAATTGAAATCAATTTTAGTAAAAAGGAAAAATGGTGTACTCAAAATCAAGAAAACTCATTTGGATTGTTTTGATACTTTAGGAAAATTATCCATAAGTCATTTTTGATGTGTAGGATTCAACCACATATCAATATGATACATCATGTACCCAATATGACTCAAATTATCCGTTATTAGTTTAAAATTGGCATTTTAGTTCAAAAACCGTCACTCACTGAAAAACAAGAAAACATGCTCGAATTGTCTTGATAATTTTGTAAAATGATTCATAAATCATTTTTGATGTATAGGAAATTAGTCTCATGTCAAACCGATACATGATGTGATCATTATGATTCAATGTGCATGTTTCCTGTTTAAAATGACATTTTAGTTAAAAAGACATGTGACATACTCAAAATCAAGAAACCACATTCATATTGTTTTTATACTTTAATAAAACAATACATAATTTATTTGAGACATATATGAATCAACTAAACCTCAATATGATTCACGATGTGACTTGTATGACTCAAAGTGTGTTTTTTATTTAAAATTGACATCAATTTTAGTAAAAAATACTATTGACCTACTCAAAATTGAGAAAAAACATTTGGATTGTTTTGATACTTTATGAAAATGATTTATAAGTCATTTGTGACATGTAGTAATCAACCAAACCTCAATCCGATACACGATGTTCCCGATATGACTCAAAGTGTCCATTATCAGTTTAAAATCGACATTTTAGTTCAAAAAGTGCCACTCACTAAAAGCTGACTAAACACACTTGGATTATCTTTATAATTTAGGATAACAATTCATAAATCATTTGTGACATGTAGGAATTAGTTTCACATCAAAACAATACACGATGTGACTAGTATGAGTCAAAGTGCGTGTTTCCAGTTTAAATGATATTTTAATAAAAAAGATAAGTGACATACTGAAAACTGAGCAAACACATTTAGATTGTTTTGATACTTTAGAAAAATGACCCATAAGTCATTTGAGATATGTAGGAATCAACTGTAACTCAATCCAACACACAATGTGACCGGTATGACTCAAAGTATGCCTTTTCAATATATAAGTGTAATTTTAGTTTAAAATTAGCACTTTTTGTTAGTTTATTTATTTATATTATTACTAACATAAGAATTGTTTTCTTATACAGGTGTATTCTTTTGCTTGAGTAGGGGTGGTTTTTTCAGAAATTTCATGAGTCGGGGTCAAGATCAAAAGACAAAGGAACATTGATGTTTTTGAATGTATGTAATAATTTGCACTTATGTAATTGTATAAACCAATGTTTGAAATGTATATAATATAGTGGTTTTTTCTTATATTTGTGTTGTAAATTTCATTTCATTTAAATTATGTATTGGTACTTTATTTTTTTGATATATGGTTGTGTTTATGGTGTTGCAGTATGCTGCTACAACACACTGTCATATTCCCCATTATCATTGCTTTTAAAAGCACTGATAAAGTACCCCTTTATCTATACTTTTTCAAATGATGATAAATGTATCCTTTATCAACGCTTCTATAGGCACCGATAAAGATCCTATTTATCAGTGCTAAATAAAAGCGCTGGTAAATGTGGTCCTTTATCAGCACTTCTAAAAGCACTGATAAAGGACCTATTTATCAGCGTTTTTTAGTGTTGATAAAATCCTAGGGATTTTAATCTCACCCTGGTATTCAGTGCTTCTCTAGCACTGATAAAGACCATTTTTAGCATTGTTGAAGGCCTATTTTTTTAATAATGTTTGTTAAAGTCTAATAACTATTATTAGATGAAGTGGAAGCAATTAAAACCCTTTTCTGAGGATCTCTATGAAAGAAAATATGGAACCTATGTAAAATATGAAAATTAAAAATACTATAAAACATGTGTACCTTACACTGAAGATCCTTTGAAACCTTTTGATTTTCATTTTATGAGTTTGATAAAGATCACCAAAGTGGAAAACAAAAGCATCCCTCATCTATAGGTATCCACGAGCTAATCTGAATCGATCAATGTTCGAGCGAGATCCTATCCTCATCAACGACATGCTAGCATCTCATATGTAAAGACGAAAGATAAAGAGAGATATGGGTCTCAGGGAGTTTTGACCAAACATTATAAAAAAAACCCACCCTCTCATCATCTCATAACAATTATATATATAAATACATAAATCACTGAGAGCATTTCTTGAGATTCTGCATTTATTCATGCATTTATAATGCATGAATAAATATTGATTCAACCAACTCATGCATCTAATGCATGTATAACTCCCAAATGTTTCATATCACGAACCAATATCATAAATGATAGATAATATGGTAGAAAAATAAATGATAAAAGTTTATCATTTAAGTTTCATGGAACAATATATCATGCATGTAACTCATAATTTTCATGTAACACACACACACACACAAGGCTTTAGGGAATGTCTATTTCAATATCTCACTTGCATTAAAGACTAATAATATTTGTTCTATTTCACCTTATATTGTATCGTATACAATAACTTGGGAAACAATATCCATAACTCCTTTTGGATATCTCCCAAAACACTTTTGGAAAGATATTGTTAACTTCACCTTGTATTACATAATATGTAATACCTTATGAATACCCATCCAAAACACTTTTGGATTAACTCTAAAACACTTTTAGAGCAACTCTATAAGACAAAATCAATCCACATTTATTCGACCACAAAGTGTGACCCCACGGGCCATTACAATATTGACAAAAAATATGAATCTCTAGATCCATATATATAAGCAAAGGGCGGCCACCAACTAAGCGTCAATGATAACCAATCTATAAAGGGATCTGTTGTGATATCCATCAAACACACATATCTTTATAATCATGTCCGCCAATATACATCATATGAAAATGTGGATTCTCATATTTTCCATTTGTCCAAGATATCGAGTGACATGAGAAATGGAACATGTCAATTCCATATAGCCAACTCATCTGTTCTCAAATATCAGAGTATATACTGAACTGATCAATGAATACATCACATGCCATTCATACTTCTAGATAATTATATCACATTTCCCTTATCTAGATAAATATAATATCTAGGTGCAGACACACACTACCATAGTCTATTTCAATCGAGGGTTCAGATGTCATACTCATCATACAAGAGGAAAAATCTCATCTTGGTTAAGCTCAAACTGATGACATAATCAATAACATACCAAACCACCCTCATATTAGCTATTAATATGTAGACCTGTGTAAGTAGGGTAACAAAGTATGATCGTTATCATGCTAGGTATCTCACCATCCTCAGGTAGTGAGGAATCAAATATGATCTATGCACCCCTAGTATACTAAATACATCTGTATGACACTTCATATGGTATACGTAGTGGTTCATCCAACACACACAAATAATCCTATTCTTTATATTATTCCTCATGAGCATATACTGCATCTCTATACAAGAATCGTACTCATTCTAACCTTAATATGTCATCATAACCTATAATACTCCATAATGAACATCAGTTAGGGATAAATTCAAAGTATTACATTGAGAGGTAATTATCACTGCACTTCATGAAATGTATATCTATATATAAATTTATGTAGTCAACATGAAAGAATGATAATATAAATGTTGTATTTTAATATGATACATTTTAATATTCTTAAAATTTTAAGAATATTTAACAAACCCCACATAAGCACCAATTTAACATTTCAAATATGATAAACTTCTAGATCATCCTTATGTTTGCTACACTTTCTAGATTTTTTTAACACATTACATCATATGTAATCTCCATCACATCTCTATGTGAACATCTGATAAAACATTCCCACTAACTCTTTAGTGATAAAAAGCTAGTTTGAATAATGATGAGATTTAGGAATCATACTTCTAATTGTTCAACTTCTTGAACATATTTGAACTTCTTAACTTTATAAAATCAAATGTTATGATATCAAATTATATTTTCTACTTAGAACTCTTTTTAAGTTCATCTTAATCATCTTTGGAACCATATTACATCAGAATTTTTCCTCAAAATAATGCAACTACTTACATTATTATTTACTAATATTTCCTAACTCTCTTAGGATATTAAATAAAATTCAATTTAAACATAGATTGGTGTAATTATTTATTTTTTAACTTTGAACTTATTTAAGTCCAAACATACTCCCACTTGACTCTTAGAAATTATATCCTCATCATAATATCTTATTAAGATACCAAAACCCTTTTGTGTTAAGAAATAACTTTTATTTCCTTTTATTAGGAACATTTAATAAATAAACTATATCATATATGGTATTATATGTGTTTAGAACATTTTTATTTGAAACTAATACTTTATTAAACTACACCACTGATGGGTGGTGGGAACAAATTCCCATATATATTAACAAATAGTTGGATAAACACTTTTATCCTAGTTAAACAATTTTATCCTAGATAAACACTTTTATCCATATCTTATTCTCAAAACATGTTATAAAAATGGTTAACATTAACTATGTGTATATAATTAATCATCTCATATTTGTTCACAACAACTCTGTAATTGAACAAATTATCTTATCACATAAGAGAAATGAGATAAAGATATACATATTTTACTTATATTATTTTGAGATTGATAAAATCCTTTACATTCAAATCCTCAATGTAGTAACTATTTAATACATCTCATGAATATAAACTACAAGCTCAAATAATTCTTCCTTTGATTTTAAACTCTTGTGTGTTTTCTGGAATTCAATCAAATTATCAAAACATTTTCATAGATTAAAATAGAATAAATTCCCTAACCAGAAAAATCCATTTTTCATCTAATGACTTTGAATCCTTGAATGAATCACTCTATGCTTCTATAAGAATCCAGATTAATTTTTTGAACACTTTTAACACTTGGTTACTAAGAAAGGAATTGTTTGAAACTTAATTTTTTGGTAACATTTTGTAGATCACCAATCATTCTTAATAACTTTTCTTAAGTTACCAGTCTAAGGAGTATCTTAAATTAAGATTCTCCTTGTCAAGGATTGTTCACAAGTTTATCTTGATCATTATGATGATATAATCTACAACGAAATCTTTTATCAGATGAGTATCATGTATTATTAACTATTTAATAAGGAATTTTATTAAATGATCTCCTACTAAAATAATGATTTCTTTAGTACATCATATCTATTAGTAGGATAAGATACATATTTCACTAAGAAATGAGTTCTCTTGGGAATTAATCTATTCACTTAATTATTTAGGTATGACATTATCTCAATAATATCATATATGATTCTGGGATAGATGAATGGATGACCCATTGTTCAATTTATCATATGGATAAACTCGGCTATATTTCTCTAGTATTCTTCCTAATGTTTTCCCAACTAAGTGTAACCCAAAACAAGTGCCAAGAACATAATAACAAAAGACAATCCAAGGGAACACTTCTTGGGTAAAACCTATCCAAGGTTGATCCATTTTTATCTATCAATTTCCCGCCTTACAGAAGATAATTCTAAGGCACCCTTCAAAGGAAGAACCTACCTGGTTGAATGATTGATGTCTTAAAAAGTTCCATTTTAGAAGGAATATCACACTTAGTATTTTAAGGGGATTTTAATCTCACAATCTTATCTAATATTATTCCATTTTATGTGTACATGCTTCTAGTAATTTATTTTGGAATCATATTCCCTCTACCAAATCAATATGTTCAAACCATACTGATGTGTAAATCTTTACACAACCCACAAGTGTGTTTTACTCACCCAAAATTATAATTCAAACATATTAATACATATCTAGATACATCACATGATAAGTTATATTAAAACTTCATGCAAAGGTTTTGAATTATATGATATTGATAATCTCCACATGAGTAATCCTAAAACAACAGATAAGAAACCTCATTCACCATCTTAGATAGGCATAAACCTATAGGTAGGTAGGTAGTTCAACCCCAAGTCCCTTTACCCAAAGATACTTTACTCAAGAAAAAATATAATTCATCATAACTATAACAACTAATATGAACAAACTATATTCAATAACTAAATTCATGTTTATAACTTCAATTACAAACTAAGGTCAAGGTTGATGAAAAACTAAATTCATTATCATATGTAGCAAGTAATTCGAGGATATAATTAGTTATAGTTTAACAATTAAACCAAATCATACACCATTCATCATATAAAAAATTTATAAATATGAATAAAATAGTGAATAACATTTTAAATAAATGAAAAATTAAAATATTTGGATAGTAGATAAACATTTATGAACGGTTTATAAATAAAAACTAACTATAAACCCTTTTATAATTTCATCTTTAACATTATCAACATTACATAATTCTGAATATAAAAATTTTATATTCATTCCAATTTGAAATCTTTCATATTTATAATTATATGATATTTTCAATTTAAATATATGATATTTTATGAATTATAAACTATTTATAATCCAATTTTTATTATGTAAAAATTTTACATAATCTAAATATCATATACTTAATATTATTTAAATCATGATCATATCATTCATAAAAACAATTTTGATGTGAACTTAAATAATATCCAAATAAAGACCCTTTAATTTTAAGAATTAAAATTAATTAATTATGAACAATTCATAATTTAAATATAAAAATATTATATTTTGGCCTTATTTCATAATTTATAACCATTTATAAAATATTTATTATGATTTCTAAATAAATTTTTTATTTCTATATCATAAGAATTTCCATATAATTTGTTAAAAGTTATTAAAAATATTAACCTTTAATATTTGGGAATATATATGTTTCATAAAAATTTATTTAATTTAATTATAAACCATTTTTAATTAAGTAATTAACTTATAAATTACTTATAATTTAAATATTATCAAAATACATTTTATAATAATTTATAAACATTTTATAAACCTTTAAAACCATTAAAAAAATTAAAAACAAATTTTAAAATCTTTATAGTTTACTCTTATGAGAATCCCTATTATATACAAGGGTAACCTCCTTTTACCCATATGTAGACACTCTGCGTAAGGGTAGAGCGATTATGGTTCCATTGTATAACTCCATGATCCTTATCTAGTACCACTGCATATAGGTAATACCTTTACGCAAAACCTCTTGCATAAGGGTACTACCTTTATGAAACACATTTTGCGTAAATGTAGTAATGATGTTACCCTTATGCAGACCTTCTACTTAAGGGTATCACATAAGGGTAAAAAAATATCATACCCTTATGTAACCATTTACATGTAAAGGTTAAATCAGGTGACTATTATATAAACCGATCTACATAAGGGTAAGACATGATGACCCTCACATAGAACACTTTGTGTAAAGATAAATCCTTGGTTACCCTTACACATATCAGCTATGTAAGGGAAAGGTCTTGGTTACCATTACATTGCCAAGCTACATAAGGGTAAATTCTTTTTCCAGATTTTTAAAAAACCTGAAAAATTTTGTTCTGTTTGGTGATTTATTCTTCATTTCCATACATTATTTCATAAAACTAAACATAGATCCCTTTGATACTAATAAAGGGTTTTTATAGTCTAATAACTATTATTAGATGAAGTATAAGTGATTAAAACCCTTATCTGAGGATCACCATGCAAGATAATATGAATCCTACATAAAATACTAAAATTAAAAATATTGTAAAACATGCGCGCCTTACATCAAAGATCCACTGAAAACTTTTTATCCTTGTCTGATAAGTTTGACAAAGATCACTAAAGTGGAAAACAAAAGCATTACACATCTATAGGTATCCATGGACTAATTTTAATTGCTGGACATTTGAGCGAGATCCTATCTTCCTCTACGATGTGCTAGAATCTCATATGAAAAGAAGGAATATGAAGAGAGATATGGGTCTTAAGGAGTTTTGGAAAAACATTATAAAAAACACACACCCTTACATCACATGATAGTAACACACTCACACACAAACACACACATAAAGAATCAATAAAATTTCTTGCACTTATGCATTTATTCATGCATTTATAACACATGAATAAATATCAATTCAGCGAACTCATGATTCTAATGCATGT
This sequence comes from Viscum album, assembly GCA_963277665.1. NCBI lineage: Eukaryota > Viridiplantae > Streptophyta > Magnoliopsida > Santalales > Viscaceae > Viscum > Viscum album. Next base: position 495,089,704 of record OY728132.1, read on the forward strand.
ATAACTTCCAAATGTTTCATCTCATGAAACAATATCATAAATTATAGATATTTTGGTAGAAATATAAATGATAAAAATTTATCATTTAAGTTTCATGTAATGATATACCATGTAAGAAAATCATAACTTTCATGCAATATATATATATAAATATATATCATATATATATATGAAGGGCTTTTGGTCTTATATATTTTTGTATGCTCAACAGATTATATATTATTGAGTATACACAGTGAGTGAAATGGTGAAGTTGGTTCCACCAAGATTAAATTTCTATTTGATCTTGGTGTTCCACTTCCATGATTCAAACACCATTTCCAAATATTTTTTTAAGAGAAATTATTAATAATTTAAAAATTTAAATCGAGGCCAATGATTATTGGTTCTTGAAGGTTTAGAATTTGAATACTATAAGATAAAAATTAATAATTAAAAAATTAGTATATAAAAACACAATTAAGTAAATAAATTAAATAAATATCAATTGTATTTCCCCCAAAAATTGTTTAGTATATGATCATTATTGAGTTAAAAATGTAAAAAAATTTCATTATAAGAAGAATAAGAAAACATGAAGATGAGAAAATGAATTTTCTCTACTGAGGATCTCTAGTTCCCTCTCAAGATGTCGTCGAGTTTCCTGGTTCATGCCCACTACTTCCCCATTGTTTGAGAATTGAATGTTGAATGAAAAATACCCCAAATGAATAGGTTCTCTCCCATTTTGAATTTACTCCATAAAAATTACCATTATTTAATTCACGGTCAACACCAAAGGTGAATAACTAGTTTCCATGTGTCAATTGTGACTATTCATCATCTCCAAACTCTAACTTGAGTTTCTCCTAGCCCATGAATATCATAACCTCCATGTGTTCTTCTGGATTCAGTTTCTTCTGGATTCTCCTATAATCTTTGAGTTCTCCCTCAGCTTTGATAAGTCCCAAGTGATCATGAGAGTTTTGTGATCCTTGTGTGTTAAAATCCTTTGAAACAACTAATATTCAAGGATAATGACCTTTACATAGCCTTGTTGAAGCTTCAGATCACCTTGACATATATATCTTTGTGTGTAGGATTAACCTTACCTAGACTTTATAAATTTGGCATTGAATTCAATTAGATCAAATAACCTTTACACAACCTCACTAACCCTCACACGAGTTCAGTGTTACCTTGAAACATGTTTCATTAATCTTGATATCACCTATTTCCATGTGATTGACCTTTATATAGGCACAAAATCTATGGGGATACCTTGACATCATTTGGTTGAACATGGTGGTAGCTTTATGAAAGCTATATGGTGCGCAGAATCACCTTGATGTAGCCACTGAATCACAATGATACCCTGAAACAACATATTGAGAGGTGAGGTTACCCTTACATAACCCCTTTAAATGTGGTATTACCCTTCCACGGGTCGGTTTTTTCATTTAGCCTGCATAGGCATGGCTTAGTGTTAGATCTTCATTAAAGCATTTTTTTAACATCAAATGTGCAAACATCCTTGATCACATATCCACAACAATCAAATTCCATGAGACCCATTTAGTTTCTTAAAATCGATCATGCATAGGGAACAAAAAAATACTATGTGGTTGATCTTTGGTGAGTTCCCCTAATTTTAGTTTGGTGTTAGTGTTCATCACCCAGTTTCATCGTTCGAGTTCAAATGATTCTTCACTTTCAATGATCGAGTTGCCTTTATTTCGGTTTCCATGGATTCTGCTGGTAATTTTTTCCCTTTGGACAAAAATGATCTCCAAGCCCGATCGACTTCAAATCATCAGTGTCAGGGGATTCTTCTTACTCAAAAAATATGACACGGTTGGTTGGATAGATTCAATCTCTCTTTGATGAAATCACATTCATCCTAGATTGTTATCTTCTTTGATTTAATGAGTTTAGAAGCCACAATTTTGAAGCTCAACCCTGTTTGAGCTTGTGAAGATTTAGAAAAGTGAGTGAAGTCTCACAGGCTAGCTAAAAGTATTAAATAAATAGTGGCTAGAGAAGTCCTATATTTTTTTTTCAAAACATACAAAACAAAAATGAAATCATATGATTTGACTTGCAAAGTCATCCAAAAAAAGAAATTCATACAAAATGGATGATATAAGACAATTTTTTTCTAAAATATTTATTTTTTCTTAATTGAAAATACACATAATTTAATAAAATTATCGAGATGTTATATAGTTTTTTATGGATGTTTGATAATATAAGATTGATCTGTAAATGGATTTAGATAATGATTTTATTAATTTATTATTTTTTCTGAAAAAAATTGAGAATCCAAAATTTGTTTTATAATTATTTAATTTAATCCTACACTAAAAAAATGTTTATGCTACGCAGAACATCAAAAATCAGCAAGGGAATGGATCAACCATGAATTCATTCTTACAGTCGATCCAATCATCAAAATATGGAAAATTCATGGATTGAATGTGACTTCTCTTCTTATGGTTGATATATCTACTAAAGAAAACGCTAAAGGGATGTAGCTTTTACATGATAATAGAAATCGACTACATGAAGTAATTTCCTTATGGTCGATCATTCATTGATTTCCCCTTCTTACAATTGATCCTTGCAAAGGAACTCCCAAAAAGGCATGTGATCACAATGACCAAAAAAAAATCAATCACAACCATATAATTATAAAATGAAATAACAGATCATTTTTCTTCAAATTCCATATATCATGATTAAAAAATGGTAATATATCGATCACATGAATAAAATTACTAACACAGTTAAGAACACTAGCACCACCATGTTGAATTGAAGAAATCCAATCATCATCACGCTGCTGCAGCCATTTATGGTTGAGGAAGTCACTAGACAAAAAAAATGAGCATTGATATTGAATGATCAGACCACTACATTCAAAAACTACGACTTAAAGATGATAAGATTATTGATGTCCACTGTTACCCTAGATGATATACTATAGAAGAAGAGCCACACCACTAAGGCTGATTATTGCGATGAAGATCATGAGGTGGCGTTTCCCTATTAAAATAATTATAGAGATGTTCCAGATCCAAACCTCTATGTCAATTCAGACTTAGATCTTCATTATAAAGACCTTCCCAAGCCAAATGTGGCCTCACATTAGTGTTTTACAACTGAAAATCAAGCCCAATATTCTAAATCCCATAAGAATACATTGAGACTAAGGAATGATTCTAAGAACTCAAAGTCCATCTCTAGCACATGCACTCCCTCACATGAGACCACTGAACAAGGTGTGTTCTCTAGTACACTATGAAGCAACATAATAATTCTACTCAAAATTTTCATGAAGAACTAGAGCTCACGATCATGGTAAAATGATACTCTCAATATAATTGATATAGACCATTAGCTATGACCTGTGGAGCCTATACAAGAAATGAAAACTCACCTTGCTTCACTAAAATAGACAGAGAAGATGGTGAATGAACTATAAATAGTTTCCCTTTCCCCCAATTTAGGGTATTCTATATCTGTCGATCATAAGATAAGTCTTATATAATTTTCTTTATGTAATTTCAATTTCAATTTCAATTATATTCTCCATTCATCTATGTATGTTGTTCTCTTCTACCATTGTTCTTTTGTGTTTTCTCCATATCTATGTCATGAATGTGTTCTCTTAAAATGCAAACCATGTATAACTAACCCTATGGATAGGACCCCAGGGGAGATCACACAAGCACTTGTTCTTTAATATTTTATAATTTATCACCCTTGATGTATTAGTGAACTAGAAAAAAGTAGATAAATGATATTCAACTACTATTTTTGATGAACTATTGTATCCTTGAATCTATCAAATAATTTATCACTCCCTTCTCTTGATCTACGGTGCATACGATTGGATAATAGTGGATTGAGGTATGAATAACACATGATGGATCATGGTGTTGAGAGAGTAAATGCCTCGATTAAGTGTGTCTATTGCCTCATTACTATGGAGAGGTGTAACTGGATTCATAAGGGGATATTTCTTCTCTATATGTTTTGAACCAAAAAATTAATAGATAATAGAAATCGAAGAATGATATTGTCATGATTGTCAGATAATAATTAAAGAGGATAATGAAGAATCTATGTAATCGACCTCATATCCAAACCACTTTAACCCATTTTGTGTTTACTGCTACATTTTTTTTAAATTCATAAATCAAAATAAAAAAAAAACAACAAAACTCATCTTTATCTATTTTAAAAATTCTGAAAACAAAATAAATTTCAATAAGTGTTTAGAATAGTGAGAATCTGACCCATACACTCTCATTGGGAAACGATATTGGTTGGCCATAAACCACATTCCAATTTTTAATAAAATATAAATTCTTTTTGATTACAACCCGCAAAACCCATGCGATCAACAAGGCACTATTTTCGGGGGGAAGGGTCGAGTTCTCACTGTCCTTAACAGAACTATAATTAGTCTTTTTATTAATTTTATTTGTTTTTTTATTTTTTTATTTCTCTATTTCTCAAACTAAGATAAAAATAAATTTTTTTCTATTATTTAATGGATCCTCACCAATTTCATACCCAGTTCACATTCCCGTAGGAATCCCAAGAGTTGAAATCTCAATGGAAACACCACTAATAACCTTTGGTATACACCCATGGGTGGGTGGATGGAAGCTACTTTATGAATGGACCAAACTACCATCAATAGTGAATTCCCCACACCATAAAACTAAATAAGGTATTACACCAGAGAAAATTTAGAGCTACTCATCTATGCCAAAGGACTTTCAAGTGAAAGAGGACCAACAATTGGAGGAACATAGATAAATGGTGAAGGAGTTGAGTAGAATGCAAGATGCAATAGACATTGCCTTCCAAGAGATTATAGAACAAAGGAAATAATAAGAATTTGAAATGTTAGAACCACTAGTATTTTCTCAAGAAGATATTGAAGAAGAGGAGATAGGTTTTTTGAAATATAAGACCTTTAACTATTCACCATTGTGCACATTTTCCCAAAACTAGTCTACTGGGAAAAAAATAAAAAGTTAAATATATTGAGAGAAATATTTTTTAAAAATTTTCTTTATATTATTTTATGGAAAATAAACTCCCTAATAATCTATATCCTATTATAAATGAAATCAAAAAATTAGAAGAATTATTTTAGGCCATAGAGGATGATGACGAATCATATGATCCCACATTTGAAGAAAAGCTATAATGTCCATTTTTGCCTCCATCCATACAAGATAAATTTTAAGGGAAATTGCACATAGAAAAGGACCCACATGATGAATTTAATGAGGGTGATACCACTAAATTGGATTTATTTCATTCTAAATTTTTGAAAATTGAATTATCATCTAATCTCCCTTGTTACAATTTTATAGACTCAGGCCAACTGCTTTGTATCCTAGATGATGATGAAGAATGATGTGAGAGATACTACTTTGAGTATAGAATTGAAGAACCCCAAGACAAAAACCATTTTAAATTACCTTCCAAGGGTGTTACATGAGCAAAAAATATTTTAACCCGAGTCATATGAGGGAGTGAATCAATTATTAAGATCATTTAATTTTTCAAATTTTTTTCTACAATTTGAACTCCTTAATTTTAATATTCCAAAACGAGCATCATTTTTTATCACTCTAGTAGAAGATGAAGAACCTAAGGTAGATTATTTAGAAGAGAAGTTAGAGCTACTTGAAATTGAGAAAGATTATACCCACAATAAAGAATAAGAACTTGATGAAGAATGTTTTGAAAACCTGATCTAATCCAAACTAGAAGAAGACTCATTAGTGTATGAGAAACATGAAACAAGCCTATATCCTAATCATATTAAAGCTAAAATCCTTTAACCAACCATGGAAAATAAACACATTGCAACCCCATAAGTGGGTAAAGAAGAAGATGTTCTAAGATCTATAGAGAATGCCCAGTGGTCCCTCGTGAAGAAATAAAAGTAGAAGTTTCTGCCTATGAAGGGGAGAATTTTGACCTAAATTCAACTTGTTTTTATTTTATTCATATTGAATTATTTACGAACTCTCCTTTATAATTTTTATGAAGCAACATTTATGGGGGAGCCACTGGAGGAAGAATCCATTGAATTGGCTATAGAAGAATAGGAGACCCCAATTTTTATTCTTCCGCCCCCATTTTATAAAGTACATCACATTAATGATGGGTTTTAATTTCAATAATCTATTAAAGGGAGACTCCAAAAGAAGAAACAAGTTAATAAGAGATATGAATTAATAAGAATGCGGTGGTTTTTACTACATAATCACAATCCACCAACAGATTGGGGATGATCCCAATTCTATTTTCTTATAGACATTATAAACCATATCACCTCTTGGGAGGGGGGAGGTTGAACCCAAGAATCTTATCCCTTCTCCTTCTTTTTCATTTTCTCTAATTTATTTTTTAATAAAATTTTCTAATGTTTTATTTGTTTTCTACATGTTTTCCCTAAGTGTAAAACAATCTAGGATGCTAGCTCAAAGTTTTCCACAATATACCAGGGGAGATATTCACTCAAACCCATTGGATAAAATAAACACCAAGTTGTTTCTATTCTTTTTCACTATTTGGTCACTATAATTTGGTGCATTCTGTTGGAATTTAAAATGAATAGTGTTGAAAAAGTACGAGGGAGGAAATTAAACATGTTTAAGAGTAGTTTTTAAATTCTTTTTATTTAATTCCTTAAAATATATAAATAAATAGAAATTCACTATTTTTTGTAAGTATCTAGTACATTTTTAAGTAATTAAAAAAATAGTTAAAACACAAAAAATGTTCCACTTGTAAATTATAAAATACCATTTTTTGTTTTAAATTTAACTTTTATTCAAAAAGGAAAAAAAATCCATATTTGTTTTAAGAACTTTAAATAGTTTTTTTCATTATTTTCAAACATTCTTTGAGATGAATTGGAAAAATCAATGTAATTTTTTATACTCCTAGTGATTTTGAGGTGCTTGATCATATTATTGAAGCTCAAAAGATCAAATTATTACTGAAATTTATTTGTTTTCTTAAGTTGTAATTTTCAATCATTTTCTTAATTTTAAACTAAAAATCAAAATCTAGAACCACTAGTGACCGTCCCAAATTTAATTACCATCCTGAGAGATTTTTGGACCAATTTGGAATTATCTTTATGATACCCACATTTCTTGAGAGAATCTTGGTATTTGTTTTATAAACTATAACTTGTGTTTATTATCTCGCACATCTTTAGAACTTGTGAGACATTTTCAATATGATTAAGGAATTCGATTAGAAATCCCATAATTCTTCCTTAAGACCAAACTTGAACATTGATCATATTTAACCCCTTATATTAAAATGAACGATCTTATAGGTTTATGTCACATTACAAGATTAATTATCTCTTACATACCATCTCTCTATAATGAAATTTCATGATTAATTCGAGTCTAAGAATGTGTGAAATGGGCTTCAAAATGTTTTCTCTAGGAATAATTTCATAATAAAAGGTATGAGAGAAGTGAAAGTCACCATTTGAGTCATCTAAGAGAGGAAAAATGGGAATGAGTCACTATTATATAAATTCCATTTTTTTCATCTTCCTCTACTACACAATAAAAAAATAAAGGGGGGGATGTGTTTGAAACATTATTTGTGATCATATGAGTAATTAATGACCCTAATAAAATAAAAGGTCATGATAAATATTTATTTTGAGAAAATTTAAAACTCATTTCCTATTAAAAAAATAAAAAAATACGCATATAAAAAAAGAGAGAGAGAAAAAGATGAAATTAGGATGACATATTGTTTGGATTCATTTCATAACTCATGCCCAATGTATATAGATTAAATTTTGGGAGTGTGTGTCACATATTATAGGTGGGGATTGAGTGAGGGATTATTTTATTCTTTAATAAATATACCATGCACTATATTTATAGATTAAAACCTTTCTCTTTTAACCAAAGTGTTTTTAAACCTTTTTTCACCAGCCTCAAAGCCACCGAACAACCTTTTTCAAATACCTCATAATTGATTGTATTTTCCATAATTAATAGTGTGGAGAGATGATAATTCTTTCAAGATTATGGTAAATAATCACTTCTCAAGTATGAGCACAAATTCATATAAATACATTCTCTTGATCAAAGAGTGATAGTGTACTATATGTGAGGTAGGTCACAAAATGGTTTTTGAAAGTTAGATTTTATGTGAAGAGGATAATTTCATGACTTTGAAATTAAACAAATGTATGAAGCATGATGTAATATTTTTTGGAAATAACTGAAGAAGTTTATCTCACATTTTTATAATAGTTTGGAATTTGATGCATGCATATCATTTCATTTCATTGATTTCATTTTGATTAAATTTAACTTTCATTATAAAATATTATTTGAATTGTTAAAAATCTATAAATACTTGAATTGATAGATTTAATGACATAATTGATCAAGAGTGCAGTGGTTAAAGTGTGGAGGAGTGATGTGAGTCTAAAATTTTAAATTTTTTGTCTGATATTCATTATAAATACCTCCAATTTAATCTAATTCCTTAGTTGATTTATAGTTTTTGATGAATCTTTGATAATTTTGGATTAATATATAAATGACTTAGATTGGGATTTTATTAACTTATTCCTTTTTATAAAAAAATGGAGAATCGAAAATTTGTTAAATAATTCTTGAATTTAACCTTTCACTAAAAAAATGTTTATACTGTGCAAACCATTGAAAATCAATAAGGAAATGTATCGATTGTGAATTTATTCTTATGGTTGATCCAATCATCGAGAGACAATAAAGGCATGGATCGATCATGACTTCTCTTATTATGATTGATCCATATTTCAAAGAAAATGGTTAAGGGATAGATCTGCTGCATGGAAATATAAATAGACTGCATGAAGTAATTTCTTTTTGGTAGAACATTGGGTGATTTCCCCTTCTTACAGTTGATCTGTTCAAAGGAACTCCCACAAAGGAAAGAAACATCATGGATAAAACAAATCAACTGTAACTATAAAACTGGAAAAGGGAAAAAAATCATTCGTTCATCAAATTCCATCTACCATGTTTTAAAAAATGGAAGGTAATCAACTGCATGAATAAAATTACCACCATAGTGCATAAATCTGACACTGTTGAGCTGAATCAAAGGAAGACAACCATCACCACACCTCCTTGATCATTTTTTAAGTAATTCACCACTGCCGAACCAGATACCACTGCATTGAAAAAAACCAAGTGCTGTTGTTGAACGATCAGACCTCTGCATCCAACCACTACAAGATAAAGCTTATAAGAGAATCAATGTCCGTCGTTACCCTGGCCGATCCACTGTTGATATCAACACAATTGATATCAACCATCTACTCTGACACATAGAGCCCATCCAAGTAATGAAAAATCAACATGCTTCACTGAAATGTAGGGAGAAGAAGGCTGATGAACTATAAATAGTTTCCCTTTTCACCACTTTAGGGTATTTAAAATATTCCGATCATAAGCTATGTCTTCCATAATTTTATTTATGAAATTTTAATTTTAATTTTAATTCCTTTCTTCATTCAATCATGTATTTTGTTCTCTTCTCCCCATTTTTCTTCATGTTTTCTCTATCTCTATTTTGTGAATGTGATATATTCAACTTCAAACCCTGGAGAACTAACCCAAGGGATACAACCCCAAGGGATATAAAATAGTCACCCATTCTTTAATATTTCTTGATTTGTCATCCTTGATGCAATAGAGAACTAGACATAGGTAGATTGATGATATTAATTTTCTCTTTATGATGAGATGCTACATCCTCAAATTTATCAAATCAATTATCACTCCCTTATCTTGATCTACAGTTCATATGATTGGAACACAGTGGATTGAGGAATGAACATCATACGATGGAGCTAGGTATTGAGATAGTGAATGCCTCGATTGAGTGTGTCCATCACCTCATCACTGTAGAGGATATGGAACTGGATGCATGAGGGAGATTTCTTCTTTATGTGTTCAAAACCATAAAATTAATAGAGAATAAGAAAAAAATAATGATATTGATGTGTTTTTCGGATGAAAATTAAAGAGGACAATGAAGAATCTATGTAATTAAACCCGAATTTGAACCCCTTTCACCCATTGTGTGTTTACTGCTGAATTTTGTTTTAAATTCATAAATAAAAATAATCAATCAAACAAAAAACCTACCTCTGACTATTTTTAAAATTAATAAAACATAATAAATTTTAATAAGTATTTAGAATAGTGAGAATATGATCCACACACGCTCCTTGTGAAACGATCTTGGTTAACCCTATGATGAATTATAAGTTTTAATAAAATATAAATTCTTTTTGAAAATGGACTATGATAACCACATGATCAATGTATTTCAAAGGATTATAGAATTGATGAATTCATATAAAAAAATTCATTCCATATGAATGGATTTTGAAAGGTTTTTGAATTGATGAATTCATACAGAAATTGGAAAAGACCCACAAAATAAATAATTTATCATTTTTCAAGACAAAGTATTATAAAGTAGGAAAAATTCATACGAAAATGAAAGACTAGTGAAAAAGAAAAAATTCATACAAGATTGACACAAAGTCATATGAAATTACTTTAGAAGTCTAATAAAAAACAAGACTTTTCCAAATCAATGTTCTTCAACAATTATCATATTTCATAGAATTAAACCAGAATATTTTATTCCAAAAAATATATTCTATGATAAAATCATGGAACTTATAACATTTAAATTCCAAAATCCAAAATTTTCTAAAAAATATTTGAAAGTTAAATATCAATTACTATTCCACAATAAAAAGAAAAAAAAGTGTATATTCCTAATATAATTTTAAAATTAACCCAAGAATCATCTAATAAATTTGGCACAAAATACATGTAATTTCATCAAGATATTAAAAGAATAACAATATCAACTAGAAATTAGATAGTATTTAAAAATTATCCTTTAAAAGAACAATATGACATTCAATATTCAATTATTTTTCAAAATAGACATGAGAAACATGCATCAAATCAATGAAGGATATATACGATAAAGCTATATATATATATGATATATTTATGGGTTCTATATAATCTTGAATAAAAATTATGATTTCCATGCATTGGGTATATTATTTCATGTATTCTATACACCTAAACCATTCACCCACATAATCTATCATTAAATGAAATAATTTCATATTTATATGAAAGGTACAAGGATTAAATGCATACGATGCATGAATCAAACATGAAATTTATACATGTGTTTAATGCATGAGTTAATGAGGACACCACCCAGGAGTGTCCTTGGATTCTATATAAACCCTACAACCATATGATGACATGGTGTGTGGATATTATACTAATGAATCATAGGAACCCAAATCTCTATTTCCTCTTCCTTATTTTCATACAAGATGCTAGAATATTGGGAATGGAAGAGTAATATAATCCAAACATAGGATGATTAAAATTAGTTTGTGGATACCTATGGGGGTGGGTTTATTTTGTTTTTTCACTTTGGATACCTCTCTCAAACTCATCTGATGGAGATCATGATTAATGTAATGAATATTCAGTGTAAGGTATGCCAAATTTATAGTATTTCATCATTTTATTATTTTATGTAGTTTCATATTATATTGCATGGATATCCTAAGATTAGGTTTCTAATTGCTTCTGATGTGCCTAATAAGTTTTATTAGATTTGTATGAAACCTAATAGTGGTATCATAGGGGTTCATTCTTAAGTTTTATGAAACATGTGATGAAATGAAGAAGAAAACTAAAAAATAGAGTTACATTTTCGTTTTCTATAAATCCAGTGTTTTAAAATGGATTACCCTCACACAGCTGAATTATATAAAGGTAACCCAGGTGTTAACTTTATGAAGATGGGATATGTAAAGGTAACTAGTCCATTACCCTTTTGAAGATCAATTGTGTAAGGGTAATATGGAATTACATTTATTTGAATGGGTTCACATAATGGTCATCTTGCCTTAACCTTATATAGATCATTCTACATAAGGGTCATCACAACTTCCCCTATTGTGTATAGGCATCTAAAACCTACCTTTACACTGATAAGATTAATGTAATGGACACATAGAGTTACCCTTATACAATGGATCATTTGTAAGGGTTATCTCGTCTTTCCTTGTAGTCGACTTAAGGGTTATGTGAGACTTACCCTTATATAGAGTGGTTATTTAAAGGTACTCCAGTGTTTTAAAATATTTACGTAAGGCCATATTTTCACTTACCCTTATGTGAAGAGTTAACGTAAAGGCAATACTTCTATGCCTTTATGCAAAATATTTTACATAAGGGTCATAGAAATATAACCTTACACAAGGCTTCCAGAATTGAATTACTCTTACATAGAGTGTATGCCTAGGGGTAAAGGGAGGATTCCCTTATGTAGGAATGAGTTCCTATGTAAGGGTAACCAAAAAAGTTTTTAAATTATTTGATGGTTTTAATGGTTTATAAAATGTTTATAAATCATTATGAAAGGTATTTTGGGATATTTTAATTTATAAAATATTTATAAATAAATTAATTATTAATAGTTTATAATTAATTAAATAAGCATCTATGAAACATTTTATTCCCAAATATTAAATGTTAATATTTTACATAAATTTTAGCAAATTATATGAAAATTCTTATGATATAGAAATAAAATTATTTATTTATAAATAATAAGAAATAATTTATAAAGGGTTATAAATTGTGAAATAAGGTCATAATATAAAATTTTTATATTTAAATTATGAATTATTTATAATTAATTATTTTTAATTGTTCAAAATAAAAGGGGGTCTTATTTGGATATTATTTAAGCCATATAAAAAATGTTTTGATGATTTATATGATCCGCATTTAAATATTAATTAGGTATATGATATTTAAATTATGTAAAATGATTACATAATAGATATTGAACTATAAATTGTTTCTAATTCATATAATATCATATATTTAGAATATAAATTCCATATAATGATTAATATGGAGTAGTTCATATTGGAATGAATATAAAATTTTCATATTTATAATTATGGAATGTTCACAATGTTAAAGATAAAACTATAACATGTTTTTAGTTAGTTTTTATTTATTAATTATTCATAAATTTCCATCTATTGTTTAAATATTTGAAATGTTCATTTATTTAAAATATTATTCCTTATGTTATTAATTGTTATAAATTGTGTAAGAAATGTGAATATTGTGTATTCTTTAGTTTAATTATTAAAATTATTCTAAATAGATCCTTGAATTATATGCTAGAAATGCCTCTATAATGAATTTAGTTTTCATCAACCTTGACCTTGGTTTTTAATTGAAGGTATGAACCTGAATTTAGTTGTTAAATATAGTTTGTGCATATTAGGCATTAGAGTTTTGATGAATTGAATTATATCTTGGGTAATGTATCCCTAGGTAGAGAGACTTGGGGAAGGACTACCTACCTACTCAGAGGCCTATGCCTTGTCTAGAAAAGTGAATGAGGCCAGCCATCTGTTGCTCTAGACTTAATCATGTAGAGATTTTCAATCTCATATAACTCTATGTCTTTACATTAAGTGTTCATGTACCATATGCATATGATGAATTTGGATATGTATGAATATGTTTGAATTCTATTTTTGGGTGAGTAACACAATATTGTGTAAATAATTAAAAATCAATATGGTTTGAACATATTTGTTTGGTGGAGGCCATAAGATTATAAACTAAATTACTAGAAGCATGCATAAATAAAGGGAATAAAATGTGATAATATGGTGAGATTAAAATCCCCTTGAAATACTCTGTGTGAGAATTATTCCAGAGTAACACTTTTCAATACCTCAATCATTCAATAGTGTAGGTTCTTCTTTATTAAGGTGCCCATGAATTATCTTGTGTATGGAAAGAAATTAATGGGTAACACTAATTTATCATTGGGTAGGGTTTTCTATAGTAGGGTGCCTCTGGGTTGTATTTTGTTAATATGTTTTTGATGTTTTATTTGGGTTACACTTAGTTGGGAAACCCTTGGGAAGGATACTAGAGGAATATTGTTGAGTTTTTTCATATGATGGATTGGAAAAATGTTTTTATGTTCATTTATCCAAGAATAATATATGATATGATTTGGATAATTCCCTACCAAAATAACGAAGTGATGAGAGGAAAGCCCTAACATACTCATTTCTTAGTGAAATATGGATCTTGGATCACTAATGTATATAATGAATTTTAAAAGTGGTCATCATTTTAGTGGGATACAATTTAATAAAAGTCTTTATTAAATGCTTAATAATACATGATACTCATCTGATAAAAGATTCTATTGTAGATAAATAACATCATCATCATCATCAAGATAAACATAGCGATGATATTAAAGTAAGATTACCCTAATAATAGTGACTTAAGAAAAGTTATTAAGCTATATCAGTGATTTAAGAAATGTTCTTAAAGAAAATTATATGTTTCATAATAGTTTCTTCCTCAATAACCTAGTGTTTAAATTTTTAAACAAGTGAATCTAGATGCTTATGGAAGCATAAAGTGATTCATTCAAGGATTAAAAGGAATTATATAAAAAATGACTAGATATGGTTAGCTAATTTACCATATTATCATCTATGGAAATGTTCCTACAATATGATTGAATTCAAGAAAAGTTTACCCAGTATTCTCAAAGTGCTGAGAATGAATGAACCGAGCATATGATGTATGATTTTTGGTATTTTATGGAAACTAAAAGTGGGTAAAATTTCAAACCAAAAGAAGTAAAGTTAGTTGAAAAGTTCAACAATGTTTCTTCAAGAATCCAATCAAGGTCATTGAAACCTATGGCTTCCAAGAATGAGGAATAATAATTCCATATGATGGGATTATCTGGAATACCTAAAGTAGTTTTAGAAACTCTATGGAATGTCCATGTCAGACATGAATGTTATAGAAATTAATTCTTCAGTTTTGAAGGGTATATGATACCAAATGTATATTTTAATTTTTTTTGTAAATATACAGGAGTTAAAAATAAAAGGAAGAATTGATTAATCTTGTAGTTTATATTCATGAGATGTAGTAAATAGTTACTACATCAATGATTTGAATTTAAAGGATTTTAACACGCTCAAATGAATCTAAGTAAATGATGTGTATCCTCAAATCATTCATCTTATGTGATAAGAGAATATTTTTGATAACAAATATTTTTTATTATCAACATGAGATGATTTATTTTACACATATGGTTTTTTATTCATAAAAATATATAAAATGTTTTGAGAAGATGATTTTGATAAAAGTTTTTATCCAGTATAAACTGTTTATCCATATTTTTTTAAAATACACAGGAATGTGTTGTAATGTCTTGGATTTCACCGTATTTTATTCTATTATTATATGGGAATTCTTTCGAGACCAGGCTCTGAGATGGCGTGCAGTTCTGAGGCCCGGTGAGCCCGGAACAAATGTTTGAATTTAATTAAATAATTAAATAACACGTGCATGTGGTTTTCCTGAAAAAGTGGAATAACTTCTGAATGGGTGCTCAGATCAGAAATCAGAGGGCACTGTTGCGTTCAGAGCAGCGATTTTACCCAAGGCGAGGCCTAACATCGGTCGACGCAGGTCGGTTGTGAAATCTAGTTTTTGGACGTAACTGTAATAAAATATTTAATAAAAATATTTTATTAAATCTTGTCACAGCGAATATCTTTTATCCTTTTAAATAGATATTTGTATAGGGATCCAGGGTTACAGAATTCATAACCCTGAAACCTTTGGAGGCTCTGGAGGAAACCTCAATGAGGAGACGGTGTTCTTGACGGGTTTCGCCGGCGATGATGATGCAACGACCAAATATTCACCAACGAACGCTGCGGATCTGGGTAGGGCATTTGATCTCTTTGTGATTCCTTCCCTATTCTTGATTCCTATGATGAACGTGGACTAATCCGCGAACCGATTAGCCCGCGGATCAATTGTTTTTCAGGCGGGTGTGATTTGGGGTTTTATCAGGAGATCCAATGCTCGTAATTATAACCTGTTGATTATTTTGGTTTTGATCTAACGATGATGAACCCGGATTGTCACGAACAATGATCGAGGTTCGTCCCTCTTGTTCGATTTTGTGATTCTTCCCTCGCGTTCTTCATGTGCATTCTAGACGTTCTTCAAGGAGGTATGAATGATGAATCATTGCGCATCTGTTGCGTGAAGCAACAATCCCAAATTAAATATCTAGCATCAAAACAACCCCACGGAGGTGCGACAACGGTTTCGGCAGACGGATCGAAGCAGATCAGAAGATATTTTTCTTCGAACAATTTCCGTACGGGTGGCTGGAATTGGATTTTAAAGCCGATAGAAGGCCCAAAACCCGCGGATCCGGAATCATGACGACAAGGCGACCCCAGATATTAAGTGTCGCGGAAAATAGACCATGGAAATGGAAACCAGAAGATCGGACAAGGCGCGGAGGAAGAAGACGGTTCTGGAAATTTCCCAACTACACGACGTGTAGTATGGGCTACACGACGTGTGTTCGTCGGCGGACCACCTGGAATGTACTCTCAGAGTACACAGACACAGGTTGGGTACACGACCAAGGACACGGCGTGAATACCCTTCCTCGGCTAGACCTGGCCAAATACACGGGATACCCTGTGTACTGGTACACGGGCAGGCGACACGGAAAGAGACCATGTACGGGCACATGGCCAGCATACACAGAGCGAACCCCAGGAGCTCGAAAAGGGCGTTTAATCCTACTAAATGATGTGTAGTTACTTTTTATAAGACAAGCATAATGAGATGGGCCGTTTACACAGGCAGTACCTGGAGTCAAGGAACACGGAGTGTGATTCTTCTACACGCCGTGTAGTTAAGTTTTGCACAGCTTGGACGGATGACACTGGCCGTTTACACGGGCAGTACCCAGGGTCAAGGAAAACGGAGTGTAACCACACTACATGCCATGTAACATGTTTTACTTGGCTTGAGCCATTTTTCTTTTGTGACTTGGACTAGATTTCTTAGGGTTCGTACCCTTGGTCCTTCCCCTGAAGGTTTCTGGTATCATTTCTTATGTACAGGAGTATAATCCCTTCAACAAAACTTCCTGAATAGAGTTTTTGGAATCCCCTCTGTGAGACTTGGATCCGGATCCTTTATTCATTCCTGGAACCCTAGGTAGAGTTCTTGGTATCGACGTGACCAACTTTACCCGGGAACCGATCCTCTGCTTAGAGGATTAGTTCAGACAGGGTTGTTGGAATCACCCCATGGCTATTGGTTTTGATCCTCATCTGAGCATCATATTCTCAAGTACTTTTGGAGTGTGTTCTCTCGGAATGAGTACTTCGTATCTCTCTCTTCAGACCTAGGAGTGTGTTCTCCTTGTTACGAGCTTAGTGGAATCTTCAAGCTAGATCTTAGTGGTGGTTTCACGATGGTCGATCATGTATGAGTATACCTGGATATTCTTGTTATATGTTCTATAAACATATACTGTGTAGAGATGACTGTATATTTCCTTTGTGGTATTTCCCTTATTGTATTCATTTGTGGTTTCGGGGTGTCCTACTGGGTATTGTTATACTCAGCCCTACATGGGCTTTTCCCGCATGCGTTGTGTCTTGTGCAGACGAGCGAGCCTTTGACCAGATTCTAGGTGAACCAGGATCGGACGGTGCTCAGTGAGATCAGGCAAGACGAGGTGTGTTTCTACAGTTATGGATTTCAGTCCCAGTACCTTTCTTTACAAGTTTTACTTTGTTACAGACTCTCTTTTGGTGGGCTTGTACTTTTGGCCCAGGGTTTTACATTACTGTACTTTACTTTCCTGTCGTACTCTGTTGGTTGGGATTTTAGTGTATGCATGCATTTCCTTTTTCAGTATCTTTTACTTTTCAGCTTTGTGGGCTTGGAGATGTGTGTGTGTGTGTAAAATTTTATAGAAAATGCCTCCCATGTTAGTAACATGCCTACTCGGTGCTAGTCACCATCCCCTGGCCTATTGGAGGCGGGCTTGGGGATTTGCGGCTCGGGCCCCACTGGGACAGGTCATGAAAGAGTGGTATCAGAGGTACAATCTATGTCTTTTCTACTTTGTCTGCCGTACTGATAGACACAGGTTCTAGTCATTCTTTTCTGGCTGCTTATCTTGTTCCAGACCTTGAGATTCTAGTTGAGCCGTTGAATCGACCCTTACTCTTAGAAACACTGACTGGAGAAGATTCAGAGACCACACACCTTTGCAGACAGTGTGACCTGACCCTTGCAGGTGAGAGTTTCGGTTTGAACCTCTTGGTGGTAGCGTCGAGGCCTTACGATGTCATTATTGGTATGGATTGGCTATCCACAGTTCATTCCCAGATTGACTGTTTTAGGTGAAGGGTGTGGTGTGTCCGCAGTGACAGAATGAGGTTCTCTTTCATTGGTGAAAAGGAGACCCAGGCAGCACAGGATGCACTTGTGTGTAGGAAGGCACAACCGATTTCACATCAGTTGGCTATACTAGCCCTTGGTGAAACAGATGTTACGAGTTTCCAGTTTCCAGCAGTAGTGGATGAGTACAAGGATGTATTTCCGGAGGATGTCCCTGGACTACATCCCTATTGAGAGATAGATTTCTGTATTTAGTTGCAACCCATAAAGACACCAATATCAGCATCATCATATTGGATGGCTCCTACAGAGCTTCACGAGCTGAGAGTGCAGCTAGAAGACTTGCAGACGAAGGGATTCATGGGACCCAGTGTTTCTCCCTGGGCAGCCCTAGTATTGCTTTCCAAGAAGTAATACGGGAGATTGAGGCTGTGTGTAGATTACTGGCGCTTGAATCAGGTGACTGTGAAGAACTAGTATCCACTACCGAGGATCGATGACCTCTTCGACCAGTTATGAGGGGCATGATGGTTCTCAAAAGTTGATCTACGATCACATTATCACCAGTTGCGAGTACGAGATGAGGATATACCAAAGATGGATTTCAGATGTCGCTACGGTCACTATGAGTACTTGGTGATGCCCTTCGGCATGATGAATGCCCCGACAGTGTTTATGGGACTCATGAACCAGATCTTTCAGCCCTATCTAGATCAGTTCGTAGTGGTCTTCATCGATGATATCCTTGTGTACTATGCGTCTGAGGAGGAGCACGCGAGGGACCTAAGGATGGTTCTGGATACACTCCGAGAGAACCAGTTGTATGGGAAACTCTCGAAGTGTCAATTCTGGATATAGGAGGTCCACTTTCTGGGACACGTTATCTCAACAGATGGTGTAGCAGTGGACCCAGCCAAGTAGAGGCAATGTTATCATGGGAGCCACCCTAGAGCGTAACGGAGGTGCAGAGTTTCCTTGGGTTGGAAGGATACTATCAGAGATTCATTCTTGATTTCTCCAGGATTTGAGCACCCATGACAGCTTTGACTCGAAAGGGGCAGCCTTTCGTGTGGACCGAGAAATGCCAGAAGGCTTTTCAGTAGTTGAGACAGAGTCTGATGAGTGCCCCGATCTTGAGACTACCAGAAGAGGGTGTTGAGTACGTGGTGTTATGCGATGCATCAAGAATTGGGCTTGGTTATGTCCTGATGCAGAGGAAAGTGGTGCTTACCTATGGATCACATCATTTGAGGCCACATGAGCAGAACTACGTGACCCATGATCTTGAGTTTGCAGCTGTAGTCTTCGCATTGAAGATGCAGCAGCACTACCTGATGGGTGAGTGGTTTATCATCTACTCTGATCAAAAGAGTCTAAGATATATCTTTTCTCAGAAGGATCTGAATCTGAGATAGAGGAGGTGTCTTGAGTTCCTCCAGGATTACGACTTCGAGATCGTTTATACTCCTGGGAAGGGGAACGTTGTGGCAGATTCTCTCAGTAGGAAATCAAGTTCACAGTTGCTGGATGAGGTGATGAGGAAGTTGGCCTCTTTACAGTTATCATTTGTGGATAGAGATGAGGGAGCTTACCTTCAGTAGATGGTTGTTACCCCTCCACTCTTACAACGAGTTAGGGAATCACAACTCGAGGATGCTAGCTGTGAGACTCTACGTGCTCAGATATCCAAAGGTGATGCTGCTGATGGATATTCAAAAGGTGGGGAGAATGTTGTTATTTTCAGAGGGTGCACAGTAGTACCAGTGACGTTGCGGGAGGAGGTTTTGAGGAAGTTCCATAATTCTCCTTTAGCGGTGCATCCAGGCATGGAAAAGATGTACTAGGACCTCCGACATTAGTTCTGGTGGCCAAGAATGAAGAAGAGTGTGACAAAGTTTGTTTCTCGGTGCCTTACTTGTCATCAAGTAAAGGCTGAGCACCAGGTGCCAGCAGGTTTGACTTAGCCCCTTGAGGTTCTAGAGTGGAAGTGGTATGGGATATCTATGGACTTCGTGATGGGTTTACCACGTACATCCAGGGGACACGATGCCATTTGGGTGATTGTTGACCGACTCACCAAGTCGGCCCACTTCCTAGCCATATGGGAGAAGAGTTCAGTAGAGAGATTGGGACGCCTCTATGTAAAAAAGATAGTTTGACTTCATGGAGTTCCATCCATGATCGTCTTAGATCATGATGCTCGTTTCACATCCCGGTTGTGGAAGGGATTGCAGGAAGATTTTGGGACTCAGTTACGCTTGAGCACAACGTTTCATCCTCAGACTGATGGTCAAACAAAGCGGACCATCCAGGTTCTGGAGGATATTCTACGAGCTTACATACTTGACTTCGGTCGTAGCTGGGAGGAACACTTACCACTGGTGGAATTTTCTTATAACAACAGTTATCATTCCACTATTAGTATGGAACCATTCGAGTCTTTGTACGGGCAACCTTGCAGGTCACCACTTTGTTGGACTAACCTAGGAGAGTCAGCACTCATGGTCCTAGAGATGGTGCGAGCTACTACGGAGAAGGTGTAGGTCATCCAGGAGCAGATGAAGACTGCATAGAGTCGGCAGAAGTCTTACACTGACAGGAGACAGAGGCCCTTGGAGTTTGAGGAGGGAGACCATGTGTTCCTTCGGGTCTCACCTTGATGGGGATTGCAGAGATTTGGCCGAGGCGGAAAGCTATCTCTAAGGTTCATCAGCCATTTTCAGATTCTGAGTAGAGTTGGTGAGGTGGCATATCGCTTGGCTCTACCTCCTCAGATGAATAGGGTACACAACGTCTTCCATGTGTCGCAGCTACGGAGGTACGTGCATGATCCATCACACAGTATCGGCTGGGTTGAGTTGGACATCGATGATGGATCAACCTTTGCTGAGTACCCAGTGGAGATCAAGGATCAGCAGGAGAAGATCCTTCGTGGGTGAGCTATTCCTTTGGTGTGTGTCCGGTGGCAGCACGAGAATCTTCAGGAGAGCACGTGGGAGCGGGAGGCTCATATTCATGTGCAGTACCCACATCTTTTTGAGTAGACTTTGTTTTGGATTTTCGGGGATGTAAAGCCCTAAGGCGGGTGTGATGTAATGTCTCAGATTTCTCCGTATTTTATTCTGTTATTATACGGGAATTATTTCGAGACCAGGCTCTGAGACGGCGTGCAGTTCCAAGGCCCGGTGATCCTAGAACAAATGTTTGAATTTAATTAAATAATTAAATAACACATGCGTGTGGTTTTCCTGAAAAAATTGGAATAACTCCTGAATGGGTGCTTAGATCAAAAATCCGAGGGCACCGTTGCGTTCAGAGCAGCAGTTTTACCCTAGGCGAGGCCTAACATTGATCGGCGCAGGTCGGTGGTGAAATCTAGTTTTTGAGCGTAACTATAATAAAATATTTAATAAAAATATTTTATTAAATCTTATTGTAGGGAATATCTTTTATCTTTTTAAATAGAGATTTGCGTAGGGGTCCAGGGTTACAGACTTCATAACCCTAAAACCTTTGGAGGCTCTGAAGGAAACCCCAACGAGGAGACGACATTCTTGACGGGTTTCGCCGGCGATGACGACGCGACGACCGAATCTTCACCAACGAACGCCATGGATCCGAGTAGGGCGTTTTATCTCTTTGTGATTCCTTCCCTATTCTTGATTCCTACAACAAACACGGACTAATCCACGAACCTATTAGCCCTTGGATTGATCGTTTTGCGGGTGGGTATGAACGACGAATCATTGCACATCTGTTGCATGACGCAATGATCCCAAATTGAAGATCTATCATCGGAACAACCCCACGGAGGCGTGACGACGATTTCGACGAATGAATCAAAGTGGATTGGAAGATATCGTTCTTCAAACGATTTCCATACGGGTGGCCGGAATCAGATTTCGGAGCCGATCGAAGGCCCGAAACCTGTGGATCCTACATCACGATGACGAGGAGACCCCTGATCTTGAGTTTTGTGGAAAATGAACCATGGAAATAGAAATCGGAAGATCGGCTGAGGTGCGGTGGAAGAAAATGGTTCTGGAAATTTCCCGACTACACGATGTGTAGTATAGGCTACACGGCGTGTGTTCATCGGCGGACCACATGGTGTGTACTCCGAGAGTACACAGACACGGGTTGGGTACACAGCCATGGACACAGCGTGTATACCCTTCCATGGTCAGACCCGGCCAGATACACGGGATACCCTGTGTACTGGTACACGGGCAGGCGACACAGACAGAGACCGTGTACGGGCACATGGCCAGCATACACGAAGCGAACCTCAGGAGCTCAGACACAGTGTGTAATCCTACTACACGCCGTGTAGTTACTTTTTATACGACAAGCCTAATGACACTATCTGTTTACATGGGCAGTACCCAGAGTCAAGGAACATGGCGTGTGATCCTTCTACACGCTGCGTAGTTAAGTTTTGCACAACTTGGATGGATGACATGGGCCGTTTACTCGGGCAGTACCCGGGGTCAAGGAACATGACGTGTAACCATACTACACACCATGTAACCTGTTTTACTTGGCTTGATCCAGTTGTCTTCTGTGACTTGGACTAGCTTTCTTAGGGTTCGTACCCTTGGTCCTTCCCCTGAAGGTTTCTGGTATCATTTCCTATGTACAGGAGTATGATCCCTTCAGCAGGACTTCCTGAATAGAGTTATTGTAATCACATCTGTGAGACTTGGAGCGGGATCCTCTATTCATTCCTAGAACCCTAGGTATAGTTCTTGGTATCGACGTGACCAACTTCACCTAGGCGCCGATCCTCTACTTAGCGGATTAGTTCAGACTGAGTTGTTGGAATCACCCCATGGATATTGGTTGTGATCCTCATCTGAGCATCATATTCTCAAGTACTTATGGAGTGTGTTCTCCCAGAACGGGTACTTCGTATCTCTATCTTCAGACCTAGGAGTGTGTTCTCCTTGTTACGTGCTTAGTAGAATCTTCAAGCTGGATCTTAGTGGTGGTTTTGCGATGGTCGATCGTGTATGAGTATACCTGGATATTCTTGTTATATGTTCTATAAACATATATTGTGTAGAGTTGACTGTATCTTTCCTTTGTGGTATTTCCCTTGTTGTATTCCTTTGTGGTTTCGGGGTGTCCTATTGGGTATTTTTATACTCACCCCTGTAGGGGCTTTTCCCGTAGGTGTCGTGTCTTGTGCAGACGAGCGAGCCTTTGATAGGTTTCTAGGTGGACCAGGACCAGACGGTGCTCAATGAGATCAGGCAGACCGAGGTGTGTTCCTATGGCTACAGATTTCAGTCCCAGTACCTTTCTTTACAGGTTGGACTTTGTTATATACTCTCTTTTGGTGGGCTTGTACTTTTGGCCCAGGGTTTTACATTACCGTACTTTACTTTCCTGTCATACTCTATTGGTTGGGATTTTAGTGTATGCATGCATTTCCTTTTTTCAGTAGCTTTTACTTTTCATCTTTGTCGGCTTGGAGATGTGTGTGTGTGTGTACAGGTTTATAGGAAATGCCTCCCATGTTAGTAACATGACTACTCGGTGCTAGTCACCAGCCCCTGGCCTATTGGAGGCGGGCTTGGGGAGTTGCAACTCGGGCTCCACTGGGATAGGTCGTGACATGTGTTCCCACCACCCATCAGTGTTATAATTTAATAAAATATTCTTTTCAAAAGGGAATGGTTCCAAACACATTGAATACCATATATATCATGAAATTAATAGTTTATTTGTTAAATGTTCCTATTAAAGGAAAATAAATGTTATTTCCTAACACAAAAGAGTTTGTGTTTCTTAAAAAGATATTATAAATATAATATAGTGTCTAATAGGATATTGAGAGTATGTTTGGACTTAGAGAAGTTAAAAATTAACAAATAAAGGATAACATTGGTATTAAGTTAATTTTTTTCTAATAAATATCCTAAAATGTTTAGGATATATGATGGTAAAAAAATGTAAAATGTTACATTTAGTTATGATTTAGAAAGTGAATATCACTATCATACCCATTTAAGATAAATTGTTTTTTACATAATATCCAAAAATAATTTAGGATATGTGATGATAAAGAAAAAATGTAAATATTTACATTAATTACCATAATAAAATTTAATTATATTCAGGATATCAATTGAATTGAAATCGAAAAAAGTAAATATTTACATTAATTACCATAATAAAGTGGTTTTCACTTTATCATAAAAGAGTTTAGGAGAACCGATTAATAATAATGTAAGTAGTTAATTTATTTCAAGGAAAAAGTTTTATGTAATAGGGTTATAAGGATGATGAGGATGAACTTGGAAATAGTTCTTAGTAAAAAATGTATGTTGACATCATAAAATTTGATGTTATGAAGTTATGAAGTCTGAATATGTTCAAGAAGTTGAAAAATTATGAATATTATTCCTAAATATCACTATTATTCAAACTGGATTTATTTATAGACATTTATCACTAAAGAGTTAGTGTGGATAACTAGTGAAAAAACACGATTTAAAGTCAGTTTTTAACCGATGTATATAAAGGTGATGTAAAAAATAAGGTTTTCAGTAGCAGGTTTTTAAAAACCCACACTGAAAATTGAAGAGGCTTCATTTTCAGTGTCAGTTTATCTAAGAAACTGACCTCAAAAATGACTCTGGTTCATCTTTTCAAGGTCAGTTTCTCTAAGAAACCGATGCCAAAAATTTTGACCACATGGTTTTTGGCATCAGTTTATATAAGAAACTGATGCCAGAAACCACTCTAGTTCAACTTTTCAGCATCGATTTTTATAAAAACTGAAACTAAAAACCAATCGAATATTTTTAAATAATTCGGTGTCAGTTGTTCTGAAAATTGATGCTGAAAGATGATTTTTTATAGAAAATTTTAAATATTACACCCCATAAAAAATTAGAATCCCTATAATAGAAATACATTATGAAACCATCAAACTACATTTATTAGTGACTAAAAATATATAAAAACATACATACTCTTAACAAGTTAATCAAAAAATTATCTATGCCTTTGTATTATAAAGTAGAATTAAAAATCACACACCTAAAATTTAAAACATTATTTTTGTTGGTTTTTGTTGAAGTATTCATTTGATATCATTATATTCAAACACCTATTATAAAAAAATTATTTTGTGAACACTTTTTATTAATAAAATTTAATTCTATTCAGAAACATTAGAAAATACACACCTTAAATTGTAATCACACTTAACAAATAGTTCTCAAACAAAGATCGAAGATGGTCAAGTTCATATTTCGTGTACGAATCAACATCATTGAATGATATAAGATTAAAAAAAATACAATGATAGAAAATATACAATAATTAATATGACTAACCCAATCAAAATCAGTCGTTACCCCAATTGTGATTACCTCATACATGAATTATAGAACATAATAACCACATTAAAAATGTCCTTGTTTACGATGACACTACAGTTAATGAAACAATAAATTGATAATGAAAAATAATATATATATATATATATCAAAAAATAAAAATAATATCTAATATAAAAAATAATTACCTTTACTTTCAAATAGTTGATTGCATTTGGATTCGCTATTTACAAGTGATATTTGTCAAATTTTTTCTATGATCTTCATTTTCATATATATCAACTAATAATACATGTATAAACATTGAAAATTAAACATAATGATCTTATAAAAAACAAATAAACTTACTCGTCTAATATGGTGGAAAATTTTCTACAAACAATACTTAATAAAGAGAAAAACCAAGATAATGTGTTCTCACTTGGGAAGAATACACCTAAAATCCAATTCCCCCTACAATGTAAAAAGTTCACATTTAATGACATTATAATGAACATTAGTAGATAATTATATTTCTATTCTTACCCATTAAGAAATGGAAAAAAACTAACACCCAATATTCATCATTAATAACCTCTCACATATATATGCCTCTCTATTTTTAGTTGACAGATATAGAATAGCCGTTGAAATAAATTCTAGATATATAAAACCATAAACGAATGTGCTATCATTTTGAACAAGCATCATGTGTAGATACCTAATTTAAAAATTAATATAGTTAGTCAAGTTAAACCATATTTATTTTAAAAAATAAAAACCGAAAGGTCAATTTAATTACATGGAAAACAACTGCAACATAGGAATGCTGAGATAATCAAAATTAATTATATCCATGATATCTTTTCTGAATATTCTCAATGGATAGTTTCTTCCACATATATCGGATGACATCCATAACTCATAGATATTATTCAAGTACTAAGAAACCTAAGATAATCATTATATCCCATAAAAAATGTCAAATGTATCTACAATTGTTTGGAACTGAACCTTTTGTTTCCTTTGTGATATTTATTTGGATTTTAGATACTTCTATATAAGTTAAATATTAGAAAACATTATAAGTAATTTTCAATAATATGTAATTAATATTTAAAAAAATTCATACCTCATATGAAATATGATGAAGAAGGATAGATGGACCAAGTAAAAAATGACCCATACAGTCCCCAAATCTGGTAACCTCCATTGTAGGGAATTGTAGTCGAGTAGTAGGATCAATGATATCATGTATCAACACTCTAACTTGAACCATATGAATAGGCCATTGATGTACAGAATCCCCCAAAAAATACACGACTTTGAATTCTCTAATATGTACATTAGGATCTTCTGCATACAACTCATAGTATAAGGTTGGGACAGAGCGTGGAGGTGGAGGATTTGAGTAGGCAGAATGGGAAAGCTATGCAGACTGTGACTGTCTTGTCAATTGTTCTAACATAGCCTACTTAACATCTTCTTGAATTTGATCATCCATGGATTGTTTCATATCTTTCACCCGAGATTTTAAGGATTCAATTTTTGGGTCTCTTGATTGTTTACTTTTATTACCAAAAACTTTCTGAATATAAACACCGCCTCACATACTATAATGCAGCTAGGGTGTTTTGGCCTTCTTAAAGTAGTGGATCGGATGTCCATCCTACCCTAAGGCATAAACATGCCATGTTTTGATTGATCCTGATGTTAATCCTAAAATGAAAAATTAACATGTTATATTAGTGTTATTAATTTATAAATTACAAAAATTCATGAAAAATAATAATTGTTTACTTATAATTATTTCATATACATCCTTAGCTTTATATATAAGATACTTTTCATTTTTTTCATCTTCTCACGCTTTTCCATTTCTCATGGAATGTGGGTGGAGATGGAGGACTTAATTAGACCTCATCATAAACACTAGTGGAGTGAGCTATTAGTGCTTCAAGATTTTCCTCAATAATTTTTTTCTCTAATAGATGATACCTTCCACATGATAAAGCATGAGGGTATGCATTCTACAATTGGATGTCTTGATGGGATTTCCTAAATTCCTATTATATAAGAAGTAAAATAATAAGTAATTAGGTACATATATAAGAAGTTTTACAATATCATATAATATTATTACCATACTTGAATTTTTTCATCATGTAGGGTGGAAACAAATTTCTTCCACATATCTTCATCTAAAAAAGGATACTTGAGGCATGAGTTTTCATTTTATATCCTTCCAAACTCATACTTTTTTGTCATTTTTGTTTTGAAATCTCTCAATCAAACTGACACTAAAGTAAGACATATTTTCTTAACCTCTTTTGTTTCTTCAAAATTGAATATCATTCGTAATTACTTAACATAAATATTAGTAATTTAAAATATATCTTATTTGAAAAATGAGATAAAATAAATCATTTGAGATATTTTAACTTTACAACCTATTAAATATGATCTATCACCACCTTGTCGATAGACTTCCAATCAAGATATAAAATGCTAATCCTACAACGGATCTGCATGCTGATATAGCTGATAAAATGCATTGCATTTGGGCTAGTTGTATTATTATCATCATCAAAACTAATATGTAATTACTCATCTACATAAGAAAGTGATAGTTTTTGTAAAAATTTAATGCCATGTTTACCAACTCGAGAATTCAATTTCCGATTACTAAAAGCAGAAGACTCCTCCGCTGAAGTCTCACTAGTAGTCCTATAATTATTTTTTGTAAATCAAAAGTTTCCTTTCAATAAATAATTACATTACTGGATATTTAATAATATGAAGAAAGAAAAATACCTTGATAGAGATCTTTATATCTATATTTCTATCTATTGCTGTAATAGGAAAATGTAATTAAATTCTTGTTTACCTGAATATAATTAGACAAGTCAGTAATTAGAAAACATGAAAACATAAATTTGTAAGTAAAAAAAGTGGCATGCATGTGTAAGTTTTTTAAAAAATAATGATGTTTTTACTCTTAACAAAAAAAATATATATAAGGTGAACTATTAAATATAAACATTACTTCTATAAAGATATAAACATTTAAAAATTTAAATATCGAATTTTGAAAAGGTGTTCTAATATGCGTAAAGTAAACCAAAATATAATAATGTACATCCAGTATTTCAATGAAAAAATGGTTAACCATAACCATAAAATATCAAAATTAACACAAAAAATTATATAAATAATCAAATATATAAAATTAAATATCCAATAGTTATTAAATAATATAGTTTTTACACATTAAATTTTCAAAAAAAGAAATATAATTTAAATAATTACCAGATTAATTAGGAGAGTAATTTATTATTTTACCATATCCCTTCAACATGATCATTTTTACTTCATGCACTATATCTGTGTTATAGTCATTATTATTTAGAAATCATGTAATAGATAAAGAAGTCTCATATAAATCAATAAAATCATCATCATACTCATCATCCAAATGGATTATTTTCCCTTTTAAAACAATGAACCACTAATCATTCGATGGATAAATGATATAAAATACTTTCTTTACATGTGTGTCCATGATAAATAGTTCTTCATTGCAATTAAATCTTTTCAAATCAACCAGTTTAAATCTATATTCATCATGTTTCACACCACTATTAATTGAAACCCAATTACACTTAAACAAGGTGACTCAAAATTTAATATAATCAATTTCACATATGTATTCAAGAACTCCAAAATGTGGTGTTGATGTAGAAATTGAATTTTTATCTTTTTTCACTTGAAAAATGAAGTGTTTCAGCGATGACCATTACACCACTATTTTGAATGGTACTATTTTCGTCCATAATATTTGTGTAAAATGTGTACCCATTAATATCAAAACCAAACCATTGGATCACATTAAGAGAAGTTACCCCTGCCAACCATTTCAATGTTTTTGATGCAGATATATCAGTGTTGAGTTTCTCTTTAAACCATGAAAAAAATGTCTTTTTATTCCCAACCATTACCCACTTTTCATTTCTTTTTGGATATCGTAACTTTAATTCTGCAATATGTGATGATATATATGATTGAACCTCATCTATGTTGTTCAAAATGTATAAATGTGCCTGTATCACTTCATCACATGGAATAAACTTTACCTTTAAGCCTTGAGTCCCTCTACTTTCACTATCAATTATCATATGTTGAGATAT
Organism: Viscum album; assembly: GCA_963277665.1. Classification (NCBI taxonomy): domain Eukaryota; kingdom Viridiplantae; phylum Streptophyta; class Magnoliopsida; order Santalales; family Viscaceae; genus Viscum; species Viscum album. The sequence continues at coordinate 495,119,635 of OY728132.1, forward strand.
AGGGAGACTAATATGCTCCACTTCATAATAATTATCAGTACATAACTCAATCACCTCTTCCGATACATATTTTTGGATAATTGAGTCCTCTGGTTGATAATGATTTTTAATATATACCTTCAAAATTTTCATATATCTTTCAAAAGGATACATCCATCATAAATATACAGGCCCACATATTCTTATCACATGCACTAAATGAATCACCAGATGGACCATTATATAAAAAAATATAGGTGAGAAAAACATTTCTATATGAAAAAGAATAAGAAAAAATTCATTCTCCAACACATCTAACAAATTTGGATCAATGAATTTTCTACAAATGGATTTAAAAAAATTACATAACCTGATGGTAGTCTTTCTAAATTTTTTTGGAAATATACCACATAGTGAGATTGGTAGAAGTTGTTGCATCAATACATGACAATCATGAGATTTCATACCTATTAATTTACAATCCTTCAATGAAACTAAATTCTTCACATTTTAAGAATAACCATTGGGTACTTTAATACCATGAAGACACTGACAAAAATTCATCTTCTAAATATTTCTTAATGTGTGACAAGATGGAGGTAAATAGGTTATGTTTCCTTTCATAGTGGGAGCTAACTTCAAACATATTTCCATTGATATCAAGTCCAATATAGCATGAAATTCATCTTTTGTCTTTACTTTTATGTCTAATAGTGTTCCAATCAAACTATCACATATGTTTTTATCAACATGCATAACATAGATGTAATGTTTTATCTATAAAAATCACTAATAAGGTAGTTCTAAAAAGATAGACTATTTATTCCAGATATTTTTTAAAGACCAGAACTTCTTTTCTTTCCAAATTTTGAATCAATATTTTTCACCTTGTTATAATATTCTTCAAATAAAAATGGTAATGGGGGAAGATTTTATTTCTCTAAACCATTAAATTATTTTTTCAATCTATGATAAAGATGATCAATTCGCGAAAATCTTCGACACCCCATGTACACTGTCTTTCTTCCATTCTACAATTGATAATATAAAGTATCTTCTTCACAGATTGGACATGAATTATGTCCCTTAAAACTATATAAAAATATGTTTCCATATGTAGGAAAGTCGTTTATAGTGAACATTATCATAGAACGCAAAAGAAAATAATCTTTCTTACATGCATCAAAAACATTAAATCTTGTCTCCCATAGCAGTTTCAAATCATAAATCAATGGTGAACGATAAACATCAATATCATTTCCGAGCTATTTTGGTATATAAATCATAAAGATCATTATAACATTTTTTTTCATACATATATGTGGGGAAAGGTTTTAAACTACCAAAAAAACAGGCCATGAACTATATTGGCTACTTAGGCTCCGATATGGATTCATTCCATTATTACATGATCCCATTATGGGATTTCTAACTTCACTTCAAAAATTATAAAATTCTTTATAAAATCTATTCCACTGTGGTGAAAAATTAGGGTGACGTAAGTTACCATCAGAGATGTACTCATCTGAATGCCATATTAACCTTTTTTCATCAATTTAATTTTAAAATAAATGCTTCAAATGAGGAATTATCAGAAGGTATAATATTTCTTTATCAAGATATTTGATTATGGTACCTAAGAATCAATCAAAGTTGAATTATTAGAATTGAATGGAAGAATTATTAGATGATATCATTAAAAAGTAAAAAATTGATTTTTCATGAGGTTAGATGTCAATACCTAAGAAAGCATTTGAGTTGACTTTTTCATCCATCTTATAGTGTGATGTCCCTCATATAGGAAAACTTTATAAATATTTATATTCTTTCTTATACAATACACAATCATTGGGGAAATCATGTATCGTTTTATACCCTAATCCCATTGAGAATAATATTTTCTTCACCTCATAATTGGAATCTGGAAGCCTGTTTCCTTTTGGAACTAGATCTTTTAAAAGATCAAGTAGGTTGGAGAAACTTTTATCACTCCACCCATTTCTTGCTTTCAAGTTAAATAATATCAAAACTACTAATAACATTGTATATTTACTACAACATTGAAATAATGATTTCTCAGAATCTCTATACAATTATTCAACAATTTTTGTTTTCTCGATGGTTTCAACACCTAAATCATGAATTAATTCTTAAATATGACCATATACCTCATTATGAATAGTGTCATCAACATTAGATGTGGAATTTTTAGTTTTTTCACCATGCCATAACCAACATGTATAATTAAGACCAAAACCATTGAAAATGAGATGATCATTGATTTCTTTGGAGTTTAACTTTCTCATATTCAAACACTTCACACATAGGGAAAAAAATCAAATCTATGTTTTGAATATTTCATTTAGAAAATTCCAAGAAATCATCAACTCCTTAAATTGTAATCACACTTAACTAATAGTTCTCAAACAAAGATCAAATATGGTTAAGTTCATCTTTCTTGTATGAATCAACATCATTGAATATCTACAATTACATTGAATGATATAAGATTAAAAAAATATAATGATAGAAAATATAAAATAATTAATATGACTAACCCAATAAAAATCAGTCATTACCCCAATTGTGATTACCTCATACATTAATTATAGAACATAATAACCACATTCAAAATGTCCTTGTTTATGATGACACTATAGTTAATAAAACAATAACTTGATAATGAAAACCAATATATATATATATATCAAAAAATCAAAATAATATCTAATAAAAAAAATAATTACCTTTAATTAAAAATAGTTGATTGCATTTGGATTCGCTATTTACAAGTGATATTTGTCAAATTTTTTCCATGACCTTCATTTTCATATATATCAACTAATAATACATGTATAAATAGTGAGAATTAAACATAATGATCTTATAAAAAACAAATAAGCTTACTCGCCTAATATAGTGGAAAATTTTCTATAAACAATATCTAATAAAGAGAAAAACCAATATAATGTGTTCTCACTTGGGAAGAATACAACTAACATCCAATTCCCCCTACAAAGTAAAAAGTTCGCATTTAATTAAATTATAATGAACATTAGTACATAATTATATTTATATTCTTACCCATTAAGAAATGGAAAAAACTAACACCCAATATTCATCATTAATAACCTCTCACATATATATGCCTCTCTATTTTCAGTTGATAGACATAGCATAGCTGTTGAAATAAATTCTAGATCTATAAAACCATAAATGCCTGTGCTATCATCTTGAACAAGCATCATGTGTAGATACATAATTTAAAAAGTAATATAGTTAGTCAAGTCAAACCATATTTATTTTAAAAAATAAAAATTGAAAGGTCAATTTAATTACATGGAAAACAACTGCAACATAGGAATACTGAGATCATCAAAATTAATTAGATCCATGATATATTTTCTGAATATTCTCAATGGATAGTTTCTTCCACATATATCAGATGACATCCATAACTCAGAGATATTATTCAAGTAATAAGAAACCTAAGATAATCATTATAACCCATAAAAAATATCAAATGTATCTACAATTGTTTGTTACTGAACCTTTTGTTTCCTTTGTGCTATTTATTTGGATTTTAGATACTTCTATATAAGTTAAATATCGGAAAACATTCTAAGTAATTTTTAATAATATGTACTTAATATTTAAAAAAATGCATACCTCATATGAAATATGATGAAGAAGGATAGATGGCCAAAGTAAAAAATGACCCATACAGTCCCCAAATCTGGTAACCTCCATTGTAGGGAATGATAGTCGAGTAGTAGGATCAATGATATCATGTATCGAAACTCTAACCAGACCCATATGAATAGGTCAGTGATGTATAGAATCCACCAAAAAATACACGACTTTGAATGCTCTAATATGTACATTAGGATCTTATGCATACAACTCATACTATAAGGTTGGGACAGAGCGTGGAGGTGGAGGATTTGAGTAGGCAGGCTGGGAAAGCTGTGCAGACTGTGACTATCTCGTCAATTGTTCTAACATAGCCTGCTTCACAGCTTCTTGAATTTGATCACCCATGGGTTGTTTCATATCTTTCACCTGAGCTTTTAAGGATTCAATTTTTGGGTCTCTTGATTGTTTACTTTTATTACCAAAAACATTCCGAATACAAACACCGCCTCATATACTATAGTGCGGCTAGGGTATTTTGGCCTTCCTAAAGTAGTCGATAGGATGTCCATCCTACCCTAAGGCATAAAAGTGACATGTGTTGATTGATCCTGATGTTCATCCTAAAATGAAAAATGAAAATGTTATATTAGTGTTATTAATTTATAAATTACAAAAATTCCTGAAAAATAATAATTATTTACTTATAATTATTTCAAATACATCCTTAGATTTATCTATAAGATACTTTTCATTTTTTTGTTCTTCTCACTCTTTTACATTTCTCATGGAATGTGGGTGGAGATGGAGGACTTAATTGGACCTCATGATAACCACTAGTGGAGTGAGCTATTAGTGCTTCAAACTTTTCCTCAATCAATTTTTGCTCTAATAAATGATACCTTCTACATGATAAATCATGAGGGTATACATTCTATAATTGGATATCTTGATGGGTTTTCCTCAAGTCCTATTATATAATAAGTAAAATGATAAGTAATTAGGTATATATATAATAAATTTTACAATATCATATAATATAATTACCATACTTGAAATTTTTCATCATGTCGGGTGGAAACAAATTTCTTCCACATATCTTCATCTAAAAAAGGATACTTGAGGCATGAGTTTTCATTTTATATCCTTCCAAACTCATACTTTTTTGTCATTTTTGTTTTGAAATACCTCCATCAAACTGACACTAAAGTAAGACATCTTTTCTTAACCACTTTTGTTTCTTCAAAATTGAATATCATTTGTAATTACTTAACATAAATATTAGTAATTTAAAATATATCATATTTGAAAAATGATATAAAATAAATCAATTGAGATATTTTAACTTTACAACATCTTAAATCTGATCTATCACCACCTTGTCGATATACTTCTAATCAAGATATAAAATGCTAATCCTACGACGGCTCTGCATACTGATATAGCTGATAAACTGCATTGCATTTGGGCTAGTTTCATTATTATCATCATCAAAACTAATATGTATTTTCTCATCTATATAAGAAAGTGATAGTTTTTGTAAAAATTTAATTCCATGTTTACCAACTTGAGAATTCAATTTCCGATTACTAAAATCAGAAGAATCTCCTACTGAAGTCTCACTAGTAGTCCTATAATTATTTTTTGTAAATTAAAAGTTTCCTTTCAATAAATAATTATATTACTAGATATTTAATAATATGAAGAAAGAAAAATACCTTGATAGATATTTTTTATATCTATATTTGTATCTATCGTTGTAATAGGAAAATGTAATGAAATTCTTGTTTACCTAAATATAATTAGACAAGTCAGTACTTAGGAAAAATGAAAACATAAATTTGTAAGTAAAAAAAGTGGCACACATGTGTAAGTTTTTTAAAAAATAATGATTTTTTACTCTTAACCCAAAAAAAATATATAAGGTGAACTATTAAATATAAAAATTACTTCTATAAAGATATGAACATTTAAAAATTTAAATATCAAATTTTGAAAAGGTGTTCTAATATGCATAAAGTAAACCAAAATATAATAATGTACGTCAGGTATTTCAATGAAAAAAATGGTTAGCCATAACCATAAAATATCTCAATTAACACAAAAAATCATATAAATAATCAAATATATAAAAGTAAATATCCAATAGTTATTAAATAATATAGTTTTTACACATGTAATTTTCAAAAAAAGAAATATAATTTAAATAATTACCAGATTAATTAGGAGAGTAATTTATTTTTTTCCCATATCCCTTCAACATGATAATTTTTACTACATGCACTATATCTGTGTTATAGTCATTATTATTTAGAAATCGTGTAATAGATAAAGAAGTCTCATATAAATCAATAAAATCATCATCATACTCATCATCCAAATAGATTCTTTTCCATTTTAAAACAATGAACCACTGATCATTCGATGGATCAATGATATAAAATAATTTCTTTTCATGTGTGGCCATGATAAATAGTTATTTATTGCAATTAAATATTTTCAAATCAACCAGTTTAAATCCATATTCATCATGTTTCACACCACTATTACTTGAAACCCAATTACACTTAAACAATGTGATTCAAAATTTAATATAATCAATTTCCCATATGTATTCAGGAACTCCAAAATGTTGTGTTTATGCATAAATTGACTTTTTATCTTTTTCACTTGAAAAATGAAGTGTTTCAGTGATGAACATTACACCACTATTTTGAATGGTACTATTTTCATCCAGCTTCTTTGTGTAAAATGTGTAACCATTAATATCAAAACCAAACCATGCGATCACATTAAGAGATGTTACCCCTGCCAACCATTTCAATGTTTCTGATTCATATATATCAGTGTTGAGTTTCTCTTTAAACCATGAAAAAAATGTCTTTTTATTCCCAACCATTAGCCACTTTTGATTTCTTTTTGGATATCGTAACTTTAATTCTACAATATGTGATGATATATATGATTTAACCTCATCTATGTTGTTCAAAATGTATAAATGTTCCTGTATCACTTCATCACATGGAATGAACTTTACCTTTAAGCCTTGAGTCCCTCTACCTTCACTATCAATTATCATATGTTGATATATAGGGAGACCAATATGCTCCACTTCTTAAAAATTGTCAATACATAACTCAATCACCTCTTCCGATACATATTTTTGGACAATTGAGTCCTCTGGTTGATAATGATTTTTATTATATACCTTCAAAATTTTCATATATCTTTCAAAAGGATACATCCATCATAAATATACAGGCCCACATATTCTTATCACATGCACCAAATGAATCACCAGATGGACCATTATATAAAAAAATATAGGTGAGAAAAACATTTCTAGATGAAAAAGAATAAGAGAAAATTCATTCTCCAACACATCTAAAAAATTTGGATCAATGAATTTGCTACAAATGGATTTGAAAAAATTACATAACCTGATGGTAGTCTTTCTAACAATTTTCAGCAATATAACACATAGTGAGATTGGTAGAAGTTGTTGCATCAATACATAACAATCATGATTTTTCATACCTATTAATTTACAATCCTTCAATGAAACTAAATTCTTCACATTTTATGAATAACCATTGGGTATTTTAATACCATGAATACACTGACAAAAATTCATCTTCTAAATATTTCTTAATGTGTGACAAGATGGAGGTAAATATGTTCTGTTTCCTTTCATAGTGGGAGCTAACTCCAAATGTACTTCCATTGATATCAAGTCCAATATAGCATGCAATTCATCTTTTGTCTTTACTTTTGTGTCTAATAGTATTACAATTAAACTATCACATATGTTTTTATCAACATGCATAACATCGATGTTATGTTTTATCTCTAAAAATCTCTAATAAGGTAGTTCTAAAAAGATAAACAGTTTATTCCAGATATTTGTTTGAAGACAAAAACTTCTTTTTTTCCAAATTTCGAATCAATATTTTTCACCCTGTCATAGTATTCTTCAACTAAAAATGGTAATGGGGGAAGATTATATTCCTCTAAACCATTAAATTATTTTTTCAATCTATGATAAATATGATCAATTCAAAAAAACCTTCGATGCCCCATGTAGACTGTCTTTATTCTATTCTACAATTGATAATATGAAGTATCTTATTCACATATTGGAAATGATTTATGTCCCTTAACACTATATACAAATAAGTTTCCATATGCAGGAAAGTCATTTATAGTGGACATTATCAGAGAACGCAAAAGAAAATAATCTTTCTTACTTGCATCGAAAACATTAAAACTTGTCTCCCATAGCAGTTTCAAATCATCAATCAATGGTGAACGATACACATCAATATCATTTCCTAGCAATTTTGGTATAGAAATCATAAAGATCATTATAACATATTTTTTCTTCAAACATATATGTGGGGACAGGTTTTAAACAACCAACAAAACAGGCCATGAACTATATTGGCTACTTAGGCTCTGATGTGGATTCATTCCATCAGTACATGATCTCATTATGGGATTTCTAACTTCACTTCAAAAATTATGAAATTGTTTATAAAATCTATTCCACTGTGTTGAATAATTAGGGTGATGGAAGTTACTATCATAGATGTACTCATCTGAATGCCATCTTAACATTTTTTCATTAATTGAATTTGAAAATAAATGCTTCAAATGAGGAATTATCAGAAGGTATAATATTTATTTAGAAAGATCTTTGATTTTGGTACCTAAGAATCAATCAAAGTTGAATTATTAGAATTGCATGGAAGAATTATTGGATGATATAATTACAAAGTAAAAAATTTATTTTTCATGAGGTTAGATGTCAATACCTAAGAATGCATCTGAGTTGACTTTTTCATCCATCTTATAGTGTGATGTCCCACATATAGGAAAACTGTATAAATATTTATATTCTTTCTTATACAATACACAATCATTGGGGAAATCATGTATCTTTTTATACCCCAATCCCATTGGGAATAATATTTTCTTTACCTCATAATTGGAATCTGGAAGCCTGTTTCCTTTCGGAACTAGATCTTTTAAAAGATCAAGTAGGTTGGAGAAACTTTTATCACTCCACACATTTCTTGCTTTCAAGTTAAATAATCTCAAAATTACTGATAAAATTGTATATTTACTACAAACTCAAAATAATTATTTCTCAGAATCTCTATACAATTATTCTATAATTTTTGTTTTCTCGATGGTTTCAACACCTAAATCATGAATTAATTCTTAAATATGACCATATACCTCATTATGAATAGTGTCATCAACATTAGATATGGAATTTGTAGTTTTTTCACCATTCCATAACCAACATGTATAATTAAGGCTAAAACCATTGCAAATGAGATGATCATTGATTTCTTTGGAGTTTAACTTTCTCATATTCAAACACTTCACACATAGGAAAAAAAATCAAATATATGTTTTGAATATTTCATTTAGAAAATTCCAAGAAATCATCAACTCCTTTTTTATATCCACTAGTGGTTCTTCGTAAATTTAACCAATTATGATCCATTAAATACATGATATCACAATATAATAGGTGAATATATTAAAACATATAAACATTTAAATATATATATATATATAAATATATAAATTGAAATATAAACACATTTAATAAAAATGATTGGTAATCATGGTATGACTCATTAGTCCATATAACAAACAATTATACACATGAAATAAATCATTATAGGATTTATGAAAAACATCACAACTCTTGTTATTCTATCCAAACTACTTTAGATACAATTAACATATAAAATCTCTCATATTGGATTTTTTTAATAAAACAAATAATTAATCCAAACTTTAATTTTGTGACCTTATAGGCATTTTTTATCAATTAAAATGATTATTAATTCTCTAATTCATAACTATAACCCAAGAAATCCATTTATCCAAACATTTTATTATTCAAGAAGAGAAATGATTTGGCATGATCTTTATTAAGAACACTCATATCTCTATACGAACATGTCCACCAGATGTATCTCCATATATTATATGAGTACTCATATAATAAATATATCCAAGACATCGAGACTAACCATTGGAAATAAAATAATTCTATATAGTATTGAAAAACTCATACATTCTTGAATCTCTCATTAGAATAGCCAATCTAGATGAATATATCACATGCCAATCATATATGTAGATACACACATTTCATGTCACTTATCTAATAGTAGCCATGAATTTACTTCGGATTTACTAAATTGTGGTCTTTTATATTTATACAAGAAGATAAATTTAATCCTAGATAAATAAAAAATACATAAAAATAATTAAAACAATAGCTCAAATGAAGAATAAAAAGGTAAATAATTTATCTTCAAAATTTTAAAAAAACTTATAAAATCTGGAGTTCAATAACGAAAAATGGATCCTTAATCTAGACTTCACTCCCTCGAATGAGTTTAACGAATAAACACTGCAAGATCTAAATTTTTTTTTATAAAAAAGAACAATAAATAGAACAAAAAATTAAAATAAAACCATGGTGGATTATCTTACAGAAAAAGGTTTTCGCATAGAATATAATTACCTAGATGATGAAACAATGAAAGAGGAAGAATAATTGAGACCAAAAATCATGAAAATCAAAGAAAATAAACACCAATGGCCATTTAGGATCAGATTTTCACCTTTAGATTCATATTGAGTTGAGAGAATTGTTTCAAAGTTCAAAAAAATGAGGGTTTTAGGATCCCATATTTTTTAAAATGTTTTTGGAATCATTTTTTACAAAAACCGATGCCATAAAGTCCTGATTGGCATTGGTTTTTTTAAAAAACTAATGCTATAAATTAAATTTTCCATGTTGGTTGTTTTAAAAATTGACACCGAAAATCATTCTTTATAGAGTTTTTCACATCGGTTTTTTAAAAAAATCGACCTGAAAAAGTCCATGCAGCCACATTTTGCATCAGTTTATAAAAATTTGACATCATATCTTTGAAATTGAAGCCACTTTTCTACTAGTGAGTGTTTTATTATATGGTCACATAGATATGTGATAGGTATTATATATGATGTAATTTTTTAACAAAATCCAAAAAGTATTACAAACATAAGGCTGATATGGTAGTTTATCATATATGATATGTTAAACCAGTGATTATGCTGGGTTTTTTAAATATTCATAAAGAGTTTAAATATATTAAAATGTATCAAATTGAAAGGAAACATCTATTTTATCATTCTTTCACATTGGTTACATAAATGTATATATAGATATACATTTCATGAAGTGAAATGATAATTGATCTCACAAAGTATGAATTTGAATTTATCCATAAATGATGTTAGTCATGGAGTATTATAGGTTATGATGAAATTTTAAGGTTAGCATGAATAAGATTATTATATAAAGATACATAGTATGCTCATGAGGCACACTATAAAGAATATTATTTTTTGTGTGTGTTGGATGTCCCACTATGTATACCACATGGAGTGTCATACAAATGTCATTGATATAACAGGGGTGGATGAATCATATTTGAGTCCCCACAACATGAGGTTGGTGACATACCTAGTATGGGAGCCTTCATAGTTTGATACTCTATTTATACAGGTCTACATTTTTACTTAGCTAATATGGGGTTTGTTGGGTATGTTGCTAATCATGTCCTCAGTTAGAGATTAACCAAGATAAGATTTGTCATCTTTTTATGACGAGTATAACATCATGGCCCTCAATTGAGATAGACTGTGGGAGTGTGCGACCACAACTAGATATCATATATCCATCCAGATAAGGGATATGTGATTTACTTATCTATAAGGATGAATGACATGTGATGTATTCATCAATATGTTTAGTCTATTCTCTAAGAATAAAGAATAAATGAGTTGACTATATGAGATTGCCATGCATTGTGTCCCATAGTCACTCGATGTCATGGAAAAATAGAAAAAATGAGAATTCATGTTTAAATATACTATAGACTGGTGGAAAAAAGTATACAGATATATATGTTTTATGAAAATCACTCCATATTACTTTATAGCTTGAGTAGCATTGATTCTTTCCTATAGGCTACTCTTGGCTTACATATATGGATATGAAGGTTCTTATTTTTTTTCAATGTTGTAAAGTAAAGTGGTATCACACTTTGTGGTTTAATGAATGAGGATTGAGTTTTGAATCAGATAGATACTCTATAATTATTTTATAGTTAATCAAAAAAAATTTCAAATGGGTATTCACAAGGTATTGCATATGATGTAATACAAGTTTAAGTTAATGATAGATTTCTAAAAGTGTTTTGGAAGATATCCAAAAGGATTTTTTGATATGGTTTCACAAGTTAATGTATACGATAAAATATAAGGTTAAATGAAACAAAGTTTATTTGGAATTAGCGCAAGTGGAATATTGAAGGAGATGTACCCTAAATCCATATTTATATATAATATATTTATGGGATGTATATCATCTTGCATAAAAATTCTTATTTTCAGACATGGGTATAGTATTTTGTGTTTGTTGGACACCCAAACCATTCACCCATGTAAGCTATCATTAAATAAAATAATTTCATATTTATATGAAATGTATAGGGAGTAAATGCGTATGCTGAATGAACTATCCATGAAATTTATACTTTCATTTCAACACATGAGTCAATGAGGACACCACCTAGGAGTTTCCTCAGGTTATATATAAACCCTACAACCATATGATGGCATGGTTTATGTATATTCATCCAATGAGTCATATGAAATAGAATTTATCTTTATTCTTCCTTCTTTTCATATGAGAGGCTAGCACATCATATATAAAAGAATAATCCCATTCAAATTTCCGATGATTCATATTATCTTGTGGATACCTATGGAGGAGGTATGATTTTGTTTACTACTTTGGTGATCTCTCTCAAACTCATACAAAGGAGACCAAGATTGATGTAATGGTTCTTCAGTGTAAGGTATGCCAGATTTACAATATTTATTCATTTAATTATTTTACACAGTTTCATATTATCTTGTATGGAGATCACTGAACAAGAGTTTTTAATCACTTCCTCTTGATTAGATAAATTTTATTAGAATCTAAAAAAACCCTTCAATAAAAATCCACACCAAATCCTCCACACTTAACTCATTGTTTGTCCTCAATAATCTAATTAATAAATTTTAGAGAAAGTTAATTCATCTCAAAAATGAATGTTTTTCAATGCCAACTAAGTGGTGATTTTGAAAAATGTTTTTCATAATGGACTATTTCAAGTAATAAAAGATGATTACTCTTAAAAAAAAGTTATTGGATCAAATTTGGCTTTTAGTTTTAAAAAAATGATTGAATTTGAAAATTTTGAAAAGATTTAAACTAACATTACTTTTCATTCGAATGTTCTTCCAAACTTCTCTTTTTCTCCAACTAAACATATCCACATAATTAACACAAAAAATAATTAGACACAACTAGTGGATGAGTGAGTTTAATATTTAAAAGGATTCATAATTAAATCATATATCCATTTTATCTTAAATAATAAAAATTATACAAGGATTATTGGTTCATTTTATATCCTATTTGAATGTATATGTTTTGAGCTTAAAATCTGATAATTTTTTTAAACCAATTAAGTTTGTAAATCTTACTCCTAAAGTTTGACAAAAAATAATAATTTTTAATAGAGAAATGAAAATGATGTTACAATACCGAATCCCTGGGAGAATTGAAAATATTAACCACTCAAAGTAAAAAAAATATTCCTCAAATCCAATAAAAATTTACAACCACTGAATAAAAGAAAAAAATATTGAAAGGAAATTAGTTTTAAAAAAATAAAGGGTTTTTCGATGTGTACTACATTGAAAGAAATTTTTTTACAATTAAAGAATTATCCTATATACTTAAAACTCCACATTGTCCCTAATTTTGAACTTCAATAATGGAGAAACTATAAATAAAATTTTAGTTCCAAAAAGTGTTTAATTTAAAAATTTAAAATTGATGTTTAAGGGTCACAAGGAATTTCAAAATATAAGGTTTTCCATAAATTTTATTTAGCTTTCCAAAATAGATTTAAAATTGCACATGTCTTTCCCTTAAAGATAGAAAACAATGATTTTCAATAAATCTTAGAAAGTAGTATGTTTATGAATTGATTGTACTACGCGACAAAATTTTAACATAGATTTCAATATCAAATAAAGTTTTGTGGTGGGGAAATCACCCCCCACTCTTAGTTTCATGCAGTGTTAGACTTTAAAAAATATTAAACACTCATGTAAAATTTAAAACCATCTTTCAAGTATCATGAAAAAATTTCAATAGCAGTGAAATTGGTAGAAAATGTTCATAATTTAAACACAAATACCATGATGTAGAAGCCTTATCAAATGATATTCGACCAAAAACACCTCCTCTTTTTATTTTAGAGAAGTAATATGGCTTCTCAATTATAGTCCCTATAAATTTTAAAAAATTAACATTGTATTCTAGTAATTTAAGTTCAAATAAAATGAAATTAGAGTTGGGTTGATGGGAAGTAATTCAATTTTTTTTAGGGATTCATCTCCTCTTTTTTCCTTGTAAACTCTTGGAATTATTCTCCATGGATTTTCTGAGTAGGTTCATATTTTTCTATAAAAAGTAGGAAAACCATATTATTAATAGTAAGAACACAAGAACAAGTTTTATTCCAGAAAAAATTAAAATAAAAACATAAGAAGAACCATGGGTTGACTCCCATAAAGCAAAATGTTTAAATTCCTAAATTAGACTCAGTTAAAGATCAAATGAAAAACACAGAGATAACAACTAAACCATTTGGATGTAATTTAAAGTAATTCTTAACTAATTATCCATGAAATAAGAATGGAATGTTCTCTTCTCTTAATAGTTACATAGATCCATCGATTGACACCCTAAAGAGTGTGAAAGGCCCATACAACTTAGTTTTGAGTTCCCAGGGAATAAAATGAGTCTATAATTAAAAAGAAACACCGTTTCACCAACCTTAAAGCCTATATTTTGAATGATGGAATCATGGAAGGCTTTTTATATTTAATTTTAAATTATAAAATTTTCATAGGATTATCTTATAATCTCCTATAACTCACTAATCTATAGAAAACTTATCTTATAAGTAGATTTGAAGTCAAGTTTTAGTGCTTTAATATCCTAATAATACTTTTGCTGAATCCCAACTGGTAAGTGAAAAGATTTACTGAAATTATCTTATAGGGAGACATCCAAATGGGGTGGGTTTTTAAATATTTCCCAACAGGTCCACAAGGCATCATCTAGATTCAAAGGCCAGTCTTTTCTAGAACGAACAATTTTTTTTTATAGAATATGTTTTAATTATATATTTAATATTTCCTCATGTCCATTTAACTGTGGATGATATATGGTTCTTGTTTTATATAGAAAAAAATATTTTCCCATTAAGTCCTTGAACTTGCAGTTCTTAAAGTGGGTACCATTTTCAATAATTAAGTCCTTAGGCTCCCCAAATATGAAAAAGATGTTATTTTAATGAATTTAAACACATTAGTTTCTTGGTTATTGGGAAGTGTCACTGACTCAACCCATTTGGAAACATAGTCTAAATCCACTAAGATGTATCCATTCCCATGATAAGGTGGGAAAGTTCCCAAACAATAAAATCCCTATAAATAAAAAATATCAACCTCTAGAATTACTTTTTGAGGAAACTCATGTTTTGCATTAGAATTTCCCATTCTTCATAATTTTTCACAGCCCATAACCAGTCTCTTAACATCATTGAAATATATAGGCCAATTAAATCTATCTTGATGCACTTTTGGGATATTCTTTCTTTCCAATGGTTTCCTCCCCATGGTGAAGAGATATAACCTTGAAAAATGGACAATATCTTCTTATTGGGAACAAACCTCATAAAGATTCAACTATCATACCTTCTAAACAATAGAGGGTCATCCCAAAAGTAGTAATTAAGGTTTGAAATGAATTTATTTCTCTAGTTTTATGTGATATCTCTTAGAATTATTCCCACATCAAGAAAATTTGAAAAATATGTATACCAATTAGTTTTATTAATTGAAACTAAAAGTTGGTTTTTATCTATAAATTAATAATTTATCTCTCTAGGGTTATCATGTGGTGTATTTTATAGCCTAGATAAGTGTCTATCCACTACATTTTTAGTACCCTTCCTATCCCTAATTTATAAGTTAAACTTCTAAAAAATATAGATCTATCTAATGATACATATATTGACCTCTTTTTTAAAAAGTAGATAATTTAAGGATGAATGGTTTATGAATACAATAAACTTGGATCCAATCAATCATTTTCTGAATTTATCAAGAGGAAAAACAATTTCTAACAAATCTTTCTCAATTATGGTGTAAATATTTTGGATCTCATATAGAAACCTATTATAATAGTACCCCACATGAATTATTTTTTTCCTTTAATCTTCCCCAAAAAATACCCTAAAAAAAGATCACTAACATCACAAATTAATTCAAAGGGTAAACTCCAATAGGGGTAAGTGATGATGGGTGGAGGAGTCAGTTTTTCCTTAAAAAGATGGATTGAATCTAAAAAATTTTCATTAAAAAAATGGTGCATCTTTAACCAATAAAGCACATAAGGGCCTTATGATCTTAGAAAAGACTTTAATAACTCTCTAGTAGAAATTATAATTTTCTAAAAAGATTATAACACCCTTAAAATTTTTAAGAGGAGGTAAATTTTGAATCACTTCTATCAGAGCATTTTCCACTTATATTCCCCTCCTTGAGACCTTTTAACCAAGAAAAAAACACTCATTGACTATAAATGGAAATTTTTTCCAATTTATAATATAATTTTTCTCTTTAAACCTTTCTAAAACTAGTTCCAAGTTCTTATGATAGCTCTTAAATTTGCTTACTACTATGGAAAAATAATCCATAAACACTTTAATAATATTCTCAATAATGTTTGAAAAAATAATCATCATATATCTTTTAAAGGTTTAAGGGGCACCACACAATACAAATGTCATTCACCAATAAGTAAATTTCACAAAGGGCCATATAAATTTAGTTTTCTTCTGATACTATCGGGATAAATTAATTTTTTTGTAACTAGAATAACCATTCAGAAAAAAAAAATCATTCTCAACTATCCACTCAATAATTTGGTCCCAGAATGACACTGTAAAATTTTTCTTTCTAGTTTTAGAGTTGATTTTCCTAAAAATAATGTATACTATCCATTTTTTTATTTCCTAACCTAAATTTTATCATCATTTTCATTTTTTATAATATTGACACCTTATTCTTGAGGTACCACTTATAACAATCTGAACCATTTCCTTTCAGAAAAGGGATAAATGATCCCAGCATTAATAACTTTTACAAATTCTTCTCTCAAAACTTTTTTCATTTTAGGATTGAGCCTCATTTTTTCCTCAACCCTTGGATTATGATCACGATTAATTAGAATCTTGTACATGAATAATGAAGGGATAATTCCATTGATGTCATCTATAGAATAACCTATGGTATCTTTATATCTTTTTAAGACATCCAATTTTTTTATTCTTTAATTTTCCCTAACACATTAGATATGATAACTAGAAGTGAGTAATTTTCACTCAAAAATGAGTACTTTAGGTGAGATGGGAGTGGTTTAAGCTCCAAATATTTTGATTTTTAGATGGAAGGAATAATCTTGGGAATAATTAGCCCAAGGTCTTCAATGTTTTTCTTAAAGAATGCATGAAAGTTAAAGAAAGCCTCCTATTCACTACTGTATAGATTAGAAATATCCTCAAATTAATATTTCAAGCCTGATTTTAATATGTTTTCCTTATAAAACTAATCAATTTGTTCTAGAAATTCAGCCTCATACCTATCAAATGGATCATTTTTCTTGATTGAGAAAATTATTATACATGTTTTAGAAGTTGTGGGTATCTTATGAAAATTTTCAATCATAATTAAAAATTATTATTATTCATAATCAAATGGTTCTTAAAATTCCAACATCTTATTACTTAAATGGTTATTTTCAGTTTTAGTTTCTTTGAAATTTTTAAAGACATTAAATTATTCCTTTTGATTTTCTTAATTAAATATTAATTTCCCACTGTAAATATTTATAACTCTCCTCTAGTGGATAGAAAAATACTACCAAGGATGATAGGGGCTTCTTTATCACACTTCATGTCTAAAATAAGGAAATTATATGGTAAAAAAATCTACAAACTCCCACTTTTAAGTCATCCACTCTTCTAATGGGGTGAGCGATAGATCGGTTAGCCAACAAAAAAACCACTATAGTGGGTTCCAAATCTCGTAGTCTTAGTTGTTAAAATAGTTATAAAGGGATTAGATTTATGTTGAAACCAATTTCCTAAAGGAAATTGAGATATCCAAAATTTTCTAAGGGGTATGGGATGAAAAAACTGTCGATATTTTTGAGATTAGTAGGTATTATATTCTAAACAACAATAACTCACTCCTCTGTTAGGTTGTAGGTAGAAAACTCTTTCAAGGTATTTTATTTTAAAAAAAAATTTATATAATGATTTAAAGTACAATTTATTATAAACCAAATATTCCAGGAAGATAATATTTATTTTGTGCTTCTTGATCAACTCAGAAAACTTGAGTAGTTCTGGTTCATAGTTATTTTTCTTTACTCTTTGAGGGAAAGGAATAAGTGGGGATTTCTTTTTTCCAAAAATCAAGCAGCCACTCAAGTTCTGCATCACAATTTTATTTCCTTTTATTTTTGTTTAATTTTAGTTATTTTTTATCATGTTACTCTGGTTTAACAATAGGTTTAAATTTGGATTCATTATGGATATCTAGTTTTACATATTTTGAGATTCCTAGATTCTGAGTTTCAAATTCTTATAGAATTTCAAGTTGGAATAACCTAGTATCATTTCAATATTCTTGATGATATTTAAAACCACTATTTGTGGTTATAAACATAAAATTATCCATAGGGTTCATTTTATTTATATTAGGAAGTTTCCCTTTATCTCATGTGTATATTCCCATAGTTAGTTGTCCCATTTGTAAAACTAAATTATGAATCCTAGAATCTGTTTGTGATTTATTTGAGTTATGTTAGGAAGAATGGAAACAATCTCATTTTAATCTTATTTTCATTTATCCCTTATAGTGGTAGTTGTTTCACTATATTGGATAAGTCCCTAATAAAGGCCGAGGAGTCCTCTTTATGTATTCCATGAAATGATAGAAACAATGAAAGATATGATTATTTAAATTTATAGTTTCAGGAGTTAGGAGTTAGCCAAATGCATGAATGGTTTCATAAAACTTTAGGGAGTTGAAACTCCATCATTATAGGACTTTTTTAGTTACATTGAATGAGTTAAGGTTGAATATTTTTCACATTCCCTATAACATCTCTCTCTAATCTCTTATATTTTAGATTTTTTTTCTTTAAATCTATAACATGTCTATGATTTTTTTGGAATAATGGGATCTATGTTCTTATATGTTAGCTTGTGTACATGAAAAAAATTGTTTTTTATAGAAATATTTAGCAAGAATATTACATGTTTTATCTTTTTTTAATGGATTTAATTGTTTTTTTAGTTTTAAGATTTTCTTCTTCTCAAAAAGCCTCTCCCAACAATAGTGCCCAAATTTGATAGGTTGTCAAAGGTACTACCAAATTATTTATTACCCACCAACTCTAATATAGTTATAATAAAGTTCACATCTATAGGGAGGGAATAAGTGTTTTTGTAAACCAATAAAAAGGAAAAAAACTCAAACAAGCACAAAGAAGTGGTGAAATGATAAAAATAGAGACCAGGAGAAAATAGAAATAGTAAAAACTAGATAAAATGGGTTAGGGGAAACTTTAATTATCTATATTTAAATTGATGTTACTTTATTAAAATAAAAAGATAAATATTGAGAACCACTTATATAAATGAAACCAAACCCAACTATCAAGAGGTATGGATCTCAACTGGTATGCTTAGAAGCTTGTATACTATCAAGTATACATTAGGAGTGAAATTGTGAAGTTAGTTCCACCAAGATCAAATTGTAATTTGATATTTTTATCACCCCCTGTTTGAGGTATGTGGTATTTTTTTGTGCATTTTTATGTGTTTAAAGTGCATGGGATAAGTTGGGAAGAGGTTGGGAGAGTTTGAAATGGTTTTGGATGACTTTGGAGGCTTTTAAAGGGGTTCACGGTTTGTGCACGATTAGTAGAAACCATGCGGGTTCTCCAGGAAAGCATGTAGGGGAGACAGTAGGATTCGCACAGCCTACGCATGGTTTTCCAAACCGTGCGAGGAAACCATGTGGACCCTTGATCCCAAGGCAGTATAGTGCGCACGGTTAGCGCACGGTTTGCCAAACTGTGCGGGCTAACCGGGAAGCCACTTAAAAATAGGGTTATAAAACTCGAGCTCACTCGGGATTGACTCATTTCACTCCAATCCTCCTCCCACTTGATCCTCACTCGGGATTTTCAGTTCTCAAGGGTTGGAGGGGCTCTCCCACACGTTTTGGAAGTGATTCGAAGGGGTTTCAAGGTGGTTTCTCCTGGGTAAGTCTCTCCTCTTGTTTCTCTTGTGTTTTCCTCTAGATTTGCTCTTCCCTCTTTCTTGGTTTTCTAGATCTACACTTTTTGTGTGTAGATATAGGGTTTTGGTTGCCTTGTATGTTAATATTAATTCTTGTGGATGCTAGGGGAAGTGATCTAGAGAGGTTTTGGTGGTGCGTTCACCGGATTTGAGGCGCGACTGTTCATGGGTCGGTTTATCGAGAACCCTAAAGGTAGGTGGCTTCTCTCTCGACTCCACTTGGTTAGAACTAGTGGTTCTTTGTTACAATTAATTATTGTGATGAAAATTAATTGTTAATTGTTATGATAAATTTATTAGAAATCCCTTGGGTGATGTTTTGGGGATTTTTGGGAAAAAGGGTGTTTTTTTGGTGAAATGCTATTCTTGGGGATTTTAAAATGAAGATTTTAAAACAGGATGATACGATTGATTTGTGAAAATGGTTGACGGAAAGGGGTTTTCAATAAAAGGGTTGTTTTATTGAAATTTTTTTTGTCCTGGAAATTGGTTTTCAAATAATGGGTGATTTATTGAAGCGGATTGATATGCAATGGAATTGGTTGATTGCATGTTGTTGTGACCTTGGTGGGTTTATGCTTGGTTTGGTTTGATTAAAATGTTGTATGGAAGTGGGCGGGAAGTCTCACTATAAAAAGGGGATGGATAGTGGTTGGAAGAACCACCATATGAGTAGTGGTTGGGAAGTACCACTAGTTGTGAATGGGTGAACGGGTTGGACAGAAGTACCACCGTTTTGGTTGCTTGTTGTGCATTGCTTTACAAGATGGGATTTTTTGTTCTAATGCATAAATGTTGGGATGATTGTGGCTTGTTTGGTTGGATTTCCCTAGGTTTCTTGGTTTGGGTGTGATGTATTTTTAAGTGCATGGTTGGCTTATGGTGATGGTTTCACTTGTGATTATCTTATATAAACTGTTTTATATAAATGTTCTTACAGTTTTGATCCTAGTGGCATGTGTAGGGAAGTCATTTAGGGAAATCCTACTGAGTTTTAGTACTCACCCCCTGCTTTGGTACTATGGTGTCTTTGCATATGTCTTGTACCGTGACGTGGGAAAAGGTAAGGCATCACCCTCCTTTAGTAGAGCATTGTGATCCCTTGGTGGAGCTTGGAGCTTGGAGATGGAGTGGAGATATGGTGGTGTCATGGCTTTTAGTGTTTGGTTATTTAGTTTCTGCAGTGTACTCTGATGTTGTGTGGACATGTCTAGTTGTATTGGTTTTGAGTTATGTTGTGGAACAACTTGGTTGCCTTTTGGGAATGCATGGTTGGGTAATTGATTTGATATGCATCATATAGTGGCTGTTAGTGGATGGTTTGGTTGGTTTTGTTTTAAGGGAAAATCGTTCCCCAACTTGATCTTGAAGCCCTCAACATTTATTTCCAGCCTTTGGCGCCTTGGGAACATCGCTTAAGGCCAAGTAGTTCTGACCGCCTCCTCAAGCCAATGAGGTAGGGGTGGGGTGTTACAAGTGGTATCAGTTTGTTCGGTCCTTCGGAGTTGATCTTCGGATTTAGTGTTGACATTCGTTGTGTTACATTCCTTGAGTCGGGTTGGTAGAAAGGCGTAGGAATGTTGGAACTTGGAATGTATAGCATAAAAGGACGTAGCTAACCCTTTTATGCTGAAATTCAAGTTACCAGGGAGTTGGGTACATAAGTGTTTTGGAGACACTTATAGGTATTGGAAATCTCATTGTCGTGGGTGTAGCCAATGAGATGAGCATGACATGCATGGTATAAATGACTTCCCACTAGGTTGAATATTTCATTGGGGTATAAGGATTTATGATGTGATATGAATGCGTGAAATTGCATTGTGAATAAATTTGTATTTTGAAAATGGTATGATTTTCAAAATGGTGAAACATGGGAAATGTGAACTTCTGGAAAGACTTGTTGTGATAGTGTTGTGTAATGTGATTTGAAATGGGATTTTGTGATGTCTACGGAAGTGAGACTAATGGTTGTTTGTTTTCTGTTTATAGAAATGGAACCGGGTAGGTGTCATAGAGACCAACCGGAGGAGGCTGCTGAGAATGTGGTAGCATCTGAGCCTCAGGTGAACTAGCAGCTAGTGCAAATCATAGTGCAAGCTTTCCAAGCTGTGGAAAGTGGAAAAAAACTGGATGAACCAAGGCATGTGGATCATGCGGTTCAGTTTCAAAAGTATAATCCACCCATCTTCAGGGGTGATATAGATCCGAAGAGGGCAGAAGCATGGTTGAATAGAATAAACTGGATCTTTGAGTTCTTGGGAACTCTGGTAGAGTTAAAGGTGAAGTGGGATACATATATGTTGGAAGATATTGCCCTTCAGTGGTGGGAGTTGGTAGTACAAGCTGGTACTGAACAAGGTATGATGTGGTAAGGCTTTGAGGAATTGTTTAATAAAAAATTCTACCCACATTCGTTCAGAATTCAGCGTATGACTGATTTCTTCAGTTTGAAGCAAGATCTTATGTCTGTGACGGAGTATACAGCTAAGTTTATGAACTTAGTGCGGTTTGCACCCGAGGTGGCGGGTAGCACGTTGTTAAAGGAAAGGATCTTTGAAGTGGGTTTAAGGCAAGAAATCCATTCAAAGATAGTAGTGTTGTGTATAGATGATTACATAGAGATGGTGAATAGAGACTCGGTGGTTGAGCGGGATCTGTTGGGCGCTCCGGGCGGAGGAAGCATGGTGGTACCCATGGGGAATAGTGGGAACTCTAACGCTGGGTTCAAGAGAAGGAGGGACACTTATTCTCAGGGCGGGAATAGGGCATATAATCTGATGGCAGGATCAATAAATCTTTCTTTGAAGCCCCAGAGCAACTAGGGATATTTTCAGTGTGGTTCTACAAGCCACATCAAGTGGGACTGTATGACACAACCTCGAGAATGTCATAATTGTAAGCAGATGGGGAATTTGCAGCGTTATAGTCAGAATGATCCAAGGTCGGGTGCATGTGACACTCCTCAAGGATCACAAAAGTTGTATGCTTCGACGGGATGGGGACATCAACACACCCCTCATCAGCAGAGTAAAGTAGGTCATGGTGATTCTCGGAATACCACGATGCCTCAACAGAGTAATAAAGAGTAGAGTGTGGAAAAAAAAACATGTGTTTGGAGTTGAGCAGGTTATAGTGGATGATCATTCATGACTATACACGGTGCGATGTACAATTCTTTTAAATTCTACCTTGATGCAAGTGTTGTTTGATACAGGTGCTTCACACTCTTTTTTTGCTACACGTATGGTTGATTTTCTAAGTTTAAGGGTAGAAATAATGCCCTCAGTTTTAAAACTTCAAACTCCTCTGGGTCTAAGAGAGTGTCGAGACTTCTTGTGTAGAGAATGTTGTATCATTGTGGGCGAGGTTAAGATAGTGTGGAATTTCTCAACGCTTGAGATGGATGGGTATGATGTAATCCTGGGAATGGATTGGCTGGTGGAGTTTAAGACCCACATTGATTGTGATGCGCGAACAATGGATTTTACGACACATGATGGCATTAGACATCTCTTTAGAGGAGAGAAGCATGAAAGATAGGGCGTAATGGGTTTGTTGGCACCAAAAGTGGGTATGTTATCATATCAGTTGGCGGCGTTGTTGTTGGAATTGGTAGAGGGTGTTGAGCACAGTGTTTGGTAGAGGGTGTTGAGCACAGTGTTATTCCGACAGTGGTAGATCAGTTCATGGATGTTTTTCCTGAATAATTCTCGGGGTTACCTCCCGTAAGAGAAGTGGAGTTTATGATTGATCTCCTTTAGGGGACCAGTCCTATCTCACTTCCATCTTACCAGATGGAACCGGCTGAATTACGGGAATTGAAAGTTCAGTTGGAAGATCTAGAAAGTAAAGGGTTTATTCGGCCTAGCACGTCTCCGTGGGCATCTCCGATGTTGTTTGTGAAAAAGGCGGATGGAACCTTGAGGCTCTGTGTTTATTATCGTAGACTTAACCAAGTTACGATAAAGAATATATATCCACTTCCACGAATTGATGATTTGTTCGACCAATTAAGGGGAGCCCAGTGGTTCTACAAAATCGACCTAAGGTCGGGATATCATCAATTGTGGGTGAGGGAGGAGGATATTCCTAAAATAGCTTTCAGAAGTAGATATGGACATTATGAATATGTGGTTATGCCCTTTGGTCTAACGAATGCGCCAACAGTGTTCATGGCATTGATGAATCAGATATTTCAGAGATATCTGGATTCATTTGTGGTGGTGTTTGTAGATGATATTTTGGTGTATTCAAAGATAAGGGTGGAGGATGAGTAGCACTTAGAGACAGTGCTGGGGATCATCTTGAGGGATCATCGGTTGTATTCAAAATTGTCAAAGTGTGACTTTTGGATAAAGGAAGTTCATTTTCTTGGCCATGTGATTTCTAAAAGGGGTGTTTCAGTGGATCCGGAAAGGATAGAGGCAGTTATCTCGTGGAAACCACCAAAGAATTTGTTTGAGATATGGAGTTTTCTTGGTCTAACTAGGCATTATCGGCGTTTTGTTCGTGATTTTTCACGTTTGGCTTCGCCGATGACATATTTGACAAGAAATAATGTTCCATTACAGTGGAATGAATAGTGTCAGTAATGTTTCGAAGAGCTAAAGGGTCATCTTACATAAGCACCAATCTTGGTTTTTCCAGAATCAGGAAAAGGGTACGTGGTGTATTGCGATGCATCGGGATTAGGGTTGGGGTGCGTTCTCATGCACGGGAATAATGTGGTTGCGTATGGATCATAGCAGTTGAGAGTGCATGAGAAGAAATACCCAACTCATGATTTGGAGTTGGCAGCAGTGGTCCATGCTTTGAAAGTGTGGCGTCATTATCTCTTCGGTGAGAAATTCACGGTATATACAGATCATAAGAGCTTGAAGCACATTTTCTCACAAAGGGATTTGAACTTGAGGTAAAGGAGATGGATGGAATATCTCCAGATGTTTGATTTTGACTTAATGTACACACCAGGTAAGGGAAATTCTGTGGTGGATTCATTAAGTAGAAAATCATATGCTCAGGTGGTAAAACATGCATCAGACCAGTGGAAGTTGATGTAGGTTATAGCTGATATGTGGTTGGAATGTGAGGACCAGGGTGATAGAGTAGTATTATTTCTGGTTTTGTTGATTCCTGACTTGGTTGGCCTGGTTAGAAAGGCACAGATATCCGATTCTTAGTGTGTGACCATGGGGTCAAGACTCAATGGTGGGGATACCATTGAGGGTTGACAAGTGAATGGAGATTCAGTTTTTTGTTTTCAGAATCAGATTATTGTACTAGTTTCTTGCCATGAGGATCTTCTCAGGGTGTATCATCATTCCAGGTGGGCTGTTCATCCTGGAATTCATAAAATGTATAAAGCGTTGAAAGGGAAGTTCTGGTGGGCTGGTATGAAAACAAGTGTGGCTGAGTTTGTTTCGAGATGCTTGACTTATCAGTAGGTCAAGGCAAAGAATTAGAGGCCAGTAGGAATGTTGCAGCCTTTACTAATCCCTGTTTGGAAGTGGGAGCAGATAGCGATGGATTTTTTTCCAGGTCTCCCAAGAACGGTCAGAAAGTACGATGCCATTTGGGTGATAGTGGTTCGGCTAACGAAGTCGTCCCATTTCATCCCGATTCGTGAATCTCATAGGGTGGAGGATCTATCCAAAATCTATATCCAAGAGGTGGTAAAGAGGCATGGTGTTCCAGTTTTGATTGTATCAGATAGAGATCCGAGGTTTACATCTCATTTCGGTAAATCCTTACAGCAATCCCTTGGAACACAGTTGACGATGAGTACGGCGTATCACGCTCATACGGATGGTCAATCTGAGTGGACGATAGAAACTCTAGAGGATATGTTGTGGGCTTGTGTCATGGATTTTGGTGGCTCATGGGAGGATCACTTGTCGTTGGTTTAGTTCTCGTACAATAATAGTTATCAGGAATCCATACAGATGGCTCTGTTTTAAGCATTGTATGGGAGACCATGTCGTTCTCCACTATATTGGGTGGAAACAGGTGAGTCCTCGATGGTTGGACCGAGCCTTGTCTAGGAGACTACAAAGAAGATCAAGTTGATCAGGAAGAGAATGGAGATGGCTCAGAGTCGTCAAAAATCATATGCGAATCATCATCGACGACCATTGTCATTTGAGGTGAGTGATCATGTTTTCTTGAGGATCTATCCTAGGTTGGGACATCGTCGATTTGGGAAGTAGGGAAAGTTATCTCCGAGGTATATTGGGACATTGAGATTCTTGAGCGGGTTGGTGATGTGGATTATCGTTTGGCTTTTCCAACTTGGTTCAGTGCGGTGCACAATGTGTTTCATGTGTCGAATTTGAAAAAGTATCAGGCAGATAGTGACCATGTGATTTGATGGGATCATGTTGAGCTAGAACTAGATGCTTCATTGGTGCACATGCTAGTGCAAGTTGTGGATAGGAAAAATAAAGTCTTGAGTAGTAAAATCATCGATTTAGTTCATGTTTTGTGGCAACATGGCCAGATTCAAGAGGAGACTTGGGAGCAGGAGAAAGAGATGGTCGAGTAGTGGCCCGAGCTCTTTCAACAAAGGGTGGGTTCACTACTTTTCGAGGATGGAAAGTCCAATGGTGGGGAGAATGTATCACCATCGGTTTGAGTTATGTGGTCTTTTTTTGTGCATTTTTATGTGTTTAAAGTGCATGGGATAAGTTGGGAAGAGGTTGGGAGAGTTTGGAATGGGTTTGGATGAGTTTGGAGGATTTTAAAGGGGTGCATGGTTTATTCACGGTTAGTGGAAACCATGCGGGTTCTCCAGGAAACCGTGCAGGGGAGACAATAGGCTTCACATGACCTGTGCACTATTTTCCAAACCGTGCGGGTTAACCGTGAAGCCACTTAAAAACAGGGTTATAAAACCTGTGTGCACTCGATATTGCCTCATTTCACTCCAATCCTCCTCCCAATTGATCCTCAATCAATATTTTCGGTTCTCAAGGGTTTGAGGGGCTCTCCCACATGTTTTGGAAGCGATTCGAAGGGGTTTCAAGGTGGTTTCTCCCAGGTAAGTCTCTCCTCTTGTTTCTTTTGTGTTTTCCTCTAGATCTACTCTTCCCTCTTTCTTGGTTTTCTAGATCTACACTTGTTGTGTGTATATATAGGGTTGTGGTTTCCTTGGATGTTAATATTAAGGCTTTTAGATGTTAGGGTAAGTGATCTAGAGATGTTTCGGTGGTGCGTTCGCCATATTTGAGGCGCGGTTGTTCGTGGGTCGATTTCTTGGGAACCATAAAGGTAGGTGGCTTCTCTATCATCTCCACTTGGTTAGAACTAGTGGTTCTTTGTTACAATTAATTTTTGTGATTAAAATTAATTGTAAATTGTTATGAAAAATTGATTAGAAACCCCTTGGGTGATGTTTTGGGGATTTTTGGAAAAAATGGTGTTTTTTTGGTGAAATGATATTCTTGGGGATTTTAAAATGAAGATTTTTAAAATGGGATGATATGATTGATTTGTGAAAATGGTTTATGGAAAGGGGTTTTCAATAAAAGGGTTGTTTTATTGAAATTCTGTTTGGCATGGAAAATGGTTTTCAAATAATGGGTGATTTATTGAAGTGGATTGATATGCAATGGAATTGGTTGATTGCATGTTGTTGTGACCTTGGTGGGTTTATGCTTGGTTTGGTTTGATTGAAATGTTGTATGGAAGTGGGAGAGAAGTCTCACTATAAAAAGGGGATGGATAATGGTCGAAATAACCACCATATGAGTAGTGGTCGGGAAGTACTGCTAGTTGTGAATGGGTGAACAGGTTGGGTAGAAGTCCCACCATTTTGATTGTTTTGGTGTGAATGGGTTAACAGGTTGGGTGGAATTCCCACCGTTTTGGTTGCTTATTGTGCATTGATTTTCAAGATGGGATTATTGTTCTAATGTGTAAATGTTGGGATGATTGTGGCTTGTTTGGTTGGCTTTCCCTGGGTTGCTTAGTTTGGGTGTGATGGCTTGGTAAGAGCATGGTTGGCTTATAGTGATGGTTGCACTTGTGATTATCTTATATAAACTGTTTTAAATAAATGTGCTAATAGTTTTATCCTAGTGGCATGTGTAGGGAAGTCATTTGGGGAAATCCTATTGAGTTTTAGTACTCACCCCCTGCTTTGGCACTGTGGTGTCTTTGTAGATGTCGTGTACTGTGACGTGGGCAAAGGTAAGGCATCACCCTCCTTTAGTGGAGAATTGTGACCCGTTGATGGATCTTGGAGCTTGGAGCTAGTATGGATCTATGGTAGTGTCATGGATTGTGGTGTTTGGTTGTTTAGTTTCTGCAGTGTACTCTGATGTTGTGTGGACATGTCTAGTTGTATTGGTTTTGAGTTGTGTTGTGGAACAACTTGGTTGTCTTTTGGGAATGCATGGATGGGTAATTGATTTGATATGAATCATATAGTGGCTGTTAGTGGATGGTTTGGTTGGTTTTTTCTTAAGGGAAAATCGTTCCCCAACTTGATCTTGAAGCCCTCAACATTTATTTCTAGCCTTTGGTGCCTTGGGAACGTCACTTAAGGCCAAGTAGCCCTCACCGCCTCCTCAATCCAATGAGGTAGGGGCGGGGTGTTACAATATTGGTGTGATAATCCCACAGTTTAAAAAACCTTTTCCAATTTTTTTAAGATATATTCTTAAAAGTTTAAAAATTTCAATCAAAACAATGATTTTTGGTTCTTGAAGGTGTAGGATTTGAACACTGTAAAAGAAAAATGAAGGAGTAACGACCCAATATAGAAATGAATGGAAGTAAAATAATGAAATATGGATCAATTTTATTTCCCCCAATAATTGTTTACTTAATGACCATTCTTCAATTAACAATGTAAAAAAATTCCATTATTTTAAGAATAATAAAACATAAAGAGGTGAAAATGAATCTTCTCTTTTATGAGCTCTATTTTTCAGCTCAATCTACTACCAAGTTTCATAGTTCATACTGACTTCTTCCCTGTTGATTAAAGATTTAATATTAAATGATGACTCCATTGAATTTGTAGGTCCTCCCCCATTTTGAATGTAGTCATGCACTAACCCCCATCCCCATAGATCATGGTCTCCTCCCAGGATGAATCAATGGTCTCCACATATCAAATTTCACTATTTATATTCTCCTATCTGTAACTCAAGTTTCTCATAGCCCGTGAATATCACAACCTCCATTTACGGTTCTTAATTTGCTTTCTTCTTGCTTCTCCCGCAAGATCTGAGTTCTTTCTATGCTTCAATAGCTTAATATCCAACATTATCTAGAGAATTTAGGGATCCCCACATGTTAAAATCATTCATAACAACAAATATTCATGGAGTTTGGAATTTACATAGCCCTATTGAAGCATTAGATTACCTTCATGTATCTCTATTTTTATGTGGTATTAACCCTATACAGACATCAGAAACATGAAATTACCTTCACACAACTCAAATGACCTTAACAAAACATCACCGACGCTCACAAAACTTTAATGTTACCTTGAAACAAGTTTCACTAACCTTGATGTAGCCTCTTTCTATGAGATTGAAATTTAAATGAGCATTGAATCTATGGTGATACCTTGATGAAACATGGTAAAAAATGGTGGTACCCTTACATGAGTTGGATGGTATGAGGAATAACCTTGATATAGCCATTTAACTGTAGTGACAACCTGACTTGGTATGTTGAGATTCGAGGGTACCCTTACATAGACCCTCTATATAAGGACCTAGCCTTAAACATTACATAATCTTGAGTTAGGTTAAGAATTCAAATTGAGTATCTTTTCAGGTTTAGAGTTTTAGAGAATGATGAAATAGTTATTACACAACAACTCAAATTTATACAAAGTGGATACAACTACAAAAGTATCCATTTCTACCACAATATAAAACTTTTAAAAGTAAACATGATTTCTTTTTATTGATAAAAATCTTCTTGACTTATTCCTTTCTCTTACCCATCCTTATACCTTGTGAAAAAATTTTAAAAACTTGGGATGGGCACAAAAATCTCAGTAAGGGATATAAAATAAGTAAATAAAATGTTAGACCATGAATATTTATAAACCCATGAAATAATAATAATACTAAAAAACATCATAGAAATAATAAATCATAAAGGTAAATTGAGGCATCCATATCATACTTACATTGTAGCCTTCACAACTATATAGGGAGTAACCTTCATTATTACATTTGGAATACCCATCATAGTATATTCCCTAAATATCTTAGGAGAAACCTTATCATTTAACGCCATCTCATTACCCAATGAATTAGAGAGATATCATGAGCTCACCCACCCATGTTTTATCATGGAACCACCCATATACATAATAAATTCCCAAGAACCAGAACATAATCATAACATATTAACAAGAATAAAGGAAAAATAACATTTTCACATTGCAATCATAAGATATCATTTCAAGATATTGATATAATCAATCCATTATAAAAACCATTTTTAATACCAAAATACCTAAAAAGGGAATATGGCATTTACTTTTCTTTTAAAAACATTATGGCTTGTACAGGAAGCCAAATACCAAATAATGGTCATGGTGGCGGAAAGTCATTATCACCGCATATGTTAAAAAACATTCATTTTGTCATTTAGTAAAATGATTCTTATAAAAAATATTCCTTTTCAAAACCATTGAATGAAATTAAAAGTTAAATGTGTTGAACATACACCATATAAAATAATTTTGTGTATATTATCAAAATACACCTCAATGGAATGAGATTAAGACGAAGTCCCTTACTGTGAGTCCGAATCATCACAAACAATCTTTATATTCCTGAATATTAAACTTAGATTAATTTTTACTTTCTTGAGAAAGTTTTTCAAGTTTATTATATATTTTATATCACTTATTACCATGCTATAAAACTTAAATAATTATTTAAGTTCATATCGGACGTTTTATCAATATTTAGTACTTGAGTTGAAAATGAACTTGTTATAAAGTAAATTTTCAATATGGTCATAAAACCATCATATCTAGAATATTATTCATGACATAATAATAAATTTTATTCATTAATCATAATTTTTAAATCAAACCATTAATTATGGTTATGAAAAACGAATAATGTTATATTCACTGAGACGGTAGGGAATATTTACACATGAGTAACTTTTTCATTTTTCATTGATCATTATGAAAATAAGGTAATTATTATTTTATATTTAAAAAATTATAATAATATTATTAAAATCATAATAATTATTTAAATATACTTATATATATCATACAAGTGATGTGGTGAATAAAAACGACTCAGACCGCATCATGGAGGTGATAGTTCACACATACGCACAAACGACATTATCATCTTTATGTACATAGTAAGTAAGAACATAATTGGAATATTATTCTTTTAAAATGATTAATATGACATTAATAACATATATAAACATTGATTATATCATTATAACTAGTCTTGATAGATGATAATGAAAAATGAACTATATTAGTTCGCGAGGTGGTAGTCTGCCGTACTCACAAACAAAATGTTCATTTCCCATTTGATGAAATTGGAGATAGATATAGGTGATGATATTAACATAATAAAATCTCAGTATATTGATGATAATGTAGTTATTAGTTCATAATGTACGAAACATATTTAAATGAAGTGGAAGATAAAATAAAATAGAAATGCTTAAAAAACTACACCTCTTCTTGGGTTGATCACCTTGGAAAAACACCTTAACACCTCTAAAAAGGGTGTTATACCTAAAATAGGGCCTCAAGTAATTGGGGATTTATTTTAAGAAGAGGTTTGGGAAGATATTGGACGAACCAAATGGTTCTTGAAGTGTGATTATTAGAGAAGAGTGGGTACCTTTTTATAGGAGAGGGGATGGTCACCCTTGGAAAATATTAAAATATTAAATTAATATAATTTTTTTTAATTTAAATGAATCAAAATTGAGATATGTAGACTATAATATGAGTATCGTTTGAAATCCTCTTATACAATAATTTTTAGACATGTATTTATTTTACTTTAAACCTTATCTTTTCGGTTTACCCTTAATTATTCTCTTTTAATTTTTATTATGGTAACAACATTTTAAATATCACGAGGCTATAAATTTTACTTATATGGGGTCAATTTTCCATAAGTGGACACTTAATGAACTTTTAGACCTTATCATATTTACTTTTTGATTTTAAAATAACTTAATAATTTATTATTTTTATAAAATATCAATTATGTCAATTTCTACACTATTCATTTAATTGAATTTAAATAAAATCCAAAAAAGAAAGATAAACTCGGAAAAAACAATTTAATAGACTTATAACATGTCATGGTAATCTCTAAAATTCATGGATGGCGTTAATTATGTAAAATATTTTTTATTTTAATATTTATGATATCATTTATTTGATTCTCTCATTAATAAAGAAATTAGTGCATCATCATTGTTTCATAATTAAATTTAATTATTTAATGTCTAAAAATTATAAATAAAATACCATAATGTAGGTAATCCTTTTAAATTTAAAATTAATATTTATAGTTAAATATATCATTTATATAATCCCATATAATTTTTTTTTATTAATAAGATTAATGTTTATGATAATTTTGCCTTTACTTTAAATTAAAAGTTATAAATATCTTAATCACACCCAAGTGGCTTAAAAAGGCCAAAGATTCAGCTCAAGGATTTTATTGGTAGACCATAACTCATCCAATAAGTTTAGGATCAGTTTTATGGTAGTTTTGTATTATTATAATATTATTTTAACCTTATTTACCTGATTTACCCTTTAACCACGGTAAATAAAAATAATTACTAATGTTACTATTTATCATGTCAAAAAATAAAAGGGATCTATTTACATAATTTGGACCTTATGATTCCAAATATGAAATCCATTTTTATAAATGAAAAACACATAATTTTAATAAATCAATTAAAAATTAATCCTATAAATGAAATAAGAAAAAGAGTTTTTTAAATAAAACCATCAAAATATTAACATGTTTTTATATCCAATTTTAATGTGAAATTACTTACAATGAAAAAAATTGTATTAAATGATAAAAACATAATTCAATTAAACTTTAAAACTAATTAAAAGTATAACCTAACTATATAAATAAATTAGACGAAAAATTTGTTTTAAACTATAATGCAATATTTTTTACTATTCATTAAAATTTGAATTTTATTATAAAAATACGAAAATTTCAACCAAAGTAAAATTTTTATGCCTAATTCCAAAGAAGAAGTTTATTTTTTCAAATATAGCTTATAAAAGTTTCAAAAACTATATTTAAAATGGGTTCTCCATCAAAAGGTGGTAAAACTACCTTTTAAAAATATTGGAGTATTTTATGCTTAAAATTGGATTTATTCTCATTTTAAGCATAAACAATTTATTAGAAGAAAGTAAAAACATTTAATAAACACGTGTAAATACAATACAATTAGTTATATCCATTTCTTCCAATAAAACGACTCAATGATAACTACCATTTAAAATAATAATATTACTAATGTATTATTTTTTTGGTATATCTTAATGTTGTGTGAAACATAAGATTTCAGAGAAACCCATTGTTGTGTATCGATTACTCTATCAGACCTAGAATCCCCTTTTAAGTAAAATTAATATCTAATTCATAAATATTAATGGATATGAAAATTTAATATTCTACAATTACCTAGGATGTTTCATCCTCCCCCTTTTGGAAATTGAATCCTCACAATTTTATTCACTTATCAAATAAGTGAGAGTATTTATCCCTCATAGAATTTTCATATTCCCATGTTTCCTATTCAACCATATAGTTTTTACATAAAACCTTAACCTGATTAATCACATTATTCCATAACACTTTCTCTTTATGGTTAAGAATTTGGATTGGCTATTCCTCATAAGAAATATTCTCTTCCAACTGAACTACTTTTGGACTCAAAACATGAGACGGATCTGAAAAATACTTTGTCAACATTGAAACTTGAAAAAAGATTTGTACCTGGGATAAAGTTAGAGGTAAATACACTATATATGAAACTAAACAAACTTTCTCCAAGATTTCATAGGGTTTAATGAACCCTGGACTCAAATTTCCCTTCTTAGAAAAATGCATCATACTTTTCCATGGTGAAACTTTAAGAAAGACATGATCACCTACCTTGAAAGAAACATCATTCCTCCAGTTATTCTCATAACTTTTCTGCCTACTCTGAGCTGTACTCATGTGTTTCTAAATCAACTAAACTTTTTATGCCATCTGTTCTACCAATTCTGGTCTCATCAACTTTCTTTCACCTAATTCATCCCAAAAAGTTAGAGTTCGACACCGTTTTCTATATAATGCCTCAATTGGTTCCATCTATATACTGGAATGAAAATTTTTATTATATGAAAACTCAACCAAAGAAATATTTTGATCCCAAATTACTTGGTAATCCATTGAAAAAGAACATAGTGTATCCTCCAAGGTCTGAATTGTTCATTCTGATAGACCATCTGATTGAGGATGAAAAGTTGTACTGAAATTTAATTCAGTTCCCAATGAATTCTAAAGGCCTTTCCAAAAGTTATAAGTGAACATGAGATCAGTATCAGATACAATGGAGAGGGGAATCCCATGTAACCTAATTATCTCTTCAAGATATAGTCGAGAAAGTTGATCTAGAGATAATATATCTCAAATAGGAAGAAAATGAGAATATTTAGTCAATATATCAACAATAACCCAAACCGCATTGGTAGGTTGAGAAGTCTTTGGTAATACCATAATGAAATCCATGGATATATTTTTCCATTCCTACTCTGGTACTGGAAAAGGATGAACCATCCCTTTTAATAACTACCACTCTGATTTAACCTATTTAAAATTAAAACACTTCACAGTAAAGTCAAAAATATCTATTTTTATTCCATCCCACCAATAATAATCCTGAAGATCTTTGTACATATTAGTATTGTGAGGATAAACTAAAAATGGATAACTATGAGCTTTACATAAAAAATATTTCTTAACTCTAAATCAAAAGGCACACATAATCTCTTCCCAAATCACAAAACACAATCTTTATCAATGTTAAATTCAGGAAACTTACCCTTTTGAACCAATTATACCTTTTTTATGAAATTCATTGTCTTCCTTCTGTTCTTTATTAATTCTGTCTGATAGAGATGATTACACTAAAACCTAAAAAAATTGAGGAATTTCCTTCACTAACAAATTCCATACCAAAGTTCATCAAATCATTAATCAAAGGTTCATGTTCCCAATGTAACATAGTTAATGTTTCTTTACTTTTCCAACTTAAATAATTAACCACTTTGTTTGCTTTTCTTGGATGGTAATGAATCATGAAATCATAATCCTTTTTATTTCCAACCATCTTCTCTGTATCATGTTAAATTATTTCTAAGTGAATATATGCTTTAAACTTCTATGGTCAATATATATTTTAAATTTTACTCCATACAGATGATGAATTCAAATTTTCAAAGAAAAAGCAACAACTAATTCTAAATCATGTGTAAGGTAATTTAACTCATGATTTTTCAACTGATGTGAAGAAAAATAAATTACCTGATCATTCTTCATTAGGTCACAACCAAGTCCTTTAAACAAAGAATCACTGCAGATAACAAATTCACCATTTCTAGAAGGCAGTGTCAAAACTAGAGCATTCACCAATCTTCTTTTCAATTTCTGAAAATAGTCATCACAATCTTTTTTTCCAGATGAACTTAACACCCTTTCCATATTATTAATGTCCCTACTCTAAATAAAGACCTAAAAGAAATTATTATTACTAACATGGTCAGTGATGAAGAAAATATTATACTTAATAGTATCCTATTGAACAGTGATATCAAAGATGCAACATTTTTCCTGAAGCCTGATAGTACCCCGGGTCCCGATGGCTTCTATAATTACTTATACCAAATGTTTTGGGATGTTATTCATTTTGATGTCTATAGAATGGTCAAAAAATTATTCTATATAGGTGTTTTACATCATGTTCTTAATGCTCAATTCCTCACTCTTATCCCAACTGTTTATAATGACTCTGAAATTCATCTTTTTATACATATTTCCCTCATCAACACCAAATATAAAATTATCAATGGACTCCTAGAAAATATGCTCACTAATATTGTTGGTAAAATTGTCAGTTGAAAGTAGTTTGGTTTTGTGAAAGGAAGAATGATCAAAGAATACATTAGCACAACCTCATAATGTGTTAATATTCTAGATAAAACTACCAGAGGAGGTTTTTTTACTCTCAATCTAGATATTATAAATGATTTCAACAATATGAATTTTGGTTTTATTTTTAAAGTTCTTCTCAAATTTGGCTTCATTGGAACTTTTATGAATTGGGTGAAAGTTCTTTTTGAGTCTTCTCACATCTTTGTACTAGTTAATGGTTCTCCAAAAGGGTACTTTAAATGCACTAAAGGAGTCAGGCAAGGTGATACTATCTCTTCCATTATTTTCTCTATTACAGAGGACTATCTGAGAAGACTAATTACATAGATGAGGTAATAAGGCAAGATCACTCCTATTCATGCTTAAAGAAACCTTAAACCTCCAAATCATCTTCTTTATGCTGATGACATGATCATTTTCAGCAATTAGGAAAAAAAAATACTCAAAATCTGAAGAAGGATATTTCTCATTATGAAGATGTTTTAGGGTATGACATTAATTGGAATAAATCATTCATTTATTTAGGGAATGAAATTACAAAAAATATAAGATCTCAACTCCTAATAGAATTGGGAATTAAAAAAGGCTCTATTCACATGTAATATATTGGGGTCCCTCTTTTTCGGGGAAGAACTAAAGCGAGACACTTCATCAAAATTGTTGATAAAATAAAGAATAACCTATCTTCATGGAAAGGGTAGTCTCTATCTATGGATGGTATGATTTTTCTGGTTAAATATGTCATTGTATCTAATTAGTTTCATTATTTTATGGTTTATAAATGGCCCATCTCCTCTAAAGTGACTCGATTGCTCTTAGATTTCTCATAGATTGATTCATTGACAAGATGAAAAAGGGAATTAATTACTAAATGGTATCTTAAATTTGATCACCCATCAAAGAATCTTTTCTAAACATCATATCTCACTCAAGGTGGATCACTTACTGGGAATATACAATTAATTTTTTGGCTTTATAACTAGATAGGAACACTGCTAATCTCTTCAGTTGATCCAGAACATTTACCTCTAAACACTAGTATCTCAATCCATGGCTTTCTTACTTCTATCACTATGGATTTGACTGATGACATCCATAACTAGCTCATCAATTATTTCTTTTCTCCACACAAGGATACTATTTTAAGGGAATTGGCCAGAAATGACACTCTAGACTCCAATTTCATTTATCACTCCCATATTACTTCAGTTGATGATTTACATTGCCTCAATTGTTTTGATAAAACTTGGATTAGGCCATCAAGACTATCCCTTATTTGAAGGATTTCTCATAATAAACTACCTACTAATGATTTATTACAAAATTATGGCATTTATTTATGTTCCAAGTGTAGGTCTTGCAATCAGAACAGAGAGGACATCTCTCATTTTTTTTGTCATGTGACACTAACTCATATCTATGGAAGGTTCTCCAACAAATTTTTGAAATATCGCTACATGATATTATCACTGTACCAGGCTTGCTAAAATACTGTACAATAATTCATTCCTACCCTTAAATCGAGCATCTCTTCATGGAAGTTATTGCAGAAAACATACACATTATCTGGAAAAATAGGAATGAAATTCAACATGGATAGAATGTTATCCATATGTAGGTGGATTTAGTTCACCTCATCACTGCAAAAAAAGGGAGCTAATGACATTCAATCCATCCACTACAGCAATTTGATACAAGATTACATGGTTCTCAAGAAAATTGGGATATCTAGTAAGTACATGCAGTGCACAGGCACACTAGAGGAATTATGGAATCCCCCTTCGTGGATGGATGAAAATCAATGTAGATTAAGATTCAAAAGGAAACCTAGACCTGGCTGGATGTGGTGCTATTTTTAGGGATTGCAAAAAAATATCATTAGTTGTTTCTTTGGAACTTGTGGAATCTCACCCTAATTAGAATCTGAAATTATTAGTGTGATTTAGGTTGTTTAGTATTCCAAAAATAAAGGCTTGGATAATATTTGTCTTGAAAGTGATTCCACCATGGTTGTTCAATCCATACAAAATGGAGTGATACAGCTTTCTTAAAAACTCACTGATAAATGGATTCACTATCTTATAACTCTTTTAGAGATCAATTACATTGTTATGAATGTGTACCAAGAAGAAAATATAGTGGGAGATGGTCTCATGAACAAAGGAATCAACAAAGAGCTCATATGGATTGATTATTTACCTTCATACTTGAATCCTATCTATAATAAAGACTATAATAAAATCCCTAATTTTCAAGTCTTCTAACTTTATTTGTCTTCAATAAATTTATCTTGTCTTATTTGGTAAAGACACCCTTAAAAAAGATTCCACTCAATAATACAAATGGATCTATATAAATCCATTTATTAGAAGCGATATAGAACAACTGCATACTGGGATGAAGTTGGTGAACACAATCTATTGGGACCTGAAATGGTTAATGAAATGGTAGAGAATGCCAAGATCATTCATTAGAACATCAAGAAAATTTAGAGTCAACAAAATAGTTATGTGGATAACTATTGGATATACCTAAAATTTGTGGTTGGAGATAATATGTTCCTCTACATATCTCCATGGAAGAGAGTCATGAGAATTAGGAATAAGGGAATGCTACATCTTAGATACATCATCCCCTTTGAAATTATTGACCACATTGGTGTTGTGTCCTATTGACTAACAATCTCACCAACCCTATATAAAGTACATGAAATGTTCCACATAACCCTATTAAGGAAGTAAATACCAGATCTCTCACATATACTGAATCCATAGGTGGTATAGTTAGAGAATGATCTATCTTATGAGGAGAAACCAGTTAATATCTTAGACCATATAGACAAATTTATATGCAATAAGACTACAAACCTAGTAAAATTATTATAGTGGAACCATAATTAAGTGGAGGAAACATATGAATCAAAGGAAGTAATAAAATATAAGTACCCTCATATTTTTTCATCTTAGTGGGAGAAATGAAAATTTGGGGGTGAAATTTCTTAGGGGGGAGAATGTAATGACCCACAATTTGTTCAATGGAATTCCCCTTAATATTATATAAATGTGTAATATTTAGTAGTATAATATTATATAAAGTACATTCACCACATGATATAACTAATAAAATTTTATTATATTTACTTTAACATTACATATAGAGTATAAATACACTCAATAAATTGCTAAAAATTACAATGGGATAAAAAAATATAAAATAAGATAACTATAACATAAAAATTTAGATCTTCTTTCCCCCTGGAATGATCGTATTCATGGAAAACACTATATAAATAAAAAAAATATTAGTAATGAAACATAAAATTTGAAAATAAAAATATATAACCTTTAGATAAAATAGAATAGAATGAATAATGAATGAAATATGTGGTATTTATAGAAGGTTGGAAACTCATATGACCATGAAAAATCTGATCATTGGAATAATAATCTAACTGTTTGAATAATAATTTGACCATTAGAAATAGTAACATGGCTGTCATAATAGTAACATCAACTATTTAATATTAAAATATTATTTTTATGTGATAAAATTAAAATATAATCAATTTATATCATGATACAAGTAAATAAACTTTTTAAAAATAATAAAATAAGTGTGTTTTTTTTGTAAAATACATATGTTTTATTTTCATTTTATGATAAATTTAAAAATTTAAAAAATTGTTTATTTTCATAAAATGAGTTTATAAAATAATATTAAGTTTCATTATAATGATAATATAATTATATGAGGTAATAATTAATTTTTCAAAGGGTTGGAAAATTGATCATAATATAAAAATTGATACTTTTCAAGTAAATAATAATTTTATTTAAAAATAAAATTTCTTATATTTGAAAAATTATTTTCGAAAAATGGATTTAATTTTTAGAATCTACACATCAATAAATGGTTAGGGTAAATTTTTTTTTTTTTCAAAAATAGTCAATTTTTAGTGAATAGTGAAATACAACAAAATACGGTATCTAACATTATAAGTTAAATACGTGAATTACTAAGTCATGGATAATGCGATTAGCTATTGTTTTAAACCCACAAGAAATAATTTTTCTATTTATTCACATGATTCATCACTATTGGTAGTCTTGATCAAAAATAATAAACTAATGAATATTATATAGAAAAACACCCCTATCCTCAACATATAAATAAAACCCCTCACTAACCTTTATCCTCACACATTATAAGGCTTGGATATTACAAAATTACTTGAAAATTCACTTCTAAACCCTTTAATACATGTCATATAGCTACTGTCTCACCAAATACCATTCCAAGGAGCCTTAAGGGGTAGCCTAAGAGGAGACACTCAAATAAAGAGATAAATCCTCTATAGAACCTATTTCAAATTTATTATTCTTTTAAAACCCCCATAAAAATTAAATAAACCTTTAAATAGAAACATTATTATAATAAATATATTGATATGTTATTATTATGTTGGAACATTCATTTTATACCCTTCCCTTAATCATTTATAAAATGAAAACGGGTGTTCATATTGTGGGCGGTTCACAACCTCCATGAGAAACACACTTCATTTTTTACCGTTTACTTCAGGGATGGTATTAATACAATTATTATGGTAAAAAATTATATAAATAAGTTTATTTTAATTTTTTTTCATATTATTTAATTTCTTAATATTCATAAATTTAATGGAAAATATATAAGTTCACTATGGTTAGAGAAACCACCTAAGTGAATTAACAGTATAACGATAATAATTAAACTCTACGAACAATGTGTATTTATAATAATATTTAAATTTTACAACCATTTTTAACTTCTAGATTAAAATTAAGATCGTGTCATCATAATTCTAAAGTTATGAAACCATTTCATAAAGAACTTCTATAATTATTTACAAGTGATGCAACTTTGGAACCATGACATGATTAACCTTGGGATAACATAAAAAAAATATTATATCAATTAAATGACTCTAAAAAAACATAAAATAATGATATTAAATAAAATATATTTGAATAAGGTTCTCAATCAGGTATTCAATAAATATAATTTGACTATTCATGATGTTAAGTGAATGTGTGGAGGGAAACTAGACATGTGGTAAGGGAACTCTTCAAACCACCCTCTTTTCTATGAGTTATGAATTTTATCTCTCTACCTAAATTTATATATCTATTTAACATTATTTAATGCTTATAAATTATATATATATATGTCTCTTACATATATACCTAGCTTATTCTCTATTTTCTTACTGGGGTTATACAACCTTACGTTCATTTCTGAACACATTCTTTAAAATCAAACTCAATTAAGGGGAATCTTTTTATCCGTTAATACTTTAATGTAAAACTATTTTAATTTATTTTTACCATTAAAAATTTAAAAAAGGAACTATTTTAGGGATAACCATTTTTTACCTATGTTTTTAAATAAAATTCCATATTATTTCCATATTTAAAATTCTTTTACCTGTTATTTAAAAACAAAATTTTAAAGGATTCATTTTTATACCCAATTATTCACCTTTTCACATGAATTTTTCTTAAAGTGAACTCTATATATGAGAGACATAATTATTGATTCAAATAAGAACAAAAAAATTATTTAATTCGTTCCTTTCTTCGAAATATTTATGAAATATCCTTTGAATACTATTTCAATCAATATTATGTAACCCATTACTTTCCATGGGTATTTATTACACCTATGACTTGTGTTTTATTAACTTATATAGCAAAAATATGCATGTACATATTATTATGGGTTTACCTAGATAGTTCTCCAATGCATTAGGTAATATTTATATCTCATGATATGATATGTATGATATTAAAGAGTAAACCTAATCCATTATGAGACTCTTTCCCCCATGTTATTATGCCTCTATAGTGATACTTCACTTGTACTTGTGATTTCATGTATTATGATGTTTCCACATACCTATGATGTCATGATATTGTGATTCCATCTTCATTATGTCATTATTTTATACAATTATTAGTGATCGTTTCCTTTTATGATGCCATGTTATATCATTTGACTCATATACTATGCTTCGTTATAATGATCATTCACTTATTGGGATTTATAGATTACCCATTTTGATTATGTTTTACTTAGGTTATCCTATATATTTTTCTAATCTCAAAGTGATATAGGATCACATTATAGAGATGAAAATAAAAAAATTTATTTTTGGATTCATTTTGATGATTTATATACCTAATCGTCTAAAGAAACTAAGCCTATAGATCCCCGAGTTTCATTTATTAGATATTTATGTTAAAAATCATGTAATAATACGAGTAAGTGGCTTGGGTGTCTATAAAAAATATCTATCAAGTGGATACACCCC
Source organism: Viscum album (assembly GCA_963277665.1). NCBI lineage: Eukaryota > Viridiplantae > Streptophyta > Magnoliopsida > Santalales > Viscaceae > Viscum > Viscum album. Next base: position 495,162,405 of record OY728132.1, read on the forward strand.
TTAAAAAACATGAAACGTACTTTCCAAAATATCAAGGTACTCTCTAAAACATTGAAAATTGACTAGGATATCTTTCAAAAAAGTTGTTTGAGAGGATACTTAGAGTTTTAATAGGTAACATGAAGTTTACAAGAGAGGAGGAGAAATATATTAATTTGTGAAATGTAAGGGAACTTTAGGATAAGGTTTATCAATAGGTATTAAGAAGTAGATGATGGAAAGAAAAAATCAAATAGTATAAATATAGATAATAGAGAAGAAGTGAAGAAGAAATTACATAACCAAGAAAACCAAGAAGACTGAAAAAATAGGTTTCCGTGAAGAATCCTAAAGCCCAGCTATACTACCCACTTCTTCCTTTTCTAGAGGGAATGTTCCATGGTAAGATTAAAGAAAAATATAATAAATTTATAGAAAATTTCAAACAACTTCACATTAACACCCCATTCACCAAGTCCATTTCAAAAAATTTTATGTATGCATTATTCCTTAATGATATACTCTTGAATAAGAATAAAATTTAGGACTTGGAAAGTGAAGAGTGTTCAGAAGTTTTCTAATAGAAAATCACACTAAAGATTTGTGATTTTGGATAGTTTCTCAATTCCATACACAATAAGATCTTTCACCTTTGGAAAATCCCATTATGATATTAGGGAAATTTGATATTTATGCTGATAAACAAATTCAATAATCTCAGGATAAAAAATCATAATCCCACAAGAGTTACATTTTAATTAGTAGAAAAATCAATGAAGTATCACATCAACATTCTTGAATATGTCTTGGGGAAGTAAGAGTAGTTCATTTTTACAACTTATTTTATAATTTTAGAAATAGATGGGGAATGATAAGTCCTAATAATTATAAAATTACCTTTCCTCAAAACTAATAAAACCCTCATCAATGTTAACAAAGGATTATTTATCTTCTAATTTAGAGAATACCATGTTTAGTTTGAGCTAACTAAATTTATAAAACATGGAAATGAATCATAATATTGTCATATTATCACAAATACTAAATAGTGTTTTATAATTTTAGAGAAAAAATATGAATAAATAGGAGTTGTGGAGGGATAATTGAATGATCAATATGAGGAAAATAGCTGAGATATAAACAAAGAATAAGTTTTTCAAGTTATAGAACAAATTTCAAGGGAGGATTTCCCATATTTAACTTCCTTAATAAAAAATTCACCAAAATTGAAATTGAATAAACACATGATAAAAATTTGATATATATTATTCAGAGACAAATAATCATTTATAGTTATAGTAAATACAGCTCTCTAAAAATATAACAAAAAAAATTTATTGAGGTGTTGAAGTAAAGAATGAAATTTATTTCATGGAGTATTTACAAAATTAATGGAATTAGTCCTTTAATTTTATAAACAAATTGTTGTTGGAAGAAGGAATTAAGTAAAAATGAAAACCCTAAAGGATATTGACTATTCCCATTAAGGAGGTCATGAAGAATGTGGCGTTGAAGTTACTTAATTACAGAATCATTTACCCCATTTTGGACAATGAATGGGTAAGACTGCTTTAAGTTTTTCTAAAGTAAGGAGGTATGATCACTATGAATAATAATGAAGAACTGATTTCCACCTGAATGGTTATGGTCAAGAGAGTTTTTTTATTATAATAAACTCAATGATTTTATAAGGAAGGATCATATTCGTCTCCTATTCATTGATCAAATATTTTAAATTCATGTTAATAATGAATAATACTGCTTCTTAGATGGTTATTTCATGTATAATCAAATTCTCATAGTACCCAAGGACCATGAGAAGACAATATTTTCATGCCCTTGAAAAACCTTCACTTACCGACGTATATACTTTGGAAAGTGTTATAATCCCACCAATTTTCAATAGTGCATGATACATATTTTTCATTGGTTAGTAGAGGAGTTCATCGAAGTATTCATGAATGATTTTTTAGTTTATAGGTGATCATTTGAAGATTTCTTGAATAATATTAACTTAATATTGGAAAAGTGTAAAGAGAAATTCCTTGTTCTTAATTGGGAAAAATATAATTTCATAGTAACTGATGGAATCATGTTTGGACACTAAATCTCAAAATAAGGAATTGAAGTTGAACTTGAAAAAATCAAGGTGATCAAGGAAGTAGAAGGACCAAAAATAGTGAGGGATATTCGACGTTTTTTAGGTTATACTAGTTTTTATTGAAGATTTTCAAGAATTTCTCATAGATTGCTCAACCCTTCACTCACATCTTACCAAAAGATATGGAATTAAAATTTTATGAGAAGTTTTAGGAGAATTTCAAGGATTTTAACAAAAGTGTTTTCTAATGCTTCATCTAAGACTACTTTCTCTTCAATCCACATCTAGGGATGGTTTCATACGGGTCCCATATTCCCAATTTCTAATGGCCTAAGGCTACCACCATTGATGTTGGTAATAATGAAAAATCTATCAAAATAGGATGATGAGATTACATACACTCCATCCTTTAACTCCTCCATGGTTATCACTACCTTTTCCGGGTCACTATTATAGATTTAATACATGTTCATGAAACCTTTCTTGGTTCCACATTCATGTGGGAACCATTTAATTACACTGCTTTCCTAGACAGGGAAGAACCCTTGCAGTTAGAGGTAATGATCTTGTTGTGTTTGTTTTCAATCATTGGAAACTATTTTATATTCCATTGGATGATCCATGTGGTCATCTTATATTTATTAAATAGGTAATCATAGGATCATCACCCAAGGAATCCATTACTCATCACCAGATGCATCATTTTCTCATCACACAAAGCATCCTAGGATCATCACCTAAGATTACCTAGGTTAAATGCCTATGGAATCTCATTCATGTCAAATGAGGCATCCTATGGTCTTCATGAAATACAAATTAGATAAGTTAAATATGATATCCCAATATCTCCACTAGAGGTATCTTATGCTCATCACACTAGGTGTCTTATGATTATCACATAGGGAAGGTTGGAATCATAGGCTCATCACCTAAGAAGAGAATGGAGAGATCTTATTCTCATAACATTTGATTATTTTTTCCAATCACATAAGGAATTATGCTTATCACCTGGGGTATCCCATACATGTCACATAGGGAAGGATAATCTTAGGCTGGTCGCCTGAGGGAAAGAGTAGAAAGATCCTATTATTGTCACATAGTCTTATTATTCTCATTTCATAAGGAATCTCATGCTATTAATATGAGTTATTTCATTCTCTTCACATAGGCATTCTGGGTTCATCACACATGGCCTCCTATGCTCATCAGATCACTTTAGGATCACCACCTGAGAGTGAGTGTCCCATTCTAATCACATGGGTCACATACACATCACATGGGTTTCTTTTTCTCATCAAAAAAGTGTAGGTTATTTATACCTATCACATATGATAGGCTGAAATTTTAATTCCCAATAGGCAGGTAAATGATCCACATATGATCATCACATACTGTCGGGCACAGGCTAACATCAAATGGGCATAATGATATACTATACAGTTTCCATGTAAGAGCATTAGTGGTTTAAAATCCTATATGGATAGTTGTTCATGGTTTAACATCTAGTGGGGATGTTGGGGGATATGATAAACTCCAATAAAATGATTAGGATTTGGAGATACCACATCCCAATGTGGAGAGTAATGTTGATGATTTCAAGATTAAATTTCAATGAGGATTCTTAAGTATCTTATTTGGATAGGAATCATAACCCTCATAGTTTTAGTTTGATAGTTTAAGGTCATGTGAAAAGATTGATACATTCTGTTTAATGTCATACAATAAGGATTATTGGGTCATGGAAGGTGATACATGAAGGGGTTTTGTGGGGATTATGCTTTGGGATTCCCAAATGTCACTAGGAAGCAACAAGGTTACGCATAAGGGTTATGAAAATTATTCTTGGTTACTTGTTTAGAAGAAACTAGCATGGATATTACCTAATCCATGATTTTTTCAAAGGGATTGGATAAGAAAGGTCATAAGTATAGTCATTTCAATAGAGTTTTCATGGGAAATCCTGGATCAAAATATTACATTCCCCACTTTCACTTAACTTTCACACAACTATTCTTGTTGAATCAAGGTATCAAATGGGTGTCCATGTCATGGGTTTCATGTAGTTGGGAGTTTCATAAAACTAATGTTTCATGAGACCAGGTAATCTATCACAATTCTTATTCTTCATGGAAGGGAGTTGTGTGAAAACATCTCAAGCAAAAGATAATACATTGAAGGACTTATATGAGGAAATTTATAAAAGATTCTCACTTTCTTGATTCCATGGAGGTTTTGAGTTACATGAGTGTGTGGAAGTTTGAGTTGCACGAGATGAGAGATTCGACATTACAATTCCAACGTTTGGATCCCTAAAATAGATATCTTAGGGGTATTTATAGGCCCCACACTCAGGATAATGGAAGTCTACACAATTGTATATTTCAAGAGTTTCATGATTCCTTGAGTTACAGATTCACCCAACTTAGATTTATGAAAGAATATAGGATTTTATCTAGAACTACTCCTTTTGGATGTTTTTTATCTTGGTTACTTTTTGGATGATATTTTTGTCATAAATAAATTCCCCCTATGAATGACATGTGATGGGGGAGATGAGGATCACATTTTGAAGTGAACACTGATATTTGGGAATTTTCACCTCTAGGTTTATAAAACTCTAATCGGCCCTCTACCTACATATAGGGAGAGTTAGCCTTGAGGGGACCATCATCACTCCATGAAAAATTTATAACTTCCTTATTTTTATAGAACTAAACATTTAAGTAAATACCTATGAAATATTTACCTGTATTTTATGATACTCCATTTTCTATAAAGCTTATTCTACTTACCATAGTTTCATAAATGAGACATATTTAAATCCCCTATCAGAAATTACCTAAGGAAAGTGTTTAATGAACAAAAATTTGTATGAAATAAACTAGGACAATTTTTCAAAAATTCTTCCAATGGTTATCAAAGGTAATGAAGCTACTATGGGTTAGAGGAGGGAGCTGTCTAGGAAGTCTAGTCTCAGACCAAAAATCCAGGTTCGACCTTGGCATCAGGAACATGATGGTTTTCTAGAAGAATAATAGAGATAATATCTATTAATAAATAAGATGATATTGTATAGATTTATAAAAAATGATGATTTCCTTATTCTAGATGCTAACTGGGATACACCAGGACACCAGTTCCAGAGTTCAATAGAGATGGTCCAATGAAACATCATAGAGGCTGACCATTTGGTGAGGGATCTGAATCTAGTGATGATATTTATGCTCTTGAACTTGAAAAGGATGATTGATAGAGAGATGAAACCTCCTGAAGTATCTCTACCTCACCACTCCAACATCTTTCAAGAAATTATCACATATAGTCTCTAGGGATGGATAGATGCTCATGATCTTCAGTTGAGAGGAAAATTTACTGATGATTGGGCATGGTCTTATTAGTTCCAAATGCAATAACATGAAAAATTAATTTAAAATAATACTATGGTTGATATATTTTTTGACACACAAATAAAAGGTTTAAATGAACTGTGATATACTAAAAAAATATTATTATTTAAATTTAACCATTATATCTTCGCCGTTAAATTTTCGGTATGAGTAGTAATAACTATATTATGAAAAAATATATATAAACATATTACATAATGAAAATTTATTGATTAATTAATAATAAATAATTACTTAATTTTCAGAAAATTTATTTTATGATTCAAATATATGTTTTATTCAAAAACAATTTTTATTTCATTTTGTGTGCGAACATTGTAATTAATTCTACCATTTTTAGAAATTTTATTTTAAGAAATTAATATCATTTTTTAAATCAGCATGTAAACATTATCTTGGGGTGAAATTTTAGATTTTTTTATAAAAAGGTTGATTTTTGAGTGAATAGTGAAAAATATTGGTTTTTTCAAAAATTGCATTTCTTCTCTTTAAATCAAGTAATTTAAATAGTAAGAATAGTAATTTTTTTACCAAGGTTAAGGTTAAAACGGGTTTATCAAGTGGTTAATCTAAGAGATAATGGTATTAATTACACAAATACTTGTATAATTATTATTTTTTGAAGATATTTTGACCTTATATTATCCTGAATTCAAATTATTTTCCATTTGGATCCACTTTCATAAAAACATGACCTTATTTTTTTTAAATCTTTAATGTAATTTCATGTGTGTTCCTCCACTCACTTATAAAAGGGAACCTATTATCCTCCCTTATTCAAATATTTTGAGCCTTATATATTGGAATATTTGTACTCAAAACCTTTCTAGATTCCTTATCTTTCTTCTAGATCCCATTGTATTCTCCTAATACCAATATTTCATGGATTAATGTGTAAGCTAAATGAGGTCTCTCAAAGATGAGGTTTATATCTTAAACGAGATCCTTTAATTTTATTTATTCTAATATATCCTCTAAAATTGTTGTATCCATCATAAAATGATTAATATAATATTATAAATACACTTAGATGTTATTATGATGATTTAAGAACCATTTACACCTCCTTTCCATCAAATGGGAAATGAAAGCATCACTCATTCGTATGTGTGGACTACCGCCTCCATGTAGCGATATGATTTATTTTACATCACCACATCACATTTATGGTTATAATGATGTATTTAAGAAATATATATGATATTTAATATTTAATTATGATTCTATAATTATAAAATTTAATTTATCCTTCTTTCCCACTTTTCATTAAAAAAATGAACACAAACTTCATGCGTACGTACGGACTACCGTTTTAATGAACAATGTAATTAAATTTTCCATCTATAAATTTTATAGATGGTTATAAATATATTTATAATGAATATAGATTATATTTATATCATGATTAAAATTATTAAGGTGATGGAACCATGATTAATGTACAAGTACAAAAACTTTCGAACTGAAACTTACATAAAAAATGAAACAGTTAACACCTAGAAACGATGATTTTAATAAATAATTATTAATGAATGGGTATTTAAATGTTATAAGTGGATAATATATAATATTATAAGTATTTAAATTTTTCATCTTTATAATTATAATAGATTTAATTTTATTATACTAAAAGATAGAGTTCTTACGATTCAAGACAAACATAAGGTAGGGGTCCTTCATCTCAATATTGTTTCGTTGAGACTTTTTGATATTGTTAACCTATTTATATTTATTAGGTGTATATAATAATCATTTCATATGTAATATAATTTATAATTATTAATTAAATTTATTTAAATTTACAATTCAAATTATTTCATCTATGGGGTTTTTATTCAAATGTTACAAAAGTTGTTAGGGTTTATCATCTCAAATTGTCTTCTTTAGGACATATGTTGTGTTATATGCCTATATTCTTTTATGTGGTTTAATAAACCTTTTATATGTTATATAATGAATCTATTTACATTAATTACATTTTAATTTTAATTTTAATTTGTTTATTTATTTCATGGGGTTATGTTTTAAAAGTTACCAAAGCAATAAAAGTTTTATGTTACAATCTTACTTTGTACCCGGATTTTTTATGCTTAAATTTTATGATGATGAAATTATATGAATATCACTAAAAAATGTTAAATATTTACTTATACTATAGTTTATTTATATATATAATTTTTTTTCATTTTATTTTATCTCTATAATTACTCAAAATTATGAAATAATTTTTTAAGAAAAACCATCTTTATTTCTTGCTTGGATAGAGAATATTTTCCTCCATGTTCATATTTTCTTTAAAATATTTTCATGATTGTTTTTAATATTAAAAAAATATTTATTAAATTCATTTTTAACCATGTTTCACTTTTTGTAAAAGGTTTTAAAATGAATCGTCTTATCATTTTTAGAATGCATCAATTTTTACCATAGGTGTGAACGAAATATTTGTTTTAACATATACTGAACAAATTAATTTTCCCACCATCATGACTACTATTTGATTTGAATTTCCTTTACATTTTTAGATGGTTATTTTCAAATAATTTTTTTTCTTAATATTTTAAAAATTTATTATATTTTAAATAATAGATTTCAAAATGAAAATGTTATTTTCCTCAAGAAATATACCAGTGATCTTTTAAAGTAATTTTTCATCTATGACAACTTTCTTTGATGTTACATATGATTCAATGGGAATAAGATTTTATGATACCATCCTTATTATTTTTCTATTTTTTTAATTATGAAGATAAAATATTTTTGAAACCCTTTTTATTTTTCATGGTTTAAGCTATGATGAAATAATAAATGTTTTCATGATCTTGTAGGATACATATGAATAAATTATGATAATGTGACTAGTGGGTATCCCTACAATTAATTGGGTAAATATTAATGTTTTATGAGCTCAAATGATACATAAGAGGTTATTATAATCCCAAAAGAGGGTACAAAGAAGGTAATTAAAGGCCCCAAGTAGGTACACAAGTGGTTATTCCAAGACCAACAGATGATGAATTTATTAGTGGGTATCCATGACATAATATTTTTATGATTATGATTAGGCCAAACTTTATGCATATCTTTTATGATATGATATTATTCTAATGTTATGATATTATAGCTCATGTTCTTTTATTCCTTTTTGATTCATGTCTTATGAACTACTAAACTTTATTCCATGACTCAAGATTATTATCTATGAATTGTTGGGTATGATTTCAAAATAGTAATATCATGATATCATACCCATATAATCATGTTATAATTAAATTTTTTTATTTATTTATATCTCCCTTGTTTAGCCTTACTGATAATTTCAGATCACCCTTTATTATGTTTTATTTTCCCCAGGACATAGAGTAACATTTTAAGTATAATATACATCAAAAGGGTTCTAGTTGCGAAGTACTTAGTGAGAGATAATGTTGATATGTTATTTACCAATTATATATGTATCCAAGTTTCCAAATACAATAATCCTTTATAGATATGGCGTGGATCATAATTATATGTCATAAATATTAATCTAATAAGTTGTAACGTTTATGTATAAAATGTCTGGGTCACCATAGTTCACATTAGGGATATGTTTAGTTATTTCAAACAAGGATAAGATAAATTTATTTAAAACCATTAGTATAATACAAATAATAGGAAAATACTAAGTAATTATAAATAAAGGAGTGTGATATTCCTAGAAAATACATCCTTTTCTAGATACTAGAAAGTGGATGCAATAGTGGCGTAGATGAACCTAGGTGTAACAACTCTAAATTGGGTGGATTGGGTGTTAACTAGATCATCATCAGTGAAATATTAGAGGGACTAAGACTCCACACCTATCTATACACTCATGTATGATATGTTTGGGTTAATTCACATTTTCTTTATGAACCATTATAAATGATTTGAATAAATAAGAAACATGGATAACCTAGGTTAGACCTAACATTTCAGATATTGAAAACATTGTATTATTATTTAAACAAACTATAAATGTTTTTATTGAAAACATGATTACTCATTAGGATTATTATTTCTTACACTGTGATTTTTGGTTTTAGTAAATGGATGGAACCAAGAGTAATCATGTTAACGTTGAATGTCATAGAAGATGTTGTGATTTTACTCATGAAAAAAAACAAATAAATTGGAATATGGAATGTGAAATCTTGTGATTATGACTATCCAACTATCTCAATATATTATTAGAAACATGAACATACATGAGTTTCATAATGAACCAAATAAAAGGAAAATATACTTTCTGAAAGTCCATATAGGAAAGAAGATTCAACTTCCTATATGTTAAGAATGTGGGAAGAATCACCCAAAGAAATATTGTAAAGGAACTAGAAGATATTTTATGCTTAAAAAATGGCATAAATAAATTAATTACCAAGGAAAAATGAAGAGTTAAATGAAGGTAAATAAAGTATATCCTAAGGCACCATTTATATTATAATAATCTAAGGGATAACTCCTAGACCAATGAAGGGACTATGCTATACCAACCATTAAAGTGGAATGATTTAAGTTTTTATGTATTTGGATTAAATAATTATATTTCAAAAGTGTTTTATCAATGAGATTATGGTTATAAGAATCACAGAATATCTAAGGATTGTTTTGTAGTATTTTTTATTTAAGTATTTTCAAGAATATGTTGAATGATAAAGATAACCTAGAAAAATGATTTAGTGGTATGGTGATATTATTGGAAAACACTTTATTGAGGGACATATAACCTTTAATATTTGAATTATGTTGAGTTAATAATGTTTAGTTTTAATAAAGAGATTATTGATGATGATAAAGTAAATTGGATAGTATTGTTAACCTTAAATTGATTAGTGATTTTATGGAAAAGTTATTTATGTTATCTTTGATGAAGTATATTTCATTTTAGATTTATGGAATACATATTTTAGTATATTTTTTTATTTGAGGAATAAGGATAGTGTTACTTTTTGTAATCATATATGTTTTCATTGAGGTTTTATAGAGATTCAGGTTATTATATTGTTTTTAGAGAATATATAATCAATGTATTCACTTGTTTGTTATTCATATTAATTATCTTAGCATGTACTATCCATTTTTAGTTTTAGAAACTTAATAGTGACACAATAAATATCTTGTAATTATTTTATAGATCTTATGATCTATTAAAATATTATTTTAGTACTTTAACCATGGAAAATTCATATTTTTCATTCATCATTGGAATATGGGATAAATATGATGCCTTGGACCCAAATTCCTAGATCCAATGCTATAAATACATACTTTATATACTTGATTTGATACCAACTGTAGATTACCATAAATAAATATCCCATAATTACATGACTTAAAGAAAACATTATATTACATACATTATAAATAGAAAACTTAATCCATAATAGCTATTCAAAATCTACCACAAATTATCCACATAGCTATCTTGTTAGGCATATCATGTGTAATAATTTTTTCCATGTCTTGGGGAAATGGAAATATAAGAAAGGGGTGATCTCAAATGATCATTAAGTGAAACATATAATAGAAGCTATAAAAAATGTGAGCATGACATACATATTATGGATAAAATAAATAATATGAATAATTCCATAATCAATTGAAATTGAGATAATTATATATCCATGAAAATAAATTCTAACATGGATATCAATAATTATTGATCTCATACTGATGGAATACATAATGTTGGACATTGAAACATGTTTCCAAGGCCTTATACCAAGACACTATATTGATATGGGGAGAGGTATAAACAAAAACCTAAACTATTTTTCTCATTAGACCCATCATTATATCGAGGTTCTATATAATGTCTATCTCCAAATACAACTTGATTAATACTATTTAATTCACTATAAGAGTCAACAAAAAATTTCATATCATTACCTTAGGAACCTCTGAATGAATAAAAACATGGTTATTTATATATTGAAAATAGGTAATATCAATATATAATCAACCTATGTTAACAGTCAACAATAATTTAGAATTTCAATACTTTTCTTCTTGTCAATAAAAGGGATAACATGATCATAACCCATCAAGAGAAAGAATGTGGATGGTCAAACAATACAAATTCAACTTTCCAATGATCATCCATTTTGGAATAGCAATATAGTAACACCAATACTTTTACCCATGAATATAAAATAGTTAACATGATCATTAATAATTTAGAGAAATAATCTGGATGGTTAAACAATACATAGTCAAATTTCTTGAGTAATCAATAAAAATATATATCACAATAAAAAATATATGGATTTTCGATATCCCCATAATCAATAAATGAAATAACTTTCTATGTAAGAATCCCTCAAGATAAAATCATATGGAGTGTGGGTATATGGTTAAGTCAATGATGGAATAACATGATCATAATATATTTAGATAAATAATGTGGATGGATAAAAAATAACATAATTCTAGTGCTATTATGGAAACAAATAAGGGTGTTGATATAAATTAAAAACACCCTTACAAAAAAAATGCTTTGAAGAGTATCACAAAAGAAGGGATCAAGAATTGAATTGTTTTATGCCATAAGTTCAATCCCCCAAATGATTATATATATATATATTAAAGGATAAATCAGGAAACATAAACATAATTATGGTAAATAATTTTGAAAATTACAAGGTAAATATAAGTGAAAAAATAAAAGATCTTTTAGAAAACATTTTTAACATTGATATAAGATAAACATTTACATGTAATTTTAAAAGTTAACTTTTGAAAAGGTAATGTGAAATATTTTGAGAATGTTTACTTTTAAAAATAATATCAAATAATATATCCTTGAAAATTCATATATTTTATGTTATATAAATGATGAGAGAATGACAATACATATGAAAATTAAGAGAAATAAAACCCTTTTTTATTATTTTTAAAATACAATTTTTCAAAACTCACATTGTAAGAAGAGTAAAAAAACAATAATTTGTATAAAAAAATTCATTTTATAAAATAGGATTATAATATATTATATAATAAAATATTATGGTGGGATAACCCAATCATGGTAATGAAAATTTCATGATGAAACATTATAACTAGGAAGGAAGATTTGGGTTATCAATATCACTAATGGGAAACATACTCCATAAAGCATGAAATATTTGAAAATGGGTTTATTTGTTAAAAATTTTATCAATGAGAGAATAAAAAATAATAAAATAAAATGGAATAATGTACCCAAATTTTATCTAATAATTTCAATATAATTATCATAACTCAATGAATAAAAATTTTGTTACTAAAAACTCTTATGATTGGGGTAACACTCTAGTTAAAATGAATTTGAAGAAAAGAACTTGATTTGAAATAGTATATAACAAGAATTAAGAGGAAATAAATTATATAAAACTCATTTGATTTTATATAAATTTAACATCATAAAAAGGTTACATGGTTGATAACATGTAATATGTCTCAAAGAATTCGAATTGAGACCCAGAAACCCCTTACAGATTGAGTAACATTTCAATCAAAACCCCTTGAAAGAGAGGGATAATAATAAAACTTCAAATAATATGAATAAAATATAATTTCTGATATTATATCTCAAATAGGTAGTATATACACCACATAATCGAAATTAGTTTCATAGAATCAAACATGTATCATAGAGAGGAATTTCTGATGAAAACCAGTACCTCAGTCTGTAGGATCAAAATAAAGATGTAGATGCTCAATATACAAGAGGGGGGGGGGGGTGAATGGTACAGTTTAAAAATTTCCCTAGACATGGAAAGATCTAAGTTTAACAAAGTTAAACTAATAAAATTCACAACACCTCTAACACCAATTGAAATATTGGGACAAAGTATGAAGTTACAAACTTCTATCTCTATACACTTGCTTAAATCTGGAAAGTGATTCCAAAAAACCAGTTCTGGAAATATGGATCTGGAAAATGAAACTTAACCAAAGTTTAAAATATGAGATTCTACCTTAAAGTGTATAGAATCTAACTGAATCAGAGTACACAAGTGTAAGGAAGTATAATATGGTTATACTTTCATAAACATACAAAATGCAACGGAAAAGATAAACTTGTAACAAAAAAAGTAACAAGATATAAATATTTTAACCCAAAGAGAAGGGTATCCAAAAACCTTGGATAAAGGTCCCTTGATTTATACTTTCAAGGAAGAATGTCTTACCCACACCCGGGTAATCCCTCGATAACAAGATCTGAGTCTCTGTCTTGCTATCCCCGCAAGACCTCAACTTCAAGGTAGTAGGAACCTCTGTCTTCCTCAGCAAGGAAGCCCTCAAACTTCAAGGTAGTCAGCACCTCTGTCTTCCTATCCCTAGAAGCCCACAAATGTAATCACCAACATTCAGAGTCGCACGAAGAAATCTGAATGATCAGTTCAGTATGCACAAGGCATGAAAATCTTCTCTCTCTAGAAATCACCTTGACAGCGTGTGGTCTCTAGAGTGATCAACTTCTTGTTGAGCTCTTTCAAATGAGATCCTATTTATAGGCTCGGTAGCAACGGTCGGATCCCTCCTCCAACGGTCATATTTTCCTTAAATTTTGGAGGGATCTGTACACGTGTCACTCAAACAACAATTAGTTAAAAATAGATTGGACGACATCATTTTATAACAAAACATGTGTAACTGAAAGCACGACATTGTTTTTAACAAACTTAACAAATCGGAGTGAAAGTAAAAAGTTTGAAGTCTAACCAAAAATTATATTTTGAGTCGATATTATAAGGGATTTGGATTATATTTATCAGAAGAATTCAGAGTCAAATTTCATAAAAGTTTGTATCCATAATTCGTAATCAGAATTCACAACTAGAATTCGTAATGAGAATTCATCACAGAATTCGTAATGAGAATGCGTCATTAGAATTCTTAATGAGAATTTATCATCAGAATTCGTCATCAAAATTCATAATGATTATTCTGTATTAGAATTTGTAATGGGAATTTGTCATCAGAATTCGTAATGAGAATTCATTACAGAATTCATAATGAGAATTCATCATAGAATTCATAATGAGAATTCATCAGAGAATTTGTAATGGGAATTCATCATAGAATTATTAATGGGAATTCGTCACAAAATTCTTAATGGGAATTCATCATCAAAATTCGTAATGAGTATTCTGCATTAGAATTTATAATGGGAATTCATCATTAGAATTCATAATGAGAATTCATTATAGAATTCAGAATGAGAATTTAGATCCTGAAACAGAATTCTTCATATCTAAGTATTTTATGATTCTGAGAATATAGATATGAATCTTATTTTTATACTTAAGAAAAATGTTGATATGAACAATGAAAACAAGAAAGAGGTAAATTTCCTTATAGAAGTAAAACAGGGGTAAAAACATATTTGCTTAAAGATAAGGTGTGTGTGATTTTCAAAACAAGAAGGAATGGAAAAGTCATAAGGAAAATCTTATTGACTCAACCATCTCCCCTTTTTTGGAAATCACAATCATCCTTACGAAAAATAATATAAGAGCTTAGAATAAATTTCTAGACTTTGAAATTAAAGCTTATCTCTCTTTGTTTATGAATAATATTGAATACGACTAACTCCCCCTTAGGATTTGGAACTCTAAGGATTGTATTCTAGATTTCCAGAATGGAATTTTCATTATCATAGGAATGAAAAACTTCTTAATGAGAATCCCCCCTTAGATAAGCTCCCCCTTAGGGATAGTTCTTCTTTTCTTAGAAATTTTTCTTCTCCCTTTTAGATTCTTCCCTCTCCCATTTTTTGAGTAATTCGTTTTCCTTCTCCCCCTTTGTGATTTTCAAAAAGAATTGAGGGAATGTAAAAGATAATGAAGTACCTGAAATATTAGTTCATGAAACCAACCAAAAGACAAGTAACCAAAATATCATTACTATTGGAAAGAACTAGTACAAGGAAAAAAGTACAAAAAAATATCGGAGTGGTCTATTTTGTTTCTTTTTCCTTGGGCATAAGCATTTTGACAATTGTCTTCAGCTTCTTCATTTATTTGTGGTCCTACTCCACTTGATTTTATAAAGCAACGATTCTTGCATCTTGAGCCTCCATAGCCATTGCCTGAGCTTTAAGAGCTTTATCTTTCTTTACAACCTTTTCTTCCAACTGAATCCAAAGATCTTTTTCTTCCCTGTAGTACTGGACAAGAGAACATAGCTTCCCATTCAGATCTTTGAACTCCTATATCCAAACATCCTGTTCAAGAGTTAACTTCTTCTCAAAAGAATTTGTAAGATCCTTGATTTTATAGTCTTCAGTATCAAAAGAATCTTTAACATATACTTGGAATTGATCAAGGTCTGCCATCACTTGGACAACTTTCTTAGACCACTTGGTTATATTCTTGCATAAAAATCTATGAGCATCATAATTGATAAGAAAGTTTTAATGATCAACCTCAAGCTTAGCACACCTATCAATCACCATGGATAAAAAGTTCGAATTTTGATTTATGCTATGATGAATCATCTGGAATCTGGATTCTATTGCTGGAAAAATTGGAATGATGTCCACCAGCTTCTTTAGAGACTGTTCAACAAAGTCATGTTCAAAGATAGATGACTCCGAATCTGATATTCTGGTTGGAGATAGTTCTTCCTATGAATGTATCAGCTTCCTTTTGGATGATCCTCCAGCTTCTTTCCTTATTATAATATCTTTCTTTGGAGTGTCAGCAACAACTTTCTTACCTTTATTATCTTTCGGAACGGTCTATTTATCAGGAGATTCTTTCTCACTTTCTGAAAGTTGAACAATCTCATCTTCATCGACTTTCTCCTTTTCTACTCTGGCTTCAACATCCTCAGGGTGTATAAAGTCATGATTGTGACTTTCTTCCTCAGATGGCTTGTTCACTTACTCTTCACCTTTCTCATCATCTCTAGGTGTAGGAATTTTTGAGGATTCGTCTTGGGAAGTCTAGAGTGAAAATTTCTCAGAAGCACTATCTTTCTCATGATAGTCTTCAACTTGTTTTATTACATCACCAAAGCCACCACTGATCTCTACTTGCTAGATTTCTTCCACAACTTGTTGAACTATTAGCATCAATTCCTTCTCAGCTTTCTTCTTTCTAGAATTTTCTGGAGTCTTCTCACCCAGAGTTTCAGGCAAACCTTCAACCAAAAAGGATTTCAGAAAGGGTAAATTTTCAGATGCTACTTCCATGGATTTCAGAAGAGATTGAACAATCTCTGCCTATGACATCTTCTTTTTCAACTTCTTCTCTTTGGATTGCTTTTATAATTCATCAGCCATTTTCTATTTCAAGGCTTTAGCCTCAGTAGGGTCCAATCCGAATTGAGGCTCCCCTTCTTTCATTTTTTATTTATCTTGCCTCCACTTGGAAACTAACTCATCTAGAAAAGCCTTTTGTTTCTTGGGTTTAGGGGGTGTGGATAGAGTTTCCTTAGACTTAGGAATTTTCTCAGTAACTTCCACTTCCTTCAATTTCCTTTTCTTACCAGCTTTATTTAATGGTTCCGGAGTTTGTTGATCTTTCTGAGCTACCTCAGCCTCTTCCTCTGGTAAAGAATAGAGTTCTTTGGATTCAATAGAAAAGGCCATCTTCATTCTCTTCAACGTATCATCACTAACAAGAATTACCTTGCAATTCCTTGTCTTGGAAGTGTAAGAAACTTTAAATGAATCAAGACACCTGATAATAAGCTTGGAAAGCAAGGCCATATACATTATAATCTGAGCTTTCAGATTCCCTTCTTTAAAATTATTAACTGTAATCAAAACATGCCTCATCAAATTTAACTTCCTTATATTTACCAAGAAATCTAGGATATAAATGTCACTTTTCTTGAGGTTATCCTTACCACCCATTCTCGGTACAAAAAAAACTTGTACCCACATATGTAGAATCCGATTATTCGAAGAGAGATGAGAAATATTAGCGGTCTTGACATCTTTAAGTCCAAGGTATTTCTTATCCTTGAATTTATTGAAACTTACTTTCTCATCCGGTAGCTTATGTGAGAAAAACTCAGCTTCACCTTCATATGATAAACCCACCAAGCTCACAGCCTTGGTGTAAGAAAGCTTGTAAGTCTTACCATATCTTTTAAAAGAGAATTTTTCTCTACCATCTTCTTCATAGAAGGAAACAGACTCATATAATTCTACAAGAAAATCTGTAAAAACCAGATCCTGATTCGCTGGATTTGATAAGCATACATCCTCCCAGCCATTGAGTTTTATGTTCTTAGATATAAGAGAATCATACTTGTAGAAATTCGGATTCACCATCCTCTCCCTGTAAATTAACCACTTAGAAATGGGCTTCGTAGTTGACATATCTTGAGAAGTGGCTTCTACAGACATCCGGAACTGAACGCTTCTGAAGAAATCGGAACAGACTTGGGAAAGATCGGAGCAGCCTTAAGTAAGAAGGATAGAGCTTCGAGACGCAAAATCTTGATATCCGATGTGGGACAAACCTCGGGGGTCCCCTTTATATAGGTTTTTAGGCGACGGTTCAACTTTAATGGTTGATCGAACGGTTGAGAAACATTGATATTTGATCTGACGGATGATAAATAATCCGCAAGGAAAACTTGACTTTGATCTTTTGAGGTTTTAAGAAAAACATTCAGATTTAAGAAAACTAGAATCCAGAAAATTTAAAAACACATAAGAAAATACTAGCAAGTAAATTATGATTACAAATATTTAAGTAAAAAAATCATACCATTTAGATTGGCTAGAAAGATTGTTCGTAATAGGTGATTTTCTTCTTGATGAAAATTTGACTACAGAAATATTACTACGAAAAACTCAGTACAAAAAACATGAGTATGAAAAATTTCATTACGAAAAAAATCTCAGTATGAAAATTTCATTATGAAAATTCTCAGTACGAAAATTTCATTACAAAAAATTCTCAGTATGAAAATTTCATTGCAAAAATTTTTAGTACGAAAATTTCATTACAAAAATTCTCAGTATAAAAACTTCATTACGAAAGTTCCAGTATGAAAATTTTATTAAAAAAGTTTCAGTACGAAAATTTCATTACAAAATTTTCAGTACAAAAATTTCATTACAAAAGTTTCAGTACAAAAATTTCACTAGGAAAATTTCCGTACGAAAATTTCATTACGAAAGTTTCAGTACGAAAATTTCATTATGAAAGTTTCAGCACGAAAATTTCATTATGAAAATTTCAGTATAAAAATTTCATTATGATTTTTTTTTAAAATCTCATTACGAAAAAGAAATTTTTGAAAAGATCATTCTGAAAAATTTTCAAAACCTCACTACGATTTTTTTTTGAAAAACTCACTATGAAATTTTTTGAAAAGATCACTACGAAATATTTTGAAAATCTAACAAAAAATGTACTAACCCTATAAAAATAAGTTTATTACTATAAGGATATTGTTTCAACAGGAAGTTAATGAAGAAATATTACCTTACGGTTATCATTCCTAACTTCTGTTTAATGTATTAAAATCTATCGAAAGGTAAATATTTTGTTAAAATATCAGCAATTTGATCTTGCATTCCAATAAACTGAAGAATGATATCTCCTTTTTGTGTGTGATCCCTAAGAAAGTGATGCCTAATTTCTATGTGCTTTGCACGGGAGTTATGTGCAGGGTTTTTACTAAGGAAAATGGAACTTGTGTTATCACACAAAATTTGAGTTTTAGTAAAACTCAAGCCATAATCTGTGAGTGTGTGTTGCATCAACAACACTTGAGCACCACAACTTCCAGATGCTACATATTGAGCTTCAGTAGTGAAAAGTGCTACTGAGTGTTGCTTCTTTCATGACCAAGAAACTAACGAATCTCCTAAGAAATGATAGGTTCCAGATGTACTTTTTATATTCATTCTACACCCACCAAAGTCAGCATTTGAAAAACTCTTTAAGATAAAATCATTTCAAGAAGTATAAAATAATCCTAGATCCATGGTTCCCTTTAAGTAGAAAAAAAATTCTTTTCACTGCCTTTTAATGAGATTCCTTAAGATTGGATTGATATCTGGAACATAAGCATACTGAAAACATTAAGTCTGGATGACTAGTTGTCAAGTATTGCAGGCTTCCTATCATACCTCTAAAAGATGTTTGATCCACTGGTTTCCCAGCTTCATAAATATTAAGTGTGTTTGAGGTACCAATGGGAATAATCATACTTTTAGTGTTTTCATATCCATAATTTTTAAGAAGATCTTTAATATACTTATGTTGAGATATATAGGTTCCTTCTGGTTTTTGAGAAATTTAAAAACCAAAGAAAAATGTTAACTCACCCATCATACTCATTTCAAACTCAGATTTCATTAGATTTGAAAAGGAATCAGTTAATGATTGCTGAGTTGAACCAAATATGATTTCATCAACATATATTTGAACAATCAAAACATTTTTCTTGTCTTTATTTATAAAAAAGGGTTGAATCTGCATTTACCTTAACATAGTTATTTTGAAGCAAAAATCCTGTTAGTCTATCATACCAGGCTCGAGGGGCTTGTTTAAGTCCATACAAAGCTTTGGTAAGTATAAAAACATGATCAAGATATTTTGTGTCTTCAAAGCCAAGAGGTTGTTCAACAAAAATTTCCTCTTGGACATAACCATTAAAAAAATCACATTTCACATCCATTTGAAAAATTTTAAAATTGAAGAATGCTGCAAAGGAAAGTAAGATACGAATAGATTCAAGTCTAGATACTAGAGCATAGGTTTTTTCATAGTCTATTCCTTCTTGTTGATTATAGTCTTTAATAACTAATCTAGCTTTATTTCTAACAATGAATCCATTTTCATCACACTTATTTCTGAAGACCCACTTTACTCCAATAACAGAAGTTTCCTTAGGTCTTTCAACCAAGGTCTAGACTTTATTCCTTTCGAATTCATTTAGCTCATCTTGCATGGCTTTGATCCAATCATTATCACCTAAAGCTTCATCAGTGCTTTTTGGTTATAATTGGGAAATAAATTCTAGATGTTCTACTTCATTCCTCAAGGAACATCTAGTCTTTACAGGTTGATTTACATCACCAATGATACTATCACTGGGATTATTCTTAAGAAACACCTGACTTGGTTTTTGTAAAACCTGTTAATCAACATAGGGTAGAAAGTCTTCTGGGGTAAATGTTTCAGAAATATTTTCTTGAACATTTTCCTTATCAGAAGGATCTTCTATCAAAGGTTGATAATCAGTTTTTGAAAACACATACGAGGATGTAGGTTGGGATAGTTTAAAAAAAGGATCAGACTCATCAAATTTTACATGTACAGTTTCCTCAACAGTACAAGTGTTTTTTTTGAAAACTCTATAAGCCTTAGAAGTTGTGGAGTAGCCTAAGAAAATTCATTCATCTGATTTTGGTGCGAATTTGTGTAGTTTATCTTTAGTATTTAGGATGAATACCTTGCAACCAAAAACCTTGAAGTAGGAAAGTCTAGGTTTTCTACCATTCCATAACTCATAAAGAGTTTTATTAAGAAAAGGTCTAATCAAAACTCGATTTATAGTATAACAAGCGGTACATACATCTTCAGCCCAGAAATGTATAGCTATAGAATATTCACTCAACATGGTTCTATTTATCTCTTGAATAATTCTATTTCTTCTTTCAACTACACCATTTTGTTGAGGATTTATAGGTGCTGAAAAGTTGTGAGTAATACCTTTTCTACTACAAAAAGTTTCAAAATAAGAATTTTGAAATTCTCCTCCATGATCACTATGAATAGTTTTCAGTGGAAGGTTTTTCTCATTTTTTACTTGGGCTCTAAAACTTTTGAAATAAGAAAAAGCTTCAGACTTATTTTCTAGAAAATAGACCCATGTAAATCTAGTGTAATCATCAACTAGAAAAAACACATAGTATTTTCCTCCAATGCTTCTAGTTTATGTTGGACCAAAAAGATCCATGTGCACCAACTGTAACGCATCAGTTGTTGAGACTTCACCGATTGATTTAAAACTAGATTTATGTTGCTTGCCATATTGATAAGGATCACAAAGTTTAGAAGAATCAAATATAAGCTCCAGTATATCCATAACTAGTTTCTTCTTAGAGAGTTTACATAAGTTTCTAAGGTTACAATGACCTAGTATTATATTCTATAACCAAGAATGATCTTCCATTTCACTTAGAAAAGGTAAGTCTTGGCTCCTAAGGTCTTATAAGTTCAAAGTGTAAACATTCTCTTGACTATGAGTAGAGAGAATAAACTCTTCCTTGGAATTGTGTACTAATCACTTATCATTCCTAAAATTCACAAGGTATCCTTCATCACATAATTGAATTATTCTAATGAGGTTGTGCTTAATACCCTTAACAAACAAAACATTTGAAATCAATGTTTTACCAAGAAGAACAATATTAACTATACCAATAATTTCTCCCTGAGCGTTGTCTTTGAAAGTTACTTTTCCACATTTCATCTTGATAAACTTTTCAAAATAGTTTTTGTTATCAGTCATATGCCGGGAACATCCACTATCCATGTACCAAGAATTACTGTTGGTACTTTCCCTATTTTACTAAAAATAAGAAACAAGTTAGGTTTTCAGAATCTATACTTGCTTGGATCCAGAATTGTTAGACAACAAAATTTTGGGTATCCACATTTGTTTAGAAAAATATACTTTATGAAACCCAAGAGATTTAACTCTATTCAAGGAACAGTTTCTCTTCCAATGTCTACCACTTTGACACTTAGTGAAAAAATTGGCTCTAGAAGGAACAAAATAGTTGTTTTTGAAAACTGGTTTTTGGTGAGTATAACCTACTCTAGTAGTGTTTCCTTGAGGTTTAATTTGAGAATACATCTTGTTAAAATTTTCCTTCCTAGAGGTAAATTTTGCAAGAAGCTTCTTATGATAAAAAATTTCAGATTTCAGTCTAATGACTAAATTCCTATCCTCAGGAATCATTTCCTTAGAGTTAGATTTTTCTTCAAAAATTTTCATCTCTAAAATAGCATTCTTAAGATCTTTAGAAAGTTCTTCCTTATCAATTTATTTTTTCTCAAGGTCTTTAGAAAGTTTTTCTAAAATATCTTCTTTATATCTAAGATTTGTCGTAAGATCTAAAATATCTTTTGTAAGAATTTCTTCTCTAATATTTTCCTTGTCTAATTTCTTAGAAATTTTACAATTTTTTGCTTCAAGTAACTTGGAAAATCTAGATACTTCTTCATATGAAGGTTCTTCATTTTATGAGGATGAAGTATCTTCATTAGAAGTACTATTTTCTGAATAGTAATTCTTATCAAGAGATAAATTTATTAAAGCCTCGACAGAGCGTACCTTGGCCATAAGACATGTATGTGGAAAAGAAGTATTAGCAATGAATCCCATATTCTTTTAAGCTGATGAATCATATTCCAAAGATTCACTTTCTGAAGAGTCTCCACAGCTAGCACTCCAAGTAGTATTAGCTTTTAGACTTTTCTTAGCTTTAGCTTTGTAAAACTTCTTCCTATTCCTTTTAGAATTCCTCTCTTTGCTTTATTTCTTTTTAAGCATAGGGCAATCAGGTCTTATGTGTCAAATTCTCTTGTATTAATAGCATGCGACCTCTGAATCTTTCTTATCTTTCCTTTCCTTCTTCTTATACTTGGATTGAAAATTTATTTGACCAGAAATCTTGTTCATTCTTCGAGCAAGATTTCCTAACTCATTCTATGAGACTTCACTCTCACTATATTTGGATTGGATAGTAACCTTCTTAGAATTGTATCTAGTTACTCTCTCATGAGTCTTAGATTTCATGTGATTTGATGTTGTAGTAAAAGCAACATTACCATTCCCATTCTTCTTTTTGATGTTGTAAGCATCTCTCTTCATCCTTGTTTCATGTTGGAGAAGAGTCCAAACGGCTCATCTAAGGAAATTTGAGTGACCTTCCTGTTATCATCAATAGCTATTCTCTTTGATTCCCACTCATTGGTCATAATATCAATGATCTTATCAACAAGAGATTCATTATCCAGACATTTATCTCCCATAGATTGTAAGCTATTCATGATAGTCATAAATCTATGTTGCACCTTACAAATGGGTTCTCCATAAGGAAAGTTAAAACCATGATACTCAGCTCTAAGCATGGCTCTTCTAGTCTCAATCACTTTAGATTTACCAAAATGTGTAACTTTGAGTTTCTTCCATATACAGTTAGCTGCTTCACAAGAATAAATTTGGCTATATATATTCCTAGTCATTGAACATAGTAAAGTTTTGCATACCTTACAGTTTAATTGATAATCATGCTTCTCTTGGTTTGTGAAAGTACTAACTTCCTTATCAGTAATTTGATAACCTCTAGTAATCATAACAAAAATTTCTACTCTAGTATTGATAACAAACGTTTTCATTCGATCTCTCTAATACTCATAATAATTGCCATAAAAAATTGGTGGTCTTGTAGGATTTAGGTTGTCGATGGAACCAACATTGATTCCTACCATCTTAAAAAATCTTTCTATATAAAAACTTGTTAATAACAAAAGTTCAGATTCAAGGAGAATATTCCTAAGTAAGAAAAATATAGAACAATGACAAACTGAGCAAGAAAAACTTAGATGTGAGTATAAGTATTTCAGAGACCTACTCTGATACCAATTGTAGGATAGAAATAAATATGTAGATGCTTAATATACAAGAGGGGGGAGGGGGTGAATTGTACACTTTAAAAATTTCCTTAGACAAGGAAAGATCTAAGTTTAACAAAGTTAGACTAAGGTAATTCACAACACCTCTAACACCAATTGAAAGATTGGGACAAAGTATGAAGTTACAAACTTATAGCTTTATACACTTGCTTAAATCTAGAAAGTGATTCTGAAAAACCAGTTCCGGAAATATGGATCTGGAAAATGAAACTTAACTAAAGTTTACAATATGAGATTCTACCTTAAAGCTTATAGAATCTAACTGAATCAGAGTACACAAGTGTAAAGAAGTATAAGATGGTTGTACTTTCTTAAACATACAAAATGCAGCAGAAAAGATAAACTTGTAACAAAAACAAGTAACAAGATATAAATATTTTAACCCAAAGAGAAGGGTATCCGACAACCTTGGATAAAAGTACCCTGATTTATACTTTCAAGAAAGTCTGTCTTACCCACACCCAGGTAAACCCTCAATATGAAGATCAGAGTCTCTATCTTGCTATCCCCGCAAGCCCTCAACTTCAAGGTAGTTGGAACCTCTGTCTTCCTCAGCAAGGAAGCCCTTGAACTTCAAGGTAGTCGGCACCTATGTCTTCCTGTCCCCGGAAGCCCACAAATGTAATCACCAACATTCGGAGTCGCACAAAGAAATCTGAACGAGCAGTTCAGTACGCACAAGGCATGAAAAGCTTCTCTCTCTAGAAATCACCTTGACAGCGTGTGGTCTCTAGAGTGATAAACTTCTTGTTGAGCTCTTTCAAATGAGCTCCTATTTATAGACTCAGTAGCAACAGTAGACTCCCTCCTCCAATGGTCATATTTTACTTAAATTTCGGAGGGAACTCTACACGTATCACTCAACCAATGGTTAGTTAAAAATAGAATGGATGAAATAATTTTATAACAAAACATGTGTAACTGAAAGCACAACATCATTTTATAACAAACTTAAGAAATCGGAGTGTAAGTAAAAAGTTCTAAGTCTAACCAAAAATTATATTCAGAGTCTATATTACAAGGATATTCGGATTCTGTTTATCAGAAGAATACGAAGTCAAATTTCATAAAAGTTCATATCCATAATTCGTAATCAGAATGCACAACCAGAATTCATAATGAGAATTCATCATAGAATTATTAATGAGAATTCATCATCAGAATTCGTAATGATAATTCGTCATCAGAATTCATAATGAGAATTCGTCATCAGAATTCATAATGAGTATTCTGCATTAGAATTCGTAATGGAAATTCTTCATCAGAATTCGTAATGAGAATTCATTATAGAATTCGTAATGAGAATTCATCATAGAATTCGTAATGAGAATTCATCAGAGAATTCGTAATGAGAATTCATCATAGAATTCGTAATGAGAATTCATCACAGAATTCGTAATGATAATTCATCATCAGAATTCGTAATGAGTATTCTGCATTAGAATTCGTAATGGGAATTCGTCATCAGAAGTCGTAATGAGAATTCATTACAGAATTCGGAATGAGAATTCAGATCCTAAAACAGAATTCTTCATATCTAAGTATTATACGATTTTGAGAATATAGATATGAATCCTATTTTTATACTTAAGAAAAATGATGATATGAACAATGAAAACAAGAAAGAGGTAAATTTCCTTATAGAAGTAAAATAGGGGTAAAAACATATTTGATTAAAGTAAGGTGTTTTGAGATTTTGAAAACAAGAAGGAATGGAAAAGTCATAAGGAAAACCTTATTGACTCAACACAGTCTAGATCCATTATAGACTTGCACAAAATTATTTGAATAATTAAATTAATTTCATTAAATTCATACTAAAAATCATTATTCATAGATATAACCATTTATATTCATAATTTATAATCATTTAATATATATATATATATATTAGTCATTTTTTACTTATTTTTAACACCAGGTATAAATAATCTTTTTTCATTTGAATTAGTTTCAAAAAAATAGTGTTGGTATTCATTATTTTCAAAAAGTTTATAATTATAAGATAAATAAAGGTACTGGAATAAATTTTACATGATATTTACAAATTTATAATTCCATTCGATGTAAGTTTTGGTTACAAACCATGAAGATGAAATCAATGATTATGATATTTCATTTATTCTTAACGAATGAAAGGTGTTTTATTTATTAATGAGTTAAATGTTGATAAAAAATTAACATAACAAAAAGAAAAAATTATTTACAGATTTATATAATATTATACTAGAAAATAAGTTCTCATGTTCATCCATTATATAAATGTATAATATTGTTTAATTAGGTGGTTAAACTGACCCAAACATGTACCTACCATGATTAATGGATGATTATGAGGAGGTTTAGTTATAATATCATTATAACAGAGGAATAATGATATTATTTAGTATTTTTTAGTGTTATATATCATAATTTTAAATAAGTATAAGGAATAATTTATTTGATAATATTATATAATATAAATAATCATATTTTCCTCTTAATAAGCTTGTTTTAAATGATTGAACAAACTATGATCGTTTATTGATAATATCATTATTATGTTATTAAATTTACCATACCATAACCTTAATGATATAATAAAAATAATATTTATCCATGAAGATATACCTTAATTATGTTCTAGTATTCTCAAAAGACTATCCCACTATTCGCCTAAAAATCGTTCTTTTAGAAAAATCCCAAAAAAACTCCGAAGAAAATATTGCTATGATGAATCCAAAAAAAGTTCATTTTTTTCATATTCAAATTCAGAAATTTAGAAAATTAACTTTTGAATAAAAAGGATATATATAATGAAAAACCATTTTTATAGGAAAATAACTTTTATAGAATATTGACTATTCTCATTAACATCTCAAATTATTTTCTAATTAAATTAGTATTAACCAATTATTAATATTAAATATATTTTATAATAATTAATCAAAATTCTCTTAAAATATAAATATATATCAAAAAAAAATAAAATATTTATAAAAATTAATTTGTAAGAATAAAATTATCATATTAGTCATTTTAGCTACACGAATTTAATTTCAATCATATTAAAAGTTTACTTTATTTTCTTTATCAAAATATTTCCTAAAGAAATTAATAATATTCATTATCTTTAATTCAATTTCTAGGTTTATAATGGTCATAGTTAATATTTATATTTATATCTAAATATATTATAGTTTAATTTTAGTTTGGTATTGCGTGTGGATCAAGATATCAAACACACATAGATTATTTAAAGAAATATATATATATTAAAATATTTGCATTTTACATTCTCCTCCACTTAAATAAAGTGTTTCCTCATAGTTTAACTCATAATATTAGAGTAGTTTTTATAGGGAACTTATGATTAACTATATGCCACTAGATGATCATGGGTTTATTTCAGATGTGGAATGAGATATATCTATATTGAAAATTATTGTAAGATCTTTATAAAGAGAGAAAAACCATTCCTAATTTTATATAGAATTATTCTAAGGTAATAATATCTTGATCCATAAGAAATAACTTCCCTCAAACCTTGATAATGATTTATATGTTAATCATACCACTAATGGTTTTTATTTATAACCCAATATCTAGTAGTTGGTGAAAACATAAATGACTTTATACACTAAAAAATATTGAGTGAAAACTTACTATCCACTAAATTAGTAGTAGTTTAATAGGATTTTCCTTGTTCTTATAGTTTTTGGTGACTATTTCCCTTTTCATCCCTTGGATTAGGATATTGATTTACATAATGACCAACTCTCTTAAAATTGAAGCAATATATTTTTGTAGTTTCTATATTTCTATTACACTTATGAATCATTTGACCTTCATCTCCACACTTATAGAATTTACCTATCCCTTTAAGAAAATTTCTCTCATGCTTCTTCCCATATTTTTTACATGTATAAAATTGAATCTTCTTACATTCATTATCTTCATCACTTGATCTTTCATGAGACTCCATATTTTTATTCTTTGGTGTGTTTGGGACTTTGACTATGTTCATGTTTTTAATCTTATTTTGTGATAGATGGTTTGAAATAATCACTAGATTTCTCACTCTATCTCCTATTATGATGGGTTGTTCATTGAGGTAATCTCTGCATTATCCCTCATAGTTATGGTTCCTTCTAGTTTCATCCATCACTAAACCAAAAGAGTTAATATAAGTGATAACCATTATAATAGAATTATCATAAATAACCATAGAAAAATTTATCCTTAATATGTCTCACTTTATAACATTATTATGTTAGCCTATTGTTCCTATATCTTAACTTTTATCGAATTTGTTTAAACCAATATCACCATAATTTTAACCAATATCATTGTGGGTTAAACGAAGGTTAATTTGAGTTGGGTTCTATCATTCTTCTTAACTTAATCCTCAAAATAGAGATCCTAAATTACCATGAACTTTATTAAAATATTCTGAACCCAAAAATCATTGAAATATATTCCTATCCTTTTATAGGAAAGAACATATCAATTAATATATAAATTAACTTATGAATCTCTAAATTTTAATCTATATTATCCATGGTCACTTTCCTATTGGGTTATTTAACCTAAACATATTTAATTACCTTATAATGGATCATAAAGAGAATGTATATTAACCAATGTATATACCCTAGGAGGGTCAAAATCGGTGTGTAGTTAGGTCTCTTTTTTATGAACTAGGTGATGATCAAGTTAATACCCAATACACCCTTTTTAGGGTTATTAACCTAGGTACATTTGTGTTAGAGCCTATATCCTCTTGTAGTATCTAATAATGGATGTAATTTCTAGGATAACCACACAATCTATACTTTACCAAAACTTTGAGATGTTATCCTATACTTAGAATTACCACTTAGACTTATCCCTAAAGTTTTCACTAAAGTTATCTTATCACAATTCCTAAATAAAAAGTTCATTATTACATTAACATTAAATAATATACTATACCAAATAGTTCTTATAACTTTGAAATTATGATCAACCATAACTTATAAACCCATAAATTATCCTCAACAAACATATTAATATAAAATGTTATCTAAACCCTACTTTATTTCCAATGGTGACACCCCAGGATAGTACTCCTAGATTCGTTGCTATAAACACATACTTTACATATTGGATTCGATACCAACTGTAGATTCCCAAACATAACTATCTCATAATTACATGACTTATAGAATACATTTCATTACATATATTCCCAATACATTTCATGTTTGTACCTTTAGTGAATTAATAAAAAACATAAACTAATAAATCCCATAAATTTCTCAAATATTGGACATTTTTTCACTATATAAAAAACTTGTTAATCAATAATAAGTCTTCAACATATCCCATAAATTCTCCACACAACTGACCTATTAGACATATCATGTGTAATAATTTTTTTCTTGACACATGAAAATGGAAACATTATAAAGGGGTGAGATAAAATACATAGTAAGGGGAACATATAACTGAAGTTTTTAAAAACATAAGCTTGATATACATATTATGTAATGAATAAATAATCTGAATAATTCCATAATCAATTTATAGCGACCCATACTTTTAATAAATAGATATTTCATATTAACATATGAATATTAATTACATAACATTGTGATGCAAACCAAAATCATATAGGTTTAGTGTCTTTGGAATCTTGGATATATAAACAAATGGTTCTTAAAATATCTACATCATATCCCACTAAGTTATTCATAATTATCACCCTTATTAGAAATATCACACTTAAAACCTTTATTCATAACGTGGGGACATAAAACACAATTAATAGTGATATTAGACACCTAGTAAGGGTAAAAAAGGAAAATAAAAATGGTTACTAAATCATAAAATGAGTATAATGGTATGAGAACATGATTTTAACATTTTAAAAACATACCTTGAATATCATAGAATATAATCTTGAATCATGACATAAAGAGTGGCAGTTCATAAGTCATGAATCATAAAAGAATTAAACAATGTGATACATGAGAGTGTAACATTGACATAATATAGAAGTTTGTGGAATAAAGTGTGGAATAATCATAATCATTGAAATATTTCATCAAGGATACCCACAAAGGCATTCATAACATGTTATTCTTGGGATAACCACAAATGTACCTACTTTGGGATTGGGATAAACTCTCATGTACTATCTTTCAAGAATGGGATAACCTACTATATACCCTCTTTTTTTAGGATTTATATAACCTATGGTGTGCCTTTTGAGATCATACAACATTAACATATACCCAATGAATTAGAGGGATATATAATTTTAGTTACATCTATCACATAATCATAAATACATTCAAATGTATACCACAAGAGCATAAAATCATGAATCATAACTTAATCCATGGAAAAGAAAATAAGTTTTATCAAAATTTCATCATCATAACCATAAACCATCCAGATAAATAATAAATATGGCCTATTTGGATCATATACCCAATAAAGCCTAAGTAACATCAAAGAAAATTATAATAGATGTAAAATTGTTTTAAAACATTTCTTGAGGAAAATAATATTTTCATTTTTGAATAAAATATTAAAATCCAAAAAATTCCCAAATATTATGGAAATCACTATCTTTAAAATTAACCTTTTAAATTATAATATGAAGCTTTAAAGCAATGATCAGTTTTGATGGTGAAAATTTCCTTCATTCCATGTACGTTAAAACAAAGATTCCTTTCACATATTCAGTAAAAATTCAAAAGTACCTCATTCAGAAAATGAATAGAATATTCCTTTTAAACCATTTTATAAAAAGTTAAAAATTGATAAAAATTAATTTAATAAATTGTAGTATAATATTAAAAACATTTTTGGAAATGTTTTTAGAAAACATGGACATGGAAGAAAAAGTATTTTTGACGGATGAGAGAAATAA
Source organism: Viscum album (assembly GCA_963277665.1). NCBI lineage: Eukaryota > Viridiplantae > Streptophyta > Magnoliopsida > Santalales > Viscaceae > Viscum > Viscum album. The sequence goes on from OY728132.1 coordinate 495,193,485, forward strand.
AGTCTGTTTTCCTTGAAAAATATTCTTTAAGTCTCTTAAGTACTTAAAGTGAAGAAAAATAAAGTAAAATGTGTATTTTAAAGGAGTAGAAATAGTATAATAAAATTAAATGGGTTTATCAAGAAATTATCATGTAATCTCATTCAATGGAAATTCAAGAATAAACCATCCTAATTAAAATGAGTTTGAAACATAAATCCTTTTCCACTTTGGTAAATTTTGAATAAAAAAACTCATGAAAGATATAAAATTAGATGAATATTTTTATCACTATAATTTTCATGAGAATCATTATAAAAGACATACATGGGAATTATATATTTACCACATAAAATAAATAACTGGTGAATATGGAATGTGTCTCACTGAAGTAAAAGTGGGATGGAAATCCCTTACTAATATTGTATTAATGAATTGATTATGTGTAATAAATTTAAATCCACAAAAAATAAGTGTAAATAAAAAATAAAATAATTAGAATTCATTTCATGCATAATAATGTAATAACATAGTCAATGAAGTATAAGTATAACCCAATGAATGGAAATTGAGTTAAGAAACCCCTTACCTCGAGCCCAACTTACTTCAAAAGTGCTCTGACCATTATTATAATAAATTTAAATTTATTATGATTATATAAAAGAGTAATTTATATGCTTATAATATCATATATGATCCACTTATATCATTTCAAAACCAATTTATTAATAATCCATTGTTAAAATCATCATTTATGGGTGTTGACTCTTTCAGTTTTCATTAGAATTTCAGTTCGATAAACCAATACTTGTAATTTAATCATTTTTAAGAATGATAATCATGATATAAAACAATATATATTAATTATATATATTTTTATAGTCACCCATAAAGGATAGATATAGAAAAATTAATTACATCATTCATGGAGATGGTAGGTCGTGCATACACATGAATGGTATTTTTACTTTTCGATGGATTGAATGAATGAATGGTAAATAAAAATTAAACTTTATAGAATAATTATTATATTATATATATATATCTTATATATTCACTAAATATATCCTTATTACAATCCATATAAATTATAAATGAAAAATTAACCACATCACTTCGTGGTGGTGGTTGTCTATATGTACCCATGAGCGATGTTTTCATTTTCCAATAGACAAGAATGTAAGAAGGTAGATATGATATTGTAATTCCAAAAGTATAATTAGGTCATTAATATCATTTATAAATAATGAATCCATCCTAATAACCATCCATGAAATATGTATACGGAAAATGAATTGTTTCGCTACATGGAGGCGGTAGTTCATATGCATTCACGAGAGATACTTTAACTTCCCATTTGATAGAAGAGAGGGTGGATATTGGTTGTTTTATAATTATAATAAAATTTTAGTATATTTAGGATAAAAAATTTAATATTTTATGATTAATTACATATATTTTGATGAGGTATAAGAATAAATAAATTAAAAGATGTTGGGTAAGATGATTACATCTTCTTCAGTAGGTCTCTTTTAGATCCTTTCTTAAGGACCCTTGAAATTGTATTTTGAGGATAAAAAATATAATTCATGGATATATAATTGTAGAATATAATTTTTCATTGTATTTTCATGATATATAGCACAAAATGGTGTAAATAAAAGAGATAAGGGGTGTTCTTTTATAAGAGAGGAAAAGAACACACTTGGAATTACTAAAAAGATTAAAATATAATTAATTAATTATCAATCCAAATGATTATATATGAACATAGCTTATACGAAAAATATTATAAGGTTGAAATAACATCATATAATGAAATTTATAAGGTTTTTTATTTCATTTTAAGCCTTATATTTTGGTTTAACTCCTTCATTAATCGATTTTCACCTTAACTACGGTAATGAGTTTTCCAATTTTAAAGGGTAATAATTTTAATTTTAAGAAAAAAATTAGCTCATAAATGAAAGAAAATGAATTTTTAAAGAATTTATTATCATATTTGTCCTCTTCCAAGTTTTTATGATTTTTAAATAATTTAATAAAATATTATTTTTCATAAAATATCATTAATGGAACTTTTGATACTATTCATTTACTTTGAATTTATTGTCATCTAGATAGTTATGTAATTTGAATATAAATATTTCATACAACCCAAAAATGATATATTTATCTAAAAAATTATTTTAACACTATAATTCACCCAAATTGTATTAATTTTTATATTTTTAATATCATTTATTTTTATTTTTATATTAACAGAATAAATACGGTGTCAGAATTGTGTAAGAATTTATGGTAATTATTAAATCAATAAAAAATATTTATAAATTATCATGAAAAAAATTAATTATTCTTTCAAATAATAATTTAGAAAAAAATTATACTCTTTATCGTTATGTAAAATTTTAGAGTTATTAAATTCAAGAGATTAACATTTAGGAATTTTGTTTACTTAAAATAATATAAATTTAATTACCAAGGAAAAATGGTACAAAAATGGAATATATTAAAATTTGTGATGTATATGGTCTAATTTCTTTCATAAAATAAAATAAAGGCAAGGTTTGGGTCGATTTTGTGACCTCAACACATGGTTTTAACCCTGTTTTATCCATTTTATCCTTACCAAGGTGACATATATTTACCAAAATTACTATTCATAATGACAAAAAATAAAATGGACATATTTTCCAAATTTGAAAATCCTTATTCAAAATGTGGTATATATTTTTTAATATTAAATATCTAAAAGTAGAATAAATCAATTTTAATATAAATGCATAAAACTCAATAAATTGTTTTTAGAAAAATATATTTTTATGGATAAAAATTAACTTATATCAAAATCTTGAATATTTTTTATTCAAGTGGAATTAATTATATTATTAAAAATCAAATATTTAATATTTAACTTTAATAACAAATCCAAAATATAATGGTACTTTTAAATTAATTTATTTGATGAAATGAAATGGCATTATTTGAAAAATCTGTATTTTTTACTATTCACTAAAAAATCAATCATTTTAAAATAAACAAAAATTTCACCCTAAGTTAATTTTTATATGATGATTTAAAAATATATGATAATTTTATAAAATATATTTCCCTAAGTGTCATAAATTAATTTTAATTTCGACACATAAAATGCAATAAAAATCATTTTAAATAAAATGAATTTTCAAGCATAAAATGATTTTACTAAAAATTGAGTGCTTATTTCCTAATAATTAATAAATAAATTTATAATTTGTAGGAATATTATAAATATATTTCATAATTTGGTGACTCATATTCATATCTTCTAATACATCTACTATGTTATAATTTTCACATTTAAATGACAATAATTTTATAATATATATCAATCTACTTAAAGCTTAGTGTTGTGTGTTAAGGAATGAATCAAGATTATTATTATTTTATATAAAATTTCCAAGGTTTTAAATTATAACCCCTTAAATAAATTGAATCCTCACAATATTATCTCAGTCATTAAATGTTCAATATTTTAAAACACCTTTATTGAAAACTCACATCATACAGAGGGATAATGAAACTTAAAAAAAAAGGAAAAGAGGAAAACCTAAAGTTTTCCTAAAATAACACATAATTGTGTTCCTAGATAAGAAGAAAATTGGTGGGAAGTTAAATTATATAAATATAGAAGAAATATATCACCCAATGACTAATAGAGAGTGATAGAGAGTATGGTCATGAGAAAGTTAACGATCATAAAATCATAAATATTTGATGGGTGAAAAGACAATTGATTCATTGAAAATGAAGGTAAAAGTATACATTTTTTATTTCAATATCCTTTTCCTAATTTTGTGGGATTATTTTAATATCAAGATATAGAACCCGATAAAATTTACTTATTTTATTTCTTTCCATTTCATAAGGAAAAATTTCTTCCTTTGTTTATGTTTCAATGAATTTACACTTCATATATTACTCAAATTAATGTATATTCAAGTTGAATTTTTCATTCATGAAGAACTAAAATTAAATTTTAATGGATCATAATATCTATAAAATAATTATAAGTTATTCATTATATCTCTAGTTATCATCAAAACTAAAATGGTTATCACAAGTTATCTAATATGGATAAATACAATACATTATTTTATAAAAAATTAACAATAAAACCCAAAGTTTAATATAATACATTCCATAAATAGTTAAAATTAAGACTCCTCCAAAATATGTCTGACCAAATTCAAAACCCATAAATTTAAAATATTTGATCACATATATATTTGTTTAAGATCAAATTTAACATTTATCCCCAAAAAATATGACATAGCTCATAATGCTACTTACCCAACATGTGTATACCTTGATTATCTTAAAACATGATAATAAATTAAATCCCCATAAAACATCAATGAAAACATATACACTTCAAAAAATTAACACTATCATTATTCATTAAATAAAATCACATACTATTTATTATATTCTATAAATACAAATATGAAATTAACTTTATCAAAGATGAACTAAATCTATTTTTCATCAAATCACTAACCAATTACAAGGTTAACAATACTATCCCATTTAAATTATCAATTTAAATCATCTATTTATCCCAAATAAAAATTATTAACTAAACATCAGGCATAAATTAAAGGGCTTCTTTCCCTTAATCATGTGATCTCCAAAAATATCATCGTATCACTAAATCAATTTTCTTGGTTATTAGCACCATTCAATTTATGTTTTCAAATATATAAATAAAAACTATTGTGGAACAATCCTTAGATGTTTCATGATTCTTATAACCAAAATATTATTGATATAATATTCCTGCAATCTAATTTTTGAATCCTAATACATACATACTTCAATCATTTCACTTTAATGATAGGCAAACCATAGGGTTTTTATTGGTCCTGGAGTTAACCCTTGGATTATGGAATTAACTTGGATATTTCCCAAGTTCAACATAAATAATACATTGAATTACTCATAAATTAATTTATATATGACCTTTATTTCCAAATAGTAAATATCTTCCCCTTTCTTTGATACATTATCCTAGGTCCTCCTTCCCACATTCTTGACAAGGATAAAATTGAACATTCATTAATCTATGGTTATTACCACACAAACTTTAACAAAATTACATCTTCCTATTATTTTATGCATTAGGAAACTCTCCAAAGTTTATGTTTCTAATCATATATCATGATAGATGATTAGGAATAATCACAAGGTTATGAATTCTAGTTCCCATTTCATTTAGTTTCTAATGAGTAAAATCATTTCATTTTCTATAACATTCATAATTAATATGAATCATCCTAGTTCCACCACTTTCTAAAACCAAAAAACATAGTGTGATAAACAATAATCATAGAGAGATATCATGAAAAATCATTTATATAATTTATAAATTTTGACACCTTCTTTCCAATCTGTGACACATTAGGTTTAACCTAGAAAATCCTTGGTTATCATCTATTAAAATAATTTATAATGTTTCATAAGGAAAATGTTAATTAACTCAATAATATCTTATAGGAGTGTCAAACCATGTTTGTAGTAAGGGAAAACTCACCCTACATCAAAATGATGGTCAAGATATACTCGACTGAATCATTAAGGGTTATTACACCAAGATGAATCTATTCTAAAACCGCATCCACTTATAGAATCTTGAAAGGGAAGTATTGTATGGAAAACCATATAATCTATACCATACTAAAACATTAATATGTTATTCTATACTTAGTCTTATCCTTATGGGTTTTTACCAAAGTTATCTAATCATAATCTCAAAATATTTACTAAATCCTACTTAATACCAACTATAGAGATTCATAATTTTCATATATAGATAATACATATTAATAAATAAATATTCATTATATAACATTATGATACACACTAGAATCATATAGTTTTAGTTTCTTTGAAAACTTAGATACATAAAAAATTAGTTCATAAGATATCTAAATCATTTTTCATAAATTTCTTTATAACTATCACCCTTGTTAGATATATCATAATTAAAACCTTTCTTCATAACCTGGGGAAAGGAAACATACGATAAGGTTAGACTTGATACTCATTAAGAGTAAAAAATGAATATATAAATGATTAATAAATCATAACATGATCATAAAGGTATGATAACATGATATTAACATTTTAAAACCAAACCCATCATATCATAGATTAGAATATTGAAACATGGCATAAATCTTGGAAGTTTATAATACATGAATCATAATGGAATAAAATAACTTGATCTATGGGAGCATAACATTATAATAAGACATAAGTTTGTTGAATAAAGTGTTTAATAATCATAATAATATAAATATTATGTCATGTATAACCACCAAGACATTCATAACATGTTTATATTACACTAACTACTCATGTATCAGCTTTGGTCTTGAGATAATCTCCCACGTATACTCTGTTGGGATTGGGATAACCTATCATGTAACAACCCAGACATTTTTAAATGATTAAATTTCTTATTAATAAATGGAATTATATAAAACACATGAACTATATTGGTTATTTTGGGAACATTATAAGTTATATGATTTTATATTTAAAATACTATTAATAATTGTTACCATTGATAGTATCACCATTATATAGTGATATTATGATTATTATATATTAAGGGTTATGATAAAGTCCAACTAACATAGAAAAATTAAGTGATGGCCAAGACCGGTAGAATCGTACCCTATGAAGCCCATTTATCAGATATTTTTAGGGAGACAACATCATTGTACATTTCCCTTGATGACGCCCCAACCAAAATTCAATAACTAAAGCATGAATGAAATTTTTTATGGGAGAAGTTCAAGGTCAGTGAGATCATGACCCAAAACAATGTACTCCAAACCTCCCTAAGAAAATATAAACATCGTAGACCTTACCCATAAGTAATTCACTAGTGTCGTAAAAGGATAAGTATCTAGACCCTAATAGTCTAAGTTTTTATATATTCTTTCAAATAAAAAATGATTATATTAATCTTTTCTTAATATTAATTTTTAAATTATTAAATAATGAGTTTGTTAAAAACTATATTTTGATACGATAAAACATAAATTATATTCTTGAGAAATATATAGTTTTTATCAAGACACTATTTTTGATGAATTTAATTTTTTTTAAATAAATGATATTTTAGTAAAATAATATTATTAAATATATATTATAATATAATTTTATGAAGTCAAATGTAATTGTTATAATAGTCCGAAAAATTTTATTGTAAAAAAACTAGTATTTTTAAATAAATGAGGATTTTTGTTTTAAAGTGTTAATTATCATATTTAGATATTTTTTTATAAAATAAAAATTATTTTTAAAATCATGATGTCAAAATTATCCAATGGTGATTTTTTCATAATTTGTAGTGGGTCAAATTTTTAGGTAAAATTTAAATTCGGTATAAATATACTATATGTATTATGACATCATAATTTCCCAAAAGCGATGTAATATATTCCATAAAGGGTATAAAAAACCAAATATATATTTCCACTTTAAAATAATTTGTTTTTGAATTGATTCTATTTATTTTATAAGACCTTAATAAATTATCCAAAATCTATATTATATTTTAATGTTTTAAAATATATTCTTTATAAACATGACTCACTTACACATCACCAAGGGAATTATTTTAATTTATTATATTGTTATACTAATAAAATAATTAAAACGAATCCTCTTTAGTAAAAATAATTTGAAAAACCCAAGGTAAGTTTTGTGGATTTGATTACTTTATCATATAGAGTCTAAAACCTATGTTTGGAAATTAATAAAGAATTCTACTCTCTTTTTCTATATAAACCCACCCAAACATCCATTACTATTCACTAAACAATATTAGATCATGAAATTACTCTACCTTTACTTGTCTGTAGTCCTCAAGATGTTCCACCAATCTCTTAAGAAGATCCTCCAATGTTACTAGAAGCATACTCTCAAGGTAAGGGATCCTATCCTTCTTTTCTATATTCAAGCACCTTATTTATGTCATGAATTTTGATTTATAATTCTTCAAGTTGGGATTTGTTTTTACAAATCCCTATTACATTACTTACGATTCCAAAGTAATGATATACCCCTTTATCTCTCATTCTCCCCTTTTATAAACCTTTATGTACACCAGTTATGATGCTGAAAATTATCCTATGATTTTCCATGCCAAACATTTGTATACTGAATACCCGTCTCCATTTACACTCAAGGGTATTCTCTTAGTTGTACCTATACTTCATTGATTGGGAATTTACATGTATACATCCCACATTACTTAATTGGGGGGGGGGGGGGTTAAAATTGATAAAATAAATCCTTTGTAGCGTGATGTATGTGGAAAACTTATGCATGTACATGATATGAAATTTATGGGTGGGGCTAGAATTATATAGCTCTCCAATGCACTAGGTAATGTTTTTATCTCATTAGATTCCATGTAGGGTTATTGGGATCTTATACTAAGAACACTATGTTATGATTTCTTGGTGATTATCATTAAATTATGTTTATGATGTCATGTTTTATGTTTTTTACACATTCCTATGTTACCTTTATGTTATCATGATATATCACGCCTCATTGTTCAATATTATTATTATCACCCCTCTTATGTTACCTTGATATGCCTATTGGATCACATATACTACTTTAACTTATTTTACTCTTTTTTTGTTCTATTATTGGTATTTATAGCTCAAACATTTCTTATGTATGTCCACAGGTTACCCTGTATAGTTTTAGATGAATGATGAAATTTTAAAAGCATGTTACAGAAGTTTTCCATGATTTCATTGTATTTCAGTTGAAAGTTGTTAATCTATATACCTAGTTTTCCATAGAAACTAGGTTTTTTTGTCTTATGGGATTTTATAATGTGTACCTTTATATATTAAATCATGAATTAAGGTTTATTAAAGATATGGGTTGTTATATTTGGTATTAGAGAAAAGACTAGTTATTTTTGGGATTAAGATCAGAAAACACTTGTGAAATATTTATGTATAAGACTAAACATAGAAAAAAATGTAAATTTTGATAAATTATATAGTAAGTGTTTTACAAGAAAATACATACATGTCTAGATACTATAAGTGGATGTGCCTCTAACACATAGGTACCTAGTGGTAATAACCCCAAAAGGGTGCATTGATCTGGACTTGATCGTTACTTAGTGCACCATAATGGGCCTTGATGCACACATAGTTTGACACTCCCAATTGATATTCTTTGGTAAATTCAAAAGCTCATTATAAACCATTTTTAAGGGAAAAACCATAAGATTTTATATTATTATATAGATAATGGATAAATTAGATTGAAACCTATAAATTCATAGGTTAAAGAATATATTCCATTAATGAGTTATCCCTTTAATATTGATGGTTTCCTGTTTAGATCTTTAATAGTTAAAGAAATTCTCAACCTCTATTTTCCCTTTATTTATAGTTAATGTCTTGAGATAGGAGGAAACATTTAAAAAACTAATGTGAGGGGAAATGTGATGACTTCCCAAATGAGATTCCCAACCCAATGGGAGAATGAATAATTTTTTTTGCGATAATACTTTCTTGATTAACTCAAGTATTGAACTGAAACCTAAATCAGGAGGAATTCAAAAATCCTCTTAAGATAGAGAAAGTTTCAATTGATACCTTTATGCGACAAATACCTCTAAATTTTAGTGGATCTAATGAACCCTTAATCATAAAAAAAAGTATCAACTACATTTAAAAGATCTTCTCCATCCTTTAATTCTTTAAGAAAGAGAAGTTCATGCTGGATGTTTATCATATAGAGAGAGAAGTTTATAAATGGTGGATGTTGGTAAAAAATATGAATAATGAGGTGGATATCAAAGTGATAGTGTAAAGAATTCTAGAAATTGTTTTTTAAAGAAAATTTACTCACATTATTAAATTTAATATAGAGATATATTTCCTCAGATTTAAGAAAAAGGATGAAAAATATGTTAGGGAGTATGAGGAAAACTTCACAAGAATTTCATGATACACCTCTGACTTTTTAATTTCCCCCGAATATAAATTCTACAACTTATTTGATGGTATAAAGATGAATATAAGAAAATAATTTTCTAATAAATAGTTTTATAACTACAAAGAAATTTTCTGATGTTCCCTCAAAGTTGAAATAGAGATCAATGAATCTCAGGGGTCTCTTAGGACTAGATACAAGAATTAGATAATGGATTTTAATTTTAATGGTGTGATGGAGAAATATAATGGTGGTAAGAAAGTCCTTCATCCTACTTATCAATTTTTTTGGAAGAAGAAACCCAAAATTTTCTTGAAGGGGACTAGGAAATGATTTAGGTATGGGAAAGAAGGGCAAAAATCTAGCAATTAATGGTGGGATAAATCCACCAATGTGATGGAAGAAAGGAAAAACCAAGTAAACCCTCATACAATTATCCAATGCTTCAACTATAGAGAACATGGAAAACATGCGAATCAATTTCTTAAGACAAGGGTTACCGATGAAAACTGATGACAAAAACCACCAAGGCATAGAGATTAAGGGAGGGCTTATGAAATCACAACTTCTGAGGCGAATCCTAATAATAAAGTGGTGAAAGTTATTCTAGTTATTCATTAAAGAATATAAAATGTAATTTTAGATTATGGTTTTACATATTCATTCATTTCGCTCATGGTTAGTAGAACTATTAAAACACCACCTCAAAACATGGATGTTGAGTTATCAGTAAAGATAGTGAATAGATCAATTGTTTCATCCCAAGTATATAACTCACCCCTATACATATATATGGGATGAACTTCGAAAAAAACCTTTCGATACTCTATTTAGAATTATTTTATGAAATCATGGGTATGGATTGGCTTTCCTTATATTGAGATAATATAAACTGCTGAGAGAATGAAATCACCCTTTTTATCACAAATCTCCCTCCAATTCTATACAAGTGAAAGGAAGAGGATGAATCTTCTTTTTCATCAAAATGAAAAGAGTGGATATTATTGTATTATAATCCATCATATATAGCTTAATTATTGAGACTGAATAAAATATAATCCTTAACGACATGCCCATTGTAAAGGAATTCGATGATGTGTTTCCTAAAGAATTGTCAGGTCTTCCTCCTAGCCGTGAGTTTGATTTCTCAATCAAGCTCATACCTAGAGATTTTATAATATATAAGACTCTATATTAAATGTCCATTGTTTTACTTGAGGAGTATAAGAAAGAAATACATGATAATATAGATAAAGTGTTTATAGGCCTAAGTGATTTACCATGGTGTGCATCAGTACTCTCTATCAAGAAGAAGTATGGGTCTGTGCACCTCTACATTGATTATCATGAGCTCAATAAGATCAAGATAAAGAAAAAGTATCATTTTCCATGGATTTATTTCTTTTTTGATGAGCTACATGATCAAGATACTTCTCTACGGCGGATCTTTGGTCATGATATTATCAAGTAAGGGTGAAAAAGGAGGATATCCTCAAGAAATATTTTCATACAAGGTATGGGAACTATGAGTTTACAGTGACACCATTTAGACTCACTAATGCTCCAAAAATCATCATGGAGAAAATTTGTGGTTGTCTTTATATGCAATATTATTATGTACTCCAAAAGAAAGGAGGAATATGTGGAGAATTAAAATTCTGTTCAAAAGGCTTTTTGAAAGGAAAACTTATTTTCAAAGTATAGTAAATGTTAGTTTTGGTTAGAGAAAATAACTTTTTTAGGACATGTTATCACCAAAAATAGGATATCTATGGATCCCTAAAAAATAGAGGTAGTAAAAGGATGTCCAAGGCAAACACCTATGATGGAAATCCAAAGTTTCCTTGGATTTGTTGGGAACTATCATCGATTTGTGAGAGAATTATCAATATTTTTAAGCCCACTAAACAAGATAACTCTAAATGGTTTCAATTTTTTACAGACTGATGAATTTTAAGAAATCTTTAAATATTTTAAGAATAGGATAATCACTACACCTACCCACCAACAGGGATGGATTTGTGATCTATAGTGATGCATCCTAAAAGGTATTGGGTTTTTTACGCATTCAAGAAGCTAAAGTGATAACCAATAATACCTTACCATCAAATATCCATGATTATAACTACACAATGCATGATCTATAATTGGTAGTAGTTATATTCACATTTAAGATTTAATGAAATTATATCTATAGGGAAAAGTGTGACATATATACAGATATAAAAAGTCTCAAGTAAATAGTGACAAAAAATAAGATTAATATGTTCCAATAAAGATGTTTAGACCTAATAAAAGATTATGATTTTTCAATCCATTACCATCCTGGGAAAGCAAACAAAGTGGTAGATGCTCTATGTAAAAAGGATCTCATAACCCTATCCATGATAAGGATTGTAAGGGATCTAATCTACTTTTACATAAAAAGGATGGAAATGGAAATAATAAAATGATATTTATCCCAAATTTCTCCACTAACATCTCAATTATATATTTTTTAGAGGATCAAGGAGGCGCAGAAAGATGATGAGTTGCTACATAATAAGGCAGTGAATACTCCAAAGTTTAACTTTCTTGAAGATGGAGTTATAAGGTTTGTAACTCTGATATGTGTCCCATAAAAACTAGAAATGAATAGAGAACTTATAGATGATGAAAATATCTCATAATTCTATATTATTCATGGAATAACTAAGATGTATAGAGATTTTAAGAAAAATTTATGGTTAGATAATAGGAAGAGGGAGATTGTGGAGTTTGTATCTTGATAGTTGGTATGCCAACAACTCAAGGTGGACTGATAAAAGTCTAAGGATATAATGTAACAATTTCCCATACCAGTATGAAAATGGGAAAAAATAACCATGGATTTCATCATAGGACTCCCAAGGAAACCTAAATGCAATAATTCCATCTGGGTGGAAGTTAATCACATTACAAAGTTGGAACATTTCATTTCTATCATGTAATTTTTTCTATTGACCAACATACCAAGATATATATATGGGAAGTGGTAAGACAGCATGAAGTTCCACTATCTATTGTATCTGATCAAGATTTAAGGTTTACCTTGAGGTTATAGAGAATCCTTTAGCAATAATTGGATATTGAATTGAGTTTCAACACTACTTATCACCCTTAGAAGTATGGTCAATCATAAATAACCATTCAAACATTTAAGGATATAATAAGATCATGTTTAATGGATTTATAAGGATATTGGGATTATAACTATCCCTTAGTGGAGTTCTCATATAATAATAGTTTCTATTATATCATTTAAATAGAACCTTATGAGTCTTCATATGGGATGATGTGTCATATTTTGACATGTTGGGATGAAGTCAGAGAGTAGAAGAATATGGTACCTTATCTTATCCAAGAGATCACTGAGAAGGTTAAAACCATACAAAGAAATTTAAAATCTATAAAAAGCTTATATAAAATCTATACATACAATCGTTGATGAGAACTAGAGTTTGAGGTTTAAGATAAATTTTTACTTCATATTCATTGTGGAAAAAAGTAATGAGGTTTGGGAAGAAGGGGGAGCTTAGTACTTGATACATTAGCCCCTTTGAGATCATCTATCACATCAGAGTTGTGACTTATCGACTACAACTCCCACCTAACCTATCTCAGGAACATGATGTGTTTCATGTATCCCTCATGAATCCAAATGTGTCACCATCGAAGAATTATAATTCATATTAATAGTAGCTAGTGAAGACATTAGATTATAGAGATAAGGTTCTATGAAATAAGAAAATTCACCTGGTCAAAGTGCTGTGGTGGAACCAAAACTTTGAGGAAGCTACATGGGAACCATAAGAGGCAATTAAATAGAAGTACCCTCATTTATTTTGTTGAATGAAAACAAAATATTTAGGGTGAAATTTATGAAGCAGGAATAATGTAAAAACCCTAAATATTTATAAATTAAATTTTTTTTTTAAATGAGTATATAATTTATTAAGGAATAAAATTATATAAAATACATGCACTACTTTGGTTATTTTGAGATTGTTATAAGTTATATCCTATCATATTTGAAATACAGATAAACATCATAACCATTGATAGTATAGACATTATATAGTGATTTTATGATTATTATATATTAAGGGTTATGATAAAGTCAAATTGACACAGAAAAAGGAAGAGATGACCTCGACTAATAGGATTATACCCTATGAAGCCAATTTATTAGAGATTCTGAGGGAGATCACATCATTGAGATTTTTCCTCAACCAAGACGAAGTTGAGAATTCAACAACTAAAGCATGAATGAAATTGTTTATAAGATAAGTTCAATCTCATTGATATCTCAACCCAAACCATGTACGCCAAACCACCCTAAGAAAATATCACAATCACACACCTTACCCTTAGAGCATTCACTGGTTTAATAAATAGATATGTATCTAGACCATAATTTTATGATTTTGTCTATTTTTATATTAATAAAACAATTCATATATTTATCTCTTTGTAATATTAATTTTTAAATGATTAAATAATGAGAATGATAAAAATAAGATTTTGATACAATGAAACACAAATTGTATTTTTGAGAAATATATAGTTTCAATCAATACACACTTTTTAACGAATTTAATTTTTTTTGAAATAAATTATATTTTAATAAAATATTACTATTAAATAATATTTAGAAAATATAAATGATAATATAATTTCAATAAATCAAATGTAATTTTTATAAGGGCCATAAAATCGTAATTATAAAAGCTAATATATTTCAATAAATGGGGATTTTTGATTTTAAAGTGTAAAATCATCTATTTATAGAATCTTTTTTATAAAAAAATATTATTTTTGAAATTAGAACATTTAAACTATCCAATGGTTATTTTTTCATAATTTTATGAGATAATATAATTTTGAGGTAAAAAATTAAATATGGTATAAATATATTATATGTATTATGACATAAAAATGACCCAAAAATAATGTAATATATAACATAAAAGGTATCCCTGACCAAATATATATTTTCCATTTAAAATAATTTGTTTTTAATGTTATTTCATTAATTTTATAAAGTCTCAATGAATCCTCCAAAAACTATTTTATATTTAAATGTTTTAAAATCAATTCTTTATCAATATGAATCACACACACATCACTAAGTGAATTATTTTAATGTTTTTGGTTATTATACTTATAAAATAATGAAAATCACTCATATTTTATAGAAATCATGGTCAAAAAACAATGTAAGGTTTTTGATTTTGATTACATTATCATATAGAGTTCAAAACCTATGTTTGAAAATTAATAAAGAATTATTCTCTCTTTTTCTATATAAACCCACCAAAAATCCCATTCCTCTTCACTCAAGACTCTTAGATAATGAAATTACTCTTCCTTTCCAACTCTAGATTCCTATAAATGACCACCATTCTCTTAATAATCTACTCCCAATCTTTTTGAAGTTTCCTCTCAAGGTAAAATATCCTAACCTTATCTTCTTTATTAAAGAACATTATATGTGTCATGTTTTTTTGATTTAAAATTGTTTAAATTGGGATATGTTTTTACACACACCTATTATTTTCCTTATTTTTCCCAATTAATTATAGACCCCTTTATTTCTTATTCACCCTTTCTATAAACTTTTATGCACACTCGTTATGTTTCCAAAATTATCTTGCAATTTTCCATGACCAACATTTGTATAGTGAATACCTATCTCAATTTCCATTGAAGGTTATTAACCTAGTCATATATATACTTAATTTATTATGTATTTACATGTATGTAACACACACTCCTTAATAGTGAGGCTAAAATGGATGAAATACATACTTATGTTGTATGATCTATGTGGCACACTTATGCATGTGCATGATATAAAAGTGATGGGTGGGACCAGAAGTATATATCCATACAATGCATTTGGTAATGTATTTGTCTCATGATATTCCATGTATTGTGAATGAGAATTTATAATAATCACACTATTTTATTATTTTCTTTATGTTTAGACTTGAATTATGTTTATGATGTCATATTTTATGTTGTTTCCACATTTCTATATTTCCTTTATGTTATCATGATATATCATGCCTCATTTTTAAATATTATGATTCTAAACCCTATTATTTTACCTTTATTTTACTCATGAATTAAATATATTTATTTACCTTATTCTATAATTTTTTTATTCCATTATTGGGATTTATAGATCCCCCCTTTCTTATGTACGTTCCTAGGTTACCCCGTACAATTTTAAAAGAATGATAAAATTTTAGGTGCATGTTAAGGAAGTTTTTAATAATGTTATTGTATTTTTGTTTCATTTTGTTATTATATGTACCTAGTTTCACAAATACACTAGGCTTCACAATCTTCTAGGATTATATAATGTGAAACTTTATGTAATAAATCGTGAATTAAGGTGTATTAAATATATGGGTTTTCATATCTCATGTACTCTATTTTTTAAGTCTTAGGATAAGCTCTAGTGTCCCGTTTGATATCATAAAACACTACCCCATACCAAATGAATTTTATGGATTTAAAATTTTGGGTCCTCCAATTGCACAATCATAAATCCATTCATATGTATGCCAAAAGATGATAAAAACATTCATCATAACTTAACCCATGGAAAAGAAAATAATTTTTATTGATATTTCATCATTATAAACATAAACCATTCATATAATGAATAAATATTTTATCATTGGATCATATCCTCATTAAATCCTAAGTAACATCAAATGATGTTATGAATGATGAAAAATTCTTTTAAAAGATCATTGAAATATTTCTTGAGGAAAATAACCTTTTATTTTTAAAACACATATTAAAAACTAAAAATTTCAAAAATATTAATGTAAATTTTTTTAAAAAAAATAAAAATGGAAAATTTTAAAGGAATATTCAAATCATTGTGTGTTAATAATGGTGGAAAATTAAGTTCATAACTTGTATATTAATAAAATAAATATTCTATTCATATATTCGGTAAAAATTCAAAAGTAACTCATTTGGAAAATGATAAGAAGATTCCTTATATTTTTTTTGAAATAATCAAAAATGGGTAAAATGAATTTTTAATAATAATATCAGAATAGTAAAAACATTCTTGATTTTTTTATAAAACATGAACATAGGAGAAAAATGATATTTGATAGAAGAGAAAAATAATGTTGGTTTTACTTAAAAAAATTATTTGGGTATATTGAGTAATTAAAGTGAGGAAAATTAAAGGAAACCATTTATTCTCAAGGAAAAAAAAGAATAATAAAATTAATGGTTTTTATTAAGAAAGTATCATATAATTTCCTTTAATGGAAATTCAATCATAAATAATCCTGATTAAAATGTGATTGAAATATAAATCCCTTACCAATTTGGGAACTTTAAAATCAAAACCATATGAAAGATAAAACCATATATGGATATGTACGTCCCCATAATTTTCATGAGAATAATCATAAAATAAATTCATGGGAATTATATACACCACATAAAATAAATAAGTGTTGAATATGGAATGTGTCTCACCAAAGTAGAAGTGAGATAAAAATCCATTACAAATATAATGTCATTAAACCAAGAATTAATGAATGAATTGATTATGTATAACAAATTTAAATCCACACAAAAAAGTTTAATTAAAAAATAATACAATTATAGGTTATTTTACACATAATCATGGTATAACATAGTCAATTAAGTATAAGTATAACCCAATAAATGGAAATTGAGTTAAGAAACCTCTTACCTCAAGTTAAAATTTTATAGAAAGAGTTATAACCACATGTATAGTAATTTTAAATTTATTTTAGTTCTATAAAAGATTCATTTATATATCTATAATTTAATGTTTTATGTTTTAGATAGGGTTGAAATTTCTAATGAAATTTAAAATTTTTCATTGGTGGATGGGTCATTTTGAATTTCAGGAATAAGAGTGAGGTTTCAAGGGTTTGAACATCCATAATTTTTGTTTTCAAACATAGATTATGATTTAGTGGAATTCTAAGGGGTTTGGTAAAACACCGAAGAAGAACAATCATATTTTTGGAAACAACTATTATGGTCCATTCAGGTCATGAATCCCATTCATGACGTGAATGGATTTCATGGGGTGTGGCATGGCGGATTCAAGATGTAAAATTATAGGGTCTTACCCCAAAAAATTCACAATGTATAGATGGTTCACTTCACAAATTTGGTTCACATTGTGAATCATGTGGGCTGGATTTTAAAAAAAATATTAACATGGGATCAACCTCTTATTTTTCTTCATGGAATAGGAGGGTGCCCAGGTTTCGGTACTAGCTCCTATCCCTCTCTTAGGGATATTTGGGCCTCGTCCATTTAAAGTCTAATTCAATCTCCATTAATAATGTTGGATATCCCTTAGTAATATCCTGAATCCTATTTCTTCTTTCCTTTATTTATCTTCTTGTATATAATTCTAAATCTACGTGATCTCTTTTTTCTTATTTTTATAGTGTTTGTCTAATCTTTTGATTTATATTGATTTATCTTAAGTTAAAGGTAGATAATTTATTAGTGTAACTCCCTTGGTATAAGTTAGGTGGTATATATGATTTCACTTTAAAATATTTGTTTTTATAACTTGAATCATTGTTCCATTCCTGTTGGACCTTCTATGCATTTATTCTCAAATGTGAATTAATAAAATTAAATAGTTAGACCGTGACCTAGTACCCTCTTACATGGTTGGAGGTAGATAACCTCAACCTAAACCACCACTTAAGGGGAGTTCAATTATATGATTTGGTACCCTCTTTGAATAATTATTAAACAACCCCATGGGTGTTTTACTTAAATGTATTGGCACATTTATAAATTCCCAAATGAATTAAATTAGAATATGATAAATAGATGTTTCACGATGAATTAAATCATGGAACATGTGTTTCCCTTAAAATTCATATTATTATAAATGGAATATCTAATTTCATATTACATTGACAATGATATGGGTTTATCCCTTGCCCTTATTTTATAATAACAACACCTAATAGGTACTCTAGCTTCTTAAATGAAAAATGAAAAATGGAAATGTTTGATATGACTAAAGGCATGGAACTTCCCATGGACTTCTAAATTTTATTTATAAATAAATGGCCCAAATTTCATACTTGAATTGTGATAGGGAATAATTTTATACATGGCCTATTTATTACACATATATAAATTATGATAAGGCATGGTTTCTAACGTGGACTTACTTATTAATTAAATCTAAATGATTAAATTAATTAAGTATTTATTGAGCGATACTCAGATCACTCTTTACCGAATGCCTTAGATATGATCATAGGATGTTGAGATTATATGTAACATGAGTGATACCAATTTACTTATTGTGAAATACCATTTATGAGATCATATGTTACTTGAATTATATTACAACTTGAGTGATGCTTGGGATCCTTATTAAATAATGACTAGGATAGGTACATAGGATGTTAGAGATTATTATTACCATGAGTGATATTAGTTTCCTCAATTCAGAATACTATGGGTAGACTTATAGGTTATATGAATTTTCTTATTCCTTGAGTGATACTTGGGTTTCTTTTTTATGGAATTACTTGGATGGTATCATAGTCTAGATGTTTTCCTCATGCTCTGATTGATACTTGGGTTTCTTTTTTATGGAACACCTTGAATTGGATCATGGGGAAATTAAAAGTTATGAGTGATACTTGGGTATCCTCTTTATAGAACACCATGGATGGGCTCATAGAATTAAAAGAATTACATTACTCCTTAGGCAACACTTGGGTTTCCTCATTATAAAATACCTTTGATGGGATCATAGGATAACAAAATTATATCATGCTTGTTTGTTACATGTGACTAGTTGAATCTCCTTATGATGATTATTATACTAGGACACCATTGATATGTACCTTGGGTCCTTGACCTACTAGTGGTCTTATGTTCATATACATGCGACTTCCCAGAATTTCTCCATGGTTTAGAGACACTCATTATACCTGGATTCCATGGGTTTACCCTGGGTCCCATACAACTATTATTATTTTATGACATTAGACTATCTTCTCAGAGTATGATGTCCCAGCCGATTGCGATAATTAAATATTTGACACTTATACTGCTTTTATATGGATGACTTGGAATTCCTCATTAAGTACTTTCCGGTTTATGTATATATATATATATATATATATATGTTCACATATATGATTATATATACATATGGTAATGTTAGAGATATTCCGGCTTAGGCTGAAGCAGGTATGGTCAAGAGGGTGTCATTGATGAACCTGAGAAAACTTATTTACATTTATTTATTTTCTTATTTATTAATTATATCTACACACTACTTTATTTTATATTTATAGACTATATTTCATTAGATATACTTAGTGGTTGCCTAATGAGTTTATCTCACACCCTATTTAAATTTCCATTTCACTGGGTACCCAAATAGACCTCATGGTTGAAAATTAAGATGGATGGACTATGTTGGGCTATTATATTTGTACATGGGAGATTAGGAGCATAGGGTTGATCCAAATCTCAATATACTCATGGAGATCCATTGAGGATATTTTACTTATTTTTGTATTGCTTATATATTACAGACTGTATATCCACTACTTTCATATTGTAGATCCACATGGACATGTATAGTTGTGTATTTGGTGTTGGAAATTTTATTAGTTATTATATTTATCTTCCACTGGTGTGTTATTATATTTATTATATCGTTGATTGTTTCATTATCTATTATAACTATGTGATACTCTGATCAAGAGGGCATAGTCGCCCCACTGTACCATCATTGGACTCTTTCTACTACTCAGAAGCCTCCAGTGTATGGGACAACATGCTTGAGGCCATGTAACTGACTGGATCGGGGCACCATTTTAGTGGCTCCTAGGTCTGTACATTACATATTTGTATCCAAGAATTTATTTTCCTTTGTCTTTCTATTTTGGGCTGGCAGAAAGGAGATAAGGAATGTGTCAGTGCTTGGTAAATAGCCATGTATGGGATTGATCACTCCACACATGGGGAAAAGACCAAGCGGCCAGGGATGGGACAATTGTTCATGTTGTTCATTATTATAGTTGATTATAATTTCACCTTTGGTGTTTGTTGTAATTTCCCTTTATTACTTATTTAGGATATGGTGGTATTTTACCCTTGGATCAGTATGATAAGGAAGTGTTGATACATATATCATTATAGGCATATAGAGATTCAGATTCCATGAATATTCCATGTCATGTAGGTTGAATTGGTGGACTTCCTAAAAAACATGTCAGATGTGAATTGTGTGTTTTAGTATCATGATCATATGTATACCATTTTTAGGTGATTATTTAACATGATTTTCTTACATACTATGATTCTGGGGTTTCTTTCTTATTTAGTGAATTGCCATGATTATTTCTTTGTTTTTCTTGTATTTATTGCTTGTGTAGCATTCCATGTTATGATTATGATATGTGGTTGGTTAAGTAAAGTGTTAGAATAAACCTAGAAAGTGTTTTCCATCATATATCGATGGTGTACTTTTATTTAACCAACTAATATGGACATGTTTGTGCCATGTACCATTGGATTCATGGGTTGAAACATTTATAGTTTTGATTAAATTGGGGAACCAATATAAATTTATAAGGTTTATGGGATTTTATAAATTAGGAAGGATACCCCATATAATCAAACCATAACATACGAACTTATTATATTACAAAATTAAAGGAAAATCTTGGTTTTCATTATATGAATGCTAACTGTAATTTATATGGTAAAGTACTCTTATAACTTGGAAATATTAAATAATCTAATTAAACACTGGCGATTATATGTTTATGATTAAATGTAATTTTTATTGTAAATGGTTTCCTATATAATGGATTGTGACTCTATCACTTGGGAATGACACCTTGTATGATTAAATTCATAAATGAACAACTAGAACCAAGTAATCTAGTTGGGAATGTTCCTTATGAGATGAACCATTAAGGATGTTTTGAAAATTTAATAGCATGACTATTGTGGGTTTCAATTAACTAAACCCATATTTGTTTTATGGGACCCTCATATGTCACCTTTATATTTCATATATCATAGCACTTAACCCATGTGGGTATAATTATACTATATGGGTTAGTTATTTATAGTGAATTAATCCACTTATATGGTGTTACATATAGATGTATGGTGGAATATCACTTAGCTAATTCCTCTTTAAAATGATAAAAGGCCATATAGTCTTCTTTTGAGATTTATTATATGTGGTCTTAGTTAATTAAAATTACAATTACAATGTAGAGAGTGTTTTCCTCTATATATTTTAATTTAAATTTTCTTTAACTAAGCCCAATTGTGAAAACCTTTTAGATAAAAAAATGGATAAAAGAAACTTATGAGATAAATTTCCTTTTTGTGATAGTATTTCAACTAAATAAGTAATTCCTAAAAGGAATTTTAATATAAATTGCCTATGTTTTCTTGTGGAATTATCTAAATAAAGTACCAAGAACATTTTTCTTATGATTGGTACTTGATTTTATTAAATATGAATTAGTTAAATTATTTTAAAATAACCATAATATGGTGTTATTATCCTAGACCCTCATGTAAGGGGTTAGTTGAATGTTACCTTGGGATATTCCTTAAATAGGAATGTGGAAATTACCCATGGGTCACTTTTACCTTTCCATTATGTTGATATAGAAATTAGGCCAATAATATTAGTGATCTTTTATCATGTGACCTAGCTAGAAGGTCGATGCTTCTTCTTTAGTAAGGGGCTAGCCCAGTTGCTGCAACACCCTTAGAATGTAAAGCCTTGCTAAATGATTGTGAATTGTTTTAGATATGAGGTTTCATTTGGGTGTCTGTTGTCCTGAGAAAGACTTTAATTTCTAAAATGACACATGAGTTGGACTGGTGGTCATGCTGTGAAACATGACTTTTTTAAGGATGTGGTCATTAGGTAATGCTCTAGTTTAGTGGGTTCAACATTCCTAGGGCATGTTCAGACAATATAAATAGGAATTACACTATAGTTATGAAAACTTGGGGTGGTACACATCGATACACGTGGTAACCATCAAATTTTTAAAAATGGTTCAATGAATTTTATGAGTTTGGTAGAATTTTTTAAGCATTATGATACTATGTTTTTATCATGAGTCATCTCTGAGGCAGAGTGACCTAGGAATTGAATGAAATATGACTCGTCCGGATTCTTGGGATGATGTTGTAAAAGTATTAGGTGTTGTGATGTGCCGATCAGTTAGTATTTCATTTTATTACTTATGTTAATGATGTGAAACAAAATGAATTATAAGGTAATCATGTTTACATCAAGATTAAATTGGATCTAGTTCACTTTCAAGTAGAGAGTTTCTTCTATTTTTAATTATACCTTGGAAACAAAGTATTGGACACTGTATCACCACATATTTGAGGTATGTAGCCTTTATTTATTCCTTTTTATGTTATTAAAGTGCTTGGGATGAGTCTGTAAGAGGTTGGGATAGTTTGAAATGCTTTTGGAAGGTTTTGGAGGCCTTTTTAGGGCTGCACAGTTTGGGCATGGTTAGAGGAAACCATGCGAGAATCCTAGGAAAACCATGCAACTCGAGGTAGTGGGGTCTCATATAGTTTGCACAAAGTTTGTCTAATCGTGCAAGGAGGCCGTGCGAAATGCCTTCGAGGTAGTATCATTCACATAGTAAGTGCACTGTTTGCTTAACTGTGTGATCTAACTATGCAGCCAATTAAAAATGATTTTTTTAAATACGGGGTTAGTCGGGATTCACCATAACTCACCCATTTCTTCTTCCATACGAACCCTATATGGGATTTCTTCCTATCAAGGTCTAGGGGTTCTCTTCCACTCAATTTGGAAGGTATTTTAAGGGTTTTCAAGGTGGTTTGAAGGCTATACATCCTGGGTAAGTCTATCCTCTTGGATTCTTCTTGGTTTCTCTCTAGATCTAATCTTCTTCATTTCTTAGTTTTCTAGATCTTCATCCGTTTCATGTAGATCTAGGATTTTTTAGCCTAAAGTGAATATTTTAGGGATTTTGATGATAGAGAGGAGGATCTAGAGTAGTTTGGGTGGTGTGTTTTTTGGATTTGTGGTGCGGTTTCTTGTGGGTCGATTTCGCCGGAACCCTAAAGGTATGTGGCTTCTCTACTGACTCCACTTGATTAGAACTAGTGACTTTGGTTAAAATTAATTGGATTTTATTTAAATTAATTGTGATAATGATGTGGGAATCTTGTTGGAAACCCATTTGGTGATGATTTGGGGATTTTGGGGAAAATGGGTTATTGTTGCAAAACGAGGATTTGTTGTGTGATTTTAAAATGTTGATTTTAAAATTGTTAGTGGTTTGATTATGAAAAATGTTTTGTGAAAGTTGGTTTTCAATAAATATGCTTTTCATTGAAATGTGGTTGGGTAGGGGAAATGGTTAAAGGGTGTTTTCAATAAATATGTGATTTATTGAAGTGAAATGGCTTGTCTTGGAATTATGGATGCACATAAGGTTTTGTTTGGTGGTAGATAATTTTTTGGCATAAAGTGGGGACCTTGATGTGATATACTTATTTTTGGATAAGTATTATTAATTGTGTGTGTGAATTGGGTAGGTAGTACCACTATAGAAAGAGGATTGATAAGGGATGAAAGGGCCACCATCAATGGATAAGTGGGTGGTAAGTGGGAAGGAAGTACCACCAGATGGGGAAAGGATGTTAGGATTGGAGGGAAGTTCCATCGTGGTTGTTTACAGGTTTGGGTGTGTGAGTCACCATTGTATGATTATTTGTGTAATGTTATGAGAGATGGAAATGGGTGTGGAAATGTGAAATAGTAAATGGTTTGTGGTGTGGTTGTTTGGATTTTCTATGTGTTGTGGTCATTTGGGTGAAAATGTCTTGGTAAAGGAGTGTTTGGATTGTTGTAAATTGTCGAACTATTTAATTTTTTATATAAAATATTTTATATAAATGTGCTAAAGGTTTTATACTAGTGGAACGTGTAGGGAAGTCATTTGGGGAAAACCTACTGAGTATTTTTACTCACCCCCTACTTTGGCACTTTGGTGCTTTTGCAGATGTCATTTTCTAGGACACAGGTAAGTGTAAAGCATCTCATTTTGCTAGTGGTTCTACATGAGGCTTTGGTGATGTTTTGGTTCTTGGAGTATGAAGCTTGGTGTGGATCTATGTATGGTGTCATAGTTCTTTGGGGTTATGTTGTTGAGTCTTATGCTTGGTATTCTAATGTTGGGTTTGGCTATATTGGTTTTTGGGAATTGTTATGGAATAGTTTGGTTGTCTTTGGGTAATGTATGGTTCGGGTTGCTATGTAATCATGCATCAAGTAGTTTTTGTTGGTAATGGATTGTTTGGTTGGTTGGTTTATCTCAAGGGAAATTTTTCCCCAATTTATTCTTGAAGCCCTCGTCATTTATTGCCAGCCTTTGGCACCTTGGGAGCATTGATTAAGGCCCAGTAGCATTCACCCGCCCCTCATGACAATGATATGGGGAATGATGTTACAATTGGTATTAGATTGTTCAGTTCTTGGATTTCAAGTGAGAGCAATTGTTCAGTCATTTGGCATTGATCGTTGGTCTTTGTGTTGACATTCGTTCTTGGCTTATTCCTTGAGTCAGGTTGGTAGAAAGGCATAGGATTTTCAGAACATGGAATGTATAACATAAAAAGACATAGATAAACCTTTTATGATGAACATCAAGTTACCAGGGAGTTGGGTACATAAGTGTTTTAGAGACACTTATAGGAAATGGAAGTCTCATTGTTGTGGGTGTATCCAATGAAATGAGCATGACATGCATGATAGAAATGAATTCCCACTAGATTTATATTTCATTGGGGTATAATAATTTATGGTGTGATATGAATGTGTGGATTTTGAAAAATCTATATTGGGTTTTAAAATTGAAGGATTTGAAACATGGAAACTTGAGGTATTTTGGAAATGTGAACTTGGGAAAGCTCGATTTTTATAGTTTCAATGTATTGAATTTGAAAATGTTATGCCTTTTCTTGTTAAGGGAGTGTGACTTATGGTTGTTTTTGTATTGATAGAAATGGAACCAGGTAGGTGTTGTAGAGACCAATAAAAGGAATCTTCTGAAAATGTGGTTGCATATGAGCCTGAGGTAAAACAGTAGTTAGTGTAGAGTATAGTGCAAGCTTTCCAGGATAAGTAAAGTGCGAATAAATCAGATGAATCGAAGCATGTAGATCATGCAGTTCAGTACAATAGTAGAATCCACCCATATTTAGGGATAATTCAGAGATTAAAATGGGAGAAGCATTGATGAATTACTTGAATATGATATTTTAATTCTTGGGAACACCGGTAGACTTAAAAGTGAAGTTATCTACATACATGTTGGAAGATCTTTCCCTTCAGTGGTGGGAGATGGTGGTCCATGTTGGGACGGACCAAAGTGTAACATGGGTGGGTTTTGAGGAATTGTTTAATAAACAATTCTACCATCATACATTCAGAATTTAGCGTACAATGGATTATCTCCATTTGAAGCAAGGGAACATGTCGATAATAGAATATGCATCTAATTTTATGAACTTAGGGCGATTTTCACCTAAGGTGGTAGGTAGCACATCACTGAAGGAACAAATTTTTGAAGTTGGGTTGAAACATGAAATTTTGTCCAAGGTAATGACATTGTGTAGAGACGGTTAAATGAAAATGGTGAATAGAGATATAATGGATGAGTGAGATCTTTTGGGGGCTACAGGAGGGGGAAGCATGTTGGTACCCATGGGAAATAGTGGGAAATCTAATGATGGGTTCAAGAGGAAGAGGGAAACTTATTTATAGAGTGGGAGAACAACTCAGAATCTGACTACAGGATTAATGAATCTTCCTCCAAATCCTCAGAGTAAGATGAGACATTTTTAGTTTTTTTATATGGGACACATCAAGCATGACTGAATGGAACAAATTCTAGAATTTCATAATTGTAAGAAGATGTGGAATCGTAAAAATTATTGTTAGAATGCTCTGAGGTCGGGTGTCTGTGACGCTCTTTAGGGGTCTTATGCCTCAAGAGGACAGGAGCAACAACCTTCCCCTCATTAGCAGAGAAAAGTGGATCATGGTGATTCTTGAAATACCATGACACCTTAGAAGGGTAATAAGGAGTATAGTGTGCCATGTAAGCAGTTTTTTGGAGCTCATGAGGTTATGGTGGATGATTAATCGGGACCATCCACAGTGTGAGGTACGATTATTTTAAATTCCACGTTGATGCACGATTTATTTTATATGGGTGCATCACATTATTTTACTGCTTCTCGGGCCATTATTTTGTTGGGTTTAACTTTGTAAACGAGTCCTTCATTTTTGAAACTTCAAACCCCTCTAGGTAAAATATAATAGCGATATTTCCTATGTAGATCATGTTGCTTATTTATGGACGAAATTGAATTGATGTGGGATTTCTCAGTGCTTGTGATAAATTATTATGATATAATCTTGGGAATGGATTGTTTGGTGATGTTTAAGGCCCACATTGATTTCTATGTGCGAATGGTTAGTTTTATGATGGAGGATGGCGTTGAACACCTCTTTAGAGTGGAGAAGAATGAGAAGCTGGGTGCAACAGATTTGTTGGATCCATATATTAGAATGGTCTCGTATTGGTTAGTGGCTTTGTTATTGACATCAATGGAAGGTATTGAGAAGAGTATTCTTCCAGTAGTTTTGGATCAGTTTATAGATATATTTCCCAAATAATTCTCAAGGTTACCACCCATGAGAGAAGTGGATTTTATGATTGATCTCATTTCGCAGACCAGTCCATACTCACTTCTATCTTACTAAATGGAACCAGAAGAATTGTGGAAATTAAATGTGTAGTTGGAGGAGATAGAAAACAAAGGGTTCATCTAGCCTTGAATGTCTCTATGGGCAGTGATGGTATTGTTTGTTAAAAATTAGGATGGAACTCTGCGGATCTATGTTGATTATCGTAGACTTAATCAACTTACAATAAAGAACTAATATCCACATCCATGCATTGATGATCTATTTTACCAGTTTAAGGGATCTTAGTGGTTATCCAAGATTGATATGAGGTCAGGATATCATCAATTGCGTGTAAGGAAGGATGATATCACCAAAACATCTTTCAGAAGTATATTTGGACAATATGAGTATGTGGTTTTGCTCTTTGGTCTAACAAATGCACCAATAATGTTCATGGAATTTATTAATCAGATATTTCAGAGATATCTTGATTCTTTTGTGATATTAATTGTTGATGATATACTGGTGTATTTGAGAACAAGCATGGATCATGAGCATCACTTGATGATAGTGCTGGGGGTCTTGAGGGACCATTGGTTCTATGCCAAATTTTCAAGGTGTGACTTTTGGATACATGAGGTTTGTTTCCTTGGCCATGTGATTTTGGAGAAGGGTGTTTTAATTGATCCAGAAAAGATATAGGCTGTTATCTCATGGAAAACACTAATTTTTTTTTTCGAGGTATAGAGATTCCTTGGTCTAGATAGTTATTATTGACATTTTGATCATGATTTCTCACAATTGGCCTCACCAATGACAGTTTTTACAAGGAAGAATATCCCATTTCAATGGGATGAGCAGTGTCATAAATGTTTTTAAGAGCTAAAGGGTCACCTTACATCAACACCAAACTTTTTTTTCCTGAACTATAGAAATGGTATGTGGTGTATTATGACGCATCAAGATTAGGGTTGGGTTGTGTTCTCATGAAAGGGGATCATGTGGTTGCATATAGATCAAAGCAGTCAAGGTTTCACGAGAAGAACTACCCAAAACATTATTTGGATTTGGAAGAAGTGGTTCATTCTTTAAATATGTGGCGTAATTATCTCTTTGGTGAGAAATTCATGGTGTTTACTGATCATAAGAGTTTAAAACATATTTTATCATAGAGATATTTTAACTTTAGGAAAAGTAGATGGATAAAATATATTCAGATGTTTGATTTTGACTTAATGTACACACTGAGAAAGGGAAATTCTATGGAGAATGTGTTATAAAATCATATGCTCAACTATTGAAATAGGCATTAGATCAGTGGAAGTTGATATCAGTCATAGCTGACATGTGGTTGGAATGTGAGGAATAGAGTGACAGAGTGGTCTTCTTTCTGGTTTTGTTGGTTCTTGATCTTTTTGGTTTGGTTAAGGAGGTACAGAAATATGACTCCGAGTGTATGACGATGAGGTCGAAACTCAATGGTGGGGAGAACATTGAGGGATAGGAACTGAATGAGAATTCATTTTTGTGTTTTCAAAATCAGATGGTGGTACCAATAGTTTTTCAGGAGGAACTTCTCTGGGATTATCATCATTCTAGGTGGGATTTCCATCTTGGAATCTAGAATATGTATAAGGCATTGAAAGTGCATTTTTGGTGGGCTAGTATAGAAAAGAAAGTGTCTATGTTTGTTTTGAGATACTTGACTTGTCAGCAAGTCAAGGAAGAGCATCAATGACTAACAGGAATGTTTCATTCTTTTTCTATTCCAATTTGGAAGAGGGAACAAATAAAAATGGATTTTGTGATAGGCATCCTGAGAATGGTCAGGAAACATGATTCCATATGGGTGATTTTGGATCAGCTCACAAAGTCAGCCCATTTCATCCAGATTCGTGAATCTCATACAGTGGAGGATCTGTCCAAAATCTATATCCAGGAAGTGGTAAAGAGGCATGGTGTTCCAATTTTGATTTTATAATATAGAGATCCTAGAATCACATCTCGTTTTTGGAAATCCTTATAGAAAGCCCTTGGGACATAGTTGATGATGACCATAGCATATCATCCTCAGACAGATGACCAATTTGAGAGGATAGTACAAACTTTGGAGGATATGTGAAGGGATTGTGTGATAGATTTTAGTGATTTGTTGGAGGATAACTTTCCTTTGGTGGTGTTATCTTATAATAATAGTTATCAAGATTCAGTATATATGGATATATTTGAGGCTCTATATGGGCTTCTATATTTTTCTCTGCTATGTTGGGTGGAAACGAGTGAGACATTGATGGTTAGACCAAGCCTTGTCCAAGAGACTATATAAAAGATCAACTTGATTAGAAAGAGGATGGAGATGAATCAAATTTTTCATAAATCATATAACAACCATCATCGATGACCATTGTCTTTTGAGGTGAGTGATCATGTGTTTTTGAGGATCCCTACTAGGTTGGGACAACGTTGGTTTAGAAAGTAGGATACATCATCTTCAAGGTATATTGGACCTTTTGAGATTATTGAGTGGATTGGAGAGGTCTCTTATCGGTTGAATTTTCCACCACGGTTTAGTGCAGTGCACAATGTGTTTCATTTCTTGCGGTTGAAAAAGTATCATCCGGACCATGACCATGTGATTTGGTGGGATCTTGTTGATCTAGAACTAGATTCTTATTTGGTGCACATGCTGATGCAGATCATGGATAGGAAAGAGAAAGTCTTGTGTGGTAAAAGAATTAGTTTAGTTCAGGTTTTTTGGTAGCATGGTCAAATTCAGGAGGAGACTTGGTAATGGGAGAAATAGATGTCCGAGCAATGGCCCGAGATCTTTCGGTAGACTATTTTTTCTCTACTTTCTAAGGATAGAAAGTCCAATGGTGGGGAGAATGTAGCACCCCCAGTTTTTAGGTATGTAGCCTTTTTAATGCCTTTTTATGTGATTAAAGTTCTTGGGATGATTCTAGAATAGGTTGGGAGAGTTTGGAATGGTTTTTAATAGTTTTGGAGGTCTTTTTAGGGCTACATGGTTTGAGCATGGTTACAGAAAACCATGCGAGAATCCCAGGAAAACTGTGCAACTCGAGGTAGTGGGGTCCTACATAGTTTTTATAACCATGAGAGGGGGTCGTGCGATATAACTTTGAGGCAGTAACATCCACACGATTAGCACACAATTTTCCTAACAGTGTAGGCTAACTCTACGACCCATTAAAAATAATTTTTTTTAAAATACGGGGTTATTAAGGATTCACAATAACCAACCATTTCTTCTCTCATACAAACCCTATGTGGTATTTCTTCCTCTATAGGGATAGGGGTTGTCTCCCACTTAATTTGGAAGGGATTTGAAAGGTTTTCAAGGTTTTTTGAAGGTGATTCATCTAGGGTAAGTCTCTCCTCTTGGATTCTTCTTGGTTTCTCTCTAGATATACTATTCTCCCTTTCTTGTTTTTCTAGATCTACATACATTGCATGTATATATAAGGGTTTTTTTAGCCGAAAGTGATGATTTTAGGGATTTTTTTATGATAGGGAGGAGGATCTAGAGAGTTTTGGGTGGTGCGTTCACCGGATTTGTGGTGCGGTTGCTTGTGGGTCAATTTTTTTGGAACCCTAAAGGTAGGTGGTTTCTCTCCCTACTCAAATTGATTAGAAATAGTGACCTTGGTTGAAATTAATTGGGTTTTCTAGAAATTAATTTTGATAATGATGTGAAAATATTTTTGTAAACCCATTTGGTGATGATTTGGGGATTTTGGGGAAAATGGGTTATTGTTACAAAAAGGGGCATTGTTGTGTGAATTTAAACTGTTGATTTTAAAATCGTTAGTAGTTTTACTATGAAAAATGTTTTGTAAAAGATGGTTTTAAATAAATATGTTGTTCATTGAAATGTTGTTTGGTAGGGAAAATGGTTAGAGTGAGGGGTTTCTTGAGTGATATTTGTATTCCCATAAAGGAAGGACTTGGACAGGATCATAGACACTAGCCAATTCTCTGACTTGATCTCCAGGAGAGATACCACTATTGGGATAAGTCAATGTTCTTGATATGTAGAAATATAATCTACGTACCAATGTATCACTTGTAAATGGTGGAGTATCGACTACCTTGGATGATCTCCTTGGTCTCTAGTAGATGATTCCGAGGTTACCCAAGACTTTCAGTCAGGCCCTGTTGTTTTTATTAAAGGGTGGTGACCCAAGGGTACTGGATCAGGTATATACCTTTGTTCGTGTAGTGGCACAAAAACATGAATGAATTTTTGTGTTGGATACTTTTTTGAAATCTAGTTACGATCTTCAGTGATCATGATAAAAGAAAACTTGAGTACTATGGATAAAAGGAATTGGGTTCAAGTTTTGATGCATCGACTACTAAAGTTGAGTTTTTTTAGGATAGTTAGATGATAGTAGCATGAATTTAATTCATTTTTGTTCTTCGAATGCTGTCAGTGAGGAATCATATCAGGAATGTTGTTGGGATGATATGAGTGTTGTGCAAGGCTAGTTAGGGCTTGATAAGTTTATTTCAGGCATACATTTTAGATTGTTTTATTGTATTTAATTATGTATTTAAATGATGAATCATTAAATTTTTTAACATATTAACTTATTTTATGATTTTTGGAAGGAAATAATGAATTTATGAAAAATGAATGAAAAATGGAAAATATTGGCGCAAAAGGCAATTCGCACCATGAGTGAAGCAATGCACCATGAAATCATATTTTTGAGGATGAAGCATAGCTGGAACACTGGATTAGAACAGTTTCAAGATGTGTACCATAATTATATGATATGAATTCATCATGAAGCTATCATAACTAGTAAAAGTCATGACACTATTTCATGTTGTGAAAGACCATTACATGTCGTGTATTCTCATTTCACGATGTGAGTTTTTTCAAGAAATGTTTTGGAAGTAGTTACACTGAAATTATCAATTCCTATAAATTTAAAGATTACACGTCATGTAAACACATTATACATAGTGTAAATTTTCAAGATGAAATTCAACTTTCCAGATTCACCATATCTTCATTTTTTTGCAAAATCACTGATGTGGGACCTACCAGAGACCACCCATGGACCAAATCTTATTGATCCTCATTAATACTGGAGCCCATCTTGAGCCTTTAAATAAGAGGCCAAGGTTCCAACCAATTGATTGAATCGGAGCCACCACCGTTGGTATTGAAGACTGCCACTACTGTGATGAGTAGAATATGATCTTTATTTTCCTACCCCCCCATGGATATAATGAGGGGGTAGATCATATGTGAATTAGTTTTAATAAAGGTGGATTGATTATTTTAAGGTATTTTATTTATTAAATAAAATTCATTTTGATTATTTTGTCACAAACCTAAAATTTTAAATTCTCTTCCTCACTTTTTCATTCATGATCATTATGTGATCAGTGAGGGAGTAATTTTTTTAATGCATTTGACTAAATATTGATTCACACCATGACCATTGGATGAATTTTACACTATGTTTAAAAATGGTTTTGAGTTATCATGTCAATGAATACCCGAAGTAACATGACCATTGTGAAAAGAGAAATTCAATGATTTGGGGGGTTGTCTACCATGACCATTGGATTCAACTATATTGGTTCTGATACCATTTGATTTATTTATAATTATTTTATACTCTAATCAATCAAGAACCCATATTTATAATTACTGAGATTTTTTTTTCATTTTCTTAAAATCCAAATAAAATAATCTATTCTTTCAAAAAAATAGTTATATTTTTTTTTCATAAAATAGTTTAGATTTATTTTATTTAATTAATATGTTCTCAAACCCGATCTCTGTGGTTTTGAACTTAGACTTGAAATTTCTATAAAACCCTGTAGTTTAGTAGTTTGTTTGTTTCGTGTTTTTAAATTTTTAATTTTGATAACCCCGCGGGAATTAACGACGCCTATGGGGATATTAGGGATTTTCTGGTAAAATCTTGTGCAAAGAGGCTAATTTTGGTCAATTAGAAATTTAATATTTAGACAATTTTAAATTATTCTAGTAGAATCATTAGAATTAAAATAGAAATGATTATATAGGCAATTATGACGGTGGATATACCATGGCTCAGAATTGGACATTCATGTTGGAAACTGTGGTCGGAATCACTATGGTTTAGTGGATAAAAGAGACAAAATGTGATAATGTCTTGGGTTATACAAGATTGTGTAAGCATCATCTTGGTGTTCAGTTTTGGATATGAGTGTTGGCTTGAGTTTTAACGGATTATGTACTATACGCTTAAAGGTTATTCTTGCAGGTGTGTTGGGTGTTTAAAATGAAATGTAGTTGTTTTAGTGAAATTTTCATGACCTAGGTAGGTAAAATGATGTTTTATTATTTCCAAAAGGTTTCTTAGGGATGATAAGCTCTAAGGTAGGAGGTTTTAGCATACTGTGTTTTGGATCAAGTTTAAATTTCTAAAGGAATTTCAAAATTTCTATTGGTATATGGGTTGTTTTGAATTTTAATAATCATAAAGAGGTTTCGAGGGTTTAAAAATAAATAAGTGATGTTTTTGGAAATAGGGCATAATTTTGTGGAATTAATGAGGGTTTTGGAAAACATTGGAGGAAGAATGAGAATATTTTAGTCTATTCACACTTTTAATACCATTCATGATGTGAATGTGTTTCATGGGGTGTGGTCTAGTGGATTCAGGATGTGAAATTCTAGGGTATTACCCTGAGGAATTCAAAATGTTTATCTAGTTCTTGTCATGGGTGTGGTTCATATAATGAAATCAGTTCATGTCATGAATCATATGGCCATGATTTTTTAAAAAATGTTAGTAGGGGATCAACCCCTTATTTTTATTCATGCAACACAAGGGGGACCAAGTCTGAACATCGACTCCTCTCCCTCCCCTAGGGATATTTGGATATCCTCCATCCAATATCTGATTCAATAACCATTAATCTCATTGGATAACCCTCAGTAAGCTCTCAAGTCTACTTTTTTTTCTTTACTTTATTTATCTTTCTATATGGAATGCTAAATCCATGATATATATTTTTCCCAATTTTCAAGTCATTTGTCAAATATTCAAATTTCTATCAATTCGACTCGAGTTAAAGTAAAATAATGGATGAGTTGAACTCCTTTAGTATAAGTTAGGTGTTACATATTATTTCATTTTAAATTCTCATCGTTTATAAAATGTTCTTTTGTGCAGTGTACACCAGACCTTCCTTGCATTGCTTCTCAAATGAGAATTAATTAAATCAAATATTTAAACTACAACCTAGTACCCTCTTACATGGTTCAAGGCCAGTGACCTCAACCTAAACCAAATATTAAGGTGATTTTGATTATATGATTTGGTACCATCTATGAATATTGATTAAACCACCCCTTGTGTGTGTTACTTAAGTGTATTGTCACATTTATAAATTCCTAATTGAATTAAATTAGAATATGTTAAATGGATGCATCCTGATGAATTCAATTATGATAAAAAATTTTCTATTAGCCTTCATATTGTTATAAATGGAATGACTAATTTCATAGATCATTTAAAATGATATTTTTTGTATCCCTTTACCCCATTTTATAATAAACCCACCTAAGAGGTGTACTATCTTCTTAAATAAAAAAGGGAAATTAAATGGAATCCTTTGATATGACTAAAGGAATGGACCTTCCCATGGAATTATAAATTTTATTTACAAATGAATAACCTAAATTGTATACTTGAATTGTGATAAGGAATTATTTTAGACATGGCACATTTATTACTCATATAAAATTATGATAAGGATTTTTTTTTCTAACATGGTCTTCGTTATTGCTGAATTTTAAATGATTAAATGAATTAAGTATTCCTTGAGGGTGATACTCAATTTCCTTGATATCAAACACCTTGTAAAGGATCATAGTTTGTTGAGATTATATATACCATGAGAAATACTAGATTCCTCTTCGTGGAATACCATGGATGGGCTCATATGCTACTTGAATTATATTACACCTTGATTGATACTTAGATTTCTTATTGAAGAAGGCCTATGATTGGATAACTGGTTATTAGATATTATTAGTACTATGAGAGACACTAATGTCCTCATTTTTGAATACCATGGATGTAATCATAGGTTATATGAATTGTGTTATGTGTTAAATGATACTTGGGTTTCATTTTTAAAAAACACCTTGGATGGAATCATAGGATATATGTCTTCCTCATACTCTAAGTGATACTTGGATTTACCTTTTATGCAACAAATTGGATGGGCTCATAGGGAAATTAAAAATTATGAGCTATACTTGGGATTCCTCTTCTCAAAAACACCATAGATAGGATTATAGAATAAATAGAATTACATTACTACTTGGGCGATACTTGAGTTTCCTCATTACGGAATGCCTTGGATGATCTCATAGGATAATGAAATTATGTAATGATTTTTTATTATTTATGACTATTAGTATCTACTTGTGATGATTATTATACTAGGATGCCTTGGCTATGTACCTTGGGTCCCTGACCTACTAGTTTTCTTATGTTTAGATACATGTGAATACCCAAAATTTCTTCATGGTTTAGATACACTCATTATACATGGATTCCATGGGTTTACCCTGAGTCCTATACAATTGTTTTACTTTTATCACCTTGGGATATGTTCCCTAAGTTGAATGTCTTGGCTTATTTATTTAATTAAATATATGACCCTTATGTTGATTTTATGTGGATTCCTTGGACTTCTACCTCGAGTTCTCATGGGTGCATGTATATATATATACATATATCTATATATATATATATGTTTACATTTATTCTTATATATACATGTGGTCATGTTAGAGATATTCTAGCTTAAGCTGAAGTAGGTATGGTCAGAAGGGTGTCCTTGAGGAACCAGAGCCAACTTATTTATATTTATTTATTTCGGGATTTATTAATTATAATTTTAAACTACTATATTTTATATTTATATACTATATTGAAATATACATCATTGGTGGCGTCCTAGTGAGTTTATCTCACACCCTTTTTGGGAAACCATATCATTGGGTACCCGAACAAACCTCATGGTTGAAGGTTTAGGTGAATGGACTATGTTTGTGCTGTTTTATTTTTACAAGGAATATTAGGATCACATGACTGATCTGGAGCTTAGAATACTCTTGGAGATAGCCTTTGAGGACTTTTACTTATTTATACCACTTATATATTACCTATTTTATGTATACTTCCTGCATATTATAGATCCACATGGACATGAATGGTTGTGTATTTGGTATTGTACATTTTATCAGTTATTATATTTATCTTCCACTACCTTTTCCCTATAATTATTTTTCTATTTATTGTTTCATTATCACTTATACCATTGGGATATTCTAATCATGAGGGTATATTCTCCCCACTATACCATCATTGGACCCTTACTGCTAGTCAGCAACCTCTAGTGTATGGGGTGGCGCACTTGAGGCCATGTGACTGAACATATAGGGGTACCATTTTAGTGGATCCTAGGTAAATGAATTATATATAATATCATATATTATCCACTTATATCATTAAAAAACCCATTTATTAATAATTATATATTAAAATTGTTGTTTCTAGGTGTTAAATATTTCGTTTTTCATGAGAATTTTGGTTATCTAGTTCTAGAACTTCTAGGTTGATCATGGTTACTGTCACACCCATTGTATTTAAGTAAATTATTTTTATTAATTTTCTGGGTATCGGGTAGTTAAGGTTGAAGACCGACTTAAAATTTTTGAGTTCCTATTTAAAAATGAATGTTTTGGCCTTGACAACATCCATCACAATGCGGTCGAATCCATGTATCCTCGTCCGAGTCACCGTGTGACCTCACCTGGTTCACCACAAGGCCTACTTGATGTTCCACTAATTAAATAAAATGAAATGAATATTAATGTGAGAATAAAATAAATTTAAGAAAAGGAGTAGAATAAATTTTAATAAATTGTTTTAAATAATACAATTATTTGATAAAAATATATATTTTTATTAGTGTTGAGGATGTGTTTTTTTATTATGTTTTTGGTAGTATTATAATAATTATGAGTGAAATTATGTTTTAAGTTTTTAAATATATATATTTTATAAGTTAATTTTTACCTTTATTTCTTTTTTTTAAATCCATTTTCTTTTATTCTCACCTCCATCTCTATCACTCCCATTGCGCCTCCCCATCCACCCGGATTGCGCTACTTCCCCCTTCCTCCCCAAACCCTAGACTGTCACCCCTTCTACCCTCCGAAGACACCACTGGATACCTCCCTCTCTGGCCTCTTCTTCCTGTCATGAGAACCTCACTGACCAGTCCCGGATGCCCACTGCGCCAGCCCTGATCGGCCCTCCACATGGCGCCCTACTCCGCTCCGGCCCCCTCATGCCGCACAACCCCATCTCCAGCTACTATCCCTACTCCATCACCTCTATCCGACAAACCAACATCATTAACTATGCACACCACTCGTGGAAAGATCCCTCCTCCTGACCAACCCTGTTCGATCCGCGCCGTCTCCTACCAGTGCACCACGCCCCTGCACTCCCGTTTCGCCACTGACCCGTCATGCCCTCCGATCCATCGTCACCCCTTCACCCCCTTGTTCGCAATAACCCTGACATGAACTCCCCTCTTTGGCTAGCACGAACCACTCTAGCATGTGTCCCTTTCCAGACCAGCCCCGTCGTAGTGGACTTCTCACTCCCGTCCGGATTTCCTCCCACAAACAACTACTGCGCCTTCCCTGCCTCCCTTGTTGTTTGCGACCAAGCCCAGTGCTCCTCATCCTTGTGGGTGAAACCCTTATCAGATGGTTTTTTCAAGGTTCCACGTACCTCTGAACCTCTCCAATTTTCTTAGAAATCCCCCCAATATCCCCACCATAGGTGGGTTTTATTTATTTAGGTTGTTTAATCTTTTGGGAGATTTCCAGGTTAGGGTTTTTGTGATTTTTGGTCTGGTTTTGATGTTATCTTTGGTCTGAATCTTGTTTTAGAGTTCCATTGAGTTGTTTTTGGTGTATATTAGGTGCATATGAAGATCCACATAATATTTGGGAAAAAATCAACATCAAGGTATGTGGTTCCGTGTTTAACCATTGTTTGATGAATTAATTTTCCTCTTAAATTAATTTAGCATATTATCTAATTTGTTTGTTTGATGAAAATTATGTTTTTTATTGGAGTTGACATGAATATGTGATATAGGTGTGTTTTATGTGGAAATTAACGTTGAACTATTTATTTGTAGTTTATAAATTATACAAACTATGTTTTGGTTTAGTGTCAATTTGCGTCGAGTCATAATAGATTTTTTTTGTTTGAATTTTTAAGTATTTTGATTCATGCAACATATTCTGAAATTGTTTTATAAATTTTTTGGTGTATTAGTTTCCTAATTTATTTAATTCATCATAATTGTTAAGTAGTTTACATGTCGCGAAAGTGATTTTGATTGAGTTTTGTTGTGAATTTGTTTTGTTAGTCGAGCGTTTTTGTGATGTTAATGTTTTTTATTTTGAAAACCTACATTAATATATTTATCAATGTTCTCAATATTTTTCATTTAGTTTTTTTGAATGTGAAAGTGCTGCAGTGTGTGTTTTGGGTGTGACATCAAAGTGTGTTTTTTCATAAAAGAGGTACTGAGTGCATTTTGGTGTTTAAAGTCATGCGACACATCTTTGAATTTGTTTAATAAATTCTTTTGGGGGTTTCCTAAGTGTAAAACTGTATTTTAAATTGGAATTGGTTTAATTGATGGTGTAAGCGATGTATATTAAGTCTTAAAAGGATTTTGGGTCTGCATTTAATTCAAAATGGGGATTTTGAGTGTGTTTTGATGTGTAGTGTAGTACCCATGGTTTGAGGTATGTGGAATTTTTATGCATTTTTATGTGTTTAAAGTGAATGGGATGAGTTGGGAAGAGGTTGGGAGAGTTTGGAATGGTTTTGAATGAGTTTGGAGGATTTTATTAGGGTGCATGGTTTGAGCACGGTTAGTGGAAACTGTGCGGATTATCCAGGAAATGATGCAGGGGGAGACAGTAGGCTTCGCATGGCCTGCGCACGATTTTACAAATCGTGTGAGGAAACCGTGCAGACCCTTACTCTCGAGGTAGTAGCGTTCACACGGTTAGCGAACGGTTTTCCAAACCATGTGGGATAACCGTGCGACCACTTAAAAATAGGGTTTCAAACCCAGGCTCACTCGGGATTGCCTCATTCCTCTCCAAACTTCCTCCCACTCGAGCCTCACTTAGGATTTTGGGTTCTCAGGGGTTGAGGGTGATCTCCCACACGTTTTGGAAGCAAATCGAAGAGGTTTCAAGGTTATTTGAAGTTGGTTTCTCCCAAGTAAGTCTTTCTTCTTGGTTTTCTTGTGGTTTCCTCTAGATCCACATCTCCCTCTTTCTTGGTTTTCTAGATCTACACTTGTTGTGTGTAGATCTAGGGTTGTGGTTACCTTGAATGATAATTTTAAGGCTTGTGAATGTTAGGGAAGGGGATCTAGAGAGGTTTTGGTGGTGCATTCTCTAGATTTTAGGTGCGGTTGCTTGTGGGTCAATTTTGTCGAAACCTTAAAGGTAGGTGGCTTCTCTCTCAACTCAACTTGGTTAGAACCAGTGGTTATTTGTTATAATTAATTTATTGTGCAGAAAAATTAATTGTGATTTGTTGTGCGAAATTGGTTGGAAATCCCTTGGGCGAGGTTTTGGGGATTTTTGGAAAAAAAGGGTTTTATGATGAAAGGATCTTGATGAGGATTTTAAAATAGAGATTTTAAAATGGGTTTTTGAGATTGATTTGGGAAAATGGTTGATCAAAAATGGTTTTCAATAAATATGTTTTTATTGAAATGTGGTTTGGCATGGAAAATGGTTTTCAATAAATGGATGATTTATTGAAGTGGATTGGTATGCGATGGAATTGGTTGATTGCATGTTGTTGTGACATTGGTGGGTTATGTGTTTGGTTGTGATTGGTTGAAATTTTGTGTAGAAGTGGGCGGGAAGTCTCACTATAAAAGGTGATGGATAGTGGTCGGAAGAACCACCATGTGGGTAGTGGTTGGGAAGTACCGCTAGTTGTGAATGGGTGAACGGGTTGGGCGGAAGTCCCACCACATGGTTGTTTTTTGTGCATTACTTTGCAAGTTGGAAATTTTTGTGCTAGTATGTAAATGATGAAATGGATTGTGTCATGTTTATTTGGCTTTCCCTTGGTTGCTTGGTTTGGGTGGTATGGCTTGGTAAGGATGTGTTTGGATTTTGGTAATGGTTGCACTTGTGATTATTTTATATAAACTATTTTATATAAATTTTATAATGGTTTTATCCTAGTGGAGAGTGTAGGGAAGTCATTTGGGGAAATCCTACTGAGTTTTAGTACTCACCCCCTGATTTGGCACATTGGTGTCTTTGCAGATGTTGTGTATCGTGACATGGGAAAAGGTAAGGCATCACCCTCTTTTAGTGGTTCATCATGATGTTTGGGTGTATCTTGGATCATGGAGCTTGGTGTGGATCTTTGGAGTATGCCTTGGCTTATTTTGGGTATTTTTTTTGAGTCTTCTGCATAGTACTTTGATATGGTATTGGTTGTATTGTGGAATAACTTGGCTGTCCTTTGGGAACACATGCTTGAATGTTTTGGTTGACATGCATCATATAGTGATTGATAGTGGATGGTTTGGTTGGTTTTGTCTTAAGGGAAAATCATTCCCCAATTTGTTCTGAAATCCCTAGACATTTATTTCCAGCCTTTGGTGCCTTGGGAACGTCGCTTAAGGTAAAGTAACCCTCACCTCCTCCTCAAGCCAATGAGGTAGGGGTGGGGTGTTACAAGTGGTATCATCTTGTTCAGTCCTTTGGAGTTGATTCTCGAATTTGGAGTTGACATTCGCTGTGGTATATTCCTTGAGTCAGGATGGTATCAAGGCATAGGCTTGTTGGAACTTGGAATGTATAGTATAAAAGGACATAACTAACCCTTTTATGCTGAACTTCAAGTTACCAGGGAGTTGGGTACATAAGTGTTTTGGAAACACTTATAGGCATTGGATATCTCATTGTCGTGGGTGTAGCCAATAAGATGAGCATGACATGCATGGTAGAAATGACTTCCCACTAGGTTGCATATTTCATTGGGGTATAATGATTTATGGTGTGATATGAATCTGTGAAATTGTAATGTGAATAAATATGGTATTTTGAAAATGGTTTGGTTTTCAAAATGGTGAAACATGGAAAACATGAACTTGTGGAAAGCCTTGTGCGATAGTGTTGTGTAATGTGATTGAAATGGAAATTCTTGATGTCTAAAGAAGTGATACTCATGGTTGTTTGTTTTCTATTGATAGAAATGGCACCAGGTAGGCATTGTAGAGACCAACCAGAGGAGGCTGCTGAGAATGTGGTAGCACCTGAGCCTCAGGTGAACCAGCAGCTAGTGTAAAGCATAGTGCAAGCTTTCCAAGCTGTGGAAAGTGGAAATAAAATGGATGAACCAAGGAATTTAGATCATGTGGTTCAGTTTAAAAAGAATAATCCACCCATCTTTAGGAGTGATTCAGAGTTAGAGAGGGAAGAAGCATGGTTGAATATAATGAACAAGATCTTTGAGTTCTTGGGAACACCAGTAGAGCTAAAAGTGAAGTTGGCCACATATATGTTGGAAGATATTTCCCTTTAGTGGTGGGAGTTGGTAGACCAAGTGGGGACAGACCCGGGTGTGATGTGGGAAGGCTTTTAGGAATTTTTTAATAAACAATTCTACCCACATATGTTCATAATTCAGCGTACGACTTGTTTCTTCAGTTTGAAGCAAGAGTTTATGTATGTGACAGAGTATGCATCTAAGCTTATGAACTTAGTGCGGTTTGCAACTGAGGTGGTAGGTAGTACATCATTTAAAGCTCGTATCTTTGAATCTAGTTTGAGGCAGGACATTCATTCCAAGATAGTGGTGTTGTGTATAGATGATTACACAGAGATGGTGAATAGAGCCTCAGTGGATGAGCAGGATTTGTTGAGAGCTTCAGACATAGGAAGCATGGTGGTACCCAAGTGGAATAGTGGGAACTCTAATGCTGGGTTCAAGAGAAGGAGGGACACTTATTCCCAAGATGGGGGAATGACACATAATTCGATGGCCGGATCGGTGAATTTTTCTATGATTCCCCAGAGCAAGCCGGGATGTTTTTAGTGTGGTTCTACGAGACACATCAGGCATGATTGTATGGGACAACCTTGAGCATGTCATAATTGTAAGAAGATGGGGAATTTGCAGCGTTATTTTTGAAATTATCTAAGTTTGGGTGTGCACGACACTCCTCAGGGATCAAAGAAGTCATATGCTTCGATGAGATGGGGACAGTAGCACACCCCTCGTCAGTAGAGTAAAGTGGGTCATGGTGATTCTTGGAATACCAAGATGCCTCAACAGGGCAATAAAGAGCAGAGAATGGAAATAAAACATGTGTTTGGAGCTGAAAAGGTTGTGGTGGATGATCAGTCGGGACTATCCATAGTGTGAGGTACTACTCTTTTAAATTCTACCTTGATGAAAGTGCTATTTGATATGGGTGATTCACACTCTTTTATTGCTTCACGTGTTGTTGATTTGCTGGGTTTAAGGGTAGAAATGATTCCCTCAGTTATAAAACTTCAAAATCCTCTAGGTCGAAGAGAGTGTCGTGCATTCTTGTGTAGATAATGTTGTATTGTTGTGGGTGAGGTGGAGCTAATGTTGAATATCTCAATTCTTGAGATGGATGGGTATGATGTAATCCTGGGAATGGATTGGCTGGTGGATTTTAAGGCCCACATCGACTGCGATGCGCGAACAATGGATTTTACGATACATGATGGAATTAGGCATCTCTTTAGAGGAGAGAGGCATGAAAGGCAGGGTGCAATGAGTTTGTCGGCACCAGCAGTCGACATGTTATCTTATCGGTTGGCAGTATTGTCATTGGAATCGGTAATGGGTGTTGTGCAGAGTGTTCTTCCGGCAGCGGTGGATCAGTTCATGGATGTTTTTCTTGAATAATTATCTGGGTTACCTCCCATAAGAGAAGTGG
This sequence comes from Viscum album, assembly GCA_963277665.1. Lineage (NCBI taxonomy): Eukaryota > Viridiplantae > Streptophyta > Magnoliopsida > Santalales > Viscaceae > Viscum > Viscum album. The sequence continues at coordinate 495,237,418 of OY728132.1, forward strand.
AGTTTACAATTGATCTACTTTTGGGGATCATTCCTACCTCAATTCGGTATTATTAGATGGCCCCTACTGAATTGCAGGAATTGAAAGTCCATTTGTAAGAGTTAGAAAACAAATGGTTTATCTGGCCTAGCATGTCCCTGTGGGCAGCGCCAGTGTTGTTTGTGAAAAAGGAGGATGGAACTTTGAGACTATGTGTTGATTATCGTAGACTTAACCAAGTTATGATAAAGAATAGATATCCACTTCCACGAATTGATGATTTGTTCGACCAGTTGAGGGGATCCCAGTGGTTCTCCAAGATCAACCTGATGTCAGGATATCATCAATTTCGGTCGAGGAAGGACGATATTCCTAAAACAGCTTTCAACAGTAGATATGGACATTATTAATATGTGGTATGCCCTTAAATCTAATGAATGTGTCATTGGTGTTTATTGCATTGATGAATCAGATATTTCAAAGATATCTAGATTAATTTGTGGTGGTGTTTGTAGATGATATTCTGGTGTATTAAAAGACAAGGGTGGAGCAAGAGAAGTATGAGGAGACAGTGCTAGGGATCTTGAGGGATCATCAGTTGTCTTCCAAATTTTCAAAGTGTGACTTTTGGATACAGGATTTTCGTTTTTTTGGCCATGTGATTTCTGAAAGGGGTGTTTCAGTGGATCCGAAAATGTTAGAGGCTGTTATCTCATGGAAACCGCCAAAGAATGTGTTTTAGGTACAGAGTTTCCTTGGTCTAGATGGGTATTATCGGTGTTTTGTTCTTGATTTTTCACGTTTGGCTTCACCAATGATAGATTTGACAAGAATGTTCCATTCTAGTGGAATGAATAGTGTCAACAGTGTTTCAAAGAGCTAAAGGGACGCCTTACATCAGCACCAATATTGGTTTTTTCAAAACCAGGAAAATGGTACATGGTGTATTGCGATGCATTAGGATCAAGGTTGAGGTGTGTTCTCATGCAAGGGGATCATGTGGTTTCATATAGCTCACGGTAGTTGAGGGTGCATGAGAAGAACTACCCAACTCATGATTTTGAATTGGTAGCAGTGGTCCATGCTTTGAAAGTGTGGCGTCATTATCTCTTTGGTGATAAATTCACAGTATATACAGATCATAAGAGCTTGAAGCACATTTTATCATAAATGGATTTGGACTTGAGGCAAAGGAGATGGAAGGAATATCTCCAGATGTTTGATTTTTTCTAGATGTACACACCAGGTAAGGGAAATTCGGTGGTAGATGAATTAATTATAAAATCATATACTCAGGTGGTGAAACAAGAATCAGATCAGTGCCAGTTGATGTCGGTTATAACTGATATGCATTTGGAATGTGAAGACCCGGGTGATAGAGCATTCTTCTATCCCATTTTGTTGATTCCTGACGTGGTTAGCCTGGTTAAAGAGGCACATATATCTGATTCTGAGTGTGTGACCATGAGGTCGAGACTCAATGATGGGGAGACCATTGAGGGTTGGCAACTGAATGGAGATTCAGTTTTGTGTTTTTGGAATCAGTTGGTTGTACCAGTTTCTTTTCAGGAGGATCTTCTCAGGGCGTATCGTCATTCCAGGTGGGATGTTCATCCTGGAATTCAAAAAATGTATAAAGTGTTGAAAGCACAGTTCTAGTGGAATGGTATGAAAAAAGGTGTGGCTAAGTTTGTTTTGAGATACTTGACTTGTCAGTAGGTCAAGGCAGAGCATTAGAGGATAGAAAGAATGTTGTAGTATTTAACAATCCCTGTTTGGAAGTGGGAGAAGATAGTGATGGATTTTTTCACAGGTCTCGCAAGAACAGTCAGAAAGAACGATGCCATTTGGGTGATAGTGGATCCACTAACGAATTCGGCCCATTTCATCCCGATTCATGAATCTCATACGGTGGAGGATCTGTCCAAAATCTATATCTAGGAGGTGTCAAAGAGGCATGGTTTTCCAGTTTCGATCGTATCCAATAGAGACCCGAGGTTTACATCTCATTTCTAGAAATCCTTACAACAATCCCTTGTATCTAAGTTGACCATGAGAATGTCATATCACCCTCAGACGGATGGTCAATCCGAGGGGACGATACAAACTTTGGAGGATATGTTGTAGGTTGTGTCATGGATTTTGGTGGCTCATGGGAGGAGAACTTGTCGTTGGTTGAGTTTTCATACAATAACAGTTATCAAGAATCCATACATATGGATCCATTTGAAGCATTGTTTGGGAAGCCGTGTCGTTCTCCACTATGTTGGGTGGAAACGGGTGAGTCCTTGATGGTTGGACCGAGCCTTGTCCAGGAGACTACGGAGAAGATCAAGTTGATCAGGAAGAGAATGGATATGGCTCAGAGTTATCTGAAATTGTATGCAGATCATCGTCGATGGACGTTGTCGTTCAAGATGAGTGATCATGTTTTCTTTAGAATCTCTCCTAGGTTGGGACATCGTCAGTTTGGGAAGCGGGGAAAGTTATCTCAGAGGTATATTAAACCATTTGAGATTCTTGAATGGTTTGGTGAGGTGTCTTATCGTTTGGATTTTCCACCTAGGTTCAGTGTGGTGTAAAATGTGTTTCATGTGTCACAGTTGAAAAAGTATCGGCTAGATCGTGACCATGTGATTCGATGGGATCATGTTGAACTAGAACTGGATGCTTCATTGGTGCACGTGCCAGTGCGGGTTGTGGATAGGCAAGAGAAATTCTTGCATGGTAAAAGCATTAGTTTAGTTCATATTTTGTGGCAACATGTTCAGATTCAAGAGGAGAGTTGGGAGCGGGAGAAAGAGATGGTTGAGCAGTGGCTCGAGCTCATTCAGTAAAGGGCGGGTTCACTACTTTCCAAGGACAAAAATTCCAATGGTGGGGAGAATTTAGTACCCCCGGTTTGAGGTATGTGGACTTTTTTATACATTTTTAGGTTTTTAAAGTGCATGGGATAAGTTGGGAAGATTTTGGGAGAGTTTGGAATGGTTTTGAATGAGTTTGGACGCTTTTCTTAGAGAGCACGGTTTGAGCACGGTTAGTGGAAACCGTGCAGATTCTCTAGGAAACCGTAGATGGGGAGACAATAGGCTTCACACGGCCAGCGCATGGTTTTCCAAACCATGTGAGGCAACCATGCAGACCCTTTCTCTCGAGGCAATAGCATGCTCATGGTTAGCGCATGGTTTGGAAAACTGTGAGGGCTAACCGTGCGACCACTTAAAAATAGGGGTTTAAAACCCGAGCTCACTTGGGCTTGCCTCATTCCTCTCCAAACTTCCTCCCACTCGAGCCTCACTCATGATTTCGGGTTCTTAGGGTTTGAGGGAGATCTCCCACACGTTTTAGAAGAAAATCAAAGAGGTTTCAAGGTGATTTGAAGGTGGTTTCTCCCGGGTAAATCTCTCCTCTTGGTTTTCTGGTGGTTTCCTCTAGATCCACATCTCCCTATTTCTTTGTTTTCTAGATCTACACTTTTTGTGTGTATATCTAGGGTTGTGTTATCCTTGAATGATGATTTTAAGGCTTGTGAATTTTAGGGAAGGGGATCTAGAGAGGTTTCAGTGGTGCATTTGTTGGATTTGAGGTGCGGTTGTTTGTGGGTCGATTTCGCTGGAACCCTAAAGGTAGGTGGCTTCTCTCTCGACTCCACTTGGTTAGAACTAGTGGTTATTTTTTACAATTAATTTGCTGTGATGAAAAATTAATTGTGATTTGTTGTGCAAAATTGGTTAGAAATCCCTTAGGTTATGTTTTGGGGATTTTTGGGAAAAAGGGGTTTATGGTGAAAGGCTCTTTATGTGGATTTTAAAATAGAGATTTTAAAATGGGTTGTTGAGATTGATTTGGGAAAATTGTTGAGGAAAAATGGTTTTCAATAAAAATGTTTTTATCGAAATGTGGTTTGTCATGGAAAAGTGTTTTCAATAAATGGATGATTTATTGAAGTGTATTGGAATGCGATGGAATTGGTTGATTTCATGTTGTTGTGACATTGGTGGGTTATGTGTTTGGTTGTGATTGGTTTAAATGTTGTGTGGAAGTGGATGAGAATTCTCACTATAAAAGGTGATGGATTGTGGTCGGAAAAACCACCATGTGGGTATTGGTCAGCATTTACCACTAGTTGTGAATGGGTGAATGGGTTGGGCGGAAGTCCCATCATTTTGGTTGTTTTGATGTGAATGGGTGAACGAGTTGGGCATAAGTCCCACCGTATGGTTGTTTTTTTTCATTTCTTTGCAAGTTGGAAATTTTTGTGCTAGTATGTAAATGATGAAATGGCTTGTGGCATGTTTATTTGGATTTCCCTTGGTTTCTTGGTTTGGGTGGGATGGCTTGGTAAGGATGTGTTTGGCTTATGGTAATGGTTGCACTTGTGATTATTTTATATAAACTATTTTATGTAAATGTGCTAACGGTTTTATCCTAGTGACGAGTGTAGGGAAGTAATTTGGGGAAATACTAATGAGTTTTAGTACTCACCCCCCTTATTTGGAACATTGGTGTCTTTGCAGATGTTGTGTATTGTGACATGGGAAAAGGTAAGGAATCACCCTCCTTTAGTGGTGCATCGTGATGTCTGGATGGAGCTTGGAGCATGGATCTTGGTGTGGAGCCATGGAGTATGTCTTGGCTTATTTTGGGTCTTTTGTTGAGTCTTCTGCATAGTACTTTGATATGGTATTGGTTGTATTGGTTTTGGGTTGTATTGTGGAAAAACCTGGTTGTCCTTTGGGAACACATGCTTGAATGTTTTGGTTGACATGCATCATATAGTGATTGATAGTGGATGGTTTGGTTGATTTTTTATTAAGGGAAAACCGTTCCCCAATTTGTTCTCGAAGCCCTCGACATTTATTTCCAGCCTTTGGCACCTTGGGAACGTTGCTTATGTCCAAGTAACCCTCACCGCCTCCTCAACCCAATGAGGAAGGGGTGGGGTGTTACATGTAAAGCCTGATGATACTCTTAAGGATTGTATTATGAAAATTTTCAAAGGGTTTACCAAATTATATCAATGGTATGAAACTTGTTTGGATAAGGTTTGGGGGTGCATAATATTTCAAAATGGTATTTGTGTGTGAAAATGATGCTTCTATGTGTGTAAGTACTCTATTTGGCTTTTATGCATAAATTTGACATTTGACATGATTTTGAATTTGAAAACTAGAATTGATGGTGTAAATGGTATCTTATCATGTGTGGTGTTTTGATTGGATTGCTTATGTGATGTGAAACTATTATGATCTTAAAACTTGTTTGAGCACAAACCAGGAAGCCGAGGTAGCTATGAGGGTGGACTAGACAATTGGGCCAGTGTTTCGGAGGTGACTCGACCCGGTTTTACTGGCAGGACTGACAATTGCAACACTAACTAAACATAAGCTTTTCTGAGGGTCGTAGTCTTCTACGCCAAGGTTTCTGAGGGTCATGGCCTTCTAAGCCACGTTTTCTGAGGGTCATGGTTTCTAAGCCATGCTTCACCAAGACATGAATATCTTGGGACCCAAGCTAGCTTACACCTACGACGCCTCTCCCATATTTATTGATCCTTGGTTACTTTACGCTCATCAGTGAAACACTTTGGTTATTTTAAAAAGGAAGTGTGTGTGTGTGTGTTTTAATTTAATCTATTTTATTTGAAACAGTTTTCCTTAATAGAGTTTTCTTTAAAAGTGTTAAAGTATTTAGTTATTCTCTTTAATTTGAGTTGTAGTCTTTAAATTTGTTTTCATTTGAAGCACGTGTCATTAAAAATTGTTTTCATTAGATACTGTTTAAGAATTTATTTCCTTTTTATCTATTTTACTGGAAAAATGTATTCGTCATTTAAATGTTCATGCTTGGAATCTTCTCCTCGTGGAATCTTACTGGGCTCTTGGCTCACACCCTACATACACCTTGGGGTGTATGTAGAACTTTTTCTTTGTGTGTCCTAGGTTGAGGCATCGTGTTTAGTGATGGTGGTTCGAGTTGCCAATGGTTTTCCCATGCAGGTCTGACGATGGTGGTTTGAGGAGGTGGCTCCTCATGTTGCATGAAGGTGCAGATAGATGTGTTTTTTTCTTTCACTACAGTCTTACTAAAGTTTTAGTTTTCCTTTTTTGTCGTCTCTCTTGGATTGTTGGTTCCAGTTGTAGATCTTTAAATTTGAAATGTGTTAAGGGTCTGTTGGGCTGTATGAAATCGGTTTCTTTCTATTAAAGTACTTAGTTTTTTTATGTCTCTTATTTCGGGTAAATCGTTCCCTTGTACTATTTTGATACCCAGGCACTTGTGCCAGCCCGTGGGGATCAGGATCGCCCTTCGGGCCATGCCGCGGACTGGGTCGGGCACCGGGTCGGATGGAAACCCGTATTGGTTCATGAAAAAATGGTTTCAAAGGAGGTTTGCTTCTTGGGTATTGTTCTTCTAGTATAGAGTCTAGGTAGATCAAAGTTAAGGGTGTCGGAACTCGACCAACCCTGTCCGATCCGCACTGTCGCCACCCAACACACCGCGCCCCTGCACCCCCGTCCAGCCACTGGCCCATCGCACCCTCCGATCTATTGTTTCCCCTTCAACCCCTTGTGCACAATAATCCCAATATGACCTTCCCTATTTGGCCGGCGCGAACCACTCCATCATGTGTCCCTTTCCAAGCCTACCCTGTTGCAGCAGCTTTCCTGCCCCCGTCCAACTTTCCTCCCATGGACAGCTGTTGCGCCTGCCCTGCCTCCCCTGTTGGTCGCAAACAAGCCTGATGCTCCACCTCCTTGCAGGTGAAACCCTTCTCAGATGGATTTTTCCATGTGCGGTGTACCTCCTCACCTGTCCAATGTGCTCAGACAACCCCCCAATATTCTCGCTGTAGGTGCATTTTATTTATTTTGGTTGGTTATTCCTTTGGTAGATTGCCAGGTTAGGGTTTTTGTGATTTTTGGTCTGGTTTTGATGTTATCTTTTTTCCGAATCTTGTTTTAGGGTTCCATTGAGTTGTTTGTGGTGCATATTAGGTGAAGATGAAGATCCGCATAAGGTTTTGGAAAAAAATCAACATCGAGGTAGGTGGTTCCGCGTTTAACCATTGTTTGATGAATTAATTTTCCTCTTAAATTAATTTATCATATTATCTAATTTGTTTGTTTGATGCGAATAATTTTTTTAATTAGAGTTGAAATTAATATGTGATGTAGGTTTGTTTTATGTGGAAATTAACGTTGAACTGTTTATTTGTAGTGTATAAATTATACACACTATGTTATGGTTTAGTGTCAATTTGCATCGAGTCATAGAAGAATTTTTTTTGATTTCATTTTTAAGTATTTTGATACATGCGACATATTCTGAAAATTGTTTTAGAAATTTTATGGTGAATTAGTTTGCTAATTTAATTATTTCAGCACAATTGTTAAGTAGTTTACATGTTGAGAAAGTGATTTTGACTGAGTTTTGTTGTGTATTTGCTTTTTCAGTCGAGCATTTATGTGATGTTAATGTGTTGTGTTGTGAAAACCTATATTGAGCTATTTATCAGTGTTCTCAAGATTTTTCATTTAGTTTGTTTGAATGTGAAAGAGATGCAGTGTGTGTTTTGGGTGTGACATCAAAGTGTATGTTGTCATAAAAGAGGTCCCGAGTGTGTTTTGGTGTTTAAAGTTGTGCGTCGCATCTTTGAATTTGTTTAATAAATTATCTTGGGGGTTTTCTAAGTGTAAAACTATTTTTTTTAAATTGAAAGTGGTTTAATTGATGGTGTAAGTGATGTAGATTAAGTCCTAAAAGTATTTTGGGTGTATGTTTAATTCAAAATGGGAATTTTGAGTGTGTTTTGATGTGTAAAGCCTAGTTATACTCTTTAGGATTGTCTTATGAAAACTTTCAAAGGGTTTACCAAATTATATCAATGGTGTGAAACATGTTTGGATAATGTTTGGGTGTGCATAATATTTCAAAATAGTATTTTTGTGTGTAAATGATGCTTCAGTGTGTATAAGTACTCTGTTTGGATTTTATGCATAAATCTGACATTTGACATGATCTTGAATTTTAAAAGTAGAATTGATGGTGTAAATGGTATCTTGTCATGCGTGGTGTTTTGCGGGGATTTATTATGTGATGTGCACCTATTATGATCTTGAAACTTGTTTGAGAACAAAGTGGGAAGCCCAGGTAGCTATGAAGATGGAATAGACTAGTGGGATAATGTTTCAAAGGTGACTCAACCCGGTTTCACTGCCAGGACTAACAATTGCAACACTAACTAAACATATTCTTTTCCAAAGGTCGTGGTCTTCTAAGCCACGTTTTCTGAGGGACGTGGCCTTTTAAGCCACGTTTTTTGTGGCTCATGGTTTTTAAGCCATGCTACACCGAGACACGAAGATCTAGGGATCCAAGCTAGCTTACTCCCATGAGGCCTCTCCCATATTTGGTGCTCCTTGGTTACTTTACGCTCATCGGTGTGACACTTTAGTTATTTTAAAAAGGAAGTGTGTGTGTGGGTTTAAATTTATTCTGTTTTATTTGAAGCAATTTTCTTTAATACTATTTTCTTTAAAAGTGTTCATGTATTTAGTTCTTCTATTTAATTTTAGTTGTTGTATTTAAATACGTTTTCATTTGAAGCACCTGTCATTAATTTTTTTTTCATTAGATACTGTTTAAGAATTTATTTCACGTTTATCTATTTTACTAGAAAAATGTATTCGTTATTTAAATGGTCATGTGTGGAATCTTCTCCTGGTGGCATCCTACTGGGCTCTTGGGTCACACCCTACATACACCTTTGGGTGTATGTAGGCATTTTTCTTTGTGTGTCACAGATTGAGGCATCGTGTTTAGTGACAGTGGTTCGGGTTGCCAATGGTTTTCCCGTGTAGGTCTGACGATGGTGGTTTGAGGAGGTGGCTCCTCATGTTGAATGAAGGTGCAGATAGATGTGTTAGTTTTCTTTCACTGTAGTCTTCCTAGAGTTTTAGTTTTTCTTTTTTGTCATCTCTCTTGGGTTGTTGGTTCTAGTTGTATATATAAAAATATGAAATGTGTTAAGGGTCTGTTTGGTTGTATAAAATCAGTTTCTTTCCATTAAAGTAGCTAGTTGTTTTTTTACTCTTCTTTCAGGTAAATTGTTCCTTTGTACTATTTTGATACCTGGGCACTTGTGCCAGCCCGTGGGGATTAGAAGTGCCCTTCAGGCCATGTCGCGGACTGGGTCGGGCGCCGGGTCAGATGGCGACCCGGCTTGATATGTGACAAAATGGTATCAAAGGAGGTTTTCTTCTTTGGTCATGTTATTCTATGATAGAGTCAGGTTAGATCAAAGTTAAGGGTGTTGGAACTCGACGTTCTAGCTACGATCAAGGTGTCTGGCCACCACATCTCATGGTGGGACTCAAGTAACCAGAGGAAGTCGACGTTTGTCTAAGTCATTGGTCATTTTGAATAATCTTGTTTAGGGGAAATGAATGGGGAGTAAGGTCAGTGGTCCTAGTGAGCTCGCAGGGTCTGGAAAGCCATGTGGAGCCAGGGATGAAAATCTAGAATACTCTTTGTGTTGTTCGTGTGATTGGCATATGAATGCCAACCATATGTCACGGTCACCCGCCGAAAATGGTCTCCTCTTTCATTGTTCCTCGTCTCTTTGTTTTGGATTCATGGAAATCTGATTTCTAAGTAAAAGTTATTTGGTCTTGGAATTTTTTTTCAAATGTATAACTTAAAAAAATGATGTGTAAGGTTTGAAAAGTGTGGGTTGAATGTTTGGTTTTGAAAACTGGAAACGTTTGGTTTTGATACTTGGAGCTCTTATGGGAAACCACATGTATGAGTGTATATGAAAAGAGAAATGGTTAATGGCATTAGCGGATGAGTTCCTAGATGTACATGAGGTAGGTGCCGATGCAGCATGGGAAAATGCATGTGCAAGGCCCATGGGACCCCATCGGTGTTTGTGCAACCCAATAGCTTTGCTTATTTTAAAAAAGTTTTTTTAAATGAGAATTTGTAATTTTAGTAACCGGTGATTGCATGGGGTGTCCTTGTGTTTTTGAAATGTTGTATGTGAGGCGTTTTGAGCCAAGAATCCTTTTTGAATGATTTGTGTCTTGAGTTTGAATTTTTATTTGTAAGTTGGTGTGCAAGTGCATAGTTAGTGAATTCTTTTGAAAAGTGCTTTGGGAAGCCCTTGCAGTGGTTCCCCCTACATTATTAGTGTTCACTTGAAATATATCTTGGCCATTGGACCAGTTTGACTAGGTCCATGGTTTTATTTCGTAACCAGTTTACGCCCCATAAAGTGTTAACATGAGATTAAAGAGTGGGCATGGGTAATTCGCCGTTGGCCAACCCTCTAGTTGATTAAAGTGAGGACTCTCCATTTTTGGTGATTGTGTTAAGTTTTTCCCTTATCCTTTTCGGTTAAGAGGATCCTCTCACAGCGGGATGACAGACGCGAGAGGAGTTGAAGGGAGATTTGGTCTCTTTGAGTTGTCTTAGTTGTTAGGTATGAAGTTTGAAATCGTTGTGTTTGAAGGTTTCCCCCTAGAAGCGGTGAAAGGAATTCTAGAAGGGAAGGGTGAAGGCGGTTCAAAATTATCAGTGTTGACCAGTGTCCTAAAGGGATTTGTGGTACTTTCACTGGCCGCAAGGGTCATGCTGGGTGACATCTTGTAGTGTGAGTTCTTTTTGAAGAGCAAGGGTGGATTTCATAGGATCCTTCGAGAATCCCTGTTTTTATAGGAGTGTGTCCTCTTGGGGAGTTCTAATTTTTCTATTCAAAGGGAAGTGTTTGTCATGCGTCTTTCCTTATTAAGTTCCTTGGTTAAGGTGAAGAGGTGATGTATGTGCATTATCTAATCCCCTATTTTGGGGGATGCGTCATGAGCGAGTAGTTGTATGTCGTGGTGTGTGGTGTTTGTTGGTGTTGTCTCAGTTGCGGTGTGGTTGCATGTGGCACCAAAAGGAGGAGATTTATTTGGGAGTCTTCGATTCCTGATAAAGAGGCAAGAGATGCTTCAAACATCGGGGCTCTATACATAGGCCTCAGAGTGAAGCTGGCGCGTGGTCCGGAAACCTAGGAGTGTATGGGACCCCAACCATATTTCTGTCATCGGTTCTGAAAGTAAAATCAGTTTAAATTGTTTTCTATGTTTATTCTATTACGAATGAACCATTTGGGTGCATAAGGATTCCATGACTATGTGAAGGCATGGCTGTCTTGTTACCATCAAGTCCTGACGGTTGCGTCCCATCGAATGTATTTTATTTTAGTGGTATGTATGGGGACAGTTGGGTAAATTGGTATCAAATTAGAATAGTGCTCATCCAGGGATGTGGAGATGTTGGTTTGTCTTGGGTCGTTGTTTTGACACCCCAGTAGTTGGGCCCCACCATCCCTACCCCTTGTAGTGGGGTGTTTGGTCACCGTTGGGAAATTTTCAAGGTTTGGTATCTTCTGTAAACTCTAATGGTGGGAAGACCCATGATAAGTTGCACTCAAATTTATCTGGAATGGATCAGTGTTGGTCATCTTCTTAACGGTGACGAGTCTACTCGGGCCTCCCCGTGTCGGTTTTACAGTCTCGTTTTGGGCTTTGGTTGGTTCTTAATTGTAGGGAACCCCTTTGGGCTTCCCCATGAGGACCTTTGGTCATGTTACTTTCCTTGATCAATCAACTGGAGGTGTTCTAGCTCCTTGGGGATGGCGACACATATCAGGAAGTCTTTTTACGAGTTTCTTAAGTTTGTCTTTTTAGTCACCTTCTCTGAGCACGATGCTTTTGCCTCTTTCTACTTTTTTTTGGTGGGAATCCTCTTTGAACCTTAAGGGGGTGTTGTCTTCTACTTTGGGATTCAATCTTAGTTATGGATTTTTGGGTATGGAAAGATTTATTGTGGGGAGAATTGTCACACCCATATTTTTTAAATAAAATATTTTTATTAATTTTTTGGGTATTGGGTAGTTCGGGTTGAATCCCGACTTAAAATTTTTGAGTTCCTATCTAAAAACGCATGTTTTGGCCTTGACAGCATCCAACACACTGTATTCGAAGCCATGAGGCCTCATCCGAGTCACTGAAAAACCTCACCCAGTTCACCACAAGGCCTTCCGATGTTCCACTAATTAAATAAATCAAAATGAATATTAAAGTGAGAATAAAATAAAATTAAGAAAAGGAGTAGAATAAATTTTAAATAATTGTTTTAAATAATACTATTATTTGAGAAAAATTAATATTGTTATTAGTGTTGAGGATATTTTTTTGTATTATGTTTTTGGTAGTATTATTTTTATTATGAGTGCAATTAGGTTTTAAGTTTATATATATATAAGTTTATTTTTACCTTTCTTTCTTTTTTTTAATCCATTTTCATTTATTCTCCCCACCCTCTCTCTCACTCCCATTGTGCCTCCCCACCCACTTGCATTGTGCCGCTTACCCCTTCCTCGCCCAAACCTAGACCAGTGCCCCTTCTACCCTCCGAAGACACCACCAGATACCTCCCTCACCGGCCTCCCCTTCCCGTCGTGTGAACCCCTCCGACCAATCCCAGATTCCTACTGCGCAAGCCCTGCTCGGCCCTCCGCGTCGCTCCCTACTTCGCTCCGGCTCCCTAACGTGGCATAATCCCATCTCCAGATACTCGCCCGCCTCCCTCACCTTCGTTCATCAAACCAACATCCTTACATGTGCACACAACTCGTGGCCGGATCCCTCCTCCCAACCAACCCCGTCTGATCCGCACCATCGCCTCCCAGCATGTCGTGACCCTGCACTCCCATCCAGCCACCAGCCCATCGCACCCTCTGATATGTCATCGCCCCTTAACCCCCTTGGGAGCAACAAGACCGATGCGACCTCCCCTATTTTTTTGGTGTGAAACACTCCAGCATGTGTCCCTTTCCCAGCCATCCCCGTCGTAGAGGCCTTCCCACTCCAGTCCGGATTTCCTCCCACGGACATCTGCTGCGCGGTCCCTGCCTCCTCTGTTGGTTGCGACCAAGCCCAGTGCTTCTCCTCCTTGTAAGTGAAACCCTTATCATATGGATTTTTCCAGGTGCGAAATACCTCCGTACCTCTCCAAAGTTCTCTTACAACCCCCCAATATCCCCGCCGCAGGTGCATTTTATTTAGTTTGGTTGGTTATTCCTTTGGGAGATTACCAGGTTAGGGTTTTTGTGATTTTTGGTCTGGTTTTGATGTTATCTTTGGTCTAAATCTTGTTTTAGGGTTCCATTGAGTTGGTTGTGGTGCATATTATGTGCAGATAAAGATTCGCACAAGATTTGGGAAAAAATCAACATTGAGGTAGGTGGTTCCACATTTAACCATTGTTTGATGAATTCATTTTCCTCTTAAATTAATTTATCATATTATCTAATTTGTTTGTTTTATGAGAATATTTTTTTTAAATTGGAGTTGACATGAATATGTTATATAGGTGTGTTTTATGTGGAAATTAACGCTGAAATATTTATTTGTAGTTTATAAATTATACAAACTGTGTTCTGGTTTAGTGTCAATTTGCATAGAGTCATAGAAGAATTTTTTTTGATTGCATTTTGAAGTATTTTGATTCATGAGACATATTCTGAAAATTGTTTTATAAATTTTCTGGTGGATTAGTTTTCTAATTTAATTAATTTATCACAATTTTTAAGTAGTTTACATGTTGTAAAAGTGATTTTTAATGAGTTTTATTGTGCATTTTTTTTAGTAGAGTGTTTAAGTGATGTTAATGTGTTTTGTTGTGAAAAACTACATTGATCTATTTATCAGTGTTCTCAAGATTTTTCATTTAGTTTTTTTTAATGTGAAAGAGCTGTAGTGTGTGTTTTGGGTGTGACATTAAAGTGCGCTTTGTCATAAAATAGGTCATGAGTACGTTTTGGTGTTTAAAGTCATGCGACACATCTTTCAATTTGTTTAATAAATTATCTTGGGGGTTTTCTAAGTGTAAAACTATTTTTTTAAATGGAAAGTGGTTTAATTGATGGTTTACGAAATTCAAATTAATTCCTAAAAGGATTTTGGGTACGTGTTTAATTCAAAATGGGGATTTTGAGTCTGTTTTGATGTGTAAGGCCCAGTGATACTCTTTAGGATTGTCTTATGACAATTTTCAAAGGGTTTACGAAATTATATAAATGGTGAAAAAATTGTTTGGATAAGGTTTGGGTGTGCGTAATATTTCAAAATGGTATTTGGGTGTGCAAATGATGCTTTGGTGTGTGTAAGTACTCTGTTTGGATTTTATTCATAAATCTGACATTTGACATGATCTTGAATTTTAAAAGTAGAATTGATGTTGTAAATGGTATCTTGTCATGTATGGTGTTTTTCTTGGATTGATTATGTGATGTGCACCTATTATGATCTTGAAACTTGTTTGAGCACAAAGTGGGAAGCCCGGGTTGCTATGAGGGTGGAATAGACTAGTGGGATAGTGTTCTAAAGGTTACTCGACCTGGTTTCACTGGAAGGACTGACGAATGCAAAACTAACTAAATATATGATATTATGATGGTCATGGTCTTCTAATCCACAGTTTATGAGGGTCGTGGCCTTCTAAGCCATGTTTCATGAGGGTCGTGGTTTCTAAGCCATGCTTCACCGAGACACAAAGATCTAGGGACCCAATCTAGTTTACACCCACGAGGCCTCTCCCATATTTGGTGCTCCTTGGTTACTTTACGCTCATCAGTGCGACACTTTGGTTATTTTAAAAAGGAAGTGTGTGTGTGGGTTTCAATTTAATCTATTTTATTAGAAAAAGTTTTCTTTAATATTGTTTTCTTTAAAATTTTTCAAGTATTTAGTTCTTCTCTTTAATTTGAGTTGTTGTCTTTAAATTCATTTTCATTTGAAGTACCTATCATTAAAAACTATTTTCATTAGATACTGTTTAATAATTTATTTCCCTTTTATCTATTTTAATGGAAAAATGTATTCTTCATTTAAATTTTCATGCGTGGAATCTTCTCCTGGTGGAATCCTACTGGCCTCTTGGATCACACCCTACATACAACTTTGGGTGTATATAGGCCTTTTTCTTTGTGTGTCCCAGGTTGATGCATCGTGTTTAGTGACGGTGGTTCGGGTTGACGATGGTTTTCCCATGTAGGTCTGACGATGGTGATTTTAGGAGGTGGCTCCTCATGTTGCATGAAGGTTCATATAGATGTGTTAGTTTTCTTTCACTGCATTCTTCCTAGAGTTTTAGTTTTCCTTTATTGTCGTCTCTCTTGGGTTGTTGGTTCCTATTGTAGATCTTTAAATATGAAATGTGGTAAGGGTCTATTTGGTTGTATAAAATCAGTTTCTTTCCATTAAAGTAGTTAGTCATTTTTTTATGTCTCTTCTTTCGGGTAAATCATTCACTTATTCTATTTTGATACCCAGACACTTGTGCCAGCCCGTGGGGATCGAGAGCACCCTTCGGGCCATGTTGCGGACCGGGTCGGGCGTCGGGTCAGATGCGACCCAGATTGGTTCGTGACAGTTACATCATCTCCAGGATATTAATAATGGTATAAATATCATATATATTAATTATATATATATATAGTTATCCATAAAGTATATAAATTGAAAAATTAATTTCACCATGCATAGTGACGGTAGACCCTAAGTACGCATGAACGCTGTTTCCACTTTTTGAAGGATCGAACAAAAGTAAGGTAAATAATAATTCACATTAATTGAATAATTAATTTATCATATATATCATATATATATATATCATATATTCATTAAATATCTACATATTATCATCCATGTAAATCAGAAATGAAAGACGAATCACATCACTGTGTGGAGGTGGAAGTCCGCATATATGCACAAGTGACGTTATCATTTTCCAATGGATGGAAATGTAAGTAGGTTGATATGATGTTATAATTATAGAATCATAATTATTTCATAAATATAATTTATAAATATTAATCCCATTATAACAACCATCCATGAAAGATGGTGTGGGAAAATTAATTGTATCACTATGTGGAGGTGGTAGTCCACACACACACATGAGCGATACTTTCAATTTACATTTTATGGAATAAAGGGTGGGTATTGGTGGTTACATAATCATAATAAAATTTTAATATATTTAAGATATGGAATTTATTGTTTTATAATTAATACCATATATTTATAAGAGTTAGAAGAATAAATAAATTGAAATAGTTTTGGTAAGATGATTACCTCTTCTTCAGTAGGCCTCTTTAGATCCTTTCTTAAGGACCCTTGAAATAGTCTTTTGAGGATAAAAAAACTCAAATTCTTGGATAAAAAAGTTTATAAGATAAAATTTCAGGGGGTTTTCATGATAGATGGCTCAAAATGGTGTAAGGAAAACAGAAAATGGGTGTTCTTGTATAAGGGATGGAAAAGACACACTTGGAATTACTAAAAAAATTAAAATATAATTAAGTAATTCTTAAGAAAAAACCTTCCAAATGGACATATATTCAAATAAAAAGAGTCTCATATAACACTACCCTCCTAAAAGTAAACTTATATAGGTTTTGGTACCATTTTAAACCATATCTTTTGGTTTAAACCCTCCATTAACCAATTTTAACCTTAATTGCAATAAAAACCTTTTCAATCTTAAAGGGGTATAATTTTACTTATAAGTTAAAAATTACCCCCTAAATAGAAAATTGATGAATATTTCGAACATTTATCACCCTAATTGTACTATTTTTATATTTTTATGATTTTTAAATAATTTAATAAAGTTATTTTTCCAAAAATATCATTAATGTAATTTTTCACACTATTAATTTACATTATCTTTAAAGTCATAAAGAGAGTTATGTAATTTGAATATAAGCATTTAAAACATACCTAACATGTTATATTTATCTATATTTTTTTTCTAACATAATAATTCTCCCAAATTTTAAAACTTTTAATAGTTTTTAAATTATTTATTTTATTTTTCTATTAATTGAATAAATAATGTGTCGCTGTTGCATAAGGATTTAATGTAATTATTCATTCATCGAAAATTATAAATAAATTACCATGATAAATTAATTATTTTTTATTTAAAATAAACGTTTATAACCAAAATTATTATATTTTTATCATAATTATTTTTTTGAGTTATTTAATTCAAGAGAGTGACATTTTGGAATTTTATTTACTTATTATAAAATAAATTTCATTATCAATGGGAAAACACAACAAAATGACATATATTCGAATTTGTGATATATATGGAAGAATTTATTATATCCAATGAAATAAAGGAATGTTTGGGGTTGATTTTGAGTCCTTATAATGTAACATCCTGGTTCTGGGTGCTGCCTAATGGTGCCCCATACCCGGTTAATCACATGGAATCAAGCGTATTTCCAAAAATGCAGGAGGCTTCCGACTAGAATCAAGGGAATTGGGTGTGATAGTGTGAAAACTATGCCCTCCTAGGAAGTGTAACACAATGGAAACAAATAGAAAATAGTAGCGGAAGCATTAATACCATAAAAAAAGTAAACAAAGGAAGACTGATAGTATAAACAACCGCAACAAATATATATATATATAGATTCATGTAACAAGTATCTAGGAAATCATACAAAGAAGTCACAATGCTGGAAATACAATATTGAAACCAAAGTATAAAAAACAGTAAACTCCAACAGCATCACAAGCCTCATCTTGGTCCCATTCTCTCCAGCTCCAACAACACACAAGTACCTGATGAAGAAGAGTGCTTGCCCTTATATATACCTGCAACCATATATTCTATTTGGGTCCAAAAGCATGACCCAAACATGGTTCAAGAATAATCCCAATATGAAACCACCAAAATATCTGTGCCTAACTATCATTGAATATATATATAACAGGTAATGTACAGTAATGAAGTAATAAAAAAGGAAGTACTCAAAAGTAAACTATCCTACAATTTTCAATTACATTCATTTACATTTATTAATTATTCAAACCATTGAATAATGTAACCTTGGGATCTATCCTAGGATCTTTATCCCCTAGTAAAACAAAAATCAAATAGATGTCTCAAAAGACCATCTAACAATCAAGTACAATAGAGTCCAAACTTATGCTTTGTCTTGGAAGACTCATCACAATCATTCAAAAATTCAACAGAAACCCCTTGTGAAAGTTATCATAGTCTAATCCCCTCTAGTTTCACATATCACAATTTAATAAAATAATAATGATGACCCTCTAGGAAAGATCTCACATCCTAACTCCTCTGGTCTGACATAACAACAATCAATTACAAAAGACCTCTTGGGTAGCTCTCACGGTCAATACCCCTTGGTCTGTATAGAGATAATAATTATAATGACCCTCTGAAAGCTCTCACAGTCAATGTCCTATTGTCCAACATATGTTTAATAACAAACCTATGGGTATCTCTCATGGTCAAACCCCTTTGGTTCATTAACTCATGACAACTCTCACTGTCAATGCCTCTAGTCAATAATAACAATAAAATATACATTAAGGACCCTACATCAGGAAGCTCTCATGGTCAATTCCCTCTGGTCATACTTCACAATGCGAAACACATGTAACTCATATTAATAGGAACTCCATCCTAACCACACTAGGAATGAAAGACAAACAATCCTAACATGCATTTCTAGACCCAACAACCATAATCAAACGAACATGGGAAACACATCCATACACATGGTATTAAACCTTATGCCTAAGAAATAACCCCTTCTTAATCAAACAAACCATAACAGGTATTAAACAATGTTAAATTACACAACACACAATACCCTAAACATGGGTATTTGGAACTTTGGGAATATATAATCCAAAGACAAGAAATGAAAGACACAAATAACCTACCTTGACATTGTATGAGGAACACTATCAAACGTTGGCCCTTGAATCATCCTAGAATGATGTAGACATAAAAAATGGTAAAAATGTTTTAACCTTGAATAACCCATGGGAGAAGAGAAATTAGGAATATAGGATCAAGAAGAAGGGATAACTCACTAGTGGGATTCCAATGCACCTGACAGAGTTTAGATTGGGAATTGGATGGAGAAACGGTGGCTCAGACTTTGATCATCACTCTCGGTTGCACCTAGAAGAACCAAGGTTAGAAGAAGAATGGTCCGTAAATGAGACGTGGCCACACTCTGATATATCAATTAAAAATAAAAGTGCACGAAGTGTTATTTGAAGATACACACCATATATTGACATTTACCAGGTCCCACCTTATGTGGCCTTGCCACATCATCACATGGCCATGTACACGGCCGTGACACGGTCTAAACACGGTCTGGATGTGGTGCTAGAGTACACAACATGTACAAGGAAGTACACGATGTGTACTTAAAAAAAATTCCTTCTTCCCTATTTTATAAAAAACACATGAAATGAAGATGCATACCTAAAATGATGATATAGGTTCTTACAAAATTCCCCCCTTAAAGAAATTCATCCTTGAATTTCCCTTCCAAAGGTGGTGAAGAAGAAACTTTAAACAACTCTGGCCACTAGGATCGTACGTCGGCCTCCCTCTCCCAAGTATCATCATGTACTCACCCGTGTTTCCATAAAACCCATACTAGATGAATAGACTGACCAAGGATAACCTTTATGTTGTAATTCAAAATCCAAATAGGGTGCTCCTTTAAGGATGCATGCACCTCCAAATCTACCTACTGAGGTTGAAAAATGTGACACAAGTCCAAAAAATAATGCCGTAGCAGATAAACATGAAAGACTTCATGCATAGCTTGGTACCTCTGAGGCAACTACAACTGATAGGCAACCATCATGACCCTCTTTAAAACCTCAAACATTATGACATATCTCGATGATAGCTTCCCTTGTCTCCTAATCCTATTGTGTCCCAACCTTAGTGTGACATGTAATAAAACCTGATCTCTGACCTTGAACTCCAGAGGTTTTCTCTGTCGATTAGAATAAGATTTTGGACAAGTTTTTGTAGTAGGAATCATATTCCAAATCAAATCCACCTACTCCGTGGTCTCTTGGACAAGACGAGGTTCTAGCATCACTGCCTATCTTGCCTCCATCCAACATAGGGGTGATCAGCATGGCCTATTGTACAAATCCTCATAATGTTCCATCTTAATTGTCACTTGAAAACGGTTATTGTAGGAAAACTCCACTAAGGGTATATGTATCTACCTAGAACCCCCAAAATCTAGGACACATGCTCGATGCTTATCCTCCAACACCTGAATTTTCTTCTCATACTGACCATATATTTGGGGATGATAATCTGTACTCAAAAGTACTTGTGTACCCAAAGCCCTCTATAGTCCCTTCCAAACACAATAAGTAAACTGGGTGTCCTTGTCTAAAATGATAGAGTACAGAACCCCATGAAAACATACAATTACTCAGATGTAAAACCTTCCAAACTCATTAACACTGAAGGACTCCTTGATTAGCAAGAAATGTGAAACCTTCATGAGTCTATCAACAACAACCCAAACCACCTAATTCCCTCAAGGAGACCTCAGTAAACCAGTCACAAAATCCATCGTGACATCATTACACTTCCACTCAGGAATGGGTAACTTCTTTAAAAGCCCTGCCGATCACTGATGCTCCGCCTTCACTTGCTGATAAGTGGAAAATCTCATAACAAAACCAGCAACAACCCTATTCATACCCAGCCACCAATACTGATGGTGTAAATCTCAATACATATTGGTGACACCAAGATGAACAACCTAAATTGAGGAATGAAAATCTTGCATCAACTCCTCATGTATGTCTGCTGACACCCATACACGTCCATGAAAATGCATGACCTCATCATCGCCTATGGTCCACCCAAGAGTAGGGTCCTCTCCTAACACAATCTCCCATAAGACTAGGCCTTCAAAATCTAACAACTACCACATTTGAACTCGATCCAGTAGAGTATAGGTAATAGATAATGAAGAAAGAAAAGTCTACCCCTATCTATCATGAACCTCCAAATGCATCTTAGAGAACATATCTATAAGCTTCCTCTAACTAGTGGCCTCCTGAATTGCTTGTATCTGAGTCCTCCTGCTCAACGCATCAGCCATTACATTTCCTTTTCCACGCATGTAGGCAAGATCAAAGTCAAAATACTTAAGTTACTCAATACACATTCACTATCTAAAATTCAGATCACGCTGAGTAAAGATACATTTGAGACTTTTGTGGTCAGTGAATACCAAAAAATTCTATCCCAAAAGATAATGTCTCTAACAACGTAAAACATGACCAAATGTAGCTAACTCGATATCATGCATTGGGTAATTCCTCCCAGGTGGCCTCAACTTCCGAGACCCATACACAATGACTCCTTCCCCCTGCATAAGCACTACTCCTATCACAATACTTGATTCATCACAGTAAATGGTGTATCTATTTCCCAACTCCATAAAAATACGTATCAGTACTAAAGTCAATCTCTCTTTCATCTCATGAAAGGATGAATTGTAGGTATCTATCAACAAGTAATTTCACCATTCTTAGTCAGGCCTGTCAGTGGCGCTTCTAAGCATAAAAAGTTCTATATAAAGCTCTTGTAGTAACCAACCATACCCAAAAAACATTTTTCCTCAAATAAGTTCTTCGGATACTCCCAGAAAACTACCACTCTCACTTTCAATAGGTCTACTGGAATTCCTATATTTGAGATAACATGACCTAAGGAGTGAATATGGTCCATCCAAAAGTGGAATTTTGAGAGCTTAGCATATTACTGATGCTCTCTCAGTGTACTCAATATGATATCAAGATAGGTGGCATGGTTGTGTCGATTGTGAGAGTACACCAAGATATCATCCACAAAGACTAAAACAAAAGAATCCAAGTAAGGATAGAACACTCGGTTAATCAATTCCATGAAAACTTCCGGCGTGTTCGTAAGGCCAAATGGCACAACCAAATATTTGTATAGACCATACCTTCTTTGAAAGGCTGCGAGAGGTATATTTGATGGTCTAATGAACAAATGATGATAACTGGATCTCAATTAAATCTTTGAGAACACCTAGGATCCTTGAAGCCGATCAAAGTGATCATTAATCCTCGGTAAGGGATATCGATTCTTGACCATCAATTGGTTCAGCTTCTGATAATCCATGAAAAGTCTAAGGGTACCATCTTCCTTCTTCAAAAAATAGGACAAGAGAACTTCAAGAAGAAGTACTAGGTCGGATGAAACCCTTTTCCTATAACTCCTATAACTATTTCTTAAGCTCCTGTAACTCAGGTGTAGCCATCCTATAAGGAGGAATGGACACCGGTGCTACTCCTGGAATAGACTCAATAAATAAATCTAACTCTCTCTAGATGTAAACCTAAAAAGTAGTCTAAAAAGGCATCCCTGAAATGATCCACCACTAGATAAAAGTCCCTATGTGAAGTCCCCTAGTCATCCATATATAAACTAGAAATCTGGGCTTGTTATTCCTCCCAACCCAAGATGCTCGGGTCCAGCTCTGCTTGCCTGGGCATCCCATTTGACCTTGTGTAGAAAAGACCCACCCTCTAGTGATGTGAAAATCACACTAAAAAGATAGCAATAAGCAAAGTTATGGAAAAAGACCAACCAGTTCATTATAAGAATGACATCGAAGCCTGTCATCTCTAATACATAGAGGTCCCATAAGAAGTGACACCCACCAAACTCAAGAGGGAACTCCTTGAACTGACGTACACTAGCCATCCTAATCCCCAAAGGAGTGTTTATAATCATAATATCATCCTAAGTAATGATACAAATCACAAGGATCTCCACAACAACAAAAGATATAAAACTATAGGAAGCCCCTATATAAAAAAGAGAAGAAACTAAAACTGAGGTAACTAGAATCGTACCTCTAACCATAGAGGGTCCAAGATCCGGCTCCTGCTAGGTCTACTCCACTGCAAATATTTGGCCTATACTGTGGCCCTACAGACCTACTTGACTACTCTAAACTAATCCACCATGCTGTCACTGAAAACCTACCTACTGGATACCACAACCTGAACAACCGGATGAACTCTAGTTCCCTAAATGATGAGAAACTAGTGGTCCTTCTCTTGGAAATGGAGTCATAACGGAACCCATGTCACTCGTTGCTGGTGAGAACACCCGGAAAAATGCTGAAGGTGACCCATATTTCCACAAGATGGACACTCAATTGGGTCCTTCAGGCAATGTGGTCTCGTATGTCCACTCTTCCCGCACTAGTATCATACCACTTTACTACCTAAAGAAACATCGCATGAAAGCTCTATTAGGCGCTTCCTGATATCTATCGAAGGAGTACCAGCCCTGGGTGCTGAAACGCCTTGGCTCACAGCTCCTAACTCCCTCAGATAATTCTCGGTAATCAGCACCTGGTTCACTATAGAAGTCACCAAATTCATCCTAAAGACATTCACCTATGAGCGGATGTCATACCTAAGACCATCCTCAAAACCCTTAGCCAAAGATAACTTTCCAACTCCCAGAATAGGTTCGAAGTACTGTAGCTCTATAAAATGATAAGAGTAATCCATAAATAATAGAGGGCCCTACTCGAAATGCATGAAATATTAGGATTGATCATCCATCAACGTCTCAGGGTAGAAATTGTCATAGAATATCCTCTGAAACTCTTCACAAACCATATCCTGATGACGTCCCTCCTATGAGGTAACATTCCCTAACCTCTTGGAGGAATCATGAAGCATGTACATAGAAATCTTCAACCTACTCTCCAGATGAATCTCTAGATGCTCAAAGATAGCGTGCATGGCCTCCAAGCATGACTCTGCATCCCGTGGTCCTCCATCCCCTGAAAAAGTAGGAGTATGTTGCGGCTGGAACACCCACATCATCTCTGCCATAGATGGGGAAAGATGTGGTGCTCCTTGGAATGTCTGTAACATCCTCAAAAATACTTCACGAAACTATGAATCAAAACCTGTTTCCGGTATAACAGCTGGTGCCAAGATGGGCATGACGAGAGGATCTACTGGTAGTCCCTGATCTACCATTTTTTGTGTCAGATCATCACCCTGTACCTATCGTACAACCAGAGGACATCTCAGTGGCATGACTCTACAAGGTCAAGTGCACACCTTAGTTGAAGATTATCACAGAAAACAAATTAGAAGTTCAAGAAGGGACATAAGAAGAAAAAAAGCAAGGTTTACAAAACAAGGATATATGGAATGTATAACACCTACATGGTGTGTTCCCCTAATATTTTAACATGGAATATACCTCTGCCAAAACTGGTCATGTAACACCCATACACATTCCATGTACTTCAATTTTCCCTCCGGACCAAGATCTTATACACCAATAGAACTACATGGTTCTCTCCTAGGTAACACCACAAAGTGTGTTAATCCTGGAAATCGTGTGTACCACCTATGTTCAAACCACCCATTTCATTAGTCACACGGTCAGAGACACGATCGACTCTACATGGAATGAAAGAATGGGACACAACGTGTACCACCAAATATTTCCCAACCCTGTGTCTCTGCTCACACATTCAGTCACATGGTCATGTACTACACGACGTGTAATCCCAGTACATGGCATGTACTTATGAAAAGTTTTTTCTTCTAGAATGAAGAATACATGGAATGTGTTCCTAACATCACATGCTATGTTGTATGTGTTTTCAGACAGTAGGCCTCTGAAAATTTTCTTAAAGCCTTAAAAACATAGAATTTTGTCCATGGAATGACAAATTTCGACCCGTGAGAGCCCATACTCCTCCGAATCAAAGTTTGGAATCCTTTTCAACATCATAACTTGACAAAATTAAACTAAAGTTCATACATGATCCCCCAAATTCTGATCCAAGAAGGAAGATAACACCTCAGGGACTAAAGTTTCGCATCAATCCAAATGAAACTTTACAATTTACAATACCCTATCAAAATAGAAAGTATTTTATCACGACATCTATCACTACAACATGCATATCTTGAACAACATCTACCACAACAACATAAAATCAGTAATGAACCCTAAATGGCATGATAAGAGTGCATGAAATGTGATCTCTATTAAGCTTCTATATGATGCATGAGATGGAATACCATCATATCATCAGGTTGAAACAGGAATAGAACCTAAATAATATAAATGATAAAAGCAAATAAAAAAAACAAGTGAATTACCCAACTATAAAATCAAATCAACTATAACAATTGAAAAACCAAAAAAAATTCAATATTTGAGGTAACTTGGATTTTCCCTATATATGGGTTAGCTACTCCCAGGAATATCTTATTACCAACTATCTATTCCTTCTTATCCCTGTCTATAGGCTCCAAATAGTAAGACAAAGCAAAAAAGAAACTGTTCTGATACCACTTTGTAACATCCCGGTTCTGGGTGCCACCCAAAGGTACCCTATACCTGGTTGGTCACATGGATTTAAGCACATTTCCCTAAATTACAGAGGCTTCTAACTAGCAATGAGAGCCTTGGGTGTGATAGTGGGGAAAATATTCCCTCATAGGCAGAGTAACACATCAGAAACAAATAGTAAACAGTAGCGGAAGTACTAATACCATAAAACTAAGTAAACAATGGAAGACTGATAGTATAAACACCTACAACACACACACACACACACACATATATACATATATATATAAATAATGATGCATGCCACAATTATCTAAGAAAGTATCCAAAAAAGTCACAATTATAGAAATAAAATATTAAACCAAAGTACAAAAAATAGAAAACTCTAATAGCATCGCAAGCCATAGCTTGGTCCCATGCTCTCCAGCTCCAACAACAATCAAGAACCTAATGAAGAAGGGTACTTTCCATTATCTATACCTGCAATGATATAATCTATTTGGGTCCAAAATCATGGCTTAAATAAGGTGTGAGACTAATCCCAAAAGGCAACCACCAAAAGATCTGTGCTTAACTGTCTGTGAATATATATATAGCAGGTAATATTAAAGAATAAAGTAATAAACAAGGAAGTACTCAAAATTAACCAATATTAAAGTTTCTAATTAAATTAATTTACATTTATTAATTATTAAAACCATTGATTAATGTTACCTATGGATCTATCCTAAGCTATATATCCCCTATTAAAACAAAAATCAAACAGACCTCTTAAAAGGCCATCTAACAATCAAGTATAATAGAGTCCAAGTTTGTGCTTTGGCTTGGCAGACTCCTCACATTTATTCAAAAATTCACAAGAAGCCCATAGGGAAAGTTCTCATAGTCTAATCCCCTATGGGTTCACATATCAAAATTCAATAAAATAATAATGATGGACCTATAGGAAATCTCTCATAGTCTAACCCTTTGGTCCCACATAGCAACAATCAATTACAAACGACCACCTATATAACTCTCACAATCAATACCCCATGGTCTACATAGCGATAATAATTATAATGACCCTCTGGTAGCTCTAACTTTCAATTAACTATGGTCCAACATATGTTTAATAATGAACCTATGGGTAGATATCATGGTCTAACCCCTCTGGTCAATAACCCCATGGCAACTCTCACAGTCAATGCCTCTAGTCAACGATAACAATAAAATATACATAAAAGACCCTATGTTGGGAATCTCTCAAGGTCAATTCCCCTTAGTCATACTTCACAATGCAAAACACATTCATCTCATATTAACAACAACTCTATCCTAACAAAACTAGGCATGTAAGACAAACAAGCCCAACATGTATTTCTAGGCCTAACGACCATAATCAAACAAAAATGGGAAACACATCCATAAACAAGGTATTCAACCTTACACCTAAGTGATAACCCATTCTTAATAAAAAAACATAACAAGTATTAAAAAGGGTTAAATTACATAACAAAAAGTACCCTAAACATGGGTATTGATCACTTTTGGAATATATAATCTAAAGACAACCAAGGAAAGGTGCAAACCACCTACCTCGACATTGTATGAGGAACACTCTTGAATGTCTTCCATTGAATTGGCCTATAACGACGTAGATCTACAAAAAGGATAAAATAGTTCAAACTTGAATAACCTATCAGAGAAGATAAAACAGTAATATAGGATCAAGAAGAAGGAAGAACTCAACGGTGGGATTCTAAGACGTCAGCCAGAGTTCAAATCAAACCTTGGAGGGAGAAATGGTGGCTCAAAATTTGATCATCACTTCTAGTCGCTCTTAGATAAACCAAGGTTAGAAGAAGAATGATCCGTAAATGAGATGTTTCCCCACTACAATATATCAATTAAAAATAAACATACATGGTGTGTTCTTTAAATATACACACTGCGTATTAGTATTTACTAGGTCCCACCTTAAGCGGCCCTATCAAGTCATCACACATCCATGTACGCAACCATGACACGGTTTAAACATGGTCTGGATGTGGTGCTAGAGTACACAGTGTGTACAAGGAAGTACACGTCGTGTACTTCAAAAATTTTACTTTTTTCCCTTTTTCATAAAAAAACACATGAAATCAAGATCCATACCTAAAATGAAGATCTGGGTTCTTACATATCTCATGGATTTAACCCTATTTACCCATTTTACACTTACCAAGCAGATAATTATTTTCCATAGTTACTATTCATAATGATCGGATATAAATGAGACCTATTTAACAAATTTGAAGATCCTAATTCCATATATGGTATCATTTTTTCAAGATTAAATCTCTATAAGTTTAAGAAATCAATTTTAATATAAATTCTTAAAACACAATGAAAAATAGTTTTTAGAAATTTTTTTATTTAAGCATGAAAATTAACTTATATCAAACTCATGAATATTGTTGAGTCAAATGGAATTAATTATATTATTATAAATAAAATTTATCATATTTAACTTTAATACCAAATCAAACATACAACGGGGTTTTTAAATTACTTAATTTAATAAAAATAAATGATAGTATTTGAAAAATTGTAATTTTTCACTATTCAATTAAAAATAAATCATTTTATAAAAATCAAAAAATTTAACCCTATGTTAATTTTGAATTGATAATATAAAAAATATGTTAATTTCATAATTTTTTTTATAAAAGTGTTAAAAATAATAATAATTTTGATGAATGAGACTAAATAAAAATAATTTTTGAATAAAATGCCTTTTTCAAGCCTAAAATGACTTTACTAAAAATCGAGTGCTTATTTCCTAAGAATTAATCAATAAATTTGTATTATGTTTTAAGATTATTAATATATTTCATAATTAAGTTATTGAAATTCATACCCACCAATTCAACGACTATGTTATAACAGTCACATTTAAGTGATAATATTTTTATAATATATCTCAGTTCGTTTAAAATTCAGTGTTGTGTGTTAAGAAATCTATCGAGCTTATTATTATTTTAAAATAAATTTTCGTGGTGTTACAAAACTAAAAAAAATTAAATTATACATCCATTAAAATAAATTAAACTATATATATTAATAATTACTGATCTCATACTGATAGAATGCATAAGTCTCGACATCAAAAGATGTTTCCAATGCCTTATTCCAAGACAATGTACTGATATGGGGATAGATATGAAAAAAACCCAATATGTTTTGTATAATGAGACCTTTTGTTGAATTGAGGAGTTATATGATGTTATTACCCACTCATCACTTGATTAATTCAAATTAATTCACCATAAGAGTCACCAATACATTTCAAAGCATTCCCTAAGGAACCTCTAGGAGAATAAAAAAATGGATATCCATATAATAAAAAATATGGAATATCAATGCACAAAAAAACTAAATTATTAGTCAATAATCACTAATATTTTAAATACATTCTACCATTTCAATAAAATTTATAACATGATCATAAACCATCTATATAAATAAGGTGTATTGTCAAACAATATATAGTCAACTTGAAAATAACTCTCTATATTGGAGTAATACCATAAAGAACACCAATACTTTTCCCCATGTAAATAAATGGGATAACATGATCATGAACCATCCAGAGGAATACAGTTGATGTTTAAATATCACATAGTCAAATTTCTTGAGTAATAAATAAACATCAATACTATAATAAAAAATATATGTATTTTCAACAGTTCCCCAATTAATAAATTGAATAACATTCTATGTAAGAATCCATCAAGAAAAAATTGTATAAAGCAGTGGTATATGGTTAAGTAAATATTGGAATAGCATGATCATAATACATATTGATGAATAAGGTGGATGGTTTAAAAATAACATAACCCAATGAAACAAAGTAATAATTGAAGGGTGATTTTGTAAATGAAAAACACCCTTAGAAAAATAATTCTTTGAACAATACCAAAAAATAAGAGGTCAACAATTGAATTGATTGATACCATTATTTCAATCCCACAAATGAATATATATATATATAATGATAAATCATGAAACATAAAACCACATTAGGGTAAATAATTTTGAAAATGATAAAGGAAATATAAGTAAAAACATAAATGATCTTTTAGAAAAAAAGATAACAATGACATAAACCAAAAATTTACATGTCACTTTCATAACTATATTTTGAAAATATTATGTGAAAGATTTTGAGAATCATAACTTTTAAAAATAACATCCAATAATAGAGCCTTGAAAAGGCATAAATATTATGTTGGAGAAATTAGGAGAGGAAGACAAGACATATGAAAGTGAAAATAAATAAAAACACTTTTTATTATTTTTGAAATTCCTTTGTTTAGAACTCACATTGTAAGAATAGTAAAAAAACATTCATTGATATAAAAAATCAATTTTCCAAAAATCTTATTATATAATATAGTATAATAAAATATTACGGTGGAAAGACCCAATCATGGAAAATCAAAGTTCAAGATGAAACATTATAAATTAAGAAATAAGATTTTAGTTATCAATATTCTTTATGGGTAACATACTCTATGAAGCACGAAATATTGAAAAAGGGGTTTATGTGGTAAAAACTTAAAAAATTATTGAATAGAAAATAATACAATAAAAATAAATAATTCACCCAAATTATAGGTAATAATTTAAGATAATGATCATAAACCAATGGTTGAAAATTTATTTACCAAAAACTCATATGATTGGGGTAACACTTGAATTGAAAGAAATATAAAGAAAATAAATTGATTTGGATTATTATATCCCAATTATTACAAGTAAATAAATTATATAGAACTCATGTAACTATAATTTAATTTAATACTATTCAAAGGATACATGATTCATAACATGTAACATGTCTCAAAAAATTAGAATTGATACTAGTAAAACCTTTACAACTTGATTAACATTTTAATAAAAAACTATTGAAAGAGATGTCTTGTAATGAAAATTAAAATAAAATTATTAAAATATAATTCCTGATATTATATCTCAAATATTCAGTATATATACTACATGTTTTAAATTATGTGTATAATACAAAACTTGTTTCAAAGAAAGGAATTTCAGACGAAAACCCTTACCTTGGTCTAGATCAGTTCATCACTTGCACCGAAGGTTTTTAATAATTAATTTAATGTCATTAAATTCATAATAAAGATAATTATTAATAATTATAACCATTTATAATCTTAATTTATAATCATTATTTATATTTATATATATTTTTTAGTTTTTACATATTTTCAACACCGAGTGTAGGTATTCATTATCACTTTGAAGTAAAACAATGTTGGTATTCATTATCGTAACAAAGTTCATCATTATAAGGTATTTAAAGCTTATAAAATATTTTTTAAATTATATTCATAAAAATATAATTTCATTCCATGGTAGTTTTTTTATAAACCAAGAATGTGAAATCTACGATGACAATGTTTTAGTGATTCTTAACGAACAAAAGGTATTTTCTTAATTAGTGGGATAAATGTTGATATTACCATACCAGAACCAAAAATAAAAAAAATTATTTACATATTTTTATAATAATATAACAGTAAATAAGTTCTCATATTCATCCATGATATAAATTCATTGTATTGTTCAAGTTAGTGGTAAAACCCACCTAAAACTAAAATTACCATAATTAATGGATGGTTATGAGGTTTTTTAGTTTTACTATAATTACAACATAATAATAATGATATTATTTAGTGCTTATTATTGTGATATATAATAATTATACATAATTATCATAATAATAAAACTATTTGAAAATATTCTATGATATAAATAAGAAGATTTTCCCCTTACTATGATTGTTTTAAATAATTAAATTAACGATGATCGTATTTTGATCATGTCATTAATAGTTTATATAATGTATTTTAACAGAACATTACTAATATCATAAAAATAATATTTATCCATTAAAACCATTCTTTGGACCATCCATTAATGGTGGTGATGAAATGAAAAATGAAAATAAATCATTCTATGAAGGCAGTAGTCCACACGTATGAATGGATGATGATTTTATTTTCCATCGAATGAGAGAAATGTATAATATGTTTTATCATGAAAGAATATAATTTTTTATAGATATCATAATTATTTATTAAATTCAACTTTATTACCATCTATGTAATGTTGTAATAAAATGAAATAAGTTGCATCTTGAGGTGGTAATCCACACAACCCACGATCCACATATTCGTTTTTCATAATGGAAAAGGGGAGGGTGGTTAATGATTATAAAATCATTACAGTAACATAAAAATATAATAATTATATTGATTCTATGATTTTAATATGTTGAGATAAAATTTTACAAAGAATAAATTTAAATAAGGAAATAAAAAATCAAAGGAGAGGTTAGAAATTGATACCTTACTACTTGGATTATCTTCTTTGTGAAGGGAGTTAAACCTTTAAGGTATGGTATTTTTAGAATAATAGAACTTAATTATGGTTCATGGTTGTTTTTAGGATATTTTTGGGTATATTTGTAATAGATATATAAGGGTTTTGGTGTGAGGGAAATTGAGGGTAGGAGATCCCATTTTATAATTGAAAAGAGATGACATTTTTGTAAATTCCCAAAAGTTTTCAATAACGGGAAGTTACACTCAAGGAAAGTGGCTCCAAAATCAAGAAATAATTTATAATATAAGATATAAGTTATATAAAAATCTTAAACAATCACTAAAAAATATTTTTAACATGTTTTCCCCTCTACCTCTTAGGCTACTCATTTTTACAATTTCGGGTTTCACCATGGAAACTAGTTCTTACCTAGGTAATTAATCCTTTATTCCCAAAAATAAAATGATACCTATTAAATAATTTGGGCCTAATGATTCCAAATTTGAAATAAATTTAATTTTATTTAATTGATAAAATTATAAACAATAATTTAAAAATAATAATGTATAATGTATTTAGAAAAGGTTGAGAAAATATTACTTATATTATAAATTATAAAATATTTGTTTATAAATTAAAAAAACATTTTTAAAATTATTAAGTCAAAAATAAAATACATATTTTTCATTATAATTATTTTTCATGAATTTCTAATTCATACATTTATACTAATAATTTCATAAAATCCATTTTATGTGTAAAAATGGTATTTTTCATTATTTACTAAAAAACATTATTTTTAGAAAAATACCAAAAATTCATATTAAGAAAATATTAATATGGTGAATAAACAAATAATGTTAATTTTTAACAATTTAACTTCTAAATTTTATAAATTTAACTTTTAAAGAAAACTGTGAAATATAACGGAAAAACTGTTTTTATAAGAAAATAACTTTTTTATGATATTAACCATTCTTTTTTTAAAGGTTGGTGCCAAAGCCAATTTTTATTATGAAATAAAGTACATATTTATATATGGGTAGAGGGAGACCCATTACATATCCCATAGGCCCAAGGATTAGTGGCCCATGAATGTAGATCAAAGGCCTAGTGCATTGTCATGCCTACATCATCAGGCCTGCGTCATTCCTGCATCACTGTCTTCCCGCATCATGCCTTAATCACCAC
Source organism: Viscum album (assembly GCA_963277665.1). Taxonomy (NCBI): domain Eukaryota; kingdom Viridiplantae; phylum Streptophyta; class Magnoliopsida; order Santalales; family Viscaceae; genus Viscum; species Viscum album. The sequence goes on from OY728132.1 coordinate 495,270,277, forward strand.
CCTACCGCATCATGAATATGTCACCTCTTTTATTGTAAATCCTTGAAGGGTATTTCCATGATTTTAACTCTGGTATTTTGGATTTAGGATTATGGGGTTTAAAACTCAAATGCCACCACAACTGCATATTAACCATTATCATTCATATTTACTCTTTTTGCATGGGGATGTTCCTATGGTGATGGAACAAGAGGAACCAGTAGCTGAGTCAAGGGAGACTCAGCTCCCGAAGTGGTGTCCTACGACTTCTTCAGTTGAAGTAAAGAAAGTGGTGAACAAGGAGGCAGAGCCACAGGTTGCTGATATTTTTTCCCGTTTAAAACGAGATTTGGGTCTGAACAGAGAAGCAGAGGAGGGTCCCTTAGCAGTGGTTAAGGTGGATCTCCCTATTACACCCAACTCAACCTTGGAAGGGGTGGTGAGCTTGACAGGGAGTTATGTTCAAGATCTTGATGACTCTCATGTTCGAGGCTGGGAGGATTCTAACAAGGATTTACAGTTCATGGGTTGTGGATATGAGAAAATTGCTGGATCTGACACAGTATAGGGAAAGCCCTTGGGGGTTGAAACAGAACCTCTTGGAAGATAAGGGAGGCAAGACGGTGCGAGTGTCCTGGGGCCCTTAGACCCAAACACCCTCGGTGCCAAAAAGGCTAGGCCCGTGGGGAAGGAAATTGGCCTAGAGAAGAAGGCAGGTAAGGGGGTGTCTCTAGGTAAGAGAGGCCCCCCAAAGAAGCCATGGCGATGACATTGGGGAACTGTTTTGATGGCTTAGAAGTTGATGAACCTCCCTCAGCTCAAGAGGAGGATTATTCAGATGATGACAGCTTTAGCCAACTTTCACTAGATTCCATGGACCGCTTTAAAGGGAATGGTCCTCAAACCATTAGAAGGAAGAAAGGGAAAAAAGGCAGTAGAGACCCTGGAGAATGTATTGAGGTTCGAGGGAAAAAACCAAAGGGATGCAAATATTACTCCCACTTGCCAAAACGAATGAAAAATAGGTCGGCCAAGAAGGGTAGAAATATGGAAAGTACAACTCTAAAGAAGGGGGAATGTGAAAAGAATGGGGAATGTTTGAAGCTTATCCTGCACTACAAGGAAGAAATGCTTGAACAAGAGGTACGACCCAATGTATCAGAGGAGGAGCTTAAAAGTATTTATGAATGAAGGCTGCTAGTAGATGATAATGAGGAGTAAGAAGTGTGGTTAGATAAACAAGATCGAATCCTGGCCCGAGCTTCAATCAGAGTAAAATCAACTCAGAGGAATTCATTCACACAATGGAACCAATGATCACTCACTTTGAAGAGCTTATCAGAGAGGATACAGATACCCAGGTTAGTACGCTGCATTGGGAACTTTTTAGAATAGCTGAGTCAAGTAATATTAGTTTGGTGTTTAATAATTTTGTAAGCTCTTTTAGCACATAGTAGTTCTTGGTTGTGAACATCGGTTTTCCCATTTCTCTTAAAAATGGATTAATAATAAAAATTTAAATTTGGATGGATGGAGGGTTTTATAATAGAGGTGGAAAATAATTGAAACATTAAACCAAAAGATTAAATTACATTTTTTTCTCATATTCCATTCTAAAATATATCCTTAACTCTAGAAAAAACTCACAAATGAAAATATTTTACTTTTTATAGTTATTTCTGAAATATTGATGGTTATTTTCACCCCTCATTGTTTTATTTTTTTGGTAATTAACTTTCTAATAACCATGTTATCTATCACTCTATTATTCTCTGGACCTAATTTTTCTCCTCCATGTACATATTTTCTCTTCTTGCTAATTTTATCTTTATCTATAAACCTGATTGTGTGTTATTTTAGGTTACCTTTAGGTTTCCCACCTCCCCCTTTCAATGGAAGTTTTATTATCCATTTGTATGATGTGGGTTTTCAATAAAGGTAGTTTAAAATATTGATCCTTTTATTACCAAGATAAAAATTTCAATTATGTAATTTATTTATGATGGGAAGTCTGAAACACTTTAAAAATTCAGTTTCAAAGAATACTATACTCGATATCTTTCTTGACACACAACATCAAGCTTTAAATGAACTGCGATATACTCTAAAATATTATTATTAAAATGTGAAAATTATAAACTAAATGTTAAATTGGCGGTATTTATAAGAATAAAAAAATTATGAACAATATTTATAATTTTTTTCCACGATTCAAATATATTGATTAATGTATACTAAATAAGTGCTAAATTTTCAGTAAAGTCATTTTATGCTTCAAAAATATGTTTTCCTCAAAAATGTTTTTTTATATTTTTTGCATAAAAAATATAATTAATTTATACCATTTTTAGAAATTTTATTTGAGGTAATTTATCTAAATTTTTAAATAACCATTTAAATATTATATTATGGTGATATTTTGGGATTTTTCAAAAAAAGGTTTATATTTGAGTGAATAGTGAAAAATGCCGTTTTTGCAAAACTACCATTTATTTTATTTAAATAATGTAATTTAAAAGAACCATTTTTTGTGTTTTTATTAAATTAAAATAATTCTCATTTAATTAAACAAAATATTATTAATTAAAAAATAATTATCATAATATTAAATTTTGGTACATGCTCTCTCTTAGGTTTAAAAATGAATTTATCTAAAAACTATTTTTCATTGCCTTTTACACATTTATATTAATTTTTTTCCAAAAAAAAAATTAATTGAATCATTTAAAATGGATTAAATATTTTAATCAGTATAATTAATATAACTTAATAGGTTCAACATAATTTTTTTCCATGAATAGTAAAAATAATAGAATTTTGTTATCATGGTTAAGATTAAAACGAGTTTAATAGGGGTAAAAATAAGAGATAAGGGTAATAATGCCCCAAAAATTTTCATAATTATTATATTTTGAATATTATTCAGCCTTATTTTATCCTATCTTCTATGTATTGTCCATTTGGAGTCACTTTCACACGAAATTGTTGTAATATTATTTAAACCTTTTAGGTAATTCCATGTGTGTCCCTACACTCACTTATAAAAGGAAGCCTATTCTTCTCCCTTATTCATGATTCTTAATCCTTCCATATTAGAAAAAACCTATTAAAAAAGCTTCCTAAATTACTTCTATTCATTTTATATCCCCTTTTATTGTTCTAAGACCAATATTTCATGGCTTAAGGTGTAAGCAAATGGGAGTCTCTCAAAGAAGAGGTATAAATATTAACATAGTTCTTTCAATTTTATTTCTTTATCAGTGTACTATAAAATTATTGTATAAAAAAATGACTAATATAGTATTATGAATATACAGTTATGTTATTATAATTATGTAACAACCATTTTCCACCTCCTTTTTATGGAATGGAAAATGAAAGTATCGCTCGTTATTACACTTAGACCACCGCCTCCACATAGTGATATGATTCCTTCTCCATAACCACTTTAAAATGATGGATTTAATGATGGATTTAATAAATATAAATTATATTCAAGATTAAATTACATTCTTTAAACGATAAAATATTATTTATCATTATTTCCTTCTTTTAAGAAAAATGAAAATAACATTCATGCATTCGTATAGACCGCCATCTCCAAGAATGATGTAATTCATTTTTTCATCTCTATTTTTTATATATGGTTATAAAGAGGTATAAAATGAATATATATGAAATTAATATCATTATTAACATTATATAGAGGATGTACCCATGGAAAAATTTCAAGTAATAGAACTATCGAACTAAAACATAAATGAAAAATGAAACAATTAACCCCTGAAAATGATGATTTTAATAAAGAAATATTAATAAAAAAGTGTTGAAATGTAATAAGTGGGTCATATATTATATTATAAGAATATAAATGGTTATTTTATATTATTATAACAAATTAAAATTTATTTTATAGGAAGTAAGAGTTCTTACGAGTCGAGACAAAAAAAAGTTTTTAGTTCTTCATTTAAATATTAGTTTATTGAGATAGGTTTGACGTCTTGAACCTATTTTAGTTTATCAAGTGTATATAAAAACAATTTACATGTTTTATCTTGGATAATTCTTAATTTATGGAACTTAAATCTATAATTCAAATTATTTCATCCATGGGGTTTTTATTTGAATGTACCAAATTGGTAAGGGTTTATCATCTCAAATCATCTTCTTTGGAGAATATATTGTGTTATACACGTGTCTTATTTTATGAGGTGTATCTAATGAATCTTTTATATAATAAATGATAAATATATCTATATTCATTTTTTATGTTTTATTTTATGTTATTTATTTTATTGGGGTTTTGGTTTAAAAGTTACCAAAGCAGTAAAAGTTTTATTTTACAATATCAGTTCTTACCTGGATTGTTTGGGCTTAAATTTTATGATGATGAAATTATATGATCTATGACTCAAAAATATTATTTATTTACTTAAAACATAGTTATTTATTAATATTACATGTTTTCCTTTCATTTTTTACTCTCTATGTAATCAAAATTCTTAAATAATGTTTTTAAGGAAAACCAACTTTATTTCTCTCTTTGACAAGTAATATTTTATTCCATGTCCATATTTTCTTTAAAAAGTTTTCAAAAATGTTTTTAATATTATATAAAGATTTATTAAATTAATTTTACCCATGTTTTAATTTTTATAAAATGGTTTAAAATAAATATTCTTGTTCTTTCCTGAATGAGGTACTTTTAGTAAAGGTTTGAATAGAATATTTGTTTTAATGTACACTACATGAATGAATTTTCTCACCATCCCCAATAATATTTTTTTAAGATTACTTTACAGGATTCCATGGTTATTTTGAATTAAAATTCCTTAACATTTTATGTAATGACCCAAAGTTTCATTAATGGAAAATGCCTCTTGATACAGTTAAATGTCACTTTATGAAAAATGTTTTTATAAGATGTCAACTTCTTTGGTTTTATATTATGAGTTGTGACCGTTACTTTTATATCTGTTGAATAGTGATCACACGATTAGTATAAATATAAGGCTTTAACGAACCCAATTTTACTCAGACAAAGGAAACGATGGCCTCATCCAGTAGAATTGTCCCATACGAAGCCCATTTGTCGGAGCTCAGAAAAGAGGTGGCATAATTGGGCTTCGCCCTTGACCAAGCCCAAGATGAGCTTCATTATGTCAATCTCAAACGAGACCGTCTACAGGAAAAGTGGAAGTTGATAGAGATTACCACTCGAGCGACGTTATCCGAGCCGCCCCAAGAGTCTGTCACCATCGCACACCTTACCCTTAGGTCTTATGTGGCTATTTTAAGGGGTTATGTAACAAATAAGTAGTACTATGTTCATGTAAATTATTTTTTTGTATATAATAATGAATATAAATTCTAGTCATTTTTGATACATTGTAAATAGTTTTTAAAGTACAAATGGTGTTTTTAGTTATTATTTAATTAAGAATTCAATTTTATTAAATTAAGGGATTTTTGAATTAAATAATATTTTAATAAAATATTATTATTAATATAAAATTAATTTTTATTAAATATAAATGATCTTAAAAATTTATGAATGCAATTAAAATTTTTATTAAGGTTTGAAATCCATTTCTGTCAAAGCCCGTGAATTTTCGATAAATGTTGGTTTTTCTTTTAAAAGTTATAATTAACATATTTAGAATTTTTTTTAGATAAAATTAATGTCATTTCTGGAATCAAGACATCGAAATTATCCAACGGTGAATTTTTCATAATTTTCTGAGACAGTCAAATTTTTGGGTAAAAATTAAATACCGTTTAAATATATAATGTGTTTTATGACATCATAATGACCCAATGGTGATGTAATAAAATACCATAATCCTTATGTTCGGCCAATATAGGTTTTATCATTAAAATAATGTGATTTTGGGTTTGTTTTACTTACTTTTCAAAGCATTAATGAACCCCTCAAGACTTATTCAACACTTTGCCTTTTTAAATTAATTTCCATGGGAGTGTGACTCACCTCCACATAAGAAACCTTATTATTTTAAGAAGTTAGGACTTGGTAATTATAAAATATTGTTTTTGTCTTCCCTTTTCCTAAAACCATGGGCAAAAACAATGGGATGGTTTGTGCTTTGGATTAATTAAATGTAAGGGGACCCAAACCTAAATAATAAAGAATTCCCTCACCTTTCCTATATAAACCCACCCAATCTCCCACTTCCTCCTCACTAAAATACCTTGGAGTTAGTCCAACCTCTGCCCTACTCTCTCTATAATCCTCTCAAGGTTCCCCAAGCTCCCAAAAAGCCTCTCACAATCCTCTCTCTAGCCTTTGGAAGCACACTTCCAAGTAAGGGTTTTTTTCTTCCTTTCTCATTTTTTCCAATTTTCTTTAAGTTGTTTTGCCCTTTTAATATCAATTATAAATGTTGGGGTATGGTTTATCACCTCCATAATACTTCCCTCTTATTTTTCTAATGATAGGAGACCCCTTTCTCACTCATTAAATGCCTCCCATGTACATCCGTTACTATGCCGAAATTCCGAAAGGAACTTCTCTCTCTTCTTTTACATTCAAGCGAATAATTTTGTATCATGAATATAAATTCCATTACAATTGTTGGGAAATGTATCTATATGAACTCCTTACTGTCCATTACATTTAAATATGATGAGGAACCCTTTTCTATCTCATCAACCATTTTTTATGAATTCTTATTTCACACCGTTATGCTGCCGAAATCACAGTGATTTTCTAAGCCAATGTCATTGTGTAGTGAATACCATGCCCATTTCCCCATCAAGGGTATTCACCTTTATGCACATTTACTTATTGATTATAAAGTTTCATGTATGAATTTTACATTCCTTTATTGTGGAATAAATTATTATGTTTGAATCCATGTTTTATGATCCATGTGGCACAGTTATGCATGAAATGAAATGTTTAAGAAGGGTGCACCATTATAGCGCTCCGATGCATTGGGTAAAGTATAGTATCATGATACGTCATATGAAATGAGTGTTGACTCATGATAATTCAAGTGCAATGAGGGTTTACTCGTGCTTCATGTGCAACAAGGGTTTACTCATGCTTTATGTGCAATGATCCTTGGCTCATGCTAATTCCATGTTAAGTGTTGTTGCCACATTTCCATGTTATGATTATCATGATTTATCATGCCTTTATGTTCATGTTTCTTTTATTCTCTATTGATATTACTATTGTATAACATGTATTGTACTCCTCATGTTATTCCATGTGTACTCCCTTACTGGGCTTTATAGATCACCCTTTTCTTATGCATGCCCTCAGGTTATCCCATGCAATGCTAAGTACGAGGGAATGTAGTGGTCATGTAAAGGAAGTTTTCAATAAAGATGTTGTATTTCATGTTCTAAATTTTTATGTAATGATCCTAAGCCCAAAATACACTAAACCTCTTTATCTTCTTTGTTGTATCAAGTGATGTTTCATGTAACAAATCATGTTTAAGTAGTAATAAAAAGCAGGGTTGTCATAGTTGGTATCAGAGGATAGGTTTAGTTATTTTTGGGATTAGGAAACCCTTATAAAGCCTTAGAGACAAGACTAAGTATAATAAAAACATCCTTAAGTTTTGGTAAGTACTGAGTAAGTGGGTTATCAAGCAAATACATCCATGTCTGGATACGAGCAGGTAGAGGCGGCTCTGGCACAGATGTATCGTAGGGGTAAAACCCGAAAACACAGCTTTGAGCTAGACTCGAACAGGAACTGGTGCACGAAAACGGGCCTTGATACACTCTTGGTTAAGACACTCCCGAGGGATATGTTTTGATAAATTCACATGCTTAGTATGAACCCTTATTAAGGGAATTAAAAAAAATTCCCCTATGAATATCTGTGAGAAAGTAGATCACGAAAATCCAAGATTGAAGCCTATAGACTCATGAGTTAAGGAATGAAAGTTTATTTATATGTCATCAACTTTTTTCTTTGGATTACTCTTTATGTGTTACCCCTAACATTCCTTTTATTCCAGCCAATGGCCGGTAACAGGAGGACTCGGGATAACAATCGATGTGAAGATCAGTGTGATGACTGTACTAATGAGATGCCCAATCCAATGAGAGTGGGAATCACGAACTTTGTCACGCTTATCTCTCAGCTAACTCATGAAGTGAATAGAAACACGGGCCAAGAGGAACGTTCAACCCCCCCTAATAAAGAACAAGTCGCTATCGAGAGATTCATGAGACAAATACCTCCTACTTTTAGTGGATCATCCGATCCCACAATCGCTGAACAATAGATCAACTCCATTGAAAAGATATTCTCCATCCTCCAATGTTTTGAACAAGAGAAGGTTCTCCTGGAATCTTATCATATGGAGGGTGAAGATGATCAGTGGTGGACATTGAAAAAAAAATACAAAGCCTGAGGAGGAGATCGAGGCATTGGAATGGATGGATTTCCGAAAGATGTTTTTTGATAAATATTTTTCGCGCACCCTCCGGCTTAAGATGGAAAGGGACTTCCTTTCCCTCAAGCAAAAAGATGAAGAATATGTTGGAGCATATGAGGCAAACTTCACAAGGCTTGCACGATACACTTCCGGCTTTGTCATTACCCCCGAATGCAAGGTCGACCGCTTCTTTGGTGGGCTGAAGCCTAGCTTGCGGAAAGCATTAACGATCCGTGACTTCGACAGCTATGAGGAAATTGTCCGATGTGCCCTCAAGGTCGAAATGGAGATCGGGGAATCACATGGGTATCATCGGGACAAGAAGCGTAAGGTGTACTTCAATGCTGGTGGTCTGATGGAATAATACAACGGTGATAAGAAGATCTAGCACCCCACTTGCCAATAGTGCGGAAAGAAGCACCCTAGAAATTGCCTTAAGGGGACGAGAAAATGCTTCAGGTGTGGAAGAGAAGGGCACCTAGCTGTTAACTGTCGGCAAGAAGGACCCGCGGCTGCGACAGAGGAGAGGAACTCTCTGTTCAAACCTCAACGCGTTGTTCAATTCTACCAATGCAAAGAACTGGGTCATTTTGCAAATCAGTTCCCTAATCCAAGGGTTATCGGAGGCAACCAACAACCTCCAAGACAGCAACGAAGAGCTTTTTCCATCAATTATGCCGAAGTGATCCCTGAAAACAAAGTGGTGACATGTACGCTAGTTATTCATTCAAGAATAGAGAACGTACTTTTTGATTCAGGTTCTATGCATTCTTTTATATCTCAAAAGTTTAGTAGAACAATCCCAGCACCACCAAAAATCATGGAAGTAAAGATGTCGGTGAGTATGGAAAATGGGGCAATCATTGCATCCCATGAATATAAGTCCTCCCCTATTATAATATGTGGAATGAATTTCCCGGTGAACCTTGTCATACTCCCTCTGGTGGAATTTGATGCAATTATTGGCATGGATTGGCTTTCCTTATATAGAGCCAACATAAATTGTCGGGAGAGGGAAATCACACTCCATATGGAGAATCGACCCTTGATTCTTTACAAGTGTTAGGAGGAAGATGAATCTCCTTTAGCTCCATCATCTCAAGAATGGATATTACTGCCTTATGAGAACACATATATGACTTAGATGATTGAGTCCAAGGAAGAAACTATCCTTGAAGAAATGCCTATTGTGAGGGAATTTGATGAAGTGTTTCCTGAGGAACTGCCTGGTCTTCCTCCAAGAAGAGATGTTGAGTTCTCAATTGAACTTATACCTGGGGTGCTAAAAATATCCAAGACTCCATATAGAATGGCTGTTGTTGAGCTTGAAGAGTTGAAGAAACAACTACAGTAGAATCTGGATAAAGGGTTTATACGCCCAAATGCTTCACCTTGGGGTGCACCAGTCCTCTTCGTCAAGAAGAAGGATGGGTCAATGCAGCTCTGCATCAATTATCATGAACTTAAAAAAATCACGATAAAGAACAAGTATCCTCTCCCAAGAATCGATTACTTGTTTGATCAGCTGCGTGCAGCACAATACATCTCCATGGTGGACTTGCGGTCGGGATATTATCAAGTAAGGGTGAAGAAGGAAGATGTCCCCAAGACTGCTTTTTGTACAAGATACGGGCACTATGAATTCATAGTAATGCATTTCGGACTCACCAATGCTCCAACAATATTAATGGACTTGATGAATAGAGTCTTTAGAGATTACCTTGACAAATTTGTGGTAGTCTTTATAGATGATATTCTAATATACTCCAAAACCAAGGAGGACCATGAGGAGCATTTAAGAACTGCACTAGAGACTTTGCGCAAGGAGAAGATCTATGAAAAGTACAACAAGTGTGAGTTCTGGTTGAAGGAGGTCTCATTCTTGGGCCATATCATCACAAGCAATGGGATATCTGTGGATCCCTCCAAAACAGATGCAATTGAGGGATGGATGAGGCCAACATCGGTAACTGATATCCGTAGCATCTTGGGGTTAGCTGGATATTATCGACGATTTGTGAGAAATTTATCACGATTGTCCAACCCTCTTACCAAGATAACTCGAAAGGGAGTAAAGTTTTCTTGGAGTGATGAATGCAAAGAAAGATTCAAGGAGTTGAAAAGGAGGCTTATCACTGCACCCGTACTCACTTTACCCACAAGTGGGGAGCTTTTTTCGGTATTCAGTGATGCTTAGAAGAAGGGCTTAGGACGTGTGCTGATGTAGAATGATAAAGTGATATCCTATGCCTCAAGGTAGTTAAAAATCCATGAGAGAAACTATCCAACGCATGATCTAGAGTTGGAGGATGTGATCTTTGCCTTGAAAATCTGGCAACATTATCTCTATGGATAGAAATGTGAGATATATATTGACCACAAGAGTCTTAAATATATATTCACACAGAAAGAGATTAATATGTGCCAGAGAAGATGGATAGATCTCATAATGGATTATGACTGTTCAATACATTACCACCCTGGGAAAGTGAACAAGGTGGAAGATGCCCTAAGTAGAAAGGATCCATCAATTCTATCAATGATGAGAATTGAGAAGGATCCAATCTTCTTAGACTTGATAAAGATGGACGTGGGAATCATAAATAAGGGAACATCATCAATCCTTTCACAAATGATTGCTCAACCATCTCTTTTGGAAAGGTTAAAGGATGCTCAAAAGGATGATGTGGGAATTAAAGAAAAAGTGGAAACTATCAAAAAGGTAAAATCCTCGGAGTTTAATGTTAATGAAGAAGGAATTGTGTGGTTTGGGAAAAGACTATGTGTTCCATCAAGTCTGGAGCTAAAGAAGGAACTTTTGGATGATGCACATAGTTCAAATTTCTCTATTCACCTAGGGAGCACAAAGATGTATCGAGATCATCGAGAAAACTTTTGGTGGGATAATATGAAGAAGGAGATCGCTGAAGATACATCAAAGTGCCTGGTGTGTCAGCAAGTGAAGGCAGAGAGGCAGAAGTCTAAGGGGATGATGCAACCATTGCCCATACCGGAATGAAAATGGGAGAACATCACCATGGACTTTGTCACCAGACTTCCGAGGACATCCAAAGGCAACAATGCAATCTGGGTTGTTGTGGATAGTCTTACTGTAACACCCGAGACTTTTATGTTATATAAATCATCAAATGAATCTTTTTCTACACAACACTTTCTTGGCTTGCTTTACACGCAATCACGACCTTTCTCGATAGCTTGCGTCGTACGCAATACCGAGTTTCACTAAACAACAATATGCTATTAAAACTAGCCGTTATGAATAGTAATAACCACTTTTTGAAATTTTATAAATTTTATTTTTCAAAATGGACTTCATTTTTGGACTTAGAATATCGAAATTAGCCTAGGGTGAAATTTTGGTATTTTTCTGAAAACTTTCAATTTTTGATGAATAGTGAAACCACTAAGTGGTAGGTTAAAAACCGAATTTTGCATAAAACTTAATTTTACCGCTTCTGTGAATGGAATTTCGAAAATCCGAGAGACACGATTAATATCAAGATCTAAAATGTGGTTCAATGAGATGAAAATAATTTTTGGTGAATAGTAACTTTTTACTTTTTTTTACCGCGGTTAATAGTAAATAGGGTAACTAAGGGTAAATATGATATTAATATTACCCTAACACCTGTCCTAATTCTATTGGACAAGTGTAATTCGACCAAAAACAAACTTAGGAATAAAATATGACCATTTAGGCCCACTTGGATTAGATTAGGACATTTATTATTAATTTATTTAAAGAAGGGTTAAAATAGTTAAAATCAAAGTTTAATAAGTAAATCATTTTTAATATGGGGTTATACATAAGATAAATTCAATTGTAAATATTCATTAGAAATCTAAAAAGATTTACTACATTATGATATTTTATTTGTAATTTTTAGACATCAAATAATTTAATTTATTTATGACACAAAGATGATGCAGTAATTATCTTGTTAATGAAATATTGACATAATTGATGTTATAAACACCAAAATAAATGTAATTTGAGACTTTTTATGAATTAAACTAATTTTCTAGGTTACTATGATATATTAGTGTTGATTTAATCAACTTAGTTCGAACATATAATTCTGTTATGACTTTCACAAAAATCATATATCAAATAGTGTCAAAATTGACACAAAATAGTTTTTAAATCAAATATTATATTATTAATTGTTATTTTATTCCTAAAAATCTAAGGTTCGGCCAAATGACTTAGATAAAGATATATATATTAATAATAAACAATTTGGGGTTCGTTTGGCATGTTATAGTAAGTGTATTATCCATATAGTGGAAGAAAACAAAAAGACACGGTAAAAGTTAAATTAATTAACTTAGAGTTAAATCTAATTGATAAGGTTAAAATAATACCCTAAACTTGTCTAAATCCTATTGGTTGATAGGATTTAGACCCTTACCCGCTTTATCTTCGAAATAAGACCCTTTGGAACCATTATAAACCGATTTTGACTTTAATATAAAATAATATTTTGAGATATTCCTAAGGTGCCCCTCTCCTCCCTTATAAAAGGGCACCTCCTCCCCCTTCCTCCTCACACCAATTTGAGCACTCAAGCTCGGCCAACCCCTGAAATTTTCTCCTCTCCACTTCCCTAGAATAATCCTAGAGGTCCTGGTCTTCTCCAAAGACCAATCTTAGTTCCTTAAGTGGAGGATTCAAAGAGGCGTTCCAAAGAAGAGGTAATATCCATTACCGATCTTTTCAATTTCTTTCTTCTTCAACTTCTTCTTCTTTAGTTGTTTCATGATAAAGTAATAACATCAGTATTAATTACATAATTATATTTTATTATAAATATGAAACAACCCTAATTCACCTTCTATCCATCCTACGGAAAAATGAAATCACCGCGCGTGCGTACGTACGGAATACCGTCTCCACGCCGTGGTGTAATCTATTTTCCACCATCACCTTACAAGGATGGGTATAATGGTGTAATGAGTAACTATATATGATTATTATGAATTAATATTGATACTGAAATAATATATATATACTCCAATACAATTCCACGATCATAGGAACGATATCATCACTCGTGCGTACGTACGGAATACCGTCTCCACGATGTGATGCGACTCGTTCTACATGATCTTCATTTCATAATGATTATATAAATGAATTGAATGAATGAATATGGAATATAATACACTAATACCATTCTGGAAATGAATTATCTATAACCTAAAGATAAGAATAAGAATTTATTCGACAAAACACGCATAAGAACAAAAAGTTATAAAGACCCGAGTAACAAGTAACAATGAAATATTACTAACAAGAAGCTAATAATATGACCATATATGATCTCATATCAATATGTATGATTATGGAATAAGTCAATAACATTATTTAAACCATTATACAGGAGCTTCAGACACGAACAAAGCAAATCGGACCTAAGGTAAGGGAAATATCACAATCTCATTTTTTTATCCGAGATTGTTTATTCGTAAGTATTTACTGGGGTGTATTTTATCATCCACATCCATGTTCCCTCAATATGTAATATTGTTTCCATCCACTTTCAATAGTTTAAATCCAATTTTACCCTTAGGTGAGTTTTTAGTAAAGAATATGAAAGGAATCTTTTGTCGTTTTTCCGTACGAGGTACTTTTTGACTTTTCCGAAAAAAGTACGAAGAATGTTTTTTTTAACTTATACGGCATGAATGGATTTTTAAAACATTATTTCAAAGAAGATTCCTTTACAAGTATTCAAGTTTATTTTTAATCAACTTCTTTTAGTTTAAAATTGTATGACATGTTAAGAAAGTAAAAGTGTTTTTTTGAAGAAGAAATGATATTTTCCTCAAGAATGAAGTTCAAGTATTTTATCAAAATTATTTTCCATCTAAGATAATAAAAGGGTTATGTTTCTATCCCTATTTTTACATGGATTTGATTATGTTGTGATGGAAATTTTTTTTATGAATTCCGTTATCTTATATGAATTTTTTTATGATGTCATGTTGTTTAAGAATTCCATTTTTATTACATGGGTTATGTGATGATGTATGATTTATGATTATGTGGCACACATAAGAAAGGATTCATTATAAGATGGGTGGGACCTATATCTCCCTCCAATGCATTGGGTAAAGATTTTATATCTCATGAGATAGACATGGCTGGAACGGAAGGTTATTTCGGTTCAGTGATACAGGACTGAAACGAGGAGTGAACTCGGTTCAGAAAGGGACTTTGTCCACTAAGATAGTCTTGGCAATGAGTCATGACTAACAAGAAATGATTTTCCATGATTATGTGTGCATGCCACAAAGTTTCAAGTTTTATGTTATGATTATGGGGATCTCATTTTCACTTCTATGATTTATTCCATGTTAAGATATTATGATCTCTTTTGCAGGTTTTGATTTTCAAAAAGATATGAGATGATTTTTATTTCCTTTATTTGCCCTTGCTGAGCATTTGAGCTCACCCTTTTATGTTTTCTTTTCCCCAGGTCAGGAAGATGGATATTAAGTAGAATATGCTAAAATGGACCCTAGATATGATGAAATAAATGGGAGACACTGTAGAAGATTTATGAACCAGTTGTTTATGTTTCCCAGTTTCTAAAGACACTATACCTATACGGTCCTTTGTGGTTTTGTCATATGTTGTAATAAGTGTGCTTCAATTTTGAAGTATTAACAATGTATGTAAAGTGTGGGTCGTTATACTTACAAACACTGCACACTTCATTGTATTCGAGAGGATTTCTCATTGGATCAATTGGCACAAATATATATTAGGGAAGTGGTAAGGTTTCATAGAGTACCACTATCTATTGTGTCTGACTGAGATCCAAGATTCACCTCTAAGTTTTGGAAGAGTCTTCAACATGCTCTGAATACTAAACTAAACTTCAGTACGGCTTATCATCCTCAAATTGATGGGCAATCCGAGCGGACTATCCAAACACTTGAGGATATGTTTAGAGAGTGCTCAATGGACTTTAAAGGAGGATGGGATAAACATATTCCTCTGGTTGATTTATCTTATAATAACAGTTTCCACTCGAGCATGCAAATGGCACCATATGAAGCCCTTAATATAAAAAGGTGCAGAACACCGGCATGTTGGGATGAGGTCGGTGAACGTAAGCTGATTGGACCAAAAATGGTCGAAGAAATGGTGGAGAAGGTGAAAACCATTCAGCAGCATATCAAGGCAGCCCAAAGTCAACAGAAGATTTATGCAGAGAATCGTTGATGAGACCCTGAATTTAAAGTTGGATATATGGTGTTTTTACACATATCTCCGTGGAATAAGGTCATGAGGTTTGGAAAGAAAGGGAAGTTAAGTCCAATGTACATCGGCCCCTTCGAGATTCTTGATCGTGTTGGGGCTATGGCCTATCGACTAGAACTTCCACCTACTATGGCCAATGTGCATGATGTCTTTCATGTATCCCTCTTAAGAAAGTACATACCGGACACTTCACATGTACTCTCTTCCGAGGTGGTACAATTGGAAGATGATCTTTCTTATGAGGATCAACTAGTGAAGATCTTAGATCGTAGAGAAAAAGTTCTACCAAATAAGAGAATGCCTCTCGTCAAGGTGTTGTGGAGAAACCACATGTTTGAAGAAGCGACTTGGGAGTCGGAGGATATGATGAAGCTGAGTTACCCACATTTGTTTTAGTGTGGGAAAAGAAAAATTTCGAGGGTGAAATTTCTTAAGGGGGGAATATTGTAACGACCCAAAGTTTCATTAATGAAAAATGCCTCTTGATCCAGTTAAATGTCTCTTTATGAAAAATGTTTTTATAAGATGTCAACTTCTTTGGTTTTATGTTAAGAGTTGTGACCGTTACTTTTATAGCCATTGAACAGTGATCACAGGATTAGTATAAATATAAGGATTTAACGAACCCAATTTTACTCAGACAAAGGAAGCAATGGCCTCATCCAGTATAATTGACCCATACAAAGCCCATTTTCGGAGCTCGGAAAAGAGGTGTCATCCTTGGGCTTCGCCCTTGACCAAGCCCAAGCTGAGCTTCATTATGTCAAGCTCAAATGGGACCGTTTACAGGAAAAGTGGAAGTTGATAGAGATTACCACTCGAGCGATGTTATCCGAGCCGCCCCAAGAGTCTGTCACCATCACACACCTTACCCTTATGTCTTATGCAACTATTTTAAGGGGTTATGTTACAAATAAGTAGTACTATGTTCATGTACATTATTTTTTGTATATAATAATGAATATAATTTCTAGTCATTTTTGATACATTGTAAAGAGTTTTTAAAGTACAAATGGTGTTTTTAGTTATTATTTAATTAAGAATTCAATTTTATTAAATTAAGGGATTTTTGAATAAAATTATATTTTAATAAAATATTATTATTAATATTAAATTAATTTTTATTAAATATAAATGATCTTATAAATTTATGAATGCAATTAAAATTTTTATTAAGGTTTGAAAGCCATTTCTGTCAAAACCCGTGAATTTTCGATAAATGTTGCTTTTTATTTTAAAAGTTAAAATTAACATATTTGGAAAATTTTTTAGATAAAATAAATTTCATTTCTGGAATCAGGATGTCGAAATTATCCAACGGTGATTTTTTCACAATTTTCCGAGACAGTCAAATTTTTGGGTAAAAATTAAATACCGTTTAAATATATAATGTGTTTTATGACATCATAATGACCCAATGTTGATGTAATAAAATAAAGTAATCCTTATGTTCTGCCAATATATGTTTTATCATTAAAATAATGTGATTTTGGGTTTGTTTGACTTACTTTTTAAATCATTAATGAACCCCTCAAGACTTATTCAACACTTTTCCTTTTTAAATTAATTACCATGGGAGTGTGACTCACCTCCACATAAGCAACCTTATTATTTTAAGAATTTAGGACTTGGGCATTATAAAATATTGTTTTCCTCTTCCCTTTGCCAAAACCCATGGGCAAAAACCATGAGATGGATTGTGGTTTAGATTAATTTAATGTAAGGGGACCCAAACCTAAATAATAAAGAATTCCCTCACCTTTCCTATATAAACCCACCCAAGCTCCCACTTCCTCCTCACTAAAATACCTTGGAGTTCGTCCAACCTCTGCCCTACTCTCTCTAGAATACTCCCAAGGTGCCCCAAGCTCTCAATAATCCTCTCACAAGCCTCTCTCTAGCCTTTGGAAGCACACTTCCAAGTAAGGGTTTTTTTCTTCCTTTCTCATTTTGGTCTAATTTTCTTTAAGTTGTTTTGCCCTTTTAATTTCAATTATAAATGTTGGGGTATGGTTTCTCACCTCCCTAATACTTCCCTCTTATTGTTTTAATGATGGGATACCCCTTTCTCACTCATTAAATGCCTCCCATGTACACCCGTTACTATGCCGAAATTCCAAAAGGAACTTCTCTCTCTTCTTTTACATTCAAGAAAATAATTTTGTATCATGAATATAAATTCCATTACTATTTTTGGGACATGTATCTATATGAACTACTTATTGTCCATTACATGTAAATATTATTAGGAACCCCTTTCTCTCTTATCAACCATTTTTTATGAACTCTTATGTCACGCCGTTACGCTGCCAAAATTGCACCGATTTTCTAAGCCAATGTCATTGTGTAGTGAATACCATGCCCATTTCTCCATTGAGGGTATTCAACTTTATGCACATTATTTATTGATTATAAAGTTTCATGTATTAATTTTACATTCCTTTATCGTGGAATAAATTATTATTTTTGAATCCATGTTTTATGATCCATGTTGCACACTTATGCATGAAATGAAATGTTTAAGAAGGGTGCGCCCTTATAGCGCTCCAATGCATTGGGTAAAGTATAGTATCATGATACGTCATGTGCAATGAGTGTTGACTCATGCTTATTCAAGTGCAACGAGTGTTTTCTCGTGCTTCATGTGCAATAAGGGTTTACTCATGCTTTATGTGCAATGAGCCTTGGCTCATGCTAATTCCATGTTAAGTGTTGTTGCCACATTTCCATGTTATGATTATCATGCTTTATCATGCCTTTATGTTCATGTTTCTTTTATTCTCTATTGACATGACTATTGTCTAACATGTATTTTACTCCTCATGTTATTCCATGTGTACTCCATTATTGGGCTTTATATCTCACCCTTTTCTTATGCATGTCCTCAGGTTATCCCATGCAATGCTAAGTACGAGGGAATGTAGTGGTCATGTAAAGGAAGTTTTCAATAAAGATGTTGTATTTCATGTTCTAAGTTTTTATGTAATGATACTAAGCCCCAAATACACTAAACCTCTCGATCGTTTTTGTTGTATCAAGTGAAGTTTCATGTAATAAATCATGTTTAAGTTGTAATAAAAAGCAGGGTTGTCATATTTTATAGTCTTTTATATTTTAAGTAAGTGATTTCAAAATGAAAAAGGAATATTCCTTAAGAAATATTCCATTGAACTTTTAAAGGCATTTATCATCTATGATAACATAATTTGATTTTAATTATTCTTAAATGGGGATATGATCATTTTATACCATACTTATTATTTATATGAATGGTTTATGATTATAATGGTGAAATATTGTTGAAACTCATTTCTTTTTCCATTGGTTAAGTTATGATGAAATGAAAAATTTTCTCATGACCCTGTGGAATACATATAAATGGATTGTGATTTTGAGATGGGTGGGCTCTTTATATAAATATTTTACATTGGGTAAAGATTAATGTTTTATAAACTCAAAGGGTACATGATAGGTTATCTTAAGCCCAAAATAGGGTACACGAGAGGTTATCCCAAGCCAAGAGTAGGAACCTAGATGGTTAACCCAGGACTAACATAGGATGAATGCAATGAACCAATGTTTTATAAATGGAAATTACTTTATTATAAAATCACATCCCAATGAACTAATAAGTTCTATGTGACCTTTAAACAGAAGTTTATCACTTCAGTGTTTGGAATTTTGAAAATATGACGTAGACAGTTGCGATCAGTTAGTTATTTAGAGTTCGATAAGAAAAACTTAATTTTTTTGGTGAATAGTAACCTACCCTTATGAATAGTAACATGAAATTAAGAATAGTGATATACCATAATGAATATTAACCTTACCTAATAAAGTATAAAAATAATTTTCAAGTAAAAGTATGATGTATCTATATTCTAGAATAAGTAAATGAATGTTTTAAAACTGATTTTTTAATAATAAATTATGAGTTTAATTAAATATTAAATTAATCATATTTATATAAATATTTTTTTAAAATGGACTTAATTTTTAGATTCTACATGTCAAAAAATGGTTAGGGTGAATTTTTGAGATTTTTTTTGAAATACTCGTTTTTTGATGAATAGTAAAATACAGTATTATACCGTATATATACATAATAAGATAAATAGACTATTCCTAGAATCATGTATTATGTAAAAACCCTTGGTTCGAATTAATATGACCCATTTACTATTTTTGGTCATTTAATCATCACTATTTCTGGTCATGAGGATAATTAATAGACTAATGGTTAAAAAATTATGAAAACCCTCCTTTCCTACACTATAAAACCCTACCTCACTCCCTCTTCTCTTCACTCATCTCAAGACTTGTTCCTTGCCAATATTCTGACCAAATCTCTCCCTAAGATCCTACCCCACGTCCAAAGGCCCCTAGTAACTTCAAAATACCAAAACCTCTCCCCTTAATAGGTTCTCGAAGGAGGTAGACTCAAGAGGTAAATTCCTCTTTCCAATTCTTTCATTTGTTTTAAGTTCTTTTATTTTCTTGTTTCTTTACAAACCTACCTTAACCAAAATGGTATGATAACTCTAGTAACATACATTTACTGGGATTATATTATTTTAATGGGATAATTAATTATCTCCTCTCCACTCCCCACCTTTTATTTGAATGAAATAAAAACGCCGTTTGAGATGTGTTAATTTAGCACATTCAAGGAAATTTTTTTATCAATATATATTATCATATTTAATTCTTGTCACGAAACTATTTTTGGTATGGTCGAACCAGATTATTATATATTTAACATATCCTAGTTAATATCCTATAATGATTTTCTACTAATGGTATTAAGTTATAAAGAAAAACATGTTCGTTGTAATCAAAACCCACTTATTAACCAAAATGGTTATCATTAAGGTTTTATATAATAATTCATATTCAATAACAGTAACCGAATGAATTTTTATAACCATTTTACCCTAGTAATGTTCAATAATAAAATACAACTTCAATTTTTGACAACCACCGTCATTATACATGTTTATCCGAACTTGAACTGATCATTAAAACCAAGAAAGGAAACATAACCAAACAATGAAATTGAACCTCATAACAAATAAAAATAGTTATATATGAACTTAAAATGATTATAATAAATATTATACATATATAAGAGGTTCTGTAATTATTATTAAATAAACCTAATTTTTTATTCATTCAATTAATAACTAGTGGAGATCACCCTCAGATTTAAGGTAAGGGATCATCTCCATTTCACTCTTAATCAAGATGTAATCTATGCTATGCCATTTTATGTGTAATCACAAATTATGCGGTATGATTTTGAAACTCCCCCATAATTCCCTCATGATTTATAAGTTCTTAGAACCCCCTTTTCTCTCTCATCAAGACCTCTTAGGTACACCCTACACCATGTGATAAACCGTAACAAATTCTACCTGAACCTCTTTTGTTCTTTTGGGTTGCTTTATCTTTCTTTATATCAAAATGGAGTTTTGTTATTTGTTTATGTACATATTATAAATTATGTTTAGTTGTACAAAATTAATTTATCAATAACCTTTCATAACTCTCTTTTGGGGATATATATGTTTTTAAATGATTCCCTCCTTAGTACTTTCCGATAAGAAAACCTATTTTAAGGGAACTTCCCAAATTTTTACCCAATTTCAAGTGCACTATATCCTCTGTTTTAAGGCACAATTGTCTTTATAAAATTAGTATTATTATTATTAAAAACTTATTGGTTCAATTCCAATTTTATATAAAACATTTTACCCTTTTCTATTTGGAAAGCTCTATAGTATTTTCCTTAAAACCGCACAAAGATGTTTTAATGCTAATGTTTCTCAAATACATTTCTTATATGTTGTCACTTATGTTTGACATCAATTACCATGTTATAAGCCTATTTTACCTTATGAACGTCCATGTATGTTCTAATCCCTTTCTTTCATGGATACTTTCATGATACTCCCATTGGTTATGTTTTATGTCATGATTATGGTACCCAATTCTTTCCATGGGTAACCCTTATGTTTATGTAAGGTTGATTATGTAGGAATCATTATGTGGAAAACATGTTAATGAAAAGTAATATGGGTGTTACCAGATAGTGCTCCAATTCATCGGGTAAAGTTAAGTCTCATGAGATGCTATATAAAACAGGATTGGTGGTTATCCTTGTCTCGTACTAAATACATGTTTTATGATTCTGCCACATTTATATAATTCCATGTTTATTTGATCCCATGTTTATATGATTTGATTTCATATGTTCAATGATTTTGATATCATTATGTCATGACTCCTAACTCATGTTCTTAAGTTGTATTATTATGTTCATTCCCTTACTGGTATTTTTTATAAGGACCCGACCTTAAACATTATGCAATCTTGATTTAAGTTAATAATTGACATTGAGGATATTTTCAGGTTTAGAGTTTTAGAGAATTAGGTTATAACTATTACATTACATCTCAATTGTTAAAAATTAGAAACATCTACTCAGTATGCATTTTTTTTTCATAAAATAAAAACTCTTAAAAGAGAACAAGAGTTCTTTTCTTGATAAAAATCTTCTTGAATTCTTCCTTTTGCTCACCCTTCCTTATATCATATGAAAAACATTTCCAAAACTTGGGATGGGAAAGAAAAGCTCAGTAAGGGTTATAAAACAAGGAAAGAAAACATTAGTCCATGAATACATACAAATAAATGAAATCATACTTTTCAATATTTAACATACCACACAAAATCATAAGATTTAAGAATAACACATGAAATCATAAATCCTAAAGGTAACTTGTGGAATCCATATCATACTTACATTTGAGCTTTCACAGCTATGAAGGGAGTTATGTTGGAATACCCATCATAGTATATTCCCAAAATCTGTTATGAGAAACATTATCATTTAACTCCTTCACGTTACCCAATGCATTGGAGAGCTATCTTGGGTTCACCCACCCCAGGATTATTAAGAAACTACCCATATACATAAACAATTCCCAAGAACCATAACATATTCATAACACATAAAACAAAAATAAAGGAAAGATAAAATTTCCACATTTCAATCACAATATATAATTTAAATATATTCACATAACCAATCCATTATCAAAACCATTTTCAAAACCAAAATACATAAAAGATTATATGGTATTTAATTTCCTTTTAAAAACATTACGGCTTGTTAAGGAAGACAAATATCAAATAACGCTCGTGGCGGCGGAAAGGTCATTGTCACCACATATGTTAAAAAGAAACATTCCCTTTGTAGTTTAGTAAAACTCTACATAGAAAAATATTCACTTTGAATGAAATTAAAAGTCAAATGGGTTTATACAACATATAAAATAAAGTCGTGTATAAATCAAAATATGCCTCAATGAAAGGAGATTGAGACAAAGTCCTTTACCTCGTGTCCAACATGACTCGTTCGTTATTTAATCTCCTCAATAATAAAATAAATTTAATTTATACTTGATTAATAACATTTTTCATGTTTATTATTCCTGTTATATTGCTTATTACCACATTATAAACATTACATAATCATTTATGTTAATGACGGTTGTTTTGTCGATATTTGGTACTTGAGTAAAAAATGAACTTCTTATAATTAAAAGTTGTCCATCTGGTCATAAGTTCAATATCTACAGAATAATATTTCTAAATTAGATATCATATATATCATATATATAAATTATATATATGTATTCATAATAGTACATAACATTTTGAGATAAGAAATGAAATGCACCATTTATGGAGATGGTAATCTGTACGTACGCATGGATGATACTTTCATTTATATTTCGTATTTAATGGAAATAAAAACTTAATTATACATAGGTATATTATTATTCTAGTATAATATCATATATAATTTCAGTAACTCCATTTTTTATTTGTTCCACGTATGGCATGAACGAGTCATATCACTTTGAGGGGGTGGTAGTCGACACTTCCTCAAATGAAATTATCGTATTTACCCATTATGGAAACCATAAATGTATGATATAAATGAAAAATAAGAAAGAATATAAACAATATAAAAATAATATAAATCACATATAAATACAGTTCCATCATAATGGCCACCATGAGAGGTGGTAGGAGACAATCAAACAATCATCTTTTCTTAAGGCAACAGTTCGTCGTACACCAAAATAGTATGTTCGTATCCATTAGATGGAGGTGTGTGTAAGTTTAGTTTGAATACTTAACATAAGAACAACCTAGAATATTTAGGATACTGGTTTTGTTATGTAAACAAAGAATAAGAAGAGAATATGGAGTAAAGAAGTAAAATAAAAGAATAGAACTTGAGGGAAGACGTTACCTTTAAATTGGGTAACTCCCTTTGGTTTGAACCAAAAGGCTTCCTTGAAGTGCCTTCTGCCTAAGGTAAGGCTTCTAAAAGGAAGAGAGGGATCTTGGGAGATTATTTGGTTATAGGTTGGATGATACAAGGTGCTTTAGAGGTGTTTTTAATGGGTTATAGGTGATGACCTTTTATAAGGGAGAGGAGGGGCTCTTTAAGAAAGTTTGAAAATATTATTTTATTATAAAATGATTTTCGGTTTCAAAAGGACGAATTTTTTTTTAATTAAAAGATAAGGTGAATATAAGTAGAAATAAAATCACCCAATAAGAATTGGACAGGTTTTGGAAATTTTATTAATTCTTATCTTTCTTATGTATCCCTTTGTTAACTTATTTATCTTTTACCATGTCCTCTTATATATTCATACTATATGGTTAATATATTTCCTATAAAATTAAAAGAGACCCAAAATGAATCATTAATGACATTTTTAACATCATATATTTCTTTTGGAATAATTTTAGATTTTTAGTACTATTTTATCATTTAATAAAATATTGATTGATTTAAAAACTCTTATATGTCAATTTTAATACTATTCATATCATGACTTTTTAAAAAATCAAAAACATCTTGACTATTTCAAAAAACCTTCATTAATTAAAAGATAACAAGTCATAATAATATATAAAATTCTTTGATGGAATAAAAAGGTTCAAAATAAATTTATTTTAATATTTATAATATCATTTATTTGAATCCTTTATTAATGAAGTAATTACTGCATTACCATTGTGTCATAATTAAATTTATTTATTTAATTTATAAAAAATATAAATAAAATAACATGATGTAGGAAATATTTTTATATTTCTAATTACTATTTACATTCTAATATATAAATTATATAACCCCACTTTATTTTTTTTTGAAAAATAATAAATGTTTATGATATTTCTATTTTTACATTAAATAAAAAGTTATTATTATCATTATCGTACCCAAAAAGCTTTTAAAGGCCAAAAGTATAACCCATGGATTGTATTGTTCGGTCATTACTCATCCAATAATGTTAGGACAAGTTTTAATGTAATTTTATATTAATATAATATTATTTTTATCTTGAATTACCCTATTTTCCTTTAACCGCGGTAAATAAAAATCAAAAGATACCATTCACCAAAAATTATTTTCATCTTATTGAACCAAATTTTACTTACTGATGAAAAAAATGTATGCCATATTTTTGAAATTCAATTTATAGAAGCGGTTAAATTTTGTTTAAATGAAAAGGTTGATTTTTAACTATTATATAATGTTCTTCACTATTCATAAAAAATTGAACGTTTTTTTTTGAAAAATATAAAAAATTCACCCAAAGCTATTTGGATTTTCCTAATTCAAAAATTATGTATATTTTACCAAATTAAAAACATATATGTTTTATTAATTAATTTAAAATTAATTTCCATTGTCAAAACCAAAAAGCATGTTTTTATGAAATAATAACTATCAAAAGATTGCCACTTGTTTATGTCCAATTTCAAAGTGAAATTACTTATAATGACAAAAATTGGATTAAATTGTAAAACTATAATCCAATTACACTTTAAAACCAATAAAAAGAACAATATAATTATATAAATAAATTAGATTAAAATGAAGTTTTGAATTAGAATACAGTATTTTTCATTATTCATTAAAAAATGAACTTTATCAGAAAAATACCAAAATTTCATCCAAAATAATTTTTGATGTCCCAATTCTAAAGAAGAAATTTATTTTTTCAAATAGAATATATAAAAGTGACAAAAAATAGATTTAAAAATGGTTCTCCATCAAAAGGTGGTAAATCAACCTTTTAAAGAATATTAGAGTGTTTATGCTTAAAATTGGATTCATTCATAGTTTAAGACTTTAACTTATATTGGATAAATTTAAAAACATTTAACAAACATGTATAATCATATTGTAGTTAGTTCTGTTCATTCCCACCAATACAACGGCTAGGCATTAACTACCATTTAAAATAATATTATATTATTTTTTAGTATGACACAGGCTTATGTGTAATAAGAGATTTCAGATAAGCTCATTGTTTCATGTTAGGTACGAAATCAAACATAGAATTCTCTTTAAAGTAAAATTAATATATAATTCACAAATATTAATAAATATGAAAATGTCTTACTCATTATTTACCTGGGATGTTACATCTTTCCCCCCTTTTGGAAATTGTGTCCTCAGAATTTTATTCACTTATCAAATAAGTGGAGGTATTTATCCCTCATAGAATTTTTAGAATCCCACATTGCCTCTTCAACCATGTGGTTTTTCCAAAAAACCTTTACCTAACTAATTACATTATTCTGCAACACTTTTTCTCTTCGGTCAAGAATCTGGATAGGTTGTTCCTCATAATAGAGATTCTCTTCCAACTAAACTACCTCTGGACTCAAAACATGAGATGGATCCAGCATATATTTTCTCAACATTGAAACATGAAAAACATTGTGTACCTAGGATAAACATAGAGGTAAAGACACTCTGTAGGCAACTGATCCAACTTTATCTAAGATTCCATAGGGTCTAATGAACCTCAAACTCAACTTTCCCTTCTTACCAAAATGCATCAAACTTTTATATGGAGAAACTTTGAGAAAGACATGATCACCTACCTCAAAATAAAGATCCTTCCTCCAGTTATCTGTATAACTTTTTTCCTGCTCTGAGTTTTTATCATGTAATTCTAAATTAACTTATTTATCCATCTCTTCTACCAATTCTGGTCCCATCAACTTCTTTTCACATACTTCATCCCAAAAATCTGGAGTTCGAAACTGCTTTCCATACAATTCCTCAAATAGAGCCATCTGTATACTGGAATGAAAACTGTTATTATAAGAAAATTGAACCAAAGAAATATGTTTGTCCCAAATTTCCTAGTAATCCATTAAGCAAGCACGTAGCATATCTTCCAATGTCTGAATTGTTCGTTATGACTACCCATTTTATTGAGGATGAAAATCTATACTAAAATTTAATTTAGTACCCAAGGATGTATAAAGGCCTTTCAAAAGTTAGAAGTGTACATGTGATCATGATCAGATACTATGGAGAGGGTAACTCCATGAAACCTAACTATCTCTTTAATATAAAACCAATAAAGTTGATCTAGAGACATTGTATCTAAAATAGGAAGTAAATGAGTAGATTTAGTAAATCGATCAATAATAACCCAGATTACATTATTACATCGAGATGTCTTTGGTAATCCCACAACAAAGTCAATGGATATAATTTCCAATTTCCACTCTGGCACCGGTAAGGGATGAAGCATCCCTTTTGGTAACTACAACTCTGCTTTAACCTATTGACAAGTCAAACACTTCATAGTAAAGTCAGCAATGTCTCTTTTCATTTCATCCCACTAGTAATACTCCCAAATATCTCTATACGTGTTAGTACTTCCATGATGAATTGAAAATGGAGAACTATGATCTTTACATAACAACTCTTTCTTTAACTGTGAATCACAAGGCACACATAATATCTTACCAAACCTCAAAAAACAATCTTCATCAAAGTTAAATTCAGATAACTCACCCTTCTGAACCAATTCTACTTTTTTCTGCAACTCACTGTCTTCTTTCTGCAATTACTTAATTCTGTTTTCTAGGGATGATTTCACTAACACCTGAAACAAAATAGAGGAATTTCCCAAAGCAATAACTTCTATTCCAAAGTTTATCAAATCATGAATCAAAAGATATTTTTCCAAACGTAACATGGTTAATGTAGCATTACATTTTCGATTCAATGAATCAGACACTTTATTTTATTTCCCTAGATGATAATGGATCATGCAATCATAATCCTTAATTAATTATAACAATCTCTTCTATCTCATGTACAATTATTTCTGAGTGAATATATACTTCAATATTTTGTGGTCAGTATATATTTCAAATTTTACTCCATACAAATGATGCCTCAAAAATTTTAAAGCAAAAACAACAATAGTTAATTCCAAATCATGTGTAGGGTAATTTAACTCATGAGGTTTCAACTAATGTATAGCATAAGCAATTACATGATCATTCTGCATTAGGACACAACCACGTCCTTTCAATGATGCATCACTATAGATAAAAAATTCACCATATATGGAAGGCAGTTTCGAAACTAGAGCATTCACCAATCTTCTTTTAAATTCCTAAAAACAATCATCACATTCTTTTATCCAAATGAACTTAAAACCTTTTTGAGTTAACTTAGTTATTGGGCTAGATAACTGTGAAAAAATTTCAATAAACCTCCAGTAATAACCTGCTAAACCAAGAAAACTATGGATCTCAGTAATATTTGTTGGCCTTGTCCATTCTTCAACAACTTTTTTTAGCATGATCAAATGTTATTCCATTTTATGAAACAATGTGACCAAGGAAAGAAATTTGTTGTAACCAAAACTCACACTAGATGAATTTCCCATAGAGTTTCATTTCTTTTAAGGATTGCAAGACAATCATTAAATGAATTTCATGTTCTTCTTCACTTTTGGAATAAACCAAAATATCATCATTGAACACAACCAAAAACTTATCTAGGAACTCACAGAAAATTATATTTATAAGATACATGAATACACTAGGTGCATTGGTTAACCCAAAAGGCATAACCAAAAATTCAAAATGGCTATATCTAGTAAGAAATACGGTATTCGGAATGTCTTCTTCCTTTAATTTCAACTAATGGTACCCCAACATCTAGTCAATCTTCAAAAAATACTAAGCTCCCTAGAGCTGATACTACTTCATTCGATGGTCCGAAATCTACTGAAGTAGTTGCAAAGGATTTCACCACCCTTTTATTCTTGTAGTCTGGCTACTTTTCCTCAGTTTAGTTCTTTTTTTGACACTCATTTTCATAATGACCCATTTCATTACACTTAAAACATTTTACTAACTATAAATCATATTTTGTCTTACAATTACCCTGATCTTTTTCATTTCAATTATGAGACTGATGTCCAATTTTACCACATCAGTAACACTTACCAGAATTCAAAATACATTCCCTAGCGTGCTTTTTACCACAATTTTTACAAAATTTAAACTTAAGTTTCTTACCATTAGACTTTTTTTAAGAGTTCTTCCCTTTTGTCTTCCACCTCAACCTCTTATTCTGTTGTTTTTCAAAGAACTCCTAATCATCTAAAAACTCCATTTCCACCTTCTCCGCACATTAAAAAAGCTTGTCATAACTTTTGAACTCATGAGAATCTAAAACCCTTCGATAAATTGTCTTTAATCCAGAGTAAAAATGATTGTTTTTACTATCAATATCTCATATGAAATTTGAAGCATACCTTTCTAGTCAAGTGAATTTTTCTTCATAAGAAGCTACTGAGTCATCTTCATGCCTCACTTACAATAATTGTTTTTCCTTCCTAAGATGAACCAACCTAGGAAAATATTTCTCAAGAAACATACCTTTGAATACATCCTAATCAAGAGAATCAATATCCTCACTATCTCAGATATTTTTCACCATTGACCACCACTGATCGACTTCACCTTAAAAATGGTAAACAAAAAGACTAAACTTTTAATGTTATGAACACCCCATGACATCAAAAATATTTTCCAGTGCTTTAATCCACCATTTAACTAGAACTGGGTTAGATGATCCTCTGAATGACGGGGGATGATGCCTTATTAAATATTGCACTGTTAACATGTTTTTCTATGGTTGATCTAGTTGATCTCGTTCATGGATACCACCACCATTTATAGCCTGAGTCAACTATGCCATCACAACAAAAATCTTTTCAGTTACAATTCCAACCATCTTAGGTTACTAATTTAGAAGGTTTTTTCCTCATGATGTTTTCCCAACATTACAGCCCTATTTCCTCTACAGAAAACCATTTTGAACATAAAAATATCTTAGGCTAAGCCACATGGTAATCTATAAATTCTATATCATTTCAATATTACCATAAAATAATTTATGGATATTAATTTAACAATATTATAACACCTAAAGTTATCTAAACTGACCTTTTATACCAACTATAAGGGCCCGAACTTAAACATTACATAATTTTGAATTAAGTTAATAATTCAACTTGAGGATCTTTTCAAGTTTAGAGTTTCAGAGAATTTGGTTATAACTATTACATTACCTCTCAATTGTTTCAAAGTAGAAACTTCTACTCAGTATCCATTTTTTCATAAAATAAAAACTCTTAAAAGAAAACAAGAGTTCCTTTCTTGATAAAAATATTCTTGAATTCTTTCTTTCTCTTACCTTCTTTATATCCTGTGAAAAACATTTCAAAAACATGGGATGATCATGAAAAGCTCAGTATGGGTTATAAAATAAGGAAATAAAATATTAATCCATCAATACATACAAATCAGTGAAATCATAATTTTCAATATTTAACATACCACAAAAAATCATAATATTTATGAATAACACATGGAAATCATAAATCATAATGGTAAATTGTGGCATCCACATCATACTTACATTATAACTTTCACAACTACGTAGGGAGTTACGTTGGAAAACCCATCACAGTATATTCCCTAAATCTATTAGGAGAAACATTAACGCTTAGCAAAGTCACGTTACCAAATTAATTGAAGATCTATTTCAGGCTCACCCTCCCTAGGTTTATCACAGAACCACCCGTATACGTAAACAATTTCCAAGAACTATAACATATTCATAACACATAAAACAAACATTAAAGAAATATAAAAATTCCACTTTTCAATCACAATATATCATTTAAATATATTGATATAACCAATCCATTATAAAAAACATTTTCCATAAAAAAATACATAAAAGTGTATATGATATTCAATTTTCTTTTAAAATCATTACGACTTCTTTAGGAATCCAAATATCAAATAACACTCATGGTGGTGGAAAGGTCGTTGTCACTGTGTATGTAAAAAAGAAACATTCACTTTGTTGTTCAGTAAAATGCTTCGTAGAAAAATATTCCACTTAAATGAAATGATAATTCAACGGCGTTTATACACCATATAAAAGAAAGTCGTGTATAAATCAAAATATGCCTCAATGAAAGGAGATTGAGATGAAATCCCTTACCTCATGTACGACTTGACTTTTTCTTTCTTTAATATCCTGAATAATAAACTAAAGTTAATTTATACTTTCTTAAGAACGTTTTTCATATTTATTATTCTTTTTATATTATTCATTACCACATTATAAAAATTACATAATTATTTAAGTTAATAACAATCATTTTGTCGATATTTGGTACATAAGTCAAAAATGAACTTCTTATAATTAAAAGTTGTCCATGTGGTCAAAATTCCATTATCTCCAGAATTATATTCATGAATTATATATAATATATATAATATATATCCAATATATATATGTATTTATAATAGTATATAACATTTAGAGATAAGAAATGAAATGCACCGTTCATGGAGATGGTAAGCCGTATATACGCATGAATTCTAATTTTATTTCTATTTCATATTTAATGGAAATGAAAACTTAATTATATATAAGTATATTATAAATCCATTATAATATCATATATAATTTCAATAACGTCATCCTTTATACTTTCCACATATGGCATGAATGAGTCATATAACTTTGAGGGGGTGGTAGTCCACATTTCCTCAAATGAAATTATCGTATTTACCTATTATAGAAACCATAAAGGTATGATAAAAATGAAAAATACAGAAGCTTATAGAAAATATAAAGATAATATATATCACATATAAATATAGTTCTATAAAAATGGATACCATGAGAGACAGTAGGAGATAATCGAACAATCATCGTTTTGTGAGGCAGTAGTTCACTGTACATAGAAACAATATGTTCGTATCCATTAGATGGAGGTGTGTGTAAGTGTAGTTTGAATAAAACACATAAATAAAACCTTGTATATTTAGGATAATTTTGTTTTTATTTAATCAAATATTAAGAAGATCATAGGGAGTGAATAAGTAAAGTAAAAGAAGAGAACTTGAGGGAAGACGTTACCTTTAAATCGGGTAACTCCATTTGGTTTGAACCAAAAGACTTTTTTGAAGTGCCTTATGCATAAGGTAAGATTTCTAGGAGGAATATAGTAATATTGGGAGATTATTTGGGATGATGTTGGACAATCCAAGGGGCTTGAGAGGTGTGTTTATTGGGTTAAAGGTGAGGTCATTTTATTAGGGAGAGGAGCGTATCTTCAGAAAAGTTTGAAAATATTATTTTATTATAAAATTATTTTCAGTTTCAAAAGGACAATAACTTATTTAATTAGATTATAAGGTGAATATAGGTCGAAATAAAATCATCCAATAATAATTGGACAGGTTTTGGATATTTTTTTAATCCTTATCTTTCTTATTTAACCCTTTGTTAACTTATTTAACTTTTACCATGTCCTCTTATATATTCATACTATATGGTTAATATATTTACTATAAAATTACAAGAAACCCAAAATGGATACTCAATTTAATTTATAACGTCATATATTTAATTTGGCCGAATTTTATCTTTTTAGAACTTTTTTATCATATAATAAAATATTTATTTATTTAAAAACTCTTTTATGTCAATTTTAATACTATTCATATCATGAATTTTTAAAAAATCCAAACCAACTTGATCCTTTAAAAAAACTTCATTAATTAAAATATAACAAGTATTATTAATATATAAAATTCTTGATGGCATAAAAAGGTTAAAAATAAATTTATTTTAATATTTATAATATCATTTATTTGAATCCTTTATTAGTGAAGCAATTACTGCATCCCCATTATGTCATAATTAAATTTATTTATTTAATTTATAAAAATTATAAATAAAATACCATGATTTAGGAAATCATTTTATCTTTATAATGACTATTTATAATCGAAGATATCAATTATATAACCCACATTAAAATTGTTTTGAAAAAACAATACATGTTTATGATATTTTTATTTTTACTTTAAATAAAAAGTTATTAATGTCATTATCTTACCCAAATGGATTTAAAAGAACAAAAGTCTATCCCAAGTATTTTATTGGTCGTCCATTACTCATCCAATATGGTGAGGATAGTTTTTAAGGTAATTTTATAATTTTATAATATTATTTTTACCTTGAATTACCATATTTACCTTTAACTGCTATAAATAAAAATCAAAAGTTACTATTCACTAAAAATTATATTTATCTTGTTGAACCAAATTTTAATTACTGATGACAACCATGTATTTTGGATTTTTTAAATTCAATTCACTGAAGCGGTAAAAATTTGTTTGAATGAAAAAGTCAGTTTTTAACTACTATGTAGTGTTTTTTCACTATTTGTAAAAATTTTAACGTTTTTAGAAAAATACCAAAAATTCACCCAAATATAATTTTGATATTCCAAATTCAAAAATGAGGTCTATTTTACAAAATTGAAAACATATATGTTTCGTTAATTAATTTAATATTAATTTCTGTTGTTAAAACCAAAAAGTGTGTTTTTAAGAAATAATAACTATCAAAAGATTGACACTTGTTTATGTAAAATTTCAAAGTGAAATTACTTACAATGACCAAAATTATATTAAATGGTAAAAATAAAATCCGATTAAACTTTAAAACAAATAAAAATAACAATCTAACTAGGTAAATAAATTAGGTTAAAATGCAGTTTTGAATTATAATGCAGTATTTTTCACTATTCATTAAAAAAATGAACTTTATTAGAATAATACCAAAATTTCATCCAAAGTAAATTTTTATATCCTGATTCTAAAGGATAAATTTATTTTGTCAAATATAAGATATAAAAGTGACAAAGACTAGATTTAATAAGGGTTCTCCATCAAAAGGCGGTAAATAGATATTTTAACGAATATTGGAGTGTTTATGCTTAAAATTGGATTCATTCACATTTTAAGGCTCTAAATTTTACTGGATAAATGTAAAAACATTTAACAAACACGTATAATCTTATTTTAGTTAGTTATGTTCATTCCCGCCAATACAATAGCTAGGCGTTAACTACCATTTAAAATAATATTATATTATTATTTTTCAATATGACTCAGCCTTTTGTGCAATATGAGATCTCAGATAAAACCATTGTTGTGTGTCAGGTACGTCATCAATCATAGAATCCTCTTTAAAGTAAAATTAATTTTTAATTCAAAAATATTAATAAATATAAAAATTTCTTACTCTTTATTTACTTGGGATGTTACATTTTTAGCTCATCCATTTTTTCATGTGTTTCCCAAGGGTACCATATACAGATATAAGGGCTCCAAGTAAGTTAGGAGATTTTTATGGATATTAAATAAAGATGTGTTTTTTAGCCCCATGTTTTATGTTCGTTGTACCTAGTCTTCTAGAACACTAGAATTAATGATACTTAGCTTGTACTCTGATGTATAATTATACTTAAAATCTTATAATGTTATATGTAAAAGGCTAGGGTCACTATAGTTGGTATCAGAGGATGGTCTAGTTATTTTTGGAGATTAAGAATATAGCACTTTTAAAATAACCTTATGGATGAGATGAAGTATAGGAAAACCTACCTAAATTTTGGTAAGTATAGAGTAAGTTTTTTATCAATCAAATACATCCATTTCTGGTTAAAAATAGGTAGAGGTGGCTCTGAAACAAATGTACCAAGGAGTGAAAAATCTGACAAGGAGTTTTAGGCCTGACCCACGGTATCCTGGTACACAACAATGATCCTTGATGCACTCTTGGTTTGAAACTCCTGGGGGATATGATTTGGTAAAGTTATATTCTTATTACAAAACATTATTAAGGGAACAAAAAGGATCCCATAGAATATACGTTAATAGATAAATCATGAATAACATTGATTGAGCTCTAAAAACACATAAGTTAAGGAGATAATTGTAATTTGTAAGTTATAACTTTAATTTCATTGGTTTTACTCTTCTATCATACTCATCACAAAATTTTATTTTTATTCTATCCAATGGATAGTAATAGGATGAATCATGTTAACAACTAATGTCAAGGGTAATGTGATGACTGCCAAAATGAGATCCTCGATCAGATGGGAACTCAAGAAGGACATATCATGATTATGCCAAACAAGTTATCAAAAATCATGATTCATAATTAATACTTAGTAAAATTCCCAATGGAGTCAAGGAATAGGAAGATGAAATCTCATGAAGGTTCATCTGATAAAGGTGATAAGGGAATGAAGACCCGATTTTCATTGTGCAACCAGTGTGTAAAGAGGCACCAAGGGGAATGTCACAAAGGGACTCAGAGATGTTTTAAGTTTAGAAAGATTGGTCACAAAGTAGCCAATTGTCATGACAAAATGAATAATGTGATAAATGGAAACAAAGTTTTATCTAAGGCATCATACATAGTTCTATGTCATAAATGTGGAGAAGTTGGTCATTGTCCAACACAATGCTCTATTGGAAGGGTGGAGAAGAATGATGATTATTAACAATCTCCATGATCAAAGGAGCACTGAAGGTCCTATGCTAAGGTGTATAATGATGAATAAATTACTTTTAACCACTAATTCAAATTAGTGTATGTCATAATGTATTTTAATTTATGTCCTATTAGTATATCTTTCTTGTTTTCTAAGAACATTGAGTTTCTACCTAAAATGATATTAAATAATTAGAGGAAACTTCTACGAGTATTGTATATATTGTTGAAGTTTTTGGAAATGTTCTTCTTGAAAATATTATAAGTCTCCATATGGTGGAATCTAAGGTAAAATGAAAATTTCATTGCCTTTTCCTGAAGACAGATTAAAA
Source organism: Viscum album (assembly GCA_963277665.1). Lineage (NCBI taxonomy): Eukaryota > Viridiplantae > Streptophyta > Magnoliopsida > Santalales > Viscaceae > Viscum > Viscum album. Next base: position 495,306,109 of record OY728132.1, read on the forward strand.
TTCATGAGAAAAACTACCTCACACATGATCTTGTGTTGGTAGCTGTGATCTTTGCGTTAAAAAATCTGGAGACATTATCTCTGTGAGGATTAATGTGAGATATATACTAATCACAAAAGCCTAAAATATATATTCCCATATAAGGATCTTAATATGTCCCAATTAATATGGTTAGATCTCATGAAGGATTATTACTACTCAATCCACTACCATCCCGGTAAGGAAAATAAGGTGGCATTTGCTCTAAACAGAAAGGATCCCACATCTTTATCAATGATGAGAGTTTAAAAGGATCCAATATTTTTATATTTTCTAAGTATGGATATTGGAATCCTAAAGGGAGGAACATAATCAATCCTTTCTCAAATGGTTTCTCAACCATCTCTCATGGAGAAAATAAAGGATGCTCAAAGAAAAGATTTGGAAATTCTAAAAAGGGTGGAAGCTGTTAGAAATTAGAAATCCTCGGAGTTCAAGATTGATGAGGAAATATTTTTAAGATTTGGGTCACGATTATGTGTACCATCCAATCCAGAGATAAATAAGGAGCTTCTAAATGACACAAATAACTTAACCTTCTCTATTCACCCATAGAGCACAAAGATGTATCGATATCTCTGAGAGAACTTTTAGTGGGGGAATATGAAGAAGTAGATTCTAAATATACATCAAAATCCTAGGTATGTCAGCAAGTGAAGGATGAGAGGAAAAAGTATAAGGGGATGATGTAACCACTACCCACCCCAACATGGAAGTGGGCAAACATCACCATGGAATTTGTCACTAGACTTCCAAGGACATCCAAAGTAAACAATGCTATATGGGTCATTGTGGACTGTCTTATAAAGAAAACCCACTTTATCACGATTCAATAGGAATTCTCATTGTATCAAATTTCACAGATATATATCAAGGAAGTGGTAAGGCTGTATGGAGTACCGATATCTATTGTATCCGATCGTGATCCAAGATTAAACTTGAAGTTCTGGGAAAGTCTCCAACATGCTCTAAGCACTAAACTGAACATCAGTACAACCTATCATCCTCAAACTGATGGCCAATCTGAGAGAAATATTCAGAAATTGGAAGATATGTTCAGAGAATGTTCTTGGACTTCAAAGGAGGATGTGACCAACATATTCCATTGGTTGAATTATCCTACAACAACAGTTTCTACTTGAGAATCCTAATGGTACCATATAAAACCCTTTATGGGAAAAGGTGCAGAACACAGGCGTGTTGGGATGAATTCAGTGAGTGTAAGCTGCTAGGACCTGAAATGGTCAAAGAAATGGTGGAGAAGGTGAAAACCATTCAGTAGAATATCATGGTATCCCAAAGTCGACAGAAAAGTTATGTAGATAACCATCGTTGAGACCTTGAGTTCAAAGTTGGAGACATGTTATTTCTACACATATCACCATGGAAGAATGTCACGAGGATTGTAAAGAAAGGGAAGTTAAGTCACAGGTACATCATCCCCTTTGAGATACTTAATCATGTTGAGGCTATGGCTTATCGACTAACACTTCCACCTACCATGGACAAAGTACATGATGTCTTCTATGTATACCAATTAAAGAAGTACATACTAGATCCTTCACATTTACTCTCTTTAGAGGTGGTATAGTTGGAGGATGATATTTCTTACGAGGAGTAGCCAGTGAAGATCTTGGATCAAAGAGATAAAGTTCTATGTAACAAGACTACTCACCTGGTCAAGGTACTCTGGCGGAACCATAAGTAAAAAGTGGAGACTTGGTAACTAGAGGATGCAATAAAGGGAAAGTACTCACACTTGTTTATGGACTAGAATGTAAAACAAAATTTTGAGGGAGAAATTTCTTAAGGGGGAAGAATGTAATGACCCAATATTTTATAAATGGAAATTTGTTTCTTATAAAATCACATCATAATGAACTACTAAGTGTTATGTGACCTTTAAACATAAGTTTGTCACTTATGTGCTTGGAATTTTGAAAATATGACATACACAGTTGTGATCAGTTAATTATTTGAAGTTTGATAAGAAAAACAAATTTTATTTGGTGAATAGTAACCAACCATTATGAATAGTGATATACCATAATGAATATTAACCTTACCTATTATAGTATAAAAATAATATTCCAGTGAAAGTATGATGTACCTATATTTTAGAATAAGTAAATGAATGTTTTAAAACTGGTTTTTAATAATAAATAATGAGTTTAATTAAATATTAAATTAATCATATTTAGATTTCTTTTTCAAAAATGGACTTTATTTTTGTATTCTACACATTGAAAAATGGTTAGGGTGAATTTTTGAGATTTTTATGAAATAAATGATTTTTTTATGAATAGTAAAATATGGCAATTTAATATATATATACATTATAAGCTAAATAGACTATTCATAGAATCATGGCTGATGTCACCACCCTTGGTTCGAATTCACATGACCCATTTACTATTTTTGGTCATTAATAATCACTATTTCTCGTCATGAGGGAAGTTAATAAACTAATGATTAAAAAAATTATAAAAACCCTCCTCTCCTCCACTATAACCCCCCTCACTCCCTCTTATATTCACTCATCTCAAGCCTTGTGACTTTCCAATATTCTTCAAAAATATCTCCCCGAGATCCTCCCCCACGTCCAAAGGCCCCTAGTCTCTTCAAAATACCTTAACCTCTCCCCTTAAGAGGTTCTCAAAGGAGGTAGACTCAAGAGGTAAATTCCTCTTTCCAGTTATTTCATTTCTTTTAAGTTCTTTTCTTTTCTTGTTTCTTTCCTCACCTCCATTAAAACAAATGGTATGATAACTTTAGTAACATAAATATACTGAGATTCTATTATGATAATGGGATAATTCATTATCATCTCTCCATTACCAAACTTTTATTTGAATGAAATGAAAACACAGTTTGAGATGTGTTAATTTAGCTCATTCAAGGACAATAGTTTATCAATTTTTATTATCATATTTAATTATGGTCATGAAAACATTTTTTTATGGTTGAAAAATATTATTATATATTTAATATATCATATTTAAGATTTTGTAATCCTTTTTTACAAATGGTATTATGTTATAAAGAAAAAATGTTCATTGTAATCAAAACCCACCGATTAACCAAAACGGTTATCACTAAGGTTTTATATAATAATTCATCTTCAATCCAAATAACCAAATGAATTTTTATAACCATGTAACCTGATAGATGTTCAATAATAAAATATAACTTCAATTATGAACATCCACCTTCATTATACATGTTTATCTGAACTTGAACCGATCATTAAAACCAAGTAAGCAAACAGACCCAAACAATGAAATTGAACGTAAAAACCAATAAAAATGGTTATAAATGAACATAAAATTATTATACTAAATATTATAAATATAGAATAGGTTCTGGAATTATTAATTACTAGACCTAATTTTTTTTTCAGGTTGTTAATAACAAGTGCATATCACCATCAGATTTAATGTAAGGGATCCTCTCCATTTCACTATTAGTCAAGATGTCCTCTATGCTATGCCATTTTTTACATAATCCCAAATTATGGGGTACAATTTTTAACCTAAACCATACTTCCCTTATAATTTATAAGTTTTAATAAACCCTTTTTCTCTCTCATCAAGCCCTCGTAGGTACACCCTACACCATGCTGATAAACCGTAACGAATTGAACCCGAACATACTTTGTTCTTTTGGGTAACCTTATCTTTCTTTATATCAATATTGAGTAATCTTATATGTTTAAGTAAATATTCTAAATTATGTTTAGGTGTACAAAATTTATTTATCAAGACCCTTTCATCACTCTCTTTTGGGTATATATATGTTTTTAAAAGATTCACTCCTTAGTACTTTCCGATAAGCAAACCTGTTTTAAGGAAACTTCTCAAATTTTTACCCAATTTAAGGTGAACTATATACTATATTTTAATCCACTATTGTATTTATAAAATCATACTTTTTATTATGAAAAAAATTCTTGGTTTAATTCAGTTTTTATATAAAATATTTCCCCTTTTCTATTTTGAAAGCTCTATAGCTTTTTCCCTAAAACCGCACAAAAATGTTTTAATGATAATGTTATTAAAATATATTTCTTATATGTTTTCACTTATGTTTGAAATCAATTACCATGTTATATTCCTATTTTACCTTATAAAATTCCATGTATGTTCTAATCCATTTATTTCATGGACACTTTCATGATATTCCTATTGGTTCTGATTTATGTCATGATTATGGTACCCAAATATTTCCATGGGTAAGCCTTATGTTTATGTAATATTGATTATGTATGATTATTTATGTGGAAAACATGTTCATGAAAAGTAATATGGGTGCGCTTAGATAATTCTCTAATTTATTGGGTAATGTTAAGTCTCATGAGATGCTAAGTGAAACGGGATTGGCGGTTAGACTTGACCCGTACTACTATGGGAACAGGATTGGAAGTTATCCTTGACCAGTACTAATAAGGAAAATGGGATTTGTGGTTAGCCCTGACCCATAATAGAGACATGTTTTTTGATTCTTCCACATTTATTCAATTCCATGTTTATATGATCCCATGTTTATATGATATGATTTCATATGTTCCATGCTTTTGATAAGATTATGTTATGACTACTAACTCATGTGCTGAAGCTGTATTATTTTGTTCATTCCCTTACATGGATTTTTAGCTCATCCATTAGTTCATGTGTTTCCCCAGGATACCTTATATAGATGTAAGGGCTCTAAGGAAGTTAGTATCTTTTTATGGAGGTTAAATAAATAAGTTTTTAGCCCCATGTTTTTTGTTCTACGTACCTAGTCTTCCACGACACTAGACTTAACGATCCTTGTATTGTAATCTAATCTATAATTATGCTTAAAATCATGTAATGTTATATATAAAAGGCTAGGGTCACTATAATTGGTATCAGAGGACGGTATAGTTATTTTTGAAGATTAAGAATAGAGCACTTTAGTAATAACCTTAAGGATGAGTTGAAGTATAGGAAAATATCCCTAAATTTTGGTAAGTATAGATTAAGTGGTTTATCAAAAAAATACATCACTTTATAGATACAAATAGTTAGAGGTGGCTCTGGTATAGATGTACCAAGGATTGAAAACTCCGACAATGAGTTTCGAGACTGACCCAGTGTATCCTGGTACACAACAACAAGCCTTGCTGCACTCTTGGTTTGAGAATCCTGGGGGATATGCTTTGGTTAATTCATAATATTAGTATGAACCATTATTAAGGGAAAAAAAGGATCCCATTAGAATATACTCTAAGAGATAGATCATGAATACCATTCATTAAGGCCTAGAAACACCTAAGTTAATGAGATAAGTTTAATTTGTAATTTATCCCTTTATTTTCATTGGTTTCCCCCTTATGTCATACTCATCCCCAAATTTTATTTTATTATTATATCCAATGGATATTAATAGGATGAATCAGGTTAAAAAACAATGTGAAGGGAAATGTGATGACTTCCAAAATGAGATCCTCAATCAGATGGGAACTCAAGAAATACATATCGTGATTATTCCAAAGAAGTTATCAAAAATCATGTTTAACAATTGGTACTTGGTTGAATTCTCAATGGAGTCAAGGAAGAGGAAGATGAAATCTCATGAAGGTTTATCTGATAAAGGTGATAAGAGAAATAAGACCAAATTTTCTTTGTGAAACAAGTGTGGAAAGAGGCACCAAGGGGAATGTCATAAATGGACTCATAGATTTTTTAAGTGTGGAAATATTGGGCCCAAAGTAGCCTATTTTCATGAAAAAATCAATAATGTTATGAATGTAAACAAATTTCCTTATAAGGCATCGTACATAGTTTTATGTGATAAATTTGGAGAATTTGGTCATTATCCAACATGATGCTCTATTGCAAGGGCAGAGAAGCATGATGAGAATTAACAATCTCCATGATTAAGTGAGCACTGAAGGTCATATTCTAAGGTGGAAAATGATGAATAAATTACATGTAACCATTACTTCAAATTAGTGTATATCATAATGTATTTTAATTCATGTCCTATTTGTATATCATTCATGTTTTCTAAGAACATTGAGTTTCTACCTGAAATTATATTAAATCATTAAGGGAAACTTCAATGAGTATTGTATCGAATGTTGAAGTTTGTGGAAATGTTATTCTTGAAAATATTATAAGTCTCCATTTAGTGGAATCTAAGGTAAAATGAAAATTTCATTTCCTATGCCCCAAGACAGATTAAAATCCATGAGAAAAACTATCCCACACATGATATTGTGTTGGTATCTATGATATTTGCATTAAAAAATATGGCGACATTATCTCTATGGGGAGAAGTGTGAGATATATACTGATCACAAAAGCCTCAAATATATATTCACATAGAAGGATCTTAATATGCACCAAAAAATATGGTTAGAGATCATCAAGGATTATGTCTTCTCAATCAACTACCATCCTAGTAATGAAAATAATGTGGAAGATGCTCTAAATAGAAACGATATTACATATTTATCAATGATCACAGTTGAAAAGGATCCAATATTTTTAGATTTGCTGAGGATGTACATGGGAATCATTAAGGAAGGAACATCATCAATTCTTTCTTAAATGGTTTCTCAACCATCCCTCAAGGAGAAAATAAAGGATGATCAAAGAAAAGATGTCAAAATTATAAAAAGGGTCAAAGTTGTTAGAAATGGGAAATCATAGGAGTTCAAGATTGATGAGGAAGGAGTTGTAAGATTTGGGTTCCGACTATGTGTACCATCTGATCTAGAGATACATAAGGATCATCTGAATGGCGCACATGGCTTAACCTTCCCTATTCACCCAGAGAGCACAAAGATGTATTGAGATCTCTGAGGGATCTTTTGGTGGGACAATATGATGAAGGAGATTGCTGAATATAAATCGAAGTGCCTGGTATGTTATCAAGTGAAGGATGAGAGTAAAAAGTGTAAGGGGATGATGTAACAACTACCCATACCAACATGGAAGTGGGAGAACATGACTATGGAATTTGTCACTGGACTTATAAGGACATCTAGAAGAAAAAATGCTATATGGGTCATTGTGGTCTGTCTTATAAAGACTAATCACTTTATCGAGATATGAGAGGACTTCTCATTGGATCAACTTGCACAAATATATATCAAAGAAGTGTTAAGGCTACATGGAGTACCACTATCTATTGTATCTGATCGCGATCCAAGATTCATCTCGAAGTTCTGGAAAAGTTTCCAACATGCTCTAAGCACTGAACTGAACTTAAATATGACCTATCATCCTCGAAATGATGGCCAATCTAAGTGAACTATTCATACATTAAAATATATTTTTAGAGAATGTTCTTGGACTTCAAAGGAGGATTGGACCAATATATTCCATTACTTAAATTCTCCTATAACAACAGTTTCCACTCGAGCATCCGAATGGCATCATATGAAACCCTTTAAAGGAAAAGGTGTATAACACTAGTGTGTTGGGATGAAGTTGGTGAGTGTAAGATACTAGGATATGAAATGGTCCAAGAAATGGTGGATAAGGTGAAAAACATTTAGTAAAATATCAAGGAAGATAATGTGGATAGAAGTGTTATGCAAATAACCATTGACGAGACCATGAGTTCAAAGTTGGAGATATAGTATTTCTACGCATATCTCTGTGGAAGAAGGTCATGAGGTTTGGAAAGAAAGGAAAGTTAAGTTACAGGTACATAGGCCCCTTTGATATTCTTGATCATGTAGAGGATGTGGCCTATAAACTAGCACGTACACCTATCATGGAAAAAGTACATGATGTCTTCCATGTATCCCTCTAAAGGGAAGTACATACCAGATCCTTCACATGTACTCTCTTCAGAGGTGGTACAGTTGGAGGATGATCTTTCTTATGAGGAGCATCCAGTGGAGATCTTGGATCGTAGAGATAAAGTTCTACCTAAAAATACTACTCACCTATTCATGGTACTATGGTAGAACCATAAGTACAAAGAAGAAACATGGGAACTGGAGGAGGCAATGAAAGAAAAGTACCCGCACCTGTTTATGGCCTAGAATGTAAAATGAAATTTTGAGGGTGAAATTTATGATGGGGGAAGAATGTAACAATTAAATGTTTTATAAATGGAAACTACTGTCTTATAAAATCATGTAATAATGAACTATGAAGTACTATGTAACCTTTAAACATAAGTTTGTCACTTATGTGTTTGGAATTTCAAAAATTGGAAATACACAGCTGTGAACAGTTAGTTATTTGGAGTTCGATAAGAAGAATTTACATTTTTTAGTGAATAGTAACTAACCCTTATGAATAGTAACATACCCTTATGAATAGTGATATACCATAATTAATAGTAACCTTACCTATTATATTATAAAAATAATATTCAAGTGAATGTGTGATGTACCTATATTTTATAATAAGTAAATGAATGTTTTGAAATTGGATTTTTTAATAATAAATTATGAGTTTAATTAAATATTAAATTAATCATACTTAGAAAATTATTCTTGAAAAATGGAGCTCATTTTTGGATTCACACGTAAAAAAATGGTTAGGGTGATTTTTTGATATTTTTTCTGAAATACTTGAATTTTTTATGAATAGTAAAATATGGTAATTTACCGTATATATAATTTATAAGATAAATAGACTATTCCTAGCATCATGGATAATGTCACCACCCTTGGTTTGAATTGACATGACCCATTTAATATTTTTGGTCATGGAATCATCACTATTTTTGGTCATGAGGGAAATTAATAAGCTAATGATTAAAAAATTATGAAAACCCTACTCTCCTCCACTATAACCCCCCTCACTCCCTCTTCTCTTCACTAATATCAAGCCTTGTGCCTTGCCAATATTCTGCCCAAATATCTCCCCAATCTCCTCCCCCATATAAACATTCCACTAGTATCTTCAAAATACCAAAATATATCCCTTTAAGAGGTTCTCAAAGGAGGTTGACTCAAGAGGTAAATTCCTCTTTCCAATTATTTCATTTCTTTTAAGTTATTTTCATTTTTTGTTTATTTCATCCCATACCTTCACCGAAATTGAATGATAACTCAAGTAACATATATTTACTGGGATGATATTATGATAATGGGATAATTCATTATCTTCTCTCCATTCCCCACCTTTTATTTGAATGAAATGAAAAAACCTTTTGAGATGTGTTAATTTAGCACATTCAAGGACAATGATTTATCAATTTATATTGTCATATTTAATTTTTGTCATGAAACCATTTGTGTTATGGTTGAACCATATTATTATATATTTAATATATCCTAGTTAATATTCTATAATCCTTTTGTACAAATGGTATTAAGTTATAAATCAAAACATGTTCATTGTAATCAAAACCCATCGATTAACAAAAATGGTTATCACTAAGGTTTTATATAATAATTCATCTTCAATCCTAATAAATGAATGATTTTTTATAAACATGTAACCTTCTGGATGTTCAATAATAATATATAACTTCAATTATGGACAACCACCTTCATTATACATGTTTATTCGAACTTTAACCGACCATTAAAACCAAGAAAACAAATAAACCCAAACAATTTGTAATTATTAATTAATAAACCTAATTTTTTTATTCTTGACATTAATAACAGGTGGATATCACCATCTGATTTAAGGTAAGGGATCCTCTCCATTTCACTCTTAATAAAGATTTCCTCTATGCTATGCCTTTTTATGTGTAATCACAAAGGATGGGGTATGATTTTTCACCTCCCCCATACTTCCCTCATGATTTATAAGTGTTTATAAACACCTTTTCTCTCTCATCAATACCTCTTCGGTACACCCTACACCATGCCGATAAACCGTAACGAATTCTACCCAAACCTCCTTTGTTCTTTCAGATTGACTTATATTTCTTTATATCAAAATGGAGTTATCTTATCTATTTGTGTACATATTATAAATTCCATGTATTTTTACAGAATTTATTTATCAATACCCTTTTGTCACTCTCTTTTGGGGATATACATGTTTTTAAAAGATTCCCTCCTTAGTACTTTCCTATAAGCAAACCTGTTTTAAAGGAACATCCCAAATTTTTACCCAATTTCAAGTGCACTCTATCGTCTTTTTAAGACACCATTGTCTTTATAAATTCAGTATTTTTATTATAAAAACCGTCTTGTTTCAATTATAGTTTTAAATAAAATATTTCCCCATTTCTATTTTGAAAGCTCTATAGTATTTTCCTTAAAATCACACAAATTTTTTTAATGCTAATGTTTCTCAAATACATTTCTTATATGTTTTAACTTATATTTGACATCACTTACCATTTTATATGTCTATTTTACCTTATTAACGTCCATATATGTTCTAATCCATTTCTTTCATAGACACTTTCATGATATGCCCATTGATTATGCTTTATGTCATGATTGTAGTACCCAATTCTTTCCATGGGTAAACCTTATGTTTATGTAAGAATAATTATGTATGATTATTTATATGGAAAACATATTCTTGAAAAGTAATATGGGTGCACCCAGATAGAACTCCAATGCATTGGGTAAAGTTAAGTCTCATGAGATGCTATACGAAACAGGATTGTCGGTTAGCCATGACCCGTACTATTATGGGAAACAGGATTGGTGGTTAGCCTTGACCCGCACTAATATGGGAAAAGGGATTGTTGGTTAGCCTTGACCCATAATAAAGACTTTTTGTATGATTCTTCCACATTTATATGATACCGTGTTTATATGATATGATTTCATATTTTTCATGCTTTTGATATCATTTTGTCATGACTCTTAACTCATGTGCTTAATCTGTATTCTTATGTTCATTCCCTTACTATTATTTTTAACTCATCCCTTTGTTCATGTGTTTTCTTAGGGTACCCTATGAAAATGTAAGGGATCAAAAAAAGTTAGGATCTTTTTATGGAGATTAAATAAAGAAGATTTTTTTAGACCCATGTTTTATGTTCTATGTACCTTGTCTTCCAAGACACTAGACTTAACGATCCTTGGATTATACCCTGATGTATAATTATGATAAAAATCATATAATGTTATATGTAAAAGGCTAGGGTCTCTATAATGGATGTCTTTGTGTATAGTCATGAAATAATATTTCTATGATTATTATTATGCTAAAATTTATGAAACTCTTTTCTGTCATGTTCTTATGTCAATGTTATGCTCTCTGAGCTCATGTTCTTTGATTCCTTTATGATTCATGTCATATGAACTTATAAGATTTATTATATGACTCATGATTTGGATCTATGAATTGTTGGGTATAATTTTAAAATGTTAATCTCAATATCTCATACCCTATACTCATGTTATTCATAAAAATTATCATTTATTGATTTATCCCTTGTTTACCCATACTTAAAATCTGAGCTCATCCTTTATTATGTTTCCTTATTTCCTAGTATATGAAGAATGGTTTTAAGTATGATATGTTTCAGAAGGGTGCTAGCTATGAATTACTTATTGTGGGATGATGTAGATCATTTATATATTAGTTGTTTCTATATCAAAGTTTCCAAAGGCACTAAACCTCTAATGGTTCCGGAGGGGATCATAATGGTATGTAATGAATATTTATCTAATAATATGTAGTATTTATGTATAAATTGTTTGGGTCTCATCACTTAAATACCTATAAAGGGTTTGGGGAAAATATTTGTGTGGTAAAATTATATGTGGTTTCATGGGATTTCAAATTCCTTGTTTACCACCATCCAGAGATGACGTTAGAGATACCATGTTGGTGGTCCCCTGATACCATCACATTCCACTTTCACCATGGATATGTGGGGGCTAATCTATGGTACCTATACCATATTAGTAAATTTCTATGTTGGGGTAAATTTATGATGGGTTCCTCTTAGATATTAATGTATGGGAGTACCTAGAGATAACATAATTACATGTAAGGGTATTGTTGGGGGTGTTGTACGGAGTGAACTGATGTAATACTATTTTTCATCCTAATGTCATGTTTAAGTAAAAAATTCCACTTTTCCTTAACATACCTAAAGATTGAATTCTGGGGATTTTGATATAATTAACATGAGTAAAACAACATGGAGGAACTAGGTCGTACTATATTCTTTTAAAGAAATGAAAATTTGAGTAGTGATGTTTTAATTTTAATAATTAGGCCTTAGAAATAAGATGCGTAGCATTCCATACAATATTTTTTTTGGTGGATGGCTATTACGAGTTATATGCAGAGAAGGGTTTAAAAACCAGAACATTTGTAATAGTATTGGAATTTGGAAATAGATACCACAAAAACCTAATCATCCTAGTGCTATCTAGACTTTGTGACATGTTGGTCCATGCCGTCCTAATAGATGTGCCAATGCATATTTATAGGCTATTCTGATTTTTTATGGATGGTCCACTGTACATTTCAGGGGGCATAAATTCTCTAACCCAATTTCCTCTCAAAATACTATGTTTAGGCTGTCTCTACTAAACGTTTATAGGGTGTGGCTAAGGAATATTTATGGAACCAGGGTTATTTGTAAGATTAAATTCATGAATCGATTCATTTTCAATATTTTCCATGTTCAATCTAGGGATGTTATCAATGAAGAAAAATGGAGTGTAGAGAATAAGTCATACCTAATTTCCTTCAGGGGTGGTGTTTTGGATGTTCACCTAAAAAAATAACTTATATAAGATATAAAATTCATAAAAGTTACACCATCACCTCTAAAATATTCATAAGCTCACACAATAGGGGTACATTAGTGTTTTCTAATATAAAAAAACCAAGATTCTCCAAAAAATTTGGCATATGTTTCCCTTCAAAGGAATTGTAGAATGAATCCTATTTCCACCATTAGATGCTCTAATAAATCTCATTCATGAATATGACTAGAACTAGATGAAGATATACTTGAGATTGGTGGTGTGGTAGTCGGTGGTCTAGGTGGACCCCCTAGAGAAGGTTCAAGGGAAATTGGGTAGGTGGCATCTCACATCCAAAGGAACATCATCCAAGACAAGAATCACTTTAATAGGTATAATCCTTTTAAGGGATATTTGGGGATCATTATCTTAAAAAATGTGAGGATTCAAGATCGATATCTTCTATAAGTAGAAAGATCATTGGAAAGTGGGTCTTGGAGAATGGAAAATATTTTATGATGGATCTAACTACTCCTGGAATGGCTTTGGGGAAACAATTACACTAACAAATATTGGATCCTGAAGACACCACCTTCTTTGAGGCCTAGGAAACTTGGATCACATCTGGAAATACTCCAATTAGCGATGGATGTATAGTATGACTTTGGGAAATGAGGTAAAAATCCTCAATATTTATAATTTTAGTCCTTATAGTAAAAAATCATAGAATACAATGCTAAGTTAGAGGATCTAACTTTCTCTTGAGGCTTTAAATTATCCTTGACTAACCAGGTCTGAGTACTTCTAGGTAAGAAAACTCTTGACGACCTAATAGTAATTGATCTGCTCAAATAAACTATGTAGAAGGAGTCTAATGATGAGGAAACCTAGAGAATCAAAAAAATTTGGGGTCTTATGATGGGGGATATATGAATCTATACATTTATGACTTACAAGATATCATACAAGATGATATAAACTCACTGGTCTTGTAGAATCACAATGGAACGACAAGAATTTGATGATCTTTAACTTTATTTATTTTATATTGTGTAGGATTCAAAAAGTGAGGATGCCTCATAGGAACCTTTATACAACACACCAGGGATGAGTAGTGTGCATCCAACAAGTATCCAACCAATAAGAGAATAAACATCAAATGATGTTATGGGGGTGCCATTATCCACTGATGAATGGTGGCATTAGATGAGGTTTACGATCCCACTATCATGGGGTTTATGAGGTAAATTATTATCCCCAAATATTCTTTGATCATATGATTATAAAAAATGTGTTGAATCAGTTGAATTACCCATTATAAGTCTAGTACACCAAGCTAAGAAGTCTCATAAATTGGTTGTGTAGCATCCTACTAGTCCTAAGGCAAAATTGTAGGTGATGCCTTGGGAATTGTAAACTTCAATTTTATGGAGGGTGTGACGGTTGAGGGAGATCATGGTTTTGAAGACCCCAATAAAAAATGTTGTTACACCTATCTATGTGGAATGTGAATTTCAATTCAGTAGTTTCTTCTTGAATTCCCTATTTCTATAGACTAAAATAATTTTTCATAGCAATTTATCCCTTAGAGGTGTCCCCCATGAGATATACGAACCATGAGAGTAGTAACATGGTATGTTTATTGATCTATAATCTCCCAAAAATACTCTGATGATTTTAGTGATAGAGTTAAACCATTAATAACCTGTTACTAGTGATAGATATCCCTTCAACATGTTAGAAAAAGGATAAGACATGAAGGCACTATCTACTCACTATGAGATCACTGTGGCATTATAAGATTATAAGTCTACACTGAAGGGTTAACCGGGGATATAGTGGCTATAGAGAGGGAAAAAACTGAGCCACTATCTATAGAAGAATAATTAATTGATTCAATAATTTACCTCTAAATGGAACCCATCACCTCAGAGAGGATTCCTAAATTTGATCATGCCCCTGAACTACTTGAGGATTTTTTAGAGTACGAACTCACTATTAAAGAGATGGAAGACTCAAGGTCAGATTTTCCTATAGGGAATTTGGTGATCTGGTGTAAAGTGTGGAGGAAGGTTCATAACATTATCTCTCGCATGCCTCTAAGATAGTTGAGGGACCAGATGAGGTCCCTTTGTCATTGTTCAGTGTGCCTAGGGACTGGAAGATTCAACTATCATGAAATCCATTAACTATTTTGGGACTTATTGGCCAAGTAGAAGTGTTTAAAGTGGTGTTGATTTGATGAATCAAGGTATGAGTCCATTGTCAATGTTGTGACATATCTTTGGGTGGATAAATAAGAGATTGACTGAATAGAAGTTTAGAAGCATCAATATCAGATCATTGTCTTTTTCTGAGAAGATACAATTAGCCAACTAAGGGTACAACTGGTAGTATATAAGGATATGTTGTCCCAAGAAATTTTTAGAGTAGTGAAGTGTAGGGCCAAGAATTGTAGGATTCATGTTTTGTGGATAAAGAGTATGCACACGAAAATGAGGAAAAGGTGGAGTTGTCCCGGTTACACAAAACTATTGAATCATCAGAGAATATGTTTACCAAGATTGTACAATCAATCACCTAGGTAGATCTATGGTATATCCATTTAATAGAGGAGATGCTCTAATCTATGGAAGATCCCCTCATTTATTTTAAAAAATAAATAAAATGTATAACTCATTTGAACTTCCTATCTTATGAATTATTCATATTGACCATACTAATTAAATAATCAACCAATATATCTAAGACCATGTGAGTAATTATAATCAAGATAAATAAGATATAAATATAAGATTACTTAGGTCACATGAGTGTGGGTAATAGGGGTGGATGATTCAATGTTATAATGTCAGATAGACCACTATTGGGAACCTATAAAATGTGAGAATCAGGTTGGTGTGATCCCCAAGAACTGATTCTATAATCTATGTGTGTAAACATATGGGAAAAAACAAAAATGGATTCAAAATACTACCTTTTTAATTATAAGTAAAGAAGAGGTAATTCATCAACCCAAGGAGTAAATCCCATAAAAGAGGAAGACGAGATTAATAGGACCATTCAACACATTAAAAATGTGGATTTCATGATCATATTATCATCAATGATGAACACTCTAGGACGTGTATCATAAAAATGAGTTGGTATGAGATTGGGGTGTCATACCATCACTATAGGGGAGTTTGTTTATAAATGAAAGTTGAATCTTCCTGATCATGTACCCTAGATAGGATGTGGGACAAAACTTGGGAGTTGTTTTATCAATACAGGGGAGTCTATTTAAAGCTAAGGAAATTATGGTGACACAAAGTATAGGGGAATAAATCATAATGATGTAGAAATAGGTTTCTATAGAAGTGTTTGAGTACTATTCAGAAAACACTATCATGCATTGTGCATATTGACAGAGAATAGAAGAACAATCAGTAGGATTACATGATAATAGTCTTAAATAAAATAAAAACTATATTTTATATGAGAACATGTTATTTTTTCTTCAAATAAATAATATATATGATTTGTAGGGATTATAGTTTAAGGTCATATATATGAGACCTTGGGGTGAGTTTGTCTGTATGAAAGGATACTGACAAAGGTAAGTGAGCAAAAAAATTAGTGTAGATAATTACAAGTTAAAATGCACATATTTTATAGTTTTAATGAATAAATCATAATATTTATAATGTTTTAGGATAAAAACATTTTAGGAAATAATTTTTTTAGTTTACGGTCATAAAACATAGACCATGGGGCATTCCTTTTAAGAATGTGCAACCTAGACTAGATAATTCACCTCTTAATGTCATGTAACCATGACTGGATGATGTGAATTTTATGTTAATAAAAATAATAACAAGAGTATACTTCTTTTAAATTCATATAATCAGGACCAATATGCTACTAATTCAAGGTCCTAAATCTTAGGTCAAGGGGGCAAGGTGGACAATAGATGCCTTAGGGGAATATGTATATAGTTTAAGGTCATGATTCTTAGACCATGGGGATGCAATTAAGGTCACATATATTTGACTAGAAAAGGAGATAATAGTTTAGGTTCATATAGATTAGATCACATATCTCACCCTAGAACCTAGAATATGATGACACCTTGATGAATGGGGGAAACATGCACATGGATAGATTGGAGAAATAAGAGATTAACTATTGGACTTGGTAAAACGGAACTGGGTGTCACAATGCATCACATGATGAACAAGAATCAAGAAATACATAGTTATATAATGGAAAAGGAATTAATTTCTGTATGTATCTGGTTCAAAAAAAAGGGTAATGAGGTAGGAATTCCTGGGAAGGAAAAGGGGTATGACTCCACTCTCCAAGGCTCTTGGTGGGAGTGTCTTCCGTGGGGAAGAGTGGAGCATATGGATCAACTCTCTAAAAAGTTCTATATTATATATAATAGGTTTAATGGAGGAATAATATGATACTGAGGAAAACGTGTGGCAATAGAACAACACCACTGAAGGGTCTATCCTATTGAGTGAGGAGAAAAATGTTATGAAATTTAGAGTCATGCAAAAGGGGTATTTAAATGTATTTTAACATCATTAATGAAGGATGAAAATCATGTAGTTTAATTTCATATGGTGAGGACACAAATTCTATATTGTTTAAATTCATGTAGCTAAAATAATAGGGGAATGAGAAGATCCAAGTAGCAAAATTAGTGAGTTAAATTCACTAATAATAGTGCATAATGATAACAAATATTATCTCAAAGATAAGTGTGAATAATTTAAAGTCATGATGCTTGGAACATAGTGGGTTTCCAAAATTTATGGATATATATCTTTGATAGGGGATGTAAAGTTTATAGTCATGAAACTAAGACTAAATAAGATCCCTTATATAATAAAATTCTAATGTGATGAGAAGTGATCGATTGAAATACCTATTCCCACATGAGTTATTCTTGGTGAGGGAGACAAGGGAAAAAAGAAGATATGTTTCCCAAGAGTTCATAATAAGTGAATATGGGTCGAGGTAGAAACATCATGTTGACTACTGAGAATAAACTTTTGAAAATGGGGAAGAATAGTCGAGGATGACTTCAAAAAACTGATTCACCTTGACAGTGTTCCAATATTCATGAGAGGGTAATTTAGAAGGGCATTAAAAATCTACTAGAACAAAAGGGGAGGTGAAATCAAAGGTAAATTTTGACTTTTAGGACCCTAATCATGGATAGGTAGATAAATAATACAAGGATGACATTTGAAAAAGTTCAAAACACGATTTCCACTAATGAATTATCAAGAATTAGGTAGGAAAACAAGGGATTAACTGTTAACCATTTTTGAATTATTGGATCCATAGAGATTATTCCAAGAAATTTTCGTATATGATGTGTTCTCTAGATGGGAGGAAGGTTGATACTAGATAATTGTTTCATCACCACATTTGAGTCCATTCAGAAAAGGTTGTTTATGTGGAAATACAAACCCCGTATATGAAAAGTATGGGAATGAATACAATGTAAATTTTCAAGAAGGTTCATGTACACTGGAACTATAACATTATTCCTTGGGAAAGATGATAGGGTACATTAATCATAAAAGAGTTCCAATCCTATGAGATATCAGGGTATAAGGTAAGAGGGAAAAAATTTTCTCATAAGAAAACTAGTATATTCCTTGAGGATATATAGTTTAATAGAATATATAAAAGTACAAGGTGCAATGGTATTGGGTCTCACCTCTTAGACCAAGGGGTGTTGGTGTTTAAGGGTATTTATGTTTTACTAGGGGACATCAAGTCCATTTTAATGGAACTAGGGAAGGGAAAAATTGACATAAATTGGAGTCCCAATGTTAATACAGAATTTCTTAAGGTGGAAGGTCACATAGTTTATTACCATGATTCTTGAACTTGAGTTCCTAGTTTAAGGTCATGAAACTCATACAAGGGAATTTATGATTTAGGTCATACAACTTAGATCATAGATCATTTGGGTTTAAGGTTGTATAGTTTAGACCAATGGGATGGGATGGAAAATATAATTTTGGGGAAATAAAACCAAACCTGAATTGGGAGGCATATTACTATTATAGTCCACCTCAAATTCAAATGCACATCATTTATAGTAATGATGTGTATACTTGGTCTCCTAGTTTAAGGTCATAGAACTCAGACCATGGGGGGATAAATCACCATATACATTACTTGGAAAGTGACAATATGACATGAATTAGAATCCCAATGTTAATATAAACAACATCTATGGTGTACATATAGTTTATGTTCATGATGTATGTAATGAGTGGGCTGAAGTTTAAGGTCATACAACTTTTACTAAGGGGTATTTCTAGTTTAAGATCATAGAGCTTGGTCCAAATGGGTGCAAGATGGTCTATATAGTGATGGTATAGAAATAATACAATGTAAATTGGATTCAAAATGTTTTTGGGTAAACATTAGGGAAAAGACAGATAGTTTATGGAAATGATTCTCAGACTAAGAGGGATAAGGATTTAAATCAGACAGACCTTGATCATTTTTCTTTTGACGGGTTTCTTCTAGATACCAGGTGGGAAAAAAGGGGGCCAATGGGTTACCACAAAAAGATAAGAGGGGAAAATAAATGATTTGTGTTTGGGATCAAGTCAGGTGATCTAGGAATCACTTATCCCATGAAGTGGGAATCAAGCCAAATATTGTTATAGGTGTAATCATATAAATCAATTTGGATCATATTATGGAAGGTATGGGGGAATTTTCTGAGTGTTGATTAGTTGAAAATAGACATATCCTTAGTTAAAGGGGGATCAAACACCAGGATGGAATGAAATTTTAATTTTTTGGTTGGGCTTAGGGATGAGGTATCTTGGCATCATTACATATCCCATTTAATGGGAATCCAGAAACACATACACACAATGATTCCAATGTTATTTTAAATACCATTTTACGTTTACAAAAAGAAAAAATTATCCAAACATTATAACCATTTTATGATGATAGGAAACTATACGAAATATGAATTATAATGTCAAACAAACATATAAAATATTTCAAAATGTTATTTTATTATAATACATGCTACACAACATTTTAAAAGGTTATTTTCCACTAATAAAATATATACAAAGAATAATATAAAAATCATTTTGAAATTAAATGAGTTATAATGAAATTAATAATTCAATATAAAATATTGTTTCAATGTAGTAATGATATCTCATGTTTCATATAAAATGTTATACAATATTACTTTAAATGGTTTTAGGTGAAAAATATTTGACAATGAAAAAATTTATCATACATTGTTAACCATTAGATAATAATAACTTAATTACCACGAAAAAAAAAATATTAACACATTTAATGTATTTATAAAACAATATATGTAAAAATAATCATGAATATAGTAAACGATATTTCATAGAACTATTTTAATAAATAAAATTGCATTATTTTATATAAGGAAACATATTATGTGATAAATATGTATATAAATTCTTTGTTAATGTCATTAAAAAAACAAATAAATGAATTTAACATTTTCAAAATTCATTTATCCATAAAAATACTTATTATAAATTCGGGATGTTACATTCTACTCCACTTAAAAAAATTGTTTCCTCACAATTTTAATTTTTTATAAACACTTACTAAACCCAAAAGTTCACTTAAATGTTATCCAAGGTAAAGATAAATTAAAAATACCTAGGAAATGTTAATCATACAGGGCCATACAATTTATTATTTTTCTAATAATCTATACCTAATGATTATCTATCTTAGGCTCTATGCCCAAATATGAAATATAAAAATGCCCAAAAATAACCAAATTCTACTCTAATACCAACTAAGATGCCACCTAACTGCACTACCAGATCTAGTACTAATCATACAAACTTTTAATACATAACATGAATTTAAAGAAACATCCAAGATCAAAATTTTTGTGACTTAGGAAACTAAGTACATATCCATCTAAATTCATTTTATAATACATATTTCATCCAAAAAATTTTATCTACACGTATAGCTCTCCTATGTGTATCCCTTCATAAAAATTCTTATAGAAATTGGGAAATAAAATAAAGGGGTGAGATGAAACTGTCATTAAGGTGTTAAATAATTATAATGAGATAAAATTTCATAATAAAATTATTAATGTGATCATGTGAGAAATGGAATGATTAATGGATAAAGGTATAAGAAATGATAAAAGAATTATGATAGCATATTCATAATACATGGCATAAAATGAGGTGAGATGTTGAGAGAGTTAAGAAACATAACATGGAATCAATCATAGAAATATGGAATAAAATAAAATATTTCATAGAATAATGGTAATCATGAGGGTCATAAGAATGTGGCACCAACATAAAACCTGAAATCTGAAACATAAGTTATGTATCACTATAAAGACAACATAACATAGTAAATGAAGTCCCATAGTGGATTGGGTTTACACCCTGGTTCTATACATATCATCTCTTTTGGTATAAAACACTACCCAATGAATCAGAGGTCTATATATTTTTAGTCCCATCTATCACATCCTATTATGTATATTCATTTGTGTTCTGCATAAAGAAAAAAAATACATAAATCCATTAGTAATAATAACATTAAAAACCCTTGGAAATTAAATGGGTATCAAATGAAGTATCTTTCTATGTAAATACTCTTCAATAAAGATAGTTAACTATTATTTAGTTACACCATATTGATACATCTTATACAGTTTAGTAAATAATTTCCCCAGTCAATTGATGTATGAGTATCTAGGTGAAAAACTTCCAAACATAAGAATCATACAAGGGTATCCATAAGGGAAAAGAGTTGGAATAATAGTTAAACATAACTGATGATCTAGAAAGACAAAAGAATTGATATATCATTACTCAAATAGAGATTTAATTTTCATCACAAAACATGTATATAAGAACATGAACATAAAGAAGAAAAATAAAATGTAGTAGTAGAGAGTACTTTTATGGAATATGGATATCAATATGAAATAATCATTTATTATAGTTTATAAATAATTCATACATTATCCAAAGTGTATCCCCTTGGAGTATCAAACCAAGTGGGCAAAAATGCCTATTTGTAATACATAAAGTGAAGATAGAGTTAGTACCCAACCAACCTTTTTGAGATTTATTACCCCTAAGTGTATCTGTGCTAGATCCCATACATTTTATTTGTATCTAGATAGGGATATCATTGTTATAAAACCACAATCTCTCTTTACATTATCAATATTGTAGGATGTTTTATTATTATAAGAATGTTTAATCATACTAATGACTTATAAACATAAAATTATGTGAGTGAGATGGATACTCAAATGGATGGAATAACTTAAGGATATAATATAAAATAAATTTCGTACAATACTTGAATAATAACTTGGAAATTCAAAAGGATAAAACATAGGAAATGTGAATCATAATTTTTAATGAGAGAGAACAGAATCCTTGCTTTTGTATAACGATGACATAAAAAAAGACTATAATGAGAGAGAATAAATAATATTTAATTTAAAATATATATAATTGATGATAATACCAAAGAATTACAATTATTAAGTATATTAAAATAATTCCAAATGAAATTGTAGAAAATGAATTATAATTAAAAAGGAAAGAGGTAGATTGTGAACCCTTAGATTGAAAGGTAGCTTTTTAAAGATTTAGAGGAACTCATTGGAACCCTAAAAACTCATCAGATATAATATTGATAGGGAAAATGAGAGGAAATTAATTCTCAATGTCTTTAGAGTTGAGATGAATAGGATAATGGGTGTGTATTTACAGAAAAAGAGGGGAAATTATTTATAAATTTCAAAACCTTATATATGGATATCTAGTTAATGAAAAATGAAAACCCATTGGTCATCCCATAGTTTTATCCCATATTTTCTAAAAATGGGTAGAATTTTTTAGTATTTTAATAGTTTATGAGTTTAACCCCCTTTAGTATATATTATTTTGGATGTGGCCAATATTCTTTTCCATGAATACTCAATTTTAAAACTTTAAAATATACTTTTGGTTTTGGAAGATTCATTATAGGTTTATAAAAATAATCTTATTAATTTAAAATTTACTATTTTACTGAGTAAATTAATTTATGTTCAATAAAACCTTTTATAGTATTAATTAAATCAATTTTATATCATTATTATTTCATAAAACATTTTCTGAAAAAAATTGACAATATCATAAAATTATAAAAAATTCATCATTAAATAATTTTGATGCAATTTTTTTGAAGATCATTATATGGGAAAAATAAATTTATCCATGTTTCTATTTTTCATTCATGCACATTTATGAACATCACTAAATGATTTACTTATATTTTTCAAAAGTAAGGGGAAATGTGGTGGTGGTAAATTGGGATGATTTACCAACATTTTTAAACACGGATAAAATAGTTAGGCATTAAAAAAGTTTTTAAAAACATGGGTAATTGAATATTTTTTTAAAATAATTATCCCTCTTATATAATTTTTAGTAAAATATTTTTTGAACCCCCCTCCAGCAAAAATCCCCCTCCCAAAAAATTGGTTATCTCATATTTTGAACCTGCCACGCCTACTTCCCAAATTGGTGGACTTTACCCCCACATCTGGGTTATTTTTGGTTTAACTAATCTATTATTTTATATTTATATATATTAATATATAATTTAACATATATATATAATATTAAAATTTGTATATGGTGGGTATTTATATATAAATATAAGTAAATTAATATATATCAATATATATTTATATGATTATACTTATAAATTTAGATATTTTTATATATAAACTAATTTATATACAAACAAACAAATTAATATATGTGGGTGGGTGGGTGTACACGTGTGTTTATGCATGTATGTTAATAAATTTAGATAACTATATATATACATTAATAAATTTAGATATTTATATATATATACATGAATATATAAATACACATAAAAACACATTAATATAATTACATATATATATACCCATTCACATTAATAGATATACACACATAAATAATATATATTTAGGTATGTATGTATATATGTATGTAAAAATGTATGTATGTATGTATGTATGTATGCATGTATGTTAATATATTTGTGTCTAGGCATGTTTGTGTATACTTATAAATTTATATTATATATATAATTTAACATATGTTTTTAAAGCCAATATATAAAATATAATATTAAAATTAACATATTTTTTATTATATGTTACATATATACTTGCTAATATATGCTATTATAAATTTTAATATAATTTAATATATACATTATTATATATGACATATATATGCTATAATATGTTATCGTATATTAATATATATATATATCATATATGAATATATAAATTTACATATTTGTTAATATATATATATGTATATATATTAATATATGAATTGAGATAAATATATATAAATTATTCTATATATATATAAATCAATAAATTTATCTAAATTAACCTATATCCATACACATGTAATTTTGTGATGTTTTAAAACATGGATAAAAAACAAGGATAAATTAACTATGTTTTTCTAGAAACTCGACTAAATTAGATACTTTTTGTTTTCTGAAAACATGGATAAATTAGGAACATTTTTTCTAAAACATGGAAAATTTATAGTTTTCTAAAGTGAATGAAATAATTTCTATCAAATTCATATTCTAAAATTTATGAATTTATCATTAAAATAAAATCATTTACTACATTTGAAAATTATTTATTTATAATAAAACAATTTCTCATGTTATGGGTGGTTATATTTATATTTGTTATCAACTATTAATTATTATATTTTTGATAATTAATTATTCGTACTTATAAAACATTAAAATTTTATAAAATTATTATTATAGTTAAGTGGAGTTTATCCTTAAAACATATAATCAAGAAAATTATTTTAGTGTAAAAAACTATGTATAAAATAATTACAATGTTACGTTAATGAAAATTTTACTTTTCTAAAAAGACAACATTATAAAAATATTATAACCATTTTATGATAATAAGACTATATACATAATAGTAATCAGATTCTCAAATAGAAATAATATTTTTTTTCAAAAATGTTATTTTATTATAAATCATAATACTTAACATTTTAAAGGGATATTTTTGACTAATAAAACATGTACATATAATATGATAAGAACCATTTTGAACTCAAATGACATATAATGTAATTAAAAAATACATGATAAATTATTATTTTAGTATAGAAATGAAATTATATTTTTAACATTAAATTTTATAAGACATTTCTTTTTTAAAAAAAGTATATTATGAGGCCCCTTTTATTAAATAAAAAGAGAAATATATATTTTAAACTAGGTTTGGAGCTAACCCATACATGACCCAAAGGTTTAATGGTCAAAATCCAGAATGAAGAATGGCCTGAGGGTCTAACATTCTGAAGGCTAAAGAATGACCCAAAGGGACAGAGTGATCATAAAATGTCATGAAAAGACACCTGTCAAACATCATACCACCCCCTTCATAGTGAATATCGCACCACGAACTCATTATTAAAGATGTGTCCCCCCACAGCCATAAAATCTTGCATCATAACTAATTTATCATGGAAGGTCACATCTTCATACATGGTGTGAGGAGGGCTAGATGATAGGTGTCAATAGACCCGTCTATTTATTGAGTTGGCCACCCAGTGACGCCTGTGTGGACCTCTTTTAAAACACATGCCTTATTCCCACAACCTCATATTGGTCTCTAGTGTCAATAGAAATCTTTTAGGGAATCCATCCATACAACTTTGGTAAACCAAAAGATAGAAGGATAGATGGTAAACACCAATATTCCTATCCCTCAAGCAAAGGATTCCCACTCAGCAGTGTCTGCCCATACAACCATCCCATAATCCCAAGTCGTATGCCTGACCCTTGTCACTCTGTCTTTTTCTCACAAGAGTTGAATCAAAGCCCTAGAGGTTTGAAGGCCAAATAAAATGGATACCCAAATGTTTAGTGGTCAAAGACCAAATATAATTCATGAATTCCCAAGGGTTTTGAAACCCTAATATAATTGTAATGAGATATATTAGGGATCTATTACCCCTGTCAACCCCTTTCACTTGAAAAAATCCATTGTTGACACCCATCGTCATCGCTCATTATCACCACTCAAATTTGGAGAACCATTACCGCCCAAATCCATAGGCATATATATGTTCTTGGATGCCTTCCAACACCAATTCCACACTGTTGGAAATCCTCAAATTCGTGGATACTATGAACACTTCCATTTACCACCCTAAGGCTCTCTCACATCACTATGTCTACCTAGACCTATACAACCACTGCTACCTGAGAACGGATGCCTCTGCCTCCCCTATTTCACTCCAATTCCAATGATAATCTTCTTTCATCTCCATGGACATCATCAACCACTTACTGAACTAAAACCACAACGATGCCACCATCGTCACAATCCAACATTTCCCAATGATGGACAGATGACCAGATGGATCAAAAAAATCAAATATGGAATGGATCTGGGCATGAAAACCAAAATATGTAAAGGAAATCCAAAATTTCATGCATGGACAATGACAAAGAAACACAAAACCACAAGTTCTACCATACATATAATCATGAAGGAGAAGGATTCGTGGCCTTAAAAGTGGGATAACCACCATCTCTATTGAGAGGTGGGATAACCTTCATCAACATTTAAAAAGGTTTCATGAGGAAAAACTAACAACCAGTTATATGAAATTACAT
This sequence comes from Viscum album, assembly GCA_963277665.1. Lineage (NCBI taxonomy): Eukaryota > Viridiplantae > Streptophyta > Magnoliopsida > Santalales > Viscaceae > Viscum > Viscum album. The sequence goes on from OY728132.1 coordinate 495,332,519, forward strand.
TAAATGGATATATGTTAAAAGTTTGTGATTAATAAAACATGTATCATACATTGTTAATCGTTAGATAATCATGACTTTATTAGCATAAAAATAAAACTATTAATGAAAGTTGTGTAGTTATGAAGCTATTTATGTAAAAAGAATAATGAATATAGTAAAAATATTTTATAAAACCATTTTAATAAAAAACAATTTCATTATTATTGAGAAGTATATAAGGAAACAACTTATTTTATAAAAAACTTAATAAATTTTTGGTTAATATTATTAAAAAAATAAATTAATTCAATATTTATATATTTAATTTAGGAATAAAAATATTTATTAGAAATATGGGGTGTTAAATATGATATATTTTATATTATTAAACTATTTTAAGAATAATTAACAATACCATATATAATCCCCTGTATAACCATATAAAAAATGATAAATTTCCATATTATTTTTATGTTTTCTATAATTTTTGGGTTTTGTTAAATTCATTACATTTCTATGTAAATTCTTGTTATATATCTATGTGACCACCAGGTAAAACACTCCCACTAACGTCATTTAGTGTGTAATATCAATGAAAAAAAGTTAGTTTGAATAATGGAGAGACTTAGGAATCATATATTTAATTTTCAACTCTTTTTAATAGTTATTCAAATCCCTTTACTTTACACCATCAAACACTACAATGTTAATAAATTCTCTTTTTTACATATAACTCTTTATAAGTTCATCATTATTATCATTATAGGAACATTTCCATAAATTTTTTATATTATATTATTTTGGTATCAAATGTTACTCTTTTCATTTTTCCTTTACCAACACATCCTAAAATATTTTATGATATACAGGGATAGTCACTTTGTTACAATAACTAAATATATATTTTTTACATTTCACTTGAAAATCATACCCTAAACAATTTTTAATATATAAAGTGAAATTAACATTAAACATCGATTAATATAATATTTTATTTATCAACTTTTTAATTTGTTAAGTCCAAATCATACTATCACTAACCTCTTAGAAACTATATTCTTTATAATATCATTATGTGATACACAAAAATATTTATCTATAGGAAATAAAATTTATTATTTTTAGTGATAATATTTATAAATAAAATATTTTATTCATGTCATATATGGTATTATATGTGGTTGGAAAATGTTTTGAAAAGAATAAAATATTCATCAAAATATTCCATAGTTGAGGTGTTAGAACAATTTCATTCATATTTTAACAAATATGCTGGATAAACTCTTCATCCTTGACAAAAATGATTTTATCCTTATCTCAATTCAAGTATGTTATAGAATCTGATGAATCATAAAATATGTGTATTAAATATATCATATCATGTTGTTTATAATAACTATTTATTAATAATAAACTTCCCTTATCATGTACGAAAATGAGATAAAAATAAATATCTTTTATTAAGATCCATCTAAACATGAAATATTCCTTTACATTCAAACAGTGATTAAAAAAATGTTTACCTTATCATTTAAGTATAAATTCCAATCTCTATAATTTAATTCAAATATTTTGAAATTATTTATTTTTATATCATTTGTAAAATATACATTTGGTATCATATACCCTCCAAAATCAATGAATATATTTTCATAATACTGATATCTTATATAGAATCTCCATTGAGTTTCCCAAAAACGTTCAGATATTATTGGAATTTTATTATGGTGAAATTATTGTATCCTACTATAAAGGTCTTCTTTTTAGTGAATTACCCCAATACATAAGGTTTGGGGGATTTTTATATTTTTTACGCCCTCAATGAGTGTATTTAATACATTATTAGACATTGATAATCACCACTCCATCCCCAAGATAATCGCTGTTCTTCTGTCTAGGGGTGAAACTATTGATGTCATGGACATTAATAATTTCAACACCTACCCTTGAATTTATTTAGATTAGGGAACCACCACCTAGATCTCAAATTCAACTATTTGACAGTGACGATAAAGGCATCTATGAAACATAAGGAAAATGATGTTGTCATTTTTCTTTCAGCGATAGAGGTGTCAAGTTATATTACTTATAACTAGTGAAAGTTTCTAAGTATTTTCTTTATTTTCCATAGAGAATAATTTGATCAATACCTAAGGATTAAGAGACCTTTTAAAGAAGACTTTACAGAACATGATAATTTATTCCCCTTTCATCAATTAATAGGTAATACAATTGATAGGTGATATCTATTTATAGGTTGGAATCAGAAGAATATCAATGAAGCGATCATGAAGTTAGTGATGCATCAATATCCACTTCTTCTATATAAAAAACCTAATAATTACTCAAAAAGTGTGAAAAAGAATCAGAGCCTCTAATATCTTTGTTATGGAAAAAATAAGCTCTACTAATTTTTATTTAGCATTTAGTGTCATATATATTTTTCTCATTAGAGAATAATCTTCTTCAAATTTAAGAGATCCAGAGACCTGTTGAGGAAGTTATCTATGATCAGCCTAATTATTTTACCTACCACCAACTTTTCAGATATATAATCAAATTTTTTTGTCTTTAAGTATTGGCTTCAAAAGAATATAGGTGAAAACCTAATAGAGTTAGAGAATACTGAGATCCATGCGACATGCATATGAGCCATTATCACTCTAATAGAGGAAAATCATACTTAAAAGTCCCCATCATATATAAAATGCATAGAATGTAGTTTTTATCACATGAATTTAAACTGCATGGTAGGATATCTATCCCACTCCAAATTAATTTTTTCAGAGAGGTCCATCCCACAGAAAATTAATTTTATCAATGGGGTTTGTTTCAAGAAGCCTCAAATAAAAAATTTCCCTCTACTATGTCAGATATCAATCATTATAGGTGTTTTTACATTTCTTAGGAGTCAAATTGTTATGTCTATACTAACCAAACCTAGTGTCATATTCCACCAAAACCATGACTAAAATTTCCCCCTTGATAGAACAATGTGTGGCATAATTCTTATTAAAACTAGATAAGTAGTAATGCCTGAATATCCTATTTTAGGATGAGAGATTAATACCAATCAATCCCACACTTTTTAATGGTGCCTAATACTTCATTCATTCACATGGAATTTTTTATACTTTCTCAGTGATAATACAAGGTTATATAATTTTGTGCACAAACTAAATATATTCAAAGTAACCTATATAAATTTATTCATCATATAACCCTAAATTGCATGGAATTAGGGTCCTTACTGCATGGTGTTAAAATAAATAACATATAATACACCTCATAATACCATTAAATACATAGAGCACTTCATCCTATATAAGGGTTCTTGGAATATATTTTCTATCTATAAAATGACACTAAGATAAAAAATAAGTACTATGTGTGGATTTATTCCTATAACTTGGGGTACTTAGTGATTCCCTAATCACTTTCTTAGGATCATCTATAAATTCAATAAATTTCTATCCCCTCCTACTGTATGGTCTCCTCATTCATGTTGTGTGTTTATATATCAGAAATTATGCTGATGTAACATATCTTTTATAATAACTACATTTTTCTTGATTCCTGCCATTATAAGAAACGTAGCGAAGTTCAGACTCTATATTTCAAGCCTCACCACAAATCCTATTCGATTTACTCTTTTATCTTTGGATATTACTCATTAATTTTTTTTCTTATAACATACCATTAATGGAGTGAAGACATCCATTTTTCCATACACATGGTCTTGATCTATGAATAGACCTCATAAGAACAATGCATGGCTTGATTATTGCTCCCCCAAGATATGAAGTGACACTTGGATCTTCCATCTTAGCCTCAACCACAAACTTACATCCCATAATTTATTCCAAGAAGTATGAACTTAAATTTTTTTACCTATCCCTAAGGTTATATTTATTGAAACAAAAACCACTTTCACATTAGGTGTTCCTTACCTTTACTTTCATATAAATCGCCTCATCTTTTGGTCAGATATTTACATCCATAAACTTTATCTATTATTTGAGGAATTTTTATGATCATAAAATTCACCCCTTCATGGTTCGAATTATAATACCTTGAATTGAAAATCATAAGAGACACAAATTTCCTTCTTGATGAAAACCCATAGAGGTTATCTAGATAAAAATTTAATTTTTCACTCACTCATCCTTCTCCTTTCATGTATTTGGAAAATGTTAGAGCATAAAAAACATAAAGAGTGAAAAAAGGATTTTGAGGATGAAAAACCATAAAGGTTAAACTAAGAAAAATTCAAGTTTACACTCACTATAATATTTTATCTAATAGATTAGGAAAAATTTAGTGTATAAAATAAAGTATAAATAAATCTTTTATATACCAACACTTAGATCTAGTAAAATACAAACTATACTTATTAGAGCCACTGGTCTAGAAAAGTTTTAGAATGGATATTATTTTCCTAAAAAACATGAGCTTAAACTATTCCATGGGTGTATTTTTATTCCGAAAAAGAAAAAATCTTTACATTCAGTAAAACACTCATTTAATTGATCATGTACTTAAGAAATTTCATGTTATATTCCTTTTCCTCGAGAGACTGTTTAATATATGATGTCCTAAAACTTTTGTTTTTAAAACCATTATTGAATAAAATTTTCTACCTGTAAAAATTTCTTATATTTTTTGTATGAATCATAATTAACTCAATTCCTTGAGTAGAGACACTCCTCTTGGAAAATCATAACCTTGAGTGAATCTTTATGGTTCCCCCTTTCATAGAAACTAGTAAAATGTTTCTTCACTAATCTAAATATCCCCCTATTGATTGGTGAACAACACAATATACATTGAGTCACTAAGTTACCCCTAATTTATTTCTTTGATCATGAAATAAAGTCCCCCTTATCCTCATGATCTATTTCTAGATTTTATGAGGGTGGTCGTACTATTAATAAAAGTTAATATATTCCCACATGTATCCATTTCCCATTGACTCATACATTTTTATTTTATGATTTTCCATTTCTATAACCAAACAATTAAAGTATATTCAAATACCCTCAATTTTATACATTTGTGCATAATACCCTCTTTAAAATAAATATTACGACATATTATTCTTATTCCCTTTCATATTTGGGTGTGTGTATCTTATGAATACCCAAATACTATAAGTTGAGATACTACTATAATTATTAAAAATCCTTGAGTTGAGACTCATCTATTAGAGAATTAATATTGGATCTGTGATCTTCATCACAAGATCTTGAATCAGAAAACACAATGATCTAAGTAGTATTAACTTAAACTGGTTGAACTCACCCATGGGATCATCTGTACATGAATTTTGATCTCTATTCACAAAGGGTTATCTTACAATTTTGAGATAGAATATATAATTTTATTTCTCAAATATATCTAACCTTAAAAATTAGTATCCTTTTTTCCAAGAACTATGACCTTAAACTGTGGGCACCATTACTTTAGTTAAAGTCATCTGACCATAAACACCAGTTTCACTGGTCAAACTTGCATGAACTTAAACTATTTGAGGGAAGAGACATTATAGTAACCATGTTGAAAACTCATAAAGGGTAACATAGGAAAGATTATTGTCCCCAATTTATTGGAATTAACCTCAAATATATTAGAAACAATTTGATCATTTCAAAAAAAGGAAAAAGAAACAATTTTTTCGAGATAAAAACCTAAATAGGGTGGTTAGAGAAAAAATTGAGTTGTTTCCTACTGAGATTCTCCATAAATGGGTTATAAAAAATAAAAAATATAAAGATTTTATGGACCAAAATTTGGCCTTAAAAAACAATATATGATTTCTATATCTATAAACCTAGGAAAAAGTAAGATCACCCTTTTATTCCTCTTATATATTGGTCTATATGATCCATCTAAGGGTACATGGTCCATCTTGAAATAACTTAATCTTATTAGAGTGGTATATTCTATAAAACATAATTCCCTTATATATAAACTTTATAAATATAACACTTCATAGTGTATGAGTTTTCTATATCATGTACAACCTTTATTAGAAACTCCGTACAAGGATAAAACAATTATATTTTCTCATATGTATGATATTAATATACACAAACACCCAAATTAAGAATTATGTGTAGCTTTATTTTTGTTTTAATTAGATACATAGTGACATATATATATATATATATATATATTCTATTTTAGATACATATACAAATTAAACTTTCATTTTAGGCCCATACTTTTCATATATTTTGACATACCAATTCAGACCAAGTTTCTCCCCATTAACCCTATTCTAGGATGTAAACAACCTTAAATTGATTAAAAATATTGGAAAATCCAAAATCATTGAGTTGAGAACATCCTCTAGGTAAAAATACTATCATCGGTGATTCAAATTCAGAATCTTACTTGATGTTCAAAGAATGTGGAAAATTCCCCTATGTTATCTCATAATAAAATTCATTTCCTTTTGAAAAAAATAGAATTCTAAGGGGTGGGTATGGGGGTATTTTATTATTAAAAAACATATTTTTCACACATTTTACCATAAAATACATGACATAGTTTCCATTCATACTACATGATTGGGATGCAATAATAAATACATCATTTTGCATGATGAAGAAACCAAAAGGTTATCCATGTGCCAGATGACTTCTTACTCATTAAAGGATATAGATTTCAAAAATAATATTACATAGTTGAGTAGAATTTTGGTGAGAACCTCTCACTAGGAGTAGGCCATGTATTTCATCCAACATTAAAGAAAAGAGCTGTTAAAATAATAAAAACCATTTTATGGGTCTTCTAGACACCTATTGGTATTGAAAAAACCTTTTACTAAGGAAACCAATATCTCAAGACATAATTAGTTTTGTAATCATTGATTTGACTACTCTCAGTGTAACAACCTGAGCATTTATAAATTAAATTACCTTTTTATATGAGTAAATTACTTATTATGAAATCAAATTATAGAAAAAACTTGCACTACTTTAGTTATTTTTGGACCGTTGTAAGTTATATCCTATCAGATTTAAAAGATCGTTAAGCATCCAAATAGTTGATTCTATAGCTATTATATAATGATATTATGATTATTATATATTAAGGGTTATGATAAAGTCCAATTGACATATATAATGGATGTGATGACCTCAATGAGTTGGATGATACCCTATGAATTCCATTTATTGATCTTCTGAAGGAGATAACATCACTATGATTTTCCCATGACTAATCCGAATCCAATATTTTACAACTAAATCATGAAAAAAATCAATTATGGTAGAAGTTCAAGCCCATCAAGATGATGACACAAACCATGTAAGTTGAAACACCCCTGTAACACTCCAAGGTTTCATAGTAAAATATCTCTTAAATGTAATTCAATATCTTTCACCTCACACAACATCGAGTTCGAGCGCATGAAGACTTACCAAACTAGCCGTTTAAAAGCAGTTATGAATAGTAATAACTTAATTTTAAATTTTATATATTCCATATAATTTTAAAATCCATATTATGTGTTTCTTAGACATAATATAAGAACAAATTCATTTTTTCATATAAAGGAAGTATTTTTCAAAAAATGCAATGTTACCGCCGTTTAATGTAGAACCCTTTTTAAATCCACTATTTGACACTTTAATATATTCAATTTTACAAAATAAACTTCTTATTTAGAATCGGTATATAAAAATTTAGTTTTGATAAATTTTTGGTTTATTTCTCATAACTTTCATATTTGGGTGAATAGTGAAAATACTATATTTTAATTGAAAACAAATTTTTTAATCAAAATAATTTATAGTGTTCAATTATAACTTTGAATGATTTTGAAGTATAATTATATTATATTTTTACTATTTAACCCAATTATGGTCATTGGAATTAATTTTAATTTGATATTATACATAAACAACTGTCAATCTTTTGATAGTTATTGTTTCTTAAAAACACGCTATTTGTTTTGACAAAGAGAATTAATTTTAAATTAATTAATGAAACTTATATGTTATGAATTTGGTAAAATAGACATCATTTTTGAATTCAGAATATCAAATATATCTTAGGATGAATTTATAGTATTTTTCTGAAAAACCTCAATTTTTGATAAATAGTAAAACAACTTAGTAGTAGTTAAAAAACTGAATTTTTCATTGAATTTAAATTTTATCGCTTCTGTGAATTGAATTTCAAAAATCTGACATACATGGTTTTTATTAGTAAGTAAAATGTGGTTTAATAAGATGAAAATAATTTTTTGTGAATAGTAACTTTTGACTTTTATTTACTGCGATTAATGGTAAATAGGGTAATTCAAGGTAAAAAGAATATTATAATAATAAAAAATTACATTAAAACTTGTCCTAACCTTATTGGATGAGTCATGGCCGACCATGGTCATCCTTGGGTCTATTTTGGGACCCCATGGATCCACTTAAGAGTGATAATGACACTTTATTTTAATTAACTTAAAGTAAAGACAAAAATGACATTAACAAATATCTGTTAGTATATCAATATTTACATGAGGTTATATAAGTCATATTTTAAACTATAAATATTCATTGTAATGTTAAAATGATTTCCTACATTATGGTATTTGTTTTATAATTTTTAGACATCAAATAAAGTAAATTATTTATGACACAATAATGATCTAGTATTTACCTCATTAGTAAATGATTTAAATAAATAAGATTATTAATATTAAAAAAATATTCAAAACCTATTCAATTATTATTGGATGATTTTATTTCGACCATGAGTCATATTATCTTCTACTTTAATTAGTTATTGACCATTATAAACCGAATATCACAGTATAATAAAATAATATTTTCACACTTTCCTAAAGAGCCCCTCCTCCCCCATATAAAATGACACCACTTCCAACCCATCTCACACACCTCTCAAGACCATTGGCTCGTCCAAACCATGCCCAAATAATCTCTAAATATCCTTCTATTACACCTAGAAGCCTTAATTTAGGCATAAGTCACTTTAATAAGTCCTTTTGGTTCAAACCAAAGGAAGTTACCCAAATTAAAGGTAACAGTTTCTCTTAAATCGTTTTGTTTTATTTTGTTTTATTTATTTCTCCAACCCCATAAAATCTTTTTATTCCTTTATTTTATAAAAAAACTAGTATCCTAAATATACTAGGATTTTTTTATGATAAGTATTTTAACTACACTTACACACACCTCTATCTAATGGGTGAAGAACATATTGTTTCTGTGGTTGGCAAACTAACGCCTCACGAAACGATGATTGTTCGATTATCTCCTACCGCCTCTCATGGTGGCCATTAATATGGAAATTTATTTATATATGATATATATTATGTCTATGTTTTCTTTGTAATTCTGTATTTTACATTTATACAATAACTTTATGGTTTCCATTAGGTGTATAACGCGATAATTTCATTTGAGGAAGTACGGACTACCGACCCCTCAAAGTGATATGACTCGTTAATGACTTGTGTGGGATGTATAAAGTATGAAGTTAATGATGCGATATATAATATTATACTTTAATTATAATATAACTATTTATCATTATGTTTTAATTCCATTAAAATACAAAATAGAAATGAAAGTAGCATTCATGTGTACGTATGACTTACCATCTCCATGAACGATGCATTTCATTTATTATCTAAAAATGTAATGTAATGTTATAAATTAATGTATATAATGGATATATATATATATATGATATAAAAATCATTTATATCATTCTAGAGGTAATGGAGTTTTGACCACATGGAAAAATTGTAATTATAACAAGTTCATTTTGGACTCAAGTTCCGAACATTGATAAAATATCCAATATGAACTCAAATAAATAACTAATTGTTATAGAAAGGTAATAAGTGATATAAAATTAATAATAAACTTTAAAAATGTTCTTAATCAATTATATATTAACATAATTTTATTATCCAGGAAGAACAAGGAACATACAAGACAAGTCGGACTTGAGGTAAGGGGTTTTATATCTCACTTTTAATTTCGTGATATTTACATTGTTCGCCACTTATTTATTGGATGTGGTGTATTGTGTACTGAAATTTGATATATATTATCATGATTCGATTTATATTCATGGTATTCTATGATTAATTTGGTGGTTATTAACTTTTGGTCATATGACTCTATTGATTACAACGAAGTAAGGGTTTTTCATCTCACTTTTTATTCCCATGAGATTCATGCTCTATTGGACAATATTTCCTTTTGTGTGGAATATGTACTTTCCATGATTGTATTATTTGTGTAATATAATTTAATTTATGTGTATTTACATCTTCATTGTATTATCCTTTTTTCAGGAGTTGTAAGTTTCATAAGTTACCAAATCGGTAAGGGAATTTCAAATTTCAATTTCCACTCATTAGGATTTACGCATACTTCATTGATTATTTTACTCCATGATTATGTGTGGAATCACTATTTATTATTTGTGTAGTAATTTACACTACCCTTTATGTGGATATAATTTTGATACACATAATACTCTATTGATAAATTCTCAAGTCATCGATATGAACTTGATAAGAGTAATTTTAACTCAATCTCTATTTATTGAGTTAAACATCCAATTCATTGGTGTTGTTTTTACAATAATATGTGTGAATGTACTCTGATTGATTTACACTTAATATAAAATCATATTTAGTGTATTTATATTTTTCACACATAATTTTTTCTTTTATTTATCCTTAACCAAAGGATACGGTCTTTATAAGAGATTTCATCTCAATTTACATTCCATTGAGACTTCTTTGTTGTTATACACCAATTCACTTTTATATGGTGTATATAATGTACTTTAACATAGTATATCATGAATCCCTTTATTCTCATGATATTATAAAGTTTATATTACCTCAATTATTTGTATTCAAGTGTCTCTCTTTTGGTTAGGAACTCTAACTAAAATATCATTTTAAATGTTTTAAAGATTTATTATTCTAAATATTTTTCATTAATGTCCAGGTTTTAAAAATGGTTTTAAGGATTTATTTATATTGACATTAAAGTTTTAAAATTAAAATTCCTTTTAAAAGTTTCAAAGTGGTATGAGACACTTTGATTCAAAAATCTATTTTTAAACAGCTTCTTGAAAAATAGTGTGACTTTTGAATGTTTTCAAGAAAAGGGGGATATTTCTCTCAAATAGTTTTGATGATTATTTTCATCTATGTCAATATACTTCATTATTCTCGATTGAGGTTAATCTGTTACAATAAAATCTTCTATATTGTATTGAATGAGTTATGTTTGACTGTGGATGTGCTATTTTTATACCATTCATGGTTTGTGGATAAAGTATTGACATTTTTATGCTAGTTTTAATAATAATGTTTATGTTATGTTTCAAACATTTCATATGATGAATTAATTGGACTTAGTAAGTGATGGGTGGAGCCTGTTATAGCTCCTCGATGCATCAGTAGGTCTCATGAGACAAACTAGTGTCTTGGCACAATGCCTTGACAAAATATTATTTGTAGTCTTGGCACGAGGCATTGACTATGTGGTTATGATATCTGACATTATGAATTCCATCATTATGAAATTAGATATTGATATTTAATGTGGTTATTTAACTATTAAAATAACCATGACTATGTTTTATTATGGCATTATTTACTCAGCTCATATTCTTTCCAAAAAGTGTTCATGTTTATTATTTGTAAAGGCTTGTGTTTTTAATTATTCACCATGCCTAATGTTTATGTTACCTTCCGCTATATTTCTTACTCTTACTGAGAATTTGAGCTCACCCCTTTTTTATGTTTCATTTTCCCAGGATATGAAGAAGTTAGTTATGAGTGACTTGTAGGCATAATATAGGAATCTTGGATGTTTCTAATGGAATAATTTAGTGTTGTTTTTCTTTTCAAGTTGTAATGTTGAACTGATGTATGTATCTTGTTTCAAAGACTAATAAACCAATCCGTCCTTTGGAAATTGATTCCTCGTAATCATGCCAATGTAATAAAATAATGCACCGACTCCTAGATTCTGGGGTTTGGGCGTTACAACCCCAAAGAAAATATCACCATTGTACAGCTTACCCTTAGGGAATTTTATTTTCTAAAAAGGTCTATATTTATAGACCCTAGATTTATGAATTTTTATATATTATATTTAATAATTATATCTATACCTTTTAAATATTACTTTTAAATGATTAATTAATGAGTTTTTTGAAAATTTTATTTTGATAAGATGAAAAACAAATTGTATTTTTAGAAAATATATAGTTTTAATTAAGAAAGTATATATTACTTAATTCATGAATTTTTCAAATAAATAATATTTTAATAATATTTTATTATTAAATAATATTTATTAAATATAAATTATAATATAATTTTACAAAGTCAAAAATAATTTTTATAAGGGTCTAAAAACTATAATTGTCAAGAAACTAGTATTTTTCAGTAAATATATTTTTTTTGAAAAGAATAAATTATCACACATAGAGAATTATGTTGATAAAATAAAAATTATTTTTTAAATCTTTATTTAAAAATTATCCAATAAGTATTTTTTTCCTAATTTTCTGAGATAATAAAATTTTGAGGTTAAAATTAAATATGGTATGAACATATGGTATGCATTATGAAATCATAATGAACCAAAAGTGAGGTATTATATTCCATAAAAGGTATCCATGAAAAAAAATATATTTCACCTTATATAATAATGTTTTTTTAATGTTTCTTTATTAATTTTATAAAGCTCTAATGAATCCTAAAAAATCTATATTATATTTTAAGGTTTTTAAATCAATTATTTAAAAACATGACTCAATTAGAAATATCCATAAGAATTATTTTAACGTTTTAGGTTCTAAAACTTATAAAATAATGAAAACCACCCCTATATGGAAGAAACCATGGGAGAAAACTATAGAAAAGTTTTTGGTTTTGATCACTTTATCATATAGAGTCAAAAACCTATGTTTGGAAATTTATAAGAAAGTTATCATATTTTTTAAATATAAATAAACCAAAAATCTAATTAATCATCACTAAAAACTCTTGTATGAAGCCATTACTCTTCCTTTACCACTCTATAGTCCTCCCAGGGTGCCTCCAATCTCTTTAGAAGCTCGTTGCAAGCTTTTTGAAGCATCCTCTCAAGGTAAGCAATCCTCTCCTCTTCATGCAAGATCCTTTTTTATTATGACTTTTAATTACCAAATTTTCACAATATATCATGTTATTACATATCCATATTACTATACCTATGATATAAAATTTATGAGAGTCTCTTTTCACTCTAACTAATCCCTCTTATGAATTTTTATGTACTTTTGTAATGATTCAGGAATTATCCTATAATTTTTCATCCCAAATAATTTTATAGTGAATAACCATACCCATTTCCACTCAAGGGTATTAAATTAGATGTATCTATAATTAATTTATCAGGTACTTATATGCATGTATCTAAGACTCATTAATGTTGTTATAAAAATTGATGAAATACATCTTTATGTTGTATGATCTAAGTGGAACACTTATGCATGTACCTGATAAGAAAGTGATGGGTGGGACTAGAATTATATAGCACTCCAATGCATTGGGTAATGTTTTTATCTCATGATATTACATGTATGGTGTGTGAGAGGTTATCTTAAGAACAATATTTTATGATTTCTTGGAATTTTTCCTTGATTTTCGTTTATAATGTCATGTTTTATATTATTTCCACATTCCCATGTTGCCTTTATAATATCATGTTATATTATTAATCATTATTAAATATTATTATTCTAACCCCTATTATGTAACCTTAATCTTCTTCTTGGATCACATGTACTTATTTACCTTATGCTATTCTTTTTTATCCCCTTACTGGGATTTATAGATCACCCGATTTTTATATATGCCCACAGGTTATCCCATGTAGTTTTAGAAGAATGTTGGAATTTTAGGAGCATGATAATAATGTTTTTTATAATGTCACTATATTCCAATTAAATTTTTTTATTCTATGTAACTAATTTTCCAAATACACTAGGCTTCACAATCTTTTGAGATTGAATTATGTTTACCTTTATGTAATAAATCATGAATTGATGTGTAATAAATTATGGGTTGTCATAGTTGGTATCTGATCAAAGTATAGTTATTTTTGGGATAAGGATTATAAAAATATATTAAAATCATTAGGGATGAGACTAAACATAGAAAAATATCCCTAAATATTGGTAAATTTTATATTAAGTTGTTTCTATGAAAATACATCCCTATATAGATACTAGTAGTGGATGTGTATCTAGCGTAGAGGTACCTAGTGGTAATATAAGGCCCCAATCTTAAACATTACATAATCTTGAGCTTTGGTAAAGAAATTACTTTCTTCCATATTGAGGATATTTTATGGTTTAAAGTTTTATAGAATTAGGCCATACCTCATAAAAAAAATACAAAGTTGACACTTCTGATTAGTTTCAAAATTTTCCACCATATAAAACTTTTAAAAATAAAGAATGATCCCTTTTGTTGAAAAGTCTTCATAAATTTCAACATCAATTATTCCAATACCTAACTCATTATTAAAACTTGTTAAAAATATTTAAAATCATGGGATAATCATAAAAATCCCAATAAGGGATATAAAAAAGAAAGAAACCATTATTCCATTGAAAAACATTAAATCTCATAAAAAAACCTTTCTTAAAAACATAACATTTTACCCCAATAAGGGAATATAATTTTTTAACAAATATCATTTATTTTACCTTTTAAAATCAAATTATTTCTAAGAAAACTCATTAGAGAACATAGAAATTCATGTGGGTACCTTGGGACATCATCAAATTGACACCTTATAGAACCCTTACATAAACCTTTCATATTGGAATAACCATACAACCAACATCCAATATAATTATCTAGATAATATAATAATTATCCAATGCATTAGAGCATTATTTAGAAGCACCCGTCATTTAAGCTATAACAGGCTCACCTAGTGCTATCTGGGTGCACCTATTATTTATAATGTCTAATAAGAAAAACAAGAAATAAAAAATCAAATAATTTTAAAAACTCTATTAAACTTGTATAAAAATCAATTTCAGATAATAAAATACCATTATCATTCAAAATCCCATTTTAAATACCAAATAAAATTTTCTTTTTAAAAACCATTTTCAATATGAAAATACAAAAAAAAAGAAAAAGAAAATAAGTTTTATTATTTATGGAAACATGAAATCTTCCAAAGGAATACAAAAATAAAATAATTACCATGAAAATGGGAAAATCATTGTCATCATGTATGTTAAGAATATAACATTCTTTTTTTCATTTATCAACACGTTTAATATTAAACATGTAAAATTATTTCTTTTTAAAAAATTTAAATGAAATTAAAAATAAATTAAAATTTCTTTTATAACTCCTTATAAAAATACATAAATAAAAATGTAAAATAATATCACGAATATTGACATGGAGAATATATTTTTAAACTAAATCTTAAAAAATGAAAAGTGTCCAATACCACTTTGAACATTTAAATAATAAGCCCCATGAAAGAATAAAAGTTAACAAAACATTAAATAACATTATAATAGATAAAATATAGATATATAATGTCAAGGTCCTGGTATATACACCTTATAAAATAATAAACCTGCATATCATCAAGAAATTATTCAATAAAAGGAGATCGAGATGAATTCCCTTACCATGAGTCCAACTTTTCACATGTGTCTTTATCTTCTTGAATAAAAAATTATGTTAATTATTTACTTTCTTCATAAAATTTTTCAATTTTATTATTACTTTTATTTCACTTATTAATTCATTGCATACAACTTCTTAATTAATTTATTTTAGATTGGACGCTTTAACCATATTCGGTTTATGTGTTAAAATGAAATATGTTGTTTTTCTATAGTTAAGGGGTAATTATATAAAAATATCCAGAATAATAATAATGAAATAATTATCAAATTTATACATCAATTACACTTTTAAAACCAATCATGTGATATTTTTATAAAAAATGAATCAACATTACAATCATAGAGACGGTAGGCCGGACATACGCTTGAGTAACATTCCCATTTTTCAATGATCATTATGGAAATAAGCTAACTAAAATTTATCTTTACATAATAATATTTATATAATAAGTAAAATATTATTTCATAATATATATCTATATATATAATTATTATGATGTAAAAGGAATCACATCACATTGAGGAGGCGGTAGTCCACACGTCCACGAATGACATTATCACTTTTTCAGTGTTTGAAAAGGTGTTAAAGAAAATGATATATTACATTTCAAAAAAAGTTAATTATGTCATGAATATCATATATATGTTATTTATGTCACATATTATTAATTAAACCCATCATTAATACATACCATGTAATGTGTGAATGTATTACATCGCTTTGAGGAGGAGGTAGTTCACACATCCACAAATGATAATATTGTATTTACCAAAATAGAAAGAATGAAGGTATAAAAAATAAATATGTATGAATATATCATAAATATAAAATATATATCATATTAAAATATTTTATCCATCATAATTTCCAACCATGAGTGGTGGTAAAGGAAAAATGAATGACATAACTTCATGAGGTGGTAGTTCTCCGTACACAGACAATAATTTCGCTACCCATTTGATGGAAGTGTGTGTAAGTTCAGGTTTAAATATTAACATAAAAACATATTAGTATATTTTTTATACTTGTGTTTTTATATAATTATGAAATAATAATAAATTAATGGATTTGGGAAGGAGACGAAGTAAAAATTCATGTTGATGAAAGTTACCTCTTCTTCATGTAACTCCTTTTATTTTACACTAAAAGTATTCTTGGTTGGATTTATACCCAAGGTGAGTAATATAGGGTTATGGGAGGGATTTTTGGAGATTATTTGGTCAGGTTTTGGACAAGAAAAATTGGTTTAGAGGTGTGAATAAATGGTAAGTGTGAGTTCCTTTTTATAGTGGAGGGGGAGTGACATTTTTGTAAATATAAAAATGTAAAAAATATTGAGAGGTATATATTACATAATATGAATCAAATAATTGTCACAATTAGAGAAATTAGGGGATATTGTAGAATAATTTCCATAAAATTGGTTTTGTACAAGTGTCTAGGTCATTTGGACTCTTAAGATTAATGTTTAACCACTAATTTACAACATTTTTAACCTAATCATTATAATCAATTTTAATTAATTTCACAAATATTTTTGTTCAAAATATAATTTTATTTTATTAAAATTATCTTTTTTTATTATTAAAAATATTTAATCACTTTTTTTAAATTAAAATCAAAGAAGTTTCATAAATTAATTTTAAATTAATCCCTCAGACAGGACGACAAAATGGAGGTTTTATGTAAAAATGTTCAAATGTTTTCTATGTTTTTATATCTAAATTCAATGTAAAATTGTTTAAAATAACATAAATTGGTTTAAATGATATAAAATTGATCTAATTATACTTTAAAACCAATTGAAAACGCAATTTAACTATAAAAAAATTGGACAAAAATGCACTTTTGAACTAAAATTCAGTATTATTCACTACTAGTCAAAATATGAAAGTTACCATAAAAATAGAAAAAAATTAACCCAATGTATATTTTTTATGTGTCAATTTTAAAAAAGTTTATTTATTCATATAAAACTTTTAAAATTTTGGAAAATTATGTTTAAAATAGGTCTGCCATTAAAATGCAGTAAAACCATTTTTTAGAAAAATACTATTTTACGCGTAAAACTAGATTTATTCTTATATTTTCTTATAGAATTTATTAGATAAAAGTAAAAAAATTATAAACATGTGTAAACATATTATATTTATTCCTATTCATTTCCAATGATATAACGACAAGGATATAACTACCATATAGTAATATTAGTAGTATATTGTTGTTTGGTATAACTCAGTCGTGGGTGCAGTGCAATATTTGGAAGAAAATAATTTTTGTGTGTCTTGTATAATATTGGACATAACATTTATTTTAAGGTAAAATTAATATATCAATAGTAAATATTAATAAATATGAAAAATACTTATTGTATCATTACCTTCTAAGTTACATCCTCCCCCTTTTGGAAATTGCATCGTCACAATTTTATTCACTTATCAAATAAGTGGGGTTATTTTTCCCCCATAGAATTTTTAGATTCCAATGTTTCCTATTCAACCATATTTTTTTTACATAAAACCATAACCTGGTGAATTACCTTATTCCACAACACATTCTCTCTATGGCCAATAACCTGAATTGGTTGTTCTTTATAGGAAATGTTCTCTTCTATCTGAAATACTTTAGGGCTCAAAACATGATATGAACTCCATACATAATTCTTTAATAATGAAACATGAAATATTTTGTGTACTTGGGATAAATATGGAGGTAACATCTCTTGGTTGTAAATTGATCAAAATTTACCTACTATGTCATATGGTCCAGTGAACTATGGACTCAACTTCCCATTCTTACCAAAATACATCACACTTTTCCATGAGGAAACTTTTAAAAAAACTTGATCACCTGATCTTGAAATAAATATCCTTTCTCTAGTTATCCACATAATTTTTCTAACTTCTTAAATATTTTATCATGTTCCACTAAATCAGATAAACATTCTATGCCATTTCCTCTACCAACTCTATTGCTATTAACTTCCTTTCTCCTACATCATCCCAAAAATCTACTATTCAACAAATTTTTCCATAAAATGCCTCAAAAGGTTTCATATGTATAATATAATGAAAACTATTATTATAAGAAAACTTAACAAAAGAAAGATATTGATTTCAACTTTCCTGGTGATCCATTAAACAAGAATGAAGTATATTCTCTAGGTTTAGAATCATCCTCTTAGACTTTCAATTATATTAAGAATGAAAAGTCGTACAAACATTTAATTCAATACCCAAATACTTCTAAATTCATTTACAAAAATTAGATGTGAACTTGAGATCATAGTCTCATTTAATAGAGAGAGGTACTCTATATAACCAGATAATCTATTTTAAAAACATTCTAGAAAGATACTCTAAATACATTGTATCTATAATGGGAAGATAATGTGATGATTTAGTTAATAAATAAAAAATAACCCAAATCACATTATCACCTTGAAAAGTATTTGGAAATCCTTCCACAAAATCTATTGATATATTTTCCCATTTCCACTCCAGTACTAGAAACAATTGAAGCATCTCCTTTAGTAACATTCACTCTACTTTAACCCACTAACATGTCAAACAAATCATAGTAAATTCAGAAATATATCATTTCATTCCATCACACCAGTTATAATCTCAATGGTATCTATACATATTAGTGCTATCCAGATTAATGAAAAATATAGAACTATGAGCTTTAGTCAAAAACTATTTACTCAAATGGGAATCACAAGGCACACATAATATTTTTCTAAATTATAAAACACCATCTTTATCAATATTAAAATTAGTAAACTTACCATTCTTAATGGATTATTCCTTTTCTTATAAATATAGATGATGAATTCACAATTTCTAGAATTAAGTCCCAAAATTAAAGTATTCACCAATATTGTTTTGAGTTCTTGAAAACAATAATCTCATTATCCTATTGAGATAAAACTAACTCTATTTCATGTTAAATGAGTTAGTGGGATAGATAATTGAAAATATTTTTCAACAAACTATTAGTAATAACTTGTAAATCCAAGATAACTAAAAACATATGTGACATTGGTAGGTAAATACCACTCTTTGAAAACTTTTTTTAGAAGGCTCAACATTTATTCCAACTTTAGAAAAAAAATTATAAGGAATGAAATTTGTTTCAACTAAAATTTACACTAATGAAATTTCCCATACAATTTATTTTATTTTGAGGTTTAAAAAACAAACCTTAGATTCCTTTCATGTTCCTATTAACTTTTAGAAAATATTAATATGTCATCAATAAAAAAACTAAATTTTTTTCCAAGAACTGATGAAAATTCTATTCATAGGATCCATGAATGTAAAATGTGTATTAGATAAACCCAATGTCATTAATTCAAATTTACAATGGCCATATCTAGTTAAAAATGTAGTCTTTATAATGTCATCTTCCTTCACTTTCAACTGATGGTACCCCAACCTCAGGTCAACCTTTGAAAAATAATGTTCTCCCTAGAGATGATCAAAACAATCATCTACATGAGGCGAATGATACTTATTCTTAATAGTGATATTATTTAAGGCTCTATAATCAATGAAAAGTCTCATTGATCCATAATTCCTTTTAAAAAATAAGACAAGACCACCCCATGGTAATGTGATGGGTCAGATTAAACATGTATCTATTAACTCTTATATTTTCCTTTTCAACTCTAAAAGTTCCACTTGATCCATTCAATAAGGGGGTTTATAAATAGGCTTATCCTTAGGTATGAAGTCAAAAATAAAATAAAACTCTTGATTAGTAATGACACTAGGAAAATCAATTAGAAAACATCCATGTATTCATTTACTAGTAGAACATCAATAATTTTGATAGTTTCTTTATTTTCAACAATATAAGCTAGTTAAGTTTCATTTATATCTCTAATCAATTTCTAATCTTCTTAGGAAGTTTTAAAAGACACAAAATCATTGAACACAACTTTATTAGAACTGTAATATATCTTGTCATGATTAAATGAATGTTAATCAATACCATGAATGATATTAAACTATAATATGACCAATTAAATAAGATATTTATGAAAGACCATACCATTGATGATAATTGGAAGATTAAAATAATTCTTGGTTTATTTAATACTTCCACCAGAGGTTTTTTTAAAAATTTCTATCATAATTTCATTAGATTATGTTCATAATTTACTTGAAAATTTCTCATAAATGGAAGAATGTAAAAACCCAGAGTCGAATAGGGTATTGGCATAATCGAAAAACACAAGTAACATACCTATCACTACTTCATTTGATAACCCAGTATCAACTGTAGTAGTATCAAATTACCTCGATACACCTTTTTGTTTCTAATCATGAATATTTCCATCATGTGTAACTAAATTCGGACATGAATTATCATAATGGACAATTTAATTATAGATAAAACATCTTACCATCATATTTCTATCGATTACTACATTTTTTGATTCATTAGGATTCTTTTCCTTTCATTTATGGGCCATGTGTTCAAATTTTCTACATCGATAACACTTTCCTATCTTTATAAGAAATTATATATAATGATTTTTATGAAAATTTCTACAAGATTGGAACTTAATTTTTTTACCTCCATACATCCTTGTTTCCTATTTTCTCATCACCTTCCATCATGACCACTTCTTACTTTCATCATCATGGGGCACATAAGAGTTAGAAAACTCCATCTAAATCCATTCAGCACAACAACAAAAATTCTCATAGCTTTTAAATTATCATGCAGCCAAGTATTTTTGTATATTTGGTTTCAATACTGAGTAAAAGAGATTATTTTTTCTATCAATTCCCTAAATAAAATCTGGCACATACCTAGCCAATCTTGTGAAGTTTCATTCACATGTAGCTACAAAAACTTCATCTTTTTTCCTCAATTTAAGTAATTCTTTTTCCATTCGGAGACAAACAACATTAGAGAAATATTAATCACGGAAAATTTCCTTGGGGTTTTGTAATTCCATATAATCAAGATCATATTTCTCTTGGTAATTATTAACTAAATACCACCATTGATTAACTTCAACTTCAATATGATAAATGACAAGGGTTACCTTTTGAAATTATGAATATCCAATGACATCAAATATATTTTTCATAGTATTGATCCATCCTTTAGATACCACTTGGTTAAGATGATACACTGAATGATGGGGATTTTTCTTCATGAAATGATCCAAAAAAGGAATTTTTCTTTATGGTAGATCAAGTTCCCCTCTATCATGGATACTGCCACCACTTATCGCCTGAGTCAACTAATCCATCATTGTAATAAACTATTCTATTCTAATTCTGAAAATCCCAGGATTCTGATTTGAAAGTATATATTTATATCAGTTTATTATCACTAAGAATTCACTATTTCCCCAATAGAATACCATTCTGAACAAATATATTTTAGATGAAGTAATAGGGTAATCATCAAATGATATAAACATTTAACTTGAGCATAAGGTAAAATCTTTTAAGGTAAAGTTATTAATATTACCCTAACCTCTAAATTTATCTAAACCTCCATTTGATACATATTATGTGGCCCTAGACTTAATCATTATATAATCTTTAGTTTTAAAAAATAAATTACAATCTTTAACATTGACGATCTTTTCAGGTTTAGATTTTTAGATAATTAGTCCATAACTCATACATAACAAAACCATAAATACAAAGTTGACACTTTCGATCAGTATCCTTTTTTCCACCACATAAAACTTTTAAAAATACAGAATGACATATTTTATGAAAACTATTCAAGAAATTCAACATGAATTCTTCCAATCCCTTACTTATCATTAAATTATGTGAAAAATATTTAAAAACAAGAGATGATTATGAAAATGTCATCAAGAGATATAAAAATAAGTAAATAATTATTCCATTGATAAAAATTAAAAATACTAAAAACCCCTTTCAAGAAAATATAAAATTATACCCAAAGAGGGAAATATCATTATTTAATAAATATCATTTATTTTACATTTTGAAAACAAATTATTTCCATGAAAATTCATTATCAAACATAGAAAATTAATGTAGGTACCTTAGGAAATCATCACATTGAACCCTTATATAACCGTTAAATAATCCTTATATATTGGAATAACTATACATACAACTTCCAATATAATTATCCATAGAATATAATCTTTACCCAATATATTAAATGACTATCTGGGTGAACCCTTCATTTCATCTATAATGGGATCACATGATGCTATCTGGGTGAACCGATTATTTATAATGTCTAATAACCAAAACATGAAAGAAAAAATTTCATAATTTGAAAACCCCTTTTAAACTCACATGAAAATCACTTTTATATAATAAAATAAAATTATCCTTCAAAATACCATTTAAAAGAAATACACTTTTATTTTGGAAAAACAATTCAATACCAATGCACCCAAAAAAATATGGTTTTTAATTTAAAAAAACATTAAATATATCAATGTAATCCAAATATAAAATAATGGCCATAGTGGTAGAAAATTCATTGTCACCGTGTATGTTAAAAATATAATATTCCTTTGGTCATTTGACAAAAAGTTACATATAAAACACTTAAAAAGATTCATTTTGAAAATATTTTAATGAAATTAAAAATAACCATAAAATTTCCTTTATTATCCCTTTTAAATATATATAAATAAATATGTAAAATAATATCAATAATAATAACATGGAGAATATATTTTAAAATTAATTCCTTAAACATTGAAAGTGTATCATACCACTTTAAACATTTAAATTTTAAGCCCCATAAAAGAATAAAACTTAATAAAACATTAAATAACATGATAATAGATATAATATTGATATATAATTTCAAGGGGTTTTATATACACATTATAAAAGAATAAAGGTGCATATCATCAAGAAATGCCTCGATGAAATGAGATTGAGACGAAATCCCTTATCTTAAGTCTGACTTGTAACGTGTGTCATTATATTCCTGAATAATAAAATTATGTTAATTAATTACTTGATTAATTTTTTTTTCATGTTTATTATTAATTTTATTTAACCTATTATAATGTTATAATCAATTAAGTTTATGTCGGGTGGTTTGACCATATTTGGTTTAGGTGTCAAAAAGATTAAGGTTGGTTTTCTATGATCAAGGGGTCATTATATAAAAATATAAAGAATAATAATAATTACATAATTATAATATTTATAGATCAATTAAAATTTTAAAAACAATCATGAAATATGGTTCATAAAAATGAATAAACGTTACAATCAAGAAGACGGTAGGACATACAAACGCATGAGTAACGTTCCTATTTTTCAACGATCATTATGAAAAGAAGGTAAGTAATATTTATCATTATAGAACGATAATTATATCATAAATACTATATTATTTAATCATATTTACCTATATATATAATTATTGTGATGTAAAAGTAATCACATCATGTTGATGAGGTGGTGGTCCAAACATCCACGAACGACATTATCACTTTTTCAGTGTGTGAAGAAGGTGTTAAAGAAAATGATATATTATATTTCTAAAAAGGTAATTATGTCATGAATATCATATAGATGTTATTTATGTCTAATTTTATTAATTAAACCCATCCTTAATACATTTCATGTAATGTGTGAATGTATCACATCACTTTGAGGATGCGGTAGTCCACACGTCTACAAATGATGTTATCATATTTAGAAAAAAATGGAATGCATGAAGGTGTAATAATTCCAGAATTATGAATAAATAATATATATATATATATATATATATCATATAAAAATATTGTTTCCAAAATAATTTCCAACCATTATTGGTCGTAAAGGAAAAAAGAACGACATTATTTCACAAGGTTGTAGTTCACCATACACGAATGATAATTTCATTCGCCATTTGATGGAAGCATGTGTAGGAATAGGTCGAAACCTGAACATAAAAAATAATAGTATATTTAGGATAATTATTTTTTTATATAGTCATATAATAATAATAAATAATGGTATTCAGTAAGGAGACAAAGTAAAAATGCATGTTGATGAAAGTTACCTCTTATTCAGGTAACTCCTTTTTAGTTTGTACCAAATAACTTCTTAGTTGGATTTCTGTCTAAGGTGAGTACAATAGGGTTAAGGTATGGTTGTTGGGATATTATTTTTTTCAGTTTTGGAAGAGCCAAAGGAATTTAGAGCTGGGATAAATGGTAAGGGTGAGTGGCTTTTTATAGTGGAGGGGGAGTGACATTCTTGTAAATATAAAAATGTAAACAATATTGAGAGGTCTCCCTTACATAATGTGACTCAAATAATGGTAACAATTTTATCTAACAAGGGATATTATAAACTCATATCCATACAATGGGTTTTTAAAAAAAATTTATGTCATTTTTACTCTTAATATTAAAGTTTAACCACTATGTAACCACATTTTTACCTTAATCATTATAATTAATTATAATTATTTTTATTAATATTTTTGGTAAAAGACTTAGTTGATATTATTATAAATTATAAATATTTATTATTAAAAAAATATAATCCATTTTTACAAAATAAAAACATTGAAGTGGCAGAAATTAATTTAAAATTAACCCCACAGACGAGGCGATTAAGCAGGTTTTTAAAGTAAAAATTTCCAAAAGTTTTCTAAGACTTTATATATAAATTAAATGTGAAATTATTTCCAATGATCTAAATTGATTTAAATTATATAAAATTTATCTAATTATAGTTCTAAAAAATTTAAAAAAATAATTTAACTATATAAATAACCTGGATGAAAATGAAGTTTTGAACTAAAATTCAGTATTTTTCACTATTCATCAAATTATGAATGTTCTCAGAAAAATATAAAAAATTCACCCAATTAACATTTTATATTTAACTTTTTAAAAAATAAGTTTGTTTTTTAACCTAAAAATTTTAATTGTAAAAAATTATATTTAAAATAGGTCCGTTATTATAAGGCGATAAAACTACTTTTTAGAAAAATACAATTTTTAAGCATAAAACTAGATTTATTATTAAAATTTTCCTATAAAATTATTAGATAAAAGTAAAATTTTTTATAAACACGTGTAAAAATAATATTTTTAGTCCAATTCATTCATTCCTATAAAAATACTAGGAGATAACTTCCATAGAATAAAATGAATAATATATTATTGTTTGGTATAACTCAATGTTGTGTGCAACGTAAGATTTCAATGAAACTCATTATTGCATGTCATGTGAACTATTGAATATAGAATCTATATTAATTTCAAATTAAAATATAATTCATAAATATTAATAAATATACAAAATACTTATTATATCATTACCTAGGATGTTACAGGTTATAACCCCAAAAGGGCGCATTGATCTGGACTTAATCATTACTTGGTGAATGATAACAACCCTTGATGCACACCAAGTTTGAAAACTCTTGGGGTTATTCTTTAATAAATTTTCAAGAACATTAAAAAACCTTATTAAAGGAACAAAATTCCTATAAAATTTTATATTATGAGATATATCATGGATAAATTAAATTGAACCTCAGAAATTCATAGGTTAAATAATATATGTCATTTATGAGTTATCCCTTTAATTTTCATGGTTTTATTTTTTTAATTATTTAATAGTTAAAAAAAATTATCTTCCATAATTTTCCCTTTATTTCTATTCAATGACCATAAATAAGAGGAACTGAATCAACAACTAATGTGAGGGGAAATGTGATGACTACCAGAACGTGATGCCCAACCCAGTGAGAGTAGGAATGACAAACATTGTGACAATAATTTCTCAATTAACTCATTTCTTGAGCCTAAAACTGAATATGGATGAATGAAAAAAATTCCCATAATAAATAAGTCATTTCATTTGAGACCTTTATGCAGCAAAGGCCTCTGAATTTCAGTAGATCTTATGATCCCTTAATCTTGGATCAATAGATCAACTCCATTGAAAATATATTCTTTATCATTAAATTCTATGATCAAGATAATGTTGTGTAGTATGTTTAATTTATATAGGTATAATATGAAAATGGTTTAGGTTGATCAAATATATGAATCCCAAGGAGAAGTTTAAAGATATGGAGTGGAATGAATTCAATAAAATTGTTTTTTGAAAAATATTTTCCTTTCACTCTATAACATAAAATAGAGAGGTATTTACTTAGGCTCAAGAAAAATGATAATGAATATATCAGGGTGTATGAGGAAATCTATAAAATACCTTCAAAATAATCCTTAAAACCTTTCATTTCTACCAAATAATGTCGACCACCACTTTGGTGGGATAAATATGAATCTGTGAAAAATGTTGGATATTAGAGACTTCAAAAACGATGAGGAAATTTTCTAACACTCCCTCAATATTGAAATAGAGATTGGTGAATCCCATGGGTCCCTTATTAATAGAGACAAGAATTTAAGAATATATTATAATTCTTTTGGTGTGAATGAAAAATATAATAGGGGAAAGAAAGTCTATCATTCCACTTAGAAAAACTATTGGAAGAAGAATCCAGTAAATTACCTAAAGGGGGAAAGGAAATTATTTAAGTATAGAAAGGAAAGAAACATAGTTGGTGATTACTGATAAGGCAAAAACAATAATTTAATAAAAGAAAAAAAATTATCTTATCAAAACTTAGATTTTTTTTCGAATGTTTCATCTACAATGAATAAATAAAATATGTAAATAAATTCACTAATCTAAGGTTTGTCTTGAAAAACTAACAAAAAAAACATCCAATTCTTAGAGAGAATGGGTGATCTTATGAGATCACAACTGCTGAGGTGGATCTCAATAATTAAGTGGTGGCATGTAATCTAGTAATTAAATCAAAATTAGTGAACAAACTTCTTGATTCTTGTTCTAGGAATTCTTTTATATCAAACAATTTTAGTAGAACTATTTAAACACCACCTCAAAACATGGAAGTCGATTTATCGACAAAGATGGTGGATGTATAAACTGTTTCATCCCAAGAGTATAACTCATCCCCTAGCCATATTTATAGCTATACTCTTAGATAACCTTGTGATACACACTTTATAGGTATTTGATTCAATTCTGGGTGTGGATTAGATTTATTTATATAAATCCAATATAAATTTACTAGAAAATGAAATCACCCTCTATATTTTGAATCATACTCTGACTATATAAAAGTGAAATGATGATGATGAATATTCTTTGGTACCAACATCTCAAGAATGTATATTATTTACTTACTAGAAATCATATCTAGATCAAATTATTGAGACTAAAAAAAATATAATCCTTTATGAAATTACCATTATAGGGGACTTAATTGATGTGTTTCCTGTAGAATTACCTAGTCTTCGTCCTAGCCATTAAATTATGTTCTCAATAAAAATAATAGCCAAATATTTGTAATTATATGAGCCTCCATATAAAATATCCATTTTTGAACTTGAGGTGGTGAAGAAAATATTACAGGAGACTTTGTATAATGGGTTTATATGACCAAGTGCTTCACCAAGGGGTGCACTAGTCGTCTTAATCAAAGAAGGATGGGTCAATGAGAAAAAAAACTGATTATCATGAGATAAATAGGATCATGATAACGAACAAGTATCCCATTTCTGGGATTGATGACTTATTATATTGGCAACATGGAGAACAATACTTATCTAAGATGGATCTTCAGCTATGATATTATCATGTAAAGGTGAAGAAGGAGGATATACTAAAGACTACCTTTAATAAAATGTTATGGAACTATGACTTTATAGTGATTCAATTTAGACTCACTATTTATCCATAAATATTGATGGATATGATTAATAGAGTCTTTAAGCTTTACCTTGATTTTTGGTAGTCTTTATAGAGGATATTGTTATCTACTCTAAAATAAAGGAGGAACATGTGGAGAATTTAAATTCTATACTGAAAACTTTTTTCAAAGGAAATTTTATTTATTCTGTATAGTAAATATGAGTTTTTATTTGATAAAGTAAATTTCTTGGAATGTTTTATCACCAATAAAGTGATATATATGGATCATTCAAAAACTAAGGCAATTGAAGGATGTCCATGGACAACATCTGTGATGGAAATTAGTAGTTCCCTTTATTCAGGTAGGTAATATAATTGATTTTTAAGAATCTTATCATTATTTTCAAGAGCACTATCCAAGATAAATCATAAGGGAGTAGAGTTTTTTCGAAAGGATTAATGTGAAGAAATATTTAAAGATATGAAGAAGAGGCAAGTCACTAGACTGATTCTCACATTACCCACTAATGGGGAAGGATTTCTGATCTAAAATGATGCTTATAAAAAGGTATTTGGATGTATACTAATGTTATATATCAAATTCAAAGCCTATTACTATTTAAAATTATAGATAAATGAGAACTACCCAACACATGATTTAGTATTGGTAGTGGTGCACTTCACATTGAAGATTTGGAAACATTATCTCTAAAGAGAAAAGTGTGACATATATATGGATTATAAAATCCTAAAGTATATATTCACAAAAAAAAGCTTAATATGAACCCATTAAGGTTGTTAGATCTAATTAAGGATTATTATATTTTAGTCCATTACTATCCTGGAAAGGCTTACAATGTGGCAGTTTCTCTAAGTGGAAAGGATTCGATAACCCTATTAATGATGAGGGTTAAAAGGGATCCAATATTTTTTTGACATAAAAGGATGAAAAATGGAATAATAAAAGTATATTTATCATAAATTTCTCAAATAACTAATCAAACATCTATTCTTGAGAGGATTAAGTAGGCCTAAAAAGACGATGAGTTTCTAAAAAATAATGTAGAGAAAATTACAAAGTTTAACTTTGTTGAAGATGGAGTTATAAGGTTTGGAACCCGGATATGTGTCCCATCAAAAATAGAACTGAAGAGTGAACTTATGGATGATGAACATAGCTTATCCTTGACTATTAATCTAGGAATCACTAATATGTATATATATTTGAAGAAAAACTTCTTATAGGATAACATAAAGAGGGTGATTGTGGAGTTTTTATCTCAATTCATAGTATGCCAACAAGTCAAAGTGGAATGAAATAATTATAAGGGTATGATGAAACCATTTACTATAATAGTATGAAAATGGGAAAAAAATAATCATTGATTTATTAATTTGACTCTACATGACACCTAAAGGAAATAATCCCATTTAGGTGATATTCGGTCACCTTACAAAGAAGACACATTTTATTTTCACCAAGAAGATTTATCTATTAAACAAATCTTCAATATATACATATTGTAAGTGGTAAGAGTGGATGGAGTTCCACTCAGCATTATATCTGATCAAGATACAAGATTTACATCAAGGTTTTAGAGAATCCTTCAACAAGTTTTGGATATATTACTGAGCTTTAGTACTGCTTATCAACCTAAAATAGAAGGTTAGTATGAAAGAACCTTTAAAACTCTAGAGGATATTATAAGATAAAATAAATTGTATTTACAAGGATATTTGGATCTAAAACTTACAATAATGGAGTTATCATATAAAAATATTTTATATCTAGTATTAACATGGAACCTTATGAGACACTGTATGGGAAGCTGTGTTAAATTCTAACATTTTGGGAAAAGTGGGAGAGAGGAAGCTGATTGGACATGATATTATCCAGTATATGAAAAAGAGGGTTCAAACCATTTACTAAACTATTAAATACATACAAAGATGAAAGAAAATATATAAAGACAGTCCTCAATGAGACATGGAGATTCAGGTTAGAGAAAAGTGTTCCTTTATATATCATATTGGAAGAAAGTCATGATGTCTAGGAAGAAGGAAAATATTATTCCTACATACATCGATACCATTGATATCCTTGATCACATTGGAGTGGTGAACTACCAACTAGCACTCCAGCATAACCTATCTCTAATACAAGATATGTTCCATATATCCCTCTTAAGGAAGTTCATACCATACCCCTTATATGTACTGAATCCAGAGGTGGTTCCATTTTAGAATGATCTTTCATATAAAAAGATTCTGGGGGTGATATTATATTATAGAGAAAGGTTCTATAAAACAAGATGACTTACTAAGTCAAGGTTCTATAGATGAGCCATATGTTTGAGGAAGAAAAATGGGAATCAGATTAAATAATGAAACAAAAGTACCACCATTTGTTTTAGTGTATGAAATGAAAATTTTATGGGAGAAATTTCTAATGGGGGGAAGAATGTAATAACCATAACATTTATAATGAAATTAACTTTTTTAAATTATTAAATTACTTATTAAGAAATGGAATAATAGAAAACATATGTACTACTTTGGTTATTTTGGAACCATTATAAGTTACATGCTATCAGATTTAAAAGACCATTAAGAATTAGAACTATTGATATTAAAAAATTTATACAATGATCTTATGATTAGAATATAACAAGGGTTATAATAATGACCAATTGATATAGAAAAATAAAGTGATGGACTCAACCAGTAGGATAGTACCTAATGAATCCCCTTTATCATAGCTTTCGATGGAGATAACATAACTTAGATTTTCACATGAAAAATCATAATCCAAGATTAAATAACCAAATAATTAATGTAATAGTTTATGGGTGAATTTTTTTCTCATCGAGATCACAACTAAAATCATGTATGTTGAACCACCGCTAGAAAATCTCACCATTACCACCTCATCCTTAGGGACTTCCATGGTGTAAAAAAAGGACATGTATCTTGACCCCAAAAATATAAATATAAATATTTTATTTTTAACAATTATATGATTTTTTTTAATATTACTTTTTTAATAATTAAATAATGAGTTTGTTTAAAAAAATATTTTGATCTGATGAAACACAAGTTGTATTTTAGGTTTATATATAATTTAAATCAAGACACTCTATTTTAATGAATTCAATTCTTTTTTAAATAAATTATATTTTAATTAATTATTTTTATTAAAAATATTTATTAAATATAAATGATAATATAATTTTTGGAAGTCATAAAAATTATAAGGATCAAGACATTTCTATTGTAAAAAACCATTATTTTTCAATAAATTTTTATTTTTGATTTAAAAGTTTAAATTCTCATACATAGAATAGTATTTCGAGAAAATAAATTTTAATTTCGAAATCATCACACAGAAATTATCCAATGGTTAGTTTTTCATAATTTTTATAGATAGTTGAATTTTCAGGTAAAAATTAAATATGGTATAAATATAAATTATGTAATATGACATCATAATGACCCAAAGGTCATGCAATATAATCCATATATCGTATCTATGACCAAATATATATTTCCCCATTAAATTAATTTTTCATTAATGTTATTTTATTACTTTTATAAAGATTTAATGAATCATCCAAAATCTATATTATATTTTTTGGTTTTAAAATCTATTAATTATAAACAAGACTCACTTCCACATGTCCATGGGAATTATTTTAATGTGTTTGGTTCCTATAATTATAAAATTATTAAAAATACCCCACTTTGGTTGAAAAAATGGAAAAAATATGGGAATGTTTTTGTTTTTGATTAATTTATCATATAGAGTCCAAAACACAAGTTTTGAAATTAATAGAGAATTATCCTATGTTTTTATATATAAACCCACCAAAATACACATTTATCTTCACTAAAAAATATTAGATATATAAATTACTCTGCCTTTACCTCTATAGATTCATCTTAAGGTTCCCCAAGATCTTAATAAGATCCTTCCAAGATTTAAGAAGCATACAATCAATAGTATTTACCTCGATGTAACCAAACATCATTGATTTGGTACTTCTATGTATGTATCTCAGACTTCTTAATGGAGGGATTAAAATTGATTAAATACATCCTTATTTTTTATAATCTATGTGGCATAGTTATGTATGTATGTTATATAAAAGTGATAGGTGGTCCAGGAATTAGATAACACTCTAATGTGTTAGGTAATGTTTTTATCTCATGAGATTCTATGTATTGTGCATGTGTGGTTATCCAAATAAATTTTTTCTGATTTCTTTGAGGTTAACCTTGAATTATATTTATGATTTTATGTTTTATATTGTTTCCACATTCCAATATTTTCTTTATGATATCATGTGTAATCTATTAGGAAGAATTTGGTGAGAGGGGTTTTTTAAAGCTGTTTTCTAGAAGTTTTTTCATTTGTGGTATTTATGAAAATTCATCCCACTTTGTATAATATAGTGACTGTACAAAGTGTTTTGAACTTAGATGATCTAACTCTACTTTCTTGAGAAATATAATTAATTGAAGTATTCTATTCTAAATGTAATTTTCTAAGTGGACTTGTTTTCAGACTCATGTTTCTAGAGTGTAGTTATTCATGATGGAGTGAGAAGATATACCAGATTCACAATATCGTAAGGGATGTTCAACATAAATTCAGACGATGTTTTTTTTATTTTGAAAGTTCTCAATATCATCAGTCTTATGGAACTCATGATCTAAGAGTTTCATATAAAAGTAAGATAAGATTGTTTGGGAATAAAAAGTGTTCTCTTTGAAGTTGTTTGGAAGATCATACATAAGATAAGATAGAGTGTTTCCTAATAAATGATGTTTGCAATGTTTTATATGTCATAAAGCTGTAAAGTTGTGAAGTTAAGAAGTTGAAAAGTTACTGAATCTCAAATATTATGGAAGAATACTTTTGATAAAATTTTAAATATAATAATAATATAATAATATTAATATTATTAACATTATAAAGAAGTCATGATACGAATCTGAATTTCTATAAGGAAAAGAAATGTGAATTTTTGGTATTTCTATGAAGTTAATTTTTTTCAGATATTGATCAACAGTTTGAGAAGTACCAAATGTAGAAGTTTATTTAAGAATGAAATTTTGAATTCAATGAAGTTGGAAGTTTTTTAAATGTTCTGATCTTTGAGTAAATTAGATGGGAAATTCATTATATTAAACAATACATTGAATGAACCATCAGTTTTTTAGTTTTAGAAAGAAAGAAGTTGATAATTTCCATTGAGCCATCAGATAAGTGATTGACACAGATAAGGAATCAGAAGAAGTTTTACATCAGATACAGCACATTAAAATGCTGAATTTTTTTGATGGACTAGATTTATTGGTTGTGAATCAAAAGAGTTGTTAAGACTAATCAACTAGAAGAGATATAGACACTGATCAATGAAAATAGTTTTTTATGACGATTATTCATCAGATGCTAAGTTTCATCAAATTTTGTTTTCCTTATACTAATGAGTATCTGAACAATGAAGAATCATTTGAAAAGGTGATACATATAGAGGTTTATAGAGAATTGTTTTGTAGGTTTTTTAAGTCTTTAGAATATTCAATAATGTTTATTAAAAAATAGTTTCAGTATTTTCGAGCATTAGAGTGAGATGTCTTTAATTTTAATTGTTTAAATTGAATCAAGTGAATTAGAATTAAAAATAGTGTTTTGGACTAAGATGTTTCAAAATGTCAATTTCTAGACTTAGTAGCTATAAAATTCATTTTAAAATGAGGTTGATAATTATTAAGTTCTAGATAATTCAATAATATTTGAGAAGATTCTAGAAGAGTTTAGAATCTCTGAGAAATGGATAAATGAAGTTCTAATTTCCAAATAATTTTAGATCTGTGAATTTATTTGAGTGGGAAAAAACTTTTAGGTTTCTTCCTTTTTTTTGGGAAAACCTATAGAAAGGGATCAAAGTAAAATGTACACTAACATTGTTCACATGTTTGAGAAGAAGGGAGATAGAATTTTGGTTGGGAATTAGTTGCAAAGAATAATTTCTTGGGGAAAGATTTTGGATAGAAGAAGTGATCGAAGAAGTGGTGGTCAGAATTCATCATATTAGACTAAAAAATAATACTGATATATTCTAATAAAAAAAGAATAAGGGAAGATCAATTTTCTCATTTTTTATAGAGAAATCAGACTAACTTGTTTTTGGATAGAATAATTAGATAGGGGAATCAGAGTGAGTCTTTAGACTAAGTTATACACAAAGTCCAAAGATGTATTTCTTATATACTACTGGGTAGAAAAATGAATATATATTTTTTGAATAATTATAAAATTAATGTTTTTGAAGTATCATAGTGAAAATTTTAAGAACCAATTTTTTATGGTTTCTAAACCTGTTACAAAATGAATTTACATTTTTAGGGATAAAATAATATTATGCACTATTTTATTTATAATAGTGATACACAAGTGTAATTTTATTTCCCACTTATTTTATAAAAAAAAGATTTTTTTCTAGTGTATTTCATGGTATTTGATTATTTTTATACCATGACATGTACTAGATATTTTTATTAATTATTAAACCTTGTAAATTCAAGTAATTATATAAATGTGTTGGAGAATTTGTTTTTTTAGTAAATTTGTTTGTATTTAGAAAGAGATTAAGGTTCTTGAAAAAGTTAACATAAAAAGAAAAAGATATAACTGATTCAACCCTCCACCTCTTAGTGATTATATTGATCTAGTGTGGGAATTTTTAATTGGTATCAACAGGACTGTCCCTTCATTTACTCTTTGCTGAAGTTTTAAGATAAGTTTTTATGGAAAATTTTTATTTTGTTGACATTAAGGGGAATTCCATTTTTGATGGAAATAATGATCACATATAGAAATATAGGATGTTTCCATATCCTATGTTTCTTGGTTAGGATATTTTGGAAGATGCTATAAATGAATTTCCTCCTCTTACTGGAAATGTTCCTCTTAGAGTTGTTGATATGAAAAATATACAGAATGATGGAAGGGATAAAAATAATTTACTCAATACACTCTCTAAAAGTTAATTTCTTTGAGTAAATGGATTTGTAACTACCAAAGGTATCAGGGAAAATTTTAAAAATATCCGTGGAGGAAATAAAAAGGTGAAGAAGGAAAAGTTACAAATATGGGGGCTGAAGTATGGAGATCTCAAAATGGGTGAGTATGAATCCATTATTGACTTCTTTAAAAGGTTTAATGATATTATAAACACCATAATATTTCTTGGTGATAATATATAAGATTCAACTATTTTTGGAAAGATCTAATGAATTCTTCCTAAAAAGTTTGATACCAAAGTTTCATCTTTGGAATATAGAGATCCTGAAATTCTATATTTGGATGACTTATATAGTTCTATAATTATATATGGAATGAGAAGAGATAAATTTATGAAAGTAAAATAAAAATTTTATTGATAAATTTCATTCAATTCTACCAAGTAAGGAAAGTATAAGAAGATTCTTGAAGTTAAAGAAGTTTGTGACTTCAATAAAAAAGATAAGGTTAGTAACAATTTTGATGAATTATTGTCCTGGTTTTATAAAATGTAAAAATAGGCATAATAACTTATAAATGGATGTAACCAATAAAATTCTTTATCTATAGAGTTATTGAGAATTTTTATTCAAATTTTCCATGAATGAAATATGAAGATGAATAAATTCAAGAAGATCCTTTATAGAATATGTTGAAAAATCAAAATCATATTTCAAGAGAAAAGTTAAAAAGTTATCCAAATCCAAAAGAAAATATTTTTTATCTAAGTATGATGAATATTATTAAAATGAAGTTAAATATATAAAATTCAATTAAGTTA
Organism: Viscum album; assembly: GCA_963277665.1. Lineage (NCBI taxonomy): Eukaryota > Viridiplantae > Streptophyta > Magnoliopsida > Santalales > Viscaceae > Viscum > Viscum album. Next base: position 495,368,788 of record OY728132.1, read on the forward strand.
TAGGAGAAGATACATTTATTGAAAATTTTTGTGATGAAAATTTCACTGATGATGAAAATAATAGTTCCCAAGAAGAAGAAGAAACTCAATTTAAAAATTATTTGAAAATAGAGTTGAAAGAATGTCTTCAAAATATTGTAAGTATTGAAAGATAAATAAATATTTTAAAAAAGGAATGTTCCAAATAAAATAGTCAAGAATATTTTATTTAAGAGAAATCGAAGTTGTTGGGAGACTGACCATTGGAAAAAATACCCTAAAAAAGAATAAAAAATAACAAATCTAAGTGAATATAAAAGTTAAGGAGAATGAATTAGAACTTATTCAACAAAATTTCTCTATAACTGAACTAGGAGTTGCAATTTTCAAATGTTTTTTTTCTGAAATAGGCGAAATTTCTAGGAAGTGTAAACCTAATAAAAATAAAAAAATATATCTTCAAAAATTTAAAAAAATGAAGTTTTTATAAAGATCAAGAAAGATGAGAAAATCATGTATGTATCTAATACAAAAAATGTTGAAAATTTAGAAGATTCTAAAATTTCAATGACCAAATAAATTGTTGCTAATACTAGTTATTCCATTGAATATGGGAAAAAATCCAAGTTGAAGAAGAATATTTTTAATGATAACATAACATTAAGGGATAAAAAAAGTTATAACATGGTACACAATAAAATTAATGAAAAATAAGTTCACAACACCAGGTAGTATGGAAGTTTCAGAAGAAAATATTATTTCAATGTCTAATTATAGTATTGTGGAGGATTTGATTTTACATGAAATATATTTTGGCTTAATAAAGAGCACTACAATAATCCTATTAAATTTTTTTGAGGGGGAATAAATCCTCCCAAATAAGAAACCTAGAGAAAGCTATTGTGAAAGTTGAAAATAGATTCCAACCATTGGAAAATATTTGTGAAATATTTGAACACCCTGGACATCTTGAAAAAGGGTGTCTTATTTTGTTACAAGAATAGAAATGTTTTAGCAGAATTCTCAAAAAATGGATGTGTATAATGATAAAGGCAAGGAAAATGATCTTTTTATAGAAAATGATCTCTATGATATAAAAGGAGAATGACCATAAATTTTGGATAGTTGGTGCTCTTCACATATGATACAAGACATGAAGCTTTTGAAGAATATGAAATATTTTCAAGAAGGAATAGTGAATTATGAAAATGATGAATGTCTTATAATCAAAAGTGTTTTATATGCTATTATTGGGGTAGAAAAACTAAAATACAAAAAGGCATTGTTTTTTTATGGGATGAAACACAACTTGTTAAGTGTTTCAATAATTTATGATTAAGGAAATAAATTTGTTTTAAGAAAATATGGCTTAGTTAAAAAACGATTTGAATATGGAAGAGTTGTTATAAGTGGTCAACCTAAGAAATGGAATTTGTTTCAAGTTTGTGATGTACACAATTTATTTTATCTAACTATGATAGAAGATAATCAGTTATGGAATAAAATTTTGAGACATATATGTTAGAGGAACATGAGTATGTTAACAAAGTAAGACATTTTTCATGATATTTATTAACATAATAAGATATTAGTGTTGTTATATCTATTAAAAGAAAAAATTACAAACTTTTTACATAAGAAATTTGAAATTCATTCAACTCATACCCAAGAATTGATTCCTTATGACATTTTTAGACCAACGAGTAAACAATAAACTTTTGGATAATATTACTTCATTTATTTCATTGATTATTTTACTCACATTACTTGTATTATGTATTTGAAACAAAAATCAGAATATTTAAAATGTTTAAGAGTTTTAGGAGAATAGAAGAAAAATAATGTGGATATCTTGTGAAGAATGTTTGAGTTGATAATATAGGCGAATACAAAAATAAAGAAATCATAAGTTATCATGAAAACATCGTATTCATCATGAGTTTAGTGCACCTTACAAACCAAAAAATACTGTTTCTAAAATAAATAATATAAGTTTGGGAGATATAGGGAGATAAATACTGATTAAAAATGGTATTTATCACTACTTATGTAGGTAGGAAATGTGTACATATAATGAACCAGGATTTTCCAACATGGATATTACATATTTTTAGATGAATATACATTATATTACACAAACAAATACCCAAGGACCATAATTGTTTAGTTCCTTTGGAAACATAAAACACATTATTCTAATTCGATGAAAGATCATCAATATCTCTGATAAAGATCTTCCCCTTTAGTAAACCTACTTTAAACATTTATTTATAACCTAGGGAAAGAAGACATAAGAAAAGGTGAGATCAGATGATCAATTAGTGTAAACATGAAAGATACATAAGTATAACATGAGAATAAGGGTATGTAGACAAGATCGTGACATTTGATAAGAATACCCTTTATATCAAAGTTCCTAATCCAGAATCATGGAATTAAATATTGGTAGGTCATAAAACATGAATCATAAGATAATTGAATCACATGATCCATTAGATTATAACAATGGAATAAAACATGAATACTTTAGAATACACATACTCTTATAATATCTTAGAATATCTTATGATAATGACACTTACCAAGAAATTAATATTATGTTAGGCTTGGGATAATCACCCATGTACCTAATTCAGGATTGGGATGACCTTCCTTGTACCTTATAGTTTTGAGTATAGGATGTCCTCTGGTGTACCCTCTTGTTGTAGGCTTAATATGACTTCCTTTGTACCCTCTTTTTAAAAGCTTCAGTTTCCCTCCAATTTACTCTCTTGTTGAAGGCTTATGAGGACCTCATATGTACCCTCTTGTTGAGGGATTATGATTGACTCCCGTGTACCTTCTTGTTGTGGTCTTAGGATGACCTCCTGTATACCCTCTTGTTTCAGGTTTAGGAAGACCTCCTACGCACCCTTTGATCTGAAAAACCATTATCATTACACAATTTATTTAAGGGAGATTTAGGTCCCACCTTTCACTTAAGGAAAACTATACATACGTGTTCCATAAGACCATAAATAATTCTTCACATCAGAACCCATGTAAAGAAATGAGTTTCATAAACACTTCATCATAACATATCTCATGGAAAATAAATATGTTTCATAAATATCATGCCATCATAAACATAAACTATTTAGAAAAATAATAGTAATGATATCCTTGGGTAATTCCCTCAAAAAATCATAAGTAACACACCCTAATTCATCTTATATGTAAAAATAATTTTTTTAAAGACCACTTGAAATAATTCTTGAGGAAAATAACCTTTCCTTTTTGAAATCATTTTTTTAAAGAGTTGAAAAATTATAAAGGAAAACATTTTATTTGAAAATAAACTTGCAAGATTGTAAAGTAATCTTAAAATCATTAATATGTCATTACGATGGGAAAACCCACTCATTCTATATAAGTTAAAGAAATATTCCTTTCACATTTTTTTTCAAAAATGTTCCAAAGTACCTTGTTTAGAAAACAATAAAAATGTACTTTTAAAACCCTTTTGTAAAAATTCAAACATGGGTAAAAATGAATTTAAATTATCATAGAAGATTAGTAAAAAACTTTTTGAAAACTTTTTTAAGATACATGGATATATAAGATAAATATTATCTAATATATGCTTAAATATAAACAATCTCGGATAATAATGAGAATGTGAAAAAAACCCTTACCACTTTTAATCAATCGAATCATATGAAACATGAGAGAAAAAAAATTATATGGATATTTAAATGACATAATATGAAGGATAAAACTTTTAAAATACATTTTTGGTCAATAAATATACTACAAAAAATAAAAAAGTAGTTTATAAGGCATGTGTCCAACAAAAATAAAAGTGAGACAAAAATCTCTTAACCGAAGTCTTTAATTACCTCATAAACAACTAATCCTAATATATAATAAATATAAGTTTATTATAAACATAAAAAATAACCATATTCATATATATATAACTATATATGATTTAATTATGACTTTATAATACTCATTTATTAGAAATTTCTTGTTAAAGTTATGTTTTAGGAAATAATCGCTTTGTTTTTTATACAAGTTTTGACTTGTTATTTTTTTGGTTCCTATTACTTAGATCAAGATTTGATGATATAAAAAATTATATCAATGATATAAATATCATATAATTTCAGTATATACATATTTGTGGTGTTTAAAAAACAAGTAGAAAATAAGATACACTATTCATGGATATGGTAGACCATACATGCACATGAACATTGTTTTCATTTTCTTGTCATATTAAAAGAAATAAAAGTATATGATATAAAATCTATGAAAGAATAATTAATATTTCATATATATATATATATCACATATGTTTATTAAAACCACCATTAATAAATTCCATGTAATGTTTGAATGAACTTGATTGCTTCATGAGGCAGTTGTCCTCCGTACACATGAATAACATTATCGTATTCCCAGAAAATGGAAAGCATGACGTTATGTGTCTTATAACAATTAAAAAATAATCATAAAATCTCAAAATTAATATTTATCATATATAATCTATAAATATATAATTATTACTCACCTTTAAAGGTGGTAACAGAAGAATGAACGACATTAGTTTTTGAGGCGGTAGTCTACAGTACGCATGAAAGATTATTGCATATCCCATTTGATGGATGCATGTGAATTTTTAAGTCATAAAATTAACATAAAAACATATATGTATATTTAAAATACTATGTTTATTATATAAAACTAAAATAAAAATAATCTAATGGGTTTAATGAATAAATAAAACAAAATTGTTCGTTGATGAACATTACCTCTTATTCAGGTATCTCCTTTTGATTTTCACCAAAGGAGTTCATTGGATGGAATTATGCCAAAATTAAGGCTTATAAAATGAAGGTAGGAAAGTTGGGAGTATATTTTGAACTATTTTAGATGGACCAAATAGTTTTTTAATTTTTAATAAAAGTGAATAAGAGGTTCCCTTTTATAGGGGAGGGGAAGGGCACTTTTGGAATTTCTAAAAAAAATTAGTTTATAATAAATTAATTATTTAGAAAAATACATAAAAAAGGACATGTATTTGAATCAAAGATAACATAAGGTTTAAATTTAATCAAATAATTTATTTTAGATAATTTTTGGTATTATTTTAAACCTTATCATTTTGATCAACCCTTAGTTATCCTATTTTAATTTTAACTATGACAACAATTTTTTCAATATAAAAAGGATTTGATTTTTTATTATAAAGTGTCAATTAGACCTTAAATTTACAATTTATGATATTTTATACCATATCTCATCCCTTTTGTCCTTATTAAATATTTTTATGATTTTTAAAATCTTTAATAAAATATTATTTTCATAAAATATCATAAATGTCAATTTTGACACTATTCATTTCTTTGACTTTAAGAAACTCAATACATCAATTTATATACAAAAAACATCATTTAATACACCCCTTATATATCATAATCCTTAATAAAATTATTTTATAAAATTAAGTCAAATTAAATTTCTGTTAATATTTCTAATTTTCATTAATTTATTGTTTCATTAATTGAATAATTATTACATCATCATTGTGTAATTATTTATGAAAATTATTTCTTCACTAAAATTCAAAAATTAATTTCCATGATGTATATAATCCTTTAATATTTCATAATAATATACGTAGTAATGCATATCTTTTATTTAATATCCATATTTAAAATATTATACTTATTAAAAGTAATAGTGTGGCATTTTGTCACTCTCTTTGATTTTAATAATATATATGTAATTTTCATGGAAAAGTGTACATTAAATAATTACATTTTGTACTTTATGTGTTAATGTTAGAATTTATTTAATCAAATAACATTTTTTATGTGTTAGGGTAGTTTTCTAATATTTATAATATTATTTTTAAACATAATTAGTCGATTTACCCTTAACAGTGTTAATAAAAATTACTAAAGTTATTATACATTTAGTAAAAAGAAAAAAAAGTATTAATAAAATATGAAAATTATGATTAAAAATATTTAATCAATTTTTGGGAATTTAAAATATAGAAATTGATAAAATTAATTTAAAATTAATCTCGCTGATTGGGTGAGAAATTTGGTTTTTAATGTGAAACCATTCAAAAGATTGAAATTTTTTTATATCCAAATTGAATGTTAAATTGATTATAATAACATAAATTTGATTAAATGGTATAAAATTTAACTAATTATTCTTTAAAACTAATCAAAAATAAAATTTTACACTATAAATTATTTATACTAAAAATACATCTTCAATTAAAATTTAGTTTTTTCCACTATTCATCAAAACATGAAACTTTTCAAAAAAATACCAAAAATTAAATGAAATTAAATTTTGATATTCATATTCAAAATGAGAAGTTTATTTTTTTTAAAAATATTATATAAAAATGTCTAAAACTATATTTAAAACAAGTGCTCCAACAAAAGGTGGTAATACTGTCTTTTTTGAAAAATAAAACTCTTATACAAAAAGTTGGATTTGTTCTTATATCATGTCTAAAAAACAAATTATATTAATGTTAAAAATTAAATTGAATATATATTTTATTAATATAATTCAAAAAAGTGATTTATTTACTTATTTTTATAATACACACTTGTGCACATTTAAATAGTTTTTTAGAAAAACATTTCCTTTTATTTTAAAAAAGGTTTTATTTTCATTTATAATTAATTGGTCACCAACTAATTAATTATATATATGTGTATAAACTATATTTTCATAATTCATTTAATATTTTTCATACCCACAATTCTAATAGCTAAAATATAATTATATTTTTTTAAATAATTACAATAATAAAATGATGTTTTGTATAAACTTAGTGTTGCATGTAACTCAAGTTAAGCCGATGTTTCATGTAACACATGAAATCAAATAAATCAATATATATTTCATAAAAATCATGAGGTTGTATAGTAAATTAGTTTATATTCAAAATTTGTGTTTCTAGAGTCCAAGTTCTGATATAAATCCTTATGACATGTTCTATAATGAAATTCCACATTTGAAACACTTATGTGTATTTGGGAGTCCGTACATCATAAAAAAGGTGTAAAACATTAAAAATTTGATCAATCAGGTGATTATGGAATCTTTATTAGATATTTTCATAATGGTAGAGTATATATATTGTTCCATAAATAAACTAAGAAGTTAATTTATTCTGCTGATGTAAAAGTTCTTGAGAAATTTGAAGAAGATGGTTTACAAACACATACTAATTAAGAATATGGAGAAGATGGGAATGTTTTTTTTGAGAAACATAGAATTTTTTTGTAATGATGTTTCCATGAAATTAAAAATAAAACTCAAATATTTCTCTAAATGAGTAATAACTTCATACATCTCATCCTGGTGTGAGGAAACAAGTGGATTTACAAAACATCATTGGTGATCAACAATAAAAAATTTAAATGAGAAGAATATAAGATTTTTTGGAAAATAATTATTTTTATTAAAAATTTAAGCCAAAAGATTTAAATTAATCTTTTGAGCATTTGGAGTGGATTCATGCTATGAATAAAGAGTTGGAATAGACTGAGTAGAATTATACTTGGGAACTTGTACCCAAAAAATAAAAAAAATGTAATTTGTACAAAGTGGGTGTTCCAAAATAAGTTGAATGAAGATGGTGAAGTGATAAGAAAAAAAACCTGATTGATTTGAAAATGTTACTCAAAAATTGAAGGTATTTATTTAGATGATACTTCCACTCCTGTTTCAAGATTAGAAATAATCAAAATCATTCTTTCAATTATTGTACAATGAAGTTATAAATTTTTTAAGAAGAATGTGTTGTTTTATTTTATGAATGTAGAACTTGATAAAGAATGTTATAATGAACTATTATGTGGATTAATAATTAGAAATAATTAAATATATGTGTTCAAGTTAAATAAATTCTTGTTTGGGATAATGAAAGCTCTGAGATATTGGTATTCTAAACTAGATACCTTTTTGAAGAAGTTGATATCTAAGAAAAAAAGAGTTAATAGTAATGTCTACATCAATTAAAATCAATAGATTTATCTCACTGTAATTGTTTATGTTGATGATGTTATTATTTTATAATGATAAAATAACTTTTGAAAATTCCATGCTAAGGAAATTTCATGGCTTACAAATCTCAAAAAATAATAAATATATCTTTCAATATAAAGAGAATTATTCGAAGGAAATTCCTTATAAATTATTTATTGAAAGTTTTAAACCTATTTACACACCAATTTAAGTGGGAAAAAAGTCATATAAATATGGATAATGAAAGGGCATGTATTATGAAGAATTAATAAAGTTGATTGAATGTTTTTTTATATCTGAATGCCTCAATACTAGATATTATATATGTTATTACCTTATTTTTTAGAATAAAAAGTTACCCAAAGGAATATGATCTCTTGTAAGGAAAACTAATTTTCATATATATCAAAGGTATAAGGTATTTTGGTATCAAATATGAAATCTAATGAATAATTGATTTGTTTGTGTATACAAATGCTGATTGGGAAGGAAGTTTATATGATAAAATATCTATATCTAGTGGAGTTTTCTTTATAGGGTATATTTGTGTAAGTTAGAATACTAAAAATCACAATTCTAAAACTCTTAGCATGAATGAAGATGCATATATTTCTGTCACTCAAGACACAACACAACTTATGTGGATAAAGACAAAGTTGGTAGATTTTGTTATTGAAGTGATGTAACACCCCGACCCTAGATACCCAGAGTCGGTGCATTATTACATAACATTGGCATGATCACAAAAGATCAAGTCTCAAAAGACCGATTAGTTTAGTAGTCTTGGAAACACTTGATATATTCATAAGTATTATATTACATCATAAAGTAAAAAAACTAAAACAATATCTTGTCTTTATATCCCCTCATACTATCCCTACAGGTCATTCATAAATTACTTATTCACATCCTGGAAAAAATAAAACATTGAAAGGGGTGAGCTCATATTCTCAGTAAGGATAACAATATAGAAAAAACCTTCATAAATAAGCATAAACATTTAAGGAAAGGTATAAATAAAACAAAAGCCTTTTAAACTTGAACTTCAGCATAATATGTCAAAGATAAAATGAAATAATGCCATTTACTTATTCACATGGATATTCTACTAGTCGAATAACCACATGGAATATCAATAACCACTTTCATAATGATGGAATGCATAATTCCAGACTATCATAACCACATAGCCAAGGCCTCGTGCCAAGACTACAAATAAGATTTTGTCAAGGACTTATTCCAAGTCACTAGTTTGTATCATGAGATATACCGATGCATCGAGGAGCTATAGCGGGCTCCACCTATCACTTATTATGTCCAATGCATTCCTCATATGAATAGGTTTAAACATATCATAAACATTCATATTAAAACTAGCATACGAAATTTCAATACTTTATCCAAAAACCATGAATGGTATAAAAATTGCACATCCACAGTCAAACATAACTCATTCAATACAATAATGAAAGATTTTATTATAACAGATTATCCTCAATCGAGAATAATGAAGTATATTTACAAAGATGAAAATAATTATGAAAACTATTAGAGAGAAATACCCCCACCCCTTTTCTTGAAAACATTTAAAAGTTACACTATTTATCAAGAATCCATTTAAAATATATTTTTGAATCAAAGTATCCCATACCAATTTGAAACTTTTAAAAGGAATATTGATTTGAAAACTTTAATGTCCATATAAATAAATCCTTAAAACCATTTTTAAAACATAGACATTAATGATAAAGATTTAGAATAATAAATATTTAAATCATTTTAAAATTATATTTTAGTTAGAGTTCCTAATGAAAAGAGAGACACATGAATACAAATAACTGAGGTAATAAAAACTTTTTAATATCATGAGAATAAAGGGATTCATGATATACAATGTCAAAGTACATTATATACACTATATAAAAGTGATTTGGTGTATAACAACAAAAGAGTATCAATGGAATGTAAATTGAGATGAAATCTCTCATAAAGGCCGTATCCTTAGGTTAAGGATAAATCAACAACATAATTATGTGTTAAAAATATAAATACACTCAATATTATTGTATATTCAGTGTAAAAAAATCAAAGGACATTCACACGTATTCTTGTAAAAACAACACCGATGAATTGGATGTTTAACTCAACAAATAGAGATTGAGTAAAAATTACTCTTATCAAGTTAATACCGATGACCTTAGAATTTATCAATGGAGTGATTATGTGTATCAAAAGTATATACATATAAAGGGGAGTGGAAATTATGAAATAAGAAAATGAATAGTGATTCCACACATAATCATGGAGTAAAATAATAAATGAAGTATGCGTAAAGCCGACTGAGTGGAAATTGAAATTTCAAATTCCCTTATTGATTTGGTAACTTACGAAACATACACCCATGAAAGAAGGACCATAAAATGATGATTTAAATATCCAAAAATTAATTTATATTACACAATTAATACAATCATGTGCAGTACACACACCACATGCAATAAACAGGCGGTGAACAATGGAAATCTCATGGAATTAAAAGTGAGATAAGAATACCATTACTTTGTACTTTTTCCTTGGTCTAGGATAGGTTAACCTCATATATAATGATGAAATAATTGTTATTGAATTATAAAAAAATTATATAAATTAATATGATATCATATATGATCTTTTAACATTGATTTGTTGATAATATCTTAGTATTATCGTCGTTTCGGGTGTTAACGGATTCATTTTCTTTTATATTATTTGTTATGTGAGCCATATTAGTTATGGATGTGATGTATCTTATTCATATCCAGAATTATATCATGTCTATAAACATTTTTTTTAATCATTAAATGAAATTTATTCTTGAATGGATATGATGGGGAATGAATCTCATCGCGTTCGTGGAGACGGTAATCCGTACGTACGCACGAGCGACAATATCATTATTTTGATATTAAAATAATATATAATTGGATGGTATATCATATATATAGAATCATTATAATGTTATATTTATTATTTACATGAATTACACATCATTATTATACCCCTCCAAATAATAATATATTGAATAACAATTACACCATGACGTGGAGACGATAGGCTGTACGTACGCACGTATGGTGACATGTCATTCAAAGGATGGATAGAATAATGAATATGGTTGTACCATATTTATAATAACATAACAGTATATAGAAGATACTGGAGTTATTATTTTAGAATGGAAATAACAAAGAAAGAATAAGTTGAAGAAGAAAGGAACTTGAAAGAGGGTGTTGAAAACATTACCTCTTCTTCGGGTTCTTCCTTTTGATTTGATCAAAAGGTCTCCTTAGGTTGGATTTCTGATCAGACTAAGACCTCTAGGTTGAAGTGAGGGAAGTTGAGAGAATATTTGGGCAGGGTTTGGTCGAGGAAAAAGGCTTTGATGGTGTGAATTAGAGAGAATGGAGAGTGCCCTTTTATAAGAGGGGTGAGGGGTACCTTTGGAAAAGCTATAAATATTATTTTATAATAAATTCATATTCGGTTTATAATGGCTATAAAGTGGATTATTTATATGTTAAGGTGGGGATGGGTCGAAATAATTTCAATCAATATATTTTAGGCAGGTTTGGGTCGCTATATTAAACTTATAATTTATATTTAACTCTTAGTTAAATAGTTTGACCTTTACCATGTCTCTTTGTATTTTTAATTTATATAGTTAATAAACATACTATATACCTCCAAGAGACCACCAAGTGGTCCATTAATGATACACCTATCATTATATAAGTACTTTGGGTGAACCTTAGATTTTTAGGAATAGAATATAAATTAATAATATAATATTTGTTTTAAAAACTGTTTTATGTCAATTTTGCACTATTGGGTATTTTGTTTTTGATAATTTTATAACAACATTATTACTTCAAAAAAAATTTATATAACCAATAATAATATGTCATATTAACCGATAAAATTAGTTCAATTAATAAAAATTCACAAATTACATTTATTTCGATATTTATAATATCAATTATTTTAATATTTCATTAATTAGGTAATTACTGCATCACCATTATGCCATAAATAAATTAAATTATTTAATGTCTAAAAATTATAAATAAAATACGATTATGTAGGAAATATTTTCTATATTTATAATTAATATTTATAATCAAATTTATCTAATGTATAACCCAATATTAAAAATGTTTTATTTATTAAACTTTGATTTTATCTCTTTTAACTCTTCTTTGAATTAAATAATAATAAATGTCCTAATCTAATCCAAGTGGACCGATATGATAATATTTTATTCCTAAGGTTGTTTTTGGTCAAGATACACCTTTCCAATAGAATTAGGACATGTGTTAGGGTAATATTAATATCATTTTTACCCTTAATTAACCTATTTACTTTTAACCGTGGTAAATAAAAGTAAAAAGTTACTATCCACCAAAAATTATTTTCATCTCATTGAACCACATTTTACTCCTTGATATTAATCGTGTCTCTCAGATTTTTTAAATTCCACTCACATAAGTGGTAAAATTAATTTTTATTTGAATTTCCAAATTTTCCTAATAGGTGGGTAAAAGACGGTGAAAAGTTCAATAAATTTTTTGTATATCTAAACTTATTCTAAACTAGCTCCAATGAATTAAATTGAACTTATATAGGTATTATGTATCTATTTTTACCTTAATTAAATTTTAAAAAAATAAATTATTAATTAAATAAAAATTTGGTTTTAAACTATAACTTAGTGTTTTTTTCACTATTCATCAAAAATTGAATGTTTTCAGAAAAATAACAAAAATTCACCCTAAGATAATTTTGATATTCCGAATCCAAAGATGAAGTCCATTTTGAAAGAAAAAATTTATAAAATTTAAAAAAGTGGGTATTACCATTCATATCAGCTAGTTTGATTAGTTGTGGTGTGTGTTAGAACTCGAAGTTGTGTACAACACACGCTACTATATTATTCAAAGAGAAGCATACCGTGGAAGCTTGGGGTGTTACATTCTCCCCTACTTCAAAAATTTTGTCCTCATAATTTTTAAAATTGGGCTTGGTAATATAATGTAAAGACCGACATTAGAAAAAGGTTCAATAAAACTATCACCTTAAAATAAAGAAAGAGAAGTACAAAGGTCACCCAAGATAACTCATACTAGGATTCCATGTAGGAAAACATGGATATAGAAGACAAACTAAGTTTCAAATTCTGATGGAGAGGGATATAAAACCTGACCAGGAGAAAGTTAACAATAAGATAGCCACAAATTTGTGATGGGACAAACGGTCATTAGTTTCCCAGTAAGAAAAGTATACAGATAAAATTTTATTTTAGTTACATTACATAAAGATGAGGAATTAATTTATGAGATTGACTAAAAAAATAAAGAGATATACTTACTCTTTAAGTAGAGTTTCATTAATTAATAAATTTCCAACACTAACTCAATTTTTTTAAACGATGAGTATTCAAGAAGACTTGGTCACACTAGAAAAGCTATAATAAACTTCTATAGAATCACATGATAGACGAAGGATAAACTATATATTTACCTTGTCTTTAGAGATTATTCAGAACCAAAATAGTTAGTACAAGATCTAATAATCCCCCAAAAGGATATTCATTTAGAGAAATAAACAATAATCTTAATTTCTAAAATTAAACCAACAATACCCCAAAGTTAAATAAATAACATTCGATAAACAATTGTCCTTAAAATACTTCAATATAATCCAAACTAATATTGAAACCCAAAACTTAGAAGAATTTGGTAATGTAGTCTTCCACGTTAAATTGTATCTCCAAATGACATCAACTACTCTTAATGTCACATAATTAAAAGTAATTAACCTAATCACATATTCTCTATTATAGGATAATCATTTCCATAACTAACCCAAACCACTATAAATCCACAATAAAAACGTAGATAAAAATTCACCATTACCCCTCAAATGAAATCCCATAGTATTCTAGTTTCCTTAGGCGTATAGTGTTCCCAACAAAGCGAACATCTTCCAAAATAACATTTATCACTTAATCACCAAATCATTTTCCAATAGTAAGGGTATCCATTTGATAAGACATAAGAACCCAAATCAACTTATTATTGATCAATAAAATCATTTAACTAAAAATAATTAGTCACACTAACCAGGGACTTCACGTTGTCCAGTGGTAGGCGATAAATACCAACCGCACTTTGGTTGTGGGTTCGATTCCCACAGCTTTGTCCGACGCGATGGGTTGTCACACAGTCTGCGTGTTTTCCTTTTTCAAAAACTATATTTTATAACATTACCAAAATGAGATAAATTCCTCAAAATAAAGATAACATAATTTTAACCAAAAATGTTATCTCATACCTTTCATTTTCATCCCAAAGTATAATAACTTGTAATTTCCTCAAACCTAATGATCATATAAAACCAAATGGTTTTTTATAACTATATCCACAAGGGGAATGATAATTCTTCCTCAAATATCATTCTCGCATGGAAAACTGCGGGGTTACAAATACATGAGAAAATTATTACAAAGTAATCCCATCAACAAGGAGCATTAATTCCTTTAAACATTTCTCCAACCATTTATTTCCACATAGCTTCTTCTTTGACCAAGAAAATATCCTATAGAATAGGGCATTCACTCGAGTAATGGCCAGGTCCCCTACATTTACAGAAACTAGCTATAAATGGATTTTTGGGACCATTTTTAGTTTCTTACATAGTACTCTTCATTTTTCCTCGGAAATTCTTCACTTTATGTCATTATTTCCCGCACGTAAAGTATTTCTTTGTTCCATTGAGACACTTTCCTGGGTGTGTCCTTCCACATTTCCTACATGATGGAAATTTAGGATTCTTTTCTCCATGGCCTCCACTACTGGAGATCTTATCATTCATCATCTTTCTCTTCTTTGTTGAGTCCTGGAGTTGGTTAATATATATGTTGTTGATCATATTTTTTGAAAACTGATTTGGCATGAACACGATATCATTTATACCTATCAACATTCCGTTTTGTTTCCTCTTTCCACCACCGTTCCCACCTTGTACATCATTCTCCAAGTTACTATGACTTCCTTGGACTCCAGCCATTGACTAAAACCAGAAAGCATTGTGTGAGTAACAGTAGTCATAAAATAATTTATAGAATATCATGACACCATATTCTCAATTTAAAACACCTTAGGATTAACCAAGGTCATTTATTCTCATCTTATATTAAAATACTTTAAATTGGTTTGTAAATAAAATGTAAATTATCCTAAGCATATCCCCCGGGAGTGTCGTAACCAAGAGTGAAGCAAGGCCCGTTGTCGTGCACCAGTTATCGTTCGAGTCCAGCTCAAAGTGGTGTTTTTGGGTTTTACCCCTAGGTACATCGGTTCCAGAGCCACCTCTACCTACTTGTATCCAGAAAGAGAAGTATTGCTTGGAAAACTCACAAAATCTATACAATACCAATATTCTAGGAAGTTCGTCTATACTAATTTTCAAAGTCTATCTTAGGGCTATGTGCTCTAATCAGAGTTTATCTAAATCTAGTTTCCAAGGTTTGTACTAAACATCCTCTGATACAAACTGTAATGCCCCGAACCTAGTTACCCAGAGTTGGTGCATTATTACATAACATTGGCATGATCACAAAAGATCAAGTATCGAAAGACCAATTAGTTTAGTAGTCTTGGAAACACTAGATATATTCATAAGTGTAATAATACATCATAAAGTAAAAAATAACTACAACAAAATCTTTTCTTCATATCCCCTCATACTATCCCTGCAGATCATTCCTAGATTACTTTTTCACATCCTGGGAAAAATAAAACATTGAAAGGGGTGATCTCAGATGCTCAGTAAGGATAACAATATAGTGGAAACTTTCATAAATAAGAATAAAAATTTAAGGCAATGTATCACTAAAACAAAAGCCTTTTAAACTTGAACTTCAGCATAATATGGAAAAGATAAAATGAAATAATTCCATTTACTTATTCACATGGATATTCTACTAGTCGAATAACCACATGCAATATAAATAACCAATTTCATAATGATGGAATGCATAATGCCAGACTATCAAAACCACATAGTCAAGGCCTCGAGCCAAGAATACAAATAAGATTTTGTCAAGGCTTGTGCCAAGACACTAGTTTGTCTCATGAGACCTACCGATGCATCGAGGATCTATAGCGACCTCCACCCTTCACTTATTAAGTCCAATTCATTTCTCATATGAACATGTTTAAACATAACATAAACATTCGTATTAAAACTAGCATACAAAATGTCAATACTTTATCCACATTCAAACATAACTCATTCAATAAAATAATGAAATATTGTATTATAATAGATTAACATCAATCAAGAATAATGAAGTATATTGACAAAGATGGAAATAATCATCAAAACTATTAGAGAGAAATACCCCCACCCCTTTTCTTGAAAACATTTAAAAGTCACACCATTTATCAAGAATCCATTTAAAATATATTTTTGAATCAAAGTGTCCCATTACAATTTGAAAATTTTAAAAGGAATTTTGATTTTAAAACTTTAATGTCCATATAAATAAATCCTTAAAACCATTTTTAAAACATGGACATTAATGAGAAATATTTAGAATAATAAATCTTTAAATCATTTTAAAATTATATTTTAGTTAGAGTTCCTAACCAAAAGAGAGACACTTGAATACAAATAATCGAGGTAATAAAAACTTTGTAATATCATGAGAATAAAAGGATTCATGATATACAATTCCAAAGTACATTATATACACCATATAAAAGTGATTTGGTGTATAACAATAAAGGAGTCTCAATGGAATGTAAATTGAGATGAAATATCTCATAAAGGCCGTATCCTTAGGTTAAAGATAAATCAAAGAAATAATTATCTGTTAAAAATATAAATACACTCAATATTATTGGATATTAAGTGTAAAACAATCAAAGGACATTCACACATATTTTTGTAAAAACAACACCAATGAATTGGATGTTTAACTCAACCAATAGAGATTGAGTAAAAATTACTCTTATCAAGTTCATACTGATAACATGAGAATTTATCAATGGCGTGATTATGTGTATCAAAAGTATATCCATAGAAAGAGGAGCAGAAATTATGGCATAAGGAAATGAATAGTGATTCTACACATAATCTTGGAGTAAAATAATCAATGAAGTATGCGTATAGTCGAATTTTTGGAAATTGAAATTTCAAATTCCCTTATTGATTTGGTAACTTACAAAACATACAAACATGAAAGAAGGATCATAAAATGATGATTTAAATATCCAAAAATTAATTTATATTACACAATGAATAGAATCATGGGCAGTACACACACCACATGTAATAAAGAGGTGGTGAACAATGGAAATCTCATGGAATTAAAAGTGAGATAAGAAACCCCTTACTTTGTTATTCTTCCTTGGTAGAGGATAGCTTAAACTCCTTTATAATGGTTAAATAATAGTTATTGAAATATAAAAGAATCATATACATTAATATTATATCATATATGATCTTTTAACATTGATTTGTTGATAATTTCTTAGTATTATCGTCGTTTTGGGTGTTAATAGATTCATTTTACTTTATATTATTTGTCATGTGAGCCATATTTGTTATGAATGGGATGTATCTTATTAATATCCAGAATGATATCATGTCTCTAAACATTTTTTTTAATCATTAAATTAAATTTAGTCTTGAATGGATATGATGGGGAATGAATCTCATCGCTTTCGTGGAGACGGTAATCCGTACGTACGCACGAGCGACAATATCATTCTTTTGATATTAAAATAAAATATAATTGGATGGTATATAATATATAAAGAATAATTATTTTTTTATATTTATTATTTACATGAATTACACATCATTATTATACCCATCCAAATAATATTATATTGAATAACAATTACACCACGACGTGGAGATGGTAGGCCGTAAGTACGAACGTATGGTGACATGTCATTCAAAGGATGGATAGAATATTGAATATGATTGTACCATATTTATAATAACATCAAAATATATAGAACATACTTGAGTTATTATTTTATAATTGAAATAAAAAAGAAAGAATAAGTTGAAGAAGAAAGGAACTTGAAAGAGGGTGGTGAAAACATTACCTCTTCTTCGGGTTCTTCCTTTTTATTTGATCAAAAGGGCTCCTTAGTTTGGCTTTATGATCAAACTAAGGCCTCTAGGGTGAATTGAGGGATGTTGAGAGAATATTTGGGCAGGGTTTGGCAGAACCAAAAGGCTTTTAAGTTGTGAATTAGATAGAAGAGGGAGTGTCATTTTATAAGAGGGGTGAGGGTCACCTTTGGAAAAGCTAGAAATATTATTTTATAATAAATTCATATTCAGTTTATAATAGCTTAAAAGTGTATTATTTAAAGGTTAAGAAGGTGATGGGTCGAAATAATTTCAACCAATATATTTTAGACAGGTTTGGGTCACTATATTAACCTTATCATTTATATTTAACGCGTAGTTAAATAGTTTGACATTTACCATGTCTCTTTGTATTTTTATATTATATAGTTAATATACTTACTATATACCTAAAAGAGACCCCCAAGTGGTCCATTAATGATACAAATATCATTATATAAGTACTTTGGCTGAACCTTATATTTTTAGGAATAAAATATCAATTAATAATATAATATTTGTTTTAAAAACTCTTTTAGGTCAATTTTGACAATATTGGGTATTTTGTTTTTGATAATTTTATAACAGCACTATTACTTCAAAAAGAATTTATATAAAAAATACCAATATGTCATATTAACCTATAAAATTAGTTTAATTAATAAAAAGTATCAAATTACATTTATTTTGATATTTATAATATCAATTATTTTAATATTTCATTAATTAGGAAATTACTGCATCACTATTGTGTCATAAATAACATAACTTTTTTAATGTGTAAAAATTATAAATAAAATACCATTATGTAGAAAATATTTTTTGATTTTTAATTATTATTTATTATAGAATTTATCTTATGTATAACCCTATGTTAAATATGTTTTAGTTATTAAACTTTGATTTTATCTCTTTTAACTCTTATTCGAATTAAATAATAAGAAATGTCCTAATCTAATCCAAGTGGACCTAAATGATAATATTTTATTCCTAAGGTTGTTTTTGGTCGAGATACACTTTTCCAATAGAATTAGTACATGTGTTAGGGTAATATTAATATCATTTTTACCCTTAATTACCCTATTTACTTTTAACCGTGGTAAATAAAAGTAAAAAGTTACTATTCAAAAAAAATTATCGTCATCTCATTGAACCAAATTTTACTCCTTAATATTAAACGCATCTCTCAGATTTTTGAAATTACACTCACAGAAGCGGTAAAATTAAGTTTTATGTGAATTTCCAAATTATACTAAGAGGTGGGTAATGGACGTTGAAAAGTTCAATAAAATTCTTATATATCTAAAATTATTCTAAACTAACTCTAATGAATTACATTGAACTTATATAGGTATTATGTATCTATTTTGACCTTAATTAAATTTAAATAAAATAAATAATTATTTAAATAAAAATTCGGTTTTAAACTATAACTTAGTGTTTTATTCACTATTCATAAAAAATTGAAGGTTTTTAGAAAAATACCAAAAATTCACCCTAAGCTAATTTAGATATTCCGAATCCAAAAATGAAGTCCATTTTGAAAGATAAAATTTATAAAATTTCAAAAAGTGGGTATTACTATTCATAACAGATAGTTTGATTGGTTGTGGTGTGTGTTAGAACTCAAAGTTGCGTACAACACACACTACTGTATTATTCAAAGAGAAGCGTACGGTGGAAGATTGGGGTGTTACAAGTGAATTTACCCCTTTTCATGGGTAGTGATAATAAAAGTGATATTAATATTATTAGAAATCTAGTGTAACATTATCATTCAAATCATATTGCTATAAAATATCACTTCATTAAAGAGCATGTGGAGAATAATGAACTCAAGTTGGAATATATTCCTTCAATAGAAAAATTTGTTGATATATTGAAAAAAACTTTACCAAAGGAAGATTTTTAAAAGCTAAGGTTAGTCATGGGAATACAACCTCTTTCTCTTAATGGTTAAGTCCCGCATTTCTATCCCCTCTCATATTGTCTTTGGATAGTGTTTTCATGTTGGATGAAAATGATGTTTCATAAATCTATCCATCGGTATATGATAAATATTTTAAGGAAAGAATGTATTGGAGGGGGGGGGGGTGTTAAAGTGGTAAGCTGTGATCTCAATAAGTAAATGTGTGAACTATTTTAATAGTTTTTTGAAGTTGTTTTAGGAAAAAAATTACAAAAAATTTGACAAGCTAGGAAGAATAAGGCGATGAGTTTAATGTTCAAGAAGTTGTTTCCTAAGTCACTACATATGAAAACATTGGTTTACTGTTAAATGATTATTGTTTTATATAATGAGTTTGCTAAAATAGTCTTAGAATTTTTTATTAGCAACCCATAGCTTGAGTTCACAAAGTTTCAAGGAATTATGAATCTTAGTTGATAAGACAATCCAAAGGGGGAGATTTTTGGGACTAAGTTGGTTGGAGGAGTTGTTTGAAGGTGTTTATTGGAAGTTTTGTCTTTTTTTGTCTTTATAAAAATTCACCTTAGTTTGTATAATATAATGATTAGATGTAGGGTTTTAGAATCAGATTACTAGACTCAGTTTTATTGAGAATTTCTATCAATTTATGTTTGACAGTTTGAATGTTGTTTTCTAAGTGAACTTGTTTTTGGGATCTTGTTTTTGGAATGGAGTTATTTGAAATGGAGTGGGAAGATATAATATATTTAGAACAGTGTAATGGATGTTCAAAACAAATTTTGATTATTATTTTATGTTTTGACAGTTATCAACATGATG
Organism: Viscum album; assembly: GCA_963277665.1. Lineage (NCBI taxonomy): Eukaryota > Viridiplantae > Streptophyta > Magnoliopsida > Santalales > Viscaceae > Viscum > Viscum album. The sequence goes on from OY728132.1 coordinate 495,389,753, forward strand.
AGTCTTTAAAAACTCATGATCCAATCATTTTATATAAAAAGGTGGAGAAAATGGTTCAAGAATAAAATATATTATCTTTGATGTTTTTTGGAATATTGAAAAAAAGACTGGATATATATTTTCCTATGAAATTGTGTTTTCAATGTTTAACAAGTCAATAAGATGTGATTTTGTAAATTTGAGAAGTTTAAAAGTTAATGAAGATTTAAAATTAGGGAAGTATATGTTTTATAAAAGATTAAAATATGAAAATTAAATGAAAATATAATTATTATTACTATCCTGAAGAATTCATGATACAAACAAAAATTTATAGAAGAAAAAGAAATGTGAATTTAGGGTATTTCTATGAAGTTGAAGTTTTACAGACACAAATCATCAGTTTGAGAATTACCAGACATAAAATCTATTTAAAGACTAGAATTTTGAATTTTATAAATTTAGAAGATTTGAAAAAGTTCTGGTCGGATGATCCATCATATGGTAAAATTCAACGGATCAAAAGATCCATTAAATGGACTATGAGTTTCTAAGTTTTAGAGAGAAATAAGTCATTGATTACCATTGATCCATCAGATGGGTGTTTGAAATTGATAATCCATAAAATTCAGTGTTCTATCAGAGGATGAACCTCAGAATTCCAAAATTGAATTAGATAGACTAGAGTTATTGTTTTTGAATTTGAAGAGTTGTTGAGAATGATCAATTAGAGGATATTCAAACACTAATCAATCAGTTGAATTGTTTTACATTTAATATTCATTGAATTGAATGTTTCATTAAACTCTATTTTCCTCAAACTAAGAAGTAGTTTAGAAATGAAGAAATTTTTTCGAAAGGTGGTACATTTAAAAGTTTCTACAGAACTATTGTTTTAGGTTTATGAAGTATTTAGAAGTTTTAATGATGTTTACAGAAAAACTATTTTAGTTTTTTTGGATAATCAGAGTGAGAATTATTTTGTTTTAATTTTTTTTATAAAATCAAGAGAATCAAAATGAAAAATAGAGTTTCAGACTAAGATGTTATGGATGATCAATTTTTATACTTATCAGTTATAATGTTTCTTTTTGAATGAGGTTGATAATTAATAATTTTTGGATAATTTAAGAAGATTCTAGAAAAGTTGAGATGCATTGATAAATGGTCAAATGAATTTCGAATTTATAAATTATTTCATATTTGTGAATTTTTTTCAGTGAGAAAAAAATTAAAGTTTTCACCTTTTCTATTTTGGGTGAACCTATATAAAGGGATTAGAGTATAACATACTTGAACACTGTTCAAGTTTGGAAGAGGAAAAGAACTAGAGTTTTGGGTTCAAATTAATTTTTATAAAAAATTTCTTTATGAAAATTTATAGATAGAAAAAGTGATCAGATAAGTGGTAGTGAGGATTCATTAGATCAAACCGAAAACTTTGATTGATGGATTGTGATTGAAAAAGAAAGAAGGAAAGGTTAGTTTTTTGATTTCCTATAGAGAAATCTGACTGAATTTTTTTTAGACTGATGAATTTTTTAGAGTAATCAGAGTGACTCATCATACATAATTCAATATGAAGTAAAGATATTTTTTTATACTTTCTTCTAGGTAAGAAAATTAAGAATTGTTTTTAAAGATTTACCAAATTAAATCTGTTGAAGTAGTAATGTGAAAATGTTCAGAACCAATTGGGAAAGGTCTCTAAACCCATTACACATTTTTTATATATATTTTGTTCTCGAATAATAATTTACATTTTTGTATTTATCATAGTTATAAATAAGTATAAAGTTATTTCCAACTTGTTGTATCCATATAAAATGGATTGTATTATAGTGTACTGTGTGGTGTTCAATTATTTCTAAACAATTTCCAGGACTAGCTACCCTTATTGAGTAGTGATCCTTATAAATACTTATGTTCCTAAAGATGTATTTAAGAATTTGTTTTTTAAAAAAGTTCTTTACCTTTAAAAGGAGGTGAAGGTTGTTATGAAAGTTAACATAACAAGTAAAATATATCACTAATTCTCCCCTCCCCCTCTCATTGATTACATTGATCCAATGTGGGCCTTTTCAATATTTGACATCATTTATCCAGACTATGATTTTGACCCCTCTTATGTTACCTTTATATACCTCTTGGATCATTTATACCACTCTACCTTATTTCATTCATTTTTTATTACCTTAATGGGATTCATAGATCACTCATTTCTTAGTGATATACCTAGGTGATTCCATTCCATTTTAGAAAAATGATGGAATTTTAGGAGCATGTTAAGGAATCTTTTAATAACGTCGCTGTATTATTATTTCAATTTGTTATGCTATATACCCAATTTCAAAAGGAAATTAAACCTCATTATATTTTGGGATTGAATTATTTTTAAATTTATGTAATAAATTATGAATTAAGGTGTAACAAAAAATGGGTTGTCAGATGTGGATAAAAAATGGACACCCAAATCAAAATTTATGGTTGTTCGAAGTTTGAAAGAGTTTCTACAATTTATAAATTTACATTGATATGAACTATGCATGCATTCCCAAGTCAATTCATCCATTCTCATATTCCAAAGTTAATGAACCTAGATTAGTTTTCCCAAAAATCCCAACGCATCTTGGTGACTGCACCCATATACACTTACATGCATTCACTAATGTGCCTCACGCCTTTGCATAACTAACTCATGTGGGTACACTTGTGATCCTGGATCCCACACCTTGGATATTAGAAGAACCTCAATCTGTTTCCAAATATTTTACACCTTGTATAATGATCCTCACTTTTCATACAATAAGATAACATCATTTTTGTGGAATACATAATACAATACAAAAAGAGACACCCAAATACCATATTAGTTTAGTGCCTTTGGATAAATAGAAACAAAAACACTAGTACACAAGTGAGCTAAATTACCCCCACTAGGTTCTTCATGAATATCACCCATCTTAGAAAAATCATACATAATACATATCTTTATAACATGGGGGAAGGGGACATAAAAAGGGTGAGCTTAGATGCTCAATAAGGGTAAACAATAGATATATGTAAGCATAAACATGAGAATAATGGTATGAGAATGTGATCATGACATTAGAAGATAATAAACTATATACCAAAGATCATAAACATAAATCATGGAATAAATATTGGTAGTTCATAATACATGAATCATAAGGGAATCAAGATCATAGTCCGTGAAAGCATAACATAGGAATAAGACATAGATTTCTAGAAGACACATTAACATGTAATATCATTACCTATAAGTCGAGGAGCATTACAGAAACTTATCATGTTACTTTATGGGGACTACACCTATTTGGCAGGACATTCCACCATCCACAGTCATAGTCCTTTACTTATTAGGTATCGAGTTTCCCTATATTCCCCAGTGGATTTGGTTTCCCCATCTTCCCATAGTGGATCGGGATTCACCATCTTTTATAGTGGACCAGGTTTCCCCATCATCTATAGTGGATCAAGACCATTGACTATATTACCATCATAATCTCATGAGATGTAAATATTTACCTAAAACATTGGAGGTAGATATAGGTCTCTCCCATCACATAATAAAATCGTACATACATTTAACACAATATAACAAAACATTCATCATATCATAACCCATAAAAAGAAATGGGTTTCATACACATCATATCACAAACCATGAAATGAAATGGGTATCATAAACATTTCATCACATCATTAACTATATAAAATATATAGGCTTCATAATAATTTCATGAAATCATAACCCTTGAAAATAATCAGGTTTCAAAAGCATATAAACCATGGAATAGAAACATGTGTCATAAACATCATGCCACCAAAACATAAACCATTAAATAAATAATATGAATGGTATTCTTGGATCATATCCATAGTAAATCATAAACTATAAAAAGTCTGTCATCTTAGATGGATAAATATTTTGAAAGATCACATGGAATGTTTCTTAAGGAAAATATCATTTATTTGAAAATCCCTTCAAGAAAACGATGTTCAAAATACTTTTCTAATAAATAAAACTCTAAAATTTTATTTAAAATATTTATTGAGAAAAATATATTTCCTTATTTGAAAATATATTTTTAAAATATAAATCATTTTGATTTTTTTAAATATCTTTGAAAACTTATAAAGGAAACTTTGAAATATTTTGAAAACATTTTTCTTTGAAAATACTTTGAAAAGTTATAATGATGTATTGAAATAATTTAAATTTTATTTCTAGAAAATGAATTTTAAAACATATAGTGAAATATTGAAATCATTTAAATCATCTTCTTTGAGTATAACCCTTTGAAAACATATAAAGGATGATTTGAAATTCCATTAAAATACTTTTTTAAACATAAATAAAATTTATAAACATTTTTCTTTGAAAATATATTTTAAAACTTATAAAGGAATATTTGAAACCTTAAAAGATTATTAAAATAATTTTTCCTTGAAAATTTTGTTAAAATATCAGTTTTTAAAATATTTTTTTGAAAACTTTTTTGAAAACATGATTTTTGAAATAAAACAAGTTTATGATTGAAGATAGAATAAGATCATATTTTATTAAAATCATTTTATTGATTATATTAAACACAAAAGAGTGTAATAATGGTACAAATGCATTAATAAATCATGAATAAATATAATAGAAGAAAAATTATTATATTTATTGAGAGATGGATCATAAAATTTCATCAATAGAAGCATAATTATAAAAAATCCCAATAAATTATGAGTTTGTAGCAACAAACTCATGCCACATTGGTATATTTTATTCATAAAAAAGATGAGAGAATAAAATTAAATTAAGATTATAATATCATTAAAATAATAAGATTCATGATATAACATGTCAAAGTGATATCATATACAAATCATAAAATAATATAGGCATATAGAAAAACATGTATCTCAATGAAGTCAAATTAATATAACATTAGCTTACCGATTCAGTAACTTTTGAACCATATAGACCATGAAAGAGAGATCATAAAATGGATATGTAAATACCCATAAAATTAAGGATAATAATCATATAATATATTCATGGGAAGTATATACATAATATAAAAGGAACAAGTGGTGAATATGGCGTAAGTCTCACAGAAATAAAAGTGAGACTAGAAATACCCTTACCTTATGTATTGACTCTCACTATACTCATTAAAAAATATTGTATAATAAATATAAGTTTATTAAGATTATATAAAAGAAAAATATTTTTATATCTATTGCCATATATTATTTTATTATGACTTTATTTTACCCATTTATTAACAAGTCCATGTTAATGTTCTTTTTAAGGTAATATCCACATTGTTTTTCATATATTTTTTGATTTATTATTCTTGATCCTCTTACTTATATCATGATTTAATTATTTAAATAATGTTAAAAATTATATAAATATCATATATATTCATTATATTAATATTTAACATAATATATAGAAGTTATAAATAGAAAATTAAATACACTATTCTTGGAGATGGTAAGTTATACGTACAGAAGCACGTTGTTTCCATTTTATCATCATTTTGAAAGATAGAAAAAAATGAAATATATGTATATATGTACATAATATAATTACATCAGAATTATTATGTCATATTTATCATATAATTTTACTAAACCCATCATTAATACATTCTATGTAAAGTGCGAACGAATCACATCACTTTGAGGAGGCGGTAGTCCACAAGTACATAAATGAAGTTAACATATTTACAAAAAATAGAAGGCATGAAGGTATGTGTTAGATAAAAATTATATAATTAATAAGAAAACATAAATATCATAAATATAATATAAAAATAGTGTTTCCATTATATTGTCCTACCATGATAGGTGGTAAGGGAAAAAATGACGACAACGTTTCGTGAGGCGGTAGTTCGCTATACACGAATGGTATATTCATCACCCATTTGATGGAATTGTGAGTAAGTGTAGATTTAAAACTTATAATAAAAACATATTAGTATATTTATGATACTTATGTTATTATATAATCTTGTAATAATAAGATTTTATGGGGGTGGAGAATAAAAATAAAACAAAAGAGTTCGTGGAAGGATGTTACCTCTTCTTTGGGTAACTCCTTTTGGTTTGCACTAAAGGGATTCCTTGGTTGTATTTATTCCCAAAGGGATGATTATAGGATTATTGGTGGAAATTTAGGAGGATATTTTTGAAGGGTTTGGTAGATCAAAAAGTTATTGATAGGTGTAAAGAGAGGTGGAGGAGAGGAGGCCTTTTATAAGTGTGGAAAAGGACATATTGAGAATTCTTAGAAATATTTGAGTTATCCACAGGATTTACGTGTCCTAAATGGGTTAAAATGGATAATTATAGAACCTTATATGTTTCATGGTCTAATTATGTGCATAAAATAATTTTTTGATAAGTGTAGGTTCATTGTTTGCACCGTATTTCCCAAGTTTACTCATTAATTAAGCTCGTTTTTACCTTAATCACTGTATTTAATTTTAATTACCTTCACTAATATTTTTGGTAAAAAATTAAGCTGAACTTATTTTAAATTATAAATAATTATTATCCTAAATATGGAATATATTTTCCAAATTGTAATCACATATACTTCATAAATTAATTTAAAATTAATCTCACAGATGAGATGAGATGATGAGTTTTTTAACATAAAAATACCCAAATGATTAAAACTTTTTTATATCCAATTTCATTGTTAAATTTTTTATAATGAAGTAAATTTAATTAATTTATGTATAAAAGATATAATTACACCTTTAAAACAAATTATAATATAATTTTACTATAAAAATAAATTAGACGAAAAAAACAGTTTTGAATTTAAAGTTAGTATTTTTCACTATTCATCTAAAAAATGATGTTTAAAAAAATACCTAAAATTTAAGGTACGATAAATTTGAAATTTTGAATTTAAAAATTAATTTTATTTTATAAAATTCAATTTCAAAAATTTTCTTAATTTTTTTTATTGTTCACAGAAGGATATAAAAAGCTGTTCTTTTAAGAAAATAGTATTTTCAAATATATAAAAACTTTACTAAAAATGGTACATCTTATTATCAATAAATTTTATTTATATGAAAATATTATAAATAAAATTTTAAAATTAGTTATTTATATTCATATTAATAAGTTTAATGTATATGTTATAACTATCCCGTTTAATTAATTTTAATGATAAAATGTTGTTTCATGGAATCTCAATGTTGCGTGTAACATAAGATAAGACGGTTTTGCATGCAACACAAGATTAACTTAGTTTTGGATATAAAAAAAATTTAATTAGTGAAATTTGTAATGATATACATGAAATAATTTATTCTAAAAAAAGGTTCATAAAAATGTGAGGTGATACATTCTACCCCCTTAAAATGAATTTCTCCCTTGAAATTTGTTATTTTGAAAAAAAAATGAGGATACTTCTATCTCATCATATCCTCAACTTCCCACATATCTATATATTACTAGGGATTTACCTACAAAATTTTGACCAGGTGAGTGGTATTTATTTTTATAACTTTCAATGTATGATCCATAATTTCAACTAGTTGTTCCTCATAAGAAATATCATACTCACGCTGTATGACCTTTGTGTTTAGTACATGTAAATGTTCTTGTATCTACTTACTCAGGAGAGATCCATGGAAAACATAAGGTACTTTAGAGATATTTGGATAAAGTTACATGTGATAGGATACCGACCCTACCCGATCAAGAATTTCAAAGGGACCGATATACTAATGGATTAGTTTCCATTTCTCCCAGAAACTCATAACCTTCTTCTATAGAGAAATTCATAGAGTCACATTCTCATTAACATAAAATTATAGATCATTTTGATTATTATTAGTATAACTTTTCTACCAATATTGAGATACCTTTATTTGTTCTTGAATGGTTCAAAAATTCTTGACTATTTATTTAACGATCTCAGGTCCCAATAGCCTTCTTTCTCCAACTTCATCCCAAAATGTTGTAGCTCTACATTTATTCCCATAGAGGGATTAATAAGGATGAATTTGAATTATTGAGTGAAATTTATTATTGTTATGAAACTCAACTAGAGAAAAGTGTTTATCCCAAGCACCTTTAAAATACAACGAACAAGATATTAACATATCCTCTAGGGTTTGAATTTTTCTTTTAGGTTAACCATTCATATGAGGATAATAAGAAGTACTGAAACACAATTTTGTATCAAGTGATTGATGAATCTTTTCCAGGACTTTTAGGTGAACCTCAGAAATCAATTAGATACAATGGAATGTGGTAAACCATGCAACCTTACCACTTTCTTAATTTATTTCTACACAAGATGGTCTAGAGATAAGTCTTATCAGATAATGATGGAGTGTGTTAACTTAGTAAGTAGATCAACTACCACCCACATAGAATTAAAACCTTTTGTGGTTTTGGAGATTTTAAAGACAAAATAAATAGTTATATTCTCCCACTTCCATTCTGGTGTGGGTAATGGATACACCATTCCCTTAGACTTTCCCTTTCAACCATATGTTTCTGGCATACCAAGCATCAAGACACAAACTCTGTGATATCCCTCTTTATGAAATACCACAAGAATCATTCTTTAAATACTATATGCATCTTCATACTTCTAGTATAAATGGAGAATTATGAACTATGAGATTCCTATAATAGATCCTTCTTCAAATCTAGTATGGTTAGAACAAAAACATGTCTCTTGAACCTTATCATTCAATCCTGATCAAAGTTAAACATAGGAACATTTATAACCTTGTTCTGCAGTTCTACATCTTTCTACTGGACCTCTTTAATCTTCACTTGGATAGAGGGTTGAACATTCAATTGATCAATATAAGATTTTCCCCATCCTTTGGGATTACTAGATCTATCCTTTATAAATCTAAAAATATTGGATATTTTTTGATCCACGTCTTGGATAAGCTTGCATGATCCTTTCAACTCACAACATTATCCACCTTGTCCTCTTTCCAAGGGTGGTAATGTATTGAGCAATCATAATCCTTTATCAGCTCTAACCATCTTCTTTTGTGCTTGTTTAACTCCTTCTGTGTGAATATATATTTCATAATTTAATGTTCAGTATATATATCACACTTTTTTCCATAAACATAATGCATCCATATATTTAATGAAAAAATTACCACAGTTAACTCCAAATCATGAGTTGGGTATTTTTTCTCATTAATATTCAATTTTCAAGATGAATTGGTAATAACCATGTTATTATGCATAATAAAACTTCTTAATACTTTCTTGTATGAACTGACTAACATTATCTTATGACATAAAATTCAACCAAATGAAGAATGAAACGATTTGCAGGAATTATATTCCAATAAATATCAACCAAAGAATAATCATAAACATGAGATAAAATCATCACACCATTAAGGTTTTTCACTACTAATTCCAGGTCTAATCATTTGGGTTTAATTTTAATACCCTTATAAAATCCTATTGATATGAAAGAGTGGGTAGATCCAAAATCAAATAAGTCATTATCATTTCTATATTGGATGGTAAGTGTACCTTTTATCATGTTGTTATCACACTACTCATCAAAAATAGTGATAAAATTATTTTTTCCTTTGTCCCTATTGTTAATAGGTTATTGATTCAGATCTTCATCACTAACCCTTGGGTTTGGGAATAGGTTAGCATAATTACCATTCTTCTTACACTTGAAGCACTAAATTTTGGGAGGTGAATTCTATGCATGTTTCCACCAATTCAAATCAATAGGAATCTTATTCCCATTAGTTTGAAAATCAATTTCCTAATGACCTTCCCTTCCACACTTAAAAAAATTAATAGAACCCATAAGACAATTTAATTTATGCTTCTTTCCACACATAGATCATAAAGTAATGATCAATATCTTCTCTCCATGGTTTTTATATATTCCTTTGAAATCCATCTTCCTTTTCTTGTAAAAACCGTTAGATTAATAGGTAACTCCAACATCCATTTAAACATTTATTTCCCAATGAAAAATCTATTCATAGATACCAATTTCTCTTATGGATAACACCCTTTTGAGACTTGGATTTAAGCCACTGAATAATTAGTTAAACTTACTCTTTTGTTGGATGATAATACTGAATAGGACCTCACAAGTCTTGTAAAAGTTTCCTCATAGGTTCCGAAATATTGATCATCCTTTTTTTTAACTCAAGGAACTCTTTTTCCATCTTCATATAGAGAGCACGAAGAAGGAACTTATTGAAGAATACGTTCTTGACTTGTCCCAATCCATAGATTTAATTCCAGCTTACTTCCTTGTATTATTGATTAGATTCCACTATTGGTCCATTTCACTTTCTAAAAGGTAAATAGAAAAATGAATTTCTCTTTTTCTGAACACTAGAGGATGGAAAATATATTTTTAGTGATACCGATCCATTATTTAGCCACATGTGGATTAGAAGACCCACTGAAAGAAGGTTGATGTTACCTCATTAAGGACTCAACAGAATGTTGTTCCATCCTTTCCTCATTTGGAATTCTATTATGATTAATATCTTGAGAAATTTAGGTGAGCATAACAACGAAAATTTTCTTTATACCTCCAATAGCATTTGGTTGCTCAGGAGGAAAATCATTTCATTTTCCATCACAATCACCATTAATGTGGTTCCTTCGGGTTCCAACTATTGACTAAAACCAAGAAGCATAAGGTAAGAAACAATTATCTTGGTGAGGAACCAGATAATCATGAAAAAACACTTATTGGATGTATAAATTACAATACCTTCATTAATATATGACACCATAGGTATATCCTAGGTTATTAATATCCAAATTATATTTAAGTCCTTTATGATGGTTCATGAAGAATTTTTGAATTCCCAAAGCATATCCCCCGAGAGTGTCAAAATATGTGTGAAATAAGGCCCATTATTGTGAACACATTCCTAATCGAGTCTAGATCAATACAGTGTTTTTAGGGTTGTTATCCCTTTGTAAATCTATGCCTTAGACACATCAACATGTAATATTTAGACATGGATGCATTACATGGAAACCACTTTCTATATCCTTACCAAAATTCAAGGACATTTTCTTACACTTTTCTTTATCCTTATACTTATCCTTAGACATTTCCTTAGGGTTATCACTAAGGTTTTCTCTCCTAATTTCAAAAGGTAAACTAAAATATTTCTCTGATACCAACTACAACAACCCTCTCTTTTCATACATTAACATTACAGTGTTTTTTATAATACTTAATAAATTACACAAATAGATTCCTAAATACCATATTAGTTTAGTGACTTTTGAAACATAGAAAGAAACAAATAGTACGTAACTGAGATACATTATCTCCCACTAGGTTCTTTATTAATATCACCCTTCTTAGACACATCATACACAATACATATCTTCATAACCTAGGGGAAGAAAATATAAAATGGGGTGATATTAGATACTCATTAATGGTAAAAAAGGGAGATATGTAATCATAAACATGAGTACAAGGGTATAAGAATGTGATCATGAAATTAAAAGACCATACCATGTATGTAAAAGATTATAAACATGAATCATTGCATAAATATTGGTAGTTAATAAGACATTAATCATAAGGTAATGAATATCATAATTCATGAAAGCATAACATATGAATAAGACATAGAATTGTGGTATAACTATTAACATATAATACCATTCCCTATAAGTCAAGGCACATTTCCAAAACTTATTAGGGAACTTCATAGGGACTAAACCTACTGGGTGGGACACAACACCATCCCTAGTAGTAGTCCTTTCCTTATAAGGGATTAAGTTTCCTCATCTTCCTATAGTGGATTGGGATTCCCCATCTTCCCATAATACATATAGTTTACCCATATTCCCATAGTGGATCAAGTTTCCCCACCTTCTATAGTGGACCAGGTTTCCCCATCTTCCATAGTGGATCAATCTCATCTACATGATTCCCTATAATCACCACATGAGAAAAAAATCTTTACCCAATTCATTGGATGAATATATAGGTCCCACCTCTCACACAATAAAATCCCACATTCATGTTTCACAAGATAATATAACATTCATCATATCATGACCCATAAAAAGATATGGGTTTCCTAAACATCATATCATAAACCATGGAATGAAATGGGTATAATAAAAATTTCATCATATCATTACCTATTTAAAATAGATAGGTTTCATTATAATTTTATAAAATCATAACCCACGAAAAGAAGTGGGTTTCAAAGCATATAACCCATGGAAGAGACGTGGGTTTCATAAAAATAATGACACAAAAAACACCATTCATGAAAGAATGTAATGGGTATTCTTGGATCATATCCTCAGTAAATAATAAACTATAAATAAGTAATTCATCTTATTTGGAGAAATATTTTTACAGATTACATGGAATATTTCTTAAGAAAAATAGCTGTAATGTCCTGGAATTCAATGTATTTTTTTATAAAATTATATGAGATTATTTAAAGACCAGGCGCTCAGATAGAACTTGATTCCAAATCACAGTGAGCCCAAAGAAATTTTTTGAACTTTTATTAATTATATTTAAAATAGAGCACATTTGTGGTTTTAGTAACTTTTAAATGGGTTCCAAAATTAAATATTTGAGGGAGATTTTGCATCCAAAAAGAAAACTTAACCTAAGTAAGTAATTAACCTCTACTATTTCGGGTCGAGGTAAAAAGTTAGATTTTAGACTTTTTAATAAATTTTTTTAAAAGAATTTATTATGTAAAAATAAGATAAATAACAATGCTTATTTTATTTTTAATTTTGAATTCATTACAACTAGTGGTGTTGAAACCCGAGCATAATTGAAATTTTGTTTCATTTATGAAATAGCGTAATGACGCTGAAACAAAACGTAACAGAAACAGTAAAATGATTTTTATACCTATAATGGATTGACCGAAGACTGATCCTTGGAACATTGGAGAATTTATTTGAACCCTCATAGATTTGGAGTTGGCGAGCGATGATAGACGAACGACTTCCAACGACGGATTTAGGATCGATGAACATAGTGGTGTGATCCTCAACAAAAAACAATACAACTTTGAAGTATGGTGTCTTCTGAATAACTTTTCTTTCCCCGTTTTGAAATATCCACGAAAAATGTGAATAATTCTACAAACAGAATGATTCATGGATCACACTTGATTTTTCAGGAGGGTTTTGGTCTTGAGGATTTTATTTGGGGATTATATATGTTAGAATTCTTAAAACCTCCTCTCAACTAGTTTTTGAATTCTAACGTGGAGGGTTTGAGATCACATGAATAAGGCTCGGATACCTCTACTATGAGTGTTCTTGTGTTCTTTGTGACCAAATCTCCAAATCTATGGAAATACAACCTTGAGGCCATACCAGGGATGAAAAAAACCCAAGGATCCCGAATATGCTCACAGATTGGAAAACAGACCACAGGAGAAGATCTAGTGGCTCGCGGAAGAGACCGCTGGTGCGCTAGTTCCGGTGGTGGCACATAATGGTGGCCACATACAGAAGGTGGCGCATGCCAACAACACACCATGATGGTGGCAGTAAGAACATGAATCTTAATTTCAGGCATGGATATTTTTTAGGGTTGTTTTTGAGGAAAAAGGATGTTTTGGAAATTTTCTATGTACACCCCAAGAAATTATCCATACACATTGTATACTCGGTTACCATGTGTTGCTGTCTACTAGCCATGTAACGACCAAGTACATGACCATGTAGGTGACTTGGAAGTCCACCTATAGTGGGAGATGGTTGAGGAATGTACATGGCGTGTACATTAAATGAACACATTGTGTACTTTTCTTTTTATTTGATTAATCAGAGTGGGTTCATGTATAATATTGAGAATTCTCTTCTTCTCCTAGTGTCTCATATAAAAGAGAGATGAACGACTGAGAAAATTCGATCTCCTCCTGTTCCTCCATATGACCTCCGATTGAGACTCCTCTAGGTGCGTTGGATTCCCACTAGTGAGTTCTCTCTTCCCCAAGAGCCTATCTTCCTGATTTATCCTCTCTCTTGAGTTATCCAATGTTGAACGATTTAACCTTTTTATAGATCTACACTATTCTAGGCCGATTCAAGGGAATAAGTTCAAGATTGATCATCGTACAACATCGAGGTTGGTGGTTTGTATCTTTCTTTGGTTGTCTTTGGATTAAATATTTTTAAAGTGTCGAATACCCATGTTTAGGGTATTGTGTGTTATGGAATTTAACCCTATTTAAGACCTATTATGGGGTGTTTATTTGTGAAAGGGATTTTTAATTAAGAATAAGGTTTATTACCTTGATTGTGGATGTTTTTCCCATGTTTGATTTATTATGGTCATTGGGTCTAGAAATCATGTTAGGATTTATTTGTTTTCAATACATAGTGATGGTTAGGACATAGTTATTGTTTATTTGAGATGCATGTGTTTCACATTGACAATGTATGGCCAAGGGGAATTGACTGTGAGAACATTCTGAGGTAGGGTCATTTTTAAATTGTTGTTATTGTTAACCATAGGTATTGACTGTGAGAGCTGTTGTGGGGTCATTGAATAGAAGGGTTAGACTATGAGATCTACCTAGAGGGTCATTATTAAATTAATGTTGGAACATAGGGCATTGACTGTGAGACCCATTAGGGTTCATTATAATTATTTTTTCTATTAAGACCAAGGGGTATTGACCGTGAGAGCTACCCAGGTGGTCATTTGTAAATAATTAGTGCTAAGAAGAACCAAAGGGGTTAGACTGTGTGAGATTTTCTAGAGGGTCATAATTATTTACTGAATTGATGATATGTTAAACCAGAGCGGTTTCATGGTGAGAACCTTCTCGTAGGGTTTCTTTTGAATGTTAATGAATGTGAGGAGTCTACCAAGCCAAATCCTAATCTTGGACCCAATCTTACTTGTTTGTTATATGGTCTTCTAAGACATCTTTTTTGTTGTTACACTGGGGATAAAAAGTTTCGGCTAGATTCAATGATTTCATTATTCAACGGATTGAATAATTAAATAATATAAATGAATTTAATTGAAATTTTAGGATTGTTTACTTTTGAGTACACCCTAGTTTATTACTTCGCTTCTACATATTACCTACTATATATATATATTCATTGACATTTAGGTATATATTTGTCAGTGGTTTCCTATTGGTATTTGTACCACATCATATTTGGTTCATGATTTTGGACCCAAAAAGATTATATTGTTGTAAGTATAGATACGGGAAAGATCCCTTCTTCATGAGGTACATGAGTGCTGTTGGAGCTATTGAGAATGGGACCCAGATAAGGCTTGCGATGCTGTTGGAGTTTACAATTTTCTGTACTTTTGTTTCAGTATTGTATTTCCAGCATTGTGACTTGTTTGGATATTTTCTTAGATACATGTGACATGCATCATTTATATATATATATGTTTTAGTTGTTTATAATATCAGTGTTCTACTGTTTATTTCTATTTTATGGTATTACTGCTTCCGCTACTATTTTTTACTTGTTTCCGCTATGTATACTCTACCTATGAGAGATTATTTTCCCTACTATCACACCCAAGTCCCTCACTTCTTGTCGTCATCCTATAGATTTTGGAGAAATGTACTTGAGGCCATCTGACAAACTGGGTACGAGGAACCTTTGGGCGGCACCTGGATCCTGGATGTTACAAAGTGGTATGAAAGTGAGGTTTTTTTCCTGTTTTGTCTTACTATTTGGAGCCTATAGATAGGGATAAGAAGGGATAAGTAGTTGGTAATAAGCTATTCCTCGAAGTAGCTAAACTGTGTATAGGGAAAATCCAAGTTACCTTGAATATTGAAAATTTTCTATTATATGAATTTTCTACAGTTGATTTGAATTCACCGTTGGGTGACACACTTTTTTTGTGTTCTTATTGTTGATATCATTGTGGTTCTATTTCTGTTACAACCCGATGAGATGAGGGTATGAAATCCCATGCATCATATATACACTTTCTAGAGATCACATGTCATGCATTCTTGTCATACCATTTAGGGTGCATTACCGACTACATGTTATTGTGATATATGTTGTGTTAGATATGCATGTTGTTCTGATAAATGCTGAGATAGAATAACTACTATTTTGATAGGGTATTGGAATATGTAAGGTTTCATTTTTATGGATGCCAAAATTTGGTCCCTGAGGTGTTATGGACCCTCTTGGTTCAGAATTTGGAGGATCATGTTTGAACTTTAATTTATTTTTTTCATGTTATGATAGGAATAAGGATGCCAAACTTTGATTCCCGGAAGTATGGTATTTCATAGGTTAGAATTTTTCATTACTTATACAAAATGATAAGTTTTTAAGGGTTACAGAGAAGTTTCAGAGGATTACTATCTGAAAACCCAAACAACACGTTGTGTGGTGTTATGAACACACGCCATGTGTTCTTCTCTTCTAGAAGAAACATTTTTTTTCGTAAGTACACACTGTGTACTGGGAGTACACACCGTGTAGTTCTTGACCGTGTTGCTCACTGTGTGAGCATAGAAATGAGGTCGGGAAACTTTTGGTAGAACATGGAATGTATTGATTGTACCCACTGTGTTGTAAGAACTGTGTATCTAACTATGTGACTAATGACACGGGTGGATGAAACATAGGTAGTACACACTATGTCCCATTCATGTATGCCATGTAGATTCACCCGTGTCTCCGACTAGGCGAATAATGACAAGGGTGGTTAGAACTTAAGTAGTACATGCCATGTCTAGGGTGAACACACCGTGTAGTGTTACCTAGAAGAGAACCATATGGTTTGAGCTGTGTACAAGTACTCCGAAAGGAGAGGAAATTGAATTACACGCCATGTTAAAAGATTTATGTAACACATCGTGTAACCAAGTTTTGTAAAACATGATTGTTTCTTTTCCTATTACATTCTTTTACTTCTAAGTTTCTATCCTTGATAATTTTGAATTGAGGTGTGCGCTTGACCTTGTAGAGTCATGCCGCCAAGACATCCTCTGGTTGTACTCCAGGTGCAGGGAAATGACCAAACACCAGAATGGGTATATTAGGGACTACCATTAGACCCTCTAGTCATGCCCTCCTTGGAAAAAACTATTATACCAGATACAGGTTCTGATGAATAGTTTCGTTATGGATTTTTGAGGATATTAATGACTTTTCAGGGAGCGCCGCATCCTAACCCATCTATGGCAGAGTTGACAAGGGTGTTATAGTAGAATTATCCTCCCACTTTCTCAGGGGATGGAGGAACACATGCTATAGAGTAATGGTTGGAGGCCATGCTTGCTATCTTTGAGAACATGGAGACACCAACGAAGAGGAGGGTGAATCTTAATACGTACATTATACATGATTTCTGAAAGAGATAGTGGGATGTTATCTCACATGAGATATTTCATCAGGATATGTATCGAGAAGAGTTTCAGAGGATCTTATATGACTAATTCTACCCCGAGACATTGAGGGTTGATCGAGCCTGATAGTTCATACATTTGGAGTAGGGATCTCTTTCAGTGATGGAATAATCTGCTCATTTTACTAAGCTTCATTTTTTCACACCTATTTTGGGAGGTGATGAGTTATCTTTGGCTAGGAAGTATGAGGATGGTATCAGGTATGACATCTGATATTAGGTGAATGTCTTCAGGCTGTCTTTAGTGACTACTATAGTAAACCATGCGCTGATTACCGAGTGAAATCTTAGGGAGTTGGGAGTTGTGAGACATGGCGGTTCAGCATCCAGAGCTAGCACTCATTCAACATATAGAAGGAAGTGGTGTGGGGAGATTTCATGTGATGTTTATTTAGGTATCTAGGTGGTATGCTACCAGTTCGGGAAGAGTGGGCATACGAGAACACATTTCCCGAAGGACCTAGTTGAGTGCCAGTCTTGCTGCAATATGGGTAACCTTCAGCATTTTTTCTGGGGTTTCTCACCAGCAGTGAGTGACAAGGGTTCTATTATGGATCCACATTTAGGAGAATGACCACTGTTTCTCAGTAGTCAGTAAACTAGAGTTCATCAGTCCGTTTAGGCCAAGGAGGTGGTCATGGCCATAGTAGTCAAGATACAGGTCTTCAAGGACAGTAGGGTGGATCAACTCAGGGTATTCAGGAAGGTTCGTAGGACCATAGTACATGTCATATTTCTATAGTGGAGAAGACCCAACAAGAGTAGGATTACAGGCCCTCTACAGTTAGAGGTATGATTCTAGTTTCCTGAGTTTTAGCTTCTTCTCTTTTCGATATAGGGGATTCCCAAAGTTTTATATTTTTTGTTGTTGTGGAGAGCCCTGAGCTCTGTATCTTTACTTCTTATGATGTTATGACGCTAGACACTCTGTTGGGGATTAGAACGGATTATGTACGATAGTACAAGGAGTGCCGTCTTGAGGATGGTGGGTGTCACTTATTGTGGGAACTCTATGTCTTAGAGATGACATGATACAATTTCATTCTCGGAATGGATTGGTTAGTCACCTTTCAGGCCTTTGTTGACTTCTATTTCCATAGGTAGAGTTTCATATCACCATATGGAGGGTATTTTCTACACAAGGGAGAAAGAGATGTATAGGCGACCAGAGCTGGACCTAAGCATCATGGGTTGGGAAGAATTATAGACCATATTTCTAGTTTATATCTAGATGACTAGGGGAATTCCAAAATATATTTCCCCTTGTGGTGGATCATTTTAGAGAAGTCTTTCTAGATGATTTTTTAGGTTTACCTCTATAGAGAGAGGAATATTTCTCTATTGATCTTGTGCCAGGAGTGACAATAGTGTCCATTCCTCAATATAGGATGGCTACACTAGAGTTACAAGATCTCAAGAAGCAATTACAAGGGTTATAGGAAAAGGGTTTCATCCGACCCAGTAATTCTCTTTGGGTTTTACCTATCCTTTTTGCGATGAAAGCGAACAGTACCCTATGACTATGTGTGGATTATCAGAAGCTGAACTAGTTGATGGTCAAGAACCAATATCCCTTGCCAAGGATTGATGATCTCTTTGATCAGCTTTGAGTATATCGAGTGTTCTCAAAGATTTAATTGAGATCTGATTATCATCAGTTGCATGTTAGATCATTAAATATACCTCTTACATCCTTTCAATGTAGGTATGGTCTATATGGGTATTTCATTATGTCGGGGAGTCTCACGAACATGACATCAGTTTTTACAGCATTGATGAACCATTTGTTCTATACTTGGACTCTTTTGTGGTTTTTTATGGATGATATTTTGGTGTACTCTCACACCCAACACGACCATTCCACCCTTCTTGAGATCGTATTGGTTAAACTGAGAGAGCATGATTTATATGATAAGCTATCAAAATGAAAATTTTGGATGGACCAGATTCACTTTTTGGGTCATGTTATTTAAAATATAGGAATATCAGTAGACCTAGAGAATGTGAGAGCAGTAGTTTTATGGAAGTAGTTGAAGAACATCTTTTAGGTATGGAGTTTTCTGGGGCTGTCTGGTTACTATAGGTGCTTTATTATAGAATTTTCATGCTTAGAATCACCCCTGATAGTCCTGAGTATGCAGGGTGCGGAGTACTTGTGAAAAGATTCCTAAGATTCAGCCTTTCAGGAGATGAAAGTGAGATTGAATTCATCACTGATACTGATTTTTCCAGAGCTGGGAAAGAGTTACACAATTTTTTATGATGCATCAGGTATAGGGTTGGGAGAAATGCTTATGCAGGTGGAAGAACTCATTGTGTACGAGTCTTAGAATTTGAGGCCACATGAGAAGAATTACCCGATACACAATCTTGAGTTAGCTGTAGTTGTTCATGCTTTAAGATATTGGAGACATTATCTTTTTGGAGAGAATTTTGAGGTATACACTGACCACAAAAGTATCAATTATATATTTACTCAATGTGATCAAAATTTGAGACAACAAAGGTGGGTTGGGTATCATCAATCTTTTCACATTGAGATTTACTACTTGCCCGGGAAAGGAAACGTAGTGGCTGATGCATTGAGCAGGAGGACACAGATAAAAATAGTTCAATAGGCCACTAGTGAGTGGTAGTTTATGTCTATGTTCTCTAAGATACATGTGGATGTGCACAAAGGACAGGAAAAGATGTTCCTTTCTTCTATAACTATTACATCTACTCTTTTGGATCAAATGAGAATGAGGCAGCTATCAGATTTTGAAGGCCTAGTATTGAGGTAAAGTGTGTCAGGCGAAGACCCTACTCCTGGATGGACCGTACGATATGATGAAGTCTTTAGTTTCCATGGATGCACATGGGTGTCATTATAAATATGTGAGGAGATTTTGTGAGATTTTTATTCCTCGGTTTGGGAAGTTCATCCTGGTGTCACCAAGATGTATCAAGATCTAAACTATCAGTATTAGTGGTCAGGTATGAAGAGGGACGTAGCTAGTTTTTTTATGAGATGTTACACCTGTCATCAGGTCAAGGTAGAGAATCACCGACCAAAAGGGATTTTATAGTATTTACCCATTCTTGAGTGGAAGTTTTATGATGTCACGATGGATTAAATGATGGGTTTACCGAGTTCGCCTCGAGGGAATGATGTGGTTTAGGATGTTGTTGACAGACTCACGAAGGTTGCACATTTCTTACCAATCAAGGAAACCTTTAGTGACACTTTATGAGGTTTGGCCAGCAGTTCTGATGTTCTTGTGCCCTCATTCATGGTTTCTTGGACTTTTTCATGTTTTTGGTTCATGGTGTTTTTGTGTTATGGTTAGAATCATGTAGGGTTTTTCACTTTCTACCTCAAAAGTGTTTTCATAATTATAATTATACAATACAAGGAAACCTTCAGTGTTGATGAGCTAGAAAGGTTCTATATTTGAGAGATTATATGTTTTCATAGGGTTCCACACTCTATCTTTTTAGACAGGGATGCCCGTTTAACTTCTTGTGTCTGGTAGGGACTACATAGGGCTTTTGGTACCTAGGTACTTCTGAGTACAAATTACCATCCCCAAACAGATGGCCACTCTGAGTGCACTATTCGTGTTTTTGAGGGCATGATTCAAGAATGTCTCTTGGATTTTATGGGTTCTTAGGAGAGACACATATCCCTAGTGGAGTTTTCCTACAAAAAATGTTTTCAGGAGACTGTTTTGATGGCACCATATGAGGCTTTGTATGGTAGGCCATGATGATAACCCCTATATTGGATGAAGGTAGGAGAGGCAGCTATGTTTGGACCCCGTCTTTTGTATGAGACCACTGAGTAGGTGGATTATATTCGAAATAAGATGGTTTTTTCATAGTTTCTCCATAAATTTTATGATGATCGACAGATATGACCTATGGAGTTCGAGGATGGAGACCATGTTTTCTAACGTTTCACACCAAGGTTGGGACATAAGAGGATTAGAAGACATGGGAAGCTTCCACCTAGATACTTCAGGCTATTTTAGGTATTAGAGGGATTAAGGACGGTTGCCTATTGGTTGTAGTTATCTTAGAGGTACCGGGCTATGCACAACATCTTTCATTTTTCTTAGCTATAACGTTACATCTCAGAATCATCTCATGTTTTTCACCAAAGGAGGCTGAGTTGGAGGTGGATGCATCCTTTGAGGAGCACCCTATTAAGATTGTGGATAACAACACAAAGGTTCTCCATGGCCGGTCTATTCCTATGGTATGGTTTCTATGGTAGCATGTGTGAGTACATTACGAGACCTAGGAGAGGAAGTCCGACGTACGATCATAGTGGCCAGAGTTGTTTGAAGTTTCTTCTTCACCACCCTTATAAGGAAAATTTAGGGATGAATTTATTTAATGGGGGAGGTTTATAAGAACCCAGATCTTCATTTCAGGTATGGATCTTTGTTTGGGGTTTTTTTGAGGAAAAAGGATGTTTTGGAAATTTTCTAAGTACATGTTGTGTACTTATGAGTACACGCTGTGTACTCAGTTACTGCATGTAGCCGTGTACTAGCCATGTAATGTCCAAGTACATGGCCGTGTAGGTGACCTAGAAGACCGCCTAAAGAGAGAGCCGATTGAGGATATTACATGATGTGTTTATTAAATGAACACACCATGAACTTTTATTTTTATTTGATTAATCAGAGCGGGGTCACATCTAATCTCCATAGTGCTCTTTTTCTCCTCGTGTCTTATACAAGAGAACTAATAATGACCAAGAAACTTCAAACTCCGCCCAGTCCTTCATCTGAGCACTAATTGACATACCGCTGGGTGCATTGGATTTACACCGATGAGTCTTATATTCACCTAGAGCCCCACTTCCCGATTTCTCTTCTCTCTTGAGTTATCTGTGGTTGAAATATTTTAACCCTTTTGACTATCTATGTCATTCGAGGCCGATTTATTGAATGAAATTCAAGAGTTCCCATCGTACAACATCGAGGTAGCTGTTTTGTGCCTTTCTTTGGTTTTATTGGGATTATATATGCTTAAATTTTCGAATACCCATGTTTTGGGTATTGTGTGTTATGGAATTTAACCACATTTAAGACCTATTATGGTGTTTTTTGAGAAAGGGGTTATTAATTATGCATAAGGTTTATTACCTTGATTATGGGTATATTTACCATGTTTGATTGATTATGAACATTGGGTCTAGAAAGCATGTTAGGATTTATTTTTTTTCCATGCCAAGTGATTGTTAGGATGGAGTTATTGTTTTTTTGAGATGGATGTGTTTCACATTGAGAAAGTACAACCAAGGTAAATTGACTATGAGAGCTTCCTGAGGTAGGGTCATTTTTGTATTTTTTTTATTGTTTACTAGAGGTATTGATAATGAGATATGTCATGGGGTCATTTAAAAGAAGATTTAGACCATGAGAGATACCTAGAGGGTCGTTATGAAATGAATTTTGGAATATATGGAATTGATTATGAGAGTTTCCAGGGGTCATTATAATTATTGTTTCTATGCAGACCAAG
The DNA here is from genome assembly GCA_963277665.1 of Viscum album. Taxonomy (NCBI): domain Eukaryota; kingdom Viridiplantae; phylum Streptophyta; class Magnoliopsida; order Santalales; family Viscaceae; genus Viscum; species Viscum album. The sequence continues at coordinate 495,412,695 of OY728132.1, forward strand.
GGGTATTGACCATGAGATCTACCCACGTGGTCATTTTTAAATATTTATTGATAAGAAGGAAGAAAGGTGGTAGAATGTGTGATCTTTTCAAGAGTGACATTATTATTTATTGAATTAATGATATGTTAAACCATAGGGGTTTGATGGTGAGAACATTCCCAGAGGGTTTCCTTTGAATGTTGTTGAATGTGAAGAGTCTTCCAAGATAAAGCACAAGCTTGAACTTGGTCTTACTTTATTATTAGATAGTATTATAAGAAATCCGTTTTGCTGTTACACTAGGGATATCGAGATTAGTCTAGATTCTGAGATTTCATTATCCATCGAATTGAATAACTAAAAAATATAATTAAAAAAAATTGAAACTGTTGGATTGTTTAATTTTGAGTACTCCCTAGTTTATTGATTCATTTCTGCGTATTACCTGCTATATATATTCACTGATAGTTAGGCACAAATCTTTTGGTGGTTGCCTACTGGGATTCTTATCACACCATATTTAGTTAATGATTTTGGACCATAATAGATTATATGGTTTTTGGTATCGATAAGGGAAAGCACCCTTCTTCATGAGGTACTTGAGAGCTGCAAGAGCTGGAGAGCATGAGACCAAGCTGAGGCTTGCAATGCTATTGGATTTTACTGTTTTCTATACTATGGTTTAATTATTGTATTTCCAGCATTGGGACTTGTTTGGATGCTTTTATAGATACACGTGACATGCATAATTTATTTAAATATATATATATGCTACATTTGATTATACTACCAGTCTTCCACTATTTATTTTTTTTGAATGGTATTACTGCTTCCGCTACTGTTTTCTACTTGTTTATGCTATGTATACTCTTCCTATGAGGGCATAGTTTCCTCACAATCACACCCAAGGCCCTCCCTGCTTGTCGACAGCCTCTTGAATTTGGGGAAATGTGCTTGAGGCCCTATGGACAACTGGGTACAGAGAACCATTGGGTGGAACCTGAATCTGGGATGTTATTGTGGCCCACCATGGTGGTGGATAAGGCCTACATAATTTGGTTAAGGGCGGTGATCAGGGGCTGATGATAACAAATTATAGTAATGGCTCACAAAGGGGGCTATGCCATCCCACTACGGGTGGTGGATCGGGCCACAAGCAATGGATTGTGTTGTCACACATTGACGTGGTGGCCGTGACGCATCACAAAATATGAGGGCCATAGTACAACTAGACTGTGGTGGAAGTAGAACCTGTAGAGTCCCATGGTGTGTTCAGAAGATGCACCTCGCCTGCCACGTCTCGGCTAGAGAAGGCCAACCCACTCAAATCTGGTCAAGAAAGAGAAGGTGTGCTACCCCAGGTGGCCCAGCGGGTCGGATATGTGACCCCGTCAATCCTATCTAGGCCCATCAGATCAGGTCAGATCTGGGTGGGGTCTGATCAGGTCAGACCGGACCCTGACCAGGTCAGACCGGACCTTGACCTAACTGGCCCTATTTTAGTAAAATGATCATAACTTAAAAACTGCACATACGACCGGTGATCCATTTGCGGTGTTGGGACCCTCGTGACAAGAAGGTCCTTTTGATATACTCCAAGTGAGTTTCCATGCAGGTTGAGTTTTGAAAAATGGCTTGAGGAGTATACTCTCTTAGAATCAAGCGTGCTATGAGCATAAATCTTATAGCTTTCTACGATGAGAAGGAAGTGATGAGTGGACCTCAGTGGCCCGATATCCAAGTGACCTCAATGGCCCAAAAGACGAGCAGTAGCTGAGCGGACCTCAGTGGCCCAGTAGATGAGTGGTAGATGAGCAAAACTCAGTGGAACGACATATGAAAAGTGGCCGAGCAAACCTTAGTGGCCCGATAAATGAGTGGTATTCGAGTGAAACTTAGTGGCACAACAGATTAGCAGTAGTCAAGTGGGCCTCAGTGGCCCGATGGATGAGCAGATCATAGTGACTAATTGGGGATGAGTCAATCGATAGTACAAGATGATTCATATTTACAACTAATAATCATTCTTTCTATACTTTATGTTATACCTCTGTGAGATGAAAAATTCTTAGTGTGTACTTTTCTTCTGTGGTCTTTCTTTGTGGTTTGGGGTCCCTATTGATTATTCTGTTACTCACCCCTATATAGGCTTCATCTATATGTGTTGTGTATTGTGCATACAACCAACGCTTTGAAAGATACCTTGGTGGACCAAGACCAGGTGGTTCCTAGAGAGATCGGACAAGCGAGGCATACTCCTATGGCATCTTCCAGCTACTATACACCTACCCTTCAGGTAGGGTTTTCTACGGGAAGATTATCAGAGACCTTATACTCACTTGTTTACAACTTGCCTTTTTTGAGTTTGTATTCTATTATATTTAGCTTATAGCTTGTACCTCCACTCTCAGTGGTTGTTTTAGTGGTATGCATGTTTTCTTTTTCAGCATTCTGGGATGGGGTTGTGAGTGTGTGTGTGTACTGGTACTCAAAAAATGCCTCCCACTTGCTGGATAATGCCTTCGGTGCTAGTCTCCAACCCCTAACCTTTGGGAGGTGGGCTTGGGGTAGTCTTAGTCGGGACCTAGTGGATGGGTTGGGAAAATATCATTTCTTTGATAATCCATTTAATAATACCATTTTAAAAAACAATTTTATTATTAAGAAATATTTAAAATTTCATTTGAAAAATTTCGTGAGAAAAATAACCTTTTTTACTTTGAAAAACAAATTTTAAAACATAAATAATTTTGAAAACCTTTTTCTTTTAAAATATATTTGAAAACATATAAAGGAATCTTGAAAATATTTTGAAATTTTTTTTCGACGAAAATACTTTAAAAACATAAAAAAGTTTTGAAATAATTTTAAAAAACTATTTCAAGAAAATGGATTTTAAAACATGTAGAAAATTATTGAAATCATTTAAATATTTTTCTTTGAAAATAACCCATTGAAAAAATATAAATTAATATTTGAAAATACTTTAAAACACTTTTTTAGATATTAACCATTTTTTGAAGCCTTTTTCTTCAAAAATATCTTCCAAAACCTATGAAGGAAATGTTTAAACAATAAAACATTTTTAAAATAATTTTTCATTTAAAATGAGCCTAAAAGATCATTTTTTAAATTTTTTTTGATTTTTTTGGAAAACCTGGTTTTTGAAAAAAATAGATATCCGACCAAAGAGAGACAAGGTCATATTTTCTGAAAAACATTTTCTTGATTATATAAAGTACCATAGAGTGGGATAATGGTACCAATACAATAATATATCTTGAATAACCATAGTAGAACAATATTCATGAGAGTTATTGAGATATGGATCACAATATTTACTTAATAGAAGCATAATTATAAACAATCCTAATAAATGATGATATTGTGGAAATATTCTCTTACCACTTTGGTATATTTAAATCATAATTTCCATGAGACAATAAAATTACATAAAGTTTATAATATCATAAAAATAATAATATTGATGTTATAACATGTCAAAGGGATATAATATACACCTCCTAAAATAATATAGGTTTATAGAAAAACATGTGTCTTAACGAAGTCAAATTGAGATAAAAATAGCTTAGTGATTCAGAATCTTCTGAACAGTAAACCCCAAGAAAGGGTGATCATAAAAAGGATATGTAAATATACATAAAATTAAGGATAATAATCATATAATAAATTCATGGAAAGTATATATAGAAAAAATATGAGTGGTGAATATGTCATAAGTCTCCTAGAAATAAAAGTAAGACTAGAAATCCCCGTATCTTATGTATTGACTCTATCCATACTCATGAAAAACTCCTTTATAATAAATATAATTTTATTATAAATATAAAAAAAACCCATATTATTATATATAATTAAATATATGATTTTATTATGACTTCATATTACATGTTTATTAATAATTACATGTTAATGTAATGTTTCAGATAATATCCACTTTGTTTTTAGAATATGTTTTGACTTATTATTCTTAATCTTATTTCTTATATCATAAATTAATTATATAAATAATGTAAAAAATGATATAAATATCATATATATTGATTATATAAATATTTATAACAATCTATAAAAGGTATAAATATAAAATAAAATACACCGTTCAAGGAGATGGTAGGTCGTACATACACATGAATGTTGTTTATATTTTATTATAATTTTGAAACAAATAAAATAAATGACATATAAATGTATTTGTATATGATATAATTAAAGTTTAATTATTATTTCATATTGATCATATATGTTTAATGAACCCATCTATAATACTTTCTATGTAAATTGTGAACGAATCACATCGATTTGAGGAGGCTATAGTCCACATGTCCACAAATGAAGTTATCATATTTAAAAAAAAGGAAATAATGAAGGTATGTGTTTCATAAAAATTATAGAAGTACTTATAGAACATAATTATCATACATATCATATAAAAATATTTTTTTCATCATAGTACTCAACCATGATAGGTGGTAAAGGAAAAATGAACGACACCATTTCACGAGGAAGTAGTTCACCATAAATGAACTATAAGATCGTTATCCATTTGATTGATGTGTGTATGAGTGTAGGTATAAACCTTATTATAAATATATATCAATATATTTACGATAATTATGTTATTATTTAACAATTTGATAATAATATTTGATGGGGTGGAGAATAAAAATTAAACAAAAGAGTTAGTGGAAGGATGCTACCCCTTCTTTGGGTAACTCCTTTTGGTTTTCACCAAAAGGATTGCTTGGATAGATTTATTCCCAAAGGGATGATTCTTATATTAAGGGAGGTAATTTTTGAGTATATTTGGGAAGGTTTTGGAAGATCTTAAAGGTATTGATAGGTGTAAATAGAGGGGGGAGACGAGGCCTTTTATAAGTGGGGAAAATGACACATTGGATATTCTTGAAAAGATTTCAGTGCTCCCAACATTTTTTCTATCCAAAAAGGGTTAAAATTCAATTATTATTGATACTTAGAGGTTTAGTGTTTTAAATATGTTTAAATAACAATTCTTTTACAAGTTTAGTGTCATTGTTACACCTTATTTTCTAATTTTTGTCATTAATTAAGCTTGTTTTTACCTTAATCACTGTAATTAATTTTCATTACATTCCCTAATATTTTTCAAAAAAAAATTAATTTAAACTTATTAGAAATTAGAAATTATTCTTATTATAAATATTGAATCCATTTTTTTAAATTATAATGAAGTAATTTATATAAATTAATTTTAATTTAATCCCATATACGGGATGAGACATTAAGTTTTTAATGTGAAGAAGTCCAAAATATTGTACTATTTTTATATCGTATTTAAATGTAAAATTGTTTATAATGACCTAAATTGGATTAATTTATTTATAATTTACCTAAATAAACCTTAAAACAAAATATAAATATAATTTAACTATATAAATAAATTAGAAGAAAAATATATTTTTAATTAAAATTTAGTATTTTTAACCATTCATCAAAAAAATAAGTTTTTTAGAAAATAAATAAAATTCACCCCAAGATAAAATTGAAATTATGAATTAAAAAATAAATTTTATTTTATCAAATTATTTTTTGGTAAGTTTCTAAAATTAATTTTATTATTTTTCATAGGAAATAAAAATGTGTTCTTTTAAGAAAATAGTATTTTTGAACATAATTACTTTACTAAAAATGCTATATATTATTATCAATGTGTTTTATTTATATAAACCTTTATAAATAATATTTAGAAGTATTTATTTCTATTCACATTATTATGTTTAATGGCTATGTTATAACTATCTCATTTAAAAATTATAACAGTAAAATGTTGTTTCATGGAAACTCAGTGGTGCGTGTATAGAAAACTATGCTAGTGCTACATGTAGAAAAAGATTAACGTGGTGTAGTGTAGAAATAAAGTTTTACTTAGTATAACATGCAATACAAAACATCAAATAATTTATTTGAAAAAGGATCATAAAAACTCAGGGTGTTACACCCTACACCCAATTTTTTGTAATAAATAGAACCCATGGGTCCCCATTTTACACATACGATAGAAAAAGGAGTCACCTGAGGCACCTAAGTAAATATAGATATGGAAAATACAACCAAGTATCCAAAATAACCCTCCTTTATGCGTTTTTTGAACCCAAGAGTAGGGATAAGGGAGATAAAAAGTCTATTCCCAAGCCATTCGAACTAAATATATTCTTGGGATCTAAACCAATAGAGTGTCTAAAACTTGGGTCTAATACCTCATTTTCAAGACACCTTGGAGATAGACCAATAGATCTATAAACACATGGGAATGGATACTTGAGGACTTAGACACTTGAGTGTCAATACTTGAGTTCCTAACCACATGGGTGCTGATACTTGAGAACAAAACCTTCCAAACACCAATACATGAACACTCAACCACTTGGGCACTGATAATTAAGTGATCAACCACCTAGGCATTGAAGTACATGATTTTGAATTTTCCTAGGTCATCTACCTATGCACATCTCTACCTAGGTCACCTACCAAGGTGATTCATCACCTAGGGCCCATAACTTGGAAATCCATAAACTAGGCCTCCATAAAGGGGTGGTTCATAACCAAGGACCCCATAATAGGGTGAAAATTTTACCAGGTACTCTACTAGTTCAAAAAATCAACTAGGGCCCTATACTTAGGGGCCAGTTCGCCTAGGTCACAATAAAAGAGAATCCCATGTTCCAAAACCTCCTACCTAGAAACCTATAACTTTAAGACTCATATATGGATTCTTAATATACATGACTTAGATAAGAACATCAAAATACACCCCATTGATAATGTATTCCTTTGATAATGGGTTATTCTTAGTTATTCCTACAAAACAGATAGTATTGTCATGGAGTTTACAATCATTTATTACCTAGATAACAAGGGTCCCTATCATGGGGATAATGGTGATACTTTACCTAGATCATGTTTGTCATCTTAGATGACTTATATCTAGTATTCAACTCGTAAGAGTAATCAATGGACTCATTTATTACACTAAATGAGCTAGAGGCATATATAAGGGTCTCATACTAGGTAAAAACCCTAAGTCTTCTTGCCATTAAATAAGTTACCAATTGGACCAATAAACTTAGGGTAAACCAATATATATGACCGACTATATACCTTATTGAATCCTCTTTCATGATATGAGTTTCCTTACCATATGATGTTAAACTACATAAACCGATCCTACCACACGACATTAAATTATTAAACTCATATTACATGAGATTTGATTCCTATAATCCATGATATGTAGGGAACCTCTCTAAGGTTCAATACCAACATCCCAACATAGTTACTATCAATTATCCCCCTTGTGAAGTGGTATCTCCCAAACATAACTATCCTTATTATGTAACAATAATAAGAAACCAACCACCTTTGTGATGAGCATAAGATTCCCTTTGTGTTGATAATATGATGACATATTCTTCATTTTGTGATGAGAATAAGGTTCCCTATGTGATGATAATATGATAACCTATCATTACTTGTGAGACTATAATAATATTCCTTCATTGTCACGACCCGCCCTCGGGGTCCGTGCCGTGACTACCCCAAGCCCGCCTTCCATAGGCCAGGGGCTGGCGACTAGCACCAAGGCGTAAATCCCGGTAAAAAGGGAAGGCATTGCCTTTGTAAAGTAAACAAACACCACAGAGTAAGCAAGAGGAAAGTAAACACTAAACAAAAGCAGAGTACAACTGAAAGTGCGGAAAAGTAAATGGACCAGAATACAAACCCAAACTGAAAGTAAAGTACAACTCGAAAGGGAAAACAGCAACTGAAAAGTAAAAAGCCGCTACTCCGAGCTGTCCACTGGAAATCCCACCTGTTGGGTGGGTACAGATAGCTCCTCTGCTCCACAGGTCCCGCCGTCTGCTCCGAGCACGTCCCGCCCAGTGGTCCACCTCCGGGTACCATCCCGCTCTGCAAGCCTCAGCTAAGGTCAACGCTGTCCGTCATCTGTAACCAACACAACGTAGTGCGGGAAAAGCCTGTGCAGGGGTGAGTATAAGCTACTCAGTAGGGACCCCGAGACCCCTGAAGGTCTCTCAAATCCACAATGGATAAATCACGAAGAAAGGTACAATCACGAAGTAACAACTGTCACTGCTTAGGTATATGCCCATACATATACCTAAGTCATCAAATTCAAATATGCTCCAACCTCCGAGCCCAAGTACAACTCAGTCCACACAAGAAAGTAAACGTATTCCACACAGGAAAGCAAAACGTAATCCACACAGGATAGTACAACACAATCCACACAGGAAAACAACAGGTTTCATCTCAACCAGGATTTTCATTAACGAAACCGTAACTGTTGAAGAGTCCCATCTCTGAAGTGTACAGTGGTCCTGTCACGACTCCGAGGTACTGCTCACTAACCTAAGACTACTGAAGTACTCCTCCTGTCGAGTACCGTGGGTCTGCTGCCAACTACCGGGCGCTCCGTCCGCTGAGGGTCTGCTGCCAAATACCGGGCGCTCACCCAGATAGCCTACAAAGGTACTCCTCCAGTCGAGTACTGTGGGTCTGCTGCCAACTACCAGGCGCTCCGTCCGCCGTGGGTCTGCCGCCGAATACCGGGCACTCCGTCCACTGGGCTAGTCGACTCACTCCAAGTTGATTCGGTCGAGCAGTCTTCAGGTCTCAGCCGGTTTCACGGTCTCTGTACTCTGTACGCTCGTCTCCAGTATCGCAGGTCTGCCACTACAACCGAGCGCTCCACTGCCAAGGATATGCTGCTACAACCAAGCGCTCCACCGCTCAAGGTAAACAAAAGATTCAGCTCACACAGGTTCGGAAGCACTGTTCCACGTAGGATCGCTGAGTGCTGTAGTCGTCGTCGTCAAATCCACACAGGATTTCTGTACTGTCGTTGTCGCAGTCACAGTAGCAGTAGTAGTAGTAGTAACAGTCGCAGCCAGCACTAGGGTTCCCGCACACAGCAAGCTCGTTCGGAGGGTCCGCTCCACGAGCCGAGAGGCTGATACATCAACTGTCACAAAGACCAGAGTTGATGTATCCAAAAGTTCCGTATCCTCAACAGGAACTCAACGCAACAGACGGCGCGTCGATCGGACGCCCGGTCTGAGAGTTATTGGCATTTTCGTCTCCGGGGCCCGGTTGGTTTTAAGGCAAAACCAACCCGACCGTACTCCAACTGCGTCCAAAACCTCGGGCGGAGTATGCCAAAAGATCCGTCTCACTAAGAGGATCACAACACAGCTGACGGCACGTCAATCGGACGTCCGTAGCTCAAGATATGAGTGTTTCCGCTCCGAAGGCCCGGTTGGTTTCGTGAACGAACCAACCCAGCCGAACTCAAAGTAATCCGAAACTTTGAGTGCGATATACCGAAACGACCGTCTCGATCCAATGATCGCGTTTCCGTAGACGGTTCATCAATCGGAGGTCCGAGGCTCAAGTTATGGCCAAAAGACCGGAACTGGTTCGAAACGGGGGGGTCCGGGTCCGGGCCCACCCGGCCCGACCCCCCCTGGGGCGGCGCGGCGGCGCGGCGGCACGGGAAGCCGCGGAGGCTTGTCGCCGCGAGGAGGCTGTGCGGGGGAATTTAATTCCCCCGCTAATTGGTTGGCGGCGCGGCCTTTGTGCCGCGCCTTTTTGCAAGGAAACGGCCCCCGCACGTGGGGGCCGGCTGGTAATAAAACCGGGGGGGCTGCTGCCCCCCCCCCCTCCTTTAAAGAACCGCCCCCTCATAAAGAGGGGGGTTTTTATGTGTTGGCCGGGGGATTAATTCCCCCGGTTTAAAGCCTTCCGGCCGGCCAGCTGGCCGGCCGGTTTTCTCCAACGGGACCGGAAATTCCGGTCCCCTCTTCAGCTTCCGTCGCCGGCGGCCCGGCCGCCGGTCTTCTCATCCCGCCGCGGCCCGTAACCGGCCGCGGTCTCCTCGTCCCGCCGCGGCCCGGAACCGGCCGCGGTGTTCGTCGTCCGGCGCGGTGCGATGGCACCGCGCCCTTTCGCCGTGCCTTGATTCCTTTCAACGCGGCGCGACAGCGTCACGTTCTTGAAGATTCTTCCTCGGCGTGGCGCGACGGCGCCGCGTAAAATAATTGCACGATTATTCGCGTGGTGCGACGGCACCACGCCACTTTGCTTCCACCCACAAGAAATAACAACAAGAACGATGGAGGGGGTTCGGCCGTGTTCATGCGGTCCGACCCCCTCACGTTATGCAATAACACATCTTAAAATTAATCCAAAGCCACACGATAAACTTGCTAAAATTCATGATCAAGAATAGAATAATTAAACAATAATCAACAACCCCTACCTTGGTATAAGGTTCGAAGATTTGTCTACGTTCCGCGGAAGACGACGTCACGGAGGTCGGGCGTCGCGGTCGTCGTTCGTCAAATTCGATGACGAAGAGGTGCGTCCGAAGAGGCACGTCGTTGGCGAAACCTTGTTCACCGACGAAGGTTGTCCGAGGAAGAAGCAGTGTTCTCTCTCGTTGACACGGAAGAAGAAGAAGAGCGGAGCGGCGTTCTTCGTCGGTACTTGAGCGTTCTTCGTCAAGTCTTGAGGAAAGTCAATTAAAAAGAAAACAACGAACTCAAGAACCCTTACCTCGATAGTCACACATTGACGTAGTCGTGGAATATCTGTGTCAATTCCTTTGACGTCACAGGAAGAGTCGTTGTCGATGGCATTCGTCACGGAAATCCGTCGCAGAAGAGACGACGCGGAAGAAGTACGTCGCGTCGCGGATACGGCGTCGCGGATGGACCGTGTTCTTCGGCGGAGAAGTTCTTCGTTGAAGAACGGCGTTCTTCGCGTTCTTCGTTGAGTTTGAAGAAGATGAAGAAGAATTGCCTACTCTCTCAAGGAGATAAAATTCTAACCAAATAAAATAAGACTCTTTCTTATTTTATTCACACAACCCAACCTCTTTGAATTTCAAAGGTTTGAAATTCAATAACCACACACAACTCACCTCATTAACTCAGTACATTTAATTCATAGGTTTATAACTTAAGTTAACATAATTTAAGTGGGAGTTGAGGGGGTTTTAGAGGATATGAAGGGGTGGGGTTCGTGTGGGCCCCACCACCCTCATAACCTCCCATGGGAGGTTGGGTGGTTACCCAACATCCAACAAGAGATATCACTTAGAGTAAAATAATAAAAATTGTAGTGTAATTACAAAGTAAACATCCACAATTTTTATTATCAACACTCGCATGAACGCAACTCCAGAACAGGAGTTCCTAAGCGTATACCGGAACTACGGTTCCATCGGTGCCCTCGGATTTCAATTCCGAGCACTGGATCAAAAGTTAGAAATTCCCGCTCGTTCGTTCACTGAACGTACCCGAGCCAAACTTCGGAAAATGATTCCGGGCACTCTGGGCCTCGGAATCAGGTGCCGTCTGAAACCGCGCTCTTGTAAAATTCTAAAGAAAATTAAGAAAAAATTTTCCTTGAATTTTAAGGGTCTTTACATTCATATCCTAACATGAAGATGATAAAATGGGATTCTACTAGGTATGAGCCCAAGCTTTCCAATTTTCCTCCCATTTCTACTTACATCTGAAAGTGGGTGCACAACCATATAAGGGAATCCAATTAGGTGTAATCACTAACCTTCCTAGCCATCCTATATCATTTAGTTACGAATGGGAAAGGGGGTAAGAAACCATTTAAGAGACTCCTAGGTGTAAACACTAACCATACCTTCTCATATCTAATTACCAATAGATAGGATAAACTAGAAAGAGTCACTCATGTGTATGTCCCAAACCAAACACTTCTATGTACATTTTACCTTGGAATTCATTCTAAATGATGTTTAAGTTCTTGTAAGTGGTCATAAATAAACAAACATAAAAATAAACACATAGGTCCTTATCAACAACCATAAAAGGTATGATGTATCCTATATAGTGGCACCAAAATGTGTAGGTTATAATTCCATTTATAGAGATATATAGAATGTCCCTATCATATTCCCAATCCCAACATCACAACACCTATCACCTTCTTGGGAGGTGATAGAATTTAGAGTTCCAAACGGTGTGTCTTTAAACCATACATTCACTAACTAATTATAGAATGATGTAGAACCTATAATACATATATATTTTCACATAAATTCATGGTTTCAGTTTATAACTTTAATGGTGGTACAATTCATGCGTTTTTATTTAATAAGGATTCATATATATATCTTAAATATTTAAGTGATTCTTGAAGTATGCAATAATTATCCCCTAATGGGTGTGATTAGACCAACCTCCCATCATCTCAAACAACAAGTTATGAAAAGTTTCTCTAGTAAAGTCCCATAAACCACTTTCCTTTTGAAAGTAAGTTCTCATCAACTTAAAGCATATAAGAGTGGAAACACATTAAAAACTGGCATGGATAAACATGACCAATTCACTTTTATCCAATATAATTATTTTATATTTTCATTTTAATGTTTTTAATATTAAATCATTCATATTTTAAAATATGTGATAATTTATAAACCATTTTATTATTGAAAAGTAAACATTTCAAATTTTATATAAAGAACATATAAAAATTAAATTTTATAAATTTTATTTTTTTGAAATATTTAAAAAATTAATAGCAAAAAATAATTTTTGAATGGATTAAATAATTTAAAAATAATTACTTCACATAAAAATTATAGATTTACATTTATTAAATATTAATAAATAAGTATAAACACTTTTATATTATTTTTTTCCTATATAATTTTTAAAATTTTATAAATTATTCACCATTTAAATTTAACTTAAACCATTAGAGAAATATAACAAAATATTTTTGTTATGATTTAACCCCCTATTAGATTCGGTGAAGACTTAGAGGGTCCGCATCAATTTAGGTGTTTGAAATTTTAACAGAAATATAATTTCCATAAAATTATTTCCAAAATAGAATTCACTATGGTGTAAAAAATTCTATTTTGGTCCTCTAAAATGATGTGATCCTTTCTCATTTTGATGTTTTTTTCATGTTAGTCCCCAATAATTTTAGGTTCAAGACATTTTAGACTTCTTTGTTTTTCCTAGTTTCTATAGGGAGCCTAAAATTTTGATTAGGACTACAAAAGTCCAAAATGGATTGGCCCATGCCATGCCCAGCCCTCGATTTAATGTATTCCATGTAACAAATACAATTTCAACATGGAATAGTGCATCATCATACAATGTTTTATTTTTCATGATTTTTCATTGACACCCAAAATAGTCGTTTTTATTCCTCTATGACGTGTTCTTATAACATTTATAAGAACCTTTACAATTTTTTATAATCTTTATACCATGGTCCTTTGGTTTGAAGAACCAAAATTGGTGTTTTTCATGGGCTATTACATAGTGCCTGGGAAAATTATATTCTAATTTTTTAATTCATTTTGAAATAAAAACTAAACATTGATAGTTTTTCTGTAATCCCATTTTTTGGATTTAGATGGATGAATAACATCCTAAAATTAGTGAAAGAACAACTCTAAAAATTATTAATCTCAAAATCTATATATATATTTTGAATGAATATAAACGAAGAACAAGATGACATACCTTATATTAGGGGATCCGACCTATCAATGTTTTTCATAATTTTTTTTATTTGAGATCACTGAGAAGTATTTGAAATACTCTTTCTTCTAAAGTTGTCCATGGATTATGAGAATAAACTAATACTTAGTTTGGACCTCTATCAACACTATAATCTATTAGAACTTTGTTTAATGGTGAGAGAGAAATGACAGTAAAAAAATAATTTTATTGGAAGAGTTATAACAATAACATGATAACATCCAACAAGGGAAATCTCTTGCATGAGGGTTGAATTGATTTATATAAGCATACAAGAATCTTAAAATATTCTTATTCATGATATATTTTATAAATGTATTTAAAGTTTCAACACATTTTAAATTTATATATGAATCCAATTAATTTTTTTTAATGTTTAAATTATTATCATCAGATGATCAAACTTGTGACACCTATATATCATTATTGTATTGAAGTTTATATTATTTTGAGGTAGTTTAAAATTTTGGAATCCTAGGGTTTAAATTCTTATAATTATGTAAATTTACTCTAATTTCATAGTTTTTATTCAAGGCATTGGGGAGACTATGTGGGGTCATGAAGGAATGGATATTTCTAGATATTTTCTTGTTTCATGATTTGGCTTTCATGTGTAGTGCATTGTTGGATCCAAACTTAGAAAAATCAATAAAAAACTATGTCAGTCGTTTTTGGGGGGTTCTCGAACACAACTTATGAATAGTTAAAGAAAAATGTGTATGTTAAAATGTGGTGGTGTTGAAACTTTTAACAAATATTCTTTCTACGGTTGGTACATGATTTGGTAAATTATAGAGCTAAACTATGTGAGTGTGTTTTACTTTTACAGTATGAGTTACATAGTTAGTGTATAATTTCCCAAACCATGCATCCTTACCATGAAATCCACATATATTTAATTAAACGGGTTAACCCTTGTTCTCCCCTTTGAATTTAATGATTTTTTACATCCTTTATTCCCCTACTATTTATCCAACCCCCATGGTGCAAGTGGGAACTTCTCCACTTATCCCTTATTTATTTTAGGTCTTATTTCCCTTAATTTTAACTAAAAACACTTTGTAAACCACTCATTTATATTTTTTTCTTCCATTATTATATCCTATTATCCCATTTCTATTTGGTTCAAATGTCTCTCATAAACCCCAAGTGGTTACTTTTTCTATTATTAGTGTTTGGGGTGTCCTAACATTTTGGATTTTGGTTTTTATAGATTATAGAGGGTGTGTTCATTCTCGATTGAACATTCTCCATCGAAGGAGATGAATTGAATAATTTTTTTTGGGATTTACCCTTGAATTTAGATAGTTTTTTTTAAATTTAATATCATTGACTTATTTATTGGTTTTGGATTTATTATTTTGTTAAATTAAATGTATATGTTGTAGGAGTGGTGAATTTTATAAATTTTATAAAAATCTTATCACTTGGAATAAAGGTGTTTTTGATT
Source organism: Viscum album (assembly GCA_963277665.1). Taxonomy (NCBI): domain Eukaryota; kingdom Viridiplantae; phylum Streptophyta; class Magnoliopsida; order Santalales; family Viscaceae; genus Viscum; species Viscum album. Next base: position 495,427,746 of record OY728132.1, read on the forward strand.
TTTCAATTCATTTAATGAAATTATTTTAAGTTCCATGTGTTTTTAAAATTTGTTATGGGACATGTTTTAAATTAATATCATAGTTATGGGTTTTTACCCTTTTTAGGTTATGTTTAAAAGAAAATTGGGGTTCTATATGAAATTATTTGAGGTGGGGGGGATTGATTTGATTCCTTTGATGGTTTTGAAATAAAAATTGATGTTTTATTTTGAATGGTTATATATTTGGTTCTATAATATTTAAATACATGGAATTATTTAAAAAAAATAATGGATTTTCTAAAATAAATTTTATGTGCTGTGAAATGGATTGGCATGTCAAGATTATTTTTGAAAATCCTATTTACCATATTTAAGATTTTTTTTAAAGTGAGTGAAGACCTACATATATCCCCTTATATTTGATTGTTTATATGAAGTGGGATACCTTGGAGGTGGTTTTATAATTTTTTTTATTTTTTATGCTTATGCATGTGAAATGAAGCTACTTCTTTTGATAGTGTAAGTGACGAGATGAGATTTATTTCAAATTATTGAAACCATTTTATGTGATAATATCATTATATATTTTCTTTCTCACATCCATTTATTAATTTCATTGGAGTATTAGGTAACTGTGTAGATTATATGGAGATAATGGACCCATATAGTGGATTGTGCTCTTTCTTGGGGGTTACTACCTAGGAAGTAAATTTCTTTTGGGATAGATTATGTGTTTGGTTTTGTAAGAATATAAGAACATATATTTGAAATAGAAAAAGAATTTAGAAACCAAATACAAGGATTTGCATAAAAAAAACATGAAACTAATTAAAATACTAAAATTAAGAAATATTGTAAATCCAGAATACCTTACACTAAAGAGCCACTACAACCATATTGATCTCCTTTGGATGATTTTGAGCCTGATCAAAATATGGAAAACAAAATCTTCCAACCATTTCAGTGTATCCATAGGTCAATATAAATCATCTGAAATTTATATGGGATCAATCTTTTCCTTCATAGAGTTGTAGTACCTCTATATGCAAATGAGGAAGATGAAAGTGAGAAATGGGTTCCTATTTGACATAGGATTAATATCCACACACATCTGTCATTATATGGAAGTATGGTTTATATAAAACCCTTGGGAAATCCAAGGTGGTGTCTATATTAACTCATGTATTAAAATTTATGTATAAATTTCTTGTATGGTTCAAGAATCATATGTATTTATTCCCTATATGCTTCATATAAATATGAAATGATATCATTTATTGAAATATTAAGCGGAAAATGGGTTGGGTGTCCAGCACATAGAGAATAATATATGAAATTCATACAAAGAATAATTTTCATATAGTCTTATATAATATATATTAATATTATATATATTTATATATTATTAAGTGTATATATTTCATTAAATATCACACTTGAACTAAAGACTATAAGATTTTGTTCCATTTTACCTTATATTGTATCATTTATAATAACTTGAGAAAACACATCTAAAAATAATTTTTGTATCTTCCAAAAAGCTTTTGGAAATCTATCATTAACTTCACTTTATATCCCATGAAATTTAATGACTTGTGAACACCCATCCAAGACACTTTAGGATTAACTCTAAAAAACTATTAGGGAAGCTCTCCTATTCAAAATCAATCATCATTTAGTCAACTAAAAAGTGTGGCCCCATTGTCCTTTATATCATTGATAAAAAATAAAAAATATATCAATCTATATTTGTATGCAAAGAGTGGTCACTAGAAAATAATCAATGTTACCTAATATATAAAGGGATCTAACATGATCTCTATCAAGCACATATATTTATATAATTATGTCCACTGGTCTTCAGTATATGAAAATGTGAATTTTAATATTTTTCCATTTATCTAAGACATAAGGTGACCATGGGACATAGATCGTGTCAATACAATATAGCTAACTCATATTTTTTGGATTTTCTGAGTGTAGACTGATCTGATTGATAAATAAATCACATTTCATTCATCCTTATGAACAATCACATCATATGTCACATATATGGATTGATATACAATATCTAAGTGTGGATATACACTCCCTATTTCTATCCCAATAGAGGGACCAAATTTCATACTCATCACCTGAGAGGAGAAAAATCCCATCTTGGTTAAGATTCAACCAATAACATGATCATAAACTTACCCAACCACCCATATATTAAATAATTCAATATATATACTTTTTTTGTAGGGTATAAAATTACAAAGATTATCTTTCTCTGTTTCTTACCAACCTCAGGTATAGGAGACTCAAATATGATCCTTGCACCCCTAGCATACCAAATAAATCTGTATAACACTCAATGTTTTATATTTATTAGTTCATCCATCACACATAAATAATCCTATATTTTGTTTTTTGACTAATGAGAATATTTTGTATCTCTATACAAGAACCCTTCTAAAATTAACCATAACATTTTTTCATAACCTATAATACTCCATGATGAAAAATTTTTCGGGATAAAATCAGTTCATACTTTGAGAGGTCAATTATCATTGTACTACAATAAATGTGTATATAATATTTATGTAGCCAAGGTGAAATAATGATAAAAATTAGGTTTCCCTTAATATTATACTTTTCAATATTAATAAAATATTTAATAATATTTAACAAAAAAACATAAACACCAGTTTATCATATCATATATAATTAACTGACAGTTCAGTCTTATGTTCTTTGCAATTTCTAGGTTTTTTAACACATTAAATCATATATAATCTATGTAACATCTCTATTTGACCATATTATAAAAATATACCACTAAAATATTTAGTGAAAAACATCTATGAAGTAATCTAATTTTAATAATAGTGAGAATTAGGAACTATATTCTTAATTGTTTATCTTTTTTAACTTATTTAAACTTGTTAGCTTCAAAACATAAATTTTTATGATGTCAACTTCTATTTTATACTTAGAACTCATTATAAGTCCACCATCCTCATTTTATGAACCATATTCCATTAAAAAAATTCATTGAATTAATTTATCTACTTACATTATTGTTTATGTTTCCTCCTAAACCCTTTTAGTATAAAGTAACAATTACTTCAATATAGTTACTAAATATAACTCTTACATTTATATTTATTTCCATACCCTAAAGTCTTTTCGGATAAAGTGATAACCACTTTGATCTGGTAACTAATTTTACTCTTTACATTTCTATTTTCTAACATATCCTAAAGCACTTTTAAGATATAAATTGTTAGTTCAGTTTTTAAATTTGAATGGTAAAAACTTTCAAAAAACAATGTCTTTCAATTTTCATGGTAACTAAATGTAACTATTTACATTTTTTTATTTTCACTTATCTTAAACTATTTGAAGATATTGGGTGAAAAAAATTTATATTAGTCTAGTGTAATAGTGTTATCCACATTCTAAATTCCAACTAAATGTAAAATTCTATATTTTTCTTTATCATCACATATCCTAAACATTTTAGGATATTAAGTGGAAACCAATTAAACTTAATATTGGTGTTATCCTTTATCTATTAATTTTGAACTTATCTAATTCTAGAAAAACTCCCACTATCCTCTTAGACACTATATTCTTTTCATAATATCGTCCTAAGAAACAAAAACCATTCCATGTTAGTAAATTACAATTATTTCCTTTCAGTAGGAATATTAAAAAAATAAAATATTTTTTTCGTATTATATATGCTATTTTATGTGTTTGGAACCTTTCCTTTTTAAAAATAATATTTTAGTAAATTATCTTACCATTGGTTGTCCATAACACATTCCCTTATATGTTAATAAACATTTTATACTGGATAACCAATTTTATCCAAATCTTATTCTCAAAACATGTTATAAAAATTTATGAATCAGAAATCATGTGTATAAAATTAATTATCTCATTTTTTTATAAAAACTAATTGTTATTAATCATTCTCTCTTATCACATAAGAGAAATGAGATTAAGATAATCATTTTTTAATAAGATTCATTTGATCTTAATAAAATCTTTTACATTCAAATCCTTAGTGAAGTAACTATTTAATTGATCTCAAGAATATAAAATATAATCTTGATCAATTATTCCTATGTTTTTCAACACTTATATATTTAAAAAACTTCTTAAATTATACATTAAGTATTACATACCCTTCAAAATTAGTGAATTAATTTTTAAATCATTCATACTTGATATATAAATTAAATAGAGTTTCATACAATTCTTCAGGTATATCTTGGATATTCCAATATAGCCTAATAAATTTTCTTAAGTTACTAGTCTGAGGAGTAAATTACATCAAGATTATACATTCAAGTCTTGATCAAAAAGTTTAACATGATTATGATTATTATATTTATCTTCAATATATTGTTTTATCATATGAGTATCATATTTAATTAACCCTTTAATAAGGAATTTTATTAAATGGTCACTAACAAAAATAATGAATCCTTTTAAAAAACACATCATATCCATTAGAGGGACAATATCCATATTTCAAAAATCAATGAGTCAACTAGGAAATTATTCTCATCAATTAATTATTTATGTATAGCATTATCCCAATAATATCATATATGATTATTAGATAACTGAGTGTATAAAAATTTGTACAATCTTTCACATATATAAGCTCAACCACATTCCTTTGGTTTCCTTCCTAAGGTTTTTCCAACAAAGTGTAACCTAAAGAAAATATTAATAAAATATTAAGAAAAAAAAAACATAGGCACACCCTGCTATGAAAACACCCACCTAAGGATAATATAGTGTCACCCATTACTTAATCCTTCATTGAAAAAGATAATTTTGGGTCACCCTTCTATAGAATAATCTACCCTGTTAAATGATCGATCACTTGAAAAGTACTACTTTAGAAGGAATCTCACACTTAGTATTTAAAGGGGATTTTAATCTCATTATCTTATAATATATTATTCCTTTTTATATATTCATACTTATAATAATTTAGTTTGGAATCCTATTCCCTCAACCAAATCAGCATGTTCAAAGCATATTGATGTATAACTCTTTACACAACGCACAAGTTTGTGTTATTTACCCAAAAAATAGAATGCAAACATATTCATACATATCCATATAAATCATATGAATAATTTATATGAAAAATTAACATAAATACATAGAGTTTTATAAGATTTAAAATATTCACACGAGTAAGCCTAGAGAGATTGATAGCCAACCCATTGACCAGCCTAGACAAGACACAAACCTCTAGGTAGGTAGGTAGTTCAACCCCGAGTCCCTATACCTCGAGATATTTTACTCAATAGAGAATACAATTCATCATAACATTAACACATAATATTAAAAAAAATATTAAACAACTAAATTCAAGTTCATAAATTCACTTACAAATCTAGGTTAAGGTAGGAAAAAATCTAAATTCATTATAATACACAACATGTAATTAAATTCTCTATTTACAAATAGATTAACAATTAAATTATGGCATACACCATTAATCATGTAAATTTTTTATAACTATGTATAAAATATGAAACAACCTTTTAAATGAATGAACAGTTCAGATATTTAAATATGAGATATAAATTTATGAACAATTTATAAAAAAAATATAATTATAAACAATTTATAATTTTTTCTTTAACATTATAGACATACTATAATTATGAATATAAAACTTTTATATTAATTATAATAGAAAATAATTAATATTTATCATTATATGGAATTTATATTTTAAATTTATGATATTATATGAATTATAAATAATTTATAAATAAATTTATATTGTGTAAACATTTTAAAAAATATAAATATCAGAAAATTAATCATTATTTTGACCTTGATCATATAAATCATTAAAATACTATTCATATGACTTAAATAATAACCAAATAAGCCCCCATTTTATTTTAAGCGATTCAGAATAGTTCATTATAAACAATTCATAATTTAATTTTAAACATTTTATATTTTGGCCTTATTTCATAACTTATAACCCATTATCAATCATCACATATGATATCAAAATAAATTTTTTATTTATAGATCAGTAGTAGTCCCATATAATTTGTTAAAAGGTATTACAAATATTAACATTGAAAATGTCAAAAAAATAATAGTTTTATAAACATTTAATTAATTAATTATAAATCATTAATAATTAATTATTTTTTATAAACCCTTTATAAATTAAATATTCCAAAAATTACATTTATAATTGATAAAAAACATTTTATAAACAATTAAAACCATTTAATAATTTAAAAATAATGTTCTAAAATGTTTTTTACCATTGAATAGAAACCCATTCTTATATAAAGGTAAGCTCTCTATACCCTTATGAAGATACTCTATGTAAGGGTAATCTGATTCTAGAGACCTTTAAATAAGCTATCTAATTGGTTAAATTTATATATCTACATTTTTTGTAAAGGTAAGTGGATGGTTACCTTTACATGGATATAAGAAAAAATTGACTCCCATTACATAGAGACTGGTTACATTGATGTGAGGCAGTTCCTAATAAGATGAAAAGAAGGGAATATGGGTCTTGTTCTTACATGAGCCATGGTATTACACTTACACGGACCAGTCTATGCCAAGGTAATTTTATATGACCCATATACTAAATATTTCTGCATACTAGTAATCCATGTTGACCCTTAAATGAACACCTTCACATAAAGGTAATCCACATGTTACCTTTACATGACCACTCACGTATATGAATTGCCCTAGTTACCCCTACGTAATTGATCTAAATAAGGGTAGTTACTTGGTTACCTTTACACAACCCATCATTGTAAAGGTACCCTTATTTAACTCTATGTAGCCCTGCTATGTACGGTTAATCCATTTTAAAAAATGAATTTCTAGAAAAAAAATCAGATCAGTTTTTTGATTTTATTATTTATTTCATCATAAGTTTCATAAAACTTAAGAATTGATCCTTATGATACCACTATTAGGTTTTATATGAATATAATAAAACTTATTAGATGCAAAGGAAGTAATTAGAAACCAAATACAAGGATTTAAATTAATGATAATATGAAACTATGTAAAATAATACAAAATGATACTGTGAATTTGGAATAACTTACACCAAAGCACCATTGCACCAATATTGATCTCATTCGAATGAGTTTGAGAGAGATCAAAATGTAAAAAAAGGTTCCCACCTCCATAGTGCATCTGTGGGATAGTTTTCATATTCTTATTTTTTTGATGGGATTGACCTTTTTACCATGGTATGATGGTACCTATATATACAAAAAAGGAATATTAAATAGAGAAATGGGTTCATAAGAGCCATTAGGCAAAAATCCACCGACATTTACCATCATACGGTTGTAGGGTTTATATAGAAACAAAGAACACTCTTGGGTGGTGTCTGTATAAACTCATTCATTAAAACACATTTATAAATGTCAAGGATAGTTCATTCATCATATGAATTTACTCCATATACATTTCATATAAATATAAAATGAATTCATTTAATGATAGATTAGGTGGAGAATGGTTTGGGTGTCTAGCTCACATTAAATAATATATATAACACATGAAACTCAAATTTTTTTATGGAAGTTGACATAATATATATATATATATATCATATATATAAGACTTTAGGTCATATAACTCTTTCATTATGATCCCATAATAGCTTCACGCTCTTAGGATGGTTATAGGGAATGGCTAGTTTGGTAGGAATACCAGGACAACCAGGTTCTAATAGGCCAGACTAGGGTTCACATCACTAGTAAAGGGTCATGTAATGTGAGTCATAGAGAGCTACTCATGATGTTTGGATCTTAGTGAGGATCACTTACTGGATTTCATTGTTCACCTTATTACATCTCCCTACCCTGATTGATTGGAAGGAACCGTTGGTGATTTTTTATTTTGTTATGCCTAATTGGTATCATTGGTTTCTAATTGTGTTTATATTCATCCCATGTGGGGATTCTTTTTTCCTTTAAAATAAATTTTAAAAACAATCTGAAAGGTTGTATTTGATAATAAAAAATTATTTGGTCATAATAAAAATGTATTTGGAAAACTTTTTGTAAAAGAGGAAATAGTTTTTGGCTAGTTTTCATGAACATTATAAATAAATCCCTTTCTATGTTTTAAAGATGTTTAGATAAGAATGTTTTAACACCACCCTTTCTTACCCCAAAAAGTGGGGATGTCTTATGAAATTGATTATGGAATGATATTTGGATTTATTATATCCTTATATGAAAACCATATTTTATATTTATAATTCAAACTATCATTACTAGAATGTATTATGAAAATAAATGACATAAAATATTCAGTGAAATCCTATTGGGTGTTTTTATCTCACACAAACCACATACTATTAGGTGTGTGCAATTATTATGCCTCATTTCAGGTGCACATATTATCATCATCATTGGATTTCATCTCTTCTTTGGGACTCAAGTTTTGGTTGTTCGAAAACCAATGGTATGGAATATGGTGAGTGACCATGGGTCATGAGGAGATGTTTGGTTATGGTTCAGGTATGGTTTTATTTTCCCTTTGGTCAATTATATATATTCTAGTTTGTCCATATTTTTCCTTTGTTTTTATTCCTTTTTATATATATTTATTGACCATCCAATTTTTTATTGTTATTATTCCTTGATATTGTTTTTATTTTTGTTGAGTATTAATTTATTTATTATTTCTATATATTGGGACTCTTCATTTATACTCATGGGAATCTGATATATGTACGAGGCATGCCATATTCTAGATTTTTTCTGTAGGTTTTTACGTTATTATTATGAGGGTGAAACCATTCCCAAGTGAACTTATTTGATACCCTGGAAGTAGTTGTCATCTTGTGGGGATTAGTGACACCCTTCAGGCTCAGTGGTGAGCTGGCTTGGGTGATGTGGTGGGTCAGCCCAATCCAGTTTGTTACAAATGGTATTATATAATAGGTTTCTAAAATGTATAGATTCTTTAGGATCCATCTTATAATTTCTGAATTTTATTATTATAGAAATAGGGATGTTGGAATTTGAGAGGTAGGTGTTGGGAGTGTATCATGAGCTCTTACTTTCCATGATCCATGAGTTTCTAAGGGTAGATAGGATTTTAATATTGAGTTTTAGTTGTTCTTGTATATTATTGATGTGTTTCTGTGTGAGATTGTGGTATTCAATTCTCTATTGAGCGTGTCAGTGATTTTGGGGGTCTCCTTGATCATTTGGGGTGAAAATGAAAGAAGAACCAGAGCTACACAGTTTACAGACATGGTTTGGGAAACTACGCAGAGCCCATGTAGATGGATCTATCATTTATTAAAGAGGTTGTTATATAGTTGGTTAATTTTTAGATAACTCGTGTTTCCAAATCATGCACGGCTCTAAAACTTCCATATATCGTTGGTTTAGGATCCTTTGAATTTTGAATCGGTCCAAACGGTTCCCACCAATTATGTGTGGTTAGTAAGGGATTTTTATGGAGTATTTATATTATTTTAGAACGTTGTGACTGATTTTTAGGACTTTTTGTTTGGAATTTTGTTTAAAGAGTTGGTTTTATGTTTTTAAAAAACATTTTTCATGGAAAAATTGATTTATGCATTTAAAATGTTTTGAAAGTGATTATTTTTCTATTTTATTTGGTTTTAGAATCATGTTTTGGATTAAAAGGAAGGATTTTATGTAATGTATAAGTTTTTTAAATCATGTGTTAAAATTTCGTTGTAAGATGATTTTTTGTTAACATGAAATTTTTTAAATTAGTTGATTTCATTATGAAATATATTCATTTTTTTGAAAATAAAGTAGAATTAATATAAAATGTTTTGAAATAATAGATAAATATTAGGAGTTAAAATATTTTTTTAGGTAAGTGGAATATTTTAAAATCTCATGTAAGATTTTTTGAAACGTGTTTTTAGATTTCTTTTAAAATGAGGTGATTTAAAAGAAATGAGTTTTTAGTGAGTTTTTGAATTAAAGTGGAACCTTTCCCAAAAGGGTTGGATTGTTTTCAAAGAATGTGTGTATTTTAAAAATAAGTTTTTTATTTTTATGAAAGTGGTTTGGTTTATTTAAGAGTTTATGTCTTTAAATATGTTTTGTGTTTTTGGATATGAACCTTAGTATTTCTTGGGGATATCAGTTTGATTTGTGAATCATGAATGAGTTAGATTCACATTTTGGTTCTTTTAGTCATTCCCCCTCCATCCCTTAGAAAGGTATTGAGATAATGTCAAAATTCTTCTACCCAATATGAACCATAAGGTTAATTCTTTTCTTATTTAGGTGTAAATTTTTTGGGTTTTCAACTATTCCCAGACACTTAATTAACGATTCAATATAAAATTACTTTATTTAAATAGTTTAATAGTTAAAAAACAAATATATTTTAACAAATAAGATAAAATGGGGTCTTTGTGATTTCAATACACCCATATCCAGTTCATTTTTATTAAATATTCATTTAGGTTTGGAGTAAATATTTCGTTTAAATTAATTAGAACCACGATTAATTCCTATGCTTTTATACCAATGATTGAAGAACCAAAAATTAATATAACAATCATATTGAAAAGGTCCATCACTTATTCATGGAATAAAATTTTCTAAAGAAGATTATAATCTCAACAAATTAGGTAATAAAAGGATTATTTTGTTTTATAATCAGAACAACGCAAGTCACACACTCAAAACCTCACACCGATAGGTTAGAAATTAAGATCATACCAATCACATGCATCAAAATAAGCATTCAAATATAAAATAAAATAATGTATATGAAATGATATGTTTTTAAACCCAAATTTCTCTAAACTAGTAGCTATTATATGTTCTAAAATTCCCTTGACATGTGTGTAAATCCCTCACAATGAATTCCCACTATTTAGCTTACTATAGAGAGGAGGCGAAGGTTTGTGTGAAACTCTTAATTCATCTCAACTATCCCTATGAGGATATGAAGTTATAGAACCTACAATATTATAAAAGGAATTCATTGGGACTCCAAATTGGCATCACTTCAATCCTTGGCTGAACTTGCAAATGGGGTACCCAAGGTTCCATTTTATAAGAAAAGTGGAAGGTGGGTTTGAGAACCCAGATTTAGAGAAACCACTTTCCCCATGGTTTTGAATGTCCATACAATTTTATATCACTTTTCACAAAAAAAATGTTTTTTTCAAACCTATTAAATATATCCACCAAAAATTTTAAACCCTTTGGAAAACATTAACCCGAGATATATATGAAATACAAAATCAAAATTTTGACTTTGAGCATATTTAGTTCCATGGAAAGATCATTTTGGTTAGGAAAATTGAGGGATTAATTTTGATTGGGTGTCTTCCGAAGAGTTATATTCCACTAAAATGTGGATCGTCACAAAAAATTTCATACCAATTGGATTGATGGACAATTTATAGTGTGTGTTTGAGTCCACAAGTGTGCTTGGGCTCATACGTTGTTTGTCCCCTCTTTCCTGAATTCCATTATGGGCTCTCCAAATCACATCCAGCTATAATGAAACCCTTAAAAGAAGTGAAATAACAATTTTCAATAGTGATAAAAAATAAATAATCGAATCAAACATGAAGTGAATTTTATTTATTATATTTATAATTTATAATACAAAATCATTTTAATACAGTGGTTTAAGGGTGAACTAAAATAGTGAATCATGGTGTGATCAATGTGGGTAGGTAATTATCAAAATCCATTATGTTGAGTTATGTAGTGAGTTGGGATTTATATAGTAATTTTGGGTGATTATTTGTTTTTTGAACTTTTATTCATTGAGATTTAAGTGGATTAAGTATTTTTATTTGATTTCCATTATGGATCCTCATTTATGAGGTGATGGTAATGGTGGTTCCACTTATGAATCATTGTTTGATTGAGTCTATTGAGGGTATATGAGATGATTTATTTAATTGAATCGTGAGAGGTTGGAATTGGTGAAGCCTTGGGTGTGTGGTTGAGGTGACTAGGAAGGATGTGATACCAATTGATATTATACACTTCCCAGTGTTGGTTTTGATCTTGTTGGGTTCAACATGAGTTGGTGTTCAAGTTATCTACTCCTAAATCACACTTCTTCTTATTTGTAACCATAGTTTAGTTGCTATATAATTTTCTTATGAATCCATATCATTGGTTATATTATCTTTTCTAAATTGTGTGATATGGGATGTCATGTTTTTAGTTTATTTTTTAACTGAACTTTTAATATTTTAGATGTTCATTGGGGAAATGATTTATTAATATATTTGAGATGATCTCTTAGTAGTGGTGGTGGTTGGAGTAATTTTGTGATTTCTTTTATTGATTTGTGGAATCATGGTTGATAATGATAATCTATTTATATAAGAAGTTTCCCATTTATTTCAACCTTTTAAAAGAGTTATAACTTGTGAAGATATATATAACAAGTCTCTATTTTCAAGAGTTTGGTATCTAGTAATTTTGAATTAGTTAAAATTAGAGATGTTTTCAGTGTCTCAGGATCTTATTATACTATTTCAAGTATTCGTTTATTTTTATGGTGTTCAATTCTCACTTAGACTCCATAAAATTTAATGTCCATACCACCTCTTATATAACTATTGGGGTTTTTATTTTTATTTTCTTCAACTTTGAAAAATGAATTTTTGGGGGAAGAAAGTTGGAGAATGGATAGAATTTTTACACCTATATGTCGTTGTTGATTTATATTTTATATTAATTTGGGGAAGTTTAATTTTTTTTGTAAACCTTAGGCATAAATTATAATAATTCTTGAAATTTCCTTTTGTTTCATGGTTTTTGTAAATAGGATAGGGGTGAATGTGAAGGGTTTTGAGATAATTGTTGTTTCTAGTTCATTTTATTCTTGCACATTTTTTAATGCTTGGTTAGTGCATGGTTGGCTCCAAATAATGTGGAATAAATCAGAAAATATGTGAGCCTTATGTTCTTGGGTGTATTGGTGCATGACTTGTATAAATTCACGGAAAACATTATGAGTGATTGAGTAGTGCTATTGTATCTCTTAACATAGAGGTTTGGATTAATTTGAACATGATTTGGTAAACTCTATGGCCAAACCATGTGAATGTTTGTGGATTATCTAGTGTGAGTGGAAAATTCAGTGTATTATTTTCCAAATTATGAATTCTAACCTTTTAAGTTATCCAGATTTCATTAAAAGGGGGAAACTACCCTTTTTACTCCATTGAATTTGAGGGTTTCACCCATTTATTCCCCTTCTATTACATCCAACACCCATGTAATGAGAGAGGGCTCCTATACTCATTGATTCTTTATTTTGTGGCTCCTTCCCCTTGATTCCAAGAATAAACCATTGGTAAACCCCCTTCATCAATTTTCTTCCCTTATTTTATCCCTTTCACCCATTTATCATTGGTCCATATGTCACCTATGAACCATAAGAGGATAATTTGGTTAAGATTAGGGTTTGGGGTGACCTAACGTTGGGGTAAGGGTTATTAGGGCATGTGGAGGGTGTGTTATTTCTCTGTTGAGAATTCACCATCGAAGGCGAAACATTTTGTCTTATTGTAAGGGGTTTCCACTTGGATTAAGGTAGATGTTTTTGTGCATTTCATTTAAATGAAAAATAATTGAGTTCTTGTTGGTTTTAATGCATTATTTTGTTAAATTACATGTATATGTGGTATCCATGGTGGATTATATAAATGTTCTTAAGGTTTCATCACTATGAATAAAAGTGTTTTTAAGCCTTTTATAGTAAGGATTTGAAGTTACATTTTTTTAAAATTGGTTATGGGCCTTATTTTAAATTATTCTCCCAGTTATGAATTTTGACCCTGTTTGGGTCATGTTTAAAGGGAAATTGGGTTTTTATATGGAATTCATGGAAAGGGGAGGAATTAATTTCATTCAATCAATGTTTTTGAAATAAAAAAGTGGTTTTTGTTTTTAAATGTTTTTATATTATTAACCATAATTTAAATTCAAGGAATTATTTAAAACCATTTTCAAGGGATATTAGAAAGTGAAGTTACCATATTAGTATAGGACTAGTTAGAGGGAGGGGGGGTGATTCAGTGATCACAATTTTCATCAAAAGGGATGTTTCTTAACTTGGTAAGGAAACTTTCAAAACCTTTGAAACTTTTTAGAGTTATGATTCACTATTATGAAATCTATAAACCTTACTTCGTATGTAGTTATATAAATGGATATATTACCAGATGATATTAAATATCATGATAAAAATACATACTCCTTACCATGTTAGTTATCCCCCAAACATGAATTATTTTACTAACTTATTTTAGGATTAAAAAGGCACAGAAAATAACTGTATCAACACCATAGAAATTGTTCCTCCAACTAACCATGGTTATAACCTCCCATAAATCAGTACTTATTAGATAGTTCGTTATACCCACAACTAGATTTCTTGTATAATTTTTTTATGGTTGGTTATACCGCAATCCAAAATCCATTTTAGTAACTCGTTATTTACCCTGGATACACAATCATCCTCTGTCTTTTATGATCCACTATAGAAAGAACTTCTTCTTTAGATTTTCTTTCTTCAAAAGAAAGTTGGATCACCTTATCCGATGTATTGTATACAAGATATCTAATAACTAGCTTAAGAGTATTTTGACCTCAAAACATTCTCCATATCTTAGTAAGACCTAGATATTCTCAATCTCAATATTTATAATTTTTCTAGAAATATTCATTAACAATAGTCCATCAAATTAACCTTTTCTACCATTACATCCATGCAGTGATCCATAATATCTTTGTAGAATGTTCCACACGATTATCCTTAAATCAATGTACATTAGTCTTGGAAAACATGGTTTGATTTAACTTGGATTATTTCCCCCTCTTCTTTGGGTGAACTTATATTAACAAGTGGAAACTTAGTCAGTAACTAACATAAAAATTCTTCATTATTTGAGGAATATTGGTCCGTTCTCCCTTATTTGAGGAATATTGGTCCGATGCAAACTTTTACTTCTTCAAATGAAGCATAATCCTCTTGAACTGTTATTTAACTTGCTATTATACTTGGTTAAATTATCATGAAAAAAATCCAAAATAACTTACACTCATCCATGTGTATGAACAATGTTTCACCATAATCATACTTAACTTTAACCCCTATATAGAGTTGTGGTTCTTGGAGAGAAGGTGAAAACGTAGAAACATTTTTTCTCTCAATCCAAAATCATATTTTGAACTTCTAACTCAATTAAATTCAATTGGTTGATTTTAAACTTTTTTGGAATATTATTTATGCCTCTTAAAAACTCAATGTTTACAAAACTCATCAGACTATCATAGCATAGTGTTAAGGAACCTCTTAATTATTCCTTAACCTTGGAAAAATAATAATCATTGATAAAGTAGATCAGTATCATCACATTTTTAAGTAATTTAAAAAGTTTATATAAATCTATGTATTTTTATGTAAATATTTATAAGGTCCTATGTTTTAGACTAGAATGAAAATTCATAGTGAATTTGAACTTTTCATTTTGTAGATAGTAAAAATATTAAAATAAGTATCAGAAAAGAAAATTCGAGTGTTATAACACTTAAAATATTTTTTTAGATGGGGGATAACGATCAAGATGTGTATTAGGATTTAGGATGCGTTTTGAGGGCATGGAACACCAAAAGCTCCATTTCGGGAGAAACAGGAACACACACACGATTGACACATAGTTAATAATAACAATGAAACCTATTTTCTATAGGGACACAATTTTTTTAAATCATGTGGTCCCCTAGGGAAAATCATGTATCAAAGTACAAGGGATTGGAGGGCGTCACATGGTTTTTAAAATCATGCACCTGGGGCCGCATGGTAATGAGAGAGTGCTTCAGTAAATTACAAATGTGGGAACACATGATGCACACGGGATATGAATAGTTTGGAAAACCATGTTCCTAGACCTCATGGTTAGTGACAATTAGGTATTGGAACCACGTGGTTGGTTCCTGATTATCCAGATCGAAATGAAAAAATATAATGATCTAAAAATTATGAAAAATGGTAACCCCAAACTCCTTTAAGGGGTTTAAACCTTTTCCACTTTCAATCTCCCAGGATGCCTCCCACACTTACACCCCTCCCCCTCTTATCCCTTATGGTGTAACTCCCTCATTTGAGCTCTTAATCTAACACTAAAAAGTGTGATATAGGCATATTAGTATATACCATGCTCTTATTTCTTCATTTTTTATTTTACCTTGCCACATTGAATGCTAAATCTATGTGACCTGTTTTAACCCATAATCAAGGAATTTGAAAATTATCCTCATTTAATTAAAACTAGATCAAACAAAATCTTTAGAATTTATGATTTAATTATCCTAATAATGTGGTAGATGGTCTATGGATTTTCCTTTAATGTCATTTTTTTATAAAATACACCATTATGACACATGCTAAAATTTCTGTGTGTCTCCCTAGAAATGTGAAAATAATTATTTAGAAGAAAATTAATTGGACTAGATAGTTATTTTAAATTAAATTACACCATTTTAGGTTGTAAATATCCACTCAAACCATCCCCTTAGGGTGTGCTGTTTTAAATTATATGACCTTTATGCCTTGTCCAGGAAAATTCAGCAATCCTCTTGATGTATGGAGTTAAGTTATCATAATTATAAATCCAAATTGATCTCGAACCACCTTTTAAGATGTGTATGGTTTCATAAATCATGTTAGGAATGACTATTTAAAATTAAAGGAATTGGAATGACACTCTTTCCCCATTTTGTAATAAAACCACCAAAGAGGTATGCTATATTATCAAATAAAAAGGGGAATTTAAATGTGGATTTTTAGGTGGTAGGTGAAATGATTGTGGGAATAAACCTCTATATTTATATTTTATTTATGATAAATGGAATGATTATATACCTTTAATTTTTATTAAATTATTCTTTTCTTATATTTTACAATTGGAATTGTAAAATAATGTATGATTTGATTCATGATACTTGATATTTTCATGGATGAATCCCATGACCTATGGTTAAATACTAATATAGAATATATAAAAGGTAATTACACTACTACTTGAGAGATACTCAGGTTCATTATTAAGGAACACCTAAAATGGGCTCATAGGATATTTGAGATTATATGTACAATAAGGGATACTAGTTTCCTAATTAAAAAATACTCTGGATGGGATCTTAGGTTACTTAAATTATACTACACCTTGATTGATTTCTAGGTTCCTAATTATATAATTTCATGTAGGGGATTGTAGGCTAGATGACTTTCTTCACACTCCGAGTAATACTTGGATTTCCTTTTTAAGGAACACCTTTGATGGGATCATAGGGAAAAAATGTTACAAGCGATACTTGGAGTTTCTTTAATATAGAATCCAATGGATGGTCTCATAGTATAAATGAAATTGCATTACTTCTTTAGATATACCTTGGTTACTTATTGTGGAATTACTTGGATGAGAAAATAGGATAAATGAGTTATTTCATTCTTATTTATTATTACATATGGCTAGTGGTATCTCCTTGTGATGATTAATATACTAGAACACCTTAGATTTGTACCTCATGTCCTTGAACATCTAATGGTATTATGTTAAGATAAATGTGACTACCTAGAACAACTCCATGGTTTAGATATACTCATTCATGGATTCTTGGTATTATATCCAACGGTCTTAAAAATACATTATTAAAATCATATTTATGATTATGCATGGATTTCTGAGTTATTCCCTAGGTCCTAGATAGTACTACATATATATATATATATATGTCTATACATATTATTATTTTTCTAGTACATATATATACATACATATTATATATATGTATATATAGACATACACACACCTTTATACCCAGTGGAATATGTTCAGAGTTACCACGACTTAGGCCGAAGCGATTATGGCCGGCCTAGTGTGCCTTGAGAAACTCAGGCCTAACTTGTTTATTTATTTACATACTTCCTTATCGGTATACTAGAACATTAAATTATTTTTTACTCAAATACTATATATAATTATACACCGTTGGTGGTGGACTACTGAGTATGTCTCACACCCTGTTAGGGACACCATTGCAATGAGGTACCTGAACAGACCTCATGGTTACAAGACAAGGTTGTAGATTTGGCATGGTTTCTGTTATTCATTTTTTGTTTATATTCATAGATATAGGGTATTAGAATAATAGTATTGATATAAATATCAAGATTATCATATTAATAGATTTTGGAAATTTTGTTCATTTTCTTTGTGTATTATTTATGAAAAACCTATTGTATATCTTCTTCTTATACATTGTAGTATCACATGCACATGCATGATTATTCATTAATTTATTATTGATTTTCGGTCATTATATTCACACTGACTTTATTTTATATTACAAATAATGTTGATTTATTTATTATGTACTACAATGTTACTCTTATCATGCAGGTATATTTTTCCACCATACTGTCTTCGGACTATTGCTGATAGTAGTCAGCCTCTGGTGTATAAGGAGGTGTGATTGATGCCATGTGGTGACAGGTATGGCTACTGTTTTCAAAGTGA
The DNA here is from genome assembly GCA_963277665.1 of Viscum album. Lineage (NCBI taxonomy): Eukaryota > Viridiplantae > Streptophyta > Magnoliopsida > Santalales > Viscaceae > Viscum > Viscum album. The sequence continues at coordinate 495,446,329 of OY728132.1, forward strand.
TCCGAGCTAAGAAGATATAAGTGTAATTAGAGAATTATATTCCATTTATGTTACAATTTCTAGCTACTATATATAAGGCTATGAATGTTTCATCTCTTGGTAAATAAATTTGTCTAGAATTGATCAACCCATGGATGGGTAAAATACCAAGTGGATAGGTATGAGATTATTATTCATGATATTCATTATTACAATTGGTTATTATTTCACCTTCAGTGATTAAGGTTCCTTCTAATGCTTACTAATTTATGAGATTATAGTATTTTACCCTTGTCTATAAGGAAAGGAAGTATTGTCACATGCATCATTACTGGCACATAGAGATTCACATTCCACGAATATTCCCTTCCATATAGGTTTCATTCTTAGGCTACCTAATATTTATGATATGTTCCTTGAATGTATAAAATTATTCTATGATTATTTATAATGCTTATCAGTATACCATTACTATGAGATTATGTTGGAAGTTTTCTTGTATTCCATGTTGTGTGATGAATTTCTATGTTCAACTATATTTACTACTATGTGATAGCAAGAATTGTTATAATTTTGATATAAAATTGTTTATTAAAGTGTATCTTTAAACATAAATGGTGTTTTACTATATAGATTGATGGTGTCATCTTAATTAAAAAATCTAGACACGTCTGATCCATTAACCATTTGTTTCATGGGTTGAAAATTTTATGGTTATGATTAAATGGTTTCCAATAATAATTTATAAAGTGAATGGGCCTTTATAAATTGGAAGGGTTAACCATGTAATCAAACCATTATATTCAAACTTTTTATATTCTGAAAAATGGTAAAAATAGAGTTGAAGCTACATGAATACTAAGTTTAACTTATAAAGGAAAGTGCCTTTATAATTTTTAAATAGTATTTCATATAATTTAACCATAGTGTATATATATGTTTTCGATTTTAATTCATATAAAAACTATTTCTTTTAAAAATCAAGATGTAAATTGGTAATTGTAAAGGCTTTTACCTTTATAACATGGACATGATGACCCATATGACTAAATTCCAAAATTCACAACTGGACCCAAGTAAGAATATTTGGGTATGTTTATTTTCAAATAAACCCACTAAGGGTGTTTTAATAAAATTATGGGAGCCTCTTAGATAAAATTATTCCTTATTTTTCTTGTTATTTAACCCCATGGGGGTATGATTCTACTAAATGGGATGGTCATTTAAAGTTTTAATAGCCACTTATATGGGTTATGTATAAATTTATGGAGGCATATTACCAATTTGATCCCTATAAATTAATAAATACATATTATCATATTTTGTATTATACTTATATGAGGCATTAGTTAATTAAAATTCTATTTATAACCTAAAGGGTGTTTTCCTTTATAGCCTAGTATTGAAATTTTCTTTTACTAAACCCAATTGTAAATGACCTTACGGATAAATAAAATTTATAAATGGAATTTATGAGATAAATTAATTAATTTTTTTATGTTGTCTTGTGGTGTTAGCATAATTATGTACCAATTATAGTTATCTTTTATAACTAGTAATTAAAATGCCTTAACTGGGACCAATTTAATGTTACAAATAAAGGTGAATTAGTCTAATGTATTAAAATAAATATTAATTTGGTTTTATTTGTTTTGACCCTCTTGTAAGGGTAGTTTAAGTCTTTCATTGAGATTCCTTGAATGTAATTGTGGAAATAACCCATGGATCTAGTTTTCATTCCACTATGTTGATGTAGAGTTAGTTCATTAATCCTAGTGGATTTTTTGGTGTGATCTAGTTGTAGGATCAATGCATTATATTTTAGTAAGGGACTAGACCGATGTGGTATCACCATAACAAGTAAAATAAAATGCTAATGTTGCCTTCAGTTGTCAGAAATGAGGTCATTATTGGGTTTCGATTGTCCAGAGTTGTACTCTTAGTGATGAAATGACACCCCTAAATAGATGAGTGGTCATTCGGTAAGTTTATCCTTGTTAAGGAATAGGGAATCATGTATATCTCTAGTTTAGTGGGCTGTAGATTCTTAGGGCATGGTTTTCCTCTTAGTTGTTCATGGTACCCTTCATCTTTATTAGTGATAGATGTCTTGGGAGGTCTTTGACCAGATTAATAGTTTTATAGAATAATATAAATATGGGATAAATCTTTTGTATGATCCACTGAATATTAGGATGTATAGGGTCGATATTCTTCTCAGTGGTATCAAATCTGATGCCATTGTGTAGATTAATCTTGGTGTAGTACCCATTAATACATGCATTACCAGTCAAATTGTCAAAGGGTTCATCTAATAGTATGATTCCAGTTAAAAACTGTTAAAGTCTTGAGATGTTATGCTACATTGATAAGTTATATCTGGAGTAGAATGAACTAGATGTATAGAGAAATTTTAGTTATACCAATGCTTGAGATGAATTTGAAAAAAGGATCATATGTTGTAACACTACTAATCAGTTTATTATTGTATTATAGGAATGATGCTAATGTCATATGAAAGTGTGGTTCAACAGAGTTTGACATGTGTTTCTAGATTAAACATGATATAGTTTTCTTTTAAGTGTTTGAACTTCCTCTCTTTTGAATTGGTTCTTGGTAAAAGTGTGTTGACTACATCTATAACACATATTAAGTGGGGCATGGATAATGTGTCTTGGGATGAGTTCTCATTATTTTTAAATTAAGTCTAGGTTACTCCTAAGGTGGGGATCATCAAATCGATCTAGAATATCATGTCCTTCTAGGTAGAGGGAACAAAACCAGAAAAGACTATTTGTAATTGGTCACCTATTCTTCTAAAATCCCATGAAGATAGTAGTTCAATTTGTAGTTATTGAAATAATAATATAGATAAAAAACCATTTATTAGTTTTTATAGAGAATGGAAAATAGATTTAGGATTGGGTGTATAAAAGAACTAGGAATGAAATGCTTTATAGGTGTGTCTGTGCATGTAAAAAAGCTTAATGAAAAAATTGTGGGCTATGTATTCAACCTTTGAAGACATCGCTAATTAGTTTGGAAATCACCAATTATTTAAAAAAATTACAGAATGCCTCAGTGGAATTGGAATAATGGACGGTTAGTGACAAGGTGTCAATAGTTACATCCAATATATTTTTAAAGAATTTGGCTAATAATGGTTCAACTGCTTTTCTTATTGGTATTTTGATACGATTGGTTATAAACCATGTTGCGTACATCATCTTGGATATGAGGGGACTGTATTAGGTTTTATTGGTAATAATTGATATTAAAATAGTGTACTATTGGATTATTGATGATCATGTACCCTATGATGAAATCATCCAAGGTACACTAAGATAACATCTGTTATACACTGAGGGAATGGGAAATAGAATTAAATGCCAATGTGGATCAATAAATAAACTCTGTGTGAGTTGAAATCGAGGAACATGGTTGTTTATAGAGGAATGGTTATCCTGATTGATATTGGGATTCCAATGTAGGAATGAATAGACATACTCATGGTCACCAATAGACTCTCTGACTCAATCAAATTGAAATATACCACCATTGGGATGAGTTAGAGGTTTTTATGTGTGTATTTTCCATCTTGTTAACAATATTCCACTTATAAAATTTAGAGTGTAGGATACCTTGGATGATCTCCTTTGACTCTAGTAGTTGATTCCCTTTTTACCTAAAAATCAAAGTCGGTCTCAATCGAGATGTTGGAGGATGATGATCCAAGGTTGTTAGATCAGGTATGCACTGATGTTTGTGATAAGGCACGACAAAAGAAATGATTAGTTTTCCAGAGACGTCACAAGATTCCATTTTTATTTTCGATGAGGATGCTCAAAAAAATCTTGATGTGAGTTGAATTAAGATTGTTAGGATCATGATTTTAGTTTCATCAGTTTCTAAAGCTAAGGGTTTTCATCGATACTCAGCTGGTAGTGGAAAAACCTTCATTCCTCTAGATTCATTGAATTTAGTCAGTGAGGAACCGCTTCAAGGACATAATTGAAATGAGAGGAGTGAAATGAAAAGGTTGGTTGAGTATTTTCATGGAAAATCCATCATGACTATGATAAATTGGGTCAATTGGGAATCAACAGCTTGATCAACTAAGAATCACTCTCTGATATTTGTTATAATGATAGTGGCATGTTCATTTAGGGAATTATGGTGGTGGTGATAGTCATGTCTCGAAAGTTTTAATTAAATATTAAAACCTATGGTGATAAATACCATGATATGGATGGGGTGGGGGATGAAGAAATTATCAGGAATTGGGTTTGATGGGATCAAGTAAGTAGCATGCTGACATTTGAGCTTGGATATTAGCATTGGCCCAAGTTTTGATGACTTAAGTACCATATGTTGGAATGAATACTAATAAGATAATTTTGAATTTAAAACACAATATGACCATTTAGGGGGAGTTTTCATGACCCAAGTAGGTTAGAATATGTTTATTTATTTCTTAATTATTATTGGGGATGATATCTTATAAGGTGGGGATATTTTAATTTCTTGTATTTTGGGTTGGGTTGAAAATTCCAAGTGAATTCAAACTTTTCATTTGGTGGATGAGAAAATAATAAATTGAGTTTAAGAACATAAATCTGAGAACTAAAACACTTAAAAATGTTTTTTAGATAGTGTTTACAGCCTAAGAGGTGTATCATGATTTCATATGAGTTTTTGTGGTTTTGGACACTAAAAACTCTATTTCAGGAGAAATAGGAAGTGGTGCATAATTAGAGAATGGTTATGACCATGCATCCAAAATTGTGAAGCTTTCTTTATAAGGACATGGTTTCTTGAAACCATGTGTCCCCTAAGAAAAAACATGTGGTCTAGTATATGGTCTTGGAGGGTATCATATGGTATGTCAAACTATGCACCTGGGCCACATGACCATGTGAGAGAACTGTAATAAATTGTTGAGTTAAGAACATGAGATACATATAGTTTGGAGAACTATTCAACTAACTTGAATGGTTAGTTCCACTTAAATAGTGGAACCACATGTTTAGTGCATGGTTATCCAAACCATGTGACCAAACCATGTAGCTCTTAAAATTGGAAAAATGATTATTTTACCATGCCTATGAGTTTTCACCCATTTTTTTCCTCATTCATTCATCTAGGAGGCCACCCACACAAGCACCCCTTCTCTTCCCTTTTTGGCAGATCTCCCTCATTTGAGTTCCGAATTAAACATCATCAGGTGCATTAGAAGTGTATTGGTATGTCTAAGAATACGCTTTCTTCCTTCTTCAATTTACCTCATCATATCAAATACTAAATCTGTGTGAGATATTTTCCCCTATATTCATGGAAATTGATAGTTATACCAATTTCATTGGAACTATATTGAACAAAATATTGATAATGTGTGAGTGAAGTATCATAAGAATGAGGTATGTGGTCTATATATTTTACCTTAAAGTCTAGATAGTTTATAAAGTACACTATTTTGACATATGCCAAAATTTACATACGTCCCCCTTTAATTTTGAAATTAATAATGTGGAAGATAATGCCTTAAATTAGATATTCATTGTACATTAAACTAGTTGATGTTTTTCATAGCAACTAAAACCATCCCCATGGGGTGTTTTGTGTTAAACACTGTGAAATTTATCCCTCATTTAGAAAAATTAAGCTTCCCTCTTGGAGCATGGAGTTAAATACTCATAATTATAAGTCATACTTAATATTAAACCACATTTTACAGTTTGAATGGCTTATCCATCATGAAATGAATGATTACTCTAAATTAAATTTATTATAATGAAACCCTTTACTCATTTTGTAATAATTCCACCTAAGAGGTGGTATGTCTTTTATAATAAAAAGGGGGATTTTAATTGCGTTATTTGGATGACACGTGACATTCCTGTGGGAAAGGATCTATTTATTTAAACATGATTCATGATAAATGGAATGCTTATTTACAAGTACTTATTTATAAAATTATGATTTTCTTATCTTTTACAAATGAAATTATAAAATTTAAAATTAAGTGAGTCATGATAATTAAAATTTTCAATGATGAAGCCCTTGGACTATGAATAAATACTAGTATTAAACATGTAAAATGGAATTAAACTATGCCTTGAGTGGTAATCAGGTTACTTATTACAAAATTTCTAGGATGGGATCATAGGTTATTTGAGATTATATATACCATACGAAATACCAGTTTCCTCATTATGGAATATTGTGGATGGGATCAAAGTTTATATAAATTATATTACACCTTAAGAGACACTCAGGTTCCTAATTAAAGAACTCCTTGGATAGTCTTATAGGATATATGGTTTTCCTCATGATTTGAAAAATATATGGGTTTTCTTTTTATGGACCACCTTAGATGGGATTATAGGGGAAATAGATGTTATGAGTGATTCTTGGGGTTTAATCATTATAGAAAACCATGGAAATACTCATAGAATAAATGGAATTACTTTACCCCTTGATTAATAACTAGGTTCCTCATTACAAAATGCCTTATATGGGATCATGGGAGAAATGAGATATGTCATGCTTGTTTTTTATTACTAATAAATAGTTATATCTCCTTGTGATTATTATTATACTTGGATAACTTGGATATGTACCTCAGGTCCTTGACTTAATAATGTTATTATGTTCAGATACATGTGACTACCCAGAATTTCTCCATGGTTTAGAGACACTCATTCATGTATTCCTGGGATTATAGACAAGGGTCAGAGGACTAAATTATTAAAATCAACTTTATAATGATTATTGGATGCCTAGGTTGTGCCTCAATTTATGGATAGTACTATGTATCTATATATATGTCTATACATATTATTACCTATATAGTATATGTACATAAATACATAATATATTTATATATGTATATACCTTTATACCGAGTGAAACATGTTCAGAGGTGTCCCAGCCTAGGCCGAACCAGGTATAGTCGGCTTGGTGTCCCCTGAGGAACTCAAGCCTGACTTATTTACATTTATTTATTTACTTACTTATCGATATTACTACACACTATAGTATTTTATACTAATAGACTATATAACATTAGACACTATTGGTGGTGCCATACAGAGCATATCTCACTCCCTGTTTAGGCTTCCATTGCACTAGGATACCCGAACAAACCTCATGGTTGCATGATCAAACTTTTGATTCAGCTTTCTTATTGTTTTTAATTTAAAATTAATATTATTTAATATGAGATATTAGGAGAACATGGTTGAGGTATAGCTTGGTATTCTCATGGAAATAGAATTTGAAGCTTTTGTTTGATTTTATTTTTTATTCTTTATGTGAAACCTATTGTATGTCTTCTGATTATACATCGCAGTATCACATGGACATGAATTATTATTCTTTAATTTTTTATTGATTTTTAGTAATTATATGTATTCTAACTTAATTTAATAGTACATTAATTTTTTATATATTTACTATGTACCAATGTGCTACTCTGATCATGAGGGTGTAGTCTCCCTACCGCACCATATTTGGACCCTCACTATTAGTCGGAAGCCTCACGTGTATGGAGTGGAATGACTAAGACCATGTGGTGATCAGTTCAGATACTATTTATAGAGTGAGTTGGTATGGGATGTTACAAGCACCATAAAACCCCATTCAAAATTTTTTTATTGAGGACTTTGTTAATATAATCTTTGTCTGATAGGCTCACAAGAAAATATCAATCTAATATTTCCTCATCAATTTTGAAATTGTATACTCACAAAACTTTCTTTGACTAGTGCGATATGTCTGATGGAATTTATTATAATCTTTGTTTAGTAATACATTATGTTTTCTTTGTCTGATATAACTCAACTCCATCCATCTGATGACATTACAATACTCCGTCTGATGGAACCTTTGAGTATCTATATGATAGACTTCATATCTCTTTATATGGTGGTTTGAACATGTTTCGTCCATCTGATAACATATATAATATATCATCTATCTGGTATATCTTTCAGCCTTGTACCTCAGACTTTGTATAGACACAGTGTGTTGGATCTTCTAATTATCATATAAATAACTTCTTCTCCTTTGTACTTCCCACACAACATACTTTTCTATATTATAACACAAATTTGGGTACATATTGTAACATTGTACAATATTAAACTTTTTACAATTATAACTCCATAGATATATCTTCATTCTATCATATATTTAATTTTTTTACCTTTTTCTATATACATATCTCTATCTGAAATCATTATAAAATGTGTACCTAGAACTTTGTTATGTGAATTGTGTATGACCTATATCTTTGGTCACTTTTTCCAGCCATCTTCTATTTGATCATACTTCGTAAAAACTAGTAAAAACTCATGTTAGATCATTAATGTCATCATGCAGTTATGTAACTTATAGGATAATATAAAATAGTCTAACATAGTAAGTAAACTTTCTTGACCTCAATAAGGAAGGTTTCTAATATAAATCCAAGAACATCTTCTCTCAAATTTCACTACAGAGACATACTGAAATATTGATAGTAAATAAAACCCAGAAAATTTGGACTTACAATACCCACATTTTTGTTTATTTTAAATATCCCCATACTATTTCAAACATATCAAAAGTCACTATGTGTACTCAATACTTTCTCCAAATATGATGTCCATATTTTCTTTCCCCCTATTTTATTTATCCCTCTTATTTGAAATTAAATAAAAATGATAATATAGAGATCATAATAACATATATTCATCATCTTATAATCATATGACTTTTTTTTGAGAGAAAAATAGTATCACATGAGTTTATTAATAAAGTTCCTTTAACTAAACAACTCAACGTCAATATGAACAAATTCAGTGTAGAAAACAAGAGTGTATAATCAAGGTGATCACTGTTGTCTATAAAATTTCTTTTATATAATTATTTCCTCAATTTCATTCCAATATAATTATATCTGGTTCAATCTAAGTAAGTTTATTAAGATAAATCTAACACCCATATCAACAAACATATCAAAATAGTTCAATCATATAAGAAAAACTTTCCCTATATCTCATTTTTTTAACATCAATAATTTTTATTTTAATAAAAGTGTGGTTCTCATACCCCATCTTAATTTTTCTCCCCATAAAGGATATAACTCCATTCCTAATCCTGGTGATAATAATGGTTCATGATAGACAAATATTCTTGTTATAAAACCACTAGAGCACATAGCCAACTTCTTTACTGCATCTCCTTCAATTCCCAAAAAGATAGTACAAATAAGAATGTTTTTTTGGGAATCAGGATGTACCTCATTATTACTTATAAGTCTAAATACGAATGTTTCTTATCTTGGTATATACTTATTCTTATTTTTATTATATTTTTATGGGTTAAAATTTCTTCCTTATAATCAGTCTTCATGGATTTTATAAATGATTTATTTTCATTTTCATAATCTTTAGGTGAAGATTTCATTTTCTATTTAGATATTTTAACATATTTGTTTCATTGAGTTTTTAATATCCTATTCAATATCTCCTATTAATATGGTAATATATTTGTATAGATTTTAGTACCATGCATGTCTCTCTCACAACTATTTCAGTTCTTCTGAATCTTCAAACCACCATTTGTTGACAAATTATTATCAAATTTGTTCACTTTTTATAAAGACTACTTATTCAATTTTTTAGTATAATTTTTTTCTTACTCATACTTTATATCAATGGATATTTGATATGGACATATAACTAAGCACTATTTCCTTCCTTTCTCAGCTTTATTTGGAACATTTGCTTACTCAACATTCTTTAACTCATCATCAACATCTCTTATAGCTTTAACATTATTTGCCTTATGATTTTTTATCTTTATTATTATATATTCCTTATACTTAGTCTTAAATACCTTTATTTTAATCATTTAATATTCTATAAAAATATTCTAAATTTCATCTATAGATAAATCTTATTAGTATTATAGAGATGATACCTTGGCCTAAAATCTATTTGGAAAGTTTTTCATCAATTTTATAATGATGGTAAAATCCTCTAGTTTCCCAGAAAAACCTTTGATATTTCTATCAATCTCCTTAAATATTGTAAATTATTCATAAATAATTTCTTCATCAGTTATCTTAACATCTTCTAATCTACAGATACAAATTTTTATCTTAGTTTCCTTGAGTTTATAATTTTCTTCAGTTATGATTATCAACATATCCCACATTTGTTTAGACATTGGAACCCCATAATATTTGTATAAAAATTATTTGGGGGATCTATTAGAAGATAATTATTTTATTTTCCATCAAATTCCATATTTCTTTTACCAATTGTTTTCATAGAAACCTCATTATTGGGAGGGAATCAGACTATTGCAACATATTTAACTTCTAGGATAAGTGATAAAAGACACAATAATATCCTATTATTAAAATTGTGATATTTTCTTCCACCAAATATCAAAACACCTGTGCTATTAACTAAATTTATATTCTACCTCCTTAGTAGATAGTTGGATCTTTTAAGGGGAACCTATGATCAGATACTAATAGAAGTTCCTAGATCAGTGTAGGATCATTTAGAGAGGGAGGGGGTGAATCATTGATCACATTTTCATTAAAGGGAAGTCATTTTACTTAGTAAAGAAACTTTCCCCACCTATGAAAGTTGTTATAGTTATGATCCACTCTTAATAAATCTCTCAACCTCACTTAATATGTAGTAATATAAAGAGAGAGAGAGACCAAGAAAAAATATTGACAAGGTTTGATACAAAAACATACTCCTTACGATGTTAGTTACCCTCAACATAGAATCTTTTAATAAATTCTTTTAGGATTATAAAGTCATTGGTAGTAATTGGTTACACAAACTAGTAATTATTTCTATAGATAACTATGGTTCTACCCCTAGGAAATAAAATCTTCTACCATAGTTGGTTATAAAAACCAAATATCCTTCTTATAACCACTTTTTTCAGGAATGGTTATACACACCATCTGTAATCGTTTTTAGAAATTACTTTTACAACCCAACTAAAATATCTTACTTATTTTTTTATCCACTATAAAAAGATCTTATTATTCAAATGTTATTTATTCTCAATCAAGTTGAAACACCCTCTCTTATGAACTATCATCAAGATCTTAAATAAGTCTCTAAATATATTTTGGTCTTGAAACATCATCATAATCTTAGAAAGACCTAAATATTATCAATCTCACTATTTAAAACATTATTTTAACTATACCTTAAAAATTATATATGATCATACTATATTCTGTATTCACTCCATCTGATGAGGCACAATAATTTATTGGTATTTCTCTATTTGATTCTCTATAATTGATGCTATTTAGTCTATTAAAACAAAATATAATTGAACTTGGCCCATTGCCACTTATTTTTCTTGTGATCATCTTTCAAATATGTAAAAACTTAGTCAGAAACACATGTATTGCTTACACTTTATTCAATGAATCTAAGTCTAGTGAAACTTATTATTCATCTAATTAATCTTAGTATAATTTAACTCTTATTCAACTAGGTAGTATCCTTGGTTTTATTATCATATTATAAATCCTTAAACAATTTTATTTCTCCATGTGTATACATAACGTTTCACTACAAATGTTTCTCCCCTTTATATAGGTGTGGTTTGAGGAGATAAGGAGGGAGCCAAATTTTTTCTCTCTTTACTCAAATTAAACTTTTAAAAATCCCACTTAGTTGAATTTTCATAGACACTCATGAACCCTTATAGAATTTCCATGAATATTCTTAAAACTTTTCATCTACAAAACTCCACAAACATTCATAACTTGAAATTAAATAACTTATTAAAAATTCCTTAACATTGGAGAACTAAAAATTTTTGATCTTAAAACTCTATATACTCACATAATTATGGAATTTTCAATGTTTATGTAAATAACCTTAGAAATATTTGTTTATACCATGTTAAATGAAGGTGATTATGAAGTTAATGTATGTAATAATTTTATTGGAATAATTATATTAGAAGAATTTTATGTTTTTTGTCTTTGAAAAAATCACCTCACATTGTGAAATATTCTAATAATGGTGATCAAACAAAGGTGGAATTATATAGAGATGATGGGAAAACATTTTGTTAGCCAAGTTCATTAGATGTGAAAAAATGTATATATATGTTTTCATACAAACATCATCAGATAAACTATTGATATAATAAGAGTTAGTGAAATGAATTTTTCATGAAAAAAAATATTGGATGGAGTTTTTTGTAATAAATACCATCGATTTATTTTTTTTGTATGTTGGAATTTTATCTTTAAAAGGTTTTAATAAATAATGTCTGAACAATCCTAATATGGTGATACATTATTATTATGAATGTTTCTAAGATAATGAGTTACAAATATCTCATGATCCAAGAGTTTTTTATAAAGTGGGAGAAACTTGTTCCGTTGTACACAATAATATTTAATAATTTTATGTGAAGTTCATTGGATAAACAAAATTAGATATATTTTTTGAAGAGGAGTTATTTTATGAAGGTTTATTTTTTTGAATATTGTATATTTTTTAAAGTTCATAGTGTTTTTAAAGTCTTTGAAGTTTAAGATGTTCTAAAATAGTAGTTGTATGAATATTGTTATGGATATTTATGATTTCTAGCAGCCAATGAAAAAATGATGAAGAAAGAGATCAGATCTATGATTTCCATCAGACAAAAAGTTATAAAGTGTGATATTTGTCAAAATGAGGAATGTTGTTGAGGTATAAAGGGAGATATTGGAGAATCCATATCAGAAAAAGTATTCAAATGGATTCCATTAAAATAAATATTTGTTTAATTTTTATTAGATGTATATATAGTATGTTATGAAATTGGTATTCCTACATGTTGATCAGATGAACCTTCCTCATATGAATATCATCAGATAGAATTTGATGATCTAATTCATCGGTTGATGTTTTTAGATGATATCTATTAGATGAATGATTATTTTGGGGAATTATTTTGGCAAGTTTGTGTAATGTTTTTAAAGGATAAATTGGGAAAAGATACTCTGGATGAACTTTTAGTTAAAAGGTTCCTACTAGACAAAAATTTTAGTAATATAATATTTTACCAATTCAAAATTATTTAATCAAATTTCATTAAGATAACTAAAGTAATGATGATGAGTTGGCCTTTTAATGTTCGAAATATCATGGAGTAAAACTGTGAGAATCACTGAGTCTTAAGGAAATTTGAATAAGGGTAAGGTTTCTTAATTTTCTTTTATACATTAAATAACATTCTATAATTTTTTAGAAGTTTTCAGTGAAATGTTTTAGTGGGTGTTTCAAATTTAGAGTTTTTTTGAGTGGAAAACTAAAATAGTTTTCTCACATGTGTTCCAAAAAATGTTACTACATAGAGGATTCAAGTAGAAACAAAAATATGTAGAATTCATGTGTGAAAAAGTGTAAGTATTAATGATTTTGGTTTGGATAGAGAGTTTGAAAAAAAATCTAAAAGCCTATTTTGAGCAGGAAGTTTCCAACAAAGGAATATCTTGGTTGAGGTAAAAGAAGAATTTGATATCAATCATAGGTTCAATGATCAGTGAATAGACCAATTTTTTAGTCGCTTGACAAACTTTCCTATCAGGTGCAATAAAAAATAACCGGGCATAAGAAAGTTGAATAAGTTTTTAGAGATAACCAAAAAAACCCTCCAAACAAAACTATCAGAAAAACATTCCAAATGAACATTCTAGATAGAAAACCATATGAAAAAAGAAGTTCATACTAGCTTCTAGTTTAAAAGTTATGAGTGTGTGTTTTTAAAGAAGATCAAAAGTGAATTTTGTAAAAGTAACACAATGAAAACATTCCATGACTGTTGGTGAATTTTTTTAATGTTGTTACAAAAATCATTGTCCCAGATTTTGTTATAGGAATCACATGCATTATAATTTTGATAATTGTACAAATATAGTTTAAGGATATTCCATACTTATTGTAACCACATAAAAATTATTATTTTCTAGTTGATTATATGATATTGTATTATTTAAAAACCATGCTAAGGACTAGCTAGTATTATTGAGTAGTAAACCTTTTAAATACTTGTATTCATATGGTTATGTTTGGATACTTGTTTTCTTAAAATGTACAACTCTTTAACTGGTGGTGAAGGTTGATTCATGAGGAAGAAGAAATTTTCAAAATAAAAATATCACTGATTCACCCCCTCCTCCTCTCAGTGATCACATTAGTATTTTAAATTAGTTTCATTTGGAAGGTCCCCTTCATTGATTATTTTCAAAAGCTGGAGAAAAATAAGAGCTTCTAATGATATTCATAATTCTAGGATAAGTAAGGGGATTCTAATTTTAAATGGAATTAACTATCATATCATGAAATATATAATGTTTCTATATATTATGTCTATCGGTAATGAATTTATTGAAGCTACAATATATGGTTTCCCTCTTCATGCTGAGAATGTTCCTCCAATAGTTACTGATAATAATTTTTTTGAGAATGATTGGTGATCCAAAAATGTTATTATATCCTCACTCTCTAAAATTTATTTTCTTAATGTTAAAGGAGTTGTAACTATTAAAGAAATTTTGGAGAATTTTAGGAATATATATTAAGAAAATAAAAAATTTATGAAATCCATGTAAAAAATATGGTGGATGATGTATAAATTTTACAAAATTGGTGATTATGAATATGTTGGTGAATTCTTGACAAGGGAGAATGAAATTGTAATCACCATAACATGTCTTGTTGAGAATCTAGAAGATTCAATAATTGTTAAAAAGATCTTTATAAATTATTCCTGATAATAATTATGCTAAAGTTTCTTTATTATAAGATTGATATCCATAAACTCTATATCTAGATGATGTTTATAGCACTCTTATCATACATGAAATGAGAGGAGATACTGTTATGAGGTTTAAATAAAAAATTTAACAAGAAATTTCCCTCAAATATAAAAATAAAGGAAAATCCAAGAAAATTATCGAAGAAGAAGAAGTTAGTTACTTTGAAACTGAAGGTATGGTTAAGATTTTTGTTGATAAATTTATGTAATTTTTTTATGAAAATGTGAAAAAGGGAACATCATAGTAAATAATAGAAGTTACCCCTAAAAGGTTTTGGCTGTGGAGCTATAGTGAACTTTTCTACAAATTTCCCTTTAATAAAGAAGGATAAGGGAAGTGATGATGATAATAGAAAACTAAGAACATCCTTTAATAGGAATACAAAAAATATAAATCTTATTCTAAGGGAAAGGATATATAGTTCTAGAAATCCAAAAGGATATTTTTTTTCTAAAGATAGTAAAGATGAATAAAGTTAAGAAGAAGATGAAAACACTAGGGATAAAGCTACTGAAAATACAATTTTTAAAAAAGAGAATAATGAGAAATTCAGTAGTGATGAAATCAATAGTTCTAAAGAATAAGAGACTCAAATAGAGTTTATATTGAAAAGATAATTGAAATATTATCTTCAAAATTTTGTAAAACTTGAAAGAGAGAACATGAATATGAATAAAGATAACCTCTTAGAAAAGATTTGCGAATTTTTTCTTGAATAAAACTCCAACTTGATTAAAAAGATTGATGTTCTGTAGAAGGAACTTGACAAAGAGAAAGAATATTAATGTTTATGTTAAATAAAATTTGAATATTAAGGTGGATTTTTTAGAACTTATTCAACAAAAATTTTCTAAAGATGAGAAATGAATTTGAAATTTACAAAACTCAATTATATAATTTGGGGGATGTTATGAAATGTAAAATCCAAAGGAATATCAATAAAATTTACCCAAAATGGTTGACAAGAATAATATAAATTATCCAGAGCTTAATAACGCTGATAAAACCATGTGTGTAGACAAAAAATGTGGATTTGAAAAACCTGAAGTTTCTAAGGTTAAAAAATACAAATCAAAAGTTTCTAATATAGGTGATTTTGTTAAGGATAAAAATAAAATATTAGGAAGTGACCAAAACATTTGTGTGTAATGAAATAAAAAATCGGAAGGAAAGATATTTGATGAAAATTAGAAACAAAACTATGAAAAAATATGTAACATATAGAGTAAGATATGATTTAAATATTTAATACTATAATTTTAGAGTATTTAGGCATGAAACTTATCTGTGTTGGTTTAACCCCCAACATTATAGTGAACTTGGAATATGCTGGTGAAAAAGTTTCGAGGGGGAGTTATCCCACTCAAAAGAAGTAGACTGTGAAAGTTGGATTGAATATTTAAAATAGATTCTAATCCTTGGAATCTATCTATGAAATATTTTAAAAGCCAAGACATCTTTAAAAAGTCTTTATTTTCATTTTATCACATTTTTTTAAAAAAAATCTTAAAATATGAATGTAAAGAAACAAAAGGAAAATCAAATTCTATAATTGTTGAAACTACTCTCAAAGATAAAAAAGGGGAACATACCTAGATTTTGGATAGCTAATAGTATTCACTTATTATAGGAGATTTTAAGCTATTAAAGAATGTGAAAGATTTTAAAGAAGGTACAATAACTTTTAGAAATGATGAGTCACTCCAAATCAAGGGTATTGGATCTTCCATCATTGGAAAGGAAATGTAAAAATCTAGAAGTGAATCATTTGGTTATGGGATAAAAAACTACTATTTATAAGTTCCACAATTTTGGGATGAAGGCAATAATGTTTTTTTACAAAAATTTATTTTTTTGTAAAGAGAGTTGGAGATGGGAAATTTGTAACAAAAGACCAGTAAACTAGGGGAAATTAGTTTGAAGATGGTTGTATAGAAACTTTATGATATCTTAGAATGATAAAATAAAGTCATTTATTGAATAAGAGGCTGGGGTAAATATATGAAATGAAAATGAACAATTTAAAAAAGAGTTATATTATCTGTGATAGTCCTGATACAAAAAGAATAAGAGATTGGTGTTATTTCATTTTATAGAAATAGAATCTAACAAACTTAGTTAATAAGAAAGTTGATATACATTAAATATATCCCTTGCAATTGATTCACCTTGATATATGTGGGAAAAGGATTAAAAAATTAACATATTGAGATAAGTAATCTATTCATTTAATTTATTATTTAACTCGCATTACATGAATTATGTTTTTAAAACATAAATTAGAGGCTCTAAAAAGTGTTTTAGGAGAAGAGTAGAAAAGGAATTTTGATATCCTCTGAATAAGATACGAACTAATAATGGTGGAGAATATAAAAATTAGGATTTTAGAGATTATATTTAAAAACATGTCATTTTTCAAGAATTTAGTGCACCGTACACACTATAAAAAATTGGTGTTTTTTGAAATAAAAAACATAAGTTTAGTGGATATGGCATATAAGTTTTCAAATGAACATGATACTTACCTGTATTTTTGGATATTGGATATCAGTATGAAATTTTATATTAATAATAATTATTTCAAAATAATGAACTTTGATATGACTTCTTAAGAAATTTTCTTCAATGAAACTCCATGTTTCAAGAACCTAAGGGTGTTGACACTCCTTGTATTATAAAATTCAAGCATGGAAATATTGGTATCTTTAATCAGAGAGGTTTTGATGGAATATTTCTTGGATTTTATACTAATGATAGATTATACAAATGTTTTAATAAATTAACAAGAAATATATTTGATTCTATAGATATAAAAGTTATTGAAAAATATGTTAATAAATTTTCACAAAGTGATGAATATGTATAATATAGGGAATACAAGATGGTTATATTTAAAAAAGTTAAAAAGTTCTTAATGATTGTAATAATGTTGAATCATCTTGAGATGAATATTCTGACTCAGCCATATCAAGTAATGAGGAACAATATTATTCATATTATCATAGGTTAAGGAAATAAGAGTAAGTTCATAAAATCATTAGAGATCAACAAAAAGAGGTTCATAACAGAAGAGATTCAAATATAGCTTTACATACTTATTTATATTCATAGGTTGAGCCAAAATATATTTATGATTCTTGGAAGAATCAAGAGTGGACTGATTCTATGAATGAAGTATCATAACAGATTCATACGAATGATTCTTGGTAACTTTTACAGAAAAAACAATAAAAATATGATTTGTATAAAGTGAATGTTTCAAAATAAGTTAAATGAATATAGTGAAGTGATAAAAAACAAATCAAGACTAGTTTGTAAAGGTTACTCTAAAATTAAATGCATTCATTTTGATTATTCTTTTTTTCTCTAGTTCAAGGATTATAATCTATCAAAATCATTTTTTCTATTTCTAAATAATGAGGTTATAAAATATTTCATATGGATGTTAATTCAATATTCTCAGTGGTAATCTTGATGAAGAATTTTATATTGAAAAACTATGTGGATTAATAATTGGAAAAGATTAAAGTTGTGTGATTATGTTGAATAAGGATTTGTATGGGTTTAATAAAGCTCTAAGAGTCTGGTATTCCAAATTGGATACTTACTTATGTAATTTTAACACCAATAAAGGAAGAGTTGATCGTAATCTCTATGTCAAAGAAAGTCAAGAGGTTTCCCTGTTTTTTATAGTTTTAATTGACTATATAACCATTTTTTAGAATGATGAAGAAAATTTTGAGAAGTTTAATCAAGATATAAAAAGTTTTTTGAGATATCCAAGTTTAGTGAAATGAAATATTTTCCTATATACAAAATCTCCCAAAAAAGAAATATATTTTCCTATATCAAGAGAATTATTCTAAGGAACTTCCGAATAAGTTCCACATGGAAGATTTAAAAACATTTTAGAAACCAATTTTAGTGGAAACCAAGTTGTTAAAAGATAAATAAGGTAAGGAAGTTGATCCTAAGGGGTTTAGAATTTTGGTTGGATGTTGGTTATTTATGAATTATTCAAGTCCAAATATTGTTTATGATGTTACTTTGTGTTCAAGATATAACATTTCATCAAAATAATATCATATCTTGGAAGGGAAATTAATTATTATATATATAAAAGGAATAAAATATTTTGGTATTATATATGACCCCCTAGAAACGATTTTTTTATATAGATGTTTATTGTTCATGAAGTATTAATGATAGAATATCCACATATGGTGGAGTTTTATTTCTGGGAGAAAGTTGTGTGTGTTATCATAAAACGTTTTTTTAAAACTCTTAGTTTGGATGGAGATGAGTCTGTTTCTTCTACTCAAGATGCAATAAAAATTATGTAGATGAAGAATTATTTGGAATATTTTTAGTTGAATTGAAGAATCCCTTACTCTTGGGTTGTGATAATAAAAGTGCTATAAATCTCAGTAAAATTCTAGTGCAATATTCTCATTAAAAAAATTTATATCTAATAGAATATCATAAAAGAGAATATGGAAAAAATTAACCAAACTAGAGTATGTTTATACAATGGAATATGTTAATTATATATTCACTAAACCTTTATAGAAGGTATATTTTTATAAGATGAGTTTGAATATGGGTGTACAACCTCCCTCTCTTCAAGACTAAGGTATGTGAATCCATCCCCTCTATTATCTTTTCTATGGATAGTATTGTCAAGTCAAATAAAAGGTTATATAAATCTAACCATTATTCTGTGATTAACCTTTTTAAAGAAAGAATATATTTAGTGGAAGTTATTAAAATGGGTAATCTGTGATTTCAGCGTATGTAAAATTGTTTTCAAAATTTTTTCAAGTGGATGCAGGAAACATTTTTCTTGCAGGAAAAAGTTATAAAAGGTCATGTTTTAAGGAAAAGGGTATTGTGGATGTGTGGAATAAGTTTTGTAAGTCACTATTTATGGAAAACATGATATTTCTATATAATGATTCTTATTTCCTACATTAATTTTGGTCATGTGGGATTATACTTGTTGGATAAGTGATCTTTAGCTTGAGATATAAAGTTCCAGTGATGTAAGATTATTGGTTGACAAAAAAATACAAATTTGGGGATTATTGGGACCAGGTTTAATTAAGGTGGTTATGAAGTTTCAGGATGTAAGAATTTTTTTAGTAGATTTTTTTTATTTTAAAAAACCACCTCAATTTGATAAATTTTCCAACAATGGTTATCAGATAGAGATTAAATTAGATAGAGAGGATTAGAAAAAGTTTTTTTAACAAATTTAATCAGAAGTATCAAAATATTTATAGATGTTCTGGTATAAACATCATAAAAAACTTTTTATATGATAAAAAGTTTTGAAAAAAAGTTTGATAAAGAGGATATAAAATATATAAATGTGTCTGTAAAAATAAAAAATCAGATAACGTTTTTGTTATAAATTCCACCAGGTGAAGTTTTTTATGTTGGATGTTTATCATCGAAATGTTTATACCAAAAATGCTCAAATAATCCTAATTTGGAAATGATTTTATATTATGAAAGTTTCCAACATCATGAGTTTCAAAGATCTCATGATCCAAGAATTTTATATAAAGGGGGGAAATTTTTTTCGATGTATAAAGTTCTTAATAAAAACGTTATTTGAAGTTTTCTAAAGAGAAAAAATTGAACATAGGTTTGGGAAAGGAAAGTAGTTTATGAATATGGTTAATTTAAAAAAAATTTAAAGTATTTAATTTATAAGAAGATTTAAATTTTTATTAGTAAAAATATTGTGATGGGTATTTTTGAAGTATAGTAGATAGAGGAAAGATGATGAACAAATATATTTGATATATGATGTCCATCGGAAAAACTGTAATAAAGTTGCGAGGTTTGTCAAACAGAGGAAAATTTCTGAGGTATAAAGGGAGATATTGTATAATCCATGATTGACAAAGTATTTGGAAAACTAACATTGTACAAAATTATTTTTCAATGTTTATCATATATATATATATATATGATGTTATTAATTTGAAATTAGTACATAGTGATTAGAATAACCTTCTTGATATGAAGATCATCAGACAAAATTTGATTATCTAAGTCATCAGTTGAAGTTTTCTGATGAGAGTCATCATATGGAGGAATATTTTTTAGAATTCATTCAATAATTTCATATAATTTTTTTAATGATCAATAGGATGAAGATACTCTATATGTATGTATTTTTAAAAAGTTACTACAAGAAAAATGGTTAGTTATATAATATTTTACCAGTATGAAATTCATTATGAAGTTTTTGTAAAGATAAATAAAGGGACAATGTTGAGATATTATTTTAATATTCCAAATATCATGGAGGAAAATTTTGATACTCATAGAGTTATAAGGAAATATAAATAAGGGTGATTTTTTAATGGTTCTCATATATTTTCAAGAACATGGCATGATTTTTTAGAAGGTTTTAGTGAAACCTTTTAGTGGGAGTTTTGAATTTTGAGTATACATTTAGCAGGAAAATAAATTAGTTTCCCCATTAGGACACCTAGAAATGTTACATATAAAGGTTTAAGGTACAAGTAATGAGGTTTACTATTCATGTGTGAAAATATGGATGCGATGAAGAATTTCGTTTTCATAAATAATCTGGATGAAAATCTAAAATCCATTATTGAGTTGAAAGTTTCCAACCAAGGAATCTCTAGGTTCTGGTTGAAGAAGAATTTGATATTGATTAGTGGTTCTATGATCAATGATTAGATAGAGTTTTTAGTCCTCGAAAAGAATTTCCTTTCCGGTGGAATCAGACAAACTGGGCATAAGAAAATTGTAGAAGTTTTTAGAGGGAACCAGATGAACTTTCTAAACAAAGTAATCAGAAAAAAATTTCAAATAATATTTTTGGATAAAAAATAATATAACAGAATAAGTTCAAAAATTCTCTCGGGTAATAAACGGAATAAGAAGAGTTTTAAAATTAGAGAAAAAATTATGTTTGTGCAAGAAACATAGTTAAATTATTTTGAGCATATTGGTGAATATTTCTAAAGTTATTACAAAAATCATTGTTCAATATTTTTTTCTAGGAATCACATGCACTTTAATTTTTAATATTGTGAAATTCAAGTGTAATGATATTCCATAATTACTATAACAACATAAAAGGATTCTTGTTTATTAGATTATGTGGTATTGTATTGTTTCTAAACTATTTCAAGTACTAGATAATATGGTTTAATATTGAACCTTGTAAAACCTTTTTTTTCCAATTGTTGTGTTTGGATGCTTGTTTTTTAATTAATAACTCTTTAATAGGATGATAAGGTTTTCTATAAGGAGAAAAAATTAAAAAGAAAAATATCATTAATTCAACCCCTCCCAATCTCAGTGATCACAAAGGTCCTTTCAATCCATTTACCCAGTGTATGATTGATGAATTCATCAATAAAATCTTCATATGATACACTCATAACCAAATATATATCAGATATGTCTTCATGAATGTTTGCGTGATATAATAAAAAACATCCTCTAAATAATGTGCTCAGTTTTATGGAACTCATACTACTCTTTATATGGTGATACTTTGTATTCAATCTGCTTGATACAACTCAACTCCATACATCTCATGATACTGTAATACATTGTCTAATATATCTTTAAAGTTATTATCTAGTAGACTTTATATCTCTTAATCTAGTAGTCTACATTATTCTCCTCCTGATTGAATCAAAAAATTATCATTTATTTATCCCATATTTCAAACCTATACCTCAAACATTTTACAGAGTCATTTTTTGGTATATTTTAATTCTTTCACAAATAATTTATTCCCCATTATACTTCCCATGCAGTGTACTTATCAAGTTGGTAACTTCGACTCTATTTTTTCTATTATTATTATCTAGTTTAAACCTTTCTATATAAATAACTCCATATACAAATATTTTTAATGCCACTTATTTAAAATTTTATACCTTTAACTGCATACAACTCTCTATCCAATAACATTGTACAATATGTACCTAAAACTGTGTTATGCGAACTATGTACAAACTATCCATCCATTAACATTTTCAATCCATATTCTATCTAATCAACATTTTTACAAACTTCTAGAAACTAATCTTGGATCGTGAAAGTATTCTTGATATTAAGTACCTTGAAGATCAATATAACATCACATGAAAAAGTAAGTACAATTTCATAAACTACATAAGGAAAGTTTCTTAAAAAACTCCAGGAACACATTCTTTTACCTTTCCCTACAAACATATAATAACATATTGAAAATAAATGTAACCAAAAACAATTTGGAATTAAAAAAAGAAAATTTCAAGTGGGGTGAAATTAATTTGCATCCCGATCATGTTTTTCAAAGTCCCATTTGGAACCTTTAAGGAAGTTTTTTAAAGTGAGCGAGACTCTCCCATAAGCCCCTTATATTTTATTGTTGTTGTGAATTTTGATATCTTGGGGGAGGTTTTATATTGTTATATTATTATTTATGCTTAAGAATGTGTAAAGGGCTTGTTTTATAGAAGGGCGTAAAAGGTGAGATAATATTTATTTCAAATGATTGAAACTATTTTTTGTGATGATCCCATGCTCAATATTCTTGCTCAACCCTTTTTATTATAGTCATGGGAGTCCTAGGATACTATATGAAATATTGATATATGAAACCCCCTATATAGATTTTACTCTTACTAGGGGGTTAATACCCATAAAGTTGAGTTCTTACTGGATTGATTATGTACCCTTTGTAGCTTCAGGTTTTTTGTATGTTTATAGGGATTGATTAGTTTGAAGGAACAACCCAAAAATAAAGGTTCCTATAGGACAAACTAAGGTTTATGTAATTATTATAGGTTCATGTTACATAAGTTTTAGAGAGATTCCCTTAATGGTTAGGTCTTAGTCAAGATAAATTATTGGATTTCATTGTTCTCTTTATTTTATCCCTATCCTTGTTTGAGTTTATAGAACCATTGGTTATTATTTAATTTTATATACCATATTTATATCCATTATTCCTAATCTAATTTATATTTATCCTAGTTGGGGATTATATTTAATTTAAAATTTATTTCCAAAGCTATTTTTAAAGTGGGATTTGAAAAAGGGAAATGATTTTTGGAATATAAAAAACATATTTGGATATTTTTATAAAATAAGAAAGGGTTTTGGATAGTTTTCATGAAATTAATAAATAAATCACTATACATGTTTTAAATGTGTTTTGATGAGAAGGTTTTGACATCACCCTTTCTTACCCCAAGATTAGGGGTGGTAATATTTCATGAAAGTGATTCTGAAATGATATTTGGTTTCATTATAAACACATTTGACAAATTTATTTTCTATTTTTGATACAAACTAAAATTTATGGAATGAAGTTTGAATGGAAATGACATGAACACTTTGGTCCAATCCTATAGGGTGAGTTTATCTCACACCCTACATGCACCATTGAGTGCATGAAACTCTTATGTCTTCTTTTTGGTTCCCAATTTATCATCATCCATGGCTTTGGTCTCTTATTCAGGGTTCATGTTATGGTTTTTTGATGATGGACAGAATGAGGAATGGTGAGTGGTTGCGATTCATAAGGAGTTCATTGGTTGTGGCTCTAGCACGGTTTTATTTTTCTATTGATTAGTTATGTACCAACCAGTTTAGAAGTATGTTTACCTTATTTTTCAATTTTACTATATATATATATATTTAATGAGAATATTATTTTTTTATTGTGATGTTTAGTTTTTATTAGTGTTGTTTCATATTACTCTACTATTTATTTATTTATGCTGATACTTTTCATTTATATTCATAGGCATCTGATATATAGATAGGGAATACAAAATTCTTAGTACCTTCCATGGGTTATTATATTTTTAGTATGATGGTGAAATCATTCCAAAGTGAACATCCTTGATATCCATGAACTGTATGTCAACCCTTGGGGATCAAGAACAACCTTCACCCCTAGTAGTAAGATATGTTGGGTGATATGCCATGTATGTTTTGGCCGGTTCATTATAAAACTCCTAAAATCATTATATCATGATGAATTAATCATTAATGATAATTTAAAATAGATGGTAAAGAGAGATTAAAGAGTTATCATAAGGTAATATAATACCTATGCATAACCCCCATGTTATAATGTCTCACACAATACCACAGTGTACATAAGGCTAGAACATGATGTGGTCTAAAACACTACCTTATGGTTAAAATTTTAGTTATTATATCCCTCACATGGATTATATTTTTTGAGTCATGATGGATGTGTATAACCATAAGAGTTAATTAACTATATCCAGTTGTGATCATTGGGTGACACTTGGCTTGGAAACCCTTAAATCTGGGATTCCAGATGAATAGAGTTGAGTTTTATCATTATGATGGGTTAGGAAAAAGATTTTCCCTCTCTACTATCAAAGAGCAATATGTTATATAAATGGAATAGTGGTCAACCTAAAAAACTATATGATGAGACGACTTCCAAAACATACACATTATATAGTAAAATATGAATCTTAGCACACTAAATGGATAAGATATTAAGGGTGATAATTTTAGTGGAATTACTTCCACTAAAAGTCCATAATAAAAACATAGAAAACATTATACTCACTCATAGATATATCATTGTTATGGATTATAGAATTCATCATGATTTTCATTTTGAAATATCTAGTAGGTATGAACTGTAAAGTAATTGTTGAATGATATCTATGGTTTATATGTTTTCTGAATGTAAAGAGTTCTAAGAACATCGATGTGAAAGTTATAAAGATAAATTTCTATTTTTTTACACATGGGTATTATATACCGTATGTTCATCACACATAGGTTTTTATAAATAAAAACATGGAAATAAGTGAGAATTGAAGAAAAGTGAGGTGGATCGATGTGCTGGAAGTGGATAAAAATTACTACATTGGAGTTCAATACTTATGATCTAAGTCTACCTAGTGGATTATTTTTAGAATTGGAAATCCATTATAATGTTCAAGCCATAAATATAAATTTTATTTCTATAACTTTTCTAGAAAATATGGGATTTTCATTTGTTATAAAGAAAATTAATTGTTCTATATTTATGAATTAATTTTTTTATAGTGTTGGGAATATGGTGAATGAATTATAAATTCTAGACATGGATAATCCAATCTATAATGTCTTAGATAAAAAGGCCAAGGTTAATTCTAACACCATTTATCTTTGTAATTGTCTCATAGGACATATAAATGAGAAACACATCCATTAAATCCATATAAATATATTGTTAGACTCATTTTATTACGAATCATTTAATAATATTGAATATTGTTTATTAGTAAAAATGACCAAATAGAATTTCAATAAAATGGTGGGAAAGATATTAGAATATTGGATATTATATAAAGTGATGTGTGTGGATCAATGGTTACTTAATTAAGTTGTTGATATAGGTACATTGTAACCTTTGTTGATGAAATTAGTTAGTATGGTTGTGTGATTCTATTTAGAAACAAGTTTCAAACCACTAAAAAGATTAATATGTTCAAAAGTTAGGTACATAATAAAATAGGAAAATGTATTAAGATTCTATGATTAGATAAAATTGGTGAAGACTTAATCCAAGAATTTTATGATCCTCTAAGAGACTAAGGATTTTTTGATAACTCACTCATTCTGGAACACAATTTTGGAATGGCGTGTTTGAGATTCGGAATCATACCCTATTGGACATTGATTGATCATTTATAGGTCAGTGTGATCTTCCTATATCATTTTAGAGATATGCTCTAGATACTATTTCATTCTCACTTAACCATGTTCCATCTAAATTAGTCATTAATAAACCATACAAGATATGGACTAGTAATTATTTCAATTTTTCTTTAAATAATATTTGGTGTTGTAATGAATTCATAGGATGTTTGAATTCTGTTAAACTTCACTCTAAATTAGAAAAAACATTATTTGTTGGTTATCACAATGAAACAAAGGGATATTATTTCTATAGTACCACCAAGAACATAGTGTTTGTATCCCAATTTACTAGGTCCTAGAGAAGTAATATATAAATAAATGAGGGAATGAGAGTAAACTTTAATATGGTTATGTTCAAAACCAACACATAAGAATTTTTCTAGAGATGGGAAGTTAACCAGTTCACCAAAAGGTTATGGAATAAGTAATAACTCGGGTTACAAAAGAACCCCAATGGTCTGGTATGATTCATTAGAATTCTAAAAAAAATAAATTTATTATTGAAAATTATGATGAATTAATATTAATAGATGATGATCTTACTATATACTAAGAGGCCATTGAGAGTTGTAATTCCATGAAATGGTTAGAATACATGAAATATCAGAATGACTCTATATACAATAACCATGTTTGGAATAAGGTTGATTAATTTTAAGTGGTTATTTCTATAGGGTGTATGTTGGTTTTCTATAATAAAGTTATAATGAATCATAGAGTGTCTACCTATTAAGATCGTCTGGTAGGAAAAGTTAAAAAACAAATTTATGGTACTGAATGTGAAGTACCATTTTCTCTAATATCAATGATAAAATCTATTCAGAAATTATTTTCCATAATAGCTCATTATGATTATGAGATATATCAAATGTATGTGAAAACTACATTCATTAAAAATAATTTAGTTGATGAGGTGTATATGATACAACCTGAGAGTCATATAGCTCCAAATTAGCCTCCTAAGGTAATCAAGTTTCAATGGTCCATTTTTTAATTAAATCAAGCCAATATGAGTTAGAACATTCATTTTTGTAATGAAATCAAAGAGTTTGGTTTAATGAAGATCACAAATGATTCATGTGTGTAAAACAAGTTTGTGAGAGTGTTGTGTTATTTATAATATTGTATGTGGATGACATACTAATAATCAAAAATTTATTCCTGAATTTATATTTTGTAAAGATATAGTTAGGAAGGTTCTTCTCAATGAATGAAACGGGTGAAATAGTGTATATACTAGGTATGAAGATCTATAAAGATATATCAAAGAGGCTGTTTGGACGGAATCAAAACACATATATTGGTGAAGTGAAAAATTAGTTTATCATGGAGAAATCCAAGGATTATTTTATTAGTTTTCATGGAATAAGTCTTAGTAATTTTCAACATATTTCTAGATGGAAAAAAGGATAAATATGATTCTTTATGTGACCACCATAGGATCTATCATGTATTCCATGTTATTTACTAGAATTTATGTCACTTATTCTTTGAGAATACCAATTGGATACCAATCTAATCTTTGTGAATTTCACTATATTACTATTAATAATTCCATTGAGTACTTGAGAATAATAAATTATTGATCATTATATGTGAGGATGATGTTATTATAAGAGGTTTCACTAATGCTAGTTTCCAAATAGACAAGGATGATATTGGATCTCAATCTGTTTATTTTTGATTTAATAGTGGTGCTATCAATTGGAAGAGTATAAAACAAGACACCATGAAAGACTTGACAACATTGGTAGAGTACACTAATGCACAAAATAATATGAAGGAATTTGGTTGGATCAATAAGTTCATTACTAAATATGGGAAAGTTTGTATAATTTTAGAATTTATTCAAATTTATTGTGAAAATAATTTATCTATTAATTGGGATAAGGTACCTTAATCTCACTAGTTTACCATAAAAATCCTTCAAAAATACCATCTAATTTGAGAGGTCATCAGAAGGGGTGATGTAAAGATATGTTGGGTGGCTTCGGAGGATAATATAGCATATCTATTGAAGAAGAAATTATTATAGTAGAGGCATGATTCATGTAAAGTATTTAGGTATTAAATACCTAAGATACTAGATGCAATGATTATTTTCAATGGGATTATATGGTATTTTTATAATAAAATAAACCACCTTTATCATTCATTCATGTGGGATAAATTTATTACACAAGTTTTGGAATAATAAAATCCCCTAAAATTAAAAATTTGGGTCTTCCATAATTAATGATTATAACAGATTATTACGGGTTGTGATGATATGTTAAGATCAATGTGAATAAAATATTTCATCTGATATAATGAGTAAACTCATGATATAGTAAGTAGAAATTATTATCTAAACCTAATGATAAAATAATATCACATGGAATGTCATATGGTCATTAATATACAAAGGGGTGTATGTTTGTTATGAGTACTCATTACATAGGTTGATAAGATATATAGTATATGAACCTCCATACTTTGATATCTTTTATATTTCACCCTTGAGTCTAAGCTAATGAAGGGCTGGTTGGGTATGTTTTCGATCATGAAATCATTTATGGTTAACTAAGGAAGGAATTATTATCTTGTATGAAAAGTATGAAATCTGGTTCCAACACTGAATTAGACTAAGATTTTTCAGGACCATGATTACACTAAAAAATGAGGCATTTAGAGGGAGTTATTTTTTTCATTAGATATAATTATAAATATCATCTAAATTTATTAGAATCTGTTATAGGGAACTATCGTAAATATTTCCATTGACTACTATTTGTGATTGTTATCAGCAAGGGTTGGCAAGATAAATAATTTAGTGGTGATTTTAACAAATTTAAAATTTTATAAAAATTATTTTGAGTATAATTAAAAAATAAATATATAAAACACAAATTATAATTAAATTAGCATCAATTTAAAACCACCACTAGTTAAAATAAAAATAAATTTGTTACGGGTTTCAAACTGTAGCTAAATTAAACATGTTTTTTTTAAAAAAAATATTTCACACAAGGATAAATTCTCCTCCACAAGATGAAACCCCATTCCACTTACACTCAAGCATGCCTAATAGGCCTCCCTACTCTAACAATCATAGTCATCCCTTTCTCCCCATATATAAAGGTGGAGTGAGACCCATTAACACACGTGCAAGAGAAGTCCTTTTCTCCCATTCCTACGATTCGATTCAACGACTGATAAGAATAATAACGGAATATTGTACCAACTAGGTTAAAAACATTTTATATCATATACACAAACACACATATGTATAATATATATATATATATTTAAATTTAAAATTTATAAAAAATTTAAAAAATATATGTTTAAAATTTATATAATACTAAAATAAGTAGCCTATATATACATTAATAAAATCATATATATGTGTGTGTGATAATATATTTAATCATAAAATTTATTTAATATTTAATAATTAATGATAATAAGATGAAATATTTTAATGATATAAATATATAACAATCTGAAATAGTATGGGGTCAAGCCTAGGGAAATAAATTTTTAACTTGGATGAGAGGGAAAACATTACATGACTTGTAGACCAAATTATTACACGAACTGAATACCTTGAGACAAAAATTACTTTAAACATTATTTTTTCCTGACACAACATTGTGGATCACAACACGATGACATAGAATTCTTAGCTACAACAAAAAACAATGTGCTTTGCAATACACTCCTGTATCATGGTTTTTCATCCAACATCATAGTCTCAGGATCCATGTTTCACCATACCATAGTGTTCTTCCTGGTGTTACCACTCTCAGCACTACATTGTGGTGATTTTGAATTCCAATTGCCTACGTTTTCCCTATGTCATGGTCCTTTGTTCAGCATTGTTGTTACCCTACACTATATCACCAACCTTGTGCTATGGTATCATCTAGAAATTCCAAAACATTTAGGGTTGTTTGGGTTTGAATATGGGATAATGTGTAAATTTAAAAGATCGATTACATCTGCCACTATAGAGAACAACACAAGGGAAAAAATTGTACTAAACACAGACCCGAGGATTTGACCCAACGACCCACACCTCACCCCCAAATGTAAAACACCCCACTAATAGTGGTAAAAATGTATAATAATAATAATAATAGTATTATTATTATACATTTAAAATAATAAAAAATGAATTATTATTATTTTACATTTAAATGAGTTTTTAATATTTAAATTTATTTTATGATTAAATCTATTATTAAACATATATAAATGTATTTATGATTTAAGTTTATAAATATATTTAAAATAAATTATATAAATATAATATTTCATATTTGTTTGTTTATTCAACCTGAGCTCTAGCTTAGTTTGATGGGTTTCTTTGGTGAATCCTTTGCGGTAGGGGTTTGATTCTTAGCCACTAATCACAGATCCCCCCATTATATAGGGAGTGTAAATTTCATCCACACTTGCGATAAAACACAAGAGGGATAGTGTCATCATGATGAAATCATGGTGGATGCCAGTGCATGGGGACGATGGAAGGGGTGACAAAGGTGGGCTGCTTATGGCCTCCGGTGGTGCGGGCGCATGAGGATTATATAGATGGGGGTATATGGGGAGAAATATGGGGGTAATGCAAGAGGAGACCTCTAGTGGTGTTGGTATTTGGGTAAGATGGTTGGGTCAATGTAGGATTGGTGGTGGCCTTTGACGGTGTGGCTACAGAAGAGTGTAGGACGGGGTGGACTCAGTGTGGGCCAGAGCCAAGGACCTACGGGTCAGGGGCCTACGGTCAATGTAATAGAATTTAATTACCTCTAGGAATTTAGGTCACTCTTTTTAATAATAAAGGCTAGTTTAATGAGTTATCCCTGAGGGGAGGGGTGGTTATGACTCTATTCGTCTAGTCTGTTGGCGTGCATGTTTCTTTATATTGTACCCTAATAATGAACCTACTATATTTGTGTGTCTATATATATATATATAAACATGTCACTATAAAAATAAATTTATGATAAATACATAGCATGAATTCATTTTATAAATATAAATATAATAAATATATTTATACAAAATATAGTATATAAAAATAATTATTATTAGTACTACTAATATTATTAAATATATTTATTTTATTAAATATAATTGGATAGATTTTTAAATGCATATGTTTGTGTGTGTGTTAATATTAATATATATATATATATATGCATGTATGTATCAGTATTGGTATATGTATTATTCTTATTAATATTGGTTTAAATTAATAAAAATGATTCTATTAAAGATATCATGTTGAATGAATCAATCCCTTCCTCTTCTAGTGTTAACAAATATATTAGGCCCATGTATTCAACACATGACGAAAGCCCTTATGACTCCTCTATCACAAGGAAGGATTGTCAATTGGTTGTGCAATCTGGAAATCAAGTCACAACTACAGCTAATGTGGATATCTCAAAGAAGGAGGCTCAAACCAGCTTAGAAGTGGTTGGATGTTTGTCTTCCAACCCACAAACCTTAGTGACTACTAATTATCCAGATCTAGGCATGGACAATTTTTCATGAAAATTCCTAACAACTCAAAAGAACATTGATATGCAGGTGACAACTTCCAACCGTATTGAAGCTCTTGATTATCAACTTAAAAATGTATGGATAAGTGATAGAGATGGAAAACTGATATCACTAAAGCTTCAAGCCTCATAATAGGGGATAGAAGAGAAGACCCCATTGGAGAAACAACATTCTGATGTGGAAGAGGATGAAGAAGAAAGTTCCTGGAAACAAGACAATTGGAAAAGGGGACACTATTCTAGAAGTTGTGGACGAGGGTGCAAAAGGGAGGACTAGAACACTAAAAAATATGAGTCACAAATTGAAGTTTCCGACTTGGATAAATCAGACGTCGAAAGTCTTCTTCGATAAGAAAAAAATCAAAGTTCTTTATACCAGGGGTAATTGATGTGGATGAGGAAGAGGAATATATTAGGGAGATCTATGAGATGAAGAGCACAAGATTGCTGAAAAAATTAGAAAAAACATGGTACATCTTAATGATGACATTCCTGACTCACGTGAACCTAGCTGCTCACCTCCCTATTCCAGACTGGTTTCTATTTTATATATAGTCACTTTCCCCTATCATTAATAAAAAAATAAATATGATTTATTATTATTATTATAGTTTTTATTGTTATTACTATTTTTTAATTTATGAAAATTGTAGTGGTTTTATATGATACTTTAATTAAATAAATTATATTATATATTTATGTATACATTTAGATTATATATATATATATATCAATTTATATTATAATTTATATTATATATTTATATGATATTAAATACATTTATATTATACATTAATATTTAATATGCATATATAAAATACATTTTTTATATCTTAAATAAATTTATCTATTATTAATATATTTATTATATATACATTTATATTATAATTTATATTATGAATTTAAATCATATTAAATAAATTTATATTATATTAAATACAAATATATGTATACAAATATCTATAAATACATATCATATATATTTATTCATGCACCTAAATACATCTATTTTAATGACTCATGGGGCACATACGACATGGGTGTGGGAAGTCAGACAATGTGGGTGGTGGGTCATTTATATGGATGATAAACATGCAGATGGTGCACTATCATCATTTTCTATAGAATCAAGGGGTGGAAGAGGGGAAAAAACTGGGGAGGCAGGATGGAATTCACCATAGAAAAAAGGAACCGTGAAGAAAAAATAGGCATAAGGGGGTCTTCCTTCCTTTTTGTGTACTGGTCTAAGAACATAATATATATATATATATATACATATGTACATATAAATATATATATACATACATATACATATATATATATATATTATAATGGGTTATTAACTTTATTATATCCCTTGAGGGCTATGGTAAATGTTATCTAATCCATGCAAGTGTGTGTTTGATTATAATTATTCCCTAGAAAAAGGTCATATAAATTATATATTTAAATTATTAAAAATGAAAAGTCAAAAATTAATTATTTTTAATTGATATTATTTAACATTTTAATTTTATTTAAAAACAATTAACGAGGTTGATAATCGCTTCTATGTTAAGTAATTAGTGGCATTTTGAACTAAAAATAATTTTTTAAAAAGTATTTTATAAAAAAATTATAGGGGTACAGAACTGATGCTAGTTTCTTAATTTAAAATAGGTAAAAACATTACATGAAAATTTAATTTAGAATAGGTTATTCATAACCCACTCTGAATAACCATACCTAGTCCACTAGTTTTTGTAGTGTTACTTGCGTGACATATGATGTGCTTAATAACATGCATGAATGACGTGTGATGTATTCATTCAAACTAGTCAATATATATTAGAGAATCATAAACATATGAGATGAACCATACTAGATTGACATGTTTATTAATAGTGGTTTCTTAATATCAAGTATAATGATATTATATAACTATGCATATAATGAATAAAGACATATATTATGGAATACATGCTCATATAGAGATATGGGTGTGTTTAATCAAGATCATGCTAGACCCCTTTTTAGTTTGAGTAGTAAGGATGTGTATCTCAAGGTTTAACTTTCCTTACAATCAAGGATTAAAGAGTTAATAATTGTTGTCAATTATACAAAGGCCTATAATATTACACATAAATCTTTGTAATGAGGATTTATCTTGGGATTAAGTGTTTTTCCAAAATATCAGAGAGTTTATGATAATCATGTAAAAAGGTGTTTGGATGAATTTAAAAAGAGTTGTGATGTTTTTTGGGAAGTCTATAAG
Organism: Viscum album; assembly: GCA_963277665.1. Classification (NCBI taxonomy): domain Eukaryota; kingdom Viridiplantae; phylum Streptophyta; class Magnoliopsida; order Santalales; family Viscaceae; genus Viscum; species Viscum album. Next base: position 495,480,689 of record OY728132.1, read on the forward strand.
GATTTTTTTTTAATTTTTATACTGTTGTGTTCTGGGTACCAAGGACCCCACCTTGTTTTGTATAGTGTCTTAATATAGTATTTGTTGGAGTTGGTTCTCTAGAACTCACTAGTCTAATACTAGATTACATGTTTTCATTATTAATGACGTTTTCTTATCACATTATTATTTTTCCATTTCAATAAATTTGAGTGTGATAATTTCCTAAGAATATATGTAATATTGAATGGATATAATGTTTCCCCACTATAATGGGAACCTAGAGGTTCCATGACATTATTCATGAATCATTTTCTATGAATGGATGATATTGTCTGATGTGATATAAATGATATATGGAATTAATTATAGGATACTCACAAGACATTGAGACACTTTCTCATGGTGTTATCCCTTTATAATATCCATGATAAGAGGTTATGAGAATATAATTATTAATAGTAAATCCATATTTCTATGTTCCATCTGATGTTCCTATGTATGAATGTATGTATCGATCCTTATAATTTAATATTATCATTAATGGATATTATCAATCGCGTGCTTTGATGTATTTATGAATACCATGATGAAATATGCTCATGGAGAGGCAGGATATATTGGGTGCGTCATGAGTGATATTACTTTAATGGATAATGTGAGAAAGGATTTATCCCCTCTATGCTATAATGGAAGTTGATATCACATTCCCTTTGACAGAATTCAACAGCCTTCATAATTCCATAACCATAATGTTCATTGGGTGAGTTTATTTCTATAAATTTAATGAAATAACATCTATTATGTAGGTTGATGACACTGGCTTGAGACCTTCTTGATTAGAGACATCATGATAAAGGATTATAATACATGGTAATCATTCATAAGTGGTTGGTTGTCATTGAGACATTATCTTCTTTCTCTATGGGTTCTATGACTTGTTACCAGATTTTGTCATTGTACTTTAAGTTGTTATGAATAATGTCACTAAGAAAGTGGACTAGATGGAAACACATTAAGTATATCGACAATCTTATTTAAATTGAGGTATTGAATTTAATAAGTTAGAATAAATAATATTTATTCATGTTTTTTTATAATCATAATTTAATCACAAGTTATTCAAAATAATAAGTGAGTTAGATGATAATAAAAAATATTTATTTGAAAGTTTTTAGAATGTAATATTTATTATATTTATCATAGAATAATTTAGAGATAGTTATTTATTAAATACTAATTATTAAAGGATCAGTAAATGTAGATAAGGGAAAGAAAATTGAGCTTTATGGTTTGATGAGAAATGGTCTGAATGATATTTATTTATATTATTAATATTTTTCACATTTAAAATGATTAATAATAATATCATTATTAATGGAAACAATGTCAAATAAAAATATTAAAGCTGGTAAGGGTTTAGTGTGAGATTTTCAAACCCAAAACCCGCTATGATAAATATTTAATTATATAACTTTACGAAATGGTAATTGATGTGAAAAATGGATAGATTGATACTATATAATTCTCTAAAGATAAATAAAGTGATCTAGAGTGTGATAATCCAATCCTCTCTCAAGATAACAAGAGAACACCAATATTTATTTCTCACTTGAGAAGAATTCTTTTTTGATCTACCACAAATAATGCAAGCAACAAAGATTGGTTATGATAGAATATGATGATTCTATGAAATCTTTCAGATATTTTGGTATATGTTTGGATCACCAATAAATGATTTCTTAACTTAGATCCTATAGTGCAATGAATGTGTGAAGATATATATTCCAACATATCATCAATGCAAGTGGAATTATGACTTGAGGTAATTCCATATCTATTCATAAATTAATTATAAATGAAATTTGAATATCCATCCCTTTATAGTTTTTTAATTTTAAACTAGTTAAGTAATATACTATTTTTATTGAACATGACACGTTGATCATGTAAATAAATTATTACACAAAATTAAAGACTAAAATATGAGTTGACCATACCATTAAATGACACTTCTTCTATGCCCAAAACCCTCAAGTAGTATCATAGTGGTCACATGTTTAATTTATAATTATTTATTATTATTTGATTGATTGCATGTGTTTGAATTTTATATTACCAAATTGATTGTTTTTAATTTTCAAAATCATCATGTATTCCCTTACTCATTCTCAGTAACATAAAAAGTAAAATATTAAGAATTAAAAATTAATAAATATTAAAAAAAACCATCTATATGTGAAAAAGGTTATTCTTAGACAAAACTGGAGCACACGATGTGCCCTTACCCTATACACATTTTGTATTATGTTTTTGTGAACATGTATCTTTATATTGGGTAAGATATGAAAATAGCCTATCTAATATTTTAGTAGATTGAATTGATGTATAGATCCAGATAGTCTGAACCATGTCATAAATAACTACACACTGTGTAACAACTTTACATGACATGTAGTCCTTATTATCTCGTAGCCAAGAACAAGGGGTTTTCCAAGGTTTTCATGTATCAGATACACAATACATTGAAGAAATGCCGGGAAAAAGGAGTTCACACTTCATGTATGTACCTCAAGCCTATCTATAGTAGAGAACATGCCCATACCCAAGGTGTATGTAGCAGACATGGGAAAAATACAAGTACACACCATGTAAAATAATATATGCTATATAGTCTGTTGTAGGAATTGTTATCAAATTTTTGTGAAAAGAAGAATTAAATATATAATTAAACCTATTGATTATGTTTTTCAGGTGTTTTTCATTTGATAGTACACACCATGTCATAATATTAACAATTATATATTAAATTAAGATCCATGTGAATTATTTGAGGAACAAACGAGGTTGCCGCCAAGTACAATTGTGTACTAAATTAATTTTAATTGAAGTTAATTTTTATTAAGATTATATATGATCATATGTTAAGGATGGTTAGATAGAATTAAGATAAATTGAATTAATTAGATTATTTAATTTTTTAATATCTTAATTAAAGAATAGATCAATGTAATTGATAACAGTATTGAAAATGTATGCCCATTGAATGTTTTATTGATGATCATGATATTAGACCATCCATTTATATATGATTGATTTCTTTTTAATTGATTTTAATTAAATTAAAATTATGACATGCTATTCATCCCTTTCCCTTACTATATAATGCCCTGTATGATCATGGTTTTTTTATGTATAACCCCTTTATCCAATCCATTAGTTCCCCTCACCTACATTTGTGTAAAATCTTATATAATGAGGGATATCCCAAGTAATAGGAGATGGTCTGAGGCATAGAGTCGAGGTGAAACCAATCAAGGTGATATATTGTAGAAAAGGTGAAATGCTACAACAAAAACCAAGTTATGGTTCAAGGTGTGTTTTCCCTTAGGGATATGGGTAAGTTTATTATCTTATAGATAAATTAACCGATAAATAATATAATGACTGTGTTAATTATATTTCTTTTTCTGTCAATTTCATGGTTAATTATTTATGTTTTTGAATGTTGCACGATCACCTAATAAATGAATTTATAATTATAAAAGACGAATTACAATATATCCAGATTAGGCATAAATTTTTTTATTATACATGGTTAATTACTTAAGTAAAACCCACTAAATATTAACAAAAGAATATAAAAGAAAAAATGGGATTTTTCAAAAAAGGATAAAAATCCGTAAAACCAATATATTAAGTCTGTGTAACCTTCCACTACTTATGTATGAAATAACATCATTGTTCAATGTTATTGAACAACCCAAGTTGTGGAGCTTTCAATTATTGTGGATCTTTTAGATTAAAGTTTTTGGTTGACTTAACTTAGTATTCATAAAGGTTTTAATTCCCATGTAAGACATAGTGTATCTAATATGAAAAGGTTGTGGAAAACATTAAATGATATTTTAGGACTAGGGATTCCACTCAACGTATAAAGGAATAATTAGTTTAAGTAGTTGACTAGTAATTCATACTTTAAACCATTAAAATAGATTGTGAAGACCAAGTCTAGGCTATGAGAAGGGTAATACAGATCTTTTATACAAGAATATCAAAGTGAAAAGATATTTTGAAACTTATAGTGAGGGAAATTTGGTTTTGAAAAATAGTGGAAGATTAATGGAATTTAATTTAATTTAAATTTTATAATATAATTTTTTTTATCAAAACTTGTAATAGATATATGCTATTAATTTTTAGAAATGTAAAATCAAATGAAATCAACAATATCACTATGATTCATACCTTATATGGATAACCTTACCACTGGTGAAGATTTATAGGAATGGTATAGGCATTTTCTCATTATAATACACCAAAAAAAAATTATATATGATAGAAACCCCAATTAATATGTTAATTTCCAAAGAGGATGATGAGTAAGAAGTATATCTCTATTTTGAGAATGTTCACAATGGTATGGATGTCTAATGTTTCTTGTTTTCTTCCTTGTACGATGAGCTTCAAAAGAAATATGATGATATAGATGCACCTAACATCATTTTTCACTTTAAGGATCTATATTAAGAGAAGGAGAGATCATAGAGATATGAGATCTCTAATTCACTATTAAGGTGTAAGCTTGGAGAGTGAGATGCCATCTGGGGAACATGTAGTCATGATGATTGGCTACATAGAGAACCAAGAAATATTGGGTTTTAAGATCCATGATAACTTATGAATAACTCTTATTCACTTCTCACTACCTAGAAACTTCTCAAGTTTTATTATGACTTATAATATGAGAAATGTTGATAAGACTCTATCACAACTTATTAAAATTATTCACCATATTGATAAGGACATGGGATGTAAAAACTTTTTATCCTTATGGTGAATATGAAGAGGAAGATCAAGAAAAATTCACTAAATACTCCTTATAAGTCTAGGGATCCCAAGCACCTTACTTCCAAGAATAATAATATATAAAGGTAAGCAAAGGAAAATGATGTGGTATGTTTTTCATGTGGTAAGAAGGGAAACTGGAAGAGGAATTTCACCCTACCAAAAAAGAAAGGGGAAGCTTTAGGTAAATTCTTTATTGAGTGAAAATTTTTGTATCTATAAGTTGGGTATTATAAACCACTTGTGGTGATCAAATGTTTAACAAAATAAAAGTACTAAGTAGGTTTTAGAATATTATTATAGACGAGGTGGATAAACGAGCTACCAATTCACCAAAGTTGGCTTCTTTAGCTATTGGAGACTATAATATGACATTGTTGAAAATATTGATGTTGGTTTTAAAGAACTATTATTATGTGCCATGTGTTACTAAGAACATTATTTCCATTTCTTAATTAGATATATATGGATTTATTTTCTACATTTAAAGAATTTTTTTTTACTTTTATAAATATTACATGTGTTATGATACGACACATTTGAATAATTGTGATTATATATTAAATTACAGAAACAAAAAATTATCAATTTATAACGAAAAAAATACATGTGACTCACATATCAAAAAGTTATGAAATCACTATATTTTTTCATGTAAACCCAAATCATTTGATAAATATTTATCAAGAAAGTTATTGATACCCTTATGAGTTTAAGACTGTTGAAAATCTTCATTTTTATTTATAAGTTAAGATGAACAAACCACTATTTTTTGGTCAAGGTCAAATGGACATAGGGATTCTAGATTTGGTACACACTGATGTGTGTGGTCCTTTTCAAGTAGAGGCTAGAGATGGATTCTCACACTTTACTACTTTTACTATGAACTTAAGAAGGTATGTTTATATCAACTTAATGAGGTATAAGTCTGAATCCTTTGAGAATTTCAAAGAGTTAAATCATGAGTTTGAGAATAAAATTAGTAATAAGATAAAGAGACTTTGATCAGATCGAGGTGGTGAATTTACTAACCAATAATTTATTAAATTTATAATGGAGTACAATATTTTATCTCAACTCAATCCACTTTATACACTATAGTGGAATGGTGTTAGTGAAAGCAGGAATCATACCTTTATGCACACGGTAAGGTCGATGTTGAGTCACATAATCCAACCATTATCCTTTTAGGGATCTAAATTATAGATGAAATTATATTCACTAAACTATGTACAAACTAAAGATGAAAATTTTATTCCCTTTTAGTTATAGAGTATAAAGAAACATGTTTTGTCACATGTGCATGCGTGGGGTTGCATGATGTTTGTTAAGTCTAACTCAAGTAAAAATCTTTCACCCTAAGGTAATAAGTGTATCATTATACGGCATCCTATGGAAACAAGGCGATACTATCTATACAACCTATTAGAAATTAAAGTGACTATAGTAAGATTGGCTCTCATTATTTAGAGGGAGAACATCTTCTTGGGGGATAGTGGGAGTAATATTGACTTCGATGAAGTTGATGCTCAAAGTACACACGAGTTGGAATAGGGACCGATTCTAGAAGTCCCTATGGAAGAAGATATTCCAAAAACATAAGTGATGTGTTGAAGTTCTAGGGATCTAAGAGAAATGGAGATGTATGGTTTTATATTAATTTATAATGGTAACCCATTATGAACATTCAAAAATAAAAAATATTTAATTTCTCATATTTATAAAATTCTTCTTTCACAATTAGATCCTCTCTATCTCAATGAATCAATATAGAACTAAGAAGCTACAATGTGGAAATAATCCATGAATTATGATATGGATTCCATGTATAAAAACGATTTTTTGGGTTATGATTGATCCTATAGTAGATGAAATTACTATTGGGTGTAAATGGGTATTCAATAGAATGATGGGAATGGAAGGTAATGTGAATACCTAAAAAGAATGAGTGGTGGATAAAGGAATTATGCAATGTAAATGAATTAAATTAGAAGAAATATTTTTAGCATTTTCAATGTTTAAATAAATCAAATTGTTTTTTTCATAATAGCTTACCATGACAATAAGATTTAGAAAATGGATGTCAAAAATACTATCCTTAACGAGAAAATTCTAGAGGATGTGTACATGATAAAACTAGAAGGGTTTGGGACTCTAGGTAATGATATAAAGGAATGAAATTTGTAGATATCCTTTTATGGATTAAATAAATCATCAAGGTCATTAAAAATTTTAGTTGATAAAGGCGTAAAATATAACGAACCATAATTTACATACATGGTTACTACATAAAAATTGAAGCATACTTATTACAACATATATCAAAACCATGAAAGGACAGTATAGGTATATTGTCTTTAGAAACTGGGAAACATAAACATCTAGTTCATAAATCATCTACGTTGTCGCCCATTTATTTCATCATATATAGAGTCCCTTTTTGGCATATCTTACTTAATATCCTTCTTCCTAACCTGGGGAAAAGAAAACATACAAAAGGGTGAGCTCAAATTCTCAATAAGGGTAAACAAAAGAAATATCAAACATATCATATTCATAAGAACATAACATTTTGAAAATATTATCCTGAAAAAGAGAACATAACATGGGATAAATCATAGAAGGGAAATTTAATCCCAATAATCATAACTTAAAACATGAAGCTTTTTGTAATACACACATAATCATAGAAAATAATTTCTTAGTAGTCAAGACTCATTTCCAATACTATCTTAGCGGACAAAGTCCATTTCTGAACCGAGATCACTCCTCGTTTCAGTCCTGTTTCACTGAACCGGTTTAACCTGCCATTCCAGCCATGTATATCTCATGAGATATAAATCTTTACCCAATGTATTAGAGGGAGATATAGGTCCCACCCATCTCATAATGAATCCATTCTTATGTGTGCCCCAAAATCATAAATCATACATCATAGCATAACCCATGTAGTAAAAATTGGATTCTTAAACATCATGTCGTCATAACATAATCCATATAATATAAAAGGACATCATAAAATTAATTACATCATAAAATAATCAAATAAATGTAAAAATAGGGATATAAATAGAACCCTATATTATCTTAGATGGAAAATAATATTGATAAAACACTTGAACTCCATTCTTGAGGATAATATTCTTTCTACTTCAAATACATTTTCCTTTCTTAAAATGTCATATAATTTTAAACTAAAATAATTTTATTAAAAATAAAATTGAAAACTTTTAAAGTAAGATTCATGGAAATAATGTTCTAAAAATCCATTCATGCAGTATAAGTTAAAAAAACATTCTTCTTGTACTTTGGCCAGAAAAGTCAAAAAGTACCTCGTACGAAAAACGACAAAAGATGCCTTTCATATCTTTTACTAAAAACTCAAAAAATGGTAAAATTGGATTTAAACAATTTTATGAGGATAAAAATAATATTACATATTGAGGAAACATAGATGTGGATGATAAATATTCCCCAGTAAATTCTGAAGTATAAACAATCTCAGATAAAAATGAGATTGCGAGACTTTCCTTAACCTTAGGTTCGATATGCATCGTATGAATCCAAAACTCCTATAATATGGTTTAAATAATTTCAATTGACTTATTACAGAATAATATTCATTGTTATGATATCATATATGGTCATATTTGTATCTTCTTAGTAGTAATATTTCATTGCTACTTGTTATTCGGGTGTTTATTGCTTTATGTTCTTATGCCTGTTTTTGTCGAATAAATTCTTATTACTCTTTATAGGATATAGATATATCATTTAAAGAATGGTATTAGTGTAATATATATCATATTAATTCATTAAATTCATTTATATAATCATTATTCAATGAAGATCATATAGAACGAGTCGCATCACATCGTGGAGACGGTAGGCCGTACGTACGCACGAGCGATGATATAGTTCCCATGATCGTGGAATTGTGTTGAAGTGTATGTATAATATTTAATAATAAATACCACTTTACAATAATAATATATAGTTATTTATTGGCACCATTATACCCATCCAAGTAAGGTGGTGGTGGAAAACATATTACACCACGGCGTGGAGACGGTATTCCATACGTACGCACGCGCGATGATTTTGTTTACCGTAGGATGGATAAGAGGTGAAATAGGGTTGTTTCATATTTATAATAACATATAAGTATATGAGGGATACTGATGTTATTAATTTAAACTGAAACAACTAAAGAAGAGGGAGTATAAGAAGAATGGAACTTGAAGAAAACAGTAGAAGGTATTACCTCTTTCTCGAAGTGGCTCCTTTAAACTTTATGTTAGGGAACTAGAGTTGGTCTTTTGAGAAGACCAGTACCTCTAGTAGGTTTATAAGGAAGTGGGTATGTGAAATGGTCAGGGTTTGGCCGAGATTAAAGGCTCAAATTGGTGTGAGGAGGAGAGGGAGGTGCCCTTTTATAAGGGAGGAGAGGGGCACCTTTGAAAATATAAGAATTATTAGTTTATATTAAATCCCAACTCCACATAAAAACTTCCAAAATGACTCATATCCAAAGATTATATGAGATAGGGTTGTAATCTCATAAAAAAAAATTTAGACATGTTAGGAATTTATTTTAAACATTATCAACTTGATTTATCCTTATTTATCAATTTAATGTTATTTTTGGTAATAATATTCTAAATTTTAAATTATTATAAATAATTACATATGCGTTGTGAATTTTCTATAATTTGAATCTTTATGACATTTTAGACCATATAAATTTTAATTTATAATTTTTAAATATTTTTGTGATTTTTAAACAATTTTATAATATGTTATTTTTATAAAATAACAATAGTGTCAATTTTGACACAATTCATTTATTTGAATTTAAATAAAATATATACCGAATATATGTCCAAACTAAAAGCTTTAATAGATTCATAAAATGTCATATGTATATATAAAAGTAGTAGAGAACATTAAATAGTTCATATAATATTTATTTTAATATTTTTAAAACCATTTATTTGATATTTTAATTAATAAAATAATTTCAACATCACTATTGTGTCATAATTAATGATAATTATTTAATCCCTAAAAAGTATAAATAAATTTATATGATGTATATAATTTTATTAGATTTCTAGACACTATTTATATCATAAGTTTCATGAAGTTTATAACTAAATTAAAATTATTATACTTATAATATTTAAGAGAGTGACATATTGTCACTTTCCTTGGTTTTAATAATAATAATATTATTTCATGGTCAAAAGACAATGAAATAAATATAGTCCGACACTTAGGTGATATGGGTCGACTTTTATTCATCCAATAGGATTTTATCAAGTGTTAGGGTAAATTTATAATCTTATATTTACCCTTAATTACCCGATTTACCTTTAACTGTAGTAAATAAAAATTACTGTAGTTACTATTAATAATCTCAAAAAACATAAAAGCAACCTATTAACATAATTTGGACCCACTGAATCCAAATATGGAATCCATTTTCAAAATTCAAAACAGAGAAGTTGCAGTAATAAATTTAAAATTAATCCTGTTGTTAAGGAAACAGGTTTTAAGTGTTAAAACATCGCCAAAGATTGAAATGTTTTTACCTATGAATTCAATGTAAAATTAACGCTAATGACATAAATTATATTAAATGGTAAAAATATATTATATTTATACTTTAATACCATTAAATATTATAATTTAACCATATAAATTATTGTGATGAAAAAATTTTGTTTTTAATTAAAATATAGCGTGTTTTTACTATTCATCAAAATATGAAAGTTACCAGAATAATTTGAAAAATTTATCCAAAGTAAATTTTAATATATTGATTCCAAAGAAGAATTTTATTTTTTCAAATTTTACTTATAAACATGTCAAAAACTAGATTTAAAGTTGGTGTGCCATCAAAAGGCGGAAAAACTGCATTTGAAAAATAATTTTATTATTCGAAAAATTTATTTTGTTCTCTTACCATGTTCTATAAAATATGTAAGATGAATAATAATGTTATAAAATTTAAAATTTAGTTAATACTATTCATAAATTCTAGTTTATAATATTATAATAATATATCGTTGTTTAGTGAAACTCGGTATTGCGTACTACACACGCTATGTAGGAAGGTCACGATTGCATGTAACGCAACCCAAGATAGTGTTATGTGCCGTGAAAGATTCATTTGGTGTTGCATATAACATAAGACATAAAAAAAATTCTCATAAAATCTCAGGGTGTTACATTCTACCCCCGTTAAAATGAATTTTGGCCTCGAAATTCATCACTTCGTAACAAAAAGACGAGGATACCTCTCCCTCATCATATCCTCAAACTCCCATGTAGCTTCTTCTAATTGGTGGTTCCTCCATAGAACTTTCACCAGGCGAGTGGTCTTATTCCGTAGAACTTTTTCTCTATGATCTACAATCTCTATTGGCTGTTCTTCATAAGAAATATCTTGCTTCAGCGGTACAACTTCTGAGATGAGTACATGTGAAGGATCGAGTATGTACTTTCTGAGGAGAGATACGTGGAACACATCGTGAACTTGAGAGAGATTCAGTGGAAGCGCCAATCGGTAAGCTACCTTCCCAACACGATCCAGTATTTCGAAAGGACCGATAAATCTAGGGCTCAACTTTCCCTTCTTTCCAAATCTCATTACCCTCTTCCAGGGAGATATTCGTAAGAACACTTTATCACCAAATTCAAACTCTAGGTCTTTTCTTCGGTTATCGACATAGCTTTTTTGTCGACTTTGAGATGCTCTTATGTGTTGTTGAATAGATCAGACCTTTTTTGCTATCTCATCAACATGATCAGGTCCTAATAGCTTTCTTTCCCCAACTTCATCCCTGCAAGTTGGAGTTCTTCATTTCTTTACATAGAGGACTTTATAAGGAGCCATCTGAATACTGGAGTGAAATCTATTATTATAAAAAAATTCCACCAAATATAGGTGTTGATACCAAACACCTTTGAAATCTATAGATAAACTCTCAACATGTCTTCTAGAGTTTGAATTGTCCTCTCAGACTGACAGTCTGTCTGAGGATGGTAAGTAGTGCTGAAACTTAACTCTGTATCTAGAGCATGCTGAAGACTTCGCCAGAATTTTGTGGTAAACCTCGAATCCCGATTAGATATAATGGAAAGTGGTACTCCATTAAATCTTACCACTTCCTTTACATATATCCTAACAGTCTGATCAAGAGAAAAATCTTCTCTAATATAAATGAAGTGTGTCGACTTCGTAAGATGATCAACTATAACCCAGATAGCATTATTACCTTTGGATATTTTAGGAAGTCCAGTGACAAAGTCTATAGTGATGCTTTCCCATTTTCATTCTGGTATGGGTAATGGTTGTAACATTCCCTTATAATTTTGTCTCTCAGCTTTAACTTTCTAAAAAACCAAGCATCGAGAGACATATTCAGCAACATCTCTTTTCATGTCATCCCACCATAAGTACTCTTTCAGGTCCCTGTACATCTTCGTGCTTCCAGGATGAATAGAGAATGAATAACAATGAGCCTCATCCAGTAGCTCCTTCTTTAATTCTGGGATGGGAGGAACACAAACCCGATTCCCGAACCTTATAATCCCATTACAATCAAGGTTGAATTCAAGAACATTTCTCACCTTCTTTTGTAACACTACATATTCTTTCTGTGCCTCATTAATTTTCACGTGTATAGATGGTTGAACATTCATTTGAGAAAGATAAGATTTTTCCCCTTCCATTATATTTCCAAGATCCATCCTTTGTAAATCCATAAATATTGGATCTTTTGTGATCCTCATCATGGATAAGCTAGCATGGTCTTGTCAACTTAATGCGTATGCCACCATGTTTTCTTTCCCAGGGTGATAATGAATTGAGAAGACGTAATCCTTAATCAGCTCCAACTATCTTCTTTGATGCATATTCAGCTCCTTTTGGGTGAAAATATACTTTAAACTTTTATGATCAGTATAAATATCACACCTTTCACCATAAAGATAATGCCTCCAAATCTTTAATGCAATGATTACCACAGCTAACTCCAAATCATGAGTTGGGTAATTTTTCTCTTGTATTATCAACTGTCAGGAGGCATAAGCTATCACCATATTATTTTGCATGAGAACACACCCCAGTCCCTTCTTGGATGCATCACTGTAGATCACAAACCTTTCTCTACTACAAGGTAGTGTGAGCACAGGTGCACTGGATAACCTTCTTTTCAACTCCTTGAAATTCTCTTCACATTCCTCCGTCCAAAGAAACTTAACTCCTTTCCGAATCAACTTGGTGAGTGGGTTAGATAACCTTGAAAAATATTTCACAAAATGTCAGTAATATCCAGCCAAACCAAGAAAACTTCGGATCTCAGTTACTTTTGTTGGTCTCAACCATCTTTTGATAACCTCTGTTTTTGCTGGATCCATAGATATCCCCTTTTTTGACATTATGTGACCCAACAATTCAACTTTTTGATTCCAAAATTCCCACTTGGTAAATTTGGAATAAAGCTTCTCCTTTATTAGCCTCTTTAATACAATTCTCAAGTGATCTTTATGTTCTTTCTTTCTATTTGAATAGACAAGAATATCATCTATAAAGACTACCAAAAACTGATCAAGATAGTCTCTAAAGACTCTATTCATCAGATCCATGAAGATAGAAGGGGCATTAGTAAGATCAAATGGCATCACTATAAATTCGTAGTGTCCATACCCTATACGGAAAGTCGTCTTTGGTATATCCTCCCTTTTAACCCTTAATTGACGATATCCAGAACGAAGATCAATCTTGGAAATGTATTGAGCTCCGTGTAGTTGGTCAAATAGGTCATCAATGCGTGGGAGAGGATATTTTTTCTTGATAGTGATCTTGTTAAGTTCTCGATAATCAATGTAGAGTCTCATTGATCCATCTTTCTTCTTAACAAACAGAACAAGTTCTCCCTAAGGTGATGCACCAGGGCGTATGAATCCTTTATCTAGATTCTCTTGGAGTTGCTTCTTCAATTCCTGCAACTCAATTGGGGCCATTCTATAAAGTGTCTTTGAAATTGGAAAAGTACCCGGTATGAGTTCTACTGAAAACTCAACTTCAAGATTTGGTGGAAGACCTGGAAATTCCTCCAAAAAGACATCATCAAACATCTGTATAATGGGCATATTATTAATTGTGAGTTTCTCTCCAACTATTCGAGATAAATAACCTTCATTTAGTGGAATCAAGACCCATAAGATGGAAGAAATTTCCATTGGAAGGTTATGTTCATCCTTGCATCGATAGAAGATCATAGACTGATCTGGAATATGAAATGTGACTTCCTTTATTTGGAAATTTATATGAGCTCCATATAAAGAAATCCAATCCATGCCAAGAATCACATCAAATTCCTCTATAGGAAGGATCACAAGATTTTCAGGAAGCACTTTCCCACAAACATCAATCAGAGAAGAATTTTAAACTTTTGATGCAACCGTTGTTCCATTAAGAGTTGTCATAGCCAACTCAACATCTAATTGTTGAGGTAATATAGCAATACCCTTAGAAAATTCTTTAGAAATAAAAGAGTGGGTGGATCCAGAATCAAATAAAACATTAGCTACTTTAGAGTGGATGGTAAGTGTACCTCTCACCACTTCGTTGTTGTACTCCACATCGCCGATAGTAATTGCATGTGACTTTCCTTTGTCTTTGTCCTTAAGAGTTTGTTGATGTCGATCATCATCATAAACCCTTGTATTTGGGAATTGATTGGCATAATTCCCTATATCCTTGTACTTGAAACATTTAAGTGTAGTAGGTGCATTCTGTGTATCCCTTCCTTTGTTTGCATCATTAGACATATTCTTCCCATTATTTCGACATTCAATTGCTCGATGACCTTCTTTTCCACACTTATAACATTTTATTGTCCCCTTAAGAGAATTTCCTCCATGTTTCTTTCCACACTTTGAGCATAAGGTAAAACTCATCTTCTTTTTAGTGAGGTCTTTAGATTTTCCTTTGAATTCCATTTTCCTCTTCTTATCAAACCCATGTGACTGATGGGTTACACCAATCTCCATCTCAACCTTGAGAGCACATCGAACAGTTTCCTCGTAGCTATTGAAGTCCCTTATGGATAATGCCCTTTGAAGACTTGGTTTTAAGCCACTAATGAATCGATCGATCTTACTCTCAAGTTGGATAATAATTCCGGAAGCATACCTTGCAAGTCTTGTAAAATTTGCTTCGTAGGTACCAACAGATTCATCATCCTTTTGCTTCAGTTCAAGAAACTCCTTCTCCATCTTTGTTCGAAGAATACGAGGTAAATACTTATTGAAAAATAAGTTCTTTAACTCGTCCCATTCCATGGACTCAATTCCATATCTTTGCCTCGTATTCTTAATAATATTACCATTGATCAGCATCACCTTCCAAATGATATACTGCTAAGATGACTTTATCATGTTTAGAACATTGAAGAACTGAAAATATCTTTTCAGTGGTACTGATCCATTTTTGAGCCACTAATGGATCAGAAGACCCACTGAATAAAGGTGGATGCTTCCTCATGAAGGATTAAATAGAATGTTGCTCCTTACTTTGCTCGTTTGGAAGTCCTGCTTGATTCATAGCTTGAGAAAGTTGTGTGAGCATGGCTACAAGATTTTGTATTCCAGATCTTATAATGTTTGGTTGCTCAGGGGGACAATCATTTCATTGCCCGTTGCATTCCACATTAACATGGTTTCTTCGGGTTCCAGCCATTGACTAAAACCAAGGAGAATAGTGTGAGAAACACTAATTATAATATGAAAACCACATAATCAAGAATAAAATTTCACACTTAAGGTCTTATCATAAGTTGTTCATGGCCATTTCTAAAACACTAAGATTGTGTTCTATGCTTAGGCATATCCTTAGGTTTCTTACTATGGCTTTCACATCCTAGTTTCCAAAGGATGACTATACCTTTCCTCTGATACCAACTATAACGACCCATACTTTACATACATGGTTATTAATTCAAAATTGAAGCATACTTATTAAAAGATATAACAAAACCATGAAAGGACCATATAGGTATAGTGTCTTTAGAAACTGGGAAACATAAACAACTGGTTCATTAATCATCTACGTTGTCTCCCATTTATTTCATCATATCTAGAGTCCCTTTTTGGAATATCCTACTTAATATCCTTCTTCCTGATCTGGTAAAAAGAAAACATACAAAAGGGTGAGCGCAAATGCTCACTAAGGGTAAACAAAAGAAATATCAAACATATCATATTCATAAGAACATAACATTTTGAAAATCTTATCCTGCAAAAGAGATCATAACATGGGATAAATCATAGAAGAGAAATGTAATCCCAATAATCATAAATTCAAACATGAAGCTTTGTGGCATACACACATAATCATAGAAAATAATTTCTTTGTACTAAAGACTAATTTCCAAGACTATCTTGGCGGACAAAGTCCATTTCTGAACCGAGTTCACTCCTCGTTTCAGTCCCTTTTTCACTGAACCGGTTTAACCTGCCATTCCAGCCATGTCTATCTCCTGAGATATAAATATTTACCCAATGCATTGGAGGGAGATATAGGTCCCACCCATCTCATAATGAATCCATTCTTATGTGTGCCACAAAATCATAAATCATACATCATAACATAACCCATGTAATAAAAGTGGGATTCTTAAACATCATGCAATCATAACATAATCCATATAAGATAAAAGGACATCATAAAATTAATTCCATCATAACATAATCAAATCAATGTAAAAATAGGGATAGAAATATAACCCTATATTATTTTAGATGGAAAATAATTTTGATAAAACACTTGAACTCCATTCTTGAGGAAAATATCTTTTCTTCTTCAAAAACATTTTCCTTTCTTAAAATGTAATATAATTTTAAACAAAAAAAAATTTGATTAAAAATAAACTTGAAAAATTGTAAAGGAATATTCATGGAAATAATGTTCTAAAAATTCATTCATGCGATATAAGTTAAAAAAACATTCTTCTCGTACTTTGGCCGGGAAAGTCAAAAAGTACCTCGTACGAAAAATGACAAAAGATGCCTTTCATATCTTTTTCTAAAAACTCAACAAAGGGTAAAATTGGATTTAAAAAATTGTAGTAGGATATAAATAATATTACATATTGATGAAACATGGATGTGGATGATAAATATTCCCCAGTAAATTCTGAAGTATGAACAATCTCGGATAAAAATGAGATTGCGAGATTTTCCCTTACCTTAGGTCCGATATGCTTCGTATGAATCTGAACCCCCTATAATATGGTTTAAATAATGTCAATTGACTTATTACAGAATCATTTTCATTTTTATTATATCATATATGGTCATATTTGTATCTTCTTAGTAGTAATATTTCATTGCTACTTGTTATTCGGGTGTTTATTGCTTTATGTTCTTATGCGTGTTTTGTCGAATAAATTCTTATTACTCTTTATAGGATATAGATATATCATTTACAGAATGGTATTAGTGTAATAAATACCATATTAATTCCTTCAATTCATTTATATAATCATTATTCAATGAATATTATATAGAATGAGTCGCATCACATCGTGAAGACGGTAGGCCGTACGTACGCACGAGCGATGATATCGTTCCCGTGATCATGGAATTATATTGAAGTGTATGTATAACATTTCAAAATCAATAACACTTTACAATAATCATATATAGTTATTTATTTTCACCATTATACCCATCCAAGTAAGGTGGTGGTGGAAAACATATTACACCACGGTGTGGAGACGGTATTCCGTACGTACGCACGTGCGGTGATTTTGTTTACCGTAGGATGGATAAGAGGTGAAATATGGTTGTTTCATATTTATAATAACATATCATTATATGAGGGATACTTATGTTTTTACTTCATTATGAAACAATTAATGAAGAGGGAGTAGAATAAGAATGGAACTTGAAGAAAATGGTAGAAGGTATTACCTCTTTCTCAAAGTGCCTCCTTTAAACTTTATCTTAGGGCACTAGAGTTGGTCTTTTGAGAAGACCAGTACCTCAATTAGGTTTATAAGGAAGTGGGGAAGTGAAATGGGCAGGGTTTGGCCAAGATTGAAGGCTAAAATTGGTGTGATGAGGAGAGGGAGGAGGTGCCCTTTTATAAGGGAGGAGAGGGGCACCTTTGGAAATATAAGAAATATTAGTTTATATTAAATCCAAATCACACTTAAAAACATCCAAAATGACTCATATATGAATATTAAATGAGATAGGGTTGTAATATAATCAAAAAATAAAATTTAGACATGTTAGGAATTTATTTTAGACATTGCCAACTTGATTTATCCTTATTTATCAATTTAATGTTATTTGTGGTAATAATATTCTAAATTTTAAATTATTATAAATAATTACATATGTGTTGTGAATTTTCCAGAATTTGACACTTTATGACATTTCCGACCATATAAAATCTCAGGTTGTTGATGTCGATCATCATCATCAACCCTAGGATTTGGGCATTACACCCCAGAATTTGACACTTTATGACATTTTCCCTTTCCTCCATGTTTCTTTACACACTTTGAGAATAAGGGAAAACTCATATTCCTTTCAGTGTGGTCTTTATATTTTCCATTGAATTACATTTTCTTCTTCTTATCAAACCCATGTGACTGATGGGTTACACCAATCTCCGTCTCAACCTTGAGAGCACATCGAACAATTTCCTTGTAGCTATTGAAGTCCCTTATGGATAACGCCCTTCAAAGACTTGGTTTTAAGACACTAAAGAATTGATCGATCTTACTCTCAGGTTGGATAATAATTCTGGAAGCATACCTTGCAAGTCTAGTAAAATTTTCTTCATAGGTAGCAACAGATTCAACATCCTTTTGCTTCAGTTCAAGAAACTCCTTCTCTATCTTTGTTCATAGAATATGAGGGAAATAATTATTGAAAAATATGTTATTGAACTCGTCCCATTCCATGGACTCAATTTCATCCCTTTTCCTCGTATTCTTAATAATATTCCACCATTGATCAGCATCAATTTCCAAATGATATATTTGCTAAGATGACTTTATCATGTTCAAGACATTGAAGAACTAAAAATATCTTTTCAGTGGTACTGATCCATTGTTCAGCCACTAATGGATCAGAAGACCTGCTGAATGAAGGTGGACGCTGACTCATGAAGGATTCAACAAAATGTTGCTCCTTCCTTTTCTCGTTTGGAAGTCCTGCATGATTCATAGCTTGAGAATGTTGTGTGACCATGGATACAAGATTTTTTATTCCAACTCCCATAATGTTTGGTTTCTTATGGGGACAATCATTGCATTTCCCGTTGCATTCCGCATTAACACGGTTCCTTCGAGTTCCAACCATTGACTAAAACCAAGAATAATAGTGTGAGAAACACTAATTATAATAGGAAAACTACATAATAAAGAATAAAATTTCACACTTATGGTCTTATCATAAGTTGTTCATGGCCATTTCTAAAACACTAAGATTGTGTTCTATGCTTAGACATATCCTTAGGTTTCTTACTAAGGATTTCACATCCTCGTTTCCAAAGCTTTACTATACCTTTCATCTGATACCAACTATAACGACCCATAATTTACATACATGGTTATTACTTAAAAATTGAAACATACTTATTACAACATATAACAAAACCATGAAAGGACCATATAGGTATAGTGTCTTTAGAAACTGGGAAACATAAACAACTGGTTCATAAATCATCTACGTTGTCTCCCATTTATTTCATCATATCTAGAGTCCCTTTTTGGCATACTATAAGGCCCCAGCCTTAAACCTTACTTAATATTGAATTAAATGAGTAAATTCACATTGAGGATCTTTTCAGGTTTAGAGTTTTAGAGAATTAGGACATAACTATTACATCTCAAAATATTACAAAGTAGTCGCTTCTACTAAATTTCCATAAAATAAAAACTCTTAAAAAGAAACATGTCTAGTTCCATGTTTTAGGTAGCATGACTTTCCCTTGATCCCATCCTTGACCCTATTCCACGCTAAGTCCTGTGAAAAAAATTTCAAAAACATGGGATGAGCATAAAAAACTCAGTAAGGGATACATAAAGAATGAAAACTGTTAGTTTTTCAAAACAACAAGTAAACCATGTATACTTTATCAAAGTAATAGTTTTCACCTTTTCGAAGTAGTAAAAACTCTTCGCTGAATAAAAGTTCATTACTTAACCTTATGTAACCAAAAGATTACCATAAAACCCATATAAATATCACATAACATATAATGGTAACTTGGGACATAAACATGCCTAAGTGGAATAACCATAAGGTCTACTCCCACACATATCACTTAATGGAATAGCCATTCGGCCAACTTCCATACATACTTAATGGAATAGCCATACGGCCGACTTCCATACCCAGTGCATTGGAGGTTATAACGTAACCACCCGTCCTGGTATTCACGACACCACCCGTCATATGGTTTATCACGTAACCACCCGTTAAATGTCCAAGTACCATTATAAAATCATAAGACATAAAACAAACATAATGGAAAGAAAACATTTCCATAATTTGATCACAATATATCACTCAAATATATTGACATAAAAAATAAATTATAAAATCCACTTTCAATACCAAAATAAATAAAAGAGTATGTGGTATTTATTTCATTTTAAAAACATCACGGCTTGTTGAGGAAGCCAAAGAGAAAATAATACTCGCGGCGGTGGAAAAGGTCATTGTCACCGCATACGTTAAAGAAACATTCCTTTTTGTCATTTTGTAAAACACTTCGTAGAAAAAGATTCCTTTTGTATAAAATTAAAAGTCAAAGGGGTTTATACACCATATGAAAGAATGTTGTGTATAAAACGAAATATGCCTCAATGAAAGGATATTGAGACGAAGTCCCTCACAAAGACGATATCCTTGGATTAAGGATAAATCAATTACATAATTATGTGTGACAAACTAATACAACAAATATAAGTGGATATTAAGTGTAAAACAATCATAGGTTATTCACACATATTCATAGAATGAAATATTCAAGGAGTACAAGCTTATCCCAAAGAATCAAAATTGGGTTAAGAAGTTCCCTTGCAAAAATTTGACAGCCTAACGACATCACTTCAAAATTCAAAAAATGAGTTGATGAGATATAAAAAGGGAATCTCATCACATGGAAATAAAATTTACATAAATAAGGATATAAAATAACAAATCCCAACATAATAGTATGGTAACTAAAATACATACCAAAATAAGTCTTTTAGAAAGGGTAGGGTGAAAGGTCCCCTTACCGAGTTGGGTAACTTTCAAAACGTACACCCCATGGAAGAAGGGTCATACAATGAAGATGTGAATACCCATAAATAAAATTACACTACACAATGCGTATAATAATGGGCAGTACATATACCACTCAAATGAAATTGTGGAAAATGTAGCATAAATCTCACGGGAATAAAAGTGAGATGAACAATCCCTTACGAAAACTTGGCAGCCTAACGACGCCACTTAAAACTCCCAAAATGTATTGATGAGATCAAATAGAGTATCTCATCATATTAAAATAAAATGTAAAGAAAGAGGAATATAAAATAAAATCCCCCATTATAACAAAGAGGATCTTAAAAGAAGTGACAAAAAGGAGATTACTTAAAAAGGAAGAGAGAGGTTAGATCTCTTACGAAAATTCGGCAGCCCAACGACGCCCCAAAAACTTCCAAAATGGATTGATGAGAGAGAATAGGTTCTCTCATCATATGAACAATAAAAATTACAGTAAGAGTAATATAAAAGAACATCCCACAACAATAAAGATGAGATTTAAAAGGAATGACATAAAATAGTGTACTTAAAAAGAAAGAGAGGAGTAAGATCCCTTACCTCGCGTTCGACTTGACTCGATCGTTCTTTAACGTCCTGAATAATAAACTTGAGTTAATTTAATTTTTCTTAAGAACCTTTTCAAGTACATTATTCCTTTTATATCACTTATTTACATTTTATAAACATTATGTAATCATTTAAGTAAATAATGTTTGTTTTGTCGATATTTGGTTCTTAAGTCGAAAGTGAACTTCTTACAATTACATGTTGTTCGTGTGGTCAATGGTTTATTATATCCAGAATGATATTCATGATTTTGATATCATATATATCATATATATCCAGCATATAAATGTATTTATAATATTACATAATCATTTAGAGGTAAAAAATGAAATGCACCGTTCATGGAGACGGTAAGCCATACGTACGCATGAGCGCTACTTTCATTTCTTTGTCATATTAATGGAATTAAAACTAAATGAGAGGTATTTATATTTTAATTCCAGAATTATATTATATATATATATATCCATTATAAATATGTACTTATAATAGTACATTACATTTGGGGACAAGAAATGAAATGCACCGTTCATGGAGACGGTAAGCCGTGCGTACGCATGAACGCTACTTTCATTTCTGTCTCATATATTAATGGAAATAAATAATGATGATATAGAGGTATCTTATAATTCCAGTATAAAATCATATATAATAACTTTAAATCCATCCTTTTTACGTCCCACATATGGCATTAACGAATCACATCACTTTGAGGGGGCGGTAGTCCGCACTTCCTAAAATGAAATTATCGTGTTTACCCACAATGGAGACCATAAAGGTATGCCACAAAAGAAAAATACAGAATCTTAAGTAAAACATAAACATATTATATATCATATATAAATATAGTGACATCTTAATTTCCACCTTTTAAGGTGTTATATGAGTGTTGAACAATCATCGTTTTGTGAGGCAGAAATTCGCTATCCACGGAAACAGTATGTTCTTTCACCATTAGATGTAGGTGTGTGTAATTGTATCTCGAATACTTCTTATAACAACATACTAGTATATTGAATATACTGGAGTTGTTACAGAAGAAATTAATAAAAAGAGTTTAGGGGGTTGGAGAGGCAAAATAAAACAAAAGGACTCAAGTGAAGACATTATCTTAAAATCGGGTAACTCCCTTTGGGTTTGATCTCAAAGGCTTCCTTGGGAATACTTATACCCAAAGTGAGGCTTCAAGGAGTAATAGAGGGAAGTTCAGAGACAAAATGGGCAGAGGTTGTCTGAGCCAAAGGCTTTGGGAGTGTGGGTAAGGAGGTAGAGGTGGGGGCCTTTTATAAGAGGAGAGGAGGGACACTCTTTGAAGGTAAAGAAAAGTCACTTTATTTTAAAATGGTATTCGGATTTAAGAGGTCCCACATTGATGTGTTTCCAGGATAAGGTGATAAGGGTTCGAAATCCACTCATCCAATAGGTTTTGGACATGTTTAGGTCTTAGATATTACATTATCTTTCCATTTTATTTAAATCGTTAAATAATGAGGTTATCGCTTCATCATCATGATGTCATGAATAATTTACTTTATTTAATGTCTAAAAATTATAAAACAAATACTATGATGTAGGAAATATTTTTAGCTTTCCAATGAATATTTATAGTCAAAAATATGACTTGTATAACCCCATGTAAATTTTTTTTAGTAAAACATCTCATGTTTGTGTCATTTTTTACTTTAACATTAAATAAAAAGGTATTTATGTCATTTCCCAACCAAAGTGGCTTCATGGGGTCCCCAAGTTGACCCATGAGTTGTCTTGGTCGGCCAGGACACATCCAATGAGGTTAGGACATTTTTCAAACTCATCTCATATTATTAAAACATTATTTTTACCTTAAACTACACTAATTACCTCTAATCGCGATTAAAAACTTAATAAGTTACTATTCACCAAAAAATTATTTTTATCCCATTGAACCACATTTTACTTCTTAATGACAACCATGTATGTCAGATTTTTGAAATTCAAAACACAAAGATGGCAAAATTTCATTTAAACGGAAAAATCAGTTTTTATAAGTACCACTTAGTGGTTTCACTATTCATCAAAAATTGAAGTTTTTCAGAAAAATCCCAAAAATTCACCCTAAGATATATTTTATATTCCAAATTCAAAAATGAAGTCTATTTTACAAAATTCAAAACACATAAGTCACATTAATTAATTTAATAATTAATTCCCGCTGTCAGATAAGATAGCGTGTTTTTATGAAACAATAAGTATCAAAAGATTGAAACTAGTTTAAGTCTGATTTCAAAGTCAAATTAATTCCAACGACCAATATTGGATTTAATGGTAAAAATATATTATAATTTCACTTTAAAACCTATTCAAAATATAATCTAATCATATAAATAAATTATATTAAAAAGAGGTTTTGAATTAAAATACAACATTTTACACTATTCATTTAAAAAATGAACTTTATCGGAAAGATACCAAAAATTTACACAAAGTAAATTTTGATGTCCCAATTCTTAAGAAGAGTTTTATTTGGTCCAATAGAATGTATAAGAGTGAACAAAACTATATTTAATGACGGTTCACCATCAAAAGGCGATAAGTGAACCTTTAGTGAAAACCAGGGCATATACGCCTAAAATTGAATTCTTTCCGTATTTTAAGCCTTTATCTTTTATTGGATAAATGTAAAAACATTTAAAAACATATATAATCATATTTTAGTTATTTCTATCCATTCCCGCCAATACAATGGCTACATGTTAACTACCATTTAAAATAATATTATTTTATTATTAGAGTGAAACGTAAGATTCCCAAGAAACTCATTGTTGCGTGTTGGGTACGCCATCGAGCATAGTGTCCCCTTTAAAGTAATATTAATATTTTATTCACAAATATGGATAAATATGAAAATGTCATATTCTTTATTTACCTGGGATGTTACATCCTTCCCCCCTTTTGGGAATTGCGTCCTTGCAATTTTTAAAATTGGGCTTGGAAACATCATGGAAAATCCCACATCGAAACAAGAGTCGGTAAAACAATCACTTTAAAATAATGAAAGATAAGTATAGAGGTCACCCAAGTTAACCCATACTAGGATTCCATGTAGGAAAACATGGACATGGAGGATAAAACATAGGGTCATGTTCTGATGGAGAGTGATAGAAAACATGTTTAGGAGAAAGTTAATAATAAGAAAATCACAAACTTGTGATGGGTTAAACGGTGTTGGGTTCCCCAACAGGAAAAGTTAATAGACAACATTTTTGTTTTAAGTTACTTTTTATTGAGGAATTTATTTTTGATCTTAAATAAAACATAAGGAAACATACTTACTTGTCATGTTGACTTTCAACTTTTACAAGATTTCTCACACAGACTTATACTTTCTCCAAAAGACGAGTATTTAGGAAGACTTGTTCGCATTAAGAGTACTATAAACAACTTCTATAGGAGCACCTAATCCACAAAAAAGAACTATAAATTTCCCATGTATTCAAACCTTAACCAAAACTAAAACCAAAAAGGTTACTAAAAGATCAGATAATCCAGAAAAGGATAACCCTTTATAAAAAGAAAATCTATTCATAATCTCAAAAGTTTTCCAAAAAAACCCAAAGTTCAACGAGGACCATTCGATAACCAATTTGTCCATAAAATTCTTCAAAGTAAAACAATTTAAGATTGAAACCCAAATATTTGAAGGATTTAGTCACCTAGTCTTCCAAGTTAAATCGTAACATTTATCTCCATACAACATCAGTTGCTCCTAAAGTCTCGTATTGAAAAGTAATTAACCTAATCACATATCCTCCATGATAGGTTAATCATTTTCATAAATAACCCAAAATCAACTTACTCTTAATTCATAAAATCATATAACTAAAAATAATCAGTCAAACTAACTAGGGACTTCACGTAGTCCAGTGGTAGGCGATAAATACCAGTCACACTTTGGTTGTGGGTTCGATTCCAACAGCTCTGTCCGACGTGACTGGTTGTCACACGGTCTGTGTGTTGTCCTTTTTCCAAAACTATATAATTCTTAAATCATTCCCCAAAAAGAGATAAAATCATAAAAAATTATCATTACATATTTTAACCTCAAGTTTATCTCATGCCTTTCATTTTCCAGCATATCATATAATAACCCATAATTACCTCAAAAGTAAGGATCATATAAACTCTAATTGTTACCTTTATAATTATTACCTGAACTTCCACATCGATTGGCTATCTCGTACATGATGCATTATAAAACATACCAAGGTTCAAGTGGTTTATCATGACTCCTTGATAGTTGGTTTTGAACAACCACGAGTTTCCTCATTGAATCCCCCATTTAATCCGGTCTCTTAATCATAGAACCACCACAGTTTCCTTCAAACCTATTGTCTCTTTGGTGCCTGCTAGATTCATCATTTCACTAAAAACAAAAATGTCAGTGTGAGTATATCAACAGAACCATCATGTACTAATGAGGGAGATAACCACTAAGATATACTTACTCATTCACTTTATCTAAAACTAGGACTCTTTCTGAAATCCTATCCATTATGGTACTGTCACTTATGCTTAGAGAATACCCTAACCTCTAAAGTTATCTAAACCGACCTTTGATACCAACTATAAGGCCCCAGCCTTAAACCTTACTTAATATTGAATTAAATGGGTAAATTCACTTTGAAGATCTTTTCAGGTTTAGAGTTTTAGAGAATTAAGAAAAAACTATTACATCCCAAAATATTACAAAGTAGTCGCTTCTACTAAATTTCCGTAAAATAAAAACTCTTAAAAAGAAACATGTCTAGTTCCATGTTTTAGGTAGCATGACTTTCCCTTGATCCCATCCTTGACCCTATTCCACGCTAAGTCCTGTGAAAAACATTTCAAAAACTTGGGATGAGAATAAAAAGCTCAGTAAGGGATACACAAAGAATGAAAACTGTTAGTTTTTCAAAACAACAAGTAAACCATGTATACTTTATCAAAATAATACTTTTCACCTTTTCGAAGTAGTAAAAACTCTTCGCTGAATAAAAGTTCATTACTTACCCTTATGTAACCAAAAGATTACCATAAAAACCATATAAATATCACATAACATATAAAGGTAGCTTGGTACATAAACATACTTAAGTGGAATAACCATAAGGTCTACACCCACACATATCACTTAATGGAATATCCATTCGGCCAACTTCCATACATACTTAATAGAATAGCCATACAAACGACTTCCATACCCAATGAATTGGAGGTTATAATGTAACCACCCATCCTGGTATTCACGGCACCACCCATCATATGGTTTATCACGTAACCACCCGTTAAATGTCCAAGTACCATTATAAAATCATAAGACATAAAACAAACATAATGGAAAGAAAACATTTCCACACTTTGATCACAATATATCACTAAAATATATTTACATAAAAAATACATTATAAAAACCACTTTCAATACCAAAATACATAAAAGATTATGTGGTATTTATTTCATTTTAAAAACATCACGGCTTGTTGAGGAAGCCAAAGACCAAATAATACTCGCAGCGGCGGAAAAGGTCGTTGTCACCGCGTACATTAAAGAAACATTCCTTTTTGTCGTTTTGTAAAACACTTCGTAGAAAAAGATTCCTTTTGTATAAAATTAAAAGTCAAAGGGGTTTATACACCATATGAAATAATGTTGTGTATAAAACGAAATATTCCTCAATGAAAGGAGATTGAGACGAAGTCCCTCACAAAGACGATATCCTTGGATTAAGGATAAATCAATTACATAATTATGTGTGACAAACTAATATACCAAATATAAGTGGATATTAAGTGTAAAAAAATTAGAGTTTATTCAAACATATTCATAGAATGACATATTCATGGAGTACAAGCTTATCCCAAAGAATCAAAATTGGGTTAAGAAGTTCCCTTTAAAAAATTTGGCAGCCTAACGGCATCACTTCAAAATTCAGAAAATGAGTTGACGAGAGATAAAAAGAGAATCTCATCACTTGGACATAAAATTTACATCAATACGGATATAAAAGAACATATCCCAACATAACAGTATGTCAACTAAAATACATAACAAAATAAGTCTTTTAGAAAGGGGAGGGTGAAAGGTCCCCTTACCGAGTTGGGTAACTTTCGAAACATACACCCCATGGAAGAAGGGTCATACAATGAAGATGTGAATACCCATAAATGAAATTATACTAAAAAAAGTATATAATAATGGTCAGTACATACACCACTCAAAGGAAATTGTGGCAAATGTAGCATAAATCTCACGGGAATAAAAGTGAGATGAACAATCCCTTAAGAAAACTTGGAAGCCTAACGACGCCACTTAAAACTCCCAAAATGGATTGATGAGATCAAATAGAGTATCTCGTAATATTAAAATAAAATGTGCAGAAAGAGGAATATAAAAGAAAATCCCCCATCATAACAAAGAGGATCTTAAAAGAAGTGACAAAAAGGAGAGTACTTAAAAAGGAAGAGAGAGGTTAGATCTCTTATGAAAATTCGGCAGCCTAACGGCGCCACCAAAAACTTCCAAAATGGATTGATGAGAGAGAATAGGTTCTCTCATCATATGAACAATAAAAATTACAGTAAGAGTAATATAAAAGAACATCCCACAACAAGAAAGATGAGATTTAAAAGGAATGACATAAAAGAGTGTACTTAAAAAGAAAGAGAGGAGTAAGATCCCTTACCTCGGGTCTGACTTGACTCGATCATTCTTTAACGTCCTGAATAATAAACTTGAGTTAATTTATTTTTTCTTAAGAACCATTTCAAGTTCATTATTCCTTTTATATCACTTATTAACATTTTATAAACATTATGTAATCATTTAAGTAGATAATGTTTGTTTTGTCGATATTTGGTTCTTAAGTCGAAAGTGAACTTCTTACAATTACATGTTGTTCGTGTAGTCAATGGTTTGTTATATCCCGAATGATATTAATGATTTGGATATCATATATATCATATATATCCAGCATGTACATGGATTTATAATATTATATAATCATTTAGAGGTAAGAAATAAAATGCACCTTTCATGGAGACGGTAAGCCGTACGTACGCATGAACGCTACTTTCATTTCTTTGTCATATTAATGGAATTAAAAATAAATGAGAGGTATGTATACTTTAATTACAGAATTATATTATATATATATATATATCCATTATAAATATGTACTTATAATAGTACATTACATTTGGGGATAAGAAATGAAACGCACCGTTCATGGAGACGGTAAGCCGTGCGTACACATGAACGCTACTTTCATTTTTGTCTCATATATTAATGGAAAGAAATAATAATTATATAGTGGTATATTATAATTCCAGTATAACATCATATATAATAACTTTAAATCCATCCTTTTTACATCCCACGTATGGCATTAACGAATCACATCACTTTGAGGGGGCGGTAGTCTGCACTTCCTAAAATGAAATTATCGTGTTTACCCACAATGGAGACCATAAAGGTATGCCAAAAAAGAAAAATACAGAATCTTAACTAAAAAATAAACATATTATATATCATATATAAATATAGTGACATCTTAATGGCCACCTTTGAAGGTGTTATATGAGTGTTCAACAATCATCGTTTCGTGAGGCAGAAAT
Organism: Viscum album; assembly: GCA_963277665.1. Taxonomy (NCBI): domain Eukaryota; kingdom Viridiplantae; phylum Streptophyta; class Magnoliopsida; order Santalales; family Viscaceae; genus Viscum; species Viscum album. The sequence continues at coordinate 495,510,067 of OY728132.1, forward strand.
TCGCCATCCATGGAAAAAGTATGTTCTTTAACCATTAGATGTAGGTGTGTGTAAGTGTAGCTCGAATCCTTCTTATAAAAACATCCTAGTATATTTAATATACTGTATTTGTTACAAAATAAATTAATAAAAAGAGTTTAGTGGGTTGGAGAGGAAAAATAAAACAAAAGGACTCAAGTGAAGACATTACCTTAAAACCGGGTAACTCCCTTTGGGTTTGAGCTCAAAGGCTTCCTTGGGAAGACTTATGCCCAAAGTGAGGCTTCAAGGAGTAAGAGAGGGAATTGGAGAGACAAAATGGGCAGAGGTTGGGAGAGCCAAAGGCTTTGGGATTTTGGGTAAGGAGGTAGAGGTGGGGGCCTTTTATAAGAGGAGAGGAGGGGCACTCTTGGAAGGTAAAGAAAAGTCACTTTATTTTAAAATGGTATTCAGATTTAAGAGGTCCCACATTGATGTGTTTCTAGTATAAGGTGATAAGGGTTCGTAATCCACTCATACAATAGGTTTTGGACATTTTTAGGTCTTATATATTACATTATCATTCAATTTTATTTAAATCGTTAAATAATGAGGTCATCGCAACATCATCATGATGTCATAAATAATTTAATTTATATAATGTCTAAAAATTATAAAAAAATACTATGATGTAGGAAATAATTTTATATTTCCAATTAATATTTATAGTCAAAAATATGACTTGTATAACCCCATTTAAAAATTGTTTTAGTAAAACATCTCATGTTTGTGTCATTTTTACTTTAACATTAAATAAAAAGTTATTTATGTCATTTCCCAACCAAAGTGGCTTCACGGGGTCCCCAAGTTGACCCATTGGGTTTCTTGGTCGGCCATGACACATACAATGAGGTTAGGACATGTTTCAAGATCATCTCAAATTATTAAAACATTATTTTTACCTTAAACTACACTAATTGCCTCTAATCACAATTAAAAACTCAATAAGTTACTATTCACCAAAAAATTATTTTTAACCCATTGAACCACATTTTACTTCTTAATGAAAACCATGTATGTCGGATTTTTTAAATTCAAAACACAAAGATGGCAAAATTTCATTTAAATGGAAAAATCAGTTTTTATAAGTACCACATAGTGGTTTCACTATTCATCAAAAATTGATGTTTTTCAGAAAAATCCCAAAAATTCACCCTAAGCTATAATTGATATTCCGAATTCAAAAATGAAGTCTATTTTACAAAATTCAAAAAATATATGTCACATTAATTAATTTAATAATTAATTCCCGTTGTCAGATCAAATAGAGTGTTTTTATGAAACAATAAGTATCAAAAGATTGACACTAGTTTAAGTCTGATTTCAAAGTGAAATTAATTCCAATGACCAATATTGGATTTAATGATAAAAATATATTCTAATTTCACTTTAAAACCAATTCAAAAGATAATATAATCATATAAATAAATTAGATTAAAAAGAGGTTTTCAATTAAAATACAACATTTTACACTATTTATTTAAAAAAAATGAACTTTTTCGGAAAGATACCAAAAATTTACACAAAGTGAATTTTGATGTCCCAATTCTTAAGAAGAGTTTTATTTGGTCCAATAGAATGTATAAGAGTGAACAGAACTATATTTAATGACGGTTCGCCATCAAAAGGCGATAAGTGAACCTTTAGTGAAAACCAGGACATATACGCCTAAAATTGAATTCTTTCCGTATTTTAAGCCTTTATCTTTTATTGGATAAATGTAAAAACATTTAACAACATATATAATCATATTTTAGTTATTTCTATCCATTCCCACCAATACAACAGCTACATGTTAACTACCATTTAAAATAATAATATTTTATTATTAGAGTGCAACGTAAGATTTCCAAGAAACTCGTTGTTACGTGTTGGGTACGCCATCGAGCATAGCGTCCCCTTTAAAGTCATATTAATATTTTATTCACAAATATGGATAAATATGAAAATGTCATATTCTTTATTTACCTGGGGTGTTACACATATCCTACTTAATATCCTTCTTCCTGACCTGGGAAAAATAAAACATACAAAAGGGTGAGCTCAAATGCTCAGCAAAGGTAAACAAAAGAAATATCAAACATATCATATTCATAAGAACATAACATTTTGAAAATCTTATCCTGCAAAAGAGATCATAACATGGGATAAATCATATAAGTGAAATGTAATCCCAATAATCATAACTTAAAACATGAATATTTGTTTCATACACACAAAATCATAGAAAATCATTTCTTTGTAGTCAACACTCATTACCAAGATTGTATTAGTGGACAAAGTCCATTTCTGAACTAAGTTCACTCCTCGTTTCAGTCCTATTTCACTGAACCAGTTTAACATGTCGTCCCAGCCATGCCTATCTCATGAGATATAAATCTTTACCCAATGCATTGGAGGGATATATAGGTCCCACCCATCTCATAATGAATCCATTCTTATTTGTTCTACATAATCATAAATCATACATCATAGCATAACCCATGTAATAAAAATGGGATTCTTAAACATCATGCCATCATAACATAATCCATATAAGATAACAGGACATCATAAAATTAATTAAATCATAACATAATCAAATCAATGTAAAAATAGGGATAGAAATAAAACCCTATATTATCTTAGATGGAAAATAATTTTGATAAAACACATGAACTCCATTCTTGAGGAAAATATCCTTTATACTTCGAAAACATTTTCCTTTCTTAAAATGTTTAAACTAAAAAAAGTTGATTAAAAATAAACATGAAAACTTGTAAAGGAAGATTCATGGAAATAATGTTTTAAAAATCCATTCATGTGGTATAAGTTAAAAAAACATTTTTCTCGTACTATAGCCGGAAAAGTCAAAAAGTACATCGTACAAAAAATGACAAAAGATGCCTTTCATATCATTTACTAAAAACTCACCAAAGGGTAAAATTTGATTTAAACAATTGTAGGTGGATATAAATAATATTACATATTGAGGAAACATGGATGTGGATGATAAATATTCCCCAGTAAATTCTGAAGTATAAACAATCTCAGATAAAAATGAGATTGCGAGATTTTCCCTTACCTTAGGTCCGATATGCTTCGTATGAATCTGAACCTCCTGTAATGTGGTTTAAATAATTTCAATTGAATTATTAAAGAATCATATTCATTTTTATGATATCATATATGGTCATATTTGTATATTCGTAGTAGTAATATTTCATTGCTACTTGTTATTCAGGTGTTTATTGCTTTATGTTCTTATGCGTGTTTTGTCGAATAAATTCTTATTACACTTTATAGGATATAGATCTATAATTAAAAAAATGGTATTAGTGTAATATATATTATATTCATTCATTAAATTCATTTATATAATCATTATTCATTGAATATCATATAGAACGAGTCGCATCACATCGTGGAGACGGCAGGCCGTACGTACGCACAAACGACGTTATCGTTCCCCTGAACGTGGAATTGTATTGATGTGTATGTATAATATTTAAGAATAAATACCACTTTACAATAATCATATATATTTATTTATTTTCACCATTATACCCATCCAAGTAAGGTGGTAGTGGAAAACATATTACACCACGGCGTGGAGACGGTATTCCGTACGTACGCATGCGCTGTGATTTTGTTTACCGTAGGATGGATAAGAGGTGAAATATGTTTGTTTCATATTTATAATAACATATAAGTATATGAGGGAAACTGATGTTATTAATTCATACTTAAACAACTAAAGAAGAGGGAGTATAAAAAGAATGGAACTTGAAGAAAACGGTAGAAGGTATTACCTCTTTCTCGAAGTGCCTCCTTTAAACATTCACTTAGGGCACTAGATTTGGACTTTTGAGAAGACCAGTACCTATAGTATGTTTCTAAGGAAGTGGGGAAGTGAAATGGGCAGGGTTTGGACGAGCTTGAAGGCTCAAATTGGTGTGAGGATGAGAGGGAGGAGGTGTCCTTTTACAAGGGTGGAGAGGGGCACCTTTGGAAATATAAGAAATATTAGTTTATATTAAATCCCAACCCCACTTAAAAACTTCCAAAATGACTCATATCCAAATATTAGATGATATAGGGTTTTAATATCATCAACCAATAAAATTTAGATATGTTAGGAATTTATTTTAAACATTATCAATTTGATTTATCCTTATTTATCAATTTAATGTTATTTGTGGTAATAATATTCTAAATTTTAAATTATTATAACTAATTACATATGTGTTTTGAATTTTCCATAATTTGAAACTTTATGACATGTTAGACTATATAAATTTTAATTTATAATTTTTAAATATTTTTGTGATTTTTAAACAGTTTTATAATATGTTATTTTTCTAAAATAACAATAGTGTCAATTTTGACACTATTCATTTATTTGAATTTAAATAAAATATATATAGAAAATATGTTAGAAATAAAAGCATTAATAGATTCATAAAATGTCATATGTATCTAGAAAATTAGTGTATCACATTAAATAGTTCATATAATATTTATTTTAATATTTTTAAAACCATTTATTTGATATTTTAATGAATAAAATAATTTCAACATCACTATTGTGTCATAATTAATGATAATTATTTAATCCCTAAAAATTATAAATAAATTAATATTACGTAGATAATTTAATTATATTTTTGGAGACTATTTATATCCAAAGTTTCATGAAGTTTATCACTAAATTAAAATTATTACACTTATAAGATTTAAGAGAGTGACATATTGTAACATTCCTTGATTTTAATAATAATATTATTATTTTATGGTCAAAAGTCCATGAAATAAATATAGTCCGGCCCTTAGGTGATATGGGTCAAATTTTATTCATCCAATAGGATTTTGGAAAGTGTTAGGGTAATTTTATAATCTTATATTTACCCTTAATTACCCAATTTACCTTTAACTTCAGTAAATAAAAATTACCGTAGTTACTATTCATAATCTCAAAAAAAATAAAAGTAACCTATTAACATAATTTAAACCCACTAAATCCAAATATGGAATATATTTTTCAAAATTCAAAACACAGAAGTTCCAGTAATTAATTTAAAATTAATCTCGTTGTTAAGCAAACGGGTTTTAAATGTTAAAACATTGCCAAAGATTGAAATGTTTTTACCTATGAATTCAATTTACAATTAATGCTAATGACATACACTATATTAAATGGTAAAAATATATTCTATTTATACTTTAAAAACATTCAATATTATAATTTAACCATATAAATTATTGTGATGAAAAAAGTTTTCAATTAAAATATAGTGTGTTTTTACTATTCATCAAAATATGAAAGTTACCAGAATAATAGGAAACATTTATCCAAAGTAATGTTTTATATCCTGATTCCAAATAAGAATTTTATTTTGTCAAATTGAACTTATAAACATGTCAAAAACTAGATTTAAAGAGGGTGCGCCATCAAAAGGCGGCAAAACAGCAGTTGAAAATTACTTTTTTACCCGAAATATTTATTTTGTTTTCTTACCATGTTCTAGAAAATATGTAAGATGAATAATAATGTTATAAAATTTAAAATTCAGTTAATAATATTCATAACTTCTAGTTTATAGTATTATAATAACATTTATTTGTTTAGTGAAACTTCGTATTGCGTACTACACACAATATCGAGGAAGGTCGCGATTGTGTGTAACGCAAGCCAAGTTAGTGTTGTGTGCCGTGAAAGATTCCATTGGTGTTGCGTATAATATAATACATAAAAAAATATTTCTCATAAAATCTCAGGGTGTTACATAAAATAATTTAGTTTTATTAAAAATGAATGTTATCTATGTGTTTATAATAAGTTTAGTGGGAGTATAGTTTTTTTTAATGAAGTATATATTGAGGAAATATTACTAATTATAAATGATATACCATCCTCTCAAGAGGTTAATGAATTGATGAGAAGGTGATTTTCCTTAGAGGACTTAGGTGAAGAGAACTATATTATTGGGATCAAGATCATGCATGATAGATCCAAGATGTTTCGTAGACTAAGTCAAAGTATAAACATTGACCAGATATTAAAGAGGCTTTGTTTGGATTAATCCAAGAGAGAATTGGTTCCAGTGTCACATGATATACATATTTCTAAGAAAATGTATACCCAAACATAATAGGATGGAGAGATAATGAGTTGGATACTATACAATTAAGTAATATGATCAATAATGAATTCTATGTTATATACAAGGCTTGATGTTTACTATGATTTGAGCCTGGTGGAAAGCTATCACAAATATCCAAGTGAATAACATTATAATACTATTACAATTATCCAAAAGAATCTATGGAAAACCAAGGATATTTTTCTACTATATGGAGGAGATTAATATATAAACATTTGGAATTATATAGATTCTAGATTCCAGATAGATCAAAATGATATGAACTCATAGTATGGATATATCTTTTTTCACAACGGAGGAACTATGACTTGGAAGAGTTCAAAAAAGATAGTTTTAACGAATTCTATTGTGATGTACAAGTATATTGTGAATTACAATGCAACCAAGGAAGTAGTATAGATTGGAAACTTTGACCATGATCTGAATGTGATTCCTAGTAGTAAATACCCTATCATTTTTTACTATGATAACACTACAATGGTAGCAATCTCCAAGGAACCAAGGTCCCACCAAAGGACAAAGAATATACTTCATAAGTTTCATCTATTGAGGTATTTTTTTAATGAGGTGAATTCTTTATGAGAATAGTATCCATGTAGGATAACGTGTGTGATACCTTGGCCAAGTCATTAAATCACTAGTGGTATGAGTATCACATGAGAGCCAGTGGACTGAAAGTTACAGTCCATTGGCCCTAGTGGAAGTGCGATTCTATTGGAGTTGGTTCCCTGGAACCCAATTATTTATTAATTAATTACATGTTTTCATTATTAATGAATTTATCTTATCACATTATTATTGTTCCTATACATGATAGTTTTATGTGATAATTTCCTAATAATATACATCATGCTAAAAGGTCATAACAATTTCCCACTATGATGAGAACCAAGAGGTGCCACAATATTATTATTTAATATTGTTCTATGGATGAATGATGTTATTGGATGGGATATAGATGATATAATATATTAGGGGTAGAATGATCATAAAATATTGATACACCATCCTATGGTGTTCTCCCATGGAATTATTTAAGAAATGAGTTTTGAGAATATACATTATTAATAAGTAATCCACATTTCCATGTATAATTGGATATTACTTTGAATGTGTATATGTATTGAACCATATAATATAATATTATAATTATTTTATATCATGAATAATGTGATTTTATGTATTGATAAAAGTTCTTATGATATATTCTAACAATAACATAGGATACTTTGGGTATTTAAAGAGTGATATTACATTACTAGACAATGTGAGAAAGGATTTATCCCTTCTCTAATATCATGGAAGTTGATATCTCATCCAATTTGATGGAATATAATTACCTAGATAAATCCATGTCCATAGTTTTCAATGTGTGATATAATTTTAAAAAATTAAAAGAATGTTTCATCAGACATATAGGTTGATTGAATCAACATAAAACCTAAATTATTAGAGATATTATGATAAGGGAATATATTAAACGATAAGAATTTGTAGGAGGCTGGTGGTCAATGTGACATTAACTTATTTCTATATGGGTTCAAGGGTGTGTTTCTAGATGATAGAACTTTACTTTATTCATTTAAGCCTAATTCCACTAATAAATAGTCATAGAGGGTCAACCAATAAATGTATATACAATCTTAGTTAAATTCAAGTATTAAATTTAATAAGTTGGTATTAATTATATTTATTCAGGATTGGTTGATTTCCGTAATTAAATTACATGTTATTAAAAAGAATAAGATAGTTAAATAATAGTAATAAATATTTATTTTCAAGCCTTAAAATATAATATTTATTTTATTTATCACAGTATAATCCATTGATATTTAAATATTAAAGAGTCATTATTCAGGGATCGGTAAATATCGACGAGGGAAAGTAGAACAAGCTTGATGGGTAGATTAGAAATGTACTGAAAGATATTTATTTATATTATTAATTAATTTAAAATTTCAAATGATTAATAATAATATTTTTTTTAATTTTCAATGTGGAATATAATAATATTTAAATTTTTAAGTGTTTAGTGTTTAATTTTCCAACCCTACACCAACCATAATAAACATATAATTATATGACTTTTCTAAATGAGAATTTCTATGAACAATAGATAGAGTGAGACACTATTAAGAAATATATAGAGATTAAGAGATCTGGAGTTCTCTCCTCTCCTCCTCACTCAAGAGAATAAGAGAACAACAAGAGTTATTTATCTCCTTAGAATAATTCTATAATGATCAACCACAAATGAAACAAGAAATCAAGATCATCCATACTTTCACCTGGAGATTCAAAAATGCTAATCAGAGAGTTTTATTCACATGTGGATCATCACTATAGGGGTTCTACACTTGTATCCTATAGTGAAATGATGGTGGGATGAGATCTATTTCAGCAGATCATCAATGAAAGTGGAATTACGAGTTGAGGAAATTCAATTTTTCCCCTTAGATTAATAATAAATTACATGTAAAGATCTTTCCCTTTATAGTTATGAAATTACAATCTATTCAAGTAATATAGTTTTTTTCATTGGTTATTATGCTTTGATCATGTAAAGTAATTATTTCATATGATTTAATACTAAAATCTGAGTTGGTTATACCATTAAAGGATGCTTCCGATGTGCCTGAAACATTTAATATATAATACCATGATGAGGTGATTTTTTGAATGATATATCCATTATAAAGAGTAATATTGGTGAAAGGTATAAGCTCAGAAATTTTATAATTCATTAAATGGAACAACTGTAATAGGATACTTTATTCAATTAAAGAGGCCAATAAAATTGAGTTATACGAGCCTCAATTGTTTTGTCATGTTAATCATATACTATTTAAGACTATCTTAAGTCCTTATCTCTATAGCTTCCTTTATGTAGGAGTTTTTATCACACCATTGTGGAGAATATGTATTAACAAATCATTTGGTGATTCTAGTGGTTGGAAGATACCATCATAGGAAATGAACCATTGGTTGTTTTTTGGGGAACTTGATCAAACTTGCTTCCAATGAAGATTAAAATATTAGATATAGTGGTATGAATTTTATGTATTTTTCAACATTTTAATTCCTTCCCTAGTTGATCATATGATGATTTTGTGAAATATTTCTCTACTAATGGGCATAGAGATATTCTAAAAAACCCATAACCTTGGTAGAATGATCATAAATCTAGAATATTTGATTGGTAATGTTTTGGGCATCCAATACATCTAAAAACCTATCCTGAACATTTTTAGATAGTCTAGTATATTAAATTTATCGATAAATTAATTTCCTTTTTTCTAATACATTTTTAATCCAATAATGTTTTGAAGTTTGGATAACAATTTTTTAGGATATAATATAAATTCAGTAGGTGGTTATTTTAAATGCATTCAAATGTAATATATGGGTTAAATAATAAACTTTTATTGTGATTATAAAAACAAATGAAACAATCAAGAGTATTAAAATAATTTAATAATAATTTATCCCTTTTTATTGATCACAAAGCACAAAATTTTTAAGAAAAATAATATAATGTTAGAATTTATAATTAACTTTCCTTTTACTTAAATACTAACATTTTAAGATGGGGAAATCCCATTTATTTAATTTTCCCCACTTTTAAATAAAAATTATTGATATATGTTATAAAAAATGGTACGGAAAACAAATATAGGCAAAAAATTTAAAAGTAACAAAAAAAAAACTAAAATTTGGGAGAGACAATGTAAATATTTCAAATCTATTTCTTAAGGCCATAAAGCCACTACCTGAGTCATTTTAGAGTCATTTGGTAATATTCATGAATTTTTTGGAGATCCAAAAAGGTTAATTTATCTTATAGTTGATTGTTTTTTATATTTTAAGGGATTGGAGATGGTAAAAATTATTATATCAAGGATCAAAAATATTTTTGGAACCACTTCCTGGAGAAGGGGGTTTTAAAGGAGGAATATGTGTGGAGAAATGTTGGTTGGTTTTATGGGTTGTGAAAATGGTCAAAATGGTATCTATTTTCTGAATAATTTCATTACATTTTGTACTATACTTATTATCTAACCATTTGAGGAACTTAAGGGTGTTTGAGAAGATTGGATGAGGTGGAGGTGTTAGTAGGGAATAAATTAGGTTTGGTGGTTAGATGAGAAAAGGTGTCTGAAATATTAGAGGCACTGATATTGTGGGAGTAGGATACTAGATGATATATGGGATTATATGGTTCATTTTATGAGGATATATGGTCTTGAGAAGCATAATTATGATCTTCCAAAGGCATAGAAAAAGATGATGAGAAAGAAAGAATATGGGCCTTAAGATAAATAAGTGGCATATAGATGGAAGATAATGTAGTAGGTGGAAAAAAGGGAGTGTATATGAAATTTGAAAGAATATATCAGTTGATAATAATTAGTGAAGGTATTTGTGGTAATTATAAAAAAAATTATATGATAAGGTCATGGAAAGTTATATTGATGGAGAAAAAGTTATCCTGTAGCTGAGGTTGTAGGAATGAAAGAGGGAACATAACTGCTAGTGAAACGAGGAATAAGAAATGTGTCTTGTAGGTTGGAATTTTTTCATGTTTATATAGAGGTAAAATTTAGTTGGGTAATGGTAGGGGATGAGGAAGTAATAAATGGATGAGGGGTGTGAGATTAAGGGGTTATATATATGATGTTAGAAAAATCTAGAAGAGAGGTAAAGGGTGAGTAGATTTGTGGAAGGGTGGGTTTATAAGAAAATGTTTTGGGAATGATTGTAACACATGAGCCACAATTATAGAAGGTAAAAATTATATTTTAATAAAACTAAAAAAAATTCACATTTTTTATATTTTCGGGCACATAAATTCTAAATTTATAGAATGTTTATTTATTTTTGAACTTACTTGGTCAAAATAATCCTAGAATAAAATTTTGAAATTTTCCCTTAAATATAATATTTTATGAATAATAAAAAATTTAGTATTTAAATATTCCTCGTATTATTTATAATATTTTATTATAATATGGGTAATTAAAAAAATATTTAATATCCATTTGATAAAAATAAAGATAAGAACATTTGGAGGTCAAAGGGATATTATTCATAAAACTGTTTTTGTTTAAAATGGAATTATTTCTATTAATTTTAATTAATTAAAATAACCTTTTAATGATGAATAATTAAATTAAAAGTATAGATTACATATATAGAAGTGTTAATTTAAATTAATATAATGATTATTAATTGTTATATAGTTAATATAATAACATCTTATGATTGATAAATGCATTTATAGAAAACCATTTTTCGACATCTTTTACAAGATTATTTTTAAATTAAAAATTTCCACTTCTATGAGTAGAATTTGATAAAAATTATATCAAATTTGGAATTAGAATAATAAATATTATTTAATAATGTAAAATTAATATTTTTTCACAATTAATAATAAAAACATTAAAAATTAAATACCCCAATTAAGGTCAAAATTAGTTTATTAGAGGGTTAAACCAAAAGATATGGGTATTGCTGCCAATTAAAATGGTCAAAATCCAATTTTCTGGACATATTTAAAAAATTTACAAACCAAAATTATAATATAATGTCATTTGGAACAATTTTTCTTTGGAATTAATTTATCATGTTTTTTTTCTTTTGAGAAATTTCCAAGTGGTTTCCAAGAAGGGCCCTTCTCAAAATAAAAAAGGGAATGTAAATAACCAATCTTGATGTACATGGAAATTACATTTCTTTTGAGAAATAATTAATACACTACCCAAAAAAATTCCCAGATACTATATTAGTTTATTGCATTTGGAAATAAGAAAACATAAATAATTGGTTCATAAAACATCTATATTCTCTCCTACATTATTCTTCATAACTATAATTCCTTTTTGACACATCTTACTTAATAACCTTATTCAAATCCTAGGGGAGAATAAAACATTAAAAGGGGTGAGCTAAAATTCTCATTAAGGGTAATCATGGAAAATATCTTACAAAACATAAACATAAGAATGTAAAAACATGAACATGTCTTTTGATAAAAAAACATACCACATTTAACATATACCAAAAATCTTGAGTCATTAAATAAATATTAGTAGTTCAAGAGGCATAAATCATAATGGAATAATGAACCATGAGAAAATATAATTGGAATAAAACATGTAATTGTATAAAGCACATAATATGATTTCCATAGTAGTCGATGCATTTTTTCCAAGACCATCATAGTGGACAAAGTCTATTACTGAACTGGTTGTACATGCCATTCCTGCCATGTATTACTGAATCAGATTTACTTGTCATTCCATCCCTATATTACTAAACCAAATTTATATTCCTTTTCAGTCATATTTATCTCATGAGATATAAATCTTTACCTAAAGCATTGGAGGGAGTATTTGTCCAAACCATCTCATAATGAAATCATTCATACATGTGCCACAAAAACATAAACCATTTATCATAGCATAACCCAAGAAATAAAATGTATTTCTTAGACATCATTATATCACAACATAATCCATATAAAATATCCTTCCATAATTAACACAATTAAATCATAGTAGAAATAGGGATAAAAACAAAATCATATTTAAAGAGTGTAATCTTAGATATAAAATAATTTTGAAAAAACAATTGAACTTAATTCTTGAGGATAATATCATTTCTTATTCAGTAATGCTTTATTTTCTCAAAATGACACACAATTTTAAAAGAAATTAATTTATCTGAAAATAAACATGAAGACATGTAGAGAAAGATACATTGAAATAAGGAATTATGAAGATGTAAAAATCTGTTCATGCCATATAAGTAAAAAAAATATTCTCCTCATACTTTTACTGAAAAAGTCAAAAAGTATCTCATATAGTAAAAAAAAAGAAATATTCATTTCATACCAGGTAGTAAAAGTAAAAAATGAGTAAAAATGAATTTAAAAATAAATACAATAATAGAAAAAAATTTACAATTTTTTTAGAAAACATGGAAATGGATGATAAATATATCTCATGTAAATACTTATATATAAACAATCTCATATAAAAATAATATTGAAAAATTATCCCATACCTTAGGTCGGATTTCTTCTATATATGTCCAAAACTCTTGTATAGTGGGTTTAAACATATTATTTACTTATAACAGAACCTTAATATATATTTAATATATCTTATATGATTCTCTTATGACTTTATATTACCAGTTTATTTTTCAATTTCATAATAAAGAACCATTTTGGGTAATAATCGTTTTACTTATCGTACATGTTTTAACCTATTATTCTAGATCTTATTAATTAGATCATTATTTAATTACTTCTATAATGTAAAAAATTATTTATATATCATAAATACTCTATATATAAATATATATAATATATAGATAAATGAAATGGAATACATTGTTCATGGAGACAGTAGACCCTACGTACGCATGAACATTATTTCAGTTTCATTATTGAATTGAATGGAAGAATGTAAATGATATATATATATATACATACATAAATCATGTAAAATTATTATATCATATATTTGGTTATTTTTTATTCCATATACATTATAATCATTCTTTAATGGTTAACGCGGAGAATGAATCTCATCGTGTTGTGGAGACGACAGACCCTACGTACACACGACCGACAATATCACTCCCTTAAATGGTTTAAATGGTATGAAATGGGATAGTATATTAATTATATAGAACAATAATAATGTTATATTCAATATTTACATCCATTATACCAATGATTATACCCATCCAATAAAATTATTGTTTAATAATAGAATACACCACGACATATAGACAGTAAGCCGCATGTATGCAGGAATAGTGATATTGTTATCCATAGGATGGATAAAAGGGTATATATGGTTGAGAAATAATTATAATAACATCTCATAATGTATAGTATACTTAATTAATTACTTTATTATTAGTACAACAAAAAAATATGAAGTATAATAAGAAAATGATTTTGAAAGAGGTGATAAAACAATTACCTCATTTTCAAGTATCCCCTTTTGATCTACACAAAGGCCTCCCTAGGATATCTTTATGCCCAAATTGTGGAATCTAAGAGGAAGTGTGAGATTTGGGGAGCTTATTTGAGAACATTTTGGATCATCCAAAGGGATTTAATGGTTTGAGTAAGTGGGTAGAGTTGGTTGACTTTTAGAAGAGGGAGGAGGGGTACTTTAGGAAAGTCTGGAAATATTAATTTATTATAAATTGTTTTCCGTTTTATAATGGTCTGAAACTCATTTATTTAAAATATAAGATGAGTGTGGGTTGAACTTATCTCAACCAATAAAAATTATATACGTTTTTATTTTATTGTAAACCTTAGCTTTTTGATTTATCCTTATTCAATTTATTTAATTTTATTTATGGTAATAATATTCTAAATATTAAATGGTTATAAATATTTAATTATGTGTTTTAAATTGTCCATAATTGGATAATTTATAAAAATATAGACCATATAATTTTCACTTTATAATTTTTAAATATTTTTGTGATTGTTAAATAATTTAATAATATGTTATTTTTATAACATATCAATAGTGTCAAATTGGAAAATATTCATTTATTTGACATTAAATAGACCCCACACAGAAGATAAATTAAAAAAAATATTTCATACACTCATGAAATGTCATAATCACATATAAAATTAGTTGATAAAAATAATTAGTTCATATGATTTTTATTTTAATATTTTTAAAACCATTTATTTTATATTTCTATCAATAAAATATTTTCTACATCACTATTGTTTTGTTATTAATGGTAATTATTTTATATCTAAAAATTATATATGAATTCACATAATTTATATAATTTTATTATATTTCTATAGACTATTTATTTTTGAAGTTTTATCATGTTTATCACTATATTAAATTATTATACTTATAAGATATTTGAGAGTGACATGTTATCACCTTCTTTTGTTTTAATTATAACTAGATTAATTTCAAGGAAAAAAGTCTATTAAATGAATGAATTCATACCCATAAGTGATATTGTTATAATTTAATTCATATTATAATATGTTTTCATGTGTTAAGGTAATTTTATTATCTTAACCATATTGTTAATTACCATAATTTAACCGTTCTGCCTTTAACTATGGTGAATAAAAATTATTGTAGTTACTATTCAAAATTTCCAAAAAAATAAAAGTAGCCTCTTAAAAGAATTTGGACCCAATTATTCCAAATATTTAATCCTTATTTCATTATTAAAAACACAGAATTGGAAGAAATTAATTTAAAATTAATTCTTGTTGGAAAAACAAAAAATTGGGTTTTTAAGAGGTAAAAACTTATCAAAATATTGTCATGTGTTTATGTCCAATTTAAATGTGAAAATACTTACAATAACAAAAATTGGATTAAATTATATAAAAACAATACAATTAAACTTTAAAACCTATTAAAAATGTAATCTAACTATATAAATAAATTATATTAAAATATATTTTTGAATTAAAATACATTATTTTTCACTATTCCTCAAAATATGAATTTCAATAGAAAATACAAAAATTTAAACCAAGTTATATTTTGAGGAATTTATTACAAATAAGATGTTTATATTTTCAAATAGAATATATAAAAGTTTAAAAAATTAGATTTAAAATTGGTGGGCCATCAAAAGGCGGCAAAACTGTATTTTTTGAAAAATAATTCTTTTATCCGAAAAAGTGAATTTGTTCTTATATAATTTTCTATAAAATAAATAATATGAATGTTAATGTTATATAAAATTCAAAATTCGGTTAATACTATTCATAATAGCTAGTTTATATAATATTTTAATAATATATCGGTGTTTAGTGAAACTCGGTATTGCAAACAATGTAATCTGTCAAGGAAAGTCACTCTTGGGTGTAATGCAAGCCAAGTCATTGTTGCGTTTAGTACAAGCTTCCATTGGTGTTCCATATTACATAATCCAAACATAGTTCTTTTATACATTGAACAAAATCTATATTCACTATTATGTGAAATTAATTCTATAAAAAGAACTCGAAATTGTGTATTACACAATCCATGTATAGTGTTGTGCATACTACAAGCTAATACATTGTTGCATACAGTGGAATCTAATCTTGGTGTAGTGTACAATACAAGTAATAGAATAAATTAAAAATATTTTGTCATATAAAATTTCTAGGCGTGACATTATAACCCCTTAAAATGAATTTCTCCCTCAATATTCATCATGGTTATAAAAGGTAAACTATTTAAAAGTTTCTTTCATAGAAACTCACATTATAAAAAGGAATACTAAAACATCATTTTAAAACGGAATGTAAGAAACATAAAGGTTACAAAAGTAACTCATCCATGGGTATTTACATAAGAGAACATAAGTGGGAAGTGAAAACAAGGTTATGGAAGAAAGAAATCTAACCATCAAGTTCTGATGAATAGTTATAGAGAGTAAGGTTTGGAGAAAGTTAACAACAATAAATCCATAAATCTACAATGATTTAAGGGACCATATTATTAATCATATAATATGGCATTAACATAACATTTTAGGTTTTCAAGATACTTTCACTAAATTTGAAGAATTTTGTATGAGAATAAATACTTACTTGATTTTGGTACATTCTCATAGTTATTTATGCCTTGAACAATTTCTACTTCATCTCTTATTTAAATAAATGAAGTTGAATTTTTCATTCTTTAAGTGTTAGAAGATCATGAGATATAATGATAGTCCATTCCATCTATCTCAGAAAAAAAGGTTAGAACATGTAATAAAATATGCATAAGTCCTCCTATAGTGATATAATACATTAATATAATAAAATTCAATGAGAATATAACTTATACTATCCATAAATGGTTAACATTAAAATCCTTCCAAAAACTAAAAATATAAAACTTTAGAAAGAGGTGAACTAAATCGACATAAAATTTATCTCCCATATCTCATAAGTTTGTTCTTTGTTGTCACATTCCAAACCTGTGAATACCTAAATCACGTACTCTCTTGAAAAATGGAAATAACAGGAATTAGAAAAGAACCTTAGTGAAAACATCAATTATCTATAAATTAATTCTTTCCAGACACCATAAATACCAAAAATTCTATATTCTCAAACCATGACATCACTTTGTCCTTATAGCAGTCATGAGCTCATTAATACTATCAAACATATCATTATCTCCTTATCCCTTCATTATGCGCATATCATTTTCTTTCAAAAAATATTTCAATCACTTTTCAAGGTTACTGGTACTATATACTTATGGAAAACCACAATTGAACAATACATACATATTTGAGTATTGTATAATACTATAAAGAGATTCTACAACACTATTTTAGAATCCAATTACATAAACACATAATTATTCCACCAATTCATTGTCATACT
This sequence comes from Viscum album, assembly GCA_963277665.1. NCBI lineage: Eukaryota > Viridiplantae > Streptophyta > Magnoliopsida > Santalales > Viscaceae > Viscum > Viscum album. The sequence goes on from OY728132.1 coordinate 495,527,626, forward strand.
CCACATCACTAATAGTTATTTCTTGTGATTTGCATATGTATTTAGCCTGAAAAGGTTGTTGGCATCGATAATCATCCATAACCCTTGGATTAGGGCATTGGTTAGCATAATTCCCCATTTTCTTGAACTTGTAACCCTGATTTGTGGGAGGTTAACTCTTTGGATCTTTATATTTATTCCCATTACATCGGTAGTAAAATGTTTGATAACCTTCTTTCCCATACTTAAAACATTTATCTATCACCTTAAGACAATTTTGTCTAAGTGAATTTCCACATTCTATTGAGCTTTCTATTTATTTTCTCTATAAAATTTATAGTTTTCTTTTAATTCTATCCTTATTTTTTTATCATAACCATGATAGAGATTAGAAACTAAAATATTCCTTGTTTTAGAAGAATAGGAGGAAGGTACATACTGAAAAATAAGATCTTGGACTTATCCCAATCCATGGAGTCAATCTTATCTTGTTGCCTCATATTCTTGATAAAGTTCCACCAAATATTCTATTTACCTTTGATGAAATAAGTGCCCAATTTAACCTTTTCACACTCTGAACATTGGAGAATGAAAAATATCTACTTATAGTACAAATCCACTTCACTGTAACTAGTGGATCATTAGTTCAACTAAAATAAAGGGAATTTTTTCTTAAGAAAGATTCAAGAGAATGTTGTTCCCACCTTTGGTCACCTGGAAGCCTATTAGGATTTGTGCTCATAGAAACAAGACTCTTTATTTGAGCTCCCATAACACTTGTTTGTTCAAGAGGGAAATCATTTCATTTACCATCACATACCTTATTAATGTGGTTCCTTTGGGTTCCAACCATTTTCTAAAACCCAAAAGATTATTGTGAGTGGAAAAAAATCATACTAGGAAAACAACATAATCAAGGAGGAGTAATTTCAATCTCTAACATCTTAGGTTTAATCATAGATTATTCATGATAATTAATATAATTATAGGACTATAACCTATAGTTAGACGTACCCTTTGGGACATCCCTAGACATACCACAAAAATATATCAAGGGATTTCTCTAATGTTTTCACATCCTAGTTTCCAAAGGTTAATTAAAGCTTCTCTCTAATAACAACTGTAAAGAACCAAGCTTGATGTACATGAACATTACATTTCTTTTGTGGAATAATTAATACATTTAAAAATATTCCCAAATAACCTTTTAGTTTAATGCCTTTGGAAACTTGAAAACATAAATAACTGGTTCATAACACATCTACGGAGTCTTCTGATATATCATGTATAACTAGAACCAAGTTTTGACACATCTGACTAAATACCCTTCTTCAAATCCTGGGGGAAAAGAAAACATTAAATATGGTGGGCTGAAATGATAATTAAGGTTAATAATGGAAAATATCTTACAAAACATAAACATAAGAATGTAAAAACATGAACATAAATTTTGAAAAAAACATAGCACATTTATTATATACAAAATCTTGATTTATTAAATAAATCTTAGAAGTACAAAAGGAATAAATCATACTGGAATCATGAACCATGAGAAAATATCATTTGAATAAAACATGGAATTGTTGAAATCACATAATATGATTTCCATAGTATCTAAGGCTTTGTTTCTAAGACCATCACAGTGGAAAAATTATATTACTGAATCAGATTTACTTTTTATTCATGCCATGTATTTCTGAACCAGATTTACTTGTCGTTCCGGCCCTGTATTGTTGAACCATATTTTCTATCCATTTCGTTCATGCATATATCATGAGATATAAATATTTACCTAATTAATTGAAGGGATATACTGGTCCCACCCATATCATAATTAATTCATTCATACATGTTCCAGAAAAACATAAACCATTCATCATAGCATAACCTAAGAAATAAACCGGGTGTCTTAAACATCATTATATCACAACATTATCCACATAAAATATCATTTCATCATTAACACAATTAAATCATAGTATAAATAGGGATATAAATAGAACTCTATTTAAATAGTTTCATCTTAGATGAAAAATAATTTTGATAAAACACTTGAACTTAATTTTTTAGGAAAGTATCCTTTCTTCTTCAAAAACAATATCTTTTTTCAAAATGCGGCGTAATTTTAAATGAAAATAATTTAGTTGGAAATAAAATTGAAACTTTATTGAGTAATATTCATGTAAATAAGGAATTATAAATATGTAAAAATTAGTTCATGTAGTTTATGTTAAAAAAACATTCTCCTCATATTTTTATTGAAAAATCCAAAAAGTACCACATATGGAAAACAAAAGAAATATTCCTTCCATATCATATAGTAAAAGTAAAAAATGGATTAAAATTAATTAAAAAATTCATAGAAGTATAGTAAAAATTTTATTAATTTTTTTAGAAAACATGGATAGGGATGATAAATATATCCCCAGTAAATACTTACGTACAAACAATCTCGGATAAATATGAGATTGAAAAATTATCCCTTATCTTAGGTCTAATTACTTTTGTATATATTGGAAACTCCTATATAGTGGGTTTAAAAATATTATTAACTTATAGAATAACCATAATAATATTTGCGATATCATATATGATTCACTTATGACTTTATATTACCTATTTATTTATCAATTACTTGTTAAAGCAACATTTTCAGTAAAATTCGTTTTATTTATCGTACTTGTTTTGACATTTTATTCTTGATCTTATTACATAGATCATGATTTAATTACTTCTATAATATAAACAAAGATTTATATATCATAAATACTCATTATATAAATATATATAATAGAAAAATAATTGAAATAGAACACACCATTCATGGAGAGGGTAGACCGTATGTACGCATGAACGCTGTTTCTATTTCCTTATTGAATTGAATGGAAGAAAGCAAATGATGTATATATATATAAATCCAGTAAAATTATTATATCATATATTTAATTCTTATTTATTATATATACTTTATAATCATTCTTGAATGGCTAACATGGAGAATGAATCTCATCGTATCGTGGAGATGGTAAGCCATACGTACGTACGAGCGATGGTATAGTTCTCTTTGATTGTTTAAATGGAATGGAATTGGATGGTATAATATATTTACATCCATTATTATATCATTATAGCCATCCATGTAAAGTATTTTTCAATAATATATTACCGCACGATATGGAGACGGTAAGCTGTACGTACGCACACATGGTGATATTATTATTCATAGGTGGATAAAATGAGATATAAGGTTTTTCCATAGTTATAATAACATATAATCATGTATTAGATACTGTATTTATTACTTTAGTATGAAAAAAAGATATGAAGAGGAAGTATAAGAAGAAAATAATTTTGAAAGAGGTGATAAAACAATTACCTATTTTTCATGTATCTCATTTTAATATTCACAAAAGGTATCCCTAGGATAGATTTATGCCAAAAGTGTGGAACCTATTAGGAATGGAAGTATTTTGGGAGATTATTATAGAAGATTTTGAATTATCTAAAGGGATTGAATGGCATGAGTAAGTGGGTGGAGGTGGTGGACTTTTATAAGAGGGAAGGGGAACTTTTGGAAAGTCTGGAATTATTAATTTATTATAAATTTATCTTTTCCATTAATAATGGTCAAAAAATCATTTATTTCGATAATAAGATGATTATGGGTCGAAATAATCTCAACCAATAAAATTTAGACATGTTTGTATTTTATTATAATCCATATCATTTTGATTTATCCTAATTTTATCTATTTAATTTCATTTGTGGTAATAATATTCTAAATATTAAATGGTTATAAATATTTACTTATTTGTTGTAAATTGTCCATAATTGGATTCTTTATGTCATTTTAGACCATATAAGTTTCCCTTTGTAATTTTAAAATATTTATGTGATTTTTAAATAAATAATTAATATTTTTTTTAAAATAACAATAGTGTCAATTTGGAAACTATTCATTTATTTAACATAAAATAAAATCCAAACAGATGATAAATTTGAAAAAAAAATTAATACACTTTTTGAATTTCATAATAAACTATAAAATTATTTCAGAACAATAATAATTTCATATTATATTTATTTTAATATTTTTTAAAATCATTTTTTTATATTTCTATTAATAAAATAATTTATACACCACTATACTGTCATCATTAATGGTAATTATTTAATCTTTTAAAATTATAAATAAATTCATATGATTTATATAATTGCATTATATTTCTGGAAAATATTTTTGTTTAATTATTTGTTATGTTTATCACTATATTAAAATTTTTATACTTATAAGATATATGAGAGTGACATGTTGTCACCTTCTTTTGTTTTAATTATAATTACACCACTTTCAAGGGAAAAAAATCCATTAAATGAATGAATTAAGACCCATAAGCGATATTTTTCTTGTTTAATTAATCTAATAAGATTTTAGTATGTCTTACAGTAATTTTATTGTCTTTATCATATTGTTAGTTACCCTAATTTTCCCGATTCACCTTTAACTATGGTAAATAAAAGTTATCATAGTTACTATTTATAATATCCCAAAAAATTAAAGTAATATATTAACATAATTTATACCCATTTATTCCAAATAAAGAATCCAATTTTTATAATTCAAAACTCATAATTGGTAAAAAACTAAATTTAAAATTAATTCCCATTGTCTAAACCAAAGGGGGGTTTAAGAAGTAAAAGTTTATCAAAATATTATCATCTGTTTATGTCCAATTTAAATGTGAAATTACTTATAATGACCAAAATTGGATTTAATGAAAAAATATTAATACAAATACAATTTACAACTAATTAAAAAGATAATCTAACTATATAAATAAATTTGACGAAAATGTAGTTTTGAATTAAAGTGCAGTATTTTTCACTATTCATCAAAATATAAATGTCATAAAAAAACCAAAATTTCAACCAAGTTAAATTTTTTATGTCCTGATTCCAAATAATAAATATATTTCTTCAAATATAATATATATAATTATTGAAAACTATATTTAAAATTGGCGCGCCATCAAAAGGAGGCAATATTGCATTTTTTTGAAAAATACTTCTATTATGAAAAAATGAATTTGATCTTATATCATGTTATAGTAAATAAATATAAACAATTTAAATCTTATATAAAATAAAAAATGTGGTTAATACTATTCATAACAACTAGTTTATATAATATTATAATAATATATCATTGTTTAGTGAAACTCGATATTGCGTACAACACAAGATGCTGATAAAGGCCATTATTTCATGTAATTAAAGACAAGTCAGTGTTGAGTTTAGTTTAATATTACTTTGGTGATCCTTATAACATAATATAAACATAGTTCTTTTATACATTGAACAACATATATATTCAGTGTTGCGTGAAATAAAATCTATCAACAATAATTGAAATAGTGTGTAACACAAGCCAAATGAGTATTACATATACTGAAATCTACTATAGTGTTGAATATAGAACAAGATAATATTGGTGTAGTGTACAACACAAGAAATTACAGAAATTAAAAATAATCCACCTCATAAAATATTAGGGTGTTACATTATACCCCCTTAAAAAAATGAATTTCACCCTCAAAATTATCTGAGGTTATAAAAGGTTTAATACTTAAAAGTTTCATTCATATAAACCCACATCATAAAAAGGAATACTAAAACATAATTATAAAAAGGAAAGTTAGAAACATATTGGTTACCCAAATTAACTCACAACAAGGTTTCCACATAGGAGAACATAGGTGGGTAGTGAAAAAATGGATATGTAATAAAAAGTCTAACCATCATGTTCTGATGGATAGTGATAGAGAACAGGGTTTGGAGAAAGTTAAAAACCAGAAACCCATAAGTTTGTGATGATTTAAGGGAACAAATGATTCATCAAATAATAAGTTACTAAGATAACATTTTTTGTTTTCAAGATCCTTTCCCTAAATTTGAAGATTTTTTCATGAGAATAAATACTTACTTGATTTTGATACAATCTCACCATTGTTCATTCCATGAAAAATTTCCACTTCATCTCTTATTTAATGAATTAAAGTTTAATTTTTCATTCTCTAAGTGTTAGCAGATTATGTCATAGAATGATAGGTCATTCCATATGTCTCAATAAAAAGGTTAGCATAGGTAATAAAATATTCATAAGTCTAACTACAGCGATATAATACATTAATTTAACAAAATTCAACAATAATATAACTTATACTATCCATAAATGGATAATATCACAATCCTTCCAAGAAATAAAATTATAAAACGTTAGAAAGAGTTTATCTAAATCGATATAACATTTATCTCCCATATCTCATATGGTAGTTCTTTGTTGTCACGTTCCAAACTTGTGTATACCCTAATCATGTAATCTCTTGAAACTTGGTAATAACATGAATTACCTTATACCCTTAGTGAAAACATTCATTCAATCAAAATTAACTCTGTCCACACACCGAAAATACAAGAAATTCTACATACTCAAACCATGATATCACTTTGTCCTTATATTATCCATGAGCCCATTAATACCATCCAACATCTCCTTATCTCTTTATCCCTTCATTATGTGCATATCATGTGATTTCCAAAAATATTTTAATCACATTTAATGGTTACCGGTCCCATGTACTTATGGAAAACCATAATGGACCAATACATATATATTACAATATTCCATAATACTATAAAAGAGATTCTACAACACTATTTTGGAATCCCATTACATAAACACATAATCATTCAACCACTTCATTGACATACTCAACTTCAAAAATAGTGATCTCATGTGATTTTCCTTTTTCTTTGGAATTAAGAGGTAGTTGGCATCGATAATCATCCATAAACCTCAGATTCATGCATTGTTTAGTATAATGCCCCCATTTTCTTGCACTTGTAACACTGATTTGTGGAAGGTGCACTCTTTGGAGCATTCTGTTTATTTCAATTACTTTGGAAGTAAAATTCTTTATGACCTTATTTCTTACACATAAAATATTTATTTGTCCCCATAAGATAATTTCTTCCATCCACCCTTACACAAATTGAGCATAAATAAAATATAATATTCTTTTCCCCATAATTTTTATAGTTTCATTTTAATTATATACTTATTTTATTATCATAACCATGACATAGATGGGAAACTAAAATCTCACTTTTTGTAAGAAGAATATTAGGAATCTAAATACCGATAAATAAGTTCTTGAACTTATCCCAATCCATGGAGTCAATTTTATCTTGTTTCCTTTTATTCATTATAAAGTTCCACCACAAATTCACATTACCTTCCCATTAATAAGAGACCAACATAACCTTTTCATGTTCTGAATAATGAAGAATGGAAAATATCATTTTAATGGTAAAAATAAATTTCTCTAAATCTAATTTATCATTCTTTCCACTAAATTAAGGTGGATGTTTCCCTAATAACGATTTAAGAGAAATTTGTTCCCACCTTTGTTCATTTGGAAGCCTAATAGGATTTGTGGTCATAGAAATAGGATTCTTTATTTGATCTCCCATAACATTTGTTTATTCAGGAAGGAAATAATTGCATTGCACATTGCATCTAGCATTAACGTGGTTCCTCTGGGTTCCATCCATTGTCTAAAACTCAAAAATAATAGTGTGAGAGGAAAAATCATACTAGGAAAGAAAAATAATCAGTGGGAACTTCCAATATCAAACATATTAATTTTAATCCTAGGTTATTTATGATCACTACCATAATTATAAAACTATAACCTATGGTTAGAATTACACTTAGGGACCTCCATATACATACCTTAGACATATCTCTAGGGATATGACTAAAGTTATCACATCTTAGTTTCCAAAGGTTAACTAAACCTTCTCTCTAATACCAACTGTAAAGACCCAAGCATGATGTACATGGACATTACATTTATTTTTCAGAATACTTAATACATGACACAAACAGATTCCCAAATACCGTGTTAGTTTAGTGAATTTAGAAACTAGAAAACATAAACAACTGGTTTATAAAACACCTTCATCGTCTCTTGTTTTATCCTTCATAACTAGAACTCCTTTTTGACACATCTTACTTAATACCCTTCTTCAAATCCTGGAGGAAAAGAAAACATGAAAAGAGGTGGGATCAAATGATAAGAATGGGTATGCATGGAAAATATGTTAAAAAATATAAATATAATAATTTAAAAGCCTGAATATAAATATTGAAAAAAACATACCACATTTAACATATACCAAAATATTGAGTCATTAAAACAATCTTAGTAGTTCATAAGGCATAAATCATAATGAAATCATGAACCATGAGAAAGTAGAATTGTAATAAAACATGGATTTATGTAAAGAACATAATATTATATCCATTATAGCCAAGGAATTATTTCAAAGACCATCATAGTTGAAAAAGTCCATTACTAAACCGGGTTTACTTTTCGTTCCATCCATGTATTACTGAACTGGATTTACTTGTCGTTCCGACCCTGTATTACGGAACCATATTTTCTTGTCATTCCATTCATGTCCATATCATGAGATATAAATACTTATAAAATGCATTGGAGGTAGATATAGGTCCGAACCATCTCATAATGAAATCATTCTTGCATATTCACCAAAAACATTAACCAATCATCTTAGAAAAACATAAGAAATAAAATGGGTTTCTTAAAAATCATTCTATCATAACATAATCAATATAAAATATCATTCCATAATTAACACAATAAAATCGTATTATTAATAGGTATATAAACATAACCCTATTTAAAGTGTCCCATATTATATGGAAAATAATTTCAATAAAACACTTGAACTTAATTCTTGAGGAAAATATCCTTTCTTCTTTAAAAATGTTTTCTTTTCTCGAAATGACATGAAATTTTAAAAGAAAAAAATTTCGGTAAAAATAAACTATAAACCGCATAGAATATGATTCATGGAAATAAAGAATTATGAATATTTAAAAATCCATTCACTCTGTATAAGTTAAAAAAACATTCTCCTTGCAGTTTTTACAGAAAAGTCCAAATGTACATTATATGGTAAAAAAAAGAAAGATTCCTCACTTACCATGTAGAAAAAGTAAAAAATGGGTAAAAAGAAGTTTAAAAATACATAGAATAATATTAAACATTTTATTATTTTGTTTCAAAGAACATGGACATGGACGATAAATATCTCCCCAGTAAATAGGTACATATAAACAATATCAGAAAAAAATCAAATTGAAAAATTATCCCTTAGCATAGGTCCAATTTCTACTGTATATGTCCAAAATTCATGTATAGTGGGTTTAAAAATATTACTAACTTTCAAGAGAAACATAATAATATTTACGATATCATATATTATTCACTTATGAATTTATATTACCTATTTATTTTTCAATTCCTTGTTAAACCAACGTTTTGGGTAATAATCATTTTATTTATCATACATGTTTTGACTTGTTATTCTTGATCATATTACTTAGCTCATGATTTAATTACTTCCAAAATGTAAAAAATGATTTATATATCATAAATAATAAGTATATAAATATATTTTATATGTAAATAAATGAAATAAGATACACCTTTCATGGAGACGGTATGCCGTACATACGCAAAAACGCTGTTTCTGTTTCATTATTGAATTGAATAGAAGCAATTAAATGATATATATATATATATACATAATTACCGTATAATTATTATATCATATATTTAATTACTATTTATTATATATACTTTATAATCATTCATTAATGGTTAAAGTGGAGAATGAATCTTATCCTGTCGTGGAGACGGTTGGTCATACGTACGCATGAGCGATGATATCAGTCACTTTAATGGTTTAAATGGTATGAAATTAGAATGTATATTAATTAAAAAGAATAATAATCAAGTTATATTCATTATTTATATACACTATAACCATAATTATACTTAGCTAATTATAGTATTATTGAATAACGTATTACACCACAACGTAGAGACGATAAGTCATACGTATGCACACACGGTGATATTGTTATTCGTAGGATGGATAAAAAGAGATATAAGGTTGTCCCATAATTATAGTAACATATAATCATGTATAAGATACTGGATTTATTACTTTAGTATGATAACAACATAATAAGAGTAAGTAGAAGAAGAAAAGAATTTTGAAAGAGGTGATAAAAAATTACTTCTTTTTCAAGTATCACTTTTTCATTTGCACAATAGGTCTCCCAAGGTTGGATTTATGCCAAAAGTGTGGAATCTAGAAGTAAGGTAGGAATTTTAGGAGATTATTTGAGCAGGTTTTGGGTGATCCAACAGAATTTAATGTCCTGAGTAAGTGGGTATAGGTGGTATCCTTTTATAAGAGGGAGGAGGGGCACTTTAGGAATGTCTTGAAATATTAATTTATTATAAATTTATTTTCAGTTTATAATGGCCCCAAACTCATTTATTTTGAATATAAGATGAGTATGGGTCTAAATAATCTCAACCAATAATTTTATACATGTTTTTATTTTATTTTAAACTTTATCATTTTGATTTATCCTTATTTAATGTATTTAATTTTATTTGGGGTAATAATATTCTAAATATTAAATGCTTGTAAATATTTTTTATGTGTTTTCAATTTTCTATAATTGGATAATTAATGAAATTTTAGACCATACAATTTTAACTTTTTATTTTTACATATTTTTTATTTTTAATTAATTTAGAAATATGTTATTTTTATTAAATATCAATAATGTTAATTTGGACACTATTCATTTATTTGACTTTAAATAAAATCTACAAAGAAGATAAATTAAAAAAAAATTAAATACACTTCTAACATATCATAATAACCTAGAAGTTTTTTTGAGAACATTAATTTGTTCATATAATATTTATTTTAATATTTTTAAAAACATTTATTTTACATTTCTGTCAAAAAAATAATTTCTACATCCCTATTGTGTCATCATTAATGGTAATTATTTAATCTCTAAAAATTATAAAAAAAATTACAAGATGTAAGAAATTTCATTATATTTCTGGAGAATATTTATTTTCTAAGTTTTATAATGTTTATCACTATATTAATGTTATTTTAATCATAAGATATATGTTAGTGACATGTCGTCACCTTCTATTGTTTTAATTATAATTACATCACTTTCTTGAAAAAATTCCATTAAATGAATTAATTAAGACCCATATATGATATTGGTTGTCTTTAATTCATCCAATATAATTTTTCAGGTGTTAGGGTAATTTTATTATCTTTATAATATTGTTTGTTACCCTAATTTACCCGATTTACCTTTAACTGTCGTAAATAAAAATTACCATAATTACTATTCATAATATCCAAAAATATAAATGTAACCTATTAATATAATTTGGACCAACTGATTCCAAATATAGAATCAATTTTTCATAATTCAAAACACATAATTTCATTAACTAATTTAAAATTAATTTTCGTTCTCAAAACCAAAAAGTGGGTTTTTAAGAAGTAAAAACTTATCAAAAGATATTTTTGTGTTTATGTCGAATTTAAATGTTAAATTAATTACAATGAAAAAAATTGGATTATATGATAAAACATTATAAAATTATACTTTAAAAACAACTAAAACTATAATATAACTATATAAATAAATTATGTGAAAAGGCAGTTTTGAATTAAAATGCAGTATTTTCTACTATTCATCAAACTATGAATTTTATCAGAAAAACACCAAAATTTCAATCAAGTAAAATTTTGATTTCCTACTTCAAATATGACATTTATTTTTTAAAATAGAATATATAAATGTGTTGAAAACTATATTTAAAATTTTTGCACCATAAAAATGCTACAAAACTGTATTTTTTGAAAAATACCTCTTGTATCTGAAAAATTGAATTTGTTCTTATATCATGTTCTAGAAAATACATAAGATGAATGTTAATGCTATATAAAATTAAAAATTAATTTTATACTATTCATAATAGCTAGTTTATATAATATTTTTAAAATATATCATTTCTTAGTGAAACTTGGTATTACGTACAACGCAAGAAATTGAGGAAGGACGCTCTTGTGTGTAATGCATGCCAAGTCAGTGTTTTTTTAGATTAACCTTCCTTTTGTGTTACATATAACATAATCTAAACATAGTTATTTTATAAATAGAAAAAAATATATATTTAGTGTTGTGTGAAATGAATTATATCAAAAGAACTTGAAAATATGTGTAACACATGAAAACTACAGGGCTGCATATACTACAAGATAATACAGTGTTTCATACAAATCAAGCTAATATTTGTGTAGTGTATAATACAAGACATCAAAGAAATTAAGATGAATCTTTCTCATAAAATCTTGGGGTGTTACAGGGAGCCTAATCCCATCACTTATTCACATATCTCAAGACATATATCTTGAAAAAACCCTACTAGAATATCTCCCCAACATCTTTAACCATTTACTATAGGTTTTCGTATTCCCGAAATTCTAATCCTTAAGTACTTAATAAGATATATAAAAGCGGTTATTATAAGAAAATGAAAATTTCTTCACTAAGCCCTTTATTGTTTTTCTTATTTTACCACCTTGAATTATATATTAACACTTATAATATAATTACAAAAGTATATCCCATATAATAATATTTTAATATGTTTATGACATATAATTTATCCATGTCCCTCTCTTTAAAATGGGAAATAAATCCATCATTCCTGCGTATAGTTGACTACCACCTCTCTAATCGTTGTACTTTTTTTCCATCACCAACTCACATGAATAGTAATATTGATGGAAATAATGAATAAATATTGATACATAAGAAATGATATTAATTTTATAAAAATAATATACCATCTACCTACTTACCCTTTCACCCATTAAGTGAATGATATCTTTGCTCGTGCGTACATACGACCTACCATATCTTCTAAGCGATGCGATTCATTTTTCATGTACAAATTTAATTAATGGTTTTAATGTTGGAACCACTTTGTGTATAGGATTGTATTTGTTGTCAATAGTTGTCAATGGAATACCAAAATGAAAGAGATCAAGAAGTACTCCAATAAAATGGAGGAATGGAAGCTCACAATGTTGGAGATCATGAAGTACTCCGATGAAGTAGAGGAGTAGTGATTCAGACGATTTTTGTGTTGATCGTAAGTTCAAAGAACATCTGTCAAAGGTGATACATTGTTTACAACAATGAAGAATGTGAGGAGTAATCCATCCAAGGATGATTAAAGCAGGATGGTGTTTTTGGATGAAGACCATGCAATTCCTCATTATTGCATGAGAACAATGGGTTTTGCAATTACTCATGATTGCATGAGAACCATGCTAGAGACTTCTTGATGGATTGAATCGCATGGTTTGCATGAAGTTGATCATGACGGTTGATGAAGGAGGCAATGTGCCAATGAGTTGAGTTATGAAATGGCCATGCACATCACACTGTCATAGAAGATGATGGTACTAAAGCTGTTCCTTCAAAGAATACATATCACAATGGTGGAGTTTGTGATAAAAGGAAAAGAGTTGCTGAAGGATACAGATCACCAAGAAGAAGTGTTGTTGAGGTGTTTGTGCTTGTCGACAAAGCAAACAAACGACATGCAGATTTGTTTACAAAGGAGATTCCATGGTGACATGTCGAGTACAAGAGTTGTGGTCAACGATCTATGTTTGATTCAAGAACATAGACAGAGGAATGGATGATCTGGAGGCGGTACAAAAAGAGCAGATACAAGGTGGCGCTGTTTTCCAGTGTTTGCCAAATTTCAGGGCCTCAAAATCAACAAATGAAGAATAGTGATTTTGGCAAAGGGACTTGCGCGCCATACTCTTGGAGGATAAAAGACTTGCGCGCCATATGTTTTTGAGGATCAGAACATCAAAATTTGGCTAAGGAACGAAGGTCGCGCAAGTGTTGGTTGGGTCGCGCATGTGAGCTGCGCGACATAGGTTACTGGAGACAAGACTTGCGCGCCGCCGCGCAGGGGGTCCAGTTTGCCTATAAATACTGGACCACCCCTCCTCATTTCTCATGGAGCACAAGACTTTGAGATTGTTAGAGCTCTCGTCATGCAGGTGGTTGAGCCGCGCAAGTGGTAGTTTGGTCGCGCAAGTAGAGGTTGCGCGCCAACTGATGGTTGAGCGCCCTAGGTGATTTGGGAAAGGAAGGAAGTGAGTCGCGCAGGTTTGAAGTTCAAGAAGGTAGAGTCGCGCAGGTGCTTTGGAGACACTTGCGCGCCAGTTTAGTCTTGCGCGCCTGAGACTTGCGCGCCGCCGGGAGACTTGCGCGCCGGGCTTGAAAAGGAGACCCAGACACTGTTGAAGCACGCCCGTCTTTCTGGAGCTGCACAAGAGCTGAAGATTGTCTGATACTTTTGGTGCAAAGCGAGATTGAAGAAGAAATCTAAATGATACCTGCATGATCTCATGCATACATGGTGAATTGATTCTGATGAATGTCGAGTAAGCTGAACATCATTTATTGAGCAATCGCATAAGTGATTGTGATTCAGGCAGACGAAGACAAGGGGATCTAGTGCATTCAGTCCTTGCACTAAAGAAGAAAGATCGAACTATAAAGAGCATCAACTCTGAACCCTGATGCAAGCAAAGTCTCATGCTGAACAGGAGACAAAGAACTTCAATTCACACCTATAGAAGAGACCTTCACGTCTATAAACTGAGTGGGACTTCACCAACGGCAGTAAGCCAGGGGGAGTCAACGGGAGTGACCCGAGGGACGCAGTGAGCTATCCCTGAACAATTGTAAAGGCAGTGTGCCTGGGATAGAGTGTCTGTACCCGAACACTTGTAATCCGCAGCTAGTGAAGCATAGTGGATTTAGGTACGACCGACAACCTGTCAGCGTATGCTCCTTGGACGTAGCCCTTAGTGGTGAACCAAGTAAAAATAGCTGTGTCATCTCTCTGCATGTGAATGTTTAATTGCTGTTCATATCCATCATACAGGTTTAAGTAGTTCCTACCAATGTGGGAACAAGATCCACAACTTTAAGA
Organism: Viscum album; assembly: GCA_963277665.1. NCBI lineage: Eukaryota > Viridiplantae > Streptophyta > Magnoliopsida > Santalales > Viscaceae > Viscum > Viscum album. Next base: position 495,542,628 of record OY728132.1, read on the forward strand.
AGAAAAAGTTGCCACCCTGATTCACCCCTCCCCTCTCAGGGTGTCCCAGGGTTCTACAAGTGGTATCATAGGGAGGTTAACGTATGTTGGATATTCTCCAGTAATTCTTTTGAGAAGAGGATTTGAGTTTCTTTCCTAGATTCAACAATGAATAGCAGTCTTGATAATGAAGCAGTCATTTCTGAGCAGAAATCTATATCCACCAAGACTTTGACAAATAGGAAAAAGAAAGAGAAGAAGATGATGAAGAAGTCCCCCACATCCAAAGTAGATGGAGTGTCCTGTTCTCCATGCCATTCCAATAATGAAGAAACATTAGGCCTGGAAAGTATCAAGCAGGTGGCTCAGAACTCATCCAGAGGAAAGGATGATACCCCTAATTCAAGATTTCAGGAAAAACTCAGAACATATCTGCATGATATTTCAGAAGAAAGGGTTGCTATTATTTGTAGCCTATTCCAATCTATGCAGGATGAGATCAATCGATTAGAAAGGGAAGCTGACAATATGGAAAAGGCGTTGGAAAGAAAAGTTATGGAGAGTATGAAGCTCATCAAACGGGTGAAAGTCTTTGAAGAAGAAGAGGAAGTCAATAATACTTTAAAAGAAAGGATCCATGCACTTGAAGCTGAGGTGAAGAAGAGCAATGAAGTCAAGAATTTTTTTTTGGAAGAAACTTCCATTAAATTCAGGGAACTTGACTCTTTGTTACAAAACAAAGTTAAGATGCATGAAGATGAGGTTGAAAGGTTGAAGAAGACTTGTGAAGAGAAGATGATCACGTTTGAAGATCAAAAGATCATCCTCAATATTGTGGGTCAAAGATTGGAAGCTCAGTTGACCAAGATTGAGAACACACATATTGAGACTTCACAAAAGAATGAAATGAGTGATGCTTGCACTCAATGTTCGTTGGAGGAGTCTAAGGCTGAAATTCCTCCAACATGTGATAAGAAGATTATGACCACTCTTGATTATCCACATCAAGAATCAGTTGCTGCTGGTACTCAATGCTCACTGGAGGATTCTATTGTCAAAAGACCTCCAACATGTGATAAGAAGATCATGACTTCACTCTTTGATCTATCACAAGCAACTGAGAAAGTGAAGGTACCATCCAAACCATCTTGTACTCATATTCCTAAATACACTCCTACAATTAGTGCAGGTGGGAAGAAAAGTTCTAAACATGTATGGATGAGGAAAGGTGAGAAGAAGAAACCTACCACCATGACTAGGGTGGATTGGAAGAAAAAGGAGGAAGCTTCTCCCTCAAATAGAGAACAAACGATTAAGAAGATGGCCCAACAACTTAATATTGAAGAAACAAAGAAGAAAAGATTTGTGGGCCAATGTTGGTGCTGCAATAGATTTGGGCACTGTGCACTAGATTGTTTTTATAATCCCTTTCATGGAAAAGCACAGGGAAAGCCTATATCAAAGGGGAGGAAGCCAGAGAAAAAGAAGCAACATCAGCAGGTCCAAAAGCATCTGTTTACTACAAACAGATTTGGAATTCTTGATAACATCTCTGATGTATGCAACGACAGTGGTCACAATGCAGGCACATGTCCACATCAACATGCTTTCACTGTTGAAAAGAAAAGAAGACCTCTGATGTCGTCAAAGAATGAAGCATCTACCTTGGGGAGAAATCAGAAGAATGTTGTGAACACACACTTACCCAAGAAGATCTCAAGTAGGGAAGCTGAGAAGACCCAGGATTTTAGATCCATGCAATTTAAGGGTCATTCATCCAAACGAAACACTAAGTGGGATGAAACTCAGAAGAACCCATGTGGAAGACCTAAACCAGCTGCAAAAGTTCCACATGACATATTGGTCATCTGGCCAGAAGATTTGAAAAGAATAAGGAAATTTGAAGATGAGAAGGACAAGGCTGGTGACAAAGGAAAAGGAAAACTTTCACATGATGAAGACATAGTGGAGGAGAGATTGCAAACAAAGAGAAACACACGTGTCAAAGAAGTTCTGTGTGAGAGATGCAAGAAATCTGGTCCCATTGCAAAAGGTTGCCTAACCTTAATACCAGAGCAAGAAGCAGTCCTTAAGAGGAGTAAGAATGTATCATTCATGATGGCTGCTAAGCAAAACAATTCTCCATACAAAGCAGAAGAGAATGTGAATAGAGCCATGCCACACCGACAGATGTCAGAACATATATTCAAGTGTGCAGGCATGAAGATTGGAGTGAACAGAGGAACTTGGTTGAGAAAAGAACCTCAACCAAGCAAGTCTTCGTGATAAAGAAAGAAGGAACCACCTTATTCCCGTAATCATTTGTGTATTGTATTTGTGCTAATAATGCAGGGAATTGAAGGTGAAGCATGCTCTCAGGGGGAGAACCTGAGAAGTAGTGAATGCTGTCAACTCTTGATAGCCAAGCTGAAGAAGTTTCCATCCTAAGTAGATTCTTCAATTGATATTCATGGATTATGATGATGAAGGATCACTCTTGATGAAGATGATGAGGAGTGTTTCCCTTGAGGGGGAGAAGAATGAAAAAGCTTCCATAATCATTGTTTCAATCAATATCAACTCCAGCTGGACTCAAAAGCAGTAACTCTATGAATTTCTTGAAGAACACGCCAATGGAGAAGGTATTCCATTTCTTAATCTCTATCCCGTGGTTACTCAGATCAAAGATTATTCTACAAAGGGGGAGTAACTGAATTGATCAGTGACATAAAGAGAATGGAAGTGCCCCAAGGTCACTTATCCTGCCGATTGCACTTGAATGTTTTTGATCTATTCGCTGATGTGAGTGCAGGAGTTTCAGGTTGATTATTCCCTATCATAGTTGATCTTTGTCTACCTGGAATTAAAGTGGTAAACCCTTGAAGACAAGATACATGAGTTATCATCTCATGTTGGTATCATGATCTGTGGATAATGGACAGCCTTGTTGACTTAATCAAATCCTCTTGTTTTCTACATCGAGAATTGATCAAGTAGACTTAGAGTGAAATGGTTAATGAAACATTGCTTAAGTGTGGATTGATACCCTTCCTACCATGTGCTTTGTATTTCTTGTCAATAAGGGGGATAGAAAGTGAAATGAACGTTTGAAAAGAAAAGTTGATTGAATAGAAGATTCTCATTTTGACATTGACAAATTCATTTCAGAAGATGTATGTGGTATTGACAACAAAATACAAAGGGGGAGATTGTTGGAACCACTTTGTGTATAGGATTGTATTTGTTGTCAATAGTTGTCAATGGAATACCAAAATGAAAGAGATCAAGAAGTACTCCAATAAAATGGAGAAATGGAAGCTCACAATGTTGGAGATCATGAAGTACTCCGATGAAGTAGAGGAGTAGTGATTCAGACGATTGTTGTGTTGATCGTAAGTTCAAAGAACATCTGTCAAAGGTGATACATTGTTTACAACAATGAAGAATGTGAGGAGTAATCCATCCAAGGATGATTAAAGCAGGATGGTGTTTTTGGATGAAGACCATGCAATTCCTCATTATTGCATGAGAACAATGGGTTTTGCAATTACTCATGATTGCGTGAGAACCATGCTAGAGACTTCTTGATGGATTGAATCACATGGTTTGCATGAAGTTGATCATGACGGTTGATGAAGGAGGCAATGTGCCAATGAGTTGAGTTATGAAATGGCCATGCACATCACACTGTCATAGAAGATGATGGTACTAAAGCTGTTCCTTAAAAGAATACATATCACAATGGTGGAGTTTGTGATAAAAGGAAAAGTGTTGCTGAAGGATACAGATCACCAAGAAGAAGTGTTGTTGAGGTGTTTGTGCTTGTCGACAAAGCAAACAAACGACATACGAATTTGTTGACAAAGGAGATTCCATGGTGACATTTCGAGTTCAAGAGTTGTGGTCAACGATCTATGTTTGATTCAAGAACATAGACAGAGGAATGGATGATCTGGAGGCGGTACAAAAAGAGCAGATACAAGGTGGTGCTGTTTTCCAGTGTTTGCCAAATTTCAGGGCCTCAAAATCAACAAATGAAGAATAGTGATTTTGGCAAAGGGACTTGCGCGCCATACTCTTGGAGGATAAAAGACTTGCGCGCCATATGTTTTTGAGGATCAGAACATCAAAATTTGGCTAAGGAACGAAGGTCGCGTAAGTGCTGGTTGGGTCGCGCAAGTGAGCTGCGCGACATAGGTTACTGGAGACAAGACTTGCGCGCCGCCGCGCAGGGGGTCCAGTTTGCCTATAAATACTGGACCACCCCTCCTCATTTCTCACGGAGCTCAAGACTTTGAGATTGTTCGAGCTCTCGTCGCGCAGGTGGTTGAGCCACGCAAGTGGTAGTTTGGTCGCGCAAGTAGAGGTTGTGCGCCAACTGATGGTTGAGCGCCCTAGGTGATTTGGGAAAGGAAGGAAGTGAGTCGCGCAGGTTTGAAGTTCAAGAAGGTAGAGTCGCGCAGGTGCTTTGGAGACACTTGCGCGCCAGTTTAGTCTTGCGCGCCGCCGGGAGACTTGCGTGCCGGGCTTGAAAAGGAGACCCAGACACTATTGAAGCACGCCCGTCTTTCTGGAGCTGCACAAGAGCTGAAGATTGTTTGATACTTTTGGTGCAAAGCGAGATTGAAGAAGAAATCTAAATGATACCTGCATGATCTCATGCATACATGGTGAATTGATTCTGATGAATGCCGAGTAAGCTGAACATCATTTATTGAGCAATCGCATAAGTGAATGTGATTCAGGCAGACGAAGACAAGGGGATCTAGTGCATTCAGTCCTTGCACTAAAGAAGAAAGATAGAACTATAAAGAGCATCAACTCTGAACCCTGATGCAAGCAAAGTCTCATGCTGAACAGGAGACAAATAACTTCAATGCACACCTATAGAAGAGACCTTCACGTCTATAAACTGAGTGGGACTTCACCAACGGTAGTAAGCAAGGGGGAGTCAACGGGAGTGACCCGAGGGACGCAGTGAGCTATCCCTGAACAATTGTAAAGGCAGTGTGCCTGGGATAGAGTGTCTGTACCCGAACACTTGTAATCCGCAGCTAGTGAAGCATAGTGGATTTAGGTACGACCGACAACCTATCAGCGTATGCTCCTTGGACGTAGCCCTTAGTGGTGAACCAAGTAAAAATAGCTGTGTCATCTCTCTGCATGTGAATGTTTAATTGCTGTTCATATCCATCATACAGGTTTAAGTAGTTCCTACCAACGTGGGAACAAGATCCACAACTTTAAGAAGAAAAAGTTGCCACCCTGATTCACCCCTCCCCTCTCAGGGTGTCCCAGGGTTCTACATTTAAAATGTATAAAATGAATATATTTTATATTTATATCATTAATATAATTATGTATATGATGGATCTGTATTCTCTGTATAGAAACTGAAACTTCCATGACAAAACATTCATGATAAAATGATGCAATTGATAATCAAAACAATGGAAATAATGATATATTAATAATGAAAAAGTGGAAATATTTTATAATAAGATTACATATGATATTATAAATTTTAATATGGTTATAATTCAATATAATAAAATGACTAAAACCATTATACATGAGATAATATCATTTTCAACTAAAGGGAAGCAAGATGTGAGGGATTTCGTCTCAATTTACACTCCATTAAGACATATTGTTATTATGGACTTATTCATTTTTATTTGGTTTATATACTACCAATTTTAAGAACATAACATGGATAACTATTTATTAATTATTATTAATGTTTCATTTCTTGTTTATTAATACAATGGTTTATAATTTAAATGTTTTCAAACAGGTAAAAATATATTTTAAAATCTCACTTTATTTTGGTATTAATTTAATTTTCATTTAAGTAATATTATAATTTATCCTTCATAAGCTCCAATAATTTTATTATCTACTAAGTATTAAAATAGTTTCAATATTATCTTTAATATTATCCTCTACTTGATAATTTTATTAATGAAATAAATGTTTAAAAGTATAACTGATTTTATTTCACTTTTAATCAAATATATTTTTCTTTCAAATCTATAGTTTTCAAAATTGTTTTAAAAAAGTCTTTTATATTATTAAAATGAATTATTAAGGTCATTTTATGTTATCATTGAAACTTAAAAAATAATTTAATTATTTTTTGTACTATTTTCTAAAAGGTATGTTTTTTACTTTCTTTGAAAAATGTCAAAATGAATATTTTTTTTAACATATATGGTGAAATAGACTTCCCCACCACCATAACCATTTTTAAAATTTTATCTTCTTATAAATGTTATAAATGGGATTAATAAAGAAACCTTTTTAATGAAATATTATTTTAATATTTCTGTAGAGACCCGAAGCCTGACGTACATGGACATTACATTACATTTGCGGAATACTTAGTACATAACAAAAACACACACACAAGGATCGTAATAGTTTAGTGTCTTTGGAAACTCGGAACGTATTCTTCTAATCGTGGTGAATGATCTTCAATATCTCCCATAAAGATCTTCCTTTTTTTTACCTAAAAACCTTTCTTTATATCCTTGGGAAAAGAAAACATAAAAGGGTGAGCTCAAATGCTCAGTAAGGGTAAACAAAAGAAATATCAATCACATCATATACATAAGAACATAGCTTTTGGAAATCATAACCTGCAAAAGAGCTCATAATATCATAACATGGGATAAATCATAGAAGTGAAAATGAAATCATAACTTAAAACATTACTCATTGTGGCATACAAACATAATCATAGAGAATCATTTCTTGTTAGACAAGACTCATTGCCAAGACTATCTTAGTGGACAAAGTCCCTTTCTGAATCGAGTAATCCTCGTTTCAGTCCTGTTTCACTGAACCGGTATAACCTACCATTCCAGCCATGTCTATCTCATGAGATATAAAATCTTTACCCAATGCATTGGAGGGAGATATAGGTCTCACCCATCTCTTAATGAATCCTTTCTTATGTGTGCCACAAAATCATAAATCATACATCATTTCATAACCCATGTATTAAAAATGGGATTCTTAAAACAACATGACATCATAAAACCATTCATATAAGATAAAGGAATTCATAAACATAATTCCATCACAACATAGTCAAATCAATGTAAAAATATGGATAGAAACAGAACCCTTTATTATCTTAGATGGAAAATAATTTTGATAAAACACTTGAAATGAATTCTTGAGGAAAATATCCTTTCTTCTTCAAAATCAATTTCTTTTCAAAAAACATCATGCAATTTTAAAAGAAAGAGATTTTATTAAAAATAGTCATGAAATCTTTTGGAGTAAGCTTCATGAAAATAAGGCTTTATAAAACCTTAAAAATCCATTCATGCCGTTTAAGTTAAAAAAACATTCTTCGTACTTTTGTCGGAAAAGTCAAAAAGTACCTCGTATGAAAAAGCGACAAAAGATTCCTTTCATATTCTTTACAAAAAACTCACCGAAGAGTAAAATTGGATTTAAACTATTGTAAGTGGATGGAAAAAATATTACATATTGAAGGAACATGGATGTGGATGATAAAATACACCCCAGTAAATACTTACGAATAAACAATCTCGGATAAAAATGAGATTGTGATATTTCCCTTACCTTAGGTCCGACTTGCTTTGTAAGTGTCCGAACCTCCTGTATAATGATTTAAATCATGTTATTGACTTATTCCAGAATCATATTCATTGTTATGATATCATATATGGTTCACTTATAACATTATATTACCCGTTCTTTTGTAAATTCCATGTTAAAGAAGCGTTTTGGGTAAAATCGTTTCATTTATCTTAGGTGTTTTGACTTGTTGTTCTTGACATCATTATTACTTATATCATGATTTACTTACTTCCAGAATATAAAATATGATTTATATATCATATATATTCAGTATATATATATATATAATAGATAGATAAGTAAAATGAAAAACACCGTTCATGGAGACGGTAGTCCGTACGTACGCATGAACGCAGTTTTACTTTCCTTATTGTCTTGAAATGGAAGTAGATGACATACATATGTATATATACATAAATCCAGTAGCTTTATAATGTCATATATTTCATTATTATTTCTTATATATACATTATAATTATTCTTAAATGGTTAACATGGAGAATGAATCTCATCGCGTCGTGGAGACGGTAGTCCGTACGTACGCACGAGCGATGATATCATTTCCATAAATATTGAACTGAGTTGAAGTGGATTATACAATATATCAGAATCAATATGATGTTGTAATAACTATGTATAGTTATTATTTACACCATTATACCCATCCATGTAAGGTGGTGGTGGAAAATAGATTACACCACGGCGTGGAGACGGTATTCTGTACGTACGCACGCGCGGTGATTTCTTTTTCCGTAGGATGGATAGATGGTGAAATAGGGCTGTTTCATACTTATAATAACATATCAGTATATGAGTGATACTGATGTTATTACTTAATAATGAAACAACCTAAGAAGAAGAAGTGGAAGAAGAAATAAAGATGAAAGAATTGGTAACGGTAATTACCTCTTCTTTGAAGTGCCTCTTTGAGACCTCCTCTTAGGGCACTTGAATTGGTCTTTGAGGAAGACCAGAACCTCTAGGATGTTGCTAGGGAAGTGGAGAAGAGATTTTGGCAGGGTTTGGCCGAGCTTGAGTGCTCAAATTGGTGTGAGGAGGAAGGGGAGGAGGTGTCCTTTTATAGGGGAGGAGAGGGGCACCTTAGGAATTCTTAAAAATATTAATTTATAAAAAATCTAACCCCACTTAAAAACCTCCAAAAATGACTCATATTCGAAGATTAGATGAGATAGGGTTGTAATCTCATCAACCAATCAAATTTAGACATGTTTGGGTATTATTTTAAACCTTATCAATTAGATTTAACTCTAAGTTAAATAATTTAACTTTTACCGTGTCTTTTTGTTTTCTTTCACTATATGGTTAATACACTTACTATAACATGACAAACGAACCCCAAATTGTTTATTATTAATATATATATCCTTATCTAAGTCATTTGGCCGAACCTTAGATTTTTAGGAATAAAATAACAATTAGTAATATAATATTTGATTTAAAAACTATTTTGTGTCAATTTTGACACTATTTGATATATGATTTTTGTGAAAGTCATAACAGAATTAAATGTTCGAACCAAGTTGATTAAATCAACATTAATATATCATAGTAACCTATAAAATTAGTAGAATTCATAAAAAATCTCAAATTACATTTATTTTGGTGCTTATAACATCAATTATGTCAATATTTCATTAAAAAGATAATTACTGCATCATCGTTGTGTCATAAATAAATTAAATTATTTGATGTCTAAAAATTACAAATAAAATACCATCATGTAGGAAATCTTTTTATATTTCTAATGAATATTTACAATCGAATTTATCTTATGTATAACCCCATATTAAAAATGATTTACTTATTAAACTTTGATTTTAACTATTTTAACCCTTCATTAAATAAATTAATAATAAATGTCCTAATCTAATCCAAGTGGGCCTAAATGGTCATATTTTATTCCTAAGTTTGTTTTTGGTCGAATTACACTTGTCCAATAGAATTAGGACATGTTTTAGGGTAATATTAATATCATATTTACCCTTAGTTACCCTATTTACTATTAACCGTGGTAAAAAAGGTAAAAAGTTACTATTCACCAAAAAATTATTTTCATCTCATTGAACCACATTTTAGTCCTTGATATTAACCGTGTCTCTTGGATTTTCGTAATTCCATTCACAGAAGCGGTAAAATTAAGTTTTATGCAAAATTCAGTTTTTAACCTACCACTTAGTAGTTTCACTATTCATCAAAAATTGATGTTTTTCAGAACAATGCCAAAATTTCATCCCAAGCTATATTTCATATTCCGAATTCAAAAATGAAGTTTATTTTACCAAATTCATAACATAAAAGTTGCATTAATTAATTTTATAATTAAATCCCGCTGTTAAAACAAATAGCGTGTTTTTAAGAAACAATATCTATCAAAAGATTGACACTTGTTTATGTCTAGTTTAAATGTGAAACTACATCCAATGACCAACATTGTATTAAATTGTAAAAATATGTTCTAAATATACTTTAAAACCACTCAAATTAATGATTTATCACTATTAATTATTTCGATTAAAAAAGTTGTTTTTAATTATAATTTAGTAATTTTCACTATTCATCAGAATATGAAAGTTATCCGAAAAGTACCAAAATTTCACCTTAGGCTAAATTCGATACTCCGAATCCAAAAATAAAGTTCATTTTGAAAAATAAGATTTACTAGATTTCAAAAAGTGGTTATTACTATTCATAACGGCTAGTTTTAATAATATTTTTATAGCATATCGTTGTTTAGTGAAACTCGGTATTGCGTACTACACACGCTATCGAGGAAGGTTGCGATTGCGTGTAATGCAAGTCAAGTCAAGGATGTGTGTTGTGCAAGCTCCTTTTGGTGTAGCGTACAACACAAGACATTAATAAAATTAAAAGAATATTTTTTTATAAAATCTTGGGCTGTTACATTCTACCCCCCTTAAAATGAATTTCGCCCTCGAAATTCGTCAGGGTTATAAATGGTTTACTATTTGAAAGTTTTTTTAATAGAAACCCACATCGTAAAAGGGAATTCCAAAACTTGGCTTTAAAAACTAAAGTATGAAATGTAACGATTACCCAAATAAACTAATCACTGGGTTTCCACATAGGTGAAAATATGGATATGGAAGAGAAATCTAACCATCATGTTCTGATGGAGAGTGGTAGAGAACATGGCTATGGAAAATCCAGTAATCACAAATCCATAAATTTGTGACGATCTAAGGTACCATCTGATTCATCAGGTATAAGATCACTAGGACAACATTTTTTGTTTCCAAGATCATTTCCCTAAAGTTGAAAATTTGAATTAGAATAAATACTTACTTTATTTTGATACAATATCACTGTTGTTCGTGCCTTGAACAATTTCCACTTCATCTCTTAAATAAATGAAGTTGAATTTGTTATTCGTGAAGTGTTAGCAGATCATGTGATAGAATGACGGGTCATTCCATCTGTCTCAAACAAAAGGTAAGCAAAAGTTATTAAATATACATAAGTCATTATATAGTGAGATTAATCATATATAGTTCCTAAAATGGACTTATACTTCATATATCATACTGCTTAATATAATAAAACTAGTTTCTACTAAACAGGGACTTCCTGTAGGTCAGTGGTAGGCGATAAAGGCCAGTCGCACTTCGGTTGTGGGTTCAATTCCTACAGCCTTGTCCGAAGCGATGGGCTGTCGCCCGTCCTGCAGGTTGTCCCTTTTTCTAAAACTACGTTACTATAACATCCCATCAATAATATCGAAAATCTTCTATCCTTAAACAATACTAACTTATGTCCAACATAATCCAGTCTAATCTTTAGGCTTATACATAATACTGCAGTCCACTCTCATAATATAGTGACAATGATTACCAGAGATTTAATACTGTCATTGATCCCCACATATCATAAGATATGTCTTGTTGGTTACATTCCAAACATTCAAAGTCCTTAATCGTGTATTCTCTTGAATACCTTAGTGAAAACATGAATGTAGTTAAAAGTTAATACTTTCCATATACCAAAATCCTCAAAATTCTATATACTCAAACCATGATATCACTTAGTCCTTATATCAATCATGAGCTCATGAATACTATCAAACATTTAATTTTCTCCTTATCCCTTCATTATGCGCATATCATCTACATTCCAAAAATATCTGAATAACCTTTCATGGATAGTGGTACCATTAATCATACACTTTCATAACTCAAGGAAAGACAACAGTGTAACAATCCTCAGATGTCTCTTTATTCCATAGTACCATGAGATTTCTTATACAACATTACACATGATAAACATGTAATCATTCCACAACATTCTTAAACCATTGACCGAGCTTCAACAATTCTTTCATCTCACATATCATTTGTAGTCTCTTCATCATCATCCACATAAATACTACCCATATGACCATACTGATTCTCTTCATGAGTCTTTCCCTTAGGGCATTTGTTTGCATAATGCCCATACATTCCACATTTAAAACACTTAACCATTTTTGATGTCGTAGCAATACCATTATCCTCATCCATGGTGTTAACCGACCCTTTTCCTTTGCACTTACTTGCTTTGTGTCCTTCTTTTCCACACCCAAAGCATCTTCCAGTTCCCTTGAAACATTCTCCTTGATGCCTCTTCCCACATGATTTACATAGGGGAAATTGAACTTTCTTTCCTCTATGATCATCATGGAACTCCATCTTTCTCTTATTAGTCAAGTCAGGAAACTTACCAAATTTTACTTTATTGATCATATTGTGAGATAGCTGATTTGGCAAAATAATGATGTTTGGACATCCAAATCCCATTTCATTTGGTTGCTCATGAAGAATATCATTCCATTGTCCATCATATCCTCCATTATTGTGAATCATCTTGTTTCCAGCCATTTTCTAAAACCCAAACAGAATAGTGTTAGATGCAAAAATCGTAATAAAGGGGGAGTAACTTAAATATCTATCATCTTTGGTTTAATCTAATATCGTTACCATAGTTCTAGAACTATATCCTATACGTATACTTATCCTTAGGGGCATCCCTAGACATAACTTAGAAATATCTCTAGGGATCTTACTAACGTTTTCGCGTCCTAGTTTCCAAAGGTTGACTAAACCTTTCCTCTGATACCAACTGTAGAGACCCGAAGCCTGACGTACATGGACATTACATTACATTTGCAGAATACTTAGTACATAACAAAAACACACACACAAGGATCGTAATAGTTTAGTGTCTTTGGAAACTCGGAACGTATTCTTCTAATCGTGGTGAATGATCTTCAATATCTCCCATAAAGATCTTCCTTTTTTTTACCTAAAAACCTTTCTTTATATCCTTGGGAAAAGAATACATAAAAGGGTGAGCTCAAATGCTCAGTAAGGGTAAACAAAAGAAATATCAATCACATCATATACATAAGAACATAGCTTTTGGAAATCATAACCTGCAAAAGAGCTCATAATATCATAACATGGGATAAATCATAGAAGTGAAAATGAAATCATAACATAAAACATTACTCATTGTGGCATACACACATAATCATAGAGAATCATTTCTTGTTAGTCAAGACTCATTGCCAAGACTATCTTAGTGGACAAAGTCCCTTTCTGAATCGAGTAATCCTCGTTTCAGTTCTGTTTCACTGAACCGGTATAACCTACCATTCCAGCCATGTCTATCTCATGAGATATAAAATCTTTACCCAATGCATTGGAGGGAGATATAGGTCCCACCCATCTCTTAATGAATCCTTTCTTATGTGTGCCACAAAATCATAAATCATACATCATTTCATAACCCATGTATTAAAAATGGGATTCTTAAAACAACATGACATCATAAAACCATTCATATAAGATAAAGGAATTCATAAACATAATTCCATCACAACATAGTCAAATCAATGTAAAAATATGGATAGAAACAGAACCCTTTATTATCTTAGATGGAAAATAATTTTGATAAAACACTTGAAATGAATTCTTGAGGAAAATATCCTTTCTTCTTCAAAATCAATTTCTTTTCAAAAAACATCATGCAATTTTAAAAGAAAGAGATTTTATTAAAAATAGTCATGAAATCTTTTGGAGTAAGCTTCATGAAAATAAGGCTTTATAAAACCTTAAAAATCCGTTCATGCCGTTTAAGTTAAAAAAACATTCTTCGTACTTTTGTCGGAAAAGTCAAAAAGTACCTCGTATGAAAAAGCGACAAAAGATTCCTTTCATATTCTTTACAAAAAACTCACCGAAGAGTAAAATTGGATTTAAACTATTGTAAGTGGATGGAAAAAATATTACATATTGAAGGAACATGGATGTGGATGATAAAATACACCCCAGTAAATACTTACGAATAAACAATCTCGGATAAAAATGAGATTGTGATATTTCCCTTACCTTAGGTCCGACTTGCTTTGTAAGTGTCCGAACCTCCTGTATAATGATTTAAATCATGTTATTGACTTATTCCAGAATCATATTCATTGTTATGATATCATATATGGTTCACTTATAACATTATATTACCCGTTCTTTTGTAAATTCCATGTTAAAGAAGCGTTTTGGGTAAAATCGTTTGATTTATCTTAGGTGTTTTGACTTGTTGTTCTTGATATCATTATTACTTATATCATGATTTACTTACTTCCAGAATATAAAATATGATTTATATATCATATATATTCAGTATATATATATATATAATAGATAGATAAGTAAAATGAAAAACACCGTTCATGGAGACGGTAGTCCGTACGTACGCATGAACGCAGTTTTACTTTCCTTATTGTCTTGAAATGGAAGTAGATGACATACATATGTATATATACATAAATCCAGTAGCTTTATAATGTCATATATTTCATTATTATTTCTTATATATACATTATAATTATTCTTAAATGGTTAACATGGAGAATGAATCTCATCGCGTCGTGGAGACGGTAGTCCGTACGTACGCAGGAGCGATGATATCATTTCCATAAATATTTAACTGAGTTGAAGTGGATTATACAATATATCAGAATCAATATGATGTTGTAATAACTATGTATAGTTATTATTTACACCATTATACCCATCCATGTAAGGTGGTGGTGGAAAATAGATTACACCACGGCGTGGAGACGGTATTCCGTACGTACGCACGCGCGGTGATTTCTTTTTCCGTAGGATGGATAGATGGTGAAATAGGGCTGTTTCATACTTATAATAACATATCAGTATATGAGTGATACTGATGTTATTACTTAATAATGAAACAACCTAAGAAGAAGAAGTGGAAGAAGAAATAAAGATGAAAGAATTGGTAACGGTAATTACCTCTTCTTTGAAGTGCCTCTTTGAGACCTCCTCTTAGGGCACTTGAATTGGTCTTTGAGGAAGACCAGAACCTCTAGGATGTTGCTAGGGAAGTGGAGAAGAGATTTTGGCAGGGTTTGGCCGAGCTTGAGTGCTCAAATTGGTGTGAGGAGGAAGGGGAGGAGGTGTCCTTTTATAGGGGAGGAGAGGGGCACCTTAGGAATTCTTAAAAATATTAATTTATAAAAAATCTAACCCCACTTAAAAACCTCCAAAAATGACTCATATTCGAAGATTAGATGAGATAGGGTTGTAATCTCATCAACCAATCAAATTTAGACATGTTTGGGTATTATTTTAAACCTTATCAATTAGATTTAACTCTAAGTTAAATAATTTAACTTTTACCGTGTCTTTTTGTTTTCTTTCACTATATGGTTAATACACTTACTATAACATGACAAACGAACCCCAAATTGTTTATTATTAATATATATATCCTTATCTAAGTCATTTGGCCGATCCTTAGATTTTTAGGAATAAAATAACAATTAGTAATATAATATTTGATTTAAAAACTATTTTGTGTCAATTTTGACACTATTTGATATATGATTTTTGTGAAAGTCATAACAGATTTAAATGTTCGAACCAAGTTTATTAAATCAACATTAATATATCATAGTAACCTATAAAATTAGTGGAATTCATAAAAAATCTCAAATTACATTTATTTTGGTGCTTATAACATCAATTATGTCAATATTTCATTAAAAAGATAATTACTGCATCATCGTTGTGTCATAAATAAATTAAATTATTTGATGTCTAAAAATTACAAATAAAATACCATCATGTAGGAAATCTTTTTAGATTTCTAATGAATATTTACAATCGAATTTATCTTATGTATAACCCCATATTAAAAATGATTTACTTATTAAACTTTGATTTTAACTATTTTAACCCTTCATTAAATAAATTAATAATAAATGTCCTAATCTAATCCAAGTGGGCCTAAATGGTCATATTTTATTCCTAAGTTTGTTTTTGGTCGAATTACACTTGTCCAATAGAATTAGGACATGTTTTAGGGTAATATTAATATCATATTTACCCTTAGTTACCCTATTTACTATTAACCGTGGTAAAAAAGGTAAAAAGTTACTATTCACCAAAAAATTATTTTCATCTCATTGAACCACATTTTAGTCCTTGATATTAACCGTGTCTCTCGGATTTTCGTAATTCCATTCACAGAAGCGGTAAAATTAAGTTTTATGCAAAATTCAGTTTTTAACCTACCACTTAGTAGTTTCACTATTCATCAAAAATTGATGTTTTTCAGAACAATGCCAAAATTTCATCCCAAGCTATATTTCATATTCCGAATTCAAAAATGAAGTCTATTTTACCAAATTCATAACATAAAAGTTGCATTAATTAATTTTATAATTAAATCCTGCTGTTAAAACAAATAGCGTGTTTTTAAGAAACAATATCTATCAAAAGATTGACACTTGTTTATGTCTAGTTTAAATGTGAAACTACATCCAATGACCAACATTGTATTAAATTGTAAAAATATATTCTAAATATACTTTAAAACCACTCAAATTAATGATTTATCACTATTAATTATTTCGATTAAAAAAGTTGTTTTTAATTATAATTTAGTAATTTTCACTATTCATCAGAATATGAAAGTTATCCGAAAAGTACCAAAATTTCACCTTAGGCTAAATTCGATACTCCGAATCCAAAAATAAAGTTCATTTTGAAAAATAAGATTTACTGGATTTCAAAAAGTGGTTATTACTATTAATAACGGCTAGTTTTAATAATATTTTTATAGCATATCGTTGTTTAGTGAAACTCGGTATTGCGTACTACACACTCTATCGAGGAAGGTCGCGATTGAGTGTAATGCAAGTCAAGTCAAGGATGTGTGTTGTGCAAGCTCCTTTTGGTGTAGCGTACAACACAAGACATTAATAAAATTAAAAGAATATTTTTTTATAAAATCTTGGGCTGTTACAATTTCACTTTCATTCCCTTTATTCTTCCAAAGGACATGATTTTATTGCAAAAATTATATTCCCAATGAACTGATTGTAGCCTCTCATCTATTGATATTTTCTTGATTATTAAATTTATCATGAGATAATCACTTTATTGTGATAATTTTTCATTTGAAATTACATTAATATTAAATATATATTTTATTTTTATCATGGATATTATTATATTCTAAAACATGTACCATTTTTACATACAATGTTTTACTATGGAAGTTATTTTATTGATTGGGGAAAATATTAATAAATCCGTATTATTTACTCAATATGAATACTTATTGATAAATAATATTGTTCATTAATTAAATATATCATTTTTTATATTAGGAATTATTTGGACATGTAGTGACAGGTGGGCCCCTAAATTTTATGTCCCCTGGATGCATCGATAGATCTCTAGAGTCAAATCAGTTGGACATAAAAAATGGGGATTTAAATATTATTTTAAATTTCCTTGATGCATGGTCTTGATGGTATAAATACTATGATGTGTTAGATTGTGACATATAATATTAATACTTTTCTTCATCAAGGATCTACTTATTATTATTCATTATATTTTTTCATTTATATTATACATGGATTCATTTTATGATCAAGTTATTGATTGAATGGCATATATTTTTAGCTATTAATTATGAAATTTTTATTATAACTTTTTTAATCATGATAGATTTCACTTTATGTAACCCTTACTGAGCATTTGAGCTCAATATTTTTTTTTTCATTTTCCTATGATATAAAGAATAATTATTTGATTGAGTTCAAAAATGATGATTTTTTTCATTTCTATGTTTTACATTCTATTCCCAATGTAAAATAGATATCATGCAAGTATATGGTTTTCCATGACTACTAAACTGATAAGTCCTTCATTATTTTCCATCTTGTATCTATGAAATTTTAATAAAAATAACTACTGACTTTTGGTTACTGGATTCAAAGTTGTTATAGTTGGCATCAGTGGATGTTATTATAAACCTTAGTAACTATATTTAAGAAAACATATATTTGGGAACATAAACCTATGAATGACTTTATGACATGTGGAATAATAATATAAATTTTTGATAAGGTACTGATTATGTGGTTTTTATTTTAATACATTATTGTATAGATAATATAATAGTATATGATTCTAGAACAACTATACTTATGGATAATAACTTTGAAAAGGGTGTATTGGGATTTGAATCGATCATCACTTGGTGTATTACGACGAGCCTTATTATGCACATAGTTTGAAACTTGAAGTGGATATTCATTGGTTAATTAAAATTTTCCTTATAAAAAATTATGATATATTTAAAATATTCTGAAAATTTAAAGATATTCCCAAATAATTTTTTTTTAAGATTCTGAGATTAAAAATGAATAAATTTTCAATTTATGTTAACTGTTACACCATATTTAGAATTATACATTATAATTTCAAATTAATATTTTCATTTGATAGTTTAGTGCATTCCATTGTTATTAAATGTTTCTTGGAATAAATAATGTTATCAAAACTCATGGTTATTATAAATAATTTATTGTTTAATAATCCAATATAACTCATATTAGAACTTAGTAGATCATGGTTATAGTAGGGTAGCTTACTCATCTTATGATGAAAAACCATACCAGACTATAGAAACTAGTTATTCCAAAGTGTTATTATCCTATGCTGGATCACTTCATGTCATAAACACCCCCATAATTTAGTGGAACTACTACTCTTGGGGTAGCTATGAAATAGATAATGTCCCTTAAAAAATTATTTCAAGACTTGGGATGCAATGAAAGAGAAAAGGTTACACTTGAAGTGTGTTGTATAAAATGTGATTTTTATTAATAGTGGATGTTAATCTATAATACTATAGTAGAATATTAAATAAAACACATAGAATAAAGATCCTTTAAAGAAATGATCATTGAAAACTATTCCCCTCATGATAAATTAAAAAAAATAATGAGAAGGTTCCTCAGATTAAAGAAAAAAGAAGAAAAAAGTGTTGTGGAATATGAGGATATCTTTAAAAGAATATCTAGGTATGATATAGATTATATACTTACTAAAAAATTCAATATTTACTATTTATTTAAAGGTATTAGTCCATGTCTCTAAAGGGTGTTGGTTTCTCAATATTTTTCTTCATATGATGAAATAGTTTTATGTCCTATTAAAATAGAAAATAAATTTTCTAAATAATATATATTAAAATGGGATCAAGAGAATAAGTGGTTGGATTAACAACTTATAAAAGGCAATGAATAAAATTAAATGAATAAAATGAATCAATTTATATCATGTAAAAATTATGGGAAGAAACATCCTGGAAAATCTTTAAAGGGCATGAGAGTTTGGTACAGGTGAATTAATAAGGGTCATCTGACTAATGAATTCGAGGGGAATAAAAAATCAATGATCTATAGTGAATAAACTATATAGAAATAAGGCATTATTCACACCAATGACCCAAACATTAATGGAAAACATCATAAAATAGGATAAGTGGATAATGACAACATTTTACGATCACTACAACTAAGGTGGAAGTACCTAATGATGTGGTGGAGTGTACATTTATTTTAGCCTAAAATTTAGACAATGATTTATTTAATTTTAGTTCTTTGTAATATTCTATATCTTTGATGTTTTATAATAAAATTAGATATTTCTATAGATATTAATAAAAAAGTTTTCAGTCAAAAATCAAATTGTATGTCTCACTATGACAAGGATTTAATAGGAAGTTACTATAATGACTTATAAATGTTCTATATTTTCAAAAAAGAAATTCATACCTATGGTTTAATTTGATATAATCCTTGGTAAGGAATATCTTTTAAAATAAGATTCAAAAAAATTCAAGGAGAAGGAAATTATGATTCATGATGAAGATGTTGAATTACATATCTTTAGAGTGGAGAATTCATCATCTCATTCATGTATAGATCTACCATAGTAGATATTCTGAGTGATATTCTTAGGGAAGAGGAGAAAAACGAATCCATAGATAGATTAATAAATATTATAATTGAAAATATACCTTTTTTATATAAATACATTAATGTATTTTATGAGTAATTTAATAGATATTCACTAGATCTTGTAGTTTATTTTTCCATTGATTTAATCCTTAATGCAAGACCAATATCGAATAATCCCTATAAAATAACCACAATGAATTAGTTAAGCTAAATAAAAAACTTGAGTAGTTGTGTGATAAGGGATTTATTCACCCTAGTGTTTCAATTTAGGGTTCCCTTGACCTATTCATTAATAAGAAAGATGAATCCATGAGTTTTTCATTGATTATTGGGAAATAAAACATATTATGATAAATAAAAATATCCTTTAACTCATATTTATGGATTATTTAACCAACATTATGGACTTCAATTTTTTTCAAAGATTGAACTTTTTTATGGGTATCATAAATTGTGAGAAAACAATATAGAAATTCCAAAGAAAACATTTTTAATGGGGTATGGAAATTATGAGTTTACAATAATACCATTAGGATTTACTAATAAAACATCGATTATTTTGGATCTAATGAATATAGTATTCAAGTAATATATTGATTATTTTTTGTGGTTTTAATTTACGATATCTTGGTGTATTATAAAATATATGAGGACCATGAGAATCACTTACAAATCATTCTTGAGACTCCTAGAAGAAAATATTTATATGGTAAATTTAGTAAGATTGATTTAGGTATTTAGGAAGTTTATTTTATAATCCATATTGACTCCAAGGATGTAATCATAGTTAAACATGAAAAGAATAAGGTAGTAAAATAATTTCCTACACCCACAAACATAATCATAGTTTCTATTTTCATTGGTTTGACATGTTAATATCGATAATTCTTTCATAATATTTATCGATTGGTAAACGTATTAACCCAGATTACACATAAAGTGGTTAAGTCTATATAGATAAAAGGTTACGAAGAATGTTCTCATGAATTGAAGAGGATATAGTCAATACCAGAATTTTGACTATATCAAAAAGAAAATTATGGGTTTTTGATATATAATAATGCATCAAAGAAGGGACATAGTTGTGTCTTTATGAAAAATGATAAAGATATTGAATATGTATATTAGTATTCAAAGAATCATGAATATATCTATGAAATACATGATCTTGAGTTCCTATCCATAGTGTTTTCATTGAATATATAAAGAAATTATCTCTATAGGGAAATATTTTAGATATACACAACCTAAATTACATGATTTCACAAAAATTACTAAAAATGTGGAAAAGGTGATGGCTTTAATTACTAAAGGATTATTATTTCTCAATACACTACCATCTAGAGATGGAAAATAAGGTAGTAGATACTTTAACCAGTAAGGATCACAGAGTTCTGACCAAAATTAGGATTGATAGGGATCCTATATTCATTGATCTAGAAAAGATGGATATGGTAATTATTAAGGAATGGGATACATCACTCATTTTTCAAGTGATTATCAAAAAATATTTAACGGAAATGATAAAAATTTATCATTATTATGATGGGATTTTTTGCAAAGAAATTAAAGCTTTGAATGATGGGAAGTTGGAAGAATTCATTTTTAAAGATGGATTCCTAGAATTTGGAAAGATATTATATGTTCTATGTTTACCTAAGTTAAAAATGGAATTTTTGGATAATTATTATAGATCAAATTTATCTATTAACACTAGTCGCACTAATATTTATAGGAATTTATGGGAAATGTTTTACTAGGATAACCTGAAGCATAAAATTACTGATTATGTATCAATATGATTTGTTTTTAAATAGGTGAAGGTAGAGAGAAAAAAACCCACAGGAGTCATGAAACCTATTTATATTTCTATATATAAATTAGATGAAATTTCTATATACTTTTCCACATAACTAAAAATAATCATATAACGAATGATTCCATATGGTTTATTGTTGATTAATTGACCAAATAGGTATATTTCCATTCTATAATAGAATATTTACCTCTTTATCACCTCACAAAGTTCTATGTTATTGAGGCTTTATGAATTCATGGAACAAAACATTCAATTTTTTGAGTTTATGATCCCTATTTTACATCAAAATTCTTTAATAGTCCTTATAATGCTCCTAACATTGAGCTTCAATTCAGCACCACCTACCATCATAAAACAGATGGATAATCCAAAAGGATTATTCAAAAATTGTAAGTCATATTGTGTTCATTCTCACTTTAATTTCATGGTATGTGGGATTAGTATTTAACCTTTTTAGAGTTTTCCTATAATAATAGTTTTCATTCATGTTATCAGTTGGATCTCTATGAAACATTATTTGGAAAAATATTCGATACTCCAACTTGTTGGGATGAATTTTGTGAAAGGAAAATTATTGGACCATAAATTTTTGTGGAGAAACAAAATAAACGTTAAGACTATTAAAAATAATATTAAAGCATCCTAGAGTAGGAAAAATATTTATTCCAATAATTAGAGGACTAATTTATAATTTCATATAGGAGATCATGTTTTCTTAAAATTATCTCCATGGAAAGGTGTCCTAAGGATCAGTATGAAGGGAAAACTTTTCCTGAGGTACATTGGACCCTTTGAATTTTTAGAAATAATTGGATATGTAGATTACCAATTGGAATTTACACCCAGACTCTCTATATTACAATATGTTTTCCATATATCATTATTAATTAACTACAATAAAATACAAACACATGTGGTAACCTCTAAACAATATAATTGGATCCTGATCAATCTTACTACAAAGTCCCTATCCAGATTCCAAAAACAAGAGAAATATTATTGAGGAATCATATGGATCAATTGGTAAAGTTACTTTTGAGAAGTCATAAAATGGAGGAAGAATTTTCGGAACTATATAGTGTTATAAATAAGAACCACCCTCATTTTTAGAAGGTAATATCCATGAAAATTTTGAGGAATAAAGTTTTATTAGAGGGAAGAATTTAACACATTAGCCTGAATTGTAGTTGGGGAATGTTATATTTTAATAAAAGTATAATATAATTATAATTTTAATATTTCATTGGGATAACCTCAAGTTTTATAGGTTGAATATTCATTTTGAACAATTTGGTCAAAATAATCATTTTTTTTAATTTTTCCTTAGAAATAATATTTCATGAATAGTAGAAAATATAGAATTTTAGTATTATTTATTTTATTTATAATAATGTATAAAAAATGTGTGGAATTAAAAATTTATTGACTGTCAATTATATATAAGAAATATTATAAAATTTAGAGGTAAAAAATGATATTTTTTAGAGAACTGTTTTTTTGTAAAAATTAATTATGTTTATGCATTTCAATTAATTAAAATAATATTTAACAATTAATTATAAAAATTAAATTTAAGGATTATATATATAACTATATGAATTTAAATCCATAAAATTATGATTACAAGTCATATATTTAATATATGATCATCTTATAATTGAAAAATGTATTTCTTGATAAACCGTTTTTGACACATATTGTGGGTTTATTTTTATATTAAAAATTTATAATTTTATGAGTTAGATTTGATAAAATGGATTTAATATTTGGAATAATTATAATTAATATTTTTTATTAATTTAAACTTATTTTTGGGTCATAATTAATACTAAAACATTAAAAATTAATTACCCCAGTTAAGGTTAAATCAGGTTTACCCGAGCCGGGGGGGGGGGGGTTAAACCAAATTATAAGGGTATTTTTTCCAAATAAACTTATAAAAATCATATTTTTTAGTCATATTTTAATCTTATATTGTCCCACCTTTAAATATAAGGTCATTTGGAAGCATTATTCTTTGGAATTCCTTTATCATTTTGTATTGTTTTGTAAAAATTCTATGTGGTTTCTAAAAAGGTTCCCTTCCACTCTTATAAAGGTGAACCTTATCCCCTCACTTATTAAGACCTCTAAATCCATATATCTTGACAAAAAAATTCCAAAATACCTCTCTAACATCCTCATCCATATTATGGAGGTTTTGGTCTTCCCAAAATTTTTACCATATGGTTCTTAATAAAAGATCCAAAGGAGGTTCTTCTAAGAAAAGGTAATTATCTTTACTAAGCTCTTTTTTTCATTTTTTACCACCACAAATTTTGTATCAAACCTTAAAATATAAAAAAATATTATATCACATATAATTATATGTTATTATTTTTATGAAATAATATTTATCCATATCCTTTTCTATCAAATGGGGAAAACATCTTTTATTAGTCTGTACGACGGACTTCTACCTCACGAACTAATGCAATATGTTTTCCATCACCAAATAAAATGGATATTAATAATGATTGAAATAATAATATATATTATAAATATGAAATTATATTAATTATTCAAATTAATATATCATCCACTTCCTTAACCTTTGAACAATTAAGTGAATAATGTCATGGCTCGTGCATACGCACTGCCAACGGTCTCCATGAAGCGATGTAATTTATTTTTCTTGTAAAACGTTCAAGAACAGTTATAAAAAGAATTAAAAGAATAAATTTGAAATTTTTAACATTAATATAATTATATAGATAATTTATCTATATTCTTTGCACAAGAATAAAAACTTCTGCGATAAAAAATGTATTAGAAAATAAAGTATTTAACTCCCAAAACAATGGTAATAATAATTTTTCTTTAAAGGGGCCAGATGTTATAAGGGGATTATATATTATGTTATAAATATAATTAAGGTTCTATTATAAATTAATAACATTATTAAAACCATTAAACATTAATTTTAATTATATTACACAAAAGGGAAGTGTGGGATAAGGGATTATGTCTCAATTTACACTCTATTGAGACATATATGTTTTTATATAACTATTAACATTTATGCAGGGTACTTAATTATGATTTTATATATTTAATATTAATAATTTTTTTAATGATGATAAATGTTTCAATTAAACTTAATTATTTTAAGGGTTTATAGTTTAAAAGTTACCAAAGAGGTAAAAATATATTTTATAACCTCACTTTCATTTGGGATTGCTTTTATTTTTGTTGAAGGAATATTATCATTTATACTTCATACGATCTAATAATTTTCTTATAAACTCGATACATAAAAAGTTTTAATATGTTATTCTAGATTTTCCTCTATATTGTACTTCAATCATTAAAATTAATGCTTATAAGGATAATCAATTTTATTTCTCTTTCAATCAGATATATTTTTCTTCCATGACCAAAATTTTCAAAATTATTTTAAAAAAGTATATTGTTTTAATAAAATTTATTTATTAAGGAAATGTTAAGTTATCCATGTATTTTTTTGAATGGAATATTTCTAATAACGTTCTTAAATGGTCATTTCAAACATTCTTTACAAAAAAAGTTACAAGGAATGCTTTTAACATATACAACGATAACAAACTTCCTCACATTCATAGTTGTTTTAAAAAATATAAAATTTTATAAACATTATGAATGGTTTTAAAATGGAAATTATTTTATAGAATATCATTTTAATATTTTAATTATATTCCCTTTATTCTTTCAATTTAAATTATATTATTGAAAAATATATATTCTTGATGAAATGATAGTCACATCTCATCTATTGATTATTTTTTTACTATTAATATCATCTTGAGGCAATCAATTTCTTGTGATCATTTTTCATTTAACATTACATTTATCTTAAATATATATATTATTTTTTATCAAAATATTATTTTTTCTTAAATCGAATAGAAATTTTACATATGGAATTTTACTATAGAAGTTCTTTGACTGGATTTTAAAAATATTGATAAACCCGTATTATTTACTCAATATGAATATTTATTGGTAAGCCTTATCGTTAAAGAATTAAATAAATCTATCAACATAAGTAGAATTATTTGTAAATGTAGTGATATATTGTGTCTAGAATTGTATAGGCCCTTGATGCACCGATAGGTATCTTGAGAAAAATTATATGGTTAAATTTAGTGGGTTTTTACCCATAGTTTTAAACAATCTTAGCAAAAGTTCTCAATGTTATATATATTATGATTTTTAATATCACGAGACAAAATATTAAGCATTTTCATCATTAATATTTCAATTATTCTTATCCATTATATTTTTTCATTAATATTATCCATAGATGAATTTCATGCTCAAGTTATTGATTAAATGGAATGTGTTTTTATTTATTTACCTTGATATATTGATTATGACTTATTTAATTGTGATTTATTCAATTGCACATAAACCATACTGAGTATTTGAGATCACTATTATTTTTTTCTTTACCCATGATATGAAGAATAATTTTTTGAATGTGTTTAACGTTGATGAATATTTTCTATTACTATGTTTTCTATTCTCTTCCAAATATAAAATGGGTATCGTGTATGAATATGGTTCTCTAAGAATATTAAAATAATAATTATTTTGGTATTTCCCCCTTTTATCTATTTTAATGTAATAAAAATAACCCTCGGATTTGTGTTATTAGAGTTTGGGTTGTTATAATGATTGGATAGGGAAAGAAAGGGCCTAGAAAAGCATGGTGGAGTGGGTTACTTTCTTCAAATTCCTCCATAAACATTTCTTTGAATAATTAATCCACTTTTTACCTTTTTAGTTACTATATAGGAAAAAAATTTACATAATTTTTCATTAAATGAGTGGAATTTGGGTATTATTACTTTTGAGCATGTGATATGTCTTAAAGAATAACATCTTTTTCTAGAATGACACCTTTAGAATCTATGAACAAACCTGATGCACCAATACTCTTCCATGACCAGAAGTTAGGCCATGTGTGTCACCCCATTCCTACCTCCAATAGTCTCTAGGCCGGTGACTAGCACAAAGAAAGAATATCACACACATGGGAGGCCTTGTCCTTTAATAACATACACCAAACGACATATTTCCAATGCATTGAAATAACCAATAATTCAATGATAACCTATATATAACTACCAAAATTTTGAATAATTTAAAGAAAAAAGACACCAATTATGATGGACCTATGATAAAGGAAAATATAACCTTGTTGAAAAGACTCGAGGTATGATCTATGAAAGAAACTATTATAACTAATTAGTATTAAGATCTAGATATAATATCTCCCCATATATTGATGTCATCTATGAAGTGTACATCATCTACACTGATACAACATGTGTGAAAAATAATACCAGTATAGGGGTGAGTATAATAATAACCCCTATAAATAAAAAAATTAAGTAAAATTTACAAATTAATTGAAAACCAATGTAAAAAAATATAAATAGTGAATACTAGGTATTCTTAATTAAAGAAAAACCCCTAGGGATTTAAGAGATTCAAATTAATCACAGACCAATTCCTATAAGCTCATTTATCAAGGTAAATAAAATTACTAATATATTGTAAGACATATAATACATGAGATACCCATCTTAATATAATTTCACATCAACACACTAAAACAATACTGGGTGATTCATGCCTTTCCAAGGTTTATATGTCAGTTGAGAGGGTGTCAATCCCTATTTAGGAGCCACATCTCTTCAAAGGAAAGGTATATCAATGGAGGGGGTTAAAAAATATATGGAAGGATGAATCATTACCAAGAAATTATGGGTTTCCAACTTCATCTATCATATTGTAATCTTTCACCTTAACAAGTTCAAGGGAGTACCAACCCCATGCCTGAAGTAGATGACTTGTTACATGGAACTGTTGGGTCAGAAATTGGTATTACAAACTTTTAAAAGTGCACATAGGGCCCTTTACCTAGTATAGTATTATCTCTTAGGGGTTACTGAACCTATTTATTCAATTAATTCATTTCTTAAACCCCATATTGACCTCTATAGAATTAGGGTTATAAAATTTTCTAATAAACCACATAAATTTCTAATTAGAGTAAAACCATCATGTTCTATATTTAAATATACTAAAAATGGAATATTTGTTCTTTAGATTCTGACACTCAGGTGATAATAAATGAGAGATACTAGAAAAGGAAAAGTAAAAAATATACACTTTACTCTACATGACTTGTATATCCCAATAGGTTAAACGAGTTTGTACTACCAAATTCTATTTTTTGTATCAACATATATGAAATGTTATTATAACTTACATGGAATGTATGAGTCAATGGTAATCCATTCATGCACACTTACCCTATATTTACCATGTTACAATCATTTCATGTGCTTTATCTACACTCCATGTGTATCAAATGGGGGGGGGGGGGTAGCTGGGATTGTGCTTTTCCGCATCGGGAGTCATGTACTTTACTCACACATGTATCATTATTGTAGTACATACATCCTGTGTTCTATAAGATTAGTTATAAATGAACTCCATATGACTAAATAATGCACACTTTGATAAAAATGGTGTGTGCTAGAGGGATACACATCATGTGATATTTGACTATTTTCAAGAAGCCTTAGTCAAAAAACAATACACACTTCCTGCCTAATGAAAACATGCTTCGTGATGATGTATCTCTTCCATGAAATATTGCTTATAGATATGATATTGTCACTACCCATTCCTCTAAATTCACCCTATTGACTCTTATCTTGGTCACTACCTACTGTATGGCCTCATCACCCGTAAAGACCCGTAAAATTAAAGGGAAATTTTTTCTTAATTTTCATTGGAATTTTACAAGAACGCAGTTTCTGACGGCACCTGATTCCGAGGCCCGGTGTGCCCGAAATCATTTTCCGAAGTTTGGCTCGGGTACGTTCAGTGAACGAACGAGCTGGTTTTTCTAACTTTTGAACCGGTGACCGGAATCGAATTCTGAGGGCACCGATGAACTCGCAGCACCGGTAATTGCTTAGGAACTCCTGTTCCGGAGTTGCGTTTACACGAGTGTTGATAATAAAAATTGTGGAAGTTTATTATATAATGACACTACAATTTTAATTATTTTTACTCTAAGTGTAAACTCTTGATGGAAGTTGGGTAACCACCCAACCTCCCTTGGGAGGTTTTGAGGGTGGTGGGGCCGACACGAACCCCACCCCTTCATATCCTCTAAACCCCCCACAACTCCCACTTTAATGTTGACAACTTGTTTAATTAATGAGGTGAGTAAGTGTTGTTTATTTGAATTTCAATCTTTTGAAATTCTTGCCAACACATTGCATTTAATTAATTAAACCAACTTAATTAATTATTTTGAGTGTTTGATTTCTTTTGAAATCATTTTGCCAACATTAAAATGATAGATTCTATTCTTCTCTTTGGGTTGGCATAAACTTGTGGGGAGAACTAAGGAGAGGAGAAGAACTTTTGGAAGACCTTCAAGCTCTCGAAGAAGAACGTTCCACGTCTCTGAATAACGTGAAGCAATACCTTCTACCTTCTTCAACCGGAGCAAGGAAGGGAAGCACCGCCGCTCACAAAGTATTCTGAGAGTGTCGACTCGACTTCACCGAGTGCTTCTTCCACCAACGTCAACGGAATCGACATTCGATTCATGCGACGCCCGACCTTCGCGACGCTTGTCTTCCGCGGCTTGTTGACGTGCTCCACACTTGAAACCGAGGTAGGGGATTGTTGTTGTTTTATTTATTTATTTCCATTCTTGATTCTAGAATATCGAAATTCGAGGATAAATGAATAGATGTTATCGTTTAACGAGAGGGGGGCTGGACCGCACAAACACGGCCGAACCCTACCTCCTATGTTCATATTTGTTTTCCTTGCGAATGGAATGGGATGGCGTGGTGTCGTCGCACCACGCGGGAATCGCACGACAATTATTGCGCGGCGCCGTCGCGTCGCGCCGTGGAATGAAATTCAAGAACGCGATGCCATCACGGCGCGTCAAAAGAAATCAAAGGCACCGCGGCCGGAGCGGGGCCGCGGCGGAACATGATGATCGGCGGCCAGCCAGGCAGCCGGTGTCGGAAGCCGGAAGGGGACTGGCCTTTGCCGGTCCCGTTGAGGAAGAACCGGCCGGCCAGGTCGGGCCGGCCGGAAGGGAGAAAAACCGGGGGAAATAAATCCCCCGGCCAGAAAAAACAGCCCCCATAATGAGGGGGGGCGCGGTTTCACAAAAGGGGGGCAGGCGCCCCCCGTCCTCAATCAGCTCGGCCGAAGGCCGAGCTGGCAGTGCTCCCAGCGCACTGCCTTGCGCCGAACCGGCGCGCCTGGCCGGTCCGCCAGGCCAGGCCGGGTCGGGCCGGGCCGCGCCGCACTGAGCCGGGCCGGGCCGTTTTGGGCCGGGTCGACCCTGTCTGGGGTGGGTCGACCCGGTTCGGGCCAACCGGGGGGTCTCGGGCCGGGATGGCCCGGGCCCGAAACCCCGTTACCGAGTGGTTTGGATTCAAATGCCCATAACTCGGGATACGGACCTCCAAACGATGCTCCGTCAGCGGAGATGCGATCCTTGGATCGAGACGGTCGTTTCGGTATATCGCACTCAAGGTTTCGGAATACTTTGTGTTCGGCCAGGTTGGTTCGTACACGAAACCAACCGGGCCCTCGGAGCGGAAACGCTCATATCTTGAGGTACGGACGTCCAAATGACGTGCCGTCAGCTTTATTGAGTTCCTCTAAGTGAGAAGGATCTTTTGGCTTACTCCGCTCGAGGTTTGGATGCCGTCGGAGTGCGGTCGGGTTAGTTCGCTCACGAAACCAACCGTGCCCCTGGAACGAAAAAGCCAATAACTCACAGACCGAGCATCCGATTGACGCGCCGTCTGTCTCGTTGCGTTCCTGTTGATGATACGGAACTTTTGGAATCCTCCGCCCTAGTTATGGATGTAGATGGATAGTGTCCGGGTTAGATCGCACCGAAATCCAACCGGGCCCCTGGAACGGTAAAGCTGATACCTTCCTGACAGAACATCCGTTTGACGAACCGTCTGCGGCGTTGGTGATCTCTTGAGAAACGGTCCCTATGAGTTTACCCTATGAGAGTTAGGGGTACAGTTGAGATATGTCCGGTTTGGTTCGCACACGAAACCAACCGGGCCCCTGGGACGAAAAGGCTAACAACTCATAGACCGGGCGTCCGATTGACGCGCCGTCTGTTGCGTTGAGACCCCTATGACGAGACGGTCCTTTGAGATACTTCTTCGTGGGACTTTGATATACTTGGTGTATCGACTTGTAGCTCGTGGAGCGGACCCTCCCAGAGACGAGCATACAGAGTACGGAGACCGTGTAGCCGACCAAAACCTGAAGACTGCTTGTCCGATTGGATTCGGAGTGACTTACGTAGCCCAGTGGCGAACACTACTTTGTGATGTGGCAGACCCATAGCGGAGGAGCACTACTATGTGAGGTGGCAGACCCGCGGTACTCGACAGGAGGAGTACCTCTGTAGGCTATGAGGGGGGAGCACTACTGTGTTGGGTGGAAGACCCCGGCGGGAAGCACTACTGTGTGAGGTGGCAGGCCCACGGTACTTGAAAAGAGGAGTACCTCAGCAGTCTTAGGTTAGTGAGTAGTACCTCAGAGTCGTGGTAGGACCACTGTACACTCTAGAGACGGATCTCTTCAGCAGTTACGGTTTCGATAATGAAAATCCTGGTTTGAGCTGAGACTTTTGACCTTTGTGTTTCCTCATGATTGAGATGGGTCACTTGATAACTTAGGTATATGTTTGGGCATATACCTGGGTAGTGGTTATCCGTTGATTTCACAATCCTTGTGTTTCCTCACGATTGAGATGGGTTACTTGATAACTTAGGTATATGTATGGGCATTTATCTATGTAGAGGTTTTCTGTTGGGATCTTCTTGTGGTTATCCTTGTTGGTTTTAGTGAGATCTTGAGGGTCTCAGGGTCCCTACTAAGTATCGTTATACTCACCCCTGCACGGGCTATGCCCACACTACATTGTGTTGGTTGAAAATGACGGACAGCGTTGATCGTGGTTAAGGCTTGCAGAGCTGGACAGTACCTGGAGGTGGACCACTGGGCGGGACGTGCACAAAGCGGACGGCGGGACCCGAGGAGCAGTGTAGCTATCTGTACCCACCCTTCAGGTGGGATTTCCAGTGGACAGCTCAGTGTAGCGACTTTTACTTTACAGTTGCTGTTTTCCCTTTCAAGTTGTACTTTACTTTCAGTTTGGGTTTGTATACTGGCCCATTTACTTTTCCGCACTTCACTTGTACCCTGTTTTTACTTAGTGTTTACTTTTTCTCTTGCTTTCTCTGTGGTTCTTGTTTACTTTACAAAGGCAATTCCTTCCCTTTTTACCGGTATTTTCACCTTGGTGCTAGTCGCTAGCCCCTGGCCTATGGAAGGCGGGCTTGGGGTAGTCACGACACGGGCCCCGAGGACGGGTTGTGACAAATTGGTATCAAAGGAGTTCGGTTCTACCACAGAACTTATAACTCTGGTGTTTCATTCTATGAAGCAATAGTGTTAAGAGTACCGAGTGTGGTTTTCAGTTCAGGGAGTCCATTGTTGGTGCAGGCGGCCGATGTATCCATACACCAGGACCCAGACAACTGATTTCTGACTTTGTGCACGAAAACACTGATTGCGTGTGTGTTTTCCAGAAGTTTTATTTAAATGTCAGCTCAAACCAGGTCATCTCACCCGGTATAATCTTTTGACCGGGTCACGTTGTTTCTTTCAGGATGCCTCCCTATGGACGACCAGCTAGAGCCCCGAGAGTGGTGCGTACTGACAGCCCATCGAGCGACGAGGCCTCAGAACAGGGCCCTATCCCAGTTGAGGCACCAGCAGAGGCACCAGCGGTACTACTACCCGTTAGGCCACCGATGCCACCAGCCCCAGCAGCAGAGGATGCACGTCGCTTGAGCGCACTGCATGAGTTCCAGCGCCAGAGGCCACCCAGGTTTCAGGGAGGGACGGACCCGCAGGAGGCTGAGGATTGGCTGGAGGCTGTGGTGAGAGTCTACAGGCTAGTGGGGATGCCGACAGATTTCATGGTGATCCTTGCTGCCAGCCTTCTTCATGCAGCAGCAGGCAGATGGTGGAGCCTGATGCTCCAGATGCATGACGAGGCGACACTTCTATAGGAAGACTTCGAGAGCCTGTTTCGGGCAGAGTTTGTACCAGCCACCCTTCGAGCGATGCGTATACAAGAGCTACTTCAGCTGCGGCAGGGCAGCATGTCAGTGGAGCAGTACTTAGCGAGATTCACAGACCTCTCGCGCTACTCTACAGACATGGTACCAAACCCGTTCTGCAGGGCCCGAACCTTCGAGCAGGGGCTCAGGCGGGAGATCAGAGCTTCGGTTGTATCGCACAACATTCCGACACAGACTGGAGTGTTGGAGCGAGCCCTCTTAGTGGAGAGTTTCCTTGCTGAGCAGTCTCCAGAAGAAGGACCCACCACTAGCCGGCATGCGGCAGAGTCTTCTGTAGCGGGCAGTAGACAGATGATGCAGGGGTACAAGAGGACCAGACCTACGGGTGGTCGACCGCGTGACTCAGGGTTGGTAGTGCGGGGCACCAAGGGAAGTGATAGAGCCAGATCTGCCATGAGGTGTTACTCCTGCGACCTAATTGGTCACATAACACATGACTGTCCGACCCGCCATGCAGATGACCATCAGTTAAATGAAGAACCTTCGAGGCAGAGGCAGAGGTTCGATCTGGGCGGCCATGGCAGAGGAGCTGGCCGTGCAACTGGAGGTGGACGATGCTTCGAGGTGTTGCCACCACCACCACCAGGAGGTACGCCCCGACCGCAGGGAGTTGGTGGACATGCGAGAGCTCAGCTTCAGGCAGCTGAGGCCTTCGATCATGGAGCTCTTGGAGCATATGGACAGGAGCAGAACTAGTAGAGACGTCCTTTGTACTTCTAGTTTCTTGTTACTATTGTGTAGAATCTTTGTATTTTGAGCTGTAATAATAAAAGATGATTACCTTTGTGAAGTTTTCAGTCCTGTCTTCTTTTGTGTTGTTACTAAGAGGTTCCAGTTAAGACTGTTGACTTGACCCTCACTTTCGAGTTTTCTACTAAAGGAGACCTAGTGACCACACACTGATGCCGACAGTGTGACTCGACCCTTGGAGGCGAGAGTGACAGTTGGATATCTTGGTAGTTACGTCGAGGCCTTATGACGTCATCCATGGCATGAATGCAACATTCATGTCAGGATTGACTGTATTAGGCAACGAATGTGGTTCATCCAGGGGATGAGGCCGGATTTCTCTTTTTCGGCAAAGAAGAAATCATAGCAGCTCTTGTGAGACTAGAGAAGGTCCAGGTCATCCAAGAGCGGATGAGGACGGCAAAGGGCTGACAGAAGCCTTATGCTGACAGGACATGGAGGCCTCTAGAGTTCGAGGATGACCATCACGTCCTTATACGAGTCTCACCTCGACGAGGTTTACGGAGATGTGGCCAGGGAGGCAAGTTATCTCCGAGGTTCAACGGACCTTTCTAGGTTCTCAGCTGGGTAGGCGAGGTGGTTTACCGATTGACCCATCCACTTCAGTTGCACTAGGTGCATGACATTTTCCACGTATCTCAACTGAGGAGATACGTGCTCGACCCTCTGCATATCATCGACCATGAGGATCTGGACGATGGCGATTGGGTGTCTATCACGAAGGTTCCAGTGGGGATCGAGGATCGACAGGAGTGGATCCTAAGAGGACGATCGATTCCTCGGGTGAGATTTCTTTGGCAGTACGGAAACCTTCAGGTAAGCACATGGGAGCAGAAGGCTTAGATGCGTGCTCAGTACCGCCTTTGTTTCCCTAAGTTTGTGGTGAAGCTTTACGGGGACGTAAAGCCCTGTGGTGGGAGTAATGTAAAGACCCGTAAAATTCAAGGAAAATTTTTTCTTAATTTTCTTTGGAATTTTACAAGAAAATAGTTTTTGACGGCACCTGATTCTGAGGCCCGGTGTGCCCGGAATCATATTCCGAAGTTTGGCTCGGTTACGTTCAGTGAACGAACGAGCGGGTTTTTCTAACTTTTGAACCGGTGCCCGGAATCGAATTCCGAGGGCACTGATGAACTCGCAGCACCGGTAATTGCTTAGGATCTCCTGTTCCGGAGTTGCGTTTACACGAGTGTTGATAATAAAAATTGTGGAAGTTTATTATATAATGACACTACAATTTTAATTATTTTTACTCTAAGTGTAAACTCTTGATGGAAGTTGGGTAACCACCCAACCTCCCTTAGGAGGTTATGAGGGTGGTGGGGCCCACACGAACCCCACCCCTTCATATCCTCTAAACCCCCCACAACTCCCACTTTAATGTTGACAACTTGTTTAATTAATGAGGTGAGTAAGTGTTGTTTATTTGAATTTCAATCTTTTGAAATTCTTGCCAACACTTTGCATTTAATTAATTAAACCAACTTAATTAATTATTTTGAGTGTTTGATTTCTTTTGAAATCATTTTGCCAACATTAAAATGAGAGATTCTATTCTTCTCTTTGGGTTGGCATAAACTTGTGGGGAGAACTAAGGAGAGGAGAAGAACTTTTGGAAGACCTTCAACCTCTCGAAGAAGAAAGTTCCATGTCTCTGAAGAACGTGAAGCAACACCTTCTACCATCTTCAACCGGAGCAAGGAAGGGAAGCACCGCCGCTCACAAAGTATTCTGAGAGTGTCGACTCGACTCGACTCGACTTCACCGAGCGCTTCTTTCACCAACGTCAACAGAATCGACGTTCAATTCCCGCGACGCCCGACCTCCGCGACGCTTGTCTTACACGGCTTATTGATGTGCTCCGCACTTGAAACCGAGGTAGGGGATTGTTGTTGTTTTATTTAATTATTTCCATTCTTGATTCTAGAATGTCAAACTTCGAGGATAATCGGATAAATGTTATCGTTTAACGAGAGGGGGGTCCGGACCGCACAAACAAGGCCAAACCCCCCCCCCCCCCCTCCTATGTTCATATTTGTTTTCCTTGCGGATGGAATGGGATGGCGTGGTGCCGTCGCACCATGCGGGAATCGTACGGAAATTATTGCGTGGCGCTGTCGCGCCGCACCGTGGAATGAAATTCAAGAACGCGACGCCATCGCGCCGCGTCAAAAGAAATCGAAGGCGCCACGGCCGGAGCGGGGCCGCGGCGGAGGGGCTCGGTGCCTTCGCACTGCGTTGGACGATGAAGGTCGTGGCCGGTTCCGGGCCGCGGCGGAACATGATGACCGGCGGCCAGCTGGGCCGCCGGTGTCGGAAGCCGGAAGGGGACCGGCCTTTGCCTGTCCCGTTGAGGAAGAACCGGCCGGCCAGGTCGGGCCGGCCGGAAGGGAGAAAAACCGGGGGGAAATAATTCCCACGGCCAGCAAAAACAGCCCCCCATAATGAGGGGGGCCGCGGTTTCACAAAAGGGGGGCAGGCGGCCCCCCGTCCTTAATCAGCTCGGCCGAAGGCCGAGCTGGCAGCGCGCCCAACGCGCTGCATTGCGCCGAACCGGCGCGCCTGGTCGGTCCGCCAGGCCAGGCCGGGTCGGGCCGGGCCGGGCCGTGCCGGGCCGGGTCGACCCTATCCGGGGCGGGTCGACCCGGTTCGGGCCAACCGGGGGGTCTGGATTCAAATGCCCATAACTCGGGCTAGGAATCTCCAAACGACGTGCCGTCAGCGGCGATGCAATCCTTGGATCGAGACGGTCGTTTCGGTATATCGCACTCAAGGTTTTGGAATACTTTGAGTTCGGCCAGGTTGGTTCGTACACGAAACCAACCGGGCCCTCAGAGCGGAAACTCTCATATCTTGAGATACGGACGTCCGAATGACGTGCCGTCAGCTTTGTTGAGTTACTCTAAGTGAGACGGATATTTTGGCTTACTCCGCTCGAGGTTTGGATGCCGTCGAAGTGCGGTCAGGTTGGTTCGCTCACGAAACCAACTGGACCCCTGGAACGAAAAAGCCAATAACTCACAGACCGGGCGTCCGATTGACGCGCCGTCTATCTCGTTGCGTTCCTGTTGATGATACAGAAATTTTGGCATCCTACGCCCGAGTTTTGGATGCAGATCGATAGTGACTGGGTTGGATCGCACCGAAATCCAACCGGGCCCCTGGAACGGTAAAGCTGATACCTTCCTGACAGAACGTCCGTTTGACGAACCGTCAGCAGCGTTGGTGATCTCTTGAGAAATGGTCCCTATGAGTTTACCCTATGAGAGTTCAGGGTACAGTTGATATATGGATGGTTTGGTTCGCACACGAAACCAACCAGGCCCCTGGGACGAAAAGGCTAACAACTCACAGACCAGGCGTCCGATTGACGCGCCGTCTGTTGCGTTGAGACCCCTATGACGAGGCGGTCATTTGAGATACTTCTTCATGGGACTTTGAGATACTTGGAGTATCGACTTGTAGATCGTGGAGCGGACCCTCCCAGAGACGAGCGTACAGAGACGGAGACCGTTTGGCCGGCCGAGACCTGAAGACTGCTTGTCCGATTCGATTCGGAGTGACTTACGTAGCCCAGTGGGGAGCACTAATTTGTGAGGTGGCAGACCCATAGAGGAGAAGCACTACTATGTGAGGTGGCAGACCCGCGGTACTCGACAGGCGGAGTACCTCTGTAGGCTATGAGGGGGGAGCACGACTATGTTGGGTGGAAGACCCCGGCGGTAATCACTATTGTGTGAGGTGGCAGGCCCGTGGTACTCGACAGGAGGAGTACCTCAGCAGTATTAGGTTAGTGAGCAGTACCTCGGAGTCATGGCAGGACCACTGTACACTCCAGAGACGGAGCTCTTCAGCAGTTACGGTTTCGATAATGAAAATCTTGGTTTGAGCTGAGACTTTTGACCTTTGTGTTTCCTCATGTTTGAGATGGGTCACTTGATAACTTAGGTATTTGTATGGGCATATACCTGGGTAGTGGTTATCCGTTGATTTCAAAATCCTTGTGTTTCCTCATGATTGAGATGGGTTACTTGATAACTTAGGTATATGTATGGGCATATATCTAAGTAGAGGTTATCTGCTGAGATCTTCTTGTGGTTATCCTTGTTGGTTTTAGTGAGACCTTGAGGGTCTCGGGGTCCCTACTGAGTATCGTTATACTCACCCCTGCACGGGCTATGCCCGCACTACGTTGTGTTGGTTGCAAACGACGGACACCGTTGATCGTGGTTAAGGCTTGCAGAGTAGGACGGTACATGGAGGTGGACCACTGGGCGGGACGTGCACGGAGCGGACGGCGGGACCTGAGGAGCAGTGGAGCTATCTGTACCCACCCTTCAGGTGGGATTTCCAGTGGACAGCTCAGTGTAGCGACTTTTACTTTACAGTTGTTGTTTTCCCTTTCGAGTTGTACTTTACTTTCAGTTTGGGTTTGTATACTGGCCCATTTACTTTTCCACACTTCATTTGTACTCTGTTTTTACTTAGTGTTTACTTTTCCTCTTGATTACTCTATGGTGCTTGTTTACTTTACAAAGGCAATGCCTTCCCTTTTTATCGGGATTTACGCCTTGGTGCTAGTCGCCAGCCCCTGGCCTATGGAAGGCGAGCATGGGGTAGTCATGACACGGGCCCCGAGGACGGGTCGTGACATCACCACCATTCTCGGTGCCTTGTACCATTCGGCTACACTACCTACTATAGCCACACCACTACCCGAGGTCTATTTTCCATGTATCACCCCTCTTCGAGTCACCCTTTTTATGAAATATTTCCTCATAACATTCCCTTTTCTAAATTTACTCACCACTTACCACCATGAGGGTTGGTGGGATTCACCATTTAAAGCATAATTAAGAAGAGATAAAGGATAGTGGGGGGAGAAATGGGTTTTAGTCAAAGTATCCAACCTCCCATCACCAGTGAATGTTGTCCATGACACCAACATTATTTCATACACACCGTTGTGTGACACAATTATGTAGGGTTATAGTTTTCAATGAGTATATGAACATTTGTCTTCCTCCTCTATGAATTTAATTTTTTAGATTATCCTAAAAAAACATAAAATTTAAAATAATAATAGCTAAATATTTTTTGGGGAGGATTGATATAATGAGAGAAAATAATTAATTAATGGTGAAAAATAATGAATGAATTACAAAAAACATATAAACAAGTCCAACCTTGACGTTCATTAGTCATTATCTCAGGATTCATGTTTTCTTTTAGATCCAATGTTTACTCTTGGAAGAATGAGATCCTACAATATAATCTATATCATATAGGGTTTATGTCAAATTGGTGGGTGGACCGAAATGAAAAAATTAACGAGGTTGTTTATATTTCTAAAAATAGTTCAACAAGGGGTTTTTTTAAATTTCAACACAGACTCAGTTCGGATCCCAAAACACAAATGTTAATGATAACTATTCTAGGTAAACACACATTTGAGGCAATCCACGGTTAAATATTTTCCTTAAAAGGTTTTATTTTTCAGATTTTGATGATTTATCTCTTTTTTATGCATGGGGGAAAATGATAAAATGAAAATATAAAATATTTATTCAACCTTCCATGAGTAAAATAAATAAATAAATAAATTAGCTAACTATATAAAAATTCCTAAAAATATTACTAAAAATATATTTAAGGAACTAATTTTTTTTCGGTTGCTATATGCTCACCACATTTTAAACTATTCATTATAAAAATCATAACTTACTTAACGAGATGAGGGTATTGAGCTCGTATATCATTCTCTCTCTCTAGTGATCTATCCTGAAGGTTCTTATGTTACCATAAAACATGTACAAATAGTATCACCCAACCCTAGAGGGTCTTCTTCTATCAGTACTTGATTCATCACTAAGTACTCCAAAAAGGTGTTGTCTCCACCAAAATTTGGATCTTGTTTATAATATTTAATTTATCATGCACATATCTCCTCCACTATGACTTATGAAAAAAAATCATGAACTTGGAATAATTTTGGGTATAACCCATGGTTGTAATAAACCTCACTTACCTTGTGTAGGTTGGAGGACAACCTAATGAAACTTGGGTATAACTTTCCTCGCAGAATGAATCTCCTCAAGTCAGGTCATGATGATACCTTTAGAAACATATGGTCTCCATTTTCAAAATCCAAAGGCCTACACATTCAATATGTGTATGTTTTTTTATGACATTAAGCCATCCTCAAAGGTTTTGGATCACTTGTAGCTTATAAATTATCAAATACCCCAGAATAAGCACTATAATCAATGAATTTACAATATCTTACCAACCTAGGGGTGACCTAAAAGTTCTCCCATATAAGTACATTAATGGTTCCATACTGA
This sequence comes from Viscum album, assembly GCA_963277665.1. Lineage (NCBI taxonomy): Eukaryota > Viridiplantae > Streptophyta > Magnoliopsida > Santalales > Viscaceae > Viscum > Viscum album. Next base: position 495,582,756 of record OY728132.1, read on the forward strand.
TATTGGAATGTGTTTTGAGAGTGGGTTCCCTTAAAATAATTTGATTATTTGTTTTCAATTACCATATCATATATAAAGTGAGTTAAACAAGTTATTTTATCTCTATAATTGAATTATTACTTATACGTACACAATTTAGATTTTAATTACATTAAATTATTTTTCATATCAAAAGATTATAAAAGTTACAACTATAATGAGAACCTCGAGATAACATGACAATAATCATAAGAATATTTATTATGGCTGAGATACATGATACTGGAGATTCATTAAGGATTCGTGAATATCAGGTGCTAAGGGATCATAATAATTGATACTTATTCTCATGAATTTTACTCATTTTAATCTTGAGTAAATGGGTTCATGAAGTTTAATCTACCAATAGAAACAACACATGTTTTGGGCATCATTAGATATTCATATCAATTGATTATTTACTTTGATGAATGAAAAAAATCATGACAGTTTGTGTTTTTAGTAAGTTAGATTTCATCAAGTGTGTCATTGGAGGTGAGAAATTGATTGAATGATCAAGACATGATTTATTGATTAAAAATGTAGGAAAACGATATATTTGGACAGTTTATTGGGATAACAGTGCCTTTACTAAATCCATATCCATTATGGATAAAATAAAGTTCATCCAGCATAGTCAGTAACAGATAAATAAATCACTAAATGACGATAACATAAATAATTCATAATTCTGTATCATATATCTTGTGAAAAATATATTTTTTACACAGTAATCATTTTTCAGAATTTGTTAAAGATATGACAAATCATTATCTCATTATATAAAATTATGTGTCTCCAAATAATGTTCTTAGTCTTTGAGTATAACTCTTTGCTAAAATGATAAGGATATACAGGGACATATAAAAGGTTTAACCATAATATCCTCAAATTTGGATGAATTGGATATTAAGATGAAGTGGGGCTCGCATTCATGGTTTGGTGTAATGGGTTTCATAGGGATGGTTATCATCCAAATAACAATATAAAATAAATCTAAAATTCATAAAATTTAGGAGCCATCTATACTATTGGAATAAATACTAAAATAAATAATTGATGATGTACCTTTAACCAGTTGGTATGAGATTTAAACAAGTATTAGATGTAAATCACTAAGAAGAAACAAAAAGTTCCTTTCTCCTAGGGTTTACATGGGTTATATGAGTCTCCTAACACATAGGAAGGATCTCCCTTCATGAAATGATTTTCAATAACCTTATTTAATGGTAGGAGAAAAAGAGAGCTATTGTAAGAATCAAATTGAGAAGTTGTAATGTAGGATAAAATACAATGACTCTCACATACATCATATGAGGATTATAACACCTTATATAGGCCTCAAGAACTCTAAAATTCATCCAATAAAAATTCATATGTTTTATAAACCTTCCACACATTTCAAATCATTGAAAACTTTTAGTGGAATCTCCATAAATTCATTTAATGTTTAAAATAATATGTTCAATGTTAAAACTCCTAAAATGTTTCATCAAATGAGGAATAGATGAGTATAATAGCTATAAAAATATAATATTAAATGAAACACCACATTATTTAATATCATATATGGATATGTATGACACTATGACATAATGACACTCACCACGTTATGGTGTATCCTAGAATATATCATGGTGTGGTCTAAACTACCATGATTTGGAATTTTTTTAATTTATATTTACTTTAATCTCTCACTTACACTAAAGGCTTCATAGAGTTAGAGCCCTTTCACCTTATGTCACATCACATGTAACAACTTCTGAAGCTATATCCAAAAATACTTTTGAATATTTTTAAAACTCATTTTGGATAAGTTATCATAATTTTTTAATCATATGTTTCATCATATAAAATAATATATAAAAAATCTATATAGACCATTTTTCTGGATACTCTTACAATCACATTTAGTGAAAATCTCAAATTTTCATTAACTTGATCTTCACATTCCCTACAAAAAAGTGTGACCCTTAGAGACTTTATGTCAATTTAAAAAATTATTTATTTCCAAATTCATATATGTCAGTGGAGAGTGTTCTATATAAAATTTCAATGATAATCATGCTATCACTAGTAGAAAAAAGGTCTTTAACGTCGATTGTTTTTTATTTTTGACATCGGTTTTTAACCGATGTTGAACTCACCGATGTAAAAAATATAACTTTTTATGTCAGTTTTTGCAAACTGATGCCAAAAAAGAATTGAATTTGTTTTTGAGCATCAATTTTGTAAATAACCGAGGACAAAAAAACTCATCCTAATCATTTTTGGCATATATTTATTTAAAAACCGACGCCAAAAAGTTGAAAAAATAGTTTTGGAGTTGGTTCATTAATAAAACCAATGCCATTAATGAAATAAAATTATTTTTGGCGTCGGTATTTAAAAAACTGATACCAAAAGTATGATTTTTTCTATATTTGAGAGCATTTCCAAAGCTTCTATTTGACTGGTTGTGGAGCTAAAACGGAGTTATGGATCAAAAGTTTAGTCCGTCATAAGTTGAACCTGTCAATGTTTCGATTGATACAACTCGTTGTAATGAAAACATGATAAAAAAGAATTAATATCACATACACCAAATGAAATAAAACAAAAATAATAATTCAAACATATTTCAATGGTTTATGGAGCTTCCATTAAATTGATGTGTTGTTTGTCATCATTTCTCTTATATTTAGTGTAGAACTCATGCGATAATAAAAATGGTGATCGATAATTAAATTTAAACCATGGTTGGTAAATCTTATCTAAATGTTTTATATTTTTAACTCAATAATATAAGTAAATCATCATTATAAGAAAGTTAATATAGTTTTTTATAAATGAAGGACAATAATTAAAATGAAAATAAATGAATAGAATAGGTATCGTGATAAATTAACGATTGTACCCACATTGAAGACATGATTGAATCAAAGAAGTTGAAAATGATGAATGAAGGAGAAATTGATTTATATATAGTAAATGAAAATATTTTCGATTGATTTTTATGGAAATATAGGTGCGGTTTTAAAAAGTTAAATGCATGTTGTGAAAAAATTGAAATTTCGATCCCGTGTATTGGAAAATACTCTTTGGTGTTGGGTTTGTTTGAAACCGATGCAAAAGAGGATTTACATTGGTCATTTGGAATTAGTTGTTTTAGGAAACCGATGTAAAAAATTCCAATTGATATCATTTTTGGCTTCAATTTTTAAATAAATCAATGAGAAAAAGTAAAAAAAAAAATACTTTTCGCATTGATTTTTTTAAAACCAATGCCAAAAATTAAAAAAAAAAAATTTGGCATCAATTTTTAATTAAACCGGCACTAAAACTTTAAAAAGAAATTTACGTCAGTTTTTTCAAAAACCGACGTGATAAGTAAATGTAAAAGTTTTTTTGGCATCAATTTTTAAATAAACCCACGCCAAAAATGAAAAAAAATCTTTTCGTGTAGGTTTTTTTAAAAACCGACGTGAAAAGTTAAAAAAAATGTTTTGGCATCAGTTTTTTTGAAAACCAAGGACAAAAGTTAAAAAAATTGTTTGTTTTAGAGAATTACTTCATCTTCTATTTAATTAGTCATGGAACTAAAACGGAGTTACAGATTAAAAGTTTTGGCCTTTGAAAGTTGGACTTCTTTAAGACTTCTCTTAGAGAAGATCAACTTCCTTCATCCGTAACATTTAATCTGTAACTCTGTTTTTGCTCCATGAATGGTCATATAACATCTTTATTTAATTTATTGAGTGACCATGAGACATTGAGTAAGTAAATTGTTTCTATCCAACTCATAAATTCTTAATTCACTACACATAGACTTACCAACTCAATGAATATATCACATGTCATTCATTAAAGAATCTGAGAACATTACATGAACCTCATCTAGGTAGATATGAAAATAAAATATATATTATCTATTCTTGTTCATAAATTTCCTCATTCAATATCAATCTTGCGACCAAATGTAAAACTTTTCATACAGGAGAAAAAAATCCCATCTTGGTTAAGACTTAACTGATGACATGATATACAACATACCAAACCACCCCTGATTAGTTAAGCCTCGATAACTTGACATAAAAATGAATCAAATTACAAAAGTTCCCATAAAAAGTTTCATGAAAACCTTAGGTACAAGGATTAAATATGATACATACACCCCTAGAATACCAAATACACAGTGTATGTCATTCTATATGGTATACATGGTAGATCATTCAGTACACAAAACTTGTTTTGTGCCTCATAAGCATATTCTATATATTTATATGAAATCCTAATCACTATAACCTTAATATTTCCTCACATCCTATAACACTCCTTGATAAACTTCAATTAGGGATAACTCAAAGCCATACTTTGAGAGGTTAATTATCATCACATAACCAACTTTAAATAATCATATAGTGTAGATTACCTTTTTTATATCATGGTATATTTTATATCCTTATACTCTTTTAAAAATACCAGAAAACCATACATAATCTCATTTCATACCATATTTCATATTATTGACCACTAAATAGGCCATATGTTTACTTCAATTTTATTATTTTGTTAAATTAATTACATCTCTATGTAATTCTTACCACATATTTATTCGATCATCTGATGAAATACTTCCACTAAAATAATTTAGTGAGAAAAATATATAAATAATTTTGTTTAAATAATGGTAAAACTTATGAATCTTATTCTTAATGTTCATCTCTTTGAACATAGTATTCAAAATATTTCAGTTTACAATGTATAAAATTATGATCTTCATAACTTATGTTTTCTACTCATAATTCTTTATAAGTTAACTATAATCATATTTCTAAACATTTATATCAACAATTTTATTTTTATAACCATTTAGTAACTAAATGTAACTGTTTACATTATCAATATTCACTAGTATTTCCTACACTCATTTAGGATATAACATGACCTTCACTAAATTATGATAACTAAATGTAAAACATTTCATTTAATTTTAATGTCATACCCTATACACTTTTAAACATTAAATTTGGATATTTTACTATTATAATATTTTATTTTTTTGTACATGAACTTCTTTAATTAAAAATATAACCCTACTAGACTCTTGGAAACTATATTCTCTTTAGAATATCATTCTATGACACACACAAAATTTTATATTAGGAAATAACACTATTTTCATCAGTGTGAATAAAAAATAAACTATCAACAACCATTCTTATGTATTCTATGTATTTGGAACAATTTTTTTTGAAAAGTTGACATTATTATTTACAATATTCCATGAAGGGTGGTCAAAACTATTTCTATTATATTTTAAAAATTAACTTGGACAAAACACTTTTGTCTTGGATAAAAATCTTTATATAATCATCTTATTTTTAAAACATGTTATAGAATTTGATAAATCATAAATAATATTTATCAAATAATCATGTCATTTATCCATCAAATGACTATTTTTTATAAGAATATCTTGTCATACAAGAGAAAACTAATAAGATTCCAAGTACACATATTTTATTCCAGATTCATCATTTATTTTAAAGTAAACCATCAAATCCAATTCCTTTATGTAAAGATACCTTGATCAATAACTTTAATATATACATCAAGATTTAGTTATCAATCCTCCATCTATTTTGAAATCTTATACATACTCACAGTATTTTTATAATATATTTTAGATTTCATATACCCCTCAAAATATAAGAATTTATTTATAAATGATTAATACCTTATGTGGAATAACCATGATGTTTATTACACCCCTTTAGGAATTATAGATAGTTTAACTTACATTATCTATTTTTAACATAGTAAAAACACTTCCATTTATTAAATACTCCATTATTTAGTTTAGAGGTTAGTGTGTATTTTCTATGACCACACTTCTTCTTTTTTTAGAAAATTATTTTAACGTTTAATTTTTATACCACATAATAGCACTCAAGCATGTACCTCACATGTCCTTATCATGAATCCCCTATATATCAAAGAGATTATTTAAACCGTTTTAAAACTCAATCATGTTTTAATTCATAAAAAACTATTAGAACCCTTTTGGATGCATTCTCAAATATTAATACCGTGATTAGAAAAATCCTTAGTGGTGACCCCAATATTTCCAAGCTATTTAGATCCCCATTCATATTAATTCCACTAGCCATGATGAATATACCCTAACCCATGTTACACCAAAAGAGTTTATATGAAACTTTGTATCTCTCATGTATATATTTTACTTGATTAAGACTTTTTAGGATGTCTATCATCCCATAATAAACCATATTATAATGTTTATTTTTTAACTTGGGATCCATTGAAATATTCATCAATATAGAGAAATAAAAAGAATCTATACTATTATTACTATAATTATCCTTCTCTCAATGTATATATTTTTCAGTAAGAGGTTTCTTGATATTTTTTTTCTAAAACACATAGAACATCCACTCTTTATTTAAAATGACTCTTTAGTTTTTATTATAGTATAATATGAATTTCATTAATATTACGTTTTTTTTTAATTTTGTCCTCAAAGTCAGGATTAATGATAAATATTACATTTATATATAATAAAATATTTTATCAAGTGAGTATCTTGTTTTATATTCAATTTAAATGGAATTTTATTAAATTTTTTCAAACTAAAATGATGGTCCCTTTTAATTATATAATATATATGACTAGGATAAGATATATATTTCACTAATTTATGAGTTTTATCTAGAATTTATTTCTCCACTGAGAAATTTAAGTAGTCCATCATGTTAATCATATCATATATGAATCTTGGCTAGTTGAACAGAAATCTCCCTTAAAAATACATTATATATATAAGATCAATACTATTCCTCTTGTATCCTTTCAAATAGTTTCCTAACTATGTGATACTGAAATTAAATTTAAATCCTTGACACCTAATCATATCAGCATCCCTCATTACTTTAATTCCATACACAACATATCCTATAGGCACCCAACTTAGGCATGGCCAACCCACTTGGATGACAGAGCTGTTGACAAGTGTTTTATTTGGAAGGAATCCAACACTTGATATTTTTTAAATGTAAATTAATATCACCATCATATATCATTTATGAAATTTACATGTATTCATACTTATAATGATTTAGTTTTTTTATCCCTTTTCATTCACCAAATCAAAATGTTCAATCCATATTGATGTATAACTCTTTATAGAACCCATAACTTGTGTTACTAACCCAAATTAAAATTTAATTATACTTATACACATCCAAATGTATTATATGCATAATTTACATGAAATCATTTTATTTATGGTCTTAGAGTCATATAAAATAAAAAATCGCATAAGGGTAAGCATAGAGTGATAGTTATTCAACCCCCATTCTTGGAAGAGTCTAAGATCTCAAGTTAGTGAGAATATAGATAGAAACTCCCTCTAAACTTAATATATATTTCAATTCCATCACAATTATAATCCCTAATGTGCATAAACTATAATTAACAATCAAATTCAAGGTCATAAACCATTACAATTCAATGTTAAGGTAAAATAGTACTAAATCAATTAGCATACCTACCATTCCACTCCTTAAATATAATAATGATAATTTATAGAATATATTTAAACACTATAAACTAAATCCTTGATACTTTCATAATAAAAAAAATTAAATTTATGAATAACATAGTAGGAAATAACACCAATCAACTGATTAATTCAAAAATTTATACATGAGATTAACATTTATAAACAGTTTATAAATAATGAAATTATAAAAACATTATAATTTAACATGATCTTGTAAAAATTCTATAAAATATAATTATTAACACTTTATATTAATCTCAATATAAACTATTTCACCTTATCAATTAAATGGTTATAATATGAACACCTTTGTATTTTATAAATGTGAAACATTTAAGAATACTTTTATTAGAAAATAAGATACATTTCTTAAATTAGGAAACCATTTACATAAATGAAGAAATTTTCAAATAAGGTTTCTAATATAAACATTTTATATTCACATTTATGATCTAATAATAAAAAAATATAAGAACTGCTATATTTTAACTTATTTTCACCATATAAATGCATATTAAACAAAGATCACATCTGCCAAAATATTTTTGGTTTGTTATAATGATGAATGATATATCCCCTAATGAATTTTTACATTTATTATGTTTTAGCCTATATGTTAAGATATAATATAACTATGTTATATGGTATGGAATATAGAATAAAATAATATTTTTATGATTCGGTTTTGGTATATCATATTCTATAATTTAGAGATATCATAGCCACTATCTTGGATATATCGTAATGTTGCATCTCATATTGTTTGAACATTGCAGTGTCCTATGATTAGCATGGGAACCAAATATTTGTGGGGAATATATTCTATAAAAAATACTCTATATTATATGATAATTTATATGTTCAAAAAACCACAATTTGTTTTCAAATAAAGTTTTGTTAAGTGAGTTTTATAGGAATTTATATTGTATTTTAAAGGAATTTGGCATTACGAGAATGATTCTAGAATCACTGTTTTCATCCCTATGTTTTGTCGAAAAGCTAACATCTGGATATTTTATCAACCCTATGTTATGATAATGATTTTATGTTCAGATCTTCATCCTGACATTAGGAAAATTGACATGCTTATGGATCATCAACCCTACATTGAAGTCTGAATTTAATGTTTGCAACCCTACGTTTAGAAATGTTGAACGTATGGTTAATCAATGCTACATTCAGGGTTTTATGCTAATAAGGATAAAAATATGGATCATTATACCTTAAATACTTTATTCCCTAGATCACATGAATATGAAATTATGGAAAAATAACCCCACACTATGAAAAGGAACCCTACGGTACACAAAAGAACCCTATAATTTGTAGCTCAACCCTCCATTGTGTTTTCAACAAAAACGTTTTTCAAGCCATGTTTTTAATCTTAGATTACTATAATGGTCAAGTTAGAAATGAAGACCAATTCAAGGATCATTTTTATTGTTTCAATGAACCATGTTCTTTGGAGAAAATCTCTATTATTTTTAAGGGAAGTTACAATTCTCATAGTTAATTGAAATTTGAATTTTTGTGACCAATCAAGATATTCTTTTGGATGTAGAATCCAGAAAAAAGTATTTTATATTCTGTATATTCCTTCAGAATATCTCTTCATGTAATTTTATGATAAGTGATTCATATACACGAATGCTTTTTTGGAATTACTTTTACAATTCTACAACAAATGAACACCTTTGTTAAAGAACTACATTTTGGACATATACATATTCTATATTGTTCTACTGTAAGTTTTCATCTACTCTATTTTGTTTCTACTTTTAAATTGAATATATATATGAAAAATAGAACACTTTAGACTCATTATCTCTTAAATACTATTATTTATGAATAATAAGTATCATCTACTATCAATTGTGTGCTGCTGCAATTGTGAAGTTTAACCTATTTTAATAAATAAATCTATTTTGATTTATTTGAGTTTCAACTTCTTGTAATCACTTGTGGTGGAGTATCATATTTTTGATTTAAGCTGTGGATAATCGGTTCTCTGTTTTAGAACCAGAAGGATTTTTAATTAGTCTTCTAAAGGTGTCAACTGCCTGCACCTAATTGTAGATTCTTGGTCTTGTGATTAGAGGACCATTCTATTGAAATTTACCAAGCTCACTAAGAGAGTGATTGGTAGAGTGGATTAGGAGATATTTGTGTCTAGAACCACTATAAAATGATGTGTTATTTATTTCATATTATTCACTGCATTTTTTCCTATATAATAATACCATGGAATATTCTCATAAATTATAATGGGTGTTAAAATCCATAATTGTGTAAGATTTTTAAAAGACAATATTCACCCCTTCTTGTGTATTAATTTTTATATTATGACCTAAAAATTGGTATCAAAGGTGGGATTTCAGATAATGATATAGAAATATATAAGGTAAAATGTCTATATAAATATGGAAATTGCTGATCCTAGAGAAGGAATGGAAATGATTTGAGATCCATACTTCAATGGTGAAAATTATGGGTGTTGGAAGTAAAGGATGATTATATATCATAAAAATCATGGATTTAGTGTTTAATCCAAGATAATTACACCATATAAGATTCCTTAGAAATCAGAAACATTGGATACAACAATAGACGCTGAATATGACATGAATTAAAAATATATGAATGCAATTATTTGTGGTCTTGGACCTGATGAGTCCAATGATGTTGCACAATGATTTAATGCCTATGAAAGGTGGAAAACTATTTCAATTTTATATGATAGAACAGAAAATATACGACATATGAGTTATGAAATAGCAAAGCTAAAGTTTGACACCTTAATAATTTTTGATGGAGAAAGCATCACACAAATTAATGGAAGTATTATAGAAATTATAAAAAATATTATATCCTTTAGTGACCCCATAAATAAATCTGACCAATCATTAAAAATACTAAGAGTACTACCTTTTAAATATAATGTAATATCTGCTTCTATTCAACAATTATCACCTATCAAACATCTTACAATAAAAGAAGTAATTGGTGAACTAATGATGTATGAAGTAGAAATTCAGGATGAAGTTGAAAATTATAATATTATAGTAAAAACTAAAAGAATGATATGAAAGTAACAACTTTGAAACATAACAGAAGATCAAAAAAAGAAGTCCAGGAAGAGAAGATTTCAGATTCATCTGATTTTGAAATGGAACTAGATGAGCTATCTAGGATGTTTAAAATGTTCTACAAGAAGAAAAGAGGATTTAAAAAATCCTTTAGGAAGGATAATAAAGAACTAAGATAAGTCATATATTATGAATTCAGGAAACTGGGAAATATCATACCTAATTGTCCTCAACTAAAAGATGAACGAAAATGGAAAGAAAATAGATATAAAAAAATGATGATTATGAGATATGAAAGAAAAAGGAGAAATGAAATCTACATGGAATGTATCTGAAGACTCTAGAATTAATTAAATGTATGATTAAAAGAAGGATTAATCAAATCTTAAGCCCAACATGCTCATATTGGTCAATTAAGAAGAAGAAAAGGAAAAAAACTTATTATTCATATAATTCTCATACTAGTAGTTTCTTAAATGCTAAACTAGTTTCCTACAGTTCAATGTTATAAGAAAAATATGATTCTATGATAAAGTTTCCTAAGTCTTAAAAGTATATTAATATTTCTATTTTAGGAGAATGGTATTCCTTGATTAAACAACATCAAGAGTTGATGGAAAAATTCAATTCATTAACAACAAATTATGATGGTCAGAAAAAAAGGATCAAAGAATTACAAGATGAAGTGGAAACTAATAAGAGTGATGCACTTTTTTTTACTAAAGGAGAAAATATCTTAAATGAAATTCTTAGAAAGAATATAATTAAAAGGTAAAAATATAGAATAGGAAGCAAGCCTAAAAAATCAAAATTATATAAAAAATATTTTTTCCCAATTCTAATAATACAACCTATTATCATTGTGGAACAAAAGAAATGTCACTAATAACTGTTATTTGAAAAATCCTTAAATAACTAGCATTAAAAAATATTTTATTTATAAGATTTTGGTTGAATAAAATAATATTAAAACATAGTAGATCTAGATTCCCATATCATTGTTAGCTAACACTACTAGACCCAAGAAAATATGGGTACCAAAATAAACATTTTTTTAATTGATTTTCCATGTAACAGGCAATAGAAAAAAAATATGGTATATTGACAGTGTTTGTTCCTTGCATATGAGTGGAGATCCATCAAATCTTCACACAATGAAATAAATGGGTGGAGGTCTTGTCACTTTTGGGGACAGTACCCAAGGAAAAATAATTAGAGTTGGAACTATTGGATATCCACAAACTATCACAATTAGAAAAGTAATGTATGTACAATGGATAAAGAACAATCTGATAATTATTTCTTAATATTGAGATAATGTATTTTTTGTTTATTTTTCCAACAATTACCGTTATTTATTTAAATATAAGTTACTTAAATTTAGATCACTTAAAACTAATAATGTTTATATTTTTGGATTTAAATTCATTATGTAAAAAGAAAGTGAATTGTTTATCTATCAAGACAGATGAATCATGAATTTTTTATTGAAGAATAAGATAATACTTTACATAAATTATCTAATAAATAGTTAGTTTCTAATTTTTCTAGTCTTAAGATTGAAAATGACAGATTTAGTGTTTCATTCTGAATTGGAAAGCAACAAAAATCATCTTTAAAATAAGTTAAAAAAATTACTACATCTAAACCTTTAGAACTTATCCATATATATTTGTTTGGACCGTGAAGGATATAATGTTTGGCTATTAAATTATATGTTTCTATTTTAGTAGATTATTATACTAGATTTTTTTGGGTATATTTTCTAAAACTCAAATATGAAGTTTTCACGATTTTTGAAAGTTTTTATCAAATTGTTCAAAATGAAAAAGGTTGTAAAATAATTTCATTAAAAAGTGTCCATGTAGTAGAATTATATAATTAACAATTTAATTCTTTTATCTCAAATCTAGGAATTAAACACACCTTCTCTGCACCAAGAACACCTCAACAAAATGGAATTTTTGAAAGGAGAAATAGAACAATTCAAGAAATGGAAAGGCATGTGTTGAACGAATATAGTCTTCCTACCTATTTTTGGGAAGAATCTATAAGAACAACCAGCTATATAATCAGTAGAGTTTTAATTAGGCCTATTTTCATAAATACACCTTAATAACTTTGGAATGATAGAAAACCAAAAGTAAAGTATTTTAATGTTCTTGGATAAAAGGTGTATATCTTGAATACTAAGAAAAACCATGGAAATTTTGATCCAAAATCTAATTATTGAATATTTTTGTGATATTATACTACCTCTAAATCTCAGAGAGTAATCAATAAATGGTTAAGGATTGTTGATGAATTATTTCATGATATGTTCGACGAAACTGACCCTTTCATTAAAGAAAATGATCAAACCAATGAAGTCACTGACTCTTTTGATAACATGAGACTTTAAACAACAAAAAATGATTTTGAAAATGATATTGATATGATTTAGTCCAGTTCATAAGTACATGATATTGAATAACCTAAATGTGTCTTTCCTAGACAATCTAGAACCATAAAGAACAATCCTTTAGAAAATTTAATATGATTTCTAGACACATGATTAGAACTATAATAAATATAGGAAAACTAGAAGAATTTTATACCTTTATATCTTCATTAGAACCTAATATTATTGAATAATCCTTAAAAGATGAGAGTTGGTTGTTAGCCATAAAAGAAGAGTTAAACCAGTTCAAAAGAAATAATGTTTGGGAACTAGTAAAGAGATCAACCAAGAATTTAGTTATATAAACCAAATGGGTATTTATAAATAAATGAGATGATAAAGGGATCATAACCCAAAACAAAGTCAAATTAGTAGATAAAGGATATAATCAGGAAGATGGTATAGATTACGTTGAAACTGTTTCCCCTGTAGCATGATTGGAACCCATTAGAATCCTTTTAACATATGCATCTCATATTAATTTTAAATTATATCATATGGATGTTAAATTTTATTTTTTAAATGATTATTTAATGGAGGAAGTTTATGTTGAACAATCCCTCGTTTTGAAAATTCTCAAAAACTGAATTTTATTTTTAAACTTACCAAAGATCTATATGGGCTTAAACAAGAACCTAGAGCTTGTTATGAAAGATTAATTTATTATTGGTTTGGAATATCCAAAAATTTTAAAGAATACATTTTTCATAATATTCTATTAGTCTAAATTTATTTTGATGATATTATTTTTGGTTCAACTAATAAAAATATCTGTCATGATTTTTCAAATTTAATGAAAAAATTATTTGAAATTATTTTTACAGGAGAACTAAATTTTATTTTTGGATTTTATATTTATCAAAAATATTATGACATATTTTTTTAAAAAAATAAGTATTTTATTGATTTATTGAAAAAGTATGAACTTGATAACAATAGGAGATATACAACTCCTATTGTGCCAATATAAAACTTGATCTGGATGAAGTTGGAAAACTAGTTGACAATAAGTTATATAGTGGTATGATTGGTAGTTTGTTATATCTTACTAGGAGTAGACAAGAAAATATGTTTTCTGTATATCTTTGCGTTAGATTTAAGTCAAATAAAAAATAATCCCATATTACTATATCATATTCAGATGATAACTTTTGATGTTTTAGATTAGATAGAAAATGTACCCTGGGAACCTGTCACTTTTTAGGAAAATATTTAGTTTCATGGTCTAGTAAAAAACAACACTCAGTTTCTCGATCAACCATTAAGGCAGACTATGTCTCTGCAAGAAGTTGTTGTTCACAAGTATTGCGATGAAAAACAAACTACTAGACTTTATAATACACTTTAATAGTATACATATTTTATGTGATAATACTAGTTCTGTTAATATTTCTAGAAATCGTATAAGTCATTCTAGGACTAAGCACATTGATATAAGGCATCATTTTCTAAGAGATCATTTCATTAAAAAGGATATTTATTTAGAATTTGTTAATACTAAATATTATTTAGTAGATAATTTTACTAAACTAATTCCCTATACTATTTTTGATTTTATTAAGGGGAAGTTAAGAATATTTGAGTTTAAGTAATTTTTTTATTAATGTATATTTAGTTTCTCTACTTTTATTTTATAACGTTTTACTTAATATGTTTTATTTGATTTCATTTTTATTTGTTTTGAAAATAATTTCAATTTGATTTTATTTTATTTGTCTATTAAAAACTAAAAACTTAATGAATACATTCTTAATTAGTGTGGGAAAACCGTTTTCCTTCTCCCTCTCTCATACTCCTCTCCTACATGACTTACATGGTACCACTCTCTTTTTGAATTCCATCAACCCAAAACCCTGAACATTCAATCCCTTATATCGAGAAACGTTCTGAGATGGAAAACTCATTAAGATCTATTGATGCTGAGTTGGCTAAAAATTCCTATACTTAATGAAAATATAGAAGGTGTTTCAAGAAAAGGTAAATGATTTTGGCTATCAAGAATAAAAAAATCTTTCACCCAAGGAAGTGATGAATTTTCAATGTCTTGTTTATATATTTGGTGAAGATAACATGCCAATGGTTTATGAAATAGAAGTTAAAAGACTTTTGTAAAAATTATTCTTTCAATATTGGTTTTTAT
Organism: Viscum album; assembly: GCA_963277665.1. NCBI lineage: Eukaryota > Viridiplantae > Streptophyta > Magnoliopsida > Santalales > Viscaceae > Viscum > Viscum album. The sequence goes on from OY728132.1 coordinate 495,598,004, forward strand.
GAAGAAACTATTATCTATTCAATTGATAATACGTATTTTTATTTTTCCTCTATTTAAATGGATGAGATGGTCTGTTGTCCCCATGAGGGGGAGTTTCAATTCAATTTACAGAATATTGGTAATGGAAGACATACATCTGAGGATATTATGTTTTCTTTATTTGGAACAAAAAATATTGTGAAAGTGTTTACAAAAGAACTTTCTACTCACCGCAATGTGATGATGATATTGATTAAATCTAGGATTTTGTCTAGGACCATTGATCTTGAGAAGGTTCTCTAAACAAAATAGTATATCATGTTTCTAATTCTAAACAATATGAAGTATAGATTTCATAATTTTATGATAATATATCTAATCCATTATTGTCATGAAAATGTGAATATGGGATATTATCCTTATGATAGGATTCTTTCTTTCATTCTGTGAAGAAAAGGAAATATTTTGATTATGTTTTTTAGAAAAACATGTTACTATAAAAACATGTTGAATGATAAAATAGCGAAGAAGCTTGGTTTTGTCTGGAATAATTCATGCCAAATTTTTCTACCAGTTGGTGCGAAACATCAACAATGGTTGTTAAAAGCTTCTCAGGGGGAGGAAAGGGTTATAACTTTAGTTGGATCAGTTCATCAGAGGCCTGATGATGAAGAAACTGCAAGGCTAGATGAATCTCTTGTTCAGAAATGAAGAATAGTTTCAGTAAATGTTCTAGAAGATATTATTGAAGTTACTATTCGAGGTGTGGATGTCACTCCACTTTGTGAGAAAATAGAATTCGGACGTGAGGCTCAATTGTTTGAGCATGTTGGTAAGGAGGATAATTTTCAATAACTTCATAAGGAAGATATCTATGACCCTCTTAATCATATTTTCCAGATCCTAGTGTTTTAGGAGGATCTGATTTTGGAAATTGACCAAAATAAGCTGGTGAGCCAAGATTAAATTTGATTAAATTTGATCAAGTATGAGATAATTCTCCTGAATCTTTAGATTTAGATTTTAATTCCCAAGTTATAAAAATACTATTATTGGAGGCTTATAATTCATTTTTAAGAGAAAAGTTGGAAGTTAAGATGAATGTGTTTGGAGAATACAAGGTTATTTCAATACCAAGATTAGAGTTTGAAGCTCAGAAGATTCATTTAATATAATTCAAAGAAAAAATCATTTCAATTGGAGATCTTAAGGAACTTATGACCAAGATGTAAAATGAATATTTTTCATTAAAGGATTTTTATATTAGGAAGACTGAGTTTGATGAAATTAAGTTAATGATTGGGAGAGAATTTCAGTCTCTCAGAGAAAGTAATTAAGCACCCACTTCTTCTCAATAGACACCAACAGAACTTCTTAGGAAGTTTGATGAAATTGCCTATGTGTTGGCCAATTTTAATGATATGCTACACACTATTCAGTGGAATATAATTCCTTTAAATTTGATGTTGGACTATCAGAGACCTATGGTGAGGGAAATAGCTTCAAGTGAATCCTGGTTCGGACCAGTGATTAACCATGTTAAAGAAAAGTCGATCTCTTTCATTTGGTTAGAATAAAATATGAATGAGTTTATGATGATTAATTTGGTTGAAAGATTGAAGGTTGGAAATGATTTTAGTAAGCTAATTTAACACTAGAAAAAATTATTCAACAAAAATTCAGTTCAATCAATTCTACATCTAAAAGAAACCTCTATCTATGTTGAAACTAAACTCGATCCCTTTAATTTTGAATACCTTTAACCATGTATTGTAATTAATATTTTTTCAAACTATTGAATTTTTTTCTAACTTTAGTTCATTCATATTTAGATTTATTTATTTAAGTTCAATACATACCTTCGAATCGTAGATTTATTTTTCTTATTCCAAAATTCATAACTATTCATTTATAGTTCTGTGTTAGATTAACTATTATTTATTTCCTTTATTCTTTCAAAACTACCTTTTTGATATCACAAAATGGGAAACAAATTCAAGTTGTGGAATGGAAACTATATCTAGGGGAGATGAAGAGAATATTTCCAATCACAAACATTTTCTTCTGTAAATTTTTCTTTATCAAAATAATTTTGTGAAATTTAAATTTTGAAATTTTTTCTATATCTACTTTTTTGTTTTACAAATCCTATATTTTCTTTATTTTATATTAAGGATTATGTTATGGGTTTTGTGATCATCAATAAGGGAGTGATTGTTAGGAATGTATTGTATCAACAATAATCTATATTTTATGTTGATTTTGATGTTGAAAAAAACCCATGTTTGTTTTTTTATTTAGATTTAAGTGAGTTTTACAGGAATTTATATTCTATTTTAATGGAATTTAGCATTATATGAATGATTTCAGGAAAAATATTATTATCATGTTGTTACTCTAAAAATCTAACTTTTATGATTGATATCAACCTTACATTATTCTAAAGAGTTTGTGTTTGGATCATTATCCTTACATTCAGAAAATTGACACGCGTATGTATCAACAACCCTATGTTGGAGTTTGGATTTACTATTTGTGACCCTACATTCAGGAAAGTTGAACATATGGTTAAACAATGCTATGATCATGATTTTATAATGATAAGGATAAATTAATGGATAATGTCCCTGTAATGACCTAGATTTTCCATGTAATTTTTTAATTATATTGAATTATTACGAGTCTTCAAAAATTGACGGCTTGTGATTCTGAGGTCCGGTGTGCCCGAAATGAATTTATGAACTTTTTTTCAGGCATGTTTAGTAAAATCATGAGCATAATTTTTTAACTTTTTAATTGTTGCTCGGATTATAAATACAAGGGAACCATTGAATCCACAGCGCTGAGATTTGATTTAGGGAGGCTTCACTTCAGCCGTAGTAGGTCCGGAGAAAAAGTTAGTTTTTGGAACTTTTACTAGAATAAATAAAATAAAATTATTATTTTATTTTTATTCTATTCCTCTAAAGAACATGCTGTAAGTGGGGACGGTGATGTGTCAATCCAATAAATTGATTGACCCTCCAATGTAAGTAATAAAAACGTTGGGGAAAAATTGGAAGCTTCCTATTAGTGATCCCCATTAACTCTCTGCGTCATTACTTACTCTCCCCCTCTCCTATAAATATAGAGCTTGGGGGAGAATTATTGGGAAATATTTTCCAAGTTGTGAAGTTCTATTGAAGTGAATTAACACCAAACCCTTAGAGGATGGAGCTAACCCCAGTAGGAGGTGATGTACAACACCGAAACTCCGAACAGGAGTTTGACGTTCAAGTGGTGGCGATGAAAGAATGTTGCAGGGACAATGAACAAGGAGACTCCCTCAACCACAAGTGCTCTCCGACATTTCTAGGTAGGGGGATTATTTTTTTTTTGTGCATTCTTGATTCCCTCTCCCCCATTATTGAAATTATACGAAGAACGCGGGTCAACTGACTAACAAGTTGACCCGTGATTCATTCATCTTTGTGGGAGGTTATTACGGGGAATCTTATGGGGTTAATCTTGTTGTTTAATTCAATTGATTATTCAACCCGTTAATATCCTCCATAAAATGAGCTAACACGGAGGGCGTGGGCCTTATGAACTCATCCTAAACCCTCCACTATTTTTTTGTCCTTATGACACCTTGGAAGACTGTGAGCATGTAAACGCATGCCGCAAGAGGAAGGCCACGGCTCGTCAGCTACGGTGAACGAAGGAGACGGTTGGCACAACGTCTAGCCGTAAGAAGGAAGGTGGCGCAACCTCCACGCCGCTAGTGAATGAAATCCATGATGGAGGCCAAACCTACCTCCGGCGGGTTCCACGACGACCGAGAAACGCCCACGTGGTGCCGCCGGCTCACCAACCAAATGGCCTCCAGGCTATTCGAGAATCTCGGAGACCAGGGGGGTTACACCCCCCACGTTGGACCGAACCAGGCCGCCGCCCTCACGCCGGGCTGTCGCCCTCAGAGCAGGTCGCCGCCCTTAGATCCATACCGCCACCCTCACATTGGGATTCCACCCTCATAGAAGGCTAGTACCCATGGAGTCGGGAAACCTCCCTAAGAGCAGTCCACCTCCCTCAGAGCCAGGACACCGCCACGTCATCGAGCCACCGCCCTCGGGGCAGGCTGCCGCCCTTGGAGCCGACCCCAAACCTCGGAGCGGGTTGCCTCCCTCGGAGTCGAGCCGCTACCCTCTTGCCAGGCCACCACCCTTGGAGCAGGCCACCACCCTCAGAGCTAATCCAATTCACTCATGTCAAACCGTTTCCCTCAGAGCAGGCCGCCACCCTTGGAGCAGGCCACCTCCCTCAGAGACGGGCCGCCTCCCTCCAACCGAGCCGCCACCCTCGGACCAGGCTGCCGCCCTCCCTCCAGGACGCTACCCTTGGATCAGACCGCTGCCCTCCGACTGGGCCACCACCCTCAGACCTGGCCGCTTCCCCAGTGGAATGCTGCCCTCGGACTGGGCCGCTGCCCTAGCAGGCTATAGCTCTAACAGGTCACCGCCCCACGCAGGCCGGGCCGCCCTATTCTGATCGGAGGCCCCTATTTCAGGCCGAATGGACATTGTCCCAACAGGCTGAGTCCACATTGGCCCAGCCCAGACCAAGTCGGGTTGGGTCGGTCCGACCGGGTCAGACCGGACCCTGGCCCCACCGGGCCAAAAAACACACAAACAAGCTTATCTTGTGGACCGGACGCCCATTTGATGAACCGTCTGCAGCTTTGGGACCCTTGTATAAATATGACCATTTTTCTTTACTCCATTAGAGTTTTGGAGAAACTTGGAGTATGTCCGGGTTGGATCGCACCCAAATCCAACCGAGCCCTCTGCACTAAAATTTCAATAACTCAAATATTAGGTGTCTAATAGACACACCGTCGGTTGCGTTGAAACCCTTATGACATGACGAGTAATAAGGTTACTTGTGAGACTTCATGCTTGTTGATATGTGAACGATGGCTTGGGGAGCAGTTCTCCCAGGAACACTTTGTACGTAACCCTGTGACTATCTGAGACCTAACAACTGCTGACTTTTCGACTCTGAGTGACTTGACAACCACGATACGTGATGGGGAGGAGTACCTTATTAGGCCACGATAGGGGTGGGTGGTTCTGTGTGACTTGGAAGGCCACAGTCTGGAGCGGACACTGTAAGCGATGGGGTGGAGTAACGTAGCAGACCACGATGGGGGTGGGTGGCTCTGTGTGACTCGGAAGACCCACGATACGCGATAGGGAGTAGTACCTCAGTAATTAAAGGTTAGTGGGAAGTTCCTCTATGTGATGCGGCAGGCCCATGTTACTCGATAGAGGAGGAGTTCTCCACTAGTCGAGGTATTCGATGATGTGACTGGGGATGTTACTTGTTACTACCACCTAGAATAAATCCTAGTGTGAGCTATCTTTACCTTGTTCCCGTGATTGAGGTTATTCTATGTGGTAATTTACCTTTGTGGTAATTTACCTTTGTGGTGTTACCCTGTGGTTTTTCTTTTTGGAATTCTAGGAGACTTTCGGGGTCTCGGGGTCCCTAATGAGTATCGTTATACTCACCCTTACATGGGATTCGAATGCAACTTGTTGTGTATTATGTAGAAAATGAGTAGCTGGGCTAAGGTTTGAGGGAGCCAAGACCTTGTGGCACGAGGAGGAGACATGCGGACATGGAGTACTAAGGAGGAAATATGTACCTACCCTAGAGGTAGGATCCTTGGTGGACCATTTTGTGTGATGTGACAGAGGGACTACTAATCATGAGATATACCTACCCTTTTGGTAGGATTTGGGCTGGATGATCTAGGAGCTTCTTTTCACCCTTTTCAGCTATTTTGTACTTTTTAGTTGTACTTGTACTCTTCCAGTTGGGCTTGTATTCTGGTCCCTTTACTTTCAGCACACTTTTTCTAAAATAGTTTACTTCAAAGTTGCTTCTTTTTGTGTTCTCGGACCGTGTGTTTGTATAGGTTTAAAGGCAATGCCTTCCCATTTTAGGAAATATGCCTTTCGCTGCTAGTCGCCAACCCCTGGCCTATAGAAGGAGGGCTTGGGGTAGTCACAACATGAGTCCCGGGGGACGGGTCGTGACAAAGTGGTATTAGATGGAGGTTCTACTAATGAAAAGGGACTCTGATATTTTCTACGTGGCAATAGTGTTATGTGTTTTGAGTGTGGTTTTTTGTTTGGGGAGTCCAGTGTTGGTGCGGAAGCCGATGTATCCATACACCAGGACCCTGAATTCTGATTTCTGACTCAGTGCATGAAAACACTGATTGCATGTGTTCTGAAACGTCTTTCTTTTGTTTTCTTGAGTTATCTCACTAGGTATAACTTTTAACTATAGAACACCTGTTTCTTTTTAGGATACCGCCACAAAGACATCCACCCAGGTTTCCTGAGAGAGTACATGATAATGGACCACCGAGCGATGAGGCCTCAGTGCAGGGCCCTCTAAAAACATTGGCACCTTCAGGTGGTGTACCAACTACACCACTGCCCGTTGGACAACCGTTTCCACTAGCCCCACCAGCAGAGTGTGCACGCCGACTGAGCACATTGCATGAGTTTCGGTAGTAGAGGCCTCTGAGGTTCTGAGGAGAGATGGAACCGTAGGCGGATAAGGACTGGATGGACGCTGTGACTAGAGTTTTCCTTCTTATTGAGACTCCAGTAGAGGTGATGGTGATCTTATCTTCTAGTATTTTCGAGTGAGTGACCATGAGGATGGTCCGTATATTGATGAGGCTTTGGTATGTGGACCGTTTTTTAAGATAGTACCTTCGGGTAGTGTGTCAGCTATATCACTGCCCATTGATCAGTAGTTTAAACTGGTGATACCAGTAGAGGAAACATGTAGGCTTAGTGCCTTACACATGTTTCATCATCAGATACCCCTCAGGTTCCAAGGTTATCCCAACCCACATGCGGCTAAGGATTGGCATGAGGAGGTGGATGCTATTCCATCTAGTTAGTACGCCATTCGATCAAATGGAGGTCCTGGTAGAGAGCCTTCTATGTGGCTTAGTAGGAAAATGATAGGGTTTAGACTACCTTGATATTACGAAGAGGGGACTTTTCTATGGATAATCTTGAAAACCTTCCTCAGAGAAGGGGGTCTCTTGCCATAAAGAGATAAGGGATGAGAGTTCCCTAGAGCTTCTACAGCTTCAGTAGGATGAATTGTCGGTATCTGAGTATTAATCGAGGCATACTGTCTATCCTAGGTACTTGATTAATACAGTAAGATCAGTGCTTCAGGGCTCAGACCTCCGAGCGAGGTGTGTTTAGGGTTAGATGAATATGTAGGGTAGAAGACGTGGACGTGGAGTTAAGAGAGAAACATGAGGCGGTATACTTTTTGACATGTTACAACCACCACCTCAATGTGGTCCCAACTAGGCTTAGGGAGCTGGGGGACAGGGGAAGAGAGTAGCTGCATGTGGCCAAGGAGTGTGACCCAAGGACTCCAAGAATTATTAGAGGTACGGTTTGAGTCTACTTCTAGTTTTTGTATCAATAGACATAGGTACTAATCTTGTCCAAGACCTAGAGTTTCCAGTTAAACCATTGACTTGACCCTCACATTTAGAGATACCATTGGGAGGAAAGACAATAATCACACTTACACCAACGGTGTGATCTGACCCTTAAGGTGGATGTTTTGGTTGGAACCTCTTAGTGGCAACGTCGAGGCCTTATGAAATTAGTTTGGGTATGAACTGGGTATCCATAGTTCATAATCAGATTGAATGTATTAGGAAAAAAGGTTGTGGTATATCTACACTGTGGGAATGGGGTTTTCCTTGGTCAGAGAAAAAGGAAACCCATGCAGCACATGATAAACTCATGCATAGGAGGGTGTAGCCGATCACTCTTGTGTCGGCCAGACTTACCCTCATGGCTACAGGAGCTTTGAGTTTTCTGTTCCAAACAAGAGTGGTAGATCATGGGGACATCTTTTAAAAAGATTTTTCCAAGATTACCATCCCAAAGTGAGAGGGATGTATTCATTTTCTAGGTAATACTAGAGATTTGTACCCATCTTTTCTAGGGTAGCGACACCATTGTCATCTTTGACGAAAAAGGGGGAGCCTTTCCTATGGATGGAGAAGTGTCAGTAAGGCTTTCAAGAGCTGAGACAGAGACTAAGAAGTATAATTATCCTACTCAGGAACTAGAGTTAGGAACAATGGAATTTGCACTAAATATGTGGTGACACTACTTGTTGGGTGAATAGTTTACTGTTTACTCTGATCATAAGAGTCTCAGGTATATCTTCTCTCACAAGGACCTGAACTTGAGACAGTGGTGATGGCTAGAGTTCCTATATTAATATGACTTTGAGATAGTCTATAATCGTAGTAAGGGGAATGTGGTAGCAGATGCACTCATCAGGAGGTCTGGTCTGCGGTTGCTGAGTGATGCGAAATAGCAGCTAGCCGCATTGCAGATATCCTTTGAAGATAGAGATGGAGCAACATACCTATATTCTATGACAGCCACACCCACACTCCTTTAGTGAGTTAGGGAGGCACAACTTGGGTAAACTGACTGTAAGGCTCGACGTGCTCAGATATCCTCATGGAAGACACCTGGTAGATTTTCTGAAGTATGGGAGAATGTCATCCTATTTAGAAGATGTACCGTGGTACCAGTGGTTCTATAGGAGGAAGTGTTGAGGGATTTCCATACGTCCCCTCTGGTGGTATATCCTAGTGTGTCAAATATGTACCAGGACCTTCGACAATAGCACCGGTGGCCAAGGATAAAGAAGGCACTGTAAGAGTTTGTTTCACGATGCCTCACTTGTCAGCAAGTGAAGGCCGAACATCAGGTTCTATCCAGCTTAGCTCAACCGTTATAATTGATGGAGTGGAAGTGTGATGATATCTTCTTGGAATTTGTGATAGGGATTCCACATACGTCCAGGGGACATGATTCCATATGGGTGATCATTGACCAACTCACCATGTCGGCTCAATTAATAACTATCTGAGAGTTGGGATTAGTAGAGGGATTGGGATGCCTCTACGTACAAGAGATCGTGATACTTCTTGGGGGATGAATTTGGGACCAAGATGTGTTTGAGCACCACATTTCATCCTTAGATGGATGGTCAGATGGAGAGAACCATTCAGACACTTGAGGACATGCTTCTTGTATGCATCCTAGATTTTGGTCGTAGTTGGGAGGATCACTTTCACTTGGTGGTGTTCACACAAAACAATAGTTATCACTCCACCATCGGTATGGAACCATTAGAGGCCCTATATGGGAGACCCTACTGATCAAATCTATGCTGGACTGACCGAGGGGAGTCAGCGCTTAAGGGTCCATAGTTTGTACGGGCTACTACTGAGAAGGTACAGATCATCCAAGAGCAGATTAAAACTGAACAGAGCATACAAAAGTCATATGATGACATAAGATAAAGACCTTTGGAGTTCTAGGAGGGGGAACACATTTTCTTGCGAGTCCCTCCTTGATGGGGAATGCAGAGATTTGGCCGAGGTGGAAAGTTATCACCGAGGTTTATCAGGCCATTTTTTGATACTTCGGAGGATATGTGAGGTGGAATATCACTTGGCACTTCCTCAACAGTTGGAGACGGTGCATGACATCTTCCACGAATCCCAGCTAAGGAGATATATTCACGACCCATCTCACATCATCAACCATGGAGAGCTATATTTAGATGATGGGGTGACGTTTACGGAGGTTCGAGTAGGAATTGATGATTGACAGAAGAGGGTCCTTCATGGGTGGTTAATAACTCTGGTGGATGTACACTGCAGCATGGGAACTTCCTAGAGAGCACATGGGAGCGTGAGGCTCATATTTGTGCTCAGTACCCCCATTCATTTCTTTAGTCTATGTTATGGATTTCGGGGATGTAAAGACCTATTGTGGGGAGAATGTAAAGGCCCAGATTTTCCAAGTAATTTTTTTAATTATATGGAATTATTAAAAGTCTGAAAAAATTGACAGAGCGTGATTCCGAGGCCTAGTGTGCCCGAAATGAATTTCTGAAAATTTTTTTGGGTATGTTTAGTAAATATGTGAGCGGCATTTTCTAAATTTTGAACAATTTCTTAGATTAAAAACTTGAGGGCACCATTGAATCCACAACGTTGGGATTTTCTTAAGGGAGGCTTCACTTCGACTGTAGTAGGTCCGGAGAAAAAGATAGTTTTTGGAAATTTTAATAGAATAAATAAAATAGCTTTATAATTTTATTTTTATTCTATTCTACCAATAGAAAAGTTATAGGGTGGACCAGCGATGTGTGAAGCCATTAAATGTCTTGACCCTCCAATCTATGTAATAGCAATGTTGGGGGAGATTCAGAAGCTTCCTATTAAGGTGCCCTATTAACTCCCTACGTCATTACTTACTCTCCCCTCTCCTATAAATATAGAGCGTGGGGGAGGGGTATTGGACAAGATTTCCAAGAAATGAAGTTTTGTTGGAGTTCCATAACGCTTATCCCTTAGAGAATGGAAGTGACCCTAGCTATAGGTGACATGCGACACCGAAACTTCGAACCAGAGTTTGACGTTCGAGTCGTAGTGAGGAAAGATTGTTGTGGGGACGGTGGACAACAAGACTCCCTCACCCGCGAGCGCTCTCCAAAATTTCAAAGTAGGAGGATTATTTTAGTTTGTGAATTCTAGATTACCTCCTCCCCATTCATGAAATTATGCGAAAAATGCGGGTCAACCCACTAACGGGTTGACCCATGATTCAATCATCTTTGCGGGAGGTTATTGCAAGGAATCTTTTAGGGTTAATATTTTTTTAATTCAATTAATTTTTCAACCCCTTAATATCCTCTATAATATGAGCTCACGTAGAGGGTACGGGCCTAACGAACCTGGCCTGGACCCTCTGCTATTTTTCTATCTTTTCCCCACCTTGGAAGACCTCGAGCATGTCGATTCATGCCGCAAGAGGAAGGTTGTGGCTTGTCAGCCATGGCGCACGGAGGAGGTGGTCAACACGACAGTTGACCATGGGAAGGAAGACGGTGCGACTGCTGAACCGTCGGAGAATGGAATCCACAGAGAAGGACGAACCCCACCACCGGTGGGTTCTACAGCGACCGATCGACGCCCACGCAACACCACCGCCTTTCCAACCAAGTGGCCTTCAGGCCGTTCGGGAATCCGGGAAACCAGGGGGGTTACACCCCCCCACGTCGGAGTGAATCGGGCTACCGCCCTCGATGAAAGATGATGACCTCGGAGCTGGGTCGCTACCCTCGGAGCGGGCTGTCACCCTCAGAGTTGGGCCGCCTCCCTCACACCAGCGCACCCCTCATAGCAGGCCACCACCCTGGGAGCGGGTCACCTCTCTCGGAGCCGGGCCGCCACCCTCATGTCGGGCCGCCGCCCTCGGACTGGGCCGCCACCCTCGGACCGGGCCGCCGCCCCAGCGGGCCACCACACTTGGACTAGGATGACGCCTTAGGAGGCCTCCGCTCAAGCCAGTGTCCATCCCACTCAGGCCAGGGTGCCCCTTGTGGGCCGCCACTCATGCGCGCCGAACCAGACATCGGTTCAACCCAGGCCGGGCCAGACTAGACCCGGGCCTAGAAATAGTCAAAGGGGATTATCTTGAGGACCAGACACCCATTTTATGAACTGTCTATAGCATTGGGACCTGTGGAGAAATATGATAATTTTTTTCTACTCCATTAGACTTTCAGAGAAACTTGGAGTATGGCCAGGTTTGATCGCACCAGAATCCAACAGGGCCCTCGGCACTGAAATGCCAATAAAGCACATATCGAGAGTCTGATTGATGCACCATCTATTGAGTTGGAACCCTTATGAAAAGGTGGGTCATCAAGTTACTTATTTGTGAGACTTAACGCTAGCTGAGATGCGACTAATGGCTTGGGGAGCAGTTCTCCCAAGCGAACTACGTACAGAACCCTTTGACTGGCTAAGACCTGACCAGTACTGACCTTTTGACTCGGAGTGACTCGACGCTCGTAATACAAGATGGGGAGGAGTTCCTTAGTAGACCACGATGGAGGTGGGTGGTTCTGTGTGACCTGGAGGGATACAATTGGGATAGGCTTCGGTACACGATGGTGAGGAGTACCTTAGTAGACCACGATGGGGGTGGGTTTCTATGTGTGACCCAGCCGACCCATGGTACGCGATGGGGAGCAGTACCTCAGTAGTTCAAAGTTATTGGCAAGTTCCTCGGTGTGACATGGAAGGCTCACTGTACTCGATAGAGGAGGATTTCTCCAACAACCGAGGTGTTCGACGATGCGACTAGTGATGTTACTTGTTAATACCCCTAGAATAAATCTTGGTGTTAGATGTCATTACATTGTGCTTGTGATTGAGGTTATGTTATGTGGTACTTAACCTGTGTGGTAGTTTACCTTCATGGTGTTACCCTGTGGTTTTTCTTTGTAGAATTCTAGGAGACCTTTGGGGTCTTGGGGTCCCTACTGTGTATCGTTATACTCACCCATGCACGGGCTTCACCCACACCTTGTTGTGTCTTGGGAAGACAGCGAGCATCTGGGTATAGGTTTGAGGGAGCTAGGACATGGTTTTATGCGGAGGAGATGGGAAAAAATGGTGTTCTGAGGATGTGATATTTACCTACCCTTCTGGTAGGATCAAGGTTGGACCGTTTGGTGTGATGCGATACAGGGACTACTGATCGTGATTTGTACCTACCCTTTAGGTAGGATCTATGGTGGAAGATCCGAGAGTTACTTTTCTCCCTTTTCATATATTTTGAACTTTTCAATTGTACTTGTACTCATCCAATTGGGCTTGTATTCTGGACCCTTTACTTTCCGCACACTTTTTCTACAGCAGTTTACTTCATAGATGATTTTTGTTGTGTTCTTGGACCGTGTGTTTTTATAGGTTTAAAGGCAATGCCTTTCTGTTTTAGGGAATACTTCTTTCGGTGCTAGTTGGCAACCCCTAAACTGTGGAAGGTGGGCTTGGGGTAGTCACGACACAGGCCCCAGGTCACAGGTCATGAAAATACCTATTCTACTTTGTTTCCTATGTTATATAAAGATGAAATTATAGAAAATAAACCCTACACAATGAAAAGGAACCCTACCCTATGTAAAGGAACCCTACGCTATGCCGCTTAACCCTATGTTTTTTTCTCAACAGTAAAGTTCTTCAAGCCTCATTTCTACATGAGATTACTATAACAAACAAGTCAGAAATGAAGACCATTTCAAGGATTGTTTTTATTATTTCATAGAACCATGTTCCTCTAAAAAAATCTATACTTTTTTCTAAGGGAATTTACGATTCTCCATGTTAATTGAAATTTGAATTTTCCTGACCAATCAAACTTTTCTTTTGGATTTATAATACCAAAGAAATTATTTTCTATTCTATATATTCCGTTATAAAATATCTTCATGTAAGTATGTGATTAGTGTTTAAATTACAAGAATTCATTGTTGAAATTATTTTTATAGTGCTACAACAAATGGAAAACTCTGTTATTGGACTACATTTCGTATATATACATGTTATATATTATTCTACTATAAGTTTTCCTTAGCTTTATTTTGTTGATACTTTTAAATTGATGATATATATGAAACCTAGATCTCTTCAGACTCATTATCTATTGAATAATATCATTTATTAAGAAGAAGTTACATCTAATATTAATTATGTGCTGCTGTAATTATGATGTTTAACCTATTTCGAGAAAATCAATCTCTATTGATTTATTTGAGTTTAAAATTCTTGTAAATAGTTGTGGTGGAGTATCATCTTCTTGATCTATGCTATGGATAATCAGTTCTCTGTTATAGTACTAGAAGGATTTTTAATTATTCTTTTAATGGTTTCAAATACATACACTTAGTGATGGATTCTAGGTCTTGTGATATGAGGACCATTCTAGTGAAGTTTACCAAGATCACTGAGAGAGATAATGTTAGAGTAGACAAGGGGATCTATGTTCCCCAAAACAGTATAATATATTGTGTCTTTATTTCTAATTATTCAATGATAATTTTCATACAGAGGAATAAAACTGCATATTCTCATAAATTTTAGTGGGTGTTAAAATCTATAATTGTGGGGAATTTTGAAAAGACACAATTCACCCCATCTTGGGTATTACTTTTTATATTCTGACCTAACAATATTAAGGGTTAATATTTGAACCTCTCCAAAACAAGATTTCATTAAATTTTATATAACATGAAATAAATGATGGAATTATATTAGTTGATGGTTATAATGAGTTTTTAACATTATACATAACTTATACATTTCATAACAGATTAGTTAATACATGATCACTTGAGGATCGTTACTGAGGGAAATATGAGAGGGTTACTAAAATCAATATGGATTGTTCGAGAATTCCATATTTCTTACCAATTAGCCTCTCCCCAAATATCTTTTTATTTTACCCCCATTTCCACCATGAGGTGCTAGCTTAGAATTGGTGGGATGTGGATTCCCACTAGAGTGTTAGGTGATTCATATAATCTCATGGATACACCACAATGGAGGGATTATATTGAATTACTCTAATGGGTCTTCATAAAAAATGATATATGATTTTAGTGGCATATATTTGGTAAAATTTATACAATGTTCTTCATTTTAGATTATACATGGTTTTTTGTTTTATATATTATGATCTTTAAAATTTTATGTTTCTAATTGATTCTAATTCCATGAATGAATGTTTTTTAATCCTTTGAAAACTAGAAGTGATCAGAGTATCACCTTATTCTTTAATTCATAAAATCATGTTGAGCATATTGAACAGTGTCATTATGTGTTGTGAAATTTAGAGGAAATTTGAATATTTGGTTCTATATTAAATAAATTTTGTGAAATGAAATTAATAATTGAATTACAAGGTTTAGAAAACCCCTAAGAGATGTTTTTGGATGTGTTTGGATGATTGGGTGGTATTTTAGGTGCTCAAGTGAGAATTGTGGGAGGTTCGAGGTGGAATTGATATACTTTTTTGGGCTGAAATATGATCACTATTCCATGAAATGGGGAGGGGCTAGCTGAGGATCATGCCATAGCCAAGAGTAATCATAACATGAAGGATATGATAAATGATGTATGAGTCTTATCATGTTGTGATGGGTGAGGGTTACACTATGATGTGGGTTGTGGAAGGTATCTTCTTTCCATACCCTCAAGAATCAGAACATGGTGGGTTTCATGCATGGTTGTTAAGGTATATCTAAGGAAAACACTATAGAAAATGTATTCATGTAATAATCACTGCTTAAAGGGAGTAAGCTCCTAAAATTTATTATTAATCCTATGGGGTGTGGGAATCATGCTGAGGCAGAAGGATTCATTCCATGAAGAAACCCTAATTTATGGGGATCACATTGTGGTGGAGAGAGTCAATCCATGGTGAGCATGGGGCCTAGAGGTTTCCCTTATGGGAAATGGGGAGGGGAGAAATAGGAAATTTTAAGTCCATGGACTATTGGAATCGGTGAAGGTAGTTCCTCTATTTTATATTGAATCATTTTAAGGGGAGGATGGAGAGACTGAGACTCAAGGATACCACACTATAAAGGATTGGTAGAGAGAGTAGTTCCACGCCATTACCCATGGGGAAATTCCACGAGGGATGACATCGGGCAGGGCATCATGCAATAGACCATAGGGCTCACATCGGGACCTAAACCCTAGTCTAGATTAGTACATAGTGATTCATAGGTTCATGTTGTGGCATGAACATTCTACAGTTTTTTAGCGAAGTTTAAAACTATAATTTATACGTTTACCCCTCACAATTTAGAGGTAAAAGGTATATGGGGAAGGGTTACTCGGCCAACTCATTTTCTATTTCATCCTTTCATTGTTCCCCCTCAATGAGGGGTGGTTATTTGGAGTTTCCTACAATGAATTTGGGTATGTTATTCTATAACATTCCATTATTTATTATTCCCTTCCACAATCCTCCATTTTTTGAAAACAAATTTCACGTGTTTGATGAATATTTCACTCCCAGCATAGTGGAATCCCCCCAATCAATGATTTTTTTTCATGCAGTGGATGAATGATATATGAGGATGATAAACACACACTATTTTTCTTCATTGTTTAGGATATACATTTCCAGATGGTATTTTATAGGGGTTTCTCTAGACCTTTTAAAAAATGATGAATGATTTAATATCAAATGAAAAGTATTTTTTAGAAGTATTATAAGAATTCCAATGGTGGTTAGCATGTTGTATCCTAGATTTCCAACCATGGAAGGTTTATCGGTGAGTTTTTACCATTAATTTTTATAGGATTTAAATATATAATTTATAATTTAGTCTAGTGTTTTGATATTTAAGATTCGGTGTTTGTATGAATATAAATAATTCATGAAATGGTTTGGATGAGGATAAGAAAATATTGGCAAGGATGAAAAATCCATATTTGATGTAGTTAGTACCTATAATAAAAAACCATATGACTATTTACATATGATGGTGAATAAATTTATGTATGTATGTGTTTGGGTAAAATGGAAAAGGACTGAGAGTTCCCTACTTAATATATGATGGAATTGAGTCTCTTAATGATGGAGAAAGGGATCTTTTAATCATTGAGTATTCTAAGATCTCCAAATGACTATGTCACTAAAGGGGAAAAAGATATTGGTTGGGTTTAAAAGGGTCCCAATATAGGTCACTGGTCTTAGGATGGGGTGTGAGTAACATAGGTTGGTTACCTTGGTCTAGTTGAGAAGGTATGAGGGGCTTTGTCAACGAAATGATGGGTGAGATAACCATATTCATCACACATGGTTGGAAACAACTTCATAAGTGCAACAGAGAAACTCTGCGTATATTATAGTAGGGATAATCCCTATGGGGATTGGGGCCTATGTCATGGAATTTTTTTTCTCATGATGATGTGTTAGAGATATCTCTTAAGGAATATGATGGATGAGACCGGAGTTGTGTCCAAATAAATTGTCTTGGAAATAGAGTAGTGAGTTTTTAAGAGGCGTTGGAGGGTGTGGGAATGACATGCTGTATGTGGATCAGGACCATGAAGTTGATGTGAGAATTGGAAGATGTTTTTGATGGATATTTGAGTCTAGGTTAAGAAGAGTATATGAGTGGTGAGATCACCATGGTGTGATGAGTGTGTATGGATTCAATGGGCCGAGACTTGGATGGTTTTAGAGAACCTAGAAAATTACTTTATATGAGAGATAAGAATGATGATAGGTTCAATTTTTTTTCATTTTACGACTGATATTGTCTTGGAGAGATCTACTTGTGATGCTAGATGGATTCAAATACATGCTTCGAGAAAAAAGGATATGTCTCGAGTGAATAATACTTATTAGATGAGTTAGGGAGTATGTAGAATGAGATTTCATGCCCTATTTGTTATTTCATTCATGTACCATCTATGTGTATACTTGATGACAAGATTTTATGGCCTCAACATGAGAGAGAAAGTGTTGGAAGGATTCTAACATGAGTGAGAAGGTAGTAGTTAGATTAAAATATCTGATGACATAACTTATCCATGGGGCCTAACTAGTGATAGTGTGGTTTAAATTGTGAAATGTATGTTCTATTATGATTCCCTCATTAGATTTATAATTTTGATGTTGAAATATGTGATCATCCATGGGAACCACCTAGTGATGATGTGGTTAATATTTTGTGAGAGGTTTCCAATTGTGATACCATTTTCAGATTACTTGTTGTAGGTTTTGTAATACTACACATGACACCAAGACCTTTCCCCAATGGTATTTCTTCAATGCATGAGAGTTAGGTTATTGATATCCACCTTAGATCACTTTTTGTACGTTATGTGATGGTGAATCCCGCATTAAGTGAGATGGGAGTGGTCAATGTGTTGTGTATTTAGGTTAAAATGAACCACACTCTATGTGAGAGGTTTGTTGTGCGTTGGTGGTGCAGTTATAGTGAAATACGATATGTAAGATTGAGGACCGGTATGGTACTCTACCTTAAGAGAGGGGGTAGTGGTCAGTACATGGTATAGTACCATACCATATATCTTTCGTTATGGGTCATGTAATAATATGACACCCTACCTGAGATATTTTGATATAGTTCAAGACTCGGTATGATACCCTACTCCACATATTTGGTATGGATTAGGTTTTTTGGAACAAGGTGTATTCTTCCCCAGCATTAGTTGAGTCATGTATGGTTGAGTGTCATAATGGCCTGCTTATTACATGATATCTCTAAGTGCATGCTTCCTTGTAGTTTTTATTATTATTTATTTTAATCATTAATACACAAGTATATGATGATGTATATTAGGGGAATTTTGTGACACCCTACTGAGATTTATTTCTCAGACCCTACATGGGAACCCTAGTGCATATATAGACCTTATGTTTATTTTAAAGGTTAGTTCAAAGGATGTGTAATAGATTGGGTTGGAGATTCTCAGAAGGGATTAATAGATTAGATGGATTTTGAGGCTCATGAATGGTATTAAAGCCTTCTTATGTATTTATTCTTTTTTTATTTTATATTCGTAACCAACCTAGTGGGATATCATTTGGGAAGTATGGTTGTATAAATGCATCTATATTTTTATAGCATGGATGTGTTTTATATTCACGAACAATCTGATTATTTGTTGGGGATAATCCTTAGTTTTTTATTTATTATTGAAGGTAATGATATGAAGGGTAGAAAATAAAAAATTTTGGTTTAGGACCTTTCCAAAAGTCAGCAGCCTCTGGAATTTGGGAAGGCATAGCTAAGGGAATGTGGTTCACCAATTTAGTTATAATGGAGTGAGTTGGGCCAGGTTGTTAGATTGAGAAATGAATAAAAGACACATATCATATTTATATCACATTATTTATTGGTAAAAATGATATAAATTTTAATTTCTATTAGTTTTATCATCTTTTTATTATAAGCTACAATGGGATAATATTTTAATATACATGATATTGTGACAAGAAACATAGTGTAATCATTTTTTTTGTATCATAGAATATGGTATGGATTACCATATGGGATGATATCATTATTGCACATATGAAAAATATATCATCAAATTGATTAATTAATTTATATTTTTTATAACTTATGATTCCTAAGCTACCATATCATGGGTTAATCTCATGAATGCTACCATAGGTTTGGATAAGTGCTATGTAAGAATTGTACAGGGTTAATATTAGGCATAACTAGTGCACATCGAGTTAATATTATATAGTGGTTGAATGAGATATTTATTGTGGTATTTTATCTATCAAAACATAGGATAGATAATACCCACATCACCTTTTTTCCTACAGCATGTAATACCTTACAATATTGGGTATATTTATATATATGATATAATTTTTTTTATTTTTCTAAATTTCAATCATAAATTGAATTATATAAATTATATATTTTTATAAATTATATAAAAATTCATTTGTGATAATTATTTATTTTATAAAAATGTTTATAAATTAATTAATTATAAGTTTTTTATAATTAATTAATTAGTTAAATATTTATGAAATATTTATTAAATAAATATCCATAATATTAGATTATTAATATTAAATACATTTTTAATTTATATGGCATGACTTATAAACTGTATATAAAATGTTTATATGGATATTACAAGAGTAATTTATAAAAATTTTATAAATTATATAACAATTAGAAAATATATAAGTGTTTATATTTAAAATAATGAATTTTTTATAATATTTGTTTTAAATTGTTCAAATTAAATGCCTTTTCTGATAAATTATTTTATCAACCTGAAAAAGTGGTTTTTATAATTGATATGATCATGTTTAAAATTATGTAAAATATATGATATTTAGATTATGTAATTTTTTAAAAAATTAAATTTTAATATAAAATTATTATAATTCAATTAATGTTATATATTTATGTAAAAATCCATTTAAAAAGATAAAATTATTGTTTTCATTTTAAGGGATAATATAAAGTGTTTATATTGATTTTATTATTGAGTTTCCATAATTCATTTTTAAATTATAAAATGTGTATAATTAGTTTCATTTATGAATTGTTCTTAAATAGATTATTTCATGTTTAAATATTTTAATTATTCATTTTTTAGTTTATTATCCATTTTATTCATGAATATAATTTTCATATTATGAATAGATGTATTATTTATTTTAGGTAGTTAGACTGCTTCTATAAATTTTTCATACATGCATTTAATGAGTTATATGCTAGGTATGATAATTGATATAATTTTCTTCTACATTTACTTTGGATTGTATTAGGTTTTCATATTGAATTTAAATATTGATTATAGTTTATACATATTATGTTTTATAATTATGATGATGAAAAATTGTCTCTTATGTAATGTATCATTGGCAGAGGGATGTTGAGTCGAACTTCACAATCACATGGAGGCTTATGACTTTCCTATAAAAGTTAGGGTTGACTATCTATTACTTTAAGATTCATTTTTTGGGGATTTTTTATTTCATAGGATATTAACTATTCACATAAAAGTGTTTTATATAACTTCGGAAGAAGATTCATTTGGTGTGTGTAAATATAGTTTGATTTTTATTTGAGTTTGTCACATATGATATGGGTTATATAAAGAGTTACACATCAATATGGTTTGAACATGTTGATTTTATGGAAAGAGTAGGATTACAAACTAAATCATTATAATTATACCTATATTTAAATAGAATACATGAGATAAGATGGTGTGATTAAAGATCCTTTAAATATAATAAATTTTAGATTACTTCCAAATTGAACAAATATCATGTCCTTGATCATTCAACATGGTATTATTTTCAAAATTATATTGTGAATGGATTATATTTTAAAAGAAATATTATAAATGACTAACCATAAGAGTTAGGTAACCAAATTCCATTGTGAGATTTGGGTTACACATAGTTGGGAAACCCTAAGAGTTTGGATTCCGAAGGAATGATGTTGAGTTTTTTCATATGATGAATTTGTATAAGGGTTGTCCGCTTGAACATATAAAACTCATGTATGACATGACTATCACAATGGAATAGCTAAATTGGCATTTGGTGAGAGAATATCCAAATAAGACTCATTTTTAGCGAAATATAAAACTTGGAACACTCAAGTATATGATGTTTTCCAAAGGGATTATCATTTTAGTGGGACAAAATTTAATAAAAGTCCATATTAAATGAGTGTAATATAAGATACACATATAATAAAACATTCTTCTATAGATAAATAAAATAGCCATCATCATTAATTTGACATCATCCTTATTTAATAGAGAAAAATAATCTAAGAAACTTCATAAAATGGTACCAAACATAATATTTTCTCTTAAGTAAGATAAAATTATATGTTTTATATCATTAAATTCTTGAGTAACTAAATTTTGAAGGTCTTCAATAATTAATTTGACCCAATCAAGGTTTTAGAATAGATGAAGGATAACCTAAACAACTTTATATATACTCATATATTTAATATTATTGAGTGTCTCGATGTCTTGAGGATACTAAAAGATTTATTAAGGATTTGTCTTGATATGTAATTAATTATATTGTCATAATTGGAAATGTTATGAAAGCTTTAATGGGTTTTAATAAAAGCTTACCTGAGAATAAAAGTTTGTAGGAATGTCCATAAATATTTCTTTAAGGATCCAATAATAGTTTATGAAACCTTAATGAGGTGTTAGGAAGGGGATTTAATGATTCCATGTCCGATTGAATTATATAAATTACCTAAAAGAGTTTAAGATAAAAAATTTCATATATTTATTAGGTATTAGTGATATAGAATTCAGTTCTTTGATTTCTAAGGTTATATGATAGCACATATATAATTTTCAAAAGTTTTAAATATCCAGGAGTTCAAAAATAAGGATTGAATTGATAAATCCTATAGATTTCATTCAAATAAGAAAAAAGGGTAACTGAATCATAAATTTTAATGTAATGGATTATATCAAGCTCATATGGATCAATGTAAATGACATGTATGTTCATTTCATCTGTATTATATGATAAGATAAGTTTTTTATTAACAATGAGTTGTTATGAACAACATGATATTTTGGATTTAATGTACATGGTTTATGATTCATCAAATTATCTAACATACTTAAAAGGAAGATTTGGATAGTTTTTTATGAAAGTTAAAATATTTTATACATTTTTTTTACTAAAATATGAGGGATATGATCCCACAATCATTTAGTTTCATATTTTAAAGAATAAAATATTATTTTAATCATAACACTTAAAACACATATAGTATAATATAATATATGAATATAATGATTATTTGTTAAATATTTATACTAAAAAAATATGTTTTATTTTCTAATACAAAGGATTCCATGAATCTTAGAATTATATTTTGAAAATAATAGAGTTTCTAAGATATTAATGGGAGTTTTTTTGGACTTTTAAAAGATAATTTATAATAAAAAAGCATTATACTTGTCAAAATAAAATCATAATGTCACTTAATTTCAAAAACGTTTTTGTGTATATAGTAAAAATGATAAGGTAAATAGATACATTATTTATTGAAATATTTCAAGGAAAAATTTTGTTGGAAAAAGTTCCAAGAATGATGATGATGAACTTATAAGAAGTTATAAGTAAAAAACATAAGTCATTAATATCATTACACTAGATGTAGTGAAGTTATGAAGTTTGAATATTATGTTCAATGAGTTGAAAATTAAAAATATTATTCATATGTATTAATATTACTTAAACAAGATTACTTATTATTTGTTAATCACTAAAGTTATTAGTGGTAGGATTTTATTAACTAGTCACATAGAGATGTGGAAAAAATTATATAGATATTTAATTGTTATAGTAAGACCCTAACCGTATAGAAACATAAGGATGATAAAGAAGTATATCATAGATGATAAAAAGATATAAGAACTTATTTATTGTTTTGTTAAAATTATTAAAAGTGTGTAATAATTTTAAAATATATCATGTTATATAAAAGGGAATCTCCAATTTTTCATTATTTCATGTCAGTTTTATATAATCATGATGTCAAATGATAATTTACCACTCAAATTATGATATAGATTTATCCCTAACTGATGTCCATCATGGATTATTATAAGTTACGATGATATATTAAGTTTAGAGTGAGTATGATTTCATATAGAGATATGAAACATGCTCATGAGGCACAAAACAATTTTTATTTGTTGGATGACCCGTGATGCATACCACACGGAGTGGTATACACTATGTTATTGACATACTATGGGTGGATGGATCATATTGTTATTTTCACAGTACATAAGGTTAGAGAGATACATAGAATAAAAACCTTAAAAAATTGATAACATTAACATACAATCCTTGAGGTTCAAATAATTAGGGGTTGAATGGATATGTTATTGTTCATGGCATCATTTATAGATTATCCATGATGGTATTTGTACTCTTGTATGAAAATTATGATGCATGGGCCCTTAATTAAGATAAAATAAGTGTATGAATGTATCTAGATGAGACATGTGATTATTCTATCTAATGAGGGGATATGTGATGTGATCATCCATATAAATTAATGATATGCGATGTATTCATCAACTTGGTTAGTCAATACTTAGATATTGAAGAGTATATGAGTATATCTATGAGTTTGACATACTCTATGAACCATAGTCACTTGATTTATTGGGAAAATAAATTTTATGAAATTATAGAACTTCATATGTTGTTGTTATTGGAAAAAGTTATAAAGATACTTTTTTGATAGAGATTACTATAGATCCCTTTCTAGTTTTAGTAGGACTGATACATTAAAATATCCCTCACTTTTTATACATTTATGGATTCTGGAATTTATATTTATAACCAATGATAAAAAGGTCTAGGGGGTCGCAATTTTTTATTGAATAAATAGGTATTTATTTTTACTGAAAGAGTAGATGTAAAAGTTATTTAGAGTTTATCGAAAAGGAGTATTGGGTGGTTATTCACAAAGAATTACATATGATGTGATATATAGTGAAGTTAATGATAACTTAAGATATTGAAAAGAGTTTTTGATATGATTTCATAAGTGTTTGTATATAATATAATATAAGTTGAAATGAAACTAAGTCTATGGGGATTTAGTGAAAGTGAGAGATTGAAGGAGATGATCCATAATCTTTTACACATTTTATGCTTTTTGGAATATATATTAAGATAAGATATGGCTATTTTGTATGGTATTCCATATATAAACCAAAATCAATTTTATGTTTTTTGTTCCACCATGTATTAGAATACAATATAGTGATATCAAATCCAATCTCTTGGCTATATCTTAATTCCAAATTTTTTATTATACAAACACTATAAAATCCTAAAAATAGTGTGGAATTTTAATATTAAGGGTTAGTATTTGAATCTCCACAATATTTCATATCATTGATCATTTTATAATATGAAATACTTGGGAGAATTATATTCAATAAAAGTTAAAAATGGTTTGTAACCACATTCATAACTCATACATTTGATAGCATATGATTTAATTCATGATCACTCAAAGAGAGCCCCTGAGGGATATATCCAATGGCTACTTCCATCAATATGGGTTGTTTGAGCCTACCTTTCTTTATAAAAATTCTTCTTCTCCCAAAATCTCTATTTATACCCCAAATTTTACCACCTATAGGTAATATCATACTATTTTAATGATGGAGAGTCCCACCCAAGCATGGGTGATTCATATCAAACTATGAATACACAATGAAGGAGGGGTTCTATTGGATGACACAAAGGGATATTCATCAAACTACTATGGTAAAATATTATTTCAATAATACATATGTGAATTCTAAAAAATGTTCTTCACTTTAGTTTATACTTAATTAAAAACCAAACCCCCTATTAGACTCAGGGTTAGCCCCTTAGGTCAGCACCAGTGAAGGTTTTTTATAATTTTAAACAAAATATAATTTTATTTAAAATTTTTCCCACCATGGATTTTAACCATAACTATTATTCATAGAGTTTTTCATAAAATTTCACACCATAAAAAATTACTATTTGAAATTCGTTTTGGGAAGACATCCTGTTAAAGTAATATATTTTTGACATTCCATTTTTGTCATGCCGTTTTAGATAATTCAAACCATTTTTACTTTTCTATTTTTCTTTGTTAATCTATTTTTGGATGGAAGGAAATCATAAATCCTAAAATTTCTTTCAAAAATAAACCATGTCATGGTTGGACTTCATGGTGTAGGACAACATGATATAATTATCTATAAACCATGACATAGTCATGTAAAATATGTTTTTATGTCTTTCAAAATTCTGCACTACTCCAATTTTTAATGAACTATGTCATCGAATCATAAATTTTATAAGAACACACCCATTTTATTTTCCATATATAATATTTTTTGAATAAATTAGAACCAAAACTATTGTTTTAATATCTCGCAGTACATAAAAAACCATTTTTACAATTTAATTTTTTTTTAAAAAATTAATCTAAAATTGATAGATTTTTTTTGGATACCATTGAAGGGTTTTTAAGGATGAAAATATTCTAAAAAAAATGAAAACAAACCCCAAACCCATAAAAACTGGGATCTATTTATACGGTTGGAATGAATTGTAAAATAAAGAAAGAACCATACACATTTCACTAATAATCCAAGCTTAAAAAAGTGTTTTATGTAAATAATTGAGAAGAAACAAATATATTCTTTTAACCTAGGGTATCTATGAGTTGAAAAAATCTCTTAATTTATTAGAATTTATTTAAATAATTATAAGAGTCACATGACAAATGATTGTAGTTATAGAAAAGACACAAAGACGAATAAGATGAAGATGATGATGAAAATAGAACCAAAAATTTATATGGTACAAGAATAATCCCTATATCCGTAGAGAGAAAGAAATATCAATCTAAAATTTTAGAGCACATTTACAGAGAGTTTTTAGAGTTTCAAGAACATTAAACACTATCTTTAAATGGGATAATAAAGAAGACTATGCACTATTACACCAAACACACATAAATTCGGCTATGCTATAGTGCCACATCCACCCAATTCTATACTACTATAGTGGTCGAAGGTTGGAAGTCTACAAAACTTGAATACAAATGTATTCAAAGTTATTACTATTATAGTGCCCTATTGGGGTCACCAGTATTCCTAGATAATGTTTCATTATAAAGTATACACTACTATAGTTCCTTATCAGTGTATCCTAGTCTGCCCTGCTATAACACGACCTATGAGAGTTGTGTCCTTGTATTTATTATGGGCCATAATAATTTATCCCAAAATCATTCAAATTGACCAGGCTAAACAATTCCAATAATCTACCACGTGGAGTCACTGACCTACTTTGATTCCACTAACTTAGACAACTTACTTAATATGGTCTCTTCCTCTTATTCACTAACCAATGTTTGTTTTCCATTAATAACATTAATTTCAAGACGATGATTCATGAAATAAAAAATGTTTTCCCATTTTCACTCCCATAGTTTTCTCCCATATTCTACATCTCATTTTCTATTCATTAGTAGAGACCAATGGAGGCAAAATAGTGCCTCAACTTATGTATTACCATCATCTTTGTCAACATGTCCACAAAATCGTTGGGTCATTGAATATTCATCAATGTAATTAACCCATATTATATCATCCCTTAGATAAAATGGTACTTCAACTAAATGTGTTTCTTCTATTCATGAAATATCGGGTTCTTTGCAATATGTATAACACTATAGCTATTGTAGTGTAATTAATTTTCCTCTCGATTTCTACCCAGATCATCCAAGAAGCTTTCAGCTATACCATCTTATTTCCCTCTTCTGTTAGAACAATTTATTCTTCCCATTTGGTAGATAGAGGCACCACCTTATTTAGTTTAGATATCCTTCTCAATGTAGGACATCCACATGTAAATAAATAACTTGTGATACTCCTTCTAATGAAATCACCTCTAAGGTCTCCATCCACATACCCCTACAATGAATTTCCTTTTCCAAATCACTGAGATACCTCCTTTATTCACTTCAGATACCTCAATATCCATTTTAAAAAATATGAATGTATATTTCTTGGGCTAGATATATACCAACTCCCAATTCCCAGTTCATGAGAAATTTCAGGTCTAGTACAGACCATGAACTATATCAAATTTCTAATAGCTAATTCATATAGATCCTTTTTAATGTAAACAAACTATTCTTATATCATTAGTGAGTTATACTTTTATAATTTTAAATATCCTAGTAGGGGAATAAAAACTAACTTTTCATACAAAATAATAAATATTCTAAAAAACATTCCAACGTAGTGAGCCTGTGATAACTTTAGTGTTCTTACTGCGTAGTCTCTCTTTATATTCATCCCCAAAATATTTCCAGTTTCTCCAAGATGATTCATCTCAAACTCCTCATCCAACTTCCATTTCATATCATTAATACTTTTTATACATGATACTGCAATAAGAATGCCATACACATATTAAATCAGTATAATATATTCATAACCAAAATACATGATGTAGAAACATTGATACATTTCACATAATTTTTATTCATTTATGGGAATAAAGGATTCAACGTTTTTATTCCACTATCTAGGTGCCTCCTTCAACCCATATAAGCCCTTCTGGAGTTTTCACAGTAGGTATTCCTTCCCAGAATCAACATATTCCTCTGGATGCTACATATAGATTTCCTCCTCCAGATCTCCATGAAGAAAAGAAATATTGACATCAATATAATCAAGATAAAAGTCTTCTGATTCCACAATTCTAAAACCACATGAATGGTTGTAAGATTCACTACATGTGACAAAATTTTAGTATAATACACTCTCTCATATTGAAATACTTTCACCGCCAGCCTTTGTTTCTACCTCTACTTTCCATAGCATTCTTCCTTGACTAGGTATACCCACTTGTTCTGCAATTATTTCTCTCATTGTGGAAAAGTTGCTAAATCCCAAGTGTTGTTATCATGAAATGATTAAATATCCTCTTTAATATCCATCCACCACTTTCTCTACTCTTTCAACTGTGTTTCCTCTTCAATTTTTTTTGATTCTCTACTTCCAGTCAATAAAAAATAATGTAAGGATGGTGAATATCTCTACATTAGAATTGTTACCCTTATTTATCTCCTCAAATCCACTTGAGGAGTAGGCTACCATTTTTTTATCACATGATCAAGCACACCATAAATCTCCAATTGTTCATGTCACTCTAATTATTTATTCCTATTGTCAATTTTAACTACATGAACGTCCTTGTATATGACTACTTCATTAAATACCAAATTCTAGCTCCTGATGACCATCTAGTTAAGATCATCACAAAATAGGTAACAAAACTACTCAACACCATATCCAATAAATAAACGTGGTTTGGAATTAACATCAAGAACATGAATTATCATCAATACGTACATATGAAAAACTTCCAAAGACTCTTAAATGTGAGGGTATTATGTTCTTTAAAGAACATAGATCCTTGGGTAAACATTATCCCATTGTTATATATGGAATCTTATTGATGAGATATACCACCATTTTCATTGCAGAAACTCATAAAACCGTAGGTTACCCTTAGTGTAGCCTCATGTTTCTGGAATGTTTAGTCAATGTTCTATTCATCATTTCTGCCACACCATTCTCTTATAGTATTCTTGGAATAATATTATTCAACCAGATTCCATTATTTTGAAATAATTATTTAAACACATTAATTTAATAAGCTCCATCATTGTCATACCTCAAATATTTCATATTTGTTCCCGAATCATTCTTCACCATGGTCTTCCACTTCTACAACACCTTAACAAATCCAATTTACTTTTTAGAAATTAAACCCATACCTT
Source organism: Viscum album (assembly GCA_963277665.1). Lineage (NCBI taxonomy): Eukaryota > Viridiplantae > Streptophyta > Magnoliopsida > Santalales > Viscaceae > Viscum > Viscum album. The sequence goes on from OY728132.1 coordinate 495,626,858, forward strand.
CCTTATTGAGTCATTAATAAATGTCACAATATATTGTGACCCTCTAAGGAAATGTATTAGTGCAGGCCCCAGGAATCATTGTGCACTAGGTCTATGTTTCTAGCCTTTGGTGTTCTTCCAACTTTTCCAAAAGATACCATGTTATGATTTCCAAGGATAAAATCCTTACAGAAGCCAAATTAAATCGAATTTACCTTTGGTATAATTAATTTTGTTTCCAGTACCATCATCACCTTCTCACTCATGTGTACTAACATATAACACCACAATTTTGAATCTGAGATAGAAATTATTGATGCAATCATATCCATGGAAATCTCAGTCATGTTGTAGAAGGTACCATTCTTTTCTCTCCAAGCTATAATGATAGATTCTTTGGCTATCTTCCATAAACTAGCAGTGAATGTGGTAATAAATCATTCATCATCAAGTAGTATATCATAAATATGATATCTTCTTAATCTTGGGATGTACCTCATGTCTTCCAAAACCATAAAACTCCCACTATTGGTCTTTATTCCTGCATCACCCTTCACCATGATCTACAAGAGTTCATTATCAATAATATGTACCGTTTCAAAATTTAGAAAAACATAGTTATTCAGGAAACCCTTATCTAACATGGAATGAGAAGACTCCCCTAATTTTAAAATTCAAGACCCCATAGGGATATACATTCTCTGTATCAACACATCATCAATTCCATTATCCACCTTATTTTCTTCATGTTTTTTATGTTGCATTCATTTTTCTCTACAGTCCTTAACATGTACCTTCTTCCCAAAAATATAGAAGGTGGGACTATCCCCCTTTGCCTACCATGGCTCTTTCCCCTGAAATTTAATCATCCTCTATGATTATCTCATTGTGCATATCTTTCTCTTTCTTCAATGTTCAGGGAAGAACCCGAGAACTTTCCTAATTCTATTCTTCAAATATTGTCACCGAGGATCAGGTTCCGCACATACTTCAGAGCCATATCGGTATTTTTTGAAGAATTGCTTACACCTATTACATTCTATTCCCAAATATTAGGTAATGAAGCCAGTAAAACCAGTGCACATACCTCATCATCAAGAGAAATAGCCACTAATGTTAACTGACTAATGATGGTGTTGAATTTGTTGTCATGATCTATAACAATCTATCCCTCAATCAGGTTTATATTGAATAATCATTGCATTAGGTACACTTTATTTGATGTTTAAGGCTTCTCGTACATATTTTTGAGAGATTTTTTTATCCCAACAACCATCTTCTCCTCTTTGATGTTAAAACCACATTTTTTCCAACATATGGTGAAACAATCCTTGAACCTATAGATATACAAGATCCCACACCATCTTCTTCATATTCATTGGATTTAGACCCAAAAATGTCAAGTTATTTTTTTTATAATGAAAATGCCCGATCTGTATCTTTCAATAAATGAAGTCTGTTCCATCGAATTGACTGATCTCTGCCTTGAATTCTTCCATACCCGTTGTTCAATTCAAGAAATCTGAACTCAAACTATGATACCAGTTATTTCATAAATGATGAGATTCACACAAAAAATGTTAATAGATTAACAAAATACATAAAAAAGATGAACAAGAAGAAGATTATCATAGAAACAATGATTTATATAGTTCAAGAATATTCCCAACATCCATGGAGAGGTAGTAATATCACTATGAAATATGAGAGCACAATTATAGATAGTTTTTAGAGATTCAAGAAAATAAATACATAGCTTTAATTGAGATAATAAAGAAGACAATTAACTATTACACCAACCACATAGAACGTACATTGCGCTATAATGATAAAACCACCTAAGTAAAAAAATACTATAGTGGGTGTTGTCTATAATTCATGGAGATATTGTAATAGTATCTCCAAAGTACTCACTACTACAGTTCCCTTTTGGTGTCACTGATCAGCCTTTCTATAGTGTTATTCCAAAGTCCACACTACAAAAATGCCCAGTTGAGTATTGGATGAGGGCCAAAAGCATTCATCCCAATATCCCAAATGGATCTTCATCCACTAATACAATAGAAGTATCTCTCTCCTAACCATTTTTTACTAGATCTTTATTCAAAGGCGGTAGAGAAAGAGATATAAAATGGGTTTGGTATTGAAGAAATATAATATAGGATAACATCCAAAAAGTCTCACTTAAATAAAATAAGTATAAACCAACTTTTATATATGCCCTAATAACTTATAAGTATGACTAGTATAAATTATTTTGTTTCATAAACATTTCAAAAGGTTTTAAATAAATGAATTGTTTTTATTCAATCTCCATAAATTCATTTAACATTTTAAAAAATATGTTAAAACATTGAAATCCAAAAAATTATTATCAAATTATGTACATACAAGAATGATAACTATCAAAAAGGAAGATTAAAGGAACCAATATGTTATCATATAACACCCATGACCACACAAAACCCCATGATGTAGTAACACTCACTATGCCATAGTGTATCGATGCACATATCATAATGATGAAAGGCTTGTCATGGGTCCTGTAGAAAATAAATTTATGAACCAAAATTTGATACAAAAATTGTGGGCCACAGGTTGTCGCCACATAGGATAGTTTTATGGGTGTATTATTATCTTTTTTAGGAGTTTAATTTATATTAACTGTGATTTAATAAGGTGAGTTTTCAATTTTGATTTATTTTTTACCTAATCATGGATATCCACTTCCTTATTATTAAATAATGATTCCATTTGTCACTCACCAATTTTCTATTTAATCAAGTGAAACATCACCAATACCATATCCTTGTTATTTCAGCTTAATAAAAAGAAAGAAACAATCAATTCACCCACTACATTCACCACGCATAATAATTGGATATCTACAATCACCTAGAGATCATCCTACTACTCACAATCACAAGTAATAGAGATAACCTATGTGGTGAATGTGTGAAATCCAATGAATCATGGAAGAAGAATTCAAAATTCATATAATGAATGGAAATGTCATAATTCCTAGAACATTCAAAAAAGTCTATAGAGACAAAAAATATATATAAATAATTAACAATTATGATTCATTAAAAAGGGGTAAGGATAATCTCCTCGACATAATAACTAACATCTTAATGTAATATTACTAGATTCATTACAACATAATAAAAAAAGAAATAAATGTAGTGTCTCTAGTTGATTCAAAAATTTTATCCCTAATACCTTCTTTAGTGAAGACACTACACCAAAAACTTCTTTCAACAATGAGATTTTAGAATTTAACAATTCTTTAAACCACCAATTAATGGTTTTAAAATGTTTTTCTTTCAAGGCCATCACATAATGAGGGGTTGAAAATCATTTCATGTAACTTTTAATAAATTTTTGTGAAATTGTAACACCCCAATATTTCAAGGTATATTTTATTTTTAAATAAATTCAATAGCTTTCATTTCATGAAATACTGAGTTCGAGTGCACCATGATCTATTATCCTAGCCATTTAAATAGTGGTTATGAATATTATTAACCACATTATGAATCTTATGTATATTCTATATTATTTTAACATTTATCTTAAGTTTTTCCTAGATAATTATATAAGAACAAATCCAATTTTATGCATAAAAACTATTTTTAAAGGTGAATTTTACCACATTTTAATGGAACAGATATTTTAAAACTAAAATTTGGAAATTCTATAAGTTTTATTTTTCCAAAAAATTCTTCATTTTTTAATTTGAAATATCTAAATTATATTAGGGTGAATTTTTGGTATTTTTCTGGGAGCATTCCTTTTTTGATGAAAATAGAAAAATACTACATTATAGTTAAAAAAATGAATTTACATTTAAAAATATTTTAAATTGATTTATAGAGTCATAATATATCAATAATTTATATGTTAATCCAATTTAGGTAATTTTAATCATTTTTAATTAAAAGTATGTATAAAAACTTATTGATCTTTTGGACATTTCCTTTTACCCACCTTCTGGCCATATATATAAGATTGGTGAAAAAATTAATTTCACCACTTCTTGGAATTGAATTTGAAAATAAAGACATAATTTATTTAATTAGTATTATATTTATAGTCTAATAGGATAAAATTGATTTTTGGATATTATGAATAGTAACTTTAGTAATTTTTTATTTACCACGGTTAAAGGTAAATCAGGTAATTAATGGTAAATATAATGTAGTAATATTATAAAATTACCCTAACACTTATCCTAATTTAATTGGATAAATGGGTCTCTACCAAAATCAACCTTTGGATGAATTTATAATATTTTTAAGCCACTTCTTTAAGAATATGTCATTTATTATATTTTATTTAAAGATTAGTTAAAAAGGCATACGCTTGTTTTTAATTAGTATTAAAATTTTAATACATGGTTATATATAAGATAAATTTTACTATAAATATTAATTTAAAATATAATAAATATATTTATATAATGATAATTCATTTTTAAATTTTAGAGAATAAATAATTTATTTAATGTCTTTGATAATAATGATGAAGTAATTATTCAATTATGTAAATATCAAATAAATGATCTTAAAATTATTAAAATGAATATATAATTTGACATAATTAATGAAATCCAAAATTTTTATAGATTAATTAGACATTTTATTGACATTTTATAATTTTTGGTTCCAATTTATCATGTTTTTATTATATTTTTAGAAAAATAAATAATGAATAGTGTAAAAATTGACATAAATGATACTTTAAAATAAATAATATTATTTGAAAGGATATAAAAATCATGAAAATATAAAATTCAGAAAATAACTATAGTAAGGTTTAATATGTCACCAATGATCAACTTTTCATTGTTTTTCATTTAATAGTTACTATATTAACCCTTAATATTAAAATATCCTTATTGTCACGGTAAGAGTTAAAGAGTTTAACTACATGTTAAAGCCAAATGATTTGGGTAAGAATGTGGCATAAACTTGTCTAAAAATTTCTAGTTGATAATATTTATACCCAAAATCCTATTATATTTGAATTAAGTCACTTTAGATACATTTTAAATTAAAAATTAGTTTATATAAATTTAATATTTTAAGAGTTTCCTAGAGTGCCCCTCCCCTCTCTTATAGAAAGGCACCTACTCCCTCACTTCCTAACACCACTTTGAGCCTTATAGATCGACCAAACCCTATAAATTTATTCTCAAAAGATTCTTAGATAAGTTTTTGAGATCCTTTTATACTAAAAAGACCACCCCTAGTGTCCCTAAGTGAAGACCCAAAGGAAGTCCATCGAAGAAGAGGTAATTGTTTTACCAACTCATTCAAGTTATTTTCCTCTTCTACTTTATATTTCTATGTTTTTCCATAATAAAGTAATAAATAAAATATTATATATATTATTATAGTTATTATGACTATAGGATGACCATATTTCTCATTTTATCCATCATACAAAAACAATATCACCATGCATGCGTACATATGACTTACCGTCTCTTTGTTGTGATGTAATTTGTTTTTCATAACAACATTATTTGGATAGATATAATGATTAATAAAATGGATATAAATAATAAATATTATATTATATTTATTATTTATAATTAATATACCATCCAATTCAACAACACTTTATCATTAAGGGAATGATACTGTCGCTCGTGCACACATATGACTTACTGTCTCAATGACGCGATGAGATTCATTATCAATGATAACCATTTAAGAATGATTATAAAAATTTATGTGATGAATAAATATAAAATTTATAAACCTTATATCATTATGTATATGAATTAAATATATTATATCCATAATAAATTGTACTTAAATGAAAAAACAATTATAAGAAATTGAAACCGTGAACACTCAAAACATTGGTAATAATGATATATTATTATGAAAAGGATATAAGAGGATAATATATTATATCATAAATATTGATATGGTTTCAGTATAATTTGATAACATTTGATAACTATTATAATTATGGTTAACACACCCTCAACTAAAAAAAATTATGAGGTAAAGGATAATTTTAAAATCATATTATTATTAGAAATTGTTTATACATAAGTACTTAATAGGACAAATTTATCAACCATGTCCATGTTTCTTAAAAATTTATTTCAAAATAATCTTAATATTATTGTATTATATTTTAATTTAATTTTTATCAATATTTTACTTTTGATAAAATGTTCTAAAAGGAATATTTTATTCCTTTTCTGAATGAGTTTCTTTATGACCTTTTCAAAAAAATTCAAAAGTAATGTTATTTATTTAACAAATACTGTATGAGAAAATCTTACTTAAAAAACTTACAACATTTTTTTCATTAAAAATCACTTCTTCTAAAATTGTGTGTCCCTTTTAAAATAATTTCAACAGAAAATGAGTATTTAGGTCAAGAATTGTTTAATGATTTAATTAGACTACTTTCAACTATGTCAACGTCGATTGTAATATTTTATTCTTAATCAAGCTTGGTCTCTTAAGATAATATTTACCATATTTTATTGAAAGTTAATAGGATATATTTGACTGTGGATGTTTCATTTTGATACCATTCTGGGTTTATGGTTAATGTATTGGAATTTTGTATACTAGTTTTAATAAAAATGTTTTTTTGGATATGTTTCAAACTTTTCATATGAGAAATACCTTGGACTTAGTAAGTGACGGAAAAGTCCCTATATAGCCCCTAGATGCATCGATAGGTCTCATGAGAAAAACTAGTTTTGGTTTTGGATAATGTATTACGTGTTATGTATAGTGTATTGGATGAAGCTTTGATAAAATGTTTATGATGTGTGACATTATGCATTCCCTCATTATGAGATTAATTATTGAATATCAATTTGATTATTAAACTTATAGAATATAAATGATAATGTGTATTTTTCATGTATTTATTTATAAGGAGTTATTTTTTCATCTTATATCCCTACAATATTATACTCAATATTATGTTTTAATGGCTTTTGTTTTTAGTTATTCACATTTACTTACAGTTTATTTTTATTTATGATAGCTTCCATTGTGTTGTTTACCCTTACTGAGAATCTTATCTCACCCCTTTATTATGTTTCATTTTTCTTATGGATGATAAGATTTATATTATGAATAACTTTTAGGGATAAGAAAAGGGAATAATAGTGTTTTCAAAGGAGATTTTATGTTGTTTTTCATTTCAAGATGTAATTGAAAAAATATGTATGTAATCTAGCTTCCAAAACTACTAAACTAATCTATAATTTGGAATTTGAGTATTATATATATTCCAGTGTAATGAATTAAGGCACCAAATCTGTGATACTGGGTTCAGGGTTGTCACAGTTGGTATTAAAGAAAGTTTATTTGAAACCATGGAAACTATATTTATAAAACAAAGTTTATGGAATATAACCCTAAGATAGACTTTGAGGATAAGTATAGAAGAATGTCCTAAAATTTTTGTTTGATAGAGATTATGTAAATATTCTTGGAAATACATCCCTATCTGGATACTACATGTTTACATGGTTGTGACACGAATGTACCAAGAAGTAACATCTATGACAGTGTATGTCGGGCCTGACGTGATGTAACTGAGTACACAAAAATATTCCTTACAGTGTACCTTGTTTGACACTCTCAGGGGATATTCTTAGGATATTTCAAATATTCATTACAAAACATGATGAAGGATTTAAATATAAATATTTCCCCAAATAAATAGTTTTTATTATTAAGAGATTATCTATGCATAAATTTTCAATTTATTCTAAGTGTTTTACTAATTTGAAATATTCATTATGATTCATAATCTAATATAGTGTTTGACATTTTTTAGAAATGGAACCTAGTGGATAGAATGGAAACTGTATCAACGCATGTAATTCATGTAGGGATTTTCCACTTATGATAGATAATTACAATGGATCTATATTTACAACTGGTGCAAAACAAATTAAAACTATAATAAGAAATATGACTCTGGTTATAAATAATAACCTTAACTGTATATAGAACCCTGATCCACAATTTGAAGGAACAATGTTATACGACCAATTGAGAAAAAAACCTCTATTATTAAATGGGACTAAAAATACATTTGTAGCTGAGCAATAGATAAGTTCTTTAGTGTATATATTAATTACTTTAGGAAGTAATGTATGGGAGAAGGTTTTCATGTAAATTTATTTTCTCTCAATAAATGTGGGTGAATGGTTGTCATTTATTGGAGACATGCAGGAGGATGAATAAATAGAAAACCTGGAATGGAAGGAATTTAGAAAAGTTTTCTTAGAAAAATATTTTCCTCATGAATAATGAGAAGAGATGGACCAAAAATTTTTGATACTAAGAAAAAAGGAATAAGAGAATGTTTCATAGTACGAAGCTAACTACACAGGGTGGGAATGGTATACTACATATTATATATTTAATCCAAAGGGTATGATTGATCGATTAATTGATGGATTAAAACCATTTCCCCAGTGAGAACTAGTCTCCTAAAATTTCTCATCATACCAAGATATAGTCTTATGTTATATCAAAATAGAAAATGAATTATCTAAGTATTATGACATTAAAGGAAGGAAAGAGAAGAAGAGGTTTATTAAACACTCTGAAAAATTAAACATAGAAAAGGGGAATAAGAGAATATTTGACATTCTATCCTATTATTATTGTTGGAAGAAACACCCTCGTACTTTCCTAAAGGTAATGGGAGTCCGTTATAAGTGTTGAGAAATAATTCACCAAGTCTATGATTTCAAGGGAAATAAAGAATCAAATAATGTTCAATGTTATAATTATAAATAAATGTGATATTATGAAAATTATTTTCCAAAGTTTCAAAGAGAATTTTCACTAGAAAAATCCCTAAGAGTAGAGCCTAGATTATGTGATCATAAAATCTAATTTTGAAGTTCTTAATGATGTGGTGGCAGGTACTTTAATCATCTCTTAAAACATAGACAATTCTATATTTGATTTTGGATCATCGCATTCTTTTATATCATCCCATTTTTCTAAGAAATTTATACATTTCTCTTTTGATTTAATAAGGGAGTTTTTAGTTAACTCCCTAAGATAAGTATCATTACAACAAAGATGTACCAATAAATACCCTATATAACACATAAATGTGATTTATTTGCTGAAAATGACATCATACCTATGGTTAACTTTGATACAATCATTATTATTAATTGTATTTAACGATATGATGAAAATAATTATTGCAAAAAGAAGGGAATTATAGTATGTGGGTAAGAAAAATAATCCCTTATCATTAAAGTAGTAAATTCATCATATGATTGTTATCTAGATCCATCCCTAATAGCTGTACTGAATGAAATTATTGGGGATGAAGTGAAAAAAAACTAGTAATGAAGAAGGTAATCTTAAATTTGAGGATGTACCTATTGTGAAAGAATACATTGATGTATTTCCTTTGGAATTACTTAGAAATACCCCAGAGCATGAAGTTGAATTTTACATTGATTTAATCCCTTAGGAAAGGACAATATCAAATACTCATTATAGAATTCCCCCTCTGTAATTAGTGGAGTTGATGAATGAAAACGAGTATTTGGGTAATAAGGAATTTATTCTCCCCAGTGTTTCACCATGGGGATCCATTTTTCTCTTCATTAGGAGGAATTTGGATCAATGAGGTCGTGCATTGATTATAGGGAAATAAATGATATTATAATAAAGAAAAAGTATCATCTTCTTCACATTGATGACTAGTTTGATCAACTTTACAGAGCCCAATATTTCTCAAAGACTAATCTCCATTTTGGGTATCACCAATTACAAGTAAAGAAGGAATAAATTACGAAGACAACTTTTGAATGAGGTATATACATTATGAGTTTATAGTAATTCCATTTGGATTGACTAATTCACCCTATATTTTTATAGACCAAATGAAAAGAATATTTAAGGAATACATTGATGATTCTTTGGTGGTATTTATTGATTATATGCTGGTGAATTCTAAAAACTATGAATACCATGTGAATCACTTGAAAATTATTCTTAATACTCTTATAAGGGAAGAGATTTATAGGGAATTTAGTAAGTGTGATTTCTGGCTTCCAAAAGACCCATTTCATATACATATTTTCTCTAAAGAAGGAATATTAGTTGATCTTTCAAAGAAAAATGATTTCAAAGAATTGCCTAAAGTAACCCACATAAACAAGATACATAGTTTTTTTCGTTTGGAAGGCTATTATTAATAGTTAATTCAGAAATTTTCCCGATTGGATAACCCATTAATCAAAATTACACGTAAAGGGAATAAATTTGTTTGAAAAAAGGAGTGTGAAGAATGTCTTGATGAACTAAAGAGAAGATTATTCAATGATAATATTTTGACTCTACCATCTAGAAGTTATGGGTTTTTCATATATTGGGATGCATCAATGTGGGGACTTGGTTGTGTGCTAATTAATAATGAATAAGTTATCACATATGCATCAAGGCAATTAAAGACTCATGAAAAAACTATCCAATCCATGATCTGAAGATTTCTTCTATAATATTCACATCGAAAATATAGGGACATTATCTCTATGGTGAAAGATGTGATATATACATAGGTTGAAAATCCTATAATACATATTCTCAAAGAAAGAGATCAACATGAGAAATAGGTGATGGCTCGAGATACTCAATGATTACGATTTCTCAATACACAACCATCTAAGTAAGGAAAATAAGGTAGTATATGTGATGTGTAGGAAAGATCATGGTGTTCTGAAACAAATAAGGATTTATAAGGATTCAATGATCATGGACCCAGTAAAGTTGGATATGAGAATTTCATAGGAAGTAGAGACATAAACAATCTTTCAAATGATTGAAATACAATATATATTAGAGAAGATAAATAATTCTCAATCTGATGATGATTACTTTCAGAAGAAGATTAAAAGTGTGAATGGAGGATAATAATCAGACTTTGTTTGTGAAGATGGTGTTTAAAAATTTAGGAAGTGGCTATGTGTTTAATCTATACATGATATAAAAAGATACTTGTTGGATGATACACATAGATAAACTTTCTATATACACCCTAGTAGCACAATGATATTTAGGGACTTTAAGGAACATTTTTGGTGGGAGAAGATGAAGTGGGGAATTTTTTATTATTCCTCTAGATATTTGGTTTGTTAATTAGTGAAAGATTTGAGTAAACATCCTAAAGGAGTTTTATAACCTCTTCATTTTCTATGAAGAAATTGGATGAAATTACAACAGAATTTTCTATGGGACTAATAAAGGCTCCTAGAGAGAATGATACAATACGGGTCATCATTGATCACCTAACCAAATCTACACATTTCCTTGCTATAAGAGAAAAAAGCCTCTTGACTACCTCATAAGACTATATTAATTAACTTCTAAGACTTCATGGTGTAATTTTATTGATTATGTCTGAACATGATCCCAATTTTTCATTAAAATACAAGAAATGTCTCCAAAATTCTCTAGATAATAAGATTTATTTGAGCACAACCTACTATCCACAAATAGATGAAAAGTTGGAGAGAACAATTCAAATAATAGAAAACATGTTGCAGTTATGCTCACTCGACTTTCATGGTATATGGATCAAAACATACATTTGGTAGAGTTTTAATACAATAATAGTCTCCATTAAAGTGTTCAAATGGAACCATAAAATGCATTTTATGAAAAGAGATGTAGTACTCCAACTTTTTGGGATGATGTTGGTGAAATGAAACATGTAGTCCTATAACATGTTGAGGAAACAACAGAAAGGTTAAGACTATTCAAACCCATATCAAAGTAGCTCAAAGTATGCAAAAGATCTATGCCAATAACAAAAGGATGAATTTCTAATTTCAAGTGGGGGATCATGTTTTATTAAACTTATCTCTATTGAAGGCTGTTATAAGATTTGGTAAAAAGGTAAAATTAAATCCCAGGTACATAGAAACTTTTGGAATTATAGATTGAGTTGGAGCTTCGGATTACTGTTCAGAAATACACCAAGTCTCTCTAAAGTTACTCATGTGTTCCACATATCACTGTTAAGGAAATAAATTCCAGACCCAATGATTGTACTCACCTATAAAGAAATATAATTGGAACTAGATATATGTTACTGTTAAGATCCTATTAGGATTCTTAACACTAGAGAGAAAGTGTTGAGGAATTAGACAACTATACTAGTAAAGGATCTTTAGAGAAACCATAAAATGGAAGAGGAGACATTGGAACCTAATGAATTTATGATTAAAAATCACACAAATGTTTTTATGAGGTGTTATTATGGAAATTTTGAGGAATAAATTTTTGAATGAGGGAAGTGTGTATCACTCAATGATTCCACGGTACGTTTCCCTTTGAAATAAATTCAGTATCTTGTGTTGCATGTAGCACTGAGTTTTAGCGCACCATGATTTATTAACCTAGAAATTTAAAATATGGAATATGAATAGTATTAACCAAATTACGAAACTTATGTAAATTACATTAAATTTTAACATTTATCTTATTTGTTTTATAAAAAATTATATTATAAAAAATATGATTTTAAGTATAAAAACTATTTTTAAAATACGAATTTTTTCACCTTTTAATGGAACTCCAATCATAAAACAATATTTTGGAAATTTTATAAATTTTATTTTTGAAAATATAAATCATTTTTTAATTTTTAATATTAAAATTATGTTAGGTTAATTTTTTTATTTTTCTGAGAGGTTTCATTTTTTGATGAATAGTGAAAATACTACATTGTAGCTAAAAAACTAAATTTTCATTTAAAATTATTTAAAATTTAATTTTAAATTAAAAATAGATCTATAATACATATATTAATCTAATATAGGTTATTTGAATAATTTTATATTAAAACTAGATATAAAAACTTACTGATCTTTTGAACATTTCCTTTTACCCATATTCTCGCCACATCTACGAGATTAGTGCTAAACTTAATTTAGCCAAATATGTTAATTGTATTTGAAAAAATAGACATAAATTTTTTAATCAGTAGGATATTTAGATTCCAATATAATCAACATAATTTTTGGATATTATTAATAGTAACTATAGAAAATATTTATTTTCCAATGTTAAGGGTAAATCATGAAAATAATGGTAAATATAATATTATAGTATTATAATATTATAAAATTACCCCAATACTTGTAATAATTTAAGTAGATAAGTGGGTTTCAACCAAAATCAACCATATTGTAAAATTATACCCTTTATAATCCACTTGGGTAAGAATATGACATTTATAATATTTTATTTAAAGTTAAGTTAAAATTTTCATACACTTATTTTTAATAAGTATAGAATTTTTAATATATGGTCATACCAAAGAAAAATTCGACTATACATATTAATTTGAACAATAAGAAATTTATATTCATCATGATATTTTATTTAATTTTTAGAGAATATATATTTTAATTAATGACTTGCATAATAATGACACAATAATTGTTTAATTAATTAAAATATAAAATAAATGATATTAAAAATATTTGAATAAATATAATTTAACACAATTAATAAGATAAATGAATTTTATAGATAAATTAGTCATATTAGTGATATATTAGAATTTTTGGTTTGAAGTAATCATGTTTATATGATATTTAAAAAAACAAATAATGAATAAGTTCAAAATTGATATAAATGATACTATAAAATAAATAATATTTAATTAAATGATATAAATTTCTTAAAAAATAAAATTTTGAAGAATAAATATAATAAGGTTAATTATTTCATCAATTATCCAATTGGGATTCTGTTGTCATTTTATGGTAACTATATTAACCCCAAAGCATAAAAAACACAAGTTGTCACAGTAAGTGCTAAAAGTTTAACTATGGGTTAAAAGAAAAATATAAGGGTGATAATGTGACCTAAAAATGTTTAATAATTATTTTATGAGATTATTTAGAACCATATTTATCTTATCTTTTAAATAACTCAATTTATATCAATTTTAAACTGAAAATTAAATTATATTAACTTAATATTTTGAGAGTTTCCAAGAGTGCCCCTCCCCTATCTTTTAAAAGGAACTTCCTCCCTAACTTACTCACACCACATTTAGAATTATAGCCAGTCCAACCCTAACCATTTCTCCTCAAAAAATTCTCAGATATGTTTTGGAATTCCTCATCTTCTAAAAATACCACCCCAGGTGTCTGTAGGAGGAGACCCAAAAGAAGTCTATCGAAGAAGACATAATTGGTTTACAAAATAATTCAAGTTATTTTATTCTTTGACTTCATATTCCAATTTTTTTCCATATTATAGAAGTAAATATAGTATCATCTACATTCTTATACACTATTATGATTATGGTACAACCATATTTCTCATTTTATCTATCCTATAAAAATCAATTTCACTATGTGTGCGTATGTACGACTTGCCGTCTTCGCATTGCGGTGTAATTTATTTTTCACCACCACATTATTTGTAAGAGTATAATGATGAATATAATGGAAATAAATAATAAATATGAAATGATGTTTATTTTTTATAATCAATACACCATCCAATTAATCACTTTACCATTAAAAGAATGATACCATCGTTCATGTGTACGTACGTCCTACCTTCTCCACGGCAAGATGAGATTAATCCTCCATGACAACCATTTAAGAATGATTATAAAAATTTATATTATGAAAAAATATAATATTTATGAAAATAATATAATTATTTATATGGATAAAATATATCCCATGCATAAGAAATAGGAATTACATGACAAAACATGCATTGGAAAATGAAATAGTTAACACCCAAAATAATGGTAAGAATGAAATATTATTAACAAAATGATATAAGAGAATCATATATGATATAATAAATATGGATGTAGTTATAGTATACTTTCATAACATTCCTTAACCATTATATAGGTGGTTAACACACCCTCAACTAAATGAAAGTATGAGGTAAGGGTTAGTTTTACAATTTCATTATTATCCAAGATTGTTTATATGTAATTATTTACTAGGACATATGTTTCATCCATGTACATGTTTCATAATAATATATTTCAAAATATTATTAGAATTCTTCTAAAATTGTTCAAATTAATTTTTACCCATGTTTTACTTTTTATAAAATGTTTTGAAAGGAATCATTTATCATTTTCCAAACGAGGTACTTTATGACCTTTTTTACAAAATACAGAAGAAATATTCTTCTTTTTAACTTATATGACATGGAAAAAGCTTCCTTTACAATCTTATCTGATTATTTTCATTGATTTTTTTATTTTAAAATTACATGTTCCATTTAAAATAATTTCAATATAAAAAGTGGGTATTTCTATGATTATGTTTTTTATGATTATTTAGACTACTTTAAACTATGTCATCATCCTTTGTTTGATTTTATGGTTAATTGAGTTTGGTCTCTTAATATACCATATACTATATTTTATTAAAAGGGTTTATGATATGTTTGAATTTGGATGTGCTTTTTTGATACCATTCATAGTTTATGGTTAATGTACCAACATTTCGTATGCCAATTTTAACATGAATGTTTATGTTTTGTACGATTCACCCTTTTCATATGAGGAATGTATTGGACATATTACGTGATGGGAGGGACCCACTATAGCCTCTCGATGCATTAGTAGGTCTCATTATACAACTAGTTTGGGTATTGGATAATATCTTACCAGTTTATGTATACAATCAGGACCGAATCCTTGACAGTATGTTTATGATGTACCACATTATGTATCCCCTCATTATAAGATTAGTTATTCATATTCCATTTGATAATTCAACTAGTATAATATCCATGGTTTTGAATAATTATCATGTGGCCATTTATATGGTGTTATTTGATCAGCTTATATCCCTACCTTATTATTCTAAAGATAATGTTTTAATGGCATGTGTTTTTAGTTATTGACCTTTCATTATGGTTTATGTTTAATTATGATAGCTTTCATAGTATTTTTTACCCTTATTATGAATCTGAGATCACCCATTTCTTATGTTTCATTTTCCCTAGGATGTGAATATGTATATTATGAATAACTTATAGGGATATGATAATGGAATAAGAGGATTTTCAAAGGATTTACTATGTTGTTTTTCATTTCAAGATGTAATGTAAAACTTGTGTGTATAATTTGGCTTCCAAAGTTTCTAAATTGATCGGTCCTTTGGTATTGAAGCGTTGTATCTATGTCAATGTAAGAAATTCAGGCATCAACTCTAGGATACAAGGGCCGAGGCCATTACAAAAATGATTTCATAGTGGATTTTTTAATTTTTTAATTATTTATTATTTATTATTTATTAATATTATTTATTATATATTATTTCCACCACTCCTTGGGCCACCCAGACCCACCTAGTAAAATCAAGCACAAACACACACACACACACACACACAAACACACACACACACACACACACACACACACACACACACACACACACATATCTTTGTGTCTTTGTGTTTGTGTTTTGAGATTTGAACTCCCTTCCTATTTCTAGTTCTATAAAGTCTCAACCCCTTTACAAAGCCTTTCATGTGGAAACTAAATAGAAATTAATATACATAAATATATACAAATAAATACATTTAAATACATACATTCATACATATATATGTTTTTATACATGATTACATTTATTCATAATTTATAGATACATAAATGTTAGAATAAAATTTAGGAAAAATATTTTTATGTTTATATATAAAATAAAATAACATATACAAATGTCTATAAATATACACAATTACATATAAATATATATAAATATAAATAAATATATGTAAATACAAATAAAAATAAATAAATAAAAATAAATAATTATAATTATAGATAAATATATATAAATATTTACATACATACATACATTAATAAATACACACACATGTATATATATAATTAAATACAATTACATATATACAAACATAATATATATAAATATAAAAAATATAAATAATAATAAATACAAATTAATATCTATAAATATTATCAATATAAATAAATTTACATAAATATATATAAATAATTATAAATACACATAAATATAATATAATTTAATTGTGTGTATATATATATACAAAAAGAAATATATATATATAAAATAAAATAAAAATAAATAATTTTTTTATATAGATATAAATATATAAAAATATAAATAAATGCATAACAAATTTTATAAATATATATAAATATACATCAAATTACATAAATATATATAAATATAAATATATATAAATATAAATATATATAAATATAAATATATATAAATATAAAAATATATAAATATAAATATATATAAATATGAATACATAGATATATAAATATAATTTTATATGAATAAAAGAACTTAATATGTATAATTATTTATAAACAAAAACAAAAAAAATAAATATAAATAAATATAATCATAAATATATATTAATAAATACATATAGAAACCTATAAATAAATATAAATATAAATAAATTTACATAAATATTTACAAATATAAATATAAATATATATAGTTGATTATAATTATATATATAAATAGATATAAATATACATAAATATCTATATATATATATATCCACGTAATATATATATATATATATAGATAAATATTAATATATATAAATTTAAAAGCATATAGGGAGAGATGTAGTTTGAAGATTGAGAGGTCTAAGATGATGATTATTATGGTGACTGGAGTTCTTTGGTTTTTATGGCTTTCCTATATAAAAACACACTTTATCTTCTGGCTTGTGGCTAGATTTATGAGCTACTTCAGTAGGTTGATTCTTCATGAAGGTTCAAGGATGGGATTTTGCTTCCACACCCTAAATCTAATGATGTTAAAGATGCTAATTGGTGATATTTTTCCTTATTGAAGGTTTCGATTCTCAAAAGAGTTGTGAAAAAGGTTTTTGCAAATCATGTTGTTGTAAATGAAAATGTGATAAAGAATAGATTATATATTTATAAATTCATAATTACAACTAATTTGGTCTTACTGACTGGGGATACACCTTGGACCCCAAATTTTTTGTTTTATATGGGATATTTAACTCGGGGATTCATAGACTGGAGGTGTATCCCGATTTGTAAGGGCTTATTTTACAACGTACCCTTAAAGGAATTAACGTGAATAGAATGGATACATGGCTCTATTTATCAAAAAACAAGAACGTTATCAATTCAGAATTGGGATTTTCCTTTCAATATCTTCAACATTATGAACATACTGGAATAGGTCTAGATTATAATATCTGGTCCTAACTGGATACCATGGAACCTTCGAATTCTCTTTATCATTTTTTCAATTATTAGATTACATATTAAAATGGATAAAGCCACTATGGTTGGAGGTTTGGGATAATTTTCTATAATTCTATTATAGATTGATCATAAATATTTTTTGGTGGATAATGTGGTTTTTTCAACTTCAGAGGATGAAATTGATCTTAAAATTAAATATCACATGATTTATTCCTTTTGTATCATGTTTAATCCATTGAGCACTCACATGATGTTTTTTATAGATTCAACATCTATTATTTTTTCTCAATAAAGGGAGAAGATAAAAGAATCGATCAAAAGAATAAAAACATGAATAAGTCTAAAGAGATCAAAATGTATCTTTAGGCGAGAATCAATTGGTTGTTGTTGAGACTATAAATAGGAAGGGTCAAAATTTGGGGGAAATTTTTTCTCAGCCTAAGTTTAAAGGATGCTTATACACTCAACCCACAATTAGTGTGCCACAATAAGATTAAAGGTTTGAGGGTCCTATGGGGGATGAGAGTCCTATTTTCTTAAAAAAAGTGTTAATAGGGGTAGAATAATCTAAATCTCATCTAAATATAAATAATCCCATGTCCTGGTTTGACTTAGGGTATGAGAGGAAGATGTTACATGAATAGTTTACCATTATAAATTCTCTAACTATGGGTATGGATGATTATTAAAGTATTTAGGAATCTTAAGGTGGTCAAAGTGATAGTTAATTAACATCATAAGTCTATGTGGGATATGAATTTTGGAAAGAGAATAAAATGATTTCTAGTGATAAAAATGAAAAAAATTAATACAGTTTCTATTTCATTCAAGAAGATGAAGTTTGAGATGTGAAAAATTTTGATTAGATATAAGGAAAATTATTTAATTTTATGAAATTCCAAGGAATATCACATCAATAATTTCTTGAAGTTATCTCCCTCTAATGAAAACACCCCAAACAATTATTCTTAGGGATTAGATGCACCTGGGAATTTTTTTAGACTAGTAGGCCTTAGGGAAAATTGATGTAATTCCTACTATCATTGTTCCCTCTACTAGTAAAAGGGAAGCTGATAGGGTCATTACTTATCCTATTAGTAAGATAAATGTTAGAGGTTCTTCATTTTAATTTTTTTTATTGGGAAAATTAAAATTATTAGAAGTCACCAATTTTGATGAGATCCAAAACTTTAGGTTCATCAATGTCTTTATCACACAACTAAAATAAAGGAAGAAAAACTAAACCTCTTAAATTGTAAAAGGTAATCATTCTATATAAAAATGGATCTACTGATTGAGGATATTTTTTGAATAATTGAGTAGAATTTCGTATTTATATTTCTAATTTGTTAACTCTTCTCTATTATTTTGATGATAGTACTATTATTGACTTTCATTAAGAAGATTATTTCCCTAATAGAAAATAAAATTTATAAAAGCTGGATAAAAATGAGAATGAAAGGGGTTTGGATTACCAAGATCCTATTTGGAAAACCATAAAATCTTAGAGAAGAGGGTAACCACATGGTTGAGGTTTTCAATGTTTTATCCATAATCTATGTTTGGAAGAAACTATAAATGAGGATATATTGGTGTATGTCTTCATCTCTTTAGAACCAATGAATCCTTACATGGATCAAAAGTGTAGAAGTTAGAGGAAAGGACATCACCCATGTAGTTGGGGTTATGAATTTGTTCGACACAACAGGAGTCTTTGATATCAAGAATAGTTTTTGAAAACTCTTTAGCTAGATAGTAGGGACCAATCCAGAATTCATGTTTATTGGAGTTTTTTCTGGTTTATATTTTGAATGAGGGAAGAAATGGTTTTTCTTCCTCTATTATCTCTTATTTTTTGTTTTTCAATAATAAATACATATAAATATTCTTAAATATATATTAATAAATATAAATAAATATAAATAAATATAAATAGATATAGATATAAATAAATATACATAAATATATATAAATATATATGTGTAATTAAATATATTGTAATATATATTATATATAAAAAACATATAATGATACATAAATACACACACAGATATATAATCATATACACACACCCATATAATATTTATTGTTTATATTAAAATATTTATTGATAAAATTAAATTTTTCGATGTATATATATACAATTGTATATATATATATATATATATTTATAAATGACACTAAAATTTGGAAAATAATAAAATTTTGACACCATAATATCCATATGAATATAAGTATAAGGATTATATTCAGGTAGCACGAAAAAAGATAAGAAGGCCATCTTAAAAGAAAAATGAAATTAAATTGAATATTCAAAAATTAGTGCATCCCAACTAAAAACATAGTTTTGGATCCTTTATGGGAATTATTAACCAAGGAATAATGGGGTATACCCACCTCAATACTAATCTTTATAGATATATTTGCAGGACTCAATTTTAAATATCATGGTGCTCAAATAGACACCCAAATCAAAAGTTATGGGAGTTTGAAATTCAAGTCCTATTTTAAACTTATCTTAAGATATCAATTGAATTTTATATTTTTTTACTTCTCCTAAATGTTATTAAATTTCAATTACTCAACACTAATTAGTAAATTTTTAATTAATATTAATTTAAAATTATTTTATAAACCATTTTCTCTAAATCAATCAGATATTACGTGTAAATACATATTTATTATTATATAAATAACATTTAATAAAATATATTAAATCTATATGAATATAAATATATTTATATACTACAATATGATATTTAATAGTATATTAAGTATTTTCTATAATGTATCCATTTTACTAGCATTAAATATATATAAATACAAATATATTTATATATTTATATATATAATTAAAAATAATTATATAAAAATAAAAATTAAATATACATGTATATGATCATGTTTTTATATTTAAATATATACATATATAAATAATAAATAATTAATACATTATAAATAATAAAAAAATTAATAAATAATAATTAATAACTAACTATTCAATGTTTTTAATTTTTTTAAAATAAATACTTATAAATATTCAATAACAAATAATATTTAAAAAAAATTAATAAATAATTATTAATTAAAAATTATTAATAATTAATTTAAATATTAATTAATTAATTAATAATAATAATAATAATAACTATTATTAATTTAGAGGTGGTTTTTAAAAAATTATGTACATTGTTTAAAATAAATAAATATTAGATTTAGCAGCACTTTAAACCACTGATAAAAATGTCATTGATTCATAGAGTTTTTTTAAAAAACTACTATGTATTAATATCAATTTTCTAAAACCACCCTTAAAAAAACTAAAAAAACATTTAGAGGTATTTTTTGAAAACCATAGCTTAAAAATATTACTAAATATTATTTTTTTATTATAACGATCGTTGTGCTCGTCATAGTGAAGCTTGAGAACTCACATGTAGTAGCAATTCCTTAAAAGTGAGTCACATGAGATATTTATTTTCAATTTATCACATCTTAAAACTTTATGAATTTCCTCACTTTTGGTGCCCAATTCAATCCTTTTTGATTGTCGCCACATGTATAACTTGAGGGTTGTGATAAAAGTAGTTGACCATCTCGAATCTTCTAGATCGTTCTTGAAACACTCCCAAAATATCCACACCCTTTTTTCCATTGATAATTTCCAAATAGATTTTTGAGAAATTCCATTTTATTTGGATGACTAGTTAAAATGTGTTTTATTTCATTTTAGGTGAAGTTTTTCCATTTTAGGGAATTTTGGGTTTTTATCATTACAACCATAATTTTGGTCAAGTCGTGGACCAACCATATAAATGTTGGTTATGGTTCATAGTCTTTCATACATGGTTGATCTAGGGGAATCATTAGTCATAAAATCATTTGAGAGGTTTAATCAGTTTAGTGGAATAGTTGGTTGATCTCATCATGTAAAAACTATAACTTGTGTAGTCGATTCGAGAGTTTTTAGAATTTTAGTTAAGTAAATAATTATATTAAATTTCTTATCATGACATTCCTTTATCAAATATTTTTAAAAATTAGGTTGAGTCTTTATATTTGTTGGGTTCAACATGTGGTCAATATAGGAACGATTAGTTATAATATCTTATTATGGTCGATTGAGAACACAATGTAGATCAGAATGAATGTGTGACATCTTAAACCTTTAGTAGATGGGGATGGTTTTATAGATTATCCCTTAATGTGAAAACTTGAGAAATTTTCCATTTTTTCATGGTCAATTTTCTGCTTGGAAGGAATGTTCGATTGGCCGTGCAGTCACATGTGATGCGTGGTTGGTTTTCTTTACATTTTGTCTTCTATTCTCGACCTTCACATACTGAAAGTAGTAGTTAATTAATGTATGTTTTTTTTCAAGTTATTTCTAAAATAAAATAAAACAATTATATTCAGATTAATAAGCATTTGACTAATGAATTCCATCTTTCCAAATCATTTTATGGACCATATATTAAACCTAAAAATTAAACATGTTAATAAAAATCATGTTTTAAACCATTTAATATTTAGACTCTATATTTCATGAAGTAATAAATTTATATAAATTCCCTTGGTTTTATCAAGAATAGGGGTTAATTACATCGAAATTAAACTAAAAAATGGAAATATTTTCTCTCATCACTCCCCAACACTTAATCCATCTCAAACTTCAAAAATATAATGAGTTATTTTTATTTAAAGATTTGAGTCTGACATAGACTAAATTACACAATCCAGAGAAGAATAAAATCACAAATTCACGTATTTTTTGAATTATTATGGCTCCCTTATGAATTTAATTCACTCACTCAATTAAATTCATGCACATATTTTAGTTTCATGGTGTAAATAGAATAGATCCGAGTGTAATCAAGAATTTATCAATGAAACTTTTCTTAATTTAGTTAGCTTTATGTTTACGTAATCAAAAATCATTTTCAAAAATTCTTGATACTTAAAAATGAAATTAAGATATATCATGTCCCCTAATCTTTTCAAGTTCATAATTCCCCAAATATTTTCACACCTTATAACTAGTACATACTGAATTTTTCCCAACCATATTTGTGAAAAACACCTATTTCATGAGTTCAACAAAATATAGAACTAAAATATCCGAGGAGATAAGGTATCCCAAAGGAATAAATTTATTTTTCAATATATAAAATAAATTCATGGAAAACTATATCTCATGATAGTATAGATTTTATTTGATGTATAAAAAACACCTATACTTTTTTTTTGCCTCTGGTAGACTACTAGATCAGTTCCCATCTGTTGTTTTATTATAGCTTATATGAGTTATCCAAATTTATATTAGGTAGGATCCTTAAGGCACCAATCAACCAATAAGTTTATATTACCTAATATTGTGTTGACTAGTAATTTTTCCATTATATTATGATTTTGGTTCTACTAAGTTCTTTTTTTATAACTCTTTTTATTGCTTTAAATAAAGGAATATCCACAACACATAATAAAATTCCCTCTGAAATCATTGAACTCTCAAAATTTTAGAACCAATCTAATCAATCCTCACCAGCATGGAAATTCTTACTAGTAAAGTAAATACTAAGAACCTATGTTTTTCAATCTAAAAACACTATAAAAACATAAATAAAATGAATTTAGAATTTATTTATAGCCCTAGTGATAATGTTTTTTAATAACTTGTTTTCTCAATATTGTTAGCTAAAACATAGAAATATTCAAACGAAAATAGAAAAGTATTTTCACAAAAAACTACTTTTTTCAATCCCTCAAACATATCTTACACAACACATTTAATTTAAAGGAATTATTTTTTTGTAAAAAAATTATATAATTTTAAAATTAACCAAAAAAAATGTGATGAAAAGAGATATCCTATGGTAATTTTATACAACATTAATAAGGGGAGATTAGAATAATCCATTATAACTTTTCAAAAATTCTGATGAAATTGCTCCAACTGATTTCCATTTAAATTTTATGATTTATTTGATTCAGCACCATGGATATCAAATGCACCAAATGGGAAAGATTTAGTTACTACATAAGTTCCAGTCCACTGGGAATGTTGTTTACATAAAATAAGATTCATATTTGAGGTGAATAATAATTCATTGTCTCTAATGTGAAATTACCATTTATGGATGATTATTGTATAAAAATATGTGTCATTATCCTTATACAATAGGGTGTTCTCACATTTCTTCCTCCTCAACTCCTCATATTTCTTCATTCGAAGCATCCTATTATCCCCAGAATTTCCAAACTCTATGTTAAAAGTCTTCATGACCCAATATTTTCTTATGATACATCTCAATAGGAATATGAATTTTTTTTTCCATAGAATATTATGTATGGGTAAATACCTAGTGGGTTTTGATGGAAATTAATTATACCAATAATGAGTTCTTTAGATTCTCACTTTATTACATTATGGTGGTTTGTTTTTTCTTCTCCAAAATACTCTTAAAATATCTACTGGAAACATATTATTGTCTACTCTTCTTTGGGTGGTATGTTATTGAGGTATTATAGTATAATCCATACCTCTTAATTAGAAATTCCATGTTCATATTGTAGATGTGTCTTCCATTTTCATTGTTTATATCTCAAGGAATTCTAAACATATAAAAAATGTTTCCTTTTTGAAACTCAATCAGAACTTCTGTATCATACGTTCAAGTGGATTTTTATTTAATCAACATAGAATAATATCCCACTAATAATACGATTTTACAGAATCCAAATGATATAAGAAATAGACCCATTAAGTTTAGTCAACAAACATATAATAATTAATAAAAAATTATGGGTTAGGGATTTTCATATCTTTTAGAAACTCAAATAGTAGGTTGATAGTTGTAAATACTTTTTAGAATTTATGTGAGTCTCTTAAAATTAAAATCCCAAAAAAACCATATTCTAACACTTTTCTGGTTGTTTTATGAGGCCCAAAATTTCATCCACATGAATGTCTTTAAAAAAAATTAAGGTACATTCTTTAATTCTTATTCAAAGATATACCTCTTATTTACTTGGTCATTAAATATTCCTTATTAGTAAGGATCCTTCTAGACATAAAACATTGACTTAGATTTCAATTTAAAAGTTTCATGTTTAGTAAATAAGGGGGGGTGGGTTCCTTTGATGTAACTATAAAATTGACCAGATCATCATAAAAGGGTACTTGGAACACTCTATACAACTATTCGTGAGTGGGGGGGGGGGGGATCATCTAGGTTTGTTTCAGTTAGTGAATATTCCCTCAAATTGTGGGGTAATCAACTTATGTGTTCTATAACCACATTTTTATATAACTTCTTATCATTGATTTATAAGTCAAATTATTGTATCAATAATATCAAAATCACAAACCATGAATTTTATTTAGATTTCATGATCAAATACCTGAGTGCTACATGATCAGAATAAACATTCACCTATCATCCTATAAATTTAGAGTGAAATTTTTATAAAGCAACAAAAAAATTTAAAAAAATCTTTCTCTTTTTATTGTGTAATTTATTTAGGAAATGATTAGGGTAATGGAATTATAGGCTATTATTTGTGGGTGAAAATTAAACTTTTGGGAAAACAACGCTCCTATTGTCTTATTGGAGACATCATATAATATATCAAAGGGTTCATTCTAGTTAGGTGGGTAGATTATAGGGATTTGTTTCTCGATTGATTTTATATTTTAAAATATATAACCTACATGAATAATCAAACACAACCCCAAATTTAATTTTCAATATGTTGTTCCAGGGAAAATAATTTTTATAATTTATTTAATAAATTTTCAATAAAATCTAAAATTATCTAAAAGATCTAATGTGTCTAAAAGTGGTGAGGAAAGGCACTATATAAGTGAAATTAAATTTTTAATTATCTACTTTAATCACATATTTAGAAATTATGTAGTCCAAAGCATTTACTTTCTCCCCCATAAAATAACATTTTCAATATTTAATGCCATGTTTTTCTCAAATCATTTTTTAATTATATTTCTAGAATTTCAAGAATAATTTGAAAACAGGTTCTATTAGCAGTAAGATCATTAAGGAATATGTAAATTTAGTTCTTAATTAGGTCTAAAGGGAACTTACTATTCAATATTAAAAGTTATATATATAAATAAAAATCCAAAAGGGAATTCTTTGGTAATAATTAATACCAATATTACATCTGAATGTGGTCTTGTACGGGTCTTCTAGATATATTTCAACCCAAAAATAACCAAAAAATAATTCAAGGAAATAGTAGTAACCCTTATTATCTAGCCTAACATTTTTCTTATAAAGAGAATGAGTAAATGGTGTTTTCCTATAACATGATTCAATATCACATAATCAATGTAAAATATATAGCTATTTAGAATCCTTTTTGGTACTAACTCACTATTTTAATTATAGAAAATTGAGTATACAGTGTTTCCTTTGGGAAAATTTGAATGCGACTCAACTATTTGGATTTTAAGATGGAGTATTTGATTCCATATCCTAAAAGGAATACTTCTTCATTTGTTATAACTTCTATGAGGGTCAGGTTGAGTCTCTGTTAGGGCTGTCTCACAAGTTTAGATTCATATTTTAACAAAATAATATCCATGCAAGTTGTAGGGATTATCCATAATATGTATCCTAATGTGTAGCCAATTTATCAAACGCTTTGTTTTAGAATATTTAGTAGTTTCTATTCTTTATTAGGTTTTAATTTTTTTAAATTGTTATAACTAGTATCACATTTTCACTTAAAAAATCATATTTCAAATTAGATGACAAAAACATTAGTTCCAGTTCAAGGGGCATTTCTAATGATGTTATAAACTATTTATTATCAATGATTTCCACATGTTCATGTATGGAAGAAATTTTAGTGACTTTCTTGAGTAAATTATCAAAATAAATTTCATCAAATTAATTTTAATCAGTACAAATAATACTTTCCAGATTTCACTCATTTTATAAAAAAATATTTATTATAAAAAATTAGGTGATTACAATGAATATCATAGTCAAATTATGTACTAAAAATATTCAATATCTTATTAAGAAGAAAAATTTAATTCAAAATGGTTTATTGTAAACTCATTTTTCTCATGATGGGGATATTTTATTGATTAAAAAAATATTAATTTTCACTATGTGTTCTTCACAAGTCATTAAAAGTGCTCATTAATTCACATTTATTATTATTTTTAAAGTCTTAATAAATTGTCTACTGAAAATGAAATGGGAGTGAGATTTACCTTTCTTTCTCCATGATTAGAATGTAATATTATTAAGGAATAATAATCCCTTCACGCTTACTAAAATATCCTCTAGAACGGTAACAATATAGGTGGTGGTTGGGTTATCATGTTATATAAAAACTCAGGTGGGTTTGATCACACATACCTATTTCAAATATTATACTATATAAGAAATTACATTAATTGATTATTTAAAATTACACTATAAATTTGAAAAATATAGTATCCTATGGGGAAAGGGATATTGAATGTACTTGGGTCTTTTAATTTCTGGGGCAGTTTTTGGGAATAAAGGGGGTGACATTGTAAGTCAGAGTAAAATAAAAAGGGTGAATTTAATTTTATTTTTCGAAAATTATTCTAAAAAATAAAATAAAATTATAATGAAAGTAAATGATTCAACTAAAAAAAATTAAAATAAGTTTAAAGGATACTAAAACAATAAGTGTAATTTTTTTTATTGAAATTAAAGAGGAACAAATTAATAAATGGGTTTAGAAATAGCTAAAGAATGGTCCCCCATGTATGCTTTACAAAATAAGTATTTAGAGGGTTATATATATTCCTTGTATTAAAAAAAACCCAGAACCAAATATGAAAGGAAAAAAATTCCTTGGTTTCAATGGAAAATAAGAACTAAAGAGGAATACACACTTCTTTTAATGGAAACTAAAAACTAAGAACCCTCACTGTAATAGTGTTGAGTACATAAATAAGAAGATAAAGAAGACAATATTTTTTTTAAAAATCCCTTTACAATGAATTCAAATCTCACATAATGATTTAGAGGGAATTAAAAGATAAAGAGAGAGAGAAGGTAAACCCAGATAATTAAATAAATTAAACAAGGGAAAAAGAATTTTTTAAAGAAGATAAGCCATTGAAATTGAATTATAGAAGTTCAAACTCAGTTCTCATTGGATAATAGTTTTTTATTTGATATTTCTTATAAAAATGCATCATGGATCAATTAAGAAAAAATCAGTGGTAATTGATTATCACATGGGTTTTATATGAGATACAAGCCTCCACTGATGTCTATTAATATATTTTACACGTTCTGGAGGTGTCATGGGATGACCTATGACTTTAATGTACTAATTTAAAGCTTTTAGATGAAACATTAATGACCCTTTAACTATTATAGATCAAATCCACTGGCTGGATATCTGACACCACAAGCTTTCCAGTGACATTGATATAGTTCTCTAGATCTATACATACTCTACCAAGTAGCTGGTGAGTTCCACCAACTAGCTATTATGTTTTTAAGAATTATAGAGTATATTTTATACTCTATATACTAGTTTGTGTACTCGTATAGGGTAGTCGGTGGGTGCATAACAAAAAGATTTTCAAGGAATCCCTTCATCTTTATTTTTATGCCTTTGATTATTCTATTGAAAAACTGTTGGCACCAAAATATTGAACGCAAAAGGAAGAAGGAAAAGATTCCTGCACGCTGCCTCACGATGCTCCGACGCAGAGCTCCCCCCGAGCAACGCAACCGCCGCAAAGCAAATGAGACGGTATGGCTCCACAAACGCCCTAACGTTCACGAGCCCACCGCGAAGCAAAGGAGGTGGTACTGCTCCGCGAAAGCCCTGACGTTCGCGACCCGCCGCGAAGCACCCGCTGCCCCTTCACGCCGCGTGAGCTCTGCTTCGCGGCACCCCTTTCCTATAAATACTGGTCTCCCCCTAAGTCCAGGGGATGGACAATCCGACCTTTCGACTTCTCAACCCCCGAATCGCGAAGCATCCTTCACCCCGGGAATCATGAGCTCCACGGGGTATTTTTTCTTCGCGAGATGCCTTCTCCTTGTCTTGTTTTGAGCCCCTCTTCCAAGAGGGATGAACTTCGCGAAGCCTAAGGGCCTTCGTGAAGGAAGGGGATTCCCAAGGGAACCCGGGCAGCTGCGGAGCGTTTATGGTTCACGAAACACCCATCCTATACTAGTGATCCACATGCCAAGGCAGGGTTGTTGTACATCGTGAAGCACACTGATTCACAGCACCTTGCTTCGCGAGGCACCTCTCCTTCATGAGGCAGTGATCCACGAATACCATTCCACTTCGCGAAGCACCTCCCATTCACACCCATGACCTATGCTAAGGCCAAGGCATTACACTTCGCGAAGCACACCCCTTTTCTTGGCAATTGTTCTTCCTGTGCGACCCTCCAGGTTTGCACGATGTGATTTCAAAGCCCCATGGACAACATCACCCGTAGAGTTGCTTCACCTAATGATTCTTCGCATAGGAATGCTAACGACTATTGCTTCTTCGCATAGCCATGCTAATGTGGACCCATCAATGGTTCGCTCTACGACCCCCCTAGACCATGGCCTTGCCAGTACATTCCCTCCCCCAAGGAGCAGAGGGTATCGGTCATGTAAGTCCTAGGGGTGTGGAGTAAACCCACCTCGTCTAAGCTACAGGACGTTAAACTGCCAAGCACTTCATCCTTAACACATGACGTTAAAATGTGATCCAACCCCGTGCCTCTCACGCAGGGTCCCCCTGACTGGGACATTCTTTATGCCACTCGTATCCACGGGAATGGAATCAACCTCACATGGGATGATATCCTCCTTCTCGGAGTAGCGTATGTCCACGGGAGAAGGGAAACCACCTTGGTGTAACCCCCCCCCCCCCAAGCCTCTCTTGCGGAAGGTAGCACCCATGCACCTCCGTACTTCCCCACTGCCAAGGCCAATGGAGGGCGCGATAGGGAACAAGGCACCTTCCATATTTGGTCCCAAATCCCTCTCCCGCTACAGTTTTCCGCACTTCGGGCCTCTATCCTGGAGTAATTCCCAGCACCATGGGCCACCTAATGCGTAAGACCCTCTTCGTTTCTCACAGACACACCCTTCACAACGTGATCGTCAGGTCTCTGCTGCCTCTTGTTTCTCACACCGAGCACGACTCACGTGGGCTTAGTGTAAGCATTGGCCATGAGCATACCTTGTTCAACATGACGTTAAACTGTATGCCTTCGTCCAGTATGACGTTAAACTGTATTTCCTCATCCAGTATGATGTTAAACTGCGCATCCATTTGAACTACAAGGTCTTTGATCCATGTCAAGGCATGGTACGTAGGAAGCCTCCATGAGGTTCAAGCCCATCGCCCGTCATTTGTCCACATCAGGTTCCACCCTCATACAGCATGACGTTAAACTACATTCTAGTCCGACGGAAATCCATTGTGACCAACCCGAACTATGAAGACTTTGATGCATTTCAAGGTACGGTATGTAGGAAGCCTCTCTGAGGTTCGATCCCATCTCCCATCAGACCAAGGTCCTTTCTTCATGTTGGTTCACCGACACCCACCATTTTCTCCTGAACTATGATGTCTGTGATCCATGTCATGTCGTGGTACATAGGAATCCTCTATGAGGTTCAAGCCCATCACCCGGGCATTCTGACCTCATTCACATCGTTTCACCCCCATCCATCATGACATTAAACTGCACATCCATCTGAACTATGAGGACTTCAATCCATGTCAAGGCATGGTACGTAGGAATCCTTCTTGAGGTTCAATCCCCACAATCATTGGCCCAGACCGTATCCTTGTAGGTGTGCCAAGTCCCCCTATTTTCTGCTAAACTACGAGGACATTGATCCATGTTAAGGCATGGTACGTAGGAATCCTTCTTGCGGTTCAAGTCCACCCCCCATTGGTCATTCCGACTTCATTCACGTCGGTCCACTAACACCTGGGCAGCCTAGTGTGTAAGCCCCACACCATTGGACCAAGGTCCACAATCACGTTGGTTCACTTACGATTCCCATCAGACCAAGGTCCACACTCATGTTGGTTCGTTGACGACACCATCGGGCCAAGGTCTGCCTTCACGTCAGTTCACCAGCACCACCCCGAACTACACAGACTTTGATTCCCTTCCACGGGGATACGCATGAGGTCTCTTCAAGGCTCAAGCCCAACTTTACTATCACCATTGCGATGGTCCCATTTCACTCCCCCTCCACTTCATTCATCCATCCATCATCCACCATGATTCTTACCCAGGCCGCCACATCCTGACGAGATAATGCCACTCCACTCCCCTCCACAGCATCTGGGAAGCTGCCCACGAGCTGGACCCGATATCGGCATCCTTTCAAGGGAAATTCCTCAATCTGATCCATTCCAGAGAGTGTTCTGATCAGGCCGATCCGTCACCGCTGGACATTAAACCTGCGGCATACACTGTGTTAAACATAGGAAGCTGAGAAAAACCTCAGACACATGCCTATGGAATATGATTCCCTTGTGCTCGATGCGGGATTCCTCGGGCTTCCACACCCTCAAGATGCCCTATGACAAGGGACAAAAGACAATCACTCCAATTCTCTAGTGTTCAGACACACCACTGATGCCTCGATGTGACTACTCCCCCGACTGAAGGTTGCTGCCCTGACCGGACCCTTTGGAATGTCCTGACAGAAGCAGCGTAATTAACCGGTGTCCATAGAAACATGGCACTGGGAAGAGTTTCATGAACAACATATTAAATATATGAGGGAGACCCGGACTAGGTGACGAGTTCTGAGGAGGAATCCACGGAAGGAAGAACTGACATCCGATCATCCCGATTTTGATCAAGGGGAAGACGTCCCTAAATAAGGAGCGGATGCCGCCCGCCTTTGGAAAGCAGGAATGCAGGGAAACAACAACACGTCCTCATAGACGGATGCACGCGCCCCGGCGAAAGCGTCAAAAAATAGAAATGGTTAACCCGACATGAAATTATTCTCCTCAATGTGGAGATTAGTGGCGTTCGAGACACAAGTAGATTGTCGTGTCACCAGATCCAGATATCCGGCGCCGGGTCCCGCCAAGTAAATAACGGACCTGGCGTGAAACTCACCGGATGTTGGGGCAGTATAACGTGGGGCATTCTGTTCTGCAATGTTTTGGCATGGATCCCTATTACCGACCACAGAGGATGGAATAACACTGGGGCACAGGTTGTCGATCCTTTTCCTCGCAGTGCTGATGAGTTGATCTCCCTATTTCCCAGGAACCAGGTTGCTGCTATGGAGAAACGATCACCACCCAGTTGCCGACATAGGGGTGGGGTCAATACCAGCACAGCTGCTCCATGTGGCTCCACTACCTCCACGACAGCCTCTACATCCGTGAATAAGGGATGCCCACATCCCCTCTTCCTGTCAGAGATCATCCAACAAAGTGTAATCAACAACCTTGTACGTAGGTACGAGGAGGAAGGGGTCATCCCGACTTATGACATGGCCCGCCTGGACCAGGAGGCATCCAGGCCCCGCCGTTAATGCCACCCTCAAAGGCCGTGTAGGGAGCCCCTACTCCCCACCCCAACGTTCAATCGTTTCGGGAGCCTGTCCCCGGAACGCCTCGACGACTCCTCGCCTTACGCTAATGAGGCGAGTGATGTCCGACTCGGCCCGGTCAGAGTCCCAATACAAGGGCTCTAGGCAAGGGCTCCCATCGGGTCGTGTCAGCACCACCATCCGGCTTCGCCAGAGGAGCAGGTAGGTTATTCCCATGCACCTCCTGCGCTAGCTCGTCTGACCCGGTGTCAGCGTCGGGCCCGAGCTGAGGACGCTCATCAAGGGGCGTCAACGTCAACAGCTACTGTGGCCTGATCCACCACTGACGTGCATCATGGAGTCCCTGCATACACTGATCAGGGGCACTCCTTCACCCGACCAGGACCAAGGCACCAACCGCCCCATGGGCAGGTCGGGTTGGCTCTCGGGGTTGCAGGCCCGAGTGGTGATCGCCCCGAACCAATTCGCGGTGGTGTCACCCTGTACAGAGGGCCTACCCGTACCACCATTCCATAGAGTGTGGGGCTTCCCTGCTTCGAAGCTATTCATGGAGGTATGCCCATGCTACCCCCATTCCGAAGGAAGACCTTCCCCGTGGTGGTGACACTCGGCACGGAAGCCTCTCCTGCACCCACCATACATGGTATGGAGTTCCTCCTCCTGCCCCCGACCGTCGATGTGAAGGCACTTCCCATCTAGTCCCTCTCCAACTTGGGGGGTCCTCCCTATGTTCTATCTACAACTGGCGAAGTTCCTCCTCGCCCCGGCAACCCGAGGAGAGAAGGTCAGCCTCGCTCCACCCGCACCGACCATGGAGGTCCTCCCAATGCTCCTTCCAGTTCCAACAGAGGTTCCACCCACATGGGTGCTATCCATGGAGGTCCTCCCCATGTAACCTTTGACAGTTTCCCTGGTTCCCCTCACACCCCGACTATCTCAAGCGGGAGTCCTCTTCGCCATGGCGCCAACGCCGCTCCGAGACTGCATGTTGAGAATCAACCTTGTCCTAAAGAGCCATCTAGGGGCAGGAGAGAAGGTCATCGCCACCACAAAAAGACTCCTGGTAAGGCTCGAATAGAGGTCAAACCATCCCGTTTCTCATATTCTGAAGTTGAATGCGACTCAGCGATGGAACCGTCTCCCCGCTCCTCCGTGTCAAGGACTGGGGCAGGAACGAGGCGCGTCAGCCTCGTTCTCCTAGAAAGCTAAGTCCACCGGATTCCCACCTCTCTCCACAGGTACATACAGGAGGATGAAATTGTGGAAAATCAGCAGGTTCTGACTATGAAATCACCACCGTCGTCACTAGATGTTCCCTCTACCTCTACCAGAGATCACAGAGAGCTACTTTGGGGGCCAACGGTGGTAGAGTAACGGCATGACCCATCGTCGGCGACCGCAATTCCAGCGCCAGAAGATGTGGCTATCTGCCCATCATATCGTGATATTGTGTTCATGTAACCTCAATCTTCAGAGGATGGCCCGGAATTCGGAAGCCAGTCAGCTCATTCTTCGTATTCTCCGCCGCCGAGTTTATTGTCCCAGCGGTCTGCCTCGGTACCGCTACCAGTTCCTTAGCCACCTCTAGTTGAAGAGTGGGGAAATACGGGGCCAGACCCTGAATCCGAGCCCATGAGCTTCTGGAACATTCTCGCAGCATATCACTTCCCGGAGAGGTTCTGGCCGACGGCAGCACCGAACTATTGTGTGCTGGAGTCCCTTACCCAGGAGGAAGTAGGGTGCTTCCGTCGAACCATATGGGCGACACACTTCCACCTTATTTATGAGCAGATAGTGCACCCCAGAAGCCGGGAGCACTTTGAAGAAATCAGCGAGCAATTCCACCTGATCAATTTGGCCGCACTCCATGTGGCCCAGTGCCCTGAGTCGCCAGGCCGCCAGAGCACCCTTCAACGGAAATGCATTCAGAGTCTCAAAGTACTCCGCAGAATCATCAGGGAAGCTAACCCCAATGTGAAAGTCTGTGGATTGGGACAATATGCCGCCCTCCTCTTCAGTCCTATCTGGCAGTAGCCCGATCCGTTATGCGACATTTAGGACATGCCCCTAAGGAGGGTTGGGGTCCACATGGCTGGCATAGTGGACAAAGAGGATGAGATTGAATTTCTCAATGGAGACTTACCCCCTGAGGGTGTACCGCCACTGTTGGATCCATCAGGGAGGGTTACCCATCAGGAGAGGAACCTTCTAGGCCTCCCTATACCCACCGAGTCGCTAGTACTCAGTCGAAATTCCGGTAAGGGTAAGGAGCATATCAGAACCGTCAAGCACTCCGACCCGTCTGCCTCTGTATAGAAGACAGACGAAGATCCCGAGAAGGCCATGTTGTGCCAGTAGCTTGCTGAATAGAAGAGGCTGGTTGATGAACTTCTGGTCGAGCACTCTGTAGAGCGGCGACCCAACTACGGTAATCACAATCTGGGGCAGTAGGGGCAGGAACAATTCCCCCCCGGCGAGATGCCTCCGGGAAATCTTGATCATGCTGCTTCTGCAGACAGGGCAGAAGCATAAACTCATGGAAAGAGGGCGTGATACGTCACGCCAAACCCTCCTGAACGATGGGGTAATCTGAGGAATCCATCCCGGGTTCCCCCAGCCGCCCCACAGGTCATTCCGCCAGTCGCTCCACGAGTTGTTGAAGCCATCTACCATGTCGAAGAACCTGACAACGCACTTGTGATTAGGGATCACCGTCAAGATATGGACCCCCACCCGGATGATCTCATTGCAGCACTCATTGCCCACCTCGAATCGTTGGAAACACGGCAGGTGGCAGTACCGCCAGATGGAAAGCCATATCCTGCATGGGTGGATGATATGCCCGCACCCCCGGGTTTTGGGAACCCCACTTTCTCGCCCTTCACTAGGACAGGAGACCCGCCGCAGCACTAGGCCCACTTCCCTTCAAGGTGCGGCCCCATGATGGGGACCCCGGCCCATCAAGAATCCTCCAAGCTCTGATGTTTTGTGCAGACATTGGAGGGGCCCGCATTCGTCTGGTATAGCCATCTCCCTATAGGATCGGTGACCGGCTAGGAGGATCTCTTTCGGTAGTTCCTATACCAGTTCAGCTCCACCACGCGAAAGACTAGCATCATAGACCACTTCAAATGAAAACAAAGGCCTGATTAGCAAGTCGCGGACATCAACGCCCGGTGGAAGAGACTTACATACTCCCTCGACATGCCACTGACTTAGAAGAAATTACTGACGATGTGTGTAGGGAACGTTAAAATAGAGTTGGTTCCTTTTTTGATCACCCAGAACTACCTTGTAGGGTTACGAGATTTCTCTGATAAGGCTCAGCGCCTTGAGGAGGCTCTGCAACAGGCTAGTCAGGCACGTTTGCTGCCCCCTTTGATCCCAACCAGGAGGGCTACTATAGCCAAACCCACCACGGTGGCCCAAATAAAAGACCCCAGGACGCTGGAATTAGTTCCAGCAGCACCGGCCCCGCAACCCCGCAGAGGTCCTCCACCTCAAGTGCAGGCTCCTGCCCAGTAGTGAACGCCTCAGAATCGATAGGTTCCCCCATGCAATGCGCCACCACCACCTAGGCGAGACAATCAGGCACCACCTCCTTGGTAGGCCCTCCTGGATCCACGTCGGGGCCAGGCTCCCAGGGCCCCCTATCTGGAAAGAAGGCACCATACTTAGTTTTTCAACAAGAATCAGGTCCCCGGTTACATCCTAATTGCTCTAGAGAAAGGGATTGTGCGCTTACCCGAGTGTAGAAGGCCGGCAGAGGCAAATCTCACCAATCACCCCAACTACTATCCCTATCATCGGATTCTAGGGAACACCCTCAAGCAATGTTATGTGTTTAAATATTGGATTCAAGACCAGGTGGACAATAACATAGTCAGGTTGGGCCCAGCACCGACACAAGTAGCAGGTGTCTTTGTAAGGTTATAGATGGGTAACGACATCGAAGGCGGGTGGCAGTAGGTTCCCAGCCGTGGGTCTCAAAAATACGACGACTGGATGGATCGAAAAACCATCGCCCGTGCCCATGGTATCATTCTGGCATGCCTGAATCAGCCGGAGCCTTCAGAGGAAATAGCCAGTGCCTCTGCATCGTCATTACAGCCGACCTCTTCCCAAAAGGTCAAGCAGCAACGGCGTAAGAAGAAGCAATGCACTCCACCTCTGCCATCATCATCCCGCACTCTTGGCGACTTTATGCCCCCTGAAATGGGGATTACTCCTAGAATCCTCCAGGTGGTGGATGACTCATTGAGCGACAGCCAGGGGTATGCTTCGGTTAACACCGTCGAGCAGGTAATGCCCTATATGGTTCCCGATAAGGGGGAACGCCAGGCAAAACTCCCCAGCTTCCCCAGCTGACGCCAACGTTAGGGGAACCGCAACCACACAGGTCATCGAGGCACGTCAGTGGGCGCTTTTAGTAAATCCATGCATGCTACTGAAACCAGACAGCAGGCTCAGCGTAGAGCCCAGTATGAACAACCTTGTCTGATTCCCTCAGCTCTACCTCGACCGCCGTTTGTGCTACTAGATCAGGTAGCACTGCCTCGTCCGTATCACAGTCAGTCTTTCCTGGATACAGGACAATCACTATTGTCCAATACTAATCTAGTGGTTACTCTTCAAGCCTCAACTAGTAGGTAGTGGGATGTACCCAGTACTATCCAGCCACCTGTTCAACCGGCAGGACGCGCTATGCCTCCAACTATAGAGCGACCTCCTGTAGGAAAAAGCTCATGTATGGCACGATAGTATGATGTCTTGAAGCACCTAGCCAGCATTCCAGCAAGGATTTCTATCCTTGAGGCCCTTCTTCTATCATCTGAAATGCACTAAGCACTTGCTGAGGCCCTAAGGAGCCCCCTTCAGTTTGAAATGGAGGTAGCAGCTGCAGAAGCCTCCCACACTGAGGTAATTGAGAATACTGAATGCCAGGAAGTTATCTCGTTCTCTGGTGAAGATGAAGACCCTCCCATACAGGGGCATATTCGCCCATTGTATGTCACTGGCCAGTTCAATGGCGTGGAAGTCTGCCGCTGCCTCGTTGACATGGGTTCTGGCATCAACTTGACCCCGACTCAGACAATGCGAAAGATGGGTTTGTTGGAAGATGACTTAACTCCCTCTGACCTCAGAATCCAGGGATATGACATGACCGAGCAATACCTAGTAGGAAAGATCCAACTGAAGACCCAATTCGGTGGCCTAATTGCCAACACCGAGTTCATGGTTGTCTCCCAGTACACCGCCTACAACGCATTGATGGGCAATCCATGGCACCATTGGTACACAACGGTCCCTTCGTCGTATCACCAATGCCTCAAATACTCCCTCAATGGTCGAGTTGGCGTGTTCCAAGGAGATGCGTCTCCTTTCGCCTCTTGTGAAGCCTGCTATCTGGACGCCGACTATTACAAGAGAAAGGATAAGCAAATCCTAGCAAGTGAATAGGAACCCGCCCCGGTCACAAGTGATCCTGGGAAAGCATGGATGACGCCTACATTTTCCCAATCCATCGATTAGAGGCCACGAACCCCGACATGTGGTAGTGTTTTGTTGTTTCAGGTACGAAAGTAAGGCATGTTCCCAAGTCTAATAGACAGAGGAAAATCACCTCATACTCTTAGAAAAACCAGTCTCAGGTGATCCCAGAACCTCCTACCCCTATGCGGTATCGGAATGTCAAGCATATGACAATGGAAATACGTAATACGTGTCTCTTCCACCGGGCTGGAATCAACCGACTCAGGCCGACACGTCACCACTACTTTGATGTCATCAAACGTGGCCCCTTAGGCTGAAGGCCAGATGGGATAGGATCGACTACCTTCATTTCTATGGTCTCTGTGGCACATGGGTCTCCTGATATGATGACCACTACTGCCCAAGACGACACCAGCTGCCCGTTAGGGTTTGATAGCTCAGAATCAGCCCCCCTTGCGAGAAATCCCTCCATGGGTGGAGATGAAGATCTGGAGGATGCTCCCCCCACCTTTGAGGAAGGCATATCTACCATGTTTGATTAACTAGTATAGGTGAACCTTGGTAGTGAGGAAGATCCGAGACCCACATTGATCATTGCAGCCATGTCCCCCGAGGAGCAGCAGCGGTATGTATACTTTCTCAAACAACATCGTGATGTGTTTGCCTGGAGTTACGACAAGATGCCCATACGGGATCCTCAGGTATCCATTCACCTCTTGGGCCTCCCATCAAACCATCATGGGTTTAAGAAGCCTCCAAGAAAGATGCATCCCTCTCATGGTTCCATGGTTGAGGCTGAGGTTGATAATATTATCAAAGCCAGCTTCATCAAGGATGTCCAGTACCCCAAGTGTCTTGCCAACATTGTGCCAGTCAGGAAGAAGAACGAGAAGATCAGAGTCTGCATCGTCTTTCGCGATCTCAATCTCCACTGCCCAAAGGATGATTTTCCCCTTCCGGTGACCGAGTTCTTAATTGATGCCACAGCTGGGTTCCAAGACCTCTTTTTCATGGATGGGTATTCCGGGTACAACCAGATCCGGATGGCCCCCAAGGACGAGGATTCCACTACCTTCAGGGCTCCCCAAGGTACTTTCTATTTCCAGGTTATTCCCTTCATCCTAAAAAATGTTGGTTCCACTTATCAGCGGGCCATGCATCGCATATTCAATCCGATTCTAGAGAGGCTAGTGGAATTCTACGTTGATGATCTAGTGGTCAAATCTCACCAGCGCCAGGACCATCTCAAAGACCTTGAGAAAGTGTTCATTTTCCTCCGTTCCCGCCACCTGAAGATGAACCCATTAAAGTGTGCCTTCGGGGTCACCTCCAGGGAATTTCTTGGATTTGTTGTTAGATACCGGGGCATTGAGATCGACCTAGAGAAGATCAAGGCCATCAGCCAAATTCCTCCCCCCAACAATATTTGGGAGCTCCGGGGTCTCCGAGGCCACTTAGCCTATATACGCCAATTCATCGCGAATCTGGCCGGCAATTGTAATCCCTTTTCCTGGGTCATGAAGAAAGGCGCCGCATACGAATGGGATGAAGAGTGTCGGACCGCCTTCGAGGAAATCAAGCAGTATCTACTCCAAACTCCGGTTTTGATGCCACCCATCTTCGGAAAGCCGCTGGTCCTTTACGTGACCACCCTGGAACGGTCCCTCGGCGCACTTCTCGCCCATAAGAATAGTGAGGGTATGAATAACAGTCTCTACTATCTCATCCGGATGCTTCTCGATATGGAGATCAGATACTCCCCTATCTAAAAGAGCTGCCATGTGCTTGTGTTTTCCATACAGAAGTTGTGGTATTTCCTGCAGCACCATGAGGTATAATTGGTCTCCCATTTAGATTCACTAAAGTACATTCTAAACTACCCCATGTTGACCGTTTGACTAGCGTGGTGGGCAGTGATCCTCCAGCAGTTTGACATCAGGTTCGTGCCTCAAAAGGCCATCAATGGATAGGCATTGGTAGACTTCTTAGCTACCCATCCAACCTCCAAGGATCAATCCATGGACCTAGATTTTCCTGATGAGATGATCTTCTCAGTCAATCATGTCGTCTCATGTTGGAAAATGCACTTCGACGGTGCCTCCCGGAGCCCCACTGGTAGGAGGCTCAACAATCCTAAGCTCAACAGAGTGGGTCTGGGTATCATCTTCATCACCCCGACGCAAGCCGTCTTTCCATACTCGTTCATGTTGTCAGAAGGTTGTACCAACAACGAGGCAAAGTACCAGGCTCTCATCACTGGGCTCGAGTTGTCCCTCAAGATAGATGTGCCCCATTTTCATGTGAAAGAAGATTCCGAGCTGGTAATCAAGCAGGTCAATGTAGACTATGTCATCAGGAACCCGGATCTTGTACCGTTTCAGGAGTGCACCCGCCGTCTAATGGCCGAGTTCCCTTCTCGACGAGAGGTTACCCATGTCCCTCAGTCACAGAACGGTCGAGTAGAAACTTTGGCTGGCATAGCTGTGCCGCTCGCAGAAACCGAGCAAGATGATTTGATCATACATGTGGAACACCAGAGAGTCATTTCCCCCATCACCCCAGAGGACAATGACGGCCTGCGGGTAAGTCATATCACTGCCAGACCTTCTATGTCAGGGGTCCTAGGTTCATCAGAAACGTGGTAGAGGCCACTCCCGACTGGAGGGCACATTTTGTTGAGTATCTCCAAAATGGTTGCCTCCCAGACGACCGGGCTGAGCACGAGTGAATCCGACGCCACGCACTGCAATTTACCCTCCTGAGCGGTCCCTATCTTGAGCAGATCCTTTATAAGCGGGGCTTCGATGGCGTTCTCCTCCGTTTCATTCAAGGAGTTGAGATTTCTCAGGTTATGCAAGTGGTTCATACCAGTTCCTATGGTTCCCACCAAGCTGGGCCAAAGCTATCCCATCAAATACGGAGGTTGGGGTACTTATGGACCTCTATGATCCATGATTGTATCGAGTTTTCCAAGAGATTCCACGCATGCCAAGTTCATGCCAACTTCCTACGTCACCCACCGGAGCCCCTACACTCCACCAAGTACTCTTATCCATTTGCGGTGTGGGGACTCGATGTAGTGGGACCATATCCACCGGCGACAGCTCGCCAGTGTGGGTTCATCCAAACTGATACAGATTTCTTCTCCAAGTGTGTAGAGGTAGTTCCGCTCAAATAGGTCAAGGCCCGTTCCATTGTCGACTTTGTGAGCTCCAACATCATCCACCGGTTTGGGGTCTGTCACACTGTATTCACCGATAACGACACCAACTTCCGAGCAGTCGAGCTGAAGAAATTGTACGCCAAATACAATATCTGTTCGAACCATATCTATCACTATCTTGCGCAGGAAAATGGACAGATTGAGGCGTTTAACAAAACCCTATCTAACATTCTGTAGAAAATGGTTGGTCAGAACAAGAAGAGTTGGCCAGAAAAGCTCCCGAACGCCCTCTGGGCTTATCGGACGATGACTCGAAATTCCACCCAGGTGACCCCATATTCCCTGGTGTATGGGGCTAAGGCCGTCCTACCCATTGAGATCCAGTTTCCATTGTTACGCACTGCAGTCTATGAGCAGCAGGCACCAGATAAGGTGGCTGAAATCCTTCTAGCTGAATTGGAAGAACTGGACGAGAACAGGCTTCATGCCCTTCACAATCTGGAAATGCATCAGAATAAGATAGCCAGATCCTTCAACAAAAAGGTTCGCCCTCACTCTTTTCTGCAGGGTGACTTAGTATTGGCCCTTCGAGCGCCAATGATCCCCGGTAGGAAACCACCCAAGCTAGAGCCCAAATGGTAAGGACCTTATGTCATCCATAAGGTTTACCCCAACGGAGCATACTCCTTGGTGACCACGAATGGTGAGCGCATAAATCCTCCCACCAATGCCATATTCCTCAAGAAGTACTTTGCCTAAGCATCTTTGGTCCGGTACGACCATAAACTGTACAGTCCCGCACGACCCTAAACTACACACTACGGTCCCACCTGACCTTAAACAACACCTTACGGTCCCGCACGACCCTAAACTACACCATCGTCCAACACGACGATAAACTAAAAAATGGTCCGAGCTCTATGACCTTAAACTAAGATCTCCCTCGTCTTTACTATAAGACGCTAAACTACAAGGCGGTCTGGCCTCCTTGACTGAGGCTCAGCCTCAGGCCCCTTGGCCTATTCGGGCCCATGTTCCTCATCCTTACTGTAAGACGTTAAACTGCATGTCGGTCAGGCCTTCCTGACTGAGGCTCAGCCTCAGGCCCCGTGGCTTTCGTCGACTCAGGCTCTCATATAGGATTGTACGGTGTGGGTGGGATACTTCCTTATTAATTTCTTGTTGCCCGTTATACCATAAATATCCCCAAATGAGACGCATCTCTCATCCATCACGATATTAAACTACGCTTCAAGAACTATGTATGGCTTGATTCCCATCCTAATGGGATACGTAGGAACGCTCAGACGTCTCGTCTTGAGCCCAGCCCCAAGCTCCTCTCTTTCATTGTCCCCCCAGGGGTATAGTTTCTTTGGAGGATCCTTGCCTAATGAGGAGTAGGCTTTCTTAGCCCCACTCATACAAGGATTATAAGGGTCGCACCATGTTCCCACTCTCTTTCTTCTATTCTCCAACGTCCTTACCACACGACGTTAAACTGCACGGCCTTCAAGAACAACGTATGGCTTGATTCCC
This sequence comes from Viscum album, assembly GCA_963277665.1. Classification (NCBI taxonomy): domain Eukaryota; kingdom Viridiplantae; phylum Streptophyta; class Magnoliopsida; order Santalales; family Viscaceae; genus Viscum; species Viscum album. Next base: position 495,669,887 of record OY728132.1, read on the forward strand.
ATCCTAATGGGATACGTAGGAATGCCCGGACATTTCACCTGTTGGCCCATCCCAAAATCCAAAATCTTCCCCTCGGGTCTAGACATATGGAAAGATGAACAATTTTTCCCCAACTCATGTCGAGCAATCCTCAAACCTGCTATACGTCCCCCTGGAGATGTTCGCCTCTTTCGTGGACGGGTACAATTATGCTTCACCCACTCCTTGACTGGGATTCCATCACTTTCCTCACCCAGAGGGACCCCCAAGAACGTCCTGGATACCACGCCCAAGGGCTCTCCTACCGATACGGGCCAACTCCCCCGGGGGTTTTTGAGCAACAAACTAATACAAGTCCCACGTTCTGAATTTAGTCAACGGTTGATGCTCATTTGTTGCTCCCATATCAGGTCACCATCAGGACATCGTGTCTCAAACATGGTCAACAGTGTCCCGAATCTTCGGGTCCACCCCATGATGTCCCAAACATCGAGTGTAGTGATTCATTCTGCCCCATCCTGAAGTGACAAAATTCCCTCCGGGTGGTGCCAGCGGTCGGGACCACGGTCCTGATTATCTTATAAGGGATGTACGGCATGGTTTAGGATTATGTCCTCTTCCACGTCGGGTTACTTTCCTTTCCATATAGATCCCCAGACAAGATATAGTTATATTTTTTCATGTCCTCATTTCAAGACGTTAAACTGCAAATTGGTCAGGCCTCCCTGACCGATGCAAAACCTCGGGCCCCTCGGTCTTTCCAGGCCCACGGACCCCGTCCTCGCTGCAAGACGTTAAACTACAAGTTAGTTAGGCCACCCTGACCGAGGCCCAGCCTCAGGCCTCCCTCACCGAGGCCTACCCTCATCCCCCCGACCTTTTCGGCCCCCCTGGCCCAAATTCTTCCCTACAGAACTATGCGGTATGGTGTGGGATTATGTCCTCATTACCCGCCGCACCGTACACCTCCTTGTTAGGATATTCTACACCCTGGGTATCCCATTCAGAACTACGTGTGGCTTGATTCCCATCCTCATGGGATACGTAGGACCACTCGATTTTCTAAGCTTTGGGTCCATCACCATCTCTTGAAAACCTCCACCCCACCTTGGCCCCTTGGCCTACTCTTCCTCCACGACGGTATTATATGGTGTGGTGTGAGATTATTTCCTCATTCATGTCGGTCTTGTAATGACAACGCCATGTACCTCTCATTCCCAAGCTGTTTCGTCGACCCTTTTCGATGGTTCACCAATGTGCCTAAGGGTACCTTGGTTTATTACCTGGAATGTCAGACTTTACTCGGACACGTCCTCACCCACTTTCCAGGCTTTTTGTGTCCCTTCATCAGGTCTTCCATCATCTTTCACACCCGGAGGGACCCCCAAGAATGGCCTGGATACCATGCCCAAGGGATCCCCTACTGTTACGGGCTAATTCCCCTTGGGTTTCAGACAAAAAATCGATCAAAATCCCGCGTTGCGAATATGGTCAGTGGTCAATGCTCGTTTGTTGTTCCCACCTCAGGCTAACGTCATATAGAGACTGTTTTTAGGCCATGGTTAACAGTTTTCATCTATCTTCATGCCAACCCCATTAATCCCAAAATATCAGTTACACGATTCACATCCTTCTCCAGTCTTATCATGTCCATGTAGAGTTTCGGAAATCTTGGTACTATTCCTCCGTGCACGTCTGCGCGTTGGGGGAACAAATCCATGTCAAAGTTGTCCTTCAGGGCTCTTCACCAACTTCCCCATGATGGATGTTTTGGGTATCACGATTAGGATCTTCTTCCCTTGTTTCCCACACCGATTTTAACTCACATGGGCTTAGGGATCAGGTTTAGGTCTGTGCTTACCTGGAATGTTGTCATCCACTCATGGTCCGAGCTCTAAAGACCATAAACTAAGATCTCCCAAGAACTACGTCTGGCTCAATTCCCGTTTTCATGGGATATATAGGAATTCCTAGACCTCCTGTCTTTGGGTCTAGCTTGAGTTCAGCATCCTGCCTTTAGGACCCTGACTATGGGACTGCGTGGTGTGATGAGGGATCATGTCCTCATTCACATCTGTTATGTCGCATGACACCATACACATTCCCCTCCTAGCATCGTCTCTACTACGTCTGTGCTACATGACGTGAAAATGCATGCTTGGTCTTATCATACGACCCTAAACTGTGACATTATCGTCCTGGCCGCATGACGAAAAACGGCACTACATTGTGATGACCTCGTTGTAGAGGACATCACGTTGGGTATTGGTCATGTGCCATGCCATTTTTCAATTCCTATCACGGCTTGATTATTGTGGAGACACCAGGGTCTGCTACCCTAGGCCTTTCACTTCACAAAAAAAAACCACTCACCTTAAAGGACGAACAAGATTTATCAAATTCCACTTCTTTTAGTGCAAGGGCCATGCCCGGACTCCCCTTTTTCCCTGGAACTAGTACCTTACTATGCCAACCTTCAGAACTATGTATGGCTTGATTCCCATCCTCATGGGAAACGTAGGAGCACCCGGGAACTTCCCCTCGGGCCCATCCTAACTCTCATGTTCAGTCCCTCGATGTGAGCAATGTAACACCCCAAGCTTCTACGGTACGTTTCCCTTCGAATAATGCGATAGCGTGTGTTGTACGCAACCTCGAGTTCTAACACACACCACAACTAATTAAACTAGCCGTTGTGAATAGTAATACCTACTTTTTGAAATCATATATATTCTATATTTCAAAATAGACTTCATTTTTGGATTCGGAATATCAAAATTAGCCTAGGGTGAAATTTTGGTACATTTCGGATAACTTTCATATTTTGATGAATAGTGAAAATTTCTAAATTTTAATTAAAAACAACTTTTTTAATCAAAATAATTAATAGTGATAAATTATGAATTTGAGTGGTTTTAAAGTATATTTAGAATATATTTTTACCATTCAATTTAATGTTTATCATTGGACATAATTTTACAATTAAACCGAACATAAACAAGTGTCAATCTTTTGATAGTTATTATCTCTTAAAAACACGCTCTTTGTTTTGACAGCGGGAATTAATTTTAAATTAATTTCTGCCACTTCTGTGTTTTGAATTTAGAAAAATGGATTCCATATTTGGAATCAGGATGTTCAAATTGTGTAAATAGGTAACTTTTATTTTTAGACATTTTGAATAATTACTGCGGTAAATATTTTATTTACCATGGTTAAGGGTAAATCCGGTAAATAAGGGTTAAAAAATAATATTATAATAATACTAAATTACCCTAAAACGTGTCTTAACCCTATTGGTTGATACATGGTCGACCATGGGCATCTTTGGGTCTATTTTGGGACCCCATGGATCCACTTGTAAGTGATAATGACACATTATATTAATAAAGTTAAAATAAAAATAAAAATGGCATAAGCTTACATCTTTTAGAAGAACAATTTTTACATAGGGTTATACATGTTGGATTTTCGATTATAAATATTCATTAGAAAGATAAAAAGATTTCCTACATAATGATATTTTATTTATAATTTTTAGACATTAAATAATTTATTTTATTTATGACACAATGATGATGCAGTAATTACTAAAATAGTGAAAAATAAAAATAATTGATCTTATAAATACCCAAATAATTATAATATGAAACTTTTAATGAATTAAACTAATTTTCTATGATAATATGATATATTAGGATTGATTTAATTGACTTTTTTTGAAGTAATAAATCTGTTAGGAGTTTCACAAAAATCAACTATTGAATAGTGTCAAAATTGACATAAAAGAGTTCTTAAAACAAATATTATATTATTAATTGATATTAAATTCTTAAAAATATAAGGTTCGGCCAAGAGACGTATATTATTATAGGTTCCTCATTAATGGACCACTTGGGGGTCGCTTGGATGTATATAGTAAGTTTATTAACCATATTATATAAAAATACAAAGAGACATTGTAAAAGTGAAACTAATTAACTTAGAGTTAATACTTAAAGATAAGGTTAATATAAGTACCCAAACCTGTCTAAATTCTATTGGTTGAGTGGTTTTCGACCTATCCCCACCTTAACCTTTGAATAGTCAACTTTGGAGCCATTAGAAACCGAATATGAATTTATTATAAATTAATATTTCTAACTTTTCCAAAGGTGCCCCTCACCCCTCTTATAAAAGGGCACTCCTCCTTCTCATTTCTTCACACCTCTCAAGCCTTTTGGTTCGGCCAAACTCTGCCCAAATACTCTCCCAACATCCCTCACTACAACCTAGAGGCCTTAGTTTGATCAGAAAGCCAACCTAAGGAGCCCTTTTGATCAAATCAAAAGGAAGAACCCGAAGAAGAGGTAATGATTTCACCACCCTTCTCCATGTTCATTTCTTCTTCCACTTCTTCTTCCTTTGTTCTTACCATTCTAAAATAATAACTCCAGTATCTCACATATACTGTGATGTTATTATAAATATGGTACAATCATATTCAGTATTCTATCCACCCTTTGAATAACATGTCACCATACGTGCGTACGTACGGCTTACCGTCTCCACGTCGTGGTGTAATTGTTATTCAATATAATATTATTTGGATGGGTATAATAATGATGTGTAACTCATGTAAATAATAAATATAACATGTTAATGATTCTGTATATATGATATACCATCCATTTATATATTATTTTAATATCAAAAGGATGATATCGTCGCTCGTGCGTACGTACGGACTACCGTCTCCATGAACAGATTCATTCTCCATCGTATCCATTCAAGTATAATTATCATTTGATGATTTAAAAATTATGTTTAAGGACTGGATATCATTCTGGATATGAATAAGATACAACAACCATGGCTTATGTAACAAAACATATAAATGAAAATGAGTAAGTTAACTCCCGAAACGACGATAATTCTAAGATATTATTAACAAATCAATGTTAAAAGATCATATATGATATCATATTAATATATATGATTCTTGTATAATTTAATAACAACTATTTCACCATTATACAGGAGTTTAACCTACCCCAACCAAGGAAAAGTACAAGGTAAGGGTTATTTCACAATCTCTTCATTATCCGAGGTTGTTTATATGTAATAATCTACTGGGATCTCTTTATCATCCACATCCATGTCTCTTAAAAATGTATTTCAAAACATTTTTACTATTTACAAGAATATGGGTTAAAGTCATTTATACCCTTTTTTGACTTTTTATAAGAGGTTTATAAAGGAATCTTTCCGTCGTTTTCAAAACAAGGTCCTTTTTAACCTTTTCGACAGAATTGAGGTAAGAATGTTTTTTTTAACTTATACGGCGGGTGCGGTTATTTTACGCCGTTATAAAATCTTCAAAGCTTTCCTTACAAGCTTATAAGAATATTTTCAAAGAAAATGTTTTATTTTATATAGATCTTAAATGATTTCAAAATAAAAGGAGATACTTCTTTAAAAAGAATTTTGATTTCATCTATGTCAACATCCTTTGATGGATTTTAAGATTATTTGAAGTTGATTTATTATGATACAAAACTTCTATATTGTATTGAAGGTTTTGTGATATGTTTGACTGTGGATGTGCTATTTTTATACCATTCATAGTTTATGGTGAAATTATTGACATTTCGTATGCTAGTTTTAATACGAATGTTTATGTTATGTTTAAACCTTTTCATATGGGAATGCATTGGACTTAATAAGTGACGGGTGGAGCCCGCTATAGCTCCTCGATGCATCGGTAGGTCTCATGAGACAAACTAGTGTCTTGGCACAAGGCCTTGACAAAATCTTATTTGTAGTCTTGGCACGAGGCCTTGGCTATGTGGTTATGATAGTCTGGCATTATGCATTCCAACATTATGAAAGTGGTTATTGATATTGCATGTGATTATTCGATTAGTAGAATATCCATGTGAACAAGTAAATGGCATTATTTCATTTTACTTTTGCCATACCATGTTGAAGATCAATTTTAAAAGGCTTTTGTTTTAGTAATTCATTGCCTTAAATGTTTATGCTTATTTTGAATGTTCCGCTATATTGTTATCCTTACTGGGCATTTGAGCTCACCCCTTTTCTATGTTTTATTTTTCCCAGGTAGTGAAGAAGTAAATTATGTTTGACTTGCAGGGATATTATGAGGGGTTTATAGTGTGGACGTTGGAAACATTATGTTGTTGTAGTAGTTTTTCATTTTATGATGTAATGTAAAACTTATGAATATATCTAGTGTTTCCAAGGCTACTAAACTAATCGGTCTTTCGGGATTTGATCTTCTTGTGATCATGCCAATGTTACGAAGTAATGCACCGACTCTGGGTAGTTGGGGTCGGGGCGTTACAGTTGGTATCAGAGGAAGTTTAGTACAAACCTTGGAAGCTAGATTTAGATAAACTCTGATTAGAGCACATAGACCTAAGATGAACTTTGAGGATTAGTATAGAAGAACTTCCTAGAATTTTGGTATTGTAGAGACTTTGTGAGTTTTCCGAGCAATACATCCCTGTCTGGATACGAGCAGGTAGAGGCGGCTCTGGCACAGATGTACCTAGGGGTAAAACCCAAAAACACCGCTTTGAGCTAGACTCGAACGGGAACTGGTGCACGACAACGGGCCTTGCTGCACTCTTGGTTACGACACTCCCGGGGGATATGCTTAGGATAACTCTCACTTTCTTTACAAATCATTATGAAGGGTTTATGAGTATATACTTCCTCAAAGAAAACATTTTTATGATTATGGATTATATCCATAAATAGTTCAATTTATGTTAAGTGTTTTATAAGTATGGGATTATGTATTTTGATTCATAAACTGATCTAGTTTATGCCATTGTTTAGAAATGGCGCCTAGTGGAAGAAATGGAAACCGTATCAATGCACGCACTCCATGTAGGGATTGCCCTCCTGCTCAAGATAATTATAGTGGGGCTGGTGATGCAACTGGTGCTGATCAGCTAATCACCGTACTGGGACAACTTACTCAGGTTATGAATAATAACCTTACCCGTATGGAGCACCCTGATCCGCAGCGTGGAGGATCAATGTTAGATCGATTCATGAGGCAACAACCACCAACGTTCAATGGGAATACAAATCCCTTAGTAGCTGAGCAATGGATATTTTCCTTAGAGAAAATATTTCAGGCTTTGGGGAGCAGTGAAAGGGAAAAAGTTATCATGGCAGTTTACCGCCTCACTGGAGATGCTGATCAATGGTGGTCATTGATTCAAAATACGAAGGAAGATGATGAAGTATCAAATATGGAATGGAGGGAATTCAAAGATCTGTTTTTAGAAAAATACTTCCCTCGCGACCATCGAGCGGATATGGAAAGACAATTTCTGAGTCTGAGACAAAAGGAGGATGAGAATGTCACAAAGTATGAGGCTAACTTTACAAGGTTAGCGAGGTATGCTGGAGATTATATTCGCAACCCAAGAAGTAAGATTGATCGTTTCTTTGATGGGTTAAAACCATTTCTCCGTCGAGCATTAGTCTCACAATCCTTTTCATCGTACGAAGACATTGTCTCATGTGCTATAAAGACCGAAAAGGAATTCTCTAAGTCTTATGACTTTAAAGCAAAGCAAGAGAAGAAGAGACCTGCTGATCAATCTGGGAATGGAAATAAGGGGAAGAAGGGAAAGGTTGAATATCCATCTTGTGGTAAGTGCGGGAAGAAACACCCCGGTGCTTGCCTGAAGGGAATGGGAGTCTGTTACAAGTGTGGTGAAAAAGGCCACCAAGCTCATGATTGCAAGGGGAAGAAGGAAGCTACCAACGTTCAATGCTACAATTGCAGGGAGATGGGGCATTATGCAAATGCATGTCCTAAGCGTCAGGAGAACTTACCTCAGAAAAGGCCAAGGGATCAAGGCCAGGCTTATGCTATCACTACTGCTGAGGTAGAAGCTCCGAAAGACGTGGTGGCAGGTAATTTAATGGTTTCCTCAAGTTTAGCAAATGCATTATTTGATTCTGGATCATCGCATTGTTTCATATCTTCCCAGTTTGCTAAGAAAATTAGATATTTCCAATTTGATTTAATAAGGGAGTTGTCAGTTAAAACTCCTAAGGGAAGTATCGTTGCAACAAAGTTTTGTGAATCAGTCCCCATTAGAGCACATAAATTTTCTTTATCTGCTGATCTCATCGTCATACCTATGATTGAGTTTGATATAATCCTCGGTATGGACTGGCTTTCGGACTATGATGCGAAGATTTATTGTAAGAAGAAAGAGGTTACGATTCTTGATGATAATGATAAGGAGCACCTTATTTTTAGAGCAGAATCGTCACCACCTAATTCTTATTTAGATCCACCCCCAGTAGCTCAACTTAATTCAATTATTGGGGAGGAAGAGAATGAAATAACTATCGGTGAGGAAAGGAATGTTCAAATAGAGGATGTACCTGTTGTGAAAGAATTTGTAGATGTATTTCCGGAAGATTTACCTGGACATCCTCCAGAACGAGAAGTAGAGTTTTCCATTGATTTAATTCCTGGATCAACGCCTATATCGAAGACCCCTTATAGAATGGCCACTGTAGAGCTAGTCGAACTAAAGAAACAACTAGAGGAATTGAGTAATAAGGGATTTATTCGCCCTAGTGTTTCTCCATGGGGAGCCCCTGTTCTTTTTGTTAAAAAGAAAGATGGATCTATGAGGTTATGTATCGACTACAGGGAGATCAATGCTATAACGATAAAGAACAGGTATCCCCTACCTCGTATTGATGATTTATTTGACCAACTGCATGGAGCTCAATACTTTTCAAAGATTGACCTTCGATCTGGATACCATCAGTTGTGTGTGAAGAAGGAAGACATTCCGAAAACAGCATTTCGAACCAGGTACGGGCATTACGAGTTTACTGTAATGCCGTTTGGATTGACTAATGCACCCTCTGTATTCATGGATATAATGAATAGAGTTTTCAAGGAGTATCTCGATGAATTTGTGGTGGTATTTATTGATGATATCTTGGTATACTCCAAAACCTACGAAGATCATGAAAATCACTTGCGCATTATCTTGAAGACTCTGAGGAGGCATGAATTATATGGGAAGTTTAGCAAGTGTGAATTCTGGCTTCAGGAGATTTCTTTTCTTGGCCATATTGTCTCTAAGGATGGAATCTCTGTTGATCCTTCTAAGACCAAGGAAATCCAAGAATGGCCAGCACCTACGAGTATAACTGAGGTACGTAGTTTTATTGGTTTGGCAGGTTATTATCGACGTTTCGTCCAGAATTTTGCCCGATTGGCTAACCCATTAACGAAGCTCACACGTAAAGGGGTTAAATTTGTTTGGACAAAAGAGTGTGAAGAATGTTTCGAAGAACTGAAGAGAAGATTAGTCAATGCTCCTATATTGACTCTACCATCGGGGAATGATGGGTTCGTTATTTATAGTGATGCATCGAAGAAAGGACTTGGCTGTGTCCTTATGCAGAATGATAGAGTTATTGCCTATGCATCACGACAGTTGAAAATTCATGAACAAAACTATCCTACTCATGATCTCGAATTAGCAGCAGTGATCTTTGCTGTGAAAATATGGAGGCACTACCTCTATGGTGAAAAATGTGAGATTTATACTGATCACAAGAGTTTGAAGTATATTTTCTCACAAAAAGAACTCAACATGAGGCAAAGGAGATGGCTTGAATTACTCAAGGATTATGATTGTACGATACACTACCACCCAGGGAAGGCAAACAAGGTGGCAGATGCTTTGAGTAGAAAAGACCATGGAGTTTTGAACAATATGAGAATTGAAAGGGATCCAATTTTCATGGAGCTAGTGAAGATGGACATGGGAATAACCAGGGAAGGTGAAACATCAATGCTTTTTCAAATGGTTGCCAAACCATCTTTACTAGAAAGGATTAAGAGTTCTCAGACTGATGATGAAGAATTCCAAAAGAAGATTAAAGCTGTGAATGATGGGAGATTGAGAGACTTTGCGTATGAAGATGGAATTTTGAAATTCGGGAAGAGACTTTGTGTTCCCAATATACCTGATCTAAAAAGAGAATTGCTGGATGATGCTCATAGTTCCAATTTCTCTATACACCCTGGGAGCACCAAAATGTATAGAGATTTGAAGGAACATTTTTGGTGGGACAACATGAAGAGGGAGATTGCTGATTTTGTGAAAAGATGTATGGTTTGTCAACAAGTGAAAGCTGGAAGGCAACAGCCTGGAGGAGTCATGCAACCTCTTCCCATACCGGAGTGGAAATGGGACAATATTACGATGGAATTTGTCATGGGGCTACCAAAGACTCCTAGAAGGAACGATGCAATATGGGTTATTGTTGATCGTCTTACCAAGTCAGCACATTTTCTTGCTATAAGAGAAGATCTACCCCTGGAACGTCTAGCAAGACTATACATTAATGAAGTTGTGAGACTTCATGGAGTACCCCTATTGATTGTTTCTGATCGTGATCCCCGTTTTACTTCAAGATTTTGGAAAAGTCTTCAGAAATCCCTAGATACTGAACTTCATTTGAGCACTGCTTACCACCCTCAGACAGACGGACAATCAGAACGGACTATTCAGACCTTAGAAGACATGTTGAGATCTTGCTCACTTGATTTTCAGGGTATGTGGGATCAATATTTACCACTGGTAGAATTTTCCTATAACAATAGCTTCCATTCGAGTATTCAGATGGCACCATATGAAGCGTTATATGGAAAGAGATGTCGTACACCAACCTGTTGGGATGACGTTGGTGAAAGAAAACTTGTAGGCCCAGAACTGGTGGAGGAAACGGTGGAAAAGGTGAAGGTAATCCAAAATCACATTAAAGCAGCTCAAAGTAGGCAGAAGAGCTATGCCGATAATCGAAGGAAGGATTTGGAATTTCAAGTCGGTGATCATGTTTTCCTGAAGGTATCTCCGTGGAAGGGAGTCATACGTTTTGGTAAGAAAGGCAAATTGAGTCCCAGGTACATCAGACCTTTCGAAATTCTAGAACGAATTGGGGTTGTAGCTTACCGATTGGCAATGCCGCCAAGTCTCTCCAAAGTTCACGATGTGTTCCACGTATCTCTGTTGAGGAAATACATGCCTGACCCAACGCATGTACTCACCTATGAAGACTTAGAACTGGAACCCGATCTGTCTTATTGCGAAGAGCCCATCAAGATTCTTGATACGAGAGAACAAGTACTGAGAAACCGGACGACGCGTCTGGTAAAAGTTTTGTGGAGAAACCATAAGATGGAAGAGACAACGTGGGAACCCGAGGAACTTATGATGAAGAACCACCCGAGTCTTTTTATGCAGTAATACCCTAGAAATTGCGAGGACGCAATTATTTGAAGGAGGGGAGAATGTAACACCCCAAGCTTCTACGGTACGTTTCCCTTCGAATAATGCGATAGCGTGTGTTGTACGCAACATCGAGTTCTAACACACACCACAACTAATTAAACTAGCCGTTGTGAATAGTAATACCTACTTTTTGAAATCATATATATTCTATATTTCAAAATAGACTTCATTTTTGGATTCGGAATATCAAAATTAGCCTAGGGTGAAATTTTGGTACATTTCGGATAACTTTCATATTTTGATGAATAGTGAAAATTTCTAAATTTTAATTAAAAACAACTTTTTTAATCAAAATAATTAATAGTGATAAATTATGAATTTGAGTGGTTTTAAAGTATATTTAGAATATATTTTTACGATTCAATTTAATGTTTATCATTGGACATAATTTTACAATTAAACCGAACATAAACAAGTGTCAATCTTTTGATAGTTATTATCTCTTAAAAACACGCTTTTTGTTTTGACTGCGGGAATAAATTTTAAATTAATTTCTGCCACTTCTGTGTTTTGAATTTAGAAAAATGGATTCCATATTTGGAATCAGGATGTTCAAATTGTGTAAATAGGTAACTTTTATTTTTAGACATTTTGAATAATTACTGCGGTAAATATTTTATTTACCATGGTTAAGGGTAAATCCGGTAAATAAGGGTTAAAAAATAATATTATAATAATACTAAATTACCCTAAAACGTGTCGTAACCCTATTGGTTGATACATGGTCGACCATGGGCATCTTTGGGTCTATTTTGGGACCCCATGGATCCACTTGTAAGTGATAATGACACATTATATTAATAAAGTTAAAATAAAAATAAAAATGGCATAAGCTTACATCTTTTAGAAGAACAATTTTTACATAGGGTTATACATGTTGGATTTTCGATTATAAATATTCATTAGAAAGCTAAAAGGATTTCCTACATAATGATATTTTATTTATAATTTTTAGACATTAAATAATTTATTTTATTTATGACACAATGATGATGCAGTAATTACTAAAATAGTGAAAAATAAAAATAATTGATTTTATAAATACCCAAATAATTATAATATGAAACTTTTAATGAATTAAACTAATTTTCTATGATAATATGATATATTAGGATTGATTTAATTGACTTTTTTCGAAGTAATCAATCTGTTAGGAGTTTCACAAAAATCAACTATTGAATAGTGTCAAAATTGACATAAAAGAGTTCTTAAAACAAATATTATATTATTAATTGATATTAAATTCTTAAAAATATAAGGTTCGGCCAAGAGACTTATATTATGATAGGTTCCTCATTAATGGACCACTTGGGGGTCGCTTGGATGTATATAGTAAGTTTATTAACCATATTATATAAAAATACAAAGAGACATTGTAAAAGTGAAACTAATTAACTTAGAGTTAATACTTAAAGATAAGGTTAATATAAGTACCCAAACCTGTCTAAATTCTATTGGTTGAGTGGTTTTCGACCTATCCCCACCTTAACCTTTTAATAGTCAACTTTGGAGCCATTAGAAACCGAATATGAATTTATTATAAATTAATATTTCTAGCTTTCCCAAAGGTACCCCTCACCCCTCTTATAAAAGGGCACTCCTCCTTCTCATTTCTTCACACCTCTCAAGCCTTTTGGTTCGGCCAAACTCTGCCCAAATACTCTCCCAACATCCCTCACTACAACCTAGAGGCCTTAGTTTGATCAGAAAGCCAACCTAACGAGCCCTTTTGATCAAATCAAAAGGAAGAACCCGAAGAAGAGGTAATGATTTCACCACCCTTCTCCAAGTTCATTTCTTCTTCCACTTCTTCTTCCTTTGTTCTTACCAATCTAAAATAATAACTCCAGTATCTAACATATACTGTGATGTTATTATAAATATGGTACAATCATATTCAGTATTCTATCCACCCTTTGAATAACATGTCACCATACGTGCGTACGTACGGCTTACCGTCTCCACGTCGTGGTGTAATTGTTATTCAATATAATATTATTTGGATGGGTATAATAATGATGTGTAACTCATGTAAATAATAAATATAACATGTTAATGATTCTGTATATATGATATACCATCCATTTATATATTATTTTAATATCAAAAGGATGATATTGTCGCTCGTGCGTACGTACGGACTACCGTCTCCACGAACAGATTCATTCTCCATCGTATCCATTCAAGTATAATTATCATTTGATGATTTAAAAATTATGTTTAAGGACTGGATATCATTCTGGATATGAATAAGATACAACAACCATGGCTTATGTAACAAAACATATAAAAGAAAATGAGTAAGTTAACTCCCGAAACGACGATAATTCTAAGATATTATTAACAAATCAATGTTAAAAGATCATATATGATATCATATTAATATATATGATTCTTGTATAATTTAATAACAACTATTTCACCATTATACAGGAGGTTAACCTACCCCAACCAAGGAAAAGTACAAGGTAAGGGTTATTTCACAATCTCTTCATTATCCGAGGTTGTTTATATGTAATAATCTACTAGGATCTCTTTATCATCCACATCCATGTTTCTTAAAAATGTATTTCAAAACATTTTTACTATTTACAAGAATATGGGTTAAAGTCATTTATACCCTTTTTTGACTTTTTATAAGAGGTTTATAAAGGAATCTTTCCATCGTTTTCAAAACAAGGTCCTTTTTAACCTTTTCGACAGAATTGAGGTAAAAATGTTTTTTTTAACTTATACGGCGGGTGCGGTTATTTTACGCCGTTATAAAATCTTCAAATCTTTCCTTACAAGCTTATAAGAATATTTTCAAAGAAAATGTTTTATTTTATATAGATCTTAAATGATTTCAAAATAAAAGGAGATACTTCTTTAAAAAGAATTTTGATTTCATCTATGTCAACATCCTTTGATGGATTTTAAGATTATTTGAAGTTGATTTATTATGATACAAAACTTCTATATTGTATTGAAGGTTTTGTGATATGTTTGACTGTGGATGTGCTATTTTTATACCATTCATAGTTTATGGTGAAATTATTGACATTTCGTATGCTAGTTTTAATACGAATGTTTATGTTATGTTTAAACCTTTTCATATGGGAATGCATTGGACTTAATAAGTGACGGGTGGAGCCCGCTATAGCTCCTCGATGCATCGGTAGGTCTCATGAGACAAACTAGTGTCTTGGCACAAGGCCTTGACAAAATCTTATTTGTAGTCTTGGCACGAGGCCTTGGCTATGTGGTTATGATAGTCTGGCATTATGCATTCCAACATTATGAAAGTGGTTATTGATATTGCATGTGATTATTCGATTAGTAGAATATCCATGTGAACAAGTAAATGGCATTATTTCATTTTACTTTTGCCATACCATGTTGAAGATCAATTTTAAAAGGTTTTTGTTTTAGTAATTCATTGCCTTAAATGATTATGCTTATTTTGAATGTTCCGCTATATTGTTATCCTTACTGGGCATTTGAGCTCACCCCTTTTCTATGTTTTATTTTTCCCAGGTAGTGAAGAAGTAAATTATGATTGACTTGCAGGGATATTATGAGGGGTTTATAGTGTGGACGTTGGAAACATTATGTTGTTGTAGTAGTTTTTCATTTTATGATGTAATGTAAAACTTATGAATATATCTAGTGTTTCCAAGGCTACTAAACTAATCGGTCTTTCGGGATTTGATCTTCTTGTGATCATGCCAATGTTACGAAGTAATGCACCGACTCTGGGTAGTTGGGGTCGGGGCGTTACAGTTGGTATCAGAGGAAGTTTAGTACAAACCTTGGAAGCTAGATTTAGATAAACTCTGATTAGAGCACATAGACCTAAGATGAACTTTGAGGATTAGTATAGAAGAACTTCCTAGAATTTTGGTATTGTAGAGACTTTGTGAGTTTTCCGAGCAATACATCCCTGTCTAGATACGAGCAGGTAGAGGCGGCTCTGGCACAGATGTACCTAGGGGTAAAACCCGAAAACACCGCTTTGAGCTAGACTCGAACGGGAACTGGTGCACGACAACGGGCCTTGCTGCACTCTTGGTTACGACACTCCCGGGGGATATGCTTAGGATAACTCTCACTTTCTTTACAAATCATTATGAAGGGTTTATGAGTATATACTTCCTCAAAGAAAACATTTTTATGATTATGGATTATATCCATAAATAGTTCAATTTATGTTAAGTGTTTTATAAGTATGGGATTATGTATTTTGATTCATAAACTGATCTAGTTTATGCCATTGTTTAGAAATGGCGCCTAGTGGAAGAAATGGAAACCGTATCAATGCACGCACTCCATGTAGGGATTGCCCTCCTGCTCAAGATAATTATAGTGGGGCTGGTGATGCAACTGGTGCTGATCAGCTAATCACCGCACTGGGACAACTTACTCAGGTTATGAATAATAACCTTACCCGTATGGAGCACCCTGATCCGCAGCATGGAGGATCAATGTTAGATCGATTCATGAGGCAACAACCACCAACGTTCAATGGGAATACAAATCCCTTAGTAGCTGAGCAATGGATATTTTCCTTAGAGAAAACATTTCAGGCTTTGGGGAGCAGTGAAAGGGAAAAAGTTATCATGGCAGTTTACCGCCTCACTGGAGATGCTGATCAATGGTGGTCATTGATTCAAAATACGAAGGAAGATTATGAAGTATCAAATATGGAATGGAGGGAATTCAAAGATCTGTTTTTAGAAAAATACTTCCCTCGCGACCATCGAGCGGATATGGAAAGACAATTTCTGAGTCTGAGACAAAAGGAGGATGAGAATGTCACAAAGTATGAGGCTAACTTTACAAGGTTAGCGAGGTATGCTGGAGATTATATTCGCAACCCAAGAAGTAAGATTGATCGTTTCTTTGATGGGTTAAAACCATTTCTCCGTCGAGCATTAGTCTCACAATCCTTTTCATCGTACGAAGACATTGTCTCATGTGCTATAAAGACCGAAAAGGAATTCTCTAAGTCTTATGACTTTAAAGCAAAGAAAGAGAAGAAAAGACCTGCTGATCAATCTGGGAATGGAAATAAGGGGAAGAAGGGAAAGGTTGAATATCCATATTGTGGTAAGTGCGGGAAGAAACACCCCGGTGCTTGCCTGAAGGGAATGGGAGTCTGTTACAAGTGTGGTGAAAAAGGCCACCAAGCTCATGATTGCAAGGGGAAGAAGGAAGCTACCAACGTTCAGTGCTACAATTGCAGGGAGATGGGGCATTATGCAAATGCATGTCCTAAGCGTCAGGAGAACTTACCTCAGAAAAGGCCAAGGGATCAAGGCCAGGCTTATGCTATCACTACTGCTGAGGTAGAAGCTCCGAAAGACGTGGTGGCAGGTAATTTAATGGTTTCCTCAAGTTTAGCAAATGCATTATTTGATTCTGGATCATCGCATTGTTTCATATCTTCCCAGTTTGCTAAGAAAATTAGATATTTCCAATTTGATTTAATAAGGGAGTTGTCAGTTAAAACTCCTAAGGGAAGTATCGTTGCAACAAAGTTTTGTGAATCAGTCCCCATTAGAGCACATAAATTTTCTTTATCTGCTGATCTCATCGTCATACCTATGATTGAGTTTGATATAATCCTCGGTATGGACTGGCTTTCGGACTATGATGCGAAGATTTGTTGTAAGAAGAAAGAGGTTACGATTCTTAATGATAATGATAAGGAGCACCTTATTTTTAGAGCAGAATCGTCACCACCTAATTCTTATTTAGATCCACCCCCAGTAGCTCAACTTAATTCAATTATTGGGGAGTAAGAGAATGAGATAACTATCGGTGAGGAAAGGAATGTTCAAATAGAGGATGTACCTGTTGTGAAAGAATTTTAGATGTATTTCCGGAAGATTTACCTGGACATCCTCCAGAACGAGAAGTAGAGTTTTCCATTGATTTAATTCCTGGATCAAGGCCTATATCGAAGACCCCTTATAGAATGGCCACTGTAGAGCTAGTCGAACTAAAGAAACAACTAGAGGAATTGAGTAATAAGGGATTTATTCGCCCTAGTGTTTCTCCATGGGGAGCCCCTGTTCTTTTTGTTAAAAAGAAAGATGGATCTATGAGGTTATGTATCGACTACAGGGAGATCAATGCTATAACGATAAAGAACAAGTATCCCCTACCTCGTATTGATGATTTATTTGACCAACTGCATGGAGCTCAATACTTTTCAAAGATTGACTTTCGATCTGGATACCATCAGTTGTGTGTGAAGAAGGAAGACATTCCGAAAACAGCATTTCGAACCAGGTACGGGCATTACGAGTTTACTGTAATGCCGTTTGGATTGACTAATGCACCCTCTGTATTCATGGATCTAATGAATAGAGTTTTCAAGGAGTATCTCGATGAATTTGTGGTGGTATTTATTGATGATATCTTGGTATACTCCAAAACCTACGAAGATCATGAAAATAACTTGCGCATTATCTTGAAGACTCTGAGGAGGCATGAATTATATGGGAAGTTTAGCAAGTGTGAATTCTGGCTTCAGGAGATTTCTTTTCTTGGCCATATTGTCTCTAATGATGGAATCTCTGTTGATCCTTCTAAGACCAAGGCAATCCAAGAATGGCCAGCACCTACGAGTATAACTGAGGTACGTAGTTTTATTGGTTTGGCAGGTTATTATCGACGTTTCGTCCAGAATTTTGCCCGATTGGCTAACCCATTAACGAAGCTCACACGTAAAGGGGTTAAATTTGTTTGGACAAAAGAGTGTGAAGAATGTTTCGAAGAACTGAAGAGAAGATTAGTCAATGCTCCTATATTGACTCTACCATCGGGGAATGATGGGTTCGTTATTTATAGTGATGCATCGAAGAAAGGACTTGGCTGTGTCCTTATGCAGAATGATAGAGTTATTGCCTATGCATCACGACAGTTGAAAATTCATGAACAAAACTATCCTACTCATGATCTCGAATTAGCAGCAGTGATCTTTGCTTTGAAAATATGGAGGCACTACCTCTATGGTGAAAAATGTGAGACTTATACTGATCACAAGAGTTTGAAGTATATTTTCTCACAAAAAGAACTCAACATGAGGCAAAGGAGATGGCTTGAATTACTCAAGGATTATGATTGTACGATACACTACCACCCAGGGAAGGCAAACAAGGTGGCATATGCTTTGAGTAGAAAAGACCATGGAGTTTTGAACAATATGAGAATTGAAAGGGATCCAATTTTCATGGAGCTAGTGAAGATGGACATGGGAATAACCAGGGAAGGTGAAACATCAATGCTTTTTCAAATGGTTGCCAAACCATCTTTACTAGAAAGGATTAAGAGTTCTCAGACTGATGATGAAGAATTCCAAAAGAAGATTAAAGCTGTGAATGATGGGAGATTGAGAGACTTTGCGTATGAAGATGGAATTTTGAAATTCGGGAAGAGACTTTGTGTTCCCAATATACCTGATCTAAAAAGAGAATTGCTGGATGATGCTCATAGTTCCAATTTCTCTATACACCCTGGGAGCACCAAAATGTATAGAGATTTGAAGGAACATTTTTGGTGGGACAACATGAAGAGGGAGATTGCTGATTTTGTGAAAAGATGTATGGTTTGTCAACAAGTGAAAGCTGGAAGGCAACAGCCTGGAGGAGTCATGCAACCTCTTCCCATACCGGAGTGGAAATGGGACAATATTACGATGGACTTTGTCATGGGGCTACCAAAGACTCCTAGAAGGAACGATGCAATATGGGTTATTGTTGATCGTCTTACCAAGTCAGCACATTTTCTTGCTATAAGAGAAGATCTACCCCTGGAACGTCTAGCAAGACTATACATTAATGAAGTTGTGAGACTTCATGGAGTACCCCTATTGATTGTTTCTGATCGTGATCCCCGTTTAACTTCAAGATTTTGGAAAAGTCTTCAGAAATCCCTAGATACTGAACTTCATTTGAGCACTGCTTACCACCCTCAGACAGACGGACAATCAGAACGGACTATTCAGACCTTAGAAGACATGTTGAGATCTTGATCACTTGATTTTCAGGGTATGTGGGATCAATATTTACCACTGGTAGAATTTTCCTATAACAATAGCTTCCATTCGAGTATTCAGATGGCACCATATGAAGCGTTATATAGAAAGAGATGTCGTACACCAACCTGTTGGGATGACGTTGGTGAAAGAAAACTTGTAGGCCCAGAACTGGTGGAGGAAACGGTGGAAAAGGTGAAGGTAATCCAAAATCACATTAAAGCAGCTCAAAGTAGGCAGAAGAGCTATGCCGATAATCGAAGGAAGGATTTGGAATTTCAAGTCGGTGATCATGTTTTCCTGAAGGTATCTCCGTGGAAGGGAGTCATACGTTTTGGTAAGAAAGGCAAATTGAGTCCCAGGTACATCGGACCTTTCGAAATTCTAGAACGAATTGGGGTTGTAGCTTACCGATTGGCAATGCCGCCAAGTCTCTCCAAAGTTCACGATGTGTTCCACGTATCTCTGTTGAGGAAATACATGCCTGACCCAACGCATGTACTCACCTATGAAGACTTAGAACTGGAACCCGATCTGTCTTATTGCGAAGAGCCCATCAAGATTCTTGATACGAGAGAACAAGTACTGAGAAACCGGACGACGCGTCTGGTAAAAGTTTTGTGGAGAAACCATAAGATGGAAGAGGCAACGTGGGAACCCGAGGAACTTATGATGAAGAACCACCCGAGTCTTTTTATGCAGTAATACCCTAGAAATTGCGAGGACGCAATTATTTGAAGGAGGGGAGAATGTAACACCCCAAGCTTCTACGGTACGTTTCCCTTTGAATAATGCGATAGCGTGTGTTGTACGCAACCTCGAGTTCTAACACACACCACAACTAATTAAACTAGCCGTTGTGAATAGTAATACCTACTTTTTGAAATCATATATATTCTATATTTCAAAATAGACTTCATTTTTGGATTCGGAATATCAAAATTAGCCTAGGGTGAAATTTTGGTACATTTCAGATAACTTTCATATTTTGATGAATAGTGAAAATTTCTAAATTTTAATTAAAAACAACTTTTTTAATCAAAATAATTAATAGTGATAAATTATGAATTTGAGTGGTTTTAAAGTATATTTAGAATATATTTTTACCATTCAATTTAATGTTTATCATTGGACATAATTTTACAATTAAACCGAACATAAACAAGTGTCAATCTTTTGATAGTTATTATCTCTTAAAAACACGCTTTTTGTTTTGACAGCGGGAATTAATTTTAAATTAATTTCTGCCACTTCTGTGTTTTGAATTTAGAAAAATGGATTCCATATTTGGAATCAGGATGTTCAAATTGTGTAAATAGGTAACTTTTATTTTTAGACATTTTGAATAATTACTGCGGTAAATATTTTATTTACCATGGTTAAGGGTAAATCCGGTAAATAAGGGTTAAAAAATAATATTATAATAATACTAAATTACCCTAAAACGTGTCGTAACCCTATTGGTTGATACATGGTCGACCATGGGCATCTTTGGGTCTATTTTGGGACCCCATGGATCCACTTGTAAGTGATAATGACACATTATATTAATAAAGTTAAAATAAAAATAAAAATGGCATAAGCTTACATCTTTTAGAAGAACAATTTTTACATAGGGTTATACATGTTGGATTTTCGATTATAAATATTCATTAGAAAGCTAAAACGATTTCCTACATAATGATATTTTATTTATAATTTTTAGACATTAAATAAGTTATTTTATTTATGACACAATGATGATGCAGTAATTACTAAAATAGTGAAAAATAAAAATAATTGATCTTATAAATACCCAAATAATTATAATATGAAACTTTTCTATGATAATATGATATATTAGGATTGATTTAATTGACTTTTTTCGAAGTAATCAATCTGTTAGGAGTTTCACAAAAATCAACTATTGAATAGTGTCAAAATTGACATAAAAGAGTTCTTAAAACAAATATTATATTATTAATTGATATTAAATTCTTAAAAATATAAGGTTCGGCCAAGAGACTTATATTATGATAGGTTTCTCATTAATGGACCACTTGGGGGTCGCTTGGATGTATATAGTAAGTTTATTAACCATATTATATAAAAATACAAAGAGACATTGTAAAAGTGAAACTAATTAACTTAGAGTTAATACATAAAGATAAGGTTACTATAAGTACCCAAACCTGTCTAAATTCTATTGGTTGAGTGGTTTTCTACCTATCCCCACCTTAAACTTTGAATAGTCAACTTTGGAGCCATTAGAAACCGAATATGAATTTATTATAAATTAATATTTCTAGCTTTCCCAAAGGTGCCCCTCACCCCTCTTATAAAAGGGCACTCCTCCTTCTCATTTCTTCACACCTCTCAAGCCTTTTGGTTCGGCCAAACTCTGCCCAAATACTCTCCCAACATCCCTCACTACAACCTAGAGGCCTTATTTTGATCAGAAAGCCAACCTAAGGAGCCCTTTTGATCAAATCAAAAGGAAGAACCCGAAGAAGAGGTAATGATTTCACCACCCTTCTCCAAGTTCATTTCTTCTTCCACTTCTTCTTCCTTTGTTCTTAACATTCTAAAATAATAACTCCAGTATATCACATATACTGTGATGTTATTATAAATATGGTACAATCATATTCAGTATTCTATCCACCCTTTGAATAACATGTCACCATACGTGCGTACGTACGGCTTACCGTCTCCACATCGTGGGGTAATTGTTATTCAATATAATATTATTTGGATGGGTATAATAATGATGTGTAACTCATGTAAATAATAAATATAACATGTTAATGATTCTGTATATATGATATACCATCCATTTATATATTATTTTAATATCAAAAGGATGATATTGTCGCTCGTGCGTACGTACGGACTACCGTCTCCACGAACAGATTCATTCTCCATCGTATCCATTCAAGTATAATTATCATTTGATGATTTAAAAATTATGTTTAAGGACTGGATATCATTCTGGATATGAATAAGATACAACAACCATGGCTTATGTAACAAAACATATAAAAGAAAATGAGTAAGTTAACTCCCGAAACGACGATAATTCTAAGATATTATTAACAAATCAATGTTAAAAGATCATATATGATATCATATTAATATATATGATTCTTGTATAATTTAATAACAACTATTTCACCATTATACAGGAGGTTAACCTACCCCAACCAAGGAAAAGTACAAGGTAAGGGTTATTTCACAATCTCTTCATTATCCGAGGTTGTTTATATGTAATAATCTACTGGGATCTCTTTATCATCCACATCCATGTTTCTTAAAAATGTATTTCAAAACATTTTTACTATTTACAAGAATATGGGTTAAAGTCATTTATACCCTTTTTTGACTTTTTATAAGAGGTTTATAAAGGAATCTTTCCGTCGTTTTCAAAACAAGGTCCTTTTTAACCTTTTCGACAGAATTGAGGTAAGAATGTTTTTTTAACTTATACGGCGGGTGCGGTTATTTTACGCCGTTATAAAATCTTCAAAGCTTTCCTTACAAGCTTATAAGAATATTTTCAAAGAAAATGTTTTATTTTATATAGATCTTAAATGATTTCAAAATAAAAGGAGATACTTCTTTAAAAAGAATTTTGATTTCATCTATGTCAACATCCTTTGATGGATTTTAAGATTATTTGAAGTTGATTTATTATGATACAAAACTTCTATATTGTATTGAAGGTTTTGTGATATGTTTGACTATGGATGTGCTATTTTTATACCATTCATAGTTTATGGTGAAATTATTGACATTTCGTATGCTAGTTTTAATACGAATGTTTATGTTATGTTTAAACCTTTTCATATGGGAATGCATTGGACTTAATAAGTGACGGGTGGAGCCCGCTATAGCTCCTCGATGCATCGGTAGGTCTCATGAGACAAACTAGTGTCTTGGCACAAGGCCTTGACAAAATCTTATTTGTAGTCTTGGCACGAGGCCTTGGCTATGTGGTTATGATAGTCTGGCATTATGCATTCCAACATTATGAAAGTGGTTATTGATATTGCATGTGATTATTCGATTAGTAGAATATCCATGTGAACAAGTAAATGGAATTAATTCATTTTACTTTTTCCATACCATGTTGAAGATCAATTTTAAAAGGCTTTTGTTTTAGTAATTCATTGCCTTAAATGTTTATGCTTATTTTGAATGTTCCGCTATATTGTTATCCTTACTGGGCATTTGAGCTCACCCCTTTTCTATGTTTTATTTTTCCCAGGTAGTGAAGAAGTAAATTATGATTGACTTGCAGGGATATTATGAGGGGTTTATAGTGTGGACGTTGGAAACATTATGTTGTTGTAGTAGTTTTTCATTTTATGATGTAATGTAAAACTTATGAATATATCTAGTGTTCCCAAGGCTACTAAACCAATCGGTCTTTCAGGATTTGATCTTTCTTGTGATCATGCCAATGTTATGTAATAATGCACCGACTCTGGGTAGCTGGGGTCGGGGCGTTACAAGCAAGCCCTAGAGAACGCATGATGCATTTTGACAAAGAGCCCGAAGTGTAGGATTTTCATAGGGACATTCCCCTCGTCCCATGACCAAGCTTCGTGAGTTCTCTATTTGGATCCTCATCCACTTCCACATCCAAAAGGACCCTCGGACAACATGGATACTAGTATCAAGGGCTCTCCATGAACGCTGGACCTAAGGTCCCTCTGATCGTTTCGGGCCAACGTCCCTACGGATCCTTGACAACGTTTGTGAAATGGTCCCGTGTTTTGAACATGGTCAATGGTCGACCATCATTTATCTATCCCCATTCTAAGATAACACGATATGGATGATGCATTCCCGCCACGGTTAACAGCTATCCTCTATCATCACGTTGTCGTCATTGTGATCCAAATCCCGAGCGTCATGATTCACACATCTCCACTTCCTCATGTTCAAGTGGGATTCCAATATACTCGGCTCTATCTCTTTGCACGTCTAGCTGCACCACATGGTCATGTTAGTATTAAGGGTCCGGTATTCACTGAGTGCCCCCTCACCCTAACCTGCCCCCTTTATGAGTCCGGAAAGTCCCACCACCACTTCTCGTTTCCCACATCGAGCATGACTCACGTTAGCTTAGTAGTTTTCGCAGAATGTGTACTGACACGGCCGGGCTTCTCATCATCCCGCATAACGTTAAACTACGCTTTTAGAACTATGTATGGCTTGATTCCCATCCTCATGGGATACGTAGAGATGTCCTAGTATTTTACCTATGGTCCAGCCCATAGGAATCATTAATCCAATCCTTCCCCTTTCCGGCCCCCTGGCTGGACCCCTCGCTGGAGAGGCCCTGTCCCAAAGAAGGAAGGATCCATAACCAAACCGATGCACCCATCTAGCGTACTCCCACCACGATGGTGTAATTACATGAGTGTTGGATTCTGTTCGTACAAACCATCACTCTATATTCCACGCCTCTTGTGCCCCTGATTCGGACCGTCGTCCCCTTTCATGTTTGGAGGGACCCTCTAACGGCCTGGTCCTATGTCGCATTGGCCGACCTACCGTCCTCGACCAATGTTCTGGAATACTGGTCATGTTTTGAAGGACCCCCTAACAGTATGGATGCTCGACATAGGGTCCGCCTACTGTCCTGGGCCAACTTCCCAAAGGATTGATCGACAAAATTTGTGACCTGGTCTCATGTTTCGAACATGGTCAATAGCCTACTCTCATTTGTTGTCTTCATTTCATGCAAACGCATTAAGGATATCGTTTCTCGTCCAAGGTTAACAGTTTTCCTTTATTGTCACGCCACCCCCATAGTGTTCCAAATCATGGCTATCGTGATTCACACTTCCTATTTCAATATGTTTGGACCGATTTAAGTGCCCCTGGCGTTGCACCGTTTGTGCATAAGAGCACACTGAAGAAACGATAATTCGTCTATTTTGAGAACTTCCTTCTCCGGCCAAGCCTCTCCCATATTTCAGAAATCCAGACTGGTTAACCAAATCCCAGATGCCCGAATCTTGGTTTCCACTCCTATGTTGGGTGGGACGATGAGGCAACTAGCTCTTTTTTCTCACATCGGGCTTGACCCACGTGAGCTTGGGGAATTATCGCCGGACGTCCCGAAAACATTGTAGGGATGTAATGAACCAATAAAAAAAGTGGAAATCGTGCATGCTATGACATTCAAAAAAGAAAAAGAAAAAATTGAAGCATGAAAGTACCATTAAATGGTTTTTAATTTGTTACAGTACCCAGGGGTCGACTCCCCCCATGGACGGGTTGAACCCATAAAAAGAGCGTTGAAGCTCCGCCACCCTTCGGCTTGTGGTGTCAAAGAATTGCTGCTGCTAAATCAGCTCCCGCTCCTCCTCAACAATGGCGGGGCGCAGTTCGTCAGCCTTGGCCCTGGCCCTCCGTATGCCAGCCTGAATGGCAGCCATCTTTCCAGAAGCCTGCTTCATATGCTCTTCTACCTCTGCCAGCTGGGCCTTCAACCATGAGATCAGCTCAGATTGTGTATTAAGAGAGGCTGAGTGCTCATTCGCCCGGGCCTGCAGCTGTTGGACCTCACTTTTAGCCTCCTGGATCTTCTTGATGTTTGTCGCCTTCCTCTGCTTCCAGCCCACGCTGAGCCCGAGATCATAATCCCGGATCTTCTCGGCCATGAGATCTCGAATTAGCGCATGAGGACGTTGGGTATCCACTACCCCAGAGCACATTTTGCGCAGCCGTGAGCGATGTCTATCCATTTCGTTCAACCATAGCGCTTGCGGGGTGTCCTTTATTAAGCGCGTGAATAGATTCCACGATCAGCAGTGGACTATGCTATTGTCTTCTTCATCAGAGGCCATTTCGTCCTAGTCTGCGCGATTGGAAGGCTCGTATGCAGGATATTCCCGCAAGAAGTCCTCAGTAGGATCATCATCTGGCGTTGAATCCGGTGCGACATCAGGCTCCAGAGCAGGCGTGATGGGACTTGGGTCGGCCGATTGATCCTCATCGTCAGACTCCACCTCAATAACCTCAGGAACGACCCTACTGGTGGTCCCAGCAATGATAGTGTGTGCTGCAGCTCGGGTAGGTGGGGGACTATCTCCACCATCACCGGCATGCCCCTAGGAGGGATGCCACCAGACATCCCGACCAGCCTTTCCGCAGCATCCCACGCCAGTCGGAAAACTATAAGACAGAGAGGGACATAAACGTTAGTTGGTACAATCTACAGATTACAACAATGAATCCAGTAGAGGAAAATTACAGAGATCAAAATCCTGGTGCTTCTCTTGAGTCGATGCTGATGGGAGCCCGAGGCATGGACCTCCGTATACTATTGGAAGGTCTGGAGATTCTGGAAGAGCCACCTTGGGTGCTCTGGCCCCACCAGACGTAGAACTAGATGCAGCCGTAGGCGCGGGTTCTAAAGGTCCTGCATCATCACCCGCCGAGGGGCGAGAGAGAGGCCTGCGTACAAGTTCTTCCTGCATAGTTCAAACATCAGTAAGAAATCCACGATGTCTTGAGAACAGACCATGAGGAAAGAAGCTCAGAATGCTACCTCGAGAACCTTTGCAAAATTATCAGAATCTGAGTCTTGGTCTCTGACTTCGCCCTCTTCCAATGGGCTCCCTCCACCAGCCTCATCCTCCCAAGAGGAGTCCTCTGATTCTTCCAGCAGGGGGAAGTGCTCCCTCAGATTGGCGGCTGACACCTGTGGCAGAACCATATGATCCAGCAGTACCCTCACCCGGTCTATCATTGGGTGTGGGACACCACTAGAGTGAACGTAGTCCTGCAGCTCAACCAAATATTGCTCTGCCTTCGCCGGAGATGCCGTAAAACCATCCCGGACAAGGCCTATACCTAGCAGAACCATCCCACGACGGTTCAAGAGATCCCACATCTCAGGCAGACTGATGTGTTTCCGATTGACATACCAAATGTCCCAGGCCTCCGGGAAGACAACATCCTCTGGCATGTCAATATGATGCAGCCGCTTCACGGGAGCCTAAGCGGATATCCTGTGGAATCCCCTCGGCGTCCACCCCTCCGGATGGCCCTTCTCTTCTAGAATCACCGGATCCACCGCTGCTGCCACACCCTCGGCCGGTGCGGGTCTCGCCCCCACGGCAGCCCCGCCACCACGAGAGGCCCTTGTTGCCCTCTGACCCCGACCTCGGGATAGGGGAGGCCCACCGTCACCAACCCTAATGGTTGGCTGCCTCAGTATCTCCCCCGGATATGCGGCCTCCTAGCTGATGGCATACTCCCTCACCAATCCCAAAGCGACTGTGGATGGAGGCAATACAATTCGCATATTCCCGTCTTCCCGTGTGAACATGAGCCACAACTGCCTCATCACACATGGGTGCTCCTCATGACGCACCTCCCAGTAGACCTACGGGGTCAGCCGCTGGAGGCACCAGAACTGCCTTGAAAACCGATGTGGGGTGTACATTTCACAGAGCGGCTCACGATCCACTCATGCCACCAAAACTCCACCTCGAAAGGCCAGGAGATAATCCCGGTGATCTTCCGTTCCCTGCCCGTCATTAGTGTGTACCCCTGTCGGCAATGTAAATGGGTGGAAGTTAAACTCATCCTCTCTCCACACCCGGTTCAGTACCATCAGTATGGTTAGTTTGAATGGGAAGCTCCCAGTCACATTCAGAATGGAGGGGCGAAACTTTGATCCCGGCAGTGAGATAGGGTTTGGATACTCATAAATCCCCCTGATGTGTACCACAATCCACCCATACAAAAGGTGGAAGGGCCTGCATATCCTTGGCGGATTCTTACCCTCTCTAACGTGCCGCAACATCCGGTACAACTTGGTGAGCATTGGAATCCCCAGATTGAACCGCTGCCCCATGGCTGGCATAGACTCCATGATGAATGAGCTGGAACGCACCCCCATGCTGGTATCCCTCACTGGTAGGATCCAACCGCAGATAAGGGCTGCGATGAATGCCACCAGCCTGACTATCAGCTGCTGTTCAGTGCTGACACTGAAACCCCAAGTCTTCCATTGGATGTCCTCCAAGACTTGCCAATACGAGTGCTCCTTGCCCCGTTGTGCCGCCTTCGGACAAGTTCGAGGCCTCAGAAGGAACTCTGGATTCTCCGGGAAGTTCAGGAACCACTCAAACCACTTCTTAAAGTGAACATCTCTCACTGCCTCCTTGTCCTATCTAGGGACTAGTCCCATCAGTGCCGATGCCACTCGCGACATCTACTCCGGATCCTCCCACGTGCTCATGACGGGGAAAAACTCATCATACATGGCCCCCAAGATCGGAACCCCCGAAATCTGATGGACATCCCACAGATTGATGCTCACCTCCACATGGTGCAGGTGAAAATTATTGGTCCTAGATGACCATCTGCTCAGTAGGTCCGACATTAGTTGTTTCGGTTGGTAAATGTGGAATTGGGAGGCCCATGCCGCCTCATACAAACCCACTCTCCTCAGTTCAAACCCAAACTCCTCGCATGAGGCGCCTACCCATTAGGCCAATGCCCAGTCATTGGTGAAGTTGCCGCCCAAGTGCAAGTCCCACTCATCGGAGCACCCCGTCCTCGAATCCTGCAAAGTCGCCTTCCGCATGGTGCGGTATAGAGGAGGGGATGTCTCCGGTTGCAGTGGCTTCCCGTCAATATTGTTCACATGGTTGTAGAGACATTTGGAAGTGACAGGTGTGAAGTCCTCCCACGCATGACCATCGGCTGCCCTGAACCACTGATGCTGGCATGGAATGCTCCTGAACCAGCAAGCTGGTTCGTCCTTACATGCCTTAGGAATGAAAACATCATCCCTCAGCCCGAAGCCATACAAGGGCATCTTCTTGCACTGTGGATAGTTCTTCTGACTCTCTGATAGCAGTGTTGTCAAAGAATCATGGTCCGAGTGACTTCAAATCATCTCTCCAAGGCCCAGACCGTTATCCATCTCATCCCTCTGGGTGGCATCTGCAAGCACCCCCAATACAGCTTCTCGACGGGCCATTTTGGTTTCAGAACTCCAAAAAATTTCGGGTTGAGTCATGAAGGTTGCTCGAGAAGAGCTCTCGCAAAGCTTGTGCGCAAAACCAACCCACAGATCCTGGCCTAGGGTCGGAAAACAGAAGTTCGCTTGGCACGGTCAGGGAGTCGAAGACTCGCGGTTCACCACGAAGCTCGATTCGCGGAGAGCAGACTCAGAGTACGCAGAGTTTGGGGAAGTCGAGAGCGCAAAAGGAAAAAAGTCACGATAGGACAAAAGAGAGGTCAACCCCCTTATTTATAGGCAGCGACCCCGAAGCTTCACGGCGTGTCCCGCCCGCATGGAGCATCGCAGCGCGTCCAGACCACGCGGCCACTGTCAGCCTCGCGCACCCCTTCGCGAGGCCGCATCGCAAACCGCTAATAATTTAGGTGATTTTCTCTCAGACTTCGACCCTTCATCCCTTCGCAGATCCATGTCTTAAGGGGGGCATTTTTTGGTGCCAAAATATTGAAAGCAAAAGGAAGAAAGAAAAGAAGCCCGCACGATGCCTCGCGAAGCTCCGACGTGGAGCTCCCCCCGAGAAACGCGGCCACCGTGAAGCAAAGGAGGCAGTACGGCTCCACGAACCGCCTGACATTCATGAGCCCGCCGCAAAGAAAAAAAGGCGGTATCGCACCTCAAACGCCCTGACGTTCGCGACCTGCTGCAAAGCACCCGCCGCCCCTTCGCATCACGTGAGCTCTGCTTCACGGCGCCCCTTGCCTATAAATACTGGGCTCCCCCTGAGTCCAGGGGATGGACAATCCGACCTTTCGGCTTCTCAACCCACGCGCCCCCCGACGAAAGTGTCGGAAAACAAAAAAATTGTTAATTTTTATATACTATAACCAATATACACTGAAAAAAATATTATATACACCTTCAGTGATTTTGATCTTAAAAAAATTAGAGTTATAAGAATATCTTACTTTTGATGATCGAAAAAATAATTTAAGATTAAAATAAATGAATAAAGGATAAGAAGGAGGTGGTTGAGAAATACGATAGAAGAAGAAGGAAAAGAAAAAATATTTATAAATACCACATCCATGAAGGTATATATATCCCCATTTAGTAAATATACATCTCTTATATTAAAACCATTTAGATTTAAAGAGAACTCCATCCTTTAAGTACGAAGTTTTTACTCCCTTGAATCAAGAATTTATTTTCTTTTATATTTTACATTTTTATTCAAACCAATAAAAATATAGTCACTTTATGATTACAAAAAAGGATTATATAACAAATTTTTTTGATATATTAAAGAAAAAATAATTATAAAATAATCTAGGTGATCATAAAAACATGATTTTTAAAAACTTGACTAATGTTTTTCAAAAAAATAAAATATTTTAAAAAATAAACCTCATTCGAAGAGAGAAAACATAGAAAAACGAGATAATAAAAATAATTACAACAAAGTCATCCGTAAATCCCACTTAATAAAATTAAAATTTTCTGAATTAGGTACTTTTGTGAAGATATCAGATAATTGAAGATCCATGCTAAGATATTCTAACATGGTATCTTTTCTTTTGAAAGTGGTCTCTTAAAACTTGATTATGAATATCAATATTTTTAGTGCATCCATGAATAATAATATTTTTAGATATTCTTATGGAATATGAACTATCAAATTTGATTAGAACTTAAAGAAATATTATCCCAAAATCTAAGAGAGTATGTTTTATCAGTATAATTTTGGTTCAATAGATCCGTATGAAAATATTTTCTCCATAGATTGTAGAAAGAGAAATTAAAAATTTATTTTTTATTACTCTAAGATATTAATTATTTTCAACGAATGTGACATGTCAAAATTGTACTTCTCATATCTAGTTGAAATCCCCTAAAATAGAAATAATAAAAAAATATAATATTGAATGTTGTTACCTTAAGATAAAATAAAACATGATTTTTAAAACTTTTTGAAAAAAAAATCCTTATAAGAGATTTTAAATATGATTTTTTAGGATTTAATTAAAAATGATCGCAAAGATAAACACTAAACAAAATTTATTTCTAGGTGGTAGTATGTCAAATAAGACTCATAATCAAAATTTTATATGATTATTTCCCAATAAGCTTACTAAATTCATCTAATATTATCTTTGAATAAATACTCCTAGGTGTTCTAATTTCCTTATTATGATCCATATTAAAATGTTTTATAAGTTTATTAGTGTATTTTATTTGGATTAAAAAAGTTTAATCCCTATTTTATGATATTTTCATACAAATAATTAATATTAACACTCCCATAGAACTCATTTCAATTTAATTTCTCATAATATTTGAAAAAAAAATTATAAATATATTCATTTTTAATCCAAAAATTATGTCTTCTATGTATATTTAAATGACAAAAATATCATTTGAATTTTTTAGAAATAACCATGACACTTATTTTCATATTTTTAACTCATTTGATAAAATAGAACTTGTTACCTTTTCATACCAAGATCAATTGGGTTTCATTAAACCATATAAATCTTAGTTTAACATTTAAGAAAAAATTAGAATTGTTAAAATTTCAAAATCCAACAGTTGTTCAAAGAAAAATTTATAAACAAAAAAAATTAGAAAAGAAAATTTAACATCTATTTAAAAAAAATTAAAATTTAGATAGGTGGTTAATACCAATAATATTCTAATGGATTATAGAAAATAAATGGGTGTACATGTTTCACCATAATAAATTCATTCTTCTATATTATTTCCCATGGCTATGAGTCTATATTTGTTATGTGCGATGTTTCATTACTCATCTAACTTATTTCTATAAACCCATTTTATACTAATTAAATGATAATCATTAAGTATTATAAGAGGTTCCAAATAATTATTTCATTTTAAAGTATTGAAAATTATTTGAAATAAGAAACAAAATTTTTATTTCTAATAACATCATAATGGTTTTGAGGTTCTATAAAATAAATAAAATCATTATGTTCAACATTATTTAAGACAAAACACTTTTTGTGTGTACCCGCTTGATATTTTTTTGTAAAATTTTCCAAGGGATGGACTTTGGATATTTTTAAAGGACTAGGTAAAGAACAATAAAATAATTCATCTTCAATGGAATTCTTAGGTGAAGGTGGATCATTTAACATAAAAGGATCAAGTTTATCCAAAACATTTTCAAATTGTGATGAAGGTTTATAATGATTTTTATAAAAGTCTATATGAATTTATTATTTAATGGTTTTAGTTATTTTATTGAATAATGGGATGGATTTAATTAAGTTTTAGTACCCATGAAATATTCCTACAACATATTTTTGATCAAAATTTACTAGTTTTTCTTTATTGTTAAGAATATAACATTACATACAAACAATTTGAAAAATCTAACATTTAGAATTATTTTTTTTTCCAAAATTTATAATGGGTATTTTTTAGGATAGCTCTTATGAGAAAAAAATATGATATAAAATTTTTTATTGAATACATTGGCCCAAAAATACTATGGGATTTTGAAATCCTATAAGAGGGATCAAAATTTTCTTGAAAACTTCGATTGTGTCTTTGGATAACAATATTTTTTAGGTGTTCACGGAGAAGAAAAATTATGAATATAACCATGCGAATCCCAAAGTTTATAATTTTTTTATCAAACTCTATACCATTATCACTTTTAATGGTAATGAAATTTTTTTACTTCTTTATTTTTTATATTCTTTGTAAATCTTATAATGACTTCGTAGGCCTCATTTTTTGTGCTATGAAAATAACCCATGTAAATCTTGTTTAACCCTTGAAAATCATAAATGAATATGATTTACATATAATAATTTTTTCTTCAGTTGTTCCAAAAAGATCAAGGTGAACATGATTAATGAATTTATGGGTCAATAGTTGTTAATTAGGTTTAAAAAAAATTGTCTAACTTACCATGTTGGAAAAATTCGCAATAAACATTAAATTTATAATGAATTTTTGTTAACCACATACTAGATGATTTTAGTTGATATTAATAAGTGTATGGGCTATAGTAACCAAGGAATCTATTATAAATCTAGAACTCACTATTCCAAAATCTCAGGAATTTATGGTTTTGAGAAGAAAGATATTTTAAATTTATATTATATAAATATTGAAAATAGAAATTGGTAAACAAAATTTTTCCTCTGAAATTAAAAACATGACAAGAATAATTCTCATAAGTGTTTTCAAAACAAATATTACACATTGGTTAACTCTTAAAATTATGTTTTTAAACCATCAATGAATAAAAAATATTTTATAATAATAAATGTAAGAAAAATTATTTTACCTATACAAATGATTTTACTTATTGAATATTCACCAAAATTAACATATCCTCCATTGAGTTTTTCTTGTTAAGTAAAGTTGGAGAGGTCACCACACATGTGTAGATAGTATCCAGAATCCATGTACGACATTTATTTTCTATATTTACACGTTAAAACCAATTACTACAAAATTAAGATACTAATATTTTTAGATCCCATATTTTGGGTCCATAATTATTAGTTGTGAGGGATTTTTGTACGTAATTTTTCTAATAATTTTTTTGATATAAGATATAGGATGAAATATAGATAATTTATGGTTAACCATATCGATCAGTTTTAAATTACCTTCATAAATTTGAACTAATAACATTCAATTTAATGGTGGTAAGCACCTAAATAATTATTAGAAGAAGATAATGGTTTGTTTGTATAGTCCCTCTACAATTGAATGAACTATATCATGAATATTTAGAATAAAATTAATGATGAAGAGAGATAGAGAAATAAGTTAGAATAATTTCCTTTAAGAAATATGAAAAGGAAAAAAATGAAAATGGATTAAATAAGATAGTAAATAGAAATTGGATTGTAGAAGTTGAAGACTGATAACCTTTAGAGAATGGATTTTTTCTTAGTGATCTATTAAAAAAGTTCACCATAGATTGATCAAGATTTTTTCAGTGAAAATTGGTTGTGATAGGTGTTATATACAAGATATAATACTTTCATGATGTTTATTTTTATCTAAAATTGGTTTTGGAGGTGTATTGGGTTTATACAATCATTTAATGAGTCAAGTAGAATCTTTTATTCCAAGAAGGTATGACCCTCTGATTGTTCAAGATTAAAGAAACTAGCTGTCTTCCTGATGCCACTAGATAGGCAGTGAAATTACTATATCTCTCAATGTTTTTTTTGACTCCACTATGTAAGTAGTGACTCTATGGGATAGATATTGATATTGAAAATACTATAGGTGAAGCTATCCCCTTTACCAGCTAGATGGTGCACTCATACTAGGTAGTCAATAGGTGAAAACAATAAATGTATTAATAGTTTCCCTTTACACTTATTTTGATACCTTAAATTATTCTATTTATAACATTTAGTAATGATTAAATATTGTGTTGGACTCTTAATGTATTAATAATGTTTTAATGATCAAAAATCTCAATCATAATTGCATATCTTGTTAATGATCTCAAATCTTAATTTCAAATCTTATTCATGATCACAAATATCATTATGATTTACCAATCTTAGTAATAATTACATATCTTATCAATCCTCTGTATTTATGTTTAATGTTCTATTACCTTATAATGGTTAAGCTAAATTCATATTATGCATACTACTGTTTATGTTTTAATACAGTTATTTGTCACAGTATCAACACACCGTGAAGAAGAAACTGTGACCCAGACACCGTGAAGGACACACTGTGAGCAACACACCATGAAGAAGAAACTGTGACCCATACACCGTAAAGGACACACCGTGAGTTAGACACCGTGACCTCGAAACACCATGAGTTAGACACCGTGACCTCAACACACCATAACCTAGACTCTGTGAAGGACGTACCATGAAGGAGACACCGTTCAAGGAGACATCGTTTGCATGACTACTGTGACACCGTTTCTTAACCTTTTTTTCAATATTATTCAAATAATGCTAATAGTCATATTTAATGTTTTTAATGCAATTAATGTTATTTAATGATAGTTTTTACATGTCAGGAAACTGTATCTCGTACTTATGAAAAGGTAATCATTCCTATTGCCGGAGCTCGTTGAATATAAGGAATATTGAGCTGCAGTAAAGAAATACAGAAGAACATATGTATGTACGACAACTCAAGAAACACGAGTGCTCTGTACTGAACAGAAGATAAATTCTGAGCACTGAAGAACACATTGAAATATCTTCAAATAACTCTCATGAGTGGAATCCAACACAATTGAAGAACACACGAAGAGTCAGGATAATTTCTTCACTTGTAAAAGACACCAAGATGAACAACGAAACTCTTTTTTTCAACAGAAAAACTAGAGAAGGACATAGAAGCATTTCTGCTGCATCCAATGAGTTCAGAGCTGCACTTCCAATCACTAGAGCTTTCTAAACTTTCATATACTCTCTCTAAGTGATTTCTTTATTTAATTTTCCGAGCAGTGTGTGTACTCTATATATCTTACACACACACTGTCTCTTACGCTGAACTGGAGGATACTAAATCCTCATTCCAAACATTCTACACCTTCTTGTGTCCCACTGAGGATAGTGGTAGAGGTCAAGTAGGACCTGGACAGCCTGTGTGCTGTTTTCTTTGTTTTCCCACGAAGAACAGTGGTAGAGGTCCCTTCGTGACCTAGACAGTTTCTGAACTGTTGTAAACCCCAAACCAAGGTGTGGATCACATTTATATATAAAATTTTAGAAGACTAAGTCTTGTCTTGATACTGAACCTCTTGGTTATATCTTCTGTGCATTTTAGTTCAAGTTTAAAGTATACAATATCAAATTTATATTCTGCTGCTATTACTTTGAAATAAAGAACTATTTAAAAGTTACTTTGATACTTAATCTAGAAAATGTTTGTAATTATTGTAAATAAGTAGATTAGTTTCAAAAGAAAATTTTAATATTCTGATTAAATTAACTGATACCTAATAATTATTTTGATAACCTAATTGAACTTTTACAGTTTTAAAAATTCACTACAGTTTAACTTGTTTTATAAATTTGGGAGTTTGATAGAAATAATTTTTAACAGAAATTTTAATTCGAACTCAATTCACCCCCCTCTCTTGAGTGTCCACTCCGACCAACATTTGGTATCAAAGGCTTGTTTTTATTAAAGGATTTCAACATACTCTGTTTTTCAACTGTGATTGTAGTTTCATCTTTAAAGATCTTAAATTTCTGTTAGTTCTAAATTTTATCTCTTTAAATATATTTTCTAAAATCTAGATTTGGATAATAGACTAGAAGGTGATGCTACTAACAGGACACCTCTCTTCAATGCTACCAACTATTCCCAGTGGAAACATAAAATGAAAATTCATTTAGAAAGTAGGGGTTTTGATAGTTGGAATGTTATAGATTCTCAATATAAAATTCCAGAAACTGAAAGAACTACTTGGGATGAACCTACTAAAGTGGCTTATAATAATAATTGTAAAGCTATGAATGCTTTGTATTATGCATTATGAGACGAGGAATTCAATAGAATATCTACCTGTAAAATAGCTTATGAAATATGGGATACTTTAGGTGTTTCTCATGAGGGAACAACTAATGTTAAAGAAATGATATTAAATACTTATACTATTAAATATGATAATTTTAAGATGATA
The DNA here is from genome assembly GCA_963277665.1 of Viscum album. NCBI lineage: Eukaryota > Viridiplantae > Streptophyta > Magnoliopsida > Santalales > Viscaceae > Viscum > Viscum album. Next base: position 495,706,885 of record OY728132.1, read on the forward strand.
CTTGATGAACCCATTTCTGACATGTACCTCAGTTTGAATGAGATTTTCAACACAATGAGCTCACTTGGAAAGGCTGTTCCAGCAATGGAACAAATCAAGGGAATATTGAGATGTCTACTAGATAGATGGAGAGGCACTTATGTTTCAATCAGAGAATCATGTGACATTGGAGCTCTGCCTGCTAAAGAACTAATTGGTAAGCTTATGATGTATGAGGAAGAACTCAAGTTGAATAAAGAGGAAGACGATGAACCTAAAATGAAGTCATCAGTCTTTAAAAAATATCCTTCAAAGAGAAAGGACACAGACAAAGTTCAAATACAAACTGAATGTTCAAAAAGTGAAGATTCAGACTCTGACAGTGATACTGAAATGGCGCAGATATCCAGGAGGCTTAAGAAATTCTATAGGAAGAAGAAATTATTCAGAAAAACAAACTACAAAGGTAAATATGACAACAAAGATCACTTGAAAAAGGATTGGAAAAATCCAGATAAAAGTGATAAAGTACTCTGTTATGAATACAAAAGAAAAGGTCACATAAAAGATGATTGTCCAAAACTGAAGTTTAAGAAGAAACATGACTACAAGGACAGTAAGTACAAGAAAGCTATGAAAGCTACCTCCAGTGATTCAGAAGTCAGCACAAGTGAATCTGAAGTTTCTGATTCTGAAAAGAATCATTCCAACATGTGTTTCATGACCAACACATCTGAGGTAACCTTAGATACACTCGTTTTAAATTTCTATTATTCTGGAGTTGATGCTGAATCTGATTCTGATTCTGAAGTCATGACTAATGCTGAATTATCTGAATACTGTAACATGATGGAAGAAACATTCAATGAACTTAAGGACTAATATAAGTCATTAAAGAAACAACATGGTATCACTCTACTGTTAAATCTATCCTTGATATAGAAAAAGAAAATAATTCTCAAATGTTGAAGGAATATACTGAATTAAAAATTTCTAATGAGAAACTTAGGAAGCACATGGATAAATTCACAAATGGAAAAGATACACTTACTCAAATGTTAGGTAAACAAGTTGAACCAAAGTATACTACTGGTTTGGGACACTGACCTGGATAGAGATAGTTTACCAAAACTAGATTTATTCCAAAATATGGACAAAATTCTGCTTGTTCCAGTTCTGGAAATTCAAATGCTTCAGCTAGTAACTCACATAGTTATAGATCAAATAGATTTTACCTTTCAAAATCTGTTGAATATACTGATTATATGAGACCCATAAGATAAATTTGGGTACCTAAAGCTTTAATTGCTAACCTATATGGACCCAAGAGAATATGGGTACCAAAATCATATTCCATCTAAAACTGTTTTATAGGAAGCCTGCTTGAAGAGTTCCCATAAGAAGATATGGTACTTTGAAAGTAGATGATCAAGGCATATGACTGTGGATTACTCATGCTTCAAGAGCCTAATCAAGGTTGATGGAGGCTATGTCACCTTTGGTTATTATTCTAAAGGAATGATCATCGGCCTAGTCCAAATTGGTAACACTAACTCGGTTTTAATTTCTAAAGTTTTATTTGTTGATGGGTTAAAATATAACTTGTTAAGTATATCTCAATTATGTGATGATGGATTTAATGTTAAATTTGAAAATAATTCTTGTAATATTTTTAATTCTAAGAATGTTTTAATATTTTCTTCTTTGAGAAATAAAAATGTTTATGATGTTGATTTAAATTCTTTATCTAAACAAAACATTACTTGTTTAAATGCTTTTCATAATGGATATTGGCTTTGGCACAGAAGATTGGGACACTGTAATATACATTCACATAGAAAACTGATTAGGAAGAACTTAGTTAGAGACTTACCCAAAATTGAGTTTCCAAATGACAAAGTTTGTAATCCCCGTCAAAAGGGAAAACAACACAAAATCTCGTTCAAACCAAAGAAAGAAGTGTCAACTTCTCAACCCCTCGAGTTGGTTCACATGAAATTGTTTGGACCTTCTAGAGTTTCTAGTTTAAATGGGATGCACTATGTCTATGTCAAAGTGGAGGAATTTTCTAGATATAATTGGGTATACTTCTTAGCTTACAAAAGTGAAGCTTGTTCTTATTTTGTTAAATACTCCAAGTCTGTAGAGAAACAAAGTGGACTTAACATTAAGACCCTTAGAAGTGATCATGGCCGTGAGTTTGAAAATCATGATTTTGAATCCTTTTTCTCACAAAATGGATATAATCACAATTTATCTTCCCATAGGACACCTCAACAGAATGGTGTAGTAGAACGAAGAAATAGAACACTTCAAGAAATTGCAAGAACTATGCTTAATGAGTTTGACCTGCCTATTTACTTTTGGGCTAAAGCTGTAAATACAACTTGTTATATAATCAATAGAGTCTTAGTCAGACTTATTCTAAAAAATACCCCTTATGAGTTGTGGAACAATAGGAAACCTAGTGTAAGCTACTTTAGAGTCTGTGGCTGTAATGTCTTTATTCTCAATACCAAGGATAATCTGGATAAGTTTTCTTCTAAGAGTGACGAAGGAATATTTTTAGGATATTCTATAACTAGAAAAGCCTATAGAGTTTTCAATAAGAGAACCAAGTGTATGGAAGAATCTGTTCACATCAAATTTGATGAAATTGATCCTCATGAACCTAATCCTTCTCTTGAAAATCTTGAAGAAGATTTGCCTATTTTGAACCTTAATGACAAAACCAATGAACCTATTGTATAAATGTCTAGTTTTGGAAACATTTTAGAATCTTCTCTTAATGAACCCGAACCTAGAGAAGAACCAGAAATTTCTAGTCCCACCTTTACTAGATCAACTAGGATTCTAAAGAATCATCCTTTAGATGTTGTTGTAGGAAATCTGGATAGAGGGACACAGACTACAGATTCTCTTAGAAATCTGGTTGAACATCAAGCCTTCTTGTCATAAATTTAACCTAAAAACATTAATGATGCTATTAATGATGAATTTTTGGAAATTTCTATGCAAGAAGAACGTAATCAGTTTGAAAGAAATAATGTTTGGAAACTAGTAGAAAGACCCAAGGACACTTTTTTCATAGGAACAAAATGGGTATTTAGAAATAAAGTAGATGAATCTGGAAATATAGTTAGAAACCATGGTAGATTAGTTGCACAATGTTATAGTCAAGAGGAAGGAATTGACTATGAGGAGACTTTTGCTCCAGTATCCAGACTAGAAGCCATCATGATATTACTTGCTTATGTTGCACATCTAAATTTCAAACTAAATCTAATGGATGTCAAGAGTGCATTCTTAAATGGGTATATAACGGTGGTTGTTTTTGTTGAACAACCACCTGGATTTAGAAACCCTCATTTTCCAAATCATATTTTCAAATTATCAAAAGCCTTATATGGTTTAAAACAATCTCTAAGAGCTTGGTATGATAGATTAAGTACTTTTCATATTTTTAAAGGTTTTACAAAAGGTATAGCTGATCCTACCCTTTTTATAAAACGAATTTCTAAAGATGTTTTAGTTGTTAAAATATATGTAGATGATATTATTTTTGGATCCTCAAAAACTTATTTTTGTACTTTTTATTATAAAATGATGCAAAAAGAATTTTAAATGAGCTTAATGGGTGAACTAAAATTCTTTCTTGTATTTCAAATCATTCAAAATAATGATGGAATTATTTTAACTCAATGTAAATATACTAGAGATATTTTAAAATGTTTTGGATTGGATAGAACTAAAAGTAGTGACACTCCCATGAGAAACACCTGTAAGTTGGATATTGATGAAGATGGTAAATCTGTTGATCAAACCACTTATAAAGGAATGATTGGAAGTCTACTCTACTTAACTGCTAGTCATCCAGATATTATGTTTAGTGTTTGTATGTGTGCTTGTTTTCAAGAAAACCCTAAATAATCACATTTAAATTTTTTAAGGATAAATTTCAAATACCTCAAGCATACTCCCAATCTAGCACTGTTCTATCCAAAAGGACAATCATTTGAATTAGTTAGTTATTCTGGTGCTGATTTTGCTGGATATAAGTTAGATAGAAAAAGAACCTCTGCAACATTTCACCTTTTAGGAAAGTCACTTGTATCATGGTGGATTAATAAAAAAAATTCTGTTGCATTATTTACTGAAGAAGCTAAATACATAGCTGCTGGAAGTTGTGCACAAATTTTGTGGATGAAACACACTTTACTAGACTATGGATATCAATTCAGACTTGTACCAATAAATTGTGACAACACAAGTGCTATGAACATTTCAAAGAATCCTTTTTCACATTATAGGACAAAACATATTGATGTAAGACATCACTTTTTGAGGAATCATTATCAAAAAGGTGATATCACTTTGGACTTTATTGGTACAAAATATCAACTTGCAGATATATTCACTAAACTATTAAATTATGAGAGATTAGATTACATCAAACATGATCTTGGCATGATCAATCACAAATATATATCTTATTGGCCATACTGTTTAATATTTTTCTATAAATTACATTACTGTTTCATGTTCATGGTTTCTCAGTTACTGTTTCATGCTTACAGTCTCACAGTTAACACCGTGTGTTCACGGTCTATCACTTATGTTTCTCACTGTGACTGCACAGAACACCCACTATCTCATTGTGACTACACAGAATAGTCACTGTCTCACCGTGACGACCACCAACTGTCTCACCGTGACGGCTGCTTTTCATCACACCATAACGCCTACTCACGGTCTCACTTTGAAGAGTATTTATGCATTTATTTTAACCTGTATCACGGTAATTTTTATTTCACCACTATTTACTTTCTCGTGTTTTTGTTTTTATGACGTTTGACATTCCCAAATGATAAAACACAAAGGTTTCACTTGATTCCTCACCCAAAATATTTCCTGAACCTTCTCAACCTTGCGAACCTTCTCTTCTTCTCTCTCGCCCGAATCTTAAGTGGATGCCCAGGATGAAGCGTCCATCTTCACCCTCATCAGAGAAGCGCCGGTCTAAGAAAAAGAATAGATCACCGAAGATAGCTCTAGATAGTCCCCAGAATCCTAACCTAGTAAGTCATAGTACTGCTCCTGAGAAAGAGATTTGTCCTAAGTGGATGATATCTAGTAAGTCTTTGGTTCTAAAAGTCCTCAGAGAACAAGGATGGCTCGAATGGTTCTCTCAAAGGGATAGACCTATATACCCGAGGTTGGTATCTCAGTTTTATCATCATGTAATGTTTTCCTTTAATCATGGAGAAAGTTTTATGGTAACAAGCTGGATCAATGGTCAGAAATCTTCTTTCACTTCAAGGCTATGGGATGCAAGCCTAAGGATTCCTCATGAAGGGATTTGTGATGACTACCCGAGAGACCCTCCTCCTTTAACCAACATATTTGTCCTAGAGAATGCCTTGTAAATCTTAACTGGAAATGGCAGCAAGCGAAGGGCCATAGCTGTAGAGATGGATGGGGAGACAGGGATCCTGTTTAAATTTGTTTAGAATTTGATTAGCCCAAGGAAAAGAGATTTTACTATGTTGAAGTATCAAGATGTGTTCCTGATTTATATGATGAAGAATGACTATGAGATCAACCTATGAAAATATGTCATTCACCATATTTGTGAACTGATTATGGTCACTTCCAAATCCACATCTTTGTTTTACTCATGGATGATTTCGGCTATGCTAGTTGCCAAAGGAGTTTTTGGGAAAAATGAAGAGAAGCTTGTGGATTTTTAATACTGTTTATCCAAGGCTACCATTAGAAGGATGAAAATAAATTGGATCCCTTGGAAGAAGTAGTGGGTTGAAGATAATGAAAAGTTTTATGAAATTTAAATCATGTTGATTATCCAAGAAGGAAAAAGAATATAACTGATCCTAGTTTGGAACCAGATGAAGTGGCTAAGTATCCAGAAGAGGTAGAAGAAGAGGAAGTGGTAGCTTAAGTACCACCTAGAGAAGAGGATGAAGTACCTCAAAAGGAAGAAGATCTTGTTGAGAAGGAAAGGACTATTATCACTGATAATGTTCCTACTGAAATACCTCTTAGAGAGGAAGTTTTTTTTGTTTTTAGAAAAGAATAATCTACTGCTGTTCTTGTAGAGGAAGAAGCTCATTCTTCTAGAGAGGGTATTGATCCAGAAACCCAACCTGAGGCTGCAAGAGATTTGATTATCCCTATTTTAGAGCAGCAATCCATTGAAGTGTTTGTTGATCCAGAAAACCTCTCTGCAGTGCCTGAAAAAAATCTAGAAGATCTGACCTCTATGCAAGAAGCATGTCTGGAAGCACAGCCTATGGAACAGTAGGTTCCTGAGTACATACCCTCTGCTGAAGAGAGGATTGAATTTTTCTTTCAATTGGTAAGGCAAAAAATGGCTGAGGAGAATAGACTTGATCCTATGCATCTTGATCATACCGTTGAACCTATAGTTTCTGAAATGGATGCACAATTTGAGGGGGGGGGACCTCAAATTCATGAGACTGGTGAGGATGAAATCGATGAAGTTGGATTTGGTGAAGCCTCTCAACAAACTGTCTCTTTTTCTATGTACAATCGGTATGAATTTCCATGATTTTATGATGTGAGTGAATCACAACAAGTGACTGCAACTGGTATAGATCTCTCTTCTCTATTTCAATTGAAGTCAGTCACTCACCCTGAACCAGAACCAGAACTAGAGCCTCAACCTCAACCTCAACCTGAATCAGAATCTGAAACTGAAACTGACTCAGAACCGCCACCAGACCCTGAACCTACCCATGGACCACTTTCTACACCTTTTCCCGATCAGAAAATTTTTGTAAGTAAAGAATATTTGAAAGTCTTTGGATAGACTATCTTACCTGGAGTTGAGAAGATTATATCCTCTCAACCTCGTCCTGTGACTCAACTAAGTCAGGAAGATTCCTCGATTCTTTTGGAGAATATTATTCTGCATATTCAACCCAGGATGATCTGTGAAATACAAGAATTCAGAGTAGAAAATAAGTTTCTTAGTGCTGATGTTTCAAATTTGAATGATATGGTGGAAAACATTCAAAAATAATTGTCTTCAAGATCAGAGCCTGCTCCTGTTGTTGCTGCTTCTGCACCTATTGCTACTTCTCCTGAACCAAATGTTTCCAAAATTTCTCGAGATATTTTATCTCAAGTTCCTCCATATCTGTTATCTTTTGATGAGAATATTGGAAAAAGACATAAAAAGATGCTTCAATGCATGAGAGAGCTTGTAGAAAATCTGAAAAAACTCACAGATGAGTACACTTGATGCCTTCAAAATGTTTCGAAATAGCTCAAAGCTCTAACTGTAGCTGTAAAGGCTTCTCCTCCATCTGGTCAAACTTATGCTCTTTATTTGGATGATTCTATGCTCAAATCCATAATCTAAGAAGAAATTCATAATTCCTTCAGTGGTTTAGATTTGTCTTCTTTATCTGAAGTTGTGAAGAAAAGTGATATAGCACTTGACTTGGTTCACATTCATTCTAAGATTTCCAATGATGCTCAAGAGGAGTTCACCAAGAAGATAGACTTTTATCTCACCCGGATTTTCTCCAAAAGTGACATGACCAATAACTTTATGTATCTTGTGGAGAATTTGAAAATCCCTCTAGAGACCCAAGCTTTTAAAGACCAAGTTCATAAGCTTACAGAGTTCACCAGATTGTTGGAAAACTTCATGGAGAATAAGGATTATTTTGAAAAGGCTATGAAATAAGGTGGAGAAATCATTACTGATTTCATAAATCTTTTGAATTCGTATCTTCATGTGGAGAGTACTACAATAGTTGCTCCAGCTGCTACACCCGTTAGACCTGGTCTACCTACCCTATCCTCAACTGCCATGTCAGTCAGCCAAACTCTATATCAGATCCGACCAGTCATTCTTGACCAACCAAAGACTAGATCTTCTACAGCTCCTACTTTGGCTCCCTCCATATTTTAAGGTCTACCTTTACCATCTTTGTCTACTGCCTCCATGCCTTCTTCTATATCAGCTCCAACTCCTGCTGCTGGTAAAGGCAAGGAAAAATCCAATCCCTGAAGATGCCCAGTGACTACATTCTTTTTGATGGGATGTCTTTGTTTGTGTTTTCCTACTGTATATTGTATTCTAAACGTTTTTAATGAAAAATTCAATGTGTCACTCCATTATTTCTACTTTTTGATAATCCCAAAATGGGGAGAAAGAGACATCTATTAGTATTTTATTTTTTGTTATTCTATATGTTATTTTCTCTAACGTTGCATTTCATTTATACTTAAACTATACCTGTTTTGTTATCATCAAAAAGGGGGAGATTGTTGGACTCCTCATGTATTAATCATGCTTTAATGATCACAAATCTCAATCTTAATTGCACATCTTGTTAATGATCACAAATCTTAATTAAAAATCTTATTCATGATCACAAATCTCATTATGATTTACCAATATAAGTAATAATTACATATCTTATCAATCCTCTGTATTTATGTTTCATGTTCTCTTACCATATAATGGTAAAGCTTAATTTATATTATGCATATTACTATTTAAGTTTGAATACAGTTATTTTTCTAAGTGTCAACACACCGTGAAGAAGAAACCATGACCCAGGCACCATGAAGGACACACTGTGAGCAACACACTATGAAGAAGAAACCATGACCCAGACACCGTGAAGGAAACACTGTGATTCCGACACCGTGAACTCGACACACCGTGAGTCAGACACCGTGACCTCAACACACCATGAACTAGAAACCATGAAGGATGTACCGTAAAGGAGACGCTGGTTCAAGGAGACACCGTTTTCATAACTACTGTGACACTGTTTCTTAACCTTTTTGTCAATATTATTTAAATAATTCTAATGGTAATATTTTATGTTTTTAATGCAATTAATGCTATTTTATCATAGTTGTTACATGTCAGGAAACTGTATCTCATACCTATGAAAAGGTAATCATTCCTATTGCCGGATATCGTTGAAAATAAGGAAGATTGAGCTGCTGTAAAGAAACACAGAAGAACATACGTATGTGCGACAAATCAAGAAACACGAGTGCTCTGTACTGAACAGAAGAGAAATCATGACCACTGAAGAACACATTTCAATATCTTCAAAGAACTCTCAAGTGTGCAATCCAACACAAATAAATAACACACGAAGAATCAAGAGAATTTCTTCACATGTGGAAGACACCAAGCTGAACCACGACACTCTGTTTTTCAACAGAAAAACCAGAGAAGGACTTAGAAGCATTTCTGCTACATCCAATGAGTCTAGAGATGCACTGCGAATCACTAGAGCATTCTAAACATTCATATACTCTCTCTAATTTATTTCTTTATTTAATTTTTAAAGTAGTGTGTGTACTCTGTATATCTTACACACACACTTTCTCCTACGCTGAACTGAAGGATACTAAATACTCATTCCAAACTTTCTACACCTTCTTATGTCCCACTAAGGATAGTCATAGGGGTCAAGTAGAATCTGGACAGCCTGTGTGTTGTTGTATTTGTTTTCCCAAGAAGAATAGTGGTAGAGGTCCCTGCATGACCTGGACAGTTTCTGAACTGTTGTTAACCCTCGATCCAGGGTGTGGATCAAATTTATATATAAATTTTGATAGGACTAAGTCTCGTCTTGAGACTGAACCTATTGGTTATATCTTCTATGAATTTTACTTGAAGTTTAATGTATACAATATCTAATTTATATTCCACTTCTATTACTTTGAAATACAAAACTATTTTAAAGTTACTTTGATAGTTAATCTAGAAAGTGTTTGTAATTATTGTAAATCAGTAGATGAGTTTTAGAAGCAAATTTAATCTTCTGATTAAATTAACTGAGACCTAATCAATCTTTTGAGAACCAAATTGAACTTTTACAGTTTTAAAAATTCACTACAGTTTAACTTATTTTATAAATTTGGGTGTTTAATAGAAATAATTTTTAACAGAAATTTTAAATGGCACTCAATTCACCCCCCCTCTTGAGTGTCCATTCCGAACAACATATTGTAACCAAGAAACACTCAAAAAAATGGTTTGAAATACATTTAGTGATTATGATAATAAAAAATAGAGTCTCGGCATACAATAAATTCTATATTTATCTTTTCATGTCATTAAAACATCTAATTTGGAAAGAAAATTTACTTGGGAAATTATACATACACTAGGATTTTGATGATGTTTTCATGAAAAGGGAAGTTGGTCTCCATTATTTTTAATATCTCCATGATATATTATTGAAATGTTTCTTCATTGGGTTTCTTAGGTGATATTATCCTTTTATGGAATGGAGGTTGGGGTTGATGTTGTTCCTAAATTTTGACTTCCTCTTATCCTTCTCTAATATAGGTGTATCCATCATGATTTCTTCTTCAGGATCTATTTCAAGGGTATATTCTCTAAGATGATGGTGTTATCTACTCCTTGATTCTACTTGAGATAGTGATTCTTCATTATTTACCAACTCTAAACCATTATTTATTGATGTATAAACAACATTCCTTTTCAGTTTTAGGAATTAAATTAATAATAAGTTTACCTAGACCCTACTTTTTTGATTCATTAGTGGCAGTCATGATTTGATTTCACTATCCTTAAAACTCCTATAATACTAATATGTTCATAATAAGAATAATTTTCCGAGTGGTTTGAGACTCCTAAAGTTATTTTATAATTTCCATATTGGATGGTTCTTGAGTTTTAACATATTGGTAGCTTGTAGAGGGAAAGTAATTGCCTCTTCAAAAGTGTGACATCTAGATACTTTATTGATAAACTTATTAGAAATGTTTCATTTAATGCTCAAGGTTTTGACATCTAAAATCAGTATTGAAATACTCTTTGAATCCTTGATTGTTGGTTAGTTACCATTATTATTACTTTGGGAACATAGACTCACAAAATTTAGTTCTATAACTTGAGTATAACTCTTGTTTTAGTGGCCCAATGAAAGATAATGTTAGTATATCTAAGGGGATATAGAATATGAGGACACCTAAACCTTATTCAAAATGAATTATCACAAAAGAGAGGTTATGAATTACATTTTTCATATAAAGGGAGATTTATAAATGTTAAACTCATGTAAACGCCTTACAGTATTTATTATTCCAAATTACTAAGAATTTTGGTAAATCCTATTAATCTATTATATAACATCAGATGGGGAAAAATCGATGAGTGCTCCACTATAGGAAACATGAAATATGTTTGGGTCATTGTACATAAATACATGAAAAAAAAGACTAATAAATAGTGATCTTCATTGGTATAATGTCGTTAGGATATTTTAACTGCTTGAATCTCTCCTACAACTCATAAAGATTTTCTTAAATTTGTTGTGTGATTCAATTTGTCCCTTTCCTCAGATGGACACTCCTTGATGCAAGGAAATATTTCTATCAGATGGATTTTTGTAGTTGTTCCCTGGTGTTGATCTTTTCAGGTTAGAGGTTGTATATCCACTTCTTATAATACACTTTAAGGGATAATAAAAACAACCTCTAACTGACTTAATGTTAAGTAACTCAAATAGGTTAAACTTTAATTAAAACACCACTAAATTATCTTAATTTATAGGTTTAGTGATATCCTATCAATATATGAAACTTTATAAAGATTTTTATCATTATAGTTTTAATCTTGTAATGTTATTGGTTGTTAGGTTTTGTAATTCAATTATTGTTATATAAATTAGGTGTACATTAATCTCTCAATGTCATATTTTGCTGGTCTAGGTTATCCTATATGGTTTTCTTCTAAAGTAGAATATAGTTGAAAAGAAGGATGAGAGGGAAAGTCATCCAATATAATTGTGACATAATATCACTCTAATTCATTATTGAATATTACACACTTACTTATTCACATAATAGTTCATTCAACCTATAGATTAAAACTAGTTAGATGAGATGAACTAGATCTTTTCATGTGTTGAAATATTTTTTGAAAAAAAATAAGAACTCAAAACTAGACTCCTATAAAATGGCTCTAGGTTTATGAAAGGTGTTCCATGAGTCCCTCAACAAAAAAAATTATGAACTGGATGTTATTTCATAAATATTGGGGATTAGGGTGTCTTTAGATTGGAAAATTTTAGGGGTGAGTTCTGATGTTTTTATGGGTTTTCTATGCATAAATAGTAATTAATTAATTTTGGTTTTAAATTAATTCTTAAAGAATCTAAAATAACCTTGTATTTCCAATTACTTCTTACTAAATCATAATTCAATTTTTTTACTCACCAATTATCTCTCCCATCATGTGAAACCTAACTGATTACCATCTCCGAGTTATTTTGGATTATGAAGAAGGAATCAAAAATCAATACACCCACTAACATCACCTATACTTGTAATAGGATATCTCTAATAACCCTATGATTAATCCATTCGTCCTGATCAAAAGTAGTGGATAGAACCCAAATGACATTTGGGTGAAATCTAATGAAGTAAGGAATATGAATTCAAAATTCATTAAAGGAAACTAAATATCTTAATTCATAAAATAATAAAATAAGTCCATAGAGACGAGAAATAGAGGAAAATCATTTAAAATTGTATTTCATTAAATTAATAAAAATTAATCTCTTTGTTGCAACCACTAATGGATTAGTGTGGTATCATAAGATTCATTAAAATAGAATTGAGAAGAAAGACTGAAATATTACATCTCTTACCAATTAAATAGTTATAGTAGAATGCTGTAATTTAATGAATACTTGTGATTGAATATATAAATACTCAAAAAATCACTTGAAAAATATCATCATTCTACATGAGTCATAGAATATTCTTATTTTCATTCCACCACATCCTAAAACTACAAGGATTTTCTTAATTTCAATGAAAAATTCCTTCCTCTAGGCATCTCAAATATTCTAAAACATTCTCTAAACTCTTATAGAATCGCCACTTTTTTATTCCCTTAGATGATATCCAAAAAAATATTCCTCAAATTTCACATGATTTGGATGATCAGTGTAAATAGGCTTTAAGTTGGTTTTAGGATGAGTTTTCCTATGTTGGGAAATTATGGGTTTTTATCCCCACGATCATAATAGTGGCCAAGTCATGGACCTATAATATGAACTGTATCGATGGATATTTGTTTTCATGTTTGTTCAATATAGGGACATGGTTAGTTGTGCGTTTTCTTAACAAGTTTGTTCGGTTGAGTGGAATGGTCAGTTGAATTCATCATGATATAATATGAGTTAACAGTGTGAAAACATAATCTTATGATTTCGATCCAGACATTTATCATATTTTAGTTATGAAAATGTTTAATCGAATATGTGATCACTTCATTCCTTTTCCAATTTTTTATATTGGTAGTACATGTCTTCACTTATGATAGGTTCAACGCTTGATAAATCCAGGAATAATCAGTCATAATCTCTTCTTGTAGTCGGTTGAGAGCCTCATTATTGATTTTATTGAATGTGTGATAGATTCATCTTTCAGTTGATGAGGATAGTCATGTAGTCGATCTAGTCCTTGTGCAAGCTTGATGGATTTGTCAATTTTTCATGTATGGTCAATTGTTTTCTTAGAAGACATGGTCGATCAGTTGAGCCATTACTTGTAGGGATTGATAACTTTTGTTTTCCATTTTTCTGTAGTCTCAACCTACACACAATGAATGCAGTATTTCATCAATATATTATTTGTTTTGGTGCTTTCCAAAATTATATAAAACAAATAGAATGAGATTAAAATGCCTTTGAATAGTGAAATACCACTTACCAAATCAATGTATGGATTTTCCATTCATTCCAAAAATAAAACAAGTCATTAAAACCAAATATTATTATATTTATTAAATGAACTCCAAATTTTTTAAAATAAAAATTATGAATAAATTAACCTAGTTTTATCAAGATTATAGGGTTAATAAAATTGAATTTTAATAAAAAAAATTTGGGAAATATTTTATCTCATCACACAATATGGTCTAAAGAACCATTACAAGTTCTATATTTTAGAGAATATCTCCATCACAATAAGACTATGATTATAAATGGTCATAAGTAAAATAATTATTAAATTTAATTATATATTATTCATGTTTAGAATAATGATAATTTAATTTCTTTATGAAGGTATTCACATGATATTTACGTATTAAAGTTAATATTAGACAATTTAATTTTTTGAATTGATATTTTTTATTCAAGGTTTATTAATCATATTAGGGAGTGATCATAATTCATCAAATGATATTTATTAATGTTACAAGTGAGTAAGAAAATGATTATGATGTTTTTGAAAAGTTAAAATGACAATAAATTGAATTTTGGGTAATTAATAATATTAAATCTCCTTAACGGTAAAATTATAATTAATGATACTTTAAGATACGTATATAAATGAATTGTACACCCAAAAATGAAAGAGGAAATATCTTTAATAAAATACCTATCATCCCACTTGATGTTACCTTGGAATTGTTAAAGTAAATTTTTTTCAACCCTGATATTGGATGTTTAATAAATTTAGTGAAGTTTTTTTGAGATGGTGGAAGATAGGTAGAGAAATCCTTAGAATGTTTTGAAGGAGTTTGAAGTTTGGTTGAATTGGATCTATTATTTCAACGACTTCCATAATGATGATTTTTCATGCCTCTTAGGATAAAGTCTTGCATGAGAATGAATTTACATAATAATGAACCTAAGTAAGAATGAATGATCATAAGCATCATATAACCTGTGGAGAAATAATTTTGGATAATATATAAACATGATTCATGGGTGAACATCAGGACGATCTTTATTAGTGTAAGGATAATTACTTTATGAAAAAATATACAATAATTTAAGAAATAATATTCATGATGTATCCCTCTAGTTATTTTAATAGATTAAAATTCAATATGAGGTTAAAGTAATAAACAAATGGGGATTCTATGTTTTGAGATGAGTGCTCCATACCGTACGAGAAGGTTAATAGACATTGTTCCATGTCAGTACAAATTGAATTTAAATTCTAATGAGATTAATAATTTTTAAGGGGATATTAATTATAATATTCTTGTATATTTGAATATTATATTTTTAATATAAAAAATGAGAAGGATCTTATGTTGTACTTGTATATTTGAAATTAAGTGATTTAAATTATTCATTGATGAATCTACATGAAGAAAATTATTGTTATCAACCAGGAAACTTGTTATGTCTGAACATCGTGGGTAAATTATATAATAATTATGGAAATATATTTCAAGTATTTAGTAAATAATATAAAAATGTATAAATTAAGAAAATGAGTGTGTTTATTATTTTTTAAAGAGATCATTATACTCCATAATGTTAAAGAGAGATAATTTGAAGAATATTGACATGTCCAATATTCTTTTTTGTGAGGTGGTTGAGGATATATGAAATAACTTCTATTGATCTAGGAACATACTATATAGGATAAATGAGGCTATATTCATGTGTTAATTCTCTTATGAATGTGTAAATAATCCTAAATAATTTTGATGTTATACTGAAAATACATTGAAGTATTGTATTCATCTACAAAGTCAATGTTATTTCAGAATAAGATACTTTATGGATGTTTTTGAATCTAGTGGTTTATTAATGATCAGATTAATTTAATATAAAATGAAGAATATTATAATAATTGGTTGTTATTATCTAAAAAAAATCCAAGAAATTAACAGTAGAAAGTGGATGATACCTTTCCAAAAAGATAAGTGGATTACACTTGCTCAAATATTTTGTGAAAATTAACATGAATTTGTAATCATTGAAATTATATAGTAAAAATAAAATTCATGGATCAAAAAATTTAGACATGATATGGAGTAGGATATCATATCAAGGATAAACCTTATAAAAACTCATATGATCTTTTCTTATTTCATATTTTTTCATATGAGTGGTGAATAGATATTATAGAGTGAATATTTGATTTAGTCTATCATAGGGGTTTAATTCAAAAGGAATAATTTATAAAAATTGGTACCATTGATTCCCCTATCTTAGTGGTACCCACCTAAGATGAGATATTCAAGTTATATCCAAGCTAATAAGGTTCCCCCAAGATTATTATCTTTCAAAAGTTTATGATGAAAATTTAGAGTTTTATGAATATCATAAGTGTTCCATTATTTGATTCAAAAAACATCATTTTTATAAAAATAATATGTTATTGTTTCTACTAAAATAAGGATTTTTATTTAGTGATGATATCTCTATATGATATCCACATACTGAATGATAAGAATAAATGAAATTTTAAATTTAGACGAATCTTGAGATATATAAGAACGAAAGAAATGAAATATTATCCTCCTTTTTCTGAAAGTGTAACATAATGTGATGTAGTTTTATATAGCTATGTAAACAAGGAAAAATATAGAGAAGATGTCTAAATGAATCATCAAGATAAAATAATCAATATTTTAATTCAATAGGGAAAAATTTAAACATATGAGAATGGATGAAGATGAGAATGTCAAGTAATATTTTATTAGCATGAATGAGATATCCAGTCATACTAAAGGATTCAGGGAAAATATGGATCCTTGGAATTTGATAAAAAATAATAAAGAACATTATAGATGGATTTGACCAAAATATCACATCCTTGTATGAAATTATTCTTATATCTACTGATTTGTAGCATAATACCCTCTTGAATTATGTGATTATAAAATAACTAGTTTTTAATAAAAAGAAAAAGGTGGTGATGGATTTTAAATTCATGAATAATTTTAAAATCAAAGTGGAGTTGGATGAGTACATTTTCTTATATTAATATGATTAGTGTGATGAAAATCACAAGAAACTCATATTACTCATATCTAAATGTATAAATAAGGTAAAATGAAAATATGAGGAAAATATTCCACTTAAATGTTTTAAATGTGGATTAAAAAAAAAGTTGATGAGTATTTCCAATAAAAGAAAAAACATGGAATTTGAGAATTAAGAGGATGGAGGAAAATTTGAGAATGTTTTAAAATATATTTACTAAAAACTATATAAAATTTGATGAAGGTAGGAGTAAAAAGTTAAAGAAAAGTAAGAGGTGAGTTTTAATTAAAGATAAATATGAAAGATCATCCTCAATAAGAAATTTAGATGATGAATTTGGTACAAGATCTATTAACATTATGTAACATGTTCAAATTAAGTAAGATATATCTATAAGTAAAAAATAAGAGGAAGGAGATAAAGTATTTGTTGTTCACATTTTGAGGGAATAACTTGAATTCTATCTTGATAGTAATTCTTAACTCGAAAAAGAGACCAAACTTCTTAATAATGATGTTTGAATGAAGAATTATATTGAAAATAAGTTTCATAAAAAATATAATGAAAATATTATAGAAATTAAACTTCTCAAAATAAAAACTAATCAGTAGGAAAAAATTATAAAAGAATATTAAAAGAAGTTGGATACTCTAGAAGAAAATATTATCTAAGGATAATAAAGGTTTATGAATTCTAAAAATACCCTTTAAGAAATAAATATTTACATTGTAAAAGTTGGTGATGAAATGAATAATACATCAAGAACTACTGGATGTTAAACAACTCAAGTTCAGTTTAAATATCAACATGTAATTATAGATAAAAAAATTTTTACCCAAAATTATTGATTATGAGGACAAATATGGGAAAAAGTTAGTATAAAATAACCTCAAAAAGAACAATCTTACTAAAAATAAATCTTGGAAAAATTAGAATAAGGGATATTCTATAAATCCTAATATGAGGAATGAAGTTGTTGTATAAAACCCACAAGAGGAATTTTAATGACATACACCATATTTTTATGGTATAAATGGTTTAAAAAGAAAATATTTGTAGTATGGGGTATATAGGTATAACAAATATGGTCTCTGGTATAATTTTTTACTCTATAGAACTGGATATGATCATAATTAATAGGAAGTATCTCAAAAAATAGAAGATATAATTATGGAAAGAAGCGAACTGGATATGGAAGTACAAATTGTGTACCTATGCCAAATTGGTTCGATTATACTTTGGATAATTATAGAATATGTGGCCTACAAGGTCACTATGTAGAAGAATTCATGGCCATAATTTTAGGTTAAAAACCAAATATTTCACGACAAAGGAAGAAATAAGATAAAAAAAAGGTCGAAAAATCATTGATTGTGGAGGTAGCACTATAGGATAACTAGAAATATGACTCTGGATCATTAATAGTGAATGATCTTCAAATATGAAGGGACATACCATGGAACTAAATCATATCAATGAAAATGATGGTAGTTATATGGATTTTTTATAATGAGATATCTTTAAAAACTAAGGAAATTTATTTTGTGCAAATTGATCCATCCGAACTAAACTCAAAGATAATTTTATTTTTTGATGGGATCCAATATATCCTTTTGAGTGTTAGTAAATTATGAAATTAATATAATTAATGAATAAATAATAATATCACTTGTATCTTTAAAAAATTTAATATATAAGGTTTTTTATAGTATGAAAAAGAGATAGTGGAATTTTTTTAGATTGAATATCCTAGTAATTCAGTCCATGTCAGTGATATAGAATAGAATTACCTATAACATACAAGTATTAACCACATTGGTCAAAATAATTTGAGTAAAGTATCTATATAAAATTGGGTGAGAGACTTTACCCAATTGAGATAAAATGTATATATATGGTTTTTAATACCTGTCAAATTGGAAAAATGGTTTAAGGGAGTCATAAGAAAGTAGATACACAATCAAAAGTGGATATTGAATTAATTCACTCAGATTTTTGTGGACCTATGTGATACCAATAAAAAATTGTGACTTTTATTTTATCGCATTTTTTTATAATTTTGGAAGAATTAAAATAGAGTAATTTATAAAAAAAATTCATAGGTAGTGGATATGTTCAAAATTTATAGGAGAAAGGTTGGAAGAGATCTTAATATTCATGTTAAAAAATTAAGAATAGATAATGGGATGGAATACACTGGGTGAGAATTTGAGTCATAACATTAAAAGAATGGTATTAAACATCATTATATCACCCCTTGCACACATTAACCAAATGTGGTTACTAATTGAATGATTGGAAGATTAGTTTAAATAGGGATAACATTACTTGATGGATTTGAAAGATATAAATTATTTTAGAGGGAAGTAGTGTGCACTGTTGTAATAATTAGAAGTCGATGCTTTTTTATGGAAAATTCAAATATAACTTCATATTAAATGTGGTAAAAATAAATCATACATGGATTAATTTTATAGACTTTTAAAGCCTATAAATTATCAAAATAAAAGACTCAAATGAAGAAAAAATTGATGAAAGGTCATAGGAGGATATCTTTCTTAGATTCTTATATGATAATAAAGGATAAATATAATAGAATAAAATAATTCATATTGTGGTTAAATATTATTATGTAAATATATTTTAAATCCAACCCAATAATTATTTTCTAGATATATTAGTTTTTGAATAAAATGATGAATACAATAATAAGATATCCATACAACACAATGAAATATATCTCGAGACTGAACCAAGACTAGAATATGATGAATATGACCATACCTATGAGGACTAAAAGAATATTATAATTGAAAAACAATATTATCACATATTTAAGTTTCATATGGAGTAATAAAACATTATTGGTGATCAAAATAATCCTGTACACATATAGATTAAACAAAAATTTAATGAACTGAAATAAAAACCAACTAATAAATGGATGAGGGTTGAATTTATTAATTCACACTTATTTATGATTTTAAAAATAAATTAGGGGTGTAATTTGTTATAAATAAGTAATATGTTGAATCAATGAATGGTTAGCTTGATTAAATTGAGAATAATTCTACATAGGACATATTTCCATGAACTATTGACAAAAATTTCATTAGGACAAAGTGGGTGTTAAGAAATAAGTTAAATAATATTGGATAAGTAACAAGGAAAAAGGATATAATTGTGTGCATGGGTTATTATCTAGTTTATGGAGTTGATTTTAATAGATATTTGTATCTATAAAAATATTGGAGGCAATAGGTATATTCATTTCTATCACAACTTTAAAACAATATAAAATCTATCAAAAGGATTTTATGTCTACATTCTTAAATGTTGGTTTGGAAGAATTGTTATATATAGAGAAATTTGATTTTATTAAATTATATAATAATTTCAAAAGTGTGTTAAAATTGAAAAATAATTTATATAGAAAACTTTAGGCCCCAAGGATCTATTATAAAAATATTTATAATTTCATAAGGAATTTAAAATTCATTAAATTAAAAGTGAATGAAAACCGATACATCAAAGTGTTGAAATTCAATACACTTATTATAATCGATTATGTTAATGATAATATTTTTATAGGTTATCATGATAATTATTTTGATTATTTTTCCAAAAAAATAAAGTAAAAATTTTAAATTTATTTGTTGGGTAACCTGATACATTTTCTTGGGTTTATAGGTTTTTCAAGATGAACACTTTATTTTTTATCTCATGAAAATACTGTACAGAATTATTCAAGTAATTTTATAAGGATATCAAAAATACAATGTCCAAACTTTTTAAAGTGTGTCTAAAAATTTAAAAAGATAATTAAGGTAAGAGTGTAAATCAAAAAGATTTTAGAAAAACCATTGGTTGAATAATTTATCTAAAAAATTATAAACATTATATTGTTTGCACTATGAGTGTATGTGAAAGATATCATTGTAACTCCAAAGTTTCACATAATATTTTTGTGATAATATTTCATAAATACATTAAAGGAATAACATATAATGGGCTATATTAAAATTTATTAAAGGAATTGAATCATTTTGGTTTTACAGATGCATATTGGGAAAGTGATTTTGATGATAGAAGGTCCACTTTAGGGGGATTTTTTTGAATGGGTGGAAACAGTGTGAGTTGGAACTAAAATAAATATAACTTCATATCATTTAGTACTATATAGGATGAATATATTTCTACTGTTAGAACTTTCACTCGAATTGTTTTGATGAATTAGAAATTGAATAATTCTAGGGTTAAGGTGAATTATATTCTTATAATATTATATGATAATAAAAGTGATATATAAATTTGTAAAAATACTATTCAACACTCAATGTCTAAGAATATTCATATCAAATTTCATTTCATCAATGAAAAGGTGTAAAATCGAGACATAAAGTTTTTAATTATTCCAAAATGAGATAAACTATCATAAATATTCACCAAAGGTAACACTAATTAAAGATTTGAGACATTGAGGATGAATATGAATGCTCATACCGCCACATCATTAAGATGATTTGGGATGTTCCCCCAATGAGTATTAGATTATGTTTTAAAAGGGGTATAATTAACGGAAAACTTCTTTCTTGGAATAGAATTAATTCTTTCATAAAGGGAATATAGAAGATTTAGGTTTTCTATTATGAAATTTTAATTTAGTGGTCATGGTTATTGCAAAAAGGGTGTGGAGATTTTGAATTGGTGAGTTCCCCCATTGTGGGGTAGCATCTTATCACTTGGAAAAAAATGATTCTTTTCATATAGAGATGAGGTTCTCACAAAAATATTATTCTAACTTGGTGAGTGATTTGAAGATATTTTTAAACCGTTAAAGGATATGATTTAGTGTATCCTAAATGATAAATGAAATCTCAATAATAGGTTTTAAATGAGATTTATGTGTTGATGAAAAATTCAAAATGGGAGATTGAAATTCCCTTGTAATTATTGTTTTCCTTGTTTTCAACCAAGTGATTGGATGTTTTAAAATTTAATTAAAATGTTTCTGAGATGGTGAATGATATGTTGAGAAGGCTATAGAAAAATTTATAGTTTTTTGTGATTATTGGATTTGAAAATAAATTTAAAAGAAGACCATAAGGATGATTCTCCAAGCATATAATGATAGTGGTACAAGTAAGAAGGAATTCATGCAAGCATGATCTTGTGTAAGAATGAATTCACATACACACCATCCAATCCATGTAGATATAATTTTTGATTATATTTAATCTTGTTTAATATGTCTTTGAAATTGATGATCTTCATTAACATAAAGACCATTACTTTTCAATTATTAGACAATTCTTTTAGTGATGAGCTTCATGGTTTTATCATCACAGTTACTTGAATGGTTTGGGATTCAAACTATGGTTGTAAATTAAAAAAAAGGTGATATATTGTGTTCAAATGATTTATCCAAGACACAAAAATAAGGTATTGCATTACAACACCATGTTAGTGTGAATAGAAATTTTATTCCCGTGAGTTTAGTGAAAATTTTAAAGGGTATATTTATTATGATATTCATATAAATTTGAATATGAGATTTCTATGAGAATAAAAATGATAAGGATATTTCAGTTTTCTTAGGTACTTTAACTTAAATATTTGAAATCATTACTCAATTAATCTAGAAGAATAAAAATCAATTTTTTTATTTAGGAATTCATTTCTTCCGAACATCATAAAGAATTTATATAATAATTACAGAAATATATTTGTAGTATTTACTAAAAATATAAGAAGGATAAATGTAGAAAATATGTTTGTATGAATATTTTGAGAGATAAACAAATACTTTTCTGTATCAAATTTAGATAATTAATGAATATTTACCTATTCTATTTTCTTATTCCATAGGTGGTCAAGGAAATATAGATTGTTGTTTATATATGCACTTTCTATTGAGGATAAATGAGGTCATCTTCACATATGCATTCCCTCATGCATGGATAGATCATATTGATGAATTATTATGATAGACTGAAAAGTTGTTATACTTTAATATTCATCTTGGCAGTGGATGTTCTTTTAGAAGTATATCTATTTTTTATGTTCGTTAATTAAGTTATTTGTTAAAAATTTGATTCATTATAGAGTGAAAGAAGAAGATTTCAAGAATATGTGCTTCCTAACTAAATAATAACGATTAATTAATAATGGGAAGTGGATAATACCAACCCATTAATAAAAATGGATGATATAAGCTAGAATATTTTATATTAATTGAAATATATCTGTAGAAACTAGAATTATATTATGATAATAGAATCCCTGTCACAAAAATAGTTGGACATGAAAAGGAGTAGGCCCTCATTTCAAGTCAAAACCATTTAAAAGTTCTTATATGTTGTTCTAATTTCATATTTTTTTCATAAGGGTGTGTAAGAGAAATTTTAGATTTAATCATGATATTAACTTTTCAGAATGGTATAATTAAAAATGAATAATTTCTAAAAGCTATTATTACTAATTCTCCCCCTCTTAGTGGTATTCCAATGATCTAGGATCTTCACCTCTCGTTCTATCAAGTTTTAAAAAGAGAAATCAAAGGTATAACATGTTTTGATAATTTTTACTTCATAAATATGTTATTTTTTCTTCTCATGTAGGAATAATAATCCTAAAAAGGTAAATAATTTCAGACTAGAAAAAAAAGAACATATAATTGTGAACTAGGTGATGTGTTACATGTAAAGACAATTTAGAGGGTGAATGGTTTTGTGCCTTCAATCCATACAAATCTATAGAAGATTAAAGTAAACTAGGATCATGTTGTATATTTAGGGTCCTATTATTTCATATATAAAATTATTTTAATGAGATCCTTATGAATAATAACCTTATTCTATGCAACATTTAACATCACAACATCGATTCGGTCAAATGAATTTGAATACTACTTTATTACACTTCCCTTTTGTACATATTTCTTTAAAGTTGTATCAAACGAGTCATGGAATTTTTTTAGTTGATGATTTAAATAAATATGAATTAATTTGGGTATAGGGCATTGATATGGTTCCTATTCCAAATACAGTCATCGATCAAAACATGTATCCCCATTATATATCCCTGTAAAGATCAGTTGACTTTCAATATAAAAAAACTATAATTATAAAAAAGGACGGAAGATATCCATATGATTGGTTACATAAGACTTGTTTGTTATGGATAGTATGTATTTGATTCATATACATAGTGATATTATGCTAACAAACATTATTTTTAATCATTAAATGGAAATTATTCTTTAATGATTACGATGGGGAATGAATCACATCACATTCATGGAGATGGTAATCCGTATGTACGCATGAGTGAAAATATCATTATATTGATGACAAAATCGTGTGTAATTGGATGGTATATCATATATAAATAATCATTAACATGTTATATTTATTATTTACATCAGTTATACTCATTATTATACCCAACCAAATAATGAAGTGTTTGAATAACATAATACACCACGACGTGATGATGGTAAGCCGTACGTACGCACGTATGGTGACTATGTCATTTGTAGGATTGATAAGAATATGAATATAATTGTACCATATTGATAATAACATCAAAATATTTAGAAGGTACTGGATTATTTTTTTTGGTATGGAAACAACAAAGAAAGAGGATGTGGAAGAAGAAAAGATCTTGAAAAAGGTGATGAAATATTTACCTCTTCTTTGGGTTCTTCCTTTTGATTTGATCAAAAGGGATCCTCAGGATGGATTTATGACCAAAGGAAGGCCTCTAGGATGAAGGCAGGAATGTTGGAGGGATTTTTGGGTAGGTTTTGGCCGAGCCAAATTGATTTGGAGTTGAGAAATTAAAATAATGGGAAGTGTCCTTTTATAAGAGAGGTGAGGGTCACTTTAAGAAAATGTTGAAATATTATTTTATAATTAAATCATTTTCGGTTTATAATAGATCAAAAATAAATTATTAATAAGATAATGTGGGTATGGGTCAAAAAAATCTCAACCAATAGCTTTTATACAGGTTTAGGTCACCATATTAACCTTATCTTTTAGATTTAACTCTTAGATAAATAGTTTGACATTTACCATGTCTCTTTGTATTTTTATATTATATGGTTAATAAACATACTATAACAAGCCAAGAAAACCCCATGTGATTCATTATTAATATATATAACTTTATCTAAGTAATTTGGAAAAACCTTATATTTTAAAGAATATTATATAAATTAATAATATAGTATTTGTTTAAAAAACTCAATTATGTCAATTTTGACACTATTTAGTGTTTGGTTTATGTGAAAATCATAACAGCATGATTACTTCAAAAAAATTATTTAATCAACCCTAACTTGTAATATTAACCTAAAAAATTAGTGTAATTCATCAAAAGTCTAAAATTACATTTATTTAGATATTAATAATATGAGTTTTTTTAATCTTTCATTAATAAGGTAATTACTGCATCATCATTGTGTCATAAATAAATTAGAATATTTAGTGTATAAAAATTATAAATAAAATACCATTATGTTGGATACATTTTTATATTTTTAATTAATATTTATAGTTTAATATTTCTTATGTATTACCCTATATTAAAAATGGTTTAGTTATTAATCATTGTAATTAACTCTTTTAACTCATCATTAAATAAATTAATAATAAATGTCCTAATCTAATCCAAGTTGAACATAGGGGATAATATTTTATTCCTAATGATTTTATTGGTCGAATTACACTTATCCAATAGAAATCGTACACTTGTTAGGGTAATTATAATATCATTTTTTACTCTTAATTACCCTATTTACTTTTAACCATGGTAAATAAAAGTAAAACGTTACTATTCACCATAAATTATATTCATTTATTGAACCACATTTTACTTACTGATGTCAACCATGTGTCTTAAATATTTGAAATTAAACTCACAGAAGTGGTAAAATTATGTTTTATGCAAATTTGTAAATGCTCCAAGGAGGTGGGTAAAAGAAGATAAAAAGTTCAATAAAATTTCTATATATCTAAAATTATTATAAAATGACTCCAATGAATTAAATTGAAATTATATAGTTATTATTTATCTATTTTGACCTAAAATAAATTTTAAAAAAAATAAATAATTATTTAAATAAAAAAATTGGTTTTAACCAATAATGTAGTGTTTTTCACAATTAATCAAAAAATGAAAGTTTCCAGAAAAAATTCCAAAAATACACCCTAAGCTAATTTCAATATTCTAAATCCAAAAATGAAGTCCATTTTGAAAAATAAAATTTATATAACTTTAAAAAGTGGGTGTTACTATTCATAACATCTAGTTTTATTGGTCACGGTGTGTTAGAATCTCGAAGTTGCGTACAAAACATGTTATTGTATTATTAACGGGAAACATACCAGGGATGCTTGGGGTGTTACATTATCCCCTCCTTAAAATAATTTCATCCTCAAAATTTCTATAATATTTCTGCATAAAAAGATATGGGTGGTTCTTCATTATAAGTTCCTCAGGTTCCCATGTTGCCTCTTCCATCTTATGGTTTCTCTGTAGAACTTTTACCAGATGAGTCGTCTGATTTCTTAGTATTTTTTATCTTGTATCAAGAATCTTGAAAGGCTATTCACCATAAGACAGATCAGGTTCCAGTTCAATTTCCTCATAGGTGAGTACATGCGTTCGGTCAGGCGTGTATTTTCTCAATAGTGATACATGCAACACATCATGAACTTTGGAGAGACTTGGAGGCATTACCAAATGATAAGCTACAACTCCAATTAGTTCTAGAATTTCCAAAGGTCCTATGTACTTGAGACTCAATTTAACCTTCTTATCAAAACATATAACACCCTTCCATGGATATGCCTTCATGAAAACAAGATCTCCTACCAGAAATTACAAATCCTTCCTTCTATTATCGGCAAGCTCTTTTGCCTACTTTGAGATGCTTTGATATGGGTTTGGATAACATTCACCTTTTCTATCATTTTTTCAACAGGTTCTGGGCCTATGAGTTTTCTTTCACCAACATCATCCTAACAAGTTGGTGTGAAACATCTTTTTTCGTATAATGCTTCATATGGTGACATCTGAATAATTGAATGGAATCTATTGTTATAATAAAATACTCCTATAGGTAAATATTGATACCACATACATTGAAAGCCAAGTGAGAAAGATATCAACATGTCTTCAAAGGTTTGAATATTTAATTCTGATTGTCCATCAGTTTGAGGGTGGTTGGTAGTGCTCAAATGAAGTTCAGTATCCAGGGATTTCTGAAGACTTTTCCATAATCTTGATGTAAAATGGGGATCACGATCAGAAACAATCGATATAGGAACACCATGGAGTCTTAAAACATCATTAATATATATTCTTTCCAGACGTTAAAGTGGTAAATCTTTTTTTTATAGCAAGAAAATGTGCTAACTTGGTAAGATGATCAACAATGACCCATATTGCATCATTCCTTATAGGAGTCTTTGGAAGCCCCATGTCAAATTCCATCATAATATTATTCAATTTTCACACAGGTATGGGAAGAGGTTGCATGAATCCTCCAGGCTGTTGCCTTCCAGCTTTCACTTGTTGACAAACCATACATCTTGACACAAAATCAGAATTCTCCCTCTTCATGTTGTCCCACCAAAAATTTTCCTTCAAATCTCTATACATCTTGGTGCTCCCAGGGTGTATAGATAAATCTGAGCTATGACCATCATCCAACAATTCCCTTTTTAGATCAGGTATATCGGGAATATAAAGTCTCTTCCCAAATTTCAAAATTCCATCATCATATATGATGTCACACAATCTCCCATCATTCAAAGATTTAATCTTCTTTTGAAACTCCTCATCATCAGACTAAGAACTCTTTATCCTTTCTAGTAAAGATGGTTTAGAAGCCATTTGAAAAAGTATTGATGTTTCACCTTCCATGGTCATTCCCATATCCATCTTTACTATATCCATAAAAAAGGACCCCTTTCAACTCTCATCTTGTTAAAAAATCCATCATCCTTTTTACTCAAATCATATTCCACCTAATTTTACTTCCTCGAGTGGTAGTGTATAGTGCATTCATAATCCTTGAGTAGTTCTAGCAATCTCATTTTCCTCATGTTGAGTTCTTTTTGTGAGAAAATATACTTCAAACTCTTATGATCAGTATAAATATCACATTTTTCACCATAGGTATAGTGTCTCCATATTTTTAGAGAAAATATTACAGCTGCTAACTCAAGATCATGAGTAGGATAGTTTTTCTCATAATTTTATTTTCTATTTTGATGCATAGTCAATAACTCTATCATTCTTCATTAAAACAAAACCATGTCCTTTCTTTGAAGTATCACTATAAATAACAAACCCATCGTCCCCTGATGGTAGAGTCATGATGGGGTCATTGAATAATCTTCTCTTCACTTCTTCATAACATTCTTCACACTCTTTTATCCAAAAAATTTAACCCCTTTATATGTGAGCTTGGTTAATGGGTTAGCCAACCGGGAAAAATTCTGGATGAAACATTGATAATAACCTGCTAAACCAATAAAACTGTGTATCTCAATAATACTCATCGGTGCTGAACATTCTTGGATTGCCTTGGTCATTGAAGGATCAAAAAATATTCCATCCTTGGAGACAATATGGCCAAGAAAATAAATATCATTGATAAAGAATTAACACTTACTAAACTTCCCATATAATTCATTTATTCTATGAGTCTTTAGAATAACATGCAAGTTATTTTTATCATCTTAGTAGCTTTTGGAGTATACCAACATATCATAAATAAATACCACTAAAAAGTCATCAATATATTCCTTGAAAAATCTATTCATTAGATCCATGAAGAGAGAGGGTGCAATAGTCTATCCAAAAGGCATTACTGTGTACTCGTAATCCCCAAACCTGGTTTGAAATACTGTTTTAGGAATGTCTTCCTTCTTCAAAAACAACTGATGATATCCAGATCGAAGTTCAATCATTGAAAAATATTGAGCTCCATGAAGTTGGTCAAATAAATCATCAATGAAAGGTAGGGTATACTTGTTCTTTATTGTTATAACATTGATCTCCCTATTGTTAATTCACAACCAAATAGATATGTCTTTCTTCGTAACAAAAAGAATAGGGGATACCCATGGAAAAACAGTAAGGGGAATGAATCTCTTATTACTCAATTCTTCAAGTGGTTTCTTTAGTTCCACTAATTCCACAGTGTCCATTCAATAAGTGGTCTTCGATATGGGCCTTTAACCAGGAATTAAATCAATGGAAAAATAAATTTCTCGTTATAGAGGATGTCCAGGTAAATCCTCTGTAAACACATCAACATATTCTTTCACAATAGGTACATCATATATTTAAAAATTCCTTTCTTCACCCATAGTTATTTAATTCTCTTCCACATCAATAATTGAATTTAGTTGAGCTATTGGGGGTGGATCTAGATAAGGATCAGGTGATGACGTTTTTTCTCTAAAGATAAGGTACTTCTTATCATCATCGAGAATTGTAACCTACATCTTCTTACAATAAATTTTCACATCATGGTCTGAAAGCCAATATATACCAAGGATTATATCAAATTAAATCATTGGTATGATGATGAGATCAGAAGATAAAGAACATTTATATGCCCTAATGGCAACTGATTCTCAAAACTTTATTGCAATAATACTTCCCTTAAGAGTTTTGTCTGACAACTCCCTTGTTGAATAAAATTTTAAATATATAATTTTTGTATAAAAATGGGAATATATGAAATAATGTGATTATCTAGAATTAAATAAAGATTTGGTTAAACTTGAGGAAACCATTAAATTATCTACCACCACGTCTTTCGGAGCTTCAACCTCAGTAGTAGTGATCGCATAATCTTGGCCTTACTCCCTTGGAATTCTCTGGGGTAAGATTTGTCACGACCCGTCCTCGGGGCCCGTGCCGTGACTACCCCAAGCCCGCCTTCCATAGGCCAGGGGCTGGCGACTAGCACCAAGGCGTAAAATCCCAGTAAACAGGGAAGGCATTGCCTTTATAAGTAACAACCACACAGAGTCAGCAAGCGGAAAGTAAAGTGCAGAAAAGTAAAGGGGGCCGGAATACAAGCCCAACTGTAAAGTACAACTGAAAAAGTAAAGTACAGCAACTGAAGAAAAGACGGCGGCCTCGTGTCGTCCACTGGCAATCCCACCTGAAGGGTGGGTACAGATAGCCTCCAGGCTCCTCGGGTCCCACGTCCGCTCCGAGCACGTCCCGCCCAGTGGTCCACCTCCAGGTACCGTCCTGCTCCACGCTCAACCGTGATCAGCGCTGTCCGTCGTCTGCAACCAACACAACAAGGTGCGGGCATAGCCCGTGCAGGGGTGAGTACAAGCTACTCAGTAAGGACCCCGAGACCCCCGAAGGTCTCCCGAAATCCACAAGGATATAGCACAAAAGAAAGATGCAATCACGAAGTAACATCTGACTCGACTTAGGTATATGCCCATACATATACCTAAGTCCCCAATTCTAGCTCTGCTCACGAGCTCAAGAACAACTCAATCCACAAAGGAAAGCAAGACTCAAATCCACAAGGAGAGTAAACAGTAAATCCACATAGGATAGTTCAACACAATCCACAAAGGAGAGTAACATAAGATTCAGCTCAACCAGGTATACTTTTTCAGATGACGTCAAAGATGATCACTGATCCATCTAAGTCGTCGGACCCACGAAGGATCGATAGGTACTAACCCCCGCAAAAGACCCACGTAGGATCGGGCTCACACAGAACCTGTAGGCAGTGGCTCACACAGAACCGGTAGTAAGGACCCACGTAGGATCGGGCTCACACAGAACCTGTAGGCACTGATCCACATGGGATCGCTGAGTGCCGTAGTCGACGCAGTCCACTGAGGATCTCTGCACAGTCGTCGCCGCAGTCCACGAAGGATCTCTGCTCTGTCGTCGTCGCAGTCCACGGAGGATCTCTGCTCTGCCGTCGTCGCAGTCCACGGAGGATCTCTGCTCTGTCGTCGAAGTCACAGCCAGCGCTAGGGTTCCCGCACATAGCGAGCTCGTTTAGGAGGGTCCGCTCCACGAGCCGGGAGGCTGATACATCAACTGACACGTAGTCCGAAGTTGATGTATCCAAAAGTTCCGTATCGACAACAGGATCTCAACGCGACAGACGGCGCGTCAATCGGACGCCCGGTCTGAGAGTTATTGGCATTTTCGTCCCAGGGGCCCGGTTGGTTTTTAGGGCAAAACCAACCCGACCGTACTCCTCCTGTATCCGATCCTCGGGCGGAGTATGCCAAAAGTTCCGTCTCACTTAGAGGAAACTACCACAGCTGACGGTACGTCGATCGGACGTCCGTAGCTCAAGTTATGAGCGTTTCCGCTCCGAGGGCCCGGTTGGTTTCGTGTACGAACCAACCCGGCCGAACCCAAAGTCTTCCGAAACCTTGAGTATAATATACCGAAACGACCGTCTCGATCCAAGGATCGCGTGGCCGCTGACGGTTCGTCAATCGGAGGTCCCAGGCCCAAGATATGGGCGAAAGACCGAAGAGGGCCCGAAACGGGGGTTCTGGGCCCGGGGCGACCCGGCCCGAACCCCCCCTGGGTCGGCCGAACCGGGTCGGCCCGAACCGGGTCGGCCCGACCCGGCCCGAACCGGCTCGGCCGGGTCCGGTCCGGCTTGGGCGCGGCCCGGCCGACCGGACCGGCCGGCTCGGCTTCGGCCGCGCGGCCGAACAACTGTCGCAGGTTTGACCCGCGGCTTGGAGAGAAACGCGGCCCCGCGGGGGGCCGCCTGTCACGCGGACGCGGCCGGGCCGCCGCGTCCGTTCCCGGTTCCGCGCGGCCGCCGAACCGGCCGCCGCCGCCGCGGCTTCAGCCGCGGCGGAAGTTCTCCACGGCGGCGCGCCGGGCGCCGCCGCCTCCGGTCGCCGGCGCCGCCGCGCCGGCGACCCGCGCCGCCGCCACCTTCCGCGGGCCGCCGGAGTTGCTCCGGTGGCCCGTTTTGCCTCCCATCTGCGCCATAGTTCCTCCCGGGATGCGACCTCCACTGCGGAATCAACAAATGGCCCTTGCCTCGTGCTTTTGCCGTCGCCCGCCAAATCCGCACAAAAAGGAAGATCGGCGGAGGGTTGTCGGGTCTTGTTCGTTAGACCCGCACCCTCCGCGTTAGTCATAAACAACGGGAGAAACAAGAAACGACCAAATCAACAATTTTAAATAAATTTAAAATTGTTCCGTGATCGGTTCCTTATTTTAAAAGAAATAAAATCACGGAAAGGAAAATATTTCAAATCAACCCTTACCTTGTCGTCGTCGTCGGACGAGAGGTCGTTGCGGAAGAAGGGGGGATCGTTGCGTCGTCGCGGTATCCGGCGTCGCGTCGCCAATCTCCGGATCAAGAACAAACGGATTTAATTAATTAAATCCGTTGCCATGAAATTAAAAAGGGAGAATTAACGATCCGGTTCTTACCTTAGTTGCCGAACGAGGATCGGCTGCGGAAGAAGAGGCGTCGCCGAAGAACGTCGCGGGTAGATCTCGTCGACGTCGCAGATCTTGGTGTGCGTCGTCGAATTCCGGTCGCCGGCGTTCTTCGCGTTCTTCGCGTTCTTCGCGTTCTTCGCGTTCTTCGCGGAGAGGGTGGAGGAACGAAGATTCTTTCAAATCCTTTCCAAGGATTTTTGGGTTGGTCTTATTTTATAAACATGCCAACACACGAAACCGGTTAAGAAACGATCCATCAATTCGTTGAATTAATTCAACGAAAGAAACGACCCATTTAATTCACGAAGAAACAGTCCATTTAATTCACGAAATAAACCGCTCAATTAAATGGTCTGTTAAGAATTAAAGAAAACGCGTCGGTTGACTTTTCAGTTACTTTGACGGTTTTCGCGGGTGCGTTACTTAGCGAAAGAAACGGCGGGGCTCGTGCGGGCCCCACCGCACAAATATCCTACCAAGGGGGTAGGATATTTCCGGATAGTATCCTATCCAGTTCAACTCAGTTCAAGCCATCTATAAGTGGCTTCAAGTGGCTTCCAAGCAGCTTAAGTGAAATAAAATAAAGTTGCCGCACAAACTTTAATTTTATTTCTGACTTAAAGCCGCAAAATTTAAAAAAACCACGTCTGAGCAAACGCAACTCCGGAAGAGGCGTTTCTAAGCAAATACCGGCGCTGCGATTTCATCGGTGCCCTCAGAATTCGATTCCGGGCACCGGTTCAAAAGATAGAAAAACCCGCTCGTCCGTTCACTGAACGTACCCGAGCCAAACTTCGGAAATTGATTCCGGGCACACCGGGCCTCGGAATCAGGTGCCGTCTGAAGCTGCGCTCTTGTAAAATTCCAAAGAAAATTAAGAAAAAAAAATTTCCTTGAAATTTGCGGGTCTTTACAAGATTCCTTGGCACTTAGGACATTCATTTGCATAATTCCCATTTTCTCTACTATTGTACTATTCAACATTGACATCCTCTTTCTTCCTATTGCAATCACGAGCTTGGTGACCTTTTTCACCACACTTGTAACAGAATCTCATTACCTTTAGGTAAGTACCGAGGTGTTTCTTCCCAGATTTACCACATGATGGATATTCAACATTTTCTTTCTTCCACTTATTTCCATTTCCAGAGTGTTTAACAGATCTATTTTTCTCTTTATTTTCTTTAAAGTCGTAATACATAGAGAATTCCTTTTCTGTCTTGATAGTGCATGAGACAATATCTTTATATGATGAGAAGGATTGTGAGACTAATGATCGATGTAGAAATGGTTTTAACCCATAAAATAATCTATAAATCTTACTCCTTGGGTTATATATAGAATCTGTTGCATGCCTTGCAATCCATGTAATGTTAGCCTCATACTTTGTGACATTATCATCATCCTTTTGCCTCAGACTCAGAAATTGTATTTCCATATCCACTCGATGGTCACGAGGAAAGTATTTTTCTAAGAAAATATCTTTAAAATCCCTCCATTTCATGGTCGATATTTCTTTAACTTCATTTGTGTTTTGGATTAATGACCACCATTGATCTGCATCTTCCATGAGGCAATAAACTTCCATGACAACTTTTTCCATTTATCTACTCCCCAAAGCATGAAATATTTTCTATAAGGAATTTATCTATTACTCAACTACTAATGGATTTATACTCCCATTGAATGTCACTAGTGGTGCCTCATGAAGCAGTCTAACATTGAACCTCCGTTTTGTGGATTAGGGTGCTCCATACGGGTAAGGTTATTATTCATAACCTGAGTGAGTTGTCCCAGTATGGTGATAAGATGATTAGCACTAGTTTCTTCACCAGCTCCACTATAATTATCTTGAGTAGGAAGTAAATCCCTACATGGGTTACCTACGTTGATACGGTTTCCATTACTTCCACAAGGCACCATTTCTAAATAATGGCATACACTAGATTAGTTTATGAATTGCAATAGATAATTCCAAAGTTGTAAAACACATAACATAAATTGAACAGTTTATAGATATAATGCATAATCATAAAAATGGTTTCATTGAGGAATTATATATTCATAAACCCTTCATAATGGTTTATAAAGAAAGTCAGAATTATCCTAAGAATATCGCCTGGGGGTGTCATAACCAAGAGTTCAGTAAGGCCTGTTGTCGTCCACCAATTCCCATTCGAGTCTAGCTCAAAGCGGTGTTTTCAGGTTTTACACCTAGGTAAGTCTATGCCAGAGCTGCCACTACCTAATAATATCCAGATAAGGTTTTATTTCTAGGAAAACTCACAAAATATCTACAATACCAAAATTCTAGGAAGTTCTCCTATACTAATCCTCAAAGTCTATTTTAGGGTAATGTCCTCAAATCTATGTTTTTTCTAAATCTAGGTTCCAAGGTTTGTACTAAAATTTCTATGATACCAACTGTAATGCCCCGAACCTAGTTACCTAGAGTCAGTGAATTATTTCATAACATTTTCATGATCATAAGGGATCAAATCCTGAAATACCGATCAGTTTAGTAGCCTTGGAAATACTAGATACATTCATAAGTTTTACATTACATCATGAAATAAAAAACATCACCAACA
This sequence comes from Viscum album, assembly GCA_963277665.1. Lineage (NCBI taxonomy): Eukaryota > Viridiplantae > Streptophyta > Magnoliopsida > Santalales > Viscaceae > Viscum > Viscum album. The sequence goes on from OY728132.1 coordinate 495,741,746, forward strand.
TTTTCCTCCTTTTGAACACACTTATATCCTTATCCTATACCTGAAGGTCAACCATAAAAAACTTCTTCACATCCTAGGAAAAATAAAACATATAAAGGGGTGAGTTCAGATACTCCATAATGATAACAATATAGAAGAAACTTTCATAAATAAGCATAAACAGTTATGGAAATGTATAATCCTAAAATAAAAGACTCTTAAACATAAACATACACATAATATGGAAAAGTTAAAATCAAATAATTCCATTTAATTATTCACATGAATATTCTATTAGTCAAATAATCACAGGCAATATCAATAGCCACTTTTATAATGATTGAATTCATAATGCCAGACTTCATAACCACATAGTTAAGGACCTGTGCAAAGAATACAAATAAATTTTGTCAAGGAATTGTTACAAGACACTAGTTTGCCTCATGAGACCTATTGGTTCATCAAGGAGATATAGTGGGATCCACCCATCACTTACTAAGTCCAACTCATTCCTCATATGAAAAGGTTTAAACATAACATTAACATTCGTTTTAAAATTAGAATATGAAATGTCAATACATTAACCATAATCCATGAATGGTATAAATATAACAAATCCATAGTCAAATATATCACAAAAACTTCAATACAATATGGGATATTTGAATCATAATGAATAAATTTCAAACAAGTGTAAAATCCATTAATGGATGTTGACATAGATGAAATCAAAACTATTTGAGAGAAATATCTATTTTTCTAAATCATTTAAAAGTCACATAATTAAAAAAGAAAACATTTATTTTTAAAATATTCTTATACTATTGTAAGGGAAGATTCGACGATGTTATAATGGTGGAAAATAGCCGCACCCGACGTATAAGTTAAAAAAACATTCTCACCTTAATTTTGTCGAAAAGGTCATAAAGTACCTTGTTTGGAAAATGACAGAAATATTCCATTAAAAGTATATAAGGTCAAATACAGGTATAAATTAAATTAACCCATTGTATAGTAAATAGTAAAAATGTTTTGAAATACATTTTTAAGAAAACATGGATGTTGATGATAAAGAGGTCCCAGTAGATACCAACGTAAAAACAACCTCAGATGACAAAGAGATTGTGAAATTAACCCTTAACTTGTAATTTTACTTTTTAAATGGTATTTTAATATTATTTATAATTGATAAAACATTTTTATTTAATTATACAAGAACTATATTCTAAAATATGATATCATATATGATCCTCTAATATTGGTTTGTTAATAATATTTTAGTAGTATCATCATTTTGGGTGTTAAGATATTCGTTTTCCAATATATGTTGGGTTACGTAAGCCATGTTTGTTATGGATAGGATGTATTTGATTCATATACAGAATGATATTATGTTCATAAAAATTATTTTTCATCATAAAATGAAAATTATTCTTGAATGATTATGATGGGGAATGAATCTCATCACGTTCGTGGAGACAGTAATCTGTACGTACGCACGAGCGACAATATCATTATATTGATGATGAAATCCTATGTAATTGGATAGTATATCATATATAAAAAATAATTAACATGTTATATTTATTATTTACATCATTTATACTCATTACTATACCCATCCAAATAATGAATTGTTTGAATAACAAACTACACCACGACGCGAAGACAGTAAGCCGTACGTACACATGTATGGTGACTATGTCAATTGTAGGATGGATAGAATAATGAATATGGTTTTAACAAATTTATTATAAAATTTTAGTATGTAGAAGGTACTGGATTTATTATTTTGTATGGAAAAAACAAAGAAAGCGGAATTTGAAGAAGAAAAGAACTTGAAAGAGGTGATGAAATATTTACCTCTTCTTCGGGTTCTTCCTTTTGATTTGATCAAAAGGGCTCCATAAGTTGGCTTTCTGACCAAAATAAGGCCTCTAAGATGAAGGTAGGAAAGTTTGAAGGATATTTGTGTAGGTTTTGGATGATAAAAATGTCTTTGGAGGTTTGAAATTAAGAGAAGATGAAGTACCCTTTTATAAGATAGGTGAGGGTCACTTTTGGAAAAGAATGAAATATTATTTTATAATAAAATCATTTTCAGTTTCTAATGGATCCAACATAAATTTTTAGATTATAAGGTGGGTATGAGTCTAATAAATTTCAACCAATAGGTTCTATATAAGTTTAGGTCACCATATTTACATTATCTTTTAGATTAAACTCTTAGATAAATAGTTTCACATTTACCATGTCTCTTTGTATTTTTTATATTATATGGTTAATAAACTTACAATAACAGGACAAGAGAAATCCATGAGGTTAATTATTAATATATATAACCTTATTTAAGTTCTTTGGACGAACATTATATTTTTTGGAATATTATATCCATTAGTAATATAGTATTTATTTTAAAAACTCAATTATGTTAAATTTGACACTATTTAGTTTTTGGATTTTGTGAAAATCATAACAACCTGATTACTTCGAAAAAAATTTATTTAATCAACCTTAAATGTCATATTAACCTAAAAAATTAGTGTAATTTATAAAAAGTCTAAAATTATATTTATTTGATTATTTATAATATCAATTATTTTAATCTTTCATGAATAAGGTAATTTCTACATCATCATTAAGTCATAAATAAATTAAATTATTTAGTATATAAAAATTATAAATAAAATAAAATTATATAGGAAATTTATTTAGATTTCTAATTAATATTTATAGTCTAATTTATCTTATGTATAACCCTATAATGAAAATGGTTTATTTATTAAACATTAAATTTAACTCTTTTAACAATTCTTTAAATAAAATAATAATAAAAGTCCAAATCTAATCCAAGTAGATCAAAAAGGAACATATTTTATTCATAATGTTTTTTTGGTCGAATTACACTTATCCAATAGAATTAGTACATGTTTTAGGGTAATTATAATATCATTTTTACCCTTAATTACCCTATTTACTTTAAACCATGGCAAATAAAATAAAAAAGTAACTATTCACCAAAAATTATTTTGATCTTATTGAACCAAATTTTACTTACTTATTTCAACTATTTCTCTTGAATTTTTGAAATTCAACTCATAGAAACGGTAAAATTAAGTTTTATGAAAATTTGCAAATGCTCCTAGGAGGTGGGTAAAAGACGATAAAAAGTTCAATAAAATTTTTATATATCTAAACTTATTATAAAATGACTCTAATGAATCACATTGAAATTATATTGGTATCATGTATTTATTTTGACCTAATATAAATTTAAATAAATAAAAATTTATTTAAATAAAAATTTTTGGTTTTAACCAATAACGTAGTGTTTTTCACGATTCATTATAATTTGAAAGTTTCCGAAAAAATACAAAAAATTCTCCCTAATATAATTTTGATATTTTGAATATAAAAATTAATTCCATTTTGAAAAATAAAATTTATAAAATTTTAAAAAGTGGGAATTACTATTCATAACGGCTAGTTTGATTGGTCATGGTGTGTTAGAATCTCGAAGTTGCGTACAAAAAAAGTTATTGTGTTATTCAAAGGGAAACATACCATAGAAGTTGGGGGTGTTACAATTTAGACCATAATATATATTATTTATTTATATTATCATGGCACATCTTGGCTCTCATTATAGCGGGGAACTTCTATAACCCTATGATGTTAAAAACAATCTAAGGAAATTATCACATTAATGTTAGAAAGGAGAAAAATGCTACATGATAAGAATAAAATATATATAAATACATGATCAGGCATTGGATGGAAAAATATTTTTTCATAGGTAAGTAACTAAAACAAGTTTCTACAGGCCATTAAGTTGAACATTGCCACTGCAGGATCCATGTCAAGGGCTAGGTAGTTCTTCTCATTATGGAACAATTTCTTAAACCCATAAGAAATCTCCACTTACCTATACATCATCACACAACCAAGACTTTTTCTAAAGGAATTAAAAATCCACACATACTCAAATCCTTCATTAAAAAATCAATGAACTGTAGAACTGGTCAACTATCATTTTCGATCCACAAAATGTCTCCAATTTTTTTTACCACACGAAGGGCTTTACCTTTATATTTTAGGATACCATGGGAGCTTTAATCCAATATTAGTCCTCAATGAATCTACAGTAATATCATATTAATATAAGAAATTTTTAAACAACATACACATTTTTGGTGGCCTCTAATCCACCACAACAAAAATCATTGTGGTGTCAAATAGTAATCCATATTTTTAGATGATATTACTTAATAAATGGACATCTAGAATCAAATGTTTACATTTATAGATTTTACCATAAATATGGTTCTCTTGATGTAAGTACAATAAAAACATTAAATTATCTTCATTCTTATCCTCTATCATAGAATATATGATTGTGTAATTTACGAAGACCACCAGGAACAAGCCAAAGAATGTTTGGAGGATTTTGTTTAAGATCTCCATGAACATAGTAAGGGTATTTTTCACTATGAATATAATCACCAAGAGTAGTAATTATCATAATGACACCTGAAAAATTCATTTAGGATTTCCACATGTGGAACCTTAATTTGATTATATATACACATAATGTTAGTATTTGTTAACATCTTCAATCGTTTTAGTTGCTAAATGAGGTCATTGATCATAAGAAGGTTATTTATTCATTATATTAACCTAATTTAGATAATAATATTCAATAAAATTTATTAGTACCCATCCACCTTCTTAGAAAATAGAACGAGAGTTACCTAGGTGGACACACTAGGAGTGATGTGATGTTTCTCTAAAAGGTCTTCTGAATATATCTCAAACTCCATGATCTCTATTGAAACCATATAATAACATGTAAAATAAATTAGTATGATATCAAGATATGACCCAATAAAATAATTGATCTCTCAATGATGGGTAAACCATGGAATGTCTTCTAGAAAAATATCCATGCACTCATATAAAATCGTAGAAATTATGTCCTTTGAAACATCCAAAACATTGAAATTAAAGCTCACCCAATAGTGGGTAATCGTGTCCAAAATCCTAATAGTTTTCCATAATAATTATAAGTAATTATGTCACCCACTGTGGAAGTTGATCATATAATCTTTTACTTGAATTTAAATCATCATGCAAAGATATAAATCCACCCAATCTTGGACTCTAGATAACTAGTCCATATAATGGATGACATCATAGAGTCCCATATATTCAATGAATAGATCCAGGAAAATCTTCTCACTACAAAAAAACATGTTTTGATGATAGATATGGGTAAGATAGTGATCACCTCCAATTGGAGTCTCTAGTTGAAGATGTCATGTTATGGGCACCACTAGTAATCCAAAATCTCAGTGTAATGATGCAAAATTTAAGGAATATCTCATTCAGGTGTCGATATGTATGAGTTACAATGTATATAAGATAAAAGATGTACCCAAAACCATATTTTGATATAGTAAATAAAATATTACCATAGAACACATCTCTCTTAGACCTTAACTTCAAACATTCTTATGATGCCTCTAATTTTTATCAGTTGTGAAAATGAGGTGATTTTTTTTCTTGAATGTATTTTAAAGAAAAAATAACAGTTATTCATATATTATGACCTTAGATAACTTTTATTACCACTCTATTGGTCCTAGAACTGGGTGTTTACTACAGTATAAGAGTTTTATTGAAATATGATCCATTCAAATTTGCATGGAATATTTAATATTTAGTTAATTTAATATTAATTTATTCATCCATTTTTATTTAATTATATATATTAAATGAAGAGTAAGACTAAGATTCTAAATTTATGGTGGATTTCATTTTGGGGGGTTTTTCTTAGGGAGGAATAAACATATATAGGGTTCCATGTCCAGGCCCAAGCCTCTTTTCATTTATTTAATTTTTTTATTTATTTAATTTTTCTTTTTTAATATTTATTTTCGTTGTTTTCCATTTTATTTTCCATGTATTCACCTTAAGGGATTAGGTTTCATGTGTCCAAGAGAAGGATATGTAAAAAATATGGTGAGGGAAGAGGTGGGGATGCCTGAAGAGATTGTCTAGATATAGATTGAGGCTTGATGAGTGTGTGGCATGAATCTGTTGTGAGGATTTAGTGGTCACCACCTGGTGGAAGGCCAATTTTAATGTTTTCATACAAATCACCAATTTCTACCCATTTTAATGTTTGAAATCCTTCTTTTGGTTGTTGGGGACCCCCTTAGTGTCGATCTAGGATTAATTGTGGAGAAACATGGGTTTCAGCCATATTAGGGGGGTCATTAGGGAAAAACGATATACGCGACATGTAGTTTAGGGAAAAAATGACATGTGTTATTTCTGTTTGAGGATGATGGGTTTTCAAGACAAAATTATATGTAATGGGAGTACATGCCCTGTAGTGGTGACTGAGGGTGTGTCTAAGGCACATAACCTTGTGGGGTTCATGACTATAGTTCGAATGAGGATGATGACTAATGGATGTGTACTATGATTTTCTAGAACCCATGTGGGGATACAAGGCCTAGTACATGGCTAGGAAACCCATGTGGGGTAAACGACTTGTATGGGGCAGTGCATGTTGTGTATTCAGGCATTTTACATGATTAGTTGTGATTTGGTACATGGGCAGGCACCCCTTATATGGTAAAAACCATGTAAAAAGATGAAAAGTAACATACTTTGTAAAAGTACATGCTGAGTGGCCCGTGGAATATGTAAAGGGAGAATATTTTCTGGTACACTCCATGTACCCAAAGTACATTCCTTACACTTTCCCTTACTTTCCTTGTTTTTCATGTTTTTTATTTTGGAGTCTGAATTAGGAATGAGAGGAGTCTATTATGAGTGTTTTTACATTTAGATTGTGATGCTAGAATCCTTTTAGAGTTTAAAGTACTTTTGGATGGTGTTTTAGATTAGGTGATAATTCTTAATAGGATTTATTCAATGTTTAATTTCAGAATCCGCTAGCGGGTTGGGTTTTGAGCTCTGAGTACTATTTGAGGGTTATGAGCTCGTTAGTTGGCATGAATTTGATATTCTAGTACTATATTATTCGAGTTTATTTTATAAATATCCCATAAGTTTATATTGAGTAGTATCTCTAAGAAGATCTTGGTTTTCCCTGCATGTTGAGAATATTTTCTCAAGGTTATAGGAGTTTAGATTTAGATCTTGGGTTTAGGACTATAGTTTTTGGGTCCATTGGGCTGGGATGGTTATGAGCTGGTGCTATCCTGGTGCTGATATGAGTATGAGGAACTCTTGAGGATACATTATGGGATTTTTCTAATCACCTAATATGGGGATATGATGGATTGATATTGAGATTTCCCATGTGTCATTGTGTTTCATTGGATCCCCTTATGGGAGAGTTATTAACCAAGGACGGTTTGTTTAATGGGAAAGAAAACTAGGGTTCTATTGGAGTGAGATTTTGTATTAGGTTTTTCTTATGCTTAGGAGCCCTGTTATAGTCCTACTTTTGTGGGGTCTATATGGACTGGTGGGATTCCCTTTTAGGGGAGTCTTTGCTTTTAAAAAACCTCGTTGGGCATGTTGCTGATCAAGGAATAATTGGATTCTACTAATGACTATTTCTGATGTTTCTGCACTGGTCATGTCTAGTGATTTGGATGAGATAGAGGAACCTATCATAGGGTTTTCTACTCATATTGTGGCATTTATACTATTTGAGGATATTTTTGATAGTCATGGAATTAGATCTTGGGTTTAGTAAGATGTCTCAAGTTAGACATAACTATATGATGTAACCCTAGGGACTCTAGGAGCCTCAAGTTTCATTTGATCCTAAGGAGGGTTTGTGAGAGCCCATGGGTTTAATTTTTTTAGATGATGAGATCTAGGGGACCATATTATTCCCAATGATTTGTTTCTTGAGAGATGTTCAATTCCTCTAGTTCATTTATTTGAATGGATGGTTTGAGAGTCATATCATCCCATGTTTTTTTGTCCCTTAATCAATATGTTTGAAGGTAATTTCTACTCAAGTCATTGGTTTTGGGGGGGAGACCCTTAGGATATCTTGGATTTATCCTGGGCCCTATGTTTTGATCTTTTTCTATCATCTGTTTGCTGGTTATGGTAAGATGGTCATAGGGAGATAATATAAAATATAGATGAGTTAACCCCTCTATTTGTGTATGTTCCCTGGATAGATTGTATAGTTATGGCTATCATTAATACTGTTCCACTCTCAATATTGTAGATTATTAGTGCTCTTAGTTTGGTGTATGGATCCCATGGGTAGTGCATCTGTCATATCTACATGGATGGAGCCCATTGGATGTGTATTTATTTACTCTATGATATTGATAAATTCATTATACAAGAAATTAGAGACATGATAATTTCATTGGAGTGTTGTTTGAGTATTCTATATCCAATTCATATCATTCCATTGGAGTCCTAGATATACATAGATGTGAATTTTTATGTGGATTCATAGGGTTATTCTGTGGGGCATGACATTTATGGTTTTAGACATCTTAGAGTACCTTTGTAGTTCTTGTGGGTAGGATTTTTGTCATCATTAAGTGTGAGCCACATGTTGTAAATCCTCTACTATAGGAAATACTAGGAGTAGATTTACCTTGGGTGTTAGGATAGAACCTGTGGTTAGATTATTTTTGTTTAGCCTAATTTATTTTTTTAGTTGTTTGTTTTTTACCATATGTTATTAGTTTTTGGATATGTTAAGCATATCATGTGTGCATGAACATATTATGACCATATATTATAGGTTCCCCATTGGGGTTGCCTACTAAGATGTCTTTACCACACTAGGTACATTAAACTCTATATTCATGCAGACCATATGTTTTCATTTAGGATATATCATAGGTTTCAAAATGTATGGGCCCAAGGACCAATTTTTATTGATTAAGAAGAGACACTCATCTGGTGTCTTTTGATCAAGATGGTGCAGCTGGAGTGTCATGAATAATTTGTATGTCGGTTGGACCAATGTTTTTAGTAGATCCTAATGTATTTTTTTAGTTTCTTTTTTTTGTATATGCGGTTCACCTTGTAGGTGACCATCCATTGCATGTTTTTCATGATTGTGAGTATGTATGACTCTATGATTAATTTCATTTATTATAGAATGACCTTGTTTTAGCCTATTTATTATTCTTAATTATATTTTTATCCTTGGATGTATTTTAGTTATTTTGAATTTTTTATTACCCAGATTAAAATTTATAGTCTCCCCCCTACATCAGTTATACCCTCACCTTATTGAATAGCATTTGGTTTACAGGGAGTCATTCTTGAGGCAATGTGAAAGGAGAGATTGGGTGATGTGTTAGGTAAAACTGGGATGGTTCATAAATATTTTTATCAAATCTATCTAGTATTATGATTTGGCTATTTCTTAGATAGGTAGTCTATTAATGTGTTGTAACTAATGATGGATATTGGATTGGTGTGTCATGACCACCTTTGTCGATTAGAAGTCCTTGTATCCAAGGTTTGTGATCATTGTTCTTATTTTCTATTTTTAGGGTTGATTGGTTTCACTTATTTTGATGCACTATGGTTTTTAGGTTTATGGTTTATTTTGGTTTTTGGATCTTAGACCATGGGAAAGAGCCCAATGTTCTAGAATCATTCTAGGCACATAAGATTCACATGGAATATGTCTATCTATGGGGTTTTCACTGATTAGGGAGGTAAAATTGGTTAAATTGCATCCAACTTTCTATATAGTGTTTCACATATAGATCATGGGTGGAATTATAATCCATTTAACTACACACACACATACACCGACACACATATATATTATTTCTATGATAGGTTAGGTGGAGCTTGTGGTTATTAGTTTTTAGTGACAGAGTTGTAGTTCCTTCATCGATGGGTTCATGGAATTCTTTTTATGTAGGTGTGGGTACAAATTTACATATTGGTGGATTAATGAGGTTAATTATTCTGGGTAGATCCTTGAATCATGCTTGAGTTTCACTAATATAGATGTTCCCCTGATGTCCTAGGTTCATTTTCCTTGGAAGGGAGTTGTTCTTACCATGTTTTGTCTACATCGTCTTGTGGTAGGGACCATGTGCCTACTATAAATGATATCATGGGTGGGTATTACTATTCTTACTTGTTTGGTCTATTGAGGTATATTAGCACTAGGGTGTAGTTAGTAATTTTGATGCATGGTGTTTGAGAAGTGGAGTGCTGAGGGTTCTCCCTATCACTTAGTTGGATTGAGAGGGATCGTTTGGTTGGTTTCATTTCCCTACATGTTGTTTTCTATGCCTTGGGTAGTGTAACAAGAGCATGTTTGGACTATTGTGGATTGAGATAAATTCTTAAGTGGGGGATGTTTGTGTGGTTGATCATGGCATGAGGAGCATGCCTTTATTTTCAAGAGGAGTTCCAAGGGTGCTCATGTTTTTTGGAATTGTTCTACATGAGGAGCATCGTCAGTTTTTAGGCATATTAACCTATAATTCTTAGAAATTTTCCTATGCGAGCCTATGTAATGACACTTGTTTGAAGAGATTTAAGTAAAATAGTATGGTGGGGAGTGGAAAATAGGCTGTTAGAATCCATGAACCTTATTTTAAGTACATCTTTGAGTATAAAGGATAAGGTTCAAGGTGATATCAAAATGTGCATGGATTGTTTCATTTTTCATGATAACACTGAGTTGTGAGTGGTTTTTCCACATCCTTCCACTGAGTTAAGTGATATAGGTAGCACATGTCATGTGGTTTTCCATTTTGGGATATAGGTAGATGATAAGAATAATCCTGTGGTGGATAGTATTAGATCGACCACATTAGAATGTCTCTAAAGTTGAGAGATTATTTTGGAAGATGTATAACCAGTTGTTGGATGGTTGAGATAGAATCACTACACCAATTATTGGGTGGGATCATGGTTTCCGGTTGAAAACCTGGGATTCTCGGGGGGGGGGACCAGAAGTGTTTGTGGTGGGGAGTTCACAATTCCTTGTGATGTCATGGGTTTTGAAAATCAGTGGAAACTATAATTTTCGTTCCTATATGTGTTTTAGAGTAAAAAATGTAATTTATCCTATAAGATGACATCATATAATTATTTTGATCACTATGTTGGTCCCAGAATAGGGTGTTTACCCTAGGACATGCGTTTGGTGGAAATCTATACCGTTTGAATTTTCAAGGAATATTTAATATTTAATATTTGATTAATTAAATATTAATTTATTCATGTGTGTTAGGTTCGTGATATCTTTTAAATGAAGTGTCAGATTTAGATTATATCTTTACAGTTGGGTCATTTTGGTATGTTTTTCCAGGGTGATACATAAACTTATCTCAGGCACCAGGATTGAGCCCTCATCCCATTTCTTTTCTTTTCGTTTCTTTTAGTTTTCATTTTTTCTTTATTTTTATATTTTTATATTTTTATTTCTCTCTTTTGATATTGGATTGAATTGTATTTCCAATGTGGTATATGGTGTCCCATGATCATGTAAGGAACATGTAATGAATATGGAGAGGGAGGAGGAGGTGTTTCCCCGGGAGCTCGTCCGGGGGAAGATTTAGGCTCAATGTGTGTGTGGTGTAGATCTAGTGTGAATATTAATAATTTTCTAGATGATGGTATATTTATTTTTTGTTTTTTACATAAATCTATATATCATATATAGTTTTATGTTTTAAATCCATCTTTTCTTAGGTTCCCATTGTTGAGGGTTGATGTATGCTTAATTGGGGTGAAATGGTGATTTTGAGCTATTTTTGGTGTTTTACATTTGTGAAAACCCATGTACATAGATGTTTGTTCAGGGAACACATGTCGCATGTTATTTCTATTTGGGTACAATGGATTTTTGGGATTACATTATGTGTACCTAGGGTACATTCCATATTTTGGTGACTCATGCTGTGTTGGGGGGCACATGTTTGTGTGAGGTACATGTAAAGAGACTCAGTGTGGTACATTACTAGTTGATGTATACAATGATTGTCTATACCGCTAGTGGGGGTACATGGCTAGGTACACCACTAGTAACCCCACTTGTGGTACATGTAATGAATGGGTCAGTACATGGCATGTAGTCTCACATTGTACACAAAGTGCTGGGTTATGATACACATGTAGGTACCCTATATAGAGTACATGACACGCATAGGGTTAACACATCATTTACTTTAGAAAATTTCACACCAAGTATCATGTTGAACCCAATTTGGGAGAATGTTTGTGGTTATATAACATGTACCCAAAGTACACACAATGTAACCTTCTTTAGCGCATTTTGATTGTTTTTGTTTATAGAGTTAGAATTAGACATGAGTGGAGTCCATTGTAATAAATTTTCGATATATATCATCAATGTGGAATTCATTCAGTTTTTAGAGGCCTTCTTAATGGTGTTTTTTGGATGATCATTTTTTAGGAGGATTTATTTGAGGTCTGGTTTTAGATTACTCCAGTGGGTTGCGTTGTGAGATGTGAGGCTTGGGTGAGGGTTGTGAGCTCGTTACTTAGAATGGATTATTGATGTCATGCCAATTGTTTAAAGGTTATTTTATATGTATCTTAGATGGTGGAATAAAGAATTATATAAAATTATATATTGGTTTTAATTATGTTTCGAGACTATTTTCGCAAGGTTATAGAAATTTGGGATTAGCTCCTGGGTTAAGGACTAGAGTTGTTGACGTTTTTGGGATGGGTTAGTACTGTGGGAGGGAAGTTATGGTCAACTAACATTAAGTTTCTAAAGAAAGTTTGAGGGACTCATGAGTATTCCTTGTGTGATAGTTTTTTATCATGTTATTAGTGAATTTCATGGTTGGTGGTTGAGAATGCCCATATGTAATGTTGTTTCTTTATATTCCCTTATGGGAAATTTAGTTCCTGAGAACGTGTTATTTTCTAGGAAGGCTAGCTAGTGTTTTCTACCATTTTATTTAACCCATTTTTTGTATTATGTTATGGATCCATAGTAGGGTCTTTCTTTTGTGGGGTTAATGAGGACTGGTGATACTCCCTTGTAGGTGTTCTTATGCATTTGGATTCCACATTAGGCATATTGTTGATTGTGGATTAGTTAGTGGCTTTGGAGGGATGATTGGGATGATTCCACATAGGGAATCTCTAGTGCTTTGGATGATCTAGAGGAACCCCTCATAGGGTGTCATTCTCTTATTATGATCCTTAGGCTCTTTGATGATATTTTCATGGGTGAGGATTGAGATATTGGGTGTAGAAGGTGAGTCCTAGTATGATGTATCTTTATGCTATGACCCCTAGGATAGTGGGATCCTGGAGTATTTATTGACCTTGAGGTGGGTCCGCGAGACACCATGATGTATTTATTTTGTTATATGATGAGATCCAATGGACTAAGTCATACCCCATTCATTATTTTTAGAGATTTATTCAACACTGATTGTTCATTAGTTTGTATAGTGGGTTATAGAGTTGGATATTTCCATATTTGGTTGGAATTTGGATGATATTTTTTGTAGCATTTTCGAAAAATGAATTTTTTTATGAGGATACCATTAGGATATCATAGATCTGGTCTGGGTCTTATATTTTTATATGGTTATCTCCTATTTTGAATGGATGTGGTTAAATTAGATTAGGTAACTAATGGATGATCTAGTTGATTCCACCCCCTCAAGTTGAGTATTCTCCCTGGAAAGACCTTATAGTTTTTTCTTCTATGTATTTTTCTGTGATCTTAGTAACAACAATTCTTAGCACTACAAATTTTGTGTATGGAGTCCATGGGTAGTGCATCTGTTGAGTCCATATGGATAGATCCCGGGGTGGTATACTTATCAAGTCCATGTTGAATCCAAATTCATTTTGTAGGAATTTCAGGACATGACTAATTCTTTGGAGTGTGGTGTGGAGATTCATTCACCAGTTTAGATAATTCCATTAGTGCCTTAAATCATAGTAAATTCAATTTTTTATGAGAAATAGTACACCATTGGGTCTAACATTGGCTCTTTTTTATTCATAAGATTTAGATATGATGTAGATATATAAAAGATGTTCCTTTTTTCATGTAGTAGGGAGATCCACATGTTGTAATTCCTCCATAATGGGCCAAATATGGGATATATTTACCTAAGGTGTTAGGCTAGAACCTGTTGTTAGCTATTTTCTTTATTTTTTAGCCCAATTTATTTTATATGGATTTTTATTATATACTAGATATTATTAATTTTTTTCTAGGATACACATATCACATGCCCATGAACTTGTTATGATAGTAGATTATAGGATCACTAGTCAGGGTTGGAACTAACATCTTCTTCTCACCCTATGCACATAAACCTTAGTGTGTGCTCATACATGATGTCTATATTCAGGTTGGAGAATATGTTGTTCAATGGATTGGCTAAGGCTTGGTTTTTCTTGATTGAGGAGGATCACTAATGTGGAGACTTAGAATCTGGTTGGTGAAACTTGAGCATCATGGAGACTTGGTATGTGGTTTGGATCATAGTTTTTAGTAAAACCTAATGCATATAATTTCAGTTTATTTATATTGTATCTATGGTTGGCCTAGTGGGTGACTAACATTTTTATGTTTTTCATGATTGTATGTTTATATGAATCTATACCGCATTTTTTTATTATATCATTCCCTTATGTCAATTTATTTACTTTTTTACCATAACATTTATCCTTATGGATGTTATTTTTATTTACGATTTAATTTTACATTTAATAGATGGTATAATCTCCACATTGTATCTGCTATACCTTCATTGCTAGTTGGCATCGTCTACTATGTGGGGAGGCACTCATGAGGCCTCATGGTAGGCTGGAGTGGGTTACATGTTAGGTTGAATCTGGATGGTTTGTTACAAAATTGTTTCAATTCTATCTAGTTTTATGATTTGTGGAGTTTCTAGACAGGTGTTCTAGAAATGTGTTACAAATTGGGATATATATCGGACTGGTGTGTCACAACCACATTTACTGATAGGAATTTAAAGCTTCTTGGGCATGTGATTACTATTCTTGGTCCTTGTTTGTATGTTTGTGTGATTTCTCATAGTGTGATGCACATGGTTTTGTGAATTTATTATTTATTTTGGTTTTTGGATCTTGGAACATGGTTTAGAGGCTAGTGTTCATGCATCATTCTTGGAAGGTACGATTCAAAGAAGATATGCATGTTTGTGGTGTTTTCACCAAAGATGGTGGTTTATTTGTTTTAAGTGTCTCTAAGGAACAAGATGGGGGTTCCCCTTATTTTCTAGGTTCTTGTTATTTGGGATGGAGCTTTTCTTTCCATGTGTTGTCTATCGAGTCTTTTATTGGGGCCTCACTGACTACTACCAACAATGGATTGGGTGCACATAGATATTCTTACATTGAGGGGTTGTTGAGTGCTACTATCACCATACTGTGGTTAGGCATGAGGATTCATGGTGTTTAATAAGTGGATTCATGGGAGTTCTCCCAATCACATGGATTTTATGATAGGGTAGGTTTTGTTGGTGTCTTATCCCGGAACATTTTTATTTGTTCCTTAAGTAGCACAACAAGAGTGTTTTTTGGAATCTTATTTATTTTCATTGATTCCGGAGTGGAGGGAGGTTTTTTGGTAGATATTTTCATGGTAAGATGTCTTAATTCTGAAGAGGAGTGTAGAGGGTTATCCAGTTAATTGGAACCAACATATATGAGGAACATAGATGGTGGTTTGTGGTGTGTTAGCACGAATTAATAATGACTTTAACTACATCATCTTGTGTCATTGTCATTTTT
Source organism: Viscum album (assembly GCA_963277665.1). Classification (NCBI taxonomy): domain Eukaryota; kingdom Viridiplantae; phylum Streptophyta; class Magnoliopsida; order Santalales; family Viscaceae; genus Viscum; species Viscum album. Next base: position 495,757,490 of record OY728132.1, read on the forward strand.
TGTGAGTAGTTCATAGAAAAAATTTTATGGGGATTGAAACATATGATATTGTAGGTCATAAACCTTGTTTTAAGTGTTTTATTGATCATGAAGGTTCATGTTCTCAGTGTTCCATGAGTGAGCATGGGTTGTTGTTATTTTTTGGGGTGGAACAAAAGAGTGAGTGTTCTAACCATTCCCTGATATTGTGTTCTTTTATAGAAATATCACGGGTCATAAATTTTTCAATTTTGGGATGTGGGAGAAGGATAAGGATACAACTATGGTGGGGAGCATTAGATCAGTTGTGGTTGAATATATCTTATGTTAGAAGAGAGTTTTTGACACTGTAAGTACAGTCATTGGATGGTCGAGATAGAATTGGTTATGCCAGTTCTTGGGTGGGAGTGATAAGTGAATTTATTATATACATTTTTTATTATAAAATAAATTGATTAAAATAATTCTTATTATTAATACATACCTATGAACCTGATATATTCTTATTATTTTTGAGGATTCTATAAGTTATAGTAGATGAGATAAAGTTTTTGAAAAAAAAATATATCCACTTAAAATAAAAGTTTTCACAAATACAAATGATCATGAAGAACTTCAAGAGAATGGAACAAAAATAATTGAGCTAAAATAAGGCTTCTAATGAAAAAAATTGACTTTACACGCAGTGTAATCAATACGCACCATGAACCGGGGCATGTTGTGAAAGAAATAGAAGTTGTGAAGTATAAGAAATCATCATGGAATTACGTTGACATGTGTCATAGCATGACACATGTGTGTCATGCCATGAAAATACGTTAAATTCCCAAAAAAACTATAGTTCATGAGTTACATACACATGGTTCAAAATATATATGTGGTGTAATCATTATATGTTTTGTAAAGGTAATGATGGAGAAAAAATAGATATATTCCATGTATCTTCAAGTTTTGACCTTTTTTATGAACATTGACCCACTTATGATCAGCTTTTGACCCATTATTAATACCATTGAATGCTACTCGATCCCCAAGTAATTTTATAAATAAGAGGCCATGGTACAACTGAAAAAATCATTTAGGGATCCTCTGATACTAGGACCAATGACTGTTACTACCATGATGAGTCAAATAAGTTTTTTATCTTACTAACCCCTCATAATTACCATGATAGGTTAGACTTGCTGTGAATAAATTTTAATGAAGGGGGATTTATTGTTTAAGGTTTTTTATTTTTAAATGTAATTGAATTGGGGATTTTTCTGTAACCCTAATTACTCAAATCTCTTATTCACCTTTTCATTCGAGACTATTGCATGATAAATGAAGGAGTGATATTTTCAATTCAGTAATAAGAAAATGATTCATACCATGACCGTTGAGTGGATTATTTTCTATGTTTAAAAATGGTTCTGAGTTACCAAGTCATTGAATATATGAAGTAACATGACCACTGTGAAAAGGAAACATTAGTAATTTTTGATTTTTTTTACTTTGACTATTGCATTCTACTAAACTTGGTTTCCAAACCTATGATTGTTATAATATTATAATATTCATTAATCAATTATGAAACCATATTTTCAATGTCCAAGCATAATTTTATATTTTATTTAAATCCAAATAAATCACTATCTATTTCTTTAATTAAATTAATCAATTATCTAGAAAACCTAAATAAACTAATTCACCCTCTCCATGGGTTCAAAATTGAACTTTCCTAATACTAAATTTTATTTAAATGGGAAGTATAGTTTGATTTTTTATAATTTTTGAATTTTTATTAGACTTGTAGGGAAGTAATGAAAAATGTAAATCATGGAAGGGAGAATGGATGAGAGTTTACCATTGAGGCTTCTTGATAGAGAAAATAATATTTAGTGGAATTTATTTTTATGCCTTGTGGTGTCATGAATTTGAAAAGTTATGGAGAATTTCATTTTTTGGTTTCTGGATGTTTTAGGGGAAAATGGAAATTTCCCATTTAAATTGAGTTAGGGTAATTTTTCTAACCGGCATATTTTTTCCAAAATTGGGTGTTTACCCAAGGAATAATTTTTGGTAGAAATATGATTCATTCTAATTTTCACATAAAAGATAATAATTAATACTTTATTAACTAAATATTTATTTTTTCAATCATGTTTATTTAGTGATATATTTTAAACTGAGCATTGAATTGAGATTTTGTCTCTGCATTTGAGTCCATTTTGAGTGATTTTTACTCAGTGTTGCATAAAACATTATTGGGTACTAGAGAAGAGCCAATTTTATTTTCATATTTTTTTATTAATTTTATTTTTTCTCTTCTTTTTTCTCTCTTTTCACTTTGTATTCCAATGATCATCTCGTGGGTATTTGGTGTCCCATGATTGAGAGAGGGTGACAGAGAAGGATGTGAAACCTAAATAGGTCATCCAAATGTTGATCGAGGCTCGATGAGTTCTTGTCATGGATCCATTGTGAATCTCTAGTTGTTTCCTCACTAAGGTAGGTCTATTTTAATTCTTATCCATAAATCCTAGGATCATATCCATTTTTAAGTTTTAAATCCTTGTTTAGGTTTTTATGGACCCCATGAGGGTTAATATATGATTAATCTGGGAGGAACGAGGGTTTCATTCCATTTTGGGTGTTTTCTATTTCAGGGAACCTATGTACCAAACATGTAGTTTATGAGAAATACACTATGTGTTCTTATTGTTTGAGGAATATGGGTTTTCAAGAATACACAATGTGTACCAGGGATACCCACCATGTAGTAGTGGCTCAGGTTTTTCTAAAGGAACATGGCTATGTGGCGTGCACGACCAGAGCATGGGGGAGGTACACTATCAATGACTATGTATTGTGTTTATCCATAATCATTATGGGGGTATATGGTTAGGTACAAGGCTAGGAAACACATGTTGGGTACACATCATTTTTGTGGTGGTACACATATTGGTGTCAGTAATATTGAGAAGTAGGCTGGGATATGGTACAAAATAATGTACCCCATGTAAGGTACATTCCATGTATAGGGTTAACACAATGTGTACTTTAGAAATGTACACATCAAGGGGCCTACAAAACATGTCCATGAAGGTCCTTTGCAGGTACACTCCTTGTACCAAAATTACCATGCGTTTACTTTTACTTAGATTTTTTTTTTCTATTTTACACACAAGAGTTAGAATTGGACATGATTGGAGTATATTATGAGGGGTTTTCCATGTATATTGTGATAGTTGAAGAATTTTAGTGTTTATAGGCCTTTAGATGGTGTTTTTGTTTGGGAAATCATTTTCTAGAAGATTTCATCAAGGCTTTGTTTTAGAATCCTATAGATGGTTGGGTTGTGGGTTGCAAGGCCCATGCGAAGGTTCTGAGATCATCAGTGGGTATGAATTGTGCAAGTGAGGATAATGTTTTTAAGATAATTTCAAACGGATCCTGAGATGAGATATTGAGTATTATCTATGAAATTTTTTTCATTGATTTTGTATGATGGGACTAGTTTCTTGAGGTTAGAGAAGTTTAGGTTTAACTCTTCTGTCGAGGACAAGAGATGTTGGATCCTTTGGGATGGGTTGGCTTCGTGGGATGTCTATTACGGTTGGGTTCCATTGAGTTGATGAGATATGTCCAAGGGACTCTTGAGGATTCCTTGTGTGATATTTTCTCATTAAGTGATAAGGTTATGTCTTGAATAGAGGTTAATAATTTTTATATGGAATTTTATTTTGTAGTATTACCTTGTATATGAGTTAGTATTGTAGGATGAGTTGTTTTCCAGGATTGTTAGATGGGGTTTTTCTTACCATGGTCATTTGTCTAAGGATTTTATTTTTATGAGAAGACCTAGTAGGGTACATATTTTGAGGTGTTCATGAGTACCTATGAGATCACTTGTAGGTATTCTTGTGCATTCGGTTTCCCCTTTGTGGATATTGTTGATCGGGGATCATTTGAATACAATTGAGGGACTTTTGGGGTATTTCATCACTGGGTGTTTCTCATTATTTGGATGATCTAGAGGATTACATTATAGGGTTTCATGAACTTTTTATGGACTTTGGGGTATTTTATGATCTTTTTATGGGAACCTACCAAGATCATGTGTTCAATAGCGTAGTCCCTAGTTGGACCTCACTTTATGTTGTAATCTCAGGGACTGTGGGAGCCTTGTGTTTTTTTGAACCTGATGGGTGTAAGTGAGATCCCATTTTGGATATTTTTGGATGATTAGATCAAGGGTTTTGAGTGTGGACCTATACTTTGTTGTATTAGTGTTATTTGGTTCTTCTAGTTCAGCTGTTCGGACATTGGGTTCAAGATTTGGAACATCCCTTGTTTGACTATACTTTGGGTAGGTGTAACACCCCGAGATTTTATGAAAAATATTCTGTCTTGTGTTGTACGCTACACCAAAAGGATCTTTTACAACACGCATCCTTGACTTGCCTTGCATTACACGCAATCGTGACCTTCCTCGATTGCGTGTGTAGTACGCAATACCGAGTTTCACTAAACAACGATATGATATTAAAATATTATTAAAACTAGTCGTTATGAATAGTAATAACCACTTTTTGAAATTTTGTAAATTTTATTTTTCAAATTGGACTTCATTTTTGGATTCAGAATATCGAAATTAGATTAGGGTGAAATTTTGGTACTTTTCGGATAACTTTCATTTTCTGATGAATAGTGAAAATTACTAAATTTTAATTAAAAACAACCTTTTTAATCGAAATAATTAACAGTGATAAATTATTAATTTTAGTGGTTTTAAAGTATATTTAGAATATATTTTTACAATTTAATACAATGTTGGTCATTGGATGTAATTTCACATTTAAACCAGACATAAACAAGTGTCAATCTTTTGAGAGTTATTATCTTTTAAGAACACGCTATTTGTTTTGACGATGAGAATTAATTTTTAAACTAATTAATGAAACTGATATGTTTTTAATTTGGTAAAATAGAAATCATTTTTGAGTTCATAATATCAAATGTAGCTTAGGCCTAATTTCTGGTATTTTTCTGGAAACTTTCATTTTTTGATGAATAGTGAAACCACTATGTGGTAGTTAAAAAAATGTATTTTTCATAAAACATAATTTTACCGCTTCTATGAGTGGAATTTCAAAAATCCGAGAGACACGGTTGATTTCAGTAAGTAAAATGTGGTTCAATGAGATGAAAATAATTTTTGGTGAATAGTAACTTTTTACTTTTTTTTACCACAGTTAAAAGTAAATAGGGTAATTAAGGGTAAAAATGATATTATTATTACCCTAACACATGCCCTAATTCTATTGGATAAATTTAATTCGACCAAAAACAACCTTAGGAATAAACAATGACCATTTAGGCCCACTTGGATTAGATTAGGACATTTATTATTAATTTATTTAAAGAAGCGTTAAAATAGTTAAAATCATAGTTTAATAAGTAGATAATTTTTAATATAAGGATATACATAAGATAAATTCGACTATAAATATTCATTAGAAAGATAAACAGATTTCCTACATAAAGGTATTTTATTTGTAATTTTTAGACATTAAATAATTTAATTTATTTATGACACAACGATGATACAGTAATTATCTTATTAATGAAATATCGACATAATTGATGTTATAAATACACAAATAAATGTAATTTGAGACTGTTTATGAATTCCACTAATTTTATAGGTTAATATGACATGTTATTATTGATTTAAGTAAATTGTTTTGAACAAATCATTCTGTTATGATTTTCATAAAAATCAATTACTAAATAGTGTCAAAATTGACATAAAATAGTTTTTAAAACAAATATTATATTATTAAATGTTATATTATTTCTAAAAATCTATGGTTCGGCCAAATGACTTAGATAAGGTTATATATATTAATAATAAACAACTTGGGGTTATTTTGTCTTGTTATATTATGTTTATTAACCTTATAGTGTAAGAACACAAAAAGACACGGTAAACGTAAAATTAACTAACTTAAAGTTAAATATAAATGATAAGGTTACAATAGGAACCTAAACTTGTCTAAATTCTATTGGATTAGAGGATTTCGACCCATCCCCACCTTAGCTTTAAAATAAATCAAATTGAAGCTATTTAAAAACGAATTTGGATTTATAATAAATTAATATTTTTATTTTTTCCAAAGGAGCCCCTCTCCTCCCTTATAAAAGGGCACCTCCTCCCTCTCTTCCTCACACCACTTTGAGCCTTCAAGCCCGGACAACCCCTGACAAATTCTATTATCCACTTCCCTATAAACATCCTAGAGGTCCTGGTCTTCTTCAAAGACCAATTTTATTGCCCTAAGAGGAGGACTCAAAGAGGCGCTTCAAAGAAGAGGTAATGTCCGTTACCGATTCTTTCAACTTTATTTATTCTTCCACTTCATCTTCATAGGTTGTTTAATTATGAAGTAATAACATTATTATCAATCATATACTGATATGTTATTATAAGTATGAAACAACCCTATTTCACCATCTATCCATCCTACGGAAAACGAAGTCACCGCACGTGCGTACATACGGAATACCGCCTCCATGGCGTGGTGTAATCTATTTTCCACCACCACCTTACATGTAAGGGTATAATGGTGAAAGTAATGAATATATATGATTATTGTAAAGTGATGTTGATTCTTTAATATTATACATACACTTTAATACAATTCCACGATCATGGAAATGATATCATCGCTCGTGCGTACGTACGGAATACCATCTCCATGACGCGATGAGATTCACTCTCCATGATAACCTTTCAAGAATGATTATAAAGTATATATAATAAGTAATCATCAAATATATGACATAATAATGCTACTGGATTTATGTATATATATATATATTTATTTCATCTACTTAATTCCATTCAATTCAATAAGGAAACGAAAACAGCATTCATGCGTACGTACGACCTACCATCTCCATGAACGGTGTATTTCTTTCCATTTATCGATATGTTATATATATGTATATTCTGAATATATAATATATATAAATCATGTTTTATATTCTAGAATTAAGTAATAATGATCTAAGTAATCATATGAATAATTACAAGTCAAAACACGGACGACAAATGAAATGATTTTACCCAAAACGATCTTTAACATGGAATTTACAAAAGAACGGTTAATATAAAGTCATAAGTGAACCATATATGATATCATAAAAATGAATATGATTATGTAATAAGTCAATAACATTATTTAAATCATTATAAAAGAGGTTAGTACACTTACGAAGCAAATCGGACCTAAGGTAAGGGATAATTTTTTAAATCTCATTTTATCCGAGATTGCTTATACGTAATTATTTACTAGGGTTATGTTTGTCATCCTTGTCCATATTTTCTAAAATTGTTTTCATAAAATTTTTTGTATTCTTACATGTATGTTTAAAGATAATTTTACCCTTTTATGACTTTTACCACATGGTTTGGAAGGAATCATTCTTTTGTTTACCATACAAGGTACTTTTTGACTTTTCTGACAAAAGTACGAGAAAAATGTTATTTTTAACTTATACAGTGTGAATGGATTTTTACAGTTTCATAATGCCTCATTTTCTAAAGCTTACTCTACAATTTTTCATGATTATTTTCAACAAAAACCTTTTCTTTAAAATGTACATACCATTTTTTTGAAAAGAAAATGATTTTTTAGAAGAAATGATATTTTCCTCAAGATTTCATTTCAAGTGTTTTATCAGAACCATTTTCCATCTAAGATGAAATTATTTCAAATGTGTATGTTTCAAGTATAATATATCTATTATTTACATTCTTTCAATTTTCTTATGATGAAATATCCATTTATTTTATATGGATTATGTGATGATGATATGATTTTTATGAAACCCATTTTATTCATTGGGTTATGATGAATGTTTTCAGTTTATGTTGTGGAACAAGTAAGAATGATTTCATTATGAGATGGGTGGGACCTATATCTCTCTCCAATGAATTGGGTAAAGATTTATATCTCATGATATAGACATGGCTAGAACGGTAAGTTAATGTGGTTCAGTATTACAGGACTGGAACGAGGAGTGAACTCAATTCAGAAAGGGACTTTTTCCACTAAGATGGTCTTGGTAGCAATGCCTTGGCTACTATGGAAATCATTACATGTGCTTAATGGATGCCACAATTACATGTTTTATTCCCATGATATTTTATCATGATTAATGTTCCCTTATGATATATGACTCACGTATTTCCAAGATTCATGTCTTTGCTCAATATTTTTATGTTTAGATTTTATGTTCAAGTTTTTGCATTCAAATGTTTATGGATTGTTTTATGTTCTCTATGTTTACCCTTATTGGGCATTTGAGTTCACCCCTTTGATGTTTTCTTTTCCCCAGGATATAAAGAAAGTTTTTAGGTAAGGAAAAAAGGGAACATATTTATTGGGAGATGTTGAAGATCTTTCACCACGATTAAAATATTTTATTCCGAGTTTCCAAAGACAATAAACTATTACGGTCCTTGTGTGTCTGTTTATATTATGTATTAAGTATTCCACAAAAGTAATGTAATGTCCATGTATGTCAAGCTTCGGGTCTCTACAACTGGTATCAGAGGAAAGGTTTATTCAACTATTGGAAACTAGGATGCGATAACTTTAGTGAGATCCCTAGAGATATTTCTAAGGTATGTCTAGGGATGTCCCTAAGGTTAAGTATAAGTACAGGTTATAGTACTAGAATTAAGGTAACCTAAGATGTTAGATATTGAAGGTACTCCTCCTTTATTATATTGTTTTTCCTAGTGTGATTTTTTCCTCTCACACTATTCTTTTTGGGTTTTAGATGATGGATGGAACCCGAAGGAACCGTGTTGATCAATGTAATGGAAAATGAAATGATTGTCCTCCTGAACAAACAAATGTTATGGGAGATGGAGTGAAAAATCTTATTGCTATACATACACAAGCTATGAATCATTCTGGACTTCCAAATGAGCAGAGAAGGGAACAATATTCGATTGAGTCCTTCATGAGGCAACATCCACCTTCTTTCAGTGGGTCTTCTGATCTACTTGTTGCTGAACAATGGATCAGTACTACTGAAAAGATATTTTCAGTTCTTCAATGTTCTGAACATGATAAAGTCATCTTAACAGTGTATTGTTTGGAAGGTGATGCTGATCAATGGTGGAATCTTATCAAGAATACGAGGCCAAGAGATGAAATTGAGTCCATGGAATGGGACGAGTTCAAGAACTTATTTTTCAATAAGTACTTCCCACGTATTCTTCGAACAAAGATGGAGAAGGAGTTTCTTGAACTAAAGAAAAATTATGATGAATCTGTTGGTATATATGAAGCGAATTTTACAAGGCTTGAAAGGTATGCATCTAGATTTATCATCCAACCCGAAAGTAAAGTTGATTGATTCTTCAGTGGCTTAAAACCAAATATTTGAAGGGCATTAGCTATAAGAGACGTCAGTAGCTATGAAGAAATTGTGTGTTGGGCTATAAAGGTAGAAATGGAAGTTGGTGTTACTTATCCATCTCATTGTTTTGACAAGAAACAAAAGATGGATTTCAAGGAGAAATCTCAGAATAATGGTGAAAAGAAGATGAATGTTTCCTTATGCTCAAAGTGTGGAAAGATGAATGGTGGAGATTGTCTTAAAGGGACTAGAAAATGTTTTATGTGTGGAAAAGAAGGTCATCGAGTAGCTGAGTGTCGAAGTAATGGAAAAAAGGGTTTCTAATGATGTAAATAAAGAAAAGACTGTAGAGAACGCACCACCAACACTTCAATGATTCAAGTGCAAGGAAATGGGGCATTATGCTAATAAATGCCCAAATCCAAGGGTTAGTGATGATCGACATGAGAAACCACTTAAGGCAAAGGACAAAGGGAGGTCACATGAGATCATATTGGAGATGTTGAATATGACAACGATGTGGTGGAATGATTAAGTGTTTATGTAATGGGATTCCAAAATAATGTTGTATATAGTATCATGGAATATTGGAATATTTATGTATTGGTCTATTGCGGTTTTCAATGGTATCGGTAACCATGGAAAGTGATTGAGATATTTTTGTAAAAAAAGATGATATGCGCATAATGAAGGGAAAACGAGAAAATGAAATATTTAACAGTATTCATGAGCTCATGATTGATATAAGGACTAAGTGATATCATGGTTTGAGTATATAGAATTTTGAGGATTTTGGTATGTGGAAAGAGTTAACTTTGAACATCATTCATGTTTTCAATAAGGTTCAATGGGTATTCATTTATTTTCAAGAGAATACATGATTAAGGACTTTGAATGTTTGTAATGTGACCAACAAGACATATCTCATGATATATGGGGATCAACAATGGTATTAACATGCTATTTGTATGAACTCTTTGGTAATCGTTTTCACTATAATATGAGTTTTGACAGTATTATTTTGGATAAGCCTCAAGATTGGAATGGATTATGTTGGACATATGTTATTATTGTTTAAGGATAGATGTTTTTACGATATTATTTATGGTATTTTATAGTAATGTAGTTTTAGAAAAAGGACAACCTGCAGGATGGGCGACAACCCATCGCGTTGGACAAGGCTGTGGGAATCGAACCCACAACTAAAGTGCGACTGGCCTTTATCGCCTACCACTGGCCTACAAGAAGTCCCTGTTTAGTAGAAACTAGTTTTATTATATTATGTAGTATGATATATGAAGTATAAGTCCATTTTAGGAACCATATATGATTAATCTCACTATAGATGGACTTATGTATTTTTTTATAACTTTTCTAACCTTTTGTTTGAGACAGATGGAATGACCCATCATTCTTTCACATGATCTGCTAACACATCAAGAATGACAAATTCAACTTCATTTGATTAAGAAATGAAGTGTAAATTGTCCAAAAAATGACCAACGGTGAGACTATACCAAAATCACGAAAGTATTTCTACAAATTCCAATTTCATCAACTTTAGGGAAATGATCTTGAAAACCAAAAATGTTGTCCTAGTGCTCTTATATATGATGAATCAGATGCTACTTTAGATCGTCACAAATTTATGGCTTTGTGATTGCTGGTTTTTCCATAGCCATGTTCTCTACCACTCTCCATCAGAACATGATGGTTAGATTTATCTTCCATATCCATATTTTCACCTATGTGGAAACCTAGTGATTAGTTTATTTGGGTAACCGTTACGTTTCATACTTTTGTTTTTAAAGATTGGTTTTGGTATTACTTTTTACGATGTGTGTTTCTATTAAAGAAACTTTTGAGTAGTAAACCATTTATAACCCCGACGAACTTCGAGGGCGAAATTCATTTTAAGGGGGGTAGAATGTAACACCCCGAGATTTTATGAAAAATATTCTTTCTTTTGTCGTACGCTACACGAAAAGGAGCTTGTACAACACGCATCCTTGAATTTCCTTGCATTACATGCAATCACGACCTTCCTCGATAGCGTGTGTAGTACGCAATATCGAGTTTCACTAAACAACGATATGCTATTAAAATATTATTAAAACTAGCCGTTATGAATAGTAATAACCACTTTTCGAAATTTTGTAAATTTTATTTTTCAAAATGGACGTCATTTTCGGATTCGGAATATCGAAATTAGATTAGGGTGAAATTTTGGTACTTTTCAGATAACTTTCATTTTCTGATGAATAGTGAAAATTACTAAATTTTAATTAAAAAAACCTTTCTAATCGAAATAATTAATAGTGATAAATTATTAATTTGAGTGGTTTTAAAGTATATTTAGAATATATTTTTACAATTTAATACAATGTTGGTCATTGGATGTAATTACACATTTAAACCAGACATAAACAAGTGTCAATCTTTTGATAGTTATTATCTCTTAAGAACACGCTATTTGTTTTGACGACTGGAATTGATTTTTAAATTAATTAATGCAACTGATATGTTTTGAATTTGGTAAAATAGACATCATTTTTGAGTTCATAATATCAAATATATCTTAGGCCTAATTTCTGGTATTTTTCTGGAAACTTTCATTTTTTGATGAATAGTGCAACCATTAAGTGGTAGTTAAAAAAATGATTTTTTCATAAAACTTAATTTTACCGCTTATGTGAGTGGAATTTCAAATATCTGAGAGACACGGTTGATGTCAGTAAGTAAAATGTGGTTCAATGAGATGAAAATAATTTTTGGTGAATAGTAACTTTTTACTTTTTTTACCACGGTTAAAAGTAAATAGGGTAATTAAGGGTAAAAATGATATTATTATTACCATAACACATGTCCTAAATATATTGGATAAGTTTAATTCGACCAAAACCAACCTTAGGAATAAAATATAACCATTTAGGCCCACTTGGATTAGATTATGACATCTATTATTAATTTATTTAAAGAAGGGTTAAAATAGTTAAAATCATAGTTTAATAAGTAGATAATTTATAATATAGGGTTATACATAATATAAATTAGACTATAAATATTAAATAGAAAGATAAAATTATTTCCTACATAATGGTATTTTATTTGTAATTTTTAGACATTAAATAATTTAATTTATTTATGACGCAACGATGATGCAATAATTATCTTATTAATGAAATATTGACATAATTGATGTTATAAATACCCAAATAAGTGTAATTTGAGACTTTTTATGAATTAAAATAATTTTATAGGTTAATATGACATGTTAGTATTGGTTTAAGTATCTTTTTTAGAACTAATCATTCTGTTATGATTTTCACAAAAATCAATTACTAAATAGTGTCAAAATTGACATAAAATAGTTTTTAAAACAAATATTATATTATTAATTGTTATTTTATTCCTAAAAATCTATGGTTCGGCCAAATGACTTATATAAGGTTATATATATTAATAATAAACAACTTGGGGTTCTTTTAGCTTGTTATATTATGTTTATTAACTTTATAGTGTAAGAACACAAAAAGACATGGTAAAAGTAAAATTATCTAACTTAAAGTTAAATATAAATGATAAGGTTAAAATAGGAACCTAAACTTGTCTAAATTCTATTGGATGAGAGTATTTCGACCCATACCCACCTCAGCTTTGAAATAAATCAATTTGGAGCTATTTAAAACAGAATTTGTCTTTATAATAAATTAATATTTTTGGTTTTTCCAAAGGAGCCCCTCTCCTCCCTTATTAAAGGGCACCTCATCCCTCTCTTCCTCACACCACATTGAGAGTTCAAGATCGGCCAAACCCTACCAAATTCTCTTCTCCACTTCCATAGAAACATCCTAGAGGTCCTGGTATTCTTCAAAGACCAATGTTAGAGCCCTAAGAGGAGGACTCAAAGAGGCGCTTCAAAGAAGAGGTAATGTCCGTTACCGATTCTTTCAACTTTATTTCTTATTCCACTTCTTATTCTTAGGTTGTTTCATTATGAAGTAATAACATCTGTATCACTCATATGCTGATATGTTATTATAAGTATGAAACAACTCTATTTCACCATCTATCCATTATATGGAAAACGAAATCACCGCGCGTGCGTACGTACGGAATACCGTCTCCACGCCATGGTGTAATCTATTTTCCACCACCACCTTACATGTATGGGTATAATGGTGAAAGTAATAAATATATATGATTATTTTAAAGTGATATATATTCTGTAATACTATACATACACATTAATACAATTCCACGATCATGGGAATGATATCATCGCTTGTGCGTACGTACGGAATACCATCTCCATGACGCGATGAGATTCACTCTCCATGATAACCTTTCAAGAATGATTATAAAGTATATATAATAAGTAATCATGAAATATATGAAATAATAATTCTACTGGATTTATGTATATATATATTTATTTCATCTATTTAATTCCATTCAATTCAATAAGGAAACGAAAACAGCGTTCATGCGTACGTACGACCTACCGTCTCCATGAACGGTGTATTTCTTCCCATTTATCAATCTATTATATATATGTATATTCTGAATATATATTATATATAAATCATGTTTTATATTCTGGAATTATGTAATCATGATCTAAGTAATCATATGAATAATTACAAGTCAAAACACGGACGACAAATGAAACGATTTTACCCAAAACGCTCTTTAACATGGAATTTACAAAAGAACAGGTAATATAAAGTCATAAGTGAACCATATATGATATCATAAAAATGAATATGATTCATAAATAAGTCAATAACATTATTTAAATAATTATACAGTAGGTTAAGATACTTACGAAGCAAATCGGACCTAAGGTAAGGGATAATTTTTCAAATCTCATTTTATCTAAGATTGCTTATACGTAAGTATTTACTGGGGTTATGTTTATCATCCATGTCCATGTTTTCTAAAATTGTTTTCATAAAATGTTTAGTATTCTTACATGTATGTTTAAAGATATTTTTACCCTTTTATGACTTTTACCACATGGTTTGGAAGGAATATTTCTTTTGTTTACCATACGAGGTACTTTTTGACTTTTCCGACAAAAGTACGAGAAAAATGTTATTTTTAACTTATACGGCGTGAATGGATTTTTACGGTTTCATAACGCCTCATTTTCATAAAGCTTACTCTAAAATATTTCATGATTATTTTCAACAAAACACTTTTCTTTTAAATATACATGCCAATTTTTTGAAAAGAAAATGATTTTGAAGAAGAAAGGATATTTTTCTTCAAGAATTCATTTCAAGTGTTTTATCAGAACCATTTTCCATCTAAGATGAAATTATTTCAAATGTGTATGTTTAAAGTATAATTTCTCTATTATTTACATGATTTCAATTTTCTTATGATGAAATATCCATTTATTTTATATGGATTATGTGATGATGATATGATGTTTATGAAACCCATTTTATTCTTTGGGTTATGATGAATGTTTTATGTTTATGTTGTGGTACAAGTAAGAATAATTTCATTATGAGATAGGTGGGACCTATATATCCCTCCAATGAATTGGATAAAGATTTATATCTCATGAGATAGACATGGCTGGAATGGTAAGTTAATCTGGTTCAGTATTACAGGACTGGAATGAGGAGTGAACTCGATTCAGAAAGGGACTTTGTCCACTAAGATGGTCTTGGCAGCAATGCCTTGGCTACTATGGAAATCATTACATGTGCTTAATGGATGCCACAATTACATGTTTTATTCCCATTCTATTTTATCATGATTGATGTTCCCTTATGATATATGCCTTACGTACTTACAAGATTCATGTCTTTGCTCAAGATTTTGATGTTTAGATTTTATGTTCATGTTTTTGCATTCAAATGTTTATGGATTGTTTTATGTTTTCTATGTTTACCCTTATTAGCAATTTGATCTCACCCCTTTGATGTTTTCTTTTCCAAAAGATATAAAGAAAGGTTTTAGGTCTTGAAAAAAAGGGAATATCTTTATTTGGAGATGTTAAATATCTTTCACCACGATTAGAAGATTTTATTCCGAGTTTCCAAAGACACTAATCTATTACGGTCCATGTGTGTCTGTTTTTATTATGTATTAAGTATTCCGAAAAAGTAATGTAATGTCCATATACGTCATGCTTCGGGTCTCTACAGTAGGAGTATTGAGACCATTACTAATTAGGACTTTGGTTTGGTGAGGATACTGTTGGGATATATTGGATCAAGTGTGGGCTCTGATTTTTGATATGGTTCTGTCCTCCATTGGTTGGTTATGGTTTGAATAGCTTAGGGAACTAATGGAAAATTTGTGTGAGTGAACCCCCTCTAGTTTAGTATGAATTCTAGGAAGAGGGTATATTTCTGGATTTTATGGATACTATTTCACTCTCAGTAACATGGATTCATCGTGCTAATGTTTTTTTGGAGCCCATGGGTAGTGCATCCATCAAATCAATGAGGATGGAGGCCATGGGCAGTGTAATTTTTAGAACCTTATTGGAGATTTATTTGTTATAAAATAATTATGAGACAAAAAATTTTATGAAGTGTGTCATGGGGAATTTTTTTTGAGTTCAGAGTATTCCTTTTGAGTCCTAGATTTTGGTAGGTGTCCTTTTTCATATGGGAACCTGAGGTTAAGCCTTGGTGTCTAGAATTGTTGCCTTTTTGTTCCAAATTTTTTGAGATCAAGTGTAGATCAAGAGGAAAGGCCTATTTGTGTGTTTCAAGGTGAGCCATGTGTTGTAAAAACTATGGCGCAGGGAAGAGTGTGTGTAGATATACCTCAAGTGTTGGATAAAACCCATGGTTTACTTTTTGTTTTTTTTTGTTTAGAACCATTTATTTTATGCATCTTCTCTTTTTTAGAAGCTATTAATATTTTCATTTTGGCTGGGTATATTAGATGTGCATATATTTGACATGACACTAGATTATAGGGTCACTTTTGGGGTTGGCCTAATGAGTTTTATTTCTCTCCCTTGTATGTGCATCTAAGTGTGCATGAAGACCCTATGTCTTCTATTATTATGTAGCACATGTTGTACAATGGATGGGTCCAAGGCCCTGTGTTTTTTTATTAAGAAGATCCAATAGTGTAGAGTATTATGATTGGGCAGGTGAAGCTCCAACATTATAGAGAATGGTTGGGTGGTTTGGAATAGAGTTTTTAGTAGAGTATAATGTATTTATTTTTAGTTTATTTAATTTTTATATGTAATCATCCTAATGGGAGGCCACCTGTTGTATGTTTTGATTTATTGTGAGTCTTTATGACCGTATTCCATATTTCATTTATTATACCATTCCCTCGATTTAGTTAATTTATTATTAATAATATGATGTTTATCCTTATGGATGTTTTTGGTTATTTCCACGTTTTTTACTATGGATAGACAAAACAGTCTCCCAAAAGTAACTTTTATACCATCACTGGCATTCTGAAACCTATGGAATAAGAGGTGGGGGAGTTCTTGTGACCTTATTGTGGACTAGATTGGGTGATGTCTTCGGTTCGCTCAATATGGTTTATTACGTCATTGAATGGATGATGTATTGGTGGATGTGGATCATAGTTTTATCCAAATCCATATCCTATTGCTACTCCAACATAGTCTATATTGAAGACTTCGCGTAGAGGGTCACCATATCCACAAAAGGGAGGCCCCTAATTTTAATACTGCCTCATAAATAGGGATCCACCATGAAACCACCCTAGCTACAATCTACTACTTTCCACGTTATGAAATCTTGAGAAATATGGACTATAACTCTGTAATATAGAAGGTGTGATATATCTTTTGATTAGACTATTATTGGGATCCCTCTACTGTATATCCCCTTGAATGTGATCATGAATATGCCTGCCTATGATGAAAGGGACTTGACTAATTCTGCCAACTAGTTTCTACTGATATCTTTTCTCCAATGAATCATGGACATGCTCTGGTACTAGATCGCTTCTCTTCCTAGAATCTCTTGATCACTAACACTATAGAACTATGATATGTGTGTGAATGCATAGGGGAAAAATATAGATCAAATCATTCTTTGGAGGCCTCACTTGTACTTATAATACTCTATAAATCCATCGTGCACTATGTCTAAGGAGCGCCTCAAGAGGTCTATGAACCTTGATGTATACCTATATATGGTCGTGGTAACCTACTAAAGGTCAAAAAGTTCTCCAAATATTACCATACTCAAAATACCAGGATAGTATTCCACTCAAAATAGGAATTCAAACTCTAACAATGACAAGGTTTCATCGTTATGAGTTTGGTTATCCAGTATCCACCACTAGCCAGAAACACTATGATTGAGACTCAATATAAGAATCACTATTTGTTCAATGGGAGTCCAATTCAAATGGAATACACAATTAATTAACTTCATACAATCCTATGATATAAGAGTATAAAGTTATCATTGAAACCTAGGATGTCTTCAACACTAGAACTAATGTTGTATAATTAGCTTATGAGTAGTCCCATCTTTCTCAATGGGGACTACAATTTGATTCAAAGTTTGCTGGGTTTCTCTATTCACAATGAGTTTAGTATATTCCCTATACTTGTTCGGTAGAGAAACCTTAGGATCAGGTCTCTAAATTGAAGTCTCATTACTTAATTGATCATTATAAAAAAGAAATAACACTATCATGAAATAATCACAACCTTACCTATAAATAATAGCTAGTTTTATATTGTGTGATATCACTACTAGAAAATGGTCTAATTATTGAGAGAAATAACTATAGAAGTAGGAAAATTGGCTATGGATTTAGGCTATAAAAAGTTGTATATAACCTATGGATTCTGTTAGGGTGGTGGAAGGCTTATGGCCGTAGGAGTTTCATGCCCACGGTTTTAGACCCCTATTGATATGGTCCCCTATGGTCGAATGACCATGGAAATAGGGTATAATTTTATCAAAAAATTATAATTAGGAAGTAGTTTTTAAATACTTCTAATTATTTATAAATAATAAATTATTTTATTTTATAAATTATGAAAAATATTTATATTATTTATTTATTCTAAAATCACTTTCAATTTATTATTTACTAATTTTTTGCACAAGCAGCATAATTCCCTAAAAGGCCACCTATCCTTTATCTACTATTGTTTAAGCCAACATAATTCCCTATGCTTTTAAAAAATACTCTAAATGAATTTACAATCCATTATATGTTTTAAATATTATATGACTTATTGTAAAAACCTAATACATTATTAAAATAATGAGTAAATAAAATTATTAAATCATAATTAATTAGTAGTTAATAGTTAATTTTCAATTACATATAATTAATATTTAATTAAAATTATATTAAATTTTTAATAATAAATAATTAAATAAAAATAATTATAAATATGTAATAATGAATCAAAAAATATTTAATAATTAATAACATTTTATTAATAATTAATAATTAATAATAAGTAATTGATAATTGGTAATTTATAATTTATAATTAATAATCAATACTCATGTCTTAAGAGTTAATACATAATAATTGACAATAAATCACAAGTAATTTTGGCTAATAATATATAAATAAATAATAAATAAGCAACAAAAAATAAAAAATAAAAAATAATAGGTATTAATGATAAATAAATAAAAATAAAAATATAAATAACAAATGATAAATAATACATAAATGATATGTAAACTATAATAATAAATATAAAAAAATAAAAAATTTAAAAATATAAAAAATAATAAGTAATTTTTAATTAATTATTAATAATTGAAATTTATTAATTAAAAATTACATATTTAATAATGATAATTAAAAAATATAAATTAATAATTAATAATTAATAATTTATAATTGATACATAATAATAAATAATTAATATATATAATAAATAATAAATAAAAAGTAATAATTAATAATGAATAATAAAAAATCAATAATTATGAAATATTAATAAGTGATTATTAAATAAAAAAAAATAAGAAATAAAAAAATTTCATTATTAAAAATTCATACCTAATCCATATAGTTAATAATTTGTAGTTAAAATTTAATAATTTTTAAAATTTATTATTTTCATAATAATAATTAATAAAATTAAAATATTATAAACTATGACTATAGTCGTGTGGTGGTCGTGGCTTTAGGTTCATAATTACCATGGTCACTAGAACCCATGGTGATAACATTCATATACTACTATAGTTAGTGCGATTGTGGCAATAATGAACCTATTTCTATATTTTATTGTGATAGTGGAAAATAACAATGGTATTTGGTCAAATTTATAGTAATGTGTCTTAGAGTTGGTAAGATGAACCTTTATTTGTTAGAGAATATTTTTTTGAGCTAACTCAATAAGGAAATTGGTGAAATAATATCATCCATGAAATATTATGCATATACTATCTCATTTGTACGTGGTAAATGATTCCTTAGAATTTTAACTTGATCAATAGATTATCAGAGTTTCGTTGAAAGGATACGTCAACTGGCTACCCACATCGACACTAGGAAACTTGGTTTGATAACTAAATTTAAGATCCCTTGACACCTCTTCCTAATTTTTCACAAACCTAACCACAAAGGACTCCAAACTCCAAACTCCATCCCTAGGGCAGACTCGCTCTAATACCACCAATATAATACCTGAACTAGTGAGACTCCTCGTGATCCAGTAGTGTGGCCAGTTATTCCACTCCAGGCCTTCCTATAATCTCTCAAAGGATAGTTAATGACAAATTTTTTATAATATAAATATAACTATCAAATTTTAAAATATTATGCATGCATGAGATATCAATTATCCAAAAAAATCTCCACAGTAAAATCCCATGGATAGAAAATACATAGGAATACTATATCAAAACATGAAAGAATTTTGACAAATGTAAAACAACACCTCACAAAAATGACTCTATGTACGATCTCTTACAGTAACTACCACATGTTTTCACCAGATTCACCTATTCTACATCCTATAAAGTCTCTTTTGATGTATGCATCAACTACACTAACAAAGTATTTGTGGGGAAGAACGCCCATAAAGTGGAGTATATAAATACCTATTATAATAACTTAGAAAAAAAGAGGTAGGGTGAACAAAAAGAAAGGTCAAAACCAAGTTTAGAGGGAGAAAAAAATAGTCCAAAATATTTTATTAGGAAAGGTAATCCCCATGTATTTCAGAGAGAAACAAATATTATATTTTATCATAACTATGATAATATAGTTAGGAAAATAAAATACCTTATACACTATAAAACCCTTAAAAATAAAAATACCCCACTTTCATAACTATTACATTGTCTCATTAGAACTATAGTGGGGGACCCATGCCTCTCCTTGTTATGTATGTCAATCATGGGGGCATCAACCCCTATGGAGTACCAACACCTCATTGAAGGAAACTTATATCAATAAACAGGGTACTTAATCAATGGAAGGATGAACCACAACCAACACATTAGTGGTTAATAAATTCATCTATCATATATGGGACACCTTCCTTGTCAAGATAAAAGGGGTCATGACCCCATACCCAGAATCTGGGACCCACGCCCCAAATCCATGGGGGGGGGGGTTGCTGACTCTATAATGTGATAGGGGACCGAAACCCTAGTGTTAGAATGTCATTGGGTGTGTGGGGTGGGTAAGTGATTTATCAACCCCTTTACACTCTGATTCCACAATAAAACCATATCATCACCACTATAGAGGTAAGATACTAAAACATCGATATTTAACCCACGAATGGACTCTAATAATTTAAAAAATGACAAGATATATTTTTACATTGAAAACCACTAAAAAATAACTATTCATTTTTTTTTTGATTTTTAAACCTAGGAGAGAAGAAGAAAGAGATACTCAAAAATGAAAAGTACACGACATATACATTACTCTACATGACATGCAGATCAAAAGTGATCATCAAGGAATGTACTACCATTGTCTAGCCATGTAATACCAAAAAACATGACATGTTACTCTAATAAACCTAATGTGTGGGGGTAAATGGTTATTTAGGCATGAATTTATGTATTGGAAATGTATTACAATAGAACATGGGATGTGTTTCATATACACACCACATGCATCTAACGACGATGGTTGGGGGTACGTAGGAATGTGATTATATACAACCCAAATCATGTTATTTAGTCAAGAACAACCTGTACTTGTAGTACAAATATTATTGGTGTTCAAATAGTAACATGTCATGAACATAATGTGACTTAGTCATATACCATTGAATAAAAATAACATGTTTTATATGTATACACATAATTATATATATAACTATTTTCTTGAAACCCTACCCACTAACCAATATGATAAATAGTGTATTCTATGTTGATACACATCAGGTGATTGTGTTTCTCTTCCTAGAAATAGTAGCATCTTAATACTAATTCTCCACTAACAATGGTGATTGATTCTCATTATCACAAATGATCTCAAACATTCCCTACCAACTAACCTTATCACCATCATCTCAAACACTACACACAATCTAACCTTTTTTATATTTTCATTGTCCCCCTATGTTGTTCAACTGAAGCTCCTCCTTCAATAATATTTCCACATAAACTACAACTCGGATCTAATCTATTGTGTGATACCACTCGCTATATTTCCTTTTATAAGATTCCATGTTTCACCATGACATCTCAATAATTTTTCACACTAGCCAATGTGAGGGCTAGGGGGATTGAGGCCCTGATCATACTAATAAATAGATATGATTGAGATGGAGGATAAAAAATGGGTGGTGTATATAGTATCCTACTACCCCTATCAATACAATGTGGGATCAAAGTCCAATATCAAACTACACGTTCCATCTTACGATATGAAAATATTGGGTTATAGTGGCTGTTGATGATCCAACCACCCATATTCTACCTCTTCGAACATGATTTCAAATATGATCATTACAAAAAATGAATAAAAACAATATAATATAAAAATATACTAATAATTATTCTTGGGAATTTATATAACAAGAAATAAGATTTAATTAAAGGGGAAAAAATAAATAACATTGATAACATAAATATAAGAATGAACTATATCAAGATTAATTTTTTATTTTCTCTTGATATTTATTTGTTCTGAGATCTGATGTCAACTCCTCAATGAATTAGATCCCAACCCCAATATCTCTCACAGATTGTTTATTTTGAAATAGTTTCTAATCACAAATGAGAGAATTAATGAGGTTATATATATTTCTAATAATTCTTCAACAATATATTTTTACTTAATTCCTAGTAAAGGCCCAGTACGTGACCGAAAAATCAATTGAGAATTATAACCCTCATATGTAAAACCCCTAATAAAAAATTAAACTATGGAAATTTAATATTAATTTAGACAAATATTTATATGATATTGAATATTTTGTGTAATTCATGTGCATAAGGGTAAAAATAATATTTTAAGAATATTCAAAATTTATTCAGGCTTCCACAACAAAATAAAATAAATAAATGAACTGAATGCATGACCACTTCATAAAATTATTACTAAAAATATCTAAAATATTCTAATAAAAAATAAAGGTCACTACACTCAGGAGGTCTCGTCATATAGTAGAATAGATATGAACACTATAAAAAATGGATCCTTTATATTCAAATTGTCGATGAATCATTATTCATTATAAGAAAAAAAGGTATATATTCTTGATGATTTTCTCATTAATGAGATGGTCTATTAAGGTTGTTAGGGGATTTGTTTCAACTTATAGAGGATTGTGAAGAAAAAAACAATCTCTAATAAATTATTCCTCTATGGGGTAAAATCCTCATGTTTATATTGATGGATGAGATGGAAATAATTAATTAATATTTGTAGGGAAACACTTTTAAGTGTCACATTATTATAAAATAGTCCATAATATATAGTTATTATAATTTAATCATATCTATATCTCCTTTATATGAAACTATAAATTTATTCACCCACTTGGAAACTATCTATAATTTCTAAGAAATTGAATTTAACATGTAGCTCTAATTCATGGCATCAAATAGACACAACATATATTCTTTCTTTATAAAAAATCCATGTTCTTTGAGAAGATTATGGAAGATGTCTATACTCATTCCAATAAGAGATATAAATAAATAATTACTAAAATTTTCTATGGAATGTATGAAACCCTTACCTATGATAATAAAATGTAACCAAATATTTTAATATGTGGTCTAAAATTTTATTGAGGAAAATAAATCTTAGATGAGTTCATGATTTTATAGTAGAGGGTTATCGTTGGGAAGATAATGATTCTACCAATTTTTATAGTCAATAATTATCTTGATAATTATAGGGAATTATTTAGTGTGGTATTAGTTGATGACTCATATATAGATTATTTCCCCAACTATGATGTGTTCATCATATTAAAAAGGCATCATATTGTGGTAGGTAATGAAAATGATTAGGAGAAAAAGGAATAAAAAGAGGGAGGAAGACAACCTAAAAATATATGCAAAGAGAGGTGCAGAGAAATATGAGAATTATTAAAATAAATATGGGTTACCTATACTCCAAATGGACATAAGGCCTTATATTTTTGTTTATTTTTGATAATCCCACATTTCAGGGATGAAGGGGGACCCTTACATGTTCGGTAGGTTTTTTGAGACATTACATTACCTGAAGGTCTCAGAGGAATCATCCAGACTATAATTACTAGAAACTGCCCCTCCTAAGCATCTACTCAAATATATCAACTCTCCACCTTTAGAAGGATGTTCGAATATGAATCTTATAAAGAGATTCAGAGGATGGTCACAATGGAAATATCCATACCCTCTCATTTTTCCAAATACATTATCTCTCCTCTAGTGAATAATCCTACTCTAAATCATCCTCTTGATATTATTCCTTATAGTGTTTGTCTGGTTTGCATCTGAACATCATGTGACCTGAATGCCTTGATGTGGCTCAAAGGTCTTGAGGTGTCCCGAAGGCCTTGAGGTGGATCGAAAGACTTGAGGTGGACAAAAGGCCTTGAGGTGGACTAAAGTCCATAAGGTGGCCCGAAGGCCATACTTACCCAAAATCTTGGGGTTGCCCGAAGGTCTTAATGACTCCAGGCCCAAACGAGTAGCCCGAACATGAATAGTTTGTACAGTAAAAAAACTAAACTTTACCATTATAGAATGTTTGTTAATTTTTTTCTTGAAAAAGTATATATGTTTTGATAGATGTTTTATAATTTTTTATTCTAATATATTCTTGATAAAATTATTTTCAAAAAGAAAATTTGATACATTTTCTTCTGTATTTGATTTGTAATTTTTGAGAATATCATTGGATTGAGTGTGATAATTTGAATTTACTTATCTCTATTTTCCCTTTGAAAAAATATCACCTTTTCAGTTTAATATTTTTTTTAAAACGTGATCAAGTTTATCATCTATTTCAATGTACTATAGAGTAATATCTCTATTTTAAACATGACATAAAACAAAATTATGTTTAATATCAATGTTTATATATCAAGAGTGTTTTTATGAATTTTTTGATAATGTGATGTCATTGATTTTGTAACAAATATGTTTATTTGAGTTCATTTGAATCCAAAACTAGTAATTGTGTATTTCATTTCAAACAATTTAATGTAAAACATCTTATATTAATAAATTAATCTTTACCATTGGAAATTAAAACAAATTATTGATTCTTATTGAACTAATAAATAAGTGATTCCATAGAAAATGAAAGTTTCTGAACATATTTTTTTTATCTCATCTATATTTCTTTTGAATCGATCATCTGAATACCTTTTGATATGGAATTATTGAGTTTATAGATAAGAAAAATAAAAGTCAAAAGTTATTTTTATATACTAATAAATTATTTTCATGACGTTTTTATGAGTTTTTCATATTATTTTCTAATAGAGCACCTATAAATACCAATAATATAATTTTTGTATGACTTTATATTATCTAAAACATTTCAGAAGTCATTTTTTTTGTAATTTTTTTGGATTTACCTATTTCAAAAATTCATAACAATCCAACTTACATGAGGTATTCATAAAGTTACTTATACTAGATTCACTGTCTAAGATAAACTTTTTAAGGTGTTAAATGAAATTATTTTGTTTTTATATAATGGTTACTTTTATAATTTTTTTAATTTGAAAACCAGAAGTGAAATTATGTCCACCCACTATACTCATCCCAAATTAATTTTTAATATGTTATGAAATTTTTCCAACAAGACATTTTCTAGTTGATATGAACATGATATCATATTTATAGTTATAAATAATCCACCTACCCTTGAAGATATTATAAATAAAAACAGAGAGATCTATTTATCATTTTGTAATTTTTTATAAAAAATATTAACAGGAACTTGAAAAAGATCATATATACCAATAGTAAGTTTAAACACATGGTTTAGAAGATATGGGTTCAAAAAAATGATTTTTTCACAATAAACATAATCTTTAAAAAAACCATCTAGAAATATTATTTAAGATCCATTTGAAAATATTAAAATTTTTATTCTCCATAAAGACAAGTTCAAATTATATCATTTTAAGGATAGTTACCCAAAAAATATATATTTTTTATTTTAATTCATCTTCATAGTTATATCATTTTTCAAAAATACATTACCAATTTTCATTAATGACACCATTTTCATCACACTTATTTTCAGACATCCATTTCTATCTTAAAACATGAGAATATATTGCCTTTTCAATTGGAGTCTAAAATTTATCCATATCAAACCAATTAATCTCAATTTCATTAATATCATATATTTTCATGACCAATGACTCATTTACCATTTTTTGGTTTGGTATAAGATAAAAATGAATCATTATCACATTCATTTTGGATAACAGGTCTTTTTGAAAGTAGTTAATTGGTATCGCTAATGACATTAAAAATTGGATAGTATATGTATAGGCTTTCAGTTAGGAGATTAAAATAATATTGTTCTTATTTTTAGTGAGTCACATTCTAATTATTCATATACTATTCTTTAAGTATGAATAATATAATTTTATAAATCATAACTGTGTCTTAAAATCCTTTTGAGATCATTTTAAGTGAGTCTGTAAATATATTTTTCCAAAGGGTTTGGAAAATGAAATTTAATATGTACCATTTAATCAATTACATGTGTCTATTTATTAAATAAATGGAAGATCATGATAGTGGTGGAGTAAAATAGAATTATTCATTCATTATATTTCAAAAAAATGTTCCATGATTATCCTTGGAATTTATAATAATCAATTTATATCTAAAAAGTTTTAATTATTTTTTCTTTGGATTTATTTCATTTCATATTTTATATGATGTTTTATTTAAAACAATGTGAAGTAAGACATTAATTATAGTTTCACATGTTCCATTACACCCTCCCCTCAGAGATACCACAACGAATGGATCGAGATAATGACCCCCGAGTCCCATCTCTAGTAGGCTCTAGGTTAGAGACTAGCATCGAGTGTATGAAAATATCATAAATAGAAGGAATTACCATATATAATAAAATTAGATTAAGGGATAAGATTAAATGAACCTAAAAAAATACATAGTATAATATAAAGAGGAAACCAAAACCATCCCATAATTCATGCATAAATAATTACGATAAAGTTAAAAATATCTAAATGAAAATACCCAAAAGTAAAAGATAAATCAGAAAAATAAAATTTTTCTAAAAGTTAGTGCTAGTAATGTCCATAATGATCCACATTATCCCCCCTGAAAACCTAAAAATCTATTTATATATGTTGGGTGAACATACCAATATGATTAGTTGGGTAACCAAAGTCTATCATGCACATTTGAAAGTAGAAAAATAATGCACATGTGGGAAAACAAGAGAACCATATTGCACCTAAACATTTCAAGTAACCAATCCCCATCCTCACCATGTCACGATCACTATATAATGATTCCATGTATGGTAACATAATAATAATCATATCAATAAAGGTTACCCCCACACTGGTTTCCAATTTATTTTCAACTCTCACACCCCATCGTGATATGTCTTGATACTCCCATATCATTCTCATAACACATCTCACCACCCCAAAACATGGACATCACATTAAATCTTTCAAAAAGACACCTGGGTCATCACATAACATCTCCCCTAAAGATACCTATTCTATGAAATCACAACCATAAATTGAAAAATATGGTATTATGTATATGAATAACATCAACCTCATTCCCTCTTACTTCCATTCATTACCCTCACTATAAGTCGACCGATAGCATGTTCACATCTCCTCTCCCTACCCACAACACAATCACATGAATTATTTCATGAAGTTACCTTGTCCATCACCTTGTAAAAAATATAACCTATTTCCATAACATACAATGCATATCTTATAATATATTCTAGAGAGTGAGAAAGAAAGGGTATCCACATATTAGTCTTTATCACTTATATATTTAGGAAAAAACCACTATATAAATATGCATCTATCAGAACAAAGTGCTCAATGTAGGTAGGGGTATGTATAAAAAATAATAAGGAATATAAAAGGTTTATTTAATATCTATACATAATCCCAACCTATTTGTTCACGACCAAAAATAATACTAACCCACCAAATATAGACCCTACTTTTGTTACAACATGTAAATTCCGAAACCACCTAGAAAAAAGAATACACCAGCTAATTTTCATTTCAAGTCAAGAAAACATAATTTATACATCCCACTCCTTTCATTATTCAATAAAAATTGAATTTAACCACACAATCAGTAATTAATTTATTCATTAACCATTTTCATCCCCATTAACCAAACCAACACCAGACATTTAAAACATTATTAACATGTTATTCCATTACTACTAAAGAAACTAGAAAAGCAAAACAATTCTTATATCATCCAACACATAACACAATAACACATCACCCCATACTTCATCACAACTAAACATTTGTTCTCTATATAACGAACTCCTACCAACCAAACATATGTCTCACAGTACCCCATAACATGGTCATGTGACAAGCACACATCTACCCCACATTGTCACATATAATGGCCACACAACAAACACGCATCTGATCCACACTAACCCACATCATGGTCACAAAATAATCATACATATAACCAACACTTCCACACAACATGGTTAGATAAAAATCATACGTCACATAATATTTTCAAAATTAGCAAGTATATTTTTATCACATATCACTTTTTTATTTAGGGATTTCTCAAGCATGTAATAAATATTGGGGAAATTTTTTTATTAATAAAATATATATGGTTATCCAATTTATATTTTAGGTTTATATTACAACTATCACACAATAATAATTTCACAACACATATCAATCCTGAGAAAATAAATACCCCCAACACCATGTTTTTTAGCAGGGTGTCAAGCCCCTCAATTCATAATATTAGGATAATATAACTATAGTAAAATTATTTGAATCATTCCACTTCCCCATAAATTTCAATTTACCAATTAATTTATATTTATTAGGCCATCAAAAACTATCCCCTATAGATAAAAAGTAATATAATCCCTTATGATACCCAGAAGTGAAAAAAACGAGGGAATCCTTACATCAAAGAAGATTTTCCTACTCGTTGTAGACCCTATGGGGAAGAAGAAACACCAAAAACCCGCAAAAAACATGGGAAACCTTGAATCCACCTACTCAAATCCCAAGAATAATAAACAAAATTTCCCACACACACCCTGAACTAATTTCATAAACTCACCCTTATCCCGTATACAGGATGTGATACTAGTAAACTGCAAAATCTGTGAAACATAAATTCGAGACATGAAGTCAGTTCACATTGTGAACCCCCTTCTCTGGCACTCCTATAGATCTAACCTTCACTGAAACCTCTTGGGCTTCTTCTAATTCACCACAACACAATCTAACCACCAAAATTGGAAATGGAATAGACCAATAAGGCTCTGTCTAATTCATTATATGCCTCTCAAATAATTATAATCCTTGAGAATCAGAACCAAATCCAAAAAAAGGTGTCCAAAAAACCACACCATGAGACACCTATAATAGATACGATAATATTAAAAATGATACCAACAACCAAAATTTCTAACTAAAACACCCTCAAACAACTCAACAAACCACATCACCACACATTCACATCACCATATCACTTGGGAAAACAATCTATCATTTGGTACTGTCCATTAAATAATACATTTCAGACAAAAAAATCAATATAAAACCATAAAAAATCCATAAAACCCAAACCAACAACCGTTAAAATAAAAAACCTTACTACCCTGAATATAAAAATCATGAAATTACATCCTCTATGTAATGATAATATCCTCTATGGGTGGAACTGACTCACCCATAAGAGTTTAATATTATTATAGTGTAATCTATATCGATTAGTAATTATTTCCTTGTATTTTTGTATTTCAGAACATTATTTCACAAAGCACATCAAGAATATAACATATTAAGGGAAAAATCCTCTTATAAAACATCAGTATCCCAATATAACACTATTTGGAAAAGAAAAAAAGTAAACAATGAAAAATAATAATATCTTTATGTATTGGGAATAAATAAAAACAACTTTGGATACCCAAAACACATCTACATATCTTGATCCCAATTACTCTCTACCCAAACACCATGCCTCCACAACACATAAACTAGGGGAATGGTATGTACACACAACACATTCTTACAATGATCATGGGTCTCTATTATACACCCCAAAAATGTTGCATCATCATTGATATCCAACTCTCCCTTGTCAATGGCATGGGAGACATCATTAATAAACTAAAAGATCTATGATATGTGGAAGAATTTGTCAATCTGGTCCAGTCACAGTGGTAATGAAAATTGATATGCCACCTCAAAAACTCTCCCAACACCTCAATAGGACCAATGAACCTAGGGGAATGCTTACTTACCCTTCTAAACCACCACTTACCACATCGAGGGGAAATCATTAAGTACACATGGTCTCCAATTTTGAACTCAAAGGGCCTACTACTACAATCGGAATAATCCTTCTTCTAGTCTAGTGTTACTTTCATCCTCTTTGAAAAAATCTAAAATTTTTATATCATGATTTTCAAACCATCGGGACCAAGAACTATAGACTGCCCCATATCCATCCAACATAATGAGAATCAAATAATCTACTATAAAAATCCTTATATGGGTCTATGTCAATGGATGATTTATAGTCATTATTATAAAAAAACTCAACCAAGGGAAATTATTTTGCCCAAGATTATCTATTGTTTAAGATTAATTCCCACATTATATCCTCTAGTTTCTGGATAACCTCCTCCACATTCATGTCTATATAAGGGTGTAATGTAGCGATGAGGTGTAACTGAGTGCCAAAAGCATGAGAAATTACCCTCCAAATTTTGAGGGAAAACATGAATTTTGATATAATACAATGGAACTTGGGAATCCATGCAACTAAAATACCTCATCCACAAACTATACCACTTCCCTTTTCATCTCGGTCCACAAAAATCCATCCTCATGCCATGGTACATCTTGGATACTCTTAGGTGTAAATCCAATGGTGTGATATGAAACTCATGAAGGAATCCCTCATGAATTACTAAAATAATAAATAGACTCCCCTAAAATAATATCTGGTTGTAACTTTCCACTGAACATCCCTCTAGAGCATCACATATTCAACAAGATCACACATCACCTCTTACTCTGAGCCTACTGACTAATAATCCTTTACCTTCTTCAACAAGGATGACTCCACAGTTATCAGATAAAGGTATCATTAGTAAGTACTCTCTCCTATGTCGATATTCATCAATTCAATGTACTCTATTACCATACATAAATCCACTGACTCTCAAACCACATCATTTTATGACTTCCTAGAAAATTATTTGGCCAAAAAAATTTCATTACCTGAGTTGTAAAAGATCTCAAATCCACAGTCCTAGAAAAATTATGTCCACATCCACTCCTACTAATTATTATCACATTTAGAAAACATATACGCTACTGGAAAATGGACCTATCCCCACGGTTGTCTCCAAAACTGTGGAGATAGACCCCCCTATACCCACGTTTTTGGAAAACTGTGGGTATAGGTGTACATTGAAGACCTATACCCACGGTTTTTCAAAACCGTGGGTATAGGGGGGGTCTATCCCCACGGTTTTCCCAAACCGTGGGGATAGGTCCTGAAAAGTGACCTATACCCACGGTTTCCCAAAACCGTGGGTATAGGGGTACCTATCCTTAGGGTTTTGGGGAAAACCATGGGGATAGGTCTGGGTTAAAACTTTTATACCCACGGTTATGAAAAACCGTGGGTATAGGTCACTTTTGTGTGCGCGGGAATTTTTTTTCTCAGCGGGAAAGAATTTTTTTTGGCGGGAACCCTATACCCACGGTTCTTCCCTCTATACCCACGGTTTTTATAAATATATTTAACTAAATATATATATATATATATACATATAGGTGATGTTAGGGTAGTGGTTAGACGCGGTGTTTGGAGTGGAGAGGTCGTGAGATCGAAACTCGGCGCCTGCATTATTTTAGGACCTATACCCACGGTTTTGAAACTGTGGGTAAAAGCCGTTGACACCATGACAATTGGATATGTTTCGGTGACATGGTGGAAGGACACCTATACCCATGGTTTTGGAAAACCGTGGGTATAGGCTGGGGACCTATCCCGACGCCGTTCCAGACCACGGTTCCCAAAACCGTGGGTATAGGCTGTTTTTCCAGTAGTGATAATTCAAACTCCTATAGTCTGTGAAGACTACAAATCACTCCCCAATGATGTTATGTACCACATATTTATCAAAAACACAGCCTCCATTTAATACAGATCATGGGTGGAATAGTTAATCTCATGGAGACATAACTATGTAACCCATAAGAGATCACTGATCTCTACTACATCAACATGCATCCTAAGACTAGATAGGGAGTGTCTCCAAAAAACTCTAACATCACCATCTACTAGAATCTAGATCACTAGAGCACTAAAAAACATATATTTTAGATAAATGAATGCTATTTGACATTGATCAGTCCATAAAAAAGCGTATTCTGTTCTGGTCAAATCTATAAGTGGGGTTGAAACATGAGATAAATTAGATACAAAAAACCAATAATATCATGAAAGAATAATGAAACTTTGCACCTATGCAACACTCTTGGCTACTTCCTATAAAACAACATCCTCAACCTCTAATAAGTCCACTTCCACACCCTTTTAATTCGCCAAATTCCCAGGGAATACAACCCTCATGTCCGAAACATGAATATGGAAATCATTCCACAATGCTGGTGGTGTCGAAGAACCTATAAGATAGCTCAGAGATGATCTCCATGATCCTCCTTAGACATCAATTAGATCCACATTTCATCAAATGGAAACAACTATAAACTGGTTTTGGAATTCATTAAATAATATTTTCATGAGTACTATGAACACAACTGGTGTGTTCATTATATTGAACAACATTACCATGAAATCCAAGTTCCCAAAAATGCATATGAATATATTCTTTTGGATATCACCCTCTTCACCCTAAATTAGTGAGAACTAAATCATTGATCAATATTAAAAAACCAACTAGATCCCTTGAATTGGTCAAAAAATGTCATCAATCCCTTGATGAGGATAGATATTCTTGATCATTATAAGATTATACCTCTGATAGTCTATATATAGCCTCTAACTACCAACCAAATCATTGAGAAACAACACTTGGGTGCCCCACAGTGACACACTAGGATAGATAAAACCCTTTCACATCAGATTATCTATCTAATTCCTTAGAACCTATAA
This sequence comes from Viscum album, assembly GCA_963277665.1. Classification (NCBI taxonomy): domain Eukaryota; kingdom Viridiplantae; phylum Streptophyta; class Magnoliopsida; order Santalales; family Viscaceae; genus Viscum; species Viscum album. The sequence goes on from OY728132.1 coordinate 495,790,723, forward strand.
CAGATAGGGTTCTAAATGATTACGATCCATTGATATAAGAGAAGTACTGAGCTGTATGTATATCCAAAACCCATCATTATGTTGAGGGGGTTGAGTCATATAACATGTAGGTAAAACATAAAAAAACTCCCCAATAACCATAGGAACCTCAACTATTACAAAATCCATAGATTCTATGGAAAAATCATCCATCAAGGACAGAATGGGCTGTACACATTGAATTTCACCTAATTGCTTGAATCACCCATTAATACTATATGCTAGACATCCACATATGATAACAAGAATATCTTATCAAAAAAGTCAATCAAAACAAGCATAAAAAACAACTAGTCGATTCTAATGATCAAATTGTATATCTACATCTATTGGAAGAAAAGATTCCTATGGGACATATGTGGCCCAATCATTAATATTCACCCCAAAAAGACATCAAACAATATGTTATGGCATCCAATTAAAATAGACTACACCAGTTAAGAAAGAATCATCTCCACATCTAGTCCTGGATCATGAAATAGAGGTGGTAAAATAAAGTAGTGTGATGCACTTAAATCAAACAAGGCACCATCAATCATAGATGACATGCTGAGCATACCAAAAATGATCTCTGGATCCGATGGAATTGCTGCCTCCACTATTTGAAACTGAGCATGCCCAGCTCCTCTTCCTCTCTATTGATGGTATCATTTATATACACACTCGGGCTGAGGTTCCTAAACTCAAATATCATTCTAAGGATGGCATTTAACTAGCCCATTCCCTCTCAGTGGTGCATAATCCTACTACCCATACTACTTAAATGGCCTTGCTGACAACTAATGCTATGGATGACATTGAACCTTTTGACCTACACCAAAATGATCTCAAAGAACCACTGAGAACTTATTATGATGATCGAAACAAAACCCAAATATGGAGAACACTCATATTAAGTCCCCAAAAAAATCATAGAAACCAATAACCCTAGGAGTTTGGAAAGGAATATTCCTTGTTCGACTCCCTGATAGTCAATCCCTCGAAGGCCTTGGCACTTAAGACATTCCACTGATAAGTCTTCTGCTCAAGGAAACTTACAGTCTACCCTATCATGGAGAATATCTTCATGAGGGTATCTAATAAATCACCATCAACTTGTTTTAACACTCATAATATATTGGAAAAAGAGAGGAACTACACATTAGTTAGATGGATAAAGCACCTCCGCATGATGTCTTGCATGAGACCAAACATTTAGAAAATGATTCGAGAAAAATGAAATAGGCACATACACCTGATCTTAAGATTCTGTATTAACATACTCCCCTGATGAAGGTGTATCATCTCCTCCTACTTCACTGCCATCATAGTCAATCAATGAAACACTTCCCAAAACACTTTCTAAATGTTGACCTATGAAACATATGACTCCTTCTGCTCACACAGTTTTAGTGCCCACCACTAATGTGTACCTCCAAACACATGAATAACATCCAAACGGAACTAGTATTCTACCCAGGCCTAAATAAAACTTAAAGTGATCTCCATATTATCCATACAACTCTCTTTCTCAACATTAGAAAAACTTACCTCGTACATACTAAATCCTGATACTGAAAAGTAGAAAACAAAGTCTACCACTGATCATCCTCCTCAATCATATCAATCCTTCAATGATCAGCCTGATTATCATGCTAATCCTCAACTGCTAGAATGACATGCAGATGATGACCTAAAGCCATTTGGAAAAAGTAATGAAAATTTTCTAATCCCAGTAGCATTGAATATTATTAAGATTAATTTAATTTAATTTCTATTATATAAACTTTAACAAAACATGAGATACCCAATTATAACAAGAACTCAATTTATCTTGATTCATTTACCTCTCATAGGTATCTACCAATAAAATAGGTCAACCTCACTTGGATATTCAATAATCTTAGAGTTTGTGCACCAGATCACGAGGGACCCTACAATCTTGTGTTGTAGCCATTCTCCCCAGCATATTCCACATACCAAGGTCAAGTGGAACCATTTACATACAAACCCATGAGAACCTCATAGTGTCTCACTTCAAACCCCAACCTATACCTCAGCTATTAGACTTTTATAACACATTGTTAGGACCCCCTCCCATACAGAGATACTATAATTAAGGGAGATATATAATGAACCCATGACTCCCTCCTCCAATAAGCCTTAAGTTGGTGACAAGCATAGAGGGTATAAAAATATAATAAATGGGAATCATTACCCTCTGTAATAATATTGAATCATGAGATAGGATAAATGAACCACAATAAACCCTATGGAATAATTTAAAATGGAAACCAAAACCATCCCAAAGTATATCTATAAATAAAAATGATATAGATAAACGTCTCCAAATATAAATTCTAAAATGTAAAAGATAAAGAAGAAACACAACAACTTTCCCAAATCCCGAGCTAGTAATGTCTATCATGATCTATACAATCCACCTAGAAAGTAGAAACTGAGATTATATACATATGGTGAGAAAACTTTTATACTTATTCGAGTAACCAAAGTCTCTCATTCACATGTGATAGAATCATATTAATGCATCAGTGAAAAAAATAGAACAAAAAACACCTAAAAAGGTCATCTAACCAATCTGCATCCTCACAATGACACAATCACCAAATAAGACTTCCTTGTATGATAACATAATAAGAAAATTATCAATAAAGGGTACCTAAAACCACTTTCTGAATTATTTTACACTCTCACACCCCAACATCGTATATCATGAAACTCCCATATTTTCCATATAACACATATCACTACCCCAGAACATGGTCAACATGTCACATCTCACCTGAAGAAAACTTGGACTTCACATCACTTCTCTCCTGAAGACACCTAGTCCATAAAATCAAATATAGAACCAGAATATTATGGTATTGTTAACATGATGGACATGAACCCCATTCCTTCCTATTACCATGCACGACCCTCGCTATATGCTTCCCCACAACACGGTCACATCACATCTCACTAACCTACATCAAAGTAACATTAAATATTTACCAAAACACATGGTCTATCATCTAGTGCACTGTATTTCCTACCTCAATCATAAAAAATTAATATATATATGCATGGAAGAGATAGTAGGAAAGAGAGGGTAGCTACCCTTCTATCATCATCATCAAGATGTTGGAAAAAACACCCCCATATAAATGAACAAGTCTCATAACATAACGCTTGATGTGGGTGAGGTGCATATATGAAATCATATGAAATATAAATGATATATATAATAGCGACTTAAAATCAAAACCAATGGGTTCAGAACAAAAAATGATACTAACAAACTCTAAAAAACCCCACATTCTCTACCAAATCTAAATATAGAAAACCATATAACAAACACAATCCCCAATCCACTTTTCATCTCAAACCAATCCAACCTCATTTAAACATCCCATTCCTTTTATTATTTTTCAATAACCATATTTAACCACACAACCCATCATTATATTTTCCATTGACCATTTCTAAACAATTATCCAACCAGATCAAGCTATTTAAAACATTATTTGGTAGTTATTCCATCACTACCTAATAAACTAGGACAAAACAACCATTATCATCTCATGTTTCACATAAAAAACAAAAAATCACCCCATAAAACATAAAAACCACACATTTTCACCACAAAAATGGATTTAATAAAATTAAACATCTTTCACACACTTCCCCACAACATGGTTACACAATAATTACACATTTTCCCCACACCTCCCCACAACATAGTCACACTACAAACACACATCTTCCCCACACTACCCCAAACCATGGTCACACAACAAGAACATATATTCCACATACTTACCACATCAGGGCCACACAACATTCACACATCAAATAATATTTTTAAATTTAGAAAGGATAATTTTATCAGATCCCACTTATTTTTTTGGGAATTATCAAACAAGTCATAAATCATGGGGTGACCATTTTATCAAAAAAAAATTGAACTGGTTTAAAAATTTATATTTTAGGTTAATATCATTACCATCACACAATACAAACTCCACAAAACATAACAATATAGTATAAAAAAGGCTCCCAAGTTCCATGATATTTAGTAGGGTGTGAAGCCAGTAAATTTACAATATCATGATAATATAACAGATGTAAAAATATTTGAATCATTTGCATTATCCATAAATTTAAATTATCCAATTAATTTATCTTTATTAGGTTACAAAAACCATCCACCATAGATAAATAAAATCAATATAGTCCCACATGATACAAAAAAAGTGAGAATCAAGGTATTCTCTACCTAAAAGAAGCTTTTCTAACTTGTTTTTCCACTGTAAGGAGAAAAAGAAACACCCAAAAAACACAATTTCCCATGGGAAACCACAAATAAACCTAAACAACAACCAGTGATCATAAATAAATAGCCTACACACACCCCAAAACAAGACCCCACCACCACAGCGGATCCCGAAGAGAATAATAAGATAAAACCACCAATAATATGAGAAGAACATACCATTAATTACCATTGAGAATCCAATGGAAGCAACAAATCTAGGTGAGGAAAGTAGGACTATAATATTATTCAAGATCACATAGGTTTATTCTAAAAATGAGAAGAATATGGATACAAATGAATGAAAAAGAATAGACAAATCAACTATTTTTTACTACCTCGATCCAACCCCATTCACATAGTGAATTACATTCCGGATTTGAATTCTATATAAATTACCATTATTTTGGTTTTCATAGAAAATTAACTAACCTTAGCATGATTTAATTTCCCATCATAAATTTATTTCATGCTGTGAATTAATTTCATGGACTCCCTCTTATCATCCATACAATCTATAAAGCCAAAAAACTACAAAATCTATGAAACATAAATTCACGATGTCAACCCTGTTCAAATCATGAACCACGTGTTGCAACACTATTTTAGCTTCAACATACATCAAAACCTCTATTTATACCTTTAATTCACCCAACACTCGTTAACGACCAAAACAAGAGAAGTAATGGGTCAGAAAGGCATGTGATGTTATAATATGAAATACTCAAAACCTATGATGAATTTTTTAAAAGATTACATTTAGACAACATTATTTGGGAACTCTTTATGAGAGTTAAATTTATTTATTATAATTTAAAATTATGTTTTCAAGTCCTTATTGTTGAAGAGTAATGTATTCTTCCATTTTTCATGACAAAATGTATCTAAATAAAATGTTTAAACCTTGCTTCCATTACCACATGAGATTGTAAAAATAGAAGGATTTTTTCATTTTAAATGAAAAAATAATTTTTTTAAAACTTCAGAGGCTATATTTTAAAATATCAATAAATATTAAGTGTAATAAGAAAAATCATCCATTAAAACATAAATATAACTCTTTTTTACAATAATTAAAGTTTGTGTCGGCCTGAAAATTTTCATGTGAACAAGATGAAGTGGTTAAAAGGTTCACAAAAAGTTTATTGGTTTTTTATAACTTTATGTTGATTCATTTATCAAAAAATATCATAGAAATTTAATAAATAAAATATTAGCCCTGTAAGGTCCTTCAATAGTTTATTATTTGTGTTTTATCCAGGTTTGGAGGTTGTAATATCTTAGATTCCTATGCCAAAACAATGAATTAATGTTTGAATACTGAAGGAAAATACTATTTATTTTAGAAAATTCATTAAATTTTAGAGTGTAGTCATTTTCATTTAGACCAGAAAATAGTATATAATAACCTCAAGCAGTTGGTAAGAACATTAATTGTTTCTAATATATATACAATATTTATTATCACATAATTATATTTTTATTATGAATGTTAAAGATCAGGTGTTCACCTTTTATAATGACATCACATCATTATATTATTTTTGTCATGATCTGAAAGTGAAACCCCAATAAAATTCCATTAAATTCTAGAAATAATTATTTCCAATCATGTACTGGGAATGTAACACACTACTATTTTAGTATGTATTTTCCTACAAATAAATCCAATATGTTCAATAGTTTGTAATACACACAACAACAAACTAAAGTGAATAATGATTTATTATAATGAAATAAATTATAATATTGATAAATGAAACCTGATTAATAAAATAAATGATTTTGTTCTAATTTATTTAATGAAATACCATTGGTTTTAAAGAAGTTATTTTTATAAATTATTAATTATTATTAAATTTATTGATTTTAAATAAACATATTAACAAAATTTATTTTTAGCATTCATATAATGATTAGTAAAATCAATTGGTAAAATTAAATAAATATTTATGTAACTTAAAAGAGTACAACTTTCACTATTTAGGGGTTGAAATAATGATTTTTAGAAAAAAAAAATTTATTATAAATTATTTTTTTATTAAAAAATAAAAAATCAAATATTGTAATTATTGATATTATTTTAAAAAAATTGATTTATATTCAAATATACATCTAATAATTTTATTATTATTATGTGGTATGGAATATGTATAAATACATATTTATGCACAAAAATTCATTTTTCTAAAAATGTTTTTTATTGCGCTATGTCCACTAGTATTAAAATTTAATTTTATTACCATTAAAAATTTAATATAGTGATATTTTTTCATATATGGAATCATCATTTCTAAATTTTTTAATAAGTTCAATTTAATTTTAAGACATAAAATTATGTTACCTAGGTCAAAGTAAGTCACAATGATAAACGACCAAATAAGGTAAAAGGGGTAAAATAATGGATAATGTACTAACATGTCACAAAAACGTTTTTATAAATGAATATATAATAGATTTACAAAAATACACATTATCATATACTAACTAGTTTCTTATTTTTGGATCTACATTCCATGAATATGAATTTCCCTTTATATTAATAAATGAGTATTTGAAAAAAACGACCCCTAAAATATATAAAAGGAACCTTCCCCTATCCACATCAACCAATACCTTTCAAAATAAGTTATATTTAATATCTAACCAAATAATATACATCATAACCACCATTCATGTTTGGGAATCTACATTTTGAATAAGATTTCAGAATCCACTCATTTCTTAGAGGCTCTCTAAGAGAGGATTCAAGAATTTAACACAAGTATTATCATTCCATTAATCATTATTCAATATCTTATTCATAAAATATTTCTTCGATATATTTTATCAATTTAATAATGTTTTTTAAAAATCATTAATCTTCTATAAAAGTGAAATTGTTACGATAAAATAAAAATTCCTTACTCAATCGGTCTATATCTAGTGGTCTTGATTGGGTAGATGGTTTCACTAATATAAAAAATGTTGTGATTTTTTTCTAAAAAATGAATATTGATGTATACATAAAGGTAATAATATGTAATAATGATAAATTTATGTTTTTTTTTCATAATTCGATAATGCTAATATATATAAGTATTCATTAATAAATGTAATTTCTTTTATCTAATAGAAATTCAGAAAAAAGAAAATTTTTAAGTACTCCATGCTAAAGGTTACCCTATGGAACATGAAATTACCACAGGATCCTAGGACTATATCTAACACATTTATAAAATCTTTTTGAGGATTATGGATGTGATTAACCCCTGAATAAAGAATAAGGACAAGAACTGCCAATCCAAAGCATGTGTGGAAAACATAACAGTTGACATCAAAATATTAATTTTAATATAAAATAATTATTATATGGGTTTAAAATAATGATAATTTATTGTTATTAAGTAAAAAATACGATTAATGTTATTATTTATAATAATAATAGACTTAAATATTTTATACATGGAGTTATATTTTATCTTACAAATAAATTTTTTGAGGTAATGATTAATTTTTTGATCTCACTTTGAATTATAGATTATTTGTATCTAAATTCATATATGAGATAATTATATGTTATTTATATATAAAACCTCATATATTTTCATATCCAATTATTCTTTATGGTGTTTTAATTTCATATTATAATTTCACTTCCCTTTGGTTTACTCTGCAACTGAAATAATTCTTATAAGTGGAATAAAACGTATGTCTATTTTTTAACCAAAAATCATTCTCCTATAGGAACATGTTCTTAATATTTGTTTCTTAATGTTATTATATATAATTAAATAATTTCATTAATAATTTTATAATATATATTATATTATTTAGTATTTTTCATGGAATATTTTTAACAATATCTACATGGGTTATATTCTATTTTCTATACAAAACTGTGAAATAATATATTTTTAAATACTTACTTCATAGAATGTTTTTTCCACCATTATATCTAATTTTTTTATCATGATTCAATTTTCTTGTTTCCATGGATTTCAAATTAATTAATATTTACATTGATATTTTGATTTATCATTTTAAAATAAAATTCATCTAAATAATATGATATTTCATCTTGATTCTCAATGAACTTTTTTAATTATATTGTCGAATTAATTTACATTTATTTCTATATACTTTAATGTCTTTTATGCCTAAATGGTGTCATGATCCACTAATATTATCTAGATTCTCTCTTTGGATGTATTTTGACCGTGTTAGGTTGATTTTTTCATGATACCTAGTTCATTCCAATGGGTATATTAAGCTATGATTAAGTTATGAATACTTCCACGTTATTGTGGTAAAGATATTTATGGTTTAATATTATTTAATGAGTTGTTCTATAGTAGTCCACAAATTAATTGTTTAAATCTTTATATGTAATGAAATTACATGTAAGGAACTGTGGAGTGAACATAATAAACTATGGAACTCTATCCACTACGTTTATGGTAATGAGGAGTAAACCCAATCCAGTATGGGATTGTGTATAATGCGGTGATGGTCTTAGAAGTGATCCTTGAAAAGGATATATTTTTATATGATATACATATGCCACACTTTTATTCCATATTCTTAGGCTTAGGCTTAGGTTTTCATGGATCAATATTATTGGTATATGTCTCCACACCCCTATTACACATGTTTTATGTTATTATAAAACATTTTTTCATTAATCATGGTTTATGATATATGTTTTATTGTGTATGATTCTGTTAAATTATTTGTTTTTTTATCCTAATGGGCCCTAAATACCTTGAAAGGGGAGGGGGTGAATTAGGGTTTGGATAGTCTTTACAATTATTCCTTCCCCACTAGATCTTATCATTTTTATTATAAGCGTAACTTTTTTTAACTTTAGGATTTATATTTGTCTTATACATTCCAAATTTATCTCAAGAATATTCATAGAAAGTAAATTAGGAAATAAAACACAAGGACACATAGATCGTTACTTGGTTCCCCCTACTGGGATATATACAAATAGCATACAATCGACATTGGGCCGATATACCAAATCCACTAAGGCTCAATATCATAACGTGTCTCGAGATAAATCAGTTCTATGACCAAGCTCTCAAACTTCAGAATTTGTTGGGATATATCACTACTTCCCAATGGTTATTCCCTTGATCACTCATTAAATGGATCACTACTGGTGGAAAGCATGACCTTCTTCTTCTTCCTTTGCTCACTACTTTGGAAGGGATTCCCACACAGTTTATGGAAATATAGGTCCATTTATTATCAATAATTAATGAAACCTAAATTTTAGATAGATTCTGTTTTTATGTTCTTTAGGGGATTCTACATCAATTGTATATAAACACCTAGATGCATCACTTCCAATTTTCAGAAAACTACAATAGAATCCTCTTTAATATAGATACAAAAATTCGAAACTCATTCTTTGGATAGATCTCTAATGGACGTTGATTATTATTTTTACTATCTTGGATGTAGTAGTGAATAAAATCCATATACAACATATTTAAAATGGTAAAAATCCCTTATCTTATTATTTTTCTTCTAGATGAAATAAACTTCTCTATGAAAAGATTACTTTGTGAAGAATCCTTTTTCGAACCACCTACATCGCAAAACACCTACTTCACAAACAACCTGCTTCGTGAACTACCTCGCACCAAGTAGAAATATGGATTCATTTTATTATTGTGATTTTTAGACTCCCTTCACATCATGAACTTAATTCATCTCATGAACAACCATTTCAATACAAAATTCTTCTCCTATGTAGACTATAGTGTCTAGTAAAAAACCTCCAAAAAAATAGATTTATTTATGGAATAAATTTACCTTTCATATGGATGATGCTCCATGAAATCCTTTTTCCATTGTGAGGTAAAGTGCTCCAAAAATAATTTTTAGAAAATATCTTCGCAAACTAAATCTTTTAAGGAATTGATCCCTCATGAAATCCTTATTAGGGTCATTTATATAATAAAATAAATACCATAAAACCAACTATTCAAAAATAGAGAAAACTGATATGTGGTATATCATTCACTACGAACTTGATATGCTTTCCACATAACACATTTAATCATTAAAGATGCATCTTAAATCCATTTTCCACACACATATGAAGAGCCCTTTGTGGCTAAATAAATTCACTACCTTCACTATGTAAATGAAATAACACTCGTGAAATGAACTCACGACTGCTTCAAATCACCACCCTCATCTACAAAAAATCAATCTCACCAAATAATTCCTTTCCAGTTCACATATCATGCTATAAAATTCTCATAACACTACTATTTGGAACTATTTCCATTATTGGGTTTCCTTTATATTTTTTCATTCCTCATTTTCAGTCTGTATAGTATAGCAATGCTATTATGTGGTCTATGAGCTTCATGCTTCGTAGCCCATGAACTATGGTCTGTGAACTCATTCCTGGAAAACTATCATTCTTCATGAAATAAACTTCTTATTTTGAGGCCGAAAAATTTGAAAAAAACTAGGAATATACACCACCTTACACCTATATTTTGGAAACACCAACCATGCTATAACATGGTAATTTGGATTTTTCAACAAAGACAACCACTCACAATACACCAAGACAAATACATTGAGGGATTTGTGCCTAAAAGTATCCCCTTTGGAGATTTTTGCAAAGTCTTTAAAAATTGATACATTGTTAAAGATTCATCCATATTCTACCAAAAGTCGCTTCCTCGGATTATGATTGTGACCAAAGATTTACTAACCATATACCCTAATCCCACATGATCCAAGACCCAAATGAGAAATAGGAGTAACATGCATAGTTCATCAATGAATCAATTCTTTCAAAACTACTCATCTTCTTTTATCACGATCCCATTCTTTTCGGGATATATAACTCTTGATCGATCATCATTAGCATATTAAGATTTCAAACTCCCCCTTCTCCACTGGCCCCCTATCAGATTCTTCCATTTCTTAGTTTAGAAATTATTCTCCCCATTTTATAGACACAATTTATCCTCTTTTTTCAATGAACACAAAGGACCCTTTTTTGTGGTCTGTAATAGGGTGAAAACATAGATCAACACATTAAAAAACAAATCCCACCTTAGGGATTAGGGTCCCACATACACACTATTTTATGTTTGGGAAGTCGACTAAACTCCAAGAGCCAATTAATACTTCTCAAACACCTCTTTGGGTAAGACCTTCATGATAAAGCCTATAAAGTATAGTTATATAGTTATATACCAAAACTTCATAATAACATTATCCACATTCATCTTGATGACATGATAGTTTAGTTTCAATGTGTTTTTCCTTGAGTGATAAAGTAGATATCTGCTAAGATTTATAGAACATGAATTATCCCAAAGAATACCAATCATACACTTCACTTCAATACCCCTTTTCTCATTTAATTAAATTGGTAATTCTTTCAGTTAAAAATTTACTCCCCCTTAGTTAATCGTATATATTTATTATATTTTATATAATCTAAAAAATTAATATGGGCACACAATATTGTTTTTCCCATGAAATCTAGATGAAGAGATATTATTATCCCCCTATGGTTGTGAACTTATTCTTTATCCCATGGGATATTAATTTTTGACATCTAAACACCACCAGTCTATTTCAATAATAATCAAATTCACCTTTTACTCTATTGATCAACTTCAGAATGAAACATTGATTCTTTTAGCAGTTTTCAAGATCAGAGTCAGATTATTCATTATAACCACATAGTACAAAAATATTTTCAGTAAGTGAAACTACCACTTGGAATTGAGTTGTTGATAGACCCTCTAAGACTACAGACTGATGAATATTTATAGGAAACCAGAGTTTAATCCAATAAAAAACAATTATATCCATGTCACTCACTTACTTCCATGGATTCAAGCAGCATGAATTTTATAAATTTTTTAAAGGTCTCGTTTTTTAGAGGAGGATAAATCATTTAATGTGATTATCACAATGTCTCCATGAAATGATACACCTTTTTTATATCTTAAAAATAATAAGCTAATACCAAATTGTAAGAACATTATATATAGTCACATAATATAATAATTATGTTTCTTATCCCCCTAATCAGTCATATCTCGGTGGATGAATGACACATGAAATGAGGCATGATAACAATGGTGGAATATTCAATAAGAATTGGAACCACTAGATCATTTATATATAGATTTGACATATCATCAATTTTACATAAGAATCATCATCCCAAGATAGTTATTTTCCGTATCACACAATGTTCATAAACTAATTCAAAAACAGAGTTATTGTGTAACAACACTTATAGAATCTAATACCATATGTTAATTTCAGGATTTCATATTCAACTTATTTCATGTATCTCCATCCATCTTATACATTTGTGCCTTTTGAGCACACACATCCCATGTACAGTATATCCCCCTTAATCATATACCACTTCATATAGGTATTATGAAACACCCCAAAACATGTATATCATATAATGATAATATTATTATTTTATTTTTTTTAAATTTCATTTTAACAAAACTAAATTTATAAGATAAACACAATGATTTTTATTTGAACAAGACACCTAAGTGTTTACAATGTACCAAGAACACAAGAAACCATTCAACCCAAAAATGCCTATTAAAAACCCTATAAAACTTATAGGGAGACCAACCAAAACAACGATAACCCCAAGAAGATAATATGGGTCCTTAGGATCCATCATAATAAACATTAGTATGTCCAAATCCACTGAAATCATTCTAAGCACCAATGGAATGACAAGAGCCATTTTCTTCAATTGTCATGAATTTAAGACACCCTAAGGAGTAGTCTTATAAGGCATCAACTCGACTATTTCCTTAGGTGGACATTGAATTCCAATAGTAATAATTATATTCGTTGGCCTTTTGGTGAGTTAATTAAAAGAGTATAAGTAAAATTTAGTTTTTCAAATATTCAAGTTATGGATTGAAAATTATAAAACAACACCTATTTATGAACTTTAAATGGACATTGTATAATATTTTGAACTACACTTAAGTGATTTTGAAATTTAATGATGAATTCAAAAACCATGTAAATATTCCATATATATTGTTAATTTTTTCATTGCTAAAGCATAAACCATATTTTAATTAAACAATGCTTGATTTCTAAAAAACATGTTTTGATATCTATAATACAAGTATAAAAGTTTCATGTGTATATATTAAATTTCAATTCATAATTTGGTATATTAAAACTTTAGCAGTTATAGTTTTAGAAATAATCTTAGTTAAGAAAAAGTATAATTTAATTTGTAATCTTTAACCTTTAAAAGAGAAAAAAGTCATGTTTTAAAAGATAATGAATGTATTAATTACTTTATGATTTTATAATTTTGTAAGTTTGGATTTTCTTAAAAAATTATGCCCATTAGGGACAGCCCATAAGCTAGGAAAACAGAGGTAGCTCACACTAGGTGGATGAGCCTAGCCCTCAGCCCGAGATCAGGCTTGCCTGATTGTTGGAATAATATCACCAAAGGGTACACAAGAGCGCATGGGGGTTTAGATCACGCTACTATGGGTGTGATTCCACAGTGAGGCAAGGGTAGGTCGAGGCCTGTGGGGGGGGGGGCTCATGTATAAGGCTACCTATGTGTGTATTGTGTTTTATTCTAAGAAATTCCTCAGAGCCTCAGGAATATAAAGAGATATGGAAATTCTCACTGAATTTATGTGGGACGAGGTTTTTTTGGGAGAAATGGGATCTGGGCCATTGGATCACATCACACATGATCTCGGCTGTCAGTTCCAATCCGACGCTCGATTCTCAGTGGTCACGGTTATCACCACATGTTTTGTGAACCGTCCGATCGAACCTCAGATCTAGTCTCAGCCGTTTGATATTTTTAAAACATTGTGTCAAACCTAGTCCATTCGATTTATCCAATGATCTAATTCAACCATCCATTGGTTTTAAATCCAACAGATTCACCCCAACCATTGGATCAAGTCCAGATCAAATCTCGACCATCCGTTCAATTTATGATCTTCCTCTTCCTACGGCGACTTCTTCCTCTTTTCCACCTGCTTTGAACCAGTAACCATACTACCTATTTTCTCCATTTTCTTCTCCTGTGACAACCGCTGGACCCCCCCTCCATTCACACGGTTTCCACAAAGACCGACCCCTCACATTATTTTTATAAGCAATTTAAGTATCGGATCCTATTCTTGTGTCCTTAAAATATTCTATAAAATCTATTATAATTTAGTTTATTTATGAACACATTTCCCACCTCAAGAACCCTCAGCTCTCCCATACTCGAACCTCCTGCAAGCTTCAACTAATCTTCCTGAGCCCCTCCTCCCCTCCATGAACTAAGGTATGGGATGCTCTCTCTCACTTTTGTTCAAAAATACTCCCTATGTTGTGATCATTTATTTTTAATACCAAATGATGGGGTATGTTTTCGCACCTCACCCATACTTCCCTTATAATATATAAATAATTGGATACCCCTTTACCTCTCATTAATTCCTCACAAGAACACTCATTACAATGATGAAATGTTTGTAAGGGGTTTCTCATATCACTTTAAATTCTGTGGGATTTCCATTATTTGGCTCTTATATGTCATATAACTATAATTACATTTGATATATAATATCATTAATCTCTTTATATTCATGTTATTATGTGATTCATTTGGTGGTTAAAAGCGTTTGGTCATACGACTTAATTGATTACTACGTGGTAACAAGCTTTGTCTCAATTTTCACTTCATTGTGACTTACATAGTATTGTGCACCTACTCTTTCTTATGTGGTGTACATGATAACCAATTGAGATAAATTTTAAATTGAAATTATATTCCATCTAAATATACATATTCTCATATCATGGATATGATTATTTTCTAATCCATAAACCATTTAACTTACGATATTTATTTTAAATGCTGTGTTGACTGTGGAAATATTGATGAATATGTATCCTCTATTCTATATGGATAATATAATGGGATGTTACTCATGTGTTTAATTTTTTATAAATAATTATTTGGATATAGAGGTGGGTGGGGCCTGCTACAAACTCTCGATGCATCATAGGTCTCATGAGAAAAATCAGTTTGGCAACAAACCCTTCGAGTTTGTGTCCAAAAATCAGACGAGTTTCTACCCACAGAACTAAACTATTTTTATAGTATTATGGTATCACGTGCCAGATACATGAAGTCCAATTAATAATCATTGTTTTTTGTTCATTATTAGTTATTACTATAAACTAAGTTTTAATTATGACAAAATCTATGGATGTAGTTGCATTCTTAGTTTAATAATGGGGTGAGTTTTTAATTTATTCACCATGCCATTTTGATTATGTCAAATTGCTGAAAATTAAGTTATTATTGATTCATGATTCCGATATTTTTAACCCTTACTGAGAATTTGATCTCACCTATTTCATTTTTTACTTTCAACTGGTGATAAATATGATATCATTTATTGAGATCTTGTGGATGCAGTGTTTATTTTTTTATGTATTGTATTTTGTAACCTTTTCCAATGTAATTTTAGTTACATATATGTATCTAGTTTCTTCAAGACTAATAAACTGATAATTCCTTGGATATTTTCATACTTTTTAACCATTCCAATATAACAAGTAATGCACCATCTTCGGTCTAGAGGGTTTAGGGTGTCACAGTTGGTATCAGAGGATTCGGTTTAGTTAACTCCAGAAAACCAGAACTGAAACAAAGAAAAATTTACTTAAGCCTTACTAAAAATGAGGGTTTTCTTAATTTTAAAATGGACAATGAAGGTACTAGTATTTTTTCTCTTCATTATGAGGCCCTAGAAACCATAATTTCTATAGCCAACCACAATTTTTTTAAACTATTCCCATATCCATATGAAATGAAAACACCTCTATAATGTATCCAACTCTCCCTAAGTACTTCAACTACACCGAGGAGCAGGTTTGGACTATATATTTATGATGCAAAACCAATTTCCATCCTACTCATGTCATGGGAAATAATTCGAAGGACTTTTTAGATGCTTCAACATAGTAGAAGGAATCTAATAACTCATGGAATTCTATGAATTTTCAGCAGCGGTAGACCTACGTGCAACATATATGTGTCAAGTCTTGTCTTATGGCCATTTTGGTCAAGTATTGGACTTTGAAATTCTTGAATTTGAATCCTCCCGTTCTATGTACAGACAACAAGTACATAATGATGTTTCTCAGTTATACATCCCGCATGTTAGACTCTAGAGACACCATAAGTGCACCCATGAGATTGAACCAGACTACTTGGGTTGCATATGGTTCAGGAAGATTGAGAGTTTTGAACTATATTTGGGAATTAGTGTAAGTGGGAACTTGGGGAACCATTATCCCTATTTATGTATCAATGGTTATATGAGAATATGACTTGTTATCACTTCTTTACGCTATCTTTTAATTGTTTATACTTTTGAGTGGATTTCACTAAGTGAACTTTCATAATTAATTTTTAGATGGAAGGAGAAACCCACATTTTATCCATACCCCTTGAGATACTGGAAGTTATTATGGTCAAAACATGAGACAAAGAGTATATACCCTTCACAAACTTGCGACGAACGTGCAAGAAACATTACAATATATCAAAAATTCTGGACATCCTCCAATCCTGCTAGAGGAAGGCTTACTTATACCATCTCATAGACATGGTCCAACTGGTCAAGTACATGCGAAGGGGGAAATACCACAGAGGGCTTTTCCTATGCTTTGCTCTAGCCCAGAACATCACAACAAGAGTAAGATTTCAAGAGGCTTATTTGGAGGGAAACCTTTGTGCAACCTACATGTACCAACTCCTCAGTTTCAGCTTATACGGCCACATCTATAACTTAGATGTTCTCAATTAGGTGATAGTCTGATGATTCCTTAGAGACTTTTTCCATTCGTACATCTCAAAACTATCCACCGTCTGAGCCTTACACTAGAAGCCCGAATGCACTATGAATGAGTTCAAACCTTTCTGCACGAAGTGTGTTTAGGGCAGGGAAGAAAAAGAGTTTGACACAAATCTAGAAATTCACCTGGCCACACTGGAGGACCCTCTACAGTGGAGGATGTGGTGAAGTTTGTGAGGGAGTCATATAATATAGTTATGTATAATGAATTGCGAGGACACAATTATTTGTCGGGGTAATAATGTAACACCCCAAAACATGTATATAATATAATGATAATATTATTCTTTTATTTTTTTTAAATTTCTTTTTAACTGAATTGAATATATAAGATAAACACATAGATTTTTATTTGAACAAGACACTGAAGTGTTTACAATGTACTGAGATCACAAGAAACCATTCTACCAAAAAATGCCTATTAAAAACACTATCAAAATTACTGGGAGACCACCCAAAACAAATAGAACCCCATGAAGATAATATGGGTCCTTAGGATCCCTCATAACAAACATTAGTATAGCCAAAGCCACCGCAACCACACTAAGCACCAATGGAATGACAAGAGCCATTTTCATCAATTGACGTGAATTTAGGATACCCTAAGGCATGGTCTTAAAAGGAATCAACCCGGCCATTTCCTTGGGTGAACGTTGAATTCCAACGACTATAGTTATAGTTGTTGTCCTATTGGTGAATTAATTAATAGAATTTAAGTATAATTTAGTCTTTACAATATTTATGTTATGGATTGAAAATTATAAAACAACCCCTAATTATGAACTTTAAAAGGAAATGGTATAATTATTTGAATTGCACTTATGTGATTATGAAATGTAATGAGGAATTAAAACACCTTGCAAATATTCCAAATATATTTTTAACCTTTTCATTGCTAAGTCATAAACAATATTTTAATTAAACTATGCTCGATTTCTAAAAACCATGTTTTGGTATCTATAATACAAGTATAAAGCATTCATGTGTATATAATAAATTTCAATTCCTAAATTGTTATATTAAAACATTATCATTTATAATTTTAGAAGTACTCTTAGTTATGGAAAAGTATAATTAAATATTTACTCTTTAACCTATCAATGTTAAAAAAAGTCATGTTTTAGAAGATAATGAATATATAAATTTTCTTTATGACTTTATAATTTTGTATGTTTGGATTTTATTGAAAAATTAAGCCCACTAGGGCCAGCCATTAATCCATGCAGAGTGAGGCAGCTCAATTTAGGTGGTTGAGCCTAGCCCTCAGACCCAGCTCCGGAAGGCCTGAGCGTGGGAATAGTATCCTCGAAGGGCACACAAGAGAGCAAGGGGGTTTAGAGCATGCCACCGTGGGCGCGATTGACGATGAGGAAGGGGTAGGCTGGGGCCTATGGGGGGGAGCCCGTGAATAAGACTTCTTATGTATGTATTGTGTTTTATTATGAGAAATCCATAAAAGCCTCAGGAATATAGAGAGCCACAAAAATTCTCTCCGATTCGATGTGGGATGATGTTTTTCGGGTGAAATGGTATCTCGGCTGTTGGATCATGTCGCGCGTGATCTCGACCATCAATTCTGATCTGACACTCGATTCTCAGCGGCTACAGTTATCACTGTGTGTTTTTTACACCATCCAATTGAACCTTAGATCTAATCTCGGCCATATGAGATTTTTTAAAAAATACATCAATCAAAGGCCATCTGATCATGTCATAGATCTAATCCGACCATCCATCAATTTTAAATCATGCGGATGCACCACGACCATTGGATCAAATCCATATCAAATCCCAAACAGCCATTCAATTTCCAATCATCCTCTTCCCATGACATCTTCTTCATCTTCTCCGTCTTCTTTGAACCAGTAACCCTACTACCTATTTTCACCATTTTTATCTCCCACGACAATCTCTGGACCCCCTCCTTTAACATGACTTTCACATAGACTGACACCCCTAGTATTTTTATACGCCATTTAAGCCTCAAATCATATGGCTGTGTCCCTAAAATATTAGTTAAATTCTAGTATAATTTAGTTTATATAGATACACCCATCGCACCTCAAGAACCCTAATCTCTTCCACACTTGAACCTGCTATAAGCTTCATCTAATCTTCCTAAGCCTCTCCTCCCCCTCCTCGAACTAAGGTAAGGGATCCTCTATCTCACTTTTGTTCAAGAATCTCCCCCATGTTGTGCTCTTTTATTTCAAATACCTAATTATGGGGTATGTTTTCGTACCTCCCCCACCCTTACCTTATGATATATATAATGGGATACACCTTTACCTCTCATTAATCCCTCGCAAGAACATTCGTTACCATGCCGAAATATTTGTAAGGGGTTTTCTCATCTCACTTTGATTTCTAGGGGATTTTATTGTTTTCCTCTTATATGTGGTATAGATTTACTACCATTGGATATATATTACCATGATTATATTTATATTCATGGTATTCTGTGATTCATTTGGTGGTTATTAACTTTTGGTCATACGACTCAATTGATTACAACGTGGTAACAAGCTTTGTCTCAAATTTCACTTCATTATGACTTGCATAGTATTGTGCACAAAATCTTTTTAATATGGTGTACCTAATTACCATTAGAGACAAATTTTAAATTGAAATTATATTCTATTTAAATATCCATATTCTCATATCATGCATATGATTATTGTCTAAGCCATATACAATTTTACTTACAATATTTATTTTGAATTTTTTTTAGACTGTGGAAATAATGAAGAATATGTATCCTCTATTCTATACAGACAATGTAAAGTCATGTTTCTGTTGTGTTGAATCTATGTATAAATAATTATTTGGATGTAGAGGTGGGTGGGGCTAGCTATAGCCCCTCGATTCATCAGTAGGTCTCATGAGACAAATCAGTTTTGCGGAAAACCCTTCGAGTTTGTTTCCAAAAATCAGACGGGTTTCTACCCACAGAACTAATCTGTTTTTACATTATTTTGGTATCATGTTCTAGATACATGATGTAAAATTAATAAGAATTATCATTATTCATTATTATTTATTATTATCCATGAGGTTTTCACTATGACAAAATCTATGGATGCTGTTTTATTCTCAGTTTATTAATGGTGTGAGTTTTTCATTTATTCGCCATAACATTTTGATTATGTCAAATTGTTTACAATTCGGTTATTATTGATTACTGATTCTGCTACTATAACCCTTACTGAGAATTTGAGCTCACCCGTTTCATTGTTTACTTTTAACAGGTGATGAAGAGGAGATCATTTATTGATTTCTTGTAGTTTTAGTCTTTAGTTTTTGTTATGTATTGTATTTTGTAACCTTTTCCAATTTAATTAGAGTTACATATATGTATCTGGTTTCTCAAAGACTACTAAACTGATCATTACTTCAGGATTTCCATTCCTTCTTACCATGCCAATATAACAAGTAATGCACTAGATCTAGTCTAAAGGGGTCGGGGTGTTACATATTATAAAGATTTAAATGAATAATGAGATGTGTATCATTGAAATCCTCAAAAAGAGGATTTTGGCTGATCTTAAGGGATCAACCCTTTTATAATTTCTAACAAATAACTGTACTATTTTTGTTTTTGTTTCAAATACCTGGAAAACATCAACTATTCTAGCCATATAACTAAACATTCATTACCAACATACTGATTATTATTCTGATATTTAGATTCTGTAGGATTGAACTTTTTCACAATTTTTTTTAAACCCATTACTAGAAATTTCCTTCCTTTATGTTCTACCAATATTCCATTTTTCATAACTATTTCCATGAGTACGAATCTTTCCACTGGTAGTATGCCCTTTCTTCTTCCTCCATTGTAGGGATCTATCACTCTCTTTCACTTCTCACCAAATATAATTACATGTGAATTTGTCAAGGAAATTTTTATTCATATTTCCTTCATTATTCATCCATGTCACACAACACATTCTTGTGAAGGATGATTCATCCTCTGAATTTACAATATTCTAAATAACAAATAGAAAATCTCCTCCCATTTTATTTCATGTTCAATAACATACATTCAAATATATATTTTTTGAGTGTAACAGAGGAGGTGACTGATAAATCTTTTTTTTGATGTCCTTGTGATTCCCCTAATGCTGTAAAACTATTTTCAACTTATCACAGAATCTTATAATATATGATTTTTTGTTATACACTGTTGGAGTTAGGGATCTACTTTTAGGTACATTTTCCTTCCATTTTTTTCTTCATGTTGAAATGTATTTCCAAATTACCATGATTAGAACATATAAAAAAATCGTCCATTATTGACATACCTCATTTCATCATTTCCTTATTGAGATGTTATGGAATCCATAGTTCTTCTTCTGATATCAAGCCCTCATGATTCTAGAAACATACTCATATTGTTTCTTTGCCTTACAAAATAATTGAAGTTGATGTATAATTTCTTTTGAGAGACACTTATTTCATATTTATCAATATGTTTTTCCTTATTCTCAATTTTAGAAATATATTTTTCTTCACATCTTGAAATATATTCTGAATATTCTACATAAAAACTTTATGTATGACCATGAATCCTATATAAATATCAGATGTAGTCATTACTTACAATAGAAAACTTTTTAGGCCTGTCTTCAGTGCCTACATGATTTTTAATATTTCATGAACTATTCACAACTCTCTTCCTATAATGCATGAGAAAGAGTTCATTATATCCAAAAATAGATTTTCCAAAAATTCATTGGATTTGGGATGAAACAATCATTTCATGTTTTCCCTCCAAAGTAGAAAATTTTCAATTTCATTTCATTGTCTCTTGCCAATGGATAATTAAATAGAATGTTCAAAGAATTCTATAATTTAATCTTACATTTTTCATTAGATTTCAAAAAAATTTCTTTCTTGATTCTATATCTTCACTAAGCCATTAAATATTCTTCTCCCTTGATTCAAGTCAAGCCTTAATTTCTCTCTTGATATTCTTCCATCTAGTCATATCATCTTTAAATTCTAGGTATAGATTATCCATCACATCATATTATTACTTTATTTTAGAACTTATCTGAGAAACATAATCATTATATCATTCATTAAGCTATTTTAGCCTTTGTTTCTCTTAAACTAGTTCAAATAGGTGTAATGTAAGATTTTAATTTTTAGTATTGAAATATTTAATTTTCTTTTAGTCCAGATTCTTTCCCATTTCATTAAACATCAGTTTTTAGAGTTCTTAAACTTGCGAATCATTCTTATCTTTTAGATCTATGGCCACTTCAACAATCATTTTATTTAATAATTTTATCTTACTAACATCAATTTTCTTCACCTGGATTCAGCTATCCTCTTTTTTAATCTCTTCATCCATTTTTTTTTTCATGGAAGACTTACAATATTTTCATTATTGGGTTTTCTTCATCGTAAATAGTTTCATCATCACTTGGAATATCAGGTTCTCCAATCATTCGGGAAACATATTTGAGTGAGTATATATTTTCACTATCTAATTCATCCAAACTATTCTTCAGTACATTGTTGGTTTCCTTAAAATATATACAAATTTTTTACATAGACACTTCCACAATGAAAAATACCACATTAATTGTGATTATTATTGGTAATTTTTTCCTTTTCTAAGGAACACCAAGATAATAGGAAACTAAAAAATCAATTACAATAGTAGAGTAAACCATTCTAGAGAAAAAAAATCAGAAAAAATAACCAATCCTATGATACCAAATGATGGTTCCTAAATGGGTGAAGATACCCTGAGGGGGGGATCAGGGTATGGATATTCGTTCTAAATTCTTCCTAACTCACTAGACCGTGACCTATTTGTTATAAGGGTAATTTTTTTATATTTAGAGCTTATACTGATCTTATTATTTCTAACATTAACTGATTATAATACATAGAAAGAAAATAAACAATGTGAACACAAGGCCACACATATTTTTACTTGGTTCACCCTCACTAAGGTACATCCATGGATCATAAAATTTTCAATGTGATGATGTACCAAATTCACAAAGGATCACTGCCAAAATGCTGTTTTTCCTAGATCACTTCTTTTCCAATGCTTAATGCCTTTGAAATTTTTATGGACAACTAACTATTTTCCAAGGGTCACTCTCTCAATCCATCTTTAAATTGATCAATTATGGTAGAAAAGATCATATTCTTCCTCTTCCTTTTGTCACTACATTAGGTGGGATTCACACACAATTTTTGGACATGTAGTTCCCTACATTATACAAAATGTATGCATCATCAATTGTAGGTAGATTCTCTATTTAAGTTCATTCTAGGCTGCTCCTTCACTTCTATGAAAACACTTGGAATCAACACTTACAATTTCCAGACATCTAGAATGGACTTCTATTTAATTTATAAACAATAATTAAAAACTCATTCTTAGGAAGTATTTTCAAAGTATTCCTATAATTTTTTTCAGTATCTTGGATGTAGTAGTGAATAAACTCCTTATGCATGATTTTTCAAATGGTATAGATCCTAAAACATCTTCTTGTCCATGTAGATGAAATACACTTCTTCAGATACTGATTACATTGTGGTGAGTACTTTAAAAAAACACATACTTTGAGAACCACCTACTTGATGAACCACCTGCTTCATAAAGCACCTGCTTCATGAACCAACTTGAACTATATAGTGCGAGTGCTTCTCGGTCTTCCCACACTTTGCAAAATCCACCCGCTTAGAGAAATTCCCTTTCCTCATGAACTATCTTCACTTTTAAAATTTCTTATCATTTTCCATACTACAACATACTATAAAAAACATCCACGAACTAAGATTGCTTTGTAGACTAACTTTTTCTTACATATAGTTGATGCTTCATAAAATCTTTTTCCTTCACGAGCTACAGTGCCCCAAAATTCACTTTTGACGAATTTTTTCATAGACTAACTCCTTTGTTGAATTGATCCCTCATACACTAATTCCTCCTTCATGGAATCCCCCCTCACGAACTCTTCTCCTTCATGGAGTTATCCCTCATGAACTACTTTAGAATTACCTGAATTATACCAGTAGCGATGATCATCACAATTGAAATATTCTCTTTTAATGCTGTTATTAGGGTCCTTTTCATAAGAAAATAAATTAAAAAAAATATCTAATCAAAAATATCAAAAACTATGATGTGGAATAGCCTCCAATACAATCTTTATATACAATACACATATCAAATTTAACCATTCACGCCGAACATTAAACCCCCCTCCCCTTATAAATGGAGAGCACTTTGAAGACGAATAAATTCAACACCTTTACTCTAATAATGACAGGCCTCCCAAAAATTGACCATACAGTGGCTTCAAATCACCACCCTTATCTGCAAACAATAAACCATCCTAAATAATTCCTTTTTAGTTCACCTAGCATTCTAATAAGTCTACATAGAGTTACTATATGAAAATATTTCCTTTACAGAGTTTCCTTTATCTTTCCACAAACATTCTTTGTAGCCCACATAACACAGATGTGCTATTATGAGGTATATGAAGTCCACACTTTAGGATCTGTGAACTACGTTCTTCAAAAAACATCATTGAAAAACATCTATTTATATAAAAAACTCTTGATTTTAAGGCCCAAAAATTTGAAAAAAAGTTGGGAAATTGTTCCACCTGAAATATCTACTTTTGCTACACCAACTATACTAAAACATTCCCTATTGGTTTTTCAAAAAACACAATCAGCCCAAAAATATCAATCCAATTCCTTGAGTGATTTTTTCCCAACATGTATAATGTATTTTATTTTGTTATCATACCCATATAATTATCTTATTCTCACTTATAGTCTTTAATTAATATCTATTCTATTTACACTTCCTTCTAATTTACACTCACCCTTTCTTATGTTTTCATTTCACAGCTTAAGGGGCAGATTATTATGTATGATATGTTAGTAGGGTATCATGTGTGAAGAATACATGCGGTATATGTTTATTTGAATTTATAAAAATATAGATATGTATCTAATCTCCATATATATTAAATATATAGATTATGGGGTGTGATTTCACTATAAAAAAATAATATAATTAGCCAGGTTTTTTTAAAACTAGCCACATTTATAAATATGGATAATTTATTTATACATGTTTTGTAAATATGTTAGGGAATATTGTGTGTATAAAATTACCTCATTTTTTAAAATATATATTTACACACATTTCATCTTTTTTTGGAAAATATTGTGACACATAGTTTACCCCCATTTTTACAAAATGTGATTTTATGCCCACTATTATGCATTGTATTTATATTTTGTTGTTATTAATGAACACAAATGGTTAATTAAGTGATTTAAAATTTTTGACAGAGAATTGAATAAATATCATGGAATTTGGAAGATGAATTACTATGAATAAATTTATTCTTATTATGTGAATTTAATTTGGAAGACACATATCTAAAGTACCTTTATATTATTCACATGAAAATAGAGACTTAATTACATTAAATATTAGAGTCCAATTTAGAATTTATAATGAATAATACATTATCAGTATGATGATAGTGCTGAAAAATTCTTGATTAAATGAAAAAAAATTGAATGAAGTGGGGATGTTGGATTTTGGTTCATTATTATTTGACATCACCATGTCACTTTTATAGAGGAATAATTGATAGAGTTATAAAAAAAGAGGCTAACTCAAGGTCTAATATTCCCTAAATAAGAAAAGGAATATCATAGAGACACCTAACCTAGATTAAAGGAAATCTATCCAGGGTCATCATGGTGGAAGCATAGTGGCCGTGTAGGTAGACAAAACAAAGGATTGGTGGTTCTTGAAGCCACTATGCAGGTGCACCGAAATAGACCACCAAAGTAAATCAAATCAAATGGATTTAAATGTATCAATGTGTGATAATTTAAAAATATTAACTAGTGCATATCCCACCCACGAATCTGTTGTGAGATTTGAAAAAATATAGTACTTTTATTCATATAAAACCATATATTCACATGATATTTTAGTGCGATGACTATTTTTTCATCGTCTCCTACCTCGAGAACCTTAGTTTTTTTAGTATCCAAGGGGATTCATGTTTTAGTGCCTCACATTTGTCATTGGAGTTATCCTCAATGAAAAATTATATAATATTTTGTTTCATTCAGAATGATTGTATTATAAAGATAAAAATACATTAAAATAAAAATGTAAGTGAATTTATCAATGTTTATTGAAGTTTTCATCAAGGATATATATACCTAATTATGTTGGGTATCATGATTATTTCTATTAGTTAAGAATACGAATTTTGGTGAACTAGAAGAAGAATTTTGGTGAACTAGAAGAAGATAATCCAAAGCTTAGATATAAGTATTTGGTTGTATAAGTTGAGAATTTGATTTTTAGGACACATTAATTGCAAGTATATTCTTTATATCATACGTCTTGAACTAATGAACTTGAGAAGTGTATGAATTTATGGCCATAGGACTTTGGTTGTCTGTATTGAACATATTACTTTCATAGTTTATGTCATATGTGTATGAATTACATGTCATGCATGACTTAAAAATGGATAATATACTGTTTTTATTAGAAATTATATTTAGGTAGAAGATTTAGGAGGATGTTGTTATGTGAATTCATACTAGGTAAACCAATATTAAATGAAATTATATATCATGAAAATGGTTACATTATTCAAGAAAAATTTATGAAGAAATAAATATTTATGGGAACATTTTATACCTAAAATTAAGATTTAGTGATCATATTTATTGAATGAATTCATATATTTATATGTAGTTTAAAAACATATGTATTTGATATATATAAGTAGGAATTTTTTCAATATTTTTGGAAAAATAAAGATATAATAATTTGGAATTTTTTTATTCATATGGTTACTATATAATAACATTCAGTTTCATGCAGTTATGGAGAAAGAGGATAAGTCGATTATTTAATAATTTCAAATATTTAAGTTGAAAAATCTATGAAATTATTAATGAAAAATATTTTTTTGAGATTAAAAATAGATTATTCACATGGAAACATGAATAAAATCAATGATAAATAAGGGAGTATAAGAAAATGGCATAGCTGCATATTATTCTTGATATATATATATATATATATAACTGAAGTATGGCAAAGATAGTGTGTATATTATATTCAATACTATAACAACAAAAAAGTTACCACATCAATAAAAAAATTAACCAATATAAAATGTAACCTAAAGATAATATATGTGTCAAAATAGAAATGAAAAGGAAGAGTTATAATGTTATTCATGTTGAATATAATTAAAAATGAAGAGATGAGAAGAAATAGAGGATTCCATAAGATATATATTGAATATTATAAATGGAGTGAAATTAAAATAATACTACATTGATGAGGAAGAATAAATGTTGTGCATTACTATTTTAATTCCAAATAAGTGTATCACTTGCGTGCTACTTTTCAAGTAAAAGATAATAAAGAAGGGAAAGAAAACACATTAACGTCAAGAGATAGACACAGAGAGAGAAAGTCAATATTGGTTAATTATTTTATTATTTCTAACTAACTATATTATAAATATTTATAATAATAGTGTAGAGAACTAAAATGATATTTAAAGAGTGTAAGATGTGATAATAACTATATTGATATTATAGTGAAACATGAGTTCAAAGAATACCCTAATTATTGTACTCAAAATATGATTCTAGTGGGTAGTGCGATCTAAAATTAATCTATATCACACTAAGAAAAATAATTATCATATTTATAGGTGAACCTTTAAAAATATACAATTCTTCTCTAGGGGGGTTGTTTTTTGTATTAACAAAGGTAAGATGAGAGAAAAGGATAATATTCACCTTAACAAGTGAAAAAGTTAAAAAGGAAAAGGGATCAAAATTATAATTTTGAATATAGTCAAAAACACTAATTAATCCCCCATTTATGTGTTGAATACATCTATAAATTTTCCCCTCAATTATTATTAGATCCTGGTTCACCTCTAACTGAAATATTTATTTTTGAAGTTGATCTCTTTCGATGACTTGAGTGTCTTTCAATATTTATAAAGAAATTCATATTTGAGATGTTTTTAGAAAAATAATTTTATTTATAATAATTTAGGTAAATTATATTATATTAATATTTCTATAAATATGGATGCCTCTATGGATACTATTATGAACATGAAATTTAAATAGAAGAAGATATTGAATAAGATTCCCCTCCTATGTAAAGAAGAAAAACAGTAAGTTACCCCATGTAATGTAAGTTAAAAGGATATATATGACATAAATTTAGAATAAATGGTGGTTCAATATACCACCACATAAATGCATAACTCTTTTACCTCAATGGGATGAATGGATTCAATTGATCCTATGGTATCTGGAAATTCTTGTCAAATCATTCCTCATGATCAGCTAATAATCAATTGGAGTTATCACATATCAGTTGAAATTTCTATTGATTTACAAAAAGTTATGGTTAAATATTTTATATTATAATTAATTTTTGTGATTTATGGACTTTTTTAATCACACAGTAATAAATCACTTATCTTGAAGAAGAGTAAGGATAATAGGTTAATTCATTTAAAAATAAAATTCAAACATTTAAAAATATCTCCAAATAGGTTTGATCCATTCTAGTTGCAAACTTTGATAAGAAAGAGAGTTAAAAAAAGTTTTAATGTAATTTATTAAAAAGGTCATGGTAAATATTATATTATGAAGACTCTAGAAGATATGTCCCATGTAACTAAAACAAATCAGTAAAGCTACATTAATGTAAATAATTCCCAATAAGTGATAAAATCCACACCAATCAAAGAGTTTCTAACATTTCTCAATTAAAAGGGAATAATGCATTAATTAGGTTTTTTAAAAAATAATGAAGGATTTTTGATATTTTAGGGAACTTATTGAATATCAAAAAGAATATTCTCAATATAATCTATTGTTATATTGAGGTTAAATTTTCAAAAATAAATAATACTCAACTTTCATCTTCACAAGAAGTTGATGGATGAAGTAATATAACCATAGTCTATTGAAATGAGTATGTATTTATTAGAAGATATTTTATGCATGAAAATAAGATCCTTAAATCATAAATTTATCATTATCAAGTATCCTTGAAGGATAAGGTACCATCCATAATGAATGTTAATGTTTTTATTAAATCTATTACTCAACAAGTGAAGTCTTAAATACAAAATCTATACGTATATGGATGAGAAAAAGTGGTGATAACTCTAATATCATCCATATGGCGGGTAGAGGATTTTTTGAATGGTATAGTTACTAAAATGAATCCCAACTAGAGGTTGAAAACAACCAAAAATGTCTTTCTTTCAAATCTATATTTTCTGGATAGTAATAAATTAAATGAAAAAGATCATGGTTTATGAGTACTTACTAGTGGTGAAATAGGTTTGGTCATAGTATTTTAGTATAATCCACCAACTTCCAAAGTTCAAAGGAATCCTATTTCAAGGGGTATGAAGATAGTGAAGATAAAATAACAACATATTTAGAAAAATATATATAAAGTAATATATTTTATGTACTTAGAAAATTTTTATAGTTTGTGTAAAAGGATTGGTCATAGAAGTGATACATGATCAAATAATAATATGTAATTTAAATATAGAGAAATTAGACCACCAAATTGGGTGAATAAAGAAGAGACAATGTTGGGATAGAAGATGTATAAAGATTAAAACTGGATTTCTCATAATAATATTCATAAAAATGAATGAGTAATCTTTTGAATAAAATAAGAAGAATGAAAAATGTCAATATAGATCCAATAAGTAAAATATTTTTACTACATAAAAAGGAACTAACTTAGAGAATGTAACCTTTATGAATCTATGTGGATGAGCCAATGAATCTATCCATGATCCCAAAGATTATATTGTTAAATGGATAAATGATTTGGAAATATAAAATAAAATAGAGAAAAAAATAAGATAAATTTCATGTTGACGAATAAAAAGAGATTACATATGGTGAATCCAATGTTTGTGAATGATTTTAAATAAATTACAACCCAAGAGGGTAAGAAGAATTATGTTGAAGGTGGAACAAATATGGACACATTACTAATGTTTTCATAACTATGTTTCCAACACATGAAGAGTTTCTAATAGAGATTAATATTAAAATTGGTGTTGTCTTGCCATAGGGATAAATAATAGAAAATTAACCCAAACAATGGATTTTAAGTTAATATGAGGTCCGTTCTCCATAAAAAATAAAATTTAAAGATAAAATGTGTAAAAATGAATAATGGATGAAATTTTTTGAGAAAGTATTCTCATCATTTCAATTCATATTTAAGAAAGCAAAGTTCCACCATATCTCATTAACCATTGTGTGTTTTATTTACACTTAAAATTTATATAATTCATGGAGAATCATGATCATTGTGGAAGAATTTACAATGTAGTGCATGTTATTATTTTTGGATAAAATAATAAAGAAGATACCATCCTGGGATAATCTAATATTTTTTATATTAAAGAGTATATATTTACTAACATTATCATGTGGTTATTGGAGATGTTCTCAGATATATAAATCCAAGGGAAGTAGTCTATTGTTAATGATTTTTCCATACAATACATATTTAAAATATTTTCATAGATTTTTTCAAACATTATGAAGTATTTTTATATGTGTCTCATTAAGGGGGTGACAAGTAAAAAAATTAATTTAAAGTTGATAGAGATATTCTCACATGAAAATCTGAATATTTTATAACATGTTTGATCAATTATATATAAAATTTAATTTTTTCTTATTCTCCTATACATCGTAAAAAAATATTATTTTAATATTAAGGGTTTAAATATATTTAATTATTTATATAAATTTTTATTTTTTTAAAGAATATTAAGAGCTACTTTTAGAAAAAAAATCCTTCTAATTGTATTTTATTATTTTTTATTTTTCTTTGAAAGTGAGATTATAAATTGGGTTAATATATTTAATGAGTATGTTTTTATATCAATTTTTTTAATCAATTATATTAGTCTAAAATAGTTATATAACATTGAGAAATGGAATGAGTGTCTAATTTCTATTGGTATTATATTTAGTCAATAATAGATTGATTTTTCTATCTAAATCAAACCCTCTTGTTTTCTACATCGATCTTTCCCCACATAGAAATAATGTGGAATGGTTGAAGAAAAATTTCATAATAATGAATTGATACATGTTTCCCAATTACATTTTACTTATTTTCAGTATGGTGGATAGAATACTAAATGAAATATTGGTGAGAATTGGGGAGATGCATAATGAATGGAGAGAGATTACAATGAAATGTCTTTTGATGGTATTAAAAAAAATTCAAAGTGGGGAATTGTTACTCCCAATTTATGTTGGTTGTTAGTAAATAAGGATTTATTATTATATGAATTCAATATTTTGAATAAGTGAATAACTAACTTTGAAATTGGTATAATAAATCCAATGAATAGTGTCATTATTATTAAGTGAATAGAAATTGGAAGACACATATTAGATGATTTTATTTCAATTTTCTTATCATTATTCATATTAAATAGGATAGTTATTTCCATTAAATATTTGAGTCCCATGGAGAATTTAAAATGTACAATATTATATCTCAATTATATTGGTGATTGCCAATTATTGATGAAAAGATATGAAAATAATAGTTAACAGGAAAGATTGATTCTATTTATTGTGTTTCTGAAATTAATGATTCAATTTTTCAAAAGAATAATAGAGTGATATTTAGAAAAAATGGAAATTCATGTATAGATATTCTCTTGAGCAGCTATAGAATATATTATAGACACCATACTGAGATCAAATTTGATTCATCATAGAGCACCATGGTGTAATAATAATGGTTGTGTAGGATAGAACAACCAAAGAGGAATGATTTTGAAAGATTACATGTGGGTTAGAATGAATGGAAAAGTAAATAGAACTTTATATATTGGATTTCAATAGACATATATGGGAACACAGTAGTTTAATAAGAAACATATATCATAACCACTAATCCAATTTGATATCATGAAATATGTGGTATTGTTGATAATTAAAATTCATGGATTTGTGTAATATTTAAGTGGGACGATGATATTTTTTATCACATGTTATCTCTAGCTCCTTACGAATTTTGTATCTATGTGGAATTCATAGAAAAACACCTCACCTTAGAAAGTGGTGTTTTGTACCTTGTGAAATTAGATAAGTACACACCACATACAAAATGGAGGTACAATAAAGATAAGAATCCATGAAAATAATAATGGTGAAAAATAAATCGATTCTTGGTGAAGTGTTTTTCAATTATATATTTATATCATGATACTATTAAACATTATTCTTGAAGAAAATGAAGAATAATAAGTTTTTTGTATCTGAGGAAGATAATTTGAATATTCCATGTATGACTTTGAGGATTTATATCATTGTCTCTATAACTTGTGCATATGATTTTAGGTTATATGACTTTAACATATATATTTCTTATCATATGACTTTAATGCATGAATTTAATCCACCTATGACTTTTTGGATATATGTATTTGGCCATATGTGTGGTAGGTATGACTTTCATTTCATATGAATTATGTGCATGGCTCACTAGTTGCATATGAATTTATAATAGATAATATGGTATTTCTATAAGCCATCATTGGTTGACATAATATTTCAGGGGAATTATTTATTCTATATAATTATAATTAAATAAATATTCAATGAAAAAAATATCAAGATATTGTTTATTTTAATTTAGGAAAAATTATAGAAGATGAAGAAATAAGAATTTGTGAGATCATTAGAAACCAAAAATGAAGATTCCATTATTACAAATGTTATATGAATGAATATATTCATATGTAGTTTCAATTAATACATAAATAATTTATATAAAAAATAGGAATAAAAATATTATTTGATAAGGAAGGAAATGATAGTTTTTTGTGTTTTATTTTCATGTGGTTAATATATATCTGCATACAGTTTCAGGTAGTTATAGGGAAAGAGTATAAGTTGAGTGTTTAGAAATTTCAAAAATTAAAGTTTGGAAATCCATGAACTTTTGAAAGGATAATATTTATGGAGATTCACAATATAATTTTCACGTGTTACTATAAATATGAATAATAATAAACATGGGAAAAGAAGAAACTTACATTGAAGTAAATTATTATTGAGAGATATATATAATTGTAGTTTTTTAAAAATAGTGTGTCTGTTATAGGAATAAGATGTGGTGTGAATTATTATTTTTTAATAAAATAAGAGGAGTAATTAATGCTATTTTGTATCTTAGAGAAGAGGATGAAGATCATGTAATGACATTACAGACAAGACATAGACAATATTAGTGAAGGACTTTTCATTGTTAGCAATATCTATTGTAAACTATCATGGTGGATGTATAAAGATACACTGGTATTTTGAAAGAGTTTGGAATAAGTAATGAAATGTCGATAGAGTATAATAAAACACTAGTTGAAGGAAAAACCATGGTTTTCACCCAAATGTTGATTCTTTTGGGTAGTGTAATCTTAGGGAAATCCATATTAAACCAAGGACAGGCCGTCTTATATTTATAGGTTAACATTGTAAAAATACTCTATGATTCTTTTGTGGGTGTGTTCGGGTGAGTTGTTTGTATAAAAAAAGGTAATAATAGAGAATAAGAGAACCATTCAACATAACATGTAACAAAGGGAAAAATAAATTAAAATAAAATATAAATTTTATTAAGAGTAACTAACAAAAATTCACCCACCACATATGGTTGAATACATCCAGGACATTTCACCTCATGCATGATATTAATAACCCATAAAACCATGTTTTTCAAAAATACAATTAGATTTTCTATTGACAAAAAGATCGTAAAATGTCCTTAATTTTTTTTCGATAGTCACACCCTCTCTCATTCACCCAAACACCTAGGACCTTCCTCATCACTAAACACCCTCATCTACATCCCACTTCATTCCCACGTATTGACACACACCTTCTTACCCACTACTTCACGCGTCAAATATAATAAATCCACATATTATCCTCTATTAGTGTTTAATAAATTTCTAACTATCCATATCATTTAAATGATTCCCAATGGACCCATGTTTTATATAGAAATGGGAAATTTCCTTTAATTACCACCCAATTGTAAAATCTTCTTAATATTATTTTCTATGTGCATACCCTCTCTCTCTCACACACACACACACACACAAACAAACTCACTCACACACACACACAAAGACACACCTGGGGCCTAAACCCACAATGAACAATGTATTCAACATCCCACCTCATACACCTTCATTGCACACACCGGTTTACCCTAACCCTCATGTGTTAAGAAGAATAAATCCTTGGGAAAAATAAAATCCAAAACACCACATTTTTATCCTATTATGCACCTACATGGAATCGAATGACCATCCATTATACCATAATTAATTTTGGATGAAATAATATATTACTTTATATCTATTTATATAATAATACACACATCTTTAAAAATTTATATATAAATATAATATAGTAATGTATTAACACATACACATATATTAATGTACATAATCTAATAAACATAAAATTATATTACTATTTTATAATTAATGAATTAATTAATAATATATATGAATTAATATATATATATAATAATGAATTATTATTTATTGTTAATGATCATTTAATTATTCTTTATTATCAATTAATTATAATTATGTTTGAACTCATAATTTATAATAGTTCAGTTAATTATACATATATATATTATAGTGTTTTATAATACTATTATATGTGTATTATCTACATGTATCTATATATATATACATGTATATATATATGAATATCTGTGTGTCTTTTGTAGTCTTTCCTAAATTTACCCTAAGGTAGAAGCGGTCGATTGTATCATATAAGGGGTTGTTGAATCCTCAGAAACCTAATAATAACCTAAAAACACTAAATCTATGGATTTTTTTTCAATTAAGTGGACAATTTTGGTTTAATTTTAGATGGGGTAAATTAAACCTAAGATACCTAAGTGAATTGGGTTTGGTATAATTAGTTGATCCTAGGTTTTTACTAGGAATTTATTGGATGAATTTCTAGAAATGGTTTCGATGCCTTAAATTTGAGAGTATTTCTATAAAAAAATGAGAACTTACAAAATAAATAACTGATTTATTTATTTTATTATACTAAGGAAAATAACAAATTAATTTCCCAAATCATTTTCATTATCACTCCATGGTATATTATCATTTTATCACTTAGAATATGTAACCTAAAAATCATTGAGGTCGAAGGAGAAGGTAAATCATTGAATATAAATAATAATTAAAATAATTTTCTATGAATTTGTATAATTGGAAATAACATCCAATACAGAAAATTTAAACTTAAATGAATCAAATCATAAGATAGATAGCTCTATATTGAAGAAAATCTGTCAATGTAATATGAATGTAGACTCGGGAGGGAAGAATTGAAGATGCGAAGAATAGTGAAATAACAAACAATGCACTGTTGTGTGAATTATTTCCTTCATTTTTGTGTGAATCTGTTCTCACCATAATGAAACTATTTATTTGTGTTAAAAAAATGAAATTAGAATAAGAATAAGTTTTTTTAATAGGATAAGAGGATTCAGAAATCATAAAGTTGATGGAATAAGATTATAACATCAAATTCACAACATAACATTATAATGAAAACATAAAAAACATCCTCTAAAATCCACATAAAAAAATTCATAAATATAAATATAAAAAGACTTGGTATGATCTTTATTTAGTCCATGTCTTCCCAATTAATGAAGTTAGGCATAGGTCTGTGGGAATTTAATGGATGGTGGAACTTTCCATCCTTGAAAAAATCAACTCAATATTTCATCCACCCAATATAGGGGTGGAAATGAGATTATAGATGAAAGAATTTGTTTGGTAAAAAGAAAAAGAAATTGAATATATGGAATTTCTATTATATATGTAGACATTTTATCCCATTTTACCTCATATTCTTGGAGTTTTGGTAAAAATGGTGGGATGTTATTCTGTGCCACTGAATTTGACCTAGAATTCCATCTTCCACTCAGGCTACCTATATCAAAACATAAACCTCATATTTTCCTCTATAAATAGTTTAATAAAAATTTATATATTCCTTCCTCTATCTCTAGATTAATTTTTTGATTTATTGTATCATGGACTACATAATTATTTTATTAGGATTATGTCTAGTTCACTTCACCCAAAATTTTTTGGGTTGAATATCCAAAATGGTGGTCTTCAAATATGAATCTTCTAGTTCTAAAAAGGATAAAAATTTTCAAATATAATCAGAAATAGATAATTAAATAAGAAATTAAAATGATGAACAATGGGTTATTTACAATGTGTCTCAATATGCACCATGTAATAGTGAACTTTAAGAAATAATTATAATAATAATATGAAATAATGTATAGATTATAATATAAACTAAAAATGGTGTTTATGAATAATGTATCACTTAAATGGTACAATATAAAATATTAATATTTTCCTCTTTCAGTGTAAAATAAAACCCCCAACTTGAGTTGTTTTAGTCCCGTGCAAAATTATCTCAAAAATAATATGAAAATTGATATCCCTTTTCTAAAAAATATTTTAACATACTGTGCTCACCAAAATATATCATAGAATAAAATTATGAATCAGATGAAAATAATTTAACCAAAGAGAGGTTCACAAGCATATCTGAATCCCAATCTAATTCCTTTGTTAAGATTCATCACCATATTTCATCCAGTTTCAATTAACTGTGATGATGTTTTAAGAACGACTATATACATGGGGTTCACTTTTATTCTAGGGGTAAAAGTAGGAAGCACTAGGTGTAATCACATTTTAACCTTAAGATGAGTTTTAGGTTATTTTTGGTGTTATTTTACTTTTATTTTTTTAAAATATTCCATGGTAATTGAAATTGTGCTCAATAAAGTTAACCGTTGTAGGAAGAATTTTTCAAAGGCTTCCAAGCTCAAAGACCTTAGGGAAAGAAGTTATGATCACATACTAAGAAATCTTCATGAGTCAAAACCATCAAAAAAATTTCAAAATGATAACAAATATAAATAAAATTTTCAACTCTATGATAAAAAACTTTGGATTCATGATCCCCAAGTTCCTAATGCCGCACATTAGGTCAATCCATTTCCCTTTGTGAAAGTTTATTATCATTTATTATTTTTTTAATACTCATGTTTAAATTGAAAACACTCATTAAACCTATTATTTTTATTATGGGACCCAAAAAACTCAATCTAATACCCCACAATACAATGTACATGCCGTGTAAAATATTTTTTTAATTAAATGGATGAAAATATAAATGGTGAAAAATAACATTTGACAACCACACATTCATAAATATATTCTTATAAACATAAACATGGATTAAAATTATAATCTACGAATGAAATATTATTTGATATTAATTTTAAAAGTGCGAAATATGTATTATAATGTTCATTGTTAAATAAAATTTTCTTTCTATTTATCAATAAAAAATATTATTTAACATCTACTTTTTTCCTTTACCTTCACCACCCCCAATTGACTAGCACTATCAATGGTTTTTAAATAATATAGAATTTAAAAGTGGGTATAAGAATAATAGAGGATTCCAAAATAAAATTTTAAAATGAGTATCATGGAAAGAAGTCACCTAGTTGTGGAAGTTGATGTTCATGCTTATATCATTTAATCCCTTGATCACCATGTTACTGGAAAAATATTTGTAATTGATGGATGTTTTTGATTGTACACCTAGAATTAATGTTATTTTTCTAAAAATTCATCAATATTATTTGTCCCTAGATCATAAAAATTAACATTATTAAAACGAGATGGAAACCCCATGAGGGTACCTTAACTGAAAACAAACAAATAAAAAAGGAAAGGAAAAAATGTACATTTTTATTTTTTTAACACAACAAACGGAGTCAAGGTTTGAGATGATGTTTGGTTACTACTGGAATATTCTTTATTTAAAGTTTTTAGATCAACTTGGACCCCCAATATACCCGATAATAGATATCAACATATTAATGATTTTTCTGTCACTACTCCCATTTTATTTTCATTGATTCTATCCTTAAGATGGAAACCTGATTTATTATTGGTTTCAAGAACAATCCTATGCAACCTGATCAGTGGGATAATCTTATATATATCAAATAGGGTCCATCCAATTTTTTTCTTATACTTACTCACAAAAAATAGAAGAATTCTCTCTCAGTTGGATTCAATATAAGAAGAGATGAAATTAGAGGAGGTTTGATTATCCCTTAAGAATTTATACTTAAATGAGTTGCGTGATACTTTGAGTTCAATATTATGTTTCTCAACACTTCTAGAAGGATGTTGGATATTTTATTCAAAATCATATTTTTTTCCCAAATTTCTAACACAATTTATTCCTTTAGAGGATTGGTTTTTGTCTCCATATTATCTTGATCAGGGCTGATAATGGGTATAAATTCAATGTTTGTGATTTATCTTATGATTCCATTGAAATTTATTCTCAAAATATTACTATTGGATCTATCTAAAATAGATTCATTCCATGGATTCAAGTTTTATAATGTGAATATAAATACAAATTTCTTAATGAATTAGACATCCATTATGAATTCCATGATCATCCTCGATTTTATTTCCAATGATACCTTTCCAATTTACCTCATGAACATCATCATCATCACTAAATTGGGAACAATGGTTATTAATTTTTAGATCATGTATCATGTTTCCAATGGTTATATTCATGTTCCCATTTTTAAATTGGATGAATTAGTTAATTTTTTCCATGAATATATATCCAAGGATGATGGGTGTTTGATCCCTAGGACCTAATCTTGGGTGATTGTCAAGGATTATGAACTTAATTGGGAAAATGAATATTTAAACTTCCACCAAAACATCCATTAAGATTCTTATTGAAACCCAAAAACTAAAATAAGTATATTGAATAGTGATATATGTAGGTTAGATTTCGTCAAGCCCTAACTAAAAATATACTATATATTGAATGAGGTTCACAGTAGCTTTTAGATTACATAAGGCCTTGAAAATCACTTTATCCCCAAGTTTAACATTGATTAAATGAAAACATAGGTCCCTTAAATTATTTTGAATGGTTACTTGGACGGTGGTTCTCACATTAAAAACCAAAACGACTTGGTTTTTATGTGGGTTGTTCATTATCATTCTAATGAAATCCTGGCTGGCCATTGTAACTTGTATTGAAAGTGTTTTAATACCACAACTTCTAAAAGTTTAGATTATCGAACAATAATGGAGTTATTCTTAATAAAACATCTTTTATGGATGGAAAAATTGACTAGTTTTCATTCTTTTGATCATGTTTGTAACAAATTGTGAGAAGGGTTAACAATTTGGATTTTTTAGACATCTTAAGATCAATCACATTGACCTTACTGGAGATGGAAACAATTTTATCCCTAAGAATTTATTTATACCTAAGAGTGCGCATTTAAAAAAATTTTCT
Source organism: Viscum album (assembly GCA_963277665.1). Taxonomy (NCBI): domain Eukaryota; kingdom Viridiplantae; phylum Streptophyta; class Magnoliopsida; order Santalales; family Viscaceae; genus Viscum; species Viscum album. Next base: position 495,830,554 of record OY728132.1, read on the forward strand.
CAGCTTATCCTTGTAATGTTATATTACTTATGATTGGTTTTGTTGATTAATATTTTTCAAATACTCATAAGTATTTATAAAGGCATCATTTTTTAATGTTTGATTACACATCATGTCAATGAATTTTTTATTTCTTATATCAACCCCTTTATAAAACATTTCAACTTGTTATAGGATTGAAAAACCATATTGAGGTACTATGAAAAGTATGTCTTTTAACCTTTCCCAAGTTTCATAAATAACTCCCCTTGTTATAAAAAAATATAATTTGATACTATTTTTAAGTGTAATTATTTAGTGATGGGGATGTATTTTTTTATAGCTCTCTTTTTAATTAGTCCAAAGAGTGGAATGATGCAGGTATATAATTGTTTAACCAATTATTTTATCAACACGTTATTGATAAAGAAAACATCATCATATTATCAGACTCAAATTTATGTGGGGGAAAATGGTTTCAATGATGTCATTGAATTCCTTTACACGATTTTATTACATTTAATAATCCATCCTGTAAAAGTTTGGAAGGTGGTGTAAGAAATGATATTTGAAGACATAGTGGGATTCAAAAAGGTTATAATTACAATATAATAGATTTCATTTTTCTATGAAGGTGTGAGGTAGACATTCATGGTTTGGTAGGTAATAGTCCCCATGATTGGGGATGTATAATTTGGATTTCCATTTTGGTTTTCGCTTGGGTTTATGTGTTATTTTCATAGGAAAACCTCAATAGGATTGGGATAAATTTTTAATCTTGAATATTAAAAAGGATAGGATATAATGGGTAGAGATAACTCTACTCTCTTGACTCCCCAACCCCAGGAATATCTACCCTAACTAGACTGTTTTATTAGTCACCAACGTAGATGGACATGCACCAAGAAAAGAGGAAAAATAAGGGGGAAATGATAAGCGAAATGGGATGATAAATGAGAAATGGAATGATAAAGGAGAAATGGGGGATAATATAATGTGTTTTTTATAATACTTACTAGGGTTACAAAACAATAATGATAAAATATGGTCTTTCATAAATTTATCCTAGGGTATAACTTATCTCTTGTAGCACAGAAGGGGCTGTCGAATCCTCAATGACCTAAGAGGAAAATATATACACTCATTATAAGTATTGTTTTGGTTATAAAGTCACCAATTTTAGTTTTATTTTATATAGGTTAAATTGAAACTAAGAGGCATATGTGAAGTAAATTTGTTAACATGACTTGATCATAGGTTTTTATAGGGGTTGAGTGGATAAATTTGCTAAAATGGATTGAATCCCCTAAAATCAAGAGTGTTTCTTTCAAAGAAATGAGAATATCCCAAATCAATCACCAATTTAGTGATTTCACTATCCTATTTATAATCACCTACACACTTGGATGATTATTTCACTAATCACTCAAAGGTAGAGTGTAACGCCCCGACCCCAGTTACCCAGAGTCGGTGCATTATTACATAACATTGGCATGATCACAAGAAAGATCAAGTCTAGAAAGACCGATTAGTTTAGTAGACTTGGAAAAACTAGATACATTAATAAAGTTTACATTACATCATAAAATGAAAACTACAACAATATAGTCTCCATAGTCCACACTCTTATCCCCTTATACTATCCCTACAGGTCATTCATGAATTACTTCTTCACATCCTGGGAAAAATAAAACATAGAAAAGGGGTGAGCTCAAATGCCCAGTAAAGATAACAATATAACGGAAACTTTCATAAATAAGAATAAACATTTAAGGAAATTTATAGCTAAAACAAAAGCCTTTTAAACTTTAACTTCAACATATTATGGGAAAAATAAAATGAAATAATGCCATTTACTTATTCACATAGATATTCTACTAATCGAATAATCACATGCAATATAAATAGCCACTTTCATAATGATGGAATGCATAATGCCAGAATATCATAACCACATGGCCAAGACCTCATGCCAAGACTAAAAATAATATTTTTTTCAAGGCCTTGTCCCAAGACACTAGTTTGTCTCATGAGACCTACCGATGCATCGAGGAGCTATAGCGGGCTCCACCCGTCACTTATTATGTCCAATGTATTCCTCATATGAACAGGTTTAAACATAACATAAACATTCGAATTAAAGATAGAATATGAAATGTCATCACTTTCTCCATAAATCATGAATGGTATAAAAGTAACACATCCACATTCAAACATATCACAAAACCATCAATAAAATATGGAATTTTTGTATCATAATAAATAAACATCAAATAAGCATAAAATAAATCAAAGGATGTTGACATAGATGAAATTAAAACTATTTGAGAGAAATATCCATTTTTTTGAAATAATTTAAAAGTCATATAATTATAAAATAAAACAATTACTTTGAAAATATTCTTATAATCTTTTAAAGGAAGCTTTGAAGATTTTATAACGGCAGAAAATAGCCGTACCTGACGTATAAGTTAAAAAAACATTCCTACCTTAATTATGTCGAAACAGTTAAAAATCACCTTGTTTGGAAAACGACAGAAAGATTCCTTTATAAACTTCTTATAAAATTCAAACAAGGGTATAAATGACATTAACCTATATTCTGTAAAATTGTAAGAATGTTTTGAAATACATTTTTAAGAAACATGGACGTGGATGATAAAGAGATCCTAGTAGATTATTACGTATAAACAACCCCGAATAATGAAGAGATTGTGAAATAAACACTTAACTTGTACATTCCCTTGGTTGGGGGTAGGTGAACCTCCTGTATAATGGTGAAATAATTGTTACTAAATTATAAAAGGATCATATACATTATTATGTTATCATATATGATCATTTAACATTTCTTTGTTTATAATATCTTAGTATTATCGTCGTTTCAGGTGTTAACTAACTCGTTTTCTTTTATATGTTTGTTATGTAAGCCATGTTTTTCATGGATAGGTTGTATCTTATTTATATCCAGAATGATATCATGTCAATAAAAATTATTTTTAAATCATCAAAGGATAATTATACTTGAATGGATACGATGGAGAATGAATCTCATCCCGTTCGTGAAGACGGTAGTCCGTACGTGCGCACGAGCGACAATATAATTATTTTGATATCAAAATAATATTTAATTGGATGGTATATCTTATATACAGAATCATTATCATGTTATATTTATTATTTAAATGAATTAAACATCATTATTATACCCATCCAAATAATAATATATTGAATAACAATTACACCACGATGTGGATACGGTAAGCCGTACGTATGCACGTATGGTGATATGTCATTCAAAGGATGGATAGAATACTGAATATGGTAGTACCATATATATAATAATATTACAGTATATAGGAGATACTGGATTAATTATTTTATAATGGGAATAACAAATAAAGAAGAAGTTGAAGAAGAAATGAATTTGAAAAAGGGTGGTGAAAACATTACCTCTTCTTCAGGTTCTTCCTTTTGATTTGATCAAAAGAGCTCCTTAGGATGGCTTTCTGATCAAACTAAGGCCTTTAGATTGTATTGAAGGAAGTTGAGAGAGTATTTGGGCTGAGGTTGGATGAACCAAAAGGCTTTGAAGGTGTGAATTAATGATAGGGGGGTTCCCTTTTATAAGAGGGGTGAGAGGCACCTTTGGAAAAGCTAGAAATATTATTTTATAATAAATTCATATTCAGTTTCTAATGGATCCAAAGTGGATTATTTGAAGTTTAAGGGGGGTATGGGTCGAAAACCACTCAACCAATAGAATTTAGATAGGTTTGGGTCATTATATTAACCGTATGTTTTAGTTTTAACTCTTAGTTAATTAGTTTGACACTTACCATGTCACCTTAAATTTTTATATTATATAGTTAATAAGCTTACTATATACATCCAAGAGACCCCCAAATGGTCCATTAATGATAAAACTATCATGATATAAGTCTCTTGGACGAACCTCAGATTTTTAAGAATTTAATATCAATTAATAATATAATATTTGTTTTAAAAACTCTTTTATGTCATTTTTGACACTATTTGGAAAATTGATTTTTGTGAAAATCATAACAGAATGATTACTTCGAAAAAAGTTAATTAAATCAATCCTAACCTGTCATATTAATCTATAAAATTAGTTTAATTAATAAAAAGTCTAATTATATTTATTTCGGTACTTATAATATGAATTATTTTAATGTTTCACTATTATGGTAATTACTGCATCATCATTGTATCATAATGAAATTAAATTATTTAATGTCTAAAACGTATAAATAAAATATCATTATGTAGGAAATAGTTTTAGCTTTCTAATAAATATTTACAATCTAATTTATCTTATGTATAACCCTATATTAAAATTGTTTTAGTAAATAAACTTTGATTTTAACTCTTTTAACTCTTCTTTGAATTAAATAATAATAAATGTCCTAATCTAATAAAAGTTGACCCAAATGATAATATTTTTTTACTAAGGTTGTTTTTGGTTGATATACACTTGTAAAATAGAATTAGGACATGTGTTAGGGTAATATTAATATCATTTATACCCTTAATTACCCTATTTACTTTTAACCGTGGTAAATAAAAGTAAAAATTTACTATTCACCAAAAATTATTTTCATCTCATTGAACAGAATTTTACTCCTTGATATTAACCATGTCACTCGGATTTTCGAAATTCCACTCACAAAAGTGGTAAAATTAAGTTTTATAAAAAATTCAGTTTTTTAACTATCACTTAGTGTTTTCACTATTCATCAAAAAATGAAAGTTTCCAGAAAAATACCAAAAATTAGGCCTAAGCTATATTTGAAATTATGAATCCAAAAATGATGTCTATTTTACCAAATTAAAAACATATCAGATGCATTAATTAATTTAAAAATTTATTCCCGTCGTCAAAACAAATAGCGTGTTTTTAAGAGATAATAACTATCAAAAGATTGACACTTGTTTATGTCCGGTTTAATTGTGAAATTATGTACAATGAAAAACATTGGATTAAATGGTAAAAATATATTCTAGATATAATTTAAAACCACTCAAATTCATAATTTGTCACTATTAATTATTTCGATTAAAAAAGTTTTTTTAATTAAATTTTATTAATTTTCAATATTCATCAAAATATGAAAGTTATCTGAAAAGTACCAAAATTTCACCCTTAGATAATTTCGATATTCTGAAGCCAAAAATGTAGTCCATTTTGAGAGATAAAATTTATAAAATTTGAAAAAGTTGGTATTACTATTCATAACAGATACTTTGATTGGTCGTGCTGTGTGTTAGAACTCGAAGTTGCGTACACCACACACCACTGTATTATTTAAAGGATAGCGTACTGTGGAATCTTGGGATGTTTCATTGTAATTTTTTTATGTCCCCATTCTAAAAAGTAAATTTATTTAGTCAAATTTAATATATAAAAGTTTAAAATATTTGATTTAAAAAGGGTTCACTATTAAAAGTTGGTAAAAGAGCAATACTAAAAATGAATTTGTTCTTATATTTTGTTTAAAAAACTCATAATATGGATTCTAAAATTATAAGGAATATATAAAGTTTAAAATTTAGTTAATACTATTCATAACCTCTTTTAAACGTCTTGTTTGGTAAGTCATGGTGCACTTGAACTCGGTGTTGTGTGTAGTGCAAGTTATTAAATTATTTTGAAGAAATAACACACTATGAAATCTTGGAGTGTTACATTCTCCCCTCCTTCAATAAATTGTGTCCTCGCAATTTGAAATTATTCTTCGAAAATAAAAGGATGAATATAGAAAATATCTTTGTAGGAAAACCCACATCAGAAATTGGGTTAATAAAATTTAGTCTTAATAAGATGAAAAGAGAAATGAAAGGGTCACCACCAAATTATGATCTCTACTAGGAGAATATTGGTGGCAATTAGAGATATTTAATTGGAGGAAAACATAAATATTTATTGGTAGTGATTGAGGTCGTCAATCACAAACAAGTGTAAAATTGAGGGCCATAAATTTATCAATCTATAATGATTTAAAATACCATCAGTTCAGCAAAACATATGGTATTAGGATAACACATTTTTTTTGTTTTAAGATCCCTTCACTAAAGTATAAGAATTAATTTATTCATTGAATAAGAGAAGAAGAAAAATATATACTTTACAATTAGAGTCTCATCCTTTAACTAAGTTCTACCACAAACTCATCTTTCACTCTAAATGGTAATAGAACATAAAAATAATATTCTATTTATCCTATTCGTATAGGGTTAAAAAAATGAATTTATAATTCATCTAGTAGAACCATTAAAAACGAAATTATTCAATCCAGGAAATCACGTGGGTCAGTGGTAGGTGATACACCCTTGTCGCCCTTCAGTTGTGGGTTCAAGTCTCGTGGCCTTTCTGGATGAGACGGGTTGCCGCCCGACCTCCGGGTTGTCCTTTTATGACAATCCAAAATAATCCAAACTAGAACTATCCAAAATACTTCAGTCCAAAATGTATAAGGAAGGTAAACACAATGAAGATCCTTTGTTCCGCGTAATAATATGTGATCACCTTCATCATGTATTCTTTTAAAACACTGCAACATCTTGAATTACCATAAAACCTTATTGATTACATTAATGATCCCTTATTGCTTAAAGAATAATAGATATACTCCTTCAATCCAAAAATGTTGTAAACCAGAACAATGATGGAATATACAAATCATTAATCAGTTTCAAGGTAATCAAGAATATCCAATAAAATTTATCCAAATCAATCATGTATTATTCGAAAATCACTACCTCGGTATCAGAACCATATTACAATTTATCTTTCTCTCAACCATATATTTTCCAAAAATTTAACCTGCTATAGAGTCACTTTTCTTTGTTCCACAAAATCTCAAGTCCTTAATGAAATAGTACGGCAGTTCAATCCTTATATACTCTATAATTATTATAACAAGTACTTTTTTGATACAACACTCAAATGACAAAATCAACATAAGAACTCTAATCATTATTCTTCATCTGTGGTAGTATCATAACTTGATTATTATCCAATAGCATCATTTGTGGCATAGTATGATGATTGGGACATAGGTTCGCGTAGTGTCCAAACTCCTTGCAAATGAAGCATGGTACATTTGAAACCATTTTCTTACCCTTACAGTCATGTACTTTGTGCCCTTTTCCTCCACACTTATAACAAACTCCCATTCCTTTCAGGCAACTTCCAGGTTGTTTCTTTCCACAGTTATCACATATGGGAAAATTATTCTTTTCCCTCTTCCCTTTATCTATCTTTCTCTCTTCCAACCTTTTCTTCTCTTGCTTCCCTTCAAAGCCATATGACTGCGTAAACTCTTTATTTATCTTATCAACACATGATATTATTTCTTCATATGACGATAATATATGAGAGACTATTTCTCTTATAAATTATGGCTTAAGACCAGGAAAGATATGATCCTTCATTCTCTTTGGATCATGTGCATTTCTGGAGTTCTCGTTTCTTCTACTGGGCGCCATTTCTAAACAATGGCATACACTAGATTAGTTTATGAATAACAATACCTAATCCCAAACTTGTAAAACACATAAGATAAATTAAATAGTTTATGGATATAATCCATAATCATAAAAATGTCTCCTTTGATGAAGTATATACTCATAAACCCTTCATAATGGTTTGTAAAGAAAATGCGAATTATGCTAAGCATATCTCCCGGGAGTGTCGTAACCAAGAGTGAAGCAAGGCCCGTTATCGTGCACCAGTTCACATTCCAGTCTAGCTCAAAGCGGTATTTTTAGGTTTTACCACTAGGTAAATCTGTGCTAGAGCCACCTCTACCTACTCATATCCAGATAGGGATGTATTTCTTGGAAAACTGTCAAAATTTCTACAATACCAAAATTCTAGGAATTTCTTCTATACTAATCCTCAAAGTCCATATTAGATCAATGTACTCTAATAAGAGTTTATCTAAATCTAGCTTCCAAGGTTTGTACTAAACTTTCTCTGATACCAACTGTAACGCCCCGACCCCAGTTACCCAGAGTCGGTGCATTATTACATAACATTGGCATGATCACAAGAAAGATCAAGTCTCGAAAGACCGATTAGTTTAGTAACCTTGGAAAAACTAGATACATTAATAAAGTTTACATTACATCATAAAATGAAAACTACAACAATATAGTCTCCATAGTACACACTCTTATCCCCTGATACTATCCCTGAAGGTCATTCATAAATTACTTCTTCACATCCTTGGAAAAATAAAACATAGAAAAGGGGTGAGCTCAAATGCCCAGTAAGGATAACAATATAGTAGAAACATTCATAAATAAGAACAAACATTTAAGATAATGTATAGCTAAAACAAAATCCTTTTAAACATGAACTTCAACATAGTATGGATAAAATAAAATGAAATAATACCATTTACTTATTTACATGGATATTCTACTAATAGAATAATCACATGCAATATCAATAACCACTTTCATAATGATGGAATGCATAATGCCAAACTATCATAAACACATAGCCAAGGACTCATGCCAAGACTACAAATAATATTTTGTCAAGGCCTTGCACCAAGACACTATTTTGTCTCATGAGACCTACTGATGCATAGAAGAGCTATAGAGGGCTCCACCCATCTCTTATTAAGTCCAATGCACTTCTCATATGAATAGGTTTAAACATAACATAAACATTCGTATTAAAACTAGCATACGAAATGTCAACACGTTCTCCATAAACCATGAATGGTATAAAAATAACACATCCACAGTCAAACATATCAAAAAACCATCAATAAAATAAGGAATATTTGTATCATAATAAATAAACTTCATATAAGCTTAAAATCCATCAAAGGATATTGACATAGATGAAATAAAAACTATTTGAGAGAAATATCTCTTTTTTTTAAATAATTTAAAAGTCACTTAATTATAAAATAAAACATTTACTTTGAAAATATTCTTATAATCTTGTAAAGGAAGCTTTGAAGATTTTATAATGGCAGAAAATAGCCGCACCCGCTGTATAAGTTAAAAAAACATTCTTACCTTAATTTTTTCAAAAAGGTTAAAAAGCACCTTGTTTGGAAAACGACAGAAATATTCATTTATAAACTTCTTATAAAAGTCAAACAAGGGTATAAATGACTTTAATCCATATTTTGTAAAATTATAAGAATTTTTTGAAATACATTTTTAAGAAACATGGATGTGGATGAAAAAGAGATCCTAGTAGATTATTACGTATGAACAACCTCGAATAATGAAGAGATTTCAAAATAAACCCTTACCTTGTACATTCCCTTGGTTGGGGGTAGGTGAACCTCCTGTATAATGGTGAAATAATTGTTATTAAATTATACAAGAATCATATACATTATTATGTTATCATATATGATCTTTTAACATTGCTTTGTTTATAATATCTTAGTATTATCATCGTTTCAGGTGTTAACTTACTCGTTTTTCTTTTATATGTTTTGTTACGTAAGCCATGTTTGTCATGGATAGGTTGTATCTTATTCATATCCAGAATGATATCAAGTCCTTAAAAATTATTTTTAAATCATCAAATGATAATTATACTTGAATGGATACGATGGAGAATTAATCTCATCACATTCGTGGAGACGGTAGTCCGTACGTACGCCCGAGCGACAATATCATTATTTTGAAATAAAAATAATATTTAATTGGATGGTATATCTTATATACATAATCATTATCATGTTATATTAATTATTTAAAGGAATTACACATCATTATTATACCCATCCAAATAATAATATATTGAATAAAAATTACACCACGACGTGGATATGGTAATTCGTACGTACGCACGTATGGTGACATGTCATTCGAATGATGGATAGAATACTGAATATGGTTGTACCATATATATATTAATATTACAGTATATAGGATATACTGGATTCATTATTTTATTATGGTAATAACAAAGAATGAAGAAGTTGAAGAAGAAATGAATTTGAAAAAGGGTGGTGAAAACATTACCTCTTCTTCAGGTTCTTCCTTTTGATTTGATCAAAAGGGATCCTTAGGTTGGCTTTATGAACAAAATAAGGCCTCTATATTGTAGTGAGGAAAGTTGAGAGAGTATTTGGGTAGGGTTTGGCCTATCTAAAAGGCTTTGATGGTGTGAATTAATGAGAAGGGGGAGTTCCCTTTTATAAGAGGGGTGAGGGGCACCTTTGGAAAAGCTAGAAATATTATTTTATAACAAATTTGTATTCATTTTCTAATGGCTCCAAAGTATATTTTTTAAAGGTTAAGGTGCGTATGGGTCTAAAACCACTCAACCAATAGAATTTAGATAGGTTTGGGTCATTATATTAACCTTATGTTTTAGTTTTAACTTTTAGTTAATTAGTTTGACACTTACCATGTCACTTTATATTTTTATATTATATAGTTAGTAAGCATAATATATACATCCAAGTGACCCCCAAGTGGTCCATTAATAATAAACATAACATTATATAAGTCTCTTGGCCGAACCTCAGATTTTTAGGAATTTAATATCAATTAATAATATAATATTTTTTTAAAAACTCTTTTATGTCATTTTTGACACTATTTGGAAAATTGATTTTTGTGAAAATCATAACAGAATGATTACTTCGAAAAAAGTTAATTAAATCAATCATAACATGTCATATTAACCAATAAAATTAGTTTAATTCATAAAAATTCTAATTATATTTATTTGGGTATTTATCATATCAATTATTTTAATTTTTCACTATTATGGTAATTACTCCATCATCATTGTGTCATAAAGACATAAAATTATTTAATGTCTAAAAAATATAAATAAAATATCATTATGTATGAAATCTTTTTATCCTTCTAATGAATATTTAAAATATAATTTATCTTATGTATAATTCTATATTAAAATTGTTTTAGTAAATAAACTTTGATTTTAACTCTTTTAACACTTCTTTGAATTAAATAATAATAAATGTCCTAATCTAATACAAGTGGACCTAAATGATAATATTTTATTCCTAAGGTTGTTTTTGGTCGAGATACACTTGTCCAATAGAATTAGGACATGATTTTGGGTAATATTAATATCATTTTTACCCTTAATTATCCTATTTACTTTTAACCGTGGTAAATAAAAGTAAAAGGTTACTATTCACCAAAAATTATTTTCATCTCATTGAACCACATTTTACTCCTTGATATTAACCGTGTCTCTCAGATTTTCGAAATTCCACTCACAAAAGCGGTAAAATTATGTTTTGTGAAAAATTCATTTTTTTAACTACCACTTAGTGTTTTCACTATTCATCAAAAAATGAAAGTTTCCAGAAAAATACCAAAAATTAGGCCTAAGCTATATTTGATATTTTGAATCCAAAAATGATGTCTATTTTACCAAATTCAAAACATATCAGTTGCATTAATTAATTTAAAAATTAATTCCCGTCGTCAAAACAAATAGCGTGTTTTTAAGAGATAATAACTATCAAAAGATTGACACTTGTTTATGTCCAGTTTAATTGTGAAATTATGTACAATAACCAAAATTGGATTAAATGGTAAAAATATATTCTAAATATAATTTAAAACCACTCAAATTCATAATTTATCAATATTAATTATTTCGATTAAAAAAGTTGTTTTTAATTAAAATTTATTAATTTTCACTATTCATCAAAATATGAAAGTTATCCAAAAAGTACCAAAATTTCACCCTTGTCTAATTTTGATATTCTGAATCCAAAAATGAAGTCCATTTTGCGATATAAGATTTAAAAAATTTCCAAAATCTGGTATTACTATTCATAACAACTACTTTGATTGGTCGTGGTGTGTGTTAGAACTCGAAGTTGCATACACCACACACCACTGTATTATTCAAAGGATAGCGTACCATGGAATCTTGGGATTTTTTATTGTAAATTTTTGATGTCCCCATTCTAAAAAGTAAATTTATTTAGTCAAATTTAATATATAAGAGTTTAAAATATTGGATTTAAAAATGGTTCACTATTAAAAGTTGGTAAAAGTGCAATACTAAAAATGAATTTATTCTTACATTATGTCAAAGAAACTCATAATATGGATTCTAAAATTATAAGGATTATATAAAATTTAAAATTTTGTTAATACTATTCATAACCTCTTTTGAACGGCTTGTTTTGTAATTCATGGTGCGCTTGAACTCGGTGTTGCGTGTAGTGCAAGTTATTAAATTATTTTGAAGAAATAACACACTATGAAATCTTGGAGTGTTACATTCTCACCTCCTTCAATAAATTGTGTCTTCGCAATTTGAAATTATTCTTCGAAAATAAAAGGTTGAATATAGAAAATATCTTTGTGGGAAAACCCACATATGAAATTGGGTTTATAAAATTTAGTCTTAATAAGATGAAAAGAGAAATGAAAGGGTCACCACCAAATTATGATCTCTATTCGGAGAACATTGGTGGAAATTAGAGATATTTAATTAGAGGAAAAACATACATATTTATTGGTAGCGATTGAGGTTGTCAATCACAAACAAGTGTAAAATTGAGGGCCTTAAATTCATCAATCTATGATGATTTAAAATACCATCAGTTCAGAAAACATATGGTATTAGAATAGCACATTTTTTTTTGTTTTAAGATCCTTTCACTAAAGTATTAGAATTAATTTCTTCATTGAATAAGAGAATAAGAAAAATATATACTTGACAATTAGAGTCTCATCCTTTAACTAAGTTCTACCACAAACTCATCTTTCACTCAAAAAGATAATAGAACATAAAAATAATATTCTATTTATCCTATTTGTATAGGGTTAAAAAATTGAATTTATAATTCATCTAGTAGAACCATTAAAAAATGACATTATTCAATCCATGACATCACGTGGGTCAGTGGTAGGTGATACACCCTTGTCGCCCTTCAGTTGTGTGTTCAAGTCTCACGGCCCTGCCGGATGCGATGGGTTGCCGCCCGACCTCCGGGTTGTCCTTTTATGACAATCCAAAATAATCCAAACTAGAACTATCCAAAATACTTCAGTCCAAAATGTATAAGGAAGTTAAATACAATAAAGATCCTTTTTTCCGCGTAATAATATGTGATCACCTTCATCATGTATTCTTTTAAAACACTGCAACATCCTGAATTTCCATAAAACCATATTGATTACATTCATGATCCCTTATTCCTTAAAGAATAATAGATATACTCCTTCAATCCAAAAATGTTGTAAACCCCAACAGTGATGGAATATACAAATCATTAATCAGTTTTAAGGAAATCAAGAATATCCAATAACATTTTACCAAATCAATCATGTATTATTCTAAAATCACTACCTCGTTATCAGAACCATATTATGGTTTATCTTTCTCTCAACCGTATATTTTCCAAAAATTTAACCTACTATAGAGTCACTTTCCTTTGTTCCACACAATCTCAAGTCCTTAATGAAATAGTACTGCAAGACAATCCTTATATACATCATAATTATTATAACAAGTACATTGTTGATACAACACTCAAATGAAAAAATCAACATAAGAACTCTAATCATTCGTCTTCATCTGTGGTAGTATCATAACTTTATTATTATCCAATAGCATCATTTGCGGCATAGTCTGATTACTGGTACATAGGTTCTCGTAGTGTCCAAACTCCTTGCAAATGAAGCATTGTACATTTGAAACCATTTTCTTACCCTTGCACTCACGTACTTTGTGCCCTTTTCCTTCACACTTATAAAAAACTCTGATTCCTTTCAGGTAACTTCCAGGGTGTTTCTTTCCATAGTTATCACATATGGGAAAATTTTTCTTTTCCCTCTTCCCTTTATCCATCTTTCTCTCTTCTATCCTTTTCTTCTCTTACTTCCCTTCAAAGAAATAGGACTCAGTAAACTCTTTATTTATCTTATCAACACATGATATTATTTCTTCATATGACGATAATACATGAGAGACTATTTCTCATATAAATTGTGGCTTAAGACCATGAAAGATATGATCCTTCATTCTCTTTGGATCATGTGCATTTCTGGAGTTCTCGTTTCTTCTACTGGGCTCCATTTCTAAACAATGGCATACACTAGATTAGTTTATGAATAACAATACCTAATCCCAAACTTGTAAAACACATAACATAAATTAAATAGTTTATGGATATAATCCATAATCATAAAAATGTCTCCTTTGAGAAAGTATATACTCATAAACCCTTCATAATGGTTTGTAAAGAAAATGAGAATTATGCTAAGCATATCCCCTGGGAGTGTTGTAACCAAGAGTGAAGCAAGGCCCATTCTCGTGCACCAGTTCTCGTTCGAGTCTAGCTCAAAGCGGTATTTTTGGGTTTTACCACTAGGTACATCTATGCTAGATCCGCCTCTACCTGCTCGTATCCAGATAGGAATGTATTGCTTGGAAAACAAACAAAATTTCTACAATACCAAAATTCTAGGAATTTCTTCTATACTAATCCTCAAAGTCCATCCTAGATCAATGTACTCTAATTAGAGTTTATCTAAATATAGCTTCCAAGGTTTGTACAAAACTTCCTCTGACACCAACTATAACGCCCCGACCCCAGTTACCCAGAGTCGGTGCATTATTACATAACATTGGCATGATCACAAGAAAGATCAAGTCTCGGAAGACTGATTAGTTTAGTAACCTTGGAAAAACTAGATACATTAATAAAGTTTACATTACATCATAAAATGAAAACTACTACAATATAGTCTCTATAGTCTAGACTCTTATCCCCTCATACTATCCCTATAGGTCATTCATAAATTACTTTTCCACATCCTGGAAAAAAACATAGAAAAGGAGTGAGCTCAAATGCCTAGTAAGGATAACAATATATTTAGAAACATTCCTAAATAAGAATAAACATTTAAGGAAATGTATAGCTAAAACAAAAGCCTTTTAAACATGAACTTCAACATATTATGGAAAAAATAAAATGAAATAATGTCATTTACTTATTCACAAGGATATTCTACTAATCGGATAATCACATGCAATATCAATAACCACATTCATAATGATGGAAAGCATAATGCAAGACTATCATAACCAGATAGCCAAGGCCTCATGCCAAGAATACAAATAAGATTTTGTTAGGGCCTTGTGCCAAGTCACTAGTTTGTCTCATGAGACCTACCGATGCATCGAGGAGCTATAGAGGGCTCCACCCGTCACTTATTAAGTCCAATGCATTCCTCACATGAACAGGTTTAAACATAACATAAACATTCGTATTAAAACTAGCATACGAAATGTCAATACCTTCTCCATAAACCATGAATTGTATAAAAATAACACATCCATAGTCAAAAAATATCACAAAACCATCAATACAATATGGAAGTATTGTATCATAATAAATAAACTTCAAATAAGCTTAAAATCCATCAAAGGATGTTGACATAGATGAAATAAAAACTATTTGAGAGAAATATCTCTTTTTTAAAAAAAAATTAAAAGTCACATAATTATAAAATAAAACATTTACTTTGAAAATATTCTTATAATCTTGTAAAGGATGATTTTAAGATTTTATAACGGTAGAAAATAGCCGCACTCGCTGTATAAGTTAAAAAAAACATTCTTACCTTAATTTTGTCGAAAAGGTTAAAAAACACCTTGTTTGGAAAACGACAGAAATATTCCTTTATAAACTTATTATAAAATTCAAACATGGGTATAAATGAATTTAAGCCATATTCTGTAAAATAATAATAATGTTTTGAAATACATTTTTAAGAAACATGGATGTGGATGATAAAGAGATTCTAGTAGATTATTACGTATGAACAAGCTCGAATAATGAAGAGATTGCGAAATAAACCCTTACCTTGTAGTTTCCCTTGGTTGGGGGTAGGTGAACCTCCTGTATAATGGTTAAATAATTGTTATAAAATTATAGAAGAATCATATACATTATTATGTTATCATATATGATCTTTTAACATTTATTTGTTAATAATATCGTAGTATTATTGTCGTATCAGGTGTTAACTTACTCGTTTTCTTTTATATGTTTTGTTACGTAATCCATGTTTGTCATGGATAGGTTGTATCTTATTCATATCCGGAATGATATCATGTCCTCAAACATTATTTTTAAATCATCAAATGATAATTATACTTGAATGGATACGATGGAGAATGAATCTCATCACGTTCATGGAGACGGTAGTCCGTATGTACGCACGTGCGACAATATCATTATTTTGAAATCAAAATAATATTTAATTGGATGGTATATCTTATATAAATAATCATTATCATGTTATATTTATTATTTACATGAATTAAAAATCATTATTATACCCATCCAAATAATAATATATTGAATAAAAATTACACCACGACGTGGATATGGTAATCTGTACGTACGCATGTATGGTGACATGTCATTTGAATGATGGATAGAATACTGAATATGGTTGTACCATATATATAATAACATTACAGTATATAAGAGATACTAGATTCATTATTTAAGAATTGTAATAACAAAGAAAGAAGAAGTTGAAGAAGAAATGAATTTGAAAAAGGGTGGTGAAAACATTACCTCTTCTTTAGGTTCTTCCTTTTGATTTGATCAAAAGGGCTCCTTAGGTTGGCTTTCTGAACAAAATAAGGCCTCTAGATTGTAGTAAGGAACGTTAAGAGAGTATTTGGGCAGGGTTTGTCCGAACCAAAAGTCTTTGAAGGTGTGAATTAATGAGAAGGGGGAGTTCCCTTTTATAAGAGGGGTGAGGGGCACCTTTGGAAAAGCTAGAAATATTATTTTATAATAAATTCATATTCTGTTTCTAATGGCTCAAAAGTTGATTATTTAAAATTTAAGGTGGGGACGGGTCGAAAACCACTCAACCAATAGAATTTAGATAGGTTTGGGTCATTATATTAACCTTATGTTTTAGTTTTAACTCTTAGTTAATTAGTTTGACACTTACCATGTCACTTAGTATTTTTATATTATATAGTCAATAAGCTTACTATATACATCCAAGTGACCCCCAAGTGGTACATTAATGATAAAAATATAATGCTATAAGTCTCTTGGACGAACCTCAGATTTTTAGGAATTTAATATCAATTAATAATATAATATTTTTTTAAAAAAACTCTTTTATGTCATTTTTGACACTATTTGGAAAATTGATTTTTGTGAAAATTATAACAGAATGATTACCTCGAAAAAAGTTAATTAAATAAATCATAACATGTCATATTAACCTATAAAATTAGTTTAATTCATAAAAATTCTAACTATATTTATTTGGGTATTTATCATATCAATTATTTTAATTTTTCACTATTATGGTAATTACTGCATCATCATTGTGTCATAAAGACATAAAATTATTTAATGTCTAAAAATTATAAATAAAATATCATTATGTAGGAAATATTTTTATCTTTCAAATAAATATTTAAAATCTAATTTATCTTATGTATAACCCTAAATTAAAATTGTTTTAGTAAATAAACTTTGATTTTAACTCTTTTAACTCTTCTTTGAATTAAATAATAATAAATGTCCTAATCTAATACAAGTGGACCAAAATGATAATATTTTATTCCTAAGGTTGTTTTTGGTCGAGATACACTTGTCCAGTAGAATTAGGACATGTGTTAGGGTAATATTAATATCATGTTTACCCTTAATTACCCTATTTACTTTTAACCGTGGTAAATAAAAGTAAAAGGTTACTATTCACCAAAAATTATTTTCATCTCATTGAACCACATTTTACTCCTTGATATTAACCGTGTCTCTCGGATTTTTGAAATTAAACTCACAAAAGCTGTAAAATTATGTTTTATGAAAAATTCAGTTTTTTAACTACCACTTAGTGTTTTCACTATTCATCAAAAAATGAAAGTTTCCAGAAAAATACCAAAAATTAGGCCTAAGCTATATTTCATATTATAAATCCAAAAATGATGTCTATTTTAACAAATTCAAAACATATCAGTTTCATTAATTAATTTAAAAAATTAATTCCCGTCGTCAAAACAAATAGCTTTTTTTAAGAGATAATAACTATCAAAATATTGACACTTGTTTATGTCCGGTTTAATTGTGAAATTATGTACAATGACCAACATTAGATTAAATCATAAAAATATATTCTAAATATAATTTAAATCCACTCAAATTCATAATTTATCACTATTAATTATTTCGATTAAAAAGGTGGTTTTTAATTAAAATTTATTAATTTCCACTATTCATCAAAATATGAAAGTTATCTGGAATGTACCAAAATTTCACGCTAGGCTAATTTCGATATTATAAATTCAAAAATGAAGTCCATTTTGAGAGATAAAATTTATAAAATTTCAAAAAATTTGTATTACTATTCATAATGGCTACTTTGATTGGTCGTGGTGTGTGTTAGAACTCGAAGTTGCGTACAACACACGCCACTGTATTATTCAAAGGAAAGCGTACCGTGGAAGATTGGTATGTTTCACTGTAAATTATTGATTTCCCCATTCTAAAAAGTATATTTATTTAGTCAAATTGAATATATAAAAGTTTAAAATATTGGATTTAAAAATGGTTCACTATTAATAGTTGGTAAAAGTGAAATACTGAAAATTATTTTGTTCTTACATTATGTCTAAGAAACTCATAATATGGATTATAAAATTATAAGGATTATATAAAGTTTAAAATTTAGGTAATACTATTCATAACCTCTTTTGAACGGCTTGTTTGGTAAGTCATGGTGCGCTTGAACTCGGTGTTGCGTGAAGTGCAAGTTATTAAATTATTTTGAGGAAATAACACAATATGATATCTCGGGGTGTTACATAGAGGATCAATCTATCACTCTGAATGTATAATATAAAAAATAGAGATGTTGAAGGAGAAGGTAAATCGTTGAACAAAAAATAAAAATTTTGTGAACTATTTAAGAATTACTATAATGATAAATAAAATCCAATAAAAATTTCTTAAACATCAATAGATGAATACATACTATATTAATCCATCCATTGATGTGAAACTTTAAATGGAAGATGTATGTAGAATCATGATTTTGGAATTTCTGAATTGAAAAACAAAGAAATAATAAACCCTCCACCGTTTTTGAAGGATTTCTCTCTTTGTTGTATTAATAAATTATATCCATAAATAAAATATTTCAATGTGCTAATAAATAATATAAAAATATAAGAATAAAGAGTTTTATTAAAAAGTTAAGGGGATTCAAGCAACTTAAAAGTATTGAAATGCGATTACAACATCAAATTTCTATCATAACATTACAATGAAAACATACAAAAATTCCTCTTAACACCTCAACTACCACTAGGACAAATAGAACTTTCATAAATCCATGGGTAAATACCCAAAAAGTTCATGTCCACCAAATTAATGAGGGTAGGAATAGGTGGGTGGAAAGTTAAGGGAGAGAGGAATTTTCTACCCTTGCAAAATATCAGAGCCTCCTTGCATCCATCCAACAGAGGTGATGAAATGAGATTATAGATATGAAAATTTGTCTAGTCTATAGAAGAAGAAATTGAAGATAATTAATTACTATAACATATTTTTATATTTAATCCCATTTGTAATAATATCTGAGGAGTTATGGTAAACATGGTTGTATGTTATTCTAGGCCATTGAATATGGTCCATAATATCATCTTCCACTTTGGATTCCTAGATCTCCCATTAAACCATTCAATTAGATCTCTTAATAGTTTATTAAAAAAAATAATGATGTATTAGATATTTCAATAAAATATGAGCATCATTGGTTTTTTATATAATATTATATAATATAATTTTAATATATAACAATATAAATAAAATTTACGAATAACACTTATATAATATATTCTTCATATATATTGTCTATAAAATTATAAAATAGTATTACATGTCAGTCTAGACACACAGACATACATGTATATATTTATATTTAAATATTTATATAAGAAACATATAAATGAAAGTGAGGGACAGAGAGTATATATGTTTGTATGTGTGTGTATATATTAATTTAATATAGATAACATGTATATATATATATGAGTGTGTGTGTGTGTGTGTGTGTGTGTGTATAATGTAATTTTTGAATGATATAGTATGTGCACACACACACACATCTTAATTAAATTAGTTTTTTAATAAAAATAAAAAATTATTATGAATTTATATATTATAAATTATAAATTTTTATGTGTGAATATTTGAAATTTTTTAATTTGAATATATATATATATTTCATAAATATCTTTCATTTTATTATTTAATTTATCCACATTTAATAATGTTGATAAAAAAAGTAGAAACTTTTTAAATCTAGGGCTAGAAAACATAGTTAAATGTAAATCTATAAACTTTTTAAATAAATGTAAAAACATGTACAAATTGGCCACATTTTAAAACAGGGATAAAAAAAATAGCAAAATTATCCATGGTTTTTAATAAAACATAAGAAAATTAAAAAAATATACGTATATTACGAAAATAGGGTAAAAAACATGGATTAATGCCTATTTTTAGTAGGGTTACCTCTACATCCTTCTTCCACCTCGTTTTTCTAGTCTCGTGTGGTGTTCTTGGCCGGAGTTTCAGATCCTGACTCCTCTACGTTATCCCCTTCTTGGTCAATCCCTTTTGGATATAGCTTTTTTCCTTCTCCTCGGTGCCTTCCCCCTTCCTGCCTATTTTCTATTTGCCTCCTCCTCTCCCTTTCCTCCACTTTCAACTCACCTTGAGTCAGGGCTCTTTCTATCTAGTTCTTGATCTCTCATCAGTTCTGTTGATGGCACCTTCTATTTCCTTCAAGGCAGTTCTGTTTGATGGTCCCGTCGTGAGTGTTTGTTGATGGAAACCTTGGCTGTTCAAACCTAACCTGACCTCATGTCCCTCCGTACCTCTCCAGGTCAGATCTAGAGAATGGGTGACAAAGTGGTTTTGGGACCTATGGTTTGTCGGTCAATGGTTTTACCAGGTGCTCTCGCATCGTCATTCTATCGTTTGTCTTCTGGTTCCAGTTTCATCTTCATATGGAGACCTCGGTTGTTCAAGTCCCTGATCTGGTCTCAAGATCCTCTCCTCCTCTCCCAGTCAAATCTGAGCAGTGGTACCAAAGAGATTTTGGGATGTTGGATTTGGTGGTGGATGGTATTCTTTGTGCATCCAGAGCCAATTCCTCCTTTGAAGAAGATCTGGTTTCCTTCTTCTACTTTGGTGACATTCAAAGCTAGCAACGACATCGACAATGGTGATGTTTTTGGTCAGTGCTCCTTCATCAAATCAGTAGTGATGGTTTATATGTTTATTTTGACATGCGTTCATTCTCAATGCTTTTTGGTGATGGGGTCATTTAGTTCCTGTTTTGGTATTCTAAATTTCTGGTTATGGCGGCCATATGTGTTGTTCACGATGGTATATGTCTATGGGGTTTTTTTCTTCGATACGACGTGCTCGCTATGCATATGGTTTGATGTTGTGGTTGAAGATGATCGGTGGTCCAATGTGTTGGTGTTTTACATTGGCAAGGATGATCTTCTGTGGTCGGCAGATGACTGGTGGGGTGATAGTCTCACAATGATAGCAGTGACAGGATGGCTATGCCGACAGTGGGTCTCATAATGATGGCAGGCGCAATTAAATGACTTTGGCTGATTTGGATTCTCATGGCTCGAGTACTCATTTTGAATTGGTGTGTTGTTGAAATTTGAACTTAGTTTGGATTTTTCATCCAGTATCCCATGCAGGATTTAGTTCCCGCTCATCAATAAAGTAGGTTTTTGAAAATATAAAAAAATGATAATTTTCAGTTCAAGAGTAGGGTTTAATTATTTTTTTCGAATAAGTTATGATGAAAATTAATATTGAAAATAAAACAACCTATATTGAATCAATTTTAATTTAGAATTAACCTAATATTTCATTGTTTAAAATAAAGGTGTTATAATTTAGAACATCCTAGGATTGATTTCCTTATCGTAGGATTGATTTTTTTTTATTTCATGATACTCACACTAACCATTTTGGTTTTAGTCAATGGATTAAATTTTTTGGAATTTCGTAAACAATGAGTGTGGTTGACAATACTATAGTCATATTAATGAAAAATAAAAATGAATCTAATATGGATTGCATAATCTCTTGGCTATTCTAACTTGACTATCTAAATCTATTAAAAATAAAAAATTCTTGCTGAACTATAAAATTACCCAAGGAAGTAACTACTCTAAATTGAGTTTTCTAGGCAGTAGAGTCTGACCTCATTTAGTGGGTCTTCTAATAGATAAATTTATGAGTTGTGGATCAATACAATAGCATAGATATTTTAGTTTATCCAGTACAAGTGGACGGGAATGGTTGTTTTCTTGATTTATCATTAGGAAGGTGAATATGAATTCTTGTAGAATCTCATTCTGAATCTGAGGTGGGAGGAATAAATTGAATCTTTGGAGGTGGAGGACTTTATGATGTAAATTTTAAGTTACTATTTTCCTTGAACTATTTATTATAAAATAAAGTGGGAATTCCTAGATTTGAATTAAAAAGAGGATGAATCCATTGGTACCTATAAAGAAAGATTCATATGACATGAAAGTTACACTTATTATATCACCAATGAATATAAAAGAAAAATAAATTGTATATTTAGTATCTTAAAACCAAGTCTCCTAAAGGATTTATCTATAAGGTACTTTGTTAGATATGAAGAAATACTTTAATTCCCTCTCAAGGTGGAAATAGATACTGGAGACTCCAATTATTCTAACATTTTATAGGAAAAGAATAGAAAAATTAATTTTCAAGGAAACTCAAATGATATATCCCGAAGAAAAGAAAACGAATATTTATATATGCTAATAATCTAAGAAGAATCATGGAGGAAATTTCTTAAAAAGTATTGGTAAATTATTTTAGTATGAAAGATATTTTCATTAGGCACATGAATGTTGAAGAGATATGAAGAGACCAACCATTGAAATAGATTAAAAAAATTCTCAAAATAATTCACTAGACACACTTCAATGCTATAATTATAAATATTAATTTAATTATTTAAAACATTGCAACAATACAAGGGTTAATGATGATAATTGACATTTGAAAACTCCTATGATAAGGGAGAAATGGAAAGACATTTAAATCACAAGCGTGAAAGTGGGTCATGAAAATGAAGTGGTAAAATTTCCAAACATCTTCAGAAAAACAAATACAAATGTTTTATTTGATTCTATTTTTTATTACTCATTTATATATTATAATTCTTCTAAGATCATCAAATCATTACCCTAATGATTTATATTGATTAATCATCAAACAATATCAAATGTGTTATGATTTTACCACAATCCAATAACTGTTGTCCAATTGAATATTATGGGGAAAAGTTTCCTGAAAATATTATAGTTATCCCTTTAGTTGAATTTGATGTGATATGGGACATGGATTAGATCTCTCTACATAGAGACCATATCTATTAATGGGATCGATAAAATATATTTCATATTCCAAATAATCCCAATATCATCTAACAATGAAAGGCTAATTTTTAACTTTATATGAATGTTACTTTCATTATGTGGGTCTTGTTACCCAGAAATGAGAGATATATATCTCATATTCTTGGGAGAAAATTATATATAGAGGAAAATTATTATTTTTAGGAATATGTCGATGTATTATGGAAGAGTTATTTGGTCTTCCCAAGGATTTTGAGGTTATGTTTTCAATATTAGTCAAACTCGATGCCACACCTATATTAATGACACCTTATAGAAAAAACATTTTTGAATTAGATAAATTAAAGAAGAAACGTCATGATAAACTAGTTATAGATTTTATATACCCATGTGCTTCACCATGGGGTACAACTGCCATCTTTATTTAGAAAAAATAAGGATTAATGCATCACTGTTTTGATTATCATAAACTTAACAAGATCACTATTAAGAAATAATATCTTATACCATATACTGAAGACTTTTTCAATAAACTAAAAGAGAGTCAATAATTCTAATGTATTGATCTTGATCAGGATATCATCAATTAATGGTGAAGAGAGAGGATATGTAAAATAAAACCTCCTGTACAGGTTATAAACACTATGAATTTATTTGGAAACCATTTTTAATTAAAAATTCCACCACTATCTTCATGTATTCGATGAATTTGATATTAATAGATTATATTGTTCAATATTATATAGTCCTTGTAAATGATATACTCATATATTACAAGGTTAATGAAGAACATAAATATCATTTTGGGATTGTTTTGTATACCTTGAGATATAATCTATATTGAAAATTTAGTAAGAGTGAATTTTTTCTATAGAATGTATCATTTTAAGAAAATGAATTCACAAGTGAGGGTATGTATATGGATCCATTATAATATAATGTGAATTATGAATGACACAGAAAAACCGCTATAACCCAGATCTATAGTTTCATTGGATTTTTGGGATACTATCAACGTGTTATGGGACCTTACTTTCATTTTTTGAAACCATTACCCGAGTTCACTTGGACGGGAGTCATGTTCCCTTTGATAAATGAATGTGATGAAAATTTCCAAAGGTGTAAGAGAATTTTAGTTAGAGATTACATACTCACACTACCCAAGAGTGGATAAGGGTAACAAATTAACCATATAAATTAAAATTTCATGAGAAAATTTAATATATGAATTATTTGGAGATTGAAGTTGTAATATTTTCATTAATGATATGGAAGAATTATATATATGGTTTAAATTTTGATATACATATATAATGAACATAATATCTTAAAGTATATATAACACATATAGAGTTTAATATGTTCTAAATTAGACAGTAAGAGTTTATCAAGGACTATAACATCTCAATACATTAAAATATTAGAACGATGAACAAGGTGGATGATGCTCTTAGTAAGAAAAATCATGATACCTTATCCATGATGTGAATTAAAAGAGACATGAAACTTATATATTTACAA
Source organism: Viscum album (assembly GCA_963277665.1). Taxonomy (NCBI): domain Eukaryota; kingdom Viridiplantae; phylum Streptophyta; class Magnoliopsida; order Santalales; family Viscaceae; genus Viscum; species Viscum album. The sequence goes on from OY728132.1 coordinate 495,855,548, forward strand.
ATTATAGACATTTAAAGCATAATATAAGTGAAAATATTCTATCTTTTAAAAATGACAGTGAAAAACTATCAATGTAATGATTATGGAGGCATAGAAGGGGGATATGGATTTACAAAGAAGGTAAGAAAAATTTCAGAGTTCAACCATAAAAATGATGGAATTATAAGATTCAAGGAAATCAATATGTGTCCCATTAATACCATCAATTAATGATCTATTTGATGATTCACATAACTCTCAATTCACCCCTAAATAATAATTTTATATTTTTAATAAAATTGCATTTGGTTATGTGGGAACCTTACCGATTAAATGACATGAAACCAAATAACTGATACAAACAAGACCCTAAATCTCACAAAAAATAATGTGTACACCAAGAATTTTATTATAAAAGGTTCAATAAAACCAAAAGAAATCTATAAATTGATAAATTCTCTTGATTGACTACACGTGGATTCATAATGGTTTTCTGATTGTACTTATACTGCCATGACCTGTCCCCTGGGGCCCATGTCGTGACTACCCCAAACCCGCCTTCTATAGGCCAGGGGCTATCAACTGGCACTGAAAGGCATATTCCCCAAAAATGGGAATGCATTTCCTTTATAACCTATATGAACACGCAACCAAGCACAGAACAAGATACGAACACAAGTCAACTTTATAGAAAAAGAGTTCAGAAAGTAAAATGGGGGCTAGAATACAAGCCCAACTGTAAAAATACAAGAATAACTAAAATAAAATACAACTAAAGAAAGAGAAAAGGTAACCACTGGATCATCCTCTGAGGTTCCTACCTAAAGGGTAGGTACAGATTACCGCCTCAGTACTCCACATCCACTCGTCTCCACTACGTACCGACACACTGTATGGTCTACCTCTAGGCACCGTCCAGTCCTGGTACTCTTAGCCTTAGTCAGCGTTGTTCATCGTTTGCATCCAACACAACATGTTGCGGGAATATCCTGTGTAGGGTTGTGTATAACAATACTCAGTATGGACCCCGAGACCCTCAAGGTCTCCCAAACACCACCAAGGATATACCATAAATTATGAAATCAACATATAACCCTAATTAGGTATATTCCCATACATATACATATGTTATCAATTAATCCATCTCAATCATGAGAAAAACATTGAGATACTGACTCATCTCACACCATGATTAATTATAGGGGTAGTAACAAGTAACATCCCCCATCACATCATTGAACACCTTGGATACTAGAGATCCCCTCCTCTATTGAGTATAGTGGGCCTTCCGCGTCACACAGAGGTGCTTCCCACAATCCTTGGACTGCTGAGGTACTACTCCTATCGAGTACTATGGGTCTGTCGCGTTACATAGAAGTGCTAGCCACTATGGGTCTGCCGCATCACATAGAGGTGGTCCCCCTCATGACATACTAAGGTACTCCTCCTGTTGAGTACCGTGGGTCTGCCACGTCACACAGAGGCGCTAGCCACTATGGCCTGCTGAGGTACTCCTCCTGTCATGAAATGTGGGTCTTTCGTGTCACACGAAGGAGCTCCACACCATGGGTCTACCGCAACACATAGAGGTACTCCCCGTGGGGCCTGTCAAGTCACTCCAAGTCTAAAAGGTCAGGAGTCGTCAAGTCTCATCCAACAATCGGGTTCCTGCACTATGCGTGCACGCCTCCAGGAGGATCCATTACATGAGCTACTGGTTGATACTCATACTACCACGAAGTCCCACGAAGAAGCATTTCAATGGTCTGCCACGTCATAGGGGTCTCAACGCTATAGAAGACGCGTGAATCGGAAGCTCGGTCTGTGAGTTATTAGTTTTTTTGTCCGGGGGCCCAATTGGATTCATGCTCAATCTAACATGAACATTCCCCATGTTAATCCAAAACTCTTGTGGGGTATACCCAAAGGGACTATCTCGCTCCAAGATTTCTAGAACCGCTGACGGTTTGTCAAACAGACGTTCGGTTCTAATGTTATGGTCCACATAAAGTAAATGGGTCGTATCAGGTCTAGGTCTAGTCTGACTCATCCTGGCCTTGGTCAACCCAGTTCGGGTCGACCTAGCTCGTGGTGCGGACTGGCCCGCTGAGCAGTCCCATAGGCCTGAGGGCCCATGGTACCATGGGGCGCCGGAGGTTGCGGGTCGGCTTGGCCGCGGACGACGATGGTGGCTTGGCGGATGACAACAGTTGCTCGGCCCATTCGGTGGTGGCGTCTTAGACCGGACAACATCAGCTGCTCAGCGATGTCGACGGTGGTGGATTATACCAGAAGCCAGCGGCCATGGGTGATGCATCGGGGCCACAGGTGGCGGATCCGCGGGTGCGGAGGTCGCGAGACAGCAGTGGCTGCGGGGCAGTGTCATTGCGCCATCGCCATCGTCACGTTCAACGCAACAAATCATAACATGTTTTTCAGAGGGGTCATGGCATGTTTGTTTGGCCCATACACTCCACGTTTGGTTGGTAGCATATTGCTCGACATGAACTTGAAGAAGAACATCAAGATTTGCAATATCCTACAATGATTTATCACCAATCCCGAAAAATAATTCTAGGGAAGAACATGGGAAAAGTATTCATAAAAAAAATAAACCCCTACCTCGATTGATTCATCAATGGAGTCACGAGGAAGAAGAAAAATCATTGGGAAAAGACGGAAGTCGGTGTTGTCGACATTTTCCTCGATTTTCAGTTCGTTCGTTGTCCTGTTGCTTGATTCTGAATAACTTTCTTCGATGGCGTTCTTCGTTGGAGAGATTTTCTCCCAATTCTCCAAGATTTTTCCTTTTTTCCAAGATTTTCCCCAAATTCCACCCAAATGAATATTATCCAACATAATAGATTAATTTGGCATAATTTTAAATTCAATTAATAAATTAATTGATGGGTCACATATTAAATTAAGGTGTGTTGGCACAATTAATGTGGAGGAAGGTCAAGAGGCTCCTTCACATTAAAGAGGGAGTTGGGAGGTTTCTCCCTCATTAATAGGGGAGTTCAAGAGGTTTATACCTTGTGTGGTCCCCACCACCATAATATCCACATGTGGGTGGTTACAGCAAATAAAATAAAATCTGTGATTATTTTATTTTATTATTTCAACAAATAAAGCCAAAAATAAACTTTCACCCTTGACCAAGTTCCATCGAGGTGAAAGTATTCTTTATAGAATACCAGCACTGCAAGTTCAACGGTGCCCTCAGATTTCAATTCTGAGCATGAGTTCAAAATTTATAAAACCCGCTCATACGTTTACTAAACGTAGCTAAAAAATGTTCAGAAATTCATTCCGGGCACTTCATGCCTCGGAATCACGCACCGTCAATTTTCGCAGACTCATAAAATTCTCATATATTTAAAAAAAAATTACATGGAAATTCTGGGTCATTACATTCTCCCCACCTCAGGGCTTTACGTCCCCATAAGTCACAACTCAAATTGGGTAAACAAGTGGGGATACAGAGCGTACATCTGATCCTCTCACCCCCATGTGCTTTACAGTAGGTTCCCCTACTACCAGTGAACATACACCATAGGTATCGACCGCCCACGTAGGTCCCACTTTTGTCGATCCTTAATCACAAATGAAACCTCAAAAAACGTCGCCCCATCATCAATGTCCAGGTCATTGTGGACGATGTCATGGGATGGGTCATGCACGTATCCCCTTAGCTGGGATACATGGAAGACGTCGTGCATCCAGTGCAACCGAGGTAGAAAATCTAAGCGGTAAACCACATTGCCAACTCTACTGAGGACCTGGGAGGGTCCGATTAATCTCAGAGATAACTTGCAACCACGGCCAAATCTCCTCAAACCAAATCAGGGTGAGACCCGTAGAAAGATGTGGTCGCCATCCTTGAACTCCATAGGTCTCCATCTCTTGTCGGCAAATGACTTTTTCCTGCTCTGTACAGTCTTCATCTACTCCTGGATGATCTGCACTTTCTCTGTTGTAGCCATTACCATCTCTGGTCCCATAAGTGCGGACTCCCCTGGTTCAGTCCAGCACAAGGGTGATCTACAAGGTCACCCGTACAACGCCTCAAAAGGTGTCATCCAAATAGTGGAGTGATAATTGTTGTTGTATGAAAACTCCAAAAAAGGTAAGTTTTCCTCCCAACTACGACCAAAGTCAAGGATGAAAACAAGAAACATGTCCTCAAGGGTCTGTATGGTCCGATCAATCTAGACATTCATCTAAGGATGGAAGGTGGTGCTCAAATGAAGCTATGTCCCGAAAGCCTCTTGAAACCCCTTCCATATTCAATAAGTAAAACACGCATTACGATTAGAGACAATCATTGAGGTTACTCCATGTAGCCACACAATCTCCTGCACATAGAGGCGTCCTAAGCTCTCTACTGAATCCTGCTCTCTGATCGGTAGGAAGTGGGCCGACTTGGTGAGTCAGTCATCGATCACCAAAATCGAGTCATGACCCCAGGATGTACGTGGAAGTCCTGTCATGAAGTCCATGGATATCTCATCCCAATTCCACTTTGGGACCTATAAAGGCTGAACCAATCATTCTGGTACTTGATGCTCCACCTTCACTTGCTGAAAAGTGAGGCACCGAGAGACAAACTATTCTACTGTTTTCTTCATTCCCGGCCACCTGTGCTATCGTCAAAGATCCTGGTACTTCATCACCACTCCCGTATATACCTCTAGAGGGGAAGTGTGTAACTCTGTCAACACTTCCTTCTGAAGTGACACCAGTACCATTGTATGTTATCTGAAGAGGATGACGTGCTCCCCAACTACAGAAAATCCATCAGGTTCCTGTCTTGTGGATATCTGAGCACGTCATGTCTCGTAGTTAGCGTACCCATGTTGTGCCTCCCTAACTCCCTGAAGGAGTGGGGGAATGACTGTAAGAGACCGAAGAAATTATTCTCTATCTCTATCCACAAAGGATATCTATAAAGTAATGAGCTTCTCCGTCACCTTGCCTAGGAGTTGTATACCAAACCTCCTACTGAGTGCATCTTTTACAATGTTCCCCTTCCCAGGAGTATAGAATATATCGAATCCATATTCCGGGAGGAACTAAAGACAGCCTCGTTGTCTCAGGTTCAGGTCCTTCAGAAAGAAGATATACCCGAGACTCTTGTGATCCAAGTACACTATAAAGTGCTCGCCCATAAGATAGTGTCACCACATCATTAAGGCGAAGACCACTGCTGGTAAATCTAGGTCATGGGTAGCATAGTTCTTCTCATGCTACCTCAGCTATTGAGAACCATATCCCATTACTCCTCGCTCCTGCATTAGGACACATTCGAATCTGGCCCCTAATGCATCACAGTATACTATGTACCAGACGCCCTCCTCTGGAAGCCTCAAGTTGGAGGCACTAGTCAACCTCTGCCTCAGCTCCTGAAAAATACACTAGAATATCTCTGACCAAATGAAGGGTTTCCCCTTCTTTATCAATGCTGATAGTGGTGCTGCAACTCTGGAGAAATCTGGCACAAATATCTAGAAGTATCCGGCCAAACCAAGGAAACTTCGTACCTCCGTCACACTCCAAGGTGGCTCCCAAACAAGTACCACATCAATATTCGCTGGATCCACTGAAAATCCAGCCTAGGATATGACATTTCCTACAAAGTGAACCTCTAGGATCCATAACTAGAAATTTGAGTGCTTACCATAATGCTGGTGCTCTCGGAGTGTGTCCGGTACTACCCGCAAAACATAAGCATGCTCCCCCTTAGTAGTCGATTAGATCCGAATTTCATCGATGGAGACTACTAAAAAGCGATCTAGGTATGGATGAAATATCTTGTTCATGAGTCCCATGAACTCTACTGGATCATTGGTCACATCGAATTGAATAACCAAGAACTCATGAGGGCCATACCGACATCTGAAGGTTGTCTTCTACAGATCCTCATCTCGCACTCTGAGCTGGTGATACAATGATCTGAGGACTATCTTCGAGAACAATTATGCTCCCTTCAGCTACTCAAAGAGGTATTCAATCCTCTGGAGTGGGTATTTTTTCTTCACAGTCACTTGGTTCATGCACCGATAGTCGACACAAAGTCTCAATCTCCCATCCGCCTTCTTGGCGAACAAAATTGGGGCTGCACAAGGTGAAACACTGGGCAAGATGAACCCCTTCCTCTGTAAGTCCTCCAGTTGTACCTGCTGCTCATGATTCTCCACAAGAGCCATTCGATATGCTTGTGTAGATATCGGTGTCATCTCGGGGTAAAATTCAATGTAAAATTATACCTATCTGCGAGGAGGTAGACCTTGAACATCATTAGGGAAAACATCTGCATACTGGTCCACCACTACAGGGTAGCTTGAAATTTTCACATCAATATATCTGAGGGTAAGGCTTTCCAACCTATGAGTGATCGGATGTACTCTCCTCCAGGTAAGTCCATACTATGCTGCAAAGGATCCTTTCTTTCCAGTGAAGGTAAACATTGTCCCATACCTGTGGACACACTACACTTTGTGCCTAATACAGTAAATCTGAGCATGGAATCTAGATAACCAGTCCATACCCAAGATGAAGTCATAAGGACTCAATTCCTCTACTAGGAGATCCCAACCAAATATCTCACCTCCTAGAGTAAGCTCACACTGCCAGAACCAGTGCGTAATTGTCTAATCTGCTCCCGTAGGATTCTCTAGCCCTAAGGATCAAGCCAACGGCTCCGTCGGAATCTCCAACCAATGAACAAGGGACGTGGGAATAAAAGAATGACTGGAAGACTTGTATATAAGTACTACAACTAAGTTGAAGTAGACATAGATCATAACTCTTATCATCTCCGGAGCATCATGATCATATGCCTCAGCTTCCTAGAGTTGATCTCTCCCATGTCTGCCTGCACCCTGCCGTCAGGGTGGACCACCTAGTGGTGGTGGGTGCAACATCTCGAATCATCACCCACCACCAGCTGTACGGAGAGCTCCTCTACCAGGTCCGCCAGCTCCCTGCGGACCACCTCAGTCGAACCTCTGTCTCTGTCTGGGTGGTCCTTAGACCATCTATTGATCATCCTTATGATGGGATGGAGAGTCACGAGCCATGTTACCCTGCCCGCCACATGAGTAACACAGCATGATCCTTGCTTGACTAGTTCCGCCTCGGGTGCCCCGCTAAACCGATCCTGAATCATGTGGTCGTCCACCTATAGGTCTGGTCTTCTTTGACCTATGCATCATCTGTCTACTACTAGCTGTAGAATACTCTGCTACGTGACGACTGGTAGTGGGTCTCGCTGCTGGTGACTTCTCGACAACGAAACTCTTCGCCAGGAGGGCTCTCTGTAATACCCCCACCTACGTTAGAATGCTGAGTGAGATCATTGAATCCTTGATCTCCCACCTAATCCCCTGATCAAAAGTCTGGTCCATCAAGAAAGGGTCCAAAACCATATTGGTGGAGTAGCATGAGAGGTCAGTGAACCTCGCTGAGTACTGAGCTACCGTCATGCTACCCTCATGCAGATGAAGAAGCTCATGTATATGCTATGCACCAAGAGTTGCTGAGACAAAATCTGCCTGAAATAGGCTCTCAATGTCTTCCCAGAGAAGATTCAACTCATCTTGAACCTGGATAATCAAGTTCCACTATCTACCTACTACTTCATATAGATGGATGACAGTAAGGATCACCATGAGATCAGCTGGTGTCCCTATGAGTCGGAAGACTCTCACAATAGCCTCCATCCAATCCTCAGTCGCCTATGGGTCCATCTCTCACCTGAACCTGGGTGGCCTATGTGATGGAACTCGTGCAACGTGCTCAAGCGCCATGCACTCTCTACTAATGGGGATGGTGGAATCAGTGGTCCAACGAGTAATGGTACTGATGGTGCCTCTGTTGGTGCCACTAATGGAAGCGGGACCTACACTAAGGCCTCGTCGCTCGGTGGGCTATCAGTGCGTGCTACTCTCAGAACCCAAGCAGGCTGTCTGCATGGAGGAATCCTAAAAAGAAACAGGTTCACCATGGTCAATAAGTTATATCTGGTGTGCTGACTCAAAGAGATAACAAAGAAATATATTGGAAACACACACGTAATCAGTGTTTTTGTGCACTTAGTTGAAAATTATAAGTCAGGGTCTTGGTGTATGGATACGTCGGCCGCCGCACCAACACTGGACCCCCTGAAATGAAAACCGCACCCATTACAACAAAAACTATTGCTTCATAGAAAAGATCAGAGTCCAAGTTCTTTGGTAGAACCAAATCCTCTGATACCAATTGGTCATGACCCTTCCCCTGGGGCCCATGTCGTGACCACCCCAAGCATGAATTTCATAGGCCAGGGAATGACGACTAGCACCGAAAGGCGTATTCTTCAAAACTGGGAAGGAATTGCCTTTATAACTTGTAATCACATGAAACCAAGAACACGGAAAGATACGAACACAAGTTTACTATATAAAAAAAGGAGTGATGAAAGTAAAAAGGGGGTCAGAATACAAACCTAACTATAAAGATACAAATAAAAAGAAAATACAAAACAACTGAAGAAAGATGAAAGACCGCTACTGGATCATCCTTCGAGGTTCCTACCTGAAGGGTCAGTACAAATCACCTCCTCAGTACTCAACATCCACCCATCTCCTCTACGTACCGACACGTCGTATGGTCCACCTCCAGGAACCATCCTGTCCTGGTACTCCCAGCCTCAGTTAGTGTTGTCCGTCATCTACATCCAACACAACAAGGTGAGGGCATTGCCTGTGCGGGGTTGAGTATAATAGTATCCAATAGGGACCCAAAGACCCTCAAGGTCTCACAAAAACCAGCAAGGTTAAACCAAATAGTATGAAATAAATAGATAACCCTACATAGGTATATGCCCATACATATACCTACGATATCAATTAATCCATATCAATAATGGGGAAAACATAGAGATACTGACTCATCTAACACCAGGATTTATTCTATGGGTAGTAACAAGTAACATCCCCAGTCACATCATCGAACACCTCGGCTGCTGGAGATCCCCTACTCTATTGAGTATAGATGGACTACCACATCACACAGAGGCACTTCCCCAAACCTTGGACTGCTGAGGTACTGCTCCTATTTAGTACTATGGGTCTACCATGTCACACAGTGGTGCTCCCCACTACGGGTCTTCCATTACAAACAGAGGTGCTCTCCCTCGTGACTTGCTGAGGTACTCTTCATATCGAGTACTGTGGGTCTGCCGCATCACACAGAGGTGCTCCCCACCAGGGCTTGCTGAGGTATGCCTCCTGTCGTGTATTGTGGGTCTGCCACTTCCCACAGACGCTCTCCCCACTGTGGGTCGACCGTGTCACACAAAGGTGCTCCTCACTTGTCCTTTCAAGTCACTCCAAGTCGAAAAGTTCAGCAGTCGTCAAGTCTCATCCAGCTACTGGGTTCCCTCACTTTGATCGCTCGTCTCCAGGAGGCTCTACTCCATGAGCTACTGGTAATTACTCCAATATCCATGAAGTTTCATGAAGAAGCATCTCAAAGGACCTCCATGTCATTGGGGACTCAATGAAATAGGTAGCGCGTCAACCGGACGCCCAGTCTGTGAGTTATTAGCCTTTTAGTCCCGGGGGCTCGGTTGGATTCGTGCTTGATCCAACTTGACCATTCCCCATATTAATCCAAAACTCAAGTGGGGTATACCCAAAGGGACTGTATCACTCCAGGATTTCCAATGACATTTAAATTTCATCAAACAGATGCCCGGAGCCAAAGTTATGGGCCAAGTAATGTAAATGGGTCGTATTAGGTCTGGGTTTGGTCCGACGTGGTTGGACCGACCCGACCAGTCCTAGCCTGGGTCGACCCGGCCTGACCCACTGGGTCAAGCCCAGCTCATGGTGTGGCCTGACCCACTGGGTGGCTCTACCCTCTGAGCAATCCAGTAGGCCGTGAGGGATAAGGGTATCGTGGGTCGGCTCGACCACAGACAACAGCGACAGTTTGGCGGACATTGGCAATGGCTCGGCCTGGTCGGCGACGACGACTCAGCCCAGAAGGAGGTTGTGGCTCTTCCCGATCAGTGGAAGTGGATAAGATCGGATAGCGATATCCAGGGATAGCGAGGCGGGGCCGCAGGTGGCGGAGCCTCGGGCACGGAGGTCACAAGGAGGCGGTGGCTGCATGGTGGTGTTGGTGCGTCGTCACCTTCATCACATTCAACACCACAAATCATGAAAAGATTTTTGGAGGGGTCAGGCCATGTTTTTTGGGCCAATGCCCTCTGTGTTAGGGTGGTAGCATATGGATCGACAAGAACTTGAAGAAGAACTTCATGCTTTAAAACCTCCCGCAACGATTTATTTACAATATAGAAAAAGAATTCTTGGGAAGAACATGGGAAAAGTATTCATACAAAAAATAAACACCTACCTCAATTGATTCATTGATGCAGTCGTGAGAAAGGAGAAAAATAATTGGGAAAAGATGGATGTCAGTGTCGTCGGCGTTTTCCTCGATTAATGGTTCATGCTTTTTCCTCTTGCCTGATTCCGAAGAACGTTCTTCGATGGCGTTCTTCGTTGGAGATCTTTTATCCCAATTCTCCAAGCTTCTCCCTTTTTTCCAATATTTTCCCCAAATTCCACCCAAATGACGATTATCCAACTTAATATATTATGTTAGAACAATTTCAAATTCTATTAATTAATTAATTGATGTGTGGCATAATAAATTAAGGAGGGTTGATACAATTAATGTGGGGGAAGATCAAGAGGCTCCTCCATATTAAAGAGGGAGTTGGGAGGTTTATCCCTCATTAAGAGGGGAGTTCAAGAGGTTTTTACCTTTGGTGGTTCCCACCACTATAATATCCACAAGTGGGTGGTTACAAAAAACAATATAAAATGTGTGATTATTTTATTTTATTATTTCTACAAAAAAACAAAAAATTAACTTTCACCCTCGACCAAATGCTGCCGAGGTGAAAGTCTTATTATGAAAATATCAGTGATGTGAGTTCAACGGTGCCCCCAGATTTAAATTATGATCACTAGTTCAAAGGTTATAAAAACCGATCATACATTTACTGAATGTACCAAATTTTTTTCAGAAATTCATTCCGCGTACTCCGGGCCTCTTAATCACGCGCCGTCAATTTTCACAGACTCATAAAATTTCCATATATTTAAAAAACATTTAAAAGGAAATTCTGGGTCTTTACATGTACCTTGTACTTGGAATGTCACCTTAGATATAGGGGAGTAAAATTAGAGATATTTGGGTTCAGGTAGAATAACATAGGTCATACATCCATTCCAAAACATGATATTTGAGAATTATATCCACCATCCCTATAAAATTAGGATTAATAGTTTCTGTATTAGGTACTACTAATGGGTTTTAAAATTGAGAACACAATGACCCCATCCCATCTATCTTATAATGCCATACTGTATGATTCAATGATTCTAATTACTACCGGACCATCACCATAATAGGGATGATTGGTGATATTTATTACTCAATCTATTTGGAATATGGATTAGTCCTTGAAAAGTTTTACATTCCTTCCATGGTAGAGATTAAAACCATCTACATCAACAATCAATTGTTTTCCCTTATTCACTAGTGAGATATAGGGATCTATAGCATCTTAAACTTCCACCAATGAAACTTGAAAGGGACTAATGTGACCATTCCCACATTTAACACACACAATGGAAAATTTTTATGGAGTCTAAGATTACAGTGTTTAAGGGGTAAGTTACCTCTAAAATACATTATTAATCCCTTATCATACTGCATCCCAAAATTCATAAGAGTATAGCGAGGAAGCAAGTGGAACTATGGGTATCACTTTACCTACCTCTAATCCTCTTTAACATGGGGAACCATAAGAATGACTAAAGTGACATTTAATATGTGTCATGTAGAGATTCTGTGGGGTTCAATGAGTGGATCTTGGATAGATTGGGAAGTGAATATATAATCATTTGATGGATCCTGAAATAGACCTTCAGTCATAGAGATAAACATTTCCACCTTATATATTGATCTTGGAAATGACCTCATCAAATATGTCATATACCATATCATTCACTAGCTATAATGGAATCACATAAATGTATCGAAATCTTAATAATCATAATAATGGAAAAATGAAGAAGGGTATTATAGAATATTTATTTATATGCTTTTTTTTCTAGTAATTTATGACTAAGAGACAAATGTTTTAGTGGATGATGTAACAATTACCCAAAAATATATGGAAATTAGTGAATATCACCATGTATTTCATTAATGGTATTTGTAAACCTTTTAAATATTATAACTACATATGGGTTAATGTTGATCACCTTACAAATTAGAAAAAATCATTTACATTAGAGAAGATTTCATACATGATCAACTTTTATGATATATATAAAAGAAGTATTAAGGATTAATGGAGTACTAATATCAATGGTATCTGATCAAGATTCAAAATATTACTCAATTTTCTAGATAATTTTTTAAATAATAATTGAATTAAGAGTTGATATTTAACACTTATTATCATGCCCATATAGATGTCCAATCAGAAAATAAAATTCAAACCCCAGAAAATATGTAGAGAACCTACTCAATTTATTTTAATGGAGGTTGGGAAAAACAATATCTCCTAGTATTGTAATAATATAACAACAATTTTCATATTATTATTCATATGGAATAATATGAGGCTCTATATGGGAAGATTTTTATAACTCTAATGTATTGTGATAAAGTAGGAGAGTGTAAACTATTGGGACTAGATATTACTCAAGAATGGTTATATATGATTCAAACCATTCAAAGGCACCTCAAAACAACAAAAAATCAATAGAAAATTTATACACATAATAATTGGTAAGATTTAGAGTTTTATGTCAGAGAAAAGTTATTATTTTGAATATCACCATGGATGACAATTATGAGATTTAAGAATAAGCGAGTGTTTCTTATATATACTTTCCATTTTTAAATCCTAGATCAATTAAGGCTAATAGCTTATCATCTTATAGATTCATCAAACCACTCTCAATTGAATGATGTATTCCATGTGTTAATTTTTTGGAATCATATAATGCACCTATTAAATAGATTTAACTTATAGGTTTTACAACTAGATCATGTTCTCTTTTATGAGAAACAACCGGTATAAATCATGTATTGTAGAGATAAAGTATTGTGTAACAAGTTCACTAACTTAGTTTAAGTTCAATGGTGGAATATTATATTTGATGAAGAAATGTTGAAACTTAAATATGAACTGAGGAAGAAGAAACCTTATACATTTTCATCAGAGTAATGAAAATTTTAGGGATAAATTCTTTGAAGGGGGTAGAAATAACACCTCATAATTTTTGTATGTATTTCCCTTTAAATAAATCCATTTGTAGATTATGATACAAACAAAACAAAACAAATGTGAATAATGTTTTATCATAATGTAATATAATAAAAGATATATAAATGAAATATTATGAACAAAGTATAATTTTTTTTTCTAATTTATAAAGGAAAATATAATTGATTTTAAAGAAACTGTTTCTTATGAATCAAGCTTTTTTTTGTAAAATTTATAACTTTTAAGGATTGTATTCAATAAAATATATTTCTGATATTAAAAGAATGATTATTAAAATTAATTATTAATATAAAATAAATAATTAACTCTAAGTATTATTACTTTAACTCTTCATATATAATAAAATTATTTGTTTAAAAACATTATTATTATTATATACTATGTTTGTATTTAATGTATAACCTTTTTTATTCATATTTTATATATTTATTTTATTTTAATGAAATGATTTTATATATATTCAAGAAAATTTATAATAATTACTAATTAATATGTAGTATAAAATGTTTATAAATTCATTTTTTTCTAATAAAATCATTTTTCTAAAAATTTACTTTTTATTTCACTCTATGAACTTATATTAAAATTAATATTAATCACATTTATAAAATGAAGAATGAAAATAATTATTCAAAATTTTAATCAATATGTCAAATCATTTTATTGAGCTCAATTTCATTTTTAATCATAAAAATAAGCTGCCTATGTAAAAGCTATTCACCATGGTAACCACTAAGATATTGTAAGATGGTTAAATTAAGGGATAAAGTCAAATAATGTCAAAAAATATATCTTTAAATGGAAATATTATGGATTTATAAACCTACACAATATCATATCAGATTATTTTTCAATTATTTATCAACTTGCCTTCAATATTTCATTCCTTTTATATTAATAAATGATTGTTTATAAAAATTCCACCCATATCTTATATAATACGAACCCTTATATTCCACATAAAACTATAAGGTTCCTTATAAATTATTTTGAATCCATAAAAAATAATCTATATCACAAGAAAATATCACAATTTGGATCTTTTGGTCCCATGAATGAGTCTAAAAAGTTTTATTTATAAGAGGCTCTATAAGGGGAGATTCAAGTCTTCAAGTAAGGTGTTATATTTTATTTGATAATTATTTTATATGTTATTCATAAAAATCTTGTTGAACCTAATTAATTAAATTAATAAAATGTATTTTATATCACTAATATTCTTTAAAAGTGATATTATTACTACATAATAACATTTTCTTAATTGATCAGTGATTATAACATGTTCCTGTTTGGGTCGGTTTTGCCACCATATTGAACAATTCTATGATGTTTACGCCTTGAATGGTTAAGGAAAATTAAATAGTATAATTAAAATATATTAATGATTAACATAATATGCTTTCATATTTCTGTATTGTTAACATATATAAGGGTATTAGAAAGTAAAATCGGTTATTTTTATTGAATTGAAATTCACAAAAAAAGGTTTTTAAGTGCTTCATGTGAGTTGTCTCCATAAATTCCATGAAATGAAAATGGATGTGTATAAATATATAGAAAACTGTAATAAATATTCATTAAAAATATAAATTTTACTAAATAATTGACAAGGAACAATGACCGAAACTTCCAAACTAAAGTATGCATGGTAAATAGAACTGTTGACACTCGAAAATTAATTTTAACAAAATCAATTAATATGTGGGTAACAATGAATAAAAAATTATTTTTATTATGTAAAACCAATATTTATATGGTTCATATATATTTAAATAATAAATAATACATTTATTATACATGTAGTTATATTGCGTTCAACCAAGAAGAATTTTGATGTAAGGGTTTTTTTCCAATGTCACTTTGAATTCAAGATTATTTATTGATAAATTCAGATTTGATATAAATTTTTGTTATATACATATAAACCTATATATTTTACCCTCCTTATGTTATTTTTTGGTTCTACATGTATAATTAAAATTAAACCTCTTATTTATTAACAATTCAACCCAAAGGATTCCTATAACTGAAACACACCTTATCTATTATCTTTACTTGATAAAATTTCTCATCCATCACATATTATTTATGTTTTTTTAGATATTATTCTATATACATAAAAAGATTTCATGAGGTAAATTTATAATGTCTTTGATATTCATTATATAATTTTAAAAGGAATATTGTAAACATTTTCCACATGGGCTATATTTTTAATTATTTACGAAGTCTGAAATGAATATCTTTTGAAATAATTACCATATAAACGCATTTTACTATTATTATAATATGTCATATTTATAAATATTCTATAAAATGTTTTCAGGGGTTTTCAATGTAATTACTATTTACATTTTTTTAAAAATTTCATTTAAATAAAAAGTTATTAAAAGAAAAGGTTATTTCATCTTCTTTCCTAGAGAAATTTTGAAATTCTATTATATAAGAGATTCCCATCTATGTATAAATTATTAGAGGTTTATTATGCTTCAATGGGTAAATTATCTAATTATATCATTCAAATTATCTATTTGGATGGATTATGATCATGTTTTTTAGAAGCTTTCATGACCCACATTTCATTATCAAGAGTTAATTAAGCTATGTTGGAATTATTAATGTTTTCATGTTAACATGGAGAAAAAATGTGTTATTTATAATATTATAACCAATGGGTTTGTTATATGCCACCAATTAATTGGGTAATGTTTTTTATTTTATAATATTTCATATCAGGGACTGGGGAGTGAACCCAATCCACTATGAGAATATGTCTACTATGTTCATGGGAGTGGAGAGTAAACCCAACACACTATGATAATTTTACACAATTTGATGATGGTATTGAAAAAGATACCTACCTATGGAAATGAGTTTTAATTCATATGTTTATTCCACACTCTTTCCCCACATTCTTATACCTATATTATATTTTCATGCTTCATGATTATTTACTTTTTTCTCCCCACACCTATAAAAAATGTTTTATGTTCTGTCAAAGATTTATTCCACGAATCATGGTTTATGATATATGATTTTTTGGGTATGATTCTATCATTTTATTTTTCAGATATTTTATTACATTACAATTTTCTAATTATAATACTATTCATACTTATGATCATTGATTGATATCCCCTATGTTTAACCATACTAAGAATTTATGCTCACCCTTTTTTGTGTTTCTATTTCTATCCCCCATATTAAGGAAAAGATTATTATGTATGATATGTCTATATTTCTATTCCATGTGACTAATAATGTGTTAGATATCGAATATGTTGTAAAATAACTTGGATATGTATCTATTCTATAAAGACACTAAACCTATAGGTTTTGGGATGTGATTTTTTCCTTTTGTAATGAATATTCATTTAAAATGATGTAATATGTATATATGGTATGGTTATATTTTTTTAAGGAAAAATCCTTATACACGTACTATATAATTTTAATTAGTCTATTAAATCTCATAATATTAACATATAAATCATTTTTATAAGGATTTTTATACCCATCTATTCTTATATCAAGATAAATTAGTGAATAAGACTCTTGAAACCTATATTTATTGACCAATCAATATTTATAGGCAATAATGAATAGTAAAATAAGAGTATACATTTTATATAATTACCATATTTCCTTAAAAATAATATATTATTCAAGTTATATCTAATTTTACAATAAGAATAAAAGGGATACTTTTCATGAAAAGGTATTACTTTAGATTTTTTTCTAGATGATGTTGTGTATATAAGCCTATTTTTTTGATATAAATTTATTTTAAAGACAATTTTTTTAAAATCATTTCACAATTTAGTTAAAAATTCTAAATAATAATTTATTTTTTCATTCGTTGTAGAATGTTAATCCATTTTTTCATAGATAGTGATTAGTTTAGAGAATAAGGTCTATAAAACAATTTGGTATTAGGGGTTGAAAATTATATATATTGCATATCCAGATTAATATTTACTAATTTATAACTTCTCTTAAGATAAAAATTTTTATTTTAGGATCATAAATATAGACATTTAGTTATTTCAAAAATGGTAATTCTTTCATAAAATACTCAATAGGATAAAAAGTAAATGATGTAGTTGTTAAAGAATCACTTAACTATTTCATGACATATGCATTCATTACAGTCATAATAACAATTAAAGTATATTCTGAATGATGAGGCCCCATTTTCACTCTAGATGTATTTTTTTATGACATCTTAACTATTATCTTTTTTAAATTCTTGTGTATTGTTTATTAAAGGGTAGTATTGCTTGATATATCATTACTTCTCAAAATTATAATAGTTTATTTCTTATTTCCAATTCCTATTTTATTTATCTTTATAACATTAATGTTGATCACATTTATCTGATTATTGATTTTACAAATATCTTATTTTGTATATGTTTCCCTTTATTATGGTATGATGATTGAACTGATCCTATATTAATTGTGGATCAATTTTATTTGTTGGAATAATGGTGGTGATAGAGTTTGATGAAATTTCCTTATTTATATTCCTATCCTTTTCATAATCTCTTTCTTGTTTTAGGTTATAATACATAATTGTGAAAATAACATTTTTCAAATTTCATACTAGTGATTAAGTTCATATCATTAATAGTTTTCTTCTTTGATTCCCACTCTCCTGGTAGAATTTTGAGAAAACTTTCTGAAATAATAGCATCACCAAAATTCTTTTTCTTAGTATAAAAAAGGTTATTAAGAATTTTAATGATAAACCGATATAATCATCATAGTTATAATCTTTGATAGAATTCAAATCATTAATATTTAGAGTGAAATATTTCTATTTTAGTTCAAAGAACCTTTTAGCTTCCATAGTGTGTATTAATAAGATTTGCTTATATCTCATGTTATGTCTTACATAAAAAATGTAGTTATATATGTTACATTAATAATAATATAAGAGTAAATATATTAACTTATTATTCAAAATAAAATATACCATTCCCACATTAGTGAATTTTTCTAGAACCTTCTTAGTAATATTTAGGTCTTTTTGAGAATTAAAAAAACCATATTCCCAATTGAAAAAATTAGATAACCTTATTATCTATTTTGTACTCATAGACAATCTAATTAAATAAGCATAGTTTATTTTTGATTTATGATTCAAAAATTACTTAATTAATGAAAATTGAATATATTTTCTATATAAAATTTTAATGTTAGAAAAAAAATTTAGATACATTCTATGATACCATTTATTGTTCCAGAATAAGCACTTTCAAGAGGATAAACTTAAATAACACTATGTGAATTAAAACATTTAAAAGTAAAAAAGTAGATTACTAAAATACTCTAGAATATCTTGTATTTTAATAAGAAATATAAGATAAAATTAAAATTATGGTAAATGAAAAACCTATGATTTTGAATTTTGATATCAAAAATATTAAAAAATAAAGGATATAAAATAATAAAACCAGTAATTGTATAATGAATTGATAAAATGAAATTAATAAATAAAATGTGTGCAGAATAAATATTCGTAAAGGGGTTTAAGAAAATAAATTCTCATATCAATTATATTTACCAAGTATGAATCCAATATTTTCTTATTCTTAAAAGATTCACTTTTGACCTAAAGTGGTAGGTGGATCATACGCTTTGATCAAGTAGACCAACAATGCATAAATGATGTTGCCAATTTTATAACTAGACATTAGAAAATAATTCTTTATTATAAAGAATAGTACATAGAGATGGAGTGAAAAAAATAGTGGATTACTTTATAACTATTAAAGATAAAGTAGCAATGAGAAATATGGAATAAAAGATGATGATCAAAATAGAGGGAAAACATAAAAAGTGATTTTGATCATAGAAGGATTAGTGAACTTGAAGATACATGAGTGTTCTATAAACAAGTGGAACTTCTAAAAAACAATGTATCATAGGTATAATAGAACAACTGAATTATTTATCAATTAAATTCATATTTTGAAATGAAATGATTAGAAATTTATAGATCCTTATAGTATGGATGTTTTTTAAAGAGTATATTTTGATATTAGAGTTGGAGATAAAATTAAATCTTCTATGATGCCACAAAAGTTACTATTACATAATTAGGGTTTTTTGTTGAGTTATATACTTATAAAATATTCATGTGTTTGTGTAAAATTTATAATACCATAACTTAAGAAGTTTTGAAATAAAATAGTTAATGATATATTAAAGGTATATTTTTTATTTTTATCATGGAAGATATGGTCTTTGGTTGGTGGATTATATCACTAAACTCTATGATAGGTGATGTACTTGGTTTTTATATATCCATTATATTTATAATTCATTGTACTAAAATTTGGTAGATAGTCTAATATATAAACTTTATTGATTAATTAATTTCATTTATTCTAATACTCTTTTAATCCAATGATACATAAATATTTGGATAATTAAATTTTAGGATATAATAAATGTATGGTAGGTGATTATCTAAAAATAATACAACAATAAAGAATTAGTTGAATAATAAATGTGTGTTTTAATTATTAAAACCACAGATATATTTAAATAATTAACCCAAAATTATTACATCACAAAAATATACACTTGATACATACTTAGGGAGAGTAATTGTTTTGAAGAAAACATATTATTTTCATTGGCCTTTCTCATGGTGTTAAAATATGTTTTTATATCGTTACTTTAATCATTTTTGTTAAGGAATATACTCTTTTACATTCCATATTTTTTCAGATTAAATGATTATTTATGGTTTAATGTGAATTTCCACGGACGTCATGGAGGTATTAGTGGTGCATGAGGCTTATCTGATGCCTGTAACCCCACTTTTAGAGTGAAACACGCATGGTTCATGGTTAGTAGAAACCATGCAGGGTAGGAAGAATGGTTAGTTTTAACCATGACAGGCTAGATAGTGGGAATATACAATCCACATAGTTTGATAGACAATGTAATTTTGGGTTCACAATAATGTAAAAAACTACATAATTTTGACAAAGGAGTTATGCATGGTTTTCACATGGTTAGTCAAACCATGCACACAAACCCTGCGAGTTTGCCCTTCATATAGTAGTGGGCACATGGTTGTTTTATGGTTTGGCCAACCGTGCAGCCAAACTATGCGATCCAAGGATTTTGGAGAATTTACAATTTTTTCTCATTTCATCTATCATTTGGACCATAATATACTATTCTATTCCTACCACTACTAAAAACACACCTTTAACAACACTAGTATTTATCTGTTTCATAAAAATTGATGATAAATGGAATATTTATCAACGCTAAATAAATCATAGATAAATTTTACCATTTATCAGCATATATATTTTAGCACTCATAATGGAAATCATTATGAGCGCCTTATCTTTAGTGCAGATAAAGGGTAAAATTTATCAGTGCTTTATTTTTAGAACATATTAAAATTTTATATAAATAAAATGTAATAATTAAATAAATTTAAAATAAAAACTGGGTTTATTAAAATATTATTACAAATTTTTTAATTAAATAATTATTGATAAAAAAGAATAGATTGATCATGCATTATTAATAATTAAACGTTTTATTAATTAGATATTGATGATATTTATGGTTTTTAAATTGTATATTATTAAATATATAGATATATATTAATGAATATAAATATGATTTATATATTTAAAAATATTTACACGCCTTACATTAAATAGTCATATGTTTATTGAATAATGGTTTATAATTAAAAACTAATATGAATATAAATTCATGACTATAATTTAATAGTACTCAACATATAATTGAATGTCATTTGATTTTTCAATTTAATATCGATCAAATGTGTGTTATATTGATTTTACATATATCTAATTAATGAATTTTTATATACAACGCACATACCCCAAATTTATCCATTTTTTCAATATTGTTAAAGTGTACATATTCATAATTTATTCAAATTCACTCATTTGTAACATAGATTCATTCACTAAAAAGGCGATATTCATTAATAATGTTAAAAAAACATTTATAAAGAAAATATTTATAAGTAATCATATTAATAAATGTACATAAACTATATTTTTAAAAAATATTTATAATTATAAATTAATAAATATATTTTAAAAGTATATATATATATATTCTATTATTATTAAATTTATAAGAAAAGTACATAAATAATAAATAATAAATATATATATATATAATTATATAAATATATATAATGACCTAAATATTATTTTAAAAAAATATTTCAATAATTATAAATAAATAATTAAAAAATTATAATAAATATATTTAAAAAGGAATATATTTACTATATTTATATTTATATGTATTTATAAAGTATATATAAATATTTACAAGTTTTTAATTATAATTATAATTATAAATTTTTTATGAGTGGTTAAGTAATAAGCGTTGATAAAATCATTTTTATCAACACTTTATTCACATTGATAAAGATGAGGATTTATTAGCACTAACCAACACACTGATAAAATTGACATTTATCATCACTAATGCTTTAGCACTAATAAATACCTACATTTATCAACACTATGAAAGTGCTGATAAAGAGTCATTTTATCAGTGTTTAAGTAATAAGAATTGAAAAAAGGGATATTTAGCTGTTCTTTATTGAAAGTGCTGATAAAAGTGACCGAAACTATTTTAAAAAGTGTAACCACTTGTGTAATCATCACGATATTAGGATATTTTGGTAGAAGGTTCCCGC
The DNA here is from genome assembly GCA_963277665.1 of Viscum album. NCBI lineage: Eukaryota > Viridiplantae > Streptophyta > Magnoliopsida > Santalales > Viscaceae > Viscum > Viscum album. The sequence goes on from OY728132.1 coordinate 495,877,618, forward strand.
TTCCATTGCTCCTCATCTGTTAATCAAAGATCGAATCACACCTCTAGACTATTGTTGGCACTCCAGTTGCATGAACATCTCATCTGACATTAGATTTTCTGTTGTGGTTGTGATTCAGATTGGTTTCACATCACTTTCTAGAAATTTATCTGCCCGAGTTAGGTGGTTCTATGCCCTAACAATTTTAGATAATTTAATTTACTCTGTCGGTTAAATTTTGCATGCTCTATGGTTTATTTTGGTGGGGAAGACATGTCTTGGAAATTATTTGACATGAATTTGTGGTGAAAATAAATTTTCTAAAGGTAAATTGTTGTGTTTCTATACTATCCTTGTTGTAAAAAATCAGTGGAAGTGTTCAATTAATTTTTGGAGTAGTGCCAAATGTGTATTTGTGGGTTTTTAAGGTGCGTGTGTGTTGAAAAATGATTTTTGACTGGAAATTAATCATTTTGGGAATGTAATTTATATTGTGCACTTTGTATTATGAGTTGTGAAGTGTTTAAATAATGAAGAATTTGTTTTAGAATTAAAATTTGGGATGTGGGAATGGTTTATTAAATGGTGTGAGTGATGCGAAGTGTGTTTTTGAAGTCTTTGGCATGATTCTTGTTGGGGTTCAGTTTTTTACTAGAAAATGGCTATGTTGTGTGTGTGTGTTTTAGTGTGGTGTTCTGTGGAAGGGGTTTAGGGGTTTTTTGAAAGTAACAAATCATGTTTTCAAAGGCATATAAACACGGATAGGTTTGGAAGTATATTCTTAAAGAAAATTGACATACATTCCTATATTGAAGAAGTTGTACCTTTTTTTATGTGAATTGTTGTTCATTTTATGGATGGAAGACATGTTTTAAAATGATTTCCGGTTGTGTAAAAATTTTTAAAAAATGGAATTTCTATGTAATTAGTTGTGAATTGGTGTAAACTCTTGTTTTTTAAATTATAAGTGTTTTATGAATAAGTTAATAGATTTATTAAATTATATATAAGTGTTGCAAAATATGTTTAATGTGGTTATACAGTGAGTTTGAATTTAAAATTAGCATTTTCATGTGAACTTGGGTGTGTTTTTGATGTAAATCCTTACAGTTCCTTTGTTGGTTTTTTGAAAACTTTTTAAATGTATTATTATTATGAATAATGGGATCAAGGAATGTTTGTTTAATTATTTGGTGTGCTTATATTTTAAAATGGGGTTTGGGTGTGCAAGTAGTGGCACAATATGTGTACATTGTTTGGCATGACATGTGCATGTAAATGTGCAGTGTTAGTGGCATGTGAATGAGAAACTTGATTGAGAACAAATAAGAGGGAATCATTGGTTACTGGGTAACTTGATTTTACTATGTTATGGATTCTTGGTGTTTTCATAGTAAAATAACTGTAAATAGTATTTATTTATTGTTTCATATTTATTCTTAATTCATTTTTTAGTATTACTCACATAATTAATCTTTTCTTATATGTATGGATTCTTTTGTTCGAGTTGGGGTGCTCTTTCCAAATTTCTTGATTTTCATCCCTTAAAATATTTTCACCCATGAAGTGGTGAATTTATCAATTTCTTTCAACTTACCTCAACCTCATTTTTACGAGGAGAAACGTTGCTTCCTCTTCTCAAACACAAAGGTAATATTGATGTTTCCATAGAAAAATCATTTTTCATAGAATTAATATATTATTTTTATTTTTGTTTAATTCATTTATTTTATGTATTAGTCGCATAATTAATTTTTTCTTATATAGGTGAATTATTTTGTTCTAGTTGGGGTGCTCTGTCAATCATTCATGCTTATTATCTGTTAAAATCTTTTCACCCATTCAGTGGTTCATTTATCAATTTCTTTCTTGTTACCTCCACTGCCTTTGTAAGAAGAGAAACAATAATTTCTTTTCTCAGAAACAGAGGTAACCTTGATATTTACCAAGTAAAATCACTGTCCAAATATTTAATGTGTTGTATCATAGTTATGTTTAATTTATTTATTTTTATTATTACTCACATAATAATTGTTTTCTTATATAGGTGGATATTTTTTTGTGTTGGGGTACTCTATCCAGCTTTCATTATTTATCTCTCTTAAAAACGTTTCACCCCAATAGTGGTATATTTATCACTTCATTTCAAGTTACCTCCACTACCATTGTATGAAGAGAAATGATGTTGTCTCTGCTAAGTCCCATATACAATCATGATGATTACAATGTAAAATTATTTTCCATAAAGTAAATTTATTGTTTCATATTTATGTTTAATTTATTTCATCTTAGTATTACACACATAATAGTCATTTTCTTATACTGGTGGATTCTTTTTTTCGAGTTGATGTGGTGTGTTCGAAGCTTTTCATGCGGTGTTGGTAGTTCAATAAAGAATGTTCAATGAAATCAATGTAACATTTACAGTTAGGATTGTTTTTTAATATATGTCATAATTTTTATTTATATAAATGTATAAAGGAATCTTTGAAATGTCTATAATATAGTGTTTTCCCTGGTATTTCTGTTGTAAATTTTATTTCATTTAAATTAAGTATTGAGACTTGTTTTTATTGATATATCTAGTATGTTTTTTGTGATTCTGGTGCTTCTGGTGTTTTTGTGTGCTATAACAATAGACTATAATGGTGTTGTAGCAGCACACTATAGTGGTGCTGTAGTGTGCTCTTATAGAAATAACTACAGTATGAACTATTAACAGTGCTTTTGAATGTTTTTATTAAGAATTAATTTATCAGTTCTTATAAAAGTGGTGATAAAGTTATACTTTATTCGTGCTTCCACAGTACTAATAAAGTGTTCTTTTAGAGGCTCTTTCAGAAGTGCTGATAAGTGTACCCTTTATCAGCATTTTTTCAACACTCATAAAATTTATAGGCTTTTAACATCACTCATGTTGTGAGAACTTTTCTAGCGCTGATAAAGGCCATTTATATTATTGTTAAAGGCCTATTTTGTAGTAGTGTACATTAAAAATTAATTGTGGGTTCTCACCTTTCATAAAAAGGAATCCTTTAATCATTCTCCTCTAATTGATATCATAATCAAGAAATATTTATCTTGTTGGATCCACATTGGTGAGTATTTGATTACTTTTTAGCAATTCATCAGTCTTCCTGGCATCATTTGTACTATTTGGGTGCAAGCTAATATGCCCAAATTCCAGGTTCTTCATTTGTTCATCAATTTCCCCCCATCTGAGTCGAATCAAGCGCTGATACTAGTAATTCACTCCACTTAGACCTGAGGTAGGTATTCTCATGATCTTCACATAAATTTTATGTGTCATATATATATATATATATATCCCATAGTGACATATTCCTAATTATCGATGTTATTCCCTTGAATTGAATTTATCCCTTGAGTTAAATTGATAGTTATAACATATGTAACTAAAGGAAACAAATTATAAATGAATATAGGTTAATATCCTTGAATTAAAACCAATCCTTTGGTGTGTTGTTAACTAGACCACCATGGATGAATATTTAATTTTTGATGCCATAAAGTGTGCCAATTTCTCTCCTTTCCATGGGTTTTTAAAAAATAAATTGAATTGTAACTTGAATTGTAAATTCATTTATTTTGGAAAGGGGATGGAATGACCATGAACATAGTCTCCTTCCTTGTACATTCTTGGTTAAGAAATATTTTCTCCTTACAATGAAATTTCCATGTAAGAATATTCAGAGGATAAGTATTCATTTATTATCACATGCCTTGAGAAACCTTTATAATGTGTGATTGAAGTGAGATGAACATTTTTATGTACTTTGAATTAGTTAAATGAAATTTATTGAATGTTTAATAAATGACTTGGGTGAAACGTAGGTTCTTATATGAATTCCATGGTTGAGATATTTTGGATACTACCATACTTAAGCCTGAGTGACACTTGGACACCCTAGCGAACTGCCAAAGACGGATTCATCAGGACTAAAAATTATAATCCCAAGTGATTCTTAGACTCCTTACAGATTTCTAAGGATGGAATCAAAGGGATGTTGATCATATATGCAATGGGTGAAACTTGGGCTCCCTTAGTGGACCACCAATGATGGACTTAGTGGTGGTTTTGTTACAAAACACCTAGAGCGATACTAGGATTCCTATGAGCAATTCCAAGGATGGAATTGTAAAGTTATTGGTTCATGATATGCCTGGAGAGATACCTAGAGTCGAAATTAGGAATTACAAGGGAGATTTCTGGTTCTTAATTGATTTTTTGATGAAATTATTTATATGACACACCTATCAAACTGAATAAAAAGCTTGGATTCGACTAGAGACTTGTAATTTACTTATAGATATTTTAGGCACCATCTAACCACATATCTATACCGGGGATGCTGGGATATGTACAAGGTCTTGAGGATTATTTATTAAATGAAATTGATTAATTAAATGAACTTAATTATAAATGGGAGAGGATTGAATGTTTATTCAAATACATTTCAGCTAGTCCTATGAAGGTTGTAGAGGATGGGTCCATGGGAACCCATTATGGGTTGTTTATATACAACACTACATTTAAATTTTTTTTAAAGCCTGCACACAATTATTATTATATATTCAATGATTGGATAAAACTAAAACATTGGTTGGTTTCCTAATAGGATTGTATCCCACACCTTGTTTGGGAAACCGATAGTACCCGAACAGACTATATGAATATAGGTATGGATAGGGGGAGATCCCTACTACATGATCTTTATTATTACATAGGTGCAGAGGATCATGGGACCAAGCTATGGATCAAGATGCTAGATAGATTTTTTTGGTCTTTTTGGTATATTTTTATGTGTATTGTACATATTCCATTTATACCTATTTTGAATTTTTGTAGATACATGGCATGTATCATCATCACATATGTAAGATATTAATTCTAGATATATATATATATATATATATATTTGCACGTGTGTGTGTATTGGATGTTTATCTCATATTCAGTTATCAATTATATTACTATTTTACCTCCTCTATTATTTATTAGTTATTGTATATATACTATGCTACACTCTGGTAATGTGGGAATTGTCTACCCATAAACACACCCAATTCCCTCACTACTAGTGAGTATCCTTTGGCATTTGGGGAGATATGTTTGAGGCCATGTGTCCAACTACAGCTCTGGAAATCTATCAGTACAATCTTGCACTAGCATGTTACAAAGATGTATTAGAGAAGTTTTATTTTCATTCATTAATATTTAGAGACAATATAAAGGGGATTAGGAATAATTGGAATTTGGTAATGAGTTGTGTCTAGGTTTTTCTAACGCACATGTAGGAAAAAGCCAAATTACCTCAAATGGAATTTCTATTTTATGAATTTCGGCTATTATTGTTGTATTGATTCCACCGTTGAGTGATGTATATGAATTGTGATGTTATCATCGATATGATTATGGGTTCTATTTTTCTCAACATGATGAGATGAGGTTATTCCATCTCATGCATCATTTTTGGCACTAATCATAAATCACATTCCATGAATTATGCCACACCATGTAGGATGATAGTAGGGAACGCCTTTCACAAATCAATTTTTAGTAATTGTTGGGTGTGTTCTCTTGGTCCATCCCATTGATGGTAAAATATCAAATCACATCCTTATCATAGTATTGTGATCATATTTTTTATATTTTTAGACTAATTTTATTCTATCCCTTCATGGGACTGAGGTGTGATCCTCTATCATCTATTCATATTTTTTTAAGAAGGCATGGAGGTATCATTTTTACCAAAATTCATGGGCTATAATCCCATAAAAAATGGTTGATCTAGTAGGGTTCATCGTATCTTAATTTATAAAATATCCTACTTGATTCGTATATTAGTTTGTGGTTGGATCCTCCCATAATGATTCAGGGTGTGGTCCCCTATCTAAGCATTATGATCTCAAGTGTTATATATTTAGTTCTTCATGTCCTTCAGCAGTCTCGTGGGTGATCCAATATCTATGTGTTGAGATATTATAGCTTATTTATTTAATTATAAGGCAAGATTCAAAGTTTACATCAAGAGAGGGTGGCATGGGGGGGGGGGCTAATGGTGACCAAGGGAATCCCCTCTAATATGGTTAACCCCCTCAGGATTCAAATGGTTAATGTTATAGAAATAGGATGTACCCAGGCGATGCACCACAATATTTTATATATGATTAGCCACCTTGTTTCCCTAATTGAGTGTGTGTGTCAACATGATTCTTTTAGATATTAGTGTGAGACTCATCAGGATGTGATACATGAACGACTAGGAAACATGGCCAGTGCCCAGAAGCTCATTAAAAATGAGACGAGAGTCAGGTTTTTTCTTCCACTACATCAATGCTGCCTTGAATAGATTGAGAAAGTCCTGATAGAAAGGAAAGGGCCTCCACTTGTAGGGACAAACCACTTTCTAGGTACACTAAGAATGAAAACACACAGGTGTTGCTAGAGTCGTCGATCACCCCAACTCCCTGAATGACACTCTCAATACAAGATATATTGGTATTTAGTTTCAGTCCTGAGAAAGAAGATTTCTATCTGATCCATTAGTCGTGAGAAACCGAGGGAGAAGGATTCACCTAGGTCTTTATTTACAAGAGATGGAAGGAGGAAGAATCCTTCCGATTAGTAATTCACCTAGTCAGATCGAGTATCAGACTATGGGTATGATCAATAAAGGCTCTCCCAGTAGAAACAGTTACATCGAACCTCGCTCTGTTTCACACCTTCTAGAGACTCCAAAAACATGCATGTAAAATGATAGGTCAAGCCAGATGTTCAACCCATGTATTTCTCAAACCACTAAACCAGTGCTTGAAGAAGGATACAACTAATAGGGGATGCACCTGAATAGCAGTACAACCACCGACGGAGAGCCACACCTCCCGATCCCATTCACCCTTGATGAAGTGGTGATCACTACTCTCCTCTTTATGCAGAGAATGAAAAAAATAGTGGGAGGCCATGGAGATTCCCCATTTCTAAATATTTTCGACCAGCGAAACTACACCATGTTGAAGCCTCACAGTGAGGAAGTTCAGCTTGGTTGGGATACTCTTGGTCTATAGGGTTCCATTCCATTGATAATCATACAGGTGAGGGGCCAAGATATAGTGATAGTCCATAGAAGAAAAGGTTCCCAAGGCTAATGGGAAAAAAACACCTATCAGGTTTCTCAATAGTGGTGATAGTGTGGAAGGAGGCTTTCTGGTCCTTATTGAGAACAACATTGATGAAGGCTGGAAACCTGCTAGCCTCTGTGTACATGATGTTATAGGATGGACACCCCGGAAACCTGAGAATACATCCTGCCCAGTTTTCATGCCATAATGAAACTTTTCCCTCCCTAATGATCCACCGAACATGAGACTAGATAACAGTGAACATGGGTAGAAACATGTCCATGAAGGGAGACATGTGGAACTTAACCATCAGTGAGCCGTCCATCGAATTGATGCCCATAATCATTCCCCAAAGTTTCTGATGCTCATGAATTTTTCAGACCATTTTATCATTCATGTAAATAAGATAATCCACAAGACTACAAACGTTGATCCTTCCTTCCTAAATGGTCCACTCCATGTTCCCCCAGGAGGCCCGAGAATGTTTTCCCCCAGCTTGGGCATCACAAATAAACTGTTCAAGGATCTTTTCTTTCTTAAAGATCACCCCCTTTGGAACCTTCACACAAGAGAGATTTTGGAAGGGTGTGGCCAGAAGTACAATACTCACCAAAGTGATCCGGCCCCCAAACGAAAGGTACATATTTTCCAATTGAGGATTCTATCATTGGTTCAGATAAAAATATGATCAAAATCCGGAATTTGATGATGGCCTGAAGAAATAGAAGATCCCAAATAATTCATATGTAGCCTACCACATGGTATATCAATAAGGTGAAAAAATATAGATATCCTGATTGGGGGAAGAATTTCTTAATATGAATATGTTACTTTTACTCTTGTTAACGACTTTCCGACTCCAATGAAAATATTTCCCCAAACCCTTGATGAGGCCAAAAATGGATCACTTAATATCATTCAAGAAGATAAGGGTGTTCTCAGTGAACATGAGGTGGGAAATGAAGGAGACATTCCAATTTCTTCTGTAGGGGAGGATCATTTTGGAATCCATACATTGATAAAGGAGGGGATTAAGGATCTCTAATGACAAAAGAAAAATGCTCGGGGAGATGGGGTCACCCAGTCTTAATGTAACACCCTAGAATTTTATGTTATATAAATCAGCAAAGGAATATTTTTCCACACACAACACTTTATTGGCTTGCTTTACACGAAATCACGACCTTCCTTGATAGCTTGCGTCGTACGCAATACCGAGTTTCACTAAACAACGATATTCTATTAAAATATTATTAAAACTAGCCGTTATGAATAGTAATAACCACTTTTTGAAATTTTATAAATTTTATTTTTCAAAATGGTCTTCATTTTTGGATTCGGAATATCGAAATTATCCTAGGTTGAAATTTTGGAATTTTTCTGAAAACTTTCAATTTTTGATGAATAGTGAAACCACTAAGTGGTAGTTAAAAAACTGAATTTTTCATAAAACTTAATTTTACCGCTTCTATGAGTAGAATTTCAAAAATCCGACAGACACGGTTGATTTCAATAAGTAAAATGTGGTTCAATGAGCTGAAAATATTTTTTGGTGAATAGTAACTTTTAACTTTTATTTACCGCGGTTAAAATTAAATAGGGTAATTAAGGGTAAAAATGATATTATTATTACCCTAAAACATGACCTAATTCTATTGGATAAGTGTAATTCGACCAAAAACAACCTTATGAATAAAATATGACCATTTAGGCCCACTTGGACTAGATTAGGACATTTATTATTAATTTATTTAAAGAAGGGTTAAAATAGTTAAAATCAAAGTTTAATAAGAAAATCATTTTTAATATAGGGTTATTAATAAGATAAATTAGACTATAAATATTAATCGGAAAGCTAAAAATATTTCCTAAATAATGATATTTTATTGTTAATTTTTAGACTTTAAATAAGTTAATTTATTTATGACACAAAGATGATACATTAATTACCTTATTAATGAAATATTGACATAATTGATGTTATAAAAAAGAAAATAAATGTAATTTGAGACTTTTTATGAATTAAACTAATTTTTTAGGTCAATATGACATGTTATGTTTGATTTAATTTACTTTTTTCGAACTAATCATTCTGTTATTATTTTCACAAAAATAAATTACTAAATAAGGTCAAAATTGACATAAAATAGTTTTTAAAACAAATATTATATTATTAATTGTTATATTATTCATAAAAATCTAAAATTAGGCCAAAGGACTTATATAAGGTTATATATATTAATAATAAACAACTTTGGGTTCTTTTGGATTTTTATAGTGAGTTTATTAACCTCATAGTATAAGAACACAAGAAGACACGGTAAAAGTAAAATTATTTAACTTAATGATAAATCTAAATGATAAGGTTAAAATAGGACACCAAAACTGTCTAAATTCTATTGGATGAGAGTATTTAGACCCATCCTCACCTTAGCTTAGAAATAAATCAATTTTGAGCTATTTAAAACTGAACTTGACTTTTCAATAAAATAATATTTTTAGTTTTTCCAAAGGAGCCCCTATCCTCCCTTATAAAAGGGCACCACCTCCCCCTCTTCCTAACACCACTTTGAGCCTTCAAGCTCGTCCAAACCCTACCAATTTCTCCTCTACACTTCCCTAGATACATCCTATAGGTCCTGGTATTCTTTAAAGTCCAATTTTAGTGCCCTAAAAGGAGGTCTCAAAGAGGCGTTTCAAAGAAGAGGTAATGTCTGTTACCAATTCTTTCAACTTTATTTCTTCTTCCACTTCTTCTTCTTTAGTTTTTTAATTATGAAGTAGTGACATCAGTATCACTCATATACTGATATGTTATTATAAGTATGAAAAAACCCTATTTAACCATCTATCCATCCTACGGAAAATGAAATCACCGCGCGTGTGTACGTACGGAATACCGTCTCCACGCCGTGGTGTAATCTATTTTCCACCACCACCTTACTTGGATGGGTATAATGGTGTAAATAATTAATATATATGACTATTGTAAAGTAGTATTGATTCTGAAATAGTATACATACACACCAATATAATTACACAATCATGGGAACGATATCATCGCTCGTGCGTACGTACGGGATACCCTCTCCACGATGTGATGCGACTCGTTCTACATGATATTCATTGCATAATGATTATATAAATGAATTAAATGAATAAATATGATATATAGTACAATAATAACATTCTGGAAATGAGGTATCTATAACCTAAAAATAATTATAAGAATTTATTCTACAAAACACGCATAAGAACAAAAAGTAATAAACACCCGAATAAACAAGTAGTAATGAAATATTACTAATAAAAAGCTAATAATATGACCATATATGATATTATAAAAATATGTATGATTCTGGAATAAGTCAATAAAAGTATTTAAATAATTATACAGGAGGTTCGGACACATACAATGCATATCGGACCTAAGGTAAGAGAAATATCACAATCTCATTTTTATCCGAGATTGTTTATACTTCGGTATTTACTGGGGTGTATTTTATCATCCACATCCATGTTTCCTCAATATGTAATATTATTTCCATCCACCAACAATTGTTTAAATCCAATTATACCCTTCCGTGAGTTTTTAGTAAAAGATATGAAAGGAATCTTTTGTCGTTTTTGGTACGAGGTGCTTTTTGACTTTTCCGACAAAAGTACGAGAAGAATGTTTTTTAACTATACGGCATGAATGGATTTAAAAAAAAAAATTTCCAAGAATCTTACTTTACAAGTTTTCATGTTTATTTTTAATCAACTTCTTTTAGTTTAAAATTTTATGACATGTTAAGAAAGGAAAAATGTTTTTGAAGTAGAAAGGATATTTTCCTCAAGAATGGAGTTCAAGTGTTTTATCAAAATTATTTTCCATCTAAGATAATAAAGGGTTCTGTTTCAATCCCTATTATTATATTTATTTGATTATGTTGTGATGGAAATATTTTTTTATGAATTATTTTATCTTATATGAATTTTTTTATGATGTCCGGATGTTTAAAGATTCCCATTTTTATTACATGGGTTATGCTATGATGTATGGTTTATGATTTTGTGGAACACATAAGAATGGTATAATTATGAGATGGGTGGGACCTATATCTCTCTCCAATGCATTGGGTAATGATTTTATATCTCATGAGATAGACATGGCTGGAACGACAGGTTAAACCGGTTCAGTGAAACAGGACTGAAACGAGGAGTGAACTCGATTCAGAAATGGACTTTGTCCACTATGATAGTCCTGGAAATGAGTCTTGACTAATAAGAAATGATTCTATATGATTATGTGTGTATGACACAAAGTTTCATGTTTTATGTTATGATTATTGAGATTTCATTTCACTACTATGATTTATCCCATGTTATGAAATTATGCTCTCTTTTGCAGGTTAAGATTTCCAAAATGTTATGTTCTTATGAATATGATGTGATTGATATTTCTTTTGTTTACCCTTACTGAGCATTTGAGCTCACCCTTTTTTATGTTTTCTTTCCCCAGGTTAGGAATAATCTTATTAAGTAAGATCTTCCAAAAGGAACTATAGATATAATGAAATAAATGGGAGACAGTGTAGACGCTTTATGAACCAGTTGTTATGTTTCCTAGTTTCTAAAGACACTATACCTATATGGTCCTTTCATGGTTTTTTATATGTTGTAATAAGTATGCTTCAATTTTGACGTAATAACAATGTATGTAAAGTATGGGTCATTGCAGTTGGTATCAGAGGAAAAGTATAGTCAACCTTTGGAAACCAGGATGCGAAAGCCTTAGTAAGAACCCTAAGGATAAGTCTAAGCATAAAACACAATCTTAGTGTTTTAGAAATGGCCATGAATAACCTAGGATAAGACCTTAAGTGTGAAATTTTATTCTTGATTAGGTGGTTTTCCTATTATAATTACTGTTGATCACACTATTCTTCTTGGTTTTAGTCAATGGATGGAACCCGAAGGAACCGTGTTAATGTGGAATGCGATGGGCAATGCAATGATTGTCCCCCTGAGCAACCAAACATTATGGGAGCTAGAATACAAAATCTTGTAGCCATGCTCACACAACATTCTCAAGCTATGAATCATGCAGGACTTCCAAACGAGAAATGAAAGGAGCAACATTCTGTTGAATCCTTCATGAGGCAGCGTCCGCCTTCATTCAGCGGGTCTACTGATCCATTAGTTGCTGAACAATGGATTAGTACTACTGAAAAGATATTTTCAGTTCTTCAATGTTCTGAACATGATAAAGTCATCTTAGCAGTGTATCGTTTGGAAGGTGATGCTGATCAATGGTGGAATCTTATCAAGAATACGAGGCAAAGAGATGAAATTGAGTCCCTGGAAGGGGAAGAGTTCAAGAACTAATTTTTTAATAAGTACTTCCCTCGTATTCTCTGAAAAAAGATGGAGAAGGAGTTTCTTGAACTAAAGCAAAAGTTTGATGAATCTGTTGGTACCTATGAAGCAAATTTGACAAGACTTGCAAGGTACGCTTCTGGTATTATTATCCAACCTGAGATTAAGATCGATCGATTCTTTAGTGGCTTAAAACCAAGTCTTCGAAGGGCGTTAGCCATAAGGGACTTCAACAGCTACGAGGAAATCGTTCGATGTGCTCTCAAAGTCGAGATGGATATTGGAGTAACCCATCAGTCATATGGGCTTAACAAGAAGAGGAAAATGGAATTCAAAGGAAAATCTAAAGAACACACGGAAAAGAAGATGAGTTTTCCCTTATGCTCAAAGTGTGGAAAGAAACATGGAGGGAGTTGTATTAAAGGGACAAGTAAATGTTTCAAATGTGGAAAGGAAGGTCATCGGGAATTTGAATGCCGAAATGATGGGAAGAAGATGTCTAATGATGCAAACAAAGGAAGGGATACACAGAATGAAACTACTACACTTCAATGTTTCAAGTTAAAGGAGATGAGGCATTATGCCGATCAATGCACAAATCGAAGGGTTGATGATGATGGTCAACGCCAACAAACTCTTAAGGCTAAAGACAAAGTAAAGTCACATGCAATTTCTATCAGCGATGTGGAGTACGATAACGATGTGGTGAAAGGTACACTTACCATCCACTCTAAAGTAGAAAATGTTTTATTTGATTCTGGACCCACCCACTCCTTTATTTCTGAAGATTTTTCTAAGGATATCACCGTATTACCTCAACAATTAGATGTTGAGTTAGCTGTGAAAACCCCTAATGGGACAACAGTCACATCAAAAGTTTATAATTCTTCTCCGATTGAAGTTTGTGGGAAAGTGCTTCCTGCAAATCTTGTGATCCTTCCTATAGTGGAATTTGATGTGATTCATGGCTTGTATTGGATTTCTCTACATAGAGCTCATATCAATTTCCAAATAAGGGAAGTCACATTTCATATTCCAGATCAATCTATGATCATCTATCGATGCAAGGATGAACATAACCTTCCAGTGGAAATTTCTTCCATTTTATGGGTATTGATTCCACTAAATGAAGGTTATTTATCTCAAATGGTTGGTGAGAAACTCACGATTACGAATATTCCCATTGTACGGGAGTTTGATGATGTCTTTTCGGAGGAATTACCAGGTCTTCCACCAAATCGTGAAGTTGAGTTTTCAATAGAAATCGTACTAAGAGATTTTCTTATTTCAAAGACACCTTATAGAGTGGCCCCAATTGAGTTGCAGGAATTGAAGAAGCAACTCCAAGAGAATCTTGATAAGGGGTTCATACGCCCTAGTGCGTCACCTTGGGGAGCACCTATTCTGTTTGTTAAGAAGAATGATGGATCAATGAGACTCTGCATTGATTATCGAGAACTTAACAAGATCAATATCAAGAACAAATATCCTCTCCCACGCATTGATGACTTATTTGACCAACTACGCGGAGCTCAATACTTATCCCAGATTGATCTTCGTTCAGGGTATCATCAATTAAGGGTCAAAAGGGAGGATATACCAAAGACGGATTTCCGTACAAGGTATGGACACTATGAATTTATAGTGATTCCATTTGGTCTTACTAATTCCCCTGCTATCTTCATGGATCTGATGAATACAGTCTTTAGAGACTATCTTGATCAGTTTTTGGTAGTCTTTATAGACGATATTCTTGTTTATTCAAAGAGCAAGGAAGAACATGAAGATCACTTGAGAATTATATTGAAGACACTGAGAAAGGAGAAGCTTTATGCCAAATTTACCAAGTGTGAATTTTGGCTTCAAAAAGTTTCATTTTTGGGTCAAATAATCTCAAAAGAGGGGATATATGTGGATCCAGCAAAAACAGAAGGTTATCAAAATATGGTCGAGACCAACAACAGTGACTGAGATCCGAAGTTTTCTTGGTTTGGATGGATATTATCGACGTTTTGTGAATGATTTTTCACTATTATCTAATCCACTCACCAAGTTGACTCGGAAAGGAGTTAAGTTTGTTTGGACGGAGGAATGTGAAGAGAATTTCAAGGAGTTGAAAAGAAGGTTATCCTGTGCACCTGTCCTCACACTGCCTTGTAGTGGAGAAAGGTTTGTGATCTACAGTGATGCATCCAAGAAGGGTTTGGGTTGTGTTCTTATGCAAAATGATATGGGGATAACTTATGCCTCACAACAGTTGAAAATACATGAGCAATATTACCCAACTCATGATTTGGATTTAGCTGCGGTAATCTTTGCATTAAATATTTGGAGGCATTATCTTTATGGAGAAAGGTGTGACATTTATAATGATCATAAAAGTTTAAAGTATATCTTCACATGAAAGGAGATGAATATGCGCCAAAGAAGATGGTTGGAGCTGATTAAGGATTACGACTTCTCAATCCATTACCACCCTGGGAAAGAAAACAAGGTGGAAGATGCATTAAGTCGACAAGACCATGCCAGTTTATCCATGATGAGGATAAAAAAAGATCCAATATTTATGGATTTACAAAGGATGGATCTTGGAATTATAATGAAAGGGGGAAAATCGTATCTTTATCAAATGAATGTTCAACCATCTATACATGTGAATATTAAAGAGGCACAGAAAGAAGATGTAGAGTTACAAAAGAAGGTGATAAATGTTCCTGAATTCAACCTTGATTTTGATGGGATAATAAAGTTCAAGAATCGGGTTTGTGTTCCTACCATCCCCGAATTAAAGAAGGAGCTATTGGATGAGGCTCATAGTTCTTCATTCTCTATTCATCCTGGAAGCACAAAGATGTATAGGGACCTGAAAGAGTAGTTCTGGTGGGATGGCATGAAAAGATATGTTGCTGAATATGTCTCTCGATGCTTGGTTTGTCAGCAAGTTAAAGTTGAGAGACAGAAGTCTAAGGGGATGTTACAACCATTACCTATACCCGAATGGAAATGGGAAAACATCACTATGGACTTTGTCACCGGACTTCCTAAAACATCTAAAGGCAATAATGCTATTTGGGTCATAGTTGATCATCTTACAAAGTTTGCACACTTCATCGCTGTTAGAGAGGATTTCTCTCTAGATCAGCTTGCCAGGATATATGTAA
The DNA here is from genome assembly GCA_963277665.1 of Viscum album. Lineage (NCBI taxonomy): Eukaryota > Viridiplantae > Streptophyta > Magnoliopsida > Santalales > Viscaceae > Viscum > Viscum album. The sequence goes on from OY728132.1 coordinate 495,893,262, forward strand.
TGGAAGTGGTAAGATTGCATGGAGTACGAATTTATATTATATCTGATCGCGATCCGAGGTTTACCTCAATGTTCTGGCGAAGTCTTCAGCATATTCTGGATACAGAGTTAAGTTTTAGCACTGCTTATCATCCTCAGACAGACGGTCAGTCTGAGAGAACAATTCAAACTCTAGAAGATATGTTGAGAGCTTTCTCTATAGATTTCAAAGGTGGTTGGGATCAACACCTCCCTTTGGTGTAATTTTCTTATAATAATAGCTTTCACTTCAGTATTCAGATGGCTCCTTATAAAGCTCTCTATGGAAAGAAATTAAGGACTTCAACTTGTTGGGATGAAGTTGGGGAAAGAGAGATATTAGGACCTGATCTCGTTGATGAAATGGAAGAAAAGGTTATATCTATTCAACAACACATAAGAGCAGCTCAGAGTCGACAGAAATGTTATGCCGACAACCGAAGAAAAGACCTAGAGTTTGAAGTGGGTGATAAAGTGTTCTTATGAATATCTCCATAGAAGAGGGTCATGAGATTTGGAAAGAAGGGGAAGTTGAGCCCTAGATATATCGGTCCTTTCGAAATACTAGATCATGTTGGGAAGGTAGCTTACCGATTGGCGATTCCACCGAATCTCTCTCAAGTTCACGATGTGTTCCATGTATCTCTCCTGAGAAAGTACATACCTGATCCTTCACATGTACTCAGCTCAGAAGTTGTACCGCTGGAGCAAGATCTTTCTTATAAAGAATAACCGATAGAGATTCTGGATCGTAGCAAAAAAAGTCCTATGAAACAAGACCACTCGATTGGTGAAAGTTTTATGGATGAACCACCAATTAGAAGAAGCTACATGGGACCTTGAGAATATGATTAGGGAGAGGTATCCTCATCTGTTTGTTACAAAGTGACAAATTTCGAGGGCGGAATTCATTTTAAGGGGGGTAGAATGTAACACCCAAGACTTTTATGTTATATAAATCATCAAAGGAATATTTTTCTACACACAACACTTACTTGGATTTCTTTACATGAAATCGCGATCTTCCTCGATAGCTTGCGTCGTACACAATACCGAGTTTCACTAAACAACGATATGCTATTAAAATATTATTGAAACTAGCCGTTATGAATAGTAATAACCACTTTTTGAAATTTTATAAATTTTATTTTTCAAAATGGACTTAATTTTTGGATTTGGAATATCGAAATTAGCCTAGGGTGAAATTTTGGTATTTTTCTGAAAACTTTCAATTTTTGATGAATAGTGAAACCACTAAGTGGTAGTTAAAAAACTGAATTTTTCATAAAACATAATATTACCGCTTCTGTGAGTGGAATTTTAAAAATCCGAGCGACGCGGTTGATGTCAGTAAGTGAAATGTGGTTCAATGAGATTAAAATAATTTTTGGTGAATAGTAACTTTTTACTTTTATTTACCACGGTTAAAAGTAAATAGGGTAATTAAGGGTAAAAATGATATTATTATTACCCTAAAAAATGTCCTAATTCTATTGGATAAGTGTAATTCGACCAAAAATAACCTTAGGAATAAAATATGACCATTTAGGCCCACATGGATTAGATTAGGACATTTATTATTAATTTATTTAAAGAAGGGTTAAAATAGTTAAAATCAAAGTTTAATAAGAACATAATTTTTAATATAGGGTTATACATAAGATAAATTCGACTATAAATATTAATTATAAAGATAAAAAGATTTCCTACATAATGATATTTTATTTTTAATTTTTAGACTTTAAATAAGTTAATTTATTTATGACACAAAGATGATGCAGTAATTATCTTATTAATGCAATATTGACATAATTGATGTTACAAATACCCAAATAAATGTAATTTGAGACTTTTTATGAATTAAAATAATCTTATAGGTTAATATGACATGTTATTATTGATTTAATTAACTTTTTTCTAACTAATCATTCTGTTATGATTTTCAAAAAAATCAATTACTAAATAGTGTCAAAAATGACATAAAACAGTTTTTAAAAAAACTATTATTTTATTAATTGTTATTTTATTCCTAAAAATCTAAGGTTCATCCACTTGACTTATATAAGGTTATATATATTAATAATAAACAACTTGGGGTTCGTTTGGCTTCTTATTGTGAGTTTATTAACCTTATATTATAAGAACACAAGAAGACACAGTAAAAGTAAAATTATTTAACTTAATGATAAATCTAAATGATAAGGTTAAAATAGGAACCTAAACTTGTCTAAATTCTATTTGATGAGAGTATTTCGACCCATCCCCACATTATCTTAGAAATAAATCAATTTGGTGCTATTTAAAACCGAAATTGACTTTATAATAAAATAATATGTTTTGTTTTTCCAAAGGATCCCCTCTCCTCCCTTTTAAAAGGGAACCTCCCCCCCCCTCTTCCTCACACCACTTTGAGCCTTCAAGCTCGGCTAAACCCTACAAATTTCTCCTCTCCACTTCCCTAGAGACATCTTATAGGTCCTGGTTTTCTTCAAAGACCAATTTTAATTCCCTAAAAGGAGGTCTCAAAGAGGCGTTTCAAAGAAGAGGTAATGTCCGTTAACAATTATTTCAACTTTATTTCTTCTTCCACTTATTCTTATTTAGTTGTTTCATTATGAACTAATAAAATCAGTATCAATCATATACTGATATGTTATTATACGTATGAAAAAACCATATTTCACAATCTATCCACCCTACGGAAAACGAAATCACCGCGCGTGCGTACGTACAGAATACCGTCTCCACGCCATGGTGTAATCTATTTTCCACCACCACCTTACTTGGATGGGTATAATGATGTAAATAATGACTATATATTACTATTTTATAGTGATATTGATTCTTAAATAGTATACATACACTCCAATAGAATTACACGAAAATGGGAACCATATCATCGCTCGTGCGTACGTACGGAATACCGTCTCCATGATGTGATGCGACTCGTTCTACATGATCTTCATTCCATAATGATTATATAAATTAATTGAATGAATAAATATGATATATAGTACATTAATACCATTCTGTAAATGAGGTATCTATACCCTAAAAATAATGATAAAAATTTATTCGACAAAACACGCATAAGAACAAAAAGTAATAAACACCCGAATAAACAAGTAGTAATGAAAAATTACTAATAAGAAGCTACGAATATGACCATATATGATATCATGAAAATAAGTATGATTCTGTAATAAGTCAATAACATTATTTAAATCTTTATACAGGAGGTTCGGACAAGTACAAAACATATCGGACCTAAGGTAAGGGAAATATCACAATCTCATTTTTATCCAAGATTGTTTATACTTCAGTATTTACTGGGGTGTATTTTATCATCCACATCCATGTTTCCTCAATATGTAATATTATTTACATCCACCTACAATTCTTTAAATCCAATTTTACCCTTCGGTGAGTTTTTAGTAAAAGATATGAAAGGAATCTTTTGTCGTTTTTCGTACGAGGTACTTTTTGAATTTTACGACAAAAGTACAAAAAGAATGTTTTTTTAACTTATACGACATGAATGGATTTTTAAAACAAAATTTCCAAGAATCATCCTTTACCAGTTTTCAGGTTTATTTTTAATCAACTTATTTTAGTTTAAAATTGTGTGACATGTTAAGAAAGGAAAAATGTTTTTGAAATAGAAAGGATATTTTCCTCAAGAATACAGTTCAAGTGTTTTATCAAAATAATTTTACATCTAAGATAATACAGGGATCTGTTTCTATCCCTATTATTACATGGATTTGATTATGCTGTGATGGAAATATTTTTTATGAATTCTTTTATCTTATATGAATTGTTTTATGATGTCACAATGTTTAAAGATTTCCATTTTTATTACATGGGTTATGCTATGATGTATGGTTTAGGATTTTGTGGAACACATAAGAATGGTATCATTATGATATGGGTGGGACCTATATATCCCTCCAATGCATTGGGTAATGATTTTATATCTCATGAGATAGACATGGCTGGAACGACAGGTTAAACCGGTTCAGTGAAACAGGACTGAAATGAGGAGTGAAGTCGGTTTAGAAATGGACTTTGTCCACTAAGATAATCTTGGAAATGAGTCTTTAATAATAAGAAATTATTCTCTATGATTATGTTTGTATGAAAAAAAGTTTCATGTTTTATGTTATGATTATTGGGATTTCATTTCACTACTATGATTTGTCCCATGTTATGAAATTATGCTCTCTTTTGCAGGTTAATATTTCTAAAATGTTATGTTCTTATGAATATGATGTGATTGATATTTCTTTTTTTACCCTTACTAAGCATTTGAGATCACCCTTTTTTATGTTTTCTTTCCCCAGGTCAGGAAGAATCTTATTAAGTAAGATATGCCAAAAGGGACTATAGATATGATGAAATAAATGGGAGACAGTGTAGACGCTTTATGAACCAGTTGTTATGTTTCCCAGTTTCTAAAGACACTATACCTATACGATCCTTTCATGGTTTTTTTATATGTTGTAATAAGTATGCTTCAATTTTGAAGTAATAACAATGTATGTAATATATGGGTCGTTACAGTTGGTATCAGAGGAAAGGTATAGTCAACCTTTGGAAACTAGGATGTGAAAGCCTTAGTAAGAACCCTAAGGATAAGTTTAAACATAGAACACAATCTTAGTGTTTTAGAAATGGACATGAATAACCTAGGATAAGACCTTAAGTATGAAATTTTATTCTTGATTATGTGGTTTTCCTATTATAATTAGTGTTTATCACACTATTCTTCTTGGTTTTAGTCAATGGATGTAACCCGAAGGAACCGTGTTAATGCGGAATGCGACGAGCAATGCAATGATTGTCCCCCTAAGCAACCAAATGTTATGGGATATGGAATGCAAAATCTTGTAGCCATGATCACACAACTTTCTCTTGCTATGAATCATTTAGGGCATCCAAACGAGCAAAGGAAGGAGAAACATTCTATTGAATCCTTCATGAGGCAGCGTCCACCTTCATTCAGCGGGTCTACTGATCCATTAGCTGCTGAAGAATGGATTAGTACTACTGAAAAGTTATTTTTAGTTCTTCAATGTTCTGAACATGATAAATTCATCTTAGCAGTGTAACGTTTGGAAGGTGATGCTGATCAATGGTGGAATCTTATCAAGAATATGAGGCAAAGGGATGAAATTGAGTCCATGGAATGGGACGAGTTCAAGAACTTATTTTTCAACAAGTACATCCCTCGTATTATCCAAACAATGATGGAGAAAGAGTTTCTTGAACTAATGCAAAAGGATGCTGAATCTATTGGTACCTATGAAGAAAATTTTACAAGACTTGCAAGGTACACTTCTGGTATTATTATCAAACCTGAGAGTAAGATCGATCGATTCTTTAGTGGCTTAAAACCAAGTCTTCGAAGGGCGTTATCCATAAGGGTCTTCAATAGATACGGGGAAATCGTTCGATGTGCTCTCAAAGTCGAGATGGAGATTGGAGTAACCCATTAGTCATATGGGTTTGATAAGAAGAGGAAAATGGAATTCAAAGGAAAATCTAAAGAACACACTGAATAGAAGATGAGTTTTCCCTTATGCTCAAAGTGTGGAATGAAACATGGAGGGAGTTGTCTTAAATGGACTAGTAAATGTTTCAAATGTGTAAAGGAAGGTCATCGGGCATTTGAATGCCGCAATGATGGGAAGAAGATGTCTAATGATGCAAAAAAGGGAAGGGATACACATAATGAACCTGCTACACATCAATGTTTATAGTGCAAGGATATGGGGCATTATGCCAATCAATGCCCAAATCCAAGGGTTGATGATGATGGTCGACGTCAACAAACTCTTAAGGCTAAATACAAAGGAAAGTCACATGCAATTTCTATCAGCGATATGGAGTACGATAACGATGTGGTGAAAGGTACACTTACCATCCACTCTAAAGTAGCAAATGTTTTATTTGATTCTGGATCCACCCACTCCTTTAATTCTGAAGATTTTTCTAAGGATATCACTGTATTACCTCCACAATTAGACGTTGAGTTAGCCGTGACAACCCCAAATGGCACAACAGTAGCATCAAAAGTTTATAATTATTCTCTGATTGAAGTTTGTGGAAAAGTTATTCTTGAAAATCTTGCGATCCTTCCTATAGTGGAATTTGATGTGATTCATGGCATGTATTGGATTTCTCTACATGGAGCTCATATCAATTCCCAAATAAGGGAAGTCACATTTCATATTCTAGATCAATCTATGATAATATATCGATGCAAGGATGAACATAACCTTCCAGTGGAAATTTCTTCCATTTTATGGGTATTGATTCCACCAAATGAAGGTTATTTATCTCAAATGGTTTGTGAGAAACTCACGATTATAAATATACCCATCGTACGGGAGTTTGATGATGTCTTTCCGGAGGAATTAATGGGTCTTCCACCAAATCGTGAAGTTGAGTTTTAATAGAACTCGTACCAGGAGCTTTGCCTATTTCAAAGACACCTTATAGAATGGCCCCAATTGAGTTGCAGGAATTGAAGAAACAAATCCAAGAGAACCTTGATAAGGGGTTCATACGCCCTAGTGTGTCACCTTGGGGAGCACCTATTCTATTTGTTAAGAAGAAAGATGAATCAATGAGACTCTGCATTGATTATCGAGAACTTAACAAGATCACTATCAAGAAAAAATATCCTCTCCCACGCATTGATGACTTATTTGACCAACTACGCGGAGCTCAATACTTTTCCAAGATTTATCTTCATTCAGGGTATCATCAATTAAGGGTCAAAAGGGAGGATATACCAAACACGGCTTTCCGTACAAGGTATGGACAATATGAATTTATAGTTATGCCATTTAGTCTTACTAATGCCTATGCTATCTTCATGGATATAATGAATAGAGTCTTTAGAGACTATCTTGATCAGTTTGTGGTAGTCTTTATAGATGATACTCTTGTTTATTCAAAGAGCAAGGAAGAACATGAAGATCACTTGAGAATTATATTGAAGACCCTGAGAAAGGAGAAGCTTTATGACAAATTTACCAAGTGTGAATTTTGGCTTCAAAAAGATTCATTTTTGGGTCACATAATCTCAAAAGGGGGGATATATGTGGATCCAGCAAAAACAGAAGGTTATCGAAAGATGGCTGAGACCAACAATAGTGACTGAGATCCGGAGTTTTCATGGTTTGGCTGGATATTATCAACGTTTTGTGCAAGATTTTTCACGATTATCTAATCCACTCACCTAGTTGACTCGGAAAGGTGTTAAGTTTGTTTAGACAGAGGAATGTGAAGAGAATTTCAAGGAGTTGAAAAGAAGGTTATCTAGTGCACCTGTGCTCACACTGCCTTGTAGTGGAGAAAGGTTTGTGATATACAGTGATGCATCCAAGAAGGGTTTGGGGTGTGATCTTATGAAAAATGATATGGTGATAGCTTATGCCTCACGACAGTTGAAAATACATGAGCAAAATTACCCAACTCATGATTTGGAGTTAGATACTGTAATATTTGCATTAAATATTTGGAGGCATTATCTTTATGGAGAAAGGTGTGACATTTATACTGATCATAAAAGTTTAAAGTATATTTTCACACAAAAGGAGCTGAATATGCGCCAAAGAAGATGGTTGGAGCTGATTAAGGATTACGACTGCTCAATCCATTACCACCCTGGGAAAGCAAACAAGGTGGCAGATGCATTAAGTCGACAAGACCATGCTAGTTTATCCATGATGAGGATCACAAAAGATCCAATATTTATGGATTTACAAAGGATGGATCTTAGAATTATAATGAAAGGGGAAAAATCGTATCTTTATCAAATGAATGTTCAACAATCTATACATGTGAAGATTAAAGAGGCACAAAAAATAAGATGTAGAGTTACAAAAGATGGTGAGAAATGTTAGGGAATTCAACCTTGATTGTGATGGGATAATAACGTTTAGGAATCGGGTTTGTGTTCCTACCATACCCGAATTAAAGAAGGAGCTACTGGATGAGGCTCATAGTTCTTCGTTATCTATTCATCCTAGAAGAACGAAGATGTATAGGGACCTGAAAGAGTACTTCTGATGGGATGGCATGAAAAGAGATGTTGCTGAATATGTCTCTCGATGCTTGGTTTGTCAGCAAGTTAAAGCTGAGAGACAGAAGTCTAAGGGGATGTTACAACCATTACCTATACCCGAATGGAAATGGGAAAACATCACTATGGACTTTTTCAACGGAATTCCTAAAACATCCATAGGTAGTAATGCTATCTGAGTCATAGTTGATCGTATTACAAAGTCTGCACACTTCATCACTATTAGAGAGGATTTCTCTCTAGATCAGCTTGCCAGGATATATGTAAAGGAAGTGGTAAGATTGAATGGAGTACCACTTTCTATTATATCTGATCGGGATTCGAGGTTTTCCTCAAAGTTCTGGTGAAGTCTTCAACATACTCTGGATACAGATTTACGTTTCAGCACTGCTTATCATCCTCAGACAGACAGTCAGTCTGAGAGAACAATTCAAACTCTAGAAGATATGTTGAGAGCTTGCTCTATAGATTTCAAAGGTGGTTGGGATAAACACCTACATTTAGTGTAATTTTCATATAATAATAGCTTTCAATCCAGCATTCAGATGGATCCTTATACATCTCTCTATGGAAAGAAATGTAGGACTCCAACTTGCTGGGATGAAGTTGGGGAAAGAAATCTATTAGGACCTGATCTCGTTGATGAAATGGCAGAAAAGGTTAGATCTATTCAACAACACATAAGAGCAACTCAGAGTCGATATAAAAGTTATTCCAACAACCGAAGAAAAGACCTAGAGTTTGAAGTGGGTGATAAAGAGTTCTTACAAATATCTCTATGGAAGAGGGTCATGAGATTTGGAAAGAAGGGGAAGTTGAGCCCTAGATATATCAGTCCTTTCGAAATACTAGATCATGTTGGGAAGGTAGCTTACCGATTGGCGCTTCCACCGAATCTCTCTCAAATTCATGATGTGTTCCATGTATCTCTCATGAGAAAGTACATACCTGATCCTTCACATGTACTCAGCTCAGAAGTTGTACCGTTGGAGCAAAATATTTCTTATGAAGAACAGCCGATAGAGATTTTGGATCGTAGCGAAAAAGTCATAAGAAACAAGACCACTCGATTGGTGAAATTTTTATGCAGGAACCACCATTTCAAAGAAGCTACATGGGATCTTGAGGATATGATGAGGGTGAGGTATCCTCATCTGTTTGTTACAAAGTGACGAATTTCGAGGACGAAATTCATTTTAAGGGGGGTAGAATGTAACACCTGAGACTTTTATGTTATATAAATCATCAAAAGAATCTTTTTCTACACACAACACTTGCTTTTCTTTATTTACACGAAATCACGACCTTCCTCGATAGCTTGCGTCGTACGCAATACCGAGTTTCACTAAACAACGATATGCTATTAAAATATTATTAAAACTAGCCATTATGAATAGTAATAACCACTTTTTGAAATTTTATAAATTTTATTTTTCAAAATGGACTTCATTTTTGGATTTGGAATATCGAAATTATCCTAGGGTGAAATTTTGGTTTTTTTCTGAAAACTTTCAATTTTTGATGAATAGTGAAACCACTAAGTGGTAGTTAAAAAACTGAATTTTTCATAAAACATAATATTACCGCTTCTGTGAGTGGAATTTTAAAAATCCGAGCGACGCGGTTGATGTCAGTAAGTGAAATGTGGTTCAATGAGATAAAAATAATTTTTGGTGAATAGTAACTTTTTACTTTTATTTACCACGGTTAAAAGTAAATAGGGTAATTAAGGGTAAAAATGATATTATTATTACCCTAAAAAATGTCCTAATTCTATTGGATAAGTGTAATTCGACCAAAAATAACCTTAGGAATAAAATATGACCATTTAGGCCCACATGGATTAGATTAGGACATTTATTATTAATTTATTTAAAGAAGGGTTAAAATAGTTAAAATCAAAGTTTAATAAGAAAATAATTTTTAATATAGGGATATACATAATCCAAATTCGATTATAAATGTTCATTAGAATGATAAAACTATTTCCTACATAATGATATTTTATTTGTAATTTTTATACTTTAAATAAGTTAATTTATTTATGACACAAAGATGATGCAATAATTATCTTATTAATGAAATATTGACATAATTGATGTTATAAATACCCAAATAAATGTAATTTGAGGATTTTTATGAATTCCACTAATTTTCTAGGTTAATATGACGTGTTATTATTTATTTAATTAACTCTTTTCGAGCTAATCATTCTGTTATGATTTTTACAAAAATAAATTACTAAATAGTGTCAAAATTGAAATAAAATAGTTTTTAAAAGAATTATTATTTTATTAATTGTTATATTATTCCTAAAAATCTAAGGTTCGGCCAAATGACTTAGATAAGGTTATATATATGAATAATAAACAACTTGGGGTTCTTTTGGCTTGTTATAGTGAGTTTATTAACCTTATAGTATAAGAACACAAGAAGACACGGTAAAAGTAAAATTATTTAACTTAATGATAAATCTAAATGATAAGGATAAAATAGGAACCTAAACTTGTCTAAATTATATTGGACGAGATTATTTCGACCCATCCCCACCTTATATTAGAAATAAATCACTTTGGAGATATTTAAAACCGAACTTGACTTTATAATAAAATAATACTTTTAGTTTTTCCAAAGGAGCCCCTCTCCTCCCTTATAAAAGGGCACATCCTCCCCCTCTTCCTCACACCACTTTGAGTCTTCAAACTCGGAAAAACACTGAACATTTATCCTCTCCACTTCCCTAGAGACATCCTAGAGGTCCTGGTATTCTTCAAAGACAAATTTTAGTGACCTAAAAGGAGGTCCCAAAGAGGCGTTTCAAAGAAGAGGTAATTTCTGTTACCAATTCTTTCAACTTTATTTCTTCGTCCACTTCTTATTCTTTAGTTGTTTAATTATTAAGTAATAAAATCAGTATCACTCATATAATTATATGTTATTATACGTATGAAACAACCCTATTTCACAATCTATCCATCCTACAGAAAACGAAATTACCGCGCGTGTGTACGTACGGAATACCGTCTCCACGCCGTGGTGTAATCTATTTTCCACCACCACCTTACTTGGATGGGTATAATGGTGTAAATAATGACTATATATGACTATTTTAAAGTGATATTGATTTTGAAATATAATACATACACTCAAATAGAATTACATGATCATGGGAACGATATCATCGCTCATGCGTACGTACGGAATACCGTCTCCACGATGTGATGCGACTCGTTCTACATGATCTTCATTGCATAATGTTTATATAAATGAATTGAATGAATAAATATGATATATAGTACACTAATACCATTCTGGAAATGAGGTATCTATAACCTAAAAAGAAGGATAAAAATTTATTCAACAAAACACGCATAAGAACAAAAAGTAATAAACACCCGAATAAACAAGTAGTAATGAAATATTACTAATAGGAAGCTAAGAATATGACCATATATGATATCATAAAAATAAGTATGATTCTGGAATAAGTCAATAACATTATTTAAATCATTATACAGGAGGTTCAGACACGTACAAAGAATATCGGACCTAAGGTAAGGGAAATATCACAATCTCATTTTTATCCGAGATTGTCTATACTTCGGTATTTACTGGGGTGTATTTTATCATCCACATCCATGTTTCCTCAATATGTAATATTTTTTCCATCCACCTACAATTGTTTAAATCCAATTTTACCCTTCAGTGAGTTTTTAGTAAAAGATATGAAAGGAATCTTTTGTCATTTTTCGTACGATGTACTTTTTGACTTTTCCGACAAAAGTACGAGAAGAATGTTTTTTTAACTTATACGGCATGAATGGATTTTTAAAACAAAATTTGCAAGGATCTTCCTTTACAAGTTTTCAAGTTTATTTTTAATCATCTTCTTTTAGTTTAAAATTGTATGACATCTTAAGAAAGGAAAAATGTTTTTGAAGTAGAAAGGATATTTTCCTCAAGAATGGAGTTCAAGTGTTTTATCAAAATTATTTTCCATCTAAGATAATAAAGGGATCTGTTTCTATCCCTATTATTAAATGGATTGGATTATGTTGTGATGTAATTATTTTTTTTATGAATTCCTTTATCTTATATGAATTGTTTTATGATGTCATGATGTTTAAATATTCCCATTTTTATTACATGGGTTATGTTATGATGTATGGTTAATGATTTTGTGTCACACATAAGAACGGTATCATTATGAGAAGGGTGGGACCTATATCTACCTCCAATGAATTGGGTAAAGATTTTATATCTCATGAGATAGACATGGCTGGAATGGCAGGTTAAACCGGTTCAGTGAAACATGACTGAAACGAGGAGTGAACTCGGTTCAGAAATGGACTTTGTCTACTAAGATAGTCTTGGCAATGAGTCTTGAATAATAAGAAATGATTCTCTATGATTATGTGTGTATGCCACAAAGTATCATGTTTTATGTTATGATTATTGGGATTTCAATTCACTACTATGATTTATCCCATGTTATGAAATTATGCTCTCTTTTAAAGGATAAGATTTCCAAAATGTTATGTTCTTATGAATATGATGTGATTGATATTTATTTTGTTTACCCTTACTGAGTATTTGAGCTCACCCTTTTTTATGTTTTCATTCCCCAGTTCAGGAAGAATCTTATTAAGTAAGATATTTCAAAAGGGAATATAGATATGATGAAATAAATGGGATACAATGTAGACGCTTTATGAACCAGTTGTTATGTTTCCCAGTTTCCAAAGAAACTATACCTATACGGTCCTTTCATGGTTTTGTTATATGTTGTAGTAAGTATGCTTAAATTTTTAAGTAATAACAATGTATGTAAAGTATGGGTCGTTACACTTAAGGCCTGAGAATCCATGAAGAAACAATGAGATTTTCCCATAAAGTGAATGTCCATCAAGGAAGAATGGATGCAACGAAAAAACAGACTATACAACCAGGGAGAGAAACCCATACCTAAGTTTACCTTATGGTTGAAGCCGAAGTCAACATGGTCATAAGCCTTATTCAACTCCAGTTTAACTTCCAGATTTGAGCCATGTGATTTATTGTTGATTTCATGGATCATTTCTTGTTCTAGGGTGATCATAGCTTGAATTGAATGACCCATCACAAATCCATGTTGTTCCATATAGATCCTTCGTGGAAGAAACTCTACATGTTGAGTGATGATGAAGGATGTAAGGACGTTGTAGGGAAACTTTCACATGCTGATTGTGTGATAGTGAAACATGGAAGAGGGGTTCTTCACATTATGAATTATTACCAAGGCCATGGCACAAGCCACTATTGGAAGGCTGACACCTGAAAAATAGTATTTAATGGATAAAATAACATCATGTTTGACCACTTCCCAATAATATTGGTAAAAAGAGCCTAGGAAGGCAATCAGGCCTGGGGAACAATCATCTTTATGGTGCAAAATAGATTTGTGGATTTCCGATTCTTCCAGGATAGCTTCTATATGTTCATATTCCTAATAAGTAACATGGTTGGAAATGGTTTCCATAAAGACAACCTATCTACCTGGGTAACCATCAAGCATACAAGGGTTCAGGCCAGCCAATAGATCCTTAAAGTAATAAAAGGTGAGGCGACTCACTTAATCTATTTTATTCAAGAAATTCCCATCCTCTAGTTGAATGTTTGGTCGTGTTTCCTTTCTTTGATGCACACATGGAAGAATGCGGTATTTTTCTCACCTTCATCAATCCACCCAATCCTCGATCCCTCCCTCACTATGCACTCCTAGTGAAGAATCGTATCCTAAAAACTATCCTTTTTCACCAACAACTCTTTAAAAAATATCTCAACCCATTTGCATTCAATACTATCCTCTATCCGATCAATATCTTGCCTAAAACTTTCCATCTCCCTATCACTCAGGGGAAAAAAATTCCCAATAATGAAGATTTAGTTTGAGCCTTATGAGCTTATTATAGAGAGCGATCCATGTTCTACACTGGGTGGGTTCATGCCTTGCTTCATTAAGAAATTCTTAAAAACCAGGGAGTTTTTCTCAATGTTGATAATATCTGAAAGATTTGGGAGTTGACTATCTCAAGGAAAGAGGGATCAAGAGAGGGGAATTGTTAGAGAAACCATGGGGCATGTGCCTGACTATAATACTAGGAAATAATGTGATGGACTTCATGTTGGAAATGAATCAGTTGAGGTGACTCTATGAACTACAAGTTCTGAGTTAATTGTTGCAATATGTAAACTGGGCTCCGGTGAAGACAGAACCATGAAACCATTGGCCACCATGAAATGAGAAAACTCCAAGATCACATTTATGGGGAACATACACCTTCCCTTATTTTCCTTGGGAGCTGCAATCATGTTGAAATCCCCTCCAAGAAACCAGTGGAAATTGATAGGGTTGAACAAAGATAATTCATTCCATAAGTTCTCACACTGCTTGTTGTCACAACTCCCATAGACACAGGTACAAAAGAAGGTTCATTTATCGTGATAGTTCTTGGTGGTAATCTACTGGTCGCCTAATTTAATGAGTTCCATCGAGATGCTACGATGCTAGAAGATCCATATGTTCTTATTGAAAGTATCTTCGTGCATGTACTCATGCATCATTATCCTTCTGGATAACTCCCCAATTCTTGAATCATTTTTCTCGTGTTCAAAAATATCAATGAGACTGACCTTGTACTTACAAGCTTCTAAAGTGAGGAAGTCCAGCTTCACCCATGCTCTAAGACCACAAGAATTCCAGAAAATGAAATGAATCATTAAACAATGTATGTCCCAACATTGTCACTGGGAGTCTTGGCCATCAGTGAACAAGAGGGAGAGGTCTCGTTAATTTTATGAGACTGATCTCTCATGCATCTACCTGCACTAATGGTAGAAGGAGGAGGAGAGGAAATTTCCACCTTCAAAGGGCGGGGGGACATCAAGTTCTGACCATAAGAAGAAGACTCAGCAAAAGGATTAAGACAAGAATCCTCTTGGAATGGAGGCCTGGAAATAGAGGAATATGGGAGAGAGGAAGGAGGTTTAGGTAAAGGTGGAGAACTAGAGGAAATAGGGGGAGGCACGAGAGGGAAGGAGGCCCCGAGAACTGGAAAACATAACAGAAGGGGCTTGGGGACCTAAAATGAGGGAAACAAAAGATAAGAGATAAAATGAGGAGGCCTGAGGGGGAAGTGAAAGGATGGTAGGGTTCAATCCATGAGGGATTCTAGAGTTTCACAATTAGAGGGGAGAGTGGAGAAATAAGGATGTCAGTACAGGAAACAAGTAGGAGGACTAAAGAACCATCCTGACTAACAAAGATAGGAGAATGAGAAACCATGAAAACAAATGGTGGGGTAGGGGACTCCAAGGCTGAGCCCACCACAACGCCTATGGGAAAGTCCTTGAAAACTGATGGATATTGGGATGCTGACAGCTGGCCACACACTGGAACATTAAGAGGGGCATGATGCTGACCACCTTGAAAGCATTTCCTACAAACCTGAGAGGAGTGGACCTGAATACAACATGATGAGTAGTAACTCATATGACCAAGAAATGGAGTCCTTGACTCAACGGGAGATTTGATTTAGAGGAGGGAACGATATGTTCATTTCCACATAGATACGCACTACAGAGGCATCTGAACAGCTCCAAGTCTGATCATCCAAACATAAGAAACCCCCAAAGAATCGCTGATGACCTTTAGAAATCCCACATTCTGAAAGGGAAGTGGAATGCCCAGAAGATTCACCCAAACTGCATCCAATGTGATTTCAATCACCTTTTAAACATTTAGAGACCAGTGATTAAGATTGTAACGCCACTTTCCTTTGGATCTGGGAGCCCTACACCTTGCTTGGACAAAATATGCCTTTGAGCTAAAGAGAATGTAGAAGGAATTGTAGTTGATCGCATAGATCTTTTCCGGAGAGATAAGACCCCACGATCTCAAGAAATTGTTGGAAGACCATAACCAGAGGCTTCGTACCTGAAAAACATGCCACCAATGTTCATTTGAGGCATGATTCTGCTTTCTCAAAGGACACCGCCGATACCTCAATCAAGAGATATGGACCATATTTCGAAACCACCGAAGGAGGAGGAGACATCTCTAGAAATCAGGGTTGTGAGAAGCCTCTAAACTAGGAACATTGAGAGTATTTGAATGTGGGACCACAACCGGGATCTCGATGAGAGGAGTTGAGATCGAAGACCACTGGTAGAGTTGACACTAACACATTCTTTCCAGAAGCAAGAGGAACAAACAGAGGAATTTGAAAAGTGGGAGGTGCGTAAGGTTCATTCTCCAGGGAGTTGAGCAAAGCCATCCCCACCATAATATTGAGATGTTCTATTTTCAATTAGAATTTTTAGATTCCCCAATGAGACATGGGTGCGATCCGCTATTTTAGTGTCATGGTCCTCTAGGTACCTTCATGACTCCCTTCAAGGATTTATCTAATGGATATGTTCCCTCAAATAGATACCATAAGTAATGGAAGGGATGTGCCATTTTATTAATAATAATCGATGAGTGATACCTCTAAGATGTGTTCCATCAATGAAGTAAGTTCTTGTGGAGTTTTTTCTTTGATATGATCAATTCCCTTGAGCCTCGAGTAGAATATTATGGCTAGTTAAACGGTTGAGACTATGAGACATGGAGTCTATGATGAGTATATCTAGTCTATTCTTGGAGTACTTATTATGTTTTATATAATATTGGAATAACCTATGATGATGATATGACTAGTCATGTATGACCATTTCGTAGGGATGGACATTCTTATTCTCTCTTGATTTGGTTTTATGTACCCTCTGGTTAGGGGCTAAGAATATTGTTCCCCTTTAGTTTCTCCCTTTTAATCTAGGTATTTGGGATACCTAAAATGTATTGTAATACTCACCCATTCATGGAATATACTCATACATGTCATGTATTATGAATATGATAGGCCTTTTGATGGAGTCTTAGGAGGACGCACAACTGGCATAACAAAGGGATCTAGATAGATTGAGGTTTGTAATAGTGGATGAAACTAACAACAGTCCCATATTTCTAGACATGTTGTATTTTATTATTAGTTTTTAGTGGGATTATTTTTTTGTCTTATATATCTTTTTAGTACACTAATTTTGAGATTGATGTATGCATTCATTTTTTATATCAGTTGTTTTATTATCATTGTACTCTTGTAAGGATATGGATGTGTGTGTGTGTGTGTGTAGGTAGTATAGGATAAGGAATCCCATGTGTGTGATATTATTACATAGCACTAGTCTCTAGATCGTAGCCTATTGGAGGTGTTCTTAGGGTTGTCACACTCAACTCATCACCGGGTAAGTGGTATGTGTTTGGTCAGGTCATGAATGAGTGATATCATAGTAGGTTCCACATCAGATCCAAAGTATTGAGATTGTCTAGTTTGGAGATTTTTTTGGATTTTTGTAAACAAGTTTGAAGTTCTTCAAGATTTTCATTCATGCCAAGGAATCTGGTGATATTGTGGAAGCCCATATATCCATTCACTATGACTCTAAAAAAACATCTTATTAAATCAATACAGGTAGAAACTATTTATTGGAAAACATTGGTACATGCATCATATAGGAGTGGATGGTGGTTTCCATGTCATTCATTAGTCATCTCCCAAGATATACTCTTTGATCATGGTACTTCATGATTATTTTAGGTATCCTCCATGATGAAATCCAACCATGATTCACTAGTGGGATCATGATGATGATTTTCCTAGTGACGAGGCATCAGTGAAGGGGACTACACATGAGGTTCTATGTATGAGTGGTATTCTATTTGTCATACAACCAATTGAGAATTAACTTACATTGATAGTACCATATGTCTATGTTCAAAACATGAGCACAATACATTATATTTTAAGGTAATTACAACCTAGGTTTTAGGGTGATCTATACACCCAGGCCACTGATGACTAACCTGAGGATGTCATGTGTATTTTTTCCTTGTGAGGACATTTGTGAATTAGATTTTTTTCCTAGGCCAAAGACTTGTTAAGGGATCCACTGGGAAATGGTTGAGTATGTTAAAATAGACACATGATGAGGTGGTGTTCATTTGGATAGATATTTAGTGTCTCTTAAGGAATGTGTTTTTTAGCAAAATTAAAATCAATTCATATCTAGAAGCCTTTATAGCTTTGGTAGGGTAGTATGTTCATGGAAGAGTATTCAGTGATGTTCACTAACCATTCTTGATTGTGTTTGTATATGGTTCAAGATCCATTTTATTAATGATAGAAATTTTATTTGGTATTATTCTAGGAAATTATGGATTTAGTGATATCTCCATGAATTCCCACATATGATAGAGTGGTCGAGCATGCCTTTGTAGTGGAGATATTTATGGCTTAGAAGACACTGACTATTGGTGTTGGGAACATATAAGTTGAGATGTTGATAGTTGTAAATTAATGACAGGATTAAGGATCTGGGTATGAAATATTCTTTAAGAGATGATCCCGGGATGGAGGGTCTACATATAAGGGATATCTGGTCGGATTTAGCCAGTTGGGAGAGAGGAGGGGTTTTTTCCTATTACTGTCAGGGACATCTCACATGGGATTACTAGTACTACTATCATACAAATAAGGACATGGTTGAAGGACCTCCCTATAAGAGACAATGACCAAATTAAGGACTTATTTATAACTTTATATGCATTATAGGATAAGGGAGAGAAGCATAAGGTGGTAGAGGGTTCGATCTATTAATACAACCACCTCCATGTGGTCCGTGCCAACCATCGGGAGCTAGAGTACACATGAGAGGATTGGTGTAGCCCCTAAAAGACCATGAACTAGATTATTTGAGTATAACTGTTTTTATGATATATGTACTTTATCCATTTTCAATAGTATTGGGAGAAACATGTGATATTCACTCTATTCTAACCACTTCTTGATTGAGGATTTTCCAAGGCAATGTGAGGCATCAATGGTGCTCTTTGATGGTGATTTTTGATGTGGATTTAGACTCACCAGAAATAGGGATGGTTTGTTGAGTAAATAAGGTTTCATTATGACTTTTCCATACCTCTATGTTTTGAAATCACAAACACTTTATCATAATAAAAATTAAATTTCCCCAAGGATTATTTTCTTAAGGAAAATTTCGGTCTTATATGTATTTTTTAATCCTTACCTTGGTTTTCATTGCCTCATTTTATGTTATCTCAAAACCGTTTTAATTTTATTACTAAGACAAAAAATTTATCCTTATCAAAAAGAAAAAAATATTATGGTTCCATGGTTACAAAATTCCTTAAAATTTAGAACTTGAATTCATTAGAATTCAGAATATGAGTTATCAAAAATTCAGACTCTGAATTCTATGAAATTTAGACTCTAAATTCATTGAAATTAAGACTACAAATTCTTTGAAATTCAGACTCTAAATTCTATGAAATTCAGATTTAGAATATTCTTAAATTTCATACTATGAATTCTCTAAAATGTAGACTCTGAATTCTCTAAAATCCAGACTCCGAATTCTCATAAATTTAAACTCTGAATTCTATGAAATTTAGTCGTAAAATTCTTCAAAATTTAGACTCTCAATTCCTCATAATTCAGACTCATAATTCCTCAAAATTTAGACTCGGAATTTTTTTTAATTTAGACTCTAAATTCATCAGAATTAAGACTTCAAAATCTATATAATTCTAATTCTGAATTCTTTGTAAAACAAAATCTGAATATCCATGTTTTCTTGAATCTGATTGATTGTATGTTTAGACTATGAATTCTATTTTTCCATAGACACTGAGTATTAAAATTTTATTAAGATAATCCATTTTTTTACATAGGCTTTTGTAAGTATGAAATGGTGTCGTACAATTTGTTTCTATCTAACGGTTGTTTGAGTGACACATGTAAAGTTCCCTCCAAAATTCAAGAAATAATATGACTGTTGGTAGAGGGAGATGACCATTTAAATTTTTCCTATAAATAGGAGCTCATCAGAAAGAGATAATAATATATCTATTGATCTTCCTATAGATTACATGCTATGATGCTATCACGTTATTTTTAGAGAGGGAAATACTCTCATTCTTTGTCCGTTTTGTGAACATCTTTTTCAGCAGTGAACATCTTGTTCATCTTGATTCGTGTGACTCCGATTGTTGTTGAGTACAATAGATGACTTCTAGGGATAGTAAGACATTGGTTCTGTCAACCTTAAAGTTCCATGGCTTTCATGGATTGCAAGATAGACACCTATATTCCTAGAAGGGGATTACCCTGGTGTGGGTAAGATAGAATTTCTTGAATTTATAAATCAAGGGATCTTTATCCAAGGTTATTGGATACCCATATCTTTAAAAGAGAATATTTTGTACTTGTTACTTTTATTTGTTTCAAGATTTTATTTCCACTATATTTTGATAAAGGAAGGATGTATAAATTTTTTAAACTTTCTTGCCTTTTACTTACTCAGATAAATAAGATTCCATACACTTTAAGGTAGAATCTTCATTTAAGAAATTTTTTATTATGTTTAATTTCTGGATTCATATTTCTAGACCCTAAGAAAGTTATTTTCCTATAACTAAAAAAGGATTTGTGAATTTACCTTGCATAACATTTTTAGACAAAGTTTTCCTTAAGGATAAAAATGAATGTTTTTAAACATAAAATTCACCCCCTCTTGTAATTGATCATCTACATACAAAATTACGATCCTACATGGTTACCCCACTTAGGAAGTTTTTATGATGAGATCCAAAACCACGTGGGAATGTTTGTGCTAACCAATGTTGATATTTTTGAGTTATTGAAGATGAGTTCCTTTATCTTGTGTTTTCAGGGTATGTTGGTGGGTTGAGATATTAGCGTAGACCATGGATATAGTGAACAGGTAGGCAAGGTAATGTATGGGATTCAAGAATAAGGGGATTCTATATTAAAGGCTCATGTATGGTTAATTTTGTGAAATTTTAATTATCCTCCCTAACTATGGTTTAACAAAGAGGTAAGAGATACATTTCAATGAGAGTAGCCCTTATTCATGTTATAGTGATACCAGTAGAGCCTATTTCACAAGCCTCATGCTTAGAGGAACTGGTAGAGAGGATCATAGGTCATGAAATCCTATTTCGGTGTGACACATATCATAAAGGAGATACTCACATGGAATCTTTATATAGTTTTGTAAAGGCCCTATGATGTTTTCCTCAGTGTGGATTGGTTTCCCACCATCCATACTCAGGTGGTTTCTGACAGTGGTTCTGGTAGTGTGTTTGGATGATGCGAAGAAGTTTTCATCATATATAGAGGAGTGATCGTAGGATATGTATGATTCAATCATGTGCATGTGGATACTGCCGAATTTTATCAATTGTCTAAAATGACCCATAGAGTAGCGTATACTATGAGAATTTAGTTCACTATAATGGTGGTGGGGTTGAGGAAGTCTCCAGAGGACATGACATATGTACCTTCCCACTAAGAGCTATAGATATTCATATAATGGAACCCAAGGAATACCATGACATTTTCGTTAGCATATTAGTTGACTATTGTAGAGAATCTGGAGTTGTGGTGCAGTTGGCGGTTTGTAGAAGTAGGGCCTAGTAGGACCTAGTGTGTTCAATTGGCTAGCCCGAATGTTATTCACCAAATAGGTGGATGAGATAATTTGGAATTATTTTATTTAACCTTTTTTGTATTGGTTTATTATAGAATTATTCTTTGATTCCCTCAGGTTCTTAGTGTTAGGGTTTTATGCGAGACACTTGAAGTGGTATTCTAGACATGATCTGAGAGCACCCAATTCTTAGGGAGATCATGTAGAGTAATTTAGGGATACAAAAGTTATAATTATTGTGATATTTATGCTAAAAATAAAAGTGATAGTTTTCCTGGTAGATTTTGATGCCATACTATCATTAGAGACACCCAAGGGTGTGTTTGTAGTAGCAGATTCCCACAAAAAAGTTTTCTTCCCTATGTTATTAATATAGGAGGCAATGTAGTTGGCCGCTTCATAGTTAATCCTTATGAGAAAGGATAGTGTAGAAAATGTCATTTTAATGTGTTTTCCCCACAAATTTTAAGCGAGTCAAAGAGGTACAACTTAGGGATATTATTTTCAAGGTGTTGCATGACCATATGTCCACTAGACATGTTCATGATAGATTTTTGGAAGGTGGGGAGTACATAATCATTCCAAGGAATGATGATAATTATAGTCATGTAGTATGATGAGGTGGTTAAGAGGTTTATTCCCCTCAGTTGTACACCCAGGATAGGGGTGGTTATGTCGATATCCTTTCACATTGTGTTTGGTTTCCTAGGATATGGTATCTTGTTTCTTAGTTTGGATTTGGATGTATCACCTATCCATAAGTGGAGACCAAGGTTCCATGCTGATATGTGAAATGCGGTGGTTATTATTATTTTTATGATGGGGTTTCTATGATCATTGAGGGTTATGACATAGTCATAGTGATCATAGGCTGGCTCACCAGGTATTCCCACTTCTGAACCCTCCATGAATGGATATTAGAAGAGTGTTAGGTAGGATAATAGGCTATATATAGGGTTCATAGGCCCTTTATCTTACTGTGCAATTGGGTGAGTGAAGTAGAATTCCACTACACCCTATGAATGTAGTTAAAATAGATGTTTGGTGTTTTCCACCCCTGATAGCTAAGGAGAAATGTGCATGAATCATTTTACAATGTTGACATAGATGAGGTGATCATTGGATCTGGTGTTTCCTCTATGAGAAATCCAATAGTGCATTTGATCTATCCAAAGAAGACTCTTTATGGGATTATAGTTCCACAAGTCTATATTTTTAGACAACATCGGATCCCTCTAGAGAGATTTTTAGTGTGGGAGTTCCAACTATGAGATAAATTATCTATTGTGACTACGATTTCAATTTTTTGGATGAATATACTTACTGGAAGGGAGAGAGTAATTACTATGGTTTTCCTAAGTAATATTTTGGAATATTTTGGGGAATATTTCCAAATATAGGTGCTTAGTTGATATGTAATTACATGACCTCAAGAGCCTCAGTGTGGTGAAATTGAAAATATTTAATATTTCAAACCATGCACATATAGTTTTCTAGAAAAAATGGATTTAATATTGATAATTGTATTATATCAGAAATATGATACGACGATTCAGTTCAGAATATGATTATTACCCTAGGAATGATATAATTTTTTTTGATCTAGCGCTTGGTTGGTGTTGACCATTGGATGTGTAATAAATGAAATAGGTATATTAATTAAATAAAATATAATCAATAAACACAAAACCTACCATCTAACTTTTTTTACATCATGAAATATTAGACATGAAGATTCTATGCCTATGAGGGACCAACCGATAGGGAGAGAGGAGGGACCTCCAAACATCTTTCTTGATGAAGATCGTCACTGAATTGTAGTGTAACAAGTTATGGGCATCATGTAAACCTAAGTGTTTGGTGTTTCCCCCATAGGTGTGAATATTTATGAGGTTTTCTCCCCGATCCCTGTTTATTGATTGTTATAAGGTTTTATATATATTACAACATCTAGAGATCCCTTGGTGGTAGATCTCTGGGAAATTTGTAAAAATAGGGGGTTTAGTGGGGTAGGGGTGGGGGGGGGGTCATATGGATTTACAATATATAAATCTTAATCAAACATTATGTAGTGTAAGAGAACATGCCTTTTGTTCTTCAATTTAGTAAAGTTGATATTTTGGAACTGCATGCCATGTAATAGGGGTATACACCTTATAGTTGGGTTTGGATGGGTTGTCAAGGACCTGGTAGGGAACAACATGTAAGGGTACATGGTCATGTGGAAGTACATGACAAGAACCCTTGTGTGTATCTAATAGAGGAAATGACCATGTACTTGTGAATATTCCAGGGTAAATTGGAACTAGATTATGTACATGATAATGACCAAGGACAAGGGTCAAGGACTAGGCTAAGAGGTACACACCTTGTATTGTGTGTACAAACTATTTGGAGAGACATGGATAACTGGAATGTGTTAGAAATGTTACATACCCAACAAATCAGAATGACATAAACACCATGTACTACATATAAACTCAATGTATAACTATATTGTTAGTTAGGGAATGTGTGGGAGAGGACATTCCCTGGTTATCAGGTGGGTTTACAGTCCATGCAACCACCCATGTACACCATGTACTATGTTACATTATGAGTACCATGATGGGGCATGATCAAGGGCCAAGATTGAGAAGCTAGATAAATACTATAAGAGTCCATTCCATGTACTCCCATTAGATACTTCAACCTGACACATATTCATCTTCAGTACTCATATGGAGTCCCACAAGTAGATTATAATATGTGTATTCCTATATAGATCATGATAGTGGCCATGGTATTTGTATTAGAGATACAACATGAGGTTATTCCAATGGACCAATTATTTCAGTGATGCATGGCCCGTAATAGTTGGGTTCCTCTACTTAGTACATCTCCTTGACGAAAAAATGTGGAATCGTGTCTTTTTTATTGATTGTGATCCTCTTTCAAGATTGGTTCAGATAGAGTTTATGGTATCCCGTTGTGAGACCAAGGTGGGATCCTCAATCGTTTCTTCAACTTTTCAATGTGGGGTTCATGACCATCATTCATGGTAACTAATCCCCTACTTATAGGTTTTACTTAGTAGGGTAAAATTTTTCATCATGTATGAAAGAGCGTTGTTGTGCGTGCCCTCAAACGATTAGTGTGATTTGGGGTACTTAGGTGGAGTAGAGTGGCTAACCAAGGTCGTCTCTCAAAGGAGGAAGTGAATTTAACAACTTATTAAATGTATTATAAAAAAATAAAATAGAATATATTAAAAATACTACTATAAAGGATTGGGGTGTGTTATAGTTTATGAATCTATAAGAATTTTTCTGGAAAAAGATTGTATATTTTTTTTGTTTTTAGTTTTGAAATGAATTTCGATTAAAATGACACAACAAGAAGATGTTTTTTTGAAATCTATTTTAAAATGCGTAATTGATCTAACTCTAACTATTAATTAATTTATTAATCATTATCATTTAAATTAATATTTACATAATTATGATCCCCTAATTTGTTATCTCTCAAACCCTACGGGAGTTAACTTAACCACAAAGATGAAATTACTTAAACCCTAGGCTAGCTTCGGAACATGCAATCGTAGCACCCTGCTTTGATTGTTATTATAAGGATAGATTTTGTTTAGTGGTTAATTAGAGCACATATCCATTTTTTAAATGTTGTTGAATTGTTTTTAGGAATTATATTTCAACTCTACAAATTTATCTCATGTGGTCTTGTATTACCGATTAAGATCGCACTCTCACAATTTACACAAAATCTCGACCTCGCGTGTTTTGTATTAATTGTTCAATTGATTGCTTAGTTTCTTGTAATTTAAAAACACAATTCATGGATCATATTATGTGAATTACAGTAGCTCATTGATTCAAAATAAATGAATGATGAAGGATACAGGTCGATCGATTACTAAAAAGAACTACTCTTCCATGGGTGGCGTAATCATCGTAGAAGCGTTTTGCATGTGCAAAGGTTTATAATGGGTATAACCCAATAAATATTCTACTAAAGAATTCCATCCCAAATAGGAAGATTAGAAGAAGAATAAATTTAATCAAATTAGAAGAAAATAGAAGAAATAAAATAAGAACAAAGAAGTTTATTACACAAACAAAATCATTACAACATGAAGGAGAAGAAGAAGGCTTTGTCGAAGGGATCCTTGCTTCAAGAGATACATTTATTGAAATAGTTGGAGAATTTGAGTGGATCCACTTATCCTCTGCCCTAAACATTCCAATTCACGTCCCGACCCCTCCAAATGAGAAAAACTCCAATTTATTGTGGGGAGGGGAGGAGAGGTTACGAGTGGTTTCAAGTGTGAATGTGGAAATTCGGCCAAATATTATATTCCAATTTCACCGCCCATTTGACCACCAAAACGCATGAATTGTCCGGCATTCCAGAATGATACTATGTGAGGATATGGGTCCTCTATCTCCTATAATAATTTGGGCTTAATCCAGGTTCAGATGAAGGCGTTATGGCCAAAATACAGAATCTTTTTCATTCTGGCGAGTCCAGCCCAACTTTAACTTCATGGACCATTTTCAACAATCAAATGTACTATTTAGCTCTAGTTTCCTGAAAAAAAGTTGTAGTTAATTACGTTAGGAATACTGTTACAAAATTTCAAATTCCAATAATAAATATAAAAATATTTATCTTTGAAATACTACAGTGAACTATAAAGGGTAAAACTGGAATTTTCATCATATATTCAAATGAATGATCTAATCCCAAATACTTTATAATTAAACATATTTAACACAATGTGAGGAAATTATATCATTTATTACCAATAAAATATTCTATAAAATAGTATTTTATCAACCCCCCAAACTTAACCTTTTTCACTCCTGAGCAAAACCTCATATTAAGTAATCATCAATATCAAATCAAGACCAATTTTAAAACACATATCCTTGAGATCAATCAATTACACACCATGAAATAAAAGATATAATGCCTCATAAAAAACAATTATTTCATGTTATTTATTTATATCATTCAAATATTTCCACTTTATTTATCCTCCCATGCACAAAACACTTACCTCAATTGAATTTTCTCTTATCACACAAATGTCAATTTTTTTGCAATGTCTTTCTCATAAAAACTCATACAAGGGTCATCATAGGCTTGATAGATTCCTACATCGCTACCCGATGTGAGTCATGGACATATGATTATCATGAGGACTTTTTAGGTTTGTTATGTGGCTTTCGATTGGTATGATTTAGATGTGAAAAATTATGAGGCTGAATGAGGAGGGCTTGACTCTTTTTGAAGCAAAATTGCATTAATCTAATTTTCACTTAAATATGGTCTTCTCCTCAATCCCCATAGTATCAATTAAGCTCCATCATCATGAAAAGTCATGAAAGGTTTACACCATTCATCCTTTCAGAATCAAAAATTTCAATCTTCTCAAACATAATTTTCTTGAAAGCTATATATGGGCACAACTTCCCACCTCAATTAGAAGCTACAAAAAAGGCACAACTTCACTTATCATGAAAGCTCCAAAAAAGGCACAACTTTAAAAATAATTACTTTCTTCAGTAGAAAACACATCTCTTCAGAATTTAATTTTCCATCCAAAGTATCACAGAATGTGGTGGGACAACACAAGATAAATTCCCCCACACTTAAGCTCAACTAGATTATAAAATTTCACATCAAGAGTTGGTTGGATAGGGAAAATTGGCTTGTAATGTGGCTAACCTAACTGGCTGTGCATGGATTCTAAGGGCTAAAAGGATTAAATATTCAAGGTAGGCCATTATAAAAAAGGATTCTTTGAAATAGGGGATTTAATACCAAACAAATGCCTCAATCATTTAAACATAAGTACCTCAAACCCTCAAGTTCTGACAGGAATAGATCAAATTATGGTTAAATCAAGCATGGTTTGGTTCTCTCAAGAAGTGAGGTGAATGTAAAGAATATGAAAATAATGGTTTAGAAGCCTCACAAGAAAGTGATTTCAAATATAAAGACAGTGAGATGTGGCATGGGATTCAAAATTCAGTCTACATTTCATGAAATTACTAAATATTTGAACTTGAAACAAAGTCATTTCAGAATTAATTTAAGCTCAGTTTCAAGGGGTAAATTTTTTCACTTATTGAGATGGATTTAAAAATGGTGATGAGAATCATTTCAGCTCCAAAGATTAAAAAAACAAAAAAAATTGTAAAATAAACACACAAAATTTGAAAAACAGACAATTTTTTTTGGTTTTTTTAGACAGGAAAACAATTGAAATTACTAAACTAAAAGGTTCCCTCCCCCACACTTAAAATATTGCATTATCCTTAATGTGAACCCATGAGATGATATATGCACCTGAAATGCATAATTTTTAAATAGGAAAAATAATATAAAAGTGAAAGGGTTAGGAACAGCCTGATGTGCTCAAGTGATGATGGGGTCATGCAGTGTGATAAAATCCACTGTATTAGTAGGAAGTACCTCAATGTATCTCTTAAAACGTTGCCCATTTATTGTAAATATCCTTCCAGTGTCCTCTTTTGTGATCTCCACTACACCATAAGGAAAAACATTAGATACAATATAAGGACCTAACCATCTGGAACACAACTTACCAGGCATCAACTTCAGTCGTGAACTATAGAGTAGGACTTTCTCTCCATCATGAAACTCCCTTTGTTGGATCATTATATCATGAGATGCTTTTGATCTTTCCTTGTAGAGTCTTGAGTTCTCATATGAATACAATCTAATCTCCTCAAGCTCTTGAATTTGCAGCTTCCTTTGGGTTCCATTTTGGACCAAATCCATGTTGCATTTCTTTATAGCCCAATAAGCCTGATGCTCAACTTCCATGGGGAGATGAAACGCTTTCCCAAAAACAATCCGAAATGGGGACATACCAATGGGTGTCTTGTATGCTGTCCTATAAGGCCACAATGCATCATCCAAGCGCTTTCTCCAATCCTTCCTTTTTGGCTGCACAGTTTTCTCCAAAATTTGCTTCAACTCATGATTTGAAACCTCAGCTTGACCATTTGTTTGGGGGTGGTATGGTGTTGATGTTTTGTGTGTCAACCCATACTTTCGAAGGAGGGAAGAAAAATTCCTATTATAAAAGTGTGTCCCTTGGTCACTGATGATGGCCTTTGGTACTCCAAACCTGCAAAAAATTTGTGCCTTCACAAAATCCACAACAACATGAGAATCATCCGTCCTGGTGGCCTTGGCCTCCACCAATTTGCTCACATAATCCACAGAAACCAAAATATACATGAATCCATATGAACTTGGAAATGGACCCATAAAATCAATCCCCCACATATCAAAAATCTCACAGAATAGTATGGGTTGTTGGGGAATCTCATGTCTCCTAGAAATATTCCCAGTGTGTTGGCAATGAGAGCATGACTTACAAAACGCCTGGGCATCATGGAATAAACTTGGAAAATATAATATAGAGTCCAAAACTTTCCTAGCTGTCTGTTGGGGTCCAAAGTGTCCACCACATGCAAGTGTATGACAGAATTGCAAAAAAGACTCAAACTCATGATCAGGAATACACCTCCTAATAACTTGGTCACTACACATGCGGTAGAGGTAAGGATAATCCCACACATAAAACCTAGACTCAATTTTTAATTTTTCGACTTGATGTTTATTCAAATTAACTAGGATTTTAGAAGAAACAATGTAATTAACTAAATCATCATACCAAGGATGCATACCTGAGATGGTATAGAGATGATCATCAGGGAAAGTGTCCCTAAGTGGTAACTGGTCTAAGGTGTCACCCTCTAGTGTGTGAGTAAGACTACTTATGTGGTCCGCCACCAAGTTTTATGACCCCTTTTTGTCCTTTATCTCAATATCAAATTCCTAAAGAAGGAGCATCCATCGAATCAGCCTGGGCTTTGAATCTGGCTTCTTTAGGAGGTACCTCAAAGATGCATGGTCAGAAAAAACAACTACTTTAGAGCCCAATAAATATGAACGAAATTTATCAAAAGAAAATATGATAGAATGAAACTCATTTTCTATGGTAGTGTAGTTTGATTAGGTTGAATCCAATATCCTTGATGCATAGTCAATCACATGTGAACGTCCTTCCACCCTCTGAGATAAGACAGCTCAAACCGCGAAGTTGGAGGCGTCACACATAAGCTCAAAAGGAATCTACCACCGTGGGGTCTGTATGATAGGTGGAGTGGTCAGACTTTGTTTTAGCTCATCAAATGAATTCTTGTAAGAAACATCAAACACAAAATCAGAATCCTTTTTATGTAATCTTGACATAGGAAGAGCAATCTTACTAAAATATTTGATGAAGCGCCGATAAAATCATACATGCCCTAGGAAAGATCTAAAATCACACACACATGAAGGATAGGGTAAGGATGAAATAATGTCTATATTATATCTATCAACCTCTATCCCATGTTTTGACACCACAATCCCTAAGACAATGCCATGCTCTACCATGAAATGACACTTTTCAAAGTTCAGGACCAGATTCTTCTCAATACAACGATTCAATACCTTTCCCAAACTATTTATAAATTCAAAAAATGATGACCCATACAATATAAAATCAACCATAAATACCTCCATGCAGGACTCAATAAAATCAGAAAAAATACTCACCATGCATTGCTGGAAGGTACATGGGGCGTTGCAAAGTCCAAATGGCATCCTCCGGTAGGAAAATGTGCCAAAGGGACAGGGGAATATAGTCTTTTCCTGATCCTCGAGATCTATAAAAACCTGAAAATATCCAGAAAATCTATCCAAGAAATAATAGTTTGTTTTCCCAACTAGTCTCTCAAGTATTTGACCAATAAATGGGAGGGGGAAATTGTCCTTGCGAGTGGACTGATTTAGTTTCCTATAATCAATACACACATGCCAACTGTTTTGCACCATCATTGGAACCAACTCAACTTTCTCATTTTTAACAACAGTAACACCAATCTTCTTAGGCACAACCTGAATTGGACTTACCCACTGAGAATCTGAAATGGGAATGATTATACCTTCCTAGAGAAATTTCTCAACTTCTTTTTTAACAACTTTCAGGAGGGTGGGATTGAGTCTCCTTTGTTGATGTCCCACCGGTTTTGCCCCATTCTCCAAGAGAATCCTATGCATGAAAATGGAGGGGCTAATACCTGATATTTCTGCCAATGTCCAACCAATTTCCCTAATGTTATCTCTCAATAGATTCAAGAGTTTTTCTTCATGTTCAAAAGAGATATTTTTAGCAATGATAACAGGTAATCTATCACCACTCAGCAAGTATGCATATTTATGATTCGGGGGAAATAGCTTGAGTTCCAATGTAGGGGGGTGGTGTATGGATGGAGAAATTGATGCAATAGACATATCTGCACAATGAACATCAGTATCAGAACAGAAATAATCATAATCAGAGAATAAAGCACTAAATCCATCAGCATACTCAATAGACATGTCATAATCAAAGTTAACATGATCAAGATCAGAATATGAATCCATTTCAAAATCAAATCTTAGAGAGTCTTGTTCATTAGAAATAGGTGTGGAAGTTCTCTTAGACATTAAACCAGAACTAATAGACATAATCTCCCTAAGCATAGTACAATCAAAATCCATGGAGTTTTTACTTGGTGGTTCAAAATGGGAGATAAAAAATGCAGAATGGTCCTCATAGGGGTACTTCATGGAGTCCATAATATTAAATATCACAACATCAACCCCAAATTCCATGGAAAGTGTAGCCTCATTGACATTTATGATAGTTTTTTCAGTTTTGAAGAAGGGTCTACCGAGGATAATGGGGGAATGAGAACATACCTGATCGTCCTCCATGTTAAGCACATAGAAACTTGCTGGGAAGATCATGTCTCTTACCCAGAAAAATACATCCTCAAGGACTCCTGCTGGATATGTTGCAGTTCTATTTTCCAACTGCACCACTACTCTTGTTGGCTTCAACTCACCAACCTACAAGGAAGAGAATACAAAGTGAGGCATCACATTTATGGAAGCACCTAAATCACAAAGTGCATCATAGAAGTGCAACACCCCTATGGTATATGGGATGGTGAATGTCCTTGGATCCTTGCACTTTGTCAGCATTGCTAGAGTTGGTGTAATGAGTGCTGACCCATTCCTTCCAAGATTGATCCTGTCATTTCCCTTGACCCCTCTTCTATTGGTGCAGAGTTCTTTTAATATTTTTTCATACCTTGGTATTTGCTTAATGGCTTCAAGTTGAGGAATGTTGATCTCCACATGCTTGAATGTGTCCAAAACCTCCTTTTTTTTCTTTTCTTCATCAGCCTTCTTCTTGGTTTGAACATCCTTGTTTGGAAGAGGAAGGGGTTTAGGGGAACATCATCAATCTTTTTCTTACCTTTATCTTTATCTTTGGATTGCTCATCAGTTGGTATGGAATGCGACTTCTCTGGAGTTGAGGTGAATCTCGGTGGAATGGTAGGTACAGATGTATCGTTCATTTGCTTCCCACATCTCAATGTGATGGAACTAACATTCCCCTTTGGATTTGGAGTGGGTTGGGAAGGTAGATTTCTGGAATTCTTACTTACAAGTCCATGAAGGGTGGTGGAAATCTGGCTCATTTGACTCTTCAACTCCCTGAGCTCCAAACCTTGACTCTTTAGGTCATTCTGTTGATTAAGAAAAATTTGCTTCAAAAGGTCATCAATGTTAGAAACTACCTTGGGTGGGGGATTCCCTTGTTGCTGGCTTGCTAATGCTTGGGATTCAAATCTCCTTTGGGGTTGTTTGAAACCCTGCTGGTAAGGCGGAGGCTGTTGGAAGTTTTGTTGAAAGGGTGACCTTTGTTATTGTCCAGATCAATACCTCATGTCTGGTTGATCTTTCCACCCTTGGTTATATGTTGGATAAAACTTCTTTTGGGGATATGGTTGTTGTTGTTGTTGCTGATACGGTCTCCCAGGGAACACTACTACACAATCTTTTGTTTCTTGGAGTTGTGGGGAACAGTCAGTTGGGTGGCTTGTATCAGTGAAAATACCACAAGGCCTTGAAGGAGGGGGTTGGGATGTCTTTTAAGCCAAAGAAATATGCCTCACCATAGTGGTCAATTCTTCCAACCTGGTATCAATCAAATGACTTTCAAGAGAAGAAGGACTTACATGATGTACTCCCCTAACATGTGGTGTACCTCTATAGCCAAATTTTTGGGAGTTTTGGGCCATCTTTTCAATCAATGCACGTGCATCTACTGGTGTCTTGTCCACCAATTCCTCTCATGCTACGGCATCTATCATGCTCCTTTATATAGGCGTGAGTCCTTCATAGAAGTACTGAATGAGAAGTTTCTCACTAATTTGGTGATGTGGACAGCTTGCACACAACTTCTTGAATCGCTCCCAGTACTCATACATTGACTCCCCTTGTGCTTGATTGATCCCAGAGATCTCCTTACGAATGGAAGTGGTACTTTATGCTGGAAAAAATCTCTGCAAGAAAAGACGTTTTAAATCGTTCCAACAAGTTACATCCTCAGGTTGTATGTAATACATAAAATCTTTCACAGCTCAATCAAGTGAGAATGGGAATGCTCTTAATTTAATTTGAACTTCAGAATCATTTCTTGGTTTTAAGGTTGAGAAAACCACATTAAATTCCTTAAGGTGTTTGTTGGGATCCTCACCAGAAAAGCCATGAAACTTTGGCAGAAGGTGAATTAATCCAGATTTCAATTCAAAGTCTGATTCAAGGTTTGGGTATGCAATACAATTTGGTTGATAGTTAATATCCGGTGCATCCAATTCTAGAATAGTTCTATTAAGTTCATTTCCATTATTTCCAGCCATTATTTCCTCTTATATGTTTTAATTTTAATAGCTTCCAATTTCAATGTTTCTAGAAGAGAGGAATTCACCAACTGGTTGAATATTGAAACTTCTCGGAGAATGAGAATGTCTGATTCGAGCCCTAAGGCTACGTTCAATCTCAAGATGAAGATCTAAGAGATATTCGGGATTAGTTCGTGTCATAAATCAAATAAAAAAGAAAATAAAGAAAGTGGACCATAGTAAAATAAAATGAGAAGTTTGAGTTGATGGTCCAAAAAAAGAAAAGAGGAGTATGAAAATAAACGAAAACTGGAGAAGGCGGAAAGATGAAAGAGATAGGTGAAGAAAATAATAAAATGAAAAGTAAAAGAATTACCTCTAAATTGTTGAATAAATTACTTGCCTCCCCGAAAACGGAACCAATTTGAAAGAGCATTATTGTGGGCACCCTCAAATGATTAGTGTGATTTGGGGTACTTAGGTGCAGCAGAGTGGCTGACAAATGTCATCTCTCAAAGGAGGAAGTGAATTTAACAACTTATTAAAGGTATTCCAAAAAAATAAAATAGAATAGAATAAAAACACTACATTAAAGGATTTAGGTTTGTTATAGTTTATGAATCTAGAAGAAGTTTTCTGGATGAATATTGTATATTTTTTTGTTTTTAGTTTTGAAATGAATTTCGATTAAAATGACACAACAAGAAGAAGTTTTTTTAGAAATCTATTTTAAAAGGCATAATCGATCTAAATCTACCTCTTCATTCATTTATTAATAAGTATCATTTAAATTAATATTCACTTAATTATGATCCCCTAATTTTTTATCCCTCGAACCCTACGAGAGTTAACATAACCACAAAGATGAAATTACTTAAACCCTAGGCTAGCTTCGGAACACGCAATCGCATCACCCTGCTTTGATTGTTGTTCTAAGGATAG
Organism: Viscum album; assembly: GCA_963277665.1. Taxonomy (NCBI): domain Eukaryota; kingdom Viridiplantae; phylum Streptophyta; class Magnoliopsida; order Santalales; family Viscaceae; genus Viscum; species Viscum album. The sequence goes on from OY728132.1 coordinate 495,927,752, forward strand.
CTTATGGTAAGTGGTTAATTAGAGCACATATACATTCTGGAAATGAGGATGAATTGTGTTTAGGGATTATATTTTAACTCTACAAATTTATCCCGTGTGGTCTTGTATTACCGATTAAGATCGCGCTCTCACAATTTACACAAAATCTCGACCTCGCGTGTTTTGTATTAATTGTTCAATTGCTTTATTAGTTTCTTGTAATTTAAAAACAAAATTCATGGATCATATTATGTAAATTATAGTATCTCATTGATTCAAAATAAATGAATGAAGAAGTATAGAGGTCGAACGATTACTAAAAAGAACTACTCTTCCATGGGTGGCGTAATCATCGTAGAAGCATTTTGCATGTGAAAAGGTTTGTAATGGGTATAACACAATAAAGTTTCTACTCAATAATTCCATCACAAAATAGGAAGATTAAGAGAAGAAGAAATTTAAACAAAACAGAATAAAATAGAAGAAATAAAAGAATAACAAAGAAGTTTATTAGACAAACAAAATCATTACAACATGAAGGAGAAGAAGAAGGCTTCGTCGAAGGGATCCTTGCTTCAAGAGCTACCATTATTGAAATGGTTGGATAATTGGAGTGGATTCACTTATCATCTGCCCTCAACTTCCCAATTCACATCCCAAACTTTCCAAATGAGAAAACCTCCAATTTATAGAGGGGAGGGGAGGAGAGGTTACAAGTGGTTTCAAGTGTGAATGTGGAAATTCGTCCAAATATTTTATTTCAACTTGAACCGCCCATTTGACCACCAAAACGCATGAATTGTCTAGACTTCCAGAAGGATAATATGTGCGGATATCGTCCCTCTATCTCGTCTAACAATTAGGGATTAATCCAGGCCCAAATGAGGGATTTATGGCCGAACTACAGAACCTTTTCCATTCTGGAGAGTCCATCCCAACTTTGACTTCATGAACAATTTTCAACAAACACATGGACTCTTTAGCTCTAGTGTCCTGAATTAAAGATGTCGATCATTAAGTTAGGAACACTGTTACAAAATTTCAAATTCACATAAGAAATATAAAAATATTTATCTTCGAAATACTATAGTGAACTATAAAGGGTAAAACTGGAATTTTCATCAAATATTCAAATGAATGATCTAATCCCAAATACATTCTAATTAAACATATTTAACACAATGTGAGGAAATTATATCATTTATTATCAATAAAATATTCAATAAAATATTGTTTTATCAATGTATATGATCCAATACATTATTTGTAGTTCCAAATGGGTTTTGTGATCCCCCAATGGTCTTGGGATTGATCCGCTATCTGAGTATAGGGATATACAGAGTTTTATATTGGGTTCATGGTGTCCCCATGTTGGTCTAGTTCTGATCACCGATATGTGAGTTAATATTATATAGGTTTCGGAAGGTCACATGGATTCACCCATGAGACATGGGTGAGATCCTTAATATGATTATCAGGATATATTAGGTACCAATGATACTCTCTTCATGGATAGACTTAATGAGTGTGTTCTCTCAGATGTATCCCATCAGTGATGGTAGGGAGGTGCCATTATATTAGTGATACCCAATGTGTGAGACCTATTGAATGATTTACATGAGGAATGACAATGCTCGCAGATTGAGTTCCCATAAACAATCAATATCCTTGATCATTGAGTAGAGTTTATTGTAGGCTATATGGTTGAGACCATGAGACATGGAGTCTGTGATTAGTGTATATGGGTTAATCTAGGATTATGTTCAGTATGAATTATATAATTATTGACATAAAATGTAATAATGATCTAAATATTGATGTATATATGAGTGGTTGAGATAGAGATTCATGTTCTCTCTCATTTTAGTTTTTGTACCCTCTGAAAATGGGTCGAGTGGACTATTTCATTTTAGTTTCTCCCATATGATTATATTTTTGGGATGAAAAATGGGTATTATTATACATAGTTCTACATAGTATATTTATATAAATTTCATTTCTTATGAAAATGAAAATCCTTTTTTCAGAGTCCTAGGAGGAACCGAAGGACAAAAAGTATAGTGGGATAAATAGGTTGAGGTGTGTACAAGGTGGTTTTATTTTATAGCAGCCACCTCCTTCTTATAATATAGAATTATTTTATCTATTTTTGTGGGATTATATTTTTCCCTTTTATTAGTTTAATATATTTTGATTATATAATAGATGATTTCATTCATTTTTATATCAGTTTTATTATTAATTCTACACTGTTGTATGGAGATGGTTGTTTATGCATGTATATATATACCATAGGCTAGGGACTCCCATGTGTGTGATATTCCTACTCAGTGCCGGTCACTGAACTCGTTATTATTAGATGAAGGATGAGGTAGTCACACTTATCTCATTGATGGGAATGAAGTCCTCATTGGGTTAGGTCATGATAGAAAAATTGTTTTTCATGGGTCATATCATAATTTTCAAATTATTAAGCAATGTACTCCTCATTTTAATTCATAAAAATTAACAACCCATTTTTGAAATGTTGTTACCATGGTAAATGTAAATTAATTTAAAAATAGTTTAACATGTTGTAAGATTGATAAAATATGTTAAAAACCTATCTCCAAATGAGTGGTTGAGATTTTTCACAATAAAACATTATCTCATACCATAACTTAAAATATAAATGAATTTGAAGACTATCCTCATAATAAACTTATTTTTAAAATGAGGTGTGGAAACTATTAATTTATAGTGATTCCATTTAGACTTAAAAATTCTCACTCTATCTTCATGGAAATAGTTAATAAAGTATTTAGAGACTACCATGATCAATTTATTGTCCCCATCAAAGATGATAATATCATATATTTTTAAATTAAGGAAGAGGGTGAACATTATTTATAGATAACACTAAGTACTGTAAGAAAGGAGAAATTATATGCCAAATTTAGGATGTATGAATCACGACTGCATAAAGTATCATTCTTAGGTCATGTATTCACATGAAAGGAAACATTATATCTTTTAATGATGGATGTCCTTAAATAATGGCCCAAACTGAGATTAGAAATTGAGATATGAAGTCTTCATAGATTAACAAGTTACTACTAATGAATTATTAGAAATTTAAATTATTATACAACACTATAACAAATCTACCATGTAAGGGAGTAATGTTCCTCTTGAAATAAGAATGTGAGGATGAATTCAAGGATGTTAATAAGGGATTTTTCACTACACTAGTACTAATGTTACCATGTAATAGGAACATGATTTTAATATATTATGATTATTATTCAAAGGTTTTATGATACATAATCATGTGTAATGATAAGATAATTTCATATGAAGAACTTTTCATAAAAACTCAAGATAAAAATTACATAGTCCATGACTTAGAATTAGTGGATGTGATTATTGCATAAATTATTTGAAAGAATTATCACTACGGTGAGAAGTGTGATATCTATAGTGACCACATGAGAATAAAATGTATATTTATTCAAAATGAGTTAAACATGAACCAAAGGATATGGTTAGAACTGATCAAAGGCTTTGAATTCTCTATACATTACCACATGGGGAAGAAAATCATGGTGGATGATGCTATGAGTGGTATAGTTTATTCTACCATAACTATGATGATGGTTGAAAAAGTCCTAATAATCCGGGATTTGAAATGGATTGACCTAGAATCCATAATGGAATGGGAGAAATCCCATCGTACCAAAATTTCTACTCAATCATCTATCCATTTAAAAATAATATATTTCCCAAAACGATTATATATAACTATAGGAAATTATTGTGAATATTATAGTGTTAAAATTTGAAAAAGGTGGATTAATAATTTTTTGAACCCAAATATGTGTCCCATAAAGACTAGAACTAAATAGGTAACTTTTGGATGATGCACATAGATCATCCTTATCTATTATTATTTAAAAAATAATGATGTATATATATGTGAAACAAAACATTTAGTGGGATGACATGAACATGTCATTTTTATAATATATATCTTGATGCTTGGTATTCCATTAGGTTATGGTGGAAAATAGGTGTCTGTGGGAAAGATGAAACTGTTACCCATACCTGTGTGAAAATGAAAATGCATTACCATGAATTTTCTCATAGTACTCCCAAGGCATCTAAAATCTATAGTTATATTTAGGTTACAGAGTATCACCTAACAAATTACGCACATTTTATTTCATTCAATAAATATTTCTCGCTTAAAAAACTCTCCAAGATATATAAGGGATGTGGTAAGACTTCATGGAGTACCACACTCTATTGTATATAATTGAGATTTTAGGCTTACCAAGTGGTTCTAGGTATGTATTTAGACAGTATTAAATACATATATAAACATAGTAACAACATATCACTGTTAGAATGATGGTTAAGATAAGATAAACATTCAAACTCTTGAGGATAATTTATGATCTTTTTTATAGATTTCCATGGAAGATGAGATCAATACATCCCACTGATATGGTTCTTATATTATAATAATTCCTATTATTTCACTCACATATAACCATATGAGGCTCTATATGGGATGATATGGAAGGAACCCAGATGCAGGGATGAAAATAGAGAGAGGAATATAGTAGGACCACACCTCATCTATGAAATGTTGAATATGATTCAATCTATTTTGGGGTATATGAATCGAATTTTTTTATAGAAGTGTTATATATATAAACATCAACGAGATCTATAATTTTATGTTGTGGGAAATTATTCCTTTAGGTATCTCATTAAATGCTTGTTATGAGATTTGGGAAGGATGGAATGGTAAGCTCTATAGAAATTGGATAGTATGAGAACCTTGACTATATAAAAGTAATATATTATCTCATAACACTCCCTCTAGACCTCTACCTCATACATGATGTTTTCCATGTATTGATTTTGGGTGTGTATATAAAATACCCTCGAGATATACATTACATGGATTCCATGGGACTTGAAATTATTTCACATATGGGAAATAATAGATAGAAATTTTGGATCGATGTGATAAAGTGTTGTAGAGGAAAACCAACCATCTATTAAAAATTGTATGGAAAAATCACATGATTAAGGAAGTTATGTGGGATCGTGAGGATGTAGTGAGAGAAAGGTATCATGTAACATCCTGAAGTGTGATACAATTAAATTGTGTCCTGAGATGGTCAGTCACATATCCTCAAGCATTCCACCCCATCTGCTAGAGGTAGATGACTAGCAGTGAACATATTATGATGGTATGATGGAGAGAAAAAAACCTCATGATCTGAGTATCATAGTGGTATATCAGATAAAAATCAAAAAATATTATTGGAATTAGTTTAAATAATGAAAAAATAGTTGAATATAATACTAATAAACTAATAAATTTGGCATTGTTGATTATAAAATCATGCATGTATATCCAGATCTGATACATAATCTATGTGTCAATCTTACAATATGAGATACAATAAATAAAAAAAAGTCAATAATTAAATGAAAAAGTCCACAAGGGATATTCCCATGAGCATCTTGAGATCCATATTAGTCAGGTGATCTGTATATGCCATTTACACATGAACATCACAAGTATGATCCATAATCCTAAACCTGCAAACATGAGGTCTGTTTGGGTACCCCAATGCAATGAAATTCCAACTTGGGTGCAAGAAACACTTAATAGGGCACCAAAAATGGCATATACTCAAAAAATAGTCTGTGAATATAAAATATTGTATCATGTTGGTAAAAATGATAGTGTATTAAATAAATAAATAAAAATAAACAAGTCAAGAATCTGATGCCTCAAGGACACATAGCGGGCCATACCTGCTTCAGTATAAGAAGGAATATCATTTCACACCTAGGATCATTTATATATCTGAATAAATAATAAAATTGTTTTCATAGATATGAATTCAATATCATGGACATGAGGTTTAGAACCCAGGAGTCTACATAAAGGGATGATGTAATAATTGGGTTCTCCTACCTAGGTTCCATGTGTATCACAAAAATATAAAGTATTCCATGACCAAAGTTCTGAATAAAAATAGGTAAAAGGGACTTTAGGAATATTATATACTACATAAAATAGTGAATCATCAACTAAAAAATAAATCAAATATCTCATATTACAAGTATCATACCTTCGAGGTCCAGGTACTAAGGTGCTAACAAAGGTGACCACATTTAGACCAAAGAAAGTATCCAATGGTTATGTCAAAATAGTATCAGAAAAATCTAGGATGGGTCCAAAGGTAATAACCATGGTGAAATATATCCAATTATATGAAAATAAATGGAGGTTACAGGTTCGATACCACGATCCCCCTTATCGGTGCCATACTGTATGTAATCATACCAAGGGGTTTCAGGGGCCATACCTCAATACCTTGGTAGGTGCATACCGTAATAATCATACATATGTGTGACAGGTTCCATAACTCTAATCCCCCATTGGATCCATACAAAAATTTCAAAGGTTTCATACCTTTATATTAAGTTGGTTCCATATAGATATGTAATATGTACTATACCGTTATAATAAGTTGGGGGCATACCATAATTTTATGGGTTCCACACCATCATAATAAGTCAGATCCATACTAATATTTACATAATAATGAATGTATATAATGATTCATGGACTATGTTAGTGTCCATTCCCAATAAAAACTAATCAATCATAATAAATTCATTAAACAACTCAATTGTAAGTGATAGGATATGAGGTTCAGGTTAGTGTCGATGAAGACAATTTTGTTTCAATATATAATGTTCAATTAATTATCAGTAATATGAGGGAAATGGGGAATTAGATGACATAACTCATCCAATTTCTTGTAGATTTTAAGTATGCACTAAAATTATTGAGTGATCGGTGAACTTTCCATAAATAGATAACAACATACTAGTTAAAGGTAAAAGATAGGCCATGTGAACATACATACCACATACAAGTCATCAGTATCTCTTAATAAGAATTTATTCCACAACCAATTAGGAACAATGATTTTGTGGATGATGAAGAAATAGAATTATTTGCTCAATTCTCGACCTTAACAATAGAAAAAAAGATAGATCAAATTCAATGGAGTCTGACTCATCATGATCATTTATCAAAGAATTACTATGGTGATCAAATCATTGAACCAATAGAAGCAATTGATTTATGATAATTTGTTTACATTCATAATAAGTATCTCATTAATTATGAGTTTCATACATACTGATTAGAAAAAACAAAGGAAAACATGACATCATTATGAATATAAATTCATAAGGTATGGAATCCTAGAAATAGGTTGGCCCAACACAAATGGGATATGATAGCCTCTTTATGTTTTAAAAATTATTTCCAATAAATTATCATCATTTTGTTCTCGATTGTTATATCAAACAAAAAAATATATACATGAGAAAAATATCCAATCATTATGAATCCTATGACATATTGGTGATGAGTATATGATACAACCTAAGTAGTAAAGTCTTGTTCCATTGGGTCTTGTTTATACTTTTCCTGTAACTTTAGATACAGTATTTAAATATTAGACATAACATTATTTCAATCGTGTATCCCCATCACAAGGTAAAGATATATTAGACTTCCATAACAATCCAAATTCCAATTTATTTTATTTTTATTAACTTGTTTACTCTGTATAAGTCATCACACCACAAGATATTGTTTTTTAGGAAATAATAACATGATTTATAATGTAACTTAATAAAAAACCATAAGGGGTAGGTCTCTATTGAGTCGGGAAATATAAAATGGTTCAATTTAGTGGAAAACAAACATTTAATTCATGTAACTATGATATATAACATGAATCCCGCATTTAAGATGCGTAACATAAAAATTCTGATGCTTGGAATAATGACATGACATATAAAAAGGAGAGAATTTGAGGGAAAATGTATAGAACAAACATCTCATTATTAGGATGGTCCACACATCCAATATCAATATTTGAATCAATCCAGTTTGATATAAATTGATGAAATGGACAAACACCATAAAATAGGGTAAATTATCTAGAACGAAGATAGTACCAATGATGGTGAGATAAATGGAAAATGGAACCAAGGGAAGTGAAGAACATACGAAGAGGAATCCATTGTGATAGAGAACAATCAAATAAGAAAATAGATAGATGAGGTAGATCATGGCCTACTTAGAGGGAAGATGAGGTCGATCAAGAGAGGGAAATATGCGGTATGAATGGGAGGAATAAAAAGAGAAGAGATGTGTAAATACAAAGTACAGGAAAATTGTAAAATTACCTCTATAAAGATCTGTATGGTATGGCCACATGTTTTGGATAATCATACCAAACCCATGTGGTTTTAATTTCCCAAATTCATCCATTTTAAAAAGGGTCACACGGTTGGGTTGGATGGTTAGAAAAACCACGGACATAACTATGCATATCTACAAGTTAAGTGGCACAAAGGGTTTGAGATAAGTTCATTAAGCCTGTGTAAGTCACCCTAGAACACCTATACGAAGAAAAAAAAGCCACATGGGACCCTGGAACAGTTTAGAAAAATCAGGTTCCTTAAGAAACAAGGCCACATAGTTGACCCTCATGGTTAAAGTAACCATGTAAAAACTTTGTGCCTCATTCATCCTTTTAGAAAATTATATCCTTTATGGATCGACACATCCAAAACTCAACCAAAGCCCCATGAAACCTCATAGGGAGTTAAAATTAACTAAATACAACACATAAAGTGTTCCAATGCTTAGAGTTTGTTTCTGAATGTTGGATTATAGAACAAACCATCCACTAAATGGTAAAATTAAAAGTCCCCTAGAATTTCATCCTAGTCCAAAAAATAGTACCATACAATCTCCCGACTATAAAACTTATCATCTCCAAGAAGCCTTGTGGAAAACTATGAAAAAAATACCTGATGAATATTAGTCCTGATGTTTCATATTAAGTAGACGCATTTATTTTCTAAACAACCAAGTCAAATCCATAATACCATTACGTAAACAGTATATAATATTCTAAAAATCGAGTAAATTGTCAAATTAAAATCTAAAACATAGAGATGATACTAAATCTAACCAACAAATTTTGAGAAATGATTTCATTTTGCCTCATTTTTTCAACTACCCTATCATGCTTCCCAGAATTGGTTCTACTATTTAATGACCGATGCTGAGCCAAGGAATCAACACCATCATATTTTCCTATTTATGTATGGTGATTCTCCTGAAATGATTCTCAATTCGATCAAATGGTCAACCCTTGATCAATCTTAATTAGCCCAATCAAGATGTATTTTTCATGAAACTACCTTAACACCCTAAACTATATTTCCTTATCCTAATGACATGCCATAAATTATTTCTCATTGACTACATTTTCTTCATCAAGAAGGAGTGAGTCAAGCAACTATTGGTTGACTATTCTAAAAAACACTTGGATTAGATGGCCATCACATTCCAAAATCTAGATCCTGCTGACTTTAAATAATTGTACCGCAAGAGTTCTCTGTGAATGTTCACCAAGGTATGTACCTAACTATCAGTAATGTCTCATGGAAAAACCATCATCTATTCTTGAATGTTTTCAGGCCTTAGTATGAACATGGTTGTATACCCGATCCATCACACACGGATTTTCACCATTAAAAATCCCAAATGAGCCTGACTAAATATTGAGGTATCCACTAACTTTTTAACTGGAGTCCAAGGAGATTAAACAACGTATTCAATAATCCATAGTTTACATGTGAGACATCAGTACGATGTCGAAACATCCACGTATCAATAAAACCAAATGATCCCAATAAAAATCAATTTAATGAACTGTTTCTTTGGAGAACGATGCCACCACTCTCACCTGGAATTTCATCTCTCTCCCGAAGGTTCCCTCCTAGGATCTAGGGTTCCCCCTCCTCCTCTATTAGTGGCGTATCCTTCATCCTACTTGGCGTTCCTCAGGTCCTATTCTTACCCTCATCTTTTCCCTCCCTCCTTCCTTGGCGTTGGTATTCTCTCTTCGGTGCGGGCTTCAAGTAGGGGTTTCCCTCATTTTTCTCTCCCGTTGGTCCATTTCCCAGCCTTCGTTCTTTTTTTCTTCATCTCTAAACATGGATAATCAGAAATCATAGTCATTTTTCTCCCCCATATGCTATTTTCATCATCCCCCACTACGCTTGACCCCACCTTGGACCATCACGATGGCACTGAGGATGGATTGGGAATGTGTTGGGTTGAGTTTAGTTTCATTGATTGCTTCGTTTTTTGGTGGATTTTCATCTGGTTTGTCTCCTAAGATTATGATCATTTCTGAAGCCTTAGATTTGTTCATTCTCTACTCTTTCTTACAGATCTATCATAACAAACCACACTTGGTATGTTGTTTCTGTTTTCATGGGTGTTTTCAGATGTATTGGTTGCCGTTTTGATGGTATTACAGGGGGAGGGTTATTATCCTTCGGTTTCCTTCTCTAGTTTAGGATTTCTTCCTATGGGATTTGGTCTGCTATTATTTTGGTTCTCTCTTGCATTGTAGTTGGCCTCCTGGTATTCTGGAATTCCGTTTCCGTGGAACTTGTTTGCAGTGTTGGTTTGGTTCTTGGATATGGTGTTCTGGCATATGTATGGTGTCTTTTAGTTTGTTTGGTTTCATCTCAATGCGGTGGTTCTATCTCTTATGCTCTTCCAGCCTATGGAGATCTTGAGTAACTCATCTAAGGATTATAAAGATGGTATTCGAGATTTAGGTTCTGAAATATCTTCTTTTATTAGAGTGTTCTCTTCAGTAGTGTTGGTCATTGACGACTCGGGGATTCTGATGAACATGAGTTTTAGCCGGAGATGCTTTACACTGTGTCTGGTGAGATTTTAGAAAAAGAAAAGAAATGATTTGATATTTTATAAAATAAATGAAAATAAAAGAAATGTTTATGATTTCTCTCCTTATGTTTGGATCAATAACTTAGTAAAAGAAAAGAAATGATCTGGATTTCTCTCCATCTTTTTTGGTGAATCTTTTTAAAATAAAAGAATAGAAATTCTATTGTGATACATGTATAATGTAGGGATAAAATTGGAATTTTAAAATATTAACAATCCTCCACTCACTTCTCTCCAAATCATCCCAATTTTGGGGTGAGTTAAAAACAATAGCAGGAGAGAAATCTATTTCTCTCCATTTCTCCCCATATCATTTCTCTCCCATTAAAATTATCTCACCAAAAATGAGAAATCAATTTCTCCTCTCAATATCATTTATTTTCTCTCTGTATGATCCCTGCCAAACGAGCCCTTAGTGATGCTGATGATGAGTTTATGAAAGTGACGTGCGTCAGGATTGCATGTCTAAGAGGGTAACGTGTGTAATTTCATTTGAAATGTGAAATTTGAAATTGATGGTGTGATCTCATGGGTTGGAATCATTTTGAATTTTGAATTTCATTCCTGGGATTTTTTTGAATTATTTATATGAATTTGTATGGTTTCCACTTATCCAAAAAAGTGAGCTATTTGAAAATACCAAAAAAGTGGCTTTGGAGGAATATCAAGTTAATGAACTAGATGATGTTTGTGAATCCATCGAAGGAATACCTACTTATGATCCCATTTATCACTTAGGACGAACCATGCATCAATAAATACCCACACATACGAGATAAAAATCCGATGATGTATATTTATTGAAATAGAATGAAATTTTAATTATTTCTTTAGCTCAGCGTATAACCGATGCTGCCTTAATGCGGTTAGATGGTGTCAATATGTGGTATATGATCATCCATAATAAAATATTACACTAAAAGGATTCCAATAATTACCATGTAAAATAGAGAAAATTCTTTCATGTCCATGATGATGTTCTCGGTATGATTTTTAATAAACCATAATAAACTATACGAAGGAACTAGTTGAATGGATACTAGTGTGTTTCTTTTCAAAAGTTCTCGGATGATCCTTCCAATGTGGTGTCCTTAACTAAAAATGCTTCCTTTATCCACTTCATTAATCTTGTGATAAATCAATAGTGACAAAAAAATTCCAACCTGAAAAATAAAATATTTAATGGTTACATACATAGAAAACCACAACATCATCATAGTTTCTTTCAAGCATCGATGTATCTCTATCATTCCATCCACATGGGAATTAAAAACAATGATGGCTATTTAAAAAAATGGTCTTTCGATGTTATGTTCCCCTATCATGTAAGGAAAAACTTTTCCCATAATAAAAATGATTGTCCTCACCATTGGAGTGTCCTAGTCATCGTTGATGAAAACAGAACTCATTCTATGAGACACATTACATCGGCCACTAACTGTGGTTCCTGAATGTGGCCAACACACTCTTACCAAGAACCCACAAAAAAATAGAATAAAACTAGCTTCATAAAATATTGAATTATTATATTAACATTATAATTATATGTGACACTCTTATTGAGTCACAAGCACATGCACCATGACCTTAAGAATAAAAGACAAAATCAACATTATCCTTATTACAATGTCATTCTACAAAATCCGGAAACTCAACATCTCTAAAAACCAGATCACTCTATCTTGGATGAGACCTATGAAGGGAGAGAACCTACTCAATGCTTAAATTACTATTACCTAACTCATATTATTCACTTCACCATTCATCATCTAAACATGAAACATGTTTATCGATGCATACTACCCCGAGATTTCATTAAAAAAATGATAAATCCTTGATAATATGTATTGTATTATTAGTCTTATGAATCCCTGTAATAAATTTTTTTTAAATGAAAACCATCTTAGTGTTGTATCATTCCACATGACTATAAATATGGATGAAGACTTATTGTATCATCCATCACTAAAGAAAAATAAAGGTCACATGACCTATTAAGCGGCTGGCAATGTCGTAGGCATGTATAACACATTGAAACTAAGTATTTTGAAATACTCACATCCACAACAAGGTTCAAAATTATTTCATGAACACCCATACAACCTGAGCGTTCTTTCAGATACTAGAATTACTCGACAAGATAGATGAAACTGTACATCAGAAACTCATCACAAGAATTTAACATGGTTTTAATTTTTTGTTGGTTCTTCCAACGTAAGGCTATCCCTTACCAAATATAAAGCATGAATACTATAATGAGGTCATTATTTAAAATTTAATATGCAATACCACCTATCCCTTAGGTTCAACAAGGTCTATGAAATGTTACATAAGCCTACATGTATTTCTCAAGTTCCTATTCTAAGGCAATATAAGGGAAATATTTATACTAACCTTACATGAGGGTTAAAGCTAATAAATACTTTAAGGGTTCACTTAAGCTGATTAATTTATATACATTTTGTATTTAAACCTTTTATGGGATCAATTTAAATTTCATGTACCACCTATAAAGAAGAATTTACTTGGAACATTTATTTAGCTAACGTCATAAAGAACACATGTAATTGTTTTCAAAGTTCCTTTCACACATTTTTTAATTAACTAAAATACCATCTTATTTATGAATTTTAGAATAAAAATCCATTTATATTGTAATTTATATCAATGTAAAGGTAACCTTCACATGGCCCATTAATTATTTTATGATTCAATTACACCCTTAGTTGGTCTATATAATATTCCACATGCCGCAACTTCTATACTTGGGTCTAGTTGTAAACTTTAAGAATTTATTTATAAGGGGCATTATACGGAAATAATAGAGATATAATACATTATATAGGTAACCTATAATTTATCATCAAAATTTAACATATTTAACATTTATAAATTTTTTTAAATGGGATATAAAATTGTTAGGTTATGGTTTAATTATATGTTTAAATGTTTCACAATTTATAAAGAACACACAAACATTATAGATTGATAATTGGATCCCATATAATCACAACCAGTATTTCTAATCCCATGCCAATAATTTTCTATGTCATAAAAATGTAATAATTCATTATTAAAATATAATTGAGCCATCTATATATGTAGGAAAACACCACTTACATTTATGCATTCATTTTATTTCATCAAAAATGTATTACAATTATAACAAGCAAAGTTATCAAAAAAACTCATAGTTATAGTAAGAATATATGTAATCATAAACAACCCAAGATGGTAAAAAATAAAAGATGCTAATAATGGCCCAATAATAACATATGAATTCAAAATATATCATAAAATAATGGAATAACACTCAAGGAACACATCACAAGTATAATGAAACCTACATGGCATGGAATATGCATGAAATGTGAATCTCTATGTGCCTGTAATGATGCGTGTAATGTTACATCCTTTCAATATCAAAGAAAGTTTAGAAAACCATAATATTATTAATCATATATTAGAATAATTACACTAATCAATCATTGTGAAACTCTAATTAAATGTACTAAAAAACTACATGAAAACACTCCCCATCCCTAGACACTTGGCCTTTTCCCCATGCATGGAGTGATCACTCCCAGACATGGATATTTACCAAGAACTAAAAAATTCCTACTCTATTGTCCTTATCTAAAATTAGTGAGAAAAAGGAAAAAATACCCATGATATTACTTTGTAGAGTCAGGACCCAGGTGCCACAAAAACAGTACCCTGAGCTAGTCGGTCACATGGCCTCAAGTGCACCACCTCATACTATAGTGGAAACCAACTAGAATCAAGGTCTCATGATGGTATGGTGGGGGATAATATACCCTCATTATTAGAGTATAATAATAGAATGTTATAAAAAATCAACAAACAAAATAAGAATCGATTTAAATAAACAACCGAGAAGTTGAAGATAATTGTAATAAACTGATAAATTAGCCAATATAAACTATAAAACCATGCATACATGTTCTTATGGGGTACATAATATATGTATAAATTATTTAACAAATGATACAACACATAAAAGAATATCACAATTGAAATTAAATAGATCCCCTTGGGATATACCCGTGAGCATCCTAAGCTCCAACTCAATATTGTGCTCCTATGATCTAATTTAGACATGATCAACAAAAGCACTATCTATAAAATTTAACCTATACACATGTTGTCTGTTTAGGTTCCCTAGTTATATGGTGGCCCAAAATGATTTTGAGATATACTCAATTCGCCACCACTAATGGCGACTCCACATAACACAATCCATGAATATAAGATACAATAGAGTGTAGGTAAAACTATAAAGCATTAAATAAATAAAGAAAAATAAATTATTTAGAATCAGGTTCCTCAATGATACAGAGCTGACCATACCATATTTAACCTCAGATAGAATATCTCTATACATATACCACAATTTATATATATTCACACATCATACAATAATTTTCACATATTTACATTCACTGGAATATACATGAGGTTTAGTACCAAGACATCCACATAAGGGGGTCATATAATAACATGGGTGTAACTCATAGGTGTATTACCTATTAGAATAACATAACGGATTTCATTCCCAAAGGTTTGAATGAAAAGAAGTCAAAGTTAGTCTATGAAAAAAAGAAACTAAATCAAATAGTTAATCACAAACTACGACATACACCGTATATCTCACATAATAAGTATTATACCTACAAGGGACAAGTATTAAGGTGAGAACCAGGGAATCCTCATCAAGGACTAAGTAACTCATAAAATGATTATCTTGGAATAATATCAAACCTATATGGTCCAAGTCCTATGGTAATAACCAAAGTGACCTATATCCATAGATATGAATATATAAAGAGGTCATAGGTGTCATACCTTCATCCCCTTCATCAGTTCCATACTCTAAGAAATAATTCCTTGGGGTTGTAGGTACCATACTGAAATACCCTGGTTGGTTCCATGTCATAATAATCAAACATAGGGGTCATTGAGGTAATAAATTTATTCCCCTATCAGTTCCACAAAGTAATTTCAAAGGTTTTATACCTTTCTAACAATTCTATTCCATACTGAGATGTAAAAGGTGCCATTCTATAATATTTTGGGTTTCATGCCTTTAGAATATGTGGGTGGCATATTGAGATTTCCAACATCCAGAAAGTATAAAATGTTTTATTGGATATGTTAGATTTTATTCCCAATAACAAATAATTAATCATAATAAATTCATTAAACCTACCAATCATAAGTGATAAAAATGGAGGGCGATGTTAGTGTCAAAGACCTCATTATCATTTCAATATATAACATTCAATTCATTATCATAAATATGAGTAATGTGGGAAAGTGAATGCCATAAAAAATGTAATTTCCAATAGTGGCCATATATGAATTAAATTTATTATGTTCTAGATGAAGTATCCATAAATATATAATACCATGCATTTAAAAGGTAAAATATTGGCCATGCTAACATGCATGCTGCACATAAGTCAATGATTTATTTCAACAAACTATCAAACCAAAACAACCTAGAAGATGGTTTTTTCAATTTGTAAAGAGATAGTGGAGTGTCACACCCATCCAAATTCTAATTAATTCCATTTTATTATCAATTTTACACTTTATGTGCCATCACACCCCAACACATGGGTTCATTAAGAAAACATTAATCGATTCATACGATATCTTAAGAACACACCCTTCTGGGGTGGTATATATTGAGGTGAGAAACCTACAATGCTTCAATTTAATGAAATAATTCATTTAATTCAATTCATTAAGATCTAGAACATGAATTCCACATTTGAGAGACGTTTCGCGAAATGTATGATGTATGAAAAAATGACACATGATATAAAAAGGTGATAATTTGATGGAAAATCTATAGACCATCTACCCCATAGTTTAGATGGTCCAAACATCTAATATCGAGCATTGAATCATGATGGATTCAAATACATCAATGAAATTAAAAAACACAAGTAAATTAGGGAAAATTGGACCACAAAAAGATAAGGCCAATGAAATTGAGATAAATAGAAAAGGGAAGAAAGAGGAGTAAAGTACTTACTGAGAGGCATTTTTTATTACATACAACACCCAAATCAGAGGTCAGATGGAGGAGGTATCTCAATGAATGACTAGAGGAAGTATGAGATCAAGGAGGAGAGGGAGAGTTTCTACACATGTTGGAGGAAGAAAAAGGTAGGATATGATACATAATAAAGTAGGGGAAAACCATAAAATTATACCCTTTAAAGACATGCATGGTTTGGATGCATGGTTAGGTTAACCATGAAATTATAATTTTGGGTTTTATTCTAAAATCCTTCCCATTTTAGAAATGTAAAAGAGTAGGTTTTCATTATTTGACAAACCATTTTCCTAACCACAGATATATACTAGTAAAGTACCATTATGTGTGATGGCTAACAACACGGTTATGGAAAATCGTTTATAACCTATGTAGGTCACCCCTTCATACCTTCACCAAGTCACAAAATATCATGGGCCCCTCACATGGTTTTGGAAAACTATTATCCTCATGAAATGGGGTTGAATTGTTGACCCGCATGAGTAAACTAACCATAGACAACCATCGCCTCATGAATCCTTTCAAAAAATAAGAGCCTTATGAGACCGATGCTTCCAAAACTAAACCATAATCCTAGGACACCTCCCATGGTTCTAAACATTTGTAAAAAACCACCTTAATTATTCAAATCTTCATATTTAGTTTATAGATATTTTTTAGAGAAGGGATGCTCCACCAAAAGGTAAAATTCAAATTACCTTGGAATTTCCACCTATTCCAAAAACACCTGACCTTATATATACTCACCTTTTTTCATTCATGTTAAAATATTTTGATGTTGAAATCTTTTTTATGGGTTTTTGAATGTACAAAACTACGTTTTTAGTGAATATTAATGCTTAAAATGACATTGTGTTAAATGGATTGTTTCTTAGGCAATATTAACTAAACAATTTGTGCAAAAATTTATTATTATATATATACCTATTTTATATCATATATTTAATTGATAGGTATAATTAGACGTAATCACTCTATGAAATATATGTAGAAATTAAAATAAAGGTCGTTTTTTAATGCTAATTAATTGATAAAATTAAATTTGTGCAGCTAAATAACTAATGTGTCCACATTATGATTAAAATGTATTTATCTAAAAATGGTTCTTTATGAACATTTTTTAGGAAAAAAAATAACTTAATAATATATTAAAAATTAATTCAAATAGTAGGAAATATGAATAGTAACAGTTAGCATTTATAATGTCAATTTTTATTAAACACCCCTTATTTCAATATATCTTATATCTCCATTTAAATGATAAATTAATAAATTTAGGAATTTAAATTTTAAAAAATGAATTTTTTTTTGTTTTTTTCATTTCCATATTATATTAAGATAAATTTTTTATTTTTTGGAAAATATTGATTACTTTTTTAATAGTATAAAATTATAAATTATTACAAATACCATAGATTTTTTAATAGAAATGTTCTATGAATTTAAAACATATAAGAAATTTTCAGGGAAAATAATTTATTTATGGAGTAAATTGATTTAATTAAAAAAACTATGTTAAATATAGAGAATTTTTTTTATAATTTATAATCTTTTGTAATTTTTATTTTAATAAAAACTATTTTGGCACCTTTTTTTTTTTAAGAACTCACAAGGGGTTATTTGGGTTTATCTTGATTTTATAGAAATATAACCCTTATTCATGAAATAATAAACCAGTTAATGTCATGGAAATTTCAAACGTTAATAATTTCATTCTAAAATTTTTTATGCTAAAAAATACACTTTTTCTGATACTAGAAGTTATGTGTAATGGGAAAAAAATATTAAATTACATTTTTTACACACAATGAAATTTAATTTGATAAAGTGTTTTCCATATTTGAAATAATAATTTCAAAATTCAAAAATAATCGCCACTTCATTTTTTCATAAAAATGAGCTACCAATGTTAAAAATGTAGTTCCCATAATAAATTTATATTTGGGTAAAAAAAGATTATCCAAGTGTACAATAGCTAAAAAAAAGTTAAAAATATTTCATCGAATGTGTTTTTGAGGAGTAAATTGAAAAAAACAATTCTCAAATCCATTATTACAGTATTTTTAATTCACTTTCCTTGTGAAACATATTTTCCATTTGTTTAAAGAGGTTATTTGAAAAAACAACTCATTCCCTTCCCTTATAATGGGGCCTTCTACAACCACTTAATATAAACTATAAAATAATATATCCTCTTGAAACTACTATTTATTTAGTTACCATAGAATGACCTCTAATTTTTTCACCGCCTTAATCCATCTAATGTCCACAAAATCTTTTATTTCCAAATGTTACTGTAATATGATATTCATACCCTCAATGTGATTACTCATAATTTATTAAAATTGTTCAACTCTATATTTATATTAAAAATATATTTTATCATTATAATATAATGAGATAGGTATTATTAATATAAAAAATCATTTTTGTGTTAAATTTTTAAACATTATATACCCTTTCTCCTTGATTAGATAAATGTGAATGTCATTCATCCATGCGTGTGAAATACTTCCTCTATGAACTGATGTATTTTTTCACAACCACATTACATTGATGATTCTAAATGGGTATGTAATGAGTGAAATGTTATTTATAACAATATTATAATTATTAAAAGGTAAATAATTTCATCCTTCCCATCATTATTTGAGAAATAAAAACCTTATCTAGGTTTATATGTGGACTACCACTTCTATGGAACCATATAATTGCATTTTCAAGGCAACCCTACATAGAGGATTATAAGAATATATTTAGTGAATTAAAATTATTTCTATAGAATATGTTGGTTTTTAAGGGTTATATTAAAATATAACACATTATTAACATACAAATTTTTTTCATAAAAATTATCATATAAACTCATTAGTGATTTTGTATTAAATCATATTTAATAAAATTATATTTTTATGGAATTGTAGAATTATAAATAATTTAAAAGTATATATTCCATTACCTTTCATAATATATTAATAATTAATATGAAATAAATGAATGGGAATAATTATTGACATTTAATGCATGGATATAATGAGTTGAAAAACAATAACATCTGATGACGAAAATAAACATTAACTATCTAATGAGTGTATGATGAATGATTATATTTAAATATAATAAATTTTAAGATATATTAATAAATTATTGATTTTATAATGAGGTTATTTTTAAAATAGATCTTATTAATTGTCTTTCACATAAAATGAGAGTAATGGTAATTGTTTTTCTTGATTCATCTTCGTTTATTTAGTCATAACATTTTTTTGACTATTAATTGACCGGGTGATTTTCTTATATTAAATGAAGATATTATAACTTATTTAATCTTTAATTTATATGTAATTAAAATAATATATTTTTTTATAAAATTTTATTTTTTTAGGAATAATTTACATACTCTCTAAAAAAGATAAATTTCATCTATGCCCATAATTAATTTTTTCACAAATGTAATTTTTTGTTATATTGAAACTAAAATATTAATTATTTCTGTTTCTCTAGAAATTTATCTATACCACATTTAAAATTACAAATTTAATACTTTTTAATTTTTTTCTTCAAAAAAGATATTTTAAATTGATTGAAATGGATTTTATTTCCATATCGTAAATATTATATTCTACTCCACATTTTATGAGGAAAAAATTTAAGTATTTCTCAAGGATTCCTTACGCAAATTTATGGAAAAATAATTTTTAAAAGTATTTATTATATATTCCCCAAAAACTGATTTCTTTTAATGTAGATCATAACATATTCTTTTATAAGATAACGATTATATATGTTTTCTAAACACTATTTTATTATTTTTCTTTCACTATACACTTCATTTAAAAAGGATTTATTTCAAAGGGAAGGTATTTTTTAGGAATTATTATCTAAATGACTTAATGAAATACTTATTTTGGAGATTGTATTTTTAATATCAACTAATAAAATTCTTGATGTATATTATGTGATAAAATTTGGAAATGATATGAAACATATTTTCATTCCATGGGTTTTAATGATTTGATGAATGATTGATATCTTATGACACACATATATATGGATGATGATGGTTGGAGTCTTATATTTCCCTATAATGAATTCTTTATGATTTTATATCTCTTAATATAATATAGTGTGGAAATTATTTTACTCTTTACAACATAATGGGTGAACATCTTTTTTATTTTTTCCAATGAAAATGGGTGGCCATAGTTTTTTTTTTCAAAATATAAAGGGTGGAAAATCATCATTTTTTGACAACATTATGTGTGGTAATTATTGTATTTTTTTACAACATAATGGGTGTAAATTCATGGATTTTTATTCAAAATATAAAGGGAGCACACACATGGGTTTTTTCTTGAAAATTATGTCCCCATCTGCATATGTTTGATCCATAATTCCCTAATGTGCTATGTTTTATTAACATGATTTGATTTTATATACCAATGATTATGCTTAAAGATTATGCATGTAATATCAAACTATTAGTAAATGGTATGTGTTAGTTCATGTGTGATTAAATTTCATTATATCCTGATGAATGGACTAGAATTGTTTCTTTATTTATTATTAACAAGGTATTTCTCCCATTAACATGTTTTATCAAAATCTTATGATCTAATATTTCTGACATGGTGACGAGTTTTTTCATTAATGATATTTTAAAATAACCCCTATATTATGTTTCAATTCCATAAGAGATTAAATTAGTATATCTCATTATAACTATTGATGGGAGATTATTATAGCTTAATTATGTGAAAATGTTCACAAGTGTTGTAAAATAAGTTTTATTTGTATCTTGTTCACAAAGACATTACACCTTTGGGTTTGGGAATTAACTGATTATTTGTCACATGTAATTTTTAACTTATGTAATTGATGTAAAATAATTATATATTTAGCATTGGCTGTCTTAATACAAGTGGAATAATTATTTGGTTACTTTAGGAAGTATAATTTAGAAAATACTTTATGGAATGGAAGAAAAAAATAGTTGTAGGAACTGCCACCTAGGAAAAAGATGTTATATAATTAAAGGTTGTATAATTTCTTATAATTAAGGGGATGAAATATCATTAATGTAGGAAATACTATTCCAAGAAACAAGAATGTATTTCAACTAATTAGGAGGATAATAATTCATTTAGAAACCTAGGTTAGAGTTTTAATAAGAGAGAATGATGACGATGAAGTGTAGAGTAGTAGAAGTAAACAATATAGAGAAGAACTTATATTTATACCTTTTTTATTTTATTATATCACAATTTTTTAGTGTGGTTCTATTACATTTTTAAACATATTTTCTACTTATATTTCTATATATTTTTTGTATATCTATATTTCTTATCATTTCAGTTTTTTAAATAAATTCATTATTCTTGAAATCTTCTATCTTAGCTGTAATTCATTATTTCTAAATAATTTAGATAGATTCAGTCATATTATTGATTGATTTAATGATAATTTAGAATCCAGAATATCTATTTTTATATCATTTATCCCTCTATATAACATTTAATGATGATGTAGATAGAATATAATGAAATAAAAATTCATTGTATTATAGTAGTGAGTTTTGTGAATGATCTACGATCACATTATTTTCCCCCTCTTGTATAAAGATGATATCATTGTAGATATTATGTTTAAATTCAATTTTAGTTATATTCTTGATAGTGGATATAAAAATTTCATGTGATCCATTTTTTATTCTAAGATGAATCATTTCTCTTTAACACCACTCCCCTAGTAGACTATCACAGTCAAACTCTCTTATAATAATTCTTAAGCATACCCCTATCTCCAAAACATATCTCAATTTGGGAAGATTTTAAACCCCATACCCATCTATTTAAATACTTTTAAAACTCATTCTTTCACATATCATTTTCTATCTATTTTTAGTAGTGTAGTTATTAAATAAGATATTTGATAACTCACCTTCCCTCCCTTAGGTCAAATCATTCATTTCACTAGACTAATTGGAATAGTATATATAAATGATATATTTATATTCTAGAAAACTATGACAGACTCTCACTACTATTCTATAGTCTCTCTTCTAGAGTGAATAAGTCTTGAGTTCTTACAGTTCCATTGACTAAGTCACTATTTGGGTAACCTGAGAAAGGCATTAAAAACTCATAACAAATGGACAATGCCCTACTCATTGAGAAAATTACCATATAAATATATATTTTTAGTGAAAAAATAACTAATTATGTACATAATTGTCATATAATAAATAATAACAATAAAAATATTAGATTTAAAATTTTTCTATATCATTTTTATGTTCCTTATACATATATATATCCTATATTTCTTTATTTTTAATTTAATATTTAAAAAAATCTATTAAATTTAAATACAATGAAACCATTTAGAGTTATACATTTTTACATCAATATCAACATGGTACAAAATTGTTCATTATTATTCTCTTCTATTTACA
This sequence comes from Viscum album, assembly GCA_963277665.1. Taxonomy (NCBI): domain Eukaryota; kingdom Viridiplantae; phylum Streptophyta; class Magnoliopsida; order Santalales; family Viscaceae; genus Viscum; species Viscum album. The sequence continues at coordinate 495,951,146 of OY728132.1, forward strand.
AATAACTTATCTTCAAATAATATAATACAATATACAAAACTAAATCTCTATCTATTCTCACACACACTAGAATATAATAATCTTAGAACCTCTATAAAATAATATACTTATTCACACCTTCTATAATGCAACACTGGGTCATAAACTCTCGAGAACAAAATATCCCTTAGTATACCTACAGTCACCTCACGACCTAAAAAATATGATAACCCACTGTGAATAGTATTTTCATCACATTAAAACTCTATAAAATATCACCACCTATAAAAATATAATAAATAATATAATAAAAAAGGAAATATATAAATATATATAATATGTTTACCAGAAAATATGTTTATTTATCCATAATGGATAATATAGGTATATTTTAATCTCAATGTGTTGATGATAAAGGTTAGAGTTAAATACCTTAACAGTAGAGTACCCGATTTTCTTAAAGTATGTTTTTGTTTAATTTTTGGATCATGCCTCTTATTATTGGATAGATAAGTGTTTTACAAGTTCTTAAGATGGCACAGGGGTGTTCTTGGGGTTTGGGACATGAAAATGGGGAAAATGAGTTTTCTAGAAAAGCCATATGATCTGCGCATGGTTAGTCCTAACCATGAAGAAAGCCCAGGTAACCATGTAGAAGAAGGAATTTCTGATTGTATCCTCTGCACAGTTTTCAAATGGGTTGGAAAACCTTCTAAGAGAAGGGCGTGCAGGTAGTATCCTCCACACAGTTTGCGAACGGTTTGGAAAACCATGTAGGTAAACATTGTGGCATAAAAAAATTTAAAAAATTAAAAAATTTCCATTGTGTGATTTTTATTCCCAACACATTATTTCTTCCCCTTTTTCTTACATCAACCATAGTGATGATCCAAGATTCTGTGATCTTATAATAGGTCAATCTCCTTCGTTACTAGACTATTTTGGACACTGTTGGTTGGGGATCAAAGCTCTGGGTAAGGCTAATCCCCTCTTTTCTTCCACTTTTCGATTAGGGATTTACCCTTCTCTAGTCATCTTCAATAGCTCTATAACCATATTTTTTTGGTGATATTTAGGATGAGTATTCAAGGGATTTTTTAATTGGGATCTAATACTTCAATTTTCTAGTGCGTTCACCAAAAGATTAAATGTTGGGGGCCTACAAGTTATATCTCATAGTTTTTAAGTAGATTTCTGCATATGAGTATGTGTTCTTTCATTCCACTAGTTCTGATTTATATAAAAATGGCCATATTTGTTATAATGATCATTCAAATAATTATCTGGAACCCTCACGATCCCCTTGGGATGTGACATGGAAGATTTGAACGATTTGAGGCCACCCAGGGGGTGTGCCGACCTTTACAAACCTAGAATTTTACATGGTCATGTGTGGAATTGATGTGTAATAACATAGAGCCCTCATTGAGCTTATTTGTATGGTAAATTTGATTGAATATTGAATGTGCATGTTTTTCCTAGATTTGATAATGGCTTAAGGGGTTATTTACCAAGACTTAGTAATGTGTTAATCGGGTAAAATGGGATTGTGTCGAATGGTATGTGAATTATCATGAAATTCAAACAAGGAATAGTATATATGAAATTTGAGAATGTTGAATTAGAAATGTCTTGGTAATTTAGAATGGGTAGATGGTTGCATAAGGGAATTGATGAATGTAGAATGAGATAATACATGGGAAATCACAGGGCATACCTAGTTAGTTGAACTAGAATGAGGGATTGTGTTATGTATTATAAGATTCAAACCTAAAATGCATAAGGGGTGAATTATTGTGAAATGGTGAATGGGATAAGTGGGTTAGTACATGGTAATTGATGAATTTGGCTAAAGCATGGGGGTTTTCGAATAAACTCAAAGGGTTAAGGCATGAGAATGGGAGTTTGGCTAAATAGATATGAATTTTAAATGGTAAACATGTTAATGGGTTATCGAATAGTATTAATTCACATGTTTTTGTTTTTTATTATTATATCCAATGGAATTAAATATGATAGGTTGTGTTATGGTATGGTCTTGGTGACTTCATAAATAAGCATGTGCACATGGCTTGGTAGAGTGGGGTATTGACTTGAAGTTATACCCCCACAGGCTGAGTTAAACTAAGGGACTAAACTCCACTCCAAAATGAATGGGTTAAAGAAGGGTTAGGAGGTTTTATTCCCTTAATAGTTTCAATCTACCTAGAATGAGGCTTCGAGGCGAGGATAATGTGTTGATTTGATATGTGTGTCCCTAGTAAGATAGGGACTTGATTTATTTACCCTATAAATTTTTATTGATTTCCTTAGACACCTGTGTATATGAAATTTATGCCTAACCCAGGGAACATGTGGTTAAATGGACTAATTAATGAATATGGTATAAGTAATGTAATTGGGATAAAAACTATGAATAAATTAAATGAACTTTGTTAACTTATAGAACCTGAACTATCCCTTGTTTACATAACATATATTTTTTAGTTTCATGCACTATCTATTAGAACATATTTTTTTTAACATCATTGGAAGTGGCCTACTGAGTTTTTCACTAACACCCTGCTCGGGCCACCATTTGGTACCCTATAAGATCTCTTGGTTGCAGGTCAGGATGAAGGAAAGGTCACTACTATAGTATGTTTAGTTGGGATGGGGAAGTTCATAGAGAAGGATCCAGACTTTGAGTTGGGACCTATTTGAAGTTTATTCCATTTGTTTTGTTTTGGGTTCTTTCTCTTTGAACTACTTTTATGACCTGATATTATTGTATTTGATTTTTGGTTTATACCCTTTTTTGGGAAATGCTTGGTTATGCATGTTTATTGGTTATTCATATTTTTTTCATGATTTTTATTGTGTTCTTATGTGGATTACTCTAGTCTAGAGGGTATAGTCTCCCAAGGTGACTTATTAGACCCTCACCGCTACTTGGTAACCTATGGCGTATGGGGAGGTGTGCTTGAGGTCATGTGATGACCCGGTTCGGAGCACCAGTTTAGTGGATTCCAGGGTGGGGATGTCACAAAGTGGTATAAATTGAGTTCTTTTCTCTTTTTTGCTATTTTGGGATCATTTATAAGAGATTAGGATGTTTGGGCCTTAGTAATGATCTCATGATTGGTAGTAGCTAACCCACGTACTAGGGGAAACCCATGTCACCCTGGGTGAGAGTTGATGTTCTTGATGTGTGTTGTTACAGTTGAATGATATTTCACCATTGGGTGATTCCCATCTTGTATTATTTGACTAATTTATTATATTTTTCTCATGACCAAAATGGCATGAGGTTGTGCCTTCATGCATCATTTTAGGAACCAAAGGATATAGGTGACATGCATCGTTATAGGCACACACATGGGATTGGGGTGCGGGGAATAGAGAGTATAATTCATTTTACTTATTTGAAAAATATGAATATAATTATTCTTAATAAGGGTAATGAATGTGGGTGAATGAAAAGAATGAAAATGAATAGTTAAGGAACATTGTGTATAGGTTTATAATATGATCGGGTTAAAATTTTGGGTTTTCATAAATTATAAGGGTTGAATCAGTATCTAAAAGAGAAAGATTTCACAATGATAGAAATATGGTTAATGAAAATTGTATAATGAAAGGTGTAAATGAGTTAAAATGATTATTTTAACATGTTGTGAAATAAAAAATTTTCTTATGTGAAAGGGATCATTTTGTAAAGGAAGAGTTGGTTAGGGATGTATTGATGAAAGGATTGTGATTAAGTGAATTGGTTACCCCATCTTGACCATGACCACAGTAGGTATGGTAGGGATAGTGTTCTATGTGTGATGATGACCGTTGGGATAGAGCATGAATATTGGGTTGTTTAAGGTTTCTAGCGTGATGCTTTTTTCCATCTGTGGTTAAAAAATGTCGGCCATTCTTTGAATTTTTGAGTGAATGATAAGTTTTAAAATGAGAATGTTTGAGTTCAATAGTAGGAATAAATTTTTTGGTTACTTGGACTATTTTATGGGTGGGGTTGGGTAGTGAGAGTGCACTAGTTTGAGACTTTGGACATGGGTTGTGAGGCCTTTTCGGTTGTAATATGGCCTAGTTTGTGTGGTTAGGGATCCTTTTGAGGGGTTGTAATAGTTGGGCTGAGAGGCGTTTTTTGGAAATGAAAATGTGGAAACTCTCATGGTGTATTACTATATAGAGTACATGTTGGACATTGAGGCAGTTCTTGGGTTATAGTGACCTTGTGAGTAGAGACCTTGTGAGTTGTGTCTTGAGTCCTAAAGAGTATGTTTTTCTCATAGTGCTGATGAAAGTGCACACCTTTGGTGTGGAACCTAGAGTAGATGGTTGTTTGGGGCGCTAGGAATAGTGTGCATCAGAATAGAAGTTAGAGTTCCATTCACCAACATTTATTTGTTTGTGTCATGATAAGTATGATTTGGAGAGAGGAACAGTGGATTCTATGGGTTAGGACTCTAGTCTAGGGAGTTTGTATCATTCAACTTTCATGGTGACCTATGAGAGAGGTCCGACATGGTTTCTAGTGCTTTTGGATGTGGGTCACACCTATGGATGTTTTGTACTTTGATAGTGGGACTCAGAGTGTTCCATGGTGTAGGATGGCCTTGATGGCTAAGTGGGAAGGTGGATGGTCAGTTGTACCCCTAAATATATGGTTATACAATGATAGTTTATGAAAATCAAATGTGAACTCTTGAGGAGTTAGTCTATCGGTGTAAGTACATTGGAATATGAAGAAAAAGAGATGGTACAGAGGTGGTGTCAGTGCATATGAAGTACCCTAGGTTTTAATGAATGGTATAGTTCATCCTAGTTCTTCATATGGGAACCTTAGTGCTTGTGATAGGAGATAAGTCTTGTTTCAAAGATTTTTATCATATGATATATTCACTCACCTGTTGGGTGAGGATTGAGGGAGGTCTAGAAGTTGTTTACGAGAAGTAAAGACAAGGGTTGAAAGTGTGGTTATATGCTTTCGCTCGATGGTGACACCCATGGTGAGGATGGTCACATGAAAAACATGTTAGTATGAATGGACTGGTTGTTGGGTGAGATACAGAGGCCACCTCAGGGATGATGAGACTGATTAACTAAGAGACATGGTTAGGTGAGTAAAAAGGTGATGGGATATATGCATGTTATGGTTTTTTGTGAGAGACTGATGGATTGGATGGTGTGGTAGATCGTTGTGCTATAGTTTTTAGCAGTTAGGGATGTGTCATAAGAACTTGGGCATTGTGGTAGAATTAGTGACACATGAAACATTGGTTTATGACTTCTTGGTGATTTGACTACGGAGTGATGGTTAAATTTGGTTGGAAATCACACCTGAGTGATGGTGGTTAAATTTTGATGAGATTCATTCGACAGGAGGACTGAAACCCTACTCAAGTCATAGTGTCCCACTGTTAGACATAAAAAATGGATATATTGGTGGTGGTGTTCATAGACAACTTCTCAGCATACTTCAGCTAGTGATGATCATGACCAATATCTTGACATCATCCCAGTTACGTTGAGGAGATCTGACTTACGCCAAGAGACATGAACATGTTTGGATGGATGGGGGAGTTATGAAGTTATGCTCACAAAAATGAAATATTCGGAGCTTTATTTTGGGATTTAGACCCTAAATGGCTTCGAGAGAGGTCCTCAGGATGGGCCGAATGTCGAAAATTGCCATGGGTGATGTTAGTGGAAGATGAGAACGGGCACTGGGTGATGTTCATTTTAATTTTTTTGAATCAATATATATATAAATGTCTATATTCTGGGGTTTTTATTATGATTGAGGTTAGGAAACGTTGGTTGGAATCCCACTTGAGAGAAGTTGTAACAACACTCGGTAGGTGGGGATTGATAAGTCAGTCCTGGGTGTGGAGAAGAGAACATCAAGTTGATGTAGTGGAACTGGGGTGCCATTGAGAAACATATGAGGTGCATGTTAGGTTCCATAGAGAGGCCATGCGATCCTTGGATGTGGTGACTAATGAGACTTGTTTTGGCTTCATGATCAGAGTAGTTCCATATGAATCTTGTAATGTCTGTGCTGAGTCATAGAAGGGTGTGGTTGGATATGACAATAGGTTGTGGAAAGTGAAGATGGGATCCTATAACTAAAAATAATATTGGGGTTAGACTCGGGTAATTTTACCTTTTGTGGTTTTGGAACATTTTTAAGTTTAGTGAACCTTTTCCATGTGATGTGGTGTCATACCAATGGTGAAGCCCGATGATGGTATGGAGAGAAACTATGCTGTGATGATGGAATTATTCTAGAATTCCTGGAACGAACTTAGTGGGTGAGTGGGATGATGATGATAGAATTATTGTTAGTAAGTATATGAAATGGGGGGGGGTATAGTACCATCCATGGAGAGTGGGTGCTTTGGGGAAATCCAGTCTGGTGTAGAGAGACATGAGATGATAAACTTTAATGTGTGTGGTGGGATTGACCCACCTCTTGGTTTAGGTTGTGGTGGAAAGTGACTTTTGGAAATGAAGTTGTACCTGAGTGAGGTCGTGTTGATTTTAGTCCTTGAAGGGATATTATTAGAATGTACTCCGAAATGGTTTCAATGGTGAAACTAGATGATAATGTATCATAATTCCCCTATGGATGATTGGGTGTAGCGAGTTGGAATATGTTAAGAGATAGGAATTTCGGGCTGAGTTCTGGTGGTCCTTCATTGATGGAGGAGGTGAAAAGTAACCAAAAATGGTGGAGAGAACCATACTAGATAAATGGTTCGTTGTGGAAGTGATTAGAGATCATGGCAGAGAGCTTTGGCATGGTTTAAATGGTTGCGTATCTGAGATTTTTGAGTTTTGTTTGGATGTATTTTTTGGAATGAAATCGTTATGAAATGTGGTTTAAAGGATCATGTGTTTTCCTTTGGTTGATACCAGGTTTGGGTCACCATTAGAGTTTGAAAAAATAGGAAAATGATGCCAAATTATTTAGTTCATGAGTTTTGTAGTGGATCCATTAGGTGGGGTGCCGATTGGTTCCTCTATGACGATGTGATTATGTTTGTTAAGTTTTCTTGTGTTGTGAGTTAGGTTTTGCCACCTATGTTTTCCGACATGAAGTTCTTGTGCTATGAATGGATGAAGTTGGTGAACCCTTGAGAAGTTTTCAGCTCTTATTGTTGTTATAGTGAGGAAGGATTGTGGGAAAAGTCTGTTCCCTTGGTTCTTGTTCAGTGGACTTTTTGATGTGAAACCAGAAACATGGTGAATGTGAATGGATAGGAAGGCATAGTGGAATGACCTATAGTTATGGATTCTTAGTGATGCTTAGAAGAGCGGCTTGAGGATGAGCTATTATAAGGTGTGGAGGTTGTAATGTCCCATATTTTTATAGAGTATGTTTTTTGTTTCAGTTTTGGATTGGGCCTCTTCTTTATTTTTATAGATAAGTGTTTCACAAGTCCTTATAAAAGATTGGGGTTGTTCCTGGGGGTTGGGAAAAGTAAAAGGGGGAAACAAAGTTTTTTGGGAAATATGGACGTTCTATGCATGGTTAGTCTTGACTGTACAGACAACCCAAGTAAATCGCAAATAAAAAGATATTTGGGATGGTAGCCTACACAGGGTTTGCGCACGGTTTGAAAAATCGTGTAGGTAAACCGTGCATCCTAGAATATTTAAGAAAATTACAAAATTTACATGAAATGATTTCTATTACCAACTTGGAAATTCTTCCCCTTCTTCCTCCATCAACTGTAGTGATGATCCAAGCTTTCATGATCTTCGAAGAGGTAGATCAACTTTGTTCTTTAGCCATTTTTGATGTCTTTGGTTGTGGATCGAAGATTCGGGTAAGGATAATCCCCTCCTTGATTCATCATTTCTATTAGGGTTTGTATCCATCTCTCATATTATTCTGAAGCTCTAAAACCCAATTTTTCCGCAGAGATTAAGGTTGAGGCCTCAATGGATGTTTTAATTGGGATCTAAGGCTTTGGATGAGAGTGTGTTCACCAATTTATTCTAGTTAGTAGGTATACAATTATATCCAAATGTTTTTAAGTAGATTTGAGGATATGAGTATATGTTCTTGCTTTGCCATTATTTTTCTTTATATGAATTTGGTGTGATTTGGTGGATTGATAATCTAAATAATTATTTGAAACCCTGACGATCCCTATGGGATACATCAAGGATGATTTGACTGATTTTGGGTCACCCCTGGGGTGTGCTGACCCATCCAAACCACGAATTTGACAAGGTCATGTGTGGAATTTATGTGTCATAACATATAGCACATGTTGAGAATTTTGGTATGGTTAGTTTTATTGAATATGGAATTTCCATGTTTTCCTTGGTTTGATAATGGCTTAAGGGGTTATTTGGCATGACATAGTAATGGGTTAATTAGGTTAAATGGGATTGAGTTGAATGGTATTTGAATTATATAGAAATTTCAATGATGACTAGTACATATAAAATGTTACAATGTTGAATTGGAAATGGTTTGTGAATTGAGAACAGTTAGATGGTTGCATAAGGGAAATAATGAATATAGAATGAGTTAATTCATGGGAAATCGCATGACATACATAATGGGTTGAACGAGAATGATTGAGTGTGCTATGTATTATAAGAGTTGAACCTAAAACTCATAAGGGGTGAATGCTTGTGAAATGGTTAATGGGATAAGTGGGTTAATACATGGTAATTGTGGAATTTGGATAAGGCATGGGGGATGTTGAATTCCCTAAAAGGGTTAATGCATGAGAATGGGAATTTGGCCAAATGGATATGAATTGTAAATGGTAAATGCTTTAATGGGTTATACTAGAGTATTAATTCCCATGTTGTTGTTTTGTATTTTGATATCTAATGGAATTGAATATTCTTGGTTGTGTTATGGTATGGTTATGGTGACTTGATAAATAAGAATGTGCACATGGCTTAGTAGAGTGGGGTATTGACTAGAGGTTATACACCAATGGGCCGAGAAAGTCTGAGGCTCTACAATCCAGCCCAAAATGTATGGGTTAGGGAAGGGGACATAGTCTCTATTACCCTAATTGTTGCATTCCACTCAGATTAAGGCTTCAAGGTGAGGATAATGTGTTGATGCGATATGTGTTTCCCTAGAGAGATAAGGACTTGATTTATTTCCACTATGAATTGTGATTGATTTCCTAATACCCTTATGTATAAGATATTTATTCCTAACCTAGGGAACATTTGATTAAATGGACCAAGCAATGAAGATGGTACAAGGAATGTAATTAGGGTAAACACTAGGTATAAATTAAATGAACTTTATTAACTCTTGGAACATGAACTGTCCCTTGTTTGATTACCATATTTTTATTGACTTGCATTTACTATATATTAGACTAGATATTTTGTAGACATCATTGGTGGTTCCCTACTGAGTTTTGTACACACACCCTGCTCGAGACGTCGTAGGGTACCCAAGCCAATCTCTTGGTTGTAGGTCAGGATGAAGGAAATGACCCTAGTCTAGGATGTTGAGTTGGGCTCGATATGTTCATGGAGAGGGATACATACATTAATTTAGGACCCATTTGGAGTTTTGGAAAAATTTTTGGGTTCTTTTACATTTCACTACTAGTATGACATGACATTATTGTATTTGATTTGTGGTTTGTACCCCATTTTAGGAACTTATTGATTATGTTTGTTTATTGGTTATTCATATTGTTTTCACTATTTTTATTGTGTTATACTATGGTTTAATCTGGTAAAGAGGGTATATTGTCCCCCACATGACTTATTAGACCTTCTCCGCTAATCGGCAACCTCTGGCACACAGGGAGGTGCTCTTGAGGTCATGTGATGACCAAAATCAGAGCACTAGTTTAGTGTCTTTTGGGTTGGGAACGTTACATTAACCTATTATATAATGTTTATTTTGAAAAGATTAATCCAAAAAATTATTCCCAACATTGGATAAAGATAATTTTGATGATGGGTCAACAATATTTGAAAATTTTAACTTAGGTAAGTCTAATTGGATATACTAACATAAAAAGTTATTGATGTGAAGAATCTTGTGAATAGTTATTACCCTTAAAACCTCTATTTATACAGAATCCCAAGGGTTGAATTATAATTCCGAAAATGTAATTTAATTATAATATCTTAAAAAAATTAAATCTTTTAAATTATAATTTCTCTAAATAATACCTTATCCTTTTATTTAAACATTTCAACATTCAAATTCCATCTACAGAAAAAATGTTAGATTATTTGAAAACTATGGGTGATTTTTTTTTATAAAATTAATATATATAGATGTATATATATATATATACCATTTATATAAAAAACTATGTTTTACATATTGGTTGAAGAATAAAAAATATTCACATAAGTATTGAAAAAAATTTATATTGAATATTATTAAAATATTATATAAAAAATTAAATATGGGGAAATATGAAATATTTTTTTGATAATTGATCTTTTCAATAATAAATTAAATTTATTTCCTAATGTACTACAAAATTAAATTTAAATTATATGTTAAATAAAAATCTAGATACAAAAAATCATAATATTAAAAAATAATTAATATATTAATAAATTGACATTAATAATCAAATAATATATTTTTCAACCAAATTGGGGTTGCATTTAAAAAATATTTATGAATTTGAATGTGATGTGGGATAAAAAATATATATTTTTTCTTCATAAAGTAGTTGGGTTGATGAATTTATAGAAACATTAAATGCCTTATATAATCTACCTAATGATAAATAGAAAACTGTTAGACCAATGAAGTATGTGTTTAGAAAATAAACAAAGGATAACAAATTATCGTATAACTATAAGGTGTTATCAATGAAACATAAATAATTATTAGTGTTCCAAACACCAAGAATAATTGGATGAAATAATATTGAATATGACATAGAGATATCGAAATTTATTGTTTATAAAACGATTATAACAGATGATAACAAAAAGTTTGAAACAAAATATATTTTAATAAGTTATTCCCGGCAATGTTCAATTTTAAATTTTTTTGGCAACACTATATATTTTTGATAAGATACACAGAATGTCCTCATAAGTGGAAATTATAAATGATCTAGTTTATAAATAAATTAATTGAAATTTTATATATTTTATAAAAAAATTAGTTATAAATTATTTATTTCTATGATGATAGAAATTTTATTGGATCAAATTTGAAGAGATAAATAAATAATTTGATCCATTATAGAAAGAGGAATAAAATTTCAAAAAATAAATACCTAATTTTTTGAACAATAGACTCAAATAAAATGATATAAATAATGATGATGCTGAAAAATTGAAATGGGGATTTAAATATTTTTCCTGCCCATAAATTATTTTAAAAGGATAATTAAGGAATTTGAAAAATAAAAAAATCATCAATTGTTTTATTTTATATATAAAAAATGATATAGAGTAATTGGAGGAGAAGATTATATAAATGGTTAATATAATGAAGCTAAATTTTGGAAGGTAATATTGTATGAGAAAATAGAATGAAATTATTTTATATATTAAGAATTTTATTATAATTGAAAAAACATATCTATGGTATATCATAAGAGGAGTTAGATTATATATTTATTTTAAAATATAAAGGGTTATAAAAAATGATTAAATTTAATTTAATATAGAATAATAATTGATAAAATTAATTAATGAAAACATTGAAAATAAAAGTAATGGATATATCAAGAATGTAAATTCTAGAAACCAAACCACTTTCACAACATTGTGCTAATCAGATATTGATTCATCATTATGTAATAAGTTGTTATAAAAGTTTTGTATAACCAATGTGAATCATGTTCTATATCATTCTGAGGTGATTATACCTATGTGTGGAATTTTAATTTTTGGTATATCTAAATTAATCATTAACAACAATTCTTTAAATATTAGTATAGGAGATAAATTCATTAAGGCTATCAATTAAGAAATAAATAGAAAATTTAACCTTGAAGATATTTTGAAATATGTCTTGATATGTTACTAGGATTGGATATATCTAATTTGATATGGTAATTAGAATCAATTGAAAAAAATTCTAGAACTGATATTAATGATTATTTTTTTTGAATATTTGAAATTAAATTTATCTAACTTATTTCCTATATAGAGTATGACTGATATAGTGTTAGTGTTGATGGATAAAACATTCATTGTATATTTATAATATCATTTGACAGGTTATGATTTTCTATATGTAAAATTATTTTAAACTATAAAAAAAAAAGAATGATATTTTTTAATAATAAGTTACCATATTGAATTAATTAAAATTCTACGTCTATAGAAAATGATTTGTATTTTTTTCATATAAAATTAATATGATGATAATATAATAATATATATTATATTTAATTAGTTGAATATGCAATTAAATATGTTTTCATGCATTATTTATTTTCACTACATATTAATATTTTCATTGTATTGGTATTTTTAAATGAGAAAAGAAGGTGAAGTAGTTTCATTCATAAAATATATTTTAATACTAATTAATGTAAAAAATATATAAAGATACATGTGAAATTATTTATAACATACAAATAGGGAAGATCATATGTTCTGTGATTAGATAGTTTCTTTGAATTGTCCTTGTTCATATAAAATATATTCTTAAATAATATGCAAATCAATTATGGGAATTAATGTGTGTCATTGTTTTGTAATTAAATCCATATGTGTTTATTTTAACAGATATTGCTTCATATTTATGTTATGATTATTTTTAGGTGGAGTGTAAGTGATCCCCTATAAGATTATATTCAAATATTGTATAATTATACCACATATTTTCATACATTTAAAAATACCAAAAGTCATTACTGTAATGTATTTTTTATCTAAATTCCTAGTTTATAAGAAAATATAATTTTTTTAGTATCCTTATAGAAATATCCATGATCCAAAATTATTCCTCCCATAAATTTATTTATTAATTATTTTTGGAATTTACCTATATTATCGGTGAGTTAACAATCCTTATAAGGGTTTTATAATAACATGGTTGTGATTCAAGTATGAATTCTCAGAAAAATATGGGTCAATGTATAAAAAATCCATAAGGATAAGAGATTTCATAAATTTTGATGATATATAAGTAAAAAAGGATTCATCATATAATATGATTAATAATAATGGAACAAAAGTAATTATTATTGAACAAGAATTCCATCATGCAATTAGGGATTCAATGAACCACCATCCATCAAAATAAAGACGGTATAAACTCAAATGTTGAAAAATATCTAGAAATAAAATAATTAGAATATCATTGAGAACCTACTGTACTATAAAATAGAAAACAAGATACACCTATGCTACCAAAAGAATTTCTACCTTTAGGTTTTTATTAAGTGATGGTATTTAGTAATAACCTTCTTCTAAGACATTAAAAAAGAAAAAACAAACCAAAAAACTGACCACAAACAAAATACACATGGTATTACATGGTTTAGACATTGGTTAAACATCCATAAGTGAAAAACTATATAATTATTCAAGGAATTAGATTAAAAAATGTTATAGGGGAAATATATATTCTTGTACCATATTGAGATTAATACATTGTATTTCTGAATAATATGGGGAAACACATATTGAAAATGACAAAACTATGATAACCCACAAGTGGTGGTTGAAATCCATCATGTATATATATATCTTATAATTCTACTACTTATACTATTCCTTACATAAACGAATAAACATCTCACTTTCAGCATCACGACATCCAACACTTCGTCATCATAGTATACCTTCACAGGTTGTTCCACTATTCTATTAATAGTAAGGACCAATAAGTCAAATGGTTCCATAAACTCTTTAATATCATGGAGTACCCTATATTCCACTTACTAAGGTTTTATTTTTTAAAACTATCCCTACCTTAAACACCACCTTTTGGTGAACTAGTAAAATTACTCTTACATGTACCTTTAATGACTCATCAGTAATTTCATTATCATTAAAACTATATATAACCCATTATGTATCATCATTTTTGGCAATCAAGATATGTTGTAACTTCCAAAAAAATCACATCTTATATATCATTAGTATTGCATTTGTAAAAACTTTTCCATGTATGTCACTCCATTATTTGAAACATGACCTTTGTTGAGGAGCCCCTAGCCCAAAATCTGATGCTCAATGCTAAAAACACTTACTTTTTAAAATTAACATTGATTCCATGTGATATTACCGAGGATAAAATTGAAAAAAAATTAATATTAATATTAAATATAACAATTATATCACACAATGTAAAGAACCTTTTGGTTTAATATCTTGTATGACTCAATATATAAGAAACATATTTGATAATATTTTCAAATATTTATCATTAATCAAACCAAAATAGACTCCTTTCTAGACTTATCATTATTTACAATCATCTTCATAAATTGGGGAATGGTAAAATAATAACATGTGAGAGAAAATTCTTGGTAAGGATAAACATAGTCCCCATAAATCAAATAAAATTAATGAGTATAAGATCAGAATATAGTTATAATTAAGACACATAATAAAATTATACCGAAAAAAATGTAGATCAGAAATATTGTGTTATGATATAAAACACTAAATAACAATATAAATGATCCAGTATAGTGTGAAAATAGGATTCAAGAAACATAATCCATGATATAATAACATAGTCATATAATTAAGAATAACAATGTGACAAAACTAAGGTAATACGAAAATAACATAGTGGAGTAGCTTGCACCACCTGATTTTTATAACATAGTGAAGCATGATTCACTACATAATTCCCATAGTTCATTGTGATTTCCTCATTCAATTCACAAAATTGTTTCACAAGATACAAATTCATAACCAATTAATTGGAGGTTGATATGGGATCCCACCCATAATCATCCATACCTATCAGTGCCACCCGAAATCAATCATTCATCATATCATAAGGATAATAGAAAAAATTGGTTTTATTTAACGCACCGTAAATAACCCATGGAATGAAAATGGGATTCAGATCAATATCATATGGAATCACATAAATAAATAATTCATAATAACAACAAGATAACATCATAAAAAATACATGTATTCCCAATGATATTCAATAACTTTATATGTAAATACCCTTTAATGAATATGATATGGTATAAGATATCTTCATTGTATAGATAAACTGGTATAAAATTTAACAAATAATTTTCCCCAATAACTCTAAGTATGAAATATTTGTGGACAAATTTTAATCAAATTAATGTAGAATAGTGCATTCATAATGAAAATACATTGTTTGAAATATCATTCCAAAAAAAGAGGATGATTTGGAAAGAAAAAGTAAAAGATGGATTATATCTTTGATATGAAACAACATTACATATTTCAGACATAGAATGATTATGGATAATATAATAAAAAGTTTTTTCTTTATCAAGCATAATATACATCAAAAGACTCTGATTTAGATGAAAAGTAATTGTTTTTATTTTTAAAAAATTCATATTGGAAATAATAAATATCTAAAATATTTTGAAAAAAAACTAGACTAATATTTTTGAAAATAATAAGAAAAATAATTTATTTTATAAATCATGAAAATGTTAGGAGGACATATTATATAAAATTAAAAAGGTTACATAATTATGTGTTTACACAAAAAACATTAGAAATAGATGATTCTCACATTTTGATGAAAAAAACCATACCAAAAATATAAAAACTTTCACTAAAACATTACATGATGGTAGAAGAGTATAAAATATCTCGAATTAACTGACAAGGAATAGATAAGTACCTTCAAAACAACATCTAATCTATATTGGGATTGAAAATTGGAGGCTCTTGGCTAAAAATAAAAGGTGGGGTTTGATTCTTTATAATGTGTAAATGATGATCCAATGGGGGAAATTAAATAAGGTGAAGTAGATTTTATCCCAAATAATGACCTGATGAGACTAAAATGATAATATTTTTAGAGATAATGTTGTAAAAATTCAAATTATATATTTTCTTTAAATAGAAATATCTATTTGAAAATGACATTAGTGACATAAATCTCATGGTATGGGTAACGTAGGAATAAATGGATCTTGAGAGGAAGATATTGAAATGGTAATAAAAATATTATGATATAGAAGATATTTCAAACTTGAATTCGATAAATAATTGACTACACCATAAAAAATAAATAATGTTGTTAAATATCAAATATGTCTCACAAAATTGATATTTAGAAAATAAACCCTTATAACCATAGAATCATTTGATCCAAAATATAATAAATGATATGATTTCATTTGAAAATATAAATAACATGAACAATTAGAGGGTAATGACACAAAATATTAAAAGGGTAGTATATACACCTCTCTAAATAAAAAATGATATACAGTAATAAATATTAATCAAGGATAAAAATTTGCAACAAGATACCGTTACCTTGTTCTTGATTTGTTCTGTGGAGGCACCTTACTTCGTAGATAATAAAAATAAATTTGTTATATTCCTTCGTTTGAAAAGTATTATTCTATTATCAATTTTATAAGGCCATTTATAAAAATATTTTGTTTTTTTATTATTTTTTTAAGACTATTTTTCTCTGAAATTTGAATCTTGGTCTGCTTATTTCAGAATTTTTGGTGACTGAATATGATATTATAATAATAATTTAAATACTCTATATAACCTTTTATAAATAGTGAACCAATATTTATTTTATTATTATAGTATAATAAAATTAGTAATTATTTTACAATAGTCATCCAATTTACTGTTTCATATTATTATTCAAATTATTGGAAAAACAAACCAAAACAAGAACACTATATATCAAAAATTGTGAGTTTGTTCAGGGAAGATTATAATAACATTATAACTGTAGAATAGTGTCTTTGTATATATTTTTTCTATTTAGTGAGTCAAATTTTAGGTGGTTTGGATAAGTAATGAAAAACATGATGAAAAAAAAAAAATACTTTATGGTGGTGGGACTCCACACAATTCGTGGTTCAGATTATTTTGTTTTTAAAATTGGATGGAAAGGAATAAATAGCGGTTGATACATCAACATAGAAAAATACAGTATACTAGTTTTAGTGAGATCTTTATATTAATATGTTAATGGTAGGTCTGTATGTGAATGATTAATAAGAAAATGAAAGACGTAAGTATTACTAAATTTGGTACATAGAAATTTCTATTGAAAGTATATTTGGATATTATAAAACCAAAATATTTTTAAAAATCACATTTTATTTTAATGTTTATGTGACATGAAAGTCCGTTCTTAAATAACCCATGAAATATATTTCTATAAATTTATTATCTTAGATATCTTGTAGAGCTTGCATCACTGGGAGTAAATATATATATTTTTTATTTTTAATGGTTGTGTTTTGTCAAAGACCAGAACACTAAAATTTATTAAATCAAGAAAGAGTACATAGAAAGATTACCTAAGATGAAAAGAAGGCAGTTTTTTGGTATCTCTAATAAAAAGGGGAGAAGATCATAAGGGAGGTCATCCCTTCAGATGACATCATGAGGAACTCCCTTGTTGGCAAGACCGTCAACGATCTTGTTGGCTTCGTGATAAGTGTGTGTGAAAATGAAATTGAGGCTTCTGAGAGGTTACAGGAAGTCCATCCATCTAGGGGTGAGGGACCACGCAAGGTAAGTAACACCACTTCAGATAGCTTTCCCAATTGTAGTCAAGTCACTTTCTATCCAAAAGCTCCTCCAGTCTAATTTCATGAAAAAATAGATGGCATAGATAACACCCAAAATTTTCGCCTCTAAGGCCAATGAAATTCCACAAATTTTATAGAAACATCCTATGATCTGATCAAGATGGTCTCGAATGACACCACCATAGCCCAAAAGGCCTAGTTTTCCCTTTGAGGTTCTGTCATCTTTGACATTGATCCATCCAAGAGGAGGAGCTTTCCAAAAAAACTTCAATAGTGTAGTTTAGCTTTGGATATATTCCATGAACTCCAGTACGGCGAAGAGTCTCATGATCATTGATAGAGTTGTCGTAGTAATTATTTTGGATCATAGAAGCCTCTTTAATGTCAAGAAGAATCCTCATTTTACTTTAATTAAATATAAATGAGTTATTGTTAAAAATGTAATCATCTATACCATACCAAAGGACATGTAGTAGCTCCACAACAACAACGTGAAATAAGTCTCTAATCTGTGGAAATCTCTAGAACTATACCGTCCTTTTAAGTAGAGAAAAAATGAAACTGTTCAAAATCCATCTGCACTCAAAAAGATAAAAATTGTAATGCCAAAGAGTAGTGGTAGTGTCACAGGATAAAAAAGATGATTTATGTATTCCTGATGCTTATTAAAAATTCTTCATTTAGAGAAAATATTAAAACCATAGGATTGAAGACAAAAATCAGTGGGAAATTTTTGGTGCATTATTATCCAAATATGAGTGAAACAAGATGGTTTTATCCAAGCATTGTTGAAGTTGTTTATCCAACATAGAATTTCTTCATAAATGGAAAAGTAATGTTTGTATTAGCTCTTAGAATCAAGAATGAAATTTTTTGAAGGTTCCCAAACTAGAAGATCATCATTAGTTGTGAAAAAATAATTATTAACCACATCTTTGATATTATCAGGTAAGTCAAGACTTTGAACATTGATCATGTCCCTAATTTTGAAATTAGTGGGGACAAGAGTGAACGTATTGGACATCTTAGAAAAAATGGGGGAGCGAGTCCAGTTGTCCAACCAAAAGTTTATAGTATATTCCTTACTAACAATCGTTCGGGAATTGGATAAAATGGAGGGAAAATCACATTTGATAGAAGGCCAAATAGAAGAAGTCATATAATAAAGCTTACCAGCCTTGTGCTTATCAATAAAGAGAGTCCTAAGAAAACCTTTTGAGTGAGATTTATTATTTATAAGATACCACGCGAGTCTGTCTTGCAGCGCTTCATTAAAAGTCTTAAGATTCATACTGCCAATGCCTCCTTGCTAAATAGGTTTACAATAGGTAGACCAGGGGACAATGACCAGTTTCCTCTCAAGAGTTCTTCCACTCCAAATCATGTTTTTTATAGAAATATTCATATGTTTTATGATACCCTCTTGCCATTTTTAAACCATCACCGAGTAAACCATCTTAGATACAATGGTGGATTTTACAAGGCAGACTCTTCCAGCCATTTAAAGAGTTTTTCCCTTCCATGTAGAAAGTTGTCTATGAATTTGATCAACAATATGATGGAAATATAAAGCTTTAGGTCAGCCCTAGAAGAAGGGGACACCATGATAAGTAAAGGGGGGAACCTTATTTGACCCCTAAAGTATCAATGATATGACCTTTTCGATTAAGGGGAATGATTTTTACAAAGTAGATAAATGATTTATTCCAATTGACACATTAGACAAACACATATTCATAATGTGTAATAATATATTTAAATTTATTAATATTTTTCTTATCTCCCTAGAGGAATAAAATAATATCATCGACATAAAGAAGATGAGATGGGGTATTTAAATTCCTAGAGGCAAGAATCGGTTTGATCTTTCCTTGATCAATAGCTAGATTAAGCAATATGTATAGATAATCCTCTGAAATAGAGTAAAGGATGGAAGAAATAGGGTCACCCTATGTTACAACTTTATTAAATTTAATGTAACATCTAGGAGAACCATTAAATCGAATAGAAATATGAGATGAGTTGAAAATAGTTTTATTTCTAATGTGAAAAAATTCATTTAGTCCAAAGTTAGAAAACAAATTAAAGATCATGTTCCAGTCAACGGTATCAAAAGCTTTAATGATATCTAGTTTTATCCCAACATTCCCTCCTCTAGAGTTTCTATTCGACAAACTGGTGGATTCAGAGGCAAGACATAGAAAATCTTGTATGGATCTACCTTTGATGAAACCAAACTGATTCCAGGTGACAATTCTGTTACTAATGGTAGAGAGTCTATTAGAAATATTGTTAGTAATGATTTTAAAGAGAAACTTTAAAAGGTAAATGGGTATGAAAAGATGTATTTCATCAGCATTTTCATCTTTTGGAATAAGAGTAAGGAACGATGAGTTTAATCGATGAGGAAGAATACCTTTGTCAAAAAAAAATTTAACAAAAAGACAAACATCATTTTGAATGAAATCCCAATGTTTTTTATAAAACCCATTATTAAATCCATCAGGCACAGGGAAACTATTGGGTTTAAGACCAAACATAGTTTCCTTTATTTTAAAATCAAGAGGAATACAGTTAAGTAAACAGTTATCCTCAATTATAACAAAGTTCGTAATGAAATTAGGCAAAAGATCTTTGTTGATATAAGGACCATTGAAAGTGTTATAGAAATAAGAAATAACATGATTATCAATCCCTTCATCTGAGTCAATTAGGTTTACATCTTCTCTTAAATAGGAGAGGGGCATGTTAGCATTTCTATCTCTTTGAAGGGAGTTGTACAATTTGGTGTTTCTATCTCCATCATTGAACCATTTGGCTTAAAAAATGTTCATTTAGATACTGTCTTTGAATTTGAGGAAAGAGATTAGTTTAGTAGAGATATTAATTTCATTTTGGATATCATGAGTGAATATAGAGGTAGATTTGTTATTTTGTAATATAGAATGATCTTTTTCTATGTGTTGAATTTGTTTATCAATTGAATCAGATTTGGTTTTACACCAATTTTTTAGAATAAGCATAATATTCTTTAATTTAGTAGTGCAAGAAAAGGTATCATTGTGATTCCCCATCTTCTCCCAAGATTTGTTTATTAGAGTTAAGAAATCAGGGTTAGAGGTCCATGCCAAATTAAACCTAAAAGGAAGACATGGTCTTTGATGGGCTTGAGGGATATTGACCAAAATAGGATGGTGGTCTGGAGAAAGATTAGGAAGAGAGATACTCGAAATGTAATCCCATTTATCAAGAGATGCATCATTGGTAAAAGATCTACCAAGTTTACTAGATACAACCCTATTGTAATGATGTCTAAACCATGTGAATTTGGAACTTATGAGATTAACATTAATCAGATTGTTGGATTTTATGGGGGCTTTAAACTCCTTTAAATAGATTTTGGAGTAAGAGTGGCCAAGTTTTTATATGGGGGAAATAATGGCATTAAAGTCCCCAACACAAATCCAGGGGTACTATATTTTGGTGTTAAGATTGGAGAGTTCATTCTAAAGGGTTCTTATATCTTGATAATTATTTTAAGCATAGACCAATGTATTGAAAATGTGAGTGTGATCCATGAAATAGTCACATGTTAGAGATTGATCACTAACACTCAAGATTTTCTCATTTTGAAGAGACGAGTGAAAGGAAATATAGAGGGTTTCAACAACATTATCATTGTTACAGGATCCTAAGAAAGATGAAACAAGATTACAGAGGTGTATAAATATGAGATAAAAGTTAAATTTCGATTCAACAATAATAACGATTTAAGGGTGATGAACACTAATAAGTATTTTTAAAACATTATGGGTGTCAGGGTTTGCAATACACTGATAGTTCCAAAATAAAATATGCATTAAGACTTATTTTTAGGGGTTTCATCCCCATTATTTTTATTACCAGAACATTTCCCTCTCGTTTTTCTGGGAGAGATCTCCTTGTAAGGAGTGAAAGTTTTCTCTAGGTTGTTTAAAGGAGGAGAAATATTTTGAGTAGAATCACCCATCTTGGCCTTCGGTATTGGGGGAAGCAGGCTACTGTCAATCTCTAGACTAGGGGTGGACAATGATACAGGTTCTGAACCTGTAACAGAGTCACAAGGGGCTAAGTGAGAAACATTCTGGAAGATAGAGTCTTGATCCTCTTTCTTCGGTGAGGTGTCAGACTGAGTGATGGAAGGGGGGAGGCAGGTCATAGGGCCTGACTATTCATTCTCCTTAGGGGAGTGTTAAGAGTAAATGAGTGCATAATAATTTTCATTAGGGGAAGTAGGAACAGAGGAGACATGATTAATTTTAGATGTTGTTAAGAAGGATTTCACATCCTCCTTTCCCAGATTCAGAGGAGGATTTCCAGAAGGAACATCCCCATGCACAGTTATAGGGTTTTTTTGTAAAAGCAGTGTTAGGGGGTGGGGTAGGGGAAGCAGATCCAACAACATTATGGATCAATAGATCCCCATTCTTAGCCAGCACAGGTTGTGAGGTAGGGCTCAGAGATGTAGGCTCAAGAATTTTTTGATTCCCCAGAACAAGTGAGGACTCCATATTGGATTTATAAGGGGTCTCCAAGATAGCTTGAGGTTGTTTGAGAATAAGCAGAACCACATTCTCTAGGTTTTGTTTAATAATTTGTTCATCAATTTCATTATCAAGATCCTCCACTTGATCATCCCATGAGACACAATATTTACCATGATATTTAACAACCCATTTTTCATATGGTTGTTTAAAAGTCCCTACTTTGTCAGGGGGGAAGGACTTTTTCTTTCCTATACTTCTTAACTTTTGTCCATTCAGAGGGATTCTGTTGATTTGAGTTTCTATAGACAACTCTACAGTTAATATTTTAATGTTCTACTATATTTCAATAGTAACATAAGGGAGGAAGCTTCTCATAAACAATATTAACCCTAGTCTTGTAATCTTTTTCACTAAAATCAATGGACTGAGGTAGATTAGTTTCTAAGTTGACCTGAATAAGAATCCCCGAAAACATACCTAGTTATGCATTTAATGTTTTTTGATAAATCTTATTTGGGGTGCCAATGCAAGAAGCGAGGTCATTTAAAATTTTCGAGTGCCAGAAGAACTAGTTGAGGTTGTGGAATCTCACCCAAACTCGAGCAGATTTACTTCTCTGTGTATTCCGGTTAAATGAATAATCTCATTCTGATAAACGAAGGAATCTTGGATTATGTTGAAAATTTCTTAGCCTCCAATCCCTATCTAGATCTTCCTACGAGTTAAGGATCATATGAAAATACCCTCTGCCTAATATAACATATTTCTAGTTCGTAATACCCCAAAAAATTGAAATACGTTGTTTTAGTTCGGAGTAAGACAGGGTTTTACCAACATTTGCATATGATATATGACCCATGATAGAAAATTTACAAAGAAATTATCATTGAATGATTGCATCCGGATTAGCTTCGACCAAGAAACCCCCATCCTCCATGCTTTTAATTGGCCAGTGGTTTTTCATATCATCATGAGAAGATGGGTGGGGTCCTTTAATTACTTCAAGGAAAGAAATACCTCATGATGTCTTGGTTGATGTTTGAGGTAGAAATACTCCTTCATGTTCTTTCTCCTTCATCGCTTCATGTCCTTTCCTATCAGGGTATCTTTCTAGACTCGGATAAAAAAAATGACATTGTTGCAAATATCCCAGGAAGCCAAGATTAATCATCACCGGTGAACTCCCGATTAGGGTTCACGTCAAAGGTTTCATTTGTGAGAGCTGAGGGTTTCGCTCGAGAGCTCTCCATCATCAAATATAAAATGATATTATACAAAATAATAAATCATCCCTAGGACTAAATGAACTATATTATAGTATACTATTATAAACTAGATGTTGAATTTCTAGGTATAAATATTATTAACTAAATTATGAAAATTATGGCTATATTATGATTATAAATAAATGTTATAATCATTTGATGGTAAATGAAATGTTTTAGAACAACTTTATTTTTTAAATGAAAATGGTTTCGATGCGTATTGTGCACTTATGAAAGATTTGTTTTTTTGTGAAAAAATCATAAAATTTATTTTATAAAGGTAAATAATAATTAAAATTAAAAATTAAAAATTATATTAAGGAGAATCTTTTTATTTAATCAAAAGTTTAATTTTTTGGTGAATATTGAAAAATACCAATTTTTATTAAAAACTAAATTTTTGATTTGATTATTTAATGTGTATATTATAATAAATTTTTAAAGTTTAAAACATAAAAATATATTGAAATTTAACTTATTTAGGTCAATTAAATCAATTTTATATCAAATTTGGATATTAAAACCTTTTATACTTGTGAAATTTTTATCTTTGGAAACCCATTTTTTTATTGCGTCTGCAGGTATAATTTTAAAATGGATCCTTCGACTTAAGAAAATTGAATTTGTAAAAATGTATATCACAGTTTCACTAAACAATTTTTATTATCAAATAAGGTAAAATTAAATTTTAACCATTATGAGTAGAAAAATTAGTAATAATAAATTTCTAGAGTTACGGAAAAAACTAAATTACTAAGGATAAACTAAATTCATAATGGTTCAAGTAAACTAAAAACTTATCAGAAACCTATTTCATTGAATAATTTTTACATTTTATCCTATATATATTTACAATGACAAATTATAGAGGCTTAATAAATGATGAAAACTTGTGTGTAGTTGATTATTTTTAAAATTCCAATTTTTGTCATATCCCTCACTTATAAAAGGACACCCACTTCTCCTCCACTATTCACATATAAAAATCCATTTAGATCAGAAAATTTGAACCCAAACAAATTCATTACTCACATAAAAAATTAGTATATCCATTTTTTAACTATAACTCCAACTTCAGATGTCTTTTGGTGCACACATAAATAAATTTACCGAAGAAGCCGTAACGCTCTAAAACAAGAATTTTTATTTTTCTCATTCTTATACCTCATTAAAATAGTATTAAAACACAAACATATAATATCCTCCTTATATTACATATAAATAAAAGTTATTATGTTATATTAATGATCTATATCCATCTCCTCTTCTGTAAAATGGGAAATTAATCCGTCGAATATGTGTTTGGCGGACAACCGCCTCATGAATTAATGTAATTTTTTCCATCACAACATTTCTAGGCTGGCTTAAATGATAGAATTAAAATATTTATATTATATTTCTGATATTATCATCCTTCTAAAATTATAATTTCAGTTATAACATCAAAATTTTGATTCTGTTTAAAATAAGATAACATCACTCATGAGTACGGAGGAATACAACCTCCGGAAGCACTATGATTCATGTTTCAAATTAAATTTAAATGGAAGGTAATAAAGTTAAATTTATTGAATTATATGTTATATATGAATTTATATTGATTCTATAAAATTAATATATCAAAAACTTTCCTACACTTTTACCTATTAATGAAATGATAACGCGACTCGTGCATACGTATGACCTACAATCTCTATAAAGTGATTTGATCTATTTTCAATGATCAAATTTAAATGATGATTAAAAATGTTTATATAATATAAAATATTATATTTATAACATAAATATAAATATTTATATTTTTTAACAAGAAAATATAAACAATAACCATAACATTATTGAAAAAATACCAATGAGAAAATAAGAAAATAAACAACAGAAACAATGATAATAGTGAAATATTATTAATGAATAGGTTATAATATGTTATAATATGATAATATAAGAAATTATAAGTATAAATATGGTTATTTTAAAAATTTATAAAATGAATAATTTTTTTTAAATACATTAAATCACGTTCAACCAAAAGGAAGTGTGAGGTAATGGACATCCTCTGAATTTCCACTCATTGATTCATATTGAAATCTTATACACCTAATTTTTCTATTATGGTGTATATACTATTTATTCGAAATGAAAAATCATTATTAATAAATAGTTCATTAAATTTAATGTTTAAATAGGAATTATCAAATCTAAGGTTATTTTCCATGAAAATTAACATGTGGTAATTAATTTCAAAATGCAATTTCATTTCATTAGGTTATAATACTTATTTTTGTATTTGATATTATATGATTATGTTTGTATTGAATTTTTAATATATTATGAAGAATATCCACTAGTTTTATTTGTATATACATTTAATAAAAATAATCAATTCATTAGTAAATTATTATTTCATAGTTTTGATCATATATGTATGAAGGATTTGGTAAGGTTAGAGATGTTGTGGTGACTTTATAGATTTTTGGAGGTGTGTGACAATGATGCTACCATGGAATTCCATCATGATCTTGAGAATGAGTTACTGTGGGTTGAATCCTCATCAGATCTATTATGAATCTGTATTTCACAATGGAGATTAAGGGTAATGATTCTACTCAGAATAATGCAGTGATGAAAGGAAATATAAATCAAAGATCCACGTCCACCAAATAAGGGGTATGAGATCTAAAAAATAGAAGAGTTTTGATAGATCACATCATGACTAATTAGGATAAAATTGCTCAAAAATATCAATATCTATATGTTTTCAATCACTCATAGGATTATTTTTCCTCTAGGATAAAAATTCTAGAGGGTGGTTTAATTTATCCAACAACATCTAAAGAGGAGGGGTTTTGATGATTAGAAAATTATTCCACTTTGATGACGGTAAATCCATGTTATTATCCCATATTATTATTTAAATAGGCATTATTGGGGGTTTCGATCAATATAGTTGAGATTGATTATTCTCTATATTCAAGAGTGGGATAAAAAATTCAATCCATTTTCCATCATCAATTATATAGCTAAATTATTTATTTTTATCTTTGGGTGGAGATAGATTCTATAATATCTAAGGATCCTATTTGACATTACCTCAAAAGTTGGAATTATCGTCAAGATGAAAAAATTCCTAGAAGAATCTCATTTTGGTCATATTTAATGAATATTTGTTGAGGTTTATATCTCTTCTAATCTTGAAAAAAGGTTATCCTATCAACAAATAATGATGATTTTGATATCATGGCCATTTTTGAGAAGCCTCCTGACTAATTTTACAGATTCCAAATGGATGGGAATTTGAAGGATAAGTTACAAAAGGAGTTTCTATTTTCATTATTTCCTCTATGGGGGAATATAGTGGATAGATGTAGGATATAGGATAAGGGTAAAAAACTTGCTGAAGAATAGGATTACAGGAGTAGTGGCAATGGGAATACTAAACCAAATGTTGACTGTGTTGGTACCACATGTTTTAATATAATGGAACAACAAGTAGAATTTGATTTTAATTCTATGAGTGTTGACTTGAACCAATATGGAGATCCATCATAAACTATTCATAAAGTTGGTCATTATAATGTGATTTTCAACAATGTTCTCCCCACGATGGGAATCACACTAGTGTGGTAGGACAATCTTCAAATGAGGCTATTGGTTTTATGCCCAGCCATTTTTTATTATATTTTGACTAGAATGTCTATATAATGAAGACACTGGAAACATATATCTTTGGATATGTTCCAAAAGACAATGTGTTTGGGAACTATGATGCTCAATAGAGTGTGGATTATCATCAAGATATTCATAATGTCTTATGTTCATCATGAACTATTGGTAAATGGGGTAATGTCTTAGATGACGCAAGTGACAAGGAGAAGTGGATGGTTCTATTGGACACCACTTATCTCTGACCAATGGGATGTGATGAATATGTTTCCTTAATGGATGAAATTTTAAATGGTATGTTCTAGATGGTTAGTAGTAAATTTTCAACAATGCTTCTTAAAAAATTAAGGTCACATAGGGATTATTCCAATATGGCAAGGATTGTTTCTACAAGATAATATTCTAAGGAATCAAAGAACCTTCTCTCTGTAGTGTAAGAATAGTCTAAGGAAAGGATCCTTGGGATCCTTAATCAAGGGAATTCAAAATTGTAGTTGGAAAATGCTGATGATGTTTATGATTATAATTATGAAAATGGAAATGATCCTATATTTTTTAAACTGTTCTTTTCTTTTCTAGATGAAGAAATGTATCTTTCTATGGCCCAAAAATTTTCTTTCTTTTTGGTTATATTTTTCTTACACCTTTAATAAAAGGCTTGGATCTTTGGATTTTTTAGAGATTTTATTAATTTATTTAAATCATTGTAAGTGTTTATTTCATAATCTCATATTAATCGGAATAGTTTATGATTGAATTTTCATTAAAGAAAATTATTTCATAGTAGTGTAATAAAATAATTTAATACCTGATATTATAGTTATACATGATTTTTTCATGTAATATTACTATTTTTAAATTTTTTTAATTAAAATTTATTGATATAAAGTTTTTAATAAATTTTGAATTCATTTCTCTCTTCAGTTGAAAATACTTTTTCGTCAAAAAATTGTTGTCTAAAAATGTTTTCAATTTTTTTAACATTACAAGACTGATTTATTAAATATATTTTTTCTATTTTGACTTTTTATTTTTTTTGAAAGGAAGCATTACTTTGTTATCAAAATAAGTCCCACTTGATTTTAGAAAAGATGAAAATTGAATATCAGTTTTATCATGTAATAAATATAAAAAAATTTCCAATGACATAAACAAAAAATTATTTTAAGCAGTTATTTATAATATTCATAAGTTATTTTGTAAAAAATTATTTTCATAATATTTTTTGGACTATCAGTTTTAGAATGATTTTGAAAGTTAAATGAAGTGTTTCCTCAATATTTTATTTAATAACATATTTATTGTATTTCTATTCATCAATGATAATAAACCTTTATTTTAATTAAGCACTATTAAGGAAATGTTGTAATAATACCCTCCCTATTTATTTTATAGATGGTTTATGATCATTTTTAGCAGCAAAATTATTGAAATTTAATTTCTTATTTTATTTTTATAGTCATTAACATCAACATGAAATATTCAATTTCTTATGATCATTAGAAATAAAAATTTCCCCTAAATATATATTATTTATCATGGAAATGTTTATTGTCTAAAAATTATATCATTACTATATATAGTGTTTTACATTGAATGTTATTTGACAATATGGTTAAATATTGAGAAAATTTTATTTTCTACTAAATATTATTATTTAATGATAATATACATTATTCATGAATTAAATCGATTAGATGATATATGAATAATGATTTAGACATTCATTGAAAAATGGGACCTGAAACTATAAAGATTCTGGATGTATCCGTAGTCTCATGGGAGGAATCTATAAGCTATAATTAAATGGGATTCTACCTATAGTTTAAAGATATCATGTTAAAGGTATTGATGATGGATATATACTAATGCATAAGATCATGACCTATAATAATTAAGGATTTATTTTAGTAAGAATTTTGTTATTACAATCCATGATATTTTTTCGGTGATAATATTTCATGATGCATTTCATTCTCATTTTATTAATTAGTTGGATTTTTTTTATTTTTTAAATTTCTATATTTATTATGACTTGTTATCCATGATATTTTTTCTATGGTATTATCTCTGTATACATTTCATTCTGAATTTATAGATTAAATGTCATGTGTTTTTAGTTATTTACCTTTCGGTATAGATTATCCCCTATCTATTAATGATAGTTATTTTATTTAAAAGTAATGTGCATTTAGTTTTTTTTACATTCCATTTGATCATTCCTTATTTATTCATGAAATCATTATTATTTAATGTTCACGTGTGTTAATTTATTTAACTTTGCATATTTATTATTCCTTATCTATTATTGATAGTCAATTTTTTTTAAAGGGAACATGTGTTCAATTTTTTACCGTTCTATATTTATTGTTCCTTATATAATTATGATAGTCATGTTATGATTAAATTTAATGTGTCTTTAGATATTTACATTTCTATATTTGTTAGGAAATATTGGTTATTCTTCATTTACTCATGATAGGTTTCTATTTATGTAACTCTTATAGTAAATTCAATATCACCATTATTTTATTAACTTTACTATGACTCCATGAAGCATACTAATAATGATATGAATGGATATTCTATAGTGAATAATTATATTCTTGAAAAATATTATGTTTCATTTTTAAAATTAAAATGTAATATATGAATCTTGTATGAATCTAGTTTATAAAAAATACTAATCTATTTAGTCTTTCAGGATGCGATTACTTTTATATAATGAAAATATAATAAAGTAGTCACCATCTTCCATCTACTAGGTTTGGGGTTGTTATAGTTGGTTTCAGAAGATGTTTTGTATAAACCTTGAGATTATAACTAATGAAAACAAAGATTAGGGTATCTAACCATATGATGAACTTTTAGGATAAGTATTTAAGAACATCCTAATGTTTTGGGAAGTTAGTGATTATGTGGTTTCTCATAGAAATATATCCATTTAAATATATAACAAGTTGATGTGGGTTTGGAACAACTATACCTCGAGGTAATAACTATGAAAAAGCTATAGCTGGTTTGGATTGAGCATTACCTAGTAAAAGAGAACAACCCTTAATGATCACCTAGTTTGACACTCATTCAGAGTATTCTTCTCATAAATAAAATTTTATTTAAAAAAAATTATTATGGATTTTAGTAGTGGATAACTATGAATGAACTATGTTAAACCAATGGTGTATTAGATATAAAAGAAGTTATCTCAAAGGAACATGAAAATATTTTATATGTGGAAAAATAGCATGATGAAAGGAAATTAATTTCATCTTATGGATCTATTTATAATTCATTGTCTTAAATGTGGGGAAGCAGAGAAGTATCTAAGTTAATGACCAATTTTAATTGTTAAAACTGCAATCTAAGGAAGGGAAAATGTTTAAATAAAATGGTTGAAGTGTTTATGAATTTAGATTATAGAATAATATTGTAGAAGTATTTTTACTAATGGTATTTTGTGTATAAGAATCAAGGAACATATAAGGAATGTGTTAAATTTAAGTAGCTGTTATGTTTTTATTAACTTGAGATATAAGGATACCATTAAGAGTTGATGAGTTTAATATTGACCATGAGATAAAATTGTTAAACACCCATTTTTTGTTTTTCTGTGATTATAGTTTACTATGATTAAATATATTTTGGGAGAAATTGATTCCAATACAACCAATTGGATAAGTATATGTTTTAGTGAAAAAATTATTTAACGAAGAATGACACTACTTTTGTGGGAATAAGTTTAAAGGTATTAGTATGATTTAGTGTTTATAATATCTTTTATGTTGAGGAAATTATGTTTTTTTAATCTTTTGGAATTTTATAAGAAATATATTAATATGGTTTTAAGAAAAGGACAACCCACATGATGGGTGAAAACCCGTTATATCCGGTAAGGCCTTGAAGCATGAACCCCTAAACCAAGGCTGATATGGTTTTAACACCTAACACAAGTCCACACAATTTTCTAGTTAATATTTCATTGTTTTTACTTAAAACATCTGATGAATTTATATTAATGATGAACCTATGGTTTTACTATTGAGTTTTAGAGGATGATGTATTATATTGGAGAACTTGTGCTAACCCTATATATTTTAAATTTTTTTTGAGATAGATGAAAAGTATTTCCATATTTATTTGGATGTTATGATTCTTTAAAAGTGAAATTATTTCTTTATGCATAAAATATCAATTTGGGATACTCATTTCATGGAGTAAAAAAATTGGAAATTAATCAAAAAAATAACCAAAGGATATAATTGTTTATATAAAGGGAATGATATCATGTATGTTGATTTACTTATCTTATTATATTGTAAATTAACTAAAACAATTTTGGAAAATAATATTGTAAAATATTTAAAACTTTTACCATCATATTGTATGAATAAAATAGTCTTTTAAATCAGAAAAAGTTTATGGTTTTGAGGTCTTTAACTTTCCATTGATCATTATCTTTCGTTTGATCAATGACCAATATCAATCCCTATAATTATTTTTGATTTTCATTCATGTATATATCTTCAGATACATCCAATGTTTGATAACTGGAGAACTTATTTTTTTATTATAGATGTCGATTATATTTCCCTTTCCCTCTTATGAAGAGGATGTTTTATTTTACCTTTTAAGATCTGGGGTTTTCAACAATTGTATTTAGAAATTTCAAACCCCTGATTACCAAGACCTAGTTTAAATTATGAGGAAAAAATTTATTTATGATAGTGTGAATATAACACCCTAAGTTTCTAAAATAAGAAAATTGTATTTTACAACATATGTGACCTAAAAAACATTCACAAATAACCCATGAATTACATTTCATTAAATCAAATCTATACTATAGTGTGTCGAACACATAACCATATGCCTAAATAAACTATAATTTAGTATACCGTTATAACCAAGCCATTATATTAGTGGGTATAAGTATTAATTTTTTTTATAAAAATTATGATTATATGGGGATTTAATTAAAAATATAATTCAATATAATGAAAAAGATTTTTTTTGAAAAATAATTTTTCTCAAATAAAATGGGGTTTTCACTTCTTGAGAACTTATGATAGAGTTAAATTTTGGAACTTTTATATTTTTTTTCAAAAAAATTATAACATTTTCTAAAATCAGAATATCAAAATTATAATTTGGTTACATTTTGATTTTTTTTAAATGTATAATTTTCAATAAATACTGAAAAATACGGATTTAAAAAGAATAATGATTCATTTAAGTTATTATAAAGTAAAAATAATTTTCAAATTCATTTTTTAATGTAAAAATATTCCAATTATATTACATTTTAATGAATTTATCTTATTATAATAAATTTAATTTTTTTTATATTAAAATCTTCTATACTTTTGAAAAGATTCTCTTTGGAAATAAACTTTTTATCACATCTACGGGTATAATTTTAATTTAAATTTAACGACTTATTTGAATAAAATTTATAAAAATGGATTCTATAATTTTTAATAAATATTATTAATATTATCAAATATGTTGAACTTAATTTTGGATTATTATGAATTGTAAAAAAGTAAAAATTTCGTACTGTGGTTAAGGTAATAACTAATTTACCAGGGTAAAATAAATCGATAAGGGTCAAAATAATAAAACAACATCTCAAAAAACAATTGGATGGAAACGTTTTGAACATATATCATATAATGATTTATAATAACCAATTTTTATGAATTTTCATGATAAAAACATTGATGTAATTGATTCTTTTAAAAAAATCCATGTGTGTCCTCTCCCCCATTTATTAAAGACCACCATCTATCCTCCCCTATTCAAAATTCAAAATCCATTTAGTTTGGAAAATAACCAAAAAAATCATGTACTTTATTCCATGCAAACATCTTATATCCTTTTTTGATAATAAATCTATCCATTGAAGGATTTTGGTGCAAACAAAAATATGTTTTCTGAAGATGAATTAACATTCTTAAATGATATTTTTTCTTTTGTTTCTTCTTACTCCTTATTAAAATATTTTTAATACATGATGAAATAAATACTATAGTGTATTTAATATACATAGATGTTATTATATCGGTGTAAAGACCTATAACCACCCAATCTTCTGTCAAATGGGAAAAGAAACCATTGATCGTGTGTACTGTAACACCCCAAGATTTTATGAAAAAATATTATTTTTAATATCTTGTGTTGTAAGCTACACCAAAAGAAGCTTGCACAACACACATCCTTGACTTGCCTTGCATTACACGCAATCGCAACCTTCCTCGATAGCGTGTACGAAACAATGATATGCTATTAAAATATTATTAAAACAAGCCGTTATGAATAGTAATAACCACTTTTTAAATTTTAGAAATTTTAGCTCTCAAAATGGACTTCATTTTTGGATTCGGAGTATCGAATTTATCCTAAGGTGAAATTTTGGTACTTTTCGGATAACTTTCATATTCTGATGAATAGTGAAAATTACTAAATTATAATTAAAAACAACTTTTTTAATCGAAATAATTAATAGTGATAGATCATTAATTTGAGTGGTTTTAAAGTATATTTAGAATATATTTTTAAAATTTAATACAATGTTGGTCATTGGATGTAATTTCACCTTTAAACCAGACATAATCAAGTGTCAATCTTTTGATAGATATTGTTTCTTAAAAACACGCTATTTGTTTTAACAGCGGGATTTAATTATAAAATTAATTAATGCAACTTTTATGTTATGAATTTGGTAAAATAGACTTCATTTTTGAATTCGGAATATGAAATATAGCTTAGGATGAAATTTTGGCATTGTTCTGAAAAACATCAATTTTTGATGAATAGTGAAACTACTAAGTGGTAGGTTAAAAACTGAATTTTGCATAAAACTTAATTTTACCGCTTCTATGAATGGAATTTCGAAACTCCGACAGACACGGTTGATATCAGTAAGTAAAATGTGGTTCAATGAGATAAAAATAATTTTTGGTGAATATTAACTTTTTACTTTTTTTTACCGCGGTTAATAGTAAATAGGGTAACTAAGGGTAAATATGATATTAATATTACCCTAACACATGTCCTAATCCTATTGGACAAGTGTAATTCGACCAAAAACAAACTTAGGAATACAATATGACCATTTATGCCCACTTGGATTAGATTAGGACATTTATTATTATTTAATTCAAAGAAGAGTTAAAAGAGTTAAAATCAAAGTTTATTTACTAAAACATTTTTAATATAGGGTTATACATAAGATAAATTTGATTGTAAATATTCATTAGAAAGCTAACAAGATTTCATAAATAATGTTATTTTATTTGTAATTTTTAGACATCAAATAATTTAATTTATTTATGACACAAAGATGATGCAGTAATTATCTTATTAATGAAATATTGACATAATTGATGTTATAAACACCAAAATAAATGTAATTTAAGACTTTTTAAGAATTAAACTATTTTTCTAGGTTACTATGATATATTAGTGTTGATGTAATCAACTTGGTTCGAACATATAATTCTGTTATGACTTTCACAAAAATCATATATCAAATAGTGTCAAAATTGACACAAAATAGTTTTTAAATCAAATATTATATTATTAATTGTTATTTTATTCCTAAAAATCTAAGGTTCGACCAAATGACTTAGATAAGGATATATATATTAATAATAAACAATTTGGGGTTATTTTGGCATGTTATAGTAAGTGTATTAACCATATAGTTAAAGAAAACAAAAAGACATGGTAAAAGTTAAATTATTTAACTTAGAGTTAAATCTAATTGATAAGGTTAAAATAATACCATAAACTTGTCTAAATCCTATTGGTTGATAGGATTTCGACCCACCCCCACTTTAGCGTCGAAATAAGACCCTTTGGAACCATTATCAACCGATTTTGACTTTAATATAAAATAATATTTTGAGATATTCCTAAGGTGCCCCTCTCCTCCCTTATAAAAGGACACCTCCTCCCCCTCCTCCTCACACCAATTTGAGCACTCAAGATCGGCCAAACCCTGACAAAATATCTTCTCCACTTCCCTAAAAACATCCTAGAGGTTCTGGTCTTCCTCAAAGACCAATTTTAGTGCCCTAAGAGGAGGTCTCAAAGAGGCACTTCAAAGAAGAGGTAATTACCGTTACCAATTCTTTCATCTTTATTTCTTCTTCCACTTCTTCTTCTTAGGTTGTTTCATTATGAAGTAATAACATCAGTATCACTCATATACTGATATGTTATTATAAGTATGAAACAACCCTATTTCACCATCTATCCATCCTACGGAAAAAGAAATCACCGCGCGTGCGTACGTACGGAATACCGTCTCCACGCCGTGGTGTAATCTATTTTCCACCACCACCTTACATGGATGGGTATAATGGTGTAAAGAATAACTATACATAGTTATTAAAAAATCATATTGATTCTGATATATTGTATAATCCACTCCAATTCAATTCAATATTTATAGAAATGATATCATCGCTCGTGCGTACGTACGGACTACCGTCTCCACGACGCGATGAGATTCATTCTCCATGTTAACCATTTAAGAATGATTATAATGTATATATAAGAAATAATAATGAAATATATGACATTATAAAGCTACTGGATTTATGTATATATATACATATTTATGTCATCTACTTACTTCCGTTTCAAGACAATAAGGAAAGGAAAACAACGTTCATGCGTACGTACGGACTACCGTCTCCATGAACGGTGTTTTTCATTTTATTTATCTACCTATTATATATATATATATATACTGAATATATATGATATATAAATCATATTTTATATTCTGGAAGTGAGTAAATCATGATATAAGTAATAATGATGTCAAGAACAACAAGTCAAAACACCTACGATAAATGAAACGATTTTACCCAAAACGCTTCTTTAACATGGAATTTACAAAAGAACGGGTAATATAATGTCATAAGTGAACCATATATGATATAATAACAATGAATATGATTCTGTAATAAGTCAATAACATGATTTAAATCATTATACAGGAGTTTTGGACACTTACAAAGCAAGTCGGACCTAAGGTAAGGGAAATATCACAATCTCATTTTTATCCGAGATTGTTTATTCGTAAGTATTTACTGGGGTGTATTTTATCATCCACATCCATGTTTCATCAATATGTAATATTATTTCCATCCACCTACAATTTTTTAAATCCATTTTTACCCTTTGGTGAGTTTTTAGTAAAAGAAATGAAAGGAATCTTTTGATGTTTTTCGTACGAGGTACTTTTTGACTTTTCCGACAAAAGTACGAAGAATGTTTTTTTTAACTTATACGGCACGAACGGATTTCTACTGTTTTATAAAGCCTTATTTTCATGAAGCTTCCTCTAAAATATTTCATGACTATTTTCAATAAAATCTCTTTCTTTTAAAATTGCATGATGTTTTGTGAAAAGAAATTGATTTTGAAGAAGAAATGATATTTTCCTCAAGAATTCAATTCAAGTGTTTTATCAAAATTATTTTCCATATAAGATAATAAAGGGTTCTGTTTCTATCCATATTTTTACATTGATTTGACTATGTTGTGATGGAATTATGTTTATTAATTCCTTTATCTTATATGAATTGATTTATGATGTCATGATGTTTCAAGAATCCCATTTTTGTTACATGTGTTATGCGATGATGTATGTTTTATGATTATGTGGCACACATAAGAAATGATTCATTATAAGATGGGTGGGACCTATATCTCCCTCCAATTCATTGGGTAAAGATTTTATATCTCATGAGATAGACATGGCTGGAACGGAATGTTATTTCGGTTCAGTGATACAGGACTGAAACGAGGAGTGAACTCGGTACAGAAAGGGACTTTGTCCACTAAGATAGTCTTGGCAATGAGTCATGACTAACAAGAAATGATTTTCCATGATTATGTGTGCATGCCACAAAGTTTCAAGTTTCATGTTATGATTATGGGGATCTCATTTTCACTTCTATGATTTATCCCATGTTATGATATTATGAGCTCTTTTGCAGGTTAAGATTTCCAAAAGCTATGTTCTTATGTATATGATGTGATTGATATTTCTTTTGTTTACCCTTACTGAGCATTTGAGCTCACCCTTTTATGTTTTCTTTTCCCCAGGATATAAAGAAAGGTTTTAGGTAAAAAAAAAGGGGAAGATATTTATGGGAGATATTGAAGATCTTTCACCACGATTAGAAGATTACGTTCCGAGTTTCCAAAGACACTAAACTATTACGATCCTTGTGTGTGTGTTTCTGTTATGTACTAAGTATTCCGCAAAAGTAATGTGATGTCCATGTACGTCAGGCTTCGGGTCTCTACAGTTGGTATCAGAGGAAAGGTTTAGTCAACCTTTGGAAACTAGGATGTGAAAACGTTAGTGAGATCCCTAGAGATATTTCTAAGGTATATCTAAAGATGTCCCTAAGGTTAAGTATACGTAAAGGTTATAGTACTAGAATTACGCTAACGATCATAGAATTAAACCTAAGATGTTAGATATCAAGGGTACTCCCCCTTTTACTATGTTGTTTTCCCTAGCATGATTTTTGCCTCTCACAAGATTCTTTTTGTGTTTTAGTTAATGGAGGGAACCAGAAGGAATTCGATTAACATTGAATCCAGTGGAAAAATTGGTGACTATGGGCAAAAAAAATTGTTTAATTCCTAGAGAGAAAGATCTTGTGATTATGCCAAATCAGTCATCGCGATATATGATTAACAAGGTGAAATTTAGTGGTATGCCTAATTCATCAAAGAAGAGGAAGATAAACTATTATGCATGTTCGCATGTTGAGGAGCATAAAGAAAGGAAGATTGAGATTTCTAAAGAAGGGAAGAAGAACCTTGAGGAATACCTCAAATGGAGGGACCGATGTTATCTATGTGGAGAAAAGGGTCATAGAGTGACAGACTGTTATGGAGTTCAATGTCTTATTTGTGGAGAACATGGGCATTACCCAACTCAATGCCCTGACCTAAAAAGTTACTTCTAAATCAAGGAAGGACTTCTTCCAGGACAATCATTGAAGTGGATGGACTGAAGTGTTTATATTCAGGGATAATGTTGTTGAGGTACTTTTATGGTGTATTGAAATATTTATGTGTTGGTCTAATGTGGTATTCAAAGTGATTGAGATATTTCTTGGAAATAAGATGATATGCGCACAATGAAGACGAGAAAATGAAATGTTTAATAGTATTCATGAGCTCATGATTGATATAAGGACTAAGTGATATCATGGTGTTAGTATATAGAATTTTTTGGATTTTGGTATGTGGAAAGAGTTAACTTTTAATAGAATTCGTGTTTTCAATCAGGTTCAATGGGTATTCAAGAGAGTACAAGATTAAGGCCTTTGAATGTTTGGAATGTGACCAACAAGATATATCTTATGATATATAGGGATCAACGATGGTATTAAATCTCTGGTAATCGTTTTCACTATGTTATGAGAATGGACTGTAGTATTATGGATAAGCCTAAAGATTGGAATGGATTATGTTGGACATAAGTTAGTATTGTTTAAGGATAGAAGTTTTTTTGATATTATTGATGGGATGTTATAGTAATATAGTTTTAGAAAAAGGACAACCTGCAGGACGGGCGACAGCCCATCGCTTCGGACAAGGCTGTGGGAATTGAACCCACAACTGAAGTGCGACTGGCCTTTATCGCCTACCACTGGCCTACAGGAAGTCCCTGTTTAGTAGAAACTAGTTTTATTATATTAAGCAGTATGATATATGAAGTATAAGTCCATTTTAGGAACCATATATGATTAATCTCACTATAGAATGACTTATGTATATTTAATAACTTTTGTTAACCTTTTGTTTGAGACAGATGGAATGAACAGTCATTCTATCACATGATCTGCTAACACTTCAAGAATAACAAATTCAACTTCATTTATTTAAGAGATGAAGTGGAAATTGTTCAAGGCACGAACAACAGTGAGATTGTACCAAAATAAAGTAAGTATTTATTCTAATTCAAATTTTCAACTTTAGGGAAATGATCTTGAAAACCAAAAATGTTGTCCTAGTGATCTTATACCTGATGAATCAGATGGTACCTTATATCATCACAAATCTATGGATTTGTGATTACTGGCTTTTCCATAGCCATGTTCTCTACCACTCTCCATCAGAACATGATGGTTAGATTTCTCTTTCATATCCATATTTTCACCTATGTGGAAACCCAGTGATTAGTTTATTTGGGTAATCGTTACATTTCATACTTTAGTTTTTAAAGCCAAGTTTTGGTATTCCTTTTTACGATGTGGGTTTCTATTAAAGAAACTTTCGAATAGTAAACCATTTAAAACCCCGACGAATTTCGAGGGAGAAATTAATTTTAAGGGGGGTAGAATGTAACACCCCGAGATTTTATGAAAAAATATTATTTTTAATATCTTGTGTTGTACGCTACACCAAAAGAAGCTTGCACAACACACATCCTTGACTTGCCTTGCATTACACGCAATCGCAACCTTCCTCGATAGCGTGTACGAAACAATGATATGCTATTAAAATATTATTAAAACAAGCCGTTATGAATAGTAATAACCAAATTTTAAATTTTAAAAATTTTACCTCTCAAAACGGACTTCATTTTTGGATTCGGAGTATCTAATTTAGCCTAAGGTGAAATTTTGGTACTTTTTGGATAACTTTCATATTCTGATGAATAGTGAAAATTACTAAATTATAATTAAAAACAACTTTTTTAATCGAAATAATTAATAGTGATAAATCATTAATTTTAGTGGTTTTAAAGTATATTTAGAATATATTTTTACAATTTAATACAATGTTGGTCATTGGATGTAATTTCACATTTAAACCAGACATAATCAAGTGTTAATCTTTTGATAGATATTGTTTCTTAAAAACACGCTATTTGTTTTAACAGCGGGATTTAATTATAAAATTAATAAATGCAACTTTTATGTTATGAATTTGGTAAAATAGACTTCATTTTTGAATTCGGAATATGAAATATAGCTTAGGATGAAATTTTGGCATTGTTCTGAAAAACATCAATTTTTGATGAATAGTGAAACTACTAAGTGGTAGGTCAAAAACTGAATTTTGCATAAAACTTAATTTTACCGCTTCTGTGAATGGAATTTCGAAAATCCGACAGACACGGTTGATATCAGTAAGTAAAATGTGGTTCAATGAGATAAAAATAATTTTTGGTGAATAGTAACTTTTTACTTTTTTTACCGCGGTTAATAGTAAATAGGGTAA
Organism: Viscum album; assembly: GCA_963277665.1. Lineage (NCBI taxonomy): Eukaryota > Viridiplantae > Streptophyta > Magnoliopsida > Santalales > Viscaceae > Viscum > Viscum album. Next base: position 495,991,532 of record OY728132.1, read on the forward strand.
CTAAGGGTAAATATGATATTAATATTACCCTAACACATGTCCTAATTCTATTGGACAAGTGTAATTCGACCAAAAACAAACTTAGGAATAAAATATTACCATTTAGGCCCACTTGGATTAGATTAGGACATTTATTATTATTTAATTCAAAGAAGAGTTAAAAGAGTTAAAATCAATGTTTATTTACTAAAACATTTTTAATATAGGGTTATAATAAGATAAATTAGATTGTAAATATTAATTAGAAAGCTAAAAAGATTTCCTACATAATGGTATTTTATTTGTAATTTTTAGTCATCAAATAATTTAATTTATTTATGACACAAAGATGATGCAGTAATTATCTTATTAATGAAATATTGACATAATTGATGTTATAAACACCAAAATAAATGTAATTTAAGACTTTTTATGAATTCCACTAATTTTCTAGGTTACTATGATATATTAGTGTTGATTTAATCAACTTGTTTTGAACATATAATTCTGTTATGACTTTCACAAAAATCATATATCAAATAGTGTCAAAATTGACACAAAATAGTTTTTAAGTCAAATATTATATTATTAATTGTTATTTTATTACTAAAAATCTAAGGTTCGGCCAAATGACTTAGATAAGGATATATATATTAATAATAAACAATTTGGGGTTCTTTTGTCATGTTATAGTAAGTGTATTAACCATATAGTGAAAGAAAACAAAAAGACATGGTAAAAGTTAAATTATTTAACTTAGAGTTAAATCTAATTGATAAGGTTAAAATAATACCCTAAACTTGTCTAAATCCTATTGGTTGATAGGATTTCGACCCATCCCAACTTTATCTTCGAAATAAGTCCCTTTGGAACCATTATAAACCGATTTTGACTTTAATATAAAATAATATTTTGAGATATTCCTAAGGTGCCCCTCTCCTCCCTTATAAAAGGACACCTCCTCCCCCTCCTCCTCACACCAATTTGAGCACTCAAGCTCAGCCAAACCCTGCCAAAATATCTTCTCCACTTCCCTAAAAACATCCTAGAGGTTCTGGTCTTCCTCAGAGACCAATTTTAGTGCCCTAAGAGGAGGTCTCAAAGAGGCACTTCAAAGAAGAGGTAATTACCGTTACCAATTCTTTCACCTTTATTTCTTCTTCCACTTCTTCTTCTTAGGTTTTTTCATTATGAAGTAATAACATAAGTATCACTCATATACTGATATGTTATTATAATTAAGAAACAACCCTATTTCACCATCTATCCATCCTACGGAAAAAGAAATCACTGCGCGTGCGTACGTACGGAATACCGTCTCCACGCCGTGGTGTAATCTATTTTCCACCACCACCTTACATGGATGGGTATAATGGTGTAAAGAATAACTATACATAGTTATTACAACATCATATTGATTCTGATATATTTTATAATCCACTCCAATTCAATTCAATATTTATAGAAATGATATCATCGCTCGTGCGTACGTACGGACTACCGTCTCCACGACGCGATGAGATTCATTCTCCATGTTAACCATTTAAGAATGATTATAATGTATATATAAGAAATCATAATGAAATATATGACATTATAAAGCTACTGTATTTATGTATATATATACATATGTATTTCATCTACTTACTTCCGTTTCAAAATCATAAGGAAAGGAAAACAGCGTTCATGCGTACGTACGGACTACCGTCTCCATGAATGGTGTTTTTCATTTTATTTATCTACCTATTATATATATATATATATACTTAATATATATGATATATAAATCATATTTTATATTCTGGAAGTGAGTAAATCATGATATAAGTAATAATGATGTCAAGAACAACAAGTCAAAACACCTACGATAAATGAAACGATTTTACCCAAAACGCTTCTTTAACATGGAATTTACAAAAGAACGGGTAATATAATGTCATAAGTGAACCATATATGATATCATAACAATGAATATGATTCTATAATAAGTCAATAACGTGATTTAAATCATTATACAGGAGGTTCGGACACTTACAAAGCAAGTCGGACTTAAGGTAAGGGAAATATCACAATCTCATTTTTATCCGAGATTGTTTATTCGTAAGTATTTACTAGGGTGTATTTTATCATCCACATCCATGTTTCATCAATATGTAATATTATTTCCATCCACCTACAATTGTTTAAATCCATTTTTACCCTTCAGTGAGTTTTTAGTAAAAGAAATGAAAGGAATCTTTTGATGTTTTTCGTACGAGGTACTTTTTGACTTTTCCGACAAAAGTACGAAGAATGTTTTTTTTAACTTATACGGCACGAACGGATTTCTACTGTTTTATAAAGCCTTATTTTCATAAAGCTTCCTCTAAAAGATTTCATGACTATTTTCAATAAAATCTCTTTCTTTTAAAATTGCATGATGTTTTGTGAAAAGAAATTGATTTTGAAGAAGAAATGATATTTTCCTCAAGAATTCAATTCAAGTGTTTTATCAAAATTATTTTCCATATAAGATAATAAAGGGTTCTGTTTCTATCCATATTTTTACATTGATTTGACTATGTTGTGATGGAATTATGTTTATGAATTCCTTTATCTTATATGAATTGATTTATGATGTCATGATGTTTCAAGAATCCCATTTTTGTTACATGTGTTATGCGATGATGTATGTTTTATGATTATGTGGCACAAATAAGAAAGGATTCATTATAAGATGGGTGGGACCTATATCTCCCTCCAATGCATTGGGTAAAGATTTTATATCTCATGAGATAGACATGGCTGCAACGGAAGGTTATTTCGGTTCAGTGATACAGGACTGAAACGAGGAGTGAACTCGGTTCAGAAAGGGACTTTGTCCACTAAGATAGTCTTGGCAATGAGTCATGACTAACAAGAAATGATTTTCCATGATTATGTGTGCATGCCACAAAGTTTCAAGTTTCATGTTATGATTATGGGGATCTCATTTTCACTTCTATGATTTATCCCATGTTATGATATTATGAGCTCTTTTGCAGGTTAAGATTTCCAAAAGCTATGTTCTTATGTATATGATGTGATTGATATTTCTTTTGTTTACCCTTACTGAGCATTTGAGCTCACCCTTTTATGTTTTCTTTTCCCCAGGATATAAAGAAAGGTTTTAGGTAAAAAAAAGGGGAAGATATTTATGGGAGATATTGAAGATCTTTCACCACGATTAGAAGATTACGTTCCGAGTTTCCAAAGACACTAAACTATTACGATCCTTGTGTGTGTGTTTCTGTTATGTACTAAGTATTCCGCAAAAGTAATGTGATGTCCATGTACGTCAGGCTTCGGGTCTCTACATGTACGATGGACTACCTCCTCACAAACTATTGTAATTCGTTTTCCCTAGCCACCTTTTAAGGAAGAATATAATATTTGATTTAAAAAATTTATATGATATTTATGATAATATTTTGGTCAAGGAATTATAATATCATATAAACTATCTTATATTCAATTCTTTTTATAATATGAAAATGTCACTCATGTGTGCGATAGACTACTAGCTCACAAAGATATGTGTTAGTTTTTTAATATACGAATTACATAGATGGTAATAAATAAATATTTGGTTAATTTATATGATATATTGAAATTATATAGATTTTTTAAAACAAATACTTCATACAATTAATACCCATTCGTTGGTTAGGGAAATTTTATCATCACTCATTTGTAAGTATGACCTACTATCTACACGAAGCGATGTTATCCATTCTCCATGTTCAAAATTAAATAATGATTCTAAAATTGTATATAGTGAAAAATGATAATTAAAAAATTAATATAAATATTTATATTATTTATCTATATAATATTCATAATAATCAGAACATTCATCACAAAACATGCTGGAGAAAACAATGTAATTTTCACTCAAAATAATCAAACAAATATATATATTATTGAAAAATGAATGATAATATGTTATAAGAGAATAATATATGATATTGTTTATCTGAATATTGTCCTAGTAAAAATTGATAACATTATTTGAAGCATTATAAATGATATTAAAGATCATTAATCCAAAAGGAAGCATGAGGTATGGGACTTTGTCTCTATATCACTTCATTATGGAATATTGAAATGTGATACCCCTAAATTATTTTATATTGTTTATATACTTCCCATTTGAGATTTAATATCATGATTAATTAATAATTCATTTTATTTTACGTTTTTATTTAAATTATTTCTTAAAAGTGGATATGATTTGAAGATTACCATGTGGTAATGAATTTTAAAGATAAATTTATTTTCATAAGGTTATATGACTTGTTAATTATCATAGATATTCTATGAATATGTGTGTATTTAATTTTGGATATACAATGTTGTAGATATAATTTTTTATGGGAATTTACATTTGATACATATAATATATTCATTAGTTAATTATCATTTAAACATTGTGATTTTTATAAGGGTTTATTTCAAGATCTCCTTTTAATTGTGATTCTTTATACTTGATTTTCCATTAAGGGAAATTATTTAATCAATGTATAATAAACCAAATTAATTTTATTATACTATGGTTATTCATAATTATTTAATATAATAACTGTATTTTCCCACTCTTTGGTACTTAAAATTATTAGAAAACTATTTTTAATAAAATTTGATTTCATTTCTCTTCGGTCAAAAATCCACTTTCTTCCAAAACCATGTTTTCTAAAACTGTTTTAAAAAATGTTTTGAGAAATGTTTTTAACATTCAAAAAATGATCTATTAATGAATTTTTTACCCATTTTGACTATTTATAAAATATTTTAAATGTAATATTCATGTACATTTCCAAATAAATATCATTTGGAATTTAATGAAAATGTGAAAGGAATAATTATTTTAATGTTTACGACATACATGGAATTTACCCCCATCATAACCACTAAATGTTTTGATGATACCATTATATGTTTTAAAGGATATTTTCAAATAAAACTATTTTGAAAATATTTTGAGAAATTTTAGTTTTAAAAATACTTTCAAAGTAAAAAAGAATATTTTCTTCAAGAATGTTATCAATGGAATATTTACAGTATTTAAATTCATCAATGAAAAATAAAATTATTTTACTTATAATACAGAAGGTATATGTTGTATTGATACAGTCATTATTCTTTTTATTGATGGTTTATTATAATTTTCACCACGAAAAGTATTGAAATTCACTTTCCTGATTCATATTTGTAGTCATTATATTTACCTTTAAATATTTACTTTCTTATAATCATTAGACATTAAGATTTCCCTAAATATACATATTATTTTTCATGGATATATTTATTTCTTAAACTATATAGCATTCTTACTTATAGTGTTTTATATTAAAAATTATTTATTTATCTGGATAGATATTGATAAATCCAAATTCTTTACTCAATACAGATATTTGATGATACGTCACAATATTCATGAATTATATTATTATTATGTATTTGAGGAATGAATTGAACATGTAGTGATAGGTGGAGAGTGTAATTATGTATCCCCTCGATGAATCAGTAATCTCATGTTGTGAGTCAGTAAGATAACATTAACTGGGTTTCTATAAGTAGTTTTAAATCATATTGTGATTGGTCTTGATTATAGAGGTATCATGATTAATGAGATAATGATATACAATAATTAATCATTTTCTTCATTAATAATTATGTTTTTATTATTCGTGATATTTATTTAATGATACTACATCTGGATGAATTTTATTCTTAGTTTATTGAAAAAATGTCACATGTATTCACTTATTTAAATTTCTATATTGACTATGCACTATATTATTATCCATGAGATGTTTTTAATGATAATATTTAAGGATCAATTTCATTCTTATATTATTTGTAAAATTGAATGTGTTTTTAGTTATTTACCTTTCCATATTGATTATTCATTATCTATTCATGAAAATCATTTTATTTATATAATTTTATTTGTTATTTACCATTCCATTTGATTATTACTTTCTATTTATAACAGTCAAGTTATTTATATCGAATGTGTGTGCAATTATTTATGTTTCCATATTTATTATTCCATATATTTTAATGAAATATAATTCATTTAAATGGAATGTGTGTTTAATTATTTACCTTTTCATATTGATTATTCATTATCTAATCAAGATAATGAAGTCATTTATTAAATGGAATGTGTGTTCAGATATGATCCTTGAAAAATTAGTTATCCTATATTGATTATTTTTTATTTACTCATGATAGATTCCACTTTAGGCAACTATTACTAAACATTCTAGCTCAACCATATTTTGAATATGAAAGGATATTCTAGAAGGAATAATAATATTCTTGAAAAAAATAACACTGCAATTTTTATATTTAGATGTAATATGGGAACCATATAGGTATTTACTTTACCAAGACCACTAAACTACTACGTCCTTTGGATTGCAATTCCTTTTATGTTTTTCCAATATAACAGAGTATTCATCTGCTCAAGGCTTCTATGGGTAGGTTTATTACTAATATAATGGTAATATGAAACATAATTGAGATAGGAGGCTTATGAACAAGAGATAAGATTATATTAGGTAAAAATATAACATTTTATGAAATAAATTATAAGGTATGGGTGTAACATGAGTGGTTTGAAGTGTTCCTTTTTATATGTTATGAATATGGAACTTTTGGTAACACCAATACTATTTCAAAAAATGCAATGAAACTATTTTAGGGTCAACACTTCCAAAATTGGTAAATAATGTAGTTTGGGGAGATATTAGTTCTATAAATCACCCAAAAAACATTTCCCACAAGGTTTAAACAAGTTTCCAGCCTTTTAACACACGACCTTTAGATATTACAATTCTGATTTTTTACGTTAGTAACTACATTTTACACCAGCAGTTTATATTTTGTTTAAAAAATTTCAGATAAACACCATAACAAATTTGTTTTCTTATAAACTTATATATATTATCAATATATAATAATTACATTTTTAAATAGAAAAATTATTCTTTAATATAAAATAATTAATATCTAGAAAAATGAATCAGAAAAAATAATGATTTCAATATTAAAAGTTAATAATCTCATTTATTAACGATTATGAATTAAATGAGTGATTATATATTTGTATATATGTGTATAAATCCCATAAAATTAATTATTTAAAATAGAGGAGTTTATTTCTTTAGATAAAAAATTATACAATAATAATAAAAAAAAATTGAAAAAAACTTCTTCGCCATTATCATGGCCATTAACAATAATTTTAGTAGTGAAACATTTAAGCCCAAAAATGACAATGATCTTAATAAAAAATATTATCACATGTATATAAAATTTGAAATCCATTTTATGTGTTTTAGTTTCTATAATTAATGACAACTAATTTTTCATATATGTGAATAAAAATATTTTTCAAGACTAAAATATTACATATGTTTCTAAAAATATAAGCACGACCTTTATAAATAAAAAATATAATATTAAACTATTTATTTTAAATTCTAAATATATAATTTTATAGAAAATTATTTGAATTAATTTTATGTTATAAAATTCATGGTATTAGAAAATCCATAACAATTAACTATTCACCTAAAAATCAATTATTTTTAAAAAACCTCAAAAATAAGCTTCAAGGAAACTTTTAGATTATAAATTCAAAAATTAATTACTTTTTATAAAATCTAAATTATATAGTTTATAAATTTTTTAAATTAAATATAAAATATAAATAAAAAATATTTTTATTAGAAAATAAGTTATTTATAATATTATTTCAAAATAATATCTGATTAACAAATATTAACACATTAGTTCATATGTTGAAATGTTATATATATTAATAAAAATCTTTTTAGGTTGGTAAATTTAATTTATTAGGATAAAACAAAAAAATATTTAATTTTTTTTGAAACCAAATATAATTTTTAATATTAATTTCCAATCATTTAAATATATTATTTTTAAATTGATTAATATCCTTTCATTTATGAGTATAAATATTAATTAAATGTTTTTATATAATAAAATTATGTAATTTATCAAGACCCATCTTAGTTTAGTGTCACATGTATTTCACATTGCATGGTAAATAATTTATCAAAGATAATATTAATTTATAGGATTGAAAATTTCAGGTTGTTACATTGTCCACTTAAATAAACTCATTCCTCAAATTTTTTTAATATTACTTATTGATGACTATTAATTAGGGTGTTAAAAACATATTTTTTATTCAGGTGTAACTTATAAAATGACATCTATCTAACTCTCATATAATATATGATGGTTCTTTCCTCAAACTAAAATAGTTTTTTATCCAATTATATACACAAGCACATATATTCCCTAATCACATATTCTCCAAAATATTCCTTTCCCAAAACCATTTAAAGAAAATGAAATTATACCCCAAAAAAATCATATATTCCTCAAAAAATTAACTATTATCTATAACCCCAAAATGTATTAACCAGTATTTATGAAGACACACAATAGTCAATATAAACATATGATAAAGAGATAAAATTCACCAAAAAATCATTTGATCACTTTTTTATTCAACCAATTACCAATTTCAAGGTTATCGATACTATCTAAAACACAATTCACAGCATAAATAAAACCCATCAATATATATACATCTATAATATATCAATCATCTATCTATAATATATTTAACCTATAATTTTTCCTTACATAAATCATGTTTTATCAATAGTTATCATAAAAATATAACATTTTAATTAAACAACTTTTCATTGTTATTGATACCATTTAATATATGTTTCCAATCTATTATAGTAAAACCACTGAGGAATAATCCTTAGGTGCTTTGATAAAAATCACTTACCAATGATGATATATCATAATATCAATATATAATTTCTTTTAGGATATAATCATCAATACATCATGTATTTATTGAGAACTCACCTTTTCTATCACAATAATAATATCCTAATATTCTCACACATTTATGTCTGTTCCCATACTTAGTTATATGAAATTTTGGTTTCTAGATACAAACTATTTTTAAAATCAATTTATTGATCCTATATCAACCTAATATTTACACCAAAATAGTTATGATAATATCAAAAATATGAATATGGAAACACCAGTATAATGATTTCTCCCCTTATGAATACTTTATTTTTAAAAAAAGATACTTTTGATTCAACATATTACTTTATTTATTCAATATATAGTTATCCGTGATAAATTTTCTATTTGGCTCTTTAACATAAATACTAAAAATAATTCCCCAATCCTTCATAATTTATCATTTAGAGAAACTTTTCATTAGACATAGAGTATCCCTTGGTAGTGTCAAACTAGTTATATCGCTAGGCCTATTTTTTCACTATATGATGATCATTTTAATACTCAATAATCCATTTTTAGGGTAATTACCTGAAGAAACATCTGATCTAGATCCTTCATCCACTTATAATATCAATATAGGGATATAATTTCTTGGAGAACCACACAATATCCACTTTACCAAAATTTTGGGATGTTATAATATACATAGACTTATCCTTTTTTTCTTATCATAGGGTTTTCATTAATTTAATCTTATTCTAATCGATAAAATATTCGATATTACCTCAACTACAGTACATTGTTTTATGTACCTTGGAAATATTGATTAACCACAACTTATTAACAAATATATTATCCTCAACTAAAAAAATGACCTCTAATATTATATAAATCCTTATTTAAAACAAATTGTGGATCCCCAATCCTACAATCATATATTCAATTCAAAAAAATCAAATTAAAAATATTATTTGGATACTAAGTGAGATAACATTAGATAAACTTGAATAAATATCATATTGTTATTAAATCACATAAAAATATCATAGAAATAAAAAAATATCCGGATTAGTTTCTTTGATAACCAGTTATATAAGAAAATTATTTTCTCAAAACCCTTGAATAGTTATCAATAATATAACCATAATTAACTCCCTGATAAATTTATCATTGGTTACAATAATCTTAATAACACGATGAATTAAATCATAAAAATGGGTGATACAAAATGGTCAGTAGGTTTAACTATAAGAGATATAATTCAATGAATATAAGTGAGAATAATATTAAAATATAGTTATAATCATGATGCATTATAATTTCATACACAATAAATCATTGTTAAAAATAATGTTTCCTAGAATATGACATAGAATAACATTATAATTGATTCAATAGAGTCTGGGAACATGACTTAATAAACAATAGTCCCTAGAGAATTAAATATTCATTAGAATAACGATTTGAATATTTCATAAACATGAGAATAGTTAAACATAACATAGGAAAGAATGAAAAACCACTTGATTCCTATAACACAATGGAGTTGACAACAATACTATATTCTAGTAGCATTTTGTAGAAGGGAAACCCACCCGATTCCCATAACATCATGGAGTATGAATCATTACCTAATTAAATTAGAGAATTGAACATTCAATAGATGATTCCCATAATTATATGATGAGAAACAAATCTTTATCCAATGAATTGGAGGGTGAAATAGTATCCCACCCGTCACCATCCATACATGTGAGTGACACATGAATTAAAAAATTTATGATATCATAAAGAATATATTGAAATAATAATGTGTTTATTCATCACATCATAATGATCCCATGGAAAAAATAGGTATCATTTTATTTTATAATAGAATGAAAAAATGTTATTCACAATCTTAATAAGATAAACCCATGGGAAAAAGGGGTATTAATGGATATTTAGTAACATTCTAGGTAAATTTTATTTAATGAATATAATGATGTATAGAGTATCTATTACACATATGTAAAGTTTAATCTTTAGTCAATAATTTTACTCAACAAATCAACTTATAAATTCTTGGTGAAAACCCTTCAATTGATGAAACAGAAACAAGGTTTTCATAGAGAAAATGAATTAGAATTATGATCATTCCAATAATTGATGGTAAATTTTATATAAATAGGATATAATGGATAATATCATTGATAATAAATAAAATTACATAATATATTTATATAAATAAGGTTGATGGAAAAATTTGAATAACATTCTCGATCAAGCATAATGAATGTTTATAGACAACATCTTTGATGATTTTATTGATGTTTGAAGAAAATCACATTAGAGATAAGTGAAAGCCTTAATATTATGAAAAAATATATTAAAATAAATATTTTAAAAACTAGGAGAAAATTATTATAATTTAGATACCATGAAAATTTATATATAGGGAATCATATAAAATGAAATAGGACATATATGGATGTGTTTACAAAAAAATGTTAAAATTTGATTCTTTTCACACATTAATGAAAATGATCCATCTGTAAAGAATTGAGAAAATATTAAATACTTTTAATTAAGGTCATTTCGTATTATATTACCTTATTTTTTTTATTTTCAAGAAAAGGACGTACTAAATAGCATCTAGTGAATATCTATATGCAAGAGATAGGTTCCTGACTAAAAAAAGGTAGGACCTGTTTCGATATAATGCCTAAATAATGATCCAATCGGGAAAATGAAATATTAATATAGAAATTAAGACAATAAGAATTATAATAGGATTTTAAAAATATAGGGGTCTTAGAGAGAATTTTTTTCCAAATTCCCAAAATGGGTTATCTCTCAAAAGAAATATTTATTTGAAAATGATATATGTGATGAATCCCCCATGGTATGGGTAACATATAAATAAAATTTAATGTAGAGGATGATCATCATATGGTAATAAAAATATAAATAAATGATATATATTTCATTCTTGAAATAAATATTATAGTAAAGTAATGATATAAATTAAATAATGGTGTGCAATTTTAAAAAGGTCTCATGAAATTAAATTTCAAACAAGAACTCATTACAACTTTAGAAACAGTTGATTCAATACCTATTCCAGGATTTAATTTTATATGAAAAATTATATTAAATGAATAAGGATATGTTCATGGTACAAAATAATAAGGTATTAGTAGTTACAACATTCAAATGAAAACATTATGTACATGAAGAAATATATCTCACAGGTGAAAATATGAGACAAAAAACCATTACCGTTATTGATTCATTATGTACATCTTCCTAACATCATGAATAATAAAATTAAATTTATTAAATACATAAATTTGATCCTTATTAATATATATTTAATTTAATTAGAACTTTTTATTATCATATTCAATTTATTAATTATATATATATATTTGTTCTGTTTGTGTAAAGATTGAATCGATGTCATCTTATTTTTGTAATTTTAGAAAATGAAGAGGATATTTTCGTAAAAGTTTGTATAAATAATATAACTAATACATAACCTTAAAAAATTTATTATCTTATTATGTTAAAATAAAATTATTGTTTTTCTCTATAGTCATTCAAGATAGAGTTTTATAGTATTGTTTATGTAATTAGGAAAACCATCCCAAACATGAACACACTATATCTAGATAGGTGAATATGGTTAAAGATGTGTATAATATAATTATAATAGAGTAGAAATGTTATTAATATTTTTTATATTGGTGAATAATATTTTAAGGTGATTGGATAAATAATAAAAATTGAGATAAAAAATAAAAAACATTACATTGTGGAGGTGGTAGTCCACACAACACACGATTAACAATATATTTGTTTTTCTAAGAGAATTGAAATTAATATATAATTTGCGATACAATAATATAAATTAAACAATTTTAATATTTATATTTAATTAATTATATTACTATGTATATTGTAGGTTTAGAAAAAGAACGAATAAAAATAAAAGTTAATGAATAAGTAAAACTTATGTTGGTACCCTGATCATTATCTTAAATGTATCCTAAATAATAAGGGATTAAAATAAATAATTGAGGCCATAGTATTATAATATTTAGAGTGTATTTGGATGATAAAATTATAAATTATTTTGTAGAAATTCACTATAATTTGTTTTTCATGAAGGGTTGGAAGTGTCCCCTTATATAAGCGAAGAAAAGGAAACTTTTGTGAACACCCATTATTTTTTAATAATTGAATGAAACTAATATAGGGACAATGATTGAAAAAATAAGAGATAATATTGTTTTGTGTGAGGTAAAATTTAAATCCTCTTCCACTCAATTGACCATATGATTTAAACATGATTCAATCCGTTTAACAGTTAATTTGTACATTATACTATTTTGGGTTTCACATTTGTAAATTCATTTTCCACTAGTAGTTTATATTTTATTAATACAAATAAGTTACCCCTATTTTTTTATTTTATAAAGATGAAATTAATCTCCATATATTATAAGTAAATTTTTAATTTAGATAAAAATTATTTTTATTTTATAACAATTCCTATATAGATACAATATTTATAGAGGAATAATGTTTTTTCATTAAATGTACATAATATGATATATTATTGATTATTAATTCAATTAGATATAATATATTTTTATATAGGTGTAAAAATGACATAAAAATAATTATATATAAAGTACATATTTAATTTATCTGATTAAAACTACACAATATTATTCATAAAATTCATTTGAAAATAACCATTTCTCCATTATCATGGTCATTAACATTAATATTTGTAATCATAATTTTTTTCCAAAAATGATATTGAACGTGTTATATATTATTATATTGTTAATCTATAATATAAAATTAATTTTTTATATTTAATTCATTCTTGGGGTGAAAATGAATTAATAATATAAGCGAATGAAAATATTGTTTTATAGTAAAATATAACTTATGTTTCCAAAATGTTAAACATGGGTTTTATAAAATTAACATATTATTTTTAAATGATTTATTTTACCCAATAAATATATGTTTCTATTAAAAAGGGTTTCAAAAATATTTAATTCTTATAAGGGATCACATTTGAAAAACTAATATTATAAAAAATTCACAAAAAAATCAATTATTTTGGAAGAAAATCAAAAATTTGACACACGATAATATCAAAAGAATAAATTTATAATTTAAGTTGTTATATAAAAGTTAGTTTTAATATTTATAAATATATTTCCAAGTATATAAAATATATTGAAAAATTATTTTGATTAAATACTTTTAACATTAATAATTTTTTAGTTTTATTTCATAATTTTTTTAAACCAGCCTGAATTAGATCTCATTTGTTAAGAAACAACAAAGAAAAAGCGCAAAGTTTGTGGTTAGATAAAGAAAAACCTCTCTACAAAAATGTATGCATAAAACAAATTGAATGTCACAAACCTAATTTATATTTAATCTCATCTTAAATGTAGAGAATCTCATTGTGATAAGACAGCTAATTAACCAGAAAAAAATATTCCCTAGACCTATTGGGTTATATCCCTTTATCTACATTTCTACACCTTTAAATGGAATATCCATGTATCATGAGTCAATAGAGTCTTCTGGGTCACTTATCATGATAATTATTGGATCCTTATCTGACTTTGAGAAGTCACAAGAAAATTCCACATTTCTCTTACAGAATTTCCCCATAAGATAACCATCATTCGACCCTAATAGAAAATCTTTCTTCCCTAAATCCAATGGTATACACCAGTGTTATCATCCTTGTATTGAAGAAAGGAAAAATAATTTGAAGTTTTAATTGACCAAGACACCACAAATTGATCCTATCCATTAGCATATTTTTCACTTTGTATCAACATCATAAACATTTATGTCCCTATAATGAACAGACATAGAAATTTTCTACCATCCTTCGTTTTTTACTTATAAAGATGATAATAAATAAATTATTAGAAATTTAAGAAACAACTATCTTTGATTTACTTTTACATACACTTATTTCGACTAGCCTACCCTCATGTAGAAATATTTGATCAATAATATCATGAACTTCAAATTACAAAGAATCCTGATCCTCCTATAAATTAATATGTGGAAGATCATTGTACGCATCATTATATATTACATTAGACCTTTCATAAATTGGTTCAAAATCAAATGAGACCTTTTCTATTATAGTATAAAAGAGATTCCTTAACTGAGAACCTCAAAGGACACCTTGAGACATGAATGAAAGATGAAGTGACACCACCAGAGAATCACTAATAAGGGAAGGTTCGCTTAAATCTTTCAAATATAGAATACCATAACCAATATAAACCTATATGCTTTTAGAAATCGTATTCTAAAAAGACACTCCAATAGAATTAGTTTCCTTTTTCTTTAAAACGTTTAACACTACCATCATACAATTCTCTAATTTAATAAAAATTTTAATATCAATTTTGATAATGAATTATAATATATATTATTATTCTAATATTTTAAAAAAGGTGAATTTACATTATTATGGTAAATTATAGATTTGTTTTTCAAAAAAATATTTGAAACAATAATAAATTTTAATAATAATTAAAAATCATTGGAGTATAAAAAATTTATGATTAATAATATCCTATTATTTACTATAGGGTTTATTGTCCTAATATTTTTCTTAACAATAATCATCTGATATATTATTGATCATTTTAGTTCATTGTTTTATGTGTTCAGTGTCGAATGTGATCTAAGATATCAATGATAATATTAATATAAAAGATAAAAAATCTCTATTCATTACATGTATCTCTATGAATATGTCTTGGATGTTGTTCCTTTTGAATTTCTATACCTAGGTCAATACACTTATATAACTTTGTCCTAGCTACATTAATCTTAGTTTTATTAACTAAAATGTATCCCTTAACCTACAAGCCACTGATTCCACAAATCAACTTTAATTATGATTATTCTTATAAATTAACTTTTTCATTCTAGAATATGACATTAATGGGGAAATTTATGTTTTCTCCATCTATTTTAACCAATTCTAACATCCAAATAGCTATCTATCAAGGCATAAAACTCAATATCGGAATGCAATTATCACACCAAAATCCAAAATTCAATAACATGATAATTTTTCTATGAGTTTATCATATAACGTTAAAACTTAAATGTTATTATAAATTTTTTTACTAATGTCTAATAGGTAAAATTTGGTTCATCCTTTGTGATTCACACACAATTTTCCACTATATTTCTTTGAATCATCCAAACCCCAAAAATAAATTCAATTTTAGATTAAAAAACAAAGATATTTCATTTTGATAATGAAGTGAATCTCAAAATTAATTCATGGAGTTCCTCCAAATAAAATAATCCTAAAAATTATATGATAATCTTTAAAACTAAAAAACATGTTTAACCATGTATCATGTCAATGGACCACTTATTATTGAAACATTAAATTTGTAAACTATTTAAATATGTTTCTTAAATATTTTATATATATGGTACATTGAATACCAATGGTAACATTAGAAACAAAAATCATACAGAACACTAATCTTCAATAATTATGACCTTACTAGATTTATAAAATCCAACTGAATCATTCCTCAATGTAACCATAGAATGAATAATCATTTTATTCTTTATATTATATATTGATATTGATCCTTGAATTATATTAAAATATTAAATATTATTATATAATACTATGATGATGTTAAATTTTTCATTGACATAGTTTGAGAAACAATAAATTTTCTTTATCACAATTTTTCAATGAAACAAGGTTGGGAAATGGGGTTATCCAATTTCCATATTTTGGTTTGGTCATGTTAAATTTTAAAATAATTTTCTACTTAGAGACTTAATGGCCATAATACATCAACAATTGGAGTAACTTCAGATGATATCACCCAAAAAAATTGAAAACCCCAAAATCCCTAAAATAAGACTCATTATCAAACCAGATACAAAAATACTGTATCAAAATTTCTAAAACCTTCCACATAACAATCCACAATAAATACTACTGATACAATAAATTATTTTTAGATCCAACACCTATTTATAGTGTTTTGAAATCGGTTCTAATATCTTCTATGTTAAATCGTTAAATGTTCTAGTTTTTTTCTCATCATACTACAATAAAACCCCTCAAACATATCTTTTGAAACACCCACTATTTTGAGAAATCTCATCCACCAATATATATTCTTGTCCACTTCATTAAAACATTGTTAATAAAGAAACATATTACAAAAATAATTGATTTTTTTATTTATGGATTATTAAAACATGAATTATTTTTCATATTTTTCAGTGAAGGCATGTTTTATAAAAACCCTATGTGAAAAAACTAAAACTTGATAAGTTATGATTAACTGGTTTCACCTTCCTTTTAAAATATGAAAAAATCCAGGTGCTTCTAAATAATATTTCATATGATATAAATTATATAGTGAAAATAGGTTTTCACAATATTTTCTCTCATCTATGTGATTTATATATCAATTCCAAAAATATTTTTTTTCGTATATTTTATTATTTTTCTTTCATGTATATTATTTAAATTCAATACTGATTAATAGAGACTAAACCTTCACACTTTTAAAAACCATGTTATCCATTCATGTGAATCCCACACCATTCAAAAATATTCTTCCATTTATTTATATAATCAATAGTGCATCCTTCTTATAAAATGGGACCATGCAATACATGTTTCTTCTATTCCTCCACTGAAAAAAACACCATCACTTCTCAAAAAATCTAAAATCTCTTAGAAAATATACCATCTCCCCTAGGTAAATGTTGATTTATAAAATAATAGAATCATATATACTGACTAAATAAGGAACATTAACCCATGGTAACTGAAACAACCACTTCGGCTCAATCAATGTGATTTTTGGATCTATTAGTGGTTACAAATTCCTGAAATTGGACTGTTAGTCCTATAATTACTTAAAAAATACCCATTTTCCTTGTGAAATTATTGATAAAAATAGAGTCTTAGAAAAATTTATATAACTTAAAAAATCATCGCATGAATAAGATCAATTTATTTCCTTTTACATTACCACCAAATCCTCCACCAAGGTCATGCCGCAAAATTGTTTCTTACACCTTTGGAAAAAAAATTGTGCTTACTTTTTTGGCTTATAGTTATGTCATAAATAATTAATTTTTTGACTCTAAAATAATAAAATCTTTTCACATTCATGGATATAAAAGACTACAATCTAAAATAGTATACAGATTCATCCTTTCAACATCAATCCAAGCCTTACTAATTACAATTCTATCCTTTGAAAATAACGAATCTCACTAAAACTAAATATCATAGGGGATGAAAGTTATCTTTTAGAATCCATAAATTGTATTTCAATTATTTTCCAAATTTCACCTCAAAAATGGATCCCACCTTCAAACTCAATGGTCTAGAAAGTCATTTTAGAAACAAAAAGAACCCATTTCCACAATTATCCAACTAATAAAATCCTTCACAAAACATAGTAAACATCATAAGTAGAGGAAACTATCAATCTTCTAACAAAAATATTATTTTGAGTATTGATAAAATTCTCACTATATTATCTTATATTAAGGTCTAATACCAATTTTTGCTGGACACAATAGTTGATATTGTAATGTAACTAAAACCACTAGAATCTTAAATTAAGGAATGTATTTAGAACTCCAGTGATCAATTTATTCCCATGAAACCAGTTTATTATAACATATAAATTATATATTACTTATGAAATTACAATGGATCACCGATAATTTATACATGTCAACTTATGGTATTTTACTATATTGCCCATTTGAAATTTCTAAAAAGAAATAATAACTATGAAATAAAAAAAATAGAAACTCAAGCACACCACAGATGGGATTACATGGTTCAGAAAATATGCCTATATCTAGGGGAGAATGAATACATTAGTATAAGAGGAATACAATTCATTCTAATAACAAGGGAAACTAATAATCTCGTACCCTAAAAATATTAATGAATGTTTGTTATCGATAGTTCCAGTAAAAAATTCCTACAAAATGGTTTACCATTATGATGACCTATAGGTAGCATTTTTTCATCTCTATGTAAGTTCCATATTTTCCATATTTTCCTTTTGTATTCCATCATCGCAAACTATAATTTAAGATATGTGATCGTAGTGTCTTATAAACTTCATCATTGTAGAATAAATTCAAATATGGTTCTACTACACTATTTATAATAGGCCCCATTAGGTAAAATAGTTCAACTGACTTATGAATTTCATGGGGGATAAAACATTAACCTTATAAAACTCTATTTTCTTGCTACAATACATATATATCTATCCAACTATTAAAATTACTAAAAATATTACTATTATATATCTTATCAATTTAATATATATAATTTATTTTCCATTAAAACATTTATGGAACCCATATATATCATAAATAATTACAATAAATATATGTTATAACATGTAGACAACCATAACCTCCTCTAGATCATATTTGATTCCCTAAAAAACATTTTCAATTACATTAATCCACCCACTGAAATTGGAATAATACTTCTAGGTGAATTCATCAGGCATTCTTACAGTATTTCTAGACCTAGTAACTACCTTTCTTCTCCTATCAAGAATCTAGATTCATATTTGATTAATATGTTGAATAAGTTCTATTAAAATAAAAGAAATTTCTTGTATTGAAAAAAATCTATCCCACTACTGTTGATGAACTAACCTATATTATCTTGAACCAGACATTCATGGTGCATGTCAATCTATAAATATCGGGTTTCATAAATTCTAACTATGAAGTACTTGACTTCCAGAGAATAAAACACTTTTCTAGAAAATATTACTCCTCCAAAAGCCAAAAAAAATTGAGTATATTATATAATGAAAAATTTAATACATGAAAATTAGACCACATAAACATGTGGTCAATGGATATTTTATAACAAGGATACCAATAAATTTTAAAATAATAATGAGATCCTAAGATAGGTAATCTCTTCATTATCACTGTATCATAATCACACTGCATACATAATATATTTATTGATGAAATATTACTAAATGTATAAAAATATACATAATTTTGATCCCACTAATCATATAACCATTTTATTTCAAAATAAAAATAATTAATGGAATTAAATTATTGATCATATACTTTTAAACACACATTACATGTGAATAATAAAAAATGGTGAACTATGAACAAGGGTAATGGGTTTTAGATAATGAAAATCTACAATCAATGGATTTATTTATTTGATGTGGATTATACCTATGTAAATGTAATTACACGATTAGGATAATAATAGAGAAATATAAGGTCATGGTTTAAAGGAATCATGTATATTTATTAAAAATAGGTTGTGAGAAATATTTTTTTGGTAATAAAATTTAATTAATATTTATCATTATGAATGAATTAGATTTTGTAAGGTATTACGATAAGTGATATGAAAATAATTATTTGAGAATTCACACTATAATTTATATCATGTAACCCATAAATGTTATACATATTTTGTGCATAAGATCCTTTAATAACGTTGTTTCAAGAATGATTAAATAGATACTGAATGTCTAGTTTTTCTAATATAGGGAGTATTCTAGTTTGAGATAATATACTATATGAACCAATAAATATATTATCAGAACATAGATAGATCTAAATTTTTATAAAATTCATATCCATAATATAAAAAATAAATTATACTCAAGGTATTTTTATAAGTGTGTTTTATAATATTAGGACAGAATTAATGTATTTGTATTACATATTGTTAAATGGAGTTTAACAAAAAAAATTACAAAGACACTATAATTATAAATTGAAATTAATTATAATATTATAAATATAGTTTCAAAAGTATGTAAGATAGATTAACTACAATAATATCATAAAAAATGTAAATAATGATAGTTTGAAATACCAAATGATGAAAACATTAAAATTAATTGAAATTCCTTAGAACACGAGAGAGATTTTTTGAAGGCAAGGAGGATTAATGAAGAGAACTTTGTGAGTGGAAGGGAGAGGATAATAGTGACACAAATATCTAGATTCAAGAGAATCGGGTGAATAGGGTCCAATTTTTATTAAAAAATTGATAATATATTAACTATTATTGAATGGGACTAGGTGACATCATAATAAAATATTCTTAAATAAAAAACAGAAAATGGCTTCTTAATAATATTTTTTAACTACACCAATGTGATAATTGAATAATTTATTTGTTTTGTTTAATTTTAAATAATTAAATTTTAATAATATCTAGAAATAATTGATAATAAATTATATACAATTGAAATTATCTTTAATGAAATTATATAAATTTTATGAATTTAAAAATTTTATTATAGTAGGGATGTTTGAATGTTATTCTTCATATTACAAAATTTATTATAGTTCCCCTTTTCTTAAGAAAAATATAATAAATATAGGGAATTAATAATATATATCTCAAACCATTTTATAATAAAGGGTTCATTTAACTCCCATTTATATTTCTAATATTTTAAAAAGGATGATATTTTAGTTCAAGTATTTTGGAAATGTAATACCAATAATTTAAAATTAGTTATTCAATTATAATATATGTTTAATTTATCACAATGGTTAGTTGAAATTTTATTTACATATATATTAATCAAAACATCATTGTATGATGTATCATCTAAAGATAATAATGGCCAATTTGGATGAATAATAAATTCAATACCTATAATTTCTCATATAAACATATACTAGGTATTATTATCCATATTGTGGATAAAAAATATATAAAAAATACTTGCCTATAAAATAAGTTTTTTAGTGCATGATGATTCTAATATCCAACTTATGCATAAATATTCATATAATTTATGCATATTTTATAAAAACTTTTGATATCATATCTAAAATATATTCAATATACATTATAATATCTCTCATTTTAGTTTGATTAATTTTAACAAAATTAATCTTCATTAAACAACTATTTTTACAACCTTGAGGGCCTTTGTAGTATGATAAATGATTATGAATGAATAATCTATAAACATAATAAAAGATCACCCATTATGAAATAAATAATCTAATTTATGTTACATGTAACCCCCAATATTCCACGGTACGTTTCTCTTTAAATAATGAAATAGCTTGCGTTGTACGCAACTTCGAGTTCTTGCACACCATGACCGATCAAACTAGCTGTTATGAATAGTAATACCCACGTTTTGAAATTTTATAAATTTTAGTTTTAAAAATGGACTTCATTTTAGGATTTGTAATATCAAAATTATCTTAGGGTGAATTTTTGGTACTTTTTCTGAAAACATTCAATTTTTTGTGAATAGTGAAAAACACTACATTATTGTTTAAAACTAACTTGTTCTTTAAATAAATAATTATTTTATTTAAATTTATTTTATGTCAAAATAGATACATAATAATTATATAATGTTAATGTATTTCATTGTAGTTATTTATAATAAAATTAGATGTATAAAATTTTATTGAACATTTTAACGTCTTTTACCCACCTTCTAGGAACATTGGAAAATTTGCATAAAAATTAATATTACCACATATGTGAATTGTATTTAAAAAATCCAAGATACAATGTTGACATCATTAAATAAAATTCGGTTCAATATGATGAAAATAATTTTTTGGTGAAAACTATCTTTTGAATTTTATTTACCAGGTTTAAGATTAAATAGGGAAATTATAGGTAAAAAGGATGTTATAATTAACCTAACACATGTCCCAATTCTATTGGATAAGTTTTTTTCGACCAAAATCAAACATAGGAATAAAATATAATCCTCTTTGATACACTTGGATTAGATTAGGACATTTATTATTATTTTATTTAAAGAAGAGTTAAAAGTGGTAAATTCAAATATTAATAACTCATTTTTGTTAATATAGGGTTATACATTAGATAAATTTGAATATAAATATTCATTATAAATCTAAAAATATTTTCAATATTTTTTTTTTTATATATAAATTTTTGACATTAAATAATTAAATTTATTTATGACACAATGATGATGCATTAATTACCTTATTAAAGAAAGATTAGAATAATTGATATTATAAATATTAAAATAAAAGTAAATTGGCACTTTTGATGCATTCAACAAATTTTTTATGTTTAAATGACATGTTAGGGTTGATGAAAAAATATTTTTTGAAGTGATATCATTTTTATGACTTAAAAAAATCAAATACTAAATAGTTTCAAAAATCAAAAAAAAATGAGTTTTTAAAACAATTAATATTTTATTAAATGATGTAAACTTCATAAAAATATAATATTCAGAAAAGGACTTCGATAAGGTTATATATATCAATAAAGAACAACTTGGGGTTCTATTGGCTTTTTAATTTTAGTTTATTAACCATTTATTATAATAATACAAGAATACATGGTAAAAGTTGAACAATTTAACTAAGAGTTAAATCTAAATGATAAGGTTAATATGGTGACCTGAACCTATCTAAAACCTAATGGTTGAGCTATTTTAAACGCCTCCCCATATTAGCCTCGAAATAAATCTTTTTGGATCCATTATAAACTAAATATGATTGAATAATAAATTAATAGTTCATGTTTTTTCTAAAGTGGCCCTCACCTCTCTTATAAAAGGGTACTTCCCTTTCTCTCAAAATCACACCTCCAAAGCCATTTGGCTTGGCCAAACCCAGATCAAATATCTTCCCAAATACCCTCAATTCAACCTAGAGGCCTTAGTTTGATAAAAATATTCAACCTATAGAGACCTTTGGATCAAATCAAAAGGAATCACCTAAAGAAGAGGTAATAATTTCATCTCCTCTTTCAAAGTTCTTTTCTTCTTCCACTTACTCTTTCATTGTTTTTTACATACCAAAATAATATATCCAATACCTTCTATATACTGTGATTTTATTATAAATTTGGTACAATCATATTCATTATTCTATCCATCCTATGAATGAAAAAGTCACCATACATGCATACGTACGACTTACCGTCTCTATGTCATGGTGTAGTTTGTTATTCAAAACGTCATTATTTGGATGGGTAAAATAATGAGTATAATTGAATTAAATATTAAATATAACATGTTAATGATTATTTATATATGATATAACATCAAATTACATTCAATTTCCCCACTAATAGAATGGTATTTTCACTCATGTGTACGTACAGATTACCGTCTCCACTAACGCGATGAGATTAAATCCCCATCGTAACCATTAAAGAATAATTTTCATTTTGTGATTAAAAATTATGTTTACGAAATTAATATAATTATGGATATGAATCAAATACATCCTATCCATAACAAACATGACTTATTTAAGAATTCACATAAAGGAAAACGAATCAGTTGATGCATTAAACAATGATACTACTGAAATATTATTAACAAAACAATATTATAAGATCATATATAAAATCATATTTAGGTAGATGGTTATTTTATAATTGAATAAAAATTATTTAAGTATTATATATTTGGTTAGAGTACCCTCTACCTAGGAAAAGTACAAGGTAAGTGTTAATTTTATAATCTATGAATTTATAGAGGTCGTTTTTACTCAAGTATCTACTGGGACATCTTTATCATCCACATTCATGTTTCTCAAAAAAGTATTTCAATTTTTTTTAATATTTACTAGAATATGGGTTAACATAATTTATACCCTTCTTTTACATTCAATAAAATGTTTTGAAAGAAATATTTTCCTCATTTTTCAAACAAGGAACTTTAGGACCTTTTCAAAAAATTAAGGTTAGGATGTTTTTTTAACTTATACAGCGGGTGTGGATATTTTCTACCATTAAAATACCTTCTAAGATTCCCTTATAAGATTATAAGAGTATTTTCAGAATAATTTTTTTAATTATAATTAGGTGACTTTTAAATGACTTCAAAATTTCTCTCAAATAATTTTGATTTCATCTATGTCAACATCCATTGATAGATTTTACACTTATTTTAAGATGATTTATTATGATACAATCATGCATATCATATTGAAGGTTTTGTGATATGTTTGATTGTGGAAGTGTTATTTTTATACAATTAATGGTTTATGGTTAAAGTATTAACACTCTATATTCTAGTTTTAATATGAATGTTTATGTTATGTTTCAATATTTTCATATGAGGAATGCATTGGACATAGTATGTGACAGGTGGATCCTTCCATTGATCCTCACTGCATCAGTAGGTCTCATGAGACAAATTAGTATCTTGGAATATGTCCTTGATAAAATCTTATTTATAGTTTTGGCACGAGGCCTTTAATAAGCGGTTATGATGCCTGGCATTATGCATCCCATCAGTATGAAATTAGCTATTGATATTACATGTGATTATTCGACTAGTATAATATCCATGTAAAAATGTAAATGGAATTATTTGATTCATCATTGCCATATTATGCTGATTTTTATGTTTAAAAGGCTTTTGTTTTAGTCTTATACATTGCGTTAAATTTTTATGCTTATTTATGATAATTTTTACTCTATTTTTATCATCACTAAGCATATGATCTCACCCATTTATTATGTTTTATTTTTCCAAGGATGTGAATAAGTATATTACGAATAACCTGCATGAATAGACTGAGGGATATGCTTTTGTTCAATGGGGACAAAATGTTGTTGTTTTTCTTTTCCATAATGTAATGTAAATCTTATGTATGTATCCAGTACTTCCAAGGATACTAAACTAATCGGTCTTTTGAGACTTGATCCCTTGTGATCATGCCAATGTTATGTAATAATGTACAGACTATGGATGACTAGGGTCGGTGCATTATAATTGGTATCAGATGAAGTTTGGTACAATACTTGGAAGAATCTTTAGAAAAACTCTGATTAGAGAACATTACCCTAAGATAGAATTTGAGGATTAATATCGAAGAACATCTTCAAATTTTGATAACATAGATATTTTGTTTTTTTTCAAGAAATACGTCCCCTTCTGGATATGGGCAGGTAGATGTGGCTCTGGCACAAATGTACCTAGGAGTGTAAAATCCGACAAGGATTTTCAGGCTAGACCCGTGGTATCCTGGTACACGACAATGGGCCTTAATGCACTCTTTGTCACTACACTCCTAGGAGATATGCTTAAGATAATTAAAATTTTATTTACAAACCATTATGAAGGATTTATGAGTAAATACCTCCTCAAAGAAAACATTTTTTTATGATTATGGATTATATTCATAAATATTTCACTAGTTTGGAATTATGTATTTCGATTCATAAACAAATATAGAGTATGAAATTGTTCAGGAATAGTGCCTAGTATAAGGAAAAGATAATGTATAAATGAACTTAATCCATGTATGGATTTCCCTTCTACTCAAGATAATTATAGTGGAGCTAGTGATGCAACCGATTCTGAAAAACTTATAACCATACTTGGACAATTCACTCAGGTTATGAATAATATCCTTACCCGTATGGAGCACCCTGATGGAAAATGCCGAGGATCAATGTTAGACCACTTCATGAGGCAAAAACCGACAACATTCAATGGGGCTAAAAATCAATTTTTAGCTGTGAAATGGATAAGTTCTTTAGATAAAATATTTCATGCTTTTGTGATTAGCGAAAGTGAGAAGGTTTTCATGGCAGTTTATCACCTCATGGGAGATGTAGATCAGTTGTGATCATTAGTTCAAAAAAAAGGAGGATTAATAAGTATCAAACATGGAATGGAGGGAGTTTAAATAGATTTTGTTAGAAAATAAATTCCTCGTAACCATTGAGGAGATATGGGAAGATAATTTCTAAGTCTGAGGAAAAAGGACTATGAGAATGTCACAAAGTATTAGGCTAACATTTCAAGGTTATCAAGGCATTTAGCATATTATAAACATAACCCAAGGAGGAATATTGATCGATTATTTGATGGGTTAACACCATTTCTCCATCGATCATTAGTCTCACAATCCTTCTCATCGCATGAAGATATTGTCTCATGTGATACCATAACAGAATAGTAATTCTCTATGTATTACAAATTTAAATCCAAGAAAGGGGAAAGAGATCAGTTGAACACTCTAGAAATGGAAATAAGGGGATGAAGGAAAAAGTTGAATTTTCATCCTATAGTAAATGTAGGAAGAAACACCTCGATACTTTCCTAAAGGGAATGGGAGTCTATTACATGTGTAAGGAAAAAGGTCACCATGCTCGTGATTGCAAGGGAAAGAAAAAGGACATCAATATTGACTGCTAAAATTATAGAGAAATGGGTCATTATGAAAATGAATATCTTAAGAGCTAAGGAAACATTCCTCATAAAAGGCCAAGGGAGCAAGGCCAGTCTTATGCAATCTCTACTGTTGAGGTTTAAGATCTGATTGATGTGTTGGCAGGTAATTTAAGGGTTTCCTCAAATTTAGCCAATGATTAATTTGATTATATATCATCACATAGTTTCACATCTTCCCAGTTTGATAAGAAAATTAGATATTTCCAATTTGATTTAACAAGGGAGTTTTCAGTCAAAACTCTTATGGGCAGTATCATTGTAACAATGTTTTTTGAATCAGTTCCCATTAGGGAATATAAATGTGAATTACTTACTAATCTCATCATCATACCTATGATTGAATTTGATATAATCCTCGGTATGGATTAGATTTTTGACCACAATGTGAAAATTTATTATAAGAATAAGGAGGTTAAAATTTTAGATGATGATAAGGGGTACCTTATCTTTAGAGTAGAAAAGAAACCATCTAATTCTCATATAGAACCACCCCCAGTGGATCTACTAAATTCAATTATTGGGAAGGATGAGAGTAAAATAACTATAGGTGAGAAAAATAATTCTAAAATAGAGTATGTACCTTTTGTGCAAGAATATATGGATGTGTTGCCAAAGCATTCTCCCGAACATCCTCCAAAATGAGAAATTGAGTTTCCCATTGATTTAATTCCTAATTCAAGTACCATATCGATGACCCCTTATGTAATGTACATTGTGTAATTAGAGTAACATAGTAAACAACTTGAGTAGTTGAAAAATAAAGGATTTATTCTCCCCATTGTATCTCTATTGGGAGCCCATATTCTTTTTTGTTAAGAAAAAGGATGGATCTAGGAGGTTGTGCATTGAGTATAGGGAGATCAATGCTATAACAATAAAAAACAAGTATCCCCTACCTCGTATTGATTATTTATTCGATAAAATTCATGGATATAAATATTTTTCAATGATTGTCATTCAATCTAGATATCATCAGTTGGGCATGAAAAAAGAATACATTCCAAATACAACATTTCGTACAAGGTATGGGCATTTCATGTTTATAGAATTGCCTTCTGGACTGACCAATGCACCCTCCGACTTCATGGATCTTTTGAATAGAGTTTTCAAGGAATATTTTGATGAATTTGTAGTGTTATTTATTAATGATATCTTGGTATACACCAAAATATATGAATATCATGAAAATAAATTTCACACTATTTTAAAGACTCTTAGAAGAAATGAATTATATGGGAAGTTTAGAAAGTGTGAATTTTGGCTTTAGGATATTTCTTTTCAGGGCCATATTGTCTCGAAGGATGGAATATCTGTTGATCCTTCAAAGACAAGAGCAATACAAAATGGCCAGCACCAATGTGTATAACCGAGGTATGCTGCTTTATTGGTTTAGAAGGTCATTATTAGCATTTGTCCAGAATTTTTCCTGATTGGCTAACCCATTAACCAAGCTCACACGTAAAACAGTTAATTTTTTTTGGAAAAAAGAGTTTGAAGAATGTTTTTAAGACCTGAAGATAATATTATTCAATGCTCCAATCTTGACTCTACCATCCGGGAATGATGAGTTTGTTATTTATAGTGATGATTCGAAGAAAGGAATTGGTTGTTCCCTTATACAAGATGAGAGAGTTATTACCTATGCATTGTGATAGCTAAAAATTCATGAAAAAAATTCTAATCATGATCTTTAGTTAGAATCAATAATATTTTATTTTAAAATATGGAGACACTATCTCTATGGTGAATAATGTGAGATATATACCGATCACATGATTATGAAGAATATTTTCTCATAAAAGTAAATCAATATAAGGCCAAGAAGATGGCTCTAACTACTCATGAATTATGATTTCACTATACACTATCACTTGGGGAAGGAAAATAAGGTGGTAGATGCTTTGAGCTGAAAGGACCATGGAGTTTGAAACAAGATGAGAGTTGAAATGGATACTATGTTCATGGATCTAGTAAAGATGGATATGGGACTAATAATGGATGGTGAAACATTAATAATTTTTCAAATGGTTTCCAATCCATCTTTACTAGAAAGGATAAATAGTTCTCAAACTGATGATGAGGAGTTTTAAAAGAAAATTAATGTTGTGAATGATGGGATATTGATTGATTTCTTATATGAAGATAGAATTTTGAATTTTGGGAAGAGACTTTGTGTTCCTGATATACCTGATCTAAAAAGGGATTTGTTGGATGATTCTCATAGATCCAATTTATCTATATACCCTAGTAGCACTATGATGTATAGATATTTGAAGGACCATTTTTGGCGGGACAACATGAAAATGGAGATTGATGATTATGTGTCAAGATGTATGGTTTCTCAATAGGTTAAGGCTGGATGAAAACATCCTAGAGGAGTCATGCAACCTATTCTAATACCTGAGTTGAAATGGGATGATATTATGATGGACTTTTTCATGGGGATACAGAATAATCCTAGAAGGAAATTATGCAATATGGGTCATTGTTGATCGTCTTAATAATTCAACACACTTTCTTTATATAAGAGAAGATTTACCACATAAACTTCTAGCATGTCTATATATTAGTGATTTTTAAAGAATTCATGAAGTAACCCAATCGATTGTTTCATATCATGATCCCAATTTTACATTAAAATTTTGGAAAAGTCATCAAAAGGCCCTGGATACTGAATTTCATTTGGCACTGCCCACCACCCTCAAACTGATAGACATTCAGAACAGACTATTCAAACCATAGAATACATGTTGAGATCTTCCTCACTTGAATTTCAAGGTATGTTAGATCAATATTTACCTCTAGTATGATTTTACTATAATAACAGCTTCCATTAAAGTATTCATATGCCACCATATGAAGCATTATATGGAAAGAGAAGTTGCACACTAACTTTTTGGGATGATGTTGGTGAAAGAAAACTCATAGGCCCAAAACTTGTTGAGGAAATAATGGAAAGGGTGAATATTATCCAAACCCATATCAATGTAGCCCAAAGTTGGCACAAGAGCTATGTTGATAACCGAATTAAGGATTTATAATTTCAAGTAGGAGATAATGTTTTCTTGAAGTTATCTCCAAAAAAGGGTGTTATAAGATTTGGTAAGAAGGGTAAATCAAGTACCTGGTACATCAGTCATTTCAAAACCCTAGAATGAATTGGAGTTTTAGATTACCATTTGGAAATGCCTCCAAGTCTCTCCAAAGTTCATGATGTGTTCCATGGATCACTATTGAGAAAATTTATGCCTGACCCAATGAATTTACTCACCTGTTAAGATATAGAACTATAACAAGATCTGTCTTACTGTGAAGATCCTATCAATATTTCTGATACTAGATAACATGTGTTGAGAAACTGGACGACTCATCTGGTAAAAGCTCAATGGAAAACCATAAGATGGAAGAGGCAATGTGGGAACCTGATGAAATTATGATGAAGAACCACCGAATCCTTTTATGCAATAGAATTCTAGAAATATTTAGGACAGAATTATTTGGGATAGGGAAGAATGTAACACCCCAATCTTCTTTGATATGTTTCTCTTTGAATAATGCAATATATTGTATTGTACACAAATTCAAGTTCTAGCACACCACGCCCAATCAAACTAGCCATTATGAATAATAATACCCAACTTTTGAAATTTGATAAATTTTATTTTTCAAAATGGACTTCATTTTTGGATTCATAATATCAAAATTATCTTAGGGTGAATTTTTGGTATTTTTCATAAAAAAATCAATTTATGACGAATAGTGAAAAACACTATATTGTTTAAAAAAGGCTTTTTATATAAATAATTCTTTATTTTATTTAAATTTAATCTAGGTAAAAATAGATACATAATATCTATATAAGTTCAATATAATTAATTGGAGTCATTTTATAATAAAATTAGATGTATAAGCATTTATTGAACATTTTAACGTCTTTTACCCACATTTTTGGCACATTTAAAATTTACCAAAATAAAATTTTACCACATATGTGAATTGAATTTCAAAAATCTTAGAAATGAGGTTGACATAATTATGTAATAACTGGTTCAATAGGGTGATAATATTTTTTTGGTGAATAGTAACTTTTGAATTTTATTTACCAAAGTTAAAAGTAAATAGGGAAATTAAAGGTAAAAATGATATTATAATTACCCTAAAACATTTATTAATTATATTGGATTAGTTTTTTTGACCAAAATCAACCTTAGGAAAAAAAAATTCCTCTGTTATCCACATGGATTAGATTTGGACATTTATTATTATTTTATTTAAAGAAGAGTTAAAAGTATTAAATTCAAATTTTAATAACTAATTTTTATTATTATATTATTATACATAAGATAAATTCAACAATAAATATTCATTATAAATATAAACATATTTCCTATATAATATTATTTTATTTATAATTTTTAGACATTAAATAATTAAATTTATTTATGACACTATGATGATGGAGTAATTACCTTATTATTAAAAGATTAGAATAATGGATAATATAAATATTAAAATAAATGTAAATTGAGTCTTTTGATGCATTACAATAATTTTCTAGTTTAATATGACATTTTAGGGTTGATTAAATATTATTTTGAAAATGATAAGGTCATTATGACTTTCACAAAAACCAAATACTAAATAGTTTCAAAATTGACATAAATGAGTTTTTAAAACAAATACTATTTTATTAAATTTTATAATATTCTTAAAATCTGTGGATCATCCAGAGAACATAGATAAATATATATATATCAATAAGGAACCACATTGGGGTTTCCTTGATTTTTATAGAATGTTTATTAACCATTTATTATTGTAATATAAGAATATATGGTAAAAGGTAAACTATATAACTAAAAGTTAAATCTAAAAGATGAGGTTAATATGGTGACATAAACCTATCTAAAACCTATTTTTTGAGAGGGTTTCTACCCAGAACCACCTTAGACTCTAAATAAATCATTTTGGAGCAATTATAAACTGAATATTATTGTATAATAAATTAATATTTCAAGCTTTTCCTAAAGTGACCCTCACCTCTCCTATAAAAGGGTACATACCCTTCTCTCAAAATCACACCTCCAAAGCCATTTTTCGTGGCCAAAATCTGCTCAAATATCTTCTTAAATACCCCAAATTTAACATAGAAGTATTACTTTGGTCATAATTCTGACCTAAGGAGGACTTTTGATCAAATCAAATGGAATCACTCGAAGAAGAGGTAATAATTTCGTCACCTCATTCAATTTTCTTTTCTTCTACTACTTCCTCTTTCTTTATTGTTTACATAACAATATAATAACTCCATTGAATACTATATACTATGATGTTATTATTAATATGGATTAATCATATTCATTAATCTATTCATCCTAAGAATGACTAAGTCACCATACATACATATGTACGACTTACCATCTCCACGTCCAAGTGTAGTTTGTCATTCAACACCTCATTACTTTGATGGGTATAATAATTAGTATAATTGATGTAAATAATAAATATAACATGTTAATTTTTCTGTATATATGATATACCATCCAATTATATTTTATTTCATCATTAATATAATGGTATTGTCGCTCATGCATAGGTAAGGATTACCGTCTCCATAAAAGCGATGAGATTCATTTTCCATCGTAACCATTCAAGAATAATTTTCATTTTATGATTAAGAATAATTTTTAAGAACATAATATCATTATAAATATGAGTGAAATAAATCCTATCCATTACTAACATTACTTAAATAACAAAACCTATGAAGGAAAACAATTCAGTTAACACCTCAAACAATGATACTATTGAAATATTATCAACAAAACCATATTAGAAGATCATATATAATATAATATTTATTCATATGGTTCTTATATAATTTAAAAACAATGATTTAACTATTATACAGGAGGTCAATGTACCATTTACAAAGGAAAAGTACAAGGTAAGGGTTAATTTTACAATCTCTTTATTTATCCGAGGTTGTTTATTCATAAGTATATATTGGGACTTCTTTATCATCCACATCCGTGTTTCATAAAAATTTATTTCAAAACATATTTACTATATCATAGAATATGGGTGAAATTCATTTATACCCTTGTTTGATATTCTATAAAATGTTTTTAAAGGAATCTTTTTGTTGTTTTCCAAAAAATGTACTTTATGACCCCTTCTACAAATTAATGTAGGAATGTCAGTTTAACTTATACAACAGGTGTAGTTATTTCCCACCATTAAAATACCTTCTAATAATCTCTATCAATATTATAATAAAATTTTCAAAATAAATGTTTTATTTTATAATTATGTGGATTTTAAATGATTTCAAAATTTCCTCAAATAGTTTTGATTTAATCTATGTCAACATCCTTTGAGGGATTTAACACCTATTTGTAGTTGATATATTATGATACAATATTCCACATAATATTGAATGTTTTGTGATATGTTTGACTATGGATGTGTTATTTTTATACCATTCATGGTTTATTGTTAATTTATTATCATTTATTATGCTAGTTTTAATACCAATGTTTCTGTAATGTTTCAATCTTTTCATATGAGGAATGCATTGGACTTTGTAAGTGACGAGTGGAGCCCACTATAGGTCCTTGATTCATTAGTAGGTCTCATGAGACAAACTAGTTTCTTTGCACGAGGCCTTGAAAAAATTTTATTTTCATTCTTGGAAAGATGCCTTGACTATATGGTTTTGATGTTCGACATTATGTATTACATCGTTAGGAAATTATCTATTGATATTACATGGGATTATCCGACTAGTATAATATCCATGTAACTAAGTTAACATAATTATTCGATTTATCATTGCCGTATTATGTTGAATATTACGTTTAAAAGTATTGTTTTTTAGTCTTATAAATTTCCTTAAATGAGTATGATTATTCATGATAATTTCTGATATATTGTTATACTTACTATGCATCTGAGGTCACCCATTTCATATGTTTTTTCCTAGGATGTGAAGAAGTATATTACGATTAACCTGTAGGAATAGGCTAAAGGATATGAGTGTGTTCAAATGGGACACAAAGTTAATGTTTTTATATTCCATATTTTAATGTAAAACATATGTATATATCTAGTACTTCCAAGGATACTAAACTAATTGGTCTTTAGAGACTTGATCTCTTGTGATTTTGCCAATGTTATGCAATAATTCACCGACTCTGGGTAACGAGGGTTGGGAATTACTTTACAAAATGACATTATAAGATATAAATAAAATAGACATACCCCATTTAAAATATAAAACCAAATTCATATTTATACATTAAATTAATACTAATATAATCCCATTGTTTGAAACATCACGTGACACACTGAGGCCTAAAACATTCTCTATCAAATATGATGTTTAAAATATTCTTGATTCTCATAAAATAAACTATCCATTCAATATATATATATTAATTTTCAAACATAAACTTAGATAAACATTATAGAAACCCAAGTATTTGACACATTTTATTATGTGAATCTCAAACATAATGTTTGATTAATAGAACACAATGATTATAAATTCATAGTATTGTTTTAAAACTCGGTCCATATTACATCAAATGGAACATTAAACATGGAATACTTATATTATTTTCCGTAGTGACTTAAAAAAAATTGAGATACTAAAACTACATGGGATAGCCTGGTGAATACATAAAAAAAGGGGTGAGATAAAAATCTTAATATGAGAATAAAAATGATAAGGAAAAAAATGAGAGATTAAGGTAAAACATGATACAATAAAAGAGAAGGCTCATGTGTAATTTCATAAAATAGTATCAAAAGAACATGGTATAATAATATCATGTCATTGTCAGAAATGTGGAAAAAAAATATAACGTGAAATAAGCGTGAAAAAGGTTAAATATTTTGAAAATATCATAATGTGGAAAAGTCCCATGAAGGAATAGGTTTACTCCATAATATCATAAATGGCGCATCATGAGTTAAATTGTAATCCAATGAATTGGTATGATATCTGGGCACACCCATCATAAAATTCTCATCATTTATGTGTGTCACATGAATGAAATAAATCATAAGGTGTAACATAATAATGACCCATGGAAATAAAATGGGTTGCGTAATCCTTCTTCATATCATTATAAATTAAAATTACATAATGACAGAATTTGAGAAATTTTCATAAGAATTGTATTACCACATCAAAGGAAGGGATAATAAGATATATATATATATATGTTATATATATATATACTTATATATTTATATTAGAATAATTACAGAACATTAACAACAGAGATAAAGCGATTTAGAGAGAGAAACATCATAACCTGAAGGAAAAGGTGGTTTAGAGAGATGTTATACCTCTAGCCCAATTTTTCACATCCATTATTTATCTTTTAGAATAATAAAACTATGTTAAATTTTTTTATTTATTAACAATTTTTTTCATATTTTTTATTCCTTATATTTTAATTTTTACCATGTCATATTTAATTGCTTATCTAATTAATCTCACATCATAGGTTGTAGTGATAAACTACCCATATGTCTATTACCACTTTGTTAAGATTACTTAGGTAAAATATATTGTTAATAAATAATATAAATAATGATAATAATGATATAAATATTATTTTTTTTAAAAAAATTATACTTTTGAAACCAACCATGAAATATGGTTATGAATAATGAACTACATTACATCATGGATATGGTTGGCCATATGTACGCATGAGTAACATTTCCATAATATGAAGATCATGATGGAATGAAGTTAAGTGTTATTTTATCATTAAATGATGACAATAATATCCTAAATATCATATTATTTATTTAAATAACTTTACATATACCATCCAAGTTATGTTGTAATAAAAAAATAAGAACATCGTTTCCTGAGGTGGTAGTCCACCGCACACACAAACGACATTATCATTTATTCATTGGATGTTATGGAAATATATTATACGATATATTAAATTTATATAATTTTTAATATTTCACTAATATAATATATTAACATTAAATTATTCCTCATTGCATTTCATGCAAAGTGTTAGTAA
The DNA here is from genome assembly GCA_963277665.1 of Viscum album. NCBI lineage: Eukaryota > Viridiplantae > Streptophyta > Magnoliopsida > Santalales > Viscaceae > Viscum > Viscum album. Next base: position 496,027,710 of record OY728132.1, read on the forward strand.
AAAACAAATGATAGTGCTTCGTGAGGCAACTGTCCTCTGTAAAAATAGGAGCCATTATTATATTCTCTATGAAATGGAAATTAGGAAGAAATATATGGTATTATAAATCCAGATGTATAATTATATCACACATATCATATATTAACATTATATAAATCATTATATCCATTGATGAGATGTAGTGATGGAAAATGAATTATGCTGGTTTGAGTGGCTATAGTCTACCGTACATGGTAAAAATTTTGTTTAACTTTTGATGGATGATAAGATGGTTTGAGGTAATAATATAAAAGAAAAAATATCAATATATTTAAGATAAAATTTATATTTTATCATCATTGTTTAAAAATACATTAATTATATTGAAGGAAAAATAAAATAAAATTCCCTGTTAAAGACGTTAACTCTTGTTCAGAAAACATCTTTTAGTATAAAATAAAATTCTTCTATGGTTGGATTTAAAATAAACATGGCATATAGGATGAAAGGATGGAATTATGGAAGTTAATTGAGTGGCTATTGTACACACTAATTATACTGACCCAAAATTTTATCAATGGAAATTCCATTCCTATAATTATGTCATATAGTATAAACCACATAAAATCACTTTGAGAACACAATACAAACATTATAAATGAATAATAAATGAAAGAAGGTGTATTTCTAGAAATTAAGGAACCACTCCCAATGGATTAGTAACCTAGACATTTGAATAGTAACATGACCATTAAGAATAGTAATTTGGCCATTATAATAGTAACCTCATCTATGAAAGTATAAATAAAATTTATGCATCTACAAAATGATAATATGTTTTAATTATATCATGAATTAATTAAATAAAAATTTAAAAAAATTATATAATTAAAATTTATTTTCATAAAATATATTCATAAATTAACATTATTTGTCTTATGATTATAAGATACTTTTATGATACCATATATATTTTTTTCAAAGTGTTATAAAATCAATTATAATTTTAAAATTAGTATTGTCCATTTAAATGATGACTTTAATTATAAATTAAATTTCTCAAATTGAGAAAATTATTTTCATAAAAATTATGTCATTATTTAATTATACACATTGAAAATGTTTTGGGTGAATTTTTTGGATTTTACTAAAAGATTTGAATTTGTGGATGATATTAAGATACAATAATTTACAATAAAAGATAAATACAGTAACTTTTGATTAATTATTGATATAAGGATTATGTAATCCAAAAATATGGAAATACACTTATTTAATTTAATATATTTAATGATAAGTTTCAAAAAATTCATATTATTAATCCAAAAATAATAAACTAAAGAAAATAATTAGAAAACACCCCTCTCCTCCCCAATAAAAACCTCCCCTCACCACCTCTTCTCCTCAAACCTTACAATATTTGAGGCTTGTCCAAAATCTACCAAATACTCTTCCCAAATCCAACCACCATGTACAAAGTAATTTTCTCTGAACAAAATTTAAAATCCAATATCTCTAATGGGATGATCAAGGAGAGGGATTCAAGATGTAAAATCCTCTTTTTTTCTCTTAATTTCTTTTGAATTTAATTTATTTTGTTATCCTTTACTCATCAAAACTTATCCGTGCAGCCAAATAAATATAGAATCTTATATATACTTTGATTTTATTATGTTATTGGAACAATTAATCTTAAAATATCATTCCTTTTATTTTAATTCTAAATATTAAAATATTATCCATGGTGTGTCGATTTACCACCACTGTGGATGATATATTTTAATTTCTCACTACCACCTTCATGGATGGTCATAAAACTATTATAGTGGTTGTTTTATTTAAAAAAAAATTAATTTTGTTTCCTTTTTTATTGTTTTGATCTAACATGTGTACAAAATTTTAAATAATAAAACCAAACTACTTCATTGTGACCGAAAAACCTCCAAATTAATCTAAATGATGGTGATTAACATTTTATCTAATGATTTATCCTAATAACATATAAAAAATGATATATATAAGATGAATTAAACTTATTTATGTTTATAAATAACATATAATATCAAATCTTTATAATTATCCCCATTTTACATGAACATCCATCCATGTATACAAGTTAACGGATCATGAAAACCATAAAAAAACACTCAAGAACGATGAAATTAAACACTATAACTCATTATAGTTACCATAAATAAACTTAATAAATTTATAATGAATCAAAATCAATTATAAAAGGATCAGGATTTTTCAATTATTTAATCTAATTTTATTATCAAATTCATTAATGTGAATAATGCATTCATATATATTGTAAATGGATTCTCGATCCCAATTCTCTTTATTTAGGTTTTCCCTATTTCAAACCATTTTTAGTATGGATATTCCATTAATGTTCCTAAATATATTTTATATTCATTAAATTTTATTTTATGGGATATAAATTTTTTAAATAAGGTTTTATGAATAATTTAAGGATTTTCTAAAATAAATATTCTTTCTAAAAACACATCTTACAATTATCTTAAGATTTTTTCTTCTCCACTCAGGATTGATGATTATTATTCAATGTATGTTGTGACCTTTTTTATTTTTGGAAACCCAAAGTTTATTCCTGAATTAATGCTTCATGAAATTATTATGAAACCCATTTCATTTCCTTGAGTTTTTTTATGTACAATATTGATATACAATCAATGTTCCATGCATTATTATGTTATTTTTATGATGTGACGGGTGAAAATGGACTTATATAGAACCCAAATACATTGGGTAATGCGATGTATATCATGTGATAATGTGATATTTTTGTGAACATATGATATATTTTTTCATAATGATGATTTTATGATTATGCAGATATGTTATGCATGAATATGATGCTATCTTTGTTCACAACTATGAGTGGTAGTTCAATAGTAAGACATGATGTTTTATTTTTATGAATTTCAACATTCCATTAATTTATCTAATGCTTCCTCTAAAAATTATTATAATGATTACTTTTCTTATTTTTTGATGACGATGTTTATGTTAAACCATGTTCCATGTCTCATAATAATCCTTTTACTGGACTTTTAGATCAACCCTTCTTTTGATGTATATCATCAGGTGAATACTTATATTAAGAATAACATGAGTGGAAATAAAAATATAAAGAAGAATGAATTTAATAATGTTTATGATTAATTATCTATATTTTTTATGGTCCAAATTTTTCCAATACAGTAAACTGTTTTATCTATGTTTTGTAACGCTTTTATGTTTTTTATCATTAAAATGATTTAATAATCATGTAAGAAAATTAGGGTCACTATAGTAGGTATAAAATCATGGTTCAGTAAAATTTTGAATTATAATTATAGATACTTAGTGAAAACCCTTAGTAAGATACTATCTAATCACCCAAGAAGCATTGTTTTCAAAAGTACAAAGCATCGGGATCCCATAATATCTACCTTTATAGTTAATTACACAAATGAATAATTTAATTTTTCAATCCATATTGAATTATGATTTTTTAAAACCTTTTTTATTTTATTAATTATTGTGAACCAAGAGAAACTAGGCCAACAAACCATGTGAGGGACAATGTAGGGATTTCCCAATTGACATCCTCAATGCCTTGGGAGTTGGAGTTCAAAATTTCATTGTGATGCCTACCCAATTGTCTCAGGACATGAACAATATCTTGAATAATATGTTACATCCTCATTCACCTAATAGAGATAATTTTGCTATAGAGTCTTTTATATAGCAACGACGACTAAAATTTAGTGGATCTACCGATCCACTAGTCACGTAATAGTGGGCCAACTCAATGGAGAATATATTTTCTATTATTAAATGTTCAGAGATTGAGAAGGTTACTATAGACATTTATCATTTATATGAGAGGCTTATCAATGGTGTATTGATTAAGAATACTAATATGAAGGATGAAATTTAAGATATGGAGTTGGAATAAATTATGAAAATATTTATAAACATATATTTCCCTTGAAATACTCAGAAAAATATGGGGAGAGAATTTATAGAGCTATGAAAAAATAATGGTGAATCTTTGATGCCATATGATGAAAATTTTACAAGGATTACATGGAATGCATCAGGTTTTGTTATCAATAATGATATAAAAATGAAATATTATTGAGTAGATTAAAACCACACATTCAAAACCCTCTGCAAGTTTGAGACGTTGTGAGTTATGAAGAATATGTTCAATGGTCTCTCAAAGTGGAGATGGAGTTTGGAGAATGGCCCCATGTATTTAGAGATAAGACACCAAATATGGAGTTATGTGCTAGAGGATCAAATGAAAAACATTTAATGAAAACTCAACCACTAACATTTCAACAATGTGGGAATAAGCATCATGGGAATTTCCACAAAGTGATAGAGAAAGACATTAGGTGTTGGAGTAAAGGTCACCAAGAACATGAATGCTGAAGAGACGTGAAGAAAATATACAATGTGGTGGATAAAAGGAGAGAACCTCCTATAGTTAAATTCTTTAACTATAGGGAGCAATGGAACTATGCTATCAAATACACTAATCCTTGAGTTAGAGAGAGTAATTAGTGGTAGCACCCAGTAAAGACAATAGAGCAAGGGAAATATTATTACAACACTACAACAGAGGTGGATCTGGATAATGATGTGGGGAATGTTATATGGGTTATTAATTCATGAATAGGGAACATACTATTTGATTTTGGTTCAATACATTCTTTCACAACATATAAGTTTAGTAAAAATATTCAAACACCACCTAAAAATATTAAAGATGAGTAATATATGAGAATAGTGAACGGGAAAATAATTTCATCCAACGTATATAAAGACTCCCTAGTTAATTTTTTTGGACTGAACCTTTGAAAAAATCTTGTCCTACATCCTTTTCTGAAGATTGATTTTATATTTATTATGAATTGGATATCATTATAAAAAACAACATCAAATTTTTGGAAAGGGATATTACTCTTCACTTCTTAAATAATCATTTAATTATATTCAATTTTACGGTTGATGATGAATTTTCATAAGATCCATCATCTCAAGAGAGGAGATTATTTCATTAGGAGAACGTATATCTGGATCAAATGATTAAGATAATGGAGGGAATAATGCTTGAAGATATTCCCATTTTGAGGAACTACATTGATGTGTTTCCCAAAGAATTGATTGGCCTTCCTCTCGACATAGAGGTTGAGATCTCAATTGAAATTATTTATATATATATTCCTATAAAAAATACATTGTATAAAGTAACCAACATAGATTTAGAGGAACTAGAGAAGTAGTTACAAGAGAATGTAGATAATGTTTTTATATTCCTAAGCACTTCACCATGGGGTGTAGAAATACTCTTCCTCAAGAATAAGGATAGATCAATGATCCACATAATGTATTACCATGAGATCAACAAAATCATGATAAAGAAAGTGTATCCCCTTCCATAGTTATATAACTAGTTTGATCAACTACATGGGGCCAAGAATTTGTCTAATGTGGAACTTCGGTCAGGGTATCAATAATTAAATGGGATAAAGGAAAATATTCCTAAGAACACTTGTATAAATACGTATGGACACTATGTGTTCATAGTGATTCCTTTCAGACTCACTAATTCTCCATAAAAATTAATGGACATAATGATTAATGTCTTTAGAGATTACATTGATTTTTTTGGTAGTCTTTATTAATGATATTCTGATATACTCCAAGTGAAAGGGGGAACAAGAAGAGAATTTGAATATTCTGATAATGAATTTACAAAGGGAGAAAATTTACGAAAATAATAGAAAATATGAGTTTGGGATGGATGATGTATCATTCTTGGAGTATGTTATCACCAAAAAATAAATATCTTCAAACACATCTAAGAAAAATGAAATTGAAGAGTGACCCAGGCTGACATCTATTAAAGAAATATATAGTTTCTTTGGAATATCTAGGTACTAACATTGATTTTTGAAGAACTTATGATGATTTTCAAACCCACTAACCATTCTAACTTAGAAGGTATAATTTTTTGTCTAAACTAGTGAATTTGAATACTAGTTCAAAGAGTTAAAAATAATGTTTATCGTCTGGCCAATGCTCACAATTTTTCAAGTGAGGAACTCATATTGGTATTCATGGATTATTCTTGTAAGATATGAGGCCATGTACTAATGAAAAGAAATAATGTTATATCTTATTACTCAACGAAGTTGAAAATTCATGATCAAAACTATCCCACACATGATATAAAGTCGGATGTTGTGATCTTCATGTGGAAAATATTTTTTAGAATGATCTATATGGGGAGAAATTTGAAATATATACTGATTAGAAGACCCAAAAATATATATTCCCACACAAGGAGTTTAATATATATCAAAAAAAATAGTTAGAGCTCATCATGGATTATGACTGCTTTATCCACTACAATCCTGGTGAAGTGAACAAAGTGTCGGATGATCTATGAAGAAAGGATAATATAAAATTATCAATGATGAGAATTGAGAATGATCCAATATTCTTAGATTTGAAATGGATACAAATTGGAATCATTATGGAAGGAAAGTTATCAATACTTACCCCCATAGTTTCTCAACCATCACTCATGGAGAATATGAAGGATGATCAAAGAAATGATGTTGAAATTTTGAAGAAGGTAGAAGCTGTAAGAATGGGGAAATTCTCAAAGTTCAAAATTTATGAGAAAGGAATTGTAATATTCGCGTCATGAATATGTCTACCAGAAAAACTAGAGATAAATCATGAGATTTTGAATGACATACATTGATTAACATTCTGTATTCACAAAAGGGGAAAAAATATAAATCATGATCTCTGAGAGCACTATTTATGGGACAATATTAAGAAGGGGATTGAAAAATATATGTAATGACCAGCCAATTATCATTGGCTTGAGAGTACAAAGAGTCATTACTAGGACTTAAGCGACATCCACAAGACTCCAAAGGCTGGAAATAAAGGCCAAAGGGTTTTGAATACAAGTGGGGGACGATTTAACCATTATGAAATAAACTAATAAACTACCAACCTTAACCCACATTCACTATATGATGCAAGAACAAATGAAAGACAACTCAACAACTTCATGTATCTCAAAACCTCATCAAATTAAGCAACAATGAAAGAATAAACAAGTATGAAAGTAAACAGCAGAAAAACTACAGAAGAATCTCTCAAGACCCCTTTCTCTATAAGCTCCAAGCTCTAAAATCTCCGAACAACCAAAACATCACAAGGTAGTTCTAAAAAAATTGAAACGTCACCTTTTCCCTTTTCTCAGAAGATAACATCTACAAAATTACCAAAGTGCCAATGTAGGGGTGAGTATAAAACTCAATAGGTTTTCCCCAATGACATCTATACTCATTCCACTAGGATAGAAAAGTTAGCAACAATTATATAAAAAAGTTTATATAAAACAATTTCTCAAAAACTAATTTATAAATAAATATAAACAAGTTTCCAAAACCATTCATTACCAATGAATACAAGTGAAATTGAAACCAATTTTCCCATCAAGATATTTTTCTAGGAAAATAACTAAACAATCTTTACAACCATTACAAAATATCCCTTTATCGGCGTACCCATCCATTCCTCAAACCCATGAAACCAACCATGCATTCTATGTTTTGACATTTCCATACTCATGAGTGGTTTCTCGTCGATCTACAAAGTCATCAGAAGGAAATTGTTTCCCATGTGCCATTAACCCTTTGGCATCGATCACAAGGTGGTATTTCAACGAAGCCTCGTTTATGAAGTTCACATGGGCCATTAAACCTTTGGCACCGAGAAAAAGGTCATATTTCAACGAAGCCGAGTATATTCAATATGAACACACACGACATATTCCCAATGATCATTCCAAAACAACCCTTTCAATAAAAACACATTTTTATTGAAAACCATTTCCATCAAAACCATTTCAATTAAAAACCACTTCAATTCAAAACCATTTCAATAAAACTCCATTTTTATTGAAAACTAATTCTATTAAAAATATCTTTTTCATCATCCATTTAGAAATTCCATAAAAGTAATAATTTAAAATCATAATTAGAAATTCATGAAACTAAACCCCCTTTTTACAACTATTCACCAAGATCATGAAACTTCACCAAAACCATAAATAATCACAAATGATTATTTTTCCATGCCTGTAACAATCAATAAACTAATTTGAATCTAAATCAAATAGTTCTTTCAAGGGGAGTTGAGAGGGAAGCCACCTACCTCAAAGGTTTTGATGATACTATGACAACAGACGAAAACACACAAGAATGTGGGTCGATTCTCCAAGAATGGACTTAGTTCTCTTATCCTAGAAATATCATGATATAAAATTGAAATATTTGGAATCCAAAAATTTAGATCTACCCACTATAGGTTAAGACTTGAGAAAGAAAATATATTAGAGAAGTAGATCTAAGAAGATACAAGAAAACATGACAAATCCAGAATGAATGTTTACATACCTCAAGAATCAGACTCGAAATCACCAAGGGAAGGCTCTGGGTTAGCTGCAACTCGTGTGGGGAGGGTTATACAGACTTCTAGGGAATGTAATCTTGAAATAGGGGCATTTTAAATCCAATCCTAAATATATTAAGCCAAAATGAGTAATCTCCTAGAAAATAGGATCTATATTTGACCTCTCTGCATAGTTTGACCACACGGTTTGGACCAATCGAGTATGAATCGTACAACCTTAATTTTGGTGATAAAACTCATTATAAAACCCTCAAACTCTCCCATCCTTCACCTTTACCTTTTTTATGGAAACACATTTTTTATGGAAACATCCCACTTTATGGAAACACCCCACTTTATGGAAACACCCCACTCTATGGAAACACCGATGTTATGGAAACACCCCACATTATAGAAACAATCCACTTTATAAAAACAAACAACATTATGGAAACACCCAACTTAATGGAAAATCTATATATTATGAAGACTCTATATTTTATGGAAACTTCCTATTTTATGGAAACTCTCTATTTTATGGAAAATCTCTATTTTAAGGAAACTGTCTATTTTATGGAAACTGTCTATTTTATAGAAACTCTCTATTATATATAAACTCTCAATTTTATACACACCAATTTTTAAAAAATATGTGTAAAAGGGTTATGTACCCAAAACCGGGGGTAATACAATATACCTAAAAGGTTATGGTATGTCATAATGTTATGGATGGAAGGAAATATTATAAGGGGATGATGAAACCATAAACCATAACAACATAGAAATGGGAAAACATCACCAACAGCATTATCACGGAACATCTAAAGACATACAATGGAAACAATTCTATATGGGTTGTTATTGATCATCTCACAAAGAGAACTCAGTTTATAAAAATTCACGAGGACTTCTTAGTGGATCAAATTGTATGGATATAAATTAGTGATGTGGTAAGGCAAAATAGAGTACCACTATCAATTATATCTAATAAATATCCAAGAATCACCTCTATGTTCTAGAAAAGTATCTAACTTTCTCTAAATAATGAAATGATATTCAATATATATTATCATCCTCAAACAGATTTACAATCCGGGTGGAAAATTTAGATATTAGAAGTCATGTTGATAGCATTTAATATTGACTTTAAAGGAGGATGTGATTAACATATTCCTTTTGATAAGTTCTATTTCAATAAAAATTTCCACTCAAGCATCCAAATTCATTCATATGAAGCTCATTGTGGGAAAAGATTCAAAAATAAAATATGGCATGTTTGGATAATGTTGATGAACGTAAGATGATGGGTCATAAAATGGTGGAATAAATAAAGGAAAAGTTGAAAAAAATTCAGAAACACATTAGGGTATCCTGAATTCAATATAATATATATGAAGATAGTATTCAACAAAATAAAGAGTTTGTGGTTATGCGCATGGTATTCCTCCATATATCTCCATGAAAGTGGATCATGAGATTTGGGAAGAAGGGAATGCTGAGGCCCAGATACATCATACCCTCCGAGATTCTTGATTATTTAAGAGTTTTAGACTATTTATTTTTACTTAAACCTAAAATTTATTATGTATACAATTTATTCCATGTGTCCCTCTTGAGGGAGTACATATAAGATCTATCACATTTAAAAAATCCGAAGGTGGTAAATTTATAAAATGACATATCTTTTGAGGATCATCTACTAAAGATAATGGAACATTGAAATAATAATCTATGAAAAAAAGACTTAATACCCATTAAAATTACTACGGATCACCATACATACATATAGGAAACAAGGGGACTATAGGATGTGATGATGGAGAAGGACCCTCAGTTTTTTACAACATAGTATATAAAATGAAATTTCAATGGAAAAATTTCTTAAGGGGTGAATAAGGTATGAAACCAAAAGATTATAAATACATATTCCCCTCTTATAATTATGTAATATTGTATAAAACACAGAAAATAACTTTTAATACCCAAAAAATACTTCATAAATGAAGAAGGAATCATATATTTTGTATTTATAGAAATTAAGAAACCTATTTTGTTGGAATAGTAATATGACCCTAGAAATAGTAAAATGATACGTAAAAAATAGTAATTTAGATAATAAAATAGTAACATCATATATGAAATGATAAATAAAATTTAGGCATACAATAAAGGATAACATGATATATTTATATCACAGATTATGTAAAAAAATATTTTAGAAATTATTAATTAAGTGTTATCATTTAAAAAACATAATGTGTATTTAAAATTTTAAAATTAATATAATTAATTAAGATAAAATTTATTTCGATAATATAGATTCCTAAAGTAACATTTTATTCTTATAAATAAAATATAATATAATGAGATCATAATTAAATTTACAAAGTGTTATAAAGTCAATAATAATTTTAAAATCTATATTTTTCAATATATAATTATTTTAATTGAAAATTCAGTGTATCATATTTAGATAATTAATTTAATAAAATGGGGGTTTTTAGTTCTACATGTTAAAAAATGTCTAGGGTTTATTTTTGATATTATTCTAATATACATGAATTTTTTGGTGGATAGTAAAATACGATAATTTACAATAAAAGCTAAATAGATGCATTTTTTTATTATTGATGTAAGACAAATTTAATCACAAAATATCAAAAAAACCTTATTAATTTTAATATATTTAGTAATAAGGTTCAAAATATTCATAGTCTGGGGCCAAAATAAAAAATAAACGACTAAAATAATGAGAAAACATCCCTCATCTCCTATAAATACCACCCCTCACCACCTTTTCTTCTCAAACCTTCCAAGATTTGAGGCTTTTCAAAATTATACCTAATAATATTTCCAAAAAACTCCCCTAAATCTAGAAGGATTTTTTCTCAATAAAACACCAAATCCACTCCCCCTAAAGAGGTTCTCAAGGAGAATAATTCTAGAGGTAAAATCCGCTATCTTTTTATTTTAATTTTCATTTAATTTCATTTATTTTATTATATTATCCTCAACTCTAGTTATCTAAGTGGAATGATATGTAAAGTGTCTTTTATATACTATAATTTTATTATTTTAATTGAATAATTCGTTTTCTAAACCATTTCCTTTTATTTTTATGTTAAAAATGAAAATATCATCCATGGTGTGTGGAGTTACCAGCAACATGGGTGACACATTTTCATTATTAACTACCCCATTAAAGGTTGGTTATAAAACAATTTTAATGGCTGAAATAGATTTTAAACTATACTTTATAACCTTTCTTATGTTCTAAAAGTATATTATATACATAATATATAATAATAAAACAAAACGAGTTCGTTGTGATTGAAAAACCTCAAAATTAATCTAATAGATTATCATTAACGTTTTATTTAATGATTTTTCCTAATACCATATAAAAAATGATATATAAGGCCAATTAAACTTCTTTATTTTCATAAATAATATAAAATATAAATTATGGATAATTATCCCCATTTTACATGAACTTCCATCCATGTATACAAGTGAACCGATCATGAAACCAAGAACATGAGCTCTCTCAAATGATGAAATTGAACACTATAACTCATAAAAATGACAATAAATGAACATAATAAAATTATCATAAATCAGAAACATGTATAAATGTTATGAATTTATTAATTAATAAAACCAATTTTATTATCTAGGACATTAAAGCAATGAAATCATTCAAAAATATTGTAAGGTGATTCTCAAACCAAACTCTATTTATTTAGGGTTTAACTCTTTTAATCTATTTGGATTATGAATGTAATATTAATTTTACTTAAATATAATTTATTTTTCCTTCCTTTTTATTTTTTGGAATATACATGTTTGTAATCTAGTTTTATGAAAAATGAAAAGATTTTTCCAAAATAAATCTTTTCTCTATGAACACATATTTTATTTATCTTGAGATTGTTTTTTCTCCACTCAAGATTGATTATTATTAGGACAGGTATGTTTATCTATTTTTATTTTTGGAGTCCCAATGTTTATTTCTAAATGTATTCTTTAATAAATTATCATGAAACCAATTTCTTTTCTATGGGTGATTTTATGTCTATGATTGATATACGTTCTATGTGAAATGCTTTATTATGTTTTTTTTATATTGTGATTGGTCCTCCCAAAATGATATATCACTCTAATGCATTGGGTAATGTTATGTATCTCATGATATAATGTAACGATGCATTAACATGAATCTATCCTTTTTTAGAATGATGATTTTATAATGATGTACATATATTATGCATAAAAATGATGATATGTTTATTCTCAACTATGTGTAGTAGTTCACCACTAAGACATGATGTTTCATTTTTATATATTCCCACATTTCATGAATGTATCTAATTATTCCTCTATGTGTTAGGATAAATATTTATTTTCCTATGTTATGATGATGATGTTTATTATCACCCATGTTTCATGTCTCTTATTCATCATCTTTCCGTGATTTTAGCTTATCCACTCTTTTTATATATATCCTTAGATGAATACCTGTCCTAATAAAAAATATATGGACAATAAGATGATATATAATAAGGAATTAAATATTATGTTTGATTTATTACATTTAGGTTTTTGTGGTCCTAATTTTCCCATGAAAATAAACCATTGGATCTTAATTTTTTAACGATTTTATGTTTATATTTAAAATGATGAAATAATATTGTAAAAAATGTAGGGTTTCTATAGTTGTTATCATATCATAGTTTAGTTAATGTTGGAATTAGGATTAGACAACCTTAGTTAAAACCCTTAGTATGAGACTAATTAAGCACCCTAGAAGAATTTTTTCCGAAAAGTGATTAACAGAGGGATCCCACAAGATATGACTTTAATGTTAATTTCACAAAGTAAATATTTATTTCTTTCAAAATTATTGAAATATATTATATTAGAACATTTTCTATTTTAAAAATGGTGGTATGTAGGAGAAATGAATAAAACAAACCATGTGACAGAAAACGTAATAATTTTCCAAACAAAATCTCGAATGCCATAGAAGGTGGAGTTCAATATTTATAACGATGCTTACCCAGATGTCTGTAGCCATGAACAATATTCTGAATAATGTATAACCTCCTCCGTCACATAAGAGTGAAAATTGGATAACAAGCCTTTTATACCATAACAACCACTATAATTTAGTGGATCTTCTGATCCACTAGTCATGGAACAACGAGTCAATTAAGTAGAAAAGAGCTTTACTATTATTCAATGTTCTGAGAAAGAGATGGTTACTCTAGTTGTCTATCATTTTGATTGAGAGGTCAATAAATGGTGGTAATTCATTATGAAAACTTTTTTGGAGGATTTAATTGAGGAGATGGAGTGGAAAAACTTTAAGAATATATTTCTTAAGAGGAATTACCCTCAAAATCTTCAGAAAAAGACATATAGAGAATTATTAGAGATGAAGAAAATGGAAGGTGAATAAATGATGGCATAAGAAGAAAATATCAAAAGTATTTTAAGGTAAAAGACATAATTTTTTATCAAATATAATAGAAAAATATAAATAATATTTAATGGTTTGAAACTTCCTCTTCAAAATGCTCTTGAAATTTGAGACTTTGGTATTTATGAATAAATTGTGCAACATTATATATAAGTAGAGATTGAGATTGGAGAATGGTCCTAGGGATAGGGAGATAAGAAATTAAAGATGTAGTTACAAGATGGAGGATATAATGATAAAGGTGAAAAGATAAATCAACCACTCACATGTTAAAAATGATGGAAGAATAATCAGGTTAATTACCTCAAAGTGACGGGGAAATTTTTCTAGTGTGAGAGAAAAGGCCAACAAGCTCATGAAAGTCAAATAGAAATGAGGATGCTAGAAAATGTGGTAGATGGAAGGGGAGAACCAACAACGGTTCAATGATTCAACTATAGGGAGAAACAACACTAAGAAAGCAAGTGCCCTAAAGCTTGATTCCTTCAAGGAAATAAACATCAACATACACCAAAGAAAAAGGAGAAAGGGAGAGATTATGGGATCACTAATAATGATGTGGATACTGATAATAATGTGGAAACATGTACACTTTTTATTCATTTAAGAATATTGAACAAACTATTTCATTCTGGTTCCACACATTCTTTTATATCTTTCATGTTTAGTAGAACTATTCGAACAACACCTCAAAATATGGAGGATGAGTTATCTTTGAGAGAATATAATAAAGAAATGTTTTCATCCAATGTATATAAATCATCCCCAGCTAATTTTTTTGGAATTAACCTCTAAGAAAACCATGTATTAATTTCTTCAATATTGTGTTATTCAATAATTGGAATGGATTTTCTATCTTTATTCAAGGTCAACATAAACTTTCAGGAAAGGGAGATCATTCTTCACATTCCACGGAATCCTCTAATTATGTACATGTGTAAGGAGGATGATGAATCTTCTTCCGAGACATCATCTCACATGTGGATATTATTTCTTTATAATTAATAATATCTAGCTGAAATGACTGATACAAATGAGAAAATCATTATTAAGGACATGGCCATTGTGAGAAACTATATTGATGTGTTACCTAAATAATTTCCAAGGCCTCCTCCTAGCCGATAGGTTGAGTTATCAATTGAACATATTCCTATGTCTCTTCTGATATCAAAGAACCTTATAGAATGGACACCATTGAGTTAATTTAATTGTTGAAGTATTTGTAAAAGAATATGGTAAAGGGTTTTTTATTCCCAGTGCTTCACTATAGGTCCACCAGTCCTCTTTACCAAGAAGAAGGATGGATCAATATTCCTTTGTATTAATTATTGTGAGCTCAATAAAATCACGACAATGTACAATTATCCCCTTTCATGGATAAATGACATATTTGATGAATTTCATGGGGCCAATTAATTATCTATGGTGGACCTTCCATTGGGGTGTCACCAATTAAAGGTGGGGAAGGAAGATATTCCAAAAACTACATTTGGATTGAGGTTTGGACACTATGATTTCATAGTGACTCCCTTAGGACTCACTAATTATCAGTAAATATTTATGGATATAATGATTAAATCCTTTAGGGATTACCATAAAATAATTTGGTATTATTTATTGAAGATATTCTGATATACTCTAGGAGGAAGGGGAACATGAGGATAATTTTAATTATATGCTAAAGACTTTGAAAAAGGAAATGATTTATGAAGATTATATTAAATTTGTGTTCAATATGTATGATTTATTATTATTTGTTCATGTTATCACCAAAAAAGGAATATCTATGGATCCTTCTCTGAAAATGGAAATCAAAACGTGGTACATTCCAACATCTATTATAGAGATTTGTCATTTCCTTAGTTGAGTTGTCTATTACCATTGATTTTTGATGAATTTATGATAATTTATAAACCAACTATCCATGTTTCTTTTATGGGAGAACAATTATTCTATACTATTGAATGTGAAGATAACTATAATGAGTAAAAAAAGGCTTATCACAAAGTTAATACACACACTTCTGAGAAGTGTGGAACTCATTATGGTATAAAGAGATTCTTCTAAGAAGGTCTTATGATGTGTATTAATGAAAAATTATAATTTTAGAGCCTATCCCTTGAGGAAATTCAAAATTCATGGTCAAAACTATTTCACACATGATTTGGAGTGGGAAGATCTGATATTTGAGATGCAAATCTATAAGAATTATCTCTATGGGTGGAATTGTAAAATATAAAATACTCATAAGAGCCAAAAATATATATTCACCCATAAGAAGCTTAATATGAGCTATCAAATATGGTTAGATATCATCTAGGATTTTAACTTCTCAATTCACTACCATCCTAGAATGTAGAATAATGTGTAGGATGCTTTATGTAGAATATATATTGTAGCATTATCAATGATGAAAATTGATAACTATCCAGTCTTCTTTGATTCTAAAGTGATGGGATCATTAAGGAAGGAACATAATCAATCCTCACTCAAATATTTTTTCAACCATCCCTCATATAAAAATAAATATTTCTAAAAAAAATGATGTGGATATTCAGAAGAAGTTGGAAGCTATCAGAAAGGGGAAATTCTTAGACTTCAAAATTGAAGAGGAAGGAATTGTAAGATTTGGGTCAAAAATATGTATACCATCAGATCTAGATATATATAGGGATCTTATGAATGATGCACATAGATTAATAGTCTGAATTCACCCAAGGAGCACAATGATCTATCATGATCTCCATGAGCATTATTGATGGGACAATATAAAAAAGGAGATCTCTTTGTATATATAAATCTTACTATTTTGTCACTAAGTGAAGAATAAAAAAACAAAATTCAAAGGGGATGATGAAACCATTAACCATACCCCCATGGAAATGGGAAGAAATCACCATTTACTTTTTCACCATACATCCGAGGACATCCCTAGGAAACAATTCTATATGGGTTGTTGTGGATTTTCCCACAAATACTAACCACATTACTAAAATTCAAGAGAAATTATCACTATATAAACATTAAAAAATATACTTTAGATAAGTGGTAAGGCTGAATGAAGTACCACAATTAATTGTAACCAATTGAGATCCAAGTTTTACCTCTTAGTTCGGTAAAAGAATCCAAAATTCTCTAAACATTGATCTAAAATTATGTAAGACTTATCATCTTAAAACTGATGGCCAATCTGATCAGACAATAAAGGCATGGTAATACATGTTGAGAGAATGTTATATAAAATTCAAATGAGGATGGAACCAATATCTTCCTCTGGATCATTTCTCTTACAACTATAGTGTCTACTCGATCATATAAATGGATCTACATGAATCCCATTATAGGAAAATATGAATAAAATTGGAATGTCAGGGTGAAGTTGGTTAAAGTAAGCTTCTAAAACATGAAATGGTAGAAGAAATAGTTGGAAACATGAAAACCATTTAGTGGAACATCAAGGTATAACAAATCTGATAGATGATCTATATAGACATTCAACAACAAGACCTCGAGTTTGTGGTAAGAAACATGAAATTATTCTATATATCTCCATGGAATAGGATCATTAGATTTGGGAATAAGGGAAGGTAGATTCCTTTATACATCAGAACCTTCAATATTCTGGATCACGTTGAAGCTGTCGCCTATTGATTGGAACTTCCACCTACCATGTCTCAAGTACACAATGTATTTAATAAAAACTTCTTGAGGAAGTACAAACCATATCCTTCACATGTGGTCAATGTCGAGGTCATAAAATTAGAAAATTATATATCTTATTGGATAATCTAGTGAAGATCTTGGATTATAGAGATAATGTTATATGAAAAAATTCTACTCAACTAGTCATTGTACTATGGAAAACAATATGTATGAAGAGGCAACATGTGAATCAGAGGAAGCGATGAAGGAGAAGTATCCTCACGTGATTTCACCATAGTATATAAAATAAAATCTCAAGGGAGAAATTTCATAAGGGAGAAAATTGTAATGACCAAAAATTTCATTAATGGAAATTCTTTTCTTATAATTAATAAATATAGTATAAACCGCATAAAAAACATTTAGAAAACAAAAAAAAATAAAAAAAAAATAATGAGTGAAATTATTGGAATTGATAGAATTTATAGAACCTATCCCAATGGGATAATATCCTAACCCTTGGAATAAAAAAACAACCATTTCGTTTAGTACCTCAAAAAATAGAATAGTAACCTTATCTATGAAATTATTAATATAATTTAGGCATATAATAAAGGACAATATGTTATAATTATACCATTGTATGAGTAAATAAATATTCTTGAAATTATTAATTATGTGTTTCTATTTTAATAAAAAATAAATGTTTATTTATAATTTTTTAATTAATATAACAATTTAAAAGGAATTTTATTTCCATAAATTTGATTAACAATTTAAATTTTTTTATCTTATAATTATAAGATAATTTTAAGAGACCTTATTTAATTTTTTAAAGTGTTATAAAATTTGTTGTAATTTTAAAATAAATATTCTCCCAGTAAATGATGATTCTAATTAAAAATTTGATTTATCATATTTAAAAATTATATTCATAATATAGAGTTCATTTTTTAATTCTACAGTTCGAAAAACTGTAATAGTTATTTTTAAGGATTTTTCTAAAACACTTGATTTTTTTTTGAATACTAAAATACGATAATTTATGATAAAATTCAAATACATGAATTTTTGAGTCATTTTTGATGTAAGGACAATGTATAAAAAAAAAATTTAACTATCCTATTTTAATTTAATTTATTTTGGGATATTTTTCTAATTATTCATATTCTTGAGCCAAAATAATAAATTAATGAATAGAATAATGATAAAACACACCTATCATTCCCTATAAATACCACCCATCACCCCCTCTTCTCCTCACATCTTCTAAGAATTTTTCCTTTTCAAAATAATATTTTACCATCTTCCCAATACCCTAACCATTTCAACAAGCATTTTGTCTCAAAAAGGACCAAAACCAATCCCCCTAAGGAGGTTCTCAAGGAGAATAAATCATGAGGTAAAATCGTGTTTTTTTCTTTTAATTTATTTTCAATTTCATTTCATTTATTAACATATCTACACCTCAAATAATACAAGTTGAATTAATACTACAGTAAAAATTATATACTATAATATTATTAGGTTTATGGAATAATTCATCTTCAAATATATTTCATATTCATTTAATTCTTAAAATGAAAATATCATCTATGGTGTGTCGATTTATGGCCACCGTGGATGATAAATTTTCATTTTTCACTACTTCTTCCATGGATGGTCATGAAACCATTATTATTTTTGAAACATGTTGTGAAATTAATGTTATATTCTTTTTATGTTCTAGAACTTTCTTATATGCATAATAAAAAATAACAAAACAAAACATTTTTCTTGTGATCGAAAACCCACCATATTAATCTAAATGATTATCATTAACATTTTATCTAATGATTCATCATCATTCCATACAAAAAATGATATACAAGACCAATTAAAATTATTTTTGTTCATAAATAGAATATAATATCAAATATGGATAATTATTCCTGTCACGAACCAGCCCGGGTCGACCCTGAACCGGTCACCCGAGCCGGTCCGCGGCAAGTCCCGAGGGGCGTTCCCAATCCCCCCGGGATGGCAAAAAGTGCCGGGCATTGAAACTTTAATCGTTGGGAACGATTTTAGCCCAAACTAAAAACAGGATCAAAAGAACGGAAGTAAACTAAACAAACGGGCAAACGCTAAAGACATAACAAAACTAAACCACGACATACCTCCACGTGACCTCGCGGGGTCACGTGGAGGTATGTCGTGGTTTAGTTTTGTTATGTCTTTAGCGTTTGCCCGTTTGTTTAGTTTACTTCCGTTCTTTTGATCCTGTTTTTAGTTTGGGCTAAAATCGTTCCCAACGATTAAAGTTTCAATGCCCGGCACTTGTTGCCATCCCGGGGGGATCGGGAACGCCCCTCGGGACTTGCCGTGGACCGGCTCGGGTGACCGGTTCAGGGTCGACCCGGGCTGGTTCGTGACAAAATGGTATCAGAGGTGGTTCTTGTTATTTGGGTTGTCCAGTAGAAGGAGATTAGGACTGCCGGAACTCGAGGGGTAGGTACGGGAAGAGCGTCGCGAACTCTTGCTCTCACTGATCTTCGAGTTACCAGGGGTAGTTCGGGAATTGTGTCCTTGTCTTTCCTGGTTTGTCTTGGATTGAGAGATGATAATGGAGGCAAGCCGACGTTACATCGTAATTTCACATGGAGTAGTGACCCATGTGGAGTCCGAGTACGTGGTTTGAATTCCTCCTAGTGGTCGACGCTGACTTGGGACATGGCCCACTACCATTTCGCCAGGTTGAGTGTGACTACCAGTCCCTCATTTCAGTGATTGATGCAAATTTGGATGTTGTTTCCGTTTTGGTCTGTGTGAGTGCGTAGTTGGAAATGAAAAAGGGTTTTTGAAAATTTGACTGGTTTCTTTTAAAGGACTTTAAATGTATAAAATGGGTTTTGAAACTGAAATCTCTTGATTTGAAAATCTGTTGTTTGCTTGGAATTGGATAAGAATGATTTGGGTTGAAACCTCGGTTCCTCTTTATGAACGTTTGCACATGTGTGAGAATGCATGGAAAGTGTGTGTTGATGCACGTATGAATGGAATGTGAATAAAGACATGTGCAACGGGTCATGGGAGTACCTGGGTGTGTGTTTGAAGTTAAAGGCTTGAGTTTGTTTTCTAAATTGGTTTTAAATGGGAAACAGTTTTGGAAAGTTTTGGTTTGAAAGTGGGTTGGTTTTTGGAAAGTGATCTTGAAAAAGGGTGGTTTTGAAATCAAAAAAATGAAAAGGGAATTTTAAAGAGGAGATTTTGTTTTGGGTTGTGTTGTATCTGTTTGGTCCTTGTGCTGACTGTTTTTGATGAAGGCGCTTTTATTGATGTTGATTCGGTTTGATGTTGGTTTTGGCCTTGTGTTCTATATGTCGCTCATAAAATGCCGCCCAGAAAGGTCTCTAAGGATTCGGATATGTCATGCCCAGTTTTTAGTCCTCCTTAGACTCCGCCTATTCTCCATGGCGATCAGGGTCCGTTAGAGGCAGTGAAATGGCTCGAGGAAGTGGAACGTGTCTTTAGAATATTGGGAACTCCCGATAGTGTTAAGGTCCGTGAAATTATGGAGATGTTTGAGGGTCCAGCTCTGGACCAGTGGAAGGTGGTTAACCCACCGTCAACGCAAGGTCAAATGACGTGGGATGTCTTTAAAACGGTTTTCATCCAATGGTTTGTACCTGAGGAAGTGAAGCTGGAGAAAAGAGGGAGCTTGTGCATATTCAACAAGGTCGACGGACGGTGAAGGCATATGTTGACCATTTCAAGGAACTGATTCCCTTTTCTCCAGAGGTAGCGTCGCATGAGCTCATGAAGGTCTCTCTTTTCACTGGGGGTCTTCGTCCAGAGATCAAGGAGCGAGTCCTCCCTTCTAAAGACCTTTGTTTCGATAAGCTGGTGGAGGAAGCTTTCTTGGCTGAGTTGGTTTCTGGTGTGCGGGTGGTTAATACTTCGGCGTCCCCTGTTGTTCGTAAGAGTTCCCCCTCTCGTGAGGAAAAGGCACTAGAGATACCTGTTCCTAAGAAGTCATTCCCTTTGGTCCCAACTTCCAGTTCATCAGATCGTTCGATGGTATGCTTTCAGTGTGGTCCTTTCGGGCATTTAAAGCCATCTTGTCGCAACCCTCCGAAGACGTGTCATCGCTGCGGTTGTCTGGGTCATCTGGAGAAGTTTTGCAAGAAGCGTCACATGAAGAGGACGCTATGATGGGAGAATGTCAGTACCTGACTGTGAGGCAGAAGATGCTTCAGCCATCAGAGCCCCAGCCACAAGTCTCGGGGTGAAGCTCGCGCACAGTCAAGAGTCCCCAGGGGTGTGAAGCCTTGGTCCAGGTTTTGTGTTCCGTGTTAGTAGTGGAACAATCAAGATCTTTTAGTACTTGTTTTTCTGCTGATAAGTTTTGACGTTGTTGTATGTTCATCGTTTTACCATGGGGTTATCATGGACTTGTTCTATTATAATCCAAGTAGTCTGGTTTATGTAAATGTGTTGTTTTTCTAAAAAGTGACAATGGACTTGTTCTATGATAAATCTAAGTGGACTTGTCGTGTGAATGTAATATTCTAAATCGTGTGTCCTTCTTAAAAGTGTGTTTGACTCTCGTGTGGGTTGACCTCGTTTTAGTTATGTTTAAAATGTGGTTATGTTTCGTGGACTTCGGTGGATCATGTCTCCGATTTGATGCTGGTTAAATGTTTTTCTATGGGTTTTCACCGGTGTTGAAGGTTGTTGACTCTGGTCGAGGATTTAATGTCTTGGAGGAAGTGTTGTTTTAATCGTGCTATAGGAGTTGGTTTGAATTGGTTGGGAGTTCCCGCGTCGACCCCCTTTTCTAGGGTCTTCCTTTTAGATGGTCAACTTTTCTGCACAAGTTGAGCTCTTGTGGTGGGGAGAACCCCTTCGTGTTCTCCCCTCAATCTCGGACCCCAGTTTTCTCTTGAATCGGTCGGGTGTGACCTGTGCAGAGTAAGGTCATCCCCGAGATTCTCAGTTCTCTTTAGTTCCTTTAGTTCCGTTGGGGCATGGACTTAATTTTTTTTTTGACCGACTTTTGGCCTGGTGACTTTCTGGGGGCAGAAAGTGTCTGTGGTGGGGAGAATTGTCACACCCCGACCGCGGACGTCCGTAATTTTTTCTTCTTTCTTGGTCCCGGTTTAAATTTTTCGAAGATTAATTGTGATTGGTGGCTTCGCGCCGGTGCGCGGTCACCGCATCGTTAGCGGTGACCGTGCGTTCATCCCGGGTGACAGTGTGTTCACCCGGTGTTTTAAATCTTATAATTTTTATGTCGGTATTCTATTGTTAATACCCTTTTTATTTGTGTTATTATTATTGTATATATGTTTATGTTTATATATATATATGTATAATAATGTATGTATATATATGTAGATCTATATATGTATAAATATATATATATATGTATGTGTAACATCTTTAAATTATTTTATAATTATTATTGTAAATACGTGATAAAAATAATTATTATTTGAATTAACTAATTTATTATTTATTATTATTGTAAGTTTTGTTATTAATATCTATGTTTTATTATTATTATTAATATTATAAGTTTTATTATTATTATTATAAGTTCTATTATTATTATTATGATAAATTTTATTATTATTAAAAGGTTTTATTATGATTATTATTATTTTTATTTTTAACATATATATATATATATATAAACCTATCCTAACCCTAGCCTATCCCCGTAGCCGCCACTCCCTCCCTCCCTCTCTCTCCCGTTCCCCGTTTCTCTCCCGCTCAGCCCAAGCACGAGCCTCCTGCGCGCTCCCCTCTCCCGCAGCCAGAGCCCAGCCTCCACTTCGCCGACCGACGCCCCGCCGGCAATCGCCTCGCCGGCCTCCCCATCCAGCCGGCCTCGCCTCACCCTGATGCCCCTCCGCCAGTCGACCGCCGACTCCCTCCAGCACCCCACCTGCAACCCGCACTCTCCTCCCGCCTTCTCCGCCAGTGCCTCGCGGCTCCCCCTCCCCTCTCCTCTGCGCACCCGCTCCGCCCCACTCCGCCCTCTCGTCCGGCGCTCCGCCTCCCTGCACCCGGCTTCCCAGCACCCCGGCCTCGTCCGGCGCTCCCCGTCCCGACGTCTTCCCTCGCGCAGCACCCCGGACCCCGGCCTCCCTGCTCCGCCGCCTCCCGCGCGAACTCCCCCCCCCCCCCCCAGGCTGTGAGTCTTAATTCTTTTTTTTTTATTATTTATTTTACTTTCATTTTTTTGTTTGTTTGTTAATCTCAATTTTATAACGTTAATTATTTTTATCATATTGATAATATTATAATTTCTTTATTATTATTATGTCATTACTATTATTGTATTATTATTATTATGTTAATATTATTTTATTATTATTATTATTATGTTAATATTAATTTATTATTAATATTATTATTATCATTATTATTATTACTAAAATATTTATTATTATTTTAATTATTATCATATTATTTTTATTATTATTAATATTATTATGTTAACATTATTTTATATTATTATCATTATTATATTATTAATATATTATGATTATATTAAATTGGCATTGTTACTATTATTATTATTGTATTAATATTATGATATTATTATTATTGTTATTATTGATATTACAATTATGCTAATTATATTATTATTGTTATTATTATAACATCATTATTATTATTATGTTGTGTTATAATTATTATTGTGATTATTGTTATCACCGCGATTACTTTCACGTTGTTATTATTATTAATATTATTCTGTTATTAATATCGTTGAGACCGTTTAACGGTCTACTGTTTTAGGATCTGTTTGACGGCGCAATTCGATGCGCCATAGTCGCAACGGGAGTCTTGGGCCGTGTCATTCGTCATTCCGATTCGAGGTAGGTCTCCCTATGCACTTGCCTCTAAATTAAGAATTTATTTATTCCTTGTCCTTTTATTAAATTTCAGTAAATTTAAGAAAACAATATTAAGTAGTTTTTATAGTGTGGTGATTTGCTGATAATTCAAAATGTTTAATTCCAGAATTTCATTAAAAGTGTTTTCTTGGTTTCAATTGTGGGATTTCATAGTAATGTCGTTAAATGGTTCTTCCTGAGTAATGAAAGACATGTTGAATTGGGTTTTGAAATGTTTTTGGCATGTGTAAATTAGTAAATGTACTGTTTATGGAAAATGGTGTTTTCTTATAACCTTGATTAGAGAAAACGTCGTGTGACCTTTTGAAATTGTTTTTTTTGGAAACTTTACGTATGGTTCTTGGTTGAAGAAAGATGTTGTTCCTTGTTGTGTTATTAAAAATAATGCTTTCTGGGTTGTGAAAGTTGTTTATGTTCTTATTTGAGTGTTTCCAAAAAGGGGTTTTTGCGAAATGATTAGGTAATGACATTTATATTTTCAGAAAGGTATTTTTGACGTGTGTGAGTTTTGAAATATTGTTTGTGTGTGGAAATGGTGACTTTTGTGTGCGATATCTTGTTTGGCCTGCGATATGAGGAAGAAATATACTATGTGAATGTGAAGCTTGTCTGAGCACACGGGGAAACCCTGGGTATCTAGGTGGGCGGACTAGAACTAGTGTGCTAGTGAGCCGGATGGGTGTCGTCCCTGTTTCACTTAGCTGGATTGACGATTGCAACACTAACTAAACATATGATATCTGAGGGTCGTGGCCTTCTAAGCCACATGTTCTGAGGGTCGTGGCCTTCTAAGCCACGTTTTCTGAGGGTCGTGGCCTTTTAAGCCACGTTTCACCGAGACACGAGGTTCTAGGGTCCCACGCGAGCTAGATGAACCTTAGGGGATTTACCCATAGTGCTCTACCATCTCTGGCGTGGTGCCTTCCGTCGGCATACGGGGGACCACTTGGGTGTGAGTGTGTGCGTGTGTGAGTATGTGTGTGTGTGTGTGTGTGTGAGTGTGTGTGTGTGTGCCCATGGTTATTGCTGATAACTTCTGGTTTATTTTTACTTGCACTTGGTTTTTCCTTGCTTGTTTACTTCTACTTGCACTTGTTCTCTTTCCTGCTTGTTTACTTTCAGTTCTTCTTTACCGCTTGTACTGGTTGCTTTGCGAAAATGGTTCTTAAATAAAAATGTGTTTTTCTCTTGTGTAGTAAAACTGAGAATGTAACACTTCTTTATAGTTCAGAACGAATTTAGAATCAATGAAAAGAAATTCAACTTTTAAAAAGGAATAATGGTAATGGCTCATGTTTAGTTTTTCAAGTGAAACATTGTAAAAGCATACTTTTATACATTGTAGTTCAAACCTGGAATAGGTAGATTCTTTATTTACTGGCAGTGCTTTGGGATTTGTTGTTGGGCTCACCTACTGAGTACTTTTGTGCTCACGCCTATCTTTTACCACTTCAGTTGCAGGTTCCTTGTGTTCAGGTTTACCTGACTTGAGTCGCTCAGTGATGGGGCGACGTTGGTTTGTAGTTGGGTGGTGACCCGCGAGGTCACGTGGAGGTATGTCGTGGTTTAGTTTTGTTATGTCTTTAGCGTTTGCCCGTTTGTTTAGTTTACTTCCGTTCTTTTGATCCTATTTTTAGTTTGGGATAAAATCGTTCCCAACGATTAAAGTTTCAATGCCCGGCACTTGTTGCCATCCCGGGGGGATCGGGAACGCCCCTCGGGACTTGCCGCGGACCGGCTCGGGTGACCGGTTCAGGGTCGACCCGGGCTGGTTCGTGACAAAATGGTATCAGAGGTGGTTCTTGTTATTTGGGTTGTCCAGTAGAAGGAGATTAGGACTGCCGGAACTCGAGGGGTAGGTACAGGAAGAGCGTCGCGAACTCTTGCTCTCACTGATCTTCGAGTTACCAGGGGTAGTTCGGGAATTGTGTCCTTGTCTTTCCTGGTTTGTCTTGGATTGAGAGATGATAATGGAGGCAAGCCGACGTTACATCGTAATTTCACATGGAGTAGTGACCCATGTGGAGTCCGAGTACGTGGTTTGAATTCCTCCTAGTGGTCGACGCTGACTTGGGACATGGCCCACTACCATTTCGCCAGGTTGAGTGTGACTACCAGTCCCTCATTTCAGTGATTGATGCAAATTTGGATGTTGTTTCCGTTTTGGTCTGTGTGAGTGCATAGTTGGAAATGAAAAAGGGTTTTTGAAAATTTGACTGGTTTCTTTTAAAGGACTTTAAATGTATAAAATGGGTTTTGAAACTGAAATCTCTTGATTTGAAAATCTGTTGTTTGCTTGGAATTGGATAAGAATGATTTGGGTTGAAACCTCGGTTCCTCTTTATGAACGTTTGCACATGTGTGAGAATGCATGGAAAGTGTGTGTTGATGCACGTATGAATGGAATGTGAATAAAGACATGTGCAACGGGTCATGGGAGTACCTGGGTGTGTGTTTGAAGTTAAAGGCTTGAGTTTGTTTTCTAAATTGGTTTTAAATGGGAAACAGTTTTGGAAAGTTTTGGTTTGAAAGTGGGTTGGTTTTTGGAAAGTGATCTTGAAAAAGGGTGGTTTTGAAATCAAAAAAATGAAAAGGGAATTTTAAAGAGGAGATTTTGTTTTGGGTTGTGTTGTATCTGTTTGGTCCTTGTGCTGACTGTTTTTGATGAAGGCGCTTTTATTGATGTTGATTCGGTTTGATGTTGGTTTTGGCCTTGTGTTCTATATGTCGCTCATAAAATGCCGCCCAGAAAGGTCTCTAAGGATTCGGATATGTCATGCCCAGTTTTTAGTCCTCCTCAGACTCCGCCTATTCTCCATGGCGATCAGGGTCCGTTAGAGGCAGTGAAATGGCTCGAGGAAGTGGAACGTGTCTTTAGAATATTGGGAACTCCCGATAGTGTTAAGGTCTGTGAAATTATGGAGTTGTTTGAGGGTCCAGCTCTGGACCAGTGGAAGGTGGTTAACCCACCGTCAACGCAAGGTCAAATGACGTGGGATGTCTTTAAAACGGTTTTCATCCAATGGTTTGTACCTGAGGAAGTGAAGCTGGAGAAAAGAGGGAGCTTGTGCATATTCAACAAGGTCGACGGACGGTGAAGGCATATGTTGACCATTTCAAGGAACTGATTCCCTTTTCTCCAGAGGTAGCGTCGCATGAGCTCATGAAGGTCTCTCTTTTCACTGGGGGTCTTCGTCCAGAGATCAAGGAGCGAGTCCTCCCTTCTAAAGACCTTTGTTTCGATAAGCTGGTGGAGGAAGCTTTCTTGGCTGAGTTGGTTTCTGGTGTGCGGGTGGTTAATACTTCGGCGTCCCCTGTTGTTCGTAAGAGTTCCCCCTCTCGTGAGGAAAAGGCACTAGAGATACCTTTTCCTAAGAAGTCATTCCCTTTGGTCCCAACTTCCAGTTCATCAGATCGTTCGATGGTATGCTTTCAGTGTGGTCCTTTCGGGCATTTAAAGCCATCTTGTCGCAACCCTCCGAAGACGTGTCATCGCTGCGGTTGTCTGGGTCATCTGGAGAAGTTTTGCAAGAAGCGTCACATGAAGAGGACGCTATGATGGGAGAATGTCAGTACCTGACTGTGAGGCAGAAGATGCTTCAGCCATCAGAGCCCCAGCCACAAGTCTCGGGGTGAAGCTCGCGCACAGTCAAGAGTCCCCAGGGGTGTGAAGCCTTGGTCCAGGTTTTGTGTTCCGTGTTAGTAGTGGAACAATCAAGATCTTTTAGTACTTGTTTTTCTGCTGATAAGTTTTGACGTTGTTGTATGTTCATCGTTTTACCATGGGGTTATCATGGACTTGTTCTATTATAATCCAAGTAGTCTGGTTTATGTAAATGTGTTGTTTTTCTAAAAAGTGACAATGGACTTGTTCTATGATAAATCTAAGTGGACTTGTCGTGTGAATGTAATATTCTAAATCGTGTGTCCTTCTTAAAAGTGTGTTTGACTCTCGTGTGGGTTGACCTCGTTTTAGTTATGTTTAAAATGTGGTTATGTTTCGTGGACTTCGGTGGATCATGTCTCCGATTTGATGCTGGTTAAATGTTTTTCTATGGGTTTTCACCGGTGTTGAAGGTTGTTGACTCTGGTCGAGGATTTAATGTCTTGGAGGAAGTGTTGTTTTAATCGTGCTATAGGAGTTGGTTTGAATTGGTTGGGAGTTCCCGCGTCGACCCCCTTTTCTAGGGTCTTCCTTTTAGATGGTCAACTTTTCTGCACAAGTTGAGCTCTTGTGGTGGGGAGAACCCCTTCGTGTTCTCCCCTCAATCTCGGACCCCAGTTTTCTCTTGAATCGGTCGGGTGTGACCTGTGCAGAGTAAGGTCATCCCCGAGATTCTCAGTTCTCTTTAGTTCCTTTAGTTCCGTTGGGGCATGGACTTAATTTTTTTTTTTGACCGACTTTTGGCCTGGTGACTTTCTGGGGGCAGAAAGTGTCTGTGGTGGGGAGAATTGTCACACCCCGACCGCGGACGTCCGTAATTTTTTCTTCTTTCTTGGTCCCGGTTTAAATTTTTCGAAGATTAATTGCGATTGGTGGCTTCGCGCCGGTGCGCGGTCACCGCATCGTTAGCGGTGACCGTGCGTTCATCCCGGGTGACAGTGTGTTCACCCGGTGTTTTAAATCTTATAATTTTTATGTCGGTATTCTATTGTTAATACCCTTTTTATTTGTGTTATTATTATTGTATATATGTTTATGTATGTTTATATATATATATGTATAATAATGTATGTATATATATGTAGATCTATATATGTATAAATATATATATATGTATGTGTAACATCTTTAAATTATTTTATAATTATTATTGTAAATACGTGATAAAAATAATTATTATTTGAATTAACTAATTTATTATTTATTATTATTGTAAGTTTTGTTATTAATATCTATGTTTTATTATTATTATTAATATTATAAGTTTTATTATTATTATTATAAGTTCTATTATTATTATTATGATAAATTTTATTATTATTAAAAGGTTTTATTATGATTATTATTATTTTTATTTTTATCATATATATATATATATATAAACCTATCCTAACCCTAGCCTATCCCCGTAGCCGCCACTCCCTCCCTCCCTCTCTCTCCCGTTCCCCGTTTCTCTCCCGGTCAGCCCAAGCACGAGCCTCCTGCGCGCTCCCCCTCTCCCGCAGCCAGAGCCCAGCCTCCACTTCGCCGACCGACGCCCCGCCGGCAATCGCCTCGCCGGCCTCCCCATCCAGCCGGCCTCGCCTCACCCTGATGCCCCTCCGCCAGTCGACCGCCGACTCCCTCCGGCACCCCACCTGCAACCCGCACTCTCCTCCCGCCTTCTCCGCCAGTGCCTCGCGGCTCCCCCTCCCCTCTCCTCTGCGCACCCGCTCCGCCCCACTCCGCCCTCTCGTCCGGCGCTCCGCCTCCCTGCACCCGGCTTCCCAGCGCCCCGGCCTCGTCCGGCGCTCCCCGTCCCGGCGTCTTCCCTCGCGCAGCACCCCGGACCCCGGCCTCCCTGCTCCGCCGCCTCCCGCGCGAACTTCCCCCCCCCCCCCAGGCTGTGAGTCTTAATTCTTTTTTTTTTATTATTTATTTTACTTTCATTTTTTTGTTTGTTTGTTAATCTCAATTTTATAACGTTAATTATTTTTATCATATTGATAATATTATAATTTCTTTATTATTATTATGTCATTACTATTATTGTATTATTATTATTATGTTAATATTATTTTATTATTATTATTATTATGTTAATATTATTTTATTATTATTATTATTATGTTAATATTAATTTATTATTAATATTATTATTATCATTATTATTATTACTAAAATATTTATTATTATTTTAATTATTATCATATTATTTTTATTATTATTAATATTATTATGTTAACATTATTTTATATTATTATCATTATTATATTATTAATATATTATGATTATATTAAATTGGCATTGTTACTATTATTATTATTGTATTAATATTATGATATTATTATTATTGTTATTATTGATATTACAATTATGCTAATTATATTATTATTGTTATTATTATAACATCATTATTATTATTATGTTGTGTTATAATTATTATTGTGATTATTGTTATCACCGCGATTACTTTCACGTTGTTATTATTATTAATATTATTCTGTTATTAATATCGTTGAGACCGTTTAACGGTCTACTGTTTTAGGATCTGTTTGACGGCGCAATTCGATGCGCCATTTTCGCAACGGGAGTCTTGGGCCGTGTCATTCGTCATTCCGATTCGAGGTAGGTCTCCCTATGCACTTGCCTCTAAATTAAGAATTTATTTATTCCTTTTCCTTTTATTAAATTTCAGTAAATTTAAGAAAACAATATTAAGTAGTTTTTATAGTGTGGTGATTTGCTGATAATTCAAAATGTTTAATTCCAGAATTTCATTAAAAGTGTTTTCTTGGTTTCAACTGTGGGATTTCATAGTAATGTCGTTAAATGGTTCTTCCTGAGTAATGAAAGACATGTTGAATTGGGTTTTGAAATGTTTTTGGCATGTGTAAATTAGTAAATGTACTGTTTATGGAAAATGGTGTTTTCTTATAACCTTGATTAGAGAAAACGTCGTGTGACCTTTTGAAATTGTTTTTTTTGGAAACTTTACGTATGGTTCTTGGTTGAAGAAAGATGTTGTTCCTTGTTGTGTTATTAAAAATAATGCTTTCTGGGTTGTGAAAGTTGTTTATGTTCTTATTTGAGTGTTTCCAAAAAGGGGTTTTTGCGAAATGATTAGGTAATGACATTTATATTTTCAGAAAGGTATTTTTGACGTGTGTGAGTTTTGAAATATTGTTTGTGTGTGGAAATGGTGACTTTTGTGTGCAATATCTTGTTTGGCCTGCGATATGAGGAAGAAATATACTATGTGAATGTGAAGCTTGTCTGAGCACACGGGGAAACCCTGGGTATCTAGGTGGGCGGACTAGAACTAGTGTGCTAGTGAGCCGGATGGGTGTCGTCCCTGTTTCACTTAGCTGGATTGACGATTGCAACACTAACTAAACATATGATATCTGAGGGTCGTGGCCTTCTAAGCCACATGTTCTGAGGGTCGTGGCCTTCTAAGCCACGTTTTCTGAGGGTCGTGGCCTTTTAAGCCACGTTTCACCGAGACACGAGGTTCTAGGGTCCCACGCGAGCTAGATGAACCTTAGGGGATTTACCCATAGTGCTCTACCATCTCTGGCGTGGTGCCTTCCGTCGGCATACGGGGGACCACTTGGGTGTGAGTGTGTGCGTGTGTGAGTATGTGTGTGTGTGTGTGTGTGTGAGTGTGTGTGTGTGTGCCCATGGTTATTGCTGATAACTTCTGGTTTATTTTTACTTGCACTTGGTTTTTCCTTGCTTGTTTACTTCTACTTGCACTTGTTCTCTTTCCTGCTTGTTTACTTTCAGTTCTTCTTTACCGCTTGTACTGGTTGCTTTGCGAAAATGGTTCTTAAATAAAAATGCGTTTTTCTCTTGTATAGTAAAACTGAGAATGTAACACTTCTTTATCGTTCAGAACGAATTTAGAATCAATGAAAAGAAATTCAACTTTTTAAAGGAATAATGGTAATGGCTCATGTTTAGTTTTTCAAGTGAAACATTGTAAAAGCATACTTTTATACATTGTAGTTCAAACCTGGAATAGGTAGATTCTTTATTTACTGGCAGTGCTTTGGGATTTGTTGTTGGGCTCACCTACTGAGTACTTTTGTGCTCACGCCTATCTTTTACCACTTCAGTTGCAGGTTCCTTGTGTTCAGGTTTACCTGACTTGAGTCGCTCAGTGATGGGGCGACGTTGGTTTGTAGTTGGGTGGTGACCCGCGAGGTCACGTGGAGGTATGTCGTGGTTTAGTTTTGTTATGTATTTAGCGTTTGCCCGTTTGTTTAGTTTACTTCCGTTCTTTTGATCCTATTTTTAGTTTGGGATAAAATCGTTCCCAACGATTAAAGTTTCAATGCCCGGCACTTGTTGCCATCCCGGGGGGATCGGGAACGCCCCTCGGGACTTGCCGCGGACCGGCTCGGGTGACCGGTTCAGGGTCGACCCGGGCTGGTTCGTGACAATTCCCATTTTACATAAACATTAATACATGCATACAAGTGAACCGATCATGAAAACGAAGAAAACAAAAAATATCAAAAGATGAAATTAAAAACTATTGATCATAATAATGATCATAAATGAACATAATTAAATTAAAAATAATCCAATACATATTGAAAAGTTTCTTAAATAAATAAATAATTATTCTAATTTTATTATCTAGGACATTATAGTGAAGATAATATTCCAAAATATTGTATGGGGATTCACAAACCAAACTCTCTTTTATTGGGGTTTTCGTCTTTCACTCCATTTTCAGTATAGATGTTCATTAAATATAATTTATTTTTTCCTTAATTTTCTTTTTATAGTATATACATATCTCTAGTCTCATTTTATAAAAAAATCATCATTTTTTCCAAAATAAATCTTCTTTATAAAAATGCATTTTTATTTCTATTGTGATTGTTTCTTATCCACTCAATATTGATAAATATTATAAAAATTATGTTATTACCTTTTTTGGGAACCCCATAGATTATTCTTGATTATATTATTTTTGAAATTATCATGAAACCCATTTCCCTTCCATGAGTTATTTTTTTCTAATATTGATATACATTCTTTGTGGCATGCATGTCTATGTGAATGTTATGTTGTGATTGGTGCACTAATAATTATATTGTTCTCCAACACATTGAGTAATATGATGTATCTCATGAGATAATGTGAAATATGCATGAACATGATGCTATTTCTATTTAAAATGATGATTTTATGATGATGCACATATGTTATGCATGAACACAATTCTAGCTTTGTTCACAACTATGTGTGGTAGTTCATCACTAAGACTTGATGTTTCATTATTATGAATTCCCACATTCACTTCCTTTATCATATTCTTACAATCATGATTATGATTACGATGATGATTCATTTTATTATGTTATGATGATAATTTTTATTCTCACCCATTTTTCATGCCTTTTATTCATATGCTTAATGATATTTTAGATCACCCATTCTTTTGAGGTAAATCCTTAGGTGAATAATTGTAATAAGTAGAAAAATAGGGCCAATAAGATGCTATAGAAGAAAAAATTAAATAATTTTTATGCTTTATTATGTATATGTTTTGTATGGTCCTAAATTTTTCAAGACACAAAACCTTTTGATCATGGTTTTGTAATGTCTTACGTTGTTTATCTTCAAAATGATGTAATAATCATGAACAAAAAGTAAGGTATCTATAGTTTTATTAGATCATAGTATAGTTAATTTTGGAATTTTTGTTATATAACCTTATTTAAATACCTTAGTAACAGACTAATTAATCATATATAAGTTAATGTTTTTGAAATGTGCTAAACATAGGGATCCCATAATATATGACTTTATAGTTAATTAAATAAAGAAATAATTTATTTTTTCAATATTTCTTGACTTATGTTTTGTTCAAAAAATTTATTGTTTACAAAATGGTGGGAACCAAGATATATGAGGCCAAAAACCTATGTGAGGGAAAATTTAGTGATTTCCTAAATGAAATCCCCAATTCCTTGGGAGGTAGAGTTCAAAATTTCATGGTTATTCCTACACAGCTATTTGAGGCCAGGGAAAATAACTTGAATAATGTGTAAATTCATCCTACATCTAAAAGGAAGAAACTAAAAATCAAGTTATTTATTAGGGAAAAACCACCAAAATTTAGTGAATCTTCTAATCCACTAGTCACAGAATAGTGGCTCAACTCAAAGGAGAAGATATTTACTGTGATTCACTATTCCGAGATGGAGAAGGGAAATTTTACCATTTATCATTTAGATATAGATAATGATTAATGGTGGAAATTGATCAATAAAATCAAACAGAAGGATTAAATTGAAGATATAGGGTGGGAATACATTAATAAAATATTTCATAACAAGTATTTCTCAAAAAACAAAGGACAATTATATAGAGAGAATTTATAAAGTTAAATAAAATGGAAAGAGAATTTGTGAAGGAATATGAAGAAAATGTCAAAAAGATTGCAAGGTATTCCTTGGGATTTATTATCAGTAATGATCAAAAAATTGATAGATTCTTTATTTTTTTAAAACTATACCTTAGAATGGATCTAGTTATTTGAGGCATTGGGGGTTCTGAAGAATATTTTCAATGTTCTCTTAAAGTGGAGATGTAGTGTGGATTATGGTCCCACTGATATGGAAATACGAAATGAGAGATAGATATTCAAGCTGAAGGATCTAATGAAAAAGGTTTAAAGAAAACCCATCCACTCACATGTAAAAAAATGTGTGAATAATCATGATAGGAATTGCCTCAAAGGGATTGGTAAATGCTTCATGTGTGGAAAAGAAGGCCACAAAGCTCAAGAATTTCGAAGAGACATGAGGAAGATGAACAATGTGGTGGACTAAATTAGAGAAAAAACTCGGGTAAAATGCTTCAACAAAAAGGATATGGGGATTTATGAAATCCAGTTCACTAAAGCTTGAGTCCAAGAGAGTAATAAACATCAATATCCACCCATGATAATGGATTAATGGAAATATTATTACTTCACTACTACTGAGGTGGATCCGAAAAATGATGTGGTGACAGTTAACCTAGTTATTCATTCAATAATATTGAACATAAAATTTGATTACAGTTCAATTCATTCTTTCATATCTTTAAAGTATAGCAGAACTATTCAAACACCATCACAAAATATAGGGACTGAGATTCCAGTGCGAACTGAGAATGGGGAAATTGTTCCATCCATGGTATATAACTCATCCCTAGTTATTTTTTGTGGATTTTACCCCCCAAAAAATATTTTATTACTTTCTTTGGTGATGTCTGATGTGATTCTGAGCATGGATTAGCTATCTTTATTCAAATCCAACATCAACTTTTCTAAAAGGGAGATCACTCTTCATATCATAAGGCATCATCCAATTCATTACAAAGTTATAGTTGTGGGTGAATCTTCTTTAGATCCATCAACTATTGTGTGGAAATAATTTCTCTAGGAGAAAGAAAACCTAGATTTAATTATTATGAAAAAGTAAATAATCATGCTCGAAGACATTCCCACTATAGGGAACTACCCTGATGTAATAAATTTCATAGTATTCCTCGAGAGTGAGATGTTGTGCTCCCAATTGATCATATTCTTGGATATATTTCTATATCAAAGACAGCTCGTATAATGGACTATATTATGTTGGAGTAATTGATGAAGTAGTTACAATAGAATCTGGACAAGGATTTTGTATAATTGAGTGGGTCACCATAGAGTGCACTAGTCCTCTTCATCAATAAGAATGATAGGTTAAAGCACCTATGCATTTCATTAAAACATGTTTAGAGATTATCCGCTTTATTGAAAAGAAAACATTAAATCATATTTTGAAAAATGGGGAAAGAGGTAACCCCTGAAAATCACCATAGAAAATTATAATAAAAATAATGTTGAAGGTAAAAAAATATGATCAATGGAATGAAAATGTAAAAATAGGTAAGGAAAAATGTTTCATCACCCCCCTAAATGATAATGAAATAGTGATATTGGTCGTAGAGAATGTGTCACCCTCAACCAAGATGTTTCATGATGATAGAAGCACAATGAGGCAGATCACCCCTCCAACAGTCATAAAAATATGGAAGGAGGACCATACAATAAATGTCGACACGTCTATATATTTTTTAGCCACCTACCAGAAAATTCGTGTGAAGATATCATCTCAATTAAACCTAATGCAACACAACTAAAGACCAAAATCACATTATAATATAAAATAATGGTACCCAACCATCCAATAAGAAGGAAAGATAGTTGGATGATGGGTGTCAACTCACCCATCCCTCTTTCAAGGATTCCCACCCTACAATACATGCAATATGAAACATTTCTAACCAAATGTCGTGAACCAAAATAAAAAACCCATAGATACATCTAAAACCCAACAACCAACTATATCCATAAAAATAAAACCAAAAAATAATACATAAATTTGAAAAAAAAGTCCATACCCCACAAGAATAATTATTCATATTATTAAATGTCCATCAACCAAATCCAATCGGAGAATCCAAAATCAGTCGAGAGTCCTAATACAGAGGCACCCAGAAGACCACCAATTCATCCTACAATCATCACACTGTCTTGAGTCACAACCAAAGGATGGAACCAAACTACCACCAGAACTGCATCTTCGCTACTCAAGGTAGTCACTAGCCAAATTCCTCACATTGAACAGAAATCACCTAAAATAGATCACCTTCGCACAGAAAAACCCTTGAAAAAGAATTGAACTGTCTAGGGGTTCCCTGATATCAAAATAAATGGGGAAGAAGAAGAATTGAAAATAAAATAATGAATCCCAATCCTTCGCGTCACTTATAAGGTCATGTGACGATTCAAACCAATCCCGAACCATCAAATCCTACCAAAGGACTCAGATCTGGAATGATCAGAGAGAGTGGAGGAACAAAGCCCCAAATCATCAATATCTATAACCAAACACAAGGAAATAACCACAATGAGAAATTATAAAAGGAATCCTAAGATGGAGAAGGAATGGTAGAAACCAAAGAAGAAGGAATAATAGACAAGTGGGTGGATAGGAAAAAAAATATGAAACAACCTAAGTAAAGAAGGACCACACTTGGGGATGGAAACCAGGCATGAGGGAAACACTAGGTAAAGAAGGATCTCACTCAGGGTTAGAAGCCAAGAAAAAAAGTTTCTATCTAAATGAACCTCTACAATGATTATCAGGTGATCAAAAAAACAAGATAAAGAAAAATTATCCCTTCCCATAGATAGATAACTTGTTTGGTCAACTATGTGGGGCCAATTATTTCTATAAGTGGACCTTTGGTCAGGGATTCAATAATTAAAGGTGAGGAAATAAGATATTTGAAGAACTATTTTTGAACAAGGTATAGAAACTATGAATTTATTTTGATTCCCATCAGACTCACTAATTCTCCAACAATATTTATTTACTTAATTAATAGAGTATTTTAATATTAAATCGACAAAATTTTATTAGTCTTTATTGATGATATTATGATATACTCAATGAGAAAGGGGGAACATGAGGAGCATTTGAATACTGTGTTAATGAATTTTTGAAGTGATAATCTCTAAAAAAAATAAGTAAATGTAAGTTATCGATGGATGAAGTATCATTCTTGTGGCATGTTATCACAAGAAAAGAAATATATGCAGACCCTTCTAAGATAAAGGAAATCAACGAGTGTCCCATTCCAACATATATCAGGGAGATATATAGTTTCCTTGATCTAACTAGGTATTATCTATAATTTTTGAAGAAATTTTAATTATTTTAAAACCCACTAACCAATCTAATTTTTAAGGGATAAATTTTTTTCTAGACTAGTGAATGTAAAGACTTCTTCAATGAGTTAAAAAGATGGATTTTCATGGTGTTGGTAATCACACTTATGAAACATTTATAAAACATTGTGTTATAAAATAATGATTATAAAAAGGTATTAGGTTGTTCAATAACATAAAATGATAATTTTATAGCATATTCCCCAGGGTAGATGAAAATTTATGGTAAAAAATATCCTACGCATGATCAGGTGTTGGTAGCTGTGATCTTCATGTTGAAAATCAAGAAAAATTATCTCTATGGGGAGAAGTGTTAAATATAAACTGATCATAAGAGCCTCAAATATATATTAAAACAGAACGAGATTAATATTTCCTAGAGAATGTTGTTAGATCTCATCATGTATTATGACTTCCCAATCCACTTTCATCATAGAAAATTGAATAAAGTGGAAGATGGTTTATCTAGAAAGGATCCTATAATATTATCAATGATGGGAATTGAGAAGGATCCAATATTCATTGATTTTAAACAGATAGATATGGGAATCATTATGAAATCAATCCATACTCTAATATTTTCTTAACCATCCCTCATGGATAAAATAATGCATGATCAATGTATTGATGTAGAAATTCAGAATAAGGTGAATGCTGTCAAAAAGTGGAAATCTTCAGAGTTCAAAATTTATGAGGAAGGAATTGTAATACATGGTTCATGATCTTTTGTACCATCTTATCTTGAGATAAATAAGAATATTACGAATGGAACACATATCTTAACCCTCTATATACATCTAGGGATAACAAATATGTATTGAAATCTCTCACAGCACTTCTGGTTAGACAAAATGAAGAAGGAGATCGCTGAATATAAATAAAACTTCTTGGTATGTCATCAAGTAGAGGAAGAAAGATAAAAGTATAAGGGTATGATGCAACCATTAACTATACCAACATTGAAATGGAAAAACATCACAAAAAATTTTCATCGGACATCTGATGACATCTAGAAAAACAATTCTATATTGGTTGTTGTGGATCATCTCACAATGATAACACAAATTTTTACAATTTGAGCTGACTTCTCACTTTATCAAATTACACAGATGTACATTAGTGACGTGTTAAAGAAACATGTGGTACCATTATCCATTATATTCTATTGAGATCGGATATTCACCTCTAATTTCTGGAGAAGTCTCTAACATGCTCTAAATACCGAATTGAACTTCAGTATGGCTTATCAACCTCAAAATGATGTCCCATATGAAAATATAATTCAGAAACTGGAAAACATGTTGAGATCATGTTTTATGGATTTCAAATGAGGATGGGGAATAAATCTTCCAATAGACAAGTTTTATTAAAAAAAATATCTCCACTCTAGCATCCAATGAATCTATATCAAGATCATTATGAAAACGTATGTATAACATCAACTTTTTTGGATGATGTCAGTGATTTTAAGATGATAAGACATGAAATGGTTGAAAAAATGTTTGTTAAGGTGAAAAACATTTTGCTTCACAACAGGGAAACCCAAAGTCAACAAAAGAGATTTGTAGATAATCCTCGATGGGACCTAAAGTTTGTGGGTAGAGACATGTTATTCCTCCACATATCTCTATGAATGTGGATTGTGATATTTGAGAGTAAGGGAATGTTGAGTCACAAAAACATTATTCCCTTTGAGATTATTTATTGTTTCAGAGATGTGGCCTATCGACTTGCACTTCCAATTACTATATAACAAGTTCATGATGTATTCTATGTATCTTTCTTGAGTATGTGGATATAATATCCATCACATTTATTGTATCCAGAGTCGGTACAATTGTAAAATGATCTCTCTTACGAGGAGCAGCTGGTAAAGATCTTAGACCCTATATATAAAGTTATAAGTAAAAAGACTACACACCTGGTCTAAGTAATATGAAAAAGCCATATGTATGAGGAGGAATCATGGGAAACATATGAATCAATGAAGGAAATGTACCCTCACTTTCTTTCAATGTAGTATACAAAATGAAATTTTGAGGGTGAAATTTAATAAGGTGGAAGAATGTAACGACCCCAAATATTATAAATGGAAATTACCTTATTATAATTGTTTTATATAGTATAAACCACATAAAATATATTTTGGAACACAACACACATGTTATAAATTATGAATGAATAAAATAAGAGGTATTTATAAAATTTAAAGAACCTTTCTCGATGGAATAATAAACCGACCATTGGAATAGTAACATGATAATTTGGAATAGTAAGTTTTCCAATAGAATAATAACTTTATCTATGAAAGTATAAATAAAATTTAGGAATATAATAAATGATTATGCTGAAGCTAAATAAATATTTTAGAAATTAATAATTAAGTGTTTTTATTTCTATAAAACAGAAATTGTTATTTATAATTTTATAATTTATATAAATATTTAAAAGAAAATTTATTTTGATAAAATAGATTAATAAAATATAATTTTTTTTATTAATGTTAGATAATTTTATGAGACCTTGATTGATTTTATCAAAGGGTTATAAAATTAGTTGTAAATTTAAAAATATGTATTTTCCAGGTAAATGACTAATTCAATTAGAAATTGAATTTATCATATCTAGAAAATTATTTTTCATAAAATAGAGTTTATTTTTTAATCATAAACATTACAAAATGGTAAGTGGTAATTTTAACAATTTTTCTAAAATACATGAATTTTTGGTGAATAGTAAAATATGATAATTTATGATAAAAGAAAAATACATGAATTTTTGAGACATTGTTGATGTAAGGATGATGTAATCCCAAATTAATGGAATTTACTTCATTATATTAATATATTGGTGGTAAGGTTCTAACAATTCAATGCCCTGAGCCAAAATTATAAGGCAATGAATAAAATAATGAGAAAACACCTCTCTCTTCCCCTCTATATACCACCCACACAACCTCTTCTCCTCACAACATACAGGTCTGATAATTTTCCTAATTCTTACTAAAAATCTATCAAAAACCCTCTCCCACATCTATAATCATTTCTTTCTCAACAAAAGACCTAAATCAAACCCCCTAAGGAGGTTCTTAAGGAGAAGGATTGAAGAGGTAAAATACACTTTCTTTTTCTTTTAATTTATTTTCAATATCATATATTTTCTTATCTTCTCCTCAGATAAACATTTCCAA
This sequence comes from Viscum album, assembly GCA_963277665.1. NCBI lineage: Eukaryota > Viridiplantae > Streptophyta > Magnoliopsida > Santalales > Viscaceae > Viscum > Viscum album. Next base: position 496,068,843 of record OY728132.1, read on the forward strand.
ATGTAATGTTTACTCTAATATCTATTATATAATATAATTTTCTTATGTTAATGTAATAATTAATAATCAAGACTTTTTTTATTATAAAAATTAAAACATCATCTGTGGTGTGTCGATTTACCTCCACCATCGATGATGTGTTTTAATTTTTCACAAGAACATTCAAGGATAGTTATTAAACCATTATAAAGGTTGAAACAGATATTAGAATTTTTGTTATAATTTTTTTATGTTTTGTAACTAACTTATATACATAATAATAAATAATAAAAGAAAATGAGTTCTCTATGATTGAAAAAACAACAAATTAAACTAAATGATTATCATTGATATTTTATCTAATAAGTCATCATCACACCCTAAAAATGATATATAATTCCAATTATAATTCTTAGTGTTTGTAAATAACATATAAAATCAATTTTGGATAATTATCCCCATTTTACACGAACTTCCATCATTGTATACAAGGGAACCTATCATGAAAAACAAGAAACAAAACACTCCCAAACGATAAAATTCAACACTATAGCTCATCATAATTATAATAAATGAACTTAATAAAATTATAATAAAACAATAAAATGTGGAATTTATTTTGGATTTATTAATTTATAAATTTAATTTGATTATTAAAGACATTATAGTAAAGAAATAATTCATACATAAGGAAAAGGGATTCTCAAAACTAACTCTCATTCTATGAGTTGTCCATATTTCACTCACATTTCTGTATGGATGTTCCCTTAATGTTCTATAAATACCCTTTTTCCTTAATTTTTTATTTTCTTTGATATACATGTTTCCAATATTGTTTAATGAAAAATGTAATGATTTTTTAAAAGAACTCTTATTTCTAAAAACAAATCATTTATTTCTCATGTGATTTTTTATTCTCAACTCGGTATTGATGATTACTATGATAAATATGTAATTCCAATTTTATTTCAGTAAACCACATGTTTATTCCTAAATGTATGAATTAAGAAATTTTCATGAAACCCATTTTTTCATGAGTTATTTTATGTCCAATATTGATCTACATTTAAGGTGGCATGCATTATTATGTAACTGTTAGATGTGATAGGTTCACCTGAAATTATATATCACTACAATTCATTTGTAAATGTGTTTTATCTCATCAGATAATGTGTATGACTCATTAACATGATGCTATATGTTTTTTTTCACAATGATGATTTATGATGATGCACATATGTTATCAGTGAACATGATGCTAGCCTTATTGAAAACTATGTGTGGTATTCCAGGATTAGGAAATGATGTTTTATTTTAATGCATTCCAACATTAATTTACTTTATCTAACACTTCCTCTATTTATGTTGACGATGATTCCTTTTCTTATGTTATGATGATGATGTTTATTCTCACCTATGTTTCAGGTTTCTTATTCATCCTCTTAATGGAATTTTATGTCACAAAATATTTTGATGTATATCTTTAGGTGAATAATTTTACTAAGGAAAAAAATATGGACAACAAGAATATAAAGAATGAGGAATTAAATAATCATTATTCTTTATTATGTATATGTTTTGTATAGTCCTAATTTTCTCTGACACTATACCTTTGGATCCTAGTTTGGTACAAAAATTATACTAACTATATTCAAAAAACTTAGTAATAATTTATGAAAAGTATGGTTTTTATAAAAATGGGTTTTGTATGTTTGAAATGGAGAAGATATAGGGTTCTATTTTATAAGGCGGGGGGAAGACACACTTAGAAATTTAAAAAACAATAAATCCCACCCATAATTTTAGTTCATGAAAAAAGAATAAAAAATAGATATTTATAAAATTTATAAGAGATAATATCTATATACTTCTAGAAAATGTTGAATTATACATGTTTTTCGTGAATTTTAACTATAATAGTTAAAGTTTAACACCCCGATAATGTTGTTTTATCGTAACTGTGTTGAATAATATTTTTTTTGTCTTTAATATTAATTATGGTGAAAAATTAAATTGAATGTATTATGTCATACAAATTATTTTTATTCCAAATAATGAATCCAATCTTGTATATTCAACTCATATAACTAGATAATTTTAATTTAAAATTAAACCCAGAGATGTTTTGAACAAATAGTTTTCCAAAAGAAGAACAATAAGTAGTTCATAAAGTTTTTATATTTAAATTAAATATAAATTTTATTAAATATAAATAATTTTGATTAATAGATATATTATTGATCTAATTTTACTTATAAAACCACATTTAAATAAAAATTTTCATATAAATTATTTAAAAGGAAATACAATTTTCAATAAAAATCATCATTTGTCACTATTCATCAAAAAATGAAACTTTTAAAAAAAATCACAAAAATATGAACCAAGATAATTATGATATTTTGATTTATAAAATTATGTTAATATTTTTTAAAAAAATATCTATTACAAGGATGAATAAATTTTAAATTATTTTTCGGAAGTACGACTAATCCACCTTCCAGAAAATCTAAAATTTCTCAAAAAAAATTACATTCTTTTTCAAATGGATCTCATTTAATTTGTAATCAATATATAAGCATTCAATTTCATTTAAACATGTGTAAAATATAATTTTAATAATTTAGTATTTCCTAGTCAAACCCACAACTAAAATAGCTAGGATTAAATGGTCATGTTAAAATAATAATATTTTAATTGAGTAGACATTTTGGTGAAACCTAGTTTTTCATGCATTACATGAAATCAATGAGATTTAAATTCTTTAAAACTAAATATATAATAAATTCCCATGGTGTTACATTTATCCCACTTAAATAATTTCCCCATTAATATTTCTTTTTATATACTAATGTTAAATGAGGTGAGGGTACTTATGCTTCATCACTTATTGATGCTCCCATTTTCTTCCTCAAAATTTTAGTTTCGTCAGACCACCTTGAATAGGGGAGTTATGTGGTTTCACTAAAATTTATCTCTATGATTCAATATCTTCACCAATAGATCCTCATATGAAAGGTCTTTCTCTAATGGTACCATCATTGGATTTAGTACATGTGATCATTCAAGTATGTACATCCACAAGAGAGATACACGGAATAAATCTTGTACTTGAGATAGCTTAGGTGAGAGTGATGGTCGATTAGGCCCAACTCTAATGTGATCAATGATATCAAATAAGAATATGTATCTAGGAATATGATTTTCATTCTTCCCAATCCTCATGGATTTCATCCATGGTAAAATATGTAGTAACATATTATCTCTATCCTCAGCCTCCCAGTCTTATCGATGATTCCCATAAAATATCATATATTGAATTTGTGCAGATTTCAGATGACACATAATTATTTGGAGCTTATTTTCCATCTTTAGGAAAGATGGGGTCCCATTATCTTCTTCTCTCTAACATTATCCCAAAATTCTGAGGTCTAATACAAATTCCCATATAGAATCTCATAATGTTCTATTTTAATTCTAGAATGAAAACTATTATTATAAAAGAACTCTTTTATGGGAAGGTACTTATCTAAAAATCATTTGAAATTAATTGACCAAGACCTCAAAATATCCTCTATAGATTAAATTCTTATATCAATCTAACTATCCATATGAGTTTTATATGCTATGTTGAAACTGTGTTCTATATCCGTCATCTGCTAAAGGCTTCTCCCAATCCTTATGGTAAACCTTAGATATTAATAAAATACAATAGATTCTTGTACTCCATGATATAATGCCACTTCTCTTATGAATATCATAGAGGTTTGGTCAAGATAGAAATATGCCATCATAACAATGAAGTGTTCCCACATTTTAAGGGAACCAACTACCACCAAGATAGAATTATTGGATTTTTGTGTCATGAGGAGTCTTATGAAGAAATCCATGGTTATGATTTCCATTTTCAGAACTAGTATGGGAAGATGTTACATCATACCCTTAAAAATATTTAATTCAGAATTTACTTGATTTCATACCAAGCACCGATACACAAATTCAACAATCTCCAACTTCATATTATCCCATTATATGTTTTAATTTAGATCTCTATTCATATTAGTGATTCATAGATGAATAGAGAATGATAAGATATGTTAATCATCTAGATTATCCCTTTTCAGCTATAGTTATTATGGGACATAGAAACATGTCTCAAACCTTATAACTTTATTGGTAGAAAAGTTCAACATTGTGAAATATATGGATCTCTGAGCTATTATTTGAGAAATATTGGATAGAGATCCTTTTAAAATTCCCATATTCATCATTTTAAAATATATGGACCTTGAATCGTTTTCAATTATTCCCATTTAAAAAATTTATAGATCCCTTTGATATATTGAATCTACCACCTTGATTACATTATCAATATAGTAATGGATTAACTTGTCATAGTCCTTGATCAGCTCTAACCAACGTTGCTATTTCATGTGAAGATCCTTATATGTGAAAATATACATGAGGATCTTGTGATCCTTATATATATCACAATTATTAAAATAGAGATATTCTTTCCAAATAATCAATAAATAGATCACTATATCCAAATATAATTCATGAGTAGAATAGTTATGCTAATGGAATTTTAGATTTGTTGGTCGGAGTGGATACTCAAGAGGGGATGAATTGAGTTCCAATTAAAATTTCTGTTAAAAACTTCTAGGATTAAACTCCCCCAAATTAAAATAGCCCATTCAATTAAGGAAGTGGAGATACAAGTGAGTTATTGTTAAAAAATTTTCTCAAAGGTTGATTACTCCTCAGTTGAATCAGTATGCGAAATAATTCAACTTTTGAAACAAGTTTACTAAACAAATTAGATATACAAACTAACCAGAACTAACTATCAGAGTGAATGTAAAAACAGATCACTTTCTTTGAAAATATAAGCACAGTGGATAAATGTAAAACATATTAAAGGAAGGATGAACACAATAATTTAAAAAAGAGGTTGAGTCTTAAGACAAGTCATAGTCCTCTCCACTTGGTTATCACCTACCACACAACAATTATATTAAAAAGTGATACACAGCCTATATCGGGCTTTACAATAGTTTTCACAAACTTTCTAGGTTTTTCAACCTCTACCACAATTATATGTTGTAAAAATATAACAACCAAGCCACACTAGGATTCTTCCACAGCTATACGTGGGAAAAAAATGTAATGAGAGTTTGGTATTTGGATTTTCAGTATCCCTCAGTTCAAGAATAGGAGTCAGTGTGTGTAACATAGACAAACTGCTCACAAATGTAAAATAATTAAACACAATATATCTAAAGATAGTTGTGATAAGTTTAGAATGCTCTGTTGTGTTGGCAGATCAGCTCTGGACTTGTTGGTATGAGGGAAATGAATTTTTGGTCCTTCTCTGCAAGTTGCCTCAAAACAGAGTGTCGCAACTTCCAGGTTCTGACTTCTGGATGTAGAGATGATCAGCTTCTTGGGTTTGATGCTCTTTTGCATCACACCACTACAGCTTGAAAGGATTCTTTCAATAGATCTTGGTGAAGTTCTATGTTCTTACGAATGAGTTCTTGAGTGTTCTTATTCAGATTGTGTATGTTTGTCTCTTATGAGTGTTCTAAGTATATTCAATATGTCCACGCTTGTCTATTTTTCTGTGTCTTCTTCGTATATATATTTGTGGTGATTATTCTTCTGATGTCTGTCACTACACATATATATATGTAAATTTTTCCAGATGAACTTTTTCATTTGGTTCAGCAGAGGCTGACAAGAGAAATGTTTCAACCACGTGTGGTCTTCCTCGTACATCTTACTGTCTCCTGATATGCCTGAAAATAACATTAAATAATGTCAGGTGCATTCATTTGTCCAGACATGGACGTTATAATAATAATAATAAAATTGGTAAGAAAAATAATAGAATATCATAATACTGGCAGCAGATGCATGTCACATGGTAGACTTCAATGATAGTCTTTCCAATTGTGGACTTTATCGGTAGGCCCTTTGTCCGTAGGCTTGTAACGGGAGACCTTGTGTTAGTGGATGTTTTGTAATGGTAGCTATTACTCTATTAACAATAGCTCCTCATCAGTATACTTCATCGGTAGGCTATTCAATTGTGATCTTCATCAGTAGACTTGTAACATCAGACTATTGTAATAGTGACCTTTCCAACGGTAGACTTATCTCAACAAATAATGTCATTAACAGTGGAGTATGTACATTATTTTACATTGAACAACAGCCGACTATCTTGACAGTAGGAGTTGTCTAGCGGTAGCCTTCTACTAACGGTAGACATGTTCAACTGTAGACTGGAACAGTGTGGTTCTCAACAGAAGACTTGAGACAGAGTCTGACAGTGAACTTCTAACATAATCCTTGCCACAGCAGTGACCTTGTGGCGGTGACTCTTTGTCTGTGAGCATTGATAATAATATCAATTGTAGAATTGTGACAGTAACCTTGTACTTGTAGGCTATATTTGTGACAGAAGATCTTCAATAGTAACCTTCTAGGATCAGTGACTTCATGTAACAGTGAGCTATAATGGTGACCTTGAACAGAAGACTCTAACCAGTAGCCTTTAATAGAGAACTTATATTTAGATGAATGTAAAGTATAAGATGATGCAGAAAAGTCATGAGACTAAGATTACACATTGTTCAGGATAAAATAATTATAAATACAGATTAAAAAGAGTTATTAAAGGAATTAATATATCATGATCAATATTTAAACATGATTTGGGATTATCAAAAGAGGTCAGTCCAACAATATCCCACTTTTTGATAATCACAAATTATTCTAGTATGTATTAAATATCGATATCATATATAATACAATTACTAAACATAGATCAAAAATTTCTCAAGTATAAGAGATTAATAAGAGTGTAAAACTAGTATATATTGGTACATGGGTTCAGAGAGAAAGGCAGAAAAGATTCAACATAGTATCATATTATCATATTAGCATACTTGTCCGCAATCACATTATTAGACTAGAATTAGCATTTCTCCCCCTTTGTGAGTAGCAAAAAGAAACACAAAATAGAGAAAATCGAGAAGGCTTGAATTAATAAAAGTAGAGTAAATGAACCAAAAAAATACAGAGTCCCTATCAGAAGACATAAAAAGACTCAATCCATATCATCCTTAGGTAAGGGATCATTCTCTTTGGAGGAAGAAGAGGGAGGATGAGCTGGTGGATCAGTAGGTTTAGGAATTGCTGTAGGAATGACTGGAGGGGCAGCAACAGAAGCTCCTGTGGGTCTATAGAGGGTAGCTCGTTGAGGTATCAGTGGAGTAAGGCTTATGATTGCTTTAGCAGGAGACACAGTAGAAGAACCATTGGGTTGAGATGCAGGTAAGGCAGGTGGGATGATGATAGAGGTTCAGTCCACATGTAGAAAGGGTAGAAGAAGGTTTCTAAAATCCATAATAATGCTTCCTCCTCTTTCCATTGCAGATAAAAAATCATCTTTATTTTCCATAAATTTATCCAAAGTAGGGGTCAATTCTCCCAGCTTGCTGACCTGCTCCTTGAATGCCCGAGTCACTGGAGGCAACTTCATATTCTCTATCAAGAGCTTGAAGTGGTTGGTCATTTGATGCTTGGTATAGACCTTCTCAAAGTAAGAATCTACCTTATTCATAATGGCCTCTTGAGAAGCAGTAGTAGACCGCAAGTGTTCACGAAAAAAACTACTGACATCCCTAGTGGTAGAAAGTACATGAGAATCAGAGGTTCCACTGGTACTGGCCTTAGCAAGCTCTTTCTGGATCACATTTATGATCTGGTAAATGGTCACAGAGGTGCTAGATGAGGGAAGGGGTTTGACAGAGAAAGCTACTGTCTCTTTGAAATACTGAGTCAAGTTACTAATCACATTCTGAACAATTGCATCCTAATTGTTCTTATGTTCTTTGACTGATATCTTAAAAGCCTCAAAACGTCCACAAACTGCTTGAATACCTCTTTGATATATATAATCTCATCATTCACTAGGTTTTGAGAACTGATCATGGCTGTCAATGAAGCAATCGATTGTCTCAGAGAAACCACAGATCATGTCCAGCTTTCAATTTGAGTATGGCACACTCTAACCTCATCCAGTATTTCTTTCACCAGACTATATACAGCACGTCCTAGAGATAGCTCCAAGGATTTATCCACATTCTTAAGATCTTCAACAAGGCTATTCATAAAATCTTCCACTAATTCTCTCACTACCTTTTTCATTTCAACTTTCACGGACTTGAGGTCCTCCTTGGTTGCCAAATCGTTAGCCACAACTACTGGAATACTCTCAGGTAGGATAACAGAATCCCTTTGAGGCTGGTCTTCCTCATCAGAATATCTATAATTGATTCCAAGTACCATGTATCCTGGATCTGATGACCAAACATCTATGTCATATAGAACAGAAACTGAACCAAGATTCTCCCCCTCACTTAGAGCTCTCTATTGAGTATTCTCCTCTACTTTTTGTGCTCTAGGTAACTCCACATCCTCTTCTTCAACTCCAACAGTTTCAACAAAAGTTTGTACTGTTGGTTAACTAGTGGGGTGAGTCACAACCATCACTGAGTCATAAATGACTTCCATATCAATGGCAGTAGATGCCACTGCTGCTTCCTGATCAGACACTGCCTTGACTGTATTATCTATCAGAGGGCTCAAACTGAGCTCTTCTACTTCATTTTCCTCATCATCAGCTTCAGCAACAACCTCCTTTCCTTCATCATTTTCACAACATTCCTCTGCCTAATTCTCTTTAGACGTGTCCTTGAAAATATTCTGATATGCTTCTTCTTCTTCAGTGGTCTCAGTTTCACTGTCCGTTAGAACACTCTCTCTTCTTGGCAGTTATTTGGGAGGGCTAGCTACTCTGAAACCTACTGTCCTTCCAGGACTGTGAGGAAAATCAGGATCACTCCCATCATCAATAGGGGTGTTTTCTCTTTCAAGGTCCACAACACCTTCAACTCCCTCCTCCTCATATGAATAAGCCGGTTATAGATCATCAGGATTTAGAACTGGATCTCTCTTGTCTTTTGGCCTAGATGGGTGTGTAGTAGGGTCAATCTTTTCATATATATTTCCTTCATCATTTACCCATGCTTTCTTTAAGGGATTCCAGCTAATTTTCATGAATTTTCAAATCACCATTGAGATACAAACACTATTCTTGGCCACTATTATCTCTTCTTGATTTCCAGCCCCACCCTTTACCTTTATCATTACTGAAATAAGCTTGGAAATGAATATGGCATTGGATTTTGAGCTTGTCTTAGTCATATCTTCAAATTGTGCCATCAGTAACCTACATAGGTTAATCTTCTTTCCATGCTTCAGTAAGTACATCAGAAATATGTCCAGGTACTTCAGCACTGTAAAGTCTCCTCTTCTCGGACTAATTACATGCTGAATAAATTTGAATAAAAGCATGACTTCTCCATTCATCTCAACTGAAATGATCCTCCTTGATTTTCCATCTCCTGTCAGTTATTCCAGAGCTTTTTCATATTCAAAAACAGCATTGTCTGGAGGAGCCACTCCAAAGTTGTAATCATATACTCCTTCATGAGAAACTCTCAAACAGGAAGCCCACTCAGCAGATGAGATGCTTACTTCATTACCATTGACATTGGATATTATATTATGCACATCATCTTCCTCTTCGAACATCAGATATTTATAAAATTCAATCAAAAGCTTTGGTTAGTACGGTCCATTATTGTTGGAAAAACATTTGGTCCATCCTTGGGCATCTAGTACATTCAGAACTAATGACTTGCTAAACAACATCCATTCTTCACTTAACTCCTTTTAGCAAATATTTCTCTCCTGGTCAGATGCTGGTTTACAGGTCCCGTCGGGGTATTACTGGTGCCACTGGATTCGTCTCGAGTCCTCTTTGGCCTTGGGGAATCCTCATTGATAGCTGGGGGTCTCTTTGTTCTATCCATGAAGATTGAAGGATGTTTGAGGGTTCAGGTGAAGGGTTAGGGGTTAGGAATTACGAGAGAAAGGTTTGAGATTAAGAGAGGAAGGTGGATTGAGATATGTTCATCCCCTTTGGTTTTATCATTTTTGGATTAAAAACAAAATAAAATAGAAATAATAAATAGGAATAGAAATAGTTCAAATTCCTGCAAAATAAAGACAAACAGCAAGGTATCCAATAGTTAGATGTACCAGTAAGGTACACCAGTGAGGTGGAACGGTGAGGTGAAACAGTTGGTTTTATCAGTGAGGTCTAACTGTGAGGTCTAAATGTGAGGTCCAACAGTGAGTTCTGATGGTGCGGTCCAATCGTTGAGTTCTAACAGTGAGCTCCAATCGGTGAGTTCTAACAGTGAGGTATGACTGTGAGGTCTAACGGTGGGGTCCAACTGTGTGGTCTAATAGTGAGGTCCGACTGTGCTAAAGTTAATCATACCTAACTCATGTTTGATGTAATTTAACCTCTCATAATTCAAAGGTTTTGTGAATATATTATCCAATTGATGTTTAGTGCCAATGAATTCAAGAGTGATATCTCCCTCTTGATAATGATCCCTCAAAAATTGATGTCTCACTTTAATTTGAATTGTCCTAGCATGAGATACTTGTTTTTTGGAAATGTTAATAGCACTTATATTGTCACAATTTATAGAGACATGTTTGAATTGATATCCATAGTCCAGTAAAGTGTGTTTCATCCACAGAATTTGTGCACTACAACTACCAGCTGCTATGTATTCAGCTTCGGCAGTAGATAATGCAACCAAATTCTCCTTCTTACTACACCAAGATACCAGTGACTTGTCTAAAATGTGACATATCCCAGAGGTGATTTTTCTATCTATCTTGCTACCGAAAAAATCAGCATCAGAATAACTTAACAAATCAAATGATTGTCCTTTTGGATAAAATAATCCTAATTTGGGAGTATGTTTGAGATATTTAAAAATCCTTTTTACAGCCATTAAATGAGACTCTTTTGTATTTTCTTGAAAGAGAGCACACATTCATACACTAAACATAATGTCAAGTGTACAAGCTGTAAGATAGGGTAGACTCACTATCATACCTCCGTAGTTGTATTGATCCACTGGTTCTCCAGCTTCATTAGTATCCAACTTATAGGTGGTACTCAAAGTTGTGTCACTACCTTTACTACCATCCAAAGATAAACATTTTAAAAGATCCTTAATATATTTACTTTGATTCAAAACAATTCCATTTTTATTTTGAAAGATCATAAATCCAAGGAAAAATTTGAGTTTTCCAATTAAACTCATTTCAAACTCATTTTGAATCATTTTTGTAAAATCAATACATAATGAATTTTTAGAAGATCCAAAAATAATATCATCCACATAAATTTGTACTATCAAAACATCTTTAGAAATCCATTTTATGAAAAGAGTAGGATTAGCTACCCCTTTGGTAAAACCTTTTGAAATAAGAAAAGGGTTGAGCCTATCATACCATGCTATTGGAGCTTTTTTTAAGCCATATAATGCTTTTGATAGTTTAAAAACATGATTGAAAAATTGGGTATTTGTAAAACTAGGAGGTTGTTCAACAAATACATACTCAACTATATACCCATTTCGAAAAGCACTTTTAACATCTATTTGATAAAGTTTGAAATTCAGATGAGCTGCATATGAAAGTTGTATCCTAATAGCTTCTAATCTAGCTACAAGTACAAAGGTCTCCTCATAGTCTATTACTTCCTCTTGACTATATCCTTGTGCAACTATCCTAGCTTTATTTCTAACTATATTCCCAGACTCATCTACTTCGTTCCTAAACACCCATTTAGTGCCTATGGTCAAGGTGTCCTTAGGTATTTCCACTAATTCCCAAACTTTGTTTCTTTCTAATTGATTTAGTTCTTCTTGCATAGACATTACCCAAAATTCTTCATTGATAACATCATTAATATTTTTGGGTTCACGCTGTGAAAGAAAATATTGATGTTCAACATGGTTTCTTAGAGAATCTCTAGTTTGTGTTCCTCTATTTAAATCGCCTACAATAGCATCTAGAGGATGATTCATGAGAATCCTAATACCTTTAGGAATGTTTGAACTAGATTATTCATTGCTATCTACTGGTTCAGAATCCGCAGGTGCATATTCTGGAAAATTTCTAGAACTGGATACTTTTACAAGGGATTCACTATTTTTATCATTAATGTTCAGATTTGACAAATCTTCCTCAAGATGTTCAAGAGAGGTTTTAGGCTCATGTGGGTCAGTCTCATAGAATTTGATATGAACCGATTCTTCCACACATTTAGTTTTCTTATTGAAAACTCTATAGGATTTACTGGAGATAGAATAACCCAGGAAAATTCCTTCATCACTTTTGGGAGAAAATTTGTCAAGATTATCTTTAGTATTAACAATAAAGACTTTGCAACCAAAAACTCTAAAATAAATAACTTTAGGATTCATATTATTCCAGTGTTCATAAAGGGTCCTTTTTAGAAGAGGTCTGATTAAAACTCTGTTGATAACATAAAAAGATGTATTTACAGCTTCTTCCCAAAAATAAATAGGTAAGTCATACTCATTTAGCATAGTTATAGAAATTTCTTAAAGGGTACTATTTATTCTTTATACAAATCCATTTTGTTGAGGTGTCCTAGGGGAAGAAAGGTTATGACTATATCCATTATGTGAGCAGTAGGATTCAAACTCATGATTCTCAAACTCACGTCCATGATCACTTCTCAAGGTCTTAATCTTAATTCTACTAGGGTTTTCTACATACTTGGAATATTTGACAAAATAGGAACAAGCTTCACTTTTGTGAGCTAGAAAGTATACCCAAGTGTATCTAGAAAATTCATCCACTAGAACATAAACATAGTGCTTCCTGTTTAGACTTGAAACTCTTGATGGTCCAAACAAATCCATGTGAACCAACTCAACTGGTTGAGAATTTGAAACTTATTTCTTTGGTTTGAAAGAAATGTTGTGTTGTTTTCTATTTTGAAAGGGATTACACACTTTATAAATTGGGAAATCTAATTTAGGTAGGTATCTAACTAAATATTTCAACGATAGCGTCCTAAGTGATTGCACATTATAGTGTCCTAATATTCTATGGAAAATCCAATATTCTTTATGAAAAGCATTTAAACAAGTATCATTCTGTTTACCTAAGGAATTTACATCAATAGCATAAAAATTCTCATTTCTTCATGTAGTAAAAACTAAATAATTTTTTGAATTAAAAACATTGCATGAATCATTCTCAAATTTAATATTAAATCTATCATCACATAACTGAGATATGATAAGTAAATTATACTTTAATCCATAAACAAAAAGTAATTTAGAAATTAATATTGTTTCAGGGTTACCAATCTGGCCTAAGACGATGATTTTTCCTTTTTCATTGTCACCATAAGTGACATTCCCAACATCAACATTAATTAGACTCTTGAAGCAAGATTAGTCTCTTGTCATATGTCTTTAACATCCATTGTCCAAGTACCATAGGGTCTAATAGGAACTCTTTAAGCAACTTCCCTACAAAACAGATTAAACATTGGATAATTTTGGTACCCAGATCTTCTTGGGTCTAGAAAGGATAACCAATAGAACTTTGGGAATCCATATATTCTTTATAGGTTATCTAAAATCAACAAACATATTTTGAGACATAAATACTTTGTTCGGTCCTTTATAAAACAGTTTCTCAAAAGATAATCTAGAATTAGTAGTGAACTGTCCAGATTTTAGAACAAATGTGGTTTTGCTAATTTGTCTTTGTCCTGGATGATATCCTAGACCAGTTGTATATTTTTCAGCAATATTTTTTCCTAGAAACTGTGTCAAGGTATTCCTACCAACAGTGAACTTATCAATATCCTTTCATAATTTTTCATTAGATAATTTTATTTGAGTGTTATCTTTCAACAGTTGAACATTATTTTCTTTTTCTACACTTAGATCTATTTTAATATCATTGGTCAAGGAATGCTGTTTCTTTAAAGATTTATATTTATATTTTAGTTTATTGAAGGTATATTCCAGAATATTTCAATATTCAAACAGTTCATCCTTAGACATATTTTCATCATTATCTGGATCACTGTTATTTCCAGAATAATAATCATTTAGAACAGGGGAAACAAGTACCTCAAATATGATAGTCATGAAGCACATGTTGGCATGATTCTTTTCAGAATCTGTAGCTTCTGATTCACTTGTTCTGTCTTCCAAAGCACTCCATGTTTCTTTCATGGATTTCTTGTACTTATTTTCCTTATAATCATATTTATTTTTGAACTTTAACTTCGTACAGTCATCCTTAATGTGTCCTTTCCTCTTGCATTCATAACAGACTGTATCATCTTCCTTATCAGATTTCTTCCAATCCTCTTCCAATTACCTTGTTGATCATACTTACCTTTTTAGTTTGGTTTTCTGAAAAAACTTCTTCTCCCAATAGAACTTATTAAATCTCATGGATATTTGATCCATTTCTTCATCACTGTCTGAATCTGAATCTTCACTAGTTGAACTTTCAGTAGGTACATGTATTTTCTCCTTGTCATTCCTCTTTGAAGCAGTAGAATTGAATGCCACAAATTTTCTTTTGGGTTCATCATATTCTTCTTTGTTCACCTTTATTTATTCTTCATACATCATTATTTTACCAATAAATCCCTTAACAGGTTACTTGATGATGTCACATGACTCTCGGATAGAGACAATAGTGCCTCTCCATATGTTTGGGAAACATCTCAGTATTCTCATGATCTACTCCTTCTCTAGAACAGCTTTTCCCAATTAACTCATGGTGTTGAGAATCTCATTAAACCTAAGGTACATATCAGAAATGGGTTCATCAGGTATCATCTTAAAATTATCATATTAAATAGTATATGTATTTAATCTCATTTCCTTGACATTGGTTGTTCCTTCATGAGAAACAACCAAGGTGTCCTAGATTCCATGAGCTGTTTTACATGCAGAAATTATGTTAAATTCCTCATCTCATAAAGAGAAGTAAAGGGCATTCATAGATTTACAGTTATTATTATAGTCATGCTTTTTAGAAACATCCCAGGTAGATCTAGCAGTTTTGGGGATCTCATATTCTGATTCTATAGAAGACTAGATATCAAAAGCAATACTTTCAAAATGAATTTTCATTTTAATTTTTCACTGAGCATAATTCACACCATTAAAGAAAGGTGTCATGTTAGTAGCAGCACCTTCTAGTCTATTGTCCACGATTAGATTTTAAATAATATTAAAGAGTTAAAATTTAGAACTAACATAAATTTATGATTTTTAAGAAAAAACAAAAATCACAGTTTGAAAAACAGAGGGTTTGAAGAATTTTTATAAATGAGAATGTTTCCTCTTATACAAATTGTTGGTCGGAGTGGATACTCAAGAGGGGGTGAATTTAGTTCCAATTAAAATTTCTGTTAAAAACATTTAGGATTGAACTCCCACAAATTAAAATGGAATAGTCAATTAAGGCAGTAGAGATATAAGTGACTTATTGTTCAACATGTTTCTCAAAGGTTCATTACTCTTCAGTTGAATCAGTATGAGAACTAATTCAACTTTTGAAACAAGTTTACTAAACAAATAATATATACACACTAACAAGAACTAACTATCAAAGTGAATGTAAAAATAGATTTCTGTCTTTGAAAATATAAGCACATCGGATAAATGTAAAACAGAGTAAAGGAAAGATGAACACAACAATTTAAACAAGATGTTTAGTCTAAAGACATGACCTAGTCCTCTCCACTTGGTTATCACCAGCCACCATGAAATTATATTAAAAAGTGATACACAGCCTGTATCGGGCTTTACAACAGTTTTCAAAAACTGTCTGGGTTTTACAACCTCTACCATAGTTATATGTGGGAAAAATATAACAACCAAGCCACACTAGGCTTCTTCTACAGTTATACGTGGGAAACAAATATAAAGAGTGTTTGGTATAGGGATTTTCGGTGTCCCTTAGTTCAAGCACAAGAGTTAGTGTGTGTAACATAGACACACTTCTCAAAAATGTAAAATAATTAATCACAATAAAGCTAAAGATAGTTGTGATAAGTTTAGAATGCTCTATTGTGTTTATAGATGAGCTCTGGACTTGTTGGTATAAGGGGAATGAAGTTTTGGTCCTTCTCTGCAAGTTTCCTCCAAAAAATAGTGTCACAACTTCCAGGTTCTGACTTCCAGATGTAGAGATGATCAGCTTCTTGGGTTTAAAGCTCTTTTGAAGCATACCACTACATCTTGAAAATATTATTTCAATAGATCTTCATGAAGCTATCTATTCTTCAGAATGATTGCTTGAGTGTTCTTCTTCAGATTGTGTATGTTTTACTCTTATTAGTGTTCTGAGTATATTCAATGTGTCCAAGATTTTCTCTTGTTTCTGTGTCTTCTTCGTATATATCTCTATGGTGATTATTCTTTTGATGTCTGTATCTACACATATATATATATGTACATTTTTTCAGCTGAGCTTTTTCATTTGGTTCAGTAGAGGCTGACAAGAGAAATGTTTCAACCAGGTGTGGTCTTCCTCGTACATTGTACTGTCTCCTGATATGCCTGCAAATAACATTAATCAATGTCAAGTGCATTCATTTGTCCAGACATGACTTTTATAATAATAATAATAAAATTGGTAAACAAAATAATAGAATATCATTAGACTGGTAGCAGATGCATGTCACACGGTAGACTTCAATGGTAGTCTTTCCAACTGTGGACTTTATCAGTAGGATCTTTGTCTGTAGTCTAGTAACGGTATAATTTGTGTCAGTGGATGTCTTGTAACGGTAGTTGTTACCCTATTTAACAATAGATCCTCATTAGTGGACTCCAACGGTAGGATATTCAACTGTGAGCTTCATCGGTAGACTTGTAACATCAGACTATTGTAACAGTGACCTTTCGAGTGGTAGACTTATCTCAATAGATAATGTCATTAATAGTGGAGTATGTCCATTAGTAGACTTTGAACAATAGTTGACTATCTTGACAGAAGGAGTTTTCTGGCAGTAGCCTTCTACTAACGATAGACATGTTCAACTGTAGACTGGAACAGTGAGGTTCTCAACAGAAGACTTGAGACAGAGTCGGGTAGTGAACTTCTTACATAAGCATTGCCATAGTAGTGACCTTGTGATGGTGACTGTTTGTCTGTGAGCATTGATAAGCAGATCAATGGTAGACTTGTGACAATAACCTTTTACCGGTATCCTATATTAGTGACAGAATATCTTCAACGGTAACCTTCTAGGATCAGTGAATTCGTGTAATAGTGAGCTATAATGGTGACCTTGAACAGAAGACTCTAACCAGTAGTCTTTAACAGTGAACTTATATTTAGATGAATGTAAACTGTAAGCTAATGCAGCAAAGTCATGGGACTAAGAGTATACATTTTCCAGGATAAAATAATTATAAATACATATTAAAAAGATTTATAAAAGGACCTAATATATCATGATAAATATTTAAACATGATTTGTGAATATCAAAACAGGTGATTCCAACAAGATTCATTGAAGAAAATATAATAAATTTTTCATTTTTCATTTGTACATTTCCCAAAAAATTCTTTGAAGCATCACTATAAACCAAAAAACATCCCCACCTGCAGCTAGTGTAAGTAATGGTTTAGTGATACGATGTTTTTTCAACTTCTTAAATCTATATTCGCATTCAATAGTCTACAAAATTTTTAATCCATTCCATGTTATATTGGTTAGTGAGTTTAAAAATTGTTAATTTCTTTCACAAATTATCGTTAATACATAGATAATACCAGGAAACTATGAGTGTCTATTATAGATATTGGTTGAGGCTAGTCCTCAACTACCATTATCATAAAAGGGTCCACAAATATCCATTTACTAGTGATAATATTCTCCAAGAGTGGTAATACCTTATTCTATAACTCACATTTACTATATTTTCTTAAATATTCCCATTTCTCAAATACCTTAGCATATTATTCAAATTATCCTCATACCCCTCCATTCTTTTTGAGTATATCAGAATACCAGCTTTAAATACAATAAAAAATTTATCGACGTAATCCCCAAAGACCCTATTCATTATGTACATAAATAATACTGTAGAATTAGTGGGTTTTAAAGGAATCACTACTAACACATAGTGTCCCTACCATATTCGAAAGAATGTTTTGAGAATATCTTCTTTATTCATCTATAAAGTTTGAAATCTTGAATTAAGGTCCACCATAGAGAAATATCGAGCTATGTGTAATTGATCGAACAAGTTGTGTATCCATGTTAGAGGATTATTGTTTTTTATCATGTTTTTTTGAGTTCAAAATAATAATTATAGAGGTGAATTGGACCATCATTATTATAGGTAAAGAGGATCGATGTATCCCGTAGTGAAGCACTCAATCATATGAAGCAATTTTCAAGATTATCTTATAACTTCTTTTTCAGTTCAACCAGTTCAATGGTGGACTTTTTTGTAAAGAGTCATTGAAATGGTAACAGATCTAGGTATAAGTTCAATTTATAGCTCAACATCTCAGTTAGTAGGAAGATAAAGAAACCCTTTTGAGGAATATATCTGTACAATATATCACAATGGGAATGTCTTTAAACATGTTTATATCCATTTATATCAATCATTTAGTCTAGATATTCTTCCTCATAAGACAAAAATATAAATTCAAGAATAGTATATAATATGGGAGGATCATCCTATCCATTACACTTATAAAAAATCAGAGGATGACTTGGGATTTAGAGAGTGATCTCCTGTAATCTACTATTGATGTTGGATTTATATAAGGATATCCAATCCATGGACTAAATAGTATCAAACCGTACTAAAGTGAATGTGATGAGATTTTATGGAATATTAATTAAAAAAATTGACTGGTTTGGAGTTATATATTTGGTATATAACCATCACTCCATTTTCTATCATCCCAAACAACTCAACATCCATGTTATGAGGTAGGGTTTGAATGTTTTTAGTAAACATGCAAGATACGAATGAATGTGTACAACCAAAATCAAAAACTATGTTCTCTATTCTTGATTGAATTACAATTATACCTATCAACACATCATTTCCGGCATACACCTCAAACATAGTGATATTTTATTCCCTTCCATGCCACATGGGATTTTTTTGTTGATGATTATCTCCAACCACCCTTGGTTTAGGTAATTGGATTTCATAATTCAAATGTTCATTATAGTTAACATACTATAAGTAAATCATAGTGTTGATACTCACATTCTATTATTCTATTTCATTAGTGGGACTATTTGGTTCCTTATGGAACTAATTATCCTGATTCCCCTCTCTTCTACACTATATGCATCTTCCAGTTCCCCTTAGGCAGTTTCCATGATGCTTCCTCCCAAAATACTAAAAAGTGGGATGTTGGTTTTTCATTCCTCCAAGGGATTTATCTATTCAATGACCTAATGTAAAATCCTTTTTTTTTGTTTTTTGTATCCATTCCCATGAGACCACTGAGATTCACCAATCTACATCTCAACATTGGTGGAACAATAAACAATCTCATTAGAACTATCAATGTCTTTAATTTACAATTTTTTTGAAAGTTCAACATTCACTAACTAAAAAAATATTTTGACTTACATTTGTTACTGATAACAATGAAAAATAACTATTGTTGAAAACATGTGAGGTTTTCCTCATACACCCTAATTAAATCATCTTCCGTTTTATTCAGTCTGATGAACTACCTCTCTATTTTCGGATGGAGAGTTTGTGGAAAAAATTTATTGAAAAATATTTTATTTAATTATTCCCATTACTTGGAATCTATATCCTCTTTCGAAATTCTGATCATGACAATTTTCATGAATGATCAGATTATCCCTCAACGCGATAGAAGAAAAAACAACATTATCTTACTCTATAAATTCAAGGATTGAGAATATATTCTCAATAGATTTAATCCATTTTTTAGTGATAAAGAGATCATAGTATCCATTAATGGTCTGGGTAAATTATTGTATAAAATACTTATCCACACATGATCTTTATTAGGAAGAGTAGAGTCTTCTAAATGATTCATGTTATTATTCATAACATTATCTATTTGAGATATTACTTCCATGATTATCTCATCTCGTACTCCCATAAGGTTAGGAATATCATTGGGGAAGTCATCAAATTTACTATTATGTGGGTGGTGGTCATGATTTTTCAAATATACAACCATTAAATAAGTTAATTAAAAAAGATAATACTTTAATAAAAGGTAAGCTTATTATCATAAAATCAATAACTGATGAATGATATTTGTGTCATGCATTATTTTCCTCTAGGATTCAATATATTTTATCAATAACAATATTTCCTATAATTTTTTTAACCTAAAAATTAATTCAATTCTTTTATAATGGATTGAAAAGAAATTTTGAATTTCTAAATCATATCCCCTGAGAGTGTCAAAATAGAACTGTATCAAAGACTATTTTCCTACACCATGGGATGGATTAATCCATATCAATGAAGCCTTTTGGGGTTATTATCCCTAGGTACCACTGTTACAGAGACACACCCACTTGTAGTATTCAGTTAGGGATTAATTTACTTGAAAACCTACTATCTATATAATTCACTCTGATTCCATTATATTTTTGTATATTTTGAATTATCCTAAGAGTTATCCTTATAATTTCACCTAGGTTTCTCCCAATTTTTTTATCACCCCACTTCCAATTTTTAACTAAACCTTTAATCTAATACAAAAATAGTTACCCATGTGTTTTACATATATTAATACATTACTATTAAAGATAAATATACATTAATATAAATAAGGATCATAATGGCCTAGAATATTTGGAAAGCTATTTTAATATTACATCACAATGAACATAAAACATATAATCCTAATTACATTCCATATAATAAGATCCAAAAAACTATTTGAGCGCCTAGAACTACATGTGATAATTTTTTGAATACATAATGAAACGTGGTGAGCTAAAAAACTAAGTAGGAGAATAAAAATGACAATGAAACATAAAACGAGTGCCAAATTATAACATGATATCATAAAAATAAAGTCTCATGAGTAATTTCATAGAGGAATATCATAATTAAAATGGTATCGTAAGATCATTGAATAATAGTAAACTTGGAAATAATATATAAGATAACATAATACTGAAAGAATTCAAACATCAAAGACATTATCACATGATGGATAAAATCACATAATAGACTAGGATTACTCCATGATCCCATGTATGGTGCCACAATAGAATAAATAATTACCCAATGCATGGGAGAAATATTTGGGTGCACCCGTCATAACATGTTCATGATCTATGTCTGTTATATAATGGAAATAAATCATATCAAATAACATAATAGTTACCCATGAAATAATGGGATTTAGAATTATAGAGACCCCTACTTAACAAACATTGATATTACAACATTATAGATGAAAATTCAGCACAATACAAAAGTACATTCCCAAAGACTATAATAGTTTAGTGCCTTTGGAAACATGGAAACATAATCTTTCCTTATAGTGATAGATCTGAAATATATCCATTAAAGGTCTTCCCCTTTAGTTCTCTACCCTAAAAACATTATTTATAACGAAGGTAAATGAAACATAAAAAAGTGGAGAGCTCAGATTCCATGTAAGGGTAAACAAGTGGGATATGTAAGCATAATATGGGCATATGGGTATGAAGACATATTCATAACATTATAAGATCATACCATGTATATCAAATATCATAATCAGGAGTGATGGAATAAATATTGGATGTCCATAAGACATGAATCATAAGGGAATCAAGATCAAAATCCCCTAGAGAGTAATATAAAATATAAAATATAATTTGTGGGATACACATAAAAATTTATTATCATTCTAAATAATTAAAGGACCATTGCCAAAAATTATCAGGGAACATCACAGGGACTACCCCAACTATGTGGGACACATCAATATCCCTAATCAAATTACTTTCCTTATAGAGGATTGGGATTCCCCTTTTTTATATAGTGAACCAGGACCATCGAATTGATTCCCATATTAATCTCATGAGATATAAATATTTACCCATTGCATTGGAGGGAGATATAGGTCCCAAAAATCACAAAATGGAATCAATCAAACATGTTCCACAAGATCATAAGAAATAAAATCTGAACCCATTAAATTAAATTTCTTTTATAAACATTTCATCATATCACAACCTATGAAAAATAGATATGTTTCATAATCATTTATTCAAATAGTAACTCGTGAAAGAGAAACTAGTTTCATAAACATCATACCATAAAAAGTAAACTATTAAAAGAATGAATATGAATGGAATACATTGATAAAATATTTATAAATCAATGAGTAACACCAATTCATTTAATATTATACGGAACATAATTTTTTTAATTTTTTTAAAAACATTTCTTGATTAAATTATCTGTTCTACTTTGAAAAACACTTTTAAAAAATAAATAAAAATTTAAATCTTTCTCATTTAAAATAGATTTTAAATAAATAATTTTTCCCAAAAATTCATTTAAAATTAGAAAAGAATATCATTTAATAAAATCATTTTTAAAAACATGGGTTTTTGAATAAAAAAGATTTTCCACAAATGATAGAAATAATGTAAGATTTCAATAAAAAATTCCTTAGTTATCATATGTAAAAAATAGTGTAAGAATGGTAAAAATACATGAATATAACATGAAAACAATATGAGAAAATTCATGAATTTTCTTGAGATATGGATAAGAATATTTCATCAAAGATACCAAAATCATAAACAATCTGAATAAAGGATGAGATTATTTTAATAAACACTTCCCACTTTGGTAACATTAAATCATAATACCAATGAGAAAATATAATTTCATAAAGTCTATAATATAAAAAATGAAATAATATTCATTATATAATAATTTAATTCAATAGTATATAAACCTATTAAAGTTTATAGGTGCATAATAAAACATGCGTCTCAATGAATGAAAATTGAGACAAAATTACCTTACTAATTTGTTAACTCTAAAACTGTAAAAACCATGAAAGAGTTATAATAAAATAGATATTTAAATAAAAAAATTTAAGAATATTAAAAATTACATAAATTCACAGGGAGTATATTCTCCACACAAAATAATTGATTGGTGAATATGGAATATGTCTCACCGAATTAAAAGTGAGACTACAGATCCCTTTACATTGTGGCTTAACTTTCTATGAACTCCCTAAATCCTCATTCAAAATAAATATAAGTTTATTATAATGTAATAAAAAACCATACTAAATTATATATTACCATATATTATGTACTTATCACTTTATATTACCCGTTTATTAAAAATTCCATGTTAATGTTATGTTTTGGGTAATAACCGCTTGGTTTTTCACATGCGTTTTGATTTGGTATAGTTTTGGGCCTATTACATGTATCATGATTTTTTTCATCTATATAATGATAAAAATGATATAAATATCATATATATTTAGTATATATGTATTTATTATAATCTATATAATATATATGTATAAAATTCAATACACTGTTCCTGGAGATGGAAGGTTCTACGTACGTGTGACCGTTGTTTCCGTTTTCTTGGTGTATAGAATGAAATATAATAAATTAAATATATATAAATATATATATATATATATACATTATAGTAGAATTATTATTTCATATATATTATATTTGTTTACTAAACCCATACTTAATAAATTCTTTGTAATGTGTGAACAAATCACATTTCTTTGAGGAGGCTTTACCCCACATATCCACAAATGAAGTTACTATATTGAAAAAAATAAAAATCATTAATTTATGTGTTATATAATAATTATAAAATAATAAATAAATCTAAAATATCAAAAATATAATATAAATATACAAATTAAACTATTATTATGAATCTTGAATGGTGGCATGGAAGAACGAATGACATCAATACACAATGTGGTAATCCTCCATACCTATGAACAATGACTGCATATCTGATTTGATTGATGTGTGTGTGAGTTAGGAATATACCGTTATCATAAAATATCCAATTATATTTTGGATAATTATGTTATTATATAATAATGGAATACATATCATTTAAGGGGTTGAAAATGAAATAAATCAAATGTTCGTATTGAAGGATGTTACCTATTCATTCAGTAACACCATTTTCATTGCACAAAAGGTATTAAATTGTTGGATTTATAACCAAAGAGTTGATTTTTGGATAATTATAGGGATGTTGGGAGGGTATTTGGATAGGGTTTTTCTGAGAAAAATTTCATGAGAGGTATGAAGATAAGAAAGTGGTGGAGTCCTGTAAAAAGCGGGGAAAGGACACATTGGCTATTCATGATAAAATTTGAGTGATCTCCATGTTTTACATGACCCAAAAGCATTAAAATGGACCATTATATGTCACAATAGGTTCAATATTCTAGATATGTCTATAAATAATTTATGGATAAGTGGAGGTTCATGTATACATCTAATATTCTTATGTCCAATCATTAAGAAAGCATGTTTTTACCATAGTTTCACTAATTAATTATAAATACATTCAGTAATATTTTATGTAAAAATCTAAGGTGAAATTATGATAAATTATTAATTATTGTTTCCAAAAATATAGAAATAATTTTTTTAAACTTCAATAATTGTAGTTGGTATGAATAAATTTAAAATTAATCTCATATAGGGGTTGAGAGAGCAGGTTTTTAAAGTGAAAAATATGATCAAAAGATTTCTCGGTTTTTAAGTATAAATTATACATAAAAAAGATATAAGTTAAATAAATTGTATTAATAAATGTGAAATTACACTATTTATACTTTTAAAACAATCCAAAACATAATTGAAAAATATAAATAAATTTGATGAAAAAGAATTTTTAAAATAAAATTCAGTATTTTTTACTATTTATCAAAAAATTAATCTTCTAAAAAAATAAAAAAAAACTCACTCAATGTAGACATTGATATCACATGTAAAAATATTAAGATTATTTTTTTCTAATAAAAATTATAAAATGGTCAAAAAACTTTTAAAATGGGGTTTCCATTAAATGATTCAAAATCTACACCTTTTTTAAATACATCTTTTGGTTTTTTAAATTAGATTTATTCTTATCTTAGGCTTATAAAATTTATTGTATTAGTGTCAAAAAATATTATTGATTATCTAATATATAAATTTTATTTAAAAAATTCATCAAAAGTTTGTTTAATTTTTAGAGATAAAAGGGTTATAGTATAAATATTATTGTTTTCAAAGAATATCTATTACATTCATTTAAAAATAATTTATAACCTAGATATTCATTTCATATACATTATTAAACCATATTGTCATAATTTAGTCAACAACATTCATATATTCAATTCTAATGTATAGATTATAATTATAATTGTATTTTAATATTAAAATTAATAATATATTATAGGTAGGTAAAAATGGGTCTTGCATATAACATAAGTTATTGGAGGGACTTGGTATTGGGTGTAACACCTACTATACATACTTTTCTGTGTATTGAAAGATAATATTGGTGTTGTGTGTAGTGAAAGATTTACATTGTGTTTCATAAAATGTAAACCAAACTCAATGATTTAGTATAATGAAATCTATATTAAGTGTTTTTTTGAATTGAATAATATTAAAAAGATTAAAAAAATATAAAAATATTTCACCAAACCACATGTTTTTACATTCGACCCTACCTTAAAATGATTTTTCCCACGAAATTACCTAGAATATCAATGGTTTAACACGTGATAGTTCCTTACATATAAACCCAAATAATAAAAATAAACACTAAATATTCCTTTAATAAGGGATGGTTAGAAACATAAGTGTTACCAAAAGTAACTCATAACAGGGTTTCATCATATTAGAACATATGCGGGAAGTGAAAACATGGAAATCGAAGAAAAATATATCATTCAAGTTCTTATGTAGAGTGATAGAGAACATGGTTAGGAGAAAGTTAACGATAGAAAATACACAAGCCAAAGAGGATTGAGAAAGGTAATTGGTATCATAAAAAATGATAATAACATGATAAAATTTTATTTCAATACACTTTTTATAAAGATGAATATTTTTTTGTGAGAAAATGTACTTACCTAATTTCATACCATTTTGTAAGCATGATAACAACCTTAGGTTTCACTTTGATCAATTTTCACTTCATCACTTATTTCAACAAATAAAGGTCAATTTTTTAATTTTGAGGCACTAAATGATCAGGAGGTCCATAATGTGAATGATAGGTCACTCAACTTTTCCATTTTACAAAAAAATAGGATTAGAACAATCTATGAATTACTCATATGTCATAATAATATATTAATTTATAAAATTACATATGATGTTTAAAATAAACCAGTCCCTTAATGGTTAACCTTACAACCCTTCTATAATATGAATGACCAAAACATTATAACAAAGGTCACTAAATGTCTCAAATTTTTTTTAAAATTGATCCCCCCATATATCACAAAGTTTCTCTTATTTTTCACATTCAAATCATGTGAATAACTTCATTATGTATTCTCTTGAAACATAGTAATAAAAAGAATTACCATAAATACATATTGAAATCATGCTTGTTTCCTTATTTAAAAGATTATTAGTTATATTTTTTAAATCGTAAAATTTTTTAAACTCCATCCATGATAGCATAAAACAATTTTTTATTAAATCCTTAATTTGATTCAATGTAATCACTACGATCAAATTTACTTAATAATTTCCAATATAAAATTATCCTAAAATCATTATGTAAACAGTAAAAACATATTAAGGGTTATATTTCCCTTAATATTGTGTTTCATTGAAATATCTCCTTGCTATTAAATATCTTTTCTAGTCCATCAGAACCACTCAAAATTTTCTTATAAATCCTTAGAGAAAAAGATAAGTTGAAGAATCCTTATATATTTCAAAACTCATAATTCATGAATCCAAATACATTAACAATATGGTCTCCACACTTCATTCTGAAGTCATTAACAGTGCAACCCCATCGAATTCTTTATATCTATAATATTTCACATTTCACCTATAGTCTCATCATCATCTACAATATAACCATTACTCATACAACCTTATGGATTATATATGTGAGCGTTCCAAATTGGATGTCAATTTTCATAGTTCCCATTAATTCTGTATTTAATGCATTGAACATTTAATTATTTATTCAACATTTTAATTTTCTAATTAATTGAATTAACATGAAATTTCAAAATACTATTGTAGTTACATTATTTGTGTATGTCTTTTTCAATATTAAAAAATCATTTTGTTCCTTTAATACATTCATCTGAGTTCTTATTTCCACATTTGTGACAAAAAAGAAAAATAAATATTATTTCCTCATTGGAATATATTACTTCAAATATTAATGATATCCTTCCTTCTATTCATTTGTGAGTTTTAGAGTTGGTTAAGGTACATGTTGTTAAAAATGTTCCATAAAAACTAATTAGGAATGATCACAACATCTTTCACTCTAGTGATCATCCCATATAACTGATCATCATAAAAATTTCAATCTCATTGAGCATTAACCTTGTCTCTTTTGGTTCCCTCCATTGACTAAAACCATAAAGAAGATTGTGAGAAGAACATAGAATAGAGTAAAACTGTATAATCATGAAAAATCACTAATAAGATGTCTATATTATTAAAAAAATTAAATCTATGAAACAATAGGCTTTTTCTTAGGGAAATCCCTATACATATCCTTATAAATATCCATAAGTATATCGCTAATGTTTTCTCATCCTATTTTCTAATGGATGACTATACCTTTCATTTGATTTCAACTATAGTGACCCATGCGTAACATACATGGTTATTAAATTAGTTTAGATGAATATTCATCAAATTACAAAAGTACATGTTTGATTACCTGAATATTTTTGAAACATTATATACTTGGAATAATAATATTCTATCTTGGTCCAAATATGTTCAAAATATCCTCTAAATATCTCCCCTTTTAGTGCTTCTACAAAACCCTTTTTATAACCTAGGGAATGGAAAAATAAGAAATTGGTGAGTTTAGATTCGCTAAAATGGTAAATATGGGATATATATAAACAGAACATGGAAAAATATGAGAACTCGATAAAAAAATAATATGATCATATCATTCATATCAAATATCATAATCAATATTCATGGAATAATTATTGGAAAGTCATAATAAATGAATCATAAAGGAGAGAGAGAATAATAACGGGGAGTATAAAATTTATGTAAGACATATAATTTCTTCTATACACATAAACATGTAATATTATTTACTATAAGTCAAATATTATTTCCAAAACGGATCTGGTCACTTTATGGGGACTACCCCAACTAGGCGAGACACACCACTATCCCTAGTCACATTCCTTTCCTTATAGTGGTTCGAGTTTCTAATTATTCCATATTTGATATAGTTTCAATTTGTTCCTATAGTGGATCAGTTTTACCCTTATTCTCATAGTGGATTGGGTTTCCTATTCTTCTAATAGTGGATCATGCATGTTGACTTGTTTCACATCATTTAATCAAGAGATAAATCCTCACCCAATGCATTGGAGGTCGATATAAGTCCCACACTTATCATAATGGAATGATACAAACATACGGAAATGGTTACAAAATAATAATATCATAACCAATGAATGAAAGAGGTATTATAAACATGTAATTATATCATAACTTATATAAACAATGTAGGCTTCATAATCATTTTATTAAAGAATAACCCGTGAAAGCGAAACGAGTTTAATAAATATCATGCCATAAAATCATAAACCATTTAGATAACGAAAATGAATTGAACCCTTTTTTCATAACCATATATAAGAAAGAGTAACACAAATTTATTTCATCTTATATTAAACATATTTTTTAGAATTATTTTAAAAACATATTTGGGGAAGACATCCTTTCTTATTTAGAAAACACTTTTTGAAATAAAAAATATTTTTAAAAACATTTTTTTTTAAAATAGATTTTAAAACATTAAAAAAAATTTGGAATAATTTTTCTTTGACAATTATCTTAAAATTTAATTTAAGAAAGATATTTTTGAAAACATTTGTGAAAACATGTTTTTTTATTAAAACATATTTCTGATTGAAGAGAAAATTAAGGTTACATTTTATTAAAAACATTTATTTAATTTTATTAATTAACAAAGAGTGTATGTAACGACCCAAAGTTTCATTAATGGAAAATCCCTCTTGATCCAGTTAAATATTTCTCAATGAAAAATGTTTTTATAAGATGTCAACTTATTTAGTTTTATGTTATGATTTGTGACCGTTACTTTTATAGCCGTTGAACAGTGATCACATGAGTGGTATAAATATAAGGCTTTAACGAACCCATTTTTACTCAGACAAAGGAAGCGATGGCCTCATCCAGTAGAATTTCCCCATATGAATCCCATTTGTCAGAGCTCGGAAAAGAGGTGGCGTCTTTTGGCTTCGCCCTTGACCAAGCCCAAGCTGAGCTTCATTATGTCAAGCTCGAACGTGATCATCTACGGGAAAAGTGGAAGTTGATAGAGATTACCACTCGAGCGATGTTATTCGAGCCGCCCCAAGAGTCTGTCACCATCGCACACCTTACCCTTAGGTCTTATGCAGCTATTTTAAGGGGTTATGTAACAAATAAGTAGTACCATGTTCATGTACATTATTTTTGTATATAATAATGAATATAATTTCTAGTCATTTTTGATACTTTATAAATAGTTTTTTAAGTACAAATGGTGTTTTTAGTTATTATTTAATTAAGAATTATATTTTATTAAATTAAAGTATTTTTAATTAAATAATATTTTAATAAAATATTATTAATATTAAATTAATTTTTATTAAATATAAATGATCATATAATTTTATGAATGCAATTAAAATTTTTATTAAGTTTTGAAATCCATTTCTGTCAAAACCCGTGAATTTTTTTTATAAATGTCAGTTTTTATTTTAAAAGTGAAAATTCACATATTTAGAAAATTATTTAGATAAAATAAATACTATTTTTGTAATCAGGACGTCGAAATTATCCAACGGTGAATTTTTCATAATTTTCTGAGACAGTCAAATTTTTGGGTAAAAATTAAATACCATTTAAATATATAATGTGTTTTATGACATCATAATGACCCAATGGTGATGTAATAAAATACCATAATCCTTGTGTTCGGCCAATATATTTTTTATCATTAAAATAATGAGGTTTTGGGTTTGTTTGACTTACTTTTCAAAGCATTCATGGAGCCCTCAAGACTTATTCAACACTTTCCCTTTTTAAATTAATTTCCATGGAAGTGTGACTCACCTCCACATAAGAAACCCTAATATTTTATTAATTTCGGACCATGGACTTGTAAAATATTGTTTTCCTCTTTCGTTTTCCAGAAACCATGGGCAAATACCATGGGATGGTTTGTGGTTTGGATTATTTTAATATAAGGGGTCCCAAACCTAAATAATAAAGAATTCTCTCACCTTTCCTATATAAACCCACCCAATCTCCCACTTCCTCCTCACTCAAGGCCCTTGGAGTTCGTCCAACCACTACCCTACTCTCTCTAGAATCCTCTCAAGGTGCCCCAAGCTCCCATGAAGCCTCTCACAAGCCTCTCTCTAGCCTTTGGAAGCACACTTCCAAGTAAAGATTTTTTTCTTCCTTTCTCATTTTTGTCAATTTTCTTTAAGTTGTATTTCCCTTTTAATTCCAATTATTAATGTTGGTGTATGGTTTTTCACCTCCCCAATACTGTCCTATTATTGTTTGAATTATGGGAGAACTGTTTCTCTCTCATTAGATGCCTCCCATGTACACCCGTTACTATGCCGAAATTCCGAAAGGAACTTCTCTCTCTTCTTTTACATTCAATCAATACTTTTGTATCATGAATCTAAATTCCTTTTCAATTGTTGGGACATGTCTATATATGACCTCCTTACTGTCCATTACATTTAAATATGATGAGGAACCCTTTTCTCTCTCATCAACCTTTTTTATGAGTTCTTATGTCACGCCGTTACGCTGCCGAAATCGCACCGATTTTCTAAGACAATGTCATTGTGTAGTGAATACCATGCCCATTTCTCCATCAAGGGTATTCACCTTTATGAACATTTACTTATTGATTGTAAAGTTTCATGTATGAATTACACATTCATTTATCGTGGAATAAATGATTATGTTTTATGAATCCATATTTTATGATCCATGTGGCACATTTATGCATGAAATGAAATGTTTAAGAAGGGTGCGCCCTGATAGCGCTACAATGCATTGGGTAAAGTATAGTATCATGATACGTCAAGTGCAATGAGTGTTGAATCATGATAATTCAAGTGAAACTAGGGTTTAATCGTGCTTCATTTGCAACGAGGGTTTACTAATGCTCCATGTGCAATGAGCCTTGGCTCATGCTAATTCAATGTTTAGTGTTGTTGCCACATTTCCATATTATGATTACCATGCTTTATCATGCCTTTATGTTCATGTTTCTCTTATTCTCTATTGATATGCCTATTACCTAACATGTATTGTACTGTTCATGTTATTCCATGTGTACTCCCTTACTGGGCTTTATAGCTCACTCTTTTCTTATGCATGTCCTCAGGTTATCCCATGCAATGCTAAGTATGAATGAATGTAGTGGTCATGTAAAGGAAGTTTTCAATAAAGATGTTGTATTTCCATGTTTTATGTTTTTATGTAATGATCCTAAGCCCCAAATACACTAATCCTCTCGATCTTTTTTGTTGTATCAAGTGAAGTTTTATGTAATAAAGCATGTTTAAGTTGTAATAAAAAGCAGGGTTGTCATAGTTGGTATCAGAGGATAGGTTTAGTTATTTTTGGGATTAGGAAACCCTAGTAAAGCCTTAGATACTAGACTAAGTATAATAAAAACATCCCTAAGTTTTGGTAAATACTAATTAAGTGGTTTATCAAACAAATGCATCCATGTCTGGATACGAGCAGGTAGAGGCGGCTCTGGCACAGATGTATCCTAGGGGTAAAACCCGAAAACACCGCTTTGATCTAGACTTGAACGGGAACTGGTGCACGACAACGGGCCTTTCTGCACTCTTGATTACGACAATCCCGGGGGATATGTTTTGATAAATTCACAATCTTTAGTATGAACCCTTATTAAGGGAAAAATGCCCCTAAGAATATATGTTAGAAGGTAGATCATGAAAATCCTGGATTGAATCCTATAGACTCATGAGATTAAAGTTTATTTATAAGTCATCAAGTTTTGTCTTTGGATTACCCTTTATGTGTTACCCCTAACTTTCCTTTTATTCCAGCCAATTTCCTGTAATAGGAGGACTCGCGCTAACAACTGTTGTGAAGATCAGTGTGATGATTATACTAATGAGATACCCAATCCAATGGGAGCGGGAATCGCGAACTTTGTCATCCTTCTCTCTCATCTAACTCAAGTTTTGAATAGAAACACGGGTCAAGAAGAACGTTCAACCCCCCCTAAGAAAGAACAAGTCACTATCGAGAGCTTCATGAGACAAAGGCCTCCAACTTTTAGTGGATCATCTGATCCCACGATCGCTGAGCAATGGATCAACTCCATTGAAAAGATCTTCTCTATCCATCAATGTTATGAACAAGAGAAGGTTCTCCTAGTGGCTTATCGTATGGAGGGTGAAGCTGATCAATTGTGGACGTTGATCAAAAAATACGAAGCCTGAGGAGGAGATCGAGGCTTTGGAATGGAAGGAATTCCGGAAGATGTTTTTCGATAAAAACTTTCCGCGCACCCTCCGTCTTAAGATGGAAAGGGTCTTCTTTTCCCTCAAGAAAAAAGCTGAAGAATCTGTGGGAGCATAAGATGAAAACTTCACAAGGCTTGCACGATACACATCCGTCTTTGTCGTTACCCCCGAATGCAAGGTTGACCGCTTCTTTGGTGGGCTGAAGCCTTGTTTGCAGAAAGCATTAGTGATCCGTGACTTCGACAGTTATGAGTAAATTGAACGACGTGCCCTCAAGGATGAAATGGAGATCGGAGAATCACAAGGGTATCATGAGGACAAGGAGTGTAAGGTGGAATTCAATGCTGGTTGGCCGATGGATAAATCCAATGGTGCTAAGAAGTTCTAGCACCCCACTTGCCAAAAGTGCGGAAAGAAGCACCCTGGAAATTTCCTTAGGGGGACGAGAAAATGCTTTAGGTGTGGAAGAGAAGGGCACCTAGCTATTAACTGTCGGCAATAATGACCCGCGGCTGCGACGGAGGAGAGGAACGCTCCGTTTGAACCTCAACGCATTGTTCAATGCTATAAATGCAAAGAACCGAGTCATTTTGAAAATCAGTGCCCTAATCCAAGGGTTATCGGAGGCAACCAACAACCTCCAAGATAGCAAGGAAGAGCTTTTTCCATCAGTTCTGCCGAAGTGAACCCCAAAAACGAAGTTGTGACAGGTACACTAGTTATTCATTCAAGAATAGAGAACGTACTTTTTGATTCGGGTTCTATGCATTCTTTTATATCTCAAAAGTTTAGTAGAACAATCCTAGCACCACCACAAATCATGGAAGTAAAAATGTCAATGAGTATGGAAAATGGGGAAATCATGGAATCCCATGAGTATAAGTCCTCCCCTGTTATAATCTGTGTATTGAATTTCCCAGAGAACCTCTTCATACTCCCTTTGGTGGAATTTGATGCAATTCTTGGCATGTATTGACTTTCCTTGTATAGAGCCAACATAAATTGTTGGGAGAGGAAAATCACACTCCATATGAAGAATCGACCCCTGATTCTTTACAAGTGTCGGGATGAAGATGAATCTCCTTTAGCTCCATCATCTCAAGCATGGATATTACTTTCTTATGAGCACGCATATCTGGCTCAGATGATAGAGTCCAAGGAAGAAACCACCCTTGACGAAATGCCTATTGTGAGGGAATTCGCTGAAGTGTTTCCCGAGGAAATTCATGGTCTTCCTCCACGAAGATATGTTGAGTTCTCAATTGAACATATACCTGGGGCGCTACCAATATCCAAGAATCCATAAAGAATGGCTGTTGTTGAGCTTGAAGAGCTGAAGAAACAACTACAAGAGAATCTGGATAAAGGGTTTATACGCCCAAGTGCATCACCATGGGTTTCAACGGTCCTCTTCATCAAGAAGAAGGATGGGTCAATGTGGCTTTGCATTGATTATCGTGAACTTAACAAAATCACGATAAAGAACAAGTATCCTCTCCCAAGAATCGATGACTTGTTTGATCAGCTACGTGGAGCGCAATACTTCTCCAAGGTGGACTTGCGGTCGGGATATTATCAAGTAAGGGTGAAGAAGGAAGATATCCCCAAGACTGCTTTTCGTACAAGGTACGGGCACTATGAATTCATAGTAATGCCTTTCAGACTCACCAATGCTCCAGAAATATTCATGGACTTGATGAATAGAGTCATTAGATATTACCTAGACAAATTTGTGGTAGTCATTATAGATGATATTATAATATACTCTAAAACCAAGGAGGACCATGAGGAGCATTTAAGAACTGTACTAGAGACTTTGCGCAAGGTGAAGCTCTATGCCAAGTACAACAAGTGTGAGTTCTGGTTGAAGGAGGTATCATTCTTGGTCCATATCATCACAAGCAATGGGATATCTGTGGACCCCTCCAAAACAGATGCAATTGAGGGATGGCCGAGGCCAACATCAGTAACAGATATTTGTAGCTTCTTGGGGTTAGCTGGATATTATCGATGATTTGTGAGAAATTTCTCACGATTTTACAACCCTCTTACCCAGCTCACTCGAAAGGGAGTAAAGTTTGCTTGGAGTGATGAATGCGAAGAAAGCTTCAAGGATTTGAAAAGGAGGCTTATCACTGCACCTGTTCTCACTTTACCCACAAGTGGGGAACTTTTTGTGGTATTCAGTGATGCCTCAAAGAAGGGCTTAGGATTTTTGCTAATGCAGAATGATAAAGTGATATCCTATGCCTCATGGCAGTTGAAAATCCATGAGTGAAACTATCCAACGCATGATCTGGAGTTGGCGGCGGTGATCTTTGCCTTGAAAATCTGGCAGCATTATCTCTATGGAGAGAAATGTGAGATATATACTGACTACAAGAGTATTAAATATAATTTCACACAAAAAGAGCTTAATATGCGCCAGAGCAGATGGATAGATTTCATCAAGGATTATGACTTTTCAATACATTACCACCCTGGGAAAGAGAACAAGGTGGCGGATGCCCTAAGTAGAAAGGATCCAGCTATTCTATCAATGATGAGAATTGAGAAGGATCCAATCTTCTTAGACATGATGAAGATGGACGTGGGAATCATAAAGAAGGTAACATCATCAATTCTTTCACAAATGATTTCTCAACCATCTCTTTTGGAAAGGTTAAAGGATTCTCAAAAGGATGATGTGGGAATTCAAGAAAAAGTGGACGCTATCAAAAAGGGAAAATCCTCAGAGTTTAATGTTAATGAAGACGGAATTGTGCGGTTTGGGAAAAGACTATGTGCTCCATCAAGTCCGGAGCTGAATAAGGAACTTTTAGATGATGCACATAGTTCAAATTTCTCTATTCACATAGGGAGCACAAAGATGTATCGATATCTCCAAGAAAACTTTTGGTGGGATAATATGAAGAAGGAGATCGCTGAATATATATCAAAGTGCCTGGTGTGTCAGCAAGTGAAGGTAGAGAGGCAGAAGTCTAAGGGGATGATGCAACCATTTCCCATACCAGAATGTAAATGGGAGAACATCACCATGGACTTTGTCACCGGACTTCCAAGGACATCCAAAGGCAACAATGCAATATGGGTTGTTGTGGATCGTCTTACAAATACTACACACTTCATTGCTATTCGAGAGGATTTCTCTTTGGATCAACTGTCACGGATATATATTAGGGAAGTGGTACGGTTGCATGGAGTACCACTATCTATTGTTTCTAACCGAGATCCAAGATTCACCTCTATGTTTTGGAAGAGTCTTCAACATGCTTTGAATACTAAACTGAACTTCAGTATGACCTATCATCCTCAAACTGATGGCCAATCCGAGCGGACTATCCAAACACTTGAGGATATTTTGAGAGCGTTCTCAATGGACTTTAAAGGAGGATGGGATCAACATCTTCCTCTGGTTGAGTTCTCTTATAATAATAGTTTCCACTCGAGCATCCAAATGACACCATATGAAGCCCTGTATGGGAAAAGGTGTAGAACACCGGCATGTTGGGATGAGGTCGGCGAACGTAAGATGCTTGGACTAGAAATGGTCGAAGAAATGGTGGAGAAGGTGAAAACCATTCAGCATCATATCAAGGTAGCCTAAAGTCGACAGAAGAGTTATGCAGATAATCGTCGACGAGACCTTCAGTTTAAAGTTGGAGACATGGTGTTTTTACGCATATCTACATGGAAGAAGGTCATGAGGTTTGGAAAGAAAGGGAAGTTAAGTCCAAGGTACATCGGCCCCTTCGAGATTCTTGATCGTGTTGGGGTTGTGGCCTATCGACTAGCACTTACACCTACTATGTCCAAGGTGCATGATGTCTTTCATGTATCCCTCTTAAAGAAGTACATACCGGACCCTTCACATGTACTCTCTTTTGAGGTGGTACAATTGGAAGATGATCTTTCTTATGAGGAGC
Source organism: Viscum album (assembly GCA_963277665.1). Classification (NCBI taxonomy): domain Eukaryota; kingdom Viridiplantae; phylum Streptophyta; class Magnoliopsida; order Santalales; family Viscaceae; genus Viscum; species Viscum album. The sequence goes on from OY728132.1 coordinate 496,105,547, forward strand.
AACCAGTGAAGATCTTAGATCGTAGATAAAAAGTTCTACGAAATAGGACAATGCCCCTCGTCAAGGTGTTGTGGAGAAACCACAAGTTTGAAGAAGCAACTTTGGAGTCGGAGGATATGATGAAGCTGAGTTACCCACATTTTTTTAGTGTGGGAAAAGGAAAATTTTGAGGGCGAAATTTCTTAAGGGGGGAATATTGTAACGACCGAAAGATTCATTAACGGAAAATCCATCTTGATCTAGTTAAATATTTCTTGAGGAAAAATGTTTTTATAAGATGTCAACTTCATTGGTTTTATGTTAAGATTTGTGACCGTTACTTTTATAGTCGTTGAATAGTGATCACATGAATAGTATAAATATAAGGCTTTAACGAACCCATTTTTACTCAGACAAAGGAAGTGATGGCCTCATCCAGTAGAATTGCCCCATACGAAGCCCATTTGTCGGAGATCGGAAAAGAGGTGGTGTATTTGGGCTTCTCCATTGACCAAGCCCAAGCTGAGCTTCATTATGTCAAGCTCGAATGTGATCGTCTATGGGAATAGTGGAAGTTGATAGAGATTACCACTCGAGCGATGTTATCTGAGCCGCCCTAAGAGTCTGTCACCATCGCACACCTTACCCTTAGGTCTTATGTGGCTATTTTAAGGGGTTATGTAACAAATAAGTAGTACCATGTTCATGTACATTATTTTTTTATATAATAATGAATATAATTTCTAGTCATTTTTGATACTTTGTAAATAGTTTTTTTAAGTACAAATGGTGTTTTTAGTTATTATTTAATTAAGAATTATATTTTATTAAATTAAAGGATTTTTTAATTAAATAATATTTTAATAAAATATTATTAATATTAAATTAATTTTTATTAAATATAAATGATCTTATAATTTTATGAATGCAATTAAAATTTTTATTAAGGTTTGAAAGCCATTTCTGTCAAATCCCGTGATTTTTTTTATAAATGTCAGTTTTTATTTTAAAAGTAAAAATTCACATATTTATAAAATTACTTAGATAAAATAAATATTATTTTAGGAATCAGGACGTCGAAATTATCCAACGGTGAATTTTTCATAATTTTCTGAGACAGTCAAATTTTTGGGTAAAAATGAAATACCATTTAAATATATAATGTGTTTTATGACATCATAATGACCCAATGGTGATGTAATAAAATACCATAATCCTTATGTTCGGCCAATATATGTTTTATCATTAAAATAATGAGGTTTTGGGTTTGTTTGACTTACTTTTCAAAGCATTAATCGAGCCCTCAAGACTTATTCAACACTTTGCCTTTTTAAATTAATTTCCATGGAAGTGTGACTCACCTCCACATAAGAAACCCTAAAATTTTATTAAGTTCGGACCTTGGCCTTGTAAAATATTTTTTTTCCTCTTTCCTTTTCTAGAAACCATGGGCAAATACCATGGGATGGTTTGTGGTTTGGATTATTTTAATATAAGGGGTCCCAAACCTAAATAATAAAGAATTCTCTCACCTTTCCTATATAAACCCACCCAAGCTCCCACTTCCACCTCACTCAAAGCCCTTGTAGTTCGTCCAACCTCTGCCCTACTCTCTGTAGAATCCTCTCAAGGTGCCCCAAGCTCCCAAGAAGCCTCTCACAATCCTCTCTCTAGCCTTTGGAAGCACATTTCCAAGTCAGGATTTTTTCTTCCTTTCTAATCTTTGTCAATTTTCATTAAGTTGAATTGCCCTTTAAATTCCAATTATGAATGTTGGGGTATGGTTTCTCACCTCCCCAAAACTGCCCTCTTATTGTTTGAATGATGGGAGAGCCGTTTCTCTCTCATTAGATGCCTCTCATGTACACCCGTTACTATGATGAAATTCCGAAAGGAACTTCTCTCTCTTCTTTAACATTCAAGAAATACTTTTGTATCATGAATCTAAATTCCTTTTAAATTGTTGGGAAATGTTTATATATTACCTCCTTATTTTCCATTACATTTAAATATGATTAGTAACCCCTTTCTCTCTCATCAACCTTTTTTATGAGTTCTTATGTCACGCCGTTATGCTGCCGAAATCGCACCGATTTTCTAAGCCAATGTCATTGTGTAGTGAATTCCATGCCCATTTATCCATCAAGGGTATTCACCTTTATGCACATTTACTTATTGATTGTAAAGTTTCATGTATTAATTCCCAATTCCTTTATCGTGGAATAAATGATTATGTTTTATGAATCCATGTTTTATGATCCATGTGGCACACTTATGCATGAAATGAAATGTTTAAGAAGGGTGCGCCATGATAGTGCTCCAATGCATTGGGTAAAGTATAGTATCATGATACGTCAAGTGAAATGAGTGTTTACTCATGCTAATTAAATTGCAACGAGGGTTTACTCGTGCTTCATGTGCAATGAGGGTTTACTCATGCTCCATGTGCAGTGAGCCTTGGCTCATGCTAATTCAATGTTATGTGTTGTTGCCACATTTCCATGTTATGATTACCATGATTTATCATTACTTTATGTTCATGTTTCTCTTATTCTATATTGATATTCCTATTGCCTAACATGTATTGTACTCCTCATGTTATTCCATGTGTACTCCCTTACTGGGCTTTATAGCTCACCCTTTTCTGATGCATGTCCTCAGGTTATCCCATGCAATGCTAAGTACGAAGGAATGTAGTGGTCATGTAAAGGACGTTTTCAATAAATATGTTGTATTTCAATGTAATATGTTTTTATGTAATGATCGTAAGCCCCAAAGACACTAAACCTCTCTATCATCTTTGTTGTATCAAGTGATGTTTTATGTAATAAAGCATGTTTAAGTTGTAATAAAAAGCAGGGTTGTCATAGTGTAAGAATGGTACAAATACATGAATATAGCATGAATAAAAAGGGGATAAGAAAATTCATGATATATCTTGATATATGGAACATAATATTTGATCAATGATATCATAATCATAATCAATCCCAACAAATAGTGAGATTTTATCAATAAACACATACCACTTTGGAAACATTAAATCAAAATCCACAAGAGAGAATAACATTTAATAATATTAAAATATAATGAAAAGAATAATATTTAGGATATATAATATCAATTGGACAACATATGCACCTCTTAAAAGAATATAGGTGCATAGAAAAATAGGTTTCCTAAAGAAGGAAAATTGAGACAAAATCACCTTACCAATTTGGTAAATTTGGAACCGTAAACACCATGAAAGAGATATTATAAAATTTATATGTAAATAAAAATATATTAAATATAAAAAAATAAAATTCCTTAATCTTAATTATATAAACCCCAAAAAATAATTGTGTGGTGAATGTGGAATAAGTCTCACAGAAATGAAAGAGACTAAAAATCACCTTACCTTATAAATTGACTCTCTTCGTACTTGTTCACACATCCTATATAATAAATATAAGTTTATTATGGAAATAATAAATAACCATATTTAGTTATATCATAACATATATTATTTACATATGAACTTCTATTAGTCTTTTACTAACAATTTCATGTTAAAGTTATATTCAGGTAAAACCCACTTTTTTCACATGTGTGTTGATTTTTTATATTTTGGTAGTCTTACTAATATCATGATTTTATCATAATAATAATTATAAAAATGATATAAATATCATATATATTCAGTATATATGTATTTATAATAATATATAAAATATTGTAATATGAAATGGAATACACAGTTAATGGAGATGGTATGTCATATATAAACATAAACACTATTTCCATTTTCTTGTCGTATAGAAAGATATAATGTAAATGATATATATATATATATATATGTTAAAAATACCTTGGATTTATTTTTTCATATATATCATATAAATTTTCTTAATCTATCTTTATTACATTCCATGTAATATATGAATTAATAACATCACTTTGAAGAGGTAGTAGTCCACACGTCCACAAATGAAGTTATCATATTTAAAAAAAAGAAATTATGAAGTTATGTGTTATGAAATAACTTAATAAGAAGAAATAAAATATAAATATAATTTATATTATACAAAAACAGAATTTCCATCATTATTACCAACCATGAGTGAGGAAATTGAAGAAAAAACAAGATCAATCCGTGAGGCGGTAGTCCACCATACACACGAATGATGATTATGTACCTCATTTGATGTATGTGATTGTGAGTTTAGGTCATAAAAATAGCATAAAAACATATAAATATATCTAGTATATTGATTTCATTATATAATTTTGTTATAATAATAATTTTGGGGATGGAGAAATAAATAAATCAAAATATCTTTATTGAAGGATGTTTCCTCTTCTTTGGGTAACCTATTTGGGTTTTCACCAAAGGTCATACTAGATTACAATTTTGAGAAATTGAGTATTCCGAGATGAAGGTATATAATTTAGAAGGATATGTTTTTAGGGGTTTCCCAAGACATAGGTATTGAGAGGTGTGAGGATAGGGTAAGAGGTGGTGTCCTTTATTTAAAAAGGTTTCTTTATAAAATGTAGGAAAAAATACCCTTTGAAAAAATATCTTTTTATTAATAAAATTGGATTTATTGTTATATTATTCATATTACATATATTGAATGAGTTTCAAAAAAAATAATTGATTATTTAATATATAAATTTTATTAAAAAATTCAAAAAATGTGGTTTGTTTTTTATGTTTAGATAAAATGGTGTTTGTATGTAGAACAACAGCCTTATTAGAAACATAGTTTATTTATTCTCAAATAGTTATTACTTTGAATATAAAAATTTAAAAAACAAATGGTTAATTCTATAAACAACTGTAAATAATAGTTTCATAATTTAGTTAATATCATTCATATATTTCATTCTAACATCTAGGTGATAACTATAACAATATGTTAATAATAATATTAATAGTATATTGTGGTATGAAAAACCTCAGTCTTTCCTATAACACAAGTTATCGAAGGTACTCAGTTTTATGTTTCATAAAATAAAATATTGTATTTTTTGTACCTAAACCTAATCAATGTGTTGTGCGTAGTGCAATATAAACTTTTTTTTCCTATAACAAAAGAAAAATTAGTGATTTTATAAAATAAAATCTTTATTTTTTGTTTGTGTGAGATGAAAAATATCAAAAAGATTTAATTAATTTTAAAATATTTCCCAAAATATTGGGTTACTAAATTCTAACCCCTTAAAATGAATTTTCTGTTGAAACTCATCTTGTTTATCAATATTTTGTTAACAAAATTTTCCTTTCTTATAATCCCACATCATAAAATGGAATACTAAAAATTCCATTAAAAATGGAATGTTAGAAACATAATAGTTACCAAAACTAACTCAAAACTAGAATTCCATATAGAAGAAAATAGGTTTCAAGTAAAAATATGGACATGGAAGGGAAGTGAAACTATCATATAATGATGTGGAGTGATATAGAACAAAGATATGATAATTTTAACGAGAATAAAGGAATGTCCTAAAGAAGATTGAAAAAGGTTTTTGATGTCAAAAAAAATAATGATAATCTGACAACATTTTATTTCAAGACCCATTTCCTAAATTTAGGAAACAAATCATGTGAATATGTACATACTATATTTCATTTAATTTTATAAGATCAATCCTACACTTTAGTTTTTCCTTGAATAATTTCCCTTCATATATTATACTGATAAATGAAGGTTAATTTTTCATTTCTCAATAATTAACAAATCATGAGGACCATAAATAAAATGATTGGTCATTCCATCAAGGCTTATCAAAACACAAAAATTATCATAGATTATCCAATATTAATAAATACTCATATGGTGAGATTATAATTTAACATATAAAACCTCATTCGACCATTAACACAAACCATTCCATAAATTGTTATCCATATAAAACTTCTGAAGGATAAAAGTGAAAAAATTTAAAAATGATGTCACTATATTTTTAAAAAATAGCATAACATTGATCCACTGTATACCAAATTGTGGGTCTTATTTTTCAGAGACCAACCATGTGAATTCCTTTATCATGTATTCTCTTGAAACATGAAATTAACATAAATTACCATAAATCCTTATTGAAAAAATGTATGTTTCCTTACTACAAATTTTATTTTATTTAGTCTTTAAATCAAAATATTCTATAAAATCCATCCATGAAATCATAAAAAACTTTTTTAACATATCCTCGACATGTTATAAGGTCATATATATCATCAAATTTATTTATTTATATACAATATATCTCTATCCAAACATCATTATCTCAAGGTTAAGAACATATTTAGGGTTATATTTCCCCTAATATTTTGTTTCCTATGAATATCATCATACTATTAAATAACTTTTGTATTCCATCAAAACCATTCAACATATTATTATAAATCCTTGGTGAAAAAAATATTGTAAAAAATGATTATATATTTCAAAACTCATAATTCATTAATTAAAACACATAAACACTTAGATTAATCAACTTCCTTTTTAAGAACTTAATAAGGATACCACTTCTTATTCCAAAATTTCTCATTCACTTTACATCTCTCCTGTAGTCTCTTCATCAATGAAAATATAAATAGTACTCATTCAACCATGTTTATTCACTTCCTATGCTTTCCACAAAGTACATCGATATTCATAGTACCCCACATTTACACATTTAAAGAATTTAACTATCACTGATGTCTTAGGAATTCCATTATTCTCATTCTTTTCATTAACAGAAAATTTTATTTTCCCTTTTTATATACATGGTTAGATCCATATTTTCTCTAGTAAAACCATCTTACTATTCCTACAATATATTCACTTATGCACTTCTTTCCACATTCATGACCTAAATGAAACTAAATCTTTATTTCACCATGGTCTCCTTTACCTAAAATCTCACCAAACTCCTTCCTTTTCTTATTTAGTGACTTTAAAAGTAGGTTAAGGTACATGTTGTTAACCATCTTCCATGAAAATTGATTAGGCAAGATCACAACATTATTTACTCCAGGGATTATCCCATTTGTATGATCATCAAAAAATTATCCATCACATTCAATATTAACCCAGTTCGTGCTATTTTCTTACACCAACTAAAACTAGAAAGGATAGTGTAAGGATTACTTATTGTAGCGGATGCCCACTTAATCAAGATAAATAACTTATAGGGTGTCATTACCCGACCCAAGCTGGGTCTCGAGCCGCAACTACCCCAAGCCCTCCACCATATGCCAGGGGATGGCGATAAGTTCCAGAGGCATAAATAAACTCGGGGAGGCCTTTTCCTAAAAACCTGCACACTCACATAGCCAACTCAATGTAAAATTATATTGGGGAATAAAAATATTCCACACTACTATAATGTAACCAAACATGCATGCATATAACCACTAAGTAATACTAGAGTATAAAAGTCTATACCAAAAGGAATAGTAGATAAATACACTCCCAACAAGAGGGATGCCTCAACAAGAAAAAATTGGAAAAGAAGAATTATGAGGGATCTAATTTTCTAATCTCTAAGATCTTACCACCATACGTGGTATGATGCCCTAAGTATCCCTACGCTCATCTGATGACATGATCGACCTATCCTCAATTTGAAAAATACACAACACAAGTTGGGAAAATCCCATACAGGGGTGAGTATATACATAACTAGGACACCCTGAAAAGGTGGATGGGGATTTGTAATGGATACACTGAAAAAAAAAAGTAGAGAGAACAAGGTATGGTAAGAGTGAACGAAAAGAGTACATCTCAACCCAATAAGAGAGAGTAAAAGTAGGCTCATCAAAACATAAGGAAATATAAATGGTAATGAGATGAATTCATAGTCATGTCTTATAAACCTATATTAGGAGAGTATACTCATCCATCCATGAAAATCTAGACACGGAAAGAATGTGGCATTCACTGCACGTCTTCGCCTCTCCTGGAAGGAGAGTAACCAAGTTTCAAGGAGTGGGTATTGCAACATGATATATATATATATATATATATATACTTAGTCCAAGAATCTCAAAGAAGATAGTAAGGGATATCCATCTAATACCTTGGCCCAATAAAGTGAGTATCCAAATGTTCAATAAGTAACCATAAATGATGTCTGTCATCCCTCACGTCTACCCTGAACCCACAAATCAAAGGGACTCAATCACTTGACCTTGGTACTATCCTCTTTGGGTGGATATATCTCACCCATAGAGTTATAGGTTGTTTCAAATGGATGCATCTCGGTGGAGATATCAACCCTCTTTTTCATGAGTTCAAAGGTACAGCAAAACATGTGTTTTCACTAATCTGTTGCTGTAAGGTGAAAATAAAAATATAGGACCAACTCTCTAGTTTGTCAGGGGATTCTACTCTAGTAGTAGCTATAGGGGAACAAGGCCCTGGTACATCAAGGGGATTCAACCCTAAGTCATCGAGGACCCATTCCCATGCCGATGGAGGATTCTACTTACAACCATCGGGGACTAGCACCATACACAGTAGGGGTATTCCACATAGAATTAACTACATAGAACCCAAACCCATGTTGATCGGGGATTCCACTATGAATCATCATCATAGAGAACATATTCCCTAGTGCATCAGGGGGATTTCTCTCTAGGTCATCAAGGAACTAAACAGGTCATCCCTACTTGATTGAACCTTTCAAAAAGCATTCACAATCCCACCTGATCACAGCAATCATCAAACATCGCTTGACAAGGATTTATTCCTAGAATGACTCGCCTCATATCTTGAAATCCATTATAGAGGCCATCATCGCATTCTATGTGAAAAAACACTCTCGATTGGCTACTCGAATGTCAAAATCCAGGTCCTAAGAAAGAAAAAATGAGAGATAAAAGATTCATAATGTGGCCCAAGATACAGGTTGTTCCCAAACGACATGTGACCCAACCTCATCACTTAGCCATGTACCTAGCCATACATGTGTTCTGAACTTTGAAACTATACCCATTAGAATACCATTGTACTCGAAGATTACATTGAAAATTTGGCCAAAAGGATGACAAGCACATGATTATTGTCGTTGGTCCAAATGAAAAAAAGTAATTTTACATAAATTTCTTATTCTTTGTAACCATATAACTAACAAGATCACACCATCATGATTGTTGTGAAGAAATGAACTAGATTGACTATTCACTCACCTGAAGTGGAGTCCTAGTGAAAATGAAACATTTCTCAACATTGAAAATGGGCAGTGCTTCATGGGGCCCAATCCTAAATCTTGTAACACAAAATATGGATCAAACTATTGAAATCCTCATTAAAAACACATGGTATCACCTATTCATTCATACAAAACTGACACCTGGTGACAAGGTAACATTTCACTACAAACACCCAAAATAGGCCATGTGAGGGCTATGAATTAATTACAATTTAAATGCCCTCGAGTACATCTTGAAACATCCAATTGAATTTCAATGTCATGATTCCACTAATGATGCGTTGAACAGAAGTCGTACGTAGGAGATATATCCGATACACAAATCTCCAGATAATAAGAATTATATTATTATTGTTTTATGTGAATGTTTCATTCCACTAATCCACGAACCTAAAACAAAACATTCTCATATTGAACTAAAATCTTTCATCTCAATAATAGGATTTTGTGGTCTCATATGACACATCAAACGGATGCACGATTTAGAAGTTATAGCAGTTTTAATCCACAACCCGAAGTCCCAACATGCTTCAATTATCTGGGCCTGGCCCAACCACAATGGGCTGACCCTCGGCGCTATAGCCCACCATGACGCTCCCTCCACCATGATGCATGCTTCATAGTGATCTGTCACCTCACCGCGGTGCTCTGCCATCTGTAGCCTCACCAGAGCTGCGACCTTAACCAAGATGCGCCCTTGCCAGAGCCATGCTGCTGCCTCATTCCATAGACCACCAGGACCACTCTGGTGGTTTGAAAATTTTAGAAGAGGACATATCTGAAAACCTTAGGATGAGAAATTCCCCAACACATACCCTATTTAATTGTTCCATACAATTTTGACAAGACAAAATGTATCCTCCATTGTCTCTTGTCGGCACAGCTCCTCCGACACCAAAAACATGAAACTGAGCATAGTTCTAGACTCCTTAGATCAAAAGCTTCATAGATCTATAATTTACCACATGTATTTGTTGATGTTCCGATGATGTGAAATGTTTACGGTGAATAGAGGATGACGACCAAAAAGAACAGGGGATTTAGAAATTAAACAGTCAACAACCATTGTTAGTTTAGCCATCAAGAAAGAATATCAAAGTAGGGAAAATGATTATAAGTCAATGTAAAAAAAAATTCAATCAGGGATGTGCATAATTCAAAATAGAAATCCTACCTAGACTTTGAATCCATCGTTGCATTCATTATGCTCAAATCTACTTGGATCTGATGTTTCATCACGATCCTCCAAAGATTAGGTTTCGAATCCCCACTGAATGGTGTGGGTGGAGCTCCACCTTTACCGAGAGAAATGAGCCAAACCATTTATCATTTCCTTAAACACCTATTTATCGGAAACTACGAATGGTCACAGAATATGAACCTACCACGCCCTCTCACCTGAGGTCCCCCTAGAGTAAACATCATGCTCAGAACTCAACAATTCTCTCATATTTCCAATACAAGACTCTGTTTGAATTTTATTTAATTAATATCTATGATAAAATAATTATATTTAATTGTTTATTTAAGATTTCACCCACTGTGGATTTCTCTACAGAAGACCTATGTCAAAAAAGGTGACATCTTTTCTAGGGTAAAGGTCATGCTTAAAACTCCACAGTGGCCTCACATATCTTGTCCAAGGCACCATTTAAGTGATATTCCATTTCCTTAACTTGCATAGTATAAAATAAAAATAATATTTTTGTATAATTTTTTTTGGGTACTCCGAGGCTCAGAATCGCACATCGTCTCTGCACCTACCTCTAGAAATATGTGTAGAAATATTGAAATGTCTTACATGAAAAAAGTTGGTATCTACATCATTCCATTATACAATATTTTCATCCCTAAAAAGAAAACTAGGAAAAATATCTTGGGGTACCGAGATCACACCTAGCTCTTCAGCTCTCAAGAACTCTACTATACTTTTTTGTGTTGTCACAACATGAAAGACAAGGGGATGGTTCATCCTCAAAAGATCTGATCCTATCGATGAAATCCATAGAATCACCCAAGTATCTTCTTACCTATGACACATGGAACATGTGGTTCACCAACTCTTATTGAGGGGATAGGTCATGGTGGTAGGAAACCTCACTTACCCTATGCATATCCTCCAGCACCTGGATTATATGGTTGGTCTCCCCATTTGTTTGGGGGTGAAAGGTTGTACTCATCAGCAGCAGGGTCTCAAAAACCCCTTGTAGGCTTCTCCACAATCATTATGAAAACCACACATCTTGATCAGAGAAAAACATCAAGGGAACCTCAGGGAGTTATACAATCTCTTATACATAAAACTTCCCCAAAATCACCATCGATCTATACTCCTTGATTGTAAGGATGTGGGATAAATTCAAAAGTTAGTCCAATATCGCCTAAATGGAATCATATCCCTTTTCTATTTGTGGAATATTTATGACAAATTTAATGGACATGACATCCCATTTCCACCCAGGGATTTCAAGAGGCTTCAGAAACCTACCAGAACTTAGTGGTCATACTTCACTAGCTGACAGGTGAGGCACCATAAGGAAATCATGGATATGATTTGTCTCATTTAGGATAACCAAAAAACCACTAAATATCCCTTTACATATTCCCCACACCAGGATGTATACCTAAGGTAGAAGTGTGGAACTGTCACATCAGCTCCTCCCGCATCACAACCAGAACCACTATTTACTCTAGAACAAGGTATCAGGATTCCCTCATTCAAAATATCCATTTTGTGCATTGCCTGTGAATATTTGAGTAATGAATGATCTCTATGTCTATGTATAATAATAGGGAATCTCTCACACACTCCTGAAGAGAAAAAGTCAACACCACCGACTGAGAAAAATTATAACCTTCTGATCTATCAAGGTTGGCTTATGGAAGGGTAACTACTCTAAAATATCATGAACTAGGAGAGTATGAGACATCCTAATATGGAAATATGCTACAACATTTCCCTTTTATAGAGTATAAACTATAATGAAGTCATAATCGTACAAAAATATCCAACCATCATCATTTTCTTAAGTTCATGTCTCTTTGGGTAGAGATTTATATGACACTATGGTGGTCCAAACAAACCAAAAAAGTGATGTCCCAGAAGGTAATGTTGCCACATATTCAAATAAAAGACTACCACTACCAACATTAGGCAGTGGGACATGTAGTTCTCTTCATGGGGACTCCATTACTAGGACCTCTACTTGATAACATCTATATCAATGTTGACGTTGAACATTAAAAGGTGCCAACAGATAGGGAAAGTGAATAAACTCATCCAACAGTAAGAGACTCGATGATAAAAACACATGTTATACCCCACATGTATTTTCCTCTCTTGGATGGAGAGTAACCACAAACTAGACACTCTTTAGTACCAACTATTTAAATCCCACGTGAAATAAGTTCATGTGGGAAAACTCCACTAGAAATGCAAGGACCTTCTCCAACACTCCCCTGTAAAACCCCACCATAAATTCCCAAGTCATAGGGACTCATGAACCACACCATGATACTATCAAATTTTTGTGGAACGGGCTCTCCCCATGGTTTTTATCATGTCACAAAAAATGTGCCACAGTGGGGTAAGGACCCTTCATCCTAATGAATTTAAAGCTACATCGAAAAACAATGACATAGGGTTACACCAATTCCCAAAATCACCTTAGTATAACCCTAAGAAAAAATAAGGGAGGAAGAAGTACCTTACACAATTTGTATAATTTTCTACTAAAAAGGTATAAAGGACACATATAATTCCTCTTATAACATCGCATTTCGTATGATCATATACATCCATTGCATGTAGCTTCCCACGGCCTCGACCGCCAGCAGCCTGAGCCTGACGTGGGCCTCCTAGTTGTTGAGGAAGGACCTCATAGCATCATCCACTGACCAGAACTTCTTCTAATCATATTTTATCACCACCTCCATGAAAAAAACATTATATTCTCTTGGGAGATCTCTGATCATGATAGTATCTCTACCGTGGAGGTTTTTTTACTATCTTCCTAGGAAGCTCAACATGTCTGGTCAGGAAATCCCATTCCATGTGACATCACCCATCACTAGCATTACACTGGCCCTCTATGGGATGCCCCGATGCTCTATATTGTCCCAAACCATGTGCCTGAGTCTTATCCTGGGAATATCTCTTGTGTCGAGATCTTTTCAACTGACGTCTGTTAGTTGCAACATATGTCTCATCTCTATTGTGCCCACTACCAGTTCCAACCACCTAGTGTCAACTTGAAAGAAATCTCTCTATCACAAGTGCTCATTCCATCACCCTAGTAGTGGTGCGGATGCACCAGGGTACTCCAGAGGCACATATCTACTAGTGGAGTCCCTCCTCAGACATTAGGGATTAAAAATTTTCATAATGGACCATATAAAAAAAATATCAAGTAAATTCTGTGAACCTAGTCATGAAATTTTCCATAATCATCCCTCCACACAGAATGTCTAGAAGCTCCATGAATCTAGATAGAGCATAAGATGGAGGGGTGGTACTCCTCACAGAAATGTTATTGTAAGTCATCCCATGAGAGTACTAACTCATCATGTATCTGAGTAACCAGGCTCTACCAATTCGCAACTGTTCTATGGAAAATAATGGCTGTCAAAGCCACTATCATGTCTTCCATTGTCTGAAGAAGACTGAAGAGGTGGACCATAAACTCTAGAAAATCCCCTACTACATGTGAATATGGTTCACCATGGAAACTCAATGGTCTCTGATTCTAGAACCCATAGAGTGTGCTCAGACTATACATGCCTCATCCTTATCTGTTGGGACTAACATCTGCTCAATAGGTGGAGGTGTAGCTACCTGACCAGCTGGAGGAAGGGGATTGCAAAATGGACCCCTAAACTAAGACCTCATCACCCACAGAATCATCATCACGAACCAGAGCTGGTATCCTAGATATCTGTCATCATAGAAGAATATTGAAACTTATCAAGTACTGATGCAATCAAATGAACACACACACACACACACATATATCAAACACAATGGGGAGTTGACTCAAGAAGTATAGTCAATGAATCAATCCTATAAGATGCATGTACCAAAGATCCATACAACAAATTTCTTATCATGACAAGACAACAAGTGGGTAATCATGAACCTGATGAATGACTACATCGACTGCTGCACCATCATTGGAATCCCTCACCTGAGAGACCCACTTGAGACATGTTGGCACAATTTCTATAAACCCAATGAATACCATTTTAGGGAAATTTGCAAATGACATCCCAAGGGTTGAACCACCTATAATACCAGTCTATCACGACCCGATCCATATTGGGGCTCAATCTCTAACAACCCCTAACCCACCTCTATAGGACAATGGTTGGAGACATGCCCCGAAGGAACAATTAAACTCAAGGATTCCATTTCTTAAAAAACATTATTGAAACACAAAACCAATCGAATTAAAAGGTCCAAAGTGGATGAAAAAGATGAAACACTATTATTAATTCATCCAAACATGCATATATATAACCAATAATGAATACAAGAGTAAAAAAATTTATACTCAAAGGAAAAGGGAAAAAATACACACCCAATAAGAGGGATGTCTCAGAAATACAAAAACTAGAACAATAAAATGATGAGAGATCCCAACTCCCAATATCATTGTTCCGACCACTGTATGCAGTCTGATGCACAAAGTATCCCTAAGATCCTTTGAAGTCACGATCAACCAATATTCCATCTGAAAAAGACATGAAATGTGTTGGAAAAAACCCATGTAGAGGTGAGTATATACATACCTAGTAGGATTCCCCAAAAAGGTGAAGGGGGAGTAGTAAGAGATACACTGAAAAGGAATGTAGGTAGATAGAACAAGGTACAATATGAGTGAATAGAAAGGGTAAAGATCAACCCAACAAGAGATAGTGAAACTAGACTCATCCAAATACAATGAGCTCAAAATGGTGAGAAGATGACCTCCTTGAGTCATTGCTACCTATAGTCAGAGAGTAGACTTGTCCAACCATGAGACGCTTGACCCGGAAATAAAGTGTCATACCGCACAAATTTTCACCTCTCTAGGAAAGATATTTTCCAAGAAATAAGAAGCAAGTACTGCAACAAGAAAAATATATATATACTCTCTCTCAAAGATTACCAAATGAGAGAGTAAGGGGATCTCCATATCATATCCTATCCCAAGAATGTGAGTATGCAAGAGTTACAGATGTAGCCATTAATGATTCCCATAATCCCTCATAGCTTCCTTGAACACAAAAGTCAGTGGGAGTCAATATACATACCTTGATACTAACCTCTTTTGTTGGCTAAGTCTCAGCCAAACAGTTTTTGGTTGTATCACAGGGATGCATTTTGGGGGGGAAGGAATACCTATTTATCTTGAGTTAAATGGTATGTCAAAACATTTCTGGTCACTAATCTGTAGCTCGATAGTGAAACATGATATAGAGGACCCCCTACCTAGTGCATCAGAGGGATTCAACTATAGTAGTAGCCATATGTGACCCATTCCCTAGTTCATCAGGGGATTCTACCCTATGTCAATGAGGACCCACACCCATGCTGTTGGGGGATTCATCTTTGAATCATCGAGGACCCGCGCCCTACTCGGTAGGGGGATTATACATAGAAGTAAATGTAGAGGACCTACAACCATATCAATGGGGGATACCACTCTAAATAATATTCATAGAATACCCACTCCCTATTGTGTTATAGAGATTCCACTCTAGGTCATCGAGGAACTACACTGTCCATCCATGATGGATGGTACCTATTGGAAATGATTGATAATCCTCTTTGATCATAGCCATCGTAAGACATCACCTGAAAAGTAATCACACCCAAGACACCTCACAGCATATCTTTATTTCCACTACATAGGGAATCATTATGTTCAATATGAAAAAAACAGTCAGGATAGGAAACTCACATGAAAAAATATATGTGCAAAGGAAGGGAAAACGATAGATAGAAGATTCATTAAGTGGTACCTGATGCATGGGGGGCCCACATGTTGTGAGGCCCTACCTCATTGCATGTCCATTTACCAAGCCATACTCAGGTAATAAAATATGAACTGGTACCCATAGGTGTGGCATTATACTCGTATTATTTATGGAACATTTGAGGAAAAGGGTGATGAGCACACGATTCATGTTGTTTTTCCAAATGGAAAAATGTAATTTTAGAGTCATGCCTCCTCATAAATCCACAAATAATCGAATAGATCAAACCATCATGATCCTTGTGAGAAAAAGACCTGGATAAAATATTCATTTTCCTAAAGTAGTATCCATGTGAAGAAGATTCTTCTCTCAGTATCGCACCTGAATAGTGCTTTGTGGGGAACAAATCTCGATCACAAAACACATCATATGAATCGAAATATTGTTATCCTTAAGTTACAAAGGGTTGAATATGTAACCTAATTGAACACATGGACCTACATGGAACATAAAATAGATTCACATATTAGAAGTTTCAGCGGTTTGAATCTGCAACCTAAAGGCCTGGCCCGCTTCGGACAGGTCCTGCCACTACGGCCCAATCCACTCCACCATGGCTCAACATGGCTCAATCACCTATGTGCCTCTTTCCTCACCACACCCAGCCTTTCCCAGTGCACCACCATCATGTGGCGCCGCTTATGCACAGTGAAGCTGCATGCCATCTCGTGGGTCACCACTGTCAATAGCCTCACCGGAGTTGTGGCCTCTCCGGAGACGCTCCCTCACCAAAGCCACGCTTCTACCTCCTTCTGTCGTCCACCAGGTCCACTATGATGGTCATAAATTTGAAACATGAACATATCTGGAATCCTTGGGATGATATCATTACATACTCATTCACCCCTTAAATAATCATCTCTGTTTCGATGTGATGAAAAGTAGCTTCCACTTCCACTCACTATCGCGGATCCAACATTTCCCAAAACGCAAACCCGATCATAGATCTAGAATCTTCAGATTAAGAGCTTCACAAATCTGTGCTTCTCCCCACATTTCATCGATGTTCCATTGATGTGAAATATTGATGGAGAAGAACAAACGAAGAATAGAAAGAACTAGAAATCCAAAAATTAAATGTCTATGGTCGTTGTATGTTTGGCTATCAACAAAGAATATAAAAGTATAAAAATGATAATCAGTAAAAATTGACAACAAATTATTCAATCGGTGGAGGGGGAGAGGAATCTGAAATAGAAATCGTACCTGTATTCGGGTCCACCTTTGTTTTCGTTCCACTCTGATCTACATGGATCTGATTTTTTATTGTGATCTGTCAAGTATTTGGGGATGAATCTCCATTAAAAGGAGAGGAAGGTGCTCTACTGGTACTGAGAAAAAATAATCCATGCCCTTTCCCATTTTTTTGAACGCTTATTTATAGGAAACTACCAGTGATTGTGGAATCTGAACCACCCAGATCATCTTACATGTGTTCTCTACTAGGGTAAACATCAAGCTACAAACTCAAAGGTGCCTTCAGAATTCCAATCCAAGACTCTTTTCAAATTTTATTCATATTAACGTCTGAGATAAAATAATGTTGTTTAATTATTTTATTTATATTTCTTCCCTCAGTGGATTTTTATATAAAAGAACTATGCAAATAAAAGTTTTGTCCTTCATAGGGAAAATTCCATGCTTCATATTCAACCATGGACTCATATTTTTGATATGAGCTATCATTTAAGAGATATATTATTTTTATTGTTTGTGAATTATAAAATATACTTAATATTTTCATATAATTTTTTCTGACCACTTTAGGTCTCAAAAATGTATGGCTTATCAGTTCTTAATTTTTGAAATATGTGTAGAAATATTCTATCGTCTTATAGAGAAAAAATAAGTCCTTACATAGGGTGTATAAATTTTGACACCTTATTTTAAATCTATGAAGCATTAGTCATATCCTCAGAGGCATCTGTAGACATTTCATTAGAAATATTCATAAGGATATCACTAAATTTTTATCATCCTTGTTTCCAAAGGTTCACTAAACCATTCCATTGAGGAAAACATTAGAGAGACAAGATTAACATACATGTATATGAAAATAATTAAGATGAATATTAATTACATTAGAAAAGTACATTACTGAGTGCAGTAATAGTTTTTTGTCATTTGAATCATGGAAAAATATTCTTCAATATTTGTGAAAGATCATCAAAATCTCACTTAAAGATCTTCCCCTTTTACATTCCTACATAAAAAAATTCTTATATACTACAGAAATGAAATATAATAAATGGGTGAGATCATATGCTATGTAAGGGTAAAAAATGAATATATGTAAGCATAAAATGATAATAGGGTTATGAGAACATGATCAAAACATTATGAGATCATACCCTTCATATCAAAGATCATAATCATGAATAATGACATTAAGAATAGTAGATGATATGAAATGAATCAAAATGTAATGAATATAATAAGACATGATCGAATAACCTAGAAATAAGGCATAATATTATTGGAATACAAATAAACATCTAATATCATTATGTATAAGTCAAGGATCATTTCGAAAAATTATCAGGGCACTTCATTTGGACTATAACTACTAGGTAAGAAACATCACCATACCCAGTTGTAGTCCATTCCATATAGTGTAGTGGGTTACCCCTTCCTCTCATAGTAAACCATGTTTCCTCTTCTTCCCATATTGGATTATTCCCATCGACTCATTTCCCATTATTATCACATGAGATATAAATCATTAACAACTATATTTGAGGGATATATAGGTCACACCCATCTCATAGTGGAATCATTCATACATATTCCAAAAGATCATAAATATTCATATAAAAAAACATGAAAATAAATGGATATTATAAACATGTCATCATATTATAATCTATGGAAAAGATACACGTTTCATAATCATTTCATCAACGAATAAAATATTAAACAAAAAAATTTCATATATATCATGCCATAAAAACATAAAACATTAAGATAAAGAATATTAATGGAACCCTTGGATCATATTCATAGAAGGGAATGAGTCACACAAATGAATTTATATTATATGAAACATAATTTTGAGTAATCATATAAACACATTCATGAGGAAAATATCCTTTATGCTTTGAAAATTTATGTCTAAAACATAAAAAAATTAAAAACAATTTTATTTTAAAATTTCATTGAAAACAAAGAAAATAATTGAAAATAATTTTTAATTAAAAATTATTTTAAAAAATCATTTAGTATTTTTTAGAAAAACAAGGTTTTTTGAATAAATTAGAATTTCAACTAAAGAGAGAAATAAATTTATATTTTGTTGAACTCATTTCTTTAATTATCTTATGTAAAAATGATTGGAATAATTTTTTCCAATATATGAAGATATCATGAATACCTAGATGAGAATGAAAATAATGAGATTTATTGAGATTGGGATGATAATATTTCATTAATGGAATAATAATCATAAACAATCATGATAAATCATGAGACTGTAGATATAAACTCTTACCATTATGATAACATTAAATAATTATATCCGTGAGATAATAAAATTACATGAAGCTTATAATGTAACATCCCAAACCTTTGTTAATGGAAATCCCTCTTGATCTAATTAAATGTATCTTTATGTTAAATGATTATATAAAATGTCAACTTTTTTTGGTTTTATGTTAAGAATTATGACCGTTGCTAATATATCCATTGAACAGTGATCACATGATTAGTATAAATATAGGGATTTAACAAATTGAATTTACTCAGACAAAGGAAGCGATGGCCTCATCCAGTAGACGTGCCCCTTACAAATCCCATTTTTAGAGATAAAAAATGAGGTTGTGTACTTGGGATTATCTCTTAACCAAGACCAAGCCATGCTTGAATATGTTAAGCTTGATCGGGACAGCCTATGAGAGAATTGGAAGTCGATAGAGATTACCACCCGAGCAATGTTATCTGAGCCACCCCAAGAGTCGGTCACCATCACACACCTTACTCATCGGTCTTATGTGGGTGTTATAAGGGATTATATAACAAGACCTTTTCACTATGGTTATGTACATTATTTTTTTATATAACAATGAATATACTTTCATTTTATTATTGTTATCTTGTAAATATTTTTTTAAAGCACAAATAGTATTTTTAGTAAATGTTTAACTAAGAAATTTATTTTGATGAATTAATGGAATTTTGAATTAAATAATATTTTAATGACATATTATTATTTTTATTAAATTAATTCTTATTAAATATAAATGATCGTATAATTTTAAGAATGAAATTGTAATTTTAATTAAGGTTTAAAAGCCATTTTTGTCAAAAACCATGAATATTCGATAAATGTCAGTTTTTATTTTAAAAGTGAAAATTAACATATTCAGAAAATTATTTAGATAAAATGAATATTATTTATATAATCACGATGTTGAAATTGTCCAATGGTGATTTTTTCATAATTTTCTGTGACCGTCATATTTTTGGGTAAAAATTAAATACCGTTTCAAAGTATAATGAGTTTTATGACATCACAATGACCCAATAGTGATGTAATAAAATACTATAAACTTTATGTTATGACTATGTATGTTTTCAAATTAAAATAATTTGATTTTGGGTTGGTTTATTTATTTTACAAAGCATTAATGGACCCTTCAAGACTTATTAAACATTTTGTCTTTTTAAATTGTTTTCCTTAGGAGTGTGACTCACCTCCGCATATGTAACCCCATTATTTGAAAAATTTCGGACTTTGGACATATAACATATTGTTTTCCACTTTCATTTTCCAAAAACCATGGGAAAAAACCATGTTCTGGTATGTGTTTTGGATTAGATTAATAACATGTGTCCCAACCCTAAATAATAAATAATTCCCTCACCTTTCCTATATAAACTCACCCATGCTCCCACATCCTCCACACCCAAAGCCTTTGGAGTTCGTCAAAACTCTGACCTATTCTCTATATAATCCTCTCAAGGTGCCCCAAGCTCCCAAGAAACCTCTCTCAAGCCTCTCTCTAGCCTTTGTAAGCACACTTCCATGTAAGTGTTTTTCTTCCTTTCTAATTTTTGTCCAATTTTTTTAATATTGTTATGCCCATTTAATTTCAATTATAAATGTTGGGGTATGGTTTCATACCTCCCCCATGCATCCCTATTTATGTTTAAATTATGATATACCCCTTTCTCTCTCAATAAATTCCTCCCATGTACACCCATTACTATGCCAAAATTCCGAACGGAATTTATCTCTCCTCACTTACATTCAAGCAATTATTTTGTATCATGAATCTAAATTCCATTAAAATTGTTGGGACATGTACATATATTACCCCCTTACTGTACATTTCATGTACATATTATGAGAAACCCCTTTCTCTCTCATCAACCATTTTTATGAATTCTTACATCACCCCGTTACACAACCGAAATTGCACCGATTTACCAAGCTAATGCCATTGTGTAGTGAATACTATTCCCATTTACCTATCAAGGGTATTAACCTTTATGAAAATTTACTTATTTTTTATAAAGTTAATTTATGAATTCCACATTCTTTTATAATGGAATAAATGATGATGTTTTATGAATCAATGTTTGATGATCCAGGTGGCACACTTAGGCATGAAATGAAATGTTTAAGAAGAGTACACCCTTATTGCGCTCTAATGCATTGGGTAAAGTATAGTATCATGATATGTCATGTGCAATGGGTGTTTACTCATGCTAATTCATGTGAAATGAGGGTTTACTCATACATCATGTGAAATGATGGTTTACTCACACTCCATGTGCAATGAGCCTTGGCTTATGCTAATTCCATGTTAAGTGTTGTTGCCACATTTCCATGTTACGATTATCATGCTTTATCATGACTTTATGTTTATGATTCTCTTGTTCTTTAGTGATATTCCTATTATCTATCATGTATTTTATTCCTCATGTTATTACAGGATTAATCTCTTACAAGGCTTTATAGCTTACCCTTTTGTATTCTTGTCCTCAGGTTATCCCATGAAATGTTAAGTACGAGTGAATGTTGTAGTCATGTAAGGGAAGTTTACAATAAAGATGATGTTTTTCATGTTTTAATGTTTTATGTAATGATCCTAAGCCCCAAATAAAGTAGAAATATGTATCTTCTATGTTGTATCAAATGATGATTATGTAATAAATTATGTTTAATTGTGTAATAAAAGAACAGGATTGTCATTGTTGGTATCAGAGAATAGGTTTAGTTATTTTTTGTATTAGGATTAGAAAACACTAGTAAAACCATAAATAAAAGACTAAGTATAATAAAAACATTCCTATTTTATGGTGAGTATTGAGTAAGTGGTTTATCAAGAAAATATATCCCTATCTGGATATGAGCATGTAGAGGCGGCTCTGGCACAGATATATCCTAGGTGTAAAACCTGAAAACACTGCTTTGAGCTTGACTCGAATGAGAAAAGGTTCACAACAACTGGCCTTACTTCAATAGTGGTTACGAAACTCTTGGGGGATATGCCTTGGTAAATTCACAAGCTTAGTATGAACCATTATTAAGAGTGAAAAATTCCCTAAGAATATATGTTAGAAAGTAGGTCATGTATAACATAGACTGAATCCAATTGATTCATATGTTAAAGAAAATAAGAGTTATTTATAAGTCATCAGTTTTGTCCTTGTATTACCCTTTATGTGTAACACCTAACATTAATTTTATTCCAGAAAATGGCCCATAATAGGAGGACTCAGGCTAACAATCGATGTGAAGATTAATGTGATGACAGTTATAATTAGATGACCAATCTAATGGGTGCTGGAATCAAAATTTTTTGACAATTATCTCTCATCAAACTGAAGATTTGAATAGAAACATGGGTCAAGAGGAAATTTCAACCTCCTTAACAAAGAACAAGTCACTATCGTGAGATTCATGATACAAAGTCCTCCTACTTTTAATGGATCATCTGATCCCTCAATCACCAAACAATGGATCAACTCCATTGATAAGATATTCTCCATCATTAATCATTCTGAACAAGAGATGGTTATCCTGGATTCTTATTATATAGAGGGTGAAACTGATCAATGGTGGAAATTGATAAAAAAATATGATGCCTGAGGAGGATATTGAGATGTTGGAATGGAAGGATTTCCGGAATATGTTATTCGATAAATAATTTTTGTGCACCCTCCGGCTTAAGATGGAAAGGGACTTCCTTGCCCTCAAGTAAAAAAGACGACGAATATGTTGGAGCGTACGAGGAAAACATCACAAGGCCTGCATGATAGGCTTTTGGATTTTTCATTAGTCGTGAATGAAATGTTCATCGTTTATTTGGTGGGATGAAACCTCTCCTATGGAGAGAACTGGCGATCCGTGGATTTGAAAGCTATGAGGAAATTGTCCGATGTTCCCTCAAAGACGAAATGGAGATCAAAGAATCTCAGGAATATCATGGGGATATGAAGCGTAAGGTGTAATTCAATGCAGGTGGTCTGATGGATAAATCCAATGATGCTAAGAAGATCCAACACCCCACTTTCCAAAGGTGCAGAGAGAAACACCCTAGAAATTTCCTGAAGGGGGAAAGGAAATGCTTTAGCTGTGGAAGAGTAGGGTACCTTGATATTAATTTTTGGCAAGAAAGACCTGCGGTTACGACATAGGAGAGGAATGCTCCATTCGAACCTCAACGCGTGGTTCATTACTAAATCTACATAGAACAAGGGCATCTTGAAAATCAGTGTCCTAAGCCAAGGGTTTTCAGAGGAAACGAACAACCTCCAATGCAACAAGTGTGAGATTTTCCATCAATACTACCAGAGGAAACACCGACAACGAAGTGGTGATAGGTAAACTAGTTATTCATTCAAGAATAGAGAATGTACTTTTTGATACAGGTTCTACGCATTCTTTTATATCTCGAATGGTTAGTTGAACAATCCTAGAACCACCAAAAATCATGGAAGTGAAGATTTTGGTGTGTAAGTAAAATGGGGAAATCATTGAATCCCATGAATATATCTCCTCCCCCGTCATAATCTGTGGATTGAAATTTCTGGCGAACCTCTTCATACTCCCTCTGGTGGAATTTTATGCAATTCTTAGCATCGATTGGCTTTCCTTATCCAGATCCAAAATAAATTTCCATAAGAGGGAAATCACCTTCCATGTGGAAAATCAACCCATGATTCTTTACAAGTGAAATGAAGAAGATGAATATTCTTTATCTCCATCATCTCAAGCATGGATATTACTGCCCTATGAGCACGCGTATCTGGCTCAGATAATTGAATCTAAAGAGGGAACCATCCTAGAAGACATGACAACTGTGTAGGAATTCACTAAAGTGTTTTCTGAGGAATTTCCTAGTATT
Organism: Viscum album; assembly: GCA_963277665.1. NCBI lineage: Eukaryota > Viridiplantae > Streptophyta > Magnoliopsida > Santalales > Viscaceae > Viscum > Viscum album. The sequence continues at coordinate 496,130,083 of OY728132.1, forward strand.
TCTCATAGAAGAGATGTTGAATTATCAATTGATATTATACCTGAGAAATTTCCAATATCCAAGACTTTGTATAGAATGGTTATTGGGGAACTTGAGGAGTAGAAGAAACAAACACATAAGAATCTGGATAAAGGGTTTATACACCCAAGTTCTTCACCATGGGGTGCACCAGTCCTCTTCGTCAAGAAGAAGGATAAGTCAATGTTCCTTTGCATCGATTATCACGAGTTTAATAAAATCTAGATTAAGAAGAAGTATCCTCTCCAGTGATTTGATGACTTGTTTTATCAGATTCGTAGAGAAAAATACTTCTCCAAGGTGGATTTGCGGTCGAGGTATTATCAAGGAATGGTGAAGAAGGATGATATCCCAAGGATGCTTTTTGTACATGATACAGGCACTTTGAATCTATAATAATTCCTTTTGGACTCACTAATTCTTCGGTAATCTTCATGAACTTAATGAATACTGTCTTTAGAGATTAACTCGTCAAATTTGTGGTAGTTTTTATAGATGATATTCTGATATACTCCAAAACCAAGGAGGATCATGAGTAGTATATAAGAACTGTACTAGAGACCTTGCGGAAGGAGAAGCTCTATGAAATGTACAACAAGTGTGAGTTCTGGTTGATGGAGGTCTCATTCTTCGGCCATATCATCACAAAAAAGGGATATCTTTGGATCCATCCAAAACAGATGCAATGGAGGGATGGTCGAGGCCAACATCAGTAACAGATATATGAAATTTATTGGGGTTAGCTGGATATTATCGAAGATTTGTGAGAAATTTCTCATGATTGTCCAACCCTCTTACGAAGCTAACTAGGAAGGGTGTAATGTTTTCTATTAGCGATGAATGCAAAGAATGATTCAAGGAGTTGAAAAGGAGTCTTATCACTGCCCCCATTCTCACTTTACCCACAAGTGGAGAACTTTTTGTGGTATTCAGTGATGCATCGAAAAGGGCCTAGAAAGTGTGTTGAGGAAAAATGACAAAGTCATTGACGATGATTCAAGGAAATTGATTGTTAATGAACAGAACTATCCAACACATGACCTTGAGTTGGCTGCAATGATCTTCACTTTGAAAATTTGGCGGCATTATCTCTTTTTGGAGAAGTGTGAAATATATACGGACCACAAAAGCCTCAATTATATATTCACATATAAAGAGTTGAACATGAACCAACGAATATGGTTAGAGGTGATATAAGACTATGACTGCTCAATCCATTACCACCTTGGAAAATAATAAAAGGTGGCGGATGCCCTAAATAGAAAGGACCCATCGATTATATCATTTATGAAAATTGATAAGGACCCAATATTCTTGGATTTGATAAAGATTGATATGGGAATCATAAAGAAGGGAACATCATCAATCCTTTCACAAATGATTGCTCAACCGTCTCTTTTGGAAAGGATAAAGTATTTTCAAAAGGATGATATGAGAATTCAAGAAATAGTGGAAGCTATCAGAAAAGTGAAATCCTCGTAGTTTAATGTTAATGAATAAGGAATTTTGAGATTTTGGAAAAGACTATGTGTTCCATAAAGTCCAAAGCTGAAGAAGGAACTTTTGGATGATTCACATAGTTCAAATATCTCTCTTCACCTAGGAATCACAAAGATGTATCAAGATCTTCGAGAGCATTAATGGTGGGATAATATGAAGAGAGAGATTAGTGAATATTCCTCATAGTACCTAGTGTGTCAGAAAGTCAAGACCGAGAGGAAAAAGTCAAATGGGATGATGCAACCATTGCCCATACTAGAATTTAAATTGGATAACATCACCATGGACATTGTCACCAGACTTCCAAAGACAACCAAATGCAACAATGAAATCTCAGTTGTTGTGGATTGTCTTACAAAGGCTGCACACTTCATTTCTATTTGGGAGGATTTCTCATTGGATCAACTGGCATGGATATATATCATGGAAGTGGTAAGTCTTCATGGGGTACCACTATCTATTATGTCCGATTGAGATCCAAGATTCACGTCTATGTTTTGGAAGAGTCTTCAACATGCACTAAATACTGAACTGAACTTCAGTATGACCTATCATCCATAAACTGATGGCCAATCCGAGCAGACTATCCAAGCACTTGAGGACATGTTTTGAGCATGCTTAATGGACTTTAAAGGAGGATGTGATCAACATATTCCTCTGATTGAGTTCTCTTATAATAACAATTTCCAATCGAGCATCCAAATGGAACCATTTGAAGACCTTTATGGGAAAAGGTGAAGAACACCGGTGTGTTGGGATGAGGTCGGTGAGCATAAGCTATTTGAACCAGAAATGGTCGAAAAAATGGTGGAGAATGTAAAAACCATTCAGCAGCATATCAAGGCAGCCTAGAGTTGATAAAAGAGTTATACAGATAACTATCGACGAGACCTTGAGTTTAAAGTTGGATACCTTTTATTTCTACGCATATCTCCATGGAAGAAGGTCATGAGGTTTGGAATGAAAGGGAAGTTATGTCCAAGGTACATTGGCCCCTTCTAGATTCTTGATCAAGTCATGGTTGTGGCCTATTTACTAGCACCTCTACCTACCATGTCAAAAGTAAATGATTTCTTTCATGTATCCTTCGTAAGGAAGTACATACTAGACCCTTCACATGTACTCTCTTCATAGGTGGTACAATAAATGGATGATCTTTCTTATAAGGAGAAACCAGTGAATATCTTAGATCGTAGAGAGAATGTTCAACGAAATAAGATAATTCCCCTCGTCAAGGTGTTGTGGCAAAACCACAAGTTTTAAGATGCGACATGGGAATCAGAGGATGTGATGAAAAAGAGTTCCCCAAATCTATTTTAATGTGTGAAAAGGAAATTTCGAGGGAGAAATTTATTAAGGGGGGAAGATTGTAATGACCTAAACATTCATTTATGGAAATCTTTCTTGATCTAATTAAATGTCTCTTTATGTTAAATGTTTATATAAAATGTAAAATTCTTTGGTTTTATGTTAAGAATAGTGAGTATTTATAATATAGCCATTGAATAGTGATCACAAGATTAGTATAAATATAGGGCTTCAACAAATCCAATTTACTCACACAAAGGAAGAAATGGCCTCATCCATTAGATATTCCCCGTATGAAGCCCATTTGTCAGAGCTCAGAAAGGAGGTTTCATATTTGGGATTTTCTCTTGACCAAGACAAATCCGAGATTGAATATTTTAAGCTCATGCGAGACCACCTACGGGAGAAGTGGAAGTTGATAGAGATTACCACCCGAACAATGTTATCTGAGCCACCCCAAGAGCCTATCACTATCGCACACCTTACACTTCTATCTTATGTGGGAATTATAAGGGGTTATGTAACAGGACCCTAGAATTTTGGTTATGTACCTTATTTTTGTATATAATAATGAATATACATTCATTTTATTATTCTTACCTTGTAAAAAGTTTTTTTAAAGTACAAATAGTATTTTTAGTCAATGATCAACTAAGAAATTTATTTAGATGAAATAATGGATTTTTGAAATAAATAATATTTTAATAAAATATTATTATTATTATTAAATTAATTTTTATTAAATATAAATTATTGTATAGTTTTATGAATGAAATTCTAGTTTTTATTAAGGTTTGAATGCAATTTGTTTTTTCAAAGCCCTAGAATTTTTGATAAATGTCGGTTTTTATTTTAATAGTAAAAATTAACATATTTAGAAAATTCTTTATATAAAATGAAATATATTTCTGGAATCATGACTTTGAAATTATCAAACGGTGAATTTTTCATAATTTTCTGAGACAGTCCAGTTTTTAGGTAAAAATTAAATACGGTTTAAATATATAATGTGTTTTATGACATCATAATGACCCAATAGTGATGTAATAAAATACTATAAACATTATTTTAGTCCAATATATAACTTTAAAATTAAAATAATATGATTTTGGGTTTGGTTTATTTATTTTAAAAAGTATTAGTGTACCCTTCAAGACTTATAACAGATTTTGTCTTTTTGAATTGTTTTTCTTGGGAGTGTGACTCTCCTCCACATAAGAAACCCTATTATTTTAAGAAGTTATTTCTTTGGAAATATAATTTTTTTCCACATACCTTTTCCAAAAACCACGGGCAAAACCCATGGTCTGTTTGGTGGTTTGGATTAGTTAAATGTGAGGTGTCCCAAACCAAAATAATAAATAATTCCCTCAGCTTTCCTATATAAAACCACACAAGATCTCACTTCCTCCCCACTCAAATATTTTTGAGTTCGTCCAACCCTTGCTCTCCTCTTTATATAACTCTCCCAAGGTTCTCCAAGCTCCCACTAAGCCTCTCTCAAGCCTCTCTCAAGCCTTTGGAGGCACATTTCCAAGTAAGGGGTTTTCTTTTTTTCCCATTTTGTCAAATTTTCTTAATGTTGTTATGCCCTTTTAATTTCAATTATAAATGTTGGGGTATGGTTTTTCACCTAATTTATACTACCCTATTCATGTTTCAATTATTAGATACCCCTTTATCTCTCAATAAATTCCTCCCATGTACACCCGTTACTATGCCGGAACTCTGAAATGAATTTATCTCTCATCACTTACATTCAAGCAATTATTTTGTATCATGAATCTAATTTCCATTACAATTGTTGGGACATGTATCTATATGACCCCCTTAATTTCCATTTCATGTAAATATGATGAGACACCACTTTCTCTCTCATCAACCATTTTTATGAATTCTTACGTCAAACTATTACACTGCCGAAATTGCACAGATTTTCCTAGCCATTATCATTATGTAGTGAATACCATGCCCATTTCTCTATAAAGGGTATTCATAATTATAAACACTTACTTATTGTTTATAAATTTTAATTTATAAATTCCACATTCCTTTATCATGGAATAAATAATGATATTTAAGAATCAATGTTATATGATCCATGTGGCACACTTATGTATGAAATGAAATGTTCAAGAAGGGTGTGCCCTTATAGCGTTCCAATGCATTGGGTAAAGTATAGTATGATGATACATAATTTTCAAAGGGTGTTTAATCATTCTAATTCATGTGAAATGAGGGTTTACTCGTGATTCATGTGTAATGAGGGTTTACTCATGCTTCGTGTGCAATGATCCTTGGCTCATGCTAGTTCTATGTTAAGGGTAGTTGCTACATTTCCATGTTATTATTATCATGCTTTATCATGCCTTTATGTTTATGATTTTATTGCACTCTAGTGATATAACTATTGTATTACATGTATTTTATTCCTCATGTTATTTCATGATTAATCCTTTTCTGGGCTTTATAGGTGTAACACCCGAGACTTTTATGTTATCAAAGGAATCTTTTTCTACACAACACTTTCTTGGCTTTCTTTACACGCAATCGCGACCTTCCTCGATAGCTTGCGTCGTACGCAATACCGAGTTTCACTAAACAACAATATGCTATTAAAACTAGCCGTTATGAATAGTAATAACCACTTTTTGAAATTTTATAAATTTTATTTTTCAAAATGGACTTCATTTTTGGACTCAGAATATCGAAATTAGCCTAGGGTGAAATTTTGGTATTTTTCTGAAAACTTTCAATTTTTGATGAATAGTGAAACCACTAAGTGGTAGGTTAAAAACTGAATTTTGCATAAAACTTAATTTTACCGCTTCTGTGAATGGAATTTCAAAAATCCGAGAGACACGGTTAATATCAAGGACTAAAATGTGGTTCAATGAGATGAAAATAATTTTTTGGTGAATAGTAACTTTTTACTATTTTTACCGCGGTTAATAGTAAATAGGGTAACTAAGGGTAATTATGATATTAATATTACCCTAACACATGTCCTAATTCTATTGGACAAGTGTAATTCGACCAAAAACAAACTTAGGAATAAAATATGACCATTTAGGCCCACTTGGATTAGATTAGGACATTTATTATTAATTTATTTAAAGAAGGGTTAAAATAGTTAAAATCAAAGTTTAATAAGTAAATCATTTTTAATATAGGGTTATACATAAGATAAATTCAATTGTAAATATTCATTAGAAATCTAAAAAGATTTCCTACATGATGGTATTTTATTTGTAATTTTTAGACATTAAATAATTTAATTTATTTATGACACAAAGATGATGCAGTAATTATCTTATTAATGAAATATTGACAAAATTGATAATATAAATACCAAAATAAATGTAATTTGAGACTTTTTATGAATTCCACTAATTTTCTAGGTTACTATGATATATTAGTATTGATTTAATCAACTTGGTTCGAACATATAATTCTGTTATGACTTTGACAAAAATCATATATCAAATAGTGTCAAAATTGACACAAAATAGTTTTTAAATCAAATATTATATTATTAATTGTTATTTTATTCCTAAAAATCTAAGGTTCGGCCAAATGACTTAGATAAGGATATATATTTTAATAATAAACAATTTGGGGTTCTTTTGGCATGTTATAGTAAGTGTATTAACCATATAGTGAAAGAAAACAAAAAGTCATGGTAAAAGTTAAATTATTTAACTTAGAGTTAAATCTAATTGATAAGGTTAAAATAATACCCTAAACTTGTCTAAATTCTATTGGTTGATAGGATTTCGACCCATCCCCACTTTGGCTTCGAAATAAGACCCTTTGGAACCATTATAAACCGATTTTGACTTTAATATAAAATAATATTTTGAGATATTCCTAAGGTGCCCCTCTCCTCCCTTATAAAAGGGCACCTCCTCCCCCTCCTCCTCACACCAATTTGAGCACTCAAGCTCGGCCAACCCCTGCCATTTTCCCTTCTCCACTTCCCTAGAATAATCCTAGAGGTCCTGGTCTTCTCCAAAGACCAATCTTAGTTCCTTAAGTGGAGGATTCAAAAAGGCGTTCCAAAGAAGAGGTAATATCCATTACCGATCTTTTCAATTTCTTTCTTCTTCAACTTCTTCTTCTTTAGTTGTTTCATGATAAACTAATAACATCAGTATTACTTACATACTGATATGTTATTATAAATATGAAACAACCCTAATTCACCTTCTATCCATCCTACGGAAAAATGAAATCACCGCGCGTGCGTACGTACGGAATACCGTCTCCACGCCGTGGTGTAATCTATTTTCCACCATCACCTTACAAGGATGGGTATAATGGTGTAATCAGTAACTATATATGATTATTATTAAGTAATATTGATACTGAAATAATATATATATATACTCCAATACAATTCCATGATCATAGGAACGATATCATCACTCGTGCGTACGTACGGAATACCGTCTCCACGATGTGATGCGACTCGTTCTACATGATCTTCATTTCATAATGATTATATAAATGAATTGAATGAATGAATATGGTATATAATACACTAATACCATTCTGGAAATGAATTATCTATAACCTAAAGATAAGAATAAGAATTTATTCGACAAAACACGCATAAGAACAAAAAGTTATAAAGACCCGAGTAACAAGTAACAATGAAATATTACTAACAAGAAGCTAATAATATGACCATATATGATCTCATATCAATATGTATGATTCTGGAATAAGTCAATAACATTATTTAAACCATTATACAGGAGCTTCGGACACGAACAAAGAAAATCGGACCTAAGGTAAGGGAAATATCACAATCTCATTTTTATCTGAGATTGTTTATTCGTAAGTATTTACTAGGGTGTATTTTATCATCCACATCCATGTTCCCTCAATATGTAATATTGTTTCCATCCACTTGAAATAGTTTAAATCCAATTTTACCCTTAGGTGAGTTTTTAGTAAAGAATATGAAAGGAATCTTTTGTCGTTTTTCCGTACGAGGTACTTTTTGACTTTTCCGACAAAAGTACGAAGAATGTTTTTTTTAACTTATACGGCATGAATGGATTTTTAAAACATTACATCAAAGAAGCTTCCTTTACAAGTTTTCAAGTTTATTTTTAATCAACTTCTTTTATTTTAAAGTTGTATGACATGTTATGAAAGGAAAAATATTTTTGAAGAAGAAAGGATATTTTCCTCAAGAATTCAATTCAAGTGTTTTATCAAAATTATTTTCCATCTAAGATAATAAAGGGTTCTGTTTCTATCCATATTTTTACATTGGTTTGACTATGTTGTGATGGAATTATGTTTATGAATTCCTTTATCATATATGAATTGATTTATGATTTCATGATGTTTCAAGAATCCCATTTTTGTTACATGTGTTATGCCATGATGCATGTTTTATGATTATGTGGCACACATAAGAAAGGATTCATTATAAGATGGGTGGGACCTATATCTCCCTCCAATGCATTGGGTAATGATTTTATATCTCATGAGATAGACATGGCTGGAACGGAAGGTTATTTCAGTTCAGTGATACAGGACTGAAACGAGGAGTGAACTCGGTTCACAAAGGGACTTTGTCCACTAAGATAGTCTTGGCAATGAGTCATGACTAACAAGAAATGATTTTCCATGATTATGTGTGCATGCCACAAAGTTTCAAGTTTTATGTTATGATTTTGGGGATCTCATTTTCACTTCTATGATTTATTCCATGTTAAGATATTATGATCTCTTTTGCAGGTTTTGATTTTCAAAAAGATATGATATGATTTTTATTTCCTTTATTTTCCCTTGCTGAGCATTTGAGCTCACCCTTTTATGTTTTCTTTTCCCCAGGTCAGGAAGATGGATATTAAGTAGAATATGCTAAAAGGGACCCTAGATATGATGAAATAAATGGGAGACACTGTAGAAGATTTATGAACCAGTTGTTTATGTTTCCCAGTTTCTAAAGACACTATACCTATACGGTCCTTTGTGGTTTTGTCATATGTTGTAATAAGTGTGATTCAATTTTGAAGTATTAACAATGTATGTAAAGTGTGGGTCGTTATAGTTGGTATCAGAGGGAGGTTATAGTCAACCTTTGGAAACTAGGATGTGAAAGCCTTAGTAATAACCCTAAGGATAAGTCTAAGCATAGAACACAATTTTAGAAATGGCCTTGAATAACCTAGGATAAGACCTTAAGCATGAAAATTTTATTCTTGAATTATGTGGTTTCCTATTATAATTAGTGTTGCTCACACTATTCTTCTTGGTTTTAGTCAATGGCTGGAACCCGAAGGAACCGTGTTAATGCGGAATGCGATGGGCAATGCAATGATTGTCCCCCTGAGCAACCAAACGATATGGGAGCTGGAATGCAAAATCTTGTAGCCATGCTCACACAACTTTCTCAAGCTATGAATCATGCAGGATTTCCAAACGAACAAAGAAGGGAGCAACATTCTGTTGAATCCTTCATGAGGCAGCATCCACCATCTTTCAGCGGGTCTACTGATCCATTAGTTGCTGAACAATGGATTAGTACTACTGAAAAGATATTTTCAGTTCTTCAATGTTCTGAGCATGATAAAGTCATCCTAGCAGTGTATCGTTTGGAAGGAGATGCGGATCAATGGTGGAATCTTGTTAAGAATACGAGGAAAAGGGATGAAATTGAGTCTATGGAATGGGACGAGTTCAAGAACTTATTTTTCAATAAGTACTTCCCTCGTATTCTCCGAACAAAGATGGAGAAAGAGTTCCTTGAACTGAAGCAAAGGGATGATGAATCTGTTAGTACCTATGAAGCAAATTTTACAAGACTTGCAAGGTACGCTTCTGGTATTATTATCCAACCTGAGAGTAAGATCGATCGATTCTTTAGTGGCTTAAAACCAAGTCTTCGAAGGGCGTTAGCCATAAGGGACTTCAATAGCTACGAAGAAATCGTTCGATGTGCTCTCAAAGTCGAGATGGAGATTGGAGTAACCCATCAGTCACATGGGTTTGATAAGAAGAGGAAGATGGAATTCAAAGAAAAATCTAAAGAGCACACGGAAAAGAAGATGAACTTTCCCTTATGCTCAAAGTGTGGAAAGAAACATGGAGGGAGTTGTCTTAAAGGGACAAGTAAATGTTTTAAATGTGGAAAGGAAGGTCATCGGGCATTTGAATGCCGTGATAATGGGAAGAAGATGTCTAATGATGCAAACAAAGGAAGGGATACACAGAATGAACCTGCTACACTTCAATGTTTCAAGTGCAAGAAGATGGGGCATTATGCCAATCAATGCCCAAATCCAAGGGTTGATGATGATGGTCGACGTCAACAAACTCTTAAGGCTAAAGACAAAGGAAAGTCACATGCAATTTCTATCAGCGATGTGGAGTACGATAACGATGTGGTGAAAGGTACACTTACCATACACTCTAAAGTAGCAAATGTTTTATTTGATTCTGGATCCACCCACTCTTTTATTTCTGAAGACTTTTCTAAGGGTATCACCGTACTACCTCAACAATTAGATGTTGAGTTAGCTGTGACAACACCTAATGGCACATCAATCGCATCAAAAGTTTATAATTCTTCTCCGATCGAAGTTTGTGGGAAAGTGCTTCCTGCAAATCTTGTGATCCTTCCTTTAGTGGAATTTGATGTGATTCTTGGCATGGATTGGCTTTCTCTACATGGAGCTCATATCAATTGCCAAAGAAGGGAAGTCACATTTCATATTCCAGATCAACCTACGATCGTCTATCAATGCAAGGATGAACATAACCTTCCAGTGGAAATTTCTTCCATCTTATGGGTATTGATTCCACTAAATGAAGGTTATTTATCTCAAATGGTTGGTGAGAAACTCACGATTAAGAATATGCCCATTGTACGGGAGTTTGATGATGTCTTTCCGGAGGAATTGCCGGGTCTTCCACCAAATCGTGAAGTTGAGTTTTCAATAGAACTCGTACCGGGTGCTTTGCCTATTTCAAAGACACCTTATAGAATGGCCCCAATTGAGTTGCAGGAATTGAAGAAGCAACTCCAAGAGAATCTTGATAAGGGATTCATACGCCCTAGTGCGTCACCTTGGGGAGCACCTGTTCTATTTGTTAAGAAGAAAGATGGATCAATGAGACTCTGCATTGATTATCGAGAACTTAACAAGATCACTATCAAGAACAAATATCCTCTCCCACGCATTGATGACTTATTTGACCAACTACGCGGAGCTCAATACTTTTCCAAGATTGATCTTCGTTCAGGGTATCATCAATTAAGGGTCAAAAGGGAGGATATACCAAAGACGGCTTTCCGTACAAGGTATGGACACTATGAATTTATAGTGATGCCATTTGGTCTTACTAATGCCCCTGCTATCTTCATGGATCTAATGAATAGAGTCTTTAGAGACTATCTTGATCAATTTGTGGTAGTCTTTATAGACGATATTCTTGTCTATTCAAAGAGCAAGGAAGAGCATGAAGATCACTTGAGAATTATATTGAAGACCCTGAGAAAAGAGAAGCTTTATGCCAAATTTACCAAGTGTGAATTTTGGCTTCAAAAAGTTGCATTTTTGGGTCATATAATCTCAAAAGAGGGGATATCTGTGGATCCAGCAAAAACAGAGGTTATCGAAAGATGGTCAAGACCAACAACAGTAACTGAGATCCGAAGTTTTCTTGGTTTGGCTGGATATTATCGACGTTTTGTAAAAGATTTTTCACGATTATCTAATCCACTCACCAAGTTGACTCGGAAAGGAGTTAAGTTTGTCTGGACAGAGGAATGTGAAGAGAATTTCAAGGAGTTGAAAAGAAGGTTATCCAGTGCACCTGTGCTCACACTGCCTTGTAGTGGAGAAAGGTTTGTGATCTACAGTGATGCATCCAAGAAGGGATTGGGGTGTGTTCTTATGCAAAATGATATGGTGATAGCTTATGCCTCACGACAGTTGAAAATCCATGAACAAAATTACCCAACACATGATTTGGAGTTGGCTGCGGTAATCTTTGCATTAAAGATTTGGAGGCATTACCTTTATGGTGAAAGGTGTGATATTTATACTGATCATAAAAGTTTAAAGTATATTTTCACACAAAAGGAGCTGAATATGCGCCAAAGAAGATGGTTGGAACTGATTAAGGATTATGACTGCTCAATCCATTACCACCCTGGGAAAGCAAACAAGGTGGCAGATGCATTAAGTCGACAAGACCATGCTAGTTTATCCATGATGAGGATCACAAAAGATCCAATATTTATGGATTTACAAAGGATGGATCTTGGAATTATAATGGAAGGGGAAAAATCTTATCTTTATCAAATGAATGTTCAACCATCTATACATGTGAAGATTAAAGAGGCACAGAAAGAAGATGTCAAGTTACAAAAGAAGGTGAGAAATGTTCCTGAATTCAACCTTGATTGTGATGGGATAATAAAGTTCAGGAATCGGGTTTGTGTTCCTCCCATCCCCGAATTAAAGAAAGAGCTGCTGGATGAGGCTCATAGTTCTTCATTCTCTATTAATCCTGGAAGCACGAAGATGTATAGGGACCTGAAAGAGTACTTCTGGTGGGATGGCATGAAAAGAGATGTTGCTGAATATGTCTCTCGATGCTTGGTTTGTCAACAAGTTAAAGCTGAGAGACAGAAGTCTAAGGGGATGTTACAACCATTACCCATACCCGAATGGAAATGGGAAAACATCACTATGGACTTTGTCACAGGACTTCCTAAGACATCCAAAGGCAATAATGCTATCTGGGTCATAGTTGATCGTCTTACAAAGTCTGCACACTTCATTACTATTAGAGAGGATTTCTCTCTAGATCAGCTTGCCAAGATATATGTAAAGGAAGTGGTAAGATTGCATGGAGTACCACTTTCTATTATATCTGATCGAGATCCGAGATTTACCTCGAAGTTCTGGCGAAGTCTTCAGCATACTCTGGATACAGAGTTGAGTTTCAGCACTGCTTATCATCCCCAGACAGACGGTCAGTCTGAGAGAACAATTCAAACCCTAGAAGATATGTTGAGAGCTTGCTCTATGGATTTCAAAGGAGGTTGGGATCAACACCTACCTTTGGTGGAATTTTCTTATAATAATAGCTTTCACTCCAGTATTCAGATGGCTCCTTATGAAGCTCTCTATGGAAAGAAATGCAGGACTCCAACTTGCTGGGATGAAGTTGGGGAAAGAAAGCTATTAGGACCTGATCTCGTTGATGAAATGGCAGAAAAGGTCAGATCTATTCAACAACACATAAGAGCAGCTCAGAGTCGACAGAAAAGTTATGCCGACAACCGAAGAAAAGACCTAGAGTTTGAAGTGGGTGATAAAGTGTTCTTACGAATATCTCCCTGGAAGAGGGTTATGAGATTTGGAAAGAAGGGGAAGTTGAGCCCTAGATATATCGGTCCTTTTGAAATACTGGATCGTGTTGGGAAGGTAGCTTACCGATTGGCGCTTCCACCAAATCTCTCTCAAGTTCACGATGTGTTCCATGTATCTCTCCTGAGAAAGTACATACCAGATCCTTCACATGTACTCAGCTCAGAAGTTGTACCACTGGAGCAAGATCTTTCTTATGAAGAACAGCCGATAGAGATTCTGGATCGTAGCGAAAAAGTCCTACGAAACAAGACCACTCGCTTGGTGAAAGTTTTATGGAGAAACCACCAACTTGAAGAAGCTACATGGGAGCTTGAGGATATGATGAGGGAGAAGTATCCTCATTTGTTTGTTGCAAAGTGACGAATTTCGGGGGCGAAATTCTTTTTAAGGGGGGTAGAATGTAACACCTGAGACTTTTATGTTATCAAAGGAATCTTTTTCTACACAACACTTTCTTGGCTTGCTTTACACGCAATCGCGACCTTCCTCGATAGCTTGCGTCGTACGCAATACCGAGTTTCACTAAACAACAATATGCTATTAAAACTAGCCGTTATGAATAGTAATAACCACTTTTTGAAATTTTATAAATTTTATTTTTCAAAATGGACTTCATTTTTGGACTCAGAATATCGAAATTAGCCTAGGGTGAAATTTTGGTATTTTTCTGAAAACTTTCAATTTTTGATGAATAGTGAAACCACTAAGTGGTAGGTTAAAAACTGAATTTTGCATAAAACTTAATTTTACCGCTTCTGTGAATGGAATTTCAAAAATCCGAGAGACACGGTTAATATCAAGGACTAAAATGTGGTTCAATGAGATGAAAATAATTTTTTGGTGAATAGTAACTTTTTACTATTTTTACCGCGGTTAATAGTAAATAGGGTAACTAAGGGTAATTATGATATTAATATTACCCTAACACATGTCCTAATTCTATTGGACAAGTGTAATTCGACCAAAAACAAACTTAGGAATAAAATATGACCATTTAGGCCCACTTGGATTAGATTAGGACATTTATTATTAATTTATTTAAAGAAGGGTTAAAATAGTTAAAATCAAAGTTTAATAAGTAAATAATTTTTAATATAGGGTTATACATAAGATAAATTCGATTGTAAATATTCATTAGAAAGATAAAAAGATTTCCTACATGATGGTATTTTATTTGTAATTTTTAGACATTAAATAATTTAATTTATTTATGACACAAAGATGATGCAGTAATTATCTTATTAATAAAATATTGACAAAATTGATAATATAAATACCAAAATAAATGTAATTTGAGACTTTTTATGAATTCCACTAATTTTCTAGGTTACTATGATATATTAGTATTGATTTAATCAACTTGGTTCGAACATATAATTCTGTTATGACTTTGAAAAAAATCATATATCAAATAGTGTCAAAATTGACACAAAATAGTTTTTAAATCAAATATTATATTATTAATTTTTATTTTATTCCTAAAAATCTAAGGTTCGGCCAAATGACTTAGATAAGGATATATATTTTAATAATAAACAATTTGGGGTTCGTTTGGCATGTTATAGTAAGTGTATTAACCATATAGTGAAAGAAAACAAAAAGTCATGGTAAAAGTTAAATTATTTAACTTAGAGTTAAATCTAATTGATAAGGTTAAAATAATACCCTAAACTTGTCTAAATTCTATTGGTTGATAGGATTTCGACCCATCCCCACTTTGGCTTCGAAATAAGACCCTTTGGAACCATTATAAACCGATTTTGACTTTAATATAAAATAATATTTTGAGATATTCCTAAGGTGCCCCTCTCCTCCCTTATAAAAGGGCACCTCCTCCCCCTCCTCCTCACACCAATTTGAGCACTCATGCTCGGCCAACCCCTGCCATTTTCCCTTCTCAACTTCCCTAGAATAATCCTAGAGGTCCTGGTCTTCTCCAAAGACCAATCTTAGTTCCTTAAGTGGAGGATTCAAAAAGGCGTTCCAAAGAAGAGGTAATATCCATTACCGATCTTTTCAATTTCTTTCTTCTTCAACTTCTTATTCTTTAGTTGTTTCATGATAAAGTAATAACATCAGTATTACTTACATACTGATATGTTATTATAAATATGAAACAACCCTAATTCACCTTCTATCCATCCTACGGAAAAATGAAATCACCGCGCGTGCGTACGTACGGAATACCGTCTCCACGCCGTGGTGTAATCTATTTTCCACCATCACCTTACAAGGATGGGTATAATGGTGTAATCAGTAACTATATATGATTATTATTAAGTAATATTGATACTGAAATAATATATATATATACTCCAATACAATTCCACGATCATAGGAACGATATCATCACTCGTGCGTACGTACGGAATACCGTCTCCACGATGTGATGCGACTCGTTCTACATGATCTTCATTTCATAATGATTATATAAATGAATTGAATGAATGAATATGGTATATAATACACTAATACCATTCTGGAAATGAATTATCTATAACCTAAAGATAAGAATAAGAATTTATTCGACAAAACACGCATAAGAACAAAAAGTTATAAAGACCCGAGTAACAAGTAACAATGAAATATTACTAACAAGAAGCTAATAATATGACCATATATGATCTCATATCAATATGTATGATTCTGGAATAAGTCAATAACATTATTTAAACCATTATACAGGAGCTTCGGACATGAACAAAGCAAATCGGACCTAAGGTAAGGGAAATATCACAATCTCATTTTTATCCGAGATTGTTTATTCGTAAGTATTTACTAGGGTGTATTTTATCATCCACATCCATGTTCCCTCAATATGTAATATTGTTTCCATCCACTTGAAATAGTTTAAATCCAATTTTACCCTTAGGTGTGTTTTTAGTAAAGAATATGAAAGGAATCTTTTGTCGTTTTTCCGTACGAGGTACTTTTTGACTTTTCCGACAAAAGTACGAAGAATTTTTTTTTTAACTTATACGGCATGAATGGATTTTTAAAACATTACATCAAAGAAGCTTCCTTTACAAGTTTTCAAGTTTATTTTTAATCAACTTCTTTTATTTTAAAGTTGTATGACATGTTATGAAAGGAAAAATATTTTTGAAGAAGAAAGGATATTTTCCTCAAGAATTCAATTCAAGTGTTTTATCAAAATTATTTTCCATCTAAGATAATAAAGGGTTCTGTTTCTATCCATATTTTTACATTGGTTTGACTATGTTGTGATGGAATTATGTTTATGAATTCCTTTATCATATATGAATTGATTTATGATTTCATGATGTTTCTTGAATCCCATTTTTGTTACATGTGTTATGCCATGATGCATGTTTTATGATTATGTGGCACACATAAGAAATGATTCATTATAAGATGGGTGGGACCTATATCTCCCTCCAATGCATTGGGTAATGATTTTATATCTCATGAGATAGACATGGCTGGAACGCAAGGTTATTTCGGTTCAGTGATACAGGACTGAAACGAGGAGTGAACTCGGTTCAGAAAGGGACTTTTTCCACTAAGATAGTCTTGGCAATGAGTCATGACTAACAAGAAATGATTTTCCATGATTATGTGTGCATGCCACAAAGTTTCAAGTTTTATGTTATGATTTTGGGGATCTCATTTTCACTTCTATGATTTATTCCATGTTAAGATATTATGATCTCTTTTGCAGGTTTTGATTTTCAAAAAGATATGATATGATTTTTATTTCCTTTATTTTCCCTTGCTGAGCATTTGAGCTCACCCTTTTATGTTTTCTTTTCCCCAGGTCAGGAAGATGGATATTAAGTAGAATATGCTAAAAGGGACCCTAGATATGATGAAATAAATGGGAGACACTGTAGAAGATTTATGAACCAGTTGTTTATGTTTCCCAGTTTCTAAAGACACTATACCTATACGGTCCTTTGTGGTTTTGTCATATGTTGTAATAAGTGTGATTCAATTTTGAAGTATTAACAATGTATGTAAAGTGTGGGTCGTTATAATAGGTCACCCTTCTTTATGCATGTCCTCAGGTTATCCAATGCAATGATAGTTACAAGGGAATGTTGTGGTCAATTAATGGGAGTTTTCAATTAAGATTTTGATTTTCATGTTTTATGTTTTTGTGTAATTATCCTAAGCACTAAATATACTAGTCATATTGATCTTCTATGTGGTATCCAATTTAGTTTATATAATACATAATGTTTAATTGTGTAATAAAAGATCAGGATTGTCATATATAAATCATCAAAATATTAATATTCATTATATACCATGTAAAAGTGATAGTATGTAAAACTCGTAAAATAATTCATGTTTATAGAAAAACATGTGTCTCTATGAAGGAAAATTAAGATAAAATTGCGTTACCAATTTGATAACTCTTGAACCGTAAACCCCATGAACAATATATCATAATATATATATATAGACAAAACTAAATTTATGTTTATAATTAATATAATACAATTAGGGGTAGTATATATACCATACATGTGAAATGAGTGGTAAATATAGAATAAGTCCCACAAAAAATAAATGTGAGACTAAAAATCCCCTTACAGTATGTCTTGACTCTCATCGTACTAATTCAAAAATCCTGTATAATAAAAACATTTTTGTTATAAATATATCACAGTATCATATTAAATTATATCAGACCATATATTATTTATTTATGACCTTCTATTACCCATTTATTAAAAATTCAATGTTAATGTTACGTTTCGTGCTATTTTAGCTTTGTTTTTTTCATGTGTTTTTATTTGTAATATTATTTTACTCTTTCTTATATATTTATTTAAGCATATACATAATTTTAAAAAATATTAAAATATAATATATATTAATTATATATGTATTTTTAATAATGTATAAAATATAGATATGTAAAATTTAATACGTCATTCGTAAAGATGGTTGGTTGTACGTGCGCATGAACATTGTTTCAATTTTCTAATCATATTAAATTAAATAAATTAAATGAAATATATATATATATATATATATTAAAATTAAGAAATTGTTATTATATCATATATATCTTATAAATTTACTAAACCCATCCTTTATACATTTCATGTTAAGTGTGAATAAATCATATATCTTTGAGGAGGCGGTAGTCCACACATACACAAATAAAGCTATTGTATTTGAAAAAATGAAAAGAAAGAAAGTATGTGTTTTATAATAATTAAATAATAATAATAAAACCATAAATATATTATATATCAAATAGAAACAGAATTTCCATCATTATTCCCAACCATGAAAGGTGTCAATTAAAGAATGGATGATATCGGTTCACGATGTGAAAGTCCATTATACACATGAACAATGACTTTGTATCCCATTTGATGGAAGTATGAGTGATTTTAGGATTTAACGTTATCCTAAAAACATTTAAGTATATATATGATACTGCTATACTTATTTAATCAGGTAATAATAATAAGTCATGGCATGGAAAAAGAAATAAATCAAAAGCTCTGGTTGAATGAAGCTACCTCATCTTTGGGAAACTCCTTTTGGTTTTCACCAAAAAGATTATTTGTTTTGATTCATGACCAAAATTAGTTTTTATGATAATTATAGAAAATTATTAAAAATATTTTGATAGGGGTTGGAATAGACAAAGGGCTTGATAGGTGTGAAGATATTGGAATTGGTGGTGGCCTTTTATAAGTCGGGAAAAGACCTATTAGGTATTTTTAAAAATATTTCAATTCACCCCACATTTTAATTTTACCATAGGATAATAAAGGGAATTATTGGTCCTTTTATGTTTAATGGTCTAAATGCGTCTTAATAATAATTTTTAGGAATTTTTTACATCATTTAAACACCTTATATTCTATGTTCAACCATTAAGTAAGCTTGTTTTTACTGTGATCACAATAATTAATTTTAATTAATTTCCCTAATATTTTTATCAAAAAATAATTTGAATTTAAGATAATTTATATTTTATGTTTATTCAAAATATTTAATCCATTATTATATATTATAATCACATAAGTGGTAGAAATAAATTTAATATGAATCCCACAAACAGGACGTGACAACGAGTTTTTAAAGTTAAAAGATGTTCAAATGTTTGCTCAATTTTTATATCTAAATTAAAAATTAAAAATATCACAATGAAATAAATTGGATTAATATTTGAAAATTATAACATAATATAATTTAGAACCAATTAAAACATAATTTCACTATATAACTAAATAAGATAAAAACCAATTTTTAATTTAAATTTAGTTTTTTAGTATTCATCAAAAAAATGAAAAATCTCTGAAAAATACAAAAAACACCCCCAAAATAAATATTGATAATAATATTTCAAATATGACTTATGTTTTTCAAATAAAAATCATAAAATTTCCAAAAAAGCATATTTAAAAATGGATCACCATTAAAAGGCAGTAAAATTAAACATTTAAAAATTACATCTTTTATTCCAAAAATTGTTTTTATTGTTATCTAATGCCTATAATATTTATTGGATTAGTGTAAAAAAATTGAATAAATATGTAATATATATTTTTTTAAAAAAAATTAATTAAATATTGTTTGATTGATTTATTCAGATAAAATTGTGCTTTTACGTAGAAAAATAGTTCTCTTAGAAAATGAATTTCTTTATTCTAAAAAAGTTCTTACATTAAATTATAACCAATTGATAAAGAAATTTTTCATTTTATATACAGGTGTAAACCATAGTTTCATAATTTATTCAATATTATTTACATCTTCCATTATAATTGATATGTGATGATTATTATAATATTTTAACAATATTAATAATTGTATACTTTAGTTTGGTAAAACCCGATCTTGTGTGTAATAGAACTTATCAAAGGGATTCATTATTATGTGTAACAAAATCCAACCATAGTGTTCCATATACCAAAATCTAATCCAAGTGTTAGCTACAGTTCAAGGTTTACATAGTGTTGCATATTAGAAATACCAATCATAGATATTTCGAATAAAAAACTCAACATTTTGTGTTGTGTGAAATGAAAAATGTAAAAAAGATTAAATTAATTTGAAAAAACATCACAAAATCGTGGGGTGTTAGAATAATCTTTCTTCATATCATGATAAAAAAACTGCATAATGATTTAATTTCATAAATAGTCATAATGACTATATCACCCCATTAATGGATTTGAGAATAATATAGGTACATATGTGATTTAATAATGTTTATAATCTATAAGAATTTTTTAACAGTAAAGAGAGAGATAAAATGAGTTATAGAGATAATGTTCATAGCCCAAAGGAGAGGATGGTTTAGAAAAATCTATTACCTAGAGCATGATTTGTCACATGATTTATGTATCCTCATGAATACTAATGATATGATAATTTCTATTAAGATAATTTTTTAGGTTTATTATTAATATTATTTAAATTTTTATCATTTCATATTAAATAATTTAACTAATCAATTTCTTATCGCAGATTTGAAAGATGAATGACACATTTTTACAAAGTCAATTCTGTAGCATGAATATGATTGAACAGATTATTAATTAATAAAATATATATTTTTAAAAATTAAATAATAAATATTTTTATATATAAATTATTATTTTTAAACCAACCATGATGAATGGTTATGAAATATGAAGTATATTACAATCATGGAGATTCTAGGTTATACGTTCACATGAGTAACATTTCTATTTTTTGATGTTAAGGATGGATGGGAGGTAAGTATTATTTGTTATTTCAAGGATGAAAACTATGTCATAAATTTTATATTATTACATTAAATACCCTTTCACTTACCATCCATGTGATGTTGTAATAAAAAAATCACATTGCTTCCTGATACTGTAGTCAACTATACACAAGAATGACACTATAATTTATTCAATGGATGATAAGTTATGAATGTATATAATGTATTAAATTAAAAAAATGGTTAATATTATATGAGTATAATATATAAAAATATAATAAGTCTTTATAATTTTCCATGTAAAGTGTAAGTGAAAAACGATTCACACCACTCTTTATGGTGGTAGTCCGCCGTACACATGAGCGATGTTATAGTAATCTCTATAGAATGAATGTTATGATGAAAAATTTATAATAATAATTCAATAAGTATAATTATATCGCATATATAATATATAAACTATAGATACATCATTATATATATCCTTGATTAGTGGTAATGGAAAACATATTACTTTGGTTTGGGAGGAGGCAGTCCTCAGTACACACGATCAACAATTTTGTTTCCCATTTGAGGTAGGAGGAGATGTTTTTTGGTCATTCAATTAACATATAAACATAAAATTTTATTTAATATAATAATGATATCCTATTATCACTGTTTAACAATATTTTAATGATTTGGAACAATAAATAAAGTAAAATGCTTAGTTAAGGATGTTACAACTCCTTTGGCTAGCTTCTTTTGGTTTAAACTGAATGTCATCCTCATTTGGATGTTTGAAAAAAATTCTTATATGATGAGAAGAAATAAATTTTTATGTGTTTTAGTAAGGTCTTGGATAATTTAATGAGTTTTAGAAGTATTTAAAAAAGTGGTTTTGGGGTGGCATTTTATAAGTGGGGGAGAGGATACAGATGGAATTTTTGAAAACGAAATATATATACACATGTTTTTCAATGTCAAAAGTCTCTAAAAAAGAATATCTGTGAGCCTTAGAATATATAATCTCCTAATATGATTATAAAATAGAAACTATACATGTTTTAAATAAATTTTAAATATTATCATTTATGTTTATCCCCTTAATAAACCCATTTTAACTTAACCATAGAAAATAATTTTTATAGTTTTTAATATTAATTATGTTAAAAAATCAATTTGAACTTATATGAAAATATAAAATACGATTATTGAATATTTTGAATCTATTTTTTTATAATAATTTCACATAAGTGGCATATTTTAATTAATAATTATTATAAAAAAACATGGAAAAAAATAGTCTCCCAAAAGAAAAATATTCAAAATGTGAAAACCATTTATATAACAATTCAATAGGAAATCCATTCGTATGATCTAATTTTATTTAATAATATATAATTGAACAAATTTTACTTCAAAAACAACAATAGAATAAAAAATTTCGTGTAAATTCATTAAAAGGAACGGTAGTTTTTAATAAAAATCATTATTTTCCACTATTCACTAAAAAATGAATATAATGACCAATACATTGCATACATTGTTATTACTTCAAAATTGAAGAATACTTATTACAACATATAACAAAACCATGAAAGTACTATATAGGTATAGTGTCTTTAGAAATTGGGAAACATAAACAACTGGTTCATAAATCATCTACATTGTCTCCCATTTATTTCATCATATCTAGACTCCCTTTTTGGGATATCCTACTTAATCTCCTTCTTCCGGACCTGGGGAAAAGAAAACATACAAAAGGGTGAGCTCAAATGCTCAGTAAGGGTAAAGAAAATAAATATCAAACATATCATATTCATAAGAACATAACATTTTGAAAATATTATCCTGTAAAAGAGATCATAACATGTGATAAATCATAGAAGTGAAATGTAATCCCAATAATCATAACTTAAAACACAAAGCTTTGTGGAATACACAAATAATCATATAAAATCATTTCTTAGTAGTCAATACTCGTTTCCAAGACTATCTTAGCGGACAAAGTCCATTTCTAACCCGAGTTCACTCCTCGTTTCAGTCCTGTTTCACTGAACCGGTTTAACCTTCCATTCTAGCCATGTCTATCTCATGAGATATAAATCATTAATCAATGAATAGGAGGGAGATATAGGTCCCAACCATCTCATAATGAATCCATTCTTATGTGTGCCACAAAATAATAAATCATACATCATAGCATAACCCATGTAATAAAAATGCGATTCTTAAACGTCATGCCAACATAACATAATCCATATAAGATAAAAGTACATCATAAAATTAATTCCATCATAACATAATCAAATCAATGTAAAAATAGGGATAGAAATAGAACCCTATATTATCTTATATGGAAAATAATTTTAATAAAACACTTGAACTCCATTCTTGAACAAAATATCCTATCTACTTCAAAAACATTTTCCTTTCTTAAAATTTCATATAATTTTAAACTAAAAGAAGTTGATTAAAAATAAACTTATAAACTTGTAAAGGAATTTTCATGGAAATAATGTTCTTAAAATCCTTTCATGTGGTATAAGTTAAAAAACACATTCTTCTCGTACTTTGGCTGAAAAAGTCAAAAAGTACCTCATACGAAAAATGACAAAAGATACCTTTCATATCTTTTACTAAAAACTCACCTAAGGGTAAAATTGTATTTAAATAATTGTAGGAGGAAATAAATAATATTTAATATTGATGAAACATGGATGTGGATGATAAATATTCCCCGATAAATTCTGAAGTATAAACAATCTCGGATAAAAATGAGATTGCGAGATTTTACCTTACCTTAGGTCTGATATGCTTTGTATGAATCCGAACCTCCTGTAAAATGGTTTAAATAATGTCAATTGAATTATTACAGAATCATATTAATTTTTATTATAACATATATGGTCATATTTGCATCTTCTTAGTAGTAATATTTCATTGCTACTTGTTATTCGGGTGTTTCTTTCATTATGTTCTTATGCGTGTTTTGTCGAATAAATTCTTAATACTATTTATAGGATATAGATATATCATTTAAAAAATGGAATTAGTTTAATATATATCATATTAATTCATTAAATTGATATATATAATCATTATTCAATGAAGATCCTATAGAACGAGTCACATCACATCATGGAGATGGTAGACCGTACGTACGCACGAGCAATGATATCATTCCCATGATCGTGGAATTGTATTGAAGTGTATGTATAATATTTCAGAATCAATACCACTTTACAATAATCATATATATTTATTTATTTTCACCATTATACCCATCCAAGTAATGTGGTTGTGGAAAACATATTACACCACTGCGTGGAGACGATATTCCGTACGTACGCATGCACAGTGATTTTGTTTACTGTAGGATGGATAAGAGGTGAAATATGGTTGTTTCATATTTATTATAAAATATCAATATATTAGGGATACTGATGTTAATACTTTATACATAAATTACTAAAGAAGAGGGAGTATAATAAGAATTTAACTTGAAGAAAACGTTAGAAGGTATTACCTCTTTCTCGAAGTGCCTCCTTTAAACTTTCTCTTAGGGCACTAGAGTTGCTCTTTTGAGAAGACCAGTACCTCTAGTAGGTTTCTAAGGAAGTTGGGAAGTGAAATGGGCAGGGGTTGGCTGAGCATGAAGTCTCAAGTTGGTGTGAGGAGGAGAGGGAGGTGGTTCCCTTTTATAAGGGAGGAGAGGGGAACCTTTGGAAATATGAGAAATATTAGTTTATATTAAATCCCAACCCCACATAAAAACTTCCGAAATGACTCATATCTGAATATTAGATGAGACAGGGTTGTAATATCATCAACTAATAAAATTTAGACATGTTAGGAATTTATTTTAAACATTATCAACTTGATTTATCCATATTTACCAATTCAATGTTATTTGTGGTAACAATATTTTAAATTCTAAATTATTATAAATAATTAAATATGTGTTGGTAATTTTCCATAATTTGACACTTATATGACATTTTATACCATATAAATTTAAATTTATAATTTTTAAATATTTTTGTGATTTTTAATGAATTTTATAATATTTTATTTTTATAAAATAACAATTGTGTCAATTTTGACACTATTCATTTATTTGAATTTAAATAAAATATATACAGAATATATGTTCAAACTAAAATCTTTAATAGATTCATAAAATGTTATATTTATCATGAAAATTAGTGGAGAACATTAAAGAGTCCATATAATATTTATTTTAATATTTATAAAACCATTTGTTTGATAATTTAATTAATAAAATAATTTCAACATCACCATTGTGTCATAATTAATGATAATTATTTAATCCTTAAAAATTATAAATAAATTCATATGATGTAGATAATTTTATTATATTTCTGAAGACTATTTATATCAGAAGTTTCATGAAGTTTATCACTAAATTAAAATTATTATACTTATAATATTTAAGAGAGTGACATATTGTCACTTTCCTTAGTTTTAATAATAATAATATTATTTAATGGTCAAAAGTCCATTAAATAAATACAGTCCGGCCCTTATGTGATATGGGTCAACTTTTATTCATCCAATAGTATTTTGGAAAGTGTTAGGGTAATTTTATAATCTTATATTTACCCTTAATTACCCGATTTACCTTTAACTACAGTAAATAAAAATTACCATAGTTACTTTTCATAATCTCAAAAAAAAAGTAACCTTTTAAAATAATTTGTACCCACTGAATCCAAATCTGGAATCCATTTTTCAAAATTCAGAACACAGAAGTTGCAACAATTAATTTAAGATTAATCCCGTTGTTAATCAAACAGTTTTTAAATGTTAAAACATTGCCAAAGATATAAATGTTTTTACCTATGAATTCAATGTAAAAATAATGATAATGACATAAATTACATTAAATGGTAAAAAATATTCTATTTATACTTTAAAACCATTCAATATTATAATTTAACCATATAAATTATTGCGATGAAAAAAAGTTGTTTTTAATTAAAATATACCGTGTTTTTACTGTTCATTAAAATATGAAAGTTACCCTAATAATATAAAAAAAATTATCCAAAGTAAATTTGTATATCCTGATTCCAAAGAAGAATTTTATTTTGTCAAATTGAACTTATAAACATGTCAAAAACAAAATTTAAAGTTGGTGCACCATCAAGAGGTGGCAAAACTGGATTTGAAAAATACTTTTTTTACCCGAAAAAGTTATTTTTTTCTCATACCATGTTCTAGAAAATATGTAAGATGAATAATAATTTTATAAAATTTAAAATTCATTTAATACTATTCATAATAGCTAGTTTATAATATTATTATAATATATCGTTGTTTAGTGAAACTTGGTATTCTGTACTACACACGCTATCGAGGAAAGTCGCGATTGCGTGTAACGCAAGCCAATCTAGTGTTGTGTGCCGTGAAAGATTCCTTTGGTGTTGCGTATAACATAAGACATAAAAAAATATTTCTCATAAAATCTCAGGGTGTTACTTTCTACCCCCCTTAAAATGAATTTCTCCCTCGAAATTCATCACTTCGTAACGAACAGATGAGGATACCTCTCCCTTATCATATCCTCAAGCTCCCATGTTGCTACTTCTAATTGGTGGTTCCTCCATAAAACTTTCACCCGGCGAGTGGTCTTATTCTATAGAACTTTTTCTCTATGATCCAAAATCTCTATTGGCTGTTCTTCATAAGAAATTTCTTGCTCCAGCGGTACAACTTCTCAACTGAGTACATGTGACGAATCGGGTATGTACTTTCTCAGGAGAGATACATGGAACACATCGTGAACTTGAGAGAGATTCGGTGGAATCGCCAATCGGTAATCTACCTTCCCAACACAATCTAGTATTTCAAAAGTACTGATAAATCTAGGGCTCAACTTTCCCTTCTTTCCAAATCTCATTACCCTCTTCTGGGGAGATATTCGTAAGAACACTTTATCACCCACTTCAAACTCTAGGTCTTTTCTTCGGTTATCGACATAGATTTTTTGTAGACTTTGAGTTGCTCTAATGTTTTGTTGAATATATCAGACCGTTTCTGCCATCTCATCAACAAGATCAGGTCCTAATATCTTTCTTTCCCCAACTTCATCCAAGCAAGTTGGAGTTATGCATTTCTTTCCATATAGGGCTTCATAAGGATCCATCTGAATACTGGAGTAAAATATATTATTATAAGAAAATTTGACCAAAGATAGGTGTTGATCCCAACCACCTTTGAAATCCATAGAGGAAGCTCTCAACATGTCTTCTAGAGTTTGAATTGTTCTCTCAGACTAACCATCTGTCTGAGGATGGTAAGCAGTGCAGAAACTCAACTCTATATCTAGAGCATGCTGAATACTTCGCCATAATTTTGAGGTAAACCTCGGATCCCGATCATATATAATAGAAAGTGGTACTCCATGAAATCTTACCACTTCCTTTACATATATCCTGGAAATCTAATCAAGATAAAAATCATCTCTAATAGCAATGAAGTGTACCGACTCCGTAAGACGATCAACTATAACCCAGATAGAATTATTGCCTTTAGATGTTTTAGGATGTCTGGTGACAAATTCCAAAGTTATGTTTTCCCATTTTCATTCTGGTATGGGTAATGGTTGTAACATTCCCTTAGACTTTTGTCACTCTTCTTTAACTTGCTGACAAACCAAGCATCAAGAGACATATTCAGCAACATCTCTTTTTAAGCCATCCCACCCGAAGTACTCTTTCAGGTCCCTGTACATCATTGTGCTTCCAGTATGAATAGAGAATAAAGAAATATGAGCCTCATATAGTATCTCCTTCATTAATTCTGGGATGGGAGGAACACAAACCCGATTCGTGAACCTTATTATCCCATTACAATCAAGGTTGAATTCAGGAACATTTCTCACCTTCTTTTGTAACTCTACATCTTCTTTATATGCCTCATTAATCTTCACGCGTATAGATGGTTGATCATTCATTTGAGAAAGATAAGATTTTCACCTTCCATTATAATTCCAAGATCCATCCTTTATAAATCCATAAATATTGGATTTTTTGTGATCCTCATCATGGATAAGCTAGCATGGTCTTGTCGACTTAATGTGTCTGCCACCTTGTTTTCTTTCCCAGAGTGATAATGAATTGACCAATCGTAATCCTTAATCAACTCCAACCATCTTATTTGATGCATATTAAGCTCATTTTGGGTGAAAATATACTTTAAAATTTTATGATTAGTATAAATATCACACCTTTCACCATAAAGATAATTCCTCCAAATCATTAATGCAAAGATTACCGCAGCTAACTCCAAATCATGAGTTGGGTAATTTTGCTCATGGAATTTTAACTGTCATGAGGCATAAGCTATCACCATATCATTTTTCATGAAAACACACCCCAATCCCTTCTTGGATGCATCACTTTAGATCACAAACCTTTCTCCACTGCAAGGTAGTGTGAGCACAGGTGCACTGGATAACCTTCTTTTCAACTCCTTGAAATTCTCTTCACATTCTTCTATCCAAAAAAACTTAACTTCATTCCAATTCGACTTGTTGAGTGGGTTTTATAACCTTGAAAAATCATTCAAAAAATGTCGGTAATATCCATCCAAACCAAGAAAACTTCGGATCTCAGTTACTGTTGTTGGTCTCGACCATCTTTTGATAACCACTGTTTTTGTTGGATCCACAGATATCCCCTATTTTGAGATTATGTGACCCAAAAATACATCTTTTTGAAGCCAAAATTAACACTTGGTAAATTTGGCATAATGATTCTCCTTTCTTAGAGTCTTTAATACAATTCTCAAGTGATCTTCATGTTATTACTTTCTCTTTGAATAGACAAGAATATCATCTATAAAGACTACCACAAACTGATCAAGAAAGTCTCTAAAGACTCTATTCATCAGATCCATGAAGATAGCAGGGGAATTTGTAAGACCAAATGGCATCACTATAAATTCATAGTGTCCATACCTTGTACGGAAAGACGTCTTTGGTATATCCTCTCTTTTGACCCTTAATTAATGATACCCTGAACGAAGATCAAACTTGGAAAAGTATTGAGCTCCGCGTAGTGGGTCAAATAGGTCATCAATGCGTGGGAGGGGATATTTGTTCTTGATAGTGATCTTGTTAAGTTATTGATAATCAATGCAGAGTCTCATTGATCTATCCTTCTTAACAAAGAGAACAGGTTCTCCCCAAGGTGACACACTAGGGAATATGAATCCTTTATCAAGATTCTCTTGGAGTTTCTTCTTCAATTCCTGCAACTCAATTGGGGCCATTCTATAAGGTGTATTTTAAATAGGCAAAGCACCTGGTACGAGTTCTATTGAAAACTGAACTTCATGATTTGGTGGAAGACCTGGAAATTCTTCGGGAAAGACATCATCAATCTCTTGTACAATGGGAATATTATTAATCGTGAGTTTATCTCCAACCATTTGAGATAAATAACCTTCATTTAGTGGAATCAATACCCATAAGATGGAATAAATTTTCACTGGAAGGTTATGTTCATCCTTGCATCGATAGACGATCATTGATTAATCTAGAATATGAAATGTGACTTCCCTTATTTGGAAATTGATATGAGATCTATATAAAGAAAGCCAATACATGCCAAGAATCACATCAAATTCAACTATATGAAAGATTACAAGATTTGTAGGAAGCAGTTTCCCACAAACTTCAATCGGAGAAGAATTGTAAACTTTTGATGTAACCGTTGTGCCGTTAAAAGTGGCCACAGCCAACTCAACAACTAATTGTTGAGGTAATATGGAGATACCCTTAGAAAATTATTTGGAAATAAAAGAGTGGGTGGATCCAGAATCAAATAAAACATGAGATACTTTAGAGTGGATGGTAAGTGTACCTCTGACCACATTGTTGTCGTACTCCACATCGCCGATAGTAAATGCATGTGAATTTCCTTTGTCTTTGGCCTTAAGAGTTTTTTGACGTCGATCATCATCATCAACCCTTTTATTTTTTCATTTATTTGAATAATGTGCCATCTCCTTACACTTGAAACATTGAAGTGTATTGGGTTCATTCTGTGTATCCCTTCCTTTGTTTGCATCATTAAACATCTTCTTCCAATTATTTCGACATTCAATTTCTTGATGACCTTCGTTTCCACACTTATAACATTTTCGTGTACCCTTTAGACAATTTCCTCCATGTTTCATTCCACACTTTGAGCATGAGGGAAAACACATCTTCTTTTCAGTGTGGTCTTTATATTTTCCTTTGAATTCCATTTTCCACTTCTTATCAAACCCATGTGACTGATGGGTTACACTGATCTCCATCTAAACCTTGAGAGCACATCAAACAATTTCTTCATAGCTATTGAAGTCCCTTATGGGTAACTCCCTTCGAAGACATGGTTTTAAGCCACTAAATAATCGATCGATCTTACTCTCAGGTTGGATAATTATTACGAAAGCATACCTTTCAAGTCTTGTAAAATTTTCTTTGTAGGTACCAACGGATTCATCATCCTTTTGCTTCAGTTCAAGAAACCCCTTCTCCATCTTTGTTCGAATAATACGAGGGAAATACTTATTGAAAAATAAGTTCTTGAACTCGTCCCATTCCATGGACTCAATTTCATCCCTTTTCCTCGTATTCGTAATAAGATTCCACCATTGATCAGCATCACCTTCCAAATGATATACTACTAAGATGACATTATCATGTTTAGAACATTGAAGAACTAAAAATATATTTTCAGTGGTACTGATCCATTGTTCAGCCACTAATGGATCAGAAGACCCGCTGAATGAAGGTGGACGCTGCCTCATGAAGGATTTAATAGAATTTTTCTCCTTCCTTTGCTCCTATGGAAGTCTTGCATGATTTATAGCTTGATAATGTTGTGTGAGAATGGCTACAAGATTTTGTATTCCAGCTCCCATAACATTTGGTTGCTCAAGGGGACAATCATTGCATTGCCCGTCGCATTCCACATTAACACGGTTCCATCGGGTTCTAGCCATTGACTAAAACCAAGAAGAATAGTGTGAGAAACACTAATTATAATAGGAAGACCACATAATCTAGAATAAAATTTCACACTTAAGGTCTTATCATATGTTGTTCATGGCCATTTCTAAAACACTAAGATTGTGTTCTATGCTTAGACATATCCTTAGGTTTCTTACTAAGGCTTTGACATCCTAGTTTCCAAAGGTTGACTATACCTTTCCTCTAATACCAAATATAACGACCCATACATTACACAAATGGTTATTACTTCAAAATTGAAGCATAATTTTTACAACATAAAAAAAACCATGAAATGACCGTATAGGTATAGTGTCTTTAGAAACTGGGAAACATAAACAACTGGTTCATAAATCATCTACGTTGTCTCCCATTTATTTCATCATATCTAGAGTCCCTTTTAGTATATCCTACTTAATATCCATCTTCCTGACCTGGGGAAAAGATAACATACAAAAGAGTGAGCTCAAATGCTCAGTAAGTGTATACAAAAGAAGTATCAAACATATAATATTCATAAGAAAATAACATTTTGAAAATATTATCCTGCAAAAGAGATCATAACATGGGATAAATAATAGAATTGAAATGTAATCCCAATAATCATAACATAAAACATGATCCTTTGTGTCATACACACATAATCATAGAAAATCATTTCTTAGTAGTCCAGACTCATTTCCAAGACTATCTTAGCGGACAAAGTCCATTTCTGAATCGAGTTCACTTCTCGTTTCAGTCCTATTTCACTGAACCGGTTTAACCTACCGTTCCAACCATCTCTATCTCATGAGATATAAATCTATACCCAATGCATTAGAGGGAGATATAGTTCCCACCCATCTCATAATTAATCTATTCTTATGTGTTCTACAAAATCATAAATCATACATCATAGTATAACCCATGTAATAAAAATGGGATTCGGAAACATCATTCCATCATATCATATTCCATATATTATAAAAGGGCATAATAAAAGTAATTCCATCATAACATAATCAAATAAATTTAAAAATAGGGACATAAATACAACCCTATATTATCATAGATGGAAAATATTTTTGATAAAACACTTGAACTCCATTCTTGAGGAAAATATCCTTTATACTTAAAAAACATTTTCCTTTCTTAAAATGTCAAATTATTTTAAAATAAAATAAGTTGATTAAAAATAAACCTGAAAACTTGTAAAGGAAGCTTCATGGAAATAATGTTCTAAAAATCCATTCATGCGGTATAAGTTAAAAAAACATTCTTCTCGTACTTTGGCAGGAAAACTCAAAAAGTACCTCGTACGAAAAACGACAAAAGATGTATTTCTTATCTTTTACTAAAAACTCACCAAAGGTTAAAATTGGTTTTAAAAAATTGTAGGAGGATATATATAATATTACATATTGATGAAACATGTATGTGGATGATAAATATTCCCTAGAAAATTCTGAAGTATAAACAATCTCGGATAAAAAGGAGATTACGAGATTTTCCCTTACCTTAGGTCCAATATCCTTCATATGAATCGGAAACTCCTGTAAAATGGTATAAATAATGTCAATTTACTTATTATAGAATAATATTAATTGTTATGATATAATATATAGTCATATTTGTATCTTCTTAGTAGTAATATTTCACTGCTACTTGTTATTCAGGTGTTTATTGCTTTATATTCTTATGCGTGTTTTGTCGAATAAATACTTATTACTCTTTATAGGATATAGATATATAATTTTAAGAATGGTATTAGTGTAATATATATCATATTAATTCAATAAATTAATTTATATAATCATTATTCAATGAATATCATATAGAACGAGTCGCATCACATTGTGGAGATGGTAGGCCGTACGTATGCACGAGCGATGATATCGTTCCCATTATCATGGAATTGTATTGAAGTGTATGTATAATATTTCATAATAAATACCAATTTATAATAATAATATATTGTTATTTATTTGCACCATTATACCCATCCATGTAAGGTGGTGGTGGAAAACATATTACACCACGACGTGGAGACGGTATTCCGTACGTACGAACGCGTGGTGATTTTGTTTACTATAGGATGGATAAGAGGTGAAATAGGGCTATTTAATATATATATATATATATATATATATAATAACATATCAGTATATGAGGGATACTGATGTTATTACTTCATACTGAAACAACTAAAGAAGAGGGAGTGGTAGAAGAATGGAACTTGAAGAAAATGGTAGAAGGTATTAACTCTTTCTCGAAGTGCCTCCTTTAAACTTTCTCTTAGGTCACTAGAGTTGGACTTTTGAGAAGAACCAAAACTATAGTAGGTTATAAGGAAGTGGGGAACTAAAATGGGCAAGGGTTGGTAGAGCTTGAAGGATCAAATTGGTGTGAGGGGGAGAGGGAGGAGGTGCCCTTTATTAAGGGAGGAGAGGGCCACCTTTGGAAATATAAGAAATATTAATTTATATTAAACACCAAACCCACTTAAAAAAATCCAAAATGACTCATATCCTAATATTAGATGATATAGGGTTGTAATCTCATCAACCAATAAAATTTAGACATGTTAGGAATTTATTTTAAACATTATCAACTTGATTTATCCTTATTTATCAATTTAATTTTATTTGTGGTAATAATATTCTAAATTTTAAATTATTATAAATAATTACATATGTGTGGTTAATTTTAGATAATTTGACACTTTATGACATTTTCGACCATATAAATTTTAATTTATAATTTTTATATATTTTTGTGATTTTTAATCAATTTTATAATATGTTATTTTTATAAAATAACAATAGTGTCAATTTTGACACTATTCGTTTATTTGAATTTAAATAAAATATATACAAAATATATGTTCGAAATAAAATATTTAATAGATTTATAAAATGTCATATGTATCTAGGAAATTAGGGGAGCACATTAAATAGTTCAAATAAAATTTATTTTAATATTTTTAAAACCATTTATTTGATATTTTAATTTATAAAATAATTTCAACATCACTATTGTGTCATAATTAATGATAATTATTTAATCCTTAAAAATTATAAATAAATTTATATGATGTAGATAATTTTATTATATTTCTGGAGACTTTTTATATCCGAAGATTCATGAAACTTATCACTAAATTAAAATTATTATACTTATAAGATTTAAGAGAGTGACATATTGTTACTTTCCTTGGTTTTAATAATAATATTATTATTTCATGGTCAAAAGTCCATGTAATAAATATTTTCCGGCCCTCAGGTGATATGGGTCGACTTTTATTCATCGAATAGGATTTTGGAAACTATTAGGGTAATTTTATAATCTTATATTTACCCTTAATTACATGATTTACCTTTAACAGTAGTAAATAAAAATTATTGTAGTTACTATTCATAATCTCAAAAAAATAAAAGTAAACTATTAACATAATTTGGACCCACTGAATCCAAATATGGAATCCATTTTTCAAAATTCAAAACACATAAGTGGCAGTAATTAATTTAAAATTAATCCCGTTGTTAAGCAAACGAGTTTTAAATGTTAAAACATTTCCAAAGATTGAAATGTTTTTACCTATGAATTCAATGTAAAATTAATGATAATGACATAAATTATATTAAATGTTAAAAATATATTTTATTTATACTTTAAAACCATTCAATATTATAATTTCACCATATAAATTATTGCGATAAAAAAGTTGTTTTTAATTAAAATATAGCGTGTTTTTACTATTCATCAAAATATTAATATTACCTGAATAATATGAAAAATTTATCCAAAGTAAATTTTTATATCCTGTTTTCGAAGAAGAATTTTATTTTGTCAAATTGAACTTATAAACATGTCAAAAACTATATTTAATGTGGGTGCGCCATAAAAAGGTGGTAAAACTGCATTTGAAAAATACTTTTGTTAACTGAAAAATTTATTTTGTTCTCATACCATGTTCTAGAAAATATGTAAGATGAATAATAATGTTATAAAATTAAAAATTCATTTAATACTATTCATAATGGCTAGTTTATAATATTATAATAATATATCATTATTTAGTGAAACTCGGTATTGCGTACTACAGACGGTATCGAGGAAGGTCGTGATTGCGTGTAACGCAATCCAAGCTAGTGTTTTATGCCGTGAAAGATTCCTTTGGTGTTGCGTATAACATAAAACATAAAAAAAATATTTCTCATAAAATCTCAGGGTGTTATAATGAAACTATTAGAAAAATAAAAAACAATTAACCTAATATAAATTATATATAAAGAGTTAAAAAATTAATTTAGTTTTTTAAAATAAATTTTCAAAAAAATTTAAACGTTTGTTTAAATTAAGCGTGCCATGCATGAATAATTTATCATTTAGCAAAAAATATAGTTTTCAAGAAACATTTATTTCCCTTTACAATCATTATTATTTTATTTAAATTTCTAGATGACCATTGAATATAATTTATAAATTTTTTTAAATTTTTTTATAATTTAGTTAATCCAATTAATAAACTCTAATTTAACCTCTATGAAAAAAATTTATTGTTTAAATAATAATATTTTAATAGAATATCACCTTTATTTAATCCTACAGTTTCATCCATCAAAAGCTATTGAATAGATTGAATTTATTTAAAAATAAATTTATCCAAGTGTCCATGGGTGTTACAACCATGTAACATTTCACTAATATAATCATGTATATGAATTTACATATAAAATTTAATCATTTTTTATATGTCCTCCCCAATAAATATGCCAAAAAATACGATTTTGAATAGGAAAAAACCTCCATCGGATCAATAACATGCCCAAACACTAGAATACATTCACGATGCCAATATTATCATATGAATAATATCAAAATTTGAATGTTCACATATATGTTAACATTTTAAAATTTTATAAAATAGATAAATATATTGAATACACCTGTGAGTATATAAATGAAATTATAAATGAGAATCAATGTGATATACTATATCCTCACAGTCTCAGAAAATGTCATGTTTTCATTTTATGAGTAATTTTTATAATACTATACAAGTCCCAAATCATTAAAACCCAAACATTTTATCTCATACTATGTATCACATTAATAAAAACTCATTTTATAAAACTTCGATATTTATTCTATGTTGATAATAATTCTTACTCTCTCATTGAATAAATAATTCATATATAAATAAATAATTATGTATTAACTGGATTTAATAATTAAAAAATGATACATTATATAATCATTTTCATTGCATGTTAAGAATAAGAAAACAGATTAATTTTCACGAACCAACCTGGGTCGACCTTAAACCGGTCACCCAAGTCGGTCTGTGACATGGCCTGAGAGGCATTCCCGACCATCCTGGGATGGCGACAAGCACTAGGCCATTAAAATATAGCATGAGGGAATGATTTCACATGATAAAAAAATAAATAATGCATTAGAAAGAAAATAGAACAACACAAAGAAAATAAACAACACGAAAACAAATAATGACCAAAAACAACCAACTAACATTAACACGACAAAAAGTCATCATGACACCAAGAGTTTCTCATCGATCCACATCCAACACTCACCCACGGTGATCATGCTCGAGTCAAACCTACAATAGAAACTAAAAACAGGAAAACACTATAGGCGTGAGTATTAAAACTCAGTAGGAATGCACAAGAAACAATTACCAATGTATTACCTTTAAATAAAGAATTCAATAATTTCAGGTTATAAATAAATTATATAAAATACGAGTTTCCACACACACACTTTAATTTCTAAAATATGTAATAGTCCATTTCCCTTTTGAATTCAAAAACAAGTTTAATGTTTGAAAGGAACAGGTGAATTGCATTTTAAAACATTTTTGAGAACAATTTTGAAATTCAAATTTTAGTTGTTAGTTAAAAGAGAAACCACAGACAACACACAACAGTCACTAAGGGAAATGGAAAAAGTGTCACAACGTGGCTTGAAATAGAACTAGACGACTCAATCATCGACCACATACAAATAAACACTAAAGGAAACATGGGTTGAACCTTCGAGCTCGTGAACAATCAAAAACGTACTATACACGTGACTCATCCTGAAGGCATGCCCACTATTGATTACGTCATAATGTCCAAACGCTCGATATCAACTTACCTGGCCTTATCAAGGATCCAAATCCCCTTGTAGAGTACAATCTGTACTAAGGGCCACTAGCTAGTGCATAATCTATACTAATACAACAATCATTCCCAAAAAATTCACTCACTATGCTAGGTTCCTATGTCAACATATATAATAAATAGGGGTGAGTCACCAATTTCATACAAGAAACCAATTCCAATGCATAAACATCACACACAAGAATCTCACGCAATCGTTGAGCACAATAAGATCAAACCTGAGTCAACCCGAAGAATATTTTTCTGAATAATTTATTTTATTAAAGGGACAAATGGGCCTTATGCAACTTTTAAAAGAAATCCCAATTATCAAGTGAAACCAAAACATTTGCATACGCTCTAGAAGAAAAAATTTACAATCAAACCAGAACTACACATGAAAATCCGTGAATTATGGTCAAGGGACAAACATACATTCTTTCACTACTGTGCATCACTTTACCAATAAAATATTTCAAGTGACGTGTATAAAATAAACATCTCTTTTTTACATCGAGTAATTATTCCAAAATTAAATTATCTAATTCTATTTATATTAAATTAATGTTAATAAAATATCAAGAAATTAATAAATTCTATATTTAAAGGCAACTGTAGTTGGCGACCTACCTCAACTCACAGCTCGAACATGACAACATGACATACCTCACACAGGCGCACAAGAACGTGCAACCCGATGATCACGGTAACGTGAGATAACCTTGCCAACGCACTACAACAAATGTAAAATAATAAAGGTACATAAATAGATTCTTAAAAAAATAAAAACGAACAAGCAGCACAAAATAACCAGCTCGACATGTTTTCAAAATAAAACTCACACCATCAACACTATTTACTAAACCCCTTTAAAATCCACAAAGTGTTTACAAAAAACACACAATGCCAAAATAACTCTCTAATCATTACATAGAGCCAATAGACCATTTTATGAAAACACATAGAGTGCACTAACTGAAAAAAGAACACGGTATAATGAGATTAACATTTAAAAACACGTGTTCCTAAACACATTTTCAAAACTAGGCTCGTAACACCCATATTATTTAATAAATCATTTAAAAATTTATAAAAACATTAAACTACGAGAAAGGGCCAGTGGGATGAATTAG
Source organism: Viscum album (assembly GCA_963277665.1). NCBI lineage: Eukaryota > Viridiplantae > Streptophyta > Magnoliopsida > Santalales > Viscaceae > Viscum > Viscum album. The sequence continues at coordinate 496,168,296 of OY728132.1, forward strand.
GTGTTTGAATGAAAAAACCCATCAAATTCAAACCATATGTTTCAACAAAATAATCTTTTACACAACAACAATTCACAAAAACAGGGTGAAAAATATCAAACACAGCTAAATTATTTTAAAAACTCAATTTACACCAAACTATTTAATTAGATCATATACTAAAAAAATTAATTAAAATTTAAGCACAGGAAAAACACAAGAAAACATGAATTTAGTGAAAACATAAATTTAAAGGTGACGCACAAAGGGTCCATACCTCAACTCCAATGCAGAATGAAAATGCATGCTCGGAACCGGTGCAAAGCACCATGCACACCTCAAATTCACTCACAGGAAGTTGAATTTGACCCAACACAATGAAATTGGCAACAAAATTTAAGGATTGGTGCACAAAAATTAAACCATAACCATGGAAGAACTAAACACCAAAAGGAGTATGGGAAGAAACTAGATTTACCAATGGGGAAGGTCCTTGATGAGGTGAAACTAGACAAGATTTAGGTGGTTCACCGGTGAAGGGAACGGGGTGGCCAGACAGCACCGGCGTGGGGCTCCGCTGGAAAAAGGTTTGCACCGGTGGGGTCCGCATGGCATGACAGTGGAGGGGGAGGTTGCTGCACCAATAGGAGGGTATACGGTGCCTGGAGAGTGTTGGATGGAGGTGGTTGTTGGGTGTCGGCAGCACCCGGAGCGCGTGGATAGGGAGGCGTGGGCGGCGCTTTGTGCAGCTTGCTGGAGGTCACAAGTAGGAGGCAAAGGCATGAAGGGTGGCTACTTGACCCATGAAAGGAGGATGAAGGGTGTTGGAAACAAGTGTGCAGCAGCTGAAGGGGAGCGGGGTGCTGCGTGTTTGAGCGGGGAAGACCGGGGCGCATCCAGGGGGCACATCTGGCAGAGGGGTGGTTGTGTTTAGGGTGATGCCAACTTCGACATGCGGTGCAGGATGGGGAGGATCTGAAGGGGGTTTGCTTCCACTAGACGGATAAAGTAGAGACTAGTGCGGGAGGTGTGAGACGGCTGCAAGGGGTGCACGACTGCGAAACGAGGCTGGTGAGGGGCCTGGCAAGCAGGAGGGCGCCACATCGGGAGGCAGAAGCCGACTAGGGATCCTACTCGCACTGCAACAGGGAAAAGGAGGGAGGGTTTGTGGCACTATGGGAGAAAGAAGGGGGAAGCCGTGTGGAAAGTAAAAAAAAACCCTAGAAAAAGGGAATTAAAATTAAGAAAAAATCAAAATCAAAATCAAAATCCAAAACCTCATAATAATAATAATAGTAAAAATAATTTTATTCTATAATAATAATATTAATATTAACATCAATAATAATAATATTAATAATACACATAATAATAAATAAAATAACTTTAACAATAATATAAAAATGATAAAAATAATAATATAATGTCATTTTTCATGAAAAATTAATACTAACATCACTAAAGTAGGCTATTTATTCTAAACAGTAATTTATTTTCAATTCATTCAATTTACTTTTTATTTGGCCAATTTAAACACAGTAACTACATGGTACTCGGGCTGAATGCACAGCTTCAACTAGTCGTGCAGTGCTCGTGCACTGGCATAATATAATAATAACATTTATAATAATAATAATAATAATAATAATAATAATAATAATAAATTTATTCTCGAAAATTAATTTTTTAGAAGACACTATAAATTTCAAGATTTATTCATTTTAAATTTTTTCCGAAGATAAGCGGACTGTGCCGTCACATGGGTGGAGTCACACTGGGTTTTCTAAAATGTTCCCCGCTTGGGCGCTAAGAGACATCAACTCAAAAACGTGCATTTTTTTAACATAACCGAAAATATTTTTCTCTGAGACTCAACCTGGACCCCAAAAAAAATTTAAAATTCAAAGAAAATTATAAAATAAAATAAAAGATAGGATGGGGTGTGACAATTCATTCCACCATAATGCTTTCTGCCCTCGGAAAGACACAACAAGATCTAGACCCAAAGATAAAACTTATCTAGTGTCACACACCTATAAATTTTTAAGTTCATTTAGCTGATTGATCCAAAATGACACAAAAAACCCATGACACACAAATCATCCTTTAAAACATGATCACCTTATTCATCACCAAGCAGAACCCAAACCATCTATTTCAACCAAGGAATGAACAAACTTAAACTACCTCCACCACCTGTTCCCATAATCTTAGTCCAAAAAATCCAATGGGTGTAGTCCAATCACATCGTTTACTCAAGAGGTTGAACATGTGATTAGCTTGTTCCACATAAGAACACCTACCACCAAACAATACATGAAAAGAAACTTTGATACTAACATAGGGATTCCCGAACATACTCCCCACCATAAGAATTGGGCTAACTCTAAATTACTTCAGGTGTAACTATGTGAGACCCTCTATGGGTCTCCCCACCAGAAGAACTAACGAGATTAACTGATCTTGAAAGCATCCCTTACAGACCAAAAACCCCCCATCACGAGGGGGAATAAGGGAATGGCCCAACTAATAGAGCATCAAAACTACCTCAATCACCATATCAACAATGGTTCACCCTCGGAAGAACACAAACCATGCCACATTAAGTAAAAATGTTAAACCAATGCCTTTTTCACTGTTGGGGTACTCCTGACTATGCCTCAGATTCACTATGGGACCTATGGTTGGAGCACTTGTAACATCCCAGGTAAATAATGAATAAAAAATTTTCATATTTATTAATATTTACGAATTAAATATTAATTTTAATTTAAAAGGGTTTCTATGTTCGATAGCATACCAGATACGCAACAAAGAGTTTCATTGAAATCTTTCGTTGCACACTAGTGATAAAATAATATTATTTTAAATGGTAGTTACCACATAGTCTTTGTGTTGGCGGGAATGGATAGAAATAACTAAAATATGATTATATATGTTTTTTAAATGTTTTTACTTTTATCTAAAAAAATATAAAGGCTTAAAATAAGGAAAGAATTCAATTTTAGGCGTATATGCCCTAGTTTTCAATAAAGGTTCACTTATCACCTTTTGATGGCGAACCGTCATTAAATATAATTTTGTTCACTCTTATAAATTTTATTGGACCAAATAAAACTCTCCTTTATAATTGGGACATCAAAATTAACTTTTTGTGAATTTTTTGTATTTTTCCGATAAAGTTCATTTTTTTATAAATAGTGAAAAAATGTTGTATTTTAATTCAAAACCTCTTTTTAATATAATTTATTTATATGATTAGATTATCTTTTGAATTAATTTTAAAGTTAAATTAGAATATATTTTTACCATTAAATCCAATAGTGGTCATTGGAATTAATTTCACTTTAAAATCGGACTTAAACTAGTGTCAATCTTTTGATACTAATTGTTCCATAAAAACACGCTATTTGCTCTGACAGCGGTAATTAATTATTAAATTAATTAATGAAACTTATATTTTTGGATTTTGGTAAAATGGACTTCATTTTTGAATTCGGAATATAAAATATATCTTAGGGTGAAGTTTTGGTATTTTTCTGAAAAACTTCAATTTTTGATGAATTGTGAAACCATTAAGTGGTACCTAAAAAACTGATTTTTTGTTTAAATGAAATTTTACCACGTTTGTGTTTTGAATTTCAATAAACCGACATACATGGTTTTCATTAAGAAATAAAATGTGTTTCAATGAGATTAAAATATTTTTTTTGGTGAATAGTAACTTATTAAGTTTTTAATCGCGATTAGAGGTAATTAGTGTAGTTTAAGGTAAAAATAATGTTTTACTAATATGAGATGATCTTGAAACATGTCCTACCCTCATTGGATCTGTCATGGCCAACCAAGACAATCTATGGGTAAACTTGGGGACCCCATGGAGCCACATTGGTTTCGAAATGACATAAATAACTTTTTATTTAATGTTAAAGTAAAAATGACACAAACATGAGATGTTTTACTAAATAAAATTTTACATGGGGTTATACAAGTCAGATTTTTTACTATAAGTATTATTTAGAAAGGTAAAAAGATTTCCTACATCATGATATTTTGTTTCTAATTTTAAGACATTATATATAATAAATTATTTATGACATCATGATGATGCAGCGATTACCTCATTAATAAAGGATTTAAATAAACTGAAAAGATAATGTAAAATATATGACCTAAACATGTCCAAAACCTATTGTTTGGGTACATTTAGAACCCTTATCACCTTACCATCGAATTATATCAATGTGGGACCTTTTTAATCCGAATCTCATTTTAAAATAAAGTAACATTTCTTTACTTTCCAAGAGTGCCCCTCCTCTCCTCTTATAAAAGGCCCCCACCTCTACCACCTTACCCACACTTAAAAAGCCTTTTGCTCGGCCAACACCTGCTCAGGTTGTCTCTCCACATCACTCTCTTACTCCTTGAAGCCTCACCTTGGACAGAAGACTTCCCAAGGAAGCCTTTGAGAACAAATCTAAGAGAGTTACCCGATTTTAAGGTAATGTCTTCACTTGTCTTCTTTTGTTTTATTTTGATTCTCCAACCACCTACACTCTTTTTATTCATTTCATTTGTAACAAATCTAGTATCTTCAATATACTAGGATGTTGTTATAAGAATCATTCGAGCTACACTTACACACACCTACATAAAATGGTTAAATAACATACTGTTTCCGTGGATGGCGAATTTCTGCCTCACGAAACGATGATTGTTCAACACTCATATATCACCTTCAAATGTGGCCATTAAGATGTCAGTATATTTATATATTATATATAATATGTTTATGTTTTACTTAAGATTATTTATTTTTCATTTATGGCATATAATTTATGGTTACCATTATGAGTAAACGAGATATCTTCATTTTAGGAAGTGCGGACTACCGCCCCCTCAAAGTGATTTGATTCGTTAATGCCATATGTGGGACGTATAAAGGATGTAATTAATGGTATTATATATGTTATTATACTGGAATTATAATATACTTTTATATCATTATGATTCCATTCTATAAATTATGAAATAGAAATGAAAGTAGCGTTCATGCGTACGTACGACTTACCGTCTCCATGAACGGTGCATTTCATTTCTTACCTCTAAATTGTTATGTAATATTAAAAATTCTTGTATATACTGGATATATATGATATATATGATATATATAAATCATGATTATAACTCTTGATATAATTTATACATGATCAACTTGTAATTATATAGAGCATATTTTGACTCAAGTACCAATGATCGTTTAAACAACCGTTATTAACTAAAATAATTACATAGTGTTCATGACATGGTAATAAGTGATATAAAAGGAATAATGAACTTGAAAAAGTTTCTTAAGGAAGTAGAAATTAACTCAAGTTTATAATTCAGGAGATTAAGGAACGATCGAGTCAAGTCGGACCCGAGGTAAGGGATCCTACCCCTCTCTTTATTTTTAAGTACACTCTTTTATGTCATTCCTTTTAAGATCATATTTCTTATGATTGGGATGTTATTTTATATTACTCCTAATGTAATTTTTATGTTCATATGATGAGAGACCCTATTTTCTCTCACCAATCCATTTTGGAAGTTTTGAGTGGCACCGTTAGGCTGCCGAATTTTCGTAAGGGATCCAACCTCTCTCTTTCTTTTTAAGTACTGTCTTTTATGTCATTTCTTTTCATCCCATCTTTATTATGTTTGGGGATGTTATTTTATATTAAAAATAATTTACTTTTTATGTTCATATTATGAGATACCCTATTTTTTCTTAAAAATCCATTTTTTGAAGTTTTAAGTGGCGTCGTTAGGCTGCCGAGTTTTTGTAAGGGATTTTTCATCTCACTTTTATTCCCGTGACACTTATGCTACGTTTGTCACTATTTCCTTTGAGTGGTGTATGTACTGCCCATTATTATACACTTTGTGTAGTATAATTTCATTTATGGGTATTTACATTTTCATTTTATGACCCTTCTTCCATGGGGTGTACTTTTCGAAAGTTACCCAACTCGGTAAGGGGACCTTTCACCCTCCTTTTTTTAAAAGACTTATTTTGTTATGTCTTTTAATTCACATATTATTATGTTGGGATATGTTCTTCTATATCCTTATTTATGTAAATTTTATGTCAAAGTGATGAGATCCCCTTTATCTCTCTCATCAACCCATTTTGTAAAATTTTATGTGACGCCGTTAGGCTGTCGAATTTTACCAAGGGAACTTCTTAACCCAATTTCAATTTCTTTGGGTTCAACATGTAGTTATTGAATATGCCATCCATTGAATATGTGTTAATGACCATTGATTGTTTTACACTTAATATCCACTTATAGTGGTTGTATTTATATTTTTCACACATAATTATGAGAATGATTTATCCTTAATTTAATGATACCTTCTTTATAATGGATTTCATCTCATTTTACATTTCTTTTGAGACTTCATTGTTGTTATGGACCAATTAACTCTTATATGGTCTGTATACTGTCCTTTGACATATTATATCATTAATCCCTTTATTCTCATGATATTATAAATTTCAGATTAAATGTTATTCCGCAATTATTTGTATTCAAGAGTCTCTCGTTTTGTTAAAAACTCTTTAAAAAAAATATCGTTTTAAATGTTTTAAAGATTTATTATTCTAAATCTTTATCTTTAATGTCCATGTTTTAAAAATGGTTTTCAGTATTTATTTATATGGACATTAATGTTTTAAAATTATAATTCCAATAAAATCTTCAAAGTGGAATGGGACACTTTGATTCAAAAATCACTTTTAAATGGGTTTTGAAAATGGATTGATATCTTGGAATTACTTATTGTGATTGAAAATGAAATGTTATTATTGAAATGTTTATATTTTCAATATTTTCTGTGTAATGATGGTACTTGGACATTTTACGGGTGGTTACGTGATAAACCATATGACGGGTGGTGCCGTGAATACTAGGACGGGTGGTTACGTTGTAACCTCTAATGCATTGGGTATGGAAGTCGGCCGTATGGATATTCCATTAAGTATGTATGGATGTTGGCTGTATGGCTATTCCATTAAGTGATATGTGTAGAATTCAACCATATGGTTATTCCACTTAAGTATGTTTATTTCCTAAGTTACCTTTATATGTTATGTGTTCTTTAAATTTTTTTATGGTAATCCTTTGGTTACAAAAGGGTAAGTAATGATATTTTAATCAGTGAAGAGTTTTTACTACTTCATGAAGGTGGAGGTATTACTTTGATAAAGTATACATGATTTACTTGATGTTTGAAAAACTAACAGTTTTCATTCATTGTGTATCCCTTACTGAGTTTTTTATGCTCACCCCATGTTTTTTTGAAATTATTTTCACAGGAATTAATGTGGAATAGGGTCAAGGATGGGATCAAGGGAAAGTCATCCAATATAAAACATGGAACTAGATGTGTTTCTTTTTAAGTGTTTTTTTATTCTATGGAAACTCAGTAGAAGTGTCTACTCTGTAATCTTTTGAAATGTAACAGTTATGTCCTAATTATCTTAAACTCTAAATCTAAAAAGATCCTCAATGTGAATTATTCATTTAATTCAATATTAAGTAATTTTTAAGGCCGGGGCCTTATAGCACTCATGATTGAAGCTTCTCCTTCCTCACAGTCAGGCTTCAAAAATTCCCAAACATAACCCACTAACCATTATTTCACTAAACACACTTCCAATAAAATAAAAGTTTCAAGGAGGTTCAACCACAACCATTCTTAAAACTGAACGAAAAGAAACACCGAAAAACGCTACAAGAGACGATTACTACACCCAAGAAACACTACAAAGAGAAAACCTCAAACTGGTCCCCAAGCATTTCCCTACTCATACTGATGGGATGAGGTGAACTTCGACGATCCAGGTCTATCTTCAACGCACTTATTGGAAACACCACGAAAGAATCTCCACAAGTGACCACAACGTCAACAGGTGTCGTAGTGTCTCGAAGAACATAGAAATGTCAGCCTCTTGTGACACTCCCTACCACACTAGTGACAGATAACGACATTGCGCTATGAAGAAGATGACTAATCATCTAAAGGCCTATTGACTCCCCTACTAGTACTACTAACATCAGGTCATTTCGCATTCTTTTTATTGTCATCCTCTACACTATTTCCTGAGGATGTAATATTCACAACCTAATTTCCTCCTACTGGCCCTGCTTGAGGAAGAAATGCTTGCCCCACAACATTCGAGAAGGTGGTTAGGTTGAGCTCTTCCAATTTCGATCACAGTTCATGTCAGAGTCTATACACAAATTTCTGAGCCTTCCTAGGATTGTTTGCAACAAACCATTGGCCATATGGAACTAAGTCTTAGAAACATCGATAGAATTATAGTACTGATTTAGAACCCTAATCAATACAACAATACTCCATCATCTTCCTCAGCTTCGTCATCTTAGAGAAGTATTGTTGGATGAAGGAAGACTTGAATAATTCCCAAGGTAGATCTTCTCGAGGCTTGCTTCGAGACACAGACTTACACCATTTCCAGGTTGGACCTTCAAGAATAAAGGTAACCAACTTCTCCTTCAATGACGCAGGTAACCCAATGAAACAAAAGTTCCTCTCAATCTTCCGCAACCACTACCGCTCAAGTAGATCTGATTGACCATAAAACATGGTAGGGTTCAACTTCTGGAATTCCAAGATATAGTCTATAGGTTGATCAACTAGAGGATGTGCTAAGGATGCCCCATCCGAAGCTTCACTCTGGGCATCCATCGATCTTTCGTGGGGGAGAACAGTAAGGAACAATAAAACATGGAGGAGGATCAAAACATGGTCATTTCCATTTCAAATTTCAAATTCCACAAATTCAAAAATAAAACTTTACAAATATTTTTTATAAAAAAAGAATACCGAAAAAATTCCCAAGGGGAAACTAGTGTCGATGGGTGACTCAGACATATGGTTAGCGAACATATGCCATTCACACCACCATTAAGGAGAGCATTCTTGGGTAATGTACATGGATCCACAAGGCTTCCAGGATCTTCTATCTCATAGGGCTACTTTCCCAACTCCCTTTTAATTTCCCAACATAAAAAAATTCACAAAAATCAATGGAAACCAACATGCCAGAAAATCCCATGGTAACATGATGTTCGGAACAAGCAAGGGTTCATGACGTCCTTCTCATCCTTATACCTCAAGTCTTGAAAATTTAACTCCTTCTACCATGATGACCCCAAATAACAATGGGGGCTCTGAAAAACAAGTTCTGATCAAGAGGTGACCACCTCTGATACCATGTTTTCACGAACCATCATGGTTCGACCCTGAATCAGTCACCCAAGTCGATCTGTGACCTGGCATGAGAGGTGTTCCCCATCCTCTCGAGCTAGCCACATGTTCCCAGGCATCAAAAGAGAGCAGGAGGTAATGATTTCTCCTGATAAAAAATAAATAAAGTAGTTTAATGAAAATAGAACAACACTAAGTTAATAAACAACACAAAAAGAAAGAATGACCAACAACAACCAACTAACGTGACAACGAAAAAAACACCTCATGAATTCAAGAGTCACTCACCGATCCAGAACCAACACTCACCCCTAGCATGAAAGCTCATGTCAAACCTACAACAGAAACTAAAACCAAGAAAACACTATAGGATTGAGTATTAAAACTCAGTTGTCGTGCCCGACAAACTATTCCCAATGCACTACCTTTAAATAAAGAATTCACTAATTTTAGGTTTGAACTATAGAATATAAAATATTGGTTTCCACACAAACACTTTAATTTCCAAAACATGTAACAGTCCATTGCCTTTTTATTTCAAAGAAGTTTAATGTTTTAAAGGAACAGGTGCATTGCATTTTAAATCATTTTTCTGAACAATTTAGAAATCAAAATTTTAGTTGTTAGTCAAAAGGAAAACCACGAACAACACTCAACAGACACTAAGGGCAATGGGTAAAGTAAAACATATGGTCCAACAACCGAACTAGACTTCTCAATCATTCACCGCATACAAATAAACACTCAAGAAAACATGGGTAGAACCTAGGAGCTCGTGAACAATCCTGAACGTACTATACAAGTGACTCATCCTGAAGGCATGCCTACTATCGATGACGTCATAACGCCCAAATGCTCAGTATCTCTCTACCATGCCTAACTGAGGGGCCCAATCCCCTAGCAGAGTATGATCCATACTAAGGGCCACTTTCCAGTGCATAATTTATACTAGTGCAACAATCATTCTCAAAAAATCCACTCACTATGCCAGTTTCCCATGTCAAAACGTATAATATATAGGGGTGATTCAACAATGTCCAACAAGCAACCAATTCCAGTGCACAAAAATCACAAAAAAATATCACACAATCATCGAGCATAACAAGATCTCCCCCTGAGTCATCCCAAAGATAATTTGTCAAAATAATTTATTTTAGTAATGTGCCAAATAGGCCTTATGAAACTTTTAAAAGAAACACCAATTCTCAAGTGAAACCAAAAAAATTTCTTATGTGCCAAAACAAAACATTTCCCATCAAACCAGAACGACACATGAAAATCTATGAATTATGTTCAACGTCCAAATGGGCATTCATTCACTTTTGTATGTCATTTCACCAATATTTTTTTTCATGTGACGTGTATAAAATAGAAAAATATATTTACATTGAGTAATTATTCCAAAAATAAATTATCTAATATGATTTATATTTTATTAATGTAAATAAAATATCAAGTAATTAATAAATTCTCAATATATAGGTATGTGCAGTGGGGGACCTACCTCAACACACAGCTCGAACATGACAACACGACATGCCTCGTAGAGGCGCACAAGCTTGCGCTAGTCGATGATTGCAGTAGCATAGGGTTACCCCAAAACGCACTGTAACAAATGTACAATAACAAATGTACATAAACATAGATATAAAACAATCCAAACAAAAAACCAGCAGAAAAGAACCACCTGGACATGTTTTCAAAACACAACTCCAACCTTAAACACTATTTACTAATCCCCTTTAAAATTCACAATGTGTTTAAAAAAACCACACAACACCAAAATAACTCACTAATCATTTCAAAGAGCCAACATATTATTTTAAAAAAACACATAGAGTGAACAACCTGACCATTGTGCACTACACAATGAGATTAACATTTAAAAACATGCGTGCCTAAACACATTTTTAAAACTAGGGTCACAACACCCATATTATTTAACAAATCATTAAATTTTTTTTAAAAAACATTAAACTACTAGCAAGGGATAGTGGGACGAATTAGGCCTTTTCATGAAAAACCCATGAAATTCAGACCACAAGTTTAACCCAATTAATCGTGCAAACAACATCAATTCACAAAAATCAGGGGCAAAATATCAAACATAACTAAATTATTTTAAAAACACAATTTACACCAAACTAATTAATTATATCATATACTAAACTAGTTAATTAAAATTTAAGGACTGGAAAGAACACAAGAAAAAAAGAATTGAATGAAAATGTAAATTTAATGGTGGCGCATAAAGGGTTCATACCTCAACTCCAATGCGGAATTAAAATGCACGCTCGGAACCGTTGCAAAGCGCCATGCACAACTCAAATTCACTCGCATGAAGTTGAATTTGACCCAACACAACGAAATTGGTAACAAATTTTATGGATTTTAGCACATAGATTAAACCTTAACCATGGAAGAACTATACACCACAAGGAGGAGGGAAAAAAATAAATTTACCAATGGGGAAGGTCGCATATGAGGTGAGACCGGACAAGAGTTAGGTGGTTCACCAGTGAAGGGCGCGAGGCAGCTGGACAACACCACCAAGGGGAATAGCCGGACAAAGGTGTGCACCAGAGGGGTCCGCACGGCTGGATAGGTGTGGGGGAGATTTTTGCGCCAATAAGAGTGAATTAGGTGGATAGAAAGTGTTGGCTAGAGGCAGCTGGAGGGTGCAGGAAGTGCCAGGAGTGTGCGGATAGGGAGGCGTGGCTGGCACTGGGTGCAGCGTGCTGGAGGGTTTAGGTAGGAGGTGGAAGTGCGGAGGGTGGCTCCTGGACCTGTGAATAGTTTCTAGACGGTGTCGGCGGCTGGTGCGCAGTGGATGAAGGGGAGTGAGGAACTGCGGGTTCGAGCGGGGAAGACCGGGGCGCGTCTGGGTTGGGGGCACTGCAGGTAGAGGAGAGCTTGGGTCTGGGGCGATGCCAGCTTGGTCGTGTGGCGCAGGTAGTGGAGGATTTGAGGGGGGTTCACTAGTGATGGCTGGAAGAAGTGGATACATGTAAGGGAGGCACGAGACCACTACAGGGGGTGCATGTCGGTGGAACGATGCCGGTGAGGGGCATGGCAAGTAGGAGGGCACCAGAATATGAGGCGGAAGCCGGCTGGAGATCCTACTTGCACTGCAACATGGAGAAGAAGGGATGGTAGGAGGCGCTATGGGAGAATGTAGGGGGAAGCCGTGTAGAAAGACAAAAAAAGAGAACCCTAGAAAAAAGGAACGAAAAGAATGAAATAAAAAAAATTCAAAAGCCAAAACCACATAATAATAATAATAATAATAATAATAATAATAATAATAAAAGTCATATTAATTTTAATCTATAATAATATTATTAATATTGACATCAATAATAATAAGATTAATAATACACATAATAATAAATAAAATAAAATTAAAAATAACAAAAAAATGATAAAAATAATAATATAATGCCATTATTCATGACAAATTAATACTAAAATCACTATGGTAGGTTATTTATTCTAAACATTAAATTATTTTGAACTCATTCAATTTACTTTTTATTTAGCCAATTCAGACACTGCAACTGCACAGTACTCAGGCTGACCGCACAACTTTCGCTAGTTGTGCAGTGCCCGTGCCATGGCCTAAAATAATAATAACATTAATAATAATAATAATAATAATAAAACTATTATCTACCATTAAATTTATAAATCACACCAAAAATTACAATATTTATTCATTTTAATTTTTTTCTAAAGACAAGCGGTCTATGCCGTCACATGGGCGAAGTCACACATGGTTTCCTAAACGTGCCCTGCCCGGGCGCTAAGGGACGTCTACTAAAAAATGCACATTTTTTTAACAAAACTCAGAGGTTTTTCATCCAAGACCCAACCTGAACCCCAACAAAATTTTAAAATCCAAAGAAAATTATTAAATAAAATAAAATATAGGTTGGGGTGTGACATTAATAAATACAGTGATACATCACATTTATTCATAAATATATGAAAAATTAAATGACCTTACATTTTCATCGAGTTTTTTTAATGATTTTGTTAATGGATATAATACATAATCCATTATAGCGACTCATAAAAACATTAAAATCCCTTGTCAGTTATTTCTATATTAAAATTGTTTTTATGAATAATTTTTCATAAATTATTGAGAGTTTCGATCCTTAATTTTTTTAATAGTTTTTTTTTGTTTTCATAAAAATTTAATATAATATATAATATAAAAGAAACTACCAATGTTATTGTCATCAGTTTCAAGATCTAAATATATCATTCATAATATATAACCTAAGGTTATAATCAACATATATTATAGAATATGTCATTATTTTCTAATGAAAACTTTCTAACCTAATTATCATATTGAAAGAGTAAAAACACATCATGATGTGCCTGGATCAGCATGGTCAATGTTTTATCAAATTTCTTTTAATTTTTTTATATGAATATATAAATTGGTAACAGTGTAGGAATATGAAATGAATCATGAAACATATACCCACTACATGCAACTTAAAATTTAATGTGATCACAATAACTGATATTTTAATAATGTTCTCCCCTAATGTGGTTTAATACATCCTTTTTTGTTGCATCATAGTAGGTTCTTTATGAAAGATCCCTCCAATTTAAATGGAATTTAAAAAGAAAATCTTGGAAATGATATTCAATATTATATAGGACTTCATTAAACCATACTGAATGATCTTGTTACATAATTCATAGGAATTCAATTTTCAGTTGATAGCCAACAACCATAATATTAATGACAACCTTCTTCTCAACTCCAAAATGATAAAAAACATGTATTTATGATATTCTATTTTTCCTCTTCCACATGTATATTCTTAGAGACTATTGAAAATATTGATTAATATAAACTCCTCATCATTTAAGAGCCTTGATATATATGATATTTTATAGGAATCAAATTATGATGGTCTCTTTTCCACTCAATATTTTTCTTCTACTTTTCATGACAGTTGTGATGTTCTTCTCTATACATTTTTATATATAAATATTTAATATAATATATTTTATTATTATTCTCATTATAAGCATTGAATCGATCATAATAAAATTTTACAAATGTTCTATATAGAAATCTCTTTGATCTTTGGTATCATTATTGTCTCATTTAAAACCGGTCAAAAATATATCAAGGGAAAATCGTCAAATTTTAATTTCATAAAAGGATTTAGAATATTCAAATTTGAATAGAAATATTTATTATGAACATATATTCTCATAAATTCATTGATATTTTTTTAAATTTAATTTCCCAAGAGTCAAACCTCATTTAACTATTTGTGATTTTCTCATCATTTAATTATTCTAAACACATGAACATCCCATATACTAAAATTATAAATTTATTATAAATTATAACATTATAGAATATATTTTACTATAAATATTAATATAGTTTGATATCTCATCACATAATAAGAAATAACCCTCAATATTCTCGTCGAAATTGGTGGATATGGTATACAATTCCAATTATGGACAAATTCAATCAATCATCCCAAACCATAGATACACTATATTATCATATTACATCATTAAAATGCTACACAATCCCACATATATAATTTCTACATTCATTTTAGTATGAACACCATTATAGGGAATAACATTGTTCTTCAAATCTCATCACTAAAATAAATTTATTGGATGATTCCAAAATATGTAAAATCGACATCACATGTAAATACTTATATATTAGTAAGGAAAAAAAGAATTAATCCCCATAATATGTATTTTTTGAATACTCATTTTTATTCCTGTAAAATCAATTTCAAATTATCTTTTGAAACAATTTAAATATCCTCATTAAAAACTTAAAAACATTTATTTGAGTTTTTTACTGTTATGTAAACTTTGGAACAATCTAGATTACTTTTTTAAAGTCTTTAATACCATGGTGATACACTTATGTCCAATTATGATACTCATACATAAATTATAGATACAATAATTTACATCAAAATATTTTCTAGTTTACTCATACATTTCATTTTAAATATCAGTTACTCTTATATAGCTCATAACTGTAATTAATCATCAATAACTATAGATCTTATAGAATTAGTCTTCCAGAATAATTTACTTTCATTATTTATACTTATATTTGTTTATTTTCAAGACATTACCATCATATAGATCAACTTTATGCCCCTTCTAGTTTAATTTTTGGATATTATCATCATTTGAAATAATCTTCACCACTCAAACAAATTTCAAAATGTTATTATTTCAAAATTATTTTCTTGTTAGAGCTTGTAATTTTTATTTTTATTTTCTTCTAGACATTATATAATTATATAAACCACAAATATTATTATATGAACTATATTCAATTAATATAGTTTTTAGAGGTCCCATTTGGGGGTCCCTGGAAAATTTTCCTAACCAAACTATTGTCTTTAAACACCATCTGTATCATTTTGAAAACTCCATACTATAATGAAATCAGTAACCTTTTAGATATAAATGTTATATAATAAATATAAAATTATTTATTATTATGTATGAAATAATTTTTAAAAATCCTAAACAACTTATAATATTAAACTAAACATCATCTTTCACATCATATCTCAAAACAAAATAGTACATCTCAAATAAAATCCAAATAATTTAAATAACTTCTTGAACAAATGAATATTTGATAAATCAATTAATCAGAATTCTCAAATATAATTATATATACAATTAAACAATTTTACAAAAATCATTGAATTTAATCTATCTAAATAATTCATGATAATATATTTCACAAAATACCACCAATACTTATGATTAAATAATTATCAAATAAATACAACACCAACATCAAATTTTTTAACTCAAATTCTTTATTAATCTTTGTTTTTATTCCACTTTATGAATATTTATTCATTTAAAAAATTCAAGGATAAACCTCATTAATTTTATATGTCTCTATTATTCTCCAATCAAACCCATCATATAATCTTCTTCAATTTCTTATCATAATGATTAATAACATGTACATAAAATATTTTCATCAATCACGTGAATTATCTTACTATCTTCTTATACATTTCTATTTTTTAAGTGTATATATGTTTTATTTCTATATTAATTTATATTAATTTATTTTTAGAGAACTATAATCTTTTAGAAAAGCTGTCCATTTCATTGTAACAAACCTGATGGTGTGGCATGCCCTAATTTTAAAAATAGGTGTTTCCCTACCATTATATGGGAATGAGAGATCAAGGCCTGAATTTTTTCACTATTATGTCTGAAATATTGATATCTATAGTTTTGATATGAGTAGGTGCTCCATACAACAACTAGAGAGGACATATCACTAAGGTCCTGAGAGAGGTGAACCACGCTATGTTCTATAGGGTTTTGTTCTCGTCATTGGATTGGTAATATTCTTGAAAAGTGTAGGAGGTTGAATCAATGTAGAATGAGGGTATAAATGTTTTTAGTTCTTATAGGAGGTGTTCAATGTTATATACCACATGGATAGAAAATGGGGACACTATTTTATAAGTCTATTTTTGGAATTTCTAATATTATCCCTAATCAATTTTCAGAACATTTGGGTGGGTCTTTACTCCATTCATTCAACCCTCATGAATCATAGATATCCCTCCCAGTATCATATCCCAAAATATTTTTATTCTAGGAGATTTTCCATTCTATTACGTGAGATTAATCAAATTAATAAAATATATATCTCATCATCTAATCATTTTTTTCATTCTCCCCCTTATTTTTGACCTAACTGAACCTTCGAAAATGGGTTTCTATATAATCAATTTTTATTTGAGTCTTTTATTTCTTCTTTGGTCCCTATTGTATTTATATGTTTTGTTTGAATTATTGAGGTTTACTAAGACAAAAAACTATTAAATAAAAAATTTAAGATGGGTTGTTCCATGCATTACTTTTTAATTTTAAAACCACAAATTCTTGTAATATCTAATATATATTTCAAATTTTTTATGAATTTTATCACATATATATAGTAATTGTTTTTAAAATAAGTTAGAATATTCATTGAATTTGAAAGGGTTCAACTTTTTTACGACATGAAATAGTTTTCCACAACATGAACATTGAGTGTTTATTTAAATGAAATGTTTTATTTTTAATGAGTATTTTTTATATTATGAATTTTTTTTTGTGATTCTAAACTAAAATAAATGATTTTATTTCTAAATATATGGTTTTTATTTGATTTTTTAATGTTAAATATATTTTTTTTGATAATTAAAATGTTTTAATGCTACATATGTGATTTCATTCTAAAAAAGAAATTTCAATATCTTTTTTTCTAAAATGTTAATAATAAGGGAAAATTGGAAACTTAATTTTTTTATAGTTTAATAATTTGATCCTTTAATACCTCCCCTTTGAGTATTATAAATGGTTTTTGGATTAATTATATTATAAGATTATTTACTTGATGTAGGGATGTGTATATTGCATTATAATTTTTTTATGAAAGTGGTAGTTTCTATCATGTTTGTTAGGAGTTGAGGGTTAAATTTTATTTCTTACTGATATTAATATATTATATATGATATGTTGATTTTCTCACCACTATTTATATTCTGTGGATGAAATTGTTAGAAAGGTGTTTATTCTAGGAACACATGCTTCTCTAGTTTTTGTTTTTTGTTCTACCTTGTGGACCTATATTATGAAAGGTCCTTACTTAATGGGATTTCCTCTTAGTTAGTCTATGTAGGGTAAAATATAATATTTTAGATTTATTTTACCACATTAATCTATAATTATGTTGATTATGTGTCATAATTAGTCTATATTATACCTAATGATGTGTGGTTCACAAGATACTGTTATCTTCTTTGTTTATGTGTTTACTGTTTCTTAATATTCCATTTGGGTTTCAATAAAATTTATTTTAAAAAAAAATTCATCATCATTTTAAAATGAATCTCTCCAAAAAGGAATAAATTTTTATTTTACCTGAAAAATATATATTCATTTATATGTAAGTGATAAATTTATTGAAAATGAAAATGATACTTTTTTAAAATTAATAAGGGACAAATACATTTTACCTTTAATTTTTTCAAAATTATATTAAATAGATTCACTATTAGAGGACATGAATGTGGTTTGGGCATGGAACCTATTAGGAAAATTATGATACTCCTATCATATTGTTAGCTTAATTAGGTTTTTTTAGAATAAAATGGATGTTCATGAAATTTCTATAGATTATGTGTTATAATGTTGAAATGAAATTGGATCCTTTAATTGAAACATGGAGATATTTGTGATAAAAGTTATTTATTATCCTTTTTGAATTTCAATTTTATGTACCTAGACATATTGGATTTAAGATTATCTATTTCTCATTATTTTAAATTAAGGTAATGTTATATTATAATTGATTATGATTATGAAACACAATAGATATATATTCATGTTTTGTTATATTGTTTATTTGGTGTTTTTTATTGTTATATATCATTTGGATAAGATTAATTGTAGAAAATAATGTAATTTTTTGGACAAATATTCATCTTATTGTGTGGTCATGTTGAACATTTAAGTATAATTACAATGGTTATTTACTGATTTTATAGGAAAAATCATCCCCAATGGTGTATAGCTCGATGCCTGAAACATATTTCAAGCCCATGTTGATTTAAAATTTCATTCTATCAATAACACTGGGCAAGTCTAGTGCCTGGTTTAGGGGTACCCCTAACCGTTTTAGGAAAAATAGGTATGAGAGTGATGTTTTTTTGAATTTATGGTAAAATGGATCTAGGGTTGGAAAAATCCATGTGGTACATAATGATTAGGTTCCTGATCAACAACTTTTATGATAAATTGTTTGTTACCCATGCTGTCTAGGATGTGATCATCATAGATATCGATCTTGGATCTTTTTTTGAGATTTATTGTTTTATTCTAGTGCTTATAATTCATATTGATCATTTATGAGTTATTTTGATGTATTATTTAATTGAATTACAATATGTAAGATTCCAATTATTGTACAGTTACATTGCATGACTTATAAACCCATGTGAAGACTGTTAATTGTTTTTCTGACATTCAATGGACCTCATATGGTTAGTGCATGGATTATATGATAGTATGAATAAAACATGAATAATATCAATTTTTTTTTTAAATTTTAGTCCTCATATTATTTTATGTCTATTTACCCTTATTTGGGATTGATATAAATTGGATTGAGCTGTTTTATATACGTAATAGATGGTGTTTGAGATAAATTAACGTGGTAATTATAATGAAATCATTATATTAAAAATTTTTAAAAACTATTTTCATAAAAATTGATCATATTCAATATTTTGTAGGTGTGTAAAGAGAATAAGTTTTGAAAAACAATATTTATGAATGAAAAGGTTGTTTTAATAAATTATTATGTTCTTTTATGTGAATGATTGTAAAAAAGGGTTTTCATAAAATTTCCATTAATGTTTATTAAATATGAATGTTTTAAAATTTTGATATTAAGATGGTTGGATTATAAATTTTTTTTTTCCAATTTGAGTTATATTGTATAATAAAGGGGCACTTATGATAATAGAATTTCAATCAAAATGTTGTTTTGATGAGATATTTGAATTGAATGGTGATTTAAATTTCATATTTTGAAAAAGATTTAATGTTTTATAATATATTTTAGGGTATTTTGGGTCTTAAATCCTATCTTTATTGATTTTGTGTTTCTTGATTTTTGATTAAATCCACAGAAAGTCTCATATACTCTTTTGGGTGATTTGTTTATGGTTCTCCACCAGCATGTTCTCTAATTTATTATTATCTATTTAAGACAATGTTTTTATCTATTCCAATATTAGTACAGAAAATATTTCCCTAAAGATTATATTATGTATTTTATTCTATATTTCAAGAACATGATGCCTCGTCTATATGTTGGGAAGCCTAATTCTTATGATTCAAAAGAATGTTTGTGTAGTAATGGGTTAATCTTTATCTAACTCCAGCTCCCTATTATTATCAAGACCATGTTTTACACATTTATAATATATGTTCAATGATAGAAAAAGTAGAAGTATACTACCTAGATGATGTAATAGAAGGAATATTCAAGGGACGGTTTGAAATATTTATTCATTTTGGAATAGTTCCCAGATCTTGTGAATATTCCAATGGAAATATAAATATACATCCTCTAGAAGGGTAGTTAATAAGTTATAGAGTATACTCTCCATTTTATGGAATACTTGTTATTAATTTGGTATATTTAATTGGATGATTCCCTGAAATATTGATATTTAGGATGTGGTCTCCAATTAAATATATGTTGTAGAGTATACTTCCTCAACCTAAAAAAATATAAATATATTTTTATAAAGGAATTCATAAATGAAATTATCATGGTTGGAATACTAGAGATGATTTATGTTTTCTATATTCTCTTGGGTGGTAAATAATGGTCTTGAAATAGAAAATGGAAGTATACTATGAATGATAAGATGGTCGGTAGTAATAAAAGGAAATCATACTTCTTCAAATAAAATTAATCTAGATGTTGACCCTTGAAATTCCATTATTATTGAAATTAAGGTGATAAGGAACATTTGTTGTAGGAATCCCCTAAATCTTATCACATTTTTTTTCAATTTTGGTCACTTGTAGAGGTTTTTTAAAGAGGTATCTCATAAGAGAGGAGGTACCAAATATTCCCATGTAGAGGATACATAGGTCCATTATTCTAAACATGACGATACCTTTGTGTTTTTTATTTTCTATTTGATAATTCTTAGCTACATATTTTCTTTAATGATAATGAATCTCAATGTATTGTAACAATTTATATATACTTAGCTCAATGGTTATCTTTAAATTTTTATAATGAAATTTGGGAAATTTTCTATCATTAATGTATTTCATTTTGGTGACATATAGATCTAGATAGTGAATTTATATATTACATTTTTTCAATTTTGTTTTTGAGTATTGGGGCTTACTAGGTGTTCTTAAATTTTTTTGGAGTTCACCAATAACTGAATTTTATTGGTAAAAGTATGCAACTACCTGAATATAGATGAATGTTATATAGTGACCCTCATATAATGTTTTGGTTTTTTATAATTTTGGGGGATTATCAATTTCATGGGAATCTAGTGAAATTTATTTATTTGACCAATCTATTAATTTCTCTTAAAATAACCCTTTATAGAGGAGAAATTATAGTCTTTAGCAATCAGATGTTTCATTGGATCTTTTTTTTATTCAGACATCAAGTAGGGCTTGGGGGGAT
The DNA here is from genome assembly GCA_963277665.1 of Viscum album. NCBI lineage: Eukaryota > Viridiplantae > Streptophyta > Magnoliopsida > Santalales > Viscaceae > Viscum > Viscum album. The sequence continues at coordinate 496,189,834 of OY728132.1, forward strand.
TCCTTTTTCTTGTCATTTTTCTATTTTAGTTTTATATTATTTTTTGAGGCTATGTTTTATAGGGCTAACAGTTTTCTATCATGAATAACTATATGGTACCATTAAGAGATTTTTTGATGACATAATGTGGATAATTTTATGATTTTCACAATAATATGATGTTTGGTGATATTGGTTTACTCAAATGTCATATTGACGCTAAAATGTGTTTATATCAATGATAATCATAGATAATTTTTAAATTCTATTTTATTGTCTTTAATTTTATTAATAAACAGTTAAATCATATTCTATTCTCGACCAACCATTCTTCTTAGTGATTTCTAGGGGTATAAATGTTATGGTGGGGAAAATTTTCACACTTAAAACTTTTTTTATTATAATTTTGTTTTGTTTCTGATTTTTGTTCAATTTATACGTTTATTGAAATAATTTTCAATTTTATGTAGAAATACATTTTTATAGTTACAACATTCCAGGTCATGGCCTGAGGCCACATGTTATACTGTTTTATAATTTTCAAGGGTTTGGTATCATTACCTTAGTATGGGAATGGGTGACAATTCTATAGAAACTTGTGCATCACAATCATGGATGTATGATATATTTATTTAGTGAATTATTAATAATTTTCTCCATACCATATCCTGAAAGGTTATGTCACTGAGGATCCATTGTTTATTGGTGGTTGTTTTTCTAGGATTTATGCACTATGGAAGAGTGGGACACATCACAGAATAAATGGATTTGAGTTTTGGGTTCTTCTAGTAATTCATGTTCCATGTAATGGTGTATAGGGATATGTTGTCATGCTACTCTCTACCCATACATAAATTTATTTTAGATTCCAATTAAATCAATAAGAAAATTTATAACTCTTCTGAGTGTTTCTTCCACTCATTTAACCCTCATTGATCTTATGAATCTCACCCTTCCTATCCTCATTGTTAATGGGGAGTGTAAAAGGTTTGTAATTATTTTTATGGAGATTTTTCTGGGTAAAATCATCAAAATCTACTTATATCTTCATTTTACTCAATATCATCATTTTAATTTCCCTAATATGATATTTTTGACATATGGTTTTGTATCACTTGAATTTAATTTTTGGATTTTATTTATTTTAGGTTTCGTTTGGGTTTAAATTATATTCCGTAGTCTTTTTGAGCTTGATTAACACCATATCCTATTATATGATGAAATTTATTATAGTTTTTACATTAATTACATATTAAATTTTAAAAATTAATTTATTATTATTTCCCGTTTATGTATTGAAAGTTTTATTTTAATTTTATCACATGTAAATTGTAATATTTTACAAAATAATTTTTTCTTCCTAGAGTTTTAAATTATTTTTAATTGTTTTAATATTTATAATTTACCTTTTAAATTTATTTCCAAACACCGTGCACAATGAGTTTTTATTTAAACGCCTAAATGGGCCTTTAAGGTGGGTTTTCTTGACGGAACTCAAGCACTATAGATGCATGGAATATGGGTATTTAAAATTGATGGTAAGAATTAATTTTTAATAATAAAATCCAATATACCCATGTCAAGAATATTCTATGGATTATAGGGAAATCAAATTGTTCATAAAGATCAAAATCAAATGAAACTCTAAAAGGTACATTATTTGTTTATAAATTCCAATAATACATACTCATTAAATATTTTTTGTAGCTTGAATAAGCCAAGAGATGTGTCCAATAGATAATATACTTGTTTACCACATATTTTTAACCATTATTATTTAATTCTTGGGTACAAACATTGGATATGAAAATGAATTCTAACGTCCTTTCAATCACATAAATAACACAAATCCAATCCAAGGATGTTTGATTGATGCATCCATGTTGTTCTCTTAGGTACTCTATAACACCACAAAAATATTCGATTATTAATATGTTATTAATAAATTAAATATTTTATAATTTAAATAATTTAAATAATTAATAATATTTTATAAAACTAAGTGATTTTTTAGAAAAATTATGTTATGTTAAGTGGAATATTTAAAATTATATTCATACTTAAATGAAATATTAAATATATTTTTACATTGAATTATTTTTTTATTATAATTCCTCCATTATATATGATGAGTACTTAAATTATTTTTATCAATTTTTCTTCTATGAAAAATTTAATGTTTTCAAATATTATATTCTAATATTTTTAAATTAGTTATCATCTTTAAGATATATGATTTTATTTTAAATATGTTTAAATGGTTTAAATTAAAAAAACCTGATTTCCTTTTATTTCACGTAATTATGTTATTATATAAATATATATGTGTATATATGATTATTTTTGTAAAAATTAATATTTTAAAAAAATTAGTTATTTAAAAAAAATTATTTGAAATATTTTTTTAAAGGAAATATATTTTGTTAAATAAAAAATAATAATTCTGAATTATGAACATGGATAATATTTTAAATTCAGATTTATGAATTTTGTGTGTGGACATACACATTAAATTATGATTATATATGTATTCAATTTATAAAATAGAAATCCAGAGTATAATTTCGTTTAAAAAATAAAAAAAATTATATAAAATGTGTGAATCATATAATAGGGGATTGATATCGAAGGTTTCAATTTCAAGAATTTTTTAGAAACAATGGTACCAAAACCAATGGGGGAGCTCGACCACTGGAGCAGTCTTTGAATCTATTTGAGTGGCTGTGTGAGTTGGAGGTTTACCACCAAAGGGGTTCAAGTGAGGATTGACTATTAAAATGGATGAGATATTGAGTGTAGTCAGTTCCCAAAGGTTCATCAATTTTCTGAAAGTATTCTTGAGCACTAAAGAGGTATGAGCATGATGTTCTTCATCAACATATTTATCCTCCTGTACATTGATTTATAGATATTCAATGGGTTGAATTTTATTTTATGCAACCAAATCTAATTTATTGGGTCACTTTCTGTGTATAAATTTAACGTTCATTATATTCCTCAATTTTCACCCTATGTTAATGTATGCAGTTCTTCTTTATCTCTATTCCAAATTTTTTTCTTCCCACTATTTCATTTTCAACGCATATAATTTTGGTCAACAGGGCCGAGTTTATTGATTTCTTATAGAATAATTATTTATGAAGAAGCACTATCCAACAAAATTAAAATCGGTCTAAATAAATAAAAGTATATATATAATTACAAAACTATCAATCATATTTAAAATTAGAAGATTATATTAGGTTCATTGTTTCCTTAAAATATTTTCCTTGGTTAAATTCAAAAGTCACCATTATTGCTTTTTCATCTGAAATCATTATCAACAAAATAGTTATTCTTTACCGGTACATTTAATGTCCATAGAAAAATTTCACTTTGGTTTGGATAAGATATCAATTGAAATTACTTGAATTTATTAAGGGGAAATTTATTATTTTCATAGTCTTCAATTTGAAGAGATCATCGGAATAGAATAACAACTGCAATATATGTAATATATCCCATTTTATGACGTCTTTAATAACAAAATATTTATATCTCTAGTTAATGATTAGAAAATCAACATGAATGGCCAAAATATTTAATTTCATAGAATATTGAGTTTATATATATCTTTGTGTATAGATGTTTTTTGGGGTAATACTGTCTCGCAAGGAAAATTCTCTTATTGGGGGATAGAATAGAGAGAGATAGAGAGAAATAAAAAATCACTCTTGAGGAAGAAGACGAATAAGACCAATGGAAATAATTACATAAAATTAATTATTTCTTAAAACTATATTACGGTAAGAGAAATAATTATTTTCAATTTACTATTTTTTAAATTTATATTTCTATGTAGGAAATAATTATATTTCAAATGACTATATCTTACATTTTATAATAATTTCAGTGTTATAAATTTCAGAATTTATATTCGTGTATTTCATCAAATTTTAATTGAAACGAGATGATAATATTACAAAAAAGATTCTTTAAATCAAATATTATATGTGGAAATATTTTTTATTTTCAATGATTTAAAAATTATTACCTACCTTATATTATAATTTTAATTAAATTTCTTATTCTTCTAAAATCCCTTTAATAAAGTGATTATATTTATGAGTAATGTTTTAAAGATAATTAATTATTTTCAAAAAATATATTTTACTAAATATATTTTCCCAAATTAAGTCTGAAAACTAGTAATACATATAGAGTTTTATTATAAAAAAATTGTTTCAAATGAATTTAATTTTACCAAAACTATATCATTTTATGTGATATTTCCACAAATATATTAATGAAATATGTTATAATTTTATGAGTGAAAAATATTAAAAAGGTATAGATATTGAATATTTATATTGGAGTGGATGTGATCTATATAATTTAATGTATAAAATTACAAAAAAAATATAAAACATTTTATGTAACTTAATTTATCATTTTATTTAATTAAAATGTTTAATTATGAAACTATTTAATTGAATTAGTTTAAAATTTCATTTTCAAAATTTTTTATGAAATATTTTTATGAATTTCTTCCCAAATATGGATTCTACAAAAACAATATGTTAGTTTATGAAATATATTTTATATAAAAGAATAATTATTATCATAGTTTAAAATAATATAGGTAATATTGATAGGGATTTTAATGTATTGTAATTAAAAAAGACATATATTAAATAAAATGGAACTAAAAAAATTTTATCTGGCACATGGTTTTTGAATGAGTTGATGAGGAATGGGGAGTGAACCCATGAACTAAAGAAGAAATTTTCCTTCAAATTATATTTATTGTTTACACATGATTTTCATAGGATCCACCAATTATCATTTTAATCCACATAAAATTACAATTTGGAAAATGATTTTTAAGGTGAAATTCCAAGAATATTTCAAAGGAATATTTTTGAAAGGAATGTAAAATAATAAGAATTTTTTTTTTGAAAATTATTATGTATATATATATATATTTATATTTGGTATAAATGTTTTTAAAATGTTTTTATATAACTTTTTATTAAATTGTTTTTCGTTGGTTTGAAAACCCCTTATTGGGAAATTTTATATTAATCTCATGTTTTAAAAATATTTTAACAAGTATATTAGAAGTTCTATGTCACAACACCCTCCTTCAAAATATGACCCTCCTGGAATGAAAATGAATAATGGAATATAATTACCCCAATGTCCCACCTCAAGTAGGCCCAGGGGTGGCTCCAACACCAATGGTGTACAAGTCTCACAAAATGGGAGGCATTTCCCTTTTTAATGAAACAAGATCGGGAGATAAGATGTTTCATCCCACATTCATGTTTAAAATAAAACTAATACAAATTACAAAATTCCCTACTATAAAGCTAAACAACGTCACAAAAACTTTTATGATCCGAGCTAGTAATGTCTAGAAAGTCTTGTGAAGTCCTCCTAGAATCTAGAAAATAGTATTATATATATAGGGTGAGTATAAAGGTATAATTATAAGGAAATAAAATGTATCTCATTCACATTTGAAATAATCATACTAATGAACCTGTGGGAAAATAGCAGAACCAAACAACACCTAATCCATTATACTAACCATCAAAACCTTACAATTGAATGCTCACCAAATAACACAAGTCAAAAAATGTAATATAATGGAAATCAATTATTGGGTTCCCCATGCCACTTTACCACTGACAAGAAGCTCTTATATCCTTAAAGAAAACATGTTAGTGCTCCCACCTCTTCCGAACACACCACATCCAAACCCACCTTCACACACCCGAGCCTCACAACTACATCACTCCCATAGAGACTTGAGAAACATACCACATCACAACCTGCCAGCAGAGACCTGGGATGTACAACACATCAAATACTTCCCACAAAAACCTAGGTTGTATAACATGTGAAATCACAAAACACCTGGGAAAGAACAACACAACTCATCCTGAAGATCCCAAGGAAAATACATCCCGCCCGTAGACACATGGGCCTTACAAGCCACAACATTCCCAATGAATCTTGGGCTGATGCCCCCTGAAAGGAGGAGAAAAGAAGATTGGGTGGCCATCCATCCATCCTACTAGCAGGATGTTTGGGAAAGTCATCATCCCCTATAACTATTGGGGTGTTCAGCACATATTTTTCAAATAGGGTGGGGTGAAAAAATAAATAATAAGGAAAATATAAGTAATACATATATGATTCTAAACACTAAATCCCAACATTTAGATATTCAACCAATAACTAACTCAATAAACCACATTTACTACTACCTATAAATGAACAACCACACCACTATACACCAACCCGATTCATACCCCCATCCGATTCATTTACCAATTCCTATTATTTATTAAACAATTTACTGATTTTTCCCATAACTACTCTGGAAACTACCGATAACAGGCACAATAAGAAGCACATCAAAAGTAACACATAGAATGAAAAACTGTTGTAAATTAACCCACTTCACATTAAATACACATCATAACACAAACTCCATCCACAAGGTGAAGATTTATGTATGTTATTAATAGGGAATGACCCTTAGAAACCACAACCATCATCATTATTCAAATTCATCTGACCCAATCCATCCTCTCCACAGAGTAATCCCTAAATCACAATTGCCCCTAGAAACACCCTTCATCATAACCACTACCTTCATCCCTTATATATAACCACACCACACCCACAACAGCCCACTGACCAAAGTAATTCATATTCAGATTTAACAAGGCATTCCTTCTTTTAATTATACCAATAAATATGAGGGTTATCTTATAAAGTATAGTCATAGCGTATCCATTTATTAGATGGGTATACATGGTTAATAATTTTCATATATATTTATTCAATTAAAAACAAAAAACATGTGTTCTATAACTATATTGAGTACAACCAAGGACCCCCAACAACCACAATTTTTTCTGGGTCATTATCACATAAAAATAAAAATAAAAACAAAAAATTAACAAGAAGACCATATATTACTCTTCCCAATTCCCTATATATTGATAATAAACCAATTCTATTATATTAATTTAACTTTGATTCATCTATATTCATAAGGGAAACATTTATAAACCCACCCTACATGACACACAATTAATATGGATGAAGGAAACCTATATGGAAGAATAGATAATCCAGACTTCCTTGTTGCACAAAAATATAAGCACACATGCAGTAGTAGTTCACCTATATGTATATATGAAATAGATGTCACTATCTAGGCATCACGACATTACATGAGAACAGTTTGGGGGAGTCTCGCACCCAGATAAAGGGAAGGGAACTAATAATATAAGAACTCAAATTTAGAAAATCTAGATCCTAATTCAGTAGAGGAAATAGTTTTTAAAATTGATTAAAGGGAGACCTCAAAAATGAACACATGGTTTGGAAATTAAATTGATGATTCAGGTTTTTAGAATATTTATACAATTCAAAATGGCTCCAAAAACCATTAAATAAAGTATTTACTAAATTTTCATCAAAGGGAATGTCAAAAAGTGAAAAAATGGATGATCTGGGAACATGTTTGATGACACACTTCTGGGTGAGGTACCATTGGATGAGACACCATTAGATGAGGCACCTTTGGATGAGGTACCGCTGGATGAGTGACCACTTGGATAAGACACCGCTAGCTATCCACCACCCGGCTGATAAACCACCAAGGTGAGACTACCTTGGTGAGACACCACCAGATAACCACCGCCAGGGTGAGATGCCACCAGTGAGGGACCACCAAGGTGACATCACCAGGGTGACACTACTAGGTTGACACCTCCAGGGTAAGACCACTATAGTGACATTTTTGGCCTCAGGTACCACTAGAGAACATGGAAAACATAGAAAATGAATTTGTAATGTGATGAAATAATTATCGTTGATTCTCAAGAACACCCCAAACACCATATTCTAACAATGTAATAGACTAGATTGGTCTGATAAATTACATTCTATGACAAATAAAATAATTTAAGGAGCAATCACACAATAATATAATATTTTAATAATTGAATTTTAATACTAATAGGATAAATTGTTTGTTTTTATCTAATTATCCAGAACATAGACCTAGAAAAGATCCTCTAATGTTTAATTCATTGTGTATTTTGTAGTTATCTTTTATAATAAATACACAAAATATTAGTTCAAAATCAAGATGTTTTATTTAAGGACATTACATTTGGTATAATCTAGATTTTATAGACAAATTTAGAGTTTAAGTGTTTTTATTTAAGAAAAATAAGCGATATAATTTTATTTTGAACTTATAGGTAATTAATTTCTCTTAAATGTTCTATATTTTCCTAATTTTGAACATGTAAATTCCTAATATTTTGAGGATCAATAATTTAATTTCAAGGGAATAATTCATCTAAGGGGGTGAATTTAACATATTTTAAATTTAAAAATATTAATAAGTTATTAATAATTTAAATTTTTTGTAATTTAAATAAATCTTGTGATGAAAGATATTTTATAAAACTAACTAATTTTAATTAATCAAAATAATTTTTTACTATATGTTTTTTGGTGTTTAGACCATACCCTTGTAGCCTGGAGCTGGTTCCTTACTTTATTACATTGGTATAATAAACAACAAATCATATTTTGATGGAAAAAATTTTTTAGGACTTATAGAAAACTAGATACATTCTTAAATCTTAAATTATGACTATAAATCTAAATTACAACATAACAAAACCATTGAAAACACCCATATTCTATTAGATTATCCCAATATTTCAATCATAATATTAATCCTAGCAACCTAGGGAAAATAAATATAAGAAATTGATGCTATTAGATGATCATAAAAAGTAAGCATACCAGATACTAAATCATAAATAAGAATTAAAAATAAAAAAATGTGAATAACTAATAACACATACTATTAAAAAATAATCTTGAGCATAATATGGTAGGAATAAATGAAGAGAAAATAATTCCATATAAATATTCATATAAAACGTAATAATTAATATTATAATAGTTGAATAAACACATGTTTTATCAATAACTAATCATGTTTTGAGGGAATTCATTATATAAAATATCATAAACATGATGTAAAGGATTCATCCAACACACCATACAAAAATGGGTAAATCCATATCCAACACCCAATATGGTTTTTCTCATGAGACATACTCATGCATCAAAGGTTGATAGTGGGACCCACCCATCACTTAATAATTCTAATGAATTCATCACATGAATGTGTGGAAACATAGTCAACATATAAATTAATGTTGGAACTATCGTATGAAATGGTAATATGATTCCTCAGACAATAAATATAATAATAATCCTACCCATCTAATCTTATTAGTGGTATCAAATTATAATAACCATATTCATGATAATTATAAACAAATTAGTAAAATTTTGTAGATAATATTATATGATATCCAAAACAATTTAGAAAATGATCCATCAAATAGTTTTGACATAGATGCAAATACCCTAATAAAATCATTGAAAAAAAATCCTAATAAAAATACAACTTTCACTATGAAATAATTTATATTAAATGTAATGAAATTATAAAAGAATATATTTTCATTGAAAAAAAGGGTGGTAAAAATTCAAAGTATTACTCAATAAACTATGGAATCATGAATTTTCTCATGGTGTAGAAGGTTTTTTAAAATAATCGTTAATTTTGAAAAGAAAACATTTAAAAGAGTATTTTTAAAAGAATGTGTAAGGGTTAAACAAATGGATGTATTATGTGTATAAATATTATATACATATAAAGAAGTATTCAATAAAATAGAAGATAATAAAAATTAATTTCATAAATATTCATAGTATGGAATAATTAGAGTAAAAGCTTCACCTAAGGAATGAAATCATGGAAGAATTTTCTTACCCAGGGTATGATTTTCCCATTATGTGTCTCAAAAAATTCTATTGTGATTTTATACATATTCTTATCTTGTAATAGAATCATATTAATATTTATTATATCATATTTTATTCCCTTATAAATGTTTCCAACTCATATATAATTAATATATATTCATTTCACTATTATACGTGTTAATTACATTGTTTCTCATGCTTTTATCTTGTATAGGGTATAACTCAAACATTTAAAGAATAATATTAATGTGATAAATATAATAATGAATAAATAAATAAATTTTATAACCAATTTTTAATGACAAACATAGAAAAAGAATTACACATCTATATAGAGACAATAAGTCATACACATGCACGTGCAATGCTTTAATTTTTCATAGGATAAATAAAAGGTATAATATGGTTGTATCATTATCATAATAACATCTTAGTATATATATGATACTGAATATATTATTTTAAAATGGATAAACCCATTAATATTATGTAAATGAAAAAATTAGTTTGAATGAGTTGGTAAAAACTAATAGATCTTCTTTGTCAGTCTTCCTTTAGATCTCATCTCAAGGGATCTAGAGTTGGTACTTTTAGGGTTTCTATACCTCAAGAACAAGGAAAATGATTTTAGGAGGATAAATTTATAGATTTTTTGAGATAAAAGGCCCAAGAGGGTTAATTGAAATGAAGGAAGGAGTTCGCTTTTATAATTTAGGTGAGGGGCTCTCTACAATGTTTTTAAAATATTAAAATATAATTAAGGCCATTCTAGAGGAAAAAGGATTCCAAATGTCCTATAAATAAGATGAACATAAATTTCAGAACCAATATTATCCATTTATGAATAATTACAAATTTTAATTATTTTTATGTTATTAAATAAAATATTATATTCATGAAATATCATTAATGTCCAAATTAACATGATTCATTACTACCGGTCCATAAAATATTATAATAAAAAAACTATATTATAATCTCTTATAAATGTCATAGTTATATATGTAATTAAAGTGTTAGATTAATTATATCACATTATATTTATTTTAATATTATTAATTTCATTTATTTGATTTTACAGTAATTTAATAAATTCAGCATCATTGGCGTGTAAGCATTTAAGGTAGTTATTTCCTCCATAAATATTAAAAAAAATTATATGGAGAAGAATAATTTTTTTAAAATTATAATTAAAAATTATTTTCAATTATACATTATGTTAAACCATATATTAAAAATGTTATATGAATTAGAAAACATATTGTGAACTGTGTGACTTTCTTTTAAATATAATACTATAAGGGATATAATGTCAACCAATTGGGTCAAAAGGATCCTATATTAGTCCCAATGATTATTTTTTCTGAATATTACTCATAAAATAAGATTTATCGATTTATTTGGTCATTTATATTTTAACTATAAATTTAATTAAAATTATTATATAGAATTTCTTTTGATTTAAGAAGTACTACATTAGTATTTAATAAGAACTAATGTTAATTATTTCAAAAAAAAATTTAGCATCATAAAAAAATATGGATAAATATAATATTTTATATTTATTTTTTAAATAAATTTTCTCATATCCATGCCAATATGAATTATTTAAATTTTCAATTTGACTTTTGTTTCCATGCACAAGCATTACACAAGCATTTAGATAAGATTAATGTTATATAACTCTAAAATTAAAAAATATTATTAAATTTAAAAAATAATACATAATATTTCATAAAAAATAATTCAAATAATTTTTTATATCTCAATTATTATTTTTAAGATACCAAATATTACTTTTCTAATGCTGGATAGACACTACATCGAGGTTGAAAATAATTTTCATATTTATCATAAAATGAATCACAATTTACAAATTCTAAATGATTTTTTTAAATTATTTATATTATAATATCATAAATTAATTATTAAATAAGTTTAATAATTTATAATATCATAATTATATCATTGTGATAACATAAAATATACAATATTTTCAAAAAAAACAGTATTTTTACTATTTACCAAAAAATGAACATTTTCAGAAAATTTTCAAAATTTCACCATAGAATAATTGGGTTATGATGATTTAAAATATTAATGTTATTTTATCAAATATATTTTATAAAATAATCTAAAATTAATTATAATAATCATTTATAAAGATAAATAAAAATTTCTTTTGAAGAAAACATATTTATTAGGATTTGAGATGACATTTCAAATTTATTGTTTTTATATTACTGTCATTTTTGAATATATTTAAATTTATTAGGATCTATATATTAATTTAATAAATTATTTAATGCTATTCATACTCTGTAATTTAATATGTAGCTTATATCTGTCACATAATAGTATATTGGGGTTTTAAACTCGGTGTTGCATGCAACCTAAGCTTATCGAAAATGATAAATTTAAAAGGGAAATATCATAAATACTAATGGTGTTACATTCTTCCATAATTCAAAAACATCCTCATTGAAATTTCCAAAATCTCACTTCACAAAAATATTTTGGTATCTCTTCATCCTAATTTCATTAGGTTACCACATCACCACTTCTATTTTATATTTTTTCCAAGCATCAGTTACCATCTGAGTTGTTTGATTATTAAATAATTGTTCTATATTGTCCAAAATTTGGATTGTCTCTTGATAGTAAGATAAATCAATTTTAAATTCTATTTCATTGAATTTGAGAACATGCGTTGATTCTGAAATGTACTAAAAAATAGATGTGGAACAAATTGTCTACCTTATAAATGCTAGGTGGTATTTCCAAAAAATAAGACACAACTCCGATTGTCACTATAATTTAATAATTTATAATGTACATGGGTCTCAATATAACTTTATTTTTAAATAATATAATACCCTTCAGTGAATATACCTTGAAGAAAATGTGATCTCAAACTTGAAACTCTGAATCATTCTTGAAGTTATCAATATATATATATTCATACTTAGAGAAGCATTAATATGGGTATGAATAGTCCAAACGTTTTTTGTTTTATCCCTTAAATGTTTTGGGCCTATAATATTCCTTTCACCAAACTCAACCCAATAAGTTGGTTCATAAAATATCTTTCTATATAATGTTTTATACGGTGGCATTTGTTCACACTAATGGAAGATAAAGTTTTAGGAAAATTCAATGAAAGGTAAATACTAATCTCACATACCTTGAATGTCATGTGAGTAATACCTCAGCATGTGTTATAGTGTTTGGATCATCATTTCTAACTTCCTATTTGTTTGAGGGTGATAATTACTGCTCAAATAAAGCTCGGTATCATGATCCTTCTGTATAATTTTCAATAATTTCAATGTATATCATGGTTCACAATCTCACACAATTAAAGGAGGTGCACCAGGAAGTATTAAAAATTCATTAAAATTGAGTCATGTAAGGAGATACGGAGGAAAATCTTCAATTATATTGAGGAAATGTGCATATTTGGTAATTCAATCATCAATTACCCAAATTGTATCATTTGTTCTTGGAGTCTTTGGATATCTAGTGAAATAATACATAATTATGTCCTCCCATTTTCATGTAGGAATAGGTAGAGGTTATATGAATCACCTAGGATGTTGTCTTTCATCCATCACCTATTGAAAAATTAAAAATCGTAATACAGAAAAAGAAATTTCCTCTTTTATATCATCCCACCAAAAATGATCACTCAATTTTCATTACATCTTATTGAAAATAGGATGTATAGTTAAATTGGAGTTTTGACCATTAACCAATAATTACTTTTTTAGGTTTGGTATATAGGGAATAAAAATCCTCTTACCAAATATCAAAATTCCATCTTCACCTACAAAACCTACAAATTTCCCATAATTCATAGCATTAATTTTCTAATGAAAATTATCTTCATCAAACTAAGAACTTTTTATCTTTTCCAATAAACATGGTCCATAAACCATTTGAAAAAGCTGTGATGTTTCAACTTACTGTATAATTACTATATCAATATTTATTATATCTATGAACATAAGATTACTTTAAATCATCATTTTTTCATAACTCCATAGTAATTCCTGCTCAATGCATATGCTACCTTATTTCTGATCCCTAGGAGGTAGTGTGTTGAATAATCATAATCCTTGAGTAGATTGAGCCATCACTTTTGTCTCATATTGAGTTCTTTTTATGATAAAATAATTTCAAACTATATTTATCTATATATATAACTAAAATCTTTCATCATAAAGAGAATTTATCCATATTTTCAAAGAAAATATTATAGTATCTAACTTATGTTCATGAGTTGACTAGTTTTATTCTTGAGATTTCACATTAAATAACACATACAAAATAAATATATTATTCTGTATAAGCACAAAACCAAGTAATTTCATCGATGAATCACTATAAATAAAATTCTACCACTTTTTAATGATAGAATCAAGATTAGATCACTCACTAATATCCATTTCAATTCATCAAATCATTCTTTACATTCCCTTTTTCAAAAAAACAACTTAATACATTCCTCTGTAGTCTTGGTTAACGAGTTAGCTAATTGGAAATAATTCTAAATGAACCCCTTATAGTGACCCCCTAAACCATTAAAACTTTATTCCTCGATTATGTTCATTATTGTAGGTCATTCATGGTATTATATTTTCTCCACTCGATCAACTGAGATTCCATGAATTGAGACAATATGGTTATGGAAAGAAGCTTTTTGAATCCCTAATTCAGACTTTCTAAATATCCCATATACCTTTTTTATTTTAAGAGTATTTTGAACTATACTGAAGTAGTTCACATAGTCCTTGTAGCTTTTTGATTACACCAAGATATCATTGATTAATACCCAAAAAAATTATCAATATATTCCTTTAATACTCTATTCATTAGATTCATAAAAATAGAGGGTGCATTAGTATTTAAAAATGTCATTACTATAAAAACATAATGGTCATATCTTGTTATAAATGCTATCCGTGGAATATATTCATTATTTATGACATTTAATGATATCCCTAATAATGATCAATCATTGAAAAATATTTATCTCCATGATATTGGTGAAATAATTCATCAATGTGAGGATGATGATAATTGTTCATTATTGTAATACCATTGATATCCTTATATTAAATGTATAACCTCATAGATCCATATTTCATCTTTAAGAATTGAATAGGATATACCCAAGGTGAAACACTAAAGCTTATAAATCCATTATCACTCACTTTATGTAGTTGTTTCTCTAACTCTATCAACTCAAACATGGAAATTCTATAGGAAGTATTTGATATAAGTATTTCTTCATGGATTAAATTAATTGAAAACTAAACAACCCAATATAGTTGATGTCCAAATAATTTCTCAATAAATATATCATTTTATTATTATACAATAGGTAAAACCTCAATTTCAAGATCAACTTTTTCATCAACATATTTTATCTTCCTCTCTTCTCCCAGAATATAATTTTGAATATCTACTGAAGGTTGATATATCTAAGAATCAAATAATGATGTTTTTTCTCTAAGTATAAGGAATTATACCCCTTCCTCACAAATAAAACTTTTATTCTTCATGATGTAAATTTTTACATCTTATTTTGAAATATATTCTATACCAAATATTATATCAATATCAACAATATGTATGATAATAAAATCAGAAATTAGACAACATTTATGTGTGAGAATAGGAACATCTTGTCACATATTTATTAAAATAAGGTTTCCATTAGATTTTTAGGATGATAACACCCTTGTTACAGTAAAATGGATATATTTATTTTTTTATAGAAAAATGGGATGATATAATGAATGTTAGGATTCTGAATCGAATAATGATTCAGCTAAATTAGAGGATATGAATAAAGTATCTACTGATAAATCATTAGAAACATCAAACTCAGATGTTGTGATTGTATGAGCATTGAATTGTTCCCTTGACCTCTTCAGAAGAATGATTCGTTGATGTATATTATAAAAAGGATCATAGTCTCATCTCTTTATAGAAAACACATTTCACATTTCTCACTTCTTTCTTAACATTGAAATCACATGCATGGTGGCCTTTTAGTAAAAACTTTTAAAAATTACCATTCCCAATAGGAATGTTCCATGATGTTTCCTTCCAAATTTATTTCAAGTTTGAAATTTTAGTCTTTACTTTATCACTTTTTCCTTATTCCCCATTCTAGATTACTGAACATCCCTCTTCTTATCTTTTATCCCTTAGAATCCACAAATCATGGAAAATTCATTCTCGATCTTGATGGAAAATGATAACATATTCTTTTATGATGATAATTTATGGTAGAATAGCTCACATTATATATGTTTTTTAAGACCATCAACAAAAATATCAATATTTAACTTTGGATTACATATCTAGTCAATGGCATGCCTTGCTAACCTCACAAATTTGGATTTATAAGTAGAATCATTTTCATCCTTTTCCTTCTATAGACTCATGAATTTTATCCCCATATCTTATCATTGTTTGTGAGGTAATTTTATTTATATTAAATCATCCTTAAAATCTTTCAATTCCATATTTTCTATTTTTTTGAATCCTAATATTGGTTTTGAATCAATGAACAATATTGATCTATATCTCCTAAGAGACGATAAAATAATATTATAATCATATCCATTTCATTGCATCCAAAGGATAGAAATTTATCCTCTATGAAACATATCCATTTCTCATCTACAAATGGATTTTTACTCCCATGGAATGATAGTGGTTATTGTCTCTTGAAGTAGTGTAACATTGTTACATCTCATTTTGTATCACGATTCTCCATGAGAGTAAGGTTATTGATCATAACCTGAGTCAAATTTCCCTGTCGAGTTTTAAGTAATTTAGATCTTGTTCTAGATCCATCTCCAACATAAATATATTTCATAAAAGTAAAATCCATTATTAATTACTTAAATTGATATAGTTTCTATTCCTTCAACTTGGTGCCTTTTCTAAATAATGGTATATACTAAAATATATTATGGATGTTTTATACTATTGAAACAATTAAAAATTTATTTATAAACAATATAAAATTAATATTATTGGGTACCTTGGTAATATTATAAAATTAATTTGTTGTGTCATACTTCCATAATACATGTTTTCATAAATCCATTTTACAATTTTCTACTAATATTCCTCTGATTCCAACTATAAGGACCTAATCTCAGTAACCTATAGTTAGGGACATACATTATTAAATTGGAATAATAAAAAAGGAATCATATCCCACTGGACTGGTTAGTTTATTAGTTCTATAAAACTTGTTACATAATTTATTCTTATATTAAAAACTAAAACATAAAATATAAATAAATAACTCCATTGAAGAAAATCTTATTCTCTTTGCTAATCCATATATTTCAATCATAATATACATATAGAAATAATAGGGTTAATAAAACATAAGAAATTAGTGAGATCATATTATAAGTAAGTTTAACAATACTTCACAAGTTGTCATAAATAAGCATAAACAATAAGGCAAGGTGAATTACTAAAAACAAATTCCATTAAAAAATAATCTTGTGAAAAATATAGTAGGAATAAAATCTAATCAAATAATGATATATAAATAATCACAAGAAACATAAACATCGAAATTATATTAGTAAAATAATCTAATGGATTGTCAATAAATAATCACATAATGAGGGAATTCATAGTGAGGGATATGATAAACATACCATCAAGGTTTTGACAGAGACACCATACATAAAGAGTTAATATGTCAGCTAGTACTCAAACTAGTTTCTCTTTTGAGACCTTCAATGGAATCAAGGGGATATAGTGGGTCACACACATCACATACCAATTACAATTCATTTCTCAAATAAAAGTGGTGAATCAAAGTAAATATATCCATTCATATGGAAACTAATATAAGAAATGTTAATAACATTTCCCAAATAATAAACATAATCGTAGAATATTTCGTGTAATATGTAGAATGGTATAAAATTAGCACACACAAAGTTGAACAAATCAAAATGATATCAAAAAAATAGTTTAGATAGTATCATATAAAATAAAAATCAATTAAAAAAATATACAACAAAGGGTGTTGACATAAATGAAAATACTCTAATAAAACTTTTAAATATTCCATAGATAAATACAAATTTTACATTAAAATAATATTTTTAAGATGACATAGAATTATAAAAAAAAAACTATTTGAAAATAAAACCATGAACATGTAAAGGATTCCTGAAGACATTAAGGTATCATGTTTTTGTTCATTTTATATATGTTTTTTAAACATTCCTTTCAAATTTTACAAAGAAAACATTTAAAAGTGTATTTTTAAAAGAAGTTGTGACCATTAAAAAAAGGGATCGATTATGTGTATCATATATAAATCCATATAAAACAAGTGTAAATACAATATAAGATAATAATAATTCATTTCACAGATAATCATTGCATCAAAACATCAATGGATTAATAGTTTATCCCAATGAATGGAAATTTCGTTAAAAAATCTCTTACATTAGGTCTAATTTCCACTATATGTGTCCCATCCCCTTGTATAATGGTTTTAAAATTATTAATAAATTATAATATAATGATATTAATATTTATTATATCATATAATATGATCGTATAATGTTTTACCACTCAATTATTAATAATATCTATTTATTTCACTATTTTGGATGGTAATTACGTTGCTTCTCAAGAATATTTTTTTCATAAAAGACTATGTTATCATGCATATGGTATAGATAAAACATTTATAGAATAATATTAATGTATTAAATATCATGTTTAATAATAAATACTTTTTAGGATTATTGTTTAATATTGAACATAGAAAATTAATCACACCGCAATGTGGAGACAGTAAATCTTACATATGCATGTGCGGTGATATCATTTTTAATAAGTTTGATAAAAGATAGAAAATGGTTTTTTCATAATCATAATAACATATTAGTATATAGATGATAATGAATTTATTATTTTACATGGGAAAAAACATATTAATAAGAAGTAAAAGAATAAATGAATTTGAATGAGTTGGTAAAAATGATTTCATATTCCTCAGCGAACACCCTTTAGATCTATTCCAAAGGGATCTAGAGATGGTCTATTTGGAGTAATATAACGTCTACAACATGGATAATGATGTTAGTAGGAGTAGATGATAGAGTTTGGTCGAGCTAGAACACTCATGGTGGTGAAATGAAATCAATGAAGGAGTGCCCTTTTATAATAGAGGTGAGTGGTACTTCAAGAATTTCATAAAATATTAAAATATAATTAATTCCATTATAGAAGAAATGACATGCCAAAGGACAATAAATATCATTGGATATAATTTTATACTATATTTTTTCAAAATTTTCTTTAATAAATATTTCAATTATTTTTATATAATTTTATAAAATATTAAATTCATAAAATATAATTATTTTCAAAATTAACACTATTCATTACTATGTCTCTAAAAACATAAAAAAGATTAAAAATCAAAAAACTAATTTATTATATCTTTTAAATGTCATTGTTATATATATTTACAATTAATGGATCAGCTAAATTATCTCAAATTAAATTTCTTTTAATATTTTTAATATCATTTATTTTCATTTCCCATTAATTTATTAATTAGTACATAATCATTGCATATAAATTTAATGTATTTACTTATTAAATAAAAATTGAAAATACACTTGCATTAAAAATATTTATATTTTAAATTTCCAAATAATATTTATTTTCAAATATACCTTTCTGAAAAACCCAATATTAAAATTGATACATTTATTGGAAACTATAGTGTCAGCAGTTTGAGTTTCTTTTATATAAAATACTACAAGGGACCTTTTTTAATCTAATTAGGTAAAAAAGGAAATATATTAGACAAAATAATGATTTTTCAAAATTATTACTCATCTAATAATATTTTTAAAATCTTTTGGGTCATTTTTAGGTTCTAATGATTTATTTAAAATCATTTTATTTAATTTTATCCTATATTCCCATGTACTAAATCCGAGTCGCATAAGAATTAATGTCAATTATTTCATATAAAAAATAAAAAATAAATTAATATCACAAAAATAAATTAATTATGCTCAATATATATATTTTTGTATTTATTTATATTAACTCATATCCATGTCAAAAAAATATATTTAATTAGTTAGTTTGAATTTTCTTACCGTGCACAAGAATTTGGATAGGATTCATGATATTTAACTATAAAATTAAAAAATATTCAAACAAATTATGATAAATACGTAATAGATAACAATGAAATTAATGGAAAGGCTTATTATCACTCAATTATTATTTATAAGACAGTAAATTTTACTTTTCCAATGTTGTAAAGGCACTACATCGATGCTGAAAAATGATTATCATATTTATCATAATGTAAATAATAATTTATATTTTTTGAAGTTTTTTAATATATATATATTATGATATCATACATTAGACATTCCATGTGGTAAAGAAATTATTATTTCATAATTATATCATTTCAATATCTTCCAAGATACCATATTTTATTATAAACCTGTATTTTTTAGAATTAAAAAATATAATTTTTAATAAAATTCTTAAAATTTCAGTACAATCTAATTTTGGTACGATGGTTTAAAAAATTAAGTTAATTTTATAAAATAAATTTTATAAATTAATTATAATCATCATCCATGAAGTGTAATAAAATCAGTTTTGAAGATGTTATATTTCTGAATATATAAAATAAATTTAAAATTTTTATTACTATTATATTATAATCATTGTTCAATATATTTACATTTATTATGATCTATTTATTAATTTTAAAAATAAGTTATTCATATTAATTCCTTCCAAATTAACGACTAGGTTATAACAGATAGATAATAGTGTATCTGTGATGCCCATAAAAATAAAATGTAAGAACCCTATATTCGATTACATGTATGACTTGTGAGTTCAAGTCCATAAAGTAGTATAATATTCAGACACCTGAAAATATATTTATAACATAATATAGATTATTTATATTTCAATGCATGGAACTCCTATTTAATGTTCATTATCATAAAGAGCGACTGCCTTCGATGGCTTGAGTTAAACGCAGGATAATGTTTTATTGAACAATAATATATAATTAAATTATAATGGGATATAAACTAGCCATTAAATTTTTAGTTAGTAATAGTAATAAATTTTTTTGAAAATTATGGTTTATCAAAATACATAATGAATTAACTGGTTATAATTAATTAGAAATATTTATAATAATAAAATGAATATAATGTGAATATTTTTATAGAAAAATATTTTTATGCTAAAAAAGTTGTTTAATATTAATAAATTAAAGTATGTTCAATTATTAAGTGATATTAATGAAATATATAAATAAATATATCTTATATTCAATCAAATACATTTTATATTCATCTATTAGGGTTTATTGACATAAGATAAGAAGAAACTCTATTTTTACACAAACAAACCAATATTTTTAAAGCAATTTACCACCATTTAATCATGAAACCATAATAAATCTAAATTTTGAAACATTAATTTATTTATTATTTCAAAATAAACTTTATATTTTAATTATAAATATAATATTTAGGTTAGGGTGAATTTTATATATTTCGAAGAAACATTTGATTTTTCTAACGAATAGTTAAAATACAGAATTTTTGATTAAATCTATTTTTAATCTGATTTATTTATAAGGTTAAATTTTACTTTTAAATTTTTTAATGATTAATTAGGTAATATTTTTTTTACATTATTACAATTTATGTAATTTTAATAAATATAAATTTTAAATTTATTGTAAAAACACAGAAAAAATTCAAACGTTTTTTCTTTAAAAACTCGTATTATAGTCACACCTATGGGATTAAATTTAAATCGATTTATGCCAATTTTATGATTTGAATTTAAAAAAATTTATTCAAAATTTGGAATAAAAATAATTCTTAATTCCAAATAATACTAACATTATTTACCAATTATTAGAGAATGTGATCAAAATAAATTATATTTATGATGGTAAAATTAAGCTTAATAAAGGACCATACCTTAACTTAAGGTCCCAATGACATATAAAACAATAAATAATCAATTGTTTGGACAAAATTCATCCATTAGACTTCCATTCATGAGTTTTTATTCATTTTTAAGACAAATTTTGTTAAAAACGAGGGTACACCAAACTCATTTCAAGAATACCATGTGAGTCATTTTACTCCATTAGGAAATGCCTCCAACTATCCTCATTCCTCACACCTCTCAAAAAACGATCTTAGGACAACATATACCCTTATAGATTCCCAAAATCCCTCCCCTTGACCTTGAATCATCCCTTTGGGAAGAAAACCTTCCAAAGAAGCCTTTTGGTACAAAAAAGTTACTCGATTAAGAGGTAATGTTTTCTCACAAGATCTCTAGTTTTATTCCCCTTATCCACCCAATAAAATATCATTATTACATTATTATACAACAACATCAGTATCATAAACATATTATGATTTTTTTACATAAAGTGTTTGACCTACACTTACACACACCTCCATCTAATGGGTAACTAAAATACTTTTTTTGTGTACAATGAACTCCAATATAAAAAAACAACGACTGTTCATTTTTTCCTTTACCACATACCGTAGTAGACATTATGATGAAAAATAAATTTATATATGATATATATGGTATTTATTTTTTCATTATACACCCTTACTCTTATTATTACACATACAATTAATAAATTCCAATTTATTTTAATACGATAACATCATTCAAGGATGTGTGGACTACCGCCCCCTCAAAGTGATGTGATTCATTCACAATATAAATGGAATATATAATGGATAGTTTTAATTAAAAATACATGGAATAAAAAACCCCTATAGTATATTCATGACAAATTTTCCTTTTTGGAAATATAATCTTAATATACATCATCTTCATTATTACACTTTCACACATGAAAAAAGTTATAACATCATCTTTAGATGTATGGAATACCGCCTCCCAAACATGATGTAATTCCTTTTACATCAAACTAATTTTATATAAAAGTATATATGAGTAAATGACATGAAATTTATGATACAATGATCATTATGGAATGATATGGTGTTACTTACCTTCATTCCATAATAATTATTGCGTCAAACACGATATACCAAAATATGGGTTTACTTACATTTCTTCTAGAATGTTATAGTGTTTCTTACCTTCATTGCATAATTATCATATTCGATCTTACATTTATAATTCATTATTATATTTTGATATAAGAAATTTATAATTACAATATAATTATACAATATGTCACCCAAAAATACCCAAATAACCTTATTTCAAATAGGAGAATAAATCTCATTATTTATAAACATGAAATTCATTAATGTTTATTATAACACACATACATGGTAATAGTATTAAAATAAATAAATATATCTACTCTTAACTATGAAATAATTATATTCTATTTTTGATGATATATTCAATAACTTTCATCAACGTAAAATTCATTTTCATTCATGTGATGTATTTGAAAATCCCAAGTATCTTTATTTAGATATAGTTATGTTTGACATATATTCTATATAATATCCAAAAATTAAAATATAAATATCATATTAAAAGATTAATATACCTAAATTAGATGAATTGAAATTCAATTAATTCAATTCATTGCAATTTATTTTCTAGTTACCATTATTTTCACATGTGTAGAAAATATCCTCATGTTTAATGAACTCCCTCTTTATCATCAGTTTCTAATAAGGATATTGTATATGTTCCATTAGATCCATACATATCTATTGAAATTTCGTCTTATATTTCTTATTTTTCTCTATGATAATTTAAAATAAAACTTTTAATAAGTTATATTTTTATTATATAACCTTAAAAAAATATAATGATTTTATTTCTATACATTATTTGTTTATAATTCTCAATAAATATAGAGTAAGTTAGTAATAGAGATATGAGATTGAGATGAATAAAACATTATAATTTGACATAAATCCCAATTCAGGTAATTGTTCCATATAATCTATAATATTTATTACATGAAGACCAGCTCAAATTTAATCATTCAATATTAACATGGCCAGTTTTATAATAATATCATTAGTATTTTTCAAAAAAATATTATAAAAAACACTATAGGGATGATTCAACGATGTATAAATGTCAATTTAATCATGTTTCTTTTGATTGAGTGGAAAAATGAATTATATTTTTATTCATTTTTATAGTTCCTCTTTTAAGGGTTGAGGGGAACCCTAAGCGACACAAAAAATGACCTGATGGACTTAGAGGAATTCATCCTAGATAATAAATTCTTGGAACAATCCCTCCCCAGAATAAATGTTGTGATGTCTACTCTCTATCTTCTAATGATTATTTTGATAATCATTGAACATTTATGTAAGCATTATGATGTAAACATCAAATAAATAATCAATTAATCTTTTTAATGTAACTTTATAATCCTCACTTACTTCTTGAGGTGGATCATAAAATAGTGGGAGGTATTACAAAGAAAAAGACCTATAATTTTACACTACTATGGGTAAGATAATGTATAATTCAATGAAATTAATATAGATAATGTTGTATTCATCATATAATATTTATCATAGTTATTCTATGGTTTTACTTGATATTGTTTGGAAAAAATAATTAATAAATAGATTCATAATTTTAATATTATTCGAGGTTATTATATATTATAAATATATTAGTCTTAAATGTCTTCTATGATTTTATCAAATATTAGTAGCATTAAACTTTTAGATTTAGAATACTCAATTTCTATAGTATTATTAAATAAAGGATCTATAAAATATCTCATAATGGTCCAAGACATGTATTCACTACGACTCAAAAATTTTAAAGGTAGGATTTTGGATTGTGAACAACATTTACTCACCAATCCATGAAACAATTACTTAATTACAATATCTTATAAATCATATCAATGATTTACCAAATTCTTTTAATCTAAATCTCTAACATGATAACTATGCTTAATTATTTACAAACACTACTAGAAATATACATATTCCCCTAATTTTACAAACAATGTGGGCATAGGTCAATACTATACCCACGTTTTTTAGAGAAACATGGTAATAGGTTTTAGGGGAAAAAATTTCACACGAAGGACGTAGACCCATAGTTCTCCTAAAACAATGGTTATAGGTCAACCCTATACCCACAACCACTGGAGAACTGTAGGTATAGATTTCATGGGATTTGTTTGTGGGAAATACATATACCCATAGTCCAAAAAAATAGTTGGTATTTTATGGGCTTTACCCCTGATTTTTTAAAATTTGGAATTAAGTTTCACGGGTTGAAATGTTTTTGACCTATACCCACAGTTCGACCAAATTGTCGGTATAGGTTGACCCATTATTTTTTAATAAATGTAAAAATAAAAATAAATATTTTAATATAAATAAATATATATATATTAATATATATATATATATATAATTTTTGTATATAATAATCTAATATATACAATAGAGTAGTGGTAAGGTCATTATACTATTAGGAGGATTGGATTGGGATCAAATCCAAACTTTTGTTTTTTAATAAATGATGTATACCCACGGTTTGGTCAACCCATGGGTATATATATTCACACACAAACATCATATACCAAGGGTTTAAATAAAATTGGTATATGACACCTATAACAAGACTTCGAACAAACCGTGGGTATAGGCCACATATAACCACAGTTTGAAAAAATCATGGGAATTAGTCTATTCTGATGGGTAGACTACTGATAGTTTATAGAACCATGGGTGTAGCCTATACCCACAGTTTTTTGCGATGTAACCATGGTTTTGAACTATGGGGATAGGTTAAAATTCTAGTAGTGTTATAATATTTGTTAACTAGAACACAAATATTCAAAAGAAAACATCATTGAAGACATTCACCCTCAACCATGGAAAAATAAAACCTTTGATGTATAGATTTTTTTGAATCTCAAATGATGGAATGAATTATTTACGAAATATTTATTTTGAGGAATTATAAATTATTCATAGAAAAAAATATTTTCCATTTTATCATGTTGTCTCTTTGTAATTGAATCAAAAAAATATCCACGGTAATATAGAAAACATTCACCCTACATGATCATTTTATGCATGCATACATGTTCATTATTTTATATGATCACATATGAACTAAAAATATATAAAATAAACAATGAATAAAAAATTAAATAAAAATGACACAATCATGAGATATTATAATGGTTGATATATTGAGTGAATTATTGATCAAATGAAAAAATATGGGTTTTTGAGTCATTACAAACTCATATTTTAACACCCTAATATTATAATAGAAGAACACTGGGTTCGATAGAGAATAAATCACATAACACCATGCTAAAATGAACAATAACATATATTAATTAAATATGAATGTGATAACCTAGACATAAAATTGTAGGGTATGAATAAAACAAAATAAATTATCATGGTTTTATGTTTTACACATGTATAAATAAATTTTCATTTATATATTGAATATAAATAAAAATAGAAATCATTTTAAAGTAAAAGAAATATTTCATTAAAAAATGTTTTATGTGCACAATGTGATTTTATAGTAATAAATGTAATTAATATATATTAATGATTGATTATTCTTAAATTTAGAAATTATATATTCATTAAATTATTTGATCAGTCATATAATATTTTTCAAGGCATGGGATAAAAATAGAAAAAGTTTTTGCTTAAAAAATGAACTTTTCAAAAAAGTGGTTTTATTGTGTATTACACATGTATTTTAAAAATTTCAATTTTAAAATATAAATTTTTTTTCTAAATAAATGAACACAATTCTTGAAATATAATTGTTAAAATTATCAATGAGTGAATTTTTTAATATTTTCTTAAATTATTTTTTTCAACGAATGGTGAAATATACTATTTTTTATTAAAAATGTGTTTTTATTGAATGAACATTAAAAGTATAGTTTTATTTTAATTTTGTTAAAGTAACACCTATTGACTTATGTTATAAATATGATAATTTAAAAAATTATAGTCAATTTTATATTTTAATTTTATCTAAAAACGTTTTATACTTAAGAAAACAATCCCTTTGAAAAACCATTTTTTGATGCCTTTGTGTGTTTAATTTTAAATTAAATTATAAAACACATGTTATTGGAATTTGGAAAAATTCATTCTATAATTTGAATCATATTAGTTATTATAATGTAACCATGAAATATTAATTTGTGGAAAAAATTTATATAAAAAACTATACAAATTAATAGTTGTGGTGAAGGTTAAAACACGTTTATTGTGTGGGGGGGGTAGACTAAAATAAAAATGGTTAAAATGGAATAAAATTTTATAACTTATAATTTATATAAACATTTATACATTATTTAATTAATTTATTGGGAATTTTTCAATTTTTTGACATTTTTTATGTGTAAAATGTGGTTATATTTGATTCATTTCAAAAAATTATTTTCTTTCCTCAACCCCACTTATAAAAGGACAACCCATATTCTATATTATAAACAATTTAATATAAATTTTCCTTACAAAAGATCTAAAAAAACATAAATTCTATCCTAAACAATGATATGGTGTCCCCGGGTTATTCATAAAACCATCATTGTATGGATTTAGGTATAAACCTAAAGAGGATCTCTGTAAAACAAATATATTACTCAACCATATGTCTTCATTTTATTTCCCCCAATACCCCAAAAAATATTAATAAAATATTATAAAATAACAAAAACAATAACTTACATATAGTGAGAAATTATTATGTTACTATCATAACATATATCCATCCACTTTTCTACCTAATGGGATCTGAATCCATTGATCGTGTGTACGAAAGATTACCACTTCATGAACTAATATAATAATTTTCCACTACCACCTGTTACATATGAATATAATGATTAATATAAAACACATATACATATATATTATATTATTGATTTAATTGTAATTATGAAATAATAATAAAATGTATACATTTTAGCCATCCAATCTACTACAAAATGACAACATCACTCTTGTATATACGTGGACTACTTTATCAACAAAGTAATGAGAAAAGTTTTTCATTTTTTTATCATGGTTGGAAATAAAGATATATTTATGGAATATATATTATTTAATAAATATTTTTAAAATTTGAAATATTATTTACTATTATTGTTTATATATGTTAAAGAAATGAAAACAACGTTCATGTGTACATACGACCTACCATCTCTATGAATGGTGTAATATGTTATTCACTATAGAATTTAAAAATTAATATAAATATAAAATAATAAATATATATAATATTTATATCATTCATAGAATATAGATATTAGGGATCCATAGTCATGGTATAAGGACTAAAACTACATATAATATATATACCTGAAAAATATAGAAGTTATAACTTGAAATAATGATTTTAACAAAGAATATCATACAATATGGTGATAAAAGATTATAAACAAATAGTATAATATATAATATATATGATTATTGTTTATTTAATTTTTATATATATAATATTTATTTATTGTACATGGGAGGTTTATACACATATAAAATAAGTCAAAAAATGAGGTATGCATTTTTAATCTCAATTTTATTTTTATAGGACAAAAGCATACTCCCCAATTATATATTATGTATGATGTATATAAAACACATGAATTTATTTTACGATTATTATAATTAATATTTGGAAACAATAATATCTATTTTTGGTAATTCATTGAATGGTTCTTTCAATTCAAAAACTACAAAAGTTGAAGGGTTTTTTATAATAAATTCATCATTATTTGAGATTTTTTAGGTTTATGTAACCAATTTAAAATAAGTGTATTATTTTATATTAAATAGGTTTAATTTTATTATCTTATGTTTATTCATAGAAATTACATGTTTTTCTATCATTTTTACTATCTTTATAGACTCAAGATAGAAAAATAATGTTTTATGGGGGAAACCGATATTGTTTATCTACTCGGTTGGGAATCCTTATCATTAATTTTAATGATTTCTAAAAATAATTTCAATTTATTTAAAAATTTATAATGATTTTTAAAATTTATTTTAATCCATTAACTACATTTTAAAAAATAGTATTAAAATTAATCTTTTAGTCATTTTCATAATGAGGTTCTTTTGAAATTTTTATAACATTTAGAAATGAATGGATTTTAATTTCATGTATGAAATTACCGACTATCATGACCACTCATTTCTATGATTTTTTCAAAAAAATTTCTGGGATTCTATTCAATGAAAATTATTTCCCAAATATTATAGATTTTTTTAGTGTTTATAAATCATTTTCAATGTGAAAATTGTATTTTTCTCATGAATATTTTAATTCCATTTATATGGTATTATATATTCATTAAAGGAAATAACCCTTATATATTTATGGTCTTATAGGTATATATTGTAAGGATTCCATCATTAATATTTATATAGTTTGTTTATTATTACACAATTTTTGGATTTTAAATTTTTTTACAACTCCCTATTTTTCTAGTGATGGTTTATGATTATGTTCAGTGATTATGTTAATTTATAATATTTAATATGTTATTTTTTCAATATGAATTTTTACATCGAATCAATTCAAAACCCTTTTGTATGAGGAGTTCATTAAACTTATAAAGTGATGGGTGAGGCCTAGTATAGAAATTAGATGCATTTTTAGGATTCAAAAATAAACTAGTTTGGGTATTTCCTTCAAGACTTACCCATTAATGTAAGATTCCATTTTATGGGGCCTTGATAGTATGTTTGTGATGTCCTACATTTTTCATTACATCATTACGAGATAATTATTAATGCATATGCGATTATTTGAATAATTATAATATTTATGGATATGTTTCAATCTTATAGGATTACTTATATAATATTATATGATCATCAATTATTCTTTCCATATTCATCACCATTCTTATGTTATTTATTAAGGGGAATGCGTTTTCAGTTTTTAACTATGACATATCGATTTTTTCTTATTTATTCTTGATAGATTTCACTATATGTAATCTTTAATGAGAATATGAGATCATGTTAATTTTTTTTCCTTTCACCATGATATCAAGAAGAAAATTTTGAATTATTTCAAGGATGAAATATATTTACTATCAATATGTGTTATATTTTTTTATTTTAATTATAATGTGATATATATATATATAGTTTATATGGTCTACTAAACTATTTATTACTTTAGATTGAGATTTATTTTATCTTATTTCAATATAGATATGTAACCACAAGCTCTTGAATAATATATTTAGGGTGTTTATTATTGGTATTCGAGGAAATTTAGTTGTAACATTGGGAACAAGATTTTAGAAAATATAGAGTTGAGAATATAACCCTATGACTAACTTTATAGATTTTTCTATGTATAAGATAACATATGAAAGTTTTTTTAGGTATATATTCTGTGTATTCCTAAGACATATATTCTTTTCTAGATAATTTATATGAATTTTTCTCTAGAACAATTTTACATTGGGGTAGTATGTTCTAAAATTACACATTGTGAGTACACTCAATCATCACCTGATGCATGATAATGAGACTTTCTACAATCCTGGGTTGAATATATTTGGGGATATGATGGGGTTAATTCACATTTTTATTATAAACCATCATTGAATATTTTAAAATATTATAATAATAAAATGTCTATGTGATACCTAAGGTTTTATAGTTCTAAAATATGAAGTCCTAATTGGGATATTCAATAATTGTTTTTAAATAATTATGATTTTTATTATTCGAAAACTGATTGTTTTGGTTATATTCAATCATTGTAACCATGAGGAATGATGTTAAAGATGAATGTGTTAAAAAATTAGGTGATTTAGAATAACCAAATGGGGTGATGACTAGAGAGAAATTCATTGATACTATTCGTAAATAGCTATAATGATATATGATTAAAAATCTATACGTTAACAAATTGTCAGACACACAAAGGGATATAACAATGGATTTTCCTAAGAGGTAAAATAGTGGAGACCATGGAGGAAAAAAGACTAAATTTATTTTATGTCATATATTTTGATTTTGTAACCTAGTAAAATGTCTCAATGTAATTAGAAAATTTATTATTTGTGGAAACGAAGAGCATAGAGAAAAGAATTTTGAAGGAGAAGTGAGGAGTTTAATAGAGAGAAGGAAATTTTTTCTAGGAGATCAATTTATTATTCATTACTTTATATTTAGGGAACCTGGTAATTATCATTTTCAAAACCATATTTTAAAGGGTAACCCCTATACCATAGAAGGAACCATGTTAAACTATTCATTGCTATATAAGGATTGAATTATTTTTTTATTTGTATTCAAGAACTATGTTGTAGAATTATTTTTACCAATTGTATTTTGGTTATAAAAAGCATGAATCATCTATGTATTTTGATAATATTAAAAGCATACATGTCATTATGTAAAATTAACCTAATATTTGTTGATAAAATTATGGGTTTATGAGTATATGTTTCATCGTATTTTCAATATATTGAATTTTTTTTGAGGTTTTAGGTGATGAGAGTTTATAAAGATTAAGGATATTTTGAGAGACATTAATTATAATATAACCCATCATATTTTTTTATGTTTTAGTGAAATTTTTATTTAAGGAGGAATGTATTTATATTTTATCAACATAAGAATAATGTAATTTGTAAACATTATGGATTATATTATCATTGATTTTTGTGGTAAAAATGGGATATTGATATTTTTGTAATCCTATAAGAATAATATTAATATCATTTTAGAAATAAAAAAACCCACAAGTCGGGTGAAAAACTATCACAACCCACATGGCCGGGGGATTGAACCAACAACCAAAGGGAGAGACATGTGTATATATTACTAAAATTCGATATAATGTTTTTTTAGAGTGAATTTTTTTACATAAATAACATTATTGATAAATATTGTGTTTTTTTCAGATACATATTATAGAATCCAATATTTTTTGAATTTTTATGATTTTTTGGTGAATAATGATATTTTAAGAGATGTTTTTTTGGATTCGACAAAGATAATATTTTTAATAAAGAGGTTTAGTTTTTAGAAATTAGATTAGGTTTTTGGATGTTTAATAGAAAGTGTATAAAACAAAATTTATTGTTAAATCACTCATTAAATGTTGAGGTTATTTGTGTAATTTGGGATATAGGGTTATTGAGGTCAAAAAATTAGTTTTATTGTTTATTTTAGAGGTTAATGTATTATATTTATCCATATTGTATGAATTATTAAACTAATTTTATTTTTTTAATTACTATAGTAATAGAATATTATCATTTTTTCTATTTTCTAATCCATTTTATGTTTCTTTTTGTTCTTTCGGTATAAAAATCATCCTGAATACTCATCATTTGGGGAAAATTAGGAGACTTTGGTATAAATTTTATAAAGGATTAAATTATACTTATTAAGTAATTATATATTATTATATTATTCATCTATATTTGTATAGAATTCGCCAATAATATTACGTTGATCTTGAAAAAAAACTAGTCATATTAACATAATTTGTGACGGATCAACGATCATTTTCACACCTCAATGATTTTTAGTTTTTTGGTCATTAGTATTCTATTGATTAGCTAATTTGTTTTGATTAATGATCTCAATCACTCTCCATAATTATTCTATCATTACTATTTTCTTCAATAAACATAGTTTCATTTCAAACTAATTTTTTCCTACTTCAAAGCCTATATATGCGTTATTTGATATGATGTTTTTAATTCCTTTTATATTATATCAAGGAGAAGATTTATTAAACCTTTTAACAATGATTAATTTCAGAAAAGGTATTTCCAGATTGGAAACTATTATTTTGGAGCTAAAAAAACATTTATAGGATGAAATTTATTGGAAGTGGGTAGAATGTAACATTTATATATTTTAGACTAATAACATTATGTTTGATAGCATATATGACATGAAACATAGATATTAATCGTCTTGTGAAATATATTATTCAAATATGGACATTATAACCTAGATTTTAATTTGTAGGGTATAAAAAGGACCAAATAATTTTTTAATATTATAAGTTTTACCCATTTATGATTAAATTTATTAGTTATAAATTTTTTAGATATAAAAATAAAAATCATTTTAA
This sequence comes from Viscum album, assembly GCA_963277665.1. NCBI lineage: Eukaryota > Viridiplantae > Streptophyta > Magnoliopsida > Santalales > Viscaceae > Viscum > Viscum album. The sequence continues at coordinate 496,222,876 of OY728132.1, forward strand.
TATAAATTTAATGCCCTCGTCGAAAGCTTGTTTTATTCATGCAATTTGTTTTTATATTAATAAATTAAATTTATCACTATTATTGAGTAATTATAAATTTTTTTATACACTGTCTATCTAATACAATTTTTTATCAAGAATCTAATATATTTTTTAGTTTTTAGATAAAAATAAATCCTATTTTTGCTTAAAATCTATAATCTTCTAAAAATTTGTTTTCATCATGTTTTACACACTTATTTATAAAATTAATTTTTTCAATGTTTAGAAAAATTAATTTTTAAATTGAATATAATTTATTAAATTAATAAGTAAATATTAACTTATATTGAATTTTTTAAAGTTTTATAAATTTTTTGATGAATAATGAAAAATACTAATCTTTATTGAAAGTATCCTTTTCTTTTAATGCATTTTAGAAGTTCCAATTTTTTATAGAATAGTTTCAAAATTAAAATTATATCAATTAATTTAATTTTAATTAAATTAAGGTTATTTCAATCAATTATATTTTGATTTTTGATTAAAAAACATTTTATACTTACGAAAATTTTTCCTTTGGAAAAATGTGTTTTCGACGCGTTTTTTGGGTTTAATTTCAAATCAAATCATACCAATAATGTGAATTTATTTTATTATAATGTATTAAATATTTATAATCATAATAATTAATATTTTCAAATTTTTTAAAATAAATTTTTGATCAGAATGAATATTAAAAATACTACAAATTAATTACGGCGGTTAAGGTTAAAATGAGTTTATTGGTGGTTAAACCAAAATTATAATGAATAAAATAACCTATAAACTTATATAATTATTATTTTATGTACATATTTATATAAGAAAAAGTCTAAGGGTTTATAATATTCCATTTTGGAATAATTTTTTTTGATGAAAATGTGGTGATATATTTTTCTTTTCATAAATTCCAAACGTGTCATCTCCCCCATTTATAAGAGGACACTCCTATCCTCCCCTCTCCTATAAAAAAATAAAGATCCAATTGTATAGGAAAATATTTAACCATTATAATTCATTAATAGAAAAAAATAAAATATATTCTATTTTATGATCCAAAAACTAATCTAAGATTTAATTATTTGTTACATTAAAGAGGGTCTTTGAAGAAGATTTATAGTTATTAACCGTCATTCTTAATTTTCATTATTTTTCTACCAACATAGAATATTATAAAACTATGATAAAATAATAATAAATATATCTTACATATAATGAGATTTTATTATATTAATATCATTACAAATATACATCCCCTTTTCAATAAAATGTAAAACAAATCCGTCAATCATGTGTACGATAGAGTACTGACCCACGATCTATTGAAATTCATTTCCCATCATCGCCACTCATTGATGGAAATAAAGTCTGATTTAATATATATATATATATATGTGTGTGATATTTATGAAATAATATTAAATATAACATTATAATATCTCGTTTACCTTCTTACATTCCAGTCCATTGGAATATAATAACTTGACTAGTGTGTACATATAGACTATCGACTCTTTAAAGATATGATATAATTTTTTTTAATTTTATCTTAACATTAATGGTAATAATGAAATATTTAATGAATATATATAATATATATTTTATAATAATAATTATATATATGTTAAATATTATTTTTATTTCATTCATTCCATCCATTAGAAAAATAGAAACAATGTTCATGTGTATGGACGACCAACCGTCTCCATGAAAAGTGTAAACCAATTTTCTATCTAAAATTATTAGATAACGATAAAAACATATATTATGATAATATATCAAATTTAAATCATGAATATAATTCTTTATATTATAGAGTCATGTTCCATAAATAAGGAATAAAGCTACCAATCCAAAACATTCATGATCAATTAAGTAGTTACTACTTGAAACAGTGATCTTACTATTGAATTGTTAATAAATAGGTTATAAAAGTTTATAAATAAATAAAATAACATATAAAATATATTATTAATTTTTTATATATATTTTAAAAAAATATATAATTATTATACTAGAGGTTCTGACATATACAAAGGATGTATGGAATGTGGTAAGGGTTTTTTGACCCACTTTTATTTATATGGGACACATGCCATATTAACCACCTGTATATCTTGTGTGGGGTATGTTATAAAAATTAACTTATTTTAGGACTAATGTCACAATATTTATTGGATATACATATACATATATTTTTTTTCATTAATGGTACTAATGATTAAAATGTTACATAAGTGGTAAGGGTTTATTTCAAAATCTCGTCATTATGCAGGTTTGTTTTTCTTTATGTCACCATTGAGGAAATATTTCTATATTTCTATCCTAAAAACATTATATTTTATTTTCATCTATTTATTCCTATAAATTAAATTATTTTACTTATAACTTTCTTCTATTTAATTATTCATGATACCAAAATAATGTTTACAAGGAAAACTCACATTGTTTTACTACACAGTCGAGAACATTTCTCTTCCATGTCTATGTTATCAAAAAATGATTTCAAAGTGGTTTTTACCATTTCAGTATGATTGATATATTAAAATTTAAACTATGTTTTATTTTTTAATTTTTTTGAAAAGAAATATGTTTCTCATTCTTTTAATGGGGTTCATTTTAGTACTTTCAATGAGTGAGAAAGTAAATTTCTTAAAGTCATGAACCCAATAACCCATCATCATAACCCTTAATTTCATGGAATATTTCATTAAAAATTTCAATGATTAAATTTAAGAATATTTCTTCCAAACATTTTTGAAAATTTTATATTTTAATGGTTAATTTGAATGTGAAACGTGTGTTTTCCTAATGAATGTTTTAATGGAATTTCATGATATTTATATTAATAAATTAAAAATAAATCTTCAATTAATTATTCTCTAATTGTTATATGTTGTGATTATACCATCTTTATTATATCCCTGAATGGTTTATAGTCAGTTTTAATTGGGATGTATTATTTTGATAAAATTATCTATATTACTTTAGATGATTTAGAATTATGTTTATTGATTGATTTTAATTATTAAAATTTCATATTCTAGTTTTTAAATTGTAATTTATAAATTTATTATGATTCAATACTTTAGTGTTAGGAATGAATTGGACTTTTTATGTTATGTGTGGGCTCGATATAGCCACTAAATTCATCGATATTTATCATGAAACAAAATAGTTGGGAATTTTGGCAGGCCCTTACAAATTTATTTAATATTTTATAGCACAATTACATTGTGTAATGTTTATAATGTTAGAAATTATTCATTCTATCATTATGAGTTTAGTTATTGATGTCCATGTGACTATTGGAATTATTTTGATATCCATGGATAAGTTCCAAGCACATGTTATCATTTATATGGAATATTTTTTTCATCATTTATTCATTACATATTATAGTTAATGATCAAGTTATTTAATAAATAAAATTGATTTTATTTATTATATATTCCATTTTCATTATTACAAATTTATTTATTATAAAGTGTTGTGTTTTTCGAGATGGAAATTTCCAGAAGGATTATGTAACACCCAGAGATTTTATGAAAAATATTCTTTTAATTTCATTGATGTCTTGTGTTGTATGCTACACCAAAATTAGCGTGTACTATACGCAACACTATATTAGCTTGCAGTATACACAACACTATTCTAGGCTCGTGTTACAGATAATTTCAAGTTAGTTTTGTAAAAATTATTATATGCAACATTTAGTATAGATTATGTTTAATGTATAATTGAAATACGTTTTGATTATGTTATACACAACCCCAAAGGGTGCTTTATCTACACACATACCTGACTTGTCTTGCATTACATGTAATCACGACCTTCCTCGATAGCGCGTATAGTACACAATACCATGTTTTACTAAACAACGATATATTATCAAAATATTATAATGAACTAGATGTATTGAATATTAGTAACTACATTTATAATTTTATGACATTATAATTCATCTTACACATTTTATAGAACATTGTATGAGAACAAAATAAATGTTTCGGGTAAAATAAGTATTTTTAAAAAAATAATGTTTTTCTGCCTTTTGATGGTGCACCCACTTTATATCTAGTTTTTGACATGATTATAAGTTAAATTTGACAATATAATATTATTATATTGAATAAGGATATAAAAAATTACATTGGATAAATTTTTTATATTTTTCTGATAAGTTTCTTATTTTGATGAATTGTAAAAATACGCAAAATTTTAAATAAAAACAACTTTTTTCATCAAGAAAATTTATATGGTTAAAATATAATATTTAATAATTTTAAACTATAAATATAATATATTTTTATTATTTAATATAATTTATGTCATTAACATTGATTTTACATTGAATTCAGCGGCAAAATAATTTCATTCTTTTGCAATGTTTTAACTTTTAAAACTCATTTTATTAACAACATGATTAATCTTAAATGAATTTTTGCAACTTCTATGATTTTAATTTGGAAAAATTGATTCCATATTTGGAATCAGTACATCCAAATTATGTTAATAGTCATCTTTTTTATTATTGGGCACTATGAATAGTAACTATGGTAAATTTTATTTACCATAGTTAAAGGTTAATCGGGTAATTAAGGGTAAATATAATATTGTAAAATTACCCTAACACTTGGGTTAATATAATTGGATGATTATAGTTCATCTTAAGGCATATTTTGGTCGAAATGGAATCCATGGGAACCCACTTGGATGTGATCAAGACCATCAGTTTATTTTATTTAAATGAATGTGAAATTTGTCTCACCCAAACATTATTAATTAATATATTTTTAATATAAGGTTTTACAAAATATAAATTAGATTATAAATACTCATTTGAAATATAAATTTTTTTCTTTATCATTGTAATTTATTTGTAATTTTTAATAAATATTTAATTACCTTAATATCTTATACACTAATGATGTAGAAATTATTTATTTAGTGAAAAATCAATAATATAATTTTTATTAAAATAATAATACCTATAAAAATGACCAGAAACTTGTCCAAGCCTTACTGGTCGTGTATATCTATACCCTAAGCATCCAAGGGTCTATTTGTGTACTATTTTGAGCCTTATAAAACAGATTAGGGCATTTATATTTTTTTAAATGATGTCAATGATGTTACCTTTATAATTTAATAACTATAACAATTTAAATGTTGTAATTTTAAGATGATAAATTTGAGTAAAAGTATTCTTTTAAAATATATTAGATTTATCATCATCATGGTATTTTTTTTAATTTTCATGTAACTAATAAGTATATTAAATGATTATACAAAAATGATGTAGTAATTGTTTTATAAAGAGAAATATCAAATAAAAGTATTTATAAATATTAAAATAGATATTATATGAACAAATTAATGTTCTACACAAATTATCTAGATTTATATGACATGTTAGGAACAACTTAAACATTTTGGTTTGAATATATCCTATGTGTGGATTTTATGTAAATTCAAATAAATGAATAATGTCAAAATGAACACTATTGTTATTTTATAAAAATAACATATTATTAAATTGTTTAAAAAGCAAAAAAATGTTTAAAAATTATTATTGAAATCTATATGGTCTAAAATGTCATTCATTACCCAATTTTGGATAATTCACAACACATAAATAATTATTTATATCAATTTAAAATTAGAATATTATTTCTAAAAATAAAATTAAATAGATTAAATAAGGATAAATTAAAATGATATGGATTAAAATAAAATCAAAACATGTCTAAATTTTATTTTTTGATGAGATTACAATCATATCTTACCTCATATCAAAATTTCAATCAGTTTGGAAGTTTTTATGTCGGGTTTGAGTTTATTATTAATTAATATTTTTGAGGTTTCCAAAAGTGCCCCTCTCCTCCCTTATAAAAGGGAACCTCCTCCCTCTCTTATTTACACAAATTTGAGCCTTCAAGCTCAGACAAACCCTGAAAATTTCTCTTTTCAACCTCTATAGTTTTATCGTAGAGTTTTTGTTCTTCTCAAAAGACCAACTCGGGTTCCCTAAGAGGATGTTTAAAAGAGGCACGTCGAAGAAGAGGTAATCACTTCTACCGATTCTTTCAAGTTTAATTATTCTTATACTTCATGTTATTTAGTTGTTCCATTATAAAGTAATAAATTCAGTATAAATAATATATTTATATGTTATTATAAATATTAAACAGCCGCATTTCACCTTCTATTCATCCTACGGAAAATGAAATCAGCGTGCGTGCGTACGTACGGAATACCATCTCCACGATGTGGTGTAATCAGTTTTTCCACCACCACCTTACTTGGATGGGTATAATGGTGTAAATAATAACTATATATGGTTATTATAACATCATAATTATTCTGAGATATTATATTATCAACTCTAATTCAATTCAATAATTGTGGGAACGATATCATCACTCGTGCGTACGTACGGATTACCATCTCAACGACGTGATGCGATTCATTCTCCATGTTAACCATTAAAGAATGATTATAAAGTATATACAATAAAAAATAATCATATAGACGGAATAATAATTAAACTAGATTTATGTATATATATATATATGTCATCTATATACTTCCATTCAAGTCAATAAAGAAAGAAAAACAATGTTCATGCATACGTACGTCCTACCGTCTCCATGAACGGTGTGTTTCATTTCATTTATCTATCTATTATAAATATATATATATACTGAATATATAAGATATATAAATCATGCTTTACATTCTATAAGTAATTAAATCATGATATATGTAATAATAACATCAAGAACAACAAGTCCAAACACGTACGATAAATGAAATGATTTTACCCAAAAGGCTGCTTTAACATGAAATTGACAAAAGAACTGATAATATAAAGTCACAAGTGAATCATATATGATACCATAAATAGTATTATGGTTATGTTATAAGTTAATAATATGTTTGAACCAACTATACCGGAGTTTCATACATGTAGAGAAGAAATTGGACCAAAGTTAAGGCATAATTTTGCAAATCTCATTTTTTTCTGAGATTGCTTATACGTAAGTATTTACTGGGGTTATATATTTTTCATCCATGTCTTTAAAAATATTTTTTTTATAAAGTGATTAATATTCTTCCATGTATTTTTAAATTCATGTTTACCCCACTTTGACTTTTATATTGTGTTATGGAAGGAATCTTTCTTTTTTTACCATACGAGGAACTATTTGACTTTTCTGGAAAAAGTATGAGGAGAATGTTATTTTAACTTATACAGAATGAATGGATTTTGACGGTTTCATAATGCATTATTTTCATGAAGCGTACTCTACAAGATTTCATAAATATTTTCTACAAAATACTTTTATTTTAAAATTGAATTGCATTTCATGAAAAGAAAATGATTTTGAAGAAGAAAAGATATTTTCCTCAAGAATCCATTTCAAGTGTTTTATCAAAACCATTTTCCATCTAAGATGGAATTATTTTATATATTTATGTTTCAAGTATAATGCCACTATGATTTACATTTTTTTACTTTTATTATGAAGAAATTATATCCATTTTTTTATATAGATTATGTTATGATGGGATGATGTTTATGAAACCCATTTTATTCTTTGGGTTATAATGAATGATTTATGTCTATGTTGTGGCATATGTAAGAATGATTTCATTATGAGATGGGTGGGACCTATATATCCCTTGAATTCATTGGGTAAAGATTTTTATCTCATGATATAGACACGGCTTGAACAATAATTTAATCTGGTTTAGTGATATAAGACTGGAACGAGGAGTGAACTCGATTCAGTAAGGGTCTTTTTCCACTAAGATGGTCATGGAAACAATTCCTTGGCTACTATGGAAATCATATCATTGGATTAATGGTATCCAAAATTAAATGTTTTATTCCCATGATATTTTTTTTATGATTAATGTTCCTTTATGATCTATGCCTTATGTACTACCATGATTTATTTCTCATGATTTTTATGTTTAAACTTTATGTTTATGTTTTTGTTTAAGTTGAAATGTATATGATCTGTTTCATTTCCCCCATTCATACCCTTACTGAGCATTTTAGCTCACCCTTTTTATGTTTTATTTTCCCCTATGATATAAAGAAATATTTTAGGTAGAAAAAAAAGAATATCTTTATGGAGATGTTGAAGATCTTTCACCATGATTAGAAGATTATGTTTCGAGTTTCCAAAGACACTAAACTAATATGGTCATTGGAAATTTGTTTTGTAATGAATTAAGTATTCAACAAAAGTAATGTAATGTTCATGTACGTCAAGCTTTTGATCTCTACAATTGGTATCAGACGAAAGGATTAGTTATCCTTTGGAAACTAGGATGTGAAAAATTTAGTGTGATCTTTAGAGATATTTCTAAGGCATGTTTAGGGATGTTTTAAGGTTAAGTATAAGTATAGGCTATAGTCCTAGAATTACAGTAACAATCATAGAATTAAACATAATATGTTATAGATTGAAAGTACTCCCCCTTGATTATGTTGTTTTTCTAGTACAAATTTTTCCTCTCATACTATTTTTTTGGGGTTTTAAGAAATGGCAAGAAACAAGAGGATTCATGTTAATAGAGAATATGATGGACAATGGAATCATATTCTTCATGAGTAACCAAATGAAATAGGATTTAGATTTCCAATAAAATTTATTATGCCTAATTATAAATCTCATAATATGATCAATAATATCAACATTGGTATGTTTCCTGACTTGTCTTATAAGAGAAAGATGGAGTTCCATGATTATCATAGAGGAAAGAAAATTCAATTTCCCTCATGTAAATTATATGGGAAGAGGCATCAAGGATAATGTTTCAAAGGATCTAGGAGATGCTTTGGGTGTGGAAAAGAAATACACAAATCCAGTAATTGAAAATGAAATGGTTCAGTTAACACAATGGACCAGGATAATGGTATTGCTACGACATTAACAAAGGTTTAATGTTTTAAATGTGGAATGTTTGGGCATTATGAAAACCAATTCCCTAAGGGAAAGTCTCATAAAGAGAATCAGCATGGTCGTATGTGTAGTATTTAGGTTGTTGATGATGAAGAGACTAAAAATGATATGTGTGATGAAATAATTATTAAAGCTCAGTCAATGGTTTAAGAAGGTATTGGAATGATTTTATGTTTATCAAGAGTAATGTTATATAGGTAATTTAATGGTACTATGGAATAAAGAAACATCTAAGGATTGTTACACTATTGTTTTTCTTAAAGTATTTGAAAGTATATATTGAATGGTACTGGTAACAATGAAAGGTTTTTCAGATATTTTTGGAAAGAAGATGATATGTGCATAATGAAAGGATAAAGAGATAATGAAATGTTTGATAGTATTAATGAGATCATGAATGATATAAGGACAAATTGATATCATGGTTTGAGTATATATAAATTTTGGGATTTTGTTATGCGGAAAGAGTTAACTTTTGATAGAATTGATGTATTCACTAAGGTTCTATGGTAACTCATGTTTCAAGAGAATACATTATTAAGGTATTCACATTTTTGGAATGTGACCAACAAGATATATCTTATTATTTATAGGGGATAAATGATGGTATTAATGTGCTTGTTATGTGACCTTTCAAGTAATCGTTTTCTTTAGATTATGAGCATGGACCAAATAATTTTGGATAAGCCTAAAGATTATAATGAATTAAGTTAGGCATACGATAGTGTTGTTTAAGTCTAGAACTTTTTTCGATATTATATCCGGAATGTTATAATAATGTAGTTTTAGAAAAAGGGATAACCTGTAGGATGGACAACAACCCGTCATGTTGGAAAAGGTTGCAGGAATCGAACCCAAAACCGAAGTGAGACAGAGCTTTATCACTAACCACTGGCTTAAAAAAAGTCCCTGGTTAGTAGAAACTAGTTTTATTTTATTAAGAGGTATGACAGTTGAAGTATAAATCCATTTGAGGAACCATATATGATTAATCTCACCATTGATGGACTTATGTATATAACTTTTTCAAACCTTATGTTTGAGACAGATGGAATGACCTATCATTCTATCACATGATCTGCTAACAATTCATGAAAGACAAATTCTACTTCATTTATTTACGATATGATGGGTAAATATTTCAAGGCACAAACAATAGTGAGATTGTACCAAAATCAAGTATTTCTTTTAATTCAATTTTTTTCAACATTAGACAAATGATCTTGAAAACAAAAAATTGTGTCCAGAGCCCTCATATGTGATGAATCAGATGATACCTTAGATCACCACAAATTTATGTCTTTGTTATTGTTGGATTTTTCAATTCCATGTTCTCTACCACTCTTCATCCAAACATGATGGTTATATTTTTCTTCCATATATATATTTTCACCTATGTTCTCTTATGTGGAAACCCAGTTATTAGTTAATTTGGGTAACCATTACGTTTCATACATTAGTTTTTAATGTTATGTTTTTTTATTCCTTTTTACGATGTCAATTTCTATTAGAGAAACTTTTAAGTAGTAATCCATTTATAACCCTGACAAATTTCGAGGGTGAAATTCATTTTAAGGGGGTATAATGTAACAACCTGAGATTTTATGAAAAATATTCTTTTAATTTAATTGATGTATTGTTTTGTATGCTACCCCAAAATTATCTTGTGCTATACGCAACATTATATTAGCTTGCAGTATATGAAACACTATTCTTGGCTCATGTTACACACAATTTCAAGTTCGTTTTTTAGAAATTATTCAACACAACATTAAGTATAGATTTTGTTTAATGTATAAATGAAATATGTTTTGATTATGTTATACACAACACCAAATGGATATTTCACTACATTCAGCCTTGACTTGACTTGCATTACACGCAATTGCGACCTTCCTCGATCGCGTGTGTAGTACACAATACCGGGTTTCACTAAACAACGATATATTGTAATAATATTTTTTTGAACTATCAGTTTTTAATAGAAATAACTACATTTATAATTTTATGACATTATAAATCATCTTACACATTTTATAGAACATGCTATGTGAAAAAAATAATTTTTTTGGGTAAAACAAGTATTTTTAAAAAAAAATCAATTTTACCGCCTTTTGATGGCGCACCCACATTAAATATAGTTTTTGAAAAGTATTTAAGTTCAATTTGAAAAAATAAAATTCTTCTTCTGAATGAGGATATAAAAATTTACTTTGGTCAATTTTTTCATATTTTTCTGCTAAGTTTCTTGTTTTGATGAATTGTAAAAATACGCTAAATTTTATATAAATACAACTTTTTTCATCGAGATAATTTATATGGATAAATTATAATATTTAATAATTATAAAGTATAAATATAATATATTTTTACCATTTAATATAATTCATGTCATTAGCATTGATTTTACATTGAATTAATTGGTAAAATCATTTCAATCTTTCGATATGTTTTAACTTTTAAAACTCATTTTCTTAATAATGGGATTAATTTTAAATTAATTTCTTCTACTTCGGTGATTTCAATTTGGAAAAATGGATTCCATATTCGGAATCATTAGTTCAAAATTATGTAAATACACAACTGTTTATTTTTGGGCACTATGAATAGTAACTATGGTAAATTTTTTTTACAATAGTTAAAGGTATATCAGGTAATTAAGGGTAAATATAATATTATAAAATTACCCTAACACTTGAATTAAAATAATTGGATGATTATATTTCGTCTTAAGGCATATTTTGGTCGAAATGAAATCCATTTGAACCCACTTGGATGTGGTTAAGATCTTTAGTTTATTTTATTTAAAGGAAAGTGAAATATGTATCACTCAAACATGAATGATTTAAGTATTTTTAATATAAGGTTACACAGAATATAAATTTGATTATAAATACTCATTTGTAAGATAAAATGTTTTTCCTTATCAAGGAATTTTATTAGTAATTTTTATAAAATATTTTATTACCTTAATAGCTTATACACCAATGATGTAGAAATTATTTATTTAGTGAAAAATCAAAAATATAGTTTTTATTAAAATAATAATACCTATCAAAATGACCATAAACTTGACCAAACCTTACTGGTCGAGTATATATATACCATAGTAATCCAATGGTCTATTTTTGGACCATTGGGAGCCCTATATAACAGATTATTACATTAATATTATTTTATTTTAAATGATGTCAAAGATGTCACCATAATTTAATAAATATATAAATTTAAATGTTGTGATTTTAAGATGATAAATTCAAGTAAAAGTATTATTTCTAAATATATTAGATTTATCATCATCATGGTATTTTATTTTTTATTTTTATGTAACTAATATGTATATTAAATAATTATACAAAAATGATGTAGTAATTGTTTTATTAAGAGAAATATCAAATAAATGGTTTTATAAATATTAAAATAAATATTATATGAAAAAATTAATGTTCTAAAAAAAATTTCTAGATGAATATGACATTTTAGGAGTCTCTTAAACATTTTGGTTTGAAAATATAATCTATTTGGATTTTATTTAAATTCAAATAAATTAATAGCGTCAAAATTAACACTACTATTATTTTATAAAAATATCATATTATTACATTGTTTAAAAAATCATAAAAATATTTTAAAATTATAATTTAAATATAAATGGTCTGAAATGTATTACAGTACCCAATTATGGATAATTCACAATATATAAGTAAATATTTATATTAATTTAAAATTAGAATATTATTACCAAAAATAAAATTAAATAGATTAAATAAGGATAAATCAAAATGATATGGTTTAAAATAAAATAAAAACATGTATAAATTTTATAGGATGATGAGATTAAAACTATATCTTACCTCATATCCGAATTTCAGTCACTTTGGAAGTTTTTATGTGGGGTTTGAGTTTATTATTAATTAATATTTTTGAGGATTCCAAAAGTGCCTCTCTCCTCACTTTTAAAAAGGCACTGCCTCCCTCTCCTCTTTACACAAATTTGAGCATTCAATCTCAGCCAAACCATGCCATTTTCTCTTCTAAACCTCTCTATTTGTATCATATATGTTCTGGACTTCTCAAAAGACCAACTCTACTTCCCTAATAGGAAGTTTAAAAGAGGCACGTCGAAGAAGAGGTAATCTCTTCTACCGATTTTTTTCAAGATTCTTTATTCTTATACTCCATCTTATTTAGTTTTTTTATTATAAAGTAATAAAATAAGTATAAATAATATACAGATATGTTATTATAAATATGAAACAATCCCATTTCACCTTCTATCCATCCCACGGAAAACGAAATCACCGCGCGTGCGTACGTATAGAATACCGTCTCCACGCCGTGGTGTAATCTATTTTTCCACCACCACCTTACTTGGATGGGTATAATGGTGTAAAGAATAACATTATATGGTTATTATAACATCATACATATTCTGAGATATTATATTATCCACTCCAATTCCATTCAATAATTATTGGAACGATATCATTGCTCGTGCGTACGTACGGATTACCATCTCCACAACGCGATGAGATTCATTCTCCATGTTAACCATTAAAGAATGATTATAAAGTATATATAATGAATAATAATGATATATATGACATAATAATTCTACTGTATTTATATATATATATATATAATCTACATACTTCCATTCATGTCAATAAGGAAAGGAAAACAACGTTCATTCATACGTATGGCCTACCGTCTCCAGGAACGGTGTGTTTCATTTCATTTATCTATCTATTATATATATATATACTAAATATATATGATATATAAATCATGTTTTAAATTCTAGAAGTAAGTAAATCATGATATAAGTAATAATAATATCAAGAGCAACAAGTCCAAACACGTACGATAAATGAAATGATTTTACCCAAAACGCTGCTTTAACATGGAACTAGCAAAAGAACTGGTAATATAATGTCATAAGTGAATTATATATGATATAATAAATATTATTATGGTTCTTTTACAAGTTAATAATGTGTTTAAACCCACTATAAAAGTGTTTTGGACACGTACGGAAGAAATTCAACCTAAGGTAAGGGACAATTTTTCAAATCTCCTTTTTATCCGAGATTGCTTATACGTAAGTATTTTTTGGAGTTATATTTTACATCCATGTACATAAATTTGTTTTATAAAGTGTTTAATATCTTCCATGTATTTTTGAAGTCATGTTTACCCTTCTTTGACTTATACATTGTGTTATGGAAGTAATCTTTCTTTTGTTTACCATACGAGGAACTTTTTGACTTTTCCGGGAAAAGTATAAGGACAATGTTTTTTTAACTTATACGGAATGAACATATTTTTATGGTTTCATAACACCTTATTTTCATGAAGCTTACTATACAATATTTCATAAATATTTTCAACAAAATCATTTTATTTTAAAATTGCATGGAATTTTGTGAAAAGAAAATGATTTTGAAGAATAAAGGATATTTTTCTCAAGAAATCATTTTAAGTGTTTTATCAAAACCATTTTCCATCTAAGATGAAATTATTTCATATGTTTATGTTTCATGTATAATGTCTCTATGATTTACATGGTTTCACTTTTTTATGATTAAATGATATCCATTTGTTTTATATGGATTATGTTATGATGGGATGATGTTTATGAAACCCATTTTATTCTTTGAGTTATGATGAATGATTTATGTTTATATTGTGGCACACATATGAATGATTTAATTATGATATGTGTGGGACCTATATCTCCCTCTAATGAATTGGTTAAAGATTTATATCTCATGAGATAGACATGGATGGAATGCCATGTTAATCCGGTTAAATGATACAGGACTAGAACTTGGAGTGAAATCGATTCAGTAAGGGACTTTGTCCACTAAGATGGTCTTGGCAGCAATGCCTTTGCTACTATGGAAATCATATAATGTGCTTAATGGTTTCCACAATTAAATGTTTTATTCCCATTCTATATTTTCATGATTAATGTTCGTTTATGATCTATGCCTTATGTACTGCCAAGATTTATTTCTCATGATTTTGATGTTTAAACATTATGTTAATATTTTTGTTTAAGTTAAAATGTATATGATTTGTTTTATTTCCTCTATACTAATGCATACTGAGCATTTGAGCTCACCCTTTTTATGTTTTTTCCCCCAGGAAATAAAGGAATGTTTTAGGTATGAAAAAAATATATTTATGGAGATATTTATGATCTTTCACCATGATTAGATGATTATGTTCTAAGTTTCCAAAGATACTAAACTAATACGGTAATTGGGAATTTTCTTTGTAATGTATTAATTATTTCGCAAAAGTAATGTAATGTTTATGTACATCATGTTTTGGGATGCTACATAATATTAATTTTCAATTAATGGATGGGTCAAATCATGATTAGATAATCATAATTTGAATTCAACATTTGGAATTCATCTTTATATTGTTTTTATATGAGGAATGAGGCTTGGTTTGTATATTGATTGTTTTAGGAGTCTCTTGAAGGTTCACGGCTTGATCATGTTTTTTTAAAAGATGCAGCTCATGGTGTACAATTAGAGCATGGTTAGTGATAATATTTGAAACTCACCATGCCATCCGTTTAATATAGGAACTTGTTTTGAGAAAACATTTTCCAATATAAAGGAACTATTCTAGGGTATGTTACTTTTCTGTAGACATGACACAGATTTGGTGCACGGGTTTTTTACAGAATTATATTTTCATACATTGATATTACAAAATTTTTTGTTGAATATTAAATACATTACACAGAGACATGTATGTGGACCATATAGATTTTTTAATTTTTAGAATATATTCAAAATATTATAATTTGGTTGATTATCATAAACATTTATCAAAAAGATATTCCACTTTATTACTCTTTAAAAACATGCCTTACTTAAACCCCCTATTCATAACCTGGGGAAAGGACATAAAACAACAGCTGATATTAGATTATCATTAAGGGTAAAAGGAGAGACATATAAAAATTGAATCAAAATAAGTGTATGAGAACATGATAATAGAATTTGAAACCCATACCCTGGTAATCAAAAATTATGATTTTGAGTCATTGAATAAGGATATATAATTCATAAGCCATTTATCATAATGAAATCAAATAAAACTAGCTATGAGATCATATTATTGGAATGATAAACTATGTTTTTTTCGCACAATTAAAATTATATCATTTTCAACATGTATTAAAAGAAACATGTTTACTCGTTATGTTATGAAAATGAAATTTGGCCTTTGTATAAATTTATGGACATACAATCAGGTCCATTGATAACATTATAGATATGGAAGAGAGGTTGATTCATAACATATTTAACATTTAATGAAATTATATAATAACATGTAAAACTTGTATTTAGGTTCACAAATAACATTGTGAACATATAATCTGGTCCATTCATAATATTGTGAAAATATAATCCGGTTCACTTCTTACATATTTACTTGGGAGTTATCCATCATTTCCAAATTCATTTGAGGGATATTTATATCCCGAACATCACATAATTAAGATCACACATATGTGCTCTATAAAATAAAAAAATATTTATCTTGTCATAAACAATTAAATGAGTTTTTTTATAAATATTTCATCATATCATAACTTGTAGAAAAGTGAATTCTTTGAAAACATTTTTATTAATTTATCATTACATTTACCATCATAAATATAAGAAGTTTAATAATAATTTTATCAGGGGATAACCTTTTTAATAGAAACATATATCATAAAACACATTTAATGATGAAAATTTCAGAGAAAGATTAATAATTTTTTACTTGGTTCATATTCCCAGAAAAAAAAGATTCATCAAATGATGTCATCTTAGATAGAGAATGATTTTGAATGATCCCATGTATCATGTCTAGATGAAAATAACATTTCTGAAAAAATCACTTTTTAAAACAAAAGATTCATAAAAAGTGTTTGAAATTATATTATTTGAAAATATACTTTTTTATTTATAAAGGAATATTTAAAACATTTTGTGGTCCTAATGGCATAAAATATCATATATGAAATTCACATTATCCAAATATTCTTTTCAGATTTTTGTTAAAATCCAAACATTAATTACTTGAAGAAGAATTAAATTTTCCTGTAAAATGATTTTGAAAAAATTCATACATGGGTAAAATGGAATTTAATATATAATTTTAATAGTTTTTAGATCATTTTGTAAAACATTTCATGAAATCATTCTATTGGATGAAAAAGGGGTTTTGATGGAAGATAAAAATAATAAAGACTTTTATTAAAAACATTTTCTCAATTATTTTAAGTAATTAAGATTTTAAAATGGGGTTATTAATTGAAAATATAATTAATAACCATAAGTGAGGAAAATTCATGATAATTATTTATATATATATCTTAATATTTCAACATTGGAGACTTAATCGTAAATAATCCCAAAAAATGATGAGATTGTAATATAAAATTATTACTAATTTGGTAACATTTAGAACATAATGACCATGAATGAGATATCATAAAATGGATGTGTAATAGAAATAATTTTCATGAAAAGAATCAAAAACACATTATCGGTAAGTATATAAACCACATAAAATAAATTGTTTTGAATATGGAATGTGTATCACAATAATAAAAAGTGAGATAAAAATCCCTGCCTACTTTTGTATTATTTTTAATCCTAACCGAAAATATTGATTAAAATAAAATTGAAGTAAAAATATCATTAAAATAATTATATTTTTTATATAACATGTAAAATGGGTATTATATACCCCACAAAAAGATAATGAGTTGTGAATTTGTATATATCCCCCCAGAAATACAAGAAATACATGAAATCCCTTAACAAAAATCATGAGTTCTTTCATGCACATTATAATACCCTATATAATTAATATATGTTTATTATAAGCCTATTATAGAACCATTAATATATATATTATCATATATTATTATTCATGACTATTTATTACCTGTGTTTTTGAAATTCATTGTTAAAATAACGTTTTGGGTATTAACTGTTTTGTGTTTTGTATGTGTCTTGATTCATTATTTTAAATCGAATTGCGTTAATCAGAGTTCAATAATCTATAGAATAATAATAATTTAATAAGAATCATATTTATACATCCATTTTACTTTTAAAACCCAATGTTAAAGGATAGTTTTTATAAGTAAAGTATATTACAATCATAGATATGGTTGGTCATATATACGCATGCGTAACGTTTACATTTTTCAACGATCATTATAAAACAGAGAAAATTAATCTTTTATATTTAAATAATAGTAATAATATCATAAATAAAATATATTTTATAAATATACATATAAAAAAAATCTATGTGGTGTGGTGATGACAAGAGTTAGTTACATCACTTTGGGAATGCGGTATTCCACACAGACACGAATGACGCTATCATCTTTCAGTGAGTGAAAAGGTAAGAATGAAAATGATATATTATCATTTCTTGATGATAAATATTTTATTAATATCATAATACTTTCATTTATATTACATTTATTCATTGAATTTATCCTTATTATTTTCCACATAAGGCATTAGTGAAAATAAAATCACATTGCTTCATGAGGTGGTAGTTCTCCATATACATGAGGAACATTATTATATCAACAAAAAAATGGAAATTAAAAAAATTATATAAGATATAATGAATATATAAGTAAAATTATTTTATAGTTATCATATATATAATTTATATATATTATTATACCCAACCTTGATAGGTGTAATGATAGAAAAAATGGCATCAATTCTCGAGGTGTTAGTCCTTAGTACACATGAATGATGAGTTTGTACAACATTGGATAGAAGTAGAGATGGTTTTAGGTCATTACCATGAAATAAAAAAATTAATAATTATATGGAAGATTCTAATTTTATTATATAATCCTGTTTAAATTATAATTTAAGCAGGTGGAGGAAGAAATAAAATAACAAATCTCATTGAATAATGGTATGTTTTCTTCAGTTAATCTCCTTCAGATTCAACCAAAATCCTTTCTATGTGGGATTAATTCCCAAAATAATTCTTATGAGGATTATAGGTTGTAATTTTATATGGTATTTTGTCTATAATTTTTAAAATAAAATTTGTTTTATGGTGTGATGAGAATATTGGAGGGCGAAGTCTTTTAAACGTGACATGAGTAGAACACTTTTAATTTGTTATAAACAAACCGTAACCAAATATTTCACATGAAAAGGGGTATAAAATGGACAATTAGTTTGTATTATACATTATATTTTCTAAATATGGAAATTAAATAGATTTTATACATGGTTTTATGTCATTTTTACCGTCATCTATTTAGTTTAACAACCTAGTAAACCCAAAGTAACCTTAAAAGTAGTAATTAATTTTTATTGTGTTTACTATTTACTATGATAAAAAATTAATTATATTTTTTATATAATAAAAATATTCTCATTCCTAATATTAAATCCATTTTTTCAAATTCAATTTAGTAAAGTGGGAAAATATTAATTATAATTAATTCCATATGTGTGAGGAGAAAGAGTGGATTCAAAGAGAAAATGTTCAATTTTTTTTAGGGTTTTGTATAATATTTAAATTTCATAATGATTACCAGAACCTATGTTTTATTAATTGGAATATAATTGAAATAAGTATAATTTAAAATGGATTTATGATATATTTTTATGTATAAAAAGACTAAATGAATATAATGTCTTCAAATAAAATTTTGTGTTTTTCATTATTCACAAAAAATAAATATTTTATGAAAACTCTCAAACCATCATCCTAAGAAAATATTTAAAATATATTTTGAAAATCATTTTTTTAAATAATGTAATTGAAATTTTTACTTTAAAAAAAATAAATGCATAAAAAGATAAAAAACTATTTGGTTATAAAAATACGGTTTCTAAGCATAAAATTATATTTATTATTATCTATTATCTAGAATGAACATAATATTAATGTTAAATAGTTTATTTAATATATTATATATTCATTTCATTAAAATAATCCATCAAAAGTGTTTTTTTAATTTATTTAGGTTAATTTTTTTTTGTTTTAATAAAATTAGTTTTCAGAAAATGATTTATTTTATTTGAAAATAGTTTTTATATAAATTATTAAATAATTGGTCAAAACAATTAAATTTATACACATGTGTAAGAAATATATTTTCATATTTTAGTTAATATTATTCATACCTACCATTCCAACAGATATGTAAGAATAATAATATAATAATATTTTAATAATATTACACATTTCATTTAAATTGAGTGATGCCTATAACATAAACACAAATCATTGCTACATGTATTGAAAAATATCAAAAAATAAAATTAATTTGAAAAACTATATTTCACAAAATCTATAGGTATCATATTATACTCCCATATAATGAATTTCTCCATATATTTTCTTCTCGATCATAAATGGATAAAAATTTAAAAATTATGTCATTGTAACCCAAATCATAATATGGTTAATAAAATAATCCCTTGAAAACTAATAATTTATTTATGAAATTCATCTCAAATAATACATACTTGGTTTCCAAATATGATAACATAGGTGGAATGTGAAATTATAGGCATATAATGGAAAAAGAACAACCAAATAATGACGGAGAGTGAAAGAGAACATTATTAGAAGAAAGTTAATTAACATAAAGACATAAACCAAAGATGTGTGAAAAAAGTAATTGATATCCTCAGAAATTATGATATCGTGACTACATTTTATTTCTGCATTCCTTTTGTAGTGTTGGGGATTAATTTTCAATCTAGATTAAAAACATATGAAAATGTAATTACTTGATATATTTTTGTTTAATACTAAAATATTTATTTTTTGTTAATCTATGATCAAATTCCACTTAATATCTTACTCAAAGATATGAATTTTTCTAGTCCGAAGAAGTACATAATATCCATAAATGAATGATAAGTCATTCTATCCATTTTGAGTTAAATAAAATTTTAACACAGTTTATCCAATATGGATAAATCTTTATATAATGATATAATATGTTAATACATAAAACCTCATCAAAATTTGAACTTAAACCATTTCATAAATTTTAAGCATTATAAACCTTCAAAAATTCACAAATTATGAATATGGTCACTAAAATTTTCAAAATAAACTTATCATTGATCCCACATATATCATAATGTGGATCTTGATTATCACTTAAAAAACCGATATATACCATTACCATGTATTCTCTTGAAACAAGGCAATAATATGAATTATCATGAAACCCTATTAAAAATATAAATTCCTCCATATTAAATAAATAAAACAGAGAATATTGAATTTATTACTTAAGTAAAAAATTGATGTAATATCCATCAATGATTACATAAACAACTTTGTTAATAATTCAATAATATGATCAGAGGTAATCAATAATATCCAATTGACTTATTCATATTCAACAACTCTTTATCCAATCATTATTTACTTAATAACTGAAATATATTAATGGTTATCTTCTTTCAATAAAAATATCACATTTTCATTACATAAAATTTCAAGTCTCTCAATACCATTTAGCACATTCTTGAAAATACATAATGAAAAAACTTTGTAAACCTTCCCTATATATATTATTATTATATATAAAATAATTATGGAAATATAACACATAAACACTAAAATTATTCCACATCATCCTTAAGCTAGTAACTAGGCTTTATCATATTATTCCATAATAAATCTTTCTTAAAATATGAAATTGGAATATTATCTTTAACCAACATCAATATACTCATGATTTTTAGGTTTAACATAAAAATTATTGTTATAAAAAATGATAATTTTCAAATTTAAAATTTTATCTCTTCATCATCAACCATATATCCATTACTCTCACCACTTTTTTTATTCTAAATAACATCATTCCCCCAAGGATATTGAATTTCATAATTCCCATAACTTCCACATTGAAAACATTATACCATTGATAATATCATATAAAGACCAATATTCTGTTAATTTTGATAACTAAAATTTTTATTCTCCCTCTGAAATTGCATACTCTATTACATTATTCTACAAATAAAAACATATTATTCTTTAGTTAATAAATTTAATGGATTTATTCCTCCAAAATTCTAGACGTATAAGAAACTAAATCATCATACCTCCTTGGTCTCTACCACCTGAGCTCTCAGCTATCTCCATCCTTATCTTATTTGGTTAGTGTAAGAGTTTGTTATAGTGTACATGGAAAATAATATTCCATGATGACTATTTAGGGATAATAATAATATCCTTCTGTCTAGTTATCAACCCATTTTATTTTTTATTATAATATTTTCCATCTCATTCAATATTGATCCAGTTTCTTCTGGTTCAATATATTGAATAAAAACAAAAAGCATTGTGTAAGTAATAATAATCCCATTTGGGAACCACGTAATCATGAAAAATAAAATAAAATATTTCTAAATCATGACACCTTATATGAATCCTTAGGTTTATCCTAGATCATTTATAGTTATCATCTATTTGAATCCTTTATGATGGTTCATAAAGAGTTTGGTAATTTCCAATGATATCATTTGGGAGTGTCAATCCAGGGGTGATGCACTGTCAATTTTCATTTACTAGGTGAAAATGAAGTCGAGATAGTGTTGCTTTTTTAGATTTATTACCCCTTGGTTCTTTTGTGCTTGTGTCACATAAACATGTAGTTTTTCGATAGGGATGTTATTTACAAGATAAAACCCACCCTATCCTTTAGAAAAATTCTAGGACATTTGTCTATACTTTCTATTGTACTTATAATTATATATAGATAAATTCATTGAAATATCCTTATAAATATCCTTATGGATATCATTATTGATTTATCATCCTACTTCTATAAGGATAACTAAAAATTACCTCAGATACCAAAAATATAAACACATTATCTTCATAAATATAAATTATATCTTTTTAGATGAATATTAACTACACTACATAATGAAACACCTACTAATCCTAAAATATTAGTTTATTTGGAGACTAGGTGTGGAATATATAATTTATCTGAAATATCTTCAAAATATCCAATAAATATTTCCCCCTTTTATACTCCTCATAAACATATCCTACTCAGAATCGTTCTTCATAACAAGGGGAACAAAAACATTTGAAAGGGTGAGCTCAGTTTCTCAATATGAGTATGAAAGTGATATAAAGAATCATAAAATAAACATAAGGTTATGAGAAAAAGATTATAACATTTTAAAACCATATCATATATAACAAAGATCATCATCTTGATTCATTGAAAAAAGTATTGTCAATTAATTACACATGAATCATAATTAAATCAAATAACATTAGCCGTGAGAGCATAAAATTGGCGTAAGACTTGGAATTATGGCATACACATCATATTATAACATTGTGACCATGTATAAATAGAAATAGGATCACTCATGATGTTAAGTCCATGAAATAAGGTCATCACATAAACTAAGGGACATGTGACAAGGTCTACACATATCATTAGGGATATGAAAGACAAGCCCATGAATAATATTAAGTATATGTAGTCAGGTTCACACAAACCATTTTGATTATGTAATAAGGTTCAAAAATAAACTTTCAAAAATGTAATCATGGTAAATCATATCATTTTAAACCTGAAATTATGTTACGTCATAAAATGGGATTCAAAAATATTTCATCATCTCATTTACTATGGAATAGGGACATGTCTCACAATCATTTAATCATTTCATAATAGCATTAACCATTGAAGAAGAATTTAGTTTTATAACAGTTTTAAGATGGTATATATAATGGAATAGAAAAAGTGTTTCATAAATATATTTTCATTACATAAAATTAGGTAAATAATTGTAATGGTATACTTGATTTATATAATCACAATATTGTATGTTATATAAAGGGATTTTATCTTAGATGGAGTATGGTTTAGAAAGTTCACATGGAAGCTATATTGTGGAAAATAACTTTTATTTGAATATATCATTTTAAAACTTAAAATTCATAAGTCGTTTGGATTTTTTTTTCAAAATAACCTTTTAAAGATATATTGTATGAGTTAAAACATTATAAGGTAATTATGGAAAAAAATTCCCCACATTCTGTACATTATAATTTAATGATTCTTTTTACAGTTTTGGTAAATGTAAAAAGGGAATTATTTGTATAAAAACATTAATATTCCTAATTTTTTTGGAATAATATAAAAAATGGGTAAAATTTATTCAATAAATAATTTTAGTAATGTTAGATACATTTTTGTAAATATTTTTTGATATCATGGTTTTAGAAGAAAAAAATTATTTGACTGATGAGAGAAATAATACACATTTTTCTCAAAACAATTTCTCAATTAAATAAAAAAAGAGAGTGTAATATGGTATTGTTACTTGAAAATATAATTAATAAAAAGAGTTTAATTAACATTACGATACTTATTTGGATTTATATCTTAATATTTCAACTTTGGATACCGAATCACAATCAATCGTGATAAGTGATGAGATGGTAATATCAAAACATTAAAATATTGGTAACATTTGAAACATAATAAAAATGAAATAAAGATACTAAAATGGATATATAATCCAAAATGATTATAGTATTACCTTCATAATATACATTATTGGTAATTATTTACCTCACATAAGATAAATAGGTGGTGAATATGACATGTTCATAACATAAGTAAAAGGTGAGATAAAAACTCCTTATCACTTTATAAGACATTGAATTGTAAGAAAAAATAATGAATAATATAAAATGTAACATTAAACATTATTAAAATAATTATATTTATCATAAAAAATTTCAAAGGTGCAGTATATGAACCACAAAAAAGGAAATAATGATGAATTTTCATATATCTCCCAAAAATAAAATAGAGACAAAAAATCCCTCACTGTATATCTCCAATTTCATAATAATTGTTCAAACCTACTATATAATAAATATATTTTTATTATAAATCTATTATTTTATTATAAATATATATATTATATCATATATATGATTACTTATTTCTATTTACTACCCATTTTTAAAAAATTCTTTGTTAAAATCATGTTTAGTGTAATGAATAATTTGCTTTTCATATATGATTTTTTTTATTCTAAGTCCTATGATATTGATCATGGTTCCATAATATGATTTATAATAATAATAAAATAATTATAATATTTATAAATAAATTTTAATTTTAAAACAAATACAGAATGTTGGGTTTGAGAAATAAAATATGTTACGAACTTGGAGACGGTTGGCCGTAAATACTCATTAGTAATGCTTCAATTTTTAAATGATCATTTTGGAAAGAAGGAAAATAATATTTTATATTTTAAAATGAGAATAATACCATAAATAAAATATTATTTATTTAAATAAACAAATAAATATGTTTCATTTTCTGGGGTGATGAAAATAGAGTCACATATCAGCATGAAGGCAGTTGTCCGCACGTAAACATACGACGTTATCATCATTCCATGAGTGAAATATTAAGTATTAAAATTATATATTACAATTTAAAAATGATATATATGTAATTAATATAATTATTATATCATTTATATAATATATATTCATTAAAATTACACTTTTTATTTTTCATGTGAAGCGTTAGTGAAAAATGATTAACATAGCTTCATGAGGTTGTAGTCCACCGTACACAAAAGCGACGTTATCCTATCCCCCACAGAAAGAAATGTAAAATTTTTTATATGATATAATGACTCTAGATAAATAATTATGTTATAAATATCATATATATACACTTTATATCCATAATCATACACAAACATGATAGGTGGAAATGGAAGAATGAATGGAATTAGCTCGCAAGACGTAATCCACCGTACACATGAATGATGATTTCATTAACCAATTGATGGAAGTGGAGATAGTTATAGGTAATTAAATTAAAAAAATTCCTGTATAATTAATTTAATAAAGCTTTTATATCATCATGTTTTATTAATAATTTAAGGAGGCGGAGGAAGAAAGAAAACAATAATTCTCTTTGAATAACTATTCCTCCTCTTCGGGTGTCCTCCACAGGTTTTCACCAAAGTCCATCCTAGGTCAGATTTATGATAATAATATAGATTATAGGATAATATGAGGATATTTTTTAATGTATTATTTTATTTAATGGTAGATAAAAAATGGGTTTAAGGTGTGATGTGAAGAGGAGATGTGGTGACCTTTTATAAGTGATATAAGTAACACACTTGTTATTTTGAAAGGAAAATTGTGTACATAAGTTTGTAAATCTATAAAAGGGTCAAAATGGATTATTATTAAGTATAATACATTATAGTTTTTTAATATTTCCATAAAATCTCTTTTATACATGTTTTGAAGTTATTTTAGAGCAAATCAATTTACTTTATCCCTTGGAAAACCCATTTTTTACTTAACCCCAATAGTTAATTTGTACTATTTTTACAACTCATTATGATAAAAAATCAAGTTGAAATTATAATATTAATTAATTCATGATAATTATAAACATATAATACATTTTTCAAAATTCCATTCACATATGATAATAAATTTATTATGAAATTATTCCCGCTAACGTGGTGAAAAATTGAGTATTCAAAAAGAAAATGGTCAAAAGAATACCTGGTTTTTATATCATTATTAAATATGAAAATTATTAAAATTATTTAGATTCAATTAGTAGATTTGAAATTTAACTAATTTTAATTAAATATTATTTTAAAATATAATTTTACTTTAAAAAATATATAAATGAAAATCAAGTTTAAATTAAAATTCATTGTCATTTAGAACTCATCAAAAAAATATTTTTTAAAAAAAATTCAAAACAATTCCTTAAAAGATAATTTCTAAATAATTATTTATCAAATTAAATTTATTTTTCCAAATAAATTTTCAATAATTATGAAGAATTAGTTTTAAAATAAGTGTTTAAAGTGGAAACATAACTAATGTTTTTGAGAAATATAGTTTTAAGTGTAAAATTGGATATGTTGTTTTCAATTGTACAGAAAAAATATAATATTGTTGTTAAATAGTTTATTTATTATTTAATAAATTAATTACATTAATATATTTGACCAAAAATGGTTTGTTTAATTTTTTTAGGTAAAACATGTTTATTTTTATAATTTTTTTTTATAAATTTATTACCTTTAATTTGAAATTTCAATTTTTATTTGTAATTAATTTTATCCAATGAATTAATTTTTTACATGTCTATAATAAATATATTTTAATAATTATGTTCGTACTAAGAATTCCCCCTATTCTAATATATAGATGATAACTCTCATATAATAATGTTTCAATAATACCAAACATTTATTTTAAACTCTATGCTTCATATAACACAATATTAAATCAGAGTTATGTTTAATGAGAAATATCAAAAAAGTAAATTTTATTTAATTATTTTCAAAAAAATTTAGTGTTTAATAGTTTTATTAATAATCCACTACAACCATTCATGCTGGAGTGCACCTCCAACAATAGAGTCACACTGTTCGGACAATCATACAACCAAACTGTGAAAATCACAAAAAAATGAGTAATGAACATTTTGTCCATATAAGATTTAGGAGTATATTGCAATAATTATTTCCACATTCCTCCCTAATATAAATCCATTATTACTTCATATATGGGAGTTATCCCTCATTCATGGTCAGAATCAGATGTTGTTAGGTGCATTGGAAACCTGGAGGTGAGAGTTTGACATTGTTAGACTCGATTATTTTCTTTTCCTTCTTCCTATAACCTAGATTCAATGAATTAGAGATTTTATTCATATTTGTTCTAAGTCGTGGTTGAATTGGATACCAATTTTATAGTTTCCACTCATTATAGGAAGATGATAACCTTAGAGGCCATCTGCACTTGGTTATGTGTTTTTCCTCAAGGTACATTTCTATGGTGGATTTCTAAAGAAATTATGACTAATGAAAATTGATGAATGGATATTTTGAGGTAGTTCATTTGGGATTATAAAAATCATGAGTTGTGATTATTTAAGATTTCAGAAAGATCTTGGTCTTGATTTTGTCTATAAAACAATCGGCCGATGGAGTTTTGAGATTTAGGCCGTTAATTTTTTTGCTAAAATTAATTATTACAAATTATGTTTAATTAATTAGTTATTTTAGTTATAGGTAATTAACATATAGTGGTATAGATACGAGTTAGGGTCTTTATACATCTTCTATGAGAATGGACACGCCTCAAAAAATACTACCAACACATGGAAAATAAATAGGATGCACCCTAATGTTAGGTGGTCCATCATAACTGCTATCAAGTAGTTATGAATGCTTATGTAGTATAAATATTCTTGGGATTGAACAACCCTATTTATATTTTCATCTTTAAATTGTTTAAAAAAATTACTTAGTTTGGTTGTTAAATGAATAAATGACATTTTTCACTAAAAATATTTGCCTGCTAGCTTCATTCATTAACTTTTCACTAATTCTAATGATTTTTTATAGGATTTCCCCATATAGGATCTAACGTAGAGTATAACACAGAATATGACTACTTTATCCTCCGCTTTATAAGGACACCAAGTGGGAAAAAATTATATATGTGTTCCATCCCTAGTAGGTGGCCTCTCTTGTTTTATCTTTTGAGGGACATAGTGGGTGCCCCTATGCTGGACTGACCATGAGCTAGTGTATTTGGGGTTTGGGTAGAGATGGTAGTGGGTGTCACTATAGAACCCATACTAAACATTCAATCCAAAGATGATGTAACAAAAGTAGTGTGTTTAAGAGTTTTTTCACCCTCACTCTTTCATTTATTCTTCACTTAGATACTATGGATGAAAATATGATTATCATAGGTTCTTCCGGGTTTTTGGACGATGAGCCTAACATGATGTGGTATTCATAAAAGATTCCCAAACATACATCCAATGATACAACTTATTAGAATATTTTATTTACCGATATACTATTGGGATTAATAGGCATACATTCTTTGATATGTCCACTTATTATACATTATTGAAATTAAAGGGATTCTGATAGGAACTTCCCCGAATTCATCTTTTGAGACTTGAATATGGTGTTGGGATTAGTTATTCCTGTCAATGATTAGAGATATACATAGAGATGATCATCATATCTTTGAGTGACACAATGTATTCTCCCTAGGGTCCGATGGAAACTCCATTACTACACCTTATCTAAAAGCATGGGAGTGGGATTCTGATACTTTTATTGAATGGATACTAAGAGTACCCATGGATCAAGATAGAATTCCCTACAGATCACCGAAGGTCTAACTCCTTAGGGATTATTCAATTAGTGATATCGTGTCAACCTATGAATTA
Organism: Viscum album; assembly: GCA_963277665.1. Taxonomy (NCBI): domain Eukaryota; kingdom Viridiplantae; phylum Streptophyta; class Magnoliopsida; order Santalales; family Viscaceae; genus Viscum; species Viscum album. The sequence continues at coordinate 496,252,225 of OY728132.1, forward strand.
GTACCTAGGGATCATACATTGATAATGTATTTACAAGGATTGAGTGGTTTTTCATCCATCTTAGTGAACATTTACCGGATATCAAGAAACTACATAGAATCAATGAATAATGTAATTATAGGACAGTATGGGTGAACCCAAGGTTAGGAAATGTATCCCCTAGTGGAAACATAGATTTCTTAAAGACATTTTTAGCAGAAACCAAAGAAGGTATTATTGATCAATATTTCATTCCTATGGATAAAATTAATTATACATGAATTGTGTGGTATACCATATTTCTCAATACCTTATTACAGGGATGTCCATAATATTAGGATTGCAGACCCATGTTTCTATTGTAGATTGATTCATGTTACATGTTACCTTAATCATATATATATATATATATAATTTTGCATATATTTATATTTATGACAAGATATATACATTTATATATATACATACACACACACATATATATATCCATATATACGATAGAACATTGTTCTAGTTATGTATTAGTTAGGTTGAACAACTTCCTTGTGCTTTCAATTTATGATTTTTACATTCATATTATTTCCATAAGTTTTTATTATTATAATTTTCATTGTCATCATGATTAGTATCTATAATTTACACAGATTTTATATTAATGGCTGTGTAAAAACCATGTTCGTGGGGCTGTACTAAATTTTTTACAGACAACCTAGTAAGGTATCCAGTACACTGGGGTACCCATACAGACGTTCACCTAGTTAATGAAAAGGGGTGGGCTGAGTCCTAAGAATGATTGAGTTAGGTATATCAAATATTCAAGTGATTTTGGGGTAAGTGGTTCATCTCCAATATGGTGTTATATCCTTGTAATTCTTTTATGTTTTTTATTATGCTTATGTTATTGCCCTAGAGGGAAGTCGGTGTTGTATATATGAGTTATTCATTTAGGAATACACTATATTTCATTTATTATTATTTAAATAACCTATAAATTTTTTATTACTTCTACACTCTGCTTATTTACATTCATGGATGATGTTTTTTTCAAAAACTATGTTTTTACATTGGTATGAGGGAATCATATCCCATATATCACACCCTATGCCCTCATTGAATGTACACAACCTCTTCTGTACATGGATGAATTATTGAGGTCTTTGGAGAACCATCTTGGGTAGTATATTAGTGCCATACAAGTCCTGAAGTTACAAATTAGTATCAAATTATTTCATTTTTTTGTGTTACTATTTGGGATGATGTTGTAAAGAGTATTACGAATGATTCAATCCTATGATAGATATCATAATGGTTTTTCTAGAAAAATTGTTCTATAATGAAATCCTAGTTTCCAAGAGGCATCTCATGCATTATAGTCGACACATCGGGTCCACTGTGTATAAGCCTCATAGTGTGTGATTTCATTGAGGAAAACACCCAATTTCTTAAAGTGTTAACAGATTTGTAAATGGGTTTTATTAATATTAGTTCTTAGTATAATTATACAAAATTCATATGACATGTATATATTTCTTCTTGATCGAAGACCTTGTGATCCTATGGTGAGATATTTTATAGTGAGGCTGATGAATCAGTCCAGATGCATAGGAAGTGTAGTGAGCATAATAGGTCGATTGGTAACATCTTGGGAAAATTTTAAACCCATGTGGCATGGTGTTTCTTTGGATCAGTTATTTAAAATTTCTATAAAAACCTATACATTTCATTATAAAATATATTTGAATCTAATTATATATAATTTACCTTTATTAGGGGTAATCTAGTTGGGTCACTTTGTACGATGTTGATAAATAATTGAACATTTATAGTGAACTAGAACTTTGATGGGTTTTATAACATATAGATGACCAGTGAGGATAATTTTAGTTTGTTTTCTATGTTTATAGAATGATACTATAGAATCCAATACCTTATAATAGCTTCAGATAGGATCGTGGACCGGGGGGGGGGGGGACAATGTTGGCATGTTTGACCCTTGTAGGTCAGTGTTTCCAATACCTATTAGGATATACCGACTATTCGTAAGGTATGGAAAAAAACACATTAGATTAAATTAATTATAATTATCAGAAATACGATTACAAATAATGTTAAGGTGATGTCGAGTCCCTCTAGGGATAATTCACATCCCATAACTATGAAATTGAAAGAAAATATTGGGCCATATAGTTAGGGGAAACCATGCTTCCCATCCCCATAGTTTCCCAAAATCCAGTGGTTATATACAGTTGGAACCTATGAGTTGTATGATTATTTTCAACCATATGACCCAAGGTTCACGGATTTGTGACCCATCATCAATTTTTGGATAGTGTTTTATTCCATAGTTTGTTCATGGATAAACAAACTGTGTACCTAACCATGTGATGTTCCCCTTTAAATCAAGGGACACAACACTGTCTTTTGTATATTTTAGAAAACCATGTATCCAAACAATGAATATTTTAAAATGTGGTTGAAAATATCCTTTCAAACATGTTAATGAAAACACCTAATTCTCGTATTCCCCCTCTAATTTCTAGTGTCCCTTATCTCCTTCTTCATGCACAGAACTCCTTTCTCCCTCAATATATGGATTCGAAAAACTTTTTTATTTGGCACCCAAAGCGATCATCATTAGATCCAACAGAGATATAGAGGAGGGATATTCAATAATATATAATCTATTTTATTTTTTTCAACCTATCTATTTCACTATTTGGGTGAAATCTCAATTTCCCTATTATTAGGGAATGTGATGGTTTCATTGATTTTTTCCAACATAGATTGAATCAAATGATGACACTAGAAGTGGGATGATCTGTGAGGATAAAATATGAATTGTGGGATGTCTCTAATTATTTGGATGTGCTATATATATTGTGTTGTTGTACTACATTCCAGACCCTTCCTGCTTCACCAGAAAATTTTCAATTAAAATAAAATGATTTCATTTATGTGCCTTTAGTGACCCATGTAAGAGGCGAAAAAATACCGTAGGTTGACCACCTTGTTTTATGCCACCCAATGATCTATGATTCAACTATACGACTTAATTTACAATTTTACTTGGATTATTGATAACACTTAAGGGGTTTTCCTCATATTATATAAATTAATCCCTTTTTGTTGAATTTATGGAGGAACCATCAGCTACAACATATAAATCATGCCTAAAGAAATGTTTGAAATCAAATTGACGTTTCCATGTGCCTATGGATTATTTCATATGACATAAATGGAATTTACCGTTGGTATTTCCTCAAAAAATATACATAAGGAGATATAAATGCCTGATCAAATGAAATAAAACTTGTTATTATTTATATATATACATATCTTTGGTGTTTGTTCAGCTGATTCAACTTAGTGTCGGGGGTGAACAAGGGGTTCTAATTTTAGGTCCAATTGGATGCACTATCATGCCTCTTTTTTTAATTGTTAATTATTTTTAATCACACCATGAGTTACATAATTTATTCCTGGGAAGAGATCATTGATCATTGTCTATTTTTACCTCCATACAAGAGACACTAGATATACAAGAGAGATCCCTAGGAAGGGATGAAAGGTGCATTGGGTTGTACCATACCTCGAAAGATACTCAAGCCCCCATGTGTGATAAAATATATAGAAATGGAGGTTATTAATTGACATTTTTCATTGAATTCATGGAGTGACACATGAGACGTCATATTTGGGTCACCAAGGGTGGACTCCGTGGCATTGGTCATATGATGAGCCCCTCATGTGAAAATTCTAAATACGATTTTAATTTCAATGGATTGGATCAAGGTGTCTCATTATGAATTATATAGAGGTTTTCAACATAAGATTATTAAAGAAGTAATGTAGCATTTTAAAATTACAAATTTATCTCTTTGTTATAAAATTTTAGGGACATGTCATCCATTCCCAGTCACATTATTGGGTAAAATCCACCCTCTTAGATATTATACCACTTACATTACCATTAATGAAACTCCTGGTTTAGACTAACCATATTAGGCTGATGAAAGTAGATTTGGTGGGTCTCCATGTGTAACCCATTAAAATGTGAGTATTTTTCCTTATTTATTTCATTTAAAACCTTATGGGACACTAATTATATTATATTGTAAGAAATGGATTGTCCTAGAAACCTTGGGTGCCGACCAACTGAGATTGTATCTCACATTGCACTCGTGGGCCATTATCAACTGAGTACACTCTATGGTTTCATATAGAGAGAAAATGATGTAGATTTATTCTATTGATTGATTTACAACAATAGGATGGAGTTGGGGAAGAAGACCGAGCTTATTCTTGAGATGCTTTCTATAGTAGTTTTTTCCTTTTTTTATACATTTCAGCATGTTTTATATGCTTCAATCAACTACCCCACTTCATTCACTTTTGTCTAGCTATTATATCATCCCCATACCTCTTACTTGGTTATTTATTTATCTTCCAAATCTTGTATTATTTATTGTTCATGAATATGTATTTGTTTCCATTTTCATCTAGGTGATTCCCTTAGTAATGCTATTTTTTATTATTATATAATAGTATATATATATATATATAAATATTTCCACACTCCACTATTATTAATGAAGAAATAGTATCTCCAAGGAGGCACCCAAGGCCCTCTCAACTAGTGGATTGCATCTGGAATTTATGGAGTCATGTTTGAGGTCTGGTTTCCCACCTTCTCCGGGTACCGTTGAATGGCATCTGGGATGGTACACTAAAAAGAGGTATCATAGGTTCATTCCCTATTGTTTTCCTATATTGGTTTAGATAGGTGACTAAGACATTGGAATTTAGTTACGATCACGCGCAGTAGAGTATATACCCCATGTGTAGGGGAATCCCAAATAACCTAGTATAGGTACATGTTGATTTTTTTCTTGCATTTATTATGATTCCACAATATTTCACCATTCAGGGGAACACTTGGTTTTTTATATTACTGAAATATATTATATTTGAATTAGTTTATAAGTCCTATCCTAATTATATGGGGTTAAATTTTAAGAATTCAGTATAGTAGGCATTATAAGACTTATAATTCAATACAATTTTTCATTTCATATCTAAATTTTTCATACATTTCATGATTCAAGTTTCATTGTTGTTGTGATGTTCTTCCAATGTATTTACATGAAATAATGGTTATATATATATAAATATTCTAATATTTTTTATAAAATAGTTAAAAAAAAATTGAATGTATATATTATTATTTATCCTAATTGGGTTTCCCTCCATAGTTTAATGCATTTGCCTTAAGCTGCTAATGGTGGACTTTTAAGCCACGTTATATCAATATCACGGGATGGAATGTGTTATGGTTGGGATTAAATGGAAACCACCATCCAATTTATAAGGTGTTTGAGACCTTATAAATTTGAGAAATTGAATCATTAAATTAAAATAGTTAATAGATATTAAAATACATAAATTAATTAAAATGAATATGATCGATAAAATTAATAAAATCACCTTATATATTGTAGTGTGATACAATAGACTAACACAACATTAATAGTGGGTTATAGGATGTGTCTCACATGATCCTGCAGTGACTCATCTCTCCGAACCAGACCTGTCTTTAGGGGCCTAAAGAGGGGTGAGTCTGTTTAGTAGGATAGCCTAATAAATATACTCAACATTTATTTCAATATTTTTTTTAATTTTCTACGAGGTATGTATTTGGAATATTTAGAAATATGAATCTGTGAAAATCATTTACTAAATAGTAGAAAAATGGAAATGAGAACTGTCTTATGGTGGTGGGACTAGGGCCACTCATAATACCTCTTTTATTTCAACATAAGTCACCACCTCCATATCCTTCATTTGGCTCTGATGCCTAGTTACATGATATTTTCCTTCACATCATACAATAAGTTTTGGGTGAACATTGACCTACCCCTTCTATAGTAGAGCTGACCCAAGAGTTCCAACAACATCATCTTCACACCTCTATGAAGGATGGCAGTCATCAGGATGTTGAGTCTTAGTTAGAGGATACATTTTCAATCATTAATAATGTCAAGAAACATCTAGAGAATATATTCAATATGAATACCTACATACTATATGTCTCTTCTAAGAGATTATGGGATGTTCTGAAACAAGCTTTTAGACACCAGGGTATGATCTCAGAAGACTTCCATGACTTCTTCTCTGACTACTTCTTTACCAAAACTTTGAGAACCAATCGCATTCATGAATTCATGTACATTGAGAAATGTGACATGTGAGAAATTAAATACTCAACTTTCTTCATCGAATTACATCATTTTACACCAATCCTAATTAGTAATGAGATGAATATTGTGAGTCAATTTTAGGATGATATAGATTATTCCATTTCATCATAGGCAAACATATTTCAGATCACCACTATTTCTGAGGTAGTGAACCACAACATCATCACTGAGTGTAACCAAAGTTAATCATGCAATGCGAAATAGGGTAGTTCTACTTCCAAGTCGAATAGTGGTTTATCAATGTTCAATAAGCGATGAATTGAGATTACATGTTGGGGAAATACCATATAGGTGACACACACTTATATCTTTGTGATTTGTCACTAGTGAGGAAGACCAAGACACAAAAGGCCATTTTTGAGGAACCCTATCAAATACTGTTCCTATGGAAGTACATGCCACCTAAAACATTTCTACTGATTCTTTCTACTTATAAAAAGTGAGACAAAATCTAGGCCATCATCGCCATCTAGTGCTCGATCACTTACACCTCATTAGGCTAGGAGATGGTATTGTACAAACCATTTGGGATGAGCCGGTGGTCATAGTTGTCTTAGTCAGGCTTCATACTTTTAGGGTCAGTAGAGTGCACCTACTTAGGCTACATAGGCATCATTTAAGGGTCATGGTTTGGGCGATATCTATGTAGTGTTACCCATAGATGAGGATCTGAGTCTTAGACCATCTATAGTGAGGGTTACTCTCATTGTATACTCTAATTTAGTATCGGACCTATTTGATGTTGGTGTATCACACTCTTTTCTATCCGCTATAATTATGATATGTCTAGGATTAGTGACAGAATACTTAATTAGTGTTACAAAACATCACATACTGTTAAGAGCTTGAGAAAATGGTATACCCAAGTGTTTGGTATTCACCTTGAATTAGGTGGGTATCATTTTCTATGATGTTTCTTTATCCTTAAGATGATTGGATTCAATTTCATTCTCGGTATGGATAGGTTTATGCCTAATCAAGACTAGGTGGACTGATATCACTGAAAGGTATCATTCACATAACCCTAGGACAACATGTATATCCATAAGGGAGAATGAAATCTCCTAGAAAGTTAAGAAAAACTCAAGTGTACTGGGCTATGTGATGGGATAGACCAGATGGCTAGTCATCTTATGGGGGATCTGGGAATGTGGCTTGAGGATTTTCCTCTAGTGGAGGATCATTTCAGGTACATCTTCCTTGATGATTTAATTATATTTCTGCATTTGAGAGAGATTGAGTTCAACATCGATCTCATTTTAGGTTCATAACCATTTTACACTACTCCATACAGGATTTCACTTAAAGAGCTCCTGGTACTCAATAAACTTCTTGATTAATTAGAGGATAGTATTTTTGTTTGACCAGGTACATCAAGATGGGGTTAACTAGTAATTTTCACAGAAAAGGTATATAGTACCCTTATATTTGTGCATGGATTAATACTGAATAATCCATCTCATGGTGAAGAACCAGTATCTTTTGCCTTGTATATATGAACTATTAGACTGGCTATATGGATAGACCATTTCTCCAAAATTAATTTGAGTTTGGACTACCATTAGGTGCATGTAAGGACATAAGAAATACCACATAGAGTGTTCTAGAGTAGGATATACTTTTATATGTATTTGGATATTCTATTTGGTCTGATGGAAACACCAGTAGTATTTATGGTCTTGATGAATTGTGGTTTCCACCCATATCATGATTCTTTTGTGATTGTATTATTAGATGATATCTTAGTGTATTCAACCATAAGATACGACCATGAAAATCATCTTGATATTGGGATGAGTATACTAAGTGAGAACCACCAATATGAAATGGTTATAAAATGCCACATTTCGATCAGAAAATTTTAGTTCTTGGATCATATCAAATCTGAGGTAGGATTATCAATTGACCAAAAAAAGGTAAGAAATGTGGTTTCCTTGTAGTAGCCTATAAACATATTTTATAAATGAATCTTCTTTTATATGGTTGGGTATTATTAGAATAAATTTAATAACTTTATAGTTATGGAAGCGCCACTTAAGGGATTGACCTATAAGGGTTTGAAATTAGACATGACTGAAGCATGTGAATAAACTTTTTAAGATTTTAAGGGAAGACTCACATCAGATAAAATCCAAATTCTGTTAAAGCCATGATGAATTTATACTGTCTATTTTGATAATTTTGGGGAAATGATAGGTGGGGTTCTATTTCAATGTGATTGGGATATAGCATAGGGATCTCATCAGCTAAGGCCTCTTGATACAAACTATCACATTCATGATGTTGATCTAGATATCATAGTTCAGGGTCTACACTATTGGGGGAACTACTTTTTGGGTGAGTGATTCATTATTTATACAGATCATAAAAGTCTCAAATATATATCCACCTAGTGAGACTTATATTTGAAGCAAAGCAGGGTGGAAGAATACCTACAGTATTTTGATTTTGTGCTATCTTACACACCCATAAGGGGGTATTCTATAGCTAATTACGTGATAAAATAAAACTTATGTGAAATCTTTAAGGAGACCAATAATGAATGGATGTTTATAGATCTATTCTCTATAACGAACCAGAAGGTTCAGGAATAGCATAGGAATCCATTATTAATAGTTATTGAAGTGCAATGCACTCTTGTGGAGAGAGTCCAGAAGTGGTAGTTATCTTATTAAGAGGGACATGTCTTGAGAGAGAGTTTCATAAGAGAGACCCAACCTCCTAGTTGGGTTTTGGTTGCGAGTGATACCCTTATATTCTGTGGATGGGTATGGGTTCCTGTGAATATATGGGGATAACTGGTGAGTGAATCAAATTCCCAATTATATGAAATTTACCCATGTTTTATGGTGATCTATCAAGACATCCACCATCATTTTTTGTGTATAATAATTGAGAAAAAAATAACATTCTTGTTTAGTTGATGGTCCAACTATTAGAAGGAAATGAAAGAGAACCATTGACCTGATGGACTTCAATAGATTCTATACAATCCTGAGTGGAAGTGGAATTATAGAATAGTGGATTTTATTATGGGCTAGTAGAGATCAGCTTGATGAAGCGATGAAGTATGAGCAATTAATGACATCCTAACAAAGGTCGCACACTTCATGCCAATTTAGTATATCTTCAATGTTGATGACCTAGGAAGGTAGTATATCCATGAGATAGTGAGACTTCATGATGTTCCATGTTATATTGTTTCAAAATGAAATTTATTATTTTCTTCATAGTTATATAAAGGGTTGTAGAGGGAATTAGGATTCTAGGTGATCATGAGTACTAAATGTCACCCTCAGACCAATAGCCAGTCTGAATGGACTATACATGTGTTAGTAGATATACATTAAGAATGTATCCTTGATTTTCTAGGTTTTGGGTATAATTATATTCCTCTGGATGAGATTTAGTACTAATATAGATTTCAGGTTCAAATTCAGATGAATATATATGAGGACATCTATGGTAAACCATGTAGATCACCTCTCTACTGGATAGAGGTAGGAGAGACCGCTCTATTGGGTTGTCGTCTTCCACATGAAACATTAGAGGAAGTCCATATGATTCAGAAGATAATGAATATATCTCTATATAGGAAGAATTATTAAAAATATCATCGATGTAGACCTTTAGAGTTCGAGGTGGGACATCAGCACTTTTTGTGTATTTCCTAGATTGGTTTAGTGAGAGATCATGAGACATATAATGTTATCTCATAGATATGTTAGGGATTTCCTTATTGTGAAGTGATTCGGGACAATATCCAATCGGTTGTAGCTACTTCAATGGTATGATGACATGAATGACATCTTACATGTATCTAAACATTAAAAACATCATATATACATGTATCATTTTTTTAACCCTAAGTATATAGAGCTGGAGGCAGATGTGTCCTTTGAAGAGCATCTAATATGTGTTATTGATCGGAACATGAAGGCTCTACGAGGTAGTTTAGTTCCTCTAGTCTAAGCTCTACAGAAGCATGGAAATGTGTAGGATGAGACCTAGGATCAGGAATCCAATGTAATTGAGGAGTGGAAAAAAATCATCTCATATACTGTTTTACTACCTTCATAAGGGAAACTTGTGGAAAATATGTCTCAAGGAGGATGAGTTGTAACATACCAACATTTCCTAAGGTACACACCATTTAAAATTTTCATTAAATACATATGAAAAACCTTAAATATAATTTCTAATAATGTCACAAAATATCATGTGTATTTGGAGCTTTATTTCATCCCAGATCCCTAAAATGGGATTAAAATATTAGCTCAAATGGTTAGGAGAAATTGTGTTGCCCAACCTACACAGTTTTATAAACCATGAAATTGTAGACAGTGGGCACCTAGAGGGCATATGTTTTTTCTATAACATGAAACCCAATGATTACAGTTTTGTGACCCATCTATAATATTTTAACAATGGGGTTTTTCATGGATTTCATAGTTTTAAACAAACTGTGCACCTAACCATGTGATGTACCCCTTTCAGGTAGTGGATGAAACAATGTATAGAAAACCATACAACCAAACCATGAATTGTGTAAAATGTGAGTGAAACTAACTTTTCTCATATCTTAAATGAAATAAATATAATTCTTTTACTACTCATATCATTCCTAGATGATTTATGGTCTGTCATTATGCACAGAGTTCATTTCTCCCTCAATAAAGGGTTTCCAACAACTCTTATATATGGTACCTAAATCGATCATTAAAAGATCCAATTAAGATCTAGAGGTGATATCTTTAGTACTATTTAATCTATTTCATGTTTATTATCCCATCTTCTTCTCCATTTGGGTGCAAGATCATTTTTACCATTTTTAGGGAACTTGATAGATTCATCGATTTCATCCATCCAAGATCGAATCAAATCCTGAGGCATGAAAAGAAAATCTCTATGAGGATAAGGTAGGAGATATTAACCTTTTGTCATCATTTCATTTCTTAAAAAATATTTCACCATTGTGAGATGTGATTAACCCTTTCAGCTTGCACCAAAAATTGTCAATTAAAAAATGAATTCTTTATTGTGCCTTTGTAAACTCTAGTAAGTGGAGAATCAACCCCTTTTGTTAGTCTCCTTGAGTTATACCACCAAATGTAGCATGGTTCACCTATAAAGATTAATTTACCATTTTATTTGGATTTTTGAGCTCCTATAAGGAGGTTTCCACATATTAAATAAATTGGAACATTTTTTATTGGAATTAAATATGGAACGTTGAGTTACAACATATAAAAATTTCTTAATGAAATAGATGAACATAAATTGAATTGTCCATGTGCCTACGTCTTATGCCAAATGTATTGAATGAAAATTACCAATTTGTTTTCTTTGACAAATATTCCTATAGAAAAATAAATGCTTGAACAAATGAAATGGTGTTATCTAGGCATTCTATATATATGTGTTTTTTGTTCAGATGCTTCACTATATTACTAAGGGTGATACAAGGGGTTCTGATTAAAGACCCCTTGGACAAGCTCTCATTCCACCTTATTTAATTGTTAATTCCTTACAAAAATGATGAGAGTTACATAAGCTATTCCTAGGATAGAATCATCAATCATTATCTATTTATATCACCAAATGAATGACAAATGTTCAATATGGGAGACCCCTTAGATGGGATCGAAGGTACGATTTTTTGTACCATGCCTCGAGAGAGATTGGCGCCCATATGTGCTATACTAGGTACGGAATCATATGTTAGTACATGACAATTTTCACACCATACATGGTGTGACATTTTGGAATTAACCTTTGGGTAACCATGTATTTACTTGTTGTCATTGGTCATATAATGAACCCCACAAGAGATATTGGTCATGTACCATCAGATTTCTATGAATGGTATCAAGGTGTGTCTGCATTCCTTATAAAGTGTTTTTCAAATGAAATAAATAAAGAGGTAAAAGAACATTTCATATTGATAATCCATTGGTATAAAAGATGTAGGAACGTGTCCTCTAATCCCAATATGAATCATTGGGAAATTCAATGTAACACCCTGATATTTTTGAATTATTATTCTTCAAATTAATTTAATCATTCTAATAGTTTTAATTTTATAGAACACTAAATATAGCTTGGTATATATGAAAGAATCATGTTATTTGTTCTCTGTAGACAATTCTATGCAGTGGATACACTACAAGAAACACTTATATTAGTTATTGATATGTGTTACAAAATTTGGATTATGTTACACACAATGATGAATTCTTTTTATAGCATGTGTTAAAAACAAAACTATGTTTACCTAACTATAATATACTATTTAGTATTATTATCAAAATATTATTATAGTTACCACTTATTCCATGGAATGAAAATTACAAACAATATTAACAAAATTATGAAAATATCATTTAATCATGTATATTAAATGAATCATTTTTGGTTATTAATTCACTATAAATTAAAATAATTTCTATTTGAAAATAAATAAATTCCATTTCTAAGCAAACTATTATTCTATGTACAAACACCATTTTATCTCAATAAAATAAAAAACAGTATTGTTTAATGTTTTTAATAAATTTTAATATAAAATATTCATTCAATGTTTTTCATTGTCTTCTAATATATTTGATAGGAATAAAATAAGAAGAAATCAAATATTGTGAACAAATTTATGTATTTCCAAAAGGTTAATTTTACCTCTATATAATAGAAAACCCATTCTAAATTTAAATTTGACACTTTTAAATTTTTTATATGAAAAAATAAACTATTTCTTTGAAATTGGGATATAAAAATTTATTTTGGTTCATTGTTTTTTGAATTTTTTAATTTGATTCAGGTTTTGATTAATAGTAAAAAATAATGAATTTTAATTAAAAATAGGTTTGTTAATAAAAATATTTTATGGTGTTAAATTATATAATTGATTGATTTTAAAGTATAATTAGTTTTATTTTTATTCATATTATGAAAATTTTCTCACTGGAATCAATTTCACAATGACTATGTATATAAACACATTTTAATCTTTTTGATGATTTCATTTTAAAATCATGTTTACTCTATACATTATGAGGATGACTTTTAAATTAAGTTCATATGGATAATGCACTTATCATTCTTTTCTACATTGAACTATTGCCTCACGAAGCGATGTTGTCCATTTTTACTTTACCACCTATTTTGGATGTGAATTATGATGAAAAATATCTAATTATATGATATATATGTTATTTATCATTTCATTATTATTATGTAACTATTTCATAAAACATACCTTCATTATTTCCAAATTTTTTTTGGAAATATGATAACTTCGTTTGTGCATGTGTGGACTGCCACATCCATAAAGTGCTGTGATTCGTTCACATGTTACATGGAATTAAGGATCAGTTTAGGGAACATATATTATATATATGAAATAATAATAATAATTTAACAATATTACTTATATATTCATATATTTAATTTACATTCTTTCATTCAATACAACAAGAAAATGGAAGCAATGTTCCTGTGTATGTATGACCAACCATCTCAATGAACGATGTATTTAATTTTCTATTTGTATCATTTATATATTATTTTAAATACATATATAATGAATATATATGTTATTATCGTTATTTGTATCATTTTATACATTATTAAATCATGATTTAGTTATGATTAAAAAATATTAAAATCAAAACACATGTGAAAAACAAAGAATTAATAACATGAAATGTAACATTAACATAAATTGTTGATATAAGGGTAATAGAAGGCCATAAGTAAATAATATATGATATGATATAATTGAATAAAGTATTTCAATTGATTTATACAAAATTTATATTTATTATTTATTTGGGTTTCTATATACAATGAGAGTCAAGACCTAAGGTAAACGATTTGTGTCTCACTATTATTTTTTTATCACACATGTCATATACACTACATTTTTCTTTTGTGTGTTATATATAAATCCCATGGAGGTATTTTATTAAATTTATTCTTAATAATATGGTATTTTAATATCCATAATATTTTCTTAAATTTATGGGACATATGATTCTAATGATTAGAAATCTTGAAGTTTTCTTTCAAAATCTCATTGTTATGCGGGATTGTTTCTCTTTATGTCTCTGCTGGGGAATATTTCTCTTCAATGATAGTGTATTATAATTTTTTTTATCTTTCTTAGTATTCTTCAATTATTTTTTAAATTAATTTTTACAAATATTCTACTTTTTAAAAAAATAATTAAATAGAATCTTCTTGTCATTTTCCAAAAAAGTTACTTTTTAACATTTCTTACGAAGGTAAAAAGACTATTTTTTATCTTATATAGCATAAATGGATTCTTCCTCTTTAACTACACCTTAATTATTTGAAGCATAATTTACAACATACAATGGTTTTTTCAAAAAAAGTTTTTTCTTTTAATATTTCATGGAAGTTTAAAAAAATAATAATTTTTTGTATTTGAAAGGATATTTTCCCAAAGAATTATTTTCTAGTGAACTCAAAAAATTATTTTCCTTCTATAATAGAATTATTTTCAATTACTTATTCATTACGGGGATATTATTCAATTATAATGGATTTATTATTATTATAGTTGGTTTATATTGATGATGCAATTATATTTAATAATCCCATTTTATTTTCATAGGTTATGTTTTTATTGAATGATGTTTATGAAACCCATTTTATTCCATGGGTTTGGATATGATGAATGATTTATCTTGTTGTGGAACACATATTTGAGGTTTTCATTATGTTATTAGTGGGAACTATATCTCCCTCCAATGAATTGGGTAAATATATATATCTCATGAGATAAACATGGCTAGAATGGGGAGTGAACATGGTTTAAAAAAAAGGTCTTTGTCGGTAAAGATGGAATTGGGAGTGAACCTAGACAAATATTATGGTCATGGGAGTAAAACTATGACTACCATGATAGTATAGCTGGGGGGATCACACTACTATGATATCCTAGGTAATGATGCCTTTACTACTAAATAAATCATTTTATATACTTATATGTGTGGAACAATTATATGACTTATGTTATGATCTCAAAGAATATGTTCTTTGATTCATTATGAAAATATATGATTTATTCCATGATATAATACCAAGATCATTGATATAAAGAAAATTATTTTCATTTTTTTGTTTATGTACATTATACTTTTGATTATTTTAAGATTGATATCTACCTTTTTTAACTTTACTGATAATGCAAGCTCAACATTTCTAATTTTTCTTTTCTTGAGGATATAATGAGAAGAGTTCATTATGATATGTCAAAAGGGTTCTAGTTATAATGAAATTGATGGTTAAAGTTGTAGATGTTTTATAATCCCATTTATTATTCTTCTATGTTTCTAATGGTACTAAACTATTACTATATTTAATTGTGTGTTTATGTATTTCCCGAAAAATCTTATAATAACCATTTATGAAATGCTTTGGTTATTATTGTTGGTATCATAATAATGTTTTATTCATCATTTGGAAAATTGTATGAGAAAAATTTAGTGATATCCCTAGGGATATTTACAAGTATATTTCATGGGATGTATCTAAGGTTATGCTTATGTTTTTTATATTTAAAAGTAAATGTTATGACATAGGCATCCTAGAAGTAATTTTTAATGATTATGTTTTTTTCTTCTATGATAAGTGCTCCTCACAATATGCTTCCCAGTTTTAGTCATTAAAAGGAAATATAAGTATCATTTATTATATTGTATGTTTTATTTTTGGGAAATTATGGTAATTATGCAAATAAACTTCCTATGTGGAAATCTCATGATGAGATTTAGGAAGGTGGTGTAATTATTAATTATAATATCAGGGATAAAGAGAATGAAAACTAAATGAGGGTGGTATGGGATGTTATAATAGTGGTTTTTACATTAAACATAAGAAGAATGATTAGATTTAGGAAGAGGAACCTTAAGATAAGAATCAAATTTCATATTCTAGGAAATTACAAGATGATGAATCCCGAGTAATGGTTACATAATAAAATTGGATGACTGAAGTTTATATATCTTATAATTCGATGATTTTGTTATAAAAATTGTGAAATATATAATTATATTTAGTATAATTTTTTCATTATGGATTTAAAATGATATGTTGAATGGTGTTAAAGACATGGAGTTGTGATTTCAAAAAATGGTGAAATTCATGGGAAACAGAAGATTATGGGAAAGATAAACATTAATATGTTCTCAATGTGGACATATTTATGTTTGGATAAATATATTATAGATATGAATAAGTAAGTTAGAAGTAATTTATTACCTTGGAACTGATAAATAATTTTTTGACAATGTGGTTTATGTTAACACATATGGAGTTTATGCCATTTTTATATTTAATGAATATAACTAATAATCATTGGAATAAGAATGAATTTTTTTTTAAATAACGATTTATGGTAATTTATATTTTTTAAGAGAATATATGATGAATGTTTTCACATGTTTGGGATGTGACAAATAATAGGTACTTTATATAATATGTGGTATCTATGCTATAGTGTTTTTAAGAAATTTAGTGGCCATATTTTTAATGTTTTGGAAATTCATATTTCAGAAAGGTTATAAGGTTATCTATTTATGAAAGTATTTATATGAAACATCAACTAAAGTTGTGATATGTATATATAGAATAAATGATCTTTCTTTTTAGGGAACTAATTTTTATATAATAGTTTAGAAATAAAAAATTCAAGTTTATTTCTTGGAATAAAAGATGAAGTGGAAACTTATCAAGGCACAACAAAATGAGATATTGTACTAGAATCAAGTAAGTGTGTATTTTTATTATAATTATTCCCATTTATATAAATGGGTCTTGATGTAATATGTTGTCATGTTATATCATTTGGGATTATATTAATAACCCTTTTTAAGCATCTCTGGGTTAGGCCCTTGTGATCATTAAATTTATCCCAACCATAGTCTCTATCACTCTCCATCAGAACATGATAGGTATATTTTTCTTCGGTGTCTATGTTTTCAATTTCATCATATTTTCTTCTTTGTGGAAACCTAGTAATGAGTTATTTTCTTTACCCATAATGTATTCAGCATTCACTTTTTAAAGGGAGTTTTAGTATTGATTTTTATGATTTGGGTTTCTATTAAAGTAACATTAAAGTATTAAGCCCATGATAACCTATACTAATTTTGACAGTGATATTCATTTTCATTTTGGTGGATTGTATAACTCTGTGTTTTGGGGAAATATATATTTTTCCAATTAATTAAATCATTTTGATATATTTAATTTAACACAACTCTAAATATAACTTGAGTTATATGAAATCACTAAGTTATTATTTATTTGTATTTAACAATAAGTTGATTTTATGCTACATGAAGTAGTTAGATTGGCTAGAGGTACATGAAAAACTATTTTTTATTAGGTTACGTACAATATCATGTTATTTTGACAATTTCCCTTACATGAAAGACTGTGTTTTACCGAACTATAATATAATATTAATATTTTTATTAAAATAAATTTATAGTTATCACCATTCCATTCGAATGGAAATTATAAATAAAAATAAATAAATAATGAAAATATTGTCTAAACCAGTATATAAAATTAATCATTTCGGTTATGAATCTTGTATAAATGAATTTTGGAATTATTTTAAAATAATGAAATTCATTTTTTAAGAAAACTATTTTTATAAGTACAAAAACATTATATATTAATTAAATAAGTAAACCACTATTGGATTATTCTTTTAAAAAATTATTACATTAATTTTTTTTTCAAAATTTTAGACACATATCTATTATATTTGATAGACATATGATAAGAAAAAATCAATTTTTTTGGAATAAAATGATTTCTTCTTTCAAAAGGGTAATTCTATCTCATTTTAATATATAATCCATTTTAAATATCATTTTTTGACAATTTTATAATTTTTATATATAAAAATATAACACATATTTTAAATATTGATATAAAAATTTAATTTTTTTTATTTCTTTTTCTTGATATATTTCAGGTTTTGATAAATAGTGAAAATACTAAATTTATTTGAAAAAAAATTGAAATAATTTATAATGTTAAATTATAAATTTTATTGATTTAAAATTATAAATAGATATATATTTATTCATTTAATCTAATTTATGTGATTAGAATCAATTTGAAATAGAATTTGATATAAAAGCATTTCCGTATTTTGGAGGTTTCCACTTTAAAAAAAACTTATCATACTATCCATGAGATTAATTTTAAATTAATTTCATCAAATTATAATTTTAGAATTTTGAAAAATGGATTCAATATTTCAAATTATAGGGTTCAAATTTAGCAATTAGTTCACATATTTTTTTTACACTGTAATAATATTAACTTTAGAAATTTTGATTACCAGAGTATAGGGTTAATCAAGTAAATAATGGTAAAAATAATATAATAAATAATAGAAAACAACCATGAAACATGAAAATATGATAACAGATAAAGATAATTCTACCCTAAAGACCTACATATCAAAATGTTATTTTATAATCGACTCTTTTCCTTCAAAATAACTTAGATATCATTAGAATAAAAGAGAGTGAAAAAATGGAATACTCTTACATTAAATAACAATAACATTTTTAATAATTGGATAAATAAAAGATAATATAAACTATATATATTTTTATTTAAGATTATTTTTTATCTACATAATTGATATTTATTATTAATTTTTAGAAAAAATATTAGTTTCATAAATAATTACACAATGATGATGCAATAACTATTTAATTAATAAATTAGTCATTTATATGATATTAAAAACATTAAAAGTAATATAATTTCACTTAATTAAGGTGTTACATGAATTTTATATGTAAATATGACATGTTAGGGGTGTATTAAATTAGTTTTATATAAGTTATCTTGTTATATGTCTTTTTTAATTTCAATGATACGAATAGTGTCAAAATTGACACTTATGAAATTTTATGAAAATACCATTTTATTAAATTATTTAAAAACAGAATACTATTAAATATAGACAAGGGGATGTGATATGGTAGAAATTATCTTAAACTTTCTATTTATGGTCTATATTTCCATTTAAATGAAAAAAATAAATCATGTTACAATTGAAAACTTTATTTCCACAATCAAAACCAAAATGGCTTAAGTAAAAGTAAATCACAATGATAAGGTTTAAAATGACCCGAAAAATTTTATAAAAGAAATTTATTGATGATATTAAACCCATATATTATCATAACTTTTAATAAATTTAATTTTTGAGGTTTTTGGATTGATATTGAATTTATAGTAATTTTATCATTTGAGAAATTCCAAAAGTGTCACTCCCTACTATTACAAAATGACACTTCTCCTCCTCTCCACTTTTCTCTTAAAAACCAAATTTGTTTGGAAAAATTATATCTAAGTATCCTACCAACATCCCTCAAATTATCTTAGAAGCATTAAATTTGGCATAAATTCCACTAATGAATCCTATTTGAGAAAATGAGAAGAATATACCCAAAGAACAGTTAATGTTCATTAATGAACATTATTGTTTTATTTCTTCCTTCAACCCATTAAATTATTTCAAATTTATTTTTATATAATACATAATATATCCCAAATAAAATTATATGTTTTTATATTAATGGTTCTATATACATTCACATACACTTCTATCAAATTATAATGAACTTACCATTCTTCTGTACGGTGAACAACCACATGACGAAATGATGTTGTTCATTTTCCCCTTACCACCTCTCATGGTATGGAATTATTATGGAAAATATTTTTTATTATTATATAGTTGTTATTTATGAATTAATTATTCTTATATAATTATTATATAATGTATACGTTCATTTTTTCAATTTTTTGGAAATATTATTACTTTGTTTGTTAATGTGTGGACCACTGCCTCCTCAAAGCAATGTGATTCGCTCACGCAATACATAGAATGTGTTAAGGATGATTTTAGTGAAATTATATAATATATATTATATAATAATTATAATTAAATTATAATATATATATATATTCATATATCAAATTTACTTACTTTATTTCAATTTCTTCAAGAAAATGGAAATAACGTTCCACCTTACGCACGACCTACCGTCTACATGAACAATATTTTAAATTTTATATTTAAATATTTTATAGATTATTATAAAAATATATATAATGAATATATATGATATTTATTTCACTTTTATCTTTCTATAAATTTTTAAATCTAGATATAGGTATGTGACCAAGAATATGAAAAATCAAAACACATGTGAAAAACAAAGCAATTATTACCCGAAACAAAAAATTGACATGAAAGTATTGATTAAAGGGTAATATAAGTGAATAATTAAATCATATATGATATTATATAATTTTATATGGTTATATAATATAATTATAAAAAAATTATCTTTATTATATAGGATGTTTTAATGAGTATGATGAGACTCAAGACATAACGTAAGGGATTTTTGTCTCAATTTAATTTCTATGGGACATATGCCTTATAAACAACTTGTTTCTTCTACAAGGTGCATATAATTACCATTAATTAATTTTATTCTTATTATTATTTTTACGCTTATGTTATTCCCATATCAATATAATTTTCTTTCTTTCGTTTGTTGTATGATTCTACAGATTGTAAATTGGTAAGGTTAATTTCACAATCTCATCATTATTAGGGATTGTTTCTGTTTTAGTATTCAATGAAAAAATTTCTCTTCCATGATAGTGCTTTCTAAAAAAATTCAAATTTTCTTGATATTTTAAAATGATTTTTTAAATTCATTTCTACCATTGTTTTAATTTTTTTCAAAATTCAGTAAAACGAATCATCATATAATTTTCTAAAACATGGTACATTATGAATTTTCTTAAAAAATTAAAAGGAATAGTTTTTTAATTATATATAATGAATGAATTTTTTTTACTTTGGGAAACCATAATTATTTAAAGATTCATTTTAAATATTCAAATTCTATTTCAAAAAAAATATTTTTTTATAATATTGCATGGTATTTTAAGAGAATAAAATGTTTTCAAAGAAGAAATGTTATTTTTCCTATGAATAATATTCATGTAAACTATTGAAATTATTTTCCATCTATGATAACCTTATTTGAGGTCAATTATTCGATAATAGATATATGTTTCAAGGATATTATCCTTATTTTTCCTATATTCTTCATTATGTTTATGATATAATGAATTTTATGAAACCCATTTCATTTCCATGTGTTATATTATTATTGAATGATGTTTATGAACCCCAATTCATTCCAAGTGTTATGATAGGATGGATTATTTATGTTCTTTTTGGAAACATATGTATGGGTTTCATTAAGTGATGGGTAAAAACTATATCTCCCTCCAATTGATTGGATAAATATTTAAATCTTATGAGATAGACATAGAGGGAGTTGGGAGAGAAACTCAGTTCATTGGAGGAATATATCCCCTAATATGGTATTTTGATTGAACCTTATCTATTAGGATGTTTATGGGAGTGAACCATGACTACAAAGATTCTATGGGGAATTAACTCATTCTACTAAGATAGCCTTGGAAATTATTTCATGACTACTATGGAAATCATTTTAAACATTTATTTATATTAAAAAAATTCAATGTCCTGTGCTAGAATCTCCTAGAATATGTTCTATAATTATATTAGAACTTCTAGGATTCATTCCATAAAACAATATTAGGATCTTTGGTATACATGATATTATTTTCCAATTTTTTTATGTACATATTCTTTATGATTATGTTGAAATTGATCTCTCCCTTTTTAATCCTTACTGAGCATAGAAGATCACTTTTTCTTATACTTATTTTCTATAGGATATGATAAAAGTTATTAAGTATGATATGTAAAAATTTGTTTTAGTTATTATAAAATAGACTGAATAATATGTAAATGTGTTATGAACTAGTTGGTTATGAATCAATGTTACCAAATTTACTAAGCTATTACAACATTTGGGCATTTTTTATGTATTTTTAAAAAATTAATGTAATATCCATGTATGAAATTTTTGGATCATTGTAGTCCCCCCTATAATATATTATACATCTTAATTTACCATTTCAGAAAATCATGGTTCAGGAATACCTAAATAGGATGAATAAGGTAGTTTGGGAAGGTCTATATGTGGAACCCAATCCAATGTGTTTATTTTCTAATTTTTTATTCCATTAAAGTTTTTATGGAACTCTAATTATATTTTATTTCATGAAATGTATTTTCCAAGTGACCCTAGGTGGCAAAATGTTGAGATTGTATCTCACAACCTACTCGAGAAAAGTTGGTACCCATGTATACTTTATTGTTACATTTATAGAAAAATTGGAGTATCCGACTTATAATATTTGATTTTCATCCATAGGTTGGGGTTGGGGAAGAGTATTTGGCCTATAATCGAGTTACTAGTTATAAAATTTTTAGAATTTATTATGATTTTCAAGATTTTTTGTTATTATTTTATAACCTACCCCCTTCATTCATGTGTTTATAGCTACTATACCATCATAATACCTATCATCTGGTTATTTATTCATCTTTTGCATCTTGTTTTATTTACCATGCAAGATTATGTATTTGTTTCCACTATTATATTAGTGGTTTCATTTCTTATACTATTTAATTATATTATATCATTATATGTATATATATATATATATATTTCTCTACTCTAGTGTGATCCATGAAGGAATAGTCTTCCTATAGACACTCACTTGGACCTCACTGCTAGTCGGTATCCACTAACATTTTTGGAGGTGTGCTTGATGTCCGGTGGCCCACTGTCCTAGGGAAACAATGTGTGGAATCTAGGGTTGTATTCTACTCCTATTTTAGATAGAGTTATATAGAATCAATAGAAAATTAAATTCATTATTCCAAACACTTTTTGGATGATTCTCAATTTGTAACTTTGATTGATAGGTCATGATAGGAGACCTTGATGCTATTAGATCTGAATCATAACATTGTAGTTTGATGTTTAGTTTGACTTTTGGAAAACTAATATAGGGTTTTTCCTATGTTTATGGATTAAAATTTAGGAAGTTATCTTGCGTATACATTCATTTAGAGACCTATAAATGGAGGTGCTGAAATTTTTAAATATAGGCATGGTGATGCCTTCCTTTTTTTTTGAGAAGTCCAATAGGGTGCTTGTGCAACGATACATTATTTGATATGAAGGGATTTCTAGTGCCTAAACATATGGAAAAAAGTGTATGTTTATTTATATGGATAGAGAATATATGGACCATTATAAATAGTATGGAACAATGTGGAAACTTGTCATAGAATTAAACATGGATTATCTGGCTGACTAATTATTGAAGAGGGAATCCATGGGATCTCCTAGAATGTTAATACTAATGTTTCATATAACATGATTAGAATATCCTTGATGAAAAAAATACATTTATGATCTTGATTTGATTGATTATTATTGGGTGTTATGTGATTGTAAAACAACTGTGTAGGACAATTTGGTACACGTTTCATAAATGTGGTACAATTGAAATCAAATAGTTGAGAGTGGGAGGGTGTTATCCATGTATTGATGGTTTTAATTAAATAGTGCTGGTTTTGTTTCATGAGAGTTATGATTAAATGATAATTTCACCTCCTTGGTAGAGGATAATTGCAAGGGACTAAGTTCTTTAAGACATTTAATCGGTGTGAGGATCATGACATGTTTTATTAGGAATCATGGTGTTTGGGGTAGGTTAATGTCAAGGATATCATATTTTTATATGAGTGTTACTTATGGTGAAGATAATTTACTTTTCATGGAATCTTATTGTACTAAAAGATTAAGGAGATAATTCCCAATATCTTCACATCTTTCTAACTATTCCCAATGATCATCGGTTACATACCATACTACCTATGTAAATTTTGTGGTTAGATTGATAAATATTTGGATATTTACTCGAGGACAAGAGTAAATGTAAGAAAAATGGTGTGAAGTATATCATTGGATGTTTTAGGGTCATGATGCTCATATTGTTTTGGATTTTGATAAGCACCACGGTATCTATTCTCACGAAGTAGGAATGAGACTATGCGATGATTACATTAGCACTCAGGATTAGTGGATTTTAAGAAATTCTAGTTTTCATGTTTGATAGAGAAAAAGAATAATGTACAGTAATTGGGTTTTATATTAATTAGATAAATGAAAATGATTCTCTTATCTTTTGAATTGAGATGCTAGTCTCTAATGGGAGACTCTCATTAGAGAAGGGTCATGGGATCTTGACATTGGTTATTAGATGGTTGTTTTGGATTTCATGTTCCATTAAATAAATGCATCAAATTATCGTTGTATTACTCAATATATTCACGTTAAAATTTTAATATTAACATTGGTGAAGTATGACTGTGAGAATTATTCCCATACTAGCTTACGACGAACCAATGGGAGTGGATAAAGTGTTATTTTGTTGATTATATTATAACATAATGAAACTTTTGAACCGGGGATGGTTCAGCTAAGTGTTGTCACCAAGAGAATGTTATAGGCTTCAGTGAGAATGTAAAAAAAGATATTGTTATGCCTTGGGATAAAGGCATTAGATAGTTTTTTGGTGACACCATGGCCACTGAAGATGATATTTTTCATGAATATTTGGATGATGGAAGTTCAACATTCATTATTTCATGTAGTACAATACATATCAGGATAAACAACTTCAGGCATGCCATTGGGTTGAGATGAGTGTAGTGAGATGTTCTACCATAGGTTTTGAAGGAATATCTGGTATCACTATGTTAGTCATGGTTTATTATATTTCAACTATTATATTTAATTAAAAATCAAGGGAGTTATCTTTATACGATATCAGATGTTTGGTGTTGAGAAATGTGAAGCATCATTAGGATTCTAGGTGATTTTTTGGTAGGAAATTTAAATTGTTGAGGTACCTTCATTAAGATACGGTTGTTTAAATAAGGTCATACTCATGAAATCTCCATAGGATTTTTGAGGAATGGTATGATGAAATGGTCATGTTTATTTTTTTATGTTCTTAGGTAAGTGCATTCATAATGTTATGATAATTGTTGAGAGTGTTGTATTGAGTTTTGGAGAGATATACAACATATGATGAAAGTGCCACTAAAGGAGGGTTGAGTATTTGAAAAAATAGCATGGATGTTTCAAAATAGTTCATGAACCATGTAGTTTGGGTTATTCATTTTTATTCCCAACAATACTTCAAGTTTTGAGAAGCATTAAGTTGGGGGAGATTCCAAAGTATTGTCTTTTTTTGAGTTTGAAATTTTCTAAAGTAATTTGAATTATAAAATACTAGACATGTCAAATTATTACTAAAAAACCAAATGGAGAATTCATAGGTAAGAATGCCTCGAAGTAATGTTTTTAGATAATTAGTGGATATTAGTTTTTATTTAAGAGGTTTTAGTTTTTTCCAAGTCATTTGGTTCCTAAAAATGATGTTTTGGAAAGATACATCTAATGAAACAATGTTGGATCACAATTAATTCCACTAGTGAAACCGAACTATGTGTCCCATTTATGAAAGGTGCATGGATTGAGAGACCATGCAGTTGTATAGAGAAATATAATAGGGGATCTACAATTTTAGGAAAAATTGATTCAGGGCTAGAACATTGTTTGACTAACCTTTGCCTATAACAATGAAAGGTAGAGTGTGACTCCAATAGTATAAGTACATATTTTATCTAATTTTATGGACAAACATTATGTCCCACTTAAAAAGGGTAAAAAAACATTTCCCCCCACATGATCTAAGAGGGTAAACCACTCTTTCATTCCCCCTTTCCCAGAAAAATGACCATCCTTCTCCCTTAATCTATGGGATTCTCTCCCATTATTTGTTAGAATCAAATTCCATCAGGTGTGTTGGAATTTTTAAGGTAATATTTCTACTCCACTAACCTTAGTTTTGTTCTTTTCCTTATTCCACTAACTTATATTCCACCCATTATTAATTTTGGTCCCCATTCCACCAATTCATGGTGAAATTGGATACCAATTTTGGGGTTTTTCACTCTACATAGGAAGTGGTTATCCTAATAGGCACTCTGTATTTCCTCGCATGCCATATCACTGAGGTACGTCACCATGTAAAATTTAATAATAATTTATGATTAGATAATTTTTGGAATGTTTTTTCATGTTGATTCTTTGGTAATATTCTCAACATGAGGTTGAGATTTATATAAGACATTAGCGGGCACGAAGCCTTGGTTTCAGTGCAATGAGATTGATAGATGATATTTTTATCATTATGACCTTATAGTTGTTTTTGTATAATAGTTGATATCCATTATTAATTAATTAATTAATTTTTGTATTTATAATTAATTAAAGTATAGTGTTTTTAATGAGAAATGATCTTTTTATGTCTTGGATGATTTAGGATGGGCCTTGGCAGTTGCTTTCAATCGTTGGAAAAAAATGGAAATCTTTTTAAAGGTTATTTGATTGTCATACCTTCTTGGATTTTTTTTGCATATGTATGTTGTATGTGTATTCCTGGTTTTTCCCCTAATGAAGACACCCCTTGTTGAGATTTTAACCAATAGAAAGTTAAATTAAAAATTATAATTCAGTAATTAAATTGATGCACATGAGGTGTCACTAAGAACCTATTTATACTAGCTTCATACTTTGACTTATCATTGATGCAGAGGAATCCCTATGGGATGCCTCCATATGTGATATTACCTAGAAGAACTCAAGATGGATTCCTCCTTTTACATACTAATTATGAGGACCCCATGAATAATTCCTTTAAAAATGATCTCTTTATTTAATATGATTCCACTATAGTATTTTCATATAGAGAAGCCAATGGGTTCCCTGATATTGGACTATCTGTAAGCTATAAAATTAGTTTTTTGGGTAGAGATGGTAACATGTGTCACCTTAAAACCCATAGGAAACTATAATGTCTAAGACACTACAACAATATAGGTTTTTTAGGCACTTAACATGTTACGACCCCCCTCCCCACAAGGTGTACCCCTCATGGGATGACAGTTTGATACGGAAGATTGTGACCAATGATTCCCACCTCTAGCTGGCCCTATGATGGAGACTATCACCGAGGTTATAGTAAACACTCTAATAGGATGCGTTAACCTCTAAGAGAACCCATATATAAGGGATAAATAAGACATAATCCAGAAAAATACAAATCATACTATAATATAATAGAAGACCCAAGTACACATATTTAATGTCGTGTAAGAACTTCTACAAGAAAAATGGAAAACTGCAAGTACCAAAGGAATGTAAAAAATACAAGCCACTGCGAATCCCGAACCACTCATGTAACCCCAAGCTTGTAGTAACCAGCCTAATATCCAACCTAATACATGTGACATAAAAAATAGTTAAGGTAAACATAGGGGGAGTATAACAGTATACACAGTAGGATACTCTCAAGAGACACTCAAGCAAAGGTAAAGAAAGAATGCTAATGATAGTGAACAACAAGTGAAACTAACTTGTTAGGTAAGAAGGTATATGAAGTTCTGAGCTTCAATATGGATACTCTCACCATGTATCATATACAAGAGTATATAACATAATAATGAATATCAAGTGTACCCCTCTCCAACTTCTGTAGCTTGTTTTCCACTATCCCCCAACGTCTCACATCCAAATCATTCCTCTCTAAAAATAATTTACCAAAAACACCTAGGCGATGCACAACAACATGCACCTCGTTCAAGAGAAAGAATACTAGCATACACCTGGGAAAATCACCACACCATTCACAGAACCAAAAGTAACCATGTAGTTTCTGAGAGCCACCACAGCTCGCATAACATTTTCTATATGTCAAGCATTATACCATAATCCATTACAGAACATACACCAAGTAAGGATCCATAATCCATCACAACCTATACACGTTAAACCAATACTAGTCTATAAGAAACAATATCCAGAATATATGTGTGTTAATAATCAAAAGACATTAAATCCCAGTACACACATATAAGGGGAAAACTAACCATTTTTTCTTTCCATCACAAATAACCACCTCGTCAAGAGAGCAGGGCCAAAGGGGGTAGTCAGCCATCCATCCTACCACTGGAATGTTGGGGAGAACACCCCCAGGGCTTAGAATCCATGGGATGTCAATTGACCTAATTTATGGAGTGTGGTAGAGTATAGAAACACAAAAAGAATAAACTATAATATATCTCACAACCAAACAATGGGAATAACCTTGTCTTAGACTCAACTATAGCTAATGTCTCTTAGACTCTCGACTACCACTGCTAAGACTAGGTTTCCATTAAGAACACAACCATTTGATGAGAGTTATTACATTACATCATTCCATTAATATCTGTTGCACTATATGTTAATAAATTCATTAAACATTAATTAACAGTTAAAAATTCCACATTATATTTCATTGACATCACACCAAAGTTTCATGACCCATAGGAATTACCAAACCAAGACCATTGATTCTATGAAATATTCCCTCATCATTTCATCCTAGAAAGCTCTGAACCCATGTGATGACATCATATATTTAATAATTTATTAACAACATAATTGGTTTCCCATATCCCTAGTCATTGTAGAAAAACATTGTAAGATACTAAACATAAGGGGGCTCAACTCGGTGACCAGATGAACTACCCATCAAGCATTTTACACCTATACCAAGAATGTAGACCTATCCTCCCTTGAGAATCTAAACATGTAAACCATGTGGAATACCTCACATGTCTTCCCCCCTTTTGTAAAAAGGGTAAGCAAGACCAGATTCCTTATGCAATGGGGAACGTAAAGAAGTTAAACACCCAACAAGATTCAGAAAACATCCAATCATTCACATCCAACCCATTTTATCACCTCTAGTGTCCTCCCCAACACCCACAAGCATAAACTAATGCATCTCACCACTTTAGGTATCAACTGCTGCCACAACCAATGGGCCTCCCTGCCACCACATATCACGAAATCCATCCCAAATCACATTACAACACAATAAGAAGGAAAAAAATATCATTTCAACTAGGATATTTTTCTTTATACAAGGCATACCGCCTCCAAACTTAATTACCATTCATGTATCCAAAGCACAAGTCACATGTCCCTAGAAGAAGATGTTTAACTCAAAACTGTACTAGGAATTATCTTTTACCAAACAACAAGTTATTTTATCCGTATTGAATTAAAAAATTAATTATTAGTAGGTTAAAAATATGGGAAACCTAAACATCAAGATATCATAGCTAGTAAAAATAATTAAACATTCTTACTGAATCAAATTGATTAACAAGAAATTACAACAACAACCATATTCATTTATATGCCACTTTTTATTTATCCAAATAATTATCAATTAATTTAGGCTTTATTTTCTTTACTAATTTCATTATGGAAAACATTCTTACAAGAAAAGAATAGATATCGCACTATCTAGAAAATCAAGTGTCAAACCATTATCATTGGGCCAAGAAATAACATGCGATCAAACCAGTTCCTTGATTCTGGTTCATGTATTTAATTAGGTCAAATCCATTGTGAACCAAAGAGATAAATCATGATAACTGTATAATTGAATATAAATAATTATAGAAGAAATTAATTCCCTACCTCAAAGTGTTTGGGACATTCTTCACTTAAGAATGTATCAAATTAGCAGATCACAATCGCCTTCCCCACAAGAACTGCATCCACCCAAGGATTTCGTGACACAAATGCATCAAGAACAATCAAAAGAAACTCTCTTAGAACAATGAAGATAATATTCCATAGAATGGAAAGGATAAATGGGATAAGGAAGATCATAGAAAACCAATTCAAGAAGGTAAAAATTAGCTTGGATAGAATACGGATCGATGAAAGGAATTGGGGAATAGATCCATGATGAAGGAATCCCCTAACGTTGAAGAGGGAGGTGTAAGAGTCATCCGGGGTTGAGAGGGGGTGTGCTCAAGACATAGGGTTTGAAAAACTTGTGTAGCTATGTGTCTCAAAACACCCATAGGCGTGATTGTACATGACATGTACATCCTCGTCAAGTCGTGTATCACCTTGAGGTGATTTATACTAAAAAACGATTTTCCACAGTGTTTTGATTTATTTATTCTAAAACCCGAATGCTACACGTCATCTCCCACATGGTCACATCTTATACCCCTAATTTCCAAGTTCTCACAACTAAACTCCTCCAGACATCCTCCAAGCCTTCTCCAAGCACCTTAGACTTGGAAACACACAAAGGGTTAATCCATGTTAATTCAGGCCCTTACATCAGATACATCTCAAAAAATTCTCGTCCACAAGAATCCAAAACCAACCCACAAAGTAAACACAAAAGGGGTTGTCTAAACAGCCACCCTATGAGATACATCTCAAGGATTTAACCACCAAAAGAGCTCAACCACATCAAAAGAACTACATGACACCTCTTAATAACTATAACCAGATATTAAACACTCTCTTGGGGGAGATACCTCTCAAAGAGAGGAAGCTAAAAAAAGAAAAAAAAGAAATCCATATCATTGATAGGAGTGGTATATAAAAAAACATTGTTATATGAAAAGATTTCAACATCAAACAACTCAGGGTACTGAGAACATATTTTCGAATCTTGTTTCCATGTACTCTTTTCAATGCCATCGTGTCACCACAAGAAATGAATCAAGGGGATATTACGACCACAAAATACCTTGTCGTTATAGTCCTGGAACTCTACAAGCCACTCATTAAAGGCTGCATCATAGTCAATGTCAATATTTCCCAAATATTTTACATGATAGTGATCATGAAAAAAATGACAGATCTGTGACACATGAAAAAAAATCATGTATGTGGATCATCTATGGGGGAAGTTCCACTCGATACGCCATGAATGAAACACATTCAATCACCTTTAAAAGGCCAAAAAAATTAGGGATAAAGCTTACTCCCACAAAAAAATCATCAATTTATAGGATAGGGAGTCACCTCCATAAACACGTGACCCCTAACATCAAACTCTAGAGGTCCCCTCCATTGATCGACACATGATTTCTGACAATCCTACGCTACCTTCATCCTCTAACGAATTACCTGATCTATCTTTATCTTAATCTGCACTAGTTTTGTTTTGAGAATTGCTGACTCTCCAACCACAGTCTAGCATAATGGTGAGTGACATGGTCATCCATACATGTCCTCAAATGGTTCCCTAATGATGGTGTAGTGAAAACTATTGTTGTATGAGAACTCCACAATGTGTAAGTTCCTCATCCAAGAACCTCCAAAATATAGTACACACGAGCGCAATAGTTTTAAAGAGTTTGGATGGTCTGGTCTATCTGTCCATCTGTTTGTGGTTGAAAATCCTTGCTAATAAATAGTTAAGAACTGAAAAAATGTTGGAGACCTCTCTACACCCTAGAAGTAAGACAAGGATATCGATCATAAATGATCATCCTCAGAAATCCCTGGAGTCTCACCACCTATTCTAGGCACTACCTAGACAAAAACTCTAATGGACTTGATTATTTGTATTACATAAAGTGGTTTGATTTCATTAAATGATCCAATACCACCTATATATCTTCATGGACCTTCTGAGCTCATGGTAAACTAGTAACAATGTATATTGAGATTTCCTCCCACTTCCACCTAGGTATATCAAATGGTTGGAGAAAACCACTGGGGAAACAGTGTTAAGCCTTCACCGTCTAAAAGACCAAACATTGAGACAAAAAATCCACAACTGTACACTTCATCCCAGGCCACCAAAACTATAACACCCCGAGATTTTATGAAAAATATTCTGTTAATTTCATTGATGTCTTGTGTTGTACGCTAAAACAAAATTATCTTGTACTACACACAACACTGTATTAGCTTGCAGTACACGGAACACTATTCTTGGATCGTGTTACACATAATTTCAAGTTCATTTTTTAGAAATTATTCTACGCAACATTAAGTATAGATTTTGTTTAATTTATAAATGAAATAAGTTTTGATTATGTTATACTCAATACCAAAGGGAGCTATCACTACATGCAGCCCTACCAGGGCTTGCATTACATCCAATCACGATATTCCTTGATAGCATGTTTATAATTCATTTTACACATTTTATAGAACATGGTATAAGAACAAAATAAATATTTTAGATAAAATAAGGATTATTAAATAAATGCAGTTTTGCCGCCTTTTGATGGCGCACCCACTTTAAATCTAGCTTTTGACATGTTTATAAGTTCAATTTGAAAAGAAATAAAATTCTTCTTTTGAATCAGGATATAAATATATACTTAGGATAAATTTTTGATATTTTTCTGATAAGATTCTTATTTTGATGAATAGTAAAAATACGCTAAATTTTAAATAAAAACATCATTTTTCATCGAGAAAATTTATATGGATAAATTATAATATTGAATAATTTTAAATTATAAATATAATATATTTTTACCATTTAATATAATTTATGTCATTAGCATTGATTTTACATTGAATTCATAGGTAAAATCATTTTATTTTTTTGCATTGATTTTACTTTTAAAACTCATTTTCTTAACAACAGGATTAATTTAAAATTAATTTCAACAACTTCTGTAATTTAAATTTGGAAAAATGGATTCTATATTTGGAATTAGTAGATCGAAATTATGTTAATAGGATACTTTTTATTTTTGGGCCCTATGAATAGTAACTACGGTAAATTTTATTTACCATAGTTAAAGGTAAATCGGGTAATTAAGGGTAAATATAATATTATAAAATTACCCTAACTATTGTCTTATTATAATTGGATGATTATATTTTGGCCTGAGGCATATTTGGGTAAAAATGGTATCCATTGGAACCCACTTGGATTTTATTAAGACCTTTAGTTTATTTTATTTAAAGGAAAGTGAAATATGTCTCACTCAAACTTTAATAATAAAAGTATTTTTAATATAAGGTTATACAAAATATAAATTCGATTATATATACTCATTTGAAAGATACATTTTTTTCTTTATCATGGTAATTTATTTATAATTTTTATGAAATATTTAATTATCTTAATAGCTTATACATTAATGATGTAGAAATTATTTATTCATTGAACGATCAATAATATAGTTATTAATAAAATAATAATACCTATCAAAAGGACCAGAAACTTGACCAAACCTTACTGGTCGAGTATATCTATACCCTAAGCATCGAAGGGTTTATCTTTGGACCATTTAAAGCCTCATAATATAGATTATGAAATTTATATTATTTTATTTTAAATGATGTCAAAGATGTCACCTTCATAATTTAATAAATATAACAATTTAAATGTTGTGATTTTAAGATGATAAATTCATGTAAAAGTATTCTTTTGAAAAATATTAGATTTATCCTCATCATGATATTTTTTTAAATTGTTATCTAACTAATAAGTATATTAAATATTTATTCAAAAATGATGAATTAATTGTTTTATTAAGAGTAATATCAATTAAATGGTGTTATAAATATTTAAATAAAAATTATATGAACAAATTCATGTTCTCCACAAATTTTCAAGATGAATATGACATGTTAGGAATCACTTAAACAATTTTTTCGAATATATCCTCTATGTGAATTTTATTTAAATTAAAATAAATAAATAGTGTCAGAATTAACACTATTGTTATCTTATAAAAATCGCATATTATTAAATTGTTTAAAAATCACAAAAATATTTAAAAATTATAATTGAAATTTATATGGTCTAAAATTTCATACAGTACCCAATTATGTATAATTCACATCAAATAATTAATTATCTATCTCAATTTAATATTATAATATTATTTCCACAAATAAAATTAAATAGATTAAATAAGGATAAATAAGAATGATAGCATATAAAATAAAAAAAAATGTGTCAAATTTTGATTGGTTGATGGGATTACAACCATATCTTACCTCATATCCGAATTTGAGACACTTTGGAAGTTTTTATGTCAGATTTTTGTTTATTATTAATTTATATTTTTGAGGTTTCCAAAAGTGCCCCTCTCCTCCCTTATAAAAGGGCACCTCCTACCTCTCTTCTTTACCCAAATTTGAGACTTCAATCTCGGCTGACCCCTGCCAATTTCACTTCTCAACCTATCTAGTTATATCATAGAGGTTATGGTCTTCTCAAATGACCAACTCCAGTTCCCTAAGAGGAAGTTTAAAAGATTCACGTCGAAGAAGAGGAAATCTCTTCTATCGATTCAATCAAGTTTCTTTATTCATATACATCCTATTCATTATTTGTTTCATTATAAAGTAATTAAATCAGTATAAATAATATATTTATATGTTATTATAAATATGAAAAAACCCTATTTCACTTTCTATCCATCTAACGGAAAATGAAATCACCGCAAGTGCGTACTTACAGAATACCATCTCCACGCCGTGGTGTAAGATATTTTTCCACCAAAACCTTACTTGGATGGGTGTAATGGTATAAAGAATAAATATATGTGGTTATTATAACATCATACTGTTTATGAGATATTATATTATCCACTCCAATTCCATTCAATAATTATGTGAATGATATCATCACTCATTCGTACGTACGGATTACCGTCTCCACGATGCGATGAGATTCATTCTCCATGTTAACCATTTAAGAATGATTATAAAGTATATATAATGAATAATAATGATATATATGACATAATAATGCTACTGGATATATATATATATATATATATTTCATTTTACATACTTCTATTCAAGTCAATAAGGAAAGGAAGACAATGTTCATGCGTACGTACGACCTACCGTCTCAATGAATAGTGTGTTTCATTTCATTTATCTATCTATTATATATATATATATATAGAATATATATGATATATAAATCATGTTTTAAATTCTTGAAGTAAGTAAATCATGATATAATAATAATAATATCGGGAAGAACAAGTCCAAACACGTACGATACATGAAACGATTTTACCCAAAATGCCACTTTAACATAGAATTGACTAAAGAATGGATAATATAAAGTCATAAGTGAATCATATATGATATCATAAATTTTATTATGGTTCTGTTACAAGTTAAAAATATTTTCAAACCCACTATACTTGAGTTTTGGACATGTACGGAAGAAATTGGACCTATGGTAAGGCATAATTTTTCAAATCTCATTTTTATCTATGATTGCTTATACGTAAGTATTTAATAGGGTTATATTTTTCATCCATGTCCATAGAAATGTTTTTTTATAATGTGTTTAATTTTATCCCATGTATGTTCAATGTATTTTTTACCCCTCTTTGACTATTACATTGTGTTATGGAAGGAATCTTTCTTTTTTTACCATATAGGGAACTTTTTGACTTTTCTGGAAAAGGTACGAGGAGAATGTTTTTTAACTTATATGGCATGAACAGATTTTAATTGTTTCATAACGCCTTATTTTCATGAAGAATACTCTACAAGATTTCATAAATATCTTCAACAAAATAATTTTTTTTAAAATTCCATGGCATTTTGTTTAAAGTAAATGATTTTGAAGAAGAAAGGATATTTTCCTCAAGAATTAATTTCATGTGTTTTATGAAAACAATTTTCCATATAAGATGACATTATTTCATATGATTATGTTTCAAGTATAATTTATCTTTGATTTACAAGGTTTCACTTTTATTATGATTAAATTATATCCATTTTTTATATGGATTGTGTTATGATGGGATGATTTTTATGAAACCCATTTTATTCTTTGTGTTATGATGAATGATTTAGGTTTATGTTGTGGAATATGTAATAATGATTAAATTATGATATGGGTGGGACCTATATCTCCCTCAAATTCATTGGGTAAATATTTATATCTCATGATATAAAAATGGCCGGAACAATAAGTTAATCTGGTTCAGTGATACAGGACTGAAACGATTAGTGAACTCGATTCAGTAAGGTACTTTGTCCACTAATATGGTCTTGGTAGAAATGCCTTGGATATTATGGAAATCATATCATGTGCTTAATAGTTTCCACAATTACATGTTTTATTCCCATTCTATTTTTCATGATTAATGTTCCTTTATGATCTATTCCTTATATACTGCCAAGATTTATTTCTCAAGATTTTGATGTTTAAACTTTATGTTCTTGTTTTTGTTTAATTAAAAATGTATATGTTTTGTTTTATTTCCACCATTCTGACCCTTACTGAGCATTTGAGCTACCCCTTTTTATGTTTTCTTTCCCTTCGATATAAATGAATGTTTTAGGTAGGAAAAGTAAGAAGATATTTATGGAGATGTTGAAGATCTTTCACCATGAATAGAAGATTATGTTATGAGTTTTCAAAGACACTAAACTAATATGATCATTGGGCATTTTTTTGTAATGTATTAAATATTCCACTAAATTAATGTAATGACAATTTACGTCAAGCTTTGGGTATCTACAGTTGGTATCAGAGTGAAGGTTTAGTTAACCTTTGGAAACTAGGATGCGAAAACTTTAGTGGGATCCCAAGAGATATGTCTACGGTATGTTTAGGGATGTCTCTAATGTTAAATATAAGTATAGTCTATAGTCTTAAAATTAAGGTAACGAACAGAGAATTAAACCTAAGATATTAGAGATTGAAAGTACCCCCCATGATTATGTTTTTTTTTCAAGTACGAGTTTTTCCTCTCATACTAATCTTTTTGGGTTTTAAGAAATGGCAGGAAACATGAGTATTCATGTTAATGGAGAATATGATGGACAATGGAATCATATTATTCATGAGAAACCAAATGAAACAAGATTTGGATGTCCAAACATCATTATTATCCCTAATTAGCAATCTCATAATATGATCAATAATATAAACTTTGGAAATTTTCCTAAATTGGATTATAAGAGAAAGATGTAGTTTCGTTATAATCATAGAGGAAAGAAAATCAATTTAACTAATGTAAATTATGTGGGAAGAGGCATCAAGGAGAATGTTTCAAAGG
Organism: Viscum album; assembly: GCA_963277665.1. Lineage (NCBI taxonomy): Eukaryota > Viridiplantae > Streptophyta > Magnoliopsida > Santalales > Viscaceae > Viscum > Viscum album. The sequence goes on from OY728132.1 coordinate 496,289,455, forward strand.
AACTAGGAGATGCTTCGTGTGTGGAAAAGAAGGACACAAAGCTATTAATTGCAAAGGAAAAGGCTCAGTTAACATAATGGACAAGGACAATGGTATTTCTAAGACGTCAACAAAGGTTAAATGTTTTAATTGTGGAATGTATGGGCATTATGAAAAACAATTCCCTAAGGGAATGTCTCATGAAGAGAATCAGCATGGTAGTATTGGTATTATTTATGTTGATGATGATGAATAGACTATGAATGGTATGTGAGATGAAATAATTGTTGAAGTTGAGTCAATGGTTTAAGAAGTTAGTGGAATGATTTTATTTTTATCAAGAGTAATGTTGTATTGGTAATTTAATGGTACCATGGAATAAAGAAACATCTAAGCATTGTTACACTATAGTTTTTCTTAAAGTAATTGAAAGTATATGTTGAATGATACCTATAACCATGAAAGGTTATTCAGATATTTTTGGAAAGAAGATGATATGTGCATAATTAAAGGATAAAGAGATAATGAATAGTTTTATAGTATAAATAAGCTCATGAGTGATATAAGGATAAATTTATGTCATGGATTGAGTATATTGTAGTTTTGGGATTTTGGTATGTGGAAAGTGTTAAATTTTGACAACATTAGTGTATTCACTAATGTTCTATGGTAACTCATGTTTCAAGAAAATACATGATTAAGGTATTCACATGTTTGGAATGTGACCAAGCAGATATATCTTATGATTTATGGGGGATAAATTATGGTATTCACATGGTTGTTATGTGACCTTTCAATTAATCATTTTCTTTATTCTATGATCATGGACCGAAGTATATTGGATAATCCTAAAGATTGGAATGAATTAAGTTATACATAATATAGTATTGTTTAAGGATAGAATTTTTTTTGATATTACTGTAGGAATGTTATAATAATGTAGTTTTAGAAAAAGGGACAACCTGCAGGACGAGCGACAACCCGTCGCATCGGACAAGGTTGTAGGAATAGAACCCACAACCGAAGTGATACATGCCTTTATCACCAACCACTGGTCTACAGGAAGTCCCTATTTAGTAGAAACTAGTATTTTTTTATTAAGCGGTATGATAGTTGAAGTATAAATCCATTTTAGGAACCATATATGATTAATCTCACCATATATTGACATAGGTATATAACTTTTTCTAACCTTATGTTTGAGACAGATGGAATGACCTATCATTCTATCGCAAGATCTACTAACACTTCACGGAAGACAAATTCAACTTCATTTCTTTAAGAGATGATGTGGAAATTGTTCAAGGAACGAACAAAAGGTAGATTGTACCAAAATCAAGAATTTGTTTTAGTTAAAAAATTCTTCAACATTAAGGAAATGATATTGAAAACCAAAGATGTTGTCCTAGAGCCCTCATATCTGATGAATCAGATGATACCTTAGATCATCACAAATTTATGGCTTTGTGATTGTTGCATTTTTTATAGCCATGTTCTCTACCACTCTTTATCCAAATATGATGGTTAGATTTATCTTATATATCCATATTTTCACCTATGTTCTCCTATGTGAAAACCAAGTGATTAGTTAATTTGGGTAACTGTTATGTTTCATATATTAGTTTTTAATGTTATGTTTTTGTATTCTTTTTTACGATTTGGCTTTCTATTAAAGAAACTTTCAAGTAGTAAACCATTTATAACCCCGATGAATTTTGAGGGCGAAATTCATTTTAAGGAGTGTAGAATGTAACACCCCAAGATTTTATAAAAAATATTATTTTAATTTCATTGATGTCTTGTGTTGTATGCTACCCCAAAATTAGTTTGTACTATACGCAACACTATATTAGCTTGTAGTATACGCAACACTATTCTTGGCTCGTGTTACACACAATTTCATGTTTTTTTTATAGAAATTAATCTACAGAACATTATGTATATATTTTTTAATGTATAAATTAAAGAAGTTTTGATTATGTTATATGCATCACTAAAAGGATCTCTCACTACATGCATCCCTGACTTGGCATGCATTACACGCAATCGCGACCTTCCTCGATAGCGTGTGTAGTACGCAATACCAGGTTTCACTAAACAACGATATATAGTTATAATATTCATATGAGCTAGATATTTTGAGTTTTAGTAACTTCATTTATAATTTTATGACATTATAATTTATCTGAAAAATTTTATAGAACATGGTATGAGAACAAAATAATTTTTTTCGGGTATAATAAGTATTTTAAAAAAAGTGCAGTTTTGTAGCCTTTTGATAGTGCACCCACTTTAAATCTAGTTTTTGAAAATTTTATAAGTTCAATTTGACAAAATAAAATTCTTCTTTTGAATTCGGATATAAAAATTTAATTTGGATAAATTATTTATATTTTTCTGATAAGTTTCTTCTTTTAATGAATAGTAAAAATATGCTAAATTTTAAACAAAAACAATTTTTTTCATCGAGATAATTTATATGGTTTAATTATAATATTTAATATTTTTAAAGTATAAATAGAATATATTTTTATCATTTAATATAATTTATTTCATTAGCATTGATTTTACATTGAATTTATAGGTAAAATCATTTCAATCTTTTGCAATGTTTTAACTTTTAAAACCCTTTTTCTTAACAATGGGATTAATTTTAAATGAATTTCTGCAACTTCTGTTATTTGAATTTGGAAAAATGGATTCCATATTTGGAATAATTAGGTCCAAATTATGTTAATATCACACTTTTTTATTTTTGATCACTATGAATAGTAACTACGATAAATTTTATATACCACAGTTAAAGGTAAATCGGGTAATTAAGGGTAAATATTATATTATAGAATTACCCTAACACTTGTCTTAATATAATTGGATGATTATATTTAGTCCTAAGGCATATTTGGGTCGAAATTGAATCTATTATAACACAGTAGAATTTGATTAAGACCTTTAGTTTATTTTATTTAAAGGAAAGTGAAATATGTCTCACCCAAACATTAATAAATAAACTATTTTTAATATAACGTTATACAGAATAAAAATTATATTATAAATAATCATTTGAAAGCTAAAATATTTTTATTTATGATGGTAATTTAGTTGTAATTTAAAAAAAATATTTAATGACCTTAATAGCTTATACATTAATGATGTAGAAATTATTTATTTAATGCAAAATCAACAATATATTTTTTATTAGAATTATAATACCTATAACAATTGCCAGAAAATTGACGAAACCTTATTGGTCGAGTATATCTATACCCTAAAGAGTCTAATGGTATATTTTTGGACCATTTCGAGCCTTATAAATCAGATTAGGACAATTATATTTTTTTATATAAATGATGTCAAAGATGTCACTTTCATAATTTAATAAATATAACAATTTAAATGTTGTGATTTTAAGATGATAAATTCGAGTAAAATTATTATTTTAAAATATATTATATTTATAATCATCATGGAATTTTATTTTTAATTGTTATGTAAATAATAAGTATATTAATTGATAATACAAAAATGATGTAGTAATTGTTTTTTAAGAGAAATATCAAATAAATGGTTTTATAAATATTAAAATAAATATTATATGAACAAATTAATGTTCTCCACAAATTTTATAGATGAATATAACATGTTAGTAATCTCTTAAACAATTTTTATTGAATATATCTCTTGTGTGGATTTTATATAAATTCAAATAAATGTAGAGTGTCAAAATTAACACTATTGTTATTTTATATAAATATCATATTATTAAATTGTTTAAAAATCACAAAAATATTTAAAAATTATAAAGGAAATTTAAATGGTATAAAATTTTATAAATTACCCAATTTTTGATAATTCACAACATAGATATAATTATTTATATCAATTTAAAATTAAAATATTATTACCACAAATAAAATTAAATAGATTAAATAAGGATAAATTAAAATTAATAGGTTTAAAATAAAATAAAAACATGTCTAAATTTAATTGGTTGATGGGATTACAACCATATATTACCTCATATCCAAATTTCAGTTACTTTGGAAGTTTTTATGTGGGGTTTGAGTTTATTATTAATTAATATTTTTGAGGATTCCAAAAGTGCCCCACTTCTCTCTTATAAAAGGGCCCCTCCTCCCACTCATCTTTACAAAAATTTGAGCCTTCAATCTCGGCCAAACCCTGCCAGTTTCTCTTCTAAACATATCTATTAATATTATAGTGGTTCTGGTTCTCTCAAAAGACCAACGCTAGTTCCCAAAGAGGATGTTTAAAAAAAGCACGTCAAAGAAGAGGTAATCTCTTCTACCGAATATTTCAAGTTTCTTTATTCATATAATTACTATTCTTTATTTGTTTCATTATAAAGTAAAAAAATAAGTATAATTAATATACTAAAGTTTTATTATAAATATGAAACAACCCCATTTCACCTTCTATCCATCCTATGGAAAAAGAAATCACCGCGCATGCGTACGTACGGAATACCGTCTCCACGCCGTGGAGTAATATCTTTTTCCACCACCACCTTACTTGGATGGGTATAATGGTGTAAATAATTACTATATATGGTTATTATAACATCATACTGATTCTGAGATATTATATTATCCACTCCAATTCCATTCAATAATTACGGGAACGCCATCATCGTTGTGCGCATGTACGGATTACAGTCTCCACGACGCGATGAGATTCATTCTCCATGTTAACCATTCAAGAATGATTATAAAGTATAAATAATGAATAATAATGACATATATTAACTAACAATTCTACTGGATTTATTTATATATATATATATATATGTGTCATCTACATACTTCCATTCAAGCCAATAAGGAATGGAAAACATCGTTCATGCATACGTACGGCCTACCGTCTCCATGAACGGTGCATTTCATTTAATTTATCAATCTATAATATATATATATACAGAATATATATGATATATAAAACATGTTTTGAATTTTGGAAGTAATTAAATCTTTATATAATTAATAATAATATCAAGAACAACATGTCCAAACACGGATGGCAAATGAAACAATTTTACCCAAAACGCTACAGTAACATGGAATTGACAAAAGAACGGGTAATATATAGTCATAAGTGAATCATAAATGATATCATAAATATTATTATGGTTATGTTACAAGTTAATAATATGTTTAAACCCACTATAAAAGAGTTTCTGACACATAAAGAAGAAATTGGACCTAAGTTTAAGGATAATTTTTCAAATCTAATTTGTATCCAAGATTTCTTATACGTAAGTATTTAATGGGGTTATATTTTTTATCCATGTATATAAAAATATTTTTTATAAAGTGTTTAATATTATTACATGTTTTTTTAAAGTCTTGTTTTCCGCTCTTTGACTTTTACATTGTATTATGGAAGGAATCTTTCTTTTGTTTACCATACGAGGAACTTTTTGACTTTTCCAGCAAAAGTATGAGGAGAATTTTTTTAGCTTATATGGAATGAACAGATTTTGATGGTTTCATATTTCATTATTTTCCTGAAGCATACTCAACAATATTTCATTATTATTTTCAAAAAAATCAATTTTTTAAAATTTCATGGAATTTTGTGAAAAGAAAATGATTTTGAAGAAGAAAGGATATTTTCCTCATGATTTCAATTCAAGTGTTTTATCAAAACCATTTTCCATATAAGATGACATTATTTCATATGTTAATGTTTCAAGTATAATGTATCTATGATTTACATGGTTTCACTTTTCTTGTAATGAAATTATATCCATTTGTTTTATATGGATTATGTTATGATGGGATGATGTTTATGAATCCCATTTTATTCTTTGGGTTATGATGAAGGATTTATGTTTATGTTGTATCACATGTAATAATGATTTCATTATGAGATGGGTGGGACCAATTTCTCTGTCCAATACATTTGGTAAAGATTTATATCTCATGATATATACATGGCTAGAACGGCAAGTTAATCCAGTTCAGTGATACAGGACTGGAACGAGGAGTGAACTCGATTCAGTAAGGGACTTTGTCCACTAAGATGGTCTTGGAAGCAATGCCTTGGATACTATGGAAATCATATCATGTGCTTAATGATTTCCACAATTACATGTTTTATTTCAATGCTATTTTTTCATTATTAATGTTCCTTTATGATCTATTCCTTATATACTTCCAAGATTTATTTCTCAAGATTTTGATGTTTAAACTTTATGTTAATGTTTTTGTTTAAGTTCAAATGTATATGATTTGTTTTATTTCCTCCATGCTTACCCATACTGAGCATTTGATCTCACCCTTTTTATGTTTTCTTTTCACCCTAGATATAAAATAAGGTTTTAGGTATGAAAAAAGAAGATCATTATAGAGATGTTGAAGATCATTCACCATGATTAGAAGATTATGTTCCAAGTTTTCAAAGACACTAAACTAATACAGTCATTGGGTGTTTGGTTTGTAATGTATTAATTATTCTGTAAAAGTAATGTAATGTCCATGTACGCCATTCTTTGGGTCCTAATAGATGGTATCAGAGTGAAGGTTTATTTAACCTTTGGAAAATAGGATGCAAAAACTTTAGTGAGATCCCTATAGATATTTCTATGGTATGTCTAGGGATGTCACTATGGTTAAGTATAAGAATAGGCTATAGTCCTAGAATTATGGTAATGATCATTGAATTAAACCTAATATGTTAGAGATTTAAACTACTCTCCCTTTATTATGATGTTTTTCTAGTATGAGTTTTGACTCTAATTCTATTCTTTTTGGGTTTTAAGAAATGGTAGAAAACAGGAGGATTCATGTTAATGGATAATATGATGGACAATGGAATCATATTCTTCATGAGCAACCAAATGAAATGGGATTTGGATGTCAAATCATTGTTATTATGCTTAATCAGCAATCTCATAATATGATCAATAATATCAACTTTGGTATGTTTCCTGACTCAGCTTAAAAGAGAAAGATGGAGTTTCATGATGATCATAGAGGAATGAAAGTTCAATTTCCCTCATGTAAATTATGTGGGAAGAGGCATCAAGGAGAATGTTTCAAAGGAACTGGGAGATGATTTGGGTGTGTAAAGGAAGGACACAAAGCCAGTAATTGAAAAGGAAAAGGGTTAGTTAACACAATGGCCTAGGATAATGGTATTACTAAGACATCAATAAATGTTAAATGTTTTAAATGTGGAATGAATGGGAATTATACAAACCAATGTCCTAAGGGAAAGTCTCATGAAGAGAATCAGCATGGTCGTATGGGTATTGTTTATGTTTATGATGATGAAGAGACTACAAATGATATGTGAGACAAAAGAATTGTTGAATCTCAGTCAATGATTTAAGAAGGTAGTGGAATCATTTTATGTTTTTCAAGAGTAATTTTTTATATGTAATTTAATGGTACTATAGAATAAAGAAACATCTAAGTATTGTTACAATATTTTTTTCTTAAAGTATTTGAAAGTAGATGTTGAATGGTACCGGTAACCATGAAAGGTTATTCAGATATTTTTAGAAAGAAGACGATATGCGCATAATGAAAGATAAAGAGATAATAAAATGTTTGATAGTATTAATGAGCTCATGACTGATATAAAAACAAATTTATATCATGGTTTGAGTATATAAAAATTTTGGGATTTTGGTATGGGGAAAGTGTTAACTTTTGAAAGCATTCATGTATTCTCTAAGGCTCTATGGTAACTCATTTTTCAATAGAATACATGATTAAGGTATTCACATGTTTGGAATGTGACCAATAAGATATATCATATATTTTATGAGGGATAAATGATTGTATTCACATGCTTGTTATGTGACCTTTCATGTAATCATTTTCTTTATTCTATGAGTTTGGACCGAAGTATTTTGGATAAGCCTATTTATTGGAATGAATTAAGTTAGACATAAGATAGTATTGTTTAAGGATAGGACTTTTTTCGATAATATTGTAGGAATGTTATAATAATGTAGTTTTAGAAAAAAGGAAAACCTCCAGGATGGGAGACAAAACATTGCGTCGGACAAGGTTGCGAGAATTGAACGCACAACCGAAGTGAGAAAGGCCTTTATCGCCTACCACTAGACTACAAGAAGTCCGTGGTTAGTATAAAGTTGTTTTATTTTATTAAGCGGTATGATAGGTGATGTATAAGTCCATTTTAGGAACCATATACGATTAATCTCCCCATTGATGGACTTATGTATATAACCTTTTCTAGCCATATGTTTGAGACAGATGGAATGACCTATCATTCTATCACATGATATTCTAACACTTCATGGAAGGAAAATTCAACTTCATTTCATTAAGAGATGATGTGGAAATTGTTAAAGGCACGAACAACAATGAGATTGTTCCAAAATCAAATATTTATTTTAATTCAAAAATTCATCAACATTAAGGGAATGTTCTTGAAAACCAAAAATGCTATCTTAGCGCTCTCATATCTGATGAATTAGATGATACCTTAGATCATCAAAAATTTATGGCTTTGTGATTATTGGCTTTTTCAAAGCCATGTTCTCTACCACTCTTCATCCAAACATGATTGTTAGATTTCTCTTCAATATCCGTATTTTCACCTATGTTCTCGTATGTGGAAACCCATGGATTAGTTAATTTGTGTAACTGTTACATTTCATACATTAGTTTTTAAATTTAATTTTTGTTGTTCCTTTTTAAGATGTGGGTTTCTATTTAATAAACTTTCTAGTAGTAAACCATTTATAACCCTAATGAATTTCGAGGGAGAAATTCATTTTAAGGGGGGTAGAATGTAAAACCCAGTTATTTTCTTAAAAATATTCTTATAATTTCATTGATTTCATGTGTTGTACACTACACCAAAATTATCTTGTACTATACACAAAACCGTATTAGATTCTAGTATACACAATACTATTCTTGGCTCATGTTACACTCAATTTCCTGTTCGTTTTATAGATATTATTCTACACAACATTAAGTATAGATTATGTTTAATGTATAAATGAAATAAGTTTTAATTACGTTATACGCAACACCAAAGTGATATTTCACTACACACAGCCCTGACTTGGCATGCATTACACGGAATCACGACCTTCCTCGATAGCGTGTGTAGTACGCAATACTGGGTTCCACTAAACAATGATATATTGTTATCATATTTTTATGAACTAGAGGTTTTTAATAGTAGTAACTAAATTTATAATTTTATGACATTATAATTCATCTTACACATTGTATAGAACATCATATGAGAAAAAAAAATAATTTTATCAGGCAAAATAAGTATTTTTAAAAAAATGCAGTTTTGCAGCCATTTGATGGCGCACCCACATTAAACCTAGTTTCTGAAATGTTTATAAGTTCAATTTGAAAAAATAAAATTCTTCTTTAGAACCAGGATATAAAAGTTTACATTGGATAAATATTTTATTTTTTTCTGATAACTTTCTTATGTTGATGAATAGTAAAAATATGCTAAATATTAAATAAATACAACTTTTTTCATTGAGATAATTTATATGGTTAAATTATAATATTGAATAATTTTAAAGTATAAATAAAATATATTGTTACCATTTAATATAATTTATGTCATTAGAATTTATTTTACATTGAATTCATAGGTAAAATCATTTCAATCTTTTGCAATGTTTTAACTTTTAAAACTCATTTTCTTAACAAAGAAATTAATTTTAAGTTAATTTCTGAAAATTTAGTGATTTGAATTTTGAAAAATGGATTCCATATTTGGAATTAGTATGTAAAAATTATGTTAATATGCTACTTTTTATTTTTGGGCACTATGAATAGTAACTACGGTAAATTTTATTTATAATAGTTAAAGATAAATCGGGAAATTAAGGTTAAATATAATATAATAAAATTTCTCTAAAACATGTCTTAATATAATTTTATGATTATATTTTGTCCTAAGGAATATTTCGGTCGAAATGGTATCCATTGGGACCCACTTGGATGTGATTAAGATCTTTAGTTTATTTTATTTTATGGAAAGTGAAATATGTCTCACTCAAAATTTAATAATTAAATTATTTTTAATATAAGGTTGTATAGAAAATAAATTAGATTATAATTAATTATTTGAACGATAAATTTTTTTCCTTTATCATGCTAATTTATTTTTATTTTTTAAAAAATATTTAATTACCTTAATAGCTTATACATAAATGATGAAGAGATTATTTATTTAGTAAAAAATCAATAATATAGTTTTTATTAATATAATAATACCTATCAAAAGGACTATAAACTTTACCAAACCATAGAGGTAGAGTATATCTATACTCTAATAATATAAGGGTCTATTTGTGGACCATTTGGATCCTTATAAAACAGATTAGAACATTTATATCATTTTATTTTAAATGATGTCGAAGAAGTCACCTTCATAATTTAATAAATATAATAATTTAAATGTTGTGATTTTAAGATGATAAATTCAAGTAAAAGTTTTTTTGAAATATATTAGATTTATAATCATAATGGTATTTTATTTTAAATTTTTATGTAATTAATAATTGTATCAAATTATTATACAAAAATGATATTGTAATTGTTTTTTTAATAAGAATATCAAATAAATGGTTTTATAAATAATAAAATAAATATTATATAAAATAATTAATGTTCTCCAAAAATTTTCTAGATGAATATGACATGTTATAAATCTCTTAAACATTTTTTTTGAATTTATCCTCTGTGTGGATTTTATTTAAATTCAAAGAAATGAATAGTGTCAAAATTCTCCCTATTGTTATTTTATAAAAATAACATATTTTTAAATTGTTTAAAAATCCCAAAAATATTTAAGAATTATATATGAAATTTATATGGTGTAAAATGTCATAAATTACCCAAATATGGATAATTTACAACACATAAATAATTATTTATATCAATTTAAAATTTGAATATTATTAACACAAATAAAATTAAATAGATTAAATAAGGATAAATAAAAATGATAAGATTTAAAATAAAATCAAACATATCTAAATTTGGTTGAATGATGAGATTAAAATAATATCTTACCTAATATTCAAACATCAGTCTCTTTTTCAGTTTTTATTTGGGATTTGAGTTCAATATTAATTAATATTTTTGAGGTTTCCAAAAGTGCCTCTCTCCTCCCTTATAAAAGGGAACATCCTACCTCTCCACTTTACATTAATTTGAGCCTTCAAGATCAGCCAAATCCTACAAATTTATCTTCTAAACCTCTCTAGATGGATCATAGATGTTTTGGTCTTCTCAAAATACCAACTCTCGATCCCTAAGAGGAAGTTTAAAAGAGGCATGTCGAAGAAGAAGTAATCTCTTCTACTGATTCTTTCAAGTTTCATTATTCATATACTTCTTATTATTTAGTTGTTTCAGAATAAAGTAATTAAATAAGTATAAATAATATACTGATATGTTATTATAAATATGAAACATCCCCATTTCAGCTTCTATCCATCCTATGGAAATCGAAATTACCGCACGTGCGTACGTACGGAATACAGTCTCCACGTTGTGGTGTAATCTATTTTTCCACCACCACCTTACTTGGATGCGTATAATGGTGTAAATAATAACTATATATGGTTATTATAACATCATAATGATTCTGAGATATTATATTATCCACTCCAATTCTATTCAATAATCATGGGAACGACATCATCGCTCAGGCATACGTACGAATTACAGTCTCCACGACGCGATGGAATTCATTCTCCATGTTAACAATTCAAGAATGATTATAAAGTATATTTAATGAATAATATTGATATATATGACATAATAATGCTACTAGATTTATGTATATATATATATGTCATCTACATACTTCCATTCGAGTCAATAATGAAAGGAAAACAACGTTCAAGCGTACGTACGGCCTACCGTCTCCATGAATGGTGTATTTCATTTAATTTATCTATCTATTATATATATATATACTGAATATATATGATATATAAATCATGTTTTACATTATGTAAGTAAGTAAATCATGATAGAATTAATAAAAATATCAAGAACAACAAGTCCAAACACATACGATAAATGAAGCAATTTTACCCAAAACGCTGCTTTAACATGGAATTGACAAAAGAACAGGTGATATAAAGTCATATGTGAATAATATATGATATCATAAATATTATTATGGTTCTGTTAGATGTTAATAATATGTTTAAACCCACTATATAGGAGTTTCGGACACATACAAAATAAATTGGACCTAAGGTAAGGGATAATTTTGAAAATCTCATTTTTATCCGGGATTGCTTATACGTAAGTATATATTGGGGTTATATTTTTCATCCATGTCCACAAATTTTTTTTATAAAGTTTTTATTATTACTCCACGTATGTTTAAAGTCATGATTACCCATATTTTACTTTTACATTGTGTTATAGAAGGAATATTTCGTTTGTTTACCAAACGAGAAACTTTTTGACTTTTCCAGAAAAAGTATGAGGAGAATGTTTTTTTATCTTATATGTCATGAACAGATTTTTACAGTTTCATAATTCCATTTTTCCATGAATCATACTCTACATTATTTCATTAATATTTTCCACAAAATTCTTTTCTTTTAAAATTTCATGGAATTTTGTTAAAAGAAAATGATTTTGAAGAAGAAAGGATATTTTCCTCAAGAATTCATTTCAAGTGTTTTATCAAAACCATTTTCCATTTAAGATGAAATTATTTCACATGTTTGTGTTTCATGTATAATTTATCTATGATTTAAATGGTTTCAATTTTCTTATGATGAAATGATATCCATTTGTTTTATATGGATTATATTTTTATGGGATGATGTTTATGAAACCCATTTTATTTTTGGGTTATGATGAATGATTTATGTTTATATTATGGCACACATAAGAAAGATTTATTTATGAGATGGGTGGGATCTATATCTCCCTCTATTCATTGTGTAACGATTTATATCTCATGAGATAGAAATGGCTGGAATGGAAAGTTAATCCGGTTCAGTGATACAGGACTAGAACGAGGAGTGAACTCTATTTAGTAAGGTACATTTTACACTAAGATGGTCTTGGAAGCAATGACTTGGATAATATGGAAATTATATCATGTGCTTAATGGTTTCCACAATTACAAGTTTTATTCTAGTGATATTTTTTCTTGATTAATGTTCCTTTATGATCCATGCCTTATGTACTGCCAAGATTTATTTCTCCAGATTTTGATGTTTAAACGTTATGTTCATGTTTTTTATTAAGTTCAAATGTATATGATTTGTTTTATTTCCTCCATGCTTACCATTAATGATCATTTGAGATCACCATTTTTATGTTTTCTTTTCCCCCAGGATATAACAGAAGGTTTTAGGTAGGAAAAAAAAGATCTTTATGGAGATTTTGAAGATCTTTCACCATGATTAGAAGAATATGTTCTGAGTTTCCAAAGACACTAAACTAATACAATAATTGGGAGTTTATCTTGTAATGTATTAATTATTCCACAAAAGTAATGTAATTTCCATGTACATAACGCTTTGGGTCTCTACAAAAACTTATTCCTCAATTCTTGGTACATCTTTATCACACTAGGATTCATTACTAAAGGCGAACTATGGAACCCTCTACGAACAATCTCATGCTTCACTAAAGAAATGAAAATCCTTTCCTGATATAACACCCATTGTTATTCATCCTCAAACCAATCAGCAAGGGTTTTCCGAAAAACATCTCGGTCGCTCTAGACCTCCACCTCTAGATCCCCCAATTGGGACTCTACCACCTGATGCACCAGAAACGATTGAACCTTCATCTGAAAAAGAGAACCTATGCCCAAACATCTCCCATATTATGATGTAATATTGAATGATATTCCATCAGTCTCTAGGAATCACTAGATTAATGCACTATATCACTATGTGTATTCCTTCTTAGTTCCTAAGATACAATATTCCCCTTCCCAGGTGTATATGATATTTCAAAATTGTATTTCATTAAAAATTCCATCTAGCGACACTACTGTAAGTTCAGGTCACACTAGGAGAAAACATAACTCAAGATATTATGATCAGTGAAAACCAAAAAACACTCAATAATGAGGTAATGTATCCACAAATTAGAGAAAAAACCAATGCTTCTAACTCAAGATCATGTGGGGCATAGTTATGTTCATGGGGATGAAACTGGTGAGACTCATAAGAACCAACCAATCTCTACTGCATCAAAACACAACCAAAACCTAGATGTAAAGAAACATAGAAAACATCAAAATGAACTCCCTTTGCTGGAAAACAAAGAACCAGTGCACTAACCAACTTCTCCTTCAGATACTCAGAAGCTACTTGACACTGGGCAGTCCATAGGAATGCCTGATACTTCCTAGTCATTACAGTCAGGGGATTCCTAACCCGAGAGAAATAATCCACGAACCTCTAGTAATATCCTATAAGGCCATGGAAACTTTACACTTCTATCATTATCCTAGGGGTTTCCCTAGAAAAAACTTCTTATATCATTGAAATATCCATAGCTTCTCCACAAAAGGATAATGCATGCCCCATGAAATGGACTTCTCAAGCCCAAGAATCACACTTCGAAAACTTCCTAAATAATTACTTTTGACAAAGAACCCCAAAAATGGCATTCATATTCTCGAAATGATCCTCCAAAGATGCGGATTAAAAATGATGTAATCGATTAAAACCACCTTTAACAGACCCCAAAACTCAAAGAAAATAGTATTCATGAATCCCATGAACACAGCTAGAGTATTCGTCACAACAAAGGGCATTACAATGAACTCCTAATGCCCGTGATGACAACATATATCAGTCTTCAGAATATAATCATCCTTCACATGAATATTATGATATCCTTACCACAATTATATTTTTGAGAACTAAATTTAACCCTTCAGTTGATCGAATAAATCGTCAATTTGCAGAATATGATAGATATTCTTCACTGTCACATTGTTTAAGCGATGATAATCAATACACAACTGAAAAATTCCATCATCCTTCTTCAAAAACAAAACTGGTGCACTCCATGGTGATACACTCATCCAAAAAAACCTCAATGTACCAAAATATTTCTCTTTATATGCATCTCCCGTAACTCAGAAGGGGACATCCTATATAGAGACATAGAGATATGATATGCTCATGTATGTAGCTAAATCACAACCTCGATATCTCGTTGAGGGGGTAATGCTACAAACTATTCTGGAAATAAATTTGGGTACTCTTATACAACTCTAGGAAACACTAACATCTTAACCTCTGAAGAACATAGCATCAGCTCATCCATTGAGGATGATAAGGAAGGAACATGCCTATGAACCATATGTGGGATTCGCTCGCCGAAAAAAAATATTGGATCTCCATCATCATCGAAGAACACCACCTAACTCTTGAAGCAATGCACAATAGCCTTCACCGAATAAAACCAATCCAATTCATGTATTTGATCATATGTTTGTATCCGTAAACATAGGAAGTCCCCCAAAGAGCATTGTTTCCACAACAGTAGCTCACAGTCACTACATACCTTGAAGAATTCATCTTGAGCTCCAACTAGCGTAGTCAACACCAAGGGAACTGGAAGCATCTATACCTCATGTCCAAAATCATGGACAAGAGAAGGTGATATGAAGTAGTGTGTCAATATTGAATCAACCAAGGTATGCACCAAAGTAGAAAAAAAATAAAAGGGTACCTTGAACGATGTCTGGAACGTCTGGTGCTAGCAACGCCAAAGCCAAAAGCTGATCATGACCACCTTCAAAGCCTATCAGACCCTGATGACAACCACCACCACAATCGTAATATACTCTCAGAGGATAGGGGTCATCATGGTGATGCCCATTTCATACCACGTCTTCTCTCTAATGATCCAAACCTTGTATAACCTACTGCTGCCGCCTCGGCTATAATTGCCTCAATGGAGGAACCTAGAGCAGAACACCAGGTCCACGATGAGCGACCTGATTGGTCGATAACTATAGATGTTGATGACCTTGGAATTCATAAGAAATACAAATTCATGATCCCTTGACATAGGCCTAAAAGCCTCTTCCCATAGGAAGAGAGATGATGACTGGTGTGACCTACCCCCTAAAAAATAGAAACTCTTCTTCCATGAAAAACGGGAACCCCAAACCATAGTTCTTCTTAATGAGGAATCCTGACAACATCCATCTCACGATGATCCAGTTTTTTCTATTATTCTATCAACAACTTTTTTTGTTAATAAGACATCATGATCTTCCTTGAGCATAAACAAGGTGACATAGCGCTGGATCTATGGATGCAAAGCCTCCTCAAAATGCCTCACCCTAACCTCCCTATTTGGCAACAGGTTCGAAGCATTTCAAAAAGGTTCCTAAAATGGATTCCCAACTCTCACACACTAGAGCTCCCATGTAAATGGTAATGTATCTCTTATATTCTATATGAATTCCTGTTCTAAGAAAGAAACTCATCTATGAACTTTCTTAGAAATCCTCCCACAAGACCATCGACTCCTCGCAATCCTTGAGGAATAAGAAAAACCACTACCTCGCTGCCCCACATAGCATCATCACAACCCAAGGCACCCAATGGTCCTTCTGATCAAGGATTGAAGTGAATTCTATCACAACCTCCTTCAACCAGTATATCGTGAATGCATATAAAATGGATCCTACATAATTTTGTAGACTTTTGCGCTGAAACACTTAGAGTGACCTCCAATAGGTGTCATTATCATTAACCTCTACCCTGTGGTGATATGGTGGTGCATCCTACTGGAAATCTTCTATGAAGACATGATGAGGACATCGACCTAGAGAAGTACCTTCATAATTACCAATTAATAAAAGCACCTACACTTAGATTATGGAAGACTCAACATTAATTAGTTAAATTTTTATATCTATTCATTTTAGGGTAACCTACCCCAATGTATACCCATTCAAACATAGGCATAAATAAAAATGATGCTTGATACTTTCCTAGGACTCTACCATACAACCAGTATCACTTTGTTTAGTAGCTTCTATAAATATAAATGTTCGTGCATCAGATCATAGGTGTCCCTAAATTTCTATCTCTTAGTTGGTCTCTATTGTTTAAATCACTTGCTAAACTCGACTGAAAAAGTTACACTACCAACCCATGAAATGTCACCTATCCATAAATCATACTCTATATTATCCCTAAGCCTACATCTGCTACCACTTTTTCACGACCTCCCCTCTCCACATGTTGTACACCCCCCTAGTCCAACAATGTGAGAAGGGATATAGTGACCCCTAAGTCTCACCTCTAGAAGGCCCCAGGTTGGAGAATAACACTGAGGGTATAGAAAACACACAAATGGGAGGCATTACCTTCTAAGAGAACACATGAAAAATAAGGAGATACAATAGACACCGACCAAATCCAACTGATAATGAAATATAAACCAAAACCCAAGTACAAATATGTAATTTCATGAAAGAACTACTACAACTAAAATAGAATATTTATAGTAACAAATGAATGTAACAAATTAGTAATCACGAAGCCCAAACAGCTCATGTAACCCCAACCTCGTAGTAACCAGCCTAATCTCCACCTAACCCAAGTGACCTGAGATATTTTTTAGATATATGTGGGGTTACTATAATAGTATAATCAGT
Source organism: Viscum album (assembly GCA_963277665.1). Taxonomy (NCBI): domain Eukaryota; kingdom Viridiplantae; phylum Streptophyta; class Magnoliopsida; order Santalales; family Viscaceae; genus Viscum; species Viscum album. The sequence continues at coordinate 496,307,101 of OY728132.1, forward strand.
AAGAACCTCCACATAGCCTCCATTGAAAATGTTAATAAAGCATGCTAAAACACAATTAACAACAAGTGAAGCAAACTCTCCAACAAAACAGGTATACTATGTACCCAGCCAGACCATGGATACTCTAACTATGTATCACATTAAAGAGTATATAATATAATAAATAATATCAAGGGTACCCTTCTACCACTTCACCACTATTTTTCCTCTTTTCCCCAACATCGCACATCCTAAGCATCACTCTCAAAAAGGCTTACCCACAGACACATGGGCGAAACACAACAACATGTTTCTCATGCAACACAAAGCATACCCACAGACACCTGGGCGAAACACCACAACATCCAAAAAACCAAAAGTAAACATGTAGTTTTCTGGAGCCCCCATATCCCGCATATCGTGTATCATAGGCATGCATTATACAACAATCCATTACATCCCATACACCGAGTAAGGATCCTCAAGCCATCATAGCCTATACATGATACACCAAAAGTAGTCCATATAAATCTATATCCAGAATATATGTGTTTTTATAAACACAATTCCTTAAAACCCTTCTACAAAAATATATGGGAAAAACTAACCATTGTGACTACCATCACAAGTAACTACAAAGAGAAGATAGTGGGGCCAAATGGGGTAGTCAAACATCCATCCTCCCACCAGAATGTTGGAGAAATCAACCCAAAGGCTTAGAATCCCCGGGGTATTAAATTACTTAACTAATGGGGTGGGGTAGCATATAAGAACCCTAAAATTATAGACTATTCTACAGCTCATAACCACACTACGATAATAACCTAGTTTTAGACTCAAATACAGCTAACGTCTCTTGGAATCCCATCTTCCACTGCTAATATAAGGTATCATATAAGTACAGAACCATTTAAAGAGATTTATTACATTAATTTATTCTCATTTTATCAGTTTCACTTTAAATTAGAAAATTCACTAAACATTAATTAACAATTAGAAATTACACATTATATTTCATTAGTATCACACCATTGTTTCATTTCATCTAGGTATAGCCAAACCAATTACATGACTTCTCAATTATAATACCTTAGAATTGCATCCCAGAAACCTCCATCCCCATGGGTTAACATCATTTATTCATTAAATTATTAACAGCATAATTACATTCCCATATCCCTGGGAATTCTAGAAAAACATTCTAAGATACTAAACACAAGGTGGATAAAAAAGGTGATTAGATGAACTATCCATCATGTATTTTCCTCCTATAGTAGGATCATCAACCCGTACTCCCTCTTAAAGCTAAGCATGGAAAACATGTGGCATACCCCGCACGTCTTCATCCATTTTGGAAGGATGGTAAGATTGAACAACATCCTTGAGAAACGAGGAATGTAATGAGGATAAAAAACTTGAAATATTCAGAAAACATCCAATCATTCCAATCCACCCTGATTCGTCACCTCTGGTGTCATCCCCAACACCCACATGCATATATAGATGCATCTCTCTGCTCTCGACGTCTACTACTACCACGACCAATGTGCCTCCCTGCCCCCACATATCAATACAACCATCCCAGGTCACATCACAACACATGTAGCGGGAATCATCCATCATATCAACTAAGATCTTGGCCCTTAAAAGCAAGTCATCCATCCTTCACACATAATGGGCACTCGTGGCTCCAAAGCATAAGGCACTCAACCATAAAAGAAAAAGGGTAACTCAGAACCCTACCAGGCATTATATTTTATCAAAAAACTAGTTCATTAATTTATATTGAATTAACTTGTTCATTATTAGTAGGTTATAACTATGGGAAAACTAAACAGAATGTTATCATAGCTGTAAAAAATAATTAAAAATGATTACTTCATCATTTTGATTAACATAAAATTTCAATAACAAACATATTCATTTACATTCATCTTTGCCTATTGGAAAATAATTATCAATTAATTCAGAATTATTTTATTTACAAATTTAATTAATAAAAACATTCTAATAAGAAAATAATGTATATCACACTATCTAGAAAATCATGAGGCAGACCGTTATCATAGTGTAAAACAACAACATATGATCAAACCAATTCATATAATCCAGTTCTAGTATTTAATTAGGTCATTTCCATTGTGATACAAATGAGTAAATCATGAAAACTCTATGATTTCACATTAATAATTAGATAAGAAACAAATCCACTACCTCAAAAGGTTTCTGATGTTCTTCACTTGAGAATCTATCAATGCAGCGAATCACGATCACCATCCCTAAAACAACATCATCCACCTGAGGATGTCGTGGTCTGAAAAAATCAATAAATCAAAAGAAAATCCCTTAAAATTATGGACATCAAATTAAATTTCATGGAAAGGATGCACAAGAGAATAAAAATGAAAGAAAACAAATTAACAGAGCTATATCTTACCTCAGATTGAAGAAGAATTGAAGAAAGGAAGCGAGGAACTGATCCAAGATGAAGGACACCCCAATCATTGAAGAGGGTGACATTCGGGTCATCTAGGGTCAAGAGGGGATGCACTCAAGGTGCAGGGTTTGAGAAAAAGTGTGGTTGGGTGCCATTAAAATACCCAGTCATGGGGAAGTACACGATGTGTACCTCATTGTCATGTCATGTACTGCCTCGAGTCAAATAACACCGAAAAATGTGTTACCTCAGTGCATTGTTTTATTTTTTTCTAAAACCAGAATGGTACATGTCGTGTCCCCCTTGTTCATGTAGTGTACCCCTTTTTTCTATATTCTCACGACCAAAGTCCTCCAGACATCCTCCGAGCCTTCTTTGAGTACCTTTGTCTTCAACAACACTCAAAGGGTCAATCTATAGATATCCAAAACCTTACATCAGATACCTATAAAAAATTCTCATCCTTGAGAATCCAAAACCAACCACAAGAGGAAACAAAAAAGGGACTATTGAACATCCACCCCATGAGATACCTCTCAAGGCTTTCACCACCACAAGTCCTCACCCACATCAAAATATCAACCCAACACCTCACAAGAAACACATCCAGCTCCAAAACACTCTCCTGGGAGAGATACCTCTCAAAGAAAGAAATCCACAACCAGAAACAAAAGAAAGTCATCTCATAGATAAGAAAGGTCTAAAAACAAAAAAATAAACATCATTACATGAAAAGTTTTAAACATAAAACAACTCAGGATACTAAGAACGTAACTAAAAATCATGTTTCATGTACTCTCATCCTCGCCACCATGCCGCCAGAAGATATGATCCAAGGGGATAGAAAACCTCAAAAACACCTTAACTTTGTAGTCTAGGATCTATTGAAGATACTCCTAGAAATTTTAATCATTTTAAACGTTGAAATCTCCAAAATCAATGATGTTAGTGTCATCATGATGATAATGAAAAAGCTTCAACACATGAAAAACTTCGTGTTTCCAACACATCTATGGGGGAATTGCTACTCGATACGGCATAACTCCAACATTATCCCACACCTCGAAAGGCCCAAAAATAACTGGGGAGAAGTCATACTCCCATGACTAATACTTTGTTGCCCACGATGGGGAGTCACCTTTAGAAACATGTGATCCCCAACAACAAACCCCAATGGTCTCCTCCTTTGATCGACATATAGTTTCTGACGATCTTGCACTACCTTCATCCTCTAATGAATCACCCGAACCATATTTGTCTTATTCAACACTAGTCCTACCCCATGAATTCCTAACTATCCAACCCCATTCAAGAATAATGGACAATAGTAGGGTCATCGATACAAGGATTCAAACGAGGCCATAATTATGGTGGAGTGAAAACAATTGTTTTAAGAGAACTCCAAATAGGGTGAGTGCCTCATCCAAGAACCACCAAAATTGAGGACACAAGAGAGAAACATTTCTTCAAGAGTTTGGATGGTCTACTCATTCTACCTATCATTCTGAAGATGAAAACTAGTGCTACGTCATAGCACAGAACTGAAAGCATGTTGGAGACCTGTCAACACACTAGTGTTACAACAAGGATCTCGATTAGAAATGATTATGCTCAAGACTCTATGGAGTCTTACCACCTCCTCCAGATACTACCATGAAAAAACCTATACTAATTTCAATTCCTTGTTTTCATAAAGTGCGATGATTTTATCAAATGATCCAAAACCACCAATATGGCATCATGGCATCCCTAAGCTTGTGGTAAACTAGTAACAAAGTCCATTGATATGTCCTCACACTTCCACTAAGGAATATCTAATAGATGGAGAAAACCACTGGGGACATGGTTCTTGGCCTTCAACTTATAGAAAACCAAAAATCAAGACTCAAACTCTGCAACTGCATGCATTATCCCAGGCCATCATAACTGACTTCTCAAGGCATGATACATTTTTTCACTCTATGATTCCCCACTAAAGGAAAACAATGGAACCCTCTCAGAACTATATCAAGCATCACCAAAGGAATGAAATTCCTTCCCTGATACAACAACTGGTATTGTTCATTCTCAAACCAACCGTCAGGGGCCTCTCTAAAAGAAACTGACTCTCTCTAGACCTCCAACTCTAGATTCCCCAACAGGGACTCTTCCACCTTCTATACTAGAGATGACTTCACTGTAATAAAAAAAGGCAACATCTACCCCCATCCTATCCCATATTGAGATGTAATTATAAAAGTTTATCCATCACTCTCTAGGAATCACCAGTTTCACACACTGCATCACTATGTGACTTTCTACACAACACATCAGCTACAAAAAATTCCCATGTCTAGGTGTATACGATATTTCAAAATTGTATTCCTATAAGAACTCCACACACTGATGCTACCTCAATTTCAAGTCATGCTGGGAGAAAACATATCTTCAGCTCTTTTGATCAGTGAAAATCACAAAGAGCTCACCAATGAGGAAATGACTCCATACCGATAGAAAAAACACCACTTCCAATAACTCAAGATCATTGGTGGAATAGTTACATTCATGGGGATGCAACTACTAAGACCCATAAGAAAAAACCAATCTCTACTTAATTAGAGCACAACCAAACCCCAGATATTAAGTATCATAGAAAACATCAAACTAAACTCCCATATCTTTCATATAGAGAACCAGACAACTTACCAACTTCTACTTTATGTAATCGAAGGCTTCCTAACATTGATTAGTCCACAATAACACCTGATCCTTCCTGGTCAATTCTATTAGAGGTGTCGAAACCTTAGAGAAATTAGCTACGAAACTCATGTAATAGCATACAATACCAAGGAAACTTTTCACATTGGTCACTGTCTTGGGGGTTCCCAAGACACAACCACTTCTATCATCGAAATATCCATAGATAATCCCTATTGGGATATAACATTCCAAATGAAACAAAATTATCAATCCCAACACTCACACATTGAAAACATCCCAAAAAACTCATAGTGATAAAGGACCCCCAAAATGGCATGTAGATTCTCTGAATGCTCCTCTGAATACATGGATTAAACAAGGTTGTCTTCGATGAAAACCACCATGAACTTATCCAGGAATTCACAGAACATGGTGTTCATCAATCCCATGATCACAGTTGGAGAATTAGTTACACCGAATGACATTAAAATGAATTCCTAACGCCCATGAAGACTACATAATGAAGTGTTTGGAACATCCTCATCATTCACATTCATCTGATGATATACTAACCGCAAGTTGATCTTTGAGAACCAACTTTCACCCTTCAGTTGGTCGAATAAATCATCAATCCACATAATAGGAATGCAATTATTTACTGTCACCTTGTTTAAGCAACCATAATCAACATAAAACCATGAACTACCAGAAGAATTTTTCATGAACAAAACTGTTGTGCCCCATGGTGACACACTCAGATGAACAGAACCACACATTAGAAGACTATCAAGATGTATACGTAGCTTCTGTAACTTATAAGGGTCCATCGAATACAAAGACATAGAGATATGAGATTCTAATGGATATAGCTCGATCCCAAACTAGATCTCTCGGAGATGGGGTAATGCTACAACCTATTTTGAAAAGTCATTAGGCTACTCTTCCGAGGCCTTAGAAAAAACCAACTACTAAACATCTAATGAAATTAGAATCCTATCAGCTATCAAGGATGAAAAGGATGAAACATGTATTTGAACCATATGAGGGTCTCACTCACCATAAAACACTATTGGCTCTCCAAAAACATCAAAGAACAACACCTGCCTACTAAAGCAATCCACAATTTCTTGCACAAAATACAAAAAATCTATTCTGAAGATGACATCATATGGTGGTATCCATAAACATATGAAATATCCCCAAGAGAGGTGATACCTGAGCACTAGCTCACAGTCTCGGTATACTTTAAATAAGTCACCTCGACCTCCAAATGGCATACTCAACCACAAGGTCACTAGAATCCTCTCTATCACAAGTCTAAAATCATGGAAAATGGAAGGTGATATGAATGAGTGTGTCACTCCTGAATCAAAAAAGGAATAAAAACATGAAGAAAACTAGAAAATGGTACCACAAATGATATCTGTCTCACCTAGAGCAGGAATAGCTGAAGCATGAAGTTGACCATGATCTCCTGTATGTCCTCTCTGACCCTGATGATAACCACCACCATGGTGGTGCTCTACTCTCTTTTGATGGGGAGAAACATGGGGTTTTCCTCTCCCTACCCCATTTTCTCTCTACTGATCCGAAGCTGGTGCAACCTGATGATGCCGCCTAGGCTGGAACTTCCTCAACATAGGAATCTAGAGTGGAACACATTTTTCCCAATGACCGATCATAAGGGTCAATCAATTTCTCTACCAAGTACCTTGGCCTCCATAAAAAAATAAAGTATTTTTTCCCTTTTTAGAGGCCTAAGATACACCACCCCCATAAAAATGAGATGCTGAGGACTGGGATATACACCGATAATATGGAAACTATTATGCCCTGAAAAACAAGAGCCTTCGACCACAAATCTGCATCGTGAGGAATCTGTATGACTCCCCTCTCATGAAAATCATGTTTTAAATAATGCCTTTTCAATAAAATCTTCCCTAACCAGCACATCATGATATGACTTCAGCATAAACAGGGTGACCTGGCACTAGATATCGTGATGAAAAGCCTCCTCAAAATGCCTCTCCCTGACAGGATCATCAGGTAACTTGTACGAAGAATATCGTAAAAGGATCCTAAAAAAGGATTCCAAACTCTCACACACTAGAGATCCCATGTCAAAGTAAATATAGATCATAGAGATATAAAACATTTATGGTCAATTAACTAAAATTGTATCTTACCATGTCTCAGAACTACTCCCACAAGATCGCCAAATCCTTGAAATCCATGAGGAGAAATAACCACCACTACCTCGCTGCCCCATGCAGAATCATCACAACCATAGACACCTAGTGGTACTTCCGACAATGGATCAAACTAAATGATATATCAACCTTCTCCAAATAATCTACTATGAATGAATATGAAACGGATCCCTTGAACACTTTTAGGCTTTGGGGCTAAAAATCTTAAAGTGTCTTAATCTAGGGTTCGTCATTTTCAACCTCCACCCTGTAGTGATTTACTTGCATAGCCTACTAGATTTTTTTTGTCCAAACCTAACAAGGGAGTCGACAAGGAGCCATACCTACAAAATAACAAATAGTAAGTTCTTCTAAACCTGAAATAGAGAAGATTCAACATTAATTTATTAATTGTTTTATTTTTATTCATTTTAGGAAATCTAATTCCAATGCCTACCCATACATACCCTTGCACAAAGAAGAAAGATGCATGATATTTTATGAGGTCTCTACCCTAAAACCAGTATCACCTCATTTAGTATCCACTGTATAATTAATGGTTCTTGCATCAAATCATGGGGGGGGGTATAAAAACCTATGTCTCAGCCAGTATCCAATTTTTATATCACATGCGAAACTTTCCAGACAATGTTTCCCTACCAACCCATGCAACCTCAACTATTCCTATCACCAAGCTCCATCCTATCCCTCAAACTTCTATTGATACCACCTTTTCACGACCCCCTCCCTAAACGGTTTACCCCTCCCTGGCTGGAAATATGATAAGGTAGATAGTGACCCCCCCATGTTGTGCCTTTAGTAGGCACCCTGTTGGAGAATAACACCAAGTGTATAATAAAGACACAAATGAGAGGAATCACCCAATAGGAGAACACATGAGGAAGAGAGAGAGAGAGATAAGCAAAAAAAACATGAAGTCATTCTATAATATAATTGAAAACCAAGGTAAACATATGTAATGTAATGAAAGAACTATTACAACTGAAATGAAAAAATTCAAGTACCAACAGAAAGTGAAAACTGTAGTGTCCATGAATCATGAACAACTCCTATAACCCCAAGCTATTAGTAACCACCCTGATCTTTAACCTAATCCAAGTGACATCAAAAATGGTTTAGAAATATGTAGGGTGAGTATACTAGTATACTTAGTAATATCCTCCCCAGATCCTCGCGTGAAAAAGTTAATTAAGCATTCTAAAGCACAGTGAACAACAAGTGAAAGTAACTCATCACCTAAACCATTGTAATAAGTTCCCAACCTCACCAAGGCTCCTCTCATCATGAATCACATAAATGTATATATATTAAAATAATGAATATCATGGGTACCCTGCTACAACTTCCCAACTTGTTTTTCACTTTTCCCCAACATCACATGTCCTTAGTATCTCTCCCCAAAAAGGATTTACTGCAGACACATGGTAGAAGCACCAAAACATGAACCTCATGGAACATAATGCTTAATGGAAGACTCTTGGAAGAGGAACCAAACCATCAATAGAACCATAAGTAACTGGGAATTTACCAGGTTCCACCACATCTCTTATAACATGTATCCTAAGTCGGGCATTATTCTATAATCAATTACTGCCCATACAATGAGTAATGATCTTAAAGCCCTCACATCCTATACACATTACATTTATAGTAGACCATAGGAAACAATATCAAGAATATATTTTTGTAAATAATCACAAGCCATCATGACTATCTACACACATATATGGGAAAAACTAACCATTGGGCCTATCAACACAAGGAACTTCCAACAGACAAGAGTGGGGCAAAAGGGATATTCATCTATCTATCCTCTCACCAAAATGTTGGGGAAAACACCCTCAGGGTTTAGAATCAATGGGGTGTCAGTTTCCCTAAATAAGGGGGTGGTGTATCATATAGAAAAAAAGTACAGAATATACTATTTCCCACAACCTCCCTATGAGCATAACCTTGTCTACGACTCAACTATAGATAATATCTATCAGACACTTAGATGACACTTATAAGAATAGTTTTCTTATAAGAACACAACCATTTAAAATCTTTATTATATTACTTCATTCCATTTTTTTCAATTTCACTTTTTGTTAGACAATTCTTTAAACATTAATTATCAATTAAAAATTCCACATTATATTTCATTATCATCAAACAAATGTTTCCAGCCCTCTAGGCATAACCAATCCAAGTCCATGAACTATCAAAAATATTACCTTGGCATTACATCCAAGCAATCTCCAACCCTGTGGGTTAACACCATTTATTCATTCACTAATTAAGAGCATTTTTTACTTTACCATATCTCTAGGGATTCTAGAAAAAAAATTCTATGCTACTAAACCCAAGGGGTATTAACCCGGTGATTAAATGAGCTACCCATCAAGAATTTTCCACATTCAATAGAAGCATAGTACCATCCTCCCTCAAGAATGTAAACACGGAAAGAATGTGGAATAACATGTGCATCATCGCCCATTTTGAATGAATGGTAAGCAAGACCAGCTGCCAAGAGCAGTGTGGAATATAGAGTAGATAAAAAACCAACAAGATTCATTATATATAAAATCATTCACATACAACCTGTTTTATCACCCCTAGTTTCTTCCCTAACCTCGACATGTACAAAATGATGCTTCTCGCCACTCTTGGCATCAACTGCTGCCACAACCAAAGGGCCTCCTACCCCCACATATCAAAACTTCCATCCTAACTCATATCACAACACAATCATTAGGAAACAACCATCATATCAACTGGGATCTTGGATCTTAAATTTGGTCTCCATCTTTCATACACAATGAGAACTCATGGCTCTAAAGAACAAGGCACTCGACCTTATAAGAAAGAGGTTAACTTAGAACCCTATCAGGGAAAATCTTTTATCAAACAACTAGTTCTTTAATCCACCTTCAATTAACTAGCTCATTATTAGTAGTTTCCAACTATGGGAAACCTAAATAGAAATTCATCATAGCTATCAAAAATAATCAAACATGCTTACTGAATCAATTTGATTGACATCATATTACAAAAACAACCATATTCATCAACATTCCTCTTTATCTTTAGCCCAGAAATTATCAATTTTTTAGGAATTATCAATCATTACCATTTTTATTATGAAAATTCTATTTACAAAAAATCATAGATATCACACTATAGAATATCTAGGGGAAAAAAGTTATCAGGGAGTAAATAAACAACATGGGATCAAAAGGTTTCTGATGTTCTTCGCTCGAGAAATGATCAATGAACAGATCATGATCTCCTTCCCCACAAAAACTATATCCACCCATGGATGTCGTGGCACAACTACAGTAGAAAAAACAAAAAGAATTATTCTTTGAAACATGGAGACCAAGATACGATACATGGAATAGAGAGACAAGATAAGTCAGATCGATGTAAACCAATAAAAAGAGGTATGACCCACCTTGTAATGAATACAAATAGAATAAGGGAAGTGAGGAACTGTTCTTGGATGAAGGAATCCCCAAACCATGAAGAGGGAGGTGTTTTGGTCATCTTGGGTTGAGAGGGGGTGCACTCAAGCCATAGAGTTTGAAAATCCTAGGTGGTAAGTTGTCTTTAAAACACCTAAGGGTAGGGTAGTTCATGGTGTGTGCCTCCTCGTCACGTCGTTTACTCCCATGAGGTGACTTAGGCCAAAAAACATGTTTCCACAGTGCATTATTTTATTTTTATGAAACCTGAATGGTAGACATCATGACCTCCTTGGTCACGTTGTGTACACCCCATATTTCCATCTTCTCATGATTGAACTCTTCCAGACTTCTTCTGAGCCTTCTCTGAGAACCATTTTCTTCAAAAACATTCAATTAGTTGATCCATGAAGATTTCAGAACTTATACAACAAACATCACTCTTTATTTTCACTTAACATAGTAACTATTTATAAAACTTGTATTTTCATAGGTGCATCCTGGATTGGGGTATCTTGGCATAATGTAATGTAGTAGACTTAACATTTTCTTGTACATACTTCCTAGGATACAACTTTGGAGACTTTGAATTTGATTGATATATTATTGGGATTCTCTTACATACTTCCCATTATATAAAAATTGAGACTATCTAATTGATATTATAGGGATATCTAGAGGTACATACTATGTTCAAACTTATGAGTATTGCTTGACTCTGGTGTTGGAGATGACACTTCTCTTTAATGATTTGAGATATACATGGATGTAATACCACTCTCATTGAGTTGTTAATAAGATAGTCCCTAGGGTAGGGTTGATGCACAATTACTATACTTGATGGAACTTTTTTGCAGTAAGATATTGATCCATTTAATGAAGGGATGTTGACCATGTACTGGGATATGAAGATAATTCCCTACTGATTGACTAAGGTCCAGTCACATAGGGATTATTGGATTCATGATGTCATGAATTCCTATGGAATGAGACCATGGGATCAAACATCAAAATGGATTTATGTGGATTGAGTGGTATACAATCTAGCATAGTGACCGTTTACCGGATGTGAATATGTAATATTTCTATATTGTGATTGGATGGGATTATGGTTGATCCTAGGGTTAGTAAATGTATCCCACTAGGGAAACATACATTTCTTAGAGACATTTTTGGCGTTGGATGATATAGGTATTGTCAATTGGAATTAAGGACCAATGGATAGTCTTAATTATACACATCATGAGTGATAGAAAATTTATCTCAGTTCCTTATTCAATGGTTATCTAGATGATTAGGATTATAGACTCAATGATCTACTGTTGCTTAATTCATGATACATGTCTCCTTAATCATATATATATATATATATTTATGGGAATATATATAAACATATGAATAATATATATATATCTATACATATGTCATATAACATTGTACTAGCTGTGTCCTAGCTAGGTTGAGAAATGTCCTTGATATTACCATGTATGACATTGTCTTTCACCATATTTACTGAAATTATTATTATTATTATCCATATTAGTAAATCAAATTTAAATAAACATCATATTACTGGATATGTATTATACCAAATTATTTGTGTTCTAATGTGTTTTATAATCAAACCCTACTATAGATTCCATTTCACTAGGGTAATCGAGGAGATGTTCACTTGGTTTTACGCACAACATTTTCTAAGGCCAAGTTCTAATTGAGCAGGATGGGTCAAATATGAATATGGAATTTGGGTATGTTTTTTGGTTTAGAGTTAGTGTTAGTGAAATGATATTTTTTAATTTTATTACACAAATGAAATCAGCCTAGATAGAGATCAATGTTTTATGTATGGTACTATTCTTCTGTTCTTTACATCATTGAATTTATTATAACAATATGTCCTTATTCAGTTTGTTAATTTCATCCAAAATCTTTTTATATTCTACTATGTTTGGTTTTTTGTTATAGTAGATGTTTTACTAACATCAAATGAGGTAATAGTATCAAAACTAACACAATATATATCCTCTTTCTATTCGTGATCCTCAAGCATATATGAAGGCACACTTTAGGAATTTTCAAAAACTAGATCGGGGAACCAGATTAGTGGAATTCAGGCCAGGATATTAAAATAATGATAGATTCCACAATACATAACCCTTACCGGGAATATAAGATCACCCTTATTTTGTTTCCTTTCCCTAGGATATTAAGAATTAATATTTGAATGAGATTATAGATACATAATTTTTATGATCAATATGTTTTTTATTTTATCATTTCAAATGTAATGTGAAATTCAATTATCTATCTTGTTTACCAATACTTCTAAAATATTTTGTCATTAATGATGTAATTCCTTATATATATTTCCATGGTCAAAATATAAGTACAATCATATGGCCACTAGGGTTGGGTAATCTACAGATATGGAATATCCCATTAAAATCTCATGTATTTTATACAATTTGTTTCATGTCAGCTCTAAAGATTTACTACATCATTGAGAAAACATATTATATTTTCATTGTATACTCAAAAATAGGAGATGGAGTATTGGAGATGAAATAATACATTTTTATTAATAAAAGTGATAAAAACATTGGGCTATAAACATTTATTAGTATAAGAATGATTTGAAAAACGTCTAAAAATGAAATTTAATAATTTACAATTACAAAAAATTAAATTTCCATAATAAAAAACCAAAAAATGCATGGGTGGATATTACATCTTTATTATTGAATATGAAACTAAAAATAACAATAAAATATAAAATTTATAAAAATAAACTTTATGGTAATTTTAAAATAGTAATATTTCATTAAATTAATTTTTATTAATTTTCGAAATGTCCCAGACCAGCTGAATTTTTTTATTAAATTATAGAGAAATGATATTTTTCCTGTTTTTTTAAATTTTCATCATTTTTTTACCAAATGGTCCCAAAAATTTTATGTAAGTCTTGGTATGGGAATACATAGTTGGATTGGGAAAATATAAACTAATCGAACCTGACTTAGGTGGGGGTGACCTAGCTAGATTTTATATTTTAATGGGTTACACACCTTGCAAATGATGTTTCTAGCGGGGCAATATAAAGAACCCCCTTTTGGGGAACCACATGTTCAACATAATCAAATAAATTTTGAATGATATTTACCTCATATAAGGGTTCCATTTAACCACCCCCAAATATAAGGGTGGGGTGGGGGGATCATCCATGCATGTGGGAACATCCACCCAAAGAAAACACACACAGACACATATATAAAAATATATCCATATATATCAATATATATCAATATGTATATATATATATATATTAGTTTTACAGGAAGTCCATCAATCATTGATTGATCATACGATGATCATTTTAATTCTAAATATTACTCTATTAGTGGTCTTTAGAATATATTGAAACCCTATTTTGGAATCATAGAATTGTTTTTTCGATATTATAAATTAAATAATTATTGAAATTCTTTCATATTGACTGAATAAAAATGTTCACTCATGAATTATGGAATGTGGGAAACTTAAATTTCATTGAGTCTAGATTCATGAACATGCACCAAAAACCAAACATGCGTGTGATTGTCAAAACTCATGATTATCAAATAAGAAATTAAATTTCCTAATAAAGTTTTAAATTTCTAAAAATAACACTTATGTTAATTATATCACATTTAAATTTCATTATATTAATTTTTATTAATTATAAATATGTATTAATAAATCTAATAAAAATTTATTAAATTATATATAGATGAATTTAATTACTGATTTTTTAAATATTAATATAATTTGAACATAAACATGTCCAATATTTTAAAATAATATGTTGTATGGGCCTATAAAGTTGGGATGATAAAATCTAATCTTACCTATCCTAGCTTAGGTGATAGTGACCCAACAAGAAGTTTAGATCACCCTAGGTCACATAACTCAGAAAGGTGGTTCTTATGTGTGGCTATATAGTGAACCCCCTTGCTGGTACTATACATATACAACATATGGAATGGGTTTTATAAAGACAGAACCCACACATACAGGTGACTTTGAACGACCCCTCAATCAAGGGGTGGGGGGGGGGAACCATCCACACACGTGGGAACTTCCACCAACATAATATATATATATATATATATATATATATATATTTAACTACAAATAGATCATCAATATATCATAACTTGTTCATTCAAATTCAGATCCGTACAACATCAGTGCTGTTGGGACACAATTGAAGCCCACTTTTTGAATCATAGAAAATTTATAAAAAATATTATATTAAATACTTTCATTATAACATATATACTAATTGAATGAACATGTTCACTATGGAGTTGTGGAATATGGTTGTTTAAAATTTTATGATTCTAGATTTATAAATATGCATCAAATATAATATACCCATGCTTATATTCTTTTATGGATCATGTCAAAAAATACTTTTAACAAGAAAAAAAATCAAAAATAACCTTGTTCATTAATGTACAACAACATTACAAACCAATTATTAAAATTTTATATTTCCAAGGAACCATTCAATTCAAAATTTTGATCAGTCACACATAAACCATATCTCTTGGATAGCTGATATGAAATTTATGGCTACTAGAGTGAGAAAAAATTGCACTTTACGATATCCATTCATTCACTTAAATTACACACACTCAATCTATGGAATTGGAAAAAATAAAGACATGAAATTATCTTAAATTATCTCTCTAAAACAAGAGAGAATATAAATTTTGATGAAGCATTTACATTGAAATTTATTTGTGTTATAAAATCCTTTATATATCTCAGGTTAAATCTTGAAAAATTTCATTTTACCCTTTAAAAAAAATTTAACCCAAAAAAAACTTGTGAAATAAATAATGACTTATATTACATTGAAAAAGTATCATGAATGTTTCATTACATAGATATTACACAATCGTGTGTCATGTCATGAATTTGGATCCATAAATATGGCTTTTTCCTTCTATAGTAATTTATAGAGTCTTTAACACACAACATATGTTTGAAGAATAATATTTTATCACATTCAATTATATAATTTAATAAAATTTGAAAACATTAACAATTGAATTCAATTATTACTATTGTAATGTCAAATAATATAATTGATTTATTTTACTTATGATCATTTACATTTGGACATTCACCAGTCCACATATATGGGGAAAACTTCTTTCAAAACATTTAATCTTCCAAAAAAGTGGAACTTGGTCATAAATTTTGTGTTTGTCCCACCAAACCATTATCAATATAGAAGTAAAACTTATTCAAAAATAAATAAAGGTATCCAGAAACACATCATATCCTTTAAGGATATTAGTTTAATACATATATATAACTACATCCAATTAACTCTCTAAATGGAATATAATCTATTTATCTTACAATATTTAATAAAAGCATGATTTACACTTATTATAATCATTCTTATTTTAATTTATATATTTTAGATTCTTACTAGTTAGAAATAACTTCCTCTACTATGTCTATGGATTCATGAAAGGCACTACGATCCATGTCAAATAGGCCTAAGATATCTATTGTGATCAAATTTGAAATATCCTATATAGATAATAAAATTATTTTCATACAACCAATAAAGCAACCAACATAGGAAAATATTACATAAATTAAATTTAATGTATTTTATATTACATAAATGTATGAAATAAAATGGTACACGTTGATAGTATTCTAGAGTTAAGAGTGTGATAAATATTGTAATCGATATGAAAATCTAATGGAACAATAAACATGAAAACTTTATATTCAATATTTTTTCACTCTGATCCCCTCTAATTGAGATCACATAGCGAAAAAATAATTAGAAGAGGTATCAATGCATATGAATCCACAAAATCTAAAACTCAAAAATCATCTATGTCCCATTAGTATCAAATATCTAGACTATAAGACATTTTCTTACTACTATCATAGTATCATTAGGTTTTGATTATATTAAGGAATAAATATAATCAGTCCACATGATATGTATTCTAAGGTAGTATCCATTAAAAGAGTAGGTGCAGAAGTGTGAACACTTTTATGGTTATAATATATCATGCATAAAATTATAGGCACATGATATGGTAATGATTTTTGCTTAATTTTGATCTAGGGAACATACATTAATTAAATTCATAACTTATGAATTGTGATTTATTATATAAACTAAAAATAAGGATTTATTTCTAAAGATATGAATTTTAATGGTTTTTTTATAGTTTATCATGATATTATTTTATAATTGAATTGTTTTAATTGGGTTTATATAATTTTATTTCAATGGAAATTTCAATAAGTTGATTTTTCAAATGAAATTCATAATGCTTGGTTAAAAAATACAAAAAATATTTTTATTTTATGAGGATAAAACTTGATTAATTCTACATTGAGTATTATGGAATATTTTTGAAATAATTTTATTAAACTACGACTTCCTAGATGGAAGGATTTGTATATTTCTTTATTGTTTTTGATGATACGAGTTGATTATTATTATGTTTAAAGGTGATGGATAATTTTGATTTGTTATGGGTATGATTATATTTTATATGATAACATTATTTTATTTATCTAAATTTATATTTCATGGGAATCCATGGGTAGTTAGGTTCATATACTAGGAGACATGATGAACAAGATTATTATTTTGATATATCTAGTTTCCCTTAATTAATAATTTTTTCTAGTTATGTTTTTCCACACTCGATCTGGAAAACTAGGTAAAAATTATGTTTTAGCGTATGTTGTTTTCAATCATATTCCATCACATATGTGGATGAATTTTTTGTTTTATTAGATTCTACTAAACACTCATAGGTTTCAATTATGGTCATGATTTCATTGTATGTATCTTTATTGTTTCGTTATATTGTACCTTTGTTTCTCTAAAATTAATTTTAATAAAATTTTACATTTATTGAAAAGAAATTATATCATAAAAATTCCTAAATAATTTTTTTACATGGATGGGATCTATGTTATATTATGTATATTATGATTTTGAGGGAGGGAAATGAGATAGTTTTTTAATTATAAAAATTTAAAATTTACATTTTCCATGTATTTTTATATATAATTTTACAGTTCATTTTTAATAAAATGAAGGGGTGTGGATAAGATACCTAATTGGAAAATGTTTTTCCTGACTATAATGTTTCCAGTTTAGATGGTTTCCACATGAATGTGGAGGATTATCATTTCATTTCTTTGGATTAGTAGTTATGGTGATATCTAATAATGGATTCATTAGATTGAAACATATATATAATTGAGTATATTTTTCATATTTTCTCTTATTACTTCATTATTTTATTGAAATAGATAATTAGGCATAAATTACATGAAGATTTCATCATTTTATAGTATCATAGTGTTCTACTATTGTTTTTTATGATGATGATGTTAGGTTGACTAATATATTAGTTTTTGTATATTGTTCATGTTGTGTTTTTTCATATGGATTTTTTATTATCAATGTTTATCTAAAAAAAATATTCAATTTTTTGGCCTTAAATCATATCATATGATTGTATTGGACATCCAGGTAGAAGTACCACATTGTTTTACATATTTATCAGATTTAATCATTCCCAATGGTGTATGTATTAATGCTTAAAAATGGTTGTCTACTCCTAGAGACTAGAAAAGACCTTAGATCAATGTATTGGGATTTATTAGATACCAAAGTCAGGCATATCTAAGTATAGTTCATTATATAACCATTATCAACTCAGTAATCATCTTCTTTGTTCTTATAAAATATTTATAATAATTTTAATTCCAACACATGGAATAATCCAAAGTAGCACAATTATAGTTTTATATGATGAGAAATCAAAGATATATCTCTTACCATCGACCACATCACTAATTGGGATCATTATCATCACCCAAAGCATATTGAAAATATTACATTTTAACTAAAAATAAAATCATCATCAAAATCAACTAGGATCTTGAATCTCTCAATTTGGATTTTTTATCAATACACTTATATAAATATATATTAAACAGTTCTCATAAGATCATCTAATTTTATCTACCCCTTGAAAAATATTAATAAAAGTGTATTTTATAGTTTAAGTATCACTATTTTTAATGAAATGAACCATAAATTAATCAAATCTACAACCATTTGAGATGGATCAACTTAAAAAATGAAAATCATTAATTTAGAAATCAAATATTTTGATAAAAATATTTAGTATCTGAAATATTCGAAGAAAATTTACTCTAGTGATTTTTCATATTTATTTTGAAATTATATTATATACTAAACATAGATAAAAATTTATGTATTCATTCATAATAAGTTTTCTCCCAATTCAATATAATTTTTTATTTAACCTAGTGAAAAAATACCCCCTTTAAGATCAGAAATAATTCATTTGAAAATAAATCATGGAAAAATATAGAAAGAATACATGAATAATGATATTCTGAAATCACTTTTAAAAAATTACTATTTCGATAGAAATTATGAAATTTTGGACTCGTCCAAAATTATTTTACCCCATGTTGGGTAAAATCTATCTAGATTATTTATCATGTATTGTACACATTTATGTGTTTCAAGGTGGAATAAAATTTCAATTTTGAAAAATTCCCTTGTAAATAATTTTCTAGGATTTTAGATTCCATAGAATACTAATAAATTCACCACAATACATATAACTATCAATTACCTCTAAAGAAAAAAAAATATTTGAGAATAAATTGGATTCACCAATGTTCCTTTCTGAGATAATTAATGATTAGTGATCCTTCAAAAATGAGAAACACATTTCATGTCATCTTTATATATAAGAAAACTTCATCCAAGCTCTATTGATTTTAAAAGTTATTATATCCTTTGGTAGACTATTTACCTTTACGTACATATTTTTCTCATGAAGTTGAATTTTATTTTTCACATCTACAAACATGAAATATGTATTATTTTTTGCCTAATACATTTTTTAATTTATATCCTTGTTTCTCAAATAATTAGCATTATTTATAAATATGGACTTCTTTATTAGATCATTAATAATTATTATCATGAATCTTAGATGAATATTTTATTTCAAACCATAGATGAAATATTCTTTTTCATAGATGTGTTCCCCAAAAATGATCTTTTTATTTCATTCATGGAATGAATTTATTTGTCAGAAATAAATTTATTTGTTATTATTTTTATTGAAAAATTTCGTTCAATGATCCAACATGTATAATTTTTATCCATAATAAATCTTTTTATTATTTGATGTTGCATTTCTAATTATTTTATGGTTTTTTTAATTCAATGGTATTCTTTTGAACATTCCCCAAGGTGAACTAACCATAATTTATATTTTTTAATTTATCATATTATGTTATATTATTTCTCAAATATTATGTCAATTATTGGCGATAGGTATAAAATAGAATTCAACATTATGGTGATTACCATTGTTATAATTTAAAATGAAATTCCTTAAACATTAAAATTTATTTTTGTTAGATAGATTCATTCCCATATTTGTTCACTTTTCTTCAACATAATTCTTTTTCTATTAGTTTTATCTTTACTTCAATTAATACAAGCCTTATTCATATTCAAATAGTTAATGTGATAAATCAATAGTGAATTTCCTTGTGTCAAAATCATTCACAATACTAACAATAAACAATGAATCACGTTTTCATTTTTTTTGCAATCAGTTGGAATGAAAATGTTCTCTAATTTTATTATATTGAAACATAATTATTCCAAAATAATTTGGGGAATAATTTTTTTTCATTATTTAATACCTACACCGTTGATGTAATTCTAGGATCCTCATTTTTTATCCAACAAATTTTTATAGATATTGAATTATAACCTATAGAATTAATTGAAATAATAGCAGTAAATAAAAAATTATAATACAATAGTCACATATTTCTTTGAGAATAGAGTATATGTATTTTTAAATTATATAAATCACTTCATTACACAATAATGTGTCCCTTTTAAAATAATAATCTTATAAAAAACCATCAGGGTATCACATCTTCTCTCTACAGTTTTGGAAGATTCAACATATGTTTCTTCCAGATTTCTCATGTAATCCCTAATTCAGGATCCTCTTAAACGAGGTTATTATTTTTCAACCTAAACTAATATGACTCTTTAATCAATATATACATATATATTCATTATATAATGTTTTTATTCATTATTCTTTCTAATTTTATATTTGAGATTTTCTACATATTTTATTCTTTTATGTTTTACCTCCAAATGAGAATTCATAACACAAATGGTTACTCCATGTGATTCTTAATTTTTATGAATCATATCTTCAATTGTTTTTGTAAACATTGATTTATCATCACTTCTCCTTTCGGGGAATATATATTAGTGGTTTGAAAGTCAAAAATGATGCCAATAAGGAGTCCATCAATAATTTTTTACCTTCTATTTATTTCTAGAATCACAACATAATATTCTGGGATGTAAGATGTTGATGTTTTGATTTTTGGAAGGTAAATTTTATTGGTTTTCACAATGATGTTTTTGGGAATTTTATTTTAATGGGGTAGTAAAATTCTATATGGAATTTGGATTCGATTTCATCACATTAGGATGGGAGTTCAACATCTTGTATGTATTTTTTGTTGGAAGACCTCAAAAGAGTGATGGGTTGCTGAAACACCTCATCCAACCATCTTTCCTTTTTGTTGGATAGATGAGAGCCTTGAATATATTTTTATACTGATTTTGGTCTTGTGTTTTGTTGCATCAGGATGATTTTATATGAAATAATCCTATGCTTTGATAGGTGGGAGGCTTTAGAGAGAGATAGGTGTGATGATGCCTATCATCTAGTCCACCCTCCATATGTCAATGTGTGTGTGAGGGGTTCTCAGCCTCATTGTGTTTCCATCAATGTGAAAATTTTTGTGGTGGTGGGGGAACATTTTATTTGACTAATTTCAATACTGCATTGCCTTGTGGGGGGGAGATTTTTCCCTTGTTTATCATGAAATTTTCTTCTCATTGAAAATTGATGATTATTTTCGAACCACTGTGTCTGAATTACTTATTTAAAATTTTCAACTTATTTTTAATGGGATTCATATATTCCCATAATTTTGATGAGGTTCGTTTATTTTTTATATAATAATTGGGGAGTTCCCCTGCAACTTAAAAAAATGTAATCCTAAAAAATAGAACTTTTTCCAAAATTATTAATTTCATAATATGTTTAATCAAGTGACTCAATTATAAAAAAACTCATTTGAATCTGAACTTTTTTCATTGAGAGGAAAATTATCAATTGATAGAGTATTATTTTATCCACCTCTATTACCATTACGTATTTGTGAATACTCATTCTCATTTAGAATAGAGGTTATCTTTCCCAACTCCATGGATTCCTTTTTCCTTCATATTCTTCAATATATTATTATATTTATTGTCCATGATTTTTATTAATATATAAATAAAAATCATCCTGAAATTATTAGTTAATATATGTTAGAACATAAATAATTTGAAACCTAACATATCAAATCATTGGTATAACCATCGTTCAAATACATGTTTAAATTCTATGTGTTCTAGAGTAGTCACACTGAGAGGTTGTTGAATTAGTCTGGAAGATATTTTGAGGAATTATTTTCATATTAATAATTTAAACTTGTACACCTGTTACATAAAATGGATGTTATGAGAATAATTAATAAAAAACAAAATTCATGTAAGGATTAATGTAAATATATTAGATCATATATTATTTCCATGTGGTTATCCACTGATGTGGGTGAATACATCCATGTTATGTTTGGGTTATGTCCAAGACATGTATTAACTAATAATAGCATGAGATGAATAAAAATAGGGAAGGTATCATCTTGGACCCTACAATTATCTCCCAAAAACTTTATATTCATCTAAAAAGTTGTTTATACTATTTTTATCATGTTTTAGTTGAAATCCCAATCAAAAACTTCAAAAATAACATCAACCTTACCTAGAATATCCACACAACAAAATAAAAAATATTATTCTACAATTAATATAGTTTTGACTACGAGTTGTTATTTTTTCACAATAACATGCACTCTAGTATTCTTATAAATATCAGAATCATCAATATATAGGTATAATATAATCCTAAATGTTTTATCTTCCAAATATATATTCTCTATGAATTTTTGATAATTTTTAGTAAAAATAAATCTTTATTATTTATGTGTCTTGAAATAGGGTTTATTAAATAAAAATAGAATAATTCCATCCTCTATCACTCTCTCACACATTAATTTTCTAATTTATTCTCCAATTTTCTTAATGTTATTCTTATTTATATTAATGATTCTAGAATTTCCTAGAAAACTATCTTTGTATTATAAAACTATTTATAATCATTGATTCAATCATTTTAATATTATCAATATTTTGAATATATGA
Organism: Viscum album; assembly: GCA_963277665.1. Classification (NCBI taxonomy): domain Eukaryota; kingdom Viridiplantae; phylum Streptophyta; class Magnoliopsida; order Santalales; family Viscaceae; genus Viscum; species Viscum album. Next base: position 496,330,306 of record OY728132.1, read on the forward strand.
ATCTTCTTAATATTAAACTATATGATTCTATCATTTATAATATCCTGAAATATGTACAATGAAAACCTTCAATATTTTTCACAAGAATGGTTTCAATACAATCTCAATGAAAAATCTATATTCAATTTTCTATTGTCTTCATATTAATTATCTAAAAAAATTATCCTTTAATTCCCCATGAATTTCTCCCTATTTATTTATCTATGATTGTTTTCTCAATTAATTTCAATTATTGAATATAAAAAAACTATACATAAGTTATTAAATAGTGAAATGTAGTTCAAAATTTAATATTTATGTACCACGATACTATATCTCATCGAATAAGTTATTCCTTAATATTCTCCAATTTATTCATACATATGAGAAAAAAATGATAACAAGACGTGATTATATTGACCATCCAAAACTAGAGTCACACCATATTTTCAAGGCACATTCTTATAGTGTAACACCATCCCACATAGACATCTTCATTTAAAAATGGGTATGGCATATATCTCAAAAAATAATATTTTTCCTAAAATAACATAACATAAATTAAATTCTTTAATAATATGTTACATTCATAAAATTGATGATATTTAAATCATTTAATATATTAAATTATTTTAAAATTTAAAACCATGATATTTGTCATTCAAATATCCATTTCAATGTTGAAATTATTCATTTTAAGATATCCTGTGAACATAACGAAAATTACTACTAGAATGACTTGAAAAAAATTACCTGGCTATCTTTTACTCAAATATATACATTGAAACATTCCATGTTATTCATAAATAGGGAATGAAAGCATGTAATTACTCTTAAATGAGATATATATAATAATACATATCATTTGGTTCCATTTATTTACTATGATGTATGTTCAGAGTTACTCATTCATAACTTCAAAAATATTTACTAACTCATATTAATATCGTAACAATGAGTTTTTCATTAGTAACTATAATTCATCATGATTAAAACTTACCTAATAATGTATCCTAAAAATTTATTTTTAAATATATCACCCTTTCAGATGTCACATCCTTTGAAGAAATGTTATATCCAATTTGGAATCATCTTTTAAACATTATCAATATCACAAATATTCATCCTCACATTCAAAAGTAATTTTTTTAATTATTTCACATTCATATTCCATATCAGGATTCCACCTCACATTTTATTCTACTAAAAAAGTTATTTATATTTGAAAAGCTACCTATATAGTTACAGAAATTTTATTCCAGATATATTCATTATCGAACATCTAGTTTAGTCATAGAAAATTTTCCTAAATCCTAATTGATATTTATTTTTCAACATTATCTATCTAAAAGGGTTATATTCTATAGACATAACTCACCCTACATAGTTAAATCATTAATACCATATATTTTCATATTTTATTCTAACTCCTAATTTTTTTCCATTTTTCCATAAATCTATAATCGAAAACATAGCTCCATCATTCCCAATATATCTCAAAATATATCCGAACATCTAAAATTATCCTAAGTTAATTGAAATAACTTCTAAAACACATAAAATTTGTTAAATATCATCCATATAGTTTACAAAATTTAATATATAGTATAAATAATCAATTTGGGTACCATAACAAATCATTATTTACTTGAAAATTCACTTAACTGTGCAATAAAAAATAACTTCAATATTAGTGAAATATTATTTATCCAATAAATGAAACATCGTATTCATAAATAAGTAACTCAATTTCTTTATTAATCGCAATATTTCGTCTACTTAATACATTTTTATTCATGAAAAATAAAAATGTTGAACTAAATAAATTATAGTTGGATCCATTATTCTTTAATCAGAACAAACTCCTCATTTTCTTATATTTATTTTCACACTCATCATGAACATGTAGTTGAAATTTTTTACATCTAATACTTGAATCCTTCCCAAATCAATACTAAAAATATCATTAATTTTAAATATTGATAATATTCATTTTATAATGCATGAATGCATTTATAAAAGCCTAATAATTTAAAGAGAGTATGGTAACACAACGATAAATCTTAAAACCATAATCTCTTCATTAATTGTGATCCTAATAATCTCACCACATATTTTGATGGCCTTAAACACTAACAATAAATATAAAAATCATCAAATACTATTTTTCTCCTCAAAATAAAATGGCTACACCGACAAGGTATATTAAAAATTCCAATAAAGACCTTGAATCATTATTATTAACTTGGAAGCTAGAAACCTCTTAGAATAGAATAATTATATGTTGTGTAGCTTTAAATAAAAATAATGTATCCTCATTTATTATCAACTATTTGAGGATATTTATTACAATAATATTGTATTTTTATCAATATTTACATTGTTATTTACTTTTATGATCAATATTTAATAGACATCAAGTTGATTACAAAATATGACAAATATGAATAATATTTTCTCCAAGTTTAATGAACAGTTTTATTGTGATACAATTAAATATCAATAGAAGGAAACCAAGTCTATATAAAACTCATATTATATGAAATTATAAAAACACCTTTTTTAGATGTATATATTGTAATATTCTTTATGAAATTTATAATACATGACTTCGGACACAATCCATGAAATTTATTAGATTTATCTATATCGATATGTTTGTGGTTTCAACCATTCTCTTTATATTGTATAATGTAATGAACTAATAATTTCATGTCGTGAATACTTGAATATCATTTATTTACAAGTAGTACATTACCTTCATATACTACTAAAAACATAAAAAAATATCCATGTAGTCCACTTATATACCTAAAAATCATAATTTTTTTGAAGAAACCAAACTCTTTTACTATATCATAATTTTAAGCATTTTAAACCTATAACTTTTGGATAACTTACTCATGAAAAAGTAATTATTTCCATAGAAACATGATGGTTTCAGTGAGAAAACACAGGCTATCAGAGGAAAAAATGTCTGAAAATTTAAATAATTTCTTATTCCAAGACTCAATTATAGATTTATCTCATTCTCATGAATTCTATCCAATTAAAGAAAGATTTTTGTTTTATACCACTTGTCTCCATAAAAATGTAATAATTTATTTTAAATATGATTGAATAGTTTTATCATTTGAAATGACAATATATTAATTTAAATAACATATTCACATGTTATAATGAATCTTATTTTTGTTATACAATGATATGTGTATAGTTGCAATACTATTTAAATTGGTATTAGAAAGAACAATAATGTTTAGCACCTTCCATTAGACTGTGGATAGGATTATACCACAATTTCAATCTATATAAAATTAAATGAATGTTAAAAACTAGAAAATTATATCTGAAAATGCTCTTATTTAGCACCCATGTGTTTAATATATAGATATACTATCCTCATAAATATAGTATATCATATTTTATAAATAAATATATTTTACTAAAAAAATATAAGCAACATTTTATTTCATCCACATATAACAATATATATGATCAATAAATAAGTTCTATAAATATAGATATAATATGGTTTGTAAATAAGACAAATTAAACGATATAACTTAAATTTTTAAATATGATGGGTCTTGGAATCCCACAAATACCAGAATCGTTAATACCTTTAACGACCCATTCTTGATGTATATAGATATTTAAATTTATTTTTTAGAATAATTAATACATTAAAAAAAGATTCACAAAGACCATATTAGTTTAGTTCCTTTGAAAAAATGGAACATAATCATATAACTTGGTGAAATATCTTTTACATCTCCCATAAAGATCTTCCACATTTGTTTTCCTAACTAAAACATTTTTTTGTATCATGTATAAAAGAAAAAATAAAAATGGTGAGCTCAAATTCTCAGTAAGGGAAAACATTGAAAACATAAAACAAAACACAAACATAAGAATATAAAAACGTGATTATTATATTTTAATATTAAAATCCAGAGTCATCAAATAAATCCTGGAAGTACGAATTGCGTAGATCATAAAGGAACATTAAACATGATAAAATTACATCAACATAAAACATGGAATTTTGGAAAAAAATAAGACCATAATAAGATTTATATAGTATACATGGAATTGATTCCATGGACATCATAGTGGAAATATTCTTTTACTGAACTATATTTACTTTTCATTCCAGCCATATATTACTAAACCTAAATTACTAATAATTGCAGCCCTATATTGCAGAACTAGATTTACATTCCAATATAGTCATGTTAATCACATGAGATATAAATTGTTTCCCAATTAATTGGAGGTAGATATAGGTCTCATCCATATCATAATGAAATAATTCTTACATGTTCCACCAAAACATAAATCATTCATCATAGCATAAACCAAGAAATAAAATGGGTTTTTTAAAATTCATTCAATCATAAAATAATCCATATAAAATAAAAGGATTTCGTAAAAGTAATTCCATCATAAAAAAATTAAATAAAAGTAATAATTTGTTTAGAAACATAACCCTATATCATCATAGATGGAAAATAATTTTTATAAAACATTTGAGCTTAATTCTTGAAAAAATATCCTTTCTTGTTTAAAAACATTTCTTTTCTCAAAATTCCACACAATTTTAAAAGAAATGAATTTATTGGAAAATAAACATGAAATCATGTATAGTAATATTCATTGAAATAATGATTTATAAATACATAAAAATATATTCATGACATATAAGTAAAAAACAGTCTCCTATTACTTTTATCAGAAATGTCAAAAAGTTTATAGTATGGTAAAAAAGAGAGATTTCTTTAATACCATGTATTAAATGTCAATAATGGTTAAAAAGAACATTAAAAATACATATAATAATTTTTAAAATTTTATGAAATCATTTTTAGAAAACATGGACCCTAATGATAAATATACCCCAAGTAAATACTTTCATGTAAATTATATCAGATTAAAATAAGAATGAAAAATTATCCCTCTCCACAAGTCCGATATACATCATATTTATTCAAAACTCTTATATAATGGGTTTATAAATATTATTAAATTTTAATAGAACAATAACAATATTTATTATATAATTTATTATTCACTTATTACTTCATATTACATGTTCATTTATCAATTCCTTACTAAAGCTACATTTTGGGTAATAATTGTTTTATTTATCACACATGTTTTGAATTGTTTTTCTTGATCTTATTACTTCGATCATGATCTAATATCTTTTATAATTTCAAAAATTATTTATATATCATTAATAGTCTATATATAAATATATATAATAGATAGTTAAATGAAATGGAATACACCGTTCATGGAGATGGTAGGCCGTATGTACGCATGAAAATTGTTTCTATTTCCATATTGAATTAAATGAAATAAATGTAAATAAAAAATATATATATATATAGTAGAATTATTATTTCATATATTTCATGATTATTTATTCTATATACTTTATAATAATTCATGAATGGTTAACATAGGAAACAAGTCTCATTGCGTCGTGGAGACGGTAGGCCGTACGTACGCACGATCAGCGATATCATTCACTTAATCATTAAATACTATTGAATTGAATGGTATATTAATTTTAAAGAATAATTATCATGTTACATTAATTATTTACTCACATTATAATCATCATAATACCAATCCAAAATAGGTATTTTTCAAAAACAAATTACACCACGGCGTGGAGATGGTAAGTCGTACATACACACGCATGGTGATACTATTATTCGAAGGATGGATAAAAGGAGGTATAATCATTAAACATAATTAAAATAAAATATTATTATGTAGAATATACTGGATATATAACATTATTATGAGAACTACATAATAAGAGTAAGTATATGATGAAATGAAGTTGGAAAGATATGATAAAACAATTACCTCTTTTTCAAGTATCTTCTTTTGATTTGAACAAAAGGTCTCCCTAAGATGGATTTATACCTAAATTGTGGCTTCTAAGTGTAAGGGAGGTATTTTGGGAGAATTTTTAATATATTTTTGTATATACAATGTGATTTAAAGGTGTGAGTATGTTGGTTGAGGTGGTTTCCTTTTAAAGTGGGTGGAGGTACACTTTAGAAAAGTCTTTCAATATTAATTTATTATAAATTTATTTTCTGTATCTAATGGTCCCAAACACATTTATTTAGAATATAAGATGATTATGGGTCGCAATAATCTCTTAAAATATAATATAGGTATGTTTTTTTAAACCTTATCATTTTGATTTATCCTTATTTAATATATTTAGTTTTATTTATGATAATAATATTCTAATTATTGAATGGTAAACAATATTTACTAAACTGTTTTTAATTTTCCATAATTTGATAATTTATTACCTCATAGACCATATAAATTTCACTTTTTAATTTTTAATTATTTTTGTTATTTTCAAATAATTTAATAATATGTTATTTTTATAAAATATCAATAGTGTCAATTCAAAAACTATTCATTTATTTGATTTTAAATAAAATCCAAGAAAATGATAAATTTGTACAAAAATGTTTAATACACTCCTGACAAGGAATTGTGGTGTATAAAATTAATGTATCACATTAATTAGTTCATTTGATAATTTTTTTAATATTTTTAAAACCAATTATTTGTTACGTTTTCAATAAAATAACTTTTTCATCATTATTGTGTCATCATTAATGGTAATTATTAAATCTATTAAAAATTATAAATAAATTCACATGATGGGTATAATTTCATTATATTTCTGGTGACTATTTATGTTTGATGTTTCATCAAGTTTATCACTACATTAATATTATTATATTTATAATTTATACGAGAGTGACATGTTGTCACTTTCTTTTGTTGTAATTATATTTACATCACATTCATAGAAAAAATAAATTAAATAATTTACTTCCATAAATTAGGTGATATTGTACTAATTAAATTACTCTAATAGAATTTTGGTAGGTTTTAGGGTAATTTTATTATCTTTATCACATTGTTTGTTAACCTAAATTTCCATATTTACCTTTAACGGTGGTAAATAAAAATTATCATAGTTACTACTTATAATATCCAAAAAAAATAAAAGTAACACATTATAAAAATTTCGACCCACTAATTCCATATATGGAATCCATTTTTCAAAATTCAAAACACAGAAGTTTCATTAGTTAATTTAAAATTAATTACTGTTATCAAAACTAGAAAGCGGGGTTTTAAGAAGTAAAATCTATCAAATTATTGAAATATGTTTATGAAAAATTCAAATGTGAAATTATATCCAAATTTTTTTTATAAAATTATATAAACATAACCCAATTAAAATTTAAAACTAATTAAAAAGATAATCTAACTATATAAATAAATTATATGAAAAAACACATTTTAATTAAAATGCAATATTGTTCACTATTCCTGAAAAGATGAATTTTATAAGAAAATACCAAAAAGTCAAGAAAAGTAATTTTTGATGTCTCGCTTATAACTATGATTTTTATTTTGATAAATTTAATATATTAAATTATTAAAAACTGGATTTAAATTTGCGGCTCCCTCAAAAGTCAAAAAAATTACAGTTTTTGTAAAATACTTTTTTAGAAAAAAATTAATTAGTTCTTATATCGTGTCCTAGAAAATACATAATATGAATTTTAATGTTATATAAAATTAAAAATTTTGTTAATAATCTTTGTAATAGCTAGTTTATATCTCATTAAATAATAATATGTTAAAAAAATATCGTTGTTTAGTGAAACCCAGTATTGCGTACAACCCAAGTTATTGAGGAAGGTGACTCATTTATGTAATGAAATCTAAGTTAGTGTTGCATTTAGTGAAAGTTTCCTTTGTTGTTGTGTATAACATAATCCAAACATATTTCATTAATACATTGAACAAAATCAATAATCAGTGTTTCATTAAATGAATTCTATCAAAATAACATGAAATTGTGTGTATGACAAGCTAAGTATAGTGTTGTGTATACTACAAGCTAATACGGTGTCGTGTATAGCGCAAGATAATTATAGTGTATCATACAACATAATAAGTCAATGAAATAAAAAAGAAACTATGTAATAAAATCTAGGGGTGTAACATTATACCACCCTTAAAATTAATTTTTCCCTCGATATTCTTCAGGGTTATAAAAGGTTTACTACTTAAATGTTTTTTTAATAGAAACCCACATCATAAAAAAAGAATACTAAAAATTAATTTAAAAAAGAATGTTTAAAACATAACAGTTATGCAGTGTAACTCTTCATTGGGTATCCACAGATGAGAACATATGTGGGAAGTGAAATCGTGTATATGGAAGAAATATCTAACCACTATGTTCTGATGGATAGTGTTAGAGAATAATGATTCGAGAAAGTTAAGAACCAGAAATCCATAAATCTGAGATGATTAATAGGACCATATGATTCATCATATATGGAGGTACAAATATAAATTTTTTGGTTTTAGGATCCTTTCACAAATGTTGAAGCATTTCGTATGAGAATTAATACATTCTTGATTTTGGAAAAATATGACTGTTCATTATGCCTTGAATAATTTCTACTTCATCGCTTTTTCAAATAAATGAAGTTGAATTTATCTATTATTGAAGTGTTATAAGACCATGTAATAGAATGATAGGTCATTCCATCTATTTCATCAAAAAGGATATCACAGGTAATAAAATATGCATATGTCCACCTATACTAAGATAATACATTAATCTAACAAACTTAAAACAGAATATAACTTATAATATCCCTAAATGGATAACATTAAAATCCTTCAAAAAACTAAAAAACTAAAAGTTTAGAAAGGGGTGAACTAAATCATCTATAAATTTATCTCCCATATCTCATAAGGTAGATCTTGGTTATCAGATTCAAAACATGTGAATACCATAAATATGTATTCTCTTGAAACATCAAAATAACATGATTTAACATAGAACCTTAGTGAAAACATATATTTTGTGAAATTTTTTTCCTTCCACACAACCAAAAATAGCATATATTCTACACACTCAAACCATGATATCACTATATCCTTATGTCGTTTATGAGGTCTCTAATACTATCAAACATATCATTATCTCCTTATCCATTCATTATGTGCATATCACGTGCTTTCCAAAAATATATCAATAACGTTTATTGGTTACCAATATCATTGAACATTTAATTTCAAATACTTAAGGACATACAATAGTGTAACAATCCTTAGATGGTTCTTTATTCCATAATACCATAAAATTACTTATGTAACATTATTCTTGATAATCATGTAATAATTCTACAATATTCTTAAACCATTGACAGAGCTTCATCATTTTATCCGTTAATATTTTTTTATCTCATATATCATTTGTAGTCTCTTCACCATAATCAACATAAATACTACCCATATGACTAAGCTAATTCTTTTCATGAGATTTTTCCTTAGGGAATCAACTTTCATAATGAATGTACATTCAACTTATAAAAACATTTAAATGTCGTTGATGTCTTAGAAATATAGTTATCCTTATCTATTGTGTTAACTGAACATTTTCCATTATAATTACTCGTTTTGGGTCCTTCTTTTCCTCACCCAAATCATCTATCAGTTCCTTTGAAAAATTCTCATTTATTCCACATCCCACATGATTTACAAGAGGAAAATTGAACTTTCATTCCACTATGATCACCATGAAACTCCATATTTATTTTATTAGTATGTTTAGGAAACACACCAAATTTGGGATTATTGACCATATTATGAGATTGCTGAGTAGGAATAATTACAATTTTTTGGCCCCAATTCCCATTTCAATTGGTTTATCAAGAGTAACATCATTCAATTTTCCATCATATTCTCCAATAACATCAATCCCCATATTTATAGAAATTTTATAAAAATCGAAAAGAATAGTTTGTGATGAAAACATCAAACTATAAAAACTACATAATGAGGGGTATATTCAATCTCTAACATCTTCAATTTAATCCTAGGTTATTAATGATCGTTACCATAAATATAGGACTATAACATGTAGCTATAATTACCCTTAGGTACATCCCTAGAAATACCATAGAATAATCTCTAGGGATCTCACTAATGTTTTCGCATCCTAGTCTCCAATGTTTACCTAAACCTTCACTCTAATACCTACTATAGAAACGCAAACTTGACATACAAAAGTATTATATTTCATTTGCAGAATACATAATACATAACACAAAAAGACACCCAAAGACTGAATAAGTTTATTGCTTTTGGAAACATGGAACACAATATTCTAACCTAGTGAATGATCCTCAAAATATCCCATAAAGATCGTCTATTTTTGATTTCCTACATAAAACATTTCTTTGTATCCAGGGGAAAAGAAAAGATAAAAATGGTGAACTCAAATACTCACTAAGTGTAAACATTGAGAACATAAAAAAACCATAAACATATGAATGTAAAAACATGAAAAAATGTTTAAATATCCAAATCATGGGTTATGAAATAAATCATTGAAGTACATAAGGTATAAATCATAATGGAACATTAATAATGATAAAATGGAATTAGAATAAAACATGGGATTTTGGAAAATAAATAAGAATATAATATAATTTCCATAGTATCCAAGGAATTTCTTCCAATACCATCATAATGGAAAAAGTTCACTACTAAACTGGGATTACTTGTCGTTCCAGCCATATATGACTGAACTAGATTTACTTATCATTCCATCCCTATATAACTGAAACATATTTACTTTCTATTACAGTCATGTCTATATCATGAGATATAATTTTTTACACAATGCATTGGAGGGATAAATAGGTTTCACCAATATCATAATGAAATTATTCTTCCATGTTCCAGAAAGACATAAATAATTTATCATAGAATAATCCATTAATATAAAATTGGTTTTGTAAACATCATTCAATAATAATATAATCCATATAAAATAAATGTATTTCATAAAAATAATTATATAATAAATAAAATCAAATCAAAGTAATAATAAAGATATAAACATAACCCAATATCATCTTAGATGGAAAATAATTTTGATACAATACTTGAGATTAATTCTTTTGGAAAATATCCTTTCCTCTTCAAAAACGTTTTCTATTCTCAAAATGCTATGCAATTTAAAAAATAAATTTAGTAGAATATAAACAACAAATTTAATAGATGATTATACTTTTAAAAAATTCTTTATGAAGAAATAAAAATATGTTCATGTCATATAAGTAAAAAAACATTCTCCTCATTATTTTTAAAAAAAATTCAAAAAGTACATCATATTATAAAAAAAGTATTCCTTCAATACCATACAGTAAATGTAAAAAAATGGGTGAAAATTAATGTATAAATATAAATAAGAAAAATAAAAATATTGTTAATTTTTTAAGAAAACATGGACATTAATGATAAATATACCCCCAGTAAACACTTATGTATAAACAATCTCGGATAAAATTGAGATTTCAAAATTATCCATTACCTTAAGGCCGATATGCTTTTTATGTATATGAAACTCTAGTATAGTGGGTTTAAAAATATTATTAACTTGAAACAAAACAATATTAATATTTATGATGTCATATTTAATTCACTAATGACTTTATATTACATATTCATTTATCAATTCTGTGCTAAAGTAATGTTTTGGGTAATAATCATTTTATTTATCGTGTGTGTTTTGACTTTTTATTCTTGATCTTATTACTTATATAATAATTTAATTGCTTCCAGAATGTAAAATATTATTTATATATCATAAATAATCACTATATATATATATAGACAAATGAAATGTAATACACCGTTTACGGAGACGGTAGGTTGTATGTACGCATGAACATTGTTTCTGTTTCCTTATTGAATTGAATAGATCATGTAAATGATATATATACATTTAAATATAGTATCATTATAATGTCATATATTTCATTATTATTTAGGATATATTCATTATAATTGTAATTTCCCAGAACTGGAAGCCACTACACTGGTGCTCCGAGCAGGGTGGTTACATGACCTTAACCTCGCCTCCTCGTATGCCAAAGGCTACTGACTAGCAGTGGTGGTCTATGGTGTAAAGTGGGGAGACTATACCCCCAATTTTATCAGAGTAATCACAATATAAATAAAACAAATAACAGAAACAATTACCCATAAACAAGGAACATGTTTAACAACCATTTCCAATAATAAATATTCCATGTCATACTACAAGTGCAAGAGTGAACAAAAACCCAAAATAAGGACAATGGAAAAAAATACCCAAAATGGTCCTGACTCCAACTCCAGATCCTCCACCAAGTGCTACCCATATCCACTCACTATCTATCAAGGAGATTTTCCATTCTCCTGACCTTAAAACATGATGTCTGGTCGGGTAGCCAACGACGGCCCGAGCAGTGTGTGAGTACAACTCAGTAGGCCACCACCAACGGTGTCTACAAAATCTCTAGTATGAATAAGTAGTGCATGAAAACGTAATATGAATGATAATTTCCAAGTAATTAATTAAGGTTCCATTAACAAGTTCAAGGTCAAGACATTTCCACTTCTATTACCATTCTTTCACACCATTTATCATCACTTACCATTTCATCACATTTCCATGGGTTAATCCCAAACATTTTGTTACATGGGTCTAAGGATAACAATCGCATGCAAGGGGGAGAACACACCACTATCCTATATAACTAGGACTAACCCCCTCATAGTGACCATAACCTCACCTCGAAGCCTCAGTCCGGGTGGATGAAACCATTAGGAGAATAGACCCTCAGTCCCCGTTCCTAACCCATGCAGTAGGGTGGAGTTTAGAACCTTAGTCGTAGATCATCCCGTGGGCGTAGATCCTTAAGTCATACCCAATACAACCAAGCCATGTGCACATTATTATATATATAAGTAACCATCAACCATCCTAACCAATGACCTTCGACAACAATATTCACAACAGCCCACTTGGGAATTCACATTACACCTTAACCCATTAACACATTACCATTTTACATCATTTAACCATTCAACCAATTCCCATGTGATATGACTATCTCACTATGCATTTAAAATTAAAACCCTAACCTATCCCAATATTGTCTTAAATCAGTTTACACATCAACCCATTTAATTTGTTCTTCATCCCATGAATCAACCATTGATGCAAACATGTTATCATGTCTCTACAATTCACTACAACAAGGTCACTTGTTTAATATCAATTCATGTTTCTGGGAAAAGCCGAAACATCCCATGGATGGTCCTAGATTAGGTCATGTCAATCCTGAAACATCCCACGGGGATCATGAGGGTTCCCATTTGCCATTTTAAACAAAATTATTACCAAACATTCCAAGGTTATTCAAAACATAACAAATGAGAAACAAGAATATAACTAAACATGCACAAATACCCAAATAACTATGGGATGTCACTTGTAGACCACCTACCTCGAAAACGTGGTTGAACAAACTCTCAATCGAGTCCTTAGACATCGATCCAGCCATCCTTTGGAGCTTCAACCTAAAACTCACCCAAAAGATAGGGTTTTAGAGCTTCTAATGAAGAGGGAGAGAAGATACAAAACATAAAACAAAAGGAGAAGAAAGGATGGTATTAGCCTTACCCAGAGCATCGATACACAACCAATGACACCAAAAATTCCTTAGAAATGAAGAAGATCGATCTCTTGGATCTCTTGGGAAATTTGGTTAATTCCAATAAAGAAGACTGAGGAATGGAGAGGAAATCCAAAGTTGGGGTTTAAAAGCCCAGAGTGGCAAACTAGTAATTTTCCCAACATTATGTGGCCACACAGTTTAGCTGCATGGTTTGACAAAATGTGCACAAACCGTGCGCATACTACTGCACGGAGGAGAAGGGTCGCATAGTTTTTCCTTGGTAGGCGGCACGGTTTGCCCTAGTCGTGCGCAAGCCGTCCACCCTAGCTTCTCTTGCCCAGATTTCCTTTCTTTAGTTCCTCGAGCCCCCGAAACACCCCTAATACCTCTCACACCTTCAGAAGACATCCCTTGAATCCAAAAACTAGGGATTCAACCAAAACATAACAAAAAACATACCTTTCCAAAAATCGGTATCTTACAACCTCCCCACCTTATAACGGCTCATCCTCGAGCTGAGTTTCCAAGCTTCATTGATCCACCAAACAGAAGAGTTCGGGCCACTGAGCCTGCATAACCGACACCCACTCCCAAGTTTCTTCTTGAACATTCCCATTCTACAATAGTACTCACACTAATGGAACTACCTTTCCCCACAAGACCTTTTCACTACGATCCACCACACAAAACGGATGCTCCTCAAAGGACGCATCAGCCTCAAGCTCCACATCCTCAACATCAACCACATGATATGGGCCAGGGTGATACCTTAGAAGCTGTGACACATGAAACATATAATACATCCCACCATACTACTTTGGAAGAACCATTTGATAATCCAGTGGTCCGATCCTTTCCAAAATCTCAAAAGGTCCCACATACCAGGGTGCCAACTTACCCTGATTTTGAATCCGACCGTGACCCAACCTTGGCGACACCCAAATGAACACTTTATCACCCACCCCAAACTCAATGGATCTATGCCTCCGATCTGCATACGACTTCTGCCTACTCTGAGCCGTAGACATCCTCTTCCTGATCAACATAACTTTCTTTGAAGTCTCCTACATGTGACTTAGCCCCAACAACTCAGATTCGCTGGCCTCTAGCCAACACAATGGAGATCTACATGGCTTCCCGTAGAGTGCCTCAAATGGCGCCATCTGAATCGTATACCGAAAACTGTTGTTCTATGAAAACCCAACTCACGATAGGTTACTCTCCCAAGAACCACCAAAGTCCAAGACACAAGCTCTTAACATGTCTTCCAACACATGGATCTTACATTCCTACTGCCCATCCATCTGCGGGTGGAAATAAGTTCTCAAAAACCCATGCGTACCAATCCCCCTCTACAACCCTTGCTAGAAACGCGATGTGAAATTCGGATCTCGGTCTGAAACTATGGTTCACGGAACACCATGAAACCAAACAATTTCACGAATATACCGCTCAGCCAACTAGTCAACGTAAAGGTCTCCTGAATCGGTAAGAAATGAGCCACTCTTGTTAACTGATCCAAAACCACCCAGATTGCATCATTCTTCTGCGATGTCCTCGGAAGAACCATGAAAAAGTCCATTATTACATCATCCCACTTCCATTTCAGAATGGGCAATGGATGCAACAAACCACCTGGGTGTTGATGCTCGGCCTTCACCTGCTGAAAGGTAAGGCACCGTGCCATAAATCCTACAACATCCTTCTTCATTACAGGCCACCAAAACTACATTTGGAGATCATGGTACATCTTGGTCAAACCAGGATGCACTGCCCACTTTGATTCATGGAACTAATGAATCAACTCTTCCGACATATACTTTGGCACAACCATACAATCATGAACACAAACAACACCATCCACACCGACGGCCCCACCAGAAGGTAGATCCCCACCTTTAAGATTTTCATTCGTGATCAAACACTCGGGATCATCAAGATGACCTTCCTTTACTCGACTCAAAAGAATCGACTCCATCTCTAAGAAAGAAAGAGTGACCTGACCACTCTCCTCCAGCTCTTACAGGTTCATTTCTGCAAACAAAGCCATCACATTCCACTCAGTGATGGACTCCTGAACCACCTAATTCAGAACCTTTTTTCTCATAGCATCAGCAACATAGTTTCCCATTCTAGGCGTGTACACCAAATCAAAGTCAAAAGACTGGAGATATTCAACCCATATTCTCTGCCGAAGATTCTGATCCCGCAGTGAGAAGATGTACTTTACACTCTTATGGTCGGTAAACAAGGTAAACCATTCTCCCAACAGATAGTGCCTCCAGCACATCAATGAGTACACTACTGCATCCAACTCAAGATCATGAGTGGGATAGTTCCACTCATGTTATCTCAACTGCCACGACCCATAAGCAACAACCCGCTCATCCTGCATCAACACAGCCCCAAGTCTGACTCCGTATGCATCACAAAACACGATGTAATTCTTACTCGGCTCAGGTAAGATCAAGATAGGTGCAGTCTTCAATTGCTTCTTCAACTATTTGAAGGAATTATCACAATCCACAGACCACTCGAACCTAATTCCTTTCTTGGTCAATCCTGAGAGTGGTTCTGTCAACTGAGAAAAATTCTGAATGAACATTCGGTAATACCCAACCAAACCTAGAAAGCACCGAAAATCAGAAACCATCTTCAGATGCTCCCAGGATACAACTACCTTCAATTTCTCTGGATCCACTAACACACCTGCCTCCGAGATGATGTGACCTAGAAAATGCACCTCACCTATCTAGAAATGACACTTTGATTTCTTGAAGTAAAGTTGATTCTCTCTTAGCTAACCCAAGATGATGTCAAGATGTTGGGAATGATTGTCATGAGTTTTTGAGTACACTAAGATATAGTCAACAAAGACAAGCACGAACTAATCGAGATAGGGATGAAAGATTCGGTTCATCAAAGCTGTAAACACCACAGATGAATTGGTCAAGCCGAAAAGCATTACCAAAAACTCAAACAACTCGTAACGACTCCGAAAAGTTGTTCGCGGTATGTCGGAAGATCTTACCCTCAACTGGTGATAAACCGACCTCAGATAAATATTAGAAAACACTGATGCACTCCTCAACTAATCAAACATGTCATCAATTCTAGGAAGAGGGTACTGATTTTTCACCATCATCTGATTCAACTTTCGATAGTCAACACACACCCTTAACGACCCATCGACCTTCTTTACAAAAAGCATGGGAAATCCCCAAGGAGACGTACTAGGACGGATAAACCCCTTATTCTCCGACTCCTCAAGCTAAACCTTCAGTTCCTAGAGTTCTTCCAGTGCCATAAAGTATGATGGAATAGAAACTGGCTCCGCTCTCGGCAGCAACTTGATCGTGAACTCAACATCCCTCTCGAGGGTAACCCTAAGAAATCCTAAGGAAAAACGTCCTGAAACTAATACACCACAGGAGGGAAAACATAATTCTCCCCTCATTCATTGTCATCGAGCATGATACATGCCACTTGAATTGTGAGTCCACTCAACCGCTGACCAAATGGTCCTGCACGACCTACTCGAATATCCCATTCTCCACGGTGGTCGTAAGTGTCACCCTCAAGAGACCTGAATGATACTCTACAATGATAACATTATATGTGATCCCGATACAACACCAACCAATTCATTACAAATATTAGGTTAAACCCTGACATCTTTAGAATGAAAAATTCCCACAGAAAACGATACTTACCAACTTCGATGGCACATCCCTTGCACAACTTGATATCCTCAACCCGCACCCCCAATGGAGTGTCAATTCACATTACTCCACACACTCTCTCCACAAGTAAACCCAACAGTACCACAAGTTGATCAAGGATAAAAGAGTGTGTGGCACCTATTTCAAACAATGAACTAGCAAAATTAGAAGCTACATGGATTATACCTCCAATAGTCGATGGTCTAGCCTCGCCATCACATGGCGCAAACTGAACTACCTAAAGCTGACCTTCCCCTCTACCTTGGGCTCTAGCCTAAGTAATCTACGCTACACTGCCCTGTTGGTGTGACTGATCTTACCCTATAGTTCCACATCCACCTCCCCTACCAGTACGGCCCGTGGATCTCCAACTGCCATCCTGATACGGGGAAACTGGTCCTCTTCCCATTCCCGGCACCTAATTTTCACCATCATGATCACTCGCCTACCGAGGGTTCCTACAGAACCTCTGCACATGCCCATTCCTGCCGGACGAACGACACTAAACTAGAGGTCGATGACACTAACCACGCGTATGCCATGGCCAACCGCATTGATAGCATAACACCTGAATCCCACTCTGAGAGGCTGACCCTCTCTTCCAACAACTTTGAACACTTCTTCCATGCTGTGAGCTCTCATGGCGTTGCTTTTGACCTTCGGTAGCTGCAATGCTCGTCTTTCCTACTAACACCACAGGCCCACTACCCGAAGCTCCCTTCAGCTTTCCTTCTGAGATCAGTGTCTGATCTATTACCTCTATGAACATCTTCAAGAGGAATATATTTACTTGAGACCTGATATCATGTCTCAGCCCATCTTGGAAACAGTTTTCTACCACTGCTTCATCCCCTGCTAACACTGGGAGAAAGCGTCTCAAATCAGTGAAGCGAATAGCATAGTCCATCACCTATTGTGATCCCTAAGTAAGGCTCATAAACTCTGTATCCCTCTCCTTCCTCAATGTCTCTGGGTAAAAATGCTACAGAAACCTTTCCTAAAAAACCTTCCATGACATTCCCTCAACCTGCTCAATTTGATCCTCAATGTCCCACCAACGCCTAGCCTAGCCCGCAACATATAAATGACCACCATTACTTTCTTTTCAACACGTGTCTCCAGATGGTCCAATATCGTCTGGACAGACTCTAACCATAACTATGATGCCTCTATCTTACCCTCTCCGGTGAAGGTCGGAGGGTGTTATAGCTGGAAATCCTTGGTTAGCTCAAACATACTCGGTGTAACCCACACTGGGTCCCGATCCATCATCTGCAAAAGGTGAGTCATGTTCTCCTGGAACTGGTCCTCTCTACCTTCATTGATCAACATATTTTCTTGCTCTTCTACCAGAGGAGTGTTCTCAGCAACATCCTCCTGTTTTCCAACTAGTAACTGACATCGTGGTGGCATTTCTCTACATTGCCAAGCAAGAGATTTAACACGCAAACCATAAAACCTTCACGACATCATCAAAAGCTCTTTACTAGCTACAAAAACCTACTTGTTTTACTTCATTCTTCTCCTTATTTATTGGTTTCAGGAAATGCATGATGCACCCTACTTTCCTGCCTCACACACCCACCCTTTTCATGTAAAAAACACAATGCATGTCACCTCTCTCCCTGGGTTCCTATAATGATGCATGAATGAGAATCCTCGTTCCGTTAAGGCCACAAACCAAATATCATAAAAAGTCACATCAAACCACTTGTGCATCACCCAAAGGTGAAATATCATCAACTGTAACTTCAAACAAACAAGAACAACATTTCCCACCCAAGGTAACTTGGGTTTTCCGTCGTACATGGGTTAACTACTCCAAAGAACGATTTCATTACCAAGGCCCGAAACCTCTCCAACCTTGGCTACCAATCCCAAATAATAAGACCTTATAGAAGGAGAAGAAAGACCTCCTCTGATACCACTTTGTGACATCCCAAACCTGGAATCCACTAAACTAGTACTCTGAGCCGGGTTGTTACATGACCTTAAGCACGCCTCCCCGTATGTCAAAGGCTGCCGACTAGTAGTGCGGGTCATTGGGGTAAAGTGGTGAGACTATACCCCCTTTTTATCAGAGTAAGCACAACAGAAATAAACCAAAGAGCGGAAAAAATAACCAATAAAAAAGGTACATGTATAAAAACCATTTCCAATAATAAATATGACATGTCATACTACAAGTGCAATAGTGAACAAAAACCCAAAATAAGGACAATGGCCAAAATCCCCAAAATGCTCCAAAATCCAATTCTAGATCCTTCACCATGTGCTACCCATGTCCACTCTCTATCTAGAAAGGACCTTCTCCCTTCTCCGAACCTGCAATCATGAAGTCTATTTAGGTACCCAACGACACCCCGAGAAAGTTGTTAGTATTACTCAGTAGGCCACCACCAACAATGTCTACAAAATATCCAGTATTAATAGGTAGTGCATGAGAACAGAATATGAATTATAATTTCCATGTAATTAATTAAGGTGACATTAACAAGTTCAGAGTGAAGCCATTTCCAATTCCATTACCATTATTTCACATCAATTATCATCACTTACCATTTCATCACATTTCCATGGGTTAATAAAAAATATAATGTTACATGGGTCTAAGGCCAAAAATCACATGAAAGAGGGTAACGCATCGTTATCGTATCTCATTATGACTAACCCCATCATAGAAACTATAACCTCACCTTGAAGCCTCAGTCCGAATGGATGAAACCATTATGAGAATAGACCCTCAGTCCCCTTTCCTATCCCGTGCATTTCGGGTGGAGTTTAGAACCTCAGTCTTAGCTCAACCCATGGGCGTATATCCTCAAGTCATGCCCCACTCTACCATGCCATGTGAACATGCTTATATATATAAGTAACCATCAACCATCCAAACCATTTCCCTTCGGTAACACTATTCACAACAACCCACTTGGGATTTCAAATTATGCCTTAACCCATTAACACATTACCATTTCACATCATTTAACCATTCATCCAATTCCCATGTGTTTTTCCTATCTCACAAAGCATTTAACATTAAACCCATAACCTATACCATATTGGTCTTAAATCAGTTTACACATAAAACCATTTAACCCATTCCTCATCCCATGAATCAACCATTCATGCCAACATGTTTATCAAGGCTCTACAATTCATTACAACAAGGTCACTTCATTAATATCAATCCCTAAGTCCGGGAAAAGCCGGCACATCCCATGGATGGTCCTAGATTAGGTCAAGTCAATCCCGACACATCCCATGGGGATCGTGAGGGTTCCCATTTTCCATTTTAAACATCATTATTACTAAACATGCCAAGGTTATTCAAAACATAACCATGGAGAAACAAGAACATAACTAAACATGCACAAATACCCAAATAAATATTGTATATCACTTGTAGAACACCTACCTCGAAACTGCAGTTGAACGTGCTCTCAATCGAGTCTTTAGAACTCCATCCAACCAACCTTTGGATCTTAAACCTAAAACTCACACAAAAGATAGGTTATTAGAGCTTCGGAACAAGAGGGAGAGAAGATACAAACCTTAAACTAAAAGGAGAAGCAAGTATGGGATTAGCCTTACCCGGAGCTTCGATCCAAAACCAACGACACCAAAAATGCCTCAGAAAATGGGGAGATCAATATTTTGGAGATCTTGGGTGATTTAGTTTATTCCAATGGAGAAGAAGGGAGATTTGATATGAAATCCTGAGTTGGGGTTTAAAAACCCATTGTATAAAACTTGTAATTTTTCCCAACATTAAGTTTCCAAAAGGTTTAGCCGCACGGTTTGACAAACCGTGCACAAACCATGCACATGCTACTGCCTGGAAGGGAAGCGTTGCACATTATTTGCTGGGAAAGCCACACGGTTTTCCCTGGCCTTGCGCAGGCCAGGCGCCCTGGCTTCTCTTGCCTAGATTTCCTTTCTTTCATGGCCCGAGCCCCCGGGAAACACCCAAGGCCTCTCACACCTTCAGAAGACATCCCTTGAATCCCAAAACAAGAGATGCAACGAAAACATAATGAAAAAACGTACCATTCCAAAATCCAGGATCTTACAATAATCATTTTTGAATGCTTAATGTGGGGAACGAATCTTATCATGTCGTGGAAATGGTGGGATATACATACACAAGAGTACCAATATCATTTAAATAATGGTTAAATGGTATTGAATTGAATGGTATATTAATTATAAATAATAATTATCATGTTATATTAATTTTTTAATTTCATTATAATCATCATTATACCCTTCCAAATTAAGTATTGTTGAATAATAAATTAGACCACGATGTTGAGATGGTAAGTCATACATACGCATGCATGATGATACTGTGATTTGTAGGATTGATAAAAGGAGGTATAAGTATTTCCCATAATTATAATAACATCTTGGTATGTATTTGATATTGGATTTATTAATTTAGTATGAGAACAACATAAGAAGATCAGTTAGAAGAAGAAATGAATTTGGAAAGAGGTGATAAAACAATTACTTCTTTTTTGAGTACCTCATTTGTATTTCTACAAAAGGTATCCATAGGTTATATTTCTACCAAAATTGGGCAATCTAGAAGGTAGTGAGGGATGCTGGGAGATTATTTTATCATATTTTTGATTATCCAAAAGGATTGAAATTTGTGAGTAAGTGGGTTGAGTCAATTGCCTTTTCAAAGAGGGTTGAAGGGAACATTAGGAACGTCATTAAATATTAATAAATTATAAATTGATTTTCGTTTTCTAAGGGCCCTAAACTCATTTATTAAGAATATAATATGATTATGGGTCTCGATCCTTTCAACCAAAAAAATCGAGACATGTTTTGATTTTATTTTAAACCTTATCACATTGATTTATAATTATTTAATAAATTTAATTTTTTTGTAATAATATTTAAAATATTAAATGGTTATAAATATATACTTATGTGTTATCAATTTTCCATAATTGGATACTTTATGAAAATTTAGACCATTTATAATTGAGTTCACAATGTTTAAATATTTATGTGATATTTAAATAATTTAATAATATGTTATTTTTAAGAAATATAAATAGTGTCAATTTTGACAATATTAATTTATTTGAATATCAATAAACAACACATATAAGATAAATTCGATCCAAAATATTCAATTCCATACTAACATTCCATATTCAACTAGAAAATTCTTGGAGAACATTAATTAGTTCATATGATTTTTGTTTTAATATTTTTAATACCATTTATTTGAAATTTCAATCAATAAAATAATTTCAACATCACTGTTGTGTCTTCATTAATAGTAATTATTAAATCATAAAAAAATATAAATAAATTAACATGATGTAAATAATTTCATGATATTTCTGTATAATATATTTTCGATGTTTTATCACGTCTATCACTATAGTAAAATTATTATATTTATAACATATATGAGAGTGAGCTGCTATCACTTTCTTTTGATTTAATTATAATAACATCAGTTTCATAGAAAAAGTCAATTAAATGAATAAATTATTAACCTTAGGTGAGATTAGTCAAATTTAAATACTCCAATTGGATTTTTATCAGATGTAAGGGTAATTTTATTGTCATTATCATATGGTTTGTCACACTAATTTACCCGATTTACCTTTAAATGTGGTAAATAAAAACTACCATAGTTACTATTCATAATATCCAAATAAATAAAATTGTCATATTAACATATTTTGGAACCAATGATTAAAAATAAGGAATCCATTTTTCAAAATTCAAAACATAGAAGTTTAATTTATTAATTTAAAATTAATTTTTCTTATCAAAACCAAAAAGTGGTTTTTTAGAATGAAAAACTATCAAACGATTAACTTGTTTTTATGTCCAATTCAAAAGTCAAATTAAATCCAATGAAAGAAATTGGATTAAATGATAAATAAATTATAGAATTTTAATTTAAAACCAATTAAAAAGATTATATAACTACATAAATAAATTAGATGAAAATGAAGTTTTGAATTAAATTGCAGTATTTTTCACTATTCATTAATATATGAATTTTATCAGAAAAACTACCCAAAAGAAAACTAACAAAAAATTTTAAATATTTTTTCCTAATAAGATGTTTATTTTTTCAAATTTATTTTATTAAAGTTTAAAAAACTAGATTTAATGTTGGTTCACCATCAAAAGTTAAAAAACCCACTTTTTCTGAAAAATACATCTTTTATCTAAAAAATTGAATTTTTTGTTATATCATGTTCTAAAAAACACAGAATATGAATATTAATGTTATATAAAATTCAAAATGTGGTTAATACTAATCATAAAGGATAGTTCATATCCCATTAAATAATTATAATTTAATAATATATCATTATTTAGTAAAACTCGGTATTGCGTACAACGCAAGCTATCAAGGAAGGTCGCTATTGCGTGTAATGTAAGAAGAGTTAGTGCTTCATTTAGTGAAATATTACTTAGGTTTTTTATAACATAATCCAAACACAATTCTTTTATACTTTGAATAAAATATATATTCAGTGTTATGTGAAATTAATTATATCAATAGAGCTTGAAATTGTGTGTAACTTAAGCCAATTATAGTGTTGTGTATACTAGAAGCTGATACAGTGTTGCATAGAGTGATAGATAAACTTGGTGTATCACAAAACAAAAAACTTAAATTAAATTAAAAGGAAACTATCTCATAAAATCTAGGGGTGTCACAATACCACTGTTATAAGAAAGAAAATATTGAAAAAATGATAGAGGCATTATTTTAAAGTAGTATAGAGATACAACTATGTAAAAAAAAATTGAGTTTAAATGGGTATATAGGGTAGTAAAACAGAATATTACAAAATGCAATGTGGTAAATGGAAAAATAAATTGGATGTTAAAATAGTGACAATGTCATTAGTATAGTAACCTGTCCATTAGAACAGAAATGTCCCCAATTTAGAAAAAATACAAACATATTAGTATAAATATATCATAAATAAACATTTTAAGTATTATATATAATTACCTAATTGTTATTAAGTAATTTTTTTGATTATTCATTATTTTTTGTTATACAAATAATAATATATAAAATTAAATATAATTACTTATTTTACTCAATTATTTTTTAATAAAATATATTAAAAATTTATAATTTATATTTAAAAATCATTCAGGAATAATTTTTTAAATTTTTTTTGGGGGAGTCAAATTTTTAGATTAAATGTAAAATAGAAAAACGTTATTATATTTTCTATATATAAAATTTTTATTTATTAATATAATTTTTTCAAATGATAAATTTATTTTTTACAATCTATTGAAAAATAATTTTTCCTAAAGGAATATTTTTATGTGGTTCTAAAATGTATTATACACCCCTCTCTTCCATGTATATATTCCCCTACTAACCCCTTTTAAAAATGAATTCATAAAATTTCGATCATTACGCAATAAACTCTTATACCCATCTAGTTAAGGTTCTTAAGAGTTTTGGAAATGTTTTATACTCACCCCACACTATATGTTACGGTGTAAAGCTTATGACCCATTCACTAATGTGGTTTCAGTGGATAGAGTTGTCTTGGGTGGGGAATCGAGTAAGAGAAGAAGATATGAGTTTGAATTTTAGATAAGATATATTTTTTAATGAATGATTTTTTAGTTTTAAAAACTAATGAAACATGAAATACCTCTGGTTTGGTTTGAGTAGTGGTGGTGTTTTATACAATAATGTTATGAGGGATAAATTTTTAGACCCATTCCAAAGTTTCATTGACAACGTGAATGGTAATTCATAGTTTTATGAATTTAGAAACAAATTCTAGTGATCCAGTCTCAGGAAGATTCATCACTTGAATGGTCATGTTCAATGCTTGAACACCTTTGTGTTTTATAGGATCTAAAGGCATGGATTTTAGTAGAGTTTGGAATCGAGTTAGTCACAATGTGAATGGTTTTGTCACACCATAATTGGTGGTTTCTTTCATGGGACCTAAATGTAGGTTCCATTAATGTTTCATTAATTTTCATTCATTACACTAATTTTTTAAGATATCTTAGTGGTATTTTGTTGAAATTTCATTCCCTTAATAATCATCTTTGACCCTTAGTCATGAGAAATTTATTTCCCTTAATATTTAATTAGTTCACTCTTTCTCTATATATATTTTTCCATTTTTCAAAATCTAAAAAATGTTATGGTTGAATGTTCTGTTTGAATGATATTGTTTCTCTTATTGGGTTTTTTCATGTGATTAATGGGGGTGAGGTGTTCTAGGATATTAACATTTAATTTTTTGGTGTAATAATATTGGTATCTCTTCTTTTCCTAGTTATCTATAGTGATTCATAATGATTGAATCAAGGAATGAGATCCATATTTTCTATATATGTGGTGAATTTATGTATTATCATGATTCCATTTTTTCATTTATGTGGTTTCTAAGGAATGAATAAAGAACATAATCAACAGGATCAAGGGGAATCGATGGTTAAGGGTGTATTAATATTTGTTTACTTTATTTTGTGATATCTATTAAAAGATTATGTCCATTTCCACTATATCTAAATATAAGTATTTAAATTTAAATACTTATGTGTAATGTGGCCACTATTAATTAAGAACCACTGTTGTGATTTAATTTTTAAACTATTGGTCCATAAATGTTTATTCAAGAAAACATGGATATAAACACATTTTGTGTGAATATAAAAATTATATGAGAATAACCATGAAATCGATTATATAATGATATGAAATACCTCATTTAATTTAATTATTGTAATTTAGAGACCTGAAGTATTATACAATATCTGTGTATGTTCTTATAGAATTTTACTCAAAGATGTGGGGTTTTTATGGGTGTTGTATTGTGAAAGGGGCTAATTGGTTCATATATAGAATATGTCAAGGAAATGGAGCAGAGATTGATTTATAATGGGTTATATTAAGGGATAGTTTTGAATGGCTGGTTAATGATTTTTGATGTGTTATGGTTGAGCTAATGTGACTAATATAGTGTGAGTTTTTTATTTTTTTTGTGAGATTTTTGGGATTTGATGTTCTGTCATCTGTTAATATTTCTTGGTATAAATTTTATGATTTTAATAATGGGGAAATAGTAATAGATTGGGATAAAATTAAATGAGTGTGGGATGCAATTTCTTATGTGGTAAATTTTTAATAAAAATATTTTCTATGATTTAGTTGGAAATATTGGGAAAAAGATAACTGTTAACAAAATGACTTCATAAGATAGATATTTACATAAAAATTTAGTTGAGTAGTTAATAAATGTAATATGGTTAGTGTGGTTTTAAATTAATAAGTAAATTATGGTGTCTGTGTTGTTGTTTTGTGTGATGAGTTCTATTTTTTAATTATAGTAGTTGGTGGTGGATTCCCTTGGGTGACACAACAATGTTGAGTGCTATTCTAGTGTTATATTTTTGAACCCATTGGCTTTGTTTTGTATGAAGAATATTATAATTATATTTTCCAATAATTTTGACACACACTTCAATAGAGTTAATCGTTCCATTATAACGAACAATATGGGTCTTTTTTTCTATATCATTTTGGTATTCTCTGTTTGGAATTAGAGATAATGGGTTTTTTTGGTTAATGCCTAGTAACAGTGTATTATATTGTGGTGAATCCCATGGTCGATAGTTTAGTTTTTGGAGATACCTAGGGATGGTGGATTTATAGTTATTGGTAGTATTATAAGTGATTTTTAGTGGGGTTCATGCATGGATAGAGGAATGAATGGGGTTGATTTTCTCCATGTTAATAATACCCTAAAATCATTGATGTATTAAGGATAAATTTTGATAATGTTATTGATATATATTCGATCAATGAAGAATTTTTTGTTAGTTCCCTGAATTATATTATATTCGTACTTCTTACTAATTTACATATATTAATTTTTAAAGATATTTTTTGCAGTTGGGATAGATTAGTTGACTTGTTTAAAGGTATGACAGTTCTAATATTCAATTACAAGAGAATTTCTATACTTTTCATTAAATTTCATGAGAGACCATGAGTATGATCTTACTATGAATATACTTTTTTATCAACATATGTATAGATAATCTATATTTCGGTTTTCAGAAGGGTTTCAATGACCATATTGGATGATACAAGTTGTGATGATTGAGATTCTATAGAATTTCTACAATAGGATTTTACCTTGACCTATTCTATTTTTCTTTTTTGTTGTATTTTTTTACATGTTATGTGTGATGATTATTTTTCGATATATTATGTGACATGTTTTCTTACCATTTTAGTTCATCTTATATATGGTAAATCACTTCTTTTATGATGGTATTTCCTTACATTTTATGTTTTATAACCTAATTTGTAGGTTTCTACTCCTGTCCTTCTGGATCTGAGATTGAAGGGGTACCTATTATCATCATTTTAAACATAATTAGGGTACTATGATATTGGTCAGGGTGTATTGATAGAGTGGTATTAAAGGAATATATTTGGGAGATAGGTTTTTTTATGGTTAGGAACTTGTTAGGATTTGATGGGATATTAGGGAAACAAAGTCATCTTAACTTAAAACATAATGTTTTTAATGGAGGCTGATATGACATAGTATTTTATTTACCATTTTATTTGAAAAAGGGGACATAATCTTTCTAAAATTTTGAAGTTATGAGACACAAATTTTGGGATAGAGACCTACGATATGTATATCCATCTTGTTTTTTTCTCTTGTGATTGAATGTGGTGATGTTGGGAGTTAACTTGAACCTACAAAAATTAAATTTACATTATTTACTTGATACTAGGATTAGGGTTATCTCCTTTTCATTATATATAAAAAGAATATTTGTCCTCATAATTAGGGATAGATTCCAGAGTGTGGCTTTGAAGACCTCTAGTAGTATGGTAGAGGAGTTGGCCACATGAATATTCATGGGATGAAGGTGCTAGAACCATAGGGGTTAGTGGTTCTATGAGGTATTACAAGTTTATTGGATACATTTTCCCTAATTTATTTGATTATATGTCCACACTCCCATTTACTTCACTGAAATTGATTTGTGAATTATTATTTGATGGGTATATAAGTTTATTTCCCTTTCCATTATCCACACTACATCAAGGTGATGAATTTATGTTTAAATTGTAACAATGTTGTTGACTGATGATGGGGAAGTAGCAGAATATTTCAGATTTCTTCTTGTTACCAATAAATCTTCACTATGATACCATTTGAATGGATTTTAATTAATCTATGTGTATTGTTTTTTTATTTTTTCTAGATGAGTGTTTCATTCTATGATGTGGAGGAATATGGAGCCGTGCTATTTGTTAAGTGAAAATATCTTTTATACAATAGAAATATAAAGAATGTTCTATTTTAGATAGAAGAGTTATCAATGCAATATCATATAGTGGATTTTCGTAGAGTTTTTTAGGATTTTTTAGTCAACTTTCAATATGAAGTTGTGATACTACCCATTAAGGGGATGAATTTTAAATTATGTTCATAAAATTTGGTGTTCAGAATTTTAGAAATGAATTAAATATTTTTTATTTTAAGGTATAAATTAAGTAATTAGTTCCCCTTTATTTTTGGACAATATGAATAGTAGCTATAGTAATTTTTATTAACATGGTTATGAGTAAATCTAGAAATTAAGGGTAAAAATAATATAAAAAATATTCAAAAAATATTCTAAATCATTCCCAAATTATATTGGATGAATTTAATTCATCCCTTTTCACCTAATGATATAAATAAATTTTTTAATTAGAACGTTTATAGGAAAATGACCTAGATATTATTAAAATCAACGAGAGTACAAAAATGTCACACACATACTTTAAATAAGTAAAATATTTTTAATATGGTGTAAAATAAATATATGTTGGAATAAATATATTATTATGAAATATATAATGTTTATTTACATAATAGAAATATATTTTCAATTTTTATTGAAGAAATAACATTCCTCAGTATGTACACAATTATGATGGTGTAATTATTACATTAATGAAAGAATAAATTAAATGATATTATAAATATTAAAAGAAATAAAACATTATATATATTTTTTTCAAATAATATTTCAGGTTAATATTTCAAGATATGGTTCTATTAGATTATTTTTTAGAAGTTATCTTACTATAAGTATTATATTAAAGTCAATGTTATTAATTATGTCAAAATTGAAACTTATGATATTTTAGGAAAATATTTTTTTTTTTATTTTTTTAGGTCATAAAATTATGAAATAAGGAAAATGGTATCATATAAGGTCTAAAAATTATTATATTATCTGTTTATTGTCTAATAGAGACTATATATGAAAAATAAATCCTCTTAATATCGATTTTTACCACAGTTAAAAAAATTAAATTGATTGAAGAAGGGTTAATCACAATGATATGGTTTAATAAGACACATAAACATGTCTAGAATATATTTTTTGTTTAAATTACATAATTTTCATATATAATCTTTGAATCAATTTCCTTTTATATTTTTTTTATTTATATTTAATTTATTATCAATTAATCCATTCAGATCTTCCA
Source organism: Viscum album (assembly GCA_963277665.1). Lineage (NCBI taxonomy): Eukaryota > Viridiplantae > Streptophyta > Magnoliopsida > Santalales > Viscaceae > Viscum > Viscum album. The sequence goes on from OY728132.1 coordinate 496,360,158, forward strand.
AAAGTACCCATCCCATTAAAAGGACACCACTCCTTATATTCTTTTAAAACGTCATAAACAATATGGTTTGACAAATATATATCTAAATATATACTATAAATACATAAAATAATCCTATAATCTTTAATTTTGGGTTAAAATTCAACCACTGTTGGCCTTTTATAAAAATCTAAAGGCGAAAACCGAAGAAGCGGTAACATTCATCAAAAAACTTTGTTGTTTGATTTAATTCTTAAAACCCATAAATTATTTTAAATTTCATTTTAATATAAAATTATAAATATGATAAATATACTGATATTTTTTTATATTATGTTTTTTATCTTCACATACACACACATCAATCAAATGGATAATGCACTTATCATTCTTTTCTACATTGAACTATAGCCTCACGAAGCGATGTTGTCCATTTTTCCTTTACCACCTATTTTGGATGTGAATTATGATGAAAAATATCTAATTATATGATATATATGGTATTTATCATTTAATTATTATTACGTAACTATTTTATAAAACATACCTTCATTCATTCCAATTTTTTTTGGAAATATGATAACTTCGTTTGTGCATGTGTGGACTACCACATCCATAAAGTGATTTGATTCGTTCACATGTTACATGGAATGAATTAAGGATCAGTTTAGGGAACATATATTATATATATGAAATAATAATAATAATTTAGAAATATTACTTATATATTCATATATTTCATTTACTTTATTTCATTCAATACAACAAGAAAATGGAAGCAATGTTCATGTGTATGTATGACCTACCATCTCAATGAACGATGTATTTAATATTCTATTTGTATCATTTATATATTATTTTAAATACATATATAATGAATATATATGTTATTCTCGTTATTTTTATGATTTTATACATTATTAAATCATGATTTAGTTATGATTAAAAAATATTAAAATCAAAACACATGCGAAAAACAAAGCATTAATAACATGAAATGTAACATTAACATAAATTGTTGATATAAGGGTAATAGAAGGCCATAAGTAAATAATATATGATATGATATAATTGAATAAAGTATTTCAATTTATTTATACAAAATTTATATTTATTATTTATTTGGGTTTCTATATACAATTAGAGTCAAGACCTAAGGTAAACGATTTGTGTCTCACTATTATTTTTTTATCACACATGTCATATACACTACATTTTTCTTCTGTGTGTTACATATAAATCCCATGGAGGTATTTTATTAAATTTATTCTTAATAATATGTTATTTTAATATCCATAATATTTTCTTAAATTTATGGGACATATGATTCTAATGATTAGAAATCTTGAAGTTTTCTTTCAAAATCTCATTTTTATGCGGTATTGTTTCTCTTTAAGTCTCTACTGGGGAATATTTATCTTCAATGTTAGTGTATTATAATTTTTTTTATCTTTCTTAGTATTCTTCAATTATTTTATAAATTAATTTTTAAAAATATTCTACTTTTTACAAGAAGAATTAAATAGAATCTTCTTGTCATTTTCCAAACAAGTTACTTTTTAACATTTCTTATGAAGGTAAAAAGACTATTTTTTATCTTATACGGCATAAATGGATTCTTCCTCTTTAACTACACCTTAATTATTTGAAGCATAATTTACAACATGCAATGGTTTTTTCAAAAAAAGTGTTTTCTTTTAATATTTCATGGAAGTTTAAATAAATAATATTTTTTGTATTTGAAAGGATATTTTCCCAAAGAATTATTTTCTAGTGAACTCAAAAAATTATTTTCCTTCTATGATAGAATTATTTTCAATTACTTATTCATTACTGGGGATATTATTCAATTATAAGGGATTTATTATTATTATAGTTGGTTGATTTTTATGATGCAATTATATTTAATAATCCCATTTTATTTTCATAGGTTATGTTTTTATTGAATGATGTTTATGAAACCCATTTTATTCCATGGGTTTGGATATGATGAATGATTTATCTTGCTGTGGAACACATATTTGTGGTTTTCATTATGTGATTAGTGGGAACTATATCTCCCTCCAATGAATTGGGTAAATATATATATATATCATGAGATAAACATGGCTGGAATGGGGAGTGAACTTGGTTTTAAAAAAAGGTCTTTGTCGGTAAAGACGGAATTGGGAGTGAACCTAGACAAATAATATGGTCATGGGAGTAAAACTATGACTACCATGATAGTATAGCTGGGGGATCACACTACTATGATATCCTTGGTAATGATGCCTTTACTGCTAAATAAATCATTTTATATACTAATATGTGTGGAACAATTCTATGACTTTTGTTATGCTCTCATAGAATATGTTCTTTGATTCATTATGAAAATATATAATTTATTCCATGACATAATACCAAGATAATTGATATAAAGAAAATTATTTTCATTTTTTTGTTTATGTACATTATACTTATGATTATTTTAAGATTGATATCTACCTTTTTTAACTTTACTGAGAATGCAAGCTCAACATTTCTAATTTTTCTTTTCTTGAGGATATAATGAGAAGAGTTCATTCTGATATGTCAAAAGGGTTCTAGTTATAAAGAAATTGATGGTTAAAGTTGTAGATGTTTTATATTCCCATTTACTATTCTTCTATGTTTCTAATGGTACTAAACTATTACTATATTTAATTGTGTGTTTATGTATTTCCCAAATAATCTTATAATAACCATCTATGCAATGCTTGGGTTATTATAGTTGGTATCATAATAATGTTTTATTAATCATTTGGAAAATTGTATGAGAAAAATTTAGTGATATCCCTAGGGATATTTACAAGGATATTTCATGGGATGTATCTAAGGTTATGCTTATGTTTTTTTTATATTTAAAAGTAAATGTCATGACATAGGCATCCTAGAAGTAATTTTTAATGATTATGTTTTTTTCTTCTATGATAAGTGCTCCTCACAATATGCTTCCCAGTTTTAGTCATTAAAAGGAAATATAAGTATCATTTTTTATATTGTATGTTTTATTTTTGGTAAATTATGGTAATTATGGAAATAAACATCCTATGTGGAAATCTCATGATGAGAATTAGGAAGGTGGTGTAATTATTAATTATAATATCAGGGATAAAGAGAATGAAAACTAAATGAGGGTGGTATGGGATGTTATAATAGTGTTTTTTACATTAAACATAAGAAGAATGATTAGATTTAGGCAGAGGAACCTTAAGATAAGATTCAAATTTCACATTCTAGGAAATTACAAGATGATGAATCCCGAGTAATGGTTACATAATAAAATTGGATGAATGAAGTTTATATATCTTATAATTCGATGATTTTGTTATAAAAATTGTTAAATATATAATTATATTTAGTATAATTTTTTCATTATGGATTTAAAATGATATGTTGAATGGTGTTAAAGACATGAAGTTGTGATTTCAAAAAATGGTGAAATTCATGGGAAACAGAAGATTATGGGAAAGATAAACATTAATATGTTCTTAATGTGGACATATTGATGTTTGGATAAATATATTATAGATATGAATAAGTAAGTTAGAAGTCATTGGTTACCTTGGAACTGATAAATGATTTTTTGACAATGTGGTTTATGTTATCACATTTAGAGTTTATGCCATTTTTATATTTAATGAAAATAACTAATAATCATTGGAATAAGAATGAAATTGTATTTTAAATAATGATTTATGGTAATGTATATTTTTAAGAGAATAAATGATGAATGTATTCACATGTTTGGTGTGTGACAAATAATAGGTACTTTATAAAATATGTGGTATCGATGCTATAGTATTTTTAAGAAATTTAGTGGCCATATTTTTAATGTTTTGGAAATTCATATTTCAGAATGGGTATAAGGTTATCTATTTATGAAAGTATTTATGTGAAACTTCAACTAAAGTTGTGATATGTATAGATAGAATAAATGATCTTTATTTTTAGGGAACTCATTTTCATATAATACTTTAGAAATAAAAAATTCAAGTTTATTTCTTCTAATAAAAGATGAAGTGGAAACTTATCAAGGCACAACAAAATGAGATATTGAACTAAAATCAAGTAAGTGTGTATTTTTATTATAATTATTCCCATTTATATAAAGGGGTATTGATGTAATATGTTGTCATGTTATATGCTTTGGGATGATATTAATAACCCTTTTTAAGCATCTTTGGGTTAGGCCTTTGTGATCATTAAATTTATCCCAACCATAGTCTCTATCACTCTCCATCAGAACATGATAGGTATATTTTTCTTCAGTGTCAATGTTTTCAATTTTATCATATTTTCTTCTTTGTGGAAACCTAGTAATGAGTTATTTTCTTTACCCATAATGTATTCAACATTCACTTTTTAAAGGGAGTTTTAGTATTGATTTTTATGATTTGGGTTTCTATTAAAGGAACATTAAAGCATTAAGCCCATGATAACCTATACTAATTTTGACAGTGATATTCATTTTCATTTTGGTGGATTGTATAACTCTGTGTTTTAGGGAAATATATATTTTTCCAATTAATTAAATCATTTTGATATATTTAATTTAACACAACTCTAAATATAAATTGAGTTATATGAAATCACAAAGTTATTATTTATTTGTATTTAACAATAAGTTTATTTTCTGCGACATGAAGTAGTTAGATTGGCTAGAGGTACATGAAAAACTATTTTTTATTAGGTTACATACAATATCATGTTATTTGGACAATTTTCCTTACATGAAAGACTGTGTTTTACCGAACTATAATATAATATTAATATTTTTATTAAAATAAAATTATAGTTATCACCATTCCATTCGTATAGAAATTATAAATAAAAATAAATAAATAATGTAAATATTGTCTAAACCAGTATATAAAAATAATCCTTTCGGTTATGAATCTTGTATAAATGAATTTTGGAATAATTTTAAAATAATGAAATTCATTTTTTAAGAAAACTATTTTTATAAGTACAAAAACATTATATATTAATTAAATAAGTAAACCACTATTGAATTATTATTTTAAAAAGTTACTACATTAAATTTTTTTCAAAATTTTAGACTCATATCTATTATATTTGATAGACATATGATAAGAAAAAATCATTTTTTGGAATAAAATGATTTCTTTTTTCAAAAGGGTAATTCTATCTCATTTTAATATATAATCCATTTTAAATATAATTTTTTGAGAATTTTATAATTTTTATATATAAAAATATAACACATATTTTAAATATTGATATAAAAATTTAAATTTTTTTATTTCTTTTTCTTGATATATTTCAGGTTTTGATAAATAGTGAAAATACTAAATTTAATTGAAAAAAAATTGAAATAATTTATAATGTTAAATTATATATTTTATTGATTTAAAATTATAAATAGATATATATTTATTCATTTAATCTAATTTATGTGATTAGAATCAATTTGAAATAGAATTTGATATAAAAGAATTTTCGTATTTTGGAGGTTTTCATATTAAAAAAAACTTATCATACTATCCATGAGATTAATTTTAAATTAATTTCATCAAATTATAATTTTAGAATTTTGAAAAATGGATTCAATATTTCAAATTATAGGGTTCAAATTTAGAAATTAGTTCACATATTTTTTTGCACTGTAATAATATTAACTTTATAAATTTTGATTACCAGAGTTTAGGGTTAATCCAGTAAATAATGGAAAAAATAATATAATAAATAATAGAAAACAACCATAAAACATGAAAATATGATAACAGAAAAAGATAATTCTATACCAAAAACCTACATATCAAAATGTTATTTTATAATGGACTCTTTTCCTTCAAAATAACTTAGATATCATTAGAATAAAAGAGAGTGAAAAAATGGAAGACTCTTACATTAAATAATAATAACATTTTTAATAATTGTATAAATAAAAGATAATATAAACTATATATATTGTTATTTAAGATTAATTTTTATCTACATAATTGAAATTTATTATTAATTTTTAGAAAAAAATATTAGTTTCATAAATAATTACACAATGATAATGCAATAACTATTTAATTAATAAATTAATCATTTATATGATATTAAAAACATTAAAAGTAATATAATTTCACTTAATTAAGGTGTTACATGAATTTTATATGTAAATATGACATGTTAGGGGTGTATTAAATTAGTTTTATATAAGTTATCTTGTTATATGTCTTTTTTAATGTCAATGATACGAATATTGTCAAAATTGACACTTATGAAATTTTATGAAAATACCATTTTATTAAATTATTTAAAAACAGAATACTATTAAATATGGACAAGGGGATGTGATATGGTAGAAATTATCTTAAATTTTCTATTTATGGTCTATATTTCCATTTAAATGAAAAAAATAAATCTTGTTACTATTGAAAACTTTATTTCCACAATCAAAACCAAAATGGCTTAAGTAAAAGTAAATCACAATGATAAGGTATAAAATGACCTGAAAAATTTTATAAAATAATTTTATTGATGATATTAAACCCATATATTATCATAACTTTGAATAAATTTAATTTTTGAGGTTTTTGGATTGATATTGAATTTATAATTATTTTATCATTTGAGAAATTCCAAAAGTGTCACTCCCTACTATTACAAAATGACACTTCTCCTCCTCTCCACTTTACTCTTAAAAACAAAATTTTTTTGGAAAAAATATATCTAATTATCCTACCAACATCCCTCAAATTATCTTAGAAGCATTAAATTTGGCATAAATTCCACTAATGAATCCTATTTGAGAAAATGAGAAGAATATACCCAAAGAACAGTTAATGTTCATTAATGAACATTATTGTTTTATTTCTTCCTTCAACCCATTATATTATTTAAAATTTATTTTTATATAATACATAATATATCCCAAATAAAATTATATGTTTTTATATTAATGGTTTTATCACCATTCACATACACTTCTATCAAATTATAATGAACATACCATTCTTCTGTACGACGAACAACCACATGACGAAACGATGTTGTTCATTTTCCCCTTACCACCTCTCATGGTATGGAATTATTATGGAAACTATTTTTTATTATTATATAGTTGTTATTTATGAATTAATTATTCTTATATAATTATTATATAATGTATATGTTCATTTTTTCAATTTTTTGGAAATATTATTACTTTGTTTGTTAATGTGTGGACCACTGCCTCCTCAAAGCAATGTGATTCGCTCACGCAATACATAGAATGTGTTAAGGTTGATTTTAGTGAAATTATATAATATATATGATATAATAATTATAATTAAATTATAATATATATATATATATATTCATATATCAAATTTACTTACTTTATTTCAATTTCTTCATGAAAATGGAAATAACATTCCACCTTACGCACGACCTACCGTCTACATGAACAATATTTTAAATTTTATATTTAAATATTTTATATATTATTATAAAAATATATATAATGAATATATATGATATTTATTTCACTTTTATCTTTCTATAAATTTTTAAATCTAGATATAAGTATGTGGACAAGAATATGAAAAATCAAAACACATGTGAAAAACAAAGAAATTATTACCCAAAACAAAAAATTGACATGAAAGTATTGATTAAAGGGTAATATAAGTTAATAATTAAATCATATATGATATTATATAATGTTATATGGTTATATAATATAAGTATAATAAAATTATCTTTATTATATAGGACGTTTTAATGAGTGTGATGAGACTCAAGACATAACGTAAGGGATTTTTGTCTGAATTTAATTTATATGGGACATATTCCTTATAAACAACTTGTTTCTTCAACATGGTGTATATAATTACCATTAATTAATTTTATTCTTATTATTATTTTTACGCTTATGTTATTCCCATATCAATATAATTTTATTTCTTTCGTTGGTTGTATAATTCTACAGATTGTAAAGTGGTAAGGTTAATTTCACAATCTCATCGTTATTAGGGATTGTTTCTATTTTAGTATTCAATGAAAAAATTTCTCTTCCATGATAGTGCTTTCTAAAAAAATCAATTTTTCTTGATATTTTAAAATGATTTTTTAAATGCATTTCTACAACTGTTTTAATTTTTTTCAAAATTCAGTAAAACGAATCATCGTATAATTTTCTAAAACATGGTACACTATGAATTTTCTTAAAAAAGTGAAAGGAATAGTTTTTTAATTATATAGAATGAATGAATGTTTTTTACTTTGTGAAACCATAAATATTTAAAGCTTCATTTTAAATATTCAAATTCTATTTCAAAAAAAATATTTTTTTATAATATTACATGGTATTTTAATAGAATAAAATGTTTTCAAAGAAGAAATGGTATTTTTAGTATTAATAATATTCATGTAAACTATTGAAATTATTTTCCATCTATGATAACCTTATTTGAGGTCAATTATTTGATAATAGAGATATGTTTCAAGGATATTATCCTTATTATTCCTATATTTTTCATTATGTTTATGATGTAATGAATTTTATGAAACCCATTTCATTTCCATGTGTTATATTATTATTTAATGATGTTTATGAACCCCAATTCAATCCAAGTGTTATGATAGGATGGATTATTTATTTTCTTTTGGGAAACATATGTATGGGTTTCATTAAGTGATGGGTAAAAACTATATCTCTCTCCAATTGATTGGATAAATATTTAAATCTTATGAGATAGACATGGATGGAGTTGGGAGAGAAACTCAGTTTATTGGAGGAATATATCCCCTAATATGGTATTGTGATTGAACCTTATCTATTAGGATGTTTATGGGAGTGAACCATGACTACCAATATTCTATGGGGAATTAACTCATTCTACTAAGATAGCCTTGGAAATTATTTCATGACTACTATGGAAATCATTTTAAACATTTATTTATATTAAAAAAATTCAATGTCCTGTGCTAGGATCTCCTAGAATATGTTCTATAATTATATAAGAACTTCTAGGATTCATTCCATAGAACAATATTAGGATCTTTGGTATACATGATATTATTTTCCAATGTTTTTTATGTACATATTCTTTATGATTATGTTGAAATTGATCTCTCCCTTTTTAATCCTTACTGAGCATCGAAGATCACTTTTTCTTATACTTATTTTCTATAGGATATGATAAAAGTTATTATGTATGATATGTCAAAATTTGTTTTAGTTATTATAAAATAGACTGAATAATATGTACATGTGTTATGAACTAGTTGTTTATGAATCAATGTTACCAAATTTACTAAACTATTACAGCATTTGGGCATTTTTTATGTATTTTTGAAAAATTAATGTAATATCCATGTATGAAATTTTTGGATCCTTGTAGTCCCCCCTATAATATATTATACATCTTAATTTACCATTTCAGAAAATCTTGGTTCAGGAATACCTAAATAGGATGAATAATGTTGTTTGGGAAGGTCTATATGTGGAACCCAATCCAATGTGTTTGTTTTCTAATTTTGTATTCCATTAAAGTTGTTATGGAACTCTAATTATATTTTATTTCATGAAATGTATTTTCCAAGTGACCCTAGGTGACAAAATGATGATATTGTATCTCACAACCTACTCGAGCAAAGTTGGTACCCATGTATACTTTATTGTTACATTTATAGTAAAATTGGAGTATCTGACTTATAATATTTGATTTTCATCCATAGGTTGGGGTTGGGGAAGAGTATTTGGCCTATAATCGAGTTACTAGTTATAAAATTTTTAGAATTTATTATGATTTTCAAGATTTTTTGTTATGATTTTATAACCTACCCCCTTCATTCATGTGTTTATAGCTACTATACCATCATAATACCTAGCATCTGGTTGTTTATTCATATTCCGCATCTTGTTTTATTTACCATGCAAGATTATGTATTTGTTTCCTCTATTATATGAGTGGTTTCATTTCTTATAATATTTAATTATATTATATAATTATATATATATATATATTTCTCTACTCTAGTGTGATCCATGAAGGAATAGTCTTCCTATAGACACTCACTTGGACCTCACTGCTAGTCGGTATCCACCGACATTTTTGGAGGTGTGCTTGATGTCCGGTGGCCCACTGTCCTAGGGAAACAATGTGTGTAATATAGGGATGTATTCTACTCCTATTTTAGATAGAGTTATATAGAATCAGTAGAAAATTAAATTCATTATTCCAAACTCTTTTTAGATGATTCTCAATTTGTAACTTTGATTGATAGGTCATGATAGGAGACCTTGATGCTATCATATCTGAAACATAACATTGTAGTTTGATGTTTAGTTTTACTTATGGAAAACTTATATAGGGTTTTTCCTATGTTTATGGATTAAAATTTAGGAAGTTATCTTGCATATACATTCATTTAGAGACCTATATATGGAGGTTCTGAAATTTTTAAATATAGGCATGGTGATGCATTCCTTTTTTTGAGAAGGCCAATAGGGTGCTTGTGCAACGATACATTATTTGATATGATGGGATTTATAGTGCCTAAACATGTGGAAAAAAGTGTTTGTTTATTTATATGGATAGAGAATATATGGACCATTATAAATAGTATGGAACAATGTGGAAACTAGTCATAGAATTAACCATGGATTATCTGGCTGACTAATTATTGAAGAGGAAATCCATGGGATCTCCCGGAATGTTAATACTAATGTTTCATATAACATGATTAGAATAGCCTTGATAAAAAAAATACATTTATGATCTTGATTTTATTGGTGATTATTGGGTGTTATGTGATTGTAAAACAACTGTGTAGGACAATTTGGTACACGTTTCAAAAATGTGGTACAATTGAAATCAAATAGTTGAGAGTGGGAGGGTGTTAGCCATGGATTGATGGTTTTAATTAAATGGTTCTGGTTTTGTTTCATGAGAGTTATTATTAAATGATAATTTCACCTCCTTGGTAGAGGATAATTGCATGGGACTGAGCTCTTTAAGACATTTAATCGGTGTGAGGATCATGACATGTTTTATTAGGAATCATGGTGTTTGGGGTAGGTTAATGTCAAGGATATCATATTTTTATATGAGTGTTACTTATGGTGAAGATAATTTACTTTTAATGGAATCTTATTGTACTAAAAGATTAAAGAGATAATTCCCAATATCTTCACATCTTTCTAACTATGCCCAAAGATCATCGGTTACATACCATACTACCTATGTAAATTTTGTGGTTAGATTGATAAATATTTGGATATTTACTCGAGGACAAGAGTAAATGTAAGACAAATGGTGTGAAGTATATCATTGGATGTTTTAGGGTCATTATGCTCATATTGTTCTGGATTTTGATAAGCACCATGGTATCTATTCTCACGAAGTAGGAATGAGACTGTGTGATGATTACATTAGCACTCAGGATTAGTGGATTTTAAGAAATTCTAGTTTTCATGTTTGATAGAGAAAAGGAATAATGTACGGTAATTGGGTTTTATATTAATTTGATAAATGAAAATGATTCTCTTATGTTTTGAATTGAGATGCTAGTCTCTAATGGGAGACTCTCATTAGAGAAGGGTCATGGGATCTTGACATTGGTTATTAGATGGTTGTTTTGGATTTAATGTTCCATTAAATAAATGCATCAAATTATAGTTGTATTACTTAATATATTCACGTTAAAATTTTAATATTAACATTGGTGAAGTATGAGTGTGAGAATTATGCCCATACTAGCTTACGACGAACCAATGGGAGTGGATAAAGTGTTATTTTGTTGATTCTATTATAACAAAATGAAACTTTTGAACCGGGGATGGTTCAGCTAAGTGTTGTCACCATGAGAATGATATAGGCTTCGGTGAGAATGTTAAAAAAGATATTGTTATGCCTTGGGATAAAGGCATTAGATAGTTTTTTGGTGACACCATGGCCACTGAATATGATATTTTTCATGAATATTTGGATGTTGGACGTTCAACATTCATTCTTTCATGTAGTAGAATATATCTCGGGATAAACAACTTCAGGCATGCCATTGGGTTGAGATGAGTGTAGTGAGATGTTCTACCATAGGTTTTGAAGGAATATCTGGTATCACTATGTTAGTCATGGTTTATTATATTTCAATGATTACATTTAATTAAAAATCAAGGGAATTATCTTTATACGATATCAGATGTTTGGAGTTGAGAAATGTGAAGCATCATTAGGATTCTAGGTGATTTTTTGGTAGGAAATTTAAATTGTTGTGGTACCTTCATTAAGATACGGTTGTTCAAATAAGGTCATACTCGTGAAATATCCATAGGCTTGTTGAGGAATGGTATGATGAAATGGTCATGTTTATTTTTTTATTTTCTTAGGTAAGTGCATTCATAATGTTCTGATAATTGTTGAGAGTGTTGTATTGAGTTTAGGAGAGATATACATCATATGATGAAAGTGTCACTAAAGGAGGGTTGAGTATTTGAAAAAATAGCATGGATGTTTCAAAATAGTTCATGAACCATGTAGTTTGGGTTATTCATTTTTATTCCCAACAATACTTCAAGTTTTGAGAAGCATTAAGTTGGGGGAGATTCCAAAGTATTGTCTTTTTTTGAGTTTGAAATTTTCTAAAGTAATTTGAATTATAAAATACTAGACATGTCAAATAATTACTGAAAAACCAAATGGAGAATTCATAGGTAAGAATTCCTCAAAGTAATGTTTTTAGATAATGATTGGATATTAGTTTTTATTTAAGAGGTTTTAGTTTTTTCCAAGTCATTTGGTTCCTAAAAATGATGTTTTGGAAAGATACATCTAATGAAACAATGTTGGATCACAATTATGAAAGGTGCATGGTTTGAGAGACCATGCAGTTGTATAGAGAAATATAATAGGGGGTATTCAATTTTAGGAAAAATTGATTCATGGCTAGAACATTTTTTGACTAACCTTTCCCTACAACAATGAAAGGTAGAGTGTGACTCCAACAGTATAAGTACATATTTTATCTAATTTTATGGACAAACATTATGTCTCACTTAAAAAGGGTAAAAAAAAATTTCCCCCACATGATCTAAGAGGGTAAACCACTCTTTCATTACCCCGTTCCCTGAAAAACGACCATCCTTCTCCCTTAATCTATGCGATTCTCTCTCGTTATTTGTTAGAATCAAATGCCATCAGGTGTGTTGGAATTTTTAAGGTAATATTTCTACTCCATTAACCTTAGTTTTGTTCTTTTCCTTATTCCACTAACTTACATTCCACCCATTATTAATTTTGGTCCCCATTCCACCAATTCATGGTGAAATTGGATACCAATTTTGGGGTTTTTCACTCTACATAGGAAGTGGTTATCCTAATAGGCACTCTGTATTTCCTCGCATGTCATATCACTGAGGTACGTCACCATGTAAAATTTAATAATAATTTATGATTAGATAATTTTTTGAATGTTTTTTCATGTTGATTCATTGGTAATATTCTCACCATGAGGTTGAGATTTATATAATACATTAGCGGGCACGAAGCCTTGGTTTTAGTGTAATGAGATTGGTAGATGGTATTTTTATCATTATGACCTTATAGTTGTTTTTGTTTAATAGTTGATATCCATTATTAATTAATTAATTAATTTTTGTATTTATAATTAATTAAAGTATAATGTTTTTAATGAGAAATGATCTTTTATGTCTTCGATGAGTTAGGATGGGCCTTGGCAGCTGCTTTCAATCGTTGGAAAAAAATGGAAATCGTTTTAAAGGTTATTTGATTGTCATACCTTCTTGGATTTTTTTGCATATGTATGTTGTATGTGTATTCCTGGTTTTTCCCCTAATGAAGACACCCCTTGCTGAGATTTTAACCAATAAAAAGTTAAATTAAAATTTATAATTCAGTAATTAAATTAATGAACATGAGGTGTCACTAAGAACCTATTTATACTAGCTTCATACTTTGACTTATCATTGATGCAGAGGAATCCCTATGGGATGCCTCCATATATGATATTACCTAGAAGAACCCAAGATGGATTCCTCCTTTTACATACTAATTATGAGGACCGCATGAATAATTCCTTTAAAAAATGATCTCTTTATTTAATATGATTCCACTATAGTATTTTCATATAGAGAATCCAATGGGTTCCCTAATATTGGACTATCTGTAAGCTATAAAATTAGTTTTTTGGGTAGAGATGGAAACATGTGTCACCTTAAAACCCATAGGAAACTAGAATGTCTACGAAACTACAACAATATAGGTTTTTTAGGCACTTAACATGTTACGACCCCCCTCCCCACTAGGTGTACCCCTGATGGGATGACAGTTTGATATGGAAGATAGTGACCAATGATTCCCACCTCTAGCAGGCCCTATGATGGAGACTATCACCGAGGTTATACTAAACACTCGAATGGGATGCGTTAACCTCTAAGAGAAACCATATATAAGAGAGAGATAATACATAATCCAAAAAAATACAAATCATACTATAATATAATAGAATACCCAAGTACACATATGTAATGTCATGTAAGAACTTCTACAAGAAAAATGGAAAACTGCATGTACCAAAGGAATGTAAAAAATACAAGCCACTATGAAACCCGAACAAATCATGTAACCCCAAGCTTGTAGTAACCAGCCTAATATCCAACCTAATACATGTGACCTAAAAAATAGTTAAGGTAAACATAGGGGGAGTATAACAGTATACACAGTAGGATATTCTCTAGAGAGACTCAAGCAAAGGTAAAGAAAGAATGCTAATGATAGTGAACAACAAGTGAAACTAACTTGTTAGATAAGAAGGTATTTGAAGTTATAAGCTTCACTATGGATACTCTCACCATGTATCATATACAAGAGTATATAACATAATAATGAATATCAAGTGTACCCCTCTCCAACTTCTGCAGCTTGTTTTCCACTTTTCCACAACGTCTCACATCCAAATCATTCCTCTCTAAAAAGAATTTAGCAAAAACACCTAGGCGATGCACAATAACATGCAACTCATTCAAGAGAAAGAATACTCGCATACACCTGGGAAAATCACCACACCATTCACAGAACCAAAAGTAACCATGTAGTTTCTGAGAGCCACCACAGCTCACATAACGTTTTCTATATGTCAAGCATTATACCATAAGCCATTACAGAACATACACCAAGTAAGGATCCATAATCCATCACAACCTATACAGGTTAAACCAATAGTAGTCTATAAGAAAAAATATCCAGAATATATGTGTGTGAATAATCAAAAGACATTAAATCCCAGTACACACATATAAGGGGAAAACTGACCATTTTTCCTTCCATCACAAATAACCACCTTGTCAAGAGAGCAGGGCCAAAGGGGGTAGTCAGCCATCCATTTTACCACTGGAATGTTGGGGAGAACCCCCCCAGGGCTTAGAATCCATGGGATGTTAATTGACCTAATTTATGGAGTGTGGTAGAGTATAGAAACACAAAAAGAATAAACTATAATATATCTCACAACCAAACAATGGGAATAACCTTGTCTTAGACTCAACTATAGCTGATGTCTCTTAGAATCCCGACTACCACTGCTAAGACTAGTTGTCCATTAAGAACACAACCATTTGATGAGAGTTATTACATTTCATCATTCCATTAATATATGTTTCACTATATGTTAATAAATTCATTAAACATTAATTAACAGTTAAAAATTCCACATTATATTTCATTGACATCAAACCAAAGTTTCATGACCCATAGGAATTACCAAACCAAGACCATTGATTCTACGAAATATTCCCTCATCATTTCATCCTAGAAAGCTCTGAACCCATGTGATAACATCATATATTTAATAATTTATTAACAACATAATTGGTTTCCCATATCCCTAGTCATTGTAGAAAAACATTGTAAGATACTAAACATAAGGGGGCTCAACTCGGTGACCATATGAACTACCCATCAAGCCTTTTACACCTATACCAAGAATGTAGACCTATCCTCCCTTGAGAATATAAACATGTAAATCACATGGAATACCTAACATGTCTTCCCCCCTTTTGTAAAAAGGGTAAGCAAGACCAGATTCCTTAAGCAATGGGGAACGTAAAGAAGATAAACACCGAACAAGATTCAGAAAACATCCAATCATTCACATCCAACCCATTTCATCACCTCTAGTGTCCTCCCCAACACCCACAAGCATAAACTGATGCATCTCACCACTTTAGGTATCAACTGCTGCCACAACCAATGGCCCTCCCTGCCACCACATATCACGAAATCCATCCCAAATCACATAACAACACAATAATAAGGAAAAAAAATATCATTTTAACTAGGATATTTTCCTTATACAAGGCATACCGCCTCCAAACATAATTACCATTCATGGATCCAAAGCACAAGGCACATGTCCCTAGAAGAAGAAGTTTAACTCAAAACTGTACTAGGAATTATCTTTTACCAAACAACCATTTATTTTATCCGTATTGAATTAAAAAATTCATTATTAGTAGGTTACAAATATGGGAAACCTAAACATCAAGATATCATAGCTAGTAAAAATAATTAAACATGCTTACTGCATCAAATTGATTAACATGAAATTAAAACAACAACCATATTCATTTATATGCCACTTTTTATTTATCCAAATAATTATAAATTAAATTAGGTTTTATTTTCTTTACTAATTTCATTATGGAAAACATTCTTACAAGAAAATAATAGATATCGCACTATCTAGAAAATCAAGTGTCAAACCGTTACCATTGGGCCAAGAAATAACATGCGATCAAACCAGTTCTTTGATTCTGGTTCATGTATTTAATTAGGTCAAATCCATTGTGAACCAAAGAGATAAATCATGATAACTGTATAATTTAATATAAATAATTATAGAAGAAATGAATTCCCTACCTCAAAGGGTTTGGGATATTCTTCACTTAAGAATGGATCGAATTAGCAGATCACAATTGCCTTCCCCGCAAGAACTGCATCCACCCAAGGATTTCGTGAAACAAATGCATCAAGAACAATCAAATGAAACTCCTTTAGAACAATGAAGATAAAATTCCATAGAATGGAAAGGATAAATGGGATAAAGAATATCATAGAAAACCAATTCAAGAAGGTAAAAATTAGCTTGGATAGAATACGGATCGATGAAAGGAATTGGGGAATAGATCCATGATGAAGGAATCCCCTAACGTTGAAGAGGGAGGTGTAAGAGTCATCTGGGGTAGAGAGGGGGTGTGCTCAAGCCATAGGGTTTGAAAAACTTGTGTAGCTTATGTGTCTCAAAACACCCATAGGCGTGGTTGTACATGACATGTACATCCTCTTCAAGTCGTGTATCACCTTGAGGTGATTTATACTAAAAAACGATTTTCCACGGTGTTATGATTTATTTATTCTAAAACCCGAATGGTACACGTCATCTCCCACATGGTCACATCTTGTACCCCTAATTTCCACGTTCTCACAACTAAACTACTCCAGACATCCTCCAAGCCTTCTCCAAGCACCTTATACTTGGAAACACACAAAGGGTTAATCCATGCTAATTCAGGCCCTTACATCAGATACATCTCAAAAAATTCTCATCCACAAGAATCCAAAACCAACCCACAAAGTAAACACAAAAGGGGTTGTCTAAACAGCCACCCTATGAGATACATCTGAAGGATTTAACCACCAAAAGAGCTCAACCACATCAAAAGAACTACATGACACCTCTTAATAACTATAAACAGCTATTAAACACCCTCTTGGGGGAGATAGCTCTCAAAGAGAGGAAGCTAAAAAAAGAAAAAAAAAAGAAATCCATATCATTGATAAGAATGGCATACAAAAAAACATTGTTATATGAAAATATTTAAACATCAAACAACTCAGGGTACTGAGAACATATTTGTGAATCACGTTTCCATGTACTCTTTTCAATGCCATCGTGTCACCACAAGAAATGAACCAAGGAGATATTACGCCCACAAAATACCTTATCGTTATAGTCCTGGAACTCTACAAGCCACTCATTAAAGGCTGCATCATAGTCAATGTCAATATTTCCCAAATATATTACATGATAGTCATCATGAAGAAAATGATAGATCTGTGACACATTAAAAAAAATCATGTATGTGGATCATCTATGGGGGAAGTTCCACTCGATACGCCATGAATGAAACACATTCAATCACCTATAAAAGGACAAAAAAATTAGGGATAAATCTTACTCCCACAAAAAAATCATCAATTTATAGGATAGGGAGTCACCTCCATAAACACGTGACCCCTAACATCAAACTCTAAAGGTCCCCTCCATTGATCGACACATGATTTCTGAAAATCCTACGCTACCTTCATCCTCTAACGAATTACCCGATCTATCTCTATCTTAATCTGCACTAGTTTTGTTTTGAGAATTGCTGACTCTCCAACCACAGTCTAGCACAATGGTGAGTGACATGGTCATCCATACATTTCCTCAAATGGTTCCCTAATGATGGTGGAGTGAAAACTATTGTTGTATGAGAACTCCAAAATGTGTAAGTTCCTCATCCAAGAACCTCCAAAATATAGTACACACGAGCGCAGTAGTTTTCAAGAGTTTGGATGGTCTGCTCTCTCTGGACATCTGTTTGTGGTTGAAAATCATTGCTATGAAATAGTTAAGAACTGAAAAATTTTTGGAGACCTCTCTACACCCTAGAAGTAAGAAAAGGATATCGATCATAAATGATCATCCTCATAAATCCCTGGAGTCTCACCACCTATTCTAGGCACTACCTAGACAAAACTTCTAATGAACTTGATTATTTGTATTACATAAAGTGGTTTGATTTCAATAAATGATCCAATACCACCTATATATCTTCATGGACCTTCTGAGCTCATGGTAAACTAGTAACAATGTATATTGAGATTTCCTCCCACTTCCACCGAGGTATATCAAATGGTTGGAGAAAACCACTAGGGAAACAGTGTTAAGCCTTCACTGTCTAGAAGACCAAACATTGAGACAAAAACTCCACAACTGCACACTTCATCCCAGGCCACCAAAACTATAACACCCCGAGATTTTATGAAAAATATTCTGTTAATTTCATTGATGTCTTGTGTTGTACGCTAAAACAAAATTATCTTGTACTATACACAACACTGTATTAGCTTGCAGTACACGGAACACTATTCTTGGCTCTTGTTACACATAATTTCATGTTCATTTTTTAGAAATTATTCTACGCAACATTGAGTATAGATTTTGTTTAATGTATAAATGAAATAAGTTTTGATTATGTTATACGCAATACCAAAGGGAGCTATCACTACACGCAGCCCTGCCAGGGCTTGCATTTCATGGAATCACGATATTCCTTGATAGAGTGTTTATAATTCATTTTACACAGTTTATAGAACATGGTATGAGAAAAAAATAAATTTTTTAGGTAAAATAAGGATTTTTAAATAAATGCAGTTTTGCCTCCTTTTGATGGCGCACCAACTTTAAATCTAGCTTTTGACATGTTTATAAGTTCAATTTGAAAAAAAATAAAATTCTTCTTTTGAATCAGGATATAAATATATACTTAGGATAGATTTTTGATATTTTTCTGATAAGATTCTTATTTTGATGAATAGTAAAAATACGCTAAATTTTAAATAAAAACATCATTTTTCATCGATATAATTTATATGGATAAATTATAATATTGAATAATTTTAAATTATAAATATAATATATTTTTACCATTTAAAATAATTTATGTCATTAGCATTGATTTTACATTGAATTCATAGGTAAAATCATTTTATTTTTTTGCATTGATTTTACTTTTAAAACTCATTTTCTTAACAACAGGATTAATTTAAAATTAATTTCTGCAACTTCTGTAATTTAAATTTGGAAAAATGGATTCTATATTTGAAATTAGTAGATTCAAATTATGTAAATATGATACTTTTTATTTTTGGGCCCTATGAATAGTAACTACGGTAAATTTTATTTACCATAGTTAAAAGTAAATCGGGTAATTAAGGGTAAATATAATATTATAAAATTACCCTAACTATTGTCATATTATAATTGGATGATTATATTTTGGCCTGAGGCATATTTGGGTCAAAATGGTATCCATTGGAACCCACTTGGATTTGATTAATACCTTTAGTTTATTTTATTTAAATGAAAGTGAAATATGTCTCACTCAAACTTTAATAATAAAAGTATTTTTAATATAAGGTTATACAGAATATAAATTCGATTATATATACTCATTTGAAAGATACATTTTTTTCTTTATCATGGTAATTTATTTCTAATTTTTATGAAATATTTAATTACCATAATAGCTTATACATTAATGATGTAGAAATTATTTATTCATTGAATGATCAATAATATAGTTATTAATAAAATAATAATACCTATCAAAAGGACCAGAAACTTGACCAAACCTTACTGGTCGAGTATATCTATACCCTAAGCATCGAAGGGTCTATTTTTGGACCATTTAAAGCCTCATAATATAGATTATGACATTTATATTATTATATTTTAAATGATGTCAAATATGTCACCTTCATAATTTAAGAAATATAAAAATTTAAATGTTGTGATTTTAAGATGATAAATTCATGTAAAAATAGTCTTTTGAAAAATATTAGATTTATCCTCATCATGGTATTTTTTTAAATTGTTATCTAACTAATAAGTATATTAAATATTTATTCAAAAATGATGAATTAATTGTTTTATTAAGAGTAATATCAATTAAATGGTATTATAAATATTTAAATAAAAATTATATGAACAAATTCATGTTCTCCACAAATTTTCAAGATGAATATGACATGTTAGGAATCACTTAAACAATTTTTTTCGAATATATCATCTATGTGAATTTTATTTGAATTCAAAGAAATAAATAGTGTCAAAATTAACACTATTGTTATCTTATAAAAATAGCATATTATTAAATTGTTTAAAAATCACAAAAATATTTAAAATTTATAATTGAAATTTATATGGTCTAAAATTTCATACAGTACCTAATTATGGATAATTCACAACAAATAATTAATTATCTATCTCAATTTAATATTATAATATTATTTCCACAAATAAAATTAAATAGATTAAATAAGGATAAATAAGAATGATAACATTTAAAATAAAATAAAAATGTGTCAAATTTTGATTGGTTGATGGTATTAAAACCATATCTTACCTCATATCCGAATTTGAGACACTTTGGAAGTTTTAATGTCAGTTTTTTGTTTATTATTAATTTATATTTTTGAGGTTTCCAAAAGTGCCCCTCTCCTCCCTTATAAAAGGGAACCTCCTCCCTCTCCTCTTTACCCAAATTTGAGACTTCAATCTCGGCCAACCCCTGCCAATATCACTTCTCAACCTATCTAGTTATATCATAGAGGTTATGGTCTTCTCAAATGACCAACTCCAGTTTTCTAAGATGAAGTTTAAAAGATGCACGTCGAAGAAGAGGAAATCTCTTCTATCGATTCATTCAAGTTTCTTTATTCATATACATCCTATTCATTAGTTGTTTCATTATAAAGTAATTAAATAAGTATAACTAATATATTTATATCTTATTATAAATATGAAACAACCCCATTTCACTTTCTATCCATCCAACAGAAAATGAAATCACCGCAAGTGCGTACTTACAGAATACCATCTCCACACCGTGGTGTAAGCTATTTTTCCACCAACACCTTACTTGAATGGGTGTAATGGTATAATGAATAAATATATGTGGTTATTATAACATCATACTGATTATGAGATATTATATTATCCACTCCAATTCCATTCAATAATTATGTGAATGATATCATCACTCATTCGTACGTACGGATTACCGTCTCCACGACGCGATGAGATTCATTCTCCATGTTAACCATTTAAGAATGATTATAAAGTATATATAATGAATAATAATGATATATATGACATAATAATGCTACTGGATATATATATATATATATATATATATATATATATTTCATTTTACATACTTCTATTCAAGTCAATAAGGAAAGGAAGACAATGTTAATGCGTACGTACGGCCTACCGTCTCAATGAACAGTGTGTTTCATTTCATTTATCTATCTATTATATATATATATATAGAATATATATGATATATAAATCATGTTTTACATTCTTGAAGTAAGTAAATCATGATATAATAATAATAATATCGGGAAGAACAAGTCCAAACACGTACGATACATGAAACGATTTTAACCAAATTGATGCTTTAACATGGAATTGACAAAAGAATGGATAATATAAAGTCATAAGTGAATCATATATGATATCATAAATTTTATTATGATTCTGTTACAAGTTAATAATATTTTTAATCCCACTATACTTGAGTTTTGGACATGTACGGAAGAAATTGGACCTATGGTAAGGCATAATTTTTCAAATCTCATTTTTATCTATGATTGCTTATACGTAAGTATTTACTAGGGTTATATTTTTCATCCATGTCCATAGAAATGTTTTTTATAGTGTGTTTAATTTTATCCCATGTATGTTCAATGTATTTTTTACCCCTCTTTGACTATTACATTGTGTTATGGAAGGAATCTTTCTTTTTTTACCATATAGGGAACTTTTTGTCTTTTCTGGAAAAGGTACGAGGAGAATGTTTTTTTAACTTATATTGCATGAAAAGATTTTAATTTTTTCATAACGCCTTATTTTCATGAATAATACTCTACAAGATTTCATAAATATCTTCAAAAAAATAAATTTATTTTAAAATTCCATGGCATTTTGTTAAAAGAAAATGATTTTGAAGAAGAAAGGATATTTTCCTCAAGAATTAATTTCAAGTGTTTTATGAAAACAATTTTCCATATAAGATGAAATTATTTCATATGATTATGTTTCAAGTATAATTTATCTATGATTTACAAGGTTTCACTTTTCTTATGATTAAATTATATCCATTTTTTTATATGGATTGTGTTATGATGGGATGATGTTTATGAAACCCATTTTATTCTTTGTGTTATGATGAATGATTTAGGTTTATGTTGTGGAATATGTAATAATGATTAAATTATGATATGGGTGGGACCTATATCTCCCTCCAATTCATTGGGTAAATATTTGTATCTCATGATATAAAAATGGCCGGAACAACAAGTTAATCTGGTTCAGTGATACAGGACTGAAACGATGAGTGAACTCGATTCAGTAAGGGACTTTGTCCACTAAGATGGTCTTGGTAGCAATGACTTGGATAGTATGGAAATAATATCATGTGATTAATAGTTTCCTCAATTACATGTTTTATTCCCATGCTATTTTTTCATGATTAATGTTCCTTTATGATCTGTGCCTTATATACTGCCAAGATTTATTTCTCAAGATTTTGATGTTTAAACTTTATGTTCTTGTTTTTGTTTAATTAAAAATGTATATGTTTTGTTTTATTTCCACCATGCGTACCCTTACTGAGCATTTTAGCTACCCCTTTTATGTTTTCTTTCCCTTAGATATAAATGAATGTTTTAGGTAGGAAAAGTAAGAAGATCTTTATGGAGATGTTGAAGATCTTTCACCATGAATAGATGATTATGTTATGAGTTTTCATAGACACTAAACTAATATAGTCATTAGGTGTTTGTTTTTTAATGTATTAATTATTCCACTAAATTAATGTAATGAAAATTTACGTCAAGATTTGGGTATCTACAGTTGGTATCAGACTGAAGGTTTAGTTAACCTTTGGAAACTAGGATGCGAAAACTATAGTGGGATCCCAAGAGATATGTCTACGGTATGTTTAGGGATGTCTCTAATGTTAAATATAAGTATAGTCTATAGTCTTAGAATTACGGTAACGAACAAATAATTAAACCTAAGATATTAGAGATTGAAAGTACCCCCCATGGTTAGGTTTTTTTTCAAGTACGAGTTTTTCCTCTCATACTATTCTTTTTGGGTTTTAAGAAATGGCAGGAAACATGAGGATTCATGTTAATAGAGAATATGATGGACAATGGAATCATATTTTTCATGAGAAACCTAATGAAACAATATTTGGATGTCCAAACATCATTATTATGCCTAATTATCAATCTCATAATATGATCAATAATATCAACTTTGGAAATTTTCCTAAATTGGATTATAAGAGAAAGATGTAGTTTCGTTATGATCATAGAGGAAAGAAAATAAATTTAACTAATGTAAATTATGTGGGAAGAGGCATCAAGTAGAATATTTAAAAGGAACTGGGAGATGATTCGTGTGTGGAAAAGAAGGACACAAAGCTATTAATTGCAAAGGAAAAGGCTCAGTTAACATAATGGACAAGGATAATGGTATTTATAAGACATCAACAAAGGTTAAATGTTTTAATTGTGGAATGTATGGGCATTATGAAAACCAATTCCCTAAGGGAAAGTCTCATGAAGAGAATCAGCATGGTTGTATTGGTAGTAT
The DNA here is from genome assembly GCA_963277665.1 of Viscum album. Lineage (NCBI taxonomy): Eukaryota > Viridiplantae > Streptophyta > Magnoliopsida > Santalales > Viscaceae > Viscum > Viscum album. Next base: position 496,384,611 of record OY728132.1, read on the forward strand.
TTATGTTGATGATGATGAATAGACTACGAATGGTATGTGAGTTGAAATAATTGTTGAAGACGAGTCAATGGTTTAAGAAGTTAGTGGATTGATTTTATTTTTATCAAGAGTAATGTTGTATTGGTAATTTAATGGTACTATAGAATAAAGAAACATATAAGGATTGTTACACTATAGTTTTTCTTAATGTAATTGAAAGTATATGTTGAATGATACCTATAACCAAGAAAGGTTATTCAGATATTTTGGAAAGAAGATGATATGTGCATAATGAAAGGATAAAGAGATAATGAATAGTTTGATAGTATAAATAAGCTCATGACTGATATAAGGATAAAGTTATATCATGGATTGAATATATAGATGTTTTGGGATTTTGGTATGTGGAAAGTGTTAAATTTTGACAACATTCGTGTATTCACTAATGTTCTATGGTAACTCATGTTTCATGAAAATACATGATTAAGGTATTCACATGTTTGTAATGTGACCAAGAAGATATATCTTATGATTTATGGGGGATAAATTATGGTATTCACATGGTTGTTATGTGACCTTTCAATTAATCATTTTCTTTATACTATGGGCATGGACCGAAGTATATTGGATAATCCTAAAGATTAGAATGAATTAAGTTATACATAATATAGTATTGTGTAAGGCTAGAATTTTTTTTGATATTACTGTAGGAATGTTATAATAATGTAGTTTTAGAAAAAGGGACAACCTGCAGAACGAGCGACAACCCGTCGCATCGGACAAGGTTGCAGGAATAGAACCCACAACTGAAGTGAGACATGCCTTTATCACCAACCACTGGCCTATAGAAAGTCCCTATTTAGTAGAAACTAGTATTATTTTATTAAGCGGTATGATAGTTGATGTATAAATCCATTTTAGGAACCATATATGATTAATCTCACCATAGATGGACATAGGTATATAACTTTTTCTAACCATATGTTTGAGACAGATGGAATGACCTATCATTCTATCGCAGGATCTACTAATACTTCACAGAAGACAAATTCAACTTCATTTCTTTAAGAGATGATGTGGAAATTGTTCAAGGAAGGAACAACAGGTAGATTGTACCAAAATCAAGAATTTGTTTTAATTAAAAAATTCTTCAACATTAAGGAAATGATATTGAAAACCAAAGATGTTGTCCTAGAGCCCTCATATCTGATGAATCAGATGATACCTTAGATCATCACAAATTTATGGCTTTGTGATTGTTGCATTTTTCATAGCCATGTTCTCTACCACTCTTTATCCGAATATGATGGTTAGATTTATCTTACATATCCATATTTCACCTATGTTCTCCTATGTGAAAACCAAGTGATTAGTTAATTTGGGTAACTGTTATGTTTCATACATTAGTTTTTAAAGTTATGTTTTTGTATTCTATTTTACGATGTGGGTTTCTATTAAAGAAACTTTCAAGTAGTAAACCATTTTTAACCCCGACGAATTTTGAGGGCGAAATTCATTTTAAGGAGTGTAGAATGTAACACCCCAAGATTTTATGAAAAATATTCTTTTAATTTCATTTATGTCTTGTGTTTTATGCTACCCCAAAATTAGTTTGTACTATACGCAACACTATATTAGCTTGTAGTATACGCAACACTATTCTTGGCTTGTGTTACACACAATTTCATGTTTGTTTTATAGAAATTAATCTACGGAACATTATGTATAGATTTTTTTAATGTATAAATGAAATAATTTTTGATTATTTTATATGCATCACAAAAGGGAGCCCTCACTACATGCAGCCCTGACTTGGCATGCATTACACGCAATCGCGACCTTCCTCGATAGCGTGTGTAGTACACAATACCAGGTTTCACTAAACAACGATATATAGTTGTAATATTTTTATGAACTAGCTATTTTGAGTAGTAGTAACTTCATTTATAATTTTATGACATTATAATTTATCTGAAATATTTTATAGAACATGGTATGAGAACAAAATAATTTTTTTCGGGTATAATAAGTATTTTTAAAAAAGTGCAGTTTTGCAGCCTTTTGATAGTGCACCCACATTAAATCTAGTTTTTGAAAATTTTATAAGTTCAATTTGACAAAATAAAATTCTTCTTTTGAATTCAGATATAAAAATTTAATTTGGATAAATTATTTATATTTTTCTGATAAGTTTCTTCTTTTAATGAATAGTAAAAATATGCTAAATTTTAAACAATTTTTTTTTTCATCGAGATAATTTATATGGTTTAATTATAATATTGAATATTTTTAAACTATAAATAAAATATATATTTATCATTTAATATAATTTATTTCATTATCATTGATTTTACATTGAATTTATAGGTAAAATCATTTCAATCTTTTGCAATGTTTTAACTTTTAAAACCCTTTTTCTTAACAATGGGATTAATTTTAAATGAATTTCTGCAACTTCTGTTATTTGAATATGGAAAAATGGATTCCATATTTTGAATAATTAGGTCCAAATTATGTTAATATCACACTTTTTTATTTTTTATCACTATGAATAGTAACTACGATAAATTTTATATACCACAGTTAAAGGTAAATCGGGTAATTAAGGGTAAATATTATATTATAAAATTACCCTAACAATTGTCTTAATATAATTGGATGATTTTATTTCTTCCTAAGGCATATTTCGGTCGAAATTGAATCTATTATAACTCACTAGAATTTTATTAAGACCTTTAGTTTATTTTCTTTAAAGGAAAGTGAAATATGTCTCACACAAACATTAATAATTAAACTATTTTTAATATAAGGTTATACAGAATATAAATTATATTATAAATACTCATTTGAAAGCTAAAATATTTTTATTTATCATGGTAATTTAGTTGTAATTTAAAAAAAATATTTAATGACCTTAATAGCTTATACATTAATGATGTAGAAATTATTTATTTAATGAAAAATCAACAATATATTTTTTATTAGAATTATAATACCTATAACAATTACCTTAAAATTGACGAAACCTTATTGGTCGAGTATATATATACCCTAAAGAATATAATGGTATATTTTTGGACCATTTAGAGCCTTATAAATCAGATTAGGACATTTATATTTTTTTATATAAATGATGTAAAAGATGTCACTTTCATAATTTAATAAATATAACAGTTTAAATGTTGTGATTTTAATATGATAAATTCGAGTAAAATTATTATTTTAAAATATATTATATTTATAATCACCATGGAATTTTATTTTTAATTGTTATGTAAATAATAAGCATATTAATTGATAATACAAAAATGATGTAGTAATTGTTTTTTACGATAAATATCAAATAAATGGTTTTATAAATATTAAAATAAATATTATATGAAAAAATTAATGTTCTCCACAAATTTTATAGATGAATATGACATGTTAGTAATCTCTAAAACAATTTTTATCGAATATATCTTCTGTGTGTATTTTATATAAATTCAAATAAATGAAGAGTGTCAAAATTAACACTATTGTTATTTTATATAAATATCATATTATTAAATTGTTTAAAAATCACAAAAATATTTAAAAATTATAAAGGAAATTTAAATGGTATAAAATTTCATAAAGTACCCAATTTTTGATAATTCACAACATAGATGTAATTATTTATATCAATTTAAAATTAGAATATTATTACGACAAATAAAATTAAATAGATTAAATAAGGATAAATTAAAATTAATAGGTTTAAAATAAAATAAAAACATGTCTAAATTTAATTGGTTGATGGGATTACAACCATATATTACCTCATATCCAAATTTCAGTTACTTTGGAAGTTTTTATGTGGGGTTTGAGTTTATTATTAATTAATATTTTTGAGGATTCCAAAAGTGCCCCTCTCCTCTCTTATAAAAGGGCCCCTCCTCCAACTCCTCTTTACAAAAATTTGAGCCTTCAATCTCGGCAAAACCTTTCCAATTTCTCTTCTAAACATATCTATTAATATTATAGTGGTTCTGGTTCTCTCAAAATACCAACTCTCGTTCCCAAAGAGGATGTTTAAAAAAAAGCACGTCAAAGAAGAGGTAATCTCTTCTACCGAATATTTCAAGTTTCTTTATTCATATAATTACTATTATTTATTTGTTTCATTATAAAGTAAAAAAATAAGTATAATTAATATACTAAAATTTTATTATAAATATGAAACAACCCCATTTCACCTTCTATCCATCCTACGGAAAAAGAAATCACCGCGCGTGCATACGTACGGAATACCGTCTCCACGCTGTGGTGTAATCTCTTTTTCCACCACCACCTTACATGGATGGGTATAATGGTGTAAATAATTACTATATATGGTTATTATAACATTATACTGATTCTGAGATATTATATTATCCACTCAAATTCCATTCAATAATTATGGGAACGTCATCATCGTCGTGCGTATGTACGGATTACAGTCTCCACGACGCGATGAGATTCATTCTCCATGTTAACCATTCAAGAATGATTATAAAGTATAAATAATGAATAATAATGATATATATTAAATAATAATTCTACTGGATTTATTTATATATATATATATGTGTGTCATCTACATACTTCCATTCAAGCCAATAAGGAATGGAAAACAGCGTTCATGCATACGTACGACCTACCGTCTCCATGAACGGTGCATTTCATTTAATTTATCAATATATAATATATATATATATACAGAATATATATGATATATAATATTTTTTTTGAATTTTTGAAGAAATTAAATCATTATATAATTAATAATAATATCAAGAACAACATGTCCAAACACGGATGATAAATGAAACAATTTTACCCAAAACGCTGCAGTAACATGGAATTGACAAAAGAACGGGTAATATATAGTCATATGTGAATCATATATGATATCATAAATATTATTATGGTTATGTTAAAAGTTAATAATATGTTTAAACCCACTATAAATGAGTTTTGGACACATAAAGAAGAAATTGGACCTAAGTTTAAGGATAATTTTTCAAATCTAATTTTTATCCATGATTTATTATATGTAAGTATTTAATGGGGTTATATTTTTTATCCATGTCTATAAAAATGTTTTTTATAAAGTGTTTAATATTATTACATGTATTTTTAAAGTCTTGTTTTCTGATCTTTGACTTTTTCATTGTATTATGGAAGGAATCTTTCTTTTGTTTACCATACGAGGAACTTTTTGACTTTTCCAGCAAAAGTACGAGGTGAATTTTTGTTTAGCTTATACGGAATGAAAAGATTTTGATGGTTTAATATTGCATTATTTTCCTGAAGCTTACTCCACAATATTTCATTATTATTTTCAAAAAAATCATTTTTTTAAAATTTCATGGAATTTTGTGAAAAGAAAATGATTTTGAAGAAGAAAGGATATTTTCCTCATGATTTCAATTCAAGTGTTTTATCAAAACCATTTTCCATCTAAGATGACATTATTTCATATGTTTATGTTTCATGTATAATGTATCTATGATTTACATGGTTTCACTTTTCTTGTGATGAAATTATATCCATTTGTTTTATATGGATTATGTTATGATGGGATGATGTTTTTGAATCCCATTTTATTCTTTGGGTTATGATGAAAGATTTATGTTTATGTTGTATCACATGTAAGAATAATTTCATTATGAGATGGGTGGGACCAATATCTCTGTCCAATACATTTGGTAAAGATTTATATCTCATGATATATACATGGCTAGAACGGCAAGTTAATCCAGTTCAGTGATACAGGACTGGAACGAGGAGTGAACTCGATTCAGTAAGGGACTTTGTCCACTAAGATGGTATTTGAAACAATGCCTTGGATACTATGGAAATAATATCATGTGCTTAATGATTTCCACAATTACATGTTTTATTTCCATGCTATTTTTTCATTATTAATGATCCTTTATGATCTATGCCTTATATACTGCCAAGATTTATTTCTCAAGATTTTGATGTTTAAACTTTATGTTCATGTTTTTGTTTAAGTTAAAATGTATATGATTTGTTTTATTTCCTCCATGCTTACCCTTAATGAGCATTTGATCTCAACCTTTTTATGTTTTCTTTTCACCCCAGATATAAAATAAGGTTTTAGGTATGAAAAAAGAAGATCATTATAGAGATGTTGATGATCATTCACCATGATTAGAAGATTATGTTCCAAGTTTTCAAAGAAACTAAACTAATACGGTCATTGGGTGTTTGGTTTGTAATGTATTAATTATTCTGTAAAAGTAATGTAATTTCCATATACGCCATGCTTTGGGTCTTTACAGCTGGTGTTAGAGTGAAGGTTTATTTAACCTTTGGAAACTAGGATGCGAAAACTTTAATGAGATCCCAATAGATATTTCTATGGTATGTCTAGGTATGTATCTATGGTTAAGTATAAGAATAGGCTATAGTCCTAGAATTATGGTAATGATCATAGAATTAAACCTAATATGTTAGAGATTGAAACTACTCTCCCTTGATTATGATGTTATTCTAGTATGAGTTTTTCCTCTAATACTATTCTTTTTGGGTTTTAAGAAATGGTAGAAAACATGAGGATTCATGTTAATGGAGAATATGATGGACAATGGAATCATATTCATCATGAGCAACCAAATGAAATGATATTTGGATGTCAAATAATTGTTATTACGCTTAATCAGAAATCTCATAATATGATCAATAATATCAACTTTGGTATGTTTCCTGACTCAGCTTATAAGAGAAAGATGGAGTTTCATGATGATCATAGAGGAATGAAAGTTCAATTTCCCTCATGTAAATTATGTGGGAAGAGGCATCAAGGAGAATGTTTCAAAGGAACTGGGAGATGATTTGGGTGTGTAAAGGAAGGACACAAAGATAGTAATTGAAAAGGAAAATGTTTAGTTAACACAATGGCCAAGGATAATGATATTACTAAGACATCAATAAATGTTAAATGTTTTAAATGTGGAATGAATGGGCATTATACAAACCAATGTCCTAAGGGAAAGTCTCATGAAGAGAATCAACATGGTCGTATGGGTATTGTTTATGTTGATGATGATGAAGAGACTACAAATGATATGCGAGACAAAAGAATTGTTGAAGCTCAGTCAATGATTTAAGAAGTTAGTGGAATGATTTTATGTTTATCAAGAGTAATTTTTTATATGTAATTTAATGGTACTATAGAATAAAGAAACATCTAAGTATTGTTACACTATTTTTTTCTTAATGTATTTGAAAGTATATGTTGAATGGTACCGGTAACCATGAATGGTTATTCAAATATTTTTAGAAAGAGGACGATATGCGCATAATGAAAGATAAAGAGATAATAAAATTTTTGATAGTATTAATGATCTCATGACTGATATAAGGACAAATTTATATCATGGTTTGAGTATATAGAAATTTTGGGATTTTGGTATGGGGAAAGTGTTAACTTTTGAAAGCATTCATGTATTCACTAAGGCTCTATGGTAACTCATTTTTCAATAGAATACATGATTAAGGTATTCACATGTTTGGAATGTGACCAACAAGATATATCATATATTTTACGGGGGATAAATGATTGTATTCACATGCTTGTTATGTGACCTTTCATGTAATCATTTTCTTTATTCTATGAGTTTGGACCGAAGTATTTTGGATAAGCCTAATTATTGGAATTAATTAAGTTAGACATAAGATAGTATTGTTTAAGGATAAGACTTTTTTTTGATAATATTGTAGGAATGTTATAATAATGTAGTTTTAGAAAAAGGGAAAACCTCCAGGATGAGAGAAAAAACATTGCGTCGGACAAGGTTGCGAGAATTGAACCCACAACCGAAGTGAGAAAGGCCTTTATCGCCTACCACTAGACTACAAGAAGTCCATGGTTAGTATAAAGTTGTTTTATTTTATTAAGCGGTATTATAGATGAAGTATAAGTCCATTTTAGGAACCATATACGATTAATCTCCCCATTGATGGACTTATGTATATAACCTTTTCTAGCCATATGTTTGAGACAGATGGAATGACCTATCATTCTATCACATGATATTCTAACACTTCACGGAAGGAAAATTCAACTTCATTTCTTTAAGAGATGATGTGGAAATTGTTAAAGGCACGAACAACAATGAGATTGTTCCAAATTCAAATATTTATTTTAATTCAAAAATTCATCAACATTAAGGGAATGATCTTGAAAACCAAAAATGCTATCTTAGAGCTCTCATATCTGATGAATTAGATGATACCTTAGATCATCAAAAATTTATGGCTTTGTGATTATTGGCTTTTTCAAAGCCATGTTCTCTACCACTCTTCATCCAAACATGATGGTTAGATTTCTCTTCAATATCCATATTTTCAACTATGTTCTCTTATGTGCAAACCCATGGATTAGTTAATTTGGGTAACTGTTACATTTCAAACATTAGTTTTTAAATTTAATTTTTGTTATTCCTTTTTAAGATGTGGGTTTCTATTTAATAAACTTTCTAGTAGTAAACCATTTATAACCCCAATAAATTTCTAAGGAGAAATTCATTTTAAGGGGGGTAGAATGTAAAACCCAGTTATTTTATGAAAAATATTCTTTTAATTTCATTGATTTCATGTGTTGTACACTAGACCAAAATTATCTTGTACTATACACAAAACCGTATTAGATTCTAGTATACGCAATACTATTCTTGGCTCATGTTACACTCAATTTCCTGTTCGTTTTATAGATATTATTCTACACAACATTAAGTATAGATTATGTTTAATGTATAAATGAAATAAGTTTTAATTATGTTATACGCAACACCAAAGTGATATTTCACTACACATAGCCCTGACTTGGCCTGCATTACACGCAATCACGACCTTCCTCGATAGCGTGTGTAGTACGCAATACTGGGTTCCACTAAACAATGATATATTGTTATCATATTTTTATGAACTAGAGGTTTTGAATAGTAGTAACTAAATTTATAATTTTATGACATTATAATTCATCTAACACATTGTATAGAACATCATACGAGAAAAAAATAATTTTATTGGGCAAAATAAGTATTTTTAAAAAAATGCAGTTTTTCCGCCATTTGATGGCGCACCCACATTAAACCTAGTTTCTGACATGTTTATAAGTTCAATTTGAAAAAATAAAATTCTTCTTTAGAACTAGGATATAAAAATTTACTTTGGATAAATATTTGATTTTTTTCTGATAAATTTCTTATGTTGATGAATAGTAAAAATACGCTAAATATTAAATAAAAACAACTTTTTTCATCGAGATAATTTATATGGTTAAATTATAATATTGAATAATTTTAGAGTATAAATATAATATATTTTTACCATTTAATATAATGTATGTCATTAGAATTTATTTTACATTGAATTCATAGGTAAAATCATTTCAATCTTTTGCAATGTTTTAACTTTTAAAACTCATTTTCTTAACAACAGAATTTATTTTAAGTTAATTTCTGAAAATTTAGTGATTTGAATTTTGAAAAATGGATTCCATATTTGGAATTAGTATGTACGAATTATGTTAATATGCTACTTTTTATTTTTGGGCACTATGAATAGTAACTACGGTAAATTTTATTTATCATAGTTAAAGCTAAATCGAGAAATTAAGGTTAAATAAAATATAATAAAATTTCCCTAAAACATGTCTTAATATAATTTTATGATTATATTTTTTCATAAGGAATATTTCGGTCGAAATGGAATCCATTGGGACCCACTTGGATGTGATTAAGACCTTTAGTTTATTTTATTTTATGGAAAGTGAAATATGTCTCACTCAAAATTTAATAATTAAATTATTTTTAATATAAGGTTATATAGAAAATAAATTATATTATAATTACTTATTTGAAAGATAAATTTTTTTTCTTTATCATGCAGATTTATTTTTAATTTTTAAAAAATATTTAATTACCTTAATAGCTTATACATTAATGATGTAGAGATTATTTATTTAGTAAAAAATCAAAAATATAGTTTTTATTAATATAATAATACCTATCAAAAGGACTATAAACTTTACCAAACCATATAGTTCGAGTATATCTATACCCTAATAATATAAGGGTCTATTTGTGGACCATTTGGATCCTTATAAAACAGATTAGAACATTTATATCATTTTATTTTAAATGACATCGAAGAAGTCACCTTCATAATTTAATAAATATAATAATTTAAATGTTGTGATTTTAAGATGATAAATTCAAGTAAAAGTTTTTTTTGAAATATATTAGATTTATAATCATAATTTTATTTTATTTTAAATATTTATGTAATTAATAATTGTATCAAATTATTATACAAAAATGATGTAGTAATTGTTTTTTTAATATGAATATCAACTAAATGGTTTTATAAATAAAAAATAAATATTATATAAAATAATTAATGTTCTTCAAAAATTTTCTAGACGAATATGACATGTTATGAATCTCTTAAACATTTTTTTTTGAATTTATCCTCTGTGTGGATTTTATTTAAATTGAAAGAAATGAATAGTGTCAAAATTATCCCTATTGTTATTTTATAAAAATAACATATTTTTAAATTGTTTAAAAATCACAAAAATATTTAAAAATTATATATGAAATTTATATGGTGTAAAATGTCATAAATTACCCAAATATGGATAATTTACAACACATAAATAATTATTTATATCAATTTAAAATTTTAATATTATTACCACAAATAAAATTAAATAGATTAAATAAGGATAAATAAAAATGATAAGATTTAAAATAAAACGAAACATATCTAAATTTGGTTGAATGAGGAGATTAAAATAATATCTTACCTAATAAGCAAACTTCAATTTCTTTTTATGTTTTTATTTGGGGTTTGAGTTCATTATTAATTAATATTTTTGAGGTTTCCAAAATTGCCTCTCTCCTCCCTTATAAAAGGGAACATCCTACCTCTCCTCTTTACATTAATTTGAGCCTTCAAGATCAGCCAAATCCTACAAATTTATCTTCTCAACCTATCTATATTTATCATAGATGTTTTGGTCTTCTCAAAATACCAACTCTGGATCCCTAAGAGGAAGTTTAAAAGAGGCAAGTCAAAGAAGAAGTAATCTCTTCTACTGATTCTTTCAAGTTTCATTATTCTTATACTTCTTCTTATTTAGTTGTTTCAGTATAAAGAAATTAAATAAGTATAAATAATATACTGATATGTTATTATAAATATGAAACATCCCCATTTTAGATTCTATCCGTCCTATGGAAATCGAAATTACCGCACGTGCGTACGTACGGAATACAGTCTCCACGCTGTGGTGTAATCTATTTTCCCACCACCACCTTACTTGGATGCGTATAATGGTGTAAAGAATAACTATATATGGTTATTATAACATCATAATGATTCTGATATATTATATTATCCACTCCAATTCTATTCAATAATCATGGGAATGACATCATCGCTCATGCATACGTACGAATTACAGTCTCCACGACGCGATGGAATTCATTATCCATGTAAACAATTCAAGAATAATTATAAAGTATATTTAATGAATAATATTGATATATATGACATAATAATGATACTGTATTTATGTATATATATATATGTCATCTACATACTTCCATTCAAGTCAATAACGAATGGAAAACAATGTTCAAGCGTACGTACGACCTACCGTCTCAATGAATGGTGTGTTTCATTTAATTTATCTATCTATTATATATATATATATACTGAATATATATGATATATAAATCATGTTTTACATTCTGTAAGTAAGTAAATCATGGTATAATTAATAATAATATCAAGAACAACAAGTCCAAACACATACGATAAATGAAACAATTTTACCCAAAACGTTGCATTAACATGGAATTAACAAAAGAACAGGTGATATAAAGTCATATGTGAATAATATATGATATCATAAATATTATTATGGTTCTGTTAAAAGTTAATAATATGTTTAAACCCACTATATAGGAGTTTCGGACACGTACGAAATAAATTGGACCTAAGGTAAGGGATAATTTTGAAAATCTCATTTTTATCCGAGATTGCTTATACGTAAGTATTTATTGGGGTTATATTTTTCATCCATGTCCATAAATTTTTTTTATAAAGTTTTTAATATTATTCCACGTATTTTTAAGGTCATGATTACCCATATTTTACTTTTACATTGTGTTATAGAAGGAATATTTCGTTTGTTTACCAAACGAGAAACTTTTTGACTTTTCCAGAAAAAGTATGAGGAGAATGTTTTTTTATCTTATATGGAATGAACATATTTTTACAGTTTCATAATGCCTTATTTCCATGAATCATACTCTACATGATTTCATTAATATTTTCCAGAAAATTCTTTTCTTTTAAAATTTCATGGAATTTTGTTAAAAGAAAATGATTTTGAAGAAGAAAGGATATTTTCCTCAAGAATTCATTTCAAGTGTTTTATCAAAACCATTTTCCATTTAAGATGAAATCATTTCACATGTTTATGTTTCATGTATAATTTATCTATGATTTACCTGGTTTCAATTTTCTTATGATGAAATGATATCCATTTGTTTTATATGGATTATATTTTTATGGGATGATGTTTATGAAACCCATTTTATTTTTGGGTTATGATGAATGATTTATGTTTATATTGTGGCACACATAAGAATGATTTATTTATGAGATGGGTGGAATCTATATCTCCCTCTCTTAATTGTGTAACGATTTATATCTCATGAGATAGACATGGCTGGAATGGAAAGTTAATCCGGTTCAGTGATATAGGACTGGAACGAGGAGTGAACTATATTTAGTAAAGTACATTTTACACTAAGATGGTCTTGGAAGCAATGCCTTGGATACTATGGAAATCATATCATGTGCTTAATGGTTTCCACAATTACATGTTTTATTGTAGTGATATTTTTTCTTGATTAATGTTCCTTTATGATCCATGCCTTATGTACTGCCAAGATTTATTTCTCCAGATTTTGATGTTTAAACTTTATGTTCATGTTTTTTATTAATTTCAAATGTATATGATTTGTTTTATTTCCTCCATGATTACCATTAATGAGCATTTTAGATCACCATTTTTATGTTTTCTTTTCCCCCAGGATATAACAGAAGGTTTTAGGTAGGAAAAAAAAGATCTTTATGGAGATTTTGAAGATATTTCACCATGATTAGAAGAATATGTTCTGAGTTTCCAAAGACACTAAACTAATACAATCATTGGGAGTTTATCTTTTAATGTATTAATTATTCCACAAATGTAATGTAATTTCCATGTACATAAATCTTTGGGTCTCTACAAAAAATGATTCCTCAATTCTTGGTACATCTTTGTCACACTAGGATTCATTACTAAAGGCGAACTACGGAACCCTCTAAGAACAATCTCATGCTTCGCTAAAGCAACGAAAAGCCTTTCCTGATATAACACCCATTGTTATTCATCCTCAAACCAACCAGCAAGGGTTTTCTGAAAAACATCTCGGTCGCTCTAGACCTCCACCTATAGATCCCCCAATTGGGACTCTACCACCTGATGCACCAGAAATGACTGAACCTTCATCTGAAAAAGAGAACCTATGCCCAAACATCTCCCATATTATGATGTAATATTGAATGATATTCCCTCAGTCTCTAGGAATCACTAGATTAATGCACTATATCACTATGTGTATTCCTGCTTAGTGCCTAAGATACAATATTCCCCTTCCCAGGTGTATATGATATTTCAAAATTGTATTTCATTAAAAACTTCATCTAGCGACACTACTGTAAGTTCAGGTCACACTAGGAGAAAACATAACTCAAGATATTATGATCAGTGAAAACCAAAAAACACTCGATAATGAGGTAATGTATCAACAAATTAGAGAAAAAACCAATGCTACTAACTCAAGATCATGTGGGGCATAGTTATGTTCATGGGGATGAAACTGGTGAGACTCATAAGAACCAACCAATCTCTACTGCATCAGAAAACAACCAAACCCTAGATGTGAAGCAACACAGAATACATCAAACTGAACTCCCTTTGCTGGAAAACAAAGAACCAGTGCACTAACCAACTTCCCCTTCAGATACACAGAAGCTGCTTGACACTGGGAAGTCCATAAGAATGCCTGATACTTCCTAGTCATTGCAGTCAGGGGATTCCCAACCCGAGACAAATAATCCACGAAACTCTAGTAATATCCTATAAGGACATGGAAACTTTACACTTCTATCATTATCCTAGGGGTTTCCCTAGAAACAACTTCTTATATCTTTGAAATATCCATAGCTTCTCCACAGAAGGATAATGCATTCCCCAAGAAATGGACTTCTCAAGCCCAATACTCACACTTCGAAAACTTCATAAATAATTACTTTTGACAAAGAACCCCCAAAATGGCATTCATATTCTCGAAACAATCCTCCAAATATGCGGATTAAAAATGATGTAATCGATTAAAACCACCTTTAACAGACCCCAAAACTCAAAGAAAATAGTATTCATGAATCCCATGAACACAGCTGGAGTATTCATCACAACAAAAGGCATTACAATGAACTACTAATGCTCGTGATGACAACATATATCAGTCTTCAAAATATAATCATCCTTCACATGAATATTATGATATCCTTACCACAATTATATTTTTGAGAACTAAATTTAACCCTTCAGTTGATCGAATAAATTGTCAATTTGCAGAATATGATAGATATTCTTCACTGTCACATTGTTTAAGCGATGATAATCAATACACAACTGAAAAATTCCATCATCCTTCTTCAAAAACAAAACTGGTGCACTCCATGGTGATACACTCAGCCAAAAAAACCTTAATGTATCAAAATATTTCTCTTTATATGCATCTCCCGTAACTCAGAAGGGGACATCCTATATAGAGACATAGAGATATGATATGCTCATGAATGTAGCTAAATCCCAACCTCGATATCTCGTTGAGGGGGTAATGCTACAAACTATTCTGGAAATAAATTTGAGTACTCTTATACAACTCTAGGAAACACTAACATATTAACCTCTGAGGAACATAGCATCAGATCATCCATTGAGGATGATAAGGAAGGAACATGCCTATGAACCATCTGTGGGATTCGCTCACCAAAAAAAACTATTGGATCTCCATCATCATCGAAGAACACCACCTAAATCTTGAAGCAATGCACAATAGCCTTCGCCGAATACAACCAATCCAATTAATGGATTTGATCATATGTTTGTATCCGTAAACATAGGAAGTCCCCCAAAGAGTGTTGTTTCCACAACAGTAGATCATAGTCACTACATACCTTGAAGAATTCATCTTGAGCTCCAACTAGCGTAGTCAACACCAAGGGAACTGGAAGCATCTATACCTCATGTCCAAAATCATGGACAAGAGAAGGTGATATGAAGTAGTGTGTCACTCTTGAATCAACCAAGGTATGCACCAAAGTAGAAAAAAATAAAAGGGTAACTTGAACGATGTCTGGAACGTCTGGTGCTAGCAACGCCAAAGCCTAAAGCTCACCATGACCACCTTCAAAGCCTATCAGACCCTGATGACAACCACCACCACAGTCGTAATATACTCTCAGAGGATAGGGGTCATCATGGGGATGCCCATTTCATACCCCGTCTTCTCTCTAATGATCCAAACCTTGTATAACCTACTGCTGCCACCTCGGCTATAATTGCCTCAATGGAGGAACCAAGAGCAGAACACCAAGTCCACGATGAGCGATCTGATTGGTCGATAACTATAGATGTTGATGACCTTGGAATTCATAAGAAATACAAATGCATGATCCCATGACATAGGCCTAAAAGCCACTTCCCACAGGAAGAGAGATGATGACTAGTGTGACCTACCCCCTAAAAAATAGCAACTCTTCTTCCATGAAAACCGAGAACCCCAAACCACAGTTCTTCTTAATGAGGAATCCTGACAACATCCATCTCACGATGATCCAGTTTTGGCTACTATTCTGTCAACAACTTTTTTTGTTAATAAGACATCATGATCTTCCTTGAGAATAAACAAGGTGACATAGCGCTGGATCTATGGATGCAAAGCCTCCTCAAAATGCCTCACCCTAACCTCCCCATTTGGCAACAGGTTCGAAGCATTTCAAAAAAGGTTCCCAAAATGGATTCCCAACTCTCACACACTGGAGCTCCCCTGTAAATGGTAATGTATCTCTTATATTCTATATGACTTCATGTTCTAAGAAAGAAACTCATCTATGAACTTTCTTAGAAATCCTCCCACAAGACCATCGACTCCCCGCAATCCTTGAGGAATAAGAAAAACCACTACCTCGCTGCCCCACATAGCATCATCACAACCCAAGGCACCCAATGGTCCTTCTGATCAAGGATTGAAGTGAATTATATCACAACCTCCTTCAACCAGTATATCGTGAATGCATCTAAAATGGATCCCTCATAATTTTGTAGACTTTTGCGCAGAAACACTTAGAGTGACCTCTAATAGGTGTCATTATCATCAACCTCTACCCTGTGGTGATATGGTGGTGCAACCTACTGGACATCTTCTATGAAGACATGATGAGGACGTCGACCTAGAGAAGTACCTTCAAAAATACCAATTAATAAAAACACCTACACTTAGATTATGGAAGACTCAACATTAATTAGTTAAATTTTTATATTTATTCATTTTAGGGTAACCTACCCCAATGTATACCCATTCAAACATAGGCATAAATAAAAATGATGCTTGATACTTTCCTAGGACTCTACCATACAACCAGTATCACTTTGTTTAGTAGCTTCTATAAATATAAATGTTCGAGCATCAGATCATAGGTGTCCCTAAATTTCTATCTCTTAGTCAGTCTCTATTGTTTAAATCACTTGCTAAACTCGATTGAAAAAGTTTCCCTACCAACCCATGAAATGTCACCTATCCATAAAACATTCTCTATATTATCCCTAAGCCTACATCCGATACCACCTTTTCACGACCTCCCCTCCCCACATGCTGTACTCCCCCCTAGGCCAATAATGTGAGAAGGGATATAGTGACCCCTAAGTCTCACCTCTAGAAGGCCCCAGGTTGGAGACTAACACTGAGGGTATAGAAAACACACAAATGGGAGGCATTACCCTCTAAGAAAACACATGAAAAATAAGGAGATACAATAGACACCGACCAAATCCAACTGATAATGTAATATAAACCCAAACCCAAGTACAAATATGTAATTTCATGAAATAACTACTACAACTAAAATAGAAAATTGATAGTAACAAATGAATGTAAAACATTAGTAATCATGAAGCCCAAACAACTCATGTAACCCCAACCTCGTAGTAACCAGCCTAATCTCCACCTGACCCAAGTGACTTGAGATATTGTTTAGATATACGTGGGGTTACTATAATAGTATAATCAGTAAGAACCTCCACATATCCTCCATTGA
Source organism: Viscum album (assembly GCA_963277665.1). Classification (NCBI taxonomy): domain Eukaryota; kingdom Viridiplantae; phylum Streptophyta; class Magnoliopsida; order Santalales; family Viscaceae; genus Viscum; species Viscum album. The sequence continues at coordinate 496,402,071 of OY728132.1, forward strand.
AAATGTTAATAAAGCATAATAAAACACAATTAACAACAAGTGAAACAAACTCGCCAACAAAACAGGTATACTATGTACCCAGCCAGACCATGGATACTCTAACTATGTATCACATTCAAGAGTATATAATATAATAAATAATATCAAGGGTACCCTTATAACACTTCACCACTATTTTTCCTCTTTTCCCCAACATCGCACATCCTAAGTATCTCTCTCAAAAAAGGCTTACCCATAGACACATGGGCGAAACACAAAAACATGTTCCTCATGCAACACAAAGCATACCCACAGACACCTGGGAGAAACACCACAACATCCACAAAACCAAAAGTAACCATGTAGTTTTCTGGAGCCCCCATATCCCACATATCGTGTATCATAGGCATGCATTATACAACAATCCATTACATCCCATACACCGATTAAGGATCCTCAAGCCATCATAGCCTATACATGTTACACCAAAAGTAGTCCATATAAAACTTTATCTAGAATATATGTGTTTTTATAAACACAATTGCTTAAAACCCTTCTACAAAAATATATGGGAAAAACTAACCATTGTGCCTACCAGCACAAGTAACTACAAAGAGAAGATAGTGGGGCCAAATGGGGTAGTCAGACATCCATCCTCCCACCATAATGATGGGGAAATCACCCCAAAGGCTTAGAATCCCCGGGGTATTAAATTACATAACAAATGGGGTGGGGTAGCATATAAGAACCCTAAAATTATAGACTATTCTATAGCTCATAACCACACTATGATAATAACCTAGTTTTAGACTCAAATACAGCTAACGTCTCTTGGAATCCCAACTTCCACTGCTAATATAAGGTATCATATAAGTACAGAACCATTTAAAGAGATTTATTACATTACTTTATTCTCATTTTATCAGTTTCACTTTAAATTAGAAAATTCACTAAACATTAATTAACAATTAGAAATTCCACATTATATTTCATTAGTTTCACACCATTGTTTCATTTCCTCTAGGTATAGCCAAACCAATTCCATGACTTCTCAATTATAATACCTTAGAATTGCATCCCAGAAACCTCTATCCCCATGGGTTAACATCATTTATTCATTCAATTATTAACAGCATAATTACATTCCCATATCCCTGGGAATTCTAGAAAAACATTCTACGATACTAAACACAAGGTGGATAAAAAAGGTGAATAGATGAACTATCCATCATGTATTTTCCTCCTATAGTAGGATCATCAACCCATACTCCCTCTTGAAGCTAAACATGGAAAACATGTGGCATACCCCGCACGTCTTCATCCATTTTGGAAGGATGGTAAGATTGAACAACTTCCTTGAGAAACGAGGAATGTAATGAGGATAAACAACTAGAAATATTCATAAAACATCCAATCATTCTAATCCACCCCGTTTCGTCACCTCTGGTGTCATCCCCAACACCCACATGCATATATAGATGCATCTCTCTGCTCTCGACGTCTACTACTACCACAACCAATGTGCCTCCCTGCCCCCACATATCAATACAACCATCCCAGGTCACATCACAACACATGTATCGGGAATCAACCATCATATCAACTAGGCTCTTGGCCCTTAAAAACAAGTCATCCATCCTTCACACATAATGGGCACTCGTGGCTCCAAAGCATAAGGCACTCAACCATAAAAGAAAAAGGATAACTCAGAACCCTACCAGGCATTATATTTTATCAAAAAACTATTTCATTAATTTCTATTGAATTAACTTGTTCATTATTAGTAGGTTATAAATATGGGAAACCTAAACAGAATGTTATCATAGCTGTAAAAAATAATTAAAAATGATTACTTAATCATTTTGATTAACATAAAATTTCAATAACAAACATATTTATTTACATTCATCTTTGTCTATTGGAAAATAATTATCAATTAATTCAGAATTATTTTATTTAAAAATTTAATTAATAAAAACATTCTAATAAGAAAATAATGTATATCACACTATCTAGAAAATCATGAGGCAGACCGTTATCATAGTGTAAAACAACAACATGTGATCAAACCAATTCATATAATCTAGTTCTAGTATTTAATTAGGTCATTTCCATTGTGATCCAAATGAGTAAATCATGAAAAATCTACGATTTCACAATAATAATTAGATAAGAAACAAATCCACTACCTCAAAAGGTTTCTGATGTTCTTCACTTGAGAATCTATCAATGCAGTGAGTCACGATCACCATCCCTAAAACAACATCATCCACCTGAGGATGTTGTGGTCTGAAAAAATCAATAAATCAAAAGAAAATCCCTTAAAATTATGGACATCAAATTACATTGCATGGAAAGGAGGCACCAGAGAATAAAAATGAAAGAAAACAAATTAACAGAGTTATATCTTACCTCAGATTGAAGACAAATCGAAGAAAGGAAGCGGGGAACTCATTCAAGATGAAGGACACCCCAAACATTGAAGAGGGTGACATTCGGGTCATCTAGGGTCAAGAGGGGATGCACTCAAGGTGGAGGATTTGAGAAAAAGTGTTGTTGGGTGCCATTAAAATACCCAATCATGGGGAAGTACATGATGTGTACCTCATTGTCATGTCATGTACTACCTCGAGTCAAATGACACCGAAAAATGCCTTACCTCAGTGCATTGTTTTATTTTTTCTAAAACCAGAATGGTACATGTCGTGTCCCCCTTGTTCATGTAGTGTACCCCTTTTTTCTATATTCTCACGACCAAAGTCCTCCAGACATCCTCCGAGCCTTCTTTGAGTACCATTGTCTTCAAAAACACTCAAAGGGTCAATCTATACAGATCCAAAACCTTACATCAGATACCTATAAAAAATTCTCATCCTTGAGAATCCAAAACCAAACACAAGAGGAAACAAAAAAGGGACTGTTGAACATCCACCCCATGAGATACCTCTCAAGGCTTTCACCACCACAAGTCCTCACTGACATCAAAATAACAACCCAACACCTCACAAGAAACACATCCAGCTCCAAAACACTCTCCTGGGAGAGATACCTCTCAAAGAAAGAAATCCACAACCAGAAACAAAAGAAAGTCATCTCATATATAAGAAAGGTCTAAAAACAAAAAAATAAACATCATTACATGAAAAGTTTTAAACATCAAACAACTCAGGCTACTAAGAACGTAACTAAAAATCATGTTTCATGTACTCTCATCCCCGCCACCATGCCGCCAGAAGATATGATCCAAGTGGATAGAAAACCTCGAAAACACCTTAACTTTGTAGTCTAGGATCTATTGAGGCTACTCCTAGAAATTTGCATCGTTGTAAACATTGATATCTCCAAAATCGATGATGTTAGTGTCATCATGATGATAATGACAAAGCTGCAACACATGAAAAACTTCGTGTTTCCAACACATCTATGGGGGAATTGCTACTCGATAAGGCATAACTCCAACATTAGCCCACACCTCGAAAGGCCCAAAAAACTGGGGAGAAATCATACTCCCATGACTAATACTTTTTTGCCCATGATGAGGAGTCACCTTTCGAAACATGTGATCCCCAACAACAAACCCCAATGGTCTCCTCCTTTGATCGACATATAGTTTTTGACGATCTTGCACTACCTTCATCCTCTAATGAATCACCCGAACCATCTTTGTCTTATTTAACACTAGTCCGACCCCATGAATTCCTAACTCTCCAACCCCATTCAAGAATAATGGAAAATAGTAGGGTCATCGATACAAGGCTTCAAAAGAGGCCATAATTATGGTGGAGTGAAAACAATTGTTTTAAGTGAACTCCAAAAAGGGTGAGTGCCTCATCCAAGAACCACCAAAATTGAGGACCCAAGAGAGAAACATGTCTTCAAGAGTTTGGATGGTCTACTCTTTCTACCTATCATTCTGAAGATGAAAACTAGTGCTATGTCATAGCACAGAACTGAAAGCATGTTGGAGACCTCTCAACACCCTAGTGTTACAACAAGGATCTCGATTAGAAATGATTGTGCTCAAGACTCTATGAAGTCTTACCACCTCCTCCAGATACTACCATGAAAAAACCTATACTAATATCAATTCCTTGTTTTCATAAAGTGCGATGATTTTATCAAATGATCCACAACCACCAATATAGCATCATGGAATCCCTAAGCTTGTGGTAAACTAGTAACAAAGTCCATTGAGATGTCCTCACACTTCCACTAAGGAATATCTAATAGCTGGAGAAAACCACTGGGGACATGGTTCTTGGCCTTCAACTTATAGAAAACCAAAAATCAAGACTCAAACTCTGCAACTGCATGCATTATCCCAGGCCATCATAACTGACTTCTCAAGGCATGATACATTTTTTTCACTCCAGGATTCCCCACTAAAGGAAAACAATGGAACCCTCTCAGAACTATATCAAGCATCACTAAAGGAATGAAATGCCTTCCCTGATACAACAACTGGTATTGTTCATTCTCAAACCATCCGTCAGGGGCCTCGCTAAAAGAAACTCAGTCTCTCTTGACCTCCAACTCTAGATTCCCCAATAGGGACTCTTCCACCTGCTATACTAGAGATGACTTCACTGTAATAAAAAAAGGCAACATCTACCCCCATCCTCTCCCATATTGAGATGTAATTATAAAAGTTTATCCATCACTCTCTAGGAATCACCAGTTTCACACACTGCATCACTATGTGACTTTCTACACAACACATCAACTACAAAAAATTCTGATGTCTAGGTGTATACGATATTTCAAAATTGTATTCCTATAAGAACTCCATACACTGATGCTACCTCAAGTTCAAGTCAAGCTAGGAGAAAACATATCTTCAGCTCTTATGATCAGTGAAAATCACAAAGAGCTCACCAATGAGGAAATGTCTCCATACCGATAGGGAAAACACCACTGCCAATAACTCAAGATCATTGGTGGAATAGTTACATTCATGGGGATGCAACTACTAAGAACCATAAGAAAAAAAACCAATCTCTACTTAATTAGAGCACAACCAAACCCCAGATATGAAGTATCATAGAAAACATCAAACTAAACTCCCATATCTTGCATATAGAGAACCAAAAAACTTACCAACTTCTACTTTATATACTCGAAGGATTCCTAACATTGATTAGTCCACAATAACACCTGATCCTTCATGTTCAATGTTGTTAGAGGTGTCGATACCTTAGAGAAATTAGCTACGAAACTCATGTAATAGCATACAATACCAAGGAAACTTTTCACATTGGTCACTGTCTTGGGGGTTCCCAAGACACAACCACTTCTATCATCGAAAGATCGATAGATACAACCTATTGGGATATAACATTCCAAATGAAACATAATTATCAAGCCCAACACTCACACATTGAAAACTTCCCAAAAAACTCATAGTGATAAATGACCCCCAAAATGGCATGTAGATTCTCTGAATGCTCCTCTGAATACATGGATTAAACAAGTTTTTCTTCGATGAAAACCACCACGAACTTATTCAGGAATTCACAGAACACGATGTTCATCAATCCCATGATCACAGTTGGAGAATTAGTTACACCGAATGAAATTAAAATGAATTCCTAACGCCCATGAAGACTACATAATGAAGTCTTTGGAACATCCTCATCATTCACACACATCTGATGATATACTCAACGCAAGTTGATCTTTGAGAACCAACTTTCACCCTTCAGTTGGTCGAATAAATCATCAATCCACATAATACGAATGCAATTATTTACTGTCACCTTGTTTAAGCAACCATAATCAACATAAAACCATGAAATACCATAAGAATTTTTCATGAACAAAACTGGTGCGCCCCATGGTGACACACTCGGATGAACAGAACCACACATTAGAAGACTATCAAGATGTATACGTAGCTTCTGTAACTTATAAGGGTCCATCGAATACAGAGACATAGAGATATGAGATTCTCATGGCTATAGATCGATCCCAAACTAGATCTCTCGGAGATGGGGTAATGCTACAACCTATTTTGAAAAGTCATTAGGCTACTCTTCCGAGGCCTTAGAAAAAACCAAATACTGAACATCTACAGAAATTAGAATCCTCTCAGCTATCAAGGATGAAAAGGATGAAACATGTCTTTGAACCATATGAGGGTCTCACTCACCATAAAACACTATTGGCTCTCCAAAAACATCAAAGAACAACACCTGGCTACTAAAGCAATCCACAATTGCCTGCACCAAATACAAAAAATCTATTCTGAAGATGACATCATATGGTGGTATCCATAAACATATGAAATATCCCCAAGAGCGGTGATACCTGAGCACTAGCTCACAGTCTCTGTATATTTTAAATAAGTCACCTCGACCTCCAAATGGCATACTCAACCACAAGGTCACTGGAATCCTCTCTATCACAAGTCTAAAATCATGGAAAATGGAAGGTGATATGAATGAGTGTGTCAATCCTGAATCAAAAAAGGAATAAAAACATGAAGAAAACTAGAAAATGGTACCAAAAATGATATCTATCTCACCTAGAGCAGGCATAGTTGAAGCATGAAGTTGACCATGATCTCCTCTATGTCCTCTCTGACCCTGATGATAACCACCACCATGGTCGTGCTCTACTCTCTTATGATGGGGAGAAACATGGGGTTTTCCTCTCCCTACCCCATTTTCTATCTACTAATCCGAAGCTGGTGCAACCTGATGGTGCGGCCTAGGCTGGAACTGCCTCAACAGAGGAATCTAGAGTGGAACACATTTTTTTCCCAATGACCGATCATAAGAGTCAATCAATTTCTCTACTAAGGACCTTGGCCTCCATAAAAAAGTATTTTTCCCTTTTTAGAGGCCTAAGAGACACCACCCCCATAAAAATGAGATACTGAGGACTGGGATATACACCGATAATATGGAAACTATTCTGCCCTGAAAAACAAGAGCCTCAGACCACAAATCCGCATCGTGAGGAATCCGTATGACTCCCCTCTCATGAAAATCATGTTTTAAATAATGCCTTATCAATAAAATATTCCCTAACCAGCACATAATGATATGACTTCAGCATAAACAGGGTGACCTGGCACTAGATATCGTGATGAAAAGCCTCCTCAAAATGCCTCTCCCTGGCAGGATCATCAGGTATCTTGTACGAAGAATATCGTAAAAGGATCCTAAAAAGTATTCAAAACTCTCACACACTAGAGATCCCATGTCAAAGGAAATATAGATAATAGAGATATAAAACATTTATGGTCAAATAACTAAAATTGTATCTTACCATGTCTCAGAACTACTCCCACAAGATCGCCAAATCCTTGAAATCCATGAGGAGAAATAACCACCACTACCTCACTGCCCCATGCAGAATCATCACAACCATAGACACCTAGTGGTCCTTCCAAAAATGGATCAAACTAAATGATATATCAACCTTCTCCAACTAATCTACTATGACTGAATATGAAACGAATCCCTTGAACATTTTTAGGCTTTGGGGCTAAAAATATTTAAGTGTCTTAATCTAGGGATCTTCATTTTCAACCTCCACCCTTTGGCGATTTACTTGCATAGCCTACTAGAATTTTTTTGTCCAAACCTAACATGGGAGTCTACAAGGAGCCATACCTACAAAATAACAAATAGTAAGTTCTTATAAACCTGAAATAGAGAATATTCAACATTAATTTATTAATTGTTTTATTTTTATTCATTTTAGGAAATCTAATTCCAATGCCTACCCATACATACACTTGCACAAAGAAGAAATATGCATGATATTTTATGAGGTCTCTACCCTACAACCAGTATCACCTCATTTAGTAGCCACTGTATAATTAATGGTTCTTGCATCAAATCATGGGGGGGGGGTATAAAAACCTATGTCTCAGCCAGTATCCAATTTTTATATCACATGCTAAACTTTCCATACAATGTTTCCCTACCATCCCATGCAACCTCAACTGTTCTTATCACCAAACTCCATCCTATCCCTCAAACATCTATTGATACCACATTTTCACGACCCCCTCCCTAAACGGTTCACCCCTCCTTGGCTGGAAATATGATAAGGTAGATAGTGACCCCCCCAAGTCGTGCCTTTAGTAGGCACCCGGTTGGAGAATAACACCAAGTGTATAATAAAGACACAAATGAGAGGAATCACCCACTAGGAGAACACATGCGGAAGAGAGAGAGAGATATATGAAAAAAAACAAACTTGAAGTCATTCTATAATATAATTGAAAACCAAGGTAAACATATGGAATGTAATGAAAGAACTATTACAACTGAAATGAAAAAATTCATTTACCAACAGAAAGTGAAAACTGCAGTGTCCATGAATCATGAATAACTCCTATAACCCCAAGCTATTAGTAACCACCCTGATCTCCAACCTAATCCAAGTGACATAAAAAATGGTTTAGAAATAAGTAGGGTGAGTATACTAGTATACTTAGTAATATCCTCCCCAGATCCCCACGTGAAAAAGTAAATTAAGCATTCTAAAGCATAGTGAACAACAAGTGAATGTAACTGATCACCTAAACCTGTGTAATAAGTTCCCAACCTCACCAAGGCTCCTCTCATCATGAATCACATACATGTATATATATTAAAATAATGAATATCATGGGTACCCTACTACAACTTCCCCACTTGTTTTTCACTTTTCCCCAACATCGCATGTCCTAAGTATCTCTCCCCAAAAAGGATTTCCTGCAGACACATAGAAGAAGCACCAAAACATGAACCTCATGGAACATAATGCTTAACCGAAGACTCCTGGAAGAGGAACCAAACCATCAATAGAACCATAAGTAACTGGGAATTTACCAGGTTCCACCACATCTCTTATAACATGTATCCTAAGTCGGGCATTATTCTATAATCAATTACTTCCCATACACTGAGTAATGATCTTCAAGCCCTCACATCCTATACACATTACGTTTATATTAGACCATAGGAAACAATTTCAAGAATCTATTTTTGTAAATAATCACAATCCATCATGACTATCTACACACATATATGGGAAAAACTAACCATTGGGCCTATCAACACAAGGAACTTCCAACAGACAAGAGTGGGGCCAAAAGGGATATTCATCTATCTATCCTCTCACCAAAATGTTTGGGAAAACACCCTTAGGGTTTAAAATCAATGGGGTGTCAGTTTCCCTAAATAAGGGGGTGGTGTATCATATAGAAAAAAAGTACAGAATATACTATTTCCCACAACCTCCCTATGAGCTTAACCTTGTCTACGACTCAACTATAGATAATATCTATCAGACACTTAGATTCCACTTATAAGAATATATTTCTTATAAGAACACAACCATTTAAAATCTTTATTATATTACTTCATTCCATTTTTTTCAATTTCAATTTTTGTTAGATAATTCTTTAAACATTAATTGTCAATTAAAAATTCCACATTATATTTCATTATCATCAAACAAATGTTTCCAGCCCTCTAGGCATAACCAATCCAAGTCCATGACCTATCAAAAATCTACCTTGGCATTGCATCTGAGCATTCTCCAACCCTGTGGGTTAACACCATTTATTCATTCACTAATTAAGAGAATTTTTTACTTTACCATATCTCTAGGGATTCTAGAAAAAAAATTCTATGCTACTAAACCCAAGGGGGATTAACCCGGTGATTAAATGAGACACCCATCAAGAATTTTCCACATTCAATAGGAGCATATTACCATCCTCCCTCAAGAATGTAAACATGGAAAGAATGTGGAATAGCATGTGCGTCATCGCCCATTTTGAATGAATGGTAAGCAAGACCAGCTGCCAAGAGCAGTGTGGAATATAGAGTAGATAAACAACCAACAAGATTAATTATATATAAAATCATTCACATACAACCTATTTTATCACCTCTAGTTTCTTTCCTAACCTCGACATGTACAAAATGATGCTTCTCGCCACTCTAGGAATCAACTACTGCCACAACCAAAGGGCCTCCTACCCCCACATATCAAAACTGCCATCCTAACTCATATCACAACACAATCATTAGGAAACAACCATCATATCAAATGGGATCTTGGATCTTAAATTTGGTCTCCATCTTTCATACACAATGAGAACTCATGGATCTAAAGAACAAGGCACTCGGCCTTATAAGCAAGAGGTTAACTTAGAACCCTATCAGGGAAAATCTTTTATCAAACAACTAGTTCTTTAATCCACCTTCAATTAACTAGCTCATTATTAGTAGTTTCCAACTATGGGAAACCTAAATAGAAATTCATCATAGCTATCAAAAATAATCAAACATGCTTACTGCATCAATTTGATTGACATCATATTACAAAAACAACCATATTCATCAACATTCCTCTTTATCTTTAGCCCAACAATTATCAATTTTTTACGAATTTTCAATCAATACCATTTTTATTATGAAAATTCTATTTACAAAAAAATCATAGATATCACACTATAGAATATCTAGAGGCAAAAAGTTATCATGGAGTAAATAAACAACATGGGATCAAAAGGTTTCTGATGTTCTTCACTCGAGAAATGATCAATGAACAGATCATGATCTCCTTCCCCACAAAAACTATATCCACCCATGGATGTCGTGGCACAACTATAGTAGAAAAAACTAAAAGAATCATTCTTTGAACCATGGAGACCAAGATACAATACATGGAATGGAGAGACAAGATAAGGAAGATCGATGTAAACCAATAAATAGAGGTATGAACCACCTTGGAATGAATACAAATAGAACAAGGGAAGTGAGGAACTGTTCTTGGATGATGGAATCTCTAAACCATGAAGAGGGAGGTGTTTTGGTCATCTTGGGTTGAGAGGGGGTGCACTCAAGCCATAGAGTTTGAAAATCCTAGGTGGTAAGTTGTCTTTAAAACACCTAAGGGTAGGGTAGTTTATGGTGTGTGCCTCCTCGTCATGTCGTTTACTCCCTTCAGGTGACTTAGGCCAAAAAACATGTTTCCACAGTGCATTATTTTATTTTTATGAAACCTGAATGGTAGACATCATGACCTCCTTGGTCACGTTGTGTACAACCCATATTTCCATCTTCTCATGATTGAACTCTTCCAGACTTCTTATGAGCCTTCTCTGAGAACCATTTTCTTCAAAAACATTCAATTATTTGATCCATGAAGATCTGAGAACTTATACAACAAACATCACTCTTTATTTTCACTTAACATAGTAACTATTTATAAAACTTGTATTTCCAGAGGTGCATCCTGGATTGGGGTATCTTGGCATAATGTAATGTTGTATACTTAATATTTTCTTGTACATACTTCCTAGGATACAACTTTGGAGACTTTGAATTTGATTGATCTATTATTGGGATTCTCTTACATACTTCCCATGTTATAAAAATTGAGACTATCTAATTGATATTATAGGGATTTCTAGAGGTACATACTAGGATCAAACGTATGAGTATTTCTTGACTCTGGTGTTGGAGATGACACTTCTCTTTAATGATTTGAGATATACATGGAGGTAACACCACTCTCATTGAGTTGTTAATAGGATAGTCCCTAGGGTAGGGTTGATGCACAATTACTACACTTGATGGAACTTTTTTGCAGTAAGATATTGATCCATTTACTGAAGGGATGTTGACCATGTACTGGGATATGAAGATAATTCCCTACTGATCGACTAAGGTCCAGTCACATAGGGATTATTGGATTCATGATGTCATGAATTCCTACGAAATGAGACCATGGGATCAAACATCAAAATGGATTTATGTGGATTGAGTGGTATACAATCTAGCATAGTGACCGTTTACCAGATGTGAATATGTAATATTTCTATATTGTGATTGGATGGGATTATGGTTGATCCTAGGGTTAGTAAATGTATCCCACTAGGGAAACATACATTTCTTAGAGACATTTTTGTCGTTGGATGATATAGGTATTATCAATTGGAATTAAGGACCCATGGATAGTCTTAATTATACACATCATGAGTGATAGAAAATTTATCTCAGTTCCTTATTCAATGGTTATCTAGATGATTAGGATTATAGACCCAATGATCTACTGTGGCTTAATTCATGATACATGTCTCCTTAATCATATATATATATATATATATATTTATGGGAATATATATAAACATATGAATAATATATATATCTATACATATGTCATAGAACATTGTACTAGCTGTGTACTAGCTAGGTTGAGAAATGTCCTTGATATTACCATGTATGACATTGTCTTTCACCATATTTACTGCAATTATTATTATTATTATCCATATTAGTAAATCACATTTAAATAAACTTCATATTACTGGATATGAATTATACCAAATTATTTGTGTTCTAATGTGTTTTATAATCAAACCCTACTATAGATTCAATTTCACTAGGGTAATCGAGGAGATGTTCACTTGGTTTTACGCACAAGATTTTCTAAGGCCAAGTTCTAATTGAGCCGGATGGGTCAAATATGAATATGGAATTTGGGTATGTTTTTTGGTTTAGAGTTAGTGTTAGTGAAATGATATTTTTTAATTTTATTACACAAATGAAATCATCCTAGATAGAGATCAATGTTCTATGTATGGTACTGTTGTTCGGTTCTTTACATCATTGAATTTATTATATCAACATGTCCTTATTCAGTTTGTTAATTTCATCCAAAATCTTTTTATATTCCACTATGTTTGGTTTTTTGTTATAGTAGATGTTTCACTAAAATAAAATAAGGGAATAGTATCAAAACTAACACAATCTATACCCTCTTTCTAGTCGTGATCCTCGAGCATATAGGAAGGCACACTTTAGGACTTTTCAAAAACTGGCTCGGGGAACCAGATTAGTGGAATTTAGGCCAGGATGTTAAAATAATGATAGATTCCACAATACATAACCCTTACCGGGAATATAAGATCACCCTTATTTTGTTTCCTTTCCCTAGGATATTATGAATTAATATTTGAATGAGATTATAGATAGATAATTTTTACGATCAGTATGATTTTTATTTTATCATTTCAAATGTAATGTGAAATTCAATTATCTATCTTATTTACCAATACTTCTAAAATATTTTGTCATTCATGATGTAATTCCTTATATATATTTCCATGTTCAAAATATAAGTACCATCATATGGCCACTAGGGTTGGGTAATCTACAGATATGGAATATCCCACTAAAATCTCATGTATTTTATACAATTTGTTTCATATCAGCTCTAAAGATTTACTACATCATTGAGAAAACATATTATATTTTCATTGTATACTCAAAAATAGGAGATGGAGTATTGAAGATGAAATAATACATTTTTATTAATCAAATTGATAAAAAAATTGGGCTATAAACATTTATTAGTATAAGAATGATTTTAAAAAAGTCTAAAAATGAAATTTAATAATTAAAAATTACAAAAAATTAAATTTCCATAATAAAAAACCAAAAAATGCATGGGTGGATATTAAATCTTTATTATTGAATATGAAACTAAAAATCACAATAAAATATAAAATTTATAAAAATAAACTTTATGGTAATTTTAAAACAGTAATATTTCATTAAATTAATTTTTATTAATTTTTGAAATGTCCCAGACCAGTTGAATTTTTTTTATTAAATTATAGAGAAATGATATTTTTTCTGTTTTTTTAAATTTTCATCGTTGTTTTTTTACCAAATGGTCCCACAAATTTTTTGTAAGGCTTTTTATGGGAATACATACTTGTATTGGTAAAATATAAACTAATCGAACATGACTTAGGTGGGGGTGACCTAGCTAGATTTTATATTTTAATGGGTTACACACCTTACAAATGATGTTCCTAGCGGGGCTATATAAAGAACCCCCTTTTGGGGAACCAAATGTTCAACATAATCAAATAAATTTTGAATAATATTTCCCTCATATAAGGGTTCCATTTAACTACCCCCAAATATAAGGGTAGGGTGGGGGGATCATCCATGCATGTGGGAACATCCACCCAAAGAAAACACACACAGACACATATATAAAAATATATCCATATATATAAATATATATCAATATGTATATATATATATATATTAGTTTTACAGGAAGTCCATAAATCATTGATTGATCATACGATGATCATTTTAATTCTAAATATTACTCTATTAGTGGTCTTTAGAATATATTGAAACCCTATTTTGGAATCATAGAATTGTTTTTTCGATATTATAAATTAAATAATTATTGAAATTCTTTCATATTGACTAAATAAAAATGTTCACTCATGAATTATGGAATGTGGGAAACTTAAATTTCATTGAGTCTAGATTCATGAATATGCACCAAAAACCAAACATGCATGTGATTGTCAAAACTCAGGATTATCCAATAAGAAATTAAATTTCCTAATAATGTTTTAAATTTCTAAAAATAACACTTATGTTAATTATATCACATTTAAATTTCATTATATTAATTTTTATTAATTATAAATATTTCTTAATAAATCTAATAAATATTTATTAAATTATATATAGTTGAATTTAATTACTGATTTTTTAAATATTAATATATTTTGACCATAAACATGTCCAATATTTTAAAATAATACGTTGTATGGGCCTATAAAGTTGGGATGATAAAATTTAATCTGACCTATCCTAGCTTTGGTGATAGTGACCCATCAAGAAGTTTAGATCACCCTAGGTCACATTACTCAGAAAGGTGGTTCTTATGGGTGTCTATGTAGTGAACCCCCTTGCTGGTACTATACATATACAACATATGAAATGGGTTTTATATAGACAGAACCCACACATACAGGTGACTTTGAACCACCCCTCAATCAAGGGGTGGGGGGTGGGGGAACCATCCACACATGTGGGAACTTCCACCAACATAATATATATATATATATATATATATATATATATATTTATTTATTTAACTACAAATAGATCAACAATATATCATAACTTGTTCATTCAAATTCAGATTCGTACAACATCAGTGCTGTTGGGACACAATTGAAGCCCACTTTTTGAATCATAGAAAATTTATAAAACATATTATATTAAATACATTCATTATAACATATATACTAATTGAATGAACATGTTCACTATGGAGTTGTGGAATATGGTTGTTTAAAATTTTATGATTCTAGATTTATAAATATGCATCAAATATAATATACCCATGCTTATATTCTTTTATGGATCATGTCAAAAAATACTTTTAACAAGAAAAAAAATCAAAAATAACCTTGTTCATTAATCTACAACAACATTACCAACCAATTATTAAAATTTTATATTTCCAAGGAACCATTCAATTCAAAATTTTGATCAGTCACACATAAACCATATCTCTTGGACAGTTGATATGAAATTTATGGCTACTAGAGTGAGAAACAATTGTACTTTACGATATCCATTTATTCACTTGAATTACACACACTCAATCTATGGAATTAGAAAAAATAAAGACATGAAATTATCTTAAATTATCTCTCTAAAACAAGAGAGAATATAAATTTTGATGAAGCATTTACATTGAAATTTATTTGTGTTATAAAATCCTTTATATAGCTCAGGTTAAATCTTGAAAAATTTCATTTTATCCTTTAAAAAAAATTTAACCCAAAAAAAACTTGTGAAATAAATAATGACTTATATTACATTGAAAAAGTATCATGAATGTTTCATTACATAGATATTACAGAATAATGTGTCATTTCATGAATTTGGATCCATAAATATGGCTTATTCCTTCCATAGTAATTTATAGAGTCTTTAACACACAACATATGTTTGAAGAATAATATTTTATCACATTCAATTATATAATTTAATAAAATTTGAAAACATTAAAAATTGAATTCAATTATTACTATTGTAATGTCAAATAATATAATTGAATTATTTTACTTATGATCATTTACATTTGGACATTCACCAGTCCACATATATGGGGAAAACTTCTTTCAAAACATTTATTCATCCAAAAAAGTAGAACTTGGTCATAAATGTTGTGTTTGTCCCACCAAACCATTATCAATATAGAAGTAACACTTATTCAAAAATAAATAAAGGTATCTAGAAACACATCATATCCTTTAAGGATATTAGTTTAATACATATATATAACTACATCCAATTAACTCTCTAAATGGAATATAATCTATTTATCTTACAATATTTAATAAAAGAATGATTTACACTTATTATATTCATTATTATTTTAATTTAAATATTTTAGATTCTTACTAGTTAGAAATAACTTCCTCTACTATGTATATGGATTCATGAAAGGCACTACGATCCATGTCAAATAGGCCTAAGATATCTATTGTGATCAAATTTGAAATATCCTATCTAGATAATAAAATTATTTTCATACAACCAATAAAGAAACCAACATAGGAAAATATTAAATAAAATAAATTTAATGGATTTTTTATTACATAAATGTATGAAATAAAATGGTACACGTTGATAGTATTCTACAGTTAAGAGTGTGATAAATATTGTAATCGATATGAAAATCTAATGGCACAATAAACATGAAAACTTTCTATTCAGTATTTTTTCACTCTGATCCCCTCTAATTGAGATCACATAGCGAAAAAATTATTAGAATAGGTATCAATGCATATGAATCCACAAAATCTAAAACTCAAAAATCATCTATGTCCCATTAGTATCAAATATCTAGACTATAAGACATTTTCTTACTACTATCATAGTATCATTAGGTTTTGATTATATTAAGGAATAAATATAATCAGTCCACATGATATGTATTCTAAGGTAGTATCCATTAAATGAGTAGGTGAAAAAGTATGAACACTTTTATGGTTATAATATATGATGCATAAAATTATATGCACATGATATGGTAAAAAATTTTGCTTAATTTTGATCTAGGGAACATACATTAATTAAATTCATAACTTATGAATTGTGATTTATTATATAAACTAAAAATAAGGATTTATTTCTAAAGATATGAATTTTCATGGTTTTTTATAGTTTATCATGATATTATTTTATAATTGAATTGTTTTAATTGGGTTTATATAATTTTATTTCAATGGAAATTTCAATAAGTTGATTTTGCCAATGACAATCATAATTCTTGGTTAAAAAATACAAAAAATATTTTTATTTTATGAGGTTGAAACTTGATTAATTCTACATTGAGTATTATGTAATATTTTTGAAATAATTTTATTAAACTATGACTTCCTAGATAGAGGATTTGTATATTTCTTTATTTTTTTTGATGATACGAGTTTATTATTATTATGTTTAAAGGTGATGGATAATTTTGATTTGTTATGGGTATGATTATATTTTATATGATAACATTATTTTATTTATCTAAATTTTTATTTCATGGGAATACATGGGTAGTTAGGTTCATATACTTGGAGACATGATGAACAAGATTATTATTTTGATATATCTAGTTTCCCTTAATTAATAATTTTTTCTAGTTATGTTTTTCCACACTCGATCAGGAAAACTAGGTAAAAATTAAGTTTTAGCGTATGTTGTTTTCAATCATATTCCATCACATATGTGGATGAATTTTTTGTTTTATTAGATTCTACTAAACACTCATAGGTTTCGATTATGGTCATGATTTCATTGTATGTATCTTTATTGTTTCGTTATATTGTACCTTTGTTTCTCTAAAATTAATTTTAATAAAATTTTACATTTATAGAAAAGAAATTATATCATAAAAATCCCTAAATAATTGTTTTACATGGATGGGATCTATGTTATATTATGTATATTATGATTTTGAGGGAGAGAAATGACATAGTTTTTTAATTATAAAAATTTAAAATTTACATTTTCCATGTATTTTTATATATAATTTTATGGTTCATTTTTAATAAAATGAAGGGGTGTGGATAAGATACCTAATTGGAAAATGTTTATCCTGACTATAATGTTTCCAGTTTAGATGGTTTCCACATGAATGTAGAGGATTATCATTTCATTTCTTTGGATTAGTAGTTATGGTGCTATCTAATAATGGATTCATTAGATTGAAACATATATATAATTGAGTAGATTTTTCATATTTTCCCTTATTACATCATTATTTTATTGAAATAGAAAATTAGGCATAAATTAAACAAAGATTTCATCATTTTATAGTATCATAGTGTTCTATTATTGTTTTTTTATGATGATGTTAGGTTGACTAATATATTAGTTTTTGTATATTGTTCATGTTGTGTTTTTTCATATGGATTTTTTATTATCAATGTTTATCTAAAAATAAATATTCAATTTTTTTGCCTTAAATCATATCATATGATTGTGTTGGACATCCAGGTAGAATTACCACACTGTTTTACATATTTATCAGATTTAATCATTCCCAATGGTGTATGTATTAATGCTTAACAATGGTTGTCTACTCCTAGAGACCAGAAAAGTCCTTAGATCAATGTATTGGGATTTATTAGATACCAGAGTCATGCATATCTAAGTATAGTTCATGATATAACCATTATTAACTCAGTAATCATCTTCTTTGTTCTTATAAAAGATTTATAATAATTTTAATTCCAACACATGGAAGGATCCAAAGTAGCACAATTATAGTTTTATATGATGAGAAATCAAAGATATATCTCTTACCATCGACCACATCACTAATTTGGATCATTATCATCACCCAAAGCATATTGAAAATATTACATTTTAACTAAAAATAAAATCATCATCAAAATCAACTAGGATCTTGAATCTCTCAATTTGGATTTTTTATCAATACACTTATATAAATATATATTAAACAGTTCTCATAAGATCATATACTTTTATCTACCCCTTGAAAAATATTAATAAAAGTGTATTTTATAGTTTAAGTATCACTATTTTTAATGAAATGAACCATAAATTAATCAAATCTACAACCATTTGAGATGGCTCAACTTAAAAAATGAAAATCATTAATTTAGAAATAAAATATTTTGATAAAAATATTTAGTATCTGAAATATTCGAAGAAAATTTACTCTAGTGATTTTTCATATTTATTTTGAAATTATATTATATACTAAACATAGATAAAAATTTATGTATTCATTCATAATAAGGTTTCTCCCAATTCAATATAATTTTTTATTTAACCTAGTGAAAAAATACCCCCTTTAAAATCAGAAATAATTCATTTGAAAATAAATCATGGAAAAATATAGAAAGAATACATGAATAATGATATTCTGAAATCACTTTTAAAAAATTACTATTTCGATAGAAAGTATGAAATTTTGGACTCGTCCAAAATTATTTTACCCCATATTGGGTAAAATCTATCTAGATTATTTATCATAGATGGTACACATTTATGTGTTTCAAGGTGGAATAAAATTTCAATTTTGAAAAAATTCCCTGGTAAATAATTTTCTAGGATTTTAGATTCCATGGAATACTAATAAATTCACCCCAATACATATAACTATCAATTACCTCTAAAGAAAAAAAATATGTGAGAATAAATTGGATTCACCAATGTTCCTTTCTGAGATAATTAATGATTAGTGATCCTTCAAAAATGAGAAACACATTTCATGTCATCTTTATATATAAGAAAACTTCATCCAAGCTCTATTGATTTTAAAAGTTATTATATCCTTTGGTAGACTATTTACCTTTACGTACATATTTTTCTCCGGAAGTTGAATTTTATTTTTCACATCTACAAACATGAAATATGTATTATTTTTTGCCTAATAAATTTTTTAATTTATATCCTTGTTTCTCATATAATTAGCATTATTTATAAATATGGACTTCTTTATTAAATCATCAATAATTATTATCAGGAATCTGAGATGAATATTTTATTTGAAACCACAGATGAAATATTCTTTTTCATAGACGTGTTCCCCAAAAATGATCTTTTTATTTCATTCATGGAATGAATTTATTTGTCACAAATAAATTTATTTGTTATTATTTTTATTGAAAAATTTCGTTCAATGATCCAACATGTATAATTTTTATCCATAATAAATCTTTTTATTATTTAATGTTGCATTTATAATTATTTTATGGTTTTTTAATTAAATGGTATTCTTTGGAACATTCCACAAGGTGAACTAACCATAATTTATATTTTTTAATTTATCATATTATGTTGTATTATTTCTCAAATATTATGTCAATTATTGGCGATAGGTATAAAATAGAATTCACCATTATGGTGATTGCCATTGTTATAATTTCAAATGAAATTCTTTAAACATTCAAATTTATTTTTGTTAGATAGATTCATTCCCATATTTTTTCACTTTTCTTCAACATAATTTTTTATCTATTAGTTTTATCTTTACTTCAATTAATACAATCCTTATTCATATTCAAATCGTTAATGTGATAAATCAATAGTGAATTTCCTTGTGTCAAAATCATTCACAATACTAACAATAAACAATGAATCACTTTTTCTTTTTTTTTTTCCAATCAGTTGGAATGAAAATGTTCTCTAATTTTATTATATTGAAACATTATTATTCCAAAAAAATTTGGGGAATAATTTTTTTTCATTATTTAATACCTACACCGTTGATGTAATTCTAGGATCCTCATTTTTTTATCCAATTTTTTTTATAGATATTTAATTATAACCTATAGAAATAATTGAAATAATAGTATTAAATAAAAAATTATAATACAATAGTCACATATTTCTTTGAGAATAGAGTATATGTATTTTTAAATGATATAAATCACTTCATTACACAATAATGTGTCCCTTTTAAAATAATAATCTTATAAAAAACCATCATGGTATCACATCTTCTCTCTACAGTTTTGGAAGATTCAACATATGTGTCTTCCAGATTTCTCATGTAATCCATAATTCAGGATCCTCTTAATAGAGGTTATTATTTTTCAACCTAAACTAATATGACTCTTTAATCAATATATACATATATATATTCATTATATAATGTTTTTATTTATTATTCTTTCTAATTTTTTATTTGAGATTTTCTACATATTTTATTCCTTTATGTTTTACCTCCAAATGAGAATTCATAACACAAATGGTTACTCCATGCGATTCTTCATTTTTATGAATCATATCTTCAATTGTTTTTGTAAACATTGATTTATCATCACTTCTCCTTTCGGGGAATATATATTAGTGGTTTGAAAGTCAAAAATGATGCCAATAAGGAGACCATCAATAATTTTTTACCTTCTATTTGTTTCTAGAATCACAACATAATATTCTGGGATGTAAGATTTTGATGTTTTGATTTGTGGAAGGTAAATTTTATTGGTTTTCAAAATGATGTTTTTGGGAATTTTATTTTAATGGGGTAGTAAAATTTTATATGGAATTTGGATTCGATTTCATCACATTAGGATGGGAGTTCAACATCTTGTAGGTATTTTTTGTTGGACGACCTCAAAAGAGTGATGGGTGTGATGAAACACCTCATCCAGCCATCTTTCCTTTTTGTTGGATAGATTAGAGCCTTGACTATATTTTTATACTGATTTTGGTCTTGTGTTTTGTTGCATAAGGATGATTTTATATGAAATAATCCTATGCTTTGATAGGTGGGAGGATTTAGAGAGAGATAGGTGTGATGATGCCTATCATCTAGTCCACCCTCCATATGTCAATGTGTGTGTGAGGGGTTCTCAGCCTCATTGTGTTTCCATCAATGTGAAAAAAATGTGGTGGTGGGGGAACATTTTATTTGACTAATTTCAATACTGCATTGCCTTGTGGGGGGGAGATTTTTCCCTTGTTTATCATCAAATTTTCTTCTCATTGAAAATTGATGAGTATTTTCGAACCACTGTGTCTGAATTACGTATTTAAAATTTTCAACTTATTTTTAATGGGTTTCATATATTCCCATCCTTTTGATGAGGTTCTTTTATTTTTTATATAATAATTGGGGGGTTCCCCTGCAACTTAAAAAAAATTAATCCTAAAAATGGAACTTTTTCCAAAATTATTAATTTTATAATATGTTTAATCAAGTGACTCAATTATAAAAAACTCATTTGAATCTGAAATTTTTTCATTGAGAGGATAATTATCAATTGATAGAGTATTATTTTATCCACCTCTATTACCATTACGTATTTGTGAATACTCATTCTCATTTATAATAGAGGTTATCTTTCCCAACTCCATGGCTTCCTTTTTCCTTCATATTCTTCAATATATTAGTATATTTATTGTCCATGATTTTTATTAATAGAGAAATAAAAAACATCCTGAAATTATTAGTTAATATATGTTAGAACATAAATAATTTGAAACCTAACATATCAAATCATTGGTATACCCATCATTCAAATACATGTTAAAATTCTATGTGTTCTAGAGTAGTCACACTGAGAGGTTGTTGAATTAGTCTGGAAGATATTTTGTGGAATTATTTTCATATTTATAATTTAAACCTGTACACCTGTTACATAAAATGGATGTTATTAGAATAATTATTAAAAAACAAAATTCATGTAAGGATTAATGTAAATATATTAGATCATATATTATTTCTATGTGGTCATCCACTGATGTGGGTGAATACATCCATGTTATGTATGGGTTATGTCCAAGAAATGTATTAACTAATAATAACATGAGATGAATAAAAATAGGGAAGGTATCATCTTGGACCCTACAATTATCTCCCAAAAACTTTATATTCATCTAAAAAGTTGTGTATACTATTTTTATCATGTTTATAGTTGAACTCCAAATCAAACACTTCAAAAATAACATCAACCTTACCTAGAATATCCACACAAAAAAATAACAAATATTATTCTCCAATTAATATAGTTTTGACTACGAGTTGTAATTTTTTCACAATAACATGCACTTTAGTATTCATATAAATATCAGAATCATCAATATATAGGTATAATATAATCCTAAATGTTTTATCTTCTTAATATATATTCTCTATGAATTTTTGATAATTTTTAGTAAAAATAAATCCTTATTATTTATGTGTCTTGAAATAGGGGTTATTAAATAAAAATATAATAATTTCATCCTCTATCACTCTCTCACACATTACATTTCTAATTTATTCTCCAATTTTCTTAATGTTATTCTTCTTTATATTAATGATTCTAGAATTTCCTAGAAAAATATCTTTGTATTATAAAACTATTTATAAAAATTTATTCAATCATTTTAATATTATCAATATTTTGAATATATGAATCTTCTTAATATTAAACTATATGATTCTATAATTTATAATATCCTGAAATATGTACAATGAAAACCTTCAGTATTTTTCACAAGAATGGTTTCAATAAAATCTCAATGAAAAAACGATATTCAATTTTCTATTGTCTTCATATTAATTATCTAGAAAAATTATCCTTTAATTCCCCATGAAATTCTCCCTATTTATTTATCTATGATTGTTTTCTCAATTAATTTCAATTATTGAATATAAAAAAACTATACATAAGTTATTAAATGGTGAAATGTAGTTCAAAATTTAATATTTATGTACCATGATACTATATCTCATCGAATAAGTTATTCCTTAATATTCTCCAATTTATTCATATATATGAGAAAAAAATGATAACAAGACGTGATTCTATTGAACATCCAAAACTAGAGTCACACCATATTTTCAAGGCACATTCTTATAGTGTAACACCATCCCACATAGACATCTTCATTTAAAAATGGGTATGTCATATATCTCAAAAAATAATATTTTTCCTAAAATAACATAACATAAATTAAATTCTTTAATAATATTTTATATTCATAAAATGGATGATATTTAAATCATTTAATATATTAAATTATTTTAAAATTTAAAACCATGATATTTCTCATTCAAATATCCATTTCAATGTTGAAATTATTCATTTTAAGATATCCTGTGAACATAACGAAAATTACTACTAGAATGACTAGAAAAAAATTACCTGGCTATCTTTTACTCAAATATATACTTTGAAACATTCCATTTTATTCATAAATAGGTAATTAAATCATGTAATTACTCTTAAATGATATATATATAATAATACATATCATTTGGTTCCATTTATTTACTATGATGTATGTTCGTAGTTACACATTCACAACTTCAAAAATATTTACTAACTCATATTAATATCGTAACAATGAGTTTTTCATTAGTAAGTATAATTCATCATGATTAAAATTTACCTAATAATGTATCCTAAAAATTTATTTTTAAATATATCACCCTTTCAGATGTCACATCCTTTGAAGACATGTGATATCCAATTTGGAATCATCTTTTAAACATTATCAATATCACAAATATTCATCCTCACATTCAAAAGTAATTTTTTTTTTAATTATTTCAAATTCATATTCCATATCAGGATTCCACATCACCTTTTATTCTACTACAAAAGTTATTTATATTTGACAAGCTACCTATATAGTTACAAAAATTTTATTCCAGATATATTCATTATCGAACATCTAGTTTAGTCTTAGAAAATTTTCCTAAATCCTAATTGATATTTGTTTTTCAACATTATCTATCTAAAAGGATCATATTCTATAGACATAACTCACCCTATATAGTTAAATCATTAATAGCATATATTTTCATATTTTATTCTAACTCTTATTTTTTTTCAATTTTTCCATAAATCTATAATCGAAAACATAGCTCCACCATTCCCAATATATCTCAAAATATATCCGAACATCTAAAATTATCCTAAGTTAATTGAAATAACTTCTAAAACACATAAAATTTGTTAAATATCATCCATATAGTTTACAAAATTTAATATATAGTATAAATAATCAATATGGGTACCATAATAAATCATTATTTACTTGAAAATTCACTTAACTGTGCAATAAAAAATGACTTCAATAATAGTGAAATATTATTTATCCAATAAATGAAACATCGTATTCATAAATAAGTAACTCAATTTCTTTATTAATCGCAATATTTCGTATACTTAATACATTTTTATTCATGAAAAATAAAAATGTTGAACTAAATAAATTATAGTTGGATCCATTATTCTTTAATCAGAACAAACTCCTCCTTTTCTTCTATTTATTTTCACACTCATCAAGAACATGTAGTTGAAATTTTTTACATCTAATACTTGAATCCTTCCCAAATCAATACTAAAAATATCATTAATTTTAAATATTGATAATATTCATTTTATAATGCATGAATGCATTTATAAAAGCCTAATAATTTAAAGAGAGTATGGTAACACAACGATAAATCTTAAAACCATAATCTCTTCATTAATTGGGATCCTAATAATCTCACCACATATTTTGATGGCCTTAAACACTAACAATAAATATAAAAATCATCAAATCCTATTTTTCTCCTCAAAATAAAATGGCTACACCGACAAGGTATATTAAAAATTCCAATAAAGACCTTGAATCATTATTATTAACTTGGAAGCTAGAAACCCATTAGAATAGAATAATTAAATGTTTTGTAGCTTTAAATACAAATAATGTATCCTCATTTATTATCAACTATTTGAGGATATTGATTACAATAATATTGTATTTTTATCAATATTTACATTGTTATTTACTTTTATGATCAATATTTAATAGACATCAAGTTGAATACAAAATATGACAAATATGAATAATATTTTCTCCAAGTTTAATGAACAGTTTTATTGTGATACAATTAAATATCAATATAAGGACACCAAGTCTATATAAAACTCATATTATATGAAATTATAAAAACACCTTTTTTAGATGTATATATTGTAATATTCTTTATGAAATTTATAATACATAACTTCAGACACAATCCATGAAATTTATTAGATTTATCTATATCGATATGTTTGTGGTTTCATCCATTCTATTCATATTGTATAATTTAATGAACTAATAATTTCATGTCGTGAATACTTTAATACCATTTATTTACAAGTAGTACATTACCTTCATATACTACTAAAAACATAAAAAAATCTCCATGTAGTCCACTTATATACCTAAAAATCTTAATTTTTTTGAAGAAACCAAACTCTTTTACTATATAATAATTTTAAGAATTTTAACCCTATAACTTTTGGATAACTTACTCATGAAAAAGTAATTATTTCCATAGAAACATGATGGTTTCAATGAGAAAACATAGGCTATCAGAGGGAAAAATGTCTAAAAATTTAAATAATTTCTTATTCCAAGACTCAATTATAGATTTATTTCATTCTCATGAATTCTATCCAATTAAAGAAAGATTTTTGTTTTATACCACTTGTCTCCGTAATAATGTAATCATTTATTTTAAATGTGATTGAATAGTTTTTTCATTTGAAATGACAATATATTAATTTAAATAACATATTCCCATGTTATAATGAATCTTATTTTTGTTATACAATGATATGTGTATAGTTTCAATATTTTTTAAATTGGTATCAGAAAGAACAATAATTTTTAACACCATCCATTAGGCTGTGGATAGGATTATACCACAATTTCAATCTATATAAAATTAAATGAATGTTAAAAACTAGTAAATTATATCTGAAAATTCTCTTCTTAGCACACATGTGTTTAATATGTAGATATACTATCCTCATAAATATAGTATATCAGATTTTATAAATAAATATATTTTACTAAAAAAATATAATCAACATTTTATTTCATCAACATATAACAATATATATGATCAATAAATAAGTTCTATAAATATAGAGATAATATGGTTTGTAAATAAGACAAATTAAACGATATAACATAAAGTTTTAAATATGATGGGTCTTGGAATTCCACAAATACCGCAATCATTAATACCTTTAACGACCCATTCTTGATGTATATAGACATTTAAATATATTTTTAGAATAATTAATACATTAAAAAAAGATTCCCAAAGACCATATTAGTTTAGTTCCTTTGGAAAAATGGAACATAATCATATAACTTGGTGAAAGATCTTTGACATCTCCCATAAAGATCTTCCACATTTGTTTTCCTAACTAAAACATTTTTTTGTATCATGTATAAAAGAAAAAATAAAAATGGTGAGCTCAAATGCTCAGTAAGGGAAAACATTGAAAACATAAAACAAAACACAAACATAAGAATATAAAAACGTGATTATTATATTTTAATATTAAAATCCAGAGTCATCAAATAAATCCTGGAAGTACGGATGGCGTAGATCATAAAGGAACATTAATCATGATAAAATGACATCAATATAAAACATGGAATTTTGGAAAAAAATAAGACCATAATAAGATTTATATAGTATACATGGAATTGATTCCATGGACATCATAGTGGACATATTCTTTTACTGAACTATATTTACTTTTCATTCCGGCCATATATTACTAAACCTGAATTACTAACAATTCCAACCATATATTGCGGAACTAGATTTACTTTCCAATATAGTCATGTTAATCACATGAGATATAAATTGTTACCCAATTAATTGGAGGTATATATAGGTATCATCCATATCATAATGAAATAATTCTTACATGTTCCACCAAAACATAAAACATTCATCATAGCATAAACCAAGAAATAAAATGGGTTTTTTAAATTTCATTCAATCATAACATAATCCATATAAAATAAAAGGATTTCGTAAATGTAATTCCATCATAAAAAAATTAAATCAAAGTAATAATATGTTTAGAAACATAACCCTATATCATCATAGATGGAAAATAATTTTTATAAAACAGTTGAGCTTAATTCTTGAAAAAAATATCCTTTCTTCTTTAAAAAAATTTCTTTTCTCAAAATTCCACACAATTTTAAAAGAAATGAATTTATTGGAAAATAAACATGAAATCATGTATAGTAATATTCATTGAAATAATGATTTATAAATACATAAAAATATATTCATGCCATTTAAGTAAAAAACAGTCTCCTATTACTTTTATCAGAAATGTCAAAAAGTTTATAGTATGGTAAAAAAGAGATATTTCTTTAATACCATGTATTAAAAGTCAATAATGGTTAAACAGAACATTAAAAATACATATAATAATTTTTAAAATTTTATGAAATCATTTTTAGAAAACATGGACCCTAATAATAAATATACCCCATGTAAATACTTTCATATAAATTATATCGGATTAAAATAAGAATGAAAAATTATCCCTCTCCACAAGTCCGATATACATAATATTTATTTGAAACTCTTATATAGTGGGTTTATAAATATTATTAAATTTTAATAGAACAATAATAATATTTATTATATCATTTATTATTCACTTATTACTTCAGATTAAATGTTTATCAATTCCTTACTAAAGCTACATTTTGGGTAATAATCGTTTTATTTATCATACATGTTTTGACTTGTTTTTCTTGATATTATTACATTGATCATGATCTACTATCTTTCATAATGTCAAAAATGATTTATATATCATTAATAGTCTATATATAAATATATATAATAGATAGTTAAATAAAATGGAATACACCGTTCATGGAGATGGTAGGCCGTATGTACGCATGAAAATTGTTTCTATTTCCAAATTGAATTAAATGAAATAAATGTAAATGAAATATATATATATAGTAGAATTATTATTTCATATATTTCATGATTATTTATTGTATATACTTTATAATAATTCATGAATGGTTAACATAGGAAACAAGTCTCATTGCGTCGTGGAGACGGTAGGCCGTACGTACGCACGATCAGCGATATCATTCACTTAATCATTAAATACTATTGAATTGAATGGTATATTAATTTTAAAGAATAATTATCATGTTATATTAATTATTTAATCACATTATAATCATCATAATACCAATCCAAAATAGTTATTTTTCAAAAACAAATTACACCACGACGTGGAGATGGTAAGTCGTACATACACACGCATGGTGATACTATTATTCGAAGGATGGATAAAAGGAGGTATAATCTTTAAACATAATTAAAATAAAATATTATTATGTAGAATATACTGGATATATAACATTATTATGATAACTACATAATAAGAGGAAGTATATGATGAAATGAATTTGGAAAGATATGATAAAATAATTACCTCTTTTTCGAGTATCTTTTTTTGATTTGAACAAAAGGTCTCCCTAAGATGGATTTATACCTAAATTGTGGCTTCTAAATGGAAGAGAGGTATTTTGGGAGATTTTTTTAGTATATTTTTGGAGATACAATGTGATTTAAAGGTGTGAGTATGTTGGTTGAGGTGGTTTCCTTTTAAAGTGGGTGGAGGTACACTTTAGAAAAGTCTTTAAATATTAATTTATTATAAATTTATTTTCTATATCTAATGGGCCCAAACACATTTATTTAGAATATAAGATGAGTATGGGTCGCAATAATATCTTAAAATATAATATAGGTATGTTTTTTTTTCAACGTTATCATTTTGATTTATCCTTATTTAATATATTTAGTTTTATTTATGATAATAATATTCTAATTATTGAATGGTAAACAATATTTACTAAAGTTTTTATAATTTTCCATAATTTGATAATTTATTACCTCATAGACCATATAAATTTCACTTTTTAATTTTTAATTATTTTTTTTATTTTCAAATAATTTAATGATATGTTATTTTTATAAAATATCAATAGTGTCAATTCGAAAACTATTCATTTATTTGAATTTAAATAAAATCCAAGAAAATGATAAATTTGTACAAAAATGTTTAATACACTCCTGACAAGGAATTGTGGTGTATAAAATTAATGTATCACAATAATTAGTTCATATGATAATTATTTTAATATTTTTAAAACCAATTATTTGTTACTTTTTGAATAAAATAACTTTTTCATCATTATTGTGTCATCATTACTGGTAATTATTAAATATATTAAAAATTATAAATAAATTCACATAATGGGTATAATTTCATTATATTTATGGTGACTATTTATGTTTGATGTTTCATCAAGTTTATCACTACATTAATATTATTATATTTATAATTTATACGAGAGTGACATGTTGTCACTTTCTTTTGTTGTAATTATATTTACATCACATTCATAGAAAAAAATAAATTAAATAATTTACTTCCATAAATTAGGTGATATTGTACTAATTAAATTACTCTAATAGAATTTTGGTAGGTTTTAGGGTAATTTTATTATCTTTATCACATTGTTTGTTAACCTAATTTTCCTGATTTACCTTTAACGGTGGTAAATAAAAATTTTCATAGTTACTACTTATAATATCCAAAAAAAATAAAAGTAACACATTATCAAAATTTCGACCCACTAATTCCATATATGGAATCCATTTTTCAAAATTCAAAACACAAGAGTTGCATTAGTTAATTTAAAATTAATTACTGTTATCAAAACTAGAAAGCGGGGTTTTAAGAAGTAAAAACTATCAAATTATTGAAATATGTTTATGAACAATTCAAATGTGAAATTATATCCAATTTTTTTTTATAAAATTATATAAACATAACCCAATTAAAATTTAAAACTAATTAAAAAGATAATCTAACTATATAAATAAATTATATGAAAAAACACATTTTAATTAAAATGCAATATTGTTCACTATTCCTGAAAAGATAAATTTTATAAGAAAATACCAAAATGTAAAGATAAGTAAATTTTGATGTCTCTCTTATAACGATGATGTTTATTTTGATAAATTTAATATATTAAATTATTAAAAACTGGATTTAAATTTGTGGCACCCTCAAAAGTCAAAAAAATTGCAGTTTTTGTAAAATACTTTTTTAGAAAAAAATTAATTTGTTCTTATATCGTGTCCTAGAAAATACATAATATGAATTTTAATGTTATATAAAATTAAAAAATTTGTTAATAATATCCGTAATGGCTAGTTTATATCTCATTGAATAATAATATGTTAATAAAATATCGTTGTTTAGTGAAACCCAGTATTGCGTACAACCCAAGTTATTGAGGAAGGTGACTCATTTATGTAATGAAATCTAAGTTAGTGTTCCATTTACTGAAAGTTTCCTTTGTTGTTGTGTATAACATAATCCAAACATAGTTCATTAATACATTGAACAAAATCAATAATCAGTGTTTCATTAAATGAATTCTATCAAAGTAACATGAAATTGTGTGTATGAGAAGCTAAGTATAGTGTTGTGTATACTACAAGCTAATACGGTGTCGTGTATAGTGCAAGATAATTATAGTGTATCATACAACATAATAAGTCAATGAAATAAAAAAGAAACTATGTAATAAAATATAGGGGTGTAACATTATACCACCCTTAAAATTAATTTTTCCCTCAATATTCTTCAGGGTTATAAAAGGTTTACTACTTAAATGTTTTTTTAATAGAAACCCACATCATAAAAAAAGAATACTAAAAATTAATTTAATAAGGAATGTTTAAAACATAACAGTTATGTAGTGTAACTCTTCATTGGGTTTCCACAGATGAGAACATATGTGGGAAATGAAATCATGTATATGGAAGAAATATCTAACCACTATGTTCTGATGGATAGTGTTAGAGAATAAAGATTAGACAAAGTTAAGAACCAGAAATTCATAAATCTGAGATGATTAATAGGACCATTTGATTCATCAGATATGTAGGTACAAATATAAAATTTTTGGTTTTAGGATCCTTTCACAAAAGTTGAAGCATTTAGTATGAGAATTAATACATTCTTGATTTTGGAAAAATCTGACTGTTCTTTATGCCTTGAATAATTTCCACTTCATTGCTTTTTTAATGAAATGAAGTTGAATTTCTCTATTATTGAAGTGTTAGAAGACCATGTAATAGAATGATAGGTCATTCCATCTATTTAATCAAAAAGGATATCATAGGTAATAAAATATGCATATGTCCACCTATACTGAGATAATACATTAATCTAACAAACTTAAAACAGAATATAACTTATAATATCCTTAAATGGATAACATTAAAATCCTTCAAAAAACTAAAAAAATAAAAGTTTAGAAAGGGGTGAACTAAATCAACTATAAATTTATCTCCCACATCTCATAAGGTAGATCTTGGTTATCAGATTCAAAACATGTGAATACCATAATTATGTATTCTCTTGAAACATCAAAATAACATGGTTTAACATAGAACCTTAGTGAAAACATATATTCTGTGAAATTTTTTTCCTTCCACACAACAAAAAATAGCATATATTCTACACACTCAAACCATGATATCACTATATCCTTATGTCATTTATGAGGTCACTAATACTATCAAACATATCATTATCTCCTTATCCATTCATTATGTGCATATCACGTTCTTTCCAAAAATATATCAATAACGTTTATTGGTTACCAATATCATTGAACATTTAATTTCAAATACTTAAGGACATACAATAGTGTAACAATCCTTAGATGTTTCTCTATTCCATAATACCATAAAATTACTTGTGTAACATTATTCTTGATAATCATGTAATAATTCTACAATATTCTTAAACCATTGACAGAGCTTCATCATTTTATCCATTAATATTTTTTTATCTCATGTATAATTTTTAGTCTCTTCACCATAATGAACATAAATACTACCCATACAACTAAGCTAATTCTTTTCATGAGAATTTTCCTTAGGGAATCAACTTTCATAATGCATGTACAATCAACTTATAAAACATTTAAATGTCGTTGATGTCTTAGAAATATAGTTATCCTTATCTATTGTGTTAACTGAACATTTTCCATTATAATTACTCGTTTTGGGTCCTTCTTTTCCACACCCAAATCATCTATCAGTTCCTTTGAAAAATTCTCATTTATTCCACATCCCACATTATTTACTAGAGGAAAATTGAACTTTCATTCCACTATGATCACCATGAAACTCCATATTTATTTTATTAGTATGATTAGGAAACACACCAAATTTGGGATTATTGACCATATTATGAGATTTATGAGTAGGAATAATTACAATTTTTTGGCCCCAATTCGCATTTAAATTGGTTTATCAAGAGTAACATCATTCAATTTTCCATCATATTCTCCAATAACATCAATCCCCCTATTTCCAGAAATTTTATAAAGATCGAAAAGAATAGTTTTTGATGAAAACGTCAAACTATAAAAACAAAATAATGAGGGGTATATTCAATCTCTAACATCTTCGGTTTAATCCTAGGTTATTCATGATCGTTACCATAAATATAGTATTATAACCTGTAGCTATAATTACCCTTAGGTACATCCCTAGAAATACCATAGAATAATCTCTAGGGATCTCACTAATGTTTTCGCATCCTAGTCTCCAATGTTTACCTAAACCTTCACTCTAATACCTACTATAGAAACCCAAACTTGACATACAAAAGTATTATATTTCATTTGCAGAATACATAATACATAACATAAAAAGACTCCCAAAGACTGAATAAGTTTATTGCTTTTGGAAACATGGAACACAATATTCTAACCTAGTGAATGATCCTCAAAATATCCCATAAAGATCATCTATTTTTGATTTCCTACATAAAACATTTCTTTGTATCGAGGGGAAAAGAAAAGATAAAAATGGTGAACTCAAATACTCACTAAGTGTAAACATTGAGAACATAAAAAAACCATAAACATATGAATGTAAAAACATGAAAAAAAATGTTTAAATATCCAAATCATGGGTTATGAAATAAATCATTGAAGTACATAAGGTATAAATCATAATGGAACATTAATAATGATAAAATGGAATTAGAATAAAACATGGGATTTTGGAAAATAAATAAGAATATAATATAATTTCCATAGTATCCAAGGAATTTCTTCCAATACCATCATAATGGAAAAAGTTCACTACTAAACTAGGATTACTTGTCGTTCCAGCCATATATGACTGAACTAGATTTACTTATCATTCCATCCCTATATAACTGAACCATATTTACTTTCTATTCCAGTCATGTCTATATCATGAGATATAATTTTTTACCCAATGCATTGGAGGGATAAATAGGTTGCACCCATATCATAATGAAATTATTCTTCCATGTTCCACAAAGACATAAATAATTTATCATAACATAATCCATTAATATAAAATTGGTTTTGTTAACATCATTCAATAATAATATAATCCATATAAAATAAATGTATTTCATAAAAATAATTATATAACAAATAAAATCAAATCAAAGTAATAATAAAGATATAAACATAACCCAATATCATCTTAGATGGAAAATAATTTTGATACAATACTTGAGATTAATTCTTTTGGAGAATATCCTTTCCTCTTCAAAAACGTTTTCTAATCTCAAAATACTATGCAATTTAAAAAATGAATTTAGTAGAATATAAACAACAAATTTAATAGATGATTATACTTTTAAAAAATTCTTTATGAAGAAATAAAAATATGTTCATGTCATATAAGTAAAAAAACATTCTCCTCATACTTTTTTAAAAAAATTCAAAAAGTACATCATATTATAAAAAAAATATTCCTTCAATACCATACAGTAAATGTAAAAAATGGGTGAAAATTAATGTATAAATATAAAGGAGAAAAATAAAAAAATTGTTAATTTTTTAAGAAAACATGGACATTAATGATAAATATACCCCCAATAAACACTTATGTATAAACAATCTCGGATAAAATTGAGATTTCAAAATTATCCATTACCTTAAGGCCGATATGCTTTTTATGTATATGAAACTCTAGTATAGTGGGTTTAAAATATTATTAACTAGAAACAGAACCATATTAATATTTATGATGTCATATTTAATTCACTAATGACTTTATATTACATATTCATTTATCAATTCTGTGCTAAAGTAATGTTTTGGGTAATAATCATTTTATTTATCGTGTGTGTTTTGACTTTTTATTCTTGATCTTATTACTTATATAATAATTTAATTACTTCCAAAATGTAAAATATTATTTATATATCATAAATAATCACTATATAAATATATATTTATATATATATATATATAGACATATGAAATGTAATACACCGTTTACGGAGACGGTAGGCTGTACGTACGCATGAACATTGTTTCTGTTTCCTTATTAAATTGAATAGATCATGTAAATGATATATATACATATAAATCTAGTATCATTATAATGTCATATATTTCATTATTATTTAGGATATATTCTTTATAATTGTAATTTCCCATAACTGGAATCCACTAAACTGGTGCTCCGAGCCGGGTGGTTACATGACCTTAACCTCGCCTCCTCGTACGCCAAAGGCTACTGACTAGTAGTGGTGGTCTATGGGGTAAAGTGGGGAGACTATACCCCCATTTTTATCAGAGTAATCTCAATATAAATAAAACAAATAACGGAAACAATAACCCATAAACAAGGAACATGTTTAACAACCATGTCCAATAATAAATATTCCATGTCATACTACAAGTGCAAGAGTGAACAAAAACCCAAAATAAGGACAATGGAAAAAAATACCCAAAATGGTCCCGACTCCAACTCCAAATCCTCCACCAAGTGCTACCCATATCCACTCACTATCTATCAATGATCTTTTCCATTCTCATGACCTGAAAACATGATGTCTGGTCGGGTACCCAACGACGAACCGAGCAGTGTGTGAGTACAACTCAGTAGGCCACCACCAATGGTGTCTACAAAATCTCTAGTATGAATAGGTAGTGCATGAAAACGTAATATGAATGATAATTTCCAAGTAATTAATTAAGGTTCTATTAACAAGTTCAAGTTCAAGCCATTTCCACTTCTATTACCATTCTTTCACACCATTTATCATCACTTACCATTTCATCACATTTCCATGGGTTAATCCCATACATTTTGTTACATGGGTCTAAGGATAAAAATCGCATGCAAGGGGGAGAACACACCACTATCCTATATAACTAGGACTAACACCCTCATAGTGACCATAACCTCACCTCAAAGCCTTAGTCCGGGTGGATGAAACCATTAGGAGAATAGACCCTCAGTCCCCGTTCCTAACCCATGCAGTAGGGTGGAGTTTAGAACCTTAGTCTTAGATCATCCTGTGGGCGTAGATCCTTAAGTCATACCCAATACAACCAAGCCATGTGCACATTCTTATATATATAAGTAACCATCAACCATCCTAACCAATGACATTGGACAATAATATTCACAACAGCCCACTTGGGAATTCACATTACACCTTAACCCATTAACACGTTACCATTTTACATCATTTAACCATTCAACCAATTCCCATGTGATATGACTATCTCACTATGCATTTAACATTAAACCCCTAAACTATCCCAATATTGTCTTAAATTAGTTTACACATCAACCCATTTAATTTGTTCTTCATCCCATGAATCAACCATTGATGCAAACATGTTTATCAGGTCTCTACAATTCACTACAACAAGGTCACTTGTTTAATATCAATTCCTATGTCTGGGAAAAGCCGAAACATCCCATGGATGGTCCTATATTAGTTCAAGTCAAACCTGAAACATCTCATGGGGATCATGAGGGTTCCCATTTTCCATTTTAAACAAAATTATTACCAGACATTCCAAGGTTATTCAAAACATAACAAATGAGAAACAAGAATATAACTAAACATGAACAAATACCCAAATAACTATGGGATGTCACTTGTAGACCACCTACCTCAAAAACGTGGTTGAAAAAACTCTCAATCGAGTCCTTAGACATCGATCTAGCCAACCTTTGGAGCTTCAACCTAAAACTCACCCAAAAGATAGGGTTTTAGAGCTTCTAAAGAAGATGGAGAGAAGATACAAAACATAAAACAAAAGGAGAAGAAAGGATGGGATTAGCCTTAACCGGAGCATCGATCCAAAACCAATGACACCAACAATGCCTTAGAAATGAAGAAGATCGATCTCTTGGAGCTCTTGGGCGATTTGGTTCATTCCAATAAAGAAGACTGTGGAATGGAGAGGAAATCCAAAGTTGGGGTTTAAAAGCCCAGAGTGGAAAACTAGTAATTTTCCCAACATTATGTGGCCACACGGTTTAGCTGCATGGTTTGACAAACTGTGCACAAACCGTGCGCATACTACTACACGGAGGAGAAGGGTCACATAGTTTTTCCTGGGTAGGCGTCACGGTTTGCCCTAGTCGTGCGCAGGTCGTGCACCCTAGCTTCTCTTGCCCAGATTTCCTTTCTTTAGTGCCTCGAGCCCCCGAAACACCCCTAATGCCTCTCACACCTTCAGAAGACATCCCTTGAATCCAAAAACAAGGGATTCAACCAAAACATAACAATAAACTTACCTTTCCAAAAATCGGGATCTTACAACCTCCCCACCTTATAATGGCTCATCCTCGAGCTGAGTTTCCAAGCTTCATTGATCCACCAAACAGAAGAGTTCGGGCCACTGAGCCTGCATAACCGACACCCACTCCCATGTTTCTTCTTGAACATTCCCATTCTAGAATAGTACTTGCAATAATGGAACAACCTTGCCTCGCAAGACCTTTTCACTACGATCCACCACACGAAACAGATGCTCCTCAAAGGATGCATCAGCCTCAAGCTCCACATCCTCATCATCAACCACATGATATGGGCCAGTGTGATACCTTAGAAGCTGCGAAACATGAAACATATCATGCATCCCACCATACTACTTTGGAAGAACCTTTTGATAAGCCAGTGGTCTGATCCTTTCCACAATCTCAAAAGGTCCCACATACCAGGGTTCCAACTTACCCTGATTTTGAATCCGACTGTGACCCAACCTTGGTGACACCAGAATGAACACTTTATCACCCACCCCAAACTCAATGGATCTATGCCTCCGATCTTCATACGACTTCTGCCTACTCTGTGCCGTAGACATCCGCTTCCTGATCAACATAACTTTCTTTGAATTCTCCTGCATGTGACTTGGCCCCAACAACTTAGATTCACTAGCCACTAGCCAACACAACGGAGATCTACATGGCCTCCCGTAGAGTGCCTCAAATGGCGCCATATGAATCGTAGACTGAAAACTATTGTTCTATGAAAACCCAACTGACGATAGGTTCCTCTCCCAAGAACCACCAAAGTCCAAGACACAAGCTCTTAACATGTCTTCCAACACATGGATCTTACATTCCTACTGCCCATCCGTCTGCGGGTGGAAATAAGTTCTCAAAAACACATGCGTACCAAGCCCCTTCTACAACCCTTGTCAGAAACGCGATGTGACATTAGGATATAGGTCTGAAACTATGGTTCACGGAACACCATGAAACCAAACTATTTCACGAATATACCACTCATCCAACTAGTCAACGTAAAGGTCTCCTGAATCGGTAAGAAATGAGCCACTCTTGTTAACTGATCCACAACCACCTAGATTGCATCATTCTTCTGCGATGTCCTCGGAAGAACCATGACAAAGTCCATTATTACATCATCCCACTTCCATTTCAGAATGGGAAATGGATGCAACAAACCACCTGGGTGTTGATGCTCGGCCTTCACCTGCTGACAGGTAAGGCACCGTTCCACAAATCCTACAACATCCTTCTTCATTACAGGCCACCAAAACTACATTTGGAGATCCTGGTACATCTTGGTCAAACTAGGATGCACTGCCCACTTTGATGCATAGAACTAATGAATCAACTCTTCTGGAACATACTTTGGCACAACCATACAATCATGAACACAAACAACACCATCCACGCCGACGGCCCTGCCAGAAGGTAGATCCCCACCTTTAAGCTTCTCATTCGTGATCAAACACTCGGGATCGTCAAGATGACCTTCCTTTACTCGACTCAAAAGCATCGACTCCATCGCTAAGAAAGCAAGAGTGACCTGACCACTCTCCTCCAGCTCTTACAGGTGCATTTCTGCAAACAAAGCCATCACCTTCCACTTAGTGATGGACTCCTGAACCACCTGATTCTGAACCTTTTTTCTCATAGCATCAGCAACATAGTTTCCTATTCTAGGCGTGTACACCAACTCAAAGTCAAAATACTGGAGATATTCAACCCATATTCACTGCCGAAGATTCTGATCCCGCAGTGAGAAGATGTACTTTAATCTCTTATGGTCGGTAAACAAGGTAAACCATTCTCCCAACAGATAGTGACTCCAGTACTTCAAGGCGTACACTACTGCATCCAACTCAAGATCATGAGTGTAATAGTTCCACTCATGGGATCTCAACTGCCACGACCCATAAGCAACAACCCGCTCATCCTGCATCAACACATCCCCATGTATGACTCCGTACGCATCACAAAACACGATGTACTTCTTACTCGGCTCAAGTAAGATCAAGATAGGTTAAGTCTTCAATTTCTTCTTCAACAATTTGAAGGAATTCTCACAATCCACAGACCACTCGAACCTAATTCCTTTTTTGGTCAATCCTGAGAGTGGTGCTGCCAACTGATAAAAATTCTGAATAAACATTTGGTAATACCCAACCAAACCTAGAAAGCACTGAACATCAGAAACCATCTTCGGATGCTCCCAGGATACAACTACCTGCAATTTATCTGGATCCACTAACACACCAGCCTCCAAGATTATGTGACCTAGAAAATTCACCTCACCTATATAGAAATGACACTTTGATTTCTTGAAGTAAAGTTGATTCTCTCTTAGCGTACCCAAGATGGTGTCAAGATGTTGGGAATGATCGTCATGAGTTTTCGAGTACACTAAGATATTGTCAACAAAGACAACCACAAACTGATCAAGATAGGGATGAAAGATTCGGTTCATCAAAGCTGTAAACACCACCGATGCATTGGTCAAGACGAAAATCATTACCACAAACTCAAACAACTCGTAACGACTCCGAAAAGTTGTTCGCGGTATGTCAGAAGATCTCACCCTCAACTGGTGATAAACCGACCTCAGATAAATATTAGAAAACACTGATGCACCCCTCAACTGATCAAACATGTCATCAATTCTAAGATGAAGGTACTGATTTTTCACCATCATCTGATTCAACTTTCGATAGTCAACACACACCCTTAACGACCCATCGGCCTTCTTTACAAAAAGCATGGGAAATCCCTAAGGAGATGTACTAGGACGGATAAACCCCTTATGCTCCGACTCCTCAAGCTAAACCTTCTGTTGCTAGAGTTCTGCCAGTGCCATATAGTATGATGGAATAGAAACTGGCTCTGCTCTCGGTAGTAACTCGATCGTGAACTCAACATCCCTCTCGAGGGTAACCCTGAGAAATCCTAAGGAAAACGTCCTGAAACTAATCCACCATAAGAGGGAAAACAGAATTCTCCCCTCATTCATTATCATCGAGCATGATACATGCCACTTGAGTTGTGAGTCCACTCAACCGCTGACCAAATGGTCCTGCACGACCTACTCGAATATCCCATTCTCCACAGTGGTCATAAGTGTCACCCTTAAGAGACCTGAATGATACTCTACAATGATAAAATTATATGTGATCCCGATACAACACCAACCAATTCATTACCAAGATTAGGATAAACCCTGACATCTTGAGAATGAACAATTCCCACAGAAAACGATACCCACCAACTTCGATGGCACATCCCTTTCACAACTTGATATCCTCAACCCGCAACCCCAATGGAGTGTCAATTGAAATTACTCCACACACCCTCTCCACAGGTAAACCCAACACTACCACAAGTTGATCAAAGATAAAAGAATGTGTGGCACCTGTTTCCAACAATGCACTAGAAAAATTAGAAGCTACATGGATTATACCTCCAATAGTCGATGGTCCAGCCTCGCCATCACAAGGCGCAAACTGAACTACCTAAAGCTGACCTTCCCCTCTACCCTGGGCTCTAGCCTGAGTAATCTACGCTACACTGCCCTGTTGGTGTGACTGATCTTACCCTATAGTTCCACATCCACCTCCCCTACCAGTACGGCCCGTGGAGATCCAACTACCATCCTGATACGGGGAAACTGGTCCTCTTCCCATTCCCGGCACCTAATTTTCACCATCATGCTCACTCACCTACCGAGGGTTCCTACAGAACCTCTGCACACGCCCATTCCTACCAGACGAACGACACTCAACTAGAGGTCGATGACACTAACCACGCGTATTCCATGGCCAACCGCATTGATAGCAGAACACCTGAATCCCACTCTGAGAGGCTGACCCTCTCTTCCAACCACTTTGAACACTTCTTCCATGCTGTGAGCTCTCATGGTGTTGCTTTTGACCTTCGGTAGCTGCAATGCTCGTCTTTCCTACTAACACCATAAGCCCACTACCCGAATCTCCCTTCAGATTTCCTTCCGAGATCAGTGGCTGATCTATTACCTCTATGAACATCTTCAAGAGGAAGATATTTATTTGAGATCTGATCTCATGTCTCAGCCCATCTTGGAAACGGTTTGATACCACTACCTCATCCCCTGCTAACACTGGGAGAAAGCATCTCAAATCAGTGAAGCGACTAGCATAGTCCATCACCGATTGCGATCCCTAAGTCAGGCTCATAAACTCTGTATCCCGCTCCTTCCTCAATGTCTCTGGGTAAAAATGCTACAGAAACCTTTCCTAAAAAACCTTCCATGACATTCCCTCAACCTGCTCCATTTGATCCTCAATGTCCCACCAACGCCTAGCCTAGCCCGCAACATATAAATGGCCAGCTTTACTTGCTTTTCAACACGCGTCTCCAGATGGTCCAATATCGTCTGGACAGACTCTAACCATAACTATGATGCCTCTATCCCACCCTCTCCGGTGAAGGTCGGAGGGTGTTATAGCTGGAACTCCTTGGTCAGCTCAATCATACTCGGTGTAACCCACACTGGGTCCTGATCCATCATCTGCAAAAGGTGAGTCATGTTATCCCGGAACTGGTCCTCTCTACCTTCATTGATCAACATATTTTCTTGCTCTTCTACCAGAGGAGTGTTCTCAGCAACATCCTCCTGTTGTCTAACTGGTAACTGACGTCGTGGTGGCATTTCTCTACATTCCCAAGCAAGCGATTTAGCACGCAAACCATAAAACCTTCACGATATCATCAAAAGCTCTTTACTAGCTACAAAAACCTACTTGTTTTACTTCATTCTTCTCCTTATTTATTGGTTTCATGAAATGCATGATGCACCCTACTTTCCTGCCTCACACACCCACCCTGTGCATGTAAAAAACACAATGCATGTCACCTCTCTCCCTGGGTTCCTATAATGATGCATGAATGAAAATCCTCGTTCCGTTAAGGCCACAAACCAAATATCATAAAAAGTTACATCAAACCACTTGTGCATCACCCAACAGTGAAATATCATCAACTGTAACTTCACACAACCAAGAACAACATTTCCCACCCAGGGTAACTTGGGTTTTTCGTCGTACATGGGTTAACTACTCCAAAGCACGATCTCATTACCAAGGCCCGAAACGTCTCCAACCTTGGCTACAAATCCCAAATAATAAGACCTTATAGAAGGAGAAGAAAGACCTCCTCTGATACCACTTTGTGACATCCCAGACCTGGAAGCCACTAAACTATTACTCTGAGCCGGGTTGTTACATGACCTTAAGCACGCCTCCCCGTATGTCAAAGGCTACCGACTAGTAGTGCGGGTCATTGGGGTAACATGGGGAGACTATACCCCCTTTTTATCAGAGTAAGCACAATAGAAATAAACCAAAGAGCGGGAAAAATAACCAATAAAAAAGGTTCATGTATAAAAACCATTTCCAATAATAAATATGACATGTCATACTATAAGTGCAATAGTGAACAAAAACCCAAAATAAGGACAATGGCCAAAATCCCCAAAATGCTCCATACTCCAATTCTAGATCCTTCACCAAGTGCTACCCATGCCCACTCTCTATATAGCAAGGACCTTCTCCCTTCTCCGAACCAGCAAACATAAAGTCTGTTCAGGTACCCAACGGCAGCCCGAGAAAGTTGTGAGTATTACTCAGTAGTCCACCACCAA
Source organism: Viscum album (assembly GCA_963277665.1). Lineage (NCBI taxonomy): Eukaryota > Viridiplantae > Streptophyta > Magnoliopsida > Santalales > Viscaceae > Viscum > Viscum album. Next base: position 496,444,987 of record OY728132.1, read on the forward strand.
CAGTGTCTACAAAATATCCAGTATTAATAGGTATTGCATGAGAACAAAATATGAATGATAATTTCCATGTAATTAATTAAGGTGCCATTAACAAGTTAGGAGTGAAGCCATTTCCAATTCCATTACCATTATTTCACATCATTTATCATCACTTACCATTTCATCACATTTCCATGGGTTAATAAAAAATATAATGTTACATGGTTCTAAGGCCAAAAATCACATGAAAGAGGGTAACACATCGTTATCATATCTCACTATGACTAACCCCCTCATAGAAACTATAACCTCACCTCGAAGCCTCAGTCCGAATGGATGCAATCGTTATGAGAATAGACCCTCAATCCCCTTTCCTATCCCGTGCATTTAGGGTGGAGTTTAGAACCTCGGTCTTAGCTCAACCCATGGGCGTATATCCTCAAGTCACGCCCCACTCTACCATGCCATGCGAACATGCTTACATATATAAGTAACCATCAACCATCCAAAACATTTCCCTTCGGTAACACTTTTCACAACAACCCACTTGGGATTTCACATTATGGCTTAACCCATTAACATATTACCATTTCACATCATTTAACCATTCATCCAATTCCCATGTGTTTTTCCTATCTCACAAAGCATTTAACATTAAACCCATAACCTATCCCGTTTTGGTCTTAAATCAGTTTACACATAAAACCATTTAACCCATTCCTCATCCCATGAATCAACAATTCATGCCAACATGTTTATCAAGGCTCTACAATTCATTACAACAAGGTAACTTCTTTAATATCAATCCCTAAGTCCGGGAAAAGCCGGCACATCCCATGGATGGACCTAGATTAGGTCAAGTCAATCCCGACACATCCCATGGGGATCGTGAGGGTTCCCATTTTCCATTTTAGACACCATTATTACTAGACATGCCAAGGTTATTCAAAACATAACCATGGATAAACAAGAACATAACTAAACATGCACAAATACCCAAATAAATATTGTATATCACTTGTAGAACACCTACCTCGAAACCACGGTTGAACGTGCTCTCAATCGAGTCTTTAGAACTCCATCCAACCAACCTTTGGATCTTAAACCTAAAACTCACACAAAAGATAGGTTATTAGAGCTTCAGAACAAGAGGGAGAGAAGATACAAACCTTAAACCAAAAGGAGAAGCAAGGATGGGATTAGCCTTACCCGGGGATTCGATCCAAAAACAACGACACCAAAAATGCCTCAGAAAATGGGGAGATCAATATTTTGGAGTTCTTGGGTGTTTTAGTTTATTCCAATGGAGAATAATGGAGAATTGATAGGAAATCCTAAGTTGGGGTTTAAAAACCCATTGTGGAAAACTTGTAATTTTTCCCAACATTAAGTTTCCAAAAGGTTTAGCCGCACGGTTTGACAAACTGTGCACAAACCATGCACATGCTACTGCCTGGAGGGGAAGCGTTGCACAGTATTTCCTGGGCAAGCCACACAGTTTTCCCTGGCCTTGCACAGGCCAAGCGCCCTGGCTTCTCTTGCCTAGATTTCCTTTCTTTCTTGGCCCGAGCCCCCGAGACACACCCAAGGCCTCTCACACCTTCAGAAGACATCCCTTGAATCCCAAAACAAGAGATGCAACGAAAACATAATGAAAAACGTACCATTCCAATATCCAGGATCTTACAATAATCATTTTTGAATGCTTAATGTGGGGAACGAATCATATCATGTCGTGGAAACGGTGGGCTATACATACACAAGAGTACCAATATCATTTAAATAATGGTTAAATGGTATTGAATTGAATGGTATATTAATTATAAATAATAATTATCATGTTATATTAATTTTTTAATTTCATTATAATCATCATTATACCCTTCCAAATTAAGTATTGTTGAATAATAAATTAGACCACGATGTTGAGATGGTATGTCATACGTACACATGCATGGTGATACTGTGATATTTAGGATTGATAAAAGGAGGTATAAGTATTTCCCATAACTATAACAACATCTTGGTATGTATTTGATATTGGATTTATTAATTTAGTATGAGAACAACATAAGAAGATCAGTTAGAAGAAGAAATGAATTTGGAAAGAGGTGATAAAACAATTACTTCTTTTTTGAGTATCTCATTTGTATTTCTACAAAAGGTATCCATAGGTTATATTTCTACCAAAATTAGGGAATCTAGGAGGTAGTGAGGGATGCTGGGAGATTATTTTATCATATTTTTTATTATCCAAAAGGATTGAAATTTGTGAGTAAGTGGGTTGAGTCAGTTGCCTTTTAAAAGAGGGTTGAAGGGCACTTTAGGAATGTCTTTAAATATTAATAAATTATAAATTGATTTTCGTTTTCTAAGGGCCCTAAACTCATTTATTTAGAAGATAATATGATTACGGGTCTCGATCCTTTCAACCAAAAAAATCGAGACATGTTTTGATTTTATTTTAAACCTTATCACATTGATTTATAATTATTTAATACATTTAATTTTTTTTGTAATAATATTTAAAATATTAAATGGTTATAAATATATACTTATGTGTTATCAATTTTCCATAATTGGATACTTTATGAAATTTTAGACAATTTATAATTGAGTTCACACTGTTTAAATATTTATGTGATATTTAAATAATTTAATAATATGTTATTTTTAAGAAATATAAATAGTGTCAATTTTGACAATATTAATTTATTTGAATATCAATAAACAACACATAGAAGATAAATTCCATCCAAAATATTCAATTCCATAATAATATTCCATATTGAACTAGAAAATCCTCGGAGAACATTAATTAGTTCATATGATTTTTGTTTTAATATTTTTAATACCATTTATTTGAAATTTCAATCAATAAAATATTTTCAACATCACTGTTGTGTCTTCATTAATAGTAATTATTAAATCATAAAAAAAATATAAATAAATTAACATGATGTAAATAATTTCATTATATTTTTGTATAATTTATTTTTTATGTTTTATCAGGTCTATCACTATAGTAAAATTATTATATTTATAACATATATGAGAGTGAGCTGCTGTCACTTTCTTTTGATTTAATTATAATAACATCAGTTTCATAGAAAAAGTCAATTAAATGAAAAAATTATTAACCTTAGGTGATATTGGTCAAATTTAAATATTCCAATTGGATTTTTATCAGATATAAGGGTAATTTTATTGTAATTATCATATGGTTTGTCACACTAATTTACCCGAATTACCTTTAAATGTGGTAAATAAAAACTACCATAGTTACTATTCATAATATCCAAATAAATAAAATTTTCATATTAACATATTTTGGACCCAATGATTAAAAATAAGGAATCCATTTTTCAAAATTCAAAACATAGAAGTTTAATTTATTAATTTAAAATTAATTTTTCTTATCAAAACCAAAAAGTGGGTTTTTTAGAATGAAAAACTATCAAACGATTAACTTGTTTTTATGTCCAATTCAAATGTCAAATTAAATACAATGAAAGAAATTGGAATAAATGATAAATAAATTATCGAATTTTAATTTAAAACCAATTAAAAAGATTATATAACTACATAAATAAATTAGATGAAAATGCAGTTTTGAATTAAATTGCAGTATTTTTCACTATTTATTAATATACGAATTTTATCAGAAAAACTACCCAAAATAAAACTAACGAAAAATTTTAAATATTTTTTCCTAATAAGATGTTTATTTTTTCAAATTTATTATATTAATGTTTAAAAAACTAGATTTAATGTTGGTTCACCATCAAAAGGTAAAAAACCCACTTTTTCTGAAAAATACTTCTTTTATATAAAAAATTGAATTTTTTGTTATATCATGTTCTAAAAAACACAGAATATGAATATTAATGTTATATAAAATTCAAAATATTGTTAATACTATTCATAAAGGCTAGTTCATATCCCATTAAATAATTATAATTTAATAATATATCATTGTTTAGTAAAACTCGGTATTGCGTACAACGCAAGCTATCAAGGAAGGTCGCTATTGCATGTAATTCAAGACAAGTTAGTGCTTCATTTAGTGAAATATTACTTAGGTTTTTTATAACATAATCCAAACACAATTCTTTTATACTTTGAATAAAATATATATTCAATGTTATGTGAAATTAATTATATCAATAGAGCTTGAAATTGTGTGTAACTTAATCCAATTATAGTGTTGCGTATACTAGAAGCTGATACAGTGTTGCATAGAGTGATAGAGAAACTTGGTGTATCATAAAACAAAAAACTTAAATTAAATTAAAAGGAAAATATCTCATAAAATCTAGGGGTGTCACAATAGCACTGTTATAAGAATGAAAATATTGAAAAATTGATAGAGGCATTATTTTAAAGCAGTATAGAGAGACAACTATGTTAAATTTTTTTTTGAGTTTAAATGGGTATATAGGGTAGTAAAAGAGAATATTACAAAATTCAATGTGGTAAATGGACTAATAAATTGGATGTTAAAATAGTGACTATGTCATTAGTATAGTAACCTATCCATTAGAACAGAAATGTCCCCAATTTAGAAAAAATACAAACATATTAGTATAAATATATCATAAATAAACATTTTAAGTATTATATATAATTACCTAATTGTTATTAAGTAATTGTTTTGATTATTCATTATTTTTTGTTATACAAATAATAATATATAAAATTAAATATAATTACTTATTTTACTCAATTATTTTTTAATAAAATATATTAAAAATTTATAATTTATTTTTAAAAATCATTCAGGAATTATTTTTTAATTTTTTTTTGGGGGAGTAAAATTTTTAGATTAAATGTAAAATAGAAAAACGTTATTATATTTTCTATACATAAATTTTTTATTTATTAATATAATTTTTTCAAATGATAAATTTATTTTTTACAATCTATTGAAAAATAATTTTTCCTAAAGGAATATTTTTATGTGGTTCTGAAATGTATTGTACACCCCTCCCTTCCATGTATATATTCCCCTACTAACCCCTTTTAAATATGAATTCATAAAACTTTGATCATTACGCAATAAACTCTTATACCCACCTAGTAAAGGTTCTTAAGAGTTTTGGAAATATTTTATACTCACCCCACACTATATGTTACGGTGTAAAGCTTATGACCCATTCACTAATGTGGTTTTAGTGGATAGAGTTGTCTTGGGTGGGGAATCGAGTAATAGAAGAAGATATGAGTTTGAATTTTAGCTAAGATATATGTTTTAATGAATTATTTTTTTTGTTTTAAAAAATAATGAAACATGAAATACCTCTGGTTTGGTTTGAGTAGTGGTGGTGTTTTATACAATAATGTTATGAGGGATAAATTTTTAGACCCATTCCCAAGTTTAATTGACAATGTGAATGGTAATTCATAGTTTGATGAATTTAGAAACAAATTCTAGTGATCCAGTCTCAGGAAGATTCATCACTTGAATGGTCATGTTCAATGCTTGAACACCTTTTTGTTTTATAGGATCTAAAGGAATGGATTTTAGTAGAGTTTGGAATCGAGTTAGTCACAATGTGAATGGTTTTGTCACACCATAATTGGTGGTTTCTTGCATGGGACCTAAATGTAGGTTCCATTAAAGTTTCATTAATTTTCATTCATTAAACTAATTTTTTACGATATCATAGTGGTATTTTGTTGGAATTTCATTCCCTTAATAATCATCTTTGACCCTTAGTCATGAGACATTTATTTCCCTTAATATTTAATTAGTTCCCTATTGCTCTATATATATTTCTCCATTTTTCAAAATCTAAAAAATGTTATGGTTGAATGTTATGTTTGAATGATATTGTTTGTCTTATTGGGTTTTTTTCATGTGATTGATGGGGGTGAGGTGTTCTAGGATATTAACATTTAATTTTTTGGTGTAATAATATTGGTATCTCTTCTTTTCCTAGTCATCTATAGTGATTAATAATGATTGAATCAAGGCATGAGATCCATATTTTCTATATATGTGGTGAATTTATGTATTATCATGATTCCATTTTTTCATTTATGTGGTTTCTAAGGAATGAATAAAGAACATAATCAACAGGATTAAGGGGAATCGATGGTTAAGGGTGTATTAATATTTGTTTACTTTATTTTGTGATATCTATTAAAATATTATGTCCATTTACATAATATATAAATATAAGTATTTATATTTAAATACTTATGTGTTATGTGGCCACTATTAATTAAGAACCATTGTTGTGATTTAATTTTTAAACTATTGGTCCATAAATGTTTATTCAGAAAAACATGGATATAAACACATTTTGTGAATATAAAAATTATATGAGAATAACCATGAAAGCGATTATATAATGATATGAAATACCTCATTTAATTTAATTATTGTAATTTAGAGACCTGAAGTATTATACAATATCTGTGTATGTTCTTATAGAATTTTACTCAAAGATGTGGGGTTTTTATGGGTGTTGTATTGTGAAAGGGGGTAATTGGTTCATATATAGAATATGTCAAGTAAATGGAGCAGAGATTGATTTATAATGGGTTATATTAAGGGCTAGTTTTGAATGGCTGGTTAATGATTGTTGATGTGTGATGGTTGAGCTAATGTGACTAATATAGTGTGAGTTTTTTATTTTTTTGTGAGATTTTTGGGATTTGATGTTCTGTCATCTGTTAATGTTTCTTGGTAGAAATGTTATGATTTTAATAACGGGGAAATAGTAATAGATTGGGATAAAATTAAATGAGTGTGGGATGAAATTTCTTATGTGGTAAATTTTTAATAAAAATATTTTCTATGATTTAGTTGGAAATAATGGGAAAAAGATAACTGTTAACAAAATGACTTCATAAGATAGATATTTACATAAAAATTTAGTTGAGTAGTTAATAAATGTAATATGGTTAGTGTGATTTTAAATTAATAAGTAAATTATGGTGTGTGTGTTGTTGTTTTGTGTGGTGAGTTCTATTTTTTAATTATAGTAGTTGGTGGTGGATTCCCTTGGGTGATACAACAGTGTTGAGGGCTATTCTAGTGTTATATTTTTGAACTCATTGGCTTTGTTTTGTGTGAAAAATATTATAATTATATTTTCCAATAATTTTGACACACACTTCAATAGAGTTAATCGTTCCATTATAACGAACAATATAGGTCTTTTTTCTATAACATTTTGGTATTCTCTGTTTGGAATTAGAGATAATGGGTTTTTTTGGTTAATGCCTAGTAACGGTGTATTATATTGTGGTGAATCCCATGGTCGATAGTTTAGTTTTTGGAGATACCTAGGGAAGGTGGATTTATAGTAATTGGTAGTATTATAAGTGATTTTTAGTGGGGTTCATGCATGGATAGAGGAACAAATGGGGTTGATTTTCTCCATGTTAATAATACCCTAAAATTATTGATGTATTAAAGATAAATTTTGATAATGTAATTGATATATATTCGATCAATGAATAATTTTTTGTTAGTTCCCTGAATTATATTATATTCATACTTCTTACTAATTTACATATATTAATTTTTAGAGATATTTTTTGCAGTTGGGGTAGATTAGTTGACTTGTTTAAAGGTATGCCAGTTCTAATATTCAATTACAAGAAAATTTCTATACTTTTCATTAAATTTCATGAGAGACCATGAGTATGATCCTACTATGAATATAATTTTTTATCAACATATGTATAGATAATCTATATTTCGGTTTTCAGAAGGGTTTCAATGACCATATTGGATGATACAAGTTTTGATGATTGAGATTCTATAGAATTTCTACAATAGGATTTTACCTTGACCTGTTCTATTTTTCTTCTTTATTGTATTTTTTGACATGTTATGTGTGATGGTTATTTTTCGATATATTATGTGACATGTTTTCTTACCATTTTAGTTCATCTTATATATGGTAAATCACTTCTTTTATGATGGTATTTCCTTACATTTTATGTTTTATAACCTAATTTGTAGTTTTCTACTCCTATCCTTCTGGATCTAAGATTGAAGGGGTACCTATTATCATCATTTTAAACATAATTAGGGTACTGTGATACTGGTCAGGGTGTCTTGATAGAGTGGTATTAAAGGAATATATTTGGGAGATAGGTTTTTTTATGGTTAAGAACTTGTCAGGATTTTATGGGATAGTAGGGAAACAAAGTCATCTTAACTTAAAACATAATGTTTTTAATGGAGGCTGATATGACATAGTATTTTATTTACCATTTTATTTGAAACAAGGGACATAATCTTTCTAAAATTTTGAGGTTATGAGACACAAATTTTGGGGTAGAGACCTACGATATGTATATGCATCCTGTTTTTTTCTCTTGTGATTGAATGTGGTGATGTTGGGAGTTAACATGAACCTACAAAAATTAAATTTACATAATTTACGTGATACTAGGATTAGGGTTATCTCCTTTTCATTATATATAAAGAGAATCTTTGTCCTCATAATTAGGGATAGATTCCAGAGTGTGGCTTTGAAGACCTCTAGTAGTATGGTAGAGGAGTTGGCCACATGAATATTCATGGGATGAAGGTGCTAGAGCCATGGCGGTTAGTGGTTCTATGAGGTATTACTAGTTTTTTGGATACATTTTCCCAAATTTGTTTGATTATATGTCCACACTCCCATTTACTTCACTGAAATTGATTTGTGTATTATTATTTGATGCGTATATAAGTTTATTTCCCTTTCCATTATCCACACTACATCAAGGTGATGAATTGATGTTTAAATTGTAACAATGTTGTAGACTGATGATGGGGAAGTAGCAGAATATTTCAGATTTCTTCTTGTTACCAATAAATCTTCACTATGATACCATTTGAATGGATTTTAATTAATCTATGTGTATTGTTTTTTTATTTTTTCTAGATGAGTGTTTCATTCTATGATGTGGAGGAATATGGAGCCGTGTTATTTGTTAAGTGAAAATATCTTTTATACAATAGAAATATAAAGCATGTTATATTTTATATAGAAGAGTTATCAATGCAATATCATATGATGGATTTTCGCAGAGTTTTTTAGGATTTTTTAGTCAACTTTCAATATGAAGTTGTGATACTACCCATTAAGAAAGATGTAATGATTGGGATTGAGTTACAACTGAGTCCCACTCATATATATATATATATATATCATAAGGAAGAGATGAAGCTATAGGGTTTATGATATAGTTTACTAATATACATTAGTTTGGAATCATTCCAAATGTTTTATCTCCTTTGTGTTCTCTTGTGTTATTAACTAAAATGTTTTTATGAGGTTATGTGTGGACTACTAATGGCTGAACCAAGTGACAACCAATAACTATTACCCTTTGAATGATAAATGAATTATTTTACTATATAAAGATATGAAATTTATTTTTACTTATTGATCCATGGTCTGGACATCATTAGATGATGGTAGAGGAAAAGGATATAATAAATACTACCTTTAAGTTCATTTATTGATGCTTTTACTTTCTACTCATTATGTTTTTTGTCATGAACAAGCTTTCTATATTAAGGATCCTATTGGAATCTATGTATCACGAGTTCATAGACTAGTTTAGATTCATGTTCATCAAGAATATCTTTATATATTTGATTTCTAAGGATGAGAAATATTTGGAAATGAAATATTTCATGTAGTTTCACTAACAAACCCATATATATTTGAATCCATCCAAGTGATTTTTTTGTGGTGATAGGTCAACATCCTTGTATATATTGTCTCCCATTAGGGTGTGGTGGTGGATTGAAAAATGATTGAGGAAGTTATTTCTTTGTTATCACAGAAAAATGGGTCCAATATTTATAGTTAAAATTTTCAGATAGGATATTATTGAATGGTTTTGTCTGACTTCTATTGGAAAAAATCCATTTTTAATGGATTTGACTTGGATGAATCATTCTATATTCTAAATAAATAATTATCTGAAAGAATTATATGTCTGGAAGTAGAACCCGATCTATTCCCTAGTGCCTTAGTTTTCTAATGGGGGAATGATGTTTGATTTCTTTTATGATGATTCCTCTACGGGATTAGGGGGTATCTAGATGGTCTAGAGGAAACTGATCTATTATATGTCTAGTAAATTATACTACAATGAGGGTAAATAGGCCACCCATAAATTTAATTTAGTGGCTGTAGTATTTTCATTGAAGGTATGAAACAATTTCATCATCAAATGTGATTTTTGGTCACTATTTACTATAATAATCTAATGAATGTCTTCACCCCTTAGGATCAAAATATACGTCATTTTATTTTGATGTATTTTATTTTTTATTATAACTTTGAGATCTATTACACCTTGGAAAGTGGTATGATATGGTTTATGTGTTGATCATGATGTTTTAGGGAGATTTCTTGTTAAATTTTAATGATTCTTAGAAAGTTATGGAGGATTAATAATCTTTTCATGTTAGATAATGAAAGTCTGATAGATGATGATTATTTTCTGAGATAATAGTAGAATATTCCTTATTTTGGGAATGTGTGTTGGATTTAAGGGAATACAAGATGAATAACCTACTATTTATATTGTTTTTATAATAAAATAGACATCAATCAACCAACTATATGGATACAACTAAGGAATTTTATGTTAGTCCTTATTTATCACCATTGTGCTGTAAAATGTTTTGAGAGTCAGTAGTCATTCGTATAGATGTAGAGGAGAGTAAATAAATGAAGATATATATAGTTCAAGAGCATATGAAGGTGGTGTAAGACCACTTAAAGAGTTATTATGATCGTAAGGGGAAAATTAATAAGTTTATATATATAATCCATTTATTATTAATGTATTCCCATCACTAGGGGAAGTGATGTTTAGTCTATGGGATTAATCATTATCCCTTATTTTTTTCGGAATTACGAAGTTTTGGAGTGTATTGGATATGTGGGGTATTAGTCGGATATTCTACAGTAGATATAAAATATTCAAAAGTATTTCCATATATACCATCATTATCTTGGTCTTCATGATGACTCTCATGATAATAAATGGGTAGAGTTGGATATCTAGGGTGACATGTCATTCATAGAGTTGCTGGTTGAGACTGTGACTCAACAATAGAAGGTGTTTTGCGGGTCGAACATCCCATGGGTACATTTAGTGTGGAGAAATGGGGTGTTAGATGACTATAGTTGAGAGTGAATGATAAATATACGTACTCAATATCATATTTATTTTTTAATTTAATTTTAGATAATTTTTCATTCCATTATTTAATGATATATTTCAAGATTAAATTTTTTACTTATGTAATTAGTTCTTTTATTGTATTGTTTATTATTTATTGGTAGTAATGTTTTTGTTAAAATTTGATTATTTAATGGAATCTAATGAGATGGTTTTTTTACCTTTTATATTACATCTTCTATCTAGATTGGTTTTGTTGCTTAATTATGACAATAATTTATGATGTATCTAGTGTAATAGCTCAGATCTACTGACCCATTACATTGAATGGTTTCTGGTGATAATGGTGTCCCAGAGGATTCATGAGAAAGAGAGGAGTTGAGATGGATTTTCATCTAAGAGACCATTACACTACATTAACTTCATATTTAGGATGTTATTGGTTCTTGGAAAGACACGTGGGCTTGGTTCAAGTTGGGACAGTTTTCTCTCATATGAAGTGATTGGACTTGAATTTATAGATGCCTACCATGGTTTTATTCAGTGTATGAATTGAATCTCATGAAATATATATTTTATGGTAGAATTTTATTGGATCTATATCAGGATGATTGAGAGAATGGATGGAAATTTTTAGGGAATCTATTTCATCAGCTTCTTTACTATCAAATGGATTGAATTTCATTAGAGGATGCACCCAAGTTATTCATAACATGAAGTGTGTTGTCACATCATGAATGGTGTTTTTCATCTCTACTAATAAAATTAATTTACCCTTAGATTTTTTTCTTTTTTTATTCATCTTAATTTATAGGAAATACTATAGCTATTTTTTAAGATCATCATGCAATTCTTTGTTAGATTTGAACCCTTGTCTTAAGAGATTGATTTCAAGATATCATTTTTTATTTACATCATATTTCTTATGAATTTCTCCTTAAAATATTTTTATATATTATATTGGTTGAATTTTATATTATGATCGTATTAGTTTGTGTCCTATGATCAATGATGGATGATGTGTTCATCCCTAATGACCATTCCTGGTGTGGTAAGGGTAAAATTTGTGTCTTTTATTTGCATTATCTTAAACAATAATTCAAAAATATTTCTTAAATGGAAAGAATCATTGTTTACTATTTTTCAGGAATATCATTGGAATAATAAAACAAATTGTTTTTTCATTTGATTGGATTGTATAAACTCAAAGAAAAGGATAATAAACTGAGAATAATGAAATTAAATTAGAAGTGTGTATTCTCATGTGTTTACTCACTTGTGGGATATGGATTATAATATTATGCATATTTTATGCTACTAGTGAAAAACTACACTTATTTTTGACGACTTTTTTGTGATTTGGTTTTTGTGAAATGAAAACCTTTTCAGTGATTGATGATTTTAATTCATATTCCATATATGATTTAGTTTGTAATAATTTCTATGAACTAGTTGTGAATTTGAAAAATCTATGAAAATTACCACATAAAAGATTATGTAATGATATAATATCACTTTTTAATAGAACATTGTTTAATTAATAGAGTTTTAATTACAACCATGTATATCAATTTTTTATTTATTATCCAATACTATTGTGTTTTTTTGTTTGGGGTTATACACTGATGGTGGAAATTAATTTGGACATGTAAAATATTAAGCCAATGGTGTGTTATTTGGTTTCGAATGGGTAATGATGAAGGTTGTTTGGGGGTGGTAGGTTCATCATTGTTAATGTGTGGTAAATGAATGATGAACTTAATGGATTATTATAGAATTAAATGAATTTGATATGGACTTAAATATAGGTTAAATAAATAAATAATTTAAGGTTATGAATGGGTTGAAATGAAAGGTAAATAGAAGAGATTAAATATAGGTTGTTCATAATAGTGATTTTTCATTAAATATAATGTCTAATAGATAATAAATTTAATGTGTTTTTTCATGCATTAAAATCATGAAATATTTATTAAATTTATAAATCTCGAAGATAATTATTTTATTTTTGGATTTTTTGTGTGATGTGTTTCAATTTTTAGTGGAATAAGTTGGTGGTATATGTCATAAAGTGATTTGTTAGTGTTTTCAGATGTACTATTATAATTTATATAAACACTTATGTTTGGTTTTGTGTGCATATTCTATACTAGAATTTCACCATGATTTCTTAATTCACCTGTCCCATGTCATAAATTTAATTCTAAATATGAATAAGGGTATTTTTTATTGTATTTTACATACTATCTCTATAGTAGTATTGATAATGTATCAGTTCATAGTGATTCTCATTGACAATGTCTTTGTCCATGTTAATTCTAAAATACCATAACTTACATGCGATAGATTCTTATAGATGTTGTGTCACAAGTTTTTAGAAATATATATTGTGATTTATGGTGGGGTTCCTGAATTATATGAGGATGGAATTAGTATGACGTCAATAATTTTTATGATACCATTCTCTCTAAGATTTGTGATGCAAGGTTGATGCTTATGTTGTAGATATATATATTTATGATCAACGGGGGAGTCGTTATGGGGAACCATGAATTATATTTTTATCATATTATCATACTATTTTTCTTGAGTTTCTTTGTGAATATTCCTTGATGAGGTTGGGGTGGATTAGTTAAAATTTTAGGGGCATGTTAGTTATGTTATTCATTCACTTGAGAATTTGTATACTCACATCAAACAATCATGAGAGAATGTAAGTGTGAATCTACTGAGTATACATTTATTTCTCACCCTATGTATATAAAAAATATTTTTTAGGTTAATAAGATTATTTTAGGGATCTGGATGGATGAAAAAATATTATATGTTTTAGTTCTTTTAGAGTTACAACAATTGTATTTTCCCATCATACTTTTTATTTTTTTTAATATTAAATCACATGAAATGAATTATGAGATGGTGTTTTTTATTTATATTATGTGATGTGATGTTGATTGATGGGTTTCCTATTATCTCATGAACTTATCTTATTTTATGAGGGAAATGCATCAAATTTTATATTTTATACACTTGGTGAAAACAACCCTCCTAGTCACAATTAGGATTGAAAATTTCGAGTCAGTTATTCTATTCATTTTTGACCCAAGATGTGTTATTTTGAAGGTGTGTTTGTGGGGGAGTCTGGATATTAATCCTTTAAAAATTTATTCCCTTAATAATGGAAGGATATTAAAGTATTGGTATATATCAATTAATTTTAACTTCAATTTTCAATTTTAATATTTAATTAACATTTCAATTATTTAAAAAAACCGCCAAAAGGAGATGAAACAATATATAAAAATTATATATTTTTATTATAAAATTGGATTCCTTTTATATGATAATTATGTTATATTTATATACTATCTCTATCCATAATTGGTGAATCCTTATATGGAAAATCCTATAACCTATAAAGATTACGTATTTCATTATTTATCACCACCATCATGGTTGAATAGTGTGACATATATAAAATATCTCTGTGTGTGTCTATATATATCTATGTAAATATTTTTTTTTTCATTTTTAAAATTCAATATTTAAAATAACTAACTAAAAAATTATTAACAAAAAATCATTAAAAGAATAAAATAATATAAACTTATAGGGCTTCACAAAATTTTATCATTTACAAAATGTTAATAAAGAATTTGCAATCCTAATAAATCAATAATTGTTACTTAACTAATGTAAAAATTGTTTATTAATAATTCCTTAATAATTGTTATCAGGTTATATGGTAGATGCATGTGTGATTATGAAAAAAAGACCCAATATAAGAAGATTTCACACTTGTTTTCTCTCACATGGGTTTGAATTAGTTTTTCTTACCCTTTTAATTATAACATTATATTTTCTCTTTTTCTATAAAATAATATATTCCTAATATCTATTATGGAATTTTTTTTTTAGTTTCCCTTTTATATTGATTAATTTTTTCTGAAAACATAACCATCTTAAATTTCAAAATTTCGATTTTCCACATCTTTTTTAACATGAATTTAATTTAATTTTTACCACACATCAATATTTATTTTCCATTACTATTTTTTGTAAATCCCAATATCCTTATAAAAATTTCCATTCAATTTATTCTTACATTAAATATAATGAAATTTTAAATATGATCTTTTACAATTCATCCCTTCATTTCCTCTCACATCAACATTCGGTTCACATTATTTTTAGTGTAATATTGCATATTTTTTATTAAAATAAAATTCCTTAGGAATATATTATTTCATTTATAAATTTTTACGTGTACATCTAATGTTTTATCCACTACTAATTTCCCCACAATATATTTTTTATTTTAATGTGGGCCATTTTTTCGATTTAGGTCACTAGTATCATGAATATTTTCTAATGTAGAGGAATTTTAATATTTTATTTCATTTAGGAACAAAATATTCTATAATTAATACAATTTTCATGTTTAATATTAAATATAAACCATCTTAATATATTGGGTAATGATTTATTATCACATGAGGCACTGTATAGTGTTATAATAACAAGTCTAACACAATTATGTTATATTATCTTAGGGATAATCCTTACATGTGTTTACGATGCTAAATTATTATAAATTCTACTTGTTCTTTTTTTTATTAAAACGATACATAATATTTTGATAATTATGGTCCAAGGATTAATATTTAATAATGAAAGTATTATTTAATAATGTACTCATGTTGATTTATATCTCTGTTTCATTTCTATTATTCCTCTACTTATAGGAATTTATATACTATGAATTATTTGATATATTTTACTGTATAATCATATTTATTATGAAAATTATAAATATATAGTAGAGGAATATGATTCATTCTTTTAATAACAATTAAAATTTTAGTTATATTAATACTTTGAAAACTAAATCTTCTAAGACACTAAACTTATCTAATTTTATATGTGTAATATTATATACATTTTCCTTAAGAATGATGTAATAATTATACATGCGATTTTAGGGTTGTCATAGTTTTTAGTAGATGGAGTTTTATCCATTTTATAAATTAGATTAGAAACCAAAACACAACATATGATTGAATTAATGATTTTATGATTCATGTTCATTTGACCAGAGCATTACTATATAAGTTGATAAAACATGATTTATTAATTTATTAATTTATGTTATTATAATCCATTTCAATTTTAGAAATTAGTCATAACTAGGTGGAACAGATTAAAAAATAAAATGAGAATATTAATTTATTTTTTTATATAAAAATGTATAAATTTGATGGGAGAGAGATTTCAATACCTAATAGTGGTTCACAACCATTTTTCTGCACTTATAAACATCAACCAAATCAATTTAGATAATCGATATTCCCCCAATAAAGATAAATTACCCATTATGTTCTTTATAATAAAATGACTAGTTTTATTTAGTGTATCTTCATATACACATAATATAACACAGTAGTCCAACACGATAGAAATTATAGTTTTTTCTTCATCAATATGAGTAAGAAAATATAATTAAAAAATGGTTGCTATATAAAAGGTGATGTTTTCCAATGGAGGATATGTATTTTGAATATAAATCCAAAGGATTGTATTAAATTTATGTAATGATAATATTATAAGAAAATTTATTTGAGGAATAATTTTTCTATTATCATCTGTTCCTAAATGGAGTGATAATTTCTAAGGATAAAATATTTTTAGTGAATCTGTTGATAATTAGGATGAATCAATTTCAATGATGGAAACATAAAATTGTCCTTTTGTTATAAACCATGAAAGTGAAATTAATAAATTCATTAATGGTTTAAAATATTTTCCTATAAGGTCGTGTTATTTTTGACATTAATAGATATAAAGAATCTACCTAGTGTGGTCTCAATGTAAAGATAGATTTTAGATAATGAACCATGTACATTAAATAAAGAAACAATGAAAGTAATTTCAGTCATAAGGGCCAAATTTAAGTGGATATTGGGGTTGGAAAATCCAATGATCCAAAATTTAGAATTTTGTAGTGAAACACATAAAGAATAATCTTAAGGGAACTAGAGATTACTTCATATTTGGAAAAGGAATGACTAAAACTTTATATTATTGGAGTGATATAAATAATCCACTCTATATAAAAGATGAATTGACAGGTATAAAAATATAACACCCTTATAAAATTATTAAACAATAAAGAACTTGGGGACTAAGTAAATTTATATTGTAAACTAAGTGAATTTGATTATTATCATCTCCAATAACCACATAGACTAAGGGATAATTCAAGAACATAAAACGTCAACACCTATGATGAGGAGAAATGAAATGAAGATGTGAATAATAGACAATTTATTCACAAATAAATAAAATAAAAATTTTTATATGATTTTGGTTTGAAACAACATGTAGTATCTTATACGTTTACGAAACATATTTAATCACCTCTTGGATAGATTGAATTTTTTATATTTTTTAAAAAATAAAATATTTCAACAATTATATGAAATGTGATTTTTTATTCCCCAATAAATATTTATGGGCATATTCTATAAGAAAATATTATTGATTTTTCTTTGGTGAAATTCAATTATATTTTTTATAATTGGTTTTATATATTTATATAAAACTCATTTATTTTATTCAGATAATGAATTTTGTTAAATATAAAATATAATCCCATGATACATTTTAAATACAATTTAATTAAGAATTTATAATAAAAACACCTACACATGTATTGGTATTGATATCCAAAAAAGAAGAATATCCAAATCAGATGTTATATAAACTAGAAAATTATATCCATTATGACATAAATATTATGATGGTATATATATATTGATTATAAATTTTGAATCCTTATATTCTATAGATAATGAGGTAATGTTCTAGACCATAATTTTACTTAGTGATAAATCTAATCCCAGATCATATATTGATTATTTTGGATAGAACTATATGAAATAATGATGATATAATTAGAGTGTTACTAATTAATTAACATCCATGATTTATTTTAGCTATGATCCTTCTTTTAAAAGTTGTGTCATCATTCGGGAAAAATAAATATGTTTTACAGTTTTAATTAATTTCATGAGGATGAGAGGGAGACTAGACCCATGATGGTTCTTATTTTCTTTATAAGAATTCAATTACATATTTAGGTTGTATTATGTAAATCCTTCCCTAAAATAATACTAGGTATCTTTATTATTAAATAGATCAATAAATAAAATGAATTAATGTGAAAATTTTAATATATTAGAGGGACTCCATCTATATAACTGGGTGTTTCTATATCATTGTCCCTTGTTAATATTTTTCGAGTTTAAATCCCCACTGTTGGGAGATCGAAAATTCATCAGAATCCTTAGAATATAGATGTATTATGAATTTTATATTGTTCACATGAAAATGATTTACTATATATCATTATTAGGGTAATAAAAACCATTTTATTTTAGTTCCATTTAATTATTAATTCTATACATTTTATCACCATGAGACAAAAAAATTGTGTTTTATTTTAATGTTATCGAATAACGACCATGGATGTTCCTTTTTATGGTCAACTATATAAGAAAAATGAAGTTCATTTTAAGGTCAAGAATTTATGAACTATGGTATACCTTTTTTATTCATTAAACAAAGACCACACCCAATAAAATTAATATCATTAAGAGTAGTTAATAAATTGAAAAGTACCCAGAAAATGTTTAGTGTGGTACTTATTATAATGAATCCATTTTTTCAAGATATATAAGTACATTGATTGTAAATATGGACTTACATGAAATTTTATTCCCTATAATGTTCAAGGATCAATGATTGGATTAGAAGGAGTTACTAAAGAATTATTTGTGACTTTGGCTGACATGAGTATGATTCCAAATATCATATTTATGTTATCTTTGTGGGTTGATCCTTAGAATCATTTTTCAATCCTCCAACATTAGCTGTATTTTCTATAAAAAGAGTACATGAATTATTGTACCCCAAGTATCTCATTAGTCATGTAGAATAAAATTGATACCTATTATAGAATAATTAATTTTCATTGTTAAATGTATAAATGATCAATTGAGATCAAATTGATGTGTATTACCCCATAATTTACTTTGAGAGCCAATGGATGAGACATGGATAGAGTAGGAATTTTGATACTTTAACTTAGGTAGTAGGTTTATAATAAAGTCTGTTTGTCCATTATTAGGAATTTTTAACCATGGAAGGTTTATTGTATTGAATTGATAACCCTTGGCCAAATCGTATATGTGGGTGGTCTAACTATAAGGTTCCACTAACAACTACACTGCAATCCCAAATAATATTTCCAAGACATAACACATTCCAAACTCACTTTACTCTAACCAAATATTTCAATGAAAAAGTGCTTAGAGGATGCACACACATCACACCTTGTTTCTTCGGGTGAGAAACAATAGAAGTAATGAACACATATAATCACCTTCCTCTAAAGTGGAAGATTTTGAATTTTTCTGAAGGGATACATTCTCCCAATATAAAAGGGACTCTTAAAGGATTTCACAACTTTTACCTTTATAGTCAATCGATCACATGAATTTACAAGGCATCTCCGAATAGGACCATGGCGGTAGATATAATCAATGAATGGAGAGGGGCCTTCTACAACATCCCAAAACAACACACACTTCTAGAAAGTGGCCACAATATCCTATCATGACTAGATTTCCCACACAGGTAGTTTGATATGAGATCCTTATTCTATGAGACTATGAAGGACTGAGATGACCTCTTAGACACCATCCAGATACTCATCCATGCTAGCAACCCCATACCACTTCCACCTTCATAAAATCAGGAAACTTAAGAAGATAAGGTATCTTTCAACCATCCATTATCACTCTCCTACTACAAGTGGATACAAAAAAACAATAAAATGAAAGGGTTAAGACTTAATCTAAAAACCTCATGAAAAATATTCCTCATATTGATCCACTGGATTATCTTGCAATGATGAAACAACCCGGGCTACACTATATTTGTTCACTAACCCTTACTGGGGATTTCCTTATCCAACGATTAAACACAATGACCCATCCAAGATGGTCCATTGGTAAAGATATACCAAAAAAACTAATACAAACCCATGAATGAAACTACCATGATGGAATCCCAAAACATTTCTCAGAAGAGACCACTGACCATCCCTTCAACACAGCTTACTGACCAAACACAAACCCAAAACACAGTACAAACATGAGGGGTTCTTGAACTCAAAACATCCCACAACATCAAAATTTTAAAAAAACACATAATACAAACTATAAGAAACTAATCATAAATACATCAAGTATCTCCTTTGAAATCATATTTTTGAAAATAAATGGATCAATGGTCAGCGTATCCACCAATGTTACACCATGGGCCTCACAAATGCATGTTTCAGGGCTACACCGGGCACCCTCCTCATATCCATCCCAGAACTCAACCATCCTTGCCATAAACCATCTATAATCCCATATAACCCCATGCATGTGGTGGATCAAGGAAATAAAAAAGGTTAATATAAAAAATTATTTCCACTTTTGAAAACCAAAATAGTCAACCAATACTTCATTTTTTTTCAAAACCGCTAGCCACGAAATCAAACCCAAATTACATCTTATCATGATATTCAGAAAGGAATAATCATTTAAATGAAAAATCACTTTCAAGTCATACAAATTAATTTCAAAAGATCTCATCCCATTAAAAAACCTCTCAATAGTTTCGAAAAATCTATGTGAAACACTTTTTTAAAACCAACTATAACCCAATTTTCTGCTTTTAAAAGAGGTGTAAACACACCATTTTCTATTTCAAAATGATTCTGAAAGTTCTGTTCCTCCATTTCATAATCCAGACACTTCTATATTTATTAGTAAATATTTTAAAAAAATAGGCTTTTTAAAACCATGTCATTTTTGTTTTAAAACCTAACTTCCACGATTTCAATACTAAAGGACACAAGACAATGCATGGGGAAATTAGATTTTGTGGGTGACTTGGTCATATGGTTGGCGTCCATACTCCAATCACTTCACCATCATAGAGAGTTTTCAAGGAAAATATCTCAGACTCCACATGGTTTTCCAGACCCTGCGAGGTCACTTAGACCATTAACCCAACTCTCTTTTCATTTCCCCTAATCATCATCAAACCATGGAAACCAAAGGACTCATAAAAGTTCCAAATTCCCATGGCGAATCAAATCCCATCTTCAGGTGTGGTGATATGACACACTAACCACAACTGAAATACCAATTCCCATAAATCCTAACTCGAGACTATCTCAATTTTCCCCAAATAATGTTCCCCAAAGTGTTAACAAGAACCTCCTCTGATACCATTTTTTCAATAACTGAATCTGGTTTCCATCAAAACCGACACCCAACCCGGTCCATGAAAAGTCTCGAAGGGAGTTCCAAATCCCCACTAGATGGAATAAGTGCTCGGGTATCATAAAATGATATTTTGGAATGATTTCCCTGAGTTTGTAAACATTACACAACAAACAAACTCAATAAAACAAATCTGGTTTTTTCAACTAAATCTGTCATTTGAAAATTTTCGAAAATGAATTACATAAGTTAAAACTATGTTCAAAGACCATTAAAAAAGAATTAAACCAAATAGGTACAACCAATATACCTCCATATGGCAAGAGGCACCGGCCTCAATCCATCTCCACATCACTGCATCACGAATGACCGGTAAAAACATGAAATGTTGGCACAAAAGTTTTACCCAAACCTGCAAGAACAAAATAACCAAGTCTACTTACACCCAAAAGAGTAAGTAGGGTGTGATCCAAAGTACAAAAGGATACCACCACTACGAGATTCCATGTTATAAGCATTCAATGGAAAAAAACATGAATGTTTTCAAAAACATGTAATTTCTAGGTACAATTTCTAAAAGATGCAACATAAAAAATTAATTTTTCATATGTGCTAAATTAAAGAATAAATAATTTTAAAATAAATTCCAATGCTACTGAATTTTCCAACAAAAAATTCTGTATGTCGACGGTGATCATAAATGATCTAATGAGCACAAGCAATAAAAATAACCCTTAGGCACTAGCTAGCTTTGGGTTCCAAGTACCTCGTATCTTTGTGAGAGTAACCATAAAAAATATTTGTTCTCATGCATGAGACACTAGTAAGGAACATAACCATTACCTAGTGGTCCCAAATCATCATCATCATTGTTTATTTAGATTTATAAGCATCAATATTGCTTTGTGAAACTGAGTCCAAACCCCACATATTCACTAGCATACTAGTACACGTCCACCCACCTAAATACTCGGGTTTCCCCCTTGTTCTCAAACAAGTTCAAAAAGTCAAGAAATATACATTTCATAGGAAAATATAATTTCCACATAAAAAATTAACCAAAAATCCAACATGTACTTCACACAAGTCACAAAATTCTACTTTTCATCAAAATTGATTTTGTAATCGGACTCACACCAAAATAGCCCACAACATTTTTGTCCTCTCTTTTACACTTCCACAAATCCATTAAAATTTTTTATAAAACCAATCCAAGATATTTCAACTCACATAGCAGAAAAATCACATGTTTCATAATACCCTTTTCATAACCAAAATCCATTTGGCACATCACAGTCGCACAAAACAACCCACATCACTTTCACATATCTTACACACTTTAGTAAATCATTCAAACATTTTTATAGAACATATCAAAGATGTAACACATCACACAACATCCCCTTTCACATTTAAAATGTAATATTTCAAAATATAAACACTCCCAAATAGTTTTCCAAAATGGATTCACCACATTAATAAATTATTAAATCATTCAAATCTTCCATAAAAAATTCCAACAAGTATACAAATTCTTTGCTCATAGAACCCATTTCAAAACCATATTTCACAGAAAAAACCACACCAAAACACTACCAATGTCGAATTGGAATCCCTAAAAACATTTATAAAACCAATTTCAAGTGTTATAATATCACATTGGATAATACCATGAAGGATACAAAAGAAAACAACCATTTTCATAAAATGATCTCAAGAAGTATAACTATGTTTTACACAACAAACCTTTTCCAAAAACCCCCTTCCCAGACCCACATCACACTATGGAATTAACAAAACATAATTTTCAGCCCCTTTAAACAACTAATAAATCAATTTCATTTTTTATAAAACTACCACAAAAGATACCACATGTGTTACATCCGAAAAGATCACAACTTTAACAAAAATGAAATTAAAAAAATAAATTAAAAACCAAATACCTCATAAATAGTTTCACACCACACACAATATATATGGAATATGAAAAACCATTAAAACAGGAAAAAAACTCATCGAGGAATGGTTAACCGTTGAATCACCTACAAAAAGTGTCAAATCCCTGAAAACATTGTGAAAAACATTACCACACCACCACCACACCTCAAGGAAGATAAATCCAGCCCTCGACCACAATATTTGACCAAAAAGACACCAAATAAAACCCTATCCTCAAACCCTTACATTTGGTCATTTTAGAACAAAATGAAAGAGGGAGGGAACCCTAAGAGAAAATGAAGAAACCAAGATGGAATCACTTACCTAGAAATATATTGAAGAAATCACCCCAAAAACACTAGTATATGAATTTTAAAATAGCCAACCATTCATGATATATTCCAACAAGGTTCACGAGGTCATTTAATAAATTTAATAGGGGGAAATGAGTGAGAAATGAAGGAGTTATGAAATAATCAATTTACCTCTTCAAATCTAGGCGATTTGAGCAATTCAAAGAAGATTCAAACAAATTCGTGATAAAACCGATCTCTAAAGAGGGGGAGGAGAGAATGGGGGTGCTCCTTGGGTATGTGGGCTCGAGGGAAGTTTGAATCACTGATAAAATGTAAATATTGAAGGAGATATTAAATAATTGAAAAATATATTTAATGTTGGAAATGGGCTTTTAGACAGGCCCAATCCTTTAAATAAAACACATATCCACCATGATTATAGATTTCTAACTGGTCCAAATTAATATGGTGGTGGTAATAGGTTAGGAGATGAAAATTAGGGATTTGAATGGGTTAAAAATGTTGAATATATAAGGAGTTATAATGGAATAAAAATTTATTTCTAAATCTGGAATTGGGCTCACGAATTGGCCCAATTCATGAAAACTCACCCATTCCTCTATAAAATCTTGGAAAACCCCTAAAATAAAGCATTAATGGAAATTAAATGAAATTTAACTTTAAAATAATTCATTTATGTGATATTAAAATTTTTATAACATGAAAAAACATAAAATTTGGAACCTATATATTCATAGGATAATTTCTATGTGAAAACCCATTATTCCCATGCATAATTGCATGAACTCATTATTTCCTTGCTTGGAATTATTAGTAGACTCATCATAACCACACCTATGTGGTAAACCTATATTCCACTATTGTATATCTCATGAGATATAATATTACACCAATGTATTTTAGGGTAATATTTAACCTCTCTCATCTTCTTCCACACATATGAGTCCCATTTTAGAACTACCATCACCATAACATAAATAACCTCTTGAAAAATAAGGATTTCCAAAACATGTCACGAATATGGAACTCAAGAAATAAATTGATATCAAAATCTCTTTTTAAAAAATGTTTTTGAGTGGAATAAAATATTAAACATCAATTCATAAGGGATATATCATTTTATTATAATTAGAGTAAAATAATAAAATGTGTTTTTGGAAAAAAAATGTATTTATCATTGTAAAAGTTATAGTTACAAGTCATTTTTCAAATATTCCACTTTTTATGTGAAATTATTATTATATCATAATTTAAATTTATTCTAATTAAAATGATCATTTTCCCCATAAATAAGGAAATAAAATCAATCAAAATTAAATTTATTGGAAATTTTGTGTTCAATGTTAAATTGGGTAACTCAAAGGAGGGTTTTTGAGTTAACAAGTACAATAAATTTTTCCTTGATTTAGAAAAGAAATATATAACCAACTATATCATATATATAAAATTATAGATTGTATATTTTTAAACTTATTATTATATATTTATATAAACACTCTTAGTTAATAAAAATCATATACATGTATTAGAATTTTGTAATCCCTTTTCAACATCAGGTGTTAATAAACATAACTATTTTAACTGGGTTAATAAAGAATGTGTTTCACTTTTTATTTCTCCAAAAGAACATAATTTATATACTATTAAATTTAATAAAATGTATTTTTTATAAAAATATTATAATTCTATAATAACATTAGAAGTGAGGTTTAGTCTCATTTCATGAAAAAGGTTAATGAAATATGTTTTTATTTATTTACTGATATTGATGAATTTCCATATACCGATCATAAATAATTTTTCATACAAAAAAGAATCATATTAATGTTACATAAATCTTATATATATTATTTATAATCATCCAATATAAACTAAATAAATCCATGTTTGAATGTGACGTAAAAAGAAAGACGTTTATTCATGGAGATGGTAGTCTGCACAACACAATATTAGCGGTTTCGTTACACAAAAAAATGAGATGTGTGAAGGTGGATAATTAGTGATAAAATAAAAATTTTATATTCAATATAAAAATCATAAATTGATAATAATGAACTAATTATTACCACCCATGATGGTTGGATATCAAAACACATCTGCATTAATTTTTGGAGGCAGTAGTCTCCACACTCACACTAATAAAGATAAATTACTCACTGAAAATTATTATTTTTTATTACCATAATCCCCTTTTAAGGGGTAAGGGGGACCCAAAATGACATCAAAGGCAATACCAGCAATCATCTCACCACATAAAAATTTCGATTCCAAAAAAAACCATCCAAGACTATAGAGAGAGGCCACTACTCATCATCAAAAAACATGAAGACTAGTTCTGCCAACCCATCACTGCATGGATAGATGTACTATGAAAAAATGAATGGGCCCAATACCGTTGGAAGAGCCATAACCTCTCAAACATCCTAATCCCTATAATAATGACCCGATGAAAATCTCGCTCTAAACCTCATCTGGGGCAGTCCCAAATAGACGAACATATTGCAAATGGACTAAAACCACAAAGCAAAGAACCGAATAAAACACCATAGTAAAACTATTTCTGTAAGACATAAATTAATCACTATAGAGAAACAAACCTTCAAATAAACTGTGAAAACATCACTAACATTTGTGCCTCAACTAGAGATACCACCATTATATGCCACATTCCCACGACCACCGTTTATGTTTAAGAAGTCGAAAGACAATCCATGGAACATGATGATGAGCCATAGTCACCTAGGACTGGATAAACCAACACCACGCCGAATAAGGATTGCCGATGAAAATATCTGGGCCGATATGAATCAGAATTTCCACTCTGGACATGGATATGCTCATATGTGAACCACAGATGCATCCTCACCTATCTCTTAAATTGGAAGAACAAAAAACAGTCTAGAGAGGCAATAAAGGAGAGATACCAACTTGTGACACTACAAAACACATCCAAAAATAACCACCAAATTCATCATCAATTCAAAAAAACAGCCTACAAAACTGCAAGAGTTGTAGAGAAACCAGAGGTAAAAAACCCCTCCCTCCTTTGAATCACTCAAAAGACGACGACCGTCCACCTCAGAAGACCACGAGAGAGCCATCGCTGGTTCGATCCATCACTCCACCTGATCTTTACTAAAAGTACATCGAGGTCATCAAACATCTTCGAAGCATCTAAGCCATACCAAATCCGCGTCGTCGAGACCCTATAGAGACAAATCGAGTTTAACTAGAATGCCAAGGTCAACAATCTTCACCAATGCCGCTGAGAGTACTGAGCCACCCTGAATCCACCATCAAGGCATGATAGATACCCAAGCCACACCACCTCCAAAGCTTGATCTAGGAAGCAGATGTTGAGCCATCGAGGAATGATAGATGAGGATGGAGGAGAAGGCCCCCATGAAGAATACCCTAGAAGAGAGTCACTAATAATGATTATTGTTTTTCTAATAATATGGATTAGAATAAGAAATTGTTTTCCTATTAATAAATGAACATGTCAAAAGAATAATGATGATGATTTTCTTATTAAAATATTGTTATGAATTCTGTTTTTTTAGAAACAGTGCGAATTAAATGTTAATAAAAGATGTGGTGCATATATTGAGACCTTAAACATCCTCTTGACGAAGGACTTGTATTTGATGGAGATAAGAAATTTTTTTGATGACTACGGGCACTAACAAATTTATAGGATACTATGGACTAGAATATTTTTCACTATTTCATGGAATTTTTTTAAATATGGGTGGTGTTTTCAAATATTGGATGTGATACCAATTTTTAACTGAGGAACATGGACTTTTCCACGGATTAGAATTATATGTAAGGAGTAAAAATAAAAATCCATTATGTTTAGGTGAGTTAGGTGTGGTACGGCTGGTTAGAATTATAATTAAGACATTCAAGAATTATATTTGTTTTCAATAAGTCATAAAGGATATGTTATTTAGTAAAATTAGAGAAGCCACATATTATCCATTTCAATACATATTACTCTTTATTATTTGTTAATCATGTCAATTATTTTATTGTTAAAAATATATTTATTTAATTATTAAGAAACTATTCTGTGATAAATAAAAATTTCAGATCCATTTATCCTATATCAAATTATAGGGAGAATAAAAATATATTTTAAATAAATAATATATTTTTTGGAAAATGTGTTTATAGAAAAATATAATTTTAATCATCAATGGTTTCTACTATTATTTAAAAATTATTACCAATTAAAAGATAGTTAATTCAAATATATGTAAGGTTAAAAAAATTATTTGGTGATTAATTTAAAATATATTCATTAAAAACACAATATCTTGAAAAGCCTTATCCCTAAAAAAAGTAACATCTCTACCTAGGTTACTATTATCCATTTTAGAAACATAATAATGAACCTATAAAGAAACTAAAAAAATAAATTAATTTAATAATTATAAAAAACAATATGGTTTGATTTTATTTGATTAAATTTTTAGATGTTTGAAAAAAATAAATTTAATATAAAAAATTTAAAAAAATTAAAAAATATATATTTTCAATTTATATAATGAATTTTTTTTTATAATAAACGTTTATATAGTTTTTATAAAGTGGTACATTCTAGTGATACTTGAAAAATTAAAATTTATAATATAATGGAATTAATTTATTCTAGAATACCAATTCTTTGGTTTAATTTTTATTTGTGTACTTGAAATACTACTCATACAATCTCTAATTAAGGGAAAGTAATAACTAAAATAATGGGTCATTAAAATCTCATCCTTCTACAATATATCTTTAATAAAATTTTGAGAGGGTTCCCAAACAACCTCCATATACAAATCCTATAATTTAATTATAAATAAGGATCCCTTGGATTATAATTAGTTATAAATTTATGGAAATTTGGTATTAACTCCATAAAAAGAAAACATAACTAAGGAAATGATGATTTTCCACTTCACGTCTCCAATAAAAGAAGCTTACCGTAGTGTGAAAGATTCTATGATTAAATATCTTCCATAAATAACTATAAAAGTAAATACCACATAATTATAGTGAAATATTGATATCCTAATCATATACTTCACCGATGATTTTATAAAACTCAAAAAATCCTAGATAAAGGAATACAATGTACATCATAAAACTGGATTAATTAAAAAGATATCTCAACCTCCTATGACCAATGGTTAATATCATGATAGGTGATAGACCACTAATATATTGGAATGTTATACATCTTGAAGTAACTGAAATCTATTTTTATATATTTCCCATCATCTGTGTTTAGTTTACAATGAATTATAATCATTTCCTACAACACATCTTCTTGTTAGACCGGATGATGGCATCACTCAAGTAGTATATATAAAAATTAAAAAACTGACAACATTCAATAGAAATATATTGTTAAGAAAGTTCATTCTATATATCAACATCAACTATATATATGACCTCTTCACTATGTTATTCACCATTTCATAGAAAATCTTCCCAATAATAAAAAAAAATCATTATAATCTAGAACAAAATGTTTCAAAAACATGGACCTATCAGGATTCCATGTTATCAACATAATATTCCATGACTATTGATCAATAAATTCAAAATTCTTTTATTATATAACATTAGTATTTCTATATAAAATCGGTATCTACTGTCTACCTCGTATAATAGGATCAAGTAATAATATGATTTTTAACTCCTATTCTATCCTCACAAGTGTATAATCTAAAATATTTCCATAAATAACGGTCATACAATTTTATCACAACTTTTTTCTAGGTCATTAGTTGATAAGGCAATGAGTTAAGGTGTGACCCATGAACCACACCTTCAACAGTTCGTGGGTTAGAGACTAGTATCATGGGTATATAAATAATTGAATTCAAATTTTTTAAAATGATAACTCTATAGAAACATGGATATTAAAATAATTTTCCAACCAAAATCGATGAATGATAATTATTGATGAATTATAGGTCATCAAATCCATATGAACATGAAAAAAACACATGTTTATTCTAACATTTATACCGTGTGAATGTATGACGAATTATTACTCCATAAACAAGTATCTATTGTCTATGGATAAGTTTACTCATAACAATAACAAATATATCCATATAATCTATGAAAAAATTAATATAAATGAGGTATGAGTGTATACGTATACTAGATAGTTTACTTCATAACACTATAATGTATCCATGTAAATAAATTATACTAATTCATATATGTAGGGAATAAATAAAACCAAAAAATAAACAAAAAATTATCTACTAAAATCTAAGATGAGTTTTTTTCTATTTCATAAAATAAAACTACCTCAATTTATTGAACCAAAATACAAATTCAATTTTATATATCATAAAACCAACACTAGATAAAATACAATACTTATCGTCATCCAAAAATGAATGTTTTCCACCCATAGGGACGAAAATGTAATGTCATGATTCAGTGTTAAAACAATAGGGAATTCACTATTACAACATCACTACCAATTAGTAATCCACCAAGAGGTAAATTGTCAAATATAAACATCAATTTCCACAGCACTATAGAGTTACCCCTCTAAAAAAGTTGATACAATCTCATAACTGCCAAAATTTTGTTATATACCAATGAGGAAGAGTCAATGATAGGATTAACATTTTTTGTGGATTTTGTGTTCTCTCATATGAGTTTTCACTAGTTTTATAGGTTTCCACCCACTAGAACACACCTAAACATAAATCACATGAGTTGGGTTCTTGATCAACCTTAGGGACTATCACTTTATTATTGTCTATTTATCCTCATAGATATTGTCATCCTTATCTTGGGGCCATAGAAGCACGTTAAATATATCCATTATGGATAGTCATATAATCCACTCTATCATGTATATCATCACCATCATCAACATCATAACTATAATGATTTGTCAAACCACTAATAACGGCCTCTATGATAATATCACTTTTTAAAATTGGATCCTAAAGCAACCATCCATTTATTATTTCACCATAGTCAGCACATATATTATTGTATTAGGAAGTACAATCACACCACATATACATACCATTCCCCTACCTAGGTCTACCAACATTTATATTTAGGGGACTCAACCACAAAAAATTTATAACATTTTTTATATAATAGAGATATTCTTATATTAAGATCAGGTCAAATGGACAACACATAAAAATGGATGCTTTCACTATTGGAAATGGGATTTTTCCCAACACTTACATACCAACGGTTATAAAAAACTGTTGGTATAGGAAGGATACACCAACGGTTTGAGTAAACTGTTGGTGTATTAGATTTTAAATAAGGCTTTCCCAATGGTTTAGTAAAACTGTTGGGAAAGGTCACTCTTTTCCCAAAGGTTACACAAAACCATTGGGAATTGTCACCTTGGAAGCATGTATACAAACAGTTTTTTAAAATCATTGGTAAATGTCCTCTTGGAAGGATGTATAACAACGGTTTTGTAAAACCGTTGGTAAAGAAGAAATTTTCCCAACGGTTTTTAAAAACTGTTGGGAATTTTTTCCCCAATATACAGCAGCCCCGATTCTTTCCCTTCCCGTGCGAATGAAACCCTAATTCCAATCTCTACGGAAGGTCTCTCTTTACCCAGGTCGAAGAACTTCTTCCACCATGTTCAATCAATCAATTTTTTAGTTCTACACTCCAAATATGTAAGGCTGACCTTAGTTTAATTGTTCTGCATCTTTTATACTTGGTTTCTGTTTTGATTTTGCCTAAATGATATATGATTTGTTTTCTTTTTTCTTTTTTTGTTACATTTCATAGTTTTACACTTCTAATCAATAAGTGATATTATCATTTTAATTTTTTGCATCTACTGTTTTGGTTTTCTATTTTGATTTGGGTGTGTATGAATTTTTTTCTCTTTGATTTTTTGTGTGTTGGGCTTTGACATTGAATAAAATTTGATTCAAAATGATTTATGTGTTAATATCATCTATAATTTTTTAGTTCATAGAAATCTTCGTATTTTTTGGGAATTTTGTGTAAATATCATCCATATTCCACATGATTAACATCATGGTAAGAATTTGTAATGATATTGTTGAGATGAGAGAGGAAACTCATACACTCTATGTTGTTTATAGTGGCATGGTTAGTCATGAGTCTTAATTGGCTTCCTAAGATTACTGTACTAATGTTCCGAAACCCCCCTGAATAGCCCCCCCCCCCAGACAGCCCCCACCCTCCTTGGTCCATGGAAAACCCCCCGGAAAACCCCCCACCCTACTCCTTGGTCCCCGGACAGCCCCCGGACAGCCCTCAGACAGCCCCCGGACAGCCCCCGGACAGCCCCCATATAGCCCCCCACCCTCATCCCTGGACCCCGAACACCCACCAAACAGCCCCCAGACAGCCCCCAAACACCCCCTACCCTCCTTCTTGGTCCCCGGATAGCCCCCCGGACACCCCCAGATAGTGCCCGAATAGCCCCCCACCCTCCCTCCTTGGTCCCCAGACATCCCCTCGGACACCCCCCCCCAGACAGCCCCTCAAACAGCCCCCCCCACACCCTACGTCCTTCATCCCCGGACATCCCCCAAACACCCCTCTGACACCCCCCACACCCCCCGGACACCCCCCACCCTCCTCCCGGGACCCCGGAAAGTCCCCCAGACACCCCCCAGACAGCCCCCCGAACACCCCCGGATAGCCCCCCTAACCTCCTCCTTGGTACCCGGACAACCCCCCGGACAGTGCCCCAGACAGCCCCGACCAACCCCCCGAACACCCCTCAGGACCACTCAAACTGTCTCTCTTTTGTTCAAAATGGACTAAATTTTAAGTGAAATAAAAAACCGACATACGGGAAACTAACCAAACACCTTAAGATTCTATTGACACTTTAGTACAATTATCCATATGTTAGATGTGACTTATAGGAGTCCACCTCGCCTCAATACGAGGCGCTGTGTGGCTGACACCACCCAAACTGTCTCTCTTTTGTTTAAAATGGATAATATTTTACGTACATACGCAAAACCGACCAAACGCCTAGGGATTCTAACGAATCTTTAGTAAAAAGATTCATGGGTCATATGTGACGTGTACGAGTCAACCCCACCACAAACTGAGCCATGTTGTGGCCGGGACCACTCAAACTGTCTCTCTTTTGTTCAAAATGGACTAAATTGTAAGTGGAATCAACAAATGACATACGGGAAATGGACCAAACGCCTTCGGATTCTGTTGAAACTTTAGGAAAACGGTCCATTTGTCCTATGTGTCATGTACAAGTCATCCCCACCTCAATCCAAGGCACCGTGGGGCCGGGACCACCCAATCTGCCTCTCTTTTGTTCAAAAGTGGCAATATTTTACGTACATACTCCAAACCAATCAAACATATTATGATTGTGTTTAAACATTATTACAATGATCCATGGCTCATATGTGATGCGTACAAGTCAACCCTGCCTCAATATGAGGCCCGGTGTGGCCGACAACACTCAAAGTGGATATCTTTTTTTTAAATGTACTTAATTTTAAGTGAAAACAAAAAATTACATACGGGAAACCGACCAAACGCCTATAGATTAGGTTGAAAATTTTGGAAAACGATACATGGGAAATATTTGATTTTTACAAGTCAACCCCGCCACAAACTGAGCCACGGTGTGGTCGGTACTACTCAAACTGTCTCTATTTTGTTCAAAATGGACTAAATTGTAAGTGAAATCAACAAATGACATACGGGAAACGGACCAAATTCCTTATTATTCTATTGAAACTTTAAAAAAAACGATCCATGAGTCATATGTGACATGTACGATTCAACCCAGCCTAAATCCTAGGCACTGTGAGGCCAAGACCACCCAAAATGCCTCTCTTTTGTTCAAAATGGACAATATTTTACGTACATACGCAAAACCGATCAAACGGATTCAGATTGTGTTTAAACATTAGGAAAATTATCCATGGATCATATGTGACGTGTAAAAGTCAACTTCACCTCAATACAAGGCCAGGTGTGGACAACACCACTCAAAGATCCTCTCTTTTGTTTAAAATGGACTTAATTTTAAGTGAAAACAACAACTGACATAAGCCAAACCGACCAAACACCTTTGGATTCTATTGAAACTTTAGGAAAAAGGCTCATGGGTCATATGTGATGTGTAAAAGTCAACTCTGCCTCAATCTGTTCCGTGGTGTGGCCAGGACCACTAAAGCTGTCTCTCTTTTGTTCAAAATGGACTAAATTGTAAGTGAAATCAACAACTGTCATACAGGAAACTTACCCAATGCCTTCAGATTCTATTGAAACTTTGGAAAATGACCCAAGGGTCATATGTGATGTGTAAGAGTCAACCACGCCACAATCCGAGGTGCGGTGTGGCTGAGACCACCAAAACTGCTTCTCTTTTGTTCCAAATGGACAATATTTTAGGTACAAACAAAAAACGAATCAAACGGATTCTGATTGTGTTGAAACATTAGGGAAATGATCCATGGATCATATGTGATGTGTAAGAGTCAACCCCGCCTCAATCCGAGTCTCGGTGTGGCCAACACCACTCAAAGTGCCTCTTTTTTGTTTAAAATGGACTTAATTTTAAGTGAAAACAACAACTGACATACTAGAAACCGACCAAACGCCTACAGATTCTATTGAAACTTTTGAAAAACAATACATGGGGAATATGTGACTTGTAAGATTCACCCCCGCCTCAATCCGAGCTGCGGTGTGGCCTAGAACACTCAAATTGTATCTCTTTTGTTCAAAATTGACTAAATTATAAGTGAAATCAACAACTGACATACGAGAAACCTACCAAACGACTTCGGAATCTGTTGAAACGTTAGAAAAACGACCATTGGTCTTATGTGATGTGTACGAGTCAACCCTGGCTTAATCCGAGGCGATGTGTGGCTGAGACCACCCAAACTTCCTCTCTTTTGTTCAGAATGGACAATATTTTACGTACATACACCAAACCAATAAAATGGATTCTGATTGTGTTTAAACTTTAGGAAAATGATCCATGGATCATATGTGACATGTAAGAGTCAACCCCGCCTCAATCTAAGGCCTGTTGTGGCCGACACCACTCAAAGAGCATCTCTTTTGTTTAAAATGGACTTAATTTTAAATGAAAACAACAACTGACATATGCCAAACTGACCAAATGCCTTAGGATTCTGTTGAAACATTAGGAAAACGATCCATGGGTCATATCTAATGTGTATGAGTCAACCCTGCCTCAATCTATGCCACGATGTGTCTGGGACCACTCAAACTGTCTCTCTTTAGTTCAAAATGGACTAAATTGTATTTGAAATCAACAACTGTCATACGAGAAACCGACCAAATGCCTTCAAATTCTATTTAAACATTAGGAAGATGATACAAGGGTCATATGTGACGTTTACGAGTCTACCTTGCCTCAATATGAGGTGTGGTGTGGCTGGGACCACCCAAACTGCCTCTCTTTTGTTCCAAATGGACAATATTTTACGTACATACGCCAAACCGATCAAACGGATTCTGATTGTGTTGAAACATTAGTAAAATGATCCATGTCTCATATGTGATGTTTAAGAGTCCACCCTGCCTCAATATGAGGCCCGGTGTGGCCGAAACCACTCAATGTGCATATGTTTTGTTTAAAATGGACTTAATTTTAAGTGAAAACAACAACTGACATACCAGAAACCAACCAAATGCCTACAGATTCTGTTGAAACATTAGGACAACGATCCATGGGTCATATGTGACGTGTAAAAGTCAACCCCGCCTCAATCTGAGCTTCGGTGTGGCCGGGACCACTCAAACTGTCTCTCTTTTGTTCAAAATGGAACAAATTGTAAGTGAAATCAACAACTAACATACGAGAAACCTACCAAACACATTTGGATTCTATTGAAACATTATGAAAATGATACATGGGTCATATGATATGTGTACGAGTAAACCCCACCTCAATCCAAGGCGCGGTGTAGCCGGATCCACTCAAAGTGTCTCTCTTTTGTTTCAAAAAGACATCATTTTTAGTGAAAACAACAACTGACATACGGAAAACCAACCATATGCATTCAGATTCCGTTGAAATGTTAGGAAAACAATACATGAGTCATTTGTGACATGTACGAGTCAACTTCACTTCAATACAAGGTGTGGTGTGGCCGTAACCACTCGAAGTGTCTCTCTATAGTTTAAAATGGACTTCATTTTAAGTGAACAGAACAACTAACATACGGAAAACTGACAAAAATCATTCGGATTATGTTGATACTTTAGTAAAAGTATCCATGGGTCATTTGTGATTTGTCCGGGTCAACCGCGCCTTAATCTGAGCCTCGGTGTGGCCACCACGTCTCAAAGTGACTCACTTTTCATTGAAATGGAAGACATTTTAAGTGAAAAAAACAACTAACATACTAAAACCCAACAAAACTTATTCATATTCCATTTAAACATTAGAAAAACGACACATGGGTCATTTTTGACGTGTACAAGCCAACCCCACTTCAATCCTAGGCACGGTGTGGCCGGAACTACTCGAAGTGTCTCTCTTTTGTTTCAAAAGGACATCATTTTTAGTGAAAACAAAAACTAACATACAGAAAACCAACCAAATGCATTCACATTCCATTGAAACATTAGGAAAACAATTCATGAGTCATATGTAACGTGTACGATTCAACTCCACCTCAATCCGAGGTGCGGTGTGGCCAGAACCACTCAAAGTGTCTTTCTATAGTTTAAAAGGGACTTCATTTTATGTGAAAAGAACAACTGACATACAGAAACCGACCAAACGCATTCGGATTATGTTGATACTTTAGTAAAAAGAACCATGGGTCATATTTGATGTGTATGATTAAACCGCACCTCAATTTGAGCCTCGGTGTGGCTGCCACATCTCAAAGTGACTCACTTTTCTTTGAAATGGAAAACATTTTAAGTGAAAACAACAACTGACATACTGAAACCCAACAAAATGCATTCGGTTTCCATTGAAACATTAGTACAAAGATCCATGGGTCATTTGTGATGTGTATGAGTCAACCCCGCCTCAATCCGAGTCGTGGTGTGGCCGGGATCACTCTAAGTGTCTCTCTTCTGTTAAAAATGGAAAACATTCTAAGTACATACGGAAAACGGACCAAACGGATTCTGATTGTGTTGATACTTTATAACAATGAATCATGAGTCATATATGATGTGTAAAAGTCAACCCCTCATCAATCTGAGGCCTGGTCTGGCTGACACCACTCATAGTGTATCTCTTTTGTTTAAAATATACATCATTTTAACTGAAAAGAACAACTGGCATACGGAAAAATGACCAAACTCATTCGAAATCAGTTGAAACTTTAGGAAAATGATCCATGGGTCATATGTGACATGTACAAGTCAACCCCACCTCAATCCAAGGTGCGGTGAGGCCGGAACCACTCTATGGGTCTCTCTTTTGTTTCAAAAGGACATCATTTTTAGTGAAAACAACAACTGATATACATAAAACTGAACAAATGCATTCGTATTCCATTGAAACTTTAGGAAAAAAAATCCATGATTCATATGTGACGTGTAAGATTCAACCCCACCTCAATCCGAGGAGCGGTGTGGCCAGAACCACTCGAAGTGTCTCTCTATAGTTTAAAATGGACTTCATTTTAAGTGAAAAGAACAACTGACATACGAAAAACTGACCAAACACATTCAGATTCTATTGATAATTAATGAAAAGGATACATGGGTCATTTGTGACATGTATGAGTCAATCGTGCCTCAATCCAATCCTCGGTGTGGCATCCACATCTCAAAGTGACTCACTATTCTTTGAAATGGAAAAAATTTTATGTGAAAACAACAACTGACACATTGAACCCCACACAACGCATTTTTATTCCGTTGAATCTTTATGAAAACAATCCATGGTTCATTTTTGATGTTTACGAGTCAACCGCGCCTCAATCCGAGCCTAGGTGTGGCTTGTACAACTCAAAGTGACTCACTTTTCTTTGATTTGGAAAAAATTTTAAGTGAAAACAAAAACTGACATACTAAAAACTGACCGAACGCATTAGGATTCCATTGAAACATTAGGAAAACGATCCATGGGTCATTTTTGACGTGTAAGAGTCAACCCCACCTCAATCCGAGTCGCGGTGTGGCCGGGATCACTCTAAGTGTCTCTCTATAGTTCAAAATGGACTTCATTTTAAGTGAAAAGAACAACTGACATACGAAAAACCGACCAAACACATTCAGATTGTGTTTATACTTTAGGACAAGGATCCATGGGTCATTTGTGATGTGTACGAGTCAACCGCGCCTCAATCTGAGCCTCGGTGTTGCCGCCACAACTCAAAGTGGATCACTTTTATTTGAAATGGAAAGCATTTTATGTGAAAACAACAACTGACATACAAAAAACTGACCAAACGCATTCAGATTTTGTTGAAACTTTAGGAAAACAATACATGGGTTATTTGTGACGTTTACAAGTAAACCCCACCTCAATCCAAGTCACGGTGTGGCGGGGATCACTCAACAATGTCATTTTTTTAAATGAACCACATTTTAAGTGATAATAACTAGTATACAGAAAACCAACGAAACCCTTTCGGAATATGTTGATACTTTCGGAAAATGATCAATGGGTCATGTGTGACGTGAACTAGTCAATTATGCCTCAATACGAGGAATGGTGTGACCGGTACTACTTCAAGTGCATGTATTTTGTTTAAAATGGATATCATATATAGTGAAAACTCCTGTATACGATAAACCGATCAAATTATGAATTGAATTCCAAATTTCACATATAATTGTCAATTAAATTTGAAAATGAATTCTAAATTAATTTTAAAATGAATTCTAAATGAATTCTAAATGAATTTTAAAATGAAATCTAAATAAATTCTAAATTATGTAACTTTATAATTATGTTATGAATTCTGATTTAATTCTAAATGTGTATAGTTTCAGGATATATTATTTGTTAAATGTATATGAATTTGTTCTGTATATGTATATGTTAGTTGGTTATTGCAGGTAAAGGAGATGGATTGAAGAATCACAGGTGAATGGAGACCCTGCTTCTCCCCTGTGCAAATTGAAGGCTACTGTGCAAATTGTAGGCTGATGTGCAATTTGCACAGCATAGGGTATGGCAACGGTTTGAAACCTTTGGCATAGTCTTCTAAATAGTTTTATACCAATGGTTCAGATGGAACCGTTGGTATAAACTCTTTCCCCAAGGTTTCAAACCATTGGGAAAAGATGTATAGTTGGCTTTTCCCAACGGTTTTCAGTGAACCATTGGGAAAAGCTAGAGATTTTGTTGGGTTTTCCCAACAGTTTACTTAAATCTGTTGGGAAAACATATGCCAAAGGTAAATGTAAACCATTGGGATAGGTTTATTTTTCTAACTTATCCCAATGGTTCTTTGTAAACCGTTGGGAAAAATTTTCCCAACAGCTTACTTCCCCACGGTTTTCAGAACCATTGGGATAGATATTCCCAACGGTTCTGCAGCCCTTCCCAACAGTTGTGAACCATTAGAGATGCCTCTTTTTCCAGTGGTGTTTCTTAAACATCACATCATCAACTGTTCCATCCTACATTTTCATTTTTATCAATTCACATTAGAGAAGTTATTTGAGTATTTTGTTTGTATACAAGTTCCATCACCACTATGTGGTTCTTCCAATATCATTATTTAAAAAATGTAATATTCTTTACAACTAC
This sequence comes from Viscum album, assembly GCA_963277665.1. Classification (NCBI taxonomy): domain Eukaryota; kingdom Viridiplantae; phylum Streptophyta; class Magnoliopsida; order Santalales; family Viscaceae; genus Viscum; species Viscum album. The sequence continues at coordinate 496,484,454 of OY728132.1, forward strand.
TACTTGGATTTTAATATCCAAATGTATTGTTACAATTCCATTATATAATCAACACTATCGAATGTAACCACTTCTATAATTTTTCTATATTCATTAGGTGGAATGACCGTATGCTAATGTGGAATGTGTTGTGTAACTCAATAAATTTATATTTTCCATCCTTGGACATCATATTTACCAAAAATAAATGAAATTTACATATTCTCAAATATGAATTTGTATGGTCTATTAATAAATTTAAAAACTCCATCCACAAACCCTAATAATATCTTGTAAATGTACTCATTATCAATGTATCAAAATTAGTATAAAAATGTACTCAATATAAATAAAAAAATAATTTATTTACTAAACAAATAATTAAATATTTCAAATAATTATTATTAAAAAATGTGGATCAATTCATCATATTGATATTTTCATATATTCTTGCTTTAGAAAATATATTCAAATTATGTAAAATGATTTAATCATAATTTATTCACCAGAAGATAACAAAATTTAAATTATAATACTAAAAAATTTAAATTATTATTTATCATTTGTCCCAATTCTTTTATTTTTAAGATTAAAATGATCTATCAATTCACAATCCATAAATTCTAATTTATTCCCCAAGATTAGTGTTATTCTTAATTTTATATTTATCAAATTTCCATCAATTTTTTTTTTAAATAAACATATTTTTCATATTATTCATAATTTCATTTCTAATATAAAAAAATATATATTTTGATATTATTATGAATAATTTATTGAATACAATAATCAAAATCAAGGAAAATTCTCCAGGATAATAAAATATAAGACAATTTTGAGTCACATACTTAGATTCCATGATAATCTCAATAATTTCATTTTCTACGATTCTATACTAATGTCCATCCAAAATTTTTTCATTACCTCATCTTATTTCAATCATCCTGATATACAACACAACTGTTTTTCACTTTTGGAAGAATTTAGAGTTTTAGAGGATTCTGATGGATATTTCTATGTAGTCCAATAAATTTTAAGAAAATTTATCTCTTTTAACATCCATACCATTAATTCCATTCCTAACCACCTTTTATTTAATTTAATTTTATTTAATTGATGATGTTTAAAAAACCATCTTTGTTCTTCTATCATTCCCATACAATCATAATTATGAAAGACATATTATTCACAATTTCCTCTATCACATCCACATCACCATTATCATATGAACCATATTTCAATTAAAAAAAGAAATATTTTATAAAGAACTTTTTAATTAATCAAATAAAAATATTATTCTACCAACACCTGAATTCTATTGGAAATAATTCCATATAAAAACTACCAAATCACAATAGTAGGTTAAAAATGATATATTGAATCCAATGGTGTACTTTTAATGCAATTATATGAATAAAAAATTTAATATTTTACCTTTAGTCTTTAAAAATACAAAAACTTTCTAAAAGTACAAAAATTAAAATTCTTAGCCTCTATATTATTCTAGGGAATTAAAATAACAAGAGTATAATGCAACCATTAAGAAATCTAATAAATAAATTAGAGAATATAAATCTGGATTTTCGTAATGTTTTATAAATATATCTATTTATATAAGAATCATATGAGATTTCTTAGATTAAATTATTAACACTACACACATCATAAAAATTCCTAAATCTTTATCACTTATTCAAAAAGATCATATATGCATCCAAGAAATACTGTGGATTCATGGAAGCCCATTTTCAATTATATCATACTGAATTTTAATGTTCATACCAATATTTGGGAGGGGTAATTATTATTCTTTGAAAAAATAGTATAAATTAAATATATATTATATTCCTAAAAAAATATTTAATTAAAGAAGACCATTATTTCCTACGAATTCCTATTGAGTGTATGAAAAATGGATTCCAAAGGCATATTTTATTAATATATTTCATGGTTCATGTTCTTAATGAATAATTGTTTTCACAGGAGTACACACATGGAACTGTACTTTGATCTAAATATAATGACAAGATGAACCTAAAAATTCTTGTGTAATGTTTTTGAAAAAAAACCAACTAAAACCCTAATATATAGTAGAAATTATAGAGAAGGCTCATTATATTTGACTGGATATTATAGAAGAAAAATGTTCAGAAAAGGGAAATGAAATAAATCATTATAAAGTCTATGATTATGATGTTGGAGATATATTTTTCCTATTTATTTAATTAGGGAATAGATTCATAATGTATGTAAAAATAGTAAATCTTATGCTCAGGTACATTACCACTTCAAAATCAGGATCGTACATGATATAAATCCTATAGATTAATCTTCCCCCAAACCATGATCATGTGTATACTATGTTTCATTTATCTCTCTTAAAGATGTACATTTCTGATATCGTACATGTATTAAATCTATAAATGATAAAATTATAAAATTTCTACAATTGTGAGCATAAATCAGTGGAGATCATGGATTATGAATAAAAATTTCAATGTAAAAAATGTTAATCACCTTTCAATTTACACTGGTGAAAATAAAAGTACCAATAGGTTGCATGGGAAAATAATGATATAATAAAATGGAAGAACCCAGTCTATTCTTAAATTATTATATTAATTGAAATTTCTTAGATTAAATTTACAAAAGTTTAAATATATTAACCATGAATTTTATATATGAAATTTTTCTTTTTTTTACACGTATATTCTTCATTCGTCTATATATTTTATTTTGGAAGATTTTATATATTATATTAAAAAAATCCAATGAAACACATTATAGAAATAAAGAATAATTGATTTATTAAATATAAAACATTTTATTAATAAATATTTACATTCCATAAATTAAAAAACAATACAATAAGTAAATAAAAAAAAGTAAACACAAAAACAAGAATTTACAATTCTAATGGGTCATGGTATCCCATAAATACCAAAATTATGAATACATTTGTAATAAGAAGGAAAATTATTTCATTAATATTACTTATTTTTATATATAATACCATGATAATAATATATCATCATTATTTAATTTTATAATAATTATTTGATCCTGAAATACCATTTCCCTCTAAACATAATACAGATATCAGTCCATAGAAAATGACAACATATAATTCATCTCATTACCCAAGACCGAATCATATCCATTGTATCAATCCTATAATTATTATTGGAGATGTTTTTTATATCACCCAGTTTTAGGCATTCAAGTCGTTAATACCCCTCTCCCACCCACAATATATACCTCCCCTAACATCCTCATTTCATCACACCTCTAAAGCTTCATGCCATGTCACAATTATTCTCAAAGAACTTTAATAAACCCTCCCAGACGACCATGAGATCTTGGTCTCATCAAAATATCACTTTTATGTTCCTTAAGGAGGATCTCAAGAGGATGATTCAAGAGGCAATTCCTCTCTCTCTCTCTCTTCCTTTAATTTCCTTTCAATTCGAAGTTATTTTCTTAATCTCTTCCACCTATACTAATCCACATGGTATGGTAACATTAGTATCTTACATATAATATAATATTATGATACTAATGGGATAATATATCATCCAACACCCTTCTAATATTCTTTTTATTTTAGAATAGAAAAGGTGGTTCGTGAGGTGTTAACTTATCAACATCAAGAAAAATCTATTTTTATTTTTCATTAACACCTTCATATATGGAAATGAAACATTTTTTATGGTTGAAATAGATTATTTTATGTGTATTATATCCTATTTACTATTCTGGATCTAACTTATGTACACATTTCTAAGTTATCAATCAAAATAAAGTCGTTGTGGTCGAAAAACCGCCTGAATTAACCCAAACGATCATCATTAAATTCTCATCCAATGATACATTTTCATGGTATAAAGAATTAATTATAAGATCATTTAATGTTATTTAAAATCATAAATAACACATAATTACAATTACGTATTTTTATCCACATTTTAAAAGAAGATCCATTCATGAATACAAGTGAACTGTTCAATAAAACTATAAAAATAAACGTTCTCAAACAATGAATTTAAGCCCTATAACTCATCCAAAGGACCATAAATGAACATAATAAAACCTTAAAGAATCTTATAAACATATAAAAGAGTCATTAATTTTTAAATATTTAATCTAATGTGCATATACATGATATTAAATTGAATAATGTGTTCGGATACAAGGTAATGGGAAATTCTCTAACCCAACTCTCTTTCTTTGGGTTTTCCCAATTAAACCCATTTTCAGTATGGATATGACATAAAAATCCTATATGCATCATTATATTACCTTTTTTTGAAATAAAATTTTCTCTAATTGATTTTATAAAAAAACCCAATGTTTTCGAAAATAACTCTTCCTTCAAATAAACACACCCTTTCAATTCTTAATGATTGTTTCACTATTTACACAAGGTTAATGGATATATGTCAACAATGATTTCCTATATTTATTTTGGGAACCAGATGTTTATGAATGTATGAAGTGAAACCCATTTCTTTCTATGGGTTTTTTATGTTCATGTTGGACATATTTTCAATGTGTCATGCATGATAATGAAAATGTTATGATGATACGGGTGTGCCCAGAATTATATAGTCCAAAAAGAATGTTTGGATGTGATAGGTGCCCCAAAAATTATACAACGCTCCAATGAATTGGTTAAATTGATAAATCTCATGAGTTAAAGTGATATTATGTGTGAACATGATGCTATAATTGTTTTCATATATGTTCAGTAGTAAACCACTAAGACATGATGTATCATTTTTATGCATTACCACATTTCAATACTTTTATTAATGATTCCTACCCTGTTCATGATCCTTTTTATATGTTATTTTTATGATAGCCAATTTTTATATATTATATATCTATCGTCTTTCTGGGATTTTATCTCACCCATTTTTGATGTATATCCTTAGGTTATTACGGGTACTATGGAGAACTCAAGGGGAAGTAAGAAGCTAGAGAATAAGGAATATAATATATGTTTATGTTTTATATTGTAAAACTTATGTATGGTTTGTCTAACCCTATAGATCCTAGACCAAAAAAGTTCCTAGAATGTATAATATCCAGTGTATATTTATTTTATCCTTTATAAAAAAAGATACCACATGTTTTAGTACTAAATTAAGAAATGTCAGTTCAGGGCTCAACAAATGACTTATGATAATGCCTGCTATTTGAAATTTCATTTTAGGCCACCAATACTGGATCCAAATATCTCGATACATCATTGATATTATGAGAATACCTGGATGCTAAGAATCATGGGAATCATTCATCATCTCCTCTCTCATGCCTTTGGGAACCCAGACACATCCATGTAGACGTATGTTTTCATCTCTATCCAAAGACCAATCCAGAGGCGGGTTATCGCTTGATATAATCTCACAGAGAACCAAGCCTTCTTGATATGAAAATAACCTACTATTCTTCTTCTCAAAGAGGAAAGAAGTGACTATTAAGGATGAGAGGTATGACTGCTCGTGACTGTCATGAAACCCCAGATAAAGCTCTGAAAAGTGGTCCATTAACATCCATATATCACTTACCTCTTGTACGACATGCGTGTGAGTTTTCCAACTTAGTTCATGAGTGACCACATTTTCTTTTCCAGGTGTATATGCAGCTCAAAATCAAATGATTGTAGATATTGAACCCATATATATTTTATAAGGTTCAATTCATGCTGATAAAATATTTATTTGAGAATATGGTGGTCTATGGACACGACAAAGTAATCACCAAAAATATTGAGTCTCCAGTAATGTTATCCAGGGAAAACATCGGCTAGCTCGAGGTCATGCGTCAAGAAATCTCTATCACGAGGCCTCATCTTTTGAGAACCTTTGGCAAAGACATTATATTCCTACATCAATACTACTCCTAGGACAATTCCTAACACATCACAAAATATGTTATAACCAAAACCTATCCTAGGAAGATTTATAATAGGTTCCTACATAAGCCTCCGTTTTATCTCTTGAAAAGATTATTCACATGCTCTTTACAATGTGAACATCACACCCTTCATCATAAGACTAGTAAGAGGTTATGAAAGATGCGAAATGTCTAGTATGAAACACCTGTAATATCCAACAGTCCCAATAATATCTATATATCAAACAAATTCTTGGGCTGCACCTAGGAAACTAGAATACTTTCATTTTTAGAGTCAAAAGATACTCTTAATTTGGAAATAATATGACTCAAGAAGTAGACCTTGTTGATCCAAAAGTGGTAATTATTAATCTTGGCCTAACTTTGATGATCTCTTAATGTTCTTAGAATGATCTCATGATGTTTGGAATGATTTCTATGAGTTAGTGAATAAACCATGATGTCGTCCACAAAGTATTTGACAAAAGTGTCCAAGTAGGGGTCGAAACCACAATTCATAAAATCCATGAAAATGTAAGGTGCGTTCGTTAGAAAAAATGGTATAACAAGATACACATATAGAACATACCTTATATAGAAATTTGTATTAGGTATATATGATGTTCTAAATAGCACATGAAGATAACTCGATCTCAGGTTGATCATAGAGAAGACCTTCTCTCCTCAGAGCTGGTCAAATATGTCATCAATTTGAGGAATTGTGTACAATATATAGATTTTAAGCTTGTTCAACATTCTGTAATCCATGAAAAGGCATAGGGCTCTATCCACCTTCTTGGAGAAAAATACAGGAAAAACCCAAGATGATATAGTAGGTCCTATAAATAATTTGGCCTCTAAACCCTATAACTACCTATAGTGCTCCTAAAACTCTTTAGGTGATATCCAGTAAGGAGGAACAGACACATGTGGTACTCCTAGAACAGTATTGATGATAAAATCTACCTCTCTTCTAGGAGGTAAGCTAGAAAAATAATTTGGAAATACATCCTGAAATATATAAACTACTAGAAGGAAATAATTTTGAAGCCATCACTCGTCCTATATGAAACTATTTGTAATATGGGTGGAAAATCCATCTATCCCATGATGCTCTACTCTAGATCTACCATCCTTGACATCTGAATCCTTATAATGTAGATAACTACTACCCGCTGGTGATGTAATCAATAACCTACGGTGATAGAATTCTACCAAATTGTGATAGTGAACCAACGATTCCATCCTGAGAATAGAATCGAAGCCCATCATCTTGGAATTAAATAGGTTCCATGACAAAAGGGTAACTGCCTAAATCAAATGGACAGTCCCTACACTAGCATATTTCCTCTGTTCATACTTTTAATGGAGTATCTAAGGTAATTACACAATTTTAATACAATATATCAATTCTAACTCTTTCCACAAGAGATATAGAGATAGAATAGTTTGAAGGACCTGTATCGAATTAAGCAGATATAATAGAAGAGGATAATAGAATATTAGCTTGTTCTTTCGATGGTCCCACAACCATATCATCAGGTATGGGATGTAGTTTATGGATGTAACCTGACCAATGAACATATTCCACAGATGGACTACCATGATAAAAAAAATTCATTTAGAGCTGCTGGTGATAATGGGTCTGGCTACCATGGCCATGACCTCCTCTTATCCTTACCTATTGGTTCAGTTACAACTCCATACATAATATGGCATAAAAGAACTAACTCATGATAGTGGAGCTGGTGTAGATCCTTTTCTAGTTGAATATGGTTGAAAAGTCCATCAAAAATGTTGATGATGACCCATACAACCACCAACCTGACACTCCTTAGGGTCACTGTCACATTGGGGCTTCTTATGCACTAGCCTTCTACACTGATGAAACACTACTTAGCTATCAAACTGGATACTCTGGCTATCACTTCCCTGTCAAAAAACATTAAGGGAACATTTCCTGCCCCCGAAAGACCTAGTGACCTGACAGGACACTGATCCTTTAAACCTGGTAGTCATAGTGTCCCTTAGGTTATGCTCAATGAGAAAGTTCTGATCAAAAATTGTAATAAAGTTAGGCTTGCGAAAGACATTCACCTGAGTTCGAATGGCATACTAGATCCCATCGTTAATACTTCTAGCTTGTGAAATCTCATCACATAATAAAAGTGGTACCAAGTGCTATAAATTTGTGAAATGTGATCAGTATTCCATAAATAAATAAAAAACCGTTCTTGAGATGCATGAACTCTCTAGATCTGTCAGATCTCACTTTCTGAGGAAAGAACAAATCATAGAAGGTAGTCTGGAAATCAAACGATAACATGCCTTGATGAAGACTAGCCTTGGTTACCACATCCCACCAATGCTGGGTTGAATCCTGAAGAATGTATGTATCATCCTTGAATCTCAACTTTGGGGGAATTTCCAAATTTTCAATGATAGACAAGAAGGCCTCTTTCTAAGACTCAGCTGCCGGATAACCGCCATCCCATAAAAAAGTTGAAGCATACTGCTACTGGAACTCCTAGGCCAGTTAAGCTATCACAGTTTTATCCTATAGAGAACTATGAATTTGGTGAATTAGAAATAATAAACTATCACATACTTTATCATCAATGTGTAGATCTGGTATAAAAAGAGGTTCCTAAAAGTGGCACTCTTGGAGGTATGAATGGATGCAAAGGGTCTACCTTGTCTGAATCATGATCATCACCACCTCTTGAGAGAACGACACGAGAATTTCATAGAGTAATTAATCTACAAATTCTAATCACACAGCTCAGAAAAATATTAGACTGAAAGAGATAACATCACTTGTCAAAGCTGAAAGAAAGAAAACTCATTACCCTCGGTATACTACCCAAACTAACCACTTATATAGCCATGTATTGATATGTTCTTGTAACATCCCAAGTAAGTAATGAATAATAGATATTTTTATCTATGTCTATTAATGATTAAGATAGTGTTATAGAGGCTTAAAATGAAAATAAATACAATCTTATGCATGAAATACACTAATATTCTTAAAAGATTGTTTTACTGCCTTTTGATGGCAAACCATTTTTGAATCTATATTTTGACAATTTTATAAACTATGTTTGTCAAAATAAACTTATCCTTTATGATTGCGACATCAAAATTTACCTTGTGTGAATTTTTGGTAATTTTCTGACAATGTTCATTTTTAATGAATAGTGAAAAATACTGCATTTGACATCAAAACTACTTTTTAATATAATTTATTTATATGATTAGATTATGATTTGAATTGGTTTTGAAGTGAAATTAGAATATATTTTTACCATTTTATCCAATGGTGGTCATTGGAATCAATTTCACTTTGAAATTAGACTTAAACTGGTGTCAATATTTTGATACTTATTGTTTTGTAAAAACACGCTATTTGCTCTGGCAGCGGGAATTAATTATTAAATTAATTAATGTGACTTATATGATTTGAATTTTGTAAAAAAGACTTCATTTTTGAATTCAGAATATCAAATATAGATTAGGGTGAATTTTTGGTAATTTTCTGAAAAACTTCAATTTTTGATGAATAGTGAAACCACTAAGTGGTAATCAAGCAAACTGATTTTTCAGTTAAATGAAAGTTTACCACTAATGTGTATTGAATTTTGAAAATCCAACATACATGGTTGTCATTAAGAAGTAAAATATGGTTCAATGAGATTAAAATATTTTTTTGGTGAATAGTAACTTATTAAGTTTTTAATCGCGATTAGTGGTAATTAGTGTAGTTTAAGGTATAAATAATGCTTTAATAATATTAAATGACCTAGACACATGTCCCAACCTTATTGGTTGTGTCATGGCCTACCAAGACAAGCTATGGGTCAACTTGGGGACCCCATGGAGACATTTTGGTTGGGAAATGGCATAAATAACTTTTTATTAAATGTTAAAGTAAAAATGACACAAACATAATATGTTTCACGAAAACAATTTTTACATGGGGTTATAAAGATCAGATATTTGATTATAAAAGTCATTGGAAAGATAAAAAGATTTCCTACATCATAGTATTTTTTTTATGATTTTTAGACATTAAATAAATTAAATTATTTTTGACATAATAATGATGCAGTGATGACATCATTATTTGACGATTTAAATAAAATGGAAAGATAATGTAAAATCTATGAACTACACATGTCCAAAACTTATTTTATGAGTGGATTTCGAAGACTTATCACCTTATCCACGAATTATATTAATGTGGGACCTTTTGAAACCGAAACACATTTTCAAATAATGTAATATTTCATTACTTTCCAAAAGTGCCCCTCCTCTCCTCTTATAAAAGGCCCCCACCTCTACCTCATTTCACACACACCTCAAGCCTTTGGCTCGGCAAACCCCTGCCCATTTACTCTCTACACATCCCTCTCCTCATCCTATAGGATTCCCTTTGGGCAGAATCATTTCAAAGGAAGCCTTTAGGATCAAATCAAAAGGAGTTACACTTTTTACGGTAATTCATTCTCTCATGTTCATTTGTTTTATTTTGCTTCTCCAACCCCCTAAACTCTTTTTATTTAATTCTTTTGTAACAACACCAGTATCTTCAATATACTAGGATGTTGTTATAATATTTATTTGAGCTACACTCTCACACAACTGCATCAAATGGTTAAAGAACATACGGTTTCCGTGGATGGCGAAATTCTGCCACCCGAAACGATGATTGTTCAATACTCATTTAACACCTTAAAAGGTGGACATTATGATGTCACTATTTTTATATATGATATATAATATGTTTATGTTTTCCTTAAGCTTCTGTTTTTTTCATTTTTGTCATACCTTTATGGTTTCCATTATGGGTAAACACGATATCTTCATTTTAGGAAGTGCGGACTACTGCCCCCTCATAGTGATTTGATTCGTTAAATACCATATGTGGGACATATAAAGTATGGAACTATGATATTATATATGATATTATACTGGAATTATAATATACCTTTATATCATTATGATTCCATTCTATAAAATACGAAATAGAAATGAAAGTAGCGTTCATGCGTACGTACGGCTTACTGTCTCCATGAACGGTGCATTTCATTTCTTACCTCTAAATGATTATGTAATATTATAAATGCATGTATGTACTGGATATATATGAAATATATGATATCTACATCATGAATACCATTCTGGATATAATGAACCTTTGACCAAATTAACAACATGTAAGTGTAAGAAGTCTATTTTTGATTTAAGAACCAAATATCGACAAAATGAACATTACTAACTTAACTGATTACATGATGTTCATAACATGGTATAAAAGGAATACTGAACTTGAAAAAGATTCATAAGCAAGTATAGATTAACTCAAGTTTATTATTCAGGAGATTAAAGAACGGTCTGGTCAAGTCGGATACGAGGTATGGGACTTCGTCTCAATCTCCTTTTGTTGAGGCATATTTTATTTTATACACAAATTTCATTTATAGGGTGTATAAACCCCTTTGACTTTTACATTTATTCAAAAGGAATCTTTTTTATACGAAGCGTTTACTAAACGACAAAATGGAATGTTTTTGTCGTACGTATGCGGCGACAACGACTTCTCCGCCATCGTGACCGTTATTTGAGTTTCAGCTTCCTCTACAAGCCATACCTTCTTTTTAAAAGAAAAATAAATACCATGTTTTACTTTTCTTTTATTTTGGTATTGAAAATGGTTTTCATAATGTTTTTATATCAATGTGTTGTATTGATATCTCGTGATTGAAATGTGGAAATTTTATGTTTCCTTTATGCATGTTTTATGTGATATGATTATGTTATGGTTCCTGGGCATTATTATGAAGACGGGTGGTTCTGTGATAAACTAAGGGTGGGTGAGCCCGTTATAGCTCTCCAATGCATTGAGTAACACGAAGGAGTGAAATGTTACGGTTTCTCCGAAGAGATTTAGGGAATATACAGTGATGGGTATTCCAAACGTAACCAAGAGGGTTACTCCCTACGTAAGAATGTTATGAATGCCTCAAGTTACCTTTATGTCTTATGATTTCTATGATTTATTCATGATTTTATGAGGTATGTTAAAGTGGATATGTTTTATGGGTAAAGTATGATTTCATTCTTATGTATATATGAACTCATGTTTCCTCTCCTTGTTTTTATAACCCATACTGAGTTTTTATTCTCATCCCAAGTTTTTGAAATGTTTTTCACAGGTCAAGGGAAAGGTACATGATAAGATGATAGAGTCAAGGATGTGTCAAGAAATAATCCATGTTTTATTTTAAATGTGTTTCCATTGATGGGAATGAAGAATACTATCTTTATGTAACCACATTGTTTATATGTGGAATGTAATGCAAGTTTTATGATCTAATTCTCTAAAACTCTAAACCCGAAAAGATCCTCAATGTGTAATCTTGTAATAACTCAAGATTAAGTAAGGTTTAAGGATGGGGCCTTATAGTTGGTATCAAAGGGAGGTTTAGATAACCTTAGGAGTTAGAATTCTATTAAATGATTATCCAAAAATATTTTTTTTCGAAATGATATAGCATTTAAAGATTACCATGTTGCTTCATCTAAGACATGTTTGTTCAGAATGGTTTTCCACAGAGGAAACAGGGAAGCAGTGCTAGGAAGGTATACAGAAGGAAATAAACTTCCGAATCAGCATCCAGAAATGGTCGGAATTGGAACTGAACAGTTTGTTGTAGTAATGGCGCAGTTGACTCAGGCGATAAATGGTGGTGGTATCCATACATGAGATCAGCCAGAACAACCACAGAGGAACATGTCAGTGGTGGAACATTTCATGAGGCAACATCCACCATCATTCAGAGGATCATCTGACCCTGTGCTAGCTGAAGGGTGGATTAAAGCACTGGAGAAGATTTTTGATGTCATGGGGGTGTTCAGAGAATCAAAAGGTTAGTCTTGCTATTTACCGTTTGGAGGGTGAAGCAGATCAGTGGTGGTCTATGGTTAAAAATATCAGGGACGCCGATGAGATTGATTCTCTTGACTGGGATGAATTCAAAGGTATGTTTCTTGAGAAGTATATTCCTAAGGCTGTTCGACTTATAATGGAAAAGCAATTCTTGGAATTGAGGCAAGAGGAAGACTCAGTGGCTGCCTATGAAGAAAGGTTCACTCGATTGGAAAGGTATGCTCCAAATTTTATCCGGGACCTTGATAGTAAAATCAATCGTTTCTACTCAAGATTAAAGCCAAAGTATCGAAGGGAATTAGCTTCTCGTGAGTTTAAAAGGTATGAAAAGCTTGTTCGATGTGCTGAGAAGGTGGAAATGGAGTTTGCTGATGACCAAGTGTTCTATAACAACCAGCAGAAGAAGAGACCGAGGTGGCAGGAGAAAGGTAAGAATTCTTCAAAAAAGTCTGATGGTAAGAGAACTAAGTTTCCAGTTTGTGATAAATGTGGCAAAAGGCATGCCTGGGAATGTCTTCTGAATTCTGGAAAGTGCTACCGATGTGGTAAGATGGGACATAAGGCTCGTGATTGCACTGAAAATGATCAAGGTTAAGGTAAGAACAAATTTGATTTGCAGTTAGTGAAATGTTATAAGTTCAATGAGATGGGTCACTATGCAAACGAGTGTCCGACAAGGAGCTTGAGTGATGGGAAGCAGTTAGACTACAAGTAGAAAGGGGTGGTGAAATCCTTTGCAACTACTTCAGCAGATGTCGGGCCATCAAATGAAGTTATATCAGGTACTTTTTTTGTTTTTTCAGATTATGCCAGTGTGTTATTTGATTCGGGGTCTACACATTCTTTCATCTCTGAAACATTTTCTAGTAAAATGGGAATACCATCTCAAGAAATGAATCCTGAACTTTTGGTAAAAACAACTGGGGGAAGTGTCGAGGCAAAAAGAATTTATAAGAATCTTCCTATCTTTATCTGTGGAAAGAACCTACTTGAAAACCTTATTGTTCTACCTCTAGTAGAGTTTGATGTTATCCTGGGTATGGATTGTCTCTCTATTTACCATGGTAAGATTGACTGTAGAGCTAAAGAAGTTTCTTTTCAGAAAGACTTTCAGTTTGTTTACAAGAATGAACCCTTACTTTTGATAACATATCAAGAGGCAGAGAAACTTGTAAAAGATGGAAATGAATGTTACCTTGCACACATCGTTGAAAATAAAGGAACTGTTCAGATTAATGATGTGCCAGTGGTAAATGAGTATCCTGATGTTTTTCCTGATGAGTTGCCTGGAATAATACCAGATCGGGAAGTTGAGTTTACTGTTGACTTAGTTCCTGATGCTAAGCCAATTTCAAAACCCCCTTATCGAATGGCACAAATTGAACTTTTAGAGTTGAAGGAGCAATTGCAAGATTTATTAGAGAAAGGTTTCATTAGACCTAGCACATCACCATGGGGTGCTCCTGTTTTATTTGTTAAAAAGAAAGATGGTTCTATGAGACTTTTCATTGATTATAGAGCCTTGAATAATATCACTATTAAGAACAAATATCCTTTTCCTCATATCGATGATTTGTTTGATTAGCTCCAGGGAGCTCAGTTTTTTTCAAAGATTGACCTGAGATCGGGGTACCATCAGATGAAGGTAAAGGAGGCAGATATTCCGAAGACCGCGTTCCGTACGAGATATGGCCATTATGAATTTGTAGTAATTCCTTTTGGGCTAACCAATGCACCTGCTGTATTCATGGACTTAATGAGTATAATTTTCCATGAGTTCTTGGATAAGTTTGTGGTGGTTTTCATTGATGATATTTTGGTGTTTTCTAAAAGTAAATAGGAGCATGAAAAACATTTAAGGGTTATCTTGCAAACCTTAAAAGAAAAGAAATTGTATGGGAAATTCAGAAAGTGTGAGTTTTGGTTGCAACAAATTTCTTTCCTTGGTCACATTGTTTCTAAAGATGGAATAACTATTGATCCTGCAAAAACAAAAGTTGTGGAAGAATGGCCAAGACCCACAAATGTAACTGAGATTCGCAGCTTCCTTGGTTTTGCGGGCTATTACTGAAGGTTTGTTAGAAATTTTTCACGGTTATCTAGTCCAATGAATAATCTAACTCGGAAGGGTGTTAAGTTTATCTGGACAAAAGAATGTGATGATTGTTTTCAGGAATTGAAAAGAAGATTGGTGAATGCTCCAGTTTTGGCACTACCTTCCAGGAATGGTGAGTTTGTTATATACAGTGATGCTTCATTGAAAGGACTTGGTTGCGTCCTAATGCAGAATGATCAGGTAATTGCTTATGCTTCACGACAGTTGAAAACTCATGAGGTAAATTACCCTACACATGATTTGGAACTAGCTGCTGTTGTTTTTGCTTTAAAAATTTGGAGGCATCATTTGTATGGAGTAAAGTGTGAAATATATACCGATCACAAAAGTTTAAAGTATATATTCACTCAGAAAGAGTTAAACATGAGACAAAGGAGATGGCTGGAATTAATCAAGGATTATGATTGTACAATTCATTACCATCCAGGAAAAGCAAATAAAGTGGCTGATGCTTTGAGTCGAAAAAGTAATGCTTCATTAGAAATGTTGCGTTTGGAACGTGATCCTTTGGTTAACGATTTGATGAACTTTGGCATAGAAGTTGTTGGTGCAGGAAGTCCTTCTATTTTGTTTCAGGTATCAGTGAGATCATCTCTATCAGATAGAATCAAGCAAGCACAGAAGCAAGATAGTGAGTTGCAGAAAAAGGTAGAGCTGGTACAGAAAGGTAAGTTGCCTGAATTCAACGTTGATAATGATTGCGTTTTGAGATTTGGGAAGAGATTGTGTGTGCCTTGTGATTCACAGTTGAAGAGAGAGTTGTTATGTGATGCTCATAGTTCTCCGTTTTCAGTTCATCAGGGCAGTACTAAGATGTATAGAGATCTGCGGGAGTATTACTGGTGGGATGGAATGAAAAGAGATATTGCTGATTTTACTGTGAAGTGTTTGACTTGTCAGCAGGTTAAAGCAGAGCGGTAGTTACCGAAAGGGATGCTTCAGCCTTTACCAGTGCCAGAGTGGAAATGAGAGCATATAACCATGGACTTTGTTGTTGGATTACCGAAGACATCTCGAGGTAATAATTCAATCTGAGTTATTGTTGATCGCTTGACCAAATCTTCTCATTTCCTTGCTATACGAGATACTTTCTCTCTTGATCAACTATCCTGTTTGTATCTTAAAGATATAGTCAGGTTACATGGAGTTTTTCTCTCCATTGTATCAGATCGTGATCCCAGGTTTACTTCTAACTTTTGGAAAGGCCTTCAGAAGTCGTTGGGTACTCCATTAAATTTTAGTACAGCTTTTCATCCTCAATCAGATGGGCAGTCAGAACGAACAATTCAGACATTGGAGGATATGCTACGAGCTTGTTCTATGGATTATCAGGGAAGTTGGGACCAACATCTTTCTTTGGTTGAGTTTTCATATAATAACAGTGTTCATTCCAGTATACAGATGGCACCATTTCAGGCATTATATGGGAAGCGGTGTCGAACTCCAGCTTTCTGGGATGAAGTGGGTGAAAGGAAGTTGATGGGACCAGAATTGGTAGAAGAGATGGCAGAAAAAGTTCAGCTGATTCAGAAACACATGAGAACAGCTCAGAGTAGGCAGAAGAGTTATGCAGATAACCGGAGGAAGGATCTATCTTTCGAGGTAGGTGATCATGTTTTTCTCAAGGTTTCTCCTTGGAAAAGTGTGATGAGATTTGGTAAGAAAGGAAAGTTGAGAACAAGGTTCATTGGACCATACAAAATTCTGGAGAGATTTGGATCAGTTGCATACCGAGTGGCTTTACCTCCGAGTTTATCTCAGGTACACAATGTTTTTCACATTTCAATGTTGAGAAAGTATATGCCAGATCCATCTCATGTTTTGAGTCCAGAGTTAGTTCAGCTGGAAGAGAACCTATCTTATGAGGAACAACCGGTCCAGATTCTTGACCACAGGGAGCAAGTGTTACGGAATAAGGTGATTCACCAGGTAAAGGTTTTGTGGAAAAACCACATGATTGAAGAGGCAACATGGGAATCTGAAAATGCAATGAGGGATAAGTACCCCCATTTATTCGATAAGTAAATAAATTGTGGGGACGAAATTTTCTAAAGGGGGGAAGGATGTAACATCCCAAGAAAGTAATGAATAATAGATATTTTTATCTATGTCTATTAATGATTAAGATAGTGTTATAGAGGCTTAAAATGAAAATAAATACAATCTTATGCATGGAATACACTAATATTTTTAAAAGATTGGTTTACTGCCTTTTGATGGCAAACCATTTTTGAATCTATATTTTGAAAATTTTATAAAATATGTTTGTCAAAATAAACTTACCCTTTATGATTGCGACATCAAAATTTACATTTTGTGAATTTTTGGTATTTTTCTGACAATGTTCATTTTTTAATGAATAGTGAAAAATACCGCATTTTACATCAAAACTACTTTTTAATCTAATTTATTTATATGATTAAATTATGTTTTGAATTGGTTTTGAAGTGAAATTAGAATATATTTTTACCATTTTATCCAATGGTGGTCATTGGAATCAATTTCACTTTGAAATTAGACTTAAACTGGTGTCAATATTTTGATACTTATTGTTTTGTAAAAACACGCTATTTGATCTGGCAGCGGGAATTAATTATTAAATTAATTAATGTGACTTATATGATTTTAATTTTGTAAAAAAGACTTCATTTTTGAATTCATAATATCAAATATAGCTTAGGGTGAATTTTTGGTAATTTTCTGAAAAACATCAATTTTTGATGAATAGTGAAACCACTAAGTGGTAATCAAGCAAACTGATTTTTCAGTTAAATGAAAGTTTACCACTAATGTGTATTGAATTTTGAAAATCCGACATACATGGTTGTCATTAAGAAGTAAAATGTGGTTCAATGAGATTAAAATATTTTTTTTGGTCAATAGTAACTTATTAAGTTTTTAATCGCGATTAGTGGTAATTAGTGTAGTTTAAGGTATAATTAATGCTTTAATAATATGAAATGACCTAGAAACATGTCCCAAAATTATTGGTTGTGTCATGGACGACCAAGACAAGCCTTGGGTCAACATGGGGACCCCAGGGAGACATTTAGGTTGGGAAATGACATAAATAACTTTTTATTAAATGTTAAAGTAAAAATGACACAAACATAAAATGTTTCACGAAAACAATTTTTACATGGGGTTATAAAGATCAGATATTTGATTATAAATAGTCATTGGAAATATAAAAAGATTTCCTACATCATAGTATTTTTTTTATTATTTTTAGACATTAAATAAATTAAATTATTTATGACATAATAATGATGCAGCGATGAAATCATTATTTGACGATTTAAATAAAATGGAAAGATAATGTAAAATCTATGAACTAAACATGTCCAAAACTTATTGGATGAGTGTATTTAGAATCCGTATCACCTTATCCACGAATTATATCAATGTGGGAACTTTTGAAACCGAAACACATCTTCAAATAATGTAATATTTCTTTACTTTCCAAAAGTGCCCCTCCTCTCCTCTTATAAAAGGCCCCCACCTCTACCTCATTTCACACACACCTCAAGCCTTTGGATCCGCCAAACCCTGCCCATTTACTCTATACACATCCCTCTCCTAATCCTATAGGATTACCTTTGGGCATAATCCTTTCAAAGGAAGCCTTTAGGCTCAAATCAAAAAAAGTTACACTTTTTAAGTAAATTCATTCTCTCATGTTCATTTGTTTTATTTTGCTTGTCCAACCCTCTAAACTCTTTTTATTTAATTCTTTTCTAACAACACCAGTATCTTCAATATACTAGGATGTTGTTATAATATTTATTTGAGCTACACTCTCACACAACTGCATCAAATGGTTAAAGAACATACGGTTTCCGTGGATGGCGAAATTCTGCCTCCCGAAACGATGATTGTTCAATACTCATTTAACACCTTCAAAGGTGGCCATTATGATGTCACTATTTTTATATATGATATATAATATGTTTATGTTTTCCTTAAGCTTCTGTTTTTTTCATTTTGGGCATACCTTTATGGTTTCCATTATGGGTAAACACGATATATTCATTTTAGGAAGTGCGGACTACCGCCCCCTCAAAGTGATTTGATTCGTTAATTACCATATGTGGGACATATAAAGGATGGAACTATGATATTATATATGATATTATACTGGAATTATAATATACCTTTATATCATTATGATTCCATTCTATAAAATACGAAATATAAATGAAATTAGCGATCATGCGTACGTACGGCTTATCGTCTCCATGAACGGTGCATTTCATTTCTGACCTCTAAATGATTATGTAATATTATAAATGCATGTATTTACTGGATATATATGACATATATGATATCTACATCATGAATACCATTCTGGATATAATGAACCTTTGACCAAATTATCAACATGTAAGTGTAAGAAGTCTATTTTTGACTTAAGAACCAAATATCGACAAAATGAACATTATTAACTTAACTGATTACATGATGTTCATAACATGGTATAAAAGGAATAATGAACATGAAAAAGATTCATAAGAAAGTATAGATTAACTCAAGTTTATTATTCAGGAGATTAAAGAACAGTCGGGTCAAGTCGGATACGAGGTATGGGACTTCGTCTCGATCTCCTTTCGTTGAGGCATATTTTATTTTATACACAACTTTCATTTATAGGGTGTATAAACCCCTTTGACTTTTATGTTTATTCAAAAGGAATCTTTTTTATACGAAGCGTTTACTAAACGACAAAAGGGAATGTTTTTGTTGTATGTATGTGGAGACAACGACTTCTCCGCCGTCGTGACCGTTATTTGAGTTTCAGCTTCCTCTATAAGCCATACCTTCTTTTTAAAAGAAAAATAAATACCATGTTTTACTTTTCATTTATTTTGGTATTGAAAATGGTTTTCATAATGTTTTTATATCAATGTTTTGTATTGATATATCGTGATTGAAATGTGGAAATTTTATGTTTCCTTTATGCATGTTTTATGTGATATGATTATGTTATGGTTCCTGGGCATTATTATGAAGACGGGTGGTTCCGTGATAAACTAAGGGCGGGCGAGCCCGTTATAGCTCTCCAATGCATTGGGTAACGCGAAGGAGTGAAACGTTAAGGTTTATCCGAAGAGATTTAGGGAATATACTGTGATGGGTATTCCAAACGTAACCAAGAGGGTTACTCTCTACGTAAGAATGTTATGAATGCTTCAAGTTACCTTTATGTCTTATGATTTCTATGATTTATTCATGATTTTATGAGGTATGTTAAAGTGGCTATGTTTTATGGGTAAAGTATGATTTCATTCTTATGTATATATGAACTCATGTTTCCTCTCCATGTTTTTATAACCCATACTGAGTTTTTATGCTCATCCCAAGTTTTTGAAATGTTTTTCACAGGTCAAGGGAAAGGTACATGATAAGATGGTAGAGTCAAGGATGTGTCAAGAAATAATCCATGTTTTATTTTAAATGTGTTTCCATTGATGGGAATGAAGAATACTATCTTTATGTAACCACTTTGTTTATATGTGGAATGTAATGCAAGTTTTATGATCTAATTCTCTAAAACTCTAAACCCGAAAAGATCCTCAATGTGTAATCTTGTAATAACTCAAGATTAAGTAAGGTTTAAGGCTGGGGCCTTATAGTTCTCTATTATTAGATTCATATCATTTTGTAGTTAATTACTATATTAAATCCTTTACATTTAATAAACATGAAAAGGTCGGATAAGGATGTAAAAAATAATAATTTTTTATTTCATGATTCACTTTATAACGGATAGCCATTTCCAATGATTCTGGGTCCATATGCCTATCAACAAAAACGACACCCATTTATATATTGAATAATGGATCGACTCAGTAAATTACACATCCCAATCCATGAGGGACCATATGCCTCAGGAATTGAGACAAGAAATCATGAAATCCATCAAAGAGTAATAAATGTACAAGAAACTATCACAACATCACTCACCAATCACAAGCATATCACGAAATGAAAAGCAATAAAATGCACCTATATGAAACAGCAATATGGAAGACATGTAAATTCATGGTGCCTATAATGATGCATGATACAATTATCCTTTCCCTCATATCATCGATCCAATGTTGAAATAAACTCCCAATATATTGAAATAATGAACCACACCACAAAACATGTGTGTTACTCAATAGTGAAATAATATCAACTATAATAGGAATAAGTAGAACACCAATTATAATTTAGGCAACATGGTTTTTACCTCGAACAAGGGTTTTCAATGCTGAAGGATAACTTATCACCTAGTTCCATGTGTTCTTATTATTAAATATATATCACCTAACAGTAATGAAATAAAAGAATCCACTTTTTCTAACACTTTTTGACATCCTAGACCCAGATTCCACCTAATAGGTTCCCTGATCATAGGGGGACACATTTCCTCTAGAGCATCTCCCCGAATACTAGAGGCAGCCGACTAGCAGCAAGGGCCTATAGTGTGTCCATGGGGAGACTATGACATCATTAGAAGAGTGTGTCATATTAGAAGGATAATAATCGTAGTCAACATCAGAATCTATATAAATAAATAGTCGAAGCTATCTGATGCAATTGATATACGAGAATTATAATTACTGTATCAACTGAGAAATGAGGATGTAATCATGTGTCTATAAAACTAGAAAAGATGGATATAAGACAATAAGAATATCATTGTCAACAAGGAAAAGAAATCAAATCCTACTCCATGCAAACCGATATATAACTCAGTCATCTACTATAAAGCCCCATCCAATCAGTGCACAATCAAGTGTTTGAAGCTGTATGGTTTCTTTTGTCAACACATGCAGTCTTGTAATCTACTCCAGGCTACAAATGACATTAGGAGAGGGTGTGACATAAATCTTAGTGGGCCACCAACCATGGTGTTTATAACATCATTACTGTGTAATGGAATATAGAAGTGTGTATCAATTCATATATAAATTAATGAAAATAGTACAATATATCTAAATACCCATGTGCCGACCTCAGCCCTCGATTGGTGTCTGAACATGTAAATAATTCATTAATTAAGTAATTAACATTTAGTTTCAGTAGGATACATGAGTCAGAGCCAACACATACATCACCTCTTGATAGTATAAGTAGTGAAGGTCCTAAGACATAATAAAGAAACAATAAAATGTTATCCGATGAGGGAGATCTGTGGTAATAACCAAGGCAACATATATCTCATGGACCACTAACTCAGTAGTATCTGAGTATATCTATTAGGTAAGAGTGTAATATAAGTAGCGTTAACCAAGTCATTAAAAAATATGGTGCTTACCGAGTCCAATGTGATTGAACAAGGTAAAATAGTGCTATGCAAGGAAAAGGCCTATGGGCTTTAAGCATGAAACATACTAGTCAATTTTGGATCCAAGGTGTGTATATGAGGTATCATGTAGTAATTTAGAGGACCCTATAGTAGTATACTATGAATCCAAGGAATAGACAAGAACCGGAGTCTAGGTGGGTGTAACCAATGAAAAATATGTCCTTGAATTAGAATGGGGATCCCATATCCCAATGTATACCCCTCTCAGAATCTACAATGACATCAAGTAAGTCCATTCCTATTTGATATTTTTATCATTCATTAGGTTCAAGCATTGTCTTTTATTAGTGTGGATATGCTATGTAGCATTCCAAACTTTTAATCAAGTATTAATTTTCAATTAAGTCATATTCAATTATTGTGGTTCACTCCACTACCTTCCATCAATATAAAAAGGGTTACTACAGACATGTAATAATTATTTCATCTTATTTTATAAGTCCAAGTTATATACTTGGTATATTTTCCATTTCACATTTCACATTTATTAATCAATTTGATTCACTTACCCTAGGAGGGTCAATAGGTGATCAGACATGGTACATTCCATTATACATTTTTCATTAACAACATGAAATTTATTATAGGAAGGCTTACCTTTGGGATGGTTAAGTGAAGAAATGCCCGAATTGTGGATCAAACATGCCAAAACACTAAAACCCAGAACAAGATATAACCTTAAATATGAGACATATTGAGTTCTGGGTGTAACCGTTATCAACTAATCACATATTTGGAATGTCCATAACTATACGATTCTAACAAGTATAATCATGGAATGTAAATTTATGAAACATGTCTTGATGAAATCGGTGGTCCCCTCACAGATATTTCAAAATCAATGAACATTAGAGATGAGTTATAGACCACCCACCTTAGGGTTGTACGATCCATCTCCTCTAGTATTGGAACTTGATTTCCCTCAGATTGGAGTAGATCTATGAAAAGGTAAAAAATACTCACAAGATTATATCTAGGTCAAGAGAAAGAGAGAAGAAGAATGGATAAAAAAGGAAATGAGTACTTACCATTGTGCATCCAAAATGACAAATGGATGCTCGATCAGATGCTGGATGAAGGAGATCTCTTGATCCCTAGATTTAGCCTTAAAAAAGATCCAATTTGATTGGAAAAGGGATTAATCCCACTAGTTCTCAATTTATAGAGTAATATGGGTTAAAGAGACAATTAAGGGAATTTTGGACAATTTACCTATAATTTTAGCTTGTTCACGGTTTTATCGCACATTTTTTCAATTCGTTCAAAAACCGTGTGAGATTGCTTTTCCCGAAATAACATCGGCCAAACATTTTGATAAAAACATTCACAAGCCATGCACAGGTTCTTATAAAAATGGGATGTTCACATGGTTAGGCTGCATGACCATGCACCATCATTGTGAGGTGGCTATATATGAAAAAACAAAATCAATATGGTTTTTGAAATAATGCGGAATTATTCTATGGTTTACTCTAAGTCATCTGCCAAGATTTTTTTTTCAAAATAGATGGGTTTCTGGCTCTGATCAATCCCCAACCACCCTCAAAACATTTACTTACTCACTAGGAATCCTTTTTCGGTCTATAGTAATGATTTAAACTAATAATTAAAGGACCAATACCTGAGTGAAAAACTAGGTTCTTACACTTTGTCACTTATGATCACCTAGAGAAATGGGGAAGAAAATGAACCGAGTGATATAAAAAACTTAATAATAAGTAAAACATAACCAATGGGACATAGAGATATTATGGATAAATCCTAAATTATTGAGATTCATGCTCATGGGATTAATGGAATGATCAATGAAATAAGATCATGAAATCATAAGTGGTGATCATGAGTCATGAGAGTTTAATCAGATTATATTTCATGAAATTATTAGAAGAGTGATCCTAAAGGCATACCATATACCTTGTCGAGCGCTGTATAGAAGACAACACCCCCTAGGTCATACTCTTA
This sequence comes from Viscum album, assembly GCA_963277665.1. Lineage (NCBI taxonomy): Eukaryota > Viridiplantae > Streptophyta > Magnoliopsida > Santalales > Viscaceae > Viscum > Viscum album. The sequence continues at coordinate 496,508,718 of OY728132.1, forward strand.
TCATCATCCTAGGTAGTAGAACATTTTTATAACATAAGAATTTTTCTCATACATAAGTATTGTATATCATAACATATATTAAATATATCCACCAAGGCTAGAATAAGATTTGGGTTCTAGATAACTACACTAGGCCCAGTCTTAGAATTAAAAAAAAGACTATCCCAATATTGCCAATGAATAATGATCTAACAATTTACAATACTTCATCAAATAAATTATAATTCTATATAGGTATGTCCAAATGATTGTCATAATGAAATATTGACACATATGTGCAGAAAATGAATAAAAATATAATCATAAATACATAAAAATCATATAACGATTAACCAATTAAAATAAATTATAAATCCAAATAAATAGTTTTTTAACTAGTTAATATGCTTCAACAATTATAATGAGGTACATGGTATCCACAGTAATTAAATAATGCGTATAAGAGAATGTGTATAATTTCTTTAATCAATTGAATATATGGTCATCTAGGCGAACATATATCAAACAAGAAAAGAGTTCTAGTTATTAAAAATAGAGACTATTTAGATAATTTTTATTTTTTGTATTAAATAGTAAGGAATGAAAAATAAAGTTATTTATCATTCACCTCATTTATATTTCATTTCCACTACCCTATAATTATATATGAATATATATAATGAATTATATGATTATTTTTTAAATATGATCCATTAATGGAAAAAATTACATTAGATAAAATACTAGATTAAAAATTGAAATGGTGTGGAATATAAATGATTATAAAAATATTTTATAATCATTAATAAGAAGATAAATGACTCCAAATGTAAAAAAGATTATTCATTTTAAAAAAAATTAAATAATAAAAAAAAATATTTTTAATAAAGGAATTCAATGTGATAATGTTAACTTAAATACTTAATGAAGGTTAAAATATGTTATATAAATAACATATTGTATTAATATTTTATATAATAAAGAAGAGAGAAATTGAAGGATATTATTGAAGAGGGTTTTCCAAAAAATAAGATATTTCATAGTAAAAATATTGAAATAAATTATGTCTAAAGTAAATATTACTTAATTGAAAAAATATGCTCTTAACCACCATTTTAGTAATTAAAGAAGAATATATTAGATGATAGATATATAAAAATATTCCATCAAAAACTCTATTTATTCGTACGTAATCTACTAATTGAAAGGGAAACATAAATAAACAAATATATACCCTCAATGTTTTTTCAAAAAGTAATCATATATGACATAATGAATTTATATTTGAAATATGGAATGAGGAAGAGTGAGATATAGAGGGTGATGGAAAATAAATCATTAAGAGTGAGAATGAGTGGGGAAAACCCTTATGAACAATATAAGTTATGAAATAAAAAATTTTAAGGGTGTAAATAATTCCACCAATTCCTCAAAAATAATGTTAAATTAGTAATATATTCATTAAAGACATTGAATATCATATATAGATGAAAATAGTGTAAATAGTGGAATATTACATGCAATGAGACTAAATTGGAGAAGAAACCCTAACACCATGTCTTGACATTATTTAAATGTCCTCCAACATCGTGAATCATAATATTTTATTTATTATAACATTATTCATGTATATTTAACAATTATTACTTATTTCATTTGATTTAATTTAACATTTTATGTTTTTCCTATCACTGACATAGAATATTAATGGTCACAATCATTCAATTATGTATCTAATGATGTCATTTTAGTCAATGGACATTTTTTATTATGTTTTATGTGATGAGATTTATAATTCATTTCCTGTAATTCTTTTTAAGTTATTGGTTCTGGTTAAATATGATAATGTTGTAGTGATAATATTTTTTAATTCCAAGTTTATATTTTCAATTCATTAAAGGAAGATTGGGGATTTTTATGAAGGATAAAATGTAATTTTTTCAGATTTTGAGGTGTTCTTAAGGTATCAGGTTGCACTAACATGTCCGTATTATATATAAAATTTTTTCATCTGTGCCAAAGTCCAATATTACATCTAGTTTTATAGTATTAGGCTCATAGTTTCTCCTGGAGTCCCCCAACCCTTTATTGTTGTAACACTGGATAACCAGTACTAGATACATATGCCAAGCTAGTTTCTAGTGCTCCCCAGCTATCCAGTTGAGGCTACTAGGTATCTGATGGTGTCATCACAAAAAATACTAGGTGCATTTAGTTTTGCTTAAAATGTCATATTTATGGCCTTCTTCAACTTAAATTCCCTTGGTGAAGTACATTTGATTCTGAGTTCTTTTAAAAACTATAAATAGAGGATTGATGATTATTGTATCATTTAAGAAACTTATTTAATTACTCTTCAATATAATAAATAGTTAATGTATCACCCCTAGTTTTTATAGACATTTTTCCCTCGAATAAATTAAATTTTCATTTAAGTGTTGTGATGTACTAATTCAAACATTCCTTTCACATGAAACTATCTCGACATACCTTACACATAAAATATACCTGGTATATGTTATATAAAACACTAACTTGGAATACATTACATGTAACAGAAATGTTTCAATGAAAAATTTATTTTATTACTAAAATTATTTAAATGTGATAATTATAACCTATCTGTTTAACATAGTTATATGAATGGTAATAAATACTTTTCAAATAATTTTTATATTTTTTATATGAATATAAAATATTGATAATGAAATATATAATTCGTGTTAATGTCTTTATATTTTTTAAAATACTATTTTCTCAAATGATCTAATTTTAATGACCTTTTGTGAAAAATAATAATTTTTTTAGAAAAACATAAAAATATAATTTCAAAAAAATTAAATTAAATATTTATTTTAGAATTTTTAAATTAACATAGGTCAATTTTTTGGACTTTTCCTAGAAAGAATATTATTGGGTGAATATTGAAAAATGAAATTTTAATCCAAAACTACCTTTTTATCTAATTTTATTAAATGGATAAATTATATATTAAATTGGTTTAAATGATTAATTGGATAATAGTTTTATCAATTAATTAAATTTATGTCATTATAAGATAATTCACATTGATATTGGATATAAAAAGCATAGAAAACATTATATCAATTTTTTCATTAAAAACTCGTAGTGCCATCCCATCAGCATGATTAATTTTAAATTAATTTCTGACCCTTATGTGATCGAAATATAGATAAATGGATTCCATATTTGAAATTATTATAATTAATATTTTCTAACAATGTCAATCTATTTTTGATGAAAAATATTATTGAATGTAATTAAAATTAATTATATCGATGAAGGTAAAATTAAGATTAACTAAGGACTAAACCATAAATTTATGACCCAAGAAGACTTATAAAATTTTCCAACATTAATTTGATGGAAATATATTGATCTTATCCTCCCTTGGATATAATTGGATAGATTATTGAATATATACTTGACATGTTGAAAACATTTATGGAATTTCTTTTTCAAAACATTACAAGTGTACCACTCCTTCTCCACTATAAAAAGCCCTTTCTCTCTTTCAACACAAAAATACATATAAATAATATTATCTAATAAAACATCTTCTAAAATAAGCAACCAAAATCCCTAACTTCCTCTTACAATCCTCTCCTTGGTAAGAAATAATTACAAGGAAACTTTTTGGAAAAAAAAATATAGTTACACTATTAAGAGCTAATGTCATCGCTTAGGATCTTTTATTTAATATTAATCATCCACCCCCTATACTCTCTTTAATCCATTACTGTATAAAAAATTATCATCAATATATTTTAATTTATTATTCTATGTTTTTTACCTAAACCTACACAAACCTCTATCTATTTGGTATTGAATATACTATTTATGTGCTACTTACCATGGTAGAAATTATGATCAAGAACAAGTTTTTAAATATTATTTATTATATTAATTATGTATTTCATCTTCATTAATCCTTTAGACTAAATATATTTATACATTCCATTTTAAGTAATTATGATAATTTCGTTCGAGGAAGTGTGGACTACTGCCCCATAAAGCCATACAATTCGTTCATACACCAAATGAAATGTATTAAATATATGATTAGTGAATATATATGATATATATGATATAATGATGATAATTTAATAATTATTTATAGAAATTTATTTACATGTTATTATTTTACTCTATTTCTTTTAACATGATAATTTAACGGAAATAATGTTCGTACGTATATATAACCCACCATCTCTATGAATGGTACATTCCATTTCATACTTATATATTATATTGATTATTGTAATAAAAATATAATTAATATATATCATATTTAAATAATGGTTTAAATTATGTAATTCATGATAAAAGAATAAGTACAAAATATATAACAAATGAAGACACACACGAAAAACAAAGCGGATATTACCTGATGTGAAGTACTAACATATAAAAAGGGTATTATAAATCTATAATAAAAATGTATATTGAATTAGATGTAATAATATATTTATTTTAAGGATTTATAAAATATTTATATTTATTATTCATGAGGTTTGGATGAGTATGACGAGGATCAATATACAAGGTAAAGGGATTTCATCCAAATTTTTATATCCATGAGATACGTGTCAGGTTCACAACTCTTTTGTTTTATGTAGTTTATATAGTGATGATGAATGTATTATTTGATTCACATCATTAAATTTATGCATAATTACATATCAATTACATCAAATTTATTTCATGGTTGTTAATGTTTCATAATTCAGTAAATCTGTGAAGTAGTTTTGTCTCAATTTTCCTTAATTGAGACACATGTTTTATTATGAACCATTGTTCATAAACTAGGTGTATATGAATAAAATTGACATGTTATATAATTAATATACATATTTTAAATATATTTTCTGATTCATGTAATATCATTATTTTACAAAAATAGTTTTATCCAAAGTTAATATGTTATACGAGTTTATTAAAACAATCTCATAGCTATTCAAGATTGTTATTGTTTATGCTTTCTTTAAAGAAAATATATGATCCATCTATCATGAAAACTCATTAGTTTAATAACCATTTATTTATTAAATATATATCTATGTATTATTACAATTTACCTCTTTTTTTATTTAATATATTTAATAAAATATATAAATGAAAAATATGACAGTATTTCTCATTTCGGCTAGATATCTATTTTATTTCAAACCCCGTGTTTAAAAAAAATTCTAAAATGTTTTTAATTAATCCATAAATATATTTTACTAGAAAAGAGATTTAATTTTTTTAAATGGTTTTCTAATAATCCTTTATAATTTTTCAAATGCATTTTAATTAAAAAGTTTTTAAAAATGTTTTATCTTTTATAACAAAATTTCAATGGAAAAAGGTTATTTTCCTCAAGATATATTTTCTGAAGATCATTAAAAAATTTCCCATATAATATGACCTCAAATGGTGTTACTCATGAATTTATAGGAAAATTATTCAGTTTAAAAAATAATATTATTTCTCGTTATGAACTATTTTTTAATGGAATTATGTTCATGAAATCCATTTCCCTTTCAAGCGATATATGCCATTGAACCCCACTGATTATCATGGGTTATGATTTTGGTGAAATGACTATAAAACTTGTTTATTTTTCCATAGGTTATGATATTATTTCATTTTTAGGATACCCATTTCATTTCATGGGTTATTATATGATTTTAATGAATTTTTGGAATATGTTTTTTTGATTTCACTCTAAGATAGGCGGGACCTATATCTCACTTCGATGAATTGGTTAATGATTTATTTCTCATGAGACAGACTATGATAATCTTGTGAGTGATCTTTGACTACTAATATGACCATGGGAGTGAACCATTACTATCAAGATGGTATAAGGAGTGAAATAATACTATTTATATGGGAATGGGTGTGGTCTATGACAACCAAGATGACATGGGGAGTGAAACCATAAATCTAAGATGGTCTTGGAAGTTAGGAATTTTCTACTATGGAAATCATATTATATTCCTATGTGTTTAGTAAATTCAATGTATTATTCCAATGTTATTTTTTCATAGATTTGTTCTTTATTTCCATATGATTCCTGACTTATGAAAAGCAATGACTTATGACATGAATAATGTTTATGATATTTTATATGAAGGGTATTTTCTTTTATTTTCATTATCATGTTGTAATACCCTTATGTTTATTGTTATTCTTAGATATCTTCCTTATTTACCCTTACTGATCATCTGTGCTCACCCATTTTTATGATCTAATCCCCTAGGTTATGAACATATGTATTAACTTTTATTTTTTCAAAGATTTGTTCTATTTAAGAAGAACATATTGGTTGATGAGGTAGCTCATTTATATGCCTGTTATTATGATCCCATGTTTCCAATGGAACTAGACTAAGACGATCATTTGGTGTGTATTTAATTAATGTTTTAAGTATTATAAAAAATTTATGTACTATTAATATTTGTAATGTAAGGGTTTCTATAGTTGGTATCAGAGTAATTTTATAGTTAACCATTGGAATCATGTATGATAAGAACTTATTGAGAACCCTAAGGACATCTAAAATGATATGTTTAATAATAAGGAAAAGTAAATGAAATTTTCTTGTAATTATGTTGAAAGATAATGTGAGTGGGTTTGAAGAAATAAATCTTTATCTAGATAATAAAAGTGGAGGTGTCTCTTGAATAGATGTACCTAAGGGTAAAATCTCTAGTAAGAGGTATTGGGTATGACTTGATGTAATAGAGTGCACGATAACAAGCCTTACTGCGGACCTAGTTTGACACTCCCAGGGGTTATTATTTGTGAATTCATAAACTATTCATAAGAAATCACGAATGATTAAAATAAATATTAGTTATAAATAACATATTATTAATCTAAGGTGTCATATAATAATGAATGTTTTATAATCTAGACATCATATGAGTGAATGTTCATGATTATGTGGTTCCTTAGCATGATAATTGTTTCTTACTATATTCTTTTAGTTTCAATCAATAGCTAGAACTAGAATGATTTTCATTAATGGTTATTTTGATGGATAATGAAACAATTTTCCCCATATGAAACAAAATTATTAGGGAGATATAATTAAAAGCCTATTATATATTCCCTCATTACTTTCTCATGTTACGAATCATAGTGGACTTCCAAATGAGAAAAAGAGGGAACAACATTCTATTGAGTCTTTCATGAGGAAACAACCCACAACATTTAGAGGGAATTATAATCCACATATTACTGAACAATAGAATAGTACTATTGAAATGATATTCCCCATTTTTCAGTGTTCATATAATGATAAATTCATTCATTTTTATCATTTAGAAGGTTAACCAGAACCGTGGTTGACTCAAATAACAGATAAAATATATATAAATGAGATTGAATCAATGGATTTGGATGAGTCAAGAACTTATTTTTCAATATGTAATTTTCTCTGAATATTCATTCTGAGAAATAGAAAGTATTCACGAAGTTGAAGATTAGGTATAACAAATTTATTGATACCTAGGAGGCTAATTACATGATGCCTGTGAGGTACGCATCCGGAAATATAATCGAACCCGAATGTAAATTTGATATGTTCTTTAGGTGAATAAATACAATTCATAGAAGGTTTCTACCTATAAGTGAAATTATTATCTTTGAAGGTTTTTTATGTTGAAAAATAAAGTTTGAAATGGATGATTGATAAACGTATCAATCCCTCAGTTTTTAGAAGATAACGAAGATGGAGTTTAAAAGAAATTCTAAAACCCATGATGAGAAGAAGACGATCATTCCGTTTTTTTATAACAGTGGGATGGATAATGGAAGATATTTCTGTAAGGTTTATAATAATAGTTTTAACTGTAGAAGGTAAGGAAACCACGAAATTGACTACTAATGTGATGGGAAGATGTTATCTAACATTGGTAATGAAGAAAAAGCGGCACAAAATTAAACCCCCGTGACTTAGTTCTATAAGTTTAAAGAGAATGGGAAATATTATAGCCAATGCCCAAAACTAATGTCTAGTGATGATGATTGATGTTACAAAACTATAAATCCAATGGATAAGGGTAAATATCATATATCATTATTTTTTATGAGGGGTGTGATAATGACGTGATGTTAGGCACACATAACATCCACTCTAGAAATGATATTGTATTATTTGATTCTAGATCTACCCACTCATCCATATATATTGATTTTGAAAGGGGTGTTATGATTTAATAAAATATTATATGTATAAATAGTAGTGAAATCCCTTTATGGTATGATGATTGCATCTTAAGTCTATGATTACTCTCCTGCTAAAACGTGTTGGAATTTTATTCCAACACATATTTTCATTATTCCTTTGCTTGAATTTGATGAAATATTCACTATAGATTGGAATTATCTACATAAATCCCAATTCAATTACTGAGGAAAGGCAGTTACATTTTATATTTCAAGCATTGTAATGGTCATACCTCAATGTGATGATAAAAATGAACTTCATATGCAGATTACAAACAATGTATGGGTCTTAATTTCCTTTTAAAGGATTTTTTTATCTCAAATGGTAAGGTTAAAAATCAATATTGATGATATGCCTATTGGTCATGAATTTGTGGATGTCTTTATAGAAAGTTTGCATAGATTCCACAAAAATGAGAAGTTAAGTTTTCAATAGAACTCATACATTATTCCACAAAAATTTCAAATACTCCTTATAGAATGGTCCTGATTGAGTTGTAGGGATTAAAAAATAATCACCGCAAAAAATCTAGATAATGGATTCATTTATTCATGTGTGTCTCCATGGGGTTCACCAGTGTTGTGGGGGAAATTAAATATTGATAAATGAGACTCTATATTGATTATCAAGAGTAGAATATGGTCACAATCAAGAAAAAGTATCAGATTCCCCATATTGATGACTATTTCAATCAACTAAATAGTGATGAATACTTTTCCAAGACTGACCTTCATTCTGGATATCATAGATTCAGTTTCATTATATAGGATATACACAAGACAACAATTGGTACAATGTATGGAAACTATAAATATATATTGATTCCTTTTGGGATTACTAATTCCCCTACTATCATCATGAATTTAATGAATAGGAACATTAAAGACTACTCTAATCAGTTTGGAGAAGTGTTTATAGATGATATTCATATCTATTCAAAGTGAAAATAAGTTGACGATGATCTCTTGAAAATTTTTCTATTGATCCTAAGACATGAAAAACTATATAAAGTATTTACAAAGTGTGAATTTTGATTGAATAATGTTTAATTTTTGGGCCACATAACCAAAAGAGATGGTATAGATGTAGGTCCATCAATGAAAAGTGCCATTGAATTTTTAACAAGACTAACCATGGTGACTAAGATACATAGCATTATATCTAGAGATTATCAAGTATTTGTGGATAATTTTATCGACAATATAATCCTCTTTCCAAGTTATCATTAAAGGGTGTCACGATCCCATCAATAGATTAATGTGAGGAAATTTTCAAGGATTTGTAGAAAAGATTTTTCTATGCATCTATGTTTACAATTCTCAGTTGTGGGGAAAGGTTTTCTAAAATTATTTTTGCATCCATAAAGTAATTTGTATGTGTTATTATGAATAATAACATGGTTATCAATTATGACTCATTGGAGTTTAAAATTAATGAGAAAAATTAAAAAACTCATGATTTAGAGTTAGAATCATTAATTTTTAAATTAAATATTTTGAGGAATTATCTTTATAGAGAAAATCGTGACATATGTACTGATCATAAAGTCAGAAAAATATATTAATGGAGATGGAGTTGAACATGTACCAGAGAAGATGGTTAGAGTTAATAAAGGATTATGATATCTCAACAAATTACCAACCTTGAAAAGAGAACAAGGGGGTGATGATTTGTGTCAAAAGTATCATGATAGATTATCCATGATGAGGATCACATAATATCCAATATTTCAATATTTAAAAAATATTTATCTACACATATCGAAGAATGGTGTAAAATCATATCTTTATCAAATGAGTGTTCAAACCTCTATCCTTGTAATGATTAATGTGGCATAGAAGAAATATATAGAGATAAAAAAGAATGTTTGAAATGTTATTGTGGATAGAATTATAAGGTTTACGAATAACATATGGCTTCTTTCCATTCTTGATTCGAAGAAAGAGTTGTTTGAGGAATCTCATAGTTTCGTATTCTCTATTAATATTTGAGCTAAAAAGATGTATTAGTACATCAATTAATTCTTCAGGTTTGATATTAGGTAGTGATATATCATAGAATTTGTATCATGTTGACTGGTATGCAAAAATTTTAAGGAAAAAACACAAAAGTTTAGGGGTATATTCCATCCATTAACCATACTATAAATTTAATTGGAGAACATCACTATGTATTTTATTCATTGGACTACCCAAAATATCTAAATAGTTTTATGATACATGGTGGGTAGTCAATCTATTTACTATATTAGTACACTTCATTTCTATTAGTGAAAATTTACCTCTAGATCAACTTCTTAGGATATATTTTAAGGATGTTGTAATGATATATAGAGTACTACATTACATTTTATCTGATTAGGATTGGAGGTTTAAATAAAATTCATGGTGAAGTATTAAGAAATAACATGACACAAAATTTAGTTTCATCACATATTGTCATACTCATATGGATGTTCAATCTAAAAGAAAAATTAAAACCATAGAGTATATTGGAGATCTTAGTCATTGGATTTCAAAGGTAGTTTGGATTATCACCTTCCTCTATTTGAGTTTTCTTGCAATAATAACTATCACACAAGCATTCATATAGAACCTTATTAAGCTATATATATGAAGAAATGTATATGTCCAATGTCTAAGGATGATGTTGGAGAGACAAATTTTTTGGGAATTGATATTACTAAAGAAACAGTCTATAAGTTTTGAAGAATTCATCATCATATCAAGGTAGTACAATGTTAGCTGATATTTTATGCTCATAACAGATAGGGAGATCTAGAATATAATGTTTCTGAAAATGATTTTCTAAAAATATCACCCTGGAAGAAATTTATGTGGTTTAGAGAGAATTAGAAACCATTCCCATGGTATATCAGCCCCTTCGAGATTCTTGATAGTATAGGGATGGTATCCTATCTGTTAGAATTTCCTCAAAATATATTTCAAATACAAGATATATTAAATATATCCCTCATGAAGAAGTATATACCTAACAATTCACATGTAATGAACTCTAAATCCATATTGTTGGTGTATGATCTTTCTTATGAAGAACAACCAGTGGAATTTCAGGACCAATCAGAGAATGTTGTACGAAGAAAGACCAAACACTTGGACAATATTTTATGAAGAAATAACTAGTTAAATGAAGCTACATATAAACATGTGGATATTAAGAAGAATAATTATCACCATTTTTTGATTTCTGAGTGATGAATTTTGATAGTGAAATTATTTATAAAGTGGTAGAATGTTACACCCAGGGTTATTATGGACCTTTTTTTAAATAAAATAAATGTCTATTTATGTCTTGGGATGAACTAAGTGAAACATTCCTTTCACGTGGAACTGACTTGAAATATGTATCACGAAAAATGAACTTGCCGTATGTCACGTACAACACCAACTTAGAGTATGTTACACGCTACAACGATGTTTCTAGAGAACATCATTTTGTTATTATAATTACGTAAATGAGATAATTATAACCTAGATGTTCAAATTAATTATATGAATAGTAACAAATCTTCTTAAAATATAATTTATAATTATTTTTTATAAATAGAACATATTGATAGTGAATGAAATAATACATTTTAATATCATTATATGTTTAAAAATACTTTTTTTTTCTCAAATGAACTACTTTTAATTACTCTCTATGAAAAATAAAAAATAATATTTTTAGAAAAAATTATAAATTTAATTTCATAACATTTCCTTTAATTTATAATTTTGATTTCTTAATTTACATTTGGTTTGTGTTTTGGGAATTTTATGTGAAACATCATTTTTGGATGTATAGTAAAAATAAAAAATTTTAATTCTGGATTTATTTTTATTCTAATTGATTTATAAGGTTAAATTTATATTTTAAATTCATTTCAATGGTCACATGTATAATATTTTTAAAAATTAATCCAAATTAGGCCGTTGGAAACAATTTCAAATATAAATTAGATATAACAATCATAACATACTTTTGATCATTTTTTACTTTAAAACACGTAGTGGCATCCCGTTAGTGGAATTAATATTAAATTTATTTTTTTCACATCTATGATTGAAAATTGGAAACATAGATTCCATATTTGGAATCAAAATAATTTATAATGATCAATTCCATCACCAATGTTTTATAACTAAAATATTAGTTAATGTTATTAAAATTAATTTCATCTATTAAGGAAAATTTATGCTTAACTAAGGACTAAACCATAAGTTTAAGACCCCGAATGACAAATACAATTATATTAGAACCATTGGATGGACCTATATGGAGAATATACTCTCTTAGATATAATTTGGTACATTATTAGTTCCACATATAATGTGAATTGTTTTATGGAATTTTTTTTTCAAAATATTACAAGACGACCACTCCTCTTAAGAAATAAAAAGGCCTCCCCTACACCAACATCCTAACATATCTCAAGCCCATTCTCCTAGGGAAAATATATTAAAAAATCTCACCAGATCCCTCTCTTCCTCTTTGTAGCCTCCCCTTGAGAATAAAGCAGTCCACAGAATCCTTTTGGCATAAACAAAACGGAGTCACCCAATTAAGAGGTAGCGTCTTCTCTCGACGTCCTTTATTTTATTTTCTTTCTATACCCCATTCACTAACTTTATTCAATGATGTATTAAAAAAACGTATATAATACATAATAGTATGATTTTATAATATTTTTTATACCCGCACATACAAACACCTCCATATAATGGGTAATGAACATACTATTTATGTATATTAAGAAATACGACCTCCCAAAATGATGATTGTTCATATTTTTGTTACAACCACTCATAGTGAAAATAAAGATGAAAACTCTACTTATAAATAAATAAATAAATATATATATATATATTCCTATATAGATACATATATTTCAATTAATTTTTTTTTTCAACATGACAATTAAACGGAAATAACGTTCATGCATACATACGACCTACCCTCTCCATAAATGGTGTATTCTATTTAATAATTCTGTACAATATGGATTATTATAATAAAAATATATAGAATATAAATTATATCAAAATAAATTTTTTCTTTTTTGAATGTGTGATATATTTATAAGTACCAAAGATATTACAAATTAAGGAACCAGTGAAAAAAGAGGATATTAACTGTAGTGAAACCATAACATAGAACTGTTTATAAGAGGTTAATATAAAGCCATAATAAAAACATATATGGTATTATAAGTAATAATAATATTATTATATAAATTTAAAAAAAATATAAATTTATTATTCAGGAGTTTTGAATGATTACGGTGTGAGTCAAGACACAAGGTAAGGGGAATTCATCTCACTTTTTATATCTATGACATACCTTTTTTGTTCACCACTATTTTATATTCTGTGGTGTATATACTTCCCATGAATGTATTCACTAATGGTAATTGTTAAATTTTTGAGTATATACATATCTATTCAATGATCTTTCATTAATGGGTATTAATGTCACGAAATTTACCAAATTGATAATGTAGTTTTGTCTCAATTTTCCTTCATGGAGACACATGTTTTGTTATGCACCACTGTTATTTAATGAGGTTTATATAATTACAATTGACATGTTATTCCGTCAAAATCTTTATTATCATGATATTTTAAGATTCATGTAATTTTATTTTCTTACATGTAGAGTATGATACCATGTTTCCAAGTGATAAGTGTCTATCGAAACAATCTCATCACTTTTCATGATTGTTTATGTTTTTGTTTTCTTTGATGAATACTTATTATAAATATCTCAAGAAAGCTCAGGATTTTTTTATTCACTATTGGTATAATGTTTTATGCATTTCAAAAATATTATATATTGTTAATGTATATATAGAATGTGCCTCTATATTTAATATCTTTCATTCTTTATATCCTCTCTAAAGATATTCTATTTTTTATTCTCTAATGCCCCCAAAACAATGTCGCAATATCCCTCTTAAAATTTATCAACCATTATTAATTGATAATTTAACTAATTATTTATGGTTTTATAATAATTAAATCTCAATTTTATTATTCCATATTCTAAATGTGTACTCATATCCATGATGCGAGTGATGTGTTCTCACAATAAGTAAAGTGGGGGATATCATTCAAACGGATTCATTCAAAAACTAAATAATAGAAATGGAGGATTAGTTTTTTTAAACTTTTCAAAAAAATAAAGAAGGAAATAGGTTACATGGTCTCTATTAAAGTAAATGAAATATAAAATACCATTCAGAATTAGGGTTAGAGATATAGGGTTTTAGATTGAGTTGTTATCAAACTCGTTTATCAAATAATGTTTTTGCTCCCTTTCTATTAACTCTTTGTATCATCCAATATCAAATCAAATAATGTTATTAAATTTGACTCGTCCTTTTAATAATATTATTACTCATTTTAATAAATTATATATATATATATATTTTAATATAAATGTAATTAATGATTTATCACTCATTAGATTTCATCAAATTAATTTATTTATCATTTAATTATTCCATTTTATTATTATTTTCTATTTTAATTTGATTCAATTTATGGAAACTCATCCAACTGATTTCAATTTCATACATTATTCTACCAGTAAATTAATCATTTATTAGATTAAATTTTCTTGCATTAATATTTTTTTGGATTTCGCTTCATCATTAAAAATATACATTACAATAATGGTAATTATCGATATTCATTTTAGAGTGGTTCCATATTCACCAGAAGTGTCCCAATACGGTGTTAATTTATTTGAAAAATTAATATCCATTTACATTTAAATATATTAAAAACAAATATTTCTAAATAAATATGTGATTCGTGATATTTTTTTTGAAATGGTTAAAATGAATTTGATTCATTTTTTGTTAATATCATTTTCATCATGGATATATATATTACATAATCATCCAAAATTTAATATATCATTATAAATTTTATATTAAATCATTAAATCAAATTTAATGTGTATCAACATAAGTTATAAGTGAAAATAAAAGATAATAATTCAATTAAATAACATAAAACCACCCATGATGATTGGTATTTCATAAAAGTGATTCAATAGAGGGGAAAAATAATTAATATATTATTATTAGAAAATAATAGTATATCATTAATCAAATATTTTAAGGTTAACATTAATGAAAAATTATTTTATATTGTTTTTAATAGGATAATTTAAATGTGGAGGAATGGGTTTTGAAACAGATATTTTGTTAATGTAATGACAAATAAAATAAGGGTTTTAATGGCTAAAGGGTGGTATGTAATAAATAAAATCCTAAATTACCCAAACTCATGGATTATGAAAAAGTATTCAATTATAGGTAATATGATAAATAACATTTTTAAAGGGGGGGGGGGGTGAAGACCCCATCGACAGGAGATACATCTTAAGACAAATGTTAGGAGCAACCAAGGGATAGCTCTGGCTCTGATAGTGCTGATGCTGAGATGCTACATGACTGGCTTAAATCCATTCCTCTATGTAGGGTAAGATTGAGTGGTAGGGGACATGGTCGAGGAAATGGAAGAGTTGGCTAGTATGAATTTAGTGTAGAGTAAAGGCAGTTAACTGAATGATTGAAGAAAGATCATGGCATTTAGATTTTTTAGTGTTTTTGAAATGTTTTCCCGTTCTCCCTTAGACTAAAATATTTTTCATTTTTAATAAAAGAGGCACATACTCTGAATTTCTCAAAAAAAAAATTCGTACATTCATCCCAGAGTCCATAATTTGGTTATAAATCCAACCATGGGAGTCATTTGGTGCAAATCAAAATGAGATACTCGAAGAAGAGGAAAAATTCATCAACAATATTATTTATTTCTTACACAAACCCAATAAATTAGTTGTATTTAATGTTTATATAATATCATAAGTATATAAAATATACATATATGTTTTTATGTTATGGTCACAAACTATAAATTCACACACTTTCATAAAATGGGATACACAATCATCAAATGTGTGTTTTACAGACTACTTCCTCATGAATTGATGTCATTATATCTTTAATTACCACCATTAAATGATATGAATAATGATTTATTTATATATTATAGATTATATATATTATTTCTAGTAATATATATGGATTCTATTATTTTTATGTCACACATACATTTAATCTGTCCATTTTTCGGAATACGATAATGTTGATATTGAGTATAGTAGACCACCACCTCATAAAGCGATGTGATTCATTGAAAAATTAAATGGATTTTATTAAGGATGGGTTTATTAAAAAAATTGTATATATGAAATGAAAAATATTTTTTAATGAATATATATGGTATATTTTTCATTCTTTTAATCTGAAATGAATATGAAAATAATGTTCATGTGCACATATGACCTATTGTCTACATGAATTTTGTATTTTAATTTCTACATTTTTTTAAACACCATAAATACGTATATTCAAATTATTTGTGATATTTATATCATTTTAATCATTATAAAGATAATTAAATCATGATCTATGTAATAGGTCCAAAAATACCTTTCCAATCATGTATGAAAAAAAATTCAATTATTGCCCAAAATATAAAATTCACATAGAATTATTTATAAATTATTATTATGAAGTCATAACTAAATAATATATGGAATTATATATATGAATATGGTTATACGGTAGATTTATAATAAATTTATATTGAGTATAAATAATTTTTTAATTTTTATGATGGATTTCAAGAATTAAGGTTATGGATTTTTGTCTCGCTTTTGTTATTTTGGACACGTTCTTTATACAGTACTTGTTTATTATAAGTGGTATATTTTATTACCATGACTATATTTTATGATTCATACCCAAAATATTATAATTTTCATATTGATATATATATTTATTTATTTCATGGAGAATATGATTCAAATAATTAAAAAGTGGTAATGGTTTATTTCACACTCACACTAATACTTATGATTATTTCATTTTATGTCTCTATTATGGAATATTTATTTACCAAGTACAAGTTTATAAAATTATTTTAATTTTTTTTACTATTCTCCTATGAATTTATAATGTTATTTTACACATTTTTTTCTTTTTATGATACATTTTTAGACAAAATTTCTTTGTCATTTTTTAAATAAGGATCTTTTTGAATTTTGGGAAAATATATATATATAAGGGATTTTTTTAGATTTTAGTACATGAATTTTATTTTAAGCCATCATGACTTCTTAATAATTTTATGATTCATTCAGAATATTATAAGAATATTATCATTGAATAATTTCTCCTTTATAATTGCAGAGTGGATTAAAAAAATTATTTCATTAAAAAAATAATAATTTCTCAACAATTATTTCCAATAATCTTTCAAAAAACTATTTTCCAACTATGATGAAATTATTTTATAGTACTAATTATTTACTAGATATATGTCCTAGGGATACCCTTCTAATTATTTCTATTAATGTTTTATGTTTATAATGGAATGATATTTATAAAACCTATTTATTTTCAATAAGTTATGTTATGATGAATTGTTTATGAAACACATTTCATTACATGTGTTCTAAATGGTGAATTATTTATGGTTTTGTGGAAAACATGTTTATATATTTCATTATGTGATGGGTGAGACCTATACCTCCATCAAATTAATTAGATAATTATAAATTTTCAATGAGATCAAAGGGTTAATGGGAGGGCATTCTAAGCCATCAATAAGAGGGTACACATGAGGTCATCCAGAGCATGAAAAAAGAGGGTACATAGGAGGAAATCATAATCCCAAAACAAGAAGGTACACGGGATGTCATCCCATGCCCAAATTAAGTACATAGGTTATAATACATAGAAAATAATAATGTGAATTTCTTTCTAGGTATAATTGACAAAATATATTCTAATATTATTGTTATCCCAAAAATTCATTGTTTTAGGTCATAGATATACTCTTAGAGATAATCTAATTTGAATATTTATTTATTAATGTTTAATGAACTGTAAATATTACATTACAAGATTCAGGATTATGATCATTGATATGCATGGTATTATTGTTAAATTATAAGATTATCTTTTTATACCCTTATTCTCTTGTTATGCTTGCATATCTTACATGTTAATACTTACATAGAATCAAAGCTCAACATTTCTTCTATTTTTATTCCATAGGTTATAAAAAAGGTATTTGAGTAGGAGTACTAAAGGGGATGATATTTATGTGAGATATTAAATAAAATTTACAACATTAAAAGAATGTGTTCAATAATTCTAATATATCTAATCTATTACAGTCCTTGGGAATATGATTATGTAATATAATGAGTATTTATCTAAAGACAAGAAATATATATGTATGAATATCCTAGATTATTATAGTCTGAATTTGAGAAAAGGTTTAGTAAAAGATTAGAAACTAGGATGATAAAACATTAGTAATATATATAAGGATAACATTATATATTGGTTATTATCATAGAGTTTTAGTAACAATCATGAATAACTAATAAATAATCCCATGGTGTCAAATTTTGAAATATTAAATTGAAATTCCCTTGATTATGTGGTTTTATGACTATGATTAATGTTTCTCACAGTGTACACTCTAGTTCTAGTCAATGCTTCATACCCAAAGGAACTATGTTAATTAGTAATGAAATAGAAAAATCAACATCATCCTCTGGAGAATCCTAGTGTTATTGATGATAGATTGAAAACCAAATTGGAATAAAACCATAACTCTATCAATCAGAGAATCAGAAAGAGTAGTAAAATGAATAAAGTTGGTAATTTTTTTTACTGAATCATTCTTAATGAAATATCCCCCTTCTTTTAGGAGAATTTATGGTCTAGTTGTTTTTGGGAAATTGATGTGTACCAATGAATAGTTATAGTTCATTATTTATTATTGATAACAATAAAAATTTATGTTTGTAACTTATCTCTCAAAATGTGAAGAAAATCATTGTTGGGAAATTATCATGAATTTGTGGAAAGAATATAGAATTGACTCAATGGATTAGGATGAGTTGAAGAACATACTTTTCAATACATTCTTTAATATTACTATTATTACAAAAGGGATATTTAATTTCCCCTTCAATATCATTGTTATGATAATAAATGAAGGATATATTTTGAATGAAACACAAAAAATGTTGTAGAAAAGAATATTAAATTTACATTACTATAAACATGTTAAAGGGATCATGTACAAAATTATCTTAAGCTAATTGGTAAATTTTTTAAGTATGGTAATGAAGGTCATATGTATTTTCACTACCAATGTAATTAGAATAAAGAGAATGATCTAAAGTGAAATTCTCTATCAATTTAATGTTTTAATTGTAATGATTTTTGGAATTGTACTAACAAGTTCCCTAATCCAATGAAAAATGTCAATGGAAATCCAAAAAAACCAGTGAGTATAAAGGATAAAGGAAATGATTATATGATTATAATTGATGAAGTAAAATATGATAATTAAGAAAAATTTATCATAATATCCTTTTTTGGGAATTTCATGTTTTATTTTGAATGAATAATACCTATGAAAATCTTATTATTCAATAGTTAATGTAATTTAATGTTATTATCTACTTGGATTCTACAATAATGAGATCACATATTCTATTTTTAGAAAGTTGAAACTGTGAAATTAATTAATATGTTTTCATATAAGGAACATGTTTATATGAGGAATGAAGAAGATAATGTGTATTCAATATGGGTTTTTAGGTTGTTTCCGTATTTGTAAAGGATATATGATAATGGTCTTAAAATTATTGGAATGTAATAATTAAGAGCCACATTATGTATTTTGAGGGTTAATGATAAGTTACATTTTCTAGATTTATTGTCCTTATTTCAAATGTCTTAGATTTAAATATTTTGGAAGGTCTATAAGGGTAACCATTTGCGGAATTGTTTTAATTGAATTTTGGATGAGGTTTCAATGCTAAATGTGTTTCATATCTATATGAATATTGGTGAATATTGGAAAATGAGTACTAACCATTTTTTGGGGATGATAACTAGAGTTGGAAGGAATAAATTATCATCCTATTATGGATCTTATGATCAACTACTTCTTGAGGCATTAGTATTTTGATCACATTTATTATAGTAAGAGATGGATTAGAAATTGATCAAGGAAAAACCAAAGAGTGTGATTGTTATTTTGATGTTAATTAAGGTAATTATATATCCTAAATGGGTTTTTAAATTAAATTTTACCAAATATCATTATTTTTTCTGATATCAATTAACTTTTCCAGAACTACACGGTTTATGGTTTTTTGGGTTATTAACCTCTTCTTGAACATCTTCACTATAAATCTCTATCAAAATTTATTTTATAGTTTTCACTTCAATGTTATTTTTTCACTTGAATTATATGTTATCCTATGTTGAATCCTATTTTTGAGTTAGTTTTGGTATGCCTTATGATTTCAACATTGCAATTTTGTTAAATTAAGACATAGTTTTCATTTTATCAATGTGGGGTTCTATGAAAGTATCATTCATGTATTAAAACATTGTTGACCCTGATTAATTGTCTGGGGTAATTTAATTTTAAGGGGGTAAATTGTAACATCTTATGCTGTTTTGAAATATATTTTGATTTATTTGATGCCTTGCATTTCACACAACGTAGTCTTATATATTTTTATGTGAAACACTATGTTTCTATGAAATATCAATTAATTAATGTAATTATTCAAATAAGACAACTATAACCTAGCCATTGGAATGGAGGGTATGAACATGAATAACATAATTACAAAAAAATGGTTTACACATGTATAAATAATTATATGATTAGTTTCTCATTAATTATAAATAATAATTAAAACTATTTTTATAATAAAAGGAACCCTATTTATGAAAAATGATTTAACTGTGAACAAGTGTGTTTTATAAAAATAAAAAAATAATCTATATTTTTTGAGTATATTAATGTGATATATTTTCAACCTAGTTTTTAACTTTCATTTTATGTGTTCTCTAAACTTGATATAAGGAAAAAAATCAATTTTACACAAAGAAGATGTAATTTTTGAAAAATATAGTTTTACGGCCTTTTTATAGAACACTTATCTAAAGTATTGTTTATTCAAATTTTTTAAATTATATTTTTAAAAATAATCTTGTTCATTGAAATTGAAATATAAAAATTTACTTTTCCACATTTTTTATAAATTCTCTCACAAGATTAATGTTTTAATGAATAGTGGAAATATAAGGTATTAATTTAAAAAATCTGTTTTTGTATAAAAAAATTATAGTTGATTATTATATAGTTAATTATTTTTATTTATAATTAGATACATTTTATGTGATTTAATATATTTTAGTCATTTTAATCAATATCACATTTATGTTGGATACACAAAATTTCAACATTTAGAATGTTTTAACTTAAGAAACAACTTTTCTCACCCTTTCTACGAGATTACTTTTAAAATAATTTTGAAAATTGATGAGTTTTGAATTTTTAAAAATGTATTAAATATTTGGAATTATAAGGTCCTTGTTTAGTGAATATTTTATCTTTATTTTTGAACAATATTTATAGTAACAATAGTAATTTAAATTACCATAGTTAAGCGTATATCTAGTAATTAAAAGTAACTATTATATTAATTTTTTTTAAAACTACCCAAACACTTGAAACAAAGTTATTGGAGGAATTTATTTAAAACCAGAACATATAAGGGTCAAAATTGAATTATTTATTGAAAAATATTCATTTAAAATGACATATATTTTAATAAAAAAAATCAAAGAGTGTGACAAAATTTAACACTCTTAGTTTTAATTTGTATAATATTTTTAATATGGGGTAAAATAAAAGATTTTATAGACTATATATAATATTATAAAATATAAACGGATCATATAAATTCTGGAAATTTATTTTTGAATTATAGTGAATAAATATTTATCATAAATAATTACATAATGATAATGTAGTAATTGATAAATTAATGAAATAATCGATTAAATGATATTAATAAATATTAAAATAAATATTATCTGACCTAATTAAGGTCATCCAAAAAATTTTCAAAATATTATAATATAATTTTGTTGTATAAAATGAATTTTTTAATATATATTTTTTGTCTTGAGTTTCATAATGTCAAACTAATGAATAGTGTAAAAATATATACTTATGATATTTTATGAAAATAATAACATATCATGTCATTTAAAAAACATAATAAATTTAAATAATGAAAAGAGGGGATATATATAGTATAAAATATCATAAAATGTCCATTTTTTTCTAAGTTAACCATTAGATATAAAAAACATCATTTTTATATTGACAATGATGTTTCCATAGTGAAAATTAAAATGGGTTAAGTAAGGGTTAAACCAAATTACAATGCATAAAATAATATAAATAAAGTCTAAAATATATAAGATGAAGATATTATGACTTTATCATGACAACTGGGTGGGGGGAAAGCTGGCCTTCGAAGGCTGCCCGTCTTCTGACGTTACTTTCACGGAAGCTTGCAACATGTATTGTGTCATATATGCAGCGTTAAACCACACCCAGGTGAACATGTTTGAATAAATTGTGATGAGCTAGGAACCAGATGTTTGTTGCTTCACAGAGGCTGCTTCTGGTAGATTCCATGTCTGCGACTACAGAAGAGTCCTTCAGAGAGAGAGAGGCCCATGGTGGAAGGGGGCATGTATTTTGGTGCAAGGAGATTCTGATGAGGATGAACTTCTTGGTGTGGAGAGTCAATAATAGAGCGCTACAAACAGAGGAGAATATTCAGAGAAAAGTGATCTACATGGAATCTCGGTGTTATTGCTATGAGCACTCTAGTATTGAGACAGCGGTTCATCTATTCTTCCGAGGGAAATGGGCCTCTCTTCATTGGTCCTCCTTCTCCCACTCTCTGCTTGAAGTTAGTTAACATGGGATTTGTCGGTGGTTTGTGGTAGCTTGGTTCTAGGGGACGCATAATAGGGCCATGGAAAGGACGATTAGGGTGATCATCTTGGTTGATGTCTACTGGTTCCTTTGAGAGGCACGTAACCAGGTTAGGCTGGGCTCCAAAAGGCCCCATTTGTCCCTTCTGATTAGGATCAAAGCTCTCATTGTGGAACTTGCATCCCTGGATAAAGGGGGGATTGAATCGGTGTTCCTTTTTAACAATCTTAAGAGACCATGCATTCCTCAAAGGAGGGATGGTTATTGGGTAAAGTGGAAGCCACAAAGCCACAGGTTGAAACTGAATATCGATGGGACTTGAATGAAAGGAGTGATGAGGGGTGGAGGTTTACTTTGAGACTGTTGGGGTTCGGTGTACGTTGCTTTTAGTGCGTTTTATTGTCCTGGTAACTCCATGAGGGAAGAGGTTCAGGCTCTCCTTTCAGGCCTTATGATTTTCAAGAGAAGGGGCTTGAAGGTGACAGAGATTGAATCAAATTCAGAGGTTCTGGTTAGGGATGTGTAGGGAAGTTATGGGATTCCTTGGGACCTGACATACATTATTCGAAGGTGCAAGACGGAAACATGGCATGGAAGGTTAATTCATCATTGTTGGAGGGAATCCAACTTTGCAGTTGACTCGCTGGCTCGTCTGGGCAGGCAGGAGGACTCTCTTTTAGTTTATGATAGTCCCCACTCTCTTCCCCTAGAGTGTTTATGTGTGGTTCAAGGGGTTGCCCTTGGACTGCACCACTTTCGCCCCCCTTGAAGGGATTTCCTTTTTCTCTCTTGTTTTCCTTTAAAATATTAATAAAAAATAACATTCAGTCTAGAGGTACATTTATTGATAATGAATTTATTATAAATAAATCTTCAGAGACATTTAAAAAGTGCACCCTATCTTAAAAAAGAGGACCTCTTATTATAATTTCTTTACATTTATAAATTTATTTGGATATAAAAAAATAAATCTGAATATCCTCCCAACCTCCCTCCCTTCATCCTAAGATCCTTCCTTTCTACATAAATCCATCCAAGGAATTCCTTTTGTATAAATCAATAGAAGATACCCGAAAATGAGGCAACGTTCATCAATAAATGATTTTGATTTATTTATTCATTAAAACCCTTGAAAAATATTTATTTCAGGATTATAAAATTACCATAGTACCATAAGTATAATTATATGTTTTTATTTTAAGTTCACAACCTAAAAAAATACTTCAATCAAATAGAATATCAAATCAATGTTTATATGTACTACAAACTACCACCTCATGAACCGATGTAATTAAATATCCAATTAACAACTTTAAAGTTTGAGAATAATGATGGATTTATAGATTATTTATTATATATATTATTTTAAATATTTTATTATGATTTTTAATTGTTATATCACACATAACATCATGATTTCCATTTGTGGGAAAATGATAACGTCACTCAAGTGTATGAAGGAATACCACCCCACGAAGAGATGAGATTCATTCACTCTTTACATGAAATGTATTAAGGATGTTTTAAATAAACAAATGATATATATATAAATCCCATCACTTTGTGAGGCCTAACATCTCTATGAATTGTGTATTTTACTCTCTAATTTTCATAAAACACCATAAATATATATATATATATAAAATATATGATATTATATCATGATTATCATTTTATATATTATTAAATCATGTTTTATAAATTTATAAATTTAATTCATCTATTAGGATCTTAATGTAGTATCAAGTCTCATTTAGAACATTATGAACATGTTTCAATGTACCAATTTTTTACAAATATTTCAAGAATTATGGGTACCCCAAGAAGGTTTTGTTTATTTATAAAGTCCATTTCATCAAGGTATTTCATGAATAATAAGTGATTATAGAGTTTCATGTTCCAAATAAATTGTTTTATTAGATATATAACTTATATAATCACTACTACATGGTTAATAATTAGATTATGTGATATTGTGTAGGGAACACTAGCAATATAATTATAGGATTTCTATGGCATACCTATTTTTATATATGATACAATTATAGATAAACACTTCTAAAATGTTATTAGGCAATAAATTTTATTGCTGTAATGTATCGATAGAAAATGAGATTAATCTCCCTAATGATTGTGAGAAATTATATATAAGGATTAAAACACTGAGATAGTACAAGGTTCTAGGATACATTGACCTTACTTTCCCAATTAAAATCCAACGGTGTTATTTAGTTTATTTATTTTCATTATTATCATATTTAGTAAATATTTTAATTTGTTAAATTTCTTCCATGACATATAAAATTTATTGTTTTAATTAGTATGTTAGTATATATTCTTAGGTTTTTTTAATATTGGTTACTTTTAGTTTCCAATACAGGTCTATATTTAAATGTTCAAATTTTTCTTTATTGTTAACATGTCACGACCCGTCCTCAGGACCTGTGTCGTGACTACCCCTAGGCCGCCTTCTATAGGCCAGGGGCTGGCAACTAGCACCGGCATAAATCCCTAAGATGTGAAGGCATTGAATTTATAAAATTAAACACACTCAACTGAGTACATAACTGGAAGCAAAACACTACGTAAAAACTGTATACAAAAGTAGTGCTGAAAAGTAAAGGGGCCGGAAATACAAGCCCAACTATAAAGTACAAGGAAAAGACAAAACAGTTGGAAGGTGACAGGCAGATCCTGGATCATCCACCACAGATCCTACCTAAACGGTAGGTACAAATATCCTCCTTAGCGCTCCACATCCGTTAGTCTCTTACAGGTACCGACTTGTTAGGAGGTCCACCTACAGGTACCGTCCAGTCCTCGTACACTCTGCCTCAGTCAGCACTATTCGTCATCTGCATCCTACATAATGAGGTGTGGGCAAAGCCTGTGTAGGGGTGAGTATAACGATACTTAGTAGGGATCACGAGACCCTCAAGGTCTCACAAAATCAAACAAGGATAAACTGGAAAGAATGAGATCAACTGAATTTCTCACTTAGAGATATGACCATAAATATACCTAAATTTATCAAATGACACATCCCAATCGCGAGGAAAAAAATAGTTCCTGAATCAGTTCACACATGTATACAACTTTGTAGAG
The DNA here is from genome assembly GCA_963277665.1 of Viscum album. Taxonomy (NCBI): domain Eukaryota; kingdom Viridiplantae; phylum Streptophyta; class Magnoliopsida; order Santalales; family Viscaceae; genus Viscum; species Viscum album. The sequence continues at coordinate 496,534,971 of OY728132.1, forward strand.
ATGTTCAGATGATCAGATATAGCCATTGAATCATCTATGCTGTCATACCAACACATGATCTAGAACCAGCTATTCTGTCGGACCAACACATGATCCAAGAACAGAATTCAAGACTGTCTGACCAACACATGATCCTGGAACAGTCGTCACAGCTGTCAGACCAACACAGGATCCAGGTCCAGTTATTCTGTCAGACCAACACATGATTCAGGAATAGAAGTCAAGACTGTCATACCAACACATGATCCAGGAACAGTCGTCAGAGCTATCAGACTAACACATGATCCAGGTCCATATATTCTGTCGGACCAACAGATGATCCAGGAACAGAAATTAGAACTATCGGGCCAACACATGATCCAGGAACAGTCATCAGTGCACATGCAGCTACAGAGTTCCCCTTAGGTATGATTTATTCTGGGAGGGTCCACTCCTCAAGCCAAGTGTCTATGTTCCAACTACAACAAAGTACCACAATGAAGTATCTCAAGGGACTGCCTCATCATAGGGGTCTCAATGCAACAGACGGCGTGCCGATCAGATGCCGAGTCTGTGAGCTATTGGAATTTCTCTTCCATGGGCCCGATTGGATTTTAGGTTCAAACCAACCCGAACATACCCCAACTGTGTCTAAACCTATAGTGTGGAATGCCCGAACGAACTATCTCGGTCTATGATTTCTATCACTTTAGATGTTTTGGAGATTGGAAAATTATAGCCCATGATATGGGAAAATAAGTTATTTCGGGCTAAATGGGTCCGGACTGTGGTTTGACCCGGTCCGCGGGTCTGACCCGGTCCGTGGTTCTGAACTGACCAGATAGGGCGGCTCAGCCCGAGGGGGCGGCCCGGCTGGGCGGCGGCCTGGCCAGGATGGCGGCCCGACCCGGTGGGGTGGCCTGGTCTGGTCGGCCTTGCGGCCCGGTCGACCTGGTGGCCCGGTTTACCTGGCAACCCAGCAGCCCGTCGGGTGTCCGCCTTAGCCGTGATCGTGGGGAAATGCACGTCCCCTAGCTTGTGAATGGACAAGACATTCAGTTAGGATCCCAAACCAGCTCTAGGTCACCGCGGTACACTTCGGTTCCCACCCATAGCACGATCCGGCGGTCGGCTCAGCCGGCCGCCCTCCTCTCTCTATCGCAGCCTATGGACGTGGTTCTTCTTCGGAGTGGCATGATGGTGCTGCGCCTAGCCCATCCAACTTCCGTGGCATATGGGGTCATGAATCATTATTCCAGCGCGGTACGATGACACCGTTGCGGCCCACCTGGCCGCAACCCGATTCTTTGCACGGCGCGACAACGCCACCCCACTTCAGCGGCCCGCAAGGCCTTGCACCGTCTACTTATTCTGTGGCCAACTCGGTACGGGTCGTCGCATGTTCCATCGCGGCCCATCGGCCATGGACTATTTCTCCACTGTGGTGCTCTCTTCTGGAAGCGCCATTGCACTGCCTTCATTATCAACAAAAGAGAATAACAAAGGGGGAGGGTCGGGTCATGTTCGTGCGCTCTGAGCCCTCCTCGTTATGGAGATATTTAAAACAGCAATAAACATTTCATACATTCAACGATGTCGAAAGGGAATAATAAATCAACTCCAATCCCCATTCCTCAATTGTCAATGATTTTTGACGAAGTCACGGAAAGGCGACGTCAATTCGTCAATTAATGTGGAGTGGCACCTTAATGAGGGAGCTCAAGAGTTTTCCCACACTTATGGGGAGTTCAAGGGTTTAAACCCCGTGTGGTCCCCAAATTTTTTATTGCAACAGATGTTTAATCTTCGGGTGGGTACCACCTAATAATATCCTCTCAAGGGAGGTTTTGTGTGGGTGGCCCCCACCTCTAACCTCCATTTTGAGGTTTTAACAACCTCAAATAAAAATAAAGTAACACCTTATTTTTATCTAATTTAATTAAGAAACCCCAAAATCTAACTTCCATTCTCATTAGAACACAACTGCGGTGAAGGTTTCCTTTAGTGAATTCTGGAACTGTGAGTTCAACGGTGCCCTCGGATTTCAATTCTGAGCACCGGTTCAAAAGTTATAAAATGCTGCTTGCGTGTTTACTAAACGTACCTGGAAAAAAGTTCAGATAATTATTATCATTCACCTCAACCCTTGTTGGTCGAGGTTAGGGTCTTCCTAGGTGTAATATGCCCCAACGAACCCAACGGTACCCTCAGATTTTCAATTTGAGTTACCATTTAGATTTCATTAATTTTACTATAAAATAATTGTCAATTAATTATTTTATTTGTGGCCAAAAACTAACTTTTTCTGATGACACACGCCATCAAATGTTATTATCTTCTTAAATAAAGAATTCCTTCAAACGTTCTGTGGTGGTCTCGGATTTTTAATCCGAGCTACCATTTGTCAGTTATAAGCATATGAAAAATAAAATAATTTATTTAATTATTTTATTTATTGCTATGCCAAATTTGGGTTCTCTCACAGGGGGCCCGTGCCAACTAATATTAAGTTGCGCATAGGGTAAACCCGCCTCCTAAGCACAACGGTACCCTTAGATTTCTAATGTGAGTTACCGTTTAAGACTTATTCCACTTTTTTAGGAAAACTACTTACGCGCATTAACTTATGCTTAACAAATACTTCGACGGATCATTCTGGGCACTCTGGGCCTTGGAATCGTGCGCCGTCAGATTTCGCGAACCCGTAAAATTCCCATTTAAATAATATAAATTACATGGAAATTTTAGGCCTTTACATAACAATTTAAGAGATGATATAAATAATATTGAAGATTACATGGTAAGGAGAGGATTTATAATTTAAACACTAATATTTTTTTGATTTTAAAATGTATTCAACTCCTTAAAACATATTAACGAGTGATTATATATATATATAGGATAAAAATATTTTTTTAATGATAGTGAAATAATAAATGGAATCATGTGATACATCTTAGTTGTACTAGAGAACATAATATATTTTTTTATTTTCAAATATTCATTATAGGGGTTTATTATTAATGATTATGCATGGGTTGTGTAGAGGGTGCCTATATTTATATTTGATCAATCCTCTAAATATTTCACGTTCTATAAAATATATTGTATTCATAATTTTACATCCAAGTGGATTTTACAATGTAGTCACATAGAGAGAGGGGAGTGAAATGATGTTAGAGGGTAAATATAGTTCATGAGAAGATCATTATTACTTTTTGTTATTTATGTATTATTTTTTAATATACTATATTTGTATTACCAATTTCTACTACCTTTCATTTGTGTTTTTGTAAAATTGTTTTAATTGGCAGTGGATTGTTTATTTCAATGCGAATATAAAATATTGGATTCATTTATTCTATTGTGAAAATTAATTTTATTTGTATGGTCGTCAAATATATATATGATTTATGTTGGATTCCAAAAAAACATTCAATTGTGTAATTAATTATGATTTAAAGTCGATTAATTTCTAGATATAGACTTTTGACTCCATAGAACTAGTTTTCAGCCCATATGGATTGAGAATTTCCTCCATCCCTTCCCACATGCTAACACTAGTTCCATATTGAGTGGTGAACTGGGTTTTTTGTAAAAAAATGAAAATAAATCTCCCAATATTATCTGTAAGGTAATGATATACTCGAGATAGGGTGATAAAATCATTAATATTGAGGGTATGGGGAGTTTATCTAACACATCCATTTTTACCCTGGATATTCCTAGGGATTTTGGCTTTTTTGACTTTAATTTTGATATATATTGATATATTTCATGAATATATTTATTTATATTATTTTTTACAAATATATATATGTCGAGTGGGATGGTAAGATGACTATTTTATGTTATTTTGAATAACATATGAGAATAACTAGGGGTCTATTGTCATATTTCATGTTGTTGAAAACCATCCCTAGCCCATGGGAATGATTTTATTTATATTCCTCTCACAGTTTCATGTTATGTTCATGGATAAAAAAACCATGTGACCACAAAATAAGAAGTCACTAGACCCTCTTTAATATTTATTATCTACCAATTATTCTTCTAGATTACTTTTTATGGGTATTTTTTATTTAGGATGAGTAAGAGAAAGTTTTTATAATATTTTGGTGGTGTTGGATTTGGGGATTTTTGTTATTTTTTTTGAAAGATAGTTGATTTAAATAAAATATGATATTTTCAAAATGTAATAAAAAATATAAAAAAATGATTTCAAAGGATTTATATGTTTTTGAAATAATAAATTGTTTTTAAAATTAAAATATTAAACTTGAAATTTTTTTAAGTGTACTATTGAGTTTTATAGAGTTTTCATCAAATAAAATGAAATAAGCTAAAATTTTATATTTTTTTAATTTATTTAATGATTTTAAAATTGAGTCATATGATTTCCAATATATTTGAAATATTAGAACATTTTCAGGATTATGATGTTGAATATATGAATTTTTAATCTTGTATTATGGAATATTATCATGATTTTGAAATTATTTTAAATGGGCTTTCCAAAATCTACTTGATGGATTGATTTATTTGGTAAAAATAATTACATTATCCTTTTTTTATTGACTTTTGGTTTATTTTATTGATACAATATTAATATTGGTTGTTCATGAGTTAGTGTTTTGTTTCATTATTATCATGTACTCATTTTATAAATATCCTTGCTTATTATTCATAGTTCTTTCTGATTGTTGACTCTACCAATCTTCCTAGTGGTGTGTTTGAGTTAATGCATCATTGAATTTTTATTCATTGTCCGAGATCTCTTAGATTCAAATTCATTTAAAAATCATGTTTTTTATCATGAATAATGATTGTGAATTCTTTCTTTTATACTATCCTTGTTTGATGGTGAATTCATCAAGGTCATGAGGGTAGTGGTGGCATCCACAACACAGCAGGGTGTATTAGGTCATTTTCTACATAATTTATTAAGATAAACTTATTTTATTTGAGTTAAGAGTAGGATGAACCCAATATTAAGAGGAATTAAATCCTTGTGAGTTACACCATACCATATTATCATCCTTCTATGAGGAAATTTTCTTTGGTACATTCTATGTGCAATAGTTTTGGACATTCTATGCCCTCTTATTAGATGTATATTAACCTATAATTATTGTGTTAGGTATATTACTTTAATAAGTATTGATAATTGGGTTCTCATAGTCTAAAATCATGTAGTAGTTTAAGGAGACTGTTCTAGATAGTACCTTAAATTCATTTTCTCTTTTACTCTTCTTACCATCTAGTTTTTTTGTTGGCACTCACCTTTGTTGTGGATTTTGCGATTTTTTCACCAATATATCTTTTAATGGATGAAACATACATTTCCATATTTTTATTTATTTAATACAAGTGGTTGTGTCTCTAGCATAGATATACCTAATTGTAGCATCTCTGGAAAGTGTTCCTGGGTACGACTTGAGGTAATATAGTTCATGACAATGGGCCTTACTGCATACCTAGTTTCATACTCCCTTGGGATATGCTTTGTGAGTTAACAAATTCTTCATATGAAATCATGAATTATTAAAATAAATGTTGGTTATAAATAAAATATTAATAATCTAAGGTGCCATATATTAAAGAAGGTTTCATAATATAAAAATCATATGAGTGAATGTTCAAGATTATGGGGTTCCTTAACTTGATAATTGTTATTTACTATATTCTATTGGTTTCTGTCAATCGCTAGATCCCAAAAGATTAGAATTAATGGTTATTTTAATTGATAATGAAACTATTTTCTGACAATGAAAAATATTCTTTGGGATAAATAATTAGAAACCTCTTTTCTATTCCCATATGACTTTCTCATGTTATGAATCATGGTGGACATCCAAATGAGAAAAAGAGGGAACAACATTATATTGAGTCTTTCGTGAGGAAACATCCCACAAAAATTAGAGGGAAGTATAATCAACATATTACTGAACAATGGAAGAATATATATATATATTCTCCATTTTCTTGTGTTCATATATGGATAAATTCATTCAAGTTTTTTATCATTTAGAAGGATAAGCAGAACTGTGGTTGACTCAAATAATGAATAAAATATTGAAAATGAGATTGAATAAATGTATTGGGATGAGTTCAAGAAATTATTTTTCAATATGTTAATTACTTGTAATCTTCATTCCAAGAAAAGGAAAGAGTACTTAGAGTTGATGGAAAGGGATAAAAAATTTATTGATACCTATGAGGATAACTTCAAGAGACTTGTGAGGTACACATCTGGAAATGTCATTCAACCCAAATGTAAATTTGATATGTTCTTTAGTGGCATATAGCCAAGTATCAGAAGGGTTATACTTATAAGAGACATTATTATCTATCAATATATTGTGTTTTTCAAAATAATGGTGAAAATGGATGATAGAGATGTGCATCAATCCGTTAGTTTTGAGAAGATAATGAAGATGGAGTTTAAAAGAAATTCTAAAAGCCCTAAAGAGAAGAAGACAATCATTCCATTTTTCAATTACAGTGTGATAGAGTATAGAGGAAATTTCCTTAAGTTTTATAATTTTTTTTTGATTAGAAGTTAAGGCCACTAAGAAATGGATTACTAATGTTTTTGGAAGATGTTATATAAAATTGTGAATAGAGAAATAGTGGCACAAAATGAACCCCCTACGATTCAGTTCTACAAGTATAAGGGGAATGTCAATTATTATAACTTGTTCCAAAACCTAATTTCTAGTGATGATGATTGTTGTTAAAAAACTCTTAATCTAATGGATAAATGGAAATCTCATAAATCTCTATTTTTGACGAGGGGTGTGATAACGATGTGATGTAAGTTGCACTTACTATCCACTTTAGAAATTCTGTTATCTTATTTGTTTCGGGATCTACCCACTCATACATATATAATTAATTTGAAAGTAGTGTTAAGATTACAAAAAAATATTAGATGTAGAAATAACAGTGAAAACCCCCAATGGTATAATGATTTCATCCTTTGTCTATGATTCCTTTCTAGATAAATCTTATGGGAGTTTATTTCCTACACCTATTTTTGTTATTCATTTGGTTGAATTTGATGAAATCTTAGACGTGGATTGGATTTATCTACATAAATCCCACATTAATTAATGAGTAAAGAAATTTAAGTTTTATATTTCAAACCCTCTAATGATCATACCTTAATGTGATGATAATCATGAACTTCATATAGAGATTACAACGAATTTATGGGTCTTAATACCTTTCAAATGGGTTTTTTTAATCTCAAATGGTTGAGTAAAAAATAAATATTGATGATATTACTATTGGTCAAGAATTTGTGGATGTCTTTACTAAATTTTTTCATAGATTCCACTAAAATGTAGAGTTGAGTTCTCAATAGAACTCATACATTATTCCACACTAATTTAAAATACTCCTCATAGAATGGCCCTAATTGAGTTTTAAGAATTAAAGAATAATCTCCATGAAAATATTGAAAAAGGAATCATTCAGCCATATATATCACCTTGGGGTTCAATAGTATTTTTAGGGAAAATAAATATGGATAAATGAGACTCTACATTGATTATCAATATTCAAATAAGATCACAATCAAGAACATGTATCCACATACCCATATTGATGAATATTTATATCAACTAAACAGAGAACAATACTTTTCAAAGAATGACCTTCATTCTGGATATCATTAACTAAGGTTTAATATAGAGTATATACAGAAGATATCATTCAGTACAATGTATAGAAACTATGAATATATAGTTGTGCCTTTTGGGCTTAATAATTCAACTAATATCATCATGAATTTAATGAATAGGGACATTAAAGGCTTACTTGATCAGTTTGGAGAAGTATTTATAGATGATATTCAACTATATTGAAAGAGAAAACAAGATGGTGATGATTACTTGATAATAGTACTAAAGACCCTATGACAGGCAATGATATATGAATAATTTACAAAGTATGAATTTTGGTTTGTAAAATGATTCATTTCTGGGTCACATAATCTAAAGAGATGGTATAGATATAGTTCCATCAATGAAAAAGTCCATTGAATGATTAAATATACCAAACATGGTTACTAATATATATATCATTTTATATAGATATTATCTACTATTTGTAGAGAATTTCTTTTCACCATCTAATCTTTATTCCAATTTATCTTTCAAGGGTTTTATGATCCTCTCAACATATGAATGTGAGGAAAATTTCAAGGAACAAAAGAAAAGGTTAGTCTATGCACTTATTCTTACATTGACCAGTAGTGGAGAAGAGTTTTCTAAAATTATCAATTCATCCAATAAGGTTTTGGGATGTGTTCTTAGGCAGAATAACATGGTTATCAATTATGCTTCATTTAAGTTGAATATTAATGAAAAAATTACCAAAATCATGATTTTAACATAGAAGCGTTAATTTTTAAATTAAATATTTGAAATAACTATCTTTATGGAGGAAACTTTGATATATTTACTGATCATAAAGTCTAAAATATATATTCATGGAGATTGAGTTGAACATGTGCCATAGAAGATGGTTAGAGTTGATAAGGGATTATGATTTCTCATAATATTACCATCCTAGGAAAGAGAACAATGGGGTGATGATTTGTGTCCAAAGGATCATGATAAATTATCCATGATGAGGATCATGGAAGATCCAATATCTATAGATTTAAAAAATATTTTTCTAGAAATACTAAAGAAAGTGGTAAAATCATATCTTTATAAAATGAGTGTTCAACCCTCAATCTAGGTAAAGATTAATGAGGCATAGAAGGAAGATGTAGAGATAAAAAAGAACATTAGAAATGTTCATATGGATGGAATTATAAGGTTTATGAATAGTTTTTGGGTTCCTTCCATACCTGATTTCAAGAAGGATTTGTTAGAAGAAATCTCATAGTTAATCATTGTCTATTAATCTTGGAGGTACAAAGATGTATTGGTGCATGAATTAATTATTCTGGTCGGGTGTCCTAAAGTGATATATCATAGATTTCGTATCTTGATGATTGTTAGTCAATATCATTACTATATTAGTACACGTCATTGATATTAGTGAATAATTATCTATGGATCTACTTCCTTGAATATATATTAAGGATGTGGTAATTCTTTATGGAGTACCACTTTACATTGTATCAGATTAGGACCAGAGGATTACTAAAAAATTATGGTGAAGTCTTAAGTAGTAACATGATACAAAATTTAGTTTCATCACATCTTATAATCCTCATATGGATGTTTAATCTAAATTTAAAATTAAAACCCAGAGTATATATTGAGATCACAGTCATTGGATTGAAAAGTTGTTGAGATCAACACCTTCCTCTATTTGAGTTTTCATGAAATAATAATTGTCACTAAAGAATTCAGATGGAACCTTATAAATCTATATATGGAATAAATGAAGTGCTCCAATGTTTATGGGATGATATTAGAGAGTTAAATTGGTCGGGACATGATATCGCTGATGAAATAGTTCATAAGGTTAGAACCACTCAACATTATATCAAGGTAGTTCAACGTCAGCATAAAATTTATGCTCATAACCGATAGGGATATCTATAATATGATGTTTGTGAATTTCTTTTCTACAACTATCTCCATCGAAATTTTTAGGTCATTCAGAGAGAAAGGGAAACTATTCCCAAGGTATGTTAGTCCCTTTGATATTCTTGATCGTATAAGGATGGGATCTTATCCATTAGAATTTACTCTAAATATCTCTTAAATACATGATGTATTCCATGAATCCCTCATGAAAATTTATATACAAAACCCATTACATGTAATGAACTCCGAAGTCATATCATTGGTGTTTGACCTTTCTTATGAAGAACAACCAGTGGAAATTCCCGACCGATTAGAAAAAATCTACGAAGCAAGACCACTGACTTGGTCAATGTATTATGAAGAGATCACTAGTTAGAAGAAGTTACATCGAAAAATTAGGATATGATGATGTATAATTACAACCATTTTTTCCCAGAGTGATGAATTTTGTGGGTGAATTTCGTTATAAAGGGGTAGAATGTATCACCCGGGGTTATTATAGACCTTTTTTTAAATAAATTAAATGTACATTTATGTCTTGGGATGATCTAAGTGAAACATTCCTTTCACATTGAACTGAATTGAAATACATATCACGAATATCAACATAGTGTATGTCACATGCAACACCGACTTGGCGTATGTTACACGCAACACCGATGTTTCTACGAAACTTCCTTTTATTATTATAATTACGTAAATTATATAATTATAACATACATGTTTAAATTCAATATATGAATATTAACAACTAATTTTAAAATATTATTTATAATTACTTTATATAAATAAAACATATTGAGAGTGAATGATATAATTGTTCATAATATCATTATACATTTAAAAATACTAGTTTTCACAAATTAACTACTTTTAATGTCTTTTAGTAAAAAAAAAATTAATTTTAAAAAAATTTAGAAATTTACTATAATAAAATTTCCTTAATTTTATAAATTTTATTTCTTAATTTATCTTTGGATTTTGTTTTGGTTTTTTCTGAGAAACATTATTTTTTGATGAATATTTACAAATACTTAATTTTAATTCCGAATTGATTTTTATTATAATTTATTTATATTGTTAAATTATAGTTTAATTTAATTTCAAAGGTTAATTGGATAATATTTTTTACAATGAATCCAAATTAGGTAATTGGACACAACTTCAAATCTAAATTAGATATAAAAAACATAAAAACTTTTGATCATTTTTTACTTTAAAAACTTATAGTGGCATCCCGTCAAAAAGATTAATATTAAATTTATGATAGCCACTTCTGTGTTCAGAAATTGGTAAAATGGATTCCATGTTTGGAAAAAGAATAATTTGTAATGATCAATACCATCACCAATTTTTTATAACTATAATATTATTGAATTCAATTAAAATTAATTACATCTATGAAGGTAAATTTATGCTTAATTAGGGTCTAAACATTATATTTAAGACCCCAAACGACATATAATACTATAATAGAGCCATTTGATGTTCATATATAATGTTTTCCTCCCTTATATCTAACATGGTACATTATTAGATCCACATGAAATATGATTTTTTTATGTAATTCCTTTTTCAATATATTTCAAGATGGCCACTCCTCCTCCACTATAAAAAGGTCTCCCCTACTCAAACATCCTCACATATCTCAAGCCCATTCATCATGCCAAAATCTGATAAAATAAACTCACAAAATACAAACCTTCATCCTCAAAGCCTCCCCTTGATAAATAAACAATCCAAGGAATCCTTTTGGCATAAACTAAAAGGAGTCACCCAATTAAGTGGTAGCATCTTCTATCGAGCCCTTTTATTTTATTTTCGTTCTATAACCCCTCCACTCCCGTTATTCCATAATGGTTTAAAAAAACTAGTATATTAAATTTAATTGTATTATTTTATGATTTGTTTTAAACCTACACTTACAAACACCTACGTACAAAGTGTTACAGACATACTGTTTATGTGAATTATGAACTTCCGCCTCACAAAATGATGATTGTTCATTTTTTGTTACAACCATGATTGGTGGAAATTAAGATGTAAAATATATTTATAAATGATATATATTATATTTATTATTTATGAAATCTTATTTAATCCTTTTATAACAATTTTTATTATAATTTCTATTTTTTGTTAATATGATAATTTCCTTTGAGGAAATGTGGACTATTGTACCCTCAAAGCAATGTGTTTCATTCACACACTACATGGAATGTATTAAGTATGGGTTTAGTGAATATATATTATATATATGATATAATAATGATACATCAATAAAGATATAAATTAAAATTTTGATACATATATTTCATTTACTTTCTTTCTTTTAACATGACAATTAAAAGGAAATAGTGTTCATGCGTACGTACGACCTACCATCTCCATAAATGGTGTATTCCTTTTAATAATTCTATATTAAATGGATTATTATAAGAATAATATACTGAATATAAATTATATTTAATTAATTTTTTACTTTTTTGAAATCAAGATATATTTATAAGTACCAAAGATATAACAAATTAAGAAACATGTGAAAAATAAAGAGGATATTACCCGAAGTAAAACCGTAACATATAATTGATAAGCCAGAATTAATATAAATCCATAATAAAAACATATATGGTATTAGAAGTAATAATATTTTTATTAGATAGATTTAAAATAAATATATATTTATTATTCATGGTGTTGTAACGATTACGATGAGAGTCAAGACACAATGTAAATGGATTTCATCTCACTTTTTATAGCTATAAGATACATTTTTTGTTCACCACTATTATATTTTTCATGGTGTATATACTTAACATGAAAGTATTCTATGATAATAATTATTAAATTTATGGGTATTTAAATATCCATTCCATGATATTTCATTCATGGGTGTTAATATCCCAAAAATTACCTAATCGATAACGTAGTTTCATCTCAATTTTTCATTCATTGAGACACATGTTTTTATGCAACAATATTCTTTAATGAGGTTTATATAATTAAAATTGGCATGTTATGTCATGAATATATTTATTATCACGATATTTTTAGCTTCATATAATTTTATTTTCTTAAATGTAGAGTATCATTCCATGTTACCAAGTGATAATAATTTATGGAAACAATCTAATCACATTTCATGACTGTTTATGTTTATATTTTCTTTGATGAATTATTATTACCAATATCTAATGAAACATCATGAGTTCCTTTGTTCTCTATTTGTATAATGTTTTATATATTGAAAAATGTTATGTAAAGTTAATGTCTATATAGAAGGGCCTCTATATTTAATCTATATCATACTATATGTCCTCTCTAATGATATTTCATTTGTTATTATCTAAATTTCTCAAAAAATTGTCTCTATATATCTTTAAAATTTTATCAACCATTATTAATTGATAATGTAACTAATTTTTTAAGGATTTAAGAAAATTTAATCTCTATTTTCTTATTCCATATTATAAATGTGTACTCACACCCACGAAGCGAGTGATGTGTTCTCACAATCAGTAAAGTGAGGGATATCCTTCAATGGGTTTCGTTAAAAAACTACATAATAGAAATTGAGTATTTCTTTCAATTACTAAGGGAGGAAATTTGATACATGGTCTCCCTTAAAATAAATGAAATATTCAATTTTGATTAGACTTTGGGTTAAAGATATAAGGTCAATGATGGAGTTTATATCAAACTCCTTTATCAAATAATATTTTTCTCCCAATATATTTACTCTTTAAATCATTCAATATCAAATCAGAAAATGTTATTAAATGTGACTCATAATTTTTATAGTCTTATTACTCACATAATTGAATTTTATATATACATTTAAATATGAATTTCATAAAATATTTATCACTCTATAGATTTCATCAAATTGATTTATTTATCATTTAATTATACCGTTTTATTATTATTTTCTCTTTTCATTTGTTTTAATTTATGTAAAATCATCCAAATACATTGAATTTTGTACCATATTCTACTAATAAATTACAAATTTCATAGATTAACTTTTCTTACATGAATATTTTTTTTTTCTGAATTTTGGTTCATTAATAATAATATACTTTACTATAATGGCAATTATCAAAAATAATTTTACAATGGTTGCATAGTCACTTTAAGTGTCCCAATACAGTGTTCATTTCATTGGAAAAGTAAAAGACATTAACATTTAAATATATTAAAAACAATATTTCTAAATAAATATTTTATTCGTGATAGAATTATTTGAAATGGTTAAAATGAATTTGATACTTTTTTTGTTAATATCATTTTCATCATGGATATATTTATATTACATAATTATCCACAATTTAATATATCAATATAAATTTTATATTAAATCATTAAATCAAATTTAATGTGTATCCATATAAGTTATATGTGAAAATAAAAAATGATCATTCACATAAATAACATAAAACAAACAATTTGGTTGATATTTTATAAAAGAAATTCAATAGAGAGGGAAAATAATTAATATATTATTTTTAGAAAATAATAGTATATCATTATTCTAATAATTTAAGGTTAATATTAATGAAAAATTATTTTATTATGTTGTAAAGAGGAGAATTTAAATATAGAGACATGGGTTTTAAAATAGATATTTTGACAATATAATGACTAATGAAATAAGGTTTTTGATAGGTAAAGGGTGGTAATTAATAAGTAAAACCCTCAATCAGTCAAACACATGGATTATGAAAAATGATTATATTAGAGTGAATAAGATAAATCACATTTTTAAAAACACAAGGCATAAATATTTCCACTAAAATATATTAATATATTTGTAACACCTCTTGGTTTCCATGAAGTAGATATTTATTTCTTTGACGTATTACATTACATGAAACACCGTCTTATATTCTGTTACATTCAACATTGATTTTGTTTGAAACATCAAATTATTATTGTAATTATTTAATCATGAAAATTATAACATATATTTTAGAAGGGTGGGTATGTACCAGATTAACTAAATTATGAAAATATGTTTTTTTAAATTATATATAATTATTTTTTAGTGGATAATTTAATATAAATGAAAAAAAAAACATTTTTTTTAGAAAAGATAATGTTTTTCTGAAAATCTATTTAAATATGGAAAAGTATCATTTATAATAATAATTAAAAAATTCACTCTTGTTGTATTATATTAATGAAATTTATATTCAGTTTGATTTTTAACATTCACATGATGGGTTTTCTAGACTTGATATAAGAATTAATCAAATTTTATGTACAAAAGATGGATTTGTATAAAAAGGCAGTTTTCACCCTTTTGATGGAACACATGTTTTAAATATCATTTTTGACACTATTGAAAATTATACATGAAAAAAATATACTACATATTTTATATAGGAATATTAAATTTTAATTTGGTCAATTTTTTTATTTTTATGATATGTTTTTTGTTTTGATGAATAATTGAGAATATTGATTTATAATTGAAAACATATTATTCATCTAAATAATATATTTGGTTAAATTATATTTTTGATCTATTTTAGAGTATAATTTGATCAATTATATATAATTAAATCCAATTTATGTCATTGGAATCAATTTGACACTGAATTTGAATATAAAAATATTTCATTTTTTTGAACATTATCTGTTTAAAAATCAGTTTTCTCACCCATCAACAAGATTAATTGTAAATTAATTCTTTTTCCATTTATGTGTTTTAAATAATGAAAAATGGATTCCATATTTTGAATTTGATGATTCAAATTTATAAAATCATCATATTTTATTTTTGGACAACATGAATAGTAACATTTGTAATTTTATTACCTCAGGTAATGGAAAATCATGTAATTAAGGGTAGGAATAATATTATATATATTTTAAAATTACCATATCTTTTTCCAAAATTTTATTAGATGAATTTAATTATATCCCTAAATCCTAATATTTTAAATCAAATTAATTAATGGAATCTTTTCCATGTAAATGACAAAGATATTATTAAAATCAAAGAGAGTGAAAAAAAATTCCACACTCTTACTTTTAATAAGTATAATATTTATAATATGGGGTTAAATATAGGATATTATAGAAAATATATATTATTATAAAATATAAATTTTTTTCCTATATCTCGAAAAATTATTATAAATTATACTTGATAAAATATTATCATAAGTAATTACACAATAATGATGCATTTAATTATTTCATTAATGAAGCAATCAATTAAATGGTATATTAAATTAAAAAAGAAGTAAATTTAATTTATTATTTTGATTAAGGATTTTTTTTATTATGATATATTTGGGAAATTAGGTTTTTCAAATACATATCATTTTCTTGAAAAATGTAATGTCAATTTAATGTATAGTGTCAAAATAGATACTTATGATATTTTATGAAAAATATATTTTATTAAATAATTTTTATTTCATAAAATTATTATATTAGTAGAAAATAGATTATATATGTTCTAAAATGGCATAAAGTTTATATTTTTGGACCAATTTTCACTTTATATTTAATAATTTTTTTTTATTGAATATGTTTTTACTATAGTTAAAATGAAAATAGGTTAACTAAGGGTTAATAAAAATGACTATGTTTAAAATTAAACCTTATTTTTTCTAGTAAATATTGGTTGATGATATTAAAAAAAATATTTTCTTATATTATAATAAATAGACTTTTTTATTGGGAATTAATTTATTATAAATTAATCATTTGTAAAATTCCAAAAGTTCCCCTCCAGTCTCTTATAATAGGGCACCAACCATTGTCGTTTCATGAATTAAAAAATAATTTTTTTTAGAAAAAATCTATTCAAATATCCATAAAACATACCAAAATTCTTCCTAGAATCCATAATTTGGGTAGAAATCTATCCAAGGGAGTTCATTGGTGCAAATAAAAAGGAGATAATCGAAGAAGAGGCAACATTCATCATCAATTTTTTTATTTCTTACATAAACCCATTAAATTAGTTGTATTTAATGTTTATATAATATCATAAGTATTTGAATATAATTATATGTTGTTATATTAATTTCACAAACTATAACTACACACACTTCCATAAAATGGGATACACAATCATCATCTGTTGGTATGACATACTATTACCTCATGAATTGATTCCATGATTTCTTCCATTACCACCATTAAATATTAAAAATAGTGATTTATTTAGATATTATAGATTATATATAATATTTTTAAGATTATATAAGGATTCTATAATTTTTACGTCACACTTACCTTTAATACACCCATTTTTTGGGAATACGATAAAGTTGATCCTATGTATGGTGGACGACCACCTCATGAAGTGATGTCATTCATTCAAATATTAAATATATTGTATTAAATAAATGTTCAATAAAAAAATTATATATATGAAAAATAAAATTATTTTGCAATGAATATATGTCATATATTTTTCATTCGTTTAATTTGAAATTAATATGAGAATAACATTCATGTGTATATATGACCTACCATCTACTTGAATTTTTTATTTTAATTTCTACATTTTTTTAAACACCATAAATATGTATATTCTTATTATATATGATATTTATATTATTTTTATCATTATATATATGATTAAATCATGATCTAGGTAATATGACCAAAAATAAAAAGCCAATCATGTATGAAAAAGAATACAATAATTACCCCAAACATCACAATAACATAGAATTATTTACAAATTAGTATTATAAAGTCAAAAATAAATAATATATGGAATTAAATATATAAATATGGTTATATGGTAGATGTATAATAAATTTATATTTATTATACATGATTTTTTAATTTTTATGATGGATGTTAAGACATTAGGTTATGAATTTTTTTCTTTGATTTATTTTTGTAGGACATGTTCTTTATACACTACTTGTTTCTTATAAGTGGTGTATTTGATTAAAACGAATGTATTTTATGATTAATACCAAAAATATTATATTATTATCATATACATATCTATTTATTTATTTCATGGAGAATATTAATCAAATAATTATAAATTGTTAAGGGTTTGTTTCACATTCACATTTGTACTCATGATTATTTCATTTTATGTCTCTATTAGGGAATATTTTTATACCATGTCCATGTTTTCTAAAATTATTTTAAATTATATTATTATTCTCCTATGAATTTTGAATGTTATTTTACACATGTTTTTCTTTTTATGATACATTTGTAGAAGAATATATTTTTCATTATCTAAATAATGATCTTTTTGAATGTTCTGACAAAAATATATATGGAAGGAATATTTTTTTGATTATATTATAAGAATGTAGTTTTAGACCATCATGACTTCATAATGATTTAAAGAATCATTTATAATCATATAAATATATTTTAAATGAAAATTTTATCCTTTATAATTTTAGAGCTAATTTAAAAATTTATTTCATAAGGGAGAAGATATTTTCTCAAGAATTATTTTAGTTAATATTTCCAAAAAAAATTACAATTATCATGAAATTATTTTATAGTACTTATTCTTTACATGGATTATGACTTATGTACAAACTTATTATTCTTTATAATAATGGTGTATGTTTATGATGGAATGATATTTATAAAACCAATTTATTTTTCGTAAGTTATGTTATGATGAAGTGTTTAGGAAACAAATATCTTTACATTGGTTCTAAATGGGGAATTATTTATGGTTATGTGGAACACATATTTATAGATTTCATTATGTGTTGGGTGATTACTATATCTCCATCCAACTAATTGGATAATGATAAATATTCATTGATATCAAAGGGTTAATGGGAGGGAATTCTATGCCAGCAACAAGAGGGTATATAGGAGGTCACACAAAAAATGGAAAAAGAGGGTATATAGTAGGCAATCATATGCCCAAAACAAGAAGGTATATAGGATGTCATCTGATGCACAAAGTAGGTACAAAGGCTATTATACGAAGACAAGCATACTATGAATTTATTTTTAGGTATCATTGACATAAGATTTTCAAATATTTTTGGCATCCCACAAATTCCTTGTTTTATGTCATAGTTATACTCTTAGATATAATATGATTTGAATATTTTTTGATTAATGTATAATGGACATTAAATATTACATTACAAGATTCAAGATTATGATATTTTGTATTCATGGTATGATATTAGAATGATAAGATCATCTTTTTTACCTTTATTATCATGTTATTCTTTTGTTTCTTACATGTTTATACTTACTAAGAATCTTAGATCCCCCTATCGTCTATATCCTTTCTATAATTTATGAAAATGGTTTTTGAGTAGGAGTACAAAAGGGTAATATCTTTATGTGAGATATTAAATATCTTTCACAAAATTAGTAGAACATGTTCAATGATTCCAATAGATCTAATATATTAGAGTCCTTGGGATTATGTTTTCATAATATAATGAATATTTATTTTAAGACATGTAATATTGATTTATGAATATACTGCATCATTATATTTTGTATTGGAGGAATGGTTTAGTAAATCCTTAGAAACTTGGATGAAAAAACATTAATAATATCCATTAGGATAACATTATGTATAGGTTAATATCATAGAGTTTTATTAAAATTCATGAATGACCTAGAATTAGTCCTAAGGTGTAAAATATTGAAATATTATAAGTGAATTCCCTGGTTAATGTTATTTTATAACTGATATTTATGTTTCTCACACTATATAGTCTAGTGATAGTCAATGGTTGAAACCCAAAGCAACTGTTCTAATGAGTAATGAAATGGAAAATAAAACATGGTACTCTTGAAAAACCCAGTGTTATAGAAGATGTAATGAAAACCACATTGGTATGAAACCACAACTTTATCAAGCCATGAATCATGAAGATCATTAAAAAGACCAAACTATGGAACAAAATTTTATTTAATCCTTCTTAAGAAAATATCAACATTCATTTAGTAGAATGTTGGATCCACTAGTTGTTGAGAAAATGATGTGTACCAAAGAATAGTTATCGTAAATTCTTCATTATTGATATCAATAAACATTTATGTTTGTAAATTATCTCTTAAAAGGTGAAGAAATTCAATGGTGTGAAATTATCAAGAATATGTGGAAAGAATATACAATTGACTCCATGGATTGGGATGAGTTCATGAAATTATATTCAATAACTACCTTAATATTACTATTATTGCAGAAGGTATATTTAATTTTCTAATAAATCTCATAGTTTTGATAATAAAGAAAGTATATATTTCAAAGGAAACACAAAAAACTATAGAGAATAGAATATTAAATTTAAATTATTCTCAAAGTGTGGAAAGGAACATGTTAGAAATTGTATTAAGGTAATTGTTAAATTTTATAAGTTTGGGAAAGAGGGTCATATGTAATTTCACTACCGAATTAATGGGAATAAAGAGAATGACCCAAAGTGAAAACCTCCATCAATTTAGTGTTTCAATTGTAAGGAGTTTTGTAATTAAACTAAAACGTTCCCTAATCTAATGAATAATGTGAATGTAAATCCACAAAAACAATTGAGGACAAAGAAAAAAAGGAACGATTGTAGGATTATTATGGATAAAGTAAAACATGATAGTTAAAGAAAATGTATCATCCTCTCCTTTGATTGGGAATTTCATGTTTTCTTTTGAATGAATAGAACCTATGAAAATCTTATTATTTATTAGTTAATGTAATTTAATGATCTTGTCGACTTGGATTCTAGAATAATGAGATCACATATTCAATTAGTATAAAGATAAAACCATTAAATAAATGAATATGTTTTCATATAAGAAGAGTTTTTATATAAGGAATGAAGAAGATAATGTATATTCAATTTGTATTTTTAGGTTATTGCTATGTTTCAATAGAATTTATGATAACAATATTAAAATTATTGGTATGTAATAATTAAGATCCAAATAATGTATTTTTTGGGGTTAATGAAAAATACATTTACTAAATTTATTGTAATTCATTCAAATGTCTCAGATTTAAATATTATGGAAGGCCCATAAGGGTAACCATTTTTGGAATTGTTTAAATTGAATTCTGGATTAGGTTTCAATGCTTAATGTGTTTCTTAACTATACGAATAATGTTGAACATTGGACAACTAGTAAAAAATATTTTTTGGTGATGATAACTAGATATAGAAGTAATAACTTAACATCCTTTTATGGATCTTATTATCCACTACTTCTTCAGTCATTACAATTTTGATCTCATTTCTTGGAGAAAGAGATGGAGTAGAAATTGATCAAGGAACAACCAAAGAGTGGGATTTTACTTTTTATATTAATTCATGTAATTATATATTATAAAAAGTGTTTTAAATAAACTTCTATCCCAATATCATTATTTTTTATGATATCAATGATCTTTTACAAAATTATATGGTTTATGGTTTTTTTGTTCTTAACCTTATATTGAGAATCATCACTATAAATCTCAATCAGAATATAATTTTTTGGTTTAAATTCAAGGTTATTTTTTACTTGATTTTTATGTTATCCTATATAGAATCCTAGTTGGGAGTTACTTTTGGTAACCCTTACGATTTCAACATTACATTTTTTAAATGAAGTCTTAGTTTTCAATCCATCAATGTGGGTTTATATGAATGTGACATTCATGTTTTAAAACATTTATGAAGCTGATTAATTATCTGGGAGAATTTAATTTTAAGGGTGTTATATTGTAACATATTATGTTTTTTTGAAATATATATTGATTTATTTGATGTCTTTCACTACATGAAATGTAGGTTTATATTTTGTTATGTGAAACACTGTGTTTCTATGAAACATCATTTCATTATTGTAATTATTCAAACAAGAAAACTATAATATAGTTGTTGGAATGGAGGGTACATACATGAATAACTTAATTACAAAAATAGGGTTTATACATGTATATATAATTAGATCATTATTTACCAATTTACTATATATAATAATTAAAAAATTTTTTAAAATAAAACAAACAATATCTACAAAAAATGATTTTAATGCGAACAAGTGGGATTTATACTGGTAAATAAATAATCAGTATTTTGTGGATTATATTAATGTGATATATTTTCAAAATAATTTTTAATATTCATCTGATGTTTTTTCTAGACATGATAAAAGAAAAAATTAAATTTTATACATAGAAGATGTAAATTTTGAAAAATATAGTTTTATTTCCTTTTAATATAATAGTAATTTAAAATATTTTTTAAAATTTTTTTATAAATTATATTTTAAAAAAAATATTCTTTGAATTTGGAATATAGAAGTTTACTTTTCTTTATTTTTTGGTAATTTTCTCACAGGATTTATGCTTGATGAAGAGTGTAACATATAAAGTATTAATATAAGAACTCTTCTTTTATTAATAAATTATAGTGTTAAATTTTATATTTAATTTATTAGGTATAATTAGATAACTTTTATATCATTTAATCCAATTTTAGTCATTTAATCAATATCATATTTATGTTGTATATAAAATTTATCAATATTTTGGTAGTGTTAACTTTAAAAACCACTTTTCTAACCCTTTTTATAAGATTAATTTTAAATTAATTTTATCATTTTATCAGTTATTAATTTTTTAAAATGGATTAAATATTTGGAATCAGAAGGTAAACATTTAATAAATATTTCCTCTCCATTTTTTGACAATATGTATAGTAACATTAATAATTTTGACAACCATAATTAAGCGTAAATCTAGTAATTAAGGGTAACAATTATATAATAAATTTTGTAAAACTGCCCAAATACTTGAAACAGTGTTATTGGATGATGTTAATTTGACCATGAACACATATGGGTCTAAATTGAATAATTTATTGGTAAATATTAAGAAAAAAAGTATTAGATATTATTACAAAAATCAAAGAGAGTGACCAAATATATCGTTCATACTTTTATTTTGTCAAATATTTTTAATATGGGGTAAATTAGAAGACGTTATAAACTATATATATTTTTATAAAATATAAATGTCTTATATAAATCTTGTAAATTTATTTTTGAATTTTGTTTAATAAATAGTTATAATAAATAATTACACAATGATGATGTAGTAATTATTAAATTAATGTAACAATCAATTAAATCATATTAATGAATATTAAAAGAAATATTATGTTACTTAATTAATGTCATACAAGAATTTTAAAAAATATAATTAAATATTTTTTGTGTATAAAATGAATTTTTTAATATATATTTTTTTTCTTGAGTTTATTAATGTCAAAGTAATGAATAGTTTTAAAATATACACATCTGATATTTTATAAAAATATTAACTTATAAAGTTATTTAAAAATTATAATAATAATAATAATTACAAATGTGATTATATATGGTCTAAAATATCATTAAATGTCCATTTATGGACTAATTTACTCTTTATATGTAAAAAAGACATCCTTTTTATATTGAAATGATGTTTCCATAACTAAAATTTGAATAGCTTAAGTAAGTGATAATCCCATTGATAATGTTTAAAATAATATAAATAATGATTAAAATCTATAAGATGAAGTTATTAGGAGCATATTATTTTTTATATTCAAATAAAGTGATTTTTGGAGTTATATTTATTTATTATGAATTTATTATAAATTAATCTTTTGATAGATTTAAAAATAGAACCATCTCTTAAAAAAGAGAACATATTATTATAATTTTTTCACGCTTATAAATCTATTTGGTTATTATAAAAATCAGTATGAATATCCTCCCAACATCCCTCCCTTAATCCTATAATCATTCTTTTATACTTAAATCCATCCTAGGAAGTCCTTCCAACCGCCTCACGAATCGATGAGATTTATTCAATCATTACATGAAATGTATTAAAGACGTTTAAAAAAACATATGAGATATATATGACATAAAAATAATTTTGTAATGAGAATATATCATACAGTTTTATTTCATTTAATCTAACAAGAAAATGAAAACAATGTTCATATATATGTTTGGCCTACCATCTCCATGAATGGTGTATTTTACTCTCTAATTTTATTGAAAAATCATATATATATATAATATGAATTTATTTCATAGTTATCCTTTTAGATATTATTCAATCATTTTTATAGAAATAAAATTTTAATTCATAAATTATGTTTTTAATGTAGTATCAAGTCTCGTTTAGAACATTATGAACCTGTTTCAATGAACCAATTTTTTACAAATATTTCAAGAATTATGGGTACTTCAAGAAGGTTTTATTTATTTATAATATCCATTTTATCAATTTATTTCCTTAATAATAATTGATTAAGGTGTTTTGTGTACCAATGAATTTGTTTTATTGAATGTATGACAGACATACTCACCTCTACATGGTTAACAATTAAATTATGTGATCTTGGCTAGAGAACACTTGGACAATAATTATAGGATTTCTGTGGAATACCTATTTCTATATATCTTCTAATTATAAATAAGCACTTCTATAATGTCATTAGGAATTCACATTTAGTGGGGTAATCTATCGATACGATATGATATTACTCACCCTAGTGATTGTGGGGAATTATTTATAATGATTGAAACACTGAGATTTTACAGTGTTCTTGGATACCTTGACCTTATTTTCCCAATTAAAATTTAATGATGATAATTTGTTTTTTATTTTCATTATTATCATATTTAGTTTATATTTTTAAGTATTAAATTTCTTGCATGATAGATAAAAATTATTGTAATAATTGGTATATTATTTTTATTCATAGGTTTTTATAATATTGGTTACTTTTAGTTTCCAATATAGGAATATATTTCAATTTTCAATTTTTTCTTCGCTATTTACAATTGAATAGACTATATATATAATTTTCAAGATTACTTGTTAATAAGATGATTTATAATTTAAACAGTAATATTTTCTTTTTTTTCAAAATGTATTATCCTCCCTAAAACATATTAACAAGCTATTATATATAAATAAGAAGAAATTATTTTTTAAATATAGTGAAATAAATAAATTTCATCCTATGATTGATCTTATTTTTATTTGAGAACATAATATTTTATTTTTTATTTTCAAGTATTCATTATAGGGTTTTATTATTAATTCTTATGCATGTGTTGTGTAGAGGGTAAATACATTTATTTTTTATCATTCCTCTATATATTTCAGGAAATTTAATATATATTATATTAACAATTTTACTTCCCAGGGGACTATACAATGTAGTCACACTGAGAGTGGGGAGTGAAATGATGTTGGAGGGATAATATGGGTCCTGAGGTGATTATTTTTACTTTTTGTTATTTGAGTTTTCTTTTTTATATATATCAAAGATGTATTATCAATTTTAGGTACCTTTCATTTGATTTTTTGAATAATTTTTTTAATTGGGGGTTTATTGGTTGTTTTTATGTGAATATAACACATTTGACTCATTTAATTCATTGTAAAAAAAATTCTTAGGGTCGTCAGAAATTTATATAAGTTATGTTGGATTCTAAAAACATTCAATAATATAATTAATTTTGATTATTAGTTGAATAACTTCTACATATACACTATTGATTTCATAGACATTCACACCAATGATCAGGGTACCCAAAATGACTATAAATAGAGGGATACCCCTACTAATTTTTGATGGAGTTCAACAGTTACAGAAAAATAGAGCACCAGTCGCGTAGGTGGTTCAGTAGCGCAGGTGGTTCATTCGCGTAAGTATAAAGATATTCAGAAGTTGTGTGACAATCTATAGTTTCACCCCAATACTGGTTTGGGAATAAAAGGTTTTGAGTCTCCCAAGTTTTGGGTTGAAGAAGAGACTATCTTGGAAGTGGTTAGGTGAAAATTGCGTGCTAGGCTTAAAGAAGCGCGCTTGGTATTAAAGATGTGTGCCAGAAATAGAGAAGTGTGCCAGTCATTCTAGGGTTGTAAAAAAAGTAAGAATATTTCCTAGTAAATCATCGCTAAAGTTGTATTCATTAATGGATGAAAGTAGAACTTCAATAGAGCATATACATACAGAAAAAGATGTATTCATTTGTGATAATGAAAGGGCCTACATGTCATTAAATTGTGAGTGGATAATCTGATAAATTAGTGAGAACACATCAGTTGAGAGAGCAGTGAGCTTTCATATTATGGGTAGTTATAAACTAAAAGGGATTGTGAGTTCACTTCGAACTTGTAAATAGAAGTGCACTTATATTGGATTCGATACATCAGGATATCTCCAGTGTATGCTCCTTGGACGTCAACCAGTGAGGGTGAAACAATTAAAATTGTTGTGACATGTTCATGCTTTAAGATTCATTCATACTCTACAACTAGAAGAAGATAAAGAAGATGTTTTTGTCTAAAAACAAAACAAGATCAAAAGAGGCAGTTGTCTTAATTAGTCAAACACTAATTCACCTCCAACCTCACAAGGTATCTATCCTGGTGGACCTAACTATTGGTATCATTGTGAGGTTGATATCAGTGTTTCTCTCTCAAATAGAGGTCACAAATCATAAAGGGATTCTGATCTTCGACGGGAACAATTTTTCCTCTATAGTAGAATCAGATGCAATAGTACTTCCAATCATTTCAAAGGGATGTGTTCACAACAACAATGCATGGAATAACAATCAATATTTATTGTGGTTCATTATCCGAAGCTGAGCATAGAGAATCGGATTTTGATTCCAAAGGAATTAATACTTTTGGGGGATCCCTATCCAATGCTATTTATACAATGCTGATGTCATGAAAAACATCACCTTCCATGTGGGAAAATCTATTAAATATATATTAAGAAGATTCAAAGGTCAGAGAGGAAAAGATGAAAGTGTTATAGAACAAGTATGAACATCTCAAAATGAACTTGAATGAGTCTGTTGATTTATACTTTGACATGGTAAATGTTGTAGTGGATTACATGTGAGGTCTTGGAGAAGTTATTTTAAGACATAAATATTGTGAAGCGTATCTTGAGGAAAATCACTCCTTGATTCAATCCAAAAGTTTCAGTTTTGGAAGATAAATACCCAAAAGAATGAACATTAGATAACCTACACAGCTCCCTTGTTACATATGAAATGATAAATGATGATAACGATGCTGTGGAAAAGGTGAAATCCAAAGAAGTTGCATTCGGGGCCATAAATAATCTCACCATTGAAGATTCTCCAGAAGAATAAGAGACCGAAGAGGTGATGTCATTCCATTCCTCAAATATAGAAATAGGAAAAGTAATGTTCAAATGGAGGCTTCCAATAACATTCTTTGGATGCGGAAATATTGGAAACCTTATATAAAGGTGCCCCAAGAAGATACAAGAAGATGATGAGGATGATGTTTATATTCCCATGAAGAAGTCTTCAGCCTATTTGAATACAAGAAAAAGTTCAAAAGAAATTTCTTTAAGAAAAAGAATATCCTTTCATAAGAATGTTGTAGTTCAGATGAGTTTGAGGTTGAGGAGGATGAATAGATAGAGAACTGAAAAGAACATATAGAAAATTCTATGGTGGTAGTTGTTAAAAGTACTCTGAAAAAGGAAGAAATCGACATAGATGAAGAAGAAGAGGTGGAAGTAAGAGTTGATATGAAAGCTGAGTTGGAGGCTACTCTTGAGGATATTGATGTTTG
Source organism: Viscum album (assembly GCA_963277665.1). Taxonomy (NCBI): domain Eukaryota; kingdom Viridiplantae; phylum Streptophyta; class Magnoliopsida; order Santalales; family Viscaceae; genus Viscum; species Viscum album. Next base: position 496,562,103 of record OY728132.1, read on the forward strand.
TAGAGCCAAAGAAAATAAATACATTAAATTAGTTCATGAACCCACACTCTATATGCATCAACAGGAAGAAGAGAAGTATGAGTTGATGAAGAAATTGGGAAACTCAAGTCATCAACACCAGAGGACTCAAAATCGTTTAGTGAGTTCAAAATAAAGATTAAATAGATGGAAAAGGAGATTGTTTTCTTGAATGACACAAGGAAAGATCAAATCAAGTGTATTGAAGAAAATTATGGAGAATATGTCGGTTTTAGGAAAATGGTTAATTCTCAATAAAAACTCTGGACTCATACTAGGACATTAGGAAATAAGATCGCCTAGAAAAACGAGAATATGAAAGTGGATAATAGTGGTTCAAGAGAAAGGAAGCATAAATTATGTTCAGTTTCTATGGCTGATAGAGCTTGATCAAAAAAAAAAGCTGTGAAAAATGAAGTCAGACCGCAAGCACCAATTCTAAGATTGAAGGTTGATTTGGTAATAATGCAGAATTAGAATATTTAGAGATACCAAGGGGAAACTAGTAGTGCTGATGTGAAATAATGTAATGTTCCTTATTTCATGTGTTTTTGTTGTGTAATGAAGGGGAATTCATAATATTTGTGTTCCATAGAAAAGAGATATCAAAGGGAACAAGAACAGAGGTGGGTTCAAAATAGAGAATTGTTCTCTGTAAAAAATTTCAAAGGAAGCTATTTTTAGTGTGGAGGATTTGGGCACATGTCTAGGTACTATTCTTCGACCATACAAAATAATGTTCCAAAAAAATAAAAATGTTCGCAAGTTTCAGATCTATGAACCAATAGATGAGTTGAAAATGAAAAATAGATTTGAAGAGTCGTAAGATCAAGCTAGTATATTATACTATTAGAAAGATCAGAGGTCCAAATCCATGTCGAGTGTAAAGAAAAAATATGGACCCAGAAGAAAAAGGATGAGAAGGTAATGGTAGCAGAAATTTTCCTTAAATCGTCATATTGCTCTGGTGTGTGGAACCTTAACAGCGGTTTCACATCTCACATGATAGGTAATAAGGATCTTGTTACAGGAATAAAATATGGAAAAGAAGGAGTTTTCATGTTTGTAAATGATGAATTCATGAAGATTATTATCTCAAGAAATGACATGTTTGGGGGAAAGTGATGAGACATGCTGATGTCTTAGTAGAAGAAGGTCTCAGTAACAATTTTCTCAGTTCCAATCGAATATCTGACACATGACATTCTATATGGTTTACTAAAAATATGTGTATCATAAAAGGAAGAGACGGGGCAGTGGTTCGATAGGAAAAAAAGAAATTCTATACCAGGTAAGTGGAGAAGAAGATATCTGCTTTCTATCCAGAGAGGAAGAAAACAATTTGTGACATAAATGACTAGGTCATCAATGTCAACCATACCTGGAAGATTATGTAAGGTGTGATGCTACCAGTGACCTCCCTAAGCTATCAAGTGATCATACTCAAATGTGTGATTCACTCCATCAAGGGAATATCATTAGAAAGACGAATAAGGAAAAGAAAAAAAGTCAAAAAGATTGCTCGAATTGGTGTATGCTGATGTTTGTGGGCCTATCACACAACAAGAATTTGACTGAAAGAGGTACTATGTTCTTATTATTGATTACTATAGCATAATGGCATGGGTATTTGTTATTTCCCATAAGTCAGTTGTGTTTAAATTCTTAAAAAAGTACCATAGAGAGTGTGAAAGGATGCTTGGAAAGAAAATTCTGATGTTCTGTACTGATATTGGTACGAAATTCACAAACAGTCAGTTGGAAAATTATCTCGAGAAACATAGGATAATCCATCAAGATTCCTCAGTGATAACTACCCAACAGAATAGAGTGGTTGAAAGGAGAAATCAGATCATCAACAACAGTTCCAAAACGTTGCTCATAGAAAAATAACTACCGGCAAATTTTTTGAAGGAGGTAGTATTGACATCAGTCTACATTTCTAACAGAGCTTTATTGTGTCTGAAGGAAGGAAAGTCTCTGTATGAGATGTGGTATATAAATAAGGTAATAGTGAAATACTATAGAATATTTGGAAGTAATTGCTTTATCCTCAATAAGGTTAAATATAAGAAATTTGAGTCATGTAATGATGAGGGGATACTCATTAGTTACTTAAGAAAAATCAAAGCATATAAATACTTTAACAAAAGGTTGGGAAAAGTATTTGAGATTTATGATGACACTATATTATATAATGAAGAGATTATTAAATAGCACAATGAGCCATTTACTGATGAATGTGATGAGGAAGAAAGCAACATAGTGGGAGTAGAAGTGGTTGATGCCGATACCGAAGAAGATACTGATGATGATCTTGAGGAAGTAAAATTTGTATTTGCACAAAATCTAGATAGCCGAGTAGAAATTGAAAGGCATAATATCATTGGTGATCATTCATCTCTAGATCATATAGTAAGGATGAAATCATGAAAGTAGACATCTTTGTTATCTTAGGTAGAGCCTAAATGTTTTATTGATGTAGCTGAAGATGAAAACTGGGTTCAGGCTATGAATGATGAGATAAATTAGAATTAGATGAATAAAACATGTGAGATTGTTTTGAGGACAATAGATAACAATGTAATCTACACTAAATGGGACTATCATAATAATATGAATGAGTATGGAATAGTGATCCAACACAAAGCATGACTAATATGCAAAGGATACTCAAAAATAGAAGGAATGGATATTGATGAGACATTTTCAAAAGTTGAAAGGATGGAGAAAATCAGATTATTCCAATCCGTTGCAGTGCAACAGAAGTTCAAAGTGTTTCATATTGATGTAAAATCGACATTCTTGAATGGATTTCTAGAGGAAGAATTGTATATCGAGCATCCATATGGTTTTATCATTCATGAGGATTAGAACAAGGATTTTCGGCTAAATAAAGAATTATATGGGCTGAAACAAGCACCGAGAGCATGGTTCTCAAGGCCTGATCAGTATTTTAAGAATGTTGGTATCTAGCACGGTGTAGTTTATTAGAATCTCTATTTCAACAACAATGGTAATAAAAGGATGATGGTGCTGGTTTATGTCGATGACATAATATTTTGTGGATTAGATGAAGCACAATGCAGACATTTTTCTAAATTCATGAAACATGAGTTCAAAATGTCTATGATTGGTGTGATGACTTTTTTCTTGGTTTACAAGTGACACAATTAAGGAATGGAACATTGATTTCTCAATCCAAATATTCCAAAAGGATTCTGCGAAGATTTGTAATGGAAAATTCTAAGGAGATGAAGTCTTCAGTTGCAAACTGAATGAAATTATCGAAAGATGATTATGGAAGCACAATTAATATCACAGAATATAGGCAGATTATTTGGAATTTACTGTACTTGACAGAGACGATACCTGATATTGTTTTCCCTACATTCCAAGAAGTGTGACATTAACGTAATCCCAAGGAAACCCACATTCTTATAGTGAAAATAATACTTTGGTATATCAAGGGAATGGTGGATTTCAACTTGATATATAGTGACAAATCTCAGTCAGATTTATTGGGATATAATGATACAGATTGGGCCGATTCAGTGGATCATTGGAAATCCATTTTAGGAGGATCTTTCTATCCGGGTGGTTTGTGTACTTTTTGGCTAAGAAAAAAAAGAAAGATTTCATTTAATTGAACAGTGTAGATGTTGAGTATAATACACTCACTCAAGATTTCACACATTTATTATAGAAGAAGAATTATATTGATGATATGGGGGTTGAAGTGAAGTCTCCAATCAGAACTCATTGTGATAACTCATGTTCTATAATCCTCATCAAGAAACCCGTACATCATTCGAGGAAAACGAAAATTGAAATAAATTATCATTTTATCAAGGAGAAGGTTGATCATGGAATAATGAAGTTAGAGTATGTGCCTACAGAAGTAGAGGTTGAAGAAATTCTAAAGAAGGCCTTACGCAATAAAGATTTTGAGATTCATCGACTGGCTCTAAGAGTTTAGTCGACTTCCCATACTTGAAATAGTGTGGATGCTTCCCCCCCCCCTCCTCAAGGAATGGGGTCTTTTTCTCTATTGTGTTATTATGTGTTCTTTCCACTGTCTTTGAAAACATAGGTGTAGCATTTGGGTTCGTTGAAAGAGGGGGATAAATAGTGAATTTTCTCTTAATGGGGGGGGATATGTCTAAGGAAGGAAGAATATGTCTTAGTCAAAGACACAATGAGAAGCTGATAAGTGGAGCAGCGAGATAGGGGAAGAACAATGAAATACGCGTAGAGTTTTTAAATATAAGGATTCAAGAAGTGATCGATCAAAGAGTAGATATCACAACAGACGAGGACCGTGATAAAATATGAATATTGATGTTGGAATGGTGTGAGATGGTTTCCATCTATCAATAATTGGTATCAGTGTGGTATCAACCAGTGGTATCAATTTAGAAATTAGAATCAGTTTTGTGTCAACAGTTTGTGTCTGAAATGAAGTTATTAATTGATGAACTTTTCATTAACTTTTGTTTCTCATGATGTGAATAGCTCATGTGGGATTAGAGTATGTGTTAAGTGAGTCCTTAACTGCTATCAAAATCACAATAGGTGAATGGTGGTAGCAGTGGGAAGAAGCTTTAATGAGGTATCAAAGTGCAGAAATTTTTTTATGATAATGAGTCGTCAACTAACTCAAAGGGGGTGATTGTTGGGAAACAATCCCTCAAGGTAACTTTAATGAATTTTTGTGGTGATTGTGTTTTTTTAAAAAGTGTCCCTACATGATTTGTTTATTGGAAAAGTAGACCACGATGTACAAATTTGTTGACAAATGGGGTTTACATGGTGAGTTTTAGAGTTCAAGGGATGTTGTCAAAAATCAATGTTTCGTTGAAGAACAAAAAAAAGGAATTTATGGTCTAGAGTTATTATAAAAAAGAATATACATGGTGGAATAATTTTCCAGTGTTTTCCCAATTATTGGGCCTCAAAATCGACAAGTGAAGAAAATTGTTTTTGGAAATGGTACCTGACCACCAGTGTCTTGGAGGCTTGAAAAATTGCACACCATATATATTGAAGATCAGAACATCATAAAATGAGAAAATAAAGTAGCGCAGACAAGTATTGGTTTGGGCATGAAAGTGAATAGGGTGAAAGAGGCACGAGCGGCTGGAGTTGCACACCGAGAGGAGACTTGCACGCCGGCTCTTAGGGTACCCAAAATTTCTATAAATATATGGCTACCCCTCCAAATTTTTGATGGAGTTAAACACTAATATAAAATTAGAGCTCCAGTCTCGAAGGTGGTTTGGTCCCACAAGTGGTGGTTTGGTTTCACAAGTATAACGATATTTAGAAGTAGCATGTCAATTAATAGTTGCACACCAATACTGGTTTGGGAGTAAATGGGTTTGAGTCGCCCATGTTTTGGGTTGAAGAAGGGAGTGTCCTGAAATTCTATAGGTGAAACTTACGTTCCATGCTTGAAGAAGCGTGCCAGGTATTAGGGAAGAATTGGAGGCATAGAGAAGTGTGCTAGTCATTCTAGGGTTGCGTGAAAAGTAGAAATATTTCCTAATACATTCGTGGTAAAGGTGTATTCATCAGTGGATGAAAGTGGAACTTCAATACAACATATACATATAGAAGAATATGCATTCATTTGTGATAAGGAAGGGACCTTCATGTCTTTAAACTATGAGTAGATATTCTGAAGATGGAGTGAGCAAAATTCATTTGAGAGATCAGTGAGCTTTCATATTGTGAGTGTTTTTAAACCAGGAGGGACAATGAGTCTAGTTCGAATTTGTAGACAACAGTGTGTTTATAGTGGATTTGGTTTATCAGAACATCTCTAGTGTATGATCCTTGGATGTACCCTAGTGTGTTTGAACCATGTAAAATTCTTGTTTCCTTTGCAAGATTTAATATTCATTCATACTCAGCAACGGGAAGGAGATAGAGAAGAAGGATTTGTCTAACAACAAAGTAAGATCAAAATGGGTAATAGTTTTAATTATTCATACCTTGATTCACACCCTATCCTCGTAGGGTATCTAGCCTAATGAACCTAACAATTGGTATCATAGAAAGGTTGATATCATTGTTTCTCTCTCAAATGGTGGTCAAAATTCACAAAAGGATTCTGATCTTTGATGGGAACAATTTTTCAAATCTGGAAGAATCAGATGCAACACTACTTCCGATCATCGGAATACATGAGAGGTCATGGAGAAGTTATTTAAAGACATAATGATTGTAAATAATATCTTGAGGATGGAATGACTAGTGTTCCAATGATACTCCCAACTAAATGGAATAGATGTTGATTAGACATTTGTAGCAGATGCATGGATGAAAATAATCAGATTATTCCTAGCCATTGCAGAGAAATAGTGGTTCAATGTCTTCTAGATGGATGTAAAATCATCATTCTTGAATGGGGTTCTAGAGGAAGAAGTGTATATCGAGTAGGTATATGATTTTATCATTCAATTAGATGAGAAAAAGGTTTTTTGGTTGAAGAAGGTGTTATATGGTCTGAAATAAGCACCAATATCATGGTACTAAAGCCTTGATTAGTATTTGAAGAAACATGGATTCTAGCACGGTGGAGTTGATTACAATCTCTATTTCAACAAAAACGGTAATAAAAGGATGATGGTGCTAGTTTATGTTGATAACATAATATTTGGTAGATCAGATGAATCATAGTGTAGACAATTTTCCGAATTCATGAAACTTTTGTTCAAAATGCCTATGATGGGTGAGATGAATTTTTTTGGTTTACACGTGACACAAGGAGTGAATACACATTCATTTCTCAATCCAAATATTCTAAAGAGGTTCATAGAATATTTTGAATGGAAACATCCAAGGAGATGAATACTTCGGATGCAACCCAAATGAAATTATCCGAAGACGATAATGGCACGACAGTTAATATCATAGAATACATGAAGATTTTTGAGAGTTTGTTATACCTGAAAACTATGAGACCTGATATTGTTTTCTTGACAAGCCAAGAAGCGTGATATCAATGTATTCCCATGGAAATCCACTTTTATACAATGAAAATAATACTTCAGTATATCAAGGGAATTGTGGATTTTGGCTTGATATATAGTGAAAAATCTCAGTAAGAGTTATTAGGATATACTGATGAAGATTGTGTTAGTTCAGTGGATGACAGGAAATCAACGTCAAGAGGTGATTCTTGTCTTGTTGGTCTATTTATTTATTCGGTAAGAAATATGTAACATTTCATTTCATTGAGCACCATTTAATTGGAGTATATTGTGGACCCTCAAGGTTACATAGAGTTATTTTGGATGAAGCAGTATCTTGATGATATGGGAGTTGAAGTGAAGAATCTGATTGGAATTCATTATGATAACTCAAATGATATAAATCATAGAAAAAAATCTCTTTCATCATTCATGGACAAATCAAATTGAGATAAAGTATCATTTTATCAATGAGAAGGTTGAGTAGAGAACCATGAAGTTAGAGTATGTTCCTACAGAACTACAGGTTGCAAACATTTTGATGAAGGTCATACCCAAGGAAGCTCTTGAGAGGCATTGATTGGCTCTAAGAGTTCTATCGAATTCCCGCTCTTGAAACAATGTGGATGCATCCACCCATATCCTCCAGGTATGGTGTGTTTTTTTCTGTTGTGCTAATATGTGTTCTTTCCACTTTCTCAGACAACAGAAGAGTGGCATTTAGGTTTTCTAACAAGGGGGTAGAAATAAAGAATTCTCTCCTCAATGGGGAGAAACTATGTCTACGGAATGGATAAAAATTCCTAGCCAATGACACGGAGAGAAGATGACAGGTGGAGCAACGATATAGGGGAGATCAATGAAATAGGGGGAGATTTTTAAATATGATGATGCTAGAATTGATCGATCAAATAATAGATATCATGACAGCTGAGGGTCGTGATAAAAGCATAAGAGTGATCTTGGAATGGTGTGAGAAGGTTTTCAGATGTAAAGCCCTGGCCCTAGTTACCTAGATTCAGTGCATTATTTTAATACATTGCCATGATTACAAGGAATCTTGTCTCGAAGGACCGATCAGTTTAGCAGCCTTGGAAAATAGATTACATACATGAAAGTTACATTACACATTTGAAAATAAAACAAAAAATAAATGATCTATTGAGGACGCCATTAATCCCAAAGCTTAACCCTACTTATCAATCATAATACACTTTTTGGAATCCAGGGAAAATAAAACATAATAAAGGGGTGAGCTCAAATGCTCAGTAAGGGTAAATAATTTAGCACAAGATATAAACTTTTAAGGAAAGATGTGTAATAAAAACAAAAGCCTTTTAAACTTAAACTTGAACATAATATGGTAAAAATAAATGAAACATTACCTAATAAACATGCACGTGGATATTCTACTTATCGAATAATCACATTTAATAACTAATTTCATAATGAGGGAACGCCTAATGCTGGACGTCATTACCACATGGCCAAGGCCTCGTTCCAAGACTACAAATAATTTTTTTGACAAGGCCTTGTTCCAAGACACTAGTTTGTCTCATGAGACCTACCGATGCATCAAGGAGCTATATCAGGCTCCACCCATCACTTACTAATTACACTGTATTCCTCATATGAAAAACTTTAAACATAACATAAACATTCATATTAAAACTAGCATACGAAATGTCAATACATTAACCATAATCTATGAATGGTATAAAAATAGAACATCCACAATCAAACATATCATAACTCATTGAATAAAACCTGGAAGATTGTATTATAATAAATCTACCTAAATCAAAAATAATATCCAGTAAAGGATGCTGACATATATTTGGAAATGATGAGTAAAACTTTTTGAGAGAAATATCTATTTTTTAAAATCATTTAAAAGTCACACATTTATAAAGGAAGTAATTTGAAAGTTATTTTTTGAATCAAAGTTTCCCATACCCCTTTGAAACATTTGAAAATAATTATCATTTCAAAAAATTCATGTTCATATAAATAAAACCCTCAAATTATTTTGAAAATATGGACATTAATTAAAAAGGATTAAAAAGATAAATCTTTAAAAAATTTAAAATTATGATATTCATAAAAGGTACTTTTAAGAAATACTTAAAATATTCATTTTGAAATCATTTTTATGAAAATGGACATGGATGATAAAAATGTCCCAGAAAATAATTACACATAAACAATCACAGATAATAATGAGATTGAGGAATTAACTCTTACCTTGAACATTCCTTTGGTCAAGGGTGTATTTATCCTCCTGTATAAAGATCATAGTATGTTATTAAATTATAAAAGAACCATATTAATATTTATGATATCATACATGATTCATTTATGACTTTATACTACCCATTTAATAATAATTTCCATGTTAAATTAACATTTCAGGTAATAATCTCTTTCTTTATCGTATGTGTTTTAACTTGATACTCTTTATTGTATCACTTAGATAAAGATTTAAATACGTCCAGAATATAAAAATTAATTTATCTATCATATATATTTAGGAAATAAATATGTATAATAGACATATATATGAAATTAAAAACACCGTTTATGGGGACGGTAGTCTGTACGTACGCATAAATGTTGTTTCCGTTTTTATATCATATTGAACGGAACTAAGTGAACAAGATATATGTAAGAACACACACAGACACAAATATATATATATATATATATATATATCACCAGTAGAATTATTATGTCATATATTACATAATTATTTGTAATATATATTTTTTAAAATTGTCGATAAATGGTGAACGTGGAAATGAATCTCATCGCATCGTGGAGACAGTAATCCGTACGTATGCACGAGCGACAATATAATTTAATTAAAAGTGTATAATTGGATGGTATATTAATTTTATAGATACAATATCATGTTATTTTCATTATTTATATACATATTACTCATCATTATATCCATCCAAATAACATAGTGTTGAATATCAAATTACACCACGGTGTGGAGACGGTACGCCGTACGTACCCACGCATGGTGAAATTATCATTCATAAGATGGATAGAATAATGAATATAGTTGTCACATATTTATAATAACATCACAGTATATATAAGATACCGGATTTATTATTTTATAATGGAAATAACAATGAAATAATAATTGGAAGAAGAAAAGAACATGAAAGAGGGTGTTGAAATTATTACCTCTTCTTCGGGTTCTTCCATTTGCTTTGATCAAAAGGGATACATAGATTGGATTTCTGACCAAAGGAGGTCCACTAGGATGATGGAAGGATAGTTTAGAGAGTATTTGGGTAGTTTTTGGCTGATCCAAAATGCTTTGAATGTGTGAATTAGAGATAAGTGGGAGTTCCTTTTTATAAGAGGGGTGAGGGTCACCTTAGGAAAAACATAAATAATTATTTTATAATAAAATCATTTTCGGTTTTTAATGGCTCCAAAATGTATTATTTAAAGTATAAGGTGGGTATGGGTCAAAAACCACTCAAACAATAGGTTTTAGACAATTTTAGGTTACCATTTTAACCTTACCATTTAAAATTAACTCTAAGTTAAATAATTTCACTTTTATCGTGTCTTCTTGTATTCTTACACTATATGGTTAAAAAACCTACTATATACTGCCAATATAACCACATTTGGTTTATTAATGTCATATATATTATTATATATGTCTTTTGTCTGAACCATAGATTTTTAGGACCATTATATCAATTAATAATATAATATGTGTTTTAAAAACTATTTTATATCAATTTTGACACTATTTGGTTTTTGTTTTTTTTCCAAAATAATAAAAGCATGATTAATTCAAGAAATATATTTCCTCAATACTAACATGTCATATTCACCTATAAAATTCTTTTATTTCAATTTTTTTTTGAAATTATATATATTTTAATATTTATAGTACAATTTATTTGATTCTATCATGAATAAGGTAATTACTCCATCAGCATTGTGTCATAAATAAATATTATTATTTGTTATATAAAAATAATAAATAAAATTCCATGATACATGAAATATTTTTATCTTTATAATTAATATTTATAATCTATTTTATCTTATAAATAACCCTATATTAAAAATGTTTTAGTTAATAAACTTTGATTTTAACTCTTTCAACTCTTCTATGAATTAAATAATTATAAATGTCTTAATCTAATCCAGGTGGACATAAATGATAATATATTATTCATTAAGGTTGTTTTTGGATGAGTTAAACCTGTCCAATCAAATCAGGACATGTTTTAGGGTAATATTAATATCATTTTTACCCTTAATTACAATATTTACTTTTAACCGTGGTAAATAAAAGTAAAAAGTTACAATTGACCAAAAAATATTTTTATATTATATAACAACATTTTAATACTCAATATTAACAATGTCTCTCAGATTTTTGAAATTTAACTCACAGAAGCGGTAAAAATAAGTTTTATATAAATTTGAAAATTCTCCTAGAATGTGGGTAAAAGACGGTGAAATGTTCAATAAAACTTTTATATATCAAAAATTATTATAAACCGACTCCAATGAATTACATTGAACTTATATAGATATTATATATAAATTTTTACCTAAAATAAATTTAAATAAAATAAATAATTATTTAAATAAAAATTCGTTTTTAAACAATAACTCAGTGTTTTTTCAGTATTCATAAAAAATTGAACGTTTTCAGAAAAATACCAAAATTCACCCTAGGATAATTTCGATATTATGAATCCAAAAATTAAGTCTATTATACCAAATTCAAAACATATAAGTTGCATTTATTATTTTAAAATTAATTCCTGTTGTTAAAACCAAAAGACATATTTTTAAGAAACAATATCTATCAAAATATGGACAATTCTTTATGTCTAATTTCAAAGTGAAATTACATAAAATTACCAGAATTGGATTAAATGGTAAAAATATAATCTATTTATCATTCCAACACATTAAAATTTATTATTTTACACTATAAATTTTTTTCATTAAAAATGTTGTTTTCTGGTAAAATATAGAATTTTTCAATATTTACCCAAATATGAAAGTTATCAGAAAAACACAAAAAATTTATTGAAACTAAGTTATTATGTCCTGATTATAAAGAAGAAGTTTATTTTGTCAAATTTAATATATAAAAGTTTCAAATATTGGATTTAAAAACGGTTCACCATTAAAAGGGGGTAGAAGTTCATTTTCTAAAAAATACATCTTTTATCTGAAAAAACGAATTATTTATTACATTGTGTCTAAGAAACACATAATATGTATTCTAAAATTATAAAGATTACATATAATTCAATAATTAGTTAATACTATTCATAACCATTTTTGAACGGCTAGTTTGGTAAGTTGTGGTGTGCTTGAACTCAGTGTTGTGTTTAGTCCATGTTATTGAATTATTTTGAACAAATAATGTACTTTGAAATCTTGGGGTGTTACATTCTTCCCTCCATCAATAAATTGAGTCATCGCAATTTGAAATTGTTCTTTGAAAATAAAAGGTTGAAAATAAAATATACCTTTTTGGGAAAACACACATATGAAATTTGGTTAATAAAATTTACTCTTAAGAAGAGGAAAAGGGGAATGAAAAAGTCACCATCAAAATGAACTCGATTACGGAACATTGGTGGAAATTAGAGACACATAATTGGAAGGAAAATTTAATTATTTATTGGGAGTGATTTAGGTCCTCAATCACAAACAATTGTAGAATTTTGGGCCTCAATGCCACTAATCTATGATAATTTAAAATACAATCAGTTTAACAAAACGTAAGGTATTAGGATAACACATTTTTTTAGATCCCTTCACTAAAGTTTAAAAATTAATTTATCCATAAAATAGGAGGGATATATATGTGTGTGTATATATATATTAGCCAAGTATAGTTTCATCCTTCAACTAATTTCTACCACAATCTCATATTTCACTCTAAATATAATAGAACTTAAAAAATATTCTATTTATCATATTCATTTAGGGTTCAAAAAAATTAATTTATAATTCATCTACTAGACCATTTAAAAAACTACATTATTCAATCCAAGACATCATTTGGGTCAATGATAGGTGATACACCCTTTCCTCCCTTTGGTTTTGGGTTCAAGTCTCACGGCCTAGCCATATGTGACGGGTTGCCGCCTGACCTATGGGTTGTCCTTTTTATGGAAATCCAAAAATAACCTTAACAATAGTATCCAATTTCAAAATTAATCCATTCCATCCTTTAGAATTATCCAAAATACTTATATCCAAACACTCAGTCCAATGTTAATAAAGAAGTTAAACATAATGAGGATCCTTTTTTCAAGGTAATAACGTGTGAACTCCTTCATCGTGTATTCTTTTACAACACTGCAACATCATGAATTACCAAAATCAACCATATCTTATTCCAAAATTACTACCTTATTATTAAGACCATATTATCTCAAATTCCCAATGAAATGGTAGTGCAGTACAATCCTTATTTATCTCTATAATTCATGTTACCAGTATACTATTGATAAAACAGTCAAATGAAATAATTCTATAATAACAACATAAGAACACTATTCATTATTCTTAATCTGAGGTAGTATCATAACATGATTATTATCCAATAACATTATTTGCAGTGTACTCTTATGAATGGGACATTGATTCACATAGTGTCTCAGTGACTTACAGATGAAGCATTTTAAATTTGAAAACTTTTTCTTACCCTTGCAATCACGAAATTGGTGTCCTTTTTCTCCACACTTATAACAAACTCCCATTCCCTTCAAGCATTTACGAAGGTGATTCATTCCACATTTATCACATATTGGAAAATCCTTCATTCCCTTCATCCATATTTATTTATACCATCCTTTTCTTCTCTGGATTCCATTAAAATCCATATGATTCAGAGAATTATTTACTTATCTTATTAACATAATATACTATTTCATCATATGTTAAGAATACATGGGAGACTATTTCCCTTCTAAATTTTGGCTTCATACAGTGAAATATATGATCATTCTTACTCTTTGGATCATATCTATTTCTAGAGTTCTCATTCCTTCTACTGGGCGCCATTTCTAAACAATTTCATAAACTAGGTCAGTTTATAAACCGCAATTCATAATTACGAACATGTAAAATATCTAACGTAAATTGAATAGTTTATGGATATTATCCAAAATCACAAAAACATTTTCTTTGAGGAGGTATATACTAATAAACCCTTCATAGTGGTTTGTAAAGAAAAAGAGTATTCTCCTAAGCATATCGCCCGGGAGTGTCATAACAAAGAGTGCAGCAAGGCCTGTTTTTGTGCACTAGTTCCCGTTCGAGTCTAGCTCAAAGCAGTGTTTTCAGGTTTTTCTTCTAGGTACATCTGTACCAGAGCCACCTCTACCTGATCGTATCCAGATAGGGATGTATTTTCTTGGAAAACTCACAAAATATCAACATTACCAAAATTCTAGGAAGTCCTTATATACTGATCCTCAATGTCTATCTTTGGTCTATGTGCTCTAATCAGAGTTTATCTAAATCTATCTTCCAAGGTTATTGCTAAACATAATCTGATACCAACTGCAATGCCCCGACCCTTGTTACCGAGAGTCGGTGCATTATTTTAACACATTGGCATGATTACAAGGAATCAAGTCCCAAAGGACTGATCAGTTTAGCAGTCTTGGAAAATAGATTGCATACATGAACGTTACATAACACATTAGAAAATAAAACAAAAAATAAATGATCCATTAAGAACAACATTAATCACCAAGCTTAATCCTTCTTATCAATCATCATACACTACATGAAATCTTGTGAAAATGAAACATAAGAAAGGGGTGAGCTTAGATGCCCAGTAAGGGTAAATAATTTAGCGGAAGCTATAAACTTATAAGGCAAGATGTGTAATAAAAGCAAAAGCCTTTTAAAAATAATCTTGAACATAATATGGTAAAAATAAATGAAACATTACCTAATAAACATTCACATGGATATTATACTTGTTTAATAATCACATGTAATAACTAATTTCATAATGAGGTAATGCCTAATGCTGGTCATCATTACCACATAGTCAAGCCCTCGTGCCAAGACTACAAATAAAATTTTTGTCAAGGCCTTGTGCCAAGACACTAGTTTTTCTCATGAGACCAAATGATGCATCGAGGAGCTATATGGGGCTCCACCCATCACTTACTAAGTCCATTCCATTCCTCATATGAAAAAGTTGAAACATAACATAAAAATCTGTTTTAAAACTAGCATACGAAATGTCAATACATTAACCATAAACCATGAATGGTATAAAAAAAGAACATCCACAGTCAAACATATCATAACTCATTCAATACATCATGGAAGATTTTATTATAATAAATCAACCTCAATAAAAAATAATATCCAGTAAAGGATTCTGACATAGTTGAAAACGATGTGTAAAACTTTTTGAGAGAAATATCAGTTTTGTAAAATCATTTAAATTTCACACATTTATAAAGGAAGTAATTTAAATGATATTTTTGAATCAAAGTGTTCCATACCACTTTAAAACATTTTAAAAGAATTATCATTTCAAAATATTCATGTCCATATAAACAAAACCTTAAAATCATTTTGAAAACATGGACATTAATTAAAAAGGTTTAGAAAGATAAATATGTAAAACATTTAAAGTTATGATATTGATAAAGAGTAATTTTCACAAATACATAAAATATTAATTTTGAAATCATTTTTATGAAAATGGATAGGGATGATAAAAATTTCCCAATAAATACGTACACATAAACAATCATGGATAATAATGAGATTGAGGAATTAACCCTAACCTTGAACATTCCTTTAGTCGAGGGTACGTTTAACCTCCTATATGAAGATCGTAGTATGTTATTAAAGTATACCAGAACCATACTAATATTTATGATACCATAAATGATTAATTAATGACATTATACTACCAATTTAATAATAATTTCCACGTTAAATTAACATTTGGGGTAATAATCGCTTTCTTTATCATACATGTTTTAATTTGTTACTCTTGATTGTATCCCTTATATAAAGATTTAAATACTTCCAGAATATAAAAGTTGATTTATATATCATATATATTTATAAATTCAATTGGTATAAAATACATATATATGAAATGAAAAACACTGTTTATGGAGACGGTAGTCCGTACGTACGCTTAAACACTATTTTCGTTTTCATATCGTATTGAATGGAACTAAGTGAACAATATATATGTAAGCACAAATAGAAAAACACGCACACACACACAAACACACATATATATATATATATCTCTAGTAGAATTATTATTTCATATATTACATAATTATTAGTAATATATATTTTTATAATTGTCAATGAATGGTGAACGTGGAAATAAATCTCATTGCGTCGTGGAGACGGTAATCTGTACGTACGCACGAGCGACAATATCATTTCCTTAATGGTGTAGAATTGGATGGTTAATTAATTTTATAGAGACATTATCATGTTATTTTCATTATTTATTTACATATTACTCATCATTATATCCATCCAAATAACATAGTGTTGGATAACAAATCACACCACGACGTGGAGACAGTAAGTCGTACGTACGCACGCATGGTGACATTACCATTCATAAGATAGATAGAATAATGAATACAGTTGTTCCATATTTATAATAACATCACAGTATATATAAGAGATATAATTTATTATTATAGAATAGAAATAACAAAGAAATAAGAAGTGTAATAATAAAATAACGTGAAAGAGGGTGGTGAAATTATAACCTCTTTTTTGGGTTCTTCCTTTTGATTTGATTAAAAGGGATCATTAAATTGGCTCTCTAACTAACGGAGTGCCTCTAGGACGAAGGGAGGATAGTTGAGAGAGTATTTGGTAACAGTTTGGCCGAGCCAAATGGATTTGAAGGTGTGAATTAGAGAGAAGGGGGAGTTCTCTTTTATAAGAAGGGTGAGGGGCACCTTAGGAAAAACATAAAATTTTATTTTATAATAAAATAATTTACAGTTTATAATAGCTCAAATATGTATTATTTAATATCTAAGGTGGGGATGGGTCGAAAACCACTCATCCAATAGGTTTCAGACAGGTTTAGGTTTACATTTAATCCTTATCATTTAGATTTCACTCTACGTTAAATAATTTAACTTTTATCGTGTCTTCTTGTATTCTTAAAGTATATGGTTATTAAACATACTATATACTACTAATAGAACCCCAATTGGTTAATTAATGTCATTTATATTATTATATAATACATTTGGTAGATCCTTAGATTTTTAGAAGCATTATATCAATCATTAATATAAACGTTTTTTAAAAAAGTATTTTATGTCAATTTTGACACTATTTTGTATTTGTTTTTTTGTTAAAATAATAAAAGCATTATTAATTAAAAAAATACATTGAATCAATTTTAACATGTCATATTAACCTAGAAAATTCGTGGATTTCATAAAAACATTGAAATTATATTTATTTTAATATTTATAGTAACATTTATTTGATTCTTTCATGAATAATGTAATTATTACATCAGCATTGTGTCATAAATAAATTTCTTTATTTAATGTATAAAATTGATAAATAAAATACCATGATGTATGAAATATTTTTATATTTCTAATTAATATTTATAATCTATTTTATCTTATAAATAACCCTATATTAAAATTGTTTTAGTTAATAAACTTTGATTTTAACTCTTTTAGCTCTTCTTTGAATTAAATAATAATAAATGACTTAAACTAATTCAAGTTGAAGAAAATGATAATATTTTGTTCCTAAGGTTGTTTTTGGTCGATATACACTTTTCCAATAGAATTAGGACATGTGTTAAGGTAATATTAATATCATTTTTACCCTAAATTACACAATTTACTTTTAACCGTGGTAAATAAAAGTAAAATGTTACTATTCACCAATTTTTTTTTTATCATATTGAACCACAATTTACTCCTTCTTATTAACCATGTCTATTTTATTTTTTAAATACTACTCATAGAAGTGGTGAAATTAAGTTTTATGTAATTTTGCAAATTCTCCTAAGAGGTGGGTAAAAGACGGTGAAAAGTTCAATAAAATTTTTATATATCTAAAATTATCATAAATTGACTCCAATGAATTACATTGAACTTATATAGGTATTATGTATGTATTTTTACAGAAAATAAATTAAAATTAAATAAAAAATTATTTAAATAATAATTCGTTTTTAAACAATAACTCAATGTCATTTCACTATTCATTAAAAATTGAACGTTTTCAGAAAAATACCAAAAATTCACCCAAGGATAATTTCTATATTAAGAATCCAAATATGAAGTCTATTTTACCAAATTAAAAACATAGAAGTTTAATTTGTTAATTTAAAATTAATTCTCTTTGTTAAAACCAAAAGGCGTATTTTTAAGAAACAATATCTATCAAAAGATTGACACTTCTTTATGTATAATCTCAATTTGAAATTACATAAAACTACTATAATTGAATTAAATGGTAAAAATATAATCTATTTATACTTCCAAAACACTAAAATTTATAATTTAAAACTATAAATTATTTCGATTAAAAATTTTGTTTTTAGTTAAATTATAGTATTTTTCACTATTTACCCAAATATGAAAGATATCAGAAAAACACCAAAAATTTATTAAAACTAAATTATTATGTCCTGATTCTAAATAAGAAGTTTATTTTTTCAAATTTAATATATATAAATTTCAAATATTGGATTTAAAAATGGTTCACCATTAAAAGGCGGTAAAAGTGCATTTTTTGAAAAATAATTCTTCTATCTGAAAAAACGAATTAGTTCTTACATTGTAACATCCCAGGTAAATATAGAATAAGATATATTTCATATTTATTAATATTTGTGAATTAAATATTAATTTTACTTTGATGGAGTTTCTATGTTCGATAGCGTACCCGATACGCCATAACGGGTTTCTTTGGAATCTTTCGTTCCACACTAATAATATAATATTATTATTTTAATTGATAGTTAACTCCTAGTAATTGTATTGGAGGGAATGAATGGAAATAGCTACAATATGACTATACATGATTGTTAAACGTATTTACATTATCCAAAAAATTTATAGGCGTAAAATGTGAATGAATCTAATTTGTAGCATAATTTTCTTTAAAAGGTCGATTTATCGCATTTTAATTGAGAAACCTTTTTAAATCTAGTTTTTTGCCAGTTTAATACATTATATATGACCAAATAAAGTCCTTATTTATAATGGGGACATCAAAACTTACTTTGAGTAAATTTCTGGGGCTTTTTCGATAACGTATATTTTTTAATGAATAGTTAAAATATTGTATTTTAATTCCAAACTATGTTTTAATATAATTTATTTATATGGTTATATTATATTTTTACTTGTATTTATAGTGTAATTATAATATATTTTTACCATTTAATCCAATTTTGTTCATTGGAATTTATTTCACATTCAAATTTGACATAAACTAGTATCAATCTTTTGATATTAATTGTTTCTTAAAAACAGGCTATTTATTTTAACAACGGGAATTAATTTTAAAATTAATTAATTCCACTTCTATGTTTTGAATTTGGAAAAATAGACATCAATTTTGAATTCAGAATATCAAATATATATTAGACTGAAGTTTTGGTATTTTTTCTAAAATCTTCAATTTTTGATGAATAGTGAATCCACTTAGTGGTTGTTAAAAAAACTAACTTTTTCATTTAAATGATATTTTACCACTTCTGTGAATTGAATTTCTACAATCTGACATTAATGGTTTTTATAAAGAAGTAAAATGTGGATCATTAAGATGAAAATAATTTTTGGTAAATAGTATCTGTTGACTTTTATTTTCTGCGGTTAAAGGTAAATAGGGTAATTCAATGTTAAAAGAATATTATAATAATTCCAAATTACCTTAACCCTTGTAAAAACATTATTGGTTGAGTAATTCTCGACCATGAGAATATTTGGGTCGATTTTGGTACCCCATTGAACCACATGGATGTGATAATGACAATTTAGATTAATTAATTTAATGTAAAGACAAAATTGACATTAACAAAATTATTTTAGTAATTACCTTTAATATGGTGTTATATAGGTCATAATTTCAACTATAAATATTCATTGGAAAGCTAAAAAGATTTCATAAATCATGGTATTTTTTTATAATTTTAGACAACAAATAAATTAAATTATTTATGACATAATAATGATGTAGTATTTACCTCATTAGTAAATCATTTAAATAAATAAGATTATAATGATTACAATATTATCCAAAACATGTCCAATTCTGATTGGATGATTTTATTTCGACTATTACTCATCTTAACTTATAGTATAATTATTTTTGGACCATTAGAAACCGAATATCATTATATTATAAAATAATAATTTCACATTTTCCTAAAGAGCTCATCCTCTCCCTTATAAAAGGATACCACTTCTAACCAATTACTCACACTTCTCAAGCCATATTTCTCGTCCAAACTCTTCAAATTTGAGCTTCCTACATCCCTCTACTCCACCTAGAAGCCTTACCTTAGGCAGAAATTACATCAAGAAGTCGTTCTCGTGCAATCCAAAATAAGTTACCCAAATTAAAGGTAACGAGTTCTCTTAAATTGTTATCATTTAATTTACTTCTCCAACCCCTAAACTATTTTTATTTCATTATTTTTTAACAAATCCAGTATCATCAATATACTAGGATGTTTTTGAAAGATGTATTCGAACTACACTAACAGACACATCCATCTAATGGATGAAGAACATAATGTTCTTGTGGATGGAAAACTAACGCCTCACAAAACGATGATTGTTCAAATATCTCCAACTGCCTCTCATGGTGGCCATTATGATAGAACTGTATTTATATATGATATATATTATGTTTATGATTTAATTATGCTTATGTAGTTCCCAATTATATCACAACATTATGGTTTCCATAGTGGGTAAATACGATAATCTCAATTGAGGAAGTGTGGACTACCGCCCCCTCAAAGTGATGTGATTCGTTAATGCCTTATGTGAGATGTATAAAGGATGAAGTTAATGATATTATATATGATCTTATACTTGAATTATAAAATAACTATGTATAATTATGTTTTAATTGGATTTAAATAAGAAATATAATTGAAAGTATGTTCATGCGTACGAACGGCCAACCGTCTCCATGAACGGTGCATTTCATTTCTTACCTAAAAATGTTATGTACTATTATAAATACATATATATACTGAATATATATGATATATTTGATATCTTAATCATGAATATCATTTTGGATATAATGGACTATTCACCACATGGAAAACTGGTAAATAAAAGGTGTTCATTTTTGACTCATGTACCAAATATCAATAAAGTGAATATTATTAACTTAAATGATTACATAATTTTTATAACATGGTAATAAGGGATATTAAAGGATTAATAAACTTGAAAAAGGTTCTTAACCAAGTATATATTAACTTTAGTTTATTATTCAGGAGATTAAATAACGATCGAGTCAAGTCTGACACGAGGTAAGGGACTTCATCTCAATCTCCTTTCATTGAGGAATATTTTGTTCTAATAGAAGACTTTCTTTTATACATTGTATAACCACCTTTGAATTTTCATTTAATTCAAAGTGAATCTTTTTTTACGAAGCGTTATATTAAACGACAACAAAAAAAGTTTCTTTTTACATAAGTGGTGACAACGATCTTTTCCACCGCTGTGAGTATTATTTGATCTTTGGCTTCCTTAACAAGCCGTAATGTTTTTAAAAGAAAATAAATACCTTATAATCTTTTACGTATTTTTTTGTATTGAAAAAGGTTTTGAAAATGGAATTTTTATGTCAATGTATATAAGTGATATATTGTGATTGAAATGTAGAAATGTTTCCTTTCTTTTATATTTTTTGTATGTGATATGATTTTATAATTGTACTTGGACATTTGAAGGGTGGTTGCGTGATAAAAAAATGAAGGGTGGTTCCATGAATACCAGGATAGGTGGTTACGTTATAACTTCCAATTCATTGGGTATGGAAGTCGTTCGTATGGATATTCTATTTAGTGATATGTTTGGAAGTCGACAATATGATTATTCCATTTATGTATGTTTATGTCCCATGTTACCATTATATTTTATGTGTTCTTTATATGGGTTTTATGCTAATATTTCTGTTAAAAAAGGTTAATAAATGATCTTTTATTCAGTGAAGAGTATTTTCTACTGCATAAATGTGAAAAGTATTACTTGTGTTAAAGTATTCATGGTTTACTTGTTGATTTAAAATACTAATAGTTTTCCTTCATTGTGTATCTCTAATTGAGATTTTTATGCTCATCCAATTTTTTTGAAATGTTTATCACAATACATAATGTGGAATACAGTCAAGTATGGTATCAAGTAAAAGTCATGTTGTCTTAAACATGAAAATAGACGGTACACTTTTTTTAAGAGTTGATGTTTTGTTAAAAAAATTAGAAACTATGTAGAAGTTTCTACCTTATAAATATTTTGAGATGTAATAGTTATGTCCTAAATCTATAAAACTCTAATCCTGAAAAGATCCTCGATGCGAATTATTCATTTAATTCAGTATTAAGTAAATCTTAAGGCCGGGTCCTTATAGTTGGTATCAAAGTTCGATTTAGATAACTTTATGTGGTAGGGTATTATTAAAGTAACATCCATAAATTAATTTATGTTAATATTGACATCATATAGAGTTTCCAGATTACCATGTTGCTTCGTTGAAGATAATTTTATGTTCATAATGGTTTTCCGTAGAGGAAACATGGCAGCTATTTTGGGACGACATCAGGACGAAGACATCCTTCCAAATTAGCAACCTTGGATGGTCAGAATCGGAACTGAATAGTTTGTTAGAGTGATGGAACAATTTTATCATGCTATAAATGGTGGTGGTATCCATGTACGAGATCAGCCAGATCAACCATAGAGGAACATTTCAGTAGTGGATCATTTCATGAGGCAACATCTCACCTTATTCAGATGACCATCTGACCATGTGCTAGCTGAAGGGTTGATTAAATAACTTGAGAAGATTTTTGATGTCATGGGTTGTTTAGAACATCAAAAGGTTAGTCTTTCTATTTAACATTTTGAAGGTTATGCTAATCAGTGGTGGTCGATGGTGAAAAATATCAGGGATAGTGAGGATATTGATGCTCTCGATTGGGATGAATTCAAAGATATGTTTCTTGATAAATATTTTCCTAAGGTGGTTCGTCTTAAGATGGAAAAAAATTCCTAGAATTGAGTCAGGAGGATGACTCAGTGGCTGCTTATGAAGAAAAATTCACTCGACTGGAAAGGTATGCACCATATTTCATCTGAGATCTTGATAGTAAGATAAATCGATTTTACTTAGGACTAAAGCCACGATATCGAAGAGCATTAGCATATCGTGAGTTAAAAAGTTATGAAAATCTTGTTCGATGTGCGGAGAAGTTGGAAATGGAGTTTGCTGATGATCAAGTGTTCATTGAAAAATAACAGAATAAGAGGTCCAGTTGGCAGGCAAAGGGTAAGAATTCATCAAAGAAGCCTGGAGGTAAGAAAATTAAATATCCAACTCGTGAGAAGTGTGGTAAAAAGAATCATGGAGAATGGTTATCGAAGTCTGGAAAGTGCTTCCGGTGTGGTAAGTCTGGTCATATTTCTAGTAACTGTAATGAGGATGATCAAGTAGGTAATGAAAAACCATTGGTAAGATGTTTTAAGTGTAATGAAATGGGTCATTATTAAAATGAGTGTCCAGGGAAGAACTCAACTTAGGGAAAGCAGCCAATCTACAAGCAAAAAGGGGTGGTGAAATCCTTTGCAACTACTTCAGTAGATGTTGGGCCATCAAACGAAGTAGTATCAGGTACAATGTTTGTTTGTTGAGATTATGCCAATGTGTTGTTTGATTCTGGTTCTACCCACTATTTCATTTCTGAGAAGTTTTGTTGTAAATTGAGAATTCTATATGAATATATGAATATATAAATAATGGTAAAAACACCTGGAGGAAATGTTGAGACAAAAAGAAAACATAAGAACATTCTTGTCGTTGTGTGCGGAAAGAATCTACTTGCAAAACTTATTGTTTTACATCTCGTAGAATTTGATGTTATTTTGTGCATGGATTGGCCTTTTGTTTATCATAATAAGATTGATTGCAGATCTAAAGAGGTTTCATTTCAGAATGATTTAAAGTTTGTATGAAAAAATGAACCCTTACTGTTGATAACATATCCGGAAGCTGAGAAACTAGTCAAAGATTGAAATGAATGTTACATTGCACATATTTTTGAAAATAAAGGAACTATTCAGATTAATGTCGTGCGAGTGGTAAATGAGTAACTTGATGTTTTTCCTGATGAGTTTCTTGGTATTATACCTCATCAGGAAGTTGAATTTACAGTTGACATTGTTCCTAATGCTAATCCAATTTCAAAACCCCCTTATCGAATGGATCAAATTTAACTTTTAGAGTTAATAAAGCAAATGCTGGAGTTATTAGATAAAGGTTTCATTCGCCCTAGAACATCACCATGGGGTGATCCTGTCTTGTTTATTGAAAAGAAAGATGGTTCAATGAGAATTTTCATTGATTATAGAGCATTGAATAAAATCGTTGTTAAGAATAAGTATCCTTTGCCTCATACCGATGATTTGTTTGATCATCTCCAGAATGCTCAATATTTTTCGAAGATTGATTTGTTGTAGGGGTACCATCAGTTGAATCTAAAGGAAGAAGACATTCTGAAGACTGCATTTCGTATTAGATATGGCCATTATGAATTTCAAGTTATTCCTTTTGGTTTAACCCATGCTCCTGCTATATTCATGGATCTTATGAATATAATTTTCTCTGAGTTCTTGGATAAGTTTGTGGCTATGTAAATTGATGATATTTTGGTTTACTCTAAAAGTAAATAAGATAATGAAATTAATTTAAGGGTTTTCTTTCAATCCTTAAATGAAAATAAATTATTTGGGAAATTCAGAAAGTGTGATTTTTTGTTACAAGAAATTTCTTTCCTTGGTCACATTGTGTCAAAATATGTCATAACTGTGGTTCTAGCTAAATAAAAAGTTGTTAATGAATGGCCTTGACCAGAAAATATAACTGAGATCTATAGTTTTCTTGGTTTGGTAGGTTATTACCAGATGATTGTTGAAAATTTTGCACGGTTATCTACTCCAATGACTAAGTTAACGGGAAGAGGTGTTAAGTTCATCTGGACAAAATAATGTGATGATTGTTTTCAGGAATTGAAAATGAGATTGGTGAATACTCTAGTTTTAGCACTGGTATGAAGTAATGGTGAGTTCATTATCTGCAATGAAGCTTCGTTGAGAGGACTGGGATGTGTCCTAAGGCAGAATGATCAGGTAATTTCTTATACTTCATGTCAGTTGAAACATCATGAGTTAAATTACACTACACATGATTTGAAATTAGCTACTATAGTATTTTCTTTAAAATTTTGAAGAATCATTTGTTTGGAGTGAAGTGTGAAATATATACTGATCAAAAAAGTTTGAAGTATATATTCACTTAGAAAGAATTAAACATGAGAGAGAGGATATGGTTGGAATTAATTAAGGATTATGATTACACAATCCTTTATCATCCGGGAAAATCCAATAAAGTGGCTGAAGCATTGAGTTGAAAAAGTAATACTTCATTAACCATGTTATGTTTGGAATGAGATACTTTGGTTTTGATTTGATGAACTTTTGCATAGAAGTTGTTGTTTTAGGAAATTCTTTTGTTTTGTTTTAGGTGTCAGTGAAATCATCTCTATCAGACAGAATTAAGCAAGCGCAGAAGGAAGACAGTGAGTTGTAGAAAAATGTTAGGCTGGTTCAAAAGGGTAAGTTTCCCGAATTTAACATTGATAATGATTGTGTTTTGAGATTTGGGAAGAGATTATGTGTACCTTGTGATTCACAGTTCAACAATGAGTTGTTATGTGAAGTTAACAGTTCTCCGTTTTCGGTTCATCCTAGTAGTACTAAGTTGTACAGAGATCCTCGGGAGTATTACTGGTGGGATGGAATGAAAAGAGATATTACTTATTTTACTGTGAAGTGTTTGACTTTTCTGCAAGTTAAAGCAGAGCGGCAGTTACCGAAAGGGACGCTTCAACCTTTACTAGTGCCAGATTGGAAATGGGAAAATATATCTATGGACTTCATTGTGGGATTACCAAAGACATCTCGAGGTAATAATGCAATCTGGGTTATAGTTGATCGATTGATTAAATCTTCTCATTACCTTCCTATTCAAGATAATCGGTCTCTAGATCAACTTGCTCAGTTGTATATTAAAGAGACAGTCAGGTTTCAAGGGTTTCCTTTCTCCATTTGTATCTAATCGTGATCCCAGGTTTACTTTAACTTTTGGAAAGGCCTTCAGAAGTCAATAGGTACTAAATTAAATTATCGTAAAACATTTCATCCTCAATCAGATGGGCAGTCAAAATGAACAATTCATTCCTTGGAGGATATGTTACGTGTTTTCTTGATGAATTATTACCGAAATTGTGACCAACATCTGTCTTTGGTCGAATTTTCTTATAATAACAATTTTCATACCAGTATAAAGATGAATCCATTTGATGCATTATATGGAATGCATTGTCGAACTCTGGCTCTTTGGGATGAAGTAGGTGAGATGAAGTTGATGGGACCCGAATTGGTAGAAGAGATGGTAGAGAAAGTTCAGTTGATTCAGAAGCACATGAGAACAGATCAGAGTAGATAGAAAAGTAATGCCGATAATCCGAGGAAGGATCTTTCCTCTGAGTCAGGTGATCATGTCTTTCTCAATGTTTCTCCATTGAAAAGTTTGATGCGTTTTGGGATGAAGGGAAAGTTCAGTCCGATGTTCGTTGGACCTTATGAAATTCTGGAGAAAGTGGGATCATTTTCTTATAGAGTGGATTTACCTCTAATTTTATCCTAGGTACACAATGGTTTTCTTGTTTCGATGTTGAGAAATTATATGCCAGATCCATCTCATTTTTGAGCCTAGAGGTAGTTCAGTTAGAATAGAATCTATCTTACAAAGAAAAACCAGTTCAGATTCTTGACTATAGAGAGAAGATGTTGTAGAATAAGGTAATTTACTAGGTAAAGTTTTTGTGCAAAAACCAAATGGTTGAAGAGGAAACGTGGGAATCTGAAAATTCTATGAGTGATAAATACCCCCACATATTTTGATAAGTTAAAAAAAATTACGGGGACACAATTTCCAAAAGGGGGGAAGGATGTAACATCCAAGGTAAATGATGAATAAGAAGTATTTCATATTTATTAATATTTGTGAATTAAATATTAATTTAACTTTAAAGGGGTTTCTATGTTTGATAGCGTACCAGATACGAAACAACGAGTTTCTTTGGAATCTTACATTCCACACTAATAATATAATATTATTATTTTAAATGGTAGTTAACTCCTAGATGTTTTATTGGAAGGAATGAATGAAACTAACTACAATATGAGTATACATAATTTTTAAATGTATTTACATTATTTAATAAAAATTTAGAGGCTTAAAATGTGAATGAATCTAATTTGTAGCATAATTTACAGTAAAAGGCCGATTTATCCTCTTTTAATGGCGAACCCTTATTAAATATAGAGTTGGTCACTTTAATACATTATATATAACCAAATAAAATTATTATTTATAATGGGGACATCAAAATTTACTTCATTTAAATTTTTGGAATTTTTCCGATAAAGTATATTTTTTAATGAATAGTGAAAATATCGTATTTTAATTCAAAACTATGTTTTAATCTAATTTATATATATGGTTAGATTATATTTTTAATTGGTTTTAAATTTTAATTAGAATATATTTCTACCATTTAATCCAATTTTGGTCATTGGAATTAATTTCACTTTGAAATTGGACATAAACAAGTATCAATCCATTGATAACTATTGTTTCTTAAAAACATGCTATTTGTTTTAACAATGGGAATTAATTTTAAAATTAATTAATGCCACTTCAATTTTTTGAATTTGGAAAAATAGACATCATTTTGGAATTCGGAATATCAAATATAGCTTCAGCTGAATTTTTGATATTTTTCTGAAAAACATAAATTTTTTATGAATAGTGAAACCACTTAGTGGTAGTTAAAAAAACTGAATTTTTCATTTAAATGAAATTTTACAACTTCTGTGGATTGAATTTAAAAAATCCGACATACATTGTTGTTATCAAGAAGTAAAATATGGTTCGTTAAGATGAAAATAATTTTTGGTGAATAGTAACTTTTGACTTTTATTTACCACGATTAATGGTAAATAGGGTAATTCAAGGTTAATAGAATATTATAATAATTTAAAATTACCCTAACACTTTTTCAAACATTATTGGTTGAGTCATTTATGACCATGGGTATATTTGGGTCAATTCTGGGACCCCATTGAACCACATGGGTGTGATAATGACAATTTAGATTAATTAATTTAATGTAAAAACAAAATTGGCATTAAAAAATTCTTTTAGTAATTAATTTTTATTTGGTGTTATATAAGTCATAATTTCTAATATTATTATTAATTGGAAAGATAAAAATATTTCCTACATCATTTTATTTTTTTATAATTTTTTGAAAACAAAAAAATTAAATTACTAATGACATAATAATGATTCAGTATTTACCTCATTAATAAATCATTTAAACATATAAGATTATAAAGAATAAAATATTATCCAAAACATGTCAAATTTTCATTGGATGATTTTATTTCGACCATTAGTCATCTTATCTTTGACTATAATGATTTTGAGACCATTAGAAACCGAATATCATTATATTATAAAATAATAATTTCACATTTTCCTAAAGAGCCCCTCCTCTCCCTTATAAAAGGATACCACTTATAACCAATTCCTCACACCTCTCAAGCCACTTGGCTCATCCAACCTCTTCCCAATTAATCTCCCTACATCCCTCTACTCTTCCTAGAAGCCTTACCTTAGGAAGAAGGCACTTCAAGAAGTCCCTTTGGTTCAAACCAAAGGAAGTTACCAAAATTAAAGGTAATAGTTTCTCATAATTTGTTATCATTTATTTTACTTCTCTATCACCTAAACTATTTTTATTTCTTTTTTTAAAAACACTACTATCCTCAATATTCTATGATTTTTTTATAAGAACGATTTGAACTACACTTACACACACCTCCATTTAATGGATGATGAACGTAATGTTTCTGTGGATGGAAAACTAACGCCTCACGAAACGATGATTGTTCAAATATATCCAACTGCCTCTCATGGTGGCCATTATGATGGAACTGTATTCATATATGATATATATTATGTTTATGATATCCTTATGTTTATGTACTTCCCAATTATATCACACCTTTATGGTTTCCATAGTGGGTAAATAGGATAATCTCATTTGAGGAAGTGCGGACTACCACCCCTCAAAGTGATGTGATTCGTCAAAGCCTTATGTGGGACGTATAAAGGATGGATTTAATGATATTATATATGATATTATACTGGAATTATAAAATACCTATTTATCATTATGTTTTATTTCCATTAAAATAATAAATATAAATGAAAGTAGCGTTCATGTGTACGTACGACCTACCGTCTCCTGGAACGGTACATTTCATTTCTTACCTACAAATGTTGTGTACTATTATAAATACTTGTATATACTGGATATATATGGTATCTATTATATCGTAATCATGAATATCATTATGGATATAATGGACTATTTACCACATGGACAACTTCTAAATATAAGGTGTTCATTTTTGACTCAAGTACCAAATATCGATAAAGCAAACATTATTAACATAAATGATTACATAATGTTTATAACATGGTAATAAGTGATATAAAAGGAATAATAATCTTGAAAAAGGTTCTTAAGAAAGTATAAATTAACTTTATTTTATTATTCAAAATATTAAAGAACAATCATGTCAAGTCGGACACGCGGTAAGGGACTTTGTCTCAATCTCCTTTCATTGAGGCATATTTTGTTCTAATACAAGACATTCTTCTATATGCTGTATAAACACCTTTGACTTTTCATGTAATTCAAAGGGAATCTATTTCTACGAATTGTTTTACTATATGACAAAAAATAATGTTTCTTTTATCGTAAGCGGTGACAACAACCTTTTCCTCCTCCACGAGTATTATTTGATCTTTGGCTTCTTCAACAGGTTGGAATGTTTTTAAAAGAAAATAAATACCTTAGACTCTTTTAAGTTTTTGTTGGTATTGAAAATGGTTTTGAAAAAGGATTTTTTATGTCAATATATTGAAGTTATATATTGTGATTGAAATGTGGAAATGTTTCCTTTCCTTTATATTTTTCGTATGTGATATGATTTCATAACGGTACGTGGATATTTGACGGGTGGTTACGTGATAATACAAATGACGGGTGGTACTGTGAATACTAGTATGGGTGGTTATGTTATAACCTCCAATGCATTGGGTATGGATGTCAGCCATAAGGCTATTCCATTTAGTGATATGTGTGGAAGTTGACCGTATGGTTATTACATTTATGTATGTTTATTACCCAAGTTACTTTTATATGTTATGTGTTCTTTATATGGGTTTTATGGTAATATTTTGGTTAAAAAGTGTAAGAAATGATATTTTGTTCAGTGAGGAGTATTTACTACTTCATAAATGTGAAACGTATTACTTGTGTTAAAGTATTCATGGTTTACTTGTTGATTTAAAATACTAACAATTTTCCTTCTTTGTCTATCCCTTACTAAGATTTTTATGCTCATCCCATGTTTTTGAAAAGTTTTCCATAGGACATAATGTGGAATAGGGTCAAGGATGGGATAAAGGAAAAGTCATGCTGTCTTAAACATGGAAATAGACATGACTCTTTTTTTCAAGAGTTCGTGTTTTGTATAAAAAATTGAAACTGTGTAGAATTATCTACCTTGTAAATCTTTTGAGATGTAATAGTTATGGCCTTACTCTTTAAAACTCTAAACCTGAAAAGATCCTCAATGTGAATTATTCATTTAATTCAATATTAAGTAAGTTTTAAGGCTGGGTCCTTATATAAATTATGTCTATGAAACTCATAATATGCATTCTGAATTTATAAGGATTACATATAGTTCAAATTTTAGTTAATACTATTCATAACCATTTTTGAACAGTTAGTTTGGTAAGTTGTGGTTCACTTGAACTCGGTGTTGCGTGTAGTGCAAGTATTGAATTATTTTGAATAAATAACGTACTTTTAAATCATGGGGTGCTACAGAAACTATCACTAATTGGTATCAGCGTGGTATCAACCATTGGTATCAGTTTAAAAATTATTATCAGTTTGGTGTCAATAGTTGGTGTCAGAAATGAAGTGATTCATTGATGGAATGTTCATTTACTCGTGACTCTCACAACATGCATTTCTCATGTGGTCTTAGAGTATGCATTAATTTAATCCTTGAATGCTATCAAGATCACAAGAGGCGAATGGATGTAGTAGTTGGAATAAGCTTTAATGAGGTATCAAAGTGAATAGAATTTTTATGAGAAAGTGATGTCAATGAACCCAAAGGGGGTGATTGTTGGGAAAAAACCCTCATGGTATCATAGAATTATTTTTGAGGTGACTATGTTTGTTGACAAAGTGGGCCTTTGTGTTGTGATTGTTGACAAAGAAGACCACGATGTACAAATTTGTTGACAAAGGGGGTTTACATGGTGAGTTGTAGAGTTTAAGGTATGTTGTCAGAAATACATGTTTTATTGAAGAACCTCAAAAAATAATGGATGATCGGGTGGCGGTATAAAAACAGAAGATTCAAGGCGGCACCATTTTCCAATGTTTGCCAAATTTTTGGGCCTCAGAATTGACAAGTAAAGAAAAGTGTTTTTGGAAAAGGGACTTGCCCGCCGGTGTCATGGACGCTTGAAAATATCCACGCCATATGTTTTTGAAGATCATAACATCATAATATGGAAATGGAATGAGGGAAACCCATGTTTTGGTTTGGGCGTGCAAGTGACTAGGGTGACAGATGCTCAGGTAGATAGAGTTGAGCGCCCAGAGGAGACCTGCTCACCCATGATCAGGGTACACAAAATTCCTATAAATAGAGGGAAACCCATCCAAATTTTTGATAGAGTTGAACAATTTGAGAAAATGAGAGTTCTAGTCATTCAGATGGTTCGTTCAAGCAAGTGGTGGTTTTTTTTCACAAGTATAATGATATTCAAAAGATGTGTTCCAATAGATAGTTGTGCACCAATACTAGTTTGGGCGTAAAAGGGTTTGAGTCGCCCATTTTTTGGGTTGATGAAGGGAGTGTCACAAAAGTGGTTATGTGAAACATACGCACCAGGCTTGAAGAAGAGAGGCAGGAATTAGAGAAGCGCTATATGCATATAGAAGTTCAGCGGTTATTCTATGGTTGTGAAAAAAGTTGGAATATTTCTCGGTAGATCCATGGTAAAGTTGTATTTGTCAGTGGATGAAAGTGGTACTTCAAAAAAGCATCTATATATAGAGGAACATGTATTAATTTTTGATAATTAAGGGACCTCAATGTATTCTAACTATGAGTAGGTATTCTGAAAAATCAGTGAGTACACTTCAGTTGAGAGAGCAGTGAGAATTCATATTTTGAGTGGTTATAAACCAGGAGGTAGAGTGAGTCCACTTTGAACATGTAAACAACAGTGCACTTGTATTGGATTTGATACATCTTCACATCGTCAGTGTATGCTCCTTTGATGTATCCTAGTGAGGGTGAACCTAGTAAAATTCTTGTGTCTTGTGTTTTCATTAATATTCATTCACCGGTGATGTGCCGATGTATGAATGAATCTTAATGAAATCAAAAGGATCATACGCCGGTGTATGCTCTTTATACTCCTGATTTTTATGGAAAGTCATAAATTATAGAGATACTTATCAATTTGATTTATTTTTAATTTTATATATATAAAAAATTGTATGTTTGTTGTGTATACCATGGAATTGATTTTTTAGGTTTCATAAATGGATTTTGTGAGGCGTTTTCCCGTGTTTTTATTGGTCCATGATGGAGTGGGTCCTATGATGTCTGGAGTCTCTTCACCTTTTCAAGTTATTATAATTTTTATTCTCCTTATATATTTGTATTCTTTGAGAGTGGAATGTTTTTATAGTGGGTAGAATTATAACATTCCAACCTTATTATTCAATATTATTTTATTTATATAATTTTTTATACCATTTTCATCGATATTTAGGTTTAATTACCTTTCATTTTTTAAGAATTTATAATGTGGTACATGATGTATGTTTATCTCTATCCTTGATTCTTCTATTGAGGAAACTAAAATTTGTTTTCAATGTATATTTTCATGGTTTGCACCTTATTTTTTTAAACATGATTCTAAACAATGTAACCTTTCTACATTCTATATATTTTGAAATTCCCAAATTTCCATAATAAATATTAACATCTCCTTAATACGTTCCCCTTTCCATTTATTCATGTAAAGAAGGACCCTAGGAATGACCCTCCATTCCTTTTCCTTAAATTACTTAGCATATTATTTGATTACATGTGAATTTATTTATGTTTAGGCTCTTTATATTATTCATCTTCTCTTTCCAATTTATTTTGACTTATTATCTCAAAAGGATTTCATGGTGATCAAAACCTATGTAAGGGGATTGGTTTTATATATTTTATTTTTCTGTTGAGAGCATATAGAGCTTATCTCAAGTATGATTCTAATATTTCTCCTCAATGGAGACAGATTTTAATTTGTATGAGGGATGTTTCTCCTTGAATGATATTGTAAAATGTAATACCTTATAGTGCACCTGAAACCACCCTCCTGAATTGAGTGAAAAAACATATTATTTACATATTTTGTTTTGATTGTGATAAATGTGGTACAAATTCTTCTATTCCAAAAAATAAAGAATCAGTCTATGAATATTGGATAACATTTTTACCCATGGATATTATAGGTAATTTTTTAAAGAATTATGGAAATATATTATATATTCAATACCAATGAATTCATGTGAGTATCTGTTTCACTATACCCCTATTTTTATATTCCATATAAATTCATCAAAATATACAATAAAACTATTCACACATGATACCCTTTAGTGGAAGAAATCATCTAACATCATTATCCCTAACCTGGGAAATGTAAAAAAATGATATGAAATTTTACAATCTATATAAGGGAAACCCTAATAATTAAAAACATATTGTTATTAGTGAGAATATGATGAGTATAATGCTATGATGACATAATTTATGATCATATTAATAATATAAAATAACTCACAGACATTACAATTAGATTATCAATTTTTTTTTTCATTTTATGAAAAGCGGAATCAAGGTGATGGAGTGCCCAAAATAATGCCACCCAAGAGAATCGACCCTAACAATGCCTATAAAATTACTCATATTCACTACAATTGGATTCTCAATTTTTTTCATTTTATGAAAAGAGGAATCAAGGTGATGGAGTGCCAAAAATAATTCCACCCAAGATCATCGACCCTAACAATGCCCAGAGAACCAATCGGGAGAGAGAAAAACTAGACAAGGGAGTACACACACAAACTGATGTAATCTAAGAAGTCATGTAGTCTCATGCTTAATTCCCTTCACACTACAAATTGAGTAGAGTAGTATGATTGTTGATGAGTTAATTTTCCCCTATAAATATATTAAATGATTAACAAAGGAAAAATATTTATTATTATAGGGAGTGGAGGATAACCATGTTGTCATTTTTAATCAAGTCGAGATCAATATTCTTCTCACTAAACAGTTCCATCCCATTATGCATGGCCCAAGACTCAACCTAAAGAGAATCCCTTAGGCCATAAGCTTCATAGTATGTGAAGATAACATGCCCTGAAAGACACATAAAATACAAACACCACATATAATTACAAAGTTAGAGGACCCACTAACATTCAGATTAAAGCCTGATAAAGGTGGAGCCTAATGTACCCAATGTCATTAGGGATTCACATGATGCCTAGGGGAATAAATGCTAGGTTGAGTCCAGAGATTACTTAAGGATATGGAATTATCCCATATTTTGAGGAAATGAAAAAACTCAACAACCAAGGATCTTTTCCTAGTAGCCATAAGGTAGTTTTAACTACCAAATCTTTCATGAAAAGACTTATTTTTTACTTCCTTGATTATCTATAAAATTATATCATATGGAAGAACTTATGCATCATTCTCCTTGCTACTACATATGGACTAATTAATCCACAATGGAAGAAAGTAACCATTGTATCTACCTTTCATCCTGACTCCTATGAATGTACATAAATCACCCCAAATAAACATATCATAGTCACATTTGACAATGACGTAGGAGGTAGATTCTTGTTTCATGCACAGGTTGCACAAGAACATCGTGGTTAGCCAGAATCTCTTATGTTGAATCCCTGCATCCATTAGGAGTGCACAGTTTTGAGTCCACTAAATTAAAAGTCAATATTTCACATTAATTTGTTTCTATATAGAATATTACCCCAGGGATCGTAAGATCCGTTTCTATAAAGAGAATGTAGGTACACCTTCATTTATAATTTAACAGTCACAATTCCCATTAACACATATGATACCCAATAAAGATTAATAGAAATAATATGGAAGATATCTAATTGATTATGGTTAATAACTAAATTATTGAATGAGTTCTAGTTGATGGCGGGAATAAAAGAGATTTTATGTGGCGGGTTCCCTAGAAAACTCAACCCGAAACCTGATGAGTTATGATCCCATTAGTACATGTATTGAATGGATGAGAGAATGTGGTAGACAAACATGACTCTTCCATCAATGGAATGAAAACAAATATTCCCATATTTAAATATTTTAGAAATATTTTCTACTAGTCTATCTGAATAACACATATAAATATTATCTGGATAGATGGTATCCCCAAAATACTCCACTAGAAAGCCTATACAATCAATTACTAGGGAGTCCATAATAACATTAACATTCCAAGATGATAATTTTATCAGGTCATACACACTAATTTTATCATAATTAATATTTTACCAAAGCATCTATAGTACTCTTCTATGAAATTTGTGAATCCTCGAAGAGG
Source organism: Viscum album (assembly GCA_963277665.1). Lineage (NCBI taxonomy): Eukaryota > Viridiplantae > Streptophyta > Magnoliopsida > Santalales > Viscaceae > Viscum > Viscum album. The sequence goes on from OY728132.1 coordinate 496,598,303, forward strand.
ACCCTACTATAATTTAGAATGAAAATCATATCATTAGTGAATATGGGTGTAAGACTCCATTAGAGCAACCCAATCCTACAAGGATGAATATAACAGTTTTAAAGAGAATATTTAATTTAAATTAAGGTATAATCTTTCACCAATATAAAAAAAATGGGAGACAATGAGTCCCATTTCATTAGACCCCTAGCTGGTTTCATGAAGCCGTGATTCCTTCCAATAAAAGAGATAACTACCCTTATATAACTATATTTTCTAAGAAAAGGATCAGTTACCAAAACAAAGAACCCCATATATCCAATAACCCATAGGATTATATTCCATTCCAACCAATTATAGGAATTTTACATCTCATTTTTGATGAAAATATTTGACCCTGTAGCCCTTGTGTTCATATTATCAATTATTTCACATGATATTCCAATAAAACCCTAAATTATCCACCACATATTGAATCTATGTTGTTCCTGAGAGACCCATTACTATAAGAGTGTAGAAATACTTCTATTTGGGATAGTTAAATGAAATTTTATTGTATGTGACACTGGGTGATATGTCTAGATTGAATCAGAGAGGTTTGATCCTTATCTTTTAGGATAATAATAAGTGCATTTGATCATGACACCCTAGTGACCCCCTCCATTGAGGAATTCTTTGATTGTATTGTCATGTTTATTCTATAGTATTCCCAATCTAACAATGTAAAATTAACATGGTAATTCATCTAGTTTGGGGTAACTTTTGGGATTGAGGGAATTTATAGACCTTAGAATATCTATTTCGTGTGATATGAATTTCAGAATTGAGTTGTGTTTGTTGGTAACACGAAAGGGAGTGGAAAGGAAAATTGCTACATTATCCATGGGTTATTCACTATATAGGCTAATTTTAATGTAAAAAATAATGGATTGAAATAAATTCACTGTCATACCTCTTACCACCCTAGAGTCATTGGTATAAAGCTATCCAAAATTCAAATCTTAGGTCTGAGAGTATGACTCTTATATTTGTTGAAATCATGAATGAACATCATGTTCTAGTCCACTCCTTGAACCACATTATATTAGATAGGTAATGGCAAACCTTCTATTGTTCTATAATAAACCCCTCCATTTTGATTTTCTTTTGGGATAAAAGATAAAAGATATCATCATACCAAGAATTATCAATCCAAGAATCATGCTTCTAAATTTCCAAATTATGAGATTCGTAGTGGACCTTGTAGTATGTCTTGTTATTGTTCAAAGAACTAAGGATTAATTTTAGGCACTTGATTACTTTATGTAAGAGGAACCATGAAACATCCTTAATGGGTTTTTCCAAGGATATTTGAACTGTTGAGAAAAAGGATGGATTTTAAGGACACTAGTTTTATTAGAAGAATCATAAGATCTCATTATTTCATCATGATATGTTGATGTGATGATGATAATAATTAGAGATAAAAATTGAATGGTGGGTTAAAATAGTATTCGGAAATGCATAGATGGCCTAAAGGTTGTCGAAGAATTTTCGAGCTAACATTACGTCCATATACATCCCTTTTGGTTATTAAATCTAGTGATATTATCACATGTAATCCCCATTTACATTACGAGATAAAAAAAATAAAATCCCTAAAGCCTGGATAAGCATTAATTGGGTACACACATCCCAATTTATTTTCCAAGGCATCCAAAATGATGTTTAAATAACCACCAATACACTATGTCACATGACATTGGAATGAAAGGCCATGATAAGTCCACAACTACTCCATTTATGACACCTCACATTTGAAATAGACAATGGAGAAGGAGAAAAAAGACACAATGATTATATTACATTCATGAAATAATTATATGCACCGACACTTACCATGAAAACACTGCATTTCGAAATGATACATATGTGTCTATTTAAGGGGGGTCTCTATTAAAGTATCCCAGAATGCACAACCAATGAGAAAATTCAGATATCATTCACCTAATTTGTTAATTTATGGATAAATTATATGATATCTAGGTTATTCCATTGAAAATAATTGGATATAATGTCTATGTATAAAGGGGATTAAATCCCAAAAGCATTATAAATTAAAATATAAGTCATTCATGAACCAAACACCCTTCTTGGGGGCCTAGAATTTGGGTTAGTTTTCACTGGGAGAAAAAGTTATCAATCATTTTCATGGATTATCATCTTCAATATATGAGAATAAGAGATATGGACTACTTAAAATAATCTATAAAATAACTAGATATCTCATTATATTGAGATGAAAAATCAGAAAGTGCTTCATCAACATTCTTGATGAGGAGATGGGAGCTCCTCTATGGGCCAAGGTCAAGATCCGAGGAATAATAGGGGGAGGACTCCACTTCTTTACCATGTTAACATACCATATCTGAAGAAGGAAAAGGATAATAAGAAATGGTTTCCGCTAATGTTGATAAAAGCAACCCCCGTCTTAGAATATACACCACAATAAACCCACAAAATCCATTCTTATCCACATGAAAAGGATATTCACCACATGGAATGAAAGTATGGGAATGCATCATCAGTAAAGGGAGAAGGAATATAGATTCTTTCCAGAAAATGGATGTTTCATGGACCAAGACTTCCAAGGATAATACCCACTCAAATCTCTAATGGACTTCCAACCCCAATACGTGATCATGCACTAGGTGATGGACCGAGAATCAAAAATGGGACCTCCAACATATAGACCACAATTCCCCTTGTAAATGGAATTCATTGAAGAACCAAATAGTAGAAGATTGAAACATCCATTTCGACCATGAAATTGATGCACCATATTGAAGGAGAATTTAATAAATGAGAGGTTTTGAGAGATCCAAATCGACACATAGATGAGCCATAAAAGAGTAAAGTAATATTTGAGAAATCTTATGCACACAAAAGAAAGACCCAAGCACATCACCAATTAATCATAGAAACAATATATTTTGGAATAGAAAGGTAAAACCTTGGAGATGATCCAAAATTGATAACATATGAGAGTCACTACTAGTATGTACATCCATAGACCACTGGAAGATAGTGAAGTACCTTTTATTGGACATGTGAGGGGTATAATACTAGAGAAGTACAAATTTATACCTTGATGAAATGACCATAGATAAGGTCTTCTAGTGAAGAAACCAAACATGAGATGGGAATGATATTCCCATAGATCCAAAAAATGCATAAAACTCCAGGAGCAATGGTTGGTCGAAAAAAATAAACCCACCAATGCGAACTTGTGAATGTTAATGGATAATTAAAAATAATCTCCCAATAGAAAAAATGTTGAAATACCCTCCACTAATAATTCTTGTGGAAAATATAATGTAATCTCAGGTATCAATGAAAGAGATAGTGCCTATGATGAATAATTCTCTAGTAGATCATCTTTCATCGATTATCAAGAGAAATATTGCATAGTTTCTTATGTCGAAGGTAGATTGGGCATGCAAGGTGAAGGCCCACCATAGGTATAAAAGGTTTATGAGGAGTTGAGACCATTAAATGGTGGAGGGTGGGAATATATGTCCTCCATAATGGGTTGAAGGGGGCCAATGGTTGAAAAACAATTGAACGCACAATGCCATATGCAGCATCTTTTGTATGGCTGATGAGATAGACATCATGATTGTATAATATGATAATTTTACTATGGGTTGATAATATTTACACCTATGTAATTAAAAATATGATATGGAATATGGAATTAACATTGAAAAGAGCCATAATATTTAATATTCGTATTCCACGTCATGTTAATCCTAGGCATAAGAAACGTTAAAACCCCTTAGAGAGAATATAGAAATACCTTCAATAAATATAGTCCATGATAATCATAATGATTTATATTAATTACTCATGTTAAACCAATTTCATGAATCACTAGTTCCCAGTTTAATATAGAGGATAAATCACATTATTTAACTACCTCTTTAAGTCTATTGAAGACACAGAACATCACACAACTAATACGAAAGTATTAATTGGTTTTACACTTCATATAAATTATATTTGACTCACATATTCGTATTTTATAATTCTCATGTACTATATCAAGAATAAAAATATAATTCATGAACTTATTCACCATAATATTCTTGAAGAAAACCCATAATTCATTTATATGATACTTAACTAATGGAAAAGAAATGTGTTTTATGAAAATATTAGTAAAAAATAATCATAACCAATCCAAAAAAAGGTGATTGATGGTATCAATAGATCATATAATATTGAATTGATGGAATCATTAAAGTATGTTTAAATATTTTAAAAACATTCAAATAATTTCTTCTAAAACAATTCAAAACACCCGTTTATTTTTTAAAAATATATTATTAAATTTTCTATAATATTTGGAAAGTAATTAAATTTTAAAATAACCATTGATATATATAATGGGTAATTCCAAACAATGATTGTTCTTATCCATGGGAAAATATATTCATGTCAAAAATTTATAGAGAAGCAGTCTTTTAAAATTTTTATCAAGTCACTCATGGAGAAAATAATAAGATATTACAAATTAATTTTTTTAAAAAATTATAATGATCATGTAAAATAAAATAATGAAATAATTTATGTTAAAAAAGAATCACTGAAAAAAATAGTTTTGAAAACATTGATATGTAAGAGAAATGTTTTTCAATAAAAAAAGATACATGATTTGTATCACATAGAAATAAAATTATTGATATTTCATTAATCAGAAAGGGGTGAAATTGAAATTATACATTAAAAAATATTCACAATAAAATAGGATAGAAAATTGATTAAAATTAAGGAAAAAAATTTCCCCATTGAAACCTCCAATATAAATAGACAACGAACGAAATAATATTGTAATAAAAAAAATACTATTTTGGTAATTTTCAAAATAAAAATTCATTGTAGAATGAAAAATGTTATGGATCAACAAATCCCTTGAGTAAAATGATATAATATGATACAAATCAGTCAAGGTGTTGTAATTATACCATAAAATGATATCACAGAGCTTGACATGAAATAAGTCTGATAAAAATGAGATTGATATAAAGACATAACTTCCAAAGATCGTAACATTCAAAGTTATAATTAATAAAATACATGATTATTTCAATATATGTAAATACATATAAAAAATATTAATAATAAATTAAAATAATTTGAAATCAAATATAATAAAATAAATGAATAAAAATGTCAATGATGTTGAAGTATAACTCAATGAAAGGAAATCGAGTTACAAAAACCCATTATTGTTCATCAACTATGAAGTAAAATCCTCTTGAATGAAATAATTTTATTTAAAACATTAAAATTACATAAATTAGGATGGTTTCACTGTATAATAAGTAAATTTGAATTATATGAACCCAATATAAGATATTATATGTATAACATTAAAATATTCCTCAATAAAGGGAAAATAAGATAAAATCCCTTAACTCAAGCCCCAAATTTCCATGTATGTATTTTAACTATGTTATAATAAAAGTATATCAATTAATTAATTATTTAATAAATTGTTATATTTTTAATAATTTGACCTTAAATATTTGTTTTCATTTACCACATTGAAATAGACAATTAATTAATCATCTTTCCCAATTGAGTGATTTGAGGACGTTGAGTTCATAACAATAAAATGACTATGGTATGTTCACTATTGTAAAAGGTATATTTAATGAATCTTATAAAAGTTATAATAATGATATTATAATCATTTTTATACTATTGAAACCAACCATCGAATATGGTTATGAGAAATGAAATATGTTACCATCATGGAGGTAATAAGCCGAACGTGCACATGAGTAACGTTTATATTTTTTAATAATCACTATCTAATGATGGTTATTATTATTTTTTCATTATACAGTGATCATTATATTATAAATAACAACATATTTATTTGAAAAATATTATATATATCATCCATGTGATCTGGTGATGGGAAATGAGTCACATCACTTCATGGAGGTGGTGGTTCACACGTATACACGAGAAAAATTATCATTTTTAATCGGTAGAATGTTAAGAATTATATGATATATTATATTATTAAAATTATAAATATTTCATGAATTTCATATATAATCAGTATTTTCATCATTATAACCTTCCATGATTGATAGAAATTGAAAACAAATTACACTAGTTTTCGAGGTGGCAGTATGTCGTCCTCGCAAAAGATGTAAAAGTTTCTTATTTGATGGAAGAGGAGATGGATATAAGATATGAAATAAAAAAATAAATAACAATATATCTAATAATATAATTTTTTTATCTCATTATTTTTGGATAATATTTGATCATTGTAGGAGCGGAAATGATAAGAAATCAACTTGGAGAAAACCATACCTCTTATATAGACACCCAATTTTTGTTTATATTAAAATATCTCCTAGGATGGAAATATAATAAAAAAGGACTTAAGGATGTGGTAAGGGATGTTAGGAAGAGATTTAGTTAGTTATTTTACAATAAAAATGATTTTTAATTGTGAGGGAATAGAATAGGTGTGACCTTTAATAATGAGGGGAGAGAGTCCATGGAATTTATTAATGTCTTAATTTTATATAAATTAATTTTCAATATAAAATGGATCAAATTTGAAATAGTAATAAGAAAAATGATAATGAGTTGAAATAATCTCATAAAATAAATATTTTGTAGGTTTAATTTAGTTATTCACATTTATTCTTTGCATTTGCCGTTAGTTAAACATTTTTAAGACTATAATGATAATTTTTTTCTAACTTTTTAGGATAGGATAGATAAAAAACAGAAAATTTGTAATTAAATTGAAATTATATGATATTTTCAACCACAACACAATCAATATCCTTAAGGTAGTGTTTTTTTGAATTTTTAATCTTTTAAAAATATATTTTTATTTATATGAATTTATTATTTGAATTTTTTGAAATATATAAAATATTATAATATAATATGTGTCTAGTTCATTTAAAATTGTTTCAAAACCACATGGTATCGATTAAATTCAGTACACGGTATTAATATAATTACACCCAAAGTTTTTTGGGGTTGGATATCATCTTAAACATTATATTTTTTTCTTAACCCCCTAATTAACCAATTCTAACATTAACTATTGTAATTATATTTCAATATTAAAGGGTATTGATTTTACTTATGAGGTGAAAATTTTCTCATAAATGAAGAAACTATGACCTTTTAGACCCTTTTTTTGCTAATTTTAATCAATCCATAATTTATGAATTTAAAATTATTTAATAAAATACTATTAAAGACCAAATTATATTAATTCCATTTTTGAGACTATTCAATTAATTTTACATAAAAAAGCAGATAACTAAATAAAAAATAACCATGTCACCCAAATATTATATGTTTTATTTTTCTACGAAATTGTTTTAACAAAATAAATTAATTATTTTATATTACATTTAATATTTTTTGCACACATTTTTTGTTTATATTGATTAAATAAATACTATGTGAATGTTGCATATGCATTTATTGTAATTATTTCATCAATAAAAATTATAAAAAAATTATAATAATAAAGAATTATTTTAATTAAAATTAAATATATCTAACTGAACATATTTTATTTAATACCTATCCAAAAAACATAGAGATATTAAAATTAAGAAGGTGATATTTTTTATATAATCTTTTTCTTAAATATTATTTAACTAAAAATAAAATAAAAAGGAAACAATGTTTCAATATTTTAAAAAAAATATAGAATTAGACAATATAGACTCAATAAATATGATAAAATAAAGTGTTGTGGTGATATTTTTTTTATTATAATTATTCTTTCAACCCATATTGTCTAATTTTCCCATAATATGGTGATAATTAATTAATATGGTTACTTTTCTTAAAGACCAAAATTAAAAGTTTAATATTTTCCAAATTTGTACTTATGGATTCCAAATATGGAATAAATTTTTTAAAATTCAATTTCAATAATTCGTTGAAATTAATTTATGATAAAATGAAAAAATAAAAAGAGATAATGTTCTTCGTGAAAAATATTTTTTATGTATACAAACAAATTTACAAAAAATTCAACCACAAAATTGATTCTAATGTGATTAATTAGGTAATTAATTAAAATAATTTTACGAATTTTAAATTGAATTCATTTTAAATTAAAATGAATCTTTGAAAAGTCCTGAGTTAAAATATATTTTTTTAACAAAAATCCTTATTTTCTAAATTCAATATTAAATAAATCATTTCCAAAAATTAAAAATAGTTTGTCTAAGATAATTTTTACAATTAATTTTCCAAAAAGTATATCTATTTTATCTAATAAATTTTCCATGATTTCCCAATTTTAATTATAATATTTTCTCACCAAAATAAATTGGACCACTTTTTAGAATGCCTATTTTAAAAATAAAATGAATTTTATTAAAATTGATCTCTTATTTCATATGTATTTATTAATTAATTTGTCTCAATTTGTGCCTTTATATATGTTTTATAATGTGTTTCATCCTATTCATACCCTATAATTCAGAGGCTTAGTTATAATATTCACATTTAAATAATTATATTTCATGGTTCATTTATGATTCATGTTGTGTATCTAACACACCATCGAATATAATGTTATTTTATAAAAACTAAATATTTCATTGTCCAACATTTTATAAAATTTTCCATGAAAATGTTAGTTTCATCACATTAATATTTTAATTGACAATTTAAAATAACTTTTTGAAATACCACATTTTAAGAAGTGTCAATAAATCTTCCTCTTGGAATGATAGAATGAGATATATGAAAGTCATCACGAATAACACATAAGTAATCTTCCAAATAAGGGAATATTAGTCAAATGTGAAATTATGGGAATAGGTGAAATTGTTTCTATATAAAAAGTGACGCAGTGTGATGATCAAAATCATTCACTAGAATGTAATTTTGTAAGAGATAGCTCAACAATGAAAAACCGTAAAGCATAGAGCTGTGAAAAAGACCATCGACTCATCATAAATAAATTTAACAGATAAAATTTTGGTTTCAATATCTTTTTCTTGGAGTTGAACAATTAATTTATCATATATTATGAAAACGAAATGAAATATAATTAACATACATCTAGAATTTAATATCTAAATCAATTTAAACCACAACATCATCTTTTTCATCAAATTATGGTTATTCATGATGAAATTTTCACACCAAAAGACCTAAAATAAATGGATATTGGATCACATAAACCTAAAAGGGATAAAATAATATTCCTCTGATATATAGACATTAACTATGACAAAAATGGGTATCTCATGTTAACATAATTCATAGGATTAATTGTAACACCCCATTATTTCATAGTACATTATCTCCTCAAATTAATTCAATAACATGCACAACATGCAACACCATGTTTGAGCGCACCACAATATACAAAACTAGTCGTTCAAAAAAGTGGTAATGAATAATGCAAACTGAATTTTGAATTTTATATACTATATAAAATTTGATAATCCATATTTTTTTCTTATACATTATATAAGGACAAATTCATTTTTTCAGATAAAATAAGTATTTTTTAAAGAATACAATTTTACCTCCATTTAATGGGGAACCCATTTCAAATCCAATATTTGACACTTTTATATATATAGTTTAACTAAATAAACATTTTCATTATAACCGGGACATACAAATTTAGTTTCAATTTTTTTGGTGTTTTTCTGTTAACATTCAAATTTGGGTGGATAATGAAAATTACTAAATTTTAACAAAAAACTACTTTTTAATCAAAATAATTTATGATGTTCAATTATACATTTGAATGGTTTGGATGAATAATTAGATTAAATTTTTATCATTTAATACAATGTTGGTCATTATAAGTAATTTCACATTTAAATTTGACATATACACATGTCAATCTTTTGATAGTTTTTTTCTTTTTTAAAACCTTTATTTTTGGTTTTGACAATGAGAATTATTTTTATGTTAACAAATGAAAATTCTTTTTTCTGAATTTGGTAAGATATGCTTCATTTTTTAATTCAGAATATCAAAATTAGCATAGTTTAAATTTTTGGAATTTTTCTGAAAACTTTCAAATTTTGATGAATAGTGACAAACACTACGTTATTGTTTAAGACCAACATTTTTTTTGTAATTAGTTATTTTATTGTAATTTATTTTAGGTCAAAATAGATATATACTTAATTTATATGTTTAATGTAATTCATTGGAGTAATTTTATAATATGTTTAGAAATATAAAATTTTATTGAACTTCTTACCGTCTTTTACCCACCTTCGAGGAGCATTTGAAAAATTGAATAAAACATAATTTTACATATTTTTTGAGTTTAATTTCAAAAAAATAAGAGATATGGTTATCCTCAGTATGTAAAATTCTCTTTAATAAGATAAAAATATTTTTTGGTGAATAGTGACTTTTGACTTTTATTTGCCACAGTTAAACAAAATCGGGTAATTAGGGGTTAAAATTATAATATAATTACCCTACCACATGTATTAATTCTATTAGATGAGTGAAATTTGACCAGAAACAACCTTATAAAAAAATATGATCACTTAGGTCCACTTGGATTTGATTTGGACATTTATTATTATTTAAATTATAGAAGAGTTAAAAGTGTTAAATTCAAGTTTTAATAAATAAAACATTTTTAATATAGGGTTATACATAAGATAAATTCAAGTATAAATATTTTTTAGAAAGAAAAAAATGATTTCCTACATAATCATATTTTATTTATAATTTTTAAAAATTAAATAATTAAATTTATTTATGACAAAATGAAGATGCAGTAATTACCATATTAATAAATGATTAAAATAATTGATATTATAAATACCCAAATTAATGTAATTTTATACTTTTGATGAATTAAACTAATTTTATAAATTAATATGACATGTTAGGGTCAATTCGATCAATTTTTTCAAATTAATTAGGATTTTATGATTTTAATAAAAAACAAATACCAAATAGTGTCAAAATTGAAATTAAATAGTTTTAAAAAAAAACTATATTATTGGTTGATATAATATTCCTAAAAATATATTTTTCTGAAAAAGGTCTTAAATATTGTTATATATGTCATTAATGAACAACTTGAGGTTCTCAGGGATTTTTATAGTATATTTATTAACCATATATTGTAAAAATAAAAGAAGACACTGTAAAAGTTAATCTAATTAACTAAGAGTTAAATATAAAAGATAAGGATAAAATGGTAACCTAAATTTTCCCAAAACCTATTGGTTGAGAGGATTTAGACCCATAACCACCTAAGGCTCAAAATAAATTCATTTTTAACCATTACAAACCGATTATTTTTGTATTATAAATTAATACTTTTAATATTTTCCTAAAGTGACCATCACCCCACTTTTAAAAGGGCACTTTCCCTTCTCTCCAAATCACACCTCCAAATCCATTTGGCTTGGCCAACCCCTGACCAAATATCCTCCCAACTTCACTAAATTAAACATAGAGTCATTAATTTTATCAAAATCCCACCTAAGGATCCTTTTTATCAACTCAAAAAGAAACACCCGAAGAAGATATTATAATTTCACCACCCACTTTCAAGTTCTTTTCTTCTTCCACTTCCTATTTCTATGTTATTACCGTAAAAAAATAATAAATCTGGTAGCATATACATACTTTGTTGTCATTATAAATATGGAACAACCATATTCAATATTCTATCTAACCTATGAATGATAATGTCACCATGTGTGCATAGGTACGACTTACCGTCTCCACGACGTGGGGTAATTTGTTATTCCACAGTATGTTATTTTGATTGATATAATGATGAGTAATATGTAAGTAAATAATGATAATTACATGATAATTTTTCTGTAAAATTATTATACCACCCAATTCCACACCATTCAATCATTAAGGAAATGATATCCTTGCTCGTGTATACATACAGATTATCGTCTCCACAACGAGATGAGATTCATTTACAGGTTCACCATTCAACAATGTTTATAAAAATATATATTATTAATAAGTATGTAATATATTAAATAATAATGGTACTGAATATATATATATTTATATATTTATGTACTTACATATATCTTATTCACTTACTTCGATTCAATACGATATGAAAACAGAAACAACGTTTATGCGTATGTACGGCCTACCGTATCCATAAAAGTTGTTTTCTATTTCATATATACATCTTTTATAAATATTTATATTATAAATATATATGATATATAAATCATGTTTATATTATTTAAGTATTTAAATCATGATCTAAATGATACGATAAAGAATAAAAACAAAAAACATGCACGATAAACCAAGTAATTATTACATGAAATGTTAAGTTAACATGGAAATCATTATTAAATGGGTAGTATAAAGTCATTAATGAATCATGTTTAATATAAAAAAAATGAATATGGTTCTGGTATAATTTAATAACATACTATGTCCATTATAGAGGAGGTTAAGCATACCCTTTACCAAAGGAAAGTGCAAGTTAAGGGTGATTTCTTTAATCTCATCATTATTCGAGATTGTTCTTGTGTAAGTATTTTCTGGGACATTCATATCATCAATACCCATATTTCATAAAAAAAATTAAATAGTAACCTTTTAAGGTTTTATGGGAGGGACTATTTAATTAGATCATCATTTTAAGTGTTTAAAATATTTATCTTTCTAAACCATTTTAATTAATTTCCATCTTTTCAAAATGATTTTAAGGATTTATCTATATGAATATGAATGTTTTGAAATGATAAATATTTTAAAAAGTTTCAAAGTATTATGGGAGACATTGATTCAACAACCACTTTTAAATGACGTTTTTTATAAATTTTGATACTTTTAATCAATTTCTTAAAGAAGCGATATTTCTCTCATAGCATTATACTAATCATGTTAATATATTTCAATAACCTTTGATTGATTTTAACCTTATTTGTAGTTGATTTAATATATATACAATCTTCCATATTTTGTTGAAGGTTTTGTGATATGGTTGACTGTGGATGTGCAATTTTTATACCATTCATGGTTCATGGTTAATGTATTGACATTTCGTATACTAGTTTTAATATAAATGTTTATGTTATGTTTCATACTTTTTATATGAGAAATGAATTGGATTTATTAAGTGATGAGTGGAGCCCTCTATAGCTCCTCGAGTCATCGGTAGGTCTAATGAGAAATACTAGTGTCTTAGAAGAAGTCCATGGTAAAAAAATTTATTTACAGTCTTGGCACGAGGCATTGACTATGTGGTTATGATGTCCGACATTATACATTCCCTCATAATAAAATTAGTTATTACATGTCATTATTATACTAGTAGAATATCCTTGTGCATGTTAAAATAGTAATGTTCGATTTATTTTTTCCCTATTATGTTTATTATTATGTTTTAAAGGCTATTATTGTTATTACACATCTTTCCTTAAAAGATTATAGCCTCTGATAAATTATTTACCCTTACTGAGCATTTGAGATCACCCCTTTCTTCTGTTTTATTTTCCCAGTATCCCAAGATGTATTTTATGATTGAGATGTAGGGTTAAGATAAGGGAACAATGGATTTATCAAAAGATTATTTATGTTGTGTTGTATGTTAGATAGTGTAATGTAATGTTCATGTATGTAATCTATTTTCCAAGACTACTAAACTGATCGGTTCTTCAGGAATTGATTCCTTGTGATCATGGCAATGTATTAATGTAATGCACCGACTCTGGGTAGCTGGGGTCGGGGAGTTATATGAATAAACCACTGAATGGATAAAAATACATTAATATTAAAAATTCATTAATAAAAACAATGGTAAATATAAGGCCCCGACCTTAAACATTACTTAATCATGAGTTATTACAAGATTACACCTTGAGGATCTTTTCAGGTTTAGAGTTTTAGAGAATTAGATAATAAAATATGCATTACATTCCACATTTAAACAAATTGGTTACATAAAAGATAGTATTCATTTTTTCCATCAATGGAAACATATTTAAAATATAACATTGATTCTTTCTTGACACTTACATGACACTGTCATCATATCATGTACCTTTCCCTTGACTTGTGAAAAACATTTCGAAAACATGGGATGAGCATAAAAATCTCAGTAAGGGATATAAAAATATGGAAAGGAAACATGGGTACATATATACATAAGAATGAAATCATACTTTACCCATAAAACATAAGTACTTTAACATACCTCATCAAATCATGAATAAATCATAGAAATCATAAAACATAAAGGTAACTTGAGGCATTTATAACATTCTAATGTAGGGAGTAACCCTCTTGGTTACGTTTGGAATACCCATCATAGTATATTCCCTAAATCTATTCGGAGAAAACTTAACATTTCACTCCTTCGTGTTACCCAATGCATTCGAGAGATATATCGGGCTCACCCAACCTTAGTTTATCACAGAACCACCAGTCTTCATAATAATGCCCAAGAACCTCAACCTAATCGTATCACATAAAACATGCATAAAAGAAACATAACATTTCCACCTTTCAATCACAAGATTTCAATACAACACGTTGTTATAAAAAAATTATGAAAACCATTTTCAATACCAAAATAAAAGAAAAGTAAAACATGGTATTTATTTTTCTTTTTTAAAAAAAGGTATGGCTTATAGAGGAAGCCGAAACTCAAATAATGGTAACGGCGGCGAAGAAGTCTTTGTCGCCGCATATGTACGACAAAAACATTCCCTTTTGTCGTTTAGTAAACGCTTCATATAAAAAATATTCCTTTTGAATAAATGTAAAATTCAAAGGGGTTTATACACTGTATAAAAGAAAGTTGTGTATAAAACAAAATATGCCTCAATGAAAGGAGACTGAGACGAAGTCCCATACCTCGGGTCCGACTTGACTAGGTCGGTCTTTAATCTCCTGAATAATAAACATGAGTTTATTTATACTTGTTTAAGAACCTTTTTCAAGTTCATTATTCCTTTTATGTCACTTATTGCCATGTCCTGAACACTATGTAATTATTTAAGTTAATAACGGTCATTTTAACGATCATTGGTACATGAGTAAAAAATAAACCCTTTATAATTACACTTTGTTCATGTATCAATTATATCCAGAATGGTATTCATGATTTAGATATCATATATATCATATATAACCATTACATGAATGCATTTATAATATTACATAACATTTAGAGGTAAGAAATGAAATGCACCGTTCATGGAGACGGTAAACCGTACGTACGCATCAACGCTGCTTCCATTTCTATTTCTTATGTTATGAAATGGAATCATAATGATATAAAGGTATATTATAATTCCAGTGTTATATCATATATAATATCATAACTATATCCTTTATACATCCCACATATTGTATTAAAGAATCAAATCACTTTGAGGGGGCAGTAGTCTGCACTTCCTAAAATGAAGATATCACGTTTACCCATAATGGAAACCATAAAGGTATGCGCAAATTGAAAAATACAGAAGCTTAAGGAAAACATAAACATATTATATATCATATATAAATATAGTGTCATCTTAATGTCCACCTATTAAGGTGTTAAAAGAATGTTGAACAATCATTGTTTCGGGAGGCAGAAATTCCCCATCCACGGAAACAGAATGTTCTTTAACCATTAGATGTAGGTGTGTGTAAGTGTAGCTAGAATCCTTATTATAAAAACATCCTAATATATGTAAGATACTGGTGTTGTTACAAAATATATTAATAAAAAGGTTTTAGGGGGTTGGATAAGCAAAATAAAACAAAATAACACAAGTGAAGACATTACCTTAAAATCGGGTAACTCCCTTTGGTTTGAGATCAAAGGATTCCTTGAGAAGACTTCTTCCCAAAGTGAGGCTTTAAAGAGAAAGAGAGGGATGTTTAGAGACAAAATGGGCAGGTTTTGGCCAAGACAAAGGCTTTTGAATTGTGGATAAGGAGGTAGAGGTGGGGGCCTATTATAAGAGGAGAGGAGGGGCACTCTTGGAAAGTAATGAAATATTACTTTATTTTAAATTGTGTTTCGGATTCAAAAAGTCCCACATGGATATAATTAAAGGTTATTTTGATAAGGGTTCGAAATAAACCCATCCAATAAGTTTTGGATATGTGTAGGTCATATATTTTACATTATCTTTTCTTTTTATTTAAATCCTTTATTAATGAGGTAATCGCTGCATCATCATGATGTCATTTATAAATAAATTTAAATAATGTATAAAAATTATAAAAAATATATCATGATGTGGGAAATATTTTTAGCTTTCTATTGAATATTTATAGTATAAAATCTGAATTGTATATCTCCATTTAAAAATTGTTTTCTTAAAACAACTCATGTTTGTGTCATTTTAATTTTAACATTAAATAAAAAGATATTAATGTCCTTTTCCTACCAAAGTGGCTCCATGGGGTCTCCAAGTTGACCCATGGCTTGTCTTGGTCGGCCATGACACATCCAATAAGGGTATGACATGTGTCTAGATATTTAAATTTTATTATAATATCATTTTTTCCTTAAATTGCTCTAATTAACTCTAATCGCGATTAAAAACCTAAAAGTTACTATTCACCAAAAAATTATTTTAATCTCATTGAACCACATTTTACTTCTTAATGAAAACTATGTATGTCTGATTTTTGAAAATCAAATCACAGAAGTGGCAAAGTTTCATTTAAACGAAAAATTAGTTTCTTTAACTACCACTTAGTGGTTTCACTATTCATCAAAAATTGATGTTTTTCAGAAAAATATCAAAACATCACTCTAAGATGTATTTGATATTCTGAATTAAAAAATGATGTCTATTTTACAAAATTAAAATCATACAAGTTACATTAATTAATTTAATAATTAATTCCCGCTGTCATGACAAATAGCGTGTTTTTTTGAAATAAAAAGTATCAAAAGATTGACACAAGTTTAAGTTTAATTTCAAAATGAAATTGATTCCAATGAACACCATTGGATTAAATGGTAAAAATATATTCTAATTTAACTTCAAAAACAATTTAAAAGATAATCTAATCATATAAATAAATTATATTAAAAATAGGTTTTGAATTAAAATACAACATTTTCACTATTAATTAAAAAATGAACTTTATCAGAAAATTACCAAATATTCACACAAAGACAATTTTTATGTCCCAATCATAAAGAATTAGTTTATTTTGACAAACATAGCTTATAAAATTGTCAAAAGATAGATTTAAAAATGGTTTTCCATCAAAATGCAGTAAAACAATATTTTAAAAATATTAGTGTATTCCATGCTTAAGATTGGATTTATTCTCATTTTAAGCCTCTAAAACACTATCTAATTCACTAATAGACATAGATAAAAATATATATTATTCATTACTTACTTGGGATGTTACATCCTTCCCCCCTTTAGAAAATTGTGTCCCCGCAATTTATTTACTTATCGAATAAGTGGGGGTATTTATCTCTCATTGCATTTTAAGATTCCCATGTTGCCTTTTCAATCATGTGGTTTTTTTCCACAAAACCTTTACCTGATGAATCACCATATTCAGTAACATTTTCTCCATGTGGTCATGAATCTGGACCGGTTGTTTCTCATAAGATAGGTTCTCTTCCATCTGAACTACCTCTGGACTCAAAACATAAGATGGATCTGGCATGTACCTTCTCAGCATCGAAACATGAAAAACATTGTGTACCTGAGATAAACTCAGAGGTAAAGCCACCTGGTATGCAACTGATCCAACTCTCTCCAGAATTTCATTTGGTCCAATGAACCTTGGACTCAGCTTTCCTTTCTTACCAAATCGCATCACAGTTTTCCATGGTGAGACTTTGAGAAAAACATGATCACCTACCTCAAAAGATAGATCCTTCCTTGTGTTGTCCGCATAACTCTTCTGGCTGCTCTGAGCTCTTCTCATGTGTTTCTGTATCAGCTGAACGTTTTCTGCCAACTCTTCTACCAATTCTGGTCCCATCAACTTTCTTTCACCCACTTCATCCCAAAAAGATGGAGTTCGACACCGCTTCCCATATAACGCCTCAAATGGTGCCATCTGTATACTAGAATGAAAAATGTTATTATATGAAACTTCAACCAAAGAAAGATGTTGGTCCCAACTTACCTGATAATCCATAGAGAAAGAACGTTGCATATCCTCCAATGTCTGAATTGTCCGTTCTGAATGCCCATCTGATTGAGAATTAAAAGTTGTACTAAAATTTAATTCAGTACCCAATGAATTCTAAAGGCCTTTCCAAAAGTTAGATGTGAACCTGGGATCATGGTCAGATACAATGGAGAGGGGAACTCCATGTAACCTGACTATCTTTTTAATATACAAACGGGAAAGTTGATCTAGGGAAAAATTATCTCTTATACCAAGGAAATGAGAAGATTTCGTCAAGGGATCAACAATAACCCAGACTGCATTATTACCTCGAGGGGTCTTCAGCAATCCTACAACGAAGTCCATGGATATATTCTCCCATTTCCACTCTGGCACTGGTAATGGCTGAAGCATCTCTTTCGGTAACTGCCACTCTGCTTTAACCTGTTGACATGTCAAACACTTCACAGTAAAATCAGCAATATCTATTTTCATTCCATCCCACCAGTAATACTCTCGCAGATCTCTATACATCTTAGTACTCCTAGGATGAACTGAAAATGGAGAACTATGAGCTTCACATAACAACTCTCCCTTCAACTGTGAATCACAAGGCACACTCAATCTCTTCCCCAATCTCAAAACACAATCATTATCAAAATTGAATTCAGACAACTTACCTTTCTGAACCAGCTCTACCTTTTTTTGCAACTCACTGTCTTGCTTCTGTGCTTGCTTGATTCTGTCGGATAGAGAAGATTTCACTGATACCTGAAACAAAAAAGAAGAACATCCTGCACCAAAAACTTCTATTCCAAAGTTCATCAAATCCATAACCAAAGGATCACATTCCAAACACAACATTTCTAATGAAGGATTAATTTTTCGACTCAAAGCATCAGCCACTTTATTTTCTTTTCTCGGATGGTAATGAATTGTACAATCATAATCCTTGATTAATTCTAGCCATATCCTCTATCTCATGTTCAATTCTTTCTGAGTTAATATATACTTTAATCTTTTGTGATAGGTATATATTTCATACTTTACTCCATACAAATGATGCCTCCAAATTTTTAAAGCGAAAACAAGAGCAACTAATTCAAAATAATGTGTAAGATAATTTACCTCATGAGTTTTCAACTGTCAAAAAGCATAAGAAATTACCTGATCATTCTGCATTAAGACGCAACCAAGTCCTTTCGATGAAGAATCACTATAGATAACAAACTCCCCATTCCTGGAAGGTAGTTCCAAAACTGTATCATTCACCAATCTTCTTTTTAATTTTTGAAAACAATCATCACATTCTTTTTTCCAGATAAAGTTAACGCCCTTCCGAGTTAGCGTAGTCATTGGACTAGATAACCATGAAAAATTTCTAACAAACCTTTGGTCATAGACTTCCAAACCAAGGAAACTACGAATCTCTATTACATTTGTGGGTCTTGGCCATTCTTCAACAACCTTTTTTTAGGACCAATAGTTATCCCATCTTTTGAAACAATGTGACCAAGGAAAGAAATTTATTGCAACCAAAACTCACACTTTCTGAATTTCCAATACAATTTATTTTCTTTTACGGTTTGAAAAATAACCCTTAAATGTATTTTATGCACCTCTTTACTTTTAGAAAACCCCAAAATATCTTCAATGAAAACCACCACAAACTTATCCAAAAACTCATGGAAAATTCTATTCATTAAGTCCATGAATACAGTAGGTGAATTGGTTAGCCCAAAAGGCATTACTACAAATTCATAATGGCCATATCTTGTACGAAACGCAGTCTTCAGAACATTTTCTTCCTTTACCTTCAGTTGATGGTACCCCGATCTCAGGTCAATCTTTGAAAAAAACTGAGCTCCCTAGAGCTAATCAAAAAAATCATCGTTATGAGGCAAAGGATACTTTCTTCTTAACAGTGATGTTATTCAAGGCTCTATAATCAATGAAAGGTATCATAGAACCATCTTTCTTTTTAACAAATAAAACAAGAGAACCCCTTGGTGATGTGCTAGGTCGAATGAATCCTTTCTCTAATAAATCCTATAATTGCTCCTTCAACTCTAAAAGTTCATTTTGAGCCATTCGATAAGGGGGTTTTGAAATTGGATTAGCATCAGGAACTAAGTCAACAGTAAATTCCACTTCTCGATCTGGTATTATTCCAGGAAACTCATCAGAAAAAACATTTGGATACTCATTTTCCACTGGCTCATCATTAATCTGAACAGTTTTCTTGTTTTCAACAATATGTGCAAGGTAACATTCATTTACATCTTTTGCAGGTTTCTCGGCCTCTTAATAAGTTATCAACAGTATGGGTTCATTCTAGTACACAAACTAAAAGTCTTTATGAAAAAAAAATTCTTTATCTCTACAGTCAATCTTAGCATGGTAAAAAGAGAGCCGATCCATACCCAAGATAACATCAAACTATACTAGTGGTAGAACAATAAGGTTTCAAGTAGGTTCTTTCCACAGATAAGGATATGAAGATTCTTACAAATTCTTTTTTCCTCAACATTTTCCCCAGGTGTTTTTACCACAAGTTCAGGAGTCATTTCTTGAGATGGTATTCCCATTTTACTAGAAAAGGTTTCAGAGATGAAAGAATGTGTGGACCCTAAATCAAAAAACACACTGGAATAATCTGTAAAAACAAAAAATGTTCCTGATACAACTTCATTTGATATCCCAACATCTACTGAAGTAGTTGCAAAGGATTTCACCACCCCTTTCTGCTTGTAGTCTAACTACTTCCCATCACTCAAGCTCTTTGTTGGACACTCACTTGCCTAGTGACCCATCTCATTGCACTTAAAAAATTTCACTAACTGTAAATCAAATTTGGACTTACCATAACCTTGATCTTTTTCAGTGCAATAACGGGCCTTATGTCCCATCTTACCACATCTGTAGCACTTTCCAGAATTTAGAAGACATTCACCAGCAGGCCTTTTACCACATTTATCACAAACAGGAAACTTATTTTTCTTACCATCAGACTTTTTTGAAGAATTCTTCCCTTTCTCCTGCCACCTCGGTCTCTTCTTCTGTTGGTTGTTATAGAACACTTGTTCATAGGCAAACTCCAATTCCACATTCTCAGCACATCGAACAAGATTTTCATAACTTTTAAACTCACGAGAAGCTAATAAACTTCGATATTTTGATTTTAATCCTGAGTAAAAATGATTGATTTTACTATCAAGGTATCGGATAAAATTTGGAGCATACCTTTCCAATAGAGTGAACACATCTTCATAGGCAGCCACTGAGTCTTCCAATTGCCTCAATTCCAAGTATTGTTTTTCCATCCTAAGTCGAACAGCCTTAGGAAAATAATTCTCTATAAACATACCTTTTAATTCATCCCAGTTAAGAGCAGCAATCTCCTCAGCGTCCCTGATATTTTTAACCATCGACCACCACTTATCTGCTTCACCCTCCAAACGGTAAATAACAAGACTAACCTTTTGATTTTCGGAAAAACCCATGACATAGAAAATCTTCTCTAGTTCTTTAATCCACCCTTCAGCTAACACAGGGTCAGATGATATTTTGAATGATGGGGGATGTTTCCTCATGAACTGTTCCACCACTGACATGTTCCCTTGTGGTTGATCTGGCTGATCTCGTGCATGGATACCACCACCATTTATTGCTTGAGTCAATTGCGCAATTACTGCAACAAACTGTTCAGTTCCAATTCTGACAATCTCATGATGCTGATTCGGAAGGTTATTTCCTTCTGTATGCATTCCTAGCACTGCTTCCCTGTTTCTTCTACGGAAAACCATTCTGAACAATCATGTCTTAGATGAAGCAACATGATAATCTTCAAATTCTATATCATTTCAAAAAAAATATTTTTGGATAATCATTTAATAGAATTATAACTCCTAAAGTTATCCAAACCGACCTCTGATACCAACTATAAGGCCACGGCCTTAATCATTACTTAATCCTGAGTTATTACAAGATTACACCTTCAGGATCTTTTCAGGTTTAGAGTTTTAGATAATTAGATCATAAAACATGCATTACATTCCACATTTAAACAAAGTGGTTACATAAAAGATAGTATTCATCTTTCCCATCAATGGAAACATATTTAAAATAATACATTGATTCTTTCTTGACACTTCCTTGACACTATCATCATATCATGTACCATTCCATTGACCTGTGAAAAACATTTCAAAAACTTGGGATGAGCATAAAAAGCTCAGTAAGGGATATAAAAATATGGAAAGGAAACATGGGTATATATATAAATAAGAATTAAGTCATACTTTACCCATAAAACATAAGCACTTTAACATACCTCATCAAATCATGAATAAATCAAAGAAATCATAATACAGAAAGGTTACTTGAGGCATTTATAACATTCTTACGTAGGGAGTAACCCTTTTGGTTACGTTTGGAATACCCATCATAGTATATTCCCTAAATCTCTTCGGATAAACCTTAATGTTTCACTCCTTCGGGTTACCCAATGCATTGGAGAGTTATATCAGGCTCACCCGCCCTTATTTTATCACGGAACCACCCATCTTCATAATAATGCCCAAGAACCTCAACATAATCGTATCACATAAAACATGCATAAAGGAAACATAACATTTCCACCTTTCAATCACAAGATATCAATACAACACATTGATATAAAAACATTATGAAAACCATTTTCAATACCAAAATAAAAGAAAAGTAAAACATGGTATTTATTTTTCTTTAAAAAAAAGGTATGGCTTGTAGAGGAAGCCGAATTTCAAATAATGGTCACGGCGGCAGAGAAGTCGTTTTTGCCGCATACGTACGACAAAAACATTCCATTTTGTCGTTTAGTAAATGCATCGTATAAAAAAGATTCCTTTTTAATAAACGTAAAAGTCAAAGGGGTTTGTACACCGTATAAAAGAAGGTTGTGTATAAAACAAAATATGCCTCAATGAAAGGAGATTGAGATGAAGTCCCATACTTCGGGTCCGACTTGACTCGGTCGTTCTTTAATCTCATGAATAATAAACATGAGTTAATTTCTACTTATTTAAGAACCTTTTTCAATTTAATTATTTCTTTTATATCACTTGTTTCCATGTCATGAACACTATGTAATTATTTATGTTAATAACGATCGTTTTAACGATCATTGGTACTTGAGTCAAAAATAAACCCTTTATAGTTACAATTTGTTCATGTATCCATTATATCCAGAATGGTATTAATGATGTAGATATCATATATATCATATATATCCAGTACATGCATACATTTATAATATTACATAACATTTAGAGGTATGAAATGAAATGCACTATTCATGGAGATGGTAAGCCGTACGTACGCATGAACACTGCTTCAATTTCTATTTCGTATTTTATGAAATGGAATCATAATGATATAAAGGTATATTATAATTTCAGTGTAATATCATATATAATATCATAACTCCATCCTTTATACATCCCACATATAGTATTAACGAATCAAATCACTTTGAGGGGGCGGTAGTCCGCACTTCCTTAAATGAAGATATCGCGTTTACCCATAATAGAAACCATAAAGGTATGCCCAAAGTTAAAAAAACAGAAGATTAAGGAAAATATAAACATATTATATATCATATATAAATATAGTGTCATCTTAATTTCCACCTTTGAATGTGTTAAAATAATGTTGAACAATCATCGTTTCGGGAGGCATAAATTCGCCATCCACAGAAACAGTATGTTCTTTAACCATTAAATGTAGGTGTGTGTAAGTGTATCTTGAATCCTTATTATAAAAACATCCTAATATATGGAACATACTGGTTTTGTTACAAAATAAATGAATAAAAAGAGTTTATGGGGTTGGAGAAGCAAAATAAAACAAAAGAACACAAGTGAAGACATTACCTTAAAATCGGGTAACTCCCTTTGGATTGAGCTCAAAGGATTCCTCGGGAAAACTTCTGCCCAAATGGAGCCTTCAAGGAGTAATAGAGAGATGTGTAGAGATAAAAGTGGCAGGTTTTGGACAATCCAAAGGCTTTGGAAGTGTGGGTAAGGAGGTAGAGGTGGGGGCCTTTTATAAGAGGAGAGGAGGGGAACTCTTGGAAAGTAAAGAAATGTTACTTTATTTTAAAATGAGTTTCAGATTCAAAAGGTCCCAAATTGACATACATAAAGGGTAAGGTGATAAGGGTTCTAAATCCACCAACACAATAGGATTTGGACATGTTTAGGTCATAGATTTTACATTATAATTTCATTTTATTTAAATCCTTTATTAATGAGGTAATCACTACATCATCATGATGTCATAAATAATTTAATTTATTTAATGTCTAAAAATTATAAAAAAACTATCATGATATAGGAAATCTTTTTATATTTTTAATGAATATTTATAGTAATAAATATGACTTGTATAACCCCATTTAAAAATTGTTTTACTAAAACAACTCATATTTGTGTCATTTTAATTTTAACATTAAATAAAAAGATATTAATGTCATTTTCCATACAATGTGTCTCCAGGGGGTCCCCAAGTTGACCCATGGATTTTATTGGTTGTCCATGACACATCCAATAAGGTTAAGAAATGTGTCTAGGTATTTTCATTTTATTATAATATCATTTTTCCTTAAATTGCACTAATTACCTCTAATCGCGATTAAAAACTTAAAAGTTACTATTCACCAAAAAATAATTTTAATCTCATTGAACCAAATTTTAATTCATAATGACAACCATGTATGTTGGATTTTTGAAAATCAAAGCACATAAGTGGAAAAGTTTCATTTAAACGAAAAATCAGTTTCTTTAACTACAACTTAGTGGTTTCACTATTCATCAAAAATTGAAGTTTTTCTGAAGAATACCAAAACATCACCCTAAGATATATTTGATATTCTGAATTCAAAAATGATGTCTATTTTAAAAAATTCAAATAATATAAGTTTAATTAATTAATTTAATAATTAATTCCCGTTTTCATGACAAATAGCGTGTTTTTATGAAACAATAAGTATCAAAATATTGACACTAGTTTAAGTCCAATTTCAAAGTGAAATTGATTCCAATGACCCCCATTGGATTAAATGGTAAAAATATATTCTAATTTCACTTCAAAACCAATTAAAAAGATAATCTAATCATATAAATAAATTAGATTAAAAAGAGGTTTTGAATTAAAATACAACATTTTTCACTATTCATTAAAAAATGAACTTTATCGAAAAAATACTAAAAATTCACAGAATGTAATTTTTGATGTCCCAGTCATAAAGAATAAGTTTATTTTGACAAACATAGCTTATAAAATTGTCAAAATATAGATTTAAAAATTGTTTTCCATCAAAAGGCAGTAAAACAATATTTTAAAAATATTAGTGTATTTCATGCTTAAGATTGGATTTATTCTGATTTTAAGCCTCTAAAACACTATCTAATTCACTAATAGACATAGATAAAAATATCTATTATTCATTACTTACTTGGGATGTTATTGTAAAAACTAGATTATTCCATAAGTAATTACCCGAATATCTAAATTAATATCAATAACATAAAAATTAATGAAAATTTTAGCCTCAATGGTTTTCTCACACCATTCAAGAGACCTATTTAAAAAGAGAATAGTATATTTCTAACACAATTATTGACATTAATATGAAGGAAACATATACCTCAACCAAAGAACAAACTCCCCAAATATAATTTATTACCAAATAATCATATCACATAACACCTAAAAATTTATATCTTAGAAAAAATATAACATCAATAAAAAATATTGGATCACTTAAATAAAGAAGGATCCTTTAGGTTTATAGTTTTTGAGAATTATGAAATACGTTTACAAAAACATTACCCATCACTTTATGAAATTATTTTTCCCCCTAGGGAATGATTTTAATATTTTATATTATGTCATATGAATTTCTAATAAATTTCTTTATGCATGAAATCACTTCTTGATAAAAAATCATTTAATATCATATTATCTAATCTTGGGAAAAAGAAATAAAATATGGTTGAAAATATATTCTTAGTAAAGGTAAATATAATAATTAACAGTTGAATTTCATCAGTGAGCAATAGATGAGAATATGTGTATGATGACATAATCAATGTGCATGGGAATAAGAGAATAAAAATCGTACCCATCAAAACCTGGATGATTAGCCTTTTAAATCTTATATTAAAATTCTCATGCATTAAACCCATTCAAGAAAAAAATCATTTAACATAAATCTAAATAAAATATCGAAATTGAAAATAAGAACGCTGAGCTACAACACTCAAAATGGCTAGACATAATCCCTGAAACTTGATTATTATCTAGAAGAATATAATAAGAATAAGTGTATATGAAATAATCTGGGTGCATAAGTATAACATAAACGATCCTAAATCCATTAAAATCATGATCATTAAATTTTTCAATGGAATAATGATTTTACAATAATATTATTATAAATAATTAATAATAATGAGCTATGTTATGTCAATCTATGTCATTAAAATCATTAAAATATATTATTATGAAAATATAAATCCCTTTATGAAACAAATAGTTTAGGTATCTTATATAATGATACTCATAACCCATTTTAACCCAAGTTATAAATAATTATATCCTATAATAATCTATAGGAGAAATAAATCTGGTTAAATCCATCATTCATGCCATTTTAGAAAAGGAATAATACGCAATACATTTGAGATCTAATATGGGGCTCAACAAAATATATGATAAATCAGGATCACCAATTGATCATATATATTATCATGAACCATAACATGAATATAATATTTTAGGATTGCACATTTCCTTCATAATATCATTGAAAACATCTATTAATCCATTATATCTCGGATAATTTATGTAAATAAAACGGTTTTTTGATGAAAATGTCACATAAAACCGTCTAAATACATTCAATGAACGAATATGGATAGTATCATAAGATTGTAATCCCAGTGAACTAGGGGAGTAATTAGAGGATATTGACATATATAAATTCATAATTAAAAGAACATTTAAAACATTTAATTGGAAATATGTGAATGTCAAATTTTAATTAGATAATATATTAAAATAATTTCTTGGATATTTGGAAAAATATTTTCATTTGAACTAATGATGGAACCATATAATGGATTATTCAAAAGAAATAATGTAACCCCTAGAGTATTACTATATTTTCAATTCTAAATAAATTTTATATTGTTTTATATTGTTTTTAGGCAACATCAAGTTAAGCTTACACTACAAACAACAATGATTTGTCTTGCATTACACGCAAGGCGTAGTTCTACCAAACAATAATATATTATTAAAATATTATTATTTAATATAATATATAAGATAAAAATTAAATTCTAAATTATGAATTCTAGTAACAAAACATTGTATTTTATATATTCCATATAATTTAAACATTCATCTTATGTGCTTTTTAGATATCGTATAAAAAGTACTCCATATTTCAGATAAAAAAAGTGGTTTTTATTTAAAAAAAATGCAATTTTTTCACTTTTTAATGGTGCATCAATTATAAATATCATTTTTGAAAATTTATAAATTATATTTAAAAATAACATTTTCTTTGAAAGTTGGATATAAAAATTTACTTTGAATGAATTTATGATATTTTTCTAATAACTCTTATTTTTTGATTAATAGTATAAATATACTAATTTTTAATTGAAAAAAGTAGTTTTCACCCAAATAATTTTTGTTCCAAAATTATATTATTTAATTATTTTAAAGTAAAAATAGAATATATTTTTGTAAATTAATATAATTTTGGTCATTGAAATTAATTTTACTATGAATTTTTGATTGAAAATCATTTCAATCTTTTTTAATGTTATAACGATTAAAAACCCATTTTTCATTCTGATAATGGAATTAATTTTTATCAGTTATTGAATCATTTTTTTTGGAAATATTTATTCAATATTTTAAATTAGTGTCTCAAAATAATGTAATTTGGTTTATTTAATTTTTGGACATTTTGAAAAGTGACTAGTAAATTTTTTGTTACTACAGTTATGGGTAAATTAGATAATTAATGGAAAAAATAAAATTATTATTACCATAAAACATGATTGAATTTTATTGGGTATTATTTCTAATATCCAAATAATCATTGGGTCTATTTTAGGAGAACTTTAATCCACTTGGATTACTTTGATATATTTATAATATTATATATAAATGAAATCCAATTTTTTTAATCAATTTCCATTAACACGTAAAATATTTTTAATTTGAGGTTATATAAGTGATAAGGATGTCTATAAATAGTAATTATAAATAATAAAATGTTTATCTACATTATGGTATTTTATTTATAATATTTAGAATGAAAACATTAAATTAAATGGTGACACAATGATGACATTTTAGTTGATTTTTAAAGAGAGAATGACTTGAAATTTATTATTAATATTAAAATAAATAAAATATGACTTAAAAATGATATCCAAGAATTTTATTGACATATTAGAATTATTTATTCGATTTTATCATGTTAGGTTTTTATTATTAAAAATGTAATTTTTGAATAATATCCAAATTCAAATAAATTATACTTTAAAATAAATAATATTTTATTATTTGTTATAAAATTATTAAAAATATATAATTATAGAAACTAACTATTTTGCTGTCAAATATATCACAATTATAACTTTTTAATCATTTACTATACACATGGACCAGAAATTTACATAGGTATTAATACAATCATTGAATGTGACAAAATGTCACACTCTCATTTCTTATATGTACAATAAATTTAATATTGATATTACAGGGAGATAAATTAGATCACAAATATTATATGGAAATATAAATGAATTATCTACATAATATTAATTTATTTATAATTTTAGAGACAAAATAAGTACCATAAATAATGACACAACAGTGAAGAAGTAATTATTTTTTTAATTAAAATATCAAATAAATAATTTTAACAATATTAAAATAAATATAATTTTACATAATTGAGGTGATACAAGAATTTTCAAGGTGACTATGACATTATAGGAGTGTATAAAAAAGTTTTATTAGAAGTTATATTTTTATTTAAAATTTAATTAAAGTCAATGTTATGAGTAGTTTAAAAATTGACACTGTTGATATTTTTTAAAAATAACATTTTATTAAATTATTAAAATTAAAAAAAATATTTATAAATTACAAATAGATAATTATATGTTCTAAAAATTCATAACATGACTTGTTTTGGTAATTTGACACTATATAAGTAAATATTTATAACCATTTACTATTTATTATATTATTACCATAATTAAAATTAAATAGATTACATGACCATAAATTGAAATGATAATATTTAAAATAAAATCAAAACATTTATAAATTTCATTTTATTGGAGGATATCTAACATAATCATATTGTCTTTGAAATAATACACTCTGATCTATTTGGAGATTAAAATTAATTTATATTAATTTAATAGTTTGATAGTTTTCGAAAGTTCCCCTTGAATCTATTATAAAATGGAACATATCATTCTTTTACATTCACAAAACTATATTCATTTGTCTTAGACAAAAAATTTCCAATTATCCTCCCAAAATCATTCAATTCATCATAGAGGGCACATATTGAGAAAAAATCCATCATAAGTAGTCCTTTTGTGCAAATCAAAAATAGACACTCGATGAATATGTAAGTGTTTTAAAAATTAAATTCACTTTATATTATTATTCTACTTTTGCATACAATGTTTTATATATAGTACATTAATACCTAAATAATAATATACATTCTGATATGGTATTATTATTATCATACAACCGTATTACTTATTTTACCCATCCTATGAAAAACAACATCACCTTGCATGCGTATGTATGGGTTACTGCATCCATGTTGTGGTGAAAAATCTTCTTCATTTATACATTATTTTGATTGGTATAACTTAATTATAATGGATTAAAAAATTTAATATATAATGATATTGATTTTTTATAATTAATATACTATCCAATTAAATACCATTTAACAATCATGTCAATAAAATCATCACTTGTGCGCACGTATGACCTACTGTTCTAGGAAACGATGGGACTCAATCACCATGTTAAACATTGAAGAATTATTATAAAATTAATATGATTACTAAAAATAACAATTATGAAATTAATTTCACTATGGATATGAATAAAATATATCCTAATCATAAAAAAATTACTTAAATTACAAAACCGGAATGGGAAAACAAAGTAATTAACACATGAAATAGTGGTAATATTGAAATATTACTACCAAAAGAATATAAGAGGATAATATAAGATGTCATAAATTTTTACATAGTTTTGTTATAATTTTATTAAATACTTTATGCATTATAATGTTGGTTTACATACACTTGACTAATGGTAAGTAGAATATAATGGTTAATTTCACAATCACTTTATTTTACAAGTTTATTTATACATAAGTATTTACTGGGAAAAAATTATCATATATATCCATGCTTCAAAAAAAAACTCAATAGGAATATGCTTATTCCTACTATCTTCCACTATATTATTTACTCTTACTGATCTTCTGAGTTTACCCCTTTCTTATGTTTTATTTTCCATTGATAACAATAAGTGTTTTATAATTGTCATTCTGTGTTAATCATGAAAAATAATGGAGTTCTCAAAGAATTATCATTGTTTTATTTTAGGTTTTGAAATATATTATAAAGGTAATGTATATAATATATTTTCCTGGACAACTAAACTAATCTATCCTTTGGGATTTTATCCCCTTTAATCATGACAATGTAATTAAATAATATACCAACTCAAGGCTTTTAGGGTTGGGGTGTTGTAGTTGGTATTAGAGGATGTTTTTCAATAAGCATGGAAATTATATCCAAATAACAATTATTACAAAACCTAACCCAATGAATGTGTTTGAGGATAAGTATATGTGTTGGATATCATCATTGGTTTTTGGTAATGGTTAACCTAAGTAAATACTATGGAAAATTGGATTGAGAACTATATTACATAATTTAGAGATCCTATAAATGATTCTTCATGAATACACCACTCTGATTAGTGTTTCTCAAATTATTCCTTATGTTTTGTTCAATGGTTAGAATCATCTAGCTTATGGATACAATGGTTATATTGTCGATAATAAAGACACAACAAAATAAATATTAAATGAAGAAGGTATTAAGGAATATGATATTGAATCATAGTAACTTGTATAAAAGTGATGTGGAATGATTATGGTTTTTTTTATCTGGATTCATGAATTATTACATCAATGGTTCTATGGTTATAGGATTAATGAGATATATAAGGATTGTAAATAAGTACAAATTCATTATGAATTTTGAATCATAAGAGTTTTCATTATGTTTATAATGGTGAAAAAATATTTGGTATATGATAATAAGAGCTACATTATTTTGTTTGGGATATCTGATGCGAAGATTTATTTTTGAGAATTTAGAAACCAATTTGGGAGTGAATTTGGATGGATGTATTTTAGTCAAGTATTAATATTGGAATGGATTATGTTAAACATTGGATATTATTATTTAAGGTTAAATAATGACTTATTGGATACATTAGAATAACCGTTTTTGTTTCAGTAAACATTTAGGGGATGAAGTATATAATTCTTATAGTTTTGATTTACTAAAACAGCTTCATGTGTGAAAAAAAGCATTTTGAACAATCATTTCTAGGTCTACATGTTGATGTGAAAATAGATAGAAGCATAACTAAATGATGATATTATTCTTATGACATGGAATTAAATCATGTAATTTTTTAAGAGTTCTTATTTGTATAGTAAAATAATCCCCTATGATAGGAAAAATTATCTAAAAAATGACATATCCAAATAGATTAATTTGTTTAAACCAATTTTATTTTAAATCATAATATATTTATGGATTTTAGTCCCTCAATATTCAATTTAAAATATTCTTGTTTGTGATTGATGACATCAATCACTCCCTATAAGTATTTACATTTTCCCTCCAAATACGCATCTTTAATTTCCACTAATGTTCTCCTATTGAAAAAACTAATTTGGTTGTGACATTCAAATTTCATTTTTCATATTATTAATATTATATTTTTCTAAACCTATTTCTGATGTAGGGTTTCGACAAAGTTATTTTTAGTATCAATGTTTTATTTTCTATGTGGAATTTTAAACAGCATGGATGTAATTTATTGATGGATGAGAGAATATAAATCCCTGAGATTTTTTAATATTTTTATTGATGAGTAAATTTAATATTTTTGTTTTTTATGAAACACCATGTTACGATTAATCTACAAAAAACAACGAGTTTGATTGCATTACACAGACGGTCCATTTCTACATAACAACAATATATTAATAAATTATTAGTATATAATTAAATATATAACCCAGACATTAAATTAGTGATTATAACTATTAGTAAATATATTATTAATTTTATATATTACATATATTTAAAAGATTCATTTTATGAATTTTCTAGATGTGATATAAGATGATATTTTATAATTCATATAAAACATGTATTTTTCAAAAAAAAATGTTATTTTTCACCTTTTGATGGTGAAACCATGTTATATATAGTTTTTGAAACATTTGAATATTATATTTTAAAAAAGTAAAATTCTTATTTGGAAGTGGGAGATTAAAACATTTAATTTCGATGAATTTTTAATATTTCTCTAATGAGGTTTAAGTTTCGATGGATAGTTAAAATATTTTAAATTTTAATTGAAATTAAATTTTTTTCATCGAAATAATTTATGTAGATAAATAATATTATTGAATGGGTTTAAATGAAAAATATAATATATTTTTATCAGTAAATATAATTTTTTCATTTACATTAATTTCACCAAGAAGATTAATGTAAAAACATTTCAATCTTTTGTAATGTTTTAACTTTTAAGAACATGTTTTTCATTCTAACAATGGGAATAATTTTAAATTAATTATTTCTAATTAAGTTCATTGAATTTTAAGAAATGGATTCCATATTTTGAATTCATGGGTTTAAATTATTTTAATAGGTTCCTTTGATTTTTACAAATTATGAATAGTTATTTGTAATTTATTTATTACCGCGGTTAAGGGTAGATTAGAAAATTAAAGTTAAAAATAATATTATAATTACCATAAAACATGACCAAGTTTGTTTTGAGTAGGTTTTTTTCTTTATAAATAATCATTGGGTCAATTTTTGGGCCACATGGATCCACTAGTATGACATTAGTATACTTAAAATATTATATTTAAATAAAATATATTTTTGTTATATATTTGTTTTTAACAAGTAAAATAAGTTTAATATGTCGTTACATAATAGAAATGATAGAATATATTTATTCAATATAAATAAAAAATGTTCATATAAATTATGGTAATTTAATTATAATTTTAATGAAATATATAATTAAATAAATGTGGACGCAATAATGATGTGGTAATTGATAAATTAAAGAGAGAATCAATTATATTATATTATTTATATTAAAATAAATATAATATGAATTAATAAATGATATACACGAATTTTACATATCACATAGACTTGTTATTGACATATTGGAAGTATTTTTTGAAGTTATCATGCTGGTTTTATATTTTAAAAAATTAAAATTTTGAACAGTATCAGAATTGACTTAAATGTTACTTTAAAATAAATAGTATTTTTTTAAAATGTTATAAAATTATTAAAAATATATAATTTTAAAGAACATTAACTAGGAAAATGTCAAATATTTCATTAATAACTACTTTTAATCTTTTAAGGGATAATTTTCCATGAAAATTATATAGATACTATTAAAATCAAAGAATGTTACAAAAAGTTTCACTCTAATTTCATATATTTACAAAACTTTTAATATATAGATAACCTAGAGATAAATTATTTCATGAATACCTTTTGTAAATATAAATTAATTATACAAAATATAGTAATTTTTTATAATTTATAAATACTATATAAGTATAATAAATAACAACACAGTAGTGAAGAAGTTATTATTTTATTAATAGAAATATCAAATAAATGATATTAAAAATATTAAAATAATTATATTTTACATAACTGAGGTGGTCAACGAATTTTATAGGTTACTATGAAATTTTATTATTATACTAAATCTTTTTTTGATATTTAATCTTTATTTTAGTATTTTAATTAATATCCATGTTATGAACATTGTCAAAATTGACACTATTGATATTTTATAAAAATAACATTTCATTAAATTAAATAAAAATCATAAAAATATTTATGATTTATAAAGTGATAATTATAAGGTATATAAGGTAATAATTTGAACATTTATGTTCAATGGAAACTATATAACTCAATATCTATAACTATTTAATAATTAGAATATTATGACCATAATTACAATTAAATAGATTAAATAAGGATAAATATAATTTATAAGATTTAAAATAAAATAATAACATGTTTAAATTTTATTAGATGATATTATTTTTACCAATAATCATATTAGCTTCTAAATAGATTACTTTTTATCCATTTTTAGTTGAAACGTAACTTATATAAATTTAATATTTTGATGGTTTCCTGAAGTGTTGTCACACCCCGACCGCGGACATCCGTAATTTTTCTCCTCTCTTGGTCCCGATTTAAATTTTTCAAAGATTGATTGCTATTGGTGGTTGCACGTCGGTGCGCGGTCACCGCATCGTTAGCGGTGACCGTGCGTTCAGCCCGGGTGACAGTGTGTTCACCCGGCGTTTTAAATATTATGATTTCTATGTTGGAATTTTATTATTATTACTTTTTTTTGTTGTGTTATTAATATTATAGTTATTTTTACTGTATATATGGTTATATATGTTTTATATATATATGTATAATGATTTATATATACATATAGGTCTATATATGTTATGTATATATATCGATATAAGTATAAATATATATATATGTGTATTATCTTTAAATTATTTTACTATTTTAAATATTTGATTAAAATAATTATAATTAGAATTACCTAATTTATTATTTATTATTATTATAAGTTTTATTATTATTATTATTATAAGTTTTATCACTATTATCATTATTTTCATTATTTTATTATATATATATATATTATAAATCTAAAACTAAACCCCCTAACCCTAATCCCGTTTTCCCCCCACCCTGGCGGCGCACTCTCTCTCCATCCCCGTTTCCTTTCCCCTGCTCCTGCACCGAGCCGCACCTGCCTCGCCGACCTGCACCACACCTCCCTCGTGTCGTCCTCTCCTCTACGCACCCCACTGCTCCCGACCTCCTGAGCTTCATCACCCGCACCGGCCACTCCGGCTGCCGGCCCGCACCGCCGTCCTTACCTCCTGTCCGGTGCACCTCCTGTTCCGGCTCCCTTCCCCGCATCCTGCATCCCGGCCTCCCCCATTTCCTCCTTCACCACTGCCGGCTTCTCCGGCCCCGCCTTCGCCGCGCTCAGCGGCCCCCGCCGCCCACCCTGCTCCCTTCACCGCCCACGCCCGACCTCACCGCCGGCATTTTTTTTTCCAGCTCCGCATACCCCGGCGCGATCCCCCTCCCTCCGCCTGTTCTCGTCACCGACCCCCTGTCCGACCCCATAGCCGGCGCTCCGCCGGCCTCCTCTCCCTCCGGCGGTGACACCACCCCCCGCTCTGGCGACCCTCCTCCTACCGAACTGCTGGTGCCCCAGCCTGTCCCGGCCTTCTCTGCGCAACCCGCACCCCGCTGTCCCGGCCTTCCCTGCGTAACCCGCACCCCTGCGTCCCGGCTTCTCTGCGCAACCCGCACCCCGCCGTTCCGGCCTCCCCTCCATCCGCCGGCTCGCTGACCTCCGTCCGGCGACTCCGCCATCCCGCTCCGGCGCATGCCGGCCTCCTCCCGTCCTGGTCCTACTCCCGCCGCCTCAGGCGACTCCACCCCCGTCCGACCTCGCCACTGCTCTGCAACCCCTCCCCCTCCTTGTTGTAAGTTTTATTTTTATTTTTATTTTTATGTTAATCTTATTTTTATAAAACGTTTATTATTTTTATCATATTAATAATAATATTATTATTTTATTATTTTTATGTCATTATTATTTTTATGATTAATATTATTATTATCATTATTGTTATTATTGATATATTATTATTATGCTAATTATATTATTATTGTAATTATTAATATTATTAATATTATTATTATTATTATTACTATTATTATTATAATTATTATCATATTATTATTATTATCATTATTATAATTATTATCATTTTATCATTTTTATTATTATTGTTATTATTATTTTTATATTATCATTGTTATCGTTATTATTATTATTATTATTGTTATTGTTATTATTTTTATTGATATATTATTATTATTTTTATTATTATTGCATTTTTATTATTATTATTACCTTATTATTATGCTATTATAATTATTATTATATTATTATTGTTATTACAATATTACGGCTATGCCTTTATTAATATTATTATAATAATTATTGTTATTATTTCTATTATGATTATTATTAAGCTATTAATTGTTATTCTTATTAGAATTTTGTTATTATTACTATTAGATTATTGTTATTATTATTATATCATTATTTTTATTATTATGTTGTGTTATTATTGTTATGGTGTTACTGTTATCACCATGATTATTTTCACATTTATTATTATTATTATTATTATGTTATTAATATCGTTGAACCCGTTTAACGGTCTTTTGTTTTAGGACCAGTTTGACGGCGCAGTACGGTGCACCCTTTTACGCAACGGGAGTTTTGCGCCGTGTCGTCCTTCGTTCCGATTCGATGTAGGTCTCCCTTTGCACTCGCCTTTTAAATTTAGAATTTATTTATTCCTTGACTTTTTATTAAGTTTCAGTAAATTTAAAAGTATTATTAAGTAGTTATCTATAGTTTGGTGATCTGCTGATGATAAAAGTTGTTTTAATTCTAGCATTTCATTAAAATCGTTTTCTTGGATTTAATTGTGTGCTTCCATGGTGGTGTTGCTAGATGGTTCTTCCTGAATAATGAAAGTCATGTTAAATTGTGTCTTGAAATGTTTTTAGCGTGTGTAAATTAGTAAATGTATTGTTAATAAAAAAAGGTGTTTCTTAGGACCTGGATTAGAGAAAATGACCGTATGTCCTTTAAACTAGATTTTGGAAACTTAAAGTGTGGTTCTTGGTTGACGAGAAATGTTTTCCTTTGTCGTGTGATCAAAAGTTTGGATTTCATTTGAGAAATGGTGTTCCTTCAAAAAAAATGATTTAAGGCCCGTTTGGCTCTTGATAAAAGTGGGTGCGCTTGGATATCAGAAAATGATTCTACTTGTGTAACCAGTGTGTTTCAGGTTTAATATGCTGATTTGAGTTTCTTAAATAATGTTCTATGTGTGTTTCTGGTTTTCAATGGCATGGCGTGTGTCATACCCCTTTGGAAATGTTTTAGTGTAAAAGGTTAAAAATGTAAATGATATGACGGCCCGGTTGGCACTTTAATAAATGTGAAGCGATTATACATATATATATATATATACGTACTTGTGAGGGTATTTCTACATGGGGACTTCCCTTCGAGGGTTGTCGTGTAGCGATGTCCGTGTAAGGGGTTGGCAAGTGCGGTGAGATGAGTCAGGCGTGCGAGGGTCTCCCACTTACACAATGTTACTAAAACCACCATGGGTTCCTAGGCGTCTTGTAGATTATCGAGTGACAGTTGCTTGCTAACCCTGATTAGACGGGTTGGTACCCCCTGGAGTTGTGGACAGGCCAGGTGGGATGTGCCACTGGTTGGCTATTAGGGCGGCCAATTGGTTATTGACTGTGGAGTACCATGCCGACAGGTAGTCTGAACCCAAGTACGTCCAGGGGTTTTCTAGGGATGTTCAGGATCGCCCATGGTTACTGCTGATGACTTCTGGTTTATTTTTTCTTGCACTTGGTTTTCCTTGCTTGTTAACCTTTACTTGCACTTGTTTTCCCTGCTTGTTTACTTTCAGTCATCCTTCACAGCCTGTACTGTTAGACTTTGAGAAAATGGTTTTCAAATGAAAATGATTTATTCTCTTTGGGTGAGATTTGAAAATGTAACACTTTGTTTTTTAAGAATGAGTTTAAAACTGATGAAAGGGAACTAACTTTCAAAAAGAATAAGGGAAACGTCTCGTGTTTGATTTTCAAGTAAAGCATTATGAAAACTTACTTTTATACATTATAGTTCAAACCTGGATTATGTAGATTCTCTATTCACTGGCAGTGCATTGGGTTTTGTTGTGGGCTCACCTACTGAGTACTTTTGTGCTCACGCCTATCTTTTACCTTTTTCAGTTGCAAGTTCCTTGTGTTCAGGTTTTCCTGTTTGAGTCGCTCATTGTGGGAGCAACGTTGGTTGTAGTTGGGTGGTGACCCGCGAGGTCAC
Organism: Viscum album; assembly: GCA_963277665.1. Taxonomy (NCBI): domain Eukaryota; kingdom Viridiplantae; phylum Streptophyta; class Magnoliopsida; order Santalales; family Viscaceae; genus Viscum; species Viscum album. Next base: position 496,636,886 of record OY728132.1, read on the forward strand.
GTGGAGGTATGTTGTGGTGTAGGTTTGTTTATGGATTTAGTGTTTTTCTGTTGTTTAGTATATATTCGTTCTTTTGATCATGTTTTTAGTTTGGGATGAAATCGTTCCCAACGTTCGAAATTTTAATGCCCGACACTTGTTGCCATCCCGGGGGGATCGGGAACGCCCCTCGGGACTTTCCGCGGACCGGCTCGGGTGACCGGTTCAGGGTCGACCCGAGCTGGTTCATGACAAAATGGTATCAGACCAGGTTTCTTGTTATTTGGGTTGTCTGGTAGGTGGAGATTAGGACTGTCGGGACTCGAGAGGTAGGTACGGGGAGGACGTCACGAACCCTCGCCCGTTCCACACCTCGAGTCACCAGGGTAGTCCGGGAATTGTGTCCTTGTCTCTTTCTGGTTTGTCTTGGATTGAGAGATGAAAAGGGAGGTAAGCCGACGATACATCGTGATTTCACCTGGAGTAGTGACCCATGTGGAATCTGAGTACACAGTTTGAATTCCTCCTAGTGGTTGACGTTGGCTTGGGACATGGCCCACTACCATGTCTCCAGGCTGAGCGTGACTACTAGTCCCTCACATCAGTGGTTGATGAAAATTTGGATGTTGTTTTCATTTTGGTCTGTGTGAGTGCGTAGTTGGAAATGAAAAAGTGTTTTTGAAAATTGGACTGGTTTCTTTTAAAAGACTTTAAATGTATGAAATGGGTTTTTAAAAATTGGAATCTCTTGATTTGGAAATCTGTTGTTTGCTGGAAATTGGTTAAGAATAATTTGGGGTGAAACCTCGGTTCCTCTCTATGAACGTTTTCACATGTTTGAGAATGCATGCAAAGCGTGTGTTGATGCACGTATGAATGGAATGTGGATAAAGACATGTGCAACGGGTCATGGGAGTACCTGGGTGTGTTTGAAATTTAATGCTTGACTTTGTTTTCTAAAATTGGTTTTAAAGGGGAGACAGTTTTGCAATATTTTTGGTTTGAAAGTGGATTGGTTTTGGAAAGTAGTCTTGAAAGAGGGTGGTTTTATAATCTAAAATAAAAAGGGGATTTTAAAAAGGAGATTTTATTTTTAGGTGGTGTTGTATTTGTTTGATCCTTGTGCTGATTGTTTTGATGAAGGTGCTTTCATTGATGTTGCTTCAGTTTGATATTGGTTTTGGCTTTGTGTTTTATATATCGCTCAAGAAATGCCGCCCAGAAAGGTCTCTAAGGATTCGGATATATCATGCCCAGTTTTTAGTCCTCCTCAGACTCTGCCTATTCTCCATGGTGATCAGGGTCCGTTAGAGGCAGTAAAATGGATCGAGGAAGTGGTGCGTGTCTTTAGAATGTTGGGAACTCCCGATAATGTTAAGGTTCGTGCAATTATGGAGTTGTTTGAGGGTCCAGATCTGGACCAGTGGAAGAAGGTTACCCCATCATCAACTCAAGATGAAATGACGTGGGATGTCTTTAAAGTCGTTTTCATCCAATGGTTTGTACCTGAGGAAGTGAAGCTGAAGAAAAAGAGAGAGCTTGTGCATATTCAACAAGGCCAACAGACGGTGAAGGCATATGTTGATCATTTCAAGGAACTGATTTTCTTTTCTCCAGAGGTAGCGTCGCATGAGCTCATGAAGGCCTCTCTTTTCACCGGGGGTCTTCGTTCGGAAAACATGGAGAGAGTCCTCCCTTCTAAAGACCTTTGTTTCGAGAAGCTGGTGGAGGAAGCATTATTGGCTGAGTTGGTTTCCGGTGTGCGGGTGGTTAATACTTCAGCATCCCCAGTTGTTCGTAAGAGTTCCCCCTTTGGTGAGGAAAAGACACCAGAGATACCTGTTCCTAAGGAGTTATCCTCTTTGGCTCCAGCTTCCAGTTCATCAGATCGTTCAATGGCGTGCTATCAGTGTGGTCATTTCGGGCATTTAAAGTCGCTGTGTCGCAACCCTCCGAAGATGTGTCATCGATGCAGCTGTCTGGGTCATCTGGAAAAGTATTGCAGGAAGCGCCGCTTGAAGAGGATGTTGTGATGGGAGAATGTCAGTACCTGACTGTGAGGCAGAAGATGCTTCAGCCATCAGAACCCCAGCCACAAGTCTCGGGGTGAAGCTCGCGCACAGTCAGGAGTTCCCAGGGTTGTGAAGCCTTAGTCCAGGTTAGGTTTTTCGTATTGACGTTGGAACAATTAATATATTTTTTTACTTGTTCGCTGCTGTTAAGGTTTTAGTATCTTTGTAAGCATGATGTTTTGATATGAAGTAATGATGGACTTGTTCTATAATAATCAAAGCAGACTCGTTTGTGTGGATGTGATATTCTGAATCATGTGTCTTTCTTAAAAATGTGTTTGACCCCTCGGTGGGTTGACCGTAGTTTAGCAATGCTCATCAGATGTGGTTATGTTTCATGGTTTTCAATGGGTCACGTTTTCAACTCGGTGTCTGGTTAAGTATTTTCCATGGGTTTTCCCCCTAGTGTTGAAGGTTGTTGACTTTGGTCGTGGGTTCAACGTTTCGACGAAGGGGTTGTTTTTCACTCGTGCTATAAGAGTTGGTTTAAACCGGTTGGGAGTTCCCGCGTCGACCCCCCCACCTTTTCCTAGGGTTGTCTATTTATATGGTTAACTTTCCTGCACAAGTTGAGCTCTTGTGGTGGGGAGAACCCCTTCGTGTTCTCCCCTCAACCTCGGACCCCAGTTTTCTCTTGAATCGGTCGGGTGTGACCTGTGTAGAGTAAGGTCATCCCCGAGAATCTCAGTTTTCTTCAGTTCCTTTAGTTCTGTTTGGGAATAGACTTGGATTTTGGCTGACTTGTGACCTGGTGACTTTCTGGGGGCAGAAAGTGTCTGTGGTGGGGAGAATTGTCACACCCCGACCGCGGACATCCGTAATTTTTCTCCTCTCTTGGTCCCTATTTAAATTTTTCGAAGATTGATTGCGATTGTTGGTTGCACGCCGGTGCGTGGTCACCGCATCGTTAGCGGTGACCGTGCGTTCAGCCCGAGTGACAGTGTGTTCACCCGGCGTTTTAAATATTATGATTTCTATGTTGGAATTTTATTATTATTACTTTTTTTTGTTGTGTTATTAATATTATAGTTATTTTTACTGTATATATGGTTATATATGTTTTATATATATATGTATAATGATGTATATATACATATAGGTCTATATATGTTATGTATATGTATCTATATATGTATAAATATATATATATGTTTATTATCTTTAAATTATTTTACTATTTTAAATATTTGATTAAAATAATTATAATTAGAATTAACTAATTTATTATTTATTGTTATTATAAGTTTTATTATTATTATTATTATATGTTTTATCACTATTATCATTATTTTCATTATTTTATTATATATATATATATTATAAATCTAAAACTAAACCCCCCTAACCCTAATCCCGTTTTCCCCCCACCCTGGCGGCGCACTCTCTCTCCTTCCCCGTTTCCTTTCCCCTGCTCCTGCACCGAGCCGCACCTGCCTCGCCGACCTGCACCGCACCTCCCTCGCGCCGTCCTCTCCTCTATGCACCCCACTGCTCCCGACCTCCGGAGCTTCTTCACCCGCACCGGCCACCCCGGCTGCCGGCCCACACCGCCGTCCTTACCTCCTGTCCGGCGCACCCCCTGTTCCGTCTCCCTTCCCCGCATCCTGCATCCCGGCCTCCCCCATTACCTCCTTCACCGCTGCCGGCTTCTCCGGCCCCTCCTTCGTCGCGCTCAGCGGTCGCCGCCGCCTGCCCTGCTCCCTTCACCGCCTTCTGCCCACGCCCGACCTCACCGCCGGTGTTTTTTTTTCAGCTCCGCATACCCCGGCGCGATCCCCCTCCCTCCACCTGTTCCCGTAACCGACCCCCTGTCCGACCCCGTAGCCGGCGCTCCGCCGGCCTCCTCTCCCTCCGGCGGTGACACCACCCCCCCGCTCCGGTGACCCTCCTCTTTCCGAACTACCGGTGCCCCAGCCTGTCCCGGCCTTCTTTGCGCAACCCGCACCCCGCTGTCCCGGCCTTCCCTACGCAACTCGCACCCCTGCGTCCCAGCTTCTCTGCGCAACCCGCACCCCGCCGTTCCGGCCTCCCCTCCATCTGCCGGCTCGCCGACCTCCGTCTGGCGACTCCGCCATCCCGCTCCGGCGCACGCCGGCCTCCTCCCGTCCCGGCCCTGCTCCCGCCGCCTCAGGCGACTCCACCCCCGTCTGACCTCGCCACTGCTCCGCAACCCCTCCCCCTCCGTGCTGTAAGTTTTATTTTTATTTTTATTTTTATGTTAATCTTATTTTTATAAAACGTTTATTATTTTTATCATATTAATAATAATATTATTATTTTATTATTTTTATGTCATTATTATTTTTATGATTAATATTATTATTATCATTATTGTTATTATTGATATATTATTATTATGCTTATTATATTATTATTGTTATTATTAATATTATTATTATTATTATTATTATTATTATTATTATTATTACTATTATTATTATAATTATTATCATATTATTATTATTATCATTATTATAATTATTATCATATTATTATTATTATTATTATTATTATTATTTTTATATTATCATTGTTATCGTTATTATTATTATTATTATTGTTATTGTTATTATTTTTATTGTTATATTATTATTTTTATTATTATTATTGCATTATTGTTATTATTATTACCTTACTATTATGCTATTATAATTATAATTATATTATTATTGTTATTAAAATATTACGGCTATGCCTTTATTATTATTATTATAATTATTGTTATTATTGCTATTACTATAATTATTATGCTATTAATTTTTATTCTTATTAGAATTTTGTTATTATTACTATTAGATTATTGTTATTATTATTATATCATTATTTTTATTATTATGTTGTGTTATTATTGTTATGGTGTTACTGTTATCACCATGATTATTTTCACATTTATTATTATTATTATTATGTTATTAATATCGTTGAACCTGTTTAACGGTCTTTTGTTTTAGGACCAGTTTGACGGCGCAGTACGGTGCACCCTTTTAAGCAATGGGAGTTTTGCGCCGTGTCGTCCTTCGTTCCGATTCGAGGTAGGTCTCCCTTTGCACTCGCCTTTAAATTTAGAATTTATTTATTCCTTGACTTTTTGTTAAGTTTCAGTAAATTTAAAAGTATTATTAAGTAGTTATCTATAGTTTGGTGATCTGCTGATGATAAAAGTTGTTTTAATTCTAGCGTTTCATTAAAAGCGTTTTCTTGGATTTAATTGTGTGCTTCCATGGTAGTGTTTCTAGATGGTTCTTCCTAAATAATGAAAGACATGTTAAATTGTGTCTTGAAATGTTTTTAGCGTGTGTAAATTAGTAGATGTATTGTTAATAAAAAAAGTGTTTCTTAGGACCTGGATTAGAAAAAATGATAGTATGTCCTTTAAACTTGATTTTGGAAACTTAAAGTGTGGTTCTTGGTTGACGAGAAATGTTTTCCTTTGTCATGTGAACAAAAGTTTGGATTTCATTTGAGAAATGGTGTTCCTTCAAAAAAATGATTTAAGGCTCGTTTGGCTCTTGATAAAAGTGGGTGCGTTTGGATATCGGAAAATGATTCTACTTGTGGAACCAGTGTGTTTCGGGTTTAATATACTGATTTGAGTTTCTTAAATAATATTCTAAGTGTGTTTATGGTTTTCAATGGCATGGCGTGTGTCATATCCCTTTGGAAATTTTTTAGTGTAAAATGTTAAAAATGTAAATGATATGACAGCCCGATTGGCACTTTAATAAATGTGAAGTGATTATACATATATATATATATATACGTACTTGTGAGGGTATTTCTACAGGGGGACTTCCCTTCGAGGGTTGTCGTGTAGCGATGTCCGTGTAAGGGGTTGGCAAGTGCGGTGAGATGAGTCACACGTGCGAGGGTCTCCCACTTACACAATGTTACTAAAACCACCATGGGTTCCTAGGCGTCTTGTAGATTATCGAGTGACGGTTGTTTGATAACCCTGATTAGACGGGTTGGTACCCCTGGAGTTGTGGACAGGCCAGGTGGGATGTGCCACTGGTTGTCTATTAGGGCGGCCAGTTGGTTATTGACTGTGGAGTACCATGCCGGCAGGTAGTCTGAACTCGAGTACGTCCAGGGGTTTTCTAGGTATGTTCAGGATCACCCATGGTTACTGCTGATGAATTCTGGTTTATTTTTTCTTGCACGTGGTTTTCCTTGCTTGTTTACCTTTACTTGCACTTGTTTTACCTGCTTGTTTACTTTCAGTCATCCTTCACAGCCTGTACTGTTAGACTTTGAAAAAATGGTTTTCAAATGAAAATGCATTATTCTCTTTGGGTGAGATTCGAAAATGCAACAGTTTGTTTTTTTTAGAATGAGTTTAAAACTGATGAAAGGGAACTAACTTTCAAAAAGAATAATGGAAACATCTCGTGTTTGATTTTCAAGTAAAGCATTATAAAAACTTACTTTTATACATTATAGTTCAAACCTGGATTATGTAGATTCTCTATTCACTGGCAGTGCATTGGGTTTTGTTGTGGTCTCACCTACTGAGTACTTTTGTGCTCACGCCTATCTTTTACATTTTTTAGTTGCAGGTTCCTTGTGTTCAGGTTTTCCTGTTTGAGTCACTCAGTGTGGGAGCGACATTGGTTGTAGTTGGGTGGTGACACGCGAGGTCACGTGGAGGTATGTCGTGGTGTAGGGTTGTTTATGGCTTTAGTGTTTGTCTGTTTAGTTTATATTTGTTCTTTTGATCCTGTTTTTAGTTTGGGCAGAAATCGTTCCCAACGTTTGAAATTTTAATGCCCGGAACTTGTTGCCATCCCGGGGGGATCGGGAACGCCCCTCGGGACTTGCCACGGACCGGCTCGGGTGACCGGTTCAGGGTTGACCCGAGCTGGTTCGTGACAACTGTCCCCTACAACTCTTATAAATGGGATCATCTCCTTATATTTTATTCGAAAAATTAAAGTTATATTTTTCAGATACCAGCCACCAACATATTCTCCACACATCCCTCACATCATCCTAGAGGCTAAAATATGGGAAAAAAGAGAACCTAAATAGTCTTTTAATTGCAAATCAAAATGAGACACTCAAAGAAGAGGTAATTGTTTTAGCAATTCATCTCAATTTATTATCTTAGTATACTTACTCATCCTATGTTGTTTCCATAACAAATAAACATATACTGTATTATATTAATTATTATAAATTATTATGATTATGGGAAAACCGTAATCCTCCTTTTACCCATCATATAAAAAATAACACCCTGCATGCATACGTATGGCTTATCGTCGCCACACCTTTGTGAAAACTATTTTTCATTTATTCATTAATTTTATGGGTATAATGATGATTATAATAAAATTAAATATTTAATATATCATTAATATTATATTTTTAATTAATATACAATCCAATTCCATAAAATTTAACAATCAAATGAATCATATTGTCGCTCGTGTGTACGTACGACCTACCGTCTCCACGATAAGATGAGATTAATTATCCACGTTAACAATTCCAGAATGATTGTGATATTTAAATTATGAGGAAAAATTATTATTAGGAACTTGATGTAATTTGGGATATGAATAAAATATTTTCTATGCATTACAAACATAACATTGATGAAAAATAGGAATGGGAAAAATAAGTAGTTAACCCTCAAAACAGCAGTCATACTAAAACATTATTACCAAAAGGATATAGAGGGATCACATAGGGTATCCTAAAAAAGGATATATCTCTGGTATAATTTAATATCATGATTTAAGTATTATATAAAAGGTTAATGAACCCTCTACTAATGGAAAGTTCAAGGTAAAGATTAATTTCACAATGTATTTATTATTAGAGTATGTTTATACTGTAGTATTTAGTGGGACATATTTATCATCCAAGTCAATGTGAATTTTTTTAAACTATTATATTTATAGTTCTAGGTAGTGTAATATGTTACTAAAACATCCTTTTAAATATTTTAATGAATTATTTTTCTAAACCATTGTTATTAATGTCCATGTTTTCAAAAGATTTTAAGGATTTATTTATATGGAAATTAAAATTTTAAAATGTTAATTATTTTCAAAAGATTCAAAGTGGTATGAGACACTTTATTTCAAAATTCAAAATTTAAATATATTTTATAAGTGTGCAACTTTTAAATTACTGATTTAAATGAAAAAGAGATACCGATACCAAGATATTTTGAATGATTTTATTAAATGTTTTTCATCTATTTCAACTTCCATTGTTGGATTTTATGTTTAATTTAGATTGTTTTATTATAAAACAATATACCACATTGTATTTAATGTTTTATGATATGTTTGACTATGGATGTGAAATTTTGATTACATTCATGGTTTATGGTTTACGTTTTATCATATCATATGATTGTTTTTTTATGAATGTTTATATTAGTTATGTTTTAACCCTTTCATAAGATGAATGCATTGGACATAGTAACAGATGGGTGGGTCCCTCTATACCCCCTTGATTCATCAGTAGTTATCATGAGACAAACTACTGTCTAGGCACGGGTCCTTAACAGAATGGTTATGTATGGTCCTGTCATAATGACTTGACGGCATGGTTATGATGTTCATCATTATGAATTTCCTTATTATGATATTAGTTATGGTACTTGAGATTATTAGACTAGTACAATATCCATGTAAATGTTTAAATGTAATTAATCGATTTATTTCTTCTCTATTATTCTGATTATTATGTTTAAAAGGCTTGTGTTTCAGTTTTATGACTTGCCACAAAATATTATACTTATTCTTGATTGCTTACGCGATATTGTTTACCTTTAATGATCATCTGAGCAGACCCTTATCTTATGTTTTATTTTCCCAGAAATTCAAGAAGTGTAGTATAATTTTTATGTAGGTTTAATATAAAAATATAATGGATTTAATGTAGAATTTTCTATGTTGAGTTTTTTGATTTGATTCGTAATTTAAATTATATGTATGTAATCTAATATCAAAGACTACTAAACTAGTTGGATATTTTGGATATGGTTCTTGTAATCATGCCAATGTAATAAAATAATGCAAAATATTATATCTTCATGGGTTGGATGATCACAAATAATGGTTCTCAAGGATATATAATCTATTCATGTAATAAATGTTAGCAATAAACACCCTTCTCAATCATTAATAATGTTACCCTTTTAGAAAAAAAAAATTTAATTTCCATTTATAAATCTTATAAAATATTAAATGATCATGTGAAATTATATTATTATATTATTTCAATATTGAAAAGATAATTCTTGTAATTTTTTAGAAATCATATATATGCATGAAATCAATTATTGACCTAAAAGAAGATACATGATCAATGCCACATAAATAAAGTTCTTGATATTTATTTAATCAATAAGGGAGTAAATAGAAGTTAATCACTTAATCCATTTATATAACTAGAGGACAGTTTCTTTTTAATAATATTACATCATTTTATTTCCCCAGATAATCATTGATCATAAACAATCCCAATAAAAAATTATATTATAACAAAATATCTTTACCACCTTTGTTACATTTGAAACAAACATTCATTAATGAAAATAATATGTTATATATCTATAGAAACCAAGAAAAACATTTTTTAAAATGTAAAAATTGATTCATGTTTATGTAAGTACACTGTAATATGAAATCAAGGTGCACGACATGAAACATGACTAAATGAGATTAAGTAAAAAAAATTCCAAATATTATAACCTATAATGTGATAATTAATCCATGATGTGATTATGTGAAATTTTTTAAATCCACATAAACAAGTTGAAAATATATAATAATTAAATTTATAAATAAATTCAAATGTATTCATGGAATAAAAAATTTAAGGATGCAGAAGTATTTCACAATGATAGAAAATTGTCCTAAGAAAACCTTTTACCACATGGATGCATTGATGTAAAATATAAATTTATAAATTAATTTTAATTTTAGGTTGAAATAAAATTAATTAATAAATATTTATCATAAAAAATATAATATTTTTATTATACACACTATATAGTATATATTTGGCGGTTAACATTTAAATATTCCTCATAGAATGGAAATTAAGATAAAATCCCTTCCTCGATTCTAAACATTCCATATATGTCTTTTAACTCTGGTATAATTAACATATATCACAAATTTATTTTTTGTAAAACCTTATATAGGGTCCATAAATTATTATGAAATTTTTATTTTCATTTTATATGTGATATATTTAATTAAATAGTTGTGTATTTCCACACTAGCTGTTTTGAGGATGTTCAGTTCATAACATCAAAATGACATTGTTATGTTGACCATTGTAAAATTGATTTTTTTATAAATTCTAAATAATATTAACAATATTATAAATATAATTTATTTAAAATATTTACACCTATTAAACCAACAATGAATTATTGTTGGGGAAAAAATATGTTACAATAATAAAGATTGTTAGTTGTATGTGCGCCTGAGTAACATTTAAATTTTTTGACGATCTTGATGAAATAAGGGAATGAAGTATATTATCATTATATAATTATATTTATATAATAAAAGTAATATAATTTATAAAAATAATATTATATATTGAGTCTAGGTGATGTTTTGATGAAAAATGAATCACATCACTACTTGGAGGTGTATGCCCACATGTTTGTACAAGCAACGATATCATTTTTCAATGCAGGGAATGGTAATAATTTAGATGATATATTATATTTTATAAATGATATATTTGTTATGTATTTCATATATAAAAAGTAATACCTTCATTATAACCATCCTTGAAAGGCGGTGAGTGAAAAAAATTCCATTGGTTCGAGAGGCATTAAACTTCCATGAACCTGAACAATGGTATAATTTCACATTTAAAAGAAGAGGATATGGATAAGGGTTTTTAAATTGGGATTTTAACATAATAATAATTGGAAGATTTTTATAATATTATATCACTGAGGGTGGAGTTTATTTTAATGAGGTAGGAGAAGAAATAAAATAAAAAAGTTGGTTAAAAACCATACCTCTTCTTTAGAAAACCACATCATGTTTATATGTAAAGCCTTCCTGTGATTTCTTTTTTATCAAACCAAAGATTGTTTTATTTGGTGAGGATTTATTTATGTTATTTTGGTATGAATTTTCTAAACATGTTGATTTTTAAGTGTTACTAAAACTTTATTGGTGGTATCATTTTATAATTAGGGGAAGGGCATTCATATAATTTTTAAATTATTTTATAACATAAATTAAATATCATGTTAAAATAGATCCAAATAATTATAATTAGAATATGAAATTATTATGGTTATAAATTACCCATAAAAATAATTGGGTATTTTTATGTGATGTTTTCACCCATATATTTTTATTTTATCACTCCATCAAACCTTCTAATGATCGCCATGAGAAAAATGTTTTTTCTAATTTTGGGGCCATGTTAGTTAATATAAAAAGAAAAATTAGCCCATAAATGGTGAAAAGATAATATTTTACACCATATAAAATATCTTTTATGAATATATAGTTTTTATGTGTTTTTTTAAATTAATGAAATACTATTTATTATAAAATACCATTATAGTCATTTTTCATAAATATTTGAAATATTAAAATATATTTTGTTTATTAACCCTGTAAAATGGTCACCAAACCAAATGAATTAGATTATAAAGAAGTTTTGTTATTAATATAATTACCCAATAAATTTTTTAAAAGATTCGATATAATTTTTATTCCTTTTAAAATTTTTATTACCCCTTGGTTTATCCATTTTTACCTTAACTGTGGTAATGATGTTTCATTGTTAAAGGGTAATAATAATACAAATGAGGTGAAGATTATCTAAAAAATTTAAAATTAACGACATTTTGAATTTTTATAATCTTAATTATATTATATAAAGTGTGTTACAATGTTAAAATGATTTAATAAAATATTATTTAATATAGAATATCATTAATGTCATTTTTGACACAAATCATTTACGTTGACATTGAAAAACGGAAAATAATGTAAATTTAATATAAACCTTTTAAACATCTAAAATATAATATATATCTAAAAAATTATATCAAAAATATTAATCCAAATTATATTACTTTTCCTATTTTTAAAATAATGTATTTTCTTTTAATTTTAATTTAATAAATATTGTATTGACTTTTCGTAGACATTTAATGTAATTATTTCATCAGGAAAAAATTGAAAATAAATTCATAGGAAATAAAATTATTCTTATTTTAAAATATGATTTGAAAACAAAAAATATGGTGTTTTTATCCCAATCATTAAATAATGTTGACATTAAAAGATATAAAGTTACATTTTTTACATTATCATTTTCTAAAATATTAAAAATTAATTAATCAGGTCAATGGGATAAAAAATTCCGAATTTACAAAACATGGATGGAATTCTCTGAAAAAAAACATTTGAAAGGATAAATGTAGGTTTCAGGGTCTTTTTTATTCTTATCATATTATTGTTATCCCAAATTACCCAATTTACCCTTATCATAATGAAAATTACTAACTATGGTTACTATTCAAAAAGACAAAAAAATTTGACAAATTTACACCTATTGATTCCATATATGGAATCATATTTTCATAATTCATTTTATATTAGTGGTATATAATAAATAAATTTTAAAATAAAAAATGAAATGAAATACGTTTTTTTAGAAAATTATGTTTTAAAATATAATATTTTTTTCTTACAAAATTCAACCAAAAAATTGATTTAAATAAACATAATTTTATTTTTAATAATATTATATAACTTATTTTAATTTAAAACCATTTTAAAATAATGTTGAAATTCAAAAATTTGAGAAAATATAATGTAGTTTTAAATTAAATCAGTAGTTTTACTATTCAAGGAAAATCAATCATTTCATGATAATAAAAAAAATCACTCTATGATAATTTTGATAAAATAAATTCCAACATGTTAACCTTTTCATAAATAAAAATTTCATTAAGTTAATGAAATTGATTATAACATTTACTCGCAAAATACAACGAAAAACACTTTTAATATTACAAAATTTGATAAATAATTAATGTTATTTATATTTTAAAATGATCTTAATTCTTTTTATACCCACCAATTTTATATCTAGGTTATTACAATGTTATTTAAATATTTATTTACCATTCATTGTTTTTTCTCATTATTGGGTATCATGTCTATTATCGAACATAATAACCTATTAAAATATCTTGATATTCTAAAAATTTATTTAATAAGTGTTAAAAGATTTATTTAAATTAAAACCCATGGTATAAATTTTATTTTTAAAACTATATAGTTATTTTAATTTTATTTTTTAGTCATGGAAAAATTATAGTTTCAACAGTACTTGGGCCTCTCATGGCTCAAACTGAGTTTAATCCATCATAGTGTTTAAAAAAACGATAATAATTTTATTATGAAAACTATTGTTTTTAGAATTATTTTTTTGTAACCAACTAAAATTCTAGTGTTATTTAAAAAATAATAATATTACAATTCTACATTTTTTTGTTATTAAAGAGAGTCATTTCAAAGAAGGTTTTATGAATACACATAGATTCTGCATTCATTGGATAATATTTTGTAATTATTTTTCAATGTTGATATTTATATAATGAAAATTTTTATTTTAATAATTTTTGAGATTTTTTAGCATGTTAATAGAGATTAGGGTGGGGATTGAGTTTCATTTTTGTTTAAGAAAATTTATTTTAAAATTTTGAGTTTTATTTGTTCTTTATAGAAGGGGATTCCATGTTTTAAACTATTATGTAAGGATTTAATCCATTTTTAAAAAATGGTGAAACAATTTTATGAAATATATTATCCAAGATGAATCATGGTATGATCATAATTTTAAAATCTGATTTTAATTGTACTCTTGTTTATTTTTCTTTCGATAGATATTAGCGTGGAAGTTGATTACTATTGATTAAATGTTGTTGGTTTAGTTAAGGGTTACTTAGGAAAAACATGATTGGGAAATATTTATGTTTTTTAAATTTATTTTGTTTAAAATTATGATTTAAATACTCATCTCTATTTTTTATCATGGAATCCAAGTATAATTGATAATTAATGCAAGAATAATAATGATAGGAATGTTCTACAATAAATAATTTAAGAAAAATGTTTCAACACTAACAAAACATGTTGATGATATAAATATGGAGTCAATTTCCATGTTTTACCCCTTTTCATGTGATTGAGAACACCCTATCATGATATTATTAATTGGTTTTTATAATTTCCTTATCATTGAGATAGTATTGTGTTCTAGGTTTCCTTGAATTGAGTTTAACTAGAAACACCCCCAATATTTTGTTTACATTTGTTTCCTTCTATTTTTTTATATTTTGAAACTATTAATATTTTTTACATCCCGTTAATTATGGATGTTATTATAGATTTTATTTAGTATTATATTCTCAATTCTCATGTTGATTCTATTATTGTATTCTATCAATTCATATATATATATATATATATATTTGTGTATTTGAGGAAGTTTTTGTTTATATTATAAATTACACAATTAAATAAAGTTACAAATGTTTCTAAGATGATTTGGTAATGATAATAATATAAATTATATGTCATGTATTTTCTGTGCTTGTAAATATATTTTCTTTATACAATTATTGTGATATTATTTCACTAATATGAATGTCGTTTACTCAAAAATATTATTTATGTTGTTTGGGAGGTTTTCTAATATGTTCTTTTGTCACATATATATACGTTTTTAGATCCATTTATTCATGTGTATCTAGAAGGATGATTATGAGGTATATTTCTTATGCAATCAACCAATGAGTGGGATTGAAGATAATTTTGGATAATGAATATGATTCATGAGGAAATTGTACATAATTTTAAGTATTTTATTTTATTTTTGATTAATATATCATTGTTATATAATTCCTTTTAATATCATTTTAATTTTCATCAGTCTGTTATACATCATTTATGTTATGTGGTGGTGATTGTGATATTTACTTTTCAATATGGATTATTGGGTTCATTTATTGTATTTTAATTGTTTCATTTACTTTTATGGATATGTGACTTCAGAATGAGCCATGTTGGATTGTTGAAAATATTTTACACTGAATTAAGTATAATTACTAGTTTAATGATTCTATGATTTATTCTACTGATTCCTTGTTATTAGTTTTTAGTCTATTGGGATCCAAAATTCCATTTGAGATGGGACTTCTTAGGAGCCCAGTTAAATTATAACATGGGTTTGTTTATGACATTAGAGATTTAGATTCTGTGAGATAAGGAAGTTGGAATTTTGCTATTTATAGGGACGGATTACATCCATTATATAATAAAATGTATTGAAATGTCCAGATGCTTTCCAATATCAAATCCACTGGTAAAACACTATAATATCTCTATGGTTGAATCAATAAAAAATATAAATGGGGGAAAAGAGCATGGTGAAATTTAAATTTACATTTGTGGTAGGAATCCTAATATAATAATATTTATGTAATCTAACAAAAATTTCATTTTAACATAGATTCATTTTCATGTTCATGGAAAATATTGGGATAAAACACTCAGATGTTGCAAAATGTATCATTTAATATAATAAGGGAATAGAAGACTAAAAGTTTTGTTTCCATATCATTTATCCATTCTAACGGTATGTAGATGCAAGATATGGTGGATATTTAGATTCATGGAAGAGTTCAATAGGCTTTGTGTCCACATTTTATGGAATGGTAGTTAGTTTGATACAAAGGTTTTCAGTATTGGTTAGTATTTCTACAATGGGGGTGGAATAAATAGCCATAATAGAAATATAAAAAGTATTGATATGGAAAAATATTGTATTTATGAAGCGCGATAATAAAATAGATTGTGTATTTATCAACTATGATAGTCAACACGATATGTATGTTGTAAAGAATCTTGTGTTTCATTCTCAAATAAAACACATTTTTATGAAATATCAATTCAGTTGGTTTTAATTGGATAACGAAGTTATTAAAATATGGAATATAATTATGAAATTATATTCATATTTACATGTTCCCTTATATTATTCTCTAATAATTACTATATAAATGTTTTTCCTTTGTGGGAATTGTACCATTATAGTGTGGTAAAGAAATGTTTTTCCATTGAAGTGGAATGTTTATAATATGCCTAAGGGTCATAGGTTTCCATCAATTCTTTAACATAGTGTTAAAGTATGATATTGTTCAGTATTTAAATACCAATTTATATTTTGATGAGATTACATGATGTAGATACATTAGATGTTAACTAATTCTAATGTTTAGACATAAGTACAAGATCTATATTGTAGATGAATGATAGACTCGATGTTCATAATTTATGATAAATATATTTATGATGACCAATTGTATGTAATATAGTCATAGAATTTTATAAAATTTAATTGTATTAGTAATGATGAAGCATATAATTATTCATTATATGTTTTTTTATTGAAAAGATGACATGTGTAATGTTTATAATGTGATATATGAGTGTAACATGGAATGTTCACTAAATTTCAATGTTTAGGTGAATATTTATACAAAAAATCCATTTTATCTGGGATTAGTAAAGATTCTTCGAGGATTATTGAAAGTCAATTCTAGATTATGGATTGTTGGGACCTCCCATAAGTGAATTATACTACATTTACATCTATTTTGATGTGATTTATTTATTACATTTAATAAGTTGTCTAATAGGTTAACTTGAGTAAAGTTATTTAATTTCCTAAAAAATCTAATGAAATAATATTTTTCGAGTGTGGTTATGTGTTTATAGGGCTTTATATCATGTTAGTGTAATTCTAATGTGTTATTAATTTTTATATTTTTTCTTTAATGTGTTTATGTTTGTTTTAAATGTTTAATTTTGGGTAGGATCTATGGTTTTATTTTGATTTTGGGGTTATTTTTCTAGGTTAAATTATAATGATTTCTATTGTTATAATTCATTTCCAGGTATTTTTTAATTTTTTTTTACTATACTACATTTTATTCAATAATGGGGGCATGGCCTCCATCTAATTAAAATATATATGGGAAATATTGTTATGTTAATTTGTGTATGTTCTCCCAATTATTCCATCATATAATATAATTTTAAATTGATATATCATTTTCATATTTTATAACAAAATATTTCTTAATAAAAAATTTAATATTCTATAAAAAATCCATTTTTCAAACCCCAAAATCACAACATGGTCACAAATTAAAAAAAAATAATTGATTTCAAAATAAAATGAGTAGAAATTAATTTTATAATTAGAATAATGCAGTGTCATTTAAAAAATCATTTCAAATTTAATTATTCCAAAAATATTTAAACATAAGAGTTATATTAACACTTCTCCTTTAAAATGTTTTAAAAATCATAAAATAAACTAAACATTAATAATTTTAATTCCACCCAAGATGATTTCATTACATAATTAATAAATATAACCTATATTGGAACCAATTAATTCTACGAAACATAATTATTTTATCATATTATTCAACATCAATAAAATAATTCATAATAGTATTGGATCAATCAATCATGTACACATTTAGTAAATAAAACCACTTTCAATTTTCATATTCTAGGTACAAATATATAGAAATTTACCATTCTTTATCTTACCCAAGTATACATGTAAAATATCACAAATAACCAAGATAAATCCCACTTTAATTATTTTCAATAAATATATATTATTATAATATATCCTTACTTGTTACCTTAAAAATAACATGTCATTTAATTTAATTATCTACCCAAAATAGATAAAATCCTAGAAATCAATCTCACCACATCAATTATTTTATCTTATCGAATTTATTTTATTATTGCACCATTAATAATTTGTTCTTGAAAACATTGATTAGTTTATTAATAACTTAAATATGTAATCAAAACCATTTTCAATGGTCAAATAATAATCAATAATTATCATTAAAAAATCCATTGTATTCTATAAATATATGTCGTAAAACTATGAATGAACACACTAATTAATCAAACTTTATCTATTTTAATTTAATAAAACAAATAAATTAATTTCTTTAGAAATAAAAATTTCAAAACTCTTCATAATATTGTATCTATTGTCCACACATCTATAGAGAATTGTATTTCTATTGTGGTTTTTCTTTCAAGGAACGCATACATTATATTCCTAGAAAATACGTAGCATTACTACTTTTCCAAGGTCAAAATTTTTTACTAGTCAATATAATTTGAATCTACACTATAATATCCACCTTGGGATTTGCCATTAACCTTTTAAAAAACAATAGATAGCTTGAAGTTAACTCTCATAAACCCAAAGGATATGTAATATCACCAAAGATCTTGAGTATTGATTAGATTCAATTTAAATTTTAGTGGATGATATTAAAAATTAATAAATAGACTACAATCTTCTATATTGGAAATTAAAACTTAACATCAATAAATAAAACACCAAAATATATCCCAATGATTCTCAAAATTTATTAAATCTACTGAATATATATATATATATATCATAGAATATAAATCATAAATTAATAAAACAAAAATAATATAATTATAAATATAAAAAAAAATATTAGTATACTACTCCATACCCCTAAAAAATAATGATGACGATCTCATATAGAATCTTCCATATACCCAGGTTCCCTACCAACACCATTATGAAGATATGTATAGCATAAATTTTATAAGATGTGATGGAAAATAGTTTGAGAAATATATCTCAGTATGATATAAAAAATGATACCAACTATTTCATGGATCCTCTAATTTACCTATGTGTTTAGTGAAATTAATTCCATTAACTTAACATAATTAAAGAGAACACATTATGTACCATTATATTTTAACTAAGAAACATTGACAGAAATTTCTCCCTACATTATTTGTTTCTAATAAAAACCCAGTTTTCTTCATTTAAACAACAAATTGTCATACACATTGAATGATACATTTAATGTTATTCCACCTAACCTTTCAAAACACTTGGAATATTTTCCATATATATGAAATTGAATCCTTTCAAAACTCATGAAATATACCCTTTTAGATTAAATAATTTCATTAAAAAAATAAGTCATTTTCAACTTATTTTTAAAATCACGGCACAACTAATATAATTGATCATCTAAAATATATCATAATACAATGATAATATACTTTTATATTCAATCTCATTGATACGTTATATACTAACTAAATTCATTCCCCAAATGATCATCTTATTTACATCTATGGAGAAATTTCTTAACACATGAAAATTTTATTTATTTACCACAATAATTACATCAAATTAAACAATTATAAAAATGAATTTTATATTAATTTAATGATAATGAAATAATCTTATCATCAAATTTTTTTCTCAAAATAATATCATCAACAAACCAATGCTGATGCACGAATTTTAACAGTCTAAAATGCAATCACAATCATTATAATACCATAATTTACCACTTTATCCATTTATTTTTTAAATATCCCAAAAACATAAAATATTCCTATTTCACATTTATTTAAAATTTATTTATAGCCCATATATTGTTTATTAGTTCATTATTTGATTACTAGAATATATAAAACATTAATATAATTACATATCAATAATATGATATTATTATGAGAATATATGTCAAATCATCTATACTAATTTTAAATTATAATCATTTTAAAACCCTTAAGGATTTTTTTTAAATCCCCTAAAGATGTGAATTGATAAAAAGGAAAAAATTGCATTGATGTCTATTGAAGCTAAATAAAAATAATATTGGTATCTAAACAGACGTATTTGGGAACTATAAAAATAATAATTTTATTTAATGGAGTGGTGTTTAGATAATCATCATGTTAGATTAATACTATGACTAACTTCATGAGAAAATTAAATCTGGTATTAATGAGTTATTTTCTATCTTTAAAATATTATCATTAATGAGTAAGAGGATAGTAGTAGGTGAGTTGTGGAGAAATGGAATGAAAAATTATTTGACTAATAAAAATTAATGATGTAATTGGTATGTAATACACAACAAATTAGAAAGATATAATAATATATTAACTCTTATAATGGAACAAAAAAACTATTTGAATTGACTCTTTCTATGAGGGAATTATTTAGAGAAGTTAAATCTTACATAATAAATCACATTTTAGTCAAAGGATATTGCATGGATATGATATTTATGTGGAACTATGTGGAATAGAATAATCCATTATGTTAAACCCCTGACTATTTGGGGTTATACTATGTTGAGATCTAAATGGGGTTTTGTCACAAGGTATTATATCATGCCATTAGATGGTTAGTTTTCCAACTATAATCAACTCCATAAGATCTAGTTATCTCAATAGAATTATGAAACTAAACTTATCGTGACACATATTCAATGATTTCTCCACAACATGCATTCATCCTTTTTAAATTTATAGAGTGATCAAACTACGAATATATAGTTTAACACCCTCAATTAATGTTTCATATGTACAACCACAGAATCACCAAGGCTCTAGAATTTCCCCAATTTATATAGGATATAAATAATATGTAAGGATTAACATAAAACACTTTGGGAAATATTTTCCCTTAATAAATACAATAAATATATATAACCATGGAAAAGAAATAATATTTAAAAAAAATAGGGACAATAAAGAACAATTATTTTAAACATTATACAAATCCAAATTTTCAATTAATTGAAATTTCACATGATAATACTAGAAATAAATAATCTTATTCTTCAAGAAGGTATCTCCAATTACATAAATCCAAAGTGGGACCACAACTCAAAATCAATATAGAAATGATTATATACCTTACCTATATAATATATCAATGAATCTATATGCTAAACATAAAATTTGTATGTGGGGTGGTTAGAAACATATTCTAGTATCCCCAAGAATCTGACATGCATCAATGTAAAATCCATTTCAAAAGAAATTCATATTTACCATGATAAATAAAAAACTATTTCAAAACCAAATAATATGGATTATACAATTTTCCAAATAAAAAAAATTTCATTTTCTATAAATTCAAAAAAAAATTAAATTTCATAAACAACATATTATAAATTTTTTTAATATAAAAATTCAATGAAAATGAATATCATAGAAAAATTAATTTTTCTAAAATATGATGATGTATTCTATATTTATTATTTACATGAAAATAATCCATTTCTTAATAAAAACAAAATATATTCCAAAAATACATGGGAAAATATCTTATTACAAAAATTTAATGTTAACTCACCATTAAAAAAAATTGCATCCAATGTGTTAAGGATTTGAGGGTTTATACCAGTGGAAATGTATTGTTATCTCTTTTAAATTAGTAGATATCCTATATAGTGAAAAAATTTAGAATATTGTTATAACTCGAGATTCAATCTGATGTGAGTTATTTTCCCCTTCCACCATAACAGACACTCTATAGGAAACACAATTTTTTAACAATAAAACATCATTTCCGTTGGTAAAACATAGAGGTTTCAAACACTGTATGATAATACTAGTTTATCACATGTACAATATGTATGATATCAAACCAAAAATCTCATTTCTATAACCAAATATTATAGTTAAATGAAATTTTCATATCTAACTAATGAAAATTAAATTAAAAAATAATTCCTCATTTTTTATAAAAATGAACCCATGTTGAAAAAATTATGTTACAATTTAAAATTATTTATATTTACAATTCAGTCAAATTAACAATATTGGTATAATTATTTTCAAATCCATGGATAATAAAACTTAATATTATATTAAATCTATATTTTTATCATAAAAATTCATCAATTCCATTAAAATTATATTAATACAATTCAATATAACACAAGAATTATATGAATTTTATATTTTTGAAGTCCACATAAATGTTTTAATTTTCTATTTAAAAAACATTAAAATTCATAAAATAAATGTATTAAATATTGTGTGATTTTTTCCAAAGTTCATGATAATATGAATTTAATTTTCTTATAATATCTATTTTTAAAATTCATAATTTATTTTCAAAATAATTATTTATTAAACACCCCCATTTTCAAAAGTAAAATTATTTCAAACTCCAAACATGATTAAATATGAAATTTCCACAACAAATTAGTCAAATAATTCCAAAAATAGATCGCAATCAATCAATAATTCATATTAAATTTTTAACTCATCATAGAGATCCTATCCAGTTATGTAATCAGACCCTTTTTTTAGAAATCCCAAATTTGAAAATCTATGATCCACAATAATAGGGTGAAATATTTCTATCCCTAAAGATGATAATGTAACCTAATTTATATTTCTAAAAGAAATAATAAATTTACCATTGATATCTCTTGATTCAATATACAAATAAACATTGGGAGAGATTCAATAACCATGAAGAACATAGAACCCATCCCTTTGATTTCATGTTGATTTGTACAAAACTAGAAATAAATTTTGTGTTTAATGGTGGATAAACATAACTTCTACCACTAAAATTAATATATACCTTCATGTATTACTTCAAGTTAATGTCCTCTTTATAATTTAAACTAGATAATAAAAATACTTTTTCGGCCTTTTCTGTATCTGTATAGTTAGGATGGACTATTAAGATAATAATGATTCGTCACTAACAAAAAAAAACCCTGTTTTAATTAATGTTCAATTGAAACCATTCTGGACATCCATTCTTAATTATAGTAATTTTTTCAATATATTAATATTCTATTCACTTAGAATCTTAACGTTCTCTTATCCATAACTCCTCCAATTTTTTGGAAAGATTCCAAATTTTATAAAAGGAACCAACCGTAAAAAATTCATATTATAGTTATATTTAATCTATAAATAACATTCATTTACCAAATATATATTTTTTATAATATTATAAAATATGGAATGATATTACAACTTAAACTCATACATTACAAGTTGGCACATATACTCGGTATCAATTTATTCTACTAAAAAATACATTTTAAAATAAAACAATTTTTATTTTCATGATATATAGTCAAAATTTACCTCATTTACTTATATGCATCCCTAATCATCCTTTACCCCATGAAAATCATTATAAATCATGGAATGAATGAAAATATCTTTACATGGGACAAAAAGAAAGAAAATCTTTACTGTATTCAAAAAATTGAAAACCCATGTAAATTTTTTCCTTACCACAAAGTTCATTTATCTATTGAAATAAATCATCGTCTCATTATAAACACACACATTTTTCTTAAATAATATAATTTAAACATATAGCATGAGAAAAACCATTTTGAAAACATAGAGAATCACATTCATAATACCCTTTGAAAGACCTTTTTAAATGGAATAACCAAATGTATGAACTCTAATGTAATCACTATAAAATGTATTATAGATATATATTGGGTATCATTCTTCATATAAGCTATATATTTCTCACCCTTGAGCAATAATGGGGATCTAACATTCGTATAAGCTCTATCAGTCTCACCAGTATTTCATGTTCTATAATAGAGCTCAACCCTATGTATAAACATTATTGATCTCACCAGAGATCTATAATGTGGATCTTCCATTCATAAAATCTATATTGGGATCACCGATGAGATATATTGGGGATCAATCCTTTATATATAAATAATAACCAATATGGTAAACTTCTAACTCGGGAGAACCCAATGAATTGGCGGTTATAATGTAACCACCCATCTTTGGTTTATCACAGAATGACCCATAATTTGTTTATCACATTACCACCATTCACAGGTTTATAACATTAACACCCTTCATTATAAAAAATTACCCAAGAACTATAACATAATCATTAATCATTAATGATCACATCATTAAAACACTATTTGAATAAAATTAACATTTCATTTTTCAAATCAATCATTATGAAAAACTGAGGATGTATAACAGAAAAAAATTTATTTAAAATTAACCTCATAACCATTGAAGGTTGTCTTAGAAATATAAAATTATCCTGAATTTGGAAAAATATGTACATTACATATATTTCATACAGACATTATTGTTGGAAAATGCACTTTCAGAATATGAAGATTAAAAGAATATCCCTTAAAAATATCATATCACTGAAGTGAAGATTATTTAAATGAATTGATTTTGTTTATCAACTATGAGTCCAAATAATAATATTTGAAATAAAACTCAACATACTAAAAATTAATTTCACATATAATATTATCTTTATAGAATTAATAAGTAGATGTTTATCCCAAATAGTGGAAATTAGGTTAGGAATTCCATTACACTTGGTATGCAGTCGAATCGAATGCACCATAAAATTAATAATTATAACATGAAACGTTAATTAGAATGAAGATAACTATAATAATTATATTTTAGTTCAAAGTTATGTATATAAAATGCATAAACTAAATTATTTATAAATAATAAATTCATTTCAAATAACTAAATTGTGTGACAAGAAATCGTTACCTAATGCTTCACTTTTGGGGTGCGTTCCTTAACCTCGTAATGAATATAACATCCATGATGGATACCTTGAAGAAATTTGACTTTTTATTTTGAGATAAAAGGAACACATATCCGTGGGTAAAGTGAGGAGGATATGTTTTGTTATAGATTTTAGGAGCTTCCTCACTTATGAGGATAAATGGGGTGGTGATGTGTGGTATTTAAATTTGCAGAGGGGTGGTTTTAGTTGATTAAATAATGATTAGCTTATATTTAAATCATAAAAAATTGATTTCGACATATTTACAAAGAATTATATTAATAATTAATGTTTTAAAGTATGTTTTTGTCAATAATCACATGAAAAAAGCATTTCAATTTTCATTTTTTAGATATTTTTGGCTTTTACCTTTGAACATTAATATGTTTCATTATTTTACCTATACCATAGTAAATAATTTTTTCCATATAATTATTTTCAATTAGATATGATAATTACCTTACAAAAAAATTTATGGATTTTTATTCCAAATATAGAATAATTTTTTTAAAAATCAATTAATTTATTGAACAAAACTATATTTAACATTAATCTAGCAGATTCAATGGGAAAACATGTTGTTAAAGTGAAAAAAGACAAATGGTTTGAAACGTTTATACATCTAATTATAATTTTAAATTGATTCCCATGACCAAAATTGGGTTTTTAATGAATAACACAACAAATTATACATTAAATATAATTTAAAATACCATTTAAAAATATAAAGAATTTTTAAGAAAAGCTTGTCTTCAATTAATATTCAATATTTTTTAGTATTTATCAAAAAGTGAATCTTTCTAATAAAGTACCATAAATTCAACATAAGTTAATTTTAATATTAAACATTCCAAATGAATTTTTATATTGAAAATAATATATAAAGAAACAAAATTTAATTTTTAAACAAGCTTTCCTTCAAAAGGTGGAAAAACCGACATTAGAATAATATAGATTTTTTTGCATAAAATTAGATTTATTATTATCTTAAGACTATAATATAAATTGGATAAAATTAATTTTTTTATTATATTACATATTAATTTCATTAATAAATTTTACTAATTGTAAAAAATTTAACTTATTAAGATAAAATTCTATTGTGGGCCTAATTTTTTTATTAAAAGACACTTTAATTGCATTTAATTTGTTTTTATTTTCATTTATGATTGATTGGTAAATAATGAATTAATTTTATTAACATATATTAAATATATTTTAATTTTTTAGTTTATATATTTCATTCTCTATATTCTAATGGTAAGATCTGAACTATCACATCTTAATAATTATATTTAGTCATTTGTTTAATCAAAATATGGTGTATCCTATAGAATATTTAATATAGTGTTTTTTTAAATTATAAGGATTTTATATTATCCCTATTTAATAATTTCTTTCCATTAAATTTAAAATCTAGATCCAAATACTTGTGGTTTTAATTTTAAAAATACAGTTTTTTAATTCCTACACTGTAAAAAGGATCAACAAAACTTACACTTGAAAAGTGAGAAAGGAAAATATGAATGTCACATGAGATGACTCATACTGGGTTTCTATGTCTGAAAACATGGACATAATATAGATATTTAATGATGAAAGAGTAATATATGGTGATAGAAAACATTTTATATAAAAATTTAACCACAAAAAAACATAAATAATTGATGGATTAAAAGGAATTTAATTTCATGGTAATTAAAGTAAAAAAATAATTTTTTTTCAAAACAATTTTCCTAAAATTGAGTAATTAATTTTCTACAAATAATAATAACATATGAAAAAAACATATATGAAATTTATTATTTCATTCTTTAATCAATTATCCTCCTCCAACTCATTTTTCACCAAACTATGAGTATTCAAGATAAATTTTCATACCTAAAGAATTAGAATATATGGATCCCAAAATAAAAAACAATTATTACTATCTATTCCCCCTATCTTAAAAAATTAATGAAAACCAAAACACTTAGTACATAATATTATATTCCAAATAGAATTAACATTTATTTGAATTAAAATAATTTAATACCCACAATTCAATGATAATACCCAAATATTAAGGTAGAATGTTTAACAAAAAAGTGTCTTTAAATGTCCATAATAATATTCAAACTAAATATATAACCCAAAAAATATGAATTTCTGGATTAAATAGTCTTTTAATATAAATTTAATATTTATCATCAAATAATATTAATCACCCCTAAAAAATCATTTGAAAAATGGAATCTCCCAAATCACTGAATCTTTAATATATGATAATTATTTCCCAAAATCACATAAATCATCATGGAAATACATAATGATCATATATTGTTTCAAAATATAATTCATACATTATTCCACAAATAAAATACCTTATAAATCTCTTATACTTAAACATATATGGTATCAAAAATAGTGAATTTCATCCAAAATATAATTGATCACTTAATCCCCAAATATATTTACAATCCCCTAGTTATCAATATGATAAAAATATGATCTGAAAATGAACATAACCATTATCAATATAATATTTTATTGAAATAAATTTCATACTATCTCGGAAATCACATAGGATAGTCATAGGCGATACAACCTTGTCTCCCTTAAGTCATGGGTTCAAGCCCTATGGCCTTTATAGATGTGATGGGTTGTAAACCATCTTGATGGTTTTTTTCTAAAACTATATTAATATAATTCTTATAAAATTATATAAATTTGAGAAAAATACTAAAAATAATTGTAACATATTTATCCTTAATGGTTATCTCATACCTTTCATTTTCATGTTAAAGTCAAATAACATATAATTAACAGAAAAAATAAATTTTTCCAAATATAACACAAGTATCATGATAATTTCACCTATTAAACTTCATAAAGGGTTTATAAGACACATAACACATAACACATGATAAATATTAATATAATAAACCCATGACGATATCTATAACTCTTAATAGAAATACAAAATCTCTAATGTTATCTAAACCCTTCCTATGATAACAACTTTAAGGACTCAACCTTAATCAAAAAATATTATCATTATTTTAAACATTATATCACTTTCCTTTCCCAAAAATATGCTAGGTTTAGAGTTTTATAAAAGTAGGTTAAAATATTATAAAGGAACCCCATACATTATAGGTGGATTGTAATACTAAATATCATTTTATTTCCAAAAAGTACACCCTTTTAAAATAAACCATGGTTTCATTTTAGGAATTATCTTTATAATTTTATTCTTCTACTCATCATCATCCCAAATCATCATTTACCCTATGATTTTTTATACCATGTTATGATCATAAAAACCACTGTAAGGGACATAAATAAATAAATTTTTTAGTATAGTGAAAAACAAGAAAACCCAAGTAAAATGTTCTATTATACTATTATTAATTGAGCTATTGAAAGATATATTTTTCTCATGATAACATAAACAAATTTATCTCAAAGGAAAAAAATTAAAACCCATAACAATCAAAAGCAATCCCTTTTTGTAAACATAGATAATCAAATTATTAGAACCCTTTCAAATACATTTTTAAATGAAGAACCATATGTGTGACCTCAAATTGTAATCATTAACCAATGTATTATAAAATTATATTGGGCATCACTATTATTATAAGATATATTGGGCTCACCTGGGACATATAATGGTAGCCAAACCATCATATATGCTATATCGATCACACCTATGAGATATAATGTGGCTCAACCCTTCATATATGCTATATCAGTCTCACCAATTTTTTATGAGCTATAATGGTGCTGAACCCTTCAGATAAGTTTTATCGAGCTCACCCGTGAGCTATCAAGGGTATCATAAATTTTTATAATTTATATTAGGATCACCTGTGAGCTATAATGGGGCTCAACCCTTCTTGAAAATAAATTAACCATATGGTCCACTTCAATATAAAGAGAATCCAATGTATTATAGGTTATAATGTAACCACCCATGCTTGTTTAATCACAATACCACTCATATTTGGTTTATCAAATAACCACCCATCATTCTATTATCATGTAACAAACTGTCATTGTAAATAATTACCAATAACTATAACATAAATACAAATCATTAAATATTTTATCATAAAAATCTTTTTGAAAAAATGAACTATTAATTTTGAAATCACTCATTTTTAAAATCTATGCACGTACAATTGAAATAATTCTCATTTAATGTAACTATATAAACATGTAAGGAAATCCTAAAAATATTAAATTTTCCTAAATGATGGATATCCCGTTCATTAAAAATATATAATACAATTATTATTTTATAATAATGAACACTAAAAGAGTAATTATTTTAAAAGAAAATTCCATATAAATATCTTATCATTGAAGTGAACATTATTTAAATTAATGTATTTTGTGTATTTATAATAAATATGCATAAGAAATGATAAAATAAAACGTAAAATATAAAAAATTCATTTCACACATAATATTAGAAATAAATTATCAATAAGTAAGTTTTTAACCCAATGAATTGAAATTGGGATACGAATTCTCTTACACATTGTAATTAGTATAATCATATGCACAAAAAAGTAATAATTATCAAATTATACATTGAATACAATGAAGGTAATTAGAATTAGGATATTATATATAAAATGAAATTATATTCACCTAAAAAATTTATTATTTGTGAATAATTAATATATCTCACATAATTAAAAATTGAGATGAGAAACCCTTACCTCATACTTACCTATAGTGGGGTGTACTTTAAGAACCTCTTGAATATCACCTTTATGAAAGATCTATTGAAGACCCTGGCCTTGGTATTTTGGTGTGATAAAATGAAAATTGATGTTAATAGGGAGGGGAGGGGAGGGTTTAGTATATATTTAAAGTTATTAAAGGCTTTTAATGAGAAATGGGGTGGGGATAGGTGGTATTTATACATTAGTAGGGGTAGTTTTAAGTTATTAAATAATGATTATTTTATATGAAATTATAACCACATTGTGGTGGAATCAATTATAATGAGTTATATTCCTAAATAATGTTATAACATAGGTTTTGTTTGAGAAAAACATCAATCACCTATTTTAAATTTTAATTTTTAGGATTTTTTTGTTTTTACCTTTTAACTATAGCTCATTTCATTAAATTACCTACGTGGAGATAAATATTTTTTTACGATGTAATTTTTTTAGGCATTAAAATTAAAATGAACAGAAATCCTAATTTTTACATTATTATTCAAAATAAGGAATCCATTTTTAAAAATTCAATTCATATAAAATAAAATCATATATTTATAATTATTCCCATAAAATAATGAGAAAGCATGTTCTTAAAGTAAAAAAGGGAAGATGTTTAATAAACATTATATCAAATTTCAATTTAAAATTTATTAAAATGACTTAATTTATATTTATTCATATATAATTTAACTAATTAAACTTTGAAAATAATTTAAAATATTATTTAATTATATATATAAAAATTAGTTGAAAATTTAGTTTTCAAATAAAATTTATTATTTGTAAAAATTCATTACATAGTGAAACATCTCATAAAAATATGAAAAATATCATTATAAGCTAAGTTTTCTGTCCCAACTTCATAATTTATGTTTATTTAGTCATATATATATATATATTTATATAATTTCTTCATAAAATGGTTAAAAATAAGCCTTTGAAAAAATATATATTTTTATTCCTAAAATTGTATTTATTCTTATCTTATGCTACATAATAGTTAAATTTAGAAAACATTTACTAAATATATAAAACATAAATTTTATTAATATTTTTTTACTTTTTTTTATTTTTTTATTTAATGACTTGTATTTCTCCATTTTATTTTTCAGAATTTTTTTTAGAAAATTTCGATGTGAAGAGCTGACACAACATGTGAATCTGAGGCTCGGTGTTTCTAGACATGTTCGATGAACAATGGTAAGTTTTTAATAGAGTTTTCGAGTGTTTTTATTGATAAATGGAATTTAACATAAATGGGTTGCTGGATCCAAAATATTAGGGCACTATTGAACTCAGGATGCTGTGTTTACCCTAGGTACGACTTAGAATTAGTCGGTGCTGTTCTCTAGTGAGAAAACTATAAAATGGAATATCCACAATGAAAATAAATAAATAAAATTATTTTATTTCCCAAATTCTTATAACTCATGAATAGTCACTCTGATTGAAAATGTGAGACTACTGTAGAGTTTTTAATAGGGTGTTTTCTTTGTCAGAGACTAACATTGGCCAGCGCGGGTCAACTATGGAAAGTATTTTTGGGAAAGTGAAAGTAAATAGAATAATGAAATAAAAACTATTTTATTTTAAAAACCTATAACTCATAAATGGTAACTTAAATTGGAAATCTAAGAGTATTTTTGAGCTCGTGAGGGTGTGCATTCTTCAGTTGTGGCCTAACCATGACCAGTGTGAGCTTAGGGTAAATGTTAATTTATGGATGTTTTAAAAAATTATAAAATAATCTTTGGGAAAAATTTATTTCATTTCATTTTACATTTCACTTTAATGCATTTCCATGCCAAAGTTGTTGTTTTCACTCATAAATGAAACAATGTAGCAATGTTCCAATACAAAGAATTGGCGAAGCTGAAATGAATTTCGTTATTTAGCAACTTGACAGAGATATGGGATAAAATTGACCATTGTGGAGAAATTACCTAAAAGCTCTGGAAGAGAAAAAGGAACTGAAGAAGCCTCTCTATAGTGAATGACAAGTGGCGATGAACACTAATGGATAATGTATCGCTAATAACGAATCAAATACAGAGGATCAGGGATTGATAAAGGATGGTGGTTCAACTCCTTTATTCACAAATAACTAATCTAATCCTTGAAGTATGGGTTTTATTTCAATGTTATTTCATTCTTTCCATCAATCAAGGAAAATATGAATGCGGATCAACCAACAAGAAAGTTGATCAGCAAATTGATTGTTCTTGTTGGATGTTTGACTTGTTTCATGTATTAAATTGGAAATTAGATAATTTTGATTTTTAATTTGTTCTTTGTGATCTTGTTAACAAAAATTAATTCAAGACAAGACAGGAAGAGGCAAGGATATATTCTTCGAGGGTTCATATGATTCTTCTTCCCCCACTCCCTTCACATTCTATTAATCATTTATGAGGATTTGAGCATATATAGTATCAAGATTTCGATCAGTGGGGAAATAATTTTGATGCTAAGATTATAACACTCTAGCGACCCTGTAGAGGTGCAATGTCATATGAAGCATGAGACAAGGATGTCAGTAGAGTGGCTGTTGGAAGAAGTGGCACCAGACAAGAGGCGACATCATGTCTGGAAAATAGCTACTGAGATGAGAGGTAGTGGCAGTGGCACACCATAAACCAGTGGTTCCATGGAGGTGGAGATACCCGCAGAAGGGGGCCACACGTGGTGGCGTAGGTGGTCCACGGCTCGAAGGCTTACGACGAAAGGTCCTGCAGTGGCACAGCTGCGGGCATCACATAAGAAACACAACAATATTGGCCACAATGTTGATGTTGATCCACAAAAGAGGGATGTGTCTCTCTAGAGTTGTGCTTGATGGAAGACTCGTGACTTATCCATATCTGGTGTTGGTCAAACGGACTCGCCACGTAGACCATAGACCAATCTTGTTAACCAGTCTGGGGCACAACCAACTCACCACTTCTGATGCAGGTGGACTAAGCCGCATGTGGTGGGATATTAATTAGAGAACTTGGTCACTCAGATGGACCAACGGGCTAGGATGACCTAGATGGTCAGGTCGATCAGATCGGGTCGGACCAGACCCAGACCCCACCGACCCCTTTTTCACTAACTGACCCATAACATTAAAATAGTAAGTTTGTTTGATGATTATTTTTCAGTGATGGGACCCTCATGATGAGAGGGTTGTTTTTTATATGGATTTGTGGTTTTTTGTGAGGACTGGCATATGTGTGAATCATTCCCATATTTCATTCCTCAAGGGTTTAGTACAAAATTGTTTCCACATCATTTGGCCACAATCCCCTTGAAAGGATAGAGTCCCGAATAGAGTTGTGGCATCCTCCTTGGGGCTGGGGTGACAATATATCACCCCTAATGGAGTTTCTAGGGTATGAATGTGACCATCGAGTGCAGGGAATTAATCCTCCATCTAGTTGGTCTTATAGATATGGTTATCCATATTCTAAGAGGAAAATACCTTATGTTTCAAGCCTCATTGGTAAGGTTTGTCGTATTCTTTGATAAGAATCCCCTAAATTTTGGGTTAATAAAGTGTGGGTTCACAATATATTTTGACGAGAATACCATATCTATCAATGATGATATTTTAGAATCATTTGCTATTTGTGTGAGGCCCAAATTTGAAGGACCTCTATTAAGAGTCTCTGATGACATCAAGTCTTGGAGAGTGTGTTCTATCGAAATGGGAATTCCTCAAGAAGAATCTCATGACCATGGATTGGATATTATTTTGAGACTCATTACCTAAGTGAGAACAGATGTCTCAAAAAATTTCATGACATATTGAGACCATATATTCTATCAGACACTTCTCTTAGAATTGTTCTACGTGATCACAATCAGATAGCTTGAGCAGTGAGATCTCTCTAAATTGAGCATGCTACAAACGAAACCATATGGATGGTAGTGGATGAGATCATGAGTCTTGGAATAGTTTAGGATTATAGATTTATGTTTTTATATGTGTGTTGTTTACATATATTGGTGTTGAGCTAACTGTATCTTCTTAGTGGTGTTTCATATGTGGTACTTTACTTTGTGTTTAAGGGTTTTCTACTGAGTATTTTTTTACTCAACCCTACATGTGATTTTTTTACACGTGTCATGTCTTATGAAGATGATCAATGGTTTGATGGAGTCCTTTGTAGATAGGGACTAGGTGATTCTTAGAGTGACCCAACAGACGGGGTGTTCTTCTACAGCTTTAGACATCTATTTATGTACCTACCATTCAGGTAAGGTTTTCTACAATGGATTTCAATAGACATGTAATTTTACATTCCTTTTTTTGGGCTTGTATTATAGACTTGTATACCTTTAGTTTTCTTCTACCATACCTTGTTGTTGTTTACATAGTGTTTTCACATTCTATTATATATTACATGAGTAGTGTGTGTATTAATATATACTTAGGGAACATCCTCCCCCTTTTTGGGATATGGGCACATTGTGCTAGTAGCCAGCCCCTGGCCTATGGGAGGTGGGCGTTGGATAGTCACGAAATGGGACCTATGGGACAGGTTGCAACATAGTGGTACCATAGAAAGTTACATCTGCCATAAGAACATAGAGTCTACAAGTTTGATTTGGGGTAATAGTGTTAAGTGTTTCGAGTTCGTATTTCAAGCCAAGGAATCCACTATTGGTACAACGACTAGTAATGACCCAAAAACTCATTAATGAAAATTCCTATTTATCTAATGAAATTTATTATTATGGTTTTATAAAATGTGAACATAATTGTTCTTACGTTTTTGATTTTAAAATACCCTTATGAATTGTGATTGTTTCTAATATATCTGTTGAACAATGATAACATTATTAGTATAAATATTTATCTTTAAAAAATCCAGTTTACTCAAAAAGGATGTGATAGCCACATCCAGTAGAAAGTCCCTGTATGAAGCACATTTTTTGGAGCTCAGAATGGAGGTGGCGTCATTGGGCTTCGCTTTTGACCAAGCCCATGTCAAGCTTGAACGTTTTAATCTTGAGCGGAACCGACTACGAGAGAATTGGATGTTAATATATATTACCACCCAAGGGATGTTATCCAAGACACCCCAAGAGTCTTTCACCATCAAACATCTTACCCGTCGGTATTTTTCATGTTTTATAAGAGGTTATGTAATGGGAACATAGTCTATGACTAGGTGCATTATTTTTGTATAAAAAATGTGCATTCATTTTATTATTGTTACTTTGTAAATTTTTTATTAAAGCATACATAGTAATTTTAGTTAATATTCAACTAAAAAATATATTTCGATGAATTAATGTATTTTTGAATTAAATAATTTTTTAATAAATTATTATTATTATTAAATTACTTGTTATTAATGACCATATAATATTATGAATGCAATTGTAATTTTTATCAAGGATTGAAAGCTATTTTTTTTTCAGAACCCCATGATTTTTTGGTAAATATCGGTTTTTATTTTAAAATTAAAAAATTCACATATTTATAAAATTATTTAGATAAAATGAATATTATTTTTGTAATTAGGGCTTCAAAATTATCCAATGGTAAATTTTCCATAATTTTCAGAGACAAACGAAATTTTGGGTCAAAATGAAATATCATTTAAATATATAATGTGATTTATGAAATCATAATGACCCAATAGTGATGTAATAAAATAACATAAACATTATGTTCATCAAATTTATGTTTTAAAATTTAAATAATGTGATTTTGGGTTTGTTTGATTTATCTTACCAAGATTTAGTGGACCCTTCAATGGTTATTAAACATTTTGTCTTTTTTAAATAGTTTTCTTCAAGAGTGTGAGTCACCTCCACAGCAGAAACCCTATTATTGTAAGAAGTTTGGCCAATGGACATATAATATATTGATTTCCAATCCCCTTTGGAAAAAACCATGGGCAAAAACCATGGGCTGGATTGTGGTTTTGATTAGTTTAATGTGAGGTTCCCCAAACCTAAATAATAAATAATTCCCTCTCCATTCCTATATAAACCCACCAAGATCCCACTTCCTCTGAACTAAAAGCCTTTAGAGTTTGACCAAACCCTTCCATCATCTCTCTAGAATCCTCCCAAGGTGCCCCTATCTTCCAATAATCCTCTCTCAAGCCTCTCCCAAGCCATTGGGATCACACTTCCAAGTAAGGGATTCCAATCTTTCTCTTTTTATCAAAGTTTCATTATATTGTTATGCCCTTTTATTTTCAATTATATATTTTGGGTTATAATTTCAAACCCCCCATACTTCCCTATTTATTTTTTAATGATGACAGACCACTTTCTCTCTCATTAAATGCCTCACTTGTACACCTGTTACCATGCCAAAATTCTGTAAGGAATTTCTCTCTTCTCATTTACATTCAAGTAATTATTTTGTATCATGAATATAAATTCCATTAAAATAGTTGGGACATGTATCTATATGACCCCCTTACTGTCCATTTCATGTAAATATGACGAGACACCCCTTTCTCTCTCAGTAACCATTTTTATGAGTTCTTATGTCACGTCATTATGCTGCTGAAATTGCACCGTGATTTTCCAATCCAAAGTCATTGTGTAGTGAATAACTTACCCATTTATCTATCAAGGGGATTCACCTTTATGCACATTTACATAATGTTTAAATAGTTTCATGTATGAATTATACACTACTTTATCTTGGAATAAATTATGATGTTTAATGAATCCATTTTTTATGATCCATGTGGTAGACTAATGCATGAAATGAAATGATTAAGAAGGGGCACCCTGATAGCGCTCCAATGAATTGGGTAAAATATAGTATCAAGATACACCATGGTCAATGGGTTTTGACTCATTATAATTCAAGTGCAATGAGTTTTTACTCATGTTTCACGTGCAATGAGGGTTTAATCATGCTCCATGTTCAATGAGCCTTGGTTTATGCTAATTCCATGTTATGTGTTGGTGCCACATTTCCTCGTTATGATTATCATGCTTTATCATGACTTTATGTTCATGTTTCTCTTGTACTCTATTGATATTCCTATTTTCTAAAAGTATTTTATTCCTCCTGTTATTCCATGTTTTCTCACTTACATGGATTTATAGCTCACCCTTTTATTATGCATGTCCTCAGATTATCCCATGCAATGATATGTACGAGGAAATGTAGTGGTCATGTAAAGGACGTTTTCAATAAAGATATTGTGTGTTTTATGTTCTATGCTATTATGTAATTTTACTAATCTCCAAAGACACTAGACAACTCTATCTTCATTGTTGTATCATGTGAATATTTTATATAATAAATTAGGTTTATGAGTGCAATAAAGAGTGGGGTTGTTATAGTCGGTATCAGAGGATAGGTTTAGTTATATTTGTAATTATAATTAGAAAACCCTAGTGAATACATAAAGACAAGAATGAGTATAATAAAAACATCCCTAAGTATCGAGTATGTCGTTTATCAAAAAAATACATCCCTGCCTGGATACGAGAAGGTAGAGGAGGCTCTAGTACAGATGTATCATAGGGGTAAAACCCGAAAACAACGCATTGAGCTAGACTCAAATGGGAACTAGTGCACGAAAATGGGCCATGCTGTACTATCGGTTACAACACTCCCCAGGGATATGCTTTGGTAAGGTAAAAATCTTATTATAATCCTTTATTAGGGGACTTATAAAATACCCCTATGAATATATGTTAGAAAGTAGATCATGAATAGTATATATTGAAGCCTATGGATTCCTAAGATAATGAAATAAAACTTATTAATAAGTCATCAGTTTTGTCGTTGGATTACCCTTAATGTGTTTCCCCTAACTTTCCTTTTATTCCAACCAATGGCCGGTAATAGGAGTACTCGGGCTAATAACCGAAGTAAAGATCAATGCGATTACTATGAAAATGATATGCACAATCCAATGGAAGTGGGAATCATGAAAATTGTCACAATTCTCTCTCAGTTAACTCATGATTTCCATAGAATCATGGGTCAAGATGAACATTCACCCCCCCTAAGAATGAACAAGTCACTATCAAGAGCTTCATGAGAGAAAGGCCTACTACTTTTAATGGATCATCTGATCCCTTCATCACTGAACAATGGTTCAACTCCATTGAATGTATCTTCTCCATCCTTCAATGTTACGAAAAATAGAAGGTTATTTTGGATGCTTATCATATGGAGGGTGAAGCCGATCAATGGTGGATATTGATCAAAATTACAAAGCATAAGGAGGATATCGAGGTTTTGGAATGGAAGGATTTCCCGAAAATGTTTTTTGATAAATAATTTCTACGGACCCTCCAACTTAAGATGGAAGGGGACTTTCTTTTATTCAAGGAAAAAGAGGATGAATTTGTCAGAGCATATGAGGAAAACATCACATGGATTTCACAATATGCCTCTGGCTTTGTCATTACCACCAAATGCAATGTTGACTGCTTCTTTGGTGGGATGAAACCTAGCCTATGGAAAGCGCTGGAAATCCATGACTTTGATAGCTATGAAGAAATTGTCTGAGGTTCCCTAAAGGTCAAAATGGAGATTAGAGAATCTCATATGTAAAATTTGGATAATAATCATAAGGTGGACATCAATTCAAGCGGTCTGATGGATAAGTCCAACAATGCTTAGAAAATACATCACCCCACCTGCCAAAGGTGCAGAAAAAAGAACCCCAAGAAATTTCCTGAAAGGGACAAGGAAATGATTTAGGTGTGGAAGATAAGGGAACCTAGCTGTAAACTACTGACACGAAAAACCTGTTTCTTCAATAAAGGAGAAGAATGCTCCATTTCAACCTCAATGCATTTTTCATTGCTACAACTTCAAAGAAATATGGTAACTTACAAATCATTTCCCTAATCCAAGGGTTTTCGGAGGTAACCAACAACCTCCAAGGCAGTAAGGTCAAGATTTTTCCATCACAACTGCCGAAGTGAACCCCAAAAATGAAGTGGTGATAGGTACGATAGTTATTCATTCAAGAATAATGAACGTACTTTTTGATTCTAGTTCTATGCCTTCTTTTATATCTCGAATGTTTAGTAGATATATCTCAACACCACCACAAATAATTGAGGTAAAGATTTCATTGAGTGCAAAAAATGGGGAAATCATTGCATCCCATTAATATAACTCCTGCCCTATCATAATATGTGGATTGAAATTTTCAGAGAACCTCATCATACTCCCTTTGGTGGAATTGGATGCAATTCTCAGCATAGATTGTCTTTGATTATATAGAGCCAACATAAATTTATGTTAGAGGGAAATCTCTCTCCAAGTGGAGAATCGACCCCCGCTTTTGTACAAGTGCAAGGAGGATGATGATTCATATTTAGATCCATCATATCAAGAATGGATATTACTGCCCTATGATAATGCGTATCTAGCTTAGATGAATGAGTCTAAGGATGAAACCATTCTTGAAGACATGCCTATTGAGGGGGAATTCTCTGAATTGTTAACCGAGGAATTACCTGGTCTACCTCTTAGAAGAGATGATGAATTCTCAATTGATCTTATAACTGGGGAATTTCCAATATCCAAGACACCATATAGAATGGCTGTTGTGGTTCTTGAGGAGCTGAATAAATACCTATAGAAGAATCTGAACAAGGGGTTTATATTCCCAAGTGTTTCACCATGGAATACACCAGTCATCTTCGTTGAGAAGAAGGATGGGTAAATGCACAATTTCATCGATTACTGTGAGCTTTAAAAAACAACGATAAAGAAAATGTATCCTCTTAAATGAATTGATGAGTTGTTCAATAATCTTCATGGAGCACAATACTACTCCAAGTTATATTTTCGGTCAGGATATTATCAAGTAAGGGTGATGAAGGAAGATATCCCAAAGACAGCATTTCATACAAGATACTGGCACTATGAATTCATAGTAATGCCTTTCATATTCACTAATGATCCAACAATCTTCATGGAATTGATGAATAGTGTCTTTAGGGATTACCTTGACAAATTTTTGGCATTCTTTATAGATGATATTATGGTATACATCAAAACCAATGGGGATCATGATTAGCATCTAAGAACTATACAAGAGAACTTACAGAAGGAGAAGCTCTATGAAAACTACAACAAATGTGAGTTCTAGTTGAAGGAGGTTTCATTCATGGGCCATATCATCACAAGATATGGGATATATGTGGATACCTCCAAAAAATATATAATTGACGGTTCTCTAAGGCCAACATCGGTAATAGATATCAGTAGCTTCTTGGGGTTAGCTGGATATTGTCGACGATTTGTGTAAAATATCTTATGATTGTCTAACCCTCTTAACAATCTAACTCATAAGGGAGTAAAATTTTCTTGGAGTGATGAATATGAATAAATATTCAAGGATTCAAAAATGAGGCTTATCACTACACCCGTGCTCACTTTACCCTCATGTAGAGAAATTTTTGTGGTATTCATTGATGCTTCGAAGAAGGGAATGGGTTGTGTGTTGATTCAAAATAACAAAGTCATTGCCTATGCTTCAAGGGTATTGAAGGTTTATGAGAAGAATTATCCAACACATTATTTGGAGTTTTCATTGGTGATATTCTACATAACAATTTGGCGGCATTATCTCATTGGGGAGTAGTGTGAAATTTATACGAACAACAAAAGCATCAACTACATATTCACACAGAAAGAGTTTAACATGCACCAATGAAGATGGTTAGAGCTGATCAAAGACCATGACTGCTCAATCCATTACCACCCTTGGAAATCTAACATGGTGGAGAATGATTTAAGTAGAGAGGACCTGACAATTCTATCATTGATGAGAATTGAGATGGATCCAGTCTTCTTATATTTGATGAAGATAGA
The DNA here is from genome assembly GCA_963277665.1 of Viscum album. Lineage (NCBI taxonomy): Eukaryota > Viridiplantae > Streptophyta > Magnoliopsida > Santalales > Viscaceae > Viscum > Viscum album. The sequence goes on from OY728132.1 coordinate 496,676,971, forward strand.
CATCAGAATCGTAAAGAAGGAACATCATCAATCTTTTCTCAAATGATTTCTGAATTAACTCTTTTGGAAAAGTTAAGGGATGCTCAAAAGGGTGATGTGGGAATTAAAAACAAAGTGGATTCTATCTGAAAAGGAAAATCCTCAGAGTTAAATGTTATTGAAGAAGGAATTGTGAGATTTGGGAAAAGACTATGTGTTCTCTCAAGTCCAGAGCTGAAGAAGGAACTTTTGGATGGTGCACATAGTTAAAATTTATATATTCATCGTAGAAACACAAATATGTATCAAGATCTATGAGAGAATTATTGGTGGTATAATATGAAGAAGGATATCGTTGAGTATACATCAATGTTCCTAGTGTGTCAGAAATTGAAGGAAGATATGCAGAAGTCTAAGGGGATGATGCAACCATTGCCCATACCAGCATGGAAATGGGAGAACATCACATGGACTTTGTCACCATATGTCTGAAGACATCCAAAGGCAAAAATGAAATATGGGTTGTTTTGGATCGTCTTTCAAATTCTACACCCATCATTGCAATTTGGGAGGATTTTTCATTGGATCAACTGGCACAGATATACCTCAGGGATGTGGTAAGGCTGCATGGAGTTCCACTATCTATTGTATCTAATTGTGATCCAAGATTCACCTCTCAATTTTGTAAGAGTCTTAAATATGCTCTGGATACTGAATTAAATTTCAGTACGGTTGTCATCTTTAAACTGATGGTCAATCTAAGAGAACTATTCAGACACCAGAAGATATGTTAACATCAAGTTCAATAGAATTTAAAGAAGGTTGGGATCAATATTTTCCTCTGGTTAAATTCTTCTATAATAACAGTTTCCACTCAAGCATCTGAATGGCACCGTATGAAGCCCTGTATGAGAAGAGGTTAATAACAATAGTGTGTTGGAATGAAGTAGGCGAGTGCAAGCTACTAGGACCAAAAATGTTTGATGAAATGGTGGATAATGTGAAACCCATTAAACATCATATCAATGCAACCCAGAGTCGACAGAAGAGTTATGTAGATAACTATCGATGAGGCCATGAGTTGATAGTTAGAGACATGGTATTTCTATTCATATTCCTATGGAATAATGTTGTGAGGTTTTTAATGAAAGGGAAGTTAAGTCCTACATACAACATCCCCTTCGAGATTCACAATTGTGTCAGGGTTGTGGCCTATCGACTAGAACTTCCACCTACCATAGCCAAAGTACATGATGTCTTTAATGTGTCCCTCTAAAGGACGTACTTACCAGACCCTTTACATGTACAATCTTTAGAGGTATTACAGCTAGAGGATGATCTTTCTTATTAAGAGAAACCAATGAAGATATTAGATCATAGTGAAAAAGTTCTACGAAATAAGGCAATGCCCCTCATAAAAGAGTTATAGAAAAACCACAAGTTTGAAGAAGTAATGTGGGAATCAGAGGAAATGATGAATTAGAGTTACACACATCTATTTTAGAGTGGAAAAAAGAAATTTTGAGGGTGATATTTCTTAAGGGGGAAGATTGTAACGACCCAAACATTTATTAATGAATATTTATCTTGATCTAATTAAATTTCTTATTATGGTTATATAAAATGGGAACATCATTGGTTTTATGTTTTGGGATTTTAAAATACCGTTATAAATAGTGACCACTGCTAATATAGCCATTAAACATTGATAACATAATTAATATAAATATAGGGCTTTAAAAATCCAATTTACTCATACAAAAGAAGTGACGAACTCTTCCAATACACTTGACCCGTACGAAGCCAATTTTTTGGAGCATATAATGGTGATGGTGTCATTTGGATTTTCACTAGACCAAGCCCAAGCCAAGCTGGAACACCTTAAGCTTGAGTGGAACCGACTGTAGGAGAAGTAGATTTCAATTGAGATTACCCCTCGAGCGATGTTATCTGTGACACCCCATGAGTCTATCACCATCAAAAACCTAATCCTTAGGTCTTGTGTGGGTGTTATAAGGGGTTATGTAAGGAGACCCTAGTACTATAACTTTGTATATTTTTTTATAAATAATGTGCATTCATTTTATTATTGTTACATTCTAAATATTTTTAAAGAAGAAACAATATTTTTAGTTAATATTAAACTATGAAATATATTTTGATGAATTAATGGATTTTTTAATAAAATATTATTTTAATAAAATATTATTATTATTAAATTAGTTTTTATTAATGATCAAATAATTTAATGAATTCTATGTTAGTTTTTACTAAGGTCTGAAAGCTGTTTTTGTCGTAACCCATGAATTTTTGGTAAATGTTAGTTTTTATATTAAAAGTAAAAATTCACATATTTATAAATTTATTTAAATAAAATGAATATGTTTTTTGGAATCAGGATATTGAAATTATCCAATGGTTAATTTTCATAATGTTCTGAGACAGTCCAATTTTTGGCTAAAAATTAATTACCGTTTAAATATATAATGTGTTTTATGACATCATATTGACCCAATAGTGATGAAATAAAATAATAAAAACATTATGTTCTCTCAATATATGTTTTAATATTAAAATAATTTGATTTTTGGTTTGTTTTATTTATTTTACAAGGCTTTAGTGGACCCTTCAAGGATTATAAATCATATTGTCTTTTTTAATTTTTTTCTATGAGAGTGTGACTCACCTCCACATAATGAACCCTATTATTTTAAGAAGTTATGATATTGTCAATATAAAATGTTTTTTTCCACTCCCCTTTGGAAAAAACCATGGGAAAAAATCTTGGGATGGATTGTGGTTTTGATTAGTTTAATGTGAGGTGTCCCAAACCTAAATAATAAAGAATTCCCTCTCCTTTCCTATATAAACCCACCCAAGATCCCACTTTCTCTTCCCTCAAATCCTTTGGAGTTCGAAAAACCCTTACTGAATATCCCTATAATCATAACATGGTTCCCCAAATTCTAAAAAAGCCTATCGCAAGCCTCTCCCAAGCCTTTAGGATCACACTTGTTAGTAAGGGATTTCTACCTTTCACTTTTTGTCCATGTTTCTTAATACTGTAATGCCCTTTTATTTTCAGTTATAAATGTTGAGGTATGATTTCTCACCTCCCCCAAACTACCCACATTATGTTATAATGATGAGAGGACCCTTTATCTCCCATTAAATTCTTCTCATGTACATCCGTTACCATGCTTGAATTCTATATAAAATTTCTGTCTCGTTATTTACATTCAAGTAATTGTTTTGTACTATGAATATAAATTCCATTAAAATTGTTGGGAAATGTATCTATATGACCCCCTTACTTTACATTTATTGTAAATATGATTAGACACCAATTTCTCTCTCATCAACCATTTTTATGAGTTCTTATGTCATGATGTTTGCTGCTGAAATTGCACCGTGATTTTCCAACCAAAGTCATTGTGTAGTGAATACTATACCCATTTCTCTATAAAGGGTATTCAACTTTATGCAAATTTAATTATTGTTTTATAGAGTTTAATGTATGATTTATACACTCCTTTTTCATGGAATAAATTATTATGTTTTATGAATCCATGTTTTATGATCCATTTGTCACACTTATGAATGGAATGAAATGATTAAGAAGGGTGTGCCCTGATAGCGCTCTAATTCATTGGGTAAAGTATAGTATCATGACATGTCATGTGAAATGGGTGTTGAATCATGCTAATTTAAGTGCAAAGAAGTTTTACTTGTGATTCTTGTGCAATGAGGGTTTACTCATTCTTCATGTGAAATGAGTCTGGGCTCATTCTAATTCCATGTTATGTGATGTTTTCACATTCACATGTTGTGATTATCATACTTTGTCAAGCCTTTATTCAAATGTTTCTCTTGTGATCCATTGATATGCCTAATATTTAACATGTATTTTATTAATCTTGTTATTCCATGTTTATACCCTTACTGCACTTTATAGAACTCCCTTTTCTTATGCATGTCCTCAGGTTATCCCATGCAATGCTAAGTATGAGGGAATGTAGTTATCATGTAAAATATGTTTTCAATAATGATTTTGTGTGATTTATGTTCTGAGATGTTATGTAATGTTTTTAATCCCCAATGAAACTGTACCTATGTATCTTATATGTTGTATCAAGTGAATAATTTATGTAAAAAAACTTGTTTAAGTGTGTAATAAACAGCAAGGTTGTTATATGGCTGATAGATCAATGCCTTTCTTCAATCATCTCATCAGGTATACTCTGTTGATCATGGTATATCTTGTTTTGTTTCAAGATGCTTCAACATAGATATCCCCCATGATTTTCTCAAATAATCACATGGATGATCAAACACATGATGAAAAATGGGTATGAGAATTTTTACCAAAGACAACAGCTCTGGATGGTGTACCACCTAGACCATCGCTTGTAGAGTAGACCATGGTACTCATACTACCAGTGAAAGAGATGTGCTAGAAAAGCTCACTTCATAGGTTTTAGTTATAGATACCCCTTAGGTTCTGAGGTGAGCCCTAATTTCTATTGGTTGAGGATGGGCATTAGGTGGTGACTAAGTTTTTTTGTCTTGTAAGGACACCATTAAATCATATGGAGGTCCTAGAAGTGGGCCTTATATATGGATCAGTAGGGAGATGGTGGGGATTAGATACACATATTTATGATGAGGTGACTCTCCCATAGAAAAGGATTTAGAACCTTTATTAGATAAAGGGGCTCTTTCCATAAATGCTAAGGCCTGTGCGTGCACAATAGCTTTTAAGGATTTAGTATGATGACAATTAGGTAGATAATCATTCATCAATTCATACCAAAAATTTAATTTAATTGATGAATATGATATGACCAGTTCATTATATATCAGACCATTGAACATGGTTTTCATAGATTTATTTGGGAATGCGTTATTCCTCTATGAATTACTATTTTTTCATGATTGATAGAGGGAAACATTATGGTTGAAATTCCTCTCACTATGCAGATAAAACACTTGGATGTCAGTAGTGGGAATGTAAAAGAAGAGAATTTGGTAACAAGAAGCTGGAATTAGTCTTGGATACATGGACCTGTGAGATGTTCCGAGAGGAGGTCACCGGATAGGGGATCTAGAGATCAGTGCTCAAAGGGTGAGTCCAGCTGGCCTTGAGAATGGTAATTATTTTCAGGAGATAGTTTGGGATATCTCTCTAGAGATTGTTCATCCTATCATTCTGTGGAAAATCAAATTGAGGATGGGCCACCGAGGAAGAGATTGTGATATGAACAGATGGATTTATAGGGTGGAAGATTGGGAAGAGGAGTTTAGAGAGCAGTAGGAGGTGGTAAAAATTTTGACATGTTACAACCACCACCACCTTATAGTCCTTAATAGGCTCAAGGAGATAGAAAAAAGGGGAAATGGAAGATTCATGTGGTTAGGGTACATGAACTAAGGGCACCATGTCTGATTCAAGGTGTGATCTTTGTATACTCTTGGCTACCATATTAATAGACAGAGGTTCTAATAATTCTTCCATTTTATCGAATCCTTTTCAGGACATAGAGTTTTCAGTTTAAACATTGGATTGACCCTTATGTATGGATATACATTTAAGAGGAGAGTTGATAATCACACTTATGATGACCGTGTGATCAGTCCCTTGAGGAGAGTGTTTCTGTTGGATTCTCTTGGTGGAATTACTGATTTTTTGCAACATCATTCACTATATGGATTGGTTATCAGCAGTCCATGACCAGATTTACTATTCCAGTAAAAAAAGGTGTGGTATGTCTGGAACAATGGAAGGGGTTTTTCTTTAGTCAGATCAAAAGTAAAACCTAGTTAACACAGGATAGACTCATGCATTGTAGTGTTCAACCGATCAATTTTTACATAGCTATCCTTACCCTTGGGGTAGTGGATTTTATGATTTCTCAGTTTCCAATTGTAGTAGAGGAGTATGAGGAATTCTTCCATTAGATGTTATAGGATTACCTCCCTATAAAAATATATACTTTTACATTGTTATACACACTAATATAGAAACTATATAATCGTCAATATATCAAATTTCATTCAAAGAGCATTGTGAGCTGAGGGTCTTAGTGGATTACTGGTAGATGAAGGTCTTAGTAAGAAACAATGTTTGAGGTTATATGAGGATAACCAGCACATCATCTAGGTGGGTTTGAATAATGAGTTTCCACTATTAAAGGGTCAATGAACACTTTTATAAAATAAAAGTAGCATCCTATTGAGTGGATATAAAGGTTCCTACATGGTTTTTAGTAGTAAAGAAAAATAATGAAGAGTTCCCTGATTTTTATTTTTCTTGAGGTTGGAGTTGAGTACGTAGTGTTCTACGATGCATTAGGGACTGAATGTGATTGTGTCCTAATGATAAGAATGAAATGATTGAATGTGGTTTACATAATTTGATACCATAGTATAAAAACTATTTGACCCACAATATTTAGTTAGAAATAGTTTTTTTTCGCAATGAATATTTGGTGGCACTACCTGATGAGTGTGAAATTTATAGTCTAGTCATACCACTAGAGTCTCAAGTATATCTTATCCGAGAAGGTTCTGAACACGAGGAAGTGTTGTTGGAAAGATTTCCTCTAGGACTATTACATGGAGAGAGAGTCTATACTCTGAGTATGAAAAAAATCGTAGCAGATTCTCTCAGCATGATATCAAGTGCATAGTTTTTGAATAATGAAATAGAGCATTTATCCTTGTTATATTTATCCTTCATCAATATAAAGAATGCATCTTACACCCATCTAGTGGTTGTTACCATTACACTAATATAGTGAGTTAGGGAGGCACAACTTGGTGAGGCTGATAATTAATCCTTATGTACTGAGTTGTCAATGGGGAATTCCCTTAATGGATATCGAAAGGGGGGAGCACTTCATTCCTTTCAAAGGAAGCACAATAATAGTAGTGGATTCATGGAGTGGTGAGATGCATTTGTATATAAATATGGGTGTATAGATGAACATTAGGGATGAAAAAACTTGTTAATGTTGGGATTACCTATTGGTATAAAACTATGCACTTGTTTGAATCAGTTTCTTGTTTTTTGACTCACCATGTCAAGCCCCTGTGCTTGGAAACAGTTTCTCTATCCATAAATTGAGTGACGAGAATGGAGTGAGAAATGATTTCAGTGGAATTATTGATTAATTTACCACATACATCCAGGGGAGAAGATACCATTTGGGTCATTGTGGACTGACTCACAATGTTGGCCACATCATAGCCCTTCGGGAGAAGATTTCAGTAAAGAGCTTGGGATGACTCCAAATGAAGGAGATAAATCAACTACATAAAATTACATAGTCAATAGTTTTTGACTGGGATGCTCACTTTGTATCGTAGACATAGAATTTAGTATTGGTAGGAGGGGACCCTTTGTGGGTAGCTGATTCTATTAGTGTGTGCCTGGTGGCAACAAGGGAATATCTGGATATGTACATTTGAGAGGGAGGATCCAGTCCATGCTTGTACCATCATCTATTTGGGTATCCCTTGGTTGGTATTTTTAGAATGGAAATCCATAAGGTGGAGAGAATGTAATGACTCAGATATTCATGGTATTTTTTTAGAAAATGTTTAGAAAAATTCTAAGAATAGGTGCTAAGAAAACATTTTATTCCAAGGTTCAGTGTGTCCGGAATGGTTCAATGAAAAATATAATGTTTTAAATAGAGAGTGTGTGTGGTATTCCTGAAAAAGTTGAATAACTCTTAAATATGTAACATGATATGAAATTAGAGTTCATTTTTGAATAAACGAGGGAATGGATATCCTAAAAACGACATATCTTTAGTCAGCATGAGTCTCCAGTGAGAAAACCAAAAAATGAAATAATCATAAATAAAATAATTAAATAAAATTATTTTATTTTAAAAATCCTGATACCTTGTGAATGTTGACTCAAGATAAAAACATAATTTCACCGTTGAGTTCGTAATGGGGTTTTTTCCATATAAAAATCCTACCATTGGCTGGGGTAGGTCAATTTTTTAATGTATTTATTTGGGACATAACATAAATAAAATAACTAAATTAAAATTATTTTATATTCAAATACTATAACATATAAATGGTAACTTGTACTAGAAATATGAGAGTACCATTAATCTCATGAGGGTGTGTTTATATTAGGTGGTGCCTAACATCGACTGGCTTAGGTTGATGGTAACAGTTGATTTATGGATTCTTTAAGAGATAATAAAATAAACATTAGAAACAATTTATTTTTTTACTTTTAATGTTTCATACCAATGCAACGTCACTAAGAAAATGTGAAAAAGTAGTTGTTTCCTTGCATAAAGTAAATAGAAAGTTGATGCTACAACACAACGAGAGAATGTAATTTAAACACATTTCTTCATTTAACAACATGATAGGGATATGAGATCAGATTAAAATCATAATGAAATTCCCAGGATGATCTGGAAAAGAAAAAGGCGTTGGTGAAACCTCTCACCGGTGAATGACAAGCGGTGAAAAACACATAGAGATTGCAGATAATGAATCATAGATCATAGAACGAGGAATGGGTATTGACAAAATACTTAGGTATAAATGTTTTCTTCACCAATTAATGATCTAATCCTTGAGGAATGTATTTTATTTTTCCGTGATTTCCTTCTTCCTTTACCTCTTTCAAATGAAGAACGTAGATCAACCCACAAACATGTTGATCTACAGGACGATAATTTGTGTGGGATGAGTGTCTCATTGTGGCAATTAGTTTGGGAATTTGATCCTTGTTATTTTAAATTTTTTCTTCATGATACTTGTAACAAGAACAAATTCGAGCTCACATGAACAATTTCCCAGATCCATTTTTCGAGTGTTCCTTTGTTTTTATTTCCCCCCATGGTTCTTTTATTTCTATACATTCTTCATGAGAATTTGAGTATATATATTTTTGTGCCTTCGATTCGTGGATCAAAAATCTTTAGGGTGATAATATTACACTTCTACAACCCACTAGAGGTGCGACGGTAGGAGCAGTAGTGGGGAAAAATGTGGCAGGGGGGGCACAGGTGGTGGCGTAGGTGGTCGTCGATTCGATGTCCAATGACAGAAGGGCCCAAAATGGAACGATCATGGGAATGTCTTGGGATCCGCAACCAGGTGTTCTGTGGTGGTGGTGAATAACCACGATAGTGGGACGTAGATCACTGAATCCACGTCAAATGGAAGACTAGTGGCTTTATCGTAGGTGGCACTGGTTACATGGACCGACCACGTAGACTGCGGACCAACCAAGTTTAGTAGGGAGAGGTATGGCTAAATGGAAGCATCTGGTGTTGTTGGACTAGCCTGTATGCGTCAGGCTGGACCAGAAGTCATTCGTTCTAACAGGTCAGGCTAGGATCAGTGGGTCGGGTTTGATTATACCCAAACTCAACCAAAACCGTTTTAGTAAATGACCCATAACATTCAAAACGTATGTCAATTTGATGAGCCGTTTGCAGTGTTGGGACCCTCATGAAGAAGAGGTCATTTTGAGATGGATTTTTTGATTTATAGTGGGGAACAAAATATGCGTGAGCTTCTCCGTTGTTATTTCCTCAAGGGTTCGGTACAACGTTGCGTCTACATCATTGTGTAGAAATCCCCTTTATAGGATTGAGTCCAAGATATAGTGTTTGCATCCTACATGGGACTGAAGATATACTCTATCATGGTTGATAAGGATTAGTGGGTATTGAAGTTACCTTTGAGAAGATTGTGTTCATCCTCCAACAAGTGGTCAATATCGATAGGGTTTGTGGTATTCCTTGAGGAGAATACCCTACGTTACGAGCCACATCGGTAGTGTTCATGTAATTATTTGACAATAATAATTATCCTTTTTGGATAATACCTATTGGGTTTGTAGTATTCTTTGAGGACAATCCCTTATATGTAAATCATGATCTTTGACCAACGTTTTCTCTTTGTGTGGGGCCCAAATTAGCAAAACCACTTGTAATACTACCCGATGACATCATGGCTTGAGGAGTGAGTTCTCCCAAAACAAACGTTCCTCAATAAGAATCTCATGACCAAGGATTGGTTGTGGTATCTAGACACATTATCTTAGTGAGGCTATATGTCTCAGGAAAAATCATGACCTATCAAGACCATATACATTGACGAATACTTTTGGAAGACTTTTTCTATGTTCTTATTATCAGATAACATGTAGAGTGACATCTCCTAAAATCGAGCATGCTATGAGCAAAAGCATATGGCTGGAAGTTGTTGATACCCTATATTTTGGATTCCATTATGAGTATACCAAGGTATTATTTGAATATGTGTTGATGACATATACATGTGTTGATATGACTATATCTTCTTAGTGGTGTTTCATTTTTGTTATTTTACTTTTTGTTCGATGGTGCCCTATTGAGTATCATTTTACTCACCCCAGAACGGTCATTACATGAATGTGTCTTGTCTTGTGCAGTTGATCGATTCTTTGATGGAGTACTTGGTGGACCGGGACCAGGTGGTTCTTAGAGTAACCCAACAGATGACATGTGATTCTATAGCTTCAGACAACTATTTTTTTACCTACCCTTCACTTATGGTTTTCTGTAGTGGAGTTCCATAGAATTTTACTTTTACATTCCCTTTTCTTGGGCTTTTATTCTAGAAACATTTAACTTTAGTTTTCTTCATGAATACCTTTTGTTATTTTAAATAGTGTCTTCACTTTCCAGCATATGTGGAATGGAGTTTTGTGTGTGTCAAGGTACTTAATAAAATGCCTCCCATTTGATTGAGATATTCCAACTCGGTGAAATTCACTAGTCCTGGTCTATGGTAGGCAGGTTGGGGGTAGTCACGAACCTTTTCCCAGGGGATAGGTTGTGAGAGTTTAATTTTTTAAGATAAAATTCTTTTATGCACATAAAAATAGATTTTGATAAAAAACATATCCTTTATATTCAATTAGATTTTATTTTCATTTCTAATTAATTTGTAACCAATAAATTCATTTTATAAACATGTGTAAACTATGTTTTCATAATTTATTTAAAATCATTCATTTCCCACCATGCGACCTCTATATGATAAAAATAATATTTAAATAGTAATATTTAGTCATTTTTTAAACCTCGATGTAGCATATCTTGAATGATATCAATCAAAGTGCTTCATTTTAAAATATTATTATATTATATTTCATTAAATTGGATTCAATGCCTCTAAATTTTCAATAATATTTTATAGAAAAATAATAATGGGAAGATGAAAAAACAATGGAAAATAGACAATCCAAATCAACCATAAAAAATTATCACAGACATAGGATGTTTTGACCTGAAAAATCATTGGTAAATTTTCGCAACAAAAAATTATTTTCATTTGATATCTCATATCCTAACTCTCATTTATCTTATTAATTGACTCCATGATTTCATTAATTAGAAAAAAATAATCCTCCTTCTTTATTAGGCCACATATCAATATTTTTTTAATATAATTATTTTTATCCAAATAAAACAGTTCGTCTTCCATTTCTACTTCAACTTATAACAAAATGGATTGATATAGTTAGTAATTCTATAATTAAAACACCTAAAAAATATTATGAATCTTTAAATAATATTAGAATATTTTTTAAACTATAACCTACTTATTAAATACTTTCAATAGTCTCAAGGGGCCCGCATAATGTTATAACAACTTATGTGGTATCCAATGATGTTTGTTTCCCAAAATATGAGACACTTACAAAAACATAGTATCTCCGATAAAAAAAGAGTATTATAAAAAATGTTTGGAATAATATTTTTTACTTTTATCTAATATCATACACTTTTAGATTAACTTATATCAATAGATCTTATCCATTACCAAATTTTCTAGAACTAGAGTCTTCATCCCTAACTCAACCCATCACATTTGTATAATATATATAAAAACATATAATTCTTAAAACGGAACCATATTAATTAATAATTTATACAATTTTCCAAAAACATCACTCATTAAAGATGAATATATATATATTTATATATATTATAATTTGCTACAAAAAAAATAAACCAAGTCCTATAAAATCAAAATAACATGCTCTATCATTTCTTTTTTTAGATGATATGTAATGCTCGCCCCTATATAATTTCTATAGAAATCTATAGTCATCTAAAAAATATTTTCATAAATAAAAGATATCTTTCTTACTTGACATTTAATATAAAAAATCTACTATAAACCATTTATAATCTAATAAATTCTTTTATAACATCCATATAAATGTTAATCAGATTCTATTCTAAAATAATATTTCTTTCAATCCACTCCACTTGTAATTTTTTATGTATAATATCCCAATTGCATTGTAGAAAATGATAACTAAAATAGTAAAAATCCATTTTTCATATCAATATGTAAAAGATTTTTAATAATGACATCAAAAATCTTGATAAATCTAAAATTTACTATCTATTTCAAATGGATAACCATTAAAAAACATTTCCTGACATACATAAAATTCAAAAACTATCAACAGATATAAAGAATAATATTTTATTAGAGAAAAAAAATTTGATAGTCTTTGTACCATTAATATTTGATCACATCCTTCTACATTAAATATCAAATAACATCCCTTTTATAACTATCAATACCAAAATGGATAAAAACATAAGTTAAAATAAAATATACAAGGTCATATCTATTACCTTCAGGCGAACTATTTCTACAATTTTCACCATCTACTAAAGTAATAGTTATTTCTACTCATAGATTCCACTATTTCACCATCTATCACTAATATATCAATTTCACCAAAAACATAATACATAAAAACTATAGTTGTTTTCCAAATAATGTATCCAATATAAACTACAACCCACCATACTCAATTATAAATTTAAATGGAACTAATTTCTTAAGCCAGTAACCTGTCATAGTTTTACCCTAACCCTTATTAGAACACTAGATTCCAAAACCTAATAACGATTTCATATTATTTGTGATGTCATAAAACCACAATCATTCAAACATACCATTTTTAGGGAATATACATAATTAATGTTGGATTCAAAATCTAGTATACACATGAATTCATCCTCTAGACTATTATTAGAGACTTTGAATATATTTATACAATAAAAATAAATTCAAAATCTATTATATATCATGTAACTATAATGATTCAATCCATTTATACAATTAAATTTCAGAATGGAACCTCATTCATCTATACAATAATATTAATAAACATATAACCCCTATACAAAAGGCCAACATACTAAATGACTCATAGGTTTCCTTATCCATAAGAAAACAAACTTTTTGTTCCACAAAAATGATCCTTCTAAACACTAAAATTCTATGGAGACCCTAACTCATGATCCTTGCTGTAAATCTATAGGAAACCAATATCATGAGCCCTAGTCAGAGTTTTTATTACATCAAGGTGCTCTATATAGAAAATAAAAACCAATAACATATCATTCACCCTATTGAACATTACATCAGCTCAATCCCTAAAATTTTCTATCTATTACCACTAGAATATTTTCATTAAAAATCATATTGTTACTAAAAAAAGAGAATTATTATACTGAAATTATATCAATAAACAAAATAATTATCATTAAAAAAATTAACCACTAACTCATATGTACCACCATCGATCCTCAATTCCCACAGTGATATAACAATATAAAAAATCACCAATTTCAATTAAAATTTCTCCTACCATAGGTATAGAAAATATTAGTAAATTGATATAATAATAAACCCAAAATACAACCTAGGTTATTTTTGATCCCCAAGAACCAACAGTCACCATCCATGTTTTCCACCACAATAATCAGACCAATACTGTATTAGTTTATTTATAGAAAATTAAGTGTTTCAATAAGTCACTATCCAACGCCATTAATGAGGGGACACCAAAACCAATAGTTGTTAATGTAAATGCCTAAAAAAATTTAATTAGAACTAAATGATTGTCAAAATATTTCCCATATTTACATGGCTTAATATAATGAGAATCTATAAAATCACATTTATTACCCATCAATACCTAAATGAGTCCATTATCTATCACACTATATTAAAAAATCCCAAATATGATTCACCTCATTGATTAAAACATGCATTATATATGAGAAAAACATAAATTTTTATACCACCAAAAATATTTATCAGTTATTTCATGGACCTTGTATCTATTATACTAGTTACATTCCCACATGTGATCTACTTATACACTGTATTACAATATATCAATGATTTATATATTTCTCAAATCTAATCTATTGTAACTGGTACCCCTCAATTATATAAGCTTAATGAATATGGATAACTCGCATGAATCTTACATCCACTCCACTAATATCATTAGTTTTAAAATATACCACAATAAAATCCACTGCAATCCTCATTGGGAAGAAGAAATTAAATATAACCATTCTCTTAGGGGTCCTAAACCCTAATATGTTCCTAACTCATTTTATTCTAGAGTACAACACAAGATCAACATTATAAAATAAAATATAAATTTTTTTACGTTTATCAGTTTTTATAAACTAAACATGCATTATATAAAAAATTAAAGGAAAATTATTCATATCTTGCAATGCTAACCTTGCCCCCATGAATCATTAACTATGCTTCCATTCAAAAAATTACAAAATAATTAACATTCCAAATTAATCACATGACCGTATTCAACTCACAAGTAAATTATAAAACAAATAATTTTCTATTACTTTCTCAATAAAAAATCATAAAATCATGTATCCCTCAAACATTGCACAACACCCACTCACTAACATTAATATAATGTAAGAGAATACTTCCACACACACCAGACCACTCAAAAATAAAACCAAAATTTTATAAATTCCCACAAAATTCTGGATAACAAAATACTTCTCTAAATATTCTCTCTGCAAATATCCTGATCATTATCATTTTTTATTCACTTGAATATTATTCATAATATCTCCTACCAAATAAGGACTTGTAACAATTTTACAATAACATTAAAAACAGTATTTCTAATGTTTTTATCCTAAAAAGTATATAAAATTCAAATTAAGAAAAGTATGGATCACATTACATGGATAATTTAAATTCTAACCATTCATCCAAATGGTGAAATCTAATTCACAATAATTGTTAATTTTAAAATTTTATATAAATAAAAACAACATTAGATTATTTTAAATTTATTTTCATGAAATAAAATTGTTTATATCCAAATAATTCATTATTATATATAATAAAAAATATCTAATATAACACAATAACCCTTTTAGGTTTCAAAATAAAATGGGTTAAGAAAAACAATCCTTTGTGGTTATCCCCAAACTCTCATTTATATAAAGCTCATAATGACTCAAAATTATCCAAAATAGTTTTAGTTACATATTTTAATTAGTGTGCTATAATCATAAACAATAATATTAACATTCTTAAAAATATTATAAAAATTTGAATTAAAAACCCCACTATGATACCATTTTATAACACCTTGACTTGGGGGTGCCACATTGACTCAAGTTATCCCAAAATTTCTTGAGAAAACTGATGAACAATTACTGATTTATTGAAATAGTTTGTTTATGATTTTACAAAAAAAATAATATAATAAACATGGATAATCTTAAGAGAATAATCATTTTAAAGGAAGAGATATAAAAATATTATCATGGAAGTAATATTTAAAATTAATAAAACAAAATCAAGTATAGAAAATAAATGAAATTATCATTGTTGAGACCGAGGAAAAATAAACTCAAACCATGAGCGACAATCACCTCATCCAAAAAATTGTAGTGGAACTACATGTCACTATCGATGATGAATGAATTCCATTCTATAACTTCATCACTCGAAATATTATATATAACTATATTGAATGGTAAATGTAATTGGTTACTATAAACATTGAGGTGAATCTTCTAGAAATTAATACAAGTTCATGTAAAATGTACATATAATGAAATACTAACAAAACTTGGTAATTCAGAAATATTTTTTAAATATAATAATTTGAATTAATTTACTCACTAAATCATAAATATTTATTTCAAAATAAATATAAAATATTTTGTAAGTAAATTCAAACAAACAACATCTAATAATTTTTTTAATCCATTGTTTCTATACGAAAAATAAAAAACTCAATGAGCCAACATACCCACTTCCCAAAAAACACTCATTTTCAAAATTCATATGAAACCTCCACCTAGCCTAAAGAAAAAATAATAATATTTTATGAAACTACAATTTTAAATCCTTTATTTCTTAAATTTAATGAATGCCCCCATTCAAAAAATAAAATAAAACTTTTAAGGCATCAAGAGTTTTCCAAAGTGGGAATGTACTATTCTACACTATCAATTTCATGCAATATTTTTTTTATAGAAATGATTAGTCACTTATTACACCTCTTGACCAAATCCATTTCGAGAAACTACCTTTTAAACCTTAAATCACCCCCATTGCACACATGATTTCTGTCAATTATATTTTATTTTCTTGTGAAAGGAATGTAGGTCCTAATAATTTATAAAAAAATTAACACATGAATTAATTATTTGAAAACCTGTATCCAAAATACTGACTTGAATAGCCCACTTTTCAATGCATTTCTTCTCTGATGTGAAACAATGATAATTGATTTAATGGAAAATTACATATTTTTCATCAAAATCAAACCACATTAAAAATAAATAATATTTAATAAAAAATTATAATTGAATTAAAAAAACAAATGAAACACATAAATTTAATAATTTATAATTACCATGATAATAAACTCATCTTTAATATTAAATATTAACTTTTAACATCATAATCCATCGATTATATTAAATTACAATTTTTATTATTTTAATTAATATAAATAAAAAACCAAATATAAAAATTCATATGGAATGAAAAATTTACCACTGAATAATACATTTAAATTTCAAAAATAGTAATATAAGATATATTTATAATGAAAATCTAAAACAATCCAGATAAGATAAAATCTCATATTTGAAAATCATTTTTTTTCAAAAAACATCTATTTCAGAACAGAATCATCTCTTATACGACCCATAATATTTTCTAATAAATTAATTATGAAAAAAATACATACATCATATTAATTAATTATATATTAATTAATTGATAAAATTGTCCATCATTATATCATTAGAAATAAAAAAACATCTATGAAATTATATAATTCCAATGAAAAATCTGGGCACCAACATTATCACATCATTTTCTTGGATTCTTAAATTGGTCTCTCCCAAAATCCCACCAATGGAGTGGAATATTTAAATCCCGAAAGTTTATGCAAAAAAATGATAACTATCTATCTGAACTATTCATAAATAAATTATATAAATCTATATATTTAAAAAGTGGTATACCAACATAAAAATTTAAGACAAAACAATATCATAGAACCTCAACATTTTCTTTCTTGTCGACCAAATAATCCCTTAAAAATACAATTTTTGATGTTATAAAATTTTAAAAATCATGAAATAAACTCATATATACATTCAAGATCATATAGTGATATAAAGTTTGTCATTGGCAGTTAATGAAAGAATTAATTGTTTTTATTTTGGGACTCTAACTGATGTATATAGTTAACATAAACATTTTAGATAACCATGATTTGCAACAAGATAAATATAAATAATTTTTATTAAGTCATTTGATTAATGATAACAATCCTTGTTGACTATGTTGAGTTATATATTATTTTGTAGACTTATTTTCCATTCATTAATATTACTAGCTACCCATAAGGGAAATTGTGCATCCATAGAATTTTCACAACATCTACAAATTTCAAATTAGCTTCCAAATCCTATTACTGATCCAGGAAGGCATTAAATCACAAATTATCAAAGGTAATGATCAAAATAGGAAAAAATATATCAAAAAAATAAATGGTTTTACTCCTATTTATGCCAAAATTAATGGGGATATTTTTTTGTATTTTTTTGAGAAATATTATTCTTATAATGTAGATCTAAAAATCAAGTTATATTGGAGTCATTAAAAAAATAAGTTATTTGATATAAATAATTAATGAAAAACTAAATAATTTTTTTACAAAATGATTAATGAAACTATGATATAACTAGATACCCATTCAAGGGTGCATTCTAAACCAATTTTGGATAGGTCTATAATGAATAAAATGGGAACACATATAATCCAAATTAAAAAGGAGAATTAATTCAATAAATGAATATTGATCAATTTTCTAACGATTATATTATTTTTTCTAATTTTTTTAGATAAAATATTTACACACAATTCCTTTTTATTATTAAAAATAAGATAAGAATGTGGATAAATGATTATAAATATTTTCCACAATGATTAGATTATTGATTATAGAAGTGAGTTTACCCTATAAAAACCATTGTGTTATGCGTGTTCTTTCTCAATATCTTTCTAATAATCACATTAATTACTCCATGATCATATCACACTAATAGAAAAAGGTAAATTTTTAAATAATTGTTTTTGTAAAAATTAATTCATGACCCTCTTAGTGATTCTAAACTCTATCTAGGGCATCATATTATGTTTATAATTTATTAATGTCATATTTTTATAGATGATAATTATTTAATGTATGAACACTATTAAAAATGGATTTATATTTTTCTATGATAGGGTATTAAATTTATATAAGTGTATAATGTTTTTATCCATTATTTATCTTATATCGGACATTCTTCATATCATTGATAATTTTATATATATTAAAAAATATTTTATGTGCTATAATTTATATCTATGAAGAATATTATTGTGAAAAGAATATCATGTAATGTTTCACTCACATATATAATGAATAATGTGTTATGGGAAAAAAATAATTAATAGAAATTTGGGGGAAAATCTATGATATTAATAAGAGAGAAAAAAGTGCAATGGAATCACAGTTACAAACATTAGAGGTTCAATTTGAGGATATTATCAGGGGATAATATGACTACTTAGAAAAAAATATCATTTACATGAATATAATTATAAGGTCAATTAAATGTTATGGATAAATTATTGTGGATTATAGATTCAAAAAGAAATTAATGAGTATTTGACTTGATAAATTCATTCAATGGATTTATATTATTGAGGACCAAGTAATTGGATGACTATACCATTGATAATCTCAACACTCTATTCATTACTTAGGAGATGAAGAGAGGTTAAAACTTATGAAGAGAAAAATAATAATAAATATATATATTTTTAACTATAAAAAATGTCAAAACATAAATATTCTAAGAGGCCTCATTAGGATGAATTTTATAATGAAATGATAAAATTGATTTTTTTTTTAAATTATTATTTTTTCTTTGGTGTGTGATGAGTTAATGATAAATAAAATGTTATATTTTATTTCATGCGATTTATGTATATAAATATAGGATATTTTTATGATTATTTTTATTAATTAAATAATATGGATAAATGTTAAAATTAATATAAAAAACATCAACCTGAATCAAGATTGTAAATGAACATAATGCATGAATGACATTTAATAGGAAATAAAATCCATAAACCCAAAGGAAAAAATCCCCACAAAATACATAATGTTATATCTATATATAAAGAATGTGAAAATGAAGATGATGACTAATAAGATTAATTTCAAACATCATTCATTGTGTAATCAAAAAATTCCAATCATCCCTCAATTAAATATTTATAATAATAGGGGATTAATGATGATTGATGATGATATGACGAGTTAATAAAAATATTTCAATATAGAATGATAATTTAGTAATATTGATTAAAATAAAAAATATGAAATAAAAAATGTCCCTTGATGTAAAATATTGATTCAGAAAAGAAAAATCATCATTAATAAATAATTTTGTCCATTTCTAAGATAGAAAAAAGATCCTATAGATGATGAGAGATATCAAAGAAATTCATGATGTCATATAAAATATACTTGAGATTTCCATAAGAAATATGATTTTTAAGAGTAAATAAATTCTAAATCATGGGTAATAGTTGGTTTAAATAGATAATTCCAGGAAGAAAACTCACATTGATTTTCATAAGTAAAAAAACAAAAATAGAGCTCTAAATAAGCTAAGAATGATGTTTATTTTCACATCATGTTATTTTGAAAAAAAAAATTCTAAATTAATTATTCTTTAATAGCTTGATCCACATGAAACCAATCATCTAATTTGATCATTGAAATATTTTATGAATATCATTAATAAAATTTATTAAAAATAAATGAACTAGTAAATTACAATATATAAATTATTCTAAAATTCATAAAAAAATAAGATTAAGAACACCAAATATTTTAAAAGTGCAAATTTTTATAAAATGAGGCTCTTAATATAAATGATGTATCAGAATTTAAAATTTTAATTTAATAAATACAAAAATATTAATTTTTAAAAATGAATTTTATTTTCTTATTTAACAATTCAAAATTTCTATATGGTGATTTTTGGATATTTTTCAAAAATAATTAATTCTCAGATAAATAGTAATGAAATTCTAATATTTCTAATGATATCACTATAATAAAATTATAATTATTAGAGAATAAATTAACCATAATTTAAAATTATATATATATATACATATATATAAATGTACATTAATTTATAAATTGAAATAAATTATATAAAAAACTCTTTTGTATTTATGAAACATATGTTTAATGTTATGGAAACTTAAGAATTATTTAAATATTAAAACTACATTTATTCTATTATATTAGAATTCAGTTCAAAAAATATATTAAAGTAAAATATAAAAAGGTTATTTCATATAGTAGATCTTAATTTAAATATTATATAATAAGTTAAATTTAATTTTAGATATAAAACATTGTTTACTAGGATTAATAACAAGAACCATAATAATGTAAACCAATTGTTTTCAAATTATTTTGTTATTAAAATTTTGTAATTTTAATCAATTTTTTGTCATAATTAAAAAAATGAATATAATATAATCCTATATATAAATTCAAAAACACTCATTATATAGAAATATATAATTCAAATATTATTAAGATAACTTAATGGTAAAAACCCTACTTCTCTACAAAACATGTTTATTATATGTTGAATGATTTAAATTAAATGATAATTTTATCATATTTATATATTTAAATAGAATATATATAGACTAAATTGAGTTTCTAAATATAAAAATTTTGTTGAAATCGTTACCTTTTGTTTTTAATAACATTTAATCTACAATGGTAAAAATAGGATACCAAGGGAAAAACCAAAAAGATACATTTTAAAAAATAACTATCAAATGTATTGAAAGAAGTCTAAAATGTCTTGAGAAATGATTTAAATTCGATTTGTATAACATATACCTCCCAGAAACCATATTTTAATTATTTTTTAGTTATCGAAACTTGAATAGTGTCATACCACTGTTGAAAAATAATGAATATTCACACAAAATCAGTTTTCTTAACATATTAAATGGGGAAATACTAATCCTTATTTACACAAATATTACCTTATATTTCATCCATATACTCCAATATTTTTAACCTCTTAGAATTCACTATCACCTTAAAAAAACCATGTTCTAAAAAAGATGGCATAATCTCTTCATTTATAAGAAGTAATTTAAGAGACTGTTTATTCTCTCAAAGTTACTATTAATTAATCTTTATCCTCTTTATACTAGTCATTATATTAAATAAAAAAAATAGTAATATAATAACATTATTATCATTTCTACAAAATATTTTTCTTTTATTAAGTAAAAACCCCTGATATATTCCCTTACATATAGTTAAAAAACCAAATGAACATTGAAGGTGTGTGTGATGACTACCGCCTCCATGAAGCAATGTCTTATGTTTCTACCACCATAACTATTTTAATGTTATAAATATTTAATTAAATAATAGATTTGAAATATATAGAAAGTTTTTAATTATTAGGTGATAAACAATAACCCACCTTTATTTCCCCTAATTAATTGTGAAATTAAAATTATAATCATGTGTTATGAATAATGATACCTCCGTGAAGTATTGTTTTTCATTTCTCGTTTTTATTTTCATAAATTATCCAAAACTAATAAAATATTATAAAAACATATCTAAATATTATCATTGATAATATTTTATATGGATATTTTATCCAAATAAACAACTTTAGAACCAACCCCACCCATCAAATTATAGTATGTTCATGTTTGGTCTAATTACCCAACTATTTGTAAAAGGATACCAAATTATACCATGGAAAAAAATGGCGACATAAATAGTTAAATTATTATTATTTAATGAGATATTAATCACATTTTTATTTTTATTTTGAATGTATTTATTATTAATTTTATATAGTGTAAAAATGCCTTCTTTAATCACAAATCTTACTAGAGTAAGATGACATTGATTCCATTTTAACACAAACATAATAAAAATCTATATAATAATTAATTAAAATATTATTATAAATGGTACATGTTAAAATAAATATATATGAGTGGATTTTTTAAATTTTTTAATAATAAACCTAATTTTATTATTTCATATGTTAGGCGTGTGTATAGATAAAATCAAGACCATGATTAGGGTTATGTGTCTCAATGTTTCACCCCATGAGAAATAATTTTTTATTATAAACTTTTTTTTATTTATAATGGTTTATCAAATATGCCTTTAATATTTTATATAATTATTTTATAACTTTTGATGATATTTAAAATGTTAATTAAAATCACTTCATTGATAGTGTTTTGATATTACTGTTTTTAAATATGTAAGGGTTTATTATATTAAATTTTATCCTCTTCAGACATATTTCATATAATACAAGTGTTGTATATTCAATTTTGTATCTATTAAACCTTTAATATTTTTAATGATCCTATAATATTTACGGATATTTAAATACTCATTTAAAGTCAGATTCTTTAAGATGTTTTGAATCAAACATTTATAATGATGCTATGGTTTCTTTTTATTGTTTTAAAACCCATAATACATATATGAAATTAAACACAATTGTTTATTTTATATATTGTTCTTAATTTATAATTAATTTATTTTTCTATATTCATGAAATTCATTGGATTTGAAGATACATATTATTTTTCATCCATAAATGGAATTTTATTTAAAAGATACCAATGATTTAATTGATTTTTGCTATCTATGCACTATTTGTTATGTTATAATGTGGCTATTTGAATTTCATTAATATAATATATATTCCATAAAAAATAATATTATATTATATATAACATTAACATAAACATTATGAATAATGAGTTTTTATTTACATATTTTAACCCGATAAATTTCATACTAAAAAATGTTCAACTTTTTAGAAAAAATTATCATCATATTAACAATAATTTCCCATCATTTTAATTTTTTTCCCTCCACTATTAAAAATAACATTACCCTAAAAAACTAGATTGCATGGTCAATTTATTACAGTTTTACTAGATTCTAGAGTTCACATTGAGAGGACTAAATAATTTAGTGGCTTTAGGGAACTAGATATATACATGAATTTCAAATTCCATTTGAAAACATAAAACACAACATAGCATTTTTATTAAGAACACTATTTTACAATGTAAAATATACTTGTATATGAATAAGAAATCCCTTCTTGGTATGATGGGGAAAGAAAACATAAGGAATGAGTGAGCTCATATTATTAATAAGGGAATTAAAATAGGGAAATAAAAATAAGGAAGGACTAAGTTGGATGAAAAAAATTGATTAATAAATAATTCCATATAAATAATCATATGAGTTAAAATATTTTCAATGGATAAAAAAAATCAATATAATCAGATGTACATAAACAAATGATTTTATAATGATTTAATCAATAGTGTCAAAAATAATAAATTTATCGTCTATTCCTCATTCATAGACATCATAAAAACAACATAAAGGCCTTTTTATAGGATATATTTTATAAAAAGATAAGGTATTAGCCAAAAACCAGTTTTGTTTGAATCATCATAATTACTGATGCATCTAGAGACTACGTCGTTACTGGTACCACCCATTAAATAAAATTTCCACTTCAATCCTTATACAAATTTAGTGAAACTTAATCAATGTATATACTCATATTAAAAACAAGAATAAATATTTTTATTACATTCTTAAATAAAATCACATAATCATAAACGTTCTGAAGTAATATAGGGAATGTTTTCAAAATAGTATATCTCTATTAAAACTGATCATAAAAAATCTATAGAAATAAGTTGGATGGTATCATTATAATATATCATCGGTATAAGATTATGAAAATATATTGTCATAGTTGAAAATACTTTGGGAATAATAATCAAACTTTTCTTGAGGAAAATATTCATTTGTAATTTGTATTCAAAAATAATTCCCAAATATTAAAGAGTGTTTTATTTAAAAATTTAAATTTTATATTTTAATGGAATATTCAATAAATTTAATGTTTATGATGTCCTAAGCCTCTTTTAATTCTATATATGATTAAAATATATTATCTTCACACTTTAATAGACATGATAAAAATTATATCATTCGGAAAAAGAAAAAAAGATTCATTTTAAACCATAATATAAAAATTAAAACATATTACAAAATTGAATTGGAAAATTATATGATATTCTTATATAAAAGATTTAGATTTTTTATAATATGTTGACATGGATTTAAATGAATTTTTAGATGAAATGGGGAAAAAAGTCCACACTTCAGGAAAACAATTTCTCAAACTTTTAAGTAGAAAGATTGTAAAATTGTATCATTTAATAAAATGTTAATGAATAAAAATATTTTAATTAAATATTTTTTTAAGATATATATATCAAATAATTCCGCCAATTTATACATAAACATAAAATATCCATAATAATGATAAGAATATGAAATAAAGGACTTCCTCATGATTGAATTCATTTATATGTGTCAAAATCACATTTATAATAAATATTATCTTTATAAAGATATATTTATAATATAAAATAATATATATTATACAATATATTAAATTTTTATAGTCTTTTATCACCCATTTATTAACAATTATTTCTTAAAATCACTATTTCAGGTAATATATACCTATTTTTGCATATATATATTAGTTATGTAGTTTTTTCTTTGTAAATTGATTAAGATTACCTCATATGTAATATTTAATATGTATATAAATGTATTATATATTCAACAGGTGATTATTTAGAGTAATCCATAAAAGGTAGTGGTAAACAAAGAATTACACTATTTATAGTGATAATAGGGTATTCATACAAATGAATGTTGTTCCCACTTATTAATAGATAGAATGGAATAAAGGCATATAATTATTCATATTTTGAGAATAATAACTATATTTTATATTTCATATACTTTATTGAATCCATCCTCATTATGATCTAAATAAAATATAAATGAAAAAATAATCACATCATTTGTTGGAAGTGGTATTTCACATGTACACATGAGCAACATTATCATTTACTAACACCTAGGAAGGTAATATGGTAGGTATGATATTTTCATCTTATTAGTAAACAATTTTCAATAATATCATATATAATAATTAAAACAATAATAATTCCTATCAATTTAATATGGTTATGAAAAATTAATTGTATTGATATGTGGAGATTGTAAATTGTACGTACAGGTGGGTTATACATTCACTTCACATTTGATGGGAAATAAAGTGGGTAATGAAATTTTAGAAATAATTATAACATTTATGTGTATTGAATATAGTATGTTACAATTTTTATAAATGTAAAATATATTGATAGTAGATGAAATATGATGTTACAAGAAGATAGTGATCGATTAAGGCGATTACATCTTATTTTAAATAATTCCTTTTGATATTCTCTAATGAAACCTACGGTCAGTCGTTTGCAAAAGGAAAACCTATAGAATTTGTATAGCGTTGTTTTTAATATAAATATGTATTTGTGGTGGAGGTATAAGGATAAATGTGTGTCAATAATGATAATGTATCTGTGTCTAATTATAAGTGGGGTGGAGGACACACTTTTAATTTCTCAAATAAATAAAATACAAAAAATTCATTATAGAGAAAAATGATCTCTGAGGGATAGGGGATCAGAGTTAGGCTATTATGAGGATATAACATATGTATAAAATATAATTTACAAAGGTTATTTTTGTGTTTTACTTCATAACCATTGTATTAAATCCATATTTAACCCATTTTTACACTAACTACGAAAATGACCTTTTCCTTCTTAAAGGGTCCAAATTTTATTATTAAGAAAAATATTTTATCATATGTTGAAAAGTGATGATATATTAAATCATATAATATACCATTTTTCCTATATCATGACATTAATGATTTGAAGATAATATAATAAATTATTATTTTCATAATATATAATTATTTTATATTTTGAAACCATTCAATAAATTTGTCATAAAATAAAAAATGAAATGCTTATAATTGGACTATAATAAATTAACAACATATTAGTATGACATATTAATATAATAAATTATTTTAACACTATAAATAATTAAAACGAAATCAAATTGAGCATTTTTTTAAAACATTAATTTATTTTTTCAATTAATTGAAGAAATTTTTTTTAGCATTTCATAAGAATTTAAAGTAATTATATAAATATTAAAGATTATAAATAGTTTTTCTTCATGAAAAAAATACATTATTCATATAATAAACATTTATTTTTGAGAAAAAGGTTTTTTTCCCTATATGATCTCATGCAACATTATGAAAAGTAAAATAGTTACATTTTGTATTTTTATAAGATTAAAATATTATATTGGATATTTTTATGGAAATGGGCCCACTAAACAATATAATTTGGAGCCCAAATTGATAATGGAATAATTTTCTAAATCTATTAAGAAATAAGATTAATAAATATGGCCATATTATTTAGTTTTATCCCAATATTAACTTGATTTACCTCTACTGAGGTGATAAATTTTACGAGAGTTTCTATTCCTAATTTAAAAAAGAGAACTATTTACAAAATTTGAAACTCCTGATTAAAAATATGGAATCTATTTTATCAAATACAATCCTTATAATTAGATGAAATTAATTTTAATGTATGTTCAAATAATGCGATGAACGTATTTTCGAGAAATATACAGATTTTATGTATAAAATATTAATTATTATTATCCAATGAGTAGAAAAAATATTTGATAAATATTAAAAAAATTATTGAATTATAATATATATATTTCATTAAAAACATTAAAAAATATTATTTAATTTAATTTTTTATAATAAATACATATTGGGTGCAAAAAATATTCAGTTAAACATATCACATATTTTATGTTTTTTGTTAATCTTAATTGATAATAAATAAATTTATTATATACATGTGGGAACCATAAATTTTCATAATTTAGTTAACACTATTAATACATTCCATCCCAAGAGCTAAGTGATAAATTTAAGAGATAACATAATAGAATATCAAAATTTGTTTTAAATTATTTATTCATTTAATGAAAGTTATTGATGAAATAAAATTTAATAAAGAGAAATATCATATAAAATATAGGGGTGTTAGATTCTACCCATGTTAAAAATATTTTTTTCCACAAGATCTAGTTACTATGATAAAAAAATGAGGATATATCTAACTTATTAAATTCATGGTTTCCTACAGAGCTTCCTCAAATTTATTTTTTCACTACAAATATTTAATTTGGTTAGTAGTCATTTTTTTAAACATTCGCACCAAGATATAGAATTTCCACTGATTGTTCCTCGTAAAAGAGATATTTCTCTTGTCGTATGACCTATGAGTTCATTACATGTGAGGGATTAGGTATTGATTTCTCATGAGAGATATATTTAACATAATGTGGAATTGTGAGATGTTCTGTGGATATTAAAGGAGATAAACTACCATCACAATATGATCAAAAATCTCAAAGGGTAAGATATTCCATGGGATTAGCATTCACATCATTACAAATATCATCACCCTCTAATAAGGATATATTTATAAGAAATCATTTTATCTAATTTCAAACTCTATATCATTTAAATGGTTTTTAGCATTAATGATTGATCGACTCCAATATTCTCCAATATGCTACTAAATGACTATAAACCTCTCTTTAATATCCTATACTAGGTAAATTTCAATAACATTATTTTACAATAATTTTTTCAGTAAATTGGAGTAATAATATTCTTTACATTGAGGTGTCTATAAGGATTCATATTAATAATAAATTAAAATAATTTTTCATATGAAAATAACTTCAAAGGATGGTTTTTATCCAAACCACCTTTCAAAACCATAGAGAATGTTCTCAATATGTATTATAGATTTTTTAGTTTCCCCTTATACTATCCTTTTGTGTGGGGATGATAAGGGGTGGTAAAAATAAACTCTTTATCAACAATGCATATAAAAAATTTACGAAACATCAAGGTAATCCTCAGATCCCATTCGAATATAATGTATATATGCACTCAATGAAATATCATCAATATCTTAATAAAATTTTGGAATATTAATATATTTATATGTATTATCTAATAGATTTAATGTGTACTAAATTTTTAAGGGTAATGACTACAATGCACATACTATTGTTCCATTTATATGGTTTGAGGATTCTAATAATGAAAACCATTGAGAAGATTTCCCATTTTCTTTTATGGTAAGCGAAATTGTTGTCATATCCCAATATATTTCAATCCCTTAGTATTAGTTTTCTATCATACTGGGAAATCAGAACATATTATAATATATATCCCTTCATGTTTAATTAATAAAAATACTTCTTAAAATCTCTACACATATATATACTTCTAATATTAAAATAGAATGAAGAACTATGAGATTTATCCAATAGATCTCTCTTCAAAACAATCAAGGGAAAGACACATTTAATGATCCATAACCTTATCATTCAATCACAATCAAGGTTATGGTTAGGAATTAATCCCACCTTCTTATATGTATATACATCTTCCTTCTGTTATTTTTTAATTCTTACATAAATTGATCGTTAAACACTGATTTGATAAAGAAAAATTTATACCCAATGTTTTTTAGTTCCATTCCCATCCTATTCAAATCCATCAATATTTGTTATTTTTTATCCTTACCATAGATAATATATCATTATACTTTTAACTCATATAATCTTTCAACTTTTTTTCCTTCCCACTGTGGAAATGTAATGTGCATTAATAATCTTTAACCAGAATAAATCTTATAATGTGATGAATATTCAACTCATTCTATGAGAATATATAATTTAATGTTTTATTATAGGTAAATGGGTCAAAAATTTCTCCATAATGATAATTTATCTGTATCATTAATGAAAACATTACCATAGCTAACTCTAAATATTTAGTTAGATAACATTTTTCATTGACCATCACTTAGTGTATGTCTTAATTAATCACTACATCATATTTCAAGAGGAAATATCCAAATCCCTTCATTCATCTATCATTATGGATTAAAAACTCTTATCCACTATATAAAAATGTATTCATAGGTGTGATGAATAAGCTTTTTTTCATCTATTTGAAATTTTTCTCACATTAATCAATCCAAAGATACATGGTTATTTTTTATATAAATTTTTTCAGTGTGTTAGAAAAACATAAAAAAGTCATCACAAAGTGTCCATTATAATTAGAAAAATTGAGAAAACAACTATCCTCTAAAACATTGGGTGGACCATTCCACCTCTCAATTACTTTCATATATAAAAGTACAACTTATATATATTCACATACTATTAAGTTACCCATTAATGAAACTTTTTGAAGATGAAATTCCCAATTTGAAATATTTTTATACAACCTATCCATTATGCGGGTCTTTAAAACAATTTTAAAATTTTCTTCACACTCTTCATATCTCTTCTAATATATGTGATAAATAATTTAAATAGAGTACCACATACATTTAAAGGTAATATCTGAAGGATATATTCATTAAATACGCAAATATAGTCAAATCATTTGTAAGAAAAAATGGATGTACTATAAATTTACAATGAAAAATCCTTGAAAAAGGGTGTCATTAGTATATCATTCTTCCAAGTCATTATTGATGATATCTAAATTAAAGAACAATATTAGAAAAATATAAAAACCTTGTAGTAGATAAAACTAATTATTGATATGGTGTAATGGATAACTATTATTAATATTGATATTGTTATACTCTTAATATTCAAGGAATAGACTTATGGACCCATCATTATTCATAACAAAACAAATTGGTGCACCCTGTGGAGAAGAAGAATGTTGAATGAAACCTTAATGTAGATTCTCATAGAGTTTATTCTTCAATTTTTACAACTCATTTGATGAAATTAAATATGTATTTTTTGAAATATTTGTATCACCAGGTTAACTATCTATTGAAAACACTACATCCCAATTAAAAAGATGAAAAGGTATGATATCATGAAATATATCAGTATATTCTCAAACTATTGGCACAAATATTATGTAGAGTTTCTCCACAACCATTTGAGATAAATATCCATAATGAATATACATCAAAACCAAAATGATAAAATTAATTTCAATTGGATTTTCATGTTCACACTCACACAAATAAACTATTCACATTTGATTTGGAATATAAAATGTAACTTTCATTATTTAATATCTAATAATGGATCTATATTTATAGATACATCCATAAAAAAAATTATATAAAATTCATCTAGATGAAGTACAATATGATTTGTTGGGGGAAATCCCACAAACCTCTATCAAAGAGAATTTTTAGACTAGATATGTGTTCATCCTACCATTTAGAGTTTTCACTATGAACTAAATATTTAATCATTAATGTGGTGAATATGTGCACCTTTAACTATGCATCTTGGAAATTCCACATCGGTTGTAGTAATTCAATAAACATGGATGCCTCCAAATGGATTATTCTATGGTATTTTCTATTGATGTTTGTGGAATTGGATTGAATATTTCTCCATCTACATATGGATAAAAGACTATACTGTGATGGATTCTCCCTTATGCTAAAATTCATAACCATGATGACCTTTTACCCTACACCTGAGGAATATTACCTATTATTTTATTCATGTACATAAGTGTAGCTTTCTCAATATACCAAATGTTACCAAATAAATATTTTTGTCCCTCCCATTATATATAATTTTCACTTTCTTACTCTTTTTATATTAGATTCTTCAGAATCAATATGAATTGGAAAATTCATTCTCTCTCATGATTTCATGTGATATTATATCCTTAAATGATGATATTGTTTGGGAATCTAGTTCCATTAAAAGTATATTCATAATACTATAAAATAAATTATCAATCATACACATTGGATTATGTACATGGTCTCAATCATGAATTACTGTACATGTAAAGCTATATTCAAATGTAGAAATATTTTCCTCTTCCATTTTTATCAAGATTATGAATTTCCTCTCCATATATTCTCATATTTCATATGTATATTATTTTTGAAAGAAAATTTCCTTGAAATCCTTCAAGTATATGATCTATATTTCTTCCCCATATTTTTTTTGGATGAATGATCACCATTGATCTATATCTAACGAGAGATAATAAAATTTCATGAATGCTATCCACAATTTAGTACATCCCAATGAGGTAAATATATTCTCTATAAATCTTATCCATTACCCATCTACAAAAGGAATTTTAGTCTTAATAAATGATAGAGGATTCTGATGCATGACATGGTTTAATATTTTGAAACCACATTTTTGTTACACAAGATATTGTATAAGGGAACGGTTATTTCTCATAAACCGATTCATCTTTCATGATATAGTTATAATTGTTTTAGTAATATTTATTGATACAGATTCATTATTTTTTTGAGAATAGAAATCCCTATAAGGATTACATGAATTAATATATTTTCTATTGATTTCACTAGGATCCATTCCAAAAATTTCTCATAATCTATATTAGATCATAACATTCTGAATCATAATTTATGCTTCTGAAACAAGTAAAAAAATAAACATAAATTGAAAATATCATATATAACTAATCTCATAATAATAACCTATCTTATTCGAGAATATTATCATCTCATAAATATTATAAAAACAATAATAATGGTTTGATGTAAAATTGAATTTTCCAAAGAATAACACGATGGAGTTTCAAATAATGTTTGATGTGAGGATAATATTCATACATGAGCTGAATTTCATGCTGAATACCAACATTCCCTTTTTGGAGTAATTACCCCAAGGTAAAACTATGGTAGATATACATCCATCTATGGTATACAGATAGGGATGTATTTCTAGGATTTCAAAATTATCCAAACCTTACCTAATCATTATGAAATTATACTAAACATATAATTATCCTCAATGTGTATCATATGGTTCTGTTATGTGATCTATGTTTTCCAAAATGTACTTTCCAAAGTTTCTACCATACATCATATGATACTAATGGTAAATAACCTAACCATAGAAGCCTAGATTCAATAGTTACATTATTATTGATATACTAAATACCTGATATTAAATCATAGAGGATAAATTAGTTTAATAATATTAGAGAACATGGACCAATACATTAATTTCATAGTACATTTGATAACATAAAATAGATCAGGGCATTAAATTTTTTTAAAACCATTTTACACTTTAGAATATCTCTAAATATCTATCTAAAAACATATATTGGTATCCTCGGGAAATGATAAATAATAATGGGGTGTTATCAGATTATCAGAAATGGTATTATTTTAGAAGAAGATAAATGTAGAAGTAATAATATAGATGGAAATAAATAAAAATCAAATAATTCAATATATATTACCGCATGAGATAAAAACATATTCATGTATATAAATCGTATTAAAATAATTAGATGAAAATTAATTACTGATTTAAAAATAATGGAATTAATAATTTTAGATATCTAAAACTTTCTACCGAGGCTTCATTATAAGATATCATAAACACACCGACAATGCCACGTTCCAAGACATCTTTTATAAATGGGTTATGCCTATGCGAAAACCAAATCTATTTTATCACATGAGGCATATCAATTCATGAAGGGATACTAAATTTTGAGTCCCACTAATCTCCTAATAAGTGAAATTAATTCAACATACGAATGTGGTGAAGCATTATCAACATAATTTCATTACTGAAAAACTATATGTGAAATGTTTATACATTCTATAACTGATTAATGTAATCATAATACATTCACCATAATATGGAAAATAGTATCAAAATACTACATCTCCAATTAATAATTTCATATTTAATAAATGTAAATATTTCTTGATTGTTTCATTAGAGTATATCCTTTACATAATATTTAGAAAAAATGGTTTATATGTTTGAAAATACCTTGAAATGATTAATAGAAAATGACGTGTGGAAAATAACATTTTAAAAATGAAATCCAAAATATTTCACAAATTTTATTGTGAAAATTTTCATTCAAAATTACAATGTAAACATGTAATGTTTTCCTAAAATCATTGAGTGGACATGATTGTGGGAATTTTTTTCATTCTATATATGTTAATAACATTCCATTCACACTTTTGTACGTAGGTCAAAAAGTACATCATTCTAAAAATGACAAGAAGAGTTCATTTAATTTAAAAAAAAAATAAACTGGAATTAAAAATTTATTTTATAAATATTTTGAGAGTAGTAAAAACATGTTTTAAAACATTATTAGATAACATAGACATTGAATAAAAACAATTTTGTCTGAACAGAGAAATGAAGTCAGATTTGTTAAAAATATTATCACTATCTTTTTATGTGACAAAGAGGGAAAAGTTGTTATAATACATGGAATATTCATGAATAATGTATGAAGAAGAATATATATTGGTTTTTAGATATAAATATCAAATTAATACCCCCATTTAGTCTTAAACATAATTAAATTTGAATAATTTTGAGATCATTAAATAAACCCTTACCTTAAGTTCGACTTACATCATATGTTTCCAAACCACATGTATAAATAATATATATTTCTTATAAATATATTATAGATCTATATTATTATATATAATACCATATATTAGTTTAAACCTTTTATAAATAGTTCTTCCACAATTATTTTTTAGAAACATGGTTTCGAGTAATAACTTCAAAGTTTTTAATGCGTGATGGGGATCGATATTTTAAGTATTTATCCATTAATCTAGGTTTCTTAATATATAATGAGTTTTATTTATATAAATTTCATATAAATTTATTATAAATTTTTTTATTCTAATCCATAAGAATACATAATGAAAAATGAAACTCACTATTCTTGGAGATGGTATGACATACACACACATGATAAGTGTTTTCAAAATTTGGAAGATGGAAAAAATTATAGTAGATAATTATTAAACATTACATAATAATTATTAAATCATATTTTTCATATATATTCACAAAATATAGCCTTATTACCATAAAAAATTAGGAGTGAAATATAATTACATCATTTTTTGGAGGTGGTATTTTACTCATACGCATGAGAGGAGTTATTGTTTCTTAATGGTCCGTACGTAAATAAGGTAGATATTTTATTAAAAGTAAATAAGTATAAAAATTTCATATATATAATATATAAACATTATGACCAACATAATTCTCTTCCATAACAGGCAGTGATGAAAAAATAATTTCATCAATTTGTGGAGACGGTAAATAGTATGTGTGTATGAATAATACTACCACTTATAATTAGATAGAAGAAAATGGTAGGAAATTGTTGTTTAATAATCATGAGAACATTTATTTATATTTATTATATTACTATTTCCATTTTATGATAAATAAAACAGTCTTATAGGTAGTATAAGGATAAGTAAAAAAGAAAATGATCAGTTAAGGTGAATACATCTCCTTTGCCAGAACTCCTATGGATCTCCACTTAAATCCCATAGGGATAATATTTTTTGAAAAAACCAGTAGAAGATATATATGGTATTTGGGAAGATAAATGTGAAGGTATGTTTACATATTGAAAGCTAAATGTTGTGTAACTATGAGAAAGTATGGGTTTCTTTTTATTAGCAGGGGAGAGGACACACATAGAATTTCATAAAATAATAAAATATAAAAATATCAATCTCAATAAAAATACTTAAAATGGATATAGATTTGATTATTAAATATTATTTGGTAGAATTGAAATTAAATAATATATTTTGGATGGTTTAAGTGCTGTTTTAAACATTATTTTTTGTTTAACCATGTAGTTAACCCATTTTTACTGTAACCATAATAACAATTTTTTCACACATAAAGGGTATATGTTTTACTTATCGTGTAACTATTGACTCATAAATGTACAAGGGATGATATTTTATACATTATATTATCTAAATTTTTTGATATCTTGATTTTATTGTTTTTTAAATAATTTAATAAAATATTAATTTCATAATAAATCATTATCTTCAATTTTGAATCAACTCAATCAATTTGACTTCATATAAATAAATTTATTTTTTGAAATAAACTATAATAATAAAAATAAACACTATAATTTCATATTAACCTAAAAAATTCATGTAATATTATAAATCATTTATATTATATCATTTTAGCATTTTTTAAAAATCATTTATTTTTCACCAATTATTTGAATACATACAATGTCTACATTACATCATCATTTAAGGTAATTATATAATTACTAATATATTAAAATAAATTTAATTATTAAAAATAATTTATTTATTATCAATATTGACATTTATATACATTTATAACCTATTTAAATCCCTTTATAGACACAAAATACATTTTTAAATAGAAGAGAGTGTGAAATTTTATATAAATATTATATCGGGAATTATTATATAAAACTGGCCCATAAATAATTAAATTGATAGAATAATGTGATATGGGTATAATTTAATTCAAAAATTGAGAATTTATTTTAAAATTTAATGCATTAACATGTACTGTTATCCTAGATTTTCCTAATTCTATTTTACCACGGTGATAACTTGTAACTCTATTAATATTCATAATCCATAAAGATAAAAGGGTCCAATTTACCAAATTTAAACCTTATTTTTCCAAATATGGAATAAATTTTATAAAACTTGAAATTTTATGCTATATAAATGTTTTTTAAAATATGTTTCCAAAACCAAATGAAATCTGCTTTTAGAATAATTCAATTTTTATGCATAAAAATGGTTTTATTCATATTACATGCATAATAAAAATAGTGGATGCATGATATAAATATTGATTAAGTATATAATAAATAGATATGTTATTTAAATTATTCACAAATATTTAATTATTTAATTTATTAAAACGAAATAATGGAATGTGTTTTAATATAGTTTTCAGAAAAACAACTCATTCAGTTTCAGTTGATTTTAATTGTGTCCATGGATAACCAATACATTTTTTATACTTGTGGAAGACATAAATATTAAAATATTTTATCCAATTCATATTGATAAACCCAATATTCATGTGATAACTTTAAATAATGTCATAATGGAAGATAAAAGTTCGTTTAAAATCGATGATGTACGTAACAAAATCTTTCATAGAAATTAAATTTATTAAAGAGAAATATAATATAAAATCTGAAGGTGATACAATTTTTATCCATTATTTTGATACATGAATATTTTTTATGTCATATTACCTTAATATTTTCCTTTTCCAAATTTTAAAATGATTTTATACTATCTCTTATTTTGAATTGGGTTTTCAACAATGGTATTTGAGATTGATAAAAATGTTTTTCCATCCACTCAAAATACGATGTTTATTCTTATAATTCATATTTCTTTTTGAAACCATTTTTTCCATTTCAATGATACAATAATAAAATTTAATTTTAAAATTATTAAATCTTCAATGAATATGTGACAACCGAGTCTCGGTGACAGCACATCCACCCCACCTTAATGCAAAAATTAAGAATTTATTTTAAAATTTAATGCATTAACATGTACTTTTATCCTAGATTTTTCTAATTCTATTTTACCATGGTGATAACATGTAACTATGTTAATATTCATAATCCATAAAGATAAAAGGGGCCAATTTACCAAATTTGGACCTTATTTTCCCAAATATGGAATAAATTTTATAAAACTCGAAATTTTATGCTATATAAATGTTATTTAAAATATGTTTCCAAAACCAAATGAAATCTGCTTTTAGAATAATTCAATTTTTATGCATAAAAATGGTTTTATTCATATTACATGCATAATAAAAATAGTGGATGCATGATATAAATATTGATTAAATATATAATAAATAGATATGTTATTTAAATTATTCACAAATATTTAATTATTTAATTTATTAAAACGAAATAATGGAATGTGTTTGAATATAGTTTTCAGAAAAAAAATCATTCAGTTTCAATTGATTTTAATTGTGTCCATGGATAACTAATACATTTTTTATACTTGTGGAAGACATAAATATTCATATATTTTTTCCAATTCATATTGATCAACCCAATATTCATGTGATAGCTTTAAATAATGTCATAATGGAAGATCATAGTTCGTTTAAAATCGATGATGTACGTAACATAATCTTTCATAGAAATTAAATTTATTAAGGAGAAATATAATATAAAATATGAATGTGATACAATTTTTATCTAATATTTTGATACATGAATATTTTTTTATATCATATTACCTTAATATTTTCATTTTCCACATTTTAAAATGATGTTATACTATCTCTTATTTTAAATTGGGTTTTCAACAATGGTATTTGAGATTGATAAAAATGTTTTTCCATCCATTCAAAATATGATGTTTATTCTTACAATTCATATTTCTTTTTGAAACCCTTTTTTCCATTTCAATGATACAATAATAAAATTTCATTTTAAAATTATTAAATCTTCAATGATTATGTGACAACCGAGTCCCAGTGACAGCACAACCACCCCGCTTTAACAAAGTCGTCTGGTCCTAGCCCACCAGGTACCACCAGTTGCCCCCGCAGACACATGGTGCCCACCCCAGGATCCACCCACATGCCTGAACGGGTCATCTGACTAATGACAATCCCCACAGGCCAACATATGTCCTTTCTAGTGTGCTTTGTCCTCACTCACACACACCCTGCGAAAGTTCCCAGGAGGTCACCCATCCTGATCACTACTCCAGGCCAAGCACACTTAACTATGGAGTTCTAATCAGACAGAATCCCGGAACGGAAGGCGCACCTTGTTGACATGAGTCATATAATTTAGTCTTTTAACCCTTTATCATTTCGGGGCGTTATAATAACCCCCCTTTAGAGCACAACGCCCTCGTTGTGGGCCCTACATCTCAACGCAGGCAGTGCACCGCACTTAAAGCTGGGTTCCTCCTCTAATACCAAATATGACAACCGGGTCCCGGTGACAGCACAGCCACCCCGCCTTAACATGGTCGTCGGGTTGGCCCACTAGGTACCACCTGTTTCCCCCGCAGACATGTGTGGCCCACCCCAGGGTCCACCCACATGCCTAAACGGGTCATCTGACTAATGACAGTCCCCACAGGCCAACACATGTCTTTTCTAGTGTGTTTTGTCTCATTCAAACACACCCTGGGAAACTTCTCAGGAGGTCACCCATCATGATCAGTACTCCAGGCCAAGCACGCTTAACTGTGGAGTTCTAATCAGACAGGCTCCCGAAAAGGAAGGTACACATTGTTGACATGAGTCATATCATTTAGTCATTTAACCCTTTATCATTTCGGGGTGTTACAGAATAACACTTCAAATTTTTAAAAAAATTGAATTTTCATTGTGACTGTTACATCTTATTTTATGCTAAAAAATAAAAGCATCTTTGGAAAACAATTTTCTGATTTTAGTAACATTTCATTACTTATCTCTAGAGGATATTTTATCATGAATTTGTTTTCATAATTTCCATCCAAAAATTTTTATGAAATATTTTTTATGTGAATAAAATTTGGGTATCAACCATTCAAATTCTTAATGTCAGTTTCAGTGATAATTTCTGTGAAAATTATCAACACCAAATTTCATTAAATGAGAAAGTGATTATATGATGTTTTATTTTTTTCTATTGGTATAGACATATATGGATGAGAAATTTTTTGGGTTATATATCACTATTAAATTCATTGGTAATTTTATTTATTATGAGCTCAAAATGTTACACCACATAACTTATCAAAAGAAAATGTGTACATGGGAGTATTTATCACAATCCTAAAGATACAAATGAGGAATTATCCCTAGAAAAAGTGAAAAATGATGAATTATTAAATGAAAAAGGTTATATACAATTATTTATCCCAATCTAAGGGGTAATCCTGAGGATTTATCCTAAGCCTAATAGTACACATGATAATAATCCCAATGTGAAGGAGGTACAAGGATGATTAGCCCAAGTGTACTATGTGATGAATTTCATGGTGGATATCCCTGAAATAGAATTTCTATGTGTATATTTATTACTTACACTTATGTAAAAATATAGTTCTTTTTATGTTTACCATTCACCCTCATTTATTTTCTCATTATTCCAAACATTTTTTCATTTGATATTATAGGTCCTTTTATCAAGAATCATAAATAATGTTTACATTACAATTATCTAGTAACAAGATATTTATCCCATACTAGTGTTTGTTAATATGATTTCTATATAAAACATGATAAAATATTTATATGGTTCTACAATCCATGAATTTGAGCTCACCCCATTCTTATGATTCATTTCCCCATGGGATAAAGTTATTTATAACCTTAGAAAAGTATAGAACACATCTTAAAAGATTATGATTATTGATAAATGTCCACTTGTGTTGTATAATAAATTTATTATATATGATATCATAACTGAAACCTAACAAGATAATTAGTTGAATTGTGTCATATTATCGTGATACATATTACTAATGTGAAATTTATAATAGTTTATTTTGGATGATATTAGTTTGGATCAATATAAATTTTTTAAAGCTTGTATTTTTAACATTAGACCATAGTGTATGGGAATGAGGAGCCTCAATAAAGAAATAATGAATTTTTTAATTGCCTAATTTTTTTAGAAATATTTTACAAAACAATAAACAAGGAATAAAAAATGTTAAAAAAATTACATAAATGGAAATATGGTGATTACATTAATAAAAATGCGAAAACACCCATTTCAAAACTCAATAGAGGTAAAGGAAACCCCAAAGTTAGTGTGGTGTGTATGATGATGAATTTCAAGAATAATCCAAATGAAATTATATGGTGAAAAACTATGTATTAAATAATGATAAAGGTGATAAAAATTAGTTAATTTCAATTCAAAAAGATATTCATAAGAATATATTGTTGAATCATAATTCCAAACAAGGATATTTATATCTTTTAGATGATTTTATTATAGAGTTTATGGAAGAAATACTATGTTTCAGGGTTTAAAATATCACACACTCATTTTTTAGAGATGATATGAATTAATGGTGGTTCATCCTGATGTTCATATAGTTTTTTGGGGACAATATCAAAAATAAATAATTCAATTAAATAATAAATTTATTATTTTTGATGAATCTTGTGAGAAGTGTTATAAACACAAACAAAATCCCAATATGTGCCCAACCATACCACTATGTTACATAAAAATTATTATAACACCAAATATATCATTAGGGGGATTTATTATGAAAATATATTAGTGGTCAAGGAGGAATACAATGTAGTGAATGGTGGAATATATAGGGTATTTGATAGTGGTTTCTCAGCAAGTATTATTATCAACACTAAAATTTATAAATATATCAAAATTTATAATATATGAACTTTAATAAAAAGTTTGGATCACTAAACATGAAACTTGGTAGTAGTTCACAAATTGATGAGGAAGACAATATGAGAATTTTCCTTGAATATAAACCCAATGGGATATTTTTTTATGTTTTAAGATTATTATGAGGGGAATTAGTGATAATATATATTCAAATTTTTTGGAAAAAAACTATCATTACAAACATTTTTACCTATTGAAAACATGTTTTAATTACTTAAAAATACCCAACCAGGCCCCATTCGGGCTAGAGATAATACATGTTTTCCACACCAACACCACCTCAAATATGTTAGGGGACATATTTTATAATAAAAAATGTTATAATTATAGATTTTATGAATTATCATATACTATCTAGTAACATATATACTACCCAAATATATTAGAAATTATCAGAACTATAGTCAATATACATATAAGTGTGTGTATATATATAATAAATTCA
Organism: Viscum album; assembly: GCA_963277665.1. Classification (NCBI taxonomy): domain Eukaryota; kingdom Viridiplantae; phylum Streptophyta; class Magnoliopsida; order Santalales; family Viscaceae; genus Viscum; species Viscum album. The sequence continues at coordinate 496,718,233 of OY728132.1, forward strand.
TAAATGTGTCCAAACAACATAATATATATGTTTCACGGTGTATAACATTAATTGAAAATATTTATTAAAAACATCACCAGGAAAAAGGAAATAAAAATGAGTAAAGATACCTCCAAAAAAATTCCAATTGGATCATCCATTGATAGTATCCATATTTTCCATGACCAACCATATGTCGCTAATCATTTTAATTATTATATCATCAAGCTCTAAATCCACCTGAGTCAAATAAAATTATAAATACTTTTCACAAAACGAAAATGTGTTGGTTTAAATACAATTCATGGATGCATACAAATATACTTATTGGTACTCTCTTAAAACAAAAGGTAATGATAAAACCATAAGACATATCAATCCCATTATTCATGGAAAAATAAGAAAACAATAAAACAATTATATATGATCTACATTAAAGGAAACTAAATTTAAAGGATGAATAATAATATTTCCAACTCAGATTAATGAAAAATCATTTACCGTAAGTATCATAAGACACTAACTGGATCAAAAGATATGTATAACCCATATTTAACCACCTAGATATGAGTAGTATCATGAAGGTCACCATTAATGACTAACATATTTATAGAAAAAAGCAACATTTTTATAACTCATCATCATAAATATATCAATATCCCAATTTCCAAACTGCCTCCCTATAATTTCAGTACAGGGACCAATCCATTGGGTGGAATGTTCAAATACTGATGAACTACAAACTCCTATATAATAAACACACATGTTAAAGGGAAATAATTGATTGAGGGTGTACTAAATATAATGGATCAATGGACTCTATCTTTTTATATTTGGGTACAATATTTTATTGATGTATAGATCATGCCCACTCACATGAGGAAGTATTATCCATGATTATAATTTCGGAGATTTATCCATCATCATGATCTATGATGTTCTAAATCTATGCCTAAGAAATTAATTATAGTGAACCATTCATGAAATTTCCCAATGGGTCTTGTGTTGTGACACCCTAAGACCATCTCTAATAGGCCTAGAGATAGTGACTTACAACGAGTAGGTATATTAGTAACATGGAATGCCTTGGCCTATGTACCTTTAAACATATAGACACACATATCCATGATCATACAACGATGAAATATAAAATGAATTGAATAACCTTACATGAATTCATCTATATCCCAAAACCAGTGTATGATTATAAGTAATGAAAATTAAATAGGGAAAAATACTAGTTGACCATAAATGTTCTGAATACAAGTCCAACCTGAAAGAAATACTGGGTTAGATGTAAACATATCATGTAAAAATACATCGATCATTCCGGAACACTATGAACATCCAGGTCCTGGACCATCTAGGACTCTATCAAAATGTCTATCATCAGAACAAGACATGACATGTGTGGGAAATTCCTATGATGGGATGAATATAAGAATACATAGTAAGACACCACGAAGCCAAAAAGAAAAAACAAAAGGTTAGCCTTCATCTATATGATTTTATATGTCTATAGAACATATAACAACAGTATGTAGATATACTCATAAAATACACATAGTCTCAAGGAAAAGTCACAAATATAATAATGTTCTAGGATTCTTTCTCTTAATTTTTAAAAAACACTAACTGAGGACAACACACTCCATGATTAATATTTCATTGATGACATCCCTCCAAGAGGTACTTCTCATCGAGTCTCTACATTATATGTATAATAAATACATATAAATTTTTATGATATATAGATGAGGATCACTCCAAATAACATTGGGTATACTAACAAATCAATATGTATTAACCCACTACATTGAGGTTTGGCTCCCTTGTATTATTGGTCATGATGATATAAAGAGATCGATATTGAGTGATAAGTTGATTAAGGATCTCACTCAAGGCCTCACAGAAGGATTCCAGTAACATTATCGCAGAAGTATTGCGGAAGGGATCACTGTACTATGTTTTGTGGGAGATTCTATACTAACCCTTACTGAATTGATGTGATGAAGACAACCTAATGAATCATGTCCAAGATACATAGGAAAAGATATCCATTACAAGTATATATGAGTACATGACATTTACTAGGAATACATACATTTCCCATTATAGTTAGGTCATTAACATGTAAGATGGCCCCTTCCCATGTCTGTGTATAAGTACAAGCCATTCACATACTGTGTACTTTTAACCATATCCATGTACATGGAAATTTCTACATAGTTATGGTCTATCCATGTTCGTATAGAAGTACACAACATGCCCATAGTTGTGCACTATTATGGAATTTCTATGTACTATATTTCATATATTTTTTTCAATCTATGAGTGGTGACATGTCATGTTTTAGCGTCACACTATGTGTTTTTTTAGCTTCATACGGAAACCCCAACAACCATTTCAAGGTAATTATATGGCATGTTTCACCACATTACACTCTATGATAATCATGGATTTATAAAAACCCATGTTATTAATCCTACTTGTGATCATTCTATCATTGATTTAGATTTCATCATTGATCTTACTAGAAATCATGGATCTACACCAGCCAAACCTTTCCACTAATATTCACTAGATTTTGGCCACCCAAAAACCTCTAAAAATCATCTAAAATTTCAAAAAATCATCATGGGTTGAAGGATAAAAAACAACTAGGTAACCAAAATCATCCATTCAACTACCTATTTCACCATCAAAGAATAATGAAGTCATACCGGGCCCTATTCTAAAATATCAAATAAAATCACTGAGAAATGGGTGTGTAATGATTGACTGTAATGCCAGAGACTTTTATGAGAAATATTTTGTTTTTATGTTATATAAATAATCAAAGGAATCTTTCACTACACACAACACTAGCTTGGCTTGCTTTATACGCAATAACGACCTTCCTCAATATCTTGTGTCGTATACAATACCGAGCTTCACTAAACAATGATATGCTATTAAAATATTATTAAAATTAGCCGTTATGAATAGTAATAACCTATTTTTGAAATTTTGTATATTTTATTTTTCAAAATTGACTTCATTTTTGGATTCGTAATATCGAAATTAGCCTAGGGTGAAATTTTGGTATTTTTCTGAAAACATTCAATTTTTGAGGAATAGTGAAACCACTAAGTGGTAGTTAAAAAAACTGAATTATTCATAAAACATAATTTTACCGCTTCTATGAGTGGAATTTCCAAAATCCGAGAGACACGGTTGATGTCAGTAAGTAAAATGTGGCTCAATGAGATGAATTTTTTTTTGTGAATAGTAACTTTTTACTTTTATTTACCACGGTTAAAAGTAAATAGGGTAATTAAGGGTAAAAATGATATTATTATTATCTTAACACATGTCCTAATTCTATTGGATAAGTGTAATTCGACCAAAAACAACTGTAGGAAAAAAATATGACCATTTAGACCCACATGGATTAGATTAGGACATTTATTATTAATTTGTTTAAAGAATGGTTTAAATAGTTAAAATCAATGTTTAATAAGTAAATAATTTTTAATATGGGGTTATAAATAAGATAAATTCGATTATAAATATTCCTTATAAAGATAAAAATTTCCTACATAATGATATTTTATTTTTAATTTTTAGACATTAAATAAATTTATTTATTTATGACACAACAATGATGTAGTAATTATCTTATAAATGAAATATTGACATAATTGATGTTATAAATACCCAAATAATTGTAATATGAGACTTTTTATGAATTACAATAATTTTATAGGTTAATATGACATGTTATTAGTGATTTAATTAACGTTTTTAGAACTAATAATTCTGTTATGATTTTCACAAAAATCAATTACTAAATAGCGTCAAAATTGACATAAAATAGTTTTTAAAACAATTATTATATTATTAATTGTTAATTTATTCCTAAAAATCTATGGTTTGGCAAAATGACTTATATAAGGTTATATATGTTAATAATAAACAAATTGGGGTTCTTTTGGCTTGTTATATTAAGTTTATTAACCTTATAGCGTAAGAACACAAGAAGACACAGTAAAAGTAAAATTATTTAACTTAATGTTAAATCTAAATGGTAAGGTTAAAATAGGAACCCAAACTTGTCTAAATTCTATTGGATGAGATGATTTCGACTCCTCCCCACCTTAGATTCGAAATAAATCAATTTGGAGCTATTTAATACCGAATTTACCTTTATATTAAAATAATGTTTTTAGTTTTCTAATGGAGCCCCTCTCCTCCCTTATAAAAGGGCACCTCCTACCCATATTCCTCACACCACATTTAGCGTTCAAGCTTGGAAAAAACCTGCCAATTTCTCTTCTACACTTCCCTTGAAACATCCTAGAGGTCCTAGTTTTCTTCAAAGACCAATTTTATTTTCCTAAAAGGAGTTCTCAAAGAAGCGCTTCGAAGAAGAGGTAATGTTCGTTACCGATTCTTTCAACTTTATTTCTTATTCCACTTATTCTTATTTAGTTGTTTCATTATTAGGTAATAACATCATTATCAATAATATACTTATATGTTATTATATGTATGAAACAACCCTATTTCACCATCTATCCATCCTATGTAAAACGAAATCACCACGCGTGCGTACGTACAGAATACCGTCTCCACGCCGTGGTGTAATCTATTTTCCACCACCACCTTACTTGGATGGGTATAATGGTGTAAATAATGACTATATATGACTATTGTAAAGTGATATTGATTCTGAAATTTTATACATACACTCCAATACAATTCCACGATCATGGGAACGATATCATCGCTCGTGCGTATGTACGGAATACCGTCTCCACGATGTGATGCGACTCTTTTTACATGATATTCATTGCATAATGATTATATAAATGAATTGAATTAATGAATATGATATATATTACCCTAATACCATTCTTTAAATGAGGAATCTATAACGTAAAAAGAAGAATAAGAATTTATTCAAGAAAACACGCATAAGAACAAAAAGTAATAAACACCCAAATAAGAAGTAGTAATGAAATATTACTAATAAGAATCTAAAAATATGACCATATATTATATCATAAAAATAAGTATTATTCTGGAATAAGTCAATAACATTATTTAAATCATTATACTGGAGTTTCGAACACTTACGAAGCAAATCAGACCTAAGGTAAGGGAAAATATCACAATCTCATTTTTATCCAAGATTGTTCATACATTGGTATTTACTAGGGTGTATTTTATCATCCACATACATGTTTCCTCAATATGTAATATTATTTCCATCCACCTACAATTTTTTAAATCCAATTTTACCCTTCAGTGAGTTTTTAGTAAAAGATATGAAAGGAATATTTTGTCATTTTTCGTACGAGGTACTTTTTGACTTTTCCGAAAAAAGTACGAGAAGAATGTTTTTTTAACTTATACGACTTGAATGAATTTTTAAAACATTATTTACAAGAAGATTACTTTATGAGTTTTCAAGTTTATTTTTAATCAACTTCTTTTAGTTTATAATTGTATGACATGTTAAGAAAGGAAAAATGTTTTTGAAGTAGAAAAGATATTTTCCTCAAGAATGGAGTTCAAGTGTTTTATCAAAATTATTTTCCATATAAGATAATAAAGGGTTCTGTTTCTATACCTATTATTACCTTGATTTCACTATGTTGTGATGGAATTATTTTTATGAATTCCTTTATCTTATATGAATTGTTTTATGATGTCACGATGATTAAGAATCCCATTTTTATTACATGGGTTATTCTACGATGTATGGTTTACGATTTTGTGGCACACATAAGAATGGTATAATTATGAGATGGGTGGGACCTATATCTCCCTCCATTGCATTGGGTAACGATTTTATATCTCATGAGATAGACATGGCTGGAACGGCAGGATAAACCGGTTCAGTGAAACCGGACTGGAATGAGGAGTGAACTCAGTTCAGAAATGGACTTTGTCCGCTAAGATAGTTTTGTCAATGAGTCTTGACTACTAAGAAATGATTCTCTATGATTATGTGTGTATGCAAAAAAAACATGTTTTAAGTTATTATTATTGGGATTACATTTCATTACTATGATTTATCCCATGTTATGAAATTATGATCTCTTTTGCAGGTTAAGATTTCCAAAAGTTATGTTCTTATGTATATGATGTGATTGATATTTCTTTTTTTTACCCTTACTGAGCATTTGAGCTCACCCTTTTGTATGTTTTATTTCCCCAGGTCAGGAAGAAATTTATTAAGTAGTATATGCCAAAAAGGGAATCTAGATATGATGAAATAAATGGGAGGCAAAGTAGATGCTTTATGAACCAGCTGTTTATGTTTCCCAGTTTCTAAAGACTCTATACCTATACGGTCCTTTCCTGGTTTTGTTATATGTTGTAATAAGTGTGCTTCAATTATGAAGTCATAAAAATGTATGTAAAGAATGGGTCGTTATATTTGGTATCAAAGGAAAGGTATAGTCAACCTTTGGAAACTAGGATGTGAAAGCATTAGTAAGAACAGTAAGGATAAGTCGAAGCATAGAACACAATCTTAGTGTTTTAGAAATGGCCATGAATAAACTAGGATAAGACCTTAAGTGTAAAATTTTATTCTTGATTGTGTGGTTTTCCTATTATAATTATTGTTTCTCACACTATTAATCTTGGTTTTAGTCAATGGCTGGAACCCGAAGAAACCGTGTTGATGCGGAATGCGACGGGCAATGAAATGATTGTCCCCCTGAGCAACCAAACGTTATGGGAGCTGGAATGAAAAATCTTGTATCCATGATCACACAACATTCTCAATCTATGAATCATGCAAGACTTCCAAACAAGCAAAGGAAGGAGCGACATTCTGTTGAATCCTTCATGAGGTAGTGTCCACCCTCATTCAGCGGGTCTACTGATCCATTAGTTGCTAAACAATGGATCAGTACTTCTAAAAATATATTTTCAGTTCATCAATGTTCTGAACATGATAATGTCATCTTAGCAGTGTATCGTTTGGAAGGTGATGCTGATCAATAGTGGAATCTTATTAAGAATACGAGGCAAAGGGATGAAATTGAGTCCATGGAATGGGACGAGTTCAAGAAATTATTTTTCAATAATTAGTTCCCTCGTATTCTCCGAACAAAGATGGAGAAAGAGTTTATTGAACTAAAGCAAAAGGTTGATGAATCTATTGGTACCTGTGAAGAAAATTTTACAAGACATGCAAGGTATGCTTCTGGTATTATTATCCAACCTGAGAGTAAGATCGATCGATTCTTTAGTGGCTTAAAACCAAGTCTTTGAAGGGAGTTAGCCATAAGGGACTATAATTGCTATGAGGAAATCATTCGATGTGCTCTCAAAGTCAAGAAGGAGATTGGAGTAACCCATCAGTCATATGGGTTTAATAAGAAGAGGAAAATGGAATTCAAAGGAAAATATAAAGAGAACACTGAAAGGAAGATGAGCTTTCCCTTATGCTCAAAGTGTGGAAAGAAACATTGAGGGAGTTGCCTTAAAGGGACAAGTAAATGTTTCAAATGTGTAAAGGATGGTCATCGAGAATTTGAATGCCGCAATGATGGGAAGAAGATGTCTAATGATGCAAACAAAGGAAGGGATACAAAAAATTAACCTACTGCACTTCAATGTTTCATGTACAAGGAGATGTGGCATTATGCCAATCACTGCCCAAATCCATGGGTTGATGATGATGGTCGACGTCAACAAACTCTTAAGGCTAAAGACAAAGGAAAGTCACATGCAATTTCTATCAGCGATGTGGAGTACGATAACGATGTGGTGAAAGGTACACTTACCATCCAAACTAAAGTAGAAAGTGTTTTATTTGATTCTGGATCCACCCACTCCTTTATTTCTAAAGAATTTTCTAAGGATATCACCATATTACCTCAACAATTAGATGTTGAGTTAGCTGTGACAACCCCTAATGGCACAACAGTAAAATCAAAAGTTTATAATTCTTATCCGATTGATGTTTGTGGGAAAGTGCTTCCTCTAAATCTTGTGATCATTCCTATAGTGGAATTTGATGTGATTCTTGGCATGGATTGGCTTTCATTATATGGATCTCATATCAATTTCTAAATAAGGGAAGTCACATTTCATATTCCAGATCAATCTATGATCGTCTATCGATGCATGAATGAACAAAACCTTCCAGTGGAAATTTCTTCCATCTTATGGGTCTTGATTCCACTAAGTGAAGGTTATTTATCTCAAATGGTTGGTGAGAAACTCACGATTAAGAATATTCCCATTGTACGGGAGTTTGATGATGTCTTTCCAAAGGAATTGTCGGGTCTTCCACCAAATCGTGACGTTGAGTTTTCAATAGAACTCGTACCAGGTGCTTTGCCTATTTCGAAGACACCTTATAGAATTTCCCCAATTGAGTTGCAGGAATTGAAGAAGCAACTCCCAGAAAATATTGATAATGGATTCATACTCCCTAGTGTGTATCCTTGGGGAACACCTGTTCTGTTTGTTAAAAATAAAGATGGATCAATGAGACTCTTCATTGATTATCGAGAACATAACAAGATCACTATCAAGAAAAAATATCCTCTCCCATGCATTGATGACTTATTTGACCAGCTACGCAGAGCTCAATACTTTTTCAAGATTGATCTTCATTCAGGGTATCATCAATTAAGGGTCAAAAGGGAGGATATACCAAAGACAGATTTCCATAAAAGGTATGGACACTATGAATTTATAGTGAAGCCATTTGGTCTTACTAATGCCCCCGCTATCTTCATGGATCTAATTAATAGTGTCTTTAGAGACTATCTTGATCAGTTTGTGGTAGTATTTATAGATGATATTCTTGTCTATTCAAAGAGCAAGGAAGAACATGAAGATCACTTGAGAATTATATTGAAGACCCTGAGAAAATAGAAGCTTTATGCCAAATTTACCAAGTGTAAATTTTGGCTTCAAAAAGTTGCGTTTTTGGGTCACATAATCTCAAAAAAGGGGATATCTGTGGATCCAGCAAAAACAGAGGTTATCGAAAGATGGTCGAGACCAACAACATTAACTGAGATCCAAAGTTTTCTTGGTTTGGATGGATATTATCGACGTTTTGTGAATGATTTTTCATGATTATCTAATCCACTCACCAGGTTGACTCGGAAATGAGTTAAGTTTGTTTGCACGGAGGAATGTGAATAGAATTTCAAGGAGTTGAAAAGAAGGTTATCCAGTGCACCTGTGCTCACACTGCCTTGTAGTGGAGAAAGGTGTGTGATCTATAGTGATGCATCCAAGAAGGGATTTGGGTGTGTTCTTATGAAAAATGATATGGTGATAGCTTATACTTCACAACAGTTGAAAATCCATGAGAAAAATTACCCAACTCATGATTTGGAGTTAGTTGAAGTAATATTTGCATTAAAGATTTGGAGGCATTACCTTTATGGTGAAAGGTGTGATATTTATACAGATCATAAAAGTTTAAAGTATATTTTCACACAAAAGGAGCTGAATATGCGCTAAAGAAGATGGTTGGAGCTGATTAAGGATTACGACTACTCAATCCATTACCACCCCGGGAAAGCAAACAAGGTGGTAGATGCATTAAGTCGACAAGACCATGCCAGTTTATCCATGATGAGGATCACAAAAGATCCAATATTTATGGATTTACAAAGGATGGATCTTGGAATTATAATGGAAAGGAAAAATTGTTATCTTTCTCAACTGAATGTTCAACCGTCTATACATGTGAAGATTAAAGAGGCATAGAAAGAAGATGTCGAGTTACAAAAGATGGTGAGGAATGTTCCTGAATTCAACCTTTATTGTGATGGGATAATAATGTTCAGGAATCAGGTTTGTGTTCCTCCCATCCTGGAATTAAAGAAGGAGCTTCTGGATGAGGCTCATAGTTCTTCATTCTCTATTCATCCTGGAAGCACAAAGATGTATAGGGACCTGAAAGAGTACTTCTGGTGGGATGGCATGAAAAGAGATGTTTCTTAATATGTCTCTCGATGCTTGGTTTGTCAGCAAGTTAAAGTTAAGAGACAGAAGTCTAAGGGGATGTTACAACCATTACCCATACCCGAATGGAAATGGCAAAACATCACTATGGACTTTGTCACAGGACTTCCTAAAACATCCAAAGGCAATAATGCTATCTGGGTCATAGTTGATCATCTTACAAAGTCCACACACATCATTGCTATTAGAGAGGATTTATCTCTGGATCATCTTTACAGGATATATGTGAAGGAAGTAGTAAGTTTGCATGGAGTACCACTTTCTATTAAATCTGATCGGGATCCGAGGTTTACCTCAATGTTCTGGAGAAGTCTTTTGTATACTCTGGATACAGAGTTGAGTTTCAGCACTGTTTATCATCCTCAGACAGACGGTCGGTCTGAGAGAACAATTCAAAATCTAGAAGATATGTTGAGAGCTTTCTCTATGGATTTCAAAGGTGGTTGGGATCAACACCTAGCATTGGTGGAATTTTCTTATAATAATAGCTTTCACTCCAATATTCAGATGACTCTTTATGAAGCTTTCTATGGAATGAAATGTAGGACTCCAACTTGCTGGGATGAAGTTGGGGAAAGAAAGCTATTAGGACCTGATCACGTTGATGTAATGGCAGAAAAGGTCTTCTCTATTCAACAACAAATAAGAGAAGCTCAGAGTCGACATAAAAGTTATGTCGTCAACCGAAGAAAAGACCTAGAGTTTGAAGTGGGTGATAAAGTGTTCTTACGAATATCTCCCAGGAAGAGGGTCATGAGATTTGGAATGAAGGGGAGGTTGAGCCCTAGATATATCGGTCTTTTAAAATACTAGATCGTGTTGGGATGGTAGCTTACCGATTGGCGCTTCCACCGAATTTCTCTCAAGTTCACAATGTGTTCCATGTATATCTCCTGAGAAAGTACATACCTGATCCTTCACATGTACTCAGCTCAGAAGTTGTACCGCTAGAGGAAGATCTCTCTTATGAAGAACAGCCGATAGAGATTCTGGATCGTAGCGAAAAAGTCCTATGAAACAAGACCACTCTCTTGGTGAAAGTTTTATGGAGGAACCACCAATTAGAAGAAGCTACATGGGAGCTTGAGGATATGATGAGGAAGAGGTATCCTCATCTGTTTGTCACAAAGTGACAAATTTCGAGGGCGAAATTCATTTTAAGGGGGGTAGAATGTAATGCCCGAGACTTTTATGAGAAATATTTTGTTTTTATGTTATATAAATCATAAAAGTAATCATTCACTACACACAACACTATCTTGGTTTGATTTACACGCAATCACGACCTTCCTTGATAGCTTGCATCGTACGCAATACCGAGTTTCAGTAAACATTGATATGCTATTAAAATATTATTAAAACCAGCCATTATGAATTGTAATAACCACTTTTTGAAATTTTGTAAATTTTATTTTTCAAAATTGAATTCATTTTTGGATTCGGAATATCGAAATTAGCCGAGGGTGAGATTTTGGTATTTTTATGAAAACTTTCAATTTTTGATGAATAGTGAAACCACTAAGTGGTAGTTAAAAAAACTGAATTTTTCATAAAACATAATTTTACCACTTCTGTGAGTGGAAATTCAAAAATCCGAGAGACACGGTTGATGTCAGTAAGTAAAATGTGGTTCAATGAGATGAATTTGTTTGGTGAATATTAACTTTTTACTTTTATTTACCACGGTTAAAATTAAATAGGGTAATTAAGGGTAACAATGATATTATTATTACCCTAACACATGTCCTAATTCTATTGGATAAGTATAATTCGACCAAAAACAACCTTAGGATTAAAATATGACCATTTAGGCCCACTTGGATTAGATTAGGACATTTATTATTAATTTATTTTAAGAAGGGTTAAAATAGTTAAAATCAAAGATTAATAAGTAAATCATTTTTAATATGGGGTTATACATTAGATAAATTCAACTATAAATATTAATTAGAAATATAAATACATTTACTACATATTGGTATTTTATTTGTAATTTTTAGACATTAAATAAATTAATTTATTTATGACACAACGAAGATACAGTAATTATCTTATTAATGAAATATTGACAAAATTGATGTTATAAATACCCAAATAAATTTAATTTGAGACTTTTTATGAATTCTAATAATTTTCTAGGTTAATATGACATGTTATTATTGATTTAATTATATTTTTTCGAACTAATAATTCTGTTATGATTTTCACAAAAATCAATTACTTAATAGTGTCAAAATTGACATAAATTAGTTTTAAAACAAATATTATATTATTAATTGCTATTTTATTCCAAAAAATCTATGGTTAGGCCAAATGACTTATATAAGGTTATATATAGTAATAATAAAAAACTTGAGGTTCGTTTGGCTTGTTATAGTATGTTTATTAACCTTATAGTGTAAGAACACAAGAAGACACTGTAAAAGTAAAATTATTTAACTTAATGTTAAATCTAAATGATAAGGTTAAAATAGGAACCCAAACATGTCTAAATTCTATTGGATGAAAGGATTTATACTCATCCCCACCTTATCCTCTAAATAAATCAATTTTAAGCTATTTAAAACCGAATTTGTCTTTATAATATAATAATATTTTTAGTTTTCCAAAGGAGCCCCTCTCCTCCCTTATAAAAGGGCACCTCCTACCCCTCTTCCTCACACCACTTTTAGCCTTCAATCTCGGCCAAACCCTACCAATTTTACCTCTCCACTTCTCTAGAAACATCCTAGAGGTCCTGGTATTTTTCAAAGACCAATTTTAGTGCCCTAAAAGGAGGTCTCAAAGAAGTGCTTCAAAGAAGAGGTAATGTCCGTTACCGATTCTTTCAACTTTATTTCTTCTTCCACTTATTCTTCTTTAGTTTTTTAATTATGAAGTTATAACATTATTATCACTAGTATACTGATATTTTGTTATAATTATTAAACAACCCAATTTCACCATTTATCCATCCTACGGAAAACGAAATCACCGCGCGTGCGTACGTACGGAATTCCGTCTCCACGCCGTGGTGTAATCTATTTTCCACCACCACATTACGTGGATGGGTATAATGGTGTAAATAATGACTATATATGACTATTGTAAAGTGATATTGATTCTGAAATATTATACATACACTCCAATACAATTCCACGATCATAGGAACGATATCATCGCTCGTGCGTACGTACGGAATACCATCTCCATGATGTGATGCGACTCATTCTACATGATCTTCATTTCATAATGATTATATAATTAAATTGAATGAATTAATATTATATATATCAAACTAATACCACTGTGGAAATGAGGTATCAATAACCTATAAATAAGAATAAGAATTTATTCAACAAAACACGCATAAGAACAAAAAGTAATAAACACCGGAATAACAAGTAGTAATGAAATATTACTAATAATATTCTGAGAATATGACCATATATGATATCATAACAATAAGTTTGATTCTGGAATAAGTAAATAACATTATTTAAATCATTATACAGGAGGTTCAGACACTTACGATGCAAATCGGACATAAGGTAAGGGAAAATATCACAATATCATTTTTATCCGAGATTGTTTATACTTTAGTATTTACTGGGGTGTATTTTATCATCCACATCCATGTTTCCTCAATATTTAATATTATTTCCATACACCTACAATATTTTAAATCCAATTTTACCCTTTTGTGAGTTTTTAGTAAATGATATGAAATGAATCTTTTGCCGTTTTTCGTATGAGGTACTTTTTGACTTTTCCGACAAAAGTACAAGAAGAATGTTTTTTTAACTTATACGACATGAATGGATTTTTAAAACATTATTTCCAAGAATCTTCCTTTAAAAGTATTCAAGTTTAATTTTAATCAACTTATTTTAGTTTATAATTTTATGACATGTTAAGAAAGGAAAAGTGTTTTTGAAGTAGAAAGGATATTTTCCTCAAGAATGGAGTTCAAGTGTTTTATCAAAATTATTTTCCATCTAAGATAATACAGCGTTCTGTTTATATCAATATTATTACACTGATTTGACTATGTTGTGATGGAATTATTATTTTTAATTCCTTTATCTTATATGAATTGTTTTATGATGTCACGATGTTTAAGAATCCCATTTTTATTACATGGGTTATGCTACGATGTATGGTTTATGATTATGTGGCACACATAAGAATGGCATCATTATGAGATGGGTGGTACCTATATCTCCCTCCAATTCATTGGGTAAAGATTTTATATCTCATGAGATAGACATGGCTGGAACGGCAGGTTAAACCGGTTTTGTGAAACAGGACTGGAACGAGGAGTGAACTCGGTTCAGAAAAGGACTTTGTCTACTAAGATAGTCTTGGAAATGGGTCTTGACTACTAAGAAATGATTCTTTATGATTATGTGTGTATGCCATAAAGTTTCATGTTTTACGTTATGGTTATTGGGATTATATTTCACTACTATGATTTATCCCATGTTATGAAATTATGATCTCTTTTGCAGGTTAAGATTTCCAAAAGTTATGTTCTTCTATATAAGATGTGATTGATATTTCTTTTTTCCCCTTACTGATCATTTGATCTCACCCTTTTGTATGTTTTATTTTCCCAGGTTAGGAAGAAGGTTATTAAGTAGGATATGCCAAAAAGGGACTCTAGATATGATGAAATAAATGGGAGGCAAAGTAGATGCTTTATGAACCAGTTGTTTATGTTTCCTAGTTTCTAAAGACTCTATACTTATACGGGAATTTCCTGGTTTTTTTATATATTGTAATAAGTGTGCTTCAATTATGAAGTCATAACAATGTATGTAAAGTATGGGTCATTATATTGATTCCTTGATATTCCTCAAATGGTGAACAAAAGGATCTCCGTGATGAAAAAAAGTGGAATAAAAAAAAATGTAAATAAAAATAATGAATCTTTCCAATGATCATGTTAACATCTATTTTTTACTATTATAATGATGAACGAATAGATGAACAATTAATCACAATTAATTTTTCCCCAAAATGTTCCCCAAAGGTAACCCATCCCACAAATGACTAATCTCCAAATAAATACTGTTGTCAATTGATTGTCACTCCTCATAGAAATACAAAATCGATAATTTAATCAATCAAATTAATGTCTTCCATCAATTTTTGATCATTAGTGAAGAAAAAATAGGATACATCATTATCTTTGTTGATATCCTAACTTTTTTTCATAGTAATCATAGAACCTCGGTTCTTTTTTCATTAATCAACAGATCTTTCTGCATGTTCTCTAAAAAATCTCAATGGTTTGCAGAGATATGCGGATGACCCTACAATTACACCTTAATCATGTATAAGAATAAAAAGTATTAGGTCACTGTTTCCTTGTAAAAAAGGTATATAATTTAATTAATTAGTTTATGCATATTATGCATGTGATGCCTTTTTATCATATTCCCCACCTCAGTAATGTTTACGTATTTCCTAGGTTAAACCTGCATTATCAACTCAACAGTGCCCTCAAATTTCTCACCCAATCACCTATTTTGATGTTATTCAATTTTTTTAGTAAAATATGAAAACTTTTATTTAATAAATTTATTATATTTTAAACATTTATTCTGAGAACACCATACCTTAGAATCACATGTTAGATTAGTGAATCTTGGATATTGCATGTCTACCCAGCATTCTTCATAATCCTTGTTATAGTGAAACCTATAAGAACACATGGTATTCCACCTTGAAATGTAAAAGACTCTATAGTCAATCTTCATATGTCTTATGATGGATTTATTCAGTCCTAATCCAATCTGGGATTATTTACAACTCCCTAATAGTGGGTCTGACCAACTAAGGTTCGATGATGCTAACTCTTCTTGGGAAGTCAAACAATGTTGTGACTTACAGGGTTGAACATATATTTCCTTGACTGGTTCCATCCCATTTATGTAATGGAATCTACTTTTTTGTGAAAACTCCACTAGTGTTAGATGATCATCTAAATTATGGAAAAATGTCAATACGAATGGTCACAATATTGGATCAATAACCTGAATTGTCTGATCAGCATAGACAATATTCTATTGGTGAAAATATGTTCTCAAATGCTACAGATTCACAAATTATCATGAAATCCCTTCTATAACCTAAATTTTATTTGAGCATCATATCTCTAAATTATCACTGATAAAACTCCATTGAGCCCGAAAAATATATTACACGTAGAGAATTCAAAATCTCTCTACTTTACTCTCCTCTTAGATATCATGAATGTGGGCCAACATGGTGCATTGGTATAGGATCATCCAGATGGAATCATGTCACTTAGATCTAAGTGTTAATACCGTCACTAATTCTATGGTTATCCCATCATAGTACCAATATGAAAACTCAAGGGGTGATCTAAAGCCTTTGGATCTTGTTGTTCATCATTCAGTTGTTTACATGTATGGCATCAGTATAAAACTATTTCTACTTCCTTATTCATTACCGGACACCAAAAATGATATCATAGGACCTTGTGCATATTTTAGACACCTGTATGTACCATCAAAAGAGATATATGGAAAGATCTAAGAACCTCCCCCTGCAATGTCACTAGTGCCATTATAAAAGCTCTGAAAAAATGACAAGCTATCTCCATTCAAAAAAGCTACTATGAGATTGATCGATGTATATTTGAGTGTGTAGGTTATGATAGTCAATATCCCTATTTTGTACCTTTGTAAATTATTAATAATGAGGAGCTGAAATAACCATTGAATGAAGGTATGTTTCACCATCACCATCCATAATGGATAACTATAATAAGGCCAACTACTCTAATGACTCATTATTTAATTATGAAGAATATATCCTATTGATAGAATCTAGAACCACATTTCCCTTCCTAGGAGTATAGAAAATCATTAAGAAATAATCATAGAGTAAATAATGCCATTAACTTTGTCTAATGTTAATATCCTTCTGAGAGAATATTTAATTGAGGCACTTTTTTTCATTATTGATGATAAACCCCTCTTCCATTAGGTATTTTCCAAACATCTTTAGTGGGAAGACTACTGCTGATAACTCAAGATCATTGGTCAAATAGTTCTTCTCATTTAGTCTCAAATAGTGTAAATCACTAGTAATAATCTCTTACCACTATATTATAATACAGTGAAGAACATTTCTTAAAGCATCGCAGAACACTACGTACATGACCCCCTCCTTGGGAAATCTGGAGATTGCAATGCTCATTAATATCTATCCCAAATATAGAAAAGAATGTTGGAACATATCCATCCCCATGAAAAGGAAACCTCTTTCAGGTAAAACATATCATGGGGGCATATAAAATGGACAATTTATTTATGAATCTTTGGTAATATCCTATACACCCTTATAAGCTCAACAACTTCTCCATTCTCATGGGTGGCTCCCAAGCTAACACATCCTCAAATTTCACTCGGTCCACCACTAAATCATTTTTCTGAGAAAACGTTTCCCAAAAAGAGTACCTCATAAATCCATAATTGGAACTTAGAGATATTCCCATATATATGGTTCTATGATATTAAATCATGAACTATCCATAATTTTCTATCGTATTCCTCCTCGTATTACAAGTATATAATGATATCATCGATGGATAAGACCATATACCAGTGGTTGAAGGTATGGAATATCCATTTCATGAGTCCCATGAACAATGATTAGGTGTTCCTAATTAAAAAGTGTATCACTACGTAATCATTGTCACAATGCCAATATGAAAATTCCATAATTTGTATATCCATGCTGCATAATCACATTTGGGGATAGAATGGTCTGATGTCATACTTTGGGAACCATTATCCCCCCCAACAAATAATCAATCAGGCCATTGATCCTCAGTAGTGGGTAATTTTTCATCATGGTCACTTGGTTCAAGCACCAGTAGTCCTGACATAAATTCATGATATCTCCAACTTTCATAGTGAACAAAATAGGGGCTACATAAGTATTAACGCTAGGTATAAAAAATACCTCACACTGAAATTCCTCCATCTACACCATCAGTTATAAAATATTTTTGGGAGCCATATGATATGTTGGTGTAGATATCGGGTCAATCACAGGGTGTAAAACAATGAAGAAGTCTATCTCTCGGTGGGGAGGATATGCTGGAAAATCCTCGGAAAGACAAATTCATACACATCCAGCAATATAGGGACCTAAAATCGAATAACATCCATTACATCAAGGTCTATACAATTAAATTAATGTGCAATTGGCCAAAAATGTGTAATAATTAGTGAATCATGCACTGTCTGTGTTTCCTATTCAACCACAAAGGAAATCCTTGCCCACTAACAATGGACACATGATATCCACCTAAAAAATAGTCTATCAGAGCATGTATCATTGATAACCGGTCCATATATAATAAAAAATTTAAGGAATAATCTTTTCTATAATCTGATCCAATTAGAAACTCTCCCCTATAATAGTTAGGTCACACAATTATCTCATATGTGTGATCTCTGAGTCATCTCCATTATGAGCCTCCAAGTAGAAGGGTTGAGCCATGGGATCTATTAGAATATATAAGTATTAATATAGATACATTTAAATAAAGAAATGAAAATCACATATTAATATAAATACATTAAATAAGGTATATAAGACACAAATCATGCATCGAGTAATTCCCGGAGCCTCTAGTTCGTATGCCTTGACTAGCAGTAGTATACCCAACCCTATACTTTAGATCTTTTAGACTGACAGGGACCACCTAGGGGTGGTGGTTCTAATAGTTCAAATCGTATACCACCTATAGGTTCCATCTCATCTACTCTTTCACATCCACCTCCCAACAAACATGTCATCTCCTACTAATACCTCTTCCACGACTGCCAATCTATAATTTTTTTGTTAGCTATACGATGGGTCAGACAATCTCATGAATTATTTCCCCTTCCATCACATGAAAATCACATTCTCTCCTTAGGATAATTGAACCCATCCCATGAGCCATATTCCACATAACATTTTTCTCCCAATGTCCTCCTAAAATGAGTCTCATTTCCTATTCTTTGAGACTGACTTCATCTCCCTTCTTTCTAAATCTCATCTCCTATGTGACCACTTCAGGAATCCATTGTATGCGTCTAGTCAACAAGGAAGACATAAACCACCAAATCTCTCTCTATCACCCAATCATATTTATGAACTAATAGATTCATACCACTAGATCATATGTCACTATATTTTCCTCAATATAATGTATGAAAATTTATGGTAAAGTCACATGAGATGATGGTAAACATTGATCAATACTCAATTGCTATAATTTTACCCTTATACAGTTTCAGAAGCTATTGGATGCAAAATCCCTTAGCATAGATTTAGATAAATCTTATTTGAAAAGGCACTCAAACTATTACCACAACAGAGCCACCTCATCATAAATATGGGTCACCAAACCCCACCATCATCCTACTAATCGAGGGAGAAGGATCACCACTAAGAAAACCATCAGATATACTGGTGTCCAAAGTAGAAAAAAACTCATGTCACCACCTCACTCCATTAATCATCTTTCTATGGGTAGGGCTTGGATCGAAACAAGAGGGTTCACAGTTATGGGATCTCCTGAAGTTCTCTCATCATGTACACTTCATATTCTTGTACTATGGGTAACATCTATTTCTCTATATGTGTTGGTATATTAGGATAAATCCTAGAGGTAATTTTTATGGAACATGTCACTAAATTGATGCCACTTGACTAATGAGATCATAGACATAATCACGATGCCGAATACCAGCTTACAAACATCACAAATGAATCTTCCAATAAAGATAATGTACTTCATTCAATGTGTATATATAGTGAGAGGACTAAAGAAGGAACTGGAAGCCAGAACCAATTCCTATATTATGTATGTACCAATTTTTCCTGAAAAAAATTGTTCTCATTTACCGAGTTGAAAAGAAGGCGATTAGAGTCCTTCTTTATGGATATGTCAGCTGGTACACCAACCCTTGAGTCCCAATCTATAATTAAAGTCTCAAAACACATAACACCATTTACCCAAAATAGTATCAAGTAATCTGATCCAAATTTACAAAAAATTACTCTGATTTTACTCTATTATGACCCATCCCAATAGGGCCCATATCCCGAATCAAAATTCCATCCTCCAATAGTCCATGGGATTGCTACTATCATCATGTAGGAATATCACTAACATAGGATTCCTTATCCCAATTTCCTTCACACAATCATATATATATCTAAGCCATAAAATACTGAAATGTACAAACCATTGAAAAATCTAAAATTAATACATCTGTATCCCACAACATGTGTATAATAAGAAGTAATGGAATGTAATCTCGATCAAATAGAATCCTACCACAATGATTCTAAAAACAAGACCAACATGAATGTAATTATGGATAATATTGTTAAGATACCTTCGGAACACACCTCAGTCTATCTGACCCACTAAACACCTTCTAGTATTGTTCTATGTATAAATCTATAAAAAAATTATCATCATCCCATACAAGACATGTGTGAAAAAATCCAATACATGGGTGCGTATAAAAACTCCTAGGATGACACCCCAGATCCAAAAAAAATTAAAGGAATAACAATCATATCTATATAGGCATATTTCTAAAACACATATATATAAAATATCGAAAAATACAAAAAAAATGATTTTTTTTAAAGGAAATGTCACAACCCTAATACTATCCTAACATTCCTCCCCAAAATATCTACACAACACTCATCTAGGAGAGGACAATATATATATGTATAATAGCATAGATTATTTATTTCTAAGAGGTGGTCCTCATTGAGTCTATCCATTATAAGTATACACTAAATATATGGTGAGACACAATACAAATATAAGGCTCACTCTCAAGGATATGAGGTATTCCAACAACTCAATTTGGATTAACCTTCTATGTAAAGGATTTTTTCCCTTAAAATGTTTGTCACTATGAGACTAATAAATTCATTTAGGGAATCAAGATGACAGAGGATCCCACCTTATGCCTCCTAGAAGGATTCCAGATAATATATCTGAGATTTCCTACAAAAGAGACCATTTTCCATTGTGTTGTAGGTGATTCAATACTAAACCAAAAGGTGTTGATATAAGGAAAACAACCTAAAACCATTTCCGTGATATTGAGTACAAGGGATCCAAACCATATATGAAGGATTACACGATGTTTCCCTTCGACATTCATTCCTTCATGTGTAAAATGGCATATTCCCATGTCTGTGTAGAAGTATACAATGTCCCCATGCCCATGTACATATTACCATGTCCAATTAAATTTATAATTCCATGTATATCTTTCCTAAACATGTCTCTTTAAATGTACATGGTGTGAACATATCTGTGTACTCTTAGGACAGGTCTCTATACCCTCAGAGGTACATGCAGACCCATCTTAGAGGGGTCACATTTTGGGAAATAGAGCCATATGTTGTGTAATTATTAACATACTACTAAAATCTTATAGACCATTGTAAGGGAACCAAAAATTTTGTATCTCCACTGTACAACCCGTGTTGATTATGATTTTCAATTATCTATTTTTCTTACTCCCATGTATGCTCTTCCCATGGTTGCCTCAAATTGATTAATCGACCTCTATGGAAATCATGGATGTACTTCAGAAGACCCTTTCCACTGTCAGTCACCAAATTTTGACCTCCCAAACCCCTCATAAAATGACATCACACATCCAAAAATCATCATATGTTAAAGAACACTAAAAAAGGGAATCCTAAATCATATGATCATTTTTTACTTCTATCGACATAGAATTTTTAGGTGGTTATGAGTGCATATCTTTATTATCAAATTGATGATCCAAGAAATAGGTGTGAAATGATCAATTCCTTGGTACTCGTCAAACAACAGTCAAAAGGACCACTATGAAGAATGAAAAAAGTGGAAAAAAATAACAACACAAACATGAGAAATGAACCTCATCAAATTTTATTCTTGTACTCGATTCTTTTATGTTAGAAATTTGAATGAATTTAAAATGAATTAATCACAAAAAAAATTTCCCCCAAAAAGTTCCCCGTAGATAACCCATACAAAAAACGTACACTTTTCTAATTAATTCCTTGGTTGATTGAATCATGTTCATCGTAAAAATTATAATTGGTGAATTAATTAACTCAAAAAAAACATACACCCTCATTTTTTGGATCAATAACTGATGAAGAATGAGGATGTTTCATCGTCATTGGTGACTTCTTTCAATTTTGTTGTACACCAATTGTGAAATCTCAATCCAACATTCATTCATCAATGGATATTATCCCATGGTCACCAATATCTCTCTTTCTTTGTTAGGGTTATGGAGATAACCCTGCAAATATTGCATAATCATATTTAAAAAATAAAACTAACTAGGATGAAGCATCAAAAAAATAAAGAAAATAATTTAATTAATCATTTTATCCACTTTACTCTCACAATAAATTTTCCAAAAATGCCTCGTTCCAAAAATTGTTATGATGTAACTTTGGTAAAACACCTTTTATATCGCAAGGGTACCCTCAGATTTCTAATTTGGGAATAGTTTTAGATGTTATTCATTTTTTTCATGAAAAATGAACATGTGGTCTATTTAATATATTTTATATATTTTATACATTTATCCAGATCACATTGGGCCAAAACAATGCACGCTGTCTTAGTCCCTGGTCTCTAAAATAATCCATGAAATGTCAAAAAATAATACATGGAAAATATAAACCAATAAAAAACCCAATATTATTAAATTCTGGGGAGTAACAACTCCCTGAAACATATGTTGGGCCCATTCTCTATTATCAAAATTTCTCTAGGGAAGTATAAGAACCCCATGTATCCTTATAATGTAATTCCCCAACCCAGTTATTTATTATACATATCTATCATATTTGAGATAACCAAGAAACCTTATAAATAGTCCTTGATAACTAAGTTGATCAAAACATTATTTTGTACCCTGAAAATCACTATAATTGGAAAATTTACATGTTTTATTATTACACCATAGTTAGATGAAATTATGACACATAGGATGATACAACATATAATGTATTGAATAAGATAAACTTGTTTTGTAAGCCTCAACATGTGATTATGTGTGTACTATTTTTTGAATTTCTATGGTTTTGTTGACCAATATAGAATGTTGGTGGGAGGTTAGAATCATATGGTTATAGCTTCTACATTATTCCATGTAATAATGACATCACTTACTTGTATCACTAAAAGACACCAAATAAATCTATTTATGTTTGGTGTGGTTATATTCAATAAAAATAAAATATTGGTTCAACCTATATGACATGAAAAATCGGGTCCATTGAATGTGAACACAAAAATAACTATATATTATAACACCTGAATAACATTAGTCATGTCTCAACTATACACGATGGGTACCTCAACCTACATGGTGTATAAGGAAAACTTATTCACCAATCCTGTACTCGAGTGTAAGAACATATCACACCCCCCATTACAAATATTGTATTACCTATATGAAAACTCCATGTAAAATTTATAACCTCATATAAACCCCATCCACCATAGAGAAAATGAAACATGACATGCGGAATGGAAAAAAACATATTATGAAATTAATAATTTATGATCCAAAACCTCTAAAACATATTATTATCATCATCGTAATAAATATTTATCGCATTACCACCACCTATCACACTATCTTTTACACCCGTACCCAACAATATCACATGTGGTGCTCATCTCCACCCCTCAAATTTCCATTATTGTAGTACATGATAATCTATATCACATCTATATTCACCTAGTTTCTCCCACCATGCTACTATACTCGGAATGATCATACCACATCTAGTTACAATCACTTATTCCATTATAGCATCTCAATGTTAAACCATTTATAATTATGAAGGCCAATATGGATAATGTAAAATTTTAATATAGTGGAAGTAAAATAATTTTGATTAGTGTAAATTCTAAGAACGAAAATTTTATATTCATCCATAAAAACAAAGAACATTGGAAAAAGAATAATTAATGAAAATAAATCAATGTTAGGTAAAATTAATACAATGAAAAATGATTGAATTAAAATTATGTATTTTAATGATCAATTGGTAAATTATCAATGGATAATCATTCCCATTACACAATAATTTATTATTAAATATTCAGTGAAATAATATATTTCACACTATCTAAATTAATAAAATAATATAAAATACCAATATTAAATGATAATTTAAAGTTGAGAAAAATAAAATCATTAATAATTGATAAATTAAATTTTTAAAAGTTATAAATTTTAATTATTCAATGAAAGCCCCAATTCTTTCATTGATTCCATGTGATTTGATCAACAACACCAAAAGAGAGAAACTTCACTCTACGAATCCATGTTAGATCCATGAAAAAAATGCACCCATATCCCTATAAATTTTCATATTTTTAGTATAAAATATATAATAAAACCATAGTAGTATGTGATAAAAATTTAATAAATGTCCAAAAAATGTTAAAAGGTATATTAATTGATGATATCGAATTTCCCAGTCTAATACCTTAATATTGAACATAAATAATATAATAATCCTTGTTAAATAAATATTTGACATGTACCCAATATAAAATTTCCTATCAGGATTCTATGTAATAG
Source organism: Viscum album (assembly GCA_963277665.1). NCBI lineage: Eukaryota > Viridiplantae > Streptophyta > Magnoliopsida > Santalales > Viscaceae > Viscum > Viscum album. The sequence goes on from OY728132.1 coordinate 496,742,868, forward strand.
ATTCTTATATTTATGTTCATTTAAAAAATATTTATTTATTTATTTAATATTTAATATTTTAAAAAAATAACATATAGATAAATTATTACAATAATCATTCCATGATAAAACCCAATATCCTAATACCAAAAACGTTTGTAAAAAAATATATGTTATTGTCCACTATGTAAAATTTAACATTTAAGAAATTTAGAGGACATGGTACATTGAAACAAAAAAATTATTTTTGTCTCAGTTATAAAAAAAGTAGATCATTTCATCTATAGAAATGGTAAAATATTTTACCCATGGAATGGAAATTAATAAATTTTAAAAATAAAGAATCTAAAAAAACCCATGCCAAAAAAATCCCATCATAACCAGAACATGAATAATCATTATAGGTTCAGGATCTTGGAGAATATGATATGTATCCCTAAAGAATGATATTTTACATCATATAATATTCATTATATGAATTCCATCTAGGATGTTCCACTCATTCAGTGGAAAATTTATGCCAATCACAATCTAAAAAAATCTTCAATTAAAGCATGGGTTTATATTCTTGAATATCCATATGATTCCCAATATAAGAATTTTGATCCATTAGATTATTTTGATCATGGAACCAAAAAACATGAAAAATTAAATTCATCATGGGCATGGTATATTAAGTAGATTACCTCACGTATGATTTCCCTGTTCCCCACCATTAATGAGAGACCTAGTAGATGGGCACAAAAGAACTAAAATAAAAATTCCAATAGAGAACATATATGATAATTAATCTACAAAAATGATTAGATTTTTAATATGATTATCCGTAAAGATTGATTTAATTTAAAATAGTTACATGAAAAGAAGAATACTATTATATAAAATATACTAATCATGAATAAAATACTAGCTCTTATCACAATATTTCCTATAACACATGCAAGGAGTTCAAATTTAATACTACATATAATGTCTTATATATGTGATTTGTTTCCCTATATCCAAATTCGATGTAACTTATGACTAACTATACTCATAGTTTTTGAATATAATCAATCTCTATATCTCAAAATGATAGTTTTTTCATATAACATAGAATTTTATAATGACTTAAGAGTTTCTATCACCCTAAATTGTCATATTAGTTCCCCACTATGACGAGAACCTGGAAGTTCCACAACATTATTCTTAAATATAAATTCTATAGTTGGAATAAAAATTTGAGGGTTATAAATTATAATAACTAATATAGTTGGACACTCATATGACTTTTAGGTTCTATCTTATGGTGTAAACTTTTGGTAATTTTAATTTTAAAAGATTATAAAAATGAGATATTATAGTAGGAAATAAATATTTAGATGTTTGGTTGGATATTACTATCCATGTTAGACCTTAGACTTTAATATTATTACTAATTAATATTATTAGTTATGTACATTGATATAGTTATAAAAAATATGATAATTGGTGTTCATGGGGATGTAGGATACTTTTTGTACATCATGAATAAAATATCATCAATTAATAATTCAATAAATTCTTTATCCTATCAATTATTTAATTATATTTAATATCTCAATACCATTGATTAAAACTATATAGTGTAAAAAAATACATATACATGTTGTTTTATATATAATTCTAATATCTTGAAATTCAAAGATAAAGACTCCCAGCACATAGGTTGAAAGCATCCTCATGCAACTTGCTTGATTAGATATATCATGATAAAGGGATAATATTACAAGGTACGTGTTCGAATGAATTTTTATACCTCTAAGAAATTCAATTCAAAATATATGTGTCTCATGATGGGATTCTATATGATAACCATGGGAATTGGGATACTTTACCTAATTCCATAGAGAAAGGGTCCTTGTGGGTCACACTAAAATTTTAAACAATTTTTTTTTTGTAAAATAAAACTATCATTTATTATTTATTAGTTGAATAAATATTATTCCCCCTTGTAGTTTAATAATTATTCATATTTTCTAGATTACATATATTTCTTCACCGGTAGTTTGAGAGAATATTTTGTGAGTGGAATATTTAATAACTGTTAATTTTTTATTTAGTGATTTTAAATTTTATTTATTTATTTGTGAAAAATGGAGTGACATTTATTTATAAAAATAAATTTTTAATAACCGTGGTTAAATAATTATTTTTTTGGGAATGGTGAATGGATTTTATTGGAACTATGAGAAGTAATATATATTGAATATTATATGTATAAAAAATATTTATTTTAAATCAAATGATTAGTTCATGTAATCAAATGAAAATTATAATATTATTATAGACATGGGGTTCCTTCAAAATTAAGAAAAATAATAAAGGCATGTTTTTAATTATTATTTTCAAAACCTGGTGGTATATAAACGGATGGTACATGAATCGAATAACAACTTAGATGGGGTGGGGGGGATTATTTGTTGCTTTTTATAAGTTTCAAAATAACTAAAAACATTACCCCGACAACCTTCAATGATTTATATCCTTATCAAAATGTAGTAAATACTCATCCATGAAATTGTAGGAAGGAATGAAAAGGAAAAAAATAATATGTTTTATCCATAGTGTGAGAACCTACATCCTCTCTATATCCACTCTCGTGGGTCTATAGAAAACCACTATTATGAAGAAGTGAATAATACTTGTTCCAAATCCCATTTGACAACTTCTATATCCAAATAGGAATGATTATAATGACTCTTATTAGATTTCAATGTTTTTTAATAAAAAAATTGATCCAAAAAAAACAATAAAAACTTTTTTGAATCTACTCTATAATTTTTCATTCTTAATCCTTAGTACACTTTGGATAAACCCGTTTTTCTCAGTACGGTAATGATGGTTCTATTTTTTATGTACTAAAAACTCAATAAAAATATTCATCAATCATGTGGGAAATTTAATATTCAAAGTTTCTAGTGTTATGTCGATTGCACATATTTAATTGTTATAAATGATCAAATGATATAATTATATAGTTATAGGAAATGCAAAAAACTATGGTGGGAAACCTGAACACATTTATGCTTCCTCAAATATTAACTCTCTAAAATTATTTTTTATTTAATCATTAATCTTTAAATTCATAAAACCTCATCATATTTCCCTAAGATTTAAAAAAAATTCAATTCATGATTTACATTTTCAACCCTTCATATTTTTCTCAAAATGATAATGATCGATTTTGGTTCTGATTTTCTATGTATGAATAACAATGATCTAGGTTTTAAATTTATGAGAATGAAGAATCTAAATCATGGTTTCTATTTTAACTATAAAAATGGTTCCTATTTTCTCAAAATCTTCATTATGATTTTCTCATAAATCATGTCATGATTTTCTTAGAATCTCGATAATGATTTTCTAAGAAAACTGGTTTTGATTTGATCAAAAGCAAGGATATGATTTCATCAATAAACTGATTCATATTTGATCAGAATCATGGTTTTGATTTTCTCAAAAATATGATTATAATTTATTAAAATATTGGTTATGATTTTCCTATAAATATGGTTCCAATTTTCTCTGAATATTGGTTTTGATTTTCTTGGAAAACTTGTTATGATTTTCTCTGAATCATGGTTTTGTTTTTTTAGAAAACTTATTCCAATTTCCTCTAAATCTAAGTTCTGATTTTCTTCGAGAATTGGTTATAATTTTCATAAGAACTTTGTTATTATTTTTCCATAATCTTGGTTCTAATATTCAGAACAATGATTCTGGATCTAATTTTATGAATCATCTTAGTGATTCATGATTTTATCAAACCTCACCACCATTTCATGCAAATATTTTATCATTAATGTTTTCATGATTTATGGGAACTTCTTGATCATAAAGGCATCATCTGATTTTGTTTAAAAAGATTGAAAATTTTATTATCTTTTGACCTCCCAATATTCTTCATCATCATATTTCAATACTATTCATTAAACAAATACCTCTTCATTCATCAACATCTATCTCAACAAGTTATTTCTTTCTAACTCTGCAACATCAATCATCGTGGATTAACAAAACAATCATATACAAAAAAGATTAATTTCAAACAAATAGAAAAACATTTCTAAAACAATTTATCCCAAAGGTACTTCAATCTCCCCCTTTGGATTTGTTGGCATCCCTTGTTAACAACTTTTCTAACTCTTATATTTTTTTACAACTAATTATTTGAAAAAAATTGAATTTTTTTAACATTTATCCAAACATATCATTTGTCAAAATAGTTTTTCTTGACACCAAACTACTATATAATGTAATGTTTTTGAAGGAATTCTATCCCTCCATGGAGGGAAAATGTTCTGTCCATGTAAAGATAACTCCCCATCAATGTTCATGTTCTCTCTATCACATCTTTTCATTTCTCAGTCATCTTTTTCTCTCCCCCATTATATGATTACCACAACATCAGATTCAAAAAAAAAGATATGTATAACTTCATACAATGTAAATAACTTATTTCATTATCTCCCCCTTTATGAAGAAAATAATATGATGATGGGGGTTCTTCTTCATGAAGTTTAAGAAGAGATGAGACGAGGTTGGACATGAATTTTCATCATCAATTGAACTAACCTTTCCTTCAACATTGATTATGTAAAGATATCAGCAATTTGATACTTCATAGAAATGTATTCCAGATAAACATCTCCAACATCCAAATTCTATTTCATTATGTGAAAAATTATATCAATGTGATTGATCTTGAATACTAGATAGGATTATTATAAAGATAAATTGCAATCTGATTATAAAAAATTATCTTGAATTGTTTATATACAATTACATTCAAATTATCCAATTGAACATTCATCCACAATATTGTAGTGCAATTCTGAGTGGTTACAACATATTCGTATTCGGCTATGGTCCATGTTACAAAACATTTTATCTCACTATGACAATTATCACAACATTCACCCTAAAAATGTCCTTCCATAAGATAAAAATCTATAATAACAATCTCTATATTAATCTACATTAGTAAAACCAATTAAGAAAATCTTATGATCTCTTTTGTTTAAAAACCCATGTGAATTTGTTCATGTTACATATGTCATAATCCAATTTACTATCAACACATGTGATTCTTTCAGATTTCTTTTATTCCTTGAAAATAAATTGACACTATAAACAATATCAGTCCTTGAAGCTATAAGTTAAATAAAACTTCTTACGGTCTTTTGAAAGTCTTTCTAATTCACACTTATTCCATATTCATCTTTACTCAACTTTTTTCTCACGGAAATAGGATTTGATACATCATTAGATTCATCCTTCCAAAAATTCATTAAAAATTTCCTAGAATACTTTTCTTAATATAATAAAATATATTTTTCTTTATATATAACCTTTAATTCAAAGAATAAAGTTAATTCTCCCAATATTATCATTTCAATCCTCTTCATCATTTGTTCAAAAAACTCTTCACATTTTTTTAATCCACATAAATAATTATAGAATATACATAAACTATTACAATTAATCCTATAGAGTAAAAATATTTTACAAAAAAGTTGTCATCAACTTTTCCTTTTGAAATTTTAATTATTATCAAACAACTTATAACCATCAAATTCCAATAATATGGACTTATTTCACCCCATAAAATGATTTATTCAACTTAAAAAATATATTTTACTCATCATCAAGTAGAATCCCACAAGTTTTTTCAAGTAAAATTCTCCCTCAATATCACTATTAATGAATAATGAATTACATCCGTATGATAATCTATGTAATTCCAATGAGCATCTACAACAATATTCATTAAAATAGTTTCTAGCCTTAAAATGGGGGAAATCGTTTCAAAAAATTACAAACCTTCCACCTGTGTATATCCTTTACAAGCATGTTTTTCTTTGATTATTGAAACATCTCTATCCTCGTTAAATTTTTTTTATAAACCATCTTGGTTCTGACAACATTTTTAATTTTTGGTCCTAGAACAAGTTACCATGTCTCATTCTTCTCAATCTCATGAACCATTCAATTCATAGAATCTTCCCATTCTTATTGTTGAGTAGCCACTAAAACTGATTTTGGTTCCACTTTATAGAAATGTGATGTCGGATTTTCTAATCTGAACTTCATTCCAGTCTAAACTAGAGCCTTCTGATTACCAATAATGTTTTATGATTGAACATGTATTTTATAAGGTAGGAAATTTCAATTTCTCTTTCCTAGATTAATTTTTTTCATCACATGATTCTTCAAAATCATGTTAAGAATTTTTAGAATTACTTTTACTATTGATGGAAATATAAAATTTAACCTCCTCATCATTCTCAAAAATATTTTTTATGGATCTTTTATTTTCAATAACATTCATATCATATGAGTCCTCCATCTTTAGTAAATGTTTGTTCCAAAACATGTAACTTCCCTAATTTGGTGAATAACCAATTAATGATCCTTCATCAGCTTTCTCATCATAATTACCAATGTCGGAATTTTTGAAATGGAGAAAACATGGACTTACAAAATAATTGAAGTATTTCAATTACAGTTTTTTATTCCACATTTCATAAGGATTCATGTGTGTTTCTTGTCTCAAACATCATCAATTTCAAAAAATGTACAAGAGTATTAACATGCAGTACCCCCGATTTGAGGAATATGACCTTTGTTTAAGTTCGTTTTTTCTTTTTGAAGTGGTTGGGTTAAGTTTGTAAAATTGGGGTAATGCATATAATGTTGTAGAAGTTGTTCAATGGTGCACGGTTGGTGCATGGTCTGAACAAGCCATGCGGCCATCCCAGGAAATTGTGTACCCTTGATAGTGGGCTCCCCATGGGTGGTTCATAGTATGTCAACCCGTATAGGCAAGCCGTGCGATGTCCTTGGGTGAGACAGTGGAAACCGCAAGGTTGGTGCACAGTTTTCCAAACTGTGAAGGGTAACCGTGAGGCAAATTAATGATTGGGTTTTTAAGTTCTGGTCCAATCAGGATATTCCATTCTTCCATCATTCATCTACCCTCTAATGGGCCACGAAGGAGTTCCAATTTTCTGAGGATGGGGGAGATCCTTATCTCGTTTTGGAGAAAAATTGAAGGGGATTATTGGTGGATCGAAGGCAGTTCTCCTCAGGTAAGTCCCTCTATTGGTTATTTGATGTTTTGGTTAGAGTTAGCCATCTCCCTCTCTTAGTTTCCTAGATCTAAAAGGGTTTCATGTAGATCTATGATTGTGTTTCCTTTGTGTGTTAATGGTTGAGCTTGTTGATTTTCGGGAAGGGTTTTTAGGTGTTTTCAAGGAGGCATTCACTCGGTTTGGAGTGTGTTTGGGCAATGGGTCGATTTCTCCAAACCCTAAGAGGTATGTGGCTTCTCTCCCAAATCTATATTGTTATAACATAAAGCTTGGTTATAATTAATTTGTGTTTCTTAAAATCAATTGTTTCTTTCATGTGAAAAATTTATTGGAAATCCCTTTGGTTGTGTTTTGGAGATATTTGAGAAGAATGGTTTTTTGGGTAAAATGCTCTTGTTGTGAATTTAAAATGGGTTGTTTTTTTGAATTAATTAAGATGTCTTGTGAAATAGTTTTTCAATAAAGGGGTTTTTTTATTGACATGGTAATTGGCATGTAAAAAGGGTGGAAGGTGTTTTCAATAAATGTTTGATTTATTGAAGTGGTTTGGGAAGTAATTGAAATGGTTAATTACATATTTCGGTGACTAGGTGGGTTATATGCTTGGTTATGGATTTTTTGAATGTTGTGTGGAATTGGGAGAGAATTACCACTATAAAAAGGGGATTGATAGTGGATAGAAGGTCCACCAACAATAATAAGTAGGCGGGAAGTACAACTTGAGTCGATTGGTATTGAATGGGTTGGACGAGAAGTGCCACCATGTTTTGTATTGTGCTTTTTGGTGATGTTTTTAGATGTGGTTTGTGAGTGAAATATGAAAATTGTAATCCTCTTGTGGCATGGTTGAATTAGATTCCTTGTGCGGTATGGTTTATTTGGCTTCCATGTGTGGAATGTTTGGCTTATGGCATGTTTGTCTTATAAACAATTGGTATCTTGGTTTTTCTTTATATAAAATATTATATATAAATGTGAAAATGGAATTATCCTAGTGGTGTGTGTAGGGAATTTAGTGGCGGAAATCCTACTGAGTAGTTGTACTCACCCCTTTCTTTGGTACTTTGGTGTCTTTGCAGATGTCGTGTACCATGACGTGGGAAAAGGTAAGGCATCGCCCTATTTTAGTGGTTCATTGTGATGTTTTGGTGGAGGTTAGAGCTTGGATATTAGTTTAGAGTTTTGGTGGTGACATGGATCATGGTGTTTTATTTTTTAGTTTCTTCTTTGTACTCTAATGATTTGTGGACATGTTTAGTTGAATGTTTTTGGGGTTTGTGATGGAATTTTTAGTATCACATGGTTGGGTTTGCAGGTGCATGAATCTTTAGTTATTGGTTGGTTGAGTTGGGTTATCTTCTTAAGTGAAAATTGTTCCCCACTACTTTTTAAAGCCCTTGACATTTATCGCCAGCATTTGGCTTTTTGGGAACATCGCTTAAGGCCAAGTAACACTCAAATCCTCTTCAAGACAATGAGGTAGGGGTGGGTGTTACAAGTGGTATCAGTTTTTTTGGTCCTTTGGAGTTGTTTCTCGGATTTGGAGTTGACATTCGTTATGGTATATTCTTTTATTCGGAATGGTATCAAGACATTGGAATGTCTGAACATGGAATGTATATCATAAAATGACAGAGCTAACCCTTTTATGCTGAACTTCATGTTATCAGCGAGTAGGGTACATAAGTGTTTTGGAGACAATTATAGGAATTTAAATTCTCATTGTCGTGGGTGTATCCAATGATATGTGCATGGAATATATGCTATAAATAACATCCCTCAAAGATGCATATTTCATTGGTCATTATGTTTTATGGGATTAATTGAGAAATGATTTTTCAAATGAATGAAATTGTAATGTGAATAAATTTGGTATTTGGAAAATGTTTTGGTTTTCAAAAATGGTGAAATAGGGAAAAAGTGGAAAGGTGTAAATCCTCGTTGTGATAGTTTTGTGTAATGCGATTTGAAATGGGAATTATTGATGACTATAGAAGTGAGACTCATGGTTTTTTGTTTTCTATTTATGGAAATTGCACTGGGTTGGCGTCGTAGAGACCAACTGGAGGGGCCAATGAGAATGTGGTTCAACATAATCCCCATGTGAACTAGCAGTTAGTCCCGATCATATTGCAAGCTTTCCAAGTTGTGGGAAGTTTGAATAGAGTGGAAGATAGAAATCATTTTGATTATGTGTCTCAGTTTCAAAATCAAGATCCACCCATATTTAGGGGTGATTCGAACCCAGAAAGGGCAGTGGCATGGCTCTCTAGAATGATAAGAATTTACGAATTCTTGGGGATGCCGGTAGAGCTGAATGTAAACCTAGAAACATATAGGCTATAATATCTTTCACTTCACTAGTGGGAGTTGGTAGTCCAAGTGGGAATAGACAAGGGTATGACGTGGAAAGGATTTGAGGAATTGTTTAATAAACAATTCTACCCACATACATTCAGAATTCAGTGCACAAAAGATTTATTCAGTATGAAGTAATATCATATGTCTGTGATAGAGTTTGATGCTATGTTTATGAGCTTAGTGTTGTTTTCGCCTGAGGTGGTGGGTAGCACGTCGTTGAAGGAAAGGATCTTCGAAGCGGTGTTATGGAAAGACATCTGTTCAAAAATAATATTGTTGTGTATCTGTGATTACACAGAGATGGTGAATTGAGCATCGGTGGCTGAGCAGGATTTGTTGGGAGATCTGGGCAGAGGAAGCATGGTGGTACCCATGGAAAATAGTGGGAAATCTAATGCTGGGTTCAAGAGTAGGAGGGACACTTATACCTAGGGCAGGATTATGGGACATAATACAAAGGCATGATTGGTAAATCTTCCTCTGAATCCCCAGAGCAAACTGAGATGTTTTCAGTGTGGCTCTATGACACACATCAAGCGGTACTATAAAACACAACCTCGAGAATGTCACAATGTCAATTAGATTGGTCATCTTCAGCACTATTGTAGGAATGATCTGAGGTCAAGTGCGCGTGACACTCCTTCAGGATCACAGAAGTCGTATGCTTTGACGAGATGCTGACAGATGCATACCCCTCGTCAGTAGAGAAAAGTCATTCATGGTGATTCTCAAAACACCACTACTCCTCAGTAGGGAAATAAAGAGTAGAGTGTGGAACCCAAGGCATTGTTCGAAGCTGATCAAGTTGTGGTGGATGATCAGTCGGGACCATCCATGGTGCAAGGTACTATTCTATTAAATTGTACATTTATGCAAGTGTTGTTTGATATGAGTGATTCACACTATTGTATTGATGCATCTGTGCTAGCGTTGCTGGGATTAAGGGTAGAAATGATGCCTTGGGTTTTGAAACATCAAACTCCTCTGGGTCGAAGAGAGTGTCGAACCTTCTTGTGTAGATCATGTTGTATCATTGTGGGTGAGGTAGAGATAATGTGGAATGTCACAGTGATTCAAATGGATGGGTATGACGTAATCCTAGGAATTGATTGGCTAGTGGTATTTAAGGCCCACATCGATTGTAATGTGAGAAAAGTGGATTTTATAGAACACGATGGCGTTAGACATCTCTTTAGAGGAGAGAGGCACGAAAGGAATGGTGCAATGGGTTTGTTCGAACTAGCAGTGAGAACATTATCATATCGTTTGGTACTGTTGTCATTTGAATAGGTAGAAGGTGTTGAGAATAGTGTTCTTCTGGTAGTGGTGGATTAGTTCATGGATGTTCTCCCCAATGAATTCTCTGGGTTACCTCCCATAAGAGAAGTAGAGTTTACGATTGATCTCCTTTTATGGAAAAGTCTTTTCTCACATTTGTCTTACCGAATGGCACCTACTAAATTGCAGGAATTGAAAGTCCAGTTGGAAGAGTAAGAAAACAAAGCTTTTATCTATCATAGCACATCTCTGTGGGCAGTGTCGGTGTTGACTGTGAAAAATACGGATGGAAATTTAAGTCTTTTTCTTAATTATCATAAACTTAACCAAGTTAGATAATGAACATATATCCACTTCCACAAACTGATGATTTGTTTGACCAGTTGAGTGGATCCCAGTGGTTCTCCAAGATCGACCTAAGGTTGGGATATCATCGATTATATGTGAGGAAAGACGATATTCCTAAAACATCTTTCATAAGTAGTTATGGCCATTATGAATAGGTGTTTACATCCTTTGGTCTAACGAATGCAACAACAATGTTCATGGAATTGATGAATCACATATTTTAGAGATATCTAGTTTCAGTTGTGGTGGTCTTTGTAGATGATATTCTGGTGTATTCAAAGACAAGGGTCGAGCATGAGCAGCACTTGGTGACATTACTTGTGATCTTGAGGGATCATTGGTTGAATGCCAAATTGTCCAAGTGTGAATTTTGGATATAGGAAGTCTGTTTTCTTGGCCATGTGATTTTTGAATGTGGTGTTTCAGTTGATTTGTAAAATATAGATGCTTTTATCTAATGGAAACCACTAACGAATGTGTTTGAGGTACGTAATTTCCTCAGTCTAGCTGGGTATTATCGGAATTTAGTTTGTGATTTTTCATGTTTGTCTTCACCGATGACAGCTTTGACAAGAATGAATGTTCTATTCCTGTGGAATGAGCAGTGTATGTAGTGTTTCGAAGAGCTAAAGGGTCACCTTACATTAGCAAAAATCTTTTTTTTCTAGAACCAGTAAAAAGGTATGTTTTGTATTGCGATGCATCAGGATTAGGGTTCGGGTGCATTCTCAAGAAAGGGAATCATGTGGTTGTGTATGGCTCACGACAGTTGAGGGTGTATGAGAAGAACAACCCAACTCATGATTTGGAATTGGCAATATTGGTCCATGCATTGAAAGTGTGGTGTCATTATATATTCAGTGAAAAATTCACGGTATATATAGATCATAAGAGCTTGAAGCACATTTCTCACAAAGGGATTTGAACATGAGGCAAAAGAGATGGATGGAATATTTACATATGTTTGATTTTGACATAATGTACACAATGGGAAAGGGAAATTCAGTGGCGCATGCATTAAGTAGAAAATCATATTCTCAGGTGGTGAAACAGGAATTTGGACCAGTGTCAGTTGATAACAGCTATAGCTGATATGTGGTTGGAATTTGAGGACCAGGGCAATAGAGAGGTCTTATTTCCAGTTTACATGATTCCTGACTTGGTTGGCCTGGTTAAAGTGGCACATATATCTGATTCTGAGTGTGTGAACATGTGGTTGAAACTCAATAGTGGGGATACCATTGATGGTTGGAAACTAAATATAGATTCATTTTTTCGTTTTCAGAATCGGATAATTGTACCAGTTTCATGTCAGGAGTATCTTCTCAGGGCATATTATCATTCCAAGTGGGTTGTTCATCCTGGAAGTCATTAAATTTATAAAGCATTGAAAGCACAGTTCTGGTGGTATGTTATGAAAAGAATAGTGGATGAGTTTTTTTTGAGATTCTTGACTTTCCATCGGGTCAAGGCAGAGCATCAGAGGCCAGCAGGAATGTTGTTGTCTTTACCAATCCTTATTTGGAAGTAGGATCGATTAGAGATGGATTTTGTCACAGGTCACCCATGAATGGTCAAAAAGCACGATTCAATTTGGGTGATAGTGGATCGGATATTGAAGTCATCCCATTTCATTCCAATTCATGAATCTCATATGGTGGAGGATCTATCCAAAATATATATCTGCGAGGTGGTAAAGATGCATTGTGTTCCAGTTTTGATTGTATCTGATAGAGATCCGGGGATTACATCTCATTACTGGAAATCATTACCGAAAACTTTTGGAACTATGTGGACCATGAGTACAGCGTATCACCCTCATATGGATGGTCAATCCAAGAGAACAATACAAACATTGGAGGATATGTTGCGGGCTTGTGTCATGGATTTTGGTGGATTTTGGGAGGATCACTTATCATTGGTTGAGTTCTCATACAATAACAGTTATCAGGCATCAATACATATGGCTCTGTTTGAAGTGTTGTATGGGTAGCTGTGTCGTTCTCCACTATGCTGGGTGGAAATGGGTGAGTCCTTGATGGTTGGACCGAGCCTTGTCCAGGAGACTAAGGAGAAGATCAAGTTAATCAGGAAGATAATGGAGATGGCTCAGAGTCATCATAAATCATATGCAAATAATCGTTTACGGACATTGTCGTTCTAGGTGAGTGATCATGTTTTCTTGAGGATCTCTCCTAGGTTGGGACATCATCAGTCTAGGAAGCATGGAAAGTTATATTTGAGGTATATTGGACCTTTTGAGATTATTGAGTGGGTTGGTGAGGTGGATTATCATTCGGCTTTTCCACCTAGGTTCTGTGCGGTGAAAAATGTGTTTCATGTGTCGCATTTGAAAAAGTAACAGCTAGATTCAAGCCATGTTATTCGATGGGATCATATTGAGCTAGAACCATATGCTTATTTGGTGCACGAGCAAGTACAGGTTGTGAATAGGCAAGAGAAAGTCTTGCCGGGGAAAAGCATCAGTTAGGTTCAGGTTTTGTGGAAGCATGGCTATATCCAAGGGGAGACTTAGGAGATGGAAAAAGAGATGGTTGAGCAATGGTCGATGCTCTTTTAGCGAATGGTGGGTAAAATACTTTCCGAGGACGAAATTTCAATGGTGGGGAGAATTTAGAACCCCCCCAGTTTGAGGTATGTTAGCCTTGTTTCGGTTTGTTTGTGCTTTTGGAAGGGAAAGGTTGATGTTTGGAAAATTCATGGAAAAAATTTTAAAGTTGTGGAGGTTGTGCATGGGAAAATGGTTGGTGCACGGTATGAACAAATAGTATGTCCATCCCAAGAAACCGTGCACACATGATAGTGGGCTTGGCATGGGCGGTGCATGGTTTTTCAAACCATGCGGGCAAGCCGTGTGAAGTCTCTGGGTGAGATAGTGAAAATTTCATGGTTGGCACACAGTTTTCCAAACCGTACAGGGTAACTGTGCTGCCACTTAATGTTTGGATTTTTAAGTCCTGGGCCACTCGAGACTTCCCATTCTTCCATAATTCTTCCTACCACTTGTGGATCACATGGGAGTTCTGATTTTCTGAGGTTCAGGGAGCTCCTTAGCTCGGTTTAGAGGAAAATCAAAGGGGTTTCTTGGGCGATCAAAGACGGTTCTCCTCAGGTAAGACCCTCTTTTGGTTCTTTGAGGTTTTGGTTAGGGTTATCCCTCTACCTCTCTTAGTTTCCAATATCTACAAGGGTTTCATGTAAATATAGGGTTGTGTTTCCTTTGTGTGTTATATTTTGATCGTGTTGATGTTAGGTAAGGGTTTTTGAGGTGGTTTCGAGGATGCATTCACTCAGTTTGGAGTGTGTTTGGGAGAATTGTCAGTTTCTCCAAACCCTAAGAGAAAGGTGGCTTCTCTCTCACCTCCATTTTGTTAGAACCTGAAGCTTGTTTACAATAATTTTCTATTTCTTAAAATTAATTGTGTTTTTTATGGATGAAATTTATTTTAAATCCCATTGGTGGTGTTTTGGGGTTTATTTGGGAAGAAAGGGGTTTTTAGGTAAAATTCACTTGTTGTAATTTTAAAATGGGGATTTTAAACTAGGTTGTTTTCGTGAATTAATTAATATGTCTTTTGAAATATTTTTTCAATAAATGTGTTGTTTTACTGAAATGGGAATTGGCATGTAAAAAGTGTGGAAGGATATTTTCAACAAATGATTGATTTATTGAAGTGGTTTTCCATGTAATTGAAATGGTTAATTACATATTTTGGGGACCATGGTGGGTTATATTCTTGGTTATGGCTTACTTGAATATTGTGTTGAAGTGGGACAGAACTACCACTATAATAAGGGGATGGATAGTGGATGGAAGAGAAACCATCAATAGAAAGTTGGCGCGAAGTACCACTTGAGTGGATTGGTAATGAATGGGGTGGATGGGAAGTTCCACTATGGTTTGTTGTGTGATTTGTCAGTGATTTTTGTATATGGGGCTTGTTAGTGGAATATGAAAATGATAATCGTCTTGTGGCATGGTTGAATTGGATTCCATTCGTGGAATGGTTGATTTGGCTTCCTTTTGTGGCTTGTTTGGGTTATGACATGTTTGTCTTATAAACAATTAGTATCTTGTTTTTCCTTTATATAAAAAGTTTTTTATAATTGTGCTAATGGTTTTATCCCAGTGGCGTGTGTAGGGAAGTCAGTTGGGGAAATCCTACTAAGTAGTTATAATCACCCCTGCTATGTCACATTGTTTTATTTGTAGATATTGTGTACCATGACGTGGGAAAAGTTAAGTCATCACACTCCTTTAGTGGTGAAATTTTATGCTTTGGGGGAGCGTGGAGCTTACAGATTAGTGTGGAGCTGTAGTGGTGACATGGCTCGTGGTGTTTTGTTGTTTAGTTTCCACTTTGAACTCTCATGTATTGTGGAAATATCTACATAAACGGTTTTGGGGCTTGTGATTGAATTTTTAGTATCACATTGTTGGGTTTGAAAATGCTTGCATTTTTAGTTGTTGGTTTGATGAGTTGGGTTATCTTCTTAAGGGAAAATCATTCATCACTGATCCTTAAATCCCTCAGCATATATTTCCAGCCTTTTGTGCCTTGGGAACATCGCTTAAGGTCAAGTAACCCTCACTGCCTTCTAAAGCTAATAAAGTAGGGGTGGGGTGTTACATAACAGCTTCTTTCTAATAGAATTTTAGATGTTTTCATTTAGCTAACATAATTCTTCCCATTTTTACCAAGGTTCTTTACTTTATTTCAAAATCTCTATTTTTATATGAAGTATTGGGAGTATAATACAAATTTTTTATACCATTATTTCTCAAAATATCTTCAAAGTCATTATTTGTGAATTTTGTACCACTAATTATTTTAAATTTCCTGATGGAAACCCCTAATTATTTCTCAATATATTTTGTAAATAATTTGAACATTTCAATTGCCTCTGACATGTGATTCATAAACATGATGTTTTTCATCCACGTGAAATCATCAATCAAAGTGATAATGTATAAGTCTCTTTTTATTGATTGATGTCTCATCAGTAAACATAAATCAGAATAAATAAGATAAAGGTGTTTTGTTGATTAAACCTCAACTCTTTTATGGATTTTGATAGTTATCTTTAATTTTTAGAAAGTCATAAAAATATCTTCAGATGTTCATTTCAATTCTATAAAATTCCCAACTACCTTTTCTTTAGGAATTTAATTCATGTTTTTATTCCCATGGTGGCCAAGTCTTCGGTGCCAAAACTTGTATTCATCTTCGACACTCAAGTAATAAGAGTTATTAAATTATATTATTTAAAATATATTCTCACTGTTTCTTTCTCCTTTTATATTTAGATCTCTATCTTTAATACTTTTGATGTTACTAGAATCCTTTCTGAATATTAAATCTTTTCCATCATCACAATGTTGACTTCCATAATGAATGTTATATTTTGTACCATCAACAAGTAAAACATCATTATATTTCAATTTATTTACTTCAATATCTACTATTATAATTCATTTTATTTTTAAGGAACTATCATTGAAAATGTTACTGACCCTCCATCATGAATTTCAACAAGTTTCATGATTTTTATTGCGCCTTTTATTTGTAATTAACAACCACTATCATGTATCCTTGTTTTATTCCTCTTAATTCTATTCAAAGTTGTCTTAGTACCAAAAGATCTTTCCTATACCTTATTCTTGTCATCTTTGTTTTTTTATTTCATATAAAACGTGCCGTAGAAATCCTATCATACATCCTTTTAGATGATGACCAGATAGATCACATCTTATACAAGCATCTTTGAGATATTCTAATTGATTCATTGTTGGAATGTTTCCAACATCCTGGTAATTCACCTTTTCAACTTCCTGTAAGTTAGGAAAGTTACTCATTCTACTTTTAGTATTTCATCAATTTTTCTAAAACCTTCATTGGGGTAATGATAAGTTTTTCCAATAATTATACGCTATGTTACCATAAATTCTACAACACCAACAATAGCCATAAAATCAAGATTTTATATTCAAAAATGATGTATATTGACTAGAGAGGAAGTTTACCTCCATAATTTCATCATCCTCTTAGACATTTTTTGGATATATGATACTTGATGTTTTCATTTAACTCATCATCTTCTTTATCATTAGAATAACAAGTTTCCCCTTTTTTAATATCTTGGATTTTCATATTTCTCATAACTTCAAAATCGATTTTATCATTCATTTTATTTTTAAACATTGAGTCTTTCAGCATTCCATAAGAAAAGAGAATGTAATAAGATTTATCAATAGATAACTCATACTTATGTTCTAAAGAAGAAATTTTAAAATCAAATAGCTTTGGAATAATTCTCACAAGTTTCTTCACAATTTTAGAATCTTCCAAGATATCTCTAAATCTTCTTATATTGAAAAAAATTCATTTACTCTTGTGGAGTATTTATCATTTGTTTATTCATTAGTCAATATGATGTCTTCAAATCTAAAATGCCAATTTTTTTTCTTCTCTTCATTGACATTATTATTCCCTTCAAAGATTCTTTCTATTTTTTTCGACATACATTTTTTATGTTTTGAGACCCATCACTTTTTGATAAATATTTTATGGCAAGGACATAAGGATTAAATTTATCAAGTTACCATAATATTATATAGGTATCTTATTAGAAATGATATGATAGATTCTTTCACAATAGGTGGAAAACTAATAGTAGTAGAATCAATAAATACCATGCGAATAGATTTGAGAGATGAAATCATCATATTTTTAAATTTATAATAAAATTTTCTTTCGAATGTTGATGTTCCTTTATAATTCACAGAATTGATATTATCCCTGATAATGATTCAATAAGGGAACCTACCTCTGATACAAATTAAATTTATAATTCTCTAATAACCAATAAGAAGGGAAGTGAATTAGTTCTTCACTTTCTATATGTATCAATACTACTAAAAACATTCCCGCACAACTAATAAAGATTTATATCCTTATAAAACATTATTAAATACTCATTAATGCAATGGTTGGAAAGAAAGAAATCACACATGATTTACACGTTTGGGCCTTAGTGTAAGAAACTACATCATTTCCATATCCACTCACATGGTTCTAAAAAAGTACACTATTATGAAGAAATGAATACAACATTTTCCAACCCCTATTAGACACCTTCTATATCCTAATAAGAAGGATTATAATGAATATATTGGGATTATATTGTTTTATTATAAAAAATTTAGACAAAAAATTAATAATAAAATTGTTAAATCATTTCCAAATATTCTCAGTCTGAATCCTCAGTCCGATTTTGCTGAGTCCTATTTTCTCAGTACAATAATGATGGTTATGATTTTTCATAACCTAAAAAGAAATAAAAATATTTTTCAATCAGATGATAACCTCTCACATATAATTTTATAGTTCTTGGCATTTTCTTGTTTGTATAAAAGTTACAAAGGAACAAAATTCTGCGAAAGTATTTATAGGAATCTCTAAAAATAAGGACAAGAAACATGAAAACATTCCTACTTATTCAAATCTCATGCTCTCTAAAAATCATTTACATTTAATCATAAATAGTTAACTCTGTCAAACCTCTTTATAATTATCTAAGATTTATGAAAAATTGAAATTTATGTTTGAATTAATATACTCTTTATATAATTCTCTATAATATAATGATGGATATGGGGTATGATTTTTTGAGTATGATATAGCTGGATCGGGGTTCTAATTTTTATAGTGTGATATTGCTGGATATCGGTTTTGATTTTATTATAAATGTAGATTTGATATGGTCAAAGAACTATGTCCAATTTGGTTAGAATCTTGGTTTTGATTTTCTCCGAAAACAGTTTCTGATTTACTTAGAATCATATTTCAAATTTTCTCAAAAAATGCATTCTAATTTTCTCAGAATTATGGTTTCTAATTTCATAGAAAACTAATTCCGATTTTCACAGAATCATGGTTTCTTATTTTCTCATAAAACTAGTTCCTAATTTCAAATAATATTGGGTCCAATTTTTTAGGAATACGGTTGCAATTTTCACAATAATTGTTCTAATTTTACCAGAAAAATGGTTTGGAATTTCTCAGAATCCCAGTTCTAATTTTCTTAGAAAATTGGTTTCGATTTTCTCAGAATTTGATTTTAATTTTCTTAAAAAAAATTCTGATTTTCACATAATCATGGTCCCTATTTTATCAGAAACTGGTTCCAATTTTCTCCAAATCTTGGATCTTATTTTCTCAAAATATTTGTTCGGATTTTTATAACAAAAATGGTAGATCTAATTTTTAGAATATTTTTAGTGATTCTAATTTCATCAAATCTCTCTGACATTTCATCAAAATATTTTATCATGAATTTTTTCATTATTTTTGAGAACATCTTGATCCGAAAAGCATTTTCTAGTTTTGTTTAGAAATTTTGAATAAAATTGTAATTTTTTACATCCCAACATTCATCACTATCCTCTTTCAAAAAACATTCTGAACAAAAATACTTCTTCATTTAGCTAATTTTTTCTTAGAATATCTTTTTTTGAACTGATAAACATAAATCTTCTTGGAAAATGAAAACATTATAATAAATAAATGGATAGTTTCTAAAAAATTCAAAAAAATGATACAAAAAGTTATCAAAAAATATCATAATAAACACAATAATACTATATTCTAAAGTGTTTCCAAATTATTTTTCTTATGTGCAACAATATTCATAGAGAATTATATCAAAACCCTTGAGAGATACCCTAAGAATAATGCTCTAAAGAATGGATATCTACAATCATCCACCACCACTCTCAAGTCTAAATAGATCAAGTAGAACAATTCCTTTAATATACTCACAGGGAGATCAATGGATAATTATCCAATCATCTCGATTTACTATGCTAGAACATGAAAATTCATATAAATGTTTTCAATGGATTTTGGAATAGATGTGGACCACCACTAAATTAAATATTCCCTTGATTCCTATAATGTAATGATATTACATTGTATAGATATTTTAATATTTATAGGAACTGTATGAATTCATTTCAAGGTAAATAATAATTGGTTTATTTAATTATAAATAATATGTGATGATCTGGCATCATGGTTCCCACATTCAACAATCAATAAATCATTTACCCAATTCTATTAATCGAAAAAATCATTATCATTTAAATATCAAACTAACAATAAATAATGAAAAATATATTAATTGGTCGTGCTCCATCTAGAACATTGGCTACATCAGCAACCATCAAGTTTTATCACATGGTTTAGAATTATTTATAATTATTTAAATACTGTTGATTAATATATCCATTTATCATTATTTTTCAATTCCATTTCTATCATTCATTAATGAAAATAATGATATTTTTTATTCATGCAAACTATCAAAAATATAATCAAATTGGATAATTTTATAATAAAATTAGATTCAAATAACTCATCTGGAGGTATCAAGTATTCTTGCCAGTTAACATAAGAGAATATGTTGTGTAGCTCATTAGTACTCATCATATACCCATGTTCAATGACCCAAGATTTATTTCATAATTAATACATTCCATGTAGATTTATTACTTGTAGTATTTATATAAATAAATATTGTGTTTACTATGCTTGGATGGTGTACATTGTAATGGACTAAAAACAGTGTAACATTCTTACACAACATATTGTCTATTATTTAATGATGGTCCAACATGTATTCTTTTATATATAAATAATGACTCTCTAACATGTAAATAAGATTCTACAAAATGTGTATCACATTTACACACCATTTACTTTATATTTATCATGGAATGATTTCACGCTGAGTCCCATGCCATATTCCAGAGATAGATTGTTTGAAATTTTCATTCCATGTTGCTCAATAGTATATGCCCTGTATAATTCTATTTTACAAATAATTAAAAAATATTTTTTTAAAAAATATTAATACATATAAAAATGTGTTCATTTTGGTAATTAAGATATATGTACATCACATATAATGGGTTATATATATATATAAATTAAATTTATAATAATTTTTGGAATAATGGTCAAAACTACATATCATTTATAAGTCATAATAAAATCATTAATCTCTATGAATTCAAATATATCAGACTATATAAATACCATGTGTTCCATATGGTCATTAAGTAAGTAATACACTGCAAGAAATCATGTGTTATGTTGATTATTCCACACGTTGCATAGGTAAATAGTATACGAATATAATGAATATAGGTTAACTTGGACGGGTCCTCACCATGTTACCTCTGATGTAATTTTTTTTGTAAACATTTTTTTTAAATAAATTTATTTAATTTTTCAAAAAAATGATGGATGGAAATATCAGGAAAAAATTAAATGATAATTAAGATAATTAAAATGAATTATTAAAGATGGAAAATAATTAATTCAATCATGATTTATCATAAATATATATAATTAAAATAGATTTATCATTTCATTAAATGAATACTTAGTTTCACGTATGTGGATTATGATGGGCTTATACCAAACAATTTTAGGTGATTGGTTTACTTCTAATTTCTTATTATATTAAATTGTTTTCATTTGGGCCATCCCTCCTCTCATTGTGTAAGGGCCTCTAAACCCATGGTTTCTTTTATGTAAACAACATAGCAAAATATTTTATTCTCCACACATGCATGAGAGTTAAATAATATTAAATAAATGTATCTACCATACTAGTGGTGGTAGTTCATGTATATAGATGAGGTGGAAAAAATCAAAGAGAGATACATATGTCAATAGCTGGAAAGTAGAAACACAATCTATTTTAGGTTTTAATCAGTTTCTACACTATGTAGAGGAATATTTTATTAAATTCTAGATAAACTAACCTTTACTAAGATATCATGGTAATATCAATTTATGATTTTATTTATGTCTTTTTGAATGGCTATTTAATGATGGAAATTTTTTTATAATGAAAACATAAATTATTGCATCAATGATCATCAAAGATAGAAAAAAATAAGTTGGATTCTGCATAAAACTTATGTAAGAGATGGTTTAAAATTTAAGTTAATCTACTTAATATTTACCTACATGTAATAAAGATAAAATTATAATCGTATGTATAATAGTAAAATCCCATAATTATATATATATATATATATATATTATGTTTTCATAACCATACACTACTTAATTGAAAATCAAACTATATTTCAACGTGATTGACTAGAAAAATATCGGGTGCTTTCATTTAATGGTGAATTATGACATGATGATTTGGATTGAATTAACATTGTACACATCAAGTGTTAACTAAAAAAATGGTCTTCGTGTAACTAAGAGTAAATATTTTTTGAAATTTAATTGAAGGATTTTGATAATGGGGGGTCCACTAAAAAAATCATGGAATTGTGAGCTAATAACAACTGAATTTTGATTGCATGTCTAAAAACCTTAAAATTGCCTGACCATCCAATGTCATGGGTGATGATATAGAAAATATGGATCCCTTCCACTAAAATTTCCAATAAACGTGATATTATAAATACAATGAGGGCCATTGGGTTTCATTAAAATATTTTTAGATTAATAAAAATTATATAAGATTTATATATCTCCATTTTATAATATAACGTATGAAAAAAATGCTAATATTATTTTTATAAAAGAAAATAAAGATTACTTCAAACATATCATTATTATCTATAATTGATAAAAACTACCTACCCAATGGATAAAAAATTAAAGAGTGGAAATGGTGATCACATGTTAACCAACACCATGAATATAAACTTCATGCAATTGAAGAACTTTTATTGAGGAACCTGATAAATAGGTTATTGAGGAAAAGATGTATCTATATGAGAATACTGTAATCAATGACACATGTGTTTAGTGTCTCATGTTAGCATCATTGACCAATGACATTATATATAAAGATACCGATGTGGATGCGTATAGCATGATGTCTCAAATTTGGGTAGCTATTTAGAAAAGGTTATACAAGAAAGATAAAAGATATAAAATTATTTTTTACAACCAAACCTATAGATTGACACCATATGGGAATAATTTTTTAATTCTTATTGGATACGTTGAACAATTAGAGATATTATGATGCAATTCATTTTTAATTTGTGCAAAAATCTCTGAAATTCATAACTAGCAAGGTCCTTATTCCGTTTTATTACAAATTATAACATGATAAATATAGATAAATGTGTCTTATAACTTCTAAAATGATTCACTATGTGTAAAATGATGTTGTGATGACAAAACTATGTTATTTTTGGTGAATAAGATAAGGGGGAAGTAGTAAAATGGGACCAACACTCAAAACAAGTTTAAATCTTATGAGAATCATACTCCTATGAATAGGAAGTTCCAGATTCAATGAATGGAGAAGAAAGTGGTATGTTTTTCTTGTTGAAAGTAGAACCTTATACAAAGAAAATAATTATGATTTAAGTGGAATCTAAATGTTATTTTTTTATCATGTACTATATTTTAATTATCAACACATTGGGTATTAAATAATATTTTTATGCACACACACACACAAATATATCCAAATTCATGAACCATATATATTATGAATGATTTACATATGGGATTTGGATTTACAATAATCCATTGTTTTAAGGTAGTATTATATATCCATTAGACACTACATCCTTTACTTTATAATATGAATTATATAGGTTTTAAGATATTTGTATTATATACCAACTATTACCAGTAACATAATTTCTATATCATTCCTAGATAATTATTTTTTATTATAATGTTTAGAAATGGATTTTTTTATAAATGCAACATATGGTATGGTAAGGAACATTTAAATAAAGGCATTTTGTATTATATCATGAGAACCAAGTAATGGTAGTTGATAATGAATCTTGTTCACAGGAATCACATAACACCAAACAATGAAACCACCAAAAATGTCATATAAACATGAAGTGTTTGATAAATATCGATATAGACTTCGTAATAGACACTTTTTAGATAAAACAAAATAAATTATTTCTTTCTGGAATACATAGTAAAATTAGCTTAAAAACATATTATGAACATGAAAATATTTCCATAGATATTAAATTATTGGTACTCAAAAATGTGTGGTGGACTATTCAAAGTATAAGTTATAGTTTGGTATTCATACTTAAAAAAAATTTAGATGATTTTCATAGATATGGATATGTCTATATGATTAGGTATAAGTCTTAGTCCATTAGAAAATTAAAATAATTAAAAAAATTAACTAGAGATTAAAATTTTAATGGAAATAACCTCGATTCAATCAGATCGAGGTGGTTAATATCATAATCTATATTTTACCAAAATTATATGGGTGTTTGGGATTCGACCTCAATACAAAACGTCATACAAAAATAGAAGAATGATGTTATTCAATGGAGGAATTGTTCCATTCTAGGATTGTCTTGATCAATGATGATTCAGAGAGATACACTATAAATTTTATAGGGATTTGAATTATAATGAACAACAATGACACAAAAATTTCTACCAACTAAAGAGAAAAATATAACCCCCCTTCAGCTATGGAGTTGAAATAAACTTCTTTTTGCACATACATGTGTATGGGGATGCTATGAATTTTTAGGGCTTTCTTAGAAAAAACAAGCATCCAAGGGTACAATGTGTATATTTACAGGGAATTCTATGTAGAAAAAGGTACACTACGTATAATACCTCTTATAAATGAAAGTCAATGTCACTAGATGAGCCAAATTTCTTGGGGGGGAACATCATCAAGGAGGATAGCGGGAGAATGATTGGAATTGATTATGATGATATTCAAGATACCCAAGAGTTGGTTCAAGAACATATCCAATAGGTCCCCATAGAATATTTTCATAATAAAACAAAATTACAACATAAGTTCTCCAGAAAGATAACAAAAGTAGTAAAATATGATTTTCTAATAACTGAATATTGTGGCTCATTATTGTTTTAAAATAAAAAACCTATATCTTAAAAGAATTAGTAGAGTTCTTAAAATCTAATATATGGAAATATGTCCTTAATTTTGAAATGTGTTGGATGTATATAAACCAAGAATGGGTTCTAGTTGATCCTACAGTTGATGAAAATCCTATTTGATTAAAGTTGATATCCAGGAGTAACCATGCAATGGTGGGTAATGTAAGTATCTCCAATCTAAGTATAGTGTATAATGTGTTGAAATCATATCAATAAATTCACTATGATGATATTTTTCCATCGTTACAATTTAAAATCTATTGAATTTATACCTGCTATATCTTCGTAACATTGACTTGAAATTTTATAGATTGATGTGAAACTAACATTCCACAATGGGAACATTCTCGGAGATGTCTATTCGCCACAAGATGAAGGTTTTATGACTCTAGGTGATTCCAAAAGTATAAAAAAGTTTTAGAGACTGAAAAATGGATTAAAGTATATATCTAGGTCATAGAGAATTATGTTCCCTAATGCTATAAAATATTTTGGGGTTTTTAAGAATGAGTTTGAGTCATGGTTTTATAAGTGTTTGACTATGAATTCGGTCGTTATCATAGTAGTATATATTGATTACATAACACACATATAAAATGATATACCAGTCTTATAGTCTATCATGTGCATGATAAAAATGTGTTTCTACATGAAGGACATTTTTGATGAATATTACATTACAGGGAACATGAACATTCATGATATATCCATTAGGCTATTGGGATAATGTCATGGTACATAAAATTGGATACATTATAAAGAAATGTAATATTTAAAAATTCATGAGGGGAGAAGTTCCAGTTTCAAATGGTATACATAATTCATGAAAAAAAATTCATTATACACAATAAGATAAATAGAGAATAGGTAAGATTCCTTACGTTTCCGTGATTGGATCAATCATGAATTCCATGTTATATACAATAAAAATTGTTTCCTATGAATTGAGAATATAATAATATATAATGTTCATCCATGTAAAATACATTGGTTTGTGGTCAGTGTTCTCCTTAGGTATTTTTTAAGAACTTAGAATATTTTCCATGTTTATGGGGGAGATGAGGACCTAGTCATCATGGGTTATAATGATTCGATCTTTAAGAAAGATAAAAATGATATGACAAAAAATTAAATATATTATCTCATCTCAATGGAGGTGATGTGAGTTGGAAGAATTCAAGAAACCTAATTTTCATATATTATAATGTGGAGATGTAGTATATTGTGTCTTTGGATGTATCCATGGATGCAATTTAGAGATGAATATTTTTTCAGGATCATGATGCGGTACCTAAAAGTAAATACCCCATAAACTTGTATGGTTGTAATAATACATTGGTGGATTTTGAAAAAAGATCCAAGGTCACACAAACCGACCATAAATATATATTGAACGTATGAAATCTTGATGGATTTTCTCATAGGGGTGATGTTCATGTAAATAGAACATACATAGATAAAAATATGGTGGATCCCTTTACAAAAAAATTATCTCAATCAAATCATGAGTAACATGTGTTATCTATAGGATAAAAGTTTATTCGTAGTTGGTGATAGGGAATGTGGGTGTTTTTTTGTTGGAGACCAAGATCTAAATCCTATGTAATTTATTATAACATATATATTTATTTTAAAATATTAATAACTCCATATCATATCATTATTGTTATTCCATGTATGTTATATGGTCATAATGTCATAGTTGCTATCTTGAAGAGATGTCCTCCAGGTTCTCTTTTACGGTTATAACCTAGATGTTCCATGACAATATTCAAAAATTTGTGTTCTATATCGAGAAGAAATCATTTTAGGGAGACAAATGACATATGTTATTATGGGTGGATTCCAACAAGACATTAAGGAACCTTATCATTGTATACAACCATGGTAATTTATAGTGTCAGATATTATGAGAACGAGAACCTCCCATATTAAATAAAAAATCATTTGTGTCATTGGATGTTCCTTTATATAGTTGTGTAGATTGGTTATAATACTTAATATTATTATTAATTGATATTATGAGTCACATAGATTGATGTATTTAGGAAAACCATATCAACCGATTTTCTTAGTGAAGTAGGATACGTTGTTTGCATCATGAATAATAATTCAATGATGAATACTGGTGGAAATAATTTATGCAATTAATTCTTTAATAGAAGTTTATATCTTAGTAAATATGATATATATTATATATCAAAAATAAAAAAATGTTCATGGTGTTCTTTTTAAAATATATTTTATTTTGGAAATTCACAGAAAAAGATATTGACTATATAGGACGATTGCACTGACATACTTCCTAATTGATTAGAGTTATCATGATAAAAGGGATTATATTATGTTCTATGCAATACTCTGAGGGTTTATTTCATTAGAGAATTAAATTGTTCCTCTATGGATTCCTTGACATGTTTCTAGATGTAAACAATAGAAAATGGGATTTTTTTTAAAAAAAATCCATTGTGAAAGGGTCCTAGAAGGTCAAAAAATAAGTGTATCTAGAACACTAGTTAAATTATATTATTATTTATTATTTGAAAGGATTAATAAATATGATTCAAGCACATGGTTTAATAAATATTATTATTATTATTTGGTTAAAAATATTCCTCCACCTGTAATTTCATAAAATATGTTTTTGTTAAGAGTATTAAATCTAAATTTATTTTCAATTTAGACAATATAATATTTATTTATTTATTTGAGAATAATGTAGTGTTATTTATTTATTAGATAAAAATTCCTTATTCATCGATTGCTGTTTATTTTAGAGGAATGGTGGTATTATTTTATTGGTCTATTAAGATATAACAAATGTTAAATATTATTAGAATGAATAATATTTGAATTAATTCACCAGCATGAAACATTTATAAAAAATAATAATATTATTATTATTGAATGTAGTTCCACATGAATAATGAAAAATAATATGGTCATATGTATAATTATTATTTTTCAAACTATAGTTTTATAAAAACACATTATTATTAAATTCATAAGTTATTACATTTAATTTTGGTTGGGTGCAAATATATCTATAGAGAAATAAAAAAAAGGCGAAGAGTGATCCCTCTCCATGAATTCTCTCATGAACGGAGAGTGATCCTCCACCACCACCACCACTCTACTCTATAGAGAGATCTGAGAGAAGTATTCGTTGATGAGATGCTTTGTGTGATCAGAGGAGATCATTAGAAGCACTAAGATATAGAGTGATATAACCCCAAGATTACAATGAAAATGTTTTGGAGGATCATCGAACACTTATGGATCACTACTGGAGGGAATCCACTCATCATTACTACAACACAGTCATAGATCAATGTAGATACATTGGTAGATCAATCCATAAATAATTTATTCATCAGATTGAAATTATTAATTGTTTAAATTAATTAGAAATAATATGGACAGATCATGTACCAGGGTTCCAGATTTCAATCATAAATGATTGACTTCATTACATTCACCATGACTTTAACATCGTGTAGATCTAAAATTAATAACTAATTATGAAAAATGTTTGAGTTGGGAATGCCCTATCTTGAACTTCATATGTGTCTTGAAACATCAATAGCCACTACGAAATTTCATCAAATAATGATGTTGTCTATAATTGTGAAATAAACAGATGAGTAACTCAATTAATTAAATGAACACCCAAAAACACCATATTAAGAAAAGTAATAATAATCTATGACCCATTATATAATAATTTTAATAGAATTAATTTTTTTATTCAGATGACCCCCTTTTGTTTAATATATAGATCGAGATACACCTTCAATGATTTGGCTGGTAAAAAATATTTACAAAAAGAGACACATTTTTTTATTTCATAACTATAGGTTAAACACAAAAAAATTATTATCTAAACCAATATCACTATTTTATCATACCCTTCTGGGAGACCTTAGTTCAAAACTATCACTCAAACACCCAAGATGAGTCTTATGTGAACTCCGTTACACAATATATAAATCGAGGAAACTCTCTAAAATTTTATATTTTTTTATATTAAAACTAAAATAGAATATCATGTCACATAATATTTTATAATGGATATTTTGAAGATACTGATCCCTCGCCAAACATGGTATGGGGATAAAACATTTTCAAAAGATATTTCCCATCCATGTTTTATCATAGATAATTTCTCTATGGTTAGATTCTGAGAAATAATCCTATTCTTCAGAAAATGGATTTCCTACTAAGGATGTAAGATAATATGAAAAACCCCACCAATTGATTCAAATTAAACTAGTGGTGTGTCATTGAATCCTGAAAAAAATCCAATTCTCTCATGAATAGAATATGGAATTTCCTTACTCTGAATAGTATCATAAGGATTTCACAAATCAAAAATCTTTGTACTCTTGTTCTATAAAAAATTAATTTTTAGATGCTGATGATAAGTCAAATATGACTAAAATTTGACCAAGAACAAATTTATCATGTCCACATATCATAGAGACCGCAGTAATCTCGATGAAATATTTAATTTATAATTTTATCCAAATTCATTATCATAACATTAAAGAAGATCAGATATACCAATAAACTATTGATGATATTAGTAAAACACAAAACTTTTGTTAAAAACAATATCACCCCCTCAAAATTATAAATCATAACACATTATCTGAGAAATCATTATTGTATTCCTCCTGTATTAAAGGGAACAATTTCTCTAGAAAAAAACATAATGAATGAAGATAATCCCATCCATTAGTAGGTATCCAAACACTATAATATATGGTTTTCCCTTCTCATGAAATTTTGTATTAATTCACAATATATAAGGTAGAAATTAAATAATACATTTTACTATATGTTAAACAAAAAATAATTAACCATAAAACACACAATAAGGATGATTTCCTAGGGCCCCATCTATTCATGATTAAACTAACCAAAATATCTTTTCCATATTGGAAAATCTTATAGCACCATCTTATTTGAGAAAGGGATTCATTTCTATAAATAAAGGACTATAATAAATATGGTTTGGATAATATCTCTACTATAATATCTATGTCCAAAAAATACAATGTAAGAAAATGAATCGATTATTCTATTGTTAATGAGTATTAGTGACAGTGAAGAAGATTAAAGTAGTGCCGCAAACCCTACTAGATACCTCATTTTTTGGATCCCCTCAACATCTATAACTAATGTTAGTGGTGTATAAATAACACCATTGTGATAATCATATTAACATTGATAGTTACATTTCATATTGGCTTCCATGTAAGGATTACATGGCCTCACATTTGGTAATAGTTCCACCACTACAGTTCTCAAAACCACCATTCTTGTAATCTTAGACCACCAGTTGAGTCCATGGTCTTCATCCACACTACTTCCACTCTAAGATCGATCCTAACACAATAATTTAAATATGAAATGGCATTTAGATTAACTAAAGTTGAACTGATTTCTAATTAAATTTTTGGTTTGTATATGCTAATATTTTGGGGAATAGAATGAATAAGAATGGAGGTTGGTTGAAATTCTTTCCAACCTCTTTTTTTGGAAACCATTAATAAAAAAAATGTAATAAAATGATGGTTATTCAAATGATGGAAATAACGGCACTCACATCATGGAAATAATGAGGATTTAAGGGCATAAATTGGTACAATGATTATTTATGAAATAATAAAAGGGTAATCTACCCCATTTTAAAAAATATATTAGTTGAAATACTTAATATATTCATTCATGTTACATAAAAATATTCGGATAATATTCAAAAAATATATTTAATTCAAATATAGAATTATTATTTTTAAATGGATAATAATAGAGATATTATTTTTTTATGAAAACATTTAGATGTATGAAAATTTATAATCACAACATTATTCATTTATTTTTATTCTTCTAAATATTGTATTCTAAATAAGGCATTTTATGGGCCTAAATAAAAACTCTACTAATTTTATATTAAAGTAAAAAAAATATTATTGATATCTAAATTTATTAAAGGTTTGTTGGATGAAAATATATATGTAAAGAAATATGACACAAACTCCCTCCTTGGGATTTGATTATTTGATAAAATTAATTTTTTTCAAAATATATAAAATAATTTCGATTAATTCCCTACCAAAATAGAAGAAATTTTTATCATTCAATTCTTTATGATTTAAAATTATTTTAGTGATTTCATGTTATGAACACTATTGTTTACATAATCCTCTCGTAAGAGATGTATTTTGATGAGTTGGACAATTAATTCAAAATAGAAGATTAGAGAGATGTTAGTACTCCTATGTCACATAAGGCCCAAAATTCAACTAATAGTGAAGGAATAAATTTGTGCCAAATGTAGTTCTAGAGTTTTATTAGTATCCTACTCTAATTCATATAATATTGATTCGATAACATGAATTTCATAATTGATGTACCTTTTTTAAAACATTCCAAATTAATCACCTATTTCCATGGTGAAACATTATTATTTTCTATCTCAGATGGGATCTTGAATATAGGTTAATGATTGATAAAAAATTTATGAAATATTTTTAATATCAAGTGGATTTTCAAGGTGATTTTTGTGATTATAATTTTACTTCAAAAATTGAATTACTTATTAATGGAATTTTTTTTCATATCACGTTAAGGAAAAAATTTCAATCACATCGAGCATGAATGAAGTTAATATTTTGTGGGTCCATATTCTATTACACAGATGAGGTGGATAATTCAATATATTAGAGACATGGGGGTGTAGGTTTCCTTCATAATGGTGATTTAGTATGAAGACCAAAGTAAATACAAATTTCAATGTTATATTCTACAATATTCAATGTAAAATATTGCAAATTTTCACTGAGAGTTTATCAATGAAATAGTGGAATATTTAGATATTTCATTGGAATATGTTTCAATCATATATAATTTTAGGTACATATCTAAAAATAATAATATAAGGAGTTAGTTATAGTATATGATAGTGTTATTAAATGTGTATTATCTCTTAAAATCCTAGCATGTATTCTAATTTATTTTCTATATTTCATTTTTTTAATTTCTTTTCAATAAAATTGAATACAATAGAATATATTCATGAATAGGTAATGATACATTACTTTTTTCAATGTTAATGATTAATAGAGATGATGAAATTTTTTCCATATTAGGGAATTCATGAAGAGTTAATTGTTCAATCATAGATAATATATCATATGTTTAGCCTCATGCTTCCATATAATATAGTGGGGTGGATTGATGTTTTCTTAATGGGTAGTTTGAGGATTATACAAATTAATTGAATTGATATTGGGGTGATAAGAGTTGATCTTATTTGGTAGATTTTTAATCATATATTATTATTTAAATTTATTGATTAAGTAACTCAGAATGAAATCATTCTATCCTATGGTGCGATGTTTAGACAACATTCACATATTAGTAATTCTATGACTTATATTTGGTGTAATATTTATTATTATTTATGTATGTTTTTCTATGTTTTATCTATTGATAAAATCATGATGGATGAGTCTTATGAAAATTTTAAATATGTTGAGATGAAAAGGATAAATAATTCACCTGTTTAAAAAAATCACTATGTGAAGGGTATACACCACTCCATTAAGGAATGTAACAGAAGAAGCATTTTACACTTGTTTAAGGACAAATTCCATGGGTAAATTACATTGGATAGAGATGTGATTTATCCAAATGATCAATTTATTCTTATGAAATTTATTTAGAATATAATGATAGGAAATTGTGTCATGAAAAAATTATATAAAAATTATGGGAGTATATTATTTAGTGATGTGGATAACATTAAAATGTAACAAAATACAATCCTTGTATTTTAAGGATTTTATGAAATTACCTATAATATAATTAAATAAGATGGTGGTTCACAGTATAATAATATATTAGTTGAGAAATAATTTTCCCATTAGAAATGAATCTAATGTGTTCATTTAATAATTTAAATGATCAGACCAAGATGAGGATTTTATAGATATGAGTAAATAAAAACACCATATTTAAATGCAACCTAGTAATTCCACAGTTAGTTGATCGATTTTTATGTATATTTTGACAAATATGTTCCAGAGTTTGTGGATTTGAATATCACAACCTATGAAAGGAATTAAAAACTTAACCAATTTTAAGCCACATATTATAGATTTTGCAAACATTGAAAAGTGAAATGAAAAGATATATGATACTATGATCTAAAAAATACCCATTATAGGGTTCATACGGTGAATATTTTCACTAAATATAATGAGAAAAACAAGGGCACATATGTGACAAAAAATCATGGAGCAAGTTAAAATTTTAAAATACCATTTTTCCATGTTTTTTATTTCTCATTATATATATTTTATTCATAATATTTCAACTAAAATATTGTCTACCTAACTATAATATCAAAAATAATATTTGGATTTGGTGTTTTGGAATCCCATAACTCACACTCTTTACCCCTTAGTGATGTTATACAATCACCCAGGCCTTATAAACGTATTCTATATTTACATGATGTTATAATAATCACATATGTACATATCAATAAAAAATTACTTGAATATTCATTAAATATAAAAAAATCACACTAAAGGACTTATATATTCATTGAAATTTGAGATTACATATATATTCAACGTATATTACAAGAATTATTCCACATCATCTATAATAATATTCACACATGATATACGTCTAGATAGATCACACATAATAATAATTTTTCATTAAATGTGGAATGGTAACATAATAAAACATATGTTAATACCATTAGAAAGGATTGAGAAAAAAAGATATCAATCAATGATAATATGTGAGCATAATATCATCATATGGGTATATTAAAATATTCATGGGATATAATTATATAAAAAAACTTTGTGAAAAAGAAATGGATCATGAATCCTAAATCATAACAAGTAGACTTTGTTAAAAAATTTCATGAGTCAGGGGCCATGAGACTTTAAAACATAATACATGACATTTGAAAACAAATGAAATATGTAAGAATATTGTAGTACATACATTTCAATAAAAACGATTAATTATTTCATGGGCCAGTTTAAATAAAATCATCATTTTATTGTTATAACATAGTTTTGTATTAGGTTAATCCCATATTGTACTAAATATAGTGGATTTTGTTCACTTACTAGTTCCATAATTGTAATCTCATGAGATATAATTACCCTGTTAATGGAACATAGGGATATAGAGTCTCTTCCCAACAAGATAATAAAATTAAAAACAATAAATATACATGCCACCTCAACAATATCATATTAGTAAATCTAACAAATCATCTGAAAATATGATATAAAATTGGGTTCATGATATTTTATCTATGAAAAGATCAGAATACATCATGAAAAACAATATGGATGTTATCATTAGAGAATATCTCCGTTGATGTTGAAGAAACATTAAAGGATACTAAAATAGATGATGAATAAATTTCAAGATCATTAGAATAATTCTTTGAAAAAAAGGGTTTTATTATTTATTAATATTTGAAAAAAGAAGCTTCGTAAATAAAATCAAATAAAATTTTGGGAGAAAGTTTTCATGTGAAAAATGAAAAAATTAAACATTTTTACCCTTTATAAAAATAATAAAATATTAATATAAATGAGAAATTCTATACCATATATTTTTGAATTATTTTATCCAAAAACTCATATAATTAATGGAGGAAAATTCTTCTTGGTTGAAAATAAGAAATAATATTTTCTCTACACACATGTATCCATTCAATTGGATTTTTATCTAATTGGTTGTTAGATGGTTAAGAAACTTTTAAACATAGTAAATAGCCATATGATATGAAAATAAATTGTTTTTTATGGGTAAAGTAAAAAATTAACCTTGAAAAGAAATTTATATATATATCATAATGATTTAAATGTGAAACATGGAACGAAAGTCGTACCTTTACTCCCAATTGACATGAAAGTAGTTTAACCTCAGGTTTAGTAAAAATAAAAACCCAAATAATTTTTTTTATAAACATGTTAATATATATTTTATTATTATAATATTCAATATCAATCATTTATTTCACATATAGTAGTTATTTATTATCATTTTTTGTCAAATATTAGTTATTATATTTGTTTCATATAATTTTCTTATTGGTGACATTGATATTCATTAATCCAGAACTATTTAATAATTAAAATATTTATAAACTAATGGTAATAATTTTTTCAATGTTATATACATTTATATGTTCATTTTATGGAGGATGAATGTATGGTTCACAAGAATGGTAGCTATGGTGAGCTTGCTTTAGGAAATTTATTGACAAAAAAAGAAACATTATAAAGACAATTAATTACTATAAAACAATACTGAAAACATATTAACAACATAAATAACTCACTAATATCAATATTTTATTATATTAAATTCTTGATTCTCATTTATGGTGGAAACAATTAAGATAGTATTGCATCATTCATGTATGGGTTGAATCGGCCTAAATACGAACAAGGAATACTATGGAATGAGAAAGTGTTTTGAGATATATTATTATAATATATTATTTTAAGAAGAATGATGATCGTAATATATCATTATTAAAACATATAATGAAATTAATAATGATTTTAGGTGATAAATTATTTGAAAATGAGGGTGAAGAACTAGATACATACTTTTGTAAATTCCCCATTCTTTGAAACATATCCTTTTGGAATTATGATTAAGACACTTTTTTGGATCCATATAAATCTGAAAATGTAATAATCATTTTCATATTTGTATTTTTGATTGATTTAAAAATTCCAATGAAGGAATAGAAAAGTTATTATTGGTATAGAGGGAATTCTTGTAGAAGTTATTTTTAGGGGAATTTCCACAAATTCTCATTCTCTAAGGTGTATGTCCTTTATTTTACACAAAAAGTGGATCCCAAGTGAAAAAATAATTGAAATATGTCACAAATCCCCTCATACACATAATTTTACGATATTATTTGAGACATTTTATACTTTTAGCTAATAATTAATACCCTTAACATAACTTATTATTTCTCTCAGATACTCAACTATTACTTCTGTAACAAATTCATCAATTAAAATAAAAATTCTTACTAATCAATATTTTGTAATGATGATTCAAAAAAAATGATTCCATTTCATATAATTCAATTTATAAATATTAGAATTTAACTTTTAAATGAATTCATATTGTATATATTAAATCGATTATCGAAAATTGAATCAGGAATGTCATGTGTTATTAATGTTATTTCATATGAATTACAAATTATATGATTATTAATCAATTAAATTTGATTTCTATAATTCCACATAAGTGATCAATTTAATTTAATATGATAAAAATAAAAATCTTTAGAAAGACAATTTTTGGAAAATTAGTCTTTTTAATATTAAAAGATTATGATGATATCTTTTTAAAATTTATTATTAATCATCAAACCATTTATATTTATCTATCCATTGGTATTATAATATTTATATAAATTTTATAGGATCGGAAAATAGTTATCTAAAACTAGTACTAATAATAACAATAATAATTACTATATAATCAGTAAAAATTTAATTTTTTAATATATAATTTTAATTAATATTTAAATTTGTAATTCATTTTAGATTTATTTATTATATTAAAATTATATTAATTTTTATTTATAATAAAAAAATTTAAAACACTAATCAAACTATTTGATAAAATTTTATCAAATTACTATATATCTAATGGTCATATTTCCAATGACCATAAAATTGACTATCATGTTAAACTCTTATATATATCATGCCATAAATCTATAAAATTATTAATCATATTTTTTAATTTTGTTTTCAATATAGTTACGATATTAAGAAAATTATTCTTTTTATTGTTATTATTGATGGTATAATCATTATGGATTGTCATGATGATCATAATTTCAGCATTGTTATATTTCTTTTTATATATGGTTTCATTTCTTTATTAATTTTAGTATTTCATTTAAATTCAGATAACTTGTAACATATTTCATTTTTTGTTATAATATTTTACTATAAAGAAATAAGGAAATGTTAAATTTAGTTTACTATTTTCTATACCCTAATCTATCAAACACACATGATTTATTAAAGGAAAAATACATACTAAAAATGTGTGGGGTAATAATTATCCAGTAATTTTCCAAAATGTTGTTGTTAGTCATTAACAATATTAATGAATAAATGTATTTTATAGTGGATTATATTTTCACTGTGAGAGAGGGGGATCATGGATGAGAAACATTTACCAGTAACATTAATCTAAATGTTTACATTAATTTTTTATGAAAGAACCTCCTCCAACGGCCCGAAGGCGTTCAAATTTTTTATTATATGATAAGACCCCCTTTTAAGGGATTATGGGGGTGGAAACTCAACGACATCATGGACATAGGACAATCACACTCTAATGAAGAAAGAGTAAAAACTAGAATGACATTAGTGAACTAATCCACCCCAATATGAGAACATGAAGAAGCTCTCCATCATTGCAATCTAAATCAGCAAGAGAATGTCCTGAGTCAAAGCTCAGGCCTGATCCAATGGCTGGCGCCATACCCTCTCCAACAACCAGATCCAAAAAACATTGTAAGGATGAATTTCCCGCTCTGAAACCTCCTTTGAAGTCAACTCATGAAGTCGAGTCTGGAATCACAAACCTCACACCTTCGAAAGCCAAATCATTCAAGCATATAACGAGACACATCCAAATCAACCGATGCAATCCATATGGCTCAACCCACCACGAAACATTCATCACCTCCAAACAGAAATATCACAAAAGTCCCCTCACCACCATCCAACCTACACACAGAAACCGCAAAAGTCCAGCCAAGGAACCCCTGCTGGATCACGACAAAGAGGACAAAAACCAGCCCGTTCACCAAGGGAAACCAGACCATTCACCAAGGGAAACCGGCCCATTCATCAAGGATCAGAACTGTCGCCCCGACGCAAGAATACCAGATTACAATCCGCACCACAGAAGAGGGAATGGACTCCATGGCCTCTATAGAAGATGTTCGCAACCCTGAGCGCATCCAGAGCATGACCCCGCCGCTGCGGAAAGGCGGTGACGACCCCCACCACCAGAGCATAGCCCCAAGGAGCACGAACTGTGACCCCAATCCACACCTAAGAAAGCCCCCACCAACACAAGATGAGAAAAATTCCACCCCAATGAACCGGATCGGGATCCCCTTCACCCCAAAAGAAAGACCTCGAAGCCATAAAAGACCTTACCATCGCAGATAACTGAACTGTGAGCCCGACACACCAGAATGGGATCCCCCACACCACATTAGGGGACTACGACCGTGACGCCGCACTGAAACTTGACTCCATGACACGGAAGAGCCAGAGCACCACCCCGATGCCAGAGAAAACCCGAACACCATCACCACGAGAGATCGAACACCGAGCCGCCAGATCGGGGCCACCCTTTACCGCGAGATCAGCCACCGCACCATGAACACGCCGGGAAGACCAAGGAGGAGCCTCCACCATCCTAAAGAATGTTGGAGTATGGCAGTGATGCGATGGAACCCTAAATCAAAATCCCCTTTATGGGCTCATTGTGATTGATATTCTTACCGATAGAACCTCTATCGATGGATTGGATCTATATATCATAGGTTCAAACACTGAGCAGTTTTCTATCACCTGAAATGTAAATAATAAGAAAGAATTTACACAGAGATGATTTAAATGGATTATCCCATAATGTTAAATATAATCCCTGATATGTTTTATTATCATATTAGTTGTATATTTTCTACTATATATCCTTATCAATACTTTTGGTGTGCAAGTTTCACCATAAAACCTATCATTATTATATTATTTAAGTGAAATATTATTATATCACATCCCAAAATCATTATTGTATAGATTTGATGGTGGTTTAGTTTATACTAGAACTAATAGTATTAAATGGTTCTCCTCAAACTCTCTAAAAATTACATTAGTTGCATTCTAATATTTGGTTTAAATAAAAATAAAGTTAGTCTATCCCTACATTTGGTAATATATATATATATATATATATATATATGTATATCATTACCAATCTCTTAAATGTTTAGAAATTGTATTGGAATGTATTTTTTCTATTTGGAATCTCATATTTTGGTCACCTGTATCTAGAGACTTCACTCTCCTTTATTAGAACTATAATTTATTTTCCACTCATGATTTCAATCCGACGAAACAGTTTATCAATATAGGGTATAAAGTAATACTAACTTATTTAATTCATCTAATCATCTCTCTCAAATTATAACTCTCAATTCATTTATCTGAATTATTTTGGTTTTTTTATAGGCTCAATATTTCCTAATAAGTTGAGTGACTTATCATCTAAAAAAACATGGAAATTCTTTCTTCCATTTTGAAAAACGTAAAAATTCATTTAAAATAATAAATTCAGTTAAAATATTCATAAAAACCAATGTCAAATATCCTTTTAAATCAATCCCAAATCACGGATTTAATTTTTAAATTTCCTTCAAGAATGTTACCTTGAAAATTCTTGATCACTATCTTTATAGTGAATGAGTATTCTTTAAATTTTTTATTCTAAATCACGTGAAATTTTCTAACCAAGTTAACATCTATTGAATAAACATACTCATTCATGTTATTCCATTTCCACTTATCCACTAAAAATTTTAAATTCTTATGTACTTTGATCAACTCCAGAATGAATCATTTTCTTCTAGTTGTTTGATTTTATTACACTTACACTATGTAAAAATTTCCACATACAGTATCCAATTTCAATTACCTAAACTCCTACTCATTATATATTATAATCATTTTATCTACTAGAATCTTGTTCATTACGTTTTCATAGATTTATGATTTTTATTTTCATAAAATTTATAATTTATTTATACATCCATCCTTTGGACACTTAATCTCATCATCACTTAAGGTCTATAGGATTAATGATATCCTAAATTTCTTTTTCATTATCATCTCATTTTTTAAATTCTTTATTTTTTTAGTGATTACTTATTTAAAATCTAGAGGATGACCATATTCCTTTAATTTAATTAACACAATATTTGACCAACTCACCTTGAATAACAACTAAAATTATGCTAAATTATTTTTCTTCTAATTAATGAACAACAAAATAATCTCATGGGTTTATTTTCAAGGCTTTAAGTAATAATATAAATTTGAACACTATTAGAATTATTTCCATATGAAGATAATTTATCTAATTATGTAGTGACTTAAACACTAGTGTCATAGTGTTAGTGTAATATTTATTACAATGGGATATGGTAAATGGAATCACATCCTAAAAGAACAAATTGTTTAGTAGTCTTGGTAAACAGGATAAAATTTATTTCTAATAATACATTTGAAAAAAAAACCTCAATATTTTTTCATGAATATCATTATTCCCTCCATAATAACATTTCACATAAATAATAGTACACATCATGAATTTTGGTGAAATAAAACCAAACTAGGGTATCTCAAATGCTTAGTAAGGTTCATGTAACATGGAAACTATCAAGAATAAATAAAGAATAATCAATATGGAATGGTAAATTATTAAACAGACACCATATTTAATCAACATCATTTTTATCATAATTAGGAAAGGTATATTCAATACTGTAAGGAAAATAAAAGAAAACACATTCCAATAAATCAATAAGGAAATAATGAAATTATGATGAAGATAATATCATTATTAAATTTTCATGGATTTTAATAAATGAATCTTAATGAAGGAAATTATGAATTATTGGATTCCATGATCTTTAGTATCATGATTCATCTATCATCAATACGATCAACAAGATGGTTTATATATATAATTTTAAACCTATTTAATTCCATCTTGTTTATTTTCCCCACGAGACCTAATTATAAATCATAGGGGATATATAAAACCTATCCCCACCCAACACTATAGGTCAAAATTATTTCTCATATATCAAATAATTAATTGAAATTCATGAAAAATGTGCCTTATCATTAAATATCTATATTGAGTAATTAATATTGATTTATGAATATTTTCATAGATATATAAATTACCTTGAATTTAGAAAAGATAATGAAAAAAAAAATTATTTATCATAACAAATTAATGTATCCATGATATATTATATGGATATTTAGTGGAATACAATATTTGAAAAACATCATTGAAGAAAATATCATTTTCATTTTGAAAGAAACAATTAAATAAAATGTTAATTAATATTTTGTAAAAATTTAATTAAAAATAATATTTTGTTAAAATAATATAAGATTTAGAATATTGGCGTGGTTATGATGGCTGAAAATTCTGTTAATGTTATACATGTCCAAACAAATATTCATTTAATTATTTTTAAAGCCATTTTTTTAAAACATCATAGATATTAATTTAACTTTTCATAAAAAGTATAAATTTTTTAATATATATTTTATAAATTGTTTAGAAAATTATTAAAATAATTTTTTTATTTTTATAGAAATTAGGGTTTCTATATAAAATAGATTTCGGACTAAAGAGATAAATGAATACGTATTTTATTAGAAAATATTTTCTAAATTATATTAAGAAGAAAAAAATCATAACAATGGTACTATTATTTAAAAAAAACAAGGGATTTATATATGAGAAGAAATGAAATATTTTACTAAATGATGATCAAATTAATTTCTTCAATTGTAATTTAAGTGTATATAACCACATTAAAATGATATTGTGAAATATTTCCTTGGATTGATCATTACATTGAATTGATATTTGACCAATGAATCAATTATTTGTATCAAATATAAATCCACTTTAAATAAGTTGATATAAAACATAATGTAATAAATATTAAATAGAATCATAAATAAGGAATATATAATTTAAATTATAAGTAATATAACCCAACAAAATGAACTTGAGTGAAGTAATAATTTACTAATTGGAAATTTTAAATTAATCTCTCCTTGGATGAAATAAATCAAATTGAAACCTAAAATATAGTGAATTATTACGAGGTCAAGATATTACATGTGAAATTTTTAGTATATACATCATTTAAAAGAATATAGGTTCATAAGAGTATAATGTACCTCAATAAAAAGAAACTGAGACAACATCCTTACCTCACACATAGTTTTTTTGAAGTGTTTTATCCTCATCTATAGTGGTTTTAAATAAGTTATGAACTTATTTTTGAACCAAGTTAATAGTTTTCAGATCACACATGAACATTTTATAACATATAATCACCCATCTATTAATAATATTTCATTAATTAAATTATTTCGAGTATTAATTGCCTTGTTTTCTCTTATGTGTTTCATCATGAAAAATCATTTTCCAAATAAATTATATAATTATAATACATAAAAAATAATAATATTGAAATAATTATCATAATTTTATAAATATTAATTTTGAAACCAAACATGAATTAAGGTTTTTAAAGATGGACTATTATACAATCATGGAGGTGGTAGGAAATAAGTATGGGTGAATAACATTTCAATTTTTCATTGATCCTTATAGAAAGGAAATATGTAATATTTTATATTTTATGATTTAGTAAAATATCAGATATATCATATTAATTTAGTAATTATAAATATATATATAATTCATGTAGTTTTCTGGAGAAAAGTGTTTCATATCTCTTTGTAAAGGTGGTGGTCCACACGTACATGAACTATGATATTGTAATTCTATGTGATAAATGAAAACGATAAATAATATTTTATAAATGATAAATATTTCATTAATATGATAATTATTAAATTTATATCACTTATATTATCAAATTTAAAATTAATACATTCCATGTAAATGATCATGGAAAATTGAATCACATCATTTCGTGGGGTGGTAGACCACTGTACACAGGAGCGACGTTACCAATTCTCTTATAGAATTGATTGTATAAAAGATATATATATGATATAATTAATCCAAAGGTATAATTATTTTATATAAATAATATATATAATTTATATATACCATCATACCCAGCTGTGAATAGTGGTAATGTAAAAAATAATGACATCTGTTCATTAGATAGTAGTGCACCATACACACAAATGATTATTTTCATAACATATTTGATGGATGTGTGGCTGATTTAAATTAGTGAACA
The DNA here is from genome assembly GCA_963277665.1 of Viscum album. Taxonomy (NCBI): domain Eukaryota; kingdom Viridiplantae; phylum Streptophyta; class Magnoliopsida; order Santalales; family Viscaceae; genus Viscum; species Viscum album. Next base: position 496,786,079 of record OY728132.1, read on the forward strand.
TAACATTAAAAAATAAAATTATATATAAGATAATAATTTTATTATATCTTTATTTTTTAATAATAATTGAAAGAGGTGGAGGAAGAAGTAATATAAAAATGGTTTTTGGAGAACATGATCTATTATTCATGTAACCTCCTTCGGTTTGAACCAAAATCAACAATAAAATAACATTATAACCAAATTATGGAATTTATGATGAGATAAATGAAGTTAAAATGTTATATGGGCATGTTTTTTATAAACCAATATGGTTTTATGTTGTGAATAAGAGAAGAAATGTGGTGGGATTTTATATGTGAGGTGAGTGGGAAAGTTGTAATTTTTTAAAACAAAACGTTTTAAAGACATGATTAAAATGAATGATGGGTCCAAAATAGTTTATTATCTTTAATGTATCACGATAGAAACTAGACATTACCATAAAATAGATTTTATACAAGATCTTATGTCATATTAATCATTATATGTTTTTGTTAAACCCCATGTAAATCAATTTTTACCTTAGATTATTTTACAATTTTAAATACTCATCTTGTTGAATTTTATTGAAGTTATTAGAAAATATAAATTATTATTATTCTAAATATTGAATATAATTTTCCAAATTCTATTAAAATATTTGTAAAATTATAATTCATAGTTCTTCCAAAAATCTTGACAAGAAAGTATGTTTTTTAAGTACAAATTGTTAAAAATATTACTATGTATTTATATAAATATTCAATATGAAAATTATTAAAATAAACTAAATTAGAATAATTTATATGTAAATTTAATAATTTTTGTTTAAAAAAATTTTAAAATATAATTTATATTAATATATTTTTTAAACGAAAAAGATATTTTCAAATAAAATTCAGTATTTTCACTAGTCATTAAAAAATTAATTATTTTAGAAAAATCACAAAAAATTACCCTAAAATATTTTTTTATTGTAAATATAATAATAATTATAAAATTTTAAAATGATTTTTTATATGTTTTTTAAATATAATATTAATTATGTTTGAAAAGTGTGACTAAACCATCTTTAAAAAATAATTATTCATAAAAAAATTTAATTTCCTTTAAAATGATTATTGTTTTATTTCTAATAAAAATATAATAACAATTTTCCTAATTTACATAGTAGTATTAATACCCAAAATTTTATAATCTTGATTACAATGTTATAATATATTGATGTTTATTTAGAATCAAGGTTTTTTGTACCACAATCTATCAAAGAGATTAAATTTAATGTTATATATTTTATTGGTTGTTTATGATTAATATTCCATTGCACCCACACTGTCAAAATAAAGTTTGTTATTTAAAATATGAATCTATAAAATTTTATTTTCCAACAACTGTTCTAGTGATGTTTCTTATCTATAAATAGATTTATCAACATATCACTTCATTCCTTTTCTATATTCGTTGGAATAAACTTTATTTATAATGAGAGATTCTTCATATATTCATTATTGAAAAATTTTGAGGAATTATTCAATTAGTTAGTGTTTTTTATCCTTACAATAATCCTTTATTATTCTATATATAGTAACCTTGGTTTCCTGGTTCACTTCATTTATTATATGTACATTGAGAATTTTTTATTTATTTCATATTAGGTAGATTTAAATTAGATCATCAATTTGTTCAATTGAAACATAAATTTTAATATCATTATAAATCACCATCAAATCAATGATATTTAATTTACAGAATGATCATGTCTTAAATATAAACATGAACAACATCAAGAATAATAACTCTCATAAACATTAGTAATTTTATTAATCTTACAGAATTGTTTAACCATCATTATATTTTTTCAATCATATGGATATCAGTATCCAGGAAACTCACTCCTTTAAATCAATATATAGTTTATATTTATTCTTAAAACATAAATAGTCTTCCTAAGTACAATGAGTATTAGTTTAGTCAATCTTATGATATTGAAACATATTAAAGATATAAGTTTTTCAATGATTTACTTCTTTATTCATATGCATCATTCACTCAATATTCCTTCATCTAATGATTTTCCTACATTCAACGGTTCATCCTATTAGAGAATGAAAATCTAATTGATTTACTTCCAAAACCCTAATACGAAACATTACTTTAATCATAATAATTTCCTTTACATCAATAATTGAGACTAATTACAATACATTACCATTACCATCTTTAGGTACCTTGATCTCCCCATTTGGATTTATAGAAAAAACATTTTTTATTTATTTTAATGATTTATTTTCCAACCTATTTAAAAACATTAAAAGTATCCTTATTTTAAGAACAGTATATGATGCAATTTCTTCTCCCTATTTTTTAATTTCCCACTTATCATATCTTATACTAAATATAAGACATCAATTTCTTGGGAGAAAGATGAAATCCCTTTTTATTCAATTCATGAATCTGAAATAAAAGAAATATTTCCACATGAGGCATGACTAGTGTGGAAAACAAGAGTAATTAACATTGAATTTAGATCTATCAATAAAAATATACAACGAATTAAAATTATAGAAATCTTCTTCTAGAGGTAAAATTTAATTCATTTTAATGTGATTTATTTCAAACAACATCTAATAAATGAGGATTAAAATTTTGATCCAAAAAACATATCTATCCAACAATGTAATTTTTTTTATTATATAATCAAATAATAGAGGTACACCATTAATCATAGTATATATTTTTATTGTACTAAATGTGATAGTATCAAAATACCTACAAATGGTAGGATCCTGAAATTTATAGATTTTTATTTTCTAAAACATCATCATTAAATTGATATTATTCCCCCACATACTTTATTATTCAGCCAAAAAATATAAAATATGGGGTTATTTCTCATTGGTTTTTTAGAATTAATATGTCTGGCATTAATTAGTATGTTCTATTAAAGATCTAACTTAATTGTAATTCCATAATGTAGTAATATTCATATTTATTATTTTCATGGATCCCCTAATATTTAATCTCTTTCAATTTCGTTATCAATTGAATGTCAATGATACGTATGAAAGAGTTATATTGTTTCAAATTTCATATTATTTAATGAAATACGTTCCAGAAACCTTTATAAACAAAAAAATAACACAATTTTGGAGCTATTTTCATTACATAATTACACATATTCAACCAAGGAATTATCTTCATAGGATGTATTCAACCATAATTCCTTCATTCAGTATTAACTTTTTCTAGATTCTTCTTCTTGAATTTTTCTAGATATAAAAAATCACCATTATTCTCTTCTCCATCCATTTATATTGTTTTTTGTAACTAATGTGGAAAAATTATTATAAAATGCATCATCACATATTCAATTTTTTTCTATAAAAAACTTGTATATTTGGCTTTTTTTTACATCAATTTAATAATCTTTTCTCTTGGTATCTATTTCATGAATTTTTAGGAGTGTGACTAGCATTCTTAATTCGTCAACAAAAAATATTATATTCTAGTAAGGGAAACTTCTCAATGACTTCAAATTGAAATTAACTTATATATTATACATCTTTTTAACCATTCCAAATAATTTATGTCCTTCTAAGATCGATTTATTTTTTTCTACGACATTTTTTTGTTAACATAAATTTTCATGGAGTTTTTTCAATTGTATATTAAGTGGAATTTTATTACACAAAATTAAGTTATTTTATCATGAATGAATTATTTTATTACTTAATTAATTTGATCCATATTTATTTTATCTTATATTAGTTTTCACCTCATCATTTACTTATTATATTTCGTCCATTTATTTTTGTTCATTTATTACAAATTTCCTATTTTTTATCCTACTAAACTGTTTATTATAGATGATAACCAGTACAGAAATTTATGACAACTAATTCATTCCCAAATTTCACAAAAGTTATCAAAATATGTGATAATGTCAATACTAAATAATTATTTATTATTATATATTGTTTTCCACATATAATATATCTCCTAACCTTCGTTTTTTACCCACTTATCTATTACTAGTTTTTTAATTATAATTTTCAATATTATTCATACAATCAATGGCCTATTTTTCAAAAACTCTATATCCTAAAAAATTTACCAAAAATATTCCTCTGATTTTTTTGAAATTATAATAGGAGGAAGGTTCTTCCACTTTTTAGATATTAACATCTTTTTTCCAAACAACGTAAGGGAAAATATTTAATTTTTTTATGGTGGGTTTATCACTATTTTTATCCATATTTGTTTGGGAATAAAAACTTTATTTTTTAATAGATCCAATGTATTGAATATATATTGATTGAAAATTTATTTTATCTTTCGTTATTTCCTTTAATACACCTAACATCTAATGATTTCCAAGTCAATCACTCACATGATTAGGTCATATAATGATTATTATCCCATTAATAATATCGGTAGTGGCTTCTTTCTAACATTGATAGAAATTATTGGATGGATCTTCTTTAAGACACATTAGTTTATTTTCATTTTTAAATATTATTATCATTAGTGTGTTTTTATAATCAATAATAAATATTATTTTTTCTTCTATTTCTTCCTTTGTCTTATGAAATTTATCTTTATGAATCATAAACATTTCATTAATGGAATAATGATGCTCCTAATTTCATCCTACCCTAACATTAACGTAAATATGAATGAATGAGATAGATTACATGTGAGATAAATGTGTTGAATGTATCCTATGATTTAATAACTTCCATTTACATAGGATTCTCTCACTACCCTTTCGTGGTGTTTCTTACTCCCGCCAGAATATGTCATCATATAGTGGTCTAGATTGTTCCATTACATCAACATCCTATTCCAACGATTATTTCTCATCATATTTCCCCTTTATGTGTCCATGTATATCTGTGAAAACATCAACAAGTCTAATTTTTAAAAATACTCTTTAACTTATGGATAAAAGTCATAGATTATTTCATCATGAACACACACATAAAAATGATTATATCTTGTTTTTCATTACATATAGAAATCATGTTTAGCAGTTGTAGATAAAAACACTAATTTCCATCAGGTAGGGGTGAATCCATATTTCAAAGAGATTGAAAGGATATTATTTTTTTCTTCATATCCTTTTTTCTAAAACAACTATATTTCAACGAACATATTTATATACATGGATATTAAATTTAGAACACATTTTTGATCTTCCAGAGTAGATATATTAACGTTAAGATGATGTTTTTATTAATATTTTGGTAATATTTATATCATATGAATTATTAGAATAAATGGGAATAGAAATTATATATCCAATCACATGAAAAAAAATCTATGACAACACATTTATGTCCCATTGGACCATGTAGTCACTATGAGAAGGGGTGAATAAGGGATTACCACTATTTAGGGATTAATATGAATATTTTTTTAGTTATATGGAAAAATACTTTATCCTCGGTTCAGATGTATAGATCATAGGTATAATTCCTCAACACTTTTCCATTCAATGAAATTCAAATAGTGATAAATAAATAAAATGGTTTTATTTTTATAATAATAATAATTTAATAGATCAAATTTAGGATCCTCTGAGTGGAGTCATCCCTCTTTCCAATCACTCTAGGGTTCCCCTCGGTAGGATTTTGGAGGTGGGAGGCCTGGGTTCTCTCCCACATTACATCCCCCTTTCTTCTGTTTATCATCCCTTCTAATATTTTCCTTTGATCTAATCTCCCTTTGGTCTTGGTGGTTTTTGTTAGGTGTTGTTTCCTTGTGTTTGGCTTTGGTTTTATTATTCATTATGTGACTTCTTAAAAAGAATGAGTTTGATATTTGGTTCCTTAAATTGTTTTTCTGTAGGGTAATGTTGTCATATTAATGATTTTAGTGAATCTTCTTCGCATCATATAAATTATGTCAATGTTTTGATCTCTATTATGTCCGCAGTGCAGGATTTTTCTGATAGATTTGAATAATTTGGCTGAGTCATCATATAATTTCGTGGAGAAAAAAAAATTTATATGTTAAGACCTGATGTAGCATCCCTAGACTTCTTCAACTCTTCTATAGTTTCATGTCCCATTTCGTATCCCCGTTTTGGTCTGGTTTAGTGTTTTTTAGGAGGATTTAGGACGTGACGTTTTGATTGGTGACTAAATTCTATGAGGATAAACATATTTTTTTCTTCTCCGTTCTATGAAATGTAATCTCTTGTTCAGTGGATTTGATGGATTCCTCAGTGATTTATAGATGTTTTGAGTTAGTTTGTGACATAGATTTTTTATAATTCTTATAGTGGATTGGTGGTATAGATAAGTTTTGTTATAAAATTACTTGTCTTGTTTTTCATATCTTGGCCACTTCCAAACACTTTTTTGGATTCATATTCCACTTATCCTCTCCATGTTGGTCTAGTGTAGTGGTTTTTAGGACGTTTTGAATATCCATTTTCAAATTTTTGATGGGGTTCAATGTATATTTCATTCATATTCATTGTACATTGGAATATTATGGTTCTATTTTGAAGTATTTTCATACTATTTGTTCATAATTATTGGTCTGGTATGTGAACAACTGTTCTGTGAAGGCCCAAAAAAGGGTGGGATTCTCTTACCAACATAGCACGAGATGATGATAGTGATGGAGGTGATATTTCCCAGCATAAAGTGTGATTTGGTAAGTTAATGGATAATTCATCACGAATCATCATTTCTTCCATTTTGATATGGAAGTTTTAATTTTGAAATGGTGGGGGTGAAAGCTCATGGTGTAGTGGTTATTTCGAGGCCTGATGTTGAATTTTTTATTTGAAATGTAAATGCCTGGTGTTTTTTAAATTTTGGTAATTATTATGTTATATATTCTATTTATATTTTGATGTCAATGTGATTCCCACTCATCATTAAATTTGATTTATTAAAAATATAAAAAAAAATCTTGAAGATGTTTTATAACGATCATAAAAAAATTGAGAACATAATCCGTGCTTAATTAAGAATTTTAATTGAAATAGATTATGGACTATTTATTATATTCAATAAAGATATTTTATATCTATATCATAATTATATAAGTATTCAAAATATTAAAAATCCGTATTACTATTATATCGTGTCCCACTGTATATCATATCCAAATAAGAATGGTGGAGCAATTTATACAATACTACAAATCATCTTGTTTTATTAAGAAACATCAATGATGGAACATAAAAAAATGTTTAAACTATAGTTTGAATATAAATTAGGTTACCCTGTTCCATCATCTGGTAGAATAAAAATTCAGTTCTATCACTACCAATCACTTCCTCATCCACAACTTCTTTATGTAGGTTCTAACACTTGCCTATCTCTTAACGTTCAATAAAATTTATCAGGTGACCTTACTATGATTCATTAGTACTATATATTTTTCTATAAACAAATCATTAACCATAATCAAAATATATTTTGTATTTTTTGGAAAATCCATCACCTTCTAAAATTCTTCTATAAGCACCCTCAAATTATACATCTCCTTTATTTTCTTATAATGGGGATGGAACATAATATATTCCCAATATTTCCTAATTACATTTTTGATTTGAAATATCTGAACAGAAATTTTTTACACCATTACATTTCTATACCTTTATTAAACTTCTAAAATCTCTAATTATTCAAATATTACTGAAATTACATCATGAATCTTGAATATTTCATTATGAATATTAAAATTTTCATATATATCTCACAATTATAATAATGAATTTATTTAATTCACAATGTTTAAGTAATGTTACATTGAATATTATGGTCAATATAATTCCATAGGAGTAACTTTTCTCTATATGGTTGTGCATTTTCCACTATTCAACTCAATATTATGTTGCCTTTACTATTCAAACAACTATAGACTAAATCCTGACATTCTATTGCTCTAAATCTAATTTGCATACACTATGTTTGATCTTAACCATTCAATATACTCTTTTAATCATATCCACACCTAATTATCATATATTTAAATTAACATAGCATAGGTTATCTGATTATTTCATTATACATATCTATAGGATTCCTTATTTTAATTCACCATATATGTTAGTCGTATATCCATCAATATGAAACATAATCTTATCCTTAATCAAGTCCATCAAGATGATTATCATCCTAAATATATGGTGTCTTGTTATATCATTTGTTCATGATCCTTCCTTTAGACAATAATATTTCAATATTTTAAAGTTCACCTTTAGATATTTTTCATGTAAATAAAATATTGGACCATATTAGATTGATCCAATTTTGGAAAACTGCAATGTGATGTTCGTTCAATTAATTAATAGCGTAGTCATAACCAAACATGATCTTTGATCTTTTTATGTCAAATAAAAAATATACACACTCTTTGTATCTTTAACTTATGATGATTTTCCAAGAGTTATTATATTTTCTAGTGATTCTTATTATTCTCATATATCCCGATCTATACAACACGTCATTCCTTTTCTTAATTCATTGAAAAAATCCCATCTTAAGTTTTAAATCATAATATATTATTCACTGATAAATCATGGGATAATTTTTAATTATTATGTGTGGTACAAAATTTCAATCAACATGGCCTCCTAGAATTTTTATAACCTTGGTTTTTATATTTCTTCTCTTATTAGCTGTATATTTTGAAACTAATGGTAAACAAATTTCATCCATTAGTAAATCACATCAACATTCTCTTCCTCCACGCCTAAAATATCTTCATATTTTATCTTCACCATAATATGAGTTCATATAAGTCTCTTATTTTAATTGCATATCAATATCCATTAGAAAATATTATAGGCAATGAATTTGTACATATATTCCACAAGAGTAATAGTTCAATAATCATGAAATCATTTATGTTTTCTGAATCTCCACATTCAATTGACATAATTCTTTAACAAATTATACTATTGGATACTTCCATTAATACATCCCCACTATTCATGAGTACAATGACAATCATCTCAACCAGTCAACTATTGTAATGTATTCTTCAAGATATTTTTGATTCTATATATTCCTCCTTTATTTATAATCATATCTTCCTCTTATTTTTTTTAAACTATCTATAGTACTACATCACATGGTTACACCTTGAAGGCAATGAAATTCTTTTAGGATTCCTCCAGAATCACCAATTGGAAAATAAAATTTAAATATAATAATTGACTTGATCATTATCTATTTCCAACGGATACAATAATTACAAATCATTATTAGTTCGGTGCATCGAAAAACCAATTAAAATTAGTATATCTTGTATTTTACATATAAAAAATCCTTAAGGATAATCACCATTATAACATATCCAATAAAGTAATTTCATATTTTTCCTTTTCATAATATTGACTTAAAACTGATAGTTTTATTTTCTAAATTTATAAAATAGTAACATGATTTATTTTAATTTAAAAAGTATTCACCTAATAGGAATTTTCACCATGAATTATTTTTTAAATAACAATACTTCGGAAGATAATATTTTAAATAATAAAAGACAATAAGGGCCAAAAAACATTTGATAATAAAATATTACTTTCAAAAACCATATAATTACCATCTGGAATATTTTCCTAATTATTTTGTTTAATTCATTACCAATCACATATTTTTCCATGTCAAAATTATGAAATATCTTACCTATAATAGAATATATAATTCATTTGATTCTCTTAATCATTTTATCAAATTAAAATAATAATAAAAAATTATATTTTTTCTATAGACCCTACTATAAAATTATTTAAATTTAACCCATTTATATGTATATAAAAAATACTATGAATTTTCCACATGATATATAAATTTATATGTGATTTTAGTAATGAATTATTTTTTTATATTTCTTTCTAAAATTTAAACAATTTAACAATAATACATAATTAATTTTAAACCGAATTATACACACACATATTATCCTCATTTAGTCATCATATCATAATCCGATTCCTTTAATAATATAATTTGTCCCATAAAATTTAATAAACCATTACTATTTAATTGAATCATTAAAAGAAAAAATTATATGAAAAATAAATATAATTTCTGTTATAAAATAAGCTTTTTATATCCACTATGTCAACTAATAATTTTCACAAACCATTATAAATCAATAACATTTAAAATTCACCCCAGGAACCCATTTCAATAAATAATTCATCATAACAATAAAAAATTTAGAAAATTAGATCATTGATTAATAATCTCCATATCAAGGAATATTAATTTCACTTATCATCCCTCATAAAAATGTAATATTCTTATTTTAATTAATAATCATGAAATCTATATAAAAATAAAGATATATAAATCTGAAATGAACTTTAATTCCAATAACTTATTCCTTATTTAATTAAAAACAAATTTCCCATGAAACAACCACATGAAGACTAAATTCATGCAATAGAGTTGCCACAATAAACATGATAATTGAATTAAATTCCCAGAGAAGGTGGAGACCACCAAGAACAAATTTATTTTATAATTCATAAAATTATTAGATGTACAATTCCATATATAAAACAGAATTAAATGAATATATCCAAATCATTTATAGAATCATTAATTATAACAAATAAGAAAATAATTAACTACTCCATAGAATAAATTTAGTGGTAAATAAATTCACATATCAATTTGGATCCATTTTAATATATAAATCATATATAAACTATTAAAATTAGTGTTAGTCAGTAAAACAATATTTGATAATTAATTAGAGAACTTGTGGAAGATATATTAGATTACCATTAATCAACAAATAAATATTAAAATTTAGAAAAAAATGTCAAATATATAAGAAGATAAAATTGAATGAATTAAATATAGGCACATATACCATAAATGAACTCTCATTGGTTTCCAATCCTATATTTTGTAGACAACATTGTATTGGGTGGTGGACAAAAATCCTCTCAATGGTTTTCCCAAGTGTACCCCATATATTTTATAGCAACTATAATCTTTGTGGTACCCACCATAGTTACAATTGTTTTTTATATTGCAATAAATGTTCAATTCAACTAGAAATCATTGATAATAATCTCACCATTAATTCTCTGAACAAATAAATAAATATAAATAAAATATAAAAAATATAAAAAAAAATTGAATTCACTCTTGCCCAATAAATTTTAAGTTTACTCAAATAATCATCCATCTATTTGGAACATTAATTAAATGTTCTATGAGTAATTTTATCAAATAAATGTTCTACTTCAAGTCATTATATGAGTGGTGGGGACTTGATAGTGATATATCTATAATTAGATAAAAACATAATTGGTTTATGTCAATAGTATTAAAATAATTTTAATAATAATGTTGAGAAAATAAAATTTAACTTATTGGAAGACAATATTTTTTGATAACATAGTTAATGGAATGTTTGGTGTAATTTTATAATATGAATGATTGTTTTTTTTATAAAATCTCCCTAGATAGGTAAAATAAAATAATTTTATGTGTTGTTAATAAATTGTCTTAAGTCATGTGATTTGAACATGTTAATGATATTTATTCATTATCAATGGTTATCAAATATTCTTGAAATAATTTGTGGTGAAATTAATATGTTGGTGTTCTTCATAGAAATAATTTTTTGATGTTCAGATGAGTTCTCATTGGGAAGTGAAAATGAAAATTTTTTAATGAGTTTCGAAAAGAGTATATTGAATTATATGATGTGAATGTGTTACTAGCCAAGATTCGTTAAATGAATAAGCTAATATTTCAAGGATTGATAGAACTAATGTTTTATGAGTATACACCATGTGTTTTTTTAAATGAATTCAGGAAGTTTAATTATTGTGGAGTTAAAGACTAATATTGAATTGGGGGATAATATATTATATGAGAAATCAATTATTTAATATAAATAGTTTGTGATAAAATAGTTGATGTGACTATTTATTGTTTTTTATTTATTACAATTAATTTAAATTTTCATTATCTATAACACTTCATTCCATAAATATTGTTAAGATGGGGAATTTTATAATATAAAATGTTGATCACAATTCATTGGTTAGATTATAAATGTATAAGATATATCTTATTTCATTGAGGAAAAATACATTAAACCGTGAACTACAATAGGGGGAAAATTCATTAATTTATACCATATAGAAAAATAGAATTTTTTCCAATATAACCTTGCTAATTGTTTGAATTATATTTTTTTTCTTAGTGTACACACAATGTAGGATGAATGGCTATGTGATGTTTATATGATTGACTATGTCAATATAATGTAGATGAGATAATGGGGTTGTGTTTTGTTCTATTTTTTGGATCTATTGAGAAGTGTTTCATGATGATATATGACATGTTTATATGATATTATATATTATAAGATAATTTTTTTATGATAGGATCTTGATACACATTTACTATAGATAAATAAATTGATGTCTGTAAAATGTATAAAAATATTTTAAAATGATATTTTGATTTTTTTGAATATATATCACGAATTTAAATTATGAAAATATTTTCAATGTGTGTTATTATGATGTATTTGACATTTCTTACATTAAATGTTAAGATTAATGTTGTATAGAGAGCATAAATATAGTTGGTAAGTTACCCTTTAAATTTATTAAATGTTGGTGAGAAATTATATGATAATTTATATATCCATTCAAATTCATTTTCTAAATTCTATGGAAGGTAAATGATTAGTAATTATAATTTTAATTTCTATATTGTGTGAAAATTCACATTATTGAATGTATGTCAAATTTTAATATTATGAGAATTTATAATAGAAAAAATTATAGTTATGTTGATTTAAATTAGATTCTTGGTAGTTTCTTTTGTTTTCAATAATTATGAGTACACTGTATTTCTATTTTTGTTCTTTCTTTAAAAACCCTAATGTTAATTTATTGGATATTTACATTTATACACTATGGGATAATACAACCCATTAATAACATCATGAAATTGTTTTTTAGTCATTCATTTTGATACATGAATTTTTTATAGAAATATGATGCTTCATTTATATTTTTTGTTTGAAATTTTAGATTGTTTATTTAAAATATTATTTTAACTTAAGAAGAATATATATATATATATACATATTAATTATAAAAAAACATTATTGATTAATTTTTCTTGAATTCTAAATCTAATTTTTTGGTTGATAGAAGGATTAATGTTTTATGATTTGTAAAGGAAATGTATGAGTTCGTGTATGTAATCCTAATACAAATTAAGAATGGATATATTCCGGGAAAAGTTTATTTATAGTTTGGGAGAATATTGTATTTGAGTTTATTTTAAAGAATAATTTGTTGTATAAATGTAACATAGAAACCAATTTAGTTTTAATGTATTTATAGCAATTTTTTAACATAAATTAGTTTTTCTAGTGGTCACATATAGTTTCCTGAGATATTTTGAATGCATATGTTTATTTTGAAATTAAATTGGTAAATCTATGAGTTTCTTTTTATTATAGTCTCATATTGAAGAAATTAATTCCTTATCAATACTAAAATTTATAGAATTATTTTTTGAATTATTTTCTTATGGGTGCAGTAAAAGTCTAAATTATGATGATGGTGTAATGTTTTTTAATAAATAATATAATTTATTGAAAACCATTATTTTAACATAAAATGAGTATATTTATTCATATTTATAATCCTCATTTGATTATTTAATATCCATATTGTGTAATCAATTATATCATTTATTATTATGTGGATTATATAATAAAATCCACATATAATAAGGATTTGAAAATAATTATGATGGTGATATTGGAGTTATATAATTCAATTTTATGAATACTGATCATTGTTAGAGATAATTTCAATAATTTTGAATTTAAATATAAAATTTTAATGATTCATCATTTAATTTATTATAAATATATTATATTCACTAATTCAATGTTTTTATTTGATTCTATTGACATCAATTTCATGTGAATATGACTAATTTTTTCAGATATTTTATTGAAATGTTAATATGCTATTTATAAACTAAAAATATATTAATTTCATGAAAATTTACAATGAAATTTGTATTCCACTATTTTGATTTTAATTAAAACACCTAATTTGATTAAAAATATATAGATCTAATATATGTATTGAAATTTTTTAAAAAGAAAATTTTCTATGAATTTCATAGTCTCTCATATTTTATCATAGATTAAATTTTATAATGTTATGGATTATATCATACATTATTTTTTAAATATGTGGAGATTATGAGACTATGATATTTTACAATATTTTGTACATATTGACTCTCTATAAAACCATCGTGCATTAAGTATCTCAATAAATGATGTCTAATATCCTGACCTAGCTTACATACAAACCAATAGCTGGGCCGATCACGAGATGGCCTCAAGGACATCTCCACGTATGCCAAAGGGTTATGAATAGAAGAATGGGTATCATGATGTGATTGTGTGGTGATTATAACCATATATTACTTTTTGAACAATAGTATAAATGATTATAAATAGGCGTTAATAGCAGAACAAGTAAACAGATAATAGAGCATCAGAAAAATACTATGGTCAATTTAATAAAAATGGCCAAAATTGGTTTGCGCAATAGATAAATTCAGGAAATGATGATGATATATAATTAATACCATTAAAAATTTCAACATGCTTCAAAAAAGGGTACAAAAATATGAAAATACAGAAAATCTATTTAGGAGATCTCATAGAGAATCCAAAGCTCTAACTAGGTCCTTTGCTCCCAACTCCAGGTACAAGAAACACAATAACACAACAATCAACTTAGGTCATGAAAATATAAGGTCTTCTTGGGTACCAATGGAATCCTTTTAGGGTGAGAGATAAAATCATAGTAGGCTTGCACCACTGGTGTCTATCCCAAACAAGGTGGTGAAATATAACTAAACAGTTTTCATGTATAGCAATGTAATAAAAGAATTGATTAAATAAATAAAAAGTTGTAAAAGTTCCTAAGGGACACTTGACGATGATAACATCATCATCTCATTATTGAAAAAATTGTTCAATTATTTCAATTATGTATATATATATATATATATATTAACAGTATATGAAGTTTTATAATGAATAAATCTAAGGTAATAAAGTAAATAGTTTTCTATTTTTTCAATTATCCTTTATTAAACCACATATACCCCCAGGTTCCCATAGACCCATATATCTCAATAGCTACCTCAACATGTGTTGTATCCTAAAAAATTTCTCATATTCATTTCATGAATCCTTATATCACATGATCTTTCATCATCCTTTGTAATTAAATTCATATACGACTAATTGGAGATGTAGGCCAATGTCAATTAATGGGTGTATAAAGCCATGTCTAGCACTCCGTGAGTATTTAGGGCATCATTCCCTCTCTCAAAACACCATTATTAATCATATATATATATATATCATTAGTGTAGAACATCATGTCTAGAACACCGTGAGTATTTGTATCATCAGCACTTATCTAAGATATTTTTTTCAATCATACACAATTATATATATATATATATATATATATATCATGCATGTAAAATGTCATGTCTACAACCCTGTAAGTATTTGGGGAATCATCCCCTCTCTCAAAAGCTATTTATCAATCATAAACACACATACCCACACACACACACACACACATATATATATCATTGATGTAGAATTCCATTTATAACAGCCTGTGAGTATTTGGAGCATCATTCCCTATCTCACAACCCATATATAAATCATATATATATATATATATATAATATCAAAATATTAATTTAAGGAAACATATTCTAGATTTTCAATTCAAATTACAGTGGTGTGGTCACATTTTCAGTTCAAATCATGAGGTAAGGCCCATTATATATCTCATATTCCATTTCGAATTTATAGTAAACATTTTAATTGACATAAGATGATTTAGGATCATAAGGAGAGGTATAAACTAAACCACCCTAGATGGTTCATATTCACTAATTTAATTTCAACTATCATAAACCGTTATTATTACATCCACCCGAGGAATAGTTTTACCATCCTAATCCATTCCATTTCAAGATCAACAATTTCATCTAAAATATTTAATAAAAGAAACCATATAAATATACACACACAAATAAACCATTACATTCCAGATTATTATACCCTCTAATGATAACATTTCATATTTAAATACATTCTAGTAGTTTATCAACTTTTTTACCCATTGTTCATTCATGGCATATAATGAGTATAGTGAATCATTACCCATCACATGCATAAAAATTCAATAAACACTTAAAAATAATTTACTTATTCATTAATCCCCATTCGCAACCCATTCTACCAAAGTGTATACCCACTCGTTGTTAAAGTGTGCATTTAATACCATCCCATTTTTATACCCGATTATTTGTTTACCCTCACTATTATTCATTTCACATGGTTATACCCACCCATGAATTGAATTCTAGTTCATCAGAACAATTTAATTCAAGATATTTAACATTAATAGGAGTCTGTAAATCTTCTAGCTATGAAAACCATATTCCATATATTTAAACAAGCTTCCTCAAAATAGGAAAGCATAGTAAAATCACACATAATCAAGCCATGAATTCATAAATATTATACTGATTATGTTTCTATCATGACGAACGCACACCTCTGACAGAGGGGGTTTATTGCAAAATCATGATTTTGTACTCTACCAAATCATTTAATATATATATGTTGTTCAGTCCAGAATTTATGTCCAATTTATGAAAGGATATAAATAAAAATGTGAAAGATTTTTAAATTAAAGGCATGGTTGGGGACCCTACCTCTAGCAGACCAAGCCATTTGATGGAATTCAGTGCTTTCACAATCAATAGGTATCCTACTTGCACACGTGCACTTATATATATATATATATATATTCATACCTGGTAATATGCATGCATGCCATTGGAATAAATCACAAAACCCTACAAAAATTCCTTTAGGTCTCATAAAAACCACTAGTCTATAAATAACTGGATAAAAAAAATTTAGAGGTATAAAACCATACCTCAAACAGACGATAATGGACTGAACTGACCCTAACCACATTTTTATCAGGGGTGGTTTCTGGAGTACATACCAACGGGTTCTAGAAATAACTCTTTCAAATCCTAAATCAAAATAAAACAAAAAACGAGGTCATCTCCATCTCTAGGGCATTTGGTTGAAATCTAATGAGCGATGAATATCTTGAAAATCAGTTGGAAACAGTGATAGAAAATCATTACTTGATGATCTGAAGGAGATCCCACAAGAAATAAGATGTAAAAACAATGATTAGAGAGAGACGAGGTGGAGAGTCGCACGCGGCCTATAGGGAGTGAAAAGATGTGTATCACGTAACCTATTAGGGGGGGGGATAGGTCCTCACTCAGGTCTTATAAAACACTAAAATAAATATTATTATTTCTTATCTTAACCTTAATATCATTTATCTAATATTATTTTTAGTTTTTAACTTAATTAATTTCAATTTATTAAAATGTACACATTACAACATTCCATCTCATGCAATAATTATATGAAACATACTTTAAATAAAGGCCCACCCAGTATTTTTTTAAAATATATTAAACCCTCATATAAAACACCTGGTAAACAACATGAGTTTCTATAATCTACCCACCTTAATACTTTTCATCACCAATAAACCTTCAAAAACTATGAAAACATCACTGATGATACCATGGTCATGAAGAATATTTTGAATGATCAAATTGCATTTCCAAATGGTAACCACACTCTTGACCATTTGACAAGCACAAGGACTTATGCCCTTAATAGCCAAGCCAAATATCAAAATACAACACAAATAGTGAAGAAGAATTTATCGAAGCCACTAAAATAGATACATAATCTCATCCTATTCACTTTTATCATCTTCCCATTACTGATTTACATCACTATTATTAGCTTTTAACAACCAATTCCAAACCACAGTTCTTCCACCCTTGTAATTTACAAAGAGGTCATGTTATAAGTATCCTAGAAATTCTTCACACACGACTTATTTTATTGGACAAACTAATTATATATGAGGCCATAATAGGGACCCCATTGAATGAAAGGTCGAATCTCAGTCAGTTAATAACAACTGGAATCACATGCATTCATCAAAATACATAATCAGTCCACAAACCACACTCACCCAGACGTTCCTTTAAAATTATTCCATCAATGACCATATACCACAATATAAAATTGAACAAACCAATCCATGTTAGGATATCCATAAATGGATATTCCCAGCTTAGATGACCGACACATCATGAATAGAACTTCTAACCCTTCCTCCCAAGGCATTCATCATCTTACACATGCATTTACATTGATGTCCTTACATGACTTTATGTGAAATTCCTAGATCAATCCATCAATAGGATTTTTGTAAAATGCCATGACTTACCAAGAATAAAAGAATAACCCATAAAACACACATGTCACATAAAAACTATATAAAAACAACATATCAAACCAAAAGACTTCTAAAACAATTTAGATGCATAAGATTGAGGTTATCATAGTGCTTCCATGATGAGGTCATGATAGGGGACAAGATCAAATAATTCAAGAGAGAACACTAAGAGCAATACTAAGTCACTAAGAACATTAGTAAAACTAATACTCATTGAATCTTTATAGTATACTAACATCACCTACCGGTTCATCATCAAATAATCCTTGATGTCGATACCACCCAAGGAAATTGTGTTCATTCAATCCATGCCACAGAAACTCTTCCAAAAACTAATGGTGTTTCTAATGGTTTGCACATACTTCTAACCTAATCAAGGTCATGATACAAAACATTAAGCGATACATACACCAGAACCGATGTGACATTACCCACCTTAGGGGTATCCATGTCATCTTAAGAAAGGAACAACCACTCACAAAGGCCCTAGTCCAAAAACACTAAAAACGCATGCATTTTATTCCAAGAACCACAATCACCACATCAAGACATCTGTCATGGGAGAATAAAATTAATCCTACCATAATTTCAAAACACATGAACCCAAAAAATTCTTCCCGAGCATTGTGACAAACTTACCATAATTGCCAGTCACTCTACTCCGGTGATATCCTGAGAATTTACTCAACCACACAAGGTTCCACGATCACAATGAACTGAACCGATTCATTACATTTCCAAACACTCGATGGTTTCCACATATATCAACATATACAAGATCATGTTCACAAAATCCAATGAAACTTCATAAAAGACAACCATTAACTCAGATTATGACATAATAAGTCATCCATACGAAAATATAATAGAGGTCCATACGACCTCATAAAGAGCTGACCATGACCGAGGCTTGTCTAACCGGTTGAACCAATAATTCTTTAATTATTATTTCCCTATCAAGGGTCTAGATACTATGACCATTGATACGAACAAGGGTTTATTTTTAAATCCCAAAAGTACTACTAGGGAGAATGATACCCAAACATCACCAATGTTAAACGACTCACAACGAAAGCAAGGCGTCTTAAGATCTAAGCGTTATACCTACAATTGTCAAGACCGTTACGAAGAAAATGAGTCAGAACTATCCATTTGTAACATCCCGGGTAAATAAAGAATAATAAATTTTTCATATTCATTAATATTTGTGAATTAAATATTAATTTAACTTTAAGGGGGTTGTTATGTTTTGATAGTGTACTCGATATGTAACAACAGGTTTCTTTGAAATATAACATTGTACACTAATAATATAATATTATTATTTTAAATGGTAGTTAAATCCTAGACGTTTTATTGGAGGGAATGAACAAATCTAACTGCAATGTGATTATAAATTTTTGTTAAATATATTTACATTTATCCAATACAAGTTGGAGGCTTAAAATGTGAATGAATCTAATTTTAAGCATAATTTAAAATAGAAGGCCGATTTATCACCTTTTAATGGATAACCCTTTATAAATATAGTTTTGGTCACATTAATACATTATAATGACCAAATAAAATCCTTCATTATAATGGGGACATCAAAATGTACCTTTTGTAAATTTTTGGAATTTTATCGACAAAGTTCATTTTTTTAATGAACAGTGAAGATATTGTATTTTAATTCAAACCTATGTTTTAATCTAATTTATTTATATTGTTAGATTATCTGTTTAATTGGTTTTAAAGTGTAATTATAATATATTTTTACCATTTAATCCAATGTTGTTCATTTTATTTAATTTCACTTTGAAATTGGACATAAACAAGTATCAATCTTTTAATAGTTATTATTTCTTAAAAACATGCTATTTGTTTTAACAATGAGAATTAATTTTAAAATTAATTAATGACACTTATATGTTTTTAATTTGAAAAAAATTATATAAATTTTTAATTTAGAATATCAAGTAATTCTTAGGCTTTATTGTTGGTATTTTTCTGAAAAACATCAATTTTTGATGAATAGTGAAACCACTTAGCAGTAGTTAAAAAAACTGACTTTTTCATTTAAATGAAATTTTACCTCTTATTTGAATTGAATTTCAAAAATCCAACATACATGGTTTTTATCAAGAATTAAAATTTGTTACTTTAAGATGAAAATTAATTTTGGTGAATAGTAACTTTTGACTTTTATTTACCATGGTTAAAGTAAATAGGGTATTTCAAGGTAAAAAGAATATTATAATAATTCAGAATTACCTTAAAGCTTTTCCAAACCTTATTGGATGAGTAATTTCAGACCTTGGAAATATTGTTGTCGATTTTGGGACCTCATTGAGAAACTTGGGAGTGAAAATGACAATTTAGATTAATTAACATAAAGTAAAGACAAAAATGATAAAAGAAAATATCTATTATTAAATTAATTATTACAAGGGGTTATGTAAATTATATTTTCGACTATAAATATTAATTGGAAAGATAAAAATATTTCCTACATCATGATTTTTTTATATAGTTTCTAGACATCAAATTAATCAAATTATCTAAGACATAATAATGATGCAGTATTTACCTCAATAATAAATGGTTTAAATAAATAAGATTATAATGATTAAAATATTATCCAAAACCTATCCAATTCCTATTGTATGATTTTATTTAGACCATGAATCAGCTTATATTCGACTATAATTATTTTTGGACGTTTAGAAACTGAATATAATTATATAATAATATAATATTTTCACACTTTCCTAAAGAGCCCCTCATCTCCCTTATAAAAGGAGACCAATTCAATCAAATTCCTCAGACATCTCAAACCATTTGGCTCATCCATACTCTGTCCAATTAATCTTCCTATATACCTCTCCTTCTCCTTGAATCCTTACCTTTGGCATAAGGCACTTCAAGAAGTCATTTGGTTCAAACCAAAGGGAGTTACCCAAATTAAAGGTAACAGTTTCTCTTAAATTGTTTTTTATTTTACATATCCAACCCCAAAACTCTTCTTATTACTATATTTTGTAACAAAACCAATATCCTAAATATACTACCATATTTTTGTGATATGTATTCGAACTATACTTACACACACTTCCATCTAATGGATGAAGAACATAATGTTTCTGTGGATGGAAAACTGACGCCTCAGGAAACAATGATTCTTCGATTATCTCCTACCGCCTCTCATGGTGGCCATTATGATGGAAATTTATATATATATGATATATTTTATGTCTATTATTTCTTTATGATTTTATAATTTCTTTTTATATCATGCCTTTATAGTTTCCATTATGGGTAAACGTGTTAATCTCATTAGAGGAAGTGCAGACTACTGCCCCCTCAAAGTGATATGACTCATTCATACCATATTTACTACGTATAAAAGATATATTTAATGATATTATATATGATAAAATACTATATTTATAATACTACTATGTATCATTATGTTTTAATTTCATTAAATATGAAATAGAAATGGAAGTAGCATTCATGCGTACGTACGTCTTACCGTCTCTATGAACGATGCATTTAATATCTTACCTATAATTGTTAAGTACTGTTATAAATATATGTATATTTAGGATATATATGATATACATGATATCCAAATATTGAATATAATTATAGATATAATGAACCATTGACTACATGAACAACATGTTATTATAAGAAGTACATTTTTTACTCAAGTACGAAATATTGACAAAATGAACATTTTTAACCTAAATGATTACATAATTTTTATAACATGGTAATAAGTGATATAAAAGGAATAATAAACTTGTAAAGGGTTCTTAAGTGAGTAGAAATTAACTTTAGTTTATCATTCAGGAGATAAAAGAATGATTGTGTCAAGTCGGACATAAGGTATGGGAACTTTTTAACCCAATTTCTGTTCTTTGGGTTAATCCTATCTTTTATGTTTATGTAATTATTTAATTATGTGAGAAATGATTTTTTATGTATTTATTCGTTCATTATGGGTGCTTATATTGAATAAACATAATATATCTATTTTATTTACAAAATGATCTTTTTAAGGGACTTCTTCTCAATCTCCTTTCATTGAGGCATATTTTGTTTTAATACATGGCTTTCTTTTATACGTTGTATCAACACACTTGACTTTTAAAAGGGAATCTTTTTCTATGAAGTATTTTACTAAACAAAAAAAAGAAATGTTTATTTTAATGTAAGTGATGACAACGACCTTTTCCATTGCCACGAGTATTATTTGATTTTTGGCTTCCACAACAAGTCGTAATGTTTTTAAAAGAAATTAAATACCACATACTCTTTTATGTATTTTGGTATTGAAAATCGTTTTGATAATGGATTTTTTATGTCAATATATTTACGTGACATATTGTGATTGAAATGTGGAAATTTTTTCTTTCCATTATAATTTTTTTATGTGTTATGATTTTATAATGGTACTTGGACATTTGATGGGTGGTTACGTGATAAACCAAATGACGGGTGGTGCCATGAATACTAGGACGGGTGGTTACGTTATAACCTCCAATTAATTGGGTATGGAAGTAATTTTTATGGCTATTCCATTTAGTGATATGTGTGGAAGTTGACCATATGGTTATTCCATTTTAGTATATTTATGTCCCAAGTAACCATTATGTGTTATGTGTTCTTGATTTGGGTTGTATGGTAATCTTTTGGTTACAAAAGTGTAAGAATTGATATTTTATTCAGTGAAGAGTATTTACAACTTCATAAAGGTTTAAATTGAAACTTATGACTAAGTATTCATGGTTTACTTATTGTTTTGAAAATAAACAGTTTTCTTCTTTGTGTATCCCTTTCTATGATTTTTATGCTCATCCCAAGTTTTGAAATGTTTTTCATTGGACATAAAGTGCAATAGGTTCAAGGATGGGATCAAGGAAAAGTCATTCCATCTAAAACATGGAACTAGACATGAATCTTTTTTTCAAAGAGTTTTTATTTTTTGAAAAAAAAACAGAAACTGAGTAGAAGTGTATTTTTTTAATATTTTGAAATGTAATAGTTATGGACTAACTCTCTAAAACTCTAAACATGAAAAGATCCCCAATGTGAATTACTCGTTTAATTCAAGATTATGGAATGTTTTAAGGTTGGGTCCTTATACTTGGTATCAGAGGATGGATTAGATTACTTTAAGAGTTAGGTTATTGTTAAATAAATGTCCATAAATAAATTTATGGTAATATTGAAATGATATAGCATTTACAGATTACCATGTTGCTTCGCCTTAGATACTTCCTGTGTTGAGAATGGTTTTTCATAGAGGAAATAGGTCAGTTGTGAAAGAAAGTCATACAGAGGGAAATAACCTTCCTAATCAACATCCTGAGATGGTTAGTATCAAAATTGAACAGTTTACTACAGTGATGGATCAGTTGATTCAGGTGATAAATTGTGGTTGTGTTTATTGATGATATTTTGGTTTATTATAAAAGTAATGAAGAGCATGAATGTAATTTAAGGGTCATCTTGAAAACCATAACAGAAAATAAACTTTATGGGAAATTCAGTAAGTGTGAGTTTTGGTTAAAAAAAATTATTTCATTTGACACATTGTTTAAAAAAATGGAATAATTTTTTATCCTAAAAAAACAAAAGTTTTTGAAGAATGGCCAAGACCAACAAATATAACCAATATTTGAAATTTTCATGGTTTGATAGGTTATTACTAGAGGTTTGTTGAACATTTTTCATGGTTATCTAGTCCAATGACTATGTTAACTCGAAAATGTGTTAAGCCCTTTTGGACAAAAGAATGTGATGATTATTTACAGAAATTGAAATAAAGTTTGGTGAATGCTCCAGTTTTATCCCTGCCTTACAGAAATGGTGAGTTTGTTATTTACAGTGACTCTTCGTTGAATGTGATTGGGTGTGTCCTTATGCAGAAAGATTAGGTAATTGCTTATGCTTCACGTCAGTTGAAACCCCATGAGTTAAATTACCCTACATATGATTTGGAATTAGATGCTATTATTTTTTATTTAAAAATTTGGAGGCATCATATATATGGAGTAAAATGTGAAATATATACTGAACAAAAAAGTATGAAGTATATATTCTCTCAAAAATAATTGAACATGAGACAGATGAGATGGCTGGAATTAATCAAAGATTATTATTGAACGATCCATTACCATTCGATAAAAGAAAATAAAGTGGATGATGATTTGATTCGAATAATTAATACTTCATTACAAATGTTACATTTGGAACGATATCCTTTGGTTTTTGATTTGATGAATTTTGGCATAGAAGTTGTTGGGGAAGGAAATTATTCTGTTTTTTTTCAGGTGTTAGTGAGATCATATCTATCAGACAGAATTAAGCAAGCGCAGAAGGAAGAAAGTGAGATACAGAAAAAGGTAGAGTTGGTTCAGAAGGGTAAGTTGCCTGAATTTAACATTGGAAATGATTGTGTTTTGAGGTTTGGAAAAAGATTATGTGTTCCTTTGGATTCATAGTTGAAGAATGAGTTGTTATGTGAAGCTCATAGTTCTCCATTTTCAATACATCTGGGAAGTACTATGGTGTACAAAGATCTTCGAGCGTATTATTGGTTAGATTGAATGAAAAGAGATATTTTTTATTTTACTATAAACTGTTTGACTTGTCAGCAGGTTAAAGTAGATAGGCAGTTACTGAAAGGGATGCTTCAGTATTTTCTGGTGCCAGAGTCGAAATTGGAAAATATATCCATGGACTTCATTGTGGGATTACTAAAGACATCTCGAGGTAATAATGAAATCTGGGTTATTGTTGATTGGTTGACTAAATCTTCTCATTTCCTTCCTATCTGAGATACTTTATCTCTAGACTGACTATCTCAGTTGTATGTTAAAGAGATAGTCAGGTTGCATTGAGTTCCACTCTCTATTTTATCTGATCGTGATCCCAGTTTCACTTCTAACTTTTGGAAAGGCCTTCAGAAGTCATTGGGTACTGAATTAAATTTTATTACATCTTTTCATCCTCAATCAGATTGGAAATCAAAACAAACAATTCATACATTGGAGTATATGTTATGTGCTTTCTCGATGGATTATCAGGGATGTTGGGACTACCATTTTTCTTTGGTTGAATTTTCTTATAATAACATCTTTCATTCCAGTATACATATTGCTTCATTTGAGTAATTATATGGAATCCATTGTCGAACTCCATATTTTTGTGATGAAGTAGGTGAAAGAAACCTGATGGGACCATAATTGGTAGAGGAGATGGTAGAGAATGTTCAGTTGATTCAGAACCACATGAGAATAGCTAAAAGCAGATAGAAAAGTTATACAGATAATCAGGCGAAGGATCTTTCATTTGAGGTTGGTGATCATGTCTTTCTCAAAGTTTCTCCATGGAAAAATATGATGCGTTTTGGTAAGAATGGAAAGTTGAGTCCGAGGTTCATTGGAACTTATGAGATCATGGATAAAGTTGGATCAGTTGTATACAGAGTGGCTATACCTCCATGTTTATCCCAGGTACACACTTTTTTTCATGTTTCGATGTTGAGAAAGTATTTTCTAGATCCATCTCATGTATTGAGCCCATAGGCAGTTCAATTGGAAGAGAATCTCTCTTATGAAGAATAACCAGTCCAAATTCTTAACCCTAGAGAGCAAGTATTGTGGAATAAGGTAATTCACCAGGTAAAGGTTTTCTAAAAAAACCATATGGTTGAAGAGGCAACGTGAGAATCTGAAAATGGTATGAGGGATAAATACCCCCACTTATTTGATAGGTAAATAAAATTGCGAGGATGCTATTTCCAAAAGGGGGGAAGGATGTAACATCCTAGGTAAATAAAGAATAATAAATTTTTCATATTTATTAATATTTGTGAGTTAAATATTAATTTTACTTTAAATGGGTTGAAAGGTTTGATAGCTTACCCGATACGCAACAATGGGTTTTTCTGAAATCTTTCGTTGCACAGTAATAATATAATATTATTATTCTAAATGGTTATTAAATCCTAGCCATTTTATTGGCGGGAATGAACAATACTAACTAAAATACGATTATACAAGTTTGTTAAATATATTTACATTTATCCAATAAAATTTAGAGGCTTAAAATATGAATAAATCTAATTTTAAACATTTACTCTAAAAGGCTGATTTATCGCATTTTAATGGTGAACCCTTTTTAAATCTAGTTTTGGTCACTTTAATACATTCTATATGACCAAATAAAATCCCTCTTTATAATGGGGACATCAAAATGCACCTTCTGTAAGTTTTTGGAATTTTTCTGATAAATTTCATTTTTTTAATAAATAATGAAGACAATGTATTTCAATTCAAAACTATGATTTAATCTAACTTATTTATAAGGTTATATTATCTTTTTAATTGGATTTAATGCGTAATTAGAATATATTTTTACCATTTAATCCAATTATGGTCATTGGAATTTATTTCACTTTGAAAGTGGACATAAACAAGTGTCAATCTTTTGATAGTTATTGTTTCTTAAAAACACGCAATTTTTTTAACAACGGGAATTAATTTTAAAACTAATTAATCCCACTTCTATTTTTTTAATTTGAAAAAATAGATATCAATTTCGAATTCGGAATATCAAATAATTCTTAGGCTAAATTTTTTGTATTTTTCTGAAAAACTTCAATTTTTGATGAATAGTGAAACCACTTAGTAGTAGTTAAAAAAGCAACTTTTTCATTTAAATGTAATTTTACAACTTATGTGAATTTAATTTAAAAAATAAAACATACATGGTTTTTATCTAGAAGTTAAATGTGGTTCATTAAGATGAAAATAATTTTTTGTGAATAGTAACTGTTGACTTTTATTTACCGCGGCTAAAGGTAAATAGGGTAATTCATGGTAAAAAGAATATTATAATAATTCAAAATTACCTTAACACTTTTGCAAACCTTATTTAATGAGTTATGTTCGACCATGGTCATATTTTGGCCGATTTTGGTACCCCATTGAGCCACTTGGGAGTGAAAATGAAAATTTAGATTAATTAACTTACTGTAAAGGAAAAAATGACAGAAGAAAATATATGTTAGTAAATTATTTTTTACAAGTGGTTATGTAAATTATCATTTCAACTATAAATATTCATTGGAAAGATAAAAATATTTCTTACATCATGATATTTGTTTTATAATTTTTAGGCATCAAATAAATTAAATTATTGATGACACAATAATGATGCAGTATTTACCTCATTAATAAATGATTTAAATAAATAAGATTGTAATGATTAAAATATTATCCAAAACCGGTCCAATTCCAATTGGATGATTTTATTTTGACTATGATAAATCTTATCTTCGACTATAATGTTTTTTGGACCTTTAGAAATAGAATATCATTATATAATAAAATAATATTTTCACACATTCTTAAACAGCCCCTCCTCTCCCTTATAAAAGGAGACCATTTATATCCCATTTGTCACACCTATCAAACCATTGGGATCATACAAACTCTTCAAAATTAATCTCCCTACATCCCTCTCCT
Source organism: Viscum album (assembly GCA_963277665.1). Classification (NCBI taxonomy): domain Eukaryota; kingdom Viridiplantae; phylum Streptophyta; class Magnoliopsida; order Santalales; family Viscaceae; genus Viscum; species Viscum album. Next base: position 496,814,000 of record OY728132.1, read on the forward strand.
CCACCTAGAAGCCTTACCTTAGGCAGAAGGTACTACAAGAAGTCCTTTGGTTCAAACCAAAGGGAGTTACCCCAATTAAAGGTAATGGTTTCTCATAAATTATTTTCTTTTATTTTACTTATCCAACCCCTAAACACTTATTATTCCTTTTTTTGTAACAAAAATAGTATCCTTAATATACTATGATGTAGTTATGATAATTATTTGAACTTAAATTACACACACCTCCATCTAATGGATGAAGAACATAATGTTTCTGTGGATGTAAAAATAACGCCTCACGAAATGATGATTGTTTGATTATCTCTTACCGCCTCTCATGGTGGAAATTATGATGGAACTATATTTATATATGATATATATTATGTTTATTTTTTTTATTCTTCTGTAATTTCTTTTTATATCATGCCTTTATGGTTTCCATTATGGGTAAAAGCAATAATCTCATTAGAGGAAGTGCGGACTACCGCCCCTCAATGTTATATGACTCGTTCATACCATATGTGGTACATATAAAGGATAGATTTAATGATATTATATATGATACAATACTGGAATTATAATACTACTATGTATCACTGCTTTTTAATTCCATTATATATGAAATAGAAATGGAAGTAGCATTCATGCGTACGTACGGCTTACCATCTCGATGAACGGTGTATTTTATTTCTTACCTCTAAATGTTACGTACTATTATAAATACATGTATATGCTGGATTTATATGATATATAGTATATTCTAATCATGAATATAATTCTGGATATAATGAACCTTTGACCACATGAACAACATGTAATTATAAGACGTCCATTTTTTGACTCAAGTACCAAATATCGACAAAATGATCATTATTTACTTAAATGATTAAATAATGTTTATAACAAGGTAATAAGTGATATTAAAGGAATATAAAACTTTAAGAAGGTTCTTAATCAAGTAGAGATTAACTTTAGTTTATTATTCAGGATATTAAAGACTGATCGAGTCAAGTCGGATATGAGGTAAGGGTACTTCTTAACCCAATTTCTATTCTTTGGGATAATATTTTCTTTCATGTTTATGTCATTCATTGATTATGTGAGAAATGAATTTTTATGTATACATACTTTCATTATGGGTGTGTATATTGAATACAAATAATAGATCAATTTTATTTATAAAATGATCATTCTAAGGGACTTCGTCTCAATCTCCTTTCATTGAGGCATAATTTGTTTTAATAGATGACATTCTTTTATATGATGTATAAACACACTTGAATTTTAAAAGGGAATATTTTTCTATGAAGAATTTTAATAAATGACAAAAAGGAACGTTTATTTTAAAGTAAGCGGTGACAATGACCTTTTCCGCCGCTATGAGTATTATTTGATCTTTGGCTTCCTCAACAAGAAGTAATGTTTTTAAATGAAAATAAATACCATATACTCTTTTATGTATTTTGGTATTGAAAATGGTTTTGATAATGGATTTGTTATTTCAATATATTTAATTGATATAATGTGATTGAAATGTGGAAATGTTTTCTTTCCTTTATAATCGTTTTATGTGTTATGATTTTATAATGGTACTTGGACATTTGCGGGTGGTTACGCGATATACCAAATGATGGGTGGTTCTGTGAATACTTGGAAGGGTGGTTACGTTATAACCTCAAATGCATTTGGTATGGAAGGTGGCGGTATGGCTATTCCATTTAGTGATATGTGTGGAAGTCGACTTTATGGTTATTCAGTTTAAGTATGTTTATCTCCCAAGTTATCATTATGTGTTATTTGTTCTTGATTTGGGTTTTATGGTAATATTTTTTTTACAAAAGGGTATGTGATGATCATTTTTCTTGTGAAGAGTATTTACTAATTCATAAATGTTAAAAGTGTTACTTAGGATTAAGTATTCATGGTTTAATTGTTGTTTTGAAAAACTAACAGTTTCCTTCATTGTGTATCCATTACTGGGCTTTTAATACTCATCCCATGTTTTGAAATGTTTTTCACAGGTCATAAAGTGGAATAGGGTCATTGATGGGATAAAGGAAATGTCATACTGTCTAAAACATGAAAGTAGACATGACTCTGTTTTTCAAAGAGTTTTTATTTTATGAAAAAAATGGAAACTGAGTAGAAGTGTCTACTTTGTAATATTTTTCAATGTAATAGTTATGGCCTTACTGTCTAAAACTCTAAACCTAAAAAGATCCTCAATGTGAATTACCTATTAAATTGAAGAATATTTAATGTTTTAAGGTTGGGTCCTTATACCATTGGTCATTCATAACAGATTCACTGGGATCAAGATCCCCTTTTTCATTTAAGTCATTTCAATAAAAAGAAATAATCTACGAATGATTGCTCACACATATGTTCTAAGGCATTCCAAAAGAAACATTTAAAACTAATCTTCTATAAGGGTTTAAATAAAGGACATGAATTGAAGTCCCAATTTAAATCCATTTCATTAATTCATTTCAACCATTAACCATTTGAATGAATTTTAATAATCAATATGTACCATTTTGCAACAAGGAACATGGTTTTTAATCAACTCCCCATGGGAAAAATATGTATGCTATATCAAAATTACACTTTAAAATTTTAAAATTCTATGAAATTGCGTCATAAGAAGAAATTTACAATCTAAATTCCTTTTCACTAAAAGTAGAACTCTAAGGGTCCCACTTATTCAACCTATTTTCTTCAAAAAGTATCCCCATAACAATTCATTTCATAGAAACATGCCCCAACTGACGTACATGGGTCCTGTTGAGCGTTTTGAGTGTTAAAAAATCATTCAAGTTTAAAACATAGTATAATTCACATTTATGACCATTTATAAAACATACAATGGTTATACAAAGGCTCTCTCTCATGTATGTCCATCTACCAATCTATAATCCACCCTTATACCTTATAGTTGGAATTTTGATCCCATTAATAGAAAAAATTCCATTTTAACATTTAAATTTAGTACCCATTTTCTATTTAAAAAGTGAATATAAGGATTTATATAATTTTCAAATGATGGTTCATGTTCAAGGGTTACCCTTTTCCAAATTGTATGGTGTCCGTAAACCCTAGAAATAAAAATTGTCTCCCACTTAGACCGCAACCAATAATTTTTGCACATAAAACCATTTTACCTATCAGAAAAGCATTCTATAACATGCATAAAATCATGTAACATTTCATCAATGTAAGTTACACCACACCCATGACATACTAAATTAATAGGAATGCTAACATATTACATCAATTAGTATAGAACATGCATTGAATTCAAGGAACACAATCATATCAGCTAGCAACCTATGAATACAGATACATTGTATGGAATATGAATGGCATGACTATCCCAAGGTTACTATTATGAAGAAAGATATGTATCATACCTTTCTTAATAGTCCAAGGTTAAAATACCATAAAATCCATGAATCAATAAATCCATAAACTATAGATATTTCACCAATCACTCTAGGTGAAATCATATCAACTGTAATATCGAAATGAACGAACATCTATTCCTAGCCTTGACCACTAGGTCACATTTCGTATGATGGTCGATCAATCATAATAATGACTATTATCCAAGAACCAACAAATTTATTTTCCCCAATATACCAACGAAAAATAGTAAACCAAACAATACATTTACCTCTGATTCCACTTTATGACATCCTCACCCGGCTTACCATCAAACCGGTAGTTGGAACGGTCACCATGTAACCTCAAGTGCATCTCCCCATATACCAGAGTCTTCCAACTAGTAGTGAGGGTCTTAAGTGGTGATAGTAAGGAAAATATGCCCTCATATTAGATTTTACACAATAGTATAACAATATATAAATGTATTCCATTAGAAGAAGCAGTAAACTGATTACAGAGTTTATGAAGACTAGTATATTCAATTTAATAAAAATTGCCATAGCTAGTTTATACCAAAAATGAATGCATGACATGGTGATGATACATAATTTAAGAATTAAAAAAATTAAAAATTCTTTAAAATAAAAAAACAGTAGAAAGATATAAAATCCACACCTACGATCTCCTCGAGCCTCCCAAGTTCCCTCTCGGTCCATTTCACCTAATCGCATGGATTATAAAGAAAGAATTCAACCTAGTTCCAAAAAATATAAAGTCTACATGGGTAACATGGGTACCTAAGAAGGGTGTGAGATAAAACCGTAGTAGACTAATACCCACCACATTCTAGCCTAAACATGGTGGTGAATAATAATTAAATAGTCTACATGTATAGATAAGTAATAATATAATTCAATATATAATCAACAAAGCATCTAGGATCCTAAGGGACACCTAATGGTGATACCAATATCGTCTAGTTTCCAGAATAAGAGTTTGATTATTTCAATTATGTATCAATATAGAAATAGTGTATGGTATTTAATATGGAATAAAACAATGGTAATTAAGTAATTTTATTTTTATTTATTCAACTATCCTTTATTTAACCTTACATACCTGGTGGTTCCAATAGACACCCAAATATCAATACCTACCTCAACCCATTCCAGTGTCTAAACTGTTTCTCATATACAATACACAATCATTATATCACATCATATTTCATTATAACTTTTAATTTAATTCATATACCAATAAATGGACCCATAGTCCAATTTAAATTAATTGGTGTAGAACATCATGTCTAGTAATCTATGAGTATTCAGATCATTAGTCCATACCTCAAAACCCATTAATCAATCATATATATATATATATATATATATATACTTATATATATATATATGTTTGTGTGTGTGTGTCTGTATATCATAGGTGTAGAACATCATGTCGAGCTCTCCATGAGTATTTGGAGCATCATTCCCTGTCTCAAAAACATTATATCATTAATATATATATATATATATATATGTGTCAAGAATGTATAATATCATGTCTAAAACCTCGTGAGTATTTGGATCATTATTCCCTATTACTAACCCGATTTACCAATCACACACACAGACACACACACATATATATATATATCATGGTTGCAGAACATCACATCTAGCACCTCGTGATTATTTTGGGCATTAGTCTGAGTGTCAAAAAAAATTATCAATCAGACATATATATATATATATATCCCAAATGTTAAAAAATTTACATAATTTTACATCTTATGGATTACCAATTCAAATAACACCAGCATGGTCACATATTATGTTCAAAGCATTATCCAATGACTCTCTTTCTTGTCACATGCCTTTTCCAACTTCCATTAACCATTTAAATTGACATAAGGTGATTTATGATCGTACTTAAGAGGTATAGACTAAACCATAATAATTGTGTCATTTTCAATAAATTAATTTCTATTATCATTAGTCATGCTTATTACATTGACCCAAGTCATAATCAGACCATCTTAATTTGTTCCCTTTCATCTTTAACCATTTCATATAAACAATTTACCAAAAAATCCATATGATTATAACCACTCATATAAATCATTCTTTCATATATGAGTATTCCCCTCATGTTGTAATATCATTTATAATTATATCTCACGATTTTACCTACTTAGTTACATATTTATCATTCTAGGCATAAAATTAGTTTTCCCTGTCATTACCCATCATTTGCATCAGAATACATTCAACTATTATAAAGAATTTATTCATTCATTAATACACATTCAAAACCCATTCTTCTGAATAGTATACACATAGGTTATTACAATTCCCAGTCAGTCCTATCGCATGAGAATACCCACCTATTTTTTCCAACTCAGACTTATTCATTTCACCTGGGTTTACCCAACCATGAATCCAAATATATTTCATTAGAACCATTTAAATCAAGTTCATCAACATATGAAGGAGTTGGTATATATCCTAGCTAATCAAACCATATTCCATTAATTAATCAAGATTTATTAAACTAGGAAGGCATAGTAAAACCACACATCATCAATCTATGAAAAAAATAGTATACTCACTACTTTTTTATCTTGAAGGTAGAACCCCTAAAAAAGAGGGTTTATATTACAAAAACATGATTTTGTACTCTAACAAATAATTTAGAACAAATAGGACATCCATTCTAGAATTTCATTCTAATTTATCAGAGGATGTAAATAAAAAATTATAGTATTTTTAAATTAAAGGCAAGGTTGAGGACCCTAAATCAGGTATACCGAGCAGACGATTGGCATTCAATAATTTCTAACTCAAGCAGCAACCTTCTCACATGCATGCACTTCCATATATATATATATATATATATATATATAATTAAACTGATGCACAAGTTCCCCATGTCATGATGGAATCATCACAAAAAAGATATGTATATGTCGATATATATATATATATATATATACTTACATGGTATTATGCAAGAACACCCTTGGAATCGATCAAAACACCCTATAAAAATTCACCAGTTCTCATAAAAACCATTGGACCCTAAATAAAGGCACAAAAATGATTTAACAGTATAAAAACATTCCTCAAGTCAACTAAAATAGACAAAATCGTGATGAACAGCCTCACCTACAGCTGTGGTTTCTAGAAAACGGACCAAATGGTCCTAACACACTCATCGCACAACGATAAATCTAATTAAAACAAAAAATTGGTGCTATCCCTAACCAGAGAGAATTCATAAAAAATCCACCAAGCAACAAATAATAGGAAAATTGGTTGCATATGGGGATATAAACTCATACCTTAATGATCTGGAGGAGATCATATAAGAAATCAGCATGAAAAAGGAAGATCATATAGAGGGTGGGTGGAGCGCCAAATGCAACCCAGAGTGAGGGGGGAGTTGTAAGTCACACAACCTAGTAAGGGGTAGGATAGGGCATCCCTCAGGCTTTCTAAAAAATCTATAATAATATTAATAATTCTCATCATCATTATTATTATTATTAAATATTTCATTATTATTTCTTGTCTTCTCCTTAAACTCATTTATCTAATTTTCATTATAACTTTTAATTTAATTAGTTTCAATTTTTTAGAAGCACACATTATAGTGTTCCATCTATTGAAATAATGATCTAAAACTCAGTTTTAATAATGAACCACCTAGTAATTGCCATAAAAATTCAAACCCCTCATAAAGAAAACACCTGGTCTAAAACAAAAGTTTTTAAATGATTATAAAGGATTAATTTTATCAATGATGTATCAATATATAGTTTTAGTTTTTTAGGTCTTTAAATGATCAATTATTTTTATACTGTGTTTCTTTACCCGAGGTTTATGACTCTACTTCATACTACATAGTGGAGGAATCCATTATTCACACATTAAATGTGATGAAGTTCTATCGCACATAGACAGATTTCCACAAATTGGATGGATTCAAATATACCAATGTTGTAAAATATAGGTCATTTTACCCTAGATAAAAAAGCACAAATACCTTAGTAGAGGAAAACATTGTAAACTCTTATGGTATTTGAGTGGAGACATTTGAAACCCATTGATTAGCAGAAGACACATGTGTCATGTGGTGGAATATTATGGACCCATTTTTGACATTAATAATTACATTAGACTTCTATTGACCTCTCAAATACAAAAAAAAACATTATTTTTATGGTTTTGAAAAATTTGGGGTTTCTAATATTTTTAATTGTTTTTTAAAATATCCTTGGATCACACATGATTTCTGTCAATCCAATAGATGATGGAAGGGCGTTATTTGGTAATATAACCAAGATATTGAAAATAAATTTATAGTCATATTTTAGATTCTTTGTGATGGAAAAATATATAATTTTTTAAAATAAGAATAAAAAATCAAAATATTATCAATGATTTCTCTTATGATATTTTGATGAATTTAGAAGTAATTATTATCTTATAATGATGGAATGATCATAATTCCATTTCAATACGATCTTAGAAGTTATATAAATTTTTTATAATGATTATTATAGGAATTAAAGAGGTTATGTTGAATTATATATTGAAATAAATTAAGAATTATTATTAGATTTATCATAATAATAAATGAATATATTTTATCGGTATTTGTTTTCTCCATGGGTTTTTGTTTACTATTAAAAGCATGAATTAATTACCAAAATTATTTTATTTATAAATCAAGACCTGGTGATGTAAATTAGGAAATTAAGGGTGGAATATAGTATAGGGTGCTCAATGATATATATTCATTTATAATAAATAAATTTCAATTAAGAGGATAAATTATAAAAAGTGGAATATTAATCAGGACAATTAGAGTCATTTTTGACAACCAAAGAACATTGAAGAATAATGTAATAATATAGGTTATCGACGAACCTAATGTATTTGGTTGAAGAGTATTATTTTGTCTTGTAAATAAGTATTAATTTGGTATATGATGAGTTTTATTGAAATATTATGAGAAATGGGTATGTTGACTAAAGAATTCCATGAATCATTATGTAATTCATAGAATGGATAATATTAAAGAATACATTTATAATAAAATTGAGAAAAATCTTGGAGTTTAAAATTATGTTCCATTTATTATGTTTCCATAGATCTATTCATTTACTAGGGATTTATTCGTATTTTTGTTTTGAGGATTGACAATTGGAATATCATTCATCATAATGACATGATATGGACGTAATTAATATATAAAAATATAAATATTTTTGAGCTTAGATTAATATGGATAAATGAAATTTTAGAATTATTCATGTGAGAAATATCAACAATATGTTATTGTGGAAGATTGTGTCAATCCATCATTGTCTAAAAAAATAAAAACATATATTGAACGTTTAAATACACAAAGATAATATTAAAAGAGTTAATTTAGAGTTCATGAGAGCATAATATAGTAGAAACATGAGAAATATTTAAATAAATGATGTATCCTTATGTTAATATAAATGGTAATTATTACTGAAAAGTGATTATACGTGGTTTACATGAAAATGAGATGAATATCTCAACGCAATAGTTCTAAAATTGTATAATTTTATGGTAAAATAAGTTGTTTAATGATGGGACACATATTCAAACTAATGTGTATCATGTTGAAAAGTGTTATTAAGGATATTTATTATAATGATATGCTCATAAATGATAATGAATTTTTGATAACTATAATAACACATAAAATAATTCATATGGTATATTCAAAATTATGTATTTCTAGAAGATAACATGTAGAACCAGTTAATGAGAATGATATGATGAGTTTTCTAATATTTAAAAATACATAAAGTACTCTAAATGGGTTAATATTTTTTTAATTGTTTATTAATATTTTATAGGTTCTATATTAGAGAAAACACAATAATTTTTGAGTTTCTAGAACATTGAAAAACATATGAAGTGGGATAGGGAAATACGAACCTCAATCTAAAAGTATCATCTAATATAATCAATTTGTGTTTGATATAGATGATTTAGGAAATATGGTAGTAAAAACACTCTTGAATCATAATCCTCTGTATATTGAATCTAGAATCATAGGAAGAAGGACTTTGTGTAGTACATCAACAAAATGGTGTAATCATGAATATAAGTAATTGCATGAGAATAATTGGAAACGATTCAGTGCTACATATAATTAACATGAATATCATACAAATTTAATATTTATATTTTTCTAGAATGTGGTCCTTGAGAAAATAATATAAATTCTTGAATCTCTGAGAGGATTATGATAATTTTTAGATGTGTAAAATTTTTTGAGATCAAATAATTTGAGGATGTGTTATGTGGAAAAATCTTAAGTTGTCATTAACCATATTTTGGAAGATTTTATGGATCTATGAAAGAATAATTTTAGATTCTAAAAATCTAGTATAAATTAAATTTAATGATAAGAAATCTAATTATTACTAACTTAATATTTTTGAATGATAAACTATAATTAATAAAAGAGTAATTTATTAATGAAAAAACACATATTGATGATGTTATATTGTTAATAATATATTAAATATGATTATCCATAATCAACAATTCATGTTGGAATTTTAGGAATTTTTAATGTAGATAATAGATTACTAAATGAGAAGTATTTTTGGTTCAACGAAGTTTTTATAATCTAAGAAAAGAGTATTATATAATAGTGAAATTTTAAAATTTATGTTGTGGAATTTAAACAGTGTATGCTTTGATGTTTTAGAAATGTGTCAATGCTTTATGATAGGTATTATAGGAGGATAGCTCATTTAGATTAGAGATGATGATAGAAGGAAGAGGCTAATTAGGCTGAGAGAGGTTTACATATTCATTTTTTAACATATTGTTTTCTAGGAAAAATTGATTCCAACATCCATGTTTTGAATGGTTGACTTGGTTGGGAAAAAAATGATATTTAAAACATAAAAAATCGATATATTAAAATATTCTAATGAAGATAAACCATGAAATCAATGATATTTTTTTGAGCTGATAATCCATAAGTGGATTTTTTATAATAATACTTTATTTTGGTGAAGAATTATAAAATTAAAATAAAAATTGATGATACATTATTTTTCATGGGTTTTTCATTTTTAGGATTAAGAAAACATGTCCAACATGAATTTTAGTAAATATTTTCATTCATTGTAAGTCTAAGAGAAACTATTTATAATGAATATATATTCTTTTATGAAGTTAAATAATAGTGAAAATAGTAACATCATACCCATAAGAGATGATTGAGGATCATTATCAACTACAAGAATTACATTATATATAATCACTCAAGAGAAAGCTATCTATTGGGAGTCATTTTTCATGCTTAAGGATGATACCTTTTGCAATGGAGATCAATGATGATACCATATTAGGGATTAAATTTCATAAATTCTCACATGATTTAACAAATGATCTAAGAATTGGATACAATAACATACCATAAAAATTTTTAAACATTAGTGGTAAACTAGTATCTCTAACTTGATCATCAAAAAAAATGGATGTAATAGGAAATTTTATTGGAGAACCATTTAAATATAATATTTGTTGGCTCCTTAAAATTATCTTTCATGTGGAATGGGTGTTTTAATGATACTTGCAGGATTCATTCATCCAAATAAGTCCCAATTCATGTATTATGTGAAATAAAAGAATTCAGAAAACATTAGTTCACAATGATTCCCCCCACCTATCCCCCCTCACAAGTTTTTCATTAGATTCCATACTTTTAATAACACACATTCATGTTTTTTAATAACTTTTGTTAAAATGGTTAATGAGATGTTTCCTAGGAATATGTGGAGTATCAGGGGTGTCTTGGGGGTTTGGGGCTTGAAAATGTCCATGAAGAGGCCAAGCATGGAAAGTTCCATGGTTGGTACATGGTTTGTGATTACTAAGTTCCAGAACCCTACTCCCTAGAGAGGGGTGGTGCACCGTTGAAAAAACTGTAAATAGTGGGGTCCCAAACTTTTAGGGATTTAGCCAAGCCATACACACATCCTTTTCATAGATATTCAAACTATACAAGATCTCAAGGAGACTGACTGAGGACCCACTTGGATAGTGGGTGATGTATGATTGGTGCACGATTCGGCAAACCATGACACTAAACCAATCACCTCAGTTAACATAGTTTATTTTCATATTTCTCCCCTCAATTTTTATGAAACCTCACTAGAAAATATCTTCCATTATTAGTAAAAAAACATAGAGATTTACCAAGAACTCTTTAACATCCCATGGATCAACATCCCTAATTTCTAAGATTATTGGATTTATGTTGGTTGTGTATCATAGATATGGGTGATTCAAACACTCCACATCCATCTATTTTTGGTTTTGGAGATCAAGTATTCATTATTCTCCTTGACAAACATTATATATATCCTTTAAATCATATTTATACATTAGGAATTTAAAAGGGTGTCTGATTATGAAACAAAGTACATGGTTAAGTGAGCATCCTTCTATTGCCCCGAGGTAGGTTGTCTACATGTTGTATCACATACAAATGATTCCATTTTAGAATGTTTATGTGGTTTTGGTGGTATATTCTTCTTATCCATTCATTACATTGCTAGGAAAAATGTAATTTAGTTGAATGAATGATAAATTGAATCCATCATTGTCCCCATGTGATCAAATCAGGATTTGTTGAAAGGCTCTATAGACTCCCATGGGGTGGAAAAAACCCTTGAAAATGAATTATTGGGATGTTGAATGAAAAATTGTGGGGTTTATGATAGTAAAAAATTGATAAATTAGAGTAACCTCGTAACATGTAATGATACTACAGTTGTATTAACATGAATTGTTATAAACATAATGACTGAAAAATGAATGGATATGATAATCTATTAATGGGTATAGTCCTCATTGGGTTATTAATTAGGAAAATGGAATGAAATGTATGTAATTGTCTAAATGGTAAAATGGGATTATGTTGGGATATGATAACATGATGGTGGAAAAGAATCATGTAAATTTTATTAGATAGAAATTGTTCACCATTATTGATTTCTGTAATTATATTTCTAATGATGATGGGCCCACGTGACTGTGATATATGGTAGTTGGATGTTGGATAGATGATACACTCTCGTCATTGGGTTGGCTAATATTTGGGAACCATTGGGCATAGTAGTTATTCATGGAATGAACTAATTCTCTAGAAACTCAAGGTATAGACATGGAATTCCATGTCATGGTTGGGATGGTAAGATATATAGTTCTCAGTCCTAGTTGGATTGATGTAGCAAGGCTTCATGTTTTCCCACTCATGACCCCATTTTCATTCATGTATTATAGAATGGGAAAGGGCCTTAGTAGGATTGGTGAAAATAGATAAAATATTGAATATAGAAATGAATATAATTGATCTAATTAATGTTAACTATATTAACCTATATTTTTTTCCCTTGCTCATACTCTGAAATACAGTATATTTGACTGGACATTTATAGACATTATTGGTTGGGGATTACTAAGTTGTACTCATACCCTGCTCGTGCCACTAGTTGGTACCTGATATGACTTCATTGTTTAAGGTCAGTATAAGGGAAGGGGGTCTATGATAGATAGTTGATTTTTGGGATCCGAGTTTCGAATGAATGAGGGAACCAGACTTGAAATCAAGACCTTTTTTTGGTATTTTATATCATATGTTAATTTTGGGTCATTCTATACACTTGGATATATATGATATGTTATGACATATTTATTATTTCATTGTGGGTATGTACAAATTTTTGGAAATTGTTTATGATGGTTAGTTATTATTATAAAATTTTTATTATTTCATAATTTATCTATGGTGGATCTCTTTTATAGAGAGCGTATAGTCTCCCCAGATGTCACATTAGATCCTTGATACTTGTCTGCAACCTGTAGAATTTAGGGAACTGTGCCTGAGGTCATGTGATAAACCATATTGGAGAACTATTTAGTGGATCCCTGGCCAGGATGATACAATGTTTATTAAAGGGGGTTGTTTTCAATATTATAATTTATTTGGGGAAGGTATTAATGATATTAGGATTTTTAGGCCTTGGGAATACAGTCTTGTGTAGGAGTCTCTAACCCATGTATAGGGGGGAAACCCATGTTCCCATAGGCCAAATTGGTTATGGCTAGGTGTGGATGCTGGAAAAAATGCAACTCCCTTTAGATGAAATTTTCATGAAAATGTGAGTAAAAAATGTTATAATTATGAAACGAAAGTAAATATCATTTTTGGTGGTTAAAATTTTGTCTAATGTAATGTGAAAATGTGGGATATTGTTAAACAAATTTTAATGGACAGGGTTAGTGGTGGTTGGGAATGGTGTTATGTTAGTTGTTATTACAATTTCGATATTTATTATGGAGTTGGTTGTTTATTTATAGTAGTGATACAACTTTTTTAAAATATTTTGGGATGTTATGTAATGTTTTTTGAGACATTTGTTTCAGATTGGGGAACTATTCCACCAATAAAACATCTACTAGTTGGGAGATAGGAGGGTATCACCAAGAATGCTCCTCTAGAAGGAGAGAAGGAAACCCCAATGGTTTCGAGTAACAGAGGTTTTTATAATTTCATTGAAAAAAATTAATATTGAATTTAGTTTAGAGTGAATCCTAGTGAAGGAAACTTTGAGTATCATTTATTTGAAAATATAGTTATAATTGCAACACCCTACAACATTTCGAGCAAAGGATAAACCTGATGTAGAAGAGTTTTTGATTGAGTCAATCTAGATGACAGTGGACGAATTGGAGACCCCACACAAAAAAGAGAGTTAAGATATAGAATTATATGTTACATGGTCTAGAGCTATATTGTTGGGATATATCGGCCCGAGATGAAATGACAAGGGGAATGACCTTGACTGATTTTTGGGAGATGTTCTGGGAAAACATTTACCCTAAGACCATGAGGCAGAGGAAGGCCAAAGAGTTTATGATGGTGAATCGTAGGAGTGTGACGGTGATGGATTTTTTGCCCCTCTCAAAAGGTATAAATCACATTTTCTGAAGTTGGAAGGAGATGAGGTGATTATGGTTGGGCACATTTAGGATGGACATAGATGTGAAACCAAGTCCTAGGTAAATATCTTTTACCTGATGAGGTTTTATGAGCTGGTCGATCAGGCTCTCATTTATAAAGGGAACATGAACAACAATTATTGGGGTAAACACCCCACTATACCTGGGTGATCTAGTGGTATATATTCTAATACTGGGAAGAATCATTAGTTTCAACTATATTAAATGAAGCATGAGCAGTCTGGGAAGATATAATATCTTCATTGGGAGTGGCTCGGTTGTTATCTATAAATGTGGTTGTGGCACAACAATGGTTAGATTCCATGACCACTAGTATAAGGTAGATCATGTGGGTGTATTAGTCATATGATGATGTTATTCCAAAACCCAAAATATGATCGAAATAGTGGAGGATCTAGTCCAATATAACAATCCATCAGGGGTCACCTACCTCATATTATCCATACAGTTGATGTTCTACTGACCATACAGGTTGAGGATGAAGATGAATTTCTTTGGGACAAGAGCCTTACTATAAGAAATTGTGTAGAACATAGATAACATATATTTACACCTAATGTATATGGGAACATCATATTCTTATAGTTCAGCATTCACCATGTGGTGGTGATGTTGGACCATCAGTTTCTCAAGGGGTGATACTAGTTGCTTCCAACCTACATGGTGATTTATTTGATACAGTGAGATGAAACAATTTAATATCATATCATCTCATAAATTCGTTGGGTATAGAAGTGGATCCTATGTCTGGGGTTATGTTGATTAACTCTTTATTGGGGGTACAAGTAGAAATTATACATAAATACATGGTATGTTCCCTCGAGGTTGGAGGTTACTACTTCTATTGGGACTTGTTTCCGCTTGAGATGTTAGGGTTTGACCATTTTTGGGGTATTGATTAATTTATGTCCTATTAATCCCATATCAAATGTTACCGCCAAAGGGTAATTTTTAATCCCTTTATGGTGACACTAATGTTCATCATGGGGAATTATTTATCCATGGAGACCAAGCTAGTCCATTTCATCAATGGTTATGAAATTCCACAACCCAAAAGGCTTGTATTGTACTCTATTATGGGGGAGTAGAGATATATTTCATACCCCATGTGCATGATCCATTTTTGAGGTTTTCTGTAAGGATTTATCTAGGATTCCACCAAAATAGATGTTTAGATCATTATTTTTTGATACGTGGTGTAGATACAATTACCATTCCTCCTTGTATAATGGAACCATAATATCCTAACTATCTCAAAAATTAGCTATAATAATTTTAGTGTATGGAATATATCCTCCCATGTACTTCACCTAGGGGTTGCCCATTCTTGTTTTCCATGAAATATGATGGGTCTTTCTAAATATGAATCAATTAAAAAATATTGAAGCATATTAATTTTAATAACTAGTATCCTCTTCGAATTATAAATGTCTTTTTGATCAGTAGAGTTGTGTTTATGTGTTCTAAAAAATTGATCTGTGGATTGGGAACCATCATCATAGGTTCAGACATTCTAATATAAAATGGACTACCTTCTATATCCATGATGTTCTATTTGAGTTTTTTGTGATGAAATTTGGGGTGGAAAATGATGAAACATTTTTTTTGGCAGAGATGCCCCAAATCATACACCTGTACATTGACATTTTTGTAGTTTTTATTGTAGATTAATTCATAGTGTACTACCAAACACAGAAATATCATGACAACCATCATAAAATCCATCTAATAACAATGATATAGAATTATCTATTCACTATGATATTCATGTGTATATTCTAGATACAAAAGTTACATCTCATCAGTAACATGATCTCCAAGGAAGGTGTGTTAGTATACCCATAGAAAGACCAACTAGTTATTCCATGGGATAATCCAAGGAATGTTTTTGAAATCAGATAATTTCTAGGTCTATTGGTATATTACCAATGGTTCCTTAAAGATATTTCACACATGGAAGAACAACATTTATTGCTAAAAAATAAGGGTTTCATGTTCAAATTGTCAAGACCATGTGATAATTATGTACAGGACATGAATAATAATTTTACAGCCACAACAATTTTGATCATACCCAAGATGTGTGAAGAGTATACCATATTTTTTCATGCCAATTATATTGGGATTATGGAATTTTTGACATAGGAATATCATGTTGGGGCATATCAGTTATGATTTTGGAGGGTGTAATAACAAAATAACCCAACAAATGACCTAGAATTGGCTATATTGGTCGATTGATTAATTTATTTTTAGCATTACCTATTAGGTGAAATATTTATTTTGTACAATGACCATAAAATTATGAATTACATCTTTTTATATTGGTATTTGATCCTCCTATAAGGAAGGTGGGTTGAGAATATTAAATCATTCAATTTTGAGTTAGCCTATATGACAAAAAAAAATTGAATAGTTTTATAGGTTACCTCTGATGGAAGGCATAAACATAGGTTGTTTAGGATCTATTTTTCTTTGGAAGATGGTGTATTTATTTACTTGTTGTTTTATAGAGGTTCACAAGGGATTGGGATAGGTGAATTCCACATCTCTACTAGTCGAGTCCACACATTTATGCTTGATTTAGGAGAGGTAGTATGAGGATCTGGAGTGTTTATCATTGTAGAAAATCCATGATGTTAGGAAGACAATATGTGAATAGAATTACCTTGATGATGAGATCGTTAATGTTAACGGTCTTGTTTTTGTTCCTACATGTAAGGGTTCCACCTCACCCATTGAAAGGTGGATTATCAAAAATAATAAAAAATGAAGGCCTTCAGTCCATTCCAACCAGGATATTCACATAAAAAATTTGTTTCTAGGGATTAAGAAAGATATTTTAGGTATCATCTCATGGTTCTACACCGATCAAAAAGTAAATTTTTAGTATCAGCGACTAGGTGGTATGCTACAACTATTTCTCATTCTGTAATGGAAGTGGGACAATGTTAACATATAGGTAACCGTGGTTCTTCACTAGAAAACATCGTGGAATGATGTGATATGTGTAGTTTTGGATCATTTTACCAAGTTGGAACACTTTTTACCAATTTGAAAGACATTTTATTGTTGATAAGTTGGGTTAATTATATGTTCAAGAGATAGTATGTTTTTAGGGGATTTCGTGGAGTATTGCTTCAAATTATTATCTATGTTCCACTTCATGCTTCTATAAAGGATTGTAAATGGAGCTTGATACCCACAAAAAGTTGATTATGGATTTCCATAAAATGATCGATGGATAATATGAGCATAATATTCAAGTGCTAGAAGACGTGTAGAGGGAATGATTCCAAGACTTTGGTTTATCTAGGGTGAATTTCATGGTGTTCATGGAGTTGTTTGATAGAAACATGTATCTGATTACCATCCATATGGAAGAATATGTGGATAACTATGGTAAGATGTGTATATATTCATTATGTTTGATGGAGGATGGGGAATCTGAGTTTTTTTGGGGGGTTGGGTCTCAGGTAGGAGACTGTATAGTAGGTTCAGTGGATTCATATATATATATATATATATATATATATGTGTGTGTGTGTGTGTGTGTGCATGTGTGTGATTCAAAGTCGATTTAAATTATATGAGGAAGAACATCATCAACATGTTGTGTTTTTCATGGGTGATTTGTGTTGATTTTGGTGTTTCCAAGGTTGGGTCATTGTATGATTTAAAAATTGGGAATGTTCATGCTGATGTATATGGAACCATTTGAGATTATGGAGAGGATTCTACTAGTAAAAGACTGATTGGATAAACCGTAATGTTATATTGGAATGAATAATATTTCTCCACTATCACAACATCATTCGTATTTCCCCAACCCACATTATGTGTTCATTTTTTAGGGTGTTGTGCTTGAGGCTAATGCATTATTTGATGAGAATCTGTTTTAGGTTGTAGAACATAGTGAGAAAATAATGAGTGGGTAAGACTATTTCATTGTATCAAGTACTATGGTACCATGGTAAACATTAGTTGATGAAATGAGGGAGGGAGTCTGATATTCAAGCCCATTGTCCCAATATTTTTACCCTAGAGACATTGTAATGCTTGGAAGTTTAGATCAATAAAGATCCATCACAAGGTGATGAGTTTTGGGATCTCATAATTTTAATGAGGTATATTATTATTTAAATTTTTTAACTTATATTATAATGTATAATGAGGTGTTTACTAAGTAAATGAGGTTTCTGGAGGGTGTTCTGAGGGTATAACGAATGAAAAAGAGTAAAAAGAGGTCAACCAATTTAGGTTACACAGTAAATACATGGTTATTTCTAAATGTATGTCATGGAGAGTGGGGCTTCAAATATTTTAAAAACATGAATAGTGGGGGGACCATGCAGGATTGGATAGATCCATACCACATGAATTTTATGCAATTTTTAAAATTGTGTGGCCTCTCCATGAGACCATGTGACCCAAGCCCCTCATGGACAGAGGGTGGTGCATGGTTGGTGCACAGTTTGAAAAACCATGAGGCCAAACCATATTCCTCATTTATTATTTGTGAATTTCGCATTCACTATAGTCTTTATGAAAAAACACTTGAATTTCTACCCACTTCTTCATACAATAGCATTGGTGATGAACAAAACCCTCCCAAATATCCCAAGGATCAATATGGATTATTTCTAATACGATTAGAGTGTCATTGTATGTGGATTGATGCTCTAGGGTAATCTATTACTCCATTTACTTATATATTATATTTATGGGATCATGTATTCATAATTATCCATCTGAATCCCAAAATATCTCTTTTCTAGACTATTTATCGGTTCAGGCGTGAAATGTTATTTGAGTTTGAATCAAAGGACACAATTAAGAAATCATTCATCTACTATCTTGAGGTAGGTGGTCTATACGTTATTTCCTATAGTCTTGATTACAATTTTTAATTTGTATGTAGGCTCTATGGTATATTCTTACTGTAATTTTTTCCCATGGTAGGTAAAAGGTAAGTGGGTTGTTTTAATGGTAAATTGAAACCATCGTGATCCAATGGGATCTGATGAGGATGCATTGACCAGGCATATGGAAACCCACGAGGTGTACCACTCCATTTATCAGGAAATATATGGACATTTATTGATAAATTTTGGGTTTTATGATGTTAAAAAATGGTAAATGTGTGTAACCTATTAACATAGAAATAATGAGATTTATATCATTATATGAAGAGTTATGTATTTATTATTATGAAAATTAAAGGATGTGATAATCAGCTAAGGGGGCTTGACCCCATTTAAAAATGTATTGGTAAAAGGGGAATAAATGGTTTCAATGTGTTAAATGGTAAAATAAAATTGTTCTGGGAATTGAGTACATGATGTTAGTATAAAAACATGGAAATGTGATTATATTCTATTTTTTAATCATTGTTTTTATGTAATATATTGAATAATTATTATGAGAGTAAATGATTGTGATATGGGATAGTGAGACGTCAGACTGATGCTACACTCCAGTGGGTGGGCCTGACTGATGTTCAAGAACCCCTATGCATATTATTTTTAGGGAATGATTTCATGGCTGTGGACACATGGGTATTGACATGGTGTTCGATATTCAGGTTGGGTTGGTCATTCATGATGTTCTGAGTCCCAATAAGATTCAAGGAATGAGGATCTATGATTTCTGACCATAGCCCCCGTTTTTATATATGGATTAGATGACCAACGTAGGTCATACTTGGCCTACTGATCATAAGTAAAACATTGAAAAATGAAATGAAATGAATTAATCTAATAGATTTTAAATGTTGTAACCTATTATATTTTTCTATTTTATCATAGAATTTAATTTTAAATACATTATGTCTGACAATAAGTTTTTTTTGAAAATATTGGTTGTTGCCTATTGTGTTTTAACTACACCCTTTTTGAGCCACCATTGGGTACCCACGCAAAATTTAAGGTTGTAGGTCTAGACCTGGGAAAGGGCCCTATGATAAATTGGCGACTTGTGGTCTATGGGATGTGTATGTTTGAGAGAACTATAATTTGAATTGGACTTGTTTTGGATATTTTCCATCATTCCATTATTTCTTGGATTTCTGTTCACCTATAAATGTATGACATGGCATGACATATTTATTTTTTGGTAGTAGTAATGTACAAAATTTTGGGATATGGTCTATAATGCATGGCTGATGTAATATACTTTCTATTAGTTTGTATTTTCTCTTCTACTGATCAATCTTATATAGAGGGTATAGTCACGCCACATCTCACATTAGACCCTCACAACTAGTCAATAGCGTCTAGAATATAGGGAGACACACAAGATTTCATTTGACAAACCAGCTTGGGGAACATGTTTGTGGAACCTCGATTAGGATATTACTGTGAATACAAATGATTTTTAGGCACAAAAATTGTAATTGTCGATAAATGTTAAATCTATTATTAGATATATCTTTCATCAATTTTAATTTTATCTACCATACACCAATTGAATATTTGAAAATGTTTTATAGATTCATTAGTTAAAAAATAAAGATGTTATACATGTCAGCATACATGATCTATCAAGAATATTGAAAAAATGGGAAAAAATATAGGTTAAGAATCATAGGAATGTCACTTAAAGGAAATATGGTGAAGATGATTCCACTCTAGCCAAAGTCAATCATAGTGATAATTTTTTCATCCTAACAATTGATAATAATATTGTTGAACAATATTGT
This sequence comes from Viscum album, assembly GCA_963277665.1. Lineage (NCBI taxonomy): Eukaryota > Viridiplantae > Streptophyta > Magnoliopsida > Santalales > Viscaceae > Viscum > Viscum album. The sequence continues at coordinate 496,835,156 of OY728132.1, forward strand.
CTAGGATGTATAAGGAACATGAAAATTAAATCACTTACAAGTTTTTACATTTAACAAAATTATTATCTTAAAATTGTCAATTTTAATGTATTTAAATATATTATTGTGTTTATTAATGGTTTCTATGAAAAAAAAGTATGAGAAAGTGATGAAAATAGATATTATAAATAAATCACTATTTGTAATGATGTAAAAAATGAAACACTCTAATCCTACATATTGATAAAAATATTAGAATATTTATTTAAAGAAAAATACTCCATAGAAAATTAAAATTAATAAAAAAAAATTTATGGGGAAAACAAGTTTTGAAAAACATATTAGAAGATGATCTTTGCATAGGAAGAAACTTATAATGTTACCATTAATTTGTAGATTATTTCCATTATAGATCAAGGACAAAATAGTGTAAAAGATTTATTTTTTTTATAATATATGATTTAGATATATTAATATTAAAATTAAAAAATTATTCAAGAATAGAAATTAATAATTAGTTTTTTTGACATTGGAAAAAACAATCTAAACATGATATGCATTGAGTTGTAAGTAAAAAAACAACATCTATGTGTTATATGTTATGAGACATACCAAAAAACTGATCAAAGAGAAAATACCATGAACTTATTTGAATGGATACTTATGTTAAAATGGAATAATTCTTATTGAAATGTGTTCTGGAAATATTCAATAGTTTTACCCATTACCCAATCGTGGAAAATGAAACCGTTGGACATGAGAAATTTTTTTTACTTATATGATTTCAAAAACCATTGTGGGATAAAAATCAATAAATATATTCATTCATAATAATTATGAGAAACCCACATATTTATCTAATTTATTTTTAAATAATATGGCTAATTAATATTGGATCACCAATAATATGAAGAAAATTATATTTACTTATATGAAATGTATTAGGTATTCTGGTTGTAATGATTATTTAACAATGAATTAAAGAAATATTTAATTGTTATTATTGGCTATATGAATAATATAGAAACAAGCCCATTTACATTGAGAATTGTATTTTCATTATTTAAAAGAAAATATTTCATACATTAAGGAGGAAAAAGAAAAATAAAAGTGAAATCATAGTATGTTTATGCAAATTATAAAAAACGTAAATTAATTTGGTTGAAATTGATTTTATTATCTCTATAACTTATATATAAATTATAATTAAAGTTTAAATTGTGGTTATTTGTTATGGTTTATAGCTGACAAGAAGGATTAATTTACTATTGATGAGATATTAACGCTAAATGGAAAGAAGAATCCATGAAATATGGATGTTGAGTACACATTGGGGTGTTATAAAAAAGTAAATGTTGAGAAAAACATTCCATTGAATGATGTTAAAAAATATGAGGCAGAAAAGAATATGTTGACCTATTATATAAGGAAAAGAAGCTCCCATTATTTTTAGAATAAATGAATGAAAAATATTGTAAAACTAATAAACCTTTATTTGAAAATTAAGTCAATATTATATTGAAACAGGGGGATAGGTTTGATGGAAGATATCTATGAAATGGAATATCAATTTAATGAGTTATTTGAACATAAGGGAGACTTATGAATGAAAAATATATTACATGAATGAAACCAAAATGTGAATATTTTTCCTAAATAATTAATTAATATTTTATTAGTATAGAAGGAATTAGAAAAGCATATGGAAAATAGAAAAAATTAATTTGACTTGGTAGATTATGAGAAAAGATCTATTTGATATTAGAATAATGTTTATTAAAGTAATAATAAAAATAATACTAAGGAATGTTATGGTCATAAACCCAAAGAGGAATAAATTGGTGTTATCAAAAAGAAGGATTTGACTAGAAATGTGTTTCTGGGATGATAAATATCACTCAACCTCATTTCTTAAACTAAGTCGAAACGGAGAAAAATTTGTATTACCTTATTTTTTTTATTCATTATTATTATAATTGATGGTGGTACAATTAAGAGGTTGATATTTCTTATTGAATGAAAATAGAGAAGTCATTTTTGGGAGGATAAATTGAGACTTTATACATTGTGATCTCATACTCTCATTCTGTTAGACCAATGTATTTTTTAATATAATAATTTCATTAAATTATGTTATTTAAAATCAATGTTTAATGAAAAAATTTATCAACAATGTTTTTATCATTTTAAAGGGTTTGGTATAGAAATTTTTGATCTGTATATAAGAATCCTTCATTTTCAAAATCAATAATTTATTACAAATTTCTTGATATGATTAATTTATACATCATTTACTTTATAAAAAAAATAATCAAATTCTCTAAATTTGATTGGGTTCTACTTTAAATCATAATGAATATAATCTGATGATAAATAGATATATAGTGGGAGTATTAATTTTTCCTTACTCTTGAATGTACAGATATATTATCATTAATGGAGATAATAGATGTTTATTTTCATTTGTTTGAGTTGAACATTGAAATGGGTATTGATAAAAATAAACACATGAAAAGATTAAATAAAAATAAATTGTAATGATTAGTGTGGTAGTTATCTTCAATAATATCAATGTCAATATATTATGAATTTAGTTGAAAATAATACATAATTTGGTAAGGTTACTGAGGTGTCCCATGAATGATGAGGTATTTCATGGAATGCGGATTATAAAAGAACCCATTAAAATATAATTTGAGATGTAGCTTGGAGTTCCCATATAATCTACCATTAGGTATGTTTCATGATATCCAATCAATTAATGGAGATATATTCCTCTATTAGTAATCAATATTGTTAAAGGGAATATATTTTGTCATAATAAATTGATATATAATGAGTAAATATATAAATATCTATTCATTGTTGATAAATTTATATACAGAACCAATGAAAAGTGGTGATGGTTGAATAGAGAAATATCAATTATATTTTCTTGGAGAAGTTTAAAATAATCCACCATTGAGTTTATAAAAAATGAAAATTGATATAGTATATTGATTTATATTTTGATGATATTGCTGGGGAATATATTAATTTTTTTATTTTTAATACTTATGTTATGCATTTAGAATTGAAATATTTTATCTATGCATGCGACTATATTTAAAATAATAATGTAGCCACCATTTATAAAGTGGAATAATTGATAATGAGATAAATATATCAATGTAACCATGCTTATAAAAGATACACCAACATGATCATATATTATTAAAAGAATATTAATAGATGTAAGATAATGTGTATGTTGAAGATAAATTACTAATCAGTCTATGTATTATAAATACATGTTTTGAGAGGAAATATGGTTTGAATAAAACATGTAAATTCATATAATTGTTCACAAGGAATTCAGAAATTATACCATTCATGGAGAGAACACGTGGACCCAGTTTTTAAGAAGGATAAGATATGTTTGAATTACAATATGAATTGATAAAAACTGAAAAATATATAACCTATGGATTATAATTTTAATTATTATTTATTAATTTCATGGTATGAATACATATGAGAGTTATTTAGTTTGTTGAACTTTGAAAAATGACCAAAATAGAATCATGAAAGAGGAAGATTGATCATAAATATAAACAAGAACATAGAAAAGTGTTTATAATCTAGGGGATTGTTGTAATATATTATTGAAGATACTCTTGAATATTTAAAATCTAGTATGTGATTGTAAAAACCCATAGTTTAAAAATAATTTTTTTAAACAAAATTTTCTTGTATTATATATTTATAACTATACACATACATCACATTTAGAATCCAATACTACATTATAACATTAATTTAAATATTTAAATTATTCAATGAATAAGAAAATTAAAATGAAAATTATAATAATGGAAAAAATTGAAAAAACTACAATGGGAAAATATGGATTTCCAAATTTTCTTGAATCAACCCTTAAAAAATATACTATAGAAAAGAGGAAAAATTTTAGTAAAACAATATCCATTATAGAAAAAAAAACATATTAAACCTTTAGAGTAATTCATCATAATAATGAATGACTGAATGTAGACGTATTTATAGGAGGTAATGTGACGATTAGAATAGTAATCTCACCATTGGATTATTAACAAGATAGTGAGGAATTGTAACCTGGTCTTAAGGAATATTAACATGACCCTTGGAATAGTAATATTACATAAAAATTTTAAATTCAGATAAAAATAATATTTATTATTATTATTTTAGTTAAATATAAATAATAAAATTCCAAAAAATAAATATCATTATTAAAAAACTATAAAAAATATATTAACATTGTTAATAAACTATATTTTAATGTTTAAAAAAAATAAATTTTTAATATTAAAACATTAAATTCCCTATATTTGAAAATTATTTTGGTAAAATGAAAATCATTTTTTAAATCAAAATGTAGAAATTATCTATGTTTACCTTTTTCAAATGTTTCTAAAATACATCAATTTTCAACTGTATAGTGAAAAAAATAGTTTTTCCCATTATCTGTGTATCTTAAATTACATTATTTATGATGTAATAATGAAAAAAAAATTTATTGAACATGATGTTTTTAAATAAAATATTTAATTTCATAAATGAGTCATTAAATTAAATAAACATATTTTCAAAACATAAACATCATTTTCCAAAACCTAAATTCAAAGGTCAAAACGTAAAATTTCAATTATTTCTATTTTGAACATTCCATTTTAATTAACTATGTGAATTGGAATTATAAATGTGTTTAAATTACTAAAATAATTTTATTATATTTATATATAATTTATATTGTTAAAAAATAACTATTACTTGTATTACCATTGATATAATATCTTTTTCTAAAATATACCCCTCTCTACAGGTATAATTAACCCCTATCTCTTCCCTTAGAAACCATCTCCTCCCTTACTTTTCAATGAAACATTTATTATAAAAAAATCCATCTCAATCACCATAAAATACATATGGAATTTACAGATTAAATAAACTCCAAACATCTAGGAATTTTTAGTTCTGTACAAGAGAAGTTACACCATAGAAAGTGTATGTTTCTATCAACACTTTACTTTTTTCTAATTTTTTATTTTCGATAAATTTCAGTAAAAAATATTATAATAATTATTACAAAAAATTTAACATTATATTATTTTCGTTAACCTAATTAATGTATCATAATTATAACATATAAATTTCAAACAACCCTTTCCCACTCTTTTGACTATGTCTAGTCAATGATTGACCAATCACTATCAGGGAAATTTCCAATCTATTTAAAATCATAAAAAATATGGTTGGTTATAATAAATTATATATGATATATTAATTTATAAATTGATTTATTTTAATCTACAATAATTAATTATAGTTACATCTAAATGAATTTTCAGAAAATATTGAAATTGATGAAAATTGAGAAATTTTTTTGGAAACTATGATGTCCAAATGACTACTTATAATTAATTAAATTATGAAATAAAATAAAAATATTATTATTTATAAATATTTGTAAAATAAAAAATAATTCACTCTTCTATCAATGTTTTAAAAATATATTTATATTATTTAAGAGGTACAAAAACGATGAAATAAAGCAGGACTTATGGTATGGGGATTCTAAAACCCAAATCCCTGTCAAGGGGTTTTACCACATTCACAATATATTCAGAAATGATATACCTCTAATATAACATACATAAAAATTCTCTATTATTTCATTTTTATTTCTAGGATATATATTTTTCTAATATTATTTTTAAGGAAAATTAAATAATTTACCAAAAGACTTTTCATTCCAAAAAACTGGTTTTACTCGTCTTGAGTTATTTCTTCATCACTTATAAATGATGATTTTTATATCATATATCATTTCAATTATTCATTTTATGACCTCGTGTTTATTCATGTTATCATTCATTATTAAATATCTATGAAACCAATTAATTTCCATGTGTTATTTCATTACTATGATTGTTATATGTTCTATGTGGCATGTAGGATAATGTAATTAATATTATATAATGGGTAGGACCGAATTTATATTTTCCCCCAATACGTTAGGTAATGTAATGAATCTCTTGGGAAAATGTATATTATATATGGCAGTGATTCAATCATTACTCACAACAATGATGATATGGTTTTGAACATATGTTATTAATGGGCATTTTTCTAGCTTTGTTCACTACTACATGTGGTATTTTACTACTATGGAATGATGTTTTATTTTATTCATAACCCCTCTCCATGCCATTAATAAATGTTTTCCTCTTGTTATTCATGATTATCTTATTCTTATTATATAGTGATGATTATATTTCTCACATATGAAATATTGGATCTGGTCCCTTATTCAACCTCTTACTAAGAATTTTTCTCACCCCTTTTTTTGATGTATATCCTATGGTGACTATATATACTATAGAGAACCTGATATTTTTGAATGGTAATCTATAAGTAATTAAATAAATTTTTATGATTTACTATGTATAAGTGATATATGATCCTAATTTTCCCATAATACTATTCATTTCGATCCATTAATTTAATAGTGTTATGTTGTCTGTTGTTAAAATGATGTCATATGCATATACAAAATAGTTTGGAATCTGGGGTTTATATCAGAATTATGGTTTATTAAATTCAATAATGAGGATTATAAAACATTAGTTAAATCCATTTGTATAAGACTATTTATAGGTAATACATCATAGATGAATTTTTTATGAAAAAAATTTAATTAATAGAATCCTATAAAATATTCATTTAGATATAATTTCCCAAAATAATAAATTATTTATTCATGATTTGTGACATTTAATTTATTTAATCTATTTTAGTTTTACGAAAATATTTGAATCAATAAAAACTAAACAAACGAAATTTTTTATAGATAATAAATCGATTTTTATAATGACATTCTGAATTCCATTGGTGGAAGAGTTCAAAAAATCAAACTGCTTCTTACCATGTTTTTATAGTCTATAATTATTTACCTAAACCATGTAAAAAAAAATACTTTACAAAAAAAGTATCAACTATCCCTTTAGTCTTGTATGATGAAAATACAAGCAATGTTTGGTGGATGTTATGATCCACTTGTCATAGAATAGTGGGATAACTAAATAGAGAACTTTTTTGTGATCCACTATTATGAGAAGCATAATGAGACACTGGAAATCAATCATTTAGATGGAAAAACTAATTAATCGTAAGAACCGATAAAAAACACTGATATGATCAATGAAAAGGAAGTTGTGGAGTGGAATGAAGATATGCATGTATTTCTTGACAAGAATATTACTCGAACTATTCAATCTAAGGTGGAGAGACAGTTAAAAGACCTAAAGAGAAATAATGTTTATTCTATCAAATATTATGGGAAAAATTCCCATGTCTTGAAAAAATGTATTTATATTTGTTATAAAAAGTTATTTAAAAATAGATAGATCAATTAGTTATTTGAAACCACAATTTCAAAAGTCTCTAGGTATCTGACACTTTGAGATTTATGAAGAAGTAGTTCGATGTGCTCTCAATGTAGAGTTAGAGTTTGGATAACAATATTTTGGACATGGGATAAAAATATAATAAGGGGTATCATCCTAGTCAGTTAAATGAAAAAGGAGGACAGTCGATCCACCCACCTACATGTAAGAAATTTTTGAAGAATCATTATAGTAATTTCATGAAAGGGATATGGAAATTATTCTTATGTGTATGAGAAGGTCCCCAACCTCATGAATATCAATTATAAGTTATTAATATGTCCAATAAGATGGTGGAAAAAAGTATCCTAATAATGCACCACCTGTGGTTCAGTTCATCAATAGTAATGGGAAAGGGAACTATGAAAGACACTGCACTAAACCATTAGTCCTTGAGGGAAATCATTGTCAGCAAACACCAAAGCTATAGGATAAAGTGAAATAATTTGTCATTACAACTAATAATGTGGAACATGAAAATTAAATCCTATGAGGAACATATCTTATTCATTCCAAAATTGATTTTTTATATTGTTCCTATGAGTTCCATTATATCTGGCATGTATCCTTGAATAGTTAAATCAATGTACCAATACCTTGAAGTAGATATATCTATAAAAGCATAGTAGTGTGAACATGGAATCCCAAGTGTTAGACTCTCCTGTTATTTTATGGTGAAATATTCTTCTTTTTAATATTTTTATAACTGATTTAGGGGAATTAAATTCTATAATTTGCATGGGTTGTCTCTAATTATATAGACAACACATAAAATGTTAGGAAAAGAAAATCTCTTTCCATAAACAAAACCATCCAATGATCCATTACCAATTCATGTAGGATCAAGAATTTCTTAGGAAATACCTCAATTGTGTGGTAGTTTAACCTCTATGAAGAATCATACATTTTTCCAATTGTTGAATGAATGGAATGAATCCACCTTCAGGAAATACCCTTCATGACGGAATACATTGATGTATTTAAAGATGAGTTACCCAGATATCCACCAAATAGTGGAGTAGTGTTCTAAATAAATATAATATATAAAACATTTCAAGTGATTCCTTTTGATTGTTTTCAGTTACAATTATTCCTTTTTTTATTACTTTTTTGTTTGGGTGTAACTTTCGGGATTTTTTTGGGTGAATTTGGAAAACATTGGAAGGTAGATGTCCAGTGAATGGTTGGAACATAGAATTACCAAACCATTATCCCATCCCAACAATACATATGAACCCAAAAAGAGGGGATTCAAATAGTTTGTGTATATTATTACAAACCATGAACTCCATTATGAGAAAACTTACCCCTTCTAATAGGGGAACGATTATGGTACAGAGTTTGGAAATATGTGTTCCCCTACCTATGAAATCGTGCATGCAGTTTTAATTAACCCAAAAATTGGATTTTAAAATCCATAATTTCCAAACATCAACCCAATTAAATACAACTCATCACTATCCTATTATTTCCATTTTTTTAATCTCTTTAATGGATTCGATTCCCTTATAATAACCATTCTTGGCTACTCTAAGCCCCGATTGGGGATCCACACCTCTCATGGTATGTGAATTATCTTGTGTGGTATTCACCCTTTTTCTCATTCTTCTTCCATCCATTGAAGGGATGTTTTCCCATGTTGGTATTAGATATTTATCTAGTATTGTTGTATATTTATCTTTTTGATCTTGTTTCTAGGATTAGATTCTAGATCTCATTCATTGTCCTAGGTTTTACCAATCCATTTTATTTTTTTGTGAATTTTTGTTGTGTGATCTCTCATCAACAACTTGAGGTAGGTGGTATATTATTGAAGTTATGATTCCATGATTTAAATTATGTGTATGTAATTATATAATTCTTATTGGATTATTAGGATTTTAATTTATTAAATTTAATTAATAGATTTAGAAAATTCATTAGTTAATTTATTGTGAAGTTGGATTAATTAATTATTAAAGTAATTAATGAAAATTACCATGATTATGAAATTGATTGAATTGGAATATTTACTTGTTTAATTAATTATGGGTATATTGATATTGATGAATTGGATTAATTAATTGTTGAATTAATTAATAGGGATTTATTTCGATTATATAATTGATTTAATTAGAATAATAAATTATTGAATCAATTGTGGGAAGATTGATATTGTCTAATTGTATTAATTAATTTTTGAATTAATTAATGTTAATTTTTTTGATTATTCATTTGAATGAATTTGAATAATTAATTGTTGAATTAATTATGGGGATATTGAGATTATAGAGTTGGATTAATTAATTGTTGAATTAATTAATGTAAATAGTTTTGATTGTTAAATTGATTGAAATTGATTAATTAATTATTGAATTACATAATAGATATTTTTACTGTGTGATGTGATAATAAGGTAAATGTGCATTGACCATGAATTGTATGATATATGTGATATACATGTGATTTTGATATCCATGTTTAGGACATGGTCTACTACATTAAAATTCCATAGTGATAAATATTGATATACATGTGTGGGGAATTGTCTGCTGCATCAAAATCCAATGGTGATTAATAGTATAGGGAGTTATAATACTCCATCAAGAGCCCACATATGAGTTTGTTTGATAAATGAGTTTCATATTGAGGAATGCTGCTTAAAATTCCAACAAGGTCCTAAGCTGGTGACCTAGGCCAAATTTGTCTTCATTAGACCATAGTTCCAATTGGTTCGGATAATGAACTGAGATGAAAGGGATAATGAACGACCATGTTTTATATTTAATTATGAATTGGATATGTGGTATGGATTATAATTTGACATGGATAGAAGTTTTTATTGAGAGTTTATGTGTCATCTAGAATCCCTGAGTTATGTGGTTAAATAACAAGAAACAGAATAAATATGAAATGATTACGATATTTCTTTTTCTTGTTCTTTAATCATAATTTAAAATTTTTTGACTCGATATTTTATTAGAATCTATTTTTGGTGGACTACTGATTTTTACTAAAACCCAACATTGTATGCCAAATCGGTACTAGAAAATATTTCATGGTTTCCTAAAAAATAAAGTCGAGATCCATATGATCGATGAATAAGTCATGTTGAAGTATGGATTTTTGAAATTTACATGGTGTCGGTAACCTCTTGGAGTTTTCAATGTCTCACTTTTGGGGTTTTTATTTGAAAAATGTAACATACTTTTGATAAAATTTCTACCATTTTAGTTTTAGATATTTTATTTATGTTTTGGTCAGCATGTTATATAGGTATAATTATGGTAATGGTTATATAATTTGGTTAGTCATATTTTTTTATTCCACTACTCTGATGAATTGGTTGTAGTCTCCCTAAGATGGATATTAGAACCTTAATTATAGTCTTCAGTCTCTAGAATATGTGGGTGTTCTCTTGAGTTCCCATAACAAACTTGAATGGGGAACAAATTTTTGGCACTCAGGTTAGGATGTTACTAAGTGGTATCAAAGAAATTTTATTCTCTTTTTTCTTTTCTCTTACTATTTTGGTAGGATTTTTAAGGGAATAAAATGTGTCATACCAAGGTTAAGGGATCTTTCATGGGATTATCTAACCCTTGTATGAGGTAAAATCCTAGTACCATGGGTTGAAATAAAATTAATGATTTTTGTTTTTTATAGTTGGATGTTATTTTTACTTCAGTGATACACTTTTGTCATGATGTGACTACTATTTTTTATATACTATGAGATTTTATGATTTCCCAAGAATGTAAAAAAGACATCAGCATGCATGCATTATTCTAGGAACTCATTGTTATTTTGTGACATACATCATTTTAGGTACTGATGGGAAAACAGGTTTTGGGTAAGTTTATGAAATTTAAATATATTCCTTACTTGAGTAGTTGAACTAAAAATGGTGCATCATATGAAATTAATAATTTTAATATGATGTAATTTGTGAAAAAATGTGTGTATAATGTGAAGAATGAATAATGAGTATGTGTTCACCCACAATAACCCTGACCTATATTTAGGATGGTTAAGGGTAGTGATAGGGCCATTATTATGACTAATGACTCTAGCTTTGTGGGACTTATTTTTAAATATTATTGGGAATTAAAATAATTTTGTTAATGTTGTTTTATTTATACTATGAAATGTTTCTGGGATTATAGATATATGCCACCTTGATGATGTGTGCTGAGAGGAATATTGGAGGACATGGATGGAGATGATCATCTAGTAGTGGAACCTCATGCACCGATAGTGAGAGGAGAGAAAGTCATAGAGAAGTTCTGAAATAACATTCCCTATATTATTGAATTAATGTAATTATACATATATTGGGTTGTGAAAATCATGTCTAACATATCATGGGTGTTCTAGTTATATCACTCTCTGATGTTTAGAGGAGAGGGTGGATCTGAGGTAGATATGTTCTAGATAGAGACTGTCGAGACTAAACTGGACCACATAGAGGATCCTACTGAGAAATGATTCTTTTTTGGGATATAATACATTATGTGGTCAAGCGACGAGATGGTGGGACATGCAAACATGGGATGGATATCTAGAAAATATGGACTTGAAGGAATTTTAGGATAAGTTCTTGTACACATATGCTTGAGACGCAAAGGTAGCAGAGAGAATATTAGTTTATAAGGATGAAATATGGTAGTATATTCTGGAGGGTCTACGTTGGATTATTCACATAAATTTAATGATTATATCCAATGATGGTTTAAAATTAGGCAACTTCAGTATGGAGGTAATAGGGAGTTGATAAATGTGAAATTATGCCCCAAGATAATATCTTCAGTCTTATGAAGTGTTTAGAAGTAGTTTATCAAAATCTTATATCTCCAGTGAACTGGAATGTGGCTTCTAGTGGAGGAATTGTGGTTTCTTCTAGGAGGACCATTGTTATATATATATATATATATATAAGGAAGCATTACTACAAGAATGTTTTCTAGGGTTATAGAAAGCAGAGTATCCTATGTAAGGGTCAGTTACATAGGAACTTTCTCGAGTGATCATCCACTACTGTAGTAGGTCGAGACACCTCTGTAAATAGTTCCCCTAAACACCAATAGAGTTACATGGATTTTGAATGATGGGGCATCTATAGAGGTTCTGCAGGATACAGTGGTAGACGAGTAGTGATGGAGAAGCTAAGAAAAATCCAATTGTGGGTTAGGGATATTATACACCTTAATAGTATGGTAGTCGTAGTTTTAATAGACTTGTTGGTAGAGGTAGTGGAGAGTTTTATTCTATGAATGTGGGACCAAATTGGAATATCTGTATAACTTATGGGACAAAGACCAACTCTAGCGCCCTAAGAGAAAATTTAAACGAGGCATGTCGAGGAAGAGGCAATCTCTTCTACCGATTCAATAAAATTTCATTATTCTTATAATTATAATAATTATTTGTTTAATTATAATGTAATAACATAAGTATCACTCTGTTACTAATATTTGTTTATAAATTTTAATTAAACCTATTTCACCTTTTATCCATCCTACGAAAAATGAAATCACTGTGTGTGCGTACGTACAACTTACCGTCTCCATGTCATGGTGTAATCTGTATTCTCCACCATAATACTTTGATGGTTATTATGGTGGAAATAATAACTATATATTATAATTATAAAATTATATTAATTCTGATATATTATACACCATCTACTTAAATTCTATTCATGAATTATGGGGACAATAATATCGCTTGTGCGTACGTATGGATTACCGTCTCCATTGTGCGATGAGATTCATTGTATATAATATTAAATAAAGCATGATCATATAAATTAGTTTAATGAATAAATATGATATATATTATAATAATACCATGATGTAAATTATATAATTATAACCTAAATATAAGAATAAAAACTTATCTAACAAAACATTCATAAGAACATAAAGCAGTTAATACATGAATAACGAGTAACAATGAAATGTTAATAACAAATAGATAAATATATGACTATAAATGTTGTCAAAAATACTATTATGGTTCTTGAATAAATCAATAACATTATTTATATCACTCTATAGGAGGTTCAGATACATATGAATCATATTAGACTTGTTGTAATGGATGTATTTTCATATCTCATTTTTATCCGAGATTGTTTATTCATAAGTATTTGTTGGAGGTTATTTTTCATCCATGGCCATGATTCGTAAATATGTTTTTAAAAATATTTTTTATGACCTCAAATAATTATTTAAATTAAATCTTACTCATTGGTAAATTTTTACTAAACAATATGAATGGAATCTTTTGTCATTTTCTGTTTGAGGTGTTTTTACCTTTTTCGGAAAAAGTATGAGAAGAGTGTTTTTTTACTTGTACGACATGAATGTATTTTTTTTTGATTTGATAATTCCTTATTTAAATGAAGCTTCATGTACATGAATACATGGTTATTTTCACATAAAATAATTTATTTTATTATTTTGTGGTATTTTGAGAAATGAAAAAGGTTTTAATGAAGAATGTATATTTTTCTTAGGAATTAAGCTCAAGTGTTTTATCAAAATCATTTTCCACTTATGATTACATAGGTTAATGTTTCTATCCCTATTATTAATTTGATATTGTTTTGTAAATGATGGAATTATTTTTATGAAATCCATTTATGGATTACATTATGATGGAATGCTGATTAAGAAATCCATTTTATTTCATGAGAAATGCTATAGTGAATGTTTTTATGTTTTTGTGGATCAGGACTAAATGGTTTCATTATAAGATGGTTGGGGAAGATATCCCCCTCCAATTAATTGGGAAAGGATGTATATCTCATGAGATAGACATGACTGGAACGGAAATTAAATCTGGTTATGTAATACAGGGATGAAATGGGGAGTGAAATCGGATCTGTAATGGACTCTATCCGCAATGATGGTCTTGGAAATGAGACATGACTAATATAAAATGGTTTTCTATGCTTATGTGTGTATGCCAAAAAATTAATTTATTATGTTATTACTATTCAAATTATATATCACTTTTATGATCTATCCCATGACATGATTTAATGATCTATTATACGCTGGATATGATTTTCAAATGATATGTTCTTATGTATATGATATGATTGATACTTAATTTGTTTTCCATTATAGAGAATTTTTTATCACCCTTTTATATTTTTCTTTTCTCCAGGTCATGAAAAAGGGTATTAATGATGACATGACAAAAACGAGCCTAGTTATTATGAAATAAATGGGGGAAAATATAGATGTTTTATTAACTAGTCGTTTATGTTTCCCAGTTTCAGAAGACACTATACATATATTGTAATGTAATGGTTTTGTTATATGTTGTAATTAATATACATCAATTATGAATTAATATAAATGTATGTATCATATGGGTCACTATAATTTTTATTAAAGGAAAGGTATAGTTATCCTTTGGAATCTATGATGTGAAATCCTTTGTAAGAACCCTAATAATATGTCTAAGTATTGGATAAAATCCTAGTATTTTATAAATGGCCATGAATAAACTTGGATAAAACCTAACTTTTTCTAAACTGAAATTTTATTCCTGATTATCTAGATTTTCGGTTATGATTTCTATTACTAAAACAATGCTTCTTGTTTTTAGTCAATAGATGGTACTCGATGAAACTATGTTAATGATAAATGTGACAAGAAATGCAATGATTTTATCCGTGAGAAACCAAATGTTATGGGATATGGGAAAAAAAATATTGTATCCATGCCCATAAATCATTCTCAGGCTATGAATCGTGATGGACTTCCAAATGAGAAATGAAAGGAGAAATATTCTATCGAATCCTTTATGAGGTAGTGTCCACCATCATTCAACTGGTCTTCTGATACATTAGTGGATGAAAAATGGATCAGTAACATTGAAAAGATGTTTTCATTCATAAAATGTTCTTAACATGATAAATTCATCTTAGATGTATATATTTTAGAAGTTTAAGTAGATCAATGGTGGAATCATATAAATAATACAAGGAAAATATATACAATTGAGTTCAAGGAATGACATGAGTTGAAGAACTTATTTTTTAATAAGTTCGTTCCTCGTATTCTTCAAAAAAAATAGATATAATAATATCCATGATTGTACGAAAAAGGATGAAAAATCTGTCGGTACATATGAAGAAAATTTTACAAGACTTCCATGGTACACTTGTGGAATTATTATCCATCACAAGAGTAATATTGATTGATTCTTTAGTGGTTTAAAATAAATTATCAGAGTGAAATTAGCCATACGGTACTTCTATAGCATTGAGGAAATTTCTTGATGTTGTCTCATTGTTTAGATAGATATTGGTGTAACCAACCCGTCAAATGTGTTTGATAAGATAAGAAAAATGGAATTCAAAGGAATATATAAAGACCACACAAAAAACAAGATGATTTTTCTCATATGCTCGATGTGTGGAGAGAAACATGGAGGGATTTGTCTTAAATATGCAAGTATTTTTTTATGTTTAGAAAATAAGGTCTTCAAGAAATTAAATGATGATGTGACGAGAAAGATATGTCTAATGATGTGAACAATGAAAGGGCCACACAAAATACACATCATAAACATCAATGTTACCAGTGAAAGGAAATGGGTAGTTATGACAATTAATACCCTAATCGAAGGTTTATTGATTATGATAGACATCATCAAACTCATAAGGACAAATAAAAATTAATGTCACATGCAATTACTATTCGTGAAGTGGAGTATCATAATTATGTGGTGAAAGGTACAGTTACCATCCACTCTAAAGTATAAAATGGTTTACTTGGTTCAGGATCTGGAAAATATTTTATTTATGATAAATTTTCTAAGGGTATCTCTGTATCCCCTCATCAATTAGATGTTTAGTCAGCTATGAAAACTTCTAATGGCACAAAAGTCACATCAAATGTTTATAAATCATCTCCGTTTGAAGTTTGTGGGAAAGCGATTCCCGTAAATCTTGTAATCCTTCCAACAATGGAAATTTATGTGATTCGAGGCATGGATTTTCATTCATTATATGGAGCTCATATCAATTTCCATGCAAGGGAAGTTACCTTTCATATTCCAGATCAGTATATGATCATCTATCGATTCATGGATTAATATAACCTTTTGGTACAATTTTATTCTATCTTATGGGTCTTGATTCCAATAAATGAATATTATTAATCTTAAATGGTTGTGGTGAAACTCCCAATTACAATTACATCTATTGTATTAGAGTTTGACAATGTATTTCTAGAGGAATTATCAGGTCCTCCCCCAAATCATGAATTTGAGTTTCAATAGAACTCATATCGAGTGTTGGTCCTATTTTGAAGACACCATATAGAATGGCCCCAAATGAGTTGCATGAATTGAGGAAGAAATTCCACAAGAATATTGATAATGGATTCATACACCCTACTGTTTCACCTTCGGGAGAACAAGTTTAATTTATTATGAAGAACGATTTATCAATGATACATTGCATTAATTATTGAGAACATAATAATATCACTATCAAGAACAAATATCATCTTCCATGAATTGATGACTTATTTGACCGACTATGCAGAGCTCAATTCTTTTCCAAGATTGATCTTTGTTCAGGATATCATAAATTAACTGTCAAAAAAAATATATATCAATGTGGTCATTCTTTAAAAGGAATTGACCCAACGAATTTATAGTGATTCCTTTTAGTCATACTAATTCCCACTTTATCTTCATGGATCTAATTAATAGAGTATTTAGAGACTATCTTGATCATCTTGTGGTAGTATTTATAGAGGATATTCTTGTTTATTGAAAGGGAAAGGAATAACATGAAGATCACTTGAGAATTGTATTTATGACCCTAATAAAGGATAATAATTATGAAAAATTTACCAAGTGTGATTTTTTGCTTGAGAAAGTATCATTTTTGAATCACATAATCCCAAGAGTGGGGATATATGTGGATCTAGAAAAAATAGATGTAATTAAATGATCGTTGAGAGCAACAACTATAACTGTGATCTATGTTTTCTTGGTTTGGATGGATATATTCAATGTTTTTTGAATGATTTTTGATGATTATATAATCCACTCACCATTTTGACCTTTAAATAAGTTATGTTTGTTTGCACAGAGGAATGAGAAAAAATACCAATGAGCTAAAAAGAAGGCTAGCCAGTGCACTTGTGTTCACACTGGAATGTTGTGGAGAAAGGATTGTGATATATAGTGATTCATACAAGAAGGTGATGGGATGTGTTCTCATTAAAAATGATATGGTTATAGATTCTGCCTCACAGTAGTTGAAAATCCATTAGAAAAATTACCCAACTCATGATTTGGAGTTAGCTGTAGTAATCATTGCATTAATGATATGGAGATATTATCTTTACGGTGAAAGGTGTGCTATTTATACTCATTATAAAATTTCAATGTATATTTAAAGACAAAAAAAGCTTAATATTCACCAAAGAAGATGGTTGGAGTTGATTAATGATTACGGCGTCTCAGTACATTACCATCATGGGAAAGAAAACAATGTGGAAGATGTATGAAGTCGATAAGACAATGCTAGCCAACCCATGATGAGGATCACAAAAGATCAAATGTTTATGGATTTGGAAAGGATGGATCATTAAATTTTAAAGGTATGGGGGAATTTTATCTTTCTCAAATTAATGTTCAACTATCGATAGAATTGATGATTAAGGAGGTGTAGAAGAAAGATGAAGAGTTACAAAAGAAGGTGAGAAATTTTGTTGAATTCAACCTTGATTGTGATGAAATAATAATGTTCATAAACCAATTCGTTTTTCATCCCATATATTCATTTAAGAAGGAGAAATTGGAAGTGGCTCATAGTTCATCATTATATATTCCCCATGGAATCAATAAGATGTACAAGGATCTGAAAGTGTACTTTTGGTGGGATGGCAGGAAAAGAGATGTTGCTGAATATGTCTCTTGATTATTAGTTTATCAGTAAGATAAGACCGAGAGATAGAAGTCTAATGGGATGATATAACCATTACCCATACCCTAATGGAAATAGTAAAACATTACTAGGGACATTTTAATCGAAATTCCCACAACATGGAATGGTAATAATGTTATCTTGGTTATAGTTGATCATATTATGAAGCCAACACCCTTCATTGTTATTGGAGAGTAATTAAATTTTGATAAACAAGAAAGTATATATGTAATGGAAGTCGCAATATACATGTAGTAACACTTTCCAATAAATTTTATTGGGATCTGATGATTACCTCGATGTTCTGGTCATGTCTTCAACATGCTATAGATATAAGGTCATGTTTCAATACTACTTATCATCATCAGATAGATGGTTTTCCTGAGAGAACAATTCAATGTCTGTAAAACATGTTGAGAGGTTTTTCTATGGATTATAAATGTGGTTGGGAACAACACATTCCACTGGGGAAATTTTATTACGATAATTTCTTTCACTATACTATTCATACAGATCATTATGATTTCCTCTATCTAACGCTGTGAAGAATGCCAACTTTCTGGGATGAAGTTGGGGAAAGAAATCTATTAGGATCTAATATTATTGATTAAATAGAAGAAAAGGTCACATCTATTAAAAAAAATATAAGATCATCTCAATGTAGACAAAAAATTATGATGACAACCAAAAAAAAGACCTAGAGTTTGAAGTGTTTGATAATTTTTTCCAATGAATATCTACCTAGAAGAGATTAATGAGATGTAAAAGGATGGGAAAGGTGATCCCTAGGAATATTTGTCCTTTTAAATTTCTAGATCATGTTGGTAAGGTATCTTACCGATTGTTGTTTCCCTCAAATCTCTCTGAAGTTCATAATGTGTTCCATGTATATGTACTGAGAAAGTGCACACCAGATCTTTCACATGTACTAAGATCATGATTTGTACCGCTAGAGCAAGATCTTTCTTGTAAAGAACATTCGATAGAGATTCTAGATCGTAGAAAAATAGTTCTACAAAACAGGACCACTCACTTGGTTAAATGTCTATAGAGGAACCACCAATTTGAAGAAGCTTCATAAGAACATGAGGATATAATTATTTAGAGGTAACCACCTCTATTTTTTCTAAGTGATGTATTTTGAGGGTTAAATTCGGTTTTAGGGGGGAATCTAACACCCGAATGCTTTTATGATATATTTTTTAAATAATTTTTATTCTTTAGTAGATTTATCTAGTAAAAATCCTGAGTTTAAATGATCTTTGAGATTCCCTTATAATAAAATTAATGTTATGGCCATGTAGTGAGGTTAGTGGGAATAATTATATCTTACTTATGAAAATGAATTTATGAATTCAATAGCTATCAATTATTTTTGAAAAATATAAATCAACTAAATTTTTTTATTTTTGAGTGAATTAGTTTTGGTAATGAAATTAATGAGATATATATGTTTTATGTAATTAATAAAATATGTTTTATATTCATGTAATGGATATTTTAGTCATAGGGTATAAATAAAACCACATTTGATGTACAAAAATCATTTTTAGAAGGTTAATTTTACACCTATGAATGGTGACACAATTTTAAATTAAGTGTTTGACATATTAATAATTTATATATGAAAAAATAATCATTTTTCTTTAAATAATATTTTAATAATTTACTTGGGATAATTTTTTGATATTTTTATATTAACATTCATGTTTTGATGAATACTAAAAAAAGCAAAAATTTTAATTGAAAATAAAATTTTTCATTGAAGTAATTTATTTGGTTGAGTTATATTATTGGATGGTTTAAAAGTATAAATATATCATATTTTACAATTTAATATAATTATGGTCACTTGAATTAATTTTATGTTGAATTCATATGTCAAAACATTTCAATTTTTTGAAATGTTTTTACTTTAAAAAAACAAGTTCTCTCATTCTAATGACATGATTGATTATAAATTAATTACTGAAACTTCTCTGTTTTGAAATTTTTAAAACATATTCCATATTTGGAAATGGTTTGTTTAAATTATGTTAATAGGATAATTTTATTTTTGGGCATTATGAACAGTAAATTTGGTAATTATTAGAATTACCATTATTAAAGGTAAATCATATAATTAAGGGTAAAAATAATATTATAAAATTACATTCACACCTTTAAAAATATTATTTTATGGAAAAATTCACCCCTTATCATCTATTATTTGAAATGGAATCACTTTATGGCCACATACCTATAAATATGACCTGAATGTAATAAAAACTAATGGATGTGACAAAATGTCAAAATCTCATTTTATAAAATTATATTAAATCTAATATTTGGATAAATAGGAGATAATATTGTCTATAGGTAGTATATGGAATGGTTAATTAATTACCCATATCATTGATGTTTATTTATAATTTTAACAGATTATTTTATTACCATTAATGATGAAATAATGGTAATGTAGAAATATCAAATAAATAGTACTAAAAATATGAAACGAAATAGCATATGAACTAATTACAGTTATCCACTAATTTTATAGGTTACTATAAAGTGTTATGAGTGTATTAAAAAGTATTTTTTAATTTATATTCGTTGTGAATTTTTTGATATAGTCAAATAAATGAATAGTCTCAAAATTGACACTATTGACATTTTCTATAAATAACATTTAATTAAATTATTTAAAAATCATAATAACATTTAAAAATTATAAATTAATAATTATAAGGTCTTAATTTTCATAAAATATCTATTTATGGTCAAATAACACCATATAAGTAAATATTAATAACCATTAAATATTTAGAATGTTATTAAAAAATTAAAGTAAATAGAATAAATAAGGATTAATTAAAATGATAGTGCATAAATTGACATAAAAAATTGTCTAAATTATATTGGTTGAAGATATTAAAACCTTTTATCGTCCCATATTTTAAATTGTGTCATTTTTTAGTATTTTAGGTGGGGTTTGATTTCATTATAAATTAATATTTTTTAGGTTTCCAAAAATTACCCTCACCTCAATTTTAAAAGGTTACATACTCCCTCAACTCTTGACCTCATTTCGAGTATTCAAGCTCAGCCACCTCATACCAATTTTCCTTATCAAGTTAACTATTTTCATTCTATAGGTTCTGGTCTTCTTCAGAAAAACAAAACTAGTCCCCTAAGAGGAAATTTAAAGGAGGCACGTCAAGGAAGAGGTAATCTTTTCTACATATTATTTCAAAATATTTTATTCTTCTTTAATCCTATTCATTATTTTTTTCATTATAATGTAATAACATAAGTAGCAATAATATTATTCTATTTTATTATAAATAATAAACAACCTTATTTCAAATTCTATTTATTCGATGAAAAATGAAATCGCATCGCATGCGTACGTACAGCTTACTATCTCCATACTGTGGTTTAATATGCTTTTCACCACCACCTTAATTGGATGAGAAAATTGGTATAAATCATAACTATATATGATTATTATATAATTATACTTATTCTGAGATACTATACACCATCCACTTCAATACCATTCAATAATTATGTGATCTATATTATCGGCCATGCTTACATATGGCTTGTCGTCTCCACAGTGCGATGTGATTCATTCTTCATAATCTTCCCTGAAGAATGATTTTATAAATGAATTTTATGAATAAAAATTATATATATTATACAAATAAAATTATTTAAATGACATAACTACACCCTAAAAATTTTAATAACGACTTATCCGAAAAAACATGCATAAGAACATAAAGCAGTTATTACCTGAATAACGAGTAAAAATGAAATGATACTAACAAATGGAAGCCATTTTTATCATAAATGTTATCATAAAAAATAGTATGATTCAATAATTATAATGTTAAATAATTTAAATCATTATATAGGATTTTAATTTACATAGAAATCATATCATACCTAAGGTAAGGGATAAATTTTCAAACCTAATTTTTATCCATGATTGTTTATTCGTAAGTACTTAATGAGGGTTATTTATCATTCATGTCCATGTTTCCTAAATAAGTATTTAGAAATATTTTTTATATCCTTAAATAATTTTTAATGTAAATATTATTGATTCGTAAATTTTTACCAAATAGCATGAATGGAATCTTTTTTCGTTTTCAGTATGGGGTACTTTTATACTCTTAGAAAAAGTAAGAGAAGAAATATTTTTTACTTGTACAGAATGAAGATATTTTTTATTGATTTCATAATCCTTTCTTTCCAAGAATATTCCCCTAAAATATTACATGGTTATTTTCATATAAAATCATTTCGTCTAAAATTGTGTGGTATTTTTTAGAAAAAAATCATTTCTGAAGAAGAAATCATATTTTCAAGAGGAATGAATTTCAAGTGTTTTATCAAAATTATTTCCCATATAATATTACAATGAATTATGTTTATATCACTATTATTAATTTTATTTTATTGTGATAATTATGGAATTATTTTTCGGAAATCCATTTATATATTATGTTATGATGGAATGATGTTTAAGAAAACAATTTTATTTCTTGGTTTTTTCAATAGTGAAGGTTTTTATGTTTTTGTGCCACATGTAAGAATGGATTAATTATGAGATGTGTGGGACCTATATCTCCCTCCAATGCACTGGGTAATGATTTAAATCTCATGATAATGATAGGACTGGAACAAAAGGTATATCTGGTCCAGTAATACAGGGCTGGAATAAGGAGTGAACTCGGTTCAGTAATGGACTTTGTCTGAAATGATGGTCTCGGTAATGAGCCTTGAATAATATGAAATTATTTTCTATGATTATTTTTTTATGCAGAAAATTTCAAGTCTTGTGTTATGACTATTGGGATTACATTTCACAATAATGATTTGTCATATGACATGATATTATGATCTTTTTTTGAAGGATATTATTTTTAATTGTTATTTTATTATGAATATGATATGATTGATATTTCATTTTTTGACCCCTACTAAGCATTTTATCTCACCACTTCATATTTTTCTTTTCCCCATGTCATAATGAAGGGTATTATGTACTATACTTCAAAAAGGATTCTAGATATGATGAAATAAATAGGAGACAATGTAGATGTTTTATGAACCAGTTTTTTATTTTTCTTAGTTTCTAAAGACACTATTCTTATTAGGTTTTTTCAAGGTTTAGTTATTTTTTGTGATGAGTATAATTCAGTTCTGAAGTAATATCAATGTATTTAAAGTATGGTTAAATATAATTTCATATCTACACAAATGTTGAACAGTTTGAGCCTGCTGGTGGAGTTTGTGAGCAGTGTAATGATGATCGATACACCATTGAGTGTACAATTGAGAGAAAATTGTTTATGAAAGGTCTATTCTATCGAGTTTTTGAAGTGTCATTTTAGTTGGGATTTTTACATCAATGATATGTTATGATTGATTTAATTTTTTGTATGAATTTTCTTGTAGTATATTTATCCCACAAAGATTGTTACTACAGGAGAGTGACATTAATGTGTCTAAAGGATGAAAATTATATTTACTGAGGAGAAGGGGAAATATTGGCACACCTTTAAGGACAAATTCATCATCATTAAGGTGTTATTACCACCTAGTTTAATGTTATGTTTCATGATGAAGGAGGTGAAAATTATTAAGCCGTTCCACCCATAGTGGACCCGTTTCAGGATGTTCTTCTTGAGGAATTCTCAGTGTTCCCACCTGAGATTGATTTTGAATTTAAATTTGACCTCCATCCTGGGCCTAGGATAATTTCTATTCCAGCTAACATAATGGCACCAACTGTGCATCATTATCAAAATCATCAACTATAAGACTCGAAAGATAATGTATTTATACTTTCATGTATGTTGCATTGGGTTTCTTTAGTTTTCTTGGAAATAAGGGAAAGCATGACTCTACAGTTATGATTTCATCAGGACACTTTTCTAGATGAAAAAGGCACTTATAGTGTTTGGGATCTTAATAAATATAATTTTCATTCTATAGAATGATTATTTTTTTGTTGTATTTGTGGATTAAATCATGGTGTGCACTAAGGGAGACTTATTTATTCAATAAGATATCAATGTGTAATCATTGAATTGATTTGGTATAATTCTTAGGCCACATTATCTTAGGGGGAGTAGTTTCTATATTCCAAGATATGGTCCAATCTATTTTTTATTGGGAGTATCCAATGAATGTTTTTTATATTGGTAGTTTTCTAGTATTTGAGGGATATTATTGAATGTTTATCTAAGCACCTATTTTGACATTAAATATGAGTGGAAATGTTTTAATCGATATAATAATTTTGGATGCCTCCCAATAGTTGATATAGCATTTGACTGTGGAACCAATCATGATCCTACCCAAGCTAGGTGAGGAGTATATAGTGTTTTTTATGCTTATGGGTTTAGAATTGGAGTAGTGATGATGAAGGGAGATTGATTTTTTTATTATGGGTCTTTTTCATTGATGTCACATGATGAAAATAATTATATGCATGAAATAAATTTATATGTATTGGTGTATTATCTGATGTGTTGAGAAATTATCTATATGGGTGGAAATTTTATAGTTTATAGTGATCACAAGATCATAATGTATATTTTTTCATAGCCATGATTGAGTCTCTGGAATTGGAGGTGCTCTGAGTATATAATGTCTTGTGATTTTGAGCTACAGTACATTCCCATTACGGAAAATAATTTTATATCCATTAATTATAAAAAAATAGTCTGACGAAATTCAAGAGTTTAGTTATAAGTGGAAGATGATAAATTTACTAGTCTAGATGCATGATTTAGTTCATAAGTGTAATAATAATATTACTATGAAATCAAATTTAGTAGATTATGCATTCGTGATGCATATCGGGGATAGGAAGAATGAGAACATGGATTGTTTTCTCCATGAAGGAAATCCATGATATTTGGGAGTAACATTATGATTAGACCATAGATGATGATGAGATCATCTATTTAAAGAATCAGGTTGTTGTGCCTAAGAGAATGATGGAGGAGTTTATGTGTGAATTTTGTGCCTTAATGTCGTAGGGATATATTGGTGTATCCAAAATGTCCCATTAAATACAATGATAGTTTTTGTGGTCAAGCATGAAAAAGGAGAGAGTAGGTTTTGTGACATGATTCTAAACTAGTCTCTAGGATAAGTGCATTAATCAATGGCATAGTGGCTTAAAACAACCATTTACCATTGTGGAATAGAATAAGGATGATGTTACAATGGATTTCATAGTGCGTCTCTCAATGAATCCTTAGAAGAATGATTTTGTTTCAGTGTTTTTGGATCGATTGAAGAAGGTAGAACATTTCATTCCTATATGAGAGACTTTATCAGGAAATTAGTTGGGAGAAATTTATATTTTTGTGGCAATAAAATTGAATAGAGATCCAGATAAAATAGTTTTAGATAGGGAATCTAATTTTTCGTCTTGCATATGTTTGGGATTATAAAAGGAACATGGTACAAAAGTTTAATTGAGGATGATTTTATACACATAGACAGATGGTAAGTCATAGAATACTGTACATTTTCTTAAGGACATGATTTATGTGAGGTCATACACTTTATTGGGTCTTGGTAGAAGAACCTAGCTTTGGTGGAGTTCTCATATAAAAATAGTTAATACGAAAATATTCTGACGGAACCATATTAGGCCTATACAGTTAGACATGAAGATCATATCTATGTTGGATGGATGTATATGATTCAGATATTTCTAGACCAAATCTCTTATACGAGGTGTCCTAGATGGTACATATTATTCAAAAATTTATGGATATAGCCCAGAGTAGATAGAAGTCATATGATAATAGTCATCGGGGACCCCTAGAGATTATATATAGTGATCATGTTTTCCAACATGTGTCTCTCAGATTGGGTCACTAAAGGTTATAGAGTCAAGGAAATTTTGAATCCATGATTATTGTACTACTGGTAAATGTGGATAGAATCATGCTGGTGGTGTACAAATTGGATATTCTAGAGAGGTATAGTTTAATTCATGATTTTATTCATTTGTCATAGCTTCAGATGTATCACCCTAAAAATTATCATGTAATCGATGTGTTTGACATTGAGCTTAAGAAACATGTATCCTTTGATGAGCATCTGATACATGTGTTAGATCACAATGAGAATGTGTTTCAAGGTATGCACCTACTAATAGATCATGTGTTGGGGATGCATTGACATGTATAGATGAAAACATGAGAGGGACAAAAAAATATGTGAACTCAGTGGCTCTATTATATTACCATAGAATCAAGTAGATATTTGGGAGTATATCATGAGGATGGGCTCTTATAAGTTAGGGAGATTGATTGATACCTACCGTTTCTAGAAATTTCAATGCCATGGTTTCAATTACCCCTTTTCGTTGTTTTAAGTATTTTTTTAGGGTGTGACCATGTGGAGTTTTTGGTTGAATATGGAAAAGGGAAAATGAATGGTTGGGGAAGGGTTTTCCCAAACTGTATTCCCATCCCAACAAATCATGAAAACATAAAAAGAGGGGATTGTCTTGGCTGAAACACATTTTGTAAAACGGTGCACCGTTTTAAGGGAAATTGTGCACCCCTCCCCCCACCCGCAAGGAAGAGGTTCACTATTAGGGCACGTGGTTTGGGTAACCATGTTTCCATACCCATGAAACCATATAGATGATTTAAATTAACCAAGATTTAGATTATAAATTCTTGACCCCCCATACTTCACCTCAATTTAACCCATCTTATCCTTAACTATTCCACTCATTTTCAGAGTTCCTTATATAGATTCTAGGCCATTATAACCTCCTTTTTTTGAAATTTTAATCGTAGATTGATGTTCTTAACCTATCCTTGTAAATAAATCTTATCCGATGGGATTTTCTCCATTTTTTACATCATTCTTCCACCATTTTAATGGATTCTTAATACTATTTGTATTAGTTCTAGATCTTATTTTCATGGATCTTGATCTTTTTATCCTGTTTCTAGGATTTGATTTAATATATCATTCATCGTCTTGGTTTTGACCTTTCTGTTTCAATTTATGAAATTACCATTGGGTGATCTCTTATAAATGATTTGATTTTGATGGTCTATTTTTCAAATCCCATAGGCAAGATTTCAATTACATGTATGTAATAAAATAATTTCAATTGAATGATTAGAATTTTAATTTCATAAATTTAACTAATTATATTGTAAATTAATTAACTGTGGGATTGTAAAATTGGATTAATTATTTTTTGAATTACTTAATTGGAATTTGTTTGATTATAAAATTTATATAATTCTAATAACTATTTGATGAATTCATTATGAGGATATTGGTATTGTTGAATTGGATTTATTTATTGTTGAATTTATTAATAGGAATATTTTTGATTAATAAATTGATTTAATTTAAATAATTGATTTTTGAACTAATTATGTGGATATTGAGATTGTAAAATTGAATTAATTAATTTTTCATATTAATTTAATGGATTTTTTGTGATTTTGTTGTTTATTTATTTTTAATAATTAATTATTGGATTAATTATGTGGATAATGAGATTATAGAATTGGATTACTTAATTATTGAAATAATTAATGGGAATGGTTCTGATTACAACATTGATTGAAATTCATTAATTAATTATTGAATTAATTCATATATGTCTTAATTGTTGAATGTGATAAGAAGTTTAATCTTGACGAAAATTGAATGATGTGATATATATGATATATTTTTTATTTTAATATTTTTGTGTGGGACATGGTTTGCTGTATCAAAATCCCATTATGATAAATACTGATATTCATGTGTGGGACATAGTCTGCTACATTAAATTCCCATAGTGATAAATGAGTGTGGGATATAGACTCATGCTTCAAAATCGCACTTCTTTGTTTTTTTGATAAATGTGTTCTTGGTCATGAATTGCTACTTTGTATACCCAAAGGGTCTTAGGCAAGACGACCTGGACCCAAAATGATTGAATTAGACAATGGAACCAATTCTCCATGATTATAAATTGTGATTAAATTTATAATGAAAGACAATTTGTTATATTAAATTGTGTATCAGATGTGTGTTATGGTTCAAAATTCAACATGGTCCAATGTTTGTATTGAGTGTTTTGGTGTCCATATGAACCCAGGGGCTGTGTAGTCAAAAAATAGTAATTTAATTAATGTTAAATATTTACCTAATTTATACTATTTATTATCTATATTACTAGATACACTTCTATTGATGGAATATTGTATTAAATGCCATTAGTGGTGCTCTACAGAGTTGTTCTCACATCCTACTAGGGATGCATGATTGGTATGTCAGTATATTTCTTGGTTATAGGATATGATATGGTAAATATCCATATTTTAGATGGATGAGTCGTTTTGGATCATGGATCCGGGAACCATACATGGTGTTGGTACCGACATAGGGTTGTTAGTGTCTAACTCTTGGGTTTTTCATTTGAAACTTAAAACATACCTGGCGTGAAATGTATACTACATTATTTTTGGATATTTTATTTCTTTTTTTGGTCATCATGTGATATTTTTATTTTTCTAGTTATGGTTATATCATTTGGTTATGGTTTTTTATTTTAGATATTGGGATTATTTTATAAAGAGGATATAGTCTCCACTAGATTGAAATTAGACCATCAGTTCTAGTCGAAAGCCTCTAGTGTAAAGGGAGGCATGTTTGAGGTCACGTAGAGAATTGTCTTCGGGAACTGATATGTGGAACTAATGTGAGAACATTACAATATGTCTCTTTCTTAGATCCCATATTGTATCAAAATTACCCTATAAGATGGATAAAATATAAATATAATTTAAAGAAGTAAATTTAATTGAATTTGGAAAATGTGGTTTTACACCTTATTGCATCACATTGGGGTGTACCCATTCTCTTTTTCAGGAAAAAGGATAGATCAATAATTTTTTTTTCAATTATCATGATCTCAATAAGATCTCCATAAAGAAAAATTAAACTATAACAAGGAATGATGAAATGTTTGATCAACTATGAGGAGCTTATAAAATCTCATAGTTGGGTCTTTCTACTAAATATTATAAACTATAGGTGACGAAGGAAGATATTATGTATACATATTTACTTACAAGGTATGGACATTATGTGTTCATAGTGATGCCCTTCGAAATTACTAATTCATATAAAATCTCCACTAAATTGATTTATATATTCATTAGAGATAAAATCAATATAATTTTGGTAGTTTTTATCAATGATATTAACATTTAATTCAAAATCAAGGAAGAAAATAAAGAGAATATAAGGATTGTTATAGAGACAATATGGAAGTGGAAAATGTACTCAATGTCCAAAAAGTGTGACATTGGAATACGGAAAGTCACATTCTTACAGAATGTTATCACATGTTTTGGAATTATGTGGAACCTTTGAATCTAATGGAAATTAAAGAATGAACCATACCCCTTAGTGTCAAGGAAATCCATATTTTTCTAGGATGAATACAGTACTATAGACGTTTTGTGATAAATCTCTCATATTTATCAATCCCTATAACTAAGTTATCATAGAAAGGGGTAAAGTATGTATGGATTGAAAAATTTGATGACTGATTTAAGGAAATTAAAAAGAGGTTAAT
Source organism: Viscum album (assembly GCA_963277665.1). Taxonomy (NCBI): domain Eukaryota; kingdom Viridiplantae; phylum Streptophyta; class Magnoliopsida; order Santalales; family Viscaceae; genus Viscum; species Viscum album. The sequence continues at coordinate 496,865,169 of OY728132.1, forward strand.
CATTGTTACCTTACTCAAATAACCATCAAGAGGGTAAGGTTCTATGTTATAAAGTGATGTTTCAATGAAAGGATTGGGTTCTGTGATCATGAAGAATTATTAAGTGATAATGTATGACTCATGATAGTTGAATATCCTTGAGAAAAACTACATGACACATGTTATGGAGTTAGTATAGGTGACCTTTTTATTAATTATTTAGAGGAACTGCCTCTATGGATTTATTTGAAATTTATATACATTTCAAGAGTCTAAATTATATATTCACAATGTAAGAACTCTACATACGTCCAAGAAGATTCATAGTGGTAATAATGGACTACTATTTCACTATTCACTACAATATGTAAAAGTGAAAAAATGAAGATTATTCTTATAAAAGAAAATGACAATCTAATTTATCAATTATTCTCATTAATGAATCCCAATCACCATGGATATAAGGATGAATCAATAAATCATAATGGTAGGGAATACATCCAACTATTCCAAAATGATTCACCAACCAATTATCAAAGATACAATCATGGAGGGATAAAGGTATGATCTGGAGAATCTATGTAAGGTGAAAAAAGTAATGGAAGGAAAGCTACATGAGTTCCTTATCGGTGAGGATGATTTAATTTTGTTAATAAATGGGATTTGTGTGACTTCATCTTCTAGAAAAATGAAGGATCTATTCAATAATTAACATTTATTCTGTGTCTATATTCATATGAGAAGCACTATGATATAATGTGGTATTCAAGATTACTTCTATTGTTCCAACATGTAGAAGAATATTGTGATGTATATATCATGGTTCTTGTTAATTGACCAAGTTATAGAAGAACTAAAAACATCTAAGGGGGTGATGAAACCAATTCTACACCGATATGGAAATGGTAGAATATCACCATGGAAAGTTTCAATAGTCTTCTAAAGACATCCAAGGAACAATGAAATATGGGTATTTGTGGATTAACACACCATGAATGTCCGATTCATCACTATCTCAAAATGTTTTTCACATGAAAAACATTCCATGATATAAGAAAAATAACTTGTGATGATTTATGGGGTACAAATATTTATTATTTATTATCATTATCTAAGTTTTTCCTCTATATTTGGAGAATTCATCAACATTATTTCAATATTGAATTGAATTTTAGTACGTAATAACATCAAAAAACTGATGTCAATCTAAAATGACTATTCATATTCTAGAGGAAATTCTAAGAGACTTCCCAATTGATATAAATGGTGGGTATATCAAAATCACCCATTTTTTTATTTATTATAAAAAATAGCGTCCAATTTGGTATTAATATAACTCCATATGAATCTCATTTTAGTAAATGATGTAGAACTCAAACATGTTGGGATGAATATGGAAAAAAGAAACATAGTTGGGATTTATATTGTGAAAAGGAGAATATAAAAGGTTTAATCCATCCAGATGTATATAAAAGATCATTAGTTTCATATAAATATTGTAACGCCCCAGCCCCAGTTACCCAGAGTCTGTTCATTATTACATAACATTGACATGATCACAAGAAAGATCAAATCTCAAAAGTCCGATTGGTTTAGTAGCCTTGGAAACACTAGATATATTCATAAGTCTTACATTACATCATAAAAATGAAAACTAGAACAACATCTTTTCTTCATAGTCCACACTCTTATCCCCTCATACTATCCCTGCAGGTCATTCATAATTTATTTCTTCACATCCTGGGAAAAATAAAACATAGAAAATGGGTGATCTCAAATTCCTAATAAGGATAACAATATAGAAAAAACTTTCATAAATAAGAATAACCATTTAAGGCAATGTATAACTAAAAAAATCCTTTTAAACTTGAACTTCAACATAGTATGGAAACAATAAAATTAAATAATTCCATTTACTTATTCGCATGGATATTCTACTAATCGAATAATAACATGAAATATCAATAACCACTTTCATAATGATGGAATGCATAATGCCAGACTATCATAACCACATAGCCAAGGCCTCGTGCCACGAATACAAATACGATTTTGTCAAGGCCTTGTGACAAGACACTTGTTTGTCTCATGAGACCCACCGATGCATCAAGGAGCTATAATGGGCTCCACCTGTCATATATTAAGTCCAATTCATTCCCATATGAAAAGGTTTAAACATAACATAAACATTCTTATTAAAACTAGCATACGAAATGTCAATACTTTCACTACAAACCATGAAGGGTATAAAAATAACATATACATAGTCAAACATATCACAAAATCTTCAATACAATATGGATGTTTTGTTTCATAATAAATTAGCTTCAAATAAGCTTAAAATACATCAATGGATGTTGATATATATGAAATCAAAACTCTTTTTAGAGAAATATCTCTTTTTATTTTGAAATTATTTAAGAGTAATATAAAATAAAACATTTTCTTTGAAAATATTCTTATATGATTGTAAGGGAAGTTTCGATGATTTTATAACGGCAAAAAATAGCTGCACCCGCCGTATAAGTTAAAAAAAATTCTTTCCTTAATTTTGTCGAAAAAGTTAAAAAGCACCTTGTTTGGAAAACTACGGAATGATTCCTTTATAAACCTTTTATAAAAAATCAAACAAGGGTATAAATGACTTTAAACCATATTCTAGTAAATAGTAAAAATGTTTTGAAATACATTTTTAAGAATCACAGATATGGATGATAAAGAAGTCCTAGTAGATTATTACATATAAACAACCTCAGAGAATGATGAGATTGCGAAATAAACCCTTAACATGTACTTTTCCTTGGTTCACGGTAATTTAACCTCCTCTATAATGGTTAAATAATTGTTATTAAATTATAAAAGAATCATATATATTAATATGATATCATATATGTTCTTTTAACATTGATTTGTTAATAATATCTTAGTATTATCGTCGTTTCGGGTGTTAACTTACTCATTTTCTTTGATATGTTTTGGTACGTAAGCCATGTTTGTCATGGATAGGATGTATCTTATTCTTATCCAGAATGATATAAAGTACTTAAACATTATTTTTAAATCATAAAATGATAATTATACTTGAATGGATACGATGGATAATGAATCTCATCGCGTTCGTGGAGACGGTAGTCCGTACGTACACACGAGCGACAATATCATTCTTTTGATTTTAAAATAATATTTAAATGGATGCTGTTTCTTATATATAGAATAATTATCATGTTATATATATTATTTACATGAATAAAACAGCATTATTATTTCCATCCAAATAATAATAATATATTGAATAATAATTACACTATGACGTGGAGACGATAAGCCGTACGTACGCACATATGGTGACATGTCATTCAAAGGATGGATAGAATGTTTAATATAGGTGTACTATATTTATAATAATATTATAGTATATATTAGACACTATAATAATTATTTTAGAATGACAATAACAAAGAAAGAGGATGTTGAAGAAGAAATGAATTTGAAAAAGGGTGGTGAAAACATTACCTCTTCTTCAGGTTCTTCCTTTTGATTTGATCAAAATGGCTCCATTGGTTGGCATTATGATCAAACTAAGACCTCTAGGTTGTACTTAAAGAAGTTTAGAGAGTATTTGGTTAGAGGTTGGCGGAACCAAAAGGCTTTGAAGGTGTGATGTAATGAGAAGGAGGAGTTCCCTTTTATAAGAGGGGTGAGGGGCACCTTTGGAAAAGCTAGAAATATTATATTATAATAAATTCATATTTGGTTTATAATGGCTCCAAAGTGAATTATTTAAAGGTTAAGGTGGGGATAGGTCGAAAACCATTCAAACAATAGAATTTAGACAGGTTTGGGTCATTATATTAACCATATATTTAGGTTTTATCTCTTAGTTAATTAATTTGACACTTACCATGTCACTTCGTATTTTTATATTATATAGTTAATAAACATACTATATACATTCAAGCGACCCAAAAGTGTTCCATTAATGAAACAAATATCATTATTTAAGTCACTTGGCCGAACCTTATATTTTTAAGAATTTAATATCAATTAATAATATAATATTTGTTTTAAAAACACTTTTATGTCAATTTTGACACTATTCAATAATTGATTTTTAAAAAAATCAAAACAGAATGATTACTTCAAAAAAGTTAATTAAATCAATCATAACATGTCATATTATCTTAGAAAATTATTTTACTTCATAAAAAGTCTCAAATTATATTTATTTGGGTATTTATAATATCAATTATTTTATTTTTTCACTATTATTGTAATTACTGCATCATCATTATGTCAAAATTAAATTAAATTATATAATGTCTAAAAATTATAAATAAAATATAATTATGTATTAAATCTTTTTATCTTTATAATTAATATTTAAAATCTAATTTATCTTATGTATAACCCTATATTAAAAATGATTTAGTAAATAAACTTTGATTTTAACTTTTTTAACTCTTCTTTGAATTAACTAATAATAAATGTCCTAATCTATTCCAAGAGGACCTAAATGATAATATTTTATTCCTAAGGTTGTTTTTGGTCGAGATACACTTCTCCGATAGAATTAGGACATGTGTTAGGGTAATATTAATATCATTTTTACCCTTAATTACCCTATATACTTTTAATCGTGGTAAATAAAAGTAAAAAGTTACTATTCACCAAAAATTATTTTCATCTCATTGAACCACATTTTACTACTTGATATTAACCATGTCTCTCGGATTTTTAAATTCCACTCACAGAAGTGGTAAAATTATGTTTTATGAAAAATTTAGTTTTTTAACTACCATTTAGTGGTTTCACTATTCATCAAAAATTGATGTTTTTCAGAACAATGCCAAAATATCACCCTAAGCTATAATTGGTATTATGAATTCAAAAATGATGTCTATTTTAAAAAATTCCAAAAATATAAGTTTCTTTAATTAATTTTATAATTCATTCTCATTGTCACAACAAATAGCGTGTTTTTAAGAAACAATATATATCAAAAGATTGACAATTGTTTATGTGCAATTTCAAAGTGAAAATAATTCTAATGAACACCATTGGATAAAATAGTAAAAATATATTCTAATTATACTTTAAAACCACTCTATAATATAATTTATCACTATAAATTATTTTTATTAAAAAAATTGTTTTTAAGTATTTTTCACTATTCATAAAAATTGAAAGTTCTCAGAAAAATACAAAAAATTCAACTTAGGATAATTTCTATATTCCGAATCCAAAAATGAAGTCCATTTAGAATTATAAAATATATATAATTTCAAAATGTAGGTATTACTATTCATAATAGCTAGTTTGATTGGTTGTGGTGTGTTAGAACTTGATGTTGCGTACAATACACGCTATCGCATTATTCAAAGAGATGCATACCGTAGAAGCTTGGGGTTTTACCTTCTCCCCTCCTTCAAATAATTTCATCCTCAAAATTTCTAGAATACTACTGCATGAAAAGACTCAGGTGGTTATTTATCATAAGTTCCTTGGGTTCTCACGTTGCCTCTTCCATCTTATGGTTTCTCCAGAAAAATTATACCAAACATGTCGTCTGATTTCTCAACACATGTTCTCTCGTATCAAGAATCCTGATGGGCTCTTCGCAATAAGACAGATCGGGTTCCAGTTCTAATTCCTCATAGGTGAGTACAAGCATTGGATCAGGAATGTATTTTCTCAATAGAGATACGTGGAACACATCGTGAACTTTGGATAGACTTGGCAGCATTGCTAATCGGTAAGCTACAACCCCAATTCATTCTAGAATTTCGAAAGGTCTGATGTACCTGGGACTCAATTTACCTTTCTTACTAAAACGTATGACTCCCTTCCATGGAGATACCTTTAGGAAATCATGTTCACCGACTTGAAATTCCAATTCCTTCCTTCGATTATTGGCATAGCTCTTCTGCATACTTTGAGCTGCTTTGATGTGATTTTGGATTACCTTCACCATTTCCATCGTTTCTTCCACCAGTTCTGGACCTACAAGTTTTCCTTCACCAACGTCATCCCAACAGGTTGGTGTGCGATATCTCTTTCTGTATAAATCTTCATATGGTTCCATCTGAATACTCGAATGGAATCTATTGTTATAGGAAAATTCTACCAATGGTAAATATTGATCCCACATACCCTGAAAGTCAATTGAGCAAGATCTCAACATGTATTCTAAGGTTTGAATAGCCCATTCTGATTGTCTATCTGTCTGGGGGGTGGTGGGCAGTGCTCAAATGAAGTTCAGTATCCCAGGATTTCTGAAGACTTCCAGAATCTTGACGTAAAACAGGGATCACGATCAGAAACAATCGATAGGGGTACTTCATGAAGTCTCACAATTTCATTAATATATAGTATTGCTAGACGTTCCAGTGGTATATCTTCTCTTAAAGAAATAAAATGTGCTGACTTGGTAATACAATCAACAATAACCCATATTGCATCGTTCCTTCTAGGAGTCTTTGGTAGTCCCATGACAAATTCCATCGTGATATTATCCCATTTCCACTCAGGTATGGGAAGAGGTTGCACTACTCAACCAGGATGTTGCCTTCCATCTTTCACTTGTTGAAAAACCATACATCTTGACACAAAATCAGCAATCTCCATCTTCATGTTGTCCCACAAAAAATGTTCCTTCAAATATCTATACCTTTTGGTGCTCCCAGGGTGTATAGAGAAATTGGAACTATGAGCATCAGCCATTAATTCCCTTTTTAGATCAGGTATATCGGGAACACAAAGTCTCTTCCAAAATTTCAAAATTCCGTCTTCATACACAAAGTCCCTTAATCTCACATCATTCACAGCTTTAATCTTCTTTTGAAATTCTTAATCATCGGTCTGAGAACTCTTAATCCTTTCTAGTAAATATGGTTTCACAACCATTTGAAAAAGAATTGATGTTTCACCTTCCATGGTTATTCCCATGTCCATCTTCACTAGATCCATGAAAATTCGATCCATTTCAATTCTTATATTGTTCAAAACTACATGATCTTTTCTGCTCAATGAATCTTACACCTTGTTTGCTTTCCCTGGGTGGTAGTGTATCGTAAATTAATCATCCTTGAGTAATTCAAGCCATCTCCATTGCCTCATGTTGAGTTATTTTTGTGAGAAAATATACTTCAAACTCTTATGATCAGTATAAATCTCACATTTTTCACCATAGAGGTTGTGCCTTCATATATTTAAAGCAAATATCACAACTGATAACTCAACATCATGAGTAGGATAGTTTTGTTCATGAATTTTCAACTTTCGTGACGCATAGGCAATAACCCTACCATTCTGCATAAGGACACAACCAGGTCCTTTCTTCGATGCATCACTATAAATAACGAACCCATCATTCCCCGATGGTAGAGTCAATATAGGAGCATTGACTATTATTATTTTTAGTTCTTCAAAACATTCTTCACACTCTTTTTTCCTATCAAATTTATCCCCTTTACGTGTGATCTTCGTTAATGGGTTAGCCAACAAGGCAAAATTCTGGACGAAACGTCGATAATAACCAACTAAACCAATAAAACTACGTACCTCAGTTATACTCATAGGTGTTGGCCATTCTTGAATTGCCTTGGTCATATAAGGATCAATTGAGATTCCCTCTTCAGAGACAATATGGACAAGAAAATAAATCTCCTGAAGCCAGAATTCACACTAGCTAAACTTCCCATATAATTCATGTCTTCTCAGTGTCTTCAGGATAATGCGCAAGTGATTTTCATGATCTTCGTAGATTTTGGAGTATACCAAGATACCATCAATAAATACCACCACAAATTCATCGAGGTATTCCTTGAAAACTCTATTCATCATATCCATGAATACAGAGGGTGCATTAGTCAATCCAAAATGCATTACTATAAACTCATAATACCCGTACCTGGTTCGAAATGCTTTTTTCAGAATGTCTTCCTTCTTCACACACAACTGACGGTATCCAGATCGAAGGTCAATCTTTGAAAAGTATTGAGATCCATGATGTTGGTCAAATAAATCATCAATGCGAGGTAGGGGATATTTGTTCTTTATTGATATAACATTGATCTTCCTGTAGTCGATACATAACCTCATAGATCCATCTTGATTTTTCACAAAGAGAGCAGGGGTCCCCCATGGAAAAACACTACAGTGAATTAATCCTTTATTACTCAATTCCTCTAGTTGTTTCTTTAGTTCGACTAATTCCACAGTGGCCATTCTATAAGGGGTCTTCGATATAGGCTTTGATCTAGGAATTAAATCAATGGAAAACTCAACTTCTCGTTCTTGAGGATGTCGAGGTAAATCTTCCAGAAATACATTTACATATTATTTCACAATAGGTACATCCTCTATTTGAACATTACATCCCACACCCACATTCATTTCATTATCTTCCCTCCCAATAATTGAATTTAGTTGAGCTACTGGGGGTGGATCTAGATAAGAATTAGGTGGTGACGATTCTGCACTAAAGATAAGGTGTTCCTTATCATCATCATCAAAAATCTTAACCTCCTTCTTCTTACAATAAATCTTTCCATCATAGTATGAAATCCTATCCATACCGAGGATTATATCAAACTCAATCATAGGTATGATGATGAGATCATCAGATAAGGAACATTTATGTGCTCTAATGGGGACTGATTCACAAAACATTGATGCAATGATACTTCCCTTTGGAGTTTTAACTGACAACTCATTTGTTAAATAAAATTGGAAATATCTAATTTTCTTTGCAAACTGGGAAGATATGAAACAATGAAATGATCCAGAATCAAATAATGCATTTTCTAAACTTGAGAAAACCATTAAATTACCTACCACCACATATTTCGGATCTTCTACCTGTGTAGTAGTGATATCATAAGCTTGGCCTTGATCCCTTGGCCTTTCCTGAGGTATGTTCTCCTGACGCTTAGGACATGCATTTGCATAATGTCCCATCTCCCTACAATTGTAGCACTGAACATTGGTAGCTTCCTTATTCCCTTTTCAATCAGGAGCTTGGTGGCCTTTTTCACCACACTTGTAACAGATACGCATTCCCTTTAAGCAAGTACCGGGGTGTTTCTTCCCACATTTACCACATGATTGATATTCACCCTTTCCCTTCTTCCCCTTATTTCCATTCCCAGATTGATCAGTAGATCTCTTCTTCTCTTGCATTGCTTTAAAGTCATAAGACATAGAGAATTCCTTTTCAGTCTTTATATCACATGAGACAATGTCTTTGTACGATGAAAAGTTTTGTGAGACTAATTCTAGATGGAGAAATGGTTTTAACCAATAAAAGAAATGATCAATCCTACTTCTTGGGTTACGTATATAATCTCCATCACACCACGCTATCCTTGTAAAGTTAGCCTCATTCTTTGCGACATTCTCATCCTCATTTTGTCTCAGACTCAGAAATTGCCTTTCCATATCTGCTCAATGGTCACGAGGAAAGTATTTTTCTAAAAACAGATCTTTGAACTCCCTCCAATCCATATTTGATACTTCATCATCTTCCTTCATGTTTTGAATAAATGACCACCATTGATCAGCATCTCCAGTGCGGCGATAAACTGCCATGATAACTTTTACCCTTTCACTAGTCCCCAAAGCCTGAAATATTTTCTCTAGGGAAGTATCCATTGATCAGCTACTAAGGGATTTGTACTCCCATTGAACGTTGGTGGTTGTTGCCACATGAATTGATCTAACATTGATCCTCCATGCGGCGGATCAGGGTGCTCCATACGGGTAAGGTTATTATTCATAACCTGAGTGAGTTGTCCCAGTATAGTGATTAGCTGATTGGCACCAGTTACATCACCAGCTCCACTATAATTATCTTGACCAGGAGGGAAATCCCTACATAGAGTACATGCATTGATAAAGTTTCCATTTCTTCCACTATGAACCATTTCTAAAAAATGGCATAAACTAGATCAGTTTATGAATCAAAATACATAATCTCATACTTATAAAACACTTAACATAAATTGACCTATTTATGGATATAATACATAATCATAAAAAAAAATTCCTTAAGGAAGTATATTCTCATAAACATTTCATAATGATTTATAAAGAAAATCAGAGTTATCCTAAGCATATCCCCTGGGAGTGTCGTAACCAAGAGTACAGCAAGGCCCGTTGTCATGCACCTGATCCCGTTCGAGTCTAGCTCAAAGCGGTGTTTTCGGGTTTTACCGCTAGGTACATCTGTGCCAGAGCCGCCTCTGCCTGCATGTATCCAGACAGGGATGTATTGCTCAGAAAACTCACAAAATATCTACAATACCAAAATTCTATGATTTTATTCTAACCATTCCTCAAAGTTCATCTTAGGTCTACGTGCTCTAATCAGAGTTTATCTAAATCTAGCTTCCAATGGTTGTACTAAACTTCCTCTAATGCCAACTGTAATTCTCTGACCCTAGTTACCCAGAGTCAGTGCATTATTACATAACATTGGCATGATCACAAGAAAGATCAAATCTCAAAAGACCAATTGGTTTAGTATCCTTGAAAACACAAGATATATTCATAAGTCTTACATTACATCATAAAAATGAAAACTACTACAACATTTTTTCTTCATAGTCCACACTCTTATCCCATCATACTACCCCTGCAGGTCATTCATAATTTATTTCTTCACATCCTGGTAAAAATAAAACTTATAAAAGGGGTGAGCTCAAATTCCCAGTAAGGATAACAATATAGAGGAAACTTTCATAAATAAGAATAAACATTTAAGGAAATATATAACTAAAACAAAAGCCTTTTAAACTTGAACTTAAATATAGTATGACAACAATAAAATGAAATAATTCCATTTACTTATTCACATGGATATTCTACTAATCGAATAATCACATGCAGTATCAATAACCACTTTCATAATGATGGAATGCATAATGACATACTATCATAACCACATAGCCAAGGCCTCGGGCCAAGAATACAAATAATATTTTGTCAAGGCCTTGTTCTAAGACACTGGTTTGTCTCATGAGACCTACCGATGCATCGAGGAGATATAGAGGGCTCATCTCGCCACATATTATGTCCAATGCATTCCCATATGAAAAGGTTTAAACATAACATAAACATTCATATTAAAACTAACATATGAAATGTCAATACTTTCACCATAAACCATGAAGGGTATAAAAATAAAATTTCCATAGTCAAACATATCACTAAACCTTAAATACAATATGGAAGTTCTGTTTCATAATAAATCAGCTTCAAATAAGCTTAAAATCCATCAAAGGATGTTGACATAGATGAAATCAGAAATCTTTTTAGATAAATATCTCTTTTTTACTTTGAAATCATTTAAGAGTCATATAAAATAAAACATTTTCTTTGATAATACTGTTATAATATTTTATGGGAAGATTCGATGATTTTATAATGGTGGAAAATAGCCACACCCACCGTATAAGTTAAAAAAAAATATTCTTACCTTAATTCTGTTGAAAAGGTTAAAAAGCACCTTGTTTGGAAAACAACGGAAAGATTCCTTTAAAACCTCTTATAAAAAGTCAAACAAGGGTATAAATTACATTAACCCATATTCTAGTAAATATTAAAAATGTTTTGAAATACATTTTTAAGAAACATAGATGTGGATGATAAAGATGTTTCATTAGATTATTACGTATAGACAACCTAGGATAATGAAGAGATTGCGAAATAAACCCTTACCTTGTACTTTTCCTTGGTTGAGGGGAAGATAACCTCATATATAATGGTGAAATAATTATTATTAAATTATATAGGAATCATATATATTAATATGATATCATATATGACCTTATAACATTGCTTTGTAAATAATATCTTAGTATTATCGTCGTTTCAGGTGTTAACTTACTCATTTTCTTTGATATGTTTTGATACGTAAGCCATGTTTGTCATGGATAGGATGTATCTTATTCATATTCAGAATGATATCAAGTCCTTAAACATTATTTTTAAATCATAAAGTGATAATTATACATGTATGGATACGATGGAGAATGAATCTCATCGCGTTTGTGGAGACGGTAGTCCGTACGTACACACGAGCAGCAATATCATTCTTTTGATATTAAAATAATATTTAATTGGATGGTATATCTTATATATAGAATCATTATCATGTTATATTTATTATTTACATGAATTACACATCATTATTATACATATCCAAATAATAATAATATATTGAATAACAATTACACCACGACGTGGAGATGGTAAGCCGTACGTACGCACGTATGGTGACATGTCATTCAAAGGATGGATAGAATACTGAATATGGTTGTACCATATTTATAATAATATTATAGTTTATAGGAGATACTGGATTCATTATTTTATAATGATAATAAAAAAGAAAGAAGAAGTGGAAGAAGACATGAATTTGAAAAAGGGTGGTGAAAACATTACCTCTTCTTCGGGTTCTTCCTTTTGATTTGATCAAAAGGGATCCTTATATTGGCTTTATGATCAAAATAAGGCCTCTAGGTTGTATTGAGGGATGTTGATAGAGTATATGGGTAGAGTTTCGCTGAACAAAAAGGCTTTTAAGGTGTGAAGTAAGGAAAAGGAGGAGTTCCCTTTTATAAGAGGGGTGAGGGGCACCTTTGGAAAAGCTAGAAATATTATTTTATAATAAATTCATATTCGGTTTCTAATGGCTCAAAAGTGGATTATTTAAAATTTATAGTGGGGATAGGTCGAAAAACATTCATCCAATAGAATTTAGACAGTTTTGGGTCATTATATTAACCTTATCTTTAAGTTTTAACTCTTAGTTAATTAGTTTGACACTTACCATGTCACTTTGTATTTTTATATTATATAGTTAAAAAAAATACTATATATATACAAGAGGCCTCCAATTTGTCCATTAATAATTCAAATATGATGATATAAGTTTCTTGGATGAACCTTAGATTTTAATGAATTTAATATCAATTAATAATATAATATTTGTTTTAAAAACACTTTTTTGTCAATTTTGACACTATTCAATAATTGATTTTTTAAAAAATCATAACAGAATGATTACTTCAAAAAAAGTTAATTAAATCAATCCTAACATGCCATATTATACTATAAATTTATTTTAACTCATAAAAGTATCAATTTATATTTATTTCTGTATTTATAATTTAAATTATTTTAATTTTTCACTATTATGGTAATTACTGCATCATAATTGTGTCACAAATAAATTAAATTATATATTATATCTAAAGATTATAAATAAAATATAATTATTTAGGAAATATTTTTATCTTTCTAATTAATATTTACAATCTAATTTATCTTATGTATAACCCTATATTAAAAATGTTTTATTAAATAAACATTGATTTTAACTCTTTTAACTCTTCTTTGAATTAACTAATAATAAATGTCCTAATCTAATCAAATTGGACCTAAATGATAATATTTTATTCCTAAGGTTGTTTTTGGTCGAGATACACTTTTCCAATTGAATTAGGACATTTTTTAGGATAATATTAATATCATTTTTACCCTTAATTACCCTATTTACTTTTAACCGTGGTAAATAAAAGAAAAAGTTACTATTCACCAAAAATTATTTTCATCTCATTGAACCAAATTTTAATACTTGATATTAACCGTGTCTCTTGTATTTTCGAAATTCCACCCACATAAGTGGTAAAATTAAGTTTTATGAAAAATTCAGTTTTTTAACTACCACATAGTGGTTTCAGTATTCATCAAAAATTGAAGTTTTTCAGAACAATGGAAAAATTTCACCCTAAGCTATAATTGATATTCCAAATTCAAAAATTATGTCTATTTTACAAAATTACAAAATTATAAGTTTCATTAATTAATTTTATAATTAATTCCCGTTGTCACAACAAATAGCGTGTTTTTAAGAAACAATATATATCAAAAGATTGACAATTTGTTATGTCCAATTTCATAGTGAATTTAATTATAATGAACACCATTGAATAAAATGGTAAAAATATATTCTAATTATACTTTAAAACCACTCAATAATATAATTTATCACTATAAATTATTTTGATTAAAAACGTTGTTTTTTAGTATTTTTCACTATTCATAAAAATTGAAAGTTCTCAGAAAAATACCAAAAATTCAACTTAGGATAATTTCAATATTTAGAATCCAAAAATTAATTCCATTTTTAAATATAAAATATATATAATTTCAAAAAGTATGTATTAATATTCATAAATATTAGTTTGATTGGTTGTGGTGTGTTAGAACTCGACGTTACGTACAACACACGTTATCGTATTATTCAAAGAGAAGTGTACCGTAGAAGTTTGGTGTGTTACAAATATCTATGATAAAAACCATAAAATGGTAGTCTAGTTTAATGTTGTATATAATTATTTCAATCTAATATCACCAAGGAAGTGAGTAATACAATTTTGGAAAAATTTAAAGCTTATCTCTAGTTAAATTGTCCCTATTGGGATCTTTTATCACATTGTAACGGTGGCCAATAAAATTGAACTTCTCCAAAATATTTCCCATGATCATGAAATGTTGCACATATCTCTCTGTAGAAGTACACACCTAGTCCCTCACTTGTACAAGATATGGAAGGGGTGCAACTAGAGAATGTCATACTTTATGTGGAGCATCCCATGAAGATCTTGGACAGTAAAGATAATTTTCTATTGAAAATTAAAAATAACTTTGTCAAAGTGTTTTTGAAGAAACATATGTATGAAGAGGAGACATAAGAACCCTAATAAACAATAAAATTGAAGTATCGTAACCTATTTTCATCATAGAATATATGATAAAATTTAAAATTTAAAATTAATCTAGGAGGGAGAATGTAATTAACATGATTTTAAATATGATATTTGTTTATTGAAATGAATGTGTGTAATAATATTTTATACAATATTATATTCATACGAATCATATATAACAAAAAATCACACTATTTCATTCATGTAAATTGTGACATTATTCTATTAGAAAACCCATTAAAAGTAAAATTATTTCAAGGGTATAAAAAATTTAAAATATAAAATAGCAATGGGAAAATATGTATTGGGTAATTTTTGTCATCCCCTCCCTTGCATGAACTACCCTAAGGGAAAAAATTATTATACTCAATAGAATTAGAGATTTTGGAAAAACATAACCATGTAAGGAATTTATTTAAATACTTATTGAATGAATTTATAGGTATTTATAAGGGGTAATTTGACCGTTGGAATAGAAATGTGACCATTGGAATACTAACACGACCATTGGGAATAATAACTTAACATTTTGAATACTAAAATTAACAAAAAATAATAAATTGTGATATAAAAAAAATTCATTATCAAAATAACTAAATATAAATATGATAATTCCAAAAAATAAATATCATGATTTAAAAACTCAATGAAAATATAATGAAATTATTAGTAATATGAATTTAAATGTATTTTATAAAAGTCAAAAAAATTATAATAAAAAAATAAATAACGTATGAAAGAATTTATTTTTATAAAATGAATATAAATTTTGATATAATTATTTTAAAATTATCCATAAATGATTTTTTCTTAATTTTCTGAAATATTACAATTTTTAGGTGAATAGTTAAATTAAAGTTTTTCTCAGAACCAAAATGTCTTAAAATAAATCATTCATGATGTAATAGTGGACAAATTATTTCTAGAAAATCTATATTAGTTAATTTTTCTTAATTTCATAAATGAGTCATAATAAGTAAATAATCATAGTTTTCAAACCTAATTTTCACTTTCCAAAAGCTGAAGACAAATGTCATCCCATAAAATAACTTTTTTTTCATTTTTATTTTTAATAAAATAATTTTATGGATTATAAAGTGGTATGAAGTCATTTAGCCATTGTATTATACTTTTATATTATTTATTTTTAACAAATTTAGTATTACATTTTCTACCATTGGTAAAATATTTTATTCAATATTTTATTCTAAAAATACTCCCTTTTCATGTCAACATATCCAATCTCCCTTCTCTGGTAAAACCCCTACATCCTCACAAGAAAAATAAAAATTTATTCCCAAATTATCTTTATCCCCTTATAATTATAAAGTTCATTATTAATAATAAAAAATCATTAAGAGAGTTTTCATTTCATACATGAGATGTTACTCCATAGATAGAGTATGTTTCTGTCGACTTTTCCCTTTTTTTATTCATCTCTCTTTTTTCAAAATTATTTTCAAAAAAATCATATTTGATTAAATAAGAGTTATTTGAACAATATATTAATAATTTTAACCTAATATAAGCTATATAATTATTATATAAAAATTTCAATCTTCCCTTTCATGATCTTTCAACATTGTCATTTCAATAGACAATTAATCACCAAAGTGGAAATTTACGATCTATTTATTTTCATAAAAAACTATGGGTTTTTTGAATATATTATTTATGATATATAAATTAAAAAATAAATTTATTTTATTCTTATGTAATTAATTATAATTACGTATAATTTAAATTTTCTAAAATAGAGAAATCGAAAAAATGGCAATTTTTTATTGAAAATAAGAAATCAATATGACTGATCTATAACCATATAAAGTAATAAATATAGTAAAATTCATATAAATTATAATTTTTGGTAAAAATAAAAATAATTTATTTGCGTATCATTTTTAATAAATCTATGTTTTATTATTTAAGAGACACAAAAGTGATGAAATAAATTGACATTTAGGGTAGGGGGATTCTCAAACCCAACTCATACTATTTAATTTATATCTCATTCATAACATATTTTTTTATGGATGTTCCTCAAATATACTCTAAATCCCATTTCACTATTATTAAATTTTCTATTCTTGAATATACAGGTTTCCATCATGATTCTTAATCAAAATATAATGATTATATAAAAATAAAATTCTATCCCAAACAAATCTTTTCATCTCCTTGTGTTATTTATTCATCAAAAAATAACGATGATGTTAATGCCAAAATTTTTTCCCTTATTCATTTTGGAACCCCATGTTTATTCTTGAAATAATATTTTCTGGAATTCTTATGAAATCCATTTCATTCCATATACCATTTCATGAAGATGATTTTTATATGTTTTAATTGTCACGCATGATTATATAAATATTATGATGTGTCGGGAGGGATAAAAATAATATATCCCTCTAATTAATTGGATAATGTGATTTATATCATGTGATATTGTTTATTATTCATAAACATGCTGTAATATTTTATTAAAATCACTATGTTATGATTATTCACATATGTTATGTATGAACATGATGGTAGAGTTGTTCAAAAATATATTTGGTATTCGACAACTCTGACATGATGTTTCACATTTTTCATTGGCACATTCCAATCCTTTATAAAAATATTACTCTTTATGTTAACAGTAATGAAAATCATATGATATGATGTTAAGGATTATTCTCACCCATGTTATATTGAGTGATTTCCCACATTCATCCACTTATATGGATTTTAGAACAACCTATTCATTGATGTATATCCTGGGGTAAATAAATGTACTATAGAGAACAAGATCATTTTAAATGATAAATAAGATGTATTTAAATAAATTATCATTTTTTATTATTTATAAGTGATGTATGTTTAAAACAATTTGATGATACTAAATCTTTCGATCCATTAATTTATAAATATTATGTCATTTATTATTATAATGATTTAATAGTTATGTAAGAGAAACCTGGGTCATTATGGTGAGCCTGAAAGATGAAAATATAGAAGTGTGGAAGTATATTTAAAATTATGTTTCCATCGAAGAATGGTAAAATTTATAGGAATAACTCTAAAATAATTCACTCTATGTATGATTAACACTACACTCACATAATAATATTCATAAATTAATCTTGAAAATACACACAGCGGATAATTTTTCGAAGTTTAAATGTTTAAATATGGATGTTTGGGATGTTAATACTCTAAAAGCTTAGATATTGGGATTTTAAGGGTGAATTGTCTGGGTGAATCTTGGGATATTATAATCTAAAGTTTGAATAATGTGTTTGAATAATTTTTTTATGCTTAGATATTGTGTCAGATAAATTATAATGATCTATATTTTGTATAAAATTATTCAAAATATATTGGAAGGTCATCAAAAAGATAATATATAAAAATTATTTGGTTAAATAATGAATTTATTTTGGTTCTCTCTTCATATAGAAAACCACATGATTCATAATCCAAGATTAAATCAATTTTTTTAGGAAGAAATGAAAATATTTATATATTAAAATTTTTAAGAATTCATGTTCATGTTGAGTTTTGAAAAACTATAATAATGCAAGACCTTGTAATTGGAAAAGAAAAAAAATTCAAAGTGAAGAATTCATGGAGCCATCATTTCCTAAATTGATAGTGAATGTATAACCATTTAAAAACTATATAAATAGTCTATATCATTCAATATGGAGTTATTAAGGATGAAAAGAATCTTAAGTGATTGAATGAAGTCAACATGCACATTCTAGAATACCCATTTATGTCAAAGAAGTAGTGAATTTGACATTATTTTTTTAGAAGATATACTATATGAATGATGGAAGTGATTTTGATGGCCTAAAAATTCCATATATAATAAAATTTTGAATAAGGGACATTTAATAATCATATCCAATTTATTATAAGAGAAATGTTTTAATCATTGTTGTTCATATGTAGAGTTTCATGAGGATAAGAATTATGGTAAAAGAAAATTTGAATATATATTCTTATTTAAATGGTGATTATTCTAGTTTTTTAGAGATCATGGACAACAATACTTTAATTTATCATTTTCATTAATTGGTAATAAAATACCTTGAGTTGTTGAATAATTTCATACCACTAATGTAGTAAAAAGTCAACAAAAAATAAGAATAGTTTTTACATAAGAGTTGAAGGAGGAAAATTTTTAATCAGGGGGGTTAGAGTATAAAGAACCTTTCTGTAGGATTTTACTAATTGGAAATTTATCACAAGTTAATGATGATACATTCTATATGTTGTGTCAAATATGACAACATCCTATGTGTTAAAATGAAACCATATTACTTAATGTAATTAAGAACATAAGGTTGATAATTTCTAACATATTATAATAACCTATATACATAAGAAATAAAATCTATGTCTTAGACTCAACCTAAACACAAAAAGGAAATAAATACACACATTAGAGGTGAATGTTATAAATATATCATTTTTTCTCTTTTGATATTTATTCTAGAATGTATTCTGATTTTTTATGTCCATTCATATGTGATCCATTCATTTTAATTGGTCGAGAGGTTCAAATGATGTAATATAAAGTAATTTTATTTATATTAGTTTACCCCAGTACACCCCTCCCCTCTTAGTGTAATTGTACTATATTAAAGGGGGAAATTTATTATATGTATTTATTAAAAATTATTTCAGTTATTTTAAATTTTAATGAATGATATAGATATCTTATGATGGTGATAAAAACGTTATTATAATGACGAGGATGATGCTTGAGGATTATGTGGATATTTCATTGCATCAATATTGTATCTCCAAAGTTATGTTTCAATTACTATCTATTGAATTGTAATTATTGAGAAGACAATGAGTAATTATTATTTTATACATATCAATAGAATTGATAAATTTATTGATAATTTAAATTAGATAACACATTATAATAATATAAGAAAAAATTTCAAATTATTTTTATCACACATGTCAATATTAATAATATCATGATTTAGTGATATAATTATACATATTCATATGATTTAGTGGTTTTAAGGAATGATATATAATATAATGATTTTATAGAAGTGGATAATTTCAAAATAATAATTAATATACTTAATATGATAATTAGAAATGAATGGGAGGGTTGAAATAATGCTTTTGAGGTAAATATTTTGTTGTAAATGGAATAATATAAAAATTTATGAAATATTTCGTTGAGGTGACCCAGTTTATTTTAGATAGGGGATATAGAATGGTTTTTTGGAGCCAATTATAGTTCTCGTGGAATTAAATAGGTATAATTACATTGTAATATAAGTCAATTTTTGTAAATTAACAGCACAGTTGATCCACTAAAATTTTAATGTATCCAATAATCCTGGTGGTTTTTTTCCAAAATATCTATATAAATAAGGGTATATAAAAATTCTAGAGTATCTATTTATAATTCCCCATTATTTTTTCTTTTAAGGAATACATAAATAGTTGGTAGGGTGTCCCACATTTCTCTTCCTTCTGTAGTCATATTCCTAATTTATCTCTATTAGTTTAGGATGTGTTTATGAATAAGATTTGATATATTTCAACACCTTTCTTTCACATATTATCCTCTTAATCTTGTTATTCTATTTTTTTGTACATTATTAAGATACTAATATTTTACAGCCACATTATAATGGTGAAATTATGTATCATATGTTATGGATATCATGTTGTACTGATTAAGGATCCATAATGATGATAACTCAAAATGATACATAATATTTTACTTAATTTAAGTGACTTTGTGTTTTATTATTATTTGTCATCAAATTATTACTAAATTTCATAATGAGTTAAGGTGATATTTTTTAATAACACTATTTTTATAGATGTCATAATTTCAGTGGTTGTATATATTCATATATATATGATTTCTTTAATAAGATAAAACCAAACCAATTTATTAGATTATTCCATTTATTAATTTATTTATGATGATTAATATTCATTTTTATATAAATAATTATATTCATATATTAATGATTTATAGGCATTTGGGATTTGAATAAGGAAAGTGTGGTCTTGAAAAGGTAATTTTAGGGCTTTGATATAGTGGTTCGTACAGATTAAATTAGAATAAATTATAATTTTAGGGATGCGGTTCTTTATTTTATCTATTATATATATATGAGTGCATGATTTAAGGGAAGAGAATGTGTGAGTGGTTGGGTGTGACCGATCCAAGTGAGATTCATAAGGGATTGGGTGATTAAAGGAATATGAAAATGCCACAATTTGTATATGATGGAGGATATATATGTGCTCCCTAATATTGATACCAATGGTCCCAAACATATACAATGAGTGTTGTGGATTACTATGTGAGATTTTTCAACCCCTCTTAGAATTGATCATGGTATCACATTTGAAAAATGATGTAAACATATCACAGTCAACCACACTGCCAAATAATTCATAAATGAAAAATATATATTCACAATAATTGTGATTTTTCTTTTTTCACTAAGGGGTTCTTTGAAAAGTGTATATTGAAAAGGTTTCTATTTTTTAAGCGATTCAATAAACATGGTTGTGAGAAAAATGTGGTTGGGAATTGATAATTTCTTACTAAAGGGTAAATATATCATCTTATTTATCAATGTATTATATCATGACATTGAATGATACATTTATTCACAAAAAAGGTTCCTTGAAATTAATATTCCCTAGACGATGAAACACAAAATCAGCATGTGTGTCCATATTGTGTTACAATCTCCTTAAGGTACTGAAGATCTTCAAGATATTTTTTAAAGAACCTTTTCATTTAGAGTAACTTTATTTTAATTTTTTTATTGAATCATATATCTCTAAATGCACACTTTTCTTCTTCAAATATTAAAATTTTAAATATAAAAATTGACCAAACATTAAATTATATGATATGGATTCAAATACACCTTAAAATTACTCTATTTTAAATAACATGGAGTTATTAATAATACCAATTTGAAAAAAATTATCAACATCATCCCAAATCATGAAATTTTAAATTTAACCATCCACTAGTGAATAAAATAATTACTAAACCATGGCTTGGTGATATACATTTCATATCTCAATTATATAAATCCATGATATTCACAAATCCATATCACTATAAGAACAATATTTTTGAAATTAAATTTTTTTCATACCCTGAACTACTATATCATTAATTTTTCTATCCCATGGAAAATCCATATCATGGTAAAATATTGTAAACTATGATGTTAAACACAATAGGTATTCTTGTATTTAATTGATTTTAAAAAATTAGATATGTCATAATGACATATTCTAGAGCATGGATGAATTGCATCTAATTTTTTTTATATTTATCTTTGATAACTACTACATCTTTCATAATATTTTATTATAATATAAACACAACTTAAGTTAATGTAAAAATTAGTTATAACATTCTCTACTATGTGGTGATAATTAACATCAAATTTTAGGTCTCTCAAACAAACTATGATGAAATTTTCTCCAAAAAAAATTATAACTTTGTATTTTCTCAAACACCATAACTACTATCATTGAAGAGTTAATCGTGTTATGGAAGATATGAATTTTAGTTTAACACCACAAGAACTAAAATAATAATTATAAATGATAAATTTTCTTAATCACTATATATCGGTCAAAAATAAAATCCATGGCATTATTATCTTCTTATCCATTAAAACATCTCCAAAGATTTAAAAAATTTCCCATTTAAAATATAATATTAAAACAAATTAATATAATAATTCAAATGAATACTATTTATAAATTGTAAAAATTATCTAAATATCAATATTAGGATATTATATCTTGTTTATGAACACTCCTCACAAACTAACACTGGATATAACATTATCCTTCTTTGAGTTCTTAATCAATAAAAATGAAATTCAAAACAATAAAATAACAAGTACTGACCATAAAGGTATAAAATAGATATTTCATCACTCGAAGGCATAGTTTGGAATGAAAAAAATTAATTTTAATGTAAATGAAAATGAAGAATGTAATTAATGTAGAAAGTAAAAGGAATAAAAATAAACATTTGTTGTAATAATAAATGAAAAATGGCAATTTAAAATAAATTATATACATTAATTAATTTAATATATTCCATAAATCATGGATGGGAGGAAAATAACGTGGATAATTAACATGAAATATGTTCATTAGGGATAGGAAATATTATATTAGATAGTATGTTAGGGATAATTGGTGCCATTTTTAGTTAATGTGATACTGGCGAAGAGAGGAATGGTAGTGGAAATAAATATCAACAGTAATTCATTCTACTAGGAGGATGACATGTAATTAGTTTTTTGTTTATCTGGTGGAGATGATGAACCCCATGATCAGGATATTATTAGTCACTCTAATAGGTGTAAGGATGGATAGGGGTGATGTCATCAATCTTATAAATGAGAAGAGATTTAATGATGAATGATCTTAACATCTACTATGATGTGGAGATAATTGAGGAATATAATTAACATTAAAAAAATACAAATTATTTTTTCAATCCAATATTGGGGAATATATTTTCATACATTATTTCAATATGATTTAAGATGAAATCTATTTTCCCTTATTTTGTGGAATGGATATTTCACTTCAATTATACCAATTTTTCTTAACTTGCCTATCCTTTTTTGTTTCATTTCCAACATTTCCTAAAAACCAAACAATGAATCTATTTACAATATATATTTTTGATGTAGAAAACATGATATATGAAGAGAAATTTATTCATTCCATGCATACTATATAAACTCGGCTATATTGAATAACATGTTTTTAAACCGTATGTTGTCAGGTAACTCCAATTTTTAAAATACATATTGATATCATTCTATCCCATCTATATATATCATCCCCCAATTTTCATATTCCAAACCCACCCCCTAAGAGATAGTTTTATCTCTCTTAATCTGATAATTATACTCAAGATCCACTTGTTTGATTTCCTTCTAATTTCACTAATTTATCCTTCATTAAAAATAACCCCATATAGATGTACTATCAATCATTTGTTATGAAGGATAAATAATAACAACATGTTGGGAGATGATATTATATTAACCAATTAATGTAATTTTAGGTGTTTTAAAATATTGATTCAACTAAATATATTGAAATAATGGTGTATCAAATCTCATTGTTATAATCCTAAAACTTTTTCATTCATTTGAATATAATATATCTTAATTAATCCTTATCACTCCTATGATGTGGTTGAGTGTTAGTCAACCATTGTTGACCCCATCTAGGAGGTTATGTGTTCAAGATCTGATGGGCCAATGTGACATTCCAGTAGTATGATTGTCGTGACATAAACTGTGATGCTAGAAGGTGGTGACACAGGCATGATGCAGGTAGGATGATGCACGCACAAAAATATTTTGGATCATTGGGCCATATAATAGTAAATATTATGTTTGGCCTATGGGATATGTAATGGGGAATCCATTAACCAGATAGAATTATTTCATTACACTCATAATGGAAACAAGGCCTCAAACCCAAATTAAAAAAGACACAATCCATTTCATATTTTATCAATAATAAATTGGTAATTGTTTTGATATTATCCATATGTAGTTTTTCAAATAGATTCATAGTTAACATAGTATCACTATTTTTATAATAATTATTTACCATAGAGACCTGATTTACCTCTAAAATATTCTCCAATCATTGCTCCTTTGAAATAAAATATACAAACATCTTCATAAAAAATTGAATTTCCCTTATATTATTTTAAGAGTTGTGGTCACTTTATTAATTCTTATCCATCTAATGTACTTAATAAACAAATTCCCCTCTATATATAAATTTTCTATCCATATGTTTTAATTAATAAAAAATACATATGTATTCCAACAAGTCCACATCTATTCCAATTTAATACTGAAATCCACTATCATGTATGCCAAATATCGATCTCATGATTATATAAAAAGTAGAGATAGTTTTTTATTCTCAATTAAAATGATATAAATCAAAAATGACAAGTAGTACAAAAACTTTACAATTTTCATATTGTCATGTACAAAAATATTGAACATATTTGATAACTCCCTTGTATATATTTATTTACAAATTTTATATAACTTTTGATGACTTATATACAGATTAAGATTATTTTTTTACTATGTAATTTTAGACATCTCAAACTATTAACACATAAACATCGAAAAGGCACTAGTGATATAAAATTCCTTCCATTGAAAGCGATATTTTACAAATAAAAATATATAATGAACTACTATTACTTACATGATTCCATACAAATTTTTTGAATAACATGCATTCACTTATTCTCAACAGCCTCAGTAAAAAGTCCCACGAATTAGACCCTGATCAAAGTTCTCATTTAAATCCATAAAAATAGTCAATAAATCTATACACCATTTAATTAGTATCTCTAATATGGAATTTTACCAACTATTCAATATTTTATTTCACCTTAAGAACTTCATTCTCTAACGATTTCATCATATCTATTTGATAAAGCGTAGAAGTAATTTGAATTTCAATCACCATGGAATGTATTATTGAATCATATTTATCAAAATAAATTAAAATTATATTATTATATAATTATTTTATTTTTTTGAAGTCCTTTAAAACCAATACATATATACATATATATATATATTAATCAAATTCAAATCTTACTGATACTGTTTACATAATTACATCTTGGATCCAAAGATATTTTGATCATGTAACCCCTTTAAAAGCCCCCATTTACTTTTTTACCTCTCTGATCTATCTCTACATTCATATACATGACCAATGTTTCATCATTTGCAGATTCATAAAAGGATGATTTCCCTACTTCTGGTAATAATGAATTATTTTTCACACTCCCTGCTATATGAGTTTCTATTTGAGTAGACCATTAACTAAAAATTATTGATTCATCATTTTTATCTTACCTAAGAATCCAATGAATTAATAATATACCTTGTTCAGCCGATTTCTCTTCCTATCATTCATCCAAAAATACTAATCATGTGTTATATTTTGAGAAATTCATTCATTTCTCTCAACATCTTTTTTTTATCAAAAAAATCAATCAAATCTACATCTCGATATTTATTTCTTATTTTCACTTAAATGAAATTGAAATAATTATTTTACACTAATTTATTAATCCTCTTATTAAAGTAAATAATTTTTTAAATTTATATGAATACTCCATCATTTCTTTCATCTTCTTTTACTTAATGATTTATTTCCATATTGCATATGTAACATTTTTTTCTAACCACCCTAAATTTTGTAAATTTTATATTGCATCCATGAAATTTAATTATATTACATATAGTCTCAATAAATAATCAAATTGTACATTTTGTGTAAATATACATTTTCAGTACTTACTACAAATTGTTCTTCCAAATTGAACATTTAATAAAAAATTATTTTCCATATTTATCATTATCCTATTATGCCACTAAAAAAATTATTTTGTTATAGAATAATGATATATTACTGAAGGTCTAATATCATAGTATATGATATAGGCATGTCATATTTTAAAATATTTGGTAGTCTATGAAATTTTATATTCCATGGAATTTGATATCATAAATTGTAGTATAGGAGATACAACATTACTGGATTTATCATACTATGTTATATGATTCATAAGATATCTTGATATTATGAGACCACATTCAATAGTTCATTAATATTGGATATCATTAATATTACTATTTTATATGATAACATGTTTGGGAGGTCAGTGTATTCATGTAATGAATGAATAAATCAGTTACTATAAATTACCCAAAAATTCTAAATTGAGTACATGCATTGAAATAATCAAGAGTCAATGAGGGGTCACTGCCATTTAGATGGTTTCATTGAGCTTTCCCAAGCCTCACTTGAATATCTACCTATTGTTTCTCTCTTCCTTATACTACATTTTGGTATTTAGAAAAAACAATATTGTGAGAGTGATAATGGTTATTCCTACCTAATGGATGATTTGGTATAGCATAAGGTTACACCCCTAAGGGAATAACATGAACTTTGTTTCTTTTGACAATTATCATGAATTTATAAAAGATAGAAGAAACAATTTCAATCAACATAATTTACATGAAACATATCCATTTTATTTTGTGTAGGATTTCAATTTCTAGTATAGTGGATCTTTTGTATTTTAATTTCTATGTATTTTAACTATATTGATTGATTTTCAATCAATCCTTAACGACCATTTAGTGGTATCAAAGAATTACTATTATCTATGATTCATGAAATCATATTTAAAATGAAAAAATATGATGTCGTATTACATATCATATTTCATAAAATAAATAATGATTTAAAAATTGAATGGTGTAAATTATTGAGATATAAAATATCATTAGATCATATAGGGGTCCAATATATGAATTGAGATATCAAAGACAATGGGAATATAAAATTTATTCATCATCATAAAATCATAAATTATGGTATATAATATCATATAATCTGATAAACGTTATTTATAATATAAAAAATACATGAATTGCCAATGATATTTCAAGAAATATCCTTAAATAAAATTTCATCATGGTTTATTCTAAAATAAGAATTTTTTGTAACATACGACTATTAGGAGGAGGTTGTGTATCCAATATGTTGTATGAAAAATCTAATTGAATGTTTCAAAAAGAAATATTATTCAAAATATATGACAAATATTACTAAATATATCAGGCACTGGGAAGGTCATATAAATTGTCAGAAAAAATTGATTTATATGGTCAAATACAATAGAATAGGTGTATTGTCCCAATAATTCTTCTATGAATTGGTTAAATTAATTTAATTTTTTTTATATATTATAATGAATGGTAATTTAAAATACTTATTAAAAAAATTTCTATAAAATTATTTGTTATCAATTTAATATAGTAAATTAATATGTATGTATAAACAATTTATTACCTAAATATCAGATAAAATTAAAATAATAAATAATTATAATATTACACATTCAAATTATATGGAATGTCTTTTAATTTGAATAATAATGGTTTAAAAAGGAATCCCAAAATTTACGTATTTGGAAATTAATTAAACTTTATGAAAAGTTGTTTTAATGATGGATTAGACTATAGTTTTGATAATTAAAATTTTTTAATATTTAGATTACTTATGTTATTTACACAATATAAATACTTTATAAAAATATTATATTTCATTTAATTTTTTTTATTTAGTGTCAAATTTCAATAATTAATAGCACTATGTTCTTCATTGTGAAAACATAAATATAAAATGTGTGTTTTAATTTAATTTTACAATCTTCATAATTAAGCATTAATTATATCGTATTTATAATTTCAACAATTTTAGAATATTCAAAAAAAATTATCTCATGTATAGATATATGAAATTTTTATTTGTTAAGTCAATTCCATAATTTATTATATATTTATATAATATAGTTGTGTTTTTTCATTAGTTTAAATGTTAAAATACATATATAAATTTTCATACATGTGTGAACAAAATATAGTTATATGTAAGATTATTGATTTCATTTTATTCTACCATGAATTAGGCATGTATATGGTTATCATCATGAATTTTAAATATTAATTACAGTATATATATATTAGTTATTAAAATCATGGAAGGATTTTCTTTTACTCTTGACAAAAGTATAATTCAGTAGGGGATGTAAGTATAGATTGTTCAATGTCTTGGAGGCCTATTTCGTATCTAGGAAAGTGGGGGTTGGTAATCAGTGCGACAAAGATTACTCCTAATGCGATTGTTAATTTCCTTTGATTCTAACCCAATAAATGAAATATTTTCATGGACCTTATTCATAAGATGAATTTAAAAATGTAATTATATAATTTAAATTTTTATTTAGGTTAGTAACATGGGATTATATTTTTTTAGAGTTACACATCAATAGGATTTTAACATATTAATTGGTGGAAGGAATATAGACTCCAAAGTAAATCCTTAGAATCATGAATACAATAAAAAGGATTATAAGAGATAATATTGTGATAATAAATCCCCTTTAAAAATATGATGTCTAATATTCATTCCATATTAAACACATTTCATGATATTTGATCATCCCATAAGTGATTTAATGTTTAATGTGTCCATGGATTAACTTTACCATTACTAACCATCCCAAGACAACTTGATGAGAAAGATGAAATTGTCTCCCACGTGACGAGATACAAAAAATACTCACAACTTCCATGTATAACTAAGGAACAATAAAAGTAAAATGTGGATGAAATGAATGATTATCCTTGAGACATAAAATTCATGTTAAAAAATCCAAAACAAAAATACCAAATAGAATAATAAAAACACGTCTCGATGTTTCCATCTATCACCCCAAACCATTCAACTTTCAATGTGAAATATGATAAGAAAACATTGAACACTACATGATTTCCAATGCATTACATTATTATTTCAACACTAGTCCTATAACCACACAAAGGAAATAAACCATGGTGTGGGAAAATATCCTTGTTGGATACCAGCAATGAATTTATATAATTTTTAATATCAAGATTGAAATAGTAATTTATTTCAATAAAAATATATTTTATGATGAATTTTCATAAATAAATCCATTTTCTAAACATTAATTCATTTTCCATCAATGCATACCATATTTAACAAATATAACAATTTTAAAAAAATAATATAAAATACATAATCCCAAGAAAAACAAACCATGTATACACCATAACATATGCATGTGGGAAAATATTATTGAAATAATCCACCATGTGATAAACAAGATATGAATGAAAAAGGAATAATAAATTATCTAGAATATGGGAATACATACGAGACATAAAACAATCCTAAACCATAAATATGTTAGTTCTAACTGATGTTAATTCCTTCTATAGTTTTGGGACAACTAAAAGCCCTTAATTTTGCTAAAAATACTATATTGACATGTATATTTCCTATTGCACCAATGGTTACCATTGTGCTCTATTTTTATAAACCATTACAAAATGCACACCCACAATTAATAATATATTTTTATATCAAAAAAAAATCCTTTTTTAATCCAAACCGATTAGGAACATGAATCATTTCCAAAAAATTATTTCAATTGTAACAAAATGAATTTTCATTCAATAATTAAATTTAATTGAAAAGAAAATATAATAATTCATGAATTATAACAACATTCATAGATACAAATACAATAAGAATGATGATAACCATGTTTCCTTCAATAATAAAGATTCAAAACCAACATATCAACCATTAATGACAAGTCATGAATGTGAACTTCAAAGAGTAAATATAAAACCCCAACTGAGAAAAATTGGAAGCACAAAAATAGCTATCACTAATATAAGATTAATAAAATAAAGTAGTAGGAATACATATTAACATAGATATGTGATGTAACTACCATAGGAGTCAAAATAGAGAACATAATGATCCAAAAAGATGTAGATCACCCAAAATAAACCTAAATATAGAGTGAAAAGACTAAAAATTATTGAAAATAAGGGTCATGTGTGCATCATGCATTAAATCACCAATATCGAGTGATTCACATTATAAACCACTTTCATTGATATAATTGAATGAATATTAAGAACACCGAAATAGGTGCTACCTCTAGTTAAATTAAATCCCCATAAAATCATTTAAAATGTGTATGTAAAGACCTTGACCAAAGTCACCTAGTGTCAAGTCGTATTTTTTTACAACGACATAAAAAAATGGAATTCATATCTCAATGGAATGAATAGTTTATCAGAATTGGAAAATTAGATAGATACATAAGTTCAACGTTAAATCATGAAATTAAATACATCATATAAAATCATTTGGATATAATCTTACTATTTTAGATTTTTTTTAATTTCATTAATAAAATTCATCTTTGAATCATGGGAAAAATAAACATAAGAAGGGGATGATCATATATGATAAATAAGGGTATGTAATATAGTGGATAACTATTTAATAAGGCATGGTTAATACATAATATTAGACATTCCATTAAAAGTAAATATGAGAATAATATGGAAGGAATAAATGATGAATAAATAATTAAATAATGAAACATAAAAAAAATTCTAATTGTAGAATATTCACATGAAGTATTAATTAAAATATTCAAAATGATGGAATTCATAATTCAGGACATCATAAGTATACATCCATGGCCTCATACAAATACCATACATAAAGAGGTAAAAACCCAAACTAGTTTGTCTCATGAGAAAAAACTGATGCATTGAATGTCTATAGAGCCCCGCCAAAAAAATAATATGTCCAACAAATTCAACAAATTAAAAGGATAAAAATATTAAATATATACATATATATTGAAAAAAACATATGAAATGTAAATAATTTAACCAAATCAGTAAACATAAATACTAACCATTCGAAGAAATATGGTGGACGGTTTCAAGATAGCACATCCACAATACAACTAATCCTAAATAATTCAACAAAAGATGGTAATTCATATCCTAAAATATTAATTCCTATTCAAAATACGAATCTAGAATCATGTTGATATAAATGAAAAAAAATTAAAATAATCGTGTAATTCTTGATAAAAATACTCTTTTCCTTTAAAAATAAGTGTTATGTTGGAAAAATAATTTTATAAAACATAAGTGGACAAAGATATTTTTTAATAAAAAAATTAATGATTATACGAAAATAATGGTTTATGAACATATATTATAGAGTTCTATTGAAAATAGCTAATAATTTGAGATGTTCAATTGAATCGGGCTTGTTTATCGGGAAGGATTTGAGAAATAACCTTATAAAACATTCAAATACCCATAAAATAAAAACTGATAATGATTGTAACACATATATAGATCATTAAAAAGGAACATAAGTGGAGTAATTTAGAATAATAAATAATTTAATTACTTTAATGAATGAAAAATACTAACACCAATGAAAATGGAGGTTTGGGTAGAAACCCTTAAATTTTGTCCAGAGGTTTTATACACA
Source organism: Viscum album (assembly GCA_963277665.1). Classification (NCBI taxonomy): domain Eukaryota; kingdom Viridiplantae; phylum Streptophyta; class Magnoliopsida; order Santalales; family Viscaceae; genus Viscum; species Viscum album. The sequence continues at coordinate 496,896,941 of OY728132.1, forward strand.
TGAACTTAATGTCATAGATAATAAATTTAAATTATTTAATTTACAAATTCATTACATTTAATTTTTTTTATTATAATTTTTTTAAGTTCATTTATGATTTTTTATGAGTTGTAAGGTAAAATTTATCACCTGAGAGAATTCATTTATGTGGTTTTCACAGTTGGTATACTTGTATATGGGTATGGAAGTTTATTTATAATAGATATAATAATCCATAATTTAGTTTATATGATACTAAATATAATATATAAGATTAAATGGGTCTATAAATCTATATTTATATATTATGATGTTGAGTTATTATATAAAACATTAATGATAATCCTTTAGATTATTATAGTAGAATTCTAATCATCACGAACCAGTTTTATCATATAAATTAAGATTAAATATATATACTAGTTTAAAAATAATGAATGTAATAAAATAAATATTTTATAATCTGTTTCGAGCATAAAAATGGTTTCATGACTAGACATGGAGGATAAATTGAAGAACGAATGATCGTTGTCCAAGAAGGTTGCAAATCGACACCTCCCTGATAATGATTTTGTTTTTAATAATATAAGAGAGAGATAGAGATTAGTTTGAGGAATGGAATAAAATCAACATGATATCATCCTAATATATAGATGATAGTGGATTTATCGTGATAATTTTTATAGAGGATGCAAGGAAAAGTTAAGAATAAAATGTAAATTGAAAATGAAATTTAATGAAAAAGGATGAGGGTTTACCTATTGAATTAACCTCCTTGAGAATATCCTTATGGAAAGAATTATTGGTCATTTAGAAAGGCCGATATATCTTATACGTGGGTAGAGACTAGGGAAGAAAATGTTTGTAGAAAATTGACATGTTTTATGGATTATAAGAGTGATGAGAAGAGGGGGTGAGGGGTGGTATTTATATTGGAGGAAAGAAGTGATTTATCATTATTTTGTTCATTATTTTATTATTTATCTTAAATAAAACAACAGTAAAGATTTTTGTGACTTCATATAGTAATAAGTACATGTGAGTTGGAATCAAGGGTTATTAAATTAGCCCTGACTCATGGAATAATATATTTAGGTTATAAGGTATTTATACTGTAAATTATCGAAATTCTCTACATAGGAAAAAATCAGGTATTTTCAAGAATGTAAAAAATTAAACATTACCATTTTCAGTGTTTATAATTCAAAAATGGAAACCATATTATCAATACAGTATTCTAAATAAGTAAAAAATTTTTTTAATTAAAATGATTATTTACATGAAGAATACAGATTTTAAATTTAAAACTAATTATATAACACCATCAAAATTTTAAATACGTCTTATTAAGTTATCAAAAATTAATAAGAATTTTTTTTTGATTTCTAAATCCAATTTATTAAAATGATTTTTTAAAATAGATTTATTAATTATAGAATTGTAATTAAATATTTGTGACTTATAAAAATACAAACACTTTAATAGTATTTTTTAATATTCACTGTTACTATCATATAATTATTTCATACATTCATTTTTGAGATTTCTATATTATATTTTCACTTTCATGGGTGAGGTCACCATTCGTTGGGCTGATTTACTGTTAATAGGTGTAATATTACAATTACCCTGGGAAAGTTACTATTTCATTGTTATTTGTTACTTAATTACTAGAAATATCAATTATTTCTTTTTTTATTCATTTATAAATATTGAATTTTGTTCCCTATGTGGTTTTATATGATTCATAATATATAAAATAAAAATAAGAATGGAAATACAATTGATATAATTTTGAGTGGTTATATTCTCCCCTCCTTCAAAAATTTCAACCTCAAAATTTGAAAAATGAAAACTTGCAAAACGATTAGGGATGTTCGTCATCATAAGATACTCATGCTCCCAAAGTGCCTCTCTAATTTAATTATTTTTCAGAAGAACCATTCTAGCTGAGTCTCGTGATTCCTAAACAACTATTCTTTATTGTCTATAATATAGATAGGAACATCATAGTATGGTATGTTAGGTTCCAATTCAATACCTTTAGAGGTGAGTACATGTGTTGGGTTGGGCATGTAATTTATCAAAAATAAGACTTTGAACACATTGTGTAAATTAGGAAGGAATGTTTTAATCACCAGATAATAATCCACAAATCAAAATCTCTCTGAAATTGCAAAAGTACCATTTTACCTGGGGTTTAGTTTCGCTTTCATTCCAAATCATAAAACACCCTTCTGTGGAGACAATATGAAATAAATAGTCTCTTATATGAAATTCCAAATCCTTCCTTCGATTATAGGCATTAATATTGTTCCTAATTTGAGATGAATTGATATGGTTTTGGGTAGTATTTACTTTCACTATTGTTTCCCCAACATGCTCTGCGCCTACAATCTTTCATTCACAAACTTCATAACAACATCTTAGTGTATGACATCTATTTCCATACAATGCTTTATATAGTTATACTTAAATACTATAAAAGAAACCATAATTGTTAGAAAACTCTACCAAAGGTTAATATTGATCCCACATAACATGAAAATATTATTAGCATGATCTCAATATATAATTTAATTTATGGATCATCCTTTCTGACTTCCCATCAGTTTTAGGGTGATAAGAAGTATTCAAATGAAGCTTCGTATAAAAATATTTCCAGAGACGTTTTCATAGTTTAGATGTAAATTGTGGATCAAGAGTAGAAAATGTTGAGAAAGGTGATCCATGAAGAGGTAAAAATTCATTAATATTGATCTATGCATAGTGATACAGTGGAAAACCATCTTTTATTGAGAAAAAATGTGTATATTTTTTAATTCAATCAAAAATCACACATATTGAATCATTCTATTTGAATGTTTTTTATAATAAATTGAAAAAATTCATAGTGAATTCATCCCATATTCATGTAGGAATATGAAAAGGTTTAATGATTTTTCTTGGATGTTGTCTTTTATCCTTCACATGTTGACAAACTAAACATCTTTATTCATAATCCAAAATTTCCATCATCATTTTATTCCACAAAAAATGATCCCTCAAATATATGTTTATCTTAGTTCTACCAGGGTGTATAGAGAAATTTGAGCAAATATATTAATCCAATAACTATCATTTTACCTTGGATATAGGGGGGACACAAAGCCCCTTCAAAAAAAATTTAATTACATCCTAACACACGAAATCATCCATCATCCAATCATTCACACACTGATTTATTTTTAATGATTATTAGAATTATATGGGGATATTTTAATTCTTTCTGATAAGGATAGTTAGGTAACCAATTGAAAATTTAATGATGTTTCACCTTCCTTGATATTTTCCATAACCATCATTTCTTGATCCATGTACACCTGATCCCCTTCAATCCACATTGTTTTAAAACTCATTGATCCTTCTTTCTTAATCAATCATCTACCTTATTTTTCAATTCATGGTGATATTGCATTTAAAAATTTTCATCCTTGAGTAGTTCAAGCCATATCATTTTCCTCATGTTTTGTTCTTTTTATGAGATGATATATTTCAATACTCTGTTATCTTTATATATATATATAACATATTTCACCGTATAGATAATGTTGTCACATATTTAGAGATAAGATTATAACTGCAAACTCAAGATTAGGTTCTGGATTATTCTGATGATGATTTGTTAATGTCCTTAATGAAAACTAAATAACTCAGTCTTTATTCAAAATGACCCAACCAAGCCTCTAATATGATTCATCACTATAAACCACAAATACACCATTTCTTGATGATAAAGTCATGATTGGATCATTCATTAACATTTTCATAAATTCTTTAAAACATTACTGACATTTTTTTAATGATCATAACCACTCTACGTGTAATCTTGGTTAATGGGTTAGCTAATCGGCCAATGATTTTAACGAAATTACAATAATAACCTATTAATACAATTAAACTACATACCTTATTTATTTTTTTCACCATAGGCTATTATTGGACTGCATTTTTCTTCACCGGATCGACTAGGATTCCATCGATAGAGACAATATGGACAAAAAAAATTGTTTGAATATATAATTAACACTTATTATTCTTCTCATATAACTCACTTCATCTATGCTTTTTTAAAATTATGCCCAGGTTATTCTCATGATCATCATAGTTTTTGGAGTATCCCAATATGTGATCAATAAATACCACAACAATGTATTCAAGAAATTCCATGAAAATCATATTCATTATATCCATGAAATCATAATGTTAAGTAGTACGTCCAAAAGACATTTATGTATACTTGTAATACTTGTGCCTATATTGAAATGCTATCATTTGAATATCTTCCTTCAACACGTGCATCTAATGATATCCAGATCAAAATTCAATATTTTAAAAATATTGGTCTTTGTGAATATTGTGAAATAAATCATCAATGTGAGGAAAAGGGTACTTCTTATTTATCATAATAGCATTGATCTCCCTATATCCAATGCACATCCTCATAGATCAATGTTTCTTCTTAACGAAAAGAATATGTTCTCCTCATAGAGAAACACCAGGGAAAATAAACCCCTCACTACTCTACTCCTCTAGTTTATTACTTAGCTCTATTAATTCCCCTGCATCCTTTCTATAAAGAGTTTTTGATTTAGGCCTTTCTCTAGGAATTAAATATATAGAATACTAAATTTTCTTACTATAGATGATGGATAGGTAAATTAATTGGAAATATATTAATGTATTCTTGAAAATAGTTACATCCTTAATTTGAACATTTACTTCCTCAACTATAGATATTGTGTTCTCTTCCTCCATAACAAGTGAATTTTGTAGAGCTACTCAGGGTGGAACTAGATAAGAATGAAATTGTGATTTTTTCTCATTAATGATGATGGAATCTACATCATTCTTCAAAAAATATTACATCCTTATTCTTGAAATATATTTTCAAATCATAATTTTAAAGAGAATTAATATCAAGAATTATATCAATATCAATCATGGGATAGATTATATGGTAATAAATAATTCCCATTTATGGGTCTTAAGGGGGACTGATCGACACATATTTGTTGCAATGATAATTCCCTTTGGAGTTTTAACTAACGAATCCATTATTTAATAAAATTTAGAATGACTAATTTTCATGGAAAACATTCAAGATATGATAGAATGTGATGATCCAAAATAAAATAAATAATTATTTATGTTTGAAGAAATTATTTAGGAATGCCTTCATATAGATAGGAACATCAACATCAACACTAGTGACTATATAGGCTTTGACTTTCACCCTTTACCCTATTTTGGGGAATGTTTCCTTGATGCTTATAAAATTCTTGTGCATAATGTCCTATATATTTACAATTATATCTTTTAACATTGTAATCTCTATTCTTTCCCCTGAAATCACTATATCTGTGGCCTTTTTCTCCATAGTTTTGAAAAACACACATTCCTTTCCGGAATGTACCAGAGTATTTCATCCCACAATTATAAAAGGGTAGAAATTAAATTATTCCATTAATCACCATTTATTTAGTTCCTTTTCAAATGTTTTTAGAAACCCTATTCTTCTCTTTATTTCATTTAATATCACAAGTCTTAGATAATTATTTTTCTCTCTTGATAGCACATGAGACTATATCTTCATGTGATAAGAAATTCAGAGAGAGTAGTACCCTACGGAGGAATGGATTTAAATAATAAAATAATCAATAAATCCTACTACTTTGATTAAGTATGTAGTCAGTAACGTATTCTGCTAACATTTTATTATTGGATTCATACTTTGTAACATTTTTATCCTATTTTTGTCTTAGTCTCATGAATTTCCTTTGAATATGATCTTGTTGTTCATGAGAAATATATTTTTTCTTGGAATATTTTATTAAGATGCCTCTATGAAATATTTTCAATCACTTTCTCTTCCTTTGTGTTTTGTATCATTTTCCATAATTGATCATCATCTGGTGACAGATGATACACTTTCATAATTATTGTTTCACTTTTCTTACATCCTAAGGTGAGAAATATTATTTCCAAAGAACATATCCACCACTCCCATGGGAATCAGTTTGTAGTATCATTAAATGATGGTGGTTATTGTCACATATAGTGGTCTAAAATTTAAACTCCATGTTTTGGTTCATCATGATTCATAAGGGTAAGGTTATTGTTCATAACCTGATTCATCTGCGCCAATATAGTTATAAGTTGATCTATATCAGTCATAGTTACAGAACCAACTACTTTATCTTACGTAGGAGGGAAATACCTACATGGGATACGTCTTTTCTTGAGGTTCAAATTATATCCACTAGGAACCATTTCTAAATAATGGTATATGCTAAATTAGTATATGAATCATAATTTATAATTTCGAACATGTAAAATAAATAACATTAATTGAAATAATATTCTTGTATAATATTATAATAAAAAGCGTGGTTTCTATGGGAATATATTTTCAATTAGATACTCCAAAATTGATTATAATGCAAATGTGAATTATCCTAAGCATATCCCCTAGGAGTGACAAACCGGTTTATATAGTAATCCTTATTATCATGTACCAGGTTACCCCAAGTCAGGCATGGAACACCTCATTGTATTTTTTACTCTTTATTATATCTATTCCAAAACCACATTAAATTTTAAATAGAAACATGATTTTTTTCTAAGAACCTACACATAATTTATTCCTCTCCAGAGTTTTAGGATGTTTTTGTATGCTTTTCCACAACTTCCATCTTATGGTTTTGTTCCCTAATCTACAGTTTTTAAGTCTAGTTTCCATGTATTCTACTAAAATTCCTCTCATACCAATTGTAATGGCCATGGCCCCAGTTTACCAAAGAAGTTTCTTATGTTATTACATTAGAAAATAAAAAAGGAATTAATATCTAAAAGGAAATAATAGTTTAGTAGAATAAGAAAAAATAGATATATACCAAAGATCAACATTACAAATAGAAATGAAATAAATCATAGAAATATTTTGGATAAACTTTATTAATATTGACTATATTTTCATGTTATTTATAAAATTCATCTTGGAATCATACGGAAAATAAATATAAGAAATGGGTGAGCTCAAATGCTTAGTATGGGTATGTAATACAATAAAAGCATAAGTAATAAGGCATGATGAATATATAAAAGTACACATGCCATTAGAATTAAACATGAGCATAATATGTCATGAATAAATTATAAATAAAAAATATAATAATAAAACATAACAATAGATATTACACTAGTCTAATAATCACATGAAATATCAATTACTAATTTCAACAAGAGAAAATGCATAAGACAATACATCATAACTATTATGTCAATTCCTCATGTGGGGATCATACAAAAACAAGTAAAAACCTCAATAAGTATGTATCATGAGACATAATGATGCATCGAGGGGATATAGTGGTTCCAACATTACACTTATTAACATGAATTAGTATCTCAAAGGAAAAGTGTGAAACATAGTCAATATATACATTCATAATGAAACTAACATTTGAATTGAAAATAATATTCCCCAATCATAAAACATAAATACTAACCTTTCAGAGTAATATGGGGGGATAATATCAAGATAACACAGCCACATTCAAACTAATCATAAACCATTAAATAAAATTTGGTTGATGATATCAAAAAATATTAATCCTAATTAAACATTATAATCAAAAAGATAGTTTAAATAGATGAAAAAACTCTAATAAATTCATCCAGTAATTATTGATATAAATACTCTATTACTTTTAACTGAAAAGTTATTTTCAAAAAAATATTTTATAAAACCTACGAGAAATAATATTTTTATATAATAATAAATTTAATTATTTTAGAAAAATATTTTTTAAAATTGATTATAGAGTTCCCTTTAAAATATTTAATAATTTCGGTAGGTCCCTTGAATCGAACTTGTTTATTAGGAAAAATTTCAGAAATATCCTTTCAAAACATGTAACTCCCCATAAAATAAAGAACGATTATGATTATTACATGTATATAGAACATTCACACAGAAATAAAAAGGTCTAAAGAAGAAAAATTAATAATTTCATTATTGTAATGAGAAAAAATTGTAACCAAAATGAAAATGGAGGTTCGGGTAGAAAACCTTACCATATATATGAATGTAATATACACATGACTTTGATGTCTTAGAGAATCAAATTAAATCCAATAATTAACTAATCAATAACCTTTTATATATGTATTTTATCTATTATAATTTATTAAGTTCATTTATGCATTTTTTCATGAGTCATAAGATGCAAATTCATCTCCTCAAAGCATTCATTTATTTGGTTTTTATGATCAGTATACGTGTATATGAGTATGGATGTTCATGTGGAATAGTTATAATTCACTAGAATTTAATTTACATGATACTAATGATCATCCATATAATTAAATGATTATATAATTCGTTTTTCAATATGGTATGAGGATGGTCAATTTGATAAAACATTGGTGATAATCATTTAGATTATTAAGGTGGTATTTTGATTATCATGAACCACTTGTGTAATATGAATTAGCATTATGTATATATACTAGTTACAGAAAATTAAATGAGAAATAATACATATTTTATAATCTGTTTGAACTATCACTTTTTCATGACCATCCTTTAAGGATAAATTCATGAATGGAGTTTCTTCATCCACGAAGGTTGTAAATCGCCACCTCTTGAACGATTATTTCATTTTTAAAAATAAAAGAGGCAGAGAAATAGTAGATTGAGGAATGAGATTACATTAATATAATATCATTAATGTATATATATGATAATATATTTATCATGATCATTTGCTAATGGTATAGGATGAGAGTATATGCAATGAATGTAAATTCAAAAAAAATTAAATGTAAAAAAGGAATATGGTTAACTGCTTTAATTAACTTCCTTAGGAACCTCCATTGGGAATATGGTCTTCGTATTTGTAAAATAACAATATCTCCTGGATGTGGGGAGTTTCTAGGGAATATCATTTGGGAATAACATGGAAATTCTTCAAGGATTGTAGGAGTGAAGATAAGAGGGATGAGGGGTAGTTTTTCTAGTGGTGGGGATGGTGATATCTCAATATTCTACTCATTATTGTATTATTTTTCTCAATAAATCATATAATATTTATTCATATGACTAAATATAGAAATAAATTCATGTTAATTCTATCCGAGAGTGATTACATCATCGATGGCTCAATGAATAGTCTATTTAGGTTATAATGTATTTATATGTTATATTACCATATTTTAGTATTCACTAAAAATTAATGTGTTTTAGAAGAATCCTAAAAATTTTCCATAACCATCTCCTAATGTGTATAATAAAGAAATGGAATTCATTTTATCAAAATAATTTCTTTATTATGTGAAATTTATTTTAAAAAAATTGTTATTTACATAAAAAATAATGATTTTGGATTTAAAACGAATTTTATAACAAGTTCAAAAATGAAATATGGTCTCATAAAACTACCCCAAAATAATAAGACCAAATATATATTTTTTTTAATAAATTTTATGAAAAATAATTTTCCTGTAAATTATTTTATTAATTATAAAATTGTAATTATATATTTATGAATTTTAAAAATACCAACATTTAAATATTAATTTTTTTAAAATATTCACTAATTAAAAATTTGATAAAATTATATCAAACTATAATTTATGAGATGAATAAATATTTTTGAAACATTAATGGGTGAGGTTTCTATTAATTAGGTTTATTTAATATTCATAAGTTTTATATTACTTTTCTTATTGGGAAGTTACTATTTCATCAGTATAGGTTCCTTAAAGTCTAGAAATACCTCTTAATACTTTTATTATTCAAGAAAGAAGACTTTATTTTGTTCTCTATATGGATATATCTGATTTTTAATATATAAAATTAACAAATGAAGGGATATATCATTGATAGAATTTTGGGTCATTACAGTGTAATAGGTTCAAGGATCATAAATTATCATTCTCTAAAGAAGAATCATTAAACCTACCATGTAATAGGTTGACATCATCTATCTATTCATATAGTTAATATTTCTATAAATAAGTGCATAGTCAAGTTTCCGGTAGAAAATCATAGAACAAATTTTCTAGGTTTTTCGAATCTAAGGAGGACCATCTAAATCTGTTTAAACATTTATACCCAAACTCTAATAATTTAAAAACATCATCCATGAACATTAGGCCATTTTACCAAAATGTATCTCTATCCTTGAGATACCCAAAATTCATCCTATGAAAAAGGTAAATGAGAAAGATACTCAAAATATACCTAACTAAGGGTATCGTGGAATTACAATCTCCCCATCATAAAATATTTATGTCCCTATAACATCATGAATATCCATCAGTCACAAAAAAGTAATGTTAATAACTTCCACATGAACAATTTTCTCTCCAACATATTGTGGCTATATAGTAAGTTCATGCATATTACATAGGAAAAAAGGAATTATCATACTATGAAACACCTTCTCTCGATGATACATAATATGAACTGGTTTCTCACCCAAAGTGGTTTTAGGCACATGATAAACATCATGTAATTCCATTATAGTGGAAGGATGTAGTTGATACGTTATTAGCTGGGAAATAAGAAACACATCAATAATGGAAGTCAAAAAAGATGGTATTTACAACCAACATTCGACATTTCGAAGTCGTCTTATTATCTCAATATGGCCTACAAACCTAAGTTACATCCCACCCTTCTTACCAAACTGAGGATATTCCATGCAAAGTGAAACTCTATGAAAGACTTAATACCAAAACTCAAACTCTATCATCCATCGAAGATGTTACATATACAATTTATGATGGCTTAGTGTTGTGATAAATCTCTTCTACATATACTGCACCATTTCTGTTATCTCCTAATCCAGATTCAAGGACATATCTATAATCTCTACCCAACACAATGTATATCTACAAGTTCATGCATACAATGCCACCTATTATGAAATTTTTATCATGTCATAATATTTATTATTATAGGAAAAAACCAGCAAAAGAAAAATTATTTTCCTAAGAGGAATCATAATCAATTACCAAATACCATAAAACATCCTTTAGAACCAGGATAACCCTATCTATTTTCCATTCATCTGGGGATGATATTTCATGCTCAATTTTAACTAAATACCCATAACCTCATTTAAAAATTTTCAAAACCTAGATGATAACCTTGAGTAACTATATAAAAAAATTATAGAGGGAATCCCATGATGTCTCGTAATTTCTTGTACACACAAGTCCCTAATCTATTCTAACTTTTTTCTCTCTGGAATAGGGAGGAAATGAGCTTATTTAATTAGTTTATCGATGATCACACAAATCAAATCCATCCAACAAGGATTCTGTGGTAAACTAATGATGATGAAAAAATGAATCTCATCGCATTTACATACTAGAATAGGTAAGTAATCTCATCTGATTTCCATACTAGAATATCTTTGGTTCCCCTATATAATTCTTTTTGAAGTATGAAAACCTGATACAATATATTCAATGAACTATCTCTTCCCTAAAAACTATATTGATGTCTCAAATAACTATATATATTTAGTAACTAGGTTTGTGAACTAACAAGAACCATGTCCAATGTACGTCAAATCCTTCTATAATGAAAAAAGATTAACCAACATGTTTTGAATACATGAAGTGTAATTGGGAGACAGAGACCACTCACCCATGGTCTCCATACCATAAATGATCATACAAATTATTTAGAACCAAGGTTCTGATATCCTCTCAATAATAACTCTATCAGAAAAATATTGAGTCATCCTTCATCAAAGGCAACCATACCTCACCGCTAACTTTATTTATTCCCAATATTTCCTTAGTAAACAATAATTTAAAATACCTCAGTTCTACTGATTCATTCACTATATTTTTAGGCAATTTCTTACTTAGCACATCATAGACTACATTAACATCACTAAGATTATAATAAATATCATAAAAAATCCATATATATTTCACCTGGAATATCTATTTCATGTTTAGATCCCTCTGAGTGAATGTATACCCCAATATCTTAAAACCATAATATATAGAAAACTTTCTCCAAGGAGTATGTGGAACAACAATTTCTAGGAATTCACTATCTATTTTCACTCAACATCATTGCTAGGGTAGTTGTTCTCAAGGAGGAATAACTAGCGATAGATATTTGCGGCTTCCTCTCTACCCTAACTCAAGACACACCCTTTATCAATGATAGAGTAATCACAGAAAACATAACTACCTAATACTAGTTTTAGATGATTCAAAACTAAGGATAAAGCCAATATCACCTTCATTTCCATAATAGATATTAGAAATTTGTCATTTCACTCAATCATTACACCCTTATGGGTTAATTATTTCACAGGTGATGCCAATTTAGAGAAGTCATAATGAAATGACCTATACTAACTGACCAACCCAAAGAATATTTAGTTATCTAACACATTTATATAAAACATCTGAGACATAACAACCAATATGTTTTAAAGATCCACCAAAACTCTCTTCTCATATATAATAATCCCTATAATCATTACATCATGAATCAAAAACTAACATTTGGAACGCATAGCATACAAGTGATGTTCCATTATTTTTCTAAGGAATATATCTAAATAGTCCATGATCTCATCATCTAACATAGAGTAAAAAAATAATTTGAAACAAATATCAACATAAGAGTCCAAGAACTAATTAAATCTGTTGAAAATAAATTCTATAAACAAAACATTAGTGTTAGTGAGAATGAATGGAATAAATAAAAACACAAAATTCCTTTACTGACTCCTTAATGTTATCTTAGTTATATCCTCTTCTTACACTATTAAATGGATTTACAATGACCAAGTTCAATCACTAAAAACTAATGAGCCTCAATCTATTGATCATATAGATCATCAATCTTAAGAATGTAATATCTGTTCTTGATAGTCACGTGATTTAATTTCTGATAATACATACCAATTTTGAGGCAGTAATATGACTTCAAAGCACTGTGGGATGGTGAATCCCCTGAAGATGTGATATGATAAAGAAATTATTTACCCCTATTATTTGTAAAATGGAACATATGTGTGACCAAATATTCTAGTGACATAAGATAATATTTCATATAAATAAAAATGGTACGTGGGAAAAAGTTTATGGTAAATCAAACTCTCTTTGTGGTGGTAAACTAGAAAAATATTCTGGAAATAAATTCGGGTACAAACACATCACTGTGGGAAGTGAACTACTCAAACAAGCATCAATAATATCATAGAACAATTATAAAAATTGACCTGATATCACCCAAGCTTATGAAATAGTATGACAATCACTTATAGACCCAAAATCCCACACACCATGAGAGACATGAGGAACTCCATCCCAAGTTAGAAACAAAACAAGGTTGAGAAAATAATCATTCTGGGTCTTAATTATTATAATCAAATCCATGAAAATAATTAGGATGAAGATATCAATATCAAGAAGCACATACTTCCCTAAAACCTCATGGTCTTTTATTATCACTCAAAATGAATGACGCTAGAAACACTATTTGTACCTCACTTCCAATGTAATGGAATGATAAATGAAGAAAAATATAATCCTTGAGAGAAATCACAACACATAAACTCACTTTGATTATAAAAAATAATGATAATAAATTGTATTAAACAATGATAGAACCATATAATAAGAGATTAACACCATACCTATAATAGTATTCAGCCCTACATCAGATTATATTTGAGAATAATTTCTCACATAAATACATATAGTCTCACATCCTCCCTAATCATTGTTAACAACATTAACATCCACCAATTCTTAAAGAAAAGACCCAAAACCCTTGGAAGCATCAGTACTAACCTAAGAGGCCTTGGGGATAGTGGATTAATGCTTATATCCATGGCACAACATTTCCCATAAATTTTTCAAAATTTTAGATCTTACACAATAATTAAAATCCATGGGATTCACAATCTAATTAGGACTTGTATGAGAATGGCCTCCCTGCTAATCGATAATAACTTCCTATAGTTCAAATGAATCCCTGGAAACTGGTCCTAAAAACTAGTTATATCTTCAATTCATTTTATAGCCAGAAGATACACCCTAGATAATGTTAGCACCAACAGAATATCCTATAAAAAATCATCTCTGTCTGTCACATCCAAATAATACTTATTTAATACCTCTATGAAGGTCAAATAATACCTGGGAATCATCCTCGACCTAATATCATCCCTCATCCACTACTCATAACTATGAGCCTTTAGGTAATCATTCGTAAAATGCTATAGTTTCAAGTTCACCATTATAGAAAAATGGGTGTAATAATCCAAAATAGTATGATATCCATGATATAAGATAAAAAGTATTCTTGTCATTATAAAATTTTGAATTCATCAAACAATCAATAAACAAAACGAAGAATAATTTCCATTTCAATAAACCATTTATCTAGTTCATTAAAGAAACCTCAACTACAGTGCCTCGAGATTGGAAAACATTTCTTACCATCCATGGTAACTCAGATTCAAACATGAAACCGACCATTGTAAGACCATTTCTCACTCTTAATTCCCTAATTTTGATGGTCCAAACTCCAATCTACAAAAAAAATTATAATGAAATCATAAAAAACACCTCACGTTTGGGTATTCCAACTAATAATAACTTACAACAAACCACCCTAGGTCAACTAGATTAGCCACCTGATTGATACAAAAAAAAGGTGAGAAATAGAAAACTAACCATAATAACATTTTATTAATATAGAAACATAAAAGTACAAAAGATATAAAATTAATGAATATCCATTATAAAAACATGTAAATTTATACTAGAAAAACAATAATGATAAATCATTCGAGAAATAAAGTCTCCATGTTATAATATTGCACCACCAAACAATCACTCAATAAATGTGATGAATGAAAAGAGAATCTGATTTACGACAATATTCCCTTCCCTTTACTTGAGTCCTGTAGTACAAGTTCTAAAACATCTAAAAGGAATAATTTGGTTATTAGAACATAGCCTATTTGTATATAAAAATTGTATATATACAACTTCAAATATGAATAATTAAATAGTTATATCAATATCTATATATATATGTATATATATATATTACAATGAATATTCATAAATAGATTAATTTTAAAAAATTCGATAATTTATGATAAATGTATAACAAATTCAATAAATCCAAAAAATCAAATATAAAATGAAATGAGTATGGATCAAAAAAAAACAAAGGATACACCATTTGATATGCATGTGAGGAAATATCCATAAACAAATCCACCGTGTGATAAACTGGGTATGATAGAGAACACTATTTGGGATGTCACATATGAGAATACATACTATACATATTTTAATCTTAAAAAAGGAATTTGTTAGTTCCAACAAATATAGAGTCCTACCATACTATGTCAATATTAAAAAACCATTAGTAAAGTAAAACACACTAGAGTGACATTTCCATTTCTCGATGCACCCATGGGTCGAAAGGTGGTATGATTGTTAAAACTATCTCAAAATAAATTCAGAAATTTAATAAAAACAATTCACATAAATTATAATTTTTCTTAAAAGAGAAATCCCTTTTAAAATTTGAATATATTCCAATTAAAACGTCAAAATTTAAAAAAAGATTATTTTTAACTAAATAAAAAAATGGAATTTGGAAAAAAATATAGAAACTCAATAGTTAGTATAACATACCCAGAAACACCAAAATTAAGAATGATGGAAATATCCACTTTCCTTAATGGGGATTATGAACCCCTATATTATCCATCAAAAAATATGATATGAAATAAAACTATAAAGGGTCAACAGAATAAACTAGTTGATCCAAATATGAACCACAAAAACAAATAACACCACTTCCATTAAAAATAATAGTGAATAAGTAGGAAGACTCCATATCAGAGATATGCAATGACATTTCCATGGGTTTCAAACACCAAATATGATTTTCCAAAAATAGGGTGGTAACCTAAAATAATGATGAATCACTCTAAAGAACATGTTTGAGTCCTTCTTATAAAATAAAAAATGGGTTATTAATGAAGAATGTATAAAACATGGAACCTTAATAATTCACATTATGACCCCCTTTGGTGGATTTAATTCCATGAATTTCAATTACACTAAAACATAATTTCCTCAGATTAATTAAATATAGATCCACCCGTTAATGACATGTTATGGTTCATTATTGGTAAAATTTCAAGCTTTAAAGAAGACTCAAGGAACCTACCCTACAAAAGTTTCACATCAGGTAATTTATTCCCGATGTGAATAAGTCCTATCAGAATCATGATGTCTAGTATATTACAACAAATTCCTAAAAAAATATTGAGGTTTTCTGAATCCAAGGATAACTATCTATATCCATTTAGACATTTATATCCAGACTACATAAATTCAATAAAAAATACATCCCTAAACATTAGTAAATTTTCACCAGCAAATGTTCTCTATCCCAAAGATTCCCAAAATGCACCCAACAAAATGGTAAACCAGAATGAGAGTCCAAGAATACTTGAATAAAGGTATCATGTAGTTAAATTTTTTTAAGGAACATCAAATATAGAAACATCTAAGGGTTAGGTAACAAAATTCTGATACGAACATTGTGATACACTTGTCGTGGAAACCCTTACAAAAAATATGCAACGAATTATGTTGAGATAATCAATATTAGGAATCATGGATAGATTTTACCATTATTTTATCCTAGTTTAAAATACATTATAATAAATTTTGTTTTAAAATGGGTATAATTAAGACATATTTATGTTCTCAATCCAATCTATGTTATGATGAAAGTAAATCTTATACCAGTAATTTTATAGTTAAATTTCAAGGGGATTAATCATTTTAATATGAGAATATTTGATAAAATTTCTTATTAAATGAATGTAGAATATAAAAAAAAAATTTATACAAGATTCAATTCAATACAAGTTAGATCATCATTATTGAACATAAAATTGTGATCTATATTTGAAATAAGAATAAAAAATTATCAAAAATATTAGTCTCATATAATACTTAAATATTGATCTTAAGGAACTTGAAATATTAATGTTACATTAATAACTATTGATTATTAAACAATAGATGTGGTTTATTTAGTGGATTTATATTATTAAGTGAATCTCAAAATAATTAATTAATAGTTTCTTTAAGGATTATTCCAATCATGATATTCACTCTATTTTTATATTTTAAACTTTTATGATAATGTGTATGAATTAAATAAATTTTTCACATAATTTTTAAAAAATTTCATGAATGGAATTTTATGGAATGTAATATAAATTTTTTGGTTCAGTTTGGATAGTAAAATGCTGCAATAGATTAAAAAAGAATAATAATAGTCATTTGGAGAATGTCAGATTACATTTCTAAATTTTCAACCAAAGTCATTGAAACCTAGATATATTATAAAGAAAGAGGGAGATTTTATCCAAATGATGTTATTGAATGAAATACTAGATGATGATTGGGAAACTCCATAGAATGCCAATTTCATGAACATGTGTTATAGAAATTGATTATGGTAATGTATGTGCATAGTAACCTCATTTCTCTTATTTTATAAGGGATTTTATTAACATATATAATTTGCGAATTATATGAGATGATGGATTTAAAAAATATGGGTTATTATTATTTATGTATTAGATCATGTTTTTAATGTGATAATAGGATAATAAAAATATATCAAAGAAAAAAATATTATCATGGAGTTTATTAAGTTGAAGGATTTGAGATTCCACAAAAATCAGTATAATATTTTAGTGAATAAAATATTTTTCTAAAAATAAATACTTGATCATCTAATAGTATATAAGATAAGGGGGTCAATAAATGTTTTTCTGATTATTCCTACTAAATGGAAATAAATGTCAATTCCTAAACAAAAAGGACTTTGTGTGTCTTAATATAAGATTTGAAAGATAATATATAGTCTAAAAGTATAGTGTGAGTATATTGATACTTTGATAAGTTCAATATTGAAAAATTAAAAACTATATAAGTGATAATAAAATGTGAATGATACATCATATCCAAAATTTTATAATTATGTGTTGGAATGATTAATAAAAGAAATTATATTCATATATTTTATGTAATATTTTTCATATTAAAGGTAACAAAAAATATTTTTATGGTGAACATAGAAAACATAAATTCTGAAAAATAAATTTAATAATAGCATAAAATTATATTTTGTTTAGATCAGTAATTTGAATATGTTATTAAAGGATTTGATTATTCAGAATATTATCTGAAATTCTCCCCAAAATTCAAACTATCATTCCTCATAGATGATACTAACTTATCATTTTAGTTGGAAGTATTAATTAGGTGGATACATAGGGAATATATTGGAATTATAAAGAGATGTAATTAGTTTAAACCCAATTTAGAGTTTAGAAAACAAAATGATGTTCTTGTAGTCTTTCATATGTGATATGATATACAAGTTATTATGTTCAATTTTGATAGGCATTATTCATAGTGTTTATGAATATAAAAAAGCCATGAATTAAAAAAAATTTAATATTCACTTAATCATTCATTCGGATGCATTTTTATATATTAAAAGGAATAGAAATATGTATCATGAATTTAATTGATAATAGACCAATCAATAAAAAACAGTAAGTTATCCAAATCTAATATTTCTCATGATGTATTATAGGGTGGGATGAAATTTATTTTTTTCAATATTATGATTCCTATATGTGGATACATAATATGATCATAACTATAAATAATTTTTTTATACAAAATTATTGAAAATAATACCACACTAAGTGTTATACACAATGTATTTAGTCTACCTGGGGTACATGGTTCATATTTAGGGTCCTCAATAACTGAGGTTTGTAAATTTCATTGCATCATTAACTTCATACATTAATATATTTAATAAGTAATCCATGAGGGTTATCATATTAAGGGGTGGTTCGTAATAAGTTTGATCACATTATTGATTTAAGATTATCCAAAATTGGATTTTTCCTCTCATATAATGATTATGCATTATGCGACATTGATTGAGATAATTAATTTATGTTTATAGTCATACAATTATAATAATGATTATGTGGCTATCTATTTAATGATGTACACAAGATATTTGTATCAATTACATAGTATAAAATTTGGTTTATTTATTAACATGTTCAAATAAGGATAGAAAATCACGAAAGTATTAGGATGATACATAAGATTGACTTAATATGTGTCCCATGGTCACTACAGGTCACATGAAAAGGGTGTATAATAAAATTAATTCATGAATATTATATAGCTAGTTTACATAGGGATAGATATGTATGTGTTTGATATATATCAAGACATATGTCATTGTACGTCGGTTATAACTATTTCATTAATAGAGATTCCAATTAGAATATATTTATAGATTCATAAATTTATATTTTTTGCCAATGATATTATTTCTCATTGGGTTACACATTGAGTTTAATTTAATTAGGAAGGAGTTTTATAGTCCGAGATTCTATAAACATATTTAATTTTATATGCAAAATGATTTTTGGAGTTGCATTCCTAATGTAATCATTGTATTTAATGTAAGGTAAAATTAATGATTTCCTTAAAAAAATTAAGAGAAAAAATGTATTATTGGATGTAGTATTACTAGTTGTTTTATACGATAAAATAAATGGTGAATTAATAAGATTTCTATAAGGAATTAGTGAATGTGGGTGATTGAATGAAATATGCCCAAAATCCTGATATCATAGTATATTATATATACATATCATGTAATATTAAATTCACATGTATAAAGAATATCAAATAGCTTGGAATGTCATATCGAAAGGTGAAAAATATAAAATATTTCATGGAATCATTTTCATATCATAATTTATGATTGTTATAGAATGTATACATTATGATTTAATGTTTGGGGGGTACATATAAGTATATAATAATTAATATGGTTTTTTATAATTTAAATTATTGCGATAGTTGAGAATTCATGTGATAAATATATGAATAACCAAATATAACTTACTTGTGCCTTGTAAGTGATGAGTAATCATTATTTTCTCATGGAGTATCCATTACAGGCTACAAAATTGGTCATTATTATGAATATGGATTCATTTGGTCTTCCACATGACTCAGCCAAAAATTTCCTTCATAATTGTATCTTCCTTCTCCAATTATTGAACATTGGGATTCAATTATATCATATGAGTGAGAAGTTTCATACACCTTTTTGGTTTGATTTTGGAAAAAAAAGCATACAAATCATATGAAAGATTCCAATTTTTTTCAACATGAAAATTATTAATCAACTATTTAAGATAGAAGTAGAAACTTCAAATGATGTAAGGTATACATTTTCAACATTTTAGTTTATACATAGTTTCTATTTTTATCATAGTAGGTCCTTATGTATTTAAATGGAGTCCCCAGTGATGAAATATCATGATAAGTTCCACACTAGTAAATATAAATACTCATATTAATATAAGAATATGGTATTCCATTATCCACTTGAATAATAATAATTAACCATTTGATTTCATTTTCATATCTCCTCTGGAATTATTTTAGGCACTCCATCACCTATTAATTTATTTTTATAAACATCATCCAAACCATCCTACCATATTCATCCATTAATAGAATTAAATTTCCCTATCCTATTATTATATGATGTGTCTATTTAACAAAAAAATATGTATAAATTAAGAATATTATCATTATTTATTTCTTATTATCTTTTAGATAATTATTTCCATCAATTTCCACCATAAAGAAGAATAAAAATTCATTTTTTGATCATAAATTGGATTTTAAATATCCATTAATGCCTTTATATTTCATCATATACCCATTATTTGATTATATATATACCTAAACCACTAATTACATAAGTTATTATCTTTTTTCTTGATTATTAATCATGTTATATACATGACATCCACTTGATAAAAGTTTTTATTAATTATCTAACTCTTCACTATGTAATTTAACTATTTAAATTGATTATGTCTCTATCCCCATTGAATGCTAATTTCAGTTGCGATTTATACATTATACATACACTCAAGAAATTGTGTTGAAGTCCATTTACAAATAGAGCACCCAAGTATTTTTCAATTCCGATCCAACAAGAATCATCATTTCACATTGTTCTTTCTCCATATATCCATTATTACCAAGGTAAACTATCAATATGCATTTCACATTCAGTAACTGATTCACATTATTGATAATGTTGGATGATCACCTAATTCCAAGAATCCATGTTTTAATATTAATCCCTTTCATAAATATTATATAATGGATTAACATTTACGCCATCTTATATTCAATTAAATTTCTATTCATTTTGTGATATATGATGTCTTCTACCCATTTTATACATCATGTTAAATAAAATACAATTAATTTTCTGCTAAAGGGGAATTTTTTTCTGATATGAATATGGTTTAGTGATCTCACATACATTCTTCTTGGTCATCAAAAAGATATATTAATACTTCTCTATTACCTATAACTCACATATTAATGTCTAATGATTAAGAAATAATAAAATATAACAATAATTAGTTTTTTTATGTAGGGTTATGGATATAATCCAATATTCCATTTTCTACAATAATGTTGTTCTCCTTTTCATGTATTCTTTAAAATATTCATAATATGTAAATGTATAACCTAGTTAACCATGGAATTATCACATTCTCTAGAGGAATATGTTGTGTCCATACCTCTATATGTTTTCATCCTCTAAATATATCCTTGATTTTTTTGTAAACCCTTAATTATTAAATGTAATCTCCCTAATTTATTATTACATTATTATTATCATTTATTAGATCAAATTAAAATGATTCACCTATATAAATAGTTTCAGTTTAACACATACAATTAATAGATTTATAATTTTATACTTTTTCAAAAATTCGTGTATACATTTAAAACGTTAATTATATTTAATCATCCATGAACTTATAAAACTCTAGTTTTATCATGGAAAATCATATTTTGGATTGAGTATTATGATCCACCCCAAACATTAACACATCTTCTTTTCAATATTCAATTTGATTTTATAATTCATTTATTCAAGAATTATGTATGTTAATAACCTCATTTTATTATTATATATTTATTTTAATATTGATAACTTCCCCATATTCTTCTTGATTAGTTCATTAATCCTTCTTAGCCTTCTTTAATGATGTCATTTTAGGTCATGATATGGAAATTATATTATTTTGATTACTTTAACAGTCTATCACCCTTACATTTAAATTCCCATTGTATATCAATATCCTAAATATAACCTTCAAGTAAAAACTTGATATTAGAAAATAAATCAGATTTAGTATCATCGTTGGTTTGATAATATGGATTCTTAACCATTTCTACTATATTATCCCATAAATATAATTTGAATTTATTTTTGCAGACTTTTATGTAAATCTATTTATCATTTTCTTCTTTCTTATTTTTTTTATTTAGCACATATTAATAATGTGTTCATACATTTAATGTATTCAATGGGGAGTATTTTTTTTGTATTTATATGTTATTGTTTTACCTTTTTCTCATTTTACTATTATTATCACATCACAAAAGGGGGTTTGACATTTTTGTAATGAAAGCAACACAATAATAACATTACCTCAAGCCTTATAATTTAATACATGAATTTACCTTCCAATAGTGATATAAATTCATCAATTAACATTTCCACAAAATCTATATCTATTTATTATTTTAATTTATTAGGGTGGATTAGTAATTACCCTTTTGTGAATTCCATAAGTTCTTCTTTATTTTGGAGTTTTTTGATTTATAATTTACATTTCACAGCTCGATATATAGTTAACCATTACTGTGTAGGTCACTTAGGTAAGATTACTTAACTATAAAATCACTAAATAGTATTTTATTTCTATATTGGTAAACTATAAAACGTTAGGATTGTAGGAAGAGAAACCAAGATGGTCAATGCATAATATTGATGAAATGTGCATCCAGAGAATATAGATGGGATTAGCATTAATGATTTATGTTTTAATATCATAATTAACATTTTTTAATCCCTAAAGAATCGTATCTCGATTGGGGATGATCCTATGTTTTGCAGGAATTAAAATCTCTATTCTAAATCAAGAAAATATTTTTGTCGCGATAGGATCGATTAGATCAATATAAAATTCCATTTTTAATCCCAATGATTTAGAATTATTTTTATTTATTAATTTCAAAACAAAATATACTTCAAACTATAGGGGAGAATATACCTATATATATTAGATCAATGGTTTTAGATCATGGTATTGAAAAATTATTTGATGAATAATTATCATGTGTTATTATTTCTAGGGTATGGAGGATTGGATTATGGTTAATAAGACACCCTAGACATGAACTCCTGAGACCATAAATAAGAACAAATTTTTTATATGATAATTTTTATACCATATATGATATTCAAATAAGAACATAAATATATTATTATTTTTAGAATTACATGTCACAGTAGTCACATAATTAAAAATAATTGAATACTTATTTTCATTGTGTATTAAATACATGAGAAGAATATTTTAATATAAAGGTAAATTTTATACTTATTCATACCAAACTAGATCCACTTTGATTCAAGTACTTTGTTATAGTGATTTGTAAACCCAAGGGTAGGAAAACAAAATATAAAGGTGATTTGAAATGCTCAATAAGGAATACATATCAATGAAGGATAAGGGTTAGATCAAGATCATGTGAGATGTCATGGATAGGGAGATAAATATTTCATAAATATGAAATGATAAAGATACCATAATAATGTAAAAATTTGATTCATATCAATCATATCATATATTTTATTCATTTTAAAAAAATATTTAATAATGTAAATGAGAAAATAATTTGGAATATACTGAATATTGATACGAACTTATGTAAAGAAAATCACATAGAGGAGTAAGCATAAAAACCTGATTTCCATATCATACTGGTTCTTTTCCAATAAATTGTGTACACTATTTTTTCATTTCACATAACCAATTTACATAATTATTTCTAGGATATAACTCGTTTTCCACTTTATACATTTTATGTAACCCATGTACATATTTAGGTGTAGGCTACAATCCTTGTTCCACTTTTGGTTTGGGATAGAAATAGTGAACCTCATTGAGATAATGATATAATAATCATTTACCAATGCATTAATGGTAAATATTGGACCCAAAGTAATTATAATTAATTATTTATAATATAATAAATAAAAAATTTAATATATAAATTAATAAATTGAAAAGAAATTATTTTCAAAACATTCTTAGAAAGTATCAAAACATTAACATCATGATTTACATTAGATGATGTAAAAAATTTAATAACATAGAAGAATTATTTCATAATTTATTATATAAGGTTATTCCTAAAGAATAACCCCAATGAAAAAATATCTTTGAATTGTATAGTTTAAAATGGAAATAAAACATCAAATTGACTTTTATAATACATCTGTTAATATTTCACAAAGAGATGAAGCATAATGTAATTTTATAAAGACATTTTTTAAAGGACGAGTATGAACATATGGAAAAAATTTACATTAAAAATAAACACCCAAATTAACAAATTGATACATATATAACTGTATCTTATGAAATTTTATATTGAAGGTAATCCATTCGATCATAGAAGGTGAAATAATTTCATATTTTGAATGTACCTCTGTTGAAAACCCTCAATGTAAAATGACTAAGAATACTTTATCATGAAACTTGGGTAAGGTAAATATGATTTTATTTTTTAAAATATATAACTAGGTTTAAAAATATTGTAGGAGAACATTTTTTATAAGTTTAATAATGGGAATTGATGTGAAATTAGCAGGAAAGAAGCATTAGAATAATTCATAACATATTATTTGTGTATGGAAAAAGAATTTATTCATGAAATTTTTTTGTTCAAAACACATTTAACCTAGTGATATATAAGAGATAAAATCTTAATTATTTGGTATTGTTTAAAAATATTAGATATTAAATAAAAATATTCCTTAATAATACCTATAAATTAATGAAATAATTTTATGTTTCAGAAAAAATACTTAAAGATAACATCGTACAAGTAGTAAAAAGTATTTCAATGTGATAAAAATGTAATAATAAATAATTTATTATAAAATTCACCCTAATAAATTAATATGTTATAATGTACCCATTTTATATGAAATATGTTTATCAGGTACAACCATAATTTGTTGAATGAGATTTGTCTTTAAAAACACACATACAACGTCAAGAGCATTTGAATCAAATTACAATGAAAGTGAGAGCATTAAATTGATCTTAAATTACCATGACTAATATAAAATTCCTTATATTATATCTCAAATGGGATTTATATACACCATAAAAATGAAATTAGGTGTCTAATAGAAAAAGAACTTCAATGAGATAAATCATTGATGAAAACCCTTGCATTATATCTAGATTTCCACGAAAGTACTCTTTGATCCTATATAAAAATGATAAATATTAGAATAACTTATTCTATAACCCTATTAGTTTCTATAAAAAATTATACTATTCATATATAATCAATCTACACACACACACACATATATAGTTTTTAGTAGTTTTCAAAATATTGTGTGTCTAATTAATATCTCTCTAAAGTAGTTTTTAGAGTAGTTTCATTATTCATTATTATTAAAATTTGTATGATTAAAATATGATAATGTTTACTATAAATTATTATGTATAATTATTTATTAAATTTTAAATTCCTTCTACGACTATTTCAATCTTTATAATTGATGATGAAATCGACAGAAAACATATTTTGGTCATTCTTAGACAAAAAGTATTGTTTTATTAATTAATGAGTTTGATATTGATATAATATTTACCAAAAACTAATTAAATTTTTTCATCTTTATATCATATTATACTAGTTATTAATATCATATTGGAATCAATGATATTGATTATTACTATTGGTCCAGTTTTTGGATAAACTGAATAAAACATGTACATAACATGATCAATTGGTGATTGCGAGATTTTTCAACTAAACTATCATTATTAAAAGAGAATAAATATATTATTTAGTGTTAATTACATTGATATATCATATTTATGTTTTTAACAATTGAATTTACGATGATAGTTTATTCTTAATATTATTTATAAGATAACTAATATTCATACTAATTTCTAAATTATTTTGTTAAAATAATATTTTTAATTTATAAACATTATTGAAATCATTTCCGAAAGATGATAATGAAAAAATAAACCCACTATTTCATTGGGGTTGTGGTCTATACATACACATGGATAATGATTTAGTTTACTATAGAAATGGAGAGAGGATTAATTTGGATTATCATTTATTATTCTTTAATATGTTATATATATGTTATATTAATTTATTAATTTCACTTTTTAAAACATGAAGGTTATAATTTAATTGGGAATGAACTTGTTACTTTGTGGTGTAGTAAGACTACACATTCACACGATTCATGTTTTTATTTGTTTTATATAAGCTGGAAAAGTGATTAATTATTATAAAATAATGATAATAACATAAAAGTATATTTATTTAATTGATGTTATCAATTTATGACTATTTAACTAAATTTCAGGAAAATAAAGTTAATATAAGGAAAGATAAATGAGAAATGGGTGGTTAGAAATTTGTAACTCAATTATTTGGATTGTATATATTAAAAAGGGGGTTAATACTATATATAATGGTCTTTTATGAAGAAAATATTCTATTTACATTTAATATGAATGGTTAAATCATGTTGGGTATTTTCTGTGACAAAATAAGTGGGTTATGTTGTGTGGGGAAGTTTAAATATGAGTGCCCCATATATAAGTCAAAGGGGATGTCATTTTTTTAAATATGAAATCAATTTCAATAATAGAAAGTCACAATAAAGAAATATGTCTCCAAAATAGATTAATATTGCATAGTAGAATTTTAAATGATGATAAATGCCTCAACCACACATTATTAAACATGTTCTAAACATGACTGAAAAGAATTTCTAATAGAATTCTACTTTTACCATTATATCATTTACTACAATAGCTTGTTTTTATCAAAGTAAATTGTAATTGATGAGTAAATATAAAATGGTTATTTATATATAATATGTATCCTCTAATTATTCATTTCATGTTAATTTATTTTAATTGAATCTATATATTTTTTGTATATTATTTTCAAAATTAATAAATCTCTACAGTATGAACAAAATCGCGAGGAATTAATACTTATGTTCTAAAGTATCTACTATTTTTTTGAAATTAAAATAAATTAATTTTAGGTAAATAATTTTAATTATAAGAAAAATTTCATTCAAATAAAATGTTTTCAAATGTTTTAGGGTATAGTTATATCCATGTGATTTCATAAAATTCAAATTATTTTCAAAAAGTTATTTTACATTATTAACATAAAAAAATATTTTTAAAAATTCAATAAAAATAATCCTAAAATTTGATTATTATTAATAATCTAAAAATAAAAAATTAATTTAAAATTTTGTAATAAAAAATTTAAATATTATAATAAAAAAATAGTGGAAGATAGATCATGTACGAAAATAATATTTTAAATCATTAACTATTATATACTCATAATGCTAATAAGTTAAAAATAATTTTATTAGTAATATATTATTCATATTATAAATATTTATTATTTTTATATAATAATACTATACTTATTTTCTTGAAATAAAGAAAAACATTTATCAACAGAATGTATTTTAAAATATAAATTTATTTTCATAGTTTTTCAATCTATACTAATTTCATTTATTAATTATTAAAAGTTGAATGTACTATCATTATATAGATATTTTTAATTTTGTATCATCTTATTCATATGACTTGATTTAACACATCGACTTTAGTAGTCATATAAAATATGTATATATTACCTAAATACATATTACTTTACATTTAATTATGGTTTTTTAGGTGGAGGAATATTTAGAAGATAGTAATTATATGAGGAAAATAAAAAATAAAATATTATTTCATTCCATTATCCCCCAGAATTAAATTGTTTCCTCAAAATTTTGTTTATTACATAATAAGAAAGATAATTAATGGGTTATATAATATATAAATGTAATGATAGTGAATTTCCAATGTGGCATCAAAAATATTAATTCTTGTGATATTATGAAACTCATTCATTCCCTTTTAAGTGGTGTATTTAAATATTATGTTTTATTCAAACTATTTTAGTTCAACTCCCATCCTAATTAATTCACATAGATATTTCATAGTCATTATTTAAGGGATTGATAACAAGTGGAATATTTGTTATATAAAATTTCGTATACTTATTTCAAAAATTACTATAGTTTATGTGTTGGAATATCTATTACTTTCTAAAAATATCATTATGTTCATCTAATGTCATAATGATAAGATTCACCTTCTAATAAACATCAAATTATTATACCAATGTCAAACCACTCGATGTTTATTTGATGCTCGAATCATTGTGGAGGTGATTTAATCATCATTGAATTAATTTTATACATATCATGGTCGATAGACTAGGTTAGAATCAAAAATCAAGAGTGAAAAATAATTATTCCCTAAATATCAAGATCAACATTAGTAGTTACTTCATTGTAAATATCTTTTCCTCAGAGTTGAGGAGGTTGAACATGTCTATTATCTTTGTCATCTATTGGATAGTATAATTAAAATGGATATTTTTAAAACCCCATGTATTTGATGAATTGAAAATTCATATCCACTATATTAGTGATCATATTTTTCTACCATATTAGTAAAAACATGTTGGATGGAAAATCCTCCCATAAATGATACACAATCTGTGCCATTGATTATTTAAATTGGGTAATTATTCATACATTTTATATAGGTAAGGGGTTGAATACTATTTATGTTATGATCATCAAATCCAAATATTATATTGATCTCCATGTATATATTCATTTATATGTCGGGTATATGGTTGTGGTTTATGTTTTTAATAATGCCACTTGTTAGCTAGTTTAAAACAACCCTTATATTTTGAACACCATCATAAATCCTATTATGTTGCACTTTAAGACAATCACTATGTTGTCAATATTTTCCATATTTGTATTTATTTATTATATATGGATCCATTATTAAATCCACAAGGTTCTTTATAAGTCGTTATCAAAAAAATCATAAGGGTATAACCATAATAAGCCATATAAAATAACACATTAGAATATTTTACTAACATGTCATATTGTATTTCAAGACATATCAGTATTTTTTTAACCAATATCATTCAATTTTTACCTATATCATTATTAATTCATCCTACTTTACATCATGAATTGTTCCCTCATAATTCTTTATCTAATCGTTCAATGATACTAGGATATCATCCCTTTATCAGAATTTGTGTGTAGTATACGATCAACTATAACATTTCCCCTCATAGAATCCATATAGGTGTGTACTATTAGGCCGGATCATCATGTATAATAGTGATGGTCGAGTAAATGATCAACCAACCCTTTTTTTCAATTACCCCTAGGTGCATTTGTGCTACAACCATATCATCTTTCTAGTATTTTTATAATATTGTGTTTATAGAGAAATCACATAGTTTCTAATCTAACAAAATTTTATGATGTTATCCTATACTTCAAAATCTACCTTTAACCATTTCCTTCAGTTTTCACTAATGGTCTATTATCATAATCCCCAAAATAATTTAACTAATCCCATAAAATAGCTTCAACCTACTTTGGTACCTTCTAAGACACCCTAAACCCACACTCTTGATTCATGAGATTAAAAAACATTTTCTACAAAATATCTTTGAAAAAATTTTATTATCCAAGATAAAAATAATTATAATATATAAAATTTTATCATTAGATCTGATAATAAGGAAACAATTCCCAAGAATATAAAGTTTAAAATCATTGAGAATTATCTATGTAAAATATTTATTTTAATTCACTTGCCAAAAATTTATCCACATTCAAACAACAATATATCCAATTCATGAAAAATCTTATCTTATACTTATCATTATAAACTGGAAAATGAAAAAAATAAGAAATGGGTGTTCTTATCATCTCAGTACGTTTATCGTTTCAATAAAGAATAAGGGATAGATTGTAAGCATGTGAGGTTACATGGATAATGATTGAATTATATGATAAAAATGGAATATGAGAATAATAATTATGAAAGGACATAAAAATGTAAAAATAAAATTATATATTTATATCAGATTATAAGAAATAGGAATCATAGAAACATGAAAATAATTTTCAAAATATAGAAAAATGATAAAAAAAATATAAAATCTCATAGTGGAGTTTTGTTGAAAACATAACACCCATGTCATAGTAGGATTGAGACATTAAATTTAATTCCCTATTTAGTCTTATAATAAATCCTATATAACTCTTTAAGTAGTGTCTACAAATTGTGTACCTCTTAAAGCTTGGGATTCAACTTGTGTATATCTATAGGACTAGGCTAAAACCCATGTACATTCCTCAGCTAATCTGATATTAAAACATAACAAATGATTCAGAGGGATATATAGGAACCCACTCAAAACCAAACATAAATATATGTACCATAAGATAGAAATAATTTATCATATAAAATGAACTCAGGATTGGAATATGTACTTTATAACATTCCCATAGAATATCACATTTCAAGACTTTTTTATGATGATACCAAAAACCTTGTCATACATAAGAATTATTTCATTAATTAATTTATAGGATGATTCAAAAAACATAACCCCATTGAGTAAATATTTTAGTATTTGTAAGGGGAATATTGAAACAAGACATAAAAATGTTGTTTTATAAAACTTTTTTTATCCATTCATAAAGATACGATATTGGAGGTCATTTTTAGAAGTCCATTTTAAAATTGGGATGTATAGAATATGGAAACATTTAAATTAAAAATATTCATAAAAATGGGTCCATTAAAATTAATAATGGAATTCCAGAAAATTATTTATGGAGTAAAAAAGATATGATAATGGAAGGTGAAAACCTATAGAAATTATGAATACACATATATAGAAAATCCACATAATAAAATGAGTAATAAAACATTATCATTAAAATTCTGAATTTATATATGATAGTAATATTAATTAATGTATAATAGTGATACATAATATGATAGAATAATATTTTAAGAAGCTTAAACATATTTATGGAAGTGAAATCACTACTTATAGAAGATATAAATAATTCAAAACATATTAAAATTTCATGGCAATGGAATTAATTCATGGAAATAGATTTTTATTAAAAATTATTATAAAAATTTTGTTTTATGAAAGAACATAATATTATATGTGAAATTGAATAACATAGTGATATTTGAATAATTATGTTTAAGATGAAACTATATAACTCAATGAAATATGTTTGAGTTACTAAAAGCCCCTTATGATAAACAAAATTCTTGAAGTAAGAATCATTTGAAGAGGGGAAGATGTTATAAAAATATATATCCCCTAAATTAAAAATAAAATATCACATATATGATCCATATGTTATAAGGAGAAAAAATTAGATGAAATAAGTTCAATTAGAACTAACAAATCATAATGAATGGGATTTTATTTAATAAAGACCCTTACATCTTGAGGAGAATTTAAATTAAATATTCATGAATGAGATACATTTATATTGTATATAAATTTACATAAATAAAATATATTTCATGATATCATATCCCAAATTGTAATTATATACATAAAACAAATGGAATTATGTTGATAATAAATAACATATCTCAAAGATAGAAAATTGAGTTGAAAACTAAAACCATATATCAAGAATTCCTTGATTACACACAAAACTCATTTATAATAAACATAACTATCATAATACCTTATTTTGAAACCATGTTAATACCTATAAACATTAATAATTTTCATTATTTTATATTTTATACATAATTACATATATATTTTTTTTATCGATTTTCAATATATATTGTATCTACTTTTTATCCTTTCGATCTAGTTTTTTAGGGGCAGTGTATGAATTAATTATTTTACAAAATTTAATAATTAAAAACTCATTAAAAACACTTTAAATTATGAAATAATTTTTTTTGATATTTTCTTTTCTTTCATGAGTTTTCCGTTGTATATTTGTAAATACGAAATCAGTAACATGAATATTTTGTTGATTCTTAACCAGTAAAGGTTGTTTTATTAATTAATGAGTTAAATATTAATGTTACATTTATAGATAAAAATTAAATAATTTTTTACATTTTTAAATCACATTATATTAGTTATTATTTCCCCATAGCCATACATGATATGAATTCACAACATGGTTTTAGAAGGTGGTTAAGTCTAACGTAATATGAATATTTTATAATTAATGGATGATTATGAGGTGGTTTAGATGAAGTATAATTTAAAATTTTGAAGATTGATATTTTTATGGTTCATTTTTGTGATATATTATAATATTAATGAATCATAATAATTAAAGAATTCCAAAAAAATATTACATAGAATGAAGAGAAAGTATTCCCATATAAATGTTTATGGTTAATTTTATAGTGATAATTTATTTCCCATATAATTTATATAATCTATAATTTTATAGAACAATAGATAAATTACATCAAGAACATAAAATTTATTTGTTGAACCCATATTAAATGTATCCATGGTAAAATAATTAAAAATAGATTATATTATTCCATTGATGGGGTAGTCCACACATACACAAGATTGATTATTTTTTTTCTATTTAAAGGGAGGATGATTTAATATGGTTTCTAATTTATTAATCGTCAATAAGTTTTATTCATGATAAAAAAATATTAAATTCAATTCCAATACCATTCATGTTAGTTGGTGATGGTAGATTAATATGTTACATAATTGAGTTTGTAGTGTATACACAAGGATGATTTACATTTTCATTTAATAATTTAAATATGATAAATGTATAATAATTATAATTTTATTATAATTTTCATATTTTTTTAATTTAATTTAATGAATAATAAGTGAATACAAAAAATTGACACGTGAAATGAGGGTTATAAATTATTATCTAATTTCTAAATTATATCATTTTAAAAGGTGGTTAAGCTCTTAAGGGATGGTATTTTTAGAATTCAAGAACCAATTAAATATTTTTAGGAATGCAAAAGAGTGTTTTGGGATTATTTTGGGATGAACTAAGTGGATTATGGTTTGTGGGGATGTGCGTAGAGGAAATTATGTACTATAAATTAAAAGGTATGGTATTTTTATAAATAAAAAATAATAATTTAATGTCAAAATTAAGGAATGAACCACAAAAATTATTGAATAACTAATATTTTAAGTGGTAATTTCTACAATGTATTGAAGAAAACATTCTTAGACATGTTTTAAACATGATTGAATTCATATACTCTATCATTTTAACTTTGACTATTTTACCATTTAATATGTTAACGAGTTTTTACCTAAGGGAATTATCCATTATTTATACAAATGAAATGGACCACTTAAGAAAATTTTATCCTAATAATTATAAATATTTTTTTTATATTAACAAAATATTATAAATAATAATTTGAAATTGTATTAAAAATAACTGGGGAAAATTATTATTGATTTTCTAAGATATGAAATATAGGTTTATAATTCTAAAAAAAATATTTTAAAAAAAATTACTTATAAAACATATATTTGGTTAGTAAAATGACATTATATGTTTCACTATACACTTATATCAACATTATATTATACTGTCATGGTGTTTAAAAAAATAGTATATTGCACAACTAACCTAAAAATCAATAGTTTTTGAAAAATAAAAAAAGATCAACCCATGATTATTAATCCAAAGTGTTATTTTTATTTGGTAAAATTAAATTTCTCAAAATTTAGAATTCAATATTTAAATAAAATCAAAAAATATAATTTTAAATTATTCATATAAAGAAAAATATCTTATTAAGCTATTTAATATTCTTTACTACTAATCTGTATGAATTAATAATTAAATATTTATAAATATATTTTTCATGTTATTAATATAAATTGTCTTTATATTATAATAATATAAATAATTTATAGAATTAAAAATCTAATTTTGGAAAATTTTATTATTAATAATAAAATGATTATCTTATCTATTTTAGCTTGACTATTTTCATTTAATAATTATTAAAATTATTTTTTATGTCCATTAAATTAATAATACATTTTTTATTTCGATTCATAAATCTTAATTGAACATCATGGTTTTAAAATTAATATTTAATATTTATATTTCACCAAAATATATCATGTTTTCTCTTTTACATTGGTATTTCATAGGGAGTAATCACTCGAACACATTATTTCATTAAGGAAAATTTATAAGGATATATTTGGTCATTTCATTATCCCTCCATATGGTAAATTAATGGATTTGTCACATTTATATTTATAAATAAATAATAATGATATCTAAGGGTATCAATAATGTAAATATGACTTGATAGTT
Source organism: Viscum album (assembly GCA_963277665.1). Taxonomy (NCBI): domain Eukaryota; kingdom Viridiplantae; phylum Streptophyta; class Magnoliopsida; order Santalales; family Viscaceae; genus Viscum; species Viscum album. The sequence goes on from OY728132.1 coordinate 496,931,535, forward strand.
AATTTTTGATATGGAAGATACCATACCAATTCAGGTGAGAGTATGAAATACATATATTCTTTCATAATAAAAATATCAATATTTTGAGTTTCATTCCAACAAAATCGGATAAAAAATTCAAGAATAATTAAACTTGAGAGTACCATGTCATCCTTGAAGTGATTTATGATCATTGGTTTATTATATATATAATATGTGATTTCCCTAGTTCAGAAGATAATATATTTACTCTATGGAAAAAAGCCTTTATTTGTATTTGTGGTTTGGGATAGTGGTAAGAAATATGTAATATTACATAAAAAATGGGGGATCAAAACCAATTTTGTGTAGGTTAGTGTGGAATCACTTGAGCATTAGTGGAGCAACACTGTAGCAGACGAGTTTCTGTAGCACCGATGACACTATAGTTGTGGCGGGAACAATAGAAGGGACTGTTGCACCAGTGGAACTGTATCAGGTATTATATCATCCAAGATTTTTTAGTGGTACAATTCACTTAAGGGCCTTTGGTCCAAATACATTGGGCATTCAAGGCAATGTATTGCGCTTTAATTCCTACGAGGCCTATGGGTCATGTACTAGGTCTCCTATACCCAGAAAAAAAGAGGTTCCTTATTTCAATAAAATAGAGCCTTCCACCCCAATGTTTTAAAAGAAACCCTTTTTTAAGATATCATTAAATATGTTGAAAAATATAATAAAAATATTAACAGTCCACATAACATGAACCTATGATATTATAATCATACATATTTATGTTTTCATTGATTCTCAAATCACTAGGGTGGTGATTTAATACTCCTGGAAAACATCCTAGATATATTGTGGTGGTTAGACTATAGTCCAATAAATAATATAGAGTGTTAGATAATTTTTATTAAATTAACAAGATCTATATTATTAGTCATTTTATCGAAAATCTCTTTTTCCCATTTTAGATGTGTTTGAATAGGTTTATTATACATGTGAACCCTTAGGTTTTGGCATGGACATGGATAATGACTAAAATCCAGGTATCTAAAGAATTGTATATTCTTATCCACTATTGTAAATGTCATATTATTCACCCCAAATTAATAGTTAAGATCTTGATGTCCAGTCATTCCAACATGGTACACATTCTTATTCATTTTAGGCATTCATTTTGGTTTTATTTCTCTCAATTCCATAATTTAAAAAACATTAAATTATAATCATCAACTATGATTTCAAAAAACTATACCCTTATATTAATAGTGATATATGACAACACCTACCATTATCCTTAAATAATTCTTCCATTTGATATAAATTATTCCTAATATCAAAAGAACCCATGAAAAAAAAATTTATTCAAAACATTCAAAAACAATATCATTTTAATTGACATAAATTATTGGATAAGACGAATCCAATAACTCAATGACGAAATGGAATTATTTCATAATTTCCATTAGAGGGTGATATAAGAGACATAACCCCACTGAAGAATGATCATTGCGCATATTAGTGTAAAATAGGAAAAAATATCAATTAATAAAAATTTTGTTAACCATTCATAAAGAGATGAAGTATATAGTCATTTTCAGATGAAATTTTTAAATGGGGGATGTGAAATATTTTTGAAACATTTGATACAAATACAATATCGAAAAAATTGATCGATCCAAAATATATAAATTATTTGATGGATTATTTTAATTTTTTTAAAAAAATCATCTTTGAAAGAAAAATCCTATATTTTGAAAGTATCCTTTTTGAAAAAACACACATCATAAAATTAGTAGTAAAACCTTTCCTAGACAGACGGTAAATGTAAATATAATATTCATATTATATAGTATTTAATAGAATTTTAATTATTATAAGAAAATATTTTCAGGAATGTTAAATTTGGATATTCATTAGAAATAACCACATAACGATTATTATAATAATTTAAATTATATTTTAATTTTATGAAAAATAATTTTATTCGTGGAAATTTATTTTCATAAAAACTGATTTTATATTTTGAGATACAAGATATAATAACAATTTAATTTGAAAATAGAAGAACATTGAACACATAGTAGAACTGGGTCCATAAAAACAACTTATATGTCATAGAAAGATGTCTGAGTCACTATAAATAACTTATGGGAAACATAGTTCATGTGTCGAAAAATTTGAATAGGGGTTAATGAGGTAAAAAATAAACTAAAATATTCAGGTTAAAATACCAATAAAATAATTTAGGAGGTATATTGTTAAAAAAATATAAAAAAATTTCTTTATGGACAATTATAACTCAATGAAAGTGAATTAAGTTAAATATAAACCCTTATAACATGAAAACTGTTAGTATAAAATACTTTTTAAAGAAAAAAATTTAAATAAAATATAAACTACCATGAGTAAGATGTAATTTTGTATATAATACATAATTTTGTTATTATATACCCCTCACAAATTGATTGTACACATAATACGAAACATGTCTCAAAGAGAGAAATTTTATAGGAAGAGCCTTCCCATATATCGAATATTCCTTGATTGCACACTAAAATCATTTATAAAAAACATAACTATTTTTATAAAATATATCATAAGATTATTCATACCTTTAACCAATTACACTCAACATATATATTAATTATATAAAAAATTAAATATAGTTAGTTTTTAACATTTTTCAATATTTTCTTTAGGTAATATTTACCATTTTGAACGTTGGTAGTATTCATTCTTATTCAAATTATAATAATCCAAATTCATTAATGTTTCTATGGTGGTTGAATATAATTATTTATATTGTTTTAACTTCCTATCATGATATTTTATTTCAATTTCATTGATGATGAAATCCATATCAATCTTATTTCATAGATTCATCCACAATAAAGGGTGTTTTCTAAATTAAAGAGGTGAATATTGATATAAAATATCTACATAAGAAAATTATAAAAATTTAGATATTCATATAATAATATCCTAGTGATTATATACCCATATTATTCAATGATAAAAATTTATCATTATTCTAGTATGTGTATAAACCTACCAAAACTTGATATTACCATAATAAATGTGGGATTATATGATGGTTTTGAAAAAATATCATTGTTCTAGTGGAATAATGAACATATTATGTGGTAATTAGTGTCATATATTTAAATTTTAATGAATTATATGAAGAAAACAATTCATATGAAGCTATTACATAGAATGAAGAGATTGGTTTCCTCTCAATACGGGGTTTTTCATGGTTGAATTTAAAATGATAGTTTATTTCTTATTTAATTAATGGGGTCAAAATGTTATCTTTCCAAAACCACTAATATTTGATAAAATTAATTTCTATTATTTAAAAAAATTATTATAACCATCCATGAAATATTTTATGGGAGAAAACAAACCATTTTATGGAGTAATTAGTATCCACATATGCATGGATGACAATTTCATTTTTCATGGAATGGGAGAGAAGAAAAATATTTTTAAACAACTCATAACATAAATTATGTTATTTATATCACAATTTAATGTTAATTTTTTTATAAAAAATATTTTTTAGGTGGAGAAGGAATATGAAAATGATAGTTTCTAGAGGTGTTAGTTTTCACCTACACACATTTCATGTTTTAATTTTTTATAATAGAAATTTGAGTTGAGTTTAATGATTTTATCATCATGATGACGAAATAAAATTATAATATTTGAATTTTATTTTTCATTTTATGATTTTTAATATTATTTTTTGAATAATAAGTAAAAATTGTTCAATATAAATTACAAATGGGTGGTAAGAAATTTATCCCTAACATCATAGACTATCTCCATTGAAAAGGTGGTTAATCCCTTGAGTCATGGTTTTTTGAGAAAAGCCAGAAATATATAAGGTGGTTAGAAATCTAGATTTTTTTAATGGGTAATGTTTTACTAAACTAATGGGGTTATTAATTTTTTGGGATGTGATGTGGGAGGAGATCCTTTTAGATGTGATAATGGATGAAATTTTTTTATTCCAATTTTTTTAAAAAAATATGAAGTCAATCTTAAGAAATTTAGAGCCCAAACTATTTTTATTTAAATTAAAATTAAAATTAGTCTTATTTTGAAAATAAAAATCCATTTCATTTAAATGGAATTTATATTATACATTTTCAGTCAATAAATTCATTTTTTGGATTAAAAATTGCATTTTTCTAAACTATATATTTTCATTAAAATTTAATTTTTAGTTTTAAATTTAATTTCATTAAATAGAATAGTTGTAATATTCAATAGATGTTTTAATATTTGGAATCAGGAGTTTAAATTTTTCTAATAAGGTTAATTTCTGGTTATGTAATGATTAATAGTAATTGAGGAAAATTTTTATCACCATGATAAATGGAAAAAACATTGTGATGAAGTCCCAAAATATATTTTTAGGTCTTATTGTGTATTATTATTTCAGAGATAATCACATTATATTGATATATTAATTAATTTAGTACTACCTAACATTGAGTTAGAACTATAAAATATTTTAATGTTAGGAATAATTAAATTAATTCCACACCCCTCAATTACAAATTTCCAGATCTAAACACACCATAGATCACCTGGATGATGTAAGATGATTGTGACTACAGCAAGGCCACCCTCAATAGTCCATGGGTTGTAAACCAACACATAATAGGAAAAAACCATACTTCTGAGGCATTAACCTAATATATCAATACACAAAGATGTGTCTCAAAATCCATACAATGTTGAGAATGTATAAAAAACTGATACCATAAATTCATGAAAACATATATAACACATAAGAGTATAAAAATAGTGATGAAACCTGTAAAGATTGAAATTAAATCATAAAAATATATATAGAGTGTCCAACATTCTTAAAAGGATGTGACCACAATGAAATCAATTCTCCCAGAAAAACAATGTTCTGTCTATCCAAAAATGGCACCACTTTTTCTCTATCCTCTTCAGACACTACTAAAATGGTCATCATCATCATAAGCCATGACACATGTGGGAAGATATCAAAAACCAATGAGTATAATAATACTCAGTATGATATTCCAAAATCAGTTTTTTTAAAGCATCAAGTGATTCATCTCATAATAGTATACAATAATAACAAAAACATATATGTACTCATTACATATAATGTGTCTCAGCGCTATCAACAATACTGCTAGAACTATAATATTGTTTGAGGTACTTAGTAATTATCATTATAGGATTACTCACTCCACTATCTATGTTGTTACTAGTGATGTGTATCCAAGAGATCATCATCATTGGGACCTTCTAATAATGTACTCACCAGATCTCAAAATATTTCTTCATCTTGGCCAGTGATCAATCCTTGGTCCACTAGGGGAAAACCCTTACATTTTATACCGACTATATAAAGTATTTAAACCATGTTCTTGGTTTTCATGTTTATTCCATGAACTCCACCTATTAATGATAGAGGATAAAAACCTTTTCCAACAGGGGTATGCACTGAACTCCATCCAATACTGCACTGATAGTAGGGAACATAATACAATAATGAGGATGTAATGACATACAATATACCTAAGGGAAATTAGAAAGGTATCACACTCAAATTAACCTAGTATATAATGAATTTATTGAGAGAATTCATACATATTTGAGTATGTACACATAGTGTACTTTCTGTACACTGTGTGTACAGCTAAAGATGGACATGATTGTGTCTATTAAAATTTTCATATACCTGAACTCATATACCTGAGACATTCCCATGGGTGTCTGTGTACCTGGTCGTTTCTGAGTATAATGATCATTCTGTATACACTAGTAATTTCTAAGAACAAGGATTAACCACTATGAAATTATAGTTCATGTTTATCCATCAAGATTAATATAATATCTCTACCAAGTGGTCACATGGCATTGGGTACAGATGACATAGAATTTAACCCTTATCACTTTTTTGAAAACCCTAGTACTATAACTAGTTCGACACATGTCATGTAATGAAAAACTACACACCATGTACTTTGGGAAATTAAATATCCCATGGATCATTCATGTGTCATATGGATCTGTCATCAACCCATTTAGCTTATAACTAAACTCAGATCTATGATCGGTTGACCCTTTCCATCACCACTCATCAGAAACCTGGTATCGTTCCTATCATAAATCAATGAATAAAACCACACCTTCACCACCACATGTATAAATGGGGTGAATGAGGAACACCCATGGGTCAAATAAACCTCATTTAATCCTATTTTTCATTACCTAAATCAAAAAATAAATCATGAATATCACCCAAAATATTGATTCATTAAATCAAAGAATCGTTGTCCAGTCATCAAATACTCAGTAATCGTTAAACCATAGGCCAAATGGATTCATCCCAAATAATGTGTGAGGAAATGTGGGGGAAAAATAAAAAATCAACATGTGGAATAAACCTCATTATCAATTGGTTTCAGCCTTTATCTATTATCCATGGATACATGAATCTAGGGAATAATCAATAATGTATAAATACCTTAGTTGAAAAATAAAATAACCATCTATGCACGAATCCTTTTTTGTATATGGAATTTTTTCACATTTGATAGGGGATAAATAAATTAGTTCAATAAAAATAAAAAATATATACTACCTTGATTTGGATTAATAGATAGTGATGGATGATCATATGTTCTTGGTGGTGGTGATATGTATACGACGATTGGAAAAGATGATTCGTGTTTATTTATTAGGATCTAATGCATTCAATAAGCTATCCTCCAAAATATCCTCTATATATCTATGGTCATGCATATAAACATGGGATTTTTTCATAGAAATATATTTATATGAGAAATCACATAATATAATATTACTGAAATAAATTGTTTTAATTAGTGAAATTATTTAAAAATTCATCCACTTCCTCTCCCAACTCGAGCATATAATGTGATCAAAGGGTATGTCACACCTAATGTATAACCCATAATATAAAATAAAAAACACCCTTATATTTATTATATGAGACTTAATTCTTTAGTTATTCAATATTTTCAGGAAAAAATGCCAACAATGCTAATAAAATATTTAATATTTTCCAAATATAAAATTCAGGCTCATAGTTATTCAGAATATCTCACCACCTTAGATCCTCTCTATAAAAAATTACTAAATATATTTAAATTCCATATGTGAAAAACAGAGACATTACATTCTAAAAACCTTATTGATTTTCATCCCATAATTTAAAAAGTACTACCAATAAATTTGAGGGTATGGAGATAACATATCATAGCACACTCACAGGTTCCCTACTATAGATTCTTGTGCTACCAGCAGAGATACACCAAGGAATCATTCAACCAAGGAGGATCATATATTTCCAATCCCCAATCCACAATTTGTTATCTGTAAAGGAAGCCCCATCGTTAATGTCCATTTTTTCATAATAAAAACATGTGATGGCTCACGCACATACATCCTTAGTTTCATCATGTGGAGGACGTCGTGTAACCAGTACAATTATGGTAGTATGGAAATGTTTTAAACCAAATTTAAAACCATCCAATGTATCTAGAATGTCCCCATTAATCATGGATATATATTTCCTCCTTTAGAAAATATACTCAATCAATGTTGAGGTGAGGCCTTCTATAACACATGGTCTCCCTCCTCGAACACAAAGGGCCTCTATCGTTGGTCACACATAATACTATTCATGGATCTATAAATCCATCATTCAATTTTGCATGAAGTCCTCATTCTCTACCATATATATCACACAAAATGTTCTTTTGTGTACTAAATCGGTTGATTCATTTCATCAAAGTAGTGACATACATGTTCACTTGTATGAGGCCACAAATGGATCTACACAAATTGTTGATTTGTATCAGTTTTTGAATGAAATTAAAACAAGTGTAAGTGATTATCCTAGATATGGATGATGCCTAACATGAAATCCCACATCATTTCCTCCCAAACATGAATGGTCCCCTCATTCTAGATACAAGTTTCTTGGTGAAACACCATGCTCAGACAGAACAGAGTCCCAATGGTCTACACCAATACATTCCAAAATCACATAGTGATTTATGATCATTTTTTAGAAAAATATTAGAGGTAAATATATGGATATAGAATATCTACTACACATAATCATGTCCAAATATCATTATTGTACTTGTCTCTCATATAAAAAAGATGTTTCCTGACTTGGTGTGTTGGTCTATGATCACTGAAATGACATCATGCCTTATATAATTTTTAGGTATCCCGGTCATCAAGACCAATTATATTTCATCACTCATATAATCTAGAACGAAATTTTATTGAGATAATCCTTTTGGGACATAGTGGTCAACCTTCTCCAATTGAAATGTGATGTGTTATAACGACCCATACTTTACATACATTGTTATTACTTCAGAATTTATGCACACTTATTACAACATATAAAAAAACCATGAAAGGACCGTATAGGTATAGAGTCTTTAGAAACTGGGAAACATAAACAACTGGTTCATAAAGCATCTACTTTTCCTCCCATTTATTTCATCATATCTAGAGTCCCTTTTTGGAATATTCTACATAATAACCTTCTTCCTGACCTGGGTAAATAAAACATACAAAAGGGTGACCTCAAATGATCAGTAAGGGTAAACAAAATAAATATCAATCACATCATATAAATAAGCACATGACTTTTTGAAATCTTAACCTTCAAAAGAGATCATAATTTCATAACATGGGATAAATCATAGTAGTGAAATGTAATCCCAATAATCATAACTTAAAACCTGAAACATTGTGGCATACACACATAATCGTAGAGAATCAAATCTTATTAGTCAAGACTCATTTCAAAGACTATCTTAGTGGACAAAGTCCATTTATGAACCGAGTCACCCTCGTTTCAGTCCTGTTTCACTGAACCGGTATAACCTACCGTTCCAGCCATGTCTATCTCATGAGATATAAAATCATTACCCAATGCATTGGAGGGAGATATAGGTCCCACCCATCTCATAATTATACCATTCTTATGTGTGCCACAAAATCATAAACCGTACATCCTAGCATAACCCATGTAATAAAAATGGGAATCTTAAACATTGTGACATCATAAAACAATTCATATACGATAAAGGAATTCATAAAAATAATTCCATCACAACATAATCAAATCAATGTAATAATAGGGATAAAAACAGAACCCTTTATTATCTTAGATGGAAAATAATTTTGATAAAACACTTGAACTTCATTCTTGAGGAAAATATCCTTTATAATTCAAAAACACTTTTACATTCATAACATGTCATACAATTTTAAACTAAAAGAAGTTGATTAAAAATAAAATAGAAATCTTGTAAAGGAATATTTTTGGAAATAATGTTTTAAAAATACATTCATGCCGTATAAGTTTAAAAAAAGATTCTTCGTACATTTGTCGGAAAAGTCAAAAAGTACCTCGTGTGAAAAATGACAAAAGATTCCTTTCACATCCTTTACTAAAAATTCACCGAATGGTAAAATTGGATTTAAACAATTTTATGTGGATGGAAACAATAGTACATATTGAGGAATCATGGATGTTGATGATAAAATACACCCCAGTTAATACCAAAGTATAAACAATCTCGGATAAAAATGAGATTGTGATATTTCCCTTACCTTAGGTCCGATATGCTTTGTACGTGTCTGAATCTCCTACATAATGATTTAAATAATTTTATTGACTTATTCCAGAATCATACTTATTTTTATTATATCTTATTTGGTCATATTCTTTGCTCCTTAGTTGTAATATTTCATTGCTACTTGTTATTCGGTTGTTTAAAACTTTTTTTTCTTATGCGTGTTTTGTCGAATAAATTCTTATTCTTCTCTTTAGCTTATAGATACCTCATTTCAGGAATGGTATTAGTGTAATATATATCATATTCATTCATTAAATTCATTTATATAATCATTATGAAATGAATATCATGTAGAACGAGTCGCATCACATCGTGGAGACGGTATTCCTTACGTACGCACGAGTGATGATATCGTTCATATGATCGTGGAATTGTATTGGAGTGTATGTATACTATTTCAGAATTACTATCACTTTATAATAGTCATATATAGTCATTATTTACCCCGTTATACCCATCCAAGTAAGGTGGTGGTGGAAAATAGATTACACCACGGCGTGGAGACGGTATTCCGTACGTACGCACGCGCGGCGATTTCTTTTTCCGTAGGATGGATAGATGGTGAAATAGGGTTGTTTCATACTTATAATAACATATCAGTATATGAGTGATACATATGTTATTACTTCATAATGAAACAACTAAATAAGAATAAGTGGAAGAAAAAAAATAAAGATGAACGAATCGGTAACGGACATTACCTCTTCTTTGAAGTGCTTCTTTGAGACCTCCTTTTAGGGCAATAAATAGGTCTTTGAATAAGACCATAACCACTAGGATGTCTCTAGGGAAGTGGAGAGGAGAAAATTTCAGGGTTTGGCCGAGCTTGAAGGCTCAAAGTGGTGTTAGGAAGAGAGGGAGGAGGTGCCCTTTTATAAGGGAGGAGAGGGACACCTTTGGAATAACTAAAAATATTATTTTATTATAAAGTCAAGTTCGGTTTTAAATAGCTCAAAATTGATTTATTTAGAGGCTAATGTGGGGATGGGTCGAAATAATCTCATCCAATTGAATTTAGACAAGTTTAGGTTCCTATTTTAACATTATCATTTATATTTAACATTAAGTTAAATAATTTTACTTTTACCGTGTCTTCTTGTGTTCTTATACTATAAGGTTAATACTTACTATAAGCAGCCAAACGAACCCCAAGTTGTTTATTATTAATATATATAACTTTATATAAGTCATTTTGCCGAACCATAGATTTTTTGGAATAAAATAACAATTAATAATATAATATGTTTTTTAAAAACGATTTTATGTCAATTTTGACACTATTTAGTAATTAATTTTTGTGAAAATCATAACAGAATGATTAGTTCGAAAAAAGTTAATTAAATCAATACTAACATGTCATATTAATCTAGAAAATTAGTGTAAAATATTAAAAGTGTCAAATTACATTTATTTTGGTGTTTATAACATCAATTATGTCAATATTTCATTATTAAGATAATTACTGCATCATCTTTGTGTCATAAATAAAATAAATTATTTAATGTTTAAAAATTACAAATAAAATATCATTATGTCGAAAATCTTATTATCTTTCTAATAAATATTTATAGTCGAATTTATCTTATGTATGACCCCATATTAAAAATTATTTAGTTATTAAACTTTGATTTTAACTATTTTAACCCTTCTTTAAATAAATTAATAATAAATGTCCTAATCTAATCCAAGTGGATCTAAATGTCATATATTATTTCTAAGTTTGTTTTTGGTCGAATTTCACTTGTCCAATAGAATTAGGACATGTGTTAGGGTAATAATAATATCATTTTTACCCTTAATTACCCTATTTATTTTTAACCGTGGTAAAAAAAAGTAAAAAGTTACTATTCACCAAAAAATAATTTTCATCTCATTGAAACAAATTTTACTTATTGACATCAACCGTGTCTCTCGTATTTTTTGAATTCCACTCACAGAAGTGGTAAAATTATGTTTTATGAAAAATTCAGTTTTTTAACTACCACTTAGTGGTTTCACTATTCATCAAAAATTGAAAGTTTTCAGAAAAATACCAAAATTTCAACCTAGGCTAATTTCGATATTACGAATCCAAAAATGAAGTCCATTTTGAAATATAAAATTTATAAAATTTCAAAAAGTGGTTATTACTATTTATAATGGCTAGTTTTAATAATATTTTAATAGTATATCATTGTTTAGTGAAACTCGGTATTGCGTACGACGCAAGCTATCGGGGAAGGTTGCGATTTCGTATAAAGAAAGCCAAGAAAGTGTTGTGTGTAGAAAAATATTCCTTTAATGATTTATATAACATAAAAGTCTTGGTTGTTACATTCTACCCCCCTTAAAATTAATTTCACCCTCGAAATTCGTCACTTTGTAACAAACAGATGAGGATACCTCTCCCTCATCATATCCTCAAGATCCCATGTAGCTTCTTCTAATTGATGATTCCTCCATAAAACATTCACCAATTGAGTGGTATTGTTTCATAGGACTTTTTCGCTACGATCCAGAATCTCTATTGGTTGTTCTTCATAAGAAAGATCTCGCTCCAGCGGTACAACTTCTGAGCTGAGTACATGTGAAAGATCAGGTATGTACTTTCTCAGGAGAGATACATGGAACACATCGTGAACTTGAGAGAGATTCGGTGGAAGCACCAATCGGTATGCTACCTTCCCAACACGGTCCAGTATTTCTAAAGGACCGATATATCTAGGGCTCAACTTCCCCTTCTTTCCAAATCTCATAACCCTCTTCCAGGGAGATATTCGTAAGAAAACTTTATCACCCACTTCAAACTCTAGGTCTTTTCTTCGGTTGTCGGCATAACTTTTCTGTCTACTATGACCTACTATTATGTGTTGTTGAATAGATCTGACCTTTTCTGCCATTTCATTAACGAAATCGGGTCTTAATAGCTTTCTTTCCGCAACTTCATCCCAGCAAGTTGGAGTCCTGCATTTCTTTCCATAGAGAGATTCATAAGGAGCCATCTGAATACTGGAGTGAAAGCTATTATTATAAGAAAATTCCACCAAAGGTAGGTGTTGATCCCAAACACCTTTGAAATCCATAGAGCAATATCTCAACATATCTTCTACAGTTTGAATTGTTCTCTCAGACTGACCGTCTGTCTGAGGATGATAAGTAGTGCTAAAAATCAACTCTGTATCCAGAGTATGCTCAAGACTTCTCCAGAACATCGAGGTAAATCTCGGATCCTGATCAGTATATAGAAAATGGTACTCCATGAAATCTTACCACTTACTTTACATATATCCTGGCAAGCTGATCCAGAGTGACATCCTCTCTAATAGAAATGAAGTGTGCAGACTTTGTAAGATGATCAACTATGACCCAGATAGCATTATTTCCTTTGGATGTTTTAGGAAGTCCTGTGACAAAGTCCATAGTGATGTTTTCCCATTTCCATTCGGGTATGGGTAATGGTTGTAACATCCCCTTAGACTTTTGTCTCTCAGCTTTAACTTGTTGAAAAACCAAGCATCGAGAGACATATTCAGCAATATCTCTTTTCATGCCATCCCACTATAAGTACTCTTTTAGGTCCCTATACATCTTCATGCTTCCAGGATGAATAGAGAATGAAGAACTATGAGCCTCATCCAGTAGCTCCTTCTTTAATTCGGGGATGGGAGGAACACAAACCCGATTCCTAAACTTTATTATCCCATCACAATCAAGGATGAATTCTGGAACATTTCTCACCTTCTTTTGTAACTCGATAACTTCTTTCTGTGCCTCTTTAATCTTCACATGTATAGATGGTTGAACATTCATTTGAGAAAGATACGATTATCCCCTTTCATTATAATTTGAAGATTTATCCTTTGTAAATCCATAAATATTGGATCTTTTGTGATCCTCATCATGGATAAACTAGCATGGTCTTGTCGACTTAATGCATCTGCCACCTTTTTTTCATTCCCAGGGTGGTAATGGATTGAGTAGTCATAATCCTTAATCAGCTCCAACCATCTTCTTTGGCGCATATTCAGCTCCTTTTGTGTGAAAATATACATTAAACTTTTATGATCAGTATAAATGTCACACCTTTATCCATAAAGATAATGCATCCAAATCTTTAATGAAAATATTACTACAACTAACTCCAAATCATGAGTTGGGTAATTTTTCTCATGTATTTTAAACTATCGTGAGGCATAAGCTATCACCATATCATTTTGCATAAGAACACACCCCAATCCCTTCTTGGATGAATCACTATAGATCACAAACCATTCTCCACTACAAGGCAGTGTGAGAACAGGTGCACTGGATAACCTTCTTTTCAACTCCTTGAAATTCTCTTCACATTCCTCCATCCAAACAAACTTAACTCCTATCCGAGTCAACTTGGTGAGTGGATTAGATAATCGTGAAAAATCTTTCACAAAACGTCGATAATATCCAGCCAAACCAAGAAAACATCGGATCTCAGTTACTGTTGTTGGTCTCGACCATCTTTCGATAACCTCTGTTTTTGATGGATCCACAGATATCCCCTCTTTTGAGATTATGTGACACAAAAATGCAACTTTTTGAAGCCAAAATTCACACTTGGTAAATTTGACATAAAGCTCCTCCTTTCTCAGGGTCTTCAATATAATTCTCAAGTGATCTTCATGTTCTTCCTTTCTATTTGAATAGACATGAATATCATCTATAAAGACTACCACAAACTGATCATGATAGTCTCTAAAGACTCTATTCATCAGATCCATGAAGATAGCAGGGGCATTAGTAAGACCAAATGGAATCACTATAAATTCATAGTGTCCATACCTTGTACGGAAATCCGTATTTGGTATATCCTCCCTTTTGACCCATAATTGATGATACCCTAAATGAAGATCAATCTTGGAAAAGTATTGAGCTCCGCACAGTTGGTCAAATAGGTCATCAATGCGCGGGATAAGATATTTTTTCTTGATAGTAATCTTGTTAAGTTCTTGATAATCAATGCAGAGTCTCTTTGATCCATCTTTCTACTTAACTAACAGAACAGGTGCTCCCCAAGGTGACGCACTAGGGCGTATGAACCCCTTATCAAGATTCTCTTGGAGTTTCTTCTCCAATTCCTACAACTCAATCGGGGCCATTATATAAGGTGTCTTTGAAATAGGCAAAGCACCCTGTACGAGTTCTATTGAAAACTCAACTTCATTATTCGGTGGAAGAACCGTTAATTCCTCCAGAAAGACATCATCAAACTCCTGTACAATGGGCATATTATTAATTGTGAGTTTCTCACCAACCATTTGAGATAAATAACCTTTATTTAGTGGAATCAAGACCCATAAAATGGAAGGAATTTTCACTTGAAGGTTTTGTTCATCCTTGCATCGATAGACGATCATAGATTGATCTGGAATATGAAATGTGACTTCCCTTATTTGGAAATTGATATGAGCTTCATGTAGAGAAAGTCAATCCATGCCAAGAATCACATCAAATTACACTATAGGAAGGATCACAAGATTTGCAGGAAGAACTTTCCCACAAACTTCAATCGGAGAAGAATTATAAACTATTGATGCGACTGTTGTGCCATTAGGTGTGGTCATAGCTAACTCAACATCTAATTTTTGTGGTAATACGGTGATACCCTTAGAAAATTCTTCAGAAATAAAGTAGTGGGTGGATCTAGAATCAAATAAAACATTTTCTACTTTAGAGTGGATGGTAAGTGTACCTTTCACCACATCTTTATCGTACTCCACATCGCTGATAGAAATTGCATGTGACTTTCCTTTGTCATTAGCCTTAAGAGTTTGTTGACGTCGACCATCATCATAAACCCTTGGATTAGGGCATTTATTGGCATAATATCCCATCTCCTTGCACTTGAAACATTGAAGTGTAGTAGGTTCATTCTATGTGTCCCTTCCTTTGTTTGCATCATTAGACATCTTCTTCCCATCATCGCGGCATTCACATGCCCGATGACCTTCCTTTCCACATTTGAAACATTTACTTGTCGCTTTAAGACAACTCCCTCCATGTTTCTTTCCACACTTTGAGCATATGGGAAATCTCATCTTACTCCAATATCCATCTCAACTTTGAGGGCACATCGAACGATTTCCTCGTAGCTATTGAAGTCCCTTATGGATAATGCCCTTTGAAGACTTGGTTTTAAGCCCCTAAAGAATCGATCGATCTTACTCTTAGGTTGGATAATAATACCAGAATCGTACCTTGCAAGTCTTGTAAAATTTGCTTTATAGGTACCAACAGATTCATCATCCTTCTGCTTCAGTTCAAGAAACTCTTTCTCCATCTTTGTTCGGAGAATATGAGGGAAGTACTTATTGAAAAATAAGTTCTTGAACTCGTCCCATTCCATGGACTCAATTTCATCCCTTTGCCTCGTATTCTTAATTAGATTCCACGATTGATCAGAATAACCTTCCAAATGATACACTGATAAGATGAATTTATCATGCTCAGAACATTAAAGAACTGAAAATATCTTTTAAGTTGTACTAATCCATTGTTCAGCAACTAATGGTTTAGTAGACCCACTGAATGAAGGTGGACGATGTCTCATGAAGGATTCAACAGAATGTTTCTCCTTCCTTTGCTAATTTAGAGGTCCTGCATGATTCATAGCTTGAGAAAGTTGTGTGAGCATGGCTACAAGATTTTTCATTCCAGCTCCCATAACGTTTGGTTGCTCAGGGGGACAATCATTGCATTGCCCGTCGCATTTCGCATTAACACGGTTCCTTCGGGTTCCAGCAATTGATTAAAACCAATAATAATAGTGTGAGCAACACTAATTATAATAGGAAAATCACATAATCAAGAATAAAATTTCACACTTAAGGTCTTATCCTAGGTTATTCATGGCCATTTCTAAAACACTAAGATTGTGTTCTATTCTTAGACTTATCCATAGGGTTCTTACTATGGCTTTCACATACTAGTTTCCAAAGGTTGGCTATACCTTTCCTCTGATACCAACTATAACGACCCATACATTACATACATTGTTATTACTTCATAATTGAAGCACACTTATTACAACATATAACAAATCCCAGAAAGGACCATATAGGTATAGTGTCTTTAGAAAC
The DNA here is from genome assembly GCA_963277665.1 of Viscum album. Taxonomy (NCBI): domain Eukaryota; kingdom Viridiplantae; phylum Streptophyta; class Magnoliopsida; order Santalales; family Viscaceae; genus Viscum; species Viscum album. The sequence continues at coordinate 496,948,285 of OY728132.1, forward strand.
TGGTAAACATAAACAAACTGGTTCATAAAGCATCTACTTTGCCTCCCATTTATTTCATCATATCTAGAGTCCCTTTTTTCATATTCTACTTAATAACCTTCTTCCTGACCTGGGGAAATAAAACATACAAAAGGGTGATCTCAAATGCTCAGTAAGGGTAAACAAAAGAAATATCAATCACATCATATACATAAGCACATAACTTTTGGAAATCTTAACCTGCAAAAGAGATCATAATTTCATAACATGGGATAAATCATAGTAGTGAAATGTAATCCCAATAATCATAACTTAAAACATGAATCTTTGTGTCATACACACATAATCATAGATAATCGTATCTTGTTAGTCAAGACTCATTGCCAAGACTATCTTAGTGGACAAATTCCATTTCTAAACCGAGTCACCCTCGTTTCAGTCCTGTTTCACTGAACCGGTATAACCTACCGTTCCAACCATGTCTATCTCATGAGATAAAAAATCTTTACCCAATGTACTGGAGGGAGATATAGGTCCCACCCATTTCATAATGATACCATTCTTATGTGTACCACAAAATCATAAACCATACATCATAGCATAACCCATGTAATAAAAATGGGAATCTTAAACATCGTGACATCATAAAACAATTCATATACGATAAAGGAATTCATAAAAATAATTCCATCACAACATAATCAAATCAATGTAATAATAGGGATAAAAACAGAACCCTTTATTATCTTAGATGGAAAATAATTTTGATAAAACACTTGAACTTCATTCTTGAGGAAAATATCCTCTCTACTTCAAAAATATTTTTCCTTTTTAAAATTTCATACAATTTTAAACTAAAAGAAGTTGATTAAAAATAAAACTGAAAACTTGTAAAGGAATATTTTTGGAAATAATTTTTTAAAAATCCATTCATGTTGTATAAGTTAAAAAAACATTCTTTGTACTTTTGTCGGAAAAGTCAAAAAGCACCTCGTGTGAAAAACGACAAAAGATTCCTTTCATATCCTTTACTAAAAACTCACCGAAGGGAAAAATTGGATTTAAACAATTTGAGTTGGATGGAAATGGTATTACATATTGAGGAAACATTGATGTGGATGATAAAATACACCCCAGTAAATACCAAAGTATAAACAATCTCATATAAAAATGAGATTGTGATATTTCCCTTACCTTAGGTCCGATATGCTTTGTACGTGTCCGAACCTCCTATATAATGATTTAAATAATGTTCTTGACTTATTCCAGAATCATACTTATTTTAATGATATCATATTTGGTCATATTCTTAGCTTCTTAGTAGTAATATTTCATTGCTACTTGTTATTCGGGTGTTTATAACTTTTTGTTCTTATGTGTGTTTTGACGAATAAATTCTTATTCTTATCTTTAGGTTATAGATAACTCATTTACAGAATGGTATTAGTGAAATATATATCATTTTAATTCATTCAATTCATTTATATAATCATTATGAAATGAAGATCATGTAGAACGAGTCGCATCACATCGTGGAGATGGTATTCTGTACGTACGCACGAGTGATGATATCATTCCTATGATCGTGGAATTGTATTGGAGTGTATGTATACTATTTCAGAATTAGTTTCACTTTATAATAGTCATATATAGTCATTATTTACACCATTATACCCATCCAAGTAAGGTGGTGGTGGAAAATAGATTACACCACGGCGTGGAGACGGTATTTCATACGTACGCACGCGCGGTGATTTCTTTTTCCGTAGGATGGATAGATAGTGAAATAGGGTTGTTTCATATTTATAATAACATATAAGTATATGAGTGATACTTATGTTATTACTTCATAATGAAAAAACTAATGAAGAATAAGTGGAAGAAGAATTAAAGATGAAAGAATCGGTAACGAACATTACCTCTTCTTTGAAGTGCTTCATTGAGACCTCCATTTAGGGCACTAAAAGAGGTATTTGAAGAAGACCGGAACCCCTAGGATGTCTCTAGGAAAGTGGAGAGGAGAACTTTTCAGGGTTTGGCCGAGTTTGAATGCTCAAAGTGGTGTGAGGAAGAGAGGGAGGAGGTGCCCTTTTATAAGGGAGGAGAGGGGCACCTTTGGAATAACTAAAAATATTATTTTATTATAAAGTCAAGTTCGGTATTAAATAGCTCTAAAATGATTTATTTCGAGGCTAAGGTGGGGATGGGTCGAAATACTCTCATTAAATACAATTTAGACAAGTTTATGTTCCTATTTTAACCTTATCATTTAGATTTAACATTAAGTTAAATAATTTGACTTTTACTGTGTCTTCTTGTGTTCTTATACTATAAGTTTAGTAAACTTACTATAAGCAGCCGAACGAACCCCGAGTTGTTTATTGTTAATATATATAACCTTATCTAAGTCATTTGGAAGAACCTTAGATTTTTAGGAATAAAATAACAATTACTAATTAAATATTTGTTTTAAAAACTATTTTATATCAATTTTGACACTATTTAGTAATTAATTTTTGTGAAAATTATAACAGAATGATTAGTTCAAAAAAAGTTAATTAAATCAATACTAACATGTCATATTAATCTAGAAAATTAGTTTAATTTATAAAAAGTGTCAAATTACATTTAATTTGGTGTTTATAACATCAATTATGTCAATATTTTATTAATAAGACAATTACTGCATAATCTTTGTGTCATAAATAAAATAAATTATTTAATGTTTAAAAATTAAAAATAAAGTACCATTATGTAGGACATCTTTTTATCATTCTAATGAATATTTATAGTCATATTTATCTAATGTATAACCCCGTATTAAAAATTATTTAGTTATTAAGCATTGATTTTAACTATTTTAACCCTTCTTTAAATAAAATAATAATAAATGTCCTAATCTAATCAAAGTGGGCCTAAATGTCATATTTTATTCCTAAGATTGTTTTTTGTAGAATTTCACTTGTCCAATAGAATTAGGACATGTGTTAGGGTAATAATAATATCATTTTTACCCTTAATTACCCTATTTATTTTTAACCGTGGTAAAAAAAAGTGAAAAGTTACTATTCACCAAAAAAATATTTTCATCTCATTGAACCACATTTTACTTACTAACATCAACGGTGTCTCTCGGATTTTTGAAATTCCACTCACAGAAGCGGTAAAATTACGTTTTATGAAAAATTCAGTTTTTTAACTACCACTTAGTGGTTTCACTATTAATCAAAAATTGAAAGTTTTCAGAAAAATACCAAAATTTCACCCTAGGATAATTTTGATATTACAGATCCAAAAATGAAGTCCATTTTGAAAAATAAAATATATAAAAGTTAAAAAAGTGGTTATTACTATTCATAACGGCTAGTTTTAATAATATTTTAATAGTATATCATTGTTTAGTGAAACTCGGTATTGCGTACGACGCAAGCTATCGGGGAAGGTCGCGATTTCGTGTAAATCAAGCCAAGAAAGTGTTGTGTGTAGAAAAACATTCCTTTGATGATTTATATAACATAAATGTCTCGGGTGTTATATGTGTCATGAGAGAAACTCTTATAAACTCTTCATTATGAGTGAATAATAAAATTGTAACACCCAAAAATGATAAAGGGTTAAATAACTAAATGATATGACTCAGGTCAATAAGGTGATCCTTTTTTTGGGAGCCTGTCTGATTAGAATTCCATAGTCAAGCATTCATGTCCTCGAGTAGTGATCTTGATGGGTGACCTTCTGAGAAATTTCTCAGGTGTGTGTGAGTGAGGAAAAAAACACGGGAACAGACATGTGTTGGCATGTGGGGACTGTCATAAGTCAGATGCCCCACTCTGGCATGTGGGTGGGCCCTAGGGTGGGGACCATGTGTCTGCGGGGCAACTGGTGGTACCTGGCGGGATTGGACCTGATGGCCCTGTTAAGGAAAGATGTTTGTGTTGTCATTTGGACCCAGTTGATACATTTTGTATTAGAGGAGGAACCCCGCCTTATGTACAGTGCACTACCTAGGTTGAGATATAGGGTCCACAACCAGGGTTTTGTGCTCTAAAAGGGGTGATTGTAACACCCCCAAAAGATAAAGGGTTAAATGACTAAATGATATGTCTCATGCCAACAAGGTGCACCTTCCTTTTCTATAGCCTATCTGATTAGAACCCCCCACATAAACGTGCTTGGCCTAGATTAGTTATTAGGATGGGTGACCTTATTGGAAGTTTTACAAGGGTGTGTGTGAGTGAGGACAAAACACATTGGAAAAAATATGTGTTGGCCTGTGTGTATTATCATTAGTCGGATGACACGTTCAGCCATGTGGGTGAGCCCCAGGGTGGGGGCCACGTGTCTGTGGGGAAACTAGTGGTACCTGGCGAGCCAAGACTCGATGACCATGCTAAGGCGGGGTGTTTTTCCTATCATTGGGACACAGTTTTACAAAAACTGATGTCAAAGATCCTACGACAACTTTTCCACACATTGATTTACCATTAATGGGGATGTATGAAACACCCTAACAACCTCCTCCAAAAACATTATCAGTTCCATGGATATTTTGCTAAAAAGAATAATGTTCTCTCCAAATTTATAAAATACGTCATCAATATATCCAGTTCGGGCATGTGGATATGACTCATGTCAATAAGGTGCACCTTCTTTTTCAGAAACCTGTCAGATTAGAACTCTACAGTTAAGCATGCTTGACCTGGAGTAGTGATCAGGATGGGCGACCTTCTAAGATGTTTCCCAGGGTGTGTGTGAGTGAAGAAAAAACAAAATGGAAAGGACATGTGATGGCCTGTGGAAACTGTCATTAGTCAGATGACCCATTCAAGCACATGGGTTGGCCCTAGGGTGGGGACCATGTGTCTGTGGGGAAACTGGTGGTACCAGGTGGGCCAGGACCCAACATCTATGTTAAGGCGGGGAGTTTGTGCTATCACCGAAACCCAGTTGTTACAAAACCTAATGTCAGAGATCCTAGGACATCTTTACCACACATAGATTTACCATTAATGGGGATGTATAATACTCCATAACAACCTCCTCCCGTAACATTTATAGTTCCATGTCTAGTCCACTAAAAAGAATAATGTTCTCCCCACCTTCAAAAAATACATCATCAGTGTATCTAGAAGAAATCAAATTATATAAGGTCTCACTGTCGGTCTATCCATGCCGATTTTCACTAACATGCAATAGAAGAATTGTTGGAAATATTCATTGATCAGAGTTATGACACAACATAATTTTTTACAGTAGAGAGTTAAAATAAATCTATCTTCTTTCCTTTCATAAAAAAAACTGATAACAATATCTATTTTAAAGAGTGTCTTCCACCATGTTCCCTTACACTAGAGTATAGACTGTCTCAATGTCTTATTCCTCGAGAAACACTACCCTTTCCCAATGTCTCAAGTGAAGATCCATCTATGAGAAGACATACATCATAATCCTTTTGACATAGAAGATTATAAACTCCTCACCCATAAGGTAGTGTAACCACATATTCTAGGTGAAGACTACCACTACTAACTATGGATCATGGTTCATATTGGATTTATCTTATGGTCTTGAATTCTGATACAAGTACGCAATCACATCATACCACTGAATTAGTAGAAAACCATGTATTCTACCTTAGGAATCATTGAATAATATGTTTTTGACACCCTCCTATGGAAATATAATGATGGATGTTCTCATCAACCCCTGACTCAACTCTAGAAAAGCATTTTGCAACCATTTCTCCTATATGGAATGTTGCCCCTTCTTGCTCTAAGTAGTCAAAGTTGGTGATATCTTAGAGAAACTAATAATAAATACACAACAGTATCTTATAATCCCATAGAAGGTTCTTACCTCCATCACGATCTTTGGTGGACCCCATGCTAACACTTCCTTGACCTTAGTTGTGTAAATTTCTACACGCTCAGTTTTGATGAAATTAATACAAAATTGTATCTGGTGAATCCAGAATGATCACTATGGGATATACATATAAATATGTTTCAATTTGTGTGGTTCTAGAAATATATTCACATGTCTCATATTTTATTCCATATGAATCGAGTAAACTAGTGTATTTTCAATGAAGACCACCCAAGACTAGTCTGATAAATGCTAAAATATCAATTTCATGAGTCTCATAAAAACTAGTGGGGAACTCATCATTATAGAATGAATCACCATGTACAAATAGTGACCATAAAAATAGATGCATTTCATCATCATTATATCAACATCTCATACTCAAAACTAGTGAAACATTAACTGATTTTAATCTATGAGAACCATCTCACACCTCTCAAGAGAATGAAGATGTCGTTGTTCTTAGTAGTGGCTAATTATTCATTACATTCACCATATTTTGGATAAGATAATACTTTCACAAAATCAATCCCTCATCATATGTTTTAAAAAAAACTAGCGATTCCTAGGGGAAACACTAGTTCTCATGAATCCTTACATGTGTAAGTCATCTAACTACACTCTCATATCTCAAAGATATGTGGGAGAAATATGTAAGGATGATTATGAAATCATGGCCATCCTATGGTTTTTATGAATGAATATGCTTATATCTTAGCGGGAATGTAAGACCAAAATGTCCTTAAGAAAGGAATCATCCTACTATTCCTCCACCGTAGGAAACTAGTAGCCTATAGCAAACACTGCTCAAGGAGCCATTCTGTCCACATTTTGAGTAATAAGCTACACTATTTATTATATGTGAATATTATACTTTACCATGGTTTCCTTATCACCCATGAAGGGAATGATCATCCCATCACTGTAAGAACAATTCATCCTCCTATAAAAGTAGTCAATATAGGAATGAACCATGATTATAAATTGTATACTAAATATTAAATCACAAGGCCTCCTCGCTACTATATTAAGATCCAATATATAAAATTCTCCTCCAAGTGGTATTTTAATCATCCCATGGAAGTGTGTGATCATTAAGTAACCATCTTTTGGAGTTTCAATGTGAAATGATCAAGCCAAAGCTGAAATAGAGTCAATATGTATCAAAATAAGGATCTAGAAAGGATGGAATGACTCACAATTATATCTCTCAGTATTGTAGTTAATAGAGAAAATAAATATATCTCACATCTTATCATCATTGTGTCATTGGTTTCATACAAATCCCATACCAAGAACATTCTTATACCCTTCCTATTATTTACATAGTACGTGGATGAAATATCTAGGGGTGGTGGTTGAAATAAATCAAACAATTTTTCACCTATAGCTACTCTACCCACTACTCAACCACATACACACCCTAAGGACCACCCTGATCCTTCCAATTTCTTTAACTGGGTGGTCAAAATGAAATCACCGTGTTAGTTGTATGATGGATCAAAAAACTCATGTTTTATGTCCTTAAAACCCACATGAGACTAATCATATCTCTCTCACCTCACTCGAGTCATCCTGAGATCCAATAATATAAAATCCTCTATCATTGGATCATATCTAAAAGAAACTTGGACACTCTGATCCATGATAATATCATCGACTACCCACTTCCAATGTCTTTACTCCTTGGTGTCCAATACCAGCACCCGCAGCCGGCATGTACTCTTAATAGAAAATCATCACAACTAATGAAAACACTAGATATCATGAATAAGTGGTAATGAATATATATATCATTGAATTAATAATATAGAAATGATATCCATACTCAATGGTTCATTTCCTGACTAAAAAATAGCATACCATATATAGGGATTATAATGAGAGATCAATAAACTGTTAGGAATATACCACCATTGTTATACTACGATGATGTAGATACATAATCTCTTTGATATGGAATGATTACATTGTTTCTAGATAAAACTCATATATAAAAATGATCTCAATGTATTGCCACATGGGAGATATCTTGTAGTGTGAATGAGTCACCATACTCCACCATCACCGAGAAAAGACCTATATAATAATTAATGTGAGGATTTACACATGATCTATAGGTTCCCTCATAAGTTTTAAAACATATATGAAACTAATATCTAATTATTATCCACCTTGTGGTCTATCTCACACCAATAACATGTAGGTCACTAACTCTAGAACTCAAACATTTCACTCCTCTTGCGTCCATCCTTAGCAAACATTGTTGATTTTGACCACTTCCCATTGGGAGGAAGAATGACCAGAAAACCCAATGGTGGTACCATTACTACTAAAATTCCCTATACCAAAGCCTTATCACTCAAAAGATCATCCTCATGATCATGCTATGAAATACTGTATGTATTACCTAATGGAGGAATTATAAAATAAATAATATATACCATAGTCAAAGAGTATATATATACAACCGACTCAAGAAGTACATGGAATCCACAACCCACTCCTATATAATTCATGTACCATTTTTTCCCAAAAATTAGTGTCTATGTGTAACGAGAAAATATTCATGTCATCAGAGTCACATTGAATTGATGCGTGAGATACCACACTAGAATTAGAGTTTCAATCCTAAAAGATGAACGTGGAACATATTAACACTACTGACATAAATCCTTAACCAATATTGCACCAAGAAAATAGTATATTCTCTGGTACAATGGTTTAAATTAATCATCTTATACCACTCTATCAAGACCATACACACCCTGGGACACATGGAAGGCGATAATCCTTGAGTAAATAGCCCATGCCGACCTCAAATAGGCAAGGTGATAGAGACCACCACTGAGTAGAAAAAACCAATACAAGTTAGACATTAGCCTAATGTACCTACACACACATAAACATCTTCAACACCCTTAAATTATGAGAAAGTGAAAAAACAGATACTAAAAAGAATGCACAACATCTAACCCACATCCATGTATGACAGTCTTACTGAAAGAAATAATGTGAAAAATACAAGCCTAATGGAAACCTACAATGATTCCAAACATCTCCTACTTAGGGGACCACAATCAAATGAAACCACTTAAAAACACCTTGATATTTCTTTCATATCTATTATATGTCTCCTCCCTATCATCCTTGGACACTGTCAAAAAGGAAATTATCTCCATAAGACAATACATGTGAGGTTATATACAAGGAAGGGGTGAGTATAACAACACATTGTAGAACACATTAAAATCACTAATAATAATACATCAAGTGTTTTTAACTCATATCAGTATACATTACAAAAAATGTCCAAGAATACTCATAAAATGAAACTGTTCTCAAGTGGTTTCCACAAATACATCATTTAGTAAGATGATACTTGAGGATAATAGGAAATGGTCATTTTTGGAGTACACACTGCATGATACACACTATCATTGGTGACCCTCAACCAAGAGGTCATGATAATTGGTATTCGCCCAAGAATTATAAAATTTATATGAAAATATCTCATCATCTAAGTAGGGGATCACATGCAGTTCAGCTCGGGGAAACCAAAAACCCTACTATATCTTCTTTTTAGGATGAAAATAAATGAATTGTGCCTACTTGTCTTGACAAAACCAAGAAAACAACTAATTAATAATGAAGGATACCACTTTGGTACCACAAGTGGTTTGGCTGAACTCTTTCCAATACTACACTAGTAGAGTAGAATATAATTCTATTCAAAGGATGTAATGTAACACTATAACCTTATGTGATAGAAATATTGTATCAAACTCAACTTATCATGGTATATATGAATGAGATAAAATGATCTAATCTGTCTCTGATGATGCATACAATGTGTATATAGGGTCCATGGATTGTACCACTAAATAAGGACCTTCTCATGTCTATGACCATGTTTAACTTCCTATTCCCATATAAATAATAAATTACAATGTATATTGATATCTCTTTATAGAAATTCAGGTTTAAGTAAACAGATTAACCAATGTACCCTAACAGAGTCCATGTACATGGATAAGTCTATTCTATTTAGACCATAACCATATATCTTCTAAGATGTGTATAATTCCTCATAAAAGAGATCACATGGAGTGTGGTAGTTACCCCATGGTATGTGATACTTATCATTGCATGAAAACCCTAGCACTGCAACTGTGTCCCATAATGACATGTAATTTAGGATTACACACTATTTAAAATAGTATTTTCATCATTAAATTAATCCTTTGAAGCAAGTTTGGATCTATTCTTCCCACTTTCTACCTTGCTAGGAAATTTCAATTTTAGGTTTTCTAACAAACTCTATCTATGATCATCAAAAAATAGTCTTCAATCTGCTCATAAATAACTCTATCAAGACACACAATCAATTCCATGTGTTAAAATAAGAAGAAAGAGGAACATTGTTCCTATCTAGTCTTCGCCAGGTCACCCTCCATCTTCGAACCTTGATCTCTCACTCGAGAAATAACTCTAGTTTTTAAAAAAATGTGCCAAATAATGGTCGCACCACGATCAAATAACCATTGATCTTAGAACTTAAGTCCAAATAGAATGTATTTTATTGACATGAAAAGAATCAAGGGGGAAAACCATAAACCATAAATGTCCCAAAAAAAGCATGTTTTTTTTTAATTTTGGAATTAATCCTTTGTTTTCTAACATATGAAGGAAGCGGAATAATCCATAATGAAAAAATATATTAAATATAAAATAATGCATTCATTGATGTGAAAATCAATTATTGTTTTTTGAATTTATACGCATATGAAATAGAATAAATCATTGATATGAATGTACATAAATTAAATATCCATCAAAAATTTATATCATTAACTAGAATGTAGTGAACTTATGTAACTATCATTTGGCGGATCCAAAAGCTACATTTGATAATACAATCCTTGGTTATCGATCAGGATCCATTTCATTCATGAAGAAGTCATCCAATGTTTCATTTAAATATTTTATGTTATGGGGATGCTCCTAAGATTTAATCATAACAATATAAATTAATGAAATCATAGGTCATGTAAAACTAATAAAATAAATTTATTTAACTATTTAATTTATTCAAAAAACCACTCATTACCATGGCCAACCCGAGCATCCAGTGCGCTCCATGTTTATACTGTGTCATAGTAAAACAAGTAATCTCAAATAAATCACGGAATTAAATTCATTATAAAAGATTCACTACTGGGTTTATTCAACATTTTTAGGAAAAAACATGCATGTGATATTAATATATTTCATAATTTTTAACTATTAATTCGGATCACACTAGGCCTTGGAATCTCACACCATTTTAGAGCCTGGCTCCAAAAATATTACTAGGTATATTTCAACGATTTACTTGGAATATTGGATACATGAAAAAAATGGATCATTATATCCTGATTTATTTACAAACATTTTTTAATCTAGATCATCCATTCTTACTGGAAATACCATTCCAAATCTCTTCCGCACATTCTATGGGTTTGTAGAGACCCGTTCCAGAATATGGGCCTCTAAGATGGGGTTAATTAGTGGTACACTAATTTTATTAATTTCTTCTTTTTTATTTCAACTTATTAAACATGTTAATGTTATAGAAACACTCAATTAACTTCACTATATCTTCTCATATACAGAATTAATAATAGAGAGAAAAAACCTGATATTTACAAGGTTTTTTGCAATGACCTACTATATTCCATGTTAGTTATTCCCCCAACATGGATTCTATAGTACAATATTATTATCAATTAAAATAAACTATAATTAATCACATATAATCATCACTCTTGAATACACATAATATTATCTTTATTCATAATCACCCAGTATTATCGTAATCCATGCTCACATACTCTAATGTCCCAATATCATCTTCTTTTATCCCCAACACCGTCTTATAGTCTTCATCTACTTACATATCCAAATAAAATAGTTATTCTACTCTCAAATAAAATTGAGAGTTTTATTCAATTATTTAAGGAATTATCTTCTATATTAATAACTTTTAATCTTTCTCCATGATCTTATATAATCATAAATTCCCATATACTATTCATATACTATAAAGGTTTAATAATAATGTTTGTTGGGATTTATTAATAGTTTTGATCACATAAATTTTATCATCTGCCCCTGATAAAAAAATGATCAACGTTGAATTCTCTCATAAAATTTTAAAGTCTCTATCTCACATTGATGTGTGAAATTGATAAACTAAAATTATCAATTCAACTTCTTTCATGAATTTCATGGAATTCCCATACATATGTTTTTCAAACTCTCTGAAGGAAGAATAATAATAATTGAATTACCAAGAATATACTATATATGTTTTTACAATTATCTGAAGTTATATCTCAATTTTATCATGATAATTTATTGTATACCTATTTTATCATTGTTTTTAGAAACTACATTTTTTTAATTCTTAACAGAAAATTTTATTTACATATATAAGGAAACCCATTTCAATGTGAAGTCTCCTCTTTCTTGCAAGCCACTACCTTTCTCTTGAATACCTAATATCCTATATTTATATTTTAAAACACCAAAACTAGGACATGGTATTTTATTGGGGCTCAAAAAAGTTATTTTATGAGAAGGAAATTATTATCCACATTTGAGAAAAAAATCTGTGGATGTACGGAATGTCTCGTAGTGTCCCAATGCAGTTGGGAAAAACCATAAGGGCTTCATGAATCTATTTCATTGTGAATCTCATTGAGTGTGATAAATTATTTTAAAGGCCCTTAATATCACATCCTTTATCATGACCTATGTGTCTCATTGAATCTCTATGTGAAAATGATGTTCATAGTGGTATTCTTATCTTCAAAAAACCCACAATATTAAAATAGTAATTTCTTGGCAAGGTGATTTGACATGTATCGAGTAGCCACCACTTCCTGAAACCACCTTAGGTATAAAAATTATTTCATCTCAATGTGACATGATTTAACCACTTTTAGTGATTTTATTAAACCTGAGTCAATTGATGTTTATTGAATTATTTTAATCTAAAAAACATGGTGTATTCATAGTGATGATTTATTTTATGTCTCTTCCATAACCCATTGACGCATGATCCATTAGTTTTTTAATCTTCAAATATTATATTTAATATGAATGCATGATAAAACCACATCTCTATTCATATAATTATTTTTAGAATCATATTATTTTAAATTCATTTTGCATGGAAGATTTATATTTCATGCAAGGATGTTCCTAACCCCATATAGTAAAAATATCACTCATTCAAGAAAAGTACAATCATGGGAGTCATTGTATACAGATACTCTTTATTATAATCCCTATAAAAGTTAATGGTTGAAATTGAATTCCTAGATTTCATAGAGTTACATGATTGGTGTTACTAAGATCCCCATTATTATTTCAATGTGTTCTAAAATGATGGAATAAAAAAATTCCACTATCCCACATTCCTCTGAATATTGGTTTAGTGAGTCATTATAACTGTTTATATTCCCCTCATAGCTCGGGCCTAAAGCGGAGTTCGACGGCATCAAAAACAATAAGAATAAGGGACTCTCATGGGCCACTCCTCTATGTTTTGTCCCACCATACCACTCCTATATTATCTCTCACATGAGATTGATCATGTTATCCCTATTTGGACCATCCAATATTCTCATAATATGGGATGGAAATGTTTAATTCCTTTCATGAGGATAACCCTTAGGTACCCACAAGTGTGGTTGAGGTTTTCCTTTATCAGCACATGGTTGGAGATATTTTTTTGGTAAGAACGATCATAATAAAATAGCTATAATAATATTTATAGAAAATAATTCCAATACATCCACAAATATTCATCTTGTAAAATAAAAATACATTTTACATATCATTCTTTTAATTATTCATCTTCTCAAATAATTTTTGTTAATGATGGTTACCCCTATATTGAAACATGTATTTGATCATAAGGTATGTCTAGCAATCATCAAAATTAAATAGATAATTTCTCAAGTATGATATCCAATTTTATTAACTAAATCCATAAAAATCACCATTTATCATGACTTCACCTACAACTCACAAGACTTAAATTTACACATTATTGAAAAAATTGAAACACTTGTCCAAATAATCCCCCAAATGTATTTTTTTCAATATATCTTCATGTATTTACAATTATAAATGTGTTGTAAAAACTCCCACTATTGAAAGTATTATTTTAAGGATATATTGGGATAATATTATCTAATAAATTTTACTAAAACTTTTTCTTTTGCATTAAATTATTTTATCTTGAAAACATCTATGACATGGATCACATTATGTAGGTTTTTTATTAAAAATATTTTTTTGTTTGATCTACGTATACCGAGAATAAACTAGCGTATATATGAAGAGTGGTATAGAAAAGGATGTCTATATTGTCCCAAAATTTTCATGCATGTGATTCCATGATAAGAAATTCTGAATTCTCATTTTAGGGATACAATTAATTAAATTTATCAATAAGTTGTTAAATACTTCATACACTTTATCATACACTTCACAATGTTCAGGTGGATAAATATAACCCTCCCTTTATCTCATATTTTTCTAAACCATTAACTTGCATATAATTTATGTTATAAATAAAATAAATAATGACTGATGAATGTGTGATCAGAATACCTAAACATTAAGTTTTTAAATTTGTCCAAATTTTTTAAATTCAATGCAACATAGTAAAAGGGAAGGTTCTTCTTAAGGTTTCTCCCCACTAAGTGATGATAACTTTTCATCCATTTCATAGAAGCTATTAAAATACATAAATTAAAATATCATCATGATATACAGATTTTATAGAATCATACAATATATTTAGTTCCTTACATGTTATTTCAAAACTAGTTAAATAATTGGGAATATGGTTTGACATTATAGTTTCTAAAAAATAACATTCTTTCTTAGAGATTCCTCTAATTATGGGACCCTAATTCCTTCTTAACTCAAATTTTAAATAGTGTTAAATCTCTCTTCCCATTTATAAATTTGAAAAAAGGAAGCATGTGGTGCATTCATTTTACTTTTAAACAACTTTAAATTTCTATTAAGGCTTTTAAGTATTTGATGGTTCTATTTCCTAAATTTTTTCACCTTTCACACAAGACCATAATCACCTTTGTTTATATATCAACTTGTATTTAATTTGTAAGGATAATTTATGTATTTTTATTCCAATTTTTTATAATATTTCAATTTATTTATATAAACAAAAATCCATCTTTTGCATAAATTCTTTGTATTCAATATTGTTTTATATGACTTTACATTGTTATTCTGGTGATGTCTCTTCACTTTAAAAACCTAGGGAATATCTCATGGAAGTATTTTCATGGAAATTTTAGATATGAGAACCTACTATATAAATATTCCGTAAACATATTCTATGAAATTTTATTTTATTTTTATTTTCTCCCAGTGTGAAATTGTGATAAAAACATTGTTACTTCGGTGAATGTTTTTTTAACATTTTTATTCTTCTATTTACATTTCATGTATGACTTGTCATATTTTTTTCTATTACATGCCTTCCATTTTTTTGGTATTATATTGACTTTATTTGAATATATATGAATGAATGTTCCATAGTTTCACTTTTCATAACAGTTACCAATTCTATTTCAATACTCACAAAAATATTCATAACATTGAAATCAGCTCTTTTTATATAAATTATTTTTCTATGGATATATATTCACTAGTGAATGTAATATCTTTTCATTATCATATTGTCACCTAAATTCATCCTTATTTTATTTTTATGTTTTTATTTTTATTCCAAAATTCAAATGAATTGTGACAAAACATCCAATAACACCTATAATAGACTATGCGTTTCTTTATCTTCTTTCCTATTGTATTCTTTACATATTTTAAATTTTTTGAACCATTATATTATTGAGTCTAAAAAACACTTTTTAGGACACTTCAAGGGGGATTTCATTATATCATGTCTCATTCACCCATTATGAGGTCAGATAAATATTTTTTTACCATTCATATATTCCATGATTTTTATTTAAAAACTAAAAAAATGTATGAACTAAAATTAGTACATAATATAGTTTCTAGGTTATTGGTTACATTATTATTAGAGGATGTTTTAATTTTATGATTGGATGATCTAATTCCCTTCTTAATATTATTATAATAAATGTATTCTTGTGTGAGATAATAAATTTTAAAAAAAATTTGTTTATTCTAACTTATGTTGATTCTGGATTCATCATACTCATATATAGCTCTATGAACCTCTTGTTAACTTGTTTCTTCTCATCCTCTAAAATTAACAGTATAGATTTTAAATCCTCATTCTACATCATAATTTTCCCTTCATGCAAGTTTCATGATTCATAAAAGTGGATTTTTTCTCTATTACCTTGTTTTCAATATCCATTATTTGAGTATCACTAAAAACTATAATAACAAATTTAAAATGTTAAAATACATAAAAATATTCCATATAAACAATTATAATGAAATTATACACACAAACATTTATTTGAAATTATTTAATGATTTAAATATTTCTATCATTTAAAATATAAATATATTCATCAATTTCATTCAATGGTATTGTGAGAGTATTATACATGATAAACATTTAAAATAATTATCCTTTCATATCATTAGACAAAACTTCTAGGTTTATTTTTTATACATGAAATCTTTTGAAAATTTGATAAAAACAACCCATAACTTCTATATGATATTCCTTTTGATTTTATTTTATTTCACAACTAATATCACTAAATGATACACAATCAACAAAAAATTAGAATTATATTTCAAAAGAATCATTGTAAATATAATAATTTTAGTCTATAAAACTTTTATTTCCTTTAGTTAGTGGTTTCAATGAATTTAATTCATTATTATATTTATCTTTCATTTCATGTCACTTCTTTCTATTCTTCTGAGTCTTGGTATAAATATGTATATAAGTATCATCACTAGAATCTTTTATATTGTATATATTACATACCAAATCCTTTCTTAAAATAATTTCTTTATATATAATCACTTGGATATTTAAATTGAACCTATATTATTATATAACTTATAGAGCCCTGGGATGGAATAGGTTTTACATAGAAGGTGGTGGGGGTTGAATTAGCGGTAGTCTCATTCTATGAATTTTATTCTTTTCAATTCAATATCATATACTTTTTATGGTTCTCAATCCACTCTATGATTCTCACAGTCTCACTGCATATGCATAAAAAATAAGATAATGAATAACACATAATCACAAAAGGGGAAGCCCCCTAAGAGAACCTTTATTATAAACTACACTATGTTGTGAGAATTTATATTGTCATAATCTAAACTCCCACTAGAGTATTCTCTTACTCAGGGATCCAATTTAGAGGCTTATTCTACTTCCATCCCCAAATGAATGAAATATTTATTTTCTTTCTCTTATCGAGAGACTGATTCCTTGAAATAAAGTGTGATACCCTATAGTATAATCTATTTGATATTCCTCCAAAAGCTTACTAATTCATAATATTTCATGTACACTACATGTAACTTCCATATACACAGATCAAGTCTATTATTCTAGACCAGTAACTCATATCACTTGTGTTTGATCAGATTCTCTCAGTATAAAGAATGAATTTCCTTCAATTCATCTTTCTGATGTTAATCTCCAGAACTCACTTATTTTTAATTGATTGATGCACAAAATTTTAAAATTACACATCATACATGAATTTTATGGTCTTAACAGACATAGCCTACTATAATTCAAGATATATTAAATCATAAGAAATGAATAACTACATCCCATAATAATTATTTTCATTATTATTATTTTATTTTATTTTTAAATAATTTCTTGAGCTTTTAGTGTTTTTCAATGTAATCAACGGTTTCATATTTCATCTTCTACCTTTATAATTTAATTAATAAGAAAAAAATTGATTTAAATATAAATTCATGCATTTGTGATAGTTAATTCTCCACCATTCTTTAAATGAATTTCTTAATGTTTTAATGTTGGTATCTTGTCTTCCTCTTTTCTCACACCACAATAGGTTTGTGGAATAATAGATAGGATCCTTGATAGAAAAAAATTAAGTGATAATTTTAATTAAAAATAATATGATTTATTAATTATTATCAATTATAAAAACCATGTATTTCAATTTTTATAGAATAGTTTGTAATTTGAATCATTGAATGAAAATCGGTTAAAATGTGAAAATTATGTAATTATGTAATTTTGATAGATTTCAATCACCTTGTTTTTTTATCATAACATTTTAAATATATAACAAATTTATTTTATTATTATTTCTAGTATTCACTTATTCTTGGGGGTACATATTTCTCTTCTAGACCATGATATTATTCTAACAGATAGAGGCCCGAAAAAATCAATCATTTCAAAAAATTGTTTAGGTAGATAGAGTGGACCCCTCTCTAGAAAAGAGGAATAAGTCAGGATAAATGCCTACAATTGAGGTGATTGAAATATTATTATAAAAAGTACAGATTGTATCAACTTCAAATAAAATTGTATAAATATTTTCACTCATATGGGGTCTATTGGGAATTCTGAATTGATGGAACATTAATGAATCATTTATTTAGAAACAAAATCATATAGTAAATTGGAGATATATTTTAATAAACATGGAAGGCAGAGATAAATTCTGATTAATGATAACAAAAAATTTGTAATAGCCATTTAGAATACTTTATTCACTGATTATACCATTAATGGGGTAAACCACTATAAAACATTTGGAGGATGAATAATAGAGAAAAAAATATCTCCCTCACCTATAAAAGGAGGTGAACACCTCCTTTCCATATCATCAGTCGACACCACCAAGAAGGATATCTCCATCAAGGATGAGTCCAAATGAAAATATACACAATTTTTTGTTCTTAAGTTTTTTGTTTCGTTATTTTTTTCAAATTATTAAATTTAATTTCATTTTAAAATAAAACCAATCATTAGTTTTAATTTTGTTTCGACCAATTTAATCCAACTCTCTAATTAATATTCTTTTTAAATTTTATAAGTTTCTATATAATTAATATCATTAGTAATAATAATCATAATAAGAATAAAAATAATATTATTATATTTAATTTACGATTCTAATTTTTAAAATTATTTTTATTTTCTTATTTTCTTTTTTTCTTATACTTTTTTAAAAATTATTTTCAATAATATAATTATTATAATAGTTATTATTATTTTGAAGTTATTTATAAATTGTATATTTTCAGATTTTAATTTATTTTTTATTCATATTTATCTCACCCTCTCCCACTATCTCTTTTCACATTCCCTATACTTTAATTTTTATTTTACTCCTCTCATCCACAATTCTTTTTTAAGTTATTTCTATTTTATTATCTTATTCCCCTCATCCTACCACTCCACCATGTAATCTCTTACTCTTGGAAATGAGAAGCATAAAATGAGGCTTTTCTCAGGGGGAGGTGATGTTTTTCATGAATTTTTATTAATGATTAATTTTATGTTTTTTGATAGATTTTTGTAGAATACTAGGTTTAGGTGAATGTCTTAGATGTGGTGACTTCCGCCGATGACATGAAACTAAATCAATATCCACTCTTTTATTTAATCACTTTTCCCTCTAACTATTGGTTAGTTCATCAACATTAGATTTGAACTAATCAATGGATAAAACATCATCAATTGAGCTTGTAGATACCCAAAGATTGATGTACATGGGAATTACATTAATTTTTCAGAATACTTAATACATAACAAAAAAAATTCCCAAAGACCGTATTAGTTTACTGTCTTTGGAAACACGGAACAAAATCTTCTAATCATGGTGAAAGATCTTCAAAATAGCCCTTAAATTTCTTCCCCTTTTTACCTAAAACCATTGTTTACATCATGGGTAAAAGAAAACATAAAAAGGTTGAGCTGAAAGTAAGGGTAAACTTAGAGAAAATAAAATAAACCATATACATTTGAATTTAAAAAAAAGAACATATTGTTTAAACATCAAGATCATGAGTTTTGATATAAATATTGGATGTACTTAAGGAATAGATCATAAAGGAACTTTAATCATGAAAAAAAACATGGAAATAAATCTTGTAATTGTGGAAAAAAATTAAGTACATGATATGATTTCCACAATAGCCATGGCATTTCTTCCAAGACCATTATAGTGGACAAAGTCCATTAGTGTACCGGGTTTACATGTCGTTCCTTCCCTGTGTTAATGGACTGGATTAACATTCCATTCCATCCGTTTCTATCTCATGAGAAAAAAATCATTACCCAATTCATTGGAGGGAGATATAGGTCCCACCCATCTTATAATGAAACCATTCTTATGGGTGCCACAAAATTATAAATCATACATCATAGCATAACTCATGTAATAAAAATGGGATTCTTTAACATCATGTTATCATAACATAATACATATAAGATAAAAGACTTCATAAAAATAATTCAATCAAAACACAATAATATCAATGTAATAATAGGGATAGAATCCTAACTATATATCATATTAGAAGAAAAATAATTTTGATAAAACACGTAAACTCAGTTCTTGAGGAATATTTCTTTTCATATTCAAAATCATTTTCTTTTCTCAAAAAGACATAAAATTTTAAAAGAAATTATTTTTTTAATCATGAAATCTTTTATATTAATCTTCATGGAAATAAGTTGTTATGAAACAGTAAAAATCCTTTCATGACGTATAATTTAAAGAAAAACATTCTCCTCGTACTTTTTCTAAAAAAGTAAAAAAAGTAACTCGTATGGTAAACAAAAGAAATATTACTTACACATCATGTAGTAAAAGTCCAAAATTGGTAATAAAAACTTTAAAAATACATGAAGACATGTATAGAAAACATGGAAATGGATGATAAATATAACCCCAGTAAATACTTACGAATAAAAAATCTTCATAAATAACAAGATTGGAATAATTATCCCTTACCGTAGGTCCATTTTATTCCGTACATGTCCAAAACTCCTATATAGTGGGTTTAAATATATTATTAACTTGTAAAAGAACCATAATAATATTTATTATATAATATATGATTCACTTATGACTTTATATTACCCTTTCTTTTGTCAATTTCATGTTAAAGCAACATTTTGGGCAAAATTGTTTCATTTATCATACGTGTTTGGAATTGTTGTTATTGATATAATTATTTATATCATCATTTACATACTTAAAAAATTTTAAACATGATTTATATATAATATATATTTAGAATATAATTTATATAATTGATCGATAATTGAAATGAAATATTCCATTCATGGAGACGGTAGGTCGTACGTACACATGAACTCCATTTTCGTTTCCCAATAAAAATGAATAGAAGTAAGTAAATAACATATACATAAATAAAGTATCATTATTATGTCATATATTTCATTATTATTAATTATATATACTTTATAATCATTCTGGAAGGGTTAACATGGAGAATAAATCTCATCGCATCATAGAGATGGTAATCCGTACGTACGCACGAGCGATGATATCATTCACATAATTATTGAATAGATTTGGAGTGGATTATATAATATCTCATAATTACTATCATGATAAAATAATCATATATAGTTATTATTTCCACCGTTATACCAATCCAAGTAAGGTGGTGATGGAAAAATAAATAACACCAGGGCGTGGACACGGCAGTCTGTACGTACACACGCTCGGTAATTTCTTTTTTCCATAGGATGGATAGAAGGTAAAATAAAGTTGTTTCATATATAATAAAATATCAGTATGTGGGTGATACTGATGTTATTACTTTATATTGAAACAAATAAAAAATATTAATTAAATGGAGGATTAAATTGGAAAGAACCGGTAAAGGATATTACCTCTTCTTCGACGCGCCTCTTCTAAACCACCTCTTAGGGCACTAATGTTTGTCTTTGAAGAATAACAGGACCTCTTGTATGTTTCTAGGAAAGTGTAGAGAAGAAATGGATAGGGTTTTTCCGAGATTGAAAGCTTAAAATTTTGTGAAGATGAAAGGGAGGTGCCCTTTTATAAGAGAGGAGAACTGCACTTTTGGAAACCTCAAAATATTAATTTATAATAAATTCAAAACCCACATAAAAACCACCAAAAATGAATCAATTCAAATATGATATGAGACATGGTTGTAATATCATCAAAAAATAAAATTTAGACTTGTTTTTATTTTATTTTGAACCCTATCATTTTGATTTATCATTATTAAATCTATTTAATTTTATTTGTGGTAATAAGATTATAAATTTTAAATTGTTATAAATACTTAATTATGTGTTTTAAATTGTATATAATTGGATAATTTAAGACATTTTAGGCTATATAAACTTCAACTTATAATTTTTAAATGTTTTTGAGATTTTTATACAATTTAATAATATGTTATTTTTATAAAATATCAATAGTTTCAATTTTGACACTTTTCAATTATTTGAATTTAAATAAAATCCACACAAAAGATATATTAGGAAAAAAATATTTAATAGATCCCTAAAATTTAATATTAATCTTATAAATTCTTTGATCACATTAAATAGTTCATATAATATTTATTTTAATAATTTTAAAACCATTTGTTAGATATTTTAATCAATAAAATAATTTCGACATCTATATTGTGTCACCATTAATGATAATTATTTAATCCCTAAAAATTAGAAATAAATTCACATGATGTATATAATTTTATTATATTTCTCGTGACTATTTATTTTTGAATTTTTATGAATTTTATAACTAAATTAAAATTATTACACTTATAAAATATAAGATAGTGATATGTTCTCTCTTTCTTTGGTTGTAATAATAATTACATCATTTTCATGGTCAAAAGTTCATGAAATGAATATATTCTGACCCTTAGGTTATATGATTAGAATTTTATTCATCCACTAGAATTTTTGTAGGTGTTATGGTAATTTTATAATCTTATATTTACCCTTAATTACCCGATTTACCTTTACCTGCAATAAATAAAAATTACCGTACATACTATTCATAACATCAAAAAATAAAAGTAACATATTTACATTATTTTTTCCCACTGAATTAAAATATTAAATCCATTTTTCAAATTTCAAAACACAGAAGTTTCCGTAATTAATTTAAAATTAATCTCGTTGCTAAGAAAACGAGTTTTAAAAGATAAAACATTGCAAAATATGGAAATGTTTTTTCCTAAGAATTCAAGGTAAAATTAATTATAATGAGATAAATTATAATAAATGGTAAAAATATATTCTATATTTAAATTAAAACCATTAAATAATATATTTCAACCATATAAATTATTTTGATGAAAAAAGTTGTTTTCAATAAAAATTTTGTGTATGTTTACTATTCATCAAAATAATATACTTATCATAAAATTATCAAAAATTTATCCAATGTAATTTTTTTCCCATATTTTATGGAACATGTTTTATCTGTCAAATTTCACTTATAAACATGTCAAGAACTATATTTAAAGTGGGTGCACCATCAAAAGTCAGCAAAACTGCTTTTTTTTTTAAAAAAAATACATATTTTACCCTTCCATTTTATTTATTTCTCATACCTTGTTCTAGAATATGAGTATAATGATTGATATTTTTATAAAATTAAAAATGTGGTTAATACTATTCATAATAGCTAGTTCATAAAAACAATATATCGTTGTTTAGTGAAACCCGGTATTGCGTACAACACATGCTATTGAGGAAGGTTGCCCTTGCGTGCAACACTACCCAAGAATAGTGTTTGAATATATTAAAAGCTAATAAAGTTTTTTGTATAGCTCAAGAAAATATTTTTTTAGCGTACAACACAAGACATCCAAGAAATTTAAAAAAATTATTTCTCATAAAATCTCGTGGTGTTACATTTTACCCCCCCCCCTTAAAAGGAATTTTAACCTCGAAATTCGTCAGGGTTATAAATTGTTTACTACATGAAAGTTTATTTCATAGATACCCACATTGTAAAAAGAATACTAAATCTTAATTTAAAAAAATAATTTTATAACCATAAAGGTTACCCAAAGTAACTCAGCACTAGGTTTCCACATAGGAGAATATGGGCGAAAATATAGAAATGGAAGGGAAATTTAACCGTAATGTTCTGATGAAGAGTGGTAAAGAAAATGGCTATGAAAAATCCAACAATCACAAATACATAAACTTGTGATGATCTAAGGTACCATTTGATTCATCAGACATGAGGACACTAGGACATCATTTTTGGTTTTCATGATCATTTCCCTGAAGTTGATGAATTTGAATTAAAAGGAATACGTACTTGATTTTGGTACAATCTCACCATTGGTCATTCCTTGAAAAATTTCCACTTCAAATATTAAATAAATGATGTTGAATTTGTCATTCGTGAAGTGTTAGTAGATCATGTGAATGAATGATGGGCCATTCCATCTGTCTCAAACAAAAGGTTAGTAAAAGTTATTAAATATACATAAGTCCATATATGGTTATATTAATCGTATATAGCTCCAAATATGGACTTATACTTCATATATCAGACCATATAATAAAATAAATTTAATTTCTACAAACCAGGGACTTCAAGTAGGCCAGGGGTAGGACTTAAAGGCCTATCGCACATTGGTTGTGGGTTTGATTCCTACATCCTTTTCTCACGCGACGGGTTGTTGCCCGTCCTATGGGTTATCATTTTTCTAAAACTATACTGTTATAACATTTTATAAATAATTTAAAAAATTTATATACTTAAACAATACTATCAAATTTCCAAATTAATCCATTCTGACCTTTAGACTTATCGAAAATACTTCTGTCCAATTTTATAGTATAAGGAAAAAGATTCCTAGATAGGTCATCTACAAAGCACGTGAATACCATCATTTCTCCCCCATATATCATAAGATATATCTTGTTGGTCACATTAAAAATATTTGAATACCTTAATATTTTATTCTTCAAACATAAATTACCATAGAACCTTAGTGAAAAAATGAATGTTTTCAAAAGTTAATTATTTCCACATACCAAAATCCCAAAATTTCTATATTCTCAAACCATGATGTCACTTTTTCCTTATATCAGAAATTCGATCATTAATACAAGAAAACATATTATTTTCTCTTTATCCCTTCATTATGCTCATATAATCTTCCTTCCAAAAATATTTCATTCACTTTTCATGGTTACTGGTACCATAATATTATTTAAAACCACACTAAACCAATACATTGATATTCCAATATTCCACGATACTATAAATAATATTCGGCAAAAATATTTTGGAATCCCATTACATAAACACTTAATCATTCCATCACATCATTTTCATTTTCAACATCACCAATACTGATCACATGTGACTTCCCTTTATCATTTTCCTTAAGAGGATGTTGATGTCGATCATCATTAACCATTGGATTAGGGCATTGGTTACCATAATTCCCCATTTTCTTACACTTGTTGCATTTAAGTGTTGGCGGTGCATTCTCTGAAGTCTTTTCTCTATTCACATCATTAGATACCCTTTTCCCATTACTTATGCTCTCAGTTACTCGATGACCTACTTTTACACACTTAAAACATTTTCTATTCCCTTTAAGACAATTTCCACCATGATTCTTTCCACACCCTGAGCATAAAGAATCATTCATCTTCTTTTCACCATTGTTTTGAAATTTTTCCTTGAACCCCATCTTTAGTTTCTTGTAAAAACCATGATATGGATATACAAAACCAACATATAGTTCTACCCAGATAGCAAAACGCACAATTTCTTCATAGCTACTGAATTCTATTATAGCTAATGCACTTCGATGACATGGTTTTAAGCCACTGAAGAATTGATCAACATTAATTTGAGGTTGGATGATAAAGACAGATGCATACCTTTCCAGCCATGTAAAATTCACCTCTTATATACACATAGATTCATCATCCGTTTTCTTAAGATTGAGTAACTCCTTTTCCTTCTTTCTTCGGAAAATATGAGTGAAGTACTTATTGAAAAACAAGTTCTTAATCTCATCCCATTCAATGGATTCAATTTCATCTTGGGTCCTTCAATTCTAAATTAGAGTCCACCACTGGTCTTCTTAACCTTCTAAATGTTAAAAATCCAAAAAGGGTTTTTCATGCTCTGAACTGTGAAGTATGGAAAATAACTTTTCAATGGTATTTATCTAATTTTCAGAAAAATGTGGACCTGAAGACCCACTGAAAGAAGTTGGACGTTTCCTCATGATGGGTTCAAAAGAATATTATTCCCCTCTCTTCTCATTTGGATGTCCATAATGATTCATAGCTTGTGTAAGTATAGTAATAAGATTTTTCACTCCACCTTCAATAACATTGGTTTGTTCTAGAGGAAAATCATTACATTGTCCATTGCATTGATCAACACGGTTCCTTCGGGTTCCATCCATCATCTAAAACCCAAAAATAATTGTGTGAGAGGAAAAAATCATGCTAGGAAGACGACATAAAAAAGGGAGAGTACCTTCAATATATAATATCTTAGGTTTAATTCTAGGATTGTTACCATTATTCTAGGACTATAACCCATACTAATACTTATCCTTAGAGGCATCCCTAGACATAACTTAGAAATATCTCTAGGGATATCACTAAAATTTTCACATCGTAGTTTACAAATTTTAACTAAACTATCTCTCTAATACCAACTGCTGAGACCCAAATGTTGACGTACATGGAAATTACATTAATTTTTCAGAATACTTAATACATAAAAAAACAGATTCCCAAAGACCATATTAGTTTAGTGTCTTTTGAAACTCTGAACAAAATCATCTAATCATGGAGAAAGATCTTCAAAACTTCCCATAAAGTTATTCCCATTTTTTTCTTACCAAATTTTTTTATTTATATACTGGGGAAAAGAAAACATAATAATGGTGAGATCAAGGGTAAACATGGAGAAAATAAAAGAAACCATATACATTTGAACATAAAAACATTAACATAATTTTTAACCATCAAGATCTTGAGTTGTGAAATAAATCTTGGCAATATGTTCCACACAGACCATAAAGGAACATTAATCATGATAAAATATCATGGGAATAAAAAATGTAATTGTGGATACCATTAAGCACATTATATGATTTCCATAGTAGCCAAGGCATTGCTGCCAAGACCATCATATTTGACAAAGTCCATTACTGAACTGAGATTAAATGTCTTTCTATCCCGGTATTACTGAACCAGATTTAATTTCCATTCCATCCATGTTTATCTCATGAGATATAAATCTTTACGCAATTCATAGTAGGGAGGTATAGGTTCCACCCATATCTTAATTAAACCATTCTTATGTGTGCCACAAAATCATAAATCATACATCATAGCATAACCCATGTAATAAAAATGGCATTCTTAAACATCATGACATCTTTACCTAATCCATATATGATAAACTACTTTATAAAAATTATTACATAATATCATAATAAAATCAATATAATAATAGGGATAGAAACCTAACCCTATATCATATTAGATGGGAAATAATTTTGATAAAACACTTGAACGTAGTTCCTAAGGAAAATTTCCTATCTTCTTCAAAATAATTTTCTTTTCCCAAAATGACATACAATTTTAAAATAAATGAAAATTTTTTAATCATGAAATATTCCATAGAAAGATTCATGGAAATAAGGTCTTCTGAAACCTTAAAAATCCATTCATTCCGTATAAGTAAAAAAACATTATCCTCCTACTCTTGTCGGAAAAGTCAAAAAGTACCTCGTATGATTAAAAAAAGAATGATTACTTACATACCATGTTGTAAAAGTAAAAAATTTGTAAGAAGGACCTTATAGATATATGAAAACATTTTTAGAAAACATGGACATGGATGATAATTATAACCTTAGTAAACACTTACAAATAAACAGTCTCGGTTAAGAACGAGATTGGGATAATTTTCCCTTACCATAGTTCCAATTTCTTTCATACGTGTTCGAAACTTCTGTATAGTATGATTAAACAAATTACTAACTTGTAACAGAACAATAATAATTTTAATTATATCATATATGAATCACTTATGACTATATATTACCTGTGCTTTTTTCAATTCCATGTTAAAGTAGTGTTTTGGGTAAAATCATTTCATTTATCGTATGTGTTTGGACTTGATGTTTTGATATCATTAATTTTATGATGATTTAATTAATTCATGATTTTAAAACATAATTTATATATAATTTATATTCAGAATAAAGTATATATAATAGATCAATAAATGGAATGATATACACCGTTCATGGAGACGGTAGGCCGTACGTACCCATGAACAGTGTATTCGTTTCCTTATAAAATTGAATGGAATTATGTAAATAACATATAAATAAATAAAATATCATTATTATGTCATATATTTTATGATTATTTATTATATATACTTTATAATCATTCTGGAATGGTTAACATGGATAATTAATCTCATCGCGTCGTGGAGACAGTAATCCGTACGTACGCACGAGCGATGATATCATTCCCATAAATATTGAATGAAATTGGAGTGGTTGATACAATATATCATAATTAGTATCATGTTAAAATAATCATATATAGTTATTATTTCCACCATTATACCCATCCATGTAAGGTGGTGGTGGAAAAACAGATTACACCACGGCGTGGAGATGTTATTTCGTACGTACGCACACACAGTGATTTCATTTTCCATAGGATGGATAGAAGGTGAAAGAGGGTTGATTAATATTTATAATATCAAATCAGTATATGAGTGATACTTATAATATTACTTTATAATGAAACAAATAGAAATGTGGAATTATATGGAGGAATAAATTTGAACGAATCAGTAAAAGATATTACCTCTCCTTCGACGCGCCGCTTGTAAACCTTCTCTTAGGGAACTGAATATGCTCTTTCATGAATATCCGGAACTCTAGTATGTTTCTAATGAAATGGAGAAAATAAATTAACAGGTTTTGTCCGAGCATGAAGGATTAAAATGTTTTGATGAGGAGAGGGAGGAGGTGCCCTTTTTTAAGAGGAGAGGGGCACTTTTTGAAACCTCAATAATATTAATTTATTATAAATTCAGAACCCACATAAAAACCACAAAAAATGACTCAATTAGAATATTATATGAGATAGGGTTCTAATATCATCAACTAATAAAATTTAGGATTTTTTTTATTTTATATTAAACCCTATCATTTTGATTTATCCATATTTTATCTATTTAATTTTATTTGTGGTAATAAGATTCTAAATTCTAAATTGTTTTAAATACATACGTATGTGTTGTGAATTGTCCATAATTTGATACTTTATGAAAATTTAGACCATATAAATTTCAATTTATAATTTTTAAATATTTTTGTAATTTTTAAGCAATTTAATAATATGAAAATTTTATAAAATATCAATAGTGTCGATTTTGACACTATTCAATTATTTGAATTTAAATAATATCCACACATAAGATAAATTCGAAACAAAATATTAAATAGATCCATAACATGTATTTTTCATCTAAATGATTCGTGGATCACATTAAATCATTCATATAATATTTATTTTTATATTTTTAAATCCATTAATTTGATATTTTAATCAATAAAATAATTTCTACATCACTATTGTGTCACCATTAATGATAATTATATATTCCCAAAAAATTATAAATAAATTTAAATGATTTATCTATTTTTATTATATTTCTAATCACTATTTATGTTCTAAGTGTTATGATGTTTATCACTTAAGTAAAATTATTAAACTTATAAAATATAAGAGAGGGACAGTTGTCACTTTCTTTGTTTTTAATAATAATTAAATAATTTTCAGCGTCAAATGTCCATGAAATGAATATATTCTGACCCATAAGTTATATGGGTCTACTTTTAATCATCCTATAGAATTTTCTCAGGTGTTATGGTAATTTTTTAATCTTATTATTTCCCTTAATTACCAGATTTACCTTTAACTGTAGTAAATAAAAATTACCGTAGTTACTATTCATAATATCAAATAAATAAAAGTAACCTATTAACATAATTTGGACCTACAGAATTCAAATATGGAATCCATTTTTCAAAATTAAAAACAAATAAGTTTCTGTAATTAATTTAAAATTGATCTCATTGTTAATAAAATAGGTTTTAAATGTTAAAACATTGAAAAAGATGGAAATGTTTTTACTTATGAATTCAAGCTAAAATTAATGATAATGACATAAATTATATTAAATGGTAAAAATATATTCTATTTATACTTTAAAACCATTCCATAATATATTTTATCCATATAAATTATTTTGATGAAAAATGTTTTTTTCAATTAAAATTTTGCATATTTTTACTATTCATCAAAATAAGAAACTTATCCAAAAAATATAAAAAATTTATCTAAAATAAATTTTTATATCCTGATTCCAAGGAAAAAGTTTAAATTGTAAAATTAAACTTAAAACATGTCAAAAACTATATTTAATGTGGGTGTGCCATCAAAATGCGGCAAAACTGCATTTTTTGGAAAAATATTTATTTCACCCAGATAAAGTATTTTGTTCTCATACCATGTTCTATAATATTTGTAAGATTAATGATATTGTTATAAAATTTAATATCTGGTTAATACTATTCATAATGACTAGTTCATAATATCAATATATCGTTGTTTAGTGAAACAGGGTTTTACGTACAACACACATTATTGAGGAAGGTCTCTCTTATGTGCAACACAAGCCAAGAATAGTTTTTGTATATACAACAAGATAATATAGTTATTTCATATAGAGAAAGATAATCTTGGTGTAGCGTATAACACAAGACAACAACAAAATTAAAAACAAATTATTTCTCATAATAGCTTGGGGGTGTTACAGAGCTTGGTCCTGGAAGGTTGCTCCTCGTGGACCTATGAGTGTTATAAACCATTATTAAAGGAGGATGTGTAATTAAGTATGCTCAGATATTCAACAATATTACACAATTAGTAAATAATTAATAGTATTTCAAACAATAGAGTTCATGTTTGTATTATTAAACTAAAATCAAACATATAAAGTGAATAATGATTAAATCTTAAAACGAACCCTAAAACCACGTACCTTATTATCAACTCATTATATATAGTTTTACAAGATAGTTTAAATTATCATTTTACAGGTCATTGATTAACAGATTAAAAATCCAAAAAAAATACTCTAATAGTTTTAATTAAATTTATACAAATCAAAAAGAAATATTATTTGTGATTTTGATTAATCTAATTTAAAAAATTAAACGCTCCCCAAGTGTGGTGGAATGAGTCACCCCCTGTTCTTCACTAGAAAAAATAATAATTTATGTTGACCTCACCTCGTGATGGGAATGTGTTAAAACTAGCACCGTGGATATGGATCTAATCAATCATTTACATTAATTTTTCTTATTTCAAATTTATGATAGTTTTTTATTTCACAAAAACCCAAAAAAATATCTCCCTGATTAATTCAAATGATTATTATTCAACATGGACTGAAGATTAATCAGAGGTTCTTGAACATGTATTTGATTCCATCTTGTCTATAGATGAAAGTGTTTCATTATAGGATAGATAGATTAGGCGTGTCCAAATCCCAAATTTCATAATGGAGAAATTCAATGACCTCGTCTTTGATCTCATGGTTACCCTAGAGAAATCATTGGTTAAAGGATTTGCTAGAGATCTCATTGAATTCTAGAAGTACTTCCTAGAATTCAATCCAGAAGAGTTCAAGACTCAAGGAGAGTGGTACTCGATTCCTTCAAATATGTTTGAAGAAGTTCTCCCAAAATATTTCCCTTATAAATTAAAAAAAACTCAAACATTATTTTAATGAGATTGACGATATGGTGAAATATCTAAAAGAAAAAATGGATTGGATAACTAAAAATGTACAAGAACCATTTTAGTAATTAGAAACTAAATTATAATGTGATCCACATTTCTTACCGGAAGAGGCCTAGGAAAAATATTTAACTACTAAGATACATGAGGGAGATATGTAGGAATTGAATGAATTATGGAATGATTGTAAGGAAATGATTGATATCCCCATTCCATTTAAAGAATAAGAGCTATGACTATAGATGGAATACACAAACCATGTGGGGTAATTTTTATTGAAAATGGAGGAGTCAGAATACCTGCCTCCTTCCAGAATGAACCTACATAATAAGACACATACCACAATATTATTGATTGAAAGTGAATAAACTAGGGGACATTATCCTTTATTTTACTCTATATCATATGATTTTATTGACTCTGAATTATGAATCACTCATTATTATTTTGATTGTACAAAATTAGTTAGTCATTCATATTTCGTTGAGGAAGAAGAATTTCATATATTCATGCAAATTGAGGGACAAATGGATCTCCTTAATTTTGATGAGAATAAATTTGGGAAGCCCCATCACGAAGAGATACAAATTTATAAGCCTAAGAAAATTATGAAAGAGGACACTTTTATGAAAGATGAGAAATTAATTTTTAAAAAATCATATTTTTTCAAGTAAATATAAATATTGAAATCATAATTTATCATTCATCTCACACAGCCCATGTGAATCCAACACTTGAAGAAGAAAAGGTTTCACAAGTACCAACCAAGAAGGAGGATTATTCATACAGCATCCTACCCTCTACAAGCATGCTATACCTCATTTTGAAGGGGGAGGATCTGTTGTAATAAATACATGGAATTGTCCTCAATAAGAAAAAAGATGTGGATTCTAAGAAAATACACATGTGGTGGTTTCATTCATTTAATCCCGAACCACCATCAAACTTTGGATAACTGTAGGTACTTCCCTCTAGAGGTAGTAAAAATACAGGGCCCACATGGGGGATCATATCAGTATTTATCTTTTCATGATTTATATGAATATAGATTTAAATTTCATTTTTCAAGAATTAGTCTAACATGAATCCCCCTCCTACATATCTTTTTTAGATTTAATGACATGATACTTGATCTAATTTGAGTAATTACCTTTTTCGGAACCATAAATGGGAATGGAAGTCTCAAACAATGGAAGAGAGGGACTAAGATTCATGGGAAATGGGGTTCATTTTTTTAAAATATTATACTCAATATTTTTTCCAAATAATGTTTTGAGAATTAAAGGTAATATTGAATGTCTACACTCAAATTATTTCTTGGGATATAATGAGATCTAATTGAGTGGTTGATTATTTAAATTAATGAGATGTTATGGGCCCTCAAGTGATAGAATGAGAAATTAACTAAATCAATCCTTTTATTAGTATTTCAAATGGGTGTCAATTTTGGAAATAATAAGTCGGGGAACTATTTCACTATGAATGAAAATATATTTTAATTGTACTTTGGTAAAATATATTACAAAATTAAAATATTAAAGTGAAATGATTTCCCATATTTATCGTCCCTTATCATGCATAAGAAAGGTAATGGATTGAACTAGGTAATTAAATGTTAAATGAAATGTATCTATCACCAGTAAATGATGAGGCAATGTATTATTAAACCATAATCTACTAAAACCCTAGAAATGAATATCTTAGCACTTTATGAAACCTGGCCATCTATGTGTGTAGTTTGGGTAGTACACCTTGAGTAGAGTGTTTTCTTACATTAATCTTTCACTAATGATGCTATCATTATGTTTTTATGTTTTTTCTAAATCGTGTGATTGTAATTTCTAGAACAATTCCTCCATGACGCCGTCATCTCATATGCCAGGAAGGTGGAGGCAAAAATTCTTCATAAATGGTGGCCCATGAGCCACCAGTACTTCCTCAAAGAGTTACACTTGAGGTACCGCATGCTATACCTGATCTATAAACTGATACCCATTTCTTTGATGGGTTTCTACATTTGATGATGTCCATGTATGGTGCACCATGATCTGCACCTACGATGGCTGATCTGACTTATGAGATTCAGCTACACTATCCTCCCACCTTCTCGAATGATGGCAGACTTCAGGACAATGAGTTCTTTATAGAGGCCACCCAATCTTTCTTTTACCATATGATGATGAATACGTATCAGAGGGGAAAGCATGAAACTTACGTGTTGTGTGAATTATCCAAACACTGGGGAGATGTGATTAACTAGGGTGGTTGTCACAAGTATATGTTGTGGGTTGATTTCTATAATGATTTCAATCATAAATTCATTCCTCATACTATGATATCAAATAGATCTAGTTTTTTCATGCATCTTGAGTAGGTTTCTATGTCAGTTATGGATTATTTAGGGTGTTTCACTGATTTGCATCACTTTTCACTACTTCTAGATGGTGATGATATTTCACTTGATTTATGGTTCGAGGATGGGATCTAGTATTCCACGAATACTCAAGTGAACATATTTCACCAACCTAAATTCTCTAAAATATTAAATTTGAATTTTATCACTAAGAAGAACCAGTGGGATAGTGACTATATTAGGAATAGAGGACCAGTACCGCGTTAGGATAACAGTTATTCTGTTATTTAGAATCATTCCCTTGATGTATCTCATTAGGGAAATGGAGGCTAGGGTACCCATGTAGGTAGATATGTAGTGTGTCACTAGTGTGGATGTATGAAGAAACTAATGATTTAGTTTGATATTGGCCCACTAGAATGTCTGTCATTCAGCTGTATAGGGAATCTTCATCATTTTTGATTGAAATTTTCATAATCTTCTAGTGGAAGAGGATCTACAATAGTTCAACCTTATAGTGTTGGTTCTTTTACACCATTTCAGGAATGGAGTTGGATTTTCATTTGAAGGACAAGAGGAGGAGGGGGCCATGTCTGTGGTATTGAGACCAATGATCACAATTCTCACCAGCAAAGATGTTTTGATCACGGTAGCTCATTTATTACTTAGGGTCATGGATCAATCTAGATGCATGATTTGTAGCTGATATCTAAGGATTAGGATACAAGACTATCTATAATATGAGGTACCATTCTAATATCCTACACTATAGTATCTACATTATTTTATATAGGTTCATCACACTTCTTTAATTATTTATCTTTCATTGAATGAAATGGGATGGAAATGCCGTTTTTATATAGTTTAATGAACCTAGATACATCTTTAAGGGATTGATAAAAGGGAATACACCAGTGTAAGTATCTTCCCCTTGAGGTAGGTCGTTACCTTTTCTTATGGGTCCTATTTTTTCTAAAGATTACATTCATCGATGTCATTGTTGTGATGGATTGTTTGGTTCATTATCATGCATTATTAGACAAATATCATCAAAGGGTATTGTTTACATCGCTAGAGGGTAGTATTTATTTACATAATGGTATGTGGGATGTCTAGGATAGAAGCGTAGACCAAATCATTGTGGTATTGATTGATTAACTATCCATATTTCCAATATCATCCTGACGGATCCTGTTTTATGCCATATTGAATTTCCACCAGTAAGAATTTCTTTAAGTGATGTTTTTCCTTATGGAATTTCTAGATTACATCATGAGAGGGAGGTCGAGTTTATGATCGATCTTGTTCTAGGATCATCTATAATGTCCATTCCATTATATTGGATGGGACATAATGTGCCCCAGGAGATTAAGCGTTGGTTAAAGGACATAGAGGCAAAAGGTTTCATACATCTATGAACTTCCTCTTAGGGTTCTCCCATGCTATTTAAAAATAATGTAAATATGAATCTTTTTATTTTGTGGAGTACAGATGGTTAAAATTTATTTTTATAAAGAACTAGTATCGATTTTCCCAAATAGATGGTCTCATTGACCAACTCTAGGGAGCTAGGGTATTCTCTATGATCAACCTAATATCAAGATATCATTGAGTGTGAGTTAAGAAATTTGACATTCCTCATAAAAATTTTTGTATAAGGTATGGTCTCTATGAGTACTGTGTAATTTCATTTAATCTTACTAATTTTCCCTCAGTTTTCATTGATATGATGAATAAGATATTCTAGCATTGTTTGGAATATTTTGATATAGTATTTGTGGAAGACATATTGGTGTATTCTGACACTCGTAATAATTTTTATGAGAACCATGAGATCATCTTGACTACCCTGAGAGGGAGTCATCTATATGATATTCTTTCAATGTTGCACTTCTAGATCGAATATTTTCACTTCTTCAGTCATATTATCTCCAAATCATGAGTCAATATTGAATCTGAGAAGGTGAGTGTGGTGGTTTCCTAAGAGAAACCCAAGAATGTGTTTTATATATAGTGTTTCTTAGGATATAATGGATATTACATAATCTTCATAAATGACTTATCATGCCTCACTTCACCTCTTAGTATCCTTACAAAGAAGGGTGTTAAGTCCCTATGTTCCGAACGGTGTGAGAATGATTATGTGGGGTTGAACTGGAGTATTATATCAACACCTATTTGAATTAGGAGAAATATTGGATGAATTTATATTTTCCACAATTTTGAATTAGGCTTCATACTAGGAGTTGTGGTGATGAGTGAGGATATATTATTTGTGTATAGATCTTGAAATTAGAGGGTTATAGAGAGAAATTACACGAATCACGGGCTAGCACCAGCAACTATTGTCCATGCCTTAATATACTAGAGATACTATGTTTTTGGTGCCTACTTTGTGGCGTACATAGACCCCAAGAGACTCAAATAAATATTTTCACAACATGAATTGAACCTCAGATAGTGAATATGGTTTAAATATATTCATTCCTTCTATATTGATCTTGCATTTATGCCTGGAAAGGGAAATGTATTCGATGATGCACAGTGTCAAAAAAACATAGGCACATTCTATATGGGAATCCAATGATGAATGGACTTAAATGTCCATTTTTTCTGAGCAATACATGGGGTATTATAGAACTAATGATTATTCTTACATCTCTTCCTTGATAGTTACGTATTTACTCCTTGAAATGATTATGTGTAGGAAATTTTAAAATCCACACGGATTGGTTCTTCGTGAGAGTATATCAGGAGATGACCCACCTACATAATTGTATATGTAAAGAAAAGAAATAATCCATATTCAGGGTCGTTTTCGTGTTGTTAAAAATAAGAGAAAGGAGTTTGAAAATGATTTCTATGCTTCTTAGTGAGAAGTTAATCCAAGAATATCCAAAATGTGTTGAGATATGAAACTCTAGTATTTGTAGGTTGCGATCAAAAGTCATATATAAGTATTTATCCATATATGATCCACGTATTAACAGGTGAATAACGATCCCCAAAGACCGGTAGTCTTGTTACAAATGACTCTAGTCTTAGATTGGAAATGGGATGATATTACTGTTGATTATGTACTTTTATCACCCAGGTCACCGAGGGGTAGGGACGTTGTATGGGTAGTTATTTACCAACAAAAAAAACTATCCCTTTTAATTCTTATTTGGGATAATTTCTAGGTTGATGAGATGAGAAGACCATATGTCCATGATATCATATGAATTCACAAGGCTCCTCATACTATCTTCATAGATATGGATTCTATTTTGACATCACATTTTTTTTAAGGGATTATAGAGAGCTATAGGTACATAGGTTCTTCTAAGAATCTAATTTCACACTCAGATTGATGGAAATTTGGAATATATGATACAGGTTCTAGTGAACATGTTTCGAGAATGTTTCCATGATTTCAGTGGTTCTTTAGACAAGAATATCCCTCTATATAGGTTTTCCTTTAATAATATATTTAAGGTGACAATTTAGATGGATACATTGGAGGGCTTATATGGTAGTCCATTTCACTCACCCTTGTTTTAGTTAAAGAAATGTGAGGTAATCCTACTAGGTACTCCTCTTGTATTTATGACTTTTGAGAAGGTTCAGTAGATCATGTTGTGTCTATATATTGCTTAGTCTAGATAGAAATTTTATGATGATGGTCTTTAATGACCTCTAGAGTTTATAGATGGGGATTTTGTTTTCCATCAGGTATCACATATTCTAGGGTTGAGATGGTTACAAAAGAAAGAGAATATTTTGCCTCATAATTTATGGTGGTTTGAGATATTGGATAGAGTTAGCTATATAGACTATTAGTTTATACTACTTTAGGGGTGTTGTTCCATGCATGATGTATTTCATGTTTCAGAGTTTCAAGAATATAACGCCGAACCACCTCATAACTTTGATCCATGTGAATTATATTTAAATGTTGATGATAAATTTGAGGAGTTTCCAGTACACGTTGTTAACTGGATGATAAATGATCTATGAGGTTGGTATGTCCCTCTAATAAAAAATCTATGGAAGAATGACTGCATGTAGAATGGGACATAAGAAGATGACGTTGATGTAAGTTCCCAGTGGCCAGAGTTATTCTCAAATAGTTTTTCACCACCCTTAGAAGGTGAACATGGGGATGAGTTTCATTTTGTGGGATGTCTATAACAACTCGTTTTCTGACTCAATTTTGGATCCTTTAAATTTTGGTCAAATTAATTAGTTTGGAGAAAATATGGATTCCTAAGGAGTTTGTAAAGTCCCCAAGTGTATCTGGGAGTTTTCTAAATCCCAAAACCATTTTTTTTGTAAAAGGTCCTACCACGCAGTTAGATGAAACCATGTGGTTGGGCCACACAGTTAGATCTAACCGTGAAGATGGAGTTCATATTTTTATAGAGAAGAATCTTATAGTATTGAAGCACATATTCTCAAATTGTGTGACATAGCCATGCAGTACGCCCCATTTTCCTGGTACCCATGAAGTTTCTCCACACGGTTTGGAAAATCGTGCATCTAAACCAGGCCCAATTTTTTTTTTTGGAAATTTTACATGTTTACCTTTAATGATCTAATTAACCCAAAACATAGTTCCTAATAGGATTTTGACTAGTATAAACCCACATTTATCTATTTAATGAAATTTTTGAAGGCTCATCATAGTAATAATGAGATATCATTTATCTAAGATTGGTTTGATCTTCTATTCATAACATTTTATGTGCACTGGTAAGTACTACTGTATGTTTGAGCCATTATTTTTATCTATTTTTCTCATCCTAGTTATCAAAGTGTAATAATTTTTAATATTTTCTCTCAACTACTACATAACAAGATGAATTGGAGTCTAATACTGGATGAGAAGAGTCATACAATCCAGTGGTGGGTTGTCTATAACTCATCAACTATGTTCCTTGATCTGATAATTGAGATGCGAGACCCACTAATTTAATTGGGTAAATTTTTTCGAAATAATATTCCTAGATTATATTAATTTGACCTATATGGTTATTATCTTCTCATATATGTGATTAATTTTTGGTGGTTATTCCCATAAAACCCAATACCTCATGTATGGTAACATGCATTCATTATGTTTTTAGTTTTTTGATACTTTTGACCCATCATTCTCGTGTGGTTTATATTGAAAACACTAATAATAAGCCTCCGTATTTTAAATTACTTGTTAATTATGTAATAGTTAATGGAAAGTACCATTTAACTTCCACTTGACCATCCTAAAGAAAGTTCCTATGTTTAATTAATTGATTATATTGAAAATTTTGCATGTATATGATATGAATATGACTTGGACATAATAATTGAAAATGGATGGTTGGGTAGATTCTACAAAACCTCTTTCCACTTGAGGTGGAAGGTATAAGATGATCCAAATTAAAGTTTTATGAAATATATAGAAAAATTTGAGGTTGCATGCTACTTGTCCTTTTCAAACTAATGGAATGAAATGCATGAACCAAATTACATGATAAAAGGAATAGTAATCATATGGATGAATTAATTATAATGAATTAAATTTAAGGATCCCCCTTATGCCAATGGACCATGAAATATTTATAGGAAGGCTTCACTCATGATAACTCTTGGATTCGAGAGGGAATGACAAAGGTACTCGAGGTTGTCATTTTGAGTCAAGGATGATGTTTTCCATTCGGTGTGACCTACCCGTGAATCTGATTCTTTTCCATCTACATATTCATAGTATGACACTGTCGGATCCATTCATTATTATTATAGGATGCCTTGGAAACACTCCTTGGATATAGTACCGACATGTAGGTTAATGGTTACAACCTATCGATCCAAGTTATTTCGTTCCCCATTTTACTTTGGAACAAATCCATGGAATCAGTAGGAAACATAGAGTGGGAATTACATGGTTGATTCTCCTTAGAATACACTCATACCCCTTATATAGACTCAATTATTACTGATTCAATTATTCCTATGGTCTAGGTTTCCTTGGTGAATACCATGGAAACTATTCATATAAATTATCAATTATGGTTTCCTTGTTATGTCTTGGAACATTCACTATTTTTACTATCATGAGGTGATGTTAGTGATGGTTATTCCTCACATGACCTATTAATATAAATTAGTAATGTCATAATTAATGATCTGGTTACATGTTAAGACACCGGCGAAGCGATGAAACATGTACTTGGGTATTTAGTTACAATATACTTTTTTACATTATATATGTATGCATTCACATTTTTAATTTTCCATTACATCATATAGATGTTATAGACACCATTAGTGGTGACCCAAAGAGATTTATAAAAAACCTTTCTAGAGACCATTGGTACCTGATGAATATTACTGGTTTACAAGTGTTTGTAAAAGGAGAGTGTATCAATTTCGACACATTATCACTTCTTGTTCTAGGATGTATCTACTAGCCGATGACTAAGGTGTAGCTTGAGTTATTGAGATAGACAATATGTTACATTTGCTACATTTTTTTCATGTATTCAAGTAAAATTGTATCCATGTTCTCTAGAATTATAGTTAAATGACATATATCATTATCATTTATTATATGTTATTCTTGTTATTTCATTTGTCATTGATTTTTCTCTTTCCACTATGTAATCTGTTTATTTATTTATTTCACTATTTCTCTATGTTTATAACTATACATTTTGTTACACTCATGTATAAAGGGAACATTCTCTCCATGAACATAAACTATTCCCTCATTGCTAGTCGGTATCCTCTAGAGTTTGGAGAGATGATCTTGAGCCCATATGGCCCACCGGGGTCAAAGAACCTCTTAAGAAGCATCCGAGTTGAAGAAAATATGGTAACTAAATTTTCAAATACATAATATAATTGAATAACTATTTATTATTAAAATAACTATTAAATTAGGATAGGCAATCTTTTGAAATACTATCATAGTATAAATGTGACAATATAGATAGTAGAGAATCAATATATTATTTGATAATGATTACCAATTAAATGAGTTTTTATATAAATATATATTTTTTAAACATAATATTATATTAATAATTTAAAATTGATCAATTTGTTATATTAAATAAAAAGTTTTAAAATATTAATAACGAATTTCATTAAACAAAAATATTTTACAAATATGATGGTAATTAACAATAATCATCCCAATATTTTCTGTATACAATGAAATTAAATTATTATTTTTATCGTGTTTTTAAAATTTTTACTCTAATAGGAAATAATTTTTTTATATTTATCATCTAAAGTGATAATTAATTATTATTTTTATAAGCGTGTAAAAATAATTTCTGTACTAAAATTTACTAGGGTTTCAATAAATTCAAATAGGTGTCATATAAATTCAACATCAGGTTTATTGAACTATTTATAATAAATATTATGTATATTTTTAATACCAAAATTATTTTGTAAACAATTTTGTAATTATTTTTCAATAAATGTGTGTGTTTTTAAAGAAATTTGGTTTTTTATGATTCAATTAGGAATCAAATATTTCATAAAATTCTAAAAAACCCACACTAATTATAAATATATGCAACTAAATAATATGTGATGTTTATTTTATAAAATAATTATATAATATTTATGTAGTTACCATTTAGTTGAAAATATTTAATATAATGAAAATTAATTTGATTGAAAAGTGCTATTAAAAAATATTAGCTATTTTTATTATTATTTTATAGAATTAACCTACTAAATTGGTGTATACAATTTATTAATTTCAAACATAATTAATCCAAATTATTCATATTTTAATTAAAATTAAAAATCATATCACTTAATATTATTTATAAAGTAATAATTTTCTAAATAATAAATGATCATATTTGTCGTTTTATGTAATATAATACAATTTTATTTGTATTAAAATTTTTATTTATATTTTATATATAGATATTTCCTTAAAGCGTTTCTCAAATTCATTCCTCCTAATTTAGAAACATGGATTCAATGGTCATACAAAAATACTTAATTTTATATATAAATATATTATATTTCCATTTATTTTTGGTGTTGCGTTTGAAGAATGATATCAAACACATTGACATAAATAGAGGAATACATATAATAGTTTATCATGTTGGTATTTATGCAACCCTTAATTAAAAATATCTTCTTTATTGAAAGAGATATTTCAGGAATAATGAAAATATATTTTTATGACTTGTGATGAAAGGTATTTATAAGCTTTAGTATTATTATGATATTTGATGTTGTGGTAATTATGGTAAATTGGGATAATATATTCTTATATTTTGGGAACATATGTTTTATAATATACATAACCATGGTATAGAATAGTGATTTGGTGAATATGTGATTAATTATATGTTTTCATGAAGTTCACTATATAGTAAAAATTATATACTTATGTTAATCAAAATATTATTGGTTATGATGCAAATTTATTTGAGGAATAATGGTTGAGTTAACAATTTAATGAATATATTACCTTGTTGTGATTTAATGTATATTTATATTATCTTTTGAAGATTAATATATTTTGGGAATATATATAATTAGGTCATGTAATTTTTTAGGTGACTTTATGCATGATTAATATTGTTTAGAGATAAATAATATTTTTATTTTTGATGAATATGTTGTCAAATCAATATAATGACTAGGTTTTATATTTATGTTATAAATTGTTTAAATAGTTTAAATGTTATTTATTTATGGAATAATTTATATTGAACTTAAGGTTTTAATATTATGATTTAGAGATTAACTTATTATTTCATCATAAGATGTGTTATTCATATTTACCTCTTCTAACCATTTTTGTTCAACCAAAAAAAATATATAGAATAAATAATTCATAATTTTATTCTTTTATTTGATGAATAAAAAAATTATTTTACAATATTAGAGATGAAAAAAATGTAGATATTTTTAATTTTTAATATGAAATGAACTAGAAGTGGAGAACTACTTAAATCAAAATATAAGGATAGAATTGTAGATAAAAATTATGTTAGTATATTTTCACATATTCTATATCTTTTTGTCAATATAATTCCTCAACACAAGTTAAAGGATGATATATCTATCGAGTATTATTATAACAACAAAAAACATTCAAAAAATAATTTTGAATATTTTTTATGATAAATAGTATACTAATAATAAAATCAGGAATGGAAATGTATATTATCATTGTATCATTAGGTTATTAAATCACCTATACGTAATAAAATAAAAGAATTATTTAAATTTTATTCACCCAAAAAAATTTAATTGGAAATGATATTATTATAATTAATCCATATAACATAAATCACATAAAGTCACATAATGTAATATTTATAAATTAATATTGAATAGAATAATAGATATTTCCAGAAGTCATGCAACTTATACCAATCGAATAGTAACATGACCTTTGGAATAATAATGTTACCATTCAAAAAAGTATTCCTTGAAAAAGAATAGTAACATCAACTATGAAATTATAAAAAAATTTATTGAATCTTATTGATTAAAATAAAATATAAATATATCATAGTATAAATAAATAAATAATTTTTTAAAAAAAGTAATTAATTGTTGTTATTTTTATAAAACCAAAACATTTATATATAATATTTTAATTTATATAACAATTGAATTTAAATTTTATTTTCAAAAGATATATTTAAAAATTATTATTTTGTTTTCGTATAATAATAGGACAATTTTATATGTCCTTAATTAAATTTTTAAAGTGTTATAAAATCAATTATATTTCTAATGTTATTATTTTTCGAGTAAATGGTGGCTTTAATTAAAAATAATATTACTTATATATAGAACATTATTTTCATAAAATAAAATTTATTTTTTAATTCTACCCATCTAAAAATTATTAGGTTGAATTTTTCATATTTTTCTAAAATGCTTGAATTTTTTATGAATAGTAAAATACTATAATTTACGATATACATTGATTATAAATTAAACACACTATTCCTTGAGTCATGGTTTATTTAAGAAAAATAATATCAAACTACCATTTATTATATAAAATATTTAGCAATAGGGATCCAACTATTCATATTCTTGAGTGAAAATAATAAACTATTGTTTAAAATAATGAAAAAACACCCCTCCTTACTTATAAATACCACACTCTCGCCACCTCTTATCGTCACAGCTTCTATGATTTGAGCCATGTCAGAATTCTACCCAAAAATAATCTAAATCACATCACTAACATCCATGATTATTTTCTCTCATTAAAATACCAAACCCTATCCCCAAGAAGGTTCTCAAGGAGGAGAAATTCAAGAGTTAAAATCCTCCTTCTTTTTCTTTTTATTGCATTTCATTTTATTATATTTTCATATACTTTACTCATATCCCATTATACAAGTGGAATTGTAACTCAACTATATTATATACACTTTAATTCTATTATGTTAATTGAATAATCCATCAACAATCCTCCACTCCTCTCCCTCTAATTTGAAAAAAATGAAATCCTATTTCGTGATGTGTCGGTTTA
This sequence comes from Viscum album, assembly GCA_963277665.1. NCBI lineage: Eukaryota > Viridiplantae > Streptophyta > Magnoliopsida > Santalales > Viscaceae > Viscum > Viscum album. The sequence continues at coordinate 496,992,898 of OY728132.1, forward strand.
CCGCCATCATGGACGGTGCAATGTTATTTTATTATACCACATTAAAGACTATTAATAATTCAATTATTATTGTTGTGAAATATATATTAAAATTTATTTTATATCCTTAATTATTTTATACAAAATACTTATATAAATAATAATAAATAATAAAACAAAACGAGATCATTGTGATCAGAAACCGCTAAAATTAATCTAAATAAGTATCATTAAAATTTTATCTAAAGAATAATACACATATATGGGGTAAATTAATATATAAGGCCATGCATACAAATTTATTTTCATTAATAATATTTATTTTCAATTCTGGAAAATCTTTTTTATTACACGTGAACATACATACCTATAAATAAGCAAACTGATAATTAAATCCATGAATAAAAACACTCATATACAATGAAATTAAACACTATAAATCATCTAAGAATCTACAAAAAGTGATTAATAAAAATTAAATAAATAAAATATATGTTTTAGAGTTTTTTTTTCAATTCATTAATTTAATTTTAATATCTAGGATATTAAAGTCATGAAATCATTTAAACATAAGATAAGGGGAATCTCGTACCTAAATCTATTCATTTGGGTTTTCCCTCTCTTAATAAATTTTTGGAATGGATATTTATATAATTTTCATTAAAGATAATTTATTTTTCATCCCTATTTATTTATGTGATATACATGTTTCCTAAAAAAATCTTTTACTTCTCTTATTGTTGTTTCTTTTTTACCTAATATTGATGATTCTTATACCAAGTATGATATTCGGTATTTATTTTTGGAAACCTAAATATTATTCATAAATGTATTGTTGATGGAATTTTAATGAAACAATTTCCATTATTAGGTTTATATTATATACAAGATTGATATACCTTCAATGTAGAAATCTTGACAATGAAAATTTTATGATGTGATGGGTGCACCAAAAATTATATAGCATTCCAATGCATTGGTTCATGTCATGTATCTCATGAGATAGTCCAAGTTATAAATACACATAATGATATATTTTTTCAAAATGATGATGTTATGATTACACACATATGTTATGTGTGAACATGATGTTTTCTTTGATCACAATTATTTGTGGTATTTTACCACTATTACATGATGTTTCATTTTTATGCATTGAGACATTCGATTATTTTATCTATATATTACCCACATGTTTATTTTGATGATACAATGATAATGTTATGATGATAGTTATTATACTCACACATGATATATTTATTTAAGTTCTTATTTATCCTCTTACTGGGGTTTTTAACTCACCCCTTTCATTGATGTATATATTTAGGTGATTTATTGTACTATAGAGAACACAAGGGAGACTAATAAGTTAGAGAAGAAGGAATTAAATATTTTAAATGTTTTATTGTCTACAATTTATAATTTGTCATTAATTTCTGAAGACACTTAAAATATAAAACCTTGTTTTGTAACACTATTATATTGTTTATCTTTAATATAACGTAATAGTAATGTAAAAAAGTAGGGTCATAATAGTTGGTATTAGGTCATAGATTTGTTAATTTCAAAATTATTATTAAATAACCTTACGGAAACCCTTTATAATGAAACTATTTATATGAATGAACCAAAAAAAATTAGAACTATTATGATCATAGGTATCCCACAAGATAGGCCTTTAATGTTAATTGCATAAAGGAATAATTTATCCTTCCCTTGTTGAATTAGGTATTGTAAAAAACTTTTATATAATAAAAATAGTTTTAATGAGGTGAAACCAGACTAATAATCCATATCAGGGACAACGAAGCGATTTCTCGAATGACATACCCAATGCCCCAAGAGGTGGAGTTCAAATTTTTATTACGATCCTCACACAACTATCTCAAGATATGAAAAAGTACCTGAATAATGTGTAATTTCCCCCATTAACTAATAGGGGGAAATTGGATATTGAGTGTTTTATGCTTCAATTACCAATAAATTTTAAATTATCCTCTCATCTACTCATATTGGAACAGTGGTTCAACTAAATTGACAATTCCTTTTTTGAGATACACTATTATAAGATGGAGAAAGAGACTCTATCTTTTTTTCTTTTGGATAGATTGGACGATCAGTGGTGGAAATTGATTAAGAACACAAAGATGAAGGATTAAATTGAATAGATTGTGTGTGAATACTTTATGTTAGTGTTTATTAACAAATATTTCCATTGTAATATTTGAATAAATTTTGGGAGAGAACTCTTAGAGATATAAAAAAAGAATGGTGAATCTATCAAGAGCATCACAAAAAATTTCACAATGGTTTCAAAGTAAGCTTCAGGTCTTGTTTTCAATAATGATATAAAAATTGATATATTCATTATTAGTTTAAATCCACACCATTAAAATGATAAAAAAATTTGAGATAATGAGAGTTATGAAGAAGTTGTTCAATGTGAACTCAAAGTGGAGATGGATTTTTTAGAGCGGTCCCCTGGGTACAAAGATACGAAAGGAAAAAATAGTGTTTAAATCAAGAGGATCAAATGAAAACAGGTGGAATGAAAACTAAACCACTCAAATATCAAAAATGTGGGAAGTTGTTTCATATAAATTGTCTCAAAGGGGTGGTTAAATGATTCAATTGTGGGAGATTAGGACATAATTCTCATGAATATCAAGGATTGATGACGTAGATGGAATATTGTTTAGGGAAGAGGAGAGATCCACCCATGGTTCTGTGCTTCAACTTTTTGGAGTAGGGGATTTATTCATGCAAGTTCACTAAACCATGAGTCCATGAGGTTAATCAGCACTAATAACCACCAAATAAAAAAAGAGCAGGTCAAATCATATGCCATCACTACTACTGAGGTATATACTAACAATTTTGTGGTGATAGTTATGCTAGTTGTTCATTCAATAATAGAGAACATACTATTTTGATTACTATCATATTCATTGTTTCATATTTTTTATGTTTAGTTGAACAATTCAAGCACTACAAAAAAATACGCTCATTGAGTAATTTGTGAGAAAAAAATGGGAATTATTGTATCTAATTTATATAACTCCTCCCCGATTAATTTTTGTGGAATAAACCTCCCAAACAAGTATTGTATTACTTCGATTGGTGGAGTTTGATGCTATTTTTTGCACAGATTGGCTATTTTTATACAAAGTCAACATCAACTGTTGGGAAAGGGATATCATTATTCACATCCCAAGGTATCCTCTAATATTTTAGTAGTGTAAGGATGAGGACTAATATCCTTTAGAATAATCATATCAAGTGTGTATGCGAATTCTATATGAGCAAGCATATCTAGCTCAAATGACTGAGAAAATAGATTGAACCATGATCGAAGACATGCTCATTATAAAGGACTACAATGATGTGTTCCATAAATAATTACATGGGATTCCTCTTGGATGAGAGGTTGAGTTATAAATTGATCCTATTCATGTATCTATTTCTATATCAAATACACATTATAGAATAGACACCTTTCAGATGGAGTAACTGAACAAGAAGTTACAATAGATTCTAAACATAGGTTTTATATGCCTCAGTGCTTCATAATGTAAGAGGATGGATCAATGTGCCTATAAATTGATTATCATGAGCTCAAAAAAAATTTATGAATACAAAGTACCCCTTTCCAGGTATATATGACTAGTTCGATCAACTCCATGGGGAAAAGTTTATCCCTGGGGTGGACCTTCAATCAGCATATCACCAATTAAAGGTGAGGAAGAATGATATTCCCAAGGCCAATTTTTAACTAGGTATGTTCACTATGAGTTCATAATGATTCCTTTAAAACTCACTACTTCTCTTGAAAAATAACTTTCTTAATGAATATAGTGTTTAGATTTTACCTCGACAAGTTTTTGGTAGTCTTTATTGATGATATTATAATATACTCTTAGTGAATAGAGGAAAATGATGATCATTTGATGAATATGATAAAAACATTGCGGAGGGAGAAATTTTATTAAAATTTTTATAAATGTCATTTTTGAATGGAGGAAGTATCGTTTTTGGTGCTTGTTATCCCCAAAAAAATTATTTGTGGACCGTTCCAAGACAAAGGCACTAAAATATTGTCTCAGTCCCACATCTGTAAATGAGATCCATAGTTTCCGTTGTCTACTAGGTCATTACATGTGATTTAAGAATAAATTCATATGATATCAAAACCCACTATCTGATATGACTCGGGAAGGGGTAAATGCTCTTTCTAAACCATTAAATTTGAAGATAACTTAATTGACAAAAAATGAGGCTTTCCTCCACTCTAGTACACAAACTTCAAAAACATGGGGAACTAATTGGGTTATAAAATGATTCCTCATAGAGAAATTAGGTTGTTTACTAATGAAAATTGATAATTTGATAGACTAATAATATATGAAGTTGAAAATTAAGGAGATGAACTATCCCACCCATGATGTGGAGTATTTAACATTGATCATCGCATTGACAATCTGGATGCATTATCTATATGTTAAGACGTGATAAATATACACTGACCATAAGGGACATAAAATAATTTCATAAATAATAATAATAATCTGAAAAAAATAATAATTTTAGAGAACAATATGTATTATTACTTCTCAATCCACTACAATCTCAATAAAGAAAATAAGTGGTGGATTCTCTAAGTACAAAGGATCCCACAACATTATTAATGATGATAATTGATAAGTATCCAATATTTAGAGAATTGAAAAGGATTTACATAATAGTAATTAATGAGAGAACATCACCAATCATTTCTCAAATTATTTCTCAACCGTCCCTTAAGGTGAAAATAAAGGAATAAAAAATAAATAATTTCAAAATTCAAAAATGGTGGAAGCTCTTAGAAAAAAGAAATCAATGAGTTCAAAGTTTAAGAGGAAGGTGTTGTAATATTTGGTTCACGGCTATATATATCATCAACTTGATAGATAAATAAGGTGATTCTAAATGACACACATAGGTAAAATTTCTCTATTAACCTATGGAGAACAAAGATATATAGAGATGTATAAGAAAACTATTTATGGGACAATATGAAAAATAATATCATTGAATATACGTAATGTTCATTGTATGTCAGTAAGTGAATGATGAATGGAAAAAGTGCTAGGGTATGATGCAACAATTACACATACCAACAAGGAAATGGAAAAATCCATCATGGAATTTATCACCAGATATCTAAAGACATCCAGATGATATAATATTATCCTGGTTTTGTGGATCATCTTACAAAGACAACTCAGATTATCATAATTTGAGAGGACTTATCACTGTATAAAAATGAAAAGATATATATCTATGATTTTGTAAGGTTGTATGGAGTACCAATACTAATTATAATTTATCATTATCCATGTTTCACCTCTATGTTTTTAAAAAGTCTCCAACACGATCTACACACATATCATAAATTTAAAACCTCTTAGAATCATGAAACTAATGATTATTATTAATGGAAAATTCAAACACTGGAAGACATGTTGAGATAATGTTCTATGGACTTCAATGGAGGATGTGATCATCATCTACCATTGGATGTTTTCTTCTACAATAAATCTTTCCACTCAAGAATCCAAATGACTACATATAATTTCCTTTATAGGAAAAGAATCATAACACAAATATGTGGGGATAAATTCGAAAAACATAAGCTGGTAGGACCTGATATAGTTAAAGAGTTTCTGGAAAAGGTAATAAATATTTTGGATCACATCTAGATTGTGTCGAGTTTACCGAATATATATATGAATAAAATCATCAATGAGGCCTAGATATCGAGGTTAGAGACATGGTATTCCTCTGCATAACTGCATGGAATAGGATCAAGATATTTGGGCAGAAGGAAAATATATATCACATGTACACTGACCCCTTGGATATTATTTATCATGTTAGATATGTGACCAATCGACTGGAACATCCACTGATAATTTCTCATAAACATGATGTAATCAATGTATCCATGTGGAGGAAGTGCATATTGGATCCCTCACATGTACTCAATCTAAAGGTGGAACAATTGGAAAATTACCTATATTATGAGGAGTAGAAAGTGATGATATTGGACTATAAACATAGTATTATATCAAAAAAGATTAGTCACCTTATCAATGTACATTGCTGAAACCATAAGAAAAAAGAAGCAACATGAGAACTAGGGTACGCTCACCTTTTTTCAACATTCGATGTAAAAAAAATTTATAGGGAGAAATTTAATAACCGGGGAATAAAGTAATGACCCAAAATTTCATCAATGGAAATTACATTCTTATAGTTATTAAATATATTATAAATCAGATATAATCACACAATGAAAACTTTATTATTTTTAAATGAATTGAATAAGAGTTATTTCTAAAACATAAAAAACTTATAGCAAGTGATTCATAACTTGAACGTTTGTATAGTAATGTGGCCATTAGGAATATTTATCTAGCCAATAGATTAATAACCTCATCTGTGAAAGTGCACATAAAATTTTGGCATCTTATAAATGATAATACGATAAAAATATATCAAAGTATATGTAATTAAATTTCTTAAAAATTATTATGTAACTGTTGGTATTTTATAAAACAAAAAAATTAATTAAAAATTTCAAATTTTATATAATTATAAAAATGAAAAATTTATTTTTGTAAAAGATATTTATAAATTTATATTTTTTTATATGACTAATTTATAATTTTATGATACCTTAATTAATTTTTCATAGTGTTATAATATCAGTTCTAATTTTAAAATATATATTTTCCAGGAAATGATTATTAGAAATAAAAATTATATTTCTCATAAGTATAAAATTATTTTAATATAATGAAATTAATTTTTATATTCTAAACCTAATAAATGCTTCGGGTGAATTTTATGGAATTTTCTGAAATACTTGAATTTTTTGTGAATACTAAAATGAGGTAATTTAAGGTATAAATACATTATAAATTAAATACACTATTCCTTAAATCAAGGATGATTTAAGAAACACAATTTTAAAACCCCTTTAATTATTTAATATAATTAATTATAGTCTTTAAACTATTTATAATACTCAACCAATATAAAAAACAAATGAATAAAATATTTGAAAATACATGTCTCATCACCTATAAATACCACCCTCACCACCCTTAGTCCTAGAACCATCAAAGATATGAGATCTATAGAAATTTATCCTAATCTCTTTCCCAATACCCTTAACCACGTCCCAGATCATTTTGTCACATCTAAATTCCAAACACATTTCCTTAATAGGTTCTCATGGAGGGGAAAATCAAGAGGCAAACTCATCTTTATTTTCCTTTTAATTTATTTTCAATTTATTTACATTACTTATTATGTCAAAACATTGGATTATCCAATTGAAATGGTAACTATAGTATCTTATATACTATAATTTTTATTTTAATGGAATAATATATCATCAAGACTCTCTCCTATATCTTGTATTCAAAAAATAAAATCATATTTGGTGACGTGTCGATTTTACGCCATCATGTATGATGCATTTTAATATTATTTTACCACCTTCAACGATAGTCATAATAATGTTATGATGGTTGAAATATATTTTAAAATTTATTTGATAACCATTATAATTTTCTGTAAGTAATTGATATACAAAATATTAAATAATAAAACAAAACGAGTTAGTTCTGATTGAAAACCGCAAAAATTAATCTAAATGAGAATCAATAAAATTATATATAATGAATAAACCTCATAGTAGGGAAAAAAGAATATATATAATCAATAAAAAAGTTAATTTTCATTAATTACATATAATTTAAATTTTTTAGAAGCATTCTTATTATAAATGGCAAACTATTTCTATAAACAGTCGAACTTATAATGAAAACCAATAAAACAAATGCTCTTGAATAATGAAATTGAACTCTATAACTCATGAAAAATACCATATATGAAAATATTGAAACTATAATAAGTCAAATAAATTTATAAGGGGATATTTATTTTTCTAATTAATGAATTTATTTTTATTATTCAAGATATGATTGTGAAGAAATCATTAAGTTATATAGTAAGGGGATCCTCGAACACAACTCTCTTCTTTTAGGTTTTCACCGTATCACTCCATTTTTAGTATGGTTTTTTCACTAATATTCATTAAATATAATATATGTTCTTTCCCTTTTATTTTTTGGTATATATATTTTCGTAATTGTTTTTATTACAAATGAAATGATTTTTGCGATGCATGTTTTCTTTTCAAGAAATACATGTTTTACATCAATTGTGATTGTTTATTATTCTCTCATAATTAATAATTCTTATACCAAAATTGTTGAATATCATATTGGAAATAAATATGTTGGTGTCTCGAACTGATGGGGATGTTGGTTGGGGTTAGTGACGATCTGACAATGATGGTCCGGCGATGACGACAATTCTAGTGGATGATCTCGCTGGAGAACTTCTCCGATTAGGGATGCACAATGATGTGATAATGAGTTGACATAATTATGAGACCTTAGGTTCAAATGTGGCATGTGGCATATCATGGAACAAGTTCTGGTAATTATTGAATTAAATATTTGAAATTAGATTATTTGAATGAATTCTAGACTGAATGGGTACTACTACTGGATCTGATGTAATTTAATTTTGGGTATGTTATTTGTTTGATTGCCTGTAATCTTTAAACTGGACTTTTTTAAAAATTTAAATTATGGATTTGGACCAATTGATTCCAAGATTGTTTTTCCTTTTTTATTTTGGGAACCCAATAGTTTATTCATGAATGTATACTTTTTGAAACTTTCATGAAACCCATTTCTATTCCATGGGTTATTTTATTACCATGATTGATATACCTTATATGTGGAATGCATGATTATGAAAATGATGTGATGTGATGGGTGCACCAAGAATTATATATCACTCTAATTCATTGTGTAATCTGATGTTTCTCATGATATAATGATAAATATTTTTTATCAGGATGCAATATTTGTTCACAATGATGATATTATGATTATGAACTTTTTTTATGTGTGAACATAAATCTAGATTTGGTCAAAACAATCTATTCTATTTGATCACTATGACAAGAAATTTAATTTTTATACATTAACATTTTCTATGCAATTATACAATTATTCCCCACATTTCTATTATGATTATCCAACTCATATGTTATGATGATGATGACTACCCTCACCCCTATTATATTGATTCATTTTCTTACCTATCCTCTTAGTGGGATTTTAGCTCTCCCTTTTCATTGATGTATATCCTCAAGTGATTACATGTACTATGGAGAACAGAAGCACCACTATGAATCTAAAGATAAATTAATTAAAAAAGGTTTATGGTTTATTATATAAATTTTATGTTTAGTCCTAATTTTCCCAAAACACTAGACATTTGGATCATTGTTTTGTAACACTATTATATTATTTATCTTCAAAATGATTTCATAATAATATTAAAAAAGTATGGTCACTATATAAATTCTTCTCATTTTTCTTCTTACAGAATATTATTTTATCCTTAGAAAATGTATTCACCGGAGGATATACATTCATGAAAAGTGCATGCCGAAATACCAGTATGGGGAAGAATAACATTGAAGGAATGAAAGAAATTTATCAATAATGAATGGGTAAACATAATCATCTACTATTTTCATCATCAGTTAATCATAATAATTATAATAGATGAATCCCATGAAAATTCATGGAATTTTTCAAATGAATAATAACTAAATATCATAACACATTTTTCAAATAAAACATAGATCTGTGAATAAATATAACATTGTGTTCATACAGAACACATGTTCACAAATCATAACATAATAATTCTAATAAAATATATAATAAATTCCTCAATATTATATATAATCTAATGATATATATAACCTTGAAAATTGAATTTTAGGGTTATTAAATTTTTCGAACTTCGATAATATCATAATATGCTAATAATAATGCACTATTCATGAGAAGGGAAAATATATTAATTATAGTCATGAAATAATTCAATGGAAGGTAATGGATTTCAAGAAGTTTTTATAAAAAATGATTTTATAAAAAATATTTGGTTCTAAAATTAATAATTGAAAATATTTTTTGGAACAAAATTTCACCATTAATTATGAACAGAAGAAATAGATCAAATGGGGACTATGATAACATTTTGAAAATAATATCTTTTTGAAAAATCATTATATTGGGTTTAGAAATATTTTAAATGAGTAAAATTAATTTATATGTAATATAAAAAAGGTTATTAATATATAAAGAATTTTTTTGAAATGTATGGAATAATTAATACTAATAATTAACAAAAATATGAGATAAAAAAATTAATGAGTTAGGTTTTGAATTCCTATGACATCAAATGCCGTGTAATTTTGATAGTTGTTACCTTCTATGTATTAATATTGTTTTTAGTATAAAATAAAACCATATGTAATTTATTTTTTTTATTAAATTTTGATCAATTATAATAATTGAAGTTCATTTTTAATCATATTTATTAAAGTTGAAATGTTTTGATTTTACATTTTCCTAGAAGTGTCATGTAATTAATTGATTTAATGATCCTATTTTAATTAAAAATATACACTACCAAATTTAGATATAGTTGATTATAAATAAATATATTTATATATTTATATTTTCTAAATAAGTAATAATAACCATCTGTAAATGTGGTGAGGATTATAGAACTCAAAATATTCTTATTGTCAATGTACTGACCTTTAATGATATTATTTTCAAAGGGTATGTGGGGTATTTATACTATATTCTTATAATAAAAATAAGAATTTAATTGGAGATCATAATTATCATGATTATATTATAATATTGTTTCTTTTTTTAATGATGTATTTGTTATAAAATAATATAATGATTTGAAGTTAAAATATAAAATGAAATAAATTGATGAAAGAAACATATATATTTCATGAATTTTTCTATTTTATAATATTTATAATATCATGATATATTTAGATTACATGACTATAGAACAAATATAAGTATTATTATAGTCTTAATACTTTTAATATTTATAGGATATTTTCATAGAGAAGTGTTTGGGATATTGTTCTTCAATAGGAGACTGATTCTATTCTTTTCATAACTGGATAAAAATTCCTTATTCTTTACATGAATAGTTTATTTTAGAAAATTAGAACTAGATATGGTATATTAATATAGGTATTAATAAAATTTATAAGGAAATGAAACCATCTTTTTAGTGGTTTTGTATGAGACACAATATAGATTATTTTGTGATTAAATCTCTAACAAAAACTAGGTTAAAGATGGGTTTCAAAGGATAGGTGGAATGTTGTAGTGAATTCCTTTCCTTTATTGAATGGGTTGAACATTTCAATGTATTTTTTGATAAGTATAATAATAATTTAATTGAAAAATGATGTGATTTGGGTAATTTTGGATCAACATACCATGTCATCAGACTTTCTCTATCATAGAGTCCATCATGATATAATAGTTAAAAAAGAATTATATCTGAGAAGTGTTTAGGTTTCAAGGATTTCCTATTTCAATTTTTCTATATAGATATCCAAATAAATTTTTTTCTTTATAAAAATATAGGATTTGAAAAATTATTTCACCATGATCATAGAATATCATCATTAGATTGATATTTAGTAAGGAATAATAATTCATATATGGGATGATATGGACAGATCTTGTCCCATGAACATTAATGTCTCATAATAGGATCAAATGTATTTATTTTAGTTCTTTTATAATAAAAACATTCATGTGGAAAAATATATGGTTCTATTTTAGGCTTTATAAATTTTTCATTGTCATTCTCTACAATGCTGTGTCGAAAATGCGGAGGCATATTTGACTAGATTTTTTGGGTATGAGACAATAAATAAAATAAATTTGATATGGTTCTGAATGGATATTGATCAATACCAATAAATATCATTTTGAAAAAATTCTTCTCTGAAAATTATATTTCTATGATAGTGACCATGTATTATCGAAATTTTAACTAAGTCTTGATCATTGATGTTGGTGGAAACAAAGGGAACTAAAACAAAAATATGTGGATCCATTAATATTTATTGAAATGATTGGAGTTTTTCTTATTAGTTATCCATACCATTGAGACTTATATTAGTTCAAAATGTTTTTTAATTTTCTAAACTAAAAAAATATTATATGGAACAACATCATGTGATCAGTTGGTATCATCTTACTCTTGAGCTTAGTGTTACATTTATTTATTATATTATTTAGGTTATGGATAGAGAAGAAAATACCCTAAGAAGGATATCAATTCCCATGGGTTTAGTGTTATTGAAACATGGTCAGTTTCAAGAGGAACCATGGAAATGTGATCAGTTTGTATGGGAGTAATGGCCTCAGTTCTTCAATGGAAACATTTATCTCCAACTTCCATAGGATAGAATTTTCAATGGTTCTGAGAATGTAAACACGTGTTATGTGGTACACTATCATTTTGTGCAATCCTTTACACTTTTAGTGGGTGGGATATTATCTAGAAATGTTTTCATTTGTATGTTGAGAAATAATTTGGATTTATATTTTTGGAGATTCCATTAGAGAAATTTTTTTGTCATAAATATTTTTTTAATTATTTTATATTTTGGGGAGTAATTAATAAATGAATTTATTTCCTTAAACCATTTTAAGTTAATTCGTTAAAGAAGATTAAATTATAAAAGTATATTAAATAGAATTATTTTTTTTCTATGAACGTCTAAACAAGGTGTCCATTTATTAGGAAGAAACTATCACATAGAACATTCACGATGTAAATTAAGAACATACATAATAAATTAGCATAGTTGTAGAATGTTTTAGTATGAGAAAAACGCTTATTTTTATTTTTGGTCTCTTTTCCCCTCTCATGGATTCCAGGGAACCATTAGAAATGTTGCATTGATCATAGACATCTAGATAATGATTCTAATGGATCTTCAGGTGATTTATTTTTGAATACGACATTTAGAATCTTTTTTCTCATTGTAATGGTTTTTCTATTTGATTTTCTTGGTTAGAACCATACACAATATTGGAATAACTATATTATTTTTGTTTGTTTTCATATTAAGGAAATATTTATATAATGTTGTAGTGGAATTAGAGGATGAGTCAAATTTGGTGGTTTTGTCATTGTTTCATTATATATCTTGATCTATTCTGATGTATGTGGATTATCTCTGAATATTCTATTATAAGAATGGTAGGCTTAATCTTTCTAATTTTTTTATTAATTATTGGAAATTCGAAATAATATTGATTTGTAAAATTCCTTTTTGATGTGTTTTCAAATGGGTTGGTTTTGAATGATGGTATTTATGATTAAATATTTTTTTTAATAAATTTGGTATAAAAGTGTTCCATACATTCATATTCAGGTGGGATAGTTTATGAGTGTATGTATAACTATTTAAGTAATTATATAGACATATTATGGGTAGAAGTAGCAACATAAAATATGTTCACTAATTATTGTCTTGGTGAATGGATGACTCACCACTAATGAGTATAGAGAGGTCTATAGTTTCATTTCATTACTTGTGTGTATTGGTGTGTAATTGAAATAATTATACCATATGGTAAGAAATGGTTTTATAATAATACATAATGATTTCCATTGAACTTATTTATGGATTTGTGGTAAACTGTATGTTATCTTATCTTCTATTTTATTTAAATGAGGATAAATCATTATTTTCATAGGAAGTCTTTGGGGCAATTCCTATTGAGTTATACTCACCCACTTATTGGGAACGTTAGTGCGTTTGAAGGTGTTTTACTTTTTTATATTGGGAAGGGTTAATATTCTATTTTCAATAGTGTTATTCTGTGATTTCATTGATTTAGAGCTAGACCTAGGGATTTTCTTTATCTCTATTTGGTTTGGTGTAATATTTGATCAAGATACATTCTATATAAGTAATAATATTTATCTCATGTGTTTTTATTTCTACGGTTACTATGACATGGTTTTTATCTATTTTTGGATCATGTTTTTACTTCACATTCATCATATTAAACATATTTTCTATATTTATTTTCTAAAAAGTTATTTAATTCTCAAGTAAAATCAACCACTATGGTTCTCTCGTAACTGTGGAATTTATTGATATCCTTTGGTGCCTTGGGGATGTCACCTATGGTTAGTAGCACCTACACCTCTTCCTACAACAATGGGTTAGGGGTGGGATGTTACAAATTCCATAACTTTTACAAACTTAGTTCATTTTTTATTTAAAATGGTATTTGGGAAATAAAAAAAATATATTTTTGATATAATATTTTTCAATAGACCTATGAAAATACATTATGGTTAGTAATTTCACATTAATGAGTTTTTTTAAATTTAGAAAGATGTTTTTGGTTATTCCTTGAATTATAGAAATTATTTGGTCCTTATTATTTGATTGATGATGTTATTAAAACATATCAGTTATGTAAAAACAATACATTCAGTATTCACAACAAACATGAATAGTTTATATAAATTACCAAAAATCACCCTTAGACAATTTATATGTGGTTATTCTAAAAAAATAGTTCTATTATAATTATTATTATATAAAAAAGGTTATTTTTATTATTAAAATGATAATTTTAATTTTAAAAATATATATTAACATATTGATTATTAAAAAGTGTTAATAGATACATGGAATTTTAATTCGGATATTTATTTTAGGGAATTTAAATTTTAATATTTTATTAGTAAATAATATTTATATGAAATATTACCAATTTAAGGTCTATTTTCTTCTCCATCATTATGTATATTATTCTTAATGGTTTCGTTAATATTCATAATTTTAATGTAACTAACCCAATAGTCATATTACTATAACATCATTCATGTGAAATCCTATAAGGACCTCTTAATTGCATAATTCATAATTAAACTAAATTTACTCAAGGATGTTTATTATTATATTATTTTATGTTTATTGGAGAGTAATTTTTCTATCTCATTTTTAAAGTTAAATTTATAGGTTTTGTTATTCTAAGAAATCAAGATAATGAAAATATTCATTATATTATATTTTTATCTTTTTATATTAATTTACTATTTATAAAATTTTAAATTATCATGTGTAAATTCATTTTATAAACACAAGTTTATAAATTAATTAAATAAACCATTATTAGTTTTCATTATTTTTTGCATGTGTTTTATCAAATAAATCATTCCTAATCTTCACAGACATTATTTATTCAGATGCTAATTTCTGTAAATATTAATCATTGGTATGTTATATTCAACCCCATTTCAAAAATTAGAACCCCTAAATATCAATTAATATCATTTATTGATTCTAAGAATTGGTATTTCTGTTTCACTGCCTCATATGTTTCTCGTATTACTTATTCACACCTGGGATTCCTCAAGAATAATTTAATAAGGTGAGTTTTATTATTCTGTATAAATTTATATTGATGTTATAAGATATTTAGTAGATTCTTCTCATATTTTTTGTTAATATCTAGTTCTACCAACATTATATTTAGTACATGTAAAAAATATATCATGTACTTTCATAATATAGTATTATGGATCACATCGTAAACGTGATCCATGTACGATGTATGTTCTTGATATTAATCCATTGCACCAATGTTATCAAGGATTTAAAAGTGTCTAATGTAAATTGAATAATATTTCCCTTCATTACAAACCACATTACACTATTCCCACTATAAATTCCATGGATAAATTTTTCTATAACATCAAAATCCAGTACCCATCAATGATTATGAGCATAAATACATTTTCTACTAGGAGAAGGATTAATGAGTTACTGAATGGATTGATGATTATCTATCATTAATTAAACAACAACATAACCAATCATATTATATTAACAAACTTCATTATAAAAATTATGATTTCTATGTTGCTTGCCACATAGATTTCATATAGGAAGTTTCAAATACTTGAGTGTAATCAATTATTGTCTGAGAACATAACCAATATAATATTTTTATCCAATCACCTTTTAAATTCCATTGTGAAATCTCTCATTATGACATCGAGTTTCTTTATTATCAATTAAAATTGGATTTTGGTTTGGGGGATATAGTTTGTAATTAGTTTCAGTTAAATATTTATGATATATATGATACTTCCGAAGAATTTTGTGGTTTACCATGAATCTTGATAAAAAATGATCAATTTTTTTTTGTCATATGGGAAGACTACATCATTAAAATATAAAAAAATCATGTGGTATACATGATAAAACATGATGTATATTTTCTATGGAGGTATTTGATTCAATCCACCACAACAATATGAAATTTATTTCTTCATATTCATTAGGGTTACCAGTGAAAAAGAATTTTATGATGTTCTCTTATTTCAAAATTATTATGAATATTTATTACAACATCCCCCTGAAATATTTCAATATTCCTTAACATTAAATCATACCATGAAATTAGATATATACCAAGAAACATTATTCTAAATGTTGTCCCTTGAGGATTTATTTCAATATACATTATACTTTTTGGTACTTTAAGGATGGATGGATAAATATGAGTAATGTCCATTATACAATTTTTATGTATTTATCTATAGTGATTGAAACACATAATGACTAGTTTGAAAACGAATTCCAACATTTATGTCAATATTGAACTCATAAAATTTTCCTTCCTTGGTTGCAATCATTTCCATTTATAGAAAAAAATTCCCCTCGATCCGACTTTTTTATCTCTTCTATAATTTTCTGGGAAATCATTAGAGAATGGTAATATGTCTTCTATACTATTATGATTTACATATCCATCATTTTATTATCCATTAAGATAAGGTGTTTCTCAATCTGATTCTATGATGGAGTAGAAATTTCATTTATAATAAGAGCCTTAGAAACATTATTCATATTTCTAGGGTTGTATTGAATTGATAAATCATATTAATATTTCATATATAACCATATTAATTGAGTCATGTTGATATCATTATGTATAATTATACACTTTAGAATCTTACTATTGGTATGTATCGTACAATTCCCACAATTGAGGATGTTTCTCAAAATCATTAATTGAATGAATAGTGAACAGATCCATATCATGGATGAGGTTATTTATCTCATAAATTCTTAAATTTCACGGGGTTTTGGAAATCAAATTTTCATTTTATATTATTATAAAAGCCAAACCATTCAATAACAGATCACTATATGTCACAAACACTTATCCAATTGATTGAACAATGATTATTGGCACAATTTAGTAGAATATTATTTTCCTCTAAAAAAAATTCCTCACATTCTTCTATATATATACATTACCCCTTTTCATTTTAATTTTGTAAGTGGGATAGGCATTTGTGGGATGTTTATAAAAAACCATGGTATTAGCAAGAATAATATATGAAATCAATTTATTTCCATGACACATAAATGACCGATACATTTCTCTATTTCAATTGAGTATGAGGGGTCAATATTAAATCCCCATAAGAAATCCAATTCCCCCTGAATGTGATATTATATATATAAGTCACAATTTCATGAGATAATATAAATATTATCTCACCTTAATATCTCTCTCTCCAATGGACCTAAGGCCTTCATTTTTATTTATTTTGATAATCCACCTTTCAAGGGGTGAGGTGGAAGCCATACAAGGCTCCTAGGCGTATGTAATACATGGCCCATAGGCCTTAGAGGAATTCATTGCCCATAGGCTTTCAAACATTACATACAACCCAGAATAACTACTTGGAACTGCTCCTCCCCAGCATCTTCATCGTGAAATCATCTCTCCACCTTCGCATGACTGTTCGGCTAGGCTTTCCCATGCATGCACAGGCTTATCCTGATGGCAGGTGCCATACCCTCTCATTCTTGCAATCCATTTAGCTTATGCGGTGGTGAAAGCTCCTTCCTCATCCTCCTTATAGAGCACGTTCCTTGTAGGTTGTCTGGTTTGCATCTGCACTTAAGGTGGCCCGAAGGCCTTGAGGTGGCACAAAGGCCTTACTGACATGAAGGCCTGGGTGGCCCGAAGGCCTTACGGGACTCAAGGACCAAATCGGTGGCCCAAAGGCCCAAACGGGGGCATATTCTCGGCTGCTACAGTTCCAAACAGTTCCTACTACAGTTCCCGCTACAGTACCTGCTACAGTACTGCACAATTCCCGCTACAGTACTGCTACAGTACCCTAGAAATTTTTTCCCTACCTGGATTTGATCCCTGGTTTCTTGGATGCACTTACGGAGTCCTTACCAACCGGGCTAAGGCTCATGTGCTCTCACCTTAATATCTCAAATACGATCTCTTAATGTTATTCATGTAATTAATTAATATTAGAGTAGATGGGAATCTCAACAGAAAATTATACCACATGGTTACTAAGGTAGTCTATAAAGTCTAAATTAATCAACTACACAATAGTTTAAGGGGTATTATAAACTCTTCTTATAATAACTATAAACACATAGTGTCCATATCTTGTATAGAAGGTTGTGTTCTATATATCTTCAATATTCTTATTTATCATATGATGTTAATAATAAATATTAACTTATATGGATAATGGGAATCCACTATATCGATTAAAATAGACAAATTCCATTTTAGGGTATACCTTTTCATTAAGGTTATGTTATATATCCCCCATTAATTTATTCTTATCCACATTGACATGTCATTCTTCTTTAGAATAACTTCACTGAATCTAAAGGTGATCAATTATAGTTTATGAACACTTATTTCAAATTATTTTTTAGCTTCGTTAATAGAAAATAAAATATGGGCCATCCTATTATGGAATTTGTAGATTTGAGTGGATCTTGGTGTAATTTATATTAAGAACTCTACCTTGTGATATAGGGGAATTGAGGAAATGCATTGGTAAATACATAAAATTATTCCCTCATAATTGTAATTTACTCGAGATTACTTAATTCTTTTCACTAAACCATTTTGGAAAGATATGCATCATCACTGAGTAGCCACACATACAATATTAAAAGATTTTCCAAAGGATATTCATGATCTTCCTTCTATTTGTACATTATTATGGGAAGGTATATGATATATAAGTATATTTCATTTTATTCATTTGTTATTTGATTTGTATATAATAAGATCCAATATATTACATGTATATCTTCCAATTAAATAAAGATAAGGATTAAAATATTTTCTGTAAAATCCTTCCCACATATATTAATAAAAGAATATTCTAACACATGGGTTGTAATGATTGATCCATTTGTATTTTTTTAGATATATCTACATAAAAATATTTGGGATCTATTTCAACTATTTATTAATTATACTAGGATATTATGGAATTCATATAACTAGAAACAATTAAATGGTTCTCCTTTAATAAATGAATAATAATTCCACCTTATATAAAATTGTATTCTTTATCTTCCACAACTATGATAATCACAATATATTTTCATTACTTCCTCAACATTAGTGGCTTCTGAAATTACTTACCATTAAATTCTCTTTATTTTTTAGTTGTCCTACATATCTCACATTATACTTATAATTGATGAATTTATACATGGTTGGTTTATTATGTTATTCCATCCTTTATTTGATTAATTTGGGTGGATTCATCTTTCATCTTTACTATTAGTGATGTTGATGTTTTTCAGTCCTTGAAATAAATCATTTTTTCTTCCATTGAGGAAATATTCATTTTTCATATTTGAACATCATAGAAATATAGTTAGTTAGATATTATTTACTCCTAATTATTCAATACTATAGGTTTATATTACACCCTTCATTTCTTATCTATTTCTAATTGAGACCATTCCACAAACTCTAACTCAAATTTTAGACCACTTCGAGTTACTAACCTGTAACTCCCAATGTCGTAGATAGATATATAGTTTTCAAGATAAATATTTAAACTAATAAATAATCAATTAACTTTATTATTTTATTAGAAAATAAAACATTATAAATACATTGCATGTATTGTAAAATTTTCGACAAAATTTTCGACAAATTCTCTCTCATTTTTATTGATCTCTAGAAAACTATTCAACATATTTCTATAAAGAGTTTGAGGGAAATAAATTCAAGGAAATATAATATTAAGGTCGTCACAATTTAATTAATATATTTACTTACCTTAATTTAATTATTGATATATTTAAAATATTTATCATATTATACATCGAAAATTCAGACCACTGAAATAAAATTCTTCTTTTCCGAATATTGGATCTTATAAATGATGTTTTCAAATGAGTAAACTTCTTGTTCTAAGGTATGTAGAATAAAATATATGTTAAATGATGTTGATAATTATCATATATAGAAAAAAAATCATTAGTTTAACCTTATTAGGAAAATATGGGCATTCCACAATGTACATATAATTATTTATATAATGTGAAAAATTAGAGAACATGTCCATGATGTTTTGAACACCAAATCCTACTGCACTAGGAATTTCATATGGACAATCATGGAATTTTACATCACATTGGTTATTTATATAGTTTCTCATGGTTCCAATAATTTAATCAAATATAATATTTTACCACAAAACAGAATTTAAGAAAGAATGAGTGAATAATTCATACTCTTGTGAAAATACATTTTAACATCATATCATATGTGATCAATAAATTTAGCAATGTCTTCATCAAAAATGATGCTTATAGGAGTAAGTAATTAAATTTTTTTTGACCTTAATATATCTAATTAAAATAAAATAAATAAATTATAATATTGTTTTAAAATAAAATGTTGGTATATTAAATCTTACCAGCTTATATTTTCAAACATGGTGTTTAGTAAGGGTCACTAATCATGCACATGGTGAAGATTAGTATAATACCCTAACAAACCTTATTTTCATCATTACTCATCAGTATTAATATTCTATAACCAAATTTAACTATAGTATTGAATTAGTTATTCAATTAAAATATACTAGACACTCTTTAAAAACAATTTTTTTTTGTGTTTTCACTACTGTGTTCTATTTATAATCCCCAAATAACTAAACCTTCATTATATTGTAGTTATAGAGATCGATAAATTTTAAAAATTACTTTCAATTAATTATTTGTATAAATAAAATAATAATAATACATTCATTAATATACGCATTTGGTATTTAGGTAAAACGGGTTCATACATCACTTGTGAATAGTAAAACATAACCATTATTAAAATACTTTTTTTTCATAAAATTTGTGATGTATTTATTTCTATATGAATTCACATGATAATTTCAATTAATTAAATCAGTTAGATATAATCCTATAAATGGAAAACATTTTAAGGAATATGAGATAAGAATTAATAGTTCAATGGTAAGGAAAACAACCATTATCATAGGAAAATAATAGGATTTTAATCATATAATTCAAGTAATAAGTGAAGATGACATTGAATGTTTCATGTTTATTATAATGAAACATTATAACTCTCTGTTCAAATAAAAAACAAAATTTTGAATGAAGATATAATTATTTTCATGACTAACATATGTGTAAATATCATAAAATCATAATCATAAAAAAAACATCATCATTTTCATGCATAATACATATAATATAATGAGATATATCATATTACCCAATGAATTTGAGGGCCATATAATTTTTGTGCCAATATTCCTATCATACTTTACTCATATTCCAGAATTGAACTTGTAATAGAAGAACATAATATTCATAGTCATAAAATAACCACACTGAATGGAATGGGTTTCATTGTGATTTCATAAATAATACTATAATGAATAACTTTTGGGTTCCAAAATTATATAGTATAATCATATTTTTTAATAAAATATAATTTAACATTGATATAATAAGTTTTACATAAAGAGGTATAAATTAGATGTTTTGGAAAATAATGTGTATTTGAAATTTTTTGTGATTTTATTTTAAGTCCATTAAATTAAGTAGAATCATGTATATCCCCAATATGAGGAGATAAATAATATCAAAGTGGAATTATAAAGAAATTATGTTTTAATAATTATGTAAAATAATGAGAAAGAAGCCATGACCCAAAAAGAAGGAGTTGGGTTTGATATTTTTCTTACCTTATGACTCATATTATTTCACCATTTTAGCACCTCATAAATAATAAATTGATTTTTAGAATAACAAGAAGCCCAATGTAAATATTTTTCAATTCATTCAATATTGATCAGTTAAAATTATTTTATTATATTTTCTTATCATATTTATTAAATATAAAACATTTTGATATTATATTGACATTAAAATATCCTATCATGCATCGATTACCTAATTTAATATTATTGAAACATGAAAATTATTAAAATTAACACTAAATTTTAGAGATACATATATTTATAATTTTTATATGTACAATAATATACCATGACCATCCATAAATGTCGTGAAATATAGAGTGTTGAAAATTCCCTCATAGATAGCTAATCAAATATTAATCGGATATTGTAAAATATAGATGTGAGAAGTATAAAAAATATGATTATGAAATAAATATTAATTATGGGAGATTAAAATAATCATAATAATGTTTACATGATATTTTATTCATTTAAAAATCTTTTGATTATGATGGAATAGAAACATAAGGTGTTAGAAATGGAAAATTAAATAAAATGATTAAAATACCTTACCACATTCTTGGAGTCGTTCCATTTCTATGAACCTAAAATACATTAAATGATTGAGTATTGTTTTTACAAAGAATACTTGAGTGTCTTATGTTGAATAAGGTGCTAATTTGGGTAGGTTTTTGGATTTGAGATGAGTATGGGATGTAGGATTCAATGGCGATGGAAAGGGTGAATTTATACTTGAGGCGGTGGGAATTTTTCTGATAAAATTAATTATAAAATAAAAATTCTAATCTAAATAATTTTATAGAGAATCTATTATCACTGTAAATTATATTTGATGTAAAATATATTTTTATGACATTAGAATCCATTAAAAACTAAATTCATTAAATTATTCATAAGCGAAGTTCAAAATGATTATTTAATGGAATAAATTAAAATTAAAACATTTAAAAATATTTTTTCTCTGTAAAATATATTTGGTGAATTAATGGAATTATAAAAAAAATTCATATAAAATAAAATAATTTATAAGTCCTTTATTACTTGTTAAAATATGAAATTAAAAAATATCGTCTACATAAAATATTTATTTATATTATTCACCTAAAAAATTTAATTTCTCTGAAAATTACACCAAACACACCCACATTAAATATCTACAAATGATTTCTAAAAAATAAATTCTTTTTATCAATATATTTTTAAAAAATGGGGAAATGAAGTTATTAATATTAAATTTAAAAATATTACAAAATATATAAAAATATAGTTCATTGGAGAAAATTTATAATAAACGGTTGAATTTTAATCATTATATTTTGTATGGAATTAGAAAATTAATATTTCCCTATAAATTATTATTTATATGTTATTTAATATTTTTATACAGATTTAGTTTTTTTAAAATGTCGGGGATGAAGCATCATTTTTATTATTAATGCAAAGACATCATTATGACTAGGTATAGGGAGTCCCATTACCTAGCCCGATGTCCCAAGACCTTGTAATTTGAATACATGGACTGAAAGACCTTGTTTTGGCTTAAATGGCCCTAAAGAGAATAATATTTCTATAGTACATGGGATGGTACAATTCCTTCTACCATATCACCACCACTACAATTTTTTCTATTGTACCCTCTACCACTACAATGTCACCAATGTTACAGTTCTGCCGCTGCTACAGTACTATTAGAATACCCTTATACAGTTTTAATACTATAACTCAAGAATTCCTCCCATATCTGGATTTGATATTGGGTCTATTAGATTCCAAGAAGAAGCCTCTACAACATGGGTATATTCACATTGTCATTTTTATTCCGATTTAGTATTCCAACGGTCTGGTTAATATTCCCAATGAAGGTTTTACTATTCATAATGGACAAAGTAATTTCCCAAAATCAATAATATAATTATAAATATCTTGTTACATCCTAGAAATACCTCAAAATTCTTTCATTCATCATTCAACTCAATTACTCTTTTGGTTATATATAAATCGTTTATATAATGTATGTTGTATTAATATTGTTATTGAAATATTTTAGAGTGTTATTTTGGGAGTTATGATTCAATTGAATCATTATTATAAAAAAATTATATTCATTTAAATTTTGTTTTTCAAATTTTTTTAAAACTGTTATATTTTTTGTTCTCATTGCCATATTTATTTCTTAAATATATTTTTCTCCATAAATAAAATATATCCTTTTCTTATGTTATCATGTGTTTGATTTATTATGTATTTATTTTGCATATATAAGTTAGAGATTAAATATTATTTAAGAAATATTAATATATATATATATATATATATATGTTTTGGAAGATACAACTATACAGAAATCAAAAGAAAATATTGATTATTTCATATAGAATTAAATTCACAAGTTTGACTCTCACTACGAAAAAATCATGGTTTCAGTATTATTTATGAAATAATATGTTTTCTATTATTAAAATAAAAATAATTATCTTTGTAAAATAAATTGTTATTTGTTTGGATTATAAGGTACTTCAATCTAGTAATTTGTATTTATCTTCCTCCCATTGAATTAATTTTAAAATGACATAAACAATTTATTCAATAATGAGATAAATGTTCGATAACGGGTTTTCATTATTAGGGTAGAATAATAAAACCGAATATATTGGAATTTGAATTCATTTAATTAAATAATTTATTCAATATAATATACCACATGAAACTCCAATATTAATCGAACTTTAAAATTATTATTTAAATACGACTATTATAAACTAGACGTTCGATTAGAAGTTATGAATATGAGTAACCAAATTTTAAAATATATATTGAAAACTTTTCATTATACAATTTTTTAATTTAATTTCATGTAAATATAAAATAAATTATGAATGATTATAATTGAATCAAATAACCCTTATATAAATATAAAAAATGAGTCATATATTCTATGAAAACATGTTTTCATTATACTATATATCATTAATTTAATTTAAAAGTTTCACATTTTATAGTACAAAAAGTACATTAATATTTATTTTTTGAACATTTAATACAATATATAATAATTCATTATTTTATAATCAATTTTATAGAAATTATCAAAAAATATTTTAATGTAAAACAGACTTTATTTCTGAAAACTATTTTAATGTGTTTAATGATTTTTTAATCATAAAAAATTACATTAATCAGTAATAGAAAAATATTTTAGTGAAATTTATATTTTTTTTATATTAAATAAAATTATATAATAATAAAATAATTGTTGTTAATATGGAAGAAATTAGTATAAATTTATTTTATGGGTCCAAAAAATTTTCTTTAATTAAATTGTTTTTACGCATATTGTGTGAAGAAGATTGAATTATTTTTTTATTGATAATTTTTTTTTTCAATTAACATTACATTATTTATTCAGTCATCAAATAAAATTTACTTGATGGTGATTTTTTGAGAAGTCTATGAAAAATTGATTTTTGGGTGAATATTTTTTTCTAAAAGTTGTGGCTAAAATCTCATTTTTATTATGAAATGAAAGGCCTATTTTATATAATGGTACATAGATACACATTACATAGCTCGATGTGCGGATTAAAATTGGACCATGAACATGACATAAAGCCTTAATGCAATTTTATACCGACATCATCCAGCCTACGACTCCAGTCATGCATCATGCTTATCTCACTGCCTCCATACATCATGCACGTGTCACCACCTGCATCACGAAATGCATCAAAAATACCCTATGATACATTCCAAGTTCCTATAAATGGAATGTTTTATGATGGATTAGGGGTTATACTCCACATGCCCCACCACAACTACTTGCGAGAATAGTGAGGTTATGGATTTTAAAAATAAGTTCATATCATTCCTTATATTCAAAACCTAGCATTAAAATTTTGGTTTATTTTAATGTAAAATATGACATATCTAAATAAAAAATATAAAATTTATTCCTCATAAATAACAATTATACATTATTTTAGAATAAAATCATTTCTTGGTTTAAAATGATTTAGTATAAATATTATATTTCATTGCATTTAAAGTTAATATATTAAAATTAAACACTTCAAATTAAAAATAATGAATATTAAAAAAAGTATTAAGAAATTTTTAATTATGATTTTAATATTTATTAATGATTCCATTTTAATTTTTTTTCAAAATGAATAGTATCCTTGGTAAACTACATTCACAGAATCAATGGTTAAAATGAGGTCATTATGGTAAAAAATAATTAAAAGGGATCAAAATTTCTATTTATGTATTATTGAGTAACGTTATCTCCACAAAAATTCTATTATATTAAAAAAATTATTGATTTAGTCCCTATTTAGAATGATTAATATATAAAAAATATTTAATGTTAAATATTTTTTTAAGAATTTCACTCACCTAAATAGTAAAAGGAAACCTTTTATCCTTAATTATTATAAAAAATATTGAAATATTGAATAGAAAATATCTATCCAACTACATTTGAAACATTCTTACCCATTTCCTAGATGATTTATTCCCTCCAAAACTGATAGTGAATTCTTGTGGTGTATGAAAAAGTAGTTCTTTAAAATAATATGTATAAATCTTTCCTAGTATTTTTTATCTTTATTAACTCATGAAACTACATAAAAAATGAAACTACCGTACTAAAATATTATTATTATTATCCAAAATATAATAAAATTTTAATTTTTTTATGGTACAACCATTTTTCATATTCTTTTCCATTATATGGGAAATGAAAACATCATTAATACATACCCATGGACAACCACCTCCATAAAGAGATGTGTTCCATTTTCATCACCACCTCATCTATATTATTATTATGAAGAAATGAATATAAATATATTATATTTGTGACATAATTATTATTATAGAATGATATTGTTTTACTTACCTTCTTACCCTTACATCCATTATAAAATCCAAACAACACTTATATGTAAATGTGTTTTACCCCCACTTCGAATCGATGTGATTTATTTTTCATTTCAGACATTCATGTACGGAAATACAATTATATTTCATGTATGAAAATTATAATAAATTTATGATTAATTTTATGTATATGATAGGGGAATGACCCTCTTGATCATGGTAAACCTATTGATTATGTGCTAATATTATAAACATAATGAACCCAAAATGATTGACATGAACATAACTAGTTTAGTAACTATATTGGAAATTTTAATAGAAGAAATAAAAGGTATTATGATAAGGTTATAAACCTAAAAATTGAATTTAAATAACATAATGGTTAATATAATATTATCTCATAAGAAATAAATATCTTATGTAGTGATTTACACTCATGGTATTGGATTTCTCATCTCAATTTCACTTTCTTGAGACTTATTATATCTTCACATAATTTTTTTTCCTTTATGTGTTGTATATATAACCATATGGACATATTTTTTCTCTCAATTATTGAAATTATATTGGATTGAAAATCCCTTACAATTTACTCCTTCAATGTTTATATGATTAAAATGTTACTAAAGTTGTAATGGATTTTTTATTAAAATATTTAATTAAAATTTTAGAACCTGTTCATTCTGACATAGATATTCATAAAAATGATTCATTAGTGTTCATAATTAATCCCCAAATATTTTTTTTAAATCATTTTCAACCATATATGACATTTTAACTACTTTTTAAAAAGTAATGTTTGAAATGACTTCCATATGTGTAACATTTGTCTTTTTTAATAGAGAACAAAAATGGGTTTAACATTTTCCATGTTTCATACCATAATATCCATTTTTAATTATAAATAATTTTACAAATATATATATAGTGTTAATAAAAATATCATATTTCTTTTGTTCTATTAATTTCTAGTTTTCAAATAATTTCAAAATAAAAGGCTATATCTTATAATAATTTTTATATAAATAAAATTTTTCATCCTTATGTGATATAATCATTAACTTAATGAGTTTGGTGATGTCAATTTAAGATTTTATGTTTTTTTATAGTGATATTTTTCTCTTGTAATTTTTATTGTATTGGGTGAGATTTATATATTAATACTAACATGTGAGATATATATTACACTTCAATGTATTAGAGAATTATTATAGAGTGAACATGGAATAAGTTTCTCCTATGAGTTATGTTATAATTACAAATGATAGTTATTTTATGAAAATGGTTTCATAATATTTATTATAATTATTTTGATCTATAATTATTAAAAAAATATATCTTGTTTATGGTTTTTCATGAATTTTCAAAATGACTAACGGTTTTACATTAATCTTATTTGACTTACTAAGAATAATTTAGAATAAAAAATTTAAAATGTTTTTATATGGCCAAAGGATGTATAAGATCTTTATAATATTTTACCTTTCTATATTAGTGTATCATTTTAAAAATTTGTAAATTATTCTTGATTTAAACAGATGATTAAATTAATGAATCATGTCATTATAGAAAAAATATACGATGAGTGGAAATGTCCAGATTGTAATGTATAATTTTGATATGTCAGAGTTAGTATAAATACAATAAAAAAAGAAACAGTTCATGGTAATATTTGAATGAGAAATCATTTTAATAAATATTATAATTAACTGTGGTTTAAGGCATGGGCCCTTATCATTACAAGATTATCACATGACTATTTTCTAAGGTTGGATGAAATTATTAACTTCACAGGGGATTATGATTTATACGTATATGATTGATTTTTAGTTTATTTTACTATATCATTTAATTATTAATTATTTTATCTAACATTATATTGAATTTTAATTAATGTATTAATTAAAAAATCTGGGGTTTTAGTGTTCTGGAATTTGAGATTGGGCATCGGTTTACAAAATGTGCTTTTGGGAAAAACATGATTTTAGGTTACATAAATTGGTTAGATTAGATCGTTTATTTTTAATAGGTTTAAATACATGATAGGTAATGTAATGAACATAATAGGATATCCAAAAAATACTCTAATTTATCTCACCATGAACCCATAATTTCATTTATAATTTTCATGGGTCGCGAAAAATGCCTCTGGTCTCAATATACCATTTGGAAATAATTTTATAAATTTAAATATCCCACTAGTGAAATGACATGGAATTTATATACATCAACCATCTCCGAACAAATAACCATAACACCATATAATAACTATACATTAATATAAATATCCAAGACATGTATATTGAAATTAATAATATATATATATATCCCAATCTGAATGAGAACATAGAATCATGAATATTTATGACTATTTATATGTTACATAAATAACATTGAATGTAGTTCCTAAAAAATCTATCCAATAATGACTTCCAAGATCGAATCACCCAATAAACTGGCCAAATTCTCTAACATCCATAATCAGTGAGGAGTTTACCATGAATATATGAATAATGTACCAACATATACATTAAATGCAGTAAAAAAAACTATATGTCTACCAGGGTGACTATAATTGGATTGAGGATAAATTATTAGTACGGAACCTATAATGTTATATCAACTCAACAATAATAAAACCAATGTATTCATGAACATGACTACATATTTATATAATTATTCCATTTTTTATGTATTTATTGCAACATGGTTTCAATAAGAAGATAACCCCACATAGAGGTAAATTTACTCTATCAATTTACTCCCTCTATCGAGAAGGTCTTTAACATTACAGACCTTCTTCAAGACTACTATAACGAATCATTGATGGCTGTGAGAGGGAATCCATGTGCCCAATATTTTCAAATATAGCACATGTCTATTAACATATAAAACTAATCACTTAGAAATGGTATGTTATAATCTATAATTTCTTAGTATTGACCCATATCATTTAAAAGGTATGGTTTGAACTTTTTCAGATGAAATTAATAATAATATAGATTTCATCTCATAAAAACTATACATATCAATCAATATGCTCAGAAAGATAAATGTATAACCATGATCAAGTAACATTTTATCCATAAAAACCATCATGTATGATAAAAAAATAAAGATATTCTCTCATATTTTATTTAATATTTCATATATACTCCACAAAAATTAAAATTATACATAATCACGACAAAAATCTATGTAATCAAATAATAATCCCATATAAATTCAAAAATGTACATATAAATATACTAAATATAGACTATGTTATAGAATAAAATATCTATATGGGTGTTGTAGAAACAATATAATCTAATAATAATCTCTGTTCTAAGTACTCTTCAGATTTATTTAATTTATTGCCAGCAAAGAACTATATGTACTATGGCTCGAAGAAAGTGTTTTCTATTAGTAATAGAGATGGGTTACTATGTATTGATATGGTCAGAATTAACACAATTCTATAGAAATTGGAAATTTATAATCTAATAAACAAATATTCATTTAAATGTAGCAAATAATTATTAAAATTCATTACATTGTTAAACATCTTTTTTAAAATACCACTATAATGAAAAGGAATCAATTTTATGAGGAGTATTTACTTTAAAAAAATTATTTACATTAATTAAAAACTAATTTATGTAGTTTATTATATAAAAATGAAACATGTTTATAAATATATTATGATAAATAATGAGTATTGATAAAACATATTTATGAAGAAAATTTCAATGAAAACATTTCAAGAATATAAATTTTAGTAGTAAATGAATTAAATTTTTTGTTAAGATCATAGTACTAACAAAAAAAATTTAAAATATTTATTATTATTTTAAAACTGATTGAAATTTAGAAGAAAATTATTCCACCATGATTGGATAACCCAACTATTACCACATCATCAATGAATCATTGAACTAATAGCTACGTAGAAATCATGTATTATAATATATATAGGTCCTTGTGGGTTGAAATGATCTTTCTCTATAAATATAAAATAATATCAAGAATTTATTCATTTATTATATATATAAATTTATGTTATACTTTTTATGAATATATATTCATTCTTCATAGTAATGATAATACACTATTATGATAAAAATGTGTTTTTACAAACATTATGAGTGGAAACAACATCAAAACCACACATAAACTCTTATGAAACATAATTTAAAACTTGAAACCAATAAATTAAATAAGAAATAATGTTTTGAAACAAACATTAATTAAATATTTTAATGTTAATGACTATGTATCATAATAGAAACAATATCACAAAAAACAAAAAATAATGTTTATCAAATAGGATATGAAGAAAAAATAATAACACATAGTTATAAATAAAATAAATTTTATTGACTAATTAAAGTTTTAATAATACCATTAATTTAACATATATTAATTATTTTGAAACATTAGTTCATAATTTATTGAAAATTTTGAAAAATAATTCTAATAAATTTTATAAGAATTTAACAAATATTTACTAATAGGGTTTTGAGAATATTCCACAACCACATGTGAATTTTAACACTTCTGACCATCAATAAATTATAGGTCAATAGCTAAAAATATTTTTAAATAATGATCATAAAATATTAAACAAACAAATAAATCATAATAACATCCATATTAAATAATAAACTACTGGACTCCATGAAAACCAGAAAAAATAATACCGAAAATTATTATTACATCATCACTACCAAAAGATCCTATTTTTACCAAAACATGATGTTCCAATTTTATCATAAAACAATTAACCTATAAAATAGATCATACCCTATTCACTTTTAATCAATAATGTTTTAGCAGGAATGAATAAAAATCAGTAGTGCTTCATCTATTATAAAATATTCTAATACTTATGATAAGAAGTGATTTTACCATGAATTGGGGAAATAAAAACTAAAATAAAACACCATGAAAAAAGAAAAATTAAGAGATATGATGAATAGATAATATATTAAAGGGTATGAAAGATTTTATTTCATTTTTCAGTTAAATCACACTTAATACAACATGATTCATATAGGATAAAGGGGGCAAAATAAGAAAATTTGGTTACTTGAAATTTGATCGTGGTATAATATAATAATTGGGGTTATAGGGGGATTTCACAATTGGTAAAGATTTTTTAATGAAACTGAGACAAAATAAATAAAAAAAATGACATAGAGATATCAAGAACCCAATACTTGGCCACTGACTACTAGGTGTACCCTCCCCCCCCCCCCCCACATTTACGGGAATCATTGAGTACCATGTTCCTCAAACTATGTACCCACTATCACCTATAGTTTTTAACATCATTTAGTACCTCCTCTTGAACCCAAACGAACTCTTGAACATCCCTATTCTCATAAATCAACACCTAAAAAGATTCAATTTCAAACAAATATATAGATTTTCTAGATTGTATACCAAAATTTCTACTGAACTCTCATCAAAAATAAAAATTTAAACAAGTACAATAACTTAGTTTAAAATTTTCAATAACAAAACTGAGTTTTTCATGTAATTCAATTCACCTAAATATCGGTCTGTATAACATCTCCAATATAATTAATTTTTCCATGAATTATTAAACGGATTATTCATAATAATTACACACACAATATAACCATAAATTCAATGAAATCATTTTATAATACCTTAAAGAATCACAAACCATACATTTAATTTTAAACTCATAATTTCATCTCAAATATTCCAAATTCAAAATATCTTACATTTCATAAGGTATTACAACCACTAACACAACCATAATAATCCTTTATCATTATACCTTCTCTAATACATGTCCTTCCTAAATAAGAAAATCATAAAGTTGAAAAAAAAACTCAATATTATAAGAATTCTCGACCAATAAAGAAAAATAAATTATATGAATTTACCCAAATTCAAATCCAAAATGATGAAAATCAACACAAACTATTATAAACCTCACAATAAAAAGTTCAAAAATTTTCAATGACTATTAAAATGCAGAAAACCTCACAAAAAAACTACCTTCCCACTTAAGCTTCTCCCCACTATATAATTTATCCTTCATTTACCCATTTCTGGCCAACCACAGTGTTCTGGTTTATAAAAAATATTTAATTTTAAAATCATTTGAACAAGGATAAATTATAATTTTAAAATCAATAGCCAAAATCGATTTAAAAAAAATTGTTTTTAAAGTATCTAGCTTTACAGATTAGTTTGAAAAACAGCAATAGAAAAAATTTATATAATAAATATATTTTAAAATAAAAAATAGTTCTAAAACAATATTTCAAATTTAATACATGATTTTATGAAAACATATTCATTACTTTCAAAAATTGAATATGGGTTCTAAGACCCACTTATTAAATTTTAAATTGACATCTTGATGATTTATCATGAATATAGCCAACATCATGCTCAATGTTCTTATATATATAATGACCCTATTAACAAATTGATGGAGGAGAAAATATAGCATGTTAAGGTCAATATATCATAATAGTTTGTAAAAATCAAAACTAAATTAGAAAAAATTATAATTCATAATAATAATAACTATATAAAAATTATGTAGTACTATAATTTATCAAAATATTCATAAAAATCTTTCATTAAAGATTATTTAAATGTTTAGAAGAGTTTTTCAGGTTATAAGAAGTGGTTTAGTAATGGTTTGAAAATTTTAAATAAAGTTAAATATTCTAAAATATTTTTTTATAATCAAATTCTTGAGTTTTGAATGTGTTTTAATTAATTTGAGGCGTATTTCGGAATTTTTGGAATCATTAATAAATCTCATACAATGTTATTTAAAATTTAGATAATATGAAAATGTAACATTAGAAACAATTGATACCCACATGAAGGGAATTTTCATCATGTAAGGGTAATATTCTGTTAAACCTCTATTTTAAGGGAAAATACATTACTACATTTACATTATTTTAAAAAGGAATTAATGAGATCTGAGGATGGAAATATATTTTTGAGCAGTTAGTTTTTAAAAAGTGGATTGGATGAAAAGATTGTTGTTATAGGAAAAGCTATAGAATCTTCACTAAACCACTGATGGGATCCACCATATAGTACAAGATTCTTCTAGAATCTTAAGAATTATATAGAGTCCCACATATAACGTGTTGGGATCCATCTACCAATTGATGTGGAGGTTTGGTAGAACTGGGTTTGTCTAGGGGCCATTACCCTATTAGTGGATTCTAATAGCTTGATTTTGGATTCATTCGAGGCCTAGTAAGGGCATACTATTTTATTTTTTGTTTTCGAATAAATAACACCACACCCTTTTATAACCATTTTTTCTCTCTGATTCCAAGTAACCTATGAGTCATTTATAGTGATATTGGGGACATCCCTTCCCTTCCAACACCATCATTTGATCTCTAATGATTAATTGATCATTTTTTCATCAGTTATTGAGTTATTCAATTTTCTTGATCAATTACAATCTTTTCTCCTTTGTGAAAAATACTATATCTATTATATCTGGATCTAAAATTAGTATTTTCATATTTTACGAAAAGTGGTTTGTGATCATTGATATTATAATCACAAGAATTGATGGGTTTGGAATCAGGATATTAATAGTATCAATGTCATTATCAATAGCTAATCATATTAGGTGTTTTTTTATTATCATGTCATTAAGGTGTGGTTTCATCTCAACGGTGATCCTAGATTTCTAAATAATGTTGAATCTGGCTTGTTCATTGGATCTATAGGTAGATTTTGACCCAAATACTTAGTGCTTATTTCGAATCATTCATAAACTGTCATTAAGAATCCAATCTTTTTAGACCTAATTTTTTTAAAGTTTCTTCCAAAGAATATGGGAATGCATGTGAAACCAATTAATACCTTTAATTTATTGTTGATCACATGAGGTGTCTGTATATATCGCTATTGAAAATTATTGATCTTATGTTTATCACTTTTGGATTGTTATGGAAAATAAATTATTCTTCGTATATTGTGATTTCTATTATTCATTATTATCTTGTGTAATATGTGACTTTCTCTTTCATGAATAGTTTAATATTTAGCTTGAGCCTTTTTCATATCCCCCTATAGGGAATTGTTATATATTTACTTTAGGAATGTATTTGTATGATCCCAACTAGAGGTTTGTTTCACACTTGATTATGGGAAATCCCCTCAAAGGGGATGTATTAGGTAGATGATTGATTATCCTTACGACATGGTGTTTAAGTAGATATATTGAATCATTGATGACACACTAAATGTGGTGTACTTATATGAGATATTTATTATTATATGATCTATATACTTTTTTAGAATAAACTTATATCACTTATGCCTCTATGTCAAGGGTCTTTATCAGATTCTTATTAAGTCAATTACTCACACCCTACATAGCCATTTCAATGTTCTCATAGATTTCATGATAAGTGATTGAATGAAGGTAAAGGGACTTATAGAGGACTGATGAGTTGGATAATAGGGGGATGTCATCTATCGTAATATGGATTTTGGATTGGATATATGATTCTTATTTTTTATTATAGAATATACATAATACATTGGTTCCTTTGATAATATGTCATTCATCAACCTAACATGAAATATTGACACTACATTGGAGGTCTGATTTGTATATACTGTTACACTAAGTATTATTATGTATTTATTATATTTTAGATTATGGTTTATCTCTTACTTATGTTTAATATGATGTTTGACTAAAACTAAGATAATCATATCCCCATGTTGTTTTATAATCACTATTTAACTTCCCCGAACCCACACTACTATATTTTATTTTGTAAAAACAAAAAAAATTACATTTCTGTTTATGGTACCAAAAAATATGACCCAATTTTTTTTTTTTTTTAAATGTCAATATCAAAAAAGAAATATTTGAACACATACATAACAATGTACATTTTTTATTAAAGTTTCCAAGAAATAGGAAATATTCTTTTATAAACAATAATCTTAACTTCAATAGGTTATTTACCCATTATACCAAACATTTCAAATTCCATATTAACTCTTAAACAACTAACATAAAATAATTCTAATATGAATTCATTGTAAACACAAATAATTCTTTAAACCGTAATTAAAAGAAACCATAATATGTGTGCGCAAAAATGATTAGTAAGTGTAAATATAAGAATTAAGAATTGAATTAGTTCTTTAATAATAATATGTGCATAAAGTTATGATGACATAATAAATAAAAATATGAGAATAACATGAATGTATTCTTGTCCTTCAATACATAGATCATGAATCATGAAACATGTAATAAAAATCTAAAAAGGTTTTATTCATTAGAATAAATAATATCAGTACATGTGATAAATATATTTATGAAAGGAAATGTTTATAACCCAAAACATGAATAAATAAAATGAGTTGTAATATTTGAACATTAATTTCATAACCCATGTTTTAAATAAATATATCCCTATTAAATACATAAAATAAACCCTCCGGTAACTCCCTCCTTATATCCTTTAAAGGAAAAAATATTTTCCAATTAATTGGAGAGCTACAATTGTTCTCATACATTTTTATAATCTATATTAAGATCACATGTTCATACTCAACTATAATGGAGCCCAAACACTTGTATAAGTTGTATTAGCCTCACCCATCCATCACGAGATATAATGGGATTAAACCATTCTTATAAGATTTATTGGGATCGACCATTAATTATAATATATAATGGTGTTAATACATTCATATAACATATAATAGGATATCATGTTCATCCAAATCTATAATGGGGATAAACCCATCATATAAATTAGATCAAACTCATGAATCATCAACAATAAATTCAAATATCACTAATTAATAAATAATTGTAATCCTTCACATTTGAAAACATAAAATACATTTTTATTTCCTTTCATGATTCACTCATGGAAATGAAACATGTATCTTTATAATTTATTAACCCATCCATAAAAGGAAAAATGAAAATTTTGTTAAAACATACCTATAGTAGAGTGTACGTAATTTCAAGTGTTTTTGATTTTGATGAATGTAAATATCATTAACATATACTTCAAAAATTCTATAGAAAATACATATTCCATACAGAAAATCACTTTTAAAAATATGTCCAAATATTGTGAAAACTCATCTATTTTAAAGTATCCATGGAATAATATAATGGAATCATCACATAAAATAATGGCCTTGATGGAGGGAAAATAATTTAATGTTTTAAATGTTAAAAATAATAATTCTCATAATAATTATTTATATGCTTCAAAATTCACCCATTTTAAAAACATTAGAAAATTTACTTTTAAAACCTTATCAAATAGGTAAAATTATATTTCAAAATAAAATTTTAATTTTTTTCCTAAAGAATATTATTAATTTTTTTTAAATCATATATTTTGAAGAGAATGATTTTGGATCAAAAAGAAGGTAAAAATTCAGTAACACATAAAACCCACATGATGTTAATTTAATTAAATATAAATGAAATAGGAATTTAAATGAAATCAAAATTCATCACTAGAGTAGAATAACATATATGTGGTTTATTAAAATAGGAAAATATGATTTCCTTAAAGGAATAATGATCATATTAAATCTCAAAATGGAAGTATATTGTAATATAAATCCATTACTAGTTTTGAAACATTCAATTAAAAATCCATGGAATGTAAAAATTGTTGGACTTGGTTCCCTAGAACCAAATTCTTGTGTACTTTATGATAACATATAATAATTTTTTTAATATAAGTAAACTAATTATCACATCATTATCGTAATTTTGAATGATTTATTATGTCATAATGTTATAAGATTTGTGATCTCACAAAAAGGTCATAGTAGTTCAACGATACGATGTGAACTGGAATGTTCTACAAAACAAATTATGAGTATATGTTCTATAGATGAATGATATCATTTTAAAGAAAAAAATGATATTGGATATCATGTTTGGAGACTCATATGACATTGATTAACATTCTCATGGTGTACTCCCATGGAAATATCTAGTAGGATATAATAAGAACAGAACCCAGTAGTAAGAAAGAAACATTTATATGTGTCATCAGATGTTTATATAAACAAACACGTTTACTATTTCATAGTCATTAATATTATTATTAATGAGTATTATGTGTCACTTACTTTGATGTATTAAAGAAAACTATGATGACATATGATCACAGTGAGGTATGATATATTGGGTGCGCCACATGTAATATTGCATTAATGATTAATGAGAGAAAGGATTTATCCCTTACATTAATTAAAAATATAATATATCAGGCCCTTTGATGGAAATTATATAGCCTAAATAGATCAATGCCATGGTTTTCAATAAAAAATTTCAATTTCTGGGATGTCAATGAAAGATACTTTGAGCACTTGGGTTGATAGTACTGGCATTTAACCAACCACATTTGAGATTTCCTGATAAATAGATTATATTACAATGTAATCATATGTATGATTTATTACGTTTTTGTGGAACTAACGTCAATCCATATGGGTACCATTGAATTTTTTTATATGTAAACATTGTAATTTAATACGTCCTTCCTTACACCACTAAGAAATAAGCCTAGAGAATCAAACATTATGTGTATCCATAATCTCATTTAAATAGGATATTAATATTTATTATTTAACAAGATAAATAAATATTATTCCCACAAATTGATTAATTATAATTATTTTATGCTTGATTTCGTTTATTCCATCACCGGTTATTCAATAGAATATAATGTGAGTGGAAATTTTAATATATTTTTATATAATACCCCATAATTCTCTGTAAATTTCTTTTAAAACTAAATGAGATTATTTCGAGACTATGATTTGAGACCAGATTTAATTTTGAGGCCTAGAGTGTCCGAAAAAAATTTAGGAATTATTTTTAATGTTTATTAAATAAATGTGTGAGTTGGGTTTTCTAAAATTTAAAATTTTTCATAGATAAAAAATCCAAGGGTATTGTTGAACTCAGAGCATTGAGATTCTCCTAAAAGGGTCTATGATCGACCAGCATTGGTCAAAAAAATTTAAATTTAGGAATTTTCTGACGAAAAAAATAAAATAGCTCAAAAATTTATTATGTTTGTTTTCATCATCATTATGTTGTGGCACGTCGGTGTGGAGGTGAAGTGACGAGGTGACGCTGAACCACATTAATGAAAATTATTAACCAGTCAAGGTAACAAAAATATTCATTTGAGTTTCATCAATTAATTTCATAAGAAGAAATGCATGACGGTTACCATAATCATGGAATTCCTTTGATACTTTAGTGGGTTTTGAAGATAAATGATGAATGCACATTCTTCCCCCCTTCGGTGAATATATTAAAAATGATTGGATGCAAATAAAGAATGATTAAAAGAGGTGCGTCATACCATTCTTCCTCAACCCAAAATCCACACCCATGTATGGGTTTGATACTTTTATGCATGAATTGTTTCCCCCCCATTTCATTCTTTTAAATGATGAACGTGGGTTAACACACAAAAAATATATCTCGCAGATCAATCATTCTTATAAGATATTTTTATGGAACTGATCCATGTTTAAATTGAATTAATTTGATTTTCACCTTTCAATCCATCTAATGGGAGCGAATCAACTCTGTGATGAATGATGGCGAGGATCATTCCTCCAATAATTTATTTGGATTTATTCCGCCCTTTTACCTTGCGTTCTTTAAATTCTTCATGGGGTTATGAAAGACGGATCATCTCATTCATATTCCTTGGTGAAATGATCCCAAAACATGGACCCATCATCTTGATGACCCTGCATAGGTGCAATAACGTTCTTGGTGGATCACAATAGCATTTGGCTATCAGTGTTGGCGGCGGGGCGCAACGGAGGAA
Source organism: Viscum album (assembly GCA_963277665.1). Lineage (NCBI taxonomy): Eukaryota > Viridiplantae > Streptophyta > Magnoliopsida > Santalales > Viscaceae > Viscum > Viscum album. The sequence continues at coordinate 497,032,728 of OY728132.1, forward strand.
GCTGCGGAAATAAAGTCATGGTTGTGCAGAAGTGGCATGCCCTAGTAGAGTGTTGGTGTGGATGAGGCCTTGACTAGCATGGGTAATTGTAGTGTGTGGTGGAGGTGCATATTTGGCACCCAGTCAAGCACAGGTGGTCATTAGAAGGCGGGCGACGATGGTGTGGAATCACATTTCTAGCAGGGTGCCACGTTATGCCAGGAGGCCGCGACCAGTAAGCCATGACGGTGAAAGACCATAGTGCCAGTGGGGAACCACATCAGTTAGGTAGAAATACGGTTAGCCTCATCAGGTTTCATGCACAACAAATCAGATGTCGTTCGGTCATCTGTGTTTTAGTAAACCGGGATGCTTCGTAGCTTGGGAGGAGGAAAATCATCGCACCATTACGTGTTGTTCCATATGGATAATTGGGATGGTGGGCGACCCAACGCTTCAGAACCGGTCTAACCTTGTAGGACCGGGATGGTGGAATTGGAGAGGGTCACTGGGTGACCCAGGAGGCTTGACCCACAGCATAGTTGGGTCGGGTCCGGCAAGGCCCAGTGGTCTAGGTGAGACCGAGTCAGCCCAAACCCAACCGGGTAAGGTCGGGTCGGCTGACATGGGGAGGGTCATGTCAGACACCAATCCTGGTTGATCAGGTAGGTCCTAGAAGTCTGATTAAGCTCTGATGCAACTGGCCCTGTTTACTAATAAGATAATATCATTCAGACCCGACATCTGATTAATGGGACACCAACAGCATTGGGGCCCTTATAATGAGTGGTTCCCTTGGAAATACTCTATGTGAGATTATGTGATAGTAGATATACGATCGATTTCTTGAGGATTAAATACACCTAGAATCAAGCATACTGGAGAGTGGGAATCCTAGAAATGAATATAACACAATGCATATAATGAGAGGATCTTTGTGGTCCAGACAATTTGCATACCTCAGTGGTTCAAAAGATGGGAGGACCTCAGTGGTCTAGTTGATGAGCATACCTCATTGATTCAAAATATGAGTATACCTTAGTGGTTTAGTAGAGGAGTAGACCATAGTGGTCCAACAGATGAGCAGACCTCAGTGGTCTACAAGAAGAGTAGACCTTAGTGGTCCAACATGAGAGTGTACTTCATTGGTTTAGTAGAAGATCAGTCCTTAGTGGTCTAATAGATTAGTGGTCTTGAGTGGTCCAGCATATGAGCATACCACAATGGTCTAATAGCTGAGTGGAACTCCATGGTCCAATAGCCAAGAAGACCTCAATAGTTCATCTGGGATGAGTTCCTCAGCAGTATTATATGTTTTATCTTGATGACTGAAAAATCATAACTTCTATACATTGAGTTATACCTGGTGTGAGATATCTTTGTGCTGTGATATTATTGTTCTTTCATTCATTGTGGTCTTTTCATTGTGGATTTTGGTCCCTACTAGTTATTTTGTCACTCTCCCTATCATGGGATTCACCCACATGTTTCGTGTCTCTTACATATGATCGATGTTTTGATGGAGACCTTAGTGGTCCGAGACCAGGTGGTTCTCAGTGAGATTGGATGAAGGTGTTGAGAGACTAGGAGGATGTGGTATACATTACAGCATGTTACAAACACCGCCCTAATGTAGCCCACACCAGTCTTAGGGAGTTGGAGGATAATATAAAGGGGTAGCTGCATACATCCATCATTACCCATGTGGCAATAGATGTTTTGAGTTTTTTCCCTATAGTGTTGGACGAGTATGAAGACTTCTTTCCCAAGGATGTTCCTAGACATTATCATCAAAATGAGGTAGATTTCTACATTGATCTATACCCCTGAAAGCACTGATATATATAACTATATAAAAGATGGCTCCCACAGTGCTCTTGTAGCTGAGGTTATAGGTGGAGGACATATAGAGGAATGGGTTCGTAATCACAATGTTCAACTAAGGGCATCCCCAGTGTTGTTTCCCAAGAAGGCAGACAAAATATTGATGTTATGTGTGGACTTTCGATGCCTAAACTATGTTATGGTGAAGAAAAAGTATCGTCCACCGATAATTGATGACCTCTTCGATCAGCTAAAAGGAGTGAGATAGTCCTTAATGATAGAACTCAGATCGGGCAACCACCAACTTCGACTACGATATAAGGATGTAACACCCAGATATTTTATGAGATATATATATATATATATATTAATTTACTTGATATCTTGTATTGTATGGTACACCAATATTAGCTAGTTCTATAAGAAACACCATATTAGCTTTCAGTATACAAAGCACTATTCTAATCTTCTGTTACATGAAAGAAAGACCTTCATTGATAGCTTGTATTGTACAAAATGTTGAGTTTCACTAAACAACGATATATTAATAAAATATTATTATTTAATGGGATATAAACTAGACCTTATGAATAGTGTTAAAAAAATTTAATTACACATAACATTAATATTAATCTTATGTATTTTATATACATGATATAAGAACAAATTCGATTTTTCGGATAAAACATGTAATTAAAAAAAATGCAGTTTTACTACCTTTTGACTGCAAGCCCATTTTAAATATACATTTTTAAAACTTTTATACATTCTATATTACAATATAAACTTATTAATTGTAATAGGGAAAAAATAAATTTTTTGGATTTTTTGGTATTTTTCTATAAAAATCATTATTTTAAAGAATATTAAAAAATACTATATTTTTATTCAAATCTACTTTTTCATATAATTTATTTATATAGTTAAATTATATTTTTAATTGGTTTTAGAATTTAATGAGAATAGTTTTCAATCATTTAATCCAATTTTTTTAATTGGATGTGATTTCACATTTAGATTGGATATAAACACATGACAATCTTTTGATAAGTTTTTACTTTTTTAAAACCCACATTTTTGTTTCTGACAACGGGAATTATTTTTAAATTAATTTATTCATGTTTTATTTTTCTCAATTATGAAAAATGATTCTATATTTATAATCAATGGGTCCTAATTATTTTAAAATGTTACATTTATTTTTTTAGATATTATGAATAGTAATTATGGTAATTTTTTTACAATAGTTAAAGGCAAATCGAGTAAATTAGGTTAACTTACAATAATATGAAGATAAATAAATTACCATAAATACTTAAAAAATCCTATTAGATGAATTAATGTCTACCAATATCACTTATGGGTTCTGATTTAATAATTTAATTGAATTTCTCCATGAAAGTGATGTAATTATAATTAAAACAAATTAAGGTGAGTACATGTCACTCTCATATATCTTATAAGTATAATAATTTCAATATAGTGATAAACATGATAAAACATAAAACATAAGTAGTATATTGAAATATAATGAAATTATATACATAAATTAAATTTATTTATAATTTTTAGATATTAAATAATTTCCATTAATGATGACACAAAAGTGGTGTTCATATTATTTTATTGATAAAAATAACAAATAAATGGATTGAAAAGTATTAAAATAAAAATCATACGAACTAATTAATGTTATCCACAAATTTTATAGGTTAATATGACATGTTATAAGTGTATGAAATATTTTTTTATAATTTATCTTCTGTATGGATTTTATTTATAGTCAAATAAATGAATAGTGTCAAAATTGATGCTATTGATATTTTATAAAAATAACATATTATTAAATTATCTTAAAATCATAAAAATATTGAAAAATTATGAAGTTAAATTTATATGGAAGAAAATTTAATAAATTAACCAATTATGGACAATTTAAAACACATAAGTAAATATTTATATTCATTTTATATTTAGAATATTATTTCCAAAAATAAAAAATCTATTAAATAAGTATAAATCAAAATGATAAGTATTAAAATGAAATCCAAACATGTAAAAAAAATTTATTTGGGATTATCTCTACCCATGCTCATAATATATTTTAAATATATGATTTTGGAATCAACTTAAACCGAAAATTAATTTATAAAAAAATTATATTTCTTGAATTTCTAAAGGTGCCCCTCCCCTCTCTTATAAAAGGGGACATATCCTTCTCATTTAATCACACCTCCAAACACCATTGGATCGCCCAAAAAACTCCTTAATATCCTCCAAAATTCCCTCACTTCTTCCTACAGGCAAACCATTAGGCATAAATCAACCTTATGGAGTTCTTTGTGCATACCAAAAGAAATACCAGAAAAAGAGGTAATTGTGTTATCATACATTCAAAAAAAAAATTTCTTGTACCTCCTATTATTATATTATTCCATACTAAAATATTATCTAAATTATCTTCAAAATGGTAAGATTTTTTTTATTATTATGGGACAACCTTATACTTCCTTTATTTTATCCTATGAATAACAATATCACAATGTGTGCGTATGTATGGCTTACCGTCTCCACGTCATGGTGTAATTGTTATTCAACAACACATAATTTGGATGGGTATATATAATAGTATAATGAATTAAAATAATTAATATAACATAATAATTATTCTGTAAAATTAATATATCATTCAATTCTGCACTATTTCACTATCATTGGAATGACATCGTCGCTCGTGCGTACTTACAGCTTATCATCTCCACTATGTGATTTGATTCATTCTCCATATTAACAATTCAAGAATGATCTTATAATATATATAAAAAATAAGAATGAAATATATGACATAATAATGCTAATTAATTATTGTATATATATATATATATGTGTGTGTCTTTTTTACTTTCTTCTATTGAATTCATTATGGAAACAGAAACAGTGTTCATACTTACGTATGGCCTACCGTCTCCATGAATGATGTATTACATTTCTTTTATCTTTATATTATATATATTTATATAATTAATATTTATTATATATAAATCATGCTATACATTTTGTAAATATTTAAATCCTGATCTATGTAAAAATAACATGAATATCAAGTCAAAACATATATGATAAATATAATTATTATAACAAAAAACATTGCTTTAACAAGGAATTGACTGATGAATGAGTAATATAAACTCATAAGTGGGTCATATATGATGTCATAAATATTAATATGGTTATGTAACAAGTTAATAATATGTTTAAACCCACTATATATGAGTTTCAGACACATGTGAAGGATATTGGTTCAAAGTAAAGGGATTATTTTTTCTCTCTTTTATTTCTATGGGACTTATGCCTTATACACAACCTAATTTTTTTATGTGGTGTTTATGTTACCAATGAATGTTTTTATTATTATTATTAGGAAGTTTATAATATTTAAATATGTATATAATTTTCTCTATGTTATTAGGAATATTATTTAACTGATTTTAATTGTTAAGTGATTATTTTTCAATCTCATTTTTATCCAATATTGTTTATACGTAGGTATTTTCTGGTGGTATATTTATAATCCATGTCCATGTTTTCTAAAATTATTTTCAAAAAATGTTTAATATTATTCTATATATGTTTAAATTAATTTTTACGCATTTTTTCTTTTATTACATAGTTTAGATGTAATCTTTATTTTTTTTACCATACGAGATACATTTTGACTATTCGAGAAAATGTACGAGGAGAATGATTATTTAAATTATATGGAATGAACGGTTTTTACATATTCATAATTCTTTATTTACAAGAATATTCATTTAGATGATTTAATTTTTATTATCAACAAAATTATTATAAAAATTCACTTCATTTTGAGAAAATAAAACCTTTTTGATGAAGAAAGGATATTTTCCAATAGAATTATATTCAGTTGTTTAATCAAAATTATTTCCCTATATAAGATGATTCTCTTAATGAATGTTTGATTTTAACACCTATTATGAATATGATTTTATTGTATTAATTATGGAATTATATGTTATATGAATTATTTTAGGATGGAATGATGATTAATAAACCCATTTTATTTAATGGGTAATGCTTTGATGAATGATTTATATTTTTTGTAACATATAAGAATAATTTCATTATGAGATGGGTGGGACCAATATCATCCTCCAATGAATTGGGTAAATATTTGTATATCATTAGATAGACATGACTATAACAGAATGTAAATCAGGTATAATAATACATGGCTTGAATCAAAAACTGTTCTGGTTCAGTAATATATGGATGGAAGGAAATGTAAACCCTGTTGAGTAATGGAATTTTTTTACTATGATGTTCTTGGTAGTAATGCTTTTGTAACTACAGAAATAATATTATGTGCTTATTTGTATCCCAAAATTTCATGTTTTGTTCTACTATTATTCTACCAGGTTTAATGTTTCCTTATGATCTATGGTTAAGTACTGCCAATATTTATTTCATGACTCATTATTTTGATATTTAAACATAATTTTCATGTTTTTACATTCTAATTTTTATAGTTTTTTATGACTCAATGTTTAGCCTTACTGAGATTTTGATCTCACCCTTTTTATGTTTTCATTTACCTAGGATATAAAAAAAATTAGGTAGGAAATATATTGGGGAAGATCTTTATGGGAGATTCTAAATATCATTCACCATGCTAGAAGAATTTGTTTCGAGTTCCCAAAGACCCTAAATTAATGTGGAATTTGGCAGACTATTTGTGTAATGTATTGAGTATTCTTTTAATGAAATGTAATATCCATGTACGTCAGGCTTGGGTATCTATAGTTGGTATCAGAGCAATGGGTTAGTCATCCTTTGTAAATTAGGATGAAAAAACATTAGTGAGATGCCTAGATATATTTATAAGGATGTGTCTCGGGATGTCCTAAGGAATAGTTAATTATTTTTTACCATCCTCTAGTTAATCTGATAATCATGTATAACCTAGTATTAAACCTATGATATCATAGTTTGAAATATTATAAGAAAATTACCATAATTTTGTGTTTTTAAACACTGATATGTATTTCTCATGATTTTCTTTCTATTCTAAGTCAATATTCAGAACTATATAGAATATGGTAAATCATTGAATGTTCTAGATGTGGAAATTATGAGAATCATGAAGGTCAATTTTGTAAGTGTAAATATCATGAAGAGTATAATTGTGATAGTACAAGTATTAGTCATAATACTGAGGATAATGAGATTGTAAAAGGCATGTGAAAGTTATGTGATGTTCTTTTAGTAATGTTTACATTAAAGCTATGAATCTCGAGGTTAAGAAACCTCAGAGAATTATTCATATTTTAGTAAAAAAAATTTAGTTGGATCCTGAGTAATGGTTTAAGAATAAATTTGGATGATTTAAGTGTATATGTTTTATAATTCATAAATTATGTTATACAAATATGGTAATATATATGTGTTTTCAGTATATGTTTTTTATTAAGGATTGGTAATGATATGTTGAAAAGTTCTAAAGATCCAAAACGTTTATTGAAGGATAAAGTGATATACATGGAGAACATAGGATTAGGGTAAAGATAACCCTTAATATGTCTATGATATTAAGATAATGATATGTTGGATTTGATTAAGTAAATTTGATGATGCTGGTTTCTTGGGAGTTAATTATGTATTTCTTGATAATTTGATTTTTCTATATTGGACAAAGTATAAAAAATTTTGTAGACTTAATGAATATTTCAAATAAATATTGGAATAAAGAAAAATGTATGTTTTCATTAAGGATATATTGTAATTCAATTTATTACCATGACTCAAGATAATGCATCATGAAGTCTTTCAAATTTTGGGAATGTGACCAACAAGATATATTCACAGTCTTGTTATTTGAGATATCTTGTAATTTTTTTTTTACTTTGAGTTCAGACAGATGTATTTTGGATAATCCTAAATGTTTTAATTGATTATATTGGACATTAAATAGTATTTTTAAAGGATAATGTTTAATAATATTATATCTAGAATTTTATAATAGTATAGTTTTATAAAAAAGAAAACCCATAGGAAAAGTGACAACCTATCGTGTTAGACAGGGCTACATAATTCAAACCTAAAATCAATGTGTGACTGACCTTTATCACCTAACACTATCCTACAAGATTTCCCTAGTTTGTATAAATTAGTATTCTTTTATATAAGATGTAAGATAGATGATGTATAAGCCCATTTTTGGAAACTTATATGATTAATCTAACCATATATGGACATTTTTGTGTTTGATAAATTTTTCTAGCCTTTTTGTGATAAAGACATATGAAATGACCTACCATTATAGTTATGGATCACATGATCTGATAACAATCCAATTATTAAAAATTCAACATCATTTCTTGGAATAATAGATTAACCTTAAATTGTTCAAGGTAAGACCAATGATGAGATTGTACTAAAATCAAGAAAGTATTTCTTCACACGATCTTCAGCTTTAGGAAAATGATATTGAAAACAAAAAATTTTATCGTAAAACCATCTTATCTGATGAATCAGATGATCCCTTAAATTATCATTGATTTATGAATTTCTGGTAGTTAAATTTCTCCAAACTATATTCTCTATCACCATCCATTAGACCTTGATGGTTATATTTCTCTTCCATATCATTGATTTCACTTCCTACCTATGTTCTCCTAATGGGAAACCCATTGATGAGTTACTTTTGGTAATTGTTATGTTTCTAAAGTTCCTTTATAAAATTATTTTTTAGTATTACTTTTTACTATGTGGGTTTCTATGAAATAAACATTCAATTAGTAAACTATTTACAACCCTGACAAATGTTTAGGTAGAAATTCATTTTAAGGGGGGTAGAATGTTACACCCTTAGATTTTATAAGATAGATTGTTTTTAACTTCATTTATATCATATGTTTTATGATAAACCAATATTATCTTGTGCTATATGAAATAACGTATTATCTTGAATTATATAAAACACTAATCTTTTCTTGCATTACATGAAAAATTAACCTTCCTCGATATGTTGTGTTGTACGCAATACCGAGTTTTACTAAAGAGAGATATATTATTATTTAATGGGATAAAAAATTGTCATTATGAATAGTATTAACAACATTTTTAATATTATATAACATTAAAATTTATCTTATGTACTTTCTAGACATGATATAAGAAAAAACTAAATTTTTCAGATAAAAGAAGTATTTTTATAAAAATTCAGTTTTTCCCCCTTTTGATTGAGAACCCATTTTAATATATTTTATAACATTTTTATATATTATATTTTAAAAAATAAACTTCAATTTTAAAATTAAGATATCCAAATTTTCTTTTTCTTTTTTTGATATTTTTCTAATAAAATTAATATTTTAATGAATAGTGAAATATACTGAATTTTAATTAAAAACTGTATTTCATCTAATTTATTTATATAGTTATATTATATTTTAATTTGTTTTAATATGTAACTAGATTATTTTTTTACCATTTAATCCAATTTTTTTCCTTGGAAGTAATTTTACATTAAGATCTCACATAAACACATATCAGTCTTTTGATAAGTAGTTACTTTTTAAAAACCATCCTTTTGGTTTCTGACAACGGGAATTAATTTTAAATTAATTTCACCCAATTATAAGTACTGAATTATTAATAATTAATTACATATTTGGAATTAGGGCATCCAAATTATTTTAATATGTTGCTTTTATTTATATATATATCATGAACAATAACTACAGAAATTTTTATTTACCGCAATTAATGTTAAATTAGGTAAATTATTGTACCTAACAATAAGATAAAGATAATAAAATTTCCCTAATACCTGAAAATTACTATTAGATAAATTAATGTCTACTAATATCACCTATGGGGTAAAATTGATTAATTGAATTGAATTTTTTTCAAAAATGTGATTTAATTATAATTAAAACAAAAGAAGGTGACAACAGGTCACTCTCATATATCTAATATGTATAATAATTTTAATATAGTGATAAATATGATAATACATAGAACATAAATAGTCTCGAGAGATCTAATAAAATTATCTAAATCATGTGAATTTATTTTGAATTTTTATTGATTAAATAATTACCATTAATGATGACACAATAGTGATGTAGAAATTATTTTATTTATATAAATATTAAATAAATAGTTTTATAAATATCAAAATAAGTATAATACGAACTAATTAATGTGATAAAAAAAAATTTCTATGTGACTGAGACATGTCATGTGTCTATTAAATGTTTTTTAGACTTTATATTCTCTATGGATTTTATTATATATCAAATAAATGAATGGATTTAAAATTTACAATATTGATATTTTATAAAAATAAAATATTATTAAATAATTTAAAATTCACAAAAATATTTTAAAATAAACAATTAAAAATTATATGGCCTAAACTGCCATAAAATATAATATTATGGAAAATTTACAAAACATAAGTAAATTTTTATATGCATTTATTATTTAGAATTTTATTACAACAAATAAAATAAAATATATTAAATATGGATAATTCAAAATGGTAAGGTTTAAAATAAAATTAGAAAATGTCAAAATTTCAATATTTGAGATGATTTAGACCTATACACATATTATATTCTAAATAAAAGATTTTGATAGAATTATAATCTGAAAATAAATTTATAATAAATTAATAATTCAAGACATTACAAAGTTACCCATCCACTCTCTTATAAAAGGAACCTCTCCTCATATAATCACACCTCCAATGCCTTTTGTCTCAGACAAAACCTAACCAATTCTCTTCCCAACATCCCTCAATTCATCTTAGAGTAGAACCTTTGGTCATAAATCCATCATATGGTGTCCTTTTGTGCATACCAAAAAGAGATAAACGAAAAAGATGTAATTTTTTTATCACCTCTTTCAAAATTCATTTCTTCCTATACTTCATTTTCATATCTTGTTTCTATACTAAAGTAATAACACTAATATCTTAAACATTCTGAGGTGTTATTATAATTATGGGAAAACATTATACATACTTATATCTGTTCTACGAATGACAATATCACTATGCCTGTGTGTGTACATACATCTTACCGTCTCTATGTCATGGTGTAATTGTTTTTGGTAAATACATAATTTTGATTGGTATATAGATTATTATAATTAATCTAAATAAGCAATATAACATAATAATTATTCTGTAAAATTTATACACCATCCAATTCAATACTATTTAATCATCAAGGGAATTATATTGAGGCACATGCGTACGTATGTCTTACTATCTCTACAACGCGATGAGATAAATTCTCTGTGTTAACCATTCAAGATTGATTTTATGGTATATATAATACTTAATCATAGAATATATTACATAATAATTCTACTGGATTTATCTATATATATATATATATCATTTACTTTCTTCCATTCTATTCAATAAGGAAACGAAAACAGCATTCATGTGTACGTACGACCAACCATCTCCATGAACAGTGTATTCAATTCATTTATCTATATATTATATATATTTACATACTAATTATATATTATATATAAATAATTTTTTTACAATATGAAAGTAAGAAAATCATTATCTGTTTAATAATATCATGAATAAACAGTCAAAACACTTACGATAAATAAAATGATTATTTCCCAAAACGTTGCTTTAACATAGAATTGATGAATTATTGGGTAATATAAAGTCATAAGTGACCCATATATGTTTTCATAAAGATTAATATGGTTATTTTACAAGTTAATAATATGTTTAAACTCAATATAGATGATTTTTATACGTATAATTAGGATATCAAACCTAAAGTACAGGATTATTTTGTCTCAATTTTTTTCTATATGACATATGCCTTATACACCATCTAATTATTTTGTGTGTTGTTTATGTAACCCATGAATGTTCTTATTATTCTTATCATGAAGGTTTTTATATTTACATTTCTATATAATTTTCATTATTTTATGAGGCATATGATTCAACTGATTTTAATTGGTAAGAGATAATTTTCCAATGCCATTTTTATCCAAGATTGTTTATATATAAGTATTTAATGGTAGTATATTTATCATATGTGTCCATGTATTCTAAAAATATTATCATAAAATGTTTATTATTCCTTTATTTAATTTTAAATTCATTTTACCCATTTTTAATTTTACTACATGGTTTAGAAGGAATCTTTCCTTCATTTACCAAATGAGGTTCTTTTAGACTTTTCTTGAAAAGGTACAAGGGGAATGTTTTTTTAACTTTTACAGAATGAAGGGGTTTTATGACTTCATAATGATTTATATAAATTAGGATTTCATTACACTATTTCATGTTTATTATTATATTAATTCTTTGAAATTTCAGGGAATTTTAAGAAAAAAAAACATTTTTGTCGAAGAAAGAATATTTTCCTCAGGAATTAGGTTCAATTGTTTTATCAAAATTATTTTCCTTCTCTCATGAATCTATTAAATAATTTTATGTTTCTATTCCTATTATTACTCATATTTGATTGTGTTAATTATGAAATGATATTTTATATGGATTATGTAATATTGGAATGATGTTTAAGAAACCCATTTTATTTCTTATGTTATGCTATGATGAATGATTTTTTTGTACATATAATAATGATTTCATTATGAGATGGGTGTGATCTATATATTCCTCCAATGAATTTGGTAATTATTTATTTCTCATGAGTTATAAATGACTGGATTGACAAGTAAATCATGATCTGTAATATAGGGCTCGAATAACAATTAAATATGATTCAATAATACATCTCAAGAACTCCAAGTAAACCTGGTTCCATAATGGAATTTTTCTACAATAATGATCTTGGTAGTAATGCCTTAGCTTATATTGAAATCATATTATGTTCCTATTTTTTTCAAAAGTTCCTTGTTTTACTCTGATTCTATTCTATCATGGTTAATGTTACTTTATGATATACTCCCTATGTACTGCCATGATTTATTTCATGACTCAAGATTTTGATATTTAAAATTTATGTTCATGTTTTTATATTCTAATGTTTAAGGTTTGTTTTATGTTTTCAATTTTTACCCCTAGTGATCATTTTAGCTCACCCTTTTTTATTTTTTATTTTCCCTAAGATATAAATAAAAGCTTTAGGAAGAACAACTAATAGGGACGATCTTATTTGAGATGTTGAAGATCTTTCACCAAGATAGAAGAGTGCGCTACAATTCTCCAAGGAAATTAAAATAATAAGTGATTTGGGAATCCATTTGTTTAATGTATAAGATATTCTAAAAATGAAATTTAATGTCCATGTACATCAGCTGTGGTTCTCTTCAGAGGACATCTCGAATATAGATTTTAGATGTCTCTACATACACTATGAGTATATAGTAGTGTCATTTAGCAAGATGAACACCCCATCAGAGTTCATAAGACTCATGAACATGATCTTACAGTTTTACATAAAATCATTTATAGTGGTCTTAATTAATGTCATCATAGTGTATTTAGAGTCTGAGTAGGAGGATGTGATACACTCGAGGATGCTTCTGAACACAATCTAACCACACCAGCTTTACAAAAACTCTTCAACTGTGTGTTCTGGATATGAATGGATCGCTTCCTGAGACATGTCTTTTCAAAGGATGGAGTTTCAAAGGATCTATCAAAGACTGAGGTGATTCATTCTTGGTATTCACCCAAGAGTGTTACTATGGTTTGAAGGTTCCTTGGGATGGCTGATTACTATCAAAGGTTTGTACCTGACTTCTCTAGAGTATAGGTACCCATGAAGAAATTGATAAAGAATAGAAAAACCTTCATATGGTAAATAGGATTCTAGAAAACGTTTCAACAACTAAAGAGGAGCTTGATTAGTGCTCCAATATTGATGTTTCAATAGGAGATAACCAACTATGTTGTGTTATATAACGCATCCGGAACTGAGATTGGTTCTGTCCTAATGCATGGGAAAATCAGTGATTTCGTATGGCTCATGACAGGTGATACTTAATGAGAAGAAAAATGTTAATTATGAACGTGAGTTAGAAGCGGTAGTCCTCTCGTTGAAGTTGTGGAGAGAATAACTTATGGGATAACAATTCACTATCTACATTGACCACTTGAGTCTCAAGTATATTTTTTTAAAGGATCTGAATCTCATATAGTGATTTCGACTAGAGTTCCCCCATGGCTATGCCATTGAGATATTATATACTCATGGGAATGGGAAAATGGTGTTTGATTATCATTGCAAGAGATTAGGTGCACAGCTACTGAACAAGCTCTCAGAGTGGTTGGAATCACTTCAGAAATCCTTTGTGGATAGAGGTGAGGCATCTTATCTTCAATCGATGGTAGTTTCCCATCTACTCTTACAGCATGTCAAGGTGGTGGATCTTGTAGATGTCATCTGTGAGACAACATGTTCCATGATGTCCATAGGGCATGCCCCTGATATATATTCTAAAGGTGGGGATCGTGTCATCATTTTTAGAGGATGCACTATTGTACTAGTGGAGATACGGTAGGATGTGCTAATGGAGTTCCATTCATCCTATATGGAGGTACATCGAGGTGTGTGAAATATGTACCAGGACCTCCCACGTTAGTATTGGTGGACAAGGATGAAGAAGGATGTAGTAGAATTAGTCTCAAGATGCCTCACTTTTCTATAAGTGAAGGTTGAGCACCTTGTTCCAGAAAGTTTGACACAACCCCTCTAAGTACTAGAGTGGAAGTGGTATAGGATATTGATAAGCATCATAAAAGTATTACCATGTACGTCCAAGGGGAATGATACCATTTGGGGGATCATAGACTAACTCACCAAGTCATCTCACTTTTTACCCATTCGAGGACAGGATTCAGTAGAGAGCTTGGACTTCTCTAAGTGAAAGAGATAGTTCTAATCAATGATGTCCCATCAAAAAAAATCTCATATCGCGATTCACTCTTTAAATTATGCTTATGAAAGGGATTACACAATGAATTTGGGGCTCAGAAGTTATTTAGCTCCTCCATTCACCCACAGATCGATGGTCAGACATAGGGGACAATGCAGTCCTTATAGGACATGATTCATGGTTGTGTTCTTGATTTTGGTCCCAGATGGGGGGACCACCTACCACTGGTGGAGTTGTCTTATAACAAAAAATACCACTCCCCCATCAGTATGGAATAGTTTAATTCACTGTATTGATGACCATGAAGGTCACCATTATGCTAGACATACCAAGGCGAGTCAACACTCTTGGTTCCAAATATTGTACAGGCTACCAGTGAGAAGGTGTTGGTCATCTAAGAGTAGATTAAGACTACAAAGAGACAATAGATATCCTATGTTGATAGGCAATGGCTACCCTTGGAGTTTTAATAGGGGGACCACATATTGTTATGGGTCTCTCCACAATGAGGGAGACAAATATTTGGTTGGGCGGAAAGTTATCTCTGAGGCACATCAGAACATTCATAATACAATGTAGAGTGGGTGAGGTGGTGTACCGCTGGGTTCTACCACCGTAGCTGGGTAGTGCGCAGGAAATATTCCATGTATCTCGGCTAAGGAGATACAAACACAAACAATATTATGTCATTGACCATAAATAGATGGATATTGATGACGGGGTGACATTTTTAGTATACCTGGTGTAGATAGAGGATTGACCAGGTATGATCCTTCATTGTGGGTTGATTCCTCTAGTGCGTGTTCATTGACACCAAGGGAATCTCTAGGAGAGTTCATGTGAGTGGGTGGCATGTATTAAAGCGCAGTACGCCCATTAATTGATTATCGATTATTCTATTTTACAAGGACATAAATCCATAAAAGGGGGTCTAATGTAATACCATGAAATTCCAAGTAATTTTTTTAAAAATTAAATAGGATTATTTTGAGACCAGGAATTGAGACGGCATGTAATTTTTATTCCTAAAGATGTCAAAACATATTTTTGTACAATTTTTAAGGCTTAATAATTAAGCACGCAAGTGGGGTTTTCTTTCATGACTCATCCCCTAGGGCCCGTGCCGTGACTACCCCAAGCCCGCCTTCCATAGGCCAGGGGCTGGCGACTAGCATCGAAAGGCGTAGTCCTAAAAACTGGGAAGGAATTCCCTTTATAACCTATAAACACGCACAAAAAATCACACAGCATGATACGAACATAGGTAAACTATATAGTAAAAATAGAGTGTACAATAAGTAAAAGGGGCCAGAATATAAACCAAACTGGAAAGTACAAGAAAAATGAAACATACAAGTAAAATAAAATAGCTCATGTGAACAACTGCCAAGGATTGTACATGAATGGTAGGTACAACTCTTGAACGATCATCTCTGCAATACGCCTCATCTAATGTCCACCTCCGAGCTGCCTATAGTCCGGGTACTCTCATCCTCAGTTATCGTTGTACGTTGTCTGCACAAAACTCAACAAGGTGTTGTTGTATCTCGTGAAGGGGTGAGTAAAACGATACTCAGTAGGGACCCCGAGACACTCAAAGGTCCCGCAGAATCCAAAAAGGATAAACCAAAAAGCGTGGAAACAACAGTCAACCTTACTTTGGTATATTCTCATACATATACTTATGTGATCAATTATACCGATCTCATTCATGAGGACACACATGGCCCAACTCTTAGCTAACATAAAAATTTTCCACGAAGGAAAGATTACCATGAAGGTAACACCTTAAGGGTATGTACCACAAAGGTAACGTCACACAGAAGAATACCATGAAGGTATCACCACGAAGGTATGTACCACAAAGTTGCGCCACAAAGAATAATACCACCAAGGTATCACCACGAAGATAAGTGAGAAAAAGGTACACCACACAAGAGATTACCAAAAAGGTAATGACTCAGCTCACACAAGGTATAACTTAGGAATGGTATCATATATGATTTGATGTAACTACTGAATCATCTTACTCTGTTAAGAGTCAAACCCACGTAGGATCCTAAATCAGTAGACCCACATAAGATCCTAGTATAGAAGACCCACATTGGATCCTATAGTAGTCCCATGTGGATTTCCTAGAGTAGATCCAAGTGGGACTCTCAAACACATACCCATGTAGGATCCCAAAGCACAAACCCACATAGGATCCCTAATCACAGACCCACATAGGATCTCTTTCTCATGTTATAGAGAGCTATGGGGTTCCTACACTAAACACATTTCATTCCGAGAGGGTCTTATCCTCAATACATAGGTCAATATTCCAATATCCATGAATTCCCATGAAGAAGTATCCCAAAGGACCGCCACGTAATACAGGTCTCAGTGCAATAGAAGGTGCATCAGTCGGATGCCCTATCTGCATGTTATTTCCTTTTTGTCCTAAGGCCCGATTGGATTCGTGTTCGATCCAACCCAGTTATACCTCAACTATATCCAAAAATCACTTGGATTATATAAAAATGACCATCTCGATCCAAGGTTTTTGTTCCCACTAATGGTTCGTCAAACAGATGCTCGTAGCTCAAGATATGGCCGAAAGAGTGGAATGAGTCAAAACGGGTCCGGGTACTGTCCAACCTGGTCAGCGTGACCCAGCCCGACCCGAGTCTAACCCTAGGTACAACCCCGCCCACTGGTGCTGCCTGGCCCATGGGGCATCCTGCGATGGGCGGCCCGCACAGGGCAGCCCACGGCTGGCTAGATGGCCAGCCCTACTCCGTGGTGTGGTCGTGCGCCGCACCTACCCCAGCGGTCGACAGCGAGCCAACCGCCCCTCCATCATCATCACAGCTCCGGCACGCCGGGAAGCATGGATGGGCACCAGAAGCCCCATCATGGGTCCTAGTATATGTCGGTCTCCTCCCTCGCTCTACCGTAGTCGATGGGCCACTGCCCTTCATCGGCAGCGCGATGGCGCCACCGCTGATCCTGAGTCCCTCTAGTGTCGGTCATAGGCACGGTCACCATAGACATTCCTCGAGTCACCAAAAACACCCCAGTGGCCCATTATTAATTCCATAGACTCCCACACTCATCCCAGGATGTCTCCATCGATTAAGGAGCATCAAAATTCACAAAGGTTACGAGGAGGTCACGCCGTGTTGGTTTGGCCCACCCTCTCTGCGATAGAACTAATGAAATCAGCATTGAAGTTCTTAATTCGAAAAGGATGACAAGAAAGGGGGTATGTGGTATACAAAAACAACAAACCCTGCCTTTATTGGTTGTTAGAATATATCGCGAGGAAGAAGAGGAAGTCGTTGGGGATGGTGGCGTCGGCATCCGTCACTCCCTAAAGATGCTTCCGATACGGGCTCAAGCATCGGTTCCTCAATCTTCGTTGGGGGGGTTCTTCATTAGAGGAAGAGTTATTCTCCAATGTTCTTCCCAATCCAACCTTTTCCAATTATATCCCCTAGTAAATGAGGATCCTACCAATTAAAATAGGTTTATCAATTTAATTAATGTTTGCATAATAAAATAGAAAAATTAAAGATGGCACAATTAATTAATTGAAGAGTCAAAATTAATTAATGGAAGAGTTAATGGTTTTCCCCCTTTAATAGGGGTTAGGGTTGTCCCCACCATCATGAATTCAAAACTGGTGGTTTTCTAGCTCGGGTTGTCCTTACTACTGAACATTCAATAGGGAGGTTTAATATAATAAAATAATAGTTTGTTCTTTATTTTATTTTTTATTTCCATGGAAAAAATGAAAAATAACATTCCCCTTCATCCCACTGCAGTCATGGTGAATGTCTCCTTAATCAAAAACTCGTGTTGTGAGTTCAAAGATGTCATTGGATTTCAATTTCGAGAACCAGTTCAAAAGTTACAAAAATCCACTTTCATGTTTACTGAACATAACAAAAAAAGTTCAAAAATTCATTTCGGGTACACCGGGCCCCGGAATCACGCGCTGTCAATTTTCACGGACATGTAATATTCCCATATAATAAAAAATTTACAAGTTAAAATTAGGTTCATTACATTCCCCCCACCTTAGGTATTTGTGTCCCCAAAATCCACATCATGAAAACTAGGAAAGAAATTGGGGGTACTGAGCAGGAATATGATTCTGCCGCTCCCATGTGTTGTCCTATAGGTTCCCATGCTGCCAACGAACTAATAATAGAGGTATCGACTACCAACAATGGACCCTATCTCTTAGATAGTAAATCTCCACTAGAACCTCCATAAACATTACCTCATCATCGATGTCCTGCTCACCCCAATCAATTATGTGTGAAGGGTCATGAACGTATCTCCTCAGCTGGGATACGTGGACGATTCCATGAACCCAGTGCAAATGGGGTGGAAGAGATAAGTTGTAATCCACCTCAACAACTCTGCTGAGGACCCGAAAGGTTCTGATGAACCTTTGAGATAACTTTCCACCCTGACCAAATATCTACAATCCTCATCGGGGTGAGACCCATAAAAATATGTGGTCGCCATCCTCAAACTCCATAGGCCTCCATCTCTGGTCGGTATAAGTCTTATGCCTACTCTGTGAAATCTTCATCTACTCATGGATGACATGCACCTTCTCCATGGTATCCCGTACCATCTTTGGTCCCATTATTGCTGACTCCCCTGGGTCAATCCATCGCAAAGGCGATCAGCTAGGTCGACCTTAACAAGCCTCGAATGGTGCCATACCAATGGTGGAGTGATAGATGTTATTGTATGAAAAATCCAACAAGGTAAATTGAACCTCCTAGCTATGACTAAAGTTAAGGATGCAAGCACACGGAATTTCCCCGAGGGTCTGAATGGTCTTCTTAGTCTGGCCATCCATATGAGGATGGAAGGTGGTGCTCAAACGACGCTATGTCCCAAAAGCCTCCTAAAACCCCTTCCACTGTCGGGAAGTGTAATGTGCATCACGATGGGATAAAATTGATGAGGGTACTCAATAATGTTGCACAATCTCTTGCACATAGAGGTGTCCCAAGCTCTCTTCTGAACCCTCCTCTCTGATCGGTAGGAAGTGGGCTGACATAGTGAGTCAATCAATGATCACCCAAATAGAATCATGACTCCTAGATGTATTTGGAAGTCCTTTCATGATTTCCATGGATATCCCATCCCACTTCCACTCTAGGACCACTAAAGGATTAACTATGTCTGCGGGTACCTGATTCTCTGCCTTCACTTGCTGACAAGTGAGGCATTGAGAGACAAACTCTGCTACTACTTTCATCATTCCTAGCCACCGGTGATTTCGTCGGAGGTACTAGTACATATTTTCCACTCCTGGATGTACCTCTAGAGGGGATGTGTGTAACTCCATAAACCCTTCCTCCTGAAGCGACATGGGTACCATGGTACGTCCTTTGAAGAGGATGACATGCTCCCCACCTTTAGAAAATCCATCAGGTGCCTGTCCTGTGGTTATCTGAGCACATCAAGCCTCATAGTCCGTTTCCCCATGGTACTCCTCCTTGACTCGCTGAATGACTGGGGGAGTGAATTTAAGATACAATAGAAAAGCTGTTCAATCTTGATCCACAAAGGATATCCAGAAAACAGCCAGCTACTAAGTCGCCTCACCTAGAAGATGTATACCAGATCTCCTGCTGAGTGATTATTCTACAACGATCCCCTTCCAAGGATTATAGACTATCTCAATGTCATAGTAATGGAGTAACTCAATCCAACATCATTGTCTCAGGTTCAGTTCCTTCTGAGAGAATATATACATGAGACTCTTCTAGATAGAGTACACTGTAAAATGTTCACCAATCAAGTAATGTCGCCACATATTCAAGGCGAATACCACTCCTACTTACTCTAGGTCATGTGTAGCATAGTTCTACTCATGTTGTCTCAACTGTCGAGATCCATATTTGAAAACTGCTCTTTCCTAAATCAGGACACATCCAAGCCCGGTCGCTGATGCGTCATAGTAGACTATGTACCCATCACCTTCCTCTAGTATCCTTAGGATGGGGGCACTAGTGATCTTCTGCCATAGATCCTAAAAACTCCACTGACATATCTCTGACCACATGAAGGGTTGACACTTCATTCTCAATGAAAATAAAGGTTCCGCAACTCTAGAGAAATCTGGCACAAAACTCCGGTAGTATCTAGCCAAACCCAGGAAACTTCGTACCTCTATCACACTCCTGGGTGGCTCCCATGAAAGTACTGCCTCAATCTTTACAGGATCCACCGTAACTCTATCCTCTAGGATGACATGTACTTGAAGGTGAACATATCATATCCAAAACTGGAACTTTGAGAGCCTACCATAATGATGGTTCTCTTAGAGTGTGTCCAAAACAATATACAAATGATAGGCATTCTCTTTCTTGGTAGTCGAGTAGATAAAAATGTCATCGATGAAGACTACTACAAATCAATCAATGTATGGATGAAAAATCCTGTTCATGAGTCCCATGAACACTACTGGAGCATTGGTCACACTGAAAGGCATGAACAAAAACTCATAATGGTCATACTAACATCTAAAAGTCATCTTCTACACATCCTCATTTCATAATCTAATATGATAATAGCCAGATATGAGGTCTATCTTTGATAACAACTATGCTCCCTTCAGTTGATCAATGAGGTCATCAATCCTCAGGAGTGGGTACTTTTTCTTTACAGTCACTTGGTTTAGGCGTTGATAGTCAATACAAAGTCTCATGGTCCCATTCCCCTTCTTGGAGAACCAAATTGGGGCTGCCCAAGGAGAAACAGTAGGCCGGATGAACCCCTTCCCTTGTAAGTCCTCCAGCTATACTCACAGCTCACAAAGCTCCATGGGAGCCATCCAATATGAGGATGTAGATATCAGTGCCATCTTGGTGTACAAATAAATGTAAAATTCCACCTCTCTATGAGGAGGTAGACTCAAAACATCATCAGGGAAGAAATCTGCATATAGGTCCACCACTATAGGATAGCTCGGACTCTCCACATCAACCGCTCCAAGGGTAAGGCTAGCCAACTGATGAGTGATCGGATGCACTCTCCTCCAGGTAAGTCTATCTTGTGCTATAATGGATCCCTTCTCGATAGTGAAGGTAAGACTAGTCCAATCTGTGTGGAAACACCGCACATTGCACCAAATACAATCAATCTGAGCATGGAATGTAGATAACCATTCAATACCCAAGATGACATTGTAATACCTCGACGTCGTTACTAGGAGATCCCAGCCGAAGCACTCGCCTCCTAGAGTTAGCACACACTGTCAGAACTAGTGTATAATCATCAAATACTCTCCCATATGAGTCTCCAACTGTAAGGATCGAACCAACGGCTCCACTAGAATCTCCGATCTCCAAACAAGGGTTGTGGTAATAAAAGAATGAAGGGAACCTGTGTCTATAAGTGTTGAAACTAAGGTTGATTATATATAGATTGTACCTCTTATCATCTCCATAGAGCCATGGTCATAGGCCTCAGCTGCCTAGAGCTAAGCTGTCCCCTATCCACCTGCTCCCTATTGTTGGCATGGACCTCCTAGTGGTGGCGGTGGTATCACCTCAAATTATCGCTCATTGTTAGCTGCACGGCCAACTCCTCTAGAACGTCTGCCTTCTCCATGAGAACCTCCTCGGGAGAACCTTTATTTCTGCATGGGCGGTCCTTCAACCATTTTCTGATCATTCGTATAGAAGGTCGTTCAGTCACGATCAATGTGACACTACTATCCACATGCGTAAAATAGCCTACTCCTCGCATAACTGGCTCTGCCTCTGGCGCACCGCACAACCGGCCCTGAATCATGCGGTCGTCCACTTGTAGGTCTTGTCCTCCTCGACATCAGTGACATATATTTACTGCCAGCTACAGAAGACTCTGCTATGTGACACTCGGTGGTGGGTCTGGCTATTGGTGACTGCTCAGCAAGAAAAATATATACTAATAGGGCTCTCTCTAACACCCCCGCTTACGTCAGGATGCTAAGAGAAATCATCTAAGACCTTATATCCCGCCCAAGTCCCTGCTCGAAGTTTCGGGCCTTGAAAAATGGGTCACACACCATATTAGTGGGGTATCATGAGATTTCAGTGAACCTCACAGTATACTGCAACACAATCATATTGCCCTGTTGTAGATGAATAAGCTCTTTTATGCGCACTACGTGAAGGGTAGCTAAGAAAAACTATGCTCCAAATAGGATCTCAAAGTCTACCCAGAGAAGTGACACCTCATCATAAACCTGGAGTATCTTGCTCTACCATCTTCCTATTATTTCTGGTAGAATATTGGCGGCAAGGATCACCATGAGATATGCTGGTGTCCCTACCAATTGAAAGACTCTCACCACATCCTCCAACCAATCATAAACCGCTTGTGGGTCCGTCTCACCCCTGAACTTGGGTGGTCTCTGAAGCTGGAACATGTGCAATGCGGTCAAGCGGCGTGTACCATCTTCTGCTGGTGCTGGTGGCACCGGTGGCCCAACAGGTAATGGTACTGCTGGTGCCTCCATTGGTGCCTCTACTGATATAGGGCCCTGCAACGTGGCATTGTCGCTTGGTGGCCTATCATCACGTACTATACTCAGAACCCCAGGTAGTTGTCTGCTCGAGGTATTTTGAAAAGAAACAGGGGCGCCACGTTCAATAAGTTATACCTGGTGAGGTGACTCAGAACGATCACAACGAAATCTTTTTGAAACAAACATGCAATCATTGTTTTCGTGCACTGAGTCAGAAATCAGAAGTCAGGGTCCTGGTGTATGGATACGCCGGCCACCGCACCAATACTAGATTCCCAAAACTAATAACCACACTCACTACACTTAACACTATTTCCATTAAAAATATCATAGTTCTATGTTCTTACAGAAAAATCGGATCCTATGATACCAAATTGTCATGACCCATCCCCTGGGGCCTGTGTTATGACTACCCCAAGCCCTCCTTCCATAGGCCAGGGGCTGGTTACTAGCACCGAAAGGCATATTCCCAAAAAACTGGGAAGGCATTACCATTATAACCTAAAAACACACGCAACCAAGCACACATCAGGATTCGAACACAAGTAAAGTGTACAGTAAAAAGAGTGTGTACAATAAGTAAAAGGGTACAGAATACAAGCCCAACTAGAAAGTACAAGAAAACTAAAATGTACATCTAAAATGAAACAGCTCTTTGGAACACCCACCAAGGATTCTACCTGATGGGTCGGTACAACTCTCAAATGGTCGTCTCTGCGGTATGCCTCATCTAATGTCCACCTCTGATCTACCTCGAGTCTTGGTACTCTAGTCCTCTGCCATAGTTGTCTGTCGTCTGCACCAAACACAACTAGGTGCGATCATAGCCCATGTATGGGTGAGTATAATGATACTTAGTAGGGACCTCGAGACCCTCGAAGGTCTCACAAAATCCACAAAGGATAAACCAAAAAGCATGGAAACAATAGTCAACCCTACTAATGTATATTCCCATACATAAAACTATGTGATCATGTATACCCATCTCATTCATGAGGAAACACATGGACCCACTCTTTTCCAAAGTACAAATATTCCATAAAGGATAGAATACCATGAAGGTAGCACCACAAGGGTATGTACCACAAATGTAATGCCACACTGAAGAATACCATGAAGGTATCAACATGAAGGTAAGTACTAGAAAGGTACTCCACACAGAAGAATATAAAAAAGGTATCACCATGAAGGTAAGTACCACAATGGTACGCTACACAGAAGATTACCACAAATGTAATGACTCATCTCACACCAGGTATAACATAGGTATGGTGAAAAATATGAATAAATGTAACTATTAAATCATACTACTAGGTTAAGAGGAAAACCCATGTTCGATCCTATGTCACCAGTCCCACGTAGGATCCTAGTATAGAAGATCCACGTAGGATCCTAGAGTTGTCCCACTTGGATTTCCAAGAGCGGATCCAAGTGGGAATCTCGAAGAAAAACCATTATAGGATCCCAAAGCACAGACCCACATAGGATCCCATTGCACAGACCCACATAGGATCTCTTTATCATGTTAATGATAGCTACATGGTTCCCTCACTAAGCTCTATTGATTTCGGGAGGGACTTCTCCACAAGCCACAGGTCGATACTCAAACTGCCAAAAAGTCCCATGAAAAGTTTCCCAAAGGATATCCACATAATAGGGGACTCAATGTAATAGATGGTGCTTCAGTCAATGGTCTGATCTGTATGTTATTGGAATTTTAGTCCAGAGGGCCCGATTGGATTCATGTTTGCTACAACCTAGCCATACCCCAACTATATCCAAAACTCAATTAGGGTATACCAAAAGGACCATATCGATCCAAGATTTTTGACGTCGTAGATGGTTTCTCAAATGGATGAATTTCGCTCCAGATATGCCGAGAAGATTTGAAAAGGTGGAAACTTGTCGGGGTTCGGTCCGACCCGGTCGGACCGACCATGCCCGACCCGACCTGGGCTGACCCGAACCGGTTCTGGTCAAACCGGCATGCAGGGTCTAACCCGGCCCAATGGTACGTCATACGGTCTGGCCCAGACCACCTGTGTGGTCACGCTCCATGCCTCCACCAACGTCGGGCAGCGAGTCGGCCCCCCTTAATTGTAGTCACGACCTCACGTTTTGGCTTCTCCCTTCCAGACGGCAGAGACGTGCACCGCCACCCCCATCACAAGGCATGTTGTCTCCCTCCCTCCTCCACATCCAATAGGCCACATCCCTTTCTCTGACGACGCAATTGCACTGCCATTGTCATCGTGGCCGACCGGAGTGTTGGCCGCTACTCCTGAGTCCCACCAGTTCTGGTCACCGACACAGTCGTCAGCGATGTTCCTCGGGTCACTGCACACACCCTGGTGGCCCGTTATTCATTCTGTAGACTCCCGCACTCACCTCGGGATGTCTCCAGTGATTCAAGAATGTCAAAATTCACAAAGGTTGTGGGGAGTTTGGGCCGTGTTCATTTGGCCTTCCCTCTCCACATTAGAACGATAGCAAACAACATAGGTGTTCTTAATTCGAGGAGGATGATAAGAATTGGGGTAAGGGGTATATAAAATCAAAAAACACTTCCTCTATTTACCATTGGAAGATGTCGCAAGGAAGAATATGAATTCATTTGGGATCGTGACGCCGGTGTTTGTCGCTCTGACAAGATGCTTCCGATCCGGGCCCAAGCATCGGTTCCTTGATCTTAATTGGGGGATCTTTATAGAGGTAGAGTTTGTCCAAAGTTCTCCCCAAGCCTACCTTTGCCAACTATTTCCCCAAGAAAAATGAGAATCCATCAAATTAAAATAGTTTTATCAATTTAATTGACATTGGAACAATTAAATGGATCAATTAAAGTTGGCACAATTAATTAATTGAAGAGGAACAATTAATTAATTGAAGAGTTGAAGGTTTTCCCCCCATTAAGAGGGGTTGAAGGGGTCCCCACCACTATAAATTCAAAATTTGGTGTTTTCTAGCTCGGGTGGTCCCCACCATTGAGAATTCAATAGAGAGGATTAAATAAATTAAAATAAAAGTTTTTTATTTATTTGATTTTTTGATTTATGTGAAAAAGACAAAAACTAACTTTCACCCTCGTCCTACTATGGTCAAGGTGAATGTCCCCTTAAGTGAATACCGGCGATGCAAGTTCAACAGTGTCCTCGAATTTCATTTCCACGCACAAGTTAAAAAGTTATAAAAACCCACTTGCATGATTACTTAACATACTTAAAAAGGTTTAGAAATTTATTCCGGGCACACTGGGCCTCAGAATCACACACCATAAATTTTCACAGACTCATAATATTCCAATATAATAAATAAATTACATGAAAAAATTCTGGGTCTTTACATTTTCTAACATTTAAAATGGTTCATGAAAAAAAAGAGAGGGCACCATTGAAATCAGAGAATCGGGATTCGCCTAGAAATGGCCTAACATTGACTGATACAAGTTGACTGAAAATGTACATTTTTTAAAATTTTATAAATAAAATAAAATAAAATAATTTTTTTTGTTTTCTTTATTCATCATTAAATATTGGCACATCGGAACTATAGTGGAATAATGAGGTGATGTTGAACCTTATTAACAAAACTCATTAATGATTCATTGTAACGAAGCTGCAACGTAGCGTAATAGAAATGGTGATTTACATTTTTCAAATTAATATCCTAAAAAGAAATGCAGGATTTTTGGCATAATTTTGGGATTACTGTAAGGCTTTGGTGGGTGCGATGATGAATGATGAACAAGCTTTATTCTACCATTCAAAGAATTTCTATCAATGAAGACTTGAAAATCAAGAACAATGAATGGAGGTGAGCCATCCCATTCTTCCTCGACCAACAATCCTATCATAAGTAGGGATTCGAAACATTTCTGTGTGAATTTTTTCTCCATGTTCTTTTATTTAAACAATGAACATGAGTCAAAAAATTAACAAATTCAAATGGAGGATCAATCATTCTTGCGAGATATTCATGGAGAATTTATCAATGATTTAATTGAATTAATTTGAATAGATATGTTCAATCATTTTAGCAGGAATAGATCAATACTTGGATGAATAACGGAAAAGGTTCATTTTTCAAATTCTTTGTGTGGATTCATCCTCCCTTTTTACCCCACATTATTCACATTCTTCATAGTGATATGAACGATGGATAGTTGAGCGCCTGTTCCATGCCACAACATTCTCAAAACATGGACCTGTCATCATGACAACCCAGAAGAGGCATGAAGATGATGGAGGTGGACCACGCTGGCATTCGACGGTGTCTCCATGTGGAAGGTGGTGTGTGTTGGTGGGGTGTGGCAGCAGAGGAGGATGCAGCAAGTGGGCCGTAGCGGTGTAGAGACGGAACACCCTAGCAGGGCACCATGGTGGAGGCCGCGACCTGCATGGGTTGTGGTGGTATAGTTTGGAAGCATCGCTCAAGCACCATGTTAGGTAGAGGAGGCCACTAGAAGGTTTCCATCGGCAGCGCGGAATCATAGAACAAGTAAGGTAATACATTTTTCATGGGGGCCATTTCACTAGTGGGGTGTCGTGTTGGTTTGGGAGATGCATGTCCGATTAGTGGGATAACACGGGCACTGGGTCCGCAAAACTGTTTGTGGAGGAGATGATTCCTACCTCAGCATGCAGCATGTTACATAAACCATACTCTGTTCGGGTATCCGGGGTAGAGAAAAATTGCCCACCATTTCGGGTCGGGACGGATGGAAAACTGGGCTAATGGGTCGCCTATCTGGTAAGAAGCGGTCTGACCGAGTCTGATAGGGAAAGAGCAATTAGACCGGGTCGCTGGGGGACCCGGTAGGTTGTCCACGTCAGAACCAAGTTGAGTCTAGCAATGCCAAATGGGCCAGGTCAAACCAGATCAGACCAAACCCAACCGGGTTGGGATGGGTCAGCCAAGACGGGTGGGTTATGCGAGACCCTCAGGCCTAGTTGGTCAAGTCGGTCTGACCATGTTGGACCGGGACCAGACACAACCAGTGTAACATCCCAGGTAAATAATGAATAAGACATATTTTATATTTATTAATATTTGGGAATTAAATGTTAATTTTATTTTAAAGAGGTTTCTATGTTCGATAGCATACCCGATACCCAATAATGGGTTTCTTTTAAATCTTACATTACACACAAATGATATAATATTATTATTGTAAATGGTAGTTAACTCCAAGCCACTGTATTGGCGGGAATGAATGAAACTAACTACCATATGATTAAACATATTTTTTAAATATATTTAGATTTATACAACAAAAGTTAGAGGCTTAAAACATGTTTGTGTAAAATTTTGGAATTTTTCTGAAAAAGATAATTTTTTAATGAATAGGGAAAAATATTTGTTTTTATTCAAAACTGCATTTTAATCTAATTTTTTTATATGGATATATTATATTTTTAATTGGTTTTAAATTTTAACTAGAATATATTTTTACCATTTAATCCAATGTTGGTCATTGGAAATAATTTCACGTCGAATGTGGACATAAACAAGTGTCAATATTTTGATAGTTATTGTTTCTTAAAAACACGCTATTTGTTTTAACAACAAGAATTAATTTTAAATTAAATAATTCCACCTATATGTTTTGAATTTAGAAAATTAGACAAAATATTTGAATTCATAATATCAAATATATCTTTGGCTTATTTTTTGGAATTTTTCTGAAAAACTTCAATTTTTGATGAAAAGTGAAACCACTTTGTAGTAGTTAAAAAAACTGACTTTTTCATTTAAATGACATTTTACCGTTTCTTTAAATTGAATTTAAAAAATCCAACATATATAGTTGTTATTAGTAAGTAAAATGTGGTTCAATAAGACGAAAATAATTTTTGATTAATATTTACTTTTGACTTTTATTTACCGCGGTTAAAGTTAAATTGGGTAATTCAAGGTAAAATGAATATTATAATAATTCAAAATTACCTTAACACTTGTCCTTACCTTATTGGATGAGTAATGGCAGACCATGGTCACCTTGGGCCTATTTGGGACCCCATGGAGCCACTTGTTAATGATAATGACACTTATATTAATAAATATAATATTTAGGCAAAAATGACAAAAACAAATATCTTTTAGCCAATTAATTTTTATATGGTGTTATATAAGTAAAATTTTTTACTATAATTATTCATTACTAATATAAATATATTTCCTACATCATGTTATTTTTTTAATAATTTATAGCTATCGAATAAATTAAATTATTTATGACACAATAATGAGGCAGTGTTAACCTCATTAATAAATCATTAAAATAAATAAGATTATAAATTTTAAAATAACATCAAAACATGTCCAAATCTATTTGGATGATTTCATTTCGTCCATTAGTCATCTTATCTTCGACTTTAATGATTTTTTTACCTTTAGAAACTGAATATCATAATATAATAAAATAATATTATCACACTTTCTTAAAGAGCCCCTCCTCCCCCTTATAAAAATCCCTCACTTATAAAAAATTCCTCACAACTATCAAGCCTTTAGGATAGACCCAAATCGAACCAATTAAGATCCCTACATCCCTCTCCTCCTCCTAGAAGCCATACTTTTGGCAGAAGGCACTTTAAGAAATCCTTTTGGTTCAAACCAAAGGAAGTTACCCAAATTAAAGGTAACAATTTCTCTTAACTTATTTTTTTATATTACTTCTCCAACCCCTAAAATCATTTTATTCCTTTATTTTATAACAATAACAGAATCCCCAATATACTAGAATTTTGTTTTTATAATTATTCAAACTAAACTTATACACACCTCCATCTAATGGGTGAAGAACATACTATTTCTCTGGATGGAAAACTAACGCCTCATTAGACGATGATTGTTCGATTATCTCCTACCCCCGATCATGGTGGAAATTAAGATGACACTATATTAATATATGATATATATTATTTTTATGTTTTCTTCATGATTAGGTATTTTTATTTTATTGTTTACCTTTATTGTTTCCATTATGGATAAACGCAATAAATTCATTTGAGGAAGTACGGACTACCTCCCCGTCAAAGTGATATGACTCGTTAATGCCATATGTGGGATGTATAAAGGATGATGTTCATGATTTTATATATGATATTATACTGGAATTATAATATACCTATGTATCATTATGTTTTAATTCCATTAATATAAGAAATATAAATGAAAGTACCGTTCATGCATACATACGACTTACCGTTTCCATGAACAGTGCATTTCATTTCGTTCCTCCAATTGATATGTACAGTTATAAATATAAATATATATTTATATACTGGATATATATGATATATATGATATCTAAATAATAAATTTCATTCTGGTTATAATAGACTATTGACCACATGGATAACTTGTAAATATAAGGTGTTCATTTTTTACTCAAGTACCAAATATCAACAAAACAAACGTTATTAACATTAAAGATTTCATAATGTTTATAACCTGGTAATAAGTGATATAAAAGGAATAATCAAATTGAAAAGGTTCTTAAGCAAGTTAAAATTAACTGTAGATTATTATTCAAGAGATTAAGGAACGATCTAGTCAATTCGGAGACGAGGTAAGAGACTTCGTCTCAATCTCCTTTTGTTGAGGCATATTTTGATTTAATACGTGACTTTGTTTTACACGTAGTATAAACATCATTGAATTTACAATGGGAATCTTATTCAATGAAGAGTTTTAATAAATGATAAAAGGAATGTTTTTTAACGTATTCAGTGACAAAAACCTTTCTTCCACCGTGAGTATTATTTGTTCTTTAGCTTCCCTAATAAGCTGTAATGTTTTTTAAAGAAAATTTATACCATATACTATATTATGTATTTTTTTATTGAAAATGGTTTTGATAATGATTTTGTTATGTCAATATATTTAAGTGATATATTGTGATTGAAATGTGGTAATTTTTTCTTTCCTTTATATTTGTTTTATGTGTTATGATTTTATAATGGTACATGGACATTTAACAGGTGGTTACATGATAAACTAAATGACGGGTGGTGTCGTGAAAACCAGGATAGGTGGTTACGTTATAACAACCAATGCATTGGGTATGGAAGTCAATCGTATGGCTATTCCATTTAGTGATATGGGTCCAAGTCGACCATATGGTTATTCCATTGAAGTATGTTTATGTCCAAAGTTACCTTTATATGTTATGTGTACTTTATATGGGTTTTATGGTAAACTTTTGGTTATAAAAGGCTAAGTAGTGATCTATTATTCAGCGAAGAGTATTTAATACTTCATAAAGTTTAAAAGTATTACTTATGTTAAAGTAGTCATGGTTAACTTGTAGTTTTGAAAAACTATCAGTTTTCTTTCTTTGTGTACCCCTTGCTGACCGTTTTATGCTCATCCCAAGTTTTTGAAATGCCTTTCATGATACATAATATGGAATAGGTTCAAGGATGTGATCAAGGAAATGGAATTTTGTCTTAAACATGGAACTAGACATGACTCTTTTTTTCAAGAGATCTTGTTTTAAGAAAAAATGGAAACTGAGTAGAAGTGTATACTTTTTATTTTTTATTAAATGAAATTTGATAGTTATGTATTAATTCTCTAAAAATATAAACCTGAAAATATATTCAAAGTGGATTATTCATTTAATTCAAGATTATGTAATTTTTTATGGTTTGGTCCTTATAGTTGGCATTAGAGATCTGTTTAGATAACTTTAGGAGTTAGGGTATTGTTAAATTATCATCCATAAAGTAATTTATGTTAATATTGAAATCATATATCATTTACATATTACCATGTTGCTCCGCCTAATATATTTCATTGTTTAGAATGGTTTTCCATAGCGGAAACATGGTAGTTATGCTGGGAAAACATAAGGAAGAAGACAACCTTCCAAATCAGTAACCTGAGATGTTTAGAATCAGAACTGAATAGTTTATTGAAATGATGGAACAATTGACTCGGGCTATAAATGGTGGTGGTATCCATGCACGAGATCAGCCAGATCAACCATAGAGACACCTGTCAGTAGTGGATATTTTCATGACACAAAATCCACCATAATTCAGAGTATCATCTAACCCTGTGCTAGCTGAAGGGTGGATTAAAGCACTGGGGATGATTTCTGATATTATGGGGTGTTCATAACATCAAAAGGTTATTCTTCATGTTTACAGTTTTGAAGGTGAAGCTGATCAGTGGTGGTCGATGGTGAAAAATATTTTGGATAGTGAGGAGACTGTTTCTCTTGATTGGGATGAATTCAAAGGCATGTTTCATGAGAAATATTTTACTAAGGTGGTTTATCTTATAATGGAAAAACAATCCCTAGAATTTCGGCAGGAGGATGGTTCAGTGGCTGCTTATGAAGAAAGGTTCACTCGACTGGAAAGGTATGCACCAAATTTCATCTGAGATCTTGATTAAAAGATTAATCAATTTTACTCAGGACTAAAGCCACAATATCAAAGAGCATTACCCTCTTGTGAGTTCAAAAGTTTTGAAAAACCTGTTCAATGTGCGGAGAAGGTGGAATGGAGTTTCCCGATGATCTGGTGTTCTTTGAAAAAAAAAGAATAAGAGGTCTTATGGGAAGTAAAAGGGAAATAATTCTTCAAAGAAGCCTGGATGTAAGATAATTAAATATCCAACATGTGAGAACTATGTTAAAAAGCATCCTGGAGATTTTTTTTCAAAGGCTGGAAAGTGCTTCCAGTGTGGTAAGTCTGGACATATTGCTCGTAACTGGAAGAAAGATGATCAAGGAGGCAATGAAAAGCCATCAGTAAGATGTTTTAAGTTTAATGAAATGGGTCATTATGAAAATGAGTGTCCATCTAAGAACTCAACTAAGGGAAATCATTCAGATTATAGTCAGAAAGGGGTGGTGAAATCCATTTCAACTACTTCAGAAGATGTTGGGACATTGAATGAAGTAGTATTAGGTACACTGTTTTTTTGTTCAGATTATGCCAATGTGTAGTCTAATTCACGGTCTACACACTCTTTCATTTCTGAGATGATGTCTAGTAAATTTGGAATTCCATATCAAGATACAAATACAGAACATGTGATAAAAATTACTGGAAGAAATGTTGAGACAAAAAGAAAACATTATAACCTTCTTGTCCTTGTGTGAGGTTAGAATCTAACTACAAATCTTATTGTTTTCCCTATAGTAGAGTTTGATGTTATTTTCAGCATATATTGGCTATCTTTTTTTCATGCGATGATAGACTACAGAGCTAATGAGGTTTTTTTTCAGATGGATTTAAAGTTTTTGTATAATAATGAACCCTTTATTTTGATAACATATTAGGAATCCGAGAAACTAGTAAACAATGGAAATGAATGTTACCTTGCACATATAGTTGAAAATAACGGAACTTCTCATATTAATTATGTTCCAGTTGTAAATGTGTACCTTTATGTTTTTCCTGATCTGTTTCCTAGTATTATACTTGATCTGGAAGTTGAATTTATTGTTGACTTAGTTCATAATGCTATTCCAATTTCAAAACTCCCTTATCGAATGGCTCAAATTGAACTTTTATAGTTAAAGAATCAATTGAGTGAGTTATTAGATAATGTTTTCATATGACCAGGCACATCACCATGGGGTCCTCCTGTATTTTTTGTGAAAAATAAAGATGGTTCGATGAGACTTTTCGTTGATTATAGAGCATTTAATAACATCAATATTAAGAATAAGTATCCATTGCCTCAAATCAATGATTTGTTTGATAAAATACAGGGAGATCCTTATTTTTTGAAGATTGACTTGAGATCGGGGTACCATCAATGGAAATTAAAGGAAGTAGTCATTCCGAAGACCACATTTCATACTAGATATGACCATTATGAATTTGTAGTTATTACTTTTCATTTAACCAATGCACCTGCTGTATTCATGGATCTTATCAATAGAATTTTCTATGAGTTCTTGGATAAGTCTCTAGGTGTGGTCATTGATGATATTTCGGTTTATTCTAAAATTAAGGAGGAACCTGAAAGTAATTTAAGGGTAGTCATACAAACCTTAAAAAAGAAACTATTTGGGAAATTCATCAAGTGTGAGTTTTGGTTGCAACAAATTTCTTTCCTTGGTAACATTGTTTCAAAAAATGGCATAATTGTTGATCCTTCTAAAAAAAGTTCTTTAAGAATGGAAAAGACCCACAAATATAACCGTGATTCGTAGATTAATTGGTTTGGAAGGTTATTATTGGAGGTTTGTTGAAACGTTTACAGGGTTATCTAGTCAAATGATTATGTTAACTCAAAAAGGTGTTATGTTCATCTGGAAAAAATAATTTGATGATTTTTTTTAGGAATTGAAAATAAAATTGGTGAATGCTCCATTTTTGGAACTGTTATCCAGAAATGGTATGTTTGTTATCTATAGTGATGCTTTGTCGAAAGGACAGGGTTGTGTCCTAATGCATAATGATCAAGTAATTGCTTATGATTCGCGTCAGTTGAAACCACATGAGTTAAATTACCCTACACATGATTTGGAATTAACGGCTGTTGTTTTTGCTTCAAAAATTTGGAAGCATCATTTGAATGGAGTAAAATTTAAAATAAATACTGACCACAAATGTTTAATGTATATATTCAATTATAAATAATTAAAAATGAGACAGAAGAGATCACTGGAATTAATCAAGGACTATGATTTCATGATCCATTATAATCCGGGAAAATCAAATAAAGTGGCTAATGCTTTGAGTCGAAAAAGTAATGCTTCATTAACCACGTTATGTTTGGAACAATATCCTTTGGTTTTTGATTTGATAAACTTTTTCATAGAAGTTGTTGGTTCATAAAAATCTTCTGTTTTGTATTAGGTGTTAGTGGTATCATCTCTATTAGATAGAATAAAGAAAGCATAAAAAAAAGACAGTGAGTTAGAGAAAAAGGTATACTTGGTTTAGAATGGTAATTTGACTAAATTTAACATTGATAATGATTGTGTTTTGAGATTTGTAAAGTGATTATGTGTTCCTTGTGATTCACAGTTTAAAAATGAGTTGTTATATGAAGCTCATAGTCCCCTGTTTTCAGTTCATCCTGGTAGTAATTGGATGTACATAGATCTTTGTGAGTATTACTAGTGGGATGGAATGAAAAGATATATTGCTGATTTTACTATGATGTGTTTGACTTTTCAGCAGGTTAAAGCAGAGAGGTAGGTACCGAAAAGGATGCTTCATCCTTTAGAAGTACCAGAATGGAAATGGGAAAATATATCCATTTAATTCATTGTAGGATTACAAAATACATCTCAATGTAATAATGCAATTTGTGTTATTGTTGATCGATTGACTAAATATGCTAATTTCATTCCTATTCAAGATGCATTTTCTTGAGATCAAATTTCTCGGTTGTATATTAATGAGATAGTTACGTTGCATGGAGTTTCCCTCTCTATTGTATCTGGTCATGATCTTAGGTTTATTTCTACCTTTTGGAAAGGCCTTCAAAAGCCATTGGGTACTGAATTAAATTTTAGTACAGATTTTCATCCTCGATCAGATGGGTAAACAGAACGAACCATTCATACATTGGAGGATATTTTACATGCTTTCTCTATGGATTATCAAGGAAGTTGGGACCAACTTCATTCTTTGGTTGAATTTTTATATAATAACAGTTTCCATTCCAGTACACAGATGGCTCCATTTGAGGCATTATTTAGAAAGAGTTTTTGAATTCCAGCTTTTTGGGATGATGTAGGTGAAAGTAAGCTGATGGGACCAAAATTGGTAGAAGAGATGGTAGAGAAAGTTCAGTTGATTCAGAAGAACATGAGAACAGCTCAGAGAAGACAGAAAAGTTATGCAGATAACTGGAAGAAGGATATTTCCATTTAGGTATGTGATCATTTCTTTTTCAATGTTTTTCCATTGAAAAGTGTGAGGCGTTTTGGTATGAAGGGAAAGTTTAGTCTGATGTTCATTAGACCTTATGAAATCATAGAGGATGTTGGATCAGTGGAATACAAAGTTTCTTTACCTCCATGTTTATCCCAGGTGCACAATATTTTTCATGTTTTGATGTTGAGAAAGTATATGCCAGATCCATCTCATGTTTTGATCCCAGGGGTAGTTCTGTTGGAAGAGAATCTCTCTGATGAAGAAAAACCAGTATAGATTTTTAACCATAGAGATAATTTCTTGTGGAATAAGGTAATTCATTAGGTAACAGTTTTGTGGAAAAACCAATAGGTGAAGAGGCAATGTGGGAATCTGAAAATGTTATGAGGGATAAATATCCCCACTTATTTGGATAAGTAAAATTGCGAGGATGCAATTCCAAAAATGGGGGAAGGATGTAGCATCCCAAGTAAATAAATAATAAGACATATTTCATATCTATTTATATTTTTGAATTAATTATTAATTTTACATTAAAGGGGTTTCTATGTTCGATACTTTACCTGACACGCAACAATAGGTTTCTTTGTAATCTTATGTTGCTCAGAAATAATATAATATTATTCTTTAAATGGTAGTTAACTCTTAGACGTTTTATTGGAAGGAATGAATTAAACTAACTACAATATGATTATACATGTTTGTTAAATGTAGTTACATTTATCTAATAAAAGTTAGAGTCTTAAAATGTGAATGAATATAATTTTAAGCATAAATTACATTAAAAGATCGATTTACCACCTTTTAATGGAGAACCATCATTAAATATAGTTTTAGTTACTTTAATAAATTCTATATGAAAACATAAAATCCTTCTTCTGAATGGGGACATCAAAATTTACTTTTTTTGTAATTTTTTGGAAT
This sequence comes from Viscum album, assembly GCA_963277665.1. Lineage (NCBI taxonomy): Eukaryota > Viridiplantae > Streptophyta > Magnoliopsida > Santalales > Viscaceae > Viscum > Viscum album. The sequence continues at coordinate 497,069,763 of OY728132.1, forward strand.
TTTTCCGATAAAGTTCATTTTTTAATGAATAGTGAAAAATGTTGTATTATAATTCAAAACTGTGTTTTAATATAAATTATTTATATAGTTTGATTATCTTGTTAATTGGATATAAAGTGTAACTAGACAATATTTTTTACAATTAATCCAATTTTTTTCATTGGAATTAATTTCACTTTGAATGTTGACATAAACAAGTGTCAATCCGTTGATAGTTATTGTTTTTTAAAACACGCTATTTGTTTTAACAACGGGAAATAATTTTAAATTAAATAATTCCACTTCTATGTTTTTAATTATAAAATTAAACAAAATTTTTGAATTTGGAAGCTCAAATATAGCTTAGTCTTAATTTTTTATATTTTTTAGAAAACTTCAATTTTTGATGAATACTGAAACCACTTAGTAATAGTTAAAAAAATGGACATTTTCATTTAAATGACATTTTAACACTTATGTGAATTGAATTTCGAAAATAAAACATACATAGTTGTTATTAGTAAGTAAAATGTGGTTCAATAAGATGAAATTTGTTTTTGATTAATAGTAACTTTTGACTTTTATTTACCTCGGTTAAAGTTAAATAGGGTAATTCATGGTAAAACGAATATTATAATAATTCAAAATTACCTTAACACGTTTTCTAACATTATTGAATGAGTAATGGCCGACCATGGTCATCCTTGGGTATATTTTGGGACCCAATGAAGCAACTTATGAATTATAATGAAACTTTAGATTAATTATTTTAATGTAAATGAAAAAATGACATAAACAAAAATATTTTAGTAAATTAACTATTTTAAGGTGTTATATAAGTAATATTTTTGACTATAAATATTAATTGGAAATATAAACATATTTCCAAAATCATGGTATTTTCTTATAATTATTAGATATCGAATAAATTAAATTATTTATGACACAATAATGATGTAGTGTTTACCTCATTTATAAATCATTTAAATAAATAAGATTATAAATATTACAATAACATCCAAAAATTGTCCAATTCATATTGGATGATTTTATTTCAAACATTAGTCATCTTATCTTATACACTAATGATATTTGGACCTTTATAAACTGAATGTCATTATATAATAAAATATTATTAATACACTTTCCTAAAGAGCCCCTCCTCCCCCTTATAAAAATCCCTCACTTATAACCAATTCCTCACACCTATCATGTCTTTAGGCTCATCCATATTCTTCTAAATTAATCTTCCTACATCCCTATACTTCTCCTAGAAATCTTACTCTAAAAATAAGGCACTTCATGAAGTCCTTTTGGTTCATACCAAATGAAGTTACCCAAATTAAAGGTAACAGTTTCTCTTAACTTCTGTTATTTTATTATACTTATCCCACCACTAAACTCTTTTTATTCATTTATTTTATAACAAAACTAGTATCTTCAATATACTAGGATGTTTTTATGATAATTATTTGAACTACACTGACACACACCACTACCTAATGTGTGAAGAACATACTGTTTCTGTGGATGAGAAACTAACACCTCACGACACAATGATTGTTCAATTATCTCCTACCACCTATCATGGTGGCCATTAAGATGACACTATATTTATATATGATATATATTATTTTTATTTATTCTGAATTATTCCTTATTTTATTTTTATAGTTTACCTTTATGGTTTCCATTATGGATGAACGCGATGATTTCATTTGAGGACGCGCGGACTACCACCCCCTCAAAGTGATAAGACTTGTTAATGCCATATGTGGGAAATATAAAGGATGGATTTAATGATATTATATATGATATTATACTAGAATTATAATATACATATGTGTCATTATGTTTTAACCGCATTAAAACAAGAAATATAAATGAAAGTAGCATTCAAGCATACGTACGACTTCCCGTCCCCATGAACCGTGCATTTCATTTCCTACTTCCAAATGATATGTACTGTTATAAATATATATATATATATATATAATATATATATGATATATATGATATATAAATAATTAATGTCATATTGGATATAATTTACTATTGACCACATGGACAACTTGAAAATATAAGGTGTACATTTATGACTCAAGTAGCAAATATCGACAAAACGAACATTATTAACATAAACGATTACATAATGTTTATAACATGGTAATAAGTGATATAAAAGGATTAATAAACTTCAAAAAAGGTTCTTAATAAAGTAGAAAATAACTTTAGTTTATTATTCATGAGATTTAATAAAGATCCAGTCATGTCGGACACACGTTAAGGTACTTTGTCTCAATATCTTTTCATTGAGACATATTTTGTTTTAATACACGACTTTTTTTATACGCTGTATAAACACCCTTGAATTTTAAAAGGGAATATTATTCTACGAAGTTATTTACTAACCGACAAAAAAGAATATTTCTTTTAATGTAAGCAGAGAGAATGACCTTACTGTCATCTTGATTATTATTTGTTCATTTGCGTCCTTAACAAGCCGTAATGTTTTTTATGGAATATAAATACCATATACATTTTTATGTATTTTTGTATTGAAAATGGTTTTTATAATGAATTTGTTATTTCAATATTTTTAAGTGATATATTGTGATTCAAATGTGGAAATGTTTTCATTCATTTATATTTTTTTTATGTGTTATTATTTTATAATCGAACTTGGACATTTGACCGGTGGTTACGTGGTAAACCAAGTAACGGATGGTTCCGTGAAAACAAGGATGGGTAGTTATGTTATAACCTCCAATTCATTGGATATGGAAGTCAGCCGTATGGATATTCCATTTAGTGATATGTGTGGAAGTCGACCATATGGTTTTTCCATTTAAGTATGTTTGTGTCCCAAGTTACTTTATATGTTATGTGTTCTTTATATGGGTTTTATGGTAACCAATAGGTTACAAAAGGGTAAGTAGTGATCTTTTATTCAGTGAATAGTATTTACTCCTTAATAAAGGTGAAAATAATTACTTATGTTAAATTATTCATGGTTTACTTATTATTTTGAATAACTAATAGTTTTCCTTCTTTGTGTATCCCTTACTGAGCTTTTTATGATCATCCCATTTTGAAATGGTTTTCACAGGGGAAAATGTGGAATTGGGTCAAGGATTGGATCAAGGAAAGGTCAGGCTGTCTTAAACATGGAACTAGACATGACTATTTTTTTTTCAAGAGTTCTTGTTTTGTGGAAAAAATGGAAACTGAGTAGAAGTGTCTACTTTGTATTTTTTTGAAATGAAATGTAATAGATATGGCCTAATTATCTAAAAATCTAAACCTGAAAATATCCTCAAAGTGATTTATTCATTTAATACAAGAATATGTAATGTTTCTTTTCTAGGTCCTTTTAACCAGCCCCCGTTTACAAAAATGTCAATATCATTCTGATCGGGAGTCCGATTGACGAGCATCCTCTGGTTTTGGGACCCATATGATGACACTTTTCTTTAGAATAATCTAAGAGAGATTCTATGATATTCAAGATTTGACTAATGTCATGAGGAGTAAATTCTCCTATAATCAAGTGAAATGTAGAGAAGGAATCCAACATAAGGCTGTGACATGAAGAATATGGTGAGAGGACCACAATTGTCCAATAGATGAGTGTACCTCAGTGGTTTAGTAGACGATCAGACCACAGTGGTCCAGTAGACAATATTACCTGAATTTTCTAGTAGAAGAACATACCTTAGTGGTTTAAAAGATGACTGGAACTTAGTGGTCTAGAAGATGAGGGGACATAAGTGGTCCAACATATGAGCGTACCTCAATGGTCCATGAGACAAGAGTACCTTAGTGGTTTATTAGACAAGTAGACCATAGTGGACCAGCAGACGAGCATACCTTAGTTGTCCAGTATTAGAGCAGACCTTAGTTGTCCAGCAGCCAAGCAGACCTTAGTTGTCCAATAGCCAAGAAGAACTCAATGGCTCATCATGGATGATTTCCTCTATAATAAAAGATGTTTCATCTTTACGACTAATAAATCTTACTTTATATATTGTGATTTATACCTTGTGTGATTTCCATTGTTGTTTGATTTTGGTGTGTAGTCCTACTTTTTGGTCATTCCATTGTGGATTGGTGTCCCTACACAGTATTATATTACTAACACCTTAATGGGATTCACCCACACATGTCGTGTCTCAAACAGGTTATCGATACTTTGACAAAGACCTTTTTGGTCCTAGACTAGGTGCCACGCAGTGAGACGAGACAGAAGAGCAAACATCTATGACTACTGGAATCTACCTTCACTTATCATTCAGATGGGGTCAATAGAAGACAAACTGTGGTATTTGTACATTCCTTTGTGGGATTCAGCTTGTATTCCGGCCCATTTGTACTTTTTGTTTGTACTATACTCTATGTAGTTTTCTCAGTGATAGTTTAGGACTACTTTGTGTTTACTTTCCACAGTTTCAACTTTGTCCATGTGTACATGTTTAATGGAATATGTCTTCCCTGTTTTGGATATGACTATTTAGTGTTAGACGCTTGCCCCTGGACTATGAAAGATGGGATGTGGGTAGTCATGGCATGAGCTCTGGGGGGCGAGTCGTGAAAATTTATTTTCTATATGGTTAATGTAATATTAATTTTTTTTGGCACTAATGCAATAAAATTTTCTTAATAAATAAATATAAATTATTCAAGGATTGATAAATATGGGGTAATAGAAGACTAATTTTTTAGGTTCAATGAGAAAAAATAGGCATTGAATATTATTTAAATAAATAATATTTAATATTATAGGCAAGTTATTATCATGTCAATAAATAATAATATTGATATTATTATTTGACATGGGATTACACTATTATTAAATAAATAATTTAATGGAACTTTTACTATTATTTAATTTTAACCCTTGTGGCATATAAACATAGTAATTTTGGTTTCTCAATAATCCAGTTCATTTGTTTGTGTTCTGGACAATGTTTTTGGAGAATCCTCTTAATCCTGAGAGAGATATATTCTCTAAGAATGATCCTAATAACGAAGATATGCCTTCATCCATCTGATCTAAGAAAACTATTTGGAAGAGAATCTTATAGTGATCAAAGGGTTATGACACAAGTGTAATGATCATTTGTGCTAGAATCTACTAATTCCATCAATGATGTATAGATATTTTTGGACCTATTTTGGATCACCACTAGAGAGAATATGAACACGATTATAACAATAAAAAAATGGTGAATCATATATCTATTACCAGATCCATCAACGAGGATTGAATTCAATCAAGGTAATTATTATTTAATTATATTAATTATAAATAATTTGTGATCATCCCCTCTCTCTAGTTCCTTAATCATTCATTTTATATCTATTATTTGATTCAATTCCAATGACCACGGTGTTTATCACCATGTGGAAATCAAATTGATCATTGAACATAAAAAAAATATAGGTTGGGCACTGCTCATCACATGCTCTTAAGGAACCGAGAACCTACAAGTGGTATTAGAATAGTCACATAATTTATTGTAATAATTTAATGACCACTCATGATTTACACATTTGCAATGTGTTTTTCTATTAAATCTTAATCATTTCTTAATCTGAATTGAAAGATATTTTTCTCCCACCATCATTTCTCCAAGATCTAATTAAAATGGTTAATTTTATAATTATAATATAATTATGTAAATCATCTAAAGGTTACAAGGATTATAACAAGATAAAAATGAGTATATCTCACGTGGCTGTATTTACATGATGTATACTTCTGTTCAATTAATCATGAATTAATTCAACAATTAATTCAATCCTTGTGCATTGATGACATGTGGTGCATTTAATAGTTCCTTAATGTATTGAACGAACAGGGTGGTGTACGGTCAACTGGCCTATAGGCTGTGTAGCCCATGAACATGGAATGTAGTCCATTTTTGTCAATGATGGGTTGTTTATTTCAATACATGACCTACCTAACTAGTGACCATGTAATTATGAGATGACACAATGTGTATCCCATTGTATACACCTTGTACTCCAAATTTGAGGGTATGATTTACACATAGAGTCCTTTGGCATGTACCTCATATAAAAGATGAGAGATATACACACAGTGTATCTCACCAATACATGACACGTACTTATAATAAAATACACAGTTTTAAAAATTATTTATTGATTTATGTAAACCTTGTGACATGTTCTTGCATGTGGTCATTATGTTGATTTTACACTCTATGTGATGGGTTTTAATATATATATATATATATATATATATATATATATATCTCTGTGTGTGTGTGTGTGTTTAATTAATATCTATCTAATTTTTATATCTACATATAATGTATGTGTTTTGTTACAGTTGTCACTCTAGGTGCATTGAAGCATAAACTGTTACTAAAAATTCATGTAATTCATGTAATCATTATGTTGACCATACATGTCATGAATTTATGTGATAATTCATGCATGATATATGTCACAATAAAAGGTGAAACTATATATGAGTATAATTAATGTTCGGTAGAATCATATGGGTATTTACTATGTTTCCTCCATTGTTGAATTATGTAAACAGTAAAATTTAAATGAATTTATTTTTATTTTATAAAATCAAGATATATGATAATCACAAAGAAGTTTGTATGAAAATTAAAATAAAAGAATTGATTAGTCAAAGAAAACCTTAAATTGATTCAATCATTGTTTATCGTAAATATGAATGATTAATTATTGAATGCTAGTTTCTTCTAATGTGAAATTTGTTTCATGCATGTGGATGATTATTCATGTATACCAGACCTTCGTATGTGATTGGTTTCATTTAATTTATTATTAAATTAAATTGTTGTCCTGCATGCCATATCTCATCTTATTATGTTGGGCATGTGCACCCATGGTTTCTTTTATCTATACCCTTTCCCCCACATTTCTGTTATTAAATGTGTATGTAATGTATAGAGATACCAAGCTACTGTAGGTGGTTTGAGATTGGATCCATTGCGAAACCAATCCAAGGAGTACATAGGTGGAAAAGTGGAAAGCTACATCATAACCATTATTTTTCTCAAGGTATTCCTCGCTAATTGAATGGTTAGTTTATCAACTATTATATAATCTAATCATTAGTAAAATTAAAATATCATACTACTTTATTATTTTATTTCTAGAAAAATTCATGGTTATTTCATTATAGATTATTTTTCAAGATTACATGAATTAATGAAATTAAAAAGTACGCAAGACAATACTAATATAAATTGTATTATGCATAAATATAATCTAATCCATGGTTAATAATATAACATAATACAATTTTTTTTAATAAGAATGAAATAAAGAAAATAATTTCCAATTTATGAATAAAAAGGATTAAAACCAACAATTATATATATTATGTTGTTATAGTCTTAAATTACTTCGGTTTAAATCAAACCACAGTTCAAAGTGCTTGAACCGCCAATGTTGGACTACTTTCAATTATAGAATAATTATAACCTAATGTTTTGGGTTGAATTATTATAGTTTACATCAAGTGTTTACTTTTAAATTTGGACATGGTGTGACTATGGATGAGGAAATACATTGTAAGGATTTCAGAATTGGGGATTTCACTCAGCATATCAAGGAATTATGAGTTAATTCAGAAGGAATTTGAAATTACTACCTAAAACCATTCATGTTTCTTGACCAATAAACATTGGCATAATGACAAGGGGAAGATAGATCCATAGCACTAAGATGTCCAAGCAACATGATATTCTAAATCCAGTGTTGATGGATACTGTGGTTCGTTAAAATAGACGGAGAATAATAAATATAATATTTATTTTTTGTTCAAATTTAATAAGATAAAATACTATAATAAATTTTTTCTTATATGTGGAAATAGAAAAACATGAAACTAAAAATATCTTTGAAATCTTTACTTGAGAAGGAAGACCTTCTACCTAGTAAAAATTTCCAAAAAATGGAAAGAGAAGCTACGTTATATCCATCAACATGAAAGGAAATTATATATGTTCGAAGAAACATTTCTTAAAGAACCTGGTAATGGGGAAACTGATGAAGAGTTAAAACTCTAGGAGAAGAATTTAATCTATTCCATAGATGATCAATATTTCATGGTATCATCCACGTCTAGTGATATTTTGATGTTACATGAGGATATGGATGCCTATATCATGATGTATAAAATTCTTGATATCAATCAAGCTAAGGTGATATAATAAATCCATGAGATCTCTCATGAATTATTTACAACTAATCATGGATAATCTGCCCCAGATGAACCTAATATAACCATGCTTATTTGCTACAATGAACACCTGAACATCATAGTGATTAAATTACCATAGGTGTTTCATACAAATATATATCTTTCATCACTTCCCAAGACCATATCAAACATTATAGTTAATTATAATATGATCAATAATGATAAGAGTCTCATGTAAATTCATACATTGATTCTCTAAGTTGACAAGGACATGGGGCATGATAAACCTATAGTCCTTATGGTGAATAATAAAAGGAGTAACAATGAAAATGGGTTGAAGACCTATAAACATTCTAAAGGTCATAATCACTATCCATTCAAGAAAAATAAGATCCAAAGGATGTTAATGGAAAAGGTGGAAGTATGTTTTTTGGGTGGCAATTGAGGCCACTAGAAGAGGAACTACTCCCAGATTCTAGGGGAAACTTAAGGTGTGCTCATTATCAACTGTAATCATTATATATCTACAAATTAAGTAATATATAAAGCTTATGGTGATCACAAATGTATAAAAATGTTGAAACCAAGTAGAAGAAAAAATATTATCAGAGGATAAGTTCATCTAAGATCTGGTAATGGCTCTTGGACAGTTACCTTGGACATTGGTGACTCAAACCATTCATTGTAAAAAAAATTGATTTTGGTCTTGAATGATTGTTTTTATGTACATATAGTTTCCAGGATAATAATTAATGTATCATGCCTAGATAACAATGGGTTATTTTAAAAATTGTAAATAATTTTTTTTTCATTTACAAGGATAACAAATGTGACAGAATGGAACATTTTAGTAAAGGAATTTATGTATTATATTATGAAAACCATGTATTGGAAATTTATAATGAATCATGATCACATGACTCTTATAACACCCAGTTATTGTATCACCATCTTGGTAATGTAAATAGGATGTGGTTTCCAATTCTCTATCAAGATAGTGAGTAAGAATCTTCTAAGATAAAACAACTTGAAATATGTCATGCTTATTTTAATGTAAAAATGAACAAACTACCTTTTGTTGGACTTGGTGAAATGGTTATCGATCTTCTTGGATTGTTACACACTAATGTGGGAGGACCATTTATTGTTGATGAATGAGGTGGATATTATTACTTCATAACATTATATATTACTAAATTATATATTGATACGTCTACATATTGATTTATTACTCTACATAATTTGAGAAATCCAAGCAATCAAAGAATGAACTAGTGAATCGACATGGTAAGAAGATAAAGAAGCTTCGATCAAATCAAGGTAGTGAATATATTAACCAATAGATTATATAATTATTAACATATTTTGAGATTCTACCTCAACTCAATCCACCTTATACATCACCAGGGTACAATATCAGTGAAAGGAAGAATCATACCTTGTTAGAAACGGTAAGGTTGATAATGAGTCATGAAGAAGTTCAATTATTATTTTGGGGATATACATTAAAAACAACATTATACACATTAAACCACATTTCAACTAAAATGGAACATGTAATTCCCTTCATGATATAGATTGAAAAAGAACATGTTACATCTCACACATGTGTATGGTACTACGCAGAGTTTTTTAAGGCCTTATCTAGAAACAAACATTCACCATAGGGAACAATGTGTATCCTTATAAGGTAACCTAAAGAAATAATGGGATACAACCTATACAACCCATCAAAAAATAAAATGATTGTTTCTAGACATGATATCTTTCTTCAGAGGGAGAAAATCAACAAGAGGTATGGTGGGAGAAATATTTACTTCAATGAAGTCGATGCACATTATAAAAAAGAGTTAGAGTATGAACTTGTCCCACTGGTCCCTATAGAAGAATTAGTTCTTGAAATACATGTTTGATGTAGTATCGTATGAGAGGAAATATAGCCCTATCAATATATTTTTCTCATCACCGAAGACGGTGAAAACCTATTAGTTTTCAATAATGAAATTCTATCCTAAGAAGAGGAATTAGAAATCTCGGAAGCTATAATATGGTAAGAATCCATAAATTCCCAAAATTATTTCATCTATCAGAACCATGTTGGGGTTTTTGGTCGATATGCTAGTTGATTTAAATCTCATTGGTTATATATCGATTTTCAAGGGAATACTAGTCATTTAAGGTAAAGTAAATAGCTATGATTAAAGGTTAGTGGCTAATTGTTTTAAATATAATCAACGAATTCAAAATGATGAAACCTGTTCACTTGTATCCATGTTTATAAATATCATAATTAATCATGATATAGATGCTTACAATGACTATGAGATTTGGATGTTGTGTGTAAAAACTAAATTATTTAATTGGATCCTTTAGGAATATGACTATAAGACACAACCAAAATGGTTTGTGTCTCTAGGTGATACCAAAAGGATTTTAATGTATAATCAATCAATTTAAGGATTAATGCTAGCATCCAATCCATGGAACATTAGAATCAAGGAGTCTATAATATAATTTGGTTATAATATGAATGAATGCTATTCATGTGTTTTCAATAAGATTAGTGTAAATGTAGTTATTATCCTAGTAGTATATGTTTATTAAATATTACTTATTGGAAATGACATACTAGTATAACAGTTAGCTAAGGATCTGTTAAATATGTGTTTCTACAAGAAGGTATTATGTGAATAAGTGTATATTCAAGGGATCATGATTATTCGTGATAGATCTAAGAGGATTTTTGGAATAATTAAAACTTCATATGTCTACCATATGCTAAAGTGATTTATTATAGAAAAATAAAAGTTCTAATTGGTTCAAGTGTCACATGGTTTACATCTAGCTATGAAAATGTATCCTAATACACTACATGAGAAATAGATAATAATTAAGATCCCATATGATATAGTTATAGGACCAATCATGTTTGAAAATTTTTATAGTAGACATGATGTTTCCTGTGCATTGAGAATAGACGATTGATGTAAAGAAAATCGAGGTGAACAATATTCATCTACTATTAAGGATATCCTAATGTATCTAAGAAGAACTAAGGATATGTTCATGGTGTCTAGAGGAGATGTGGATCTCATTATCACGGGATATAATGATTATTGTTTTTAAAAAATTTAGAATGATTTGATGTCTTGTTAAGGATATGTTTTCTATCTCAATGGAGGAGTGGTGTGCTAGAAGAGTTAAAAGAAGCCAATTGTTGCTGATTCCAAAGTAGAGTCCAATTATATAGACACTCTTTATGAATCCCATGAATCCATTTAGATTCTTATTTTTTGAGGAGCATGATTTGGTATATAGATGTAAAGGCCCTGTAATTGTTTTCTGAAAATACGAAAGTAGTGGCTCCTATAAAAAAACCAAGGCCACACCAAAAGACATATCATATACTCCAGTATTATCACCTATTGAGGGATTTATATAAGAGATGTGAAGTTGAAGTAAGAAGTGTACACAATGAAGATAACATGACAGACCCCTTTACTAATGGCTTATCTTAGAAAAATCATGAATATCTTGTGACCATGAGTGGAGTTATGGTTGCTAGAAGCTGCCTCAAGTGCATGTGGAATTCTGTTGGAGTCAGTTCCATATAAAAAAATTAATTTTTAATTAATGATTACATGTATTATTTTTTTAATATTAATAAACTACATATCAAGTCCTGATTATTCTTTTGTGTGAAATAGTATGTGATAATGAACTAAGAGTACATGTCGCACTATAAAGTCATATAATTTCCCTAGTATGATGAAAACATGAAAGTGCTATGAAAAAACTCTTGAATATATGTTCTATATATATATATGAATTTCATTTTAGGAAATAAATTGATATAGGTGATCATGGGTGGAGACTCATAGGTCTTTGAGGCACCTTATCATTGTATACACCATTGGTAATATATAGTAGGATAACTTGTGAATAAGAATATCTAGTAGAAAATCATCATTTATTTGTTACATTGGATGTTTCTATATGCATACATGTGTATTGGAATTGAGACATTTGCAATATTATTAATGAGTATTATGAGTTATGTGATTTAATTTATTGACGAAATCTATGATGACATATGTTAGTAGATAAATAGAATATGTTAGTTGCATCATGTGTAATATTGAATTAATGAATAATGCGAGAAAGGATTTATCAATTATATTTTATAATAAAAGTTTATATCTCGTGCCCCTAAATTATAATGAAATAGCCTAAATAAATAAATCTCCACAGTGATTTAAAGGAACAATCAATTTCAAATAATGTCAAATAAGGAGACATTGAGTAAATGGTTTGATGGAACTGGTGTTCAACCTGCTTGATTAATGATATCGAGATAAAGGAACTATATTTCATAGTAAGTGTTTGTATGATGTATTATGAAATTGTAGAATTAACATAATTCTCTATGGGTACCTTGGCATGTTTCAAGATGCTAACCATGGAAGTTACAAAGATGCCTAGATGGTCACTCATTATGTGTATCAAAAATCTCAGTTAAATAATATAGGATTATTTATTATTTAACAAGTTTATAAAAATATTATTCCCCTAGGTGGTTTAGTAATTATTTATGTATTCTTGAGGATATATATTCTATTATCATTTACATGATGGAATATAAATTGAGTTGAATGTTTAAAAAATATTCACTTTCTATGTAGGGAAAATTATAATTATTTATTTAACGCAGAATAATGCAGTAATATTTTTTTAATAAATAATTTTTTTTTCAAATCTCTATAAAAAAGGTGGAATGGAAAACCTAGTTTTTTTGTTTTATGAGAAATAATAAATATTTAATATTATATAATTTAAAAGTACTTAATATAATTATCACTCTAAGTGCATGTGTAGAAATAATAATATTAATATATTTAGATTATATGGGGTTATATAGAGATTAAATAAGTATTGAAGGGATCTTGTGATATTGTATTATTTCAAACTAAGAGATATATAAACCCAATAACGTTATTTGATCAACAATATTATTCCTTTGTTTATATTGTGGACAACAATTTTGGAGAATCCTCTATATCCACAGAGATCTTTTTTCTCTAAGAATGCTCCCAAGAACATAGAGCAATCTTACTCTATAAAATCAAGGAGAAATATTTGGATGTGATTCTCATAGAGATTAAAGGAGGATGACAGAAGTGAAATGATATATGGTGATATCAGATAGAGATTCCTTTATCAACATCTCGAGATTCATGGAACACATTGGGATCACCACTAGAAAAAATCTTCACTTGATTCCTATAACATAACGATGGTACATCACATGTATGTTAACAGATCAATGAGAAATGAAAGAATTCTATCCAAGTAATTCATATTTAATGAAATTATTAATAGATATTTTGAAACATAATCATGAAAAATTAAATGTTTAATATTTATAACTTACGGAAAGGTAATTGAGTTAATAAACTATTTCCCACTTGGTTTCCTTAAAATCAAATACACATAGATGAAATAATTCATGTTGAAGATAAAATAAAATTAATTATGAAGGATTTATGATATAATATTTTACTGAGAAATTAATAAAAAAATATTATACATACTATGCATAACATGAAATCATGCATCAATGACTATAAATTGAGATAAAATCCATTACCTCAAGACGATAATTTTCATGTATGTTCGGTCACACCCAGTTTTCATTTTTTTTCTTTGGTTCCAGCTCGGGTTGGGATTTGAGTGAGACTATGTTTAATTTTTTGAGTTTTGTTGATAAAAATACACATTTTGGATTTGGAGGTGTCTGATGCATGGGTAGAGCATGGTGGGGAGACTGTGCGGCTATGCCCTGGTCACTGCGTGGCATGTCCAACATATAGGATTAAATAAAATGTTAAATATATAATATAATAGAGATCAAATAAGTGTTAAATTAAAATAATATAGTCTGATACAATTAAAGGTATTGATAGTAATTAAATAATAATTTTAATGGGAAGATTATTATTATCATCATTGTTAGTAGTATAAATAATAATGTTAATAATTATAATAAAAAATTATTATTATCATTTAATGTCAAAAAATGATGTCATTATTATTATTATTATTTCATTATATCATTATTATAATTATTATTTATGTTACAATTATTACAATTTTTATAATCATATTGTTAATATAATTATTATGGGTAAATAGTATAACTACTCTAAATGTCAATAATTATTTTTATCAAGAGTGTTTCTAGTTATTTTTATTATTATCATTGTTGTGTTATTTTTTTTAAAAGGTTGGTCTGAATCCTTAATTTATTATTAATCCAAAGACCACTTTTTATGTCAGGGTAGAGGGAAACCCATTACATTGCATAAAGGCCCAAGGCCAAGTGCACTGAATACAAGGCTCTAAATCCCATTTTTGGGCCCAAAGGACCCCTCAATGAACAGTAATGCTACAATAATCACGCTCATGCAGTTCCTACTACAGTACTGCCACCACTACAGATCTGCTATAGTGCCTCTACCGTTAAATTACCACTACTGCTACAATTCCACCATTGCTACAGTGCACTGCTATAGTACCCCCAAGAATTTTTTCCCTGCCTGGATTTGATCCTGTGTCTTTTGGTTGCCAATCAAGAGCTTGTATCACTTGGGTACAACCTCTTTGGTTCATTGTTATATTATTATTATTATTATTATTATTATTATTACAATTATTATCATTAGGATTTGTTATTTTTTGTTTTATTTTGATTTATTTATCTTTTCAAGGTTTTCCCTCTTCTATCTCCCCCTTTATCTCCTCTCATACAGCCTCTCACCCTCCCCTTACTATTTGGTGTGCCCCCATGTGTGTACACCTAGCAGCCGATGCCACCTCCTCCTACCGGCCATCTCTGACATGCCTTCAACCACCTTTGGCCACCATCCCCCTCTCTGGTCGGCGCACCCCCTACCCAGCACTATGTGCCCGTCATCAATGCCTATTCCAACGTGCACCGAACGACCCATAGCCCCCCTGATTAGACTATTCGTAGATAAGCCTCCCCCTATTGTGCACGCCCCATCCATCATGCACCCACCCTTTTCCGGTGTATCTCTGGCCGATCTGACCCATGTCACACCCTCATCGCAACCCTAACCTCCCTTCTCCCTAGTATGACAAGTGGTTCTCTAGATCCGCCTCCTCCTACCGGTGTAGACTTATAGCATGACTTCCCATTACCGGTTTTCTTTCCTCCCTCCGGTGAACCATTTTATCACCCATTTAGTGTGTGAGGTATTTTTTCATACATGATTTATCCAATTTTGGGTTGATTCTTATGATTTTTCATTTAATCATGATTCTTAGGGTAAGATTAAACTTCCTTGAGTTACAAAGGAGGATCATTTGAGGTAGCACCTATTTTAGACACGTGTTCTTCATCCCACCATGGTTATAAGTTAGTATCCCTTGTATATAGTCTATAAATTTTAGATTTCATTGATTTCATGTTTTCTCATCATCGGTACTTATTCATTAGTGATTCAATATGTTTATAATAATATTTTTATGTGAAATATGGTGTTTCAATCAGTTGATATAAATATGGAGTGTCAAATCATTGAATTGCACATACCATGTATTTTATAAAATAGTCTGGTTGTCCTTTTCATATGGTCTGAGATTTTTGGAAGCATGTTTTGATTTTTTAAATTCATTTGTAATTCTCTTGGTTTTAAGAGGCTTTTCCACAATAGGGATGGTTGTTTGTAAAATGTGACTCCAATGATGGGTATTGTATATGATTCATTAAGTGTGATAACAATTTATTAAAATGAGTAATCTTTTTCGTAAATCATATGATTGTGGAGAATGGTGTTTCAAAAAAATTTCAATATAAGTATGATTTTAAAACTTTTTTTTTTGTGGATGATAGTTTCTAATTTTCAAAATCTATTTTAGGTTACATATATATATATATATTTGATATTTCAAAAAAAACATTTACATTTTGTGATGGGGTTATAATTTGTTTTGACATGGAATTGGTCACATTTTGGGTGAGTGTTTTGGTGCAATATTTTAGAAAAATGGTTGTATTATAAATTGTTTCAATGGTATGAACATGGTTTTTAGAGGCACTTAAGGTGATGGTGAATTTGGAAATGGTTTTCAAAGGAAAATTAAATACTCAATAAGTTGATCTTGGTGTTAATTATTTATTAATTGTAAAATTTTAATTGATGAAAAACATTTATTGAAAATTTATTTTTGAATTATGCATGGTTTTATAAAAGGGATTTATGAGTTGTTTTTTATTGAGGATGGAATGTGTGTAGTTTTTATGATAGGTTTTGATGCATGAAAATGAAATGAGTCCCATTTGGAAGTTTATTAAATTGTTTTTTAGGAAAACCCCTGGGGGAGTGAGTCTTTCTTTATTGGTTAGTCATGAGATGGGAGTGTTTTCAGTATGGGACCAACCTTATATAACACTAGTTTGAAGGAAAATTCTACTCTTTGAGATCTCCATGGTGGTACCGATTTGTGTGAGTTATGTTTGATGGTATACATTTGGCTTGTTAGTAGATATTATTTGGTACACCCATTTAAAAACATTTCATGGGAACCTAGCATATCTATGAGGATTACTGAAAACGATTTATGTACCAGCAGTTGACATACTGACATGTGGTACATTTCAGGTGGATATATTTGGTTTTATTGCTATGGGATTGGGAGCCTTAGTTTGTCATGAGTTAGGGTGGTTGGTAATTCGGTCATTTTGATTTCATCGTGTGTCGCATTCTGTTGGGGATGGGGTTGCAGTATTTAGTACGTTATGGTTTTCTTCTGAGTTTCTTGGATATCTCACGTTACTTTGACACTAGTACAATTTGTATCCTTTCCCTCGTTACAGGAGGTGATATCCCTTGTACATTGTTTTTTTCTTGTAAATTTGTAAATTTTTGGTTTGATAAATATTTTTTCAACAAATATTTTTTGAATTAACAATCACTCATTCCTTTGAAACTTTTATGAAAAATGAATGATTCCTTTTTGGTATCCTTTTCATTCCGCCTCCTATTGAACATTATTTTAAAAATGAGGGAAACGAGTTAGGATTTTGATTTTTATTCCTTAAATTGAAAACTGTAGAAAATTATATACATATATATATATATATATATATTGTATTTAATACATGGTATCATTCATTCATTATTGAAAAAAGGTTTACTAGGAATAGAATTACTATGTCCTACCTACTGGGTTTTAATACTCATGCCTATATATTTTTCTTATTTTTTGTTCCAGTTGTATGTTTCATCTTGGTTTGGAACACCTTGGTCAATGTTTGGAATCCGTATCAGAGTGTAACCCATGGGCTTTTGTGGAGTCTTAGTAGTGGATAGGTTAGTCACGTTGTTGATCACCCCATCTTTTTATCCTATTTTTTATTTATTTTTCAATGTTCTACTTGATTTTAATGCATAATTTATTTTCATTGGTTGAAATAATTTCCATTTGACCTCTATTAATAACCCTTGCTCTTATCACCAACCTGAGAGAATAAAGAATGCCTCTCAATCCTTTCTATAGATCAGCACGGGTGACCAATTCATGGTCGACTCGGGTTGGTTCATCACAAAATGGTATCAAATGAGGTCAAAACATTAGTTGAACTTTTTTTTCTAGAGTTCCCATTGTTATTTTGGATGTCATGGTAGTAGGAGTATGATTTTTGGGGCTTGAGGTATAGGAACTAGAATGACATCATGAACCCTTTCTCATTCTGAACCTCAGGTTACCATGTGGTGCACAAGCTTGTTGGGGTCCTTCAATTATTGTGAATTGTTTTATGTTGGGAAATGAAAAGGGGGTTGTGATTGTCTCTTTGTGAGACCATAGAACATGGAAAACCATGTGGATCTGGGGACATTTCCTTAGATTACTCTCTGTGATGGTGGCATGACATGTGTATGGCCGCCAACCATATGTCTAAGTCCCCCATCAGCACTAGTTTTCCCTTGTGGATCATTTAAGACATCTTTATGTATATAAATTGGTTTGTAAAGTTTTATTTTGGAAATTGTGAAAAGTTGTATCTAAAATTTCAATGACCATGTTTTGAATCTGTTCCCTGTTTCCTTGTTCTTTAGTGTCAGCACCCATGATGGTTTGATGAAAGCCCAAGGTACAACATCAGGTGGTGCACCCATAAAAAATCCTCTAGATGATCATCTCGTAGACTACGTCCTCGTATTTTTCAAATTAAACCCTCATTTTTTATGGACATACAGATCCTCTTGAGGTAGAGGAGTGTTTTTGGAATATTTAGAAGAACTTTTGTTTTCATGCACCGCCTGATTCGTTGAGGGTGACATTGGCTACCATTATGCTTGAATGACCAACCTGGAAATGATGGACATCAATGACTCAAAGAAAGCCTCTAGAAATTATTGTTTCCCTTGTTCATCCAATAGAATGTTTCCATGGTTACAAATATGAGGAAGAGGATTCAGTTGTGTGGTATTTAGCACTGTGTTGGATCTGTGTTAGAATTATTTAATCATTTCATGGACCCAGCTTCGTATGAACTAGGGTATATTGGTAACGATCCCATGAATTCTCGGAATTTTGAGCTCAGGCTTCATCCTAAGATGCATTCGAAGGAGGAATACTTCATCATAACTACCTTCCCCATTGAGGTGAGACCACCCTTCCTCACTGAAGCCGAGTTACTAAGGGGAATTGAGATAGAGAATCCACATTTGGCCTTAGGAAGCAATGTAGAGGACATCGATAAGGAGAATGGGAAGCAGCCTGATGTTGGAGCTATCGGAAGGGGAATTAAGATTATTTCAAACCTATAGTCAAAACCTTTGGAGCATATTTCCATGATCAGTCATTAGTGAAGAAAATAGGGTCATAAGAAGCCAATGATCTTATGTGCTTTGAAACCCGACAACAATTGTGGGTACTTGTGTCACATAAAACAGTTCTAATAAGGTGTTTCTAAGAAGGGAACTAAATCTAGAACTGGCATGTTGAATTTTACCTCAGCATGTCAGCTGGAGAAAGGAAATGTTTAGTATCAATTTTTGGTTTATCTTTGTATTTTTCGTTGGATGTAGTGGTTGTCTCGTCTAGAGTTCAGTTGTGTCTTATTTTCACTTGTAATAATGGTTATTGTCAATCCTCTTTGAAACCTTTATTTTAATGGAAGTTTGTTTAGTTAAATTCTTGATTTTATGTTATGTTAGTGTATTTTTGATGCCTGACTATGAGGCAGGAGATGCTTCAGTCATCATAGCTCCAGCCATAGGTCCCATAGTGAAGCTTTCGCATATTTCGGAGAACCCCCACGGTGAAAAACGTCATTGGTTTAATATTTTTCCCTAGTGTGGCATGATTTTTGATCTTCTGAGGGTGGGATGTTGTTGATATAGATATGGTTGTAGTTTTGATTATTTATCAGTTCATCACTTCCCTCCCCCCTGTGTTGATGTATTTTTGTCTATGTGGGATGTTTTCATGTATGGTTAATCTAGTGAGTTCTAATGGTGGGGAGAACCACATTAGGCCTCGCAGAGTTACATAATAAATAATTTGGTGTTATCCCAATCATTATGGTGTGGAGTCCATTCAAGCCTCCTCGTGTAAGTATAAGAGTTTGTTTTAGGTATTGTTTTTGGTGGTGGTGGTCTCACGCAGAACCACCTTATTTTATGTTCTTACTCTTGGGTAAACATTAGGATTGGATTATACCCAACTCTTCCATTGGACTATGATTGTGGGAATATGTTTCAGATGCGTTTTAAGTTTGTTTGTTCCTTGGTTGAAATAGAGGGTATGTGTAATATTTGGTAGTGGATATGGTGTTTGTGTTTTTTGGATGAGTTGTATCTCATGGGATTTAGGTTTTTAGTTAGATCTATCAACTAGAGGCACTTAAACTTTTGGAGGTGGCTGACACTAAAGAATTATTAACTTTAGGTCTAGATTTTGTTAGGGATTTATAGGGGAAGAAAGTGTTATGGTGGGGAGAATTTTCACACTAAAGTTTAAATTTTTTTCCCTTGGATCTATTTATTGTTGGAATTTGGGAGAGGAAATGGTTAATTTTTGAGTTTTATTGAGAGAAATATGTGCTTTGGGTTTAATGGTGTCTGACACATGGGAATAGCACAATGGGGACTCCATTAGGCTATGGCATGGTCACTTCATGGCCTATATGGCATACATGATTAATTAAAAAATTAAATGAATAATATAATATACTTAAAATAAGTGTTAAAATAAAACAAGAGAGTAAAATATAATTAAAGGTATTGATAATAATTTGATAATAATTTTAATAGGAATATTATTATTATTATCATCAATTTTATAATCATAAATGTTTATATAAAGAATAATCAAAATAATAAAAAAACATTTTTATTACCTTTTAATGGTAATAAATGATGTAGTTATTATTATTATTTTAGCATTATATCATTATTATAATTATTAATGTTCGTTAAAATATTACTATTTTAATATTTATATTATTTTTATAATTATTTCGGGTAAACATTCTAAATTCTATGAATGTCAACAATTATTTTTATCAATAGTGTTGCTAGTTATTTTTATTATTATAACTTTTATATTATTATAATTGTTATAACTATTATTATTATTAGGTTTTAGTGTTTTTTTTAAATTTTATTTATCTATCTTTTTTACAGTTTTCCCTGTTTTCCCTCTCTGTTTCTATCCACTCATGTGGCCTCTCCCCCTCACCTTGTCATTCAGTGCCCCCCTATGTGCATACCTAGCCGCCACCACCTCCTCCACATACTGGAAAACTCCAACCTCCCCATGACCACCTATGGCCACCTTCCCCGTCTCTGGCTATTTCAAAACTACCTTACACTATTCACCCCATGCCGACACCATTTCCTGCACGCACTGCACAACCCGTAGCTCCCCGTTCTCTAGAGACCCACGGCGAAGCCTCCCCCTTGGTGCACACCTCGTCTGACGTTCACCCTACCTTTTTCTGGCACTTCTCTAAATGAGATGACCCACGAAGCACCCACAATGCTACCCCATTCACCCTTCTCCCCAGTGCGACCCACAGTTCTCTAGTGACGCCTACTTCTATTGGTGCAAACGTCCGACATGACCTCTATTTTCTTTCACATTTTCCCTCATCCAATGAACCGAATCTGCCCCATGGTTTTTGTGTGTTGAATTTCATCTTACTTGATTTCAACATTTTAGGGTTGATTCCTATGATTTTATGTTTAGTCTTCATTCATATGTTCGTATTTAATTTCCTTGAGGTGTGAATGAGTTTTGTTTGAGGTCACACCGTTTTTGGACATGTGTTATTCATCCAACCATGGTCATAAAGTAAGACCCCTTGTACATAGTCTTTAAATTTTGTATTTCATTGATTTTTGGTTTTCTCACCATCTTATGTTATTAATTAGTGATGAAATATCTATATAATAATATTTTTATGTTAAATAAGGAATTTCACTAAGTGGATCTTATTATGAAGAGGGAAATCATTGAATTTCATATACCATGTATTTGATAAAATATTCTAGTTGGAATTTTCATGTGTTCTATGATTTATAGAACCATTTCGTGATTTTTTAAATTCGTTGGTAATGATATTGGTTTTTATGTGGATTTTAAACAATAGAGATGGGTGTTTGTACACTATAACTCATTATGGGTTTTCTTTCAATTGATTCACTAAGTGTGATAAAGATTTATTAAAAAGAGTAAATGTTTTGTTAAATCCTATGAATGAGGTGAATTTTGTTTTAAAAATATTTCTATGTAAGTATGATTTTATAAATTTATTTTTGTGTGGATGATAGTTTATAATTTTTAAAATCATGTTTTAGTTATATATTTATATATATATAATTATAATTGAGACGTCATAAAAATATTTACATATCCTAAATTGGTCCAATTAGTTTTACATTTATTTGGTTACATTTTGGGTGAGTGTTTCGGTGAAAAATTTAAAAAAAATGTTTTTTTATAAATTTTTTGGAACGTGCGAACATGGTTTTTCGAGGAACATACGGTGAAGATGAATTTGGAAATGGGTTTTAAAGAAAAATTAAATACATAATGATCTGAACATGGTGTGTGTCTTTTTTATGAATTGTGAAATTTAAATCGATGAATAAAGTGGTTTGGAAATTTATTTTTGGTTCATATGTGGTTTTATAAAAAAGGATTTATGAGTTATTTTGGTATTGAATAAGGCATGTGTGTGGTAGTTTAGTTAGTGTCTGATGAGTGAAAATTAAATGAGTCTTGTTTGGAACGTTATTAAAAGGTTGTTTAGGAAAAATATGGGGGAATAAGTCTTTCTTTATTGGTCGGTCATGAGATGGGGGTTTTCTCGGTATGGTACCTCCCGTAGATAACAATTACTTGAAGTCAGAGACTACTCCTTGATATTTATAGGGCGGTGCCGGTTAGGGTGAGTTATGTGTGATGTTATATATATTGCTTGTTACTTGATATTGTTTGGCACACCCCATTACAAACATTGAATGGGAACCTAGCATAACAACAAGGATTACTGAGAATTATTATTTCACTGGAAGTTGACTTACGGACTAGTGGCCCATAGTAGGTGGATATATTCTAGTTTGTTGTTATGTGATTGTGACCATACGTTTATCCTGATGTAGGGTAGTTAGGCATTTGGGCATTTGTATTTCATTATGTGTGGCATGCTACTGGGGATAGTGCCTCATGTAATAGTACGTTATGGATTTTTGTTGAGTTTCTATTATTTCTCTGGTTCGTTTGAGACCAGTACAATTAGTACTGTTACCCTAATTACAAGATGTTATATATCTTGTATTTAGTTTTTATGTTTTCTTATAAAATATTATATGTGTGGTTTCTTAAAGTGTTTTTCATGAACAATGTTTTGAATGAACAATTACTCATTCCTTTTTCACTATTATAAAAAATGATTGATTCATTCTTGGTCTCCTTTTCTATTCCACTCCTCTTGAACAATATTTTAAACATAAGGGAAATGATTTCTGATTGTTATTTTTTTTTTCTTTAAAATGAAAATTGTAGAAAATTATATATTTATAGATTGTATTTCAGACCTGATATCAATGTTTTCTTTATTTATGGAATGTGCACTAGGAATAGAATTAGTCGGGCCTAACTACTAAGTTTTAATACTGATAAATATAGTGTTTTATTGTTTTTAGTTATTTTTGTAGGTTTCATATTTGTTTGGATAGCATTGGGATGAGTTTGGATTCAGTATCAGAGTGTAACACATAGGGATATGGGGAGTCTTAGTTGTGGATAGGTTAGTCTCATTGTTGATCATCACTTATTTTTATCCTATCTTTTATTTATTATGAAATTTTATATACATTTATACTTCATATTTTATATCCATTGGGTGAAATATTTTACATATTTACTCTATTGATGGCTTGGTTCTTGTCTCCAGCCTGGGAGGATCAGGAATGCCTCTTGGTCCTTATTGTGGATTGGCTCGGGTGACCAGTTCAGGGTTGACCCAAGTTGGTTAGTGACATGTACTTTATATCCTCTACTATAAACTAATATAAATATTATTATATTAATTAAAAAATAATAGGTTTAATACATTATACTAATTTAAGAAATTGAATATATTTTTTTGACATGTTTAATATCTCAATCATTTAAATCCACATCATTTTATTTTGTAACATTTGAACGATAAATTCAAAACATCTTTGGAGAGTTGACTGTCATCAAAGAGGTCATTATTCCATAATCCCTAGAATAATAATAATGACACAATTATTATTCTTATCCATAAATTATACACGTAAAACCAATCCTGAATGATTTTTATGAAAAATAAACTATATTATAGTCATAGAGATGGTACATTGTACGTACACATGAGTTGTGTTTTCATTATTCAGTGATCATTATTGAAAATAGGTTTTGTATGAGTATTTATTTATATAATGTTAATAATATCATAAATAAATTATTTTTTCTTTTTTTAATCATTATATATATCATCCATGTGAAGTGGTGATGAATAATTAATCACATCGCTTCATGGAGGTTGTTTTCCACACATACAAATGAATGACAGTATCATTTTTTGAGTGTATAGAATGTCGTGAAAATATATGATATTTAAATTTTAAATAATGGAAAATATATCATTAATTATATATTAATATATATATATTAAATCCATAACAAACCATGAGAGCTGGTAATGGAAAATGAATTATATATATTTGAGTGGTGGTAGACCGCCGTATAAAAAATGATTAATGAATTTCCAATTTGATGGAAAATGGAGATGAATATTGGTTATGCTACCAATATAATAAAATTATAGTATATGTAATTTGGTGATTTTATTATGACATAATTGTTGATGATTATTTAATGGAGGTGGAAGAAGAAATAAAATGAAATCATTTTTCTAAGCCCTATACATATTCTTTAAAAACATCTATTAAATTAAAAGTTAATTCCTACAAGGTTGGTATTATGCCCAAAAATAAGTCTTGTAGAATATAGGGAGGGATTTTGAGAGTGTATTTGTTTATATATTAGTAAAAAATAAATTTAGGTTTGAATATAAGAGAAAAGTAGGGGTCCATTTATAAGAGAGGTGTAGGAAACATTTAGAATTCTTTAAAATATTGAATTAATATTAAATAGTTTTCAAGTTAAAATTGGATCAAAATGAAAATTAAATATAAGATATGATAAGGACGAGTGAAAATAATCTCAAGAAATATATTTTTGAGATGTTTAGATATATTTTTACCATTACATTTTTTAATATGTGTTCACACATTTTGATTATTATCATGGTATTAAAAGTTTTACTCTTTAGGGCTCTATATAGTTTCTATATAAGGAATGATATCCCATAAATGGTCCATGGAAGTTATTTTTATTTGTAACCTAGTAAATTTTTAGAATATTCAATTTTTAGAAAATTTATATAATATAAGAAAATGATTTTTGGTAGAAAATATCATTATGGTCAATTTTGTGACTACTGATTAATTTGAATTTTACAACTGAATGAAAAAAATATAATTTGAAAATAATTCAATAAAAAATAGATAAATTTTTATTTTTTTCCAAATAATCTTGGAACACAGAAATTATATCACATAATATTATTTTCAGAATTTTTAGAAACTATTATTTAATTATATTGTTGTAATAAATACTTTGTCCGTCTTGTGTAAGAATTTACGGTAACTATTTCATAGCTAATGATTTGAAAAATAAAAACATGATAAACAAAATTAAATAATCATTTATGTGAACATTTAAAACCTAACATTCCTTTTAATAAATATTTCCAAAAATTAAAAATAATGAAATAATGAAAATTTTATTTTTTACCTTTTGTTATATAAAATTATATAATGTTACAAATAATGGTAAAATTGATAAAAATCTGTATATTAAGCTTTTTGGTGATTATGTATGAGAAATACCCATATAATAAAAATATGTTTCGGTTAACTTTTTATTCCTTATTATTTTATTTTTAACCACTACTAAACCCATTATCTCATTACCATTGTTTAAAAAATTACAACTATTACTATTTATAATGTCGAAAAATAAATGGTGAATACTTACCAAATTTTTACCAACTAATTCAAAATAAGAATAAATTTTTTAAAAATACATAAATAGAATTTTCCAAATTAAGAATAATATTAATACAGAAAATTCAATATAATTTTTTATTATATTAAAAAAAATTATGTATCAAAATGTTTGTATACCAAATTTAAGTATTAAATTAATTAAAAGGATATTAAATAGAATATTTTAAAACTAAATTAAATAATGAAATTTTAAAAATAGTCAAAAATAGTATTTTACATTTAAATACTCTAATATTAAATATGTTTTCCCATATAAAGATGAATTTTTCACTATTAATTAAAATAATAAAACATTTCTGAAAATATTCAAAATTTTAAAATAGGATCATTTTTAGATAAATAATTCAAAAATGATATTTATTTTATCAAATAAATTTTTAAAAATTCCCATAAGTTATTTATATTATTATCTCATAGAAAAAAAATATTTTTTTTACTAAAATTATTTTTTCACAAGTAAAATGACTTTACTAAATCATGAGATATCATATCTTCTTCATTAATTAAATTTTGTTAATACATTATAATCTTTATATATGATTTAGAAATTATTTAATCATATTCTAGACTACCAATTTAACAACTTGTTTATAATAGTAATATTTAAATAATAATATTTCATGGTTCTTTTAGGCTCGATGTTGTGTTTCATATATGTTGTAAAACAATGTTTTCTTTTAAAATCATGGGATATTACATTCTACTTCCATTAAAAAATAATTTCCCATAATTTAAATTATAAATTTGAAATCAATATTTTACAATTTTAAAATAAGTTTATCAGAATCCCTCATTTAAAAAATAGTGAATAAAACTTTAACTTGAAATGGGAAAATAGATGTATGAAGGATATCTAGAAATAACACACACTAGGATTGAAAATTTTAGATCATTAGTGGGTGTTAATGATTTATAAATGTATGAAAAAAATAATTTCTAAAATGATTATGGAATTCCACTAAGATCATTTATCACAAGAAAGTGAATTTTCAATGGAATGTTAATGACCAAAACCATATAGCAAGAGGTGAGAAAAAGATTTTTGATTCATCAAAAATTAAATTAATAGGATATTTTTTTATTTCAAGTAACATTTCCTATATCAGATCATTTCAATTATGATGTAGAATATAAATATATGAATTTATACATACTAGAAAGGTATAATTTCATATATTACTCCATTTCCACCACAACCTCGTCCTTTTCCAAAAATGATGGGTAATCAAGATGATTTATATTTTTGCATAAATACCTATATTAAACTTATAATTGATCATAAAATTACATAAAATGGAAAAAGATTATTCTTATTATATTTTGAAATTAACCAAAAAAAACTAGGCACAAGATATGATATTTTCTTTAAGAATAAACATTAATATCTAAAAAAATTCATCAATATCTGAAAATGAACAATAACGAATATTGTTCAAACATAATAATTCAATAAATAAATATAATTAAAATTATCAAAAAATATTTTCAAATCTTCATGATATCTAAAAAGAAAAATTACTTTTATTCATTTTCTTCCAAGAAAAAATCAATATTTATCTCCAAATAACATTAGTCTACTATAATATAATATGTTAAAAAATGTTATATTCCTTAATAAATTTTTTTCTAAAATATATTGATCATTAACTTGAGTAAAATAAATAATCATGAATCCATATTAAGATCATATATTATTCCAAAACATAATTCAAGTTTGAATCCATGAATAATAATTTATATTAAATGCATGGGTTATATATACATCAACCCAATATAAAATCTCACATAATATCAATATTATCATTAATATTATATTAATTTTAACCTTAAATGGGAATTCCATAACATTTAATTTATAATCAACCAAAAAATATATACCCATAATGATATATATAACTCATAATATAACATATCATGAAAACATCAGAATATCCAAATTTTTATAAACCAACCTCTCATAAAAATAGTAATAACACGGAACTGACTCTCTTTGATATTTTTTAAAGACATGACCATTAAATTTTCGGTTTTGATATTGAAAAATGTGACCCATTTTTTCTATAATAACATTCAATATGAAATTAAAATATTGGTTCACTTACATAACTAAGGAAATTTTTAGTTTAGGGTTTATGAGAACTTTGAAATACTCATTCATAAATAAAAATCACGATTCAATGATTTTTTCCCAAATATACCAAAATTTTCATATTCTATATTATTTATTTAGAATATCCCATTAAATTCCACTCTAATGAATCCATATTGATAGTTTAAAAAGAAATAAAAAACCAATTAAACCTTTTCAGACTCAAACATTTCTTCATACCCTAATAAAATGGAAACATATGAAGGGAGAGGTGAAAAAACTATATGGGTAAACATAAGCATTATCCTTTTAATTTCATCAATTACAATAATACATTTTTAAGGGAATGATGAATTAATAATAACTGATGAGAATAATGTTGGAGAATTAATTCCCTTCAATACTTGGATCATCAATCATGAAACATGGAGTAATTATTTATCAAACATATGAGACATTTGAATTAATAATACTGAGCCAAGTTATCATATGAGCATAAATAACCCATATAAATAATAATTAAAATGAATTGGTATCTATGAAAATTATCTTCATAACCCATATCAAACATAACTGGATCCCAATTAAATCCATAGGAGGAAACCCATTTTAACTCCAACACTCCTTTAACTAAAGAAAATGAATATTATGTAATGACTTAGAGAAATATATGTGGCTCACAATTTATCTATTTTATATAATGATTAACTATAAATCTTGAACTATAATGGGGATTAACCTATCTTAAAAACTACATCATGATTACCCATTCATCATGATCTATAAAGGGGCTCAACCATTCAAATAACTTATATCAGGATCACCCATTCATTAGAAGCTGTAATGGGCCTCAACAATTCATATAAGTTGTATTGTGATAATCCATTAATTATTATATATATTGGGGATTATTCCGTCAAATAATATTTATCGATACAACCTTTCATCATCAATAATGTCGAAGTAAAATACATGAATTATATATTTAAAACCATTAAATATTTAACATTAAAATTACCATTTCTCATTCATTTCATGATTCACCTATGAAAAAGAAATTTTTTTTATTAAAATCTAATAATCCATACAGATATAAAATAATGATGTTAAAATTATAATAAATCCAAATTTTAGTGTATGTAACATTAAGGCATGTTGATGTTGATGAAGTGAAATACCAAAGAAATACCATGAATACAATTGTGTGGAATATAAACATTCAACTATGAAAATAAATTTTAAAAATTAATAATTGAAATAAAATTTTGAAAAAATAGTCTCCTTGAAAATATCCATGGAAAATTATAATTTATTATTCTAAGATAATAATGGTCCTAATTGTGTGAAAAAATTATCATGTTGAAAATATTTAGCATAAGAATTGTTTTTAATATTATCTAATGGTAGTTAAAAGTGATTGATAAGGTAAACATAAGATCATAGCATTTTAAAACCATTTAAAATTAGGAAAAATATAATTTAAAATTTTATTTGGTAATCATTTATTTGACGGAAAAAATCTGGAATAAATTTTGGAAAAAAATTATATAGAAGAGAAAAAATTTATGATCTAAAGGATCGTACCAGATCGATATCCCATTAAAACAACATTATTGACATTTATTTAATAACTAAAAGTGAAAATGAAAATTAACATGAAAAAATACCAACCTAAAGGATAAGAAATATTTTTTCAATAAAATAATAATATATTATTTTGTCCAAACGATCCCTGTACATAAACAATCATGAGAAGAAATGATATTTCATCATAAATCCTTTACCACTTTAGAAACGATAAAATCTAAATTTAATTAATTTAATTATATTTTTTGGAACTATATATTTCTTTAATTTAATGAATAAATATTTCAACATTCACTAAATATTTATTAGTATAACCGTACATTGAAATACTGGTGCATGATATAAATCAAGTCTCTAGAAAATGAGATTGAGACGAATAAAACCAATTCAAATATCATTAAACTGTATTGAGATTTTATAAATGTTTTTGTAATGTGAAAAAAATAAAAACCAAATTATATTTGTGTAAATATGTAATAATAAAATTTTGTGATCAATTATCACGTAATTATTATAATGTCAACGATGAAGTGTTATTACCGAGTGAAAGGAAATTGATTTAAGAACCCCTTTACCACTTGGTTAACTTTATGTCAAATACCCCTGGATGAAATAATTAATTTTTCAAAATCTAAATACCATGAATATTTAAGTATTCATCATAAAATATTTTAATGTTTAGTATATATATCATATAACATACATTAGGTTATAATCATTAGAACATGCCTCAATGAAAGTAAATTGAAATGAAATCCATTACCTCAAGTCTATAATTTCGATGTGCAACCATTGACTTTTATATAATAATATATTATAAATTATATTATTTTATTATAAGAAAACTACATGGTTATTCCATTAAACATAAAATTTTTATTTCTATAATTTAAATTAGATATTTAATTACTTAATCAGTTGTGTCCATGTTAGATACTTTTTGAATGTTTCAACCATAATTTCAAAATAGCATTGGTGTGTTGACTATGGTCATAGTGATCATTAATACATCATATAAAAAATACTAATAATTAAATAATTCTCATTATTATACATTAATTACACATTTAAAACAAATCATGAATAATGGTTATGAAAATTGACATAGATTTCAATCATATAGATGATATATTATATGTACTCTTGAGTAAACATTAAATTTCGTAATCATCATTATAGAAAGTAATTATGTATTATATTATATTTTAAAAATTATAATAACATCAATTGTTCGTCATTATTTATTTACACACACATGCATATCATCCTTGTGATGTTTTGACGAAAAAAAATTGCATCACTTCATGGAGGTGGTAGTCCAAACATACACACAAATGATTTTATCAATTTTTTAGTGTAGGGAATTTTAAGAAAAAATATTATATAATCCTTATAAATAATGGTAAATATTTAATTTTTATATTATTTAAATGTTAATTACATAATTTTTCCCATCTCTAAGAGATTGTGAGGGAAAACAAATTACACCGGTCTACAAGGCAGTACTCCATTGTATACACATATGATGAATTCCATTCCCATTTTATGGAGGATGGAGATGGATATTGGTTATCAAACTAAAAAAATAAAAACACAGTATATCTAAAATATTGATAATTTTTATCATCATTTTTTGACTATATTTTAAGGAGGTGTATGAATAAATATAATGAAATTTCTCATTTATGAACTAATCATCTTCTTTGGAAAACCTTCTTTAATTTACACCTTACACCCACTATGGTCGGTATTCTGCCAAATTAAAAAATCTCTACAATGTGGGGATAGATTTTTGTGCATATTTTTAATTGGAAATTTCTAAATCAAAAGTATTTTTAAAATTGGTGAAAGGATTTTAAGAGTCTCCCTTTTATAAGAGAGGGGAGGGGAACTTTAGGAATTTATTAAAAATTTTAATTAATATAAAATATTTTTATATTAAAATGGATCCAACATGAAAACATTTTAATATAAGAAGACTAGGCTTATAAATAATATTATCTAATAATATTTTGAACTATTTAGTTTAGGTTTTTACCATTATTATTTATTCAAACATGTATGAACAATTTTTTATTATTATCATGATAATAAAATTGTAGTTATTCGGGGTTAATATGGTTAACATAAAATAAAATTCGAAGAATAAATGGAAATATATGACACATAAATCATTATGGAATCTACTTGATTAAATATATAATTTTTAGATTATAAAATCTTTTAATAAAATATTATTTATGATAAAATATCATTAATTTCAATTTTGAAACTATATAATTAGTTTGTATTTTAAAACTACTATAAAACAATAGAAATAAACTTTAATGAATTAAAAACCACCTTATTTTTTATATATATCTAAATAATTTATGTAACATAAAGAATCATTAGGATCTTATTAATTGTAGCATCTATATAACTCTTTATATAATATTTTAAAAATTGTGTAAATAATTTTTCGAAGTTGTACAAACATTTATGGTAGTAATTTATAAAAAAAACATTTTATGTAAACCTCCATGATAAATGATAATAATTTATATTTCCAAAAAATATTTATAATATAACATACCATATTATTATCATTATGCATAATTTTTAAATATAGTAAAACAAAGAGAATGATATTTTTGACTATTCATTATATAAAATTTTTTATATGTTAAGTATAAGGACTCGACCTTAAACATTACATAATATTGAATTAAATGAATAATTCACATTCAGGATCATTTCATGTATATGGTTTTAGAGAATTAGGAATAACAATTACATTACAACTTGACTATTACATGTAGACACTACTACTCAGTATCCATTTTGTTCATAAAATAAAAACCCTTAGAAATAAACATGTCTAGTTCGATGTTTTAGATAGAATGACTTTTCATTGATCCCATCTATGACCCTATTCATCTTTAAGTCCTGTGGAAAAATTTCAAAAACATGGGATGAGTATAAAAAGCTCAGTAATGGTTATAAAATAAGGAAGGAAAACATTATCACATCAATAAATAAAAAATAAATGAAACCATACTTTTCAGTAATAACATACCTTTGGAAATCTTAAGATTTATGAATAACACACACAAATCTTTAATCATAAAGGTTACTTATGGAATCCATATCAAACATAAATTTTAGCTGTCACAACTATGTAGGGAGTTACACTTGGAATACCCATCACAGTATATTCCCTAAATC
The DNA here is from genome assembly GCA_963277665.1 of Viscum album. Classification (NCBI taxonomy): domain Eukaryota; kingdom Viridiplantae; phylum Streptophyta; class Magnoliopsida; order Santalales; family Viscaceae; genus Viscum; species Viscum album. The sequence continues at coordinate 497,102,536 of OY728132.1, forward strand.
TCTTAGGAGAAACATCACGTTTACCTCTGTCACATTACCTAATGCATTGGAGAGATATCATGGGCTCACTATCCCTAGGTTTATAACGGAACCACCCATAATAATAAATAAATGCCCAATAACCATAACATAATCATAAAACATTTCATAAGAATGAAGGAAAGATAATATTCCCACATTCCAATATATCAAATCATTATATTGAAATAAACAATGCTTTGTCACATCATTTTCAAAACCATTTAAAAATAGATTTTTGAATAAAAGTGTACCATACCACTTTGAAGCTCTAAAATGAATTATCTTTTGAAAACATTAATGTCCATATAAATAAATCATAAATCCCATTTTGAAAACGTGGACATTAATGAGAAATATTTAGAAGAATAATTTTTGAAAATATTTAAAATGATATTTTAGTAAGAGTTCCAAACCAAAAGAGATGCACATGAATACAAATAATTTAGGTAATAAAAACATTATGATTTCATTAGAATAAAGGGATCCATGATATAATATTTCAAAAGACAGAATATAAACAATATAAGAGTGAATTGATGCACAACAACAATGAACTCTTGACGAAACATAAATTGAGACAAAATCAATTATAAAAACTGTATCCTTAGATAAAGGATAAATCAATAATATAATTATGTATAAAAAATATAAAAGCACCCAGTATAAGTGGATATTATTTGTCAAACAACCAGAGGTCATTCACATATATTCATAGGAAGACATTATCAAGAAGTAAAAGTTGAACCCAAATAATTGAAATTGGGTTAATATGTTCCCTTGTAAACATTTGACAGCTTAATAGTGTCACTTTAAAATTTAAAAAATGAGTTGATGAGATAAAAAGGGCATCTCATCACTTGGAAATAAATTTTACATCAATAAGGATATATAAGAACATATCCAATCATAATAAGATTTAAATTAAAAGGAATAACAAAAATAAGTCTTTTAAAATGTGGAGGGTGAAAAGTTCCCTTACCGATTTGGTAACTTACAAATCATATGCCACCTGAAAGAAAGATCATAAAATGAAAATGTAAATACTCATAAATTAAATTATATTACACAAAGAGTACAATAAAGGGAATTAAATACCCCACACAAAAGGAAATAGTTTAAAATATAGCATGAATCTCATGGGAATAAAAATTGAGATGAAACCCTTTACCTCGTTGTAATCAACTGGGTCATAAGACCCAAAGTTAATATCCACCAAATGACTCAAAAAATACCATGACTATAATTATAATAATTATAATATATATCAAATGTAAGTACACAATACACCACATGCAATGAATAATTGGTGAACAATGGAAATATCAAGGAATTAAAAGTGAGATAAGAAAATCCATTACCTCGTGTCTGACTTGACTTGTGTGTTCCTCGTTCTTCCTGAATAATTGACTAAAGATAATTTCTATTTTCTTAAGAAAGTTTTTTAAGTTTATCAAAAAATTTATATCACTTAATACCATGTTATAATCATTATTAAATCATTCAAGTTAATAATGGTTGTTTGTTTGATATTAGGTAGTTGAGTAAAAAAATGAACACCTTAAATTTACAAGTTATGCATGAGGTCAAGAGAACTTTATCTCCAGAATTATATTCATTAATTGGATATAATGTATATAATATATATCTATTATATATTTGTATTTATAAATTTACATAACATTTTGTGATAAGAAATGAAATGCAACGTTCTTGGAGACAGTAAGCCTTACGTACGCGTAAACCCTACTTTTATTTCTATTGTGTATTTTAATAGAATAGAAACATAATTATACTTAATTATATTATAATTCCAGTATAATATAATACATAATATCATTAAATCCATTCTTTATACATCCCACATATGGAATTAACGAGTGATAAAACTCTTAGGGGGCGGTAGTCCGCACTTCCTCAAATGGAATTATCGTGTTTACGAACAATGGAAGCCATAAAGGAATGATATAAAAGGAAAATAAAGAATCATAAAAAATATTAAAAAATATATATATCATATATAAATATAGTTCCATCATAATTTCCACCATGAGAGGCGGTAGGGTGAGATTTTACCATCATCGTTTTGTGAGGCGTTAGTTTTCTATCCAAAGAAACATTTTGTTCTTCACCCATTAGATAGAGGTGTATTAATTTTAATTAAAATACATCTCATAAAAACATCCTATAATATTTAGGATACTGGTGTTGTTATAATATATAGGAATAAAAAGAGTATAGGTGTTGGAGTAGTAAAATAAAAGAAAGGTAGTTAAGAGAAACTGTTACCTTTAATTTGGGTAACTTCCATTGTTTAAAGGAAAATGACTTCTTAAAGTGCCTTTTTCCTAATGTAAGGATTATAAGAGGAGAATTGGGATGTAGGGAGATTAATTGGTCAGATTTTGGACAAGCCTAAAGGCTTGAGAGGTGTGTGGAATTTGTTATAAGTGGTCTTCTTTTATAAGGGTGGGGGGATCTTTAGGAAAGTGTGATAATATTCTTTTATTATATAATGATATTCAGTTTATAAAGGTCCAAAAATCATTATAGGTAAATATAATATGACTCATGGTCGAAATAAAATCATTCAATAATAATTGGACATGTTTTGGATGTTATTTTTATATTTATAATCTTATTTATTTAAACGATTTATTAATGAGGTAAACACTACATCATTTTTGTGTCATAAATAATTTAAATTATATGTTGTATAAAAATTATAAAGAAAAGAACATGATGTAGGAAAACATTTTATCATTACAATTAATATTTATAGTAAATAATATAATTTATATAACACCATATTAAAATTCATTTACTAAAAGATATTTGTTTTTGAATTTTTTGGCTTTACTTTAAGTTAATAAATCTAAATTGTCATTATCACTCCCAACTGGCTCAATGGGGTCCTAAAATAAACCCAAATATGCCCATGGTCCTTAATTACTCAACTAATAAGGGTTTTAAAAGTGTTAAGGTAATTTTTAATTATTATAATTTTATTTTTACACTTAATTACCCAATTTACCTTTAACCGCGGTAAATAAACATCAAAAGTTACTATTCACAAAAAATTATTTTCATCTTATTGGACCAAATTTTAATTACTAATAACAACCATGTCTTTTTTATTTTTGAAATTAAATTCAAAAAAGTGGTAAAATTTCATTTAAATGAAAAAGCCAGTTTTTTTTAATACTATTAACTGGTTACACTATTCATCAAAAATTGATGTTTTTCAGAAAAACAACAAAAATTCAACCTAGGCTATATTTGATATTACAAATTCAAAAATGATGTCAATTTTGATAGATTCAAAACATAGATGTGACATTAATTTATTTAAAATTATTTCTCGTTATTAAAACAAATAGAGTATTTTTAAGAAATAATAACTATCAAAAGATTGACACTTATTTATGTCCACTTTCAAAGTTAAATTAATTATAATGACCAAAATTGTATTAAATGGTAAAAATATATTCTAATTAAACTTTAAAATAAATTAAAAATATAATCTAACAATATAAATAAATTATATGAAAATGTAGTTTTGAATTTAAATATAATATTTTCACTATAAAAAATGTACTTTTTCGGAAAATTTCCAAAAATTAACACAAAGTAAATTTGGATGTCCTCATTCAAAAGAAGGATTTTATTTGGTAAATTTTAATTTATTAAAGTGACCAAAAATATATTTAATGAGGGTTTTCCATTAAAAGGTGTTAAATCGACCTTTTAATTTAAATTATGCTTAAAATTAGATTCATTCATATTTTAAGCTTCTAACTTTTTATAGGATAAATGTAAATAAATTTAACAAACATGTAGATCATATTGTACTTAGTTTTGTTCATTCCTATAAATAAAACAGCTAAGAGTTAACTACCATTTAAAATAATAAAATTATATTATTAGTGTGCAAATTAAGATTTCATAGAAACTCGTTGTTGCGTATCGGGTTCGCCATCGAACATAGAGTTCCCTTTAATGTAAAATTATTATTTAATTCACAAATAATAATAAATATGAATATTGTCTTATTCCTTATTTATATGGGATGTTACATCCACCCCCCTTTTGGTTATTGTGTCCTCGCAATTTTAAAACGGGGCTTGGAAACTTCATTCAAAGTCCTACATCGGAAAAGAGTCAGTAAAACTATCACATTAAAAGAAAGAAAAAGAAGTAAAAAGGTCACCCGAGATAACCCATACTAGGGTTCCTTGTAGGAAATCATGGATATAGAAGAAAGAACCAATGGTCAGGTTCTGATGGAGAGTGGTAGAAAACTTGATTAGCATAAAGTTAACCAAAATAAAATAATGAACATGTGACGGGTTAAACGGTCTTTGATTCCCCAATAAGAAAAGTTAACAGACAATGTTTTTTTAAGTTACTTTTCATAAAGGAAATTTATTTATAGGCTTAACTAAAAACATATGTAAACATACTTACTTTTCATTTAAAGTTTAATCCTTTACTATATTTCTAACACAAATTCATATTTTCTTCAAATGGTGAGTATTCAGGATGATGTGTTCACATTAAAAGCGCTATAATCAACTTCTAGAGAATCATATAATCCAAAAATGATGAACTATATATTCCCCTTGTCTTTAGACATCAAAAAAACCAAAATGGTTAGTGAGGGATCAAATAATACCTAAAAATGATAATCTTTTACTAGAAGAAAAACTACTCTTAATCTCCAAAATTTGTCAAACAAAACCCAAAGATCAACAAAGTCCATTCAATAAATAACTGTCCCTAATATTCTTCATAAGTAATCAAAACTAAGATTGAAATCTAAATATAATAAGGATTTAATGACATAGTCGTCAAAGATAAATCTTATAATTTATCATCAAATATCATCAGTTACCCATAAAATCTCATATTGAAAAGTAATTAACCTAATTACATATTTCTCATGATAGGTTAATTAGTTTCATAAATAATCCAAATCATCATATTTCCACAATAAAAACATAGATTCTTCCAAACTAAAATTTCAAACATTATTCCACATTTGAAATCCTATAGTATTATATCTTCCTTAGGCATATAGTGTTTCCTCAAAAGAGAGAATGTCTTCCATAGCAACATTTATCACTTTATCACTAAATCATTTTTCTATACTAAGAATATCCATTTGATAAATCATATATTTCAAAAATCAACTTATTCTTGTTCCATAAAAACATTTTAATAAAATAATAAGTCATACTAACTAGGAAATTCATGTAGTCTAGTGGTCGGCAATTCGCCCTTCTTTCCCTTCGGTTGTGGGTTCGATTCCTGCAGCCTTACCAGATGCGATGGGTTTTCACCCATCCTATAGGTTGTCCTTTTCAAAAAAACTCAAAAATAACCCTAACATGATTTAACATCCATGGTTGTTTTATACCTATCATTTTCATCCAAATTCATTATGACCTCAATATCTTAATACTTTAAGTCTTATTTCACCAACATATGATAAAATAGAATGATCCCCAAAATGAAGAACATCATACCTTGATCATGGTGTCCATTTGGTTTCATCATCATATTGTTCACATAGGTAGAAGGTCCATGAATTTCAACAATTATTTATAGATCCTTCAAATAAATTTTCTTCCTCCATCCAAACACACCTTATACAACATGTGTCATATGGGTGTTCACAGAAAAAAAACAGTTTTGGAAAATAATCATGTATGACATATAATTTCAAAACATCTGATAAAACATGATTTCTATAAAATAGTCGGATAGAATTTGAGTTGATACTTTCAATTAATGTTCCTTTTAAAATACCATAGGTATGTTCTGAGAGACTATATTTTAAAAGAAAATATAAATAGGTTGCGCAAGGGTCACGTTCTTCAACACCTTTTTTTAAAATCATAATATGCTTCAAAATATTCTGATAAGGTAGAATATTTGAAAATGCCTTGATAATATTTAACTTTCTTGAAAATATTATTATATTATGAAAATAGGATTTGTATAAATACAACCCATGATCCATGATGATAACTAGGTATAGTGGGATTGTTTGATATCTCAAACAACAGCTTGCAAGTGAGTTGTATGCTAGAAATAGTTTCACAATCATCCAAACATGAATTTGCAATAATTATGGAAAGAATGTCATCAAGAAGAGATAGGAATGTCATTTGATATCCTTCTCCTTCCTTTTATAACTGACTTTCCTTGATCTGAAAAATTTATAAAACAAGGAATTAACAGAAATAATAGACATAGGGACTAACCATGTGTCTAACGAAAACTCCTAATCCCAAAAGTTGTCTAAACCGACCTCTGATATCAACTATAAAGACTCGGCCTTAAACATTACATAATATTCAATTAATTGAATAATTCACATTGAGGATATTTTCAGGATTATAGTTTTAGAGAATTTAGCATAACAATTACATTGCAACTTGAATATTATATATAGACACTACTACTCAGTATCCATTTTTTTCATAAAATAAAAAATATTAAAAATAAACATGTCTAGTTCTATGTTTTAGATTGCATGACTTTTATTTGATCCCATCCTTGACCATATTCATATTTAAGTCATGTGGAAAACATTTGAACAACTTTGGATGAGCATAAAAATCTCAGTAAGGGTTATAAAATAAGTAAGGAAAACATTAACCGATCAATAAATAAAAATCAATGAAACCATTATTTTCAATCATAACATACCTTAAAAAATCATAAGACTTATAAATAACACACACAAATATTAAATCATAAAGGTTACATATGTAATCCATATCAAACATACATTGTAGCTATCATAGAAACATATGAAGTTACACTTGGAATACCCATCACAGTATATTCCCTAAATCTCTTAGGAGAAACATCACGTTTACCTCTATCATGTTACCTAATGCATTTGAGAGTTATCTTGGGCTCACTCGCCCTAGGTTTATCATGGAACCACCCATATACATAAAAAAATTCCCAATAACCATAAAATAATCATGAAACATATCACAAGTATAAATTAGAGATAACATTTCCACATTCCAATATATCAAATCATGATATTGAAATAAACAATGCTTTATCAAATCATTTTCAAAACCATTTAAAAATAGATTTTTAATAAAAGTGTCCCATAACACTTTTAATCTATTAAATGAATTATCTTTTGAAAACATTAAAGTACATATGAATAAATCCTAAACAATATTATTAAAACATGAACATTTATGAGAAATATTTAGATGAAAAAATGTTTAAAACATTTGAAATGATATTTTAGTTACAGTTCCTTACCAAACGAGAGACACTTGAATACAAATAATTGAGGTAAAAAAATATAATATCATGAGAATAAATGTATTCATGATATAATATTACAAAGGAATGTATATATACCAGAAAATAGTGAATTGTTTCATAACAACAATTAAGTCTCAACAAAATGTAAATTGAGATGAAATCCCTTATAAAAAATGTATACTTATTTAAAGGATAAATAAATCAAATAATAATGTGTGAAAAATAAAAATAAATCCAATATAAGTGGATATTAAGATTAACACAACCATATTTCATTCACACATATTCATAGGATGACATATTCACGACTTACAAGTTGAACCCAAAGAATTGAAATTCGGTTAAAAAGTTCCCTTGTAAAAATACAACAGCATAACGATGTCACATTAAAATTCAAAAAATTAGTTGATGAGATAAAAAAGGTATCTCATCACTTGGACATAAATTTTACATCAATAAGGATATATAAGACAATATCCCAACCAAATAAGATGTAAATTAAAAGACATAACAAATAGAAGTCTTTCAAAAAGAGGAGGGTGAAAGGGTGGATTACCGATTTGGTAACTTGCAAAACATATGCCACATGAAATAAGGATAATACAATGAATATTTAAATACTCATAAATGAACCTATATTACCAAAAGAGTACAGTAATGTGCAGTACATACGCCACAAAAAATGAAATACTGGAAAATATAGAATGAATCTCAAGGGAATAAAAAGTGAGATAAAACCATTTACCACATTGTAATCAACTGAGTTGTATGACCCAAAGTTGATATCCACCAAATGAAACACATAATACCATAAATATAATGATAATCATGATAATATATATCAAATTTAAGTACACAATACACCACATGAAATGAATAAGTGGCGAATAATGTAAATCTCAAGGAATTAAAAGTGAGATAAGAAAATCACTTACCTCATGTTCGATTTGACTTGTTTGTTCCTTGTTCTTCCTAAATAATAAACTAAATTTAATTTATACCTACTTAAGAACCTTTTTCAATTTTATTATCCTTTTAATATCACTTATTACCATGTTATAAACATTATGAAATCGTTTAAGTTAATAATGGTTGTTTGGTCGATATTTGGTACTTGAGTAAGAAAATGAACACCTTATATTTACAAGTTGTCCATGTTGTCAAGAGACCATTATCTCTAGAATTAAATTAATTATTTTGATATCATATATATCATATATATCCAGTATATATTTTTATTTATAAAATTACATAACATTTGTAGGTAAGAAACGAAATTCACCGTTCATGGAGATGGTAAACCGTACATATGCATGAACGCTACTTTCATTTCTATTTAATATTTTAATTGAATTGAAACTTAATTATAAATAAGTATAGTATAATGCCAGTATAGTATCATATGTAATATCATTAAATTAATCCTTTATACATCCCACATATTTCATTAATGAGTCATATCACTTTGAGGGGGTAGTAGTCCGCACTTCCTCAAATGAAATTATCGTGTTTACCCAAAATGGAAACCATAAAAATATGATATAAAAAGAAAATACAGAAGCATAAAGAAAAAATAAACATAATATATATCATATATAAATACATTTCAAACATAATGTTCACCATGATAGGCGGTAAGAGGTAATTGAACAATCATCATTTCGTGAGCCATTAGTTTTCCATCCACAGAAACATTATGTTATTCACCCATTAGATGGAGGTGTGTGTAAGTGTAATTAGAATAAATATCATAACAAAATCCTATTATTTTGAGGATAATTTTTCTGTAATAAAATAATTGAAGAAAAAAAGTATAGGTGTTTTAGAAGTAATATAAATGACAAGAAGTTAAGAAAAACTGTTACCTTTAATTTGGAAAACTTTCTTTGGTTTGAACCAAAATGAATTCTTAAAGGGACTTATGCCTAAGTTATGGCTTATATAAGGAGGATAGTGATGTAGGAAGATTAATTGGGCAGTGTTTGGATGAGCCTAAATTCTTGATAAGTGAGTTGAATTGGTTATAAGTGGTCTCTTTTTATAAGGGGGAGGAGGGGCACTTTAGGAAAGGGTGATAATATTATTTTATTATATAATGATATTTGGTTTCTAAAGGTCAAAAAATAATTAGAGTAGAATATAAGATTACTCATGGTCAAAATAAAATCATCCAACAATAATTGGACAAGTTCTAGTTGTTATTTTGATATTTATAATCTTATTAATTTAAATGATATATTAATGAGGTAAACACAGCATCATTATTGTGTCATAAATAATTTAAATTATTTGATGTCTAAAAATTATTAAAAAAATTCCATAATTTAGGAAATATTTTTATATTTTCAATGAATAATTATAGAAAAAAATATTACTTATATAACACCATATAAAAATTAATTTACTAAAAGATATTTTTTTTTCATTTTTGCCTTTAATTTAAGTTAATTAATCTAAATTGTCATTATCACTCCCAAGTGCCTCAATGGGGTCCCACAATCAACCCAAAGATGACCATGGTCGTAAATGACTCAAATAATAAGGTTTGGAAATGTGTTAATGTATGTTTGAAATTTTATAATATTTTTTACCTTGAATTACCCTATTTACCTTTTACAGCGGTAAATAAAAGTCAAAACTTACTATTCACCAAAAACTATTTTATTATTATTGAACCACATTTTACTTAATAATAACAACCATGTATTTCAGATTCTCAAAATTCAATTCACAGATGTTGTAAAATTTAATTTAAATGAAAAATTCAATTTTTAACAACTATTAAGTGGTTTCAATATTCATAAAAAATTGAAGTTTTTCAGAAAAATACCAAAAAATAAACCTAAAAAATATTTGATATTACGAATTAAAAAATGATGTCTATTTTTCTAAATTAAAAACATAGAAGTTTCATTAATTAATTTAAAATTAATTCTTCTTTTGAAAACAAATAGCTTGTTTTTAAGAAACAATAACTATCAAAATATTGACACTTCTTTTTGTCCACTTTCAAAGTGAATTTAATTATAATGACCAAAATTATATTAAACTGTAAAAATATATTCTAATTAAACTTTAAAACCCATTAAAAATATGATAAATCCACATAAATAAATTAGATTAAAAGGATTTTTTGAATTAAAATTCAATATTATCACTATTCAAAAAAATTAACTTTATCTGAAAAATGCCAAAAATTTACACAAAGTAAATTATGATATCCCCATTTTAAAGAAGTATATAATTTGGTAAATTTGAATGTATTAAAGTGACCAAAACAAGATTTAAAGAGTTTTCTACATTAAAAGGTGATAAATAAACCTTTTAAGGTTAATTATGCTTAAAATTACATTCATTCATATTTTAAGCCTCTAACTTTTTGTTGGATAAATGTAAATACATTTAACAAACATTTAAAATCATATTGTAGTTAGTTTTGATCATTTCTGTCAATAAAATGGCTTGGAGTTAACTACCATTTAAAAAAATAATATTATATTATTAGTGCGCAACGTAAGATTTCAAATAAACCCATTGTTGCGTATCAGGTACACCATCCAAAAAAGTGTCCCCTTTAATGTAAAATTAATATTTTATTCACAAATAATAATAAATATTAAAAGTTTCTTATTCCTTATTTATCTGGGATGTTACGTTAAGAACCAAGAAAAATTGAAACATAATTCCGTATATTCATCTTTTAGATGATTATATACATGATCTAATTTTAAAATGGGATTAATTTTTTTAGGGTTATGATTATGACCTCATCTCATTATTTTTACCCTTAATTATCCCATATTACCCTTAACATTTTAACAAAAATTACTAAATTTAATATTCATAATGACCACAAATAAAAGGGTTATATTAAAAAAATCGACCTGCTACATCAAAAAAATAGTTTCCAATTTTAAAATATTCAATTAAAATAAGTATCTATATTTAGTTGAAGACTAAAACAAAATATACAATTAATGTTTTTCCAAAAAAATATTCTTATGTATAAATTTTTTTTACAAAATGTCAGTGTAAAATAAAATCCAATCATTATAACTGGATTACGATTAGTCAAAACAAATTAATAATAATTGAAAATTAATCAACATTAAAGTTTTATATTGAGAATACATTAATTGAAAATATAGTTTTAAATAAAATATAGTGTTTTCTCTATTCATTGAGAAGAAATCTTCTTTAAAAAATAAAAAATGTTCCTATAGGCTAATTTTGATATTATTATTTTAGAAATGATTTTTATTTTATAAAAAAATAAATATGATATATATATATAATTTCTTTATTCCCTCCAAAATATAAATAAAGATGATTTTGGAATAAAATGTAATCTTGAGGTGTAATATGACTTCAAAAAAAGTGATTAATTACCTCATAATTATTAATAAATATATTTTTTATTGATTATATATTTTATTATCATTTAATATTTTATTTATTTCTATTCATACGTTCTAATGTGACAGCTATGTCATAACATTATATATAAATAATAATATTTATTGGTTCGTTTGGGCTCATTGTTGCATATTGCATGTGCTATTGAACGTAGAGTTGTCTTATCATCTTCAGATACAACACTATCACCACTTGTTGGAAACCAATTATGTATGGGTATGAATGAATGAGGTCCTATGGTATCCTAGATCAGAGATAGAGGTTTTCATTACGGTGTTACAAAATGGTTTCAAAGATAAAGTTGCATAACTTTTTTCTGTTATTTTCATTGATATGTGATAGGTTACAAATTAGATAGGTTTTTTGGGTCATGATATGGAGAAATATGTCAATGTTTGGAAATAACTATATAGATGAATGTTAATTTTCTATAAATATGTAATTGGTGTTTTTTCTATTTAAATCTACATTAGTTAAAATTGACCATTAGTTTTGAACATGATTTTAGTATACTGAATAATGGGATTTGGTGTATGTTCATGAATCATGATAGGCATATTTGATAACATTAAATATATCTATTTATTATATTATATAGATACAAAATTATTAAATTACATTTGAAATAGTAATATGGGATTCAATGCATGATTCATTAGATTATTCTATTCAAGATTGTTGCATTCTATACATGAGTGTATAGATGTAGTTGTGAATAAAATTCATGTACTAGAGGCTTGGATTGGATTTTAGGTAATTATTAAGGGGTTATTCCTTTATCATATAGGTATCCTCTTTAATTGATAATTTTATTGAATGCATGTGGGTGACTTAGTTTAGTAATCAGCATCCTGATATATGTTTCTAGCTTTGTCTACGTTTTTTGGGATGTTCATGAAATAATTTCCTATAGAAACATTGTAATGGTAGTTACACTACCTTTTGATAATGAGAATTAAACTTATAATCATCCCTTGTTTTATACATTATGTTAAGTGATATAATGCTTCAAGCCAGGAATCTTTTATTAGTGTCTATTAAATACTAATTAAGTAATAGGGGAGAGAAGATGATGGTTGAATATTATTGTAACTTATAGATCTAGCACTACACAAACTTCTAAGGGTACTAGATTACCCCATTCTGTGAAGTACTATATATATGACATTATGAGGAATTTTTACTTGATATATAACTCATAGGAATAGTTTTTTATGATTGCCACCATAATGCTTTATGATGCAACATGGTGATGGTGGGATGTCATGTTATAGGTTGGTTGATGTTAAAGGGGGGGGGATGGGATACCATCATGGATCTATTTTTATGATGATTTATTCCAAAATGAACTATTTTTTTTTCATGTACATGACTTTGTGGAGGTTAATTAGGGAATACTTATAGTTTTACCCTATTCAGTATGCTTCAATGAACTTATTAACATTTCCCCTTTTAATAAAATAATATAGATTGAGAAGGCCATTATGTTCAAAACATTTATGCTCTTAAATATGAATTAAAAGTTCATGAACATAAATATAATATCCTATATTATATTTCATTGAAATTAACTCAATTAAAATAAGGTATTTGATAAATAAAAAACATAGATGTGTTATTCCAATGGAAATGGAAAGACATGTGCTTTCAACAGAAGATATCAAATTGGTTACACTAAAATTTTGTAGTGGAAGCTTAATGATGGAAATAATGTGTAAGTCATCCATATAAGTATCATATAAGATCATTGAATCACTTGAGGGTAAATGAATATTTTATGTGATATAATTTTGGGAGGAAGATACACTTTCTCAATAATTGTACCAACTATATCATGAATTGTGAGTACTATGAATGGGAGGAAGATACACTTTCTCAATAATTGTACCTACTCAATAATGGGGCTTCATCGATGGACACAAAAATGTAATTTATATGAGAATAATATATATTTTATACCCCATAAGAGTCAGTAAATCATTTGACTAATGACCATATGTAGAATTTTAGTGTAATTACAAGTGGGGTTTATTTGGTTCATTAGGCTTTTTTAGATGGTGGAGAAGAACCTTATGTATTTTTTGGTATGAATATTATTTATTATACACTATATATTTCATTATTTAAAATAAGTGTTTTCCATTCGTTCATATATGATCTTGTATTTTTTTTCTATTGAATTTACTAGTTAAATTTTAATTTAAGCTATTTTCTCTTCATACACCACTAGAAAGGAATGTAATGAATCTAAATATCCTTCAAAATTCAATGATAGGGGTTATATATATTGTAATTTTTAAATAATTACATTTCAATATATGAAATGTTTTTATGTGATCCTTAGCATGGAATGTTTGACCAGCTACCACACATAGATCATTTTTATCAGAGATGAGTAACTATCGCATCACCTAATGTGGAGAATTCCATGTTGACTAGTGAGTGGGATGTTTAAATATGTAGTGTTAAAAGAAATCCTTGTTAGAGAAAATAGTTTTCAAAATATGTTTCCTAAATGATCATTTTGTAAAATTAGGTTGTGACACCCAACTCTTTTCATCAATTGTTGGATAGTTATTGAATTTCCATTATAGATATTTACTCGGTGTTTCCTCAATATAGGAGAGTTCAGTTAGAGATTGATATTGTTCTCAATGAATGAACTATATTGATTCCAATATAAATCATGGTACCAGAGAAGATGAATGAAATCATTGTTAATTTAGATGATCTTGAGGATAAAGGATTCATCCCACCATGAAATTCCCCTTAGGGGTTTCTATATGTTCTTATTCAAGATAGTATAATATAATATTAAACATTTTTCAGAATATCGAAAGTAAAAATAGAAAACTATGTGTAATTTCTACCAATTTCAAAAAATTAATTTATTATTTGATCATTTTATGGGATCTAGGTGGTTTTAAATAATTGATCCCTGTTATGGTTACTATCAGCTCTAAGTCATAGAGAAATGTATATTGAAATAAATTATTAGGGATACGTATTATTGTTATGAGTATATCATCTTTCCCTTTGAACTGTAAAATTATCTAGTGGTGTTTATAGCCCTTATGAATAAGTTATTTCACCCATATATGGATTCTTTTGTCATTTATTACACTAATGAAATCCTAATATATTCTAATACATTTGAATTATATTCTAGAAATTTATATACCTTATTGTTCATACATCATGCATTTCAGCTTTACACTATGTACCTAAAATGTAACTTTTTTATATCGCATGTGTTCCATCTTAGGAATTTGGAATCACAAGTATTAATATCATTTGATCTATAGAAAATCAATGTATTCATTTCATGGTATAAATCATGGAATGTTGTTAGATTCTGAGTCTTCTTAAGTTTGAAAGGTTTCAACGGAGGTCCATTCAATATTCTTCTCATTTGGTAGTACCCATACCAAAACAAAATAATAATGGGTAATGATATAATTGATAGTATGGTGTGAAAAATTAATCTTATATTTGAAGATGATTCTAATTTTAGCTATGATCCAGATGATAAATGACCCTAGAGTATGTTATATAATGTAATGCAATGTGTCTGTCATTTGCTTCTTGGAATTTTTAATACAGTACAATATGGTAGTAACTTATTTTTTCCTTCAATTACCACCCTATTAGTGGAATTATCATGATCATAAAATATATTTTGAAGATATATATCATAAGATAACCTACTAAAATAACTAACTCTTTGGAAATTGATATATCATGTATACCAAACACAAGATTCATCTATATATCTTCTACCATTGTAACATGAATATTTGAAAAATTGGTTGGGTAGATTTATTGAAGAGTTTTCAATTTGAGATATAGTATACTCCATGGAAATTAAATGTTGTTGCATACACTATAGGGGTGGAGATGGAGGAAATTTGTGAATGAATATCAGATGCAGAGTTAATTCTCGTGTAATTAATGCTAGAAAAATGGTGAGTGAACATGAGGAAAAAGTGATAAAGGATTCTAGATTATTAGTTATCACATACTAAATGGTGGAAGAAATGAAGAATTATTAATAGAATCATCTAGAGTGTGTTGACATATATTATAGGATTGAATTAATTGGATTCATTACACATGTGTTTTTGACAAAAATGGAGTTAATTTGGTTAATAGAGGGTGATGTGTCCATCTTCTATAATAGTGGAGCTGGTGCAAGCCTCTCAATCTAACTGTGGATATTATAGATAGGGTCCACCAAGATTCATCCCAATGACATGATGTAAATATAGTGGCCTAGTATGAATAGATACATTATATGTGTTGTAATCCATATAATTAAATTTCAATTGATCTATATTGATAATTTGATATATGTAGTGTTACTCTAACCAATTCTTATTCTTATTTGAAAGAGGGATGTGGTGAAGAAATAATTTGTGTCAAGGTTTCACAGAACAGTAAGATTCCAAGAAAACACATTTTTTGTATTGGTATGGTTGACCAAGGAGAAACGCCTCATAGTGATCCAATATATTTGAATAGTAGATGAGTTTAGAAAGATCTATGATCATGTGATAATGCATATTATTGGTGTTCCTTTGAGTGTGGTATTATCTAATGGTTCATAGTTAACCTAAATATTTTTTAATGAATTATATAAAATTGATCAATACTTGGTTGAAACAGAGTAAAAAAGTTCAGCCTAAGGCTAATGAGTAGTAATATTTAATTATCCATAGTTTAGGGGTATTGATTTAGCTTGTTTTCTAAATATTAGAGGTGGTTGGGATGACCAAATGGCTCTAGTGGATTTTAAAAACAAAAAAAACCATACCATTATTAACTAAAATGGATGTGTTTGAGGGTTTCTATGGATGACCATACCATTCACCAACTTTTTGTAATGTGGTTGGAGAGTATTTAGTTTTTGGAATAATCATGGTACAAGGGACTACAGAGTGGGTGAATTTTATTCAAAAATGACTATTTATGACACAAAAATTGTTGAATTATTATGTTTACAAACAGAGAGGAACCATGGGGTTCCTTATAGGGGAAATTTTCATGTAGAGGGTTTCCCCTAGTTTAAATATCAAGAATTTTAGTAGGAAGGGAAACTGGTTGTGTTGGTGTGTTGGGTCTTTCAAGATCACTGAACATGGTGAGATATATGCCTATTAGTTGTAAATTTTCCCATTTTATAGAGGTATGCATAGAATATTCGACATGACTTTTTTTGTGGTATGAGCCCAATCCAAAACATATCCTCATCTCTGAGGATGTTTAGCTAGATTAGTATTCATCTTTTGTTCACAGTATCTATAAATAGTAATCCAAATATAGAGGCTTCGTAATGGAAAAATTATCCGTCTTGTTTTAGTTCTGACATAGAAATGGTGTTTTTAAGAAGAGATGTGGGAGTGGGAAAATGAAATTTGGGAATGGTGTCATGATTTTTTTGAGAAAAAATTGGTGGGATACATATTGAGGATGGGAAGTAATGAGTGGGGTATTTTTGAAACACCTAAATTTTATGGTATTTAAAATTATGGGAATTTCAATTTTTGAATAATTTTTTAATGTCATAAAAGGATACATAAAGGTTTTTTGGTTGATAGTCTTAGAAATGCTACCAACTCATGGGGGTTTTCTATAGATTAAAAAGATACAACAAATATTCCAACAAGATAGTGGGATACATTAGCTTATCGGTGAATTCTTTTATAATTTATTGAATGTTACAAAATTCATTGTCCATAATTTTGGGACCCACATTCAATCATATGGGACTCTTGGTATTAAATGGGTTATCATCGTTTCCATTATCTTGTTGGTGTCATCCTCTGGGGGCCTGTAAGGGACTTCTACATTATATGGAGTTGATTTAAATACCAAACAGTTCCCCATTTTCTATCATTATCCCATTATCAATTTTAATCTAAATGATATAAAAGTACACTCTAGTGATTTTGGGGTCTTTTCCTCCCTTCCAAAACCTCTTTTCAACACCAAAACAATTAGATAGCCAAATAATATTCATCTTGTGAGTTATTCATCATTATTGATCAACTACCTTTGCTAATTAATTATCTAAATCGATTAAATCATTGATTAGATAATAAAATAATAATATTTTTGATATGTCCTATCATGGGGTTTATGTTTATTAATTGAATCAATACCAATATTCGTTATTTAAGAATTCGTACATCAATCAGATCATGATTTTTTCAGTAGAATATCTTATTATTTTTTCCCCTTAACTATCATTTGGGTGTAGTTTCGTTAAAACAATGATCATAGTATTGAATATATTGTTGAATAGGGTTTGATATTAGGGTTTTGTGGATCCCATAGACTCACAAAGTGACACTTTGATTTTAGTAATTGTGGAAACTATGATGGAAAAAAATAACATTAGTTTATATTATTAATGGATTCAGGGCATGATTGATGGCATGCATTTATAGCCCGGTGGGACATATGTTTGAGGAATGATCATAGGAGTATTGTTTTCATACCCTTTTTTAGAATTATGCATGATGTTTTCCTTACATGTTGATTATTATTGAATATTATCCATTCTTGATATATTGTTATTTTCATATTTCATTGGTATATTATATTATATGTGATGGTTACAATTATCAATAATTTAAAATGTAGGTTGTGCCTTTTGGAATATCCCTCATGTGAGATGTTTCATACAATGGTCAGAATGTTCATGGACTATAATAACTAGTAGGATGCATCACATGTGTTTTTGGTCTCTCCTTTTTAGGGAGTCTACTAGGTGAATGATTAATATTCCATTTAGAATGGATCAAAATAACCTAGATCCAATATATAATAAATCTTCTTTTGTGATTTACTTACATGAAATATTTTTTTATCTGCTGTTTTTTACTTTAATGGAATGAAATGGTACCTCATATGAACTAATTTTAATGGATAATAGTGGTGTTTTACTGTGTATTATAATCACACCTTACAAAAGTATTTATGTACTCTTACTGGTTTCATTACTAAGGATCTATTGAAGGGAAAAGGCCATGTGGTGGATATTTGGGAAGGTTTTTAGGTGGATGTTTTGAATGTCATAATGGAGTTCGGATTTGTTTTTTATTGTTAATTTTTTATATTCAATTTACAACGTATATTTGATATTTTTTAATATAAATGACTTTCCATTTTGAAACTATCTTGGTATTTTAATTTGAATAAGAGGATATTATGATGATTACTATATATTTAATTATTTAGTTATCTATTAATTATTGTTATTCTATGGTTTACTGGGTTCCAAATGAATAGTTTTCCCCATGTTTTCTATCAATCTCTTACTACTAGCCAACGAACTCCTATGTATAGGAAGGGACACATGAGGTCATATGGAAACCCAGCTCTGATCTGATTTCTTTTAGGTTGGGGTGTTTTATTTTTTTTCAATTAGTAATTTATGGGAATACCTCATTTTTTAGTATTATCTATAGGTCATAACAGTTTCATAGGGTCGTATGGGATTTCCCAATAGAATACATTATCGTATATTTATATTTATATGGTTTTATATAGTTTCTTATAACCAATATATTGGTATTCACATTTTGTTAAACAATTAATTATGTTTATTTTTCATATTCCTCCTTCATGTAATGGTAATAAACTATTTCAATTTACAATGTATGCGCAATTCATAGCCCTCTTATAGGTTTGCACGAATCATAAAGATCACGAAAGTGTCCACAAATAATTCAATGGTTTGAGTGTAGGTCATTCCATTCTTGGATTTATGGAGTAATGATATCCCAATTTTTCTTAAATGATATTATAGGGTAATCATTTGTATAAGCGTGAAACAATTATTACCCTTACACATCATCTCAGCCTTTTATTGGTGGAGTGAGATTTTCTTAAATCATTTATTACCTTCGATGTCCAACTTGTAATGTGATTATATCACATATTAAGTAAAATTTTTTTATATCAAATGATTTGGGATATATAATGGATTTTAAACAAAATCATTGACCTTCTATAAATTTGTATCTATTAAAATATGTGATTGGAGGAATTGATATTGAAATGGTTTTAAAAATAATTTAATGAAAATTTAATATCCATGTGGGATAATATTTCTGTATATTAATGGTTATTTATTTTCTCAATTTATTCATTTTCATTTCCCATGAATTAATTGGATCAATACACTCCCAAAAAAATCATGGCAGTGTTATAGAAATCGATATGATCCTATATTGCGTTTCTAAACATTTTCATTAATATTTTTTATCTCCTTCTATTTTGTTGTATCATGTGATGACTTTTTGAGGTAGAGGATATATTACTTATTATTATTTTTGTTTGAACCTGTGATTAGATCATTCCATTAATTCCATGATCTAAATTTATTTTATGAATATTAAAAATATTATAATAATGGGTTTTCCTTGTAAAAAATTATTTTTAGTCTCAGAATCGATTTCTATAGATTTTTATAAAATATTTACTTTATAATGAGATAAGTATAATAAATTTTCGAAAAAGAGGTATAATTGAATGATTTGGATAAATTGTGTATTTCAAAGAATTAATGCATATTATATTATTATCTACTAAATCTTTCATGATCATGAAATTACATAATTTCTAATAGAGGCTAACTCATCCCATGTAGTAGTTAAATGAAACATGCAGAGGAAAAAATTTATAACAAGAGTTGATTGTTATAATTATTTCATAATTCAGAATAAAATAACTTACATGGAATAATTAATGTATTAAATAGATGAATTTAATTTATTATTACACAAGAATTCACATGATAAGGGATAATAATAAATATTAATAATTATTATATGTTTTTGAATACAGATAATACATTCAATTAATACACAATAATTAAAATAGCATATAATTTGATGTTGGAATTTTTTTTGTGTAATTAATATATTTTTTAAATAATATAGAATTTTAAGTAGAAAACCATTAGCACAAATTGGTTGGTTACAAATATTACATTAAAAATACTCAAAAAGGTTTTATATTGGAAAATTTGATCTTAAGTGGTGAAATATTGTTATTATGTTATATCTAAAATTTAAATTGATAAATATGTCATATTGTGTATAATTTTTTTTATCATATAATATAAAAATGTATTGATGAAATATATATTTAATTTTATTCATAATAATATCAATAATGGAATTTAATGACATATCACATGAAATGGATAAAAGTATTTGATAATATGTAATATTGTCACATAGAATAAAAAATTAATAATTTAATGTTGTAATATAATTATGATTATTATAGAAATTATATAAGAGGTATACATAGATAATTCCATTATTTTATCCAATTATTATTTAGTAAAATAAAAATAATTATATATCATGGTGCTAAAAAGATTAAAATATTAGATAGGGAATATTTTATAAATCTAAATTTTAGAGTATTTAAATTAGGATTATCAAATTTTAATGTTGATTAATATTTTATTTCAGTAATAAAATTATTGGTTAGTAAATTGTGACTAAATGTTTTTTATGATTCCTCTAGATATTTACACGATATTGTGTCATTTACATAGATGTGTTTTGTTTTTTTCTTAGCATGGTTAAATTCTTGAAACAGAAAAACAATGTAAATGTAGATGATATTATCTACATTATTAAAGAGGAACAAGTGGATTAATGACATACCTTGTTGTATTTTCTTAATATATATGTAATTCATCAATATCGTTATATTTATTATAGATATTATTATATAGTACTTTAAGATTAATAGTGTGGATTCATTAGAATAATGATAAATGAAGATGTAATATGTGTTTTTTATGAATTTAATGGGAATGATCAAGCCAACTCAATAATATGGTAGGATTGAATGAAATGATTATATGGTATTATTTACCTTTAAAATCACACATGGATAAATTCAATGGATATATATGTAATCACTAAAATGTTGATATTCAATTTTAATGATTTATAACCTAATGTGATTATGATGATAATGACATGTTGTTATGGTTATGATGATGATGATGATGATTTTTATGTAGTGTTCCTATTTTGGTGATGAAGGTTGCATGTAGATCTAGTTATAATTATGGTGGTCGAAGAGGGTGTCGGTAATAATTATGATAAAGGAATTTAGTGTTTGATGTAATTATATTTTCATGTGATTCCATCATTGATTTCTATTAAAAATGGTTTGAGACACTCGGGAGGTCAGATGAGTTCAGAACGTACTCTTGTTGCATATTCTTACTTCAAGATTGGTTCCTACATGATGGCTAATGCCCCGATGATATTTTTATGATATGATTAGTACTGTGGAATGGAGTTTCATGATTTAAACCCTGATTTCATCAATTTAATTTGTTAATTTGGATATCTACAAGAGTATCCCAATATTTGTAAAATTATAATTAATTAAGGAAAGTAGAAGGCTGGTTCTTGATTAATACTTATAATGATAAAAAATATAAAAATACAAGAATAGAATTAATATTTTCCTAGGTACATGGGATAGTAGATTATAAAGTTACTCTTTTAAATTAAATAAAATTAATTTATGGTTAATGAAGTAATTTTTATATTGTCTTGTATGTTTATTTTGATATATATACCTTAGTGGTAGTAGGAACATGTCATGTACAATGATAATTGCATATGAGTCTAAAGTCAGGTAGTTTCCCTTAGTGTGGTATTGAGATATATCCCTTCTATATTTTTTTATTTTATATTCGCCCACCCATTTCATTAAGGATACACAAATATAAGTTTTTATAGCCATTTTCCACAACATATATGTTATCAATGATACAAATGGATAACTAGATACTCTCCCATGATCTCTCCAAGACAGTAGTATTATGGGAAAGTATATATTGAGGTGATTTCCCATACTTTTTTGAATGGGATTTGATGCCTTGAGGTTATTGAACATAAAATAAATCGAGATATATTTGGTAAAATGTTGTTACTTACCAATTATGTATATGTTTTGATGGCTTGTGATATAGTAAATAATATAAAGTTTATGGTGGATTTGAGAAACAAAATTAGTAATAATGTGGCTAATTTTTATGGGATTATTTGATCCCTGAGGACCATGGTATGATATAGTTTCCTAGATCATTTTGGATATGATTATTTATGGAAGAGATGATTGGTAACTATGTGCAACATTGGGGTGTGAGAGAAGAATACCAGTGGGAAGAGGTTATGGGTGACCCATATATATATATATATACGATCTCAATATTTTTTATACTACTTCGTGATATTTGGTTGGTGATTCACGGTGATGATATGAAAGAAATAATATACTTGTTTAGGTGATGAGTTGGTATTATTTATTTACTCATTGGGATTTAGTATGCTTCATTAATATTTCACAAGATGTTTTTCTGGGAGGATTCAACTATGTTAACATGTTATCTCCTCCCATTTAATATATAATATATTTCATTTGGCCATCAAGGGTTGTTGGTTTATAGATATGGACATTAGTATTCTGAGTAGTTGTTCATGAGCTATTTAAGATTCATGATTGTTGCTGATGATTTATCTTCTCTTCATTTACATTTTAGTTTTATGTTGTTAGATATGACATCACATCATGAATTTTGATTTCTTCTTTATTTATTATGATAGATAATTTTTTATATTGTGTTATAATCTAATCTCTTACTTCTCAAATCATTATGAGACTAATTCTTCCAATGATTCTAGTTATAATGAATTAGTTCTAATCACAAACACATTGACTATTGGTCATGGAATTCAAGTCTCATTAACTATCATACTCTATTTTTTGACACAATAGTGGTACCTTTGGATTGAGGTGGGTAATTATAGAGTGATATTTAATTAAATTGTTGAATGGTTGGATGTTGATTGGAGTTAGGAACCAGTGAGGATGAATGGGTAGGTAGGGAAGCAGTATCATCTAGGATTATTACATGTTGGAAATAAGGGAGACCAAATAGAACAGTAGATTGACGGTTCCCCTATAATCTGATGAATGATTTATTATATTTATTATAAATTTTAAGAAAAATTATTACGATTTTAGTGTAAATACATTGGAAATTATCATGAAACATACATATATGTACTTATGTTTAAACTAGATGGAAAATGGGAGATAAGTTAAAAATGAATTAACTAATTAAAAAAAATATTTCTTGAGTTTGGAGTCCTTAATATTGTTTATAGGAATGGATATATGTAAATTTAATTATTAGATAGATTTGTATTAAAATACCCAAAGAGTGGAGGATTATGAATATAGAACATATAAGAGAAACCCAAGAGAGTTCCAACAACATGTCTACATATGTATAAGGGCTTCATTTAAGATCATGGGAAAGTGGTTTGGTTGGTGGAGGAAGTGTTTTCCTTCTATTTGAATATTGATTTAATGAAGAATTAGGATTCATTTATTGGTATTATCCAGAATATAACAACTCGAATGTGGTGGCTCTTATTCCTCGGGGTTTGTGTATAGTTGGATATTTTTGGGGGGAATGTTTAGAGGTCTATTTTTAGTGAATATTGTTTCTTAAACAACAAGGGGATTCTTCTTGAGAAGTGATAGTTTCCCATAAATTGATATTAATGAGATTTTCTATTAATTTATGGAGTAAACATTCAATTGCATTTGTAAGACTATAACCCTCCAATCATTTTACCTTTGAATATAATTATAAGTAATAATATGATTCTTCAATTAATATCCTATAAGAATGAGTACATAGGTCACTCTTGATTACCTTGAATGAAACACACATATTAAATACTTGAGACTAGATTATTTTCACGACATCAATCTTTAGTTTAAAAGCCACATATATTGTATTTCAGAGATAGTATGCAAACCTTATTCGTCAAGCCTGATGTTTATATGGAGGTATGGCCTATATAAAGGGTTTCTCTGACACAATTCATAACATTCTATAACACTCCCCTCAGGCTCAGTGGTGTGGAGATATATTCTAGGAGGACTTCTTTCTAACAGAACTTTCTTCCAACACATTTCTACCCTACCTAGTGTGGTGTATATTTGGTCGATAGGAAGTGGTTAATACATTTATTCATTCTTATATCAATCTTTTATTCACTCAGAACATGTTATATAGATATTGGTTTAGGTAATGAGAATATTAGATGTTTTTTCCTTTAATATATTTTATTAAAAGAAATAAATTATTTTTTCTCTATCTTGTGAATAATTTTATTTCATGATGTTCTCTGTACATGTGACTTTTATTAATATGTGGTTGTGGTTTTGTGTTTTAATATTCCTATAATTGATTTATGACATACTTGTAATGTGTGTTTTGGCCTTCAGAATATGAATATAGAGGAAACATCACCCATTATGACGCATTATTTTTTTGTGATTCATTTTAAAACCATTGGGGTTATTCAATTCCACTAAAACTAGACAATATCATGGTTGTGTGAATGATTTATTTTGATATTTTCGGTTCTTGTAGCTCTATTAATGTGTATCTAGTTTCTTATGTTTGTTGAGGAATATTATGTGGTGTAAATTTAAAAACCTTGAATGTTATTTATTGTAGTGGTAGTAAATGGTAATTGGGTCACCAAATCCCTTTTAGTTTTAGCATGAGTGTGCTCTTCATAAATAATATATTATTATCAAAAATATGAAAATTATTATTATGGGATAAAAATATGTTAGTTTACCCTCATGATTTATGAGGTAAATTTATTGAATATTTGTATCCTTGATGTTTTGTGTGTTTAATTCCAATGCTGAGGAGAACTAAACTGCAACATTAATTGAATATATAGAATTTTAAAAAAATAGTCATAAATTTCTAAATATGTGATAATTTGATATAATTCATGTTAAATATTGAATGTTAGATATCATGTTTGGAATTCAAAAATTATCTAATAATTATAAATCAATGTAGTATGATTCTTTTTTAGTGTTTCAATTATATTGGTAGGTGTTGTTTTAAATTTTTTGACACAATATGAATTATATTTTATAACTTATCAATTGGTTATATTTTTCCATTATTAATTAATTTTTTTTGAAAAAATATAAATTTTATGGAATAATGTTTTAGCAAATAAGATATTGTATTTCTTCATTGAAACATGTAAATATTTTAAATTTTTAAAAAAAACTTATTGGAAGTATTTTCAGTAAGTATTTTGACTTAAATATTTGAATGATGAATTATTAATAATGATATATAGCCACTCAAATTTTAAATGAAAAATACTTAGTGATATATTTCAAAAGTATGATTTTGAATTTTTTATTATTTATTAAAAAATGTTGGGATATATATCTAGATTCTATAGAATAATTGTTTGAGAATTTTTTTGTCTTAAAATACTTCTATAGTAAAAAGAGATTACATTTATATATATATAATATCTATGACTGTTATTAAATTATTATGAAATAATCCACATCTAAACTATTCATGATAGGTAAAGAATTATACATTTTGAATTTTATGAATTTTATTTTGTTGGGTGATAATAGAGGGTAATGTATGTTTTGATTTTCAATTTATTACATGAATAAGAATTTTTCTGAAGAGGTATAATTAAAAAAAATTCACTACATTATGTTCAATAAATTTTTTTTAATTAAACATGATGTGATTTTTTAAGGGTTTTTCCATATATAGTGTCCAATTGTTATGATTATTTTTTGTTTCATATTCTGTACATGGTGGGTTTTATGGGTATTTATATTTCACTTTATTTGATTATTTGACCTTACATGGGAATGAATGTAAGAGAATACAACTCAATATCTCATGTTATTTAATTATTGACTATGTTATGATAATTTTTCATATCCAATATTGATATATTAATATGATTATCCTAATTGATGAAATGTTTTATTAATGGAATTTTTAATTTTTGAGACAAATATAGCATGGTATATTGTTTTTAGAGTGATCTAATAATATTTCATAGTTATAATATTTCATTAACTACTTTAATAGATGTGTACAAAATATACTAAGTTTATAGAGAGGTATTTTATTGAGTTTTTGACTTATTACCCATCCATTTCATATCCCTTCATATTTTTTAATAATTAACATGGATGAGGATTTTTTTGAGGAATCTAATATAAGGGTATAGAATATTCCAGAGCCTTCATTTTTCATTATGGGGTGTCTTGTATTTCAAAATAGTTTTCCATGTTTTTTAACATCATTTAAAAATGGTTGTGAATTTTTAAAAAGTAATTTTTATTTTCTAAATGATTATTTAGAAACTGAATTTGGTGTTTTGAAATCCATTTAATTTATTTTTTAGTTTCTTTAAATTATGTAATAAATAATATATCTATTAATATATTATTTAAAAGTCATTTTAATTGAAAATTTATTTTGCATAATTTTTTATCAATATGCAGCATCTCTTATTTTTATTTGTGTGAGAAAATTTAAAATATATTTACAAGGGTATTTTACAGTGATCAAGGATGTGTATAGGTCATATGAGTTTCTCAATGTGATTATTGGTTTCATGTATAGGTAGTATAAAGGAAAATCTGATATATGTACGGGTAGTCCTAGTTTCTCATAACTCTTTAAAGATATTATCATTTTGATAAAATATATCTATAGCTCAGGAAATTGATTCCTCTTTTATGTGAGGGAATTTTAGTGTTTCCATTTGCTACATAGGTGTAATTCCTAGGTGACCTCTAGGTAACCTGCAGATCCTAAATATCTCGTAAGTGTTCCACATATATTATGTGATTTCTTATAGTTCCTCTCATGTTTTGATCTATTGTGTATGTGTATCCCTACATTTTTAAATTATTTTCTTATGGGAATAGACCATGTATGGGTAAAACCATGTTACTCTTACATAGTGTGTATATGTTACCCAGGGGTTGTAATATTTTTTAAATAAATTCAATATTCCCATCAAATTTTGACCTGTAAGATTATTATATTATAAATTACAGAAATTAATGGGATATTTTATATTTTTGAATTCAATAAGTGTTTAAAATGATATCATTTTCCTTCATTAAATTTGTAAATATTAAAATGATTCTTGTGAGGAATTAAAATGGAAATTTCATTATAATGAAAATTATCAGAATTAGATATCTTTATAAGAATATATATTCATATAATAATGGCCATAATTTTCCATGATGGGGTATTTTGCATTTATATTGATTCAATATTATCATGGAACCCCTATTACCTTTGGTTGTATAAAGAAGAACTCTTTTGGTGATATCCACAATAGGATGCCCGACAGAATTCATAACTGGAAGAAAAAACTCTTGTCCTTTGTCAATAGTGTGGTATTGATCAGAAGTGTGTTAACATCCATACCCATGAATATTCTATCAACTATTTCTCCACCTAAGGATACAATTTATAGGATGGAGAAGGTGATAACAACTTTCTTGTGGGATGTTAATTCTAGTTGTCGTTTTCACAGGGCCTCCAAGAAATGCATGGACAAGGCTATTGATGAAGGTGGAGTGGGTTTTCGGGACATCAATAAGACCATTAAAGGATTACAAGATCGAAATGCAAGGGATATCCTTGAAGGTGATTCGTTTTGGCCATCCTTCTCCAGAGGCATGTAAGGTAACCCATGGGAGGGAGGTGAGTGTAGTCTAGGTAAAACCTCTCATTTGGAGTGGTGTTTTTTCCCATTCTAGAGGAGTTCTAGGGTTCTTATCAGTGGATTGTGGGGAATGTTGAGATCTAATTCTAGTCTTCAAACTAGGTGGGAGAGGGGATGATATATTCGGGCTTTCCGACACCATGTAGTACCTTCAGGGATGCAAGTGAGTACCTAGGTTTGGTTCGGAGGCTTCTATCCCAAGATCTGTAGGAGGTGTTTGATAACCTTATCTTAACTGATAAGGATGATAGATTTTCCTTCATGGGTTCGAGTTTGGGCATATTTTCTGCGTGTTATTAAATTAAACTTCTTCGTACAAGGGGAGAAGCTAGATGAGTGGGAGGAAAAGTTATGGAACAAAGATCTGCCCTCCTATCTGAACATTCCAGTTTGGCGTTTAAGAAATTAGGCTATGAAAACAGATGAGAACTTCCAGAAGAGGGGAAACCAGTTGGCATCCTTCTAATATCTGTATTCCACTACAAATATTGAGTCAGCGGTGCACCATTTCTTTCAGAGAGAATGGGTTTCTTCTATATGGTTATACTTCCGTCATAAAGTCTCCATCAGTGAGGGGTAGATCTCAGTGGAAGATACCATAGTGTCTTGGCTTCATAGTGTGGATATGAATGAATGTGATATTAAGGTGCGGGGGGGGGGGGGGGGGTTATGGCTATTAGTTGAACATTATCAGAATCCATGTATCAATTTAGACTGGGGAATAGTTCCCCCAGTACCTTTATGCTAATGAGGATGCATTCAAGTTTTGTGGAGCTGGAATCTCTTATGAAAGGGTGTGATAATATGATCTCTGGCTCTGGGCTGCTGAATAGGAGTAGCATGGTGGACATTCTTATGGTGCAATGGATTTAGTGGTAGCCACCTCAAAATTGCATAAACCTAAATTTTATTGGATCTTTCTTAAATGGATAGATGCATGG
This sequence comes from Viscum album, assembly GCA_963277665.1. Classification (NCBI taxonomy): domain Eukaryota; kingdom Viridiplantae; phylum Streptophyta; class Magnoliopsida; order Santalales; family Viscaceae; genus Viscum; species Viscum album. The sequence goes on from OY728132.1 coordinate 497,131,889, forward strand.
TGGGGGATTCATAGAGACTTAGCGGGCTTAGTTTGTTTTGGGTTCAATGCTTTTTATGGACTGGGCTGTTCTTTGGGGTGGAAATCAAGGCTCTCTATTCTGTCCGTAGGTTGTGTGAAGGGTTAAGGATTCAGGTGGGGTATATTGAGACAAACTCTTTTGTTTTGGTTAAAATTCATGAAGGTAAATGTGGTTCTCCTTGGATATGGGAATATCTATTTAGAATTTGTGCATTGGACACTAATGATGGCCAATGGGTAAGACATATTTAGAGAGAATCAAACTTCTCAGTAGATGCGCTTGCACCTGTGGCGAATCCGAATGCGACTATTAGAGATTTTGGTAGTCTGGGATCTATTCTATTTAAATGTAAAAGTTTTCATCAAGGGAATGGTTTGGCGAATTAAAATTTTCTTCCTCCTTGAAGTTCTATTTGTATCCAAGTTATTCAAGAAACCCCTATTTTAATAAAAATATAACTTTCAAGGAATAATTCTTGAGTGTATTCTATAAATTTACTTGATCCCTTATTGAGTTTCCTAGCTGACACATTACATCCATATCTATAATCTATTGTTTTTATAACATGTAAATCCATATTCTCTAGGTAGGGGATTAATTAATTATCCTTTTTTTAAGGTTCATGTATGATTTGATCATGTGTATGTTTTCATTGTCAAAATAAAGGTGTTTAACCCAAAATTTAATAATATAGTTATATTACATGAAAAAAAAATTGGATAAATTTTGTAATCTTATTTGAATTAAATTATATGAAAATTGATTATTTCATTATCATTTAATAAAAAAGAAGAAATGAATTATTATTTTATGCCATTTTTAAATTTTTTTCTCAAAATAATAACATGTGTTCTTATATTTTATTAATATTCCATGATCTAACAATTATCTAATTGTCAATAGTTGATGACTATTTATATATAATATATTAAATAGATTATAAATCCTTAAACACAAGTAAAAATGAGTAATTTTCTCATATAAAGTAACAATTAAATTTATTCCATAATTTGGAATAAAAAAATGTACATGGATAAATTAATGTATGCAATATGTTCAATTTTTCATATTAATAAACTAGAATTAACATGTGTTTTGATAATTTCTAATATTTATGATAATTTCATATTATTGAGTATTCATAACAAATTCTTTTGTTATTTCATTAACTAAAATAATGGATTAATTTATAATGAAATATTTTAATAAAAAAATACATATTTGTTCATTAACATGGAATATGAAAAAAATATTATTTCATATTTTAAAAATAGTATATTTTTCATTTGAAATGGAAATAAAATTAATATAATGGATAATGTTATTTCATGTGGTATAATATTTTTTATTATTATTTCCATAATTAATAAAGAAATAACAAGGCAGTGTGTGGTTGTTATTAATGTCCTAGAATCTGAAAATTTCATTTTGAAATATATATTTATCAGTGTTTAAAAAAAAATTAGTAATTGAGTTTAATTACTTATCACATGTTTATGATAATAGTATTTTTTTAATCTATAATATTATCCAAATAAAGTGAAATTAAATAATTCATATTTTTTGGTTAATTATGATAAATTTGTAAGTTATAAAAGAGATTTAAATAAGAAATTTCATGGTCCTTTCTAACTTTTTTTGTCAAATCATAATGATAAAATATCATTATGTTAAACCAATTAAATAATATTGATGATAATTATTATATAATTTTTGACATTAGAGGATTTAAATGGGTATTATCACATGTTAAAGAGGATTAGTATTTTAGTGGGGAGACTAAATTAATTATTCATACATTGTAGTCAAATGTTTTTTATGTTCCATCATAATTTTTAATAGATTTTTTATATGTACTTGGATATATTTTTAATGGTTTTTAGAAATTTTAAATTCTCTAAATGTATAAACAATGTAATTCCATTTGATATTATTAATTAAATATGATAATTGTGATAAAAATAATTACTACACATCTTGGAAATTTTTTAACATGTAATTATTTCTTGAAGATTTATATTTTGATTTTAGAAATTATGAAAGACAACTACGTTTGTCTATGTGTGGAAAGACTACAAATTGGTTAATTCAAGATTTAATTAAAATGTTTGTTTTTAAAATATTAATTTATTTTGGATGATCATGAATATTATTGATTTTGGGATGATTGAATTCCATAATTATATGTTTGTATTTTCCTTTAAAATAATGTATGGAAAAATAAATTTGATATTTATGTACAATTTATAATGTAATGCCTGGATTTGAATGAATGGTAACCTAATATGTTAGTGTTTGTGGAATGAGGTGTTAGTTATGTTAATGTTGCAGACATGGGGTGATGGTTATGATGATAATGAAGAAATGGGGTTTCATCTGTGATGATGATGGTAGATTGTGGTGTATTTTTTATGATGATTATGGTTAAATTGGTTTCCAAACATGAAAATATAATAATAAGAAGTGAGATGTAATTTATATATGAAATGGTGTGTGACGGAAAGGTGGTACGAATGAGTTCAGTTTGATACTTTCTTATCGATGCTTACTAAAATCAAGATACTTACTTCAAATATAATTATTGGATGTCATTTATATAATCAAGGAAGTTCTATAAATTAAAGTATGATTTAATTTTTTAAATGTTAGTATAGGTTGAATCCAGGAGTAGCCATATATTTATGAAATGGTAATGAATTAAATAATGAGTTAGGCTAATTCAAAATGGTTATTTTTTATAATTAAATACTAGAGAATAGAAAAAATGAATAAATAGTTTTTTTAGAACATTACTTATAAGATAAATATTATAATATTTGAAAATGATAAAAATTAATTAGCTGATAATTAATTTATTTATGTTGATTATTCTAATGTATTTAGATATGTTTACCATAGTGGTGGATGTCTAGTATTAAATGTGACGATTGAGGGAGATAGTTCTAAGGAAATTTATTTCCATTCAGTGTGGTTCTTTTGTATATATATTTTATTTTTGGTAATTTTATTTTCACCCCACCCATATTGGATGGATAACCAATGACAGGAGGTTTTAGGGATGTGTTCCCTAACATCCAAGTTAGTGAGAATACGGATGGATGAATATCCCCTCTACCCCACACTATCATTGAATATAGTATTATGTTTGCTTATATACATGGATGATTTACCACACATATGTGTTAGGAGATATGATAGCTTGAGTTTATTTCATAATCTTGTTTTCAATATGTTTCATTTGAATGATTATTATTAATATGTTTTTCTCGGGCAGTAATGGCTTGAGGTATAGGGCCTAATACACAAGATATGGTGGTTTCCAGAATCAAACAAGGTTACTATATAGAGGATAAGGATGTGAAAATGTGTTACACAAGAGTAATGTTATTATATGGTTTCCCAGGTTTTTTCAGGAAGAATTATTGATGGAAATGTTGATTTACAATGAGATGTGATGTTGTAGAGTGAGAGAGAAAATCTATTTTGGATCTCATAATGGGGTACCCAAATATATATATATATATATATATATGATCTCAATATAGTGGTTACACATATAAACATTTTTAGTGAGTGATACATTGTGTCGATGAGTAAATAATATTATACATGATTACAATACATGTTAGTTTCATTTCTTTATTCATTGGTCTTTAATGTGCTTCTTTCACATTTCACAAGAGATGTTTCATGGATGATCATATTGAGTATACTAGTTTTGATCACCCATTATATATATATATATATAATATTTTTCTTCTTAGCAGAGTTTGGTTTTTAATGATTCTATATATTTCAAGTTTAAGAATTTTTTCATGATAAAATTGAGATTCATGGCCTCTAATAATGATTTATATCTTTTTAAATTATGTGTAGTTGTATCCTATTATGTATGAGATCACATCATGGTTTTGGAGGTAATATTAATTTATCTTGATTATTATTTCATTAGTACATTTTGACATCTCATGTATTAATTCTCATATCATTATAAAGGAATATTTCTTATGTGTTTGATTATTTACCCTCAGTTACAGTCACCAGCCCATAACTGATTCGAGATGGGATTCAGGATTAATTACTTATCATTCCCCATTGTCAGCCCAGGAAGATAACCCTTTGAGGTAGAGTTTCATGTTGAGTACATATATATATATGGTTTATATCCTCAATCATAACAAATGATTATGTGTGAGTGATTTTAATTAATTAGATAATCCTTTAAAAGGTATTTAAGAAGATATTGGTTAAATTAGTTTTTGATATTTATTTAATTGAATCAATTTTAAAATAAGGGATATAATATTAAAGAATCATATTATATAATGTTCCACCTAGGAATATGATCCATGAAAAAATGTATAAAGTGTCTTATGATTGAGTATTATAACAGCTTTCCCATATTTTTAGAAATTTAATTTTGAGATATTAAGTTTAATACCTAAGAGATACTAGTATTGCGCAATGTGAAAAAATAAACATCCACAGTAAATTAGTCTTCCACCATATTTTTATTGTTTAAATATGCAAATAGAATATCCCTAATATCAAAACATCCAATATCTTATCTATATAATAAATTATATTTACAACGTCACACATTATGAGGTAATAATAATTTTAAAATGTGATTATGAGAAAGAAATATCAATTCCCATAAATAATGAAAGAATAAAATAAATTGGAATAAATTGGAATAATATATTTTATTTTTAAATATCTAAATTGAAGAATAATGATCACAACACAATAAATCTTAATTGAGTGAAAAATTACGATACCTTGAACTATAAATTCATAGAATAGTGAAATCAAACCATAAGGACCTTCTATTAAATGAATCCTTGAATAATGATTCTTGTTAAAAAAAGATATATTACATTTAAATGAATAATAAAGAAATATTTTTTTTCACAATATGTATAGAACATCGAATGTTATTTGTGGTTTGGAAAGAGTAGAGTGAGGGAACTTTTATAGTGTAGATTTAGTGTATTTTTATAAATACTAATTTTATTTTGTTTAAAGAATTTAATATTTTGTGTACAATTGAATATAAATATAATATAGATATGTTTATAGTTAATATATATTCCACATATTTTATAAGATAATTTTTTTTCATTAAAAATAAATTATTTTCAGCATAATATCTCTTTTAAATAGAATTTTGTGGTTAATAATGTGTTTTGAGTTTAAAAATACCATGAAAAATTTGGAATTAATTTCTTACCATTTATATAAATTCATACCTATAATAATTGTACTATAAAGTCATAAAATACTTTAATTACTCTAAATATCATCAGTTGTTATAATTAGAAGCAATTATTTCAGATTTTTATCTTACTATATAAGAATTAAATTAACATTTCAAAATCATTTTGAATAATTATCCAATAATATATTTTAAAAATCATATATTAATATTTATGAAATTAATTATTCATTACTATTTACTTATATAATTGATGAAAACATTTTTTTTATTTCATTGAACGAAACCATTTAAAATAAATAATTTTTTATTATATATTCAATGGGTAATCATTTGGATAATTATTATAATATATACCTTGAAAAATAAAATAAAATAAATATAGTATATAAATTTTTAAAAATAGTTATCCTTTAAAACCATAACATAACTATTTCATAACATTCTTATAACATAATTCATAAAATTTTAATTTCTATGTATGTAAGACTACATCGGCAGTGCATCAACACATGGAAAATTATAATAAATTATGAATTAATATATATTGACCAGACTATATCTTTATGATAATTTCCATTTGTACTATTTTCAAATTAATTATATATATTTCAAAAATATTTTATAAAAATATAGATATAATTTGAATTATATGTAGTATAATTCCATTAAAACATATAAAATTATTTTATAATGGAGTTTGAATGTGTTACTCAACTATAACAAATTAGAATTCATTGATTAAAATTCCAAAATAATTATTGTATTAATGTAATGTATAATAACATAATATATATCCTTTTCCTAGGATTGAAAACTGTCTAAACATATATTTAATAATGTGTTTTAATGCTCATTTTTAGATTGAACTCTTATTTTTAAATGTATTGTAACTCTATCACATATCCTTCAGTGAAATGAATTATTGATTTCAGGAAATTAAAAATAATTTTTAATATCTCAGGTATTCTAAAACATTACATATATTTAAAATTTCCTTAGCATTGTTTTCAATAATAAAATATTGAATGATATAAATAAACTTGAACAAATAAACACATTTTTAACACAAAATTAAAATCTGAATGATTGACCATAATTGTAAAAAAATGAATTGAAATTTATTATTTCAAATACAATTAAATAATGTGATAAAATTTTTATTTGATATAAAAATAAAATTTCTATTTTTTAAATTTTATTTTTATCAAGGAAATTAAATAAATAACATTTTTTCTTTCTTTTGTCATTCCATATTAAGGTAAATTTGATTCAAAATTAATATAATCTGTTATTCATATGATGAACAAAAATTAGAATTTTTTTTATTAATATATATCAATAGTTATTGAAGGATATAATTTAAAATAAAATCCAAATTTTTTTAAAAAATTTGTATATCATTATGAATGATAGATATTTATATTTAAATAGAAAACGATATTTGTAATGAAATGTACCTAACATGGTTCACCTCAACCATGATTGAACGAAAGTGTTACTTACCTCAAGGGAACCTCCATGTATATCATAGGATATTTAATAGTAGTAGGGATATAATTGTAGTCATATAGAGCCTAAACTAAATTGTATAGAAATTTTTAAATAATAGAATAAACAATAATAATAAATAGTATTCCAAATAAAATAGATTTAATATGATTAAATCAAAAAATTATGTGTCATCGAAAAGTATATAACAACTAACATGAAGTATGAATATAAATAATAAAATTTCATACATGTAATAAAAATAAATACATTTTATTCTATTTTATTATCATATATATAAATGTAAAAAAGTATATAAAATTTTTTACTTCTAAAATAGTTTTTATGAATCCATCGGTGGTCCAGGTTCATAACTCCAACCACACACCCACAACTCATCAAAATATTTTAGTAGTTCCCATTATCATTCATGTGTTTAGAAACATAAGGGGAACATTGTCACAAGGAATCCTAATCAAGGCGTGAGTAAAACTTAGAAGATAACTACTATGGGATTTCGTAAACATTCCCATTAAATATAGGATCTAGATATTATGACATCTTAATATAATAAAATTGGATAAACACCCCCATATAAACACTCAGTTTCAACCATGCCACACAGGATAAGACACACATTCATTTGAATGTTCCTTTTTTTAGTTGAAATATGTCACATAGCAATAGAAAGGGTTATAAGGATGTATAACAATATTTATTTATCACAATATCATATCCAAAAAATGGATTATTTTAAAAACTCGGGATTTTAAATTACATTTCACATAAAATTTAATGTTTTAAATAATTTTATATACATGAAACACAAAAACAAAATGAATCAAGAAATATTATATAACTATAATAGTATAGTATAATGGTCAAAAATACAAATATAGTTAACTAAATTCATAAATATGTATTGAAACAAAAATTAATTTCACTATCAATATTATTTAATAGATAAAATTAATTTTTTTAACTAGATAATTTATAAGACCACCGTACAATTAAAAATATATTTATTCATAAAATTTTCTTTATGTTATTCAATTTTAAGTTTTTTTTCTTATTCGGTTTTATTTTTATAATTTTATTTTATAGATAAGGTATATTAGTTATATGAATGAAATATATTTTTATATGATGAATATATTAATAGATAATTATTTATTAATTAATGGAGAATAATAATTGAAAATGATAATATCTAAAAAGTCGTTACCATGTTATAAAGTGTTTTTATATGATGTTATATTTTAATTTAAATTTCAAATACTATACTCTTGAATTTAAATTCTAAAAATTAAAATTAAGTTTTTTTCAAAAAATCATCATTAACTAAAAACATATTTTTAATTATTCTAAAATATTTTTTTATGGTATATATTTTAAAATAATGCTTTTATGAAAAGTATCATTTTAATTGTAACGCCCTGACCCCAGAAACTAGGAGCCGGTGCATTATTTCAATACATTGGCATGATTACAAGGAATAAAGTCTCAAATTAGGGATCAATTTAGTAGTCTTCGAAACAAGATACATACATAAGTTCAACATTATAACTTGAAAAAGAAAAACAACACTAAATTATTCCATTAGAAACATCCATGATTCCTAGATTAAGCCTGAAAGTCACTCATAACTAACTTTATTATATCCTGGGAAAATGAAACATAATAAAGGGGTGAGCTCAAATGCTTAGTAAGACTAAGGAATACAGTGGAAGCTAATATAAACATTAGGCATGGTGAATAATTGAAAACACATGCCTTTAAAAATAATAAACATGAACACATTGTGGAAGGAATATGAGCTGAGTAAATAATGTCATAATAAAAAATATTCAAGGGTATTCTACTAGTCTAACAACCACATGAAATATCAACATCTAATCTCATAATGATGGAACTCATAATGCCGGATATCATAACAACATAGTCAAGGCCTTGTGCCAAGACTACAAAAAAGATTTTGTCAAGGCCTTGTTCCAAGACACTAGTTTCTCTCAAGAGACCTAGCGATGCATCAAGGTGCTATAGTGGGATCCACCCATCACTAACTAAGTCAAATGCATTCCTCATATGAAATGTTTGAAACATAACATAAACCTTCGTATTAAAACTAGAAAACAAAATGTCAATACCTAATCCAGAAACCAATAATGGTATAAAAATAACACATCCATAGTAAAAAAAATCATTCAATACAATATGGAAGATTTTATTGTAACAGATTAACCACAATTGAGAATAATGAATGATATTGACATAGATGAAAATAACATCAAAACTATTTGAGAGAAATATCCCCCTTTTTCTTGAAAACATATAAAAGTCACACTATTTTGTAAGAAGCCGTTTAAAAATATATTTTTGAATCAAAGTGTCGCATACCACATTGATTATTTTAAAAGGAATTTTAATTTTAATACTATAATGTCGATATAAATAAATCCTTAAATCATTTTTTAAAAAATGGACATTAATGAGAAATATTTAGAATAATAAATCTTTAAAACATTTAAAATGATATTTTATTTAGAGATCTTAACCAAAAAAGAGACTTGAATAAAAATAATTTGAGGTAGTAAAAACATTATAATATGATGAGAATAAAGGGATTCATGATATACTATGTCAAAGTACATTATATACACCATATAAAATTGAATTGGAGTATAAAAACAAATAACTCTCAATGGAATTTAAATTGAGATGAAATCTCTTATAAAGAACATATCCTTATATTAAGGATATATCAAAGACATAATTATGTGTGAAAAATATAAATACACTCAATATTATTGGATATTAAGTGTAAATAAAACATAGTACAATCACACATATTCTTGTAAAAACAATAACAATGAATTGGATGTTTACCTCAATAAATGGTGATTGTGTTAAAATTACTCTTATCAAGTTCGTGTCGATGAATTGATAATTTATCAGTGGAGTGATTATGTGTATCAAAATTATATCCATAGAAAGGGGTGTGGAAAGTACTATATAAATATAAAATAGTGATTCCACACATAATCATGCAGTAAAATAATCAATGAAGTATGCGTAAAGCCTAATGAGTAGAAATTGACCCAAAAGGAAATCATAAAGTGACTTCTTCCTAAAGTAAGGCATCTAGATGTAATAAAGGGATATTTATAGCTCATTTTGGTAGGGTTTGGATGAGCCAAGGGGCTTGAGAGGTGGGAGGGATGGGTTATAAGTGGTGTCCTTTTATAGGGGGGAGGAGGGGCTCTTTAGAAGAGTCTGAAAATATTATTTTATTATACATTGATATTCAGTTTGTAATAGTCAAAAACTAATTAATGTATAAGATAAGATGACTCATCGCCTAAATAAAATCATCCAATAAAAAATGGACAGTTTTTGAACATTTTTTTTAATATTAGTTATCTTATTTATTTAAATCATTTATTAATGAGTTAAATACTACATCATTATTATGTCAGAAATAATTTTAATTATTTGATGTCTAAAAATTATAAAAAACTACCATAATATGGAAAATCATTCTATATTTCCAATGAATATTTATGGGTGAAATAATGACTTATATAACCCCATATGAAAATTTATATACTAAAAGATATATCTTAATGTCATTTTTGTCTTTACTTGAAGTTAATTAAAATAAAGTGTCATTATTACAGTTAATTGGATCTATGGGGTCCCAAAATCTACCCAAGGATGACCATGGTCAGCCATGAATCTTTCAATAAGATTAGGATAAGTGTTAAGGTAATTTTGTATTATTATAATATTCTTTTTACCTTGAAATAACCTATTTACCATTAACTGCGGTAAATAAAAGTTAAAAGTTACTATTCACCAAAAAATATTTTTGTTTTATTGAACCACGTTTTACATAATAATAAAAACCATGTATGTCGAATTTTTCAAATTCAATTCACAGAAGTGGTAAAATTTTATTCAAATGAAAAAGTCAGTTTTTTAACTACTACTAAGTGGTTTTACTATTCATCAAAAATTGATGTTTTTTAGAAAAATACTAAAAATTCAGCCTAATTTATATTTGATATTCTTAATTAAAAAATGATTTATATTTTACCAAAATCAACACATCTAAGTGGAATTAATTAATTTAATATTAATTTCTGTTGTCAAAACAAATAGCGTGTTTTTAAGAAACAATAACTATCAAAAGATTGACACTTGATTATGTATATTTTCAAAGTGAAATTAATTCCAATAACCATCATTGGATTAAATGGTAGATATATAGTCTAATTATACTTCAAAACCATTCAAATGTATAATTAAATAATATAAATTACTATGACTAAAAAAGTTATTTTCAACTAAAATATAGTATTATCACTATTCACGCACACCAAAAATTTATTGAAACTAAATTTTTATGTCCCAATTCTAATTAAGATTTTTATTTTTTCAAATTGAATATATAAAAGTTTTAAATAGTGTAAACAAAAAAGGACTCTGCCTTAAAAGACGGTAAAATTTCATTTTTTGAAAAATAATTCCTTTATTTGAAAAATGAATATGTTCTTATATTATGTCTAAAAACACCTAATATGGATGTTAAAATTTAATAAAATATATAAAATTTAAAATTTAGTTAATATGATTCATAAATGCTTTTGAACGGCTAGTTTGGTAAGTCATCGTGCGCACAAACTCGATGTTCTATGAGATGAAAGCTATTAAATTACATTAAATAGATGTGGTACTATGAAACCATGGGGTGTTACAATCTCCCCTCCTTCAATAAACTGCGTCCTCTTGATTTTTGCTCGGGATTGAAAACTCGGGTTTTAAAATTTCAAAATATGTTAGTTGAAATCCCACATCAAAAATGGATTAATGAGGCCTCTGATTGAAAATAAATAAATGTAAGTATGAAGGTTACCGAATATAACACAACCTAGGGTTCCATGTAGGAAAACATGGATATGGAAGAGAAAACTAATCATCAAGTTCTGATGGAGAGTGATCGAGAATATTATTAGTAGAAAGTTAAGGATATGAAATCCATAACATGTGATGGGATGAAAGTTCTTTGATTACCCAGCCGGAAAAGTAAACGAACAAAATTTTTTGTTTTATGTTCCTCTTCATAATGCTGATGAGTTTATTTATGAGATTTACTAAGAGTATAAGGAGATATACTTACTTCATAAGTTGAGTTTCATCAATTAATAAATTTCTACCACAAACTCATATTTTCTCTAAACGATGAGTTTTCAAGATGACTTGGTTTCACCTGAAGCGCTAAAATCAACTTATAGAGAATCACATAATCATAAAAGGATGAACTATATATTTCCATTTTCATTAAACATTAACCCATACCAAAATTTTTAGTAAGTTACCATATGATCCCGAAAAAGAAAAATCCTTTATAGAATGAAATACCCCTCTTAATCTCCAAAATTTTAACAAAAAATACCCAACATTCAACAAATACCCTTAAATGAAAAATTGTCCTTAAAATTCTACAATATAATCCTAACTAAGATTGAAACCCAAAACTCAGAAGTTTTTGATTACGTAATCTTCCATGTCAAGTTGTTTCTCCATATAACATTGACTAATATTAATGTCGTATACTTAAAATTAATTAACCTATTACATATTCTCTATGATAGGTTATTCACTTCCATAAATAACCCAAATCACTATAAATCAAAAAATAAAAACATTCAAAAATATCCACCACTACTTCTCATATGAAATCCCATAGTAATCTATTTTTTTGTAGGCATATAGTGTTTCTAACAGAGAGAACGTCTTCCAAAATAACATTTATCAATTAATCACAAAATCCTTTTCCTAAACTAAGGATATCCATTTGATAATACATAATGTACAAAATAAACATAATAAAAATAATTTAGCTAAAATTAATTAATCACACTAACTAGGGACTTCACATAGACCAATGGTAAGGGATGAATCCCAATCACACTATGGTTGTGGGTTCAATTCCCCCAGCTTTGTCTGACACGATGGGTTGTCATACAGACTTCGTATTGTCCTATTTCAAAAACTATATTTTATTACATTACCAAAATGAGATAAATTCCTCAAAATAACCATAACATAATTGAACCACAAATGTTATCTTATACCTCTCATTTTCATCCCCAGTTTTAATAACTTGTAATTGCCTCAAATTCCAGGATCATATAAAACCAAATGGTTATCTATAACTATATCCACAAGAGAAAAGTTACTTATTCCTCAAAAATCATTTTCACATGATAATTTGTAGGTTTACACATACAAGATAAAATTAATCCATAGTAATCACATCAACAAAGATCACTAATACCTTTAAAATTTTTGGCATCCATTTATTTTCACATAGGTTCTTCCTTGACCAAGAGGATATCCTATAAAATAGTTCATTGACTTTTGTGATTCCACGGTCCCTTACATTAACAGAAAATGACTGTAATTGAAATCTTAGGATCATTTTTATATTCTTCGAGAGTAATTTTCATTTTTCCTCGTCAATTATTTAATTTATTCCATTCTTTCCCACACATAAAATATTTATTTTTTCCATTTAGTCACTTTCCTAGGTGTCTCCTTCCACATTTCTGGCATGATAGAAATTGAGGTTTCTTCCATTTATAGGCTCCACAGCTGGATCTCTTATCATTCACTCCCTTTATCTTCTTTGTCGATTCCAGTAGTTGGTTAATATATATGTTTTTGATCATAATTTTGGAAAACTAATTTAGCAAGAAGACAATATCTTTAACACCTATCAACATTCCATTCTGTTTCTCATTTCTACCACTGTTCCCACCTTGTAAATCATGTTCAATGTTACTATTACTTCCTTGGAATCCAGCTATTAACTTAAACTAGAGAAAATTGTGTGAGTAAAAATAGTCATAAAATAATTTAGAAAATATCATGAAACCTTATATTCAATCTAAAACACCCTAGGATTAACCAAGGTTATTTATTCTCATATTATATTGAAATACTTCAAATCGGTTTGAAATGAAAATGTGATTTATTCAAAGTATATCCCTATGGAGTGTCGTAACCAAGATTGCAGCAAGGTCCATTGTCGTGCACCATTTCCTGTTCGAGTCTAGATCATAGTGGTGTTTTTGGGTTTTACCCCTACGTACATCTGTGCCAGAGCCACCTCTACCTGCTCGTATCTAGACAAGGATGTATTGCTTGTAAAACCCACAAAATATTTACATTACCAATTATATTGGATGTTATTGTATACTTATCCTCAATTTCTATCTTAGGGTAATGTTCTCTAATCATAGTTTTTATAAATATAGTTTCTAAGGCGTGTACTAAACTTCCTCAGATACCTACCGTAATTCCCATACCACAGAATCTATGAGCCGATGCATTATTTTTATACATTTGTATGATTACAAGGAATCAAGTCCTAAAGGACGGATCATTTTAGTAGTCTTGGAAACAAGATACATACAAAAGTTCAACATTACAACTTGAAAAGAAAAACAACACTAAATTTTTCCATTAGAATCATCAAAGCTTCCATGATTATGCCTACAAGTCACTCATAAATAACTTCTTCATATCCTAGGAAAATGAAACATATAATAGCGGTGTGCTCAAATGCTCAGTAAGTGTAAGAAATACAGTGGAAGATAACATAAACATTAGGCATGGTGAATAATTGGAAACATATGCCTTTACAAATAATAAACATGAACACTTTGTGGCAGGAATATGATCTATGTAAATGATTACATAATAAATCATAGTCATGGTTGTTATACTAGTCGAATAACCACATGAAATATCAATATCTAATCTCATAATGATTGAATGCATAATGCCAGAAATCCTAACAACATAATCAAGGCCTCGTGCCAATACTACAAATAAGATTTTGTCAAGGCCTTATGACAAGACACTAATTTGTATCATGAGACATACCGATGCATCTAGGAGATATAGAGGACTCCTCCCATCACATAAAAATTCCAATTCATTCCTCATATGAAATGATTGAAACATAACATACACATTCATATTAAAACTAGCATACAAAATGTTAAAACTTTATCCACAAACCATGAATGTTATAAAAATAGCACACCCACAGTCATACATAACTCATTAAATAGAATATGTATGATTTTATTTTAATATATTAACCACAATCAAGAATAATGAAGGATATTGACATAGATGAAAATAATCATCAAATCTATTTCAGAGAAATATCCCCCTTTTTCTTGAAAAAATTTAAAAGTCACACTATTTGTCAAGAAGACATTTAAAAATAGATTTTTGAATAAAAGTGCCCAATTCCACATTGAAAATTTTAAAAGGAATTTTAATTTTTAAAATTTAATCTCTATATAAATAAATCCTTAAAACCTTTTTTAAAACATGGACATTAAAGAGAAATAATTAAAATAATAAATCTTTAAAACATTTAAAATGATATTTAAGTTAGAGTTCCTAACCAAAAGAGAGACACTTGAATACAAATAATTTATGTAATAAAAACATTATAATATCTTGAGAATAAAGGGATTCATGATATAATATGTCAAAGTACATTATATACACCATATAAAATTGAATTGGAGTATAACAACAAAGAAGTCTCAATGAAATGTAAACTGAGATGAAATATCTTATAAAGACCGTATCCTTAGGTTAAGGATAAATAAATGACATAATTATGAGTGACAAATATAAATACACTCAATATTATTGGATATTAAGTGTAAATCAATCAGATGACATTCACACATATTTTTGTAAAAACAACGCCAATGAATTAGATGTTTAACTCAATAAATGGAGACTGAGTTAAAATTACTCTTATCAAGTTCATATCAATGACTTGAGAATTTATTAATGGATTGATTATGTGCATAAAAAGTATATCCACATAAATGGATGTGTAAATTACTACACAAAAAATAAATAGTGATTCCACACATAATCATGGAGTAAAATAATCAATGATGTATGCGTAAAGCCTAATGAGTGGTAATTGAAATTTAAAATTCCCATACCGAATTGTTAACTTATGAAACATACAACCCATGAAGGAAGGATCATACAATAAAGATGTAAATACCCATAAAATAAAGTATATTACACCAAGAATACAATCATTTATAGTACATACGTCACCCAAAATGAAATAGTGTCCAATTTAGCATGAATCTCACGGGAATAAAAAGTGAGATGAAAACACTTACTTCATTGTAATCAATCATGTCGTATGACCAAAAGATAATAACTACAAAATTAATCACACCATACCATGAATATAAATAGAATCATGATAATGTCAATCAAATTGCAGTACACAATGCACCACATCCAATAAATAAGTGGCGAACAATGGAAATCTCACGAAATTAAAAGTGAGACAAGAAACCCCTTACCTCAAGTCCGACTTGTCTTATATATTACTTGTTTATCCTGAATAATAAACATATGTTAATTTCTACTTGATTAAGAATATTTTTAAAGTTTAATATTCATTTTATATCACTTATTATCTTTCTATAACAATTAGTTAATTATTTGAGTTCATATTGGATATTTTATCGATGTTCGGAACTTTAGTCCAACATGAACTTGTAATAATTACAATTTTTCCATGTTGTCAATACTCCATTATATCTAGAAAGATATAACTGATTTAGATATCATATATATATATATATATATTATATCTAGTATATACATTTATTTCTAATAGTACATAATATTTTAAGATAAGAAACGAAATGCACCATTCATGGAGACGGCAAGTCGTAGGGGTGTCCAGACCCAGCCCGACCCGACTAA
This sequence comes from Viscum album, assembly GCA_963277665.1. Lineage (NCBI taxonomy): Eukaryota > Viridiplantae > Streptophyta > Magnoliopsida > Santalales > Viscaceae > Viscum > Viscum album. The sequence continues at coordinate 497,148,456 of OY728132.1, forward strand.
CCCGACCCGACCCGACCGGGTGGGGTCGGGTTGGGTCGGGTTCAAGATTTCATATTCACCGGTCGGGTCATTTCGGGTTGACCCGTGATCGGGTTGGGTCGGGTCACGGGTTGGGAGAAAAATTACCCAACCCGACCCAACCAACCCGTCACTACCCCTGCGCATCTTTTGGACCCGTGCGCTACCTCGCTCCACCGTCGTCTGTGACCACCGCATACCCACACGCCGGCTTCGCCTCCACCTCCATCTCTAACACGACCTCCATCCTTCACCCCAGATCCACCGGAGAAAACCTGCATATGAGAAAAATAGGCATCCCAATACTGGTCTTCAAACTGAGCATTGTTTCCCCATTTCGCTGGTGCAGCATCCGCAACAATGGAATACAACTGCTCCAATTCCACTGTCTTCATCAATGTAACTACAATCAGACTCATGTAAGAAGAAAAATCCCATATCCAAAAACCTCATGACTGCCATTAAAAACCCGATTGAAGAAGGAAGTGATGTTCCACGACTCCAGATCTATCAAAGCAATCCACAGAAAACTTTCTTCGTCGTGGCCCATCGGTTTTCAGTGGAGGTTGTCAGAACCAACTTGTAAAGACATTTAAACCTAGAAAACCTTCGCAATGGTGCTCGATGGTCTCCTACCACTTCCTCGGCTTCATCGATCTCCGACGAGCTCAGTTAGATTCCAAATGCTCTTCATCAGTGGATCAGTTGGAATTGTCAGTTCAACTCAGTCGAAAACAGATCAGCCAACGACCTCAAATCAGGGGTTTCTTTCTTCAAATATCACTCCCTATCCGGATTCAATTTCTCCGATGTGAACCTCCTCCTCAATGAATCTGTCTGAACCTGCGTTGATTAAGAACGAGGGCGGCGAGCTGAGATCAAAATTTCATGCACAGCGGCCTGAGATCAAAATAAAATTGTCAGGAGGAGATCACGACTGACCAAGCGCGCTGATGAACTGGATCACGATCAGTCTGGGATGAAGCAGATCACCCATCTTTAACCCTCGATGGTTGTCAGCGAGGAAGAAATAGAGTCGCAGGGAGGATAATGGGAAGGAGGCGTGTGTGGTGGGATAATAATCAGCGACGATGATTTTTTTTACATAACCTGATCGACCCGTCGACCCGATCAACCCAACCCAATGTGATACGGGTTGGGTCAGGTCGGGTCCGAAAAAATTGAATATAACCCGACCCGACCCGACCCGACCCATGGACAGCCCTAGTAAGTCGTACGTACACATGATAACTACTTTAATTTCTATTTTTTATTTTAATGGAATTAAAACAAAATGATACATAGGTATAATATAATTAAAATATAATATCATATATAATATCATATATAATATCATTAACTCCATACTTTATATGTCCCACACAAGTCATTAACGAGTCATATCACTTTGAGGGGCGTTAGTCCGCACATCCTCAAATGAAATTATCGTGTTATACCCATAATAGAAACCATAAAGGTATGGTATAAATGGAAAATACATAAGCACAAATAAAACATAAACATAATATATATCATATATAAATAAATTTCCATATTAATGGCCACCATGAAAGGTGGTAGGAGATAATCGAACAATCATCGTTTCGTGAGGTGTCAGTTTGCCAACCACAGAAACAATATGTTCTTCACCCATTAGATGAAGGTGTGTGTAATTGTAGTTAGAATACTTCTCATAAAAACATCCTAGTATGTTTAGGATACTGTTTTTGTTATAATATATTGGAATAAAAATATTTTAGGGTGTTGGAAAAGTAAAATGAAAGAAAAAAACAAACGAATTTAAGAGAAACCATTACCTTTAATTTGGGTAACTTCATTTGGTTAGAACCAAAATGACTTCTCAATGTGACTTCTATCTAAATTCTGGATTCTAGGTGTAATAGAGTGATATTGAGAGCTTATTTGGGCAGGTTTTGTATGATCCAAGGGGATTGATATGTGTGTGTAATGGGTTAGAAGTGGTGTCCTTTTATAAAGGTGAGGAGGTACTCTTTAGGAAAGTGTGAAAATATTATTTTATTATACTGTGATATTCAGTTTCTAGTGGTCAAAAACTAATTAAATTCGAATATAATATGAATCATGGTGGAAATAAAATCATCCAATAATAATTGGATAGGTTTTGAATATATTTTTAACATTAATAATCTTATTAATTTAAATCATTTATTAATGAGGTAAATACTACATCATTATTGTGTCATAAATAATTTACATTAATTGATGTCTAAATTTTTTTAAAAAATACCATAATGTTGGTAATTTTTTAGCTTTCAAATTAATATTTATAGTCTATAATATGGATTATATAACTCCATAAAAAAATTTATATACTAAAAGATATTTGTTAATGTCATTTTTGTCTTTACTTTATGTTAATTAAAATAAAGTGTCATTATCACTCTTAAGTGGATCCATGGGGTCTCAAAATTGACCCAAGTATGACCATGGTCGGCCATGACTCATAAAATAAGGTTAGGACAAGTTTTATGGTAATTTTTTATTATTATAATATTCTTTTTACCTTGGATTACCCTATTTACCATTAAGCACGGTAAATAAAAGTCAAAATGTTACTATACACCAAAAAATATTTTCATCTTATTGAACCAAATTTTACTTGCTAATAACGACCATGTATGTTGGATTTTATAAATTCAAATCAATTAAGCCATAAAAATTTATTTAAATGAAATTTTCAGTTTTTTAACTTCTACTAAGTGGTTTTACTTTTCATAAAAAATTGACGTTTTCTAGCAAAATACTAAAAATTCAGCCTATGCTATATTTGATATTCTGAATTAAAAAATGATGTATATTTTACCAAATTCAAAACATATAAGTTTCTTTAATTAATTTAAAATTAAATCTCATTTTCAAAACAAATGGCTTGTTTTTCATAAATAATAACTATCAAAAGATTGACACTTGTTTATGTATAATTTTAAAGTGAAATTAATTCCAATGACCACCATTGAATTAAATAGTAAAAATTCAATTTATTTATTCTTCAAAACCATTCATGTTTATAATTTAACACTATAATTTATTTTGAATAAAAATGTTGTTTTCAATTAAAATATAGTATTTTCACTATTCACCCAAATATGAAAGTTATCAGAAATACACCAAAAATTTATCGAAACTTAAATTTTATGTCCCGATTCTAAATAAGAAGTTTATTTTGTCCAATTGAATATATAAAAGTGTCAAATATTGGATTTAAAAAGGGTTATGCACTAAAATGCAGTAAAATTTCATTTTTTTTAAAATACTTCATTTATCTGAAAAAATGAATTTGTTCTTAAATTATGTCTAAGAAACACATAATATGGATGTTAAAATTATATGGAATATAAAAAATTTAAAATTTAGTTAACACTATTCATAACTTCTTTTGAACGGCTAGTATGGTAAGTCGTCGTGCGCTTGAACTCGATGTTGTGTGAGGTGCAAGCTATTGAATTAAATTAAAGAGATATTGTACTATGAAACTTGGGGTGTTACATTAATGAAACTTTCAATGTATATGATTTAATTGGAAACTTAAAAAACATTGAATATTTATTTATGGAATAAATAGAATATTGTTTTAAATATTATGTTAAGCTAATAAAACATATTCCTTGCAATTTGGAATTGATATTATAATTACTTTTAATAAAAAATATTTTTCCATCTTATATAAAATAAAAACTATTGTTTATAAAATTAGTTATTTATATTTCCCGAAAATGAAAAAAAAACGATAAATATTCTTATAATAAAACTTTTTTTATTAAAAATAGTCATTAATAATATTATCCCACATATATATTGTAAGATTAAAATAATATTTATCCAAAAACGGGTTGTATTTTTTATGTGCAATAATACAAAAATTACTTTCTTATTACCAAATAAATTTTATTATTGGGAATTAATATTATATATTAAATGTCATGTTAAAATTATTAAATAATATAAATTCTATTTTTTGTTGAAAAAATTAGCTATGTTGGCCGAAAATGAGGATACCACAATAAGGGTAAATTCGAATAAAATGGATTTTCACATAGGAAAACCAAACAATTCTTGTTAAAAATTTGTTTTATAATTCAATTTGGAGTGATTATAGAGATTAAATATTAACCAGCCCATTATTAACCGTTCTTGGATCATTTCACATTGAATAATTGATGGAATTATTGAAAATAATGATATGTTATAAAAAATTACGTGCCTTTTTACTTATCAAAGGATCCCACTATTTATCCATTTATATATCCATTGCAATTATATAGATCAGAAATGAATACATATATTTCTCTTATAAAATGAAAACCCACTTCATAGAATCAATAGTCTCCCAAAAGTTTATGTTATGGAGCCTTAATGAGTTATACAAGGGAGAACATATAAAGGAAGAGGTAATTCCCTCAACCCAAATCTCTTAATCTATCTCTTTATATTCCCCCATCATGTTCCATCCATCCTTGATGATATGAAAACAAAATCTATTTTATTTTTATGATATTTTATTAAAAATCTAATATAAACTATATAAATTCTACTAAAATTACTTATATAAATGAAAATATCAAGTGTGTTTCCTCAGACTATGCCATACATGAATTGTGGGAAATATTTTTCATAAACACATTAAATGGACATTAATAAATTATTTATAAAAAAAATAAAAGATATATTACATCATGAATATTTTATTTTTATAAACCCCCTTTTTTAATAAAAAATAATATCATTGTCCAAGTCTGTACAGACTATCACCATTATGGATGGATGTATATAATTTATCAATAAATGCCTAAAATTAGTGATTTTTAACATTTTTATAATTATTAAAAAATATTATTTTACCCTATAAGTTTAATGTAATTAAAATAATCTAAAATATATAAGTAATATTAATGATATACTATTATGGTGACATTAACCACCTCAAATTAATTGATCAAAAAACCTTTCAAAATATGGGTCCATTTTGAGAAAACCTATGATACAATATAAATATTGTTGTAGTGTAGTAATAAATTACATAAATATAATAATTTATTGGGATCATGTTATTTTTTTACAATACCATTGACCATGTGAAACAACTCAAAATGGTTATGGTGATATTAACCAAACAACCCTTTTATCAAACTAAAGTTGAAATTGTATTAAAATTAAATAAAATATTATATAACATACCTTAATATGTAAAATATAAATTAATAAAAAAATTATGAATGTTAAAAAACCAATTATTTTGTTATACATGATGTTAGGATGACATTAAGAATGAATCGATATCTAAGGTAGGTTTTTTATCTCTATTTTGCTTCATTAAGGTATGACTCATGATCATTCCATTATCATTTATCTAGTTCATGTATTGGACATGGATTTTTTTTAAACAGAAAATAAATATAGTTTATATTAAAATTCATCTGAGGTTTCACCTATAATGTATTTTCATTTCCAAATTTTATGATGTTGGAAGGGTTTTTTAAAATTAGATACCCTTTCATTTAGTTTTTATATTTCATTGTGAAATTTGAAAATCTATACATAGATTCACCCCTGATGATTTTATATTGAATTTTATCTTCCTATTAAGGTAAAATGACATTAAATTTATTTGACATACCTTTATTAATTTATTCTTAAAAAATAATAACAAATTAGATAATATTTCCCATCCTCTTAATGATAGTTTCACTTCATTTTCATAATTTCCATTTCCACTAATGTTATGTTTTTTAATTAGATTTTTTTTATTTATATCATTCAAATATTATAGTTTTTGTATAATATTTTTAAAATAACGCATTACATATCAATTTTATGATCTAATATTTAAAAAAACGTTTTTAGAAAAAAGAGATCATTTAGAACAACTATATTTAATTTTTAGTAATGAATTATCTTTCTTTTTATCATATTTTTGTCGCCTATAATAATATATTTTAACCATATTTTTCATATATTTTCATAAAATATAATCCTAGTAAAGTATAAATTTCTTTGGAAATAATATATGTTTTATTCTCCCGTTGAAATTCTTATTTTTAAGAAAACTTGACTCAATTGAATTCTGTGATATCTTATCTTTGGATATGTGTCAGATAAAAAAAACGTTCTGCACCATGGAGAGAATTTTAAAATTATATTTATTTTATGAGGGATTCCCTTATTTAAGAATTATATTAATGTAATATAATAAGTCTATTCATTCAATATAATATATAATGATCATTTTGAAAAGCATCACCAATGTAGTTGGTAATTATTCTTTCTTATCCTAGCACCATTTCAATAATTTCCCAACATGTGAAATTTTTTTTCAAAGAAAAATTATTAATTAATAAATAATGAACATTAAAAATTATTTTATCCCTTCGTAAAATGTGAATCCTTATTGAATATATTTAATTTATTATTTGAGACAAGATTATGAAACCCACTTCTTCCACATTGAGTTTATCATTCTTTTGCATTATGTATGGTTTCTTTTCATTATGTTGAATATATATAAATGTATGTATGTATTATTTTTCTTTTATTTAAATATATCCCATATTTATATATCCATATAATTAATTGGTTGTTGATTTCAACCATGAGATAACATGTATGGTGCATGAGCCGTTTGACATTGAAAACAATGTGATGTGATGGGTGAGACTATAAATTTATATCCCTCAACTAATTTAGGTGTCACATTAAATATACTGAGAAAATATGAAAATTAATGGGGATTGAATCTAATTCCCCATTAAAATATGTCCATTATTTTGTGGGGATGGTCGTTTAACCCTATCATATATGGGACTTGGTCCACTATGTTTATAGGACTGAGGAGTGAACCATATCCAAAAAGGATCATTTTTTATAATGACTTTCTTATTAGTGATCCTTAACTTATTCTTATCACACGATGTTAAATATTTTTACCACACATGTATGATTCCTTCAATATATGATATAATTTCCTCATTATTTGTTTTCTTTATAAGCTAACACTCTAATATCATTGAACATATTTTTTATTTTGAAGATAAATGTCCCTCATTCATTATTTACTCAAAAATATTATTGTTCAATATTTATTTTAACATTAAATTTACCCTTGATAACGCATTATCATTTTCATAAAATCTAAACAATTATTAACATGTTGATAAATTTTACAACATTAATTGTTTTTTCTCAAAACTTATTATATGTTAATTTCCAACGTTTTAAATATGAGTATAACTTGTGATAATTATAGATTCAATTCTAGTTTTCCTTATTAATAATTTTTTTAACAAGTTTAATTAAAACAAATCTGCATAATTGTTACTTAAATACACAAAACTAAGTGGTTCTCCACACTATATCAGTTTTTTTAAATGAAATTTTTTAGTTTTAGTTATGAAGTAAAATTAATATATGATTATATATGGAATAAATAGTTTTCATAGAAGATGGGTTTAGTTATTTTTTTGGATTTTTCATGTTATATTATGGAATGGTATTTGAAAATACTAATAAAAAAACTAGGAATATGTCTACGTGATAAGGCTTTGTATAGTATTATACCAAGATTTTTTTTATACTAATATTGTGTAAGTTTACTACCAAAAACATAAATATATGGAAAGTTCAGGTTGATGTAGAATTCGTTATAGTTTTACATATGGGTAGAAAACCTAAAAGGGTGTAATGGGTGATAACATAACCATCACTTGGTTAATGAAATTAACCATTTATGGTTATTATAATTATCTTATGATGTTAATTCATCATCACTCCAATTAACCATTTTTTGGTTTTTATAATGGTTAATGAACAAAGGAAAAAATTTAACAATGGATTCCTAAGATAATGAAAAGATATTCCAAATTAGACACCCAATTGATTATAGGAGGGATTAATAATACTATTGATTTTAAAAAAAACATTTTTCAAGAATTTTGAAAATATATTATATATTTATTTGACTCTCTAATAATAAAAAATTATAGAAAGGAGATTTTTAATTGAAATTCTTGTGATAAATATGATGATGAAAAGTAATATTCAATATCATTAATGTAATAATTGTGGGAAAAGAGCCCAAGGAAAATATCTCAAAGGAAAAGGAAGATAATTGAATTCTAATAATGGATGGAATTATGTAATAATATTTTTAGTTAACTGAAAACATTCTGTTGAAATTTTGGGAAAAAATTATATTTTCCCTTAGGATCCAATAGTAATTTGATGTTTTAAATGTGATGAATTTTATATCTATCTAAAATAGTGCACTTATCTAAGGGATTATGATGAAAAAGACACCAAAAACTCTCAGATAATGATGATAAGGAAACCCCTATTAGGTAATGATTATTTTAGTGGATAGTTATAAAGATTTAGTGATAGGTATACTTATTCATCACTCTTGATTAGATGATGTGTATTTTCATATAATATTTCATTGGCACTTAGCAATTGAAATAAAAAGTATAAGTGGTAGAAATATTGTTTAAATTTATATGAATGTTTATCAAGGATTGAATGATTAAAATTCGTGTTAAAATTATTATCATTCCATTAGATTTATTTTATGTGATATGTGAAATGAATTTGCCCACTCTAACTGGGGAAACATTTTTTGAAAAGAAAAATCACATTTCATATCACCTTATTATAGTGAATCAATTTAAGGATGTTTATTCACATCATATATAAATAAATTAAATAATATCGATGTTGACACTATATAATGACAAAATAATCCGAAAAATGGTTCGTGAAATAATTCAATATTATGGTCAGACCTATTATGTGGGAAAAATTCTTTTTCTTATTTTTTAATGATGACATTTTTCTAGAAGAATATCATTATCCTATTCTATATCTTATAAAACATTAAATATTTTCATTATTATGTAATAATTTAAATTATGAGGACTAAATTTTTTAATATAAGAGAATATAAAACCCCTATATTGTAAATTACACCTCCCTTAAAACCAAATGTATTCAATTGTTTTCTTTAAACAAAACCCCAATCCCAATGATATCATAAAACATTATATAACCACTAAAACGATGTTGTATAATGAATGGGTAAAAATGGAAATATTGAAATTAGGAATTATATGTGTAAAGAAACATAATGGACCTAATTAATAATAAAGATATTATAAAAATAAATTGTTGTTCCTAAATAACTAATAATGTAACCTTATGCATAAAAATGTATTTTTTTTTCTAAAAGCATGTGTTTATATGATTTAATTTTATAATCTAAATTTATTAGATATATATAGGGTATTTTTATATGAATGATATAATTCTCATAATAATAATAGAATAACACAAATTTTTTAATAAATTAATGGTAAATAAGAATAATGAAAGGAAACATCTTTAAACACATTTTATAATAAAAATATATATATTTATATTTTACATTTGAATTAAAAATTGAAATTCTAAAACTAGAGAATTATAAATTTAATAAATAATTTTCATTATTGGTTTAAGTCATAAATATTAGATTAAATTTAATTATTTAGATATTTAAAAAAATATTATTTTAATTTTAAATACTAAAAAATAATGTTTTTCAAAAAAAATTTAATTTTTAATTAATTTTTATAGGAATATAATTACATAAGAATTTATAAAAAATTGAATTTATTATTATGTAATAAAAATTATTAATTACAAATTATTATTTTTAAATTAGAAAACAAATTTGAAGAATTTTTTATGTTAGATAACTACCACATCTAATAAAAATATTATACAAGCCTATTTGAAAATAAAATATTATTTTTTACAAAAATTGGTTTTTTATTGAAAACCACAAAAAATAATTAGTTCTTCAATAAATGATTTTCTCATATAAATAAATAACATTTATAATTTTATACCACAAAAAAAACATATCCTATAAAAACAATGTTTCGAAATAATATATTTTAAGTGTTATATAGAGTTATACTAAAATTAATTTCAATAAATATTATATTTTTAAAATAAATATTTTCAAATTTCTAATATGAAATTTGAATGTATTAAATAAATTTTATTTTATTTTTTTCATTAAAATTAGTAACATATTGTAAAAATGATGTTATGAAAATATTAGAAATTTTATTTTTAATGGGGTTTGACCAAGAAAAAATTGTTAATACATACTAAAAACATATGGGATGGTCTTTTTATTTAGAGTGCTGAATTAATATCATACCTAGTACATTGTTGGAACCATTATCCAGGAATAATGGAATGAAATTACTGTAATCTACTGGGATTTTATGAAAATTCTTTAATCATTAATTATTAAGAAGCTCACTTTATCAATATTCTTCTACCAATTAAAAAGATGCAGATAACAAGAAAAACATAACAAGTCTCCTTTCATCGCCCCTAGCTTCCTAGAAGACCTGATCTTTCTAAAGGAGAAATATAATGATCCTTATGGAGTCACTTAATAGAGACCATCCAAAGGGAGATGTAATGATTTTATCTCAACTCTCATAGTTCATCTATTCTTCACCCCCATATACCCTCTTCCTCAAATAGAATAACAAAATAATCATTTTTAATAATATTCAAAATTATTATACTATTGTAATATCCATTTTATACCATTATATTAATCTATTTATAAAATTAATAATGTCTTCATGCGTTTTTGTGGAAAACCTCCTCCTTGAATGGGATGTTCAATTTTTCATATAAAGTCAAAATTACCATAAATTTTTTTTATATAATTAAAAAATATAAAAATTATAACATGTAATAGAAATAATATTATAATTATTTTTTAAAATCCATTCCTGACATTTATAAATTTTCACAAGAATCCATTTATGTGTAAAAAACCTTATTCATGAAATGATATAGTTCATTTCTCCATAACTGCCTATCATAGAAAATTTTGTACTTGTATCTAAATTTAAAAAAAAATATATTTAAAACAATATTATTATTATTTAATCATATCATCAGATAATATAAAAATAACATTATAGAAAAATTGTTAAAGTATCATTAACCACCTTAAATGAATTGATTACGGAATCATTCTATTTTTCCTTATTTTTTGTCAATGTGTGCAACTATCACGAACCAAATCTGGCCGCCACAAAAACTGGTGCCAAACCCAGCCCATGATAAGGTTCTTAGGGAATTACCTATCCCCATGGGGTATCACATGTTCTCTAATATCATATATTTTAGTTGGGGAATGATTTACCAGATTGTGGTTACATAAAACATAAAAAATGATTAACTGAATATGAAAAATTCATAAGAAATGAGGTTTACAAAGAATCCAGAACTGAATACATATGTTTGAAAATATTAAAAGGGGTACAAATACACATAAAACAGCATAATAACATCCCCATGGACTCCACACGACAAGGGGTCATCACCCACAAGTCGTCTCCACAATGTCGCACCATGGATGGGAACTAATCCATGATCCACTATCTCCCAAAGACTTTACTTTTCCCATGTCAATCATGTCCAAGTCTACATACACCCATGGGATATAATTACGGTGTGAGAATTATCTCAATATTATACCACCAATATATTTCATAGGGTAACCAATACAATATAAAAAGAATTCCATTTTTTACACAAGAAGCGATGGAAATAATTTCTAAAGATTGAAACATTCAAATATAAACAGTTTATCAAGGGTCTTATTCCACTAATAATCACATATTTTAAAAAAATTAATCTACATTATTTTCCATAAAAGTGAACTATATTCCAGAGATAATTACACTAGATTCAATGAGCACCAATCTCGGGAACACCCCTAAGCACTATGTAGTCTCGGACCACATGTACCCCGTTCCTCAGTGTAAAGTGAGCATGGAAAAATTTGTTCTCTTTCATTATCCACTAGTAGAGAAAATACCCATAACCTTGTAGTCCCCAATCATCATCAATATTGTTTTAATAGTGTTGTATCTACCTATTTTTTTCAGTGAAACAAGGACAAAACCCATCCGGATCACTGGTATACTAGTACATATCTGCCCTCCTAGGTACCCGGGATTCCCACTTTGTGCTCAAACCATTATATCATGATAAAAAAATCTATTATCACATAAAAAAATCATTTCTGTTCATATTAAACTTAAAAAAATATCTACACAAGTTTTTCACCACTTACACCACTCAATAAAACCTTTAAAATTTCAAGAAAACAAGTTCACAAAATTTAACAATGCTTTAAATACAAAATCCCTTTAAAAATCACACATTGAACACCATGAGAAAACCCATATTCACCAAAAAATAATTTTTAGCGACCATAAAAATTCCATAACCCCGTTATATGGGTTATAAAACAACTCTATTTTCATAACCTAATATTGACTTGTTAAACAACAAATTTAATTCCAAATTGGTACCTAAAAATCATTTGCTCAATAAACACCACCAAAACCAGATCTCACACAAGGATAATAAATTATAATTGTGCTAAAATATAAATTCATCTAATTTATCTCATCTATAATTGATTACCCATGGAATCACCTCCCACAATAATGAAAACTCTTGAATATTTGTCTTAAATTACTACCGCACTAGTGCTGCACTATTAAGGAATTAGATCAATCCTAAAACCCACATAATAGACAATAAAACTCAGAATAAAACCCTAGGATCAAATCCATAATTGAATTATATTAGTAACATCATGAATAAATGGAAGAAACCCTATGAAATTTAATGAAACCCTAAGAAAGTTGAAAGAAGAAGGAATAAGACCCGCATACTTGAGGGATCTTGAATAAATCGCCCCAAATACTCTAGTAACTAAAATTTCAAATCAGAAAAAATGCAATTGAGGTTCAAATAAGTCATATAATGTAAATTGAGAACTGAAATGGGGAAAAATAGTAAAAATTGAATGATTTATAATGGTTACATGTTACATTTTTATATCTATATGAATTGAGAAAGGTTGAGATGTTTTGACCTAATATTAAAATTAAATGAGATCCAAATAGGGATAAACAAATATGGGGGTGCACCTAGGGATGTTTTCATTGAGTGGGAGATTTTATCACTGAAAAAATATAAAAATTGAATAAGGTATCAAATAAACAATTTTTTTTTAAAAAAAACTTGAAATGGGCTTTCGGGATGGCCCAATTCCCTATAAAAAACTCCAAATCCACCATTATTATGGATTCGTAAAGGGTCTATATTGATATGGTGGTGTTAATGGGTTAGGTTAGGCTATGTTGGAAGTGAAAGGGGTGAAACATATTGAAAAATGAAAGAGTTATAAAAGAAAAAATATTAATTTTTAAATCTGGAAACCGGCTCACGGTTTTCCCCAAATTTTGAAAACCCACCATTTCCACCAAAATGCATGGGAAACCCCCAAAACAAAGAATTAATGGAAATTAATTGAAAAAATACATTTAAAATAAGTCATATTTTTGAAAATTCTCTCCACCATGAAAACTATTTGTCCTGGGTAGTCATCCTAATGCTTCATCAGAAAACATTAATGGGTAATCTTTCTCAACCCATGACTTATAGCCCCATGTAACATGTGAATCATTAACAGGTTTCCAAAGAAACCAAGCCAGTGGAATAGACATTCTCCAAAGAACCTTTTAATTGAAGTCCACAATTCTCACTGGATGCTCAAAAACAAATAAAGCAGGATATATATCCAACTCCTCCAAATTCAGTACATGGGTTGGATTCGGGTTATATGTATACAACTAGGATACATGGAAGACTTCATGGATGGATTTTAATTGAGAAGTGAAGTACAGTCTATATACCACCTTTCTAATACACTGATTGATCTCAAAAGTTTAGATATACCGCAGGGTCAGCTTCCCTTGCATTCCCAGTCCATGATGGCCCTAATGAGGGGCCACATTCAAGAATACCCTATCACCCAAAGAAATCACTAGGTCTTGATGCCTCTCCTCAGTATATGATTTATGGAGACACTAAGCTATCAATAAGTGCTTTATGATCAACTTTACCTTCTCAGACATCTCCTATACAAGAAATGTCCCCAAAAGTGAGCTATCACCTACCTCAACCCAACACTATGGGGACCAACAATGATGACCATGGAGCGCCTCAAAAGGATCCATTCGAACCATGTATTGGTAACTGTTTTTATAATCAAACTCAACCGAACCCAAATGGATATCCCAAGAACCTCCAAAGTCCAAGACACATGCACAGAGCATGTCTTCCAAAATCTGATTCACTCACTCTGTTTGACCATCCTTTTGAGGATGGTATGTCGTTCATATCTTAATCTGATACCCCAAGGCCTTCTAAAGGCCTTCCCAAAATAGAGAAGTGAAATGGGGGTCTCTATCTGAGAGAACTACTGAAGGAACACCATAGAGCCTTACCACCTCCTAAAGATAAAAAAGGGCCAACTCATCCACAGTAGAAATATCGTTGAACATAATGAAGTGGGGTGATTTGGTCAGATGATAAATCACCACTTTAATGGAATTCTTATGCCGAGAAGTATGAGGAAATCCAAAAATGAAGTCCATGGTGACCGCTTACCAGTTTCATGTAGGAATGGGTAACTGATGGAGAAAATAGGAGGGCCTTTGATTCTTTGGTTTCACCTACTGGAATGTGTAGCATCTCAACACGAAGTCCACAATGTATCATCTCATACCAAGCCACCATAACTGCTGAAGAACATCATAAAATATTTTGGTGTCACTTAGTTGGACAACCAAATGAGACTGGTGGCAATCATGTATCAACAAATTCCTTTGAGATAACGACACTACTAAATGTCCCTTGAAGCATAGGATTCCCTCAGGAGACTATGAACAATCAGAATAAGTCTCCCCACCATGGATAAAGTACCTCGACTATTGATAAAGCTTATCACTAGGTTGTTCCCTCTGAATCAACCCCAAGAGAGAAGGAGTTAACTGAATGCTCTCCAGGAATGCACCTCTATTGTGATCCTTCATCTCTGCATACATCTGAGCAAAGACCCCCTTTAAAGTCTACTGATCACTATACTTCCTCAAATACTGCACTGTAACTCTTCTGCTCAAGGTGTCGGACACCACATTACCCTTTCCGAGGGTATAGACAATGTAAATGTCAAACCCTTTTAAGTACTCGATCCAACGACACTGCCTCAAGTTGAGGCCCTTCTACGAGAAGATATAGGACAAGCTTTTGTGATCAAAGTAGACCAAAAACTTCTCCCCAATGATTTAGTGATACCAAGTCTTTAAATCATGCATCACGAATTCTAACTCCAAGTCGTGGGTCAGGTAATTCTTTTCATGTAGTCGGAGTTTGTAAGAGCCATACGCTACCATGTTATCATTTTGTATACGCACACACCCATGACCCATACCTAAAGCATCATAATACACCACATATCCCTTTCTATACTCTGTAAAAATCATAATGGAGGTGTTAGTCAACCACTTATTTATCTCTTCAAAGGATTCCTATCATTCTATGCCCCTTACATACTTCACCCCTTTCTAGGTGAGCATGGTCATCGATGAAGTAATACAAGAGAAAGCCCCAATGAATCGCTTATAATAACCAGCCTTGCTATGGAAACTCCTGATCACAAACACCTTCTTCGGTTGCTCCAATGAAATGGATGCACTGATCTTATCGGGGTCCACTAAAAACCCTTACTATGAGATCACATGCCCCAGAAATTTCACCTCCCTGATCCTGAAAGTGCACCTTGAAAACTTTTCGTAGAGGGGGAGATTCCAAAATGTGCCCAAAATTATCCTCATGTGATGTTCATGTTCCTCCTCGGTTCCCAAATAAAATAGTATATCATCCAAAAGCACCGTGAGAAAAGAATCAGGATACTGATGGAACACCCTATTCATGAGTGTAATAAAAACTGTTGGAGAATTGGAAAATCCAAATATCATGACCAATTACTCGAAGTGGATGTACCTTCTTCAAAAGGTAATCTTTGGGATATTTACCACTTTCACCCTGAGTTGATGATAGCCCTAATGAAAGACTATTTTAGAAAACCACCATGACCCCTTTAACTAATCATACATGCCTTATATTCGGGGAAATAAATATTTGTTTTGGATTGTTACCTTATTCAGCTTCTAATAGTCAATGCACAACCATAGGGATTCGTCCTCCTTTTTATCAAACTACATCGGAGCGGCCCAAGGAGAGACACTCAGGAAAATGAATACATTAGATTCTAAGTCATCCAGATGTATCATTAATATACTTAGCTTGGTAGGGGCCATGTGATATAAGGGAAGAGAGATTAGGTGTGTTTTCAATGCCATATCAATTGAAAACTCCACATCCCGCTCCATGGGAAATCCAGAAAAATCATCCATAAATACCTCCAAACACTCGAAAACTACATCAGGTAGTACACCATCAGAATAATGACCATATTCCTCTATATCGATCAATAATAACCGAAAAACCCTCTCCTAACTCTGGGAGTGTATATCCTGCATGACTCGACCAAGGATCACATTTCCCATGAAAAACCTGATGACTCCCATCAGGTTTCATAATCTCAGTCGCTGATTATAACAATTGATGTGAGCCTAGAAGTTTAGAAGCCCATCGATTCCAAGAATTTTATCAAACAGATACAAATCTAAAACCAAGAGGTCCCACTCCATCTCAACCTCTAACACAGAAGATGAACTTGACGGGCACCTGAAACCCACTCCATCTTTCCTAGTGGCATCACCAACTCCACCACAAAAGAAAAAAACTAGATTGGAAAATTTAGTGTGTCTAAAACACTTGTAGAAATGAATTAAACCTAGGTGCTAATATCAAAATGAGTAGCATCTATAGAAGATGAAATCAATATGGTACCTCGAACTATCAATGATCCCTCCTCTAATACTACTTCTGCATGATCCACCACATGGAGATATCCGATCTATACCAAAGCATGAATTATTTTCTATGGATGTTCCCTAAAATGGATCTACTCGGATGATGACCCAGACCTACCATCAAACCATGAAAACTAGATCCCCCCATCCTCGACTACTCTGATTGTGCTATCACTCTTCTTGAAGCCAATAACCATACCCCATATTAATGTGGGCATGCCACCTCAAAAAAGCGCTACAAGTGACCCATACCTCCACATTGATAATAGGGCTTTAGAGGAAGTGGGAATTCTGGTCAGATGATCCCTGGAATCCCACACTAGTATCACAAGACCAATCTCACATCAGAATCCACAGATGAAAACTACTTGGAAGAGTGTCCTGAACTACCACTTCCCTTATTCATATATTCCTCCATCTACCTTTTTATCTCTGAACAGCTTCCACTTCCCACTACTAATACAATTCACGAGAAAACAACCCTCCCTTTCTGGTCAATCTCCATCATGCACTCCTGATCAACCACCTCAGCATAGGTCCTCATAAGAAATAAGAAAACATGGTATTATATATATAGTTGTAAGAATTTCTCAAACTTCCACGCCTTCGCTTTCTCATTAGACATGATTTTATGGGAATACTGAACCAGCTCAGTGGAATAGTTGGCATACTCTATCATAGATAGATCCCCTAGAACATGATCCATTAACTTTGAGGAAGTGGCATATGCCAAGACCTCAGTTCAGTACTATTCATTAAAAAAACCTTGAAATCTCCCTAGTGCATCTGGTCATTCATCCCTGTTTGAAGTATCGATTCCCACCACCTGACGCAAGGACCCTCCAACAGAAAATATGTAAACTTCACCTTGAGTTCCTCGGGTATATCCAGGAACTAGAATATGAACTCAATCTTTTAGATCCATTCCTCTTCTTTCGGGGGTTCTACGATACCCCGAAAGTAGGAGGTTTATTTTCCCAGAACTCCTGGGCCTTTTTCATCCTAGGAAAAACCTCATCTTCAATAAATATATCTGAAACAAGAGCTAATCCATGTCCCAATTCTGGGACAGCCAGAACCACAACCCTTACAATCATCTAATCAGGTGGTGTTGGAGAACATTCTCTCACTTCCTCCCATGGTTTCCTAAGAGCTTTCTAGGGAGGCATGTTGTTACTAAAAGGAAATAATCACAAGAGAAAAAAAATCACCATAGTTATGAAAAATTCAATCAATATAATCAAATATAATGAATCCAAAAACATCACAACAATAAAATAAACCACTACTTCACCCCCTCCTAATTTCCATGTGTAGTCTGTAGGCCACACATCTCACCTATAAGTGAATTCTAGTAAACAATTCCAATAATCCTAGGTGACTCAGGTCTTCCAAGAGAGGTGCAGACCAAGAAACCTACTCATGACCAAAACTCTGAGTCTCGATATTTCTAGATCCTTTCTAGCCCAACTCATCCCAAAATAATAATACAACCCAAAAGTATTAGCCAACATCTAATACCATTTTGTCGAGAACCGAATCTAGATGCCATCAAAACTGGCACCAATCCCATCTCGTGACAAGGCCAAATTGGAATTCCTTATCCCCATGGCCTAGAAAAAATTATCGTGTATCATATATTTGGTTTTGGGAGTGAGTTACCTGATTATGGTTTCATAAAACATCAACCAAATTGATAAACGAAATCTGAAAAATTTATACCAGTGAGGTTTATACAAAATTCATATTTGAATACATAGGTTCATACATATAAAAAGTGGTCCAAAGACACATAAAAACTGTAAAAAAACATTCCGAACGAATCCACAAGACTAGGGGTCATCACCCACAAACTTACTCCACAACGCCGCACAACTGATGGGAATTGATGCCCCAAACTGCCATCACCCAAAGCTCTTCCTTTTCCTGTGTCAAACATGACCAATTTTACATACACCCAAGGGGTGTAGGTAGGGTGTGAGCCTGATACCAATAGGATAACACCAATAGAATCAATAGTGTACACAATACAAGATAAAAGGCATGCCATTTTTGATACACACGAAGCGGTAGAAATAATTTCTAATGAATAAAACATTCAAATGTAAACAGTTTTTCAAGGGAATTTTTTCATGATTGAAAAATTTTAAGTAAAACATGTAAGATACGATATTTACAAGAAATAACCACCATATTCCATTGATAAATACAAAAAATTAAATGTGCATCAATCATAGTAACACCCCTAAGCACTAGGTAGTCTCAGACCCAATTACCTCGTACCTTGGTGTAAAGTATCCATAGAAAAATCCATTCTCATGCATGAGACACTAGAAGGGAACATACACATAACCTATTGGTCCCTAATAATCCTTAATATAGATTTTTTATTATTGTATTTATCAATTTTTCTTATTCAATATAGGTAAAAAATCCATCCAGATCACTAGCCTACTAGTACATATCTTCCCTCATATGTACCTGGGATTCCCCCTTTGTGCTCAAACCATTATATTAGGATACAAAAACCCATTATCACATAAACACATCAGTTATGGTCATTATCATCTCAAAAAATTAGCTACAATTTTTTTTAACACTTTCACCATTCAATATAAACATTATAATTTCATGAAAACAACTTAAAAAAATTTAATAATTCTTTACAAACAAAATCCCCTTAAAAATATCACATTGAACACCATTGAATCACCCATATTGACCAAAAAATAATTTTCACCACCCAAAACATTTCTATAAACCCATTACATGAGTTATGAAACAACCCCATTTTTATAACATAAGTTTGACATGTAAAACACCCAATTTAACACCAAATTGGTACCTAAAAATAATATTGTCAACAAACTCCACAAAAACCTGATTTTTCAGTAATGATAATAGATGATAAGTGTGATAATAATATCAATTCAGAATATATAACTCATCTAGTTTTTATTACACATTTAATCACCAACTATAACAATGAATCCCCTTAAATCTTTGTGTGAAAATCCTACTACACCACTGCTACCCACTATGGACTTAGATCCAGCCTAAAACCAATAGAATAGTCCGAGAAACTCAAAATAAAAAACTAGGTTAGAAGGAAATTTTTTTTACATTAGTAAATTCAAGAATAAATAGAATAAACCCTTGGAAAATTGAATGAAACCTTCTGAAAATTGAAAGAAAATGGAAGGAGACCCACTTACTAGAGGGTTGTTGAAGAAATTTTCCCAAATACACTAGTATTTGAATTTGAAAACAACCAAAAATGAAAATAAGGATTGAATTCAGAAGAGAAGGTCAATTAAAAACTAAAATGGGGGAAACGTGTAAAAATTGAGGGTGTTATGAAAGAAACAAGATACCTTTTTAAATCTAGATGAAATGATAGGGGTTGAGATGTTTCGACCTAATATGAAATAAAAATGAGTTTCAAAAACGGAAAATGAATATGGGGGCATGCGTAGGGATGTTGTATTCTTGGGGGAGGTAAAGTAATCAAAAAATCAAAAAAATATAATAATATATTAAAAAACAATTTTTTCTTTTGAAATTGGAAATGGGCATATGGGTTTACCCAATTCCGTATACAACAACCAAAATCCACCATTATTATAGATTCCTAAAGGGCCCAAATTGATATGGTGGTGCTAATAGGTCAGGGGAGGTCATGTTGGAAGAATAATTAGTGAAACATGTTGAAAAATGAATGATTTATAAATGAAACAAAATTTATTTTCAAATCTGGAAATGAGGTCACGGTTTTCCCCAAATTTTAAAAACCCACTATTTCCACCAAAATGCATGAGAATCCCACAAAAAAAATAAAGAATAGAAATTAAATGAAAAATACATTTAAAATAAGTCATGTATTTGATATAAACTAATTAAAGTTTTTTCTATGGTAATAATAAGGGAAATAAAACTACATATTTTTCGAGAGCATGAAATTATTTTAGAAATAGAAGGGTCTGACCTTAAATATTTCATATTCTTGAGTATAAAGTCAATAATTAATCCTAGAAATTTGAAAATATTATTAGGTATAATGTTTAATATAATTAGTTTAAATATGATACAAAAAAATCATATAAAACAGATTGGACACTTTCAATCCGAATATAATTTTTCAGCCATAAATTTTTTTTAAACTAATCACGATTAATTTTCAAGAAAACTCATCACAACATTAAACATGATATGTTCCATTACCTTATCAAACTATTTATCCTGTGAATTTTTTTAAATGTGGTATGAATAAAAAATTATTATTAAGTGACATAAAATGATGAAAACCATTAGTCTTGTGAAAAACATTAAAATCCATAATAAAATTTCATAAAAAGATAAAATTTTTCCCAAAAAGGTAATTATAATTTTTTTAGAAAGATCATTTATATTACCTTTTGAATACAAATTTTTTCCCCATAAAATCATTTAAAATCATAGAAAAGTCATGCAGGTTCCTTGGGACAACATCTCATAGAACTATTATTGAACCCTTAAAAAGTTTTAAAAATCAGACAAAAAATATCCCAAATTAGTATCTATTAAACATCGTCATTACACAATGGTTTAGAGAACTAGTTGGGGTCACCCATCAAACAAGTTGTAACAGGATCGCCTAGTTCTATCTAGAAAAATCTATATTAATAATTTCCATGAACCATAGTAAGAATAAAAAAATTTATGCTTTCAAATTTTCATCACAAAACCTTTTGATAAACAATTTTTAACCCATATTAAACCCAATTATAGATGTCTAAATAACCGTCCATTACAAAAATCTATTTTCAATACTAAAATATATATAAATGGGTAATTATGGTATTTAATTTATGAAAACATGAATTATTTTAGAGGAAAGTACTGATAAACTAATAGTCCATGATGCAGAAAAACATGATGTTGTTTTAGACTTTTAAAATAGGATTCCACTTTTATCATTTTAAAAAACGTTCCGTATATAACAATAAAAAATATTACTTCTGAAAAAAAAATTATTACAAATTAACAATAGATATAAAATTTATTTTATAAATTTTTTCTTTAATTATAATTTATTTAATAAAATAATTTTAAAATCTAGGCATGGAAGATAACGAGAAGGAAGAACACATTAAAAGAGGTTTTCTCTTAAAAGAGACACTCATTTACCACATTAACAAAATTTGAGTTGTGAGCCCCAAGAAAGGATAAAATTATAAAAAATGTTAAATACCATTGTAATACAATATTAAATGATATATCATGTTAATGGGTTTGTATATACACCTTGGAAAAGGAAATATTTACATAATATCAAAATATGTGTTAATGAAATAAAATAGAGACAAAGTATCCTACCTTTAGTCCAACTCATCACGTACATTCATTATAAACCAAAATAATAAACATATGTTATCTAAATACTTTATTTAGAAACATTATCATGTTTATTTTTAATTTTTTTTACTTATAACAATGTTATATATTTTTATATAACCAATCATGTTTGTATCTGATGTTTTGACCATATTTGGGGTATGTGTTCGAAAAGAATATAATAGGTTGTCTATAGTCAATATATCATTAATTAAACCTATCCAAAATAATTATTAGTTAATAATTATAATATATATACATAAATTATAATTTTAACACTAATAATGAATTATAGTTTTTATAAATTAATTATGTTTTGATCATGGAAATGATAGGTTGTAACATATACATGAGTAACGTTTCAATTTTTCAATGATAAATATGGAAAAAAGGTATGCATTATTATAAATTCATACTATGATAATAATAACATAAATATAAAATTATTTATATTAATATACTTATATATGTCATCCTTATTTCATGGTGATGAAAATAGAGTCACATCAATTGGTGAATGTGGTAGTCTGTAAGTACACAGAAAACATTACAATTTTTTAATAAATGAAATGGTGGGAAAGTAAAATGAAATATTATATTTTCATAAATATATACATGTCATTAACATCCTGATTATTTCATATATAACAAATATATTTATTAACATTATCTTTATTACCTTAAATGTATGTAGTTATTCAAAAACTAACCTCATCGCTCCCTGAGGTGGTAGTTTTCCATACAGAAGAGTGATGTTAATGTGTCCTCTAAATAATGGAAAAGAATTAATATATAATATAATGAATAAATAGGTATAATTATGTTATTAATATCATATGTATACTATATATCCATGATCAACCCAACCATGGTTCTTGTTGATGGAAAATGTATTGCATCGATTCATGAGGTGATATTCGTTCATACACACGAGTGATATTATATTTTACCATTTGCGGGAAGTGGAAATTTATATAGGTAATTAACATGAAGTAATTTTTTTACTGTATGGGATATACTTGCTTCAATATATAATAATAATTTAATAATAATATATTGTGGTGGAAGAAAAAATAAAACCAAATTACATAATTAGGCATTTTTCATCTTCTCAGACTACCTCTTTAGAATTATGCTTAAGGTATTCCTATAATGGATATTTGACCAAAAATGGATTATAGATTTAGGTTATGGATTTTGGGATTTTATATGGTCTACACATGGTTGAACAAAAAATATTTAAATTTGTGATGAATATTGGAGAGTCGGTTTTCATTTATAAGTTAGGTTAGTGGGAAAAAGGTAATTTCTAGAAATAATAAGGTGTACACATGTTTTTTACATTATAGAAGGTTAAAAATATATATTATTATCAAGAAAAAATTATTATAATTTCCTTATTAACCCATAAAATATATTTTTGACACTTTTTGGGTTATTTTAACAATTATCTACTATATTAACCCTTAGTAAACACATATTTACATTTATAGTGGTAATTAATATTTATTATTTTACCTATTAATTATGGTAAAAAATAACATTACCATATAGAAAATATAAATTATTAGGATTCTAAATATGATATTTATTTTATCAAATTCATGTTACATATTTTGAAAAATTACATTAAAAATAAAACACGTAGACATGATGCAAAATATGGGTTTCAAGAAGTGTATTTTCATGAACAAGTTTGTTTTATTTTACCAATATAAATAATAACATACATTAGATGATTATAAATTAAATATTTTTGATATATAATATATATATTTAATTTATAAAATTCCTCAGTAGGTAATATTTTAAATAATTAAAATGGAGAAACATTTTGCATTTTAAAACATTTTTAAGAAAAACACCATTTTTATACCCCAAAAAAACTTATATTAAAATCTAATATATTGTTGTTTAAAAAATCTTATCTTTATTAAATATAACTATATAATAATTATTTTACATGAAATCATATTCAAATCATAATTGGATTTTTAAATTACAAAAAAGATTTAAAATAAATGACATGTTTTAAATATAACAAATTTTTGTATTCACAGAAAATTCAATACTTTAATAATTTTTTCCAAATATCACGCTAAAAAAAATTCAATACGATGTTTTAATAATGATATCAATTTTTTCAAATTAAAAAATTATCATTTATAAAAAAATTCTAAATAAAACAATAAAATAATAGTATTTAATGAAATCTATTTCTTTATTGATTTAAATATTACTCCATACTTTTATGATGAATAATGTCATGAATGTGATTTATTATAGGTTTACCTAGATTTTTACCTTATTTTATAATTTCTGAAATTTTATTATCAAAATTTTAATCACTTTTTATACTACAAGGGATTTTTCCTTCATTGGATATTATTATTCTTATATTGCATCTTCAACGATATGTCTTTCCCATAAAACAATAATGTTGTAAATAAAATTATTCAAAATTTTTTTTCTATACATGAATGAATTTAAAAAGGATGTTATTCATATGAAATATTCTCTTCAACATAAAAAAATTTAGGCGACAAAACATTATATCAATATGGAATACAATTTCCTAACTTTAAAACCTGTAATTTGTTTTCCATATGGGATAAACTGATAGAAAATTATCTAATTAGGGAACTAATCTTAATTTATCAAAATTTTCATATGTTCCAAAAAACCTTGAACATAAAATTTTATTTTTATGAAAATCCATAACAATTTCCCATAGAGGTACTTCGAGGAAGAAGTGAACACCTACATCAAAATGAAGATCCTTCCACTGATTATCTACATAAAAATTCTTCATGTTCTAAGTCTTCCTCATATGTCACCAAATAAATGACACCTTATCATCCATTTTCACTACTAACATTGGTATTATCAAATTATTTTCTTATACATCATATATAAATGTTAGTTGTTTTACTTCGATTTCTATATAATGCCAAAAATAGTTTATTTTTATAACTGAATGAATTCTATTATTATAAGAAAACTCAACCAAAGAATTATATTTATCCCAACTACCTCTTCAATCCATTCAATTTGAAAAATGAATATTGTAAAATACCAAGTAAATAAATAACATGACATTTTCATATTTATTAATATTTCTAAATAAAATATTAATTTTACTTTAAAGGGGACGCTATGTTAGATGGCGTACCCGATACACAATAATGGGTTTATTTGAAATCTTACTTTTCACACTAATAATATAATATTATTATTTTAAAAGGTAGTTAATTCCTAGCCGTTTTATTGGATGGAATGGATGAAAATAACAAAAATATGATTATATATATTTGTTAATTTTTTTTACATTTATATAATAAAAGTTAAGGGATTAAAATGTGAATGAATCTAATTTTAAACATAAAAAATCTAATATTCTCTGAAAGGGAAATTCAGCACCTTTTAATAGATATCCCTCATTAAATATTGTTTTTGTCATTTTTATATGTTCTATTTGAAAAAATGAATTTTTTTTATTCGGTACATCAAAATTTTCTTTGGGTAAATTTTTTCTATTTTTTTGAAAAAAATCATTTTTAATGAATAATGAAAAATAGTGAATTTCAATTCAAAAGTGCATTTTAATATAATTTATTTATATGATTATATTATTCTTATTAATTGGTTTTAAATTGTAATTAGATTATATTATTACCAATTAATCCAATGTGTTACATTGTAATTAATTTTACTTTTAAATTGGACATAAACAAGTATCAATCTTTTGATAGTTATTGTTTCTTAAAGACAATCTATTTTTTGACAAAGGGAATTAATTTTAAATTAATTAATTCAAATTATATGTTTTTAATTTTATAAAATATACCTCATTTTTACTTAGGTATATCAAATATATCTTAGCTGAATTTTTTCTATTTTTATGAACAAATTAAATTTTTGATGAATAGTGAAACCACTTAGTAGTAGTTAAAAACTGAATTTTAATTTTTAGTGAAATATTATCACTTTTGTGAATTGAATTTTGAAAATCCAACATTCATGGTTTTTATTAGTAAGTAAAATTTTGTTCAATAAGATGAAAATAATTTTTTGGGAATAGTATCATTTGACTTTTATTTACCACAGTAAAAGGTAAATAGGTTAATTCAACATAAAAAGATTATTATAATATTATAAAATTACCATAACACTTGTCCTAACATTATTGGATGAGTAATGGCCATCCTTGGGAAACTTTTTTCGATTTGGGGACCCCATGGAGCCCCTTAAGAGTGATAATGACACTTTATCTTAATTAACTTAAATAAAGACAAAAATGACATAAACAAATATATATTTGTAAATAAATTTTTACATATGTTTATATAAGTTGTCATTTAGACTATAAATATTCTTTGTAAATCAAAATCTATTTCCTACATCATGGTATTTTTTTATAATTTTTAGACATCATATAAATTAAATTATTTATGACACCAAAATGATGCAGTATTTACATCATTAATAAATGATTTAAATAAATAAGATTATAAATATTAAAATAACAACCAAAATCTGTCCAATTTTTATTGGATGCATTTATGTCGACCATTAGTCATCTTATATTTTTCCTTATGAGTTTTATACCTTTAGAAACCGAAAATCATTATATAATAAAATAAAATTTTCACACTATCCTAAAGAACCCCTCATCCCCCTTATAAAAAGCTGTCACTTCTAACACATTCCTCACACCTCTCAATCACTATGGCTCATACAACCCCTAACCAAATATTCTCTCAAGATACCTATCTTCCTCCTAGAAGACTTACTATATGCATAAGGAACTTCAAGAAGTCCGTTTAATTCAAACCAAACCGAGTAACCTGAATTAAAGGTAACATTTTCTCTTAAATTATATTCTTTTATTTTATTTCTACAACCTCTAAAATTATTTTATTCCTTTATTTTTTAACAACACTAGTATCATAAATATACTATGATGTTTTTATGATACGTATTTGAACTAAACTTATGCACACCTTCATCTAATGGGTGAATAACATACTATTTCTAGGGACCGCGAACTATTGCATCACGAAACGATGACTATTCAAATATCTCTTACCACCTCTCATGGGGGCCATTGTTATGGAACATTATTTATATATGATGTAAATAATGTTTATTTTTTCTTTATTCTTCAGTATTTGTTTATAACACACCTTTATGGTTTCCATTATTGGTAAATGTGAACTACCGCCCCCTCAGGGTGATATGACTCGTTAATGCCATATGTGGGAAATATAAAGGATGGATATAATGATATTATATATGATATTATACTGGAATTATTATATAACTATGTATCATTATGGTTTAATTCCTTTAAAATACGAAATATAAATTAAAGTAGCATTTATGTGTACGTACGGATTACCGTCTCCATGAACGGTGCATTTCATTACTAACCTCTAAATGTTATATAATTTTATAAATACATATATAAACTGGATATATATGATTTATATGATATATAAATCTTGAATATAATTCTATGTATATTGCACTATTGACCACAAGGACAACTTGTAATTATAAGATGTTTATTGTTTACTCATGTACCAAATATCAACCAAACGACCATTATTAACTTAAATGAATGCAAAATGTTTATAACATGTTAATAAGTGATATAAAATGATAATAAATTTTAAAAAGGTTCATTAGAAATTATAAAATAACTTTATTTTGTTATTCAAGAAAAACTAGGAACAAACGAGTCAAGTCGGACATTTGGTAAGTGATTTCTTATCTCACTTTTAATTTCATGAGATTTCCATTTTTTGCCACTTTTTGTTGCCTGTGTTGTATTGTGTACTCCAATTTGATATATATTATCACGTTTCTTTTTATATTCATGTTATTCTGTGATTCATTTGGTGGTTATTAAATTTTGTTCATATGACTCGATTGATTACAACGTGGTAAGGGGTTTTCATCTCAATTTTTATTCCCATGCGATTTTTTATATGTTTTCCACTATTTCACTTTGTGTGGTGTATGTACTGACCATGATTGTATTAATTGTGTAATATACTTAAATTTATGGTTATTTACATCTTCATTTTATTATCCTTCTTTAATTGTATGTATGTTTCGTAAGTTACCAAATCAATAAGGGAACATTTTAACCCAATTTCCATTCCTTGGGTTAATCTTATAATATTTAATTATGTCATGCTATGATTATGTGTGGATTCACTATTTATTTATTTATTTTTTATTTTCCAATCCAATTTTTGAATATATACTTTTTATACACATAATCACTCAATTGATAAATTCTCAAGTCATCGATATGAACTCGATAAGAGTAATTTTAACTCAATTTCCAATCATTGAGTTAAACATCCAAGTCATTAGTTCTGTCTTAAAAAGAACATGTGTGAATATCCTATTATTTATTTACCCTTAATATCCAATTATATTGAGTGTATTTATATTTTTCACACATTATTGTGCAATTTATATATCCTTAATTAAGGATATAGTTCTTATAAGGTATTTCATCCAAATTTACATTCCATTGAGACTTCCTTGTTGTTTTAAAACAAATCACTCTTATACGGTTTATATATTGTCCTTTTTCATATTATATCATGAATCCCATTATTATCATGATATTATAAAGTTTTTATGAAATTTTACTCCCAAATTATTTGTATTCATGCATCTCTCATTTTGATAAATACTCTATAACTAAAATATCATTTTAAATGTTTTAAAGGTGTATTATTCTAAATATTTATCATTAATGTCCATGTTTTCAAAAAGGTTTTTAGGAATTATTTATATGGACATTAATGTTTTCAATTGATAATTCATTTAAAATATGCAATGTAGTATGAGACACTTTGATTTTAAAAAATATTTATTAAATGTTTTAAATGGTTTTGAAAATGGTTTGATAATGAATTTTTTATTTCAATATCATGATTTGATATAATGAGATTGTAATGTGGAAATGTTATCTTTCCTATATGCTTGTGTTATTTGTTATGATAATGGTTATTGGGAATTTTTTTCGTATACAGGTTGTTCCGTGATAAACCTAGGGCTGGTGAGCCCGAGATAGCTCTCCAATGCATTGGGTAATGTGATAGAGGTAAACATGAATGTTTCTCCTAAGAGATTTAAGGAATATACTATGATGGGTATTCCAAATGTGACTCCCTCTATAGTTGTGATAACTACAATGTAAGTATGATATGTATGCCTAAAATTTCCATTATGATTTATGATTACTATGTGTTATTCATAAATTTTATGATTTCAGAAGGTATGTTATGATTGAAAATTATGGTTTCATTGATTTGTATTTATTGATGGGTTAATGATTTATTTCCTTATTTTATAACCCTTACTGAGATTTTTTTTTCTCATCCCATATTTTTGAAATGTTTTTCACAGGACCTAAAAATGCATAGGGTCACGGATGAGATCCGGGAAAATTCATGCCATCTAAAACATGGAAGTATACATATTTCATTCTAAGATTTTTTATTTTTATGAAATAAATGGATATTAAGTAGTAGTGTCTAATTATAATTTTCAAGTTAATATTTGATATTTACGGCCTAATTATCTAAAACAATAAAACTGAAAAGATAATCAATTTGAATTATTCATTTAATTCAATATTCTGTAATGTGTAAGGTCGGGTCCTTATAGTTGGTATCAGAGGTCTGTTTTGATAACATTAGAGTTTAGGGTGTTATTTAGGCATTAGTGACATGACCATAATGGTAAGAATATTAGAAATAATCATAGTAATTTTATATAAATTTAATGAGTTTGAGATAACATGGATAAGTATATCTTAGTATTTAGCCTCCTCATAAGATGTTATATGATTATTTTACAGATATACTCACACTGACCTCTTTGGTTTTAGTAAATTTCTTGACCTAGCAGGAACCAATGTAATAGTGGATGTGATGAAAACTATGATGGTTTTATGAATGAGAAACTGAATGAAATGGGAGTTATAATGAGAACTCTTGAGGTTATTCCAAACCAACTATCTGGAGTCATGATTTAAAACATGAACCTTGGTGATTTTCATAAGGTATCGTATATGCGAGAAATAAGTCCCATCAAATTTTATGGTAATAATCATACATGTAAGTATGTTCAAAAACTTTTGTGTCAAGGATGTTGAAAGAAACACCTATGAAAATGCTTCAAAGGTACAAAAAGATTCTATAGATGTGGGAATAAAATTAATAATTCAATAAACATCCATGGAAAAAGGAAGAATCCAGTTGACTCTAGGAAAGGGAAATAAATTCTCTTTGATGTATCAATTGAATGTTTTAAATGTGGTTTGCATGGTCATTATACAAACAGATGTCATACGAAGATGTTTTGGAAATGGGATCACCAGTATCACACAAATATATGTTTACCAAAACATAATTCCATTTCGATTGTGGATGAAGAAACTAACAATGGCCAATGACAGGTATAGATTATTTCTAACATATGTTTTGATATTATTGATTCTTGGGATATTATTCAGGATTTTGTTCATAGGAATAATGTATTTCATAATGAGTTTGTGTAGAATTGTAAATGGATCATGAAGAACTTTGACTCAGTAAGAAGTCAACATATAAGATATTCAAGAGAGTTATGGTAGATTTTAAGATGATGAAATACATAAAATTATTAGGTCTCTTTTGAAGTTGGTATTACATTGGAAGACTTTTAATAGTTTGTATAACCCTAAAGTTTCATATATGAAAATTTTATTCAAGGAATAATTATCTTGTCTTTTGATGAGTAATGGTGGAATTTTATTTTGGAAGAATATCTGTTTTTATTGTGGACAAATAGATATTTGGGTTATTTATGGAAATGATTATCCTATCATAGAGAATATGTGATTTGGTTAATTATGCTTCAGTATGAGACTTTAAGAGTAGTCTATGTTTTTTGAGTTAAATGTTAATATTTAATATGGAAGACTATGTGATTAAATCCTTCGGAGTTTTGGGTTTAAATATTAGTTTGGATTATTTGAATAATTTTAAGGACGATTTTGAATTGAATGGTCTTTCCTGATCTTTAGGTACTTTATGTAGTATTTTGGAGATGAATTGTATTATCTCTTTTTAAAAAGTATTAGCCTTTTTGGGGATTATATGATCTTTTACGAACTATTTCGGTTTTAGATTATGTCTAAAGACAATAGAAATATATCGTTCTTATTTTGTGGATTATGTGATTCTCTAGAAGATGATTATTGTGATTTTGATGTGACCAAGTCTTTTTGAATGCTCTTTGTTTGGAGACAAGATTAGTTTTTGGAAGAAAATTATTAAAGGATGAAACTCTACTTCAAGGTATGTATATTTACTTATGTTATTATTCTATGTAGTAAATTAAATCGCCAAAATTATTAAAAGGAACATAAAAAAAATTTTGGTTTAAGTTTCCTACTGGGTAATCAAAGATCGTTTAACACATCATATGAATGTGATTTTCTGGTGGTTAAATTTCTCTTAATCATGTTTTCTATCACTCTCCACCAGAACATGATGGTATGTTATCTCTTCTATATCTAGGTTTTCTTACACTGAATCCTAGTCTGGTTTATCTTGGGTGACCTTTGTACTTCACTTTTTTTTCTTTTAAAGTGATTGAATTACATACTCTTTTAAGATGTGGGACTTTCAATGAAGTTTCCATTCCCCGTTTTAAAATTCCAAGGACGCAATTCCCAGAAGGGGGAAGGATGTAACATCCCAAGTAAATAAAGTACATGAAATTTTTCATATTTATTAAAAAATGTTGAATTAAATATTAATTTTACTTTAAATGGGATGTTATGTTCAATGGTTTACCTGATACACAACAATGGGTTTCCTTGAAATCTTAAGTTTCACACTAATAATATAATATTATTATTTTAAATGGTAGTTAACGCCTAGCTGTTGTATTGGCGGGAATGGATAAAACTAACTAAAATATGATTATATATTTTTTTTAAATGTTTTTACATATATCAAATAAAAGTTAGAGGCTTAAAATGTGAATGAATCTAAATTTAAGCATAAATACTCTAATATTCTTTAAAAGGTCAATTTACCACCTTTTAATGGAGAAAACTCTTTAAATATAGTTTATTAAATTTTATATGTTCTATTTGACAAAATAAAAGTATTTTTTATATTCATGACATCAAAATTTAGTTTGGGTAAATTTTTGGTATTTTTTTGAAAAATTCATTTTTCAATGAATAATGAAAAATACTGTATTTTAATTCAAAAGTGAATTTTAATATAATATATTTATATGGTTATATTATCTTTTTAATTGGTTTTAAAGTGTAATTAAATTATATTATTACCAATTAATCTAATGATGGTCATTGTAATTAATTTCACTTTGAAATTAGACATAAACAAGTATCAATCTTTTGATAGTTCTAGTTTCTTAAAAACATGCTATTTATTTTGACAATGGGAATTAATTTTAAATTAATTAAAGCTCATTATATGTTATGAATTTGGTAAAATATATATCATTTTTTAATTCAGAATATCAAATAAATCATATGTTTAATTTTTGGTATTTGTTTGAAAAACATCAATTTTGATGAATAGTGAAACAACTTAGTAGTTGTTAAAAATTGACATTTTCATTTAAATGAAATTTTACAAATTATATGAATTGAATTTTAAAAATTTGACATTCATTGTTGTTATTATTAAGTAATATTTGGTTCAATAAGATGAAAATAAATTATGGTCAATAGTAACTTTTGACTTTTATTTACCACGGTTAAAGGTAAATAGGGTAATTCAAGGTAAAACGAATATTATAACAATAAGAAATTCACATAACACTTATCCAAGCCTTTTTGAATGAGTAATGGCCGACCATGGGAAACTTTGATTCGATTTTGAGACCCCATTAAGCCACTTAAGAGTGATAATAATAATTTATTTTAATTAACTTAATGTGAAGACAAAAATGAAATAAACAAATATCTTTTTGTAAATTTATTTTCTCATAGGGGTATATAAATTATCATTTTTACAATAAACACTATTTGGAAATATAAAATTATTTCCTACATCATTTTATTTTTTTTCATCTTTAGACATCAAATAAATTAAATTATTTATAACACCAAAATGTTGTAGTATTTACCTCATTAATAAATGATTTAAATAAATAAGATTATAAATATTAAAATAACATTCAAAATCTGTCAAATTCTTGTTTTATGTATTTATTTCGACCATGGGTCATCTTATCTTATACCATAATGAGTTTTCGACCATTAGAAACCGAAAATAATTATATAATAAAATAATATTTTCACACTTTCATAAAAGGACCCCTCCTCCAACTTATAAAAATCCATCCCTTATAACACATTCCTAACACCACTCAGGCCCCCTGGATCATCCAAAACCATCCCAAATATGCTCTCAATATCTATATCTTCCTCTTAGTATCCTTACGTTATGCAGAAGGCACATCAAGAATTCCTTTTAATTCAAACTAAATTGATTTACCAGAATTATAGGTAACTGTTTCTCTTAAATTGTTTTCTTTTATATTACTTCTACAACCCTTAACCTCTTTTTATTCATTTAATTTTTAACAAATAAATTATACTCAATATACTATGGTGTTTTTATGATAATTATTTGAACTACACTTACACACAGATACATCTAATGGGTGAAGAACATATTGTTTCTATGGACAGTGAACTACTGCCTCACGAAACTATGATTGTTCTAATATCTCCTAACATCTCTCATGGTGTCCATTGTGATGTAACTTTATTTATATATGATATAGATTATGATTTTGTTTTATTTATGCTTCTGTATTTTTATTTTATATCACACCATTATGGTTTCCATTTTGGGTAAACGTGATAATTTATGTGAGGAAGTGCGAACTACTGCCCCCTCATTGTGATACGACTCGTTAGTGCCATATGGGGGATATATAAAGGATTGAGTTAATGATATTATTTATGATATTATACTAGAATTATAATATATATATGTATAATTTCTTTAATTCCATAAAATATTAAATTAAAATGAAAGTAGAGTTCATGCGTACATACGGCTTACCGTCTCCATGAACGGTGTATTTCATTTCTTACCTCTAAATGTTATATAATATTATAAATACATATATATATAATAAATATATATTATATATATGATATCTAAATCTTGAATATCATTTTATAGATAATGAACTATTGACCACAAGGACAACTTGTAATTATAAAAAGTACATTTTTTACTCAAGTACTAAATATCTACCAAACGACCATTATTAAATTAAATGGTTGCATAATTTTTATAACATGGTAATAAGTGATTTAAAAATAATAATAAACTTTAAAAAGATCTTAAGAAATTAGAAATTAACTTTAGTTTATTCTTTGAGAAGAACAAGGAACAAACGAGTCAAGTTGGACATGAGGTAAGTGATTTCTTATCTCACTTTTAATTCTGTGAGATTTTCATTGTTCGCCACATATTTATTGAATGTGGTGTATTTTGTACTCAAATTTGATATATATTATCATGATTATTTTTGTATACATGTTATTCTGTGATTAATTTTGTGGTTATTATCTTTTGTTCATACGACTCGATTGATTACAACATGGTAATGGGTTTTAATCTCACTTTTCATTCCCATGAGATTTATGCTATGTTTTCCACAATTTCTTTTTGTGTTGTGTATGTACTGAACATGATTTTATTCATTCTATAACATACTTAAATTTATGTTTATTTACATCTTCATTTTATGATCCTTCTTTCATGGGTTTTATGTTTCGTATGTTACAAAATCGGTTAGGGAAAATTTTAACCAAATTTCCATTCCATGGGTTATTCTCATAATTTATAATTATGTCATTCTATGATTATGTGTGGAATCAATATTTATTTATTTATTTAATAATGTCCACTCCACTTTGTGTAGATATACTTTTGATACACATAATCACTAAATTGATAAATTCTCAAGTCATTGATATGAACTTGATAAGAGTAATTTGGACTAAATTCATATTCTTTGAGTTAAACATCCAAGTCATTGGTTTTGTCTTAAAATGAACATGTGTGAACTTTCTATGATAGATTTACACTGAATATCTAATTACATTGTTTGTATTTATAGTTTTTTACACATTATTATGTAATTTTTTTGTCTTTAATCTACGTATATTATTTTTATAAGGGATTTCGTCTCAATTTACATTCAATTGATACTTCATTATTGTTATGAACCAATTCAATTTTATACAGTGTATATACTATACTTTGGAATATTATATCTTGAATCCCTTTATTCTTATGATATTATAATTTTTTGATTGAATTTTATTCCACAATTATTTGTATTCAAGAATCTCTCATTTTGTTAAAAACTCTTTAACTAAAATATAATTTTAATTGATTCAAAGATTTATTCTTCTAAATATTTATCATTAATGTCCATGTTTTATAAATGGTTTTTCGGAATAATTTATATGTACATTAATGTTTCCAAATGATAGTTCATTTAAAATATTAAAAGTGGTATGGGACAATTTGATCCAAAAATCTCATTATTAAATGTTTTAAATTGTTTTCAAAATGGTTTGATAAAGAATTGTTTATTTCAATACCCTGATTTTATATAATGTTATTGGAATGTGGAAATTTTATAATTCCTATATTCTTGTGTTATGTGTTATGATTTTTTTATTGTTCATTGTTTTCGTATATGGGTGGTTTCGTGATAAACATAGGGTTAGTGAGCCCGATATAGCTCTCTAATGCATTCGGTAACGAGACCGAGGTAAACGATAATGTTTTCCCGAAGAGATTTAGGAAATATAATGTGATGGGTATTCCAAATGTAAAACCCTCTATAACTGTGATAGATATAATTTAAGTATGATATGGATGGCTCAGGTTACCATTATTATTTATGATTACTATGTGTTGTTAATAGACATTATGATTTCATAAGGTATGTTATGATTGAAAATTATGGGTTCATTGTTTTTTTATTAATTGATGGGTTAATGTTTCCTTTCATTATTTTATAACCATTACTGAGTTTTTTATACTCATCCCATGTTTTTAAAGTTTTTTTGTAGGAGTTAAAAATTAATAGGGACAAGGTTGGGATCATGGAAAAGTCATGCCATCTAAAATGTGGAACAAGATATGTTTCTTTTGAAGAGTTTTTATTTTTATGAAAAAAATGGATACTATGTAGTAGTGTCTAATTGTAATTTTCAAGTAGATATGTAATATTTATGGCTAAATTCTCTAAAACTCTAAACCTAAAAAGATCTTCAATGAAAATTATTCATTTAATTCATTATTATGTAATGTTAAAGGTCATGTTCTTATAAATATATTCTATTATCTGAAGCATATTATTAGATTGAAAATATTTTTGAAGATGAAAATTTGTAATAAAATTTTATTTGTTACCCAATGACTTCCAGTTTCCATTAAAAAAATTAAATTTGGACATGGGATCATGTTATGAAATAATGTGGTGAGGAAATCATTATATGACCAGACTATATTCCTTATATTATGCTGAGAAATATGATCTAAAGAAATTATATATCAAGTGGTCAGAAATAAAGATTATTTAGTTAATTTTTTAAAAAATAACCCAATTCAGATTTTTAACAAATGGAGTTTTAGGAAATCCCACCAAAAAAATCCATGAATATAATTTTTAATTTCATATCCAACACAGTATAAAGATGAATCATTCCCTTCAATAATTGTAAATCTATAATATGTATATTCTCAGTCAAAAACACCATGGAATACTCAAAATTATCACTTTTCATTCCATCCCACCGATAATACTTTTGAAGTTCATGTTATATATTAGTATTTCATATATTAATAGAAAATTTAGAACTACAAGATTCACTCGATAACTCATTCTCTATAGGGTATTTTCAAAGCACCCATAATCTTTTTCCAAATCAGAAAACACATTAATATTCAATATTAATATTTGTAAACATTCCATCCATAATAGTCTCAATATTTTGATTAAATTATTGATCCATTTTTTTTATCTTTATTAATTTTTTATAGCACTTTAAACTATATTAATTCCTAAAATACTATGGAGGACGTCTCTATATCCACAAATTTGAGGGAAATTTTTTATCAATTAATTAAAAAAGGGACGTATTCCAAATGTAATAGGGTTACAATTTTTTATCCCCAAACATTGTAATTACAAATATTATGTTTTATTCATGAATTTACTTTCATTACCTTTTTAGATATTAACAGATTTAGAGTTTTACTGTGTTTTTAAATAACTTATAAAATTTCAACCATATAATACAATGTGAAAACATTTTATTTGTATCAAATTATCCCATAATATCAATCTTTTAATATACACCATTATTTGTTTCGTCAAAAATCACAACAAAATTCAACATGAATTATTTAATTATATTTCAAATATTTAATAACTAATAAAAAACAATTAAAAATGCTTAATTACCACAAAAAAACTCTATAATAGATATAGAATGAAAGAAATCAGTTAGCCATATGAAAGCATGAAAAATCATGTAATATTTACCATTATATTCAATATTTATTTAGAAAATGAAATAAAAAAATTCACATAAAAAACTATTTTTCTCAAATAAAATCATTAACATCCATAGAATCCATTGAAACCTATTTTGGTGATATAGATAATCATATACATAAACCATTTCAAACCCATATTTCTTGGACTAACCATATGTTTGACTTCTAGAATTACTATTACCCAGTGCATTAGATAACTGTTTAGGATAAACTATTATTAAATAATTTATAGGGCTACTTGAATAATATAGACAACCCCATATTACGTTGTATTAGAATTACTCAGTGTAATATGGGTTATCATTTTTTTATCTATAATGGGATGACCTAACCCTATCTGGGAAACCCTTTGTTATGTTGTATCAAGAATAACTAGAACTATTTGGGCCACTACATGTTAAGATATAATAGGATAACCTAGAAAAATATAGGCAACCCATGTTAACCTATAACTTTCTTACCTGATGTTATCTAGGCCACCCTATGTTAGGCTGCAAAAGGATTACCTAGCTCTATCTGGGCACCAAATTTTAAGCTATAACATGATTACCTATCACTTTCTGGGAATACCCATTTCTCATTGATAATACCCAATAAAAATTTAATAATGAATTGTTTTCTTTCAATGATTTTTCATAATTCAGTTTAAAAACATTTTAAAAATTATATGAAAATCACGTTTGGATTTCAAACTAACTTAATTAAACCCATTTTCAATAACCTAATTATCCTTTCATTTGAAAAATATTTCAGTCAGAAAATACACAAAAGTGGAACGTTTTTTCAACTGAATAAAAGATTCAATATCATAGGATAATATAGATATAAAATAATGTGCATGGTGGTAGTAAAGTTATAGTTACCATATACATTAATAATAAAACATCCCATTTATTGTTTTTCAAAATGTTCAGCATAAACCATGTGAAAAAATAAAATTTTTTAAATAAATAAAATAAATTAGTGAGTCGTAAAAATTACATTATAAATATTTTACATCAATAATTTTTTTTAAAAAAAAATTAAAAACATTTTCATGGAGGAGAAAGAGAGTTTGAGGGATAGATATTAAATATTATTTTTTTAAAGTAATAGTCCCATATCACATGTGTAACACTTGAATAATAACCCCATGAAGGAATGAAATTATTATTTTTCAATATCATGATAATAGATAAATTCATTATATATCATATCAAAGGGGTTATATTTACACATTATAAAACAATAGAGGTGAATATCATTACGACATATATCAATGAATGAGATAAAGTCTTCTACCAAATCATCATCTATTGAAGAGTAATTCCCATGAAATTTAGATCCTCATACATATATGTAAAACATAATATTTTTCAGTTGAATCATAATAAAATTAATCAATAATAAGTATACATTCCAAATTAAATAATTAGGTGGTTAAAGTGGCATGAGTCTGACAGAAGTAAAATGTGAGACATAAATCTCTTACCTTATGTCTTGCTGTAACAACACTATACATTATTCCACATCGACAAATGGTTTGTTACATAATAGTAATCATTATACACCCCATATAAAAAATAACACTAGTTTATTATGGAATTAAGTACATATCATAACATATTGAACATGGGATACATCAACATTATTAATATCTTCATTAGTATTTCATCTAAAATTCCATTGCCTTTAAAACAGAACCAGATAACCAAGGGAAATACATAAGAAAGGGGTGACATATAAAACCCAGTAACTGAATAAACATGAAATAAGGTGATATAAGTCAGAAAATATGCATATTAATGGAGAATAAAAGGATTGAGATAAAAAAATATGTATAATAAGGCATGATATCACAACATAATTATAAAATGAGAAATGTGAAAATGATATAAAACACTGCATTATAAAACTAGGTCAAGGATAACATCAAAGTAATAATTATTGAGAAATTCCCATAAATGGATCATGTTCCCTCTTTTTCACAATACAACGTCTCATGACACTAAACATTTTCCAATGAATTGGAATTTTGTATAATTTTAGGTTCACTAATTTCATTCATTTAATTATCATCCTCATGTGTCCCACATAGATCATAATACATGGATTCATTCATCTCCATATTTTATTCCAATATCATGGAGAATGTAACTGATAGATTTATTTCCCAATTCAAATAATTATAATTGTATAATGATGAACATCCATGAAAAGTAATGGGTATTGTATTCACTACACCATTTTTTGGCATGAGAAATCTTAGTGAAATTTCTCATCATGTCCCAAAATTATGAATTGTAAATAGATTTCAAGAGATAATAAAGAAACAACAATAAAGAAAATAAGGTGAGGATCATGTATAAGAGTGTGTTAGTCCAAATGCTTGGGAGGTGCTTTTTGAGAGCTTGGGTGCACATTGATAGGACTCTATATATGGTAAGTCGGATTAAGGATATAGTTGAAGGATTTTTAGTTATTTTAAATAGACTATTTGGAAGGATTATATAGGAAATGAGTGGGGAATTCGTTAATATTTATAAAATAATGATTTTGGTCTATATATAATAAAATAACCGAAATCTCAAACCATTACTTTTTTTCCATGGTACCTATGAAATGAGAGTGGTTTTCATTATTCTATATGTATGAGGGTGGATATTAACAAAATAATGAACTTTATTATGTGGAAGTGAGTCATACTCTAACAAAAATGACTTTAAAACATTAAAATATATTAATGGTTTTGGAGGATTCATAAAGTATTTATAAAATTAACCAACAAAAAACAATAATATTTTAAATTAAAAAATGTATTTGTTCAGGGATACTCTTTATGTTATCGATTACACTAGTTTTAGTTCCTTATGATGTCATTATACACACTGTATACATATACAGTATTTAAATTTTACCTGAAAATTTGATAGTATCTGAAAATTATGAAAAATTTACTATTTAACAATTTTCATGTACTAATTAAAATAATAATATTTTTTTTATAAAAAATATTTTCTAAATATTTGAATTCTCACATTTAAAATAATAACAGATATTTATTGAAAATTCTTGATTTGTTTATGAGAACTATTTTTGAACCCATACGACATTTCATTTGCATTTATAAATATTATAAGAAAATTTATATTTAATAAAAAATATTTAATAATCATATTTTATTAAAATATTATTTATTTCAAAAATTCTGTTAATTAATCAAAACAAATTCTTTATTTTAATTTTAATATTAGGAAAAAAAATACTATTTTGGTTTTATTATATCAAAATAAAAATGATTTATAAAGTGACTTTAATAAGTGGTAAATATATTCATTATTATAAATAAAAAACTATATAGTCATATTTCTAGGGAATTAACGCATATTACTATAATAAAATAGATAATTCTTCAAGATTAAGATGCAAAATGATAAGAAATTCATGGGGTGGTTCGACCTACATGGTCTGGGTTGTGAAATCGATGAGCTTGAACTTCTCCTGTAAAAGGATTTTTTTTCTTGATTAGGTTATTAGATTTATTATTGATAGTGGTTAAGGGAAATTTCTAGTAATTATATCTCTCTAAGATACTTCAATAAATGGGCATCATAGCGCATAATCCAACTTGTCAGTTCCATTAGTTCTTTTGTCTCTATCAATTGGATTTGTTTAAACTTTATATTTATACTAATCATGTGATCACATTTAAAAAGATATATTTTCAAATGTTGTGATTATTAAAAGAGTTTTAAATAAGGATAAAATAAAACCAATTAATTTCATGTTTTTTATATAACCATAACACATAATAAGTCGTTTAATTAAAATTGAAGAGGAAATTATTTTTACAAATGTTGAGGTCGTTCAAAATACCCCCTAATACATTTTTCCCCTGAAATTTTAATTTCCCACAAAAAAACATAAATGGGGGTAACTCTATTTATTCAATTTTTATAGTACCCGTATTACTTATTCAAAAATTTGGTTTCTCTATATAACTTTGGCCGGTTGAATTTTTATATTTTTTAAATCATTGTCTCCATGATTTCAGATCACCGTGTGTTTCTCTTCATATGTGATAAAATTCTCCATTCGTACCACATCTTGATATAGTAAATGTGAGGGGACAGGTATATACATTCTATGTAGGGATACTTTAAATACCTGATGTACTTGAGATAGGTTATGTGGGAATTCTAGTTTTAAAACCAATGCTCCAATGAGTTCAAGGATCCTGAAGGAGATGATGTATCTTGGACTAGGATTTCGCTTCTTCCCAAATTTCTTCACTTTTTTACATAGAGATATATTGATAAATACAATGTCTCTAATATCAAACTCACTATCTCATTGAAGATTGTCTGAATAACTCTTAGGTTGACACATACCATCCTTGAAATTATTCTGAATTGTCTTGAAATTTTTCAATATTTTATTGGCCCTTTCAGTACCTAGTAGTATTTGTTCCGAAAATTCATACTAGTATTAAGGTGTGATAAAACTATTCCCGTAAATGGATTCAAATGGAGCCATTAGGATGCTCTAGTGAATACTATTATTGTAAGTGAACTCGACAAAAGGAAGATGTCGGTCCCATCATTATTTTATGTCTATTGATCTTACTATCAACATATCCAAAAGTGTCTAGATAGCCTTTTCAGATTTTCCTTTATTGTGAGTGTGCAATACATGATAAAGTTTAACTAAATATTCAAATAATTTTAGAGACTCTTCTGGAACTCTAAGGTGATTCTTGGTTCTTGATCATCTATAATCGATAATGGTGTTCCATGTAGTCTAACTAATTCTACAATATATATCCTTACATATTGATTGAATGGGATATCCTCTCAAATATAAATGGAGTGTGAAGTCTTTATAATAAAATTATCCATAAGCCATATAGAATTATTCCTTCATGATATCTTTGGAAGACTACTAATTATTCTCGGGTTGATTTTTCCCATTTCCAAGTCGGTATGTGTTATAGTTGCATCATCCCCAAGGATTGTTCCATCAAGATTTCACTTTTTCAAAGAAATGAAATATTAATTTATATTACATGATCTCCATCCTCAAATTGTTTATCCAATAGTGTTATTGGATATATTGATAAATATTTTTGATTCCTAGTTTGATGGAGAAGGATGAGCAATGTGCATCATCCAAGAACTCTTTATTTAACTCAATATTTTATTGTATACATAGTATTGAACCAAATATCACAACTCCTTCTTCATTACAAATTAACTCTTAGGATTTAACTTTTCTTCTAGTTTCCACTTTTATATGAATTACTACATAATTTTTAGAGCATTATATTTATTTACTAGGAGGGATGGTTGGGAAATCATTTGTGAAATGATTGATTGTGTTCCTTCCTTTTTGATTCCCATGACAATACATTTAAAATATAATATGATTGGATCAATCTCAATTCCCATCAATGATAGAATTTCTCGATACTTTCAACATAAATCATCCACAAATTTATTCTATTTACTATGATGGTAGTGGATTTAGAATTCATTATCATTGATCTTCTCTGACCATCTTCTTCAGAGAATAACTGGTTATTTCTCTGTAAATATATTTTATACATTTGTGAAATATAAATATTTCACAATACTCCACAATGTGATAGTGTCACAATATTTTGAAAATATATTTATATATCCAACTCCGTAGCATGTGTTGGGTAGTTCTGTTCATAAACATTCAGCTTCATAAATGCATGATCCATACCTTTATCATTTATCATTAATACACAACCAAATTCATTCATTAAAGAATCATTGTATACCAAGAGATGTTCTCTACTTAATGGTAATATAATCATAGGGAAAGTGATAAGAATGTTTTTATCTCTATTCACATTTTAAATTCAATGAAAACATGACTTACTTCTAAGTTTTCATGGTTATGGGGTTTGATAATCATGAAAAATGTATCACAAATCATGGATAGTACGTAGATAGTCTGAGGTAACTATGAATATCATTGAAAAGTATTTCAATCATCCATCATTCAATTGATTTTTTCTTTGAAGGTTCCACAAATATTCCATTTCTTGTAATGATGTGTATTATGAATGAGACACCATTTTACTAGATCTCACATTTGTTGTACTTCTCATAATCCTTCTCCTTTCACATGGTATTTATTATTCTCATTCTTCAATTTGTCTTTAATAAATTATAAAATATCATATATAAATAATACAACAAATTTTTTGATATAATCTTTAAGTAATATATTCATCATGTCCATGAATATTTCTAGATCTTTGGAAAGCCTGGAAGGCATCACTATAAAGTAATAGTTCTCGTACATCATCTAAAAAATGGTTTTGGGAATCACTTTTTCATATAAACCCTTTATCTAGATTATATTGTGCTTGCTTCTTCATATCCTCATATTCTACAACCACAATTCTATTATAGGTCTTGGATAATGGTAATTCCTCAGGAATAATATTGATTGAAAATTCAACCTCTCAACAAGAGGGAATAATAGGAAATTACATGGGAAATACTTACAAATTTCCCTCATAATATATATGTCATAGAGGA
The DNA here is from genome assembly GCA_963277665.1 of Viscum album. NCBI lineage: Eukaryota > Viridiplantae > Streptophyta > Magnoliopsida > Santalales > Viscaceae > Viscum > Viscum album. Next base: position 497,192,967 of record OY728132.1, read on the forward strand.
TGATTAATACCATATAATCAATCCTTTCATCTATATATTCTTGATAATAGAGTAATAATATCAATGTATTTTATATTATTTCTAAACAATATTCATCTGCTATATTGTGATTATACAAAACTAGGGGTTAATTAACCATATCAAGAGTGATTTTATTCTCACAATACTTTATGTCAAATATATATAGGGAGAGATAATACTTACCTAAAAATTAATCAGATTACACCAAATATAGTACGACAAGGTTTACTGAGGATTTTAAATATATAAATTTTGACATGGTGGAGTTATATACATGTGTTATAATAATTCCCAAATTTTCTATTTTCACCGATAACTCAACATCATGCTTTGTGGTTGTGGTGGTATATTTATAAAAAAATTGTGAAAAAAGTTATTAATAGAACTAGAATAAATATATATGTTAGTGGGAAATTAATGAATAACTTGTGTACCTATCACCACTATGTTATTGGGATCTATCTCAGTAGTTGTGATAACAAAAGATCGTTTTTTCTACCTTGGAGATTGTTGGGTTTCCTTCAAAACCATTGGATTAGTGAATTTATATGAAAAGTCTGATGGTTCCATGGAGTTTAAGAAATGAAAAATTAATTTAGGGTTAAATAGATCATTCCTTTCCTCCATCACATTAGTGGGTTTCTTCAATCAGATATTGCTCGATAGGTTCCCTTCCTTCCCACATCTAATGCATTTCCTCAGCCCCCTTAGGAAATTTCTGGGATTCTTCATTCCACACATTTGACAAGTGGGATGTTGAAATTTCTAGGAATAATTATATTTACCAATATGAATTCAAAAATTAAACTTCATTTTTTCTTTATATCCCCATGATAACCATGATATTTTCTGATCTCAATTTTTACATTGAGGGTATATCATAAAATTTTTATGTATCTATTAAAGACATGGATCACCACTGATTTTTGTAGACTAGGATTTAGACCACAAAAATATGTAATCCTTGTATTAATTTGTAATGAAAAATATTAAGGTGTATCATGAATGTCTTGTGATGTTTTCCATTTACACCTTGATCCATTCATTGTCTTTCTTCTTGAGGACAAGGAAATTCCTTTTGATTATATATCAGAGAGTGTAAGGAATGTATTTATTATATATCTATAATTCCTTCCATCCAATTTCTTTGATCACTTCCTCAAGATTTATATTACTTTTAAATGTACACCACTAATCATATTATCTATCGATATAATAAAAAACTAGTAGAACATTCACTTTATCAAAACATTGAACTATGGAGAAGATCTTATTAATTGATTTGATCAATTTTCTATGAATAAGGGATTAGATATTACATTGAATGATGGATTCCTTTGTCACATAAAGAACTAAATTACAGCATGTTATTTCTTAGAGGGATTTTGATGTTGCTTATGATCTTGGTTTCTAGTCAAAAATGGAGTTATCTAAGATACTATCATCATAATGTTTTCAAATCTTTATCCAATAAGGTTGGGAATATCATTGGGGAAGTCATCACATTTCCCATCACATTTATTGTTTACCATTTCATTATATTTACAACCATTGTCTAGAACAAATTGAAAATAAGGTGAGTGTTTTTAAACTGTTAATCACTTAAAATGAAATCCAATTATATTAAACATGTATGATACAAAATAAATGTATTTCTGTAACAAAAAATTTCAAGGATACAATCTATGTTATCGATGATATATTTCGAGACATGTATTTGTATGGGAAATGTTATGTTCCTTTAATAATTGTTCATAATGAGATTATAGATTACCAATTCATGTCTGATGGGAGTGTTAAAACATGGGAATAGTATGGCCAATTATTGTGTACTAATTTATGTTTAGTTATACCCAACCCACCTTGTCGGTGTCTTTACCCAAAGTTATATTTGAGTGAGAGACACATCCACTTATAGTATCCAGATAAGGATGTATTTTCTTGAATAACCACATACACTAAACATAGAAAAATTTAGGTATGTTTTTTATACATAGTTTTATCCCTAAGGATTTCTCTATAGTTTTCTAACCTTAATATGAAAATAACTAATATTTTCCCCTTATAACAACTATTACAACCATGTTCATTATTACACAATAATTCATGATTTATTACATAAAATTACAAATAATACAACTTAGAAGATAAATAATTATAGTTTATTTATTAATTAGGTACATATAATAACATCTTGAGCATGGGATATCATAGAAATGATGCAAAAATGCTTAACATGCTTCAAAATTTTCATGGATTTTAATACTGCATGGGTTAACCTGGGGACATACATAAGAGAGGGGTGAGCTATAAGGCCCAATAAGGGAATAAACAGGGAATAATCAGATATATTTTAGGAAATAGGGATATCAATAGGGAATAAATGGTGTGTGAGTCGTAAACATGAATAAGAATACATGATATGGGTTTATAATCATAATATGGGAAATATGGAAACAACTTATAAAATGCATCATATACATATGTAAAGGATAAATTCTAATAAATTAATTTGGAAACTCAATATAAATAAATCAACTTCTCTCCCAATCCCAACATGAAATATCATTGGACTAAACGTCATCCAAAGCATTGGAGATCTATATAATTAATTTCAAACCCAACACTTTCAATTTCATATTTATGTTTAAGTGTTCCGCACAGATCATACAATATGGATTCAATCATCATCATATTTTATTTCACCTTAATGTAGTGTGGAATAAATATATGTATGTACCATTTCAAATTAGTATAAGTGTATATTGATAAACATCCTTAATAGTAAATGGGTATGGTATTCAACAGACTATTGTTTTTGCATGTAAAATTGTGGTGAAATTTAAGCATCATAACCTTGTTATTAAAAAAATCATCAAATGGGGTTACGAGAGATAAAGGGGTCACTCATCAGTTTTAATTCATGTTGGGTGTAATATGGAAATGAAAATACATGTTACATAATTAATAATTAGTAATATTAGGCATAAGATAATAAATAAATATGAATAAAGAAGATAAATTGGGGATCTATTACTTGAGTGTGTGAATCCAAATGATTGTGAGTAGATTCTTCATATCTTTGGGGAACCATTAGAGGAATAAATAGATGTTAGGTCAGAGTTAGTATGGATCAATCTATTTTTACTAAACATAAATGGGATCTTTTATGAGTTAATATATAAAATATTTGGATTATTCTTTGATATTTCTCAAACATAGGGTTTGGACTCTGTATAAAATATAACCATAACCAAAAACATTAATGTGGTTTATTTTTCATGTTTCTCTTCCAAATGTAATGTTTTTTAATTATAATATAATTCCAAGGGACAGAAATAATAAAATAATACCCCTTCATACATGAATGTCATTTATAATCTTAAAGAAATTATTTTAGAAATGTAAAATATATTAATGGTTTTGTAGAATTAATGAAGGATTTAAAAAAATTACCAAAAATACAATAAATCACATTATTTTAAGTTAATAAAACATTATTTGGTCATGGATTCACTTTATATTATTTATTACATTAGTTTTGGATCATTATGATGTCATAATGACACCGTATATTTATACGGTATTTTATTTTTACATGGAAATTAGACTATCTTAGAAAATTATGAAAACAATACCATTGGATAGTTAAAAAATAAAATTCCTAATATAATATTGATTTTATTAAAATTATTTTCCAAATATGTGAATTTTACACTTTTAAAATAATAACCGATATTTATTTAAAATGATGGGTATTTTGATAAAAACAGTTTTCGAACCCTTATAAAAATTATGTTTTACTTTCAGAAAAGTATAAGTAGATTAATATTTAATAAATATTTATTAATTATAAGACTTTTTAAAACAGTTTTTATTTCATAAATTCCTTTAATTTTTTAAAATAAATTACCTAACTGATTTTAGTATTTCCCAAAAAAATTCTTTTATGTTTTAACATATCAAATATTTTTTTAAAAAGTTACAATAATAAGTTGAAAATAAATTCCTTAATATAAAATTTATAATTTAAATATTCAAATTTATAGAACCATGATACATATCCCTTTAATATAACTGATAATTACCTATGAATATGGCTCCCAACATTGAGAATTTCATGGGGTGGTCGACATACAATGTTTGGACCATGATCTCTATGAGCATGAACATTTCACAAAAATGGTTTGTCCCATGATAAATTTATTGGATGACATATTGGTATTTATATGATCAAATCTCAGTGATGATATATTACTCGAAATCAATGATAAATGGTCTTTATATGGTATGATCCAACTGGTTGGGTTCATCACTTCTTTTATATATGTCAATTGTATTTTTTAAAACCCAATTTTCATATTAATCATGTGTTCATTATTGAATGACTATATTATAAATGGTAATTATTCTTAATAATATTTTAAATATGATATAATGAAATTAATGAAGTTCATGTTTTTTCTGTAACCTTAATACGTAATGTGACATTTAATTAAAACATAGGAGGAATTGTTATTTATAACAGTTCAGGTAATTACACATGAATTCATTCGTACATGTTCAAACATCATGTATAATAAATATATATTTATTATAAATATAATACATAACAAAATTAAAATATATCATAATATATTTTGTTTCATAATTAATTTAAATTACATTTTTATTAAAAATTCGTTGTTAAGGTTATGTTTTGGGTGATAAGTTCTTTGTTTTTCATACAACTGTTGAAATTTTTCTCTTGTTCCTATTAACTAGTTCAAAATTTGACGATTTCCATAATTATAAACATTATATAAATATTATATATGTATATTATATATGTATTAATAGTAATTTATAAACTTTAGTGATAGGAAATGATATATATCAATCATGGAGACATGAAGCCATACATATGCGTTAACCTCGTTTCCATTTTATTTTCAACCTAAAAAAAGAAATGTAAACAATATATATATACATATATTCATTATATTATTTATTATGGGATATATGTCACTTATATATATTAAAACTATACCTAATATATTCAATTTAATATGTAATCAAATCAAACTGCTTTGAAAGGCAGTACCACACCATACACATGAACGATGATGTCATATGACTAGAAAATTTAAATCATGATAGTATGTGTTGTATAGTAATAATTACATCATAAATACATCATATATATCATATATAAATATAATTTCCATAATTATTATCATCCATAAGATATGGTAATGTTAAAATGAACAATATTGATTTTTGAGGCAATAGTCTGTTGTAAACACAAATGAAACATTAATAGATGATTTGATGGAAGTGAATGATGTTTTAGTTCATGCACATGAGCCTCAACCCAGATGGTGAGGACTCAGTAGGTTCAACCAAGAGACTCAAGATCAAATATGGGTGGAGAAGTATTTTCAAGGGTACTATAGTGGTGCAGTAGCAGTAATGTAGTAGTACTATAGCAGGCACTGTAACAGATACTATTAGGTATTGTAGCAGCGAGAACTATTCATCCATTTGGGCCTTTGGGCCACCAGTTTGTACCTCAGGTCCTACATGGATTTCGAACCACCCAAGGCCTTCGGGCCACTTGAATTCAGATGTACTAGGTTCACTACAAAAAACATGGCTTCATATGAGGATTCATGGAAGGTGCATTCATTGAGCAGAGCTAACTAGATTTGGAAGAATGAGAGGATATGGATTTTCCATCGGTACCAAGCCTGAGAAGCTTTTCATAGGACAGCTATCTAACCATCCCCGCTAAGGTGGAGTGTTGATATCATGACATATGTTGGGGAGGAGTAGTTTCAAATTTTCTTTTATGTTTGATTCCCTATAAAACCTATGAGTCATTTAATTGTCTCTAAGACTTCGGGTCTTGTAAGGGTTCCACCTCACCCCTTGAAAGGTGGATTATCAAAAATAATAAAAAATGAAGGCCATTGGGCCATTATGATCATATGATGTGTTAGTTCGTAATCAAAGAATAACAACATATAAAAATATTTAAGTTATATACGCTATTATATAATCATTCTATAAAACCAATTTAGTGGGTTTTAAGAATAAATAAATCAAAAGAATATTGATGAAAGTTTATTCTTCTTATGGTATATTCTTCTATTTTTCACCAGGAGACCTACATGGTAGAATTTATGAAAAAAAAATTCTAATAGGTTTATAAGAGAACTTCTGAAGAGCTATTTGGTCAGGTATTTTCAGAACAATTTTAATTTGTAGTTCTGAAGAGAGCAAGATGGGTGGTGGCCTTCAATAATTGAATGAGATGAGACACATGGTTTTTTTTAATGAGGTAACTATACCAATTTTTTAACAAAAAAAATAGATTAAATATGAACCATTTATAAGACCTGAAGCTTTAAGGTTGAAATATGTCCATTCAATTGTTTATGGATAATTTTCTAGGTCATTTTCACTATTATTTTAATGTAATGTTCCTTGGTAAACTCATTTTTCTCTAAATCACAGTGATTAATTTTAAATATATACACTAATTATTTTTGTCAAAAATTAAATTTTGAATATTTGAAATAATTTATTATTCTAATTAAAAAAATGGAATCCATTTTTATAAATTCCATTTACATAATTTACAAAAATCAATTTAACATTAATCACATGGATGTGATGAGAAATCATGTTTTTAAAGAGAATGTTTTAAGATAATTATATTTTTTATATACAATTTCAATGTAAAATTGATTCCAATGACAAAAATTAAATAAATCTATATATTATGTAACTAATTTAACTTTAAAACCAATTCATAAATTATTTTAACATTATAAACATGAAAATTTTTAATTAAAATGATGTATTTTTCACTAATGATCAATCAACAAAACCCCTTAGAAACATATGAAAAGGAATCCCTAATAAATTTTTTAGAAAAATATTTCCAAATTAATGTTTATTTTGTCAATTATAAATTATAAATTTTTAAAAAAGTTATTTTAAACTACTTTTTTTGTATAAATTCTACAAACCCATATTTAAAAATATATAGTTTTTAAGAGTAAAATTAGATTTATTCCTACCTATTATGTAGAAAAAAACGTGGGATAATTGTTTAATATTTTATTTAATATCTTGTGTATTAATATAATTTTAATTATTCACCCTCTGTATATTTTAAATTTATTAAGCTAAAACACCTTGGTATTTATGGAAATAATTTTTAAAAAAATAATTCCCCTTATTTTTAGATGGTTTTTTTCAGTTTTAATTATATTATTCAGCATGCAATTAATTATATACACATGTGTAAACCATATTGTCAAAAAAATTAAACGTCTGCATTCCCTTTAATAAAATTTCTCAATTCAAATGGTCATTTTTAAATATCTATATTAAAAATATATGATGGTTTTATTAAATCTGAGTGTCATGTGCAATGCACGCTGAACCGGTGTTGTGTGTAATGGATTCATGTGTTGTGTGTAATGAAATATTAACATGGTATTTTTTCATTTATGCATCCAAACATAATTTTTTTTCTTTTAAATTCTACTAGTGTTACATTCTCCCGCTTTAATAAATTACATTCTCGTAATTTGGACAATATTTTGATAATAAAATGTTATAAATTTCACAATACCACAGTTGAAAAAATACTTTTCTTAATGTTAAGGAACTATTATACCATCTTAAAATATAATGAAATAAATATAATTTATACATATCTATTTCATAGAAAAAAATTTATCATTTTTTCATGCTTTGATCACATTCCAATTCATCCCTTACATAAATAAATTAATATCAAAAGTAGAGTTTTATATATTAAAAGAACCAAAATTCACTTTTAACAGATCATAATATTAATAGAAAAGGGAAAATACTTTCCATATTTCCCTAGATATGTTTCCAAAAATAATATCAAAAGAACATGTTATATAATATTATAAAATAATATCTAAACATCAAATGTAACACCATTGGATCATCATTAATATTTATTTTTCAAATAATTTAACTAAAACAATTACATTACTGATCATATTAACCCTAAAGGTTATCAATAACTTATATCTTATGTCTATAAAATGTCATGGAATTATTCCCCAAATAACATTTCCTATAAAACATATAATTCTTATATCTATAAAAAAACTCACAAAATGCTTCCCATGTTATCTTCGATATGTAAAACATAAAAATATGCATTATTTATAAAATTAGTTTATCATAAAACATAAAGAATTAATGGTCCCCTTGAAGATATCACCACATTACCAGATAGAACAATATCTACTATATACGTAAAAAATGATTTTCCACCCAATTTTTTCTTATGAACATGATGATTTCCACACTCAGTATGTAAATTAGGAAACAAGTTAGCATAGTGTCACAAATCGTTATAGTTAAAACATATCACTTTTAACTATTTATTTGTTATCTCACTCTTGGATTGTTCTAGACTCGTTTATTTTAATTTAATATTATTGTGAAAAAACATACCATGTTGGTAACACTTTCTAGATCCTAACATAGATTCCATGAAAAGTATTTTTATAAAACATGGTTAATGTTTGTGCCTTACTTATAGGTTTATTATTTGTTTGATTATAAATTTCCAACCCCTTATAAATTTATTACTCTTTTCATCTTGTTTCACATATGTGTCAACATAATACATTTCAACAATCTCAACCCAACAAAACAAATTCTAATAATTTATTAATTATTGAGAGGCCAAAGATAATCACAGAAAAGGTTTCAATCATGGGTAAAATCTAGTAATTTTAGAGTAAATTTAACCCGCAAAATAGAGAACATACCTTTCTAAACTTGTGAATTTTTAATAATACCCAACCATTGAATCATTATCTTGTTTCCTTAATTATAAAAATATCTTCTCCATGATTAGAAGAAAAACCTTAGAGAAATATTATCAAGGTTTTTATTATTAAATGTTTCTCATTACATGAAATTGATTTCATATATCACAATAGTATTTATAACCAAATACACCCAACGATCGTCTTCAAAAATAATAATAATTGGGAAGGGTTAACGTTTGGTGTTCTAAATATTCCATGACATCAAATATATTTTTGGGTGCATTAATGAATCATTTAGCTACCATAAATTCAGAAAATATACTAAATGATGTTGGATATTTCCTCATGAAATTTTTCACAAAATACATTTTACTTTATTGTAAATAGGATTATTTTTTAGAAAGGGCACCAATATTATCCATCACTGAGGCCAACTAATACATCACTCTAAAAAACTATTCTGGTCTTATTCCAACCATCTATGGATATTGATTTGGAAGGATACCATCCTCTCGGTTCCTTCACACTATAGGTACCTCATTTTATCTATTGAAAAACATATCTAATAGATATTTTCAAGAAGAAATAAAATGGTAACAATAAAATTATATAACATATGAAATTTAATGTAAGGAAAAATCATTAAAGGTATCACTATTAATATGAACCTAATCTATAAAGTTATCTAAAATGAACTTTTATACCAAATGTAAATCCCGGAACCTAAACATTATATAATCTACAGTATAATAAAAAAAATTCATTTCATTCATTTTGAGGATATTTTTATGTTTATTTTTTGAGAATTAGGCCAAAAATAATATTTTAAAACAAAAAATTAAAAAGTGAACACTTTTAATTTGTATCCATTTCCTCATAGTACAAAAATATTAAAATGTAGAATGATATATTTCATGGAAAATCTTCATGTAATTCAACTTGACTTCTTACATTATTTTACCCATCCTTTAATCTGGTGAAAAAAACCTGGATGAGGACAAAAGTATTTGTATGGTATATATAAAGAAGGAAAACTGGTAGTCCGGTGAAGACATGAAAACACAGATTAGTTTTTCTTTTCTCTTCAAAGAATATTTAGCATATAAAGTAAATCATTTTCAAATAAAAAATAGTGAAACAAATTTTTTCAAAGAAAATCATTAAAACTCATTAGAATCCATTAAAACCACTTTTTGTGACCTAGATCCTAAAATATATAAAACAATTTTAAAACCCATTTAATTGGAATTACTATATAGAAACATCAATCATTATCATTATCCAATGTATTGGAATGCTATCTGGGTGCACCGATAATTTTTGATATTATGGTCATAGATAATTCAATTTGGGACACCTCATGTTAAGCTGTAATGGGATTACCTTTTGATATCTATCACACCTAAAGTTCAGCAGTAAAGGGCTTACCCACCACTATCTAGGAAACCAGAGGATAAGATGTAATGGAATTAACTAATGGGATCTGGACCACCCCAATGGAAGATATAAATGAATTATTTTTTTCAATATAGGCCACCCCATTTTAGGGTGTAATTTTATTACTTGAATCCTTCTAGGCTACCCCATGTTAAGCTATTATGAGCTTACCCAGTGATATATGGTCCACTATAGTTAAGAAGTAATGACTATACACAGCATGATCATGGTGCAACGATTTATCATGTATAATTAAAATGTTCCATAGAATAAAAAACATATTTTTGTCATTTTAATTATTTTCAAATAATATATTTTAATCCTATATTCAAATCAATTTTGGATATCTTTTAAAATCAAATTTTCAATACCACAATGCACTTTTCTTCTGAAACCCCAGTTTCTGAAACAAAATACCCAAAAAAATTGAAATTTTTATTATTTTAATAAATTAGGAAAACTTTTAAGGTAATATAGACATCAAATAATGTTCATTGAAGTAGAAAATTCTTTATTTCATGTACATTTAGAATAAAACATCCATATTATCATTTTTCAAAACATTCTGTTTAGTACACGTAAAAAGATTCATTTGTAAAAATTATTTTAGTAATATAGATAGACATAAAATTTTATTTATAAATATTTTACATCTTCATGAAATAATTAATAAAATCATTTTAAAAACCAGTTTAGGTAATGAAATAGTGTTTTAGGGAAGCATATTGAAAATTATTTTTTAATGGAAAAGTCTCTTAAAACATGGTAATCACTTAAATGATAACCCCATGGATGATTTACAATAACAAACTTAAAATATCATGAAAATAGAGATATTCATGATATAAAATGTCAATGGGGATGTATATACACTTTCTTAAATAATAAAGGAGCATATCATCATGAAATTCCTCAATGATAAAAATTGAGGTGAAATCCCTTATAGAATTGTTATCTTTTTTAAGTTAAACCCCATGAATGATAGATAATAAAAACTATATTTAAAACCAAATATTTTAATGTGGAAGACTAATAATACACATTAATTTGATTTATACACACCACATTAATGAAATATGTGGTGAAAGTTTCATGTGTATCATAGACTTAAAAAGTGAGACGTAAATCCATTACATTAAGTCTTGACTTCCTTTATAGAAATTCATACCTCCTATATAATAAAAATATTATTATTAAACATAATACAAAGAAAAATAATCATATATATCAAATCATATTTGTTTTATATGACTTTAAATTTTCCATTTGTTACTAATTCATTCGCAATGTTATTTTTGGGTTTAAACATCATTATTTTTCTTACATGTTGTAGATTATTATTTGTTGTCTTATTACTTATATTATGATTTCAAAATATAATGAATGATAAACATGATATCAATATAATATATATTAATTGTATTTTTATTTAAAGTAATTCATTATATTTTGTTATCAGAAATGAAACTAATTGTTCATAGAGATAGTAGGTCGTACATACACTTGAATGATGTTTCCATTTTTTAATCGTATTGAAAAAATGAAAAGTAAATAATATATACCTATATATAGTTATTACAATGTAATTTTTATTTCATATATAACACATATGTATATTAATATCACCCTTTATAGATACCATGTAAATTGAGAATGAATCACATCGCTTCATGAATCAGTAGTTCACTGCACACATGAATGATTTTATCTTATTCCGAGAAAACTGAATGCTTGAATTTAAGAATTATATAACAATAAATAAAAATAAAATATTTTATAAAAATTATATATCATATATATAAATGGAATTTATATAATTATTCCTACCCTTATTTAATGGTAATGGAAAAATTAACGATATTTGTTCGTGGGGTGGTAGGGAGCGTACACCTAAATGATGATCTAATGGCCCATTTGGTGGAAGTGTGTGAGTATATAGGTTGTAAACCTAAAAACAAATAATATATTTAAATCTAATATTATTATGTTATTATATAATCATTATATAATATTAGTTAAGGTGTTTGAGTATGAAATAAAACAAAAATCTTCACTGATTAATGTTAACTGTTCTTGTGGTATATCATATTAGTTTGATCCAAAGGACATACATGATTAGGATTATATAAAAAATAATGATTATAGTATTATAGAATATATGAAATGATGTGATTTGTGTACTAACTGGTAGAACTGACTGTTTTTATGGTGTGAAGAGGGGATGATGGGTGGTGGTCTTTTATACGTGAGGGAGAGAACATGGATTATATTTTTAAAAATTGGGTAGGTATACCCAGGTTTTTACCTAATAAATATATAAATATTCTGAAAAATTATATCCATGAAGTTTTATGGTCAATATTTTTACATAATATTATTTCTAGACATGTTCTTAAGTCATTTTTCCCTTATGAATAATATTTTATTCTTTTAGTAAACTCATTTTTCTTTTAATCGACATGATTAAAGATAACTATTTTCACTAATTATTTTGGTCAAAAATTATGTTGGACATATGATAAAATATAAATTATTATAATTCAAAATTGGTTATCCATTTTTTCAAATTCCATTCATATAAGTGGATGAAATGAATTTAAAATTAATCACATAGATTTGATGAAATGATGTTTTTTAAAGAGAAATATTGAAAAGATTGAAATGTTTTTATGTCCAATTTAATTATTAAATTGATTAAAATGACATTTATTTGATTAATTTATGTATAATTGAACTAATTTAACTTTTATACAAATTCAATAACAGTTTTATATTATAATATTTTTAAACGAAAAGGAAATTTTAATTGAAATTATTTATTTTAAATTATTTATCAGAAAAATTAAAACCCTCGAAAAAATTTAAAAATTCAGAGGAAGAAAATTTAATATTGTATTTAAATAATGAATATTATATTTTCATATATAATTTATTAATGTTTCCAAATTTATAATTGATATATTTTAATTACAAAAATGTTATCAAAAATTATTTTTTAGAAACATACAATATTTAAGAGTGAAATTATATATCTTCTCATCTCTTATCATGAAATAAAATATGAATAAATTCAATATTTTATTGAATATATCATATTTTTGTTTCATTAAAATCATACAATATAAATACTTTTTCAAATTTATTGTGCTAAAACATGATTTTGTTTATAAATGTATTTTTTTTCAAAAAAAATCTGTTTATTTTCAAATGTTTTTCATTTCATTTATATATAATTAATTTGTAACCAAATAATTAATTAAATAAACATTTTTTATCTATATTTTTTTAATTTATTCAATCTTATACATATAATTCCTTAAATGGAAAATTGAAAATGATCAATTATAAATATCTGTATTAATAATATATCTTGGTTTTGATAAAACTCAGTGTCGTGCGCAATGCATGCTAGCCTAGTGTTTCATGTCATGAAGGTTTGTGTTGTGTGTAAATAATATTAACTTAGTTTTTTATGTATTTAATGATACCAAAAATAATTTTCATATTTTAAAATATCATGGTGTTATAAAAGATGAATTATTTTTCTAATTAAAGAATCATGCATTATGTATTCTTTTCTAGAATGGTAAAAAGTCATGCAATTATAATCATTGATCTATTCCATTCATCCTCTCTATCTCTTGATAAATTATTTATGATTGAATATATAGTTAAATCTTTTTTATTAGTATATTTTTCACACATTACTCCATAAGAATGATTCTTATAAAAGTTTAACGCAATAAACCATAGAATCTAATTATAGATAAGGTATAGGTTTATTTAATTCATGATATTTCAACTAACGTGAATCAAAAGAAATTATCCAATCATTTTGAAATAGGAAACAACCATATCCATTTAATGAAGCATCACTATAGATGAAAAATTATTTATTTTTTAAATATAGAGCCCAAATAAGAGAATTCACCAATAATATTTTTAGTTCATAAAAATAGTCACATTTTAAAGATGAATTTAAATCCCTTTCGAGTTAACTTAATTAGTGGGATATAAATCCCAGAAATTTTTTCAAAAAACAACTATTTGTATCCTGACAATAAAAGAAATATATTAATATCTATGACATTTTTGGGACACGTAAACTATTGAAAAAAATTTATTTTTGAGGGGTAAGAAACAATGCCATATATAGAAACAATATGTCAAAGGGAAGAAATTTTTTGCAACCACGTTTTACATATACTAAATTTCTATATAGATTCTTTTAATTTCTCATTTTCATAAAAACCCATAATTTCCTTCAATTTTAAATTGGATTTTATACTATCAAAAAAATCATAAATTAACACAACCACAAACATGTCCATTAATTTCTAATAAACTATATTCATAACATCAATAGATATTATAGGTGCATAGGAAGACCGAATAGAAGTAACTACAAACTCATAATACCCATATATATTCTAAAGTGAATACTTTAGAATGATTTCATCCTTAATCTTTAATTGATTGTACCAAATCCTAATATTAACCATTAAAAATATTTATCTCCCAATATCGGATCAATAAAATTAGTGATATGAAGAATATCAAAAATATTTTTAACTATGATGTTATTCAAAACATGATATTCACATGAAAGTCTCATTGATGGAACATTATTTTAAAAATAAATATAATAAACCCTATGTTTATGTTCTAGAGTGAATGAATTCCTTATCTCATGCATTTTATAATTCAAATTTAAACACTCCACATGATTCATTCGATGAGGGGGTTCAGATATAGGATTAACTATAGTAAGTCATTAAACAGTAAAATCTATCTAATGACCATCAATAACACTATCAAAATCATCTAGAACAATTTCCTTATATTCATTCTCTACCGGAACATCACTAATTTGAATAGTTTATTTATTTTCAACAATACGGGTTTTGTAACTTTCACTTCCATCACCTATCAATTTCTCAAACTCTTGGTATGTTATCAAAGGCATTAAATCATTGAAGATATTATTCATGGTTCTGAAACCTATCATTACATGATTAATTCAAGGATAATCCATTATCAAAATTAAAATAAACTCTGCTATTTATATTTCAAAAAAATCTATAGGAAATACCATCCCATTGATAAAAACATGATTATTTTTATCAATCATAATATCTTTTTTGTTTACACATAGAGTTTTCACCAAAAGTTATATATTATTTTCAAGAGATGATATTCAAAATTAACATTGAAATTTCAATGAAATGAAATAATGAAATGATTTAGATTAAAATAAGGAATTTCTTAATTTTAATATACATGTAACATAACTATACCCACTTAATTTGATGACCCAAAATCATTTGTTGTAGTATGAAATTATTTTTCCAGACAATTTTTCATCTGATCTACATTATTTCTATCATGAGTTACTAACATGGGGTTCTCATTATCATTATTTGAAATCTCATTTCTTTAAAAACACCTCAACATTGAATAGATATTGGTTACCCCATTATTTTATTATTTAGGACTACTATACTTTCAAGCAATGTCTATATGTCCTACAATTCCACATCAATAACACATCCCTGACAACATAAAAAATTCTACATGATACTATTTACCAAACATTCCACAGGAAGAGAGCTTCATTTTCTTACCTTGGGATTTCTTTATTTTCTATTTCCCATTTTCATACCATCATATCCACTTATTACATTCTTTAGCATGAGGAACAGAATTTTATGAACAATCCATCTCAACTTTTTCATCAAAATGAAAAAAATTTAAATATATTTTAAATTCTCATGCATCCATAGATCATTGTATACCAGGATTTAATATTGAGTAAAAATGATTAAATTTATTATCAATTTCACAAAAAATTATCTATATACTTGGACTGCCTTTTTCAATTTCTAATATATTCAGCCACTAAATAATTATATTTTTTCATTAATTTCATAAATTTGTTATTTTATATATATGTGAAAACACATAGAGAATTTTTTTTCAAGGAAAATATTATTAAATAATCTCATTCCCTCGAATCAATAACATCTTTCTCTCAGATATTTTTAACCAATGACCACCATCTATCAGCTTCAGCATCAAAGGGATAAATGATAATATTTTCCATTAGATATTTACAATATCTCATGACATTAAATATCTTTTCTTGAGGGTTTTCCCCCTATTTAGCTACTATTGGTTCAGATGATCCACTGCATGACGGAGGCTGTTTCCCCATGAAGTAATCTGTTATATACATGTTTGTTTGTGTTTGATGAATTTCCTCTCAAGTATGGATACCACTACCATTTATAGCATGTTTCAACTGATACATAAGTATAAAAAACTATTAAATTCCAATTCCAACCATCTTAAGATGTTGAATTGGAAGGATATTTCCCTACCAATGAATTACCAATACACCTTCACTATTCCATTTATGGAAAAAAATTATTAATAGACAATGTTTTGAATAAAAAACATAGAAATATTAAAATTATATATCATTTAAATATAAATATGACGTAAAATATTTATAAGACATGTTATTTAAATTTCCTCACCTCTAAAGTTATCTAAATATCACTTTGAAACCAAATATTTTGTCATAACATTAAAATTAAATAATCATGAGTTTTATTTCAATAATTTATTCACTTCAATATGAGGATCCTTGAAGGTGTATATTTTTATAGAATTTGGTCATATATCATACCTAAAAAATTTATTATGTAATGTTGAAACATCCAATTAGTATCCATTTTCCTATCATATAAATATTCTAAAATATAATGTGATTTATTTTCATGCAAAATCATCATGGAAATCAACATGTACAATTCCATTCCCTAACCAATTCTAAAATGTAATGAATAAAAATCTAAAAACATGGGATGAGCAACAGAAACAATGTATGGAAAAGAAAATTATAAAATCTTTAGTCCATTAAAAAACATGAAGAACCATGAAAAATAATTTATTAGAAACATAAATCATTTCCTAGAAATATAATTAATATTATTTAAATAATATCAATTATATTATTTTTTTTAAAACAGTTTATTTTTATGAAAACTCATTGGAAAGAGTAGAAAGGTTGTGTTGGTTCCATAGGAAAACATATCATAGAACCCTTACATAACCAACTCATAACCCTTACAAACTTGAACAACCATTTTTCTGATATCTAAAATAATATTTTGGAAAATATATTCATTACCCAATGCATCGGAGAAAAATATAGGGGAACCCATCATATAAGCTATAAAAAACTTATACAACACTATTTGGGATAACCGTTCAAAAAAATGTCCAAGGTCTATATCTTGAATAAATATTTTTTATAATAAAGCTTTTCAGCAAAACCCCCCATGAGGAAAACATTTTAATCATATTACAACCTTTTTGGATTTTAAAATAACCATATCGTTTAAACCACCATTTTCAATACCAAAATACCATGAAAAAGGGAAAGATAGGTTTTCAGTAAATGAAACATAAAACACTATAATGTGATATATAAATCAAGTAATATCCATAGTGTCCATAAATTTAAATGTCTCCATATATATTAAAAATATAAAATCCTTTTTTCATTTATCAAAAAATTTCATATAGAACATGTAAAAAATATAATTTTGAAAAACATTGAAATAAAGAAAATGTGTCATAAAATATAAATTATAACTCTTTTATGTCCATATGAAATCCTTAATAATATAATTCTTAAAACATGGACATTAAAGAGAATAATATGGAAGGAAAATAATAAAAGTTGTTTTTCTATATAATTCTTGTTACCACATTGAAAACAATTGAATAGTTGGCCATGTGGATGGATAAAATTAATGAAATTTTTATATAATATAATAATAGGTAAATTCATGGTATACCATGTCAATGGTGATTTATATACACCCTCTAAAATAAAATATGTTAATAAATTCATGATATTCCTAAATAAAAATAAATTGATATGAAGTCCCTTAAAATAAGTCTAACTCATTATGTACTTTGTTTAACATACTAAATAATAATCTTATGTAAATTATTTACATTCTTATGAAATTTATATAGGTTTATTATTTCTTTAATTTAATAAATTTGCATGTTATATATGATTACCTAATTAGTGACTTTTTCATCATATATTTGGACATATTTTACATATGTGTTAAACAGGACTTTAGTGGGTTGACTTTGATCAAAAAGGTCATTATTTAAACCACTATAGAGTAATAATACTGAAATAATTATCCTATTTATACACCAATTATACAATTAAAATAAATCATGAAGCATGGTTTTGTTAAATGAAGTTATATATAATGATGGAGATGATACATTGTATGTACGCATGAGTAAAATTACAATTTTTTCAATGATACTTATGGAAGGAAGGTATGAATTATATTATAATTATAGAATTATAACAATATCATAAATATAATATTATTCATTTAAATATTCTTATATATAACATCAATTTTTGTTGGTGATGAAAATATAGTCGCATTGCTTCGGGAAGGATATAATCCACACGTTTAAGAACAACATTATCATTTTAGAGTGAGTGAAAAGGTAAGAATGAAAAAACATATATTATATTTTAATATTGATAAATATTTAATTAATATAATTATTATTTCATTTATAACACATATATACATTAACATAATACTTTTAACCATTCATGTATAGTTTAAATGAAAAATTGTTTACAACATTTCGCGAGGTGGATATCCCCCATACACATGAGAGATGTTATTGAATCCACTATAGAGTGGACAATATAAAGGTATATGTGATATTGTGACTATAGATGTATAATTATGTTATATTAATCATATGTATACTTTATATACTTAGTCATACCCCACTATGATAAGTGTTGATGGAAAACATGTCTTCAATTCATGAGCCAGTAGTCCGTCATTCACACAAGTGATGTTATTGTTTCCCATGTAAGGGTTGTGTAGATGGATATACTTCATTATATTAACATAAAAAAATTATGAAATATTTTTATTATGTATGAATAAATGAATATGACTTTAAGGAGGCGGAAGATGAAATAAAAAAAATGCATATTTATGAATTTTAACTCTTCTTAGACCACCTCATCAGTATTTTACCAATTGTATTCATAGAATTAATTTCATAAAAAACCAAATATTTTTAGATGAATTAACGGAATTTTTGAATTAATATTCAATGGATTTTGTATTCGAAAAGTGTATGAGGTTGTGAAGAAGATAAGAGGGGGAATGCATTTTATAAGTGATGTGAGTGGGAAACTTATAAATTTTTAAAAGAAAAAGGTGTACCCATATTTTTCATATGAAAAAGGTTCCAAAATTATCAAATATACGTAATTTTACATAATGTGGGACTTAATATGTCCTTTAAATATATTTTATACCTGATTTTTGGTCATTTTAACACTTATAATTTTATTTTAACCCAGGTAAACCCATTTTACATTAACTATAGTAATTAATTTTTACTTTTGTAACAAATATATTATTTTAAAATATAATTAGAAGTTATTGGAAAACATAAATTATTATTATTATAAATATTTAATAATTTTTAACAAATTAAATTAACATATTAGGAAAATTTAATTTTAACACAAAACCCATAGAAATGACGAAAAATCTAGTTTTCAAGAAGTGTATTTTTTGAGAAAAATATGATTTTAAATTAACTCTATGATTAATAATAATAATTTTATGAATAGAATTTAATATTTTTTACTTTTAACATAATAATTTAATTTAAAATAATCGATATTAGTGACTATTCTAATTAGACAAAATAGAAAAATATTTTTCATTTTAAAACTATTTTAAAAAACCATGTTTTCAATCCCAAAAACAATCATATACTAAAAACCAAATTAAAATTGTATCCAAAGTAATTAATGGAATTTAAGGTAAATATATATTACTAATGTCAATTCTAAATATATTAAAAAACTAATTTTAATTTTAAATTAGATATGTTATTGAAAAAAATATTTCCAAAGAATGTATATTTTCACTATTAATTAAATAATAAAATATTTCAAAAATATACCAAAATTTATTCCCAATTATGTATTTATATGTTGATTTCAAAAATTTTACGAATTTTTTAGAATTTAGATTTTTTAATTTAAAAATTATAATTTCAAAGAAAGCCTTATAATAGAAGGGAATAAATTAAATATATTTTAATTTTGATATAAAAATTTCATAATATTTCTATCATAAAAATGTCATGAATCTAATAAATTTTTTCATGAACTGTGATTTTACAAAAAAAACATTGAAATTGTCCCAAAAAATGTATGTGTTATAGAGAAATTATCTAATCAAACCAAAACTAACATATGTAAGATGAAATTATATTAAAAATAAGTGACATATTTTAATAAGTATACATTATCATATAAAATATTGGTTAATAAAGATATTAATAATGTTTTCAAAAAATTTAATTTGATTATCCAAGATATTAGATGTACATGAAGAATGAATCAGTATAGAAAGAAGAAGTTTTTAACGTAATTTTGATACATTATTGTACAACTCGTATTCACTAATTTTTTGTCCTATATGTTTTTTAAAAAGATTAATTTTGCAATAAAATTCATGAAATATAGGAAATTTCAAAATCCATTTCATTTTATAACTTCTGTCGATTTCAAATTCAATTGATTTTGATAATATAATGGTTAAGTTTAACTCAAATCCCTTTTCTTTTAGATTTTATTCTTTGAATTGATATATTTACTTCCTTTTTAATTTCATACAACCTAAGATATTATATTTAATTTTTTAATAATATTTAGGGTAAATGATGTTTTAAATAATAATATCATACTTGATAAATTTCATCCTATGAAAATATATCATTATTACGAAAAATTGTCGTCGTCTTGGGTGACAGTTTTCCCTTCTTGTCAAAAACTTCACATAAAATAAATGTTTACATTTTTAATTAGAATATTAATGTGTTATCCCATGTGAACTTACATTTTTTCCTCATCTCTTTTCATAATAATATTCTATTATCCATTTTTTGATATTTTATCTTAATAATAGTATTCCCGAGGCTAAACATTTGATTTTGTGATACCATCCCCATCACATTTGGGTTATTTTTTCTCATTATTTTCCTAATTTAGCTATATATTATTCTTATGAATATATTGAATGTTATAAATATATATAAATATATATAATATTTATATATACAACTAGTTCATTATTCCATCCTTTATATATAATATATGTTCTATGTTTACTTCGACCTTCCAACTTATATATATGCCTGACTTGAGGGAACATCCTGATTTATTATTTCTTAAAATATATCACAATCATAAAATATTTCATTCAAAAAATATAATTAAAAAAAAATAATTATTTTATTTTCAATATTAATGGATCAATCATGCTTTAAATTAAAATAATAATACATTTACTTATTAAAAATATTCTTTTCAAATTTTGATAATGTGTCACCTATAAGGTTTGTTTCTATTCTTACACCACCCTTATCCTTTTTCGTGATTTTTCTTTCAATGGAACCCAATTTTCAATGGAATATTCCACTTTATATAAATATTAACATCGAAAATTATTCAATACCTTCCTATATTGGGAATATTTATAATATATCATTCATTTATTCTTTCACGCTTGATTATGAACCAAACATCATTCTCATATGTTTTGAAATGTTTAGGATTTATATATTTTTCCTTTAAATCATATGGAATACATATTCCTATACATATTTTTATTTTCACTATATAATCATTTGACCTAGAATTATATATCCCCAAAATTCATTGGGTGATATTTTCAACTATTAAGATATGATGTGTGGTGCCTGGCTTAATATCCTAAGAACACTATGTAGTGTGATGGGTGGGAAAATAATTATATATCCCTATAATTAAATTAGAAAGAAATTAAATATAATGAGTTAATATGAAATGAAATGTGGAGTGATCCTATTGAGAAAGGCTTTTGATCTAATGATAAAATATTCAAGGGAATGACATGTGTACCTAATCAGCCATGGGACTCTGTCCATTATATTTATTGGAAAAAGGAGAGAACCCAATAAACCAAGTGAATATATTAACTTTGATTTTATTAGAAGTGAGATTAAAATTATTCATTCAATATCATGTTTTTTGTTTCCATGTTTGTTTTCTTCCATCACCTAATGTTATCATTTCCTTATTGCATGTTTTAATTATAATCTCAAACTCTTAATTCCTGGTAAAAGTCTATTATATTTAGATTCAATATATTTCATTCATGATTTATGGACAACACCAACTGTTTCATATTTTATAAAAAATAAATTAAATCATACAAAGATTTTTTGATATATTTATGTCTATCAACTAATGGCTTGAAGTTATGTTTTCCCTTACTGATTGTTTTACCTCAATCCTTCTTATGCTTCCATTCCTCATTTTTTGATGTGTGTAACTTATGAGATGTTGAGAAGGGAGTTTATTGTGATTAAATATTGGTGAAATTTTCACTGTACTAATAAGAATATTCATATTTAATAGTCCCCAATTTTAACTAAAAAAATGGTTCTCCATGCAATGTGATATTTTTTGAGACAATATTTTTAACATTTCTAAATTTTTTAAAATAAATAAATTTTCATCTAGGTTTCTATAAGTGTACCCAATTGAAAAAAATAATTGGAGGTTATAACTACACCGAAGTCATTCCCTATAAAATAACATGAAGTGGTAGAACCAACCCTCTCAAAAGTCCATATATCGTTTTTATTTCACCCTATCCATCACATAAACCCATTCCCAATTTGGTTGGAAGTACACCAAGACCATAACATTATTCTACCCATGAATGGATGTTCACACAACCCAAAACACATAAACAAAATTGGTTAGAATTGAATCGATCATTCATCACATTCCACAATTATTTCTCATATCAAATCACAGTAAGAATTAATGTTCAATAAAATATTCACAAAAAGTGATTAAATCATCAGAATCACTTGAAAATAATAATTCATTTCAATTTAGAGACACATCACATAAAGGTATTAGGGGCCATCAACTCACCCAACACCTTGTTACACATTATTTAAGGCCAATCTCTAACAGGAAAGCCTTTTCTATTTCTCATTCACCAATGTAATCACTATGCTGGTATTATTCATCATGTTCAATAGTTAATATTAAAATATTTTATTCATACACTATGACACAATAAGTGGAAATGTTAATAATAAACCTCTATAGGTTCTTAAAATAAATTTTTAATGATTTAATTTTAGGTGAAAACTACATGGTGACCATAACAAAGGATACACAACTGATGATAAGCCAATACCATCCAATTATATCATTTACAAATCTAAAATCATATATGAAACCATTTAATAATATATTTATAGTCATGTTCACATGGATGATATAACCACATATTAAAAGAATCATGGAAATGAGCATAAACAATTTAGAAAGTACTGAGAACATCTACCTTAGGGAATTAAAGGCCCACTAAACAAATATCATTGAAGAATTTAACATTACATGGTAGAAATATCAATTCCCATAAATATACCTAAAATTAGTAAAATATAGTGAAAATAATATAAATTGATAGGGATTAAAATTTTTATGTGAAGTTTGATATATTACATACCTCAAAAAGAAATTTTCAATTTTTAGCAGTCAAAAAAGGTATCAAATGTGGAGGGATTAGTAAAAAAATGATGACTTTATGGTATTTTATATTGGGATTCGAATGGGGTGACATGATAAAAATAATGGCTTATTTTTGAGTAATAATGAGAATGGAAAACATTACCTTCAGTATAAAATACATGTTTAGGATCTCATAGGAACGTTGATGATATCTCGTTAGATCTCTGGTTGGTAGAATAATATCAATACCCACTGACTTGGTTCCCCAAATATTTAGTATACATCCATTGAAATTTGGGTGGAACTTTACCTGAACATAAATGGGTTCTTTTACCAAAAAGGATTATAGTTATCCTGATATATGTTTTTGTTGGGAAATATTAACCGTTAAAAATTTCCTCTACCAATCCCCAACCATTAAAAATATGAAATCTAGAATTTTCTAACCCCATATATAGAAAAAATTAATGTCAATACACAAGAATTTTATAAAAAAAATTATATTATAACTAAAAAACAAAAATGGTGGTATATACTCCCCAATATATCACATATGATACATGATGCACATCAATAAGTGTAACTGATGAATAATTTCAGCCACTATAGTTTAATATCATGATCCCACTCTCGAGTTTTCTCCCATAAATTACAATTCAACAACTACACTCTTATATGATAGATTCATTTTAATGAATGGTCTTCTACTTTGATTTACATTTTATATGCTAAATTCCTCAAATTATGTATTTGTATCCAACATGAACATGTCACTTTTTATCACATAATATTGAAATATGTTCTATATCAAAATCCATGATACACAAAATAAATCAGGTAAAGAAATATAATAAAATGGTATAGATAAAAATATTAAATGGCTTTGATCTGTTCAACAACCTAGATAGACACAGGATCATAGGAACCTGCTTCCTCTATATAAAAATCCATTTGTATCCCTACTGAAGTGAAAAACTTTAGAAAACAAGGGCACCCACGTCAAAATCAAGAGGGTATAGGTTAATATTTTTATATGATCATTGAATTCATATTAAATACTTAATCTTCTATGTATTGCCTAGGTTTTCTCTAATGAATCCTATATATTACATTTTCATATAATAGAATATTACCCTTCCCCCAACCTACCCATAGTTTATTTGTATGACATACAATAAAATGTCTCAAAAGGTTCCATCTATATAGATTCATGATTATTGTTTCTATATGTGAACACTAATTGGGAAATATGGTTCTACCACAGATCACAAAAATAATGAATGTGTGCTCAGATCATGTCTTCCAACATTGTAATGGAACAATAATACCACCCCTTGTGGATGAGGAAGGTATTAAGTGCTTAAATTCACATACATTTCAAGTTCGTTTTTAGGACATTCTAGAAGTATGAGGAAAATATTTTATCTAGATCAATGATAATATACATAGGAATATCATGGATATATCATATCTTAGAGACATATATCCTTTTTATCTTGTAAATACAGTTTTTCTCTTTGATCCATAGTAACTATGTGGAATTGGTAAATCACTAAATAATAAAAATAACAACATGACTACCATGATTCAACCTCAAAAAACAATCATAAAATTCTTATTGAAATCATCCCACTTTTACTAAACACTGGTATGAGAATAGATAATACCAATTGGCTCATAGTTCTCATCCTTCTACCACTAAATAGTCATGCACCATAAAAAAGGCCAATAATATCCATCTTAATCATATTACATCAATATAAAACATCAATGTTAGGATACATATTTGAAATTATCGATCCAGCTTCCCATATTATGACATGTGAATCCCATATCACCTTTTAATGTATTATCATAGTAATGAAAATGAATACTTAAAAATAAAGAATACCATCAGAATCTAAGGACCAATCAGTTGGAGGACCCCCATTATATATTCATTACCTCATCATAATACAATCTAAATCCAATAACTAACTCTCCTTCAACCACTAATATATTTAAGAGGAAATAGACACAGACATGAGTTTAAATCTTTTAAATACTACTAAATTTCATGATATATCTCAGTGATGTCCCTAATCATCTTCCACTCAATAAATGATTCATGAACCACCTACACCCAAGTCTTTCAACTCGGTGTATAATCTAAAAAAAATATTTTAAAGGTGTATAAACCAGATTAAAATACACGGACTGATGGTTATTTCCACATATTCTATTTTTAATTTTCAACACACATTATGAGAAGGTATATAATGGTATATTGTGGAAGGTATAAATCGAACACTAATTAAAAAAAATAGTTATGTCAAAATATCATCATATGAACAATGTTTCAAAGACAAATGCATGAGATATATAATTATAGTCATGTTACCTTAACAACCTAGATATTTATGTGATAATATTTCTATAATTAATTATCATTTTACCCAAACCATCCCCTGAGGAATCAAATAATAAGTTAAAATTATAAACTAAATCACATATGGTCATGACCAATATAGATGTCAACCTTCGCATCAAATGTTAAAAAATATTTCTCATAATAATTTATTAAAACAACTTTTTACTCTAGGTTTTTTAGTTCATTATAAATTCTGAAATATGGTATTAGTATTAGATAATCTCCCTATATTAATCTTAATATCCCTATAAACAATGATTATTAGAAATTATATTGTGTCACTCATATGAGATAATAACATCATCCTAAGTCCAATGGCATGGAAACATCATATATGACATTCCTTAAGAAAAAAACACCACTAATCCAAAACCAAAACATTGTGATTAATTTATATAGGTTATTATATCTCATTTTTCAAAAAATATTTAAAATGTTGTTAATTATCCTTAAGTGATGAGAAGAATACCCAAATATCATCGATTATATTAACCATAAAATAATTTATATATGGATACAGGACCATATCCAATAGGTCTATAAAATATCTTAGCATGTTTTTTTATCATGATATAATCACGGGATACTAATACATTCAATACCATATATTGAATTTGGAAAGAGAAATACCAAAAATTACACACTTCCAAGTGATGATATAATGTTTTCAAATTAATCTTGGAATATGACTTGGCTCCCCATAGCTGGTCAAATGGATCATGTATATGAATATGTTGATACTATTGTATACCAATCACTTAGTTTAATATATAGTAATCAACTCATAGACACAATTAACTATAGCCCTTAATATGAAAAATGATTACCCCATGGAATATGTTGGGGTGAATAATTCTCGTCACCTTATGTTTACATGAATGAAAAATCAAATCTTTATTCATTGTAGGGGCCACCATATAATAGGAAATAGATATATATTTCATAAATTTAATTATATAAAATGAAAAAAAATTAGTATCCCTATGGTGTAGACTATATAATTTTAATAGAGAAGATAGTAGATAACTATTCAAAAATAGTTTGAAAATTCATCTATCATTACTCCACTTCTCCTTGAATAAAACATGTTAATTGGGATAAAATTACACTAAACAACCTATGATCTAGACAATAATATATCTCCTAGAAACACGAAACTCCATTATATTATATATAAATAACCATCAATAGATGTTACATATACAAATTAGTGATAGTAATCGATGACTAATCAATTGTTTGTTCATAAATACAGAGGAAGAATTATATTAACATTATGAATCTATAACATAAAGATATCCTGAAGGGTCTTATGACCAATTACCAGAATAAAAAACACTAAAAATATTTTAATATAATTGAAATGGACCAATACATATATATCAATAAATATCACCTCACAGGGATACAATGAGAATCATTAAACCATATGAATATAGATCATATACAAATGACTTGAGTACAATAATATCAAATTGAACTAATGAAAAAATAGATTCAACATGGATCATATACTAACCAACAAATTGATATATATCATGATGTGTAGTAGCAAGCTCAATAGTATAAAACTGGCTATAGCCTAATCCATAAGCTCTTATAACCTGAATCCCCTAAGATCTTTAACAATTATGACATTTCTGACTTTACCCTTAGACGTAGGGTACGTATCCATGCACTTAAAATCCCATGTAAATCCAGATAACACACTATTATATATCTTTACTTATTACTCCATGCCCAACATCTGACCAAATCCCCATCCACAAAATTAACATGAAATACTGTTGAAAAAAATTGGTTTCCCAAATAACCACAAAAATTATTCTACATTAGTTATATGAAAAACATATACTCAACATGGCTAGGCTTACTATAATTCTAAAACTGCATATGACCTCTTGTTGGAGGTTGAATAGATGAACCACCACTATATATAATCAACCTATTATTTCAATAGTGTTAACCACCAAACATGGACTTTCTACTGGTAGATAAAAAACTATTGGATCCCATATTAAGATAAAACTAATGAAATCCAATATCATCATCATGATCTTAAATATTATATATTGATTCAGATCCTCAATAAATGTCCAATTATATGATACTCACCTGGAAAAGAATCACATACATTTTATCATCCTCAATGAGAATATCCCTGGTTATCTTATCCCTAATAAATAATTGAGGAAAAATTAATGATCCATAAAACATGATACATTTTCCATAACCTACTTATCTTTCTATGGGAGATGTAAAACGCATTAGCCATATATTTACCTACATCATAAAAAATAAATGATTATATAAAGAAATACAAAATTCATTCAAGGAAAGGAATTCATGAATTTCAAATTGGTTTAGGATATCCCCAAAAAAATTCTCCCAAATAAATCTACGTCTCGAGATTTACCGTCTTCTTAGGGAGTTCCTCGAGATAGTCTGCAACCCCTCTATGAAAAACTCAGTAGCTTGTGGTTTTACCTTATCCATGATTTTTTTCACTAAAACTGAAAATACTATGTTATATAAAGAAATTAGTTTCTAACACTTGAAGTCTCTATACCTATAAATTTCATAACCCAAATGTTTATCTATTGGATCTTCTCAGATATATTCTTAGTTGGTGTGAAAAAGGGTTCTGGATTAAATAAAAAATGTGCATTCTCATTCTTACCCTCTTATAACTCCACCATATGATACTGTAATGGAATATATATATAATTAAAAAATATCTAACTTGAAAAAAACATCACTATAACTGAAATCAACATTTATGGAATGTTATAACTGGAATGACATCCAAATAATCTATATTCACCCCCACATTTTACGGGATCACTACCAAATCACACTCTCGTTCCTCACCTACCAATAATAAGGGACAATAATATACATAGGATATCATAAAAACCATATAATATCAAATAAAAAATAAATTTTATTTGTATTATTAAATACAGTTCTAGAGTTATGTGTTTTAATGAAATTTTATGAAAATTATAGATGATATTTTAAATGAAAAAACCTTATATTGTAACCAAATATTCAATTATGATAAATAATGTGCATGTAGTTATAGAATAATGTACTGAAAATTATATATGAATTAAAACCGATTTACACCCTAAGATAATATTAAAACCATAAACAATAGTTCAATACCCAGTGAATCACAATAGGAAAAAAATCAATTACATCAAAAATAATAAAAATCACCCCTTCTCATGTAATATATAATTCACCTATACATAGTTTATAAAATCTATGAATATGATATATAGAAACATTTAAAAACATTCTATTTTTTTCTACAATATCAAAAATATCAAGGAGATAATAATTAATGTTTTGATGAAATGTTGTAATTTCCCCATCAATGATCACATCCAATACGGTCAATTTGGAGAAATACATGTCATAATTATTCCACACCATATAACATAGCATACATACAAGTGGTGGGTGTCTGAAATTGATCTTTTCTAGAAAACACAATATAGTATTGAGATTCATAAATAATATTGGAATAAATATTACTTATTATTGATAAAATTAAAAGAATAGTAATGTGAAAAAATCAAAGAAAAGAGACATGGGAAAGTAAATAAATTCTGATATGAAGCATTAAAATAATAACTAGAGAGTAATAAAATATATACTATTTTAATTGTGATTCCACATGGGATTAATATACACAAGAAAGTTTAAAATTAGTCAAAAATATGATATGTACAAAAAACTAGACTTGAGTGTGGTCTTGGTCCCATATCCATTACTAGAAAATGATCTCTATAATCATCAATCAATCAAAGTACCCTTACATGTGTAATTAATGATACGGTTTTTTGGGATACCATGGAACCCATGTAGGGTTTGAGTATAAGTCAATAGTTTAGCACAAATGGTGTCCATAAGTATTTATTTTAAGTCAATGATCATTCTAGTAGGTAATTGTGATAAAATAAATCATGCTAAATAATTCTATTCATATCACTAGGTTCTATAAGGACACCTTGGATTGTCCATTTCTTATTGGGTTAGTAATGATGTCATGTATTAACAAGTAACATGATTACACCATTTTTTTACTTGACATCCACCATAATTTCATATCACAATCAAATGTACACTTATGGATATTAAAACCAAATAAAGAACACTTCAGGGTAAGGTTATCAATATATCCAAATCATTCACTTGATGAAATAATATTTCAATGGAAACCCAACCCATTTTTCAAGAAGATATGTAGTTTGAATTAGACTCAAACCATTCCATAGTCCTCATCATTGGTTAACATTAAACCCAACATCCATCCCATTATACAATCCTTTTAGATGTCCATTCCTAATTGAAATTAAACATCAATAACATATTCATATGAAGTTATTTATTCCTCAATGATCCATATAAATGATGAAATATAATATTAAAAATGTATTTCACCTCAAATCCACGTGGTTTATATACCCACCAACAATTAGGTACATGTTATTCAATCATTATTCAAATTCCCCAGACATAGATCAATTACCAGGATGTGAGGGGTGAATCATTGGTGACATTTTTATGAATTCCTCATTTTAAAAATTCATCAACTTGAACCTTTTTGAGTTATAAATCCATTAAAAAAAATATATTCCCCAAATGTTGTGTTTTAGTAATGAATGATAATGTAAAACACATGAATTACATGGTTTTAAGGCAATGCCAACTCCATTTTATATTGTTTAGACACCCCAACAGAGATTATCAATTAATTCCACAATTGAGGACAACTAGTAAAACTCTCCAAAAACAATTTCATTGAAATTGATTATAAACACTATCTAGAACACTTTATTATTTTCTACACACCCCAATAACTAGATTCTTCATCAATATTGATTCAGAGAAAAAAATATATTCTTCTTCGGATGACCTTACTTTATAATGTTGTTGGATCTCATTTACTTATGTTCTCCTTCACGATCTTCAGTAGAAAATAATAAAGATTATCGCCATCGTTATCAAAACACACCATCATGGTCTTAAAAAATGACTAATAGAGAACATCATGACCGATCAAGAAACCCAACATCACCATCTTCCGTATATTTAAACATTTAAGTAGAAAAGACCTTATTCTTGTAAAATTTCAAGGCTTTTACTGAAAATCTCTTTGATTTAGGGTCAAATATATAATCATAGAATAACATTTCAGTATTCATGTAGAAAATATAAATTTCTTCTATTTCTTGTTCATACATTATGTAGAATTTATATATATCTATAATCATATAATGATACAATTTTATCTATCATCAATATTTTGAATTTTCAAAAAACCCGCTTATTCAAAATAATCATTTATCAATATCAATTATTTCATTATTATATGATTTTAACGAAATGTAATGTTTCACCGAAAAATTATATTCTAGATCCTAAAATATTTTATATTGATACCACTTCATTAATTAAGATTTTTATGCTTCGATATATATAGTAACTCACTTCATGATTTGAATTGAATTATCCCCATATGAATAAATTTAATATGAGATTTATAAATTTCATCATTTAACCCTCATTTCCAAAATAAACTATCATGACATTAATATATGTGGAATTATAAAATAATTCTCTATATCAACTCAATATTACACTTACTCATTGCATGAAATCCAAAGTAATATGAATATTCTCAATGTGTAATATTTAATTCATGGCCTGAATAATTTCTTATCAATAACACAAAATTTCCTCAACTATTCTCTATAAAATCTCAAATTATGAATTAAAATAATCGATGTGAATCCTTTTTACAACTACAGTAATCTCTATATATAGAAAATCTACTCAATCCATAGTTCTAGGATGGATTATACAATGTTACAAAAAATAGATATTTATTTCCTTGATGAATGACAAAAAAAATTTCATAATCAAATTTACACTTTGTCTTTGACTTATCTAGAAAAGTTCCTTATGTTAGAAACATAAATGATATTTCTTCATAGAACATGGAAATTACATGGTTGACTTATTCACTAAAATGGATGATTTACAAATATTAACATCCAAATCCTAACCACGAATCAAAATCAATAATTCATGCATAACTATGAACACCCCAAAACACATATTCAATAATTAAAAAAATATGTATAACATAATTTTTTTACAAACATTACCCCATTACATTTTATTTTAATACAAGGAATCTATATCAATTTCTTTGTTTATATTTATTCTCTATTTAAACCCTTATTTATAATCAATTTTGAAGGTTAATATGAGGAACATATCATATTTTCTCTTAGTTTTGAATGAACTCTCATTCAATATCCACTTTTTCTATGAGTGAATGAAACCACATAGATATCTTAGAAAACATATTTTATTTAGTATACTATATGTCTATATTTTGATATCTGGATGTAGAAAACAATAAAGATACAAACCATGAGGTATATTCTATCTATACACAACCTTGTAATTGATATCATGCTTAGAAACCTGTTATTTCACAAATACGGGCTACATAACATATATTATTTTTAATGGAAACATGTAATATCCCATTACCTAAATTCAAGAACATACCATCACTTTAATTATTTTCCTCTTTAATTGGGTTCATCTGGGGACTTCTAGGGATATAGACTATTTATTGTGGAAAATGAATTAATCTTCATGGTTGGAATTTTGATTGAATTTATATAGACACGGTGTAAATGTGTTATTGGATTTATGGGGTCCTTCCCCAATTCAATTAATTCCAATTTTTTTTTTGTTTCTATATAAGAACAATGACTTTTTTGTTGTGAAATGGGATTTACATGGCATGTTAGGTGGCTTCATGACTTCTACATGGTCTCCAGACATGAGAAATGAGGTGTCTACATAGTGTGAAAATGGTTCATTCCATGTGATGGTAACATGACATGTAATAATAAATAGATTGGTTTTAATAAAAAGGTATTGATTTTTTTGGAATACTTGATCTTCATGGATTACATGACATATTAAGGAGATACACATCATGTCGCTGTTGGGAGGGAAATACATAGGCTAGCTATTTTAAGAAATTTTATTTAATTATCATACTGTTATCTTGGATCTTGATCAAGAACCATTCTCAGGTAATTTTTTAAATCCCATTTTAATCAAAATTGATCCGTTCCGTGATTGATCATTATGGAGGATTGTTTGAGTATATCCAGGAATGTAATAATATATTCATATTAAATGATTTTGTCATGGTAGAATTATGGAATCAAATTATCATATTCGTTGATCCTTGATGTTTTTTTGTATTTCTTTCTTCTAGATGTGTGCAGTGATCTTCAAAGGTTCATTTATATTTCTAATTATGGTGGAGAGGGTGTAAATTATTGAGGTATGGACTTTTTTCTCTTATCCACAAAAAATTTGTTAAATTGAAACAATTATATGATGTGTAGATTGAATCTAGGTCCTCTATTGGAATTGTTTAATTCTCATGTTGGTGGATCCTTTATGGTAATGTGAAACATCAAGATTGAGGAAGGTCGTTTCATCGCTAGAATTTATTGATGAACTATATTGTTCATGTTTTTAAAAACTAGTTTATAAAAAAATCATGATTAGTGTTTTTGTGTAAATAAATTTGGGATAAAAGGGGATTTTCTATAGTATGGATAAATGGAAAAAGATTTTTTTTAAATCATATAAATGATTTAAGAAATGTATCACATGAGAAGCCATGGGTATGCAGTTGGAAGGTATATCTTAGGGACTTCATCTATATTAATTTTGGGAGTTTAGATCTTGGTGATTTTATCAACTCGCAAGGCTTTTCATTCTAGAGACTTGTTCTTGAAATTTTTTGGGGGTTACTCATTGGGTGTTCCTCTACTCCTTTGGCTAGTAGTCTAGGGACTTGTTGTGAACTATTCATTATTGTTTTACGAATAGTATGATTGCATGACTAGTTTTGTTCTTTGGAATTATTTACTTGTTTTTAGCTTTATATTTGTTTTCATATGATATGAATTTTTATATTTTTTTACCTTAGAGTTAGAAATTTTTTTTCAAACTGGTATACCTACCATTGGATTTGAATTAATTGTAAAAGGGAAATTTTAACATGAATTGATTTAACTACATTAATACATATCATGAAATGTTTTATTTCAAATTAGTATACATGGATTCTTGTATAGATACTTTTTAGGGAACACCCATGTGGGAACCTACTGAGCCTTATGTCTTACACCCTATGAACTTCTTTGGTGGTGTGTCAACCTTTTTATATCACCTGATGTAGGTGAAGTCAAGGTTCCATTGTAATGAAGTGATGTGATCTATTATTAGGATGTGGATTTGATGGTGAGATAGTGGGATTATTCCCATGATATCACATATATTTGTTGGTTTTACATAGTTTAGTATGCCTTAGTAGTTCGAAAATTAGTTGGAGATTGGTTTTTACTATTGAATTATTTGGATTTAGTACTGAAATATAATTCCATTTCGATGTTTCTATCTTACTTCTTTATATATATATATATATGACATTATATTTCTTCAAATTGGGGGAAATAGTTCACCATGGTTGTTAATTAATGCATGGGATCTAGTTGGTAGCCCATGGGAATCAGGAATGATCTTCAAGTATGTGTCCAGATGGTTTAGTTATAAGTTGGTGAGAGTATTTAGGTCGATTAATTATATTTAGTTTCCAAATGGATGATTATACTCTATAGTCATGGTCTTAAGGTTTTTTTTATTAGATATAGGATTTTTCAGACCTAAGAGGTATATTATAAGAAGTGTTTTACCAGCTTTTTCCATGATGAGACTCATGTTTCCATGGGATGTGGGATGCGGGTCTCTTATTTTGAGTTCATAATTCTGAACTCATTTTTTATTGGTTTTCTAGATTTATGTGAGATTTTTGTATTGTATGATTGTTTCTTTATTTTCAGAATACAGTATTATGCCTCTAATATGTGTTTTGTGAGTTCTCTAAGAGGGTGAAACTAATTCTCCTCAAGAGATTCATCCAATGGATCAAAACATTATCGAGTATTTCATGTAGGTAGTACATGTTATTAATCATAATGTTCCAAATGGTAATAACATATTTGTTTAGGTACAAATAGGAGTTAGACTATACATGGATCGATCATGGTAGATTTTTAATGAAAAACCACAATTCATTAATGGTATGATGAAACATTAAGAATTAAAGGACTTTATTGAAAATATTTATCACATATTTGAATTCCTAGAAACAAAATAGAATATCAAGGTGATGTGTGATAAATTTATAAATTATTTTCTCAATAAGAGTTGGTGGTATTTCATTATATTGGTTTCATAAGCATGTAGGCTTGTACATGAAGGGTTTCAAACCCTCTAATTATAACTATTTTTTATTGAGTCATTGATGATGGAGAAATCATTAATGCCCTATCATTGTAGATGTGGGAAAGGATAGTGTCAGCATAAACCACTTAGTTGGCTTGTATGGTTCATATTATACATTAGGATGTAAGGAATGAAAAATTTAATGATCAAAAGTACATGTAGGTGTTATTATTAGATATTAGATCATATATATTTATGTTGATTCTTTTAACCAATGTAGAGATAGTGGACACAGTTATGATGTTTGATCTAAATATCAAATGAATGATTGAATCTTCTACCGCTTCTCTTACACCAAGTTGTATATTTGGTGGAGTGCATGGGATATAGAGGATGTGGGAGGATCATCACAGGAGTAGTGGAGGTGGATCTCAGTAGTATGCTTATTCATCACCTCCAGTTGCATTTGGTGGCATGCATCTGACTTACTATTAGTTTGGTAAGGTTTGAATCACATGGAATTATTTTCCACCACCAAAATATATATTTATCGACTATGGATGTTGTTGTTTTATGAATCATTTATGCCAGGCTATGTCTATATCATGATATGGTTTGGGATCATCAGCTCCAAAGGCTACAACAGCATTTCCAAATTCATGAAAGACTACAGGATCCACCCACAAACCATACTTGTGAATCACATTCATTGTGTATATGGATTTCTAGTGGAGGTATATGTGGGTCCAAGGATAGTGATAGGTACCATCATTATTTTTAATTCAGATGAAAATTCATTATTCAATATTGGTTCTTCCCACTTGTTATATCTAGATGTTTTATTAATATGATTATCCTTCTAATGAAACTCATTTCATTTGTTATAGAGGTAGTGATAACTCCTATGAAAATGAAAGGGAAGAGGATTCAATGTCCTTATTATGGGTTGTGGATAACTGATATGGAGAAATCCTGGGATTTTTTTTGTTCACGATCTGGATCTATTTGACAACATCATTGAATTGATTAGATTATTAATCATCAAGTGAAGGTTGATTTTTTTATCAAGGACTTATCTCATTTCATGTGGCTGATGGGAGCTCATAAAAGGTTCAAAGATATTTAGATTTAAGGGTTGTCCATGTACTACCTTCCATCCTATAGCTCATGATTTTTTTGTATTCTATTACTACTAACCTAGATGGAATTACTTTTATTATTGATTATCCCATCATTGTTTAAGGTTTTCTTGAATTTATTCCAAATAATTTCAATGTGATTACTCTAGAGAGGGAGGTAGAATTTAGAATTCACATAGTACTAGGTACAGAGACAATATCAATACCTTCCTATCATATGGAACTTTTGAAGAGATAAGATCTCAAGATTTAAATTGAAGGCATGATGAAAAGGTGGTTTTCCTTAGTATTTTACCTTGGGAACTCTGGTGATCTAAGAAAAGATGGAAGAGGGTTCAATCCGACTATACATCAACTATCAAATGTTTAATTGTATAATGGTTAAAAAATGTATCCTTTTCCTTGGGGGATGATTATATTCATCAGTTTAAAGTGTAAAATTATTTTTTAGGGATTGATCGTCGGACTGGTTATCATCATATAACCATTCAGGAGCCTAATATAGCTAATACATCTTTCAAAAGTATGTATATCCATTACAAATATATTGTGATGTCATTTGGTATGAATAATTATCCACTGGTTTTTATATATTTGATTAATTGAATATTCCACCAGGGTCTAGACACATTTCTGATAGTGCTCATAGATGATAATTTGGTTCATTCATGATCTAAGTGTGAGTATGAGATCCATATAGGTTTTTCTTTAAATCCATATGAGTCAACATTTATATGGAAATCATTATAAATGTAAATTATATAATTTTGATGTTAAATTCATGGGAAAATTGATTTCTGATATTGTCTTAATAGTATATATTTAGAAGGTAAATACTAATTTTTCATTTTAAGATCCACAGAATGTATTTGAAATTAAGTGCATCACTACTATTACTGGATAATATCGATGTTTTTTCAAGGATTTATTTATATTGGTATGATCTTTGACAACTATTACCTGTAAGGAGATGAAAATAAAATGAGGTTAAAAGTACATGTCAACTATGAATGAGCCAAAAAAACTTCTTACATCAAATCCTATTATAATTTAACCTGATACTAATAAAAAATTTGTGGTTTTCTTTAACTCTTATGGTGATAGTTTATGTTTTCTATTCATTCAATATGATAATGTTGTATCATATATATTTAGTTAGATTCAATAAATAGATAAGAATTATGCCACTTTTGATTTAGAGGATTACACAGTTATTCATTAGAATAAGAGTTAGAAGGGTTATCATTTTGGGTAAAGAACCACATTGTTTTATTACAATAAGATTATTATTTATACCTTCCCTTAGAAGGAATTAATTCATAGATATAGGTAGTGGTTATAATACCATTAGATGTTTGACATTGAAACCGTGTACACCCTATGGAATGGGGATGTCATTTTTGATGTTCTTGGAAGGGATGTTCTATAAAAAATTGTTCATGAATTAAAGGAATAGAGGATCCTTGTGGGGATTTTTTCTATATTGTAGATAGATTTTATAAAAGATGTTTCATGTATGAATTTTACCATTGATCAGTTACTATCATCTACCCTTGAGTCCATTCCATAGAATCAATACCATGACGTCGAGTTTATGAAAATTTGAGATACCCTATATATTGGGGAGATTGTTTCATGTTGTTTTATCCCTTTAGATGATATTATCCATTTAGAGTATATGTTTTTTATCTCAACATCACACCGGGGGTATGTTTTATTTTATTTTAATATTTATTCATGGGTTTTAATTCAGGAGATATTAAGATTTATTATGATGTGAGACACTGAATATGGTGGTTGGTTATGAAGCATGGCAGTGTTGATTAAGTGTCCTACTATTTCACCTTCGAATTTTAAAAGGTATTGATGTGAAAACCCATAATATTCTATAATCTATTCGGGTTCCTATTTATAAATTGGAAAAGGTATCCATGGATATTATTGTTGGGTTACAATGGGCTCCCCTAGGGAGGAATTCATTATGGGAGGGAATTGATTAGTTGAAAAAGACATCTGATTTTATTCTAATAATAGACAACACAAAAGTAGAAGATATTTATAAGATGTATGTGAATGAAATTGGGAGGTTACATGATGGTCCATTGGATATTTTTCGAATAGGGATCCAAGGTTTTCATTGAGAATCAATGGAAATATCCCATAGGCTTTGGGAACTCATAAAATTTTGAGATTATCTCTTTATCCATTGAAAAATGGTTAGGACGATAGTTTTATTCAGATTCTAAGGGATATTCTACATTCTTGGGTCTTGGACATCATTGGATCTTGGCATAGACATCGTAGACTCTTTGAGTATTCCTATAACAGTAGTCATTAGTTGTCAATGAGAATTGTTCCCTTTGAGGAATTGTTTTTTCCCTTGTGAAAATCACCACATTATTGGGATGATGTGGGAAAACCCCTCTGGTGGGACTAAGTTTTGTTCTGGACCCGTCTATGAGGATTTATGTTATATATCATCATATGGTTACATCTATGAGTTGAATAATATATTATACATATCAAAAACATAAACCATTAGAGTTTTCCATTGGTGACTGGGTTCTCTTGAAATATTATCCTCGGTTGGTTCAACATTCTCTTGTAAAATAAGCAATGTTGGCTTTGAGAT
Organism: Viscum album; assembly: GCA_963277665.1. Lineage (NCBI taxonomy): Eukaryota > Viridiplantae > Streptophyta > Magnoliopsida > Santalales > Viscaceae > Viscum > Viscum album. The sequence continues at coordinate 497,232,442 of OY728132.1, forward strand.
ATGTCGGAACATTTTATATATTTTAATGTCCTGGGAAGGTTTCTAATTGGTTCACATTTGACGTTCATTTACTTGGAATTCCGGAGGTTTTTTATGTATTGTAGCATTGGACATATTATCCTAATCCATCTCAAAATCCGATTTGGGAAGATATTGATTTAGATCCAAATTTTTTTATTGTGTTTCATCCAATATTGATCATGGAAACTCTTTTGAATGACTTATGTGGGATTTTTTTCAATTGGTTAGAGTTTCGTGGTATCATATAATATATTCTCATGTGACTTGGAAGCAAAAATAATTGATGAGGGAGTAGTGGTCTCACCTTTTTATTATATTTAATTCTTCCACATATCATTATGGGGATGAAGAGTCTTGTAGTGGTGATTTTGTAACATATTATTACCCAAATTTATGAAATTTCATTCTCTTTACATGTCTTCCTAATTAATTGGTATTGTCCTGAATCTCCTGAGGAAAGAGATAAGTTATTGGGGAAAATGAATTAATGTTATGGTATTAATGTTTGTTATAATTAATAGAGACTATGTGAAAATGTTTTAATGGAATTGGGGGGTTCATCATATGTTCAGACAATACCGTAAGTGTTTTTGAGTTTTGTGTCTGAAAATAGTGTTTTTTATGTGTTTTTATTAAAATTAATGGGGGTTTTAGGACATGTATTGGTCACCAGAGAAAAATTCAAAGTCTTTTTAAAGAACATGAAAATGGATTATGACATTTGATGGATACATGACATGTAATAATAAAATGTATATTTTTAATAAAATGAAGATGATATTTTGATCATACATGATCATTGTGGATTACATGACTTGTAAACGAGATATACGTCATGTAATATTTGCGAGGTAGAAATTTATTGTAGAAATTCATTGAAATTTTATTTCATCATCCCATAACTCTCTTGACTCTCAAATTATAACCCTTGTCTAGTGATTTTTGGATTATTCATTCAATCCAGTTTGATTTGTTGGAATAGTGACCATCATGGAGGTCAGTTTCATCTGTCTAGTAATGTATCCCTTAGTTTCTTTGGTTGTGGTAGAGTTGTGCCATAATGTTATATGATCTATTGACCCATGAGGATTGTTCTTATTTATTTCTTCTATATTTATTGTGCGATATTTTTTGGTGGGTTTTTTCCTATATTGATTTTGGTGCGAAAGGTATGTATTATTTTGTTATGTGTTATTTTTTATTTTCAACCAACCCTTTTGTTTACATAGAGTATTTATATGAAGGGAATATTGATTCTAGATCCTTCATTGCTGTTTTTGAATTCTTTTATTGGTGGATCCATTGTGGGAATTTAAGACCTCGTGTTTGAGGTTTCTTGTTCTATTTGTAGCATGTATTGATGAATTGTATTGGTACTTTTTTATAAAAAGGATTAAGAATGAAATTTGGAAAATAATTTTTTTATGTAAATGGTTTTTGGATAATATAGAATTTTTCATGTGTTTATGGTAAATAAAAAAGCGGTATTTTTAATGTAATGAATGGATTTATGATATACATCACATGGGAAACATTTGGATTGTAGGTGGAAGGTTTAACCTAAGGACATCATTCATATTAACATCATGAGTATAGATCACGGGGATTTACTCTTCTCCGATGTTCTTTAATTCTACGAAATTGTTATCGAAATTGGTGGGGGGGTTCACTCATTGTGTGTACCTCAAATGTTTTGGACTGTTTTTTGGGAGTTGTTATGAACTAGTCATAGTTGTTGTATGAGTGTTCCACTATTCTGACATGTAGAGTTCCTTGTTGTGATTTACCTATGATTGGACCTATAATATTTGGGATGTGGTATTATGATCTGATATTTTTAAATGATAGATGGAAATTTATTCATTAAATTGATATACCTGTAATTATTTTAGAATTGATAAAAAAGGATAATATTTACTATTCTTTCATATTAGAACATCACTAATTATAATTCCATGTTTTATTTAAAATGACTATACTTGGATTATTATATAAAGACATGTCATTAAACATATATTTGTGATCCAACTGATATTTTCATCTCACATCACACACACTTTTTTTCATCAAGTGTAAACCTTTGTATGTGTTTTGATGTAGGCAATTTCAACATGCTTCAGTGAGGTGGATGTTTTTTTGTTAGGTGGATGGGTATATGGTGGTGAGATGGTGGGATTATTCCCATTCTATCACATGGAGTAGTTTTTTTCTCTTGTTTTAGTAGTGAATTATTTTTTGATATGTATTTGGAGGTTTTTTCTACTCTTGAGTTGTTTGGATTTAGTTATGGAATATATTTATCTTCCATGGTTTCTCTTGATCATGTCAATGTATATGGTCCATTTTATTTCTCATGGTTATGAAAAATAATTCACTCTTGTTTTTTTTGATTCTCGGGTGTTAGTCACTAATATGTGGGGATAATTAATTCCCTTCGGGTAATTCTTTGGTCGGGTCAGGTACCAGTTTGATAGAGTATTCAGGTTGGTTTGTTACAAAACATGTATCCTGAATACATCTTGAAAAACAATAAATTATATTCTTATATAATTCATTTAACTCAACCTTTTATCATTTATGGATTACCAAAATTCCTGATGAATTCATGCATGTAATATATTTATAAAAAATGGTTATAATTGTGATTCTGATACATGTCCCTCCAAGTTTATATATATTTATAACAATTATAGCTTTATTGGAAATGAATTAACAATAGCTTCCTTATCATTTATACCCTAATAAATATGGATACATCATATTTCAATTAATTAATGTTAGTATACTCCATGAATAAAAATATCTTAATGATTCTCTATGTTGATATACTTAAGAAATAAATGTTAATTTCATACAAGGTAGTACCAAAAACATAAAATAATCATAAACAAGGAGGGACTTCTCAGCTTCCCTGATGTTTCTTTGAGGATTGGAACTTATTTTCATCCTAAGAACCACATTAATTCTAATCTCATCATTTTCAATTGGTTAAATCTCTTATTAATATCTAGTTATATAAGAATAGAATTCATTTAATATGCCCACTTTAGTTTTAAATATCTCTAATAATCCTGGAACCCATTTCATTATTTTGATGGTTATATTCTTTTAATTCTGACACTATTCACAAAAGATATTAGTTATGTTCAGTATTTCATTGATTTTTATCATTAATTATCTAATTTAAATCATTGGAGAATTTGTATTGACATATTTATTTTGTTTTTCCCTCAATGAATAAATATGTTTCTTTTTTCACCTTCTTTTGAAAAGTCAGTTTTCTCTACTCTTCATCTCTAATCCCACATGCTCTGGGATTATTATGGTAGTCATGAATTGAATTTTTATTCCAATACTCTATTACATTGTGTAGGAAATTATAGAAACACTAATAATAACTTATTGGTATCATTATATTATTATCTGGGGTAATCTATTCCAATTTCATAGATTGGATTCATTTTCTTAGTCGAACCACCACCCAATTTGACACTTTTTAGTTAACAAATATTATTATATATTTTATTATCAATCCTTGATTTGGTGGGTTTAATAGTATTTTTTCCTTCCAAACATTAAAAAAAATTAAACAAAACCTATACCCTTGATTGAATCTCCATTAGTTTAAATGATAGTTTCTATATTTCGAGATAAATTCTTCTTGGGGAATGATTCCATTTTGTAAGAGGATGACATCATTTTCTTATTTCCAAAAACACGATTCTACATGGATTCATAAATATCAATATAAATTTTTGTGTAATTATTTAGTTTTGTATAAATTTTTAATGTTATTGCTTTTGGTGACTGTTGATTCGTCCATCTCACCTCTATTCCAAAAAAACATACTATTGAGTGAGTTCATTACATCCCCAAAAGGTCCGACTATCTTTTCGATCCTCCAAAGATAAATTTATTTTTTCGCCTTCTATTTTTAATTATCATTTTATATAATTAACTATATATTTAATAAATTTTTATTAATTTAAAATGGATCATATTTGGGAATCACTTAATGTCTATGAAATTCTTTAAGTATTTTCAAATTTTCCTCTCTAACTATTTTACACTACTCTTTCTCATGAAAAAATACTTAATAATAAATCATTGATCATGGATTAATTATAATTTTTAAAAATGACATATTAATATTTTGATATTACCAACATTGTGACATTGTTGCAACAACAAACGATTTTAGACAATGCATCCTCTTTATCATCAACCACTTTGTCTAGTTGTAATTTCTTTTTATAATTACCATTGATATATTTAACAAAAAAAATCACTACATATTTTTGAAAAAATCTCTAGATAACCTTTAAACTCTAGATGAAAATAAATAGATGATATATCATCATCATATCTTGAAAACACTTAATTAGAGGGGTATTAATTAGAATAACTATAATAACATCTATAACATTGATTATATCTCATTAATGGGGATTTCTCCATAGATCTTTTATTCTAATTCAGCAGCATTGCCGATATTCTTTTTCATTTTTTCTATATCTTGGTTGATCCCTATTAATTTATGTATACATAATAATCTTTCTTATTCTTCATTTCAGACAGTTTAAATTAATCCTAAATTATTCATTTTTATGCAAATTAATGAAAAAATGTAATGCATGGATATTTTGAGGTAACCCCCTTTTATACCAATTGAGATAGAAAAGGAACAAATCAACCACTGAGAGGAGAGAGGTGAATTTGTTTTCTATTTTGATGAATTCCCCCTTTTCCAAATAAACCTTTTGAACAAATTTTATTTTTTGGCCAATTAAATAAAATCCATTATCCACACCTCATGTGTAGAAGTAATTTATGAGAATGCAACACACAAGATTTACTAGGTTCTACTAGAAATCCCACACCCTTCAATGTGTATTATATTCCATATAATGGGTTCTCCAATATTCTTATTAAAGATACAATTTTTTAAATTCCCAAATTTTAATTTTCCCATAATTTGGAAGACACCCTAACTAATCTGTTTTCATGAGTTGGTACACCACGAATCACATGATTTTTTTTTAATATTGATCTAGAGAGAAAAAATATCATCTATATCTGAAAAATAACATCCATTAGAAAGAATGATCTCATTTATTTATTATTTATTCATTATTTATTTATTAATTATTAATTAATTAAGAAATATTTATTAAATATTATATATTAAATATTAAATATTGAATATTGAATATTAATTAATAATTATTAATTATTAGTAATTTGTTATCAATTATTAATTATGAGATACTATTAATTAGAAATTATTAATTCAATAATTTATCTATCTATTTATTCATTTATTTATTATTTATTATTTATTCTTTATTAATTATTAATTATTATTATTTTATCTATTATCTATTATTTATTATTTATTATTTATTGTTTTATTTATCAATTTTTTGTTAAAAAAATTATTTATTAATTTAATTAACTAATTAATTAATTAATTAGATTACATTTAATATTTATTTATTTAATATTTAGTTATTATGTAAACATTATTATTAGTTTCTTTAATATTAATTAATTACTTATTATGTATTTGTTTATTCATTATTTGTTTATTATTCATTTATTATTTATTTATTTATTTATTATTTAATTATAAATTACTAATTAATTAAAAATTATTTCTTATTTATCAATTATTTAATGTTAAATTAAATATTTAACATTAAATATTAAATATTAATTAAGAATTATTGTTTATTGATTATTAATTATCAATTATTAGTTATTATTAATTAATAATTATTAGTTATTAAGTACTTATTTATTTATGTTATTATTTGTTTATTTATTTATTTATTTATTTATTTATTCTTTATTCTGTATTTTTTGTTATTTTTTATTTATTTTTTAATTTTTAATTTTTATTATTAATTTTTTTCTAATGTAGTAAATATTAATATATTATTATTTTATAATACATTTATTATTCATTTATTTATTTATCATTTACCTATTCAATATTCAATATTTATTAATTTATTATTATTAATTTATTAATAATTTATTAATTAAATATTGATTTTTTATAAAAATTTCTTTATTAATTATTAATTATTCATTATTAATTATTAATGATCAATTATTATTTATTAGTTATTATTAATTATTTACTATTTATTATTTACTAATTATTATTTATTATTTATTTATTTATCTATTATTTGTTAATTTATTAATAATTTGTTACTTATGTTTCATATATTTAATTACTTTTTAATTAATTTATTATTTATACATTACTTATATATTATAGGTTATATATTATATATTATAATGGAAAGGTTTGGGCAGACCCCTTTATTAAAAAATAAAATGAAAACATGGAACAATGTTATGTTGGGTAAGGAAAAACCAATTACATACTCATAGGCCTAGAGGCACATATCCTCAAAGATTAGTGGCCTGAAAGCCCAAAGAGAAAAAGACCAAACAAAATCAAATCCCAAAATAAGACTAATAAAACATACTCCACAAAGTTTAGTGCAAACCCAAAGCTGATGCAGCATCCCACTCTAGCCACCAAAGGCCTAAATTACATCAGCAACCCCATAGCAAAAAAAAATCCACAATCGCCCCAAAACTGCCACAACTGCCATAGGGCATCCACTCCACCGAGCCAAGATACATCGTCACCGTAGTGACCACTACCCACCCATGACGTTGCTGAAGAGCCCTATTGTCCACCATCTTCCGTTGTTCATCTCTTGTGGGCAAGGGTCACACCCCATCCACTGTAGAGGAAGAAAACCTTGTCGGCCAGGGTCATGGCCAACTGCCATCTTGAGGCCACATGATCTGCTACTGCCACTGGCTCCAGCCCTAAAACCCACATCCATCTTCATCCGAAGAACACAATGAGAATGATCACTATTAATGTTGGGAAATATGGCAAGCAATTAAGGCACAAACTAAAAAAACATGAATGCACCGTGGTGAAATCATTCCCTGAAACAGCGGATGTGAAGCGACAAAAATAAGTGAAAATTATAATGTTGAAACCAAAAAAAATTTACGTGGAAAACCCAATAGGAAAAAAACATGGGACCTAGTGTAGAAACAGGGATCCACTAGAATTGATAAGTAAACAGTAGAGACTCCCCAAAAATGAAAGGGATATCGACATTAATACTTTGAAAAATAGTTGATCAAAGTCAGAGTACAGATGCATTCTGAATGAAGCATGAAATAAAGAATACAGCCTGCTAAAGAAACCCAAATAGATCAGACCTTGAAAGAAGAAGATTGATGTCCGACCAAAATTGAAGATGAAAAACAGATGAATCAGATCAAAAATCATCGCAAATGAGAGCCTATCAAATCAAATTAGTTCCACCGGTTGCAGATCTGAAAACTGCTCCTTGAAAACGCAACTGCACTGCCTCCAACAACTTCCAAGAGAGGAGCCACACATCTCATATATAGATAGGAGATTCACCAAATCATATCTCATGTATCTCTCTAAAGATATCTCATATCTTTTTAAAGATACAAGCGATAACTGTTACAAAAATAAAAAAGGTTGAGGCCAAATGTGGAGGCGCCCCAACAAACTCCCCCTCCGACTCAAATGGGGATCATCGCTAACCCTGCAATTAGATAGCAAGACTCAAAATTTCCTCTGTGTAAAATCTTGGTAAACATGTCTGAACCACTATCATCAGTGTGGATCTTGTCAAGCTCTAACTGTCTTTAATCAAGTACATTGCAGATCCAATGATATCGAACATCGATATGTTTCGACCTTCCATGAAAAGCATAATTTTTTCCCAAAAAATAGCACTCTGACTATCACAAAATAAAACATATCTATCAGGATAAAAATTGAGCACTCAAATAAATGGTTTGATCCTTAATAATTCTTTTCATGGCTCTATAGGTACAATAAACCGTGACATTGTGGTAGATAAAGCAACACATCTCTAAAACCTAGACTGCCAAGATACATCTCCCCCTAAAAAAGTAATGAAATAACTTGAAGTAGACTTCCTCAAATCGATATCTCCTTCCATATTTATATCTATAAAGACACAAATAATAGGTTCCCCTTTTCCAAAACACAATCTCAGATCAGAAGTACCAGGAATATAATGAAAAATGTAATTCAATTCCCTCTAATGCTCTCTACCTGGAATTGACAGAAAACAACTTACCACACCAACTGTATGATCTATATCAGGTCTAGTGCATACCATAGCATACATCAAATAACCAATGTCAGATGACTATGATATGTGTTGCATCTCCTCTCTCTCTTCATCAGTAGAAGGTTACTGACTGATGTTGAGCTTAAAATGTAAAGAAAAACGAGTAATAACCACTTCAGCTCTATCTATCGAAAATCTCTTAAGAACCTTATCAATGTATCTATCCATAGATAACCACAATTTCCTAGCTATCCTATCATGTGATATCATCATGCCAATAATTTATAATCCTGGACCAAAGTCTTTCATTGCAAAAAGACAGACAAAGATCCTTCTTCAATCTGTCAGTTCTAGAAGCATCATGGCCAACAATGAGCATATCATCAACATAAAGCAACTGTTTAATAAAATCATCATCAGTAAATCTCTGAACAAACACACAATAATCAGAATATGGCTTCCTGAATCCCTAACGAGAAATGAAAGATTCAAACTTTTTATACCATTGTCTGAGAAATTTCTTCAAACCATGCAAAATCTTCTTCCATCTGCAAACATGATTCTCTTTACATGTTCCAACAAAACCCTTTGGTTTCTAATTATAAATCTCCTCCTGTAAATCTCCATTGAGGAAATCTATCTTCACATCCATCTACACAATCTGAAGATCCAAACTAGCATCTAAACTAAGAACTACACGAATAGAAAACATTTTGACAATAGGTGAGAAAATCTCATCAAAATCAATACCTTTCATCTGACAGAATCCTTTGACAACTAACCTTGCCTTGTATTGTAGAACAGAACTAGTATCTTCATTCTTAATCTGATAAATCCACCGATTTTTCAATTCTCTCTTACCTGTCGGTAACTTCACCAGCTCAAAATTATGGTTTTCATGCACTGATGTCATCTCATCATCCGTTTTTGCAACTCAACTGTCCTTCTATTCACTTTCCATTGCCTCATTAAAAGATTATGGTTCTCCCCCTTTAGCGAGGAGCACATACTAATCAGGTGAATACCAAGTAGAAATGGTACGAAGCCAAGATGACCTCTAGAGTGTAATTGTGGGTTCATTGATAACCCCAAGAACCAGATCATCAGAAACAAAAGGCCCAACAGAAATATCAACTCCAACATGTTCACACTCAACATAATTTTGCACATCAATGTGATCATCAGAATAAACAATACGAGGTAAATGTGAATCAGAAACTAGCTCAAGACTAACAATGCCATCAAAAGTTATATAATTGTACTTTTCTCCCTTATCAATATCTATAATAGTTTGGTCCTCTTTAAAAATTTCATCTCGACTTTTGAAAAGTCTCTTCAAAGAAAGATCATAAAACATGTACCCAAACTCATCATGTCCATATCAACTAAAAATACACTACTGTGACTTATCATCCAAATTGGATGTCTCATATATAAGAACATGAACAAAAACCTTGCAACCAATATATTTCAAGTGTTTGTACCTAATCTTTTTTCCATACCAAAACTTATCGTGAGTGTCTGTGTGCATAGCAACCGCATGTAATAAATTGATAATATAAGCAGTAGTAAGTAAAGCCTCACCCCAAAAGTGTCCAGGAAACTTTTCTTCTAAAATAAAACAATGAAATCATTCCATGAAAGTCGTGTTCATCCACTTAGCTACACCATTTAGCAGAGGTGTCTTTGGAGGTGTCTTCTGATGCAGAACACCTTCTTGGCTGCAATACTGATCAAATGGACCACAATACTTTCCCCACTGTCAGTGTGAATACATTTACATTTCATTCTTGATTCCCTATAAGAACTCGGTTATTTGAAATATAAGCCTTTGGAAAATTCTTGAAGTTATTCCGAAGCAGCACCTTCAGACAGCATACGATTCCGAGCCCCAGTGTGGCCAGAACTAAATTTTCTATGCGTTCACACTGGACACACAACATAAATTGAATAACTCCTAAACAGTAACTCGGATCCAAAAACCGAGGGAACTGTTGAGTCTGAATCGTGTATTTTACCTGATGAGGGGTGTAATTTTCACGGGCGTGGGCCTCCTGTGAAAAATGCCATGAGGGGCGTCTTCATAATATAGCAGCCTTTGGCGTTATGTTTTATAACTTTTCAATGGAGCCTCTGATTAAAATTTAGAGACTGCTGTTGTGCTTGGTAGGTGGTGTTTACCCAGAGGTGGGTTAATCACATCCCCGTCAGGAGTTTCAGACGTGGGTCTTTTCGTGGTTAATTAAAAGTTAAATAAGAATTTAAAAAAAATATTTATTTAAACCTAAACTCACACATCCCCTTCCCTTGTTCTTTCTATAGTGGAAAAAGCCCGAACAATATCCCCTCTACCTTCATCAAGATCTCCTCCCCTCCTCTCCAAGGTGGTTACAGATCTGGCAAAGGCGGATCACTTTCGAAGCCTCGGGCTATGCCCAACAAGGTAGGATCATTCGTTTTTCTTTTTAAAGTTTTTTAACTACTTTGATCTTTATTGATAGCCTCAAAATGTCGTTTAATTTTAGAAAAAATTCGATGAATGAGTATTATATGTTATGAGCTTTCCGACGCATATTTTGGATTTGAATTTCGAGTCCTGGGGTGTCCGCAGCAGTCCGACGAAGATCCTGGTGTGTTTGGGTGTTTTTCTGGCAGCTCTCTGGGGGCGGCGGTCTTCAGCGGCAGCGGCGTAGGGGCTCTGAGGTGGGGGCGGTCTTCAAACGTGTGAGGAGACGTTGGTCAGGAAAGACGGTGATGGTTGGGTAAGGTAGTGCTTAACAGGCGAGGCAGAAAGCAGCAGGGCGAGCCCACCGGGGGCACGAAGAGGCGGGGTCGCGTCATGCAACCCCATGCGGGGAGAAGGACCCACCTTCTGCGGGTCTCCGCGTGAGACCACGATTGCCCACAAGGGCTATTCAGCACTTGGTGGACAGAAAACCCATGTCTGGGCCGTGTGGCTGAGCTGTAGGCCTGCGCTGCGAGCCGGGAAAGGAGGCGCGGGCCGGCCAATGCCGAGCGGATCGGCCAACCCAGGACGGTCCAGCACAAGGGGATTTGTCCCTTCATCTTCGGACGCCCGTAATCTTCACTACAGGTGTCTGTTTTGTGTACCATCTACGGAAGTTTAATCCTCATCTCAAGATGAACATTTTGAGAGAGTTTTGAGGGTTTTTAATTCCCGATATGGGGGCCTCGGTGGCACGACACACTCATTAATTGGATTGGCATTTTCTGAGGGTTATTGTTTTCGATTTCATAGGCACATCTAATGTCCGATTTGAGTGCTTTCAGCGGTTTTGCGACCCTGGTGTCGTGATAAAAATTTTCAAGGCGTTTTTGGGTGTTGAAACTATAGTTCAAATGTGCGGCCCATACATTGTCTTTTAAGCTGCGAGCAGCGTTTAGCAACTTTTTCATCAGACGTCCGTTCGGGGCGTGCGAGCAATCGATTCTTGGTGTTTTTCGGAGGGCATTGCAATGGGGAAATCCACCTGCTTTAATTCCACATGGTGGTGCCGGCCCAATGAGGGTCATTTGTTCGTTTGCGGTGAATTCCATCTTTATCACCAGGTGTCTGTTTTGGACAAGTGATTAGTCAATCTTGGGTACTTTTCCGAGAGGATCGCAATGGTGTGATCAGTTTGTTGCATTTTAGGACTCTGATGTAGGTCCAATGCTGCACCTTTCGTGTGTGGTACGGCGAAATGCATCTTCTTCTCCGGCCATCTGTTCCATTCAATTAAGAAGTCATTTTGACGTGTATTCTCGAGGGAATCGCAGTGGTGCGATGCGCCAGACAGCTTTCAGGACTGAGCCTTGGGACCACGAGACATAGTTCGGGCGTAAATCAGTGTTGGAAAACTTTTCTGTCAAATATCTTTTTGAGGCAAGTAGATAGTCCATCTCGCGTATTTTTTTTTGAGGATTACAACAATACGATACATTTGGATATACGGAGCCTCATTTGAGATCCCATTAAATGTGGAGCCATGAAAAGTGTACAGATGGAGGTTCTTCCAGTGGTGTTTGCAGAGAACCCTTGGAGTGTGAATGTGAGCACTCATATGAGAGTGAAGTAAATGTTTGAAGATGTGTGGTTGGCCGTTCTAGGGTTGTGGTGGAAGTACGTTGGAGAACTTATGTCTTTTCCCTTTATGCGTTGATGTTAGACATTGTGTGCATGATAGACTTTGGGCTGAAAATGCAGTATACTCTTAAAGTATACATGTTTTCATGGAGGTGCATGTTGTATTTTGTACCTGAGAATGTTTGTGTACAAGGTTTGGAGATGAGATAGGGACACACGTTGTGAGGGTCCCATGTTTATACCGTGTTCTACTTTACGTACCTTGTACCTATCGTGATGCAGATAGTCCTTCTGTTAACTACAGTTTAAACCAGTAGGGGGAGTGGTTTCCAATAGTTTTTCTCTCGACAGTTTGATCGGTGGATTTGTTTGGGTTCCCCAGTTCTTTTAGTCGTGTGGTCTCTCAGAATCACATCCCTTCATGTTCCCAAGTAGGGGTTTTGTGGATTTTGTGTGACCAATACTTTATGCGGGCACCGATCCTCTACCCAGAAAGTTGTTTCCAGTAGGGTGCGAAGCCTAGTTAGCCCAGGGAGCAGACTCCCTAGCCATGTATCGAGATCATATCTTCTTTCCACGATACATCGTGGCGTGTTTCCCTTGGAAGAACTCTAGGTATCAGTGTGACCCACATTACACTGGTGCTAAAACTCTACTAGGTGAATTGTTCTGAAGTTGGGTGGTTCCGCAATACCCACTCCATGTTTTGTTGGCCAGTGTTGTACCATCCAGTAGGTATGGCTAGTGCAGTTCTAGGTTTACTCTCTGGTGGGTATGTGCAATGGGTTGTTCATCGACTTCTTTGGTTTTACCCTCTAGTGGGGCTGGGCAGTGTGTTTCTCATCGACCTCTTAGGGTTTACCCTTTAGAGGAAACTGGGCAGTGGGTTACCTAGTGACATCTTAGAGTTTACCCTTCAGCAAAGACTGTGCAGTGGGTTACCCAATGACCTATTAGGGTTTACCCTCCAATAGAGACTGCGGAGTGGGTTACCCGATGACCTATCAGGGTTTACCCTCCAATAGAGACTAGTTTGTGTGTTTCCCGAGGACCACTTAGGGTTTACCCTCTAACAGAGACTGGGTAGTGGTTTATCTGATGACCTCTTAGAGCTTACCATCTTGCAGAGACTGGGCAGTGAGTTACCCGACATCCTCTTAAGGTTTACCCTCTAGCAGAGACTGGGTAGTGGGTTACCCGAAAACCACTTAGGGTTTACCCTCCAGTAGAGATTGGGCAGTGGGTTACCCAACGACCTCATATGGTTTACCCTCCAGCAGAGACTGGGAAGTGGGTTACCCAACGACTTCTTTCAGACTGATTCCATTCTACTAGTCTTGTCTGTGGATTTTCTCTGTGACTACTAGAGTGGGACCCTTGGTTGTGCAGGTCAGTGATGTGACAACTTTGACTTTGAGAATACCTCTCGACTATGTGACAGTGATGATGTGGGGTTTGATTTTCCCCAAAACTCTCAAGTACGAGGGGAACATTCCCCACTAAGATGTGTCCTTGAGATGAAACCTAAAACCATTCAGGTGAGTCAGTACCTTCCAAAGAACATAGTGTCAAGGTGTGGTGATTTGTGCCCCTTGACATGCAGTTTGGGGCAGACGGGTGGGATACTGGGCATCAATGGTGTTTACTTCTAAGACATTTGGAAACTCAATTTCATAGGCTGAGATATGAGATGGATATCCTCTTATGATATTTTTCTGGTTTCTTGTTCAGCATAAGGATATGTATATACCTTGTTCCGCTACCCACTTCTAGGGTTTTGGTTACTCTCCTTCCAGGAGAGGCGAAGACACGTGGGGTATGCCACGTGCTTTCCGTGTCTAGCTTCTCATGGTTGGACATGTCTACTCTCCTACTATAGGTATTTAAGGCTCGATGGAAAGTTCATCCTCTCACCATTCCTAGATCTTTGTGCTAGGATGAGTCTACTTGCTTCCTCTTGTTGGGATGAGTTGTACTCTTCACTAGAGTCTCTATTGTACTCATTTACTATTCCCTGTTTGATCTACTGCTCACTCTTTGGTACCTCATTTCTTTCTCCCTCGAGCCTTCGGCGTATCCTACTGAGTATTTTTATACTCACCCCTGCTTGGGATTTTCCCACACTTGGTGTGCCTTTTCAGATGATGGAAATGTTTCTCGTGACTACAGAAGAGATTAGGAGTTCAGGACCATGGACCGCGTGTGGTGGTCGTAGTTGGGTTCCAGGTGTGAGACTCTCCCATATATTTTTTTTTCGTTTACATGTGTCCAGGTTGTGGCACTTTTTTGGTTGGGCGTGGGTTTTTCCATTTTCTTTTCAGTTTTCCTTCAGCACTCACTTTGAACTGATTAGAGGTCTATGCACCTTTGTGGTTTGTTTATATGAGTTGGTACTTTACTTTTCATTGTACTCTACACTTCTGCATTGATTGTGTTGCGTGTGTGTACATGTACTAAGGAAAAGGACTCACCGAGTTTTTTATCCTTCAGTTCTTGTCTCTAGCCCCAGGCCCATGGTGGTGGGCTGGGGGCAATTGCGGCTTGAGCCCGGGTAGGGTCGGGTCGTGAAAAAGTGGTATCAGAGTTGGTTCATTCCATGTGATGTTGTTTGGACCTCCCAAAAAAGGAATAGGTTGGGATCTAGGGAAACAGTGTCAACGTGTCTCGAGAGTGGCTCATAGGCCAAGGAGTCAAGTGACGATGCGGCGACTGATTTATCCATTCACCAGGACCCTAATAACCTGCTTGTCGACTCGTCATGCTGAGACAGCCGTTGTATGGAAAATTGGTTTGTGAATCACATAGGATTGAGTCTTTGACTGTCCTTCAAGAGTCAGATCGCCATTGTTGTTACTGTCAGATACGTGTATGCTCATCTGATCACGGTGCTCCTTGGTAACATTCAGGATGCCTCCGCGAAGACAGCCCGCTAGGATACTAGCTTTGGTTAATGATGATGACCCTATGAGCAACAAGGCATTAGTCTAGAACACATCATGTGAGCCCCTTTCTCCGGGTGGGCCGATAGTAGAACCCCCACCTGGTGAGGAGCATAGAGCTCCAGCAGACCAGACAGAGCATGAACGCAGGTTGAGCACGCACTGAGAGATCCATTAACAGAGACCGCTGAGGTTCAGTGGTGAGCCAGACCATCAGGCAGCAGAGGTTTGGCTAGATACAGTGGTTCTCCACTTTAGACTTGCGCTGACAATGGCAGATCTGATAGTGGATTTGGCCGCCAACCTTTTCCACGGTGCAACTAGGTGTTGGTGGAGTCTGCTGACTCAGATACATGGTGAGTATTCACTTTTGTGGGAGGAATTTCATCTACTGTATCATGAAGAGTTTTACCCCTCTTGCTTATACTCTCTTCGGATCTAGGAACTCATGCATTTTCAAGAGGGAGGGATGACGGTGATTGATTATGTGAATAATTTTGCCGACCCTGCACGTTTTTACCCAGACTTGGTCCACGACAACAACTTCTGAGCGCGGAAGTTCGAGCAGGGACTCTACATAGAGATTCCTACTATCATAGTACCCTTGGGCATTCCCACTTATACCGTGGTGCTAGAGTAGGCGCTGGTGATAGTGATCATCCTGTCACGCTCTACAGTTGGTGGTGGTAGTAGGCACGATGGAGCCAAGACGTCTGCCGCAGCTAGCAGGCGCTGGATGATAGAACCTCGACGCAGGTGGCCTTCCCTCCACTAGTTTTGGAGACATGGTCGTGAACCACTAGGGCGGTAGAGAGTAGGTCCCCAACTGAGAATAACCTTCCATGAGTGGACTCTATGTTGTGGTTGTACCCCAGAGTGGCGGCGGAGGGCACCAGGGCAGCCCAAAGTGCGACGGTGCTATGCTTGTGATGGAAGACGTCACTTGGAATGGGACTGCCTGACCAGGTATGCTGAGAACATCGGGTAGGTAGCAGGCACACCACCACAGAAGAGGCAGCATCGTGATCAGAGTAGTTCCCAAAGAGGTGGTGCTAGTAGAGGAGCGGGGGGATCTAGATGTGGGGGATGATATTATGAGGTCTTCCCATCACCACCAAGCGGTCCACGTCAGCCTCCTAGAGATGACAGTTGGGGCCATAGATAGGTGTGACCTTTGGACGTCTACGATCCTGCAGAGCATGAGGTGATAAGAGGTATGCTCTAATGCTCTTCTACTTTTTGCAGTACAATTATTAGACTCTTTATGTGAAATTATTTTCTCACTGCTCCTTGTTTGAGGTGTTACTAGGGTGACGCGGGGCGTCGGTGTAACCCTATGTTAGTAGAGTAGAAGGAATAAAACATTTTTCATTAGTCGATGGTGTCGAATCCATCGCTTTTCCGAGTGTGTAAGAGAGTCTTGGTTGGGAGACATCGACTATGAAACCTTGCATGACCAGATATCCTTCGGTGTTTCACCATATAGATATTATGGAGGAAATCATCGAGCCTTGTCACATGTTCAAAAAGTGATTTCCAGTCATAGCGTGGGACATAGAGTTTCGACCAGAGAGGTGAGAAACACTTGAGGTCCTTCGGGACATTTGAGACCATGCGAAGGGATGGTGTTGTTGTCAACTGCCTTTCCATAACCCCCCCCCCCAATGTCTGGAGTGGGTGCACGATGCCTCCCACATGACACACCTGAGTAGATTTGTGTGTGCTCTTATGCATGTCATCGATGAGGGAAGACCTCATGTTAATGGATCGAATCCTTTGTGTGCGATGACACAGAACTTTGTACAAGTTTTCCTGGATACGGGAGTGCTAGGATTGGGCTTAGTACCCTGTGTTGTTCCCTAGTTTTTCTTTTTAGGGACAAAAAGTTTGAAGGAATTAATAAACTAAGGACCTGGTTTTTTGCTATAAATGACTTCAGAAAATTCATGATGTTATTCCGGAGCAGCGCCTTCAGACGGTGTATGATTCCTATCCTCGGTGTGTCCATAATTAAATTTTCATTTCATTCACACTGGACATTCCAAATAAATTAAATAACTCCTAAAATGTAACTTAGATCAGAAAACAGAGGGAACTGTTGAGTCAGAAGCGTGCCTTTTATCCTTGGAGGGGTGTAATTTTTGCGGACGTGGGCCTCTAGTGAAAAATTCCACCAGGAGAGTTTTTGTAATTTAGTGGCCTTAGAAGTTAAGTTTTATAACTTTTGAACGAGTCCTCTGATTAAAATTACAAAACCTCTATTGTGCTCATTAGGTTTTGTTAAACCTAGGGGAATTTTTATCTCAACCCTGTCGGGAGTTTTGTACGTCGGTCTTTTCGTCAGTGATTAAAAGTTAAATAAGAATTTATAAAAATTCTTTTTTTAAACCTAAAATCACCCCTCTCCTTCCCCTGTTCATTCTATAGTAGAAGAAGCCCCAATGAAATCCCATCTTCCTTCATCAAGCTCTCCTCCCCTCCTATCCAATTCGGTTGCAGATCCGGCAAAGGATGATCGCTTGCAAAGCCTCAGGCTATGCCCAACAAGGTAGGATTGTGTGTTTTTTTTTAAATTTATGTACCTACATTGATCTTGATTCATATCATCAAACTTTAGTCTATTTTAGATCAAATCCCATGAATGTGTAGTATATGTTATGAGTTTTCCGACGTATATTTCGAATTTCAATTTCGAGTCCCGAGGTGTCTCCAGCTGTCCGACAAAGATCCGGGTGTGTTTGGGTGTTTTTTCAGCGGCTCTCCAGGCAGTGGCGATCTTCAGCGGCAGCGGGGAGGGGGATCCGAGGCGGTGGAGGTCTTCGGCCGGGTGAGGCGACTTCGGCCGGGCGTGGTGGCGCTGGCCGGGGGAGGCGGCACATGCTGGACGAGGCGGCGAGCGGTCGAGCGAGTTCACCGGGGGCGCGATGGGGCGGGGTCGCATCGTGTGACCCCATACGGGGACAAGGAAATGCCTTCAACGGGTCTCCACGCGAGAGAACAACCGGACACGAGGTCCGGTCGGCGCTTGGTGGACCGCGTGTCCATGGCCGGGCCGCGCGACTGAGCCGTGTGCCGGCCTAGGCATGTCCAGCCCAAGGGGATTCGTCCCCTCGACTTCGAACACTCATAATCATCAGTACGGGTGTCCATTTTGTGTACCGTCTATGGCTGTATAATCCATGGCTTGAGAAAAACATTTTTGAGATGTTTTTAGGGATTTTTAATTCCTGAGAAGGGGCTACAGTGGCACAACACGCCTGTTAAGTGGATTTGTGTTTTTCAGGGGGTTCTTGTTTTGGATGGCAGGGGCACATCTGATGTCCGATTTCTGCACCGTCATTGTTGTTGCAACCCTAGCATCGAGAAGAATATTTCCAAGGGGTTTTCGGGCATTGAAGCCAGAGTTGAGGCATGGGCCCCATGGCCTATCTATTAATTTTCACGCATCGTTTAGCAACATTTTCATCAGATGTCTGTTCGGGGCACACGAGTAGTCAATTATGGGTCTTTTTCTAAGGGCATTACAATGGCACAATCCGCCCAATTTAATTCTACATGGTGGTGTAGGCCCCATGAGGGTCATTTTGGTGTTGATGGTGAATTCCATCTTTCTCATTAGTTGTATGTTTTGGGCAAGTGATTAGTCAATCCTGTGTACTTTTCCGAGAGGATCGCAAGAGTGCGATCCATTTGTTGCATTTCAGGACTGTGATGCGGGTCCCATGTAGCACCGTTCGTGTGCGGTGCGATAAAATGAATCTTCTTCTCTGGACATCTATTCCATGCAAGTAATCAGTCAATTTGATGTGTTTTCTCAAGGGCATCATAGTGGTGCGATGCGCCCGACTGTTTTTGGAACCAAGGCTCAGGACCCTGGGACGTCGTTCGGGCGTAAAGAAGTGTTGGATGTATTTTCTTTTGGATATCCATTTGATATGAGTATGTAGTCTCTCCCATGTGTTTTTTTGCAAGGATTACTATGGTACAATCTGTTTGGATGTGCGAAGCCTCATTTGAGATCTCATTAAATGTGGATCCATGGAAGGTGTACGGGTAGAGGTTCTTCTCGTGGTGTTGGTAGAGAACCCTTGGTGTGTGATTGTGAGCACTTGTGTGAGAGTGAAGTAAATTTTTGAATAGGTGGGGTTGGTCGTGCTAGGTCCTTGGTGGAAGAAAGTTGTAGAACTTACGTTTTTTCCCTTTATGCGTTGACGTTGGACATCATGTGCCCGATAGCCATCGGGCTTGAAATATGGTATACTCCGGGAGTATACAGATTTTCCTAGAGGTACATGTAGTAGTTTTTACCTGAGAATGTTTGTATATGAATATTGGAGATGAGATATGGCAACACGTTATGATGTCTCTATGTGTTTACCCTATTATACTTTACGTACCTTTGACTTCTCATGATGCAGAGTGTCCTGTTAATGATGTTTTAGACCAGCAGGTGGGAGTGGTTTCCCCTGGTTATGTTCTCGATGGTTTGATTTGCAGAGTTGTTTGGGTTCCCATTTTCTTTTAGCCGTGTGGGCTCTTAGTATCACATCCCTTCATGTTATTTGGTAGGGTTATTTTGGATTAGGTGTGACAAATACTTTACGCGGACACCGATCCTCTACCCAAGAGGTTGTTTCAAGTAGGGTGTAGAGCCCAGTGATCCCTTGGTGCAGACTCCCCAGCTGTGTACCAAGATCATATCTTTTTTCCACGATCTACCGTGAAATTTTTCCATAGTCAGAACTCCATGTATCGGTATAACCCACATTACATGGGTGCTGAACCTCTACTAGGTGAATTGTTCTAAAGTTTTGTGGTTGCGTGATACCCACTCCATGTTCTGTTGGCTAGTGTTGTATCATCCAGTAGGGATGGCCCAACAGTTTTGGGTTTACCCTCCAGTAGGGCTGGGCAGTGGGTTGCTCTTCGACTTTATCAGGTTTACTAACCAGCAGGCTTGGGCAGTGGGTTGCTCATTGACTTCTTAGGTTTTAACCTCTTTCGGAGACTTGGTAGTGGGTTACTCGTCGACCTCTTAGGGTTTACCCATCAGTAGAGACTGAGCAGTGGGTTACCTGACGACCTCTAAGGGTTTACCCTCTAGTAGAGACTGGGAAGTGGGTTACTTAACGACCTCATAGGGATTACCCTCCAGTATAGACTGAGTAGTGGTTTACCCGACGTCCTCTTAGGGTTTACCCTCCAATAGAGATTGGGCAGTGGGTTACCCGACAACCTCTTAGGGTTTACCCTCAAGCAGAGACTGGGCAGTGGGTTACTTGACGACATCTTAGGGTTACCCTCCAGCAGGGACTGGGTAGTGGGATACCCGATGACTTATTTCAGACTCAGTCCTTTATATTGGGCTACTCTGTGGCTTTTCATCATGACTACTAGAGCAGACCGTTGGTAGTACGGGTCAGTAATGTGACAACTTTGATTTTGACAAGACCTCTCGATTGTGTGACAATGACGAGGTGTTGTTTGACTTTCCCCTGAACTCTCAAGTACAAGGGATGCATTCCCCACCAAGACTCATCCTTGAAACGCAACCTAAAACCGTGCGGGAAAGTTAGTGCCTCCCAAAGTAGATACTGTCAAGGTGAGGTTATTTGAGCCCCTTGACTTGCAGTTCGAGGTAGACAAGTGGGATGCTGGGCATCGATGGTGTTTACTTCTGAGAGTGTTGGAGACTCAGTTTCTTGGGATGAGCTATGATATTGAGATCCTCTTAAGATCTTGTTCGGGATTCCTGTTCAGCATATGGATATGTATATACCTTGTTCCCATACCCACTTCATGGGTTTTTGTTACTCTCCTTCTAGGAGTGGTGAAGACGCATGGGGTATGACACGTGATTTCCAAGTCTAGATTATCGAGGATCGACTAGTGTACTCTCCTGCTATAGGTAGAGAAGGATTGACATGAAGTTCATCTTATCACAGCTTCTAACTCCTTGTGTTAGGATGAGTCTACATCCATCTTCTTGTTGGGTTGAGCTATACTCATTACTACACTCTATGTTTTACTCCTTTACTATTCCCAGTTCGATCTACTACTCACTCTTCGGTACCTCCTTTGTTGGTCCCTAAGGCCTTCGGGATATCCTATAGAGTATTTTTATACTCACCTATTCTTGGGCTTTGTCCGAACATGGTGCGCCCTTGCAAAAAACAGACAGGTTACTCGTGACAAAGGAGGAGCTTATGAGATCGAGAGCTTGGACCGCGTGCAATGGTCAATGTCGAGTTCCAGGTGTGGGAATCTCCCTGCTGTTTATTTTTGTTTACCTATTTCCAGGTTGTGGCACTTTTCTGGTTGGGTGCATGTTTTTTCCTTTTCTTTTCAGTTTACCTTCAGCACTCACTTTGAACTGTTTAGACGTCAATGCACGTTTTTGGTTAGTTTATAGTAGTTGGTACTTCACTATTCCTTGTACTCTACACTTCTGCATCGAGTGGGATGTGTGTGTGTGTATAGGTACTTAGGGAAAGGCCTCCCCGATTTGTTTAGCCTATGACGCTTCTCGCCAGCCCATGGCATATGGTGGTGGGCTTGGGGAAGTTGTGGATCGAGCCCAGGTAGGGTTGGGTCGTGACATTCCCTCTTAGAAGAAACATGAAATTGCTTAAAAATACTAAGCACCTGACTTTTGGAAATCAAAACATAAACCCAGAGATTTCATGAGTAGTCATTAATAAATTTCACAGAATAATTTCTGCCACTAATGGTCTTAGATTTCAAAGGACCACAAACATCTGAATGCATTAATTCAAGTACATGTGACTTCCTGTGTGGAGGATGACTGCTAAAACTCTCTCTGCTCTGTTTCCCAGCCATGAAATGATCACATGTGTCCAATTTGACACTCTTCAAATTTGGGAGAATATTTCTCATGTCCAGATAACCAAGACCTTTCTCACTGATGCGACTAAGCCTCTTATTCCACAACATGGACAATACACTACACTCAACAACACAAGCAGTATCACATGAAATAGACGATCAAGTCCAGTACAATTCTGATTGATTCTTCCCTTGTGCCACAATCAAAGATCCCTTGAAAAGCTTCAATTGAAAATCACCAAACGTACAGATAAAAACTTCATCCTCAAGAACGCTGGTAGAAATAAGATTCAAGCGAACCTCTAATGCATCTCTAACATTCTTCAAAATCAGCTTACTTCCAGTACTAGTCTCTAATCAAATATTCCTGATACATACGTCATCAGCATGACCATCATTACGCATCATCAAAATTCAAAAAATACCTGGGTTTTAAGATGTAATGAACTCATTTTATGTCACGTGAATACAGGCACCACTATCAGTAACCCAGAAAGAATGATCAGAAGCAATATTAATGGAGTCATAAACAATAACAAGATCACCCCCTGTAGCGGCGGTGACATGATCATCTCCATCGACATTATTCTTTTTCTAATTTTCCTTCATTTTGTTTTCTATTTTTAGCTCATAACAAAACTTCTTAACATGCCCCTTCTTACTAAAATGATGACATTAAAAATCTCTCTACTTTGATCTGGATTTGCTTCTGCTTTTAATCTTTCCTCGACTACTATATCCCTGATTCTTTTCCCGGATTCTCCTCCTCTTCTCTGTGACTAAAATCTCGGAATATTTCTCTTCAGTGCGTCTCTTGACTTCTTCATTCAAAATAGCAGACTTAACAAAACTGAATGTCCCAATACCATTAGGAGCAGAACAGGTTAGAGTAACACATAAATTCTCCCAAGAATCAGGTAACGTGTTAAGAAATAAAAGTGCTAAAACCTCATTTTAAAAATTGATATCCATTCCAGAAAACTGATCAAAACATCAATGATATTCACTTATATAATAAGAAATAGACATACCTTCGTAGTTCCTCAAATTCTTCATTTTTTCGAGAAGAAACAATTTATTGTTTCCTGTCTTCGTAGCGTATGTAGTCTCGAGCTTCTCCCACAAAGTTCTGGCGTGAGAGATGTTGACAATGTGATTCATCACATTGTATTCAACCCATTGGTGAATGTAGCCACAAACAATCTCATTCTCAAATGCCCATTCTTCATCTAACAACCGTTCTGGATTCTGGGTATTATACACTGGAATATGCATTCTCTTGAAAAAAAGAAAATCCTTCATTTTATGTTACCCAATATGGTAATTGGTACCATTAAATAAAATCATCAAACTATAATTCTCTTCTATAATGAATATGAATTAAAAACAAAACCCTATGATACCAGATGTTTGAAAAGATGGCAAGTGATGAACATGAAAACAAAAAAACATGAAGGAGTGGCGGGGAAATCATTCCCTCAAACAGCGGATGTGAAGCGACAAAAATAAGTGAAAAATATAAAGTTGACACTGAAAATTTTTACGTGGAAAAACCAAAATGGGAAAACCACGAGACCTAGTCTAGAAATACGGATCCACTAAAAATGATATGTACATGGTAAGGACTCTCAAAAAATTAAAGGGATCTCAAAATTAATACTTAGAATTATAGTGGATTAATGTCGGAGTATAGATGCAGTCTAAATGAATCCTGAAATGGAGAATAAATCATGCTAAAGTAACCCAAATAGATCATACCGTGAAAGAAGAAGATAGATGTCTGAACAAAAATGCAGATGAAAAACACCGGGTTCAGATAAAAAACCACAACAGATGAGAGCTGGTCAAATCAGAGTAGTTCCACCGGTTGTAGATCTAAAAACCGCTCCTTGAATACTCAACTGCACTGACTCCAACAACAGCCAATGAGAACAAACACCATCACTACCCTTCTCCAAATTTGAATTGCAAGATATTAAATAGATCAAAGTAGAGAAAACCCCCTGTCCACGGAACCATGTTGCCTCCGTCTTGTGACTCGACCAGAACTCCAAATGCTGCCACTGGCCTGTGATTCAACAGATCCTCGCTGCCATCCTTGATGCCTCCTACTCCACAGATACATGGTGCACATTTGCATCCTTCCTGATGTCGCCACCTGACAACCACCGAGGGTCGAAATACCGGAGAACCATAGATCGCTTCGCCGAAGCGGAGAGCCTTCTATTCCTCTTTTATCTATTTCCTATTATATATTATATATTATATATTATTGATTATATATTATGTATTATAAATTATAAATTATATATTATGTATTCTATATTATGTATTCTATATTATGTATTATATATTATGTATTATATATTATATATTTTCAATTATATATTTTCTATAATATATTATGTATTATATATCATATATTATATATTATATATCATATATCATATATCATATATTATATAGTATTTATTAATTAGTATTTATTATTTACATGTTACTATTTACTATTTACTATTATTTATTTAGTATTTATTATTTACTATTTATTATTTTATATTTACTCTTTATTCTTTCAATTTTTATTTTCCATTAATTTCCATATTATTTATTTATTATGTATTATTCAGTTGTATTATATTTTTTAAATAGTAATTTCTAATTATTAAATATTAAATATTAATCAGGCAAGTGCAGTTAGAGGTAAAAACCTCTGACAGTTTATTAAAGAGAATGAAAAAGTACCACAAACAAGGAAACAAATGAGGTTGGAAAGCTTGGCCACATCCAACCTGAAATCCCAACCAAAATGTTACAACTAACTGTCATAAAATAAACCCCATCACATCATCCATAATAGTGTGATTCCTCTATAGTAACTGATTCTCACTATGAATTCATTTTATACTGATTCAAAATCATGTTGTACTTATTCCTTAGATTCAGTTTCTCTAAAGAGGACAGCTCCTTACAAGATTTCCAATTATCCCAACACTGTTTAAGATCATGGACAACCCCACTTTCCTTCTTGGAAGAGGACCTAGTTGACACCGACCTCAATAGTTCAGAAAAGTCTTTTCGTAGCCTTCTTTTTGGTGGAGGTTTCATAACTCCTTCCCTTTCAGACACCTTGTTTTTTTCCACCTTGAAAAATAACATTATAATTAGGCCACACAATGAAGATCTCATTTTCATTATCACTCATAGAGGCATTTCCCCATTTTCCACAAATATGCATAGAGACATAATTTCTCCATCCATCATTAGCTCCCAACAAAGAACCCTCTGAGGCAGACCATTTCCCTCCCATGTTAGTATCAATCGTCTCTAAACATTTGGAGTACAACACAATGTCTTGAAAATCATGGGACTCCTTCCTCATTACATCCTCCACAATCATTTCATGCTAAGTTGTGATTTCTATCTTCATGCTCATATCATAATGTACTATAGGTCCTTCTTTCACATGGGGTATTAGAAAATTCACTAGTCCTTCAAATAAATTACACGTAGGGACATTGACCTACAAATGAATCCAATTATCCAGTAATCCCCTCTCTATTAGCCATTTCATGTTTCCAACATTATCAAAATGAACCCCCTAGAGAGATGGGTCTACATATCCAACTAAGACCTGTGTAACCCTGATCATTTAACCCTTATCAGAACCCAAATTTCCTGAAGAATACCCATTGATAGATTATGATAGTGGAGGAAAAGTACCCACATCATCTTTTAATGAGGGAACTTTCTCAAAACCAATATCACACTTCAGTAGGTCAAATACATTACTCACTTTCGGATCTGCTAGCATGCACTGCATCTACTTCATAACCTGTGCAGTGAATTCATCGTGATCAACTTGCTTCACCTCCCACTCCATACATGACTGAGTTTTCTCTTCAACAACTACACAACCGACTAAATTTTATCCCACTCACACTCCCTGCTCATGGGTGATTCCCTGTTAAGTTTGACCATGACCTCTTAACCCCACAAAATCTCAGTTTAGCAAAACATATTCATAATGATCCCTCAACATCGGTTGAGCCAAACTGGTAGAATCACAGCCACTAGTACCCCTCTTATCCCCCACCCATGAGATCTAATTCAGACTTCTTCTGCAATAAGCCGACTCTGGGTGACCAAAGAAACCGAAACAAACACAGAATAGCATGCATGACTCAAAAATGATTTCATAATTCCACCGAAATTTCTTCCCATCCATGATCCAAAACCAGTTCATAGGTGTCCTTGAAACATCAACCTCAAAGCAAATTTATGGATTGATGAGGTGACACACTAACTCCGTTAAATGATCAGAGTAGATATACCATCCAATCATATTCCCTAGAGCTGATTGAATAGAGGGATATTGAATGGAATGTGGTAAACCAAGAAGACTTACCAATGTCTCCATTGTCGATGAATCATGTTGCATATGAAACTCGATGCTCCATCAAAATAGGTAAAAGAGATATTCATTGCATCGTCAAGGTTCCCTAGATCAAGCAGTGATCTGGTCCTCCTTCGACCCAAACTAGATCATGATGTTCATCCGATCAAATAATCCAACAACCGCATGCTCTTGTAGATCCCAGCAATCAATGAAGAATTGATCGCAATCATCAACTGAGGGGTGGTGAAGATGAAACCAAGCCACCAGAGTGGGTTTACATAGATCTGTGTTTTCATTGAGCTCTATTGGGGAAAGAGAGAGCTATGTCACATCCCAAAAAGAGATCTGGGACTTTTAGAGAAATAAAGAAATTTGGATGGATGGATGAAATTCAAGATTTGAGAACAGTGATAAGGAGCTACCCATCACATGAGGATGAGATCGCAAAACTCCCCCCCCCCCCCCCAATTGGGATGGAGAGAAGGGCGCCGCGATATTTTAGTTAGGTCATCGACGCAAGAGAGAACCTAATCACGAGGTCAATCTCCATCTCATTTATTATTTTATATTAATAAATAATTATAAATAAATAATTATTAATTAGTTATTATTGATAGTTGATTAATAATTATTAATGAATAATTATTTATTATTAATTCTTTAGCGTGTATATATTTGTGATGTTTTATTATTATTTTACAATTAATATATACATATTTGCATTAAATACAATTTATTGACAACATGAATAACTAGATCGAGTCGTAAAGTCTTGAGAGAATAAGCAAGAGGTATGGGGTTCAAATCTCACTGAACACAGAATTTCTATATATGACATGGGTGTGTGCATGGACATGGGTGTGTTCCTGGAGATGGGCATGAGCATGGTAATAATACATAATAAATAAAAAATAAGTAATAAATAAATAATTAATTAATTAATTATTAATGAAAAAATAAATAAATAAAATATGAAAGTAAATAAATAAATAGATAAATAAATAAATAAATAAATAAATAAATAATAAATAAAATTAATTAACTAATTAAGAAAATAAAAAAATTATAATTATAAAAAAATATTTTAAAATATTTAAAATAAATTAAAAAATCAAAAATATTTAGTGATAGTTTAAACCACCACTAAATGAAAAAACTCGCTACTAAATTAATATATGATGGTATGAAAAAGCTATCAGTAGTTGATTGTCGACACACAATTTGGAGATAGTTTTAGGAAACTGTCGCATAATGATTTAGCGACGGTTTAAACCACCCCAAAATGAAAATTTTGGAGTAGTGTTTTATTGTAATGGCGAATTTGGAAATAGTATGATTTCTCATAATGGGTAATCTATATACCACATCAGGGTCAAACATTGTAAACATATTTTTTGTTTATATATTTTAAATTACTTAAGTAAATGTGCTTATACCCTATTATGTAAAAGATAGAAATATCCAGACGTTATATAACCAATTATCCGGGTCTAAATAAAATATATGGTATATTAAAATGATGATCAACATTTTATAAATTTTTTCCACCCAAGATTCAACCACATGCTCCCATTTCTGTGTTTGCATAGTCTACATAATTATAGAAGTTGTATCAAGTCCTTGGATTCCTTTTCCTAATTCCTATAAATTCCATCAAAAGGAATTAGAGTAATACATATTCTTGATAAATATTTAAAAATCTAACCCAAATTTTTTATATAATATATATGATAATTTATAATTCATATGTTTGATGAAGAGCCTCAGATATAATGATATAATTTATCCCTATCAAAAAACAACATATATATCTCTTCAAAGGCCGTAAGTAATACGTAGAGGAAAGAGTACATGAAGCTAATGAATATTTAACAAAATGAAGTGATGACTACATTAGATGCATATAGTTGGAAAAGTTAAAACTTTTTGACCAAAACAATTTATTATTATTAAACTAGTAATGAAAAAATGATTTTTGATGAAGATGAGTTCAATGAATAACTCTGTTAAAAATTTTATATAGTTATGAATTAGATAAAAATGGTGTCAAAATATTAGTTTTATATATGTTTTCATATATCAAGGAATATATTGACAAATGTTTACAACTTTATGATGTGTTTGATTAAATAAAAGATACATTGGTAGATAAAATGAGTTGCTACAACACACTCACACTGTGTATAACAAATAAAGAAGAATAATGAAAACATTATAATTATAGTGTATTTGCAAATGATGAAAAATTTGGAAGAAATATTTTTTAGGATGAAGTGTCTGAAATGTTTTTTAAGGAAGAGTTGTTTTCATTGGAAAAGTTTCACATAATCTACATGTATGTTGAGTGATTCCAAAAAAAGAAGTTAAAATTAAGAGAATAAATGATACATATGAATATATTCATGTGATAACAAAAGAGAATAACAATATAAATATGATACTGACATATGATTCTAAAAATAGTACAAAACCATTGGAATAAGATATGTACATCCTTAACATGAAGTTCCTTAAGCAACAAATAATGATGATAAATCTAAATAAAACAATTACTGAATGTAACCAATATTTTGGGGAAAATAATGATGATTCCAAATTGATTTAATATTGGTATCTCATACTAATGAAGGATCTAAATGATATAAATAAGATCTAGAGGTACTTTGGGGAATTATCCACCTTTAGGTCATAAAAATATGTAAACCACATTTCTAAAATTCTATTTACACTAAATCTTTTTACTTGAGAGCATAAGGTAAAATAAAATATATTTAAAAACATCTAATAAAAAAATACTAATAAACCCACCAATATTTTAATGGTATTTGTGTGATATTATTGAAGGATGAACCCAGAAAAAAGGAGACATAAAATATTTTTCCCTATCTTAATTATACTTAGTAATCAAATATTGATAGATTTAATGAACTTATAAAAGAACTAGTCAATTTTTTAGATGATATTATTTATATATATTCATGAAAACAAATTTTTTATAATATATAAATATATAAACATATATGCAATTCTAGAATCCATATACCTTGGGGAGAAAAGTTAATGAATGTAAGAAATATACAATATGAAGATAAGAAACAAAAATGTGGAAATAACATTACATGATTAAACAATTTAAGCCCTTGAAAGATTTTTAGATTTATTAAAAATATGTTTCCATGGTTATGGTGAATATTTGTACGACCAATGAATGTATCTCTATTTTATTGAATAATAAAATGAATGAGAATCAATTTAGAAGGAATTATTGAAATAATATATTAATTATTTGGAAAATGAATCTTTATTATGGATATATGAAATAAATTATCCCATGTTTATAGTAAATAATATTGTAAAATATTTAATAAACATTTATATGGGAATATGATTCTACAATATAATTATAGGTCACACCATAGAACAATATAATTTTTCTATGAATTTTAATGTCAATAATAGCAGGACATTGTCATTTTAAGAATTTTATATCAAAATTAGAAAGGTTTTCTACACTCATAGTGAATAAGTTGCGATGTTAAGAAAAATATGAAGATATAATGATAAATATGTGATGTGATGAAGCAATTACATGGAAGGAAACTTTAATATGATATGTATGATGACCTTTACATGGTATATGAAATAAAAGGAGAATGAACCTCTCTATGGTAACTATAAAACTATTTCTAGAAATAAAAAATCCATGGTCAAAGAGTGATCTAAAAATGCACCTACTATTAAACTAATAATTATTCTATAATAGTGTGAAGAAATTATAGAGAGGTCTAGGAATTTTAACCATATAAAAAAATTATTTTATGGGTTGAGATATCAATATCATCCCTATTTAAAAAATTAATAAGAACCTAGAGTATCAATTCTATTCCTATGATTATTATTGTTGAAATTATGTTCTTGGAAATTGTGGGGATATGTGTTGGATATCATCCCTTGAGGGGGAACTCTAAATGGAGAGTATATTTGAAAATATTTATATATTCTATTGAATTAGTAAATTCAGAAAACCCCTTCAAGATGTGAAGCATGAGGTATGATTTCATTCCATAATAACCTTTTAAAACATGAATATTTTATTTTTATAAAGTATATTGATTATATAACCTTTTTGTGATATTTTTTAATGAATATATTTATTTAAGTACATATTCCTTTTTTAATAAAAAAATTGATTCATGCATCAGCTTAAAAGTGAATGATAGATAGTGGTATCACATGTGGAGAGGATATAGATAACCTCAATGTCATAACTTGTAGCTCTATTTTTATACAATGTTTTATCCCTTATAGAATTATAGTTGATATATTGATGGAATGTTGCTATGTGAAATATGATTCCATGTAATACCATATGTTTTTGTGATGTTAAGATGTTCTTACAATCAATAAAAATATTATAGAAATGGTTATTTTTGAATTCCATCCCGAATGGTATTAGTAAAATATATATTCAAACTATATAAAAAATTCATGTCAACAATATAAACAAAAATGTGGGATATGATTTATATATATGAAAATATCATGTTTAAATCATAAGATAATATTCCCTTAAATTAATATTGAAGTCAATATGGAATTTGATATTGGAAGGGGAGATGAAACTAAATCACAAAAATTACTATGCCTTTAAAGGGGAGAATAAATATTCATCGTTTTATTTATATTAAATTAGGGGATAGATAGTACAGTAAAATGTATTGAATTTGGAACTAGAATTGATAAATAACACAATGGGGAGTATTTTATACCCACAACTGGTTGATTTTACTTGTTTTTAATTAATATATTCAATGTAATCCTGAAATGATGATATATTATATGATTAATAATGAATTGAACCAAATAGAGTTTATTCTATTACTATATATGATTTTATGGTTTGACAAGGTCGAGGTAGTGTCTATAAAATCATATAATTTTATGAGTTTTTCTTTAAGTCTGTAACAGGTGAAGAAGGTGAATAAGGCTTTACTTTTTCTTCTTGAATAAAAGAGATAAAGAAAGATAATCTATATGTAGAACCAATTGTAATAAAACCTATATAATTATGAATAACTCATGAAAATAATATTTATAGTATTTGGGAAAGCTACGCGAAGTGAGGTTACCGGGAAAGGGTAAGATCCAAATTGATTAAAGAAGATCCACTCCATTAAATTTAAGTATGTTGACTGAAATTTTCTAATATTAGTGTATTATATGTTTTGAAATGATCAATATATGAATGAAGTTATTTTGAATATTTTTTATAAATACAAAAAATCATTGTGTGATGTTCTAAGATGATCTGAATAAGTTTTAGAATCCCTAGATAAATATTAATACCACTTGTAGTCATATATAGGAAAAAATAATGTTAGAGATTACTAAAAAAATTCAATGTCATGAATTTTTGAAAATTTCTACAAGAGAATAAGTATTTACTATATTTGTATGAATTTTAGGGCAAAATTTATGGATTTGAGAAGAACATAAGATATTTAATTCCATCATATGAATCTAAAACGATATTAGTCTTCTTCAATTATATATATTACTTTATATATCTTCACTACACATTATATTACAATGCAATCTGGTAAATATTTATAGATAATTTCATTGTAATATTACATGATTCATTATAATACATGATTGTAATAATTTATTATAGGTAATCTTTAGTGTGTTGAGAATAAAAACTCATTGAATGACTTTGATACCATATATTTTTAAATGAACTAAAAGTATATTCACCCAACAAAATTTTGCAAATGTATTCAACATAATAATTCATATGCATATGTCTATAGAAACCTCAACACATGACATTAAAAAATAGAACATTATCAAAATTACTTTAGATGGGAGATTACAATTCTAAATTTAAAATCACATGGATATGTGACCTTTTGGTATGATTATAGAGTTATTTTATAACAAACCACACATCAGTAACACACAGAATATAGTGTAATCAACGATTAAGACAAATTATAAGAGGTGATATTCATCCTTAAATTGGAATATTAAATAATACTGACAAAAAAGTGTTCAAATTATTTATTAATTATAAATAAAGTGAAATAAAATAATTAGGATATTATAAGTATGTGATCAAAACATCATAAAGTCTATTCGTCCCCCAATCGAATCATGTTTTTAGAAAAACTGATGTAGTATCCACTCTATTTATTTTATGAAGATGAAAATAGATTCATTTTATTTTGTAAAATAATATAATAAAAGTTTCATCAATGAACTATTTTATATTTATTAAATACTATATCATATTGATATGATATTTTTGATAGAAGGAATATAGTAACTGAGGTGTTAGGATGAGAATGTTTACATGATTGAATAGTTATAATACATCTTATTTTAAGAAATCATGAAATGAAAAAAATTAGATGCTTGCATTGTGATTTTAATGGAATATATATAAATACTAATTTTTGATTATAGCTTGAGGAGATGATTATGATGAAAAGATGTTGATTATGTTAATATAACCATGATTAATGATAATTCAATTATAATGGAAATTCTCATACAACCAAATGAAATCCACACCGAAATGTTTGGTTGTAGATATATTTGAAGTAGTTTAAAAATGTATTGAAATTTTATTGGAGATATTTGTATTCCAAGAAGAATAATAATATGAACCTTGAGAAGTGAAATGAATATTAAATATGGATTTGTTTCTAAAAATGAGAATAATTTATAATAATATTATTTCAATAAACATTGGGTTGAAAAATCCATGTGCATGATACCTGGAAACATTAAATGGGTGTTCTATTATGGTGATTTTTCATAGGTAGTTATTATGTATTATGAATATACAATTTATGTTATTTTTAATGATAAAGAGAGAATTTAATGTTCCATAAATATATATGAGTTTTGTGGACCTTGAAGATATAATATATGAATATTCATTACATCTATAAATGAAATGAACTAGATTCTTGTCACGACTCGATCTCCCAGGGCCTACCTAGTAGGCAGAAGACTGAGCCACATCTTCCAAAAGACCGCCTCCATAATCCAAGTTCTAGAGAATAATACCATAAGGCATAAGAATATGAGAGGACTTTTCCAATGTACATATATTCATGAACCCAACCATATCCATATAGAACTATAGAGGAATAATAGATAAAAGAGTAGCATCTAAAGTTATAATAATGAATTTAGTAACATCTAAGAAATAAAAAAGTGTACGACAACATAATCTGAATAGTAAAAAAGAAAATATGTGCCCATATTTTTTTTTTCCAAACAAAATAAATAACTAGAAATTTAAATTATAAGGGAACCCATATCAAAATCTATGATCCACGACCACCATACTCTGCCAAATGCTTGCAGGAATCCCCTATGCTCCCCAGTACTCGATGCTGACCTATATGCCATAAGCATAAGACAAGGATGGTGCAGAAAAAACCATATTGGGGTGATTATATACATTCACAATAGGATGACCCAAAAAATATATGGGGATTAATTGGAGACATGATAGATAAATATAGTTCAATGCATAAAAATATAAGAATGAAATGAAATATTTAGATATATATATATATATATAAATTAAATAATCCTAGATGGGAGTGAAAGTGGATCTCCATATTATAACATTTCTCAATAAACAGTCTTGTATTAGTTCTAAAAGGCCCATCAATGATGATCAACCCTATACATACCTGTCCAAATAATTAAACACTTGGAGAACCCACACGCCACATTTTTTTGTGAAATTGTGGGGTACAATATCCATTGTATAGACCCCCACCCTACTGTATCATGGATTTCCACTCTGTATGAGGAGAACCCATTCTCT
Source organism: Viscum album (assembly GCA_963277665.1). Taxonomy (NCBI): domain Eukaryota; kingdom Viridiplantae; phylum Streptophyta; class Magnoliopsida; order Santalales; family Viscaceae; genus Viscum; species Viscum album. Next base: position 497,266,766 of record OY728132.1, read on the forward strand.
AGTTTATTTGGCATACCACAAAGTATATAGAAGAACCACTCCCTAGTATGATAGGCGGTACCATACATTAGATATAGGAACTTCACCATTGTATAATAGTGTGGTGTTACTCATTAGATAGAGAAACCATGCCCATGTCTATTAGGGGATACCACTTTGAACATAGAGATCATATTCTCTACTATTATATGGGTTACATCTCAGTAGTTTGAGTACTCATACATTGGTATGATAGGGAGTACAAGATAGTAGATAGATTACCCACAACCTACTATGATAGAGGTAACTTTCAATAGGTATTAGACCCATTACATAGTATGATAGGGGTTCATATCAATTGATAATGTTTCTATGCCCTAGTCAGTTAGGGCTTACCACACAGTAGATATAGGACCCACTAAAAACTACATCAGTGGAACAACTTAGTAGGTAGAGGAATTTCATTATGGAATAATAGTAGGGTACCTCCCAGTAGATATATTGCTGAACTGATGTATGAATAGGTTACTAATCAGTAGATAGAGGTCTCGTGCCCTATTATGGTATGTGGTTGAACTCTATGATGATCATTTTTTATCAGAGCCATTTTTGAGTCTATGCAAAAGAATTTTCATGCTTGGAACATCATTCATCATATCCCAAAATCTACAATGATGGTCACAATAATTTTCTACATGGAAAAACACTCAAGATATGCTACTTGGGTGGAAAAAATCCATGTCAAAATATTGGAGATATAATAGGTAGAATATTTATAATGGAGTACAGAAAATATAAGGTGGTCCACATGGTGTGTTTCACCTCTCATATTCATATCCATATCCTCATCATCATATTGATTTCTAGATATTTAGTACTACATGGTGTGTAAGAGTACTACATAATGTGTCACATCCACCTGAGGCCAAATCTTGTTATACTAGCCGTTCTCATGTCTTCCATGTTATGTTTGTTTACATTGGACATTTGTCTATACACAAACTTCCCCCACATAACACATGGAATGTCAGGGATAGGATAGCACATAGCATTTTCTGCATTCCAAATCATGTGTAATCTTTGAAATACAAGACATGTATCATGATATACAGGGCCTTTAGGATCACAGGGGTTTCGATGTATGTACCCTCTATAGACGCAAAAATGAATAGCTAGGGGTTACATGGATTATGGTCTCTGAACATGTAATGTCATATTTAACACCAAATAGATACCCTAGATACTATAGAAACTAAACTTCACGACATGAGTTTGTCCCCATACACACCATGTAATCAATATTTTCTCATAACTGTATTTTCCTTCTTAAATCATCATTATGCCTCTAATTACATCTTTTGGACCAAATATCAGGGTGGATGTATTGAATCTATGGATTTTGTAGCCCGTTTCATCACCATTCATCGACTTCTAGCCTACGGTTTCCAGATATCATGAATTTGAATAGCTCGTACTAGCCACAATGGATCCTCATCTCTCATTTCCTTTTGATCAATAATGGATCATAGATCCTTGGGAATCATCAACCATATCCTAGGCCAATTTTTTTATCATAAAAAAATGTATTCCAAATCTTATTTCAAGCAACGACCATGATTCTGGGGGTTTAACAATGCAAAAAACCACTAGGAAAATGTGAAACAAAACCCTTGTATGGAATTAGTGGAAAAGTAAATATTGATAGAGGGGAAAACACAAAAAAAGTGATAAACATTTTTGGCCATGAATTGTTTGAGAAATATTAAAATTTTGGAAAACTAGGGTGGGAAACATGACATACTGATATTATAAATTGAAGGAATAATTTATTTAAACAAACATGATTATGATAATTTTTAATAAATTAAATTTTTCTAAGATGATAAATTAATTCATTATTGATTAAATAAAAATTGTTGAAAAAAAGATAATTCCAATCTTGAAATTGGAATGTTTGTTGGTGAAGAATGAAATTTCCAATATTGGAGAGGACTCATTACATTCTCTATGCCTCAATTAACCTTGAAATGATTTTTGGTTATTGTATGATCCCAACATTCCAACAAATTTATATAAATATTCCTCTCTACAATACCAGAGTAATGAGAAAACTATAGATATTCTCCATTATAGTGTATTTATAATGGTTATATGGTATAGGTAATTTAATTAAATATAAATAATTTAATTATTTAATTAATTAAATTCACCGTCTAATTTTAACCAATCATATACATCCTGTATAAAAGAACTATAAGTATTTACTTGTGTAAACATAAAAATCTAAATTCAATTGTGGTTTCATATTTATGATCTGACAACCTGTTGTGGAGATAACCTTTTTTCGAAAATCTCTACGCACATCATAAAAAAAATATAATATTTTATCAAAATTTATTCTAGGCCCACTGGGTGTCTGAATGGTTCTCTATCAAAGACAAAGATTAAAAAAATTATTTCTTAATATAGTTTAAATATATAATGAAGAAGTATGGTCTCTATATTATTAATTACATAAATACTTTCTTCATAAAAATTGAATTTTACACTAAATGATGGGGATAGTGAGACCATATCAAGCTATCCCACTCATGGGATATCTCTTAGATACTCCCATGTTTCCACATAATGGGAACAAGGGAATGGTCCATCCACATAGTCTCCTCTCATATTCATCCATTATTTACAATATGTTCTCCATGAATGTGTCTCCATCCTTGATTCCCATCAAACCCCATGTCAATAACGTGTGTGTTATTGTGAATTTGTCTCCTCATCTATGACAAAAGGAATATGTCATGAACCTGATCCAAATGTAGCGGTATAGAGAGGATGTAGGAAACCTAACCAACCATCTACAATATATTGAACAACCTGATGAACCTCATGGAATTATTTCCCCCTAACCATATATCTACAACCCTTGATGTGGGGAGACTCTCATGAAAACATCATCTCCCATATTGGTCTCTACGGGCCTACAATATTGATATTCATATGATTTCTCCCTACATCATGATATCCCCTTATGTTAATGGAACACTTGGACCTTCTATATCATCACTAGCCCTATTCTATTCCCCATAATAGATGTCTCAACAATTTCAATCCAGAATTTGGATATCATGAATGTTATTTCATATAGGTCCTTGAAAGGTTCTTTTCCAGAAGTAGATTAATTGATAAAATTAAAGTAAACTCCACCATTGTTATGTGATACTCTCATTTCTAGAAAAATATTATCATATATTCCCTCAATATATCCCACAAAACATAGATAATGTGATCGGTATTCCCAACTATCTGGGGGTTTAAGGCAATAATCAGTCTCATCTAGGTCTCGAATTCCATATATATGCCTACATCCAACATTGAAATGAACCATGAATCTTTCATTGAGGCAATCATCAAGGGAACACTATTAAGGCATACGATCTCCAACAAGCAAAACATTACATAACCCTCCACGAAAAAATTCTACCTTATGGGAAGGAAGTGCTCTAAATTCATGATATGTTCAACTATAACCCATATGGTATCATGTAATATCACTATCGGCATAATGACAATTATAATGGTCTTTCATATTCAATTTAAATTCAATCTGAGACCTGATGATGATTTAATAAACCTATAGAAACATTTTTCATTTCATTCACATACAGACATGTGAGGAACCTTGAGATAAAGTCGGTCACACCCATCCTCATGTAATCCAACCAAAACTACCACTAAAGCTCTCAATACATCACCATTACACCATGATGTACATTCAATGGAGGAGTTTTAAAATACCTTAACACCTCCTCTTGCGTCATGACCAAAACCACTATTCTTCATTATAAAAGGAAAATGTAATTCCTACCTTTATTAAATATTCCTATTGAATCTCTTGAGGATATATGGTCTTGTATAATCTCACATTGGATGTATTCAAATGAATATTCCCTCATACACTAATGAAGAGGAGGTTTCAACACCATCGATTGATTAAATGGTTCACCCTCCTCTATAACTAGGGTGTGACTCAAATAATTCGATTACATAGACACCTCCTCTACCTGGTGAGAAGAGGACATACTATAAAGGGAATCATAAACCAAGTTTCCCTTCAATAGATTTTAGATTATATCAAAGTAATAGTTCATTAAGTACACTAACCTACTCTTCTAACACTATTTTTGGTCTCTTTATAGTAAGAAATACGTGAGAAACTAATTGTCTATGTAAATAACTAATAACTCTCCTAGAAGAGAGCCCATGCACTTCTTAAGATTGAATATTATCACAACCAAATTTAGGTAATGAGTTTCATAGTTCTTCTCAGGAGGTATCAACTACCTTCACTTGTATTTGAGCACTGACTTCATTTGCATCAGAACACAACCAAGCCTAGATCCAAAGGCATTATAATACTCAACATACAATATTACATCTTGTGGGTTTTCCTGGTCCACTAGGCAATCCATATTCCACATTACCATGTGCCTAAGTCTTTTAATTGAGAGGTATCGTATTCTAAGACCCTACTGATGGTTACTGGTAGATTATATAGACAACATACCCCTTTGATTCCCACAACTAGCTATATATGGATAGATTCGCTCTGATAAGAAACTCTCTAATACAACATGTTTTGTGATTATTATGATTTTCAAGAATTGAAATGTTATTCCAATACTCCATTACACTATGTCTGAAATTATACAATCAATAACTCTAAGATATGAGTATCATTCTATTTTTTTGTAATATTTTCTGATATCATAGACTAGATTAATTGTTTTTTAGTATAACTACCACCCAATTTGACAGTTATTCATAATAATTTTTTTTAATATTTTCTCATAAATCCTTGAAGTGGTGGTTTTGTTTTTTATTTTTCACACCCAAACATTAAAAAATTTTAGATTAAAACCTATACTAGCAATGTAAAGTCCATTAGTTCAAATGATTGTTTCAATATTGTGGGATAACATCTTATTGGTAAATGATTACATTTTTATAGCATGTTCTCCTTCTCTTCTTTAAAAAAATTATTCTTTATATATTCATAACCCTCAACAAAAAAAATTCAGAATTTTTTATTTTTCAAATAATTTTGTATGTTATATCATTTAGTGACGATTGATTCTCCCATCTCACCTCTATCATAGAAAACAAACTATTGAGTGAGTGATTTAAATCCACAAAAGGTCTCATAATATTTTTAAATATTCCAAAGTCTTATTTATTTATTCATCAGGTATTTTTAATTATCCTTTTTTGTAATTCAATATATATTTCATTAATTTTTATTAATTTCAAATTTTTCATCATTTTAATTCATGTAAAGTATATCATATTTTTCATGTATATGGAAATTTTACACTATATTTATTTTATACGCCTCTTTCTTATGAAAAATACATTATAATTTTCAATTGATCATGGAATAATTATCATTTTCAAGAAATAAATATTCATATTTTCAAATTACCATATATTTTTTTCAAAAACTAATGTTTTGAGACAATTCATCATGTATATCATCAATCACATTTTACAATTACAATTTATTATTCTAATTACAATTGATTTTTTAAAAAACAAATCATGACATAATTTTGAAAAATTCTCCAGATAACATTTAAATTCTAGATGATAATAAATACATGATATATCATTATCATAGCTTCAAAAGGATTCATTATAGGTGCCTTAATTAAAAGAACTATTTGAACATGTATCAATTTGATTATAAATAGTTAGTGGTGATTCCTACTTAGATGTTTGATTCTAATACACCATCACTGCCACTTTTCTTTTTCAGTTTTTCTATATCCTTCTTGAATCCTCCTAAGTTTTAACGAAATAATTTTATTTATGATTATTAATTTTTGAAAGTTTAAATTAATCCTATAATATTCCTTTTATTATTTAAATTAATGAAAAAAGGTAAATCATTTATCTTTTGGGGTAACCCCCTTTGATATCATTTTAGATTGAAAATAAATGAATTGACCACTGAGAGGAGAGATGTGAATCAATATTCAATTTTATAATCATCCACTTTCTTAACAAATAAACCTTTAATACAAATTATAGTTCTCACCAACTTAATAAATCCATCATCCTTACCTAATGTGTAGAATTAATTAATGAGAATGCATCACATAAGATTTAAAAGGTTCAATTAAAAATCTTACACCTTTCCGTGTTTGTTATATTCCATATCATGGATTATGAAATATTCCTATTACTGATACAATTTTTTAATTTATCCAAATTTAAATTTCATAATAATAGGTTAGACACCCATATTAATACATTTTCATTAGTGGTTACACCACCCAATCACATGATTTTAGTTCAATGGTGATCTAGAGAGAGAAATATCATCCACATCAGAAAAATAACCTCAATAATAAGGTATGATGCCATTTATATATGTATACCTTAATGATCTTCAGTATCAATTATAAAGTATTTGAACCATCAGTCATGAAAATCACATTCAAAACATCAATGGTGACTACTAGAGACCCACACACTTGATCTCAAAATTAATAACCACAATCTTTATAATATTAAAATTCCCAATCATATGAGATTTACATAATATAAAATATCACAGATATGAATCTTACAGTCTTATATATGGGGATGTAATGACATGAAATGAATAACCTTCCAATATTTACTTCTCAACTATAACATTCTTCTCTTTTCTTCTTTGTACATACAGTAAAATTTATAGGCCTGTGGAATCATATATAGAACCTATTTTCAATTATTAATATTTTAAATTTTAACAATTTAGAGTCATTTCAAATGATCAATTAATATTATATTTTATGTACATAGTAAATGGTTTAAATTAAATTTATACTTTTCTAAACAAATAAGAGTCAAATCTAAATAAAATATATATTGATTTATCCTCCGGAATTCTAGGTTATTTGATAGGCTTTCTCATGAACTCGCATTATTAAATTAATTCAAGTATCATGACATCTATAATAAGAATCCTTTATTTATAAAATTTTTCCTCATACCATAACAACATCCATATACTCTAATTATGTGGAATGAACATCCATTCCAATGTAATTATCCATCACAAATCCACATGAAATTCATTAATTTCATGAACTCTTGATGAATATTAAAATCCAAGAGGTGAAAAATTTATTATATAAAATAAATAATATATAATAATAATATCATATTTTCAAAAAAAATCTCCAAATAGAAATCACATTTTAAATTATAATTCATAGAGTCAATTTATATATATATTAAGTCTTTTTATATTCTATTTCAACTACTAAAACCATCCATAAAACAAATGTTAGAGAGTGTTAATCCTACAATAAAATTGTATTCATATAATTATTTGAATAAGAATACAACAATTATCCAATTTATATTTACACATTATCTTGAATATGTCTAGATATTTTGATCATGCTAACAGGCTCAAAGTTCATTTTCTGTAAAACAAATAATTAGATCAATAATATTATGTACTAAAATTTATGATTTATCAATAACCTTATTTCCATGAATCTATAAAATTCCTCCATACATCATCATCACCTCCACAAAAACACATATTAAACAATTGAAAAAAATGAAATACTTACTTGGTCATAAAATTAGTCCCCAAAATTAAAAAATATATAATTTTTCATCCATCGTTGCTAGATAAATTTTACATTCATTCATTATTTTTAAAAATAAGATCAGTTCATGTAACCTACAATGTTTTGCTGAGTTATAATGTATCCAATACACCACTATTGGTCCTTAATAGAAATTTATATTTCATTTAAAATAAACACACAATAATTGGTATCCATATCATAATAACTAGAACCCATTATGGGAAACTCCCTACCAATTAGATCATTTAATATTTCCAAGACAATATGTAGACCATTTTAGATTAAATTTACGGTCATTATCTCCAGAATGGTTGCACCAAATAGTAGTCATGGAATGAAAATTATAATAAACTATAGGAAAAGATTAATTACTACAAAAATGGTGTATTATTGGTCCACTCAATTAATATATTATAATTGTTATTAATTAAATGAAAAAAATCACAATTATTAGAAAGACCACTAAATATTAGGGTAATCAAATGAAAATCACATAAAAAAAGTGATACCATGATTTAAAAGAAGTGGGGTAAGAAATATATACCTAGATTCTAATCAAAACTAATGAAACTCAATATAGAATATAGTGATTTGGAAAAATTAAAAAATGAATATTTTTTTTGGAATTAGAGTTGGGATTTTTTTAGTGTGAGAAGCCCCAAATAGTATCTTATAAGGGAATAAAAAATTTAGATAAAAAAATTACTTGAAATAAAAATATAGGATTCTAGAGTCTATATTAAACTTTATTTGGATCCCACAAGATATCTGATAGGGATTTCAGTAGCACTACCCACAACCTATGTCCACATGAAAACTGTTATACCTCTATCTGATAATCGGATGTCTCATAGGCCCACCATAAGTAAAGTGGACCCTCACTAAGAATCTGTGGAGAAATTTACTCAGGAGCGGATTTCCACCCCAAAACCCAATCCCATGAAAAATGAAACTGTATTTTTCTAAAACCCTTATATTACATAAAAATGTTCAAATACACATGGAGAGTGTAACATCCCGACCCTCGGTCCACATAATGTGTGTCCTGATTCAGTGGGTCACATGTCCTCATGAATGCCTCCCTATATCCCAGAGGATGCTAACTAGCATCAAAGGTGAAAAGGTGAGAAAGTGGGTATCATATACCCTCATATTAGAGTATAACAACAGATACAACATATAACAAACAACATCAAAAATATAAAATATAAATAGACATAATAAATAAACATGTCCAAAAGCATAAATAATTAAGCAACATAATAAATATGAAAAACTAACTCTTTGTTAGTGTCAATGCATGAATTCTTGGGATGTTTATGTATAAAAATAGTGAATAAGGGAACATGCATACAAACATGCTATAAATTTTTTTCAAAAGGAACAATAACAACACATCTAGAATGTGGAGAAAATTCTTAGTCCTATGAATTGATGCTCCATCTATAAGATAAGAATATCAATAATTGGTAATTATTCCCATCCCATTATAAATACCTTCAGATGGCCAATCTTCTCAAGTAATAAATGAAATCCATGTATTGTGTGAGATAAAATCTTTTTAGGCCACCTCCAATGGAGTTTAAGTGTAATCCAAGTAGTTCTCCTAACAAAATAGGGCGTATGTAGATATAATTTGTTTACAATGTTGAATAAATAAATTAAATTCCATCCCTAGTTCCTAACAGATGCCTAGAGGGTCTATCATTTTTTAATCATGGATGGGAGGAATTTCATAATAGTTAAAATATATATAGTAAATATATATATATATATATAGTTTAATAATATATATATACATATACATATATTACATCAACCAATATAAACCAAGTACATGAGGACGTAAGTGGCTATATACTTGGAATACTAGTTTCTATATGGATTAGGGTGTAACTCAGAAATCCAGAACTAGTCTAATGATCCTACAATCACAAGAAATAGTATACATTACTTAAATTACCATAACAGTGTGAGACATCAATAAAGAAATTCACGATAGTGAGTCAGCCATCATGTCATCACTAGAACAAAGGAACATTTCTCGACAATATTATCATCCAACTAGTATCAACTATGGTACATTCAATAATCATCACTCAATGTAAGGTACCATTATTTTATTCCATTATCGAAAGACTACTTACCATTGTATCATAATGTCTATAAATGAGTATTATCATTTAATAATATAATTCATGAGTAATTACCTCTCATGCATCTCATTAATCATGCACAATATAAATAAGGACTCATAATTGGATTAATTAAATTTGTTTAAATATGAGATGGTGTGTCCATATTGGCCTTATAAATGATTATATTTCATTTAAATCAACCATTAAATTCATCCTAACGATGGAAACTATTGTGGATTATTCCTTCAACATTTTCTTTCCACATAAACTATAGAAAAATGAAAATTAATTTTATAATGCTCATTGGGTCACTTAGGAGCAAGCACAATCAAGAAGGTGATTTCCTACTTTTGATTTTCCATCTATAGGTTGAGATAAATTACTACAAGGTGACTTGGGTCATATTATCATTCATTTATCAATCAAAATCCCATTTTAAAATCTAGATGATAGCTAAATATTCATTCTATGAAATTATGAAATAAGTTACAAGGGACAATTTAGTTTTGGACTCCCAAGGGGTGCCCAGTATGTAATCAACCATCTCTATGTTTTTGTATGGAAAATTTACACACAAATAATTAAATATAAATTTGATACTAACAATAATTTTACATACAGAATAATGGCATATCTATAATGTTATGGAAGTCATAGGGAATATTATGAGACCACCTACCTCAAGGTTGGAGATGACTCCTCTCTCAATATTGACATCGTATTTGAAGCAAGTTATAAGAGATATGAGAAATTTTCCACCACTATAAAAATAGTGAATATGAGATTACACCTAAATAGAATTATGGATCTGAACATAATTGTATATAGGGTGTGACATACATGGAGAGGGTACCAAGGCTGATCAAATGCTTCTAAGGGATTGAGGATCAGACATTGGTCATATGAGTTATCTCGATGCCTAAATTGACATGATTTTGAGATCAATGGAGGAGAAAAGGGGTTTTGTTCTTTTAGAGGAACTGAGAGATGAAACACAAATGTTAACATGTCAAATTAAGGGGAAAATTATAATTTCACCCCAAAATATTAGGGTAGATGGTTTAGGTGAATAATTTTCAAACAATGTGCAAACCAAGTGCAATTCACTACTATAACTAGACCACAACACACAGTTAGATTCATGGTTTGTCTACCCATACCCAAAATATGAAAAACTATATTTCCAAAATGTCAACAACACCTTACATTCGAGATCCTTTGGTCGTACAGTTTATGAAAAACCGTGTGACCTACAAGTCTCCACTATCTCCAACAGTACAGTTTCAGACAAACCATGCACCCATTGGGACATGGTTTTTTTAAACTATGAATCCATGTATTTTTTCCATTTTTCTATCACTCCAATCACCGAACAATCCCCATATGATCCAAGGACCTTCTTTAGGCCATAGAACACTTTTACGATGAATAGTAAAATGGTTCAAAACAAAGAAATAAAGGATCTGTACCTCCATGAAAGTATGGTTCATTACAACCTTCCCTCTTTAAAGAAACACATCCTTAAGTTGAAATTTAGAGTTTAAAGTGGTATTATTATTAATTTGATTTTCCACTAATCTGGTACATCATATTCTCATTTTCATTTCTCATCATGTACATAGACATACTACTATAGCACCCATACTACAGAAAATGTACTTACTCAGAGTGTCATCATGATCTAATATAAAGTATGAATTGGATACTTCTCAATGGAATAATCAACAACCAATTAAACCTCATCATGATGAAATATGTTTTAAGGTATGGATAGTATCAGCAAAGATGAGATAAATTAAAGACAACATGCATAAACCTGTGTCTTTGATGAAGTGCCAATTCTGAAGCCACTAGTCTAATCATTTTTACAACCTATATGGTTCTAACAAACCACATTGAGAAATTACCCAGATTCCAAATACATAAATTCCCCGCATTGGGTGAGACTCGCATGAAAACATAGTTTCTGACCTCAAACATTTGAGGTCTATATTGTCTATTGGCATACAACTGTTATCTAGACTAAGATATCATCATGAAATTTATGATTAGTTTGACCTTTTTTGTAGACATATCCATGAGATGTATTCAATGAATATATACCATCCCTACACCTAGGTAGCATAGAGGTGAACGAAAAAGCCTTCCATATAAGGATTCAAATGAACCATCTCATTGGTATCATGAAATCTATTATTATATGTGAATTTAATGATGGTAGTGTGTTTAACCTGGAAAATCCCAATGTAATGGATGAATTCATGGATATTATCCTTTAGAAAACAGATCATACACTACACCTATCCATTAGTATATGGGTGAAAAGGTCAATCTCAAACGAACATTTTTACCTAACTCCATGTGTAACCATTTCCAGAACATTGAAAAAAACAACCATCTCTATCATAAATGAAAAAAATGAAGTGCTCTATGAAGTCAGACAACATCCCTGATCTATTTCCTTCTAATTGTGTATATAGATAATGTTTCTTGAACGTGTATGAAGTGTGCAACCCTCATCAAATGATCAATGAAAACACAAACTGTATCACTTACATGAGTTTATCAAGGTATACCTATCATGAATTCCATCAAAATATAATCACATTCCCACTTGATAACAGGAAACAAATCTAAAAGACTTACTAGTTACTGATGATCTTCCTTCACCTACTGAGATGTGGAACATCGAGTGATGAAGCCAATAATCTACCATTATATTCCAGGCTACCAATACTGGCTCTGTATATCTCAATACATTTTGGTGAAACCACGGTGAACCAACCATGCTGAGGTGTGAAATTCCCACATCATCTTCTCTATAATGTCATCTTAGACCCATACACACCTAGGGAGTAATAAGGTATCATCCCCATTCATGTTCCAAACTAAAAATGTGTCACCATTTGAAATTTATTTTCCTTACAATATGTCATTTGGGATTAGATAAATAACTCATCAATAAAAATTCAATATGTAAAGAAGACACTATTGATGTTTAGAGTATAGTATGACCATGGTCCTCTTGAAAATCATCATTAATCTCTGAGAATAAATCCATATGCTTCCCCTCACCACTAGATTACTCATGTTCTTACAACTGATTCATTTGCATCAGATCATAGACCATAGAATTTCCTATACCAATCATATAGAAAATCATAAATCAATCAACTATAGGCACTCTTCCCACCTGAATAATCCATGATTAAGATCCCAATATGTAAATATATACTTGAGAATTTTATATTTTTTCAATACCGCAAAACTCCTTCTATGAAGATAATGTCTATAATAGTTTCTGTCAAATAGAAGATAAGTGACCTCAAGTTTATGCATTGGGTAATTACAATCATGAGGTCTCAATTGATCTGACATGTACATGATAACTCACTTTTCCTATATCATAATAGATCCAAAACCTGATACCTGATGTTTCATAGTGTACATTATATCTCCTTTATAGATTTGGAATAGTAAGTATTTTCTTTTAAATCAAACATCCCTTTTTATATAAAATGCTTATTTACAAGAATTTCTCCATAGGTATTATATACGTTTCATTATAAAGACCTTATGTAGTGCTGGAAGGTTTTAGAAATACTAAATAAAGAGTCAGTAATATTCTGAGTACTCTAAGAAACTCTTGATGTCAAATAATTTGTTAGGATGCTCCCATGAAACTATATCTCTCACTTTATATGGGTCTACTGAAACTCTTAACTTCGAGATAATTTGACCCAAAAGTGGAATTTTTTTATACAAAATGGCATTTAATATGATTATCATAGATGTGATGTTATATCATTGTATTCAACACAATATCAATTTGGTTTACATGTTCAACTAAAGTGTTTGAATATAATAATATATCATCAACAAATACTACCAAAAATAAATCCATGTAAGGGTTAATGACCTGATTGATAAGATATAAAATATATGTGGGTGTGTTCCAGAGTTGAAATGGCATAGCTAGATACTCAAATTGGACATACCTTCTCCAAAAATATATGTGAGGCATTTGTATTTCCTTACATGTACATGGTAATAACCCAAATATTGATATATATTTGAAAAAATATTGTCTCCACGAAGCTTACCAAGTAGGTTGTATATTCTAGGAAGTGGATACTGATTCTTTCTCACGAGTTGGATCAAAGAATAGTAATCCACATAGGGATGAAGCGTATTTTCTTTCATCATAGAAAAAACTGACATAATGTAATGAGATTTTATGTGGTGTTTGATGCCTTTAAACTCTACATTATACAATTTCTTATTGAGATCAAGAAGCTCCTTGGGATCTTTCATATAAGGAGTAATGATCACTAGTTTTAATCCTGGGACAAGATTTATTCTGAGTTCTACCTATGGAAACCTAGATAGATTGGAGAATTCATTTAGAAATATGTCTCTAAAATGATCCACTATATGAGGAAATGTATGAGGTTGTAAAACCTCATAATCAAGGAAAACACTGGAAATTGGTGTTGTAAAACATCCCATACTTTTCCATTCATATCCTTCTCATATCACAATGGAATCCCATTATCCATTATGTACATTCCAAACAACCTATAGTGATGTAAATGTCACACACCAATGATAGAAGTCAATATGGACTCGATATGAAAATAACCATTCCATCCTGATAATTAAAAAAAATATTATCATTTTGTAGATAGAAATATTCCACACAAATAGGAAACTATATATCTCACGAGGAAATTCCATTCAACGGAAAACACACTATGATCAAATACCTAAGGGTGTATCAATTTTTATAACACCATGAATGTGTTTGATCTTAGGCATGTATATCCTATAATTGTCTAATATATAAATGTGTGAGATGCACCTGCGTAAAATAAAGTAGGCAATAAACTAGAGGATACTAAAATAATACCTTGTACAATATATGGATTGGAACTCAGATCGACTAGAGTTGGTTGGACGACATTTTTCTGGAATGTACTGTTGCTCGGAGTCACTTCCTATCTCTCCTAAGAAATATCACTCTATTGGGGCTGATAATTGTAATTTTGACTACACATGCCTTAACCACCTACTCGACCAGATTGAATGGTGGTATTCTATTTGCCTTCCATATGTAATTCTAATAGTCTATCTCTAACATAGTATTAAATATATATCTATGCTCTCTATGAACTAGAGGGAATTCCCTAAAAATGTTGATTATTCTCATCATACTTATGCCTCTTCACTCGACTAGACCCCGTATGAGATGAGGTTGTTTGTGTCTTGGAATTTTTCACTAGTGAATGAAAAGAAATCTATATACATGGAATGAATGACTCCTAATACCTCTATGAGAAGCCTCAAAATACCTCATTCCACTATAATTTGAACCCCTGGTAGTTGTAGGTGCTGAAACACCAGGACTCTCACAATTAAATTCCCTCAAATTTTACTTTATGATGATTTCATAAATGGAAGTAATCCTATAAAAATTTACCTATGATTAGATGGAACATACCTACCAATCCTCAAATCACCTATTAGTCATAATTTCATCACTCGTTAGAGTATGAACTAACAACTAAATATAAGTAAAATAAGTATATTTGTCCATAAATAACATACTCTCCTGATACATGTTTATGAATTATCTATCACTGTAGTCCCATAAAGGTTAGGAAAATAAGTAATCATAAAATATCATCGGAAAAACTGACCAGACCATATCAAAGTGTCTATCCTCTTGGGTGATTACGTACCACTACCCCTGTGCTAAATCTCATATCATATACGACGCATGTTTTCTGCTCTTCCCTATAAGTTTCTATATGTGGTCAAATATCAAAATGATTTCTTTGAGAGAGGAATCCACAACATGAGGTATGAAATCCATCAAAATGGTTGTAGGAGAATTATGATGAAATTATAGTGTCAACTCTTCCTTTCTCCTGGTAGGTCTAATAACACATTACATAGACATCATCATATATAGAAAACACTCCCAGAACTGGGTGTTATTTCCCACATATGGAACTAGAAGAGGATTCATAGGTGGATCCTCAGGAGGAATCACTAGAAGATCATAACCTACCTCTTTAAGTGTACAGTCATCACTTCTATTAGGGTTTTCAAATAGTGGATTCCATATATTCATAATGATACAATCCCAAATGAACACCTTAAAATAGATTACTGTAATTCACAATATTATAATTTCAAAACATGGTCATGTGAATCACAATCCTATTGAAATGGGCACACATCTCTTCATATTCCAAATGATAGGTCTAGGTAGTAGAAAGAGACCAAAACATACAATAAGAACAAATGAGACACCTATCATTCCACTACTGAGTCTTGGTTTAGGTATGAGTCTTGGTTTCAAGTGTTTATGTAAGCTTCATTCATTTTTAAATTCAAATTCATTTTGATTTTATTCTTATTCAATCATATAAAAACAATAAATGGTTGGATTATGTGAATTAAAATGTCTAGTTTTAAGTGTTCTTACACCTTATGAAACTAAATATAGAATTAAATTAACCCACAACACAACACATTCTAGCACATTCAACCATAGTCTATGAATCAGTGTGTCATTATTGTCTTCTTATGGTGGCCACTTTAACCTAATCAGGATGACACTGTTAGGTTAAGGATGAAATAATTATCAATTAAGTTTTCCTATCCCAGCAAGAAGTTTCTTCACAATTAAATATCTATTCAAGGAATAATAACTATAAAACAAGCATATGTAATATAAAACTAAATATGGCATGAAAAAAATACATCTTCTATTATTCATAAAATACCTACAAGGATGCATATAATGCAATAACCCCATTTCATTGGGCCTCAGTAAAGGTGATCCTTATTTTAATAATACCATTACTAATAACTTTATAACTCAAGTGTTTCACCGAATGGTGATGTTATATCAACTATAAATAGTATAATCATTAAATAAAATTACCCATCCTTGGTAATTTATGTTTCTCTTGTACATGGGTATTCTATGTCCAAGGAAAGACTCATTTCTAAATCTAGTTAACTCCAAGTCCCTTTTCTAATTCACAGATAGTATGTCAAAGGAAATGTTCCTTTGATACAACATTTTAATGTCCCGACCCCAGGTCCACTTAAACTATTTCTGGGGGGTGCAAGGTGGTTCTATCCAGGGGGAGAGTGGGTGTGTGCAAGGGGGGTTGTACAGGGGGAAGGGAGGGGCTGTAGGGGGGAGTGGGGGGGGTGTCCAGGGGGTGTCTAGGGGGTGTCTAGGGGGGTCCATGTGTTGTCCAAGGGGTGTCCAGGGGGTGACCAAGGTGGAAAAATACTATTTCTTGAAAAACCCTCTATACCCATGGTTTTAAGAATTATCGGTATATATGCTGATGAGAATTTCTCTATACCTATGGTTTTTGAACCGTGGTTATGTGTGTTTGAAGAAAACTATATATACACATGGTTTACATAACAGTGGTTATAGAATTTGTGCTATAAAAATGCATACCCACGGTTTTGTAAACCGTGGGTATAGACCTATACCTATGGTTTACTATAATCGGGGGTAATATCTAATTTCAGTGGGCTATACTGATAGTTTCTACAAAACTGTGTGTATAGGGAAATCTTGACACCTCGGGAGCCCACAGTTCAAAAAACTACATGTATAGTCTATACCCACGGTTTCAGGGGCTATACCCACAGTTTGAATCTATGGGTATAGGGAAATTTTCCAGTAGCCCAAACCTCAATTTTCATTTGGTTATATTTTGTTCCTCTATACACTAATTTAATTATTCATTTTTTTTATTTAAAATTTATAAATTATGTTTATATGTTTCGAATACAAATATCTATATCATTTCTTCTTTCATCTTTGGGATAATACATGTTGTACAAGTCTCCCTTCTCAATTCTTACTGATACACAAGCCCGGTGAGAAAGTGTGTTTCTGAAGGGAAAATCATCAAATGTTTAAAAATAAAAAATATTATTAAAAAATAGTTAATGGTGAAACCCAATTATTCTAAAAGTAGTTATACTATATATTAAATATTATAAATTAATTGTAATTTTATAAAAATGAGGAATTTAATGAGATTATATAGATTGTAAATTAATTTCCTAAATGTAATAATTATTTAAGAATGATTATGTTTTATTTTTCAGTAATTTATAAATTACTTTGTTTAAAAACAAGTTACCAAGGTAAAAAACAAAATGGTAATTTTTAAGAAATATTAACTATCAAAATATTGACACTTATTTACGTCCAATTTCAACATAAATTTACATACAATGACTAGAATTGGATTAAATGGTAAAAATATAATCAATTTATACTTCTAAACCATTGAAATAAATAATTTAACAATATAAATAACTTTGATTAAAAAAGTTATTTTCAGTTAAAATATAGAATTTTTCACTATTCACCCAAATATGAAAGTTATCAGAAAAACACCAAAAATTTATTCAAACTAAATTCTTATGTCTCGATTCTAAAGAAGAAGTTTTTTTTCAAATTGAATATATAAAATTTTCATATATTGGATTTAAAAATGGTTCACCATTAAAAGGCAGTAAAAGTGCTTTTTTTGAAAAATAATTCTTTTCTCTGATAAAATGAATTTTTTCTTACATTATGTCTAAGAAACACATAATATGAATTCTAAAATTATAAGAATTATATAAAGTTAAAAATTCAGTTATTACTATTCATAACCTATTTTGAACAGCTAGTTTGGTATATCGTGGTGCGCTTTAACTCGGTGTTGTATGTAGTACAAGTTATTGAATTACATTGAAGAAATAACGTACTATGAAATCTTGTGGTGTTACACTCTTACCTCATTTAACAAATTGGATCCTCGAAATATGAAATTTTTCTTTAGAAATAAATGGTTGCAAATAGAAAATAACATTGTGGGAATACCAACATCAAAAATTGGGTTAATAAAATTTAGTCTTAAGAAGAGGGAAAATGAAATGAAAAAGTATCCACCAAATTATGATCTCGATTAGGAGAACATTGGTGGAAATTAGAGACACAAAATTGGAGGGAATTTATCTGGTTGAAAAATTTACATGGGTTTGGTTTGCCCTATTTTTAACCATTATTTTGATCCCAAATGGCTACCTCACAATAGAAAATGTTGATTCTTATGCCATAAGAAGATTTCTCGATTCATCTCAATGATTTTGGATCAACATATGGAAATTTAATGATTTCATTGATCGTAGACCACCTCCAAAGTTGTTAACTGGTTTTGAAATATTAAAACAACTTGAAAATGTTGATGTAGAATTTGAGAAGGTTCATCATTTTAATGGTAGCGGGAAACAGGTTCGAAGTGCATAGACAAGTAAAATTAGAACACAAAAATGGAAAAAAATAGTATAATCGTCAAACTTCAATATTGGGAATTTAATTTGTTGCAGAATAATCTTTATGTGATGCATATTGAGAAGAATTTCAATGAAAAATTGATTTCGACATTGATTAGTATGCATGTAAAGTCGAAGGATCATCTAAATGCTCACAAATACATACAAGTAATGAACATAGAATGTGATCTATGGACAGATGAGAATGAAAAATATGCTCCGACAATTTTTGCAATGAAAAATAGGGATAAAGATACATTCCTTCAAATTTTAAATAATGTGAAGGTATCTGATGGGTATTCAATTCACATCTCGAGGTGTGTTGACTTGAAGAATCATAAGTTACATGGATCGAAAAGTCATGATTCACATATTTTGGTACAACAGTTACTACCATTGGCATTGCATACATTATTACCTAAAAATGTTACTGCTGGCGTACTCCAATTCTGCACATTTTTCAGAAAACTATGTGAGAAATATCTACATACATTTCATCTTGACCCTTCCTTTTAACTTCAAAGCACCATCATTACCTAGCTTCACTATTCCATCAACCATTTACTTACATGTGTTAAAAGGTCTTCATTAACCGTCATGTGGGATGAACATCCACTATCAAGAATCCAGTTGCTTTTTTTCTTTTTAGGTTTCAGGTCTTCTTATAAAAAATTGGACTTTTCCATTTTCCACTTTTCAATCCATGATATATAGGATTGAGTGTAGGATTTTGTTGGTCTTTCAATTCTTTCTTCCATGTATATGGGTTATTCATATTCAAATTCATATTTTAAAAATGAAAACTTGTTTGAAATAGAAACATTGTTTGGTTGATGTGTATTGACTCATCTTTGAGTATTTAACGAATATATCCTATCATACCTCTTCTTCAAATACACATATTTATGGTCGAGGCTATAAAATTGAAAAAATATCCATAGAAATTATTTCTTCTACAAGAATTAGGTTATAAATATTTTCTCATTTTTTTGATCTCCCAACTCTTCCACATTCATATAGCTCCTTGCATATTTACAGTATGACATGGTATGACCTAGATATCCACATAACTCACACTTCATGAAAGGAAATGTATTATTAGTTTTATTTCTCTCCATGCCTTCTTCCTCAGAAAAATAATTTGACTGCCTATCATTTCTAAAGAATTGAGGATAATCTTCAGTTCTCCATTCAGTTTGATTTAAGGGATTCATTTTTAGCACTTCTGGTGGCTTTTCAACATGAACAACTTTAATCTTTCTTTTATTCTAGTTCACTTTCTTTATAGAATTTTAAATTTTAGTATCACAACCAATTCCACTATTTCCCATGAATGTGGGTCATTGATCATTTAGGACATTTTCTACTCCATCAAAACCACATTTTTATCTCTCTAGCATCTTAGTTTTTGAGAATCTTTCCAATTGTATTTTTTTCTTTGCTTCTTTTGAAATTGATTCACTTTTGATTTTACTTCTCAGAGTAATAACTTATTCTTCGAGTCCTTCAACAATCTTAGAATTCTCTTCCAATCTCGAGGTAAGGTCATTGATGTCCATTTCTTGTTTATAAATTATTAAATAATGAGTTTGATAAAAAACATGATTTGAAAAATGGAAAAATGTAAATATATTTTTGGGTAGTAAGAAATATCAATTAAAACATTAATGTTAAATATTTTATTAATATTAAAAACATATGATATATTATTAAAATAGTATTATTTAATTTTAATAAAAATTTATATTTTATAATATGCACTCCCAAGTAGAATGGTGTGTGTGAAAGGAGTAATGAAACCTTATTGTACATGGTGAGATAAATGATGCTGGCTGGACCGGGGCATAACTAAAACATACATAACTATTCTAACTAGCCTGGAAGCTCAATAATTAAGTAATATTCTCTACAACCAAATAATATTGCTACATGTCATGAAAGACACTCGAGATGGTGAGTGATCTATAATTTTAATACCTCAACAATGGATTGTGGTGTGTCAATCCCAACACCATTCTAGTATTACTTGTGTGAGATTCCATACTCAAAACTTAATGTATGGGAGAATAATTTTCTGCCATGTTCAAAAGATCCCTTACCCTCATATTTGAGCCACTATAAAGTAATATTAATTTATAATTATATAACTCATGTGTAATTACCTCTCATGCATCTCGTTAATCATGGTCAACATAAATAAGGATTCACAATTTGGTTACTTACATTTGATTAAACATTAGTTGGTATGGTCATACAACCCTTACAAATGATTCTATTTAATTTAGATAAAATTTTGAATTAATTGTTTACTGGGAAAAAAAATTTCATTATCTATTGGACTTATTACATCCATTTAAAAAATGAAAACAAGAAAATTTATTTGATAATGCTCATTGTGTCACTTAGGAGGTGAGGCTATCAAAAAGGAAATTTCCTACATGGAATGTTACAAGTATAGGTTGATCCAAATACCAAAGAGGTTATTTCAGTCCTATTAATATTCATATATTAATGTAAATAAAATTTCATAATATAATCTATAGCTAAATAACTGTTCTAGGAAATTAAGAAATTATCTACAAGGACCAATTTAGTTTGGAACACCCAGGAGGTTCCGAAAAAAGTGTTCTACCCCCTCCAAACCACTAAAATGTCTTAAAATGATGTGCATTAAGGTGAAAGGATAAAATATAAATAAAAAAATTAAATACAATGGGGTTTCTCTAAAAAATATGATGTGCATCATAATTACATAGCTATGAAATAATTAATTTCAAAAGGAAAAGAATTTAACAACCTTCTTCAAGGCCGTAGATGACTCCTAGATTGATATTGGTATTAGATTCTTTATTTGTTGAAAGTGATCTGAGAAATCGTAAAACACCCTAAAAATAGGTAAATTGATATTGAACATTAATAACATGATGGATCTGAAGATAATCTTAGATTGTATATAAGAGTCTATGATGGAATTCCAAGACATATCTTATGTTTTCGATAGATCAGGGATCAGACACCAGATACGAGAGTTAGCTTGATGCCTAAGATGAAAGGATTTTGACCTCAAGAAAGGAAAAAAGGGGTGATGATCTACTGGTGTAACAAAGGGAAGGATGAAATTGGTTTAAAAGTTAATTGAAGGTAAAAAATTATAATTTCACCCCAAAATATAAGGTTACATAGTTTAGCAGCATAGTTTGAAAGATGGGTGAAAACTGTGCACAAGTCATTGCTATATGGGGGGAATATATCACTGATAGGTGCACAATTTGTATAGACATTACAAATCCATTCAAAAAGGCTATATCATAAATATTAGAAATACCTCATGTTCATGTGCCTTAATTCTCTTGGTTTCAGAAGACCATGTGGCCTACTAGTTTCCACCACCCAGAATGGCACTATTTCAGACAAACAGTGTGGGCTGCATGGCATGGTTTCTCTAAACAATGAAGCCCATTATTATTCCAATTTTTACAGAACTCTAGGCTCTATAAAATCTTTGGATTCTTCTGGGACCTTTCTTATATTGTTCTAAACATTTACCTTGACTAATAAAATGATTCAACTTGAGACAAAATAATACATACATTCATAAAAAATGGGTAATTACAAATTGGAAATTTTTTAATTTGAATCATAATTTAGGAATACACAACATTCCATAAATAATATATAAAAATGTTATATTATTATAAAAAATATCTATTTACACCATAAGTCATATTTCTCATGTTCAATTATCATGACATGCTCATATGGATTTAAACATCACGTTTTTCTACTCTATTATCAAATAAAAATAAGATGATCATTTCTAATAAATAATTATCTCACCTTTATAAATTTATTTTAACAGTACATACACCATTTTGAATTCAAAATAATGTTGCCTATGAAATTTAATATTGTTTTTTAAATCGTACAGATCTTTCTTGGGTCAATTTAATCTAAAAAGTGACCTGTATTATTTCTCAGAGGTTATCAAATCATAGAGTGAACTCTAATAAACCGTTAAACTCAAAACATACCACATTGAATAAATTTTTTTATTAGACACACCACTATATAATCTTGGATAAATTATATCTCCAAATGATTTTAAAAACATCCATTACGCCACTAAATTATATAGTTATGTATTAGGTTGTTTAACCTGCAAAGTGACTACGATAGACATATTAAATTCTTTTTCATGATTTTTTATTCCAATGAATTATGGATAATAATAGAATAATTTTTTATTCTAGAGTACCAATTATAGTATTCATATTTTTTTGGTGTAATTTTATTTTTTCTAGGATAGATTTAAACTCAAATGTACCATTCAAAATCTCCGAGTTATGTTTTTTCAAACAAATTTTTGTTTTTATATATATTTAAAAATTATCATATCTTTTTTAGTGGTAATTAAAATAGGGTGTATTTATATGAATTAATGTAGACCCACTATATGATTCTTAAAAAAATATTTTCCCTTCCTACTTATATAAAAATAAAAACATATTGAATGTCTATTTTATCAGTAGAAATATATTACCTATAAAGAAAGAGTAGGAAAAATTTATTAGTAGTAGAAGATTTAATGAATAATTATTAATAATTCATTAAATTGTGGGTATTAAATATTTTCAAGTGTAATGAAATGAAATCTAATAATTTCTAAATTGATTGATTCAGAACAGATTTCAATAATATGATGAAATAGTTACGAATGTATTGCGAATTATAATAATTTACATCATAAAAAATCATCTTATCCTCTCAATTATTATACAAAAATTCCCATTAAATAATTTATCATGTTTGGAATAAAATATTAGTGGTGCGGGATGGAAATTATTATAAAATAGAAAAAGTAAAATGAAATCCTTCTTAACTTTTATTTTTTAATTGTGAAATTCTATCATATCCACTATCGCATATAATACTAGTGATTTAATTTTTTCTCCTTATCCAAAAAACATTAATATATATCCATTAAATAGAGTGAATGAATCAAACCATTGGTAGAGAATACCATATAGGTTTTAACGCGAAAAAATTTTGTGGCCACCCCAATAAACCATTGTTTTATTATAAAAAATAATTTTTTTTACAATCCATTAGATAAATGAAATTTTTTATGACAATATAAATATTTTAATACTGCAATAAAACCATAATTTACACTTACAGTAACATTTTATCATTCAATTTAGAATAGGATATGATCTCAAAACCACATCCACTATTGGAAGGAAATATAATTCACTTCATGCCATCAAATCCATGATTAGATAAAAAATATTAATGAGTAGGTTTAATAGACAATTAAAAAACTAAACGTTGATAATTTGACATGATGGAAGTGTATCACAAGAAAATTATCATGTAATGGGTAATCACATGTCCATTAATGTAATGTTTTTAGAACTAATTGGACATATATCACCCTACATGATCATGATCACCTAAAAAGACGCCATTACTGATGAATAATTTCATTGGGTAGATGAGAAAAAATTTTAATCTAATACCAATGAATATGATATGAAAAATTAGGATGACACTACACCTAGTTTTGGGGGAGGATTCACTAAAATGGTAGATGAAAAAATAATTTCAAAACATGGTGATAAAAACCAACCCCTAGTCCATATGATTATTTTCATTGATTCATGTTAGTTAAAAATAATTTATATTCATTAGGAGATATTTTTATATTATATTAAAATTGATATTGATGAAAAAAATAAGGCCCTCATGTGCTTCTACAACACATTTTATTACCTATAAATCGTTATGGATTTTAAAAGGCATTAAATATGATACACGCCTACTCCTGAATCTATGGTGGTGGATGGGGTGAAAATATGATTAATGATAACATAACTAGAAAATTAGAAAATCATTAATAATATTCAACAATTGTCCCTATAAATGAAATAAATAGATATATCAGATCAGGTATCATGATTAGACACCATAACCATCATTAAAAAAAGGATGATTTCCCCATTCCAATTACAAATCAACTAATCGATGAAATATCCAACTATTAATTTTTCACCATTATGTATTCTTATTCATGGTATTTCAAAATTGTTATATCCCAATAAATTAAGAGGTTATGGAATCTAAGGTATTCCAACGGATGAAATGATACATGTTAATTTCCTTCTTCTAAAAAATCCTCGTATAGTACAATAAATATCCACGAATAGTGTATTCTTATAATTTTTAAGAAATAATATGGTGTGTTAGAATATAAATTTGGTTTTTTAATCACACAAATTATCTAATATTTTCACTAATCTCAATAAAGTCCTTATGAATTACTGAATATAAAATAAATGTATGAATCCCATAAAATATGCATTTTTGGTTTCCTTAGGTATATTCATTGGATTGAAGATTTGAATCGGATGTATTGAAGATGAAACTAACAAAATTCTATCAATAAAATTTATCCACCAGGTATTCCAAAAAAGTAGCGATAATTAAAATGACGATTTTCCAATGAAAATATATTCATTTTAAACCTTGCCAATATATATCTACCATTGATAAAATTTATGAATAAGGTCATAAAACATTAGTGGATGAGGAATTCCAAAATGAAATTGATTTCAATAAGTTGTACCATATTTAAACTTTTTACTTGATGGAAACATTATAAGAAATTTAGTTATCGTACATACTCTATTCCATGAACAATCCAACCGTGATATTTTGTCATGGTAGAATGGTGAATAAAATGAAAAATGACAGTATTACCTTAGCTAAATAATAATATGCATTGATATTAGACATTCTTCTGTTACATAAAATTTACCTAAAATTGATATTAGGTGCTTAAAAGAAACATAATTATTTATTTCATCATAATGTTTATATTATTTTCAAAATTTATCTATTTAGGTATATGTTGAATCGTACCATGTTGACTAACTGATTAGAAATAAGGGTAGTGATTCATATATGGTTTTATATTTTTTTTGTTAATAAAATGGTAACGATGGGGTTTTCATATGCAAATTCTTTCACATATAAATTCATATAATATAAACATTATTTTTCCCACATCCAGTTTATTATAATTTTTTCAATTATGTTTTTTAATGTAATAATATAAAGGTGATTTCCTCGTTGATTGATTATAAATCCACCAAAAGGAAGTGTAAGGTGCTACTGCCTAATATGATTTGGATATAATACTCTTATTTAATGTCCACAAAAATATAATAATTCATGATTTGGCCTTCATGTATATAAATATTGATGAAGGTGAATAAATAATTTCGTAAATATCATGAATAAATAAGACATATCAAGATGATTTACACAATAAACCTATGGTTTTAAACCCTATATAGATATAGATAAAAGGTGAAAAGTTGGTTTAAGGTTGTTGGGATAACGTGCAGAAGTGTAGAAGAGTGGAATTCAGATGGATAGGGATTAGTTGAGGAAGAGATACACCTAATGTTCATGATAATTTTATCAATATACTCAAATATAATTGTATTAAATTCTAATAACCCACTAACTATTCTTGAAAGAGTTTATTAATAAATTTAAAATTCCAATTATTATTAAAAAAAATTATGAATTTATATTATCATTAATATAATCATTAATCAAATACTATACCTATTTAACATCATATATATATAAAAGAATCTTTTGAGTTCACAAAATATTTTGATATGTCCTAAATGTACAATTTTTCCAATTGGAATGTATGAATTCACTACGAGTGTATGAGTTCTGATATTGCACATAAAATCATGTGGATATTGAAATAAATTGACCTTAAATGTGTTAATATATTAAAAAATAATCCTACCTCGATCATAATGAATCATTTTATTGATTTCAAACCTATTATAAGAATTTTTATTCTACTCAAAATTTTAAATGGAATATATCATAAGACATTAATCTTCTACATTATCTATGATCATAAAATTTTCCAAAGTAAGTCTCTTGTGTACTGAGAATATGAATCTATATTTGACTTAGATTCTATATAATGAGTCAACCATATAACGAAGGGTAATAATTCATTATTTTACTTGGGAAATATAATTCATTGAAGAATCCAGTTTAAGAGTTCAACAATTATAAAAATTTCAATTTTTTGCTAGATAAATAATAACGTTTTTAGATTTGAAATATATTGAATATGAGGTCATATGGGATGATACTTGGGAATTAAAAAATGAATCATACATCAAAAATAATTTTCATTCTTGGTCATCCATTTTTTAGAAGAAATATAAGATCCAATCATCAACCATTAAAAAAGGAATATCAATGAAGAATGATGAAAAATGAGTTTTGAGAATTTGTTAATTGTTAGCCAATTAAAATATGATAATGTTGATTTATTTTTAATAAACCAAATACTTCATAAATATTATTTAATCCATGATCTGATATTTATTGAGAAATTTTTATGGAAGAAACATCAAATATATTTCAGAAAAATATAATATTAATATATCTAGTTTTTAAGAATAATAATGATTGAGTTTCATCAATTATTTAAGTACAATTTATCAAATAATATATCATTATTATATGACCATGTCTGACTAAAGATGAAATTTAATAGATATTAAATGGTAGGAATTTTATAAAGCCTAAAAATTGAGAGAATAACCATATTTCAAAAATAAAGAAATTAAGAAATAGTTTATGTTTGTTGTATTCCAAAAAAAATGTAAATGTCACAACTAAATTGTGATTCATTATTGGGGACATGATTATGAAGATAAAATGATTATGTTTTTTAAAGATATGATATCATTTTATATACTATTTTAACTCAAATTCTCATTCTATTGATTGAATTATACACTCCATATATTGGGTGGTAATTTTCTGTATAGCTATTGAAAACCATTGGTATATTTCATTGGAGATATTTTGAGCTGAATAAGTACAAGAATACGATCCTATTGTAGAATAAGATATTATTAGATTTGAATAATTTCAATAAATTAGAATCATTTTATGGTCATTTTCTTAGAAAAAATAATCAGTGTAAAAAATACCTCACATTAATACATGGAAGGAAACAAGATATTCTATTATGCTTATTTTTTACATGAATATATGATTTCCTCTCAATTTTCTAAATTATTTTATTTTAAATGATAAAATTAATTTAATTAACTATATAACCATATAATTAGTGTGTATCTCAAGGAGACCAGTGATGACGTGTATATGAATCCATACAATAACTGATAAAGCAGTTTTAGAAATATGTAAGTGTGATAGAAAAAAGAACCTAAGCAGATTGAAACATTTAATCTAGATGAAAAAAGAATTTGATTAAACCTATAAAAATAAATATTATTAATATGTATATTTTTGGTTGACCCTATGAATCATATAGTGTCTGAATAATAACAAATATTTTATGTTATGTTTCTAATAATAGATTTTGTGAAGAACTGAAAACTATGAAAAATATTAGAGGCTGAGTTTCATGTGGATTATTTTATGAAAATATGGATGTAAAAGGTACACATAGGAGTATAATATGAATATATATTATTTTTATTGATACAATAAATTCATATATTATATATTATTTACAATGAGGTATGAAATATATACCAATGGAAGATATTGATTGTGGGAGGTAGAATAAAGACACCTTAACATTTTTAATATAGTGGTGTCTTGTCAATAATGTAATATAGTGCCCCCACCTATTTAATATGGTGGAATAGGTTTCCGGGTGATCAATTTCCACCAATTATAATTAGTGATTATATTTTAATGGAGAATTTGGAAATAGTAGGGGTTAACATGATGAAAATTATATTTCCCACATAGGCATCAAAAATTATACACCTAATTTATGTCAATATATTTTAATTTAATGATTTTCATGTTGTTATACCCTATTGTGTAAAAGATAAAAATTTACAGACATTATTTTTTCAATAATATGGGCATAAATAAAAATGTATTGTTATATTAAAATGATTAATTAAATTTCATAAATTTGGTCCACAATTAACTCACCCACATGCCCCTGTTTATGTATGTTTACATAGTCCACTAGATTATAGAAGTTTTATCATGTCCCAAGATTCCTTTTATTAATTAATATTAATTCCTAAAATATGTATTAGAGTAATATGTATATCATATAAATATATAATAAATCTATCACAACATTTTTATATGATATATATGATATTTTATAATTTAGTTTTTTGATTTAGAGACTCAGATGTAGTGATGTACTTCTATCCATATCAAACACAACATGGATATCTCTACAAAGGACTTATTTAATTGTGATATGTAACAATATACAATGCTGAGGAATATTTAACATAATGATGTGGTGACACAATAGAATGAATATAATTGGAATAGTTAAAATGTATTGACCAAATTTATTTATTTTTATTCAACCCGTAATAAAAAATGGTGTTGTGAATAAGATTAGTTCAATTAATAACTCTATTAATTTTATTATATCGTAATGTATTACCTAAAAATGGCCTCAAAATATGTTAAAACAAAGCAAAGTCCTCTTTCAACTATATAGAGGGAGACACATTACATAGACCGAAGGCCCAGTGGGTATTTAGTTTCAAAAAAATGTGTTTTTATATGTTTTCATATATCATGTTACAAATTAATGAATATTTACAGTAGGGATAAGTTGTTGATGCTTTAGAAGAAGTATTGGTAAAGAAAATAAGCTACTACAACACACTCACAAATTGTATAAAAAATAAGGAAAATTATTAATCTCTTTATAATGAGAGATTATTTATAAATTATGAATACATGTAAAAAGTCATTTTTATGATGATGTGTTTGTAAAAAAATTCATAAAGGACTTCCATGCATTGGAAAAGTTTCATAAAATCACTATGGATGTTGAATAATCACAAAAAAAAGTTTAAATTAAGAGAATAAATGATACATATGAATATATTCTTGAGAGAATAAAAGAAAATAACAATACAATTATTATATTTATAGATGATTCTATAAAAATTAAATAATCTTTTGAAGAAGATAACTACACCCTTAACATGATGTTCTTATGTTACCAATACTGTGGATAAATCTAAAAACAACACTTTCAAAAAATCCCTAATATTTTAGAGAAAATAATGATTAGTCCATACAGATTTAATATGGTTATATCAATCTAATTAAGGATGTAAATTATAGGAAGATGATATATAGTTCCTTTAGAGAAAAATCAACCTTTATATCATATTAATATGTAACCCATGAGTCTAAAATTCAATTTACATTGAATCATTTTAATTTGGAGTAGAGGAAAAAAATAATATATATATAATAATTTTGATGAATAAAAATATTAATAAATCCAAAATTTTGTTTAGGTTATTCGAGTGAATTTCTAGGATGATTAACCTCGAAAAAATGATACCACAAATAGTATTCTCTAGCATAATTATACTTAGTACTTAAATATTTATAGATTTAATGAACTATTGAAGAGAACTAAAAAATAATCATGTGTTATCGTTAATATATATTCATGAATATAAATATTTTATACAACATAAATATATCAACATATGATAAATTCATTAGTCCTTATACTTAGGGGTGAAATTTTAACGAAATAAAGAAACCTAAAAAATTAAAATAGGAAAAAAATGTGGAATTAACCTTACATGATGAAAATATTTTAATTCCATGAAAATTTATTTGAATTCAGAAAAATAGATGAAAATGATTATGATTAATATTCTAAAAAACATTATAAATATCAGAAATGTATCAAATAAAAAAATTTAATGAGCATCACCTTATATGAAATTAATTAATCTATAAAAATATTTTGTAAAAAAATCATTAAAAATTATATTTTAATTGAATTATCCCATATAGATAGTAAATAAGGATGAGAAAGATTTCATAAAAAAATATTTGATAATATGATTCAAAAATATATTCAGAAGTCACATCATAGATCACTATACGATGTCCATGAATGTTAATGTCAATAAGAGCAGGATGGAGTATTTTGAAAAATGTGGTATAAAAATTGGAAAGGTTCTCGACACTCCTTTTGAATAAGTTCTCATGTTACCCAAAATAGGTAGATATAATGTTAAATTAGCTATGTGATGAATCTTTAACTATGAAGTAAACATTAATGTCATATGTATGATGATCTTTCCTCGGTAGATGAAACAAAATTGTAAATAACCTCCCTACTATAATTACAAATCTATTTTTATAAATAATAAATCCAACCCCAAATAGTGATTTGAGAATATGGATACTGATATACTTATAATTAGTCTGTAATATAGGGAATAAATAATGGGTAGTTATATATATATTAAACGTATATGAAATGGATTTTATGTGTTGGGAAATCGACATCCTCCTTATTAATCAAATTAAAGAGACCCCAGAAGATCCATGATATTCCTAAGATTATTATATTTATTATGAAATACTTGGAATTTATGGTGATCAGTGAATCAGAGTATCCCTTGAGGGGGAAGTATAAAAATATTGTATATTGGTAGAGACTTATTTATTATATTGAATCGTTAAATTTAGACAACCCCTTCAATATTTGATATATATGGAATTATTTCATTCCATAATATATTTTTAAAACAATAATATTTTATTTTAATCTAGAGGAGTGATTATATAACATATTTTGTGATATTTTTTGATGTATCTCTTTATATGAGCATAAGATCCTTTTTTAATTAAAAATTTGATTCATGATTCCTCTAAAAGTGAATGATAGTTACTGGTATCACATGTGGAGAGGATATGGATAACCATAATGTCATAAATTGATACTCTATTTTTATACAACATTTTATCACATGTAGGAATTGGATTTATCTATTTATGGAATGCTTCTAGGTGAAATATGATGCTAGGTAATACCATATGATGTAGTGATGTTAAGATGTTCTTACAATCACTAAAAATTGGTGAGAAGGGGTTCATTCAGAATTCATTATCTCATGGAATCAGTGAAATTCATATTTAAATTTTATAAAAAATTCACATCGATAATATAATTAATAACATAGAAGATGATTTATATCAGAAAAAATATCATGTTCAAATCATAATATAGGAATTCTTAATATGGAGATGAGTTTGAAAAAGAAATCTCCTTAAATTAATAGTGAAATCTATGTGGTATTTGATATTGAAAGGGGAGATGAAACTAAATCATGATCCTTACTGTATCACTAAGTGAGAGAATAAATCTTCCCCATTTTACTTATTGTCAATTTGGGGGAGATATAATAGACTATAAATTCATTTAATTAAGAATTTTAATTGATAATTAATACAAGGGGGATCTTTTTATTCCCACAACTGGTTGATTTTACTTGTTGTTAATTAATATATTCACCATAACCCTGAAAATGATATATATTATATGATCAAGAAATAATCTAACAAAAGGGAGTGTATTCTATTAACACCTATGATGATATAGTTGGAAAAAGTATGAGGTAATGTCTATAACATCATATGATTTTATGTGTTTATCTTCATGTATATGATAGATGAAGAAGGTGGAGATGGATTTGCTTTAGTTTGTTAAATGAAAAAGATAAATAATGAGAATATGGATGTAGAACCAATGTTTAAAAAACCCATATTATTATGGATAAATCATGAAAAAATATTTATATTATTTTGGAAAGATACCCAAAATGATGTTTTACTGAATAGAGTTAGATCCAGATTGATTAAATATGTGGCACTCCTTTGGATGAATATAAGTTAATTGAAATAATCAAATATTACTGTATTATAATTATTTATAAAATCAAAATGTGAATAAAGTCTTTTTTAGATATTTTAATAAATAAAAAATCATTGGATGAAGTTATAAGATGATTTGAATATGTTTTAGAATCCGGGGAGAAATATGAAGACAATTTTTAGTCATCTATTGGAAACATAAATGTTAGAGTTTAGTAAAAAAATAATTTCATGAATTTAAGACATTTTCTAGTTGAGAATATGCATTCTCTTTTACTTTATGATTTTATGGGCCAGATTTAGGGAATTTCTATGATCATTAGACCGTAAATTCCATTATACGACTCTATAAAAATATAATCCTTCTTTGATCATAAATATTTCATTGTATAGATTCTATACCCATCTTATGTCATTGGAATATAATAAATATATACAAAGGTATTGATTGAAATACTTTATGATGCATCATAATCCTTGATTGTAAGAATTTAGTTGAGTTATTATTTGGTATGTTGAGAATAAATATTTAGTGTATGACTTGGATACCATATAACTTTTAATTAATTCGATGTACATTCACCCCAATAAACATAGACTATGTATTCAGTGTATTACTCCTAATTCATTAGACTATAGAGACCTCAATGTATGATATTAAAAACATGGAAATCTTCAAAATTCCTTGAAATGAAAAATCAGGATTATAAATTTAAATTCACATGATGATGTGACATTTTGCAATGACTATACAGTTATTTTACAACAAATCATACATCAGTACCACATGGAATATAGTGTAATAATATATTAAGATAAATAAAAGGACATGATCTTCATCCATGAAATAGAATATCAATGAATAATGATAAAAAGTGTTCCAATACGTTTTAAATTATAAAGTAAGTGAAATAAAATAATGATGATGTTATTAATAAGTGATCAAAACATCATAAAGAATATTCCTTCTATGATTAGATTATATTTTTAGAAAAACTGATGAAATAACAACTCCATGTAAATCTTGAAGATGAAAAATAAATTCGGTTTTTTAAATTATGTAGTAAAAGTTTCATTGAGGCATGATTTTATATTTCATAATGACCATATCAAAGCAATATGCTATTTTTGATAGAATAAATATAATAACTAATATTTTCAGATGATAATTTATTCATGATTAATATTTTTTAATACTTCTTAATTTCATAAATCTTGAAATGAAAATTTTTGTAAGATCATTTATTGTGATTTTAATGGATTAAATATAAAAACTACTTTGTGATTCATGCTTGAGAAGATGATCATGATGCTAGGATGTTCATTCCTTTTATATAACCATGATTAATGATGGAAATTATTTAATGGAATGTCTCATACAACATAATGAAATCCACACCATAAATATTTTTATGTATATTTATTTGTATTAGATGAAAAATGTATTTAAATTTTATTGGAGGAATTTTTTTGTAATGAAGAATAATAATATTAAAATAGAGAATAGAAATAAATATTTTATATTTAATTATTTAATTAAATTGAAATAATTTAATGATAATATTATTTGATAAATCATAGGGTGTAGAAATCAGTGTGCATGAATACATTGAATCATTAAATGGGTATTCTATTATGGTGATTTTTCACTATTATCTATAATGTTTTATAATGATACAACTATTTTTATTTTGAATAAGAAAATTTTATCTAGTGATATATCAATATTTATAAGTTTTTTGGTTCTCAAATAAAGAAAAAATGAATATCCATTTCATCTATAAAAGAAATGAACTAGTTTCATGTTAATACATGATCCCCCATTACATTCCTGGAAAGTAGAGGAGTGAGCCACATCTACTAAATGGCCACCTATATAAGCTAGGGGATAGAGACTTGTCATGTAAGGCATAAATAAAATTAATGTTATATTACTATGTACATGTTTTCAGGCATCCAACCATATTTATATTGATGCGAAGAGGAACAAAAGAAAAAACAGTCACATTTAGAGTAATAATCATGCATATAAAAACCTCTATGGAATACAAAAGTGTTCGAAAACATAATCTGAATAGTAAAGGGGAAAATACTTTCCCAAGAAAATTTAAAATAAAATAACTATAAATTTAAATTATTAGATATACCACATCCAATTTATGATCCATTACCACAATACAAAGTCAAATTATTGAGGGAATCCTTTATGCTCCCCAATAATCAATGTTGATGTATCTGTTATCGATGTAAGAAAACGAAGGTGTAGACAAAGCCAATATAGGTGTGACTATATATATACCCCATATGACATCCTGATAAGTGAATGGGGGGTAGTAATAAGAGACATGAAATATATCGGTAGATCAATGCATATAAAATAGGATTTAAATACAGTATTTAGATATATATATATATATATAAGCACAAAAGATAATCCTATATGGGGGTGAAAGGGGATATCCATCTTATTTATCTGCTCAATAAATAGTATTCTAGCAGTTCCAAGAGGCTCATCAATGATGCTCATAACCATACATATCTTTCTATGTAAACAGACATGTGGAGGACCCACACACTACCATTTTTAAATGAAATTGAGGGTCACAATATCCAAGGAGTCGACCTCAACCCTAGTGTATAATGGGGTTCTACATTGCATGTGGAGAAGTCATACCCTAATCTATTATGGGGAAAAACTATATAGATAGAAGAAACACTACATAATATGATAGGGGGTACGACACATTTGATAGAGGACATGCACCCTAGTATAATAGGGTTGTACTAATCTTCAGATAGAGAACTCATGTCCAAGTCCATATTGGGGGTACCACATAGAAGATGGAGGACATATTTTCTACTTCAAATGGGGTACATCTCAGTAGGTTGAGTAATCACACTCTAGTATGATATGTGGTACTACTCAGTAGATAGAGGACCCACACCATAAAATGATAGGGCTACCTCTCAATAGATATAGGACTCACTCCCTAGTATGATATGGGTACACTCAGTAGATTGATGCCTCATACCCTATTCATTTAGGGGGTACTACCTAGTAGATAGAGGACCCACGTCAAACTAAAATAGGGGAACCACTCAGTATGTAGATTAATTAATTTATAGTACAATATGAGGGTACCACCCAGTATATATATTACCCATCCCATGTATGATTGGGGGTGCCCCTCAGTAGATAGGGGTCTGGTTCACTATTCTGGTATTTGGGTACAAGTCTATGATGATCTTGTTCGATAAGATCCATTTTCAAGTTTCTTCTAAAGAAGCGCAATGATTGTAATGTCTTTTATCATATCCCAAAATCCACAATAATGTTTACAATCATTTTCTACATGAAAAAAATAGGATATTCTACTCATCATGGTAAAATCTATGTCAAAACATTGGAGATACGATAGGTACAGTATTTATAAAAGTGTGAAAAACATGTAATGGGGTTCACACAGTGTGTTTCCCCTATTTTTTCCAGATATCAGGAATTAGAATAGCCCATACAAATTAATATTGGATCCCACCATCTCCCATGGCCTTCCGATCAATTTCATATCAAAGATCCTTGGGAATGATCACCCATATCCTAGAACAGGTATTTTTCTATCCAAAATTTTTTTATCCTAATCATATTCCTCACAACAACAATGATTTAAGGGGTTTGATCTTGTAGTTTCCCACTCATAAAATTCGAACCCCACCCCTATCAAAAAATGGTGAAAAAGTGAAGATGGATATAGGGAAAAGTACAAGTAAAAAGGTGATAAACATTGTTGGCCATTATTTTTTTAGAATTAAAAAAATCTGATATAACTATGGTAATAATTATTGAATAATGATATTATTAATTGAAGGAATAATTTATTTTATCAAACATGCTCATGAGAAGTATTAGTAAATTACAGTACTCAACGAAGATAAATTAATTCATTATTGATTATCTAAGAAAGGAAGAAATCAAAGAAAATAGAATTCCTACTATGAAATTGAATTGGTTTTTGGTGAGGAATGATATTTACAATATTGGAGAAGACCCATTTCATTCACTATACCTCTATTTACCAACATATAGTTTTTTGGTCATCATATGATCTCAAACTGGAAAAAAATTTATATGGAGATTCCTCTCTAAAATCCAAGAGTTATCAAAAAACCCCTAGATATTCCCTATAAAATTTTATTTATAAAGGTATAGTTTATTTAGGTCATTTAATTATAAATAACTAAATTAATCACTTATTTAATTAAATGGACCGTTCAATTTTCACCTCTAACAGATTTCATGAAGAAAATAACATTTGGTCTTTCTTTGGGTAAAATAATATCTAAATTAAATTGCACTGTCTGATTTTTGATCGGGTAATATTTTGACGAGATAATATTTTTTCTAAAAAAAACTGTCTGCACATGATATAAAATATATTTAATATTTTATTAAAATTTATTATAGTCTCACAAGGTGTATAAATGGAATTCCTTACTTGAACCTAATTAATAAAAATATTTTTTATTCTAATCCAAAAAATATAATGAAAAAATAGTGTCTCTACATTATTCCCTACATTAATATTTTCATCATCAAAAGGATACTTCTAAGAAAAATGGTGGGGATTGTAGGACCGCATCTAGGTATCCCACTTATAGGTGATCTCCTACATGCTCCCATATTTCCACATCATGGGAAACAAGAGAAGAGCCCATCCACATAGGCTCCTCTCATTCCAATCCATGATTTACACTGGGTTATCTATGAATGTGATTGCAACCATGATGTCCATCTCACCACAAATCAATTAGGTTTGTGTTATTATGAACATACCTCCTCATCTAGGGAAAATGTGATATTTTATTAACCCGATCCAACTATAGGGATATGGAGAGGTATTAGGAAATATCAACAACCCTATACAAGATCATGAACAAACTGATAAATCTCGAGGATTTATTTTTCCCTCGAACATAATATCTACCACCCTTGACACAGGGAGACTCTTAGTAAATAATTTTCTATCATATAGATCATTAAGGGACTACAAAATTGATGTGCATAATATTTCATCTTATTTTGAGATATACCATTTTTATAATGGTTCATTTGACCTTCTTTTTCATCAACTACACCATTTTGTGCCCCACAATAGATGTCTCAGTACTATCAATCCATAAATAGGGTTACTGGAATGATATTTCATATAGTTTTTTTGAAAGGATCAATGCTGATCGTAGAGTGATTGATATTATTATAAGAAAAATACACAAAGGTTAAGTGATACTCTAATATCTAAAAATATTTTAGCATTTAATCCCTTAATATGTCTAATAACATCTTAAAAGTTTGCTTGGTCTTCCCAACTATCTCAGGGTGAAAATTTTATAATCATCATCATCTTGGTCCTGAATTCCACTTATATTCCAATACCCAATTTTTAAATGAAGCAATAATCTTGGTTTGAGACAATCATCAAGGAATCCCCATGAAGGCATACTATCTCCCACATGTAAAACTATACAAAACTCTATACCGATCTCTGCTCACTTATGAGAATGAAGTGTGCTGACCTCATGATTTGGACAACAATCACCCATATGGTATCTTGGAATATCACTATCTGAATAAGAAAATTCACAATGTTCATATATATTCCATTTGATATTCACTCAGAGACCTGATAAGGATTATAAAAACCCTATAATAACCTTGTTCATATCCTTCACATGTTGAAATATGACACAGCAAGAGGCGAATTTGTCCACAGCCATCCTTATGTCATCCCCCATTACTATCACTCTACATCATAATACATCTTAAATACTCAATGATATAATTATAGTGGAGGATTTTGAAAATACCTCAAAACCTCCTCTTGCATCATGATCAGAACCACCATTCATCCCTATAAAAGGAAAATGTGATTCCCTCCATTAAAAAAACATGTTGAGTCTCCTGGGGATACATGGTCTTGTAGAATAACACAATAGATGTATCCCAACGCATCATACCTCACATACTGAAGAAGTGGAGGGGTAAACACCATAAATTGAAGAAATGGTTCACCCACCTCTTTAATAGGCGCCAACTTCAAGGAATTTAGTTACTGAGACACTTCCTCTAGCAGGGAAGAAGGAGAATTATTGCAAAGGGAATATACTAATAGGTTTCCATTCTCTGGATTTTAGACTATCTCAAAGTCATAGTTCAATAAAATCATTATCCTACTCCTATGAATCTGTTCAATTATCTCTATAAGAAAATTTACATGAGACACTGATTGTATCTGTAAATAACTAATCACTCTCTTAGTAGGCAGTCCCTTAACATCCAAAGATCTAAGACTATGGATTCCAACACTAAGTAATAAGTTTTATAGTTCTTCCCATGGGGTATCAACCACCCTAGCAATTATTTGATCACTGCCTTCCTTTTTCATAAATACACTACCAAGCCTAGATCAATAGGAACGATAATACACAACATACTATATTACCTCCTATGGGTTTCCATGGTCCTCTACGCAGTCCCTATTCCACATGACCATGTTTCATTGTCTTTTCATGATGATGTGTCCTATGTGAAGACCCTACTGATAGATCCTGATAGTTTCAATTAACAACATATCCATTTTATGTCCACAACTAGATCTAGATGGATAGATTCCATCTGATAAGAAACTATCTATCACCAGCTCTAGTTCTAACACACAAAAATATATGAGAATGAAAATTAGTACCACCATGATAAGGATGTATCTGAAGAGACCCTAATGAAACTTATGAACTAAGAAGTAACCATACACAATCATGTTGAGGGAAGATAATGTATGGTTAAAGAACCACATAGAATACTCATCAATTGTCACACCACTCGATTTATTTTCTAATGTCTTTTCTAATCTAAACTGGGAACAAGTATACTTGAGTAGTGATCCTCACTAAATAACTACTATAAGTATAACCATGAGAGTGTCCACTCATTTAGATTATTTTTGAATAAACACCCCTAGTTCCTAGATGTTCCATGGAGAAGGACATATTCCAGACGAACCATCTGATAGGTCATGTTCTACACAAGAATGAAAACTCATATCATTGACTAAAAATAATCCTATACTTCTTGGGGACCTGAGACATTATAAAACCTTAGAGGCCTACAGTATTGAAACTTTTAGAATGTTATAGGAATGTCTACATACCCATACTACACTTATGGTGTCATTTTATTTACAATAGACATTTGAACTAAAACCAATACACCAGGAGGATTGATCTCACATAATTTTCCCCAAATTGATGGATCCTTACTCATCATATCATCACTGTCTTCCTAATCACAAACCTGAATGGATATATTCATGTTGGAATCCTAAAATTTAATCATGAAATAACATGATAAGATGATCATATATATGTGGGGAGCTAACTCAAGAAGGACATTAATAAGTCTAAATAATATATGATGTCTGTAGTGATCTTCTATGCAAACAATTAATCAGTATACATAGTCGAAAATAATGTAGTTATATTCATGGGGAATGGATACATTGGTTTCCTCACCAATACTAGGATCCTAAGGCTAAATTTAAAACTTGAGACACATTGGCATGATTTACCTATGTTCCCATAAAAACCATATATCTATAAAAAACAAACATAGTCTCATGTTCTAACAACCTATAATACCAATATGTTATGACATTAGAAAATGTGTCTCTTTTGGCTGGTAAAATATTACCCTGAAACTAGACCAAGTCTGCCTCCAAAAACTAGGGTAGAATGTCTAGCACTAAAATTAATAACAAATATGTGAAGATTTTTTCTATTTATGTGTACACATGCACCCAATCATCTCTATAAAGAAAAGCAATAAAATATATGAAAATATAGTAATGTCTTGGTTAATAAACATGCATGAAAGAATCATTAGGTAATAGAAAATATTATGAAAACATAATATCAAATGTAAAGGTGAAAATACCTTCCAATCCTGAAAATATGTCCCAACCTTATAATAACTAGAAAAATAAATGTTGATAGTGTTAAAAAAAATCCATGCCACAACCAAAACACATTATCAAAAGCACGTTGGTATCCCATATGATCCTTTTTAATAAACATTGATCAATATTTCATCTTCTTAAGTCAAAACATGTGTGGGTAAATCCCATGGATGGGTGAGTATTAACATAACACGTTGGACCCATAAAAATATAAAGTGGTAGAAATAGGAGACATAGTTAAGTAGATATCTCAACCCATAAAAACAGAAGAACTAAATCCAATACAAAAAATATACACACACACACATATATATATATATCATCATAAAATAATACCATATGGGGGTGAAAGTGGATTTCCATCAAAAACAAATTGTAGAAGATAGTGTGCCAGTAGTTAAATGAGGCTCATCAAGGATTCCCAACATCTCACTTGACATTCTATTGATTTGACCATATAGAGGCCCTACACATTGACACAATTACACATAGATGAGGGGGAGAAATCTCTCAATAGTGGACACATGCACTAGTTTTTTAGGCTTCCCACTATGTTTATGGTGGACCCATTCCGTAGTCTTTCAGTGGGGTACCACTCAGTAGATAGTGGACCTAATACCAATTATGATAATTGGTTGAATATAGTAGATAGTGAACCCACACCCTAGTATTATAGGGGGGACAACTTATTAGATAGCGGACCCACACCCAAGACTATCATGGGGTTACCACTCAGTAGATAAAATAATTTCTCTCTTCTATGATTGAAGGTACCATTTTGTTGGTATAAGATATTAACCATATTAAGAT
Source organism: Viscum album (assembly GCA_963277665.1). NCBI lineage: Eukaryota > Viridiplantae > Streptophyta > Magnoliopsida > Santalales > Viscaceae > Viscum > Viscum album. Next base: position 497,308,484 of record OY728132.1, read on the forward strand.
ATGGGTGTACCAATTGGTAGATAGAGGAACCACACCCTAATTTGATAGCGGGTACCAATCAGTGGGGAGAGGAATTAAACCATAATATGATAAGGGTAAAAACAAGTAGACAGGGGACCCATACCCTAGTCTATAAAGGGGTAACACTATGCACATTGAGTACTCACATTATACTACAATAGGTTCTACCACTCATAAGGTAGAATACTTTCTCCCTAGTTCCATGGGGGGGGGGTACCACTCCATTGATTGATGACATGTACCATAAAATGATATGGGGTACCACTCAATAGATAGAGGACCCATGACATAGACCATTAGGGGGTTCCAAATCTATGATGATCATGTCAATTCACATTAATTTTTAAAGACCACCAAATGAATTTTCACACTTCAATCAATTCACAACATATACAAAAATAAACAAGGAAGGACACCATCACATTATATATTGAAAAAAAAACTCATTAACGGATACTCGTGATACAAAATTCGAGTCAAAATAATGGATATATGGCACATATAAATTTTTTATGGAGTACATGATGTGTAATAGGGTCCATATGGTGTGTGGTCCAACTCCTCTTCATAACTGTTTTCTTTCTTGAACATGGATCTCCATATATTTATAACTACATGAAATGTAAGGGAAATACATGGAGTTTCTTGACCATCCGATTCATATCCTTAATCTCCTAGATATTACCATGCCCCTTAAGAAATGTCCATGTATACTAAAAATGTTTTAGAAAATGGAATTCCTATCATAACACATGGAATGTTAGGGATATGCCTCAACATGTCATGTCTCCCAAACATATATTCTGTGTGGGACCACATGGATTATAGGGAATGTAACCTTTATATATGAAGTTATAGACTACTAGGGGTTATAATACATGTGATCCCTCCATATAAAATATTATATTTTACTCTAACGTAAAACCCTATCTTCCAAAAAACCCAACCATGATGGCATGTGTTCATCCTCGTATATATAATGTAGTCATGATTTTTAAAAAACTAAAATTTCATTCATAAATCATCTTCATGCCTCAAAAATATTCATCTCGACCACAAATCACACTAAAATTCCTTGATCTAAGGATTCCAATTAATATTTCATCATTTTTAATCGATTTCCATTCTCCAATTCCCAAAAATTGGAAATCTTAATAGCTCGTTCAAAGCTGTTGGACCTCCCATAATTTCTTAAAGTATACAGATTGATCACAAATCACATATCCATTAGAATCATCACCCACATCCCAAAAATGGATCAGGGTACATCATAAAAACACCATCACTAAAATTGTTCTCAAAACCACTACGATTTAGGGGTTCAATCTCTCTTGAAACTGGCTGACAAAGTTGAACCATGGATGCATTTTCCAATGGAAATTAACATAATAATAAGTAGTGGGAAGGAACAAGAAAAAGGTTTCAAATATAATTGACCATGAATTAATATTTTATAAAGAACAACAGGAAAAAATAGTATGTGAAACATGGCATACCAAAATTGAAACACCCCAAGCTTCCACGATACGCTTTTCTTTCTATAATGCAATAGCTTGCATTGTACGCATGTTCGAGATTCTAACACACCGCGACCAATCAAAATAGTCATTATGAATAGTAATACCCACTTTTTGAAATTATATAAATTTTATATTTCAAAATGGACTTCATTTTTGGATTTGGAATATCGAAATTATCCTATGTTGAATTTTTGGTGTTTTTCTGAGAACTTCCAATTTTCGATGAATACTGAAAAATACTTAAAAACAACTTTTTCAATAAAAATAATTTATAGTGATAAATTATTCTATTGAGTGGTTTTAGAGTATAATTATAATATGTTTTAACCGTTTTATCCAATGGTGGTCATTAAAATTAATTTCACATTGAAATTGGACATAAACAATTTTAAATATTTTGATATATATTGTTTCTTAAAAACACGCCATTTGTTGTGACAGTGAGAATTAATTATTAAAATAATTAATTAAACATATATGTTTTGATTTTTTTTAAAATAGAAATCATTTTTGAATTAGGAATATCAAATATATCTTAGGGTGAATTTTTTGTATTGTTTTGAGAAACTTCAATTTTTTTAGGAATAGTGAAACCACTAAGTGGTAGTTCAAACACTAATTTTTCGTTTAAATGAAATGTTACCACCTCTGTGATTTGAATTTCAATAATCCGACATAAATCATTTTCATTAGGAATTAAAATGTGGTTCAATGGGATTAAAATAATTTTTGGTGAATAGTAACTTTTAAGTTCTATTAATCGCGATTAAAGTTAATTAGTGTAATCTTAGGTAAATATAATATTATAATAATGTTAAATAACATTTACACTTATCCTACCTTTATTTTATGAGCCATGGCCGACCTAGAAAATCCATGGGTCAACTTGGGGACCCCATGGAGACACTTGGGTAAGAAAATGAAATTAATAACTTTTTTTTAAAGTAAAAATAGAACTGTCACAAACATGTGTTGTTTTACTAAAACAATTATTACATGGGGTTATATAAGGTAACGTTTCAACTATAAATATTCATTGGAAAGCTAAAACGATTTAATACATCATGATATTGTTTTTATAATTTTTAGACAAAAAATAAATTAAATATTTTATGACACCATGATGATGCAGCGATTACCTCATTAATTAACGATTTAAATAAAATGAAACGATAATGTAAAATATAAGACTTAAACTTGTCAAAAACCTATTGGATGGGTATATTTCGATCCCTTATCACCTTATCCTCGAAATATATAATTATGGGACCTTTAAAATCCGAAACTCATTATATAATAATGTAACATTTCATTACTTTCCAAGAGTACCCCTCCTCTCCTCTTATAAAAGGCCCCCACCTATAACACCTTATTCCCACCATAGAAGCCATTGGGCTCAGCCAAACTCTGCCCAAATAATCTTAAAAATTCCCTCTCTTTCTCCTAGAATCCTCACGTTGGGAAAAAGTCTTCCCAAGGAAGCCTTTGTCTGAAATTAAAAAGAGTTACCCGATTTTAAGGGAATGTCTTCACTTATGTTCTTTTTTTTATTTTGATTATAAAACCCCTTAAACTCATTTTATTCCTTTTTTTGTAACAACAACAGTATATTCAATATACTAGGATTTTTTTATGAGAAGTATTTTATTTACACTTACAAATACCTTCGTCTAATGGTTAAAAAATATACTATTTCTGTGGGTGGCGAATTACACTCTCACGAAATGATGATTGTTCAATCATCTTTTAACACCTCTCATGGTGGCAATTATGATGAAACTATTTATATATATGATATATATTATGTTTATATTTTCATTATTCTTCATTATTTTTCATTTATGGCATACTTTTATGATTTCCATTTTGTTTAAACATGATAATTTCATTTTAGGAAGTGCGGACTACCGCCCCCTCAAAGTGATTTGAATCGTTAATGCCATATGTGGGACGTATAAAGGATGGAGTGAAAGATATTATATATGATATTATACAGGAATTATAATATACCTTTATATCATTATTATTTCATTACATTAAATATGAAATATAAATGAAAGTAGTGTTCAAGTGTACATACGGCTTACAGTCTCCTTGAACGATGCATTTCATTTATTACCTCTAAATGTTATGTAATATTATAAATGAATATATATACTGGATATATATGATATATATGATATCTAAATCATGAATATAATTATGTATATAATTTATATTTTACCACATGAACAACTTGTAATTATAAGAAGATTATTTTTGACTCAAGTACCAAAGATCGACAAAACGACCGTTATTAACTTAAATAATTAAACAATGTTCATAACATGGTAATAAGTGATATAAAAGGAATAATTAACTTGATAAAGGTTCTTAAGAAATTATAAATTAACTCTAGTTTATTATTGAGGATATTAAAGAAATATCGAGTCAAGTCGGACACGAGGTAAAGAAACTTCTTAACCCAATTTACATTCTTTGGGTTAATCTCCTACTTTCAAATTATGTCATGAAATTATTATTTCCTATATTGTATCTGTACTTTATTTATGTGTACTTATAGTGAATACACATAATAGATCTATTTTATTTAAAAATTGATCTTGGTAAGGGACTTCGTCTTAATCACATTTCATTGAGGCATATTTTGTTTTATACATAACTTTCTTTTAAAAATGAAAAATAAATACCAAGTTTTACTTTTCTTATTTTATTTTGGTGTTGAAAATGGTTTTATTATATCAATATGTTGTATTGATATATTGTGATTGAAATGTGGAAATTTTATGTTCCCTTTATTCATGTTTTATGTGATACGATTCTGTTATAGTTTATGATATGTTTAAACCTGTTCATATGAGGAATTCATTGAACTTAGTAAGTGACGGGTGGAGCCCGCTGTAGCTCCTCGATGCATCGGTAGGTATCATGAGACAAAATAGTGTCTAGGCACGAGGCCTTGACAAAATCTTATTTTTAGTCATGGCATGAGGCCTTGGCTATGTGGTTATGATAGTCCGGCATTATGTATTCCATCATTATGAAAGTGGTTATTGAAATTTCATGTGATTGTTCGACTAATAGAATATCTATGTGAATAAGTAAATGGATTTATCTCAATTTACTTTTTCCATATTATGTTGATGTTCAATTTTAAAAGTATTTTGTTTTAGTTATACATTGCTTTAAATGTTTATGTTTATTTATGAAAGAATCATCTATATTGTTATCCTTATAGAGCATCTGAGCTCACCCCTTTCAAAGTTTTATTTTTCCCAGGATGTGAAGAAATATTTTATGACTGACCTATAGGGATAGTCTGAAGGGGATATTGGTGTGGAATATAGAGAATATGTTATTTTAGTTTTTCACTTTATAATGTAATATAACATTAATGAATGTATCTAGTGTTTCCAAGGCTACTAAACTAATCGGTCTTTCGAGACTTGATCTTTTGTGATCATGCGAATGTTACGTAATAATGCACCGACTCTGGGTAACTAGGGTCGGGGTGTTACAGTTGGTATCAGAGGCAGTTTAATACTAACAATGGAAGCTAGATTTAGAAAAAATATGATTATAGCACATAGCCCTAAGATAGATTTGGAGGATTAGTATAGAAGAACTTCTTAGAATTTTTATATTATAGAGATTTTGGGAGTTTTCCGAGCAATACATCCATTTTTGGATACGAGCAGCTAGAGGCGGCTCTGGAATTGATGTACTTAGGGGTAAAACCCGAAAACACTGCTTTGAGCTAGACTCGAACGGGAACTGGTGCATGAAAATGGGCCTTGTTGCACTCTTGTTTACGACACTCTCAGGGGATATGCTTAGGATAATTATCATTTTAATTAAGAACCATTATGAAGGGTTTATGAGTATATACATTCTCAAGATTTTTTTTATGATTATGGATTATATCCATAAATAGTTTAATTTATGTTAAGTGTTTTACAAGTATGGAATCATGTATTTTGATTCATAAACTAATCTAATTTATGCCATTGTTTAGAAATGGAAACTAGTGGAAGGAATGGAAACCGTATCAATGCACGCACTCCATGTAGGGATTTCCCTCCTACTCAAGATAATTATAGTAGAGCTGGTGATACAACTCGTGCTGATCAGCTTATCACCATACTGGGACAACTCACTCAGGTTATGAATAATAACCTTACTCGTATGGAGCACCCTGATCCACAACATGGAAGATCAATATTAGACCGCTTCATGAGGAAACAAACACCGACATTCAATGGGAGTACGAATATGTTAGTAGCTGAGAAATGGATAAGTTCTCTAGAGAAAATATTCCATTACTTGGGGAGTAGTGAAAGGGAAACGGTTATCATGGTAGTTTACCACCTCACTGGAGATGCTGATCAATGGTGGTCATTGATTCAAAATACAAAGGAAGATGAGGAAGTTTCAAGTATGTAATGGAGATAGTTCAAAAAGATTTTCTTAGAAAAATACTTTCCTCCGGACCATCGAGCAGATATGGAAAGGGAATTTCTGAGTCTGAGACAAAAGGAGGATGAGAATTTCGCAAAGTATGAGGGTAACGTTACAAGGATAGCGAGGCATGCAACAAATTATATACGTAACCTAAGAAGTAATATTTATCGTTTCTCTGATGGGTTAAAACCATTTCTCAGTCAAGAATTAGTATGACAATCATTCTCAACATACAAAGATATAGTCTCGTGTGCTATCAAGACAGAAAAGGAATTCTCTAAGACTTAGGACAAAAAAGTAAAGAAAGAGAAGAATAGAACGGTGGAACAAGAGACAAATAAAGTGAAAACGGGAAAGAAGGATTTTCCATTATGTGATAATTGTGGGAAGAATCACCTTGGTACTTGCCTAAAGGGAATGGTTGTTTGTTACAAATGTGGAGAAAAAGGTCCCCAGGCTCGTGATTGTAAGGGAAAAAAAGTTGTTATCAATGTTGAATGCTACAATTTTAGAGAAATGGGGAATTATGAAAATGAATTCCATAAGCGCCAAGGAAACATACCTCAGAAAAGGCCAAGGGATCAAGTCTAATCTTATGTTGTTACTACCGATGAAGTGGAATAATTAATATATTGGTGCTTTTGGACTCAAGGATTATATTCTAGTTATAAGAATAATGTGATATATACAACGATTGTACTACAATACTTTTTGTTTTCATTGAGGTTTCAATATGATGAAGGTAATCATATTTTTAGTATGTTATAATAAGAGAAACTTTACTTTGTTTGGGGAATCTGATGTTACAATTGATTTTGGAATTTAGAGACCTTTTAGAGAGAGTCGGGACAGAGGTATTTTGGATAACTATAAAGGTTGGAATGGATTAAGTTGAACTTTGGATAGTATTTTTTAAGGTTAAAACATTTCTTAATATTATTTTAGGAATATTATAATACTATAGTTTTAGGAAAAGGACAACCTGAAAGTTGGGGGATAACCTGTCGTGTCGGACAAAGCTGCAGGAATCAAACCCACAACCATAGTGCGACAGGCCTTTATTACCTACCACTAGCTTAAAAGAAGTACCTGGTTATTACAAAATATTTTTCCTAATCTAAATGGTATGTGTTAATATTTTTAACCTTGTACGATTAGGATAAATATAATATTTTTGAGTTCTATTATCTTTTTGAGTGAAGGATGAGTTTGTGCTAGAAATTAGTTGAAGGTTGAAACTCTTCTTGTCAAGTAAATATATGTATACCTATCTCTTATTCTATGAATAAATTAATTCTTAAACTTTAGGAAAGGGTTATTAAAATAAAAAATGTGTTATCCTAATAACTTATATTTTGTTGAACTGATGATATTTTAAATCAACATAGATTGAAGGCTTTGATTCCATAAATTTTACACTTCTTTGTGATTGATGAACTCAATCACTCCCTAAAAATATTTACATTTTTCCTCCAACTATATGTCTCTAATTACCACCAATTTTCTACTAATCAAGATCATAATTTGGTGGTGACTTTTTCATTTCTCTTTCCCTCTTATGAAGGCTAATTTTTATTAACCTTATTTCCGATGTGGGTTTTCCACAAAGGTATTTTCTATTTTCATCCTTTTCTTTTTGAAGAAAATTTTCAAATTGCGAGGATGCAATTATTGAAGGAGGGGAGAATGTAACACCCCAATCTTCCACGATACGCTTCACTTTCAATAATTTAATAGCTCGCATTGTACGCAAGTTCGAGATTCTAACACACCACGACCAATCAAAATAGCCATTATGAATAGTAATACCCACTTTTTGAAATTATATATATTTTATATTTCAAAATGGACTTCATTTTTTAATTCAGAATATCGAAATTAGCCATGTTGAATTTTTGGTGTTTTTCTGAGAACTTCCAATTTTCGATGAATAGTGAAAAATACTTAAAAATACTTTTTAAATAAAAATAATTTAGAGTGATAAATTATTATATTGAGTGATTTTAAAGTATAATTAGAATATATTTTAACCTTTTTATCCAATGGTGGTCATTAGAATTAATTTCACTTTTAAATTGGACATAAACAATTTTCAATCTTTTGATATATGTTGTTTTTTAAAAACGCGCCATTTGTTGTGACAACAAGAATTAATTAGTAAATTAATTAATTCAATTTATATGTTTTGAATTTTTTAAAATAGACATAATTTTTGAATTAGGAATATCAAATATAGCTTAGGGTGAATTTTTGGTATTGTTCTGAGAAACATAACTTTTTTTATGAATAGTGAAACCACTAAGTGGTAGTTAAGACACTAATTTTTGGTTTTAATGAAATTTTACCACCTCTGTGTTTTGAATTTCAAAAATCCAATATACATAATTTTCATTTGGAAGTAAAATGTAGTTCAATGGGATTAAAATAATTTTTGGTGAATAGTAGCTTTTAAGTTCTGTTAATCGCGATTAAAGGTAATTAGTGTAATTTAAGGTAAATATATTGCTATACTAATATGAAATTACTCTTAAAATTGTCCTACCCTTATTGGATGAGTCATGGACGAACAATAAAAGCCATGGGTCAACTTGGGGACCCCATGGAGCCACTTGGGTAAGAAAATGACATTAATAACTTTTTATTTAAAGTAAAAAATAGAATTGTCACAAACATGTGGTGTTTTACTAAACAAATTATTATATGGGGTTATATAAGGTAAATTTTAGACTATAAATATTAATTGGACAGATAAAAATATTTACTACATCAGGATATTTGTTTTATAATTTTTAGGCAAAAATTAAATTAAATTTTTATGACACCATAATGATGCAGCGATTACCTCGTTAATTAACGATTTAAATAAAATGAAAAGATAATGTAAAATATATAACTTACACTTGTCAAAAACCTATTTGATGGGTATATTTAGAACCCTTATCACCTTATCCTAGAAATATATAATTGTGGGGCCTTTAAAATCCGAAACTCATTATATAATAATGTAACATTTCATGATTTTCCAAGAGTGCCCCTCCTCTCCTCTTATAAAAGGCCGTCAACTCTACCACCTTATTCACACCATAAAATCCATTTGGCTCAGCAAACCTCTGCCCGAATAATCTCTCAACTTCCCTCTCTTACTACTAGAAGCCTCACCTTGTGCAGAAGTCTTCCCAAGGAAGCCATTGGCTCAAATCAAAAATAGTTACCCAATTTTAAGGTAATGTCTTCTCTTATGTTTTTTTGTTTTATTTTGCTTCTCCAACCCCTTAAACTATTTTTATTCCTTTATTTTGTAACAACACAAGTATCTTCAATATACTAGGATATTTTTATGATATGGATTTTATTTAATCTTACACATACCTTCGTCTGATAGTTAAAGAACATACTATTTATGTGGGTGCCGAATTACTGCCTCACGAAACGATGATTGTTCAATCTTCTTTTAACACCTCTCATGGTGACCATTATGATGACACTATTTCTATATATGACATATATTATGTTTATGTTTTCTTTATACTTCTTTATTTTTTATTTATGGCATACCTTTAGGATTTCCATTATGGGTAAACACGATAATTTCATTTTAGGAAGTGCGGACTACCGCCCCCTCAAAGTGATTTGAATCGTTAGTGCCATATGTGGGACGTATAGAGGATCGAGTAAATGATATTATATATGATATTATTTTGGAATTATAATATACCTTTATATCATTATTATTTCCTTACATTAAATATGAAATAGAAATGAAAGTAGCGTTCATGCGTATGTACAGTTTACCGTCTCCATGAATTGTGCATTTCATTTCTTACCTCTAAATGTTATGTAATATTATAAATTCAAATATATTATGGATATATATGATATATATGATATCTAAATAATTAATATAATTATGGATATAATGGATATTTTACCACATGAACAACTTGTAATTATAAGAAGTTTATTTTTGACTCAAGTACCAAAGATCGACAAAACGACCATTATTAACTTAAATAATTAAATAATGTTCATAACATGCTAATAAGTGATATAAAAGGAATAATGAACTTTAAAATGGTTCTTATGAAATTTTAAATTAACTCAAGTTTATTATTCAGGATATTAAAGAAAGATCGATTCATGTAGGACACGAGGTAAGAGAACTTCTTAACCCAATTTCTGTTCTTTGGGTTAATCTTCTACTTTCAAATTATGTCATGATATTATTATTTCCTATCTCGTATTTGTACTTTATTTATGTGTACATATAGTAAATACACATAATAGATCTATTTTATTTAATAAATGATCTTGGTAAGGGACTTCGTCTCAATCTCCTATAATTGAGGCATATTTTGTTTTATTCATAACTTTCTTTTAAAAATGAAAAATAAATACCAAGTTTTAATTTTCTTCTTTTATTTTGGTATTGAAAATGGTTTTATTATATAAATGTGTTGTATTGATATCTTTTGATTAAAATTTGGAGATGTTATGTTTACTTTATGCATGTTTTATGTGATACGAATATGTTATGGTTTATGATATGATTAAACCTGTTTATATGAGGAACGCATTGGACAAAATAAGTTACGGGTGTAGCCCGCTAGAGCTCCACGATGCATCGGTAGGTCTAATGAGACAAACTGGAGTCTTGTCATGAGGCCTTGACAAAATCTTATTTGTAGTCTTGGAACGAGGCCTTGGCTACGTGGTTATGATAGTCTGGCATTATGCATTCCATCATTAAGAATTAAGTTATTGAAATTGCATGGGATTATTCAACCAGTAGAATATCCATGTGAATATGTAAATGGAATTATCACATTTTACTTTTGTCATATTATGTTGAATTTCAAGTTTAGATGGCTTTTGTTTTAGTAATACACTGCCTTAAATGTTCATGTTTATTTATGAACGATTCCGCTATATTGTTATCCTTACTGAGCATCTGAGGTCACCCCTTTCAATGTTTTATTTTTCCCAAGATGTGAAGATATATTTTATGACTGACCTACAGGGATAGTCTGAAGGGGATATGGGTGTAGACTATGGAGACTATGTTATTTTAGTTTTTTACTTTATGATGTAATGTAACATTAATCAATGTATCTAGTGTTTCCAAGGCTACTAAACTAATCGGTCATTCGAGACTTGATCTTTTGTGATCATGCTAATGTTATATAATAATGCACTGACTCTGGGTAACTGGGGTCGGGGAATTACAAAAATAATAAATTGGATAGGTAATTTATTTCTATACAAAAGCTCATTAAAAGAATTGGAAAATGAAAAAATGTGAATAAGATAAATTATTACATTATTTTTTAATAAAAAATTGATAAAATTCAACATTGACATTCCCTACTATAGGATTATATCATTCATAGTTGAAGAATGTAGTTTCAAATGATGTAGAAGACCTGTTGTGTTTGCTTCCAGCCATTAGGTGTCATCTGATCTCAATCCATAGATGAAGTTCAGTAAAACAACCACTCTATAATCCCAAGGTTACAAGATTGGACATGGTAATTTTAAATAACGGTGTATTTATATAGGGTTATTAATTTTAGGTCCTTTAATTCAAAATTAATAACTTAATTATTTTATTTATTAAATGAACCCTCCAATGGCTTCCTCTTTTAGATATCCCACACCAATGAATTATAGGTTTCAATTATAGTGAAAAATTTATGCAAGATACAACCATGGTATTGGATTTAAAATATTAGACTCTTTCAAAAATGATATCCCATTTTTTCTAAAAAATGATCCCACATGATATAAATTATGTTTACAATTTTTATAAAATTAATTAAAATTAATTACAAGATCACTAAGACTCTCAATCATGAATTTCCCAATACCTAGATCCTAAAATATTATTTTATATATTTCAATTATTTAATAGTCAAAAAAAGGAACTCTAAATTTAAAATGTGAGACATATGTTAATTAGAGAGAATAAATAAAGATTAATGATGCTCTATAAATTTAAGAAAAATAGGACAATAAAATGATTATTAAACATGAATATGAAGAAAAATATAAAATTTAATGAATGTGAAAAAAATAACCTGAAGAATAAAAAATATTTTGAGTTGATTTTATAGTAAAATAATCTCAGATGAATTTATTTTTATTGATTATTTCGTCAGTCGACTTCACTTTTCTTTGTTTTGAGACAATAAAGAAGCCTAATTAACTCTATTTTATGGATTTAGATCTAATATTATTGGTTTAGGGAAACCCATCACATATATAAGATCTATATTATATTCATATTTTATGATTATACCAGTGGTATATGAATATAGTGGGGGTTGTATAAAGACATTATCACTTCTATAATTGGTTGGAGGCTTATTGTGTATGTAATATAGTAAAACAATAACTATAATATGGGGAATGATAATTCATGATGATCACTGGAGACCTATTTTAATTGGTGATTAGATTATTTAGGTGGAATTGTGACTCAAAGGGAGCAGACACAATAAAGGGTGGTTTTCCTGTATTTGGCCAAAACATTATAAAATTACTACTTGATAATCTTGTTTATATTTCACGGTCACATGTTGTTGTGGCCATATGAGTAAAATATAACAATATCCTTACATGTTTTAACTATAAATAGAGCTTTAAATACTTAATTTATTTAACTTGAAAAGAATATTTTTAATTTATTCATCTCCATCAATAAATTATTCACCTCACCCTCTCCGGTGCATCTCTCCGGTCTTCTAGAATTATAAAAACATGTACATATAAAAAGTATAAATAATAATATATTATATTTTTAAAAATCGACCATATTTTCAGAAATATACACTGATGGTTCCTATATTAAACAAACTAGAATGTGGATTGTGAACAGTAATGATAATAGTGTTTTCTTGGAACATGTCTTAAATTCTCATAGAAAGCAACAATTTATATATTAATTTCCCTTATGAAATTATTGCATAATAAAAATTAATATATTAAGCCCTCAAAATATGATTTCATTTGGATGCCAAACTATTGTCAAAAAAATTCTATGTAAATTGAAATTCATCGTTGCGGATGAAGAAATTCAATGGGGACTGTTATATATAAAACGAATAATTAAAATCATTATTGTTCATATAATTTAATTAATGAATTGTTATTGTGGCAATGGAAACGTATCATTTAGATAACCACAAATTTTTAGAAAATAATTAGGTTTATTAGAAATCATTACATTCCATCCTAAAAAAGGATATAGTTAATATGTGGCAAATTAGAGGGTGATGTCCTATTTGAATAGGAAAAACAAAGAATAGGTAGATCAAATCGGTGGAACCAAAACATAAATGCTAGATTTATTACCCCAAAATCATGAAATTGATAATTGGAAAACCCCAATAGTATTACACCAATTGCAAGGGATGTTTCTAAGTGATCATGCTAATAATGATCAAATTTAAATTAGGTAATAATTTTAACCATACTTATTATAAGGACCCAGCCTTAAGAAAATAAATAATATTGAATTAAACGAATAATTCACAATGAGTATCTTTTTAGGTTTAGGGTTTTAGATAATTAGGGCATAACTATTACATTTCATTTAAAAAACAAAATACAAAGTAGAAACTTCTACCCAGTTTCCATTTTTTTCAAAGAACAATAACTCTTAGAAAAAAAATTCATGTCTACTTCCATGTTTAAGACAACATGACTTTTCCGTGATCCTATCCTTGACCCTATTCAATATTATGTCCTGGGAAAATCATTTAAAAAACATGGTATGAGCATAAAAATCTTAGTAAGGGTGTCACAACCCATCCTCAGGGCCCGTGCCGTGACTACCCCATGCCCGCCTTCCATAGGCCACGGGCTGGCGACTAGCACCAAGGCGTAAATCCCTGTAAAAAGGGAAGGAATTTCCTTTGTAAAGTAAACAAGCACCACAGAGTAAGCAAGCAGAAAAAGTAACACTAAGTAAAAACCGGTACAACAGTAAGTGCGGAAAAGTAAGTAGGCCAGTATACAAACCCAAACTGAAAGTAATGTAAAAATCGAAAGGGAAAACAACAACTAAATAGTAAAAGCTGCTACGTCGAGCTGTCCACTGGAAATCCCACCTTAAGGGTGGGTACAGATAGCTCCACTGCTCCTTGGGTCCCACCGTCTGCTCCAAGTACGTCCCGCCCAGTGGTCCACCTCCAGGTACCGTCCCGCTCTGTAAGCCTCAACCACGATCAACGATGTCCGTCGTCTGCAACTAACACAACGTAGTGTGGGCATAGCCCGTGCAGGGGTGAGTATAAGCTACTCAGTAGGGACCCCGAGACCCCCGAAGGTCTCCCAAAATCCACAAAGGATAAAACACAAAGGAAAGATACAATCACGAAATAAAAACCGACACTGCTTATGTATATGCCCATACATATACCTAAGTCATCAATTCCAGTACGCTCCAACCTCTGATCCCAAGTACAACCTAGTGCACACAGGAAAGCATACGTATTCCACACTGGAAAGAAAAACGCAATCCACATAGGATAGCACCACACAATCCACACAAGAAAGAAAACATGTTTCATCTCACACGGGTATACTTATTTGAAGATGATAGAGATGATCACTAATCCATCTAAGTTGTTGGACCCACAAAGGATCTATTGGTACTAACCCCCCACAAAGACCCACACAGGATCGGTAGGAAACTAACCCCCGCAAAGACCCACACAGGATCAGACCCACACAGGATTTGTAGGCGCTGGTTCACACAGAACTGCTGAGCGCTGACCCACACAGGATCGGACCCACACAGGATCGGTAGCACTAATCCACAAAGGATCGCTGAGTGCTATAGTCGTCGCCGTCGAATCCACTGAGGATCTCTGTACAGTCGTCATCATCATCGTAGTAGTCACATCCAGCACTAGGGTTCCCGCACACAGAAAGCTCGTTCGGGAGGTTCTGCTCCATGAGCCAAGAGGCTGATACATCAACTAACACATAGTCCAGAGTTGATGTATCCAAAAAGTTCCGTATCGTCAACAGGAACTCAACGTCGTAGACGGCGCGTCGATCGGACGCCCGGTCTGAGAGTTATTGGCTTTTTCGTCCTAGGGGCCCGGTTGGTTTTTAAGGAAAAACCAACCCGACTGTACTCCACCTGCGTCTAAAACTCAGGCATAGTAAGCCAGAAGATCTGTCTCACTAAGAGGAAACCAACAAAGTCGACGGCACGTCATTCGGACGTCCGAAGCTTAAGATATGAGTGTTTCCGCTCCGAGGGCCCGGTTGGTTTCGTGTACGAACCAACCCGGCCGAACTCAAAGTATTCCGAAACCTTGAGTACAATATACCTAAACGAACTTCTTGTTCCAAGGATCGTGTCTCCACTGACGGCGCATCGATCGGAGGTCCGTATCCCTAGTTATGGGCAATTGAACCCAAACAGTCAGAAAACGGGGGTTACGGGCTCGGACCGACCCGGCCCGAGACCCCCCGGTCGGCCCGAACCGGGTCGGCCCGACCCGACATGGCCCGGTCCGGCTGGGCGCGGCACGGCCTGGGCATGGGCCGGCCTGGCAGACCGGCCAGGCGGCCGGTCCGGCTGGGCACAGCGCGCCCAACGCGCTGTCCGGCTCGGCCGAAGGCCAAGCCATTTAAGAAGGGGGGGGGGGCGCCTTCCCCCCTTGTGTAACCACGGCTCCCCATTTATGGGGGCCATTTGAAGTCCGGCTGGGGGAATTTAATTCCCCCGGCTCCTCCCCTTCTGGCTGGCCCGACTTGGCCGGTCGGTTCCTACTCAACGGGACCAGTGATGGCCGGTCCCCTTCCAGCTCTGACGCCGACGGCCCAGTCTGGTCGCCGGTCACCTTGCTCCACCGCGGCTTGGAACCGGCCGCGGCCCTTGTCGTCTGGAACGGTGCGACGGCACCGCGCCCCTCCACCGTGGCCCCGTTCTGGCTGCGGTGTTTTTCGGTGTCTCCAACGCGGCGCGACGGCGTCGCGTCCTTGTACTAATTCGTGGCGCGGCGCGACGGCGCCGTGTAATTCTTTCCGCAAAAACCTGCGTGGTGCGACGGCACCTCGCCACTTCCATTCAATCCAAGAATTCAACAAGAAAAATTAAGGAGGTGGGTCGGCTGTGTTTGTGCGGTCCCCCCCCCCCCCTTACGTTAATCGATAGCAGACGGTTAAATTTCACGAAGAAATTCAGGAATGAAATCACGAACAAATTAATTAAAAACAATCTCCTACCTCGGTTTCAAGAACGATGCACGTCAACGAGCCACAGAAGATGAGCGTCGTGGCAGTCAGGTGTCGCAGAAAACGAACGTCGATTCCATTGACGTCGAGGTGAGTCCAAAGAGGAAATGTCGTTGGAGAAGTTCATCGCGTTCTTCGGCGGAGATGTTCTTCGCTAAGGACGATGTTCTTCGTCGGAGTCTGAGGTGTTCTTCACATTCTTCATCGAAGTTGAAGAAGAAGAAGACTTCCTCAAACCCTTATCCATTTCCTCCCAAGTCTCCACCACAAGAAAAACTAACCCCAAAATAAAATAATCCTCCCACTTATTTTATTAACCCAACATAGGTTTTTGAATTTCAAGAGTTTGAAAATTCAAAACCCACATTTAACTCACTTATGTTATTAACATAAGATTTTATAAAATTAATTAGGAGATAAGTTAGCAAAACATAAATGGGGGGGTTTATAAGGGTTAGGAAAGTGAGGGGTTGGGCTCGTGTGGGTCCCACCCTACCTTATCCTCTCAAGGTTGGTTATCACAAGTGGGTCCCACCCCCAAAATCCTTACTTAGGATAAAACTACCAAGTGGGAGAAAAAATAAAAAAAATTAAATTTTTATTTTCAACTACCACAAAAAATTAATAACTCCCCTCTTGTAAACGCAACTCCAAAACAGGAGTTCCTAAGCAATTAATGGCGTTGCGGTTCCGTCGGTGCCCTCGGAATTTGATTCCTGGCACCAGTTCAAAAGTTAGAAATTTATGCTCGTTCGTTCACTGAACGTACCTGAGCTAAACTTCAGATAGAAATTCTGGGCACTCCGGGCCTCGGAATCAAGTGCCGTCTGAAACCGCTTTGTTCTAAAATTCCAAAGAAAATTAAGAAAAAATTTCCCTTGAATTTTACGGGTCTTTACATTACTCCCACCTCAGGGCTTTACTTCCCCGTAAAGATACATCAAAAACTAGGGAAAAAAGTGGGTACTGAGCACACATCTGAGCCTCCCGCTCCAAATTTCTCTCCTGGAGGTTCCTGTGCTTCCATCTGATGTGCACTAGAGGAATCGACCATCCACATAGGACCCACTCCTATCGATCCTCGATCTCCACCGGGACCTCCGCGAAAGTCGCCCCATCATCAGCATCTAGCTCCCCATGGTCAATGATTTGCGTCTGGTCATGCACGTATCTCCTCAACTGAGATACGTGGAAGACGTCGTGCACTCGGTGCAACTGAGGTGGTAGAGCCAGGAGATAAGCCACCTCGCCAATCCTGCTGAGGACTTGGAATGGTCCGATGAAGCATGGAGACAACTTACCGCCTCGTCCAAATCTCCGTAATCCACGTTGAGGTGAGACACGCTAGAAGATGTGGTCGCCATCCTTGAACTCTAGTGGCTTCCACCTCCTGTCAAAATATGACTTCATCTGGATCTGAGCTATCCTCATCCGCTCCTAGATGACCTGGTCCTTTTCTGTCATGGCCTGGACCATCTCTGGTCCCACAAGTGCTGACTCCCCAGGGTCTGTCGAGCACAAAAAAGATCTGCAAGGTCGGCCGTACAACGCCTCGTATGGTGCCATCCCGATGGTGGAATGGTAGCTGTTGTTGTACGCGAACTCCACCAAGGGTAGGTGGTCCTCCCAACTGCGACCAAAGTCGAGGACGCATGCACAGAGCATGTCCTCGAGTTTCTGAATGGTCCTCTCCGTCTGACCATCCGTCTGAGGGTGAAAGGCTGTGCTCAGACGTAGCTGCGTCCCGAACGCCTCCTGCAACCCCTTCCAAAGCCAGGAAGTAAAGAGAGCATCTTGATCGGAGACGATAGATGATTTCACACCGTGAAGTCGAACATTCTCCTGAACGTAAAGTCGTCCCAAGCTCTCCACTGAGCCCTGCTCTCTGATGGGTGAGAAGTGAGCCGACTTGGTGAGTTGGTCGACAATCACCCAAATGGAGTCGTGACCTCTGGAAGTGTGTGGAATTCCAGTCACGAAGTCCGTAGATATGCCATCCCACTTCCACTCCGGAACCTCCAAGGGTTGTACCAAGCCTGCTGGTACCTGATGCTCATCCTTCACCTGCTGGCAGGTGAGGCATCGAGAAACGAACTCTGCCATAGCCTTCTTCATGCCCGGCCACCAGTGTTGTCGTCTGAGATCCTAGTACATCTTCGCCACTCCATGATGTACCTCCAAGGGAGAAGTGTGAAACTCTCTCAGCACCTCCTCCCGTAAAGCGACTGTTTCCATGGTACGTCCTCTGAAAAGGATGTCGTGCTCTGCTCCAAGGTAGAAGCCATTAGGTTCCTGTCCTGGGGATATTTGTGCACGCCGCGTCTCATAGTCAGTGTCCCCTCGCTGTGCCTCTCTGACCCGCTGCAGTAGTGGAGGAGTGACTGTGAGAGAATGAAGGAAGGCTACTCCATCTCTATCCACAAAGGATATCTGCAAAGCGGCTAGCTGCTCTGTCGCCTCCTCAAGTAGTTGAATGCCCATCCTCCTGCTGATAGCGTCGGCTGCCATGTTCCCCTTCCCAGGTGTATAGAATATCTCAAAGTCATAGTCCTAGAGGAACTCGAGCCATCACCACTGTCTCAGGTTCAGGTCCTTCTGCGAGAATATGTACCTGAGACACTGATGGTCAGAAAAGACTGTAAAGCACTCTCCCATCAGATAGTGTCACCATGTCTTCAGAGCGAAGACCACTACTGTTAACTCTAGGTCATGGGTATCATAGTTCTGCTCATGCGGCTTTAACTGACGTGATCCATAAGCGATCACTACCCTCTCCTGCATCAGGACACAACCGTGTCTGGTCCCTTATGCATCGCAGTAGACTACGTACCCTACTCCCTCCTTAGGAAACCTCAATATAGGTGCGCTGGTCAGTCTCTGTCTCAGCTCCTGGAAGCTCTGCTGACATCAGTCTGACCACACGAAGGGTTTCCCCTTCTTCGTCAAAGCTGAGAGTGGTGCCGCAACTCTGGAGAAGTCTGGCACAAATCTCTGATAGTATCCAGCTAGTCCCAAGAAACTCCGCACCTCCATCACGCTCCTGGGTGGCTCCCAAGCTAACACTGCCTCGATCTTTGCAGGATCCACTGAAACTCCCGCCTCATAAATGACATGTCCCAAGAAGTGGACCTCACGTATCCAGAACTGACACATCGAGATCTTTCCATAAAGATGGTGCTCTCGTAGTGTGTCTAGTACAACCCGTAAGTGGTAGACGTGCTCCTCCTCAGTCGTCGAGTAGATCAAAATGTCGTCGATGAAGACCATGACAAATCGATCGAGGTATGGCTGAAAGATCCTGTTCATGAGGGACATGAACACTGCTGGAGAATTGGTTACGCAGAATGGCATAAACAAGAACTCATAGTGGCCATACCAACATCTGAAGGTTGTCTTCTACACGTCCTTGTCTCGAACTCTGAGCTGATGATAGCCTGACCTGAGGTCTATCTTTGAGAACCACCATGCTCCCTTGAGCTGATCGAAGAGGTCATCAATCCTCGTTAGCGGATACTTGTTCCTCACTGTCACCTGGTTCAGGCGATGATAGTCGACACAAAGTCGCAAGCTCTCATGCGCCTTCTTGGCGAACAAAATCGGGGAAGCCCAGGGTGAAACACTGGGTCAGATGAACCCCTTTCCCTACAAGTCCTCCAACTGTACCTGTAGCTCTTGAAGCTCAGCGGGGGCCATCCGATTCGCTGGAGTCGATGTCGGGGCTGTCCCGGGGTACAGGTCAATATAAAAGTCTACCTCTCTGTGAGGAGGTAACCCTGGAACGTCATCGGGAAAAACGTCCAAAAACTGATTAACCACTGCAGGATAACCAGGACTCCGCACATCAACTGCTCTTAGGATGAGGCTAGCCAAATGATGAGTGATGGGCTGTCCTCTCCTCCGCAGAAGTCCATTTTATGCTGCAAAGGCTCCCTTCTCGCCAGTGAAGGTGAACCTGCTCCCGTCGGTGCGTACACATCGCACCTTGTGCCTAAAACAGTCAATCTGTACATGGACCGTAGATAACCAATCCATGCCTAAGATGACGTCATAAGCCCTTGACGCCGCTACAAGAAGATCCCAACCGAAGCTCTCACCTCCTAGAGTAAGCTCACACTGCCGGCACCAGTGTGTAATCATCAAGTCTGCTCCCGTAGGAGTCTCTAGCCGTAAGGATCGATCCAAAAGCTCTGTCAGAATCTCCAAGCTCCGAACAAGGGCTGCGGCTATGAAAGAGTGACTTGCTCCTATGTCTATAAGTACTGCAGCAAGGGTGGAATAGACATAGATAGTACCTCAAATCATCTCGGGCGCGCCGTGGTCGTAGGCCTCTACTACATGGAGCTGTGCCTATCTCTGCCCACCAGCTCCCTGTGGTCGGGGTGGACCTCATGGTGGTGGTGGTGGTAGAGTCTCAAAGCGTCGCCCAGCACCTACTGTTCGGCCAGCTCCTCTGCCTCGTCCGCCTCCTCCCTGCGGACCGCCACAGCCGACCCTATGCCTCTACCTCGGTTTTCCCTCAAACGTTTGTTGCTCCTCAGCACGACGGGTCAGGAAATCACGAGCCATGTGGCCCTGCCCGCCGCACGAGTAGCATTGTCTGGCTCGTGAAAGACTGGATCCGCGATGTCTGCCCCGCACTGCTGAGCCAGTGTCCTGAGGTTGTCTGCCTGAGGGTTTGGTCTGCCTGGACCCAAGAGTCATCCGTCGACTGCCTTCTGCAGAAGACTCTGCTACGTGCCGCCCTGCAGTGGGTCTCGGCGCTGGTTTAGACTCAGCAAGAAAGCTCTCGATCAAAAAGGCCCGCTCTAGTACTCCTGTCAGAGTCGAAATTCTGAGGGAGATCAGTGATGCCCTGATCTCATGTCTCAATCCCTGCTCAAAGGTCCGGGACCAGAAGAATGGGTGTCGTACCATGTCGGTCGAGTAGCGCGAGAGATCGGTAAATCTCACTGAGTATTGGGTGACCGTCATGCTGCCCTGCCGTAGGTGAAGAAGCTCCTGAATGCGCACCAGACGATGGGTGGCTGGGACAAACTCTAGGTGGAAGAGGCTCTCAAAATCTTTCCAGAGTAGAGATGCCTCATCGTGCACTTGGAGCATCAATCTCCACCATCGGCCCGCTGCTGCGTGCAGTAGGCTCGCTGCGAGGATCACCATGAGGTCAGTTGGTGTCCTCACTAACCTGAAAACTCTCACCACTACCTCCAGATAGTCCTCGGTTGCCTGGGGGTCCGTCTCCCCGCGGAACCTGGGCGGTCGTTGGCGCTAGAACTCATGCAGTGCACTAAGGCGACGTGCATCGTCAGCGACTGGGGCTGGAAGCATCGGTGGCTTGGCAGGTAGAGCTGCCGTCGGTGCCACTGCTGACAAAGGGCCCTCCACCGAGGCCTCGTCACTCGTTGGGCTATCGTCACGATTGACTCTCGGAACCATAGCTGGCTGCCGTCGTGGAACCATCCTGAAAAAGAAATAGGTGCGCCACTGTCAGAATAGTATACCTGGTGAGCTGATACAAAGTAATCACAAAGAAAACTTGAAACACACACGCAATCAATGTTTTCGTGCATTAAGTCGGAAATCAGAAGTCAGGGTCCTGGTGTACGGATACGTCGGCCGCCGCACCAACACTGGACTTCCTGGACTGATAACCACACTCAATAGGCTAAACATTGTTGCTTCACATAGAAAATGATCAGAGTCCAAAGTTCTGCAATAGAACTGAACTCCTTTGATGCCAATTTGTCACGACCCGTCCTCGGGGCTCGTGTTGTGACTACCCCAATCCCGCCTTCCATAGGCCAGGGGCTGGCGACTAGCACCAAGGTGTAAATCCCGGTAAAAAGGGAAGGCATTGCCTTTGTAAAGTAAACAAGCACCACAGAATAAGGAAGTGGAAAAAGTAACACTAAGTAAAAACTGGTACAACAGTAAATGCGGAAATGTAAGTGGGCCAGTATACAAACCCAAACTGAAAGTAAAGTACAACTCGAAAGGGAAAACAGCAACTGAAAAGTAAAAGCCGCTACGCCGAGCTGTCCACTGGAAATCCCACCTGAAGGGTGGGTACAAATATCTCCACTGCTCCTCAGGTCCCACCGTCCGCTCCGAGTACGTCCCGCCCAGTGGTCCACCTCCAGGTACCGTCCTGCTCTGTAAGCCTCATCCATGATCAACGATGTCCATCGTCTGCAACCAACACAACGTAGTGCGGGCATAGCCCGTGTAGGGGTGAGTTTAAGATACTCAGTAGGGACCCCGAGACCCCCGAAGGTCTCCCAAAATCCACAAAGGGTAACCCACAAAGGAACGATACAATCACGAAGTAACAACCGAAACTGCTTAGGTATATTCCCATACATATACCTAAGTCATAAATTCCAATAAGCTCCAACCTCCGAGCCCAAGTACAACCCAGTCCACACAAGAAAGAATATGTATTCCACATAGGAAAGCAAAACGTAATCCACACAGGATAGCACAACACAATCCACACAAGAATGAAAACAGGTTTCAGCTCACACAGGTATACTTATTCGAAGTCGATATAGATGATCACTGATCAATCTAAGTTGTCGGACCCACAAAGGATCGATAGGTACTAACCCCCGCAAAGACCCACACAGGATCGGTAGGAAACTAACCCCCGCAAAGACCCACACAGGATCGGACCCACACAAGATCTGTAGGCGCTGGTTCACACAGAACCGCTGAGCGCTGACCTACACAAGATCGGACCAACACAGGATCGGTAGCACTGATCCACATAGGATCGCTGAGTGATGTAGTTGTCGCTGTCGAATCCACTGAGGATCTCTGTACAGTCGTCGTCGTCACAGTAGCAGTCGCAGCCAGCACTAGGGATCCCACACACAGCAAGCTCGTTCGGGAGGGTCCGCTCCACGAGCCGAGAGGCTGATACATCAACTGACACATAGTCCAGAGTTGATATATCCAAAAGGTTTTGTATCATCAACAGGAACTCAACGTCGCAGACGGCGCGTCGATCGGACGCCCAGTCTGAGAGTTATTGGCTTTTTCGTCCCAGGGGCCCGGATGGTTTTTAAGGAAAAACCAACCCGAACGTACTCCACCTGCATCCAAACCACGGGTGGAGTAAGCCAAAAGATATGTCTCACTAAGAGGAAACCAAAAAAGTCAACGACACGTCATTCGGACGTCCGGAGCTTAAGATATGAGCGTTTCTGCTCCGAGGGCCCGGTTGGTTTCGTGTACGAACCAACCCGGCCGAACACAAAGTATTCCGAAACCTTGAGGGCGATATACAGAAACGACCATCTCGTTCCAAGTATCGTTTTTCCGCTAACGGCGCGTCGATCGGAGGTCCGTAGCCCGAGTTATGGGTAATTTAACCCAAACGGTCCGAAAACGAGGGTTTCAGGCCCGGACCGACCCGGCCCGGGACCCCCCGGTCGGCCCGAACCGGGTCGACACGCCCCGGGTCCAGGTCGGCTTGGCCCGGCATGGCCCGGCCCGGTGGTGCGCGGCCCGGCCCGGCCTGGCAGACCGGCCAAGCGGCCGGTCCGGCTGGGCACAGCGCGCCCAGCACGCTGTCCGGCTCGGCCGAAGGCCGAGCCATTTAGGAAAGGGGGGGGGGGCGCCTTCCCCCCTTGTGTAACCACGGACCCCCATTTATGGGTGTTGTTTGAAGTCCGGTCGGGGGAATTCAATTCCCCCGGCTCGTCCCCTTCCGACCGGCCTGACCTGGCCGGCCGGTTCCTGCTCAACGGGACCGGCGATGGCCGGTCCCCTTCCAGCTCTGACGCCGGCGGCTCGGTCCGGCCGCCGGGGACCTTGCTCCACCGCGGTCCTTTTCGTCCGGCGCGGTGCGACGACACCGCACACCTCCGCCGAGGCCCCGCTCGGGCCGCGGTGTTTTTCGGTGTCTCTAACGCGGCGCGACGGTGTCGCGTCCTTGTATTAATTCGTGGAGCAGCACGACGGCGCCGCGTAATTCTTGCCGCAAAAACCTGCGTGGTGCGATGGCACCGCGCCACTTCCATTCAATCCAAGAATTCAACAAGAAAAATTAAGGAGGTGGGTCGGTCGTGTTTGTGCGGTCCGCCCCCCCTACTTTAATCGATATCAGACAGTTAAATTTCACGAAGAAATTCAAGAATGAAATCATGAACAAATTAATTAAAAACAATCCCCTCTCTCGGTTTCAAGAACAATGCACGTCAACGAGCCGCGGAAGACGAGCGACGTGGAGGTCAGGAGTCGTGGAAAACGAACGTCGATTCCATTGACGTCAAGGTGTGTCCGAAGAGGAAACGTCGTTGGAGAAGTTCTTCACGTTCTTCGGCGGAGATGTTCTTCGCTAAGGACGGTGTTCTTCGTCGGAGTCCAAGGTGTTCTTCACATTCTTCGTCGAAGTTGAAGATGAAAAAGACTTCCTCAAACCCTTAGCCCTTTCCTCCCAAGTCTCCACCATAAGAAAAACTAAACCCAAAATAAAATAATCCTCCCACTTATTTTATTAACCAAACATAGGTTTTTGAATTTCAAGAGTTTTAAAATTCAAATCCCACATTTAACTCACTGAAGTTATTAACATAATATGTTATAATATTTATGAGGAGATAATTTAGGAAAACTTAAATGGAGGGGTTTAGATTGGTTAGGAAAGTGAGGCGTCGGGCTCGTGTTGGTCCCACCCTACCTTATCCTCTCAAGGTTGGTTATCACAAGTGGGTCCCACCCCCAACATCCTTACTTAGGATAAAACTACCAAGTGGAAAAAAAATTATTTTTATTTTCAACTACCACAAAAAATTAATAACTCCCCTCGTGTAAACACAACTCCAAAACAGGAGTTCCTAATCAATTACCGGCATTGCGGTTCCATCGGTGCCCTCGGAATTCGATTCCGGGAACTGGTTCAAAAGTTGGAAATTTCCGCTCGTTCGTTCACTAAACTTACCCGAGCTAAACTTCGGATAGAAATTCCGGGCACTCCGGGCCTCGGAATCAAGTGTCATCTGAAACCGCGTTCTTGTAAAATTTCAAAGAAAATTAAGAAAAAATTTCCCTCGAATTTTACGGGTCTTTACAAAGGGATACACAAAAAAGGAAAACTATTAGTCATTCAAAACAACAAGTAGACCATGAATACTTTAACATAAGTAATACTTTTCAGATTTATGAAGTAGTAAATACTATTCACTAAATAAAATATCATTAATTATCCTTTTTTACCAAAAGATTACCATGAAACCCATATAAATAACACATAACATATAAAGGTAACTAGGGACATAAAAATACATAAATGGAATAACCATACCGTCGACTTCTACACATATCACTAAATGGAATAGCCATACGGTCGACTTCCATACCCAATGCATTGGAGGTTATAACATAACCACCCATCCTGGTTTTCATGGAACCACCCATCATTTGGTTTATCACGTTACCACCCATCAAATGTCTAAGTACGATTATAAAATCAAAACACATAAAATATTTCAAATATAAACATTTCACTAATAACATTTAATTTTCAATCACAATAATTCATTTCAAGGTATTGAAATAATAAATCCTTTTCAAAAAAAATCTTGAATACCAAATCAACCAAAAATATAATAAGGGATATCTTTTCAATTAAAAGAACATTAAGGCTTATAGAAGAAGCCATATAATTATTACGGTGGTGGAGAGGTCATTGTCACCGCAAACGTTAAAAACATACCTTTTGTCATTTAGTAAAACACTTTGTAGAAAAAATATTCATTTTGAATGAATGAAAAAGTCAAATGTGTTTATACATCGTATAAAGAATGTTGTGTATCAAAACAGAATATGGCTCAATGAATGGAGATTGAGACGAAGTCCCTTACCTCATGTCCGACTTGACTCGATCGTTCTTTAATCTCCTGAGAAATAAACTAATGTTAATTTATACTTTCTTAAGATCCTTTTTCATGTTTATTAGTCCTTTTATATCAATTATTACCATGTTGTTAATATTATTTAATCATTTATGTTAATAATGGTCGTTTTGTCGATATTTGGTACTTGAGTAAAAAATGAACACCTTATATTTACATGTTGTCCATGTTGTTGATAGTTCATTATATCCAAAATGATATTCATTATTAAGATATCTATTATATCATATATACCCCATATATATATATATATATTTATAATAGTACATATCATTTGGAGGTACGAAATGAAATGCATTGTTCATGGAGATGATAAGTCGTACGTTTTCATGAATTCTACTTTCATTTCTATTTCTTATATTAATGGAATTAAAATAAATAATGATACATAACTATATTATAATTATGGTATGATGTCATATATAATATCATTAAATCCATAATTTATACATTCTACATAAGGCATGAACGAGTCATATCACTTTGATGGGGCGGTAGTCCGCACTTCCTCTATTGAGATTATCGCGTTTACTCATAATGAAAACCAAAAAGGAATGCTATAAATGGAAATTATAGAAGCATAATGAAAACATAAACATAAAATATATCATTTATAAATATAGTTCCATCATAATGGCCACCATGAGAGGCGGTTGGAGATATTTGAACACTCATCATTTCATGAGGCATTAGTTTTCCATCCACAGAAACATTATATTCTTCATCCATTAGATCGAAGTTTTTGTAGGTGTAGTTTGAATCCTTCTTATAACATAATCCTAGTATATTGAGTATACTGGTGTTGTTATAAAATAATGTAATAAAAATATTTAAGGGGTTGATGAAGTAAAATAATAGAAAACAATTTAAGAGAAACAGTTACCTTTAATTTGGGTTACTCCCATTGGTTTGAATCAAATTACTTCTTGAAGTGCCTTCTTCCTAAGGTAAGGCTTCTAGAAAGAGTAGAGTGATGTAGGGAGATTAATTGGGAAGAGTTTGGACGATCCAAAAGACTTGAGAGGTGTGTGTAATTTTTTAGAAGTGGTCTCTTTGTATAAGTGAGAGGAGGGGCTCTTTAGGAAAGTGTGTGAATATTATTTTATTATATAATGAAATTCATTTTCTAAAAGTCCAAAAATCATTATTGTCGAACATAAGATGACTTATATTCGAAATAAAATCATCCCATAAGAATTGGACATGATTTTTATAATATTTTAATCATTATAATCTTATTTATTTAAATTATTTATTAATGAGGTAAACACTCCATCATTATTATGTCATAAATAATTTAATTTATTTGATGTCTAAAAAATAAAAAAAATACCATGATATAGGAAATATTTTTATATTTACAATGAATACTTATAGTCAAAATGATAACTTCTATAACCTAATCTAAAAATTAATTTTCTAAATGATATTTGTTTATGTCATTTTTGTCTTCAATTTAAATTAATTAATCTAAAGTGTTATTATCACTCCCATGTGGCTCCAAGGGGTCCCAAAATCGACTCAAAGATTCCCTTGGTCGTCCATTACTCATCAAATAGGATTATGACAATTTTTGAGGTAATTTTGAATTATTATAATATTTTTTTAATCTTGAATTACCCTATTTAACTTTAACCGTGGTAAATAAAAGTCAAAAGGTACTATTCACCAAAAATTATATTCATCTTATTGAACCACATTTTACTTACTAATAACAACCATGCATGTTGTATTTTTAAAATTAAATTAATAGAAGCGGTAAAATTTCATTTAAATGAAAAAGATATTTTTTAACTACTACTTAGTGGTTTCAGTATTCATCAAAAATAGAAGTTTTCCTGAAAAATTCTACAAAATCAGCCTAATACATATTTGATACTTTGATTTCAAAAATGATGTCCATTTTACCAAATTCAAAACATAGTAGTTGGATTAATTAATTTAAAATTAATTTCCGTTGCCAAAACAAATAGCGTATTTTTAAGAAACAATAACTATAAAATGATTGACAGTTGATTATGTCCAATTTCAAAGTGAAATTGCTTCAAGATACCAACAATAGATTAAATGGTAAAAATATAATCTATTTAAACATTTAAAAAAGTTAAGAGGATAATCTAACTCTATAAATAAATTATATTAAAAGGCAATTTTGAATTAAAATATAGTATTTTTCACTATTCATTAAAAATGAACTTTATGAGAAAAATACCAACAATTTACCCAATGTAAATTATGATGTCCCGATTCTAAAAAACAGATTAATATTGTCAAATAGAACATATAAAAGTGACAAAAACTAGATTTAAAATGGTTTCTCCATCAAAAGGATGTAAATCGTCCCTTTAAAGAATATTAGAGTATTTTTTGCTTAAAATTGGATTAATTCACATTTTAAGCCTCTAACTTTTATTGGATAAATGTAAAAACATTTAAAAAACATGTATAATTACATTTTAGTAATTTATATTCATTCCTGCCAATAAAATGTCTATCTGTTGACTACCATTTAAAATAATAATATTATATTATTAGTATGCAACGTAAGATTTCAAAGAAACCCGTTGTTGTGTACCGGGTACTCTATCTAACATAGAGTCCCCTTTAAAGTATAATTAATATTTAATTCATAAATATTAATAATTTTTAAAAGTGTCTTATTCCTTATTTATCTGGGATGTTACATCCTTCCCCACTTTTGGGAATTTCGTCCTTGCAATTTTATTCACTTATCAAATAAGTGGGGCTATTTATCCCTCCTATCATTTTAAGATTCCCACATTGCCTATTAAACCATATAGTTTTTCCACAAAAGCTTTACCAGGTTAATTACCTTATTCCGCAACATCTGCTCTCTTTGGTCAATAATATGGACTGGTTGTTCTTCATATGAGAGAATTTCTTCCAACTGAACTACCTATGGGATCAAAACTTGAGATGGATCTGTCATATACTTTCTCAACATCGAAACATGAAATACATTGTGTACCTGGGAAAAACATCGAGGTAAAGACACTCTGTATGCAACTGATCCAACATTCTCTAGGATTTCATAAGGTACAATGAACCTGAGACTCAACTTTCCCTTCTTACCGAAACACATCACACTTTTCCAAGGAGAAACATTGAGAAAGACATGATCACCTACCTCAAAAGAAAGATCATTCCTCCGGTTATCTGCAAAACTTTTCTATTTTCTCTGAGATGTTTTCTTGTGTTTCTGAATCAACTGAACTTTCTCTACCATCTCTTCTACCAATTCTGGTCCCATCATCTTCCATTAACTTACTTCATCCCAAAAAGATGGAGTTCGACAATGCTTTCCATATAATCCCTCAAATGGAGCCATCTTTATACTATAATGAAAACCGTTATTTTATGAAAATTCATCCAAACAAAGATGTTGGTCACAACTTCCCTAATAATCCACTGAGCAAGCACGTAACATATCCTCCAATGTCTGAATTGTTCTTTCTTATTTCCCATCTGATTGAGGATGAAAAGCTGTACTAAAATTTAATTCAATATCCAATGACTTCTCAAGGATTTTTCAAAAGGTAAAAGTAAACCTGGGATCACGATCAGATACAATGAAGAGGGGAAATCCATATAACCTGACTATCTCTTCAACATACAACCGAGAATGTTGATCTAGTGACAATGTATCTTGAATAGGATGAAAATTAGAAGATTTAGTCAGTTGATCTACAATAACTCAGACTGCATTATTACCTCAAGAAGTCTTCGGTAATCCCACAACAAAGTCCATGAATATATTTTCCCATTTCCACTCTGGCACCAGTAAAGGCTGAAGAATCCCTTTCGGTAACTACTGCTCTACTTTAACTTACTGACAAGTCAAACACCTCAGAGTAAAATTAGAAATATCTCTTTTAATTCCATCCCACCAGTAATACTCTCGAAGATCTTTGTACAATTAAGTACTACCAGGATGAACTGAAATCAGATATCTATGAGTTTTTCATAACAACTCATTCTTCAAATGTGAATCACAAGGCGCACATAATCTCTTCCCAAACCTAAAAACACAATCATTATCAACATTAAAATCAGGAAACACACCCTTATAAACCAACTCTACATTTTTTGCAACTCGCTGTCTTTATTATGTGCTTCCTTTTTTCTATCTGATAGAGTTGATTTCACTGACACCTGAAACAAAAAAGAAGAATTTCCTGCACCAATAACTTCTATGCCAAATTTTATCAAATCAAAAACCAAAGGATACCAGTCCAAACATAACATAGTTAATGAATCATTACTTTTTCGACTCAAGGCATCGACCACTTTATTTTCTATTCTCGGATGGTAATGGATCATGAAATAATAATCCTTTATTAATTCTAGAAATCTCCTCTATCTCATATTTAATTCATTATGAGTGAATATATACTTTAAACTTTTGTGGTAAGTATATATTTCACATTTATCTCCATACAAATTATGCCTCAAAAATTTTAATGAAAAAATATTAGTAGCTAATTCCAAATCACGTGTAGGGTAATTCAAATCACGTGGTTTCAACTGACGTGAAGAATAAGCAATTACCTGATCATTCTGCATTAGGACACAACCAAGTCCTTTCAACAAAGCATCACTATAGACAACAAACTAACTATTTCTGTATGGCAGTTCCAAAACTCGAGCATTCACCAATTTTATTTTCAATTCCAGAAATAAATCATCACATTATTTTTTCTATATGAACTTAACAAATTTGTGAGTTAACTTATTCATTTGACCAGATAATTTTTTAAAATTTACAAAAAATGTCCAGTAATAACCTTCCAAACCAATGAAAACTATGGATCTCGGATAAATTTGAGGTTCTTGACCATTCGTCAACAACTTTCTTTTTAGCAGGATCAACAATTATTCCATTTTTTTAAATAATGTGACTAAGGAAAAAACATTTTTGTTTCCAAAACTCACACTTTCAAAATTTCCCATAAAGATTATTTTCTTTTAAGGTTTGAAAGATGACCCTTAAATGTCTTTCATGTTCCTCCGTACTTTTGGAATAAACCAAAATATCATCAATGAACACAACCACAAAATTATCCAAAAAGTCACACAAAATTCTATTCATAAGATCCATGTATAAAGTAGGTGAATTGGTTAATACAAAAGGCATAACTAAAAATTCAAAATGGCCATATCTAGTATGAAATGCGGTCTTCAGAATGTTTTCTTCCTTTACTTTCGACTAATGGTACCCAGATCTCAAGTCAATCTTTGAAAAATACTGAGCACCCTGGAGCTGATCAAAAAAATCATTGATATGAGGAAAAGGATACTTGTCTTTAATAGTAATGTTATTCAATGCTCTATAATCAATGAAACGTTTCATTGAACCATATTTTTTTAACAAACAATATAGGAGCACCCTATGGTGATGTTCTAGGTAAAATGAAACCTTTATCTAATAACTCCCGTAATTGATTCATTAGCTCTAAAAGTTCAATTTGATCCATTGGATAAGGGGGTTTTGAAATTGTCTTAGCATAAGGAACTAAGTCAAAAATAAATTCAACTTCTCGATCAGGTATTATACCAGGCAAATCATCAGGAAAAAACATCAAGGTACTCATTTACCACTCGAACATCATTAATCTGAACAGACCCTTTGTTCTCAAAAATAGGTGCAAGGTAACATTCATTTCCATATTTTACCAGTTTTCAACTTCATGATATTTTATCAAAACCAAGGGTTTATTCTTGTACAAAAACTGAAAATCATTTTGAAAAAAACCTCTTTAGCCCCGCAGTCAATGTTAGCATAATAAACAGAAATCCAATCCATGCCCAAAATAAGATCAAATTATACAAGATGCAAAACAATATGTTTTGACGGTAGATTCTTTCTGCACACAAGGACAAATAAGGTTATTATAATTTCTTTTTGTATCAACATTTCCTCTAGGTGTTTTTACCATAAGTTCAGTATTCATATCATGAGATGGAATCCCCAATTTACAGGAAAACTTCTCAGAAATGAAAGTGTGTGTAGACCCTGAATCAAAAAAGACATTGGAATATTCTGAACAAACAAACAGTTTACCTGATACTACTTCATTTGATGACCCAACATCTGCTGAAGTAGTTGCAAAGGATTTCACCACCCCATTCTACTTGTAGTCTGGCTACTTTCCCTTAGTTGAGTTCTTCTCTAGACACTCATTTGCATAATGACCCATTTTATTACAATTAAAATATCTTACCAATGTCTTTTCATTGCATGGTTGATCATCTTCCTTATAGTTACGAGCAATATGACCGGACTTACCACACCAGAAGCACATTCTTGTCTTTGATAGACATTCTCCAGGATGTTTTTTACCACACTTCTCACATGATGGATATTTATTTTTCTTACCTCCCGGCTTCTTTGATGAATTCTTCCCCTTTTCCTTCAAACTGGACCTCTTATTCTGTTGTTTGTCAAATAACACTTGATCATCGACAAACTCCATTTCCACCTTCTCCACACATCGAACAAGTTTTTCATAACTTTTGAACTCACGAGAGTTTAATTCTCCTCGATATAGTTGCTTTAGTCCTGATTAAAATCAATTTATCTTACTATCAAAATCTCAGATGAAATTTGGTGCATGCCTTGCTTGTCGAGTGAAATTTGATTCATAAGCATCCACTTATTCATCTTCCTACCTCAATTCTAGGAATTGTTTTTCCATCCTAAGACGAACCACCTTAGGAAAATATTTCTCAAGAAATATAACTTTGAATTTATCCTAATCAAGAGAATCGATCTCTTCACTATACCTAATATTTTTCACCATTGACCACCAATGATCAGATTCACCTTCAAAATGGTAAACAATGAGACAATCCTTTTGATGTTCTGAACAACCCATGACATCGAAAATCTTATCCTCTGCTTTAATCAACCTTTCTGATGGCACGGGGTCACATTATCCTCTTAATAATTAGGGATGTTGCCTCATGAAATGCTCAGATACTGACATGTTCCTCTGTGGTTGATATAGATGATCTCGTGCATGGATAACACCACCTTTTATAGCCTCGGTCAACTATGTCGTCATTGAAAAAAACTGTTCAGTTCTGATTCCGACCATCTCTTGTTGCTGACTAGGAAGGTTGTCTTCATCCTGATATTGTTCCAACATAGCTTCCATGTTTATTCTATGGAAAACCATTCTGAAGATAGAAATATCTTAGGAGAAGAAACATGGTAATCTTTAAATTCTATATCATTTCAATCTTAAGATAAATTAATTTATGAACATTAATTTTACACAATTCTTACTCCTAAAGTTGTCTAAACATACCTTTGATACCAACTATAAGGACCCTGCCATAAAACATTACATACTATTGAATTAAATGAATACTTCACCTTGAGGATCCTTTCAGGTTTAGTGTTTTAGAGAATTAGACCATAACTATTACATTTCATTTTTTAAAAAAGTAGACACTTCTACCCAGTTTCCATCTTTTTCACAAAACAACAACTCTTGAAAAAAAGTGTCATGCCTAGTTCCATGTTTAAGACAACATGACATTTCCTTGATCCCTTCCTTGACCTTATTCCACATTATGTACTATGAAAAACATTGCAAAAACTTTGGATGGGCATAAAAATCTCAATAAGGGATACACAAATAAGGAAAACTATTAGTATTTCAAAACAATAAGTAAACCATGAATACTTTAACATAAGTAATACTTTTGACCTTTATGAAGTTGTAAGTACTCTTCACTGGATAAAAGATCATTACTTACCCTTTTTTAAACAAAATATTACCATGAAACCCTATATAATGAACACATAACATATAAAGGTAACTTGGGACACAAACATACTTAAATGGAATAACCATACGGTTGACTTCCACACATATCACTAAATGGAATAACCATACGATCGACTTCCATACCCAATTCATTAGAGGTTATAACATAACCACCCGTACTAGTTTTCATGGAACCACCCATAATTTGGTTTATCATGTAACCACCTATCAAATGTCCAAGTACCATTAAAAAATCATAACAAATAAAATATTGCAAATATAAACCTTTCAATAATAACATTTAATTTGAAATCACCAGAAATTATTTAAAGATATTAAAATAATCAATCCTTTTCAAAAAACATTTTCAATACCAAATCAACTAAAAAAAGAATAGGGAATTTTTTTTCCTTTAAAAAACCTTAAGGCTTATAGATTATTCCATATAACAATTACAGCGGGAGAGAGGTCATTGTCTCCACAAACATTAAAAAAATTACATTTGTCGTTTAGTGAAATGATTTTTAGAAAAATGTTCCATTTTAATGAAATTAAAATTCAAAGGTGTTTGTACACCATATAAAATAATGTTGGGTATTAAAACAAAATATTCCTCACTGAAAGGAGATTGACACAAAGTCCCTTACCTCGTGTCCGAATTGAATCAATCGTTCTTTAATCTCCTGAATAATAAACTAAAGTTAATTTATAATTTATTAAGAACATTTTTCAAGTTTATTAGTCCTTTTATATCAATTATTACCATGTTATTAACATTATGTAATCATTTATGTCAATAATGTTTGTTTTGTTGATATTTTCCACTTGAGTCAAAAATGAACACATTATATTTACAAGTTATCCAT
Organism: Viscum album; assembly: GCA_963277665.1. Lineage (NCBI taxonomy): Eukaryota > Viridiplantae > Streptophyta > Magnoliopsida > Santalales > Viscaceae > Viscum > Viscum album. The sequence continues at coordinate 497,343,313 of OY728132.1, forward strand.
GTTGTCAATAGTTCATTATATGCAGAATGATATTCATTATTTAGATATAATATATATCATATATATCTAGTATATATATATTTATAACTGTACATATCATTTGGTGGTAAGAAATGAAATGCATCGTTTAGGGAGACAGTAAGTCGTACGTACGCATGAACGCTACTTTCATTTCTATTTATTATTTTAATGTAATTAAAAAAAATTACACATAGGTATATTATAATTGTAGTATAATATCATATATAATATCATTAAATTCATCCTTTATACATTCCACATAAGGCATAAACGAGTCATATCACTTTGAGGGGGCGATAGTCCGCACTTCCTCTAATGAGATTATCGTGGTTACCCATAATGGAAACCATAAATGCATGCTAAAAATTAAAATTACAGAAGAATAAAAAAAAATCAGAATATATTATATCACATATAAATATAGTTCCATAATAATGGCCACCACGAGAGGTGGTTGGAGATATTTTAACAATCTTCTTTTCGCGAGGCATTAGTTTTCCATCCACAGAAACATTTTGTTATTCATCCATTAGATGGAGGAGTGTGTAAGTGTAGTTTGAATCCATTTCATAACAACATTCTAGTAAAATTTGTATACTTGTTTTGTTACAAAATAAAGTAATAAAAATAGTTTAGGGGTTGGAGAAGAAAAATAATACAAAATAATTTAAGAGAAATTGTTACCTTTAATTTGGGTAACTTTCTTTGGTTTGAACCAAAGGACATCTTGAAGTGCCTTCTTCCTACGCTAAGGCTTATATGAGGAGGAGAGGGATGTCGGGAGCTTAATTGGAAAGATTTTGGACGTGTTAAAAGTCTTTAGTGGTGTGTGGAATTGGTTAGCAGTGGTCTCTTTTTATACGGGAGAGGAGGGTCTTTTTAGGAAAGTGTGAAAATATTATTCTATTATATAATGATATTCAGTTTATAATGGTCCTAAAAAAATTAAATCCAATGATAAGATGACTCATATTCTAAATAAAATCATCAAATCAGAATTGGACTTGTTCTGGATAATATTTTAATCATTATAATTTTATTTATGTAAATCATTTATTAATGAGATAACACTGCATCATTATTTTTTCACAAATAATTTAATTTATATGATGTCTAAAAATTATAATAAAATACTAATATGTAGGAAATAGTTTCAGGATTCCAATTAATATTTATAATTGAAAATATAACTTATATAACCTTATTTAAAATTTAATGTACTAAACGTTTTTTGTTTATGTCATTTTTGTCTTTACTTTAAGTTAATTAATCTATAGTGTTATTATCAATCCCATGTGGCTCCATGGGGTACCAAAATCGACCCAAGGTTGCCTTTGGTCAGCCATGACTCATCTAATAAGGTTAGGACAAGTGTTAAGGTAATTGTGAATTATTATAATATTCTTTTATCCTTGAATTACACTATTTACCTTTAACCAGGGTAAATAAAAGTCAAAAGTTACTATTCACCAAAAATTGTTTTCATCTTATTGAACTATATTTTATTTACTAATAACAACTATTTATGTCATATTTTTTAAATTAAATTCACAGAAGCGGGTAAATTTCATTTTAATGAAAAATTCCGTTTTCTTAACTAATACTTAGTGGTTTCACTATTCATCAAAAATTGAAGTTTTTCAGAAAATACAAAAAAATCTTCCCCTGCTATATTTGATACTCTTAATTAAAAAATGATTTCCATTTTACTAAATTGACAACATATTAGTTGTATTAATTAATTTGAAATTAATTTCCATTGTCAAAACAAATAGCATGTTTTTAAGAAACAATAACTATCAAAAGATTGATAGTTGATTATGTCAAATTTCAATGTGAAATTTCTTCAAAAGACAAAAAATAGATTAAATGGTAAAAATATAATCTATTTAAACTTTATAAACATTTAAAAGGATAATTAAACCATATAAATAAATTATATTAAAAGGAAATTTTGAATTAAAATATTGTATTTTTTACTATTCATTAATAAATGAACTTTATCAGAAAAATACGAAAAATTTACCCAAAGTAAAATTTGGTGTCACGATTCTAAATAAGAATTTTATTTTGTCAAATAGATCATATAAAAGTGACAAAAACTAGATTTAAATATGGTTCTCTATCAAAAGGTGGTAAATCGACCCTTTAAAGAATATTAGAGTATTTTGGGTTAAAATTGTATTCAATAACATTTTAAGCCTCTAACTTTTATTGGATAAATGTAAAAACATTTAAGAAACATGTATAATAACATTTTAGTTATTTCTATTCATTCCTGTCAATACAATGGCTAGGTGTTAACTACCATTTAAAATATTAATATTATATTATTAGTGTGCAACATATGATTTCAAAGAAACCCGTTGTGGCGTACCGTGTACGCCAACGAACATAGAGTCACCTTTAAAGTAAAATTAATATTAAATTCACAAATATTAATAATTATGAAAACTGTCTTATTCTTTATTTATCTGGGATGTTACATTTATGGTCTAAAAAAATCATTCTTTGAAAAATTGTTATTATTTACTTTATTGTTAGATTTTCCAAATGATAGTAAATTATCATAGTGATCATTGAAGTACATGATATTACATGTGAATCCCATCAGATATTAACTATATAACATAAAAAAATACCCGGTAATGACTATTTCTCTATAGTATAAGACAGAATTCAGTTTATAAATAATATTAATTCATCTAATATTCATGTTAAAATTTTTCATTAACCACCAAATTTGTTGCATGAAACAATGTACCCCATGAACATTTTCAAGTGGGTTAATAATTTTAAGGGACCTTGACCTCTTAAAAATGTTTTATAGATTAAATTATTTTTTAGTACCTCTAAATTATTTTAAATTTTGATTGAACTTATACCATAGAATGAGGTTACGGGAATTCATAATTAATTTGTTGAGTTCTAATATAAAAATGGATTTATATTTTATTATACCATATTCATGAATAGTTTCTCAAAATTTAATTATTAATGAGTTGAATAACGTATAATGAAATTGTATGATATAGTTAAAATACACCTTCTATTTCAATGAAACCACTAATTGATAGGAATATATATTTAATAATACACTTTAAGATATCCTATATAAAATGTGTGATATAAATATAATTAGTTATAAATAAAATATTTGGAAGGCTTTATCACTGTTTCATATCACTACATGTAGCCCTAAATATGCAACCACATATACACTAGTGAATGTGTTTAATGTGATGATACATATTGAGTTATAGTTTCCCAATATATGGACTATCCTTAAGCATTACAAAATATTGAGTTTATTCAGAAAAATTATTTTATTCATAGTAAGTAAATTTACATGTTTTTAGTTTTAGAGAATCATTCCATAACACAAACATAACAAAATCATAAAATAAAATTAGGATACTTCCAAACAATATTCATTTTCCCATAATCTAATACATTTAAAAAAATTTGTTATCTCTTTAAAAAAATCTTAATTAAATTAAGAATTAATTATTCCAATCACCCACTCAACCTTAATTCATGAGAAAAACAAAAAAAATAGGGATGAGCATAAAAATCTCATTAAGGGATATAAAATTAAATAAATTTTTAGTCTATTGATAAACATTACAACCGATTTAAAACATTAACATAAATAATTACATTTCATCATTAATAATATGTAAATACTTTACTTTGAAAATAACCCAATTCCATACCTTTTTTTAGTTAAAAGATTAATATAAAACACATAAAAATCATAGAGAATACATATATTTATATTGGGATATAATTATAATTGTCACACATATAAATGTAATAACCACACGGTTCACTTCAAAACATGTCACTCTTATGAATGTAATATCCATACAAATAACATCCATTCATAATCCATTTGATGGATATCATATACCCATATGTTATTAGTATATCATAAAACCACCTATCATTGGTTTATTAATGAACCACCTATTAAATGTCTGAGTACAACTATATAATTATTACACATAAAAAATTTCAATTTACAACATTTCAATCATAAAATTTCATTTTCAATCACATGAAAAAATTTCACAATATTGAAATAATAAATACATTTTTAATCCAAGTTTAAATAAAAAAAATACCCAGAAAAAATGGGGAAAGAGGGGTTAATATTTTTCATTAAAAACATAATTAATTATAGAAGAATCCATATAAAAAATTATATAAAATTTTCAATATAAAACAATAATATCCTTATAAATAAATATGTAAAATAAAATAAAGAATATTGAAATGGAAGAAATGATTAAGAATTTAAACATTCAAGGAATCCCATACCACTTTTAACATTAAAATCATAATCCGCCTGAATGAAGAACATTGAAAAGAACATTATGTAATATTAAAATGTATAACATATTGATATGGAATTTCAAAGGGTCGTTACATACACTTTAAAGAATAATGATTAATATAAAAAATAAATGTCTCGATAAAATGAAATTGAGACGAAATCCACTACCTTGAGTCTGACTTATCATGTGTTCATTTATGAGCCTAAATAATAAACCTATATTAATTAATTACTTTTTTAAGAACCTTTTTCATGTTTATCATTATTATATTTAACTTATTATAATGTTGTATACAACTACAAAATCAATTAATTCTATGTAGGGTTTTTTAGACCATATTCGGTTTCTATTTCAAATTCATTATGACAATGGTCAAGGAGGACATTATATAATCATATCCATAAAAATAATATTGAAATAATTATTATATTTATAAATAAATTATTATTTTAAAATCAATCATTAAATATCGTTATATAAAAATGGACCAACATTATGATCACGAGGAATGTAACTCATACGTACGCTTGAGTAACATTTGAATTTTCATTGATTATTATCAAAATAATTTTTTTTAAATAAATAATTAAATTTAATTGTGACACAAAGATGATATAGTAATATAATTATTAATTAAAAAAATAAAATAAATGATATTAATAATATTAAAATAAATATAATTTGAAATGTTTTAAGCAATCCAATTATTCTATGGATTAGTTTTACATATTATAGATGAGTTTATTTAATTTTTTCAAAGAAATAAATTAATTATTATTTCTAAAAATTTATGTAATTAATAGTATCAATATGTCCATAATTCGTAACTTAAAGTATAAAATATATAATTAAATGGTATAAAATATATAAATAATACATGAATTAGAAAATATGTTTGAAAATGCCAAAAAGGTCATTAATTACTCATTCATTGTGGTTTGGAATTACGAGGTATTTATTTTACCTCTCAAATTGTAGTATAATTACCTAAATAGTATGAGTTAAAAGGGGTTAAAACATAATGATGGGGATTAATGAATTTTCAAAACCTATCTATTTATAATTGGATGATGTGGATCCAACCCAAAATCATATTATATCTATAGTACATCAGGTTGGGACCATTCAATATTGATATATAAATTATATTAATTTAATAGTTTTTATAATCCTAAAGGTTCCCATCCTCTCTCCTATACAAATTCACCCATTACTCTCTATTAATCACATATACAAAACCATTCGGTTTATAGAATATCTATTCAAAATGCTTGTAATAATCCGTACTCACATTATGGGGGATTTATTTTATGAATAACACCCTTCATTGAGGTGTTAAGGTGTTATGAAATGTGATCATCCGAAGGAAAGGTAATGTTTTTATCTAATCATTTCTATTTTATTTATTATTCAACTTCAATTAAATAATATTATTCCTTTATTAAATAATAAATAAATTATTCTAAATATACTGAGATTTTATCATTGTAATATCATCACCTAAATACATATCCATTTCCATTAAATGGGAATGGAATTTATTGTTGATGCGTATGTGTGAACAACCACCTCCACGAACTGATATGATTTTATTTCCATAAAAATATCTCTTGAGTGGTTATAAAGATGTAATTTATGTTCATATTTGATATTAATTGAATGTAAATAATTATATATAAATGAAATATCATTTACATTTCCTTTCCATGTGTATAAAAATGATAACATCGGCCGTGCGTACGTGGGAACTATAATATCCAAGAAGTGATGTGACTTATTTTTATTCATTACATAAAATCCTATGATATATATATATATATATATTCAAAATAATAACATTACATTAATTATTTTTTTATCATTATAGAAAGGTAAAATAATACTTAACTTCTCTCCATAATGATCAGTGAACAATTGAAAAAGTTAATCATGTATATGTACAACTTACCGTCCCCATGAATATAACATTGTTCATTTTTCATAACTAAATTTAGTGGTTAAATTTAATAGAATATCTGATATATAATAATGCTAATAATTTCATGAATATTATTCAAGATATTATGGACTAATGACCACATGGACTAGTGACATCAAACAATGTTCATTTTGAACACAAGTACTGGATATCGACAAAACGTTTGATGTGAACCTAAATCATTATGTAATTTTTATAATATGGTAATAAGTGATACAAAAAATGACCATCAAAACATTTTCTAAAAAAGGAATAAATAGACCACAATTTATTATTCATGACGACAAATATTGTATTAGATGATTCAAACTTGAGGTAAGGGACTTCATCTCAATCTTCTTTAATTGAGTAATTTCTTGATAATATACAACTTTATTATTTTATTATGTGTATATATAGACACTATGAAATTAGCTATCCACAATTTATCTATAATAATTTTATTTAATTTTTTTGGTAATTTTATTAATTAATGGATACTAATATTTATATTTTCAATGTTGTATAAGAAACCTTGAATTTTTAAAGATTTAAATATAAAATATTTTCTTCATGATATTAATTTACATATTTATTAATATTGATATAAAGTGATTATACATTACATTTAATTTCTATCTATTAATTTCATTTAATTATTTTGAAAAAAAATATTTTTATATGAAGTGTTTTAAATTATTTACAAAATTAAAAAATGAATATATTTTTCAATATATACGGCGATAAAAAACTCTCTATCGTGGTAACAATCATTTGATATTCGGATTCCTCTATAAGTATAAATTTTTTTAAAAGGAAATGAAATCCCCTATTACCTTTTTGGATGTTTTTGTATAGAATTTTTTTAATGTGAATTATCTATTTCAATATCTTGAAAAGATTTATCAGGATTTCAGAAGAAATGTTGTGAATGAAATGTAGATAATTGTAATCATTTATGAGTTATGATTATATAATGGTACATGGAAATTTTATAGGTGGTTACATGATAAAAAAAATATAGGTGATAAACTGATAACCCAAATATGGACGACTCTATGATAAACCATGGATTAGTGGTTTTATTATAACCTCCAATGCATTTGGTATGAAGTCGACCATATGATTATTCCATTTATATATGATTATTTCGTAAGTTACCTTTATATGATATATGTGAATTATATGGGTCTTAAAGAAATAGTTAGATAATAAAAATCTTTAGAAATGAGCTTATATTTAGTGATGAGTTTTTACTACTTCCTAAAAGAGAAAGTATTACTATATGATAAAGTATTAATGGTTTAAATGTTTTCACAAAGCTAAACATTTTCCTTCTTTTTGAATCCCTTACTTATATTTTTTTCTCATCCCAAACTGTTGAAATTTTTTTAACATGATATATAGAAGAATAGTTTCATGGATGAGATCATGGAAAAGTTAGGATGATTAAAAGTTAAACAAAACTGTGTTTCTTTTTAAATGTTTTTTGATATATGAAAAAATTGGATAGTGAGTAGAAGTATCTAATTTGTAATATAAGAGTTTTTATGTAATAGTTATGGACTAATTTTCTAAAGATCTAAACCTAAAAAGATCCTCAATGTGAAATAAATTAAAAATATTGACATAACTTATTGTTTTGTAATTTTTATGGATGGGGCCTTATTTGTTCGGATACATGTACTATTTGGATTTTTTTTGAAAATTAACATTCGAAGTGAATCACTTATATTTTCAATAATTGACTATTATTTGAAAAAATAAAACAATCTTATTCATACTCCTCTTATTATATACCTTCATGAAAAAATAGCACTATAATTTCTTCCCCAAGATAACCGAAATAGTTATGTAGTATCTTAAACTTTTTCTTCATGACAATTAAATGGATTTTGGAAAGATCACATACAAAGACTAAAGGTATATGTAATTGTAATGTCATAGTTCTTCAAAAAAGTAGGATCATGTGATAATTGTTTCTTGACATGATATAAGTTTATCTTCAGTTATATTCATTACATGAAAGATTTATGTATAAAAATAAAAAATCATGAGGTTTATGAGGCTCACAAGACCTTAATTCTTATTCACAATTATTAGAATAAAAACTCCATATTCTTCATGTATCCAACATGGAGACGATGTTTTTGTTAGAAAAATTGAGATCTCTCTAACTCAAATGAATAAACTCAAAACCTATTCCTAACAACTATATTTATGGATGCATTGATCACAACCTCTCATATAATTTTTATATTGATACATTATTTTAGAAAACATCCACCAACATTATTTCACCATTAGTAGGATCATATTCATTGACGAAATTCATTCATACAGTATTCAAATTACATGAATGTATTTGGGATGATCTAAAATAGCTCACAACAAAAAAATAAACTCCAAATATTTATTTTAAATATACTATAAATTATGAGTGTGATATGTATTATCTAACCTCATTTAAACTCATGTGATGCATCACATATCCAAATTCATAGAGATATTTGATCAGAGAAAAATATGATGTTTCTATGCATTTCAAAGATATAAGAATATTAATTATGAATTTTATTCTCGTATATTTATAGAACATTAATGAGAAATACTTAACTGTACTCTCCACTACATTAGTTACTCGATAAAAAAGTGTGGTCATCACCCGAATACAAATTTCACACAACCATCATGGGTTGTACCAACCTATTTCATTGTCTTCTTGGGTAATAACTTTTATACATTGTAAAAACATTATGATACCCATAATCTCTTAAAATTATCTTATAATCATATAACACCATGTTTGGATAAGATAATTGTCATCCCACATTGAAGACCTAGGTCTCATATGCATTGTTGAGGTGGGTCATTTGTTGGCTATGGATTAGCCATATTTGTTAACAAAAACAATTTAATATTAAATAAATTACTATATATATAATTTAAATAGAAAATATAATAAGTAATCCATATAAATATAAAATTCACCATCTCAAAACATCCTTTAATACATATTATTCTTAATTCCTCAAAAAATTCTCTAATTATACTAATGAAAAAAATATATTTTTTTTAGACTTAAATAAATTCTACACATCAATTGTTATTGTGAAAATATGAAATTCCTAAAAAATATGTCGATGATTAAAATATTATGAACAAATTAACAATTATCATAATTAATTTCAAAACACTTTTTTGGAATCCATTTCAATATCATAAAAAAATATCTCTTTGAAAACAATGATGGAATAAATGGTGACAGAATTCATAATATCAGATATGTTGATATTAAAATCAAATCATCGGCCAAGAAATAAAAATTTTCATCATTGTTGTATAAGATACCTCCTTATTATTTTTAATATAGAAATCAAGACCTATCCCTAAAGTTTGAAGGCGTATCCCAAATAAAACAACATTATTTTCTCATGAAACCCACTAATTCTTTATTTTTCTATACAATATCAAACCCCACAAATCACTAGTTTATATCTAATAATTTACCATATGATAAAATGGGTTAATTTTACATAACAGAATTTTACCATAATTATCATTATTGTAATAAAAATATATGTAACTCCAATACTTTATCCTATTTCAATAAAATGGTCACATGATCGTAACACATACATATAATGATGGTTTATGGTTAAAGGAATACATTGACAAATGTTTTATGTAATTAGTAAACATCCATATCAAAATAAAAAACATAAATATTTCAAATTGTTTAATGATAAATAAATAGAATATCATTATGTGTATGAATCCAAAAATATAAAACCATATAGATTAATGGTATATAGTTAGTAAATAGTATCCCTAAACCATTAATGTCTGAAATCAAGTTGAAACCCCTTCAATCAAGGAAATTTATAATAGGGAATTAAAAAATAAATTCATTGGGGTAATAGTTATTCACATTCACTATGGATGTATAGAGAAGGAAATTTTTGTGATACATCATATATTTAACATAGAAGTCTGCTACATAATTCATCAAGTGAATCGAGGATGATCATTTCAAAAAATTATTATCCTAGGTGTAATAATGTAAAACCATAATCATGTTCATGTAGAGAAGATGCATTATTTCGAAAGGATACTTGAAAAAATATCATGTAATAAGGGATAAATAATATAATCTTTTAAAACTATGAGTTCAATCTCCTAAATTATAAATATATATATTTATTAATGAATAAATCATGTAACATAATTTCCATGAGCATAAATATTTTTTAATATGAAAGAAAAATACATTTAAAATCATAAAAGTTCTTTTATAAGAAAATCAGCATCGATGTAAAATATATTCTTTCATGTAACATTAAAAAATAACATTTGAAAATGTGAAGAGAAATATTTTCAAAAAAAAATTAAAAAATTATTTCCAATAATGGTTCCATGAAAATTAAATAACATTTTATATTAAAAAATCTGAGCCAATAATGAAACATTTTTTTTAAAAAGTACTATTACCACATAAATATATTAAAATAAAATTTTATTAAAGATCATATAGTAAAACAAATTTTTATACTAAATTATAATTTTCATAAATCTTATTATAAAATATTACGTTTTAAAATTATATTGGGGATGAATCTGAGAAAACATAAAGATGAAAAATTATAAATTATTGAATGAAAGTAGTGTTAACAAAAATCCTTTCAATGGGAATAGAAACTAAGTCATATTCCATTTGAGCAAGGTAACCTAATTTTTAATAGTAATTACAATTAAAAAAATATATATGATAAATATATTTTTAATGAAAATAAAATAGAACATACAATAAAAATATTGTAAAAAAATGTATTATGTCCCAAATATTGGAATTTGAGACCAATATATACATTACAACCATGTAATAATATGATTAAAAACCCCTATAACGATATGAATTAAAATGAAATATTAAATAACATTAGTAATGATATTATATTAATGAAAAATATTATACTGGTACTAGACATATTATTCTAATGAAATCATGGTGTGTGATAAGAAATTTTCCACATCGTATTGATAATTGAGAAAAAAAATCCTTACCATTTATCCTAGATTCCATGCAAACACTCTAAACTCCATAATAAAAAAATATAGATATCATAATAACTTACTTCAAAAAATTAATCATATCTTTTCAAATTTATACCATACATTTATAATCATTTTCTATATGAATTCAAGTTAGTTATTAGCCATATTAAATATTGGATGTAAGCAATATTGATCATTTTAAAAAACATTTTAAAAAAATTGTTAACATTAATTATTGTAAAAATGTGATTATTAAACTATAATTAAATTAAATGTAATATATTTTTCAGGATATTTATATCGGTTCATTTTCATTCCATGGAAATTTTGGGTACATCCTATGAAGATGAAATTTGTGATGATCAGTTTTCTATTATTCATAAATAAAGAATCAATTTTATTTAATTATGAATATTATAAAAAAATGATTCAATAAGAAAATAGAAAAATAAATAATTATTTAATTCACTAGATTATTTATTAAAATAAATTAAATATTTATATTCACCAATGATATAAATTGGTATCACTATTCATGTAGTTTTATAAACTATCCCAATGAAGATCTTCCCTAGTTAAGGGATGATTATGAATTGATTAATTCTAATTTCATTATAATAGAATCATGATTATATGATTTCGTTTTTAATTTTGTGATATATTATAATTTTAAATGATTATAAGAAAAAGATAACCTATATAAAGATATTTACTAGAAATAAAAAATAATATTTTCTTCTAAATATCATTTTTTATTTTTTGAATTTACCCATGTAATTTATTTCTAATATTGTAAATAGTTTTTTAAATTTTATTATACCATAATAATATAATTTTAATCATATTAATAAATTAAACTCATCTTTTTTTCCTTCTATGTAAGGTGGTGATGAAAGAAATAGAAATCAATAATTCTATGGATGTCATATTTCACACGTTCTCTAGATGAAGATTTTATTTTTTATAGAATGGGTAAAATAATAAATATTTATTATCATTTAATGATTTAAAAGATTCCATTAATATTGTAATTATTTATTTAAACCACTTTTAGGATCTAAATTTTATGGGTGTGAAGGAAAACAAAACACATTTCATCATGGATGTGATAGTCCACACAACACAAGAATGATAATATCATTTTACCTAAGGGAAAATGAAATGGTGGTTAATTATTATACCAACATTACTATTTCATTCCAATATAAGAATGATATATAAATTTTAATTTTATTAATTTGAAATAAATTTTATTGAACAAGAATTACAAATATAGTAATATTAATGATAAATAATTCATTTGAAATTTATAAATATTTTATTGATTTATTTCCTTTAAAAATGTAGTTAAAACTATAAGGAATGTTTATTTGTGAATACTAAGAAAGTGAAGTAATATTTTGGAGGGTATTGGGATGTTTAAATGTTCAAATAAGTGGGGTATAGTTAGTAAAGATGTAATGAATGTATAATAACATTTAGAAGTGAATGGGATTGAAATATTGTTAATTCCCAAAAGGATTCAATAAAGGTATTCCACTTTGAAGGAATGTTTCTCCAAAACATTTAAAAAACTCATATGGGAATCTATAAGGCCCAGAAAAAACTAAACTACCCATTCCCACACATGTTAAAAACATGTTCATTTTCCTTCACTCTTAGTTAAACCCTTTTTACATTTTTTATTATCACTATGGTAACTAGTTTGTATGAAATTAATGTATACTTTGTGATGTGTTAAATAATAGTAATAATTATATAATTTGAACATGAGATTATAACATTTAAAAATAATATATTATATGTATTTCCATATGTGATTAAAATTAATTTTAAAATACTAAATGTACAACATATTAACATAAAATTTATTAAAAATATAACTTATGTCATAAAATTATAAATATGTGGTTTTATGTAACAACCAGAGATATTATGTTGTATATTTTCTTTAAAATAAACTTAATCTCTTCGATATCATGAGGTAAACCCAACTGTAAGACTAAAAGAACTATAAAATCGTATACTATTATAAATTATCCATTATATTAGAAGTTATTAATAACACTAACTAATTATTATAATTATATTGTATATAAATGTATTAATTATCAACATATATGAAATAAAAAAAAACTCCATTTTAATACAAGTGATGTTTTTTATGAAAAACATCATTTATTTAAAAAAAAATTGTGTTTTAAAAACCTATATTAGAATTTATATATCTCCATTATATAAAATTTATTTGAAATAATAAATTTCTTTTTGAAATCATATTGTCAAAATAATCTTATAATTAATTTTTTATAATTTTGAGAACAGTTCGTTTTTCAATTAATAGTGAAAAAATGATATTTCTTAAAAAATTACATATCATTTATAGAATTTTAAATGTAAAATTTCTTATAAATTTGTTTTAACATTTAAATTAGTTCATTTATATAAAAGTTAAAACAGTTTAGGTTATTCTAATAAATTATGTATTAAATTCCAATATAAAATATTTTTATATGTAGGAAAACTTTTCCATTAGAATTTTTTTTCACTGAGTCTATGTGATTAAAAATAAATTAAATTATATCTATTCGATTAATTTATTTCTTAAAAATTGATTCCATAATTTTCATCATAATAATTAATTGTATACAAAATTGAACTTAGTTTTTAGTTAAATAATTAGTAAAAATAGTTAAAATTATTTACCTCAGATAAGGTTAAAACGAGATTATTATGGTATTAATATAATAAGACAAGGGTTAAAAGGTCAAAATAGTCATAAAATGATTATTTTATATCCATATTTATACCAAACATCTACTTATTTTTGATAGAAATAGATTTTGTACCATTGTTTCATATGAAAAAAGGTTAAAATTTATTCTATACAACCCCCCCCCCCCACATACAAAAGGGAACCCCCTATCCTCTCTTATTTAGACATAAAAAGACAACTGGATATGAAAATACATTCCAAAATACCCTATTCACATCCCTCCCCAAGATCTAGATTGAATTACCTGATTATAAAACCATTCGAGGAAATCATTAGGTATAAACCAAAGCAGTTTCTCTAATTAAGTGGTATAGGTCATATCCATGTGTCTTCATTTTATTTATTCTTCTATAAAAATAAATTACATTCCAAATAATAGAATACTATATCAAAAGTATAATCTATATATTTAGATGTAATTATGTTAAAGGAATAACCTAAACCAACATCCACTTCCATAAAATGGGAAACAGAATTTCTTATCGTGTGTACACCGAACTACTGCCTCGCAAATCGAGGTAACTCATTTCCAATAATTTTTTCTCACAATTAAATATAATGATGTATGAAATATCTCTCTATATATATAATATAATTATAATTCATGAATTATAATTTCACATATACCTTTTTAACTTCTAGTCCATTGGAAAATGATAATGTCATTCATGCCCCCATGTAGAGTACCACTTCCACGAATCGATGGGATAGTTGTTATATTTTTCATGGAGAGTAATAATAATTTATTTAATGAATATATATTATATAAAATTTATAATAATTAATAATGACTTTTTGAAAATTTATTATCTTTATTTGGTTCCATACAATTGAAAATAATATAAATAACATCCCCATGTGTGTACGACCTACCATCCCCATGGTCGGGGTAACTCATTTTTTATCTGTAAATTTTATGGAATAGTATATATATATATATATAGAATTAAAAAAATTATATCATTGATATAATTTTTGGAGATTTTGGAACCATTATCAAATTACATGGACTGAATCTATGAAACCAAAACAAACATGAAAAAAGAAGTTATTACATGTAGTAATAACGTTATAAAAATAAATAAAAGTGTGATAAATATAATTTATGTAAATCATATATGGTATGATATATATTATTAATTTTAAATAATGTATTTATAATAATTTTATATTTATTATACAGGAGGCTCATTCATGTACATTGGAAATTGGACCTGATGTGTGGGTTTATTTTCTATGTTTTACTTTTATAGGGCATGATCTATATTAAACAATTATTTTATTTTTGTCATGTATATGTTTTTAGTTGTATAGGTTATAACTTGAATAAATTTATCCTCATTGTTTTTATTTTTTCATAGGATTTATTTACATTATAGAAGCTTATTATTAAAAAGTTACCAATTTAGAAAGGGTTTATTTCATAATCTCATAATTATTTGGGATTGTTTATATTTAAGGCTACACTAGGAGAATTATATGAAATTTATATAATAACCCAAAAAATATTTATTCTCTGGTTCTTATTCAGTAATAATTTTTGGTTATATAATAGTTTTCCACCTTTGGTCTTTAAAATTATTAAGAAAAGTTTTTCATGAAAAGAAAACATTATTTATTTCATTGGTTGAGAAAAATGTATCTCCATTAACAATGAGTTATAAAAATAAATTCAAATTTCTTTAACATTAACCAAATTATTTAGTAAATGAAATTTTACCCATGTTTGAATTTATAATTTTTTTAGTGAATCTTCTTTTAATTTTCCGAATGTGGTAATTTTATCCTTTCATCAAAAATGTGACAAAAATGATTTTTAAAATATGAAACATATATAGCATTACCTACTATCAATACCAGTAATTATATTTTATATTCCATTAAATGCCAAAAAATTTATTTTTTAATGAAAATATATTTCCTAACATTTCATAAAATATATATTTTATATGTGATTTTCAAAGTGAAATGTTTATTTTCTTCAATATTGTGTTTAATGAAAATTTTATGGCATTTAAATTCATTAATGATGAAAACCCTAAATTTAAATTATGATCCATTTGAAATATACTTAAATGATACCATCTATATTATTTCTCTATATATTATATGATTAGTTTTAGAATGGTATAATATTTTTATACAATTTTCCATTGTAATATGGATAGTTTATGTTCAATATGATTATTGATATGAGAAATTATTAATATTTAAAATGATGGGTTTTAAATATGAATGTATATATTGAGTGTGTTATCCCCTTTCATATGAGGAATTTGTTGGACATAGTATGTTATAGGGGTGTTTCTATAGACTATAGATGCATTGGTAGGTCTATTGTTACAAACTAGCTTGGGATATTTGCCGATGTCTTACCCATATAAACAATATTTCTTTGAAAAAGTTTGTGATGGTGGGGTTATGATTTCTAAACTTATTAATTCAATTATAATGAGATTACTAATTTATTTCCTTGTGATTATGAGATTAGTTACAATATTCATGGATAGGTATCAAGATTATGTATTATTTCTATTTTATTATTTTGATCATTATTTATTTTAACCATATTATTCTTCATGTAGAATTTATTGATTAAATGAAATGTGTTTCAATTATTAAAAATATTGTATTTATTATGCCTTCCTTGTTCATGATATATTCTAATATTGTCATATGATTACTAAAAGATTAAGAACAAACCTTATATTCCATTTACCCCTTATTATAGGAATTGTGTTATGATTTTTATACACGGATACATAAGAGGATATAATGGTCTTCCACAAGAATATTAATAAGTTTTATTTGGTTTTATAATATTTAAGGTGAATTATAAAAATGTATAATATTTTTTAAGAAAATTAAACTATTCAATCCTTTAGTAGTGTTATTACATTATTTATCAAAAATATTGTAACGCCCCGACCCGAGTTACCCAGAGTCGGTGCATTATTACATAACATTGGCATGATCACAAGAAAGATCAATTCTCGAAAGACCGATTGGTTTAGTAGCCTTGGAAACACTAGATATATTCATAAGTTTTACATTACATCATAAAATGAAAAACTACTACAACAACATAATGTTTCCACAGTCCACACTGTAATCCCCTCATAATATCCCTGCAGGTCATTCATAACTTACATCTTCACTTCCTGGGAAAAATAAAACATAGAAAAGGGGTGAGCTCAAATGCCCAGTAAGGATAACAATATAGCGGAAACTTTTATAAATAAGAATAAACTTTTAAGGCAATGTATAACTAAAACAAAATCCTTTCAAACATGAACTTTCAACATGGTATGGCATAAATAAAATGAAATAATTCCATTTACTTATTCACATGGATATTCTACTAATCGAATAATCACATGCAAAATCAATAACCACTTTCATAATGTTGGAATGCATAATGCCAGACTATCATAACCACATAGCCAAGGCCTCGTGCCAAAACTACAAATAAGATTTTGTCAAGGCCTTGTTCCAAGACACTAGTTTGTCTCATGAGACCTACCGATGCATCGAGGAGATATAGCGGGCTCCACCCGTCACTTATTAAGTCCAATGCATTCCCATATGAAAAGGTTTAAACATAACGTAAACATTCGTATTAAACTAGCATACGAAATGTCAATACTTTCACCACAAACCATGAATGGTATAAAAATAGCACATCCACAGTCAAAAATAATTCATTCGATACAATATGGAAGATTGTATTGTATCACATTAACCTCAATCAATAATAATGAAGGATGTTGACATAGATGAAAATAATCATCAAAACTATTTGAGAGAAATATCCCCCTTTTCTTGAAAACATTTAAAAGTCACACTATTTGTCAAGAAGCCATTTAAAAGTATATTTTTGAATCAAAGTGTCCCATAACACTTTGAAACTTTTAAAAGGAGTTTTAATTTCAAAACTTTAATGTCCATATAAATAAATCCTTAAAACCATTTTTAAAATATGGACATTAATGAGCATGATTTAGAAGAATAATTCTTTAAAACATTTTAAAATGGTATTTTGGTTAGAGTTTCTAACCAAAAGAGAGACACTTGAATACAAATAATTGAGGTAATCAAAACATTGTAATATCATGAGAATAAAGTAACTCATGATATACTATGTCAAAGTACATTATATACACCACATAAAAGTGATTTGGTGTATATCATCAAAGAAGTCTCAATGGAATGTAAATTGAGATGAAATTTCTCAAAAAGGTTGTATCCTTAGGTTAAGGATAAATAAATGACATAATTATGTGTGACAAATATAAATACACTAAATATGATTGGATATTCAGTGTAAAACAATCAAAGGACATTCACACATATTCTTGTAAAAACAATACCAATGAATTGGATGTTTAACTCGACAAATGGAGAATGAGTTAAAATTACTCTTATCAAATTCATATCAATGACTTGAGAATTACCAATGGAGTGATTATGTGTATCAAACTTCTATCCACAGGAAGGGGAGTGGAAATTATGACATAATCAAATGAATAGTGATTCCACACATAATCTTGGGGTAATATAATCAATGAAATATGTGTAAAGCCAAATGAGTGGAAATTGATATCTCAAATTCCCTTATCGATTAGGTAACTTACGAAACATACACCCATGAAAGAAGTATCATACCATGATGATGTAAATACCCATAAATTAAATTATATTACACAATGAATACGATCATGGGCAGTACACATACACCACATGCAATAATTAAGTGGTGATCAATGGAATTCTCACGGAATTAAAAGTGAGATAAGAAAACCCTTACCTTGTACTTTTCCTTGGTTGGGGTAGGTTAACCTCCTGTATAATGGTGAAATAGTTGTTATTAAATTATACAAGAATCATATATATTAATATGATATCATATATGATCTTTTAACATTGATTTGTTAATAATATCTTAGAATTATCGTCGTTTCGGGAGTTAACTTACTCATTTTCTTTTATATGTTTTGTTACATAAGCCATGGTTGTTGTATCTTATTCATATCCAGAATGATATCCAGTCCTTAAACATAATTTTTAAATCATCAAATGATAATTATACATGAATGGATACGATGGAGAATGAATCTGTTCGTGGAGACGGTAGTCCGTACGTACGCACGAGCGACAATATCATCCTTTTGATATTAAAATAATATATAAATGGATGGTATATCATATATACAGAATCATTAACATGTTATATTTATTATTTACATGAGTTACACATCATTATTATACCCATCCAAATAATATTATATTGAATAACAATTACACCACGACGTGGAGACGGTAAGCCGTACGTACGCACGTATGGTGACATGTTATTCAAAGGGTGGATAGAATACTGAATATGATTGTACCATATTTATAATAACATCACAGTATATGTGAGATACTGGAGTTATTATTTTAGAATGGTAAGAACAAAGGAAGAAGAAGTGGAAGAAGAAATGAACTTGGAGAAGGGTGGTGAAATCATTACCTCTTCTTCGGGTTCTTCCTTTTGATTTGATCAAAAGGGCTCCTTAGGTTGGCTTTCTGATCAAACTAAGGCCTCTAGGTTGTAGTGAGGGATGTTGGGAGAGTATTTGGGCAGAGTTTGGCCGAACCAAAAGGCTTGAGAGGTGTGAAGAAATGAGAAGGAGGAGTGCCCTTTTATAAGAGGGGTGAGGGGCACCTTTGGGAAAGCTAGAAATATTAATTTATAATAAATTCATATTCGGTTTCTAATGGCTCCAAAGTTGACTATTCAAAGGTTAAGGTGGGGATAGGTCGAAAACCACTCAACCAATAGAATTTATACAGGTTTGGGTACTTATATTAACCTTATCTTTAAGTATTAACTCTATGTTAATTAGTTTCACTTTTACAATGTCTCTTTGTATTTTTATATAATATGGTTAATAAACTTACTATATACATCCAAGCGACCCCCAAGTGGTGCTTTAATGAGGAACCTATCATAATTTAAGTCTCTTGGCCGAACCTTATATTTTTAAGAATTTAATATCAATTAATAATATAATATTTATTTTAAGAACTCTTTTATGTCAATTTTGACACTATTCAATAGTTGATTTTTGTGAAACTCCTAACAGATTGATTACTTCGAAAAAAGTCAATTAAATCAATCCTAATATATCATATTATCATAGAAAATTAGTTTAATTCATTAAAAGTTTCATATTATAATTATTTGGGTATTTATAAGATCAATTATTTTTATTTTTCACTATTTTAGTAATTACTGCATCATCATTGTGTCATAAATAAAATAAATTATTTAATGTCTAAAAATTATAAATAAAATATCATTATGTAGGAAAGCTTTTTAGCTTTCTAATGAATATTTATAATCGAAAAGACAACATGTATAACCCTATGTAAAAATTGTTCTTCTAAAAGATGTAAGCTTATGCCATTTTTATTTTTATTTTAACTTTATTAATATAATGTGTCATTATCACTTACAAGTGGATCCATGGGGTCCCAAAATAGACCCAAAGATGCCCATGGTCGACCATGTATCAACCAATAGGGTTACGACACGTTTTAAGGTAATTTAGTATTATTATAATATTATTTTTTAACCCTTATTTACCGGATTTACCCTTAACCATGGTAAATAAAATATTTACCGCAATAATTATTCAAAATGTCTAAAAATAAAAGTTACCTATTTACACAATTTGAACATCCTGATTCCAAATATGGAATCCATTTTTCTAAATTCAAAACACAGAAGTGGCAGAAATTAATTTAAAATTAATTCCCGCTGTCAAAACAAAAAGCGTGTTTTTAAGAGATAATAACTATCAAAAGATTGACACTTGTTTATGTTTGGTTTAATTGTAAAATTATGTCCAATGACCAACATTATATTAAATGGTAAAAATATATTCTAAATATACTTTAAAACCACTCAAATTCACAATTTATCAATATTAATTATTTTGATTAAAAAAGTTGTTTTTAATTAAAATTTAGAAATTTTCACTATTCATCAAAATATGAAAGTTATCCGAAATGTACCAAAATTTCACCCTAGGCTAATTTTGATATTCCGAATCCAAAAATGAAGTCTATTTTGAAATATAGAATATATATGATTTTAAAAAGTAGGTATTACTATTCCCAACGGCTAGTTTAATTAGTTGTGGTGTGTGTTAGAACTCGAGGTTGCGTACAACACACACTATCGCATTATTCGAAGGGAAATGTACCGTAGAAGCTTGGGGTGTTACATTCTCCCCTCCTTCAAATAATTGCGTCCTCGCAATTTCTAGGGTATTACTGCATAAAAAGACTCGGGTGGTTCTTCATCATAAGTTCCTCGGGTTCCCACGTTGCCTCTTCCATCTTATGGTTTCTCCACAAAACTTTTACCAGACGCGTCATCCGGTTTCTCAGTACTTGTTCTCTCGTATCAAGAATCTTGATGGGCTCTTCGCAATAAGACAGATCGGGTTCTAGTTCTAAGTCTTCATAGGTGAGTACATTCGTTGGGTCAGGCATGTATTTCCTCAACAGAGATACGTGGAACACATCGTGAACTTTGGAGAGACTTGGCGGCATTGCCAATCGGAAAGCTACAGCCCCAATTCGTTCTAGAATTTCGAAAGGTCCGATGTACCTGGGACTCAATTTACCTTTCTTACCAAAACGTATGACTCCCTTCCACGGAGATACTTTCAGGAAAACATGATCACCGACTTGAAATTCCAAATCCTTCCTTCGATTATCGGCATAGCTCTTCTGCCTACTTTGAGCTGCTTTGATGTGATTTTGGATTACCTTCACCTTTTCCACCGTTTCCTCCACCAGTTCTGGGCCTACAAGTTTTCTTTCACCAACGTCATCCCAACAGGTTGGTGTACGACATCTCTTTCCATATAACGCTTCATATGGTGCCATCTGAATACTCGAATGGAAGCTATTGTTATAGGAAAATTCTACTAGTGGTAAATATTGATCCCACATACCCTGAAAATCAAGTGAGCAAGATCTCAACATGTCCTCTAAGGTCTGAATAGTCCGTTCTGATTGTCCGTCTGTCTGAGGGTGGTAAGCAGTGCTCAAATGAAGTTCAGTATCCAGGGATTTCTGAAGACTTTTCCAAAATCTTGAAGTAAAACGGGGATCACGATCAAAAACAATCGATAGGGGTACTCCATGAAGTCTCACAACTTCATTAATGTATAGTCTTGCTAGACGTTCCAGGGGTAGATCTTCTCTTATAGCAAGAAAATGTGCTGACTTGGTAAGACGATCAACAATATCCCATATTGCATCGTTCCTTCTAGGAGTCTTTGGTAGCCCCATGACAAAGTCCATTGTAATATTGTCCCATTTCCACTCCGGTATGGGAAGAGGTTGCATGACTCCTCCAGGCTGTTGCCTTCCAGCTTTCACTTGTTGACAAACCATACATCTTGACACAAAATCAGCAATATCCCTCTTCATGTTGTCCCACCAAAAATGTTCCTTCAAATCTCTATACATTTTGGTGCTCCCAGGGTGTATAGAGAAATTGGAACTATGAGCATCATCCAGCAATTCTCTTTTTAGATCAGGTATATTGGGAACACAAAGTCTCTTCCCGAATTTCAAAATTCCATCTTCATACGCAAAGTCTCTCAATCTCCCATCATTCACAGCTTTAATCTTCTTTTGGAATTCTTCATCATCAGTCTGAGAACTCTTAATCCTTTCTAGTAAAGATGGTTTGGCAACCATTTGAAAAAGCATTGATGTTTCACCTTCCCTGGTTATTCCCATGTCCATCTTCACTAGCTCCATGAAAATTGGATCCCTTTCAATTCTAATATTGTTCAAAACTCCATGGTCTTTTCTACTCAAAGCATCTGCACCTTGTTTGCCTTCCCTGGGTGGTAGTGTATCGTACAATCATAATCCTTGAGTAATTCAAGCCATCTCCTTTGCCTCATGTTGAGTTCTTTTTGTGAGAAAATATACTTCAAACTCTTGTGATCAGTATAAATCTCACATTTTTCACCATAGAGGTAGTGCCTCCATATTTTCAAAGCAAAGATCACTGCTGCTAATTCGAGATCATGAGTAGGATAGTTTTGTTCATGAATTTTCAACTGTCGTGATGCATAGGCAATAACTCTATCATTCTGCATAAGGACACAGCCAAGTCCTTTCTTCGATGCATCACTATAAATAACGAACCCATCATTCCCCGATGGTAGAGTCAATATAGGAGCATTGACTAATCTTCTCTTCAGTTCTTCGAAACATTCTTCACACTCTTTTGTCCAAACAAATTTAACCCCTTTACGTGTGAGCTTCGTTAATGGGTTAGCCAATTGGGCAAAATTCTGGACGAAACGTCGATAATAACCTGCCAAACCAATAAAACTACGTACCTCAGTTATACTCGTAGGTGCTGGCCATTCTTGGATTGCCTTGGTCTTAGAAGGATCAACAGAGATTCCATCTTTAGAGACAATATGGCCAAGAAAAGAAATCTCCTGAAGCCAGAATTCACACTTGCTAAACTTCCCATATAATTCATGCCTCCTCAGAGTCTTCAAGATAATGCGCAAGTGATTTTCATGATCTTCGTAGGTTTTGGAGTATTCCAAGATATCATCAATAAATACCACCACAAATTCATCGAGATACTCCTTGAAAACTCTATTCATTAGATCCATGAATACAGAGGGTGCATTAGTCAATCCAAACGGCATTACAGTAAACTCGTAATGCCCGTACCTGGTTCGAAATGCTGTTTTCGGAATGTCTTCCTTCTTCACACACAACTGATGGTATCCAGATCGAAGGTCAATCTTTGAAAAGTATTGAGCTCCATGCAGTTGGTCAAATAAATCATCAATACGAGGTAGGGGATACTTGTTCTTTATCGTTATAGCATTGATCTCCCTGTAGTCGATACATAACCTCATAGATCCATCTTTCTTTTTAACAAAAAGAACAGGGGCTCCCCATGGAGAAACACTAGGGCGAATAAATCCCTTATTACTCAATTCCTCTAGTTGTTTCTTTAGTTCGACTAGCTCTACAGTGGACATTCTATAAGGGGTCTTCGATATAGGCCTTGATCCAGGAATTAAATCAATGGAAAACTCTACTTCTCGTTCTGGAGGATGTCCAGGTAAATCTTCCGGAAATACATCTACAAATTCTTTCACAACAGGTACATCCTCTATTTGAACATTCCTTTCCTCACCGATAGTTATTTCATTCTCTTCCTCCCCAATAATTGAATTAAGTTGAGCTACTGGGGGTGGATCTAAATAAGAATTAGGTGGTGACGATTCTGCTCTAAAAATAAGGTGCTCCTTATCATTATCATCAAGAATCGTAACCTCTTTCTTCTTACAATAAATCTTCGCATCATAGTCCGAAAGCCAGTCCATACCGAGGATTATATCAAACTCAATCATAGGTATGACGATGAGATCAGCAGATAAAGAAAATTTATGTGCTCTAATGGGGACTGATTCACAAAACTTTGTTGCAACGATACTTCCCTTAGGAGTTTTAACTGACAACTCCCTTATTAAATCAAATTGGAAATATCTAATTTTCTTAGCAAACTGGGAAGATATGAAACAATGCGATGATCCAGAATCAAATAATGCATTTGCTAAACTTGAGGAAACCATTAAATTACCTGCCACCACGTCTTTCGGAGCTTCTACCTCACCAGTAGTGATAGCATAAGCCTGGCCTTGATCCCTTGGCCTTTTCTGAGGTAAGTTCTCCTGACGCTTAGGACATGCATTTGCATAATGCCCCATCTCCCTGCAATTGTAGCACTGAACGTTGGTAGCTTCCTTCTTCCCCTTGCAATCATGAGCTTGGTGGCCTTTTTCACCACACTTGTAACAGACTCCCATTCCCTTCAGGCAAGCACCGGGGTGTTTCTTCCCGCACTTACCACAAGATGGATATTCAACCTTTCCCTTCTTCCCCTTATTTCCATTCCCAGATTGATCAGCAGGTCTCTTCTTCTCTTGCTTTTCTTTAAAGTCATAAGACATAGAGAATTCATTTTCGGTCTTTATAGCACATGAGACAATGTCTTCGTACGATGAAAAGGATTGTGAGACTAATGCTCGACGGAGAAATGGTTTTAACCCATCAAAGAAACGATCAATCTTACTTCTTGGGTTGCGAATATAATCTCCAGCATACCTCGCTAACCTTGTAAAGTTAGCCTCATACTTTGTGACATTCTCATCCTCCTTTTGTCTCAGACTCAGAAATTGTCTTTCCATATCCGTTCGATGGTCGCGAGGGAAATATTTTTCTAAAAACAGATCTTTGAATTCCCTCCATTCCATATTTGATACTTCATCATCTTCCTTCGTATTTTGAATCAATGACCACCATTGATCAGCATCTCCAGTGAGGCGGTAAACTGCCATGATAACTTTTTCCCTTTCACTGCTCCCCAAAGCCTGAAATATTTTCTCTAAGGAAAATATCCATTGCTCAGCTACTAAGGGATTTGTATTCCCATTGAACGTTGGTGGTTTTTGCCTCATGAATCGATCTAACATTGATCCTCCACGCTGCGGATCAGGGTGCTCCATACGGGTAAGGTTATTATTCATAACCTGAGTAAGTTGTCCCAGTACGGTGATTAGCTGATCAGCACCAGTTGCATCACCAGCCCCACTATAATTATCTTGAGCAGGAGGGCAATCCCTACATGGAGTGCGTGCATTGATACGGTTTCCATTTCTTCCACTAGGCGCCATTTCTAAACAATGGCATAAACTAGATCAGTTTATGAATCAAAATACATAATCCCATACTTATAAAACACTTAACATAAATTGAACTATTTATGGATATAATCCATAATCATAAAAATGTTTTCTTTGAGGAAGTATATACTCATAAACCCTTCATAATGATTTGTAAAGAAAGTGAGAGTTATCCTAAGCATATCCCCCGGGAGTGTCGTAACCAAGAGTGCATCAAGGCCCGTTGTCGTGCACCAGTTCCCGTTCGAGTCTAGCTCAAAGCGGTGTTTTCGGGGTTTACCCCTAGGTACATCTCTGCCAGAGCCGCCTCTACCTGCTCGTATCCAGACAGGGATGTATTGCTCGGAAAACTCACAAAGTCTCTACAATACCAAAATTCTAGGAAGTTCTTCTATACTAATCCTCAAAGTTCATCTTAGGTCTACGTGCTCTAATCAGAGTTTATCTAAATCTAGCTTCCAAGGTTTGTACTAAACTTCCTCTGATACCAACTGTAACGCCCCGACCCCAGTTACCCAGAGTCGGTGCATTATTACATAACATTGGCATGATCACAAGAAAGATCAATTCTCGAAAGACCGATTGGTTTAGTAGCCTTGGAAACACTAGATATATTCATAAGTTTTACATTACATCATAAAATGAAAAACTACTACAACAACATAATGTTTCCACAGTCCACACTATAATCCCCTCATAATATCCCTGCAGGTCATTCATAACTTACATCTTCACTTCCTGGGAAAAATAAAACATAGAAAAGGGGTGAGCTCAAATGCCCAGTAAGGATAACAATATAGCGGAAACTTTTATAAATAAGAATAAACTTTTAAGGCAATGTATAACTAAAACAAAATCCTTTCAAACATGAACTTTCAACATGGTATGGCATAAATAAAATGAAATAATTCCATTTACTTATTCACATGGATATTCTACTAATCGAATAATCACATGCAAAATCAATAACCACTTTCATAATGTTGGAATGCATAATGCCAGACTATCATAACCACATAGCCAAGGCCTCGTGCCAAGACTACAAATAAGATTTTGTCAAGGCCCTGTTCCAAGACACTAGTTTGTCTCATGAGACCTACCGATGCATCGAGGAGCTATAGCGGGCTCCACCCGTCACTTATTAAGTCCAATGCATTCCCATATGAAAAGGTTTAAACATAACGTAAACATTCGTATTAAACTAGCATACGAAATGTCAATACTTTCACCACAAACCATGAATGGTATAAAAATAGCACATCCACAGTCAAAAATAATTCATTCGATACAATATGGAAGATTGTATTGTATCACATTAACCTCAATCAAGAATAATGAAGGATGTTGACATAGATGAAAATAATCATCAAAACTATTTGAGAGAAATATCCCCCTTTTCTTGAAAACATTTAAAAGTCACACTATTTGTCAAGAAGCCATTTAAAAGTATATTTTTGAATCAATGTGTCCCATACAACTTTGAAACTTTTAAAAGGAGTTTTAATTTCAAAACATTAATGTCCATATAAATAAATCCTTAAAACCATTTTTAAAATATGGACATTAATGAGCATGATTTAGAAGAATAATTCTTTAAAACATTTTAAAATGGTATTTTGGTTAGAGTTTCTAACCAAAAGAGAGACACTTGAATACAAATAATTGAGGTAATCAAAACATTGTAATATCATGAGAATAAAGGAATTCATGATATACTATGTCAAAGTACATTATATACACCACATAAAAGTGATTTGGTGTATATCATCAAAGAAGTCTCAATGGAATGTAAATTGAGATGAAATTTCTCAAAAAGGTTGTATCCTTAGGTTAAGGATAAATCAATGACATAATTATGTGTGACAAATATAAATACACTAAATATGATTGGATATTCAGTGTAAAACAATCAAAGGACATTCACACATATTCTTGTAAAAACAATACCAATGAATTGGATGTTTAACTCAACAAATGGAGAATGAGTTAAAATTACTCTTATCAAATTCATATAAATGAATTGAGAATTACCAATGGAGTGATTATGTGTATCAAACTTCTATCCACAGGAAGGGGAGTGGAAATTATGACATAATCAAATGAATAGTGATTCCACACATAATCTTGGGGTAATATAATCAATGAAATATGTGTAAAGCCAAATGAGTGGAAATTGAAATCTCAAATTCCCTTATCGATTAGGTAACTTACGAAACATACACCCATGAAAGAAGTATCATACCATGATGATGTAAATACCCATAAATTAAATTATATTACACAATGAATACGATCATGGGCAGTACACATACACCACATGCAATAATTAAGTGGTGATCAATGGAATTCTCACGGAATTAAAAGTGAGATAAGAAAACCCTTACCTTGTACTTTTCCTTGGTTGGGGTAGGTTAACCTCCTGTATAATGGTGAAATAGTTGTTATTAAATTATACAAGAATCATATATATTAATATGATATCATATATGATCTTTTAACATTGATTTGTTAATAATATCTTAGAATTATCGTCGTTTCGGGAGTTAACTTACTCATTTTCTTTTATATGTTTTGTTACATAAGCCATGGTTGTTGTATCTTATTCATATCCAGAATGATATCCAGTCCTTAAACATAATTTTTAAATCATCAAATGATAATTATACTTGAATTGATACGATGGAGAATGAATCTGTTCGTGGAGACGGTAGTCCGTACGTACGCACGAGCGACAATATCATCCTTTTGATATTAAAATAATATATAAATGGATGGTATATCATATATACAGAATCATTAACATGTTATATTTATTATTTACATGAGTTACACATCATTATTATACCCATCCAAATAATATTATATTGAATAACAATTACACCACGACGTGGAGACGGTAAGCCGTACGTACGCACGTATGGTGACATGTTATTCAAAGGGTGGATAGAATACTGAATATGATTGTACCATATTTATAATAACATCACAGTATATGTGAGATACTGGAGTTATTATTTTAGAATGGTAAGAACAAAGGAAGAAGAAGTGGAAGAAGAAATGAACTTGGAGAAGGGTGGTGAAATCATTACCTCTTCTTCGGGTTCTTCCTTTTGATTTGATCAAAAGGGCTCCTTAGGTTGTATTTCTGATCAAACTAAGGCCTCTAGGTTGTAGTGAGGGATGTTGGGAGAGTATTTGGGCAGAGTTTGGCCGAACCAAAAGGCTTGAGAGGTGTGAAGAAATGAGAAGGAGGAGTGCCCTTTTATAAGAGGGGTGAGGGGCATCTTTGGGAAAGCTAGAAATATTAATTTATAATAAATTCATATTCGGTTTCTAACGGCTCCAAAGTTGACTATTCAAAGGTTAAGTTGGGGATAGGTCGAAAACCACTCAACCAATATAATTTAGACAGGTTTGGGTACTTATATTAACCTTATCTTTAAGTATTAACTCTAAGTTAATTAGTTTCACTTTTACAATGTCTCTTTGTATTTTTATATAATATGGTTAATAAACATACTATATACATCCAAGCTACCCCCAAGTGGTCCATTAATGAGGAACCTATCATAATATAAGTCTGTTGGCCGAACCTTATATTTTTAAGAATTTAATATCAATTAATAATATAATATTTGTTTTAAGAACTCTTTTATGTCAATTTTGACACTATTCAATAGTTGATTTTTGTGAAACTACTAACAGATTGATTACTTCGAAAAAAGTCAATTAAATCAATCCTAATATATCATATTATCATAGAAAATTAGTTTAATTCATTAAAAGTTTCATATTATAATTATTTGGGTATTTATAAGATCAATTATTTTTATTTTTCACTATTTTAGTAATTACTGCATCATCATTGTGTCATAAATAAAATAAATTATTTAATGTCTAAAAATTATAAATAAAATATAATTATGTAGGAAATCTTTTTATATTTCTAATGAATATTTATAATCGAAAATCCAACATGTATAACCCTATGTAAAAATTGTTCTTCTAAAAGATGTAAGCTTATGCCATTTTTATTTTTATTTTAACTTTATTAATATAATGTGTCATTATCACTTACAAGTGGATCCATGGGGTCCCAAAATAGACCCAAAGATGCCCATGGTCGACCATGTATCAACCAATAGGGTTACGACACGTTTTAAGGTAATTTAATATTATTATAATATTATTTTTTAACCCTTATTTACCGGATTTACCCTTAACCATGGTAAATAAAATATTTACCGCAGTAATTATTCAAAATGTCTAAAAATAAAAGTTACCTATTTACACAATTTGAACATCCTGATTCCAAATATGGAATCCATTTTTCTAAATTCAAAACACAGAAGTGGCAGAAATTAATTTAAAATTAATTCCCGCTGTCAAAACAAAAAGCGTGTTTTTAAGAGATAATAACTATCAAAAGATTGACACTTGTTTATGTTCGGTTTAATTGTAAAATTATGTCCAATGACCAACATTATATTAAATGGTGAAAATATATTCTAAATATACTTTAAAACCACTCAAATTCACAATTTATCAATATTAATTATTTTGATTAAAAAAGTTGTTTTTAATTAAAATTTAGAAATTTTCACTATTCATCAAAATATGAAAGTTATCCGAAATGTACCAAAATTTCACCCTAGGCTAATTTTGATATTCCGAATCCAAAAATGAAGTCTATTTTGAAATATAGAATATATATGATTTCAAAAAGTAGGTATTACTATTCACAACCGCTAGTTTAATTAGTTGTGGTGTGTGTTAGAACTCGAGGTTGCGTACAACACACGCTATCGCATTATTCGAAGGGAAACGTACCGTAAAAGCTTGGGGTGTTACAAATATAATAAATTAACCATGGACTATGTGCTACTATAGTTAGGGTATTTATAGTTTTTATCAAATAATCTTAAGAAGAAACCATAGAAACTAGATTTTTGAAAACATACATTATATAACATAACCTTATGAATATCAATGGAGATAACTCTATGTATATGAAAACATCCTAATGTTTTTTTAATTTAGATATTATGTATATATTTTAGAAATAAATCCATGTCTCGATACTCCATTTGGATGTGGATCTAGTAAAGATGTACACATTGGTTATAAATTAATAAGGTTACATTGGTATTTGAGTCGATAATCACACGGACTATATTAATGGGACTTCATGAAAACCTATTTTGACACTCATAAGATATATTATTGTATTAAATAATATTTTATGTAGAAAATAATTTTAAGAATTTGATAAAAACAATTATTTGAATGAATTCCCAAAGAAAACCAGTTTACGATTTTGAGTATATCTATATAAGTAAATCAAAATATAATTAATATGTCACTTGATTTTAAATTGTCCATTATTATAATTAATATTATGATCTAATTTTATATATTCCATTTTATAAAAAATGGTTCCTAGTGGAAGGAGTGGATACAATATCAATACACATAATCCATACAAGGATTTCCCTCATGATAAAGACAACGATGTTGGATCTAGAGATACATATGGAGCTGATCAAATTCTAACTATATTTATGAAAATCACTGAAGTTATGTCTACTAAAATTTTACATATAAATCAAATTATTGATCTATAACTTGGTGTAATAATTAAAAACTACTTCATGTAATATAAACCTCCATTATTTAGTGGGACTATAATCCCATTTTTAATTGAGCATTGGATATGTACTATAGAGATGATATTTCCCATATTTAGATGTAATGAAATAGTAAAGGTTTTCATATTAGTTAATCACCTCTCATGGTATGTAGATAAATGGTGTTCATTGATTCAAAATACATAGGATGGGAAGAAATATTGCACATGTAATGGAATTAATTTAATGTACACTTCTATGAAAAATAATTTCATCACAAGAAATAAGATGATATGGAGAGAAAATTCTTATGTCTGAGAAAAAAAAAGTTAAAATTGATAATATGTATGTAGGAAACATTACTTGTTTATAATAAAAATTTTTAGACTATATATATAATCTATATAAGAAGATTTACCGTTTATTTTATAGGATTTATCTAAACTTAAAAAGGCACTGGACACCAAAAAAGTATCATCATGCAGAGACACAATATCATTTTTTATGAGTATAAATAATTTATTTTCAATGTCATATGAATTTTAAGGATTTATAAATAATAATATGGTATATGGGAACTCTAGAAAAGAAAATAAAAAATAGATGAAGGGAATAATAGAATGTCATTCTTGTAATAATTATTGAAAGAGATATATTGGAACATTCTTAAATGGAAGGGAATCTTTCTACAATGGTGGAGAAAAAAAGAAAATCCATGCGCATGATTGAAAGGAATTAAATAATGTGAAAATTCAGAGTGATTCAAACTAATAGGAGAATGAACACTCTGAAAATTTTTATACAAGGCATCAATGTTATTTTCCCTAGAAAAGGCAAGTAGAGGAAGGCCAAGCTAATGTGATCACTCCTATTGTAGTTTATGTAACTAATGATATCATGGAAGGTGAATTACTAATATTAAAAAAATTATCTAATGAATTATTTTATTCTGAGACTTTTCAATATTTTGGATCATCCTTATTTTACATTATAATTAGTTACTTCCATAAAACATTGAGATAGGGGTCATCAGTTAAGACTCATAACAGAAGTCTCATAGAAACAACAATGTGTCAGTCAGCTCCCATTTTGACCATAAATGTGCTATATTTTTAAAATTCATTATAACACCTATGGTTTATTTTGATATAATTATAGGTATTTTATTTTTCTAAAAAATTATTGTAAATAATTATTCAAATGTGAAGGAAATTATAATTTAAGATGCATTTTTGGAATTACTTATCTATAAAGGAGAGTTTTCACAATATGATTCATGTCTAGATCCACTCAAAATAACTCTTCTGAATGAGTTCATTGGGGAAGAAATGGAGAAAGAATCTAAAAAATGGGAAAGGTAATCTTAAAAAAATTATATACCTATTTTACATTAATACATTAATGATCTTCCCAAGTAACTACCTAATAATCCACCAACCTATGATTTCTATTTATCTATTTTTTTAATCCCTATGGAAATACCAATATGAAAGGCTCTTTATATAATAGTATTTATTGTAATATTTTTTATGAATTATAAACTATAAAAGTTGTGTGATAAGGTATTTATGCACCATAGTGTTTCACCTTGGGGTGCCATAGGTTTTTATATTATTGTAAAAGATGTATCAATGGGGTTTTTTGTAGACTACAAGTAAATAAATTATATTACAGTAAAAAACATGTATCTTTTTCCTCTCATTGATGAATTATTCAATCTAAATCACGGAGATCAATAGTTTTCAAATATTTAACTTCATTTATGGTATCATTAGTTATGATTAATTGATGTAGATATTATGAAGATAGTTTTTCATATGAGGTATGGACATTAAATTCTCATAGTAGTTCCATTTGGATTGATTAATTCACCCGATATCTTCTTGGATCTAATAAACAAATTATTTATGGAATATTTTGATAATGTTTTATGGTATTTAATGATTAAATAATGGTGAACTGTATTATATGTGAGGAACATGATAATCATTTTCTAATATTTAATGATACTTATAGTGGAAATGAATAAAAGATAAAAGTTTATAAGATTGAATTATGGATTGAGATTATTTCCTTCCATGGATATATATCCTCCATGGATGGAATATTAGCTTATCCTACAACGTAAAAAACTAGGAATTTCCTAATCAAAAAACATAAATGAGTTTTTCTTTTTAATTTCATTGGAAGGTTACTATAGTTGATTGGCTCACAAAATTTCCTTGTAGTACAACTTGTTAACCACGATTACATCTAGAGGGTTTGGTATGTATAGACAATTCCATAGGAAGAGTTATTTGAGAAATTGAAGAGGATATTGGAGAATAATCTAATTTTATATATAACACTGGGAAATGATGGGTTTGTAATTTATATGGGAGAATTAGAAAAAGGAAATGGTTTTGTCCTTATGCATAATGATAACGACATTTCTTATTTATCGATGAAATAAAATATTAATGAACAAAAATATCCACCCTATGATCTTGAGTTGGAAGTTGTAATAATTTCTTTTAGGATTTTGGGACATTTTATCTACAGTGAAAAGTTTCGCATAAAAAAATATATATATATATATTGAGTATAAGAGTTTCAAATACATCTTTTCATATAAAAAATTTATCATGGGGAAAATACGATGGATTGAACTACATAGGGATTGTGACTGCATAATAAAGTACCACCCCAGGGAAGAAATTATAGTATAGGATTCATGAAGTTAGTATGATAATGGATTCTGAAAAAAAAGAGGTTCTTTGTGGATCCTAGTTTTATTAATTTAGTAAATATGGATCTTATAATAATTATGGAATGGTAATAGTAATTAATTTTTCAAAATTATTTTAAAATAATATTTATTATAAATGATAAAAATATATCCACTTGTTGATGATAATTTTTAAAAGATCATTAAGGCCTGGAATGATGGAATGTTGGAAGACTTATTTTTTAAAGATGGGGTTCTCAAATTAAGGAATATATTATGTTTTCCATATATTCTTGATCTAACGAGAGAATTTTTGGATGGTGTTCTTAAAATAAATTTCCTTATACACTATGGCAGCACCAAGGTGTATAGATATATGACAAAATATTTTTTGGGTATAACATGTTTCTAGATATAGATAATTATGTGCTATGATGTATGGTTTGAGAACATGTTAATGTTAAAAGGTGGTATCCTAAAGGATTTAGGCATCATTATCCAATTCGATTGAATAATTTGGATGATATTACCCTTGAATTTGTTAGTATATTAAAAAACTCCAGAATGGGAGATGAAATATGTTTAATTGTTGATAACTTCAACAAATCAACACTTTTCATTAGTATAAGAGAATATTTTCTTCTATAGCACCTTGTACAGTTATATGTAAATGTTTGTTTAGACTACATAGTGAAACTCTTTTAATTGTTTCTGGTCATTGATTTTTATTTTCATTGAAAATATAGATGTGTCTTTAGAAAACTCTCTTTATTGATCTTCATTATTTCAACACATATCACCTAAAAACTGCTGGATTGTGTGAAACAACTGTTAATACATTTGAAGAAATTTTGAGGTCACACAATCATGATTCTAATTGTATGTGGGATCAGTATTTACATTTGAAATATATTTACAACAACAATTTATTCGATTCAAGTATTCAAATGGTATCTTATAAAAAAATATATGGTAACATATGATTCACTCTAACCCATTTGGATGAAGATGGTGAAATGAATCTTGTAGGCCTAGGACCTGTGGGGGAGGAAAATAAAAATTTAATGTCTGTTCAAACCCATATAAATATAGATCAATGAAGTATAAAGAACTATGTCTTTATAAGAGGCAATGATTTGAAATTTCAAGTGCGAGAACATGTTTTCATGAAATTTTATCCATAGAAGTGTGATACAAGATTTGGTAAGAAATAGAAACATAGCACCATGTACATTGGAACTTCTAAAATCCTTTAATGAATTGTAGATGTGGATTTCCTTTATGAAATTACACTATGTCTCTCTAAGGTACATGATATGTTCAATATATTTTCGTTAAGAATGTAAATACTAGGAAAAATTTATTTGCTGAGTTATGAAGATATAGAATTGAAACCTTATATATCAAATTTAATACAGGCCATTAAGATTATGTACACTTGATAAATGTTCTTGATAATTGAACAAATCAAATGGTAAAGGTACATTAAATAAATCACATGATAGAAGAGGTGATGAGGGGACATGAGGATGTTATTAAGTAGAGATACACAAATATTATCAAAAGTTAACCTTATTGATAATTAGAGGGTAAATTTTTTTTTATAGAGAAGAATATAACACACTAATATTTTATAGTATATATTCTATTTTATCCAAATTCAATCATATTGGTAGCTTCTGATTCCCACATCCTTGAATCTTGAAAAATTGTGTAATAGTATATTGTTATAGCCTAGCTATTAAACAGATGAGTATTTATAAGAATATGTGAATTTTTAAAAGAATATGTAAATAAAATTATTATATATCTATTAACTGTAATTAAAAAAGATAATCATTTTAATAAAATAAATGTTTTTCTGAATAAAACTATATTATTATAAAAATAGATTCATCATGGTTTTCTCATTCATTTTAAAATTATTTTTTCCCAATAATGGATATTTTTTGGAAAAAATAAATATATTTTTAAATCATCCAGATAAAATTATGTTATAGTGAATTTTTTGAAAAAATTAAACAATATTAGTGTTTCAATGAATAGTGAAAATTCATTTATTTTAATTGAAAATTTCATTTTTTATAAAATTCAAAATGATCAATTTTATATAAAACCACATTAAAATTATTATTAGGTATATATTATCATAAATACTTCATTTTATATCCATGAAATCAATTATATGCAGAATTTAAATATGAAATATTTTTATACATATGAAAACATTTCTTTTGAAAAATAGTTTTTTCATCAAATCGATATGATTAAAATAAAATTAAATTATACAAAACATATGAATTTATTTTAAAAAACAATTGATTATTTGAAATCATAATAATTTGTATTATATAATTATGTAATATTAGTTTATTTCTTATTTAATACTAAAAATAGTAATAATTAATTTTCATGGTTAAGGATAAAAATGATTACTATGGGTTAAACTATAAAGATAAAGGTTAAAATGACTAAAAAACTTATCCAATTACCATTTTATGGAAATATTTAGAATATATTACATCTTAGGGTAGATAATTAACAATTTCAAATCCTTTTTCATGTAAAAAATTTGGGTATAATTTTATGTTTTCTAAAATTCCATGTGTATACTTCGACCCACATATAATAGGGAACCCCTTCTACTCTCCTCATCCATGATCCAATGACCTCTTTTATGTCATATACCTACCTAAATTCCTTCAGTAAATTTATCCCCATGACCTATTTTCCAATTTATTCAACTAAGACCAATATATTGAGGCATTATGTACAAACATAATGAGTTTCAACAAGGAAAAGAATATTTCATAATCATGCATATTCGTTTAATTTCATAAAATATATAAATAAAATATTAACCAATATGTTAAAATAAGAACCTCATTATCATACATATAATTATTGGTTATTTTGAAAATTGAGTAATCGATTTCAATGTCCACTTCCATAAAATGAGAAATGAAGCCATCAATTCTGTGTATGGAAGATTACCACCTTACAAACAAATGTAATTTTTTTCTATCATTGTATATCAAATATAGATAAAATTATATTCAATATTCATTTACATAATATTTTTATATAATTTTACATCTGTAATTATAAAATCAAATATATCTTATCACCTTCTGATCTTTAGGTTAATGATAACATCCCTCATGAATACATTTGGACTACTTCCTCCATGAAGTGATGTGAAAAAATTATTTTATTTTTTCCATAGACTGTAATAAGAATAAATTTAATCAAAATATAGGATATACGCCGTAAACTCTATCCAGGAATGGTGTAACTAATTTTTATATCTATAACTTTTATGAACTATAATAAATACTTATGTAATAAATATATATGTTATTTATATCAAGTTTAATATTATTAATTTGATTGAACCATGATCAAACTACATGGGAGAAATCAATAAAACCAAAACATAGGTTAAAAAAGCGGTTATTACCCATAATAGTGATTTTCATAAATGTTTTTAATATTAATAAAACAATTTATTAAATATGTTTTTATCCATGTTTTATTTGTTAAAGAATGGAATGAAATGAATATTTTTTTAACGATGTACAGTTATGTTTTTACAATAGTGGGAAAATAATTCCTCTTAACATTCAAGGAATGTAAAACATTACACAGTATCATGACCACTAATTATTTTGAGGATTTATTTAAAAGTTAACAATATTATTTTTAAATAAATTATTTTCCATAGTATTTAATAAATATTTAATAAAATAAATTTGGATATGGTATATTCTTTAAGAATATTTTTAATTACAATTTTTTTATAATTAAATTCATTCTTTTAAAAAACATTTTAACATATGATCCATTGTGATCATATTTCAATGATACCATAAATATTGCATCTCTATATGGATTATGGTTTTCTTTATTAAGATGTACAATTCTGAAACTATTATATATAGTACTCAAGAGGGTTTAGATTGATTTTTTATAAGGTGGGTAAATTAATAAAATTATGTATGCCTTTATTTAAATACGAATGTATCCATTTGTTATTATTTTCCACATTTATATAAGGAATGTATTAGCGTTAGTATGTGAGAGGAAGGGCCCAATATATCCCATTGATTTGTCGATATTTCTCATGAGACAAACTATCATGGGTTATTAGCTGAAGGCTTATCCATTTACATAAGATGTCTTCGCATAAGTTCATGTAGGTATGGTTATGATTTATTTAATT
Organism: Viscum album; assembly: GCA_963277665.1. NCBI lineage: Eukaryota > Viridiplantae > Streptophyta > Magnoliopsida > Santalales > Viscaceae > Viscum > Viscum album. The sequence continues at coordinate 497,381,813 of OY728132.1, forward strand.
ATGCAATTCCCCATTATGATATTATTTGTTGTAGTCAATGTGATAATTTTTTTAGTTAAAATATTAAAGGATAAGGTTCAATATTAGGTGATTAGTTAAATTGAATTTTTTTCCAACAATTAATCTAGAAATATTAATCTTCAAGTTCATATTATCGATTAAAATCAATTTTTTCCATTATTTAAGTTAAAATATTAATTATGTATTCTTATTTTCATGAAAAATTTTGTTTAATGCATACCCTTACTGAGTAATAGAGCCCACCCATTTCTTTTGTTTCCATTCCCATCGATACGAAGATTCTATGATTGATATGTTGGGTTATGAAAAAGGTTATAATAGTGTTATCCAAGAAAATTATATGTTATATTTTTTGTTTTCAAAAGTAATGTGAATTTTATGTATGTGTCTATTTTTACATGACTACTATACTATTAAAACCTTTGGGATACTATCTCTTGTATCTAGCACTAATGTATTTATGTAACAACCAACTTTACAAAACTGTGGTTGGGGTCATTAAAATGTAAATTAAAACAAATTCTTTTTTTAAAATACTTATACAACATATTTTTTCATTGAATATTTTTTAATGACTTTCCAATTTCAACATATATACTATTATTTCCCTAAAAATCATGTTATTTTTAGAAGTTTAATTTTCTTCTATTCATCTAAACATATCCATTTTAATAAAATATGAAAAATTTAAATAAGAAAATATTTAATTGATGAATCTGAAAATAATATTCCCCTTTTTAAATTTTAAATTTTAAAATTTGAGATTTTATCTTTTTATGAAAATAGGAAATATATGAAAAAATGATTCTATAGGATAATAACATATTTAGAATTTTAATCATTTCCATTCATATTTCTTATAATTTAAAAATTAAATTAATTTTTACTAACTATTCATATCAAATGCATTTTGTCATCATTAATCATAAGTTTCTTGAAATATGAATTCATACATAATAAAAATTCATTATTTATGAAAATACAATTTTAAGAAGACAATGACTACATTATTAATTTTAGTTAAACCAATTCAATTTAATTAAAATTAAAAGTGGAATTTATTTTCTTACTAAAAATGTTTCATAAACTTATCAACCATAATAATTATATCTACATAATTTAATTGGTTTTTATGGCCGTAATGAAAATTTTATATTTTATATAAATATATCATTGATTAGATTAAATTATTTTATGAGTGTAGATTAATCGATAGAACATATTTATTTATTTAATGGATGTCATATATATAAAAATATCTACATGTTTCATTCGACCCCTATAAATAAAATTAATCATCAACATTTTAATTACCCCCCACTGAAGAAAGTAGATGAGTGTAATATTAACATATTTGTCATTGGGATATAACATAAAATGTAACTTACACCTTACACACTTTTGATATGTCAGGTTACTTAACATTATTTAATAAATTTTACTCGTATATACAACTATATACCTATGTATTTATAATCTCTAATCATATATTCTCCAACATATTCTATTACCAAAACCAACTGAATATATAGACTATTAAGCAGTAACGAAACAATAAATTCTTCAATAAATTATCACTATATGTAACCCTATAATTCATTTGACCATTAGTTCATAATAATAAACACTATTTAGTAAATATCATTGTCCCAATAATGAGTTAAAATTCCCCAAAACTATCACGGACCTCTTTTTTCACTATGTTTATAATTTCTTCCATGTATGTCAATACTATCTATCTCACTTTTATCAAAACCATTATACTCTTTATTACCTCAACATCAATATTATTTTAAACAATAGTGTTATTGTCCATAAATCATGTTTTATCTAATATTTATCCTCAGATATATTATTTAACTTTTCATAGTTTCATGTACCTTTTTATATATGTTTTGAAACCATTAATGAATATATATTTATGTATAATCCTTGGATGTTTCACATATGCCTCATAACTTTAACAATATATCCCAAAATAATCTTGAAAAATCACTCACTAATGAATATATATAAGGGTTCTAATATTTATTATCTATTGAAATAAAAATCCTAGTACATTATGTAGGGGAAAAAAACTAACCATTTCCATGATCATATGAATATTATAAAATTATCAACTCTTTTTGTGAGCTAGTATATTCTGTTATATGATATACTCGTTTCAATGTTATTGCAAACCAGATATTTTATACATATGTCATAAATATTATACGATTAATATTCATTACATATAATTTAAATCCATGTAAAACCATAATGGTATGATATATTAAGAAACATAAATATATCAAAAACATTGAATAAAAGATATACAATATCTATCAAAAAATTATTCACAACTATAACACTTATTAAATATATTGAAAATAAAACCATTATTTATATCATAATGAGAAGGAAACATAATAATTTGTGGTATTTGATGCCCAATGAGAGTAAAAACGGAAATATCATTATTTATATAAATATAAAATTTTTATAACGGTATGAGAACCTATGTGAAACATCTTAAAATTACCCAACAATTCATAGATCATAGTTAGGATTCATGGTATAAATATTGATAGTTCATATAATATGAATCATAGTGTAATAAATGGATATTTTCTGTTAGAGAATAACCTTGGTATAAGACCATGAAATAATAGTGTGTCATAAAGTGTGGAATAATCATAATAAAATAAATATTATAGTAAGGATAACCACAAATTCATTCATCCCATGTTAGGATTGGGTTAACCATTCATGTACCTTGTTTGGGATTTGGATAACCTCTTGTATACCCTCTGTTTGGATAGGGATAACATCCCATGAAAACTATTTTATGCTTGTGATAATATCACATGTACTAGATGAGCTTTTAAAACATCAATATTTATGCAATGTATTGTAGGTTTATAACCAGACCACCAATCATATAAATAGAATCCATGTATATGAATGAAACAATATTATGATGCATTTATCATTTCATCATAGCATAAACGTAAGGGAAACAAAACAGGTGTTATAATTATTTCATCGCAAGGACTATAAATCATGTAAATAAAAAATAAAGACTCTATAATAAGTTATTATCCACAATGAATTACAATTATCATTATAGGATGTTATCAGTGATGAGAAATTCTTTTAGAACACCACTCTTACATTTCTTGTTTAAAATACACTTTTCATTTTGAAATCAAAAATTTAAATCTAAGAAATTTAGAATATATAAATGAAATAAATTTATGTTAAATTATCCATGAATACATTATAAGTAGTACTTAAATAAATTAGTCATGATAGCTAGAAATGTACTTTATGAGGTGTATTTTAAAATAATGATTTCATTCACAGTATTAGAAAATTGAATTATTCTAAAATAAATCAGTTGATTCTATTTAAACATTTTTATTGATAGTATGGAATGGTTAAAAATTAATTTAAAAAATCATATTAGAATTGAAAAAAAATCAACATAATTTGAACAAAAATATGGGCATGGAAAAAAAATATTCCAAATTTTAGAAATAAGTAATGTGGTTCTTCTTCATTAAATCATTTTTCCATGTAATGAATACAAAAAGGGAAGAAACTGAGAGACCAAAATATGTTATAAAAAAATAAAAACTTGTAGAATGAAATTCATGAAATATTTTATTGATAGATCATATAATATCATTATTGTGAATTAATGAAAAATTAATCCTATTAAAATGATAATTTAACATAAAACCATTAATAACATTAATGATTATGAATCACAAAATTCATGAAAGATATAACATATATTAAAAAAATTAAATAACATAATTTTAAATAGATTAATTATATAATGTATAAAATTTAATTTAGGTAAACTTCATAAAATAATATAGGTTTATTACATAACATATATCCCAAATAATTCAGTTTGGTATTATAAACCCTTAATACCTATGTATCATTCGAATAAAAATCCCCTTGATGATATAATTTTACATATAAATATAAATCACATGATAAAAGATAGATACAACATATAATAAGTCAATGTAATTGAATATATACCTCATAAACCTAAATTGGTACATAAAATCAAAAAAAATCAATGAAACAATATTATGTTAAAAAACTCAGGCCCTATATCTTACACACTTCATAAGATATCTATACTCATGTATAATAAATATATATTTACTATAATTCTATACCATAGCCTTTTAAACAATTAAAATATCATATATAATCCACTTATAATATTATAATATCAGTTTATTATAAAGTATTTAATAAATCCCCATATAAATTTGACAACTATATTATTTTTCTTGTATATTTTGGATCAAAAATCATGCTGCATATAAATTAATCAAGGTTAAATATTAACAAAAGTCTTAAAAATGCCATATTTTTCTCATTTAATAATTATATATACATCTAAAATGATTTATATAAAGAATGGATGAAAAATTATTTGCATAACATTGGAAAGATGATACTACATACATACACCTGAGTGATGTTTACACTTTTTTATAGATGGAAAAAATAATGTTAAATTAATTATATACTTACTACTACCCATTTATTGTGAAATGATAAATTAATCACACTACTTTGCGGAGTTGGTAGTCCACATATATGCATGAGGGATGTTAAAATTTTCTAAATCATTATAAGATAATAAGGTAGAGATGATATTATATTTCATGATTAAATATTGTTACATAATTAACAAATATGAAAATTAAATCCATCAAAATATTCATCCACAAAATATGGTGATGGAGAATGTATCACATCATTATGTAGTGGTGGTAGTCCACACATAAACATAATCAATACTTTAATTTCCTATTTCATGGAAATGGGTTGGATAATAAATTTAGCATTATCATTATAACATCTTAGTATATTTGTGATATTTTATTGCTCATGTTATTTAGAATAGAAAAGGATTAGAGAATATAATGAAGAAATAACTTTGAATGTGATTTCTTATGATTTACACCTCTCCACTTAGAGAAATCATTTTCCTTATATAATAAGCCTTGAAATATATTATATAAGAGTGGATAAAGGGCTCAATAATGATTTTAAAGAAGATATAATGTTATTTGGAATGGTATTAGTAGAGATATAATGCTAAAAAATCATGAATAAGGGTGGATATGGGGTTTCGTTTTTAAGTTATTGTGTGGGAACAGATGGAATTAATTGAAATATACACATAATATAATTCCATTTTATAGTGAAAGTATCTCCAAATGGATATTAATTATATGTTAAGATAATATAAGATATTAATAAACTATTAAAATAGTAATTTTTTATTTTTTATGTTGTAATATTACACTAATATTATACTCTAACACCCCTATAAATGTGTTTCAACCTAAACTGTTATAGAAAATATTTATTGTTTTTACTATTAATTAAGAAAAGAAATTATTATATCATCATAAAAAATAATTATTATTATTTATGATATGGTGTCCATTTTTTAAAATTATTTTTCTATAGTTTTAATAATTTAACATTAAAATATGCGAAAAAAAATCAATGAACCCCGGTTTTTTGGAAAAATACTTATTCTTAAAAATGATTTTACACTCACTCCAGTCATATAAATTAATATTATATTAATGTGAAAATATTTTATTTAATATATAATATATCTGGTAAGTTATAATTATTAATTATTTTTTGAGTTATATTATTTATTATTATTAAAACACATTGTGCACAATAAAACTATTTTATAAATTGGTTTATATGGCCAAAAATGAACCTATAACAAATTTATGTATAATAAGTATTCTATTATATTTTATTATATTCATTTTAATTAATATTGAATTATGATACGTTGATATAAAATGAAAAATAAAATTGTACATTTAAATTTAACTCATTAATGAAAAGAAATGGGTGTTTAAAAAATTCATTATTTTTCACTATTCATATAAAAATAATTTTTAGAAAAATATAAAAATATCACCCTAAGATCATATTTACATGATAAACAAAATTTAAATATTTTCATAAATATAATTTATAAATAATTTTTAAATTAATTGTAATCCCAATGAAACAAATTCATAAAAACCCATTTTTATTGAAAATGTATTTTGGATGAATAAAATGGATTTAATAAAATATTGATTGTTTAATTAATATCAATTTTTCAATATATTATCATTATAAATAAATTTTAAACATATCTTCAATAATTTTTCTATTCCTATGAATACAATTAATTTAACAACAATTTTAAAAAAGTGGCATTTAAATAATATGATTATAGTATATTGTAGTTCTTTTTAAGATTAATGTAGTGTGTTATGATGGTTATTGAGAATTATATTCTTTTGAACTAAATTTTTATATTTTTATAATATAACCCTTACATGAATTTCATCCTCACAATTATTTTCATTGTAATCAGAGGTTAAATATTTGAAAATAACTTGTCTAAAATCAAATATCATACTATGAAATAATAAAACTTCTTTTGAAATGGGGTAATCTGAACCATAGAGGTTGCCTTAAATAACACATAAATGGATTTATATATTATTCTAAAACATATATATATCAGAAATTAACTCCATCATTATTCCTTAAATACAAACACATACTATCATATATATTTTATTATTAAGAAAATGTAATAAACATCATAAAAGATAAAAAATCACATTGTATTCAAATCAATAAATGATTTCAATGTCACTACCCAATTTTCTATAACAATATTTAACTACTATTTCCCCCACCTAAAAAATATTATCTTAATATTAATATAATATTTAAGGCTATATATATTGTACTCATAAATTTTCCAAATACATCACCTCACTACTAAATAGACTTTCTAGTTTATCAATACCATTAAACACATGTTTCAAAATCCTAATATTAAAAATAATTAATACTAATACGTAGTTGATTTATGATTCTAAAAAATATAATATGATTGGTAAGACACTTCAACAACATAATTATCAAATTCTAATACATAAATACTACCACTATTAAACTCAAAAAATTATCATAACATTGGATTTCATTGGTCTTAGAGTTGGACCACGGATTTATAAATCAAACAATATAATTCACATGTTATCAACACATTATAAATTGAAATATAAACAACACCATAAGATGTAATTTATTCCCCTCCATCGAATTCTTTATTTCTCTATGGTAATTACTTTCTCAATGTTCTAATATCCAAAAACCATAACATCTTATGTGTAATACCCATAATTTTTGTTGTATAACCCTTACCTGATGATTTTAATGGTTATAAAGTGTAAGTGTGAAGGATGGGAGCATTAGGTGAACATTAAATAAGTTTTTGGGGATAATGGAGATATGCACGGGCTACACATGGATTGTTTAAACCATGCTGATATACTGGGATAAAACAAGCATAGTTTCAGTTTGAGGTAGTATCTTTGGCATGAAATTTTCACGATTTAGGAGACTGTGCAAGAAGGCCAAGAAAAATTTCCCCTTAAAGAAGTATATAACACACAATTAGTGGACGATTTTTCAAACCCTGAGTAGGAAAAAATAAGACCCTATATTTTAGGATCTTAATTATTTTTTCTCACACATTCTAATTTATTAACCTAAATCACCCTAACTCATGATTTCTCTCCATTGAATGTTGCGGAACCTCTCCCAATAAATTTGAAACCAATCTGGATTCCTCCATTGGAGTTTTCATGCCCGATTCTCATGATAAGTGACGTTCTTCTTCTTTCTCATCACAATTCTTTAGATCTACTTATATCTACTTCTCCATATATTTTTTTTCTAAGATATATTCTTTTAATGGGAATATCTAAGATGGTGGATTCCAAATTTGATTATATTTTATACTGGTTGTGATTGTATGAGGGATCTAAGGCCATTGTTGTGGATATTTAACCCGGTTACTGGAGCGTTCTTCATCCATTATCAGGTTTCATAAAAACCTTCAAGGTAGGGGGTATAAATCTCATATCCTCTTTCAATAATTAACTGTATTAGATACAAATTTATTAATTTGAGTGAATATAATCATGAAATCATGGTTTAATTCATGTAATAAATTTTCTTTAGTGAGGATTTATCGTTTTTTAGTTGTGTAATATCGGGGAATTATTGTAAAAATTATTTTAGTTTCACGAATTTAAAATGGTAATATTAATTTTTCGATTTACATGAATATATAAATGTTTTACTGGCATGGTTGTTTTTAATAAAATTGTAATTTTCTTCAAATGGATCAGCTCAAAAATGATTTTGATGCAAAACCAGTTTTTAATAGAAATGTGGTTTTATTGAAAAGGTGTTGTGGCATGATCCTTGGGTATATTGGTGTGTGATTTAATATTTCATATATAAGTATAGGTTGAAATATGACCTTGTTCTTAGTTCCAAAACGTTAATGGAACATGGGAAATAATTACCTTATGACTACTTGGGGGATCAAAGAGAAACCACTCATGAATATGGAACTATCATAACGAAGAATGAATGGTTGGTAAGATGGATATATGGAATGGTTTGGGTATGACAATGGAATATTGAGTAATGGGTTTAAATATTTTTATAGTTATTTTTTAGGAAAATAACTTTTCGTAAAAATTGGATTCTATTCCACGTGTTTACTTTTGGATACAAATGGTTGTAGAACTAGTTTATATTCATTTACAAACTATTTTGGGGTATTTTTTTATATAAAATGTTTTATATAAATTTTTCTAACTCTTAAATCATAGTGTAATAAGTAGAGAAGTCATTGAAGAAACCCTGTTGAGTTATATACTCAATCCTACATTGGAACATGGGTTCTCGTAGAGATGATATCTTCCAGCAAATGGTAAAATGTAAATTATCAGACGTTTTAGCACCACCTTGTGATACATAGTATGTTTGGTGTGTTGGAACCATGGCTGTTCTATGCGGGAATTGGAGTTTGGTTTGTGTTTGTTGTCAATACTCAGTGGAAGTTCAGAATGTGTGTCAACAATGTGATCATACAGTTCAAGAAGACAACAGTATTGAAGGTGGCGATGTTTCCCAGTGTTTTCCAAATTTTTGGGCCTCAAATCGGAAAATGAATACATGGATTGTCTGCAAAAGGAGGTGCGCACAAAGAGGAAGTGGTGCACGGAAAATAAGGTATGTGTACGAAATACTTGAGTTGGGCATGAAAAACAGCGTGGTGAGAGAAATAGCAGAGCGATGTTTTTTCACAAATAGTGTTTCAAAATCAAAATGTCAAAAAAATTGAAAAGGCATGGGCTGCGCGAAATATCTGGGGATGTGCACATAAAACGAAACCTGCATGAAAAATTACGTTCCAGATGAGAGGTTTTCTCACCAAAGGGGATTTTGCGCGTGGGGGTCTCAGACGCCTATAAATAAGAGGTGACCCCCCTCATTCCGATGGGTTGAAGACTTAGAGAAGATTCAAGGTCTGATGCACGAAAAAGGATCGTGTAAAGGGGTTTGCGCGAAATATTTTTTATTGCACGGAGAATTCCATGATGCGTGAAAAAGGAAGAACTGCGCGTAAATATTGGGGTTGCACGTAAAGGATTCAGTTGCGTGAAAACGGGTGTTGTGGCGTGACATATTTTTCCGCTTGAAAAAAGATAATTTTTCATGCAATAGGAAGGTTTTGCACGCAAAGGTTTGGTGTTGCACGCTATTGTAAGTGAAGCATGTCTGCACATTCGGGTTATCCTATTCAGTGGTTCTGTGCGTTCAAGTACATCATTTTCGGACTTGGATGCAAGAAGAGTGTCGTGCTAAGAAGAGACAAATGACTTCAATGCAAATCTATTTAAGAGACCTTCACATCTATAAACTGTGTGTGACTTCACCAAGGGGAGTGATCCATGGGGAGTCAACGAGAGTGACCCGAGGGACGCAGTGAGCTATCCATGAACCTTTGTAAAGGCAGTGAGCCTAGGATAAATTGACTGTGCCCAAACCATTGTAATACCCAACTAGTGAAGAATAGTGGAATTTGGTATGACCGAAAACATGTTGGCGTATGCTCCTTGGACGTATCCCTTAGTGGTGAACCAAGAAATTTTTTTTGTGTCATCTCTTGGCATGTGAATGTTTCATTACTAATCATATCCATCATATAGGTTTAACTAGTTCCTACCAACGTGGGCAAAAGATCCTCTGTTTTAAAAGAAAAATTTGACACCCTGATTCACCCCTCCCCTCTCAGGGTGTCCCGAGGTCCTACAAGTGGTATCAGAGGGATGTTACTGCTGTTGAATCTATCCTTTGTCATCATGGAAAATGCAGTCAATGTCAGGGGAGTCCCTATCTTCGATGGAAGTAATTTTCAAATATGGAAGAACAGAATGAGATCTCATCTAATATCCCTTGGAATGGAAGTTCTGTTTTCCACTGTGCATGGTATAAATGTCACTGATCCAATAAGCTTGGCTATGACTGATGGAGATAGGAAAATTCTTGATGCAGATGCTAAAGCACAAAATGAACTCGCCACAGCTCTTTCTAATTAGATCTATCTAAAGGTGATGAGTTGCACCTCATCACAATTCATGTGGGATAAACACGAAAATATTTATGAAGGAGATAGCAAAGTGATGGCAGCAAAATTACAAGTCCTCCACAATCGGTTTGATGATCTCAAGATGCACCCAGACAAAAATGTAGACTCATTATTCAATAGAATTACTAATGTGTTTGGAGCGATTCGGGGTCTAGGAAAAGAAATTAAAGACATTGATATTGTAACGAAAATATATAGAAGACTTCCACCCCTGTACAATGCAATGGTTTCATCCCTTGAGTAAAGAGATCTTTCCAAACTTTCTCGGGATGATCTAATGAGCAGCTTGGTAGCATATGAAATTAGAGTCAAACCAGAAGATGCTACGACTCGTGTGAGCAAGGAAATGGCGTTCAAGGCCATGGATAAACTGAAAATCTCAATAGATAGTAGCGGTGAAGATGATGAAGAAAAATAGATTCCATCACTAATTTCAAAGAAGTTCCAGAAGGGAAAAGGTAAATTCAAATGAAAGTTACCTCTGGCATGTTTTTGTTGTGGAAAAGTTGGGCACATTGCCTCTCAATTTTTAAGAAAGATCAATGATGAAGATAGTGAAGTTGAAAACATCGAAAAGCCTCGAAAAATGATTTTTCAAAAAGGGAGACTTTAAATCTGGAAAGAAAATACAGAGGAAGAGTTTTTTCAGTGAAGAGGAAGATGTGGATACTGAATTTTGTGAAGAAGAACCTGAATTTAAAACGGGAAAGCATGATTCCATATTGGTTATGGTTGAAAAGTCAGAACCCTTGATCAATAAAGACAGAGATAATCAGATTACTTCTAATGGTGATTCAAAGAATCAAATTATGGTTGCTTTTTCCATGCTTCAGAATAAATGTAAGTCATGTAATAAGTGGAAGGAAATGGTGGAAGAATAATCAGAATATGTTGATGAGATTGAAGAAGAGATTGAACGACTAGAAGAACTAGTGAGAGTTCAGTCTTCAATCCTTGAAAGCACAGATGATGTTGTAGAACTAAATATTAAAATTGAACAACAAACAATGGTCATAAATTACCATTCATATAGACTGGAAGAGAAGTCCAAGACTGTTGAGAGACTTGAAGAAGAAGTTGTTACTCTTAGAAGAAAAATTGAATTTCAATTAATGAAAAATGAGGGAAAGAAGAAAATTCATTTAGGAAGATTCTCAGATGCAGAATTACTAGCAAGAGCCAAGTATGGTTCATATGGGGTTGGAAAAATCATAAGTGATCGAAGACCCGCTGGAATGGGAAAGAGTTGAATTGGTTGTGAAGCTGAGACATCAACTGCTGGAAGTAAAGAGAGCCAATAGAACGACAAGATGAAAGTTGGACATGCTAAAACATTACCTAAAATGCTGAAAAATGAACCCTCAATCCAAACTAAACTAAGAACTGAAAATTATCCTCAAACTTTCCAAAATGATAGGCAATTCAACTATTCTCCCAAGGAAGAAGGCATGAAGAGACATTCAAGTGAAAATACATTTCCTCTCATGAAGTGTCAGTTATGTGGTTATCTGGGCCATACCATGTCATACTGCAAAGAGTCAAGGAGCTACTTGAATGGGTAAGATCTTGGAAGTCAACAAATGAGGCCAATTTCATATCCTCCATCTTATATAAGAAATATCTGCTATGGTTACTACTTTAATTTTTCTAACTTTGGAAATAAAGCTATGTATTTCAGGAAGCAGTACGAGAAGAGAAATTCATACAACACTCAAATTCAATCCCGTTTCATCCTCCTGATGATGTAATTCTCACAAACAGTTTTTCTCCTCTAGAAGAAGATTATGGGTATGAATAATTAGATTATATGGAAGAAAGTATTAAAAGTCCATCAATATCCTATGCTCAATCAAATATCTCATAGAAAGAGAAGAAGAAGATCGAGAAATCCAATCTTGCAGAAGTAGCCCTCAAAGCTACAAAGAGCAGCAGCACCTGGATCCTTGGTAGTGGATGCTCTTCCCATATGACGGGAAATGATGAACATTTGAAGAACATTGAATATAAGGTTGATGGAACAGTATGGTTTGGTAATGATGGTGCTTTGAAGATTAAAGGTAGTGGGAATACTACTCTTGCCAACGGGGAGCTGAAGAAGACTGAAATTCTTTATGTGGATGGTCAACACCACAATCTCCTCAGTGTAAGTCAAATATGTGCCTCAGGGCTCATAGAAACCTTCAATCAAAAAGGTTGTACTATAAAAGGAAAAACAGGCAATTATCTTATGAAAGGCTGTAGAATAGATGGAAACTTGTATCAGGTTGACAGCAATGTGAACTCCTGTTATTTGTCTGTTAAAGAAGAAAACAATTTGAGGCATCGAAGGCTGGGTCACATAAACCAAAAAGACTTGGAAAAGATATCTAATATGAAGATAGTCATGGATATTCCCATTCTAAAACGTGAATGGGAAAAGTCATGTAATGCTTGTATTCATGGGAAGATGGTCTATAGTTCATATCGTCCAAAGAAGAAAATGGCATCACATCTTCTTGATCTCATTCATACAGACGTATGTGGCCAAATAAATGTTGCTGGAACCCATGGAGAAAGGTACTTCGTCCTTTTCATTGATGATTATAGCAGAATGGCTTGTGTAATGGTGATTCACAGGAAGTGACAAGTACTTGATTGCATGAAAACTTGTCACCAGATTGCCGAGAATGATACTGGACAGACAATAAAAGTCATGTGATCTGACAATGGAGGGGAATATATGTCTATTGAGTATGAAAATTACCTAGAAAAACATGGAATACAGCATGAGGTAGATGCTATGAGAAGTCCACAACAAAATGGAGTTGTTGAGCATCGGAATCGATAGGTCGACAATATGGCCATGACTATGTTGATTGAGAGTGTTATCTCCCACCATTACTAGAAGGAGGCTGTTGAAGCTGTAGTGCACATTCAGAATCGAACACAGCTCTATATAGGAGAAATGAAGACACCATATGAATTGTGGCATGTAAGGAAGCCTTCGTTGAAATACTTCCGTGTTTTCGGAAGCAAATACTTCATCCGGAATAAAGAAGGAAATCAAGGGATGTTTGGAGAAAATGCTGATGAAAGAATTTTTCTTGGATATCCAATGAACAGCAAAGCCTACAAGTGTCTCAATAAACGCATGAGGATAATTTTGGAAAGAAATGATGTTAAAATCATTGAAGGGAAAACCCCAAGTGCTTCCAATAATACCTATGATGATGAGATAAAAGATGATGATGAGTGTGAACATGAAGTAAATACAAAAACCGAAATAGTGGAAGGTGAAAAAATCACTCAGCAGTCACATCATGATGTTGACTCAGAAGAAGAATCTGAAGAAGAAAATGTGGTTGAAGAGAATGCATCTGAACCTCACAGGAGAAATCGAAGAGATGAGATTGATCCATCCAACATAATTGGGGACAAGAGTGCACCCACACAAACAAGAAGGAAGAGAAATAACATGCAATCTACATTTATGTCAGTTGTGGATCCATCCTCATTCGAAGAAGCTGAAAAGGATTAATATTGGGTGGAAGCCATGAATGAATAATTAGATCATATTGAAAAGAATTAGACATGGGATCTTGTCAAGAGACCCGAAGGTCAGAATGTGATTGGTACCAAATGGATCTTAAAAAATAATTTTCATGAGCATGGAAGGGTCATCAGAAATAAGGCATGACTAGTATGTAAAGGATACTCCCAGATTGAAGGCATTGATGTTGAAGAAACCATTTCTCCAGTGGCTAGACGTGAATCAATCAGGATTTTCCTTGACATGGAACTTCAAAGAGGATATAAAGTATATCAAATGGATGTCAAGACAGAATTCTTGAATGGTGTTTTAGACGATGAAGTCTACATTGAACAACGAGTGGATTTTGTTCTAGGTACTGACGAAACAAAGGTCTGCAAACTGAAGAAAGTTCTATATGGTTTGAAGTAGGCACGACGGGTGTGGATCTCACGGATGGATTCGTATCTCATGAAAATGGAATTCAAAAGAGGAGGAGTATATCAAAATCTTTATGTGAAGAATTCTCCAAAAGATCAGTTCGTGGTTCTAGTCTATATTGATGATATCATATTTGGTGGCAGTAGGCATAAATCTGTGGATGAATTTTCCAATCACATGAAATAAAAATTTGAAATGTCTATGATTGGGGGGATCACATATTTCTTGGGGCTACAGGTGATTCAAAAGAAGGATTACACTTTCACTTATCAAGAAAAGTATGCAAGAGAACTGCTGAAGAAGTTTAATATGCAAGACTCCAAACCAATGTCAACTCAGATTGCAGTTGGAACTAAACTTGGAAAGCATGAGGATGGGACCTCTGTAGATCCCACACTATACAGAAGGATCATTGGGAGCCTACTGTACCTGACAGTGAAACGACCAAATATTATTTTTTCTACATGTCTTGCGGCCCGATTTCAATGTAATCCAAAGAATGAAAATATTGCAGCAGTCAAAAGAATCATGAGGTACATTCAAGGTACACATAAATTTTGGTTATATTTTGATGTAGGTGGGGAGAGTGAATTATCAGCATTTTCTGATGCTGACTGGGATGGTGATGTAGTAGACAAGAAGTCCACCAGTGGTGGAGCCTTCTATATTAGGCAGAAACGTGTTGGATGGTTGAGCAAGAAACAAGAAAGTACTTCTCTTAGTACTGATGAAGCTGAGTATATATCCACCACAAAGGCATGCACTCAACTACTATGGATGAAGCTATAATTAACAGATATTGGTGGTGAGGTAAAGCAAACAATGGTGATTTACTATGATAACAAGAGTTCAATTGATCTTATGAAGAATCTTGTTTACCATTCTCGTACAAAACATATTGAAATCATGTATCACTTTATCAAAGTAAAAGTTGAGCAAGGGGTTATTAGAATGGATCACATGGGAACTGATGAGAAAGTAGCTGATATCCTGACGAAGCCACTATCAGCAGCTATGTTTGAAAAGCATGGGTTGAACCTCGGTGTTTAACCACCTCCTACTACATAAGGAGGTTACGAAATTCCCCTCTCCAAGTTTATGATAACTGTTTTTATCTGTTTATAGAGGCGATGAAGGTTTTTGGGGGAGATAATATCTAGGGGGAGTATGGCTTCAGCTGACCAATGAATAAATTACCAGTCTTTGGGTTTATTGACAATGGGGGAGAAAAGAAATTAATTCAGGATTGTCAGTGGACATGTAATGCTTCTATAACACGATGAGAATTCTGTGTCGGTGATAGGATGAGAAGGAATTCATTGGACATGTAATGCTTCTGTGACACTGTAAGAAAATTTCTTGGGTTCCATTGAGAATTCAAAAACATGGGAACCCAATTCAAGCTTCCTCTCTTATTTTCTACACCGATCATTACTCACGTAGACATTGAGTGTTGGCTGAGTTGATCCTTCCGTTTTTGGATTTCATGAGGATGGTGATTTTTTGAATTTATTTGGTGATTTCCAACAAACCCAAATGGGGAGATTACAGGAACCATGGTTGTTCTATGCCGGAATTGGAGTTTGGTTTGTGTTTTTTTCCAATCCTTAGTGGAAGTTCATAATGTGTGTCAGAAAAGTGATCATACAGTACAAGCAGCCAACAATATTGAAGGTGGCACTGTTTCCCAGTGTTTTCCAAATTTTTGTGCCTCAAATCGGCAAATGAAGACATGGATTGTCTAAAAAAGGAGGTGCGCACAAAGAGGATGTGGTGCCTTAAAAATAAAGGGTTATGACAAAATACTTGAGTTGGGCATGAAAAAAAGCGTGGTGCACGAAATAGCGGAGTGATGTTTTTCACACAAATAGTGTTTCAGAATCAAAACGTCGAAAAACAGAAAAGTCAGGGGCTGCGTGAAATATCTAGAGATGTGCACGGAAAAAGAAACATGCACAAAAAAATTATGTGTCAGATGAGAGGTTTTCGTACCAAAGTGGATTTTGCGTGCGGGGGTCTCAGACGCCTATAAATAAGAGGTGAACCCCATTATTTTGAAGGGTTGAATACTTAGAGAAGATTCGAGGTGTGATGCATGAAAAAGGATCGCCTAAAGGGGCTTGCGTGAAATATTCTAGATTGCGCGGAAAATTACAGGATGCGCTAAAAAGGAAGAACTGCACATAAATATTGGGGTTGTGCTTAAAGGATTCAGTTGCGCGAAAATGGGTGTTGTGGCGTGAAATATTTTTCCAAGTGAAAAATGATATTTTGCACGCAATAAGAAGTTTTTGCGTGCAATGGGTTGGTTTTGCACGCAATTGTTAGTGAAGCTTGTCTGCACATTCTTGTTATCCGCTTCAGTGGTTCTATGCGTTCTAGTGCATCATTTTCGGACTTGGATGCAAGCAGAGTCTCATGCTAAGAAGAGACAAATTACTTCAATGCAAATCTATTGAAGAGACCTTCACGTCTATAAACTGAGTGTGACTTCACCAAGGGCAGTGAGCCAGGGGGAGTCAATGGGAGTGACCCGAGGGACGCAGTGAGCTATCCTGGAACCCTTGTAAAGGAAGTGAGGCTGGGATAGAGTGACTATGCCCAAACCATTGTAATCCACAACTAGTGAAGTATAGTTGAATTTGGTATGATCGACAGCTTTTTTGTGTATTCTCTTTGGACGTAGCCCTTAGTGGTGAACCTAGTAAAAATTGTTGTGTCATCTCATTGCATCTGAATGTTTCATTACTGATCATATCCACCATATAGGTTTAACCAGTTCCTACCAACATGGGAACAAGATCCTTTGTTTTAAAAGAAAAAGTTGACACCCTGATTCACCCCTCCCCTCTTAGGGTGTCCCAGGGTCCTAAGTGGTGAATGTAGATATTGGAGATTGTAGGGAATGAAGTGTTGAGGTTTTCATTGATTCTTCATTTTATTTCCTCGTTATAAATTAATACTTATTTGGTCTTCTATTGTCACATACACTGGAGTAGATTTGATATGAATAATGTAGTTTAGTTTTCTTGATCTTATTTAGTCATGATATAAATAGTTTCTTCGATAGTGGTTAACTTATTAAAGGGTAAATCGTCCCCCAATATCATTTTAAACCATTCAAAATGTATTCCAATACATTGGCATCTTGGGGATGTCACTTAAGTCCATTAAATGACTTGTTGTACTCTCAAGACAATGATAATCAACGTGCCATTACAAATGGTATCAATGTGTTCAGCCCTTTCCTTACTAGTAGTCTTAAGATTTATTGGTATTACTAATGATATGAGCATGACCTGTATTTTAGATGAATTCATTCACACTAGAATAGAATATTACATTTGGATAAATGATTTATGATTCTTTGAATGGTGATTTTTTTAAAAAAAATGAACAATTTGTTTTCAAATGAGTGATTTTGAAAAAAAGGATACATCGTTTATTGTCAAAATTGCTTCATTTTCAAAAGAAAGAATGAATTTTTCAAATTTGTCTGAACCTGAAAAATGGTGTTTTTTGAATTTTTTATGATATTTGATGTGATATAATTTTAAATTCTAATACATTAGTTTCTAGGGAGTGAGACATACCAAGTTTGTTGTTTTTTTGGAAAATGGAACTTAGTAGGCATCGTAGAAACCAACCATAAGAAGTTGTAGAGAATGTGGTCGCTCTTAGACTATAGGTTAACCAAGAGCTAGTTCAAAGTATAGTTCAAGCATTTTATGATACAAATATGGGGAACCTAAGGGATGGGAAAAGGCATTTGGGTCATTACACTCAGTTGATGAACCAAAATCCACCCATCTTTTTGGGAGATTATAAACATAAAAAGGTATATGTGGGTCTTAACTAGATGAATTGTATCTTTTATTTCATCAACACACCATTAGAGCATAAAGTCAAGAAGGCCACATACATGCTCAAGGATCTTGTATGCTAGTTGTGGGAACTTGTTCTTCATGCTAAAGAGAATCAAGGCCAAACATGGGAGGGATTTGATGAATTTTTAATCAAAACATTATATTCCCACACATTCAGGGTCTAAAGGATGAATGCCTTTTTTAGAAGGAATTATGAGAATCTATCTATCATATAATCTGAGGATTAATTCATTTATTTAGTTCACTTTTCACTCAATTTTGAATCAATTCAGTCCTTGAAGGCACACATATTTGAATATGGGCTATGGAAAGATATTTTTTAATGATTGTGGTACTCTATATTACAGATTATATAGTGATGTTGAAAAAAAAGAGAGTGGTTAAGTGGGATATATAAGGATCTTTGGGAGGATAATGTATGATGATCCCTATAGGAAATGGTGGAATATCTAAGGATGAGAGAGTGAAAAATAAGAAAACCTTTCACTAGGGTGGGAGTGGGAATTAGAAACAAATAGCTAGATTAGTAAATCATCCTTCACAACCAATGAGTCATGTAGGATTCTTCCAATGTGTTTTAATTGGCCACATGAAGTGGGAGTGCACAACATCCCCAAGAGAATTCCATAGTTAAAAAAACAAGACACCATAATCCATTTTGTCACAATACTCCGAGGTCGGGTACTTGATACACTTCTCTAGTGTCACAACTGTTATATGGCTTGACATGACGAGGAGGAAAAAATATACCCACCAATAGAGAAGATATATCCATGATGATTTTCAGAATACCATGAATCCTTGTCTTGGGAAATCTTAGTAAGGGAACAAAGAGCAGAGCGCGGTGACAATGTAATTTTATAGAGCTGAGTAGATGGTTGTTGATTATTAGGATGGGCTATCCTTGTTAAGTGGAATGATTCTTTTGAATTATACACATATAAAAGTGTTGTTTGGTACTGTTTCATTACATTCAATCATTTCTTCTTGTCTTATTGACGTGATATGCCTGAAACTGGAGATGATGCCTTCTGTGATAAAACATCAAAATACTCTCGGTGAAAGTGAATGTTGAGCTTTAGTGTGTAGATAGTTTTATATAACTATTGATGTAGCTAATATGAAGTGGGTATTATCAGTGTTTGACATTGATTTCTATGATTTATTCCTAGGTAATTATTTTTTGACAGTGTTTAAGGCTCATATTGATTGTTATAAAAGGATAGTGTGTTTCGCAATTGAGGACAATGTTGATCATCTCTTCCATGGGGATAGGGATGTAAAGAAATATAAAAAATTCTTGTTGTCACCAGTTGTAGGAACGATCTTTTTTCATTTAGAAGATTTGACCTTATAATCAATGGAATATATCGAGGAAGATATTTTTCCAGCAGTTTTGGATTAATTTTCTTAGGTCGTTCCAATGAAAATCTGTGGGTTTCCATATGACAACCATGCTTTTATTACAAACTTAATCATGATTTATTACATAAAACATCACTAGATACAACAAAGAATATTGAGAGGTTTAGTGTCTTTGGGGATTAGGATCATTACATAAAAACATGAAACATGAAATACAAAATCTTTTTTGAAAACTTCCATTACATGACCACTACATTCCCTCGTACTTAGCATTGCATGGGATCACCTGAGGACATGCATAAGAAAAGGGTGAGCTATAAAGCCTAGTAAGGGAGTACACATGGAATAACATGAGGAGTAAAATACATGTTATAAAATAGTCATATCAATAGAGAATAAGAGAAACGTGAACATAAAGTCATTATAAAGCATGATAATCATAACATGGAAATGTGGCAACAACACTTAACATGGAATTAGAATGAGCCAAGGCTCATTGCACATGAAGCTTGAGTAAGTCCTCATTGCACATAAAGCACGATTAATCCCTCATTTCACTTGAATTAGCACTAGTAAAAACTCATTTCACATGGCGTATCATGATACTATACTTTACCCAATGCATTCGAGCGCTATAAGGGCGCACCCTTCTTAAACATTTCATTTCCTGCATAAGTGTGCCACATGGATCATAAAAAATGGATTCATTAAACATAATAATTTATTCCACGATAAAGCATACTGGAATTCATACATGAAAATTTATAATCAATAAGTACATTTACATAAAGGTTAATACCCTTGATGGATAAATGGTTATGGTATTCACTACACAATGGCATTGGCTTAGGAAATCGGTGCGATTTCGGCAGTGTAACGGCGTGACGTAAGAATTCATATAAAAAAGTTTGATGAGAGAGAAAGGGTTTCCTCATCATATTTATATTTAATGGACAGTAAGGAGTTCACATAGATACATGTCCCAACAATTTTAATGGAATTTAGGTTCATGACACAAGAGTATTTCTTGAATGCAAAAGAAGAGAGAGATGTTCCTTTCAGAATTTCGGCATAGTAACGAGTGTACATGGGAGGAATTTAATGAGAGAGAAAGGGGTATCCCATAATTAAAACAATAAGAGGGCAGTATGTGGGAGGTGACAAACCATACCCAAACATTCATAATTGAAATTAAAATGTCCATACAACTTAAATAGAATTGACAAAAATGAGAAAGAAAGCAAAACCCTTACTTGGAAGTGTGCTTCCAAAGGCTAGAGAGAGGCTTGTGAGATGCTTCTTGAGAGCATGGGTAACCTATGGAGGATTCTAGAGAGAGTAGGGCAGAGGTTGGATGATCTCCAAAATCTTTGAGTGAGGAGGAAGTGGGAGCTTGGGTGGTTTTATATAGGAAAGGTGAGGGAATTCTTTATTATTTTGGTTTGGGTCCCCTTACATTAAATTAATCCAAACCACAAACCATCCCATGGTATTTGCCCATGGTTTTTGGAAAAGGGAATTGGAAAAAAATATTTAATAAGGACAAAGTCCGAACTTTATAAAATAATGAGGTTGCTTATGTGGAGGTGAGTCACACTCCCATGGAAATTAATTTAAAAAGACAAAGTGTTTAATAAGTCTTGAAGGGTCCATTAATGCTTTGAAAAGTAAGTCAAACAAACCCAAAATCACATTATTTTAATGGTAAAACATATATTGGCCGAACATAAAGATTATTGTATTTTATTACATCCCTCTTGGGTCATTATGATGTCATAAAAAACAATATATATTTAAACGATATTTAATTTTTATTTAAAAAATTGAGTGTCTCAGATAATTATGGAAAATTCACAGTTGGATAATTTCGACATCTTGATTCCAGAAATAACATATATTTTATCTAAATAATTTTATAAATATGTTAATTTTCACTTTTAAAATAAAAACCGTCATTTATAAAAAATTCACGGGTTTTGACAGAAGTGGATTTCAAAACTTAATAAAAATTATAATTGCATTCATAGAATTATAAGATCATTTATATTTAATAAAAATTAATTTAATAACAATATTATTAATTTCTTAAAATATTATTCAATTCAAAAATTCCTTAATTTAATAAAATATATTTCTTAATTAAATAATAACTACAAACTCCATTTTTACTTTAAAAACTATTTACAATGTATCAATAATGACTAGAAATTATATTCATTATTATATACAAAAATAATGTACATGAACATAGTACAACATATTTGTTACATAACCCCTTAAAAAAACTTCATAAGACTTAAGGTTAAGGTGTGCGATGGTGAAATACTCTTAGGGTGGCTCGGATAACATCGCTCGAGTGGTAATTTCTATCAATTTCCATTTTTCCCGTAGACAGTCCCGTTTGAGCTTGACATGATGAAGCTCATCTTGGGCATGGTCAAGATCGAAGCCCAAGGACGCCACCTCTTTTTTCGACCTCTAACAAATGGTCTTTGTATGGAGAAATTCTACTAGATGAGGCCATCTCTTCTTTTGTCTGAGTAAATTGGATTTGTTAAACCCCAATATTTATACTAATCAGGTGATCACTGTTCAACGGCTATATTTGCAATGGTAAAAATTCATAACATAAAACCAAAGAAGTTGAAATTTTATATAAACATAAGGAGACATTAATTTATATCAAGAGGGATTTCCATTAATGAAACTATTGATTGTTACAATATTCCCCCTTAAGAAATTTCTCCCGCGAAATTTTCCTTTTCCCACACTAAAATAGATGTGGGTAACTGAGCTTCATCATTTCCTCCGATTCCCAAGTCACTTCTTCAAACTTGTGGTTTCTCCCCAACACCTTGAAGAGGGGCATTGTATTATTTTGTAGGACTTTTTCTCTACGACCTAAGATCATCACTGGTTGCTCCTCATATGAAATATCATATTCCAATTACACCACCTCCAAAGAGAGTACGTGTGAAGGGTCTGGTATGTACTTCATTAAGTGAGATACATGAAAGACATCATGTACTTTGGCCATAGTAGGTGGAAGTGCTAGTCGATAGGCCACATCCCCGACACGATCAAGAATCTCAAAGGGGCCTATGTACCTTGGACTTAACTTCCCTTTATTTCCAAACCTCATGACCTTCTTCCACAGAGATATGCATAGAAAAACCATGTCTCCAACTTTAAACTCAAGGTCTCGTCGACGGTTATCTGCATAACTCTTCTGTTGACTCGGGGCATCCTTGATATGATGCTGAGAGGTTTTCACATTCTCCACCATTTCCTCGACCATTTCTGGTCCAAGAAGCTTACATTCACTGACCTCATCCCAACATACCAGTGTTCTGCACCTCTTCCCATACAGGGCTTCATATGGTGCCATTTGGATGCTCGAGTGAAAACTGTTATTATAAGAGAACTCAACCAGAGTAAGATGTAGATCCCATCCTCCTTTAAAGTCCATTGATTACGCTCTCAACATATCCTCAAGTGTTTGGATAGTCCGCTCAGATTGGCCATCAGTTTGAAGATGATAGGCCGTACTGAAATTCAGTTCAGTATTCAGAGCATATTGAAGACTCTACCAAAACATAGAGGTGAATATTGGATCTCGGTCAGACACAATAGATAGTGGTACACCATGAAGCCTTACCACTTCCCTGATATATATCTATGCCAGTTTATCCAATGAGAAATCCTCCCAAATAGCAATGAAGTGTGTAGTCTTTGTAAGACGATCCACATCAACCCAGATTGCATTGTTTCCTTTGGATGTCCTCAGAAGTCCGGTGACAAAGTACATGGTGATGTTCTCCCATTTCCATTCTGGTATGAGCAATGGTTGCATCATCCCCTTAGACTTCTACATCACTGTCTTCACTTGTTGACACACCAAGCACATTGATGTATATTCAGTGATCTCCTTCTTCATATTTTCCCTCCAAAAGTTTTCTCAGAGATCCCGATACATCTTTATGCTCCCTGGGTTAATAGAGAAATTTGAACTATGTGCATCATCCAAAAGTACTTTCTTCAGCTCCGGACTTGGTGGAATACATAGTCCTTTCACAAACCACACAATTCCTTCTTCATTAACATTAAACTCCGAGGATTTCCCTTTTTCGATAGCTTCCACCTTTTCCGGAATTCCCACATCATCCTTTTGAGCATCCATTAACCTTTCCAAAATAGACAGTTGAGCAATAATTTGTGAAAGGATTGATAATGTTCCGTTCTTTATGATTCCCATGTCCATCTTCATAAAGTCTAAGAAGATTGGATCCTTCTCAATTCTCATCATTGATATAATCGCTAGATCCTTTCTACTTAGGGCATCTGCCACCTTGTTCGCTTTCCCAGGGTGGTGATGTATTGAATAGTCATAATCCGTGATGAGGTCTATCTATCTTCTCTGGTTCATATTAATCTATTTCGGTGTGAATATATATTTAAGACTCTTATGGTGAGTATATATCTCACATTTCTCTCCACAGAGATAATTCCGCCATATTTATCAAGGCAAAGATCACCGCCGCCAACTCCAGATCGTGTTTTGGATAGTTTCACTCATGGATTTTCAACTGTCTTGAGGCATAGGATATCACTTTATCATTTTGCATCATCACACAGCCAAATCCCTACTTTGAAGCATCACTAAATACCAAAAAAATTTCCCCACTTGTGGGTAAAGTGAGCACGAGCACAGTGATAAGCCTCATTTTCCACTCCTTGAAGCTTTCTTCGCATTCATCACTCTATGCAAACTTTACTCCCTTTCGAGTTATCCTGGTAAGAGGGTTGGACAATCGTGATAAATTTCTCAAAAATCGTCAATAATATTCAGCTAACCCCAAGAAGCTATGGATTTCTCTTACCAATGTTGGCCTCGACCATCCCTCAATTGCATCTGTTTTGGAGGGATCCACATATATCCCATTGCTTGTGATGATATGGCCCAAGAATGAGACATCCTTCAAACTGAACTCACACTTGATGTAATTTGCATAGAGCTTCTCCTTGCGCAAAGGCTCCAGTACATTTCTTAAATTCTCATCATGATCCTCCTTGGTTTTGGAGTATATTAGAATATCATCTATAAAGACTACAACAAATTTTTCTAGGTAATCTCTAAACACTCAATTCACTAAGTCCATGAATATTTCTGGACCATTAGGGAGTCCGAAAGGCATTACTATGAATTCATAGTGCCCGTATCTTGTGTGAAAAGAAGTCTTGAGGATATCTTCCTTCTTCACCCTTACTTGATAATATCCCAAGCGCAAGTCCACCATGGAGAAGTATTGTGCTCCACACAGATAATCGAACAAGTCATCAATTCATGGGAGGGGATACTTTTTCTTTATCGTGATTTTGTTATGTTCACGACAATCGATGAAAATCCACATTGACCCATCAGTCTTCTTGACGAAGAGGAATGGGGCACCCCACGGTGAAGCACTTGGGCATATAAACCCTTTATCCAAATCCTCCTGTAGTTGTTTCTTCAGCTCTTCAAGATCAACAACATCCATTCTATATGGAGTCTTTGATGTTGGTAGCACCCCAGGTATATGTTCAGTTGAGAACTCAACATCTCTTCTAGGAGGAAGACTAGGCAGTTCCTCGGGAAACACTTCAGTGAATTCCCTCATAATAGGCATTTCTTCAAGGATGGTTTCTTCCGTGGACTCAATCATCTGAGCCAGATACACGTGCTCATAAGGCAATAATATCCATGCTTGAGATGATGGAGCTACAAGAGATTCATCTTCCTCCTTACACTTGTAAAGAATCGGGGGTCGATTCTCTATATAGAGTGTTATTTCCCTCTCCCGAAAATTTATGTTGGCTATATATAAGGAAAGACAATCCATGACAAGAATTGCATCAAATTACACTAGAGGGAGTATAATGAGGTTCTCCGGGAAATTCAATCCACATATTATAATAGGGGAGGACTTATACTCATGGTATGCAATAATTTACCCATTTTCCGTACTCACCGACTTCTTCACTTCCATGATTTGTAGTGGTGCTAGGATTGTTCTACTAAACATTCGAGATATAAAAGAATGTGTAGAACCTGAATCAAAAAGTATGTTCACTATTCTTGAATGAATAACTAGTGTAGTTGTCACCACTTTGTTGTAGGGGTTCACTTCAGCTGAAGTGACGGAAAAAGCTCTTCCTTTCTGCCTTGGAGGTTGTTGGTTGCCTCCAAAAACCCTTGGATTAGGGAACTAATTTTCAAAATAACCCTGTTCTTTGCATTTTTAGCATTGAACAACGCATTGAGGTTCAAACAGACGTTCCTGTCCGCTGTCGCAGCCGTGGGTCTTTCTTGCCGATAGTTAACAGCTAGGTGCCCTTCCCTTCCACACCTAATGCATTTCCTCATCCCCTTGAGAAAATTTCCAGGGAGCTTTTTACCTCACTTTTGGAAAGTTGGGGGCTGGATCTTTTTAGCACCGTTGGATTTATCCATCGGACCACTAGCATTGAATTCCACCGTACACTTCTTGTTCCCATGATACCCCTGTGATTCCCCGATCTCCACTTAGACCTTGAGGGCACATGGGACAATTTCCTCATAGCTATCGAAGTCACGGATCGCTAATGATTTCCGAAAGCTACGCATCAGCCCACCAAAGAAGCGGTCAACCTTGCATTCAGGGGTAACGACAAAGCCGGAATCATATCGTTCAAGCCTTGTGAAGATTTCCTCATTCGGTCCAACAGATTATTTATCATTTTTCTTGAAGGAAAGGAAGTCCCTTTCCATCTTAAGTTGGAGGGTGCGTGGAAAATATTTATCAAAAACACATCTTCTGGAAATCCTTCCATTCTAATGCCTCGATCTCCTCCCCAGTCTTTGTATTTTTGATTAATTTCCACCATGGATCAGCTTCACCCTCCATATGATAAGCCACCAGGAGAACCTTCTCTTGTTCAGAACATTGAAGGATGGAGAAGATCTTTTCAATGGAGTTGATCCATTGTTCAGTGATAGTTGGATCAGATGATCCACTAAAATTAGGAGTCCTTTGTCTCATGAAGCTGTCAATAGCAACTTGTTCTTTCATGGGGGGGGGGGGTTGAACATTCTTCTTGATCCGTGTTTCTATTCAAAACTTGAGTTAGCTGATAGAGAAGCGTGACAAAGTTCGAAATTCCCGCTCCCATTGGATTGGGCATCTCAATTGTACAGTTATCACACTGATCTTCCCAATGGTTGTTAGCTCGAGTCCTCCTATTACTGGCCATTGGATGGAATAAAAGTAAAGTTAGGGGTAACACATAATGGTAATCCAAAGACAAAAGTTGATGACTTATAAATGAACTTTTATTTACATAACTCATGAGTCTAGGGTTCAATCTAGGCTTCTCATGATCTACTTTCTAACATATATTCTTAGGGGAATTTTTACCTATTTCACTTAATAAGGGTTCATACTAATCTTGTGAATTTATCAAAACTTATCCCGCAGGAGTGTCATAATCAAGAGTGCCGCGGGTCCCATTGTCATGCACCAGTTCCCGTTCGAGTCTAGCTCAAAGCGGTGTTTTCGGGTTTTACCCTAGGATACAACTATGTTAGAGCCACCTCTACCTGATCGTATCCAAACAGGGATGTATTTGTTTGATAAACAACATAATAAGTACTTACCAAAACTTAGGGATGTTTTAATTATACTTAGACTTGTATCTAAGGCTTTACTCGGGTTTCCTAATCCCAAAAATAACTAATCATATCCTCTGATACCAACTATGACAACCCTGCTTTTATTACAAACATAAACATGATTTATTACATAAAACATCACTTGATACAACAAATAAGATCGAGAGGTTTAGTGTATTTGGGGCTTAGGATCATTACATAAAAACATGAAACATGAAATACAACATCTTTATTTAAAACATCCATTACATGACCACTACATTCCCTCATACTTAACATTGCATGGGATAACCTGAGGACATGCATAAGAAAAGAGTGAGATATAAAGCTCAGTAAGTGAGTACAAATGGAATAACATGAGGAGTACAATAAATGTTAGACAATATCCATATCAACAGATAATAAGAGAAAAATGAACATAAAGGCCTGATAAAGCATGATAATCATAACATGGAAATGCGGCAACAACAGTTAACATGGAATTAGCATGAGCCAAGGCTCATTGTACATGGAGCATGAGTAAGTCCTATTTACACATAAACCACGAGTAAACCCTTGTTTCACATGAATTAGCATGATTCAATTCTCACTGCACATGACATATCATGATACTATACTTTACCCAATTCATTAAAGCGTTATAAGGGTGCACCCTTCTTAAACATTTCATTTCATGCATAAGTTTTCCAAATGGATCATAAAACATGGATTCATTAAACATGATCATTTATTCCCTGATAAAGGAATGTGAAATTAATATATGAAACTTTATAATCAATAAGTAAATGTGTATAAAGTTGAATACCCTTTATGAAGAAATGGGCATGGTATTCACTACACAATGGCATTGGCTTAGAAAATAGGTGCGATTTCGGCAGCGTAACGACGTGACGTAATAATTCATAAAAAAGGTTGATGAAAGAGAAAGAGGTTCCTCATCATATTTATATTGAATGGATAGTAAGGAGGTCATATAGATAAATTTCCCAATAATTGTAATGAAATTTAGGTTCATGACACAAGAGTATTGCTTGAATGTAAAAGAAGAGAGAGAAGTTCCTTTCGAAATTTCGGCATAGTAACGGGTGTACATGGGAGGCATTTAATGAGAGAGAAAGGGGTCTCTAATAATTCAAACAATAAGAGGGAAGTATGGGGTGGTGTGAAACCATACCCCAACATTCATAATTGAAATTAAAAGGGAAATACAACTTAAATAAAATTGACAAAAATGAGAAAGGAAGAAAAACCATTACTTGGAAGTGTTCTTTCAAAGGCTAGAGAGAGGCTTGTGAGAGGATTCTTGGGAGCTTTAGGAACCTTTGGAGGAATCTAGAGAGAGTAGGGCAGATGTTGGATGAACTCAAAAGGCATTGAGTGAGGAGGAAGCGGGATCTTGGGTGGGGTTTTATAGGAAAGGTGAGGGAATTCTTTATTATTTAGGTTTGGGTCCCCTTACATTAAATTAATCCAAACCACATACCATACCATAGTTTTTTCCCATGGTTTTTAAAAAAGGAAGAGGAAAACAATGTTTTAAAGGTAAAAAGTCGTAAAGTCTTAAAATAATGAAGTTTCTTATGTGGAGGTGAGTCACACTCCCATGGAAATTAATTTAAAATGACAAGGTGTTTAATAAGTCTTGAGGGGTCAATTAATGCTTTGAAAAGTAAGTCAAACAAACCCAAAATCACATTATTTTAATGGTAAACATATATTTCCCAAACATAAATGTTATAGTATTTTATTACATCACTATTGGGTCATTATGATGTCATAAAACACATTATATATTTAAACGATATTTAATTTTTACCCAAAAATTTGACTGTCTCAGAAAATTAAGAAAAATTTACCGTTGGATAATTTTGATGTCCAGATTCCATAAATAACATTTATTTTATCTAAATAATTTTCTAAATATGTTAATTTTAACTTTTAAAATAAAACCCGACATTTATCGAAAATTCACGCGTTTTGACAGAAATGGCTTTCAAACCATAATAAAAATTATAATTGATTTCATTAAATGATAAGATAATTTATATTTAATAAAAATTAATTTAATAATATTATTATTATTTTATTAAAATATTATTTAATTCCAAAATTCCTTAATTTAATAAAATATATTTCTTAATTAAATAATAACTAAAAACACCATTTGTCCTTTAAAAACTATTTACAATGTATCAATAATGACTAGAAATTATATTCATTATTATATACAAAAATAATGTACATGAACATAGTACTACTTATTTGTTACATAACCCCTTAAAATAGCCTCATAAGACCTAAGGGTAAGGTGTGTGATGGTGACAGACTGTTGGGGTGGCTTGGATAACATCACTCGAGTGGTAATTTCTATCAATTTCCATTTTCCCGTAGACGGTCCCATTCGATCTTGAAATGATGAAGCTAATCTTGGGCTTGGTCAAGAATGAAGCCAAAGGAATCCACCTCTTTTCTGAGCTTCTACAAATGGGCTTCGTACGGAGCAATTCTACTAGACGTGGCCATTGCTTCTTTTGTCTGAGTAAATTGGATTTGTTAAACCCCTATATTTATACTAATCATGTGATCGCTGTTCAATGTCTATATTAGCAACAGTAAAAATTCTTAACGTAAAACCAATGATGTTGACATTTTATATAAACTTAAAAAGACATTTAATTATATCAAGAGAGATTTCTATTAATGAAACATTGGGTCGTTACATTCCACCTCAAAGGGAAGTGGAATTTACATTGTTCTCTTTATGAGGACCAGAATTATTTCCCTTTTTGTCATTTAATATGGAACAAATAGAGTTATGGGAATATAATGTGTAGTTGGAGGAGCTATAAAGTATGAGTTTCATTTGGCTGATCACATCTCTGTGGGTAGCATCAGTTTTATTCATGAAAAAGCAGATAGAACTCTTCAGCTAGGCGTTGATTATCTTAAGCTTAACAGAGTTATGATAAAGAAAAGTTATCCACATAAATGAATTGATTAACTATAAAATCATTTCAGGGGAGACCATTGGTTATCAAAAATTGACTTACGATCAAGGTATCAATACCTGTGAATTCGAAGAAAAAAATATTCCAAATATAGCATTCAAAAGCATATATGGACACTAAAAATATGTATTTTTTCCTTTTAGTCATACGATTTCACAAAAGGTATTTATGGTATTGATTAATAAGATATATTAGAAATATCTTTATTTTATTAATTTTTTGTTTTTGGATGATATATTGGTTTTTTCAAGTACAAGAGATGAGAATGAAAAAAACATGACGATAGTGTTGTAAATCGTGAGGGACCATTGTTTGTATGCCAAATTGTCAATGTGTGATTTTTGGATACAAGAC
Organism: Viscum album; assembly: GCA_963277665.1. NCBI lineage: Eukaryota > Viridiplantae > Streptophyta > Magnoliopsida > Santalales > Viscaceae > Viscum > Viscum album. The sequence continues at coordinate 497,412,654 of OY728132.1, forward strand.
CTACACTTTCTTGGCAATGTAATTTTTGATAAGGTTTTGTCAGTCGATCCTGAAAAGATAGAATCAGTTATCTATTGGTAACCGCTAAAGAACATCTTTGAGATACAGAGCTTCCTTGATCATTCTGATTATTAATTCCTCATTTTGTGAGACTTATCATGGATTACATCACCAAAGATATATTAATCAATGAAAAATTACCCATTCCAATGAACTAAATAATTCCAAAAATCATTTTAAGAGATAAATGTTAATCTTTCATTAGCACCAATCTTGATTTTTCTAGAATCAGGACATGGGTATGTGTTGTTCTTCGATGATTTGGGATCTGGGTTTGGATGTGTTCCCATGCAAGGAGACCATTTGGTTGCTTATGGTCCAAGGAAGATGATAGTGCATACTAATAATTACCCATAACATGATTTGTATAATGTTGTGGTTGTCCATTCCTTGAAAACGTGGCTTCATTAATTGTTTGGTGAGAAATTTATTGTGTTTATGTGTCATAAGAGCTTGAAAATCATTTTCTCACAGTGGTATTTGAACCTGAGTCAAAGAATATTGATGGAGTATCACTACATGATTAATATGGACATAATTTATAAACTATTAAAAGGTAATTTGGTGGGTAATACATTAATTATAAGATCCTATAAATAGTTGAAAAACATTCTTAAGATGACTGGGAGTTGATGTTGGACCAAGGTGATATGCACATGGAATATAAAGATTGAGGTTATGTTGTGGTATTCATTTCAATTTCAATGATTCTTGATTTGGTAATGATTGAAAAGGAGAGAAAAACATCTAATACATAATTCCTGGTTATGATTTCAAAACTCAATGGTGGGGAGACCGTTGAGGGCTGGAAACATTATTTGAGTTCAATTTTGTGATTCAGATATTGGATGGTTATACCTATGGGTTTTCCAAAACCACTTCTTCATGATTACCACCATTCTATATCTGTTGTACATTCAGAATCACGAAAGATATATATGGCGTTGAAGGCGTAGTTTTGGTGAGGCATCATGAAAAGAAAATTGGAAGAGTTTTTTTGCAATGCTTAACATATCAGCGAGTTATGGAAGAGTATCAAGGACCAGTAGGTATGATTCAGTATTTCCTATCCCTGGGTGGAAATAGAAGTAGATAGAAATGGATTTTATTCCATGACTCCAAAAAAATGGTTCAAAATAATGATTCCATATGGGTGATAGTGGATCAGTTTATGATGTTGGATCATTTCGTCCCTATTCACGAAACACATAAGGTGGAGGATTTGTCCAGAATCTATATCCAAGATGTTATAGATAGTCAAGGAATACTAGTTTCAATCATGTCAGATAGAGATCAAATGTTTTCATCTTGTTTCATGAAATACATATAGAAATCCCTTGGTACTCCTTTGAATATGAGTGTGTAAAATCATCCTTAGATGGATTGTGTCATGACCCATCCCCTAGGGCCCATGCCATGACTACCCCAAGCCCACCTTCTATTGGCTAGGGGCGGGCGGCTAGCACCGTAAAGGAATATCCCCAAAATTGGGAAGGCAATTCCTTTTAACCTGGAAACTCACTCAATCAAAGCACACAATAAGATACGATCATAATGTAATATATATAGTAAATAGGGTGAGTACAATAAGTAAATGGGACAGAATACAAGACCAACAAGAAAGTACAAGTAAAACTAAAAACAACACCTTTGAACAACCACCAAGGATCTTACCTACAGGGTAGGTACAAATCTTGAATGGTCATCTCTACGGTTCATCTCATTTATAGTCCACCTCTGAGCAGCCTCCAGTCCTGGAACCCTCAGCCTCGATCAATGTTGTATGTCGTCTTCACAAGACACAGCAAGGTGGAGGTGTAGCCCATGCAGGGGTGAGTATAACAATACTCAGTAGGGATCCTGAGACCCCTGAGGGTCGATCAAAATCCATAGAGGATAATCCACAAAACAAGACCATAATTACAAATCACGAAGAAAAAATCAACCCTACATAGGTATATTTCCATCCATATATATAAGTTATCATGTAACCCAACTCATTAAAAAGGCCCACATTTTCCAACTCTTTTGCTAAAATCACAACTATTCCATAAAGGACAGAATACCATGTAGGAAACACCACACATAAAAAACCGAAAGGTAAAGACTCAACACGCACCAATTATAACATAAGTATGGGCGTATAGATGATTTGATGTACTGCTAGATAATCGTTTTTCGTCAAAAAGCCTTGTTATAGACCCACAAAGGATCAAAGATGACCCACACAGGATCTGAAGATGGCCCACAAAAGATTTGAAGATGACCCACACATGATCCGTAGATGTGACCCACACATGATCTGAAGATTTCTTACACAGGATCAGAAGCTGACCCACACAGGATCAAACAATGACCCATAAAGGATATTAAGATAACTCACATAGGATCTATAGATGCTTCAAGCACATCCAGCCACAGGGTTCCCGCACTAAGCATGCTTGATCCAAAGAAGATCCTCTATTCAATCCATCGGTCAATACTTAAAATTCCACAAAGTACGAAAAATAATTATCATGAAGTTTCATCATGTCATAAGGGACCCAACGCGATAGACGATGTGTCAATCGGATATCGGGACTGTATGTTATTAACATTTTCATTCCGAGGGCCCGGTTGGATTCGGGTTCGATCCAACCCATATGTACACCAAATTTATGCAAAACTTGTCTGTATTATACCAAAAGGAGCATCTCAATCCAAGGATTCTATCACAAAAGACAGTTCATCAAACGGACGCATGGTTCTCACGATATGGAAAAAAAGGCGTATATGGGTCCAGATGGGCCAGGGTCTGGTTCGACCTCACCCAACCCAGTTCAGGTCGACCTCACCAGATCCAGACCCACTGGGAATGACCCGCGGCTAGGTTCGGTCGACCGTGGCAGGGCCCTCCCTAACCTCTTCATGGGGGAGGTGGCCCTCGGGATTCCCAAATGGTCTAGTTGGACCATTTGGTTTTAGCCAATACGACAGTGCCATGTGGTGCCGCCAGCTAGCACGCGGGACACACCAGAGTGGGTTATACTCCGACGTGTCATGAATGGATGCGGTGATGGACGATGCCTCTTCTGGTGTTGTGATGACACTGATGCTCCAATTACGGCTGGCCGGGTGTCGGCCTCCCTTCGGGTGCGCCGCCGAGGCTCAGTAGTCGCGACCCCCATCTTTGGCGGCACGGAAGCACGCCGCCCCGACTTCCACATGGTCGACCAGCATGTTGGCCACCACCCCCCTCCTCTGAATCTAACAAGACATAACCTCCTTTGGTGGCATGATTACCCAACCACCACCATTGTGGCGGGCTAGTGTGCCGGCTGCTACCTATGCACTGTCGGTGCCGGTCTCCGACGGACTTCTGCGGGTCACCAGGTGAGATCTGGTGGATATTTTCTCATTTTGAAGGCATCAATGTTCATCTCGAGATATATCCATCACATAAAGTCCATCAAGGTTGAGTTATGCACAACCCAATGTTTTCCCATGAACACATCAAACAACAAAGTAAAGGATGGATCAGACCGTGTTCGTTTGTCCCACACCCTCTGCATTAGACCGATAGCATGCGGCTCATGAAGACTGAATCAACGTAAATTAAGGAATAAAAATTATGAAAAATCCCTACCTCAATCATTCATTGGATATTTCATTAGGAATAAGATGAAGATAATGAAGGAGACACCGGTGTTCATCCCTCCCACAATACACTTCGGATTCGTACTCCAATGTCGGTTCAACATTCTTGATCTGGGTATTCATTCTTTTTTGGAGGAGGTTCTTCGTTGGAGGATGTTCTTCTCGCAAGAGTTCTCCAGCAAATGTGGTTGCCAACAATTCTCAATCCTAGGAGAAGTGAGGATCCAATCCCCAAAATTAAGTATAAGAGTTCATTAATTGTTCAATTCATGATGGATCATTAATTGGGGGAGGGTTTCTAAGAGTTATAAAACATTAAAATAGGGGTTTGAAGGTCGGGTGGTCCCCGCAACCAAATTTAAAAATTGGTGGAAAGATTTCAGATAAAAATAAAACTATTGTTTTATTTTTATTTATCAGTAAAAACTAAGACTTCCATATTCCACCCTTGACCCACTGTGATCAAGGTGAAGGCCTTCTTAAGTGAAAATCGGTGCTATGAGTTCAACGATGTCCTCAGATTTCAATTCCAAGCATCAGTTCACAAGATAGAAATTACCACTTTCCTGTTAACAGAACATACTTAAAGAATGTTTGGAAATTCATTCTGGCCACTATGGGTATCGAAATCAGGTGCTGTCAAATTTCACAGACTCGTAATATTTCAATATAATTAAAAAAAATAGATAGAAAAATCTGAGTCATTACAGATTTCAAATATGAAAGGATTATATATACATTGGAAGACACATTATCGGTTTCTGTAATTGATTTTGGTGGCTCATGGGAGGATCATATACCCTTAGTGCAGTTATCATATAATAATATTTATCATTCCTTGATACAGATAGCTCCATTTGAGTATTTTATGGGCATCCTTGTCAGTCTCCAAATTATTGGTTGGAGACTATTAAGATTTCTTTAGTTTGGATGAAAATTTTACTAAAAATAATGGAGACGATTATGTTGATTAGGAAATGGATAGAGAAGGCTTAGATTAACCATAAATCATATGAGAATCATTGTTGAAGACCACTGTCTTTCGTGATGAGTGATCAAGTGTTATTAGATATTTATTATAGGCTTGGACATCATCATTTTGGGAAGAAGTACAATTATCTCCTTGATACATTTCCCTTTCAAGATACTAGAATGATTTGGAAGGGTTGAATATCTATTGGTGTTTTCACTATGATTCAGTTTGGTACATAATGAGTTGTACGTATCTCTGCAAAATAGTGTTATGCTGATCCTGACCATGTGATCAGATGGGATCATGTTGACCTAGATCTGCATGCTTCATTGGAACATATCCCGATGTAGATTTTGGATGGGAAAGAGAAACTCTTACATGGGAAAATCATCGGTCTTGTGCAGGTTTTATGGAAACATGGTCAGATTCGGGGAGAGACTTGGGAAATATAGAAGGAAATGAAAGAGAAATGGTTGGAACTTTTTCTAGTCAATAATGGTGTTCTACATTTATGGGATGGAAAGACCAATGGTAGGGAGAATGTATTACCCATGGTTTTTGTTATGTAACACTTTTGTGATTAATTTTTAGTATATAATGTATAAGGGTGGATGTTGGGAGAGCATGGAGAACATACTGAGAGTTTTGGGGCTAAATGGAAAGAATACATACTATGTACAACTTTTCTGAACCATGCTGAAGCCTAGTAGAAATTGTGAAAATATGAAATTGTTGGATATAGATATTTTTCATGCTCATCACATGGTTTGGAATCCATGTAAGGAGGCTATTAGAAGTATTTATCATGATATTTGAAGGAGTATGGTTTGTGCACAATTTTCCTAACTGTGAGACAAAACCATGAGTGAGTTAAAAACCACCACATTAAAAAGTGGATCTAGGTCAAACATGATATTTATTTACTCATTTTTACCCCAAAACACCTATAACACGGGTTTATGCTAATCCAAAGGTCAATGAAGGTTCTCCCATTGATACATAGGTGATATTAATGCTTCCCATGGTGATTCAAATCCAAATTCATAAGGTATGTGTTCATTTTTCAATATTTATGTAATTTTTTCCAAGATATACTTAGATGTACTTCTCCTATCGTATCAGTTTCTTATATCCATTCCTTTTAGGGGTAGATCTTAGATTAGGGATGAAAATTATGATGATATTTGGTCTTGATAGTGATATGAGAATTGATTTGAGGTGGTTTTACAAAATTCCTAGCCAATTGCATGAGTGTTCATCGTCTATTTAAGTCTTCGTCAAAACCTTCAATGTAGGTGGCTCCAATCTCAACTCTTCTTACTATAATTGATTATCATAGATTCAAATTGATTTAATTTCATAAATTTTATTAGGAAATTTTTGTTTACAGCATGGATTGAATCTTCTTTAGTGATGATTTATGGTTTTGATAGAATTGTCTTCTTTTGGGGAATTTTAGTGCAAAGGGGTTTATATACATGAATTTAAAATGTTTATTAAAAAATATGGTTTTAATAGAAAATATTGAAATAATTGTTGGAAATTTTATTTCAATAAAAGGGAAATTTTATTGAAATGGATTGATTTAAAAAGGGTTTTCAAAAAATTGTAATTTAATTGAAATGGTTTTGGAATGGTTTTTGTGACTATTTTGTATGTGTGTTCAAATTTTATTTGTGAGGCCTGGTTGAAATATGCCCTTGTGCTCTATCCCAAAGGTGTAATATCACATGAAATATAATTACATTATGATGACATGGTAGATCAATGGGAAACCGCTCATGATTATTAGCCGTTCATAAAAAATCTTGCATAGTTGGTAATTGTGGATTTGTGGAATGTATTGGTTATGCCAAAGGGAACTTTTGATATCGGCTAAGGTTAGGTCTGGATTCCTTCTTTGAAAGAGGGTTTTGGCTGGAAAATTTTTAATTTTGAATTTGATTATATTGAGTTAAAAACGGTTATTATGTTGTTTATATTTAGTTATAAACTATTCTGGAATTGTTTTAATATAAATTAATTTATATAATTATTGGTAACTCTTATATATTTATGGTGTGAGTAGGGATGTAATTGGGGAAAGCCTACTAAGTTTTATACCCACCCCTGCTTTGGAACCTTGGTTATTTTTCAGATGTTATATTTTCATACATGTTAAAAGGTAATGTATCACACATATTTATCACCACCATATGATACTTATGCTATTATATGGGGATAGTGCATGTAACTTGTGAGGCATGTAGTCTTTTGGTCATATTGGGGTCATTAGTTGTCTTTTTGCTATTATACATTGATGGTTTTTTCAGCTTTCAATGTACCATACATTGGTGTGGGTTTGATTTAAATAAATTTGTTGAGTTTTCTATGATTTATTCTTTCCTCATATAGTGAGATGTTTGTTTATGGTTTGCTGGGTTAATGGTTTATTTCATTAAGGGTAAATCATCCCCCAGTTTCATTCAATCCTTTCAACATTTATTTCCAGCCTTTGGCGCCTTGGGGATGTTTCTTTAGTCCACGTATCCTCTCATAGACCTCCCAAGACAATGAGAATAAGTGGGATATTACTTTAATTAGTTCATATTATTCATTATATAACATTTACATTAAATATATGATATTAAATGAAACATAAAAATTTTATTTTTCAACTTATTTTATGTAATTTCTGTAAATAATCTATATATCACATATTAATATTAATTTAAACATTTATCAAATATATCTTTGAAACTAATTTTTTTGTTATTTAAATAATTTCCTTACAAAAGGACTTTATTGTGATCAATTAAAAAAATATGAATAATTCCTAATTTTAAATATAAATTCATTTGTTCGGCCATGATTTTATAATTTATTAAAAATTTATGAATAAGAAATATAATTTCAAAATAAACACATATATCTAAACTATATGTCACACCATATATGTTTCGACAATTTAATATGCATATTATGTATATTAAATCCATAACTACTACATCCCATGAAATCCTTATTGTCTCATGATTTATTCTTATATGAAATTTTAATAATCTATATGTATTAATATATCTAATATATCAATCCATACATAACATCAAATTATTTAAAAAGTTATTATATATAAAATATAAGTAACCATTTTATTTATTTTATATACATGAGATAGAAATATGATTATTTCACATTTAATTCATGTGTGAAAATAACCTATTTATATTTCCTAACACATGAAATTCATAAAAAATTTATATAATATAATAAAATTATCCATAATATTATATGTTCATCATTTCATGGATCATGTCATATTTTTAGGATATATAGAGGGGGTATTATCAATCATAATTTATAATTGGGAATGATGAGTACCCTTATGTTTCAATGGGAAAATATAGGTGACCCTTATGTATCATAATATATAATTTTTTGGAAAATTACCACATAAAGGTTACCAATAAAAAACAAGAATATGTAAAGGTTAACTAGGAATATGTAAAGGTTACTTTCCATGAAATGCATACATAATCATTACCAATGGTTTATCCCCTATTTATCATCTCATAACCTTTATATATACTCCTATCATATTTTATTATATAGTCTATATCATTACCACTACACAATTCTATATTTTCAGGAAAATTTAATTTCAATCATCTCCTATGATATTTTATATTTAATGTTATTAAATAGAAAGAAATTATGAGAATCAATGTAACATACCTTAAAATATGTACCATTAAATCCTTATTAATAAGAAATTAATATTATATTATCCTATAATATATTGTAAAAGAGAAAAAGAACATACTACATTATCCCATAACATAATGTTAGGAGGTGTTGTATGGTGATCTGATGATTAACATTAAGTCATTCCATATTGTACATTAAGACATGGATTATCATAGATTATGGTACACATATTATTCATTAACATAGTAGGAGAACATGTTGATCCATTAATGATTGTGGGTTTGATACCCCTGATGGCTTTAGGGATGTCATCACATGATCGTTGTAATATAATAGACCAATAAAAATTCATGGTCTATCGTTATGATTTAATAAGCAGTATGTAGAACATTGAATATAAACAACCATACCTGAAATACAAGTACTCCATCCTAGTTATTCATAATGTAGTATTCTTGATCACAATCACCCACTTGTAGGAAATATAATCTTTCCTCCATCAGGATTATTCAAGACACTATAATTCTCAAATTATGCGAGAGGACCTTCAAACTCCAAATATGTGCATCCAATGATAAATATAGGATTAGGCTGAAGATAAGTTCAAATATGGACAAATAGTTTCATGTATACATACCCCTCCCTAAATGAATGGCATATACCATTTATATAGTCTCCCAGCATTCAATGGAGGGAGCTGAGAGTCATCATTCATCGCATGGTTGCTGAAATATATTACTCATAACACATTCTAATTGAAGTTTTGTTCTTGTAGAACATTTCAATCTCCATAATATATTTTTAAATCAATAAATAAATCAACTAGTTGATTCATAACCAATGGAAATTTAATTTATGTTGTGGATGAATCCATAAACATGATATCATATTCCAACAACCTATTATACACTATAATAGATAAATAACAATGCCATGATAATGGAATCTTCATTCCATATCAAAGGAAATGTGTTAGGGGATATCATACAATACGATATCCTTATTTTAGTGGATATCCAAAATAGTGAAGATATGATAATTAGGGGAATATTGGTTTAAAGATAAGAAGATATTTTTTAATAGAGAAATTGTACTAATAAAGAGATTAAGATAAATAGAAATAATAAAAAACAAGAGTTCTTAAAATAAATATTCATTTATATGTAGAGATTATCCTAATGTAAAAATGAATTTTTTAGATATGAACATTTATTATTCAAGCATAATGGATAAATAAAATATAGTTCTTCACTGGACTATCATTAAAAAAGTGTAATAATAATTTATGTTCTTATATATGAATTATAATGGTAGTGATCCAATTCATGGTGAGGTATGTTATCCTTGAGGAATAGTGAGTTCCCTCATTATTTTACCTAAGTGCATATTATAGTGATTTAGTTTAAGATGACAATGAGTAATTCTTGCTTCTATTAATATAGTAAATATGTTAAGAAAAACCCAAATAAATTTGTTTAATCCTTGAGTTATTCACATGATTTTATGCGAATGGAGATTTTGGGAGAAATATATGTGTTCTTATGAATTGTATGATAATTAATTTAAATGGAATAAACTAATAAGAAGATTATAAATATTATATCATAATTTGGCCCATTTTAGGATATTTCACTCATAGTCCTAATAATTGGTATCAATGAATTGATTAATATTATTGTTTCATTTTCTCTCAAATTGATGGTCATGATGCATTTAGTGATTCATAATGGTCTCTAGTATTTTATGTAACAAACTTTCTTTTATAGAAGATCCAAATGAAAACGATTTTTATTATATTGGATTGGATTTTTATGTTATTGTATTGCATGGAATCACATTTGGATTCATGATTGGTGTATATATTACTAAATAATAATGAAATGAGTTGGGTGATGACACTAAATGGTTTAATTTTCCTATGGAAACGCTGTTAAATTACAAAACTCCTAAATCTGAAAGTATGAACATAATATTCAATATCTTGTAAGACACGCAACAACAAACATGTAATGGAATATAAAATCCCAAGATGTGGAGATATATTTATATTTATATGAATTAAATATATCTAATATCATATACTACAAAAACAAATTGAGATTTCACTACATAGAATAAAGAATTTAGATTTTGCAATATGCAAGAATGAGTTCCTTCAAAATCTTGCATTACACACAAGACAATGTATTACTGAACAACTATAAGATATTAATATTATTATTTAAAATGGATATTATCTCCTAAATGTTAAATTGGCCATTATGAATAGGATTATCATTTTTAGGAAAATATATTTCATAAATTATTATTTTCCAATTAATTAGAAATTTAAATCAAAATCATTTGATTATAAAGGATTTTTTTTTAATAATATTTGTATACGTTAATGTAAATTTATGTTAATAAATAAAATTTACTATTATTATTGAAATATATTAGTGAAATTAATATGTTATATAAAATTTTATTACATTCATAATATATATTTTCTATTACTAAGATATGAACAAATAAAATTTTATGCATAAAAAGATTTTTTTATGCAATTTTTCTTCCCTTTAATGAAAAAATTATTTTTTAAAAAAAATTGAAAATTTAACAAATACATTAGAATAAATAATATTCATTTTTTAAATTGGAATTTTCCAAAATATCTTAGGGTGATTCTTTTATATTTTCTTATAAAATATTATTTTTCAAGGAATAATGGAAAATACCAAATTTAATTGAGACCATACATTTCATATAAATAATTTATGATGTTAAATTATATTTTAAACTGTTTTTAATGTTAAATTAGGTCAATTTTAAATATACTAATCCAATTTAGGATGTTAAACTCAATTTTATAGTGAAGTTAGATATAAAATAATTTCATTCTTCTTGAAAATTTTCACTTCTATGAGTTGAATTTGATAAAATAGATTCTATATTTGGAATCATAATAACATACAATATTTATTTGTTCAACTTAATTTTTTTACAATTTGATTAGTGAAAATTTTTTAATGTATAAATGAGTTTACTTAGTGTTTAATTTTATCATATATGTTTTTTAAATAGCCTAACACATGTACAAAATCCATTTTATGAACATATTTTGAAAATAGAATTTATTTTATCAAACATTGTTCATTATTGGCGGGACATGGATGAATTATTTCCAGATATTAGATTTTTAATTTATGTATACACCAGGTAAAGGTAATACAGTGGAAGATGAATTAAGCAGAAATTCATATGATCAGTTGGGTAAATAAGATTTAGATGAATGGCAGTTAATGTATGTCGTAGCAGACATACATGTGGAATGTGAAGACTAAGGTGATTATTCAGTTTTCTTTTCAGTTTCTGTTGTTCCGGATTTGGTAATGATCATAAGGGACACATAGACATCTGATGCAGAATTCCTAAATATGAGTTCAAAACTCAATGGTGGGGAGACTATTGATGGATGAAAAATTGATGGGACTTCAGTGTTGTGGTTTAGAGATTGGATGGTTGTAATTAAAGATTATCAAGACATAATTCTTCATTTATACCACTATTTGAGATGGTCTATAATATAGGATCATAGAATATGTATAAGGCATTGAAGACAATGATTTTATATAGTGGCATGAGAAGGAAGGTGGTTGAGTTTGTCTCACAGTGCTTAACTTGTTAGTTGGTTAAAGAAGAGAATTGGAGACCAGTGGTTTTGTTGTAGTCTTTACCAATTATAGGGTGGAAATTAGAGAAGATAACTATGTATTTTTTTATCAGTCTCCCATTAATAGTCTGAATACATGATTCCATATAGGTGATACCGGATCAGATTATGAAGTCTTCTCATTTCATTAAAACTCATGAAAATCATATAGTAGAGTATTTTTCCAAAATATATATTCCATAATAGGTAAAGAGACATGGAATACAAGTTTTGATCATCTGAGATAGAGATCTGAGTTTCACATCTTGATTTATAATATCCATACAGAAATCCCTTGGGACTTAGTTGACTATGAGAATGATGTATCATCCTCATATATATGGTAAATCCTAAAGGATGATACAAACATTAGAAAAAATGTATTAGGCTTATGAAATGGATTTGTTTTCACTCATAAGAAGATAATATACCTTATTGGAGTTCTATTATGATAACAGCTATCAGGCCTTGATACAATGTCTCTGTTTGTAGCATTGTATCGACATCCCTCTCACTATCCTCTATGTCGAGTGGAAACATGTGAAAATTAACTAGTCTGGTAGTTCCTTTTCCATGAAAAAACAATGAATACATAGTTTATAATAAAAATTATGGATATGGAACAGATTCATCATAAATAGTGCGCATTTCATTATTGATGGCTTTTGTCATTTTCCATGAGTGATCAATTTTTCTTGATAATATATCCAAGTCTTGGAAATAATCATATTGGGGATTATGGAAATTTATCTCATCATCACATTTTCCCTTTCAATATATTAGAATGTGTTGGAGAGGTGGAACTATGGTTAGGCTTACCACCACTGTTCAGAATGGTTCACAATGCGTTCTATGTATCTCTATTGAAAAGGTATCAGTCTAATGATAACGATGTGATCATATGGGATCATGTTGAACTATATCCGGATTCTTTGTTGGTACATATCATAGTTTATACTATGGATAGGAAAGAGAGATACATTCATGGAAAAAGAATCGGTCTAGTCTGGGTTTTACGGAAACATGGTCAGATTCGAGAAGAGTCTTGGGAAGGTGAGAAGGAAATGAAAGTGCAATGAATGGAACTCTTTTAGGGCAAGGATGGGTATCTACTTTCTGGGGATAGGAAGACCAATAGTGGGGAGAATGTAGTACCCCAAGTTTCTGCTATGTAACACTTATATGATGATTTTCTTGGTCATAATGTGTAAGGTTGAAGCATGGGAGAATTGTGTGAACATTAAATAAGTTTTGGGGGCTAAAGAAGATGTTCACAGGCTATGCACAGTATGTCTAAACCGTGTAGATATAACAGGAGAAACCATGTACAGTTTTAGTTTGAGGTAGTAGCTTTGACATGACATTTTCACAATTAAGGAAACCATTTGAGGAGGTTGTGTGATTTTCCCCCTTAATGTATTAGCTAACGCATGGTTATTGCATGGTTTGTTTAGATGTGATGACGTAAAATGCACAGAGAAAAATAAAAATCCTATTTTTTAAGATCATACCCATTTTTCTCCCACCTGATCATTTTCTCTCCCAATCATCCTTAATTCAATATTGCTCTCGATTCTTGGTTGAGGAACCACTCACAAGTGCATTGGAACTGATTCAGAGCCCTCAGTTGGAATTTGAATGTCCTAATCTCACATTAAGTGATCTTCTTCTTTGTTCTTGTCATATTTCTTTAAGTCTATGTAGATATTCTTCCCCACTTATATTTTTTTCTTATATATATTCCTATTATGGTTAGAAATAATATTTTGGAATCCAAATTTAATTATATTTCGTCTTTTTTATAAGAGAAGAAATCTATGGATGTTGTTGGGGAGAATCAAACCGGTTACTAAAGAGTTCTTCATCCATTTTCAGTATTCATGAAAAACATCAAGATAGGTGGGCTCAATCTCAAATCTTATTTCTACAATTGATTGTATTAGTTTCAATTTGATTAATTGAATTCAATTTTTTTTGTTTAATCTTGGTTCAATGCATGAAATAAATCATTTTTTTATGATTTATCTTTTTTGTCGAATTGTGTAATCTCGGTTAATTATTGTGAAAATCGTTTCAGTTTCATGATTTTAAAATGGTGAATTTGATTTTTGGATTTTTCGGAAAATCTAAATTGGAATTTGGGAATGGGGTTTTCAATAAAAAACATATTTTTTTGAAATGTTTTTTATTAGAAATTATTTTGATGGGAAATTGGTTTTTATTAAAAATGTGGTTTTATTTAAATGATGTTGTGGAATGATCTGTGGGAATATTGGTGTGTGAGTTCATATTTCATATATAGATCATCGTTGAAATATTAACGTGTTCTTAGTTCCAAAGTGACAATGGCACATGGAATATAATTACCTTGTGATTACTTGGTGGATAAACTTAAAATTCCTAATTAGTATAGAACTGTAATAATAAATAATGCATGGTTTTTTGGATGAATATATATAATTTTTTGGTAATTCCAAAATAATATTGAAGAATAGTTTTAAATAATTGTTTAGTTATTTTAAAAAAATTACCTTCTCAAAAAAATTGGTTTCAATTTCACGTTTTTAATTTTGGTGACCAATGGTTTTGGAACATGATTAGATTTAGTTACAATCTATTTTAGAAAATTACTTATATAATTGTTTCCAACTCTTCTATCATGGTGGTGTGAGTAGGGATGTCATTATTGAAAGAATACCATGTTTTTTAATCACACAACTTTTGGAAAATGGTTCCTCTTGCAGATTCTATCTTTTGGGACATGGGAAAAGTTAATATATATCACATTTTTAACACTAAATCATTATAAATTGGTTGTTTTTTGGTTTTGGAGCTTGAGATTTTGGATCATGGAGTCTGTAACACCCCAAGCTTCCACGGTACACTTCCCTTTAAATAATACAGTAGCATGTGTTGTACGCAACTTCGAGTTCTAACACACCACAACCAATCAAACTAGTCGTTATAAATAGTAATACCCACTTTTTGAAATTTTAAAAATTTTATCTTTCAAAATGGACATCATTTTTGGATTCAAAATATCGAAATTATCGTATGGTGAATTTTTTATACTTTTTGGATAACTTTCATATTTTGATGAATAGTGAAAAATATTAAATTTTAATTATAAACAACTTTTTTAAACGAAATAATTTATAGTGATAAATTATGAATTTGAGTGATTTGAATGTATATTTAGAATATATTTTTACCATTTAATACAATTTTGGTCATTTTATATAATTTCACATTTAAACCGGATATAAACAATTGTCAATCTTTTGATAGTTATTATCTCTTAAAAACATGCTTTTTGTCTTAACAATGGGAATTAATTTTAAATTAATTTCTACCACTTCTGTCTTTTTAATTTAGAAAAATGGATTCCATATTTATAATCAGGAGGTCCAAATTTTGTAAATAGGTAACTTTTATTTTTATTCATTTTGAATAATTACTTCGGTAAATATTTTATTTACCATGGTTAAAGGGTAAATCCTGTAAATATGGGTAACAAAATAATATTATTATAATATAAAATTACCATAAAACTTGTCCTAACCCTATTTTGTGATACATGTACGACCATGAGAATCTTTGGGTCGATATGGGACCCCATGGATCCATTTGTAAGTGATAATGACACTTTATATTAATTAAGTTAAAGTAAATACAAAAATGACATAAGCATATATCTTTCAAAAAAACAATTTTTACATCGAGTTATATATGTTATATTTTCAACTATAAATATTAATTATAAATATAAAAATATTTCAAACATAATGGTATTTTATTTATATTTTTTATACATAGAATAATTAAATATATTTATGATACAATAATGATGCATTATTTTCCTTATTAATGAATGAATCAAATAATTGGTATTATAAATGTTAAAATAAATATAATTTGAACGTTTTGATGACATCCACGAATTTAATTGCTCAATATGTCATTTTAGTATTACTTGAATGAATTTTTTTCAAATTAATAATGTTTTTAAGACTTTAACAAAAATCAATTATTAAATAGTGTCAAAATTGACATAAAATAGTTTTTAAAACAAATATTATATTATTAATTGATATTATATTCTTAAAAATATAAGGATTGTCCAAAGGAATTATATAATTATAGTTGTATTATTAATGGACCTCTTGGGGTCACATGGAAGTTTATTTTATGTTTATTAAGTATATTATATAAAAAATACAAAGAGACAAGTTAAATGTCAAACTATTTACATAAAAGTTAAATCAAAAAGATAAAGTTAATATATTGACCCAAACCTCTCTATAACCTATTGGTTGAGTGTTTTCCAACCTATCCCGACCTTAACCATTAAATAATCTACTTTTGAGCCATTATAAAACGAATTTTAATTTATTATAAAATTATATTTCTAGCTTTTCAAAAGGTTCCCCTCAACCCTCTAATAAAAGGGAACTCCCCCTTCCCTCTAATTAACACCTTCAAGGCCTTTTGGCTCAGCCAACCCCTACCCAAATATTATCTAAACTTCCCTCAATTAAACCTAGAGGCCTTAGTTTGATCATAATGCAAACCTATGGAGTCCTTTTGATCAAATCAAAAGAAAGAACCCGAAGAAGAGGTAATGTTTTCACCACCCTCTTTCAAGTTCCTTTCTTCTTCCACTTCTTCGTTATATGTTATTTCCATTATAAAATAATATATCCAATATCCTATATATACTACGATGTTATAATAAATATGGTACAACCATATTCATTATTCTATCCATCCTTTGAATGACATGTCACTATAAGTGCGTACGTATGGCTTACCGTTTCCACTTCGTGGTGTAATTGTTATTCAAAACATTATTATTTGGATGGGTATGATAAAGAAGTGTAATTAATGTAAATAATACATATAACATGATAATAATTATTTATATATAATACACTATCCAATTATATATTAGTTTAAAATCAAAAGAATGATATTGTCGCTCGTGCGTACGTACGGAGTACCGTCTCCACGAACGCGATGTGATTCATTCCCCACCGTATCCATTCAAGGATAATTTTTATTTGATGGTTAAAAATAATTTTTAAAGACTTGATATCATTTTGTATATGAATAAGATACAACCTATCCATAAAAAATGACTTATGTAAAAAAACATATAAAATAAAATGAGTAAGCTAACACCAGAAACGACGATAATACTATGATATTGTCAACAATGCAATGTTAATAGATCATATATGATATCATATTAATGTATATGATTCTTGTATAAATTAATAACAATTATTTATCCATTATAAAGGAGTGTAAACTACCCTCAACCAAGAAAAAGTATAAGGTAATGGTTTATTTCACAATCTCTTCATTATCTGAGGTTGTTTATACGTAATTATCTACTGGGACTTCTTTATCATCCACATCTATATTTATTAAAAATTTATTTCAAAACATTCTTACTATTTTATATAATATGGGTTAAAGTCATTTATACACTTTTTTTACTTTTTATAAAAATTTTATAAAGGAAGCTTTCTGTCGTTTTTCAAACATGGTCATTTTAACCATTTTGATAGAATTAAGGTAATAATGACTCTTTTTAACTTATACGGTGGGTGTGGCTATTTTATGCTGTTATAAAATCATAGAATCTTCCCATACAATCTTATAAGAATATTTTCAAATTAATTGTTTTATTTATGTGGCTTTTAATTGATTTCAAAAAAAGAGATATTTCTCTCTAATAGTTTTGATTTCATCTATGTCAATATCCTTTGATGGATTTTAAGTTTATTTGAAGTTGATTTATTATGATACAAAACTTTCATATTTTATTGAATGTTTTGTGATATTTTTGACTATGGATGTGGTATTTTTATACCATTCATGTTTTATGGATAAATTTTTTACATTTCGTATGCTAGTTTCAATATGAATATTTATGTTATTTTTAATCCTTTTCATATGAGGAATGTATTGGACTTAGTAAGTGACAGGTGGAGCCCTCTCTAGCTCCTAGTTGCATTGGTAGGTATCATGAGACAAACTAGTGTCTTGGAAAAAGGCCTAGACAAAATCTTATGTGTAGTCTTGGAAGAAGTCCTTGACTGTGTGGTTATGATAGTCTGGAATTATGCATTCCATCATTATGAAAGTGGTTATTGATATTGCGTGTGATTATTTGACTAGTATAATATCCATGCGAATAAGTAAATCACATTATTTCATTTTATATTATCCATATTATTGTGAAGTTCAAGTTTAAAAGGCTTTTGTTTTAGTTATACATTGCCTTAAATGTTTATGTTTATTTATGAATGTTATTTCTATATTGTTATCCTTACTGAGCATCTGAGCTCACTCCTTTCATTGTTTTAATTTTTTCCAGGATGTGAAGAAGTATTTTATGAATGACCTACAGGGAATTTATGAGGGGATATGATGAAAAGATTTTTTTTGTTTTTTTCACTTTATGATGTAATGTAAGACTTATGAATATATCTAGTGTTTCCAAGGATACTAAACTAATTGGTCTTTCAAGATATGATCTTTTGTGATCATGCCAATGTTATGTAATAATGCATCAACTCTGGGTAACCCGGGTCGGGGTGTTACAGGGTCTTACAGTATTCTTTTATTCATTGGTTTATTTACACTTTTTACTTTTATACTTGTTTGGTCATCCTTTATTTCACACTTTGTAGTGGTTTTGATAAGGACTAAGTAGTTGAGTCATATTTCTTTTATCCATGCGTTATATAGTGAGTTTTTTGGTGTGTGGTTTATTTCTTAAAGGGTAAATGATCACCACTTTCAGTTGAAACCCTTCATCATTTATTTATAGCCTTTGGCATCTTTGGGATGTCTCTTAAGGCCCCATAATTTCTCATTGTACTCTAAATCCAATGAGAATTAGTGGGTCCATACATTATGGTAGCCTTCTGAACATTAATAAGGTTATTGTTATAACATTTTTAACATATATAAAGTGGAAAATTTTTCTCTCCATGGCTATCATGAAACTCCATTCCTCTATAATTTATTTAATTTATAAAATAACCTATATCAATTTTGATAATCATATATAAAGTTATCTGAATATTCACTAGATTTTTTATTCAATATCTTATTTTATTTGGATTCTTCTTAGGATAATCATTTCATTATCTATAATATTCAACATTTATATGATTTCTCATGGTTATTAGAATTAAATAAAACCAAAAATAATTTTATGAGAATGAATACTGATAGTGAGAAATCATATGATCGTTATAAATCATTAATATTTTTTCTTAATCATGACACATTCTCTTCAATATATGACACCATAGAATTATACTATTTCTCGCATGGTCATTATCTATTAAAATATAACGTAATTTTTTTAAAGAAGATGTGAATTATTATAGGAATATCACCCATGATTTTTGAGAATGGTTTGAAGTATTTATCCCACTCATCCTACACAGTTGATGATCAAGTTAATATACTACAAAAAAATTTGTTATTTAATAGTAGTTTATTAGCAATGATTTATGAAATTGAATCTAAATGTTTGAAAAAAATATAGCATCAGTTTTTAGTAAAACACTACTTATAATTAAATTTTAATGAAAAAATAATATTCTTCCATGAGCCCCCTTTATCCCCCAAGCCCCACCCCCATCTCCCACATTCCCTCATCATTTTCCCTTCTCCTCCTCACTTGTTCTCCCCAACTAAGAATACTATGACACCCCATTACCCCTTTCCACAAATCTCTACTAATCCATCAATATCTCTCCCTGATCCCTTTCCACATATTTTCCACCCAAACCTATTCTTACCTAATCCCTCTCTCCCGGTCCCATTCCCCCCTCATCACCCCTCCCATACCGATATTCTCTTTTCTCCCCTTTCTCCCTTGGTACCACTCCAAATAGATCCCTCACTACCTCTCCCTAAACCCTAACCACCAATACTTCCTATCCCCACTCTATCCCGCACGTATCCATCCCAAGCCACCATTCCCCATGAAAATTCCACTCTATGATCCCTCATCATGCCATCCCCAGGCCCTCACCACCCCTCCCAAAGCACTCAACACTACTCCCCTTTCCTATTCCCCCTTCCTACATTGCCAATGAGCCTTTACCGTCAAGCCCTTAATGTCGAGCCACATATCTGTCACTACTTCTCCCAATCCCACTTCTAAAAACTCATGGTCTCCCACACTTCAATATCCCCCATTGTATCCTTTATCCCTTTATCGACTCACCTCTTCTTCGACATTGATAAGGTGTTATTTTCCCATTCTCTCAATTGTAGTTTATTATTATTTTACAGTTAATATTTTTTTGGCTTTATTCTATAATGTTAATTAATTCTTGGAAAACTGTCAGGATTTTTATTCTATTAATTTTTATATTATGTAATAACGTATTAAAATAGAATTTTTTTTATCCATATCTCACTTGATTTTTAAATTCTACTTTAGTGTTGAATGTATTTTTGTTGATTTATTTGATAATTTTTTATGTCATATTATCTCTAAAATTTATATTTTTCAATTAATCAAACATACTTATAGATAAGATGTAATTTTAGGATGAATTATATACACTGAAATTAAAATTTAAGAAAAATTTTGATGTTCTAATGTATAATCAAATTAATATTCATAAGGAAATTTGTATGTTGTATGATTCAGATAAACTTGTTAATTGTTTAAATGGAATAATATTTTTAATCTAATTTTTTAAACATTTTAAAATCTATTTAATATATTGATAAAATTTGGATCACATTATCGAAGAACACACCTCGATAATCTAAGGGTATGGATGTTTTTTAATATTTTTTTTAATATTCAATTGATCTATTAATGGGGAAATAATATTTTTTCCCTAAATGTAAATTTACATGATTTTTTAGGAGGTATGAAGATTATGAACACATTATATTGAAGAATTTACATGCTCTGTATTTGGGTTGGATTTTCAATGGAGAATCAAACGTTTCTAAACATTTGAGTGCTAATGTAAGTCCACAAAATGAGCTCCCATCTTCATCAATAATGGAAAATGAAATTTTTGTACCTATAAACGATTCATTCAATATTTAATGTAAAAAATAAGCATAAAAACATCTCATAATAAACATTTGATGTTTTTTAAAATATTAAATTAAAAAAATGATATATTTGGGTCTTTAATACAACTAGTTCAAAATCGCAACATGTCATTGGATCCCCCTATTGATGTTTTCGAGAAAAATATAATAGAGAAATTAATTAATAACAAAAAACAATATTCAAGATTTATTTTATTTTGGATATCATTACTCATATGTTGGACGTATGAAATATTCAAAAAATATAATTTTACTGATGTTTTACCATATGAAATTTGTATTTAGAATTACAAATAAGTTGATGTCCATGATATTTTAATTATTAGAGGACACATTTACTAAATCTATGATTCATAAGTCTTTTTTATGATATGAATAAATTTTTTAACAAGATTTTTGTGAAATATAATGAAATAAATTCTTTTCCCAATTATTTTTGTTATTTTTTGTGGATAAGATTCACCTAGTTATTATTGAAAAATTTTGTTTTCTTCTAGAGGATAGTCAATAATTGATATTTTATGGAACACCCCGACTCGAAAACTTGTTTTCTATGTTAGTTTACATATATCCAATAATTTTTATTATGATTTTAATAATAATATTAAAATGATTTAAAATATAGTAAAAATAAAATGATTCAAAAATAAAATTAAAAATAATAATATTATTATTATTATAAATACTAAAAATATTATAATTATATTTATTATGATAAGGTTTATTATTATTGTCGTTATTATTATTATGAGGTTTTTACTATTGTAATTAGGTTATTATTATTATTATTAGCTATTTTTTTGGTTATTCTCTTTCCCCTCCTCCTTTCCATGAATCCCTCCCCCTTGGGTCGTGACGACTCACCGCCCCCCCTTCCCGGACCTATGATGTTCTGACCCCCTCCTTCTCTCCTTCCATTGAACCCCAGTGCTCTCCCCATGGACACTCTCCCATTTTAACAACCTCCGACGAGTGGAATCCCACCCCTGCGGCGCATTAAAATGCCTGGACTCCCTCATCTGGTGCACCACAAACCCGCCAGCATCTTCATCGAGTGACCATGAACCCGCTTCCCTCTCTTGTGTGACTCCAACACCGCACCCTCTTCCTTCGTTAGTTTTATTCCCCCTCTTGGTCCATGTTCTTTGCAATTTTGTTTTTCAGTAGGTTGACTTATGTTTTTAGTGTTGTATCTTTTGTCAATTTGGTTTGAATTCATGAATTAGTGTCCATTTTGGGTTCATCATGGTGCGATTAGTGTTTTCCACAAATTTTTGGAGTTTTCATCACCCAAGATAGGAAGATCCACCTATAAAAATTATTTAGATAATTATTTTTATCGCATAGATAAAGTAATGTGTTACAAGGTTAATATGTGTTGTGAGAAATTTATTTTTGAAAAGGTTTCATATGCGTTTAAATTTAAAGTATCCCTTTTAGACAAAATTGAGTGGCATTCATGTGTAACCCATGTTGTATTATTTGATTGCAATTTATAAATCTTCCAACTGGTTATTTAAATTATGTTAGTGATGAAAATGATGTTTGGAAGGTTTTTTTGTATGCGTTTTATTCTAAAAAAGAGATTTGGGTTATTATATAAGTTTGAGTCCTTTTGGTGTTTTGTTGGGTTGTTATATAAATTGTGTAATTGTTTATTTAAATTTTTTGAATGGTGCGAGTCATGTTTTTTCATGGTTAAGATGTGTGGTTAGATTTAAACTGGATATTTGATATGAAATCTAGTGTGTTTTTTGTGTTAATTTATGTAGTGATAATTTTTATGTGTTTAATAAATTTTTTATATTGATTTATGAAATTATATTGTAGTGTGTTGGACACTGCCTTGTGATTTCGGTTCGTCTTGGTTCGTCGGTCACTATATGGGGTAAGATGTCTCTTAGTGTCTTCTTTAATTTAGTTTTATTTGAAGCCTTTTGTGATTATTATATTTATTTTTGCTGTTATAGTAGTTTTTGGTCATCTTAGTGTGTGTTCGAGTGGTTGGAAGAAAATGACTACTTGTATATACATGGGTAGGCATGTATATATATATATTTCATACTTTTACATATTCCCTCATGGTGAGGGAAATATGTACTTTAGGTGAAAGTGTATGTATATATAAATATATGTTAAAATGTATATGCGAGTAAGGTGAAGAGGCCTTTGTCTACCTTTATCAAAAGATTTATATTTTGATGTGTATTATTTTATACCGTTGGTTGGTATCACATTTTTTAATGGTCTTATTTTGATTTTTTATAGTTTCTCTGATTTGTTTTGTAGTGTTTTGGATTGTTTTGGGTTGTTCCGAGTGGTTTCGAGTCATCGGGTCTAATGTGACTCTCTTACATGTGCAGAGGTAATTATATATATACGGGTTCTCTTATTAGGTGTATAAGTATCCATGGTAGTGATTATACAGGTATGGGTCAAGGTGTTCCCAAGTATATATATAAAAATTCATACATAGGTGAGTAGAAACTGTTATATGCGTATGAACAAAACTATAATGATCTCTTTCCACATGTTTATGGGCCATGAGAATATGTGCATAGGGGCAATGTGACCATGCATGCATAATAAGACAAATATTCATAGTGGTGGAGTAATAGATTTATGTTATAAAGCACTAAGAGCCTTAGTGGATGACATCGTTCTACCTTGAGGTAGGTTCCCTATGCCATGACCTTTGTATGAAATTCCATTACTGGTTGGTATTCTTTTAAAATTATGTCTTCAGTATTTATATGATATGTGTATATAATATATATATATCTCTCTCTGTGTGTGTGTGTGTATGAATAAAGGGTTTTGATTCATGAAAAAATGGTTCTTAGACATTTTAAACTCTAAATTGATATTTCCAAAGACGTGGTCTTTTGGCCAGTTTGTTATAAATGTTAAATGAAATGTTTTTTTTCAATGAAGTTCCAATGCGATTTCCAAAATGGTTTTTGGGGTGATTTCAATGAAAAATTTTGATTTTATTTTCTTAAAATTATTTCTTGATTTGATGTGAGGTTCTATGCATGCTTTAAAAATTTATTGCCTTAATTGTTACTTTTTATTACAAACTATTTTGGAAGAATAATTTTTTTGGGTGATTATGTTTCTAAAATGAAAATTGTTCCTTGTATGTGATTAAGCCCATTTGGCACTTTATGAATGATTTGTAAAAATAGAAAACCCCTATTAAATAATTCCCTCTTAATTTATAAAAATGATTTGTATGTTAAATGTACAAGTTTTTAAATGTTCCTAGTGAGGAGGTTTGTGCGATGATGTTTCTTTTAAAAAAAGAAGGGGACGTGCTGAACGGGGGTCGGTGGGGGGAAAACTGGAAATTTTTAGATGAAAAATGTGATGTATGTGTATCTTTCCATATTGATAAAACACAACACCATTGAAATAGAGAACATTTGTAGGCCCAGGAATCTCAAATGGAATAATAGGACTAGTAAGCTAAATTATATGGAAGTGGATTGTCCTGGTTTCTTCTAGAAATATTGATGATGATAACACTAACTAAATATTGATGATGGAATGACCACTAAGTTATGTGTGTGTTCCCTTGTAGTGTCTTGTGCACATGAACTATTTTCGGTGTTGTTACTATTACACATTTCACTGAGGTATGAGGTCTGTAGGGTCCCATGTGTGCTAGTTGCCTATAGGTATTTCCCATGGTGCTCATTTTTGACCTGTTTCTTTCGATGTGAGTTTCCATTTTAGTTGTTTCTCACTTGATTTTTCTCACTTGATGATTCATTAGATGTTTCTCACTTGATGATTCACTTGATGTGAGTTTTTATTTTAGTAGTTTCTTAATCTATGTTTCCTTCCTTTCATTTTGGAATATTAATTCATGCTAGGATTCTATTTTGAAAATGTAGTAGCAGATAAATGTTTTTCCTGAAAATGTAGTCTTCTCACATTATTTTGAAATTAATGACAAACATTATTTTATTTTGTATTATTTTCCAACTAGCATGATTGGGTTTATTTTAAAAGGTAAGGGAACAGAGGGATGTATTTTCATGACATTCCTACTGATTATCTCAGTTCTCACACAATCATTAATATTAAATTTTTGGTTCTATTATTAGATCGATCCTGGTTGAGCGTTGTTATATGTTTTGTGGTGAATGATGGGACCACTTGGAGGAATGTCTAACTGATTATCTTTTCATTATTTTTTGTTGCTGGTGTTGTTTAACTATTTCATCCAGTTTATTTCTATTTGATGAACATTTATTTTTCTTCACTAAATAATTACCAACTACTTGTTTTGTTTCCAGACACAATTTTCCAGCCAGTGGGGACTAGGAACGCCCTTCGGGCCACACCGTGGACCGGCTCAGGTGATCGATTTAGGGTCGACCCAGATTGGTTCATGAAAAAATGGTATCAAAGAATGGTTTTTTTCTTGAGTCTTCTTTCATTGTAAAGAGACTAGGTGGACTGAAGCTAGTATTTTGAAGACGTGACATTCTGCTTACGAGTAGGGTTCCTGGCCAGCACACCTCGTGATGAAACTCATGTTTCCAAGGGATGTTGGGCCTCAATTGGGTCATTTGGCTCATGGGGTCTCTTTTTGTTTGGGAAAAGAAATAGGAGTTGGGGAAATGTTATCATTGATCTTGCACTATAATGAAATCCATGTGGAGTCGAGGACATTTTCCTAGAATACTCTTTATGGCGGTTGTGTCTTTTTCAGATGGTTCCAACTATATGTCTAAGACACCCACTAACATTAGTTTCCTCTGTCATCATTCGTCAACTCTTTTTTTTTGAAACATGGAAATTCTATTTTTATGTAAAAATTAGTTGCTAATGGAAAATGTTTTCAAAATAAGTTCTTTAAAATGAAACTATTGTGTATGGTTTAAAATTCTGGGGTTGAATTTTTTGGTTTGGAAAAATGGAAAGGTCTTGTTTTGATCAATATTGTTCCCTTGGGAAACCACATGAATGGTTATATATGGGAAGATAAATGGTCAATGGAATGAGAAGATGAGTTCCTTGATCTACATGAGGTGGGTGCTCGATGTGGTGTAAGAATAAGTAATTATGAGGCCCATGGGACACCATTTTATTTTTTCAAGCCATAAGATTTGTTTATTTTAAAAAAATTAAGTTAAACGAAAATTTTGTGTTTTAATAACATATGATTGTATGGTGAGTGCTTGTATATTTGGAATGTGTTATATGGGGTATTTCAATCCGAGAATCCTTTTTGGATGATTTTTGTCTTGATTTTGAGTTCTTATTAGTATGTTGGTGTGAAAGTGTGTGGCTAGTGGATTCATTTAAAAATTGATTCGAGAAGAAGTTTCAGTGGTTCCCCTTTCACGTTTTGTGTTTTCATACAGTATTCCTTGGCCATTGTAAAAGATTGATTGGGGCCATGCATTTCCTTCTTGACTAGAGTATGCCTACATAAAGAGTTAACATGTGATTGAAGTGCTACCATGGGAAATTCGTTGTGGGTCAGCCCTACAGTTGATGAATGTAAGGACATTCCCTTTTGAGTGTATGTTCTAGGTCTATCACTTTTTCCTTTTCAGTGAAGAGTATCCTCAATTAATGGGATGACATATGTGAGAGGAGTTGAAGGGGGTTTGGGACTCTTTTATTTGTATACGTCATCAGGTATGAAGTTTGACATAGTTGTGTCTGAGGGTCCCTCTTGGAAAACGTTGAAATTAATTCCAGCGGTAAAAGGTGAAGGAGGTTCAGAGTTATTGGTGCTTACTGGTGTCTTGAAAGTCATTGTAGTGGTTTTATTAGCTTCGAGAGTCATGTTTGGTGACTTCTGGAAGTGTGAGTTCTCTTTGAAGTGCAAGGTTAGATTTTGAACAATCCTTTGGGAATCCCTGTTTTCATGGGAGAGTGTCCTCCTCTTGGGTAGTTCTAATTTTTCTATTCAAAGGGGATTGTTTGTTATGCATATTTCCTTCTGAAGTTTCTTGGTCAAGGTGAAAAAGTGATTCATGTGCATCATATAAACCATAGTTTTGATGGATGTCTGGTGAAAAATTAGTTGGACGTCGAGGTGTGTTGGGGTTGTGGGTGTTGTCTCGATTATGGAGCGGTTGTGTGTGAAAAAAAAATGATGAGCTCTAATCGGGATTCTTCAATTCCTGATAGTGAGGTAGGAGATGCTTCAAAAATCAAAGCTCCATCCATATGCCACGAAGTGAAGAAGGTTTGTGGTTAAGAACCCCTGGAGTATATGGGACCCCGACCTTATTTTGATCATTAGTGTTGAAGGTGATGAAAATTTAAATTTTTTCTTATAGCTGTTCAATTTCGAATGCCCCTATTGGGTGCATAGGGTTTCTGATATATATGAGGAGGAATGGTCATCTAGTTACCTTAACGTGACGATGGTTGTTTCCCACTGGATGTAATCTATTTTAGTGGTCATTATGGGGTCTGTTTGGGTAAATTTATCTCAATTTTTTTTAGTGGTCATCCATGGATGTGGATATGTTGGTTTTTCTTTATCTATGGTTTTGATGCCCCATTAGTTGGGGCCTTCCCACCCCTCTCTTGTGGTGGTGTGTTTTTTCAGTGTTGGGAAGCCTCTGAGTTCATGTGTTTCCATTGGTTCTAATGGTGGTGAGTTCCATTATTGGTCTCTTTGAAATTCCTTAGGAATAAACCAATAAGATACAATTCTTAATGGCGGGGGGTTTGTTAGGGCCTCCTCATGTCTGTTTTCAAGTCTTGTCTCTGGGGTTGGTTGGTTCAAAATGGTGGACATTCCATTCATACCTCCCCATATATATCTTTTGGTTTTATTTATTGATATGTATATGTGGTAGGATATGTGACTATTCTTTAGGTTGTTGTTTGATTTTTCTATCCTATTTCAGGAAGATGATGTGGGTTCCGTTTGGCAGTGTTTGAGAAGTTTAAATTCTGGGGGTTGGGTGGATCATAACAGGGATTCCATTTTGGGTCTCTTAAGTTCAATTTGTAAGCCTTTATCTTTTTTAGTAGTGTTATTGTCCCATATCGCTTGTTGATTATTGGGAATCACCTTGGACTGTGAAGTGGTATTGGATTCTATATTGGGGTTACACATTGTAGTGGCTTTCTGGGGGTGGAAATCATTATGGTGGGGAGTATTGTTAGACCATGACTTGGAAACATGTGGTATCTGTTAGTTTACACATATCCAAGTCTTTTTATTTTGGTTAAAATGGATAGAATTAAAAAAATAAAAGAAAATATAATAAAAATAAAATGATAAAAAATAATAATAATGATTATATTTTTATTATTAATAGAAATATTATTATTATTAACTTTATTATTATAATTTTTATTATTATTTTCATTATTTTTATAATGAGGTTATTATTGTTGTTTTTTTAATTAGGTTATTTTTATTATAACAATGATTACTATTATAATTATTGTTATTATTTGTATTTGTATTATTTTCAATTTTTTCAGTATCTTATCTTCACCCTCCCCCTTTCCACAAACCCCTTCCCACCTTGTGTCGTGACGGCTCACCCACCCTTCTTGGACCTACGATATGATGACCCCCCATCATGCTCTCCTTCCATCAAACACCAACACCCTTCCTTTCGTCACTATATGCTTTCAGCAACCCGCACTGGCCGGACTCCCACCTCTATGGCACACCGAATAGGCTAGCCTCCCTTCTCCAGTGCACTGCCAACCTACCACCTCTTCATCTTGGGATGGTGAAACCACTGCCCTCTATCTGATGACCCCACTATCGCACCATATTCCTTCGGTAGTTTTCTTCCCCATCTTGGCACTTTTTATTGGGGGTATTGTTTTCTAGAAGGTTGACTTGTGTTTTAGGTTTAAATATTGGGTCATTTCATTGGTCTAATTCTTGAATTAGGGTCCAATTAGGGTTCCTTATGGTGCGATCATGGTGAGATTGAAGCTTCACAAAAATTATAGGATTTATTGACACCAGAGGTTTGTGGTTTTATCTATAAACATTATTTGAATAATTAATTCTCTTACTTGGTTAATTAAATGATTTACATGGTTAATATGTGTGGTGTGAATTTTTTTTTGAAAAAGGTTTAAAATTTGTTTAAATTTTAATTGTCAATTTTTGATGGAATTGATTGTTTTTCATGTGTAACCCATGTGGTATTATTTTATGTTAATTTAAAAATCATGAAATTGGTTATTTCAATTACGTAAGAGATGTGAATGATGTCTGGATTTGTTTTTAGAGTGTGTTTGATTCTAAAAAGGGATTTTGGGAATGTTCTTGGTGTGAAGCCTTTTTATTTTTCTTTGGGCATTTTATAAATTGTGTAATTGTTTATTTAAATTGATTGATTAGTGCAAGTCATGGTTTGGCAAGGTTATTATGTGCGGTAGGTTTTAAATTAGAGTTTTGATCTGAAATCTGTTGTGTGTTTTTTTGTAAACATATGTTGTATGAATTCTTAAGTGTTTAATAAATTTTTTTAGTGATTTTTGAAATTCTATTATAGTGAATTAGTCGATGGCTTGTGATTTTAGTCATTCTCGGTTCATTAGTCACCATTTGAGGTGAGATTTCTATCACTTCCTTATTTAATTTAGTTTTATTTAATGACTTTTGTGATTATTAGCATCCTTTTTGTAGTATGTCCTGGTCATCATAGTGTGAGTTCGAGTGGTTGGAAATAGATTCCTACATATATATAGTTGGGTAGGAATGTATATATATATATATATATATATATATATATATATATATCCTATTTGTACATATTCCCTCACAGCGAGGGGAATATGTACTTTGGGTCCATATATATATATATATATATATATATATATATATATATATTAAAATGTATAAGATTGTAATGTGAAGTGGTCTCGAGTTGACTTCTTCAAAAGTTTCATGTTTTGAGGTATGTAATATTATGCCCTTGGTTAGTTTCACACCTTTTTTATGGTGTTTTTTTATGTTTTAAGGTTCCTTCTAATTGTTGTGTAGTGTTTCAGACTATTCCAAGTGCTTTTGAGTTGTCGGGTCTAAGGAGACTCACCTTCATGTGAATAAGTATGTATATATATATATATATATATATTTCGGTTCCACAGTTACATGTATAGTCATCCATGGTAGTGATTATACACATATGGGGCTAGGGGTGACCATGTATTTATATATACACATTCAATGGTGAGTGGAGACATTGAAAAGTTTATGAACATACCTGTAAGGATCCCATTACACATGTTCATGGGCCATATGAATGTGTGCATAGGGGCGAGGTGTCCTTACATATATACGAAGATTCATACTCTTAGTGTGGGAGCCGTATATTTTAGTTAAAAAGCACCAATATATGAAGTGGACGTCTTGGTTCCTCCTTGAGGCAGGTTCCCTATGCACTGACCATTAATTAGAGTTTCCATTACTACTTCGTATTTCATTAAAAGTTTATCTTATACATTTATATTTGATGAATATGAAATATGTGTGTGTGTGTGTGTTTGTGTGTGTGTCGATTAATAAATGGATGTGGGCTTGAAAATTGGGTTCTAAGACGTTTTAAATGTGAAATGGATATTTCCATAGACATGTTGTCTTTTGACCGTATTATTATAAAAGTGTAATGAAATGTTTTTTTCCAATGAAGTTCCAAAGTGATTTCCTAAATGGTTTTGGCTATGAATTCATGGGAAAATGGGGATTTAATTTTCTTAAATGAATTTTTTTTATTTTAGGTGTGGTCTTATTCTTGAATTAAACTTTTATTACATTGTTTGTTAGTTAATTTTTTAAACTATTATAATAACCTAAAAATATTGGGTGGTTTTGTTTCTAAAATGAAAGGGTTACTTGTAAGGGATTAAGCATGTTTGGCGCTTTAGGTAGGATTTATGAAAAATGAAAATCCCCCATAAGTCTTTCCCTATTACATTAGAAAAATTATTTGTATATAAAATTTTCGCATTTTTATATTTTCCTTATGAGGAGGCTTTTGTAATTATGTGTGTGTTTGAAAAGAAAATATGGGGAAGTGCTTATGGGGGGAGGTCAGTGGTGAAAACTAGAATGTTATTAGATAATGAATGTCATGTGTGTGTATGTATTTACATATTTAATAACCTCACCACCATTTAAATAGAGAACATTGATAAGCCTGAGTATATAGGTTATTGAACTATGACTAGTACACTTGATGATACAGAAGTGGCTTATAGAGGTTTCTTATAGCATGATTAGAGAAAAACACACTAATAAAATATTGATGATGGATTGGAGACCACTAGGTTATGAGTGTGTTACCTACCAGTATATCATGCATGAAACAATGTTTGGTGTAGTTATTATTCCACATTTCACTGATGTACGAGGTCTCTAGGGTCCCACGTGTGCTAGCAATATATAGGGATTTCCCAGGTTCCCATTTGTGACTTGTTCCTTTTGATGTGAGTTTTCATTTTAGTTGCTTCTCACATGAATTTCTATTTTAAGAAACCACTTTTTAATCAATGTTAGTTTCCTCGGATTTTGGAATTTTAATGCTTTCATGGATACTATTACGAAAATGTAGTGGAAGAGAAATGTTTTTTCATAAAAATATAAGCATGTAACTTGTTGTGAAAAGAATTAAAAACATTATTTTAATATGTCTTACTTTTAAACAAGCATTATTGGGTTTCTTTTTAAAGGTATGGGCATAGGGCGTTGTTATTCCTTGTCTTTCTAACTAAGCATCTCGGTTTAAAAGATTAAATTAATTTTCATTTTAGGTTA
Source organism: Viscum album (assembly GCA_963277665.1). Taxonomy (NCBI): domain Eukaryota; kingdom Viridiplantae; phylum Streptophyta; class Magnoliopsida; order Santalales; family Viscaceae; genus Viscum; species Viscum album. The sequence continues at coordinate 497,444,586 of OY728132.1, forward strand.
TAGCCTTGTATCATTCTTATGAGAGTGTGGTTCCATGTTTGGTGGTGACCTATGGCGTCACTTGGAGGTATGTATAACTGATTATTTTTTTATACTCCACTTATAGTGTTTTTTACCAATTTTTATTGTTTATTTCTATTAAATGGTCTTATTTTTCTGGGATAAATGGTTCCCAATAGCTTGTTTTGGTGACTAACAATAGTTTCCAGCCTGTGGGGATAGGGAACACCCTTCGTTTTATCATGCAGACCGACTCGAGTGACCAATTCTAGGTCAACACATGTTGGTTCAGGAAATGAAATGTTTGGAACAACATACTTCTATTAATGATATGAAAAAGAACCCAACATCAAGGGTTTTGTGATAATTCCTTTCAAATACATGATTACAAATATTAATCAGATCATCAAAAACCACTATTTATATAAAGTGGAGTTCAATATATAATAATAATAATGGTAAATGTGACATCCAAGAAATTTAAAATCATTGAATGAATTTGATTCATTATGCCCATATTTCCCATATGCTCCAAGAAATGCTTAATTGGTATTGTATTATAAAGGATTCATCCCATTTATGACATTAGGTACTTGTAATATCAATTGGTTGGTTGTTTGGAGCACTGAAAATCTACCATTGTGGATGTGTATGCAAAAAGCATCTTTTATTGTTTCAATGACTTTTCCTAGAAATAATTTTCATTTAAATGACATTTATTTACATTTTCTTCCTATAATTGAAAAAATATTGAATATATAGAGAAATTGTGTTGATACATATGATAGTACTTTTATAATAATGATAAAAAATCTCACTTCTATAATGTTTTCCATTTGTGACTTCTCTAGACTTGTGAAATTATCTATTTATAATGCGTACCCTGGTTTGGAATGTCCTATATATTAATTTTATTTTAAGCCATAATGACTAACTTATATTAAAAAATGGATCATATTGTGTCATCATATATTCTATGATGAATCTCATAGATTATATTTGAAATAATAAAAATTCAATCGTTTTATTAATCATTAATAACCTCTAAATATTTTCAATGGTTATAACATATTAAAACAATAAGAAAATTTTGAAATTGAATTTATGATGGTGAATCATTTGAATTGTAGTGGAAAATGAGTTCAAAGTGAATCATTAGTTTAAATATTAATGAAAAATGGTAGAAAATTTATATTCTACAAACAACAGTATTTGGAATTTGATTTTCTTCATCACATTCACGATGTAACTCATATCGAGAGAATTTTTTGTGATAATTGGATATTCACATTATGTAATGAGCATAGAAAATTAATGGACCATCACAATTATAGTAAGGACTTACAAATAATTAATATAAATCATGATCTATGTCCATATGGGAATAAAAAGTATGATATAAAAAATTTAACAATGAATTATAGTGGTAATGATACATTCATTAGAATTTTAAATCATGTAAAAATATCATATGGGTATTCATGTAACATATCAAGTTGTTTTGACATTAATAATTTTAGGTTACATGGATTTAAACAACATGACTCATATATTTTTTATAGTATTAACCAATTTTAACATTTCATGCATTATCAGCAAAAAAAAATTAGTTCAGTTTTAGTCCAATTATTCAAATTTATCAAGTATCGATTTTAGAAATCTCTAAAACTACTTGATCTTGAAAACCATAAAATTATATTTTTACTAAGATTTTTTTCAATAAAGACGATATTTCTTCCATCATTTTTACTATCGTGTTGTACTTATCTTTGCATTTCTTTGATGATATTAAATTATGAGGTCTCCTACATTATAAATTAATGTATCAAATTTAGAAGAACTATACTTATAATTTTTTATAAATAATGTAAAATTTCTTGGTACTTAATTAAGGATTATTAATTTCATTTCATAGATAACATGGTCAATTAAAATAATACATGAGAATTAATGCTTAACCTAAAGCATCAATTTCTAAAGGCTATTTATTAGATGAGTTTTATACATTTTTTATAGACACTTTGATGATATTAAAACAAGATTCAATATATTTGGAAATATGGAAAACATTTCGACCCAGTATCCACTATAAAAAAAATTAAAAAACATTCCTAACATTCCCTGATAAGTGGTGATGATATCAAATATTACACTAACAGAAATGAAATTTTAACTAAAACCTAAAAATTTGTAAATGAATTATGAAATTATAGTTCCATTTTTTGATGATCTCAGGATATAAATTGAGAGAATCATGATAAATAAAACATGAAATTATAAATAAATAAAAATATATATATATCATAATATAGATTTTTTAAATTGGTATTGACATCATGTAAATTTATTAAAATTTAAATAAATATATATATATATGGATAAAACATATATATTGCAAATATCATAAAATATATTACTATTTACAAATCATGGACACTAATACATGGGATGATTTTTCAGAAAACTTCATGTTTGTGAATAGAGGACCTATAAATCAGTATAGAATTATTGATGCTTAAAATTTTTATAGTCTATCAGGAATAAAGTTTAATGACATAGAATAGTGTTTTACCTATAGATTCTAAATTTAGATATTGTGTAAGGTTTACTAATATCATAGTAGTAAACCACCACTTTCATTTTATAGTTATTTTATTCAAATTAATGTGGGTTAATATAACTAGGTGTACTAAATATATTCCTCATACATTATTTTATTTATATACTCTCTATTGATGAATTTTGGCTACCATGACCAACATCATCTTTATATATTCTAATCCCATGAAAAATTTGTATATTATTTTAGAAGATTCATTGAATGAAGGGTGGAGTGTAGTTGTTGAAATTAAATAAAAATACTTTTATGACATTGATGATGAAGTTTATGATTTTAACTATGTCATAAAATCCCATAAATAATTAGAAACTGATATATTTTTCCATCATGATATTGAATGTATTAGTCTTTCAAGGGTGGATGAGGTAGACAAAGTAATCATGGAGCCAAATAACGACATGATTCAAGGACAAATGATTGTATGTGTTGTCATCCATTAACTTATAAAAAACAAATCCTATACTTTATTCATTAATAGTACTATTGATTTTTATCATGTTTATATTTATTTTTATGCATTAGTTGTTTACTTTTGACAAATATATGATATATGTGATTATATGTGAATTAATTCATTATCATACATATATATATTATGTTTTTTAAAAATATCTAGCATTTTTAATTTCAAAATTTCTTTTTTTATGTGCTGTTTTTTAAATATATGTTCTTATTATATTCATACATGTTTAAATGGAAAAAATTATAATGGAAGAAGAATTTCACTAATCACATTTAACTCCCAGTCGTCTTTCCACCCCCCCCCCCCACAACTAAGAAACCTAATGATCCATCAATATCATTCCCCATAGAATCAAATAAACCCTATGTCTTCCCCCAGTCAGTATCTCCCACACCCTCTGTTTTCCCCTCTTAAGTGTTTAGATCAACCCCCTTTATTTCCCTATTAGTATCCAACACATTTCACATCAATTCAGAATGATAATCATGTGGATAATCTATATAAAATGAACTTTTGGTCCCTCTAGTTTCATCATGAGGATATTTAAAGGCATTAGTTATAGGTATAGTTAATTTATTATAAATAATGTTATTGAACATTTTTATACTAATAACTATATTTTCATTAATAATTGAAGTACTGTTACTACATAGAAAAATATTAACACTTTAAATGTTTGGAATATAAATAATTTCTTTCTAGTTTTTCCCTTTAATTCCAATAGGGTCCGTATATATGTTATTGTGTGATTATTTGACCATATTTTAGGCTAGATGGGGACTAATCTGATTACCCTAATAATTACATATTCTGATCAGAGGAATATTCCTCAATATTATAAGAATAATGCATTTCAATAAAAGTGAAAGGAAAATTTAATAAATTATGGATCATATGAATGAAAATATTTAAATAAATTCTAATATTATGAAAATAAATATCTTTTTATCGATGTTATTACACTTTATTGTCGGTGATCTTATCGCATTATTGTGGACATTGAATTTTCTTTGTAAGAAATGTTATTTCTTTAAATGGATATTATTTCCACGACTCATCCCCCGGGGCCAATGACGTGACTACCCCATACCCTCCATCCATAGGCTAGGGGCTGGCGACTAGCACCGAAGGCGTACTCCCTAAAACTGGGAAGGCATTGCCTTTAAAACCTATAATCACACGCAACCACACACACAACAAGATACAAACTCAAGTAAACCAAATCTTCAATAGAGTGAGTGTACTATGTAAATGGGGCCAGAATACAAGCCCATCTGGAAAGTACATGGAAAACTAGAAAGTACAAGATGACTGATAGGTGAAAAGAAGATCATGGATCATCCACCATGAATCCTACCTGAAGGGTAGGTACAGCTCACAAACAACTGTCTCTACGGTTCTCCTTATCTAACATCCACCCCCGACCTACTTCCAATCCTGGTACTCTCATCCTCAGTCAGTTATGTCCTTCGGCTACACCAACTACAACAGGGTGCAGGCATATCCCTTGTAGGGGTGAGTATAACGATACTCAGTAGGGATCCTGAGACCCTTACGGTATCACAATATCCACCAAGGATAAACCACACAACATGGAATCAACTAACAACCCTACTTAGGTATATTCCCATACATATACCTATGTTATAATGTAAACCCATCTTAATCATGAGGGAAAAAAAGAGTCCAACTCCAAATCCCCACGCTCAACTGTTCCACAAAGAAAGAAATACCACGAAGGCAATTACCACACAGGTACTCCACACAGACGAATACCACCAAAGTATTACCACAAATAAAGTACCACACAAGTACAGACTCAGCTCACATCAGGTCTAACTTAAGTATAGTAGTAGAGATGATTAGATGTAGCTACTGAATCATCTTACTCTGTTAAGAGGCTATACTACTGAACCATAAAGGATCACTCAGTACTGACCCAGACAGGATCGCTAGGTACTGACCCACAGTGGATCAGTAGGTGCTAACCCACACAGGATTTCTCGGTGCTGACCCACATAGGATTTCTCTATGATGACCCTCACTGGATCGCTAGGTGCTGACCCACATAGGATCATAATTCATTCTTGATGTCATAGCCTGCTACTGGGTTCCCGCACTAGGCTTTCTAATATTAGTAAGGGTCCACTCCTCAAGCCACTATTAGATGCTCTAACTTCCATGAAGTCGCACGAAGAAGTATCTCAATGTACCACCACATCATATGGGTCTCAACGTAATAGATGGTGTGTCAATCGGTCTCCCTGTCTGTAAGTTATTATCCCTTTAGTCCCGAGGGCCCGGTTGGATTTGTGCTCGATCCAACCCAACCAAACTCAAACTTTACTCGAATTTCTAGTGGGGTATAATCAAGGGACTATCTCGCTCTAAGGTTTCTAGCACTACTGATGGTTTGTCAAATAGATGTCAGGTGCCAAAGTTTTGGTAAAAAGAGTCTAAATGGGTTGTAGTGGGTCTAGATCTAGTCCGACCTGGTTTGGGTTGACCCGGCCTGACCCAGTAGGTTTGGCCCAATCCGTGTTATGATCTGGCCTGCTAGGTTCGGCCCGACCGGCTGCGGCCTGGCTAGGCTACATCGCCCCGGGGCAGCGGAGCCGCAGGGGCCGCGGGCAGCGGAGCGCCGCGGGGTATGGAGGTCGCAGGGCAGCTGAGGTCGCCAGGCGTCACAACGTCGTGCCTTCGACGATAGCCATCTTAACCAACTGCCCTTCGTTCTTCTCCTTCGTCGTGGTTCTTGAGTTCCACAGGTTCCAACCACCGACACCATCGTGAAGATCACACAAAATATTTAGAAGATTTGCGGAGGGGTCGGGCCATGTTTGTTTGGCTCGTACCCTCCACATTAGGGCGGTAGCATACGACTCAAGGAAGATCATTCAATGTGAGAGGGACTTTAATATTGATCAAATTAATAAACAACCCTACCATTATTTCTAATTGACGTCAAAGAGGAGGGAAGATTGGACGTCGGTAGCATCGGCATTTTCTCGATCGTCGGTTCGTTGTCGTTAAAGACGTTCTACGTTGGTTGCCTCTGCAAGGTGCATCCAATCTGGCTTGTGGGTCGGTTTCCTGATTCTGTGATCTCCAGTGGTCGTTCTTCATTGGGAGGTGATGTTCTTCGTTGGAGATGAATTTATCCAAATTCTCCCAAGTTATTTTCCAACCCTCTTCCCAACAAAAGAATAGGCAACATAATAGAATATATTGTCTATTTAGTTTGCTGTCATAATTTCAAATTGGTTTAACTAATTAATTGAGTTGGTATAATTAATTAAAGGGGGTGGAACCATTAATGTGGAGGAGTTTAAGAGGATCCCCCACATTTAAGAGGGAGTTCAAGGGGGTTTTAGTCTTGGGTGGTCCCCACCACCATAACCTCTCATGGGAGGTTCAGTTTTGGTGGTCCCCACCTCCATAACCATTCATTGGAGGTTTAGCTCTAGTGGTCCCCACCTCTCAACATCCATATGGGAGATCCAAATAAAATAAAATGTTACACAATTTTATTCAGTTTTTTTCTTTTACTAAAAACCCAAAATCTATCGTTGCCCCTTGACCTACTACGGTCGAGGTGAAGGTCTCCATAAGAGAATACTAGCATTTTGAGTTCAACGGTGCCCTCAGATATCGATTCTAAGCATCAGTTTAAAAGTAATAAAAACCCTCTCGCACTTTTACTGAACGTACCCAAAATAAATATCATAAATTCATTCCAGGAACTCCGGGCCTCATAATCACGTTCCGTCAATTTTTTCAAATTCATAAAATTCCCATATATTAAAAAAATTACATGGAAATTATGTGTCTTTACATTCTCCCCACCTGAGGAATTTATGTCCCCGTATGCTATAACTCAAACTAAGTGAATAAGTTGGGGTACTGAGCATGTATCTGAGCATACCTCTCCCATGTTCTCTCATGAAGGTTCCCGTGATTCCAACGAATGCACACCAGAGGTATCGACCACCCGTGAAGGACCCACTCATGTTGATCCTCAATCTTAACTGGATCCTCCGTAAAAGTCACCACATAGTCAACATCTATCTCACCGTGGTCGATGATGTAAGAAGGTTTGTGCACGTATCTCCTCATCTAGGATACGTGGAAACGTCATTCACCCAGAGAAACTGAGGTGGATGACCTAAGTGGTAATCCAGCTCACCAACTCTACCGATGACCTGGAAGGGACCGATGAACCTCAGAGATAACTTGCAGCCTTAGACAAATCTCCGTAAACCTCATCGACGTGAGACCCATAAGAAGACATGGTCACCATACCTGAACTATAGAGGCCTCCATCTCCTGTCGGCATACAACTTCTGTCTGTTCTGTGCAATCTTCAACTACTCCTGGATTATCTACACCATCTCTATGGTAGGCCGAACCATCTCTGTTCCTACGAGTGTTGACTCCTCTAGGTCAGTCAAACACAAAGGTGATTTGAAAGGTCGCTCGTAAAACTCCTCAAAAGGTGCCATCCCAATGATGGAGTGATAGTTGTTGTTGTATGCAAACTCCACCAGAGGCAAGTGATCCTCCTAGCTACGAACGATGTCAGGGACATAAGCACATGACATGTCCTCGAGAGTCTAAATAGTATGCTCATTCTGGCCATCCGTCTGAGGATGGAAGGCGGTTCTCAAACAAAGCTATATCCCAATAGCCTCCTGCAACCCCTTTCATAGTTGGGAAGTGAAACATGTATAACTATCGGAGACAATTGTCTAGGGTACACCATGTAACCGCACAATCTCTTGCACATATAGGCATCCCATAATCTCTATTGATCAATACTCTCTGATCAGTAGGATATAGGCCAACATGGTGATTCGGTCGACGATCACCCAAATCGAGTCATGACCCCTAGATGTACGTGTAAGTCCTGTCACAAAGTCCATGGATATCTCATCCCAATTCCACTCTGGGACCTCTAAAGGCTGAACCAAACCTGCTGGTACTTGATGCTCTACCTTCACTTGGTGACAAGTGAGGCACCGAGAGACAAACTCTGCTACTTCTTTTTCCTTCCCAGCCACTAGTGCTGTCGTCGGAGATCCTCGTACATCTTTTCTACTCCTGGATGTACCGCTAGAGGGGATATGTGGAACTCCCTCAACACTTCCTCCGGAAGTGACACTGGTACCATGGTGCATCCTCTGAATAGAATAAAATTCCCCCCACCTTCAGAAAATCCATCAGGTGCCTATCCTATGGACATCTGAGCATGTTGTGTCTCTCATTCAGTGTCCCCATGTTGCACCTCCCTGAATCACTAAAGAAGTGGGGGAGTTACTATAATAGACTGAAGAAAAGATACTCCATCTCTATCCACAAAGGATATTTACAGAGTGGCTAGCTACTTCATTTCCTCGCCTAGAAGTTGTATACCGGACCTTCTACTGAGTGCATCTACTACAACGTTCCCCTTTCTAGTAGTATATACTATCTCGAAGTCATAGTCCTAGAGAAACTGAAGCCAATGATGCTGTCTCAGTTTCATGTCTTTCTGAGAGAAGATATACCTGAGACTCTTGTCATCAGAGTATAGTGTAAAATTCTCTCCCATAAATTAATTTTTCCACATATTCAAGGTGAAGACCACTGCTGCTAACTCCATGTAATGGGTAGTGTAGTTCTGCTCATGCTATCTCAACTATCGAGAACCATATGTGATCACTGCTCGCTCTGGAATCAGGACACTACCGATCCCAGTCACAGATGCATCATATTATATTATGTACCATACCCGTTCCTTCGGTGGCCTCAAGATAGACACACTAGTCACCCTCTACCTCAACTCATAAAAACTATGCTGGCATCTCTCTAACCACACAAATGGTAGCCCCTTCTTTGTCAAAGATGATAGTGGTGTGGCAACTCTGGATAAATCCGGTACAAACCTCTAGTAGTATCTAGCCCATCCCAAGAAACTTCGTGCCTCTGCCACACTCTTGGGTGTCTTCCAAGAAAGCACCGCCTCAATCTTGACTGGATCTACTGCAACTCCTACCTCCGATATGACATGTCCCAGAAAGTTAACCTCTCAGATCCAGAATTGGCACTTCGAGAGATTACCATAAAGCTGGTGATCTTGGAGTGTGTCCAGTACTACCTGCAAATGATAAGAATGATCCTCCTCGGTAGTCGTGTCAATTAGAATGTCATCGATGAAGACTACAATAAAGCGATCAAGGTATGGTTGAAATATACTATTCATGACTCCCATGAACACTAATGGAGCATTGGTTATTCCAAATGGAATAACCAAGAACTCGTAGTGGCCGTACTGACATCTGAAATCCATCTTCTGCACATCCTCATCTCATACTCTGAGCTGATGATAGCCTGATCTGAGGTCTATCTTTGAGAACCATTGTTCTCCCTTCAGCTGATCAAAGAGTTCCTCAATCCTTAGAAGTGGGAACTTTTTCTTCACGGTCACCTGGTTCTGGTGCTGATAGTCAACACAAATCCTCAAGCACCCATCCACCTTCTTGGGAAATAGAATCGAGGCTGCCCAAGGAGAAACACTGGACCGAATGAATCCCCTCCCATATAAGTCCTCCAGCTATACCCGCAGCTCACGAAGCTCTGCGGGAGTCATCCAATACACTGGTGTAGATATTAGTGATGTCCCTTGGTACAATTCATTGTAAATGTTCACTTATATGAGAGGAGGTAGACCCAAAACATCATCAGAGAAGACATCCACATACTGGTCCACCACTATAGGATAACTCAGACTCTCCACATCAACCGCTCCTATGGTAAGGCTAGCCAACTAATGAGTGATATGTTGCATCCTCCTCTGAGTAAGTCTATCCTGCACTGCAAAGGATCCCTTCTCATCTGTGAAGGTAAACCTAGTCCCATCCATGCGGACACACTGCACTTTTCACCTAATAGAGTCAATCTGAGCATGGATTATTTCTAACCATTCCATACCCAAGATGACGTCGTATGGCCTCGACGCTACTACTAGGAGATCCCAGCCAAAGCTCTTGCCTCCTAGAGTAAGCTCACACTTCCGGCACATGTGTGTAATCATCGAATCCTCTCCTGTAGGAGTCTCTAGCTGTAAGGATTGAGGCAGCGACTCCATCAGAATCTCTGAGCTCCGAATGTGGGAAGTGGAAATAAAAGAATGACTGGAACTTGTGTCTATAAGTACTAAAACTATGGTGGAGTATACACATATTGTACCTTGAATCATCTTCATAGTGCCATGATCGTAGGCCTCAGCTTCCTGAACCTAACCTCACTCATGTCCTCCTGCTCCCTATGTTTGGGGTGGACCTCCTTGTGGTGGTGGAGGCAACATCTTGAACTGTTACCAACCACCAGCTGCATGGCCAACTCCTCTTCCATGACCACCTACTCCCTGCGAACCTCCTTGGACAAAACACTATCTTTTCCTGGGTGGTCTTCGACCATCTGTTGATCATCCGTACAATGGGTTAGACAATCACGAGCCATGTGACACTACCCGCAACATGCATAACACTGCCCGCTCCTAACATGATCAGCTCTTCCTTGGGTGCCCCGCACAACTAACCCTAAATCCTGCAGTCGTCCACCTATATGTCTAGTCCTCTTGGACCTCTGTGACATCTTTCTGTTGCTAGCTATAGAGGACTCCTCTACATGATGATTGGTGGTGGGTCTTACTACTGTTGAATGCCCAACAAGGAAACTCTCAACTAAGAGGGATCTCTCTAACACCCCCGCCTGCGTTGGGATGCTAAGAGAAATCATTGAAGCCCTAATCTCCCTTCTAAGTCCCTGCTCAAAGTTTTGGGCCCTGAAGAATGGGTCCCACACAAAATTAGTGGAGTAGTGTGAGAGGTCAGTGGACCTTACTGAGTACTTAGCCACAGTCATGTTGTCCTACAACAGATTAAGTAGATTCTAAATGAACACTTTGCAAAGAGTCGCTGGAAAAATCTTTTCCTGAAACAGGCTCTCAAAGTCAGCTTAGAGAAGCATCACCTCATCGTGAAATTGAAGCATCAAGCTCCACCATCTTCCTGGTGCTTCCTGAAGAAGGATGGTGGCATGGATCACCTTGAGATCGGATGGTGTCCCTACTAGTCGAAAGACTCTCATCGTAGCCTCCATCCAATCCTTATATGCCTATGGGATTGTCTCTCCCCTTAACCTGGGTGGCCTCTAGAGCTGGAACATGTGAAACGTGCTCAAACGGTGTGCACCCTCTACTACTGGGGCTGGTGGCATCGGTGTCCCAACGGGTAATGGTACCACTTGTGCCTCCACGGTTCCTCTATAAGAATAGTGCCCTACCATGAGGCCTCACTGCTTGGTAGGATATCAGTGCATACTATATCCAAAACCCCAGCTGGTTGTATGTGTGGAGGCATCCTGAAAACAAACAGGTGTGACATGGTAACTAAGTTATACCTGGTGAGCTGAATCAACAAATTAAAAATAAATCTCTTGGAAACACACACGCAATCAGAGTTTTCTTGCACTAAGATAGAAATTAGAAGTCAATGTCCTGGTGTATGGATACGTCAGCCGCCGCACCAACACTAGATTCCCTAAACTGATAACCACACTAACTACACATAATACTATTCTCGTTTAAAAGATCATAGTCCTATTTTCTATTGTAGAACTGACTCCTCTGATACCAATTTTTTATGACTCGTCCCCTAGGGCTCGTTTCGTGACTACCCCAATCCCGCTTTCCATAGGCTAGGGGTTGGTGACTAGCACCGAAGGTGTATTCCCTAATATAGGGAAGGTATTGCATTTAATACCTATTAGCACATGTAACCAAGAACACAACAAGATACAAACTCAAGTAAACTGAATAGTAAATAGAGTGAGTGAAGTATGTAAAAGGGGCCATAATACAAGCCCATCTAGAATGTACAAAGAAAACTTGAAAATGCAACACATCTGATAGGTGAAAAACAGCTCCTAGATCATCCACCAAGAATCCTTCATGAAGGGTAGGTATATCTCATGAATGTTTTTCATTGCGGTTCACCTCGTCTAACATCCACATCCGAGAAACCTCCACTCCTGGTACTCTCATCCTTAGTTATCATTTCTCATATTCTTCACCAAAAACATCAGGGTGCAAGCATATCCCATGTAAGGGTGAGTATAATGATACTCTATAGGGACCTCGAGACCCTCAAGGTCTCACAATATCCACCAAGGATAAACCAAAAATTAGGGAATCAACTGACAAACCTACTTAGGTATATTCCCATACATATACCTGAGTTATCATGTAAACCCATCTCAATCATGAGGAAAACACAGAGTCCAACTCCAAATCCCCAAGCTCAATTGTTCTACAAAGGAAGACAAACCAAGAAGGAAAGTACCACACATGTATGCCACACAGAAGAATACCACCATGGTATTACCCTGATGAAAGTACCACATACTTACAGACTCAACTCACATAGGGTATAACTTATGTAAAATAGTAGAGAAGATTAGATGTAACTTCTAAATAATCATACTCTGTTAAGAGGCTCTGCTGCTGACCCACACAGGATCGCTCGATGCTGACCCACATAGGATCGATAGGTGCTGACCCACACAAGATCACTAGGTGATGACCCACATAGGATTGCCCAATGCTGACCCACACAAGATCACTTGGTGCTGACCCACATAGGATCACTAGGTTCTGGCCCACACAGGATCACAATTCAATCTTCACATCATAGCCAGTTACTGGGTTCCCACATTAGGCTTTCTCGTATCTGGGAGAGACCGCTCCTTGAGCCACTGGTTGATTATCCAAGTGAAAATAATTCTCATGAATAAGTATCTAAAAGGATCACCACGTCATAGGGGTCTCAACGTTATAGACGGCGCATCCATCGAATGCCCTGTCTGCAAGTATTTTGCCTTTTAGCCCTGAGATCCTTGTTGGATTCGTGCTCGATCCAACTCGACCATACTCCAATATTACCCAAATCCTCGATGGGGTATACTCAAGGGACCGTCTCACTATAGGGTTTATAGTGCCATTTACGGTTTTTCAAATGGACGTTTAGTGCCAAATTTATGTCCAAAAGAGCATAAATGGGTCATAGTGGGTCTGGGTCCAGTCTGACCCAGTCGGACTAACCCGGCCCGACCTCGCCTGGGAGGACCCAGTTTAGGTTGACCCGAACCGACCTGCATGTTCCGTCCTAGCTTGTGTTGCAGCCTAACCTGCTGGGCGGTCTGGCCCGCTGGGCAGTCTCACCCGCTAGGTCAGACCCGGCCTGCGCTGGGCGTCCCGGCTCGATGGGCGGTCCATCCTGGGCGGGGCGGCCTGGCCTGGCAGCGTGGAGGCGAAAAAGACGTGAGGGATGCAAAGTTTTGGGGCAACACGATGGGGCCATGGGTAGTTCGGCGGGGGCCGCGTGCAGCGTGGGGGGTGGGGGATGCGGGGCACGGAGGCTGCATGGCAGCGGAGGGTGTGGGGCGACGCACCTTCACCAGTAGCCAGCTTGACCAGCCTCCCTTCGTTCGTCGCCTTCATATCGGTTCTTGAGTTACCACATTCTCTTCATTCGTTGCCTTTGTCACGATTCTTCAGTTCCCCCGATTCTAACCGCTGACACTGGTCACTGACACTATCATAAAGATCACACAAAAGATCCACAAGATTTGAGGAGGGGTCATGCCATGTTTTTAAGCCTCTACCCTCGACATTAGGGTGGTAGCATATGGCTCAAGGAATATGATTCAATGTGAGATAGAATTTAACACTGATCAAATTAAAATACACCCCTAACATTATTGCTCGTTAACTTCAATGAAAAGGGAAGAAGGGACATCGCTAGTATTAGCATTTCCTCGATCGTCGGTTCATTGTCATCGAAGACGTTCTCCATTGGTTACCTCCACAAGGTGCTTCTGATCAGGCTCAAGGTCAGTTTCCTTATTCTACGATCTCTGGTGGTCATTCCTTGTTTGTAGGTGATGTTCTTCATTGGAGATTAGTTTCTCCAAATTCTCCCAAGCACTTTTCCAACCCTCTTCCCAACAAAATAATAGGCAACATAATATAATATGATGTCTATTTAGATTCATGGAATAATTTCAGATTGTTTTAATTAATTAAATAAGTTGGTATAATTAATTAAAGGGGGTGGCACCATTAATGCGGGGGATTTTAAATGGCTCCCCCAGATTTTAGAGGAAATTCAAGGGGGTTTTAGTCTCGAGTGGTCCCCACCACCATAACCTCTCATGGGTGTTTTAGTTCTGGTGGTCCCCACCTCTCTAACCTCTCATGGGAGTTTACTTATGGTGGTCCCCACCTTTCAACATCAATAAGGGAGTTCCAAATAACATAAAATGTTACACAATTTTATTTTATCTTATACTTTCATGAAAACCCCAAAATCTATCTTTCACCCTTGACCTACTACGGTCGAGGTGAAGGTCTCCTTAAGAGAATATTGGTGCTACGAGTTCAACGGTGTCCTTGGTTTTTTATTCCATGCACCAGTTGAAAAGTTAGAAAAACCCAATCGCATGTTTACTGAATGTACCCAAAATAAAGTTCAGAAATTCATTCCGAGCACACCGGGATTCTTAATCACGTGCCGTTAATTTTCACAGACTCATAAAATTCCCATATATTAAAAAACATTACATGGAAATTCAAAGTCTTTGCAATTATGGAATGAGTTCAATGATACCTCATTTATAACTCTAAAGAAGTATGATATGGTATATACAGACCTACCTAGAGGGAAGTAGAATCATGTCTGTTGATTTCCACCCCCATTATAAGTACATGGTATTGGAAAATATAATATAATATTAATATAATTTTAGATATATATATAATATGATAATGACATGGAAATTCATAAATTCCTATTAAATTTTATGTTATTTAATTTAGGATGTTTCAAGAAAAAATACATCAATTCAAGATATGAAAATTATCCCTCAAACAATTAGTTCAAATACTTTTCTAAGAGATCCACTAATGTAATATTTTAATTTTATTAAATATATATAATATTACTTTAATTATTTCATATATTAGAAAATTTATTTATCTTTATTTATTTTATTCAAAAATAAATTAAGGAATCATGTCACCCAGATGAAACATTGGTTAGATGTTCATATGAAATATGATGTGAGTTATCTAAATGATCCTTCTAAAGAAATTGAAGTATTAATTATTTTTTCAGTGTAATAACATAATTGTAGTTATAAAATTGATATTATTTGTTTATTTAAATATGAATGATATTTTTTAAAAGGTAAATATTAAATAACTAAAAGATATTTTTCCCATGTAGTTGATCTCAGTCTCCTAGGATGATTCAGATGGTCAATTAAATGGGTGGGAGTATGCTGGTGACATGTGAAAAAAGGGTTTGAGACAAGTATTATCTAAGGTCATTTGCATATCATTGGGTAATATATCTTCATGTACTTATGGTTATAGTTTATCTATAACAAGAATTGATATGAGGAAGGCTACTGAAATATTAATCACAATTCCTCAATAGGGGAGAAAAATCTATCAACATGCATCTCGAATATAGATGTAGCATGTGAATGTTATTTATTTATTAAATCAGTCTGTTGATTTATAACAAAATATGAAAGGATGTGTCCTTAATTATATTACATCAATGGATTGTTTTATTAGGTAGGTAAATCACAATACTTCATAATAATTTAGTACAAAAACATCAATTGGTGTTAGGATTAAATTTATATATAATTAACTACTAAAATTTACAACATAATGTCATACTGGTTTCGGTAGCGGGGAGTATGGACAGATATAGAGAGAGTGTCGATATTGGGTTATTGAATATTGATGATGGTTAAAGTAAGATTTAGTGATGGTCATGTGTTACTAAACTCATGAATCAATAACACACTAATACGATGATTCAGAAACTATGTTGTTGTTTGAGGTTATAGATATCTATGATTCTATTCAATTGAATGATATCTATAACATTAATGGTTTTATATATTTCTATATGATTATTCCCTTAGATTCGTCATTCCTATGTTATTTTGGGTTATTTTTTAAATTATTCCACATAAAATATTGCTTTATATTTTGATGAAATTTTTCCTCTTATTAAATGTTATATTATAGTCCAGATGGGTAGAGGTTAATTACTATTATGAAAGAAGGTATTTTAATAGGATCTATTTATAAGGGAGAGTTAAGATGGACCACATAATGATGATGTTATAAGTAAGTCATGGAGTTATATGTTTTGTGTTATGTATGTTCTTTCCCATGTTAGAATTATTTTTCTTTTTTTTTCATGGGGTTATTGTGTGGTTTCATTGATGAATGCTGGTTTGTGGTAGCATTTATTGGTAAATGGAGGAACGATCGATGAGATTATTAGATAATAGTACATTTTGTTCTTTTTATATGGAATGATTGTCATGGGAATACTATTATACTAATTGATTTCATGTCATTTTTATTTATTTTTTGTGTGTTAGAAGATGTTTTGGAATGATGTGGTATTGATTTATGATGATGTGTGGTTTAAATATAAAAATATTATTCATTGGATATGTTGTGGTGTGATGTTGTAAAATGAAGTGTGGGGTTCTATTAATATGGTGGTGTTATGTGATTCTATGGAGGTATTTAGTGATGGGATAATATTATTGAATTTGGTTATACATAATCTTGTATGAAGTAGAAAGATGATGAGGTTTTTGTGTGTCGATTTTATAAGAAATTCTTTTTTATTTTATTTTTTGGATTTTTGTTTTCTAATAAACACTCCCATTATCTTTTATTTTTTTGAGTTTTATGATATTTCAAATTCATTGATTTTAAATTTTATTATTAATCTCGTATTTTTTGAATATATATTTTATTTTGATGTATCAATATTTGATTTTAGTTTTTAACATTGTGAAATTGAGTTTGTATTTAATGTCATAAAAAACTATATTAAGAATATATTTATACTCTTTATGTTATTATTGTTGATTATATCTTCCAATTATAATTATTTATATAAAATTTGTAAAAAATCGGTTCAATTTGTTTCTTTATTTGAATTTGGAATAAATTCTTCTCATGTTTTGATTATGTTTTAACTGAAACTCCATTTACAATGAGTCTATTATGATTTTTAGAATATCAATATGATGATATTTTATTTTTATGAATTAGAAAAATCCAATGGGAGTTATTTATGGTTTTTGTAATAATTTTTATTTATAAGTTTTGTGATTTTACTATATGAATATTATTTTTTATTTATTTTTATGTATTTTTCTTCTTTACATATATATAGTATAGTTTATAAAAATCTTTAGTTTGTAACCATTTTTTAACACCAATATATTTTTGTAGTTTAAACGAATGCTATATATTGTAAAAATTTTACCCTTAGTTTAAACAACCTCTCTACATTATTAAAAAAAGTTGTTTAAACATACATGAAATCCACATATGATTTGCGGAGTAAGCTGGTAACTAAAAATAATAATGAAAACCACTAAATAACATTTCATTATACATACCCTAAATTTCACTAAATCAATTAAACTAATTAATGTTTGAATTTGATCACAAAATTAGTGTTAGTCTTAATAAATAATTTTGGAACTATTTTGTAGTTTCTTAATCTAGGAACCAACTAAAAATACCTCCACCAGTGCCCTATTTTTTGTAGTGATAACCATTCCTTAAGATTCAATGTTATTAAACTATTTGCATTTGTTTCATCAATGTATCCACATGTTGGATCATAATAAAGAGGTATTTTTTGTGGAAATAACACATTATTATTCACTAAAACATTGGATTTCTTTCCCTATATTGATATATCCTAACTATTTTCACTGATATTTCATCATCCTAGTTTCCTAGAATAAATAATAATTTCTATGATACCAAATTCTAAAATCAAAATGTTACATACATGAAAATTACATCCTATTTGATGAATATTTATTACATATAATTATTATCCATTCTATAGTTATAAATGTCAGGTTTCTTTTTAAACATCGATATATAATCAAATATTACATAAAAGTCAACATCTTATCCTGAAATTTCCTCACAGTTTTATCCCTTCTTATAAAAAACATAAATAAAACATTACTTTATATTTATGTGAAAATGAATCATAATAAAGGATGGACTAAAAATCCTAGTAAGAAAAAAAGGTTATAATATTCATTTATGAATAAAATGACCATAATGGTACGAAAACATGATAATTTTTTTAGAACAATTTTCATAAATTCTTAAATCAGTATCCCATGTCATGGAAAAAAATATTGGTAGTTCATATAAAATGAATCATAAAAGAATCAATGAGCATGATTAGTGAGAGCATAAAATTAGAAAATGTTCATTTCATATAATATTGCTATAAATTTCGTAATAATCATAATCATAAGAATATTATGTTAAGGATACCCACTGTAAAATTAATCACATTATAGGTTTGTGATAACCACTAGTGTAACTATATATGCATTGGAATAACCACTTGTGTATCCTTTTTTGTTATTTTTATAACATTATATATACCGTATTTTAGACTTTGGATAAACATCCATGTACATTTTGATCATCCTAAACATAAATATACCCCCATTGTATTATTTGATTATAGTGTACCCATAAATCACATAAGTATAATCCACTCATATGTATTTTACAAGATGTAGAAAACATTTTTCATTTAATCATAGGTTAACCCATGGAAGACTAAAATTGTATTCATTAATATTACATAATCATAATCATATTATAGCCATTGAAATAATATGGATAATATAAAAATATTTTATACCTAGTGTGTCATATGTAACATAAGTGGATGCTATCATATATATTATATACCATTAAAAAATCAACATAACATTCTGTGAGGAAAATACCATTTTCAATTTGATATCACTTACATAAAATATATCAAATTACGATATATAATGGGATAAATTATATATAAAAATAACTATGTAATATATTTAATGGAAAAATCATATAAATAGATTAGTCTATAAGATGGTGAAATTTTTTCATCCAATTTATGATAAAAAATGACTCCATTCACATCATTAGTAAAAAGTTCATTTTTCAAAACATGAGAACTAGATTCCTTGCACAAAATTTTGTAGTAATTGAAAAAATTATAAAAATTAAATTAATATATATTGTTATAATGTGAAAAATAATATTGAAGTTTTTTAATGAAATTATAAACAAAAAATAAAATTCTTCTTATCAAAAGAATTAAATAAATTCTGGTTCTTACTAGAAATATTATTTCAACATATTGAATACTTAAATAGAGGAAAATGAAGGTTCAAAATATAATCAATAGATATAAAATGAGTAGAAAAAAATTAATTATATTTTTTATATAAAGATAATCTAATTTCATCAAAAAAAATATTCACAGACAATCCCAATAAAAATTATATTGTAACACAAAACCCATACTGCTTGGGTCTCTTTTAGATCATAAACCGCATGAATTAAATGAATTTAAATGAAACAGTAAATAATATAAATAATTTTTTTTTCTTAATATAGAATATCAAATCGGAAATATATATATATATAATATAATAAAGGTGTATAACAATATAGATTTCCCAAAGATGACAATTTGAGACAATACGGTATACCACCTTGGTTACATTTGAATCAGACCCCATTAGTAGAAATACTTCTTATTGTGAAATTATGAGGAATTAATTGTGAATGATACATGATATTAAAATGTCTATAGTGTAGTATATACACATAATAAACATAAATAGATGAATGACAGAAAAAATGTCTCAAGAAAACAATGCTGAGATGAAGAACCATTACCATATGTCTCTACATGTACGCATGAGAATCATTATCATTTTTTAAATTATGGGAAGGTAAAAAGGTTGATAGGAAATTACAATTATAATAGATAAAATAGGATCATAAAATATTATATAAACATTAAATCCATTAAATTATCCAAACATGAAATATAGATATGGAAAATGAAATATATTTCTACATGGAGGAAGAAGTCCAGATGTACACTTGAGTGATATATTAATTTCCCATTTGATGGGGAGGTTGTGAAAAATTGTTTTGAAATCATAATGATAAAATCTTAGTGTATGTTTAATATTTTTTTTATCATTTTACAAAAAAATATCCCTATTAATATTTATACATCCTCTTTAATAGGCCTCCATTGTCTAAAATCTTAATCCATGAATTTTTTGACATAGTATAAGAAAATGGGATATAGTTTAATGTTAAGGAATTTATAATTGCATTACAATAGGTATTTTACAATTTATAAACTTAAAAAATTCATCAAAAATGGCAGAGAGTTGGTTATTTTTTATAAATGTTGGGGAGGAATGACTTGGAATTACATAAAAGATCTATATAGTAATATGTATTTTTCTTCAAAAAGTGGGTACAAATGGCCATTAATTAAAAATTAATATTATACATGGGTTTTTTATATTTAATAATAATATTTAGACATTAAATAACACATTTTTTACTTTGTTTAAACCCCCCAAAACCGGTTTTAACCTTAACCAATAACATATTTTTCATTATTTTATTCATTATGACAAAAAATTAATTTTTAATTAATAAAAATTGATGAATTAATGAATAAAAATATAGAATCAATTTTATAAAATTAAATTTCTACAAGGATGAATATTTTATTTAAAAATATTTTTGAAAAACATAATGTAGAAATGTATTTGGGAAAAATGAAAATTTAAATATAAAAACGACTTTACAGTCAAACCATCACTATATATTAAAAAATATAATCATAAAAAATCATATAAAGAATAAAATGTGAATATAATTATAATTTTTAATAATTTTTTATTGATTTAATTTATTATGATAAAATCATATTATGCATCTAGAAACAAGTTTATAAAATTTAATTTTTAAGACAAAAATTAACTTATACAAAAATCGGTTTTGATACTAATTCCATTGTAATTATTTTCATTATTTTAGATTAAATGATTACTATAATACATTATGATCAAATAAAAAATGTAATTTAGAATTTAGTTTACTTTAGTTAATGCGCATAAATTATAGTTTTACAAAAGGCATTATTTTCCACTATTAGCCTAAATATAAATATTTTTATAAAAATAACAAAAAATACATCCATGAATTTTTTTGAATTATTATTTTAGATATGATGTTAATATCCTAAAATAAAATATCTTAGAAATTAATAATTTAAAAATAATTTTTAAAACCAAAATTTAATAAATACCATTTTTTAGAATTTTTTAAGCATAAAATTATGTTATAAAATTTTGGAAATTATTATTATAAATTATTAAATAAATTTAATTTATAAAAATACATTATTTATTTCATATGTAATTATTTTATTTCAATTTATATAGGAAAAATATAGATCTTCCTATATAATGATGAAAATTAAAAAAAATTATCAATAAATCTTATCATGATTCTCTTAAATATTATTTTTTCATATTAAGAAATATATCAAATATAATATTGTTTTAAACATAATTTCTGGGTTTTCATGTATAAAAATAATTCTTTGTATCATTTTCATTATCATTTTTCAATAAAAACTAAATCCAAACTGACTTTTAATAATATCCATTAGAATAAAACTAAATTACCATATTAATATAAAAACAGAATCTTTTATAATCTTACCTTTATTTCAACCTTTGGTCATTTCAGTTCAATATGTATTTCATTGTGTTAGGTTCTCTTTATAGTCATAACCTATTCCATTATAATAATTTAAAAATAAATCCTTTATAATGGATAGTAATAATAATTTGATTGGCTAATGAATATCCAATAGAACTGTAAAATCAGTTGCGTAGTAAGACCTCATTTCCATTCACCTTGTGATGATTGATTTAATACCAAATAAAAACATTTCAAGGTTATTACCCTATGGTATATATATAAAATATACTATATCCAATGCTATTATCTATATAGGGATGTTATTTTTAGGATAACCACACAATATATACATTAAAAAATGTTATCCTCTACATAGACATATCCCTTAGACATATTTATAGGATTTTTTCTATTGTGCTCTTATCCCAATCCATAACAAAATATTACATCAACTACTCTAAAGGGTTAAGAATAAAATTTAAAATACCACCTACCTGAACTTTTGAATAAATGAAGATAATTATAAGTCCAATTTATTTTAAACTGAAATCATAAAAAAATTCAATGTTATACAAACTCTTCATTGACACCAAATATGGTTCCGTAGACTGACCCTCACAAATTCTGTGCCATAAACACATACATTATATATCATATTAGAAACAAAATGAAGGATATTATTATATTCATATCCTATTTAATAATTTTCTTCATAGCCTAATAAAATGGAAACAGAATAAATGATGAACTCAACCGCTCAAAAAGAGAAAAAATATATAAAGATCCATATTTTTCATGATTATGAGTTTGAGTAGAAATTTAATTTTTTTCATTCATTTATTCATATGGGGTAATATGGTGTTTTTCACTAATAGGTTGATATAAAATAATTTTTTGACCAATCTATATCTCCTAGAATATGGTAATTTACCCTAGGATAAGAGTTTTGTGGAATTATGAGTCATTCATGTTTTGTATAATATTTATTATTAAATGAATTAAATATAAAACTATTCCTGTGTATTTTGGTAGTGATATATTTTATACATAGTTCAGATTTAGATTCTAAATCTAAGGTGGGTTATTGAATTGGATATTTTCCATGGGTGAGGTATAGTCCCTCATAGGTTTCAAGGAATCAAGATGAGTGTTATATGATAATTTAATAAATTTATTTATTGATTAATTAATGTGTATACCCCATGCATTTTATTATTTCCTATGCACAGAATCATGGATAAGAGTTCCTCCCTTATGAAGTGATGGGATTGATAACAGTATAACCAATGATATGCCACCAGAATTTATACATTATAATGGTTGAGATCAAATTTTGGTGTATCAACAATCTAGAGTACAATTTTACATGAATCTTCAATGTTTTTACCATGAGGTAGGCCAAAAAAAATTTATTCTTATATCCCCATATATGCGTTGATTCAATTTTCTAAATTTTTCCTATTACACCGATGTCCCATAGAGGGTTAATATGTTCATAATTAGGGAGAAAAGTGAGTTTTTTTAATGTTCATAGGAGTTTCCCATTTGGAAATGTCAAACACACGATATTTAGATTAAGAATATATTTTTTCTGTTATTATTGATTGTAGAACATGGAGTTTTTAAATTGAAATTTTATATACATTGAATAAGAATCATATATTTGTACATATAAATGTTCAAGTACAAGGCCATGTGGTCGTGTAGTTTGGGGTATGGTATTTTGGTACTATATACCATGTAGTTGTGGTACATGACCTGTAATGGGACATGGTTGTGTTAATGGTTTCATTGGATGAAACCACATGTAAGGAGGGGATATGGTTATGAGTAAGTATACACCCATGTATGTAATTTTCATGTATGTAGTACATGAATAGGCTATATCTATATTGTTATCTTATAGTAGTACATAGATAGACCCTTGGTGTACCCAAGTCATGTTGAAGTATAGGTAAATGAAATTTTTTTCAAAGTATAAGTCATACACTATAATGGCTTGCACCCTCCTGGTCCATTAAATTGACAAATTCTAGTTCTTGAAGTGTCCATGACACCATGGGTGAGTCACGAGGGTGTCAGTGTTAGTGGAGGGGTGTCACCGTGGTGTCACCTATTGGTGTGGCACCCGAATGGTGCCACTGAGGATTTTGATGGTTTCTTTTCCCAATCTTTTGGCAACCTCCCTTTTTAGGTCTTAATACCTCTTTTAAACAGATTTAAGAATGTTTTTAAGCCCAAAAATGATATAAAAATCTCCCAAGAGTGGGGTGAACCTCAACATACCCAAACCATGTACCCATTCTTATACAAGTGTTACACCTTTTCCAAATTTCTGGTTTAACACTTTTTACATGTTTTCTCTATTAAAATAATATCTATCAACTCATAACCATCCTCGGGACTATCTTCACCATCTCCAAGGAGAATTATTAAATCTAAATTGATTTCCCCATGAAGAAATTCCCATCCATGTGGCTAGACCACAATTCTATTTTTAACTTCTTTGAGATTTCACATCCCATAACTCTACGATTGGGCCTTTTATCACACCGAGATCTTCTTATTCCTTGGTCTCCTTTGATTTCTCTTAGTGAACTTGGATACATCCTTCTGAGATGAATCGTGCACCCATTCTAGAGCCCTTCCCGCTCATCCTTGGTTTCCTTACAGAACTTCTTATATAAGTTTTGTATCCCCAGTTCATGGTGCGAGGAAAAAACATCAATCCTTGATCATCCATGTAGGGGGGTTTTCCTTTGTACTTCTTTACTGTGAATCATACAGGATGGGTGTGATAATGTTTCCCTCGGGACTTAGATGAAACCAAACAATAACAAAGATAATTAATGGACTCATAAATAATGAAGGGGTGGGAATGATGATGTTTATGCCTCTATATTTTACCTTCATTTTTTGTTTTGAATTGTATGGACTCATGTCCACTAAAAATCTGGGTTTTTGGTTGTCCTTTCATGGACATTAATGAACTTATGTCTTCTGGATAAACCTATGATTGAATGGATGTAACATGAAAACTAGTTATTAATGTAAACTCGGTTGATTGAAATGATTACCAATGAATAATAATCCATGTGTGATCACCCCTATCAGCCAAATTAAAATAATGAACTTAATGAATGGTGTGGTTAAAATTGAAAATTCCTTGCTTGATTCTGGTGATATTAATGGATGATCTCTCTAATTCTTTATAGGGTGATGTGAATGGGGGTGGTACCTATGGTTTTTCTGTTGTTGGTTTTTGTATCTAAGTCTATGTAGAGCCGATATGTTGGGGATTGGGTTATAAGGGCCCAGCCTTAAAAAATTAAATAATCTTGAATTAAATGAATAATTCACATTGAGGAACCTTTCAGGTTTATAGTTTTAGAGAATTAGTTTATAACTATTCCATTACATCTCAAACATTATGTAGTATAAACTTAAATTCAGTTCCCATTTTTTCAAAATATAACAACTCATAAAAAAGAGTCATGTCTTGTTTCATGTTTTAGACTACATGACTTTTCCTAAATCCCATCCTTGACCCTATTCATCTTTGAGTCCAATGAGAAACATTTCAAAACATGGGATGAGTAGAAAAAGATCAGTAAGGGTTATGAAATAAAGAAGGTAAAAATTAGACCATAAAAACATATTCTTTTTAACATACCTCATAAAATCATAAGATTTATGAATAACATAAAGAAAACATAAATCATAAAGGTAAATTGTGGCGTCGATATCATACTTACATTGTAGCTATCACAGCTACACAGGGAGTAAAATTTGGAATACCAAATACAGTATATTAGCTAAATATTATAGTAGAAACATTCACATTTCCCTCCATCACATTACATAATTCATTGGAGACCTATCTTGGGCTCACCCACCCTAGGTTTACCATGAATCCACTCATATATGTAACAATTCCCAAAAACTATAACATATTCATAACACAGAAAACATATATAATGGAAAGATAAAATATCTACATGTGAATCACAATATGTCATTTAAATATATTGAGATAAAAAATAAATTATCAAAACCATTTTCAATACCAAAATATGAAAAAGAGTATAAAGTATTTAAATTCCTTTTCAAAACATTACAACTTGATAATGAAGCTAAAGAACAAATAATACTCGCAATGGGGGAAAGGTCGTCGTCACTGATTACATTAAAAATAAACATTATTTTTTGTCATTTAGTAAAATTATTAGTTGAAAAATATTCCATTTTAATTAAAGGAAAAGTAAAAGGTGTTTATAAAATGTATGAAAGAAATTAATTTATTAAAACCAAATATGCCTCAATGAAAGGTTATTGATACGAAGTTCCTTACCTCATGTCCGACTTGACCTGTTCGTTCATTAATTTCATGAATTATAAATCAATGTTAATTTATACTTCCTTAAGACCCTTTTAAAATTTTATAATTTCTTCTAAGTAACTTATTAACATGTTATGAAAATTATGTAATCATTTAAGTTAATACTGGTCGTTTTGTCGATATTAGGTACTTGAGTCAAAAATAGACTTCTTATAATTAAAAGTTGTTCATGTGGTCAAAAGATAATTATATAAAAAATAATTTTCATGATTTAGATATCATATATATCATATATATTGAGTATATATAGGTATTTATAATAGTACATAACATTTGGAGGTAAGAAATGAAAGGCACCATTCATGGAGACGGTAAGTCGTACGTACGCATGAACGCTACTTTCATTTCTATTTCATATCTAATGGAAATGAAAACATAATTATTCATAGGTATATTATAATTACAGTATAATATAATATATATAATCTTATTAACTCCATCTTTTTTACATTCCACGTATGGCCTGAATGAGTCATATCACTTCGAGGGGGCTGTAGTCCGCACTTCCTCAAATGAAATTATATCGTTTACCCATAGTGGAAACCATAAAGGTATGATATAAATGGAAAATATAGAAGCATAGAAAAATTATAAACATAATATATATCATATATAAATATTGTTCCATCATAATTTCCACCATGAGAGGCGGTTGGAGATATTCGAACAATCATCATTTCGTGAGGCAGTAGTTTGTCGTCCACAGAAACTGTATGTTCATTACCCATTAAGTGGAGGTGTGTGTAAGTGTAGTTATAATCCTTATCATAAAAAACCTAGTATATTGAGGATACTGGTGTTGTTATAAATGAAACGGATAAAAAGAGTTTAGGTGGTTAGAGAAGAAAAATAAAACAAAAGAACTTAAGAGAAGATGTTACCTTTAAATATGGTAACTCTCTTTGGTTTGAACCAAAAGGACTTATTGAAGTGCCCTATACATGTGTTAAGGTTTCCTAGTGGAAGAGAGGGATCATGAGACCTTATTTGGGTAGATTTTGGATGATCCAACGGGCTTGAGAGGTGTGACTAATGAGTTAGAGGAGAGGGCTTTTTATAAGGGGGAGGAGGGGCTCTTTAAGAAATTTTGAAAATATTATTTTATTATATATTGGTTTTCCGTTTATAAAGGTCAAAAACTTATTAAAGTAAAATATAAGATGAGTCATAGTATAAATAAAATCATCCAATAAATATTGGATAGGTTTTGCATATTATGTTAATCTTTATAATCTTATTTATTTAAATCATTTATTAATGAGGTAAACACTGCATCATTATTGTGTCATAAATAATTTTATTTATTTGATGTCTTAAAATTATAAAAATATACCATGATTTATGAAATGTTTTTATTTTTAAAAAAGAATATAGTCTAAATGATAACTTATATAAACCTATGAAAGAATTAATTTATTAAAACATATTTTTTTATGTCATTTTTGCCTTTACTTTATGTTAATTAAAATAAAGTGTCATTATCACTCTTAAGTGCCTCCATGGTTGGGAATTACTCATAAAATAAATTTAGGACAAGTTTTATGGTAATTTTTTATTATTATGATATTCTTTTTACTTTGAATTACCCTATTTACCTTTAATCGCGGTAAATAAAAGTCAAAAGTTACTATTCACCTAAAATTATATTCATCTTATTGAACCAAATTTTACTTACTAATAATAACCATGTATCTAATATTTTCAAAATTAAATTCACAGAAGTGGTAGAATTTTATTTAAATGAAAAAGTCAGTTTTTAACTACTACTTAGTGGTTTCACTATTCATAAAAAATTGATGTTTTTCAGAAAAATTCCAAAAATTCTGTCTAAGATATATTTAATAATAATAATTAAAAAATGATTTCTATTTTACCAAATTCAAAACATAGAATCCGTATTAATTAATTTATTATTAATTCCCTTAGTTAAAACAAAAATCGTGTTTTTAAAAATAATAACTATCAAAAGATTGACACTTGTTTATGTCCAATAGCAATGTGAAAGTACATAGAATGAAAAAAAAAATTGTATTAAATTGTAAAAATATAATCTAATTACACATTAAAACCTATTATAAAGATGATATATCTATATAAATAAATTTTATTAAAAGTTATTTTTGAATTAAAATACAGTATTTTTCACTTTTCATTAAAAATTGAATTTTATCAGAAAAATACAAAAAAATTAACCAAAGTAAATTTTCATGTCACGATTTTAAATAAGAGTTTAAGTTGTCAAATTGAACATATAAAAGTGACCAAAACATTATTTAAAAAGGGTTCTCCATCAAAAGGAGGTAAATTAAACATTTAAAGTAAATTATGCTTAAAATTAGATTCCTTCACATTTTAAGACTTTAATTTTTTTTGGATAAATGTAAAAACATTTAACAAACTTGTATAATCATATTTTAGTTAGTTATGTTCATTCTGGAAAATAAAATGGCTAGGCATTAAAGGCCATTTAAAATAATAATATAATATTATTAGTGTGCAACGTAAGATTTCAAAGAAATCTGTTGTTACGTATCAGGTACGCTATCGAACATAGAAACCCCTTTAAAGTAAAATTAATATTTAATTCAATAAATATTAATTAAAAAGAAAATTTATTATTTCGTTATTTACCTGTGATGTTACATCCTTCCCCCCTTTTTGAAATTATACCCTCACAATTTTATTCACATATCAAATAAATGGGTGTATTTATCCCTCATAGAATTTTTAGATTCCCACGAGCCGTCTTCAACCATATTGTTTTTTCAAAAAACCTTTACCTGGTCAATTACCTTATTCCACAACACTTGATCTCTACGGTCAAGAATCTAGATTGGTTGTTCCTCATAAGAGAGATTCACTTCCTACTGAACTACTTATGGACATAAAACATGAGATGGATTTGGCATATACTTTCTAAACATTGAATCATGAAAAACATTGTGTACTTGGGACAAAATTGGAGGTAATTCCACTCTATACGCAACTGATCCAACTTCATTTAGGACTTAATAAGGTCCAATGATACTAGAAGTCAACATTCCACTTTTACCAAAATGCATCACACTTTTCCATGGAGAAAATTTGAGAAAGACATGATCACCTACATGAAATGAAAGATTCTTCCTCTGATTATCCGCCATAATTTTCTGCATGCTTTGAGTTGTTCTCATTTTCTTCTGAATTAACTAAACTTTTTCAACCATCTCTTCTACCAATTTCGGTCCCATAAGCTTCCCTTTACCTACTTCATCCAAGAAAGCTGTAGTTCAACAATGATTTCTATATAATGACTCAAATGGATCCATTTGTTTACTAGAATGAAAAATCTTATTATAAGAAATTTCATCCAAAGAAAGATGTTGGTCCCAACTGGCCAGGTAATTCAGGGAACAATTACATAGAAAATCCTCCATGGTGTGAATTATTCGTTCTGACTACCCATCTAATTGAGGATTGAAATATGTAATAAAATTTAATTCAGTACTGAATGACTTCTGAATTACTTTCCATAAGTTAGAAGTAAACCCTATATCACAATTATATACAATGGGGAGGAGAACTCCATGAAACCTGACTATCACTTTAGCATACAACTGAGAAACTTGATCTAGAGACAAAGTATCTCGAATAGGAAGGAAATGAGAATATTTAGTCATTAGAACAACAATAAACCAGATTTCATTATTACCTCAAGATGTCTTTGGTAATCCCACAACGAAGTCCATGGATATATTTTCCCATTTAATCACTAGAACAAATAATGACAATAGAATCCCTTTTTGTAACTTCCCCTCAACTTTAACTTGTTGACAATTCAAACACTTCATAGAAATGTCAGCAATATATCTTTTCATTTTATCCCACCAGTAATACTATCGAAGATCTCTGAACCTCTTAGTACTACCAAGATGAACTTAAAATTAAGAACTATAAGCTTCACATAACAACTCATTGTTCAACTATGAATCAAAAGGCATGAATAATCTCTTTCTAAATCTCAAAATCCAATCATTATCAATGTTAAAATCATAAAACATACCCTTCTGAACCAACTCTACCTTATTTTTCAACTCACTGTCTTCCTTCTATACTTTCTTAATTCTGCCTGATAGAGATGATCTCACTGACGCCTGAAACAAAACAGAGGAATTTCTTAGAACAACAAATTCTATTCCAAATTTCATCAAATAAAAAACCAATGGATCTCGTTCGAATCATAGCATGGTTATTAAAGCATTAATTTTTTGACTCAAAGCATCAGCCACTTTATTTGATTTTCCCGGATGGTAATTGATCCTGAAATCATAATCCTTGATTAATTCCAACCATATCCTATGTCTCAAGATCAATTAATTTTGAGTGAATATATACATCAATTTTTTTTCAATATATATTTCTCATTTTACTCCATACAAATGATGCCTTCAAATTTTTAAAGCAAAAACAACAGTAGCCAATTCTGAATCATTTGTATGGTAATTTAACTCATGAGGTTTCAACTGACATCAAGCATAAGCAATTACCTGATCATTATTCATAATAACACAACCAAATCCTCTAAATTAAGAATCGTTGTAGATAATGAACTCACAATTTCTGGAAGGCAGTTCCAAAATTGGATCATTCACCAATCTTCTTTTCAATTCTTGAAAACAATCATCACATTATTTTGCCTATATTAACTTAACACCTTTTTGAGTTAACTTAGTCATTGTACTAGATAACTAGGAAACATTTTCAATAAACCTCCAGTAATAACCTTCCAAACTAAGAAAAATATGGATCTCGGTTATATTTGTGGTACTTGGACATTCTTCAACAAATTTTGTTTTAGAAGGATCAATAGTTATGCCATTTTTTTAAAAAATGTGACCAAGGAATGAAATTTGTTGTAACCAAAACTCAAACATGATGAGTTTACCAAACAATTTCTTTTCTTTTATGTATTGTAAGACAACCCTTAAATGACTTTCATGATCCCCTTAAATGTTAGAATAAACGAAAATATCATCAATGAATGCGACACAAAACTTATTCAAGAACTCACAGAAAATTTTATTCATAAGAACCAAGAACACAATAGGTGCATTGGTGAACCCAAAAGGCAAAACTACAAATTCATAATGGCCATATCTAGTATGAAACACAGTCTTCAGAATTTATGCTTCCATTACTTTCAACTGATGGTACCCCGACCTCAAATCAATCTTCAAAAAATAATGAGCTACCTAGAGCTGATCAAACAAATCATCAATATGAGGCAATGGATACTTGTTCGTAAAATTAATGTTATTCAATGCTCTATAATCAATGAAAAGTCTCTTTGAACCATATTTATTTTTAACAAATATGACAGGATCACCCCATGGTGATATACTAGGTCAAATGAATCCTTTATCTAATGAATCCTGCAATTGCTTATTTAACTCTAAAAGTTCAATTTGAGCCATTCGATAAGGGGGTTTTGGAATTGGCTTAGCATCAGGAACAATGTCAAATGAAAATTACACTTCCCGATCAGGTATAATACTGGGAAGGTCATTAAAAAAAAGATAATCATTTACTATTGGCACATTAGTAGTCAGAAAAATTCTTTTGTTTTCAACAAAATGATTAGGGTAAAATTCATTTACATCTTTTACTAGTATCTCAGCTTCCTAATTTGTTTTAAAAATTAAGGGTTCATTCTTGTACACAAACTAAAAATAAATCTGAGAAGAATCCTTTTTAGCTCCTCAGTCAATATTACTATGATAAATTGAAAGCCAATCCATACCTAGAATTACATCGAACTCTACTAGAGGCAAAGCAATAAGGTTTGGAGGTATATTCTTTCCACACACAAGGTTAAGAACGTTCTTATAATTTTTTTTTGTCTCAACAGTTCCCCTAGTGTTTTAACCCTGATTTCAGGATTCATATCTTGAGATGGAATTCTCAATTTACTAGAAAACTTTTTATAAATGAATGAATGTATAGACCATGAATCAAACAACACATTGACATAATCTGAACAAACAAACAGTTTACTTGATACTACTTCATTTGATGGCTGAACATCATCTGAAGTAGTTTCAAAGGATTTAACCACCCATTTTTTCTTGTAGTATGGCTACTTTCCCTTATTTGAGTACTTATTTGGACACTCATTTTTATAATGAACTATTTCATTGCACTTAAAACATTTTACTGACTATAAATTAGATTTTTTCTTACTATTACCCTAATCTTTTTCTATGAAATTATGAGCTTTATGTCCCATTTTACCACATCGGTAGCACTTGCCAAAATTCAAAAGACATTCCCTGACATGAATTTAACCACAACTTTCACATTCTATAAAATCCAATTTCTTACCATCAGACCTTTTTGAAGAGTTTTTCCCTTTCGTCTCCCACCTTGACCTCGTATTCTGTTGTTTGTCAGAGAATACCCGATCATTAGAAAACTCCATTTCCACCTTCTACACACATCAAACAAGTTTACCATAACTTTTGAACTAATGAGAAGATAAATCCCTTTGATACTTTGGATTAAAACCTGAGTAAAAATGGTTTATTTTAATATCAGGATCTCATATGAAATTTGGATCATACCTTGTCAGTCGAGTAAATGTTTCTTCATAAGAATCCATTGAGTCATCCTCCTGCCTCAATTCCAGGAATTGTTTTTCCATCCTAAGATGAACCACCTTACGAAAATATTTCTCAAGAAACATACCATTGAATTAATTCCAATATAGAGAATTAATATCCTCAATATCCCTGATATTTTTCACCATTTACCACCATTGATCATCTTCACATTCAAAACAATAAAAAACGAGACTAACCTTTTAATTTTCTGAACACCCCATGACTTCAAAAATCTTATCTAGTGTTTAATCCACCCTTTAGATAGAACAAGGTCATATGATCCTCTAAAAGATGGGGGATTTTGCCTCATGAAATGCTCCACTACTAACATGTTCCTCTTTGGTTTTTTGGTTGATCTCATTCATGGATACAACCACAATTTATAGCCTGAGTCAACTATGCCATCACTACAACAAACTATTCAGTTTCTATTCTGACCATCTCAGGTTGCTGATTTGGAATGTTATCTTCCTCCTAATGTCATTCCAACATAGCTTCCCTATTTCCTCTGTGGAAAACCATTCTGAATACCGAGATATCTAAGGTGAAGCAACATGGTAATCTGTAAATTCTATATCATTTCAATATTAACATAAATTAATTTATGGATACTAATTTAATAATTCCCTAACTCTTAATGTTAAATAAAATTACCTCTAATACCAACAATAAGGACCCATCCTTAAAACATTACATAACCATCAATTAAATGAATAATTCACAATGAGGATATTTTTATGTTTAGAGTTTTAGAGAATCAGGTCATAACTATTATATTACACCTAAAATGTTACAAAGTAGACACTTATACTCAGTTCCCATTTTTTCACAAATTAAAAACACTTAAAAAAACTGTCATGTCTAGTTCCATATTTTAAACATCATTATTTTTCCTTGGTCACGTCCTTGACCCTATTCATCTTTAAGTCCTGTGAAAAACATTTCAAAACATGGGATGAGCATAAAAATCTCTATAAGTGTTATGAAATAAAGAAGGTAAACATTAGACGCTAAAAACATAATATTTTTAACATACCTCATGAAATAATAAGATTTATGAATAACACTTAGAAAACATAAATCATAATGGTAACTCGTGGCATCCATATCATAATTAAATTGTAGTAATCACAACTATGTAGGGAGTTACATTTGGAAAACCCATCACAGTTTATTCCCTAAATATCTTATGAAATACATTTATGTTTATGTATGTCACATTACCTAATGCATTGGAGGGATATCTCGGGCTCACCCGCCCTAGGGTTATTACAGAACCACCCGTATACCTAACAATTCTCATGAACCATAACATATTCATAACACATAAAACAAATATACTGTAAAGATAACATTTACAAATTTCAATCAAAATATATCATTTTAATATTTTGAAATAACAAATCCATTATCAAAACTATGTTCAATACCAAAATATGAAAAAGAGTATACTATATTAATTTTCCTTTTAAAAACAATGCAGCTTGTTAAGGAAACCAAAAATCAAATAATACTCGCGATGGTAGAAAAGTCGTTGTCATCGCTTAGGTTAAAAAGAAACATTATTCTGTATCATTTAGTAAAAATCTTCATATAAAAATATAACCTTTGAATTAAATGGAAATTCAATGGTTTTTATACAACGTATAAAATAAAGTCATGTATTATAACAAAATATTCCTCAATGAAAAGAGATTGAGATGAAGTCCCTTACCTCATGTCTGACTTGAACTGTTTGTTCTTTAATATCCTGAATAATAAATTAATGTTAATTTCTACTTGATTAGGATCCTTTTACAAGTGTATCATTATTTTAAATAACTTATTACCATGTTATAAATGTTATGTATTCATTTAAGTTAATAAAGGTCATTTTTTCGATATTAGGTACTTGAGTCCAAAAATGGACTTCTAATAATTACAATTTCTTCATGTGGTCAAAAGTTCATTATATAAAATATTATTTTCATGATTTAGATATCATATATAGCATATATAACCAGTATATACATGTATTAATAATAGTATATAACATTTGGAGATAAGAAATGAAATGCACCGTTCATGGAGACGGTAAGTCGTACGTACGCATGAATGATACTTTCATTTCTATTTCATATATAATGGAAATGAAAACATAATGATACATAGGAATATTATAATTCCAATATATTATCATCTATATAATTTCAGAAACTCAATCATTTATACGTTCTAGGTATATCAGGGATGAGCCATATCACTTTGAGGGGGTTGTAGTCCACACTTTCTCAAAATGAAATTATCGCGTTTACCCATAATGGAATCCATAAAGGTTTTCAATATATGTAAAATAAAGAAACCTAAAGAAAAAAAACAAAATATATATCATATATAAATACATTTCCATCATAATGGACACCATGAGAGGCGTTTGGAGATATTTGAACAATCATTTTTTTCGTGAGGTAGTAGATCACAGTCCACAAAAACAGTCTGTTCTTTACCCATATGGTGGAGGTGTATGTATATGTAGTTCTAATAAATCTCTTAAAAACAACATAGTATATTGAGGATTCTATTTTTTCTATAAAAGAAAATAATAAAAAGATTTTAGGTGTTTAGAGAAGGAAAATAAAACAAAATAACTTAAGAGAAGATGTTACCTTCAAATCGGGTAACTCACTTTGGTTTGAATCAAAAGGACTTCTTGCAGTTACTTATGCCTATGTTAAGGCATCTAAGTGGAAGAGGGGGACCTATAAAAATTATTTGGGCAGAGGTTGGATGAGCCAAGGGGCTTGAATGGTGTGAGTAATAGGTCGGATTTGAGGGATTTTTATAAGGGGGAGCATGTGTTCATTTAAAAAGTGTGAAAATATTATTTAATTATATAATTATTTTTGGTTTATAAAGGTCCAAATCTTATTAAAGTCGAATATAATATTAATTACGATCTAAATATAATCATCCAATAAGAATTGGACCGGTTTTGGATATTATTTTAATATTTATAATGTTATTTATTTAATTCATTTATTAATGAGGTAAAAACTCTATCATTATTGTGTCATAAATAATTTTATTTATATGATTTATAAAAATTATAAAAAAATACCATGATGTAGAAAATATTTCTATATTTCAAAAGAATATTTATAATCGAAAATATAACTTATATTACTCTATAAAAAAATTAATTTACTAAAAGATATTATTTTATGTCATTATTGCCTTTACATTAAGTTAATTAAAATAAAGTGTCATTATCACTCTTAATTGGCTCCATGAGGTCCCAAAATAAACCCAAGGATTCTCATGGTCGGCCATGACTCATCCAATAAAGTTATCACAAATCTTAAGGTAATTTATTATTATTATGATATTCTTTTTACCATGAATTACCTTATTTACCTTTAACCGCGGTAAATAAAGGTCAAAAGTTACTATTCACCAAAAAATATTTTCATCTTATTGAACCACATTTTACTAAATAATAACAACCACATATGTCATATTTTATATATAAAATCCACATAAGAGGTAAATTTTCTTTTAAATGAAAAAGTCAGTTTTTAACTACTATTTTGTGGTTTCACTATTCATTAAAAATTGAAGTTTTTCAAAAAAATATCAAAAAATCATCCTAATCTATATTTTAAATTCTGAATTAAAAAATGAATTCTATTTTACCAAATTTATAACATTGAAGTTGGATTAATTAATTTCCAATTAATTCCCATTGTCAAAACAAAAAACGTGTGTTTAGGAAATAATAACTATCAAAAGATTGACACTTGTTTATGTCAAATTTCAATGTGAAGTTACATACAATGACAATCATTGGATTAAATGGTAAAAATATAATCTAATTACACTTTAAAACATATTAAAAATATAATCTATCCATACAAATAAATTATATTGAAATCCAATTTTGAAATAAAATATAGTATTTTTCACTTATCATTAAAAATAGAATTTTATAAGAAAAATACAATATATTTAACCAAAGTAAATTTTGATTTCCTGATTCTAAATAAGAATTTAATTTGGTCAAATATAACATATAAAAGTGTCCAAAACTTTATTTATATAGGGTTCTCCATCAAAAGGCAATAAATCAACCTTTTAAAGTAAATTATGCTTAAAAAAATTCATTCACTTTTTAATCCTTTAAAATTTATTGGATAAATGTAAAAACATTTAAAAACATGTATAATCATATTGTAGTTAGTTCTACTCATTTCCTCCAACACAATGGATAGGCG
The DNA here is from genome assembly GCA_963277665.1 of Viscum album. Classification (NCBI taxonomy): domain Eukaryota; kingdom Viridiplantae; phylum Streptophyta; class Magnoliopsida; order Santalales; family Viscaceae; genus Viscum; species Viscum album. Next base: position 497,481,665 of record OY728132.1, read on the forward strand.
TTAACTAAAATTTAAAATAATAATATTATATTATTAGTGTGCAACGTAAGATTTCAAAGAAACCCATTGTGGTAGAAACTTATACTCAGTTCCCAGGTAGACCATGATTTTTCGAGTTGGTTATGATGGACAAAGGTTCACCATGGACCAAGACACTTCAGGCAGAGTGTGTTGTGGTAGTTAACCCAGGTGTGTGCAGATAGGTTGTTTCCCAACTATCATAGGGGTAAGGTACGGGTGTCTTCGAGCATGACAGTCGTCGTTATGGCCTAGGTGTCTATGAGAATCTCGGTGGTTATAGTGGCCCAGGTGTCTACGGGAATGGTTATGTGTGGTTGTGGTGGACCAGGTTTTTTCGAGAGGGATGTTTAGTGGTGTCCCATAAGGTTTTTTTTGGGGAAGCAGTGGGACTTTAGTGACACTTGTGGGGGAGTTATGATGCTTAAGAAGTAGTAAATAACCAATGGGAAAGAGGTGAGGGGAACCCAAATAACAATGTGTTATTACTATTACATTTTGTGACTTGAATTTTTTGGGGAGTGTGCCTCGGTAAGGCTGGGTGGATAGTTTCTTTACTATCTGTTTTGGTTACCCATTTTCTCACGGGGCATTATAATGTCTCACAACTTGTGTACGAGAGATTTTGGTTTCCCCTACTAATTATAACTTTATAGTCACCCTATATATATATAACTACTTTCAGGTTTGATGTAGGTCCTTGAGGACCGTGCAAGACCATACCAGCTCAAACTATGGGAGTCTTAGTTGTTTCATTCCTTTCTTTTGGTACTTTTCATCCTAGTATTCTTGTAACTTATATCTATAATTCCCCAACCCCAGTTACCTAGAGTCAGTGCATTATTACTTATCATTGGAAAGATCACAAAAATGAATTCTTGAAAGACCGATTAGTTTAGTAGCCTTGGAAGTACTAGAGACATTCATATGGTTTAAATTATAGAATAAAATGAAAAACTACAACAACATTGTTACCATTGACGACACTCATATCCCCTCAGACTATCCCTACAGTTCAGTCATAAAATACTTCTTCACATCCTAGGAAAAATAAAACATAGAAAGGGATGAGCTCTGATGTTCAGTAAGGATAACAATATGGCGGAAACTGTCATAAATAAGCACAAAAATTTAAGGCAATGTATAAGACTTAAACAAAAGCCTTTTAAACATGAAATTTATCATAATATACCAAAGATAAAATAAAATAATTCCATTTACTGACTCTCATGGATATTCTACTAGTCGAATAATCACATGCAATATCAATAACTACTTTCCTAATGATGGAATGTATAATTCCAGGCTAACATAACCACATAATCAAGGCCTTGTGCCAAGAATACAAATAATATTTTTCCCAGGCCTTGTGCCAAGACACTAGTTTGTCTCATGAGACTTACCAATGCATTGATGAGCTATAGCGGGCTCCACCTGTCACTTACTATGTCCAATGCATTCCTTATATGAAAGGGTTTAAACATAACATAAAAATTCGTATTAAAACAAGCATAGAAAATGTCAATAATTTATCCATAAAAATTAATGGTATGAAATCACACATCCACAGTCAAACATATCACAAAACCATCAATACAATATGGAAGTTTTGTATCATAATAAATCAACTTCAAACAAACATAAAATCCATCAAGGGATGTTGACATAGATGAAATCAATAACTTTTTAGAGAAATATATCTTTCTATTTTGAAATCATTTTAGGTCACATAATTTTAAAAGAAATCATTTATATTTTAAAATATTCTTATAACCTTGTAAGGTAAGTTTCGAAGATGTTATAACGGTGTAAAATAGCGGCACCCACCATATAAGTTAAAAAAACATTTTTACTTTATTTTTGTCGAAAATGATAAAAGTACCTTGTTTGGAAAACAACAGAAAGATTACTTTCAAACCATTTTATAAAAATTCAAAAGGGTATATATGACCTTAACCCATAGTCTAGTAAATAATAAAAATGTTTTGTAATACATTTTTAAGAAACATGGATAGGGATGATAAAGAGGTCCTAGTAGAAAATTACGTATAAACAACCTCGGATAATGAAGAGATTGTAAAATTACCCTTTATCTTGAACTTTTCCAAGGTCAAGGGTAGTTTAACCTTCTGTATAATGGTGAAATAATTGTTATTAAATTATACAATAATCATATACATTAATATGATATCATATATGATCTTTTAACATAGATTTGTTAATAATATCTTAGTATTATCGTCGTTTCGGGTGTCAACAGATTAGTTTTCCTTTATATTCATTGTTATTTAAGTAATATGTTTTATGGATTTCATGTATCTTATTCATATACATAATGATATCATGTCTTTAAACATTTTTATAATCATCTATTGAAAATTAGTCTTGAATGGATACGATGGGGAATGAATCTCATCACGTTCGTGGAGACGGTAATCCGTACGTACGCATGAACGAAAATATCATTATTTTGATATTAAAATAATATATAATTGGGTGGTATATCATATAAACAGAATCATTTTAATTTTATATTTATTATTTACATAAATTACACATCATTAATAAACCCATCCAAATAATAATATATTGAATAACAATTACACCCCGATGTGGAGACGGTAAGCCATATGTACACACGTATGGTGACATATCATTCAAAGGATGCATAGAATAATGAAATCAGTTGTACCATATTTATAATAACATCACATTATATATAATACATTGGAGTTATTATATTATAATGGAAACAACAATGAAAGAGGAAGTGGAAGAAGAAATGAATTTGAAAGAGGTGATGAAATATTTACCTCTTCTTAGGGTTCTTCCTTTTGATTTGATCAAAAGGGATCCTTAGGTTGGATTTTTGTCTAATGTAATGACTCTAGGATGAAGGGAGGACAGTCGATAGGGTATTTGGGTAGGGTTTCACTGAGCCAAATGGCTTTGAAGGTGTAAATTAGATAGAAGGGGGAGTGCCCTTTTATATGAGGGGTGAGGGGCACCTTAGGAAAAGCTAGAAATATTATTTTATAATAAAATAATTTTCGATTTATAATGGCTGAAAAATGGATTATTTAAAATCTACTATGGGTATGGGTCGAAAAAATACTCAACCAATAGGTTTTAGATAGGTTTGGGTCACTATATTAACCTTATATTTTATATTTAACTCTTAGTTAAATAGTTTGACATTTACCATGTCTCTTTGTATTTTTATATTATATTGTTAACAAACTTACTATATATTTTCAATCAAACCCCAAGTGGTTTATTAATGAAACACCTATCATTATTTAAGTTCTTTGGTTGAGCCTTATATTTTTAGGAATAGAATATCAATTAATAATATAATATATTTTTTAAAAACTCTTTTATGTCAATTTTGACACTATTTGGTTTTTTTTCTAAATTCATAACAGCATTATTACATCGAACAAAATTCATCTAACCAACCGTAATATGTCATATTGACCTAGTAAATTATTGTAATTCATAAAAAGTCTCAAATTTCATTTATTTTTATATTTATAATATCAATTATTTTAATATTTCATTAATTAGGTAATTACTACATCATCATTGTGTCATAAATAAATTAAATAATTTAATGTCTAAAAAATAGAAATAAAACAAAATTTTGTATGAAATCATTTTATATTTCTGATTAATATTTATAGTAGAATTTATCTTATGTATAACCCTATATTTAATTTTTTTAGTTATTAAACTTTGATTTTAACTCTTTTAACTCTACTTTAAATAAAATAATAATAAATGTATGAATCTACTCCATGTGGACCAAAGAGCTTTATTTTTTCTTTTTAAGGTTATTTCTTGTCGTATTATACTTATCCAAAAGAATTAGGACATTTTTTAGGGTCACAATAATAATATTCTTACCCTTAATTACCTTATTTACTTTTAACCATGGTAAATAAATGTAAAAAGTTACTATTCACAAAAAAATATTTTTAAATTATTGAACCTAATTTTACTTACTGATATCAACCGTGTCTTTTGGATTTTTAAAATTCAACTCATAGAAGAGTTAAACTTAATTTTTATGTGAATTTTCAAATTTTTCTAGGAGGTGGGTAAAAGACGGTGAAAAGTTCAATAAAATTTTTATATATCTAAAGTTATTATAAACTGACTACAATGAATTACATTGAACTTTTATAGGTATTATGTATCTATTATGACCTAAAATAAATTTAAATAAAATAAATTATTATTTAAATAAAAATTCGGTTTTAAACTAAAACTCAGTGTTTTGACTATTAATCAAAAATTGAATGTTTTTATAAAATTACCAAAAATTCACCCTAACCTAATTTAGATATTCCCAATCCAAAAATTAGGTCCATTTTGAAAGATAAAATTGATAAAATTTCAAAAAGTGGGTATTACTATTCATAACGGCTAGTTTGATTGGTTGTGGTGTGTTAGAACTCGAAGTTGCATACAACACTTGCTACTCTATTATTCAAAGAGAAGCATACCATGGAAGCTTGGGGTGTTACAATATCTCTTTTACTGAACATGCATAAGGGAATGTATTATTTTTCTTTACTGTTACATTAGATTTTGGAGTTTTTTGGGATCTACCACCTTATCCCCCAAACATAATAAATAAAAAATGGTAATTTATTCCTTTTTTATGTGAGATTATATACCCTTGGTGTTATTAGCCACCCTGGGGCCTATTGAAGGTTGGACTCGGGGGTCATTATGTCTCATTCATCATGAAGAAGGAAGGGTCTGGCAGTTTTCTATCCCTTTCCTCATCTGGTTGAAGGTGGGTCATGATAGAATGGTATCAGAGGTGATGGTTGAGATATATGATGGAGTTTCGGGTTATCCATAACGAGTATTACATGGGATGGTAGGGAAATATTATTAGGAAATCCTGGTGTGTGAATTAGGCAAAAGAAGACGGCTTGGACACAGGATTTTAGGGCCCCCATTAACCGATACAAGCACTCTGAGCTCAATGAATGACAAGGTGAGGGTACAGTGTTTGTAGGGTAGAGACCATAGGAAATGTAAAATCATCATAATGTCATGTTTTCTTATGTGTCTTGGGAGTTTTGAAAATTTAAAATAAATAAAAATTTTAAGAAAAATTTAAAACGAATCTTCTACGCTACTCGGTCTTATGCATTCCTTGTTTACCTTGGAGCTATGGCACCTGGATGACGTCTATGAGTAGTGAGGGAGATTGAGGATCATGAGGCTGATCTGTTCATTCAGTAGAGGATTGACCATGAGGAAGAATATGACATGTGGCAGAAGACACTATGTTCATTGCAGTGAATAACCCTCGAGAAGTACGAGGGTAGTGTTTCCAACTTTGAGATAAAGGGTTGGCTTGAGGAGATGGTGATCCACATTAACTTCATCCATGCTCTGATAAAGTATTGTGTTTCATTGGAATCCAGTCAGATGAGGGGAGCATCATGTTATTGTCGGGCGTTCTATCTTGAAGAGAGGATCAAGATTGAGGTTTTTGGACTGTATACGATAAGGTTTTCTAGGAATTATTCCTTTATTCTAGATCGAAGAATGAGAATATGTCGGAGTTATTCTCCCTATAATAGGGGACTATGTTAGTGAGGGAGTTGGGGATCATGTTCAAGGACCACCTTTTTTTTCACAGAACCCCCTTCAGTATGAGGAGTCTCGGGTGAGACATTTAGAGGAGGAACTTTGACATTCTCTATAGTATGTTGTTACTTCATTCACTATACTAACGTACATAGAGATGAAGAGGAAGGATAAAGTGTCATAGAGGATGCACATGATAGGAGGTGTTTTGTGAGAGAGGTTCCAGCTGGGTTTTTCAAAGGGGAATGTTGTTAGCCGATGGTCTCCAACATTAGGGACTTCCAGGTTTCAGTCTGCGGGGAGCATGCCCCAGCAGTTCCAGTTTCAGTCTCCTGGTCCTCGTCCTTTCCCTATTGGCCTAGTAATGGGATTATTTTTCTATGTAATTCATGGGAATCTTGGTTTCATTTCCCATACTGAGTGGAATATAGTGAAGGTGGACAGGTTCACCACCCACCTCAACAACATCAGTTTCCAGCGAGACCATTTCAGTAGCAACAATAGGGATAGCGAGCTCCCACTCCTCTGAGAAAAGACGTTGCATGAGAAGACCGTCCTCAGGATTCTCCTTAGGGATCTCTAATAGGGCATGGTCAGGGAGGTTTTCGACACCCGAGACGCAAAGGAGTTGGGCATGGAAAGTTTCACGCTGCAGAGATTATAGTTCCAGTAGGGCTGGAGGTTGTTCGAGGTATGATCAGTTTGTTCAGCCCTCTTGCTTGTGCCTTGTTTTATTCAGGAGATTCACACTCCTTTGTTGCACCTAGTCTATCCCATGATATGGGTCTAGATGAAGATATATTTCTTGTTCCCATGTTGTTGAGTTCTCTAATTGGAGTTCAGACTAGCTTATCTTTTGTGTGTCGAAGATGTAGACTGATGTTCGGGATGCATCAGTCTAGTGGGGACCTCCTTCTGCTGTGAATGCAGCCACATGATATCATCATAGGTATTTATTGGCTATTATATATGCATGCTATTATCGAATGCTTCTAGATAAGGGTTGTGTTATTAGATATGGGTGGCCAGTGTGTAGTTTTCAACATTGAGTGAGGTTGCTAAGAGGGAAACTGGCGAGTAGAGCTCCTCCATTCCTTGTTGGATGAGCTGTAAGTGGAGTCAGCAAACTCAGAGATTGTATAAGTTACAAGGATATTCAGTGAGTTTCTGGACATATTCCCAATGAGGTTGTGACTCTACAACATCGATGTGATGTTGAGTTTTGGATATAATTGTAACCCGGTGCTCGTCCGATTTCAATGGCTCCCTTTCGGATGACACCTATTGTGTTACAAGAGTTGTGGGTTTAGGATGAAGACCTGATGAATAATGTTTTTATCTATCCCAGTGTGTGGTCATGGGATGCTTCAGTATTTTTCATGAAAAAGGCATACATTGGTCTCATGCTGTGTATAGAGGACCAGAGGCTAAATCAGGTGACCATCTAGAATTGTTACCCCCTCTCAAGGATTGTCATCCTTTTTGAATAGTTTAATGGGGAAGGTCGGTTCTCTTAGATTGACCTATGGTATGGGAACCACCAGTTTATAGTGAAGGATGGTGGGATCCCGAATACATCTTCTAGGTGCAGAAATAGTCACATTGAGATCATAGTCATGTCATTCAGTGTTACGAACACATCTGATGCGTTCATGGGGCTCATGAACACTATTTTCTGTGAGTTTTTGAACCAGTTCGTCCTTATTTTCATCAACTACATCTTGATCTACACAAGATTAGATGAAGAACATACTTATCACCTCAAGACAGTCTTGGAGGTCCTCCAACACCACCAACTCTACGGGATGTTTTCTACGTGTAAGTTCGTGACACAATAGATGCACTTCCATGGGAACATAGTGTCCCAATAGGGTATAAAAGTGGATCCATCGAATGTCTAAGTAGTGGTTTCATAGGAGAATCCCAAGGACATGGTAGATTTTCATAATATCCTAGATCTGGAAGGCTATTATCAGAGGTTCATACAAGACTTCTCTTGAGTTGCAGATTCATTAATAGCTTTGACCAGAAATAACTAGGCCTTCGTGGGGAGTGAGCAGTGTCGAGATGCTTTTAGATATCTGTTGAAAGGCTGGTCAGTGCTCCAGTGCTAAGGTTTCTAGAGGAAGGGGTGTTGTTTGAGGTGTTTTGTGATTCTTCTGGTCTTTTCATGGGGTGTGTGCTGATGTAGAAGTGGGTAGTGATCTCTTATGGGTCTAGGAAGTTATGACCTCATGAGCGTAACTATGACACCCACGACCTATACCGTGCAACAACAATGTTGGAATTGAAGTTTAGGAGAAATTACTTCATAGGGGAGCACGTTTTGGTCTTCAAAGATCAAAAGAGTTGATGCATATCTATACCCAATGGGACCTAGGCTTGTGACAGTGAAGGAGGTTGGAGTTTCTTTAGGACCACGACTTCAAGACCTGTTACACCAAAGGTTTGATGAATGTCATGGCTCATGCCTTGAGTCGAATGTCACAAAGGGAAGATGTTCAATAATCTGTGGATTCCTAGGAGGTGATGAGGCATTTGTCTACCTTAAACACTAATTAAAGGGAATATAATTGTATATGTTGTCTATTTCAGATGATAGTGTAGTAATCCCTCTTTGTGATAGGTGGAGGAGTCTTAGTGGGGAGACTCAGATAGTGAAGTGATGTGTGATCGGGTAGACTAGGGAAATGCTCTGGAAAGGTCATCAGAGGATGGTCAAAATCAGATTCTTTTCGGTGGGAAGTTGTTTGTCCTAGAGACAATGAACGAGGGAGTTCTCTGTAAGTTCCATAACTCACCCCTAATGGTACACCCTGTAGTTTCCAAGATGTACTGAGCCCTGAAGGAACAGTTTTGGTGGCTCGGGGTGAAAGGGGAATTGGTGGAGTTTGTGGCGTGGTTCCAAGTGTGTCAGCAGGTGAAGGATCAACACTACTTCCTAGTTAGGTTTTTGCTACCTTTGGATGTACCTAAGTAGAAGTGGGATGACATATCGATGGATTTAATCACTGAATGACGTAGGGTTTAAGGAGGCTATGAAGCTATCTGGGTAGTGGTCGATTAGCACATGAATTTAGATCACTTCCTAGTGATCAAGCAGTCGAGTGTGGTGGAGACTTAGCACAGAGATACTTGAATGATTTGGTGCAGTTGCATTGAGTTTTGTGGTCCATATTCTCAGATCTGGATGCATGGTTTACCTCAAGAGTTTGGAGGGGACTGCATCATGCTTTTTGCACCCAGCTATGGCTTAGAACCACTTTCCACACCCAAATAGATGGGAAGACAGAGCGGCCCATCCAGACGTTAGAGGATTTGTTGTGATCTTGTGTTATGGAATTTAGAGGATCATGGGTATGAAAGTTTCCTTTGGTAGAGTTTTCCTAAAACAATTGATATCACTCTACCATTAGCATGGAACCATTTGATTCTTTTTATGGAAGACCATTTCATTCACCAGTGTGTTGGACTGAGGTTGGGGAGATACGTGTTCTTCGCCCGGAGGTAATACATAGCACGAAATAGAAGGTTCAGCTTATGCATGAATGAATGAGGTGGCTCAAGATCAGTAGAAGTTATATTCCAATCATTAGAGGATACCCTTGGATTTTTAGGTTGGGGACCACATGTTTTTAATGGTCTCCCCTTGACATGGGTAGTAGAGTTTCAGTAAGGGGAGTAATCTTTCCCCCAATTTCATCAGACCTTTTGAGGTGTTGAGACGTGTCTACAGGGTGGCATATTATCTAGAGCTACCACAAACACTTGAGAGGGTCTACAACATCTTCCACATATCTCAAATCCATCACCTTCTACATGATGACTCCCACGTCATTGACTAGGGATAGTTGGATATTGAGGATGACAAGATGTTCATGGAGGAACCACTGAGAATAGAGTCTTGTAAAGAGATGGTGCTTCATGGGAGGACCATTCCATTGGTTCTTGTTGTAATTTCCCGGTTCCAGAAGCCACCCAGATGCACCCCGTACCCGGTTGGTCACATGTCATCAAGCGCATTTCCACAAATGAAAGAGGCTGCCGAATAGTAGCGAGGGACTTGGGTGTGATAGTGGGAAAACTATGCCCTCATTGGCAGAGTACACAGCGGAAGTAAAAAACATATACAATAGTGGAAGCAGTAAATATCCAACTACAGAAAATAGTGGAAGACTAAAATAATAAACAACTGGAGCACACAGATATATGAAATGATTCATGACACATATGTCTAAGAAACCATCCAAACAAGTCACAATACTAGAAATAAAAAAGTGCAAAACTGAAGTACAAATGAAAAGTAAACAGATAAACTCTTTAGTATCGCAAGCCATGGCTTGGTCCCATGCTCTCCAGCTCCTCAACAAGTCAAGTACCTGAAGTAGAAGGGAGATTTCCCTTATCAATACCTACAACAATATAGTCTGTTTGGGTCCAAAAGAATGACCCAAACAGGGTGTGACACAAAATCCCAATAGGCAACCACCCAAAGAAATGTGCCTAATAGTCAGTGAATATATGGAAGGTAAAGTACAGTAAATAGTAAACAATAAACAGTAAACAATCTATTGTAAAAAAGAAAGTACTCAGCAGTAAACAATCCATAGTTCAATCAAGAAACGGTGAAGAAAACAGCTAACCACAAGCAGGTAACCCTCTAGGAAGTACTCACATCCATCCCCTATGGTCCTACCTACGAAGAACAAACAACCCTCTAGGAAGAACACTAGGTCTAACGCCTCTAGTTTTGTATAGGAATTAAATAAAAACTCTCCGAGGAAGCGCACACAGTCTATCCCCTTATAGACAAAGTAAAGAAAGACTCCTTGAGGAAGCTCACATTGTCCATTCCCCGCATAGTCTAAGGTAGTCAAGGACACTCTATGGAAGATCACATGTCAATTCCCCTTATATCCCTGATGTCTAGGAAACTCTGAGGAATCTCACTCTGTCAATTCCCCTTATAGCCCAGGTCATTCAGTTCAGACAAAGACTCTCTGAGGATACTAAATCGATCAATCCCATTATAGTTTAATAAAATCAAGGAATCTCTGAGGAAGCTCACTCAGTCAATCCCCTTTATATCCCTAAGTGGTTCTAGGATCTATAAGGATACTCACTCGGTCAATCCCCCTTATATCCAAAAATGCTCCAAGACTCTCTGAGGAAGCTCACCCGGTCAATTCCCCCTATAGTATACTACCCCAGGTTCTCAAAACCCTGTGTAAGTCAACAAGCATAGCAGTGAAACATAGCCAATGTAAACCTATAGAACAACTTGTCTAAACAGTTTACAACATATCAAGAATATCATAAATACAAATACTCCGTCTTACAACAACGGGCATGGAATCAGGCAAAGCAGCCAAATCTGAACAGGACCAAACAGTCGTAAACAGAACATTCATGTGAAAGAAAAATCCAAAGCCTAACAATGAACCCTATTAATATCCAAATATCCTCTAAACAGGCATACAAGTATGGTAGGAAAACAAAAGGGTTAAAAAAGTAAACATGCAATACCCTATTCAAGGGAATTGGTGGAATTTGCACATAAAACTAAATGACATCAAACGGAGAGGCACAAACCACCTACCTCGGTGTTAGGAGATCAATATACATGAACCACGAAGATTTATTCTCCTTGGAACATCTCAGATCTAGGAAAACGTCTAAAACACTCAACCCATGATAACTTGGAAAAAAAGGGTAATTGGAAAACAAGGCACAAGCCAAAGAGTGAACTCACCAATACGATTCCAACACAATCAAAGGTGTTCAAATCAGAAGTCAGATGGAGGCTCGGGAGGTCAGAGAGCAGTCACGACTATACGAGTTCTCTCAGATGAAGATGACCTAGAGGAAGATCGTTTTGTCTGTCAGACGTGACCCTGGTGCGTTTAATGAAAAAAAATACAATGCATGTCCTTTTGGAGTACACGATGTGTACTTGCTATTTCCGTACTCTTTATTAGTCGGCCTCTTAGTCATCATACATGGCCATGTGCAAGACCGCTACATGGCCAACACATGGTTACCCACGGTAACCAAGTACACAGTGTGTACTCATAAAGTACACGGTGTGTACTTCAAAAACTTCCAGAAACTCTTCTTTTTCTCCAAAACGACCAGAAAAGGAAAAAATACCTGAAGAGAAAGTTCGAGTTCATACAAACATCCCCCCTTAAAGAAATTTTCCCCTGAATTTCTCTAGAATGGTGTAGAAGAAGGAACCCTGAACAGCTCCAGCCACTGTTCTCATACATCGGCCTCCCTCTCCCAAGTCCCGTCCTTCACTCGCTCGTGCTGCCATAGAACCCATACCAGAGGAACATACCATCCACGGAGAACCTTTATACTACGATCCACAATCTAGATAGGATGATCCTCAAACGACACATCCTTTTTGAGCTCAACCTCCTCAGGTTGAAAGACATGAGACATGTTTGAAAAGTATCGTCGAAGCTGAGAAATGTGGAAGACGTTGTGCATAGATTGGTACCTCTGAGGTAACAACAACCAACAGGGAACTGGACCAACACTCTCTAACAACTCAAACAGCCGGACATACCTCAATGAAAGCTTACCCTATCTCCTATTCATCTTATGTCCCAACCTCGGTGTGAGACACAGGAAAACCTGATCCCCGACCTCAAACTCCAGCGGTCTCCTCTGCTGATCAGCATAAGACTTCTGTCAAGACTGTGCAGTAGCCATCCTCTTCCAATTCATCTCTATCTGCTCTGAGGTCTCATGAACAAGATGAGGTCCCATCAATGTTGCCTCTCCTGCCTCCATCCAACATAGGGGTGATCGGAATGGCATACCGTACAAAGCCTCATAATGTTCTATCGGAAAAGTTTCTTGAAAACTATTGTTGTATGAAAACTCCACAAGAGGTATATGCCTCTCCTAAGGACCTCCAAATTATAGATTGCAATCTCAGACCATGTCCTCAAGCACCTGAATCGAATGCTCAGACTAGAAATCTATCTGGGGCTGGTAAACTGTACTCAAAAGTACTGGTGTATCCAAAGCCTTCTGAAGTTCCTAGCATAACCAAGAAGTAAAACAATCATCCCTGTCTGAAAAAATGGATTGTGGAACTCCATGAAGATGTAAAATCTCTTGTATGTACAACCGTCCCAACTCATCAACACTGTAGGCCTCCTTGATCGGCAGGAATAGAGAAACCTTCATGATTATGTCAATGAAAACCCAAACAATGTCATTCCCTCAAGGTGACCTTAGAAAACTAGTCACAAAGTCCATCACGACGTCATTACACTTCCACTCGGGAATGGGTAACTGTTGAAAAAGCCCAGCTGGTCACTGATGCTTCGACTACACCTGCTGACAAGTGGAACGACTCATGAAGAAACCTTCAACGCCCTTCTTCATACCTGGCTACCAATACTAATGGTGAAGATCACTTACATATTGGTGATGCCAGGATGAACATCCTAAACCGAGGAATGAAAATCCTACATTATCTCCTCACATATGTCTGTTGGCACAAATACGTGACACTAGAAATACAAGATCTCATCCTCACCTACAGTCCATCCTAGAATAGGGTCCTCTCCTGACACGATTTCCTTTAGGACTAATCCTTTAGAATTTGATAGCTGCCTCATTCAAACTCGATCAAGAAGAGTAGAGGTAACAACTACAGAAGAAAGAAAAGTATACCCCTGTCTGTCGTGAACCTCCAAATGCATCTCAGAGAACAGATCCATAAGCTACCACTCACTATCGGCCTCCTGAACTGCCTGTATCTCAGTCCTCCTACTCAATGCATCAGCCACTGCATTTCCCTTCCTGGGCGTATAGGAAAGATCAAAGTCAAGGGACTGTATGTACTCAACCCACCTTCACTACCTCAAATTCAGATCATGATGAGTGAAGATGTTCTTCAGGATCTTATGGTTGGTGAAAACCACAATGTGCTCTCCCAGAAGATAATTTCTCCAACAGCGTAGGGAATGAACAACAATTTCTTAATCCAGATCGTGCATTATGCAATTCCTCTCATGTGGCCTCAACTGCCAAGATCTGTATTCAACGACTCTATATCCATGCATAAGCACAACTCCCAGCCTGATACCGGATGCATCGTAGTAAATAATATAGCACTTGACCAGCTTTGGCAAGACTAGTATCAATGCTGAAGTCAACCACCCTTTCAGTTCTTGAAAGGCTAAATCACAAGAATCTGACTATAAGAAAATTTCCCCCTTCTTGGTTAGACCTGTCAGGGGTGCTACTAAGCGAGAGAAGTCCTGTATGAAGCGTCTGTAGTATGCATCCATCCCTAGAAAACTCCACACCTCAAAGACGTTCTTTGTCTGCTGCCATGAGACTACAACTCTAACTTTCTCTGGGTCTATTGACACTCATTCCTCTGAGATAACATGACCCAATAAGTGAATCCAATCCATCCAAAAGAGTCCCTTTGAGAGCATAACATATAATTGATGCTCCATCAGTGTACTCAAAATGATGTCAAGATGGGTAGCATGGTCGTGTCGAGTGTGAGATTACACCAAGATATCATCCACAAAGACCACCATGATGGAATCCAAGTATGGACGGAACACTTGGTTCATCCGTTCCATAAAAACTGGTGGCACATTCGTGATAATGAACGGCATAACCAAGTACTCGTACAGACCATACCAGCTCCTGAACACTGTAAGAGGTATATCTGATGGTCTGACACGCAACCGAAGATAACCGGATCTCTGAAAAATCTTCGAGAACACCTAGGCTTCTCGAAGATGGTCAAAGATATCATCAATCCTTGGAAAGGGATATTGGTTCTTGACCGTTGATCGGTTCAGCTTCTGATAATCCATACAAAGCCTGAGGGTACCGTCTGCCTTCTTCGTAAATAGGACAGGGGAACCGCAATGAGAAGTACTGGGTCGGATGAAACCCTTTGCCTGCAACTCCACCAACTACTTATTGAGCTCCTACAACTCATGTGTATACATACTATAAGGAGGAATAGACATCGGTGCCACTCCTGGCTTAAGCACAATCGAGAAGTCTACCTCACGCTCTGGAGGAAAACCTGAAAAGTCATTTGGAAGTAAATCCCTAAAACAATCTACCACTGGATGGAAGCATACTTGTGAAGTCCCCTGGTCATCTCGGTAAAGACTACCAATATGGGTTGTAACTCCTCCCAACCCATGATGCTCTGGACCCGCTCTACTCACCTGGACATCCCACTCGCCCCTATGAAGGAAGGATCCACCCTCTAGTGATATAAAACTCACCCTGTAGTGATAAAAGTCGACGACTACCTAGAATGGAACTAACTGGTCCATCCAGAGAATGACGTCATATCCGGTCATCTCTAGGACATAGAGTTCCCATAAGAAGTGACATCTACAAAACTATATAGGTCACTCTCTGCACTGATGTACACTAGTTGTTCTAGCCCCCAACTGTGTGTCTAGTGTGAAGATATCGGTAGAAGAAAAAATGCAGAGCCCAACTCTCTCCATGACAGCAATAGATATAAAGCTATAGGATGCCCCTATATAAAAAAGAGAAGAATCTAAAATTGTGGCTACTAACATCGTACCTCAAATGGTAGAAGGTTCAGGATCCTGCTCCTGCTGGGTCTACTTCACTGAAAATTTTGGCCTATTCAACAAACTTGTGGCCCTACCTGACCACTCTGAGCTGATCCACTCTGATGTCACTGAAAACTGGGCAACAGGCTGCCACGACCACGACCTCCACCTCGGATGGAACGGCCAGGAGAACTCCATTTCTCATACTAGTGAGAAGTTGGTGGCACTGCTCCATAACGAGAAGTCATAGAAGAACCCTTGTCACCCGCTACTGGTGAGAAGAACTGAAAAAAGTGCTTAAGGTGACCCATCTTGCTGCAAGATCGGCACTCTACCGGGTCCCCCGAGCAGCGTGGTTTCATATGGCCGCTTCATCCACACTGGTAGCACACCACCTGGCTACCGGAATATGTATCCTGCCTACTCTGATCTCCCATCACTGCCTCCCTGCGGCACTTCCTTCTATCAGCTAGCAGAGCACTAACTCTAGATGTCGAACCTCCCTGGCTCACAGCTTTAGAATCCTTTAGATTTTGCTCTATGATCAGCACATGGTTGACGATAGAAGATATCGAAGTCAACCTGAAGATGTTCACCTGTGACCAGATGTCGTGCCTCAGAACATCCTCAAACTTCCGTTCAAGGATCAACTCATCACCTCCTAGGATAGGCATGAAACACTGCAGCTCTGTAAAGAGAGAGGAATACTCCATAACAGAAAGAGTACCCTACTCCAAACTCATAAAGTCGTGGGCTCGATCGGCCCTCAAAGTCAATGGATAGAAGTAATTGTTGAAGATGCACTGAAACTCATCCCTAGCCATATTATGTTGGAATCCCACCTATGAGACCGCATCCCACCATCCCTTGGCGGAGCCTCAGAGCATGTAGGAAGCATGATTCACCGTCCCCTTTAGAGGTATCTTTAGATTCTCAAAAATCGTCCGCATGTCCTCCATCCATGACTCAGCTGCCTAAGGTCCTCCTTCCCCTGAGAAAATTGGACGATGATGATACCGGAAGACCCACGTCAAATCAACCACCAACGGGGTAGGAGGCAGTTCTCCCTAAAAATTCGTCATCATCCTCAGAAATCCCTCCCTGAACTGTGCATCAGCACCTATGTCATGTACAATGGCTGGTTCCAATACTGGCATAATGGGAGGATCTACAGGTGGTCCATGATTGGCCATGTCTGGTGTCTGATCACCTTCTGGAAACTTGCACACAACTGGAAGAAGTCTCGGTGGCATGAATCTGCAAAGTCAAGAACACACCTTAGATCAATATTATCAAGGACATAAAACAAGATGTATAAGAAGAGAACATGAGAATGAAAGCACTCATGTTTTACCAAACATGACTACACGACGTGTGAATTTACTACATGGGATGTTCCCTGAAGTCATTCACATGGGTGTGTACTCCTCACCAAACTGGGCATGTAACACCCCAGACACACGGTGTGTTATCTCCACACAGGGCGTGTACTTGAGTCCCCTTTCCCTACCTGAGTCTTTCTACACAGCTAAGCTACATGACCCTCCTAAGGAAAAACTACATGGCGTATAACATACCTACACAGTGTGTACCCGACAAGATTCACCTAGACCATGTTGTTAGTGATATAGCCACAAACATGGCTCAAACTACACGGCGTGTTCCAGACGGACACAGCGTGTATGAGAAAGGAGAACACCAACACATGTTGTCAGTGACATGGTCGGGTACCGAGGTCAGACCACACGGCATGTTCAAGGCAGACATGTCATGTACACGAAAAGGTAACACCAACCCGTGTTGTTTGTGACACAGCCGACTACATGGGCCAGCCTATACGGTGTGTTTAGATGGAACGCGGCATGTATTAGACACAACTTGGCCAACATGTGTTGTTAGTGACACAGGTTGGAACGAGGTCGACACTACAAGACATGTTTGACCGGTACACAGCGTGTTCCCACCAGACTTTTCCCGTTCTGTGTCTCCACCCACATGGCCTATAACACAGTTTAGAGATTACATGGTGTGTATTTAATGTACCTGGGGTCTACTTAAGAAATACAATATATTCCCGAACAGAAGAACAGATGGCGTGTACTTAACACCACACGTCGTGTATTCTGGGATTTTTCAGACATTAAGCCTCAGAAAACACTCTTGATCCCAGAAAACAATGAAACTGAATTGAAAGTACCAAATTCTGATCCGTGAGGGCCCATACTCACTGCGAATCAAATTTTTCCACCCTATACAAGTTATAAACAAGAAGACAGTGAAATGATCCACCAAATTTCGGTCTATGAGGGAACACAACAACACTATAACCAATGATTGGCATTCATTAAAACAAAACCATACACACAATTCCCTATCAAAGAGTTGGGATCTCTATGAATACATCTATCCCAACATCATTCATATTCTACACTACATCTATAAAAACAACATGGAATCGCTAATGCATCCTAGATAACATGGCAAGAATGCATGGCCTGTGATTTCTAACAAATGCCTCTATGATGAATGAGATGGAATACCCTCATCTCATCGGGTTGCGATAGAAATAGAACCTCAATAACATCAACGGTAATAGCACAAATCATGTGAATCACCTAATGGTGAAATCAAATAAACTATAAAATTGCAAACAAAAAATAGCAATAACAAGGTAGATTGAGTATTCCTTGTACATGGGTTATCTACTCTTGGGAACAACTTATTATTAGGTACCTATTCCATCCTATCCCTTTCTATAGGCTCCAAACAACAAGTCAATAGAAGAAAAATATTTTGATACCAATTTGTAGCATCCCAGTTTCGGAAGCCACCTAGAGGCGCCCCGTACCTGGTTTGTCACATAGCCTCAATTGCATTTCCTCGAAAGCCAGAGGCTGCCAACTAGCAGTGAGGGCCTTGGGTGTGATAGTGGAAAAACTATTCCCTCATTGGTAGATTACATAGTGGAATTAAACAACACATAAAATAGTGAATGTAGTAAATATTCAAACTACATAAATCAACCGTAGACTAAAATAATAATAAAAAATGGAGCACACATATATATGAAAATGATGCATGATACATATGTCTAGGAAAGCATCCAAACACGTCAAAATGCTGGAAATACAATAGTGCTAAACCAAAGTATAAAAATAAAGGTAAATAGATAAACTCTTCAGCATCTCAATCCATGGTTTGGTCCCATGATCTCCATCTCCACAACAAGTAAAGTACATAAAGTATAACGGCGCTTGCCCTTATCCATACCTACTACAATATAGTCTGTTTGGGCCCAAAATCCTGACAGAATCAGGGTGTGAGACTATATATCAGTAGGAAACCACTTGAAGTAATGTGCCTAATAGTCAGTGAGTATATGGTAGGTAAATTAGAATAAACAGAAAACAATCAATAGTAAACACGAATGTACTCAGTAGTAAACAATCCACAGTTCAATAAAGCAATGGTAAAGCAAACAACTAACCAAAAGCATGTAACCCTCTCAGAAGTACTCACAGTCATCCCCTATGGTTTTACCAAAGAAGTACAAACAACCCTATG
The DNA here is from genome assembly GCA_963277665.1 of Viscum album. Classification (NCBI taxonomy): domain Eukaryota; kingdom Viridiplantae; phylum Streptophyta; class Magnoliopsida; order Santalales; family Viscaceae; genus Viscum; species Viscum album. Next base: position 497,500,450 of record OY728132.1, read on the forward strand.
AGAAGCACACTCGGTCTAACCCCTCTAGTTCTGTATAGGAATTAAATAAATACTCTCTGAGGAAGCACTCACAGTCTATCCCCTTATAGTCAATTTAAAGGAACACTCTCTGTGGAAGCACACACAGTCCATTCCCTACACAGTCTAAGGTAGTCAAAGACTCTCTTAAGAAGCTCACATGTCAATTACCCATATAGCATCGAGGTCTGGGACTCTCTGAGGAAGCTCACTCGGTCAATTCCCCTTCTAGCCCAGGTCATTCAGTTCATACAAAGACTCTCTAAGTATCCTCACTCTCTCATTCCCCTTATAGTCTAAATCAATTAATGACTCTCTATGGAAGCTCACTCGGTCAATCCCCTTATAGGCCTAAGTGGTTCTAGGACCATTGAGGATTCTCACTCAGTTAATCTCCCTTATATCCAAAAGTTCTCCAAGACTCTTTCAGGAAGCTCACTCAGTCAATTCCCCCATTATTCTACTACACCAAGTTCTCACAGCCCTGTGTAATTCAATGAGAATAGAAATAAAATATAGACAAATTTAACCTATATAACTACTTGGATAAATGGTCTACAACATATCAAGCATGTTAGAAATATAAATACTTTATCTTATAGAAATAGGCATGGAATAAGGCAAAGCAGCCAAAGCTGAACAAGACCAAACAATCGTAAACAGAACATGCATGGGAAAGACACATCCAAAGCATAACAATCAACCCTATTCATATCCAAATATCTTCTACACAGTCATACAAGCATGGTAGGAAAACAATAGGGGTTAAATAGTAAACACTCAATACCATGTTCAGGGGTATTGGTTGAATTTTCACATAAAACACAATGACATAGAACAGAAAGGCACAAACCACCTCCCTCGGGGTTAGGAGATGAATATACATGAACCTCAAAACTTGATTCTCCTTGGAACCTAGTAGATCTATGAAAACATAAAAAACGTTCAACCCATGATAAAGTGGAAAAGAAGAGGAATTAGAAATCAAGGATCAAGAAGAAGAGAGAAATCACCGATGCAATTCTAACACAATAAACAGTGTTCGAATTAGATGTCGGATGGAGGATCGAGGGTTCGGAGGGATTTCATGGATGTATGGGTTCTCTCGGACAAAGAAGACCTAGAATAAGATCATTCTCTCTGTCATATGTGACCCCAGTGCGTTTAATGAAAAAAAATACACGAAATGTACCTTTTGAGTACACAGAATGTATATGTTGTTTCCATACTCCGCATTAGGCGGCCTCCAGGCCATCAGACATGGCCGTGTGCGAGGCTGTACAAGGCCAGAACACAGCTACCCGTGGTAACCTAGTACACGTCGTGTACTTAAAAGATTTCCATAAACTCCTCTTTTTCCCCAAAACAACCAGAAAAGGAAAACGTACCTAAAAAGAATGTCTGAGTTCTTACACATGTGTTGTGTATACATGGTGGCCTTGAGTATTGTACCTAGGAAGGAGAGGCCCATATGTATTCCCAGTACCCAGATTTGTCTTGAATTTTGATCTTTTGTTTATTGTTTTTAGCTATGGTGTAATTCTTCACATTGTTTTCTATGAGATGAGTAGTTTCCTTTACATTGTGAATGTGTATGAAATGTCACGATGTGTAGAGAAGGGAGAACCTGATTCATAATCAAGAAACATCAACACATACGTGATTAAACCTGTGCAGACGAGTCAATTCCACCCATAAAAGATAGTATCTTGAAATGGAGGAAATAAATCAATGGTCCGTGTGTTGGTACAATGTGATCCTTAGGGTTCATATGGGTTTTTGTGGTGGGATGTCTTCGAGAGGTATCTTCCAAGATGGGTGTTCATACCCCTCTCTTATTTTCAAGTTACTCTTGAATTATCGAGGACGAGAATAGTTTGAGAGGTATCCGATGTAATGGACCTGACCCTCCTTATCAATTACTTTGGAAACGCGTGAGGCTTGGGGTGTATTCGATGCAATGGGTGAGTCAGGAGGGAGTCCTTGTAGATGGAGGGGTGTAAACATGATGTGACCTATCATTTCCACCGACCACTTCACCTGCTGAATGGTGCTAGAAAGAGTTCTCGAGGTTTCTTTTCCCATTCTTCTGGTAACCTACATTTTTATTTCTTAATACCACTATTTAAGATATTTAAGTTGGTTTTTAATCCCATAAAGGATATTTAAATCCACTAAGATTTTTGTGACCCCCAACAAACCAAAACCACGTGCACTTTTAATTATGAATGTTAAACCCTTTCTATATTTCTGGTTTACCCCCGGTTATGTGTTTTCTCTATTTAAAGTATATATATCTACTCACATCCAGCTGCTGGCCTATCTTCACCATCAAAAAGGTGAATTATTATATCTATATTGATTCCATAATGTGAAACCACCCAACTTTGTGGTTATACCATGATCCTCTTTTTATGTGCTTCAAGATTTTACATCCCCTAACTCTAGGATATGGCCTTTTATCACATTGAGATTTGCTTCTTCCTTTGTTTCCTTTGGTTTCTCTTAGTGCATCTAGAGACTTCCTTCTGAGACAAATCATGCACCCGTGATGGATCCCTTCCCTCTCAGACTTGGATTCCTTGGAGTTCTTAATTTTCTAGTATCACATCCTATGTTCTTGGAAAGATGAAAAAAACATCGATCCTTGATCATCCAAGTAGCAGTTTTTCATTCATATCACTTTACAGTGCATCATGTTGGGTGGGTGTGATAGTGTTTTTCCCACATGACATAGATGAATCCAAACCTTAATGAATATAAATAATAGACTCTAAAATAATGAAGGGGTGGGATTGATAATGATTATGTTTCTAGGTTTTACCATCATTTTATGTTGTGAATTGTATAGACTTATGTCCACTGAAAATATTGGTTGTTGGTAGTCCTTTCTTTCACACTAATGAACATATATTTTCTAGATGAACTTGTTATTGAATGGTTGTAACATGGAACTGGATAATCACTTTAAATCTATTTATTAAAAGGATTTCTAATGACTATGAATCCTTGTGTGATCACCCCGGTTAGTCAAACAGAAAGAAAAATATTATTTAATATCGTGGTTAAATTTGGAAACTACTTATTTCATTCCAGAGATATGTATGGTTAAATTGTCTGATGCTTTGGGGGGTGACATGAATGGGGGTGGGACCTTTTGTTATTTAATTGTTTGTTTGTGAATCTGAGTTCCTATAGAGATGGTATGTTGGGGCTTGGTTTAGTTCTATTACTTTGAAGGAACTCAGAGATCCCTTTCATTATTGTGACTTTACAAGAGAACATGGTGGAATGCTTAAAATAATGCTTGGTTGTTTTTCTTTCAGTTATTGTTTTTGCTTGTTTTTATGCCTATTAGTAGCTCGGTAGTGGAGTAATGTTTTAAAAAGGAATCGCTTGAAGATGATAATGAGAACGGGTAAAATGGGGGATTTATTTTCTAGTAATGGGTTGTGTTTTAGTTGTATATTTGGGAATGTAAGGATTGTGGTGATAGTGTTTGTGTATGGGATGATTGTCTATTTCGGAACCCTTAAGTTGGGATGAGTTCTTGTTTACTTATATGTATACAATTTATTTCTTTTCTTTCTTATACGCACCCCATACATGTTAAGAACTACATGTAAAACATCCTCGTTTCATGTGGGAGGGTGTATTTCCCAACATTCTTATTTGTGAATGGTTATTAGCTCCATTCTGTTCCCTCTCCCTGGTAACCCAATATTCTTTATTAATGCTATGATGGACTATGTTTCACCATGGCCCATGACTCTTCGTGAAGTGTGTGTTGTGGTGGTTAGACCAAGTGGGTGTATGTAAGTTGTTTCTCAAGTATCATTCGGATTAGGCCTAGGTGTCTTTGGGCATGGAATTAGTCATTCTGGCCGAAGTGTATGCAGTTGTGGTAGTGGTTGTAGTGTCCTAGGTGTCTACGAGAGTGGTTATGTGTGCTTGTGGTGGCCTAGGTGTCTATTCATGAGGGAATTTTTCCCTAATGAGAATACCTTTATACTCACCCTACATATAGAAAATTGAATTCAGGTTTCTAGGAGGACCTTAAGGACCATTCTAGACCTTAAAATTTCGGGCATCGATTGTTTTTGTTGTTTCTTTTCTTTCTTTCATACTTTTCATCAATTTTTTCTCATACCTTGGATCAGTTTTTTTGAACATGCTTATGGGAATGGAATTTTTTTCCTTACTTTTACATTCAATTTTTTGGAGTTTTTTTGGATCTAAATTCTTATCTCCCAAACTTATTAAATAAAAAGGGTAATACCTTATATTTTTTACGTGAGATTATATACCCTTGGTGCTAGTCACCACCCTGGGGCCTATCCAAGGTAAGGCTCGGGGGTCATTATTACTCATTCAACTTGAAGAATGATGGGTTTTGCGGTTTGTTTTCCCTTTTTTAATCTTGATGAAGGTGAGTTGTGACATACATAAGGTGTACATTTCTTGTATTTTCCCTTTTTTCACTTTTGTTTGAGTTATTTTGTAACATGTACCTATAATTTGAATCAAAAGGAGTCTGTATAAATTACTTTTACACATAAAAAAGTGATGGTGGAGCCCATGGGAAATTTTTCAGTCTTGTAAGATGTCATTTGGGGAGAGTGTGTTTGGAATGATTAGTTTTTGTAATGAAATTGTATAAATTTATATATTAATAGTATAATAGGTTGAGTCCTAGGAGTGTGTAATTTTAATTATTTAGGGGATCTATCATGAGTTTGTTAGAGTCCTTGATTGAGATGGAATGAGATTATCCCTGGTTGTGAGACTATGTTACTACTAGAGGTGATGGACATGTTGGGTGTATGCTCCCACCTAGTGTAGTTTGTAAGGAGGTTGTTATTGAGGCTAAATCCATAGTGATATTGACCATATTTTATCTCTTTGATGTCCAATGATTCTATAGATCTGGATGGGGATGTGTTACCTTGTGAGACAGGCATTGACATGAGATTTTACTTATTACCAAGAATTTTAAGAGAGAATTATCTACATATGTTCTAACATAAAGGATCCCAATAGTGATAACACCTCTGGAACAATAATTTGAGGGTCCCAATGAATATTCCTTTTCTTTCGTGTAGAATCATATGGCCAAGCTAGTCCATGATTAATATACAGACACTAAGAGGGTAAGTGTGTTTTGGTAGTAATGGTTACAGGTGTCCCATTGGGACTTAGATCAATTTAGATGACAATGAGGCATAGATTTTAATGTTGGGATTGGGTATTCAAAATTCCATTGAAATGTTTTCTATTTATTTTTTGAGGTTTAGACATGGTGTATTATCACGGGGATGTTATGATATGATATGGGTTTACATCATTGAGAGAGTTGGGAATGATAATCTACATGTATGGATCTGGTCATCAGATATGATTGTCCACCTAAAAGGTTTAAGTAGGCAGAAATGACACTTGACATGTATGGTTATAGATGTTGTCATGTCATTCAGAATCCATGATTTAGTAAGCTGGACTCGATTCTATATATTGATTATGGTATAATTGTTCAAGGAATGGGTATTATACAAAGGTTCTAGGCGTGTTTTTCATATAGTTGAGAAATGTGGTAATGCTATTCTACATATTTGGTATAGATTCCAGAATAATTATACATATTGAAGTAGTGTAACATATGGATTGGTGTTAGATTGAGGATATTAAAATTGATATTATTCGGTATGGTTTATGTCCGACATTGATTCTCATAGAAATAATGGTATACTAGGGATAATGGAATAGATTAATGATTCTATGAATCCATATATATGTATCTAGACTGATTCTATGAGCACTATTATTTTGATGTATGGTTTAGGTGGTAGACTAATGCTTCATGCACTGTTGGTTATGAATCATTGACTAGACATTGGTCTGATGCTATAGTTACAACTATTAATTTATCATGGTGTCATTACATAAGAATTACATGTCTAGGTACCATGAATGTGACTATGAATGGATTCATGAAGAAATTGTAGGTAATGACTTATATTAGGGAAACATATTGTCAGAAGGTCATGGGAAATTTCCTCAAGTTATATATGAGTTTTTGCGGATATAATGTATGTGGAACCACATGTTACATGGGATAGATAGTTTTTGATATGTTCTTAGGGAAAATTTACATTGGCTAAAGAATGTATGATCCGTTGAGGACACAGATCCTAGGATCAATAGTTTTTTAATTTTCTATTATTTGGTTAACATTTTGTCTAGATTAAGCATATTTCATGAACATGAACTTATGGAACCAGGTTATAAGTTCACCAATGGGTGTGGAATATTAAAATATATTTATCACACATGTACATGCAACTTATTGTATATATATACCTTATGTGTTTATTAATATTGATAATTCATGCATGATGGATAGGGAGAAGGCCCATGATTACATGATTGAGAAGGATTCTCATGTGGAGTATCATGATTGGGCTAGATCAGATCAATAATGTTCTAGAGGCCAAATATTTGACATGAGCTTGGGATGATAGTTGAGAATGATATATATATATATCTCTTTATGTGTGTGTGATTAGTCTAGTGGGATATCAATGTTGTATGTATGTAATGGATGTTCAGGCCATTTAAATATTTTATATTATTACAACATGCTTTTATTTTAGTTTATTTATTTTTTCCATGTACATAGATTTTTTAATTCTATGTTTTTATAGTTGTGCACAATGATATTGGTTTATAGTCTCCTAAAATTACCATTATAGACCCCTAATTCTAGTTAGAAGCCTTTGGTGTAAAGGGAGAAATTCTTTAGGTCTTGTCATGAACATAATTGCGGCACTATTTGTTTGGCATCTTGGTCATGAAATTATAATGTTGTATCGTATGTGTTTGCATTAATGATGTTTTACTATTTAAGATAGATAGATTGAAGTTAAAAGAACGTGTCACAACATTTCATGGATAATGCGATGGTACATCATGAATAGATATTTAATTAGTAATATTATGTTACTTGAGGTATCGATTATGGTTGTGATTTTTGATTTTATATTTTTAGTTGACTTTCTCTTTGAGACAGACACTTTTTGTTTGAATTTTATGGTTTTGGATGGATTAATGGAACTTGGCCTATTAGGAAAATTCATGTGATTGGTTTTTTACTAATGGACTATTAGGGAAATACGCATTTTATAAATCCTAAGAGGCACGTAGGAACTATATTTCATATACCTTCTAGTGTGTTACTTTTTTGATGATAGGGTTTATGTTACATAATGTGTGAAAAACTAAACATATGTTATTTCCTAATATAGTTTCTCTTGTGCATTCTACTCAGCTGAGATGAATTATATATGATTTGTTTATAAAGGCATGTGTTGTGAATATATGTTTTTGTTCTCAAAAATGGGGACATTAATTTGGTCCATGTGTAGTCACCATGGTTGGTATCCACTATATAGGTATATAACTATTGGACCCATGTGAGTGGTAATTTTTCTTGGATGGTTTGATAGTTTGGTCTTATACGGAGAGGTCTAACGTGTAGATTTTTAGAGTGGATGAGATCCCTATTTGTGGATGGTTCATTGGTAATGAAATTCCTTTTATGTATGATACCCATGATTTGGAAATTTTTGTGTGATAATGTTGTGTGATGTTGGGAAAGGAGAATTATTTACCCCACATGAGATGTGGCCCTCTATGAGTTCTCCATGACTATATTCGTTGTACCCAGTGAAATTCATTGAAACATATCTTTGTGCTTTTTCGTGGGAGGACCTATTGAAATTCAAGTTCTGACTAAATTTTATTGTGATAGTTTTATGTGACATTTCAGGGTGACACATTTGAGGGTCGTTCTATGCAATCTTTTTTTATGGTTTGTGATAAATTTATAGTTTAATTGGAATTTTATCAATAGTGTACAATGGGTGAATCCTACTATGTGGATTATGAATGTTGGCTTCCATTTTGTTTTTTAGATAGAGGACTTGTGTCTATTTCATCATCATTTTGGTTGGTTTCATGTAGGAAATGTTTTTCAGGTTCTGATCCTTGGCAATGGTTTTTTAAGAAGGTTGTTCCTTGCTATTTTGGGATGGATCATGAGAAATAGGTATGCTAAGTGATATGTGGTTAGGGTTTGAAACATTATCTTTTTCACATGTGTCTCATTAGACTCAGAATCTCATTCTTTTCTAGGGTTACATGAAATCATGTAATGGTCAAGAATTAACGAGACTTTGGAGTCAAGGATGAGTAGAGGTGTGCTATAAGGATGAGTAGATATGTTCTATATTGATTGGCGTGTGGATGTGGTGATAAAAAAGTGTTTTCTGTGATTCTTTATTTGATTAAGAATATTTTAGTAGGCTGAGAACCAATGTTGATGTGATGAGAGGCTTGGGGACATTTTGGTTTAAATATTTTTTGGATATAAGTATGACATTCCAAAATAGAATGGTTTGTTGGAAAATTCATAAAATATATAACTTTGTAATCCCGTTATTGGATGATCATGTCCAATATATTTTAATAATCTTGAGAACATTGGGAGAGAATCATCAATATTCCAAAATATAAACAAGTCACTTTTGGTATGATAATGGGAATCCTAGGAGGTTTCTCTCATGGAGTCGTTTGAGTGACATATTATGGTGGGAAGTGAACTATAAAACTTATGTGAAGAAGGTCCCCTTGTTGGAATAGGTGTCGCTGAATACTATGGGTTTCATTATAGGATATTGGGAATGAGAGGTAGTAGATGTTATTTTTTATCAAATGGGTGAGTGTGAGGTTGGGTTATCTAGTTCTCGGGATAATAAGTGATTGGAAAATTGGTTTTGGAGTTAGCAATTGGTTCTTCGGTGACAATAAGAATAGTACCATGGTGGGGAGTACCATATTGGTCATTGTGATATAAAAGTTGTGTAGTTATGGTGAATGATAGAATGGGAACCAAATTTAGTGATCTGGGGGACCACAAATGATGTGTTTTGATAGGCGACACCAATGGTGGGAAGTGTCGTGGATCGAAATTTTCCATTGCAGACTGACTTAGTTCTTATGGAGCACTATATGGATAATGATTAATTATGAATGACATTTTGACATCTTTGTATGGATAGGTGCATTTACAAGATGTCTTGTTAGTTTGTTGATGATGACTACTAGTGGCTTGTCCATTATGGGGTTTCATGCCTTATGTTTGGTCATATGAAGAGAAATTCATCTATTATCGTGATGTATAGTGAAATGAGTTGATCATGATATGATGACTGGGGTGTGTCAGAATGTGATATTGGAATATCGCTCTAGTTTTTTGGGGATGTGAAGCTATATAATACATAATTTATAAAGTATAAAATATTTCTATATATTTTGTTTTATCAGAAACGTGAATTTTTTCATTTAGATTCTTGTTGGGGGGTAAATGTTCAGTTTCCCCTAGTAGTTGATCTTGAAATTTTTTATAATCACTTTGTTTGTCTTGTAATATAGTTATGAATCATGGCTAAGAGATTCGTGTAATTATGATCCATTCTTGATTTTAAGACTATTTAATATTTAATAAAATTAAATATTTTATTATTCCCATGGGTTCAAGTGATTTTATCATTATAATGGAGAGACTGATTGTTATTTTGACTTCACACATGAGCTTGAAATATGGTAATTTTCTTAGGTAACGAATAATCCCACATTGGAGATTCAGATGAACAGTAAAAGGGGGAGAGAACCTCCATCATTTTATGGATGAAATTAGAGGATAAGGGGGATTATATTCCACCTAACATCATCCACTAAGTTGGGTTAGAGTATATTGAAGAGTATTGGCATCTGATAGTGGATTTGGAATATGTGGTATATCATTTACCCAAAAAGTAGGTTGGTTTTGGAGTTCAATGATCCAATCCCCATTGATGTTTGGTTTCTATGTCCTAAATCACTTTTATATTTTCTAAGTACCCCATTGAGGTCAATCCATTCTTATTCCCTAGAAAATTGGGGTTTTAGGAGTTTCACAAAGTTTTTGAATTTTTTAAATCCCAATCACAAGAATTGAACTTTCAGAACACACATCTTGTGTTATTCATGTTTGGGGAAGATAGATTTTTAGGATTTAAAAGTTATATTCATGGAGTACACACCATGTAAAAGTACATGAACATTAGGTCATGTAGTTGTTAAGATGGATTTTCTGGACAAATATTTTTGTAGTCAATGAATAATGCATGTCTATAGATGTGGATATGAGACTGGGTTCCAGGGAAAGAACCCAGTGTAATTGGGGTAATGAACTTATCAAAGTACATGGATATAACCCATGTACGACATGGTTGTGTGATTATAAAATATCCAAACACTATGTATAATATGATTGTGTATAAGTAATTGGACAAACACTGGGTCTACATAGGACATTTGGAAGTATATGTTCTGGTGGAAGAGTTTAGAGTACACACCACCTTATTAGGGTATATGACATTAACTTCCTCATTATCTCCCTTTTGAGGGGTATATAGTTTTTTCACACTAGGGTAATAATTGGAACTAAGAGGAGTTAATATTGAGTATTTTTTTTATAATGTAGTGGTGGATCCCATGGGAATTTTGAAGACCTAAAAGATATGTTTGGTGAATTTTAGTATGATAAAGGATATCTTACAAATATATTATTCACCTATCTCTAGATAGTGAGACGTGTGATGAGACCAAGGCGGGGGTCAATAAAAAATTTTATGGATATATCATGAGTTCTTTGTATTCCTTCATTGGTCATGGAAAAGAAATTTCTATGGTTGAGGAAAGTATTTTATGACATTAGGTGATGGTGATTTTTTGTGTATGATCAATACTTGGATTTTGTATAAAGTGGTTGGTTTTGAGGCTATATACCATGTGAGATTTACCAACTATTAGGCCCCTGAGTACGTGAGATACTAGAAACTAGATTTTAGGGTTTTTCACCCTGAGGGATAAGAATTGAACTAACAGATTATTTATGAACATGGTTGGTAAGAGGTATTGATCCACTTATTTTCTAATATAATGTATCCCAAAGAGTTACTCATCCACTTAAAAACTAATTTCATGGATCACATGAGGGATGACCCTTTCATTCATGTTGAATTAGAGGGCCATGTGGGTGCCTAATTATAGACTGGACCTATGTGTGTATGTGTGTCTTCACAGTAATGTTTTCTGATGTCCCATTGGGATCTAATTTAATGAATGAGATAGTGGGGCTGAGTTTCTGATGATGGGAATCAGTGTTTGGACATCCCCCAAGATTTTCTTTCTTGTTAGTATAAATTGAGATATGGTTTACTTTTATTGGGATGTTTTGATACAATATGGGTTGACATCATTGAGAGTGTTGGGCATGAATCTCTACATGTGTGGTTACTAATATTAGATTTGACCCTCCATGTATGAGTTTTAGAGAGGTGGACACGGAACTCCATAGGTATGGATTCATATTTCTAACACCGTGTTCCACATATGAGGTTCAATATATTTTAAACGATTCTCTATATCAGTGATAATAGTATTTTTCATCAATTGGGTATATTACATAGGTTCTATTCTTGTTTTATTTGATATTTTTGATAATGGTACTCATGGATTACCACATATGTGGTTAAAATGATGGAATAGTACTCCGGGAATGGGTATTATACTACATAGATTGGTGTGAAACTGTTTCACTAAACACTAATAGTCTACTATATAGTTTAACAAAAAATATTAATCTCTAGGAAGGGATTGTATATGAGGTGTAATGGGATGAAACACTAATTCTATGAATCCATGGGTTATGTTCATGAAAACATCCATGTGTATTAATGTATTGAATTATGGTTTAGGTTCCAAAATGATACTCATTTCACTAGTAATAATGATTCATGGGTTATATATAGGACTTACTCTATTGTTATTGGTAATACTTTTTCAAGGTGTGAGTACCTGAGACTGATGTGTGTAGTTACCAATTAGGTGATAACGGGTGGAATCATGATGGCATGGAAGGGAATTCCCAATATTAGGATCACATATAATAGGAGATTTATTGGACAAATCTCCAGGGTCTAGAAGATTAGTTGGGCCTTCCATGGATGTGAATCGCTAAGAAATTTGTGATTTACGATCAATGATATGTGCTGAGAGAAACACGGTGTCGGATGCAGTTAGTGTGCTCAATCGAGGGCATAGCCCTATGTATCCAATTTGGTTTTATTTGTCCTCATTCCAGTTTTATTTCAAATTGAATGATCAAATTTAATGAGAATTATCTTATAGTTATATATTATAGGGGTACCAATGGGGATGAAAAACAATGATTACAATGTCACCCCCTATACGTGTTCCTCAATGGGAATAGTAAGTTTGTGCCTTCATTCAAGATGAAATATGATATTTTATAGATAGTAATAATGTTTTGGATTAAAGGATTGAGTAGGTTTATCATGCAGATTATAATGATAGGTGAGGAGTAGCTAGACATGGTAAAATACACCAACTGTTTGACATGACATGGAGTTTTTATTTGAGCCTGATGTTAATATTTTTTATTTTTTATAATATATCTATGATTTCTAGAGTGTTTGATCAATGTTGAATGTATGTAATGGGTTTTCAACACCATAATATATTTTATTTTATTAAAGAATGATTCTATTTGAGTTTATTAATTTGTTCCACAAATGAAAAAGAGTATGAATTATGGTAATTTATTTACAATTATTCACATTGATATGAAGTTATAGTCTCATCAAATTGTGGTCATATAATTCCATTGTTATATGGAATCCTCTATTATTCTAGGAGGAGTGTTATAGGTCTTTTGGAGAGTCAGATCATGGAACTTGTTTAGTGTTATCCATTAATGAGATCTATAACTTAAAATTGACCCAAAACTTGCATAAAGATTATGGAAGGAATAATTAATCAACTTGATGATATAATAAACCTAAACAAAGAAAAGAATATATTTAAGGATTATAATGAAATAAATAGATCAAATTGATATCATTGATTGAATTCATGGTTGTGGAATGAAAAATTCATAACATCTTTACATTACCATCAAGGAAAAGTACATGACATCATGCAGTCCATAAAGGCCATAGAAAATTCATTATTCTTATTTTCAAGACTATAATCAAGACAACTTACTAAATTGGGTAGGAATACCTCAAATACCAAATATGATTTTCTAATGAGACATATTGATGTATTGATAGAATATATGATGTTGATCCCCACACATAACCTATTTAATTCAAATTAATTCATCATATTATAGAATATATAAATAATACACAATCATCATTGAAAATAATAATATTCATTGGAATATCAATACACAAAACTCTAATACTTTTCCAAATGTTAATTAATGAGGCAACATGATCATAACCCATCCAAAAATAATTTGAATGGTTGAACAATACATTTTCATGTTCTTTATGTAATTAGAAATCATCAATACGAAAATAAAAAAATACATATTTTTAATAGTTACACAATTGAAAAATTGAATATATTTTTATGTAAAAAAATCCACTAGAAAAACCATATGAAGTAATTGTATTTGATGTAGTTAATAATTTCCAGCATAAAACAATTTCTATAATATTTATGAACATCATTCAATTATAAAAATATAAAATAGTGTCCTCACAAAGTAAATGCATTCGAGGAAAAGTCATTCCCATTCAATATGGATGGGAAGAAATGAAAAATAAATATATTTATCATAACATTTAAAGAGAATATATAAGGACCTTTCCGTAAACATTACATAATATGGAATTATGTCAGGAATTCACGTTGAGGATCTTTTCAGGTTTAGAGTTTTAGATAATTAGGATATAACTTTTACATTACATCTTAAAAATTAAAAAGTAGACACTTCTACTCTATCCAATATTTCACAAAAGAAAACTCCTCAAATAAAACAAGAGTTATTTTCATAATATAAATCTTATTAAATACTTAATTTCTCTTACCCTTCCTTATACCCTGTCAATTTTTTTAGAAAAACATGGGATGAGCATAAAAATTTCAGTAAGGGTTATAAAATAATGAAAAAAACATTATCCCCTCAATAAATAAAAATCTTTGAAACCATAATTTTCCATCATAACATATCACATGAAATCATAAGATTTATGAATAACACACAGAAATCATAAATCAAAAAGGTAAATTATGGAATCCATATCAAACTTACATTATAGCTATCACAATTACGTAGGGAGTTACACTTGGAATATCCATCACATTATATTCCCTAAATCTCTTAGGATAAATATCATGTTTACTCTGTCACATTACCCAATGCATTGGAGAGCTATCTTGGGATCACCCACCCTAAGTTTATCAACAAACCACCCATATATGTAAACAATTCCCAAGAACAATAACATAATCATAACAAATAAGGAAAGATAACATTCCCACATTGCAATCACAATATAGCATTTCAAGATATTTCCATAATCAATGCTTTGTCAAAACCATTTTCAAAACCATTTAAAAAAGTTAATAAATATATTTTTGAATAAAAGTGTCCCATACCACTACAATGATTTTAAATGAATTAAAATTTTAAAACATTAATTTCGATATAAATAAATATTAAAAACCATTTTGAAAACATGGACATTAATGAGAAAGATTTCGAATACTAAATCTTTAAAACAATATTTTAGTTGAAGGGTTCTTAACTAGATGATATATGCTTCAATACAAATAATTGAAGAATAAAATTCATTCACAAAATTATAATATCACGAGAATAAAGGGATTCATGATATAATAATCCAATGGACAATATACACACTATATTGGTGAATAACGACAGTGAATTCTCAATGAAATGTATATTGAGACGAAATCCCTTATAAAAACTTAATCCTTAGATTAAGAATAAATAAATTACATAATAATGTGTGAAAAATATAAATACACTCAATATTATTGGATATTTAGTTTAAATCAATCAGATAAAATTCACACACATTCTTTTTGAGACAAAACCAATGACTTGGATGTTTAACTCAAAGAATGGAAATTGAGTTAAAATTACTCTTATCAAGTTCATATCAGTGACTTGATAATTTATCAATGGAGTGATTTTGTGTATCAAAATTATATACAAACAAATAGGAGTTGAAATTAAAATATAAATAAATAAATATTTATTCCACACATAATCATATTAGGACATAATTAATAATTATAAGATTAACCCAAGGAATGTAAATTGGGTTAAAAGGTTACCTTACTGATTTGTTAACTTACGAAACATACAAACCATGAAAGAAGTATCATAAAATGAAAATGTAAATACCCATAAATTTAATTATATTACATAATTAAAACAATCATGGGTATTACATACACCACACAAAAGGAAATAGTGGAAAATATAGCATGGATTTCACAGGAATAAAAAGTGAGATGAAAATCCCTTACCGCGTTGTAAGCAATCACGTCGCATGACCAAAAGTTAATAAACACAAAATGATTCAAATAATAACATAAATATAAAGAGAATCATGATAATATATATCAATTGTCAGTACACAATACACCACATTAAATAAATTAGTGGTGAACAATGGAAATATCACGGAATTAAATGTGAGATAAGAAATCCCTTACCTCCTGTCCGACATGACTCGTACGTTCTATCCTCTTCCGGAATAATAACTATAAGTTAATTTATAATTCCTTAAGAACATTTTTAATGTTCATTATTCCTTTTATATAACTTATTACCTTTCTATAATAATTAGTTAATTATTTGAGTTCATATTGGACATTTGGTCGATGTTTGGACCTTTGGTCCAAAATGAACTTGTTATAATTACAATTTGTCCATGTGGTAATGAGTACATCATCTACATAATGATATTAATGATTTAGATATCATATATATCATATATATCAAGTATATATATGTATTTATAATAGTACATAACATTTGGAGATAAGAAATGAAATGCACCGTTCATGGAGACGGTAAGCCGTACGTACGCATGGATGTTACTTTCATTTCTATTTTGTATTTTAATTGAATGAAAACATAATTATACATAGTTATATGATTATTTAAGTATGATATCATATATAATTTCAATAAATCCATCCTTTATATGTCCCACGTATGGTAAGAACGAGTCATATCACATTGAGGGGCGGTAGTCCGCACTTCCTCAAATGAAATTATCGTGTTTACTAATAATGGAAACCATAAAGGTATGATATAAATAAAAAATACATAATCCTAAAGAAAACATAAACATAATATATATCATATATAAATACATTTTCATCATAATTTCCACCATAATATGTGGTAGGATATAATTGAACAATCATTGTTTTGTGAGGCATTAGATTACCATCCATTGAAACAATATGTTCTTTACACATTAGATGGAGGTGTGTGTAAAGGTAGTTATAATAAATCTGATAAAAAATCCTATTATTTTTAGAATAATGGTTTTGTTATAAAATAAATGAATGAAAATATTTTAGGGGATGGAGAAGTGAAATAAAAGAAAAGAATTTATGAGAAACCGTTATCTTTAATTCGGGTAACTCCTTTTGGTGGAAACCCAAAGGACTTCTTAAAGTGCCTTCTTTCCTAAGGTATGGTTTCTAAGAGTAAGAGAGGGATATTGAGATCTAATTTGACTAGTATTTGGATGAGACAAGGGGCTTGAGAGGTGTGAGAAATGGGTTATATGTGAGGGCTTTCTATAAGGTGGTGGATGGGTTTTTAGAAAAGTTTGAAAATATTATTTTATTATATAATCATTTTCAGTTCTTAAAGATAAAAAACTCACTACAGTATAAGATAAGAAGACTCATGGTCTAAATAAAATCATCCAATAATAATAGGATTGGTTTTTGAAATTATTTTAATCTTTATAATCTTATATATTTAAATCTTTTATTAATGAAGTGAACACTGCATCATTATTGTGTAATATATAATTTCATTTATTTGATGTATAAGAATTATAAAAAAATTACCATGATGTATTAAATAGTATTAGATTTCAAATTAATATTTATAGTCTAAAAGTGACTTATATAACCCCATGTAAAAATTGATATGTTAAAAGATATTTGTTAATGTCATTTTTGTATTACTTGAAGTTAATTAAAATAAACTATCATTATCACTCTTAAGTAGCTGCATGGGGTCCCAAAATCAACCCAAGTATGCCCGTGGTGGGAAATGACTCATACATGTAGTTTATTACAAGTTTTAAAGTAATTTTTTATTATGATGATATTCTGTTTACCTTGAATTACCCTATTTACATTTAACCATGGTAAATAAAAGTCAAAAGTTAATAATCACAAAAAATTATTTTCATATTATTGATCCAAATTTTACTTACTAATAACAACCATGTATGTTGGATTTTCGAGATTCAATTCACATAATTGGTAAAAATTAATTTAAATGAAATATTTTTCTTTTAACTACTACTAAGTGATTTCATTATTAATCAAAAATTGAAGTTTTTCAGAAAAATACCAAAAATTAAGCCTAAGATATATTTGATATCCCGAATTCAAAAATAATTTCTATTTTACCAAATTCAAAAAATAGAATTTTCATTAATTAATTTAAAATCAATTCCCATTGTCAAAACAAATAATGTGATTTTAACAAACAATAACTATCAAATGATTGACACTTGTTTATGTACAATTTCAAAGTGAAATTAATTCCAATGACCAAAATTGGATAAATCAGTAAAAATATAATATAATTACAATTTAAAACCAATTATAAAGATAATATATCCATATAAATAAATTATATTAAAAGTTAGTTTTGAATTAAAATACTGTATTTTTTAATATTCATTAAAAAATGAATTTTATCAGAAAAATACCAAAAATTTTCCCAAAGTAATTTTGATGCCCTGAATTTAAAGAAGAATTATATTATGTCAAACAGTACATATAAAAGTGACAAAAACTACATTTAAATAAGTATCACCATCAAAAGGTAGTAAATCAACCTTTTAATGAATATTAGATTACTTATGCTTAAAATCAGATTTTTTTTCTTATTTTATGCCTCTAAATTTTATTGGATAAATGTAAAAACATTTAAAAAATTTGTAATCACATTGTATTTACTTCTATTTATTCCCGTCAATACAATGGCTAGGCATTAACTAAAATTTAAAATAATAATATTATATTATTAGAGTGAAACATAATATTTCAAAGAAACCCATTGTTGTGTATCGGGTAAGAAATCGAACATACCATCCCCTTTAATGTAGACTTGATATTTAATTCACAAATATTAATAAATATGAAAATATTATATTCTATATTTTCCTGGGATGTTAAATCCTTTCCCCCTTTTTTGGAACTGTGTCCTTGCAATTTTAAAATTGGGATCAAAAACTTCATTTAAAGTGGCACATTAGAAAAAGAGTCAATAAAACTATAATTTTAAAATAAATAAAGAGAGGTACAAAGGTTACACAAGACAAAAGATACTAGGATTCCTTGAAAACAGGGATATAGAAGAGAAACTAACTCTCATAGATTAATATAGAGTGATAGAGAACTTGATCATGGAAAGTTAACCACCACAATACCATAAATTTGTGTTTGGGTAAAAGTATGATGATAAAAGAGATCTTCTAACATTTTTAATTCAAGATCATTTTTATTGAGTTGAAGAATTTTAGTAATAACTAGACTAATATTGTAAGTAAATATACATACTTTTCCTGTAGAGTGTCATCCTTTAATAAAATTCTACAACAAACTCATCTTTTCTCCAAACGGTATGTATTCAAGATGACTTGTTCACATTAAAAGATCTATAATAAACTTCTAGAGAATCACATAATCCACAAAAGATGAACTATATTTTTCCCATGTCATTAGACGTTAACCAAAACCAAAAAAGGACAGTACAAGATCAGATTATCCCCAAAAAGGATAATCATTTATTAAAAGAAAAACTATTCCTAATCTCCAAAATTCAACAAATAGTAACCTAAGTTCAATAAAGACCATTCAATAAACAACATTCCTTAAAATTAATCAATATAATCCAAACTAATATTGAAAACCAAAACTCAAAAGAATTTAATCTCATGGTCTTCAATAGTAAATATTAACATTTATCTTCAAATAACATCGACTACATTTAATGTCTCATACTGAAGTGTAATTAATTTCATAACATAATCTCTATGATAGGTTAATCATTTCCATAAATAACCAAAATAGCCATATTTCCAAAATAAAACACAGAGTCCTCCAAAAATAATATTTCAACCATTACTCTCGAAATTAAATCCCACAGTATTCTATTTTCCTTAGGTATATTCTATTCAACATAATAGAGAACATTTTCTAAAAGAACCTTTATCACTTAATCACCAAATCATTTCTATATCACTTAATCAAAAAATCATTTCTGTATCACGTAATCACCAAATAATTTCAATTATAAGGATATCCATTTGATTAAACATAAGATCAACTTATTCTTGATTCATAAAATAATTTAACTAAAAAATAATTAGTCATACTAAATAGGGACTTCAGGTAGGCCACTGGTATGTGATGCGCCCTTTTCTCGCTTCAGTTGTGGGTTTGATTCTCGTAGCCTTGCCGGACGCGACTTGTTGTCACCCTTCCCGCAGTTTGTCCTTTTTTAAAACCATATAATTTTATAATATTCCACAAATTGAGATAAATTACTCAAAAAATAACCAAAACATATTTTAACCATAATAGTTCTCATTATTGCTCCCATTTCATTCAGTATCTCATTAATAAAACCACTACAATTTTGTTCACAACTATTCTTACATTGGATCATTCTAGAGTCAACCATTTACAAAAATAAAAAATGATAGTGTTATTATAACAGTAAATTCATCATATAATATCTTATTATGTGGGTAAATACTAAGTTAGATTTATTAATGTTATCTTAAACTCATTCACGTTAACTAAAATAACTATGACTCTTTCTAAAATCCTAACCATTATGGTAATGTCACTTATGCTTAAAGAACACCATAACCTCTAAATTTATATAAACTGACCTCTAATACCAACTATAAGGACCTGGACATAAACATTACACATTTTTCAATTATGTCAAGAATTCACATTTAGGATCTTTTCAGTTTTAGAGTTTTAGAGAATTTGGCCACAACTTTTACACTATATATCAAAAAGTACAATGTAGACACTTCTAATATATCCAATGTTTCACAAAAAAAATTCTTTAAAGAAAACAAGAGTAATTTTCTTTATACAAATCTTCTTGAATATTTCTTTTATCTTACCCTTCCTTATACCATGTGAAAAACATTTCAAAAACATGGGATGAGCATAAAAATCACTTTAAGGGTTATAAAATAATGAAAAAAACATTATCCCATCAATAAATAAAAATCTATAAAACCATAATTTTCAATCATAACATACAACATGAAATCATAAGATTTATGAATAACACATAGATATCATAAATCATAAAGGTAACTTATGGAATCCATATCAAACTTACATTGTAGTTATCACAGCTACATAGGGAGTTACACTTGGAATACCCATCACAGTATATTCCCAAAATCTCTTTGAAGAAAAATCATGTTTACCTCTATCACGTTACCTAATGCATGAGAGAGCTATATCGGGATCACCTGAGCTAGGATTATCACAGAAACACCTATATACCTAAACAATTCCCAATAACCATAACAGAATCATAACTCTTCAGAAAAGATAACATTCCCAAATTGCAATGACAATATAGCATTTCTAGATATTGACACAATCAATGGTTTTCCAAAACCATTATCATAACCATTTAAAACATTTAATAAAGAGATTTTTGAATCAAAGTGTCGCATACAACTTTAAAGATTTTAAAGTAATTAAATATTTAAAACATTAATTTCCATATAAATAAATACTAAAACCCATTTTGTAAATATGGACATTAATGAGAAAGATTTAGAAGAATAAATTTTTAAAACAATGCTTTAGTTAAAGAGTTATAAACCAAATGAGATATGCTTTAATACAAATAATTGGTGAATCAAATTCATTCAAAACATAATAATATAATGAGAATATAGGGATTCATTATATAATATGCCAAAGGATAGTATATACACTGTATTGGTGCATAACGATAATGATGTCTCAATGGAAAGTAAATTAAGAGAAAATCCCTTATAAAAATGTATCCTCATATTAAGGATAAATCAATTACTTAATTATGTGTGAAAAATATAAATACACGCAATATGATTGTATATTTAGTGAAAATAAATCTGATAACATTCACATAAATTCTTTTTAAGACAAAACCAATGACTTGGATGTTTAACTCAATGAATGGAAATTATTGTTAAATTACTCTTATAAAGATCATATCGGTGAGTTGAGAATTTATCAATGGAGTTATTATGTGTATCAGAAGTATATCAACACAAAGAGGAGTGGAAATTGAAACATAAATAAATAAATATTGATTCCAAACATAATAATAGCATGACATAATTAAGAATTAGAAGATTAACCCAAGGAATGGAAATCCGGTTAAAAGGTTCCCTTACCGATTTGGTAACTTACGAAACATACAACCCATGAAAGAAGGATCATAAAATGAAGATGTAAATACCCATAAACTTAAGTATATTACACAATTAATACAATCATGGGAATTTTATACACCACACAAAAGGAAATAGTTGAAAATATAGTATGAATCTCACTAGAATAAAATGTGAGATAAAAATTCCTTACCAAGTTGTAATCAATCGAGTCGCATGACCAAAAGTTAATAACCACCAAATGATTCACATAATAACATGAATATAAGGGGAATCATGATAATATATATCAATTGGCTATACAAAATACACCACATGCAATAAATTAGCTTCAAATAATGGAAATATCACAGAATTAAATGTCAGATAAGAAATCCCTTATCTCATGTCGGATACGACTTGTATGTTCCGTGTTCTCCTGAATAATAAACATAAGTTAATTTCTACTTCATTTATAATTTTTTTAATGTTTATTATTACTTTTATATCAACTATTACATTTCTATAACAATTATTTAATTATTTGAGTTCATATAAGATATTTGGTCGATGTTCGGAACTTTAGTCAAAATTGAACTTGTTAAAATTTCAATTTGTCCATGTGGTCAAAAGTACATCAAATCCAGAATGGTATTCATGATTTATATGTCATATATATATAATATATATCCTGTATATATATATATATGTTTATAACAGTAAATAACGTTTGGAGATAAGAAATGAAATGTACTGTTCATGGAGACGGTAAATCGTACGTACGCAAGAACACTACTTTCATTTGTATTTAATATTTTAATTGAATGAGAACTTAATGATACATAGTTATATTATAATTCCAGTACAATATCATATATAATTTCAATAACTCCATCCTTTATATGTCCCACATATGGTAAGAACGAGTCATAACACTTTGTGGGGGAGGTAGTCCGCACTTCCACAAAAGAAATTATCACGTTTACTCATAATGGAAACCATAAAGGTATTATATAATTAAAAAATAAAGAAGTATAATGAAAAAATAAACATAATATATATCATATATAAATACAGTTTCATTATAATGGCCACCATGAGATGTGGTAGAAGATAATTGAAAAATCATCATTTCATCAGGCGTTAGTTTTCCTTCCACAAAAACAGTATATTATTTACCCATTTGATGGAGGGGTGTGTAAGTGTAGTTAGAATAAATCTCATAAAAACATACTAGTATATTTAGGATAATATATTTTTTTTTAAAATAAAGGAATGAAAATAGTTAAGGGGTTAAAGAAGTAATATAAAAGAAAATAATTTAAGAGAAACTTTTACATTTAATTTGGGTAACTCCCTTTGGTGGTAACCAAAAGGACTTCTTGAAGTGTCTTCTGCCTAAGGTAAGGCTTCTAGGAGGAATATACAGATATTGGGAGCTTATTTTGGTAGTTTATGGATGATCTAATGGTCTTGAGAGGTGTATGTAATGAGTTAGAAGTGAGGGATTTTTATAAGGGGGGGAGGGGTTCTTTAGGAAAGTGTGAAAATATTATATTATTATTTAATTATTTTCGGTTTAAAAGTCCAAAACTCATTATGGTCGAAGATATGATGACTCATTGTCGAAATAAAATCATCAAATAGGAATTGGATATGTTTCGGACATTATTTTAATCTTTATAATCTTATTTATTTAAATGTTTTATTAATGAGGTAAACACTGCATCATTATTGTGTCATAAATAATTTAATTTATTTGGTTTCTAATAATTATAGAATAAATTATCACGATGTAGGAAATATTATTATCTTTCCAATTAATATTTATAGTCAAATATATGACTTATATAACCCTATGTAAAAATTGATATACTAAAAGATATTTGTTATTGTCATTTTGTCTTACTTTAAGTTAATTAAAATAAAATGTCATTATCACTCTTAAGTGACTCCATGTGGTCCCAAAATTAACCCAAGGGTGCCCATTATTGGCTATGACTCATCCAATAAGGTTATAAAAAGTGTTAAGGTAATTTTTCATTATATTGATATTCTTTTTACCTTGAATTACTCTATTTATCTTTAACTCCAGTAAATAAAAGTAAAAAGTTACTATTCACCAAAAATTATTTCCATTTTATTGAAACAAATTTTTCTTACTAATAACAACCATGTTTGTTGGATTTTTTAAACTAAATTCACAAAAGTGGTAATATTTCATTTAAATGAAAAAGTCGGGTTTTTTAACTACTACTAAGTGGTTTCACTATTCATCAAAAATTGATGTTTTTCGGACAAATACCAAAAATTCATCCTAAGATATATTTGATATCCTGAAATTAAAAATAATGTCTATTTTACCAAATTAAAAACATATAATTTTCAATAATTAATTTAAAATAAATTCCCGGTGTCAAAACAAATAGAGTGTTTTTAAAAAACAATAACTATCAAAAGATTGAGACTTGTTTATGTACAATTTCAAAGTGAAATTAATTCCAAGGACCAACATTGGATAAAATGGTAAAAATATAATATAATTAAAATTTAAAAACAATTATAAAAATAATAAAACCATAAAAATAAATTATATTAAAAGGCCGTTTTGAATTAAAATACATTATATTTCACTATTTATTAAAAAATGAATTTTATCAGAAAAATACCCAAAATTTACCCAATGTAAATTATGATGTCCCAAATCTAATGAAGACTTATATTTTGACAAATATAACATATAAAAGTTACAAAAAATATATTCAAATAGGGTTCTCCATCAAAAGGGGGTAAATCAACCTTTTAATTAATATTAGAGTATTTAGGCTTCAAATCATATTTTCTCTTTTTTTAAGCCTCTAAATTTTATTTTATAAATGTAAAAACATTTAAAAAACATGTATAAACATATTTTATTTAGTTCGATTCATTTCCACCAATACAACGGCCAGGCGGTAACTAATATTTAAAATAATATTATTATTTTATTAGTGTGCAACATAAGATTTCAAAGAAACTCATTGTTATGTATCGGGTAAACCATCGAACATAGAATCCCCTTTAAAGTAAAATTAATATTTAATTAAAAACTATTAATAAATATAAAAATATTATATTATTTATTTACTTGGTATGTTACAAAATACATTGCATAAGCCATCCAGATAAAGTAGGTGTATGATTTCAAAATTACATATCCTAATTATAATAGGGGAATCTTAGACATATACTAATATAGTTTAAAAAAATTATTGTAAAATAATTATTAATATTATTCAACTGGTTAGGGGATTAAGAATCAAATTGTTTGATCCTATGATTTTAATCCAAAAAATTATAAAAATATATACTTATTAGATATAAAATCAGGTAATATAAATATCACGTGTTTAAATCCTTTTTAATATGAAAAGTAAAATAGAGGTAAAAAACTGAAGATCCATTATAATTTTTTTTAAAATTATGTAAAAATAAAATATACATGTCAAATTAAAAATAATCTTTTGAAATCCTAACATTAAATATTGTGAATAAATTTAATTAAAAAACATAATATAATTAAAAATTGAAAAATATATATTAATTTCTAGTAAAAATGTGATGATAAAGAAAAAAACATTTCATTATGAAATTAAATGAAAATTATATTACATAGAAACTAAAATTATAGAAAACTAACATTGTAAAACATATATTGAAAAAATTAGTTTAAAAAAGTAATAGATTATAAGATATATTAAAATATTATAGGGGAAGAACCTAATATGTGTGTTAGATAGAGATGTGGTTTTATGGGTTCAGGAAATATCTAAAAGATCTCGATTCTAATGGAAGAATAATTTAAAGAAGGATTTGAGAGAAAACTTTATATAAAAGAACATAAGGTGGTTTCAATCACAATAATTTTTTATATTAATGAAATTATATTCATGTGGAATAATGATAAATCAGGTAGAAAGTTTTTTCTTATTAATAATGTAACATCCCAAGTAAATAAAGAATAAGACATATTTCATATTTATTAATATTTGTGAATTAAATATTAATTTTAAATAAAGGGGTTTCTATGTTCAATAGTGTACCCGATATGCAACAATGAGTTTCTTTGGAATCTTACGTTGCACACTAAGAATATAATATTATTATTTTAAATGGAAGTTAACTCCTATCCATTGTATTGGGGGGAATAAAAAAACTAACAACAATATGATTATACAAGATTGTGAAATGTATTGAAATTATAAAATAATAATACAGAGGCTTAAAATGTGAATGAATCTAATTTTAAGCATAATTTACATTAAAAGGCTAATTTATCGCCTTTTAATGGGGAACCCTCGTTAAATCACATTTTGGTCATTTTTATATATTCTAATTTAATAAATTAAATCCTTTCTTAGAATGGGGAAAACAAAATTTACTTTTTGTAAATTTTTTGAATTTTTCTGATAAAGTTCATTTTTTAATGAACAGTGAAAAATATTGTATTTTAATTCAAAAGTTCCTTTTAATCTAATTTATTTATATGGTTAGATTATCTTTTTAATTGGTTTTAAAGTAAAATTAAAATATATTTTTACCATTTAATCCAATTTTTTTCATTGGAATTAATTTCAATTTGAAATTGAAATAAACAAGTATCAATCTTTTGATAGTTATTGTTTCTTAAAAACACACTATTTGTTTAGATAAATGGAATTAATTTTAAAATTAATTAATTCCACTTCTATGTTTCGAATTTGAAAAAATAGACATCATTTTTGAATTCAGAATATCAAATATATCTTAGGCTGAATTTTTGGTATTTTTCTGAAAAACATCAATTTTTTGATGAATAGTGAAACCACTTAGTGGTAGTTAAAAAAACCGACTTTTTCATTTAATTGAAATTATACCACTTATGTGAATTGAATCTCAAAAATCTAACATACATTGTTGTAATGAAGAAGTAAAATGTGGTTCATTAAGATTAAAATAATTTTGATGAATAGTAACTTTTATTTTTATTTACCGCGGTTAAAGGTAAATAGGGTAATTCAAGGTAAAAAGAGTATTATAATAATTCAAAATTACCTTAACACATGTCCAAACCATATTGGTTGAGTCATTAACGACCATGGACATATTTGGGTCGATTTGTGGACCCCATTGAGCCACTTGGGAGTGATAATGACAATTTGGATTAATTAATATAAAATAAAGGCAAAAAATGACAAAAGAAAATATCTTTTAGTAAATTAATTTTTAGAATGGGTTATATAAATTATATTTTTGAATATAAATATAAATTATGAATATAAAAATATTTACTACATAATGGTATTTTTTATAATTTTTAGACATCAAATAATTGAAATTATTTATGACACAATAATGATGCAGCGTTTACCTCATTAATAAATAATTTAAATAAATAAGATTATAATGATTAAAATATTATCCAAAACCTATCCAGTTCATATTGGATGATTTTATTTTGAATATGAGTCATCTTATCTTAGACCTTAATGATTTTTTTACCATTATAAATGAATATCTTTATATAATAAAATAATATTTTCACACATTCCTAAAGAGCTCATCCTCTCCCTTATAAAAGAAGACCATTTCTATCCAATTCCTAACACCTATCAAGACATATGGATCGTAAAAACTCTACCCAATTAAGCTCCCTAATCCCTCTACTCCACCTAGAAGCCTTACCTTAGGCTTAAGGCACTTCAAGAATTCTTTTTGGTTCAAACTAAAGGAAGTTGCCCAAATTAAAGGTAACAGTTTCTCTTAAATTGTTTTCTTTTATTTTTCTTCTCCAACCCATTAACTATTTTTATTCCATTATTTTTTAACAACACTTATATACTCAGTATACTAGTATGTTTTAATGAGAATTATTTGGACTACACTTACACACTTTCATCTAATGGATGAAAAACATAATGTTTCTGTGGATGGAAAACTAACGCCTCACGAAATGATGATTGTTCAATTACATCATACCGGCTCTCATGGTAGACATTATGATGGAAATGTATTTATATATGATATATACTATGTTTATGATTTCCTTATGCTTCTGTGCTACCCAATTATATCATGCCTTTTTGGTTTCCATAGTGGGTAAATAAGATCATCTCATTTGAGGAAGTGTGGACTACCGCCCCCTCAAAGTGATGTACTCGTTAATGCCTTATATGGGATGTATAAAGGATAGATTTAATGATATTTTATATTATATTTTACTGGAATTATAATATACCTATGTATCATTATATTTTAATTCCACTAAAATAATAAATAGAAATAAAATTAATGTTCATGCGTACGTACGGCTTATCATCTCCATGAATGGTGCATTTCATTTCTTACCTCCAAATATTATGTACTACTGTAAATACATGTATATACTGAATATATATGATATATATGATATCTAAACCAAGAATATAATTCTGAATATAATGGACTATTGACCACATGGACAACTTGTAAATATAAGGTGTTCATTTTTACTCAAGTACCAAATATCGACAAAATGAATGTTATTAACTTAAATGATTACATAATGTTTATAACATGGTAATAAGTGACATAAAAGGAATAATAAACTTTAAAAAGGTTCTTAATAAAGTAGAAATTATCTTTAATTTATTATTCAGGAGATTTAAGAACGATCGAGTCAAGTCGGACAAGAGGTAAGGGACTTCGTCTCAATCTCCTTTCATTGAGGCATGTTTTTTAATGCATGATTTTCTTTTATATGCGGTATAAAACGCTTTGACTTTTCATTTTATTCATAGGGAATATTTTTATACGAAGCATTTTACTAAAAAAACAAAAAGAAATGTTTTTTTACGTAAGAGGTGACAACGACCTTTTCCCCGCCGCGAGTATTATTTGATCTTTGGCTTCCTTAACAAGCCGGAATGATTTTAAAAGGAAAAATAAATTCCATATACTCATTTTACATATTTTGGTATTGAAAATTATTTTGAAAATGGATTTATTATTTCAATATCTTGAAATGATATTTTCTATTGCAATGTGAAAATGTTATATTTCCTTTATGCTTATGTTTTGTGTTATGATCATGTTATGGTTCATGGGAATTATTTACGTATGAGGGTGGTTCCATGATAAACCTAGTGTGGGTGAGCCCGAGGTAGCTCTCCAATGCACTGGGCAACGTGACAGAGGTAAACATGAATGATTCTCTTAAGATATTTAGGGAATATATTGTGATGGGTATTCCAAATTAACACCCTATGTAGCTATGATAGCTACAATGTAAGTATGACATGGTTTCCCCAAGTTACCTTTATGAATTATGATTTCTATGTGTCTTTCATAAATCTTATGATTTCATGATGTAAGTAAAATATTTCATGTTTTGTATTTATTTATGAATAAATGTTTTCATTCTTTGTTTCATAGCCCTTATTGAGCTTATTATGCCCATCCCATGTTATGAAATGTTTTCACAGGACTTCAATTTGAATAGGGTCAAGGATGTGATCAAGGAAAAGTCATGATGTCTAAAACATGGATCTTTACATGACTCTTTTTTCAAGAGTATTTATTTTATGAAAAAATGGAAACTATGCAGAAATTTCTACCTTGTAATCCTTTGAGTTGTAATAGTTAGGTCTTAATTCTATAAAACACTAAACCAGAAAAGATCCTCAACATGAATTATTCATTTAATTCAATATTATTTAATGTTTATGGCCTAGTCCTTATAGTTGGTATCAAAGGTTGGTTTAGAAAAATTTAGGAGTTGGGTTATTGTTAAATTAATATCCATAAAGTAATTTATGTTAATACTGAAATCATATAGCATTTAGAGATTACCATGTTGCTTCGCCTAAGATATTTCTATGTTCAGAATGGTTTTCCATAGAGGAAATAGGGCAGCTATGTTGGGTCAACATCAGGAGGAAGACAACCTTTCAAATCAGCAACATGAGATGGTCAGAATCGGAACTAAAATGTTTGTTGAAGTGATGGCATAGTTGAATCAGGCGATAAATGGTGGTGGTATCCATGTACGAGATCAGCCAGATCAACCACAGAGGAACACGTTAGTAGTGGAGCATTTCATGAGGAAACATCCCCCATCATTCAGAGGATAATCTGAAACTGTGCTAGCTGAAGGGTGGATTAAAGCACTGGAGAAGATGTTTCATGCCATGGGTTGTTCAGAACATCAAAAGGTTAGTCTTTTTGTTTACCGTTTTGAAGGTAAAGCTGATCAGTGGTGGTCGATGGTGAAAAATATCAGGGATAGTGAGGATATTGATGCTCTTGATTGAGATGAATTCAAAGGTATGTTTCTTGATAAATATTTTCCTAAGGTGGTTCATCTTAGGATGGAAAAAAATTCCTGGAATTGAGGCAAGAGGATGACTCAGTGGATTCTTATGAAGAAAAAATCACTCGACTGACAAGGTATGCTCCAAATTTCGTACGAGATCTTTATAGTAAAATCAATCATTATTACTCAAGATTAAAACCAAAGTATCGAAGGTCTTTAGCTTCTCGTGAGTTAAAAATTTATAAAAAACTTATTTGTTGTGCGGAGAAGGTGGAAATAGAGTTTCATGATGATCAAGTATTCTTTGACAAATAACAAAATAAGAGGTCGAGGTGGCAGGTGAAAGGAAAGAACTCTTCAAAAAAGTCTAATGAGAAGAAACAAAAGTTTACAGTTTGTGAAAATTGTGGTAAAAATCATGCTGGGGAATGTCTTTTCAATTATGGTAAGTGCTACCGATGTGGTAAAATGGGACATAAGGAACATAATTACACTGAAAAAGATCAGGGTAATGGTAAGACAAAATATTATTTACAATCAGTAAAATGTTTTAAATGCAATGAAATGGGTCATTATAAAAATGAGTGCCCAACAAAGAACTCAACTAAAGGAAAGTAGCCATACTTCAAGAAGAAAGGGGTGGCGAAATCCTTTGCAAATAATTAAGCAGATTTTGGTCCATCAAATGAAATAGTATCAGGTACACTATTTTTTTGTTCAGATTATGCCAACGTGTTGTTTGATTCAGGGTCTACACACTCATTCATTTCTGAGATTTTTTCTAGTAAATTGGTAATTCTATCTCATGATATGAATACTAAACTTACGGTAAAAACACTTGGAGGAAATGTTGAGACAAATTAAAACATAAGAACATTAATGTCCTTATGTGCAGAAATAATCTACCTGCAAACCTTATTGTTTTGAATCTAGTGGATTTTGATGTTATATTGGGAATGGATAGGATTTCTATTTATCATACTAAGATTGACTGTAGATCTAAAGAGGGTTCTTTTCAGAATGATTTTTAGTTTTTATACAAAAATGAACCATTTCTGTTGATGACATATCAGGAAGCTGAGAAACTAGTAAAATATGGAAATGAATGTTACCTTGCACATATTGTTTAAAACAAAGGAACTGTTCATATTAATGATTTACCATTGGTAAATGAGTACCTTGATGTTCTTCCTGATGAGTTTCATGTTATTATACCTGATTGGGATGTTTAATTTACTGTTGACTTAGTACCTGATGCTAAGTCAATTTCAAAACCCTCTTATCGAATGGATCAAATTGGTCTTTTAGAGTTAAAGAAGAAATTGCATGAGTTTTTAGATAAAGGTTTTATTTGACCCAGCACATCACCTTGGGGTGCTTCTGTATTGTTTGTTAAAAATAAATATGGTTCAATGAGACTTTGAATCGATTATAGAGCATCAAATAACATCACTGTTAAGAATAAGTTTCATTTCCCTCATATCAATGATTTTTTTGATCATCTCCAAGGATCTCAGTATTTTTCAATGATTGAATTGAGGTCGGTGTACCATCAGTTGAAATTAAAGGAAGCAGATATTCTGAAGACTGTGTTTCATACTAGATATGGCCATTACGGATTTTTTTGTTATGCCTTTTGGGTTAACCAATGCACCTACTGTATTCATGGATCTTATGAATATAATTTTCCATGAGTTCTTGGATAAGTTTGTGGTTGTGTCCATTGATGATATTTTGGTTTATTACAAATGTAAAGAGGAACATGAAATTCATTTAATGGTTGTCTTGCAAGAATTAAAAGATAATAAATTTTATGGGAAATTCAACAATTGTGAGTTTTGGTAACAAAAAATTTATTTCCTTTGTCACATTGTTTAAAAAATGGCATAATTGTTGATCCTTCTAAAAAAAAGTTGTTGAAGAATGGCCAAGACCCACAAATATAACCAAGATCCATAGTTTTCATGGTTTGGTAGGTTATTACTGGAGGTTTATTGAAAATTTTTCATGGTTATCTAGTCCAATGACTAAGTTAAATAGAAAAGGTGTTAAGTTCATTTGGAAAAAAGAGTGTGATGATTGTTTTCAGGAATTGAAAATAAGATTGGTGAATACTCCTATTTTGGCACTTCCATCCAGTAATGGAGAGTTTGTTATCTACAGTGATGTATCATTGAAATTTCTGGGTTGTGTCCTAATGAAAAATGATCAGGTAATTTCTTATGATTCACGTCAGTCGAAACCACATGAGTTAAATTACCCTACACATGATTTGGAATTAGCTACTGTTGTTTTTGCTTTAAAACTTTGGAGGCATCATTTGTATGGAGTGAAGTGTGAAATATATATTGATCACAAAAGGTTGAAGTATATATTCACTCAGAATGAATTGAACATGAGACAGAGGAGATGGTTGGAATTAATCAAGGATTATGATTCCATGATCCATTACCATCTAGGAAAAGAAAATAATGTGGCTGATGCTTTGAGTCAAAAATGTAATGCTTCTTTAGCCATACTATGTTTGGAACGAGATCCTTTGATTTTTTATTTAATTAACTTTGGCATAGAATTTGATGTTGTAGGAAATTCTTTTGTTTTGTTTCAGGCATCAGTGAAATCATCTTTATCAGACAGAATAAATCAAGCACAGAAAGAAGATAGTGAGTTTCTTAAAAAGGTAGTGTTGGTTCAGAAGGGTATGTTTCCTAATTTTAACATTGATAATGATTGTGTTTTGAGATTTGTAAAGAGATTATATGTACCTTGTGATTCACAGTTGAAGAATGAGTTGTTATGTGAAGCTTATAGTTCCCCGTTTTCAGTTCATCCTGGTAGTACTAAGATGTACAATGATTTTCATGAGTATTACTGGTGGGATGGAATAAAAAGAGATATTGCTGATTTTGTTGTGATGTGTTTGACATGTCCGTAGGTTAAAGCCGAGCGGCAGTTGCCGAAAGGGGTGCTCAGCCTCTACTGGTGCTAGAGTGGAAATGGGAAAAATATATCTGTGGACTTCATTGTGGGATTACCGAAGACATCTCGAGGTAAAAATACAATCTAGGTTATAGTTGATCGATTGACTAAATCTGCTCATTTCTATCCTACTCGAGATTCTTTGTCTCTAGATCAACATTCTTGGTTGTATGTTAAAGAGATAGTCAGGTTTCATGGAGTTCCCCACTCTATTGTATCTGATCGTGATCCCAGGTTTACTTCTAACTTTTTAAAAGGCCTTCCAGAGTCATTGGGTACTGAATTATATTTTAGTACAACTTTTCAACCTCAATCATATGGGCAATCAAAATGAAAAATGCAGATATTGGAGGATATGTTATGTTCTTGCTCGATAGATTATCTGGGAAGTTAGGACCAACATCTTTCTTTGGTTTAATTTTCATATAATAACAGTTTTCATTCCAGTATACAGATGGCTCCATTTGAGGCATTATATGGAATGAATTGTTTAACTCTAGATTTTTGGGATGAAGTAGGTTAAAGGAAGCTGATGGGACCAGAATTGGTAGAATATATGGCAGAGAAAGTTCAATTGACTCAGAAGCACATGAGAACAGCTCAAAGTAGACAGAAAATTTATGCACATAATCGAAGGAAGGATCTTTCATTTGTGGTAGGTGATCATGCCTTTCTCAAAGTTTCTCTATGGAAAAGTGTGATCCGTTTTGGTAATGAAGAGAAAGTTGAGTTCGAGGTTCATTGGACCATATTAAATTCTGGAGAAAGTTGGATCAGTTGCGTATTGAGTGGATTTACCTCCAAGTTTATCCGAGCTACACAATGTTTTTTATGTTTCGACGTTGAGAAAGTATATGCGAGATCCATCTCATGTTTTGAGACCAAAGGTAGTTTAGTTGGAAGAGAATATCTCTTATGAAGAACATCAAGTTCAGATTCCTGACGGTAGAGAGAAATTTTTGTCGAATAAGGTGATTCCCTAGGTAAAGGTTTTGTGGAAAAACCATACGGTTGAAGAGACAATGTGGGAATCAGAAAATGCTATGAGGGATAAATACCCCAATTTATTTTGATCAGTGAATAAAAATTACGAGGATGGAATTCCCAAAATGGGGGAAGGATGTAACATCCCAAGTAAATTAAGAATAAGACATATTACATATTTATTAATATTTTTGAATTAAATATTAATTTACTTTAAAGGGGTTTCTATGTACGATAGCGTACCCGATACACAACAATGGGTTTCTTTGGAATCTTAAGTTGCACAATAATAATATAATATTATTATTTTAAATGTTAGATTACTCCTAGCCATTTTATTGGGGGTAATGAACAAAACATACTAAAATATGATTATACATGATTTTTAGATGTATTTAAATTATCCAATAAAAGGTTAGTGTCTTAAAATGTGAATAAATCTTATTTTAAGAATAATTTACATAAAAAGGTTGATTTATCACCTTTTAATGGAGAACCATCTTTAAATATAGTTCTGATCATTTTTATATGTTCTAATTTTTCCAAATTAAATTCTTCTTTATAATGGGGACTTCAAAATTGACTTTGTGTAAATTTTTGGAATTTTTCTGATCAAGTTCATTTTTTAATGAATAGTTAAAAATATTGTATTTTAATTCAAAAGTGCCTCTTAATATAATTTATTTATATGGTTAGAATATCTTTTTAATTGGTTTTAAATTGAAATTAAAATATATTTTTACCATTTAATCCAATTTTGGTCATTGGAATTAATTTCACTTTGAAATTGGAAATAAACAAGTATTAATCATTTGATAGTTATTGTATCTTAAAAATACGCTATTTCTTTTGATGGAGAGAATCAATTTTACAATTAATTAATGTCACATCTATGTTTTGAATTTGAAAAAATAGACATAATTTTTTAATTCGGAATATCAAATAGATCTTAGGAATAAGTTTTGGTATTTTTCTGAAAAACTTCTATTTTTTATTAATAGTGAAATCACTTGGTGGTAGTTAAAAAAACTAACTTTTTCTTTTAAATGAAAAATTACCACATCTTTGAATTTAATTTCAAAAATCCGACATATATGGTTGTTATAAAGAAGTAAAATCTGGTTCATTAAGATGAAAATAATTTTTGGTGAATAGTAACTTTTGACTTTTATTTACCGCGGTTAAATGTAAATAGGGTAATTCAAGGTTAATAGGGTAATATAATAATTCAAAATTACCTTAACACTTTTCCAAAACATATTGGTTGATTCATTAACGACCATGGTCATATTTGGGTAGATTTTGGGACCCTATTGAGCCACTTGAAAGTGATAATGAAAATTCAGATTAATTAACTTAAAATAAGGCAAAAATGACAAAAGAAAAGATATTTTAGTAAATTAATTTTTAGAAGTGGTTATATAAATTTTTTTTTCGACTATATATATTCATTGAAAATATAAAAATACTTTCTAGATCTTTGAATTTTTTTATAATTTTTAGACATCAAATAATTTAAATTTCTTATGACACAATAATGATGCATTGTTTACCTCATTAATAAATCATTTAAATAAATAAGATTTTAATTAATAAAATATTATCCAAAACCTGTCCAATTTCTATTTAATGATTTTATTTAGAATATGAGTCATCTTATCTTATAATTTAATGTTTTTTGGACCTTTAGAAACCAAATATCATTATATAATAAAATAATATTTTCACACTTTCATAAAGAACCCCTCCTCTCCCTTATAAAAAGAGACCATTTCTATTCAATTTATCACACCTATCAAGCCATTTGGATCATCCAAAATCTGATTTATTAATCTTCCTAAATCCCTATACTCCACATAGAGGCCTTAATTTAGGATGAAGGCACTTCAAGCAGTCTTTTTGGTTCAAACCAAAGGAAGTTACCCAAATTAAATGTAATAGTTTCTCTTAAAATGTTTTCTTTTATTTTACTTCTCCAACCCATAAACAATTTTTATTACTTTCTTTTTTAACAAATAAAATTATCCTCAATATACTAGGATGTTTTTATGAGAATTATTCGAACTAAACTTACACAAAACTCCATATAATAGATGAAGAACATAATGTTTCTGTGTATGGAAAACTAACGCTTTACGAAACGATGATCGTTCAATTACATCTTACCACCTATCATGTTGTACATTATGATGGAACTGTATTTATATATGATATATATATTTTTATGATTTCATTATGCTTCTTTACTACCCAATTATATCAAGCCTTAATGGTATCCATAGTGGGTAAATACAATAATCTCATTTGAGGAAGTGCGGACTACCGCCCCCTCAAAGTGATGTGACTCGTTAATGCCTTATGTGGGATGTATAAAGGATAGATTTAATGATATTATATATGATATTATACTGTAATTTTAATATAACTATGTATCATTATGTTTTAATTCCATTAAAATAAGAAATTGAAATGAAAGTAGCGTTCATGCGTATATATGACTTACTATCTCCATGAACGGTGCATTTCATTTCTTACATCCAAATGTTATGTACTATTATAAATACATGTATATACTGGATATATATGATATATATCATATATAAATCATTAATATTATTCTGGATATAATGCACTATTGACCACATGGACAACTTGTAAATATGATGTGTTCATTTTTGACTCAAGTACCAAATATCAAAAAAATGAACGTTATTAACATAAATTATTACATAATGTTTATAACATGGTAATAAATGATATAAAAGGAATAATAAACATTAAAAGGTTCTTTATAAAGTAGAAGTTAACTTTAGTTTATTATTCAATAGATTAAAGAACGATCGAGTCAATTCGGACATGAGATAAGGGACTTCGTCTCAATCTCCTTTCATTGAAGAATATTTTGTTTTAATACATGATTTTTTTTATATACTGTATAATCCTCTTTGACTTTTCATTTTATTCAAATGGAATATTTTTATATGAATCATTTTACTAAATGACAAAAAGGAATGTTTTTTTACGGAAGCGGTGACAACGACCTTTCCACCGTCGCGAGTATTATTTGATCTTTGGCTTCCTTAACAAGCCAGAATGTTTTTAAAAGGAAAAATAAATACCATATACTCATTTTACATATTTTTTTATTGAAAATGATTTTGAGAATGGATTTACTATATCAATATCATGAAATTTTATTTTATTATTGAAATGTGGAAATGTTATCTTTCCTTTATGCTTATGCTATGTGTTCTGATCATGTTATGGTTCTTGGGCATTATTTACGTATAAGGGTGGTTATGTGAAAAACCTAGGGCAGGTGAGCCCTAGATAGCTTTCCAATGCATTGGTTAACATGACGGAGGTAAACATGAATGTTTATCTTAAGAGATTTAGGGAATATACTATGATTTTTATTCCAAAGTAACTCCCTATGTAGCAGTGACAACAACAATGTATGTATGATATGGATTCCATAAATTACCTTTATGATTTATGATTTCTATTTGTCCTTCATAAATATTATGATTTTGTGAGTTAAGTATAGGATTTCAAGTTTTGTATGTATTTTTGAACAAATGTTTTCATTAGTTTTTTTATAACCCTTACTAAGATTTTTATTCTCATCCCATGTTTTCAAATGTTTTCACATGACTTAAAGATGAATAGGGTCAAGGATAGGATCAAGGAAAATTCATGCTATCTAAAACATGGATCTAGACATGACACCTTTTTATAGAGTATTTATTTTATGAAAAAAATGTAAACTGTGTAGAAATGTCTACCTTGTAATCTTTTGAGATGTAATAGTTATATCCTAATTCTCTAAAACTCTAAACCTGAAAAGATTATCAATATGAATTATTCATTTAATTCAATATTATGTAATTTTTAAGGCCGGGTCCTTATAAATAATATATTTTTTTAATTTATATTCATGTTAAAATAAAATTATCCCTATGAATAAAGATATCTCAAAGGAATAATTAAATTTTTATATCCCAATAGATGTATAATTTGTAGGATAGAATGAAAATTTTTATTGAAAATTAAACATTGATTTCCACACCCAATTCAGTGGAAAAAATATGGAAAAATATGGTAACTGAATAGATATTGATCCTATAAAGTTATGAAATTCGGTTTAAAGCTTGTTATATCTAAAAAATCCATAGATACATTTACATAATTTTTCTAAACTATTTTACATATAACAATGTTTGATAATGGAATCTCATAATATAGAATGAAAAAATATAATATATACCAATGGAATAATTTATTTTTTGAATATTGTCAGACTACATGGGAAATATAGATCTATTTTTTATATACAACTAAAAATTGAGAAGTTTGTGTTGATTAGAGGAGATCCACATCAGGAGGTAGTTTAATTTTTTAATAAAGTTATTGGATTTCAAATATAATAATGTAAAATTTATTTTATATCATCAATAAAAGAGAGTAATATGTACATACCACTTGATCTTCAACACAATATATTCTAAAAAATAAATTGTAATAAGATTTTTTCATTAATGTGATATTTCCTATTATCCTGGTTTGTGATAAAAAAAGTGATTTAAATATCAATTAACATCCCAATTAAAATTTATATATATATAAAAATTATATTAAATATTTATTTATCATTCTCCATGTGAATATAAATGAAATATATGTTACTTTTTCATAATTGGAAATATTTACTGATGATTTAACCAATGTTTTTTGAAAGGTAACATTTAAAAAAAATTGGGGAATGGTAGAAAAAAGAAATTCTCCCTAAAGACAAGGTATGTGATTTCTATCCCCTTTCTATCATAATATCTTTGGGTAGTTTTCCAATATTGAGAAAATATGTAACACAATTGTATCCCCTGGTATATTCATTACCATTTCATGAATATAATATATTTTATGGTAGATTTTAAATGGGGTAAGATGTGATCTTATATTTTATTATTAATATTAATAGTTTGTTAAAGTTGACACAATAAGGTTTTCTATAGGATTAGTTTTAATTTTAGGAAGAGATGACTGAATAGATTATTATGAAAATCTCAAGATGGATAATGTTTAATAATTTTTTTCATGAATCAATATTTAAGAAAAATATGGTATTTTTTTAATGTATTACGTTTCTTACATTGAGTTCAATCACATTATCTTATATTTTTTGGATAATTAACCTTTTTTTAGAATATAAATGTTATTGAAATTTATATTCACTAATATGAAACAAATTCAAAATGAGTGATTGTTGTGGAAAATATGTTTTTAAGGTGATTTAATGAAACTGAATATGTTTTGAATAATTTGGTTAAGTTGTTATAAGGATTTCATATAGTTGTTAATTTTTTTCAACATAAATCACATCACATTGTAGAGAACATAAATCACTTAACATCGGTCAGTTTCAAAATTGATCAGATTTTAAAGACAAAACAAATATCATTAATTTTTATAACATCTTAATTATTGAATATTAAATATAAAACATAATTATCCACTGTAGAATGATTTAGGTCTTGTGCCTTTGGAAACATGGAAATATAAATAGTAGATCCACATGTGATCCAAGTTAGCTCCAACTATGATCTTCATATGTACAACCCTTCTTTGATATATCATACATACTACCTTTCATTATAAATTTGGAAAAGAAATTATTTGAAACTGTGATCTCATACACATAGTAATGGTAAAAAGGGGATATATCAACATATCGTGAGCATAAAGGTATGACAATATGAGAATAACATCAAAAAATCATACCTCTGATTATATAGATAATAAGCATGAGTCATGGAATAAATCTTAATATTTCATGTGACATGAATCATAATGGATTCAATGAATAAGAACCATAAACATATAACATTGGAATATGGAATATATTTATTTCATAAATAAAATAATGGAAAATTAATTAATTTGTTTTTCAATGTTCAGTTCCATGACTATCATAGTAGAATTGGTATATAACAACCTGAGCTTTTGATACACAAATATTTCATCTATTTAGATGAATATTAAAATACTATACATACTATAATGGTGATATTTTATTGTCATTAGATAGTATATGTTGAATATTATTAAATTATTAATTATCTTTAGCATTTATTAAAAATATAATCTAATATTGTACTCCTCTTAGGTACCCCCTAACAAAATATTACTTCATCAATTAGTCAAGGAAACAAACAAAAGGTTGAGATCTAATTCATATTAATGGATAACACAAAATATTTAAATCCATGATCATATTAATGAATAAGATAATTATAAGGTTATATGATCATGAAATAAACTTACAATGTTTATACCCAACCATTCATATATCAGAAACAAGATTCATGGATTAAAAACTTTCATTTTGAAGAACATGGACCGAAAGATTGATAAATAATCATAAATCAGTCATGAATCCCAATATAATTTCAGAAAATTTTGGAACAATAATAAATATATAAAACCGTATCATATTTCAAGGTTAACTACAAATACCATAAAAAATTATATCAAGACAAACATGTTTTCAATAGTGTATTTGGACACACTAATTTACCATATTGGATGAAGACCGTCGGCTTTTTTTTACCATTTTTAATTCATGAGAAATATAGATTAACCCAATTAATTCTAGGAATGTATAGATCCAACAAATACCATAATAAAAACAATACTGATTTGTTTCTCAATATCATAAATCATTCATCATTTCATAAATTATGAAAAGAAATGTTTTTCAAATTATTTTCATCATTTCATAACCCACATAAAAGTAAAAGGATTAAAAAACATCAATACATGATTAAAATTAACCATAAACAGAAAAATTAATTTATTTATCCTTTGATCATACCCCTAGTAAATAAAATTTAACATAAAATAATATTTTATTTTTTATAAAATTATTTTCAATGATCTCTTGAAATTATTGTTTGGAAAGTTATTATTTCCATTTTGAATGTTTTATTTTGAACAGCTTGAAAATTACAAAGGAATTTTTTTTCATAAAATAAACTATTATTATCTTATAGTAATATTCATATTATAAAGGATTATTTATGTTGGGGAAATTCACTAATGTTGTATAATATAAATAACATTCCTTTTTGGGATTTTTTAAGAAAAGTCAGAAAGAGCCTTTTTAGAAAATGATAAAAAGATTCCATTCAAACCATTTTGTTAAAAGTAAAATGTGGTTAAAAATATCTTTAAAATTCTATTGAGAATAGTAAAAATGTATAATTTTTTTCTTGGAAACAAGGACATGTAGAGAAATTTCTCAAAATGGCTACATAAATTTAAAGAATCCTAGGTAGTGAAGAGATTCTGAAATAAACTCTTACCTAAGGACTTACATTTCTTCATTCATGTTCAATACTCTTGTATAAATAATATGGATTTATTAAATATTTCATCCATAACCATTATTCTATCATACCATGTATTATTTATTTATAACATATTTTCACCCTTTTATTAATAGTTTGTTTTTAAAGTCAATGTTTTTTTGTGGCGGCCGCTTCGTTTTTTAAGAATGTTTCAAATTAGAAGCCTTGATATTTTTTAAAATGTTATTGTCATAATAATTTATAGAATGGTAATAATGTTATAAAATTCATATTTAATAATTATATACATAATTAAAATATTTTATTTAATGGAGATATATAAAAATGAATTACACCATCCACGAAGACGGTAGCTACAATGTAGCCATGGATATATTTCCTATTTTTCTTCTAATGGAGTGAATGAAAAATAATTAATCATTATATAATCATTATTTTATAATATATATCATATAAATTAAAAAATTCATAATACACATCCATCAGACAGGGTGATGAAAAATGAAATCTATCTCTATGTGGTGTTGGAAAGTTGTATATTTTCTTGAGCGAGACCTTCACTTCATATTTCTAGGAAAACAGTGGGTATAATGGTTAAATAAAATTAATATTAAAATGTATCATATTAAAGATATTGAATATATTTTTTATGATAAAAAATATTTTTTTTGTCCTAAAAATTTAAAAAAAGTGATCGATGAGAGAGATTACCTCTTATTTGAAATGTCTCACATGAATTTACTCTAATGGGATATTGGGTTGTAATTTTGAGAATAAAAAAACATATATAACATGTTTAGGAAAATTTTGATGGTAAATTTTAAGGGTATGGTTTAGATAGATGAATTAATGTGGTGTAATTATGTGAGTAAGGAAGCACCATTTTATAATTGACGTGCATAGGAGTTTTTAAAATTTCTCAAAACATTATTTTATAATAACTTAATTTTCCCAAAAAATACCACCAAATTAAAAGGTATGAGAATATAGGATATGATAAGGATTCAATATCATCAACTAATATTTTTTATAAATTTTTTAGTTTTTATTTTAATCCTTATAATTTTAATTATCCCTTAGTTATCTTATTTTATGTTGAACTATGGTAACAAATTTCCAACATTGAAAATTTATATATTTTACATATATTGTAAAAATTAGAAAATAAATGGAAAAATAGTGTTATTTTAGAACATATAATATTAACTTTTTATTATAGAATTATTTTTATTATATTTTTATAATTTAATAAAATATTTATCCTATAAAATAACATTATTTTCAATTTTGATACTATTCACTATATTTACATGTAAAAATATTCAAAAAAAATCATATTCAACCCAACTATTTTATTATTTCCCTATAATAACATTATAATATATATAATTTATAGATTAAATTAAATTTCAAAAATTATATTACTTTAAATATTGAAAATATCATTTATTTTATTTTTCTATTAATTGAATAATTACAATATCAATGTTGTATAAGGATTTAGGGTAATTATTATATCCTAAAAATTACAAGTATATTACAATATAAATTATAAATAATTTATATTTATAAATAAAATATATATTCTAATGTATCCTCTAGATATATCCACATTAAAAATGTTATTGTTATTTAAAACATGAATGTGACATCTTTTACTTTTAAAGAAATAAAATATTATAAAGGTCATAATCTCATCCAAGTGGCATGAAAATTTAAAATTAAATTTATATCATGAAAATAATATTATTATGTTCCAAATGGACACTTATATTCATTAATAAATAATTTTTCCTCCTATGAGACATAAGATTTATTTAAGACTAATAAATTGACCATTTTTTTCTTTTATTGACTGATATATTATATTTCTAACTTTTAATGATAGGTGTCCATTAAACTACTCAATTTAAATCCTTAGGTATTTTTCTCAGAAAAAAAATCATCTAATAAGAAATAAGATAAAAAATCATGTCCTTATAACTTATTTTTAATCCATATTATCTAATTTCCCCCCTTAACGTGGTAAAAAAATTATGAATGTTACTATTAATTTTATCCAAAAATAAAAGTGACCTTTTCAATAAATTTGGAACCATGGAATTGATATATGAAATCGGTTTTTAAAAACTCAATAAAAAATAATTTTAAATATAATTAATTATAAAACTGAAAAATGAAATAAAAATAGTTTTTTTTCTTCAGAAAAAATGCACTTTTAAATATACAATGCATTTATACTAAAATCAAATATAATCACAGAAAACACATATTTGGATTATTTTATTAATATTTGACAAATTTATATTTAAATTTAATCAAAAACATAATTTTACTTATTAAAACATTAAAGGAAAATATTGTTTTCAAAAAAAAAACCACATTTTTAACTATTCCTTAAAAAATAACTATTTTATGTAATTTATCAGAAAAAATATTTTAATATATTTTTAAAATTATAAATTCAAAAATAAAATTAATTTTATAAAATAAATTATCGATAAAATTTTTAAATTAAAATTTACACATAAAAATGAGAAAAAACAGTTTGTAAGAAAAATAATTTTTGAAGAAATAAATGACTACTAAAAAATGTGTGAATATTATTTAATAAAAAAATATTCATATTTAGTTTATCCATTATATTTATTTCATAACATCGTTATTACTATTAATTCCTAATAGTTTAACCTCTATTATATAATAGACATGTAATATTTTTTTAATATTTCATGGTTCATCTAATCATTATGTTGTGTGTAACATAAGACATCAACGAAACTATATAATTTAAAAATATATTTCCTAAAAATCACGTGGTGTTACATTCCACCCCCATAAAATGAATATATCCTTTGAAATTTAACACTTTGATAGAAGCATACGAGTATACCAAAACCTCATCCCATCCTCAGGTTCCCACCCAGCTTCCCCAAATTAGTGGTTTCACCAATAAACATTAACCATAATACTGGTTTTGCTTTATAAAATGTTTCTCTCTTTTTGAGGATCTCCACTGGTTATACTTCATAAGAAAAATATTTATCCATTATAATAACCTATATGTTTGTTAAATATAAATGATTGGGTATATACTTCTTTAAGAGCGATACATGGAACACATCATGAATTTGAGAGAGGTTCGGTGGCAGTG
This sequence comes from Viscum album, assembly GCA_963277665.1. Classification (NCBI taxonomy): domain Eukaryota; kingdom Viridiplantae; phylum Streptophyta; class Magnoliopsida; order Santalales; family Viscaceae; genus Viscum; species Viscum album. Next base: position 497,544,880 of record OY728132.1, read on the forward strand.
TCAAATGATAATCTACTCTCTCTCTATATGATTAGTTATTTCAAAAGGAACAATATACCAAGGTTTGTGTTTTCACTTCTTTCATTAAAAAATTAAATCATATAAATAACATTTAATCAAAATCATATTTTTATAGGATGTTGATGATTATCAACATAAAATGTCATTCAAATATTTATTATCCTTATAGGTTTTTAATGATTCTAACCATCTATTCCATTTCATGAGGCCACTAAGGTCCCAAAACACATATTTTTTCTACATTATTTTATTACATTGTAGTTATAACCTTACTTAACCAATGTGTTTTGTAAGGAAAAACATGAATTCTCAAGTTTACGATATTGTAACACAAAAATCAACCAGAGGGAGGTGTTGGTCTTGATAACTATATATATAAATAGAAGATGATATTAGTATATCATCTTGATTTTTAAATATTCACTTAGACTGTCCATTTATGATAGAATGATACATATGGCAGAATATCAACTCTGTATTAAGATCTTAAGAGGGATTTCACCAAAACATAGAGGTAAAAATAAAATAAAAATCTGATATAATTTAATATTTTAATTCATGAAACATTACTAATTCATTAATATATATTATGGACATAAAATATAGAGACAAAACCTCTTTGAATTTAGCGTTTAACTTTATAAGGTGATTAAATACAACACATAATTACCTCAATATCATATATAAGATAAACCCTAAAGGATACTAATAATTTTAATCATAGTTCTAAAAATTGTAAATTAATTCCTCCTTGAATATATTACTACATATACAAAACCAATGGGATGTATTTCTATAAATGTGTCATGAAATATACTTAATCATGATAAAATATCATCATGTAAAAACTTAAAAAAGGGTTTCGATAAGTAGATATATGATTATAACTATAAAAATAAACTTAATCTTAAATGCGGATATATACACTTCCAAATGTTATTTAAATCATTAATACTCATACAAGCACTCTTCTTATAGAAAAATTGTTTTATTGGATGCTTAGGCTCATTGTTTTACCATTAAAATATCAAATATGACTTTATTATTCTAGAATCCTTGTAAAAGAAGATAATAAAATTAAATATCTCTAAAGGAATAATAAATATATTTTTATAGGGATCATTCATACAAAATAAAACATGGCCATTGATACTAATGTGGGTGAATAATGGAGTCCTAATTGTCAGTATTCACATCATCAATTGTGATTGCATAATCATTCCCTATGTTATTTTTAATTATAGGTTGTTATGTATTATTATCCACATTATCCATTTAATTAAGGAATTTAATCTCATAATTCAAATATTATTTTACTTGAAACACTGAATTTTTGTTCATGCATTAGTTGGTATCAAATATTCCATTTTAGTAACAGGTCCACTCATCATATTTCAACATTAACAGACCTTAAACCTCAGTTTTCCACTTTTAATACACCTCATTGTTCATTTAAAACAAATACATTGATGTTTATTACAAATTATATGAAATTTAGATGAATGGAATTTATTTTCACTGAATGAATTATTTTATTTTTCATCAGACTTGAAATTTCTTTTAATCTAAAATCTATTAGATAAGTGGGGATCTCCAATTTCAATTTATACTTCTAGTTATAATAGAATGATATAATCATAGATAATAATGTTTCTTATAGATAATTACTTTTAGAGGATTGGTTTCAGGCCACCAAAGAATCAATTAGTTTTATACTCATGAATTATAAATAAATTAGTGGTGTACATTGCAATTGTTATAAAAATTTCATCATAGGTACCACTGGACTCATAATACTTTTTCATCAAATCCAGAAATTGCTTCTCCCGCTTTGTATATAGAATATGTGGAATTTAATTTTGGAATAACATATACATCAACTCATCCCTTTACATGGATTAAATATCTTCCACTTTTCTCATATTCCTTATAATATTCCACTAATGACATGATTTGTCTTATAGATGATAAGCTACTTCAAAAATATTTTCATATACCAATCATTGAATAATTGAAAAATATTTCTTCAATAGTGTCGACTAATTTCATAACCTCAATTAGATTAGAAGACCCACTAAATGAATTATGATGTATCCCAATTAATAATTTAATAGTATAGTATTCCTTCTGTTGATCAATTAGATACTTGGAATAGTTCATAGACTTAGAAAGTTGTGTGAGCAAAGCTGCTTGATTATGCATTCCTAGTCCTATAACATATTATTGATCATGAGGAAAATAATTTCATTATCTTCTTCACACAACATTAATAGGTTCCAAATTCTTCCATCAGATGACTAAAATAGGAAATAAGATTACATGTAATACTAATTACAGAGGATTACAAAATAATTTTGAAATATCATTTATAGAATTTTAAAATTATGATACCTTATTCTATGAAACTTTAGGTCTAACCAACACTCTTAATGATAATTTTCAAAACACTATGATTTTATTATATAAATAGTCTTATATATTGGATTTTTTATAATTGTCTTCTTACACTAATCTCTATGATTTCTTAAATCCAACATTGATTCCAACTATAATGAATTGATATTTATGTACAGAAATACTACATATTATTTTGATGAATAGTAAACGCATAAAAATAAAACATACACTAAAACCATAACAGATTAGTGTCTGTAAGGATGCGATATCTAAAATTTTTATTTTATGAAGGATCATTAAAATCTCACACAAATATTATCTCAAATATTACTCCTCTTAGGCATACCCTACCCATACTTTCTTCATCCAATAGGGGATGAAACAAGAGAAATAGTGATATTAGATGATCAATCATTATAAACATATGAGATATTAGTCCATTATCATATGAAATAATAGTATTAAAATAATGTTATGTGATTATGAACATAAATTACTTAGTAAATACCCTATCTATCATAGTTCTTAAATATGATTCTTTGAATAAACACTATAATTTCAGAAAACATGGACCATAAGAGTGGGGAATCATTATAAATAAATCATGGGTCTTAATATCAAAAAAATTAGTTTTTTTAATAAAATAAATACATAAAACCATTTATTATAAAAATTTTAACTACCAATACCATCAACGTAGTGGATTATGACATTAATAATTATATGGGGGGTGGGAATGCACTATATTCCCATAGAGGATCAAGACCATCGACTTGGTTCCCATTTTTATTTCATGAGATATGAAGATTTATCCAAATATTCGAGAGAGTTATATGTCCCACTAATAATCTTATAATATACATTAATTTTTGTTTTATGTTATCATAAATCATTCATCATATCAAAAACCAGGAAATTAAATGGGTTTCATAAACATTTCAGTATTTCATCACCCATATAAAATTATTGGGATTTGTAGACTACATGTTATCCTGAAAATAAACCATGTTGATAAATAATAAAGATGGTATCATTGTATTAAATACCCATAAATAATATTTTACATAAACTAATGTTTTATTATAAGTAAAATTATTTTTAAAGATCATGAAATTATTCTTGAGAAAAACATTATTTAGATTTTGAAAACAAATTACAGTTGCGCATTTTTAATCGAAAAAATTTACCTAAAAAAGAAAGCATTATGATTGTAACAGATGATTTATAGAAATAATTATTTATGAAAATAGAAAAATATTCTCATTCCATAAATGTTAAAAAAAACATTGTTTCCATATTATTGTTTGAAAAGTGACAATAAATCTTATTTTGAAAAAGATACAAAAATATTCATTTAAAACCTTTTTAAAAAGTAAAAGTTATCTAAATATTAAATTAATAACTCATAATATAATATTAAAAACCTTTATTTAAAATATTTTGAGAATCCATTGACTAGGAATTGAAATATTCTCCTGTTGCAACTTCAATTAAAAAAATACCGAATAATGATGAAATTTTGAGATAAACCCTTACCTCAAGTCTTTAAATTATTTATTCATGTTTAAACAACATGTGGAATGAATATGGATTTATTATTAATTTATTCTATAATTCCAATTCTATCATATCATGAATTATATATTGTGTTATCTTATCACCTGTTTATTGTTAGTTTTATACTAATGTAACAGTTTTCAGTTGTCACTGCTTTATTTTCCACGAATGATTCAATTCTATAGTCTTGGTCTATATACTATTATTTTCATATCATCACATTAATAATTTTAATAATTTTATATAAATAATATTAAAATATTTATAAACATATGTATAATCAATATTTCAAATTAGATGCATAAAATTTAATTACACGGTTCAAGGAGATGGTAGGTCGTAGGTACGTATTAACGTTTTTTTCCATTTTTTCAGTTGAAGGAATGAACAAAAAATAAATAAAAATTTGTAATAAATTACATAGTATTATATATCATAAAAATCGTTAAACCTATCATAATATCAATCCATAATGTATGGTGATAAAGAATAAATTTTATCACTATGTGGAGATAGTAAGGAGTATGTACGCATAATAAATACATTCAATTCTCATTTCAGGGGAGAGATGGTGTATATTGTTATATTAATTGTCATGATATCTTTTATGAATATTGAGCATAATGAATTTATTATTTTATGAAAAATATCACAAATTAATTAGAGGTAAGTAAAATTATAAAAAAGAAATCAAAACATTAGAGTGATTACCTCTTATTCAAAACATCTCCTTTGAAAATCTACTAAAGTGATGTTGGTTTTGTCTTTTGAGAATACCAGTACAAATATAATTTTGAGGGGAACTTTTAGAAGAGAAATTTTTAGGGTATTTTTGAGAAAGAAGGAATAAATTGGTTTAAAGAAGTGAGGGATGAGGTACACTTTTATAATTGAGTTGAGGGAGTATTTTGAAATTTCTAAAAATATTATATTATTATTAATTTATATTCCATAAAAAACAAAATGACTATAGATTCAATGTTAAGATAATTTAATTTTTAATATAGAAAAGTAATATATTTTAGACATGTTTTGGTTATATTTTGAACCTTATCATTATGATTTATCACTAGTTAACCTATTTTATTTATTACTATGTTAAGAACATTTTCAATAGTAAAAGGTTTTAATTTTTCAATATATGTTGTCAATTAGTCCATAAAATTTAAATTCATGTATTTTTCTTCCATATAAAAAATAATTTTAATTTATAAATATTTTTATGGATTTTAAATAAATAAGTAAAATATTAATCCCATTAAATATCATTATTATCATGTTTTATATTATTCCTCACATTGTCTTTTAAAATTATAAAGAAAACATTTCAAATTTGAAAAAATTTATTATATCCATAAAATATCATTGAAATTTAGGGAATTCATGTATCACAAATAATATCTAAAATTAAATTACATTTTATATTGTAATTAGAATTTATTTGATAGTTCTATTAATTGAATGATTATTAATTCAACTTTGTTTTGGCATTTTGGAAAATAATTTAATTGATAAAAATTATAAATAAATTACAATAAGGATGGAAGTTAGATTTATATTTATAAATACTATTCATAGTCTAACATATTCTCTATATTAACCAATATTAATAATTTTATTGTTATAATAATCATGAATGTGACATCTGTTACTTTTCTTTAAATAAAATGTTATAATAATGTGGCCCAAGAAATAATAAATAAAATTATATAATGAAACTTTGTTTTTATGATGAAAACGGAATGTTAGATTCATTCATAATGTACTATTTTCCAATTTGCACCTACAAGTGATATATAATTAAAAGAGAGTGAAATTTTGTGACATTCATTTATTTAAAAACTATATAAGTAATTTCAATGGATGTTTTTCTATTAAACAGCCTAATTTCAAAGTTGAAGAGTTAGTGGTCAGATAATAATATTCATATAAGAAATTGGATGAAAATTTATAGACTTATAACAATTTATTAATCCATATTATACCATTTATCCTTTTCCCTGGTAAGTAAATTTAATAAGGTTACAATTCATATTGACTAAAAACAAAATTGATTTTATAATTTTTTCCCCACAGATTACAATATTTATAATTCATAATTCCATTATTTCATAATTTAATTTAAGATAAAAATATGAAAAATGCAATAAACATTTATTTTCTAAAAAATTATGTTTTAAATATTAAAATATTTTATACTCAATTAAGTACAAAATCCATATAAAAGCCCATAATTGGATTATTTTAAATTAAAATTAGCTACCAAAAAATTTAAAAATATTGAAGAACATATTCTTTCTTTTGAAAAAAATTAAAATAAAATGGCGTTTTCAATATAATTCAGTATTTGTTTGTTATTTCTCAAAAAAATGTTTTTAGAAAATTATCAAAAATTCATTTTTAGATAATATTAATATTATGAATTCAAAATTTAAATTAATTATGTCTAATGTTTTTTCAAGAATATAAATATATAATAATATTTAATCACAAAAATATAAAATTATCTTTTTAAAATAAAACATATTTTCAAAGAATAAAATATATTTACCAAGAACCATGTTATTATTTTCTGAAAATGTAACAATACATTAATATTGAGTTAAACCTTTATATTTATTTCATAAATTATTTGTTCAGATTTATTCATATAAATTTATCAGTTATGATGTAATTGAAATATAATATTTTCATAATATTTCATGGTTCTTCTAAACATGTTGTTTCATGAAACACAAACTATCGACAACATAAAAGTATTCATAATTATATTTTTTATAAAAATAACTAGGTGTTACATGGTTCACTCTAAAAAATTTATAGTAGTGAATGTTTAATCCCAAGGAAATCATTGTTTAATGGTTCCCTTACCGAACTTGGTTAACTCCTCATTCCTTTTCTATTTATCTCCGGAGATATCCATTCTTATATAATGCATTGTAGGAAGATATAAGTTCCACCACCACATAAAAAATAATACATATGTATCCAAAAAGACGATAAAAATGAATCATATCATAAACCATTAAAATAAATGTGTTTCATAAAATATGTAATCATAGAATAACCTATTTATAATTACCAAGTTACATAATAATTTCATCATTTCATAATATCATATAAATAACCCATTCGTAGGGAAAATAAGAATATTATCCATCAATCATATCCAGAGTAAATCATAATATTCATCAAAGTATGTCATTTTAGATGAAAAATGATTTTAAAAGATACATCACTAGGATCATTTTTTGTTGAAAATTTAATTTCATTGAAAATAAAAATAAAAAAAAATAAAAAATACTAAAATGTTACTGAATTAATTTTCTATTAAAATATATTTAAAAACATATAAATTAATCATCTATTAAAAAAGGGTTTTGAAAAAGGTAAACTTTTTTCACTCATTACATGTTAAAATAGTTATTTCTTTTACATTTTTAGAAAATTCCAAACTTGAGATGTTTGAAAAAAATGTGTAGATTCCATTAAAAACATTTTATAAAATGTTAAAATTTGGTAAAAATTTATGAAATAAATCTTTTATAATTTTTTTGTAAAATTATTGAAACAATTTGTTGGAATCAATGTTTTTGGGGAAAAATGTTGACAGAAGAGAGATATAGAGGATTTTTCTTTAAAACATTTTTTAAATATCTTATGCATTTAAATAGAGTGTGCAGAAGTGAATAAATTTATAATAATGACATAAGAAGATAAATATAAAATTCATGCGTTTTTTGAGTGATATATAATAATATTTCATCATTTTAAAAATAATCATAAACAATTTTGAGAAATGATGGATTTTATCCTAAAACTCTCACCACATTGGAAACTAATATCATAAGGTCTATTAATGAATATAATTATACGAAATATAAGATATTGTTAATGTGAATAAATTAATTCTATTACATTTTAATTGGGATGTATATACATATTATAAATGAAGATAGGTGCATAGCATAATTTATATCCCAAAGAATCCAACATGAGGCAAAATCATATACCTAAACTATTGAATTCCATATTATATGTTAAAAAATCTTGTAAAATTAATATATGTTTATTATTAATATATTTATGAAATATAATTATACATATCATAGAATAATTGATTTTATTATGACCATTTATTACCCATTTATTAATAATTATATGTTAGAAACATTTTTGGGAAATAGCTATTTTTTTCATGTATGTTTTGATTTTTTTTAACTTTTTTGAACTTAAACTAATCATGGTTACATAATATTAAAACTTTTATATATTATATAAATATAAAATATTTTCGGTGTATATTTATTTATATTAATTTAAAAAATTTAGAGATCAGAAGTGAAATACATCGTTCATGAAACCAGTAGTCCGTGTGTACATATGAATGTTGTTTAAATTTTTTTGATTTATCTAATGAAAGAAAGGTAAATAATTTATAATTATTAAGGAATAAATATTAAATCATTGATATAATATATTATTATTAAATGAATCCTTATTACCTTACATGTAAATCATGGACAAATCACATCGCTTCGTCAGGTGGTAGTTCGCATACACGCAAGCACCGATTTCATATTCCCCTTAAATGTAAATTAAGATGGTATATGTGATAAGTTAATTATATAAAAAAATTAATATCATTTATTTTATATATAAATATTTTATCCATCATTTTATCCACCAGTGAGAGGTTTTTATGGAAATGAATGACATCAGTTTGCATGGTTGAAGACCACTAGACTCCCAAATGAGGATTTCCTATCAAATTTTATGGAGTTGGAGATGGATATATGTTATTTAATTAAAATAATATAATCATAATATATGGAAAATTAATTTGTCATTATATTACAGTAAATGAATAAAAATTTTATGATTCAAAAAATAAATAAAATAAAAATGTATATTTAAAAACATTAACAATTCTTTAAATGACACATTACTATTAACATAATGCAATCTTATATTGGATTTATGGTCTCATTAAGTATTCAAGGATTCATATAGAATTTTAAGGAATATATTTGGGCTGGAATTCTATCCATAAAATGGTTGTCTATGTGTAAAGGGGGAGGAGTGTGGGTGGCATTTTTTAAGTGGGGGAGATAACACATCTGGTATTTTTGAAAAGAGTAATGTGTACCCATATTTTTAACAATAAAAAATGATCCAAAATGGGTAATTGGAAAACTATAGAGATTGTATTCTCTAAAAAATCCATAATTTGTATTGGACAAGTTAAGTTGTCAGTTTAACCCTTATTTTTAAGTTATACCCAGGGTAAACTCATTTTCACCTAAACTATGATAATTAATTTTTAAAAAATTTAAGCATCATTTTGATGAAAAATTATTTATAAATTATTATATATTATAAACTATTCTTATTAAATTCAGGGAATAAATTTTTATAAATTCAATTTATTTAATTGGAAATGTTTAATTTAATATAAAACCTGCACAATGGATGAGAAATCAAATTTCCAACATAAAATACTCAAATGTTGAAGGGGTTTTTTTAAAAATTAAATATGAAAATGAATAATAATAACTAAATTAGATTAATAGAAACATCATTGAAATATTTTTAATTTTAAGTGCAATTTTTAAAAATTTCCCTTCTAATTTCATTAAATGAAAGGGAATATTTCAATAAAAATCCATCAAAAATCTCACTACGTTATTTTTGAAACGATGATTTAAAAAATATTTTTTTTATCCAATTTATTTTCAAAATATTTAAAAAAGTACATGAATTATTTATTCACAAAAATAAATAATAATTATTTTGTATGAATATTATTTCTGAATAATATAATGACTTTTCAAAAAAATTATGTACCTTTTTATCAATATGTGATGCATATATAAAAACATTATAGAAAATATTAAAAATTTGGTTATTTTTATTAATTAGTATACTATTAATAGATAGGTAATAATGATCATGTTTAAATAAAAATATTAATATACTATCATGGATTGTTACCACTCGGTGTTCTGTATAAATCTAGCTATCAAGGAAATTAATGTTTTTAGAAAAATTATAAAATCTAATGGAGTTACATTCTACCCCCATAATCCGAATATCATTATCGGTATTTTTTTCAATCTGATACCGAAATAGGAGGATACACTTACCACATCGTATAATTTTGTTACCACATATCTTCCTAAATCTTGTGGTTTCCCCACAAATAATGATGATGTTTGTGTTCTTATTTCATAAAGCATTCATTATTTGATCTAGAATCACCACTAGGTTTCTCTATTAAGTAATATTAAGATATATATGTACGAAATAATATTTTAGTACATATAAAGGTTGAATTATGTACTTACTCATTAGATATACATGGAACACATCAGGAACATGAGAGTGGTTTCATAGAAGAACCAGCTTAAATGGTGGAATCTTGATATGATCATGAATTTCCATGTTACCAATACACATAGAGAATAGTTTTTCCTTATTTCCAAATTTATTTCATTCTTATTGGGATATATTCGTAGAAAAAACATATCACAAAAATCAAATTTCAAAGCAATTGGTGATTGTTAGTATGAATTTTATAGAAATAATTTTCTACCCTTTTATAATTTATAATGGCCCTAACCTTATTCGAAAATTATTTAGCTATCTGAGTTTCTAATAGCTTTATTTTATCAAATTTTTACTAACAAATTAGATCTCAAAACTTCTTTCTATAGTGTTATTCTTGATAAAAAAATTAATTATTGAAACAAATATATTATTTTATGAAAAAACAACTTGAGGAAGGTGTCAATCCCAATCAACTTTAGGATCCGGGGAAAAATCTCTACATATCATTTAGTAGTTTAATTTTTTGTTGGACTGAACATAAATCAATTAATATCACATAATTATTAAACTAAACTATATATCAAAAAATTATCGAATACTTGTTGAGGAATAATGAGCGAAAAATAGAGTCCAAATATATATAATTGAATGTGGAACTCTATTAAATCTTAAAACATCTTTAATGTATATCAAAAAAATATTTTCTAGATAGAAATATTCTATATTAGTGATTAATTATTCTTAATTAAAAATAAAATTTACTACCATCTATATATAATTATTCCTTTTATAATTTTTGGGGATTATTATTACAAAATCAATGGCGATGTTTTCCAAATTCAATTCTTGTATGGGTATGTTATGTAACATCCCCTTAGAATTTTTTCTATCATCTTTAATGTGTTGACATACAAATAATAACGAAACCGGTTTTTAAAAAATTTTCTTCATTCCACCCCACTAAAACACTATTTCTAATGTCTTTACATATTTGTTCTTATAGTATGAATTGAGAAGGATGAACTTAAAGATTCCTCAAAAAACTCTTACAAAAAATTTAATAAGGATTGAGCACATTCACGGTTCCTAAAAATTATTATTTCATCATGATAAAGGTTAAACTAAGGACCATTTTTAGCCTTCTTTTTCAAAACATTATATTCTTTCAGTTCCTATTTAATGTTCACATAGACAGATGGTTGAACATTCAATTAATAAATATAATATTTTTCCACTTCCTTTAAGATTTCTAGATCCATCATTTTGAAAATATGAAAATTATAATATTTTTAGATCCTCATCATAGATAATCATGCATGATCCATTATTTCTCAAAGAATCAGCCTCCTTGATTTATTTCTATGGGTGTTAATGTATTGAGAAGAAATAATATTTAATCAAATACAACTTTCTTATTTGGTTCATATTAAACTCTTTCTCATGGAATATATACTAAAAATTTTTCATCATAATACTTATAAAACATTTCACCATTAATATAACTTCCCTAAATAATAATATAAAACATAACAAATATATCTCCAAATAAATATTTGGTTAATTTTTCTCTTTAACCATGAATTATTGTGATGTATAAGCTATACCCATTCCATTTTTAAAAATAATACATCCAAATACCTTCTAAAATATTTCTGAAAAATTAAAACCCTTTCTTTACTATAGGATAATTTAACCACATTTTCACTTACTAATAACCTAATTAGTTTCTGGAAATTTTCCTCACATTCATAAATCAATAGGTTCTTGGCTCCTATCTGAGTTAACATGGTGATTTTATTAGATAATATTTAAAAATACTCTATAAACCATTGATAATATCATGAAATACAATGAAAATAATGTATTTGATTCTCCATTGTTGGTATGTTCCAATAATCAATATCATCCATCCTTGATGGATCAGTTGGTTTAAACTCTTGTGAGATTATATGACCCACAAATGAACCGTTTTTCATCCAAAATTTTCAAATTGAAATTTTTACGTATAGTTTCTTCTTCCATAAGTGATTCAGTAAACTTTTCATGTAATCTTGAGGATTTTTCATTCACTTTGAATAGATGATAAATTATTCTGTAAACAATACCACCAAATGGTCAAGGTATTCTCTAAATAAAATATTCATTAAATCTATAATTACAGAGTGTAAATTAATAATAATGATTGTAATCAATATATATTCATAGTTTCCAGAATGCTGATAAATCATGAAAGGAATTTAGATCCACATATTTTATAAAATAAATCATAAATATGTGGTAGATGAAAAATATTCTTGATCGTGATTTTTTGTTCCAATTAATAAATTTAGAGTCACATCAATCCGTTATTCTTTATAAAAAAAGAATAGGTGAACCCTAAGGTTACATAGTTGTCAATATTAATCCCATTTCAATTTTACCTTGATGTTTCTTATTTTATTCGTAAAACATAATCATGAACATTTTATAGGGAGTCTTTGAAATAAAAATTTCTCCAGGTTTGTGTTGTACTTAGAACTAAAAATATTTTTTTGCATGGTAAGGAAACTCTTATTTAATACCATAAAAAACTCCCTCACAATATTCATATCATTAATTTTGGTTTTCTCCCCAACCACTAGTGATAAGTGCACCTACTGAATAAGAATCAAAACCCCTTCAATGGATTTTATTTCCATTGGAATTTTATATTTACCATCTCATTGATAAATGATACTAAGTTGGTCTAGAATATCAAATGTTACTTCCCCTCCTTAGAAATTAAAAGGGGATTTATATATAAGAAGTAATTGAATTATTATGGTAACAAAAATTTAAACCAGAATAAGAATGAAATTATTTATAGGAATCACATTCTAAAAACATCAAAAGATGAGGAATCATATACCTTATATTCAATTATTTTACCATTAGGTGTTTTAACTGATAATTATATTTCTAATCATTAGGGTGGAATCTGGATACTCTTATCAAGTTATTTAGAAATTAATTAATGGAATTATTTAGAGAAAAATAAGAAATTATAAGTTCTAAATGGATGGTAAGTGTTCTTTTCATAATTATATTATCACATATCTCATTAAAAAAATTTATCATAAGAGGTTTCACATTGTCTCTAGACATATTGGGTTTCTGATGTTGATATTACTCATTAACCATTGGGTGTGGTAAATGGTTATCATAATTCTTATACTCTATGTATTAAATACACTAGAGTGTTGGTGGATTATTTTGTGGAGTTTTATCTCTATAGGTATCATTTTTTATCCTATTCTAATCACAATAGCATTCAATTTTCAAATAAAATTCAAGTTCACACTCAAAACATTCACTAGAACCAATAAGACAATTACTACTATGTTTATTTAAACACTTTAATCATAAATGGAATATCATTTTCCTCACTATGTGGTTTTTAATGTATACTTAAACTCTAAATTACGTTTCTTTTCAAAACCATGATATTCATTGGTAACTCTAATCTTTATTTCCTCTTTGAGAAAACATCAAACAGTTTATTCATAATTACTAAATTCTATTATGTCTAAATATATTTCTAGGATTGGTATTAAATCACTAAAAAATCGATCTACCAAACATTTAGGTTACGTGATGTTTCAAGAATCATACCTCAGAACTCATGTAAAAGGATCCTCATAAGTATCTATATATTCATCATCCTTTTACTTTTTCTCGAGGAATTTATTCTCCATTTTGGTATGAATAATTTTATGGATGTATTTATTGAAATACTATTTTCTAAACTCATCCCCAAATATGAAGTTAATTAAATCATTCTCACTTTAATTCTTGATAGGATTCCTCCGTTGAAGATATTTTCATTCCGAATGGTAGATAATAAAAATTATCATTTTTTGGTTCTAAACACTGGAAAATTGAAAATATATTTTCTATTATACAAAACAATGATTTTGTGACTACATGTTTAGTGGATCTAATAAAGGAAGGTGAATTTTTCCCCATGAAGCACTCAACAGATCATTATTACCAACTTTTCTCATTTGTATGTTAATAATGATTCATAACATGAGAATATTGTTTGATTATAGAAATGATATTTTTCATTCTAGCTCTAACAATGAATGACTAATCAAGAGGGAAATTAGTGCACTGTGAATCTCACTGATAATTAACATTTTTTGGGTTCTATCCATTGAATAAAACTAAAAATAATTGTGAAAGAAAAATTAATCATAGTGAGAAACCACATAATCATGGAATATCACTTTTGAAATGTTTACATCATGGAACCAACATTTTAATCTATGACATCATAGGATTAACATAGGTCATTAATGGTCATTATTCACATTAATCATGATGGAATGAAATTTTTTTATAAATCCCCCATGAATATACCTTAGGATTGTAAAACTAGGTGGGTTATGAAGCTCATTGGCTTGTACCATGTGATGAATTCTTCCATCTCTATGCACCATTTTTGGAGTTATTACCCCAAGATACATCTTTCCCAAATCAATATCTAATTATAGTATCCAAAGAACAATGTAATATCATGGAAACCACTTCTTCTATACTTTTCAAAAATTCCAAGACTTTTTCTAATGATTTGAATCATACCTAAAATTAGCATTAGACATATCATTAGACATATCCTATGGTATCTCATAGATGTTTTCTCATCCCAATTTTCAATGACCTGCTACTCCTAACTCTAATACCAACTGTAAAGATCAAAAAAATCATACATAATTATTTCATATTAATAGATAGATATTGAATACATTACATAATGATCTATTCTAGAATCATTTAGGTCTAGTAAATTTGGATACTATGACACATAAATAACTAGTCCATAAGTGAGTTACGTTATCTCAAACTATGTAATTCTCAACTAAACCCCTTCATAGACATATCATACATAGTAACATTCATCATAACCTATGGAAAGGAAACATAATAAATGGAGGTCTCTAAGTATGGTAAAAATGGGTATTTTATCATATCATAAGGGTAAGGGTATAAGAAAAAGATAATAAAATTTAAAAACCATACCCTGCATATCGTAGACGAATAAAGTATAATGATTTCATAAATCATGGTAGTTCACAATACATGATTGATAATTGATTCAACGAACATGAACCATGAGAACAAAAATTGGCATACCAGATATATTTGATTCTTACACATAGTTATAAAAAAATCATATATTTAGTAGTACAAGGATAATTTTCAATACTATCATAGTATAATGGGTTCACTCCCAAAACCATTATAGTAGTAATGGATTATAGAGACCCTATTTTTCCATGTATGAATATAAAATATTTCAACACATATATCCAGTGACTAGAACATAGAAGGAATGTGATTGCGATTTCTATTGTTCTTGTATTTATTTTTATACAAATATTAAATATATTTTATATTTCACATGCATTGTTTGTTAATGAAAATGTCATAACTCTTAAGGATAATATTAGATCAGAAATCGGATACAACTATTGTGTACAACATGAATTCATTACCTTATACATGAACTAAAAAAGGAAGGAGTTTGATGTTAAGTATCTCAGCCATTGGATGAATATTCCATGGATAAATTAGTTATATTAATTATTTTTTTTATATAAATGACTTAAAAATATTTTTATATGAATAATAAAATTGTGAATCATAGAGGGTTATCTTCATAAACCATGGGAGAATTATTGACCTTCTTTCCCTCCTTTCAATGGCGAATCACCTTAGGTGATGAAAAAAGCTAGACTATATAATATGAAAGTGAAAAGAATGGATAAAATTCATCTGATAATATTTTACTAATTTGTTTGATAATGAATTTTCATATCTTTATATAAGAATCATCAATGTATGGATTATACCTTTTTAATTTAATTAATTTAGATGATCAATTCCATTCATGGACTTCTACCAAATATAGCATGACCGTGGGCATATGTATTGTAATTTTAATTGTATATATTTTTGTTCTAACTCAAATATCCACATTCTTGATCATTTTCTAAGAACCTGTAACCAATAGTGGTTAATTGTTTTTGCGTATTTCACCCCTAATTTTCATCACATTACAAAATATTTTTACCATATAGTCCATATTCGACATTGTTGAATGGTACTGAAATTGATTGGACCCTTGGAATCATGAAGAAGTGACATATAGGGGACATATTTAATGTTCTGGGATATATCTAGGGGTTTCTATGAGTCATGAGGGATACTTTTTACATTATCAGGTCAAATAATCAATGATTGATGTATTGTAGGACTGTTAAATTGATCAAAGAACCATCATCCTATTGGGTACTGATTTCTGGCCACCGGATGGTCAGAAATGACAGATCTGGACTATATGCACTGATCATAGGAGGAATTCAGGTGAGAGATATGGAAGAATGGTCAAATGAAATGTGTGGAGCACTGATATGAGAAACTATGAAAAAATATAACACTTTTCCCCTTATCATTGGATTTATAAGGTCTTGGAATGTTACGTATCCATTAATAACATCCCGAAGATTCCAAAGGCTCGAAATAAATTCCATGGGATTCAGTAAATAGGTGGGAACAATTTTCCATTGGAGAAAAATATAACCAATTAACTATAAATAACCAAAATAAATGACTACATGATGTATGTTATCAAATAATGTCTACTAAAACATTTAATTTATATCAAAACCAACCAAAGATTACTATAATGGATGATAACAGAATCAGTGTACATAGTGGAGGTCATAACTATAAAAACTTAAAGAAGACCAAATAAGTAAAAATATCCACATTCCCCATGATCTAATTCCATTAAAATCCCAAGTATCAAAATATAGTAATAAATATTTTGGATACTTAACCTTTTACCATTCCTTGGTAAACAACATATTCAAAGGCACCATGTTCAAAAGTATTGGTGAGTAATGAAACTCAGTAGATTTTCTCCAATGACTTCCCTAATAACACCACTATGAGAGAACATGTTGGAATAATTTATATATAACAATCTCTATGAAATAATTTGTAAAATAGTTTATATAAAAATATACAAAATTTCCCAATTAAACCTTATTATATATACAAAATCAAGTTCCAAGGAAAACAATCAATAAATACTTTATACCATTTTCACAAATTCAATTTTGGAATAACTATTCCTTTCCACACATCCACACATCCAAAAATGCATGAAAACTAGACGTCCCTATACATGTATGTTGTCTATAAAACTTCCACTATGTCATCACTTAGTAGACCACTTTTATAGGGTTACATCACACACATATCTGTCATATCCTTTTGATGGGAGAACATCATGCCCTTATCCATTCCAATGCATACGAGCACACTCTACAAAACAATTAAAAACCATGAAATCCCAATATTGAACAAAAATATTTCAATAAAAAAATAACACTTTTTAAAACCATTTTTATAAGCAGAAAAACAACAATCATTTTAAAATCATCCTTTTAAAATCATTTTACTACAATATCATTCCAACAAAACATCAAATTTACCAATTTCCACAAAATATCACCCAATGGGGTTTTAGAAAAAATTGAATACTGGATACATAAAAAATTTGAAGAAAACCCATGAATTTAAATAAAATTATCCATATTCTAGATATAGGCATCTAGATTAAATCCACTATCCTTGGGAAATTTTATAAACCATAAATGACCGAAAAAAGAACAACGAATCTGGGATGATTCACTATGAACCCACCACAAATATCTTCTCTTATTATAATTTAAGAAAATTATAATAATATTTATCACCAACTATATTCGATATAGCCACATAATAAGTATATATATGATATTTATAGATATAATAATGTATAAATAAGAAAAATCACTAATAATGACCAAGTACGAAGTGTTATTAAAAGAATCCGGCTTCAAATCACAAATAAAAGACTTTGGATTTAATTATATCAATGGTAGAAACATCCTTGACCATTGGGAGGAGATAAAATTGAGATAGCACTGGATGGGTGAAAAAATGTAGAGAGTTAAAGGAAAAATCATGATAGGTCCGTGGTTTTAGGATCACAATTTCAAACCATGTAGGGTTAATTGCACTATTAGGAAAACTGTGAAATAACCAAGCGCTAGCCTATGTCAAAAATAGAAACCATTCACAGTTTGGTCACATGATTTCCAAACCATGTCCTAGCTATCTCAAATCCCTTGGTCTCAAGATTACCAACTTATCATTGTTTCTCCTTAGTGGATTCCTGGTTTGGTAAAACCATGCACTACCTGTACGCCTTCCCTTTTTCTCTCGGCTCACTATGCATGGTTTTCTGTATGTCTTTCATGGATTTCCCAAACTAATCTATATATATTTCACCTACAGGAAATAAAATAAAACAATTAAAAAGTTATTTAAACTCTTTCAAACATCAAACATATACTTTACATACATAAATAGAATAAATAATGGGTTACATACATGAAACTGGGAGGCTACATTATCCCTACTACTAGTGCTTCCATCCTCAAAAGTTACAAAATCACATCATGCTAAAATATTTTTAGCCATTACTCATTCATTTATGTAACTCATTCCCATGACTATTCATGTATTTGACCATTTTCCACAAAACCTAGAGGAGACAGATGCTCAATCCATGCAAGACTTTCTATATCCTATGCACAATCCACAATGGGATATATTCCAACAATGATTCTAACTATAATTAAACATGATCCAATAGAATAACATGGTCAAGGTCAATAAGACTACTTTTCAAATGATACATTTGAATCAAATTGTGCATACACTAAACCACAATGGCAATGAAATGTGATATGACACCTCACCAACTTGTTCAAGTATTTCAAAAGGGTATTTGTATTGAGGAGATTCCATGAACTTCTTTGCAAAAAAAATGATTTCCAAGCCTCATAGAGGTCCCCAAGAACACATGGCCTCTCACATTGAAGAACAATGTCCATTGATTATGATCCACATATGATTTATGATGACTTTTATTCGTCTGTATCCATTTTATGGTCAACTAAATCTTCTCAATTTTTTCTTTGACAAGGCTCAACCCAACTAATGTAGTCTTACTATTTCCTACCAAAAAAGGGTAAAAAAAATAAGGATTCCAATAAAATTCTTATAATAGATCAAATTTTCATCAAGGCGCGATAAATTGTTTTACATTATAACTCCACTAATGGTACATTTTGTTCCCCTGAGTCATAAAAATCCATTATAGAATCCTCGATCATGCCTTCAAAAGTCTATAACGTCCTTTCAGATTTCTTGTCTTTCTGAGGATGATACGAAATAATCATAGTCAACTAAGTCCCAAGGTAATTCTATAATTATTTCTTAAAAGGATATGTAAACATAGGATCTATAATGAACAATATCTAAACTGGTATTCCATATCTCTTTAAAAACATCCCAGATATAGATTTTTGGCAAGACCTCCATAGTATGAGTTCCACGATTAGGGATGAAATGTGCATACATTATGAAATGATCCAATATAATCCATATGGAATCATGTTTCTGAACCATTCTTGGTAGTCCTGATACAAAATTCATTGATATCTTCTCCCATTTCCACACTGGAATAGTTGAATATTTCCTCCTACCTGGTGAAAATTGATTCCCTTCCCTAACATGCTCACAATTTATGCATCTCAAGACAAACTCTACCATTATTTTTCATGTCGACCATACAAAACTGTTATTTCATTGACTTATACATTTTCTATATTCTAAGATGAATACACAATCTAGAATGGTGGTAAACCTGAAGAAGTTGTTTCTAAAAATCCATAGGTATGACAACCAGATTTCTGAACCACATGCTTGAACTCTCATATAGCTTCCATCCCCCAATATATCCCCACCATTTAGTTTTTTACCATGTAGCGACACATCCTGCATCATATACCTATGTTTCTTTAAACATCTTAAAAAACGTGAACCACTGAAATTGGAATGAAAACAACAACTTCACTTCGTTCTTCACATTCCAAGTGCATGCCGGCCAGGACCAACAACAATTACCACTTATCATAAGCTTATTTTTCCAACTGTGCATAAGAAATTAAACTCAATTTGACTTCCACAAAATTTAATTTACCCACTAATGATTCCCCATATGATTTCATTTTATCATGCTCTAGAATATTTCATACACACTCTCATTATGTGGTTATTTGAATCACATTTGAAACATACCCTTTTACTATTAGGTCATGGATGAAGTTTATCTGATCTTGATTTCTAATTTTTATCCATGCTCCCACATTGGAAAAAAGATTACCTATTAATCATGATCCTAACATTATATTTCCTAAAATTTCCTATGGACATCAACAAACTTCCTCTTCCACTAGCTCCTAATATGTCGTTTTTTCCACTATATCTCTATTCACTATCCCTATATAATCCATTATAGAAAACATTTCAATCTTCATGTGAATCTCCCACCTCATCCCTGAATCAAAAATACGTTCCTTCAAGGATTCACTAGAAGTATCTTTCGATGAAATGCTATATAAATTCATGAATTTAACCACAGATTTCCTAATATAAATATTTTCTTGATTCAAGACGAATATTTCTGCCATCCTTTGAATTCTGAACATGTGAGGATAGAATTTTTTTAGTTGATAATGTTCTTAAAATAGTCCCATGAATGGCCTTGATCTATTTTGTCATGATTATATAAATACCACCACTGACAAGAAGTATCTCCCAGCATGTAAGTCTCTAATTTGAATTTCTATTTTTCTTTTGTTCTAATGAAAGGAATGATACGATTCATCATTTTTATCCACACCTCTATCTTTTACACTTCTGAATCACCCTGAATGATCGGTGATTTTTTATTCTAGAATTGGGAGAAATGATCCAATTTCCTTGGATCATACCTCCTATTATATGTATCTATATCTTGAAAATCTTGAACCATACATTGAATTAGATGTTGGTTCCCGTGTGGCTTAGGTGCATCAACATTCTCTGTAGCTTCCACCTATCATTTTCAAGGAATCATACTAAGTTAAATTTCTAGAAACAAAAAAATTCCATAAGTCTCACTCCCTATTAACTGATGTAATATTATTTAAAATTCTATCACACCATATTATTACAAAAATTCATTCCAAACATGAACATTGAACATATTAACAAAAATTTTAAAATTTTCATCATGTTTTCGAAAATCAAACCATAATCAAAATTTCACAATCAAACCACTTTCAAGTAATTCCAATTGAAATTTATATCAACCTTTACTAAAAATAATAATTTTTTCACCAATTCCAAAATCATTACCCAAAATGATGTATTTTCTCCTAGTGGGAAGTCATTATTAAATTGTATGTCATTCTTATATTATTATCTAAAACTATGACAAGGAGATTCCAAATCCTAAAATTTTCTCCAATAAAATTATGTATGTAAATCCATGGTTTCATAATGTTTATTAAAAAAAGTTTAGCTAAATATTTTTATTCCATATATTTCTTGTCCTGATAATATGACTCATTTCTCCTAATGTGATAAAGGGAATAGTCAATATTGAATATAAACTCAAATGCTATCAACCAAATCCAATTATAAGATAAATCATTCTAGAATGATATAATTAAGGTCTAATCTGATGCCATTTGTAATGTTGTATCCCTTACCATTGGTTTGAGAAGGAGGTGAAATGTTACTTGTCCTTCATCAATTTCAACAAGATTCAAAAGCCTGGAAATGAATGCTAAGGGATTCATTAAATAATTTGTGGTTGATTTTCCCATAGATTAAAAAACTACCAACCAAGAAAACAAAACCAAATGAACTATTATATAATGCATGATATCAATGAATAAAACTCAAACATTTCATTTATATAAAAACCAACCAAATAGTACCAAAATAGAAGACAAAAATATTAAAGTACACAACATAATACAAAACCATCAAAAATCAATAATAAAAAAAATTCCAAAGCTCCACAGGATTTATTCTTCTATTATAGTGTCTGTTTATGTATCAGGAGGTACTACTATGTATGTGTTATACATTACTTTTTACAATGTCCTAGTAAACAACACATACAAAGGCTCCAATGATCCAATGTAGGGGTGAGTAATGAAACTCAATAGATTTTTCCTGAATGAATTCCACACTCATGAAATTATGATAGAAAATGATAGAAAACCTTATATAATGTTGTTTATATAAAAAAAATTATAAAATTTATTATGTCAAAATATAAAAAAGTGTCAATCAAAAGAAAACATCTAAAAAATTCTTTAATTTTTATTTCACAAGTTCTATCAGAGAATTACCACTGAAATCTACATATCCACACATCCAACCATGAATGTGACCTAGAACATCGTACCCTCGTGTGTGGTGAGTCACCCTTCCACTAATTTTTCACTTATCTTACAAATTTTATTGGGGTACTTCCCACCTGTATCAATTATAATTTTTTCATGTAGGTAATTATTTTCTTGTTCCATCAGAGTGCATTTAAACACACACCACACAAAATTACCAACCCATTCCAACCAAATTGTTCCCAATAAAATTTAAATAAAACAAAATATTTATTGAAAATGATTTTTCCTATCAATGATCTCATAAATAATTATAAAATTATTATTTTGAAATCATGATACCTGAATCTATTCCCAAAAAAGAAAATCAACTTCCACAAACTATAAATCAAGTGGGTTTTTATCAAAAAACGAATAGTGTATAGGAAAAAAATTTCATGATAAAACATGGATTTTAATTAATGAATTTATATTTGAAATATAGTAGTTTAGAGTGAATCCACATTCCTTTAGAAAATAATGGAAATTATAAACGGAATGAAAAGTGGAAATGAATATTGGTTGAATCTACATGAACCAAACCTAGATACCTTCCCCTAACATAATACAATAAAAAAATAATCATACATCGAATAAAATTTGATATATAAAACCACAGAAGTTTTAGATTTAAGAAAATGATAGAGATAGAGCCTTAGATCAATGAAAAAGCACCATGAACGACCAATAATGAAGGCATACTGCAAGAGTCCAACATCTAATCACCAAGAGAATCCCCTGGATGACATCCAGATTGATTGTAGAAGGTTCCAAGATATTTTTAAAGAGTGAAAATATAGTTAGTGCTACATAGGAGAAAAATTTTGGAGATAGAGACCAAAATTGTCTGAGATCCACAATTTCACGATCTCACTTTTCACCCATGAATGGTTTGTCTCATAGTTGAATCCATGCACTAACTATGTGGCAGCCACTACCCCAATAAGGAACCTCACAAGGTTGGTAGAGAAGGTTTCGAAACCATGTCGTACCTATTCCAAATCCAAATTTCTCATGATTTTCCCACATACCATGATTTATGCTTGGTTGAGGCACAGTTTGAGAAAACTACTCACCACAAGTGAAACTTCCCTTTTCCCCCAAATTCACTACGTATATTTTTCTATAAGTGTTTCATGGTTTTCCCAAACCATTCTCAAGCAATGTACCATAATAAAAATGAAAAAAAACACCCCAAATGTCTTCCAAGCTATCTTAAACATCACCCATAGAATTACATACTTAATAGCATAAATAAATGGTTACTTACATGAAACCGCGGGTGTTATAGAAACCAAGCTACAAATCATTTACTATGATGAAAACACAATATAGATCCACATGGATACAATAGCTAGGTTTTTTGGAATTCATATGGATAGGACACTATGAAGACTTCCGAAACAATGTGTACCCCCTTTCTCATGAGGATGAGAACTGTGGTAGAGCACACCTATTGGCTTATTCCATTTTCTCAAGTACATGGACAAGGAAAAAAGAAGACATTTAGAACCTCTAATGAAGAGGTTTTTCATGTATTAATGTAAATGAACACATGATAGAGTACAAAAATGCTTCCTGGATACATAGACTTAGCTAGGAACATGGGAGGAACCCAAGTGGAATTGAAAAACCATGTATATCCTTTATAGACCATGTAACCATACACAATTGGTTTCCATGTACCTCCAAGGAAATTTCCAGGTAAAGGAGTGGGACCACATGCCATGTGTGTCCCCCCATATTCCATGTACCACTATGTTACATTTGACGAAACATCAATATTCCCCATATCATTCATCTAGATTCATATTTTGTCATGTGAGTAGCCTATCATATGTTTTTTTCACATAGATGTGAGATTCCCTTTATTATGGATTCTGAGATATGATCCAGATTTTTAGTGGCATTTATCTTAGTTAGGTTACTCCTGATGATGGTAGTGATTAGGTGGGATCACCATATACATCATATAGAGTGTAACACATCATCATGAAGGGTGTGTCTCTTCTAAATCTATTTAAAAATTGGAGCCACCAATTATATATTTTTTGGGTCCTCAATGACTATATTTGAACCCCCATATCGGACGAGGGTGTGGGTCCTTAGCCTATAGAGTGGAACCACCCATCAGCATGAACATGGGTCCCCTAAAACTACTTATATAGTGGAGCTCATATCTAATAGGGAGAAAATTCTCATTGAAATTTAAAGAGTATATTCCACCATAAATTTCATCTGACCCTCTATATAAAAAATCCCTATAAAATAAAATCAAAAAAAAATTGAAAACACCTTGGCCATATAATAGGGTAATTGAGTCTTATGTTGAGTAGTGAACCATTTTCATATTTTATGCTTCCTTTAGAGCTTATATCTTATTTGGTATCATGACATGAGGTGTGTTCTTAGAATATATAGAGTTATTTCACTACAATGTCCTCGAGTCATACACCTTGAAGGTGGAACTGACCATTATATCGAGATAAGGTATTTGATTCATTAATATTTCCTCAATTTGTTCCACATTTAACATCACCAACTATTACAAAATTGGGCAGTAACACTCAAAATTGAAAGATTTTTATACACATGATGTAGTTTATTTAGCATGACTCAAGGTCTGCACCTACAATTTTTGTTCTTACCCATGAGTTATAAGAGCATCACCATCCTCTATTCCTAGGGGATGGAATCATTTAGGATACTATGTAATGGATAGAATGCATTTTATCTACCTTTAAGAATATAGAGATTTCATTTGAGAGCAGTTTGAAGCTCACCACCTAAATATTGTGTAATCTTACCTAGAACTGAGGGTATCCAGTCTATTTATTATCTGGAATGGGAATTTTTTACTTAAATTCATACTCATTTTCTTAATATTTTCTTAATATTTTAGAGATAATAGATATAGTTTTTTCATGAACATGGATTAGGGTTCCATGTCTATTGAAGAATATTTAGCATGTTTCTAGGAGATTCAACACATTGAAGTTGTTTTTGTTGGTGATGAGATATCGTGAGTGAAATTATTCTAGGATGGGATCAGTTATGTCATCCACTATTTGGTGAATTTATTTCTCAAATCTACATTTTCTGAGATAATGAACCAAGCAATTATCACTAAGCACAACATTAGGGAGGCAAAAAATAAAAGGCACATAGGTTCAGTGATGAGATGGGGAAGTAGTTCTTTGAGCCTCTAGAAGTGTATCCTTGAGGTTTCTCATTAGAGATGTTAAATCCAAAGTATTTTCACTAGTAGTTTTTATATATTTCATCCATCTATATGAAAGGGGAATGTGATGACACTATGTGATAGAGTCCCACTATAATGTCATTCTTGTGGCCAGATGTGCAATCTTTAGAAGATTTTCCTGAAAATATCACCACATTATAGTAGAAATGGACACACATTAGCTGCATATTTAGAAGAAATATTAGTGGATCCATGTTATGAAAAAATATTGAGTATCATTGGCTGAGCAGGATAATGCGGAGGTCATGGAATGTTTAAAAATACTTCCTATTTTCAGTTTCCGTAGAAGATAAATACTCATGGAAGTCCAGTTATAACATAGGTCAATGGATCTTTCACATTTCATGCACTGAAATAGATACCCAAGTAAAAGTTTCCAAAACCATCTACTAATTGATAAAATATTCTAGTTTATTATACTTTTATATATTCCTTTTTCAATATAGGTTCTTCATACTCTTTTATCATAGTATAAATTATAGACATAATTGGCCTAGAAATTCCATAAATTTATGGTGTGATGACCATAGACATGTCATTAGATGGATACTTAGTTAGTATGAGAAAATATATCGATATTCTAATTGAATAGGTATGTTATCATTTCATATGGTACATACTCATCCTTAAGATGATGGGATTAAATTTAGTTATACAAATTGACTAATTGGTCCAATATTCTTCCTATATGGATTGATATCGTTGTAGGTTATCGTTTACATCACCTGATAGAGATAGTTATCATAATAAGGGTGAGATGAGTTACCATGATGGTTGAGCTGGAAATGAAAAACATGGGTTTGGATGAGTGACAACCTAGATCGTCAATCTTTTCATGGATGATTGAATAGTTCATGTGATATATTTTCTACTAATGGTGAATCATTTTTAGTATGTATTTATAGATGAGTTATGTTGAATACATTGTGAGAGTGATGGAGAGATTAAAATATAACTAATTCTAGGAGAATATATATTATCTATTCCTCAATAATGGATGGCGTCTATGGAGATCCTGTAGATGAAGATATATTAAAATGGCTCTAAATATAAGGGATTTATTCATCCCAATAATTCACCTTGGAGTTTACCCATACTTTTTTCCAAAAGGACGATGAATCCCTCAGAAATTTTTTGCACTATTAATGGTTGAATCTGCATTAATTTTAGAACTAATAAAAATTTCCTCTAATAAGTGATCTCTTCGACAAGATCTGAGGAGAAATAGTATTCTCAGAGATGACTTGGTATTGGGTTATCATCATGAGTGACTTTGTACTTTAGAAATACCATATATGGATTTTCAAATACTTTAATGTTTATATTAATATATATTTATGACTTTGGGTCTTACAAATATGTATTTTTTTTATGGACATGATGAATATTATTATCCAAACCTATCTTGATTCATCTCTCATGGGTTTTCTAAATGATATCATCGTATATTCTAAATTATGAACCGACCATGATAAAACTATTTAAATCATATTTAGTGAAATAAGAGAGAATATTTTATGTGATATGATTAGAAAGATTCACATATGGATCACAAAGGTTCACTTATTAGGCCATATTATCTTTGAATCAATACTATCTGTTGACACAGATAATGTGACTATTTTTGTTTCCTAAGAGCATACACAGAACATTTTTTATATATGTAGATTCTTTGGGGTTCCTATATATTATAGAAATTTCATATAGGATTTCGTAATCCTTATGACACCTATAACTGGTTTGACTAAGAAGGTTGTGATGTTATAATACTTTTATGTGTGTGACTATTATTTTTAGGAGTTGAAAGGATGGCTAGCTTCAATGCCAATATTTAATCTTTCAGAGATAAGAAAATGTTATAGATTTTTTTATGATGCATTAGGCATCACGATAGTTGATGTATTGATGCTAGATTATTGATTCATTACACATGGGTCTTGGAAGTTGAGTCCTGACAAGTGAAATTGTTGAACGCATGATCTCAATCCAACAATGGTCATTCATGACATGTGTTCCAGAAAAAAAATTAGCTAATGTTAAGTTTCTATTCGAGGTTTATAGACCACAAGTGAATCAAATATATCATTATGAATTTTATATTTAATCGTATACAATAAATATATCTCAAATTACATCAATATTTTATCATTGATCTATCCTATATGATTGGAATGTGTAAAGATGTAGTTTATGTGTTTTACCAAAAAACACTGGCATAAGGAATTTAGGAAGGAAGTGATGAATAGATATTGATATCCCTCTTTTTTTACATTCATAGGAAATATCATGTGATTCACAAGATGTATTTTCTTATAGCCTCAGTAGTTAACTATTCACTCTAGGATAGGGTAAAGATATAGAAGTTTCCAAACCCTGAAGGGTTGGTCCTATAATAGAGTTTTTTAGGTGAGGAAATGCATCTATATTTTTATTTTGATGGCGATTAAATCCTTCATATATGTGGGAGTATCTATTTTTCTACATATATGAGTGAGTATTTGATAGGATAATCTCATGTTTTTTAGTAGGAAGTTCACCAAGGTAATCCAAGATGTTTTAGTATATGTATCTCCAAGCCTGGTGTTCTAGGATAAAATATCATATAGTGGGTTTTATCACTAGTTTGTATACCTATTATTAGGTGAAAGAATTATACTAGTGACCCAATGGCATGTTATACCCATTTCTGATAATTTAATAGAAATAGTTTGAAATCACAATGTATTTTATGACTTGTTTACTAAGGCCACCTTATGGTTGTGATGTGTTTTGGGTAGTTGTAGATTGTCTAATGTATGTAGCATTCTTCCTTCCAATCCATGAGACCTTATTAGTTGATGATGTTACCCACAAATATATTTATTTGATTAAACACCTACATGGGGTACCACACTCTATATTTTTAGATAAGAAATCCCAATTTACATCTGGAATCTAGAAAGGGTTATTGAATTTTCTATGTTTAAAGGTGTGTATGACCATATCATTCTATCCTTTGAATGATGGATAGTCAGAATGGATAATATAGGTTCTTGAGTATATAATCTAAAAATTCATCCTTGATTTCAATGGATCATGGGAGTATTATATCTTTCTCCATTATTCTTCCTATAGTAATATCATTTTGGCAACAATTCTGATGTCTAAATATGAGGCCTTTAATGTTTAGCCAATTATTTCACCTTTGTTCTAGAATGAGATATGAGAGGCAATAATACTTTGTCCCCACCTCATATAATAGTCATTAGAGAAGGTGAATTTGATCAAAAATCATATAGATAGTGCTCAGTCTAGAAAAAAATTATATGTAAACCTCCATCGATGAACTTTGGAGTTTGAAATCAGATATTGTGTTTTCTAGCAGGTATCACCCTAAAAAGGGATTATGAGGATGTGGAGAAAATGTATGTTGTTTTCTTAGATTTTTATAAATTTAGAAGTCATAGAGAGACTTAGTATGGTAGAAAATGTGATTCTATTACCTCATATGGACCATTACGTTCACTACATTTTCTATTTTTCATAATTTCTCCATTACCTTCCGGAACCATCTCATTATTTTTATCTGGAGGATACTATGTTAAATGATGTTGATTACTTTTATTATTATCTTATAAACATCATTTAATATAGCATGAAGGATATCAATGGATGGTCAGTCCCTTTAGTACAGTTGAAATAGAATTATTGATGTGTACCCGATAAGAAATGGGGTCAAGTGACTGTTATATGTTATTGTTGGCCAGATTTATTCTCATATAATGTTAAACCACCCTTGGAAGTGAAATTTAGTGATGATTTCTTTTATGGGGGGAGATTTTAAGAACCTTTTTTTTTCTTTCACAGTATGTATCATTTTATTTTTCATATAATTATATTTATTTGACCTAATTTTAATGCATAGTAAGTATATGTAAGAAACATGTTTGGTCAAGGATTTTTCATAAATCCGAGCCCCATATCTTTTACAAAATATCTAGAAAACATAGTAAGCCCAAAATATGTATCCTATTCAACAAATTTGGAGTAAAACATGTTGCGTGTTCATTTCATAGCAGTGGACCTCATCGTTTTCCATTACCATGAAACCTTAGCATCATGACCAAAAAAAAATGTTTCCATTTTTAATAGAAGAAAATGGAATTTCCTATTACAGTTTCTCAAACCATGCACATGAACTATGTGATACCCATCTATAGATAGTAATCCATCCATGGTTACAACTTGGTTTGGGAAATTTTGTGGCCAAACCATATTCCCATTAAATGATTGGTAAATTAAACACATTCCCTTAAAATATTTATAATCATAAACCCCATTTTATTTCGTCTTTCAATGGTTAACCCCTTCATTTTTATAAAGATTAATGCTACTCCCATTGAATACATCTAGGATTTTGGATAAATAACCTATCAGACTACTAAAATACATCAATTCACACCATTGTATTTTTCCAAGTAATATATCCAATCCATAGGATTTATTCATCATTTTTCATTCTATCAATAATGTAATTTTGGTGTGAGCTAATATTCCCAAAAGTTATTCCATTATTCAATTATTTTATTTTTAACAGATCTAGGCCAAATTAAGAGTCGATATAGGATGAAACTTCTACTACAGGGATAAGGTAGGTGTTCTTAGATTTTTCCCTCAATATCTTTTTTTATAAATCATTTCATTTTTTTGAATGAGAGTTTTATAAATAATTTATTACTTAATGAATATAAATTAAAATAAATTGACTAGATTTTGTTTTAAAAAAATATTTCTACATATTGACACCATTGAAGGTTGAGGCCACAACACAAACTACCCACATAGGGAGTGTTAATTATTTATGTCATTGGTGTCCTATATTGAGATTATTTAGAGCACCATTTAGGTGTGCTCTACTTAACCATTGATATGGTACGTTATTTGAGTTAAATAAATTTATGTCAAATTATTATATATCTTGTATGTGTCCATAGATATAACATGGATCCTTTTTATATTGAAACCTGAATTAGTAACTAGTTGCATGTACACTTTTACCTAGTCACGTATGATGAGAGGTAATTGAAGGAAACTGAAAAAAATTTATATGGAATAAGTTTTTCATGGACTATGATTACATATTAATATAAATTAAATGAGTATAAGGTTAATAATTCATTTTAGGATTTTGCAACTTTGTTGGAAAAGTATGACTTGGGTTTGCCTTGGATTCCTAATATAATTCCTTGAGAACATAGAGGATTTCATTCTGAATCATTGATTCAATTTTTTGGATATACCAAAAAAATAATCAGATAATTAAATTATTATATCGATTCCTCAATGATATACTAGATATTAACATGAAATCATTTCAATATATTATAATTCCTCTGGCACAGTTTTGGATTCATCTTGATGTCATTGATCAGACATCACCATGTATTAAAAAACTGAGTCTTATACGTGTTATTAATATTAGTTCATTCATCAATTTATAAAATTTGGTTTTAATAATTTAATATATAAGGATCATTATTCAACTATTCAATTTCATAACATATGTTATCTTTATAAATGTAGTAAGCACTATTTCTTGAATAAAAAAATAAATCCATACAAATCTAAAGAAGATATGGAAATAATATTCTTATTAATTTTAGGATCATAATAGAAATCCTTAAAAAATCATTTCATCAATATCAGATGGTAGTCTCAAATAGCTATTATAGGCATCCTGGCTCTATTGGAAACAAAAATTTCAACCTAATGTCTTATAATCTTTAAAATCTACATTGTTCTTATATTTGGTTACAAATGTTTTCACCCAATCCCATATCTAATAAACACATTGAATATTTGGAATTATTAAACTCAATAATGAAAACACATGAATCATTCAGTAAAATAGTTGGATGGGTGAAATTCCTCTTCCCATGTCCATGTTTTCCGCATTAAAAATATACCGCTTCATGTCCCCTTCCATATATATGAATATTATTTTTCATTGAAGGAATTTTAATTAGATTAATAGATTTTTGATGAGTCTTATGACTATTTATATATTCTTACTGTTTTTAGTTTCCATAAGAAAAATGGGGTTTTAGGCCCCATGTCATTATCAATATGGAGAATATGTTTAAAAAGATACGATAATGATTTCTCACAATTTCACATATAATTACACATTATAAAAATTGATACGATTTGTGAAACATGCGATAACATGAGATATATGAACTATTCATCAGGGATCATAAAACCCATAATGTTTTGGTTCTCAATATATGTGATAACATTGACTAAAGGTTCACCATTCGGTACTGAATCCCCAAAAATTCACGTGAATAATTCATTATAGGTCTCAAATCTCTCTAATCTCAGTTTCTCTTAATTTTAATCCTTAAGGGAGAAACATTGATATATGTATAAATTCCCACATAATTCATTGAATGCTCATTGTACTTAGAGGATCGAATAAAACTATTTTCATCAATAACATAATCCATATTATTCAATTAGAGATGTACTTATTCTTCACTTCCCTCTTTAAAAATTTACATAGGATGTGGGGTTTCCAGTAGGTATAATTAATTATTTTTATATAGTATAAGATTAAAGTGCTTATCGAATACTAGGAAATTAACACTGGTTATAAATTCATCCTTCTCTAGTATGAATCATAGTAAAAATGTAATGTCCTTTGATTTTCTATTTATATAAATTATGAGAAAATTACTAGTACTTATTTTTATTAAAAAATCACACTAAAAATTATATTTAATTAAATTTTATCAATATGAAACGATTTTTTGAAACCGAATATCCATATCCATTAGTTTTGGAATATCTTTTCACTTATATATTCTAGTGAAAAGGATCTATATACCGATTATCATAAACATAAAATGAGTGTGTGAGGATATTTAAAATGGTTTAATATTGGTATCACATTCCACCTATATTTATGTGTAGTTCATAAATCTTTTGAGTGAACTCCCAAAATCTGAAATGGTTTTGTAAAATTATTTCCTCAAGATTTTCCTCTTAGGTACCCAATGTAATTCCTTTGAAGTCAACCCTTATAGTCAAATAGGTCAGGTCATCCCAAAACATCAATCTATTGTATTTTTATAATTGAAAGCACTGCAACATGGTTTATTCATATACATTAAACTTTGAGTTCAATTCCAGCTTATATAGTGGAAGACTGAGATTCCATAATATTTTAGTTTGAGGGATTTTTACCCTTATGTTTAAATCACATTTTATTATTTTACATGACTTGTAAATATTAATTTTATTTTAATTATGTGATGAACTATGCCTAATAAAATATTTACACAAATAATGGTTATGTTTTATTACTTATTGCTTGAATGTTAATTAATTTAGTTGGTTATTACACATAATTTCCAGGAATAACAATTAAATGTGAAATAAAAAGTAATTAAAAATTAGTGCCATGATTCAGATATTTTTTGTTATGTTAGTTGATATAGATATTGATAAAATAACCATTGACCCTATAGTAAAACACATTGAACCATAATGTGGTCCATGTTACATCATACCTTATTTAATTCTATGTATCAACATATTTGGTTTCACCTCAAATATTTGAATCAAGCTGTTTCATATCTCTAAGGATCCCCATCTTAACATATTATTTCACTGAAACATAGGTGAGGGTATCCAATGGATTCGATAAATGGGGTTTATATAAATGAATATATGGAAATGAAGTCCCTTACCTATTATTTTGGTGGAAGGAATCAGTATCCATCAATAAAACATAAATGATAACATATGGATAATTAAAAATAATATTATTATATATAAGGGTTGGTCTAATATCATGATCATCCACAAATAAACATTAAATGAGCATAATTTCACATATTTTTATCAATTACTTCAATTCATTTTTTTAATTAAGATAATATTCTATGAATTAAACCAATTTATTAAAAAAATATCAATTTCATCAAGTATATTTACAGATCTCTAGATATCTATCAAGATATAGCTATCTAGATAGTAATATATATATATCTCTGAAGAAATAACTTTGTTGATATATCAGTAGATATATCCTTATAGATATATCAATAGGTATATTCCCATATATTTCTATCTATATATATAGACATACCTTATAATAACTTTTCCAAGATATATCACTTGATAACATTCTAAATATATCACTAGATGAATTTCCTTAAATATATATATATATAACAAAATATCCCTATATATATATATATAACTTTAGATATCTCTAGATATCTTTCATGATAAATCTCTATAAATATTACTACATATGTTTTCAAGATATATCTTGAGAAATCTATCTTATCTGATTACAGATTCTGTTATTGAGAATGAATAACACAAGAAATGATGATGTTGGATTATTAAAAAGAACCAATTAACTTATATGAAAATGATGAAAACTAAAATTAATCAATGAATACTAAATAATTATAAATTAAACATATGATCTCTCTTATACAACTTGTTGTATCCGAGTTTAATGGATGCATCATTTTAGGGTATTACCAACACAAGTTTTTTTCTTCAATCACATGTAATTATTCCAATGAATGATCATGATATCATGTACAATGAAAAAATTAGGTTAAATAGACAATATTAGCATTATGTAATTATAGGGATAGAATCTTTACATTTTATTCATATTTAATTTATAAGCTGATATAGAATTACCAAATATTTTAATTCATCTATTTTTGAATATACAATGGAATGAAATTCATTTCACCATACTTTTTTTATGATAATCACATATAGAATCAAGCTATTAGTGATCCAAATAGTCAACACAATCTCAGATCATCATTGTATAACTGTGGGGTGCTAGCACATGTGATCATGATTGGATGTGGTTCTTCTGGTTGATCAGATTAGTTCTCTTCCTCAATAATGAATAACCCATTTTGTTCTATCTCGATATTGATATAGTGGGAGTCGATAGATCTCTCAATATATTGATACAATTTCAAATTATCCATTGTTCTCACCATGTGAATATGGTATATGATAAAACTAGATAATTTTTGAAAACTTGTTTAGATTTGGAAAATCACACAGAATACCCCAATAGGCATTAATATTCATAAATGAACTCATGTAATTTAATGTTGATATTAATATTATCAATCTATTGACACATGAATAAATTACCAATATATATAATTATCATTTATACTATTCAGAATATTAAACGTAGTTAGCATTCCCTCATCAACATTAACTGATCCATGAATAATATTTAGTTAAATAAATGTCACATCAAAATTCTATGATAAATTTAATAAATAGTATATTTTACATACAAAAAAATATTATATATTATGATCATTTAAATAACTTTATTAATTATAATATATTTTGATTACATTACCATGATTAACCAAACTCAAATTAATATTATTTATTATAAATGATTAAATTCAATACATGAATGTATTTTAGATTGTATATAAAAATAATATGTGACCCTATATGCATAATTCTTTGCACTAATAGTTATAATTGATAGATATCTTGAGTCTGAATGTAGAAATATGGAAATGAATCCATAGATAAATAAGATAATGTTTCAACAAAGTTTAACCTCCTATGAACATTAACCATGGAATAAAAACATTTTACCATCATATCTATTATCAAGAAGGATGTATGCTGGTGCCATTAACCAATATTACCTATGAATATTTATTGGAAATTCCATAATATAATTCAACCACTAAAGTCCATGAAGATAGTTTTTTATAGGAGCTCTATTCCACTAATGGTTATGAGATAACTACATATGTGAGGGTAAATAAGGGATAAATCCTTCCATGGATGATCCATTAATTAAAGATTAATCATGACACACCAAACATACCCTACCAAGATATGAACCTTTGTAATCACATTTTTTTCAATACATCAAAGTGAATGATTCATAATATCTAATAAATATAATCATAATGTCTAAGGAAAAATAAAAACATCCACATATATGAATATCCAGGGACACATGGAAATAAAATTTTCTTTAGTTGACGTATGTGTTCTCATAACATCATATCGTAGAGATTTCTGAAGTATAACTCTAGTATATGGTGTCTAAATTTATTATGAGAATACTATCTTTGATATAATATATTTTCAATGGGAAATCAAAAAATATCATTCATCTGTATAACAAGGTTCGGGAATAATGTTGTTCAACATCTATGTTCTCATCATAGTGGGGAACTTCTATAACTTATCATCATGGAATATTTTCTATGAACATTTTAACAGATTAATATAATGATGAAGTGTAATCAAGATGTGATAAGAAAACATATTTAATAAAGAAAAAATTTAATCAAGTATTAA
This sequence comes from Viscum album, assembly GCA_963277665.1. NCBI lineage: Eukaryota > Viridiplantae > Streptophyta > Magnoliopsida > Santalales > Viscaceae > Viscum > Viscum album. The sequence goes on from OY728132.1 coordinate 497,581,186, forward strand.
ACATGAAGGTTCATGGGAACCAACTCCAATACATCACCACCATTAGGGAGATAACAATCAATGGTGTTGAATATTTTGAGAAATACATTATGAAAAACAAAAACTATGATGTAAAACGAAAATAATAATCATGTATTATATATATTCTATGTTTATTCCAATGAAATTAAATACATAACCAATTTTGGATCAACTATTCTACAATATTCTAATAGCATGGGTCTTAAGAACATAACTTATCTTATCTAGATTTGAAATTTTTATAATTTTTTATGTAAGAGATGATCCATAAGGATCCCAAAAACACATCTCAATGGAAAAACATGATCTAATTTAGTCTTAGAGTACACAAGAATTTTATCCAAAATAATAATAATAAATGTTTCAATAAACTCATGGATATTCTTGTTCATAAGTTACATTAATATAGTATGAGAATTTTTTAGGCAAAATACCATCATACGGTACTCAATATGGACATACTTGTTTAAATAATCCATCATTGAAATATGAATCTAATTGATTATGATATCATGGTGTCTAAGAAATTTATCAATTTTTAATAACCAAATTTCAAAATTCAACTAATTGACGAAATCATCAGTAAAGTGAATCGGATACAAATTATTGAAAATTACACAATTGAACATTCGATAATCAGTATATAAGTGGTGTATCACATAAATTTTTTTTGGAAAAGGGAACATGGGTTACCCAAGGTCATTCAACCAAGAATATAAAACCCATTGGATCATAAGGGAACCATTTGAATATTTAGTTATTTCATCTCATCCAAAGCTATATAGAAACATGGAATAAATATCGACTGACTAACTAATTGTAGGTCAATTTAATATTCTACTTCTATTTCCAAAGGTAAACCTTAAATGTTATATAAAAACACATTATAAAATTCACTAGCTTATATTATTATCACACCATTGAATGAATCCAATATTAGATTATCTAAAAACATTGAAATAAAACTACCATAATCCAGAAGAGGTGGTTTATACCAATAGGTCCATGGATCATACACACATTGAATCCTATGGGAGTTCCCATATAGGAAAATAAAAACTACTAACCATTGAAAACAATAAATATAGGGAATGATAAAAATTAACCAACATATCTTTCGAATAACAGATATGAATTATATGTTGAAAACCTAGAAATCCCAATCTTTTTGGATGTCACCAGTAATGAACTAACAAGAGGAGAATCTGAAACCCATCCCATTTATATTCCCAATAGGTGTTTATAATTCCATGTTGAATATAATGAGTTCTATTGAATGTTTTAAAAGATCCACCATAAATGTTGATAAGAAGGGAGGAGAGGCACATGTATCAAATAAATCATCATTTATTATCTATGTTATAGATATGGTACCATTAATAGTTCAATACACAAATTGAACTCAAATAGAGACTTGTATAATAAATTTACCAACATTGTTAATGAAGAATGTGAGATGATACCTATTGTATATAATGCATTTGACTTCAACACATGTCCTATTGGTGCCCACAAGCTTGTTTAAAATCATAGAGAAGAAAAAACCCAGTAGAACACCTATAAGTGACCGTGATGTCCACATGGGTTTCCAACCTTTGGAGGAATAGAATAAAAAAATTTGTGCCCCTTCACATTAAATTGGTTACCATTAATAACTAACCATATAATGTGCTAAATGAAATGGATTCTGAGATGAAAAACTTTTTTTTCTTCTATGGAAATTTTCTTTAACATCTTCCTATTAAATGAACAAATGAAGATTCCACCCTATGTAAGAATTGTTTTTGTCTGCCCTGATTATTCGACCAAGTCAATGGCATCAATCCTTTCTTAATCCACCACCTCATTATTTATTGAAATCATTTTCATGAATTATTTTGACAATATATATGTCCAATTACGTATATAAGATATTTCACACATTATCTTTTCATTTGACACAACCTCATTTAAAAATAATGATATATCAGTAAAGTAGATTGTGTATTCCATAACAATCTAATTCCCTAGATTTTGTTTTAGAATTTACATGTATTTCTATAAATTCATAAAATACTTGTATAATGGTTCGGTAAAGATGGACTTGAATTAATTACATTCCAATGGATCCAGATTCTATTAAAAAAACAGAATTCCACAAACTTCTACTCAATCCTTATAGCATGAATACGTTACATATCACCTTGACATGACCAGGGGCCTACAAGAATTGAATGAATCAATCAATGTTCTGGAAATAATAATCAAGTGAATATCATTATTAACATGCACATAAAATGGTTTACTTCAAAGAAACCTCTATGATTGATTCATATTAATGTCCCTTTGATTTTTCAATCCCCTATCCTAAAATTGGTAAGGTATCACAACCTGTTTCATAGATCAGAATGAATGATAATAATAATAAATGAGGTTTTAATAAAGTAAATAATATTTCATTCAAGGTATCTCTAAAGGAATTATTATAGTTTCTTCTTAGTGGTATAGTACTACACTAAATAGAATATGGATATATTTCAGCATGATATCCAATAATCAATTCTGACATAAAATGATAAATTCTTTAAAAATTATATATAAAAATGGAAACAAATACCAGGGCCAAAACACATTTAATCCCTAAAGACACATTTCTTGACCACCTTTGGTAACATAGGTCTCATTATGATAAGAGATATCCAAGTACTCTCTCACAACCATACCCTTATTTACCAAAATTCATATCGTATATCTACTATGAAATCAGTAAATATCATACTAATGATGGAAACATACAAACTCCCTTTTGATACATAATTTTCATTATATGACCTTTTTTCCAAAAAAATATGGAAATTGGATAGGTTATGATATGGAATGAAAGGATTTCCTAAACCATTTGGGTTTGTGACATGTGACTGGGAATCTAAGAACTACCATTGGGAATGATTTCTCCTCATAATAAAAAAATATATCATAAGAGTAATATGGAGAATGAAAATATTACAAAAGCACAAATAGTGGATTAGATACAAATTTATGAACAAATAAAATCAAAATCCACAAAACCAATCCAAAGTGATTGAAAAGGAAAAACCATATCCATGTAAGATATAGTCACCACCTTACTCCCATACCCTACTAAAAATAAAACCCACTATCACCACTTTTCACCTTTCCCATACTTTCATTGGATAAAACATAATCTATATACACCCAATAGATTGTACAGGGTGTGATAAGAACAATACAAGTTGGATCCAAAAATTATTTACTTGATCAATAATTATAAAATAAAATAATTATTCTCATGTATATAATGATAAGAAACTAGATATTGTTTTACCTAATTTTATAATCAAAATTGAAAATATGCCTTTTCACTATTTATAGAGATACACATATTCTGTTTTTTCAAGGAAATTAGATAAAAAATATAAATAGGCATTTTCTAAGATAAACATAATGGAAAAATATTTTATGATTCACATTAGTTCAATGTTATTGAGGATCCTCATATAATAATGTGATCATAATGACACCAAGTCTTCATATAAACATAGAATAATAGATCTAGGGGGATAGATTTCACATGTGTGTGTGAACCCTAGACCCTAATTTGACCCCCTGTTGTACACATTTCCATAGAAGAATATGTCCTGGGGATAAAATATAAATCTTTGGAATTTTTTTCATATATTTAAAACCATATTTACATCTTTAATTTATTGGTATCAATTTTTCCACATGTTTAAGAAATGTATAACAAGATTTGGAAACTTTTATGGGTGTTTGGAGTCTATTTGGATCAAAATGTGAAACACCACAGAAATATTTCAAGCTACTATGGTCCCTATTTTTTATCTGTGTGAAATGTGAATGAAAAAATGGTTGGACATTCCATGTATGATTTTTAGTTCTCATGAATGTTTAATGTCTTCCATGACTTAGTTCACCTCACCATGTAATTTTAGAGTCTATGGTGAAGAAAAATGGTATGTGATAATGCAACACACTATAGGAAAATATTTCTCACATGTTGTTCAAGAAGACCATGGCCATGATATTTGTAATTATGATGAATGTTGAAATAGTCCTGATGTTTTTGAAATGGAAAAAATGGCTTCTAATTAAATCTCTCTTTATGATACATGTTTTTGTTATCATACCATGTTCAATCATAATGAGGGGATAATTAATTCCTTTCTATTTCATTTTCCTTTGATTAACCACTCTATTCTCCTCCCCTTATAGGGATTATTGTTTTTTGAGTCTTAATGAAAGACAAACACTTGGTTCTATAGCCTTTATCCTTATTATGAATTCTATATTATTTTTGTCGATCATGTAGTTAATTGCTAATATATATATATATATATATATATATATATATATATACGGTATCCTTATATTATTCTTTGATGATTATTATAGTTTTAGGTGTCCTAGTGGTTATCTCTATTGTGCAATACTTCTTCTAGACAAATTCTCATATCCTTCTTCAGAAATTAGGGATTTATTTTTTTGTCGATTAAAATGTGGTTTTCATGTAGTTCATTGTAGGTTGTCATATAATTAGTGTAACAAGAAACATTACTAATGATCTTAGGCATTTTAATAAGTCTTCATGATGTATATGTTGTTTAGTATTCTATAATGATCTTGTTGTAATAATTTTTTGATGTTCCTATCATAGACCTTCCATTATATCACTCTCTTGTGGCATTGGATATATTACTCAAGGTTTCCATTATGGTATTGTTTTGGTTGACTACATTCATGGTGATCCTTTACATCAATGTCTATGACCTTGAAGTAGGATGTTACATTCCATTTATATTTCATGTTTATATTTTTTTGTTTAATATGATATTTTATAGACTATGAGTCCATGTTTTATGTTTTAACACATTAGTATGTGCAAATAATTAGACAAAATTTTATGTTGGATCACATATATGTATACATGAATATAGATACTCATGATTCATATGATACCCTTTTAATGTCATATTATTCCATATATGTTCTTTGGGCATAGCTAGTGGAATATATGATTTAGTGACCAGGTTGGCAGGTGACACAGAGAGACCAAGAATAATCCTTAATAGGATATGTGTAGAAGACATGACTCATTGGAATAGGATATCATAGGATGGTTTCAACATCATAATAACATGTATATGGGAATTCCATATCACATTTGGATGATTTTGAATTTATACTAGTGCGATATACAAAGGAGAGAATCCTCATGTATGATGAAGTATCCATTATCCAAGTGTAATAAGGATGAATACCCTCATAAGAAAAAATGTAAGCAAGATTCATGGGAAATTAATTCCATAAATTTTGAAAAGGAATTGTTCCTCAATGGTGGAACATTTTATTTAATTGTAGATGGATTTGAATTTCATTAAAAGAAAAAAATACCTTAAAATTGGTCATGAGTTATGTATTTTATGGTGAAAGATGTTACATGGAATGATCTATGTCATGTTTTACAAAAATAAAACTATTCAATACATTCCCCTATGAGTGTAGGACCAAGGATTGTGGTTTCATGGTTAGTTCACATTCACATAATTTATGATTTTTTGTATTATTATGTGTACAATTTCTTTTACATCAATTGATACTTGCTTATAAACATATGATATTCTGTTAAGGATAAATTTTTGGTTTACTGTTAAATTTATACTCTCACCATGCATGGTAATCTCAATTATTGAGAAAAAATCAGGGTTAGGGATACATAAAAGGGAAAGGATCAATCAATAGGTGAGCCAAAAGATAAAACATCGTGATTTGAGGTGGTACCAAAATATATTCTTTACAGATATTGTGGTGTTTTATTTTCTTACATGCAATCGACATAATCTTATTGATAATGAAATTTGGGGGTCTAAATTTTAAATTTATTATAAATTGAGATACATCCCACTTCATTTGTTTTATAATTGTTAATTTATTCTATTGTTTTATTATTTATAACATTATTTATATATATTGAGGGTATAGTCACCGTAATTATTAAATTCATACCCATCCTTTTAGTTAGAAATCTATTTCATATTGGGAGGAATGTTTGGGGATATGTTTTATTCCATAAACAACCCAATGATATATGATATTGAATTTAAAATTGTTACCATATTCAGGAGGTGTCTCTCAAACTTTTTTTTAGGTTAATGTATAATAAATCTATTGGAATGAAACTCAGGTTGGGGAATTACAATATTCATGGAATGTTCATTTGTAACGGACCTCTGAGTTACCTGTGATTGGATTTATGATATAGTTTTATCAGATTTTTCTGCATCTCTGTATCATTATTAGGCATATAAGATCACATTCTATATATATAACACTTCTCTTCTATATAGTAATTATTTAATTATATACCTTGACTTTTTTATCTATGAAAGATATCATTATTTATCAATTGACTAATATATACATATATATTTGAATATTTTATTTTAACATCAATATTATTCTATGTTTTATATAGAAATGATTATGAAAATATTCTTGGTAAAGAGGGATCATATTGATCCTCAATCGTATTATAAAGGTTATATGTTCTATATTTGAAACTATTCAGATAGGTATTTTTGGAAAAATTAAATTTTTATTCTTAAAAATACTTAATATACTATAATAAAATAATTATGGGAATTATGAAATAGTAGTTTGGAATTTCTTAATAATACCACCCTAAATATTTTTGATTTCTCCTATTCTGGATGAATCACTTGATCCTATGTAGGATATGATAAATGATGAATTAGGGTGATCTCTAACACATTCTATGGTCGATTAGGTGGTGAAAAATCGTATCTTGTAGTCGTAAAATTATTAATGAATTCTTATTGACAACATAAAATATAGTATCCTCTATCATTCCATGGAACTAGTGGCCCTCAGAATACTGGGAAATTAACTAATATCATAGAAGGATTCTGTCACCCAGTTGATACCCCCAATGTTATAAAAAAGAATATTTTATCATTTATACATCAAGGTCCTTCAATGAGGTTGTTGGGTGTCATGCTATAAGTACGTAGGTGTGAAGGTCTTACATAAAAGGTATTCAAGGATCTATTCATCAAAAAATTCTTCCATAGAACACTAATGGTGAATCAATACCATCGTTTTATGGATATTATGCCATGTGTGATGTCAATTTCAACATACTCAGATCATTTAATATATATTATTTGATTTTATCATCTTTTTTGTTGATATGAGGTACATAAGGATAGGAGTTTTTATAAAATATTTGTCACGACCCGTCCTCAGGGCCCGTGCTGTGACTACCCCAAGCCCGCCTTCCATAGGCCAGGGGCTGGCGACTAGCACAAAGGCGTAAATCCCAATAACTGGGAAGGCATTGCCTTTATAAAAGTAAACAAAACACCACAGAGTACAAGCAGAAGTAAAACACTACGTACAAAAGAAAGTGCTAAAATGAAAATGGGCCAGAATACAAACCCAACTGAAAGTACAGCTACAACTGAACAAAAGTACAATAGAAAGAGACAAACAGCTAGAAGAAAGGAAGAATCTCCTGGGTCGTCCACCTTGGATCCTTCCTGAAGGGTAGGTACAGATAGTGAAACAACTGGATCATCCACCACGTATCCTACCTGTAGGGTAGGTACAGAGAGCCTCCACAACGCTCTCGCCTGTCCACCTCCTCCGAGTGTCTTCTCCCTGTGATGTCCACCTCCGGATTCTGACTCGTTCTGTGGTCCACCTCCGGGTACCGTCCAGTCCTCGAACACTCGACCTCTGCCAGCGCTGCCCCTCATCTGCAACCAACAAAACGAGGTGCGGGCATATCCCGTGAAGGTGTGAGTATACAATACTCAATAGGGACCCCGATAACCTCAAGGTCTCACTAAAACCAACAAGGATAACCATAGAGAAGATCTCAAAAGATAACCTCTACTTAGGTATATGCCCATACATATACCTAAGTCATCAAGTAACCCATCTCAATCATGAGGAAACACAAAGTTTATGAAATCAACGGATATCCACTACCCAGGTATATGCCCTTACGTATACATAAGTTATCAAGTGACCCATCTCAATCATGAGTTAAACACAATGGTCAAAGATTCATCTCAAGCCTGGATTTTCATTATCGAAACCGTAACTGCTGAAGAGCCCCGTCTCTGGAGTGTCCATTGGTCCTATTACGACTCTGAGGTACTGCTCACTAACCTAAGACTGTTGAGGTAGTCATCCTGTCGAGTACTTTGGGCCTACTACTACAACAAAGTGCTTCCCACCATGGGTCTTTCGCTACAACCAAGCGCTCCCCCTCACATCCTCCAGAGGTACTCCTTCTGTTGAGTACCGCGGGTCTGCTGCTACAACCAAGTGATCCTCCGCCGTGGGTCTGCCGCTACAACCAAGCGCTCCCCCTCATAGCCTCCAGAGGTACTCCTTCTGTTGAGTACCGCGGGTCTTCCTCTACGACCAAGTGCTCCTCCACCGTGGGTCTGCCACTACAACCAAGCGCTGGCCACTGGGCTATCCGAAACACACCGAGTCGATCGGTCAAGCAGTCGTCAGGTCTCAGCCGGCTACACGGTCTTCGTACTCCGCACGCTCGTCTCTAGGAGAGTCCACTCCACAATCTACTGGTCTATACTCCAAGTATCACAAAGTCCCACGAAAAGTATCTCAAAGGACCGCCTCATCATAGGGGTCTCAACGCAGCAGACAGCGCGTCAATTAGACACTCGTTCTGTGTGTTATTAGCCTTTTCGTCCCAGGGGACCGGCTGGTTTCGTGTACGAACCAACCTGACTGTATCTCAAATGTACCCCGAACTCACATAGGTTATACTCATAGGGACCGTTTCTGAACGTGATCACCAACGCCGCTGACAGTTCGTCAAACGGACGTCCGGTCTGAAAGATATCAAATTTTTCGTTCATGGGCCCGGTTGGTTTCATGTACGAACCAACCCGACCATATCTCAAATGTACCCCGAAATCACATAGGGTATACTCATAGGGACCGTTTCTCAACGTGATCACCAATGCCGCTGACGGTTCGTCAAATGGACGTCCGGTCTGAAAGTTATCAACTTTTTCGTTCCAGGGGCCCAGTTGGATTTCGGGTAAAATTCAACCCAGCCACTATCCAACTGCATCCAAACCACTGGAGAAGTATGAAAAATGTTCCATCTCAACAAGAGGAATCCAACAAAGTTGACGGCACATCAATCAGACGTTCGGAGCTCAAGATATAAGTGTTTCCGCTCCGAGGGCCCGGTTGGTTTCGTATCCGAACCGACCCGGCCGATCCCAAAGTTTTCTGAAACGTTGAGTGTAATATACTGAAATGACTGCCTTGATCCAAGGATCTCATCGCAACTAATGGTGCGTCGATCGGAGGTCTGTAGCCCATGTTATGGGTGTTCGAACGGAAACAATCTGAAATGGGGGGTCTGGGCCCGGCCCAGCCCGGCCCAACCCCCCTGGGTCGGCCCGAATCGGGTTGACCTGACCCGAGTCTGGGTCCGGCCCATCAGGACGTGGCGCGGCCCGGCCGCATGGCCAGCAGCGGCTCGGCCCTGGTGGCCGAGCGGAATCCGTAGAAGCCGTGGAGCGGGGGGGGGGGGTTGCGCGGCCCCCTCACCGCTGATTGATGTCGGCGGCAGTTTGCACCGTCGTCGTTCCTCCGGGATCCCGTGCGGCCGCGGGATCCCCCATGCTGAACCGCCGCGGCAACCCACGGCAGTTTGTTTCCTCCGGCAGCGCGCTTGGGCACCGCCGCATCCTGGCTTCCGGACGGCTCTGGCCGCCGCCCCCGGTCGCCGGCGACACCGCGCCGGCGACCCGCGCCTCCAGGGTTTCCGCGGGCCCCCGGAGTTGCTCCGGTGGTCTATTTTTTAAATCCGTCTGTGTCGGCGTTCATATTTGGTCTCTAACTTTACTGCGGAAGCTTCAAAATTACCTTAGGGCCCCGTTTTTCGCCGCCCGTCAATCCACGCACAACGATTAATAATCAAACCGTGACATCTTCGTGGTTTTCTGGCGCGGTGCAACGGCACCGCGGCTTGTTCGACTTCAACGGCGCGTCGCGACGGCGCCACGCTTCTTCTCCCTTTCTCATAGTTTCTAAACGGTGCAACCACACCATGCCGCCTTTCACGTGCCGCAACAAATTCAAACAAACAAGGGGGGAGGAGGGTCGGCCGTGTTCGTGCGGTCCGACCTCCCCCCGTTATTACGATAATAGGTGGCCCAATGGAAACCAAGAAAGGTGACAGATGAGATAACGATCAACAATAAATAAACCCCCACAACCTCTTCAATAAAATCAATCATACCAATATTTCCAACCCGCAAAATAAAACATTTGCGGATCAATATAACGATGAGTTGATCCGGGTTCTTTGTTTTAGAAGGAACAACCAAGGGAATAATACCATTCTCAAAATAACCCCCCTACCTAATGTAATCATTGAATGAAGGTTCTTCGCGGAATGAGAGGGTCTTTGGCGTCGCGGTACACGGCGTCGCGTCGTCGATCTCTGAGGAAGGCGTCTCTCACCGTCTTCCTTCGTCGGAGGTCGGCGTTCTTCGTCGGTGACGGTGCGTTCTTCGCATTCTTCAAGGAGGAAGAACATCTTTCGGAACTTAGATCTTTCCTCACCAAATCCTTTCCCACCATCAACTATTCTCCCATGAAATAAGACTTAGCCTTATTTAATTAACACACAAGCCAAAGGAATTCATTTGAAATTCAAACGAATCCAAGAATTAATTACATGAAAAACCTACACAATTAATGAGTTGACATTATTTAAAAATGGGGGTTTCTTTTTGAGAGTTACAAAATTAAGAGGGGAAAGTTATAAACATTAGGGGAAGGTGAGGGGTTCGGCTCGTGTGGGCCCAACCCACCTTAATCCTCTCAAAGGTAGTTATCAACAAGTGGGTCCCACCCTTAACTCCCTTACATAGGTTATAACCATATAAGAGAGAGGAAAAGTGTTGTGACACAACACATAATCAACATAACAAGAAAATAAAATATAATTATAAAAAAATTATATTATTATCCCTAACTTTATTTAAACAACACATCCCGAGAAAACGCAAATCCATAAAGGGATCTTCTTAAGCAATTACCGGTGCTACGAGTTCATCGGTGCCCTCAGATTTCGATTCTGAGCACCGCTTCAAAAGTTAGGAAAACACGCTCGTTTTTTCACTGAACGTACCCAAGCTAAACATTGATAAAATGATTCCTGGCACACCAAGCCTCGGAATCAGGGGCCGTCAGAAACAGCGTTCTTGTAAAATTCCAAAAAAATTAAGAAAAAATTTTACTTGAAATTTCTGGGTCTTTACATTACTCCCACATCAGGACTTTACGTCCTCGTAATGATTTAACACAAACTAGGGATACAAAAGTGGTACTGAGCACGCATCTGAGCCTTCCTCTCCCTTGTGCTCACCTGGAGGTTCCCGTACTTCCATTGAAAGCGCACAAGAGGAATCGACCGTCCTCGTAGGATCCGCTCCTGTCGATCATCGATCCCCACTGGAATCTCAGCGTAAGTCTCCCTTTCATCAACGTCCAACTCGCTGAGGTCGATGATGTGCGAAGGGTCGAGCACATTATCTCCTCAGTTGAGATATGTGGAAGTCATCATGCACCTGGTTTATCTGAGGTTGATGGTTCAAGCGGTAAACCACCTCGCCTACCCAGCTGAGGACCTAGGAAGGTCCGCAGAACCTCAGAGATAACTTTCCGCCTTGGCCACATCTCCATAAACCTCATCGAGGTGTGACCCGTATATGGACGTGATCGTCATCCTTGAACTCTAGAGGTCTCCAATTTCTGTTAGAACTGAAACTCAAAACGACAGCTGCCACGAGGGTAAGGTTGACCGACTCAAGAGTGATCGTTCACACCCTCCTGTTCATGAGTTTATCTTGGGCTGCCTGGGGTTTCCATTTTCCCGACCAAGGGAAACCCATCCCGACGTCGTTGTTAAACCACAACCTTTTTGCCTAATATCGTCAATTTGTGTATGAACTATGATTTCCCAGTCCATAATCTAACCAACGTTGTAAGGCCTCGACGCTGCCACCAAGAGATTCCAACCGAAACTCTAACCTCGAGGGTCTGACCACACCATTGGCATCATTGTGATTATCGAGTCTTCTCCCAAGGTGTCTCCAGACGTGAGGGTCAAGTCTACGGCTTACCAGAAACTCCAGGTCTGGGAAAAGATTCGTGGAAGGAAGGAACGATTCGTATCATCGTCTATTACTATGGTAGCTAGTAGTGGACACAGACTATCGCTTGAATCAATTTTGGAGCCATTGGGTCACTCTCCCTGACCGCATGCAGCTACTCTCTTTCCCTGACCTCCAGCTCCCGGAGCCTGGTAGGGACAACTAAGGCGGGTGGTTGTAGCATGATAAAACGTACACCACCTCATGCTTCTCTCCTAGCTCTGTCTCCACGTCTGCTGCTTTGCAGACTCATCCCTCCTTTAATTTTCAACTTATTGAAACATTTGACACGCCTGAGTCTCTAAGACTGGTGCCAGTTTCCCGTTTCTTACTGCACTGTGCAGTCTTCACCCGCTCCTGGATGATCTGAACTTTCTTTTCCTATGATATGAAAGAGCTTCTAAAATTTCTCCTTTGCCGAAAAGAGAAACTGGGTCTCATCCTCTGGATGAACCACGCCCATTTCCTAATAAAGTCAATCCTGACATGAATGATGTATTCATGCCATGGATGACGTCGTAAGGCCTCGACATTACTACCATGAGATCCAACTGTCACTCTCGCCTCCAAGGGTCGAGTCACACTATCGGCATTAGTGTGAGGTCATTGGGTCTCCTCCAGTAGAAATCTCGAAAGTGAGGGTCAATTCAACAGTCTTAACCAGGACCACTCAGTATCAACCAAACAAAAGGACAGGAAAGCAAACATCACAAAGATAAGTGTCTTTTTATTATTTCAGCTCATAGTACAAAGACACGAATACAACAGCAATATGGAACTAGAAGTACAAGGGCCGTATCCAGTAGTTCAGCTCCTGTCCACCTACTCCTGGAGCTCTACTTCCTTGTCCACTACTCGGTTGTTGCTCAAGCACCTGCCGCTGCATCTGCCTCGGTGGCTCCCCCAATTCATGCGGATCGACTGTGTGGGGGGTCGGACAGTCATGTGCCAGGTGACCCTTCCTTCCACATTCATAACACTTCCTGCTCCTCGTACGGATGGCTCTGGTCCTCTTGGACCTCTGCATCATCTGTCTAATGCCTACAGATGAATCAGCTACTGTTCGAAAATCCTGCTGCAAAGGTAGAATCTCTTGTACACACTCGGGGTGTAGAGCTACTAGCACAAACTCCACCCTAAAGAATGTCTCGAAGTCTTCCCATGTGAAGGTCATCCCGTCGCCAAACTGGAATAAGTGGCTCCACCACCCGCCTACTGTTTCCTAAAGAAGTCTAGCAGCAAAGATCACCATGAAGTCTGTTGGAGTCACCACTAGCCTGAAGACTCTCACCACAGCCTCCAGCCAATCCCCAGCCGTTTGCGGGTCCAGCTTTCCCCGGAACCTCGGTGGCCTCTGGCGCTGGAACTCGTGCAGTGCGCTCAAGTGGCGTGCATCGTCTACTGCTGGGGCTGGTGGCATCCGTGGACCAACATAGGTAGTACCGCTGGTGCCTCCGCTGGTGCCTCAACTTCAAGAGGGCCCTGTTCCGAACCCTCATCGCTCAGCAGGCTGTCAGTACACACATCCCTATGGGCTCTAGCTGGTCGTCCGTGAAAAGGAATCCTGAAAGGATCAACGAAACATGGTCAAACGATTATACCTGGTGAGCTGACCTGGTTTGAGCTGACTTTTTTTTAACAAAAACTATTGGAAACACACACGCAATCAGTGTTTTCGTGCACAAAGTCAGAAATCAGTTGTCAGGGTCCTGGTGTATGGATACATCGGCCGCCCGCACCAACACTGGACTCCATGAACTGAAGACCACACTCGGTACCCTTAACACTATTGCTTCGTAGAAAGAAAATATCAGAGTTATAAGTTCTGTGGTAGAACTGACTCCTCTGATACCAATTATCACGACCCATCCTCGGGGCCCGTGTCGTGACTACCCCAAGCCCACCTTCCATAGGCCAGGGATGGCGACTAGCACCAAAGGCGTGAATCTCGATAACTGGGAAGGCATTTCCTTTATCAAAGTAAACAAAACACCACAGAGTACATGTGAAAGTAAAACACTAAGTACATAAGAAAGTGCTGAAAAGAAAATGGGCCAGAATACAAACCCAACTGAAAGTAGAGCTACAACTGAACAAAATTACAACAAAAAGAGACAAACAGCTAGAAGAAATGAAGCAACTCCTGGGTCGTCCTCCTCGGATCCTACCTGATGGGTAGGTACAGATAGCGCCGCTCCTGGATCGTCCACCACAGATCCTACCTGAAGGGTAGGTACAAATAGGCTCCACAATGGTCTCGCCTGTCAACCTCCTCCGAGTGTCGTCTCACCGTTAAGTCCACCTCTGGATACTGATTCGTCGTGTGGTCCACCTCCGGGTACCATCCAGTCCTCGAACACTCAGCCTCTGCCAGCGCTGCCCGTCATCTGCAATCAACACAACGAGGTACGGTCATAGCTCGTGCAGGGGTGAGTATACGATAATCAGTAGGGACCCCGAGACCCTCAAGGTATCACTAAAAACAACAAGGATAACCACAAAGAAGATCTCAATAGATAACCTCTACATAGGTATATTCCCATACATATACATAAGTTATCAAGTAACCCATCTAAATCATTAAAAAACACAAAGTTTATAAAATCAACGGATAACCACTACCCAGGTATATTCCCAAACATATACCTAAGTTATCAAGTGACCCATATCAATACTGAGGTAAACACAAAGGTCAAAGATTCAGCTCAAGCCAGGATTTTCATTATCGAAAATGTAACTGATGAAGAGCCCTATCTCTGGAGTGTACATTAGTCCTGTCATGACTCTGAGGTACTGCTCACTAACCTAAGACTACTGAGGTACTCCTCCTTTCGAGTACTGTGGGCATGCTGCTACAACAAAGCGCTTCCCACCATGGGTCTTCCACTACAACCATGCGCTCCCCCTCATATCCTTTAGATGTAATCCTTATGCTGAGTACTGCAGGTCTGCCGCTACAACCAAGCGCTCTTCCGTCATGGGTCTGCCACTACAACCAAGCGCCCCCCCTCATAGCCTTCAGAGGTACTCCTTCTGTTGAGTACCACGGGTCTGCCGCTACAACCAAGTGCTCCACCGCCGTGGTTCTGCCACTACAACCAAGCTCTCCCCACTGGGCTATCCGAAACACATCGAGTCGATCGGTCAAATAGTCTTCATGTCTCAGCCGGCTACACAGTCTTCGTACTCCGCACGCTCGTCTCTACGAGGGTCCGCTCAAAGAGATACTATTCGATACTCCAAGTATCACAAATTCCCATGAAAATGTATCTCAAAGGACCTCCTTGTCATAGGGGTCTCAATGCAGAAGACAGCGCATCAATCGGATGCCCGGTCTGTGAGTTATTAACATTTTCGTTCCAGGAGCCTGGTTGGTTTTGTGTACGAACCAACCCGACCGTATCTCAACTCTACCCGGAACTCACATAGGGTGTACTCATAAGGACTATTCCTCAACTTGATCACCAATGCCGTTGACGGTTCGTCAAACAGACGTCTGGTCTGAAAGTTATGAACTTTTTCGTTCCAGAGTCCCGGTTGGTTTCGTGTACGAACAAACCCGACCGTATCTCAACTGTACCCCAAAATCACATAGGGTATACTCATAAGGACCGTTTCTCAATGTGATCACCAACGCCGCTGATGGTTCTTCAAAAGGACATCCCGTCTGAAAGTTATATTTATTAAAAATGTTTACACCACATTTATCCATATTCCTATAAAAAAGCCTAACAAATTCTATTAAAAAATTCCCTTTTAATGAATCATTGGTGCTTTTATTCCAATAAGAGAGTTCAAAGCATCCTTAAGAAGATATTTATATGAGTAATACTAAACATGAGGTATTCATATTACCTAACTATTTCAAATTACTTCTCCTTCCACCTCAACTAAATATTCAATATTCATAATATAATCATATACTCCCAATAATAAATACAAAATAATGTTATAATTGTTAAGAAATCACCACTATTCACCTTTATTTCAATCAAAAGTGATGTTAATGTATCCCTCGTTCATACGTACGACCCATTATCTCTATGTAGTGACACAATTCATTTTTCTTTATCATCATTTCCGTATTGATATTTTATTAGTATTAATATATTATATTTTTGAAATATTTATACCTATACAATCATAATATCATATCTACATATTTATCTTCTAATCATTTGTAAAATAATAATGTTGCTCGTGCGTACTTCTAGATTAAAACCACCACGATGTGATATGATTTTGATTTCATTATTAATTTAAATGGATGTTCATAATGATAAACATAATTAATATATGTTATATCTGTTATAATATTTATTCTATTAAAGTAAATTATTATTTACCTTTTTTCATTCCATCATTTTAAAATTGAAAATATCATTCATGTGTACGTTTAGACTATCATCTACATGAACTTTTTATTTCATTTTCTTATCTTTAACTTTTGTGGATGAATATATAAATATATATATATATATATATTTAATAAGTTATATATTTATATGTTGATTAAAATTCTATATATTTTGGACCCATGATCAATTCATAAGGATTAAAACTATAAAATAGGAACATGTATGAAAAATAATGCACTTATCACCCAAAACCATGATTTTTATAATAAATTATTTCCTAATGGTTGATAAGATATCATAATTAAATCATTTATTAGATTATTATTATTATTCATTAATTTATTTTTAATAAATATATATTTATTATAATGTATTTTTTATTTCATACAAAGAAATACATGACATTATGTTAGGGGTTTGTGTTGAGATCACAATTTAACTAGCACTGTTTCATCTTCAATATCCATTGAAGAAATTTTATGATAATAATATTATAAATATAAATAATTTTTCATAAAATATATTTATTTACAAGTTATATATGTTTCATATTTTGGTCTCATTTCAGTACTCATGTTTCTCAAATAACATTTTCATTGAATTGTTATTATGTTTTCCAAATCAATTGTTATTTATTTACATCAATGTCCATGTTTTGATTAAATTGTTCTCTAAAATGTATTTTTTTATTACAAATTGATTTTGATAAAAAAAAATTCATATTTTTTAATTTCTATAAAAAATTTCAATGTAATCTTCTTTCCATTTTTTCAATGAGTTTATTCTTATCCAAAGTGAGAATGAAACATTTTTATTAACAATTACAACATGAAAATAATATCTTATCATCAAGAAAACTCAACATTTTTATGATTCATTTTAAATATTCCTAGTTTATTTCTAAATAAAATAGTTTCCATTCTATTTTTCAAAAATTTAAATTTTATAGAATTGATTTCAATCTGAAATGATCATTTTCCTCAAGAAATATTCTAGTGATGTTTTAATAAAATGTCCTCCTATTATGAAATACATGGATGTTAAATATGATTTAATAGGGATACAATTTAATGAAACATTATTTATTATATATCGATATGTTTTATGGTTATTATGATGAAATATCAATGAAATCCATTTTTTTTCTTTAGTTAAGTTATGATGAATGGTTTCCAGATATTGTGCTACACATATATATGAATTTTTGATTATATGGTAAGTGGGACCACAATTATATATCTCTATAAGTAGTTTTTTTAAATATGTATGACTCATGAGATACATATTCTATGTGTGATCCTGATTTTATGTCAACATGTTTATGAGTGGACTAGTTTTTCATTTCTATAATATAATATGTAGACCTAGTTTTCATGACCATATGACAATTAGTGGACCTAGTTTTTGGTCCTTAATATTATGTACATTCCTAATACCATGTCCCTAACATAATGAGTGAACCTATTTTTAAATATACATGTTCAAAAAAGATATATGATTATGATTTACCAACATTTTTATCTTTGTGTTATTCTTACATGGTTAATGTTCATTGATTTATTTACAATTAATGTCTTAAAAACAACCAAAAAATATCCAATGACTCATTATTGTAGAGTATGATACATTTGGTATGGTTCTAAAATGTCAGTATAATGTTTTCATGCCCTTATACTAATTTTATTTTTATTTGATCATTAAAATCACCGTTTTTACCATTACTGAGCATATGAGATGACCCATAATTATGTTTCATTTCCCTAGGTTATAAAGAATGGTGTTATAAAGGTTATATCTAAAAAATTACTGCATAATGAGATATTTTCTTGATATATTGATGATATAATAATAAATAATATTTTATTCATATAGTATCAATTTAAACTAAAACATTACGGTCTTTGGGAATGTATTAGTATAATATATTTGATATTAATATATTAATATTTAATATATATGTATACAATTATTTTAGTTCTATTTTTTGGATTATAGGATGGTTTTAGTCAATAATTGAATATTATGATAACATAACATTAGAAAAAACTCTAGGGATATGTATAATAAAAGGATACTTATGTATTATTTTTGTTAAGAATAAATTATATAATTTTTCTAACAATACATCAATGTTTGGAAATAACAAGTGGATATGATTTTATCATAGATGAATATTGGGGTAATAACAAGGAAAAGTGTCATTTTCATATATATCATCCATCATTATAGTGCATGGTGAGGGTGACCATACTTTAAACTGGATTAACACTCCCAAAGAATATGAGTGGATTAGTACATATTTTCCATATTAACCTCCAATGGCCCAAACGCCTTTATTTTTTATTGATTTATGATAATCCATCATTCAAGGGTTGAGGTGGAACATATTTTCCATATTAACCCTTATGAATGAATTGACTAGATGATAACCAATGATGTCATATGTTAAACCTATGGTGTCAGAGATTGAAAATAAGGTTTCATAATTTATACATACTATGAATGAAAATTAAGGATCATATAATTTATAACTATTAATATTATTTCTCAAAGTATATTTTTTAGTCAATAGATTTAACAAAAAAGAATCAAATGAAAAATGAATCTTACTTCCAACGAAATGACCATCCTAATGAGTATCCAAATAGATTATGAGAAAGGATGTATTATTTTGTGACTTTTCTCACTCAACTATATCAATAGATGGGTATTATAACAGTTCATTTTTTGAAACCCAAATACATTATGATTTAAATTTCATTTTAAATAAATTACATTTCACTAAAAGATTGTGATACACAGAATCCCGATTCTAAAAGAATAACAAAATAGTATACAGTTATAACCTAGACATTAAATTGGATGTTTGTAACAATACAAAATAAAATATGAAACTATAATGTAAATAAATTTATTAATTATCAGTTTGGCATAAATAAAAACAAAAACAATTGAATGAAGAAAAATGGGGTTTTAGTAAAAATTTATTATTCAAATAAATTATTTCATATCAATTTTCAGAATTATAATAAAATTAATATAGTCTACATCTAGAAATATTTTTTTAAAAAAAATAAACAAAAATTTTAAAACATTTTGAAAAAATATTTTACAATGAATATTTTTTAATGTTCCAAAATGATAAATTTGTAAATATATAATGACAAAAATCTTTATATTTATTTAAAATAGACAATTTTTTAATTTCATTTAAAAATATAAATTTTCTATAAAAAAAATTTAAAAGTAAAATAATTTCAATTATTTAATAATTTATCCAATTTAGGTCATTATAATAAATTATATGTTCATTTCCAATATCGAAACAATTAATACTTATCAAAATGATTCCTATGGAAAACCATTTTTTCTTTGAATATGTGGGATTAATATAAAATTTATTTCTTCCAATTATATTAATTTAATTAAAAAAATTATTAAATATTTTTAATTATTAAAATTTATATTGTATAATAAAGTCAACTTAATTTTCGTAATAATATATAGTAAAAAGTGGAAAAAATAATTAAAATAAATAATGTTAAAATGAGATTAATAATGGGATAATCTAAGATTATTAAGATCATAATAGTATAAAAACATTTAAAAGTAGTAATGGATGGAGTTATTTCTAACTTTCATCATCTATGGTAAGATAAATTTAATTTTTTTAGAGTTTTTCCATTTGAAAAACATGCTTAAAATTAAATGTTTTAAAACCATTGCATGTATGCCCTCCCCCAACATATAAAAGGACACCCCTATACTCTCCTCTTCCCACATCATGATCCCTTAAGATCATAAGATAATTAGATATCCCATAAATACATCCATATCCATGACCTAGAGTATTTTTTTTAATAAATCCATTCTATGATGATTTTTGGTACAAACCAAAAGCATTTCTTCAAAGAAGATGTATATATCTTAAACAAGATTATTCATTTTATTTATTCATTTATCCGATTAAAATATTAAAAAAAGATAAAATAATAAAACCATTATATTTATTATTATGATATGTTATTATCTTAATTTCATAAACTAAATCCATCTCAACTGCAATTAAATGGGAAATGATATCATCGATCAGGCATACGGCGGAGTACCACCTCACAAAAATATGTAATTATTTTACCCATAAAAATATCTAATAGATAAATATAACGATGTATGTAATGTGTATATATGATATTTAATATGTAATTATACATATATAATTAAAATATCACATGTACCTTCTTACCTTCCAATATGTTGGAAAATGATAACATCACTCGTGTGTACGTGTCGACTACCACCTCCACAAAGTGATGTGAGCCCTTTTTTATTTTGAAATAGATGGTGATAATGATTTATTTAATGAATATATATATATTATATAATAATTAATCTGGAACTATTAAATATTATTTTTCTTTCTTTCTTTCAATCTGTTTAAAAAAAAATGGAAACATCCCTCCATTGTATGTATGGCCTACCATATCCATGAATGGTGTAACTCATTCTTATGTCTCTAAAATTTATATATTTTTATAAATACCTATATAATGAATATATATTATATTTATATAATTTAAAACATTATTGATATTATGTAACTATGATGAAAGTACAATGACTGAAAGTACATTACTAAAACATACATGAACAAAAAAGTGGTTATTACTCGTAATAATCAAATATTTTTTAGTAATATTGTGAGAAGATTTTATAAGTTAATAATATATGGAATGATAAATATAAATTTTTTTCATTAATAAATTTATAATATCTTTGTATTTATTATATAGTATATTCATACAGTTATGAAGTAAATCAGACTTGAGGTAATGGTTTCTCATCTCACATTTACGTTAATGAAAAAGATTCCATATTTCCATATAATTTTTATGTCTGGTGTATATGATCACCCTTTTACTTGTTATATACTTATTTCAATTATATTAAAGGTATGTAATTTTTATTTATATTTTATTTAATTCATTTTGGGTATAATTCAAATGTTACAAAATTATTAAGATTTAATTTAAAATATCACCATTAATTGAGATTGTTTATGGAAAACCCTACCTTAAAGGAATTATTTGATATATATTTCATAAACACAATATATTTTCTTATCATATTTTTATTTGTTAAATTTTCTTATAATAGTACTATTTTCCCCTTTTTTTAATTAAAATGATTGATAAATTGTTTTATAAAAGATAACATTATTTATCACTTTAGTTGAAAGCCTTTTTTTCTTCCATATCTATGTTAGGTAAATTTATTTTAAAAAAGTATTCTAAAATATAAAAAAGTATATGTTAAATTTTATTTACAATTGTTTGAATTTTTTTAGAAAAGTTTTAAAGGAATCTTGATATCTTTTTTGAATGATGTTCTTTATCCTATTTACAACTGTGTGACAGATTTTTTAAAATATATAGAATGTACATAATTACGCACATTAAAGACCAAAAATTGTTTTGAATCATACATTAAATGTTGAAAATTTTATTTTAAATTTATTTTATTAATAATATTGGGAAAAAAATTATTTTTCAAAAATGATTTTCATATAAAAATTGTATTTTTCTCTAGAATATTTTAATGGAATTTTATGGTATTTCTATTCATTAACTATAAAAACACAATATTTAACTTATAATCTATTTTAAATATGTTATAATAAAACCATTTTTAATATTTCTATATATGATTTATGATTAGTTTGACTACAATGTCTTATTTCTATACAATTTTCCATTGTAATATAGATGAATAATTTTTATCCTATTTATTGACAACAGAAATATTTAAAATTTTATTTTGTATTTTTTCAATATGAATGTTTACATTGGTTATGTTTTTTTCATTTCACATAAGGACTCGATTAGACTTATTATGTGATGGTCATGGGCTATTATATCCCCTTGATTCATCCTTAGATATCAATAAATACTCTATCTTGAATTATTCATTGAGGATATCACCAATATGTAAGGTATCTTGGAATGAGTCCTTTATGATATGTTTATGATATAAAAAATTTTCACTCCCTAATTATGATAATAGTTATTGATATCTATCTGATTATTTGATTTTCTCAATATTAATTGATATTTATCAAAGGAATATGATTATGAAAATAAATAATTATTTCTATACCATTATTTATATTAATGCTATTTGTTAAATGGAATACATTTGAGTAATTTAATTTTCCATATTTATTATTCCAAAATTTTATGACATTATTAATTGTATGAATAACCATATTGATCATTAGATCTTAACCATTTCTTATTTTTCCATTCCTAAGGATTCTAGGAAGTGTCTTAACATTGATATGTAGGGATATGAAAAGGTGAATATTTGTGTTATAATGAAAAAATATATATTTTATTTTATTATAATGGTGGAATGTGAATTTAAATATATATATAATTTTATAACAATAATAAATAATTCCTCTCATTAGGATTTTATCACTTGTATCTAGGACCAATGTAAAAAATATAACCCCCTAATCTAGGTTACTAGAGTTGGGGTATTCATAGTTGGTATTAGAGAAAGATTAACCGAAACATTGGGAACTAGTTTTTTTGGAAAAAAAATATACAACACAACCCTATGATTAAAATTAGGTATAATTATATATATATTATAGCATACTAATGTTTTGTTAAGGATATGATTATATGGATTTTTTTGAAATACATCCCTCTTTTTATACTAGAAGTGGTTATGGATTTTGAAAACTTGTACCATGTGAAAATAAATCCATAAAGGGTAAATTGGGATTTGATATGACCATCACATTTTTCACATCAACATTCCATAGTTTACACTTGTTTTGACGCCCACTAGGCATATTATTAGGATATAACACATTTTCATCACAAAACATTATCATGGTTCTATAAATATTTTTATAATTTGGATACTTTTTCATTAAAACCCAGATTATGATTGTTGAGATTATCTCTGGGAAAATAATTGAATTTTGTTTATATATTATGGTATTTTTTAAATTATACATTATCATTAATAATGTTATGACCTAATCTATTGTATTTAATTTTTTAAATACTACATATTATAGGAAACTAAAACCACATCAATTCACATAATCCAAGTAGGGTATTCCCCCAAGTAAAGATAATAAAGCTATAGTTGGAGTTGATGAAATTATAACTATATTTGGGATACTGAATCTATTTTGTTATAGTAACATTTTCATATAGATAAGCTTACTGATCCAAAACAAGGTGAAACTATGTTAGAAAATACGATGATTTATAAAAATATAACATTTAATGGGAATAAAATTATATATGTATTTGAGCATTGTGTATGTTTATTAAAGAATACATACCTCTCTTTGGGATGTAATTAAAGGGATAATGTTTTCATGGTATTATATTTTCTCAAAAGTGATGTGGATCAATGGCGGTCTTTAATTTCGAACATTGAGAATGGGAACAAAATAGAGAGAATGGAATAGAATGATATAATGTTTCAATTATTGGAAAATTATATTACTCACTTGAATTGATAATATATAGAGAGATAACTATTGAGTATCTGAAAAATGGGAGAGGAAATGATGTTATGTATGATGCTAAATAAACAAGGATATCATGTCATTATTTGAACTACACATGTAATAAAAATGATATGATTACCTATTTCTCTGATGTGATTAATCTAATCCTTTAGAGTGAATATGTTTCACAAGAATTTGTATCATAATACGACATAACACCATGTTTTATCATGACATAGAAATAATTATCAAAGTATTAAGGCTTTTATAGAAATATCTATAAGAAGAGGTTGTAAGATTCTTGCTGGAAATTGGAGTTTAGTAAAAGTGTGGAGAAAAATCCCCCATTATTGTGAATTCAGGGGCATGAAATACGATACGAATTTATAGTGATTCAAATATAATTATATGGGGCCCTATTAAAATGATTTCAGCAGGATCCATTGGAATTATACTTAGACATTTTTTTATGTTAAAGGCCAATCTTATATGATCACAAAAGCTATGGTTGAATTCTATAATGATGTTCTAGTAAATAAATTACCCACAAATTCACATTTCTAAAATTATCTTTATGATTCTTTGTCTTTACAATCTTTTTAAATGTAAATTTGTTCCCAAAAAAAATAGATATTCCCTAGCACATTAAAATGGGACTAATCTGTAATGATTTAGAGTAGATGTCTCATGAAAATAAGGATGTGTTAGTATGTTCTCATTTGGACAGATAAACATTACATATTTTGTGAAATTAATATTATACATATGGTTAATTTTTGTATCATCATAATGTGTGTTCCACATTACCCATTTCCCATGTTGATGGGTCCCATGGCCTCAAACACACCTCCTCGTATGCCAACAGGTGTGAAATAGAAGTCACCATGTAAAGGTGGTAAAGTGGGGAGACTATAACCTCATGTTATAAGGGTGCACTAGATACAACAAATAACATAAAAAAGTAGAAGAATATATAATTAGAATGAATCAAAAAGATATTTAAGTGTAACTATATAACTGAATATGTTAGCCATGGATGAAATAGAAAAATGAATAATTTACAACATAATCAAAATCTTATAAGATAGTTTCTAATACATGGAATAATTTAATGCTGATAAAAAAATACAATAGAGAATATGCATAAAATAATTCAATTCAATAATCACAAAATGAAAAAAAAATCTCCACATGAATCTTGAGGGAAATAAATATCCTCTTATCCTGAGGTTATGATAAATGAAAATAATAAAAACATTCAGATGAAGGGCCATTTCCTGTATCAATAATTACATATAGATAATCCTATCAGGTATCAAAGGAATCCTGAGTTGGGTGTGAGATATAAATCTCAGTAGGCCACCACCATTTTTGTCTATGTGTAATCCATGTGGTCCTTGTAACTAAACAATTTATAGGAAATATTAGTTAATTAACAATGTAGAATAAAAAAATAACCAACCCACTATAGATCCCGAAGGATACATGGCAGGTCTACCTACTTTAGGCCATTGATAGAAGAAAACTCTAAACAATCAAAAAATATATTTTTAATAAATATACACATTACAATTATATATATTTCTTACACCTATATGAACTATGTATGTGTAAAGACCCGTAAATTTCAAGGGAAATTTTTTCCTAATTTTATTTGGGATTTTACGAGTATGCAGTTATTGACGGCACCTGATTTCGAGGCTCGGTGTGCCCAGCATCAATTTCCGAAGTTTAGCTCGGGTATGTTCAGTGAACGAACGAGTGGGTTTTTCTAACTTTTGAATCGGTGCTCGGAATCAAAATCCGAGGGCACCGATGGAATCACAGCGTTGGTAATTTCTTAGGAGCAACTTTTCTGAAGGTGTGTTTTCTCAGGAAGAGTTGTTAAAAATGTGGTTTTAGTGATGAATAAAATAAAATTATATTACAATTTTATTTATTTTTCTATAAGTAGTTATATCCTATGTAAGGGAGTTGGGGGTGGGACCCACTTGTTATTAACTAACCATGAGAGGATAAAGGTGGTGTAGGTCCCACATGAACCCAACCCCTCACATTCCTAAGTCCTCAAAATCCCCCACTTAAGTTGTATAACTCATGAACTCCTCCTTTAATGGTGTGACTTTCCCTCTCCTCTCATTTAATCAAGGCAACACATTAATTAAATTAATGGATTTGAGTTTTTAAATTTTGAACTCGTGAAATAGCTTAATAAAATAAGTGGAGCTTATTTTATTTTTGGGTTAGTGGGTTGTGTTATGGATTGGAGAAGAAAGCCCTAGTTTTGAAGAACTTCATCTCCTTCATTGAAGAACGCTACGTCTCCGAAGAAGGACAACGACTTGGCGGTCCCAGAATTATCCATCCACTTCCTCTTCTGCGACAAGGATGGAGACGCTGACCGTGGAGACTGACGCCAACAACAATGTTCTTCTTCTTTTTCCGACGTCGATGGAATCGATACCGTTCTTCCATGACACCCGACTACCACGACGTTCGACTTCCGCAACTCGACGATGTGCGACGTTAATTTCGAGGTTGGGGTTTGATTTTGGTTCATGAAATTTTCGTTGTCTTCCAAATGACCAATTCATAAGCTTCTTAGTATTAGATTAACAAGAGGAGGTCGGACCACACGAACACGGCCGACCCTCCTCCCCCTTTGATGTTGTGTTTGTCGCGGCACGATTAAAGGAAGTGCAGTGCAACGACACCGCGTGGAACCAAAGAGGAAGCACGACGCTGTCACGCCGCACCGTTGAGGCCGAATGAAGCCGAGGCGCCGTCGTACCGTGCCGGAGAACCACGAAGGGGACGTGGAAAGAGCGGGGCCGTGTCGGAGGGGCGCGGCGCCGTCGCGCCGCCCCGGTCGGACAAGGCCGCGGCGGTGCAAGGTGGGGCGGCCAGAACTGCCGGCCGCCGACACCTCGGATGGTGGGACCACGGTGGTCCCGCGGCGGCAGCACCGGCCGGCCGGACCAGCCCGGCCATTTCGGAAGGGGGACCGGGGGTCATAACCCCTGACTGGAAAGAAGGACATGCCCCACGTGGGGGACGTGGTTTCAATCAAGGGGGCATCCACCACCCCCCCCCCATTCCCCTCGGCTCGGCCAGCGCCGAGCGGGCCGCCCCCGCGCCAGGCCAACTGGCTGCCCAGGTCGGACCGTCCGCACTAGGCCGGGTCGTGCCGGCCAGGCCGGGCCATGCCCTAATGGGCCGAACTCGGACTCGGTTCGGGTCGACCTGGTTCGGGCCATCCCAGGGGGTCTCGGGCCAGGTCGGTCGGATCCCAAAACCCCCTAAAACCGGACAGGTTCGTTCTTTTTCCCATATCATGGGTTACGTACCTACGATCGATGCACCGTCAGCTGCGACACGATCCTTGGATCGAGTAGGTCGTTTTGGTATATTACACTCAAGGTTTCGGAGAAATTTTGGTATGGCCAGGTTGGTTCGAACACGAAACCAACTGGGCCCTCAGAGCGGTAACGCTAATAACATGAGCTCCAGACGTCCGATTGACGTGCCGTCGACTTTGTTGGATTCCTCTTAGTGAGATGGACCTTTTGGATTAATCTACTTGAGGTTTGGACATAGTTGGAGTGCAGTCGGGTTGGTTTTGACTTAAAAACCAACTAGGACCCTGGAACAAAAAGGCTAATAAATCTCAGACCGGGCGTCCGATTGACGCGCCGTCTGTCACGTTGAGTTCCTCTTGTCGAGACTGAACTTTGAGATACATCAAATATGGAATACGTGTCAGTTTATGTATTGACCCCCTTGGCTCATGGAGCGAACCCTCCCGAAATTGAGCATTCTGTGTGCAGGAACCCCAGAGTTGGCTGCGACTACGACGATGATGATGACTGCACTGAAATCCTCAGTGGGTTCCGTAGTGAAGACGACTGCACTAAAATCCTCCATGGGTTCGGTAGTGATGAAGACTGCACTGAAATCCTCTGTGGGTTCGGCAGTGATGAAGACCGTAATGAAATCCTCCGTGGGTTCGACGGAAATGAAGACTTCACTGAAATCCTCCGTTGGTTCAGTGGTGATGAAGACCGTACTGAAATCATTGTGGGTTCGACGACAATGAAGACTGCACTGAAATCCTCCGTGGGCTCAGCAGCGAAGAAGACCTTACAAAAAGCCTTCGTGGGTTCGACAGCGATGACTATTGTTCTTGTATCCTACGTGGGTCTAGCAGTGTTTGAATCTCTTCTTGCTATCCTACGTGGGTCTGGCAGAGTAGCTGGTATGTATCCTATGTGGGTCTGACAGCTTAGCTGGTTTAGTATCCTATGTGGGTCCCAGCTTAGATGAATCAGTGGCTACATCTTATCATCTCTATCACCTTATGAAGTAGTATACCTATGTGAGCTGTGTCTTGACTTTCAATCAATATCTTCGATATGATTGACTTACTTTCCTATGTGGATTGTGTTGTGTTATCCTGTCTGTATCGGGTTGTACTCCTATGTGGACGTGATCGATCTTGGGCTCGGATGTTGGAGCCAAACGGGAATTGATGACTTACGTATATGTATGGGAATATACCTAAGTAGTATTGGTTGTTACTTTGTGATTGTATCATTCGTTTGTAGATTATCCTTTGTGGATTCTGGGAGACCATCGGGGGTCTCGGGGTCCCTACTGAGTAGCGTATACTCACACTTTCACGGGCTATGCCCGCACGACATTGTACTGGATGCAGATGACGGATAGTGCCGATCGTGTTTGAGACTTATAGAGAAAGTCGGTACCCGGAGGTGGACCACTGGGCGGGACGTACACGGAGTGGGCGGCTGGACCCGAGGAGCTGAGGAGTCTATTCATACCCACCCTTCAAGTGGGACTTCCAGTGGATGGATCGACGTTGCTTCTTTACTTTCAGTCACTATACAACTTTCCAGTTGTACCTTACATTCAGTTTGGGTTTGTATTCTGGCTCATTTACTTTCGGCACCTACTTTTGTACCCAGTTTTAATTAGTGTATAATTCTGCTTGCTTACTCTATGGTGTTTGTTTACTTCATAAAGGCAATGCGTTCCCCCTTTTTGTCGGGATTTATGCCTTGGTGCTAGTCACTAGCCCCTGGCCTATGGGAGGCGGGCATTGGTTAGTCATGGCACGGGTCCCGAAATGGGTCATGAAAAATTGGTATCAGAGGAGTTCAGTTCTACCGCATAACTCAGGACTCTGATCATTCTTCTATGTGAAGAAATAGTGTTAAGGGTATTGAGTGTGGTTATCATTCCAGGGAGTCCAGTGTTGGTGCGGCGGACGATGTATCCTTACACCAAGACCCTGACTCTTGATTTTCAACTCAACGCACGAATAAATTGATTGCATGTGTGTATCAAAAGTTTTCTTTGTGATTACTTTGTGTCATCTTACCAGGTATACAGTTTGACCATGGCACACCTGATTCTTTTCAAGATGGCCCCACGACGGTAGCCATCTAGGGTTCCGAGCACTGTGCGAGATGGCATCCCACTGAGCGACGAGGCCTCGGTGCAGGGCCCTATTAAAGTGGAGGCACCGGCAGTACCTCTACCCACCGAGCCAACGATGCCACCAGCCCCATCCGCTGAGAGTGCATGTCGCCTTAGTGCACTACATGAGTTCCAGCATCAGAGACCGCCCTGGTTCCGCAGGGAGATGGACCCTCAGGCAGCCAAGGATTGTCTGGAGGCTGTAGTTCGAGTTTACAGGTTAGTTGGGACACCAGCTGACCTCATGGCGATCCATGCAGCGAGCCTCCTACACGCGGCATCTGGCAGATGGTGGATCTTGATGCTCTAGGTGCACGACGAGGAATATCTCCTCTGGACAGACTTTGAGAGCCTCTTTCACTCGGAGTTCTTCTCATCCACCCTCCATGTGGTGCGCATCCAGGAGATACTACAGCTGCGATAGGGAGGCATGACGGTCGCCCAGTAATTTACGAGATTCACCGATCTCTCGCGCTATTCGACGGACATGGTACGTGACCCATTTTTTCGGGCCCAGACCTTTGAGAAGGGATTGAGGCATGATATCAGGGCATCGATGATCTCCCTCAGCATTCCAACACATGCAGAAGTACTAGAGTGAGCCCTTCTCATAGAGAGATTTCTTGGTGAGCCTACACCAGCAGTGAGACCTATCGCAAGGCGGAACGTAGTAGAGTCTTCTGCATCCGACAGAAGACAGATGTCGCAGAGGTCCAAGCGGACTAGGCCATCAGGTGGACGACCACAGGATACTGGCTAGGAGGTGCAGGGTACGTGCAATAGAACCAGTCTTATGAGTGGCAGACAGTGCTATGCATGCGGCGGGCAGGGCCACAAGGCTCGTGACTACCCGACCCGCCATGCAGAGGGGCAGTAGACGGTTGAGGGACCACCCATGCAGAGGAAGAGGTTCGAATGTGGTGGTTTGTAGGGAGCTGGCGGACGAGGTCGAGGAGCTGGTTGAGTGGCAGGTGGTGGACGACGTTTTGAGGCTCTACCACCAACACTACCAGGAGGTCCACCCTGACCACAGGTGAAAGCACAGCTTTAGGCAGCTGAAGCTTACGTTCATAGAGCTCCGGAAGTGGGTGGACAAGGGCGAGACTTTCCCCAGGCATGGAGGCCTTTGCCCATAATGACTCTAGCTTCATTGTTTGTGTTGCTTTGTGACCTTGTACTTTGAGTTGCCGTAATAAAAGACACTTGAAATAGTGACGTTTTCTTTCTTGTCTTTTGTATGTTAATACTAAGAGGTACCAGTTAAAAAAAATTGACTTGAACCTCACATACGAGATTTCTACTGGAGGAGACCCAGTGACCACACACTGATGCCGACAGTGTGACTCAACCCTTGGAGGTGAGAGTAACAGTTGGATCTCTTAGTAGCAGCGTCGAAGCCTTACGACGTCATCCATGACATGAATTAATTGATCATGGTGGGATTGAATGTATTAGGCAAGAAACGTGGTTCATCCAGGGGATGAGACCAGATTTCTCTTTTTGGAAAAGGGGAAATCTTTGCATCTTTGCAAAACGTTAAGGAAGAAGGGGAAACCTTTCGTGTGGTCAGATAGATGACAGCCGAGCTTCCATGAGCTGAGACAAAGATTGACCAGTGCACCCATATTGAGGCCACCAGAGGAGGGAGTAGGGTACATAGTCTACTACAATGCATCAGGGACCAGACCTGGATGTGTCCTGATGTAGGAGCGGGTAGTGATCGCCTATGGATCACGTCAGGTGAGGCAGCATGCGCAGAACTATGCCACCCATGACTAGGAGTTAGCAGCAGTGGTATTTGCTCTGAAGATGTGGCGACACTATCTGATGGGAGAGTGATTTACAGTCTAATCTGACCACCAGAGTCTCAGGTACATCTTCTCGCAGAAGGACATGAATCTGGGATAGCGTCGATGGATCGATTTCCTCCAGGAATATGACTTTGAGATAGTCTATACTCCTGGAAAGGGAAACATAGTCGCTGATGCCCTCAGCAGGAGGACGAGCATTCAGCTACTCGGGGAGGCGACAGAGCAGCTAGCCTCTTTGCAGATTTTCTTTTGTAGATAGAGATGGATCATCCTTTCTTTAGTCAATCACAGTCACTCCTCTACTTCTTCAGCGGGTCAGAGAGGCACAACATGGGGACGTTGACTGTGAGACGCGGCGTGCATAGATATCCTCAGGACAGGAACCTGATGGATTCTCTATGGGAGGAGATCACGTCTTCCTTTTCAGAATACGTACCATGGTAAAATTTGCTTTACAATAGGAGGTGCTGAGAGAGTTTCAAACTTCCCCTTTAGCGGTAAATCCAAGAGTGGCGAAGATGTACCAGGATCTCAGACGACAGCACTGGTGGTCGGGTATTAAGAAGGATATAGTAGGGTTCGTTTCTCGATACCTCACCTGCCAGTAGTTGAAGGCAGAGCACCAGGTACTAGCTATCTTGGTACATCCCTTGGAGGTCCTGGAGTGGAAGTGGGACGTGATATCTTTGGATTTCATGACTGGACTTCCACGCACTTCCAGAGTTCACGACTCCATTTGGGTGATTGTCGACCGACTCACCAAGTCGGCCCAGTTCTTACCCATCAGAGAGGGGGGCTCAGTAGAGAGCTTGGGACGTCTCTACGTTCAGAAGATTGTACAGATGCATGGTGTGCCATCATCTTTCGTCTCCGATCGAGATTCTCGCTTTACTTCCTGGCTTTGGAAGGGGTTGCAGGAGGCATTCAGAACACAGCTACGTCTGAGCACCACCTTTCCCTCTCAGAAAGATGGTCAGACGGAGAGGACCATTCAGACTCTCGAGGACATGCTCTGTGCTTGTGTCCTTGACTTTGGTCGCAGCTGGGAGGACCACCTAACCTTGGTGGAGTTCGCGTACAACAACATCTACCACTCAACCATCAGGATGGCACCATACGAGGCATTATACGACTAACCTTTCAGATCACCTCTGTGCTAGACAGACCCTGGGGAGTCAGCACTTGTGGTACCGGAGATGGTCCCGGCCATGAAAGAGAAGGTCTAGGTCATCCAGGATCGGATGAGGATAGCTAAGAGCTAGCAGAAGTCTTATGTTGACAGGAGGCGGATGCCATTGGACTTTGAGGATGGTGGCCACGTTTTCTTGCGGGTCTCACCTTGATGTGGATTACGAAGATTTGGCCGAGGCTCCAAGTTATCTCCGTGCTTTATCGGACCATTCCAGGTCCTCAGGAATATAGGCGAAGTGGCTTATCGCATAGCTCTGCCACCTCAGTTGCACCAGGTGCACGACGTCTTCCATGTATCTCAGCTGAGGAGATACGTGCATGTCCCGATGCATATCATCGACCATGGGGATTTGGACATTGACAATGGGGCGACTTTTGCTGAGGTCCCGGTGGAGATCGAGGATCAATCGGATCGGGTCCTACTTAGGTGGTCGATTCCTCTAGTGCGCATCAGATGGCAAGACGGGAACCTCAAGGAGAGAACTCGGGAGCGAGAGACTCAGATGCGTGCTCAGTACCCTCATTTTTTCCCCTAGTTTATGATGTATCTTTACGGGGACGTAACTCCCTGAGGTGGGAGTAATGTAAAGACCTGTAATTTTCAAGGGAAATTTTTTCTCAATTTGTTTTGGGATTTTAAGAGTACGCAGTTTCTGACAGCACCTGATTCCAAGGACCGGTGTTCCCAGAATAAATTTCCTAAGTTTAGCTCGGGTACGTTTAGTGAACGAACGAGTGGGTTTTTTTTAACTTTTGAACCAGTGCTCGGAATCGAAATCTGAGGGCACCGATGGAATCGAAGCACCGGTAATTGCTTAGGAGCACCTTCTCTGAAGGAGTGTTTGCTCGGGAGGAGTTGTTAAAAATTTGGTTTTAGTGAGGAATAAAATAAAATTCTATGACAATTTTATTTCTTTTTCTCTAAGTAGTTATATCCTAAGTAAGGGAGTTGGGGGTGGGACCCACTTTTTGTTAACTAACCTTGAGAGGATAAAGGTGGGGTGGGGCCCACACGAGCCCAACCCCTCACATTCCTAACTCCTCAAAACCCCCCAACATATGCTGTATAACTAATGAACTCCTCCTTTAATGTTTTCACTTTCCCTCTCCTCTCATTTAATCAAGAAAACACATTAATTCAATTAAAGGATTTGAGTTTTTAAATTTTGAACTCATGAAATGGCTTAATAAAATAAGTGGAGCTTATTTTATTTTTGGGTTAGAGAGTTGTGTTCAGAATTAAAGAAGAAAGCCCTAGTTTTGAAGAACTACATCTCCTTCATTGAAGAACTCTACGTCTCCAAAGAAGGACATCGACTTGGCGGTCCTGGAATTATCCATCCACTTCCTCTTCCACGATAAGGAAGGAGACGCCGACCGTGGATACTGATGCCAATGACAACGTTCTTCTTCTTTTTCCGACGTTGACGGAATCATACTGTTTTTCCATGACACCCGACTACCGCGACGTTTGACTTCCGCGACTCGACGACGTGCGACGTCAATTTTGATGTAGGGGTTTGATTTTGGTTCATGAATTTTTTGTTTTCGTCCAAACGTCCAATTCTTAAGCCTCTTGATATCGAATTAATGGGAGGAGGTCAGACCGCACTAACATGGCCGACCCTCCTCCCCCTTTGATGTTGTATTTGTCGCGGCACGACTAAAGGCAGCGCGGTGCAATGGCACCGCGTGGAAAGAAAGAAGAAGCGTGGCGCCGTCGCAGCGCGTTGTTGAGGCCGAACGAAGCCGCGGCTCCATCACGCCGTGTCGGAGAACCACGAAGAGGCTGTGGTCGGAGCGAGACTACGGTGGTGCAAGGTGGGGCGGCCGGAACCGCCGGCCGCCGGCACCTCGGAGGAAGGGACCGTGGTGGTCCCGCAGCGGCAGCACCATCCTGCCAGACCTGGCCGACCATTTCGGAAGGGAGACCGGGGGTCGTAACCCCCGGCTGGAATGAAGGAGCGGCCCCACGTGGGGGGCCACATTTTCTATAAAGGGGGCACCCCACCCCCCCCCCCCTTACGCTCGGTTCGGCCAGCGGCGAGTTGGCCACATGCGGGCCGCACCCGTGCCAGGACAATCAGCTGCCCAAGTTGGACCGGCCGCACTGGGCCAAGTCGCGCCCTAATGGGCCGGACCTGGACCCGGTTCGGGCCAACCCAGGGGGTCTCAGGCTGGGTCGGTCCGGGCCCAAAACCCCCTAAAACCGGACAGGTTCATTCTTTTTCCCATATCTTGGGCTACGAACCCTTGATTGATGCACCATTAGATGCAATGTGATCCTTGGATGGCAACTGACATTTCGGTATATTATACTCAAGGTTTCAAAGAACTTTGTGTATGGTCGGGTTGGTTCGAACATGAAACCAACCGGGCCCTCGGAGCGGAAATGCTTCTAACGTGAGCTTCAGACATCAGATTGACGTGATGTCGACTTTGTTGGATTCCTATTAGTGAGACAGACATTTTGGATTACTCCGCTTGAGGTTTGGACATAGTTGGAGTGCGGTCGGGTTGGTTTTGACTTAAAAAACAACCGGGGCCCTGGAACAAAAAAGCCAATAACTCTCAGACAGGGCGTCTGATTGACGTGCTGTCTGTCACGTTGAGTTCCTCTTGTTGAGACACAAATTTGAGATACATCAACTCTGGACTACATGTCAGTTGATGTATCAACCCCATTGGCTCATGGAGCGGACCCTCCTAGAATCGAGCATGATGTGTGCAGGAACCCTTGAGCTGGCTGTGACTGCGACGACGATGATGACTGCACTAAAATCCTCAGTGGGTTCGGCAGTGACGACGACTGCACTGAAATCCTCTGTGGGTTCGGAAGCGATGAAGACTACACTTAAATCCTTTGTGGGTTCGGCAGCGATGAAAACCGTAATGAAATCCTCCATGGGTTCGACGGAAATGAAGACTGCACTGAAATCCTCCGTGGGTTCGGCAGCGATGAAGACTGTACTAAAATCCTCCGTGGGATCAACGACAATCAAGACTGCACTGAAATCCTCTGTGGGTTCAGCAGTGATGAAGACCTTACTGAAATCCTTTGTGGGTTCGACGAAGATGACTACTATTATTTTATCCTATGTGGGTCTGGCAGTGTTTTACTCTATTCTTGCTATCCTATGTGGGTCTGGCTGAGTAGCTGGTTTGTATCCTATGTTGGTCTGACAGCTTATCTAGTTTAGTATCCTACGTGGGTCCCATCTTATATGAATCAGTGGCTACATCTGTTCATCTCTATCACCTTACGAAGAAGTATACCATTGTTAGCTGAGTCTTGAATTTCAATCAATATCTTCGATATTATTGACATGCTTTCCTATGTGGATTGGGTGGTGTTATCCTGTGTGGATTGGGTTGTACTCTTATGTGGACGTGATCGAACTTGTGCTCGGATTTTGGAGCCGAACATGAATTTATGACTTAGGTATATGTATGGGCATATACCTAAGTACTATTGGTTTTTACTTCATGATTGTATCATTCCTTTGTGGACTATCCTTTGTGGATTCTGGGAGACCATCGGGGGTCTCGGGGTCCCTGCTGAGTAGCATATACTCAACCATGCACGGGCTATGCCTGCACTACGTTGGGTTGGATGCAGACGATGGACATCACCGATCGTGTTTGAGGCTTGTGGAGCAAGTCGGTACCCGGAGGTGGACCACTGGGTGGGACGTACACGGAGTGGGCGGCTGGACCCGAGGATCTGAGGAGGCTATCCATACCCACCCTTCAGGTGGCACTTCCAGTGGACGGCTCGACGTTGCTTCTTTACTTTCTGTCTCTATACTTCTTTCCAGTTGTACCTTACTTTCATTTTGGGTTTGTATTCTTGCCCATTTACTTTCAGCACCTACTTTTGTACCCAGTTTTACTTAGTGTATACTTATTCTTGCTTACTATGTGGTGTTTGTTTACTTTATAAAGGCAATTCCTTTCCCTTTTGTCGGGATTTACACCTTGGTGCTAGTCTCTATCCCCTGGCCTATGGGAGGTGGGCTTGGGGTAGTCACGACACGGGTCCCGAGGATGGGTCGTGACAGTATGTGTAGACATAAGTGGCTATAGAACTATAATACTAGTTTTTGGAAAGAATTGGTAGTAACTCAGACATACTTAACCAGTCTAATGAGCCTATAATCTCAAGAAATAGGGTGCATTCCCTAAATCCCAATAAAATTGTGAGACTTCATTAACAACAATCAGGATGGTGAGAGATCCATCATGCCATCAGTCGAAAAATGTAACATGGTGTGATAAGGACAACGCCCTCCTAGTATCGATGATTTGATATTTCATGATTAACACATGATTTAAGGGTTTGTGAAACAATCTTGATCAACAGTCCCTAACTATTATATCAAAAACTCTATAAAGGTGTATGGTAACTATAATTGGCATGGGTAATTACCACCCAACCATAATGTTCATTCATTACATATAAGTATAAATGTGGAATATTCAAATGCATAATTTAATAAATGAGGCATTACGTATCATGTTTCATGCTAGTAAAGTTTAATTAATTACATGGCATCACCATTCATAATGATCACTTAGATAAGGAACAATCAAAAGTGTCACTTGGGAGGTGTCATGGGAAACAAGTAAATTTCCTAATTGGGAAATAAAAACTATAAGGGGAAAATAACCTAATATTATATTTTAGTTCCATTTAAAACTCATGTATCAATGGAAATTTCTATATAAATGTTATGTCGGAACGTACAAGGGAGTTCCATCACTTGATGACAATTAACCATAATAGCCAATTTCACTTTCCTCACCTGAGGGGTGACCATATATAATGCATAAAACCTATAATGTACCAAAAAAGGGTCTACTGGTTTATAAGGGATGTAATGGTAAATTTAATATGAAGAAATAATTATATGTGGGACTCTCAGCAAAATCTAGCGTGCATCACAATGACATAACTAATAAGTATAAAAATATGACAGTAAAATGATGTTAACACCTACCTCAAGGTCTTAGATGACACCTCACTCAATATAAACAATAGATTCAAAGCATATTAGAGGAGATATGAGAAACTATATATCATAATATAAATAGGTAAAATTAAGATACACCTAAATAATATTCAAGATTATATGGAAAACAAAAATATTATGGTAGATACTAGGGGAGATTTCCAAGACCTATCCAATTTATCTGACAGATCGAGGAATGGAAACCAAAGGATAGAGTTTTATCAATGCCTTACATGAGTGATTTTTTAGGTCAAAAGAAGAGTAGAGATATGCATATCCACTAGAGGATAAAAAGGGAAAGAAGAAATTTATTATATCTTAAGAGAGAATAATAATGTAATTCCGCACCAGAATACATATGAAAATGGTTTTCCCAAACATGTTTGGCCACACTGTGCACAAAATGTACTCAGTTCACCACTACATAACACAAATATATATGTCTAGATTCTCTCTTTCAGTAACCATACACAAACGGTTCAAAATAGATATATCCCAGAATTGCAAAAAAACAAATATTCATGTTCCCAAGGTCTCATATTTACATACATACCATGTTTGCCAGTTCCTTCTTTCCATTTTAGGGAATCAGGGACAGAATGAGCCCCAAATGCATCAATGAATTAATTCTGTTGAATTAGATTCTATATTATTCCCATGTAATGGATTTAAATTTTGAAACTATCTATTTGTACCTTCATTTGAAATATGTTTCATTATACCCCCACCCTATTTAAATAAACTCATCCTCGTGTTGGCATTCTATGATTAAAGAGGTATTATCAAAAAAGTGTTCTGGCCACTAAGATCGTAGTTCTACTTCTGGGTCCTTGGTCTCGTCCTATATGTGGTTGTGCTACCATAACACTTGTACAAGACTTATGAAAATACCTCATAGTTTCCTCATGCTCTAATCCAAAACTCTATTCAGATACTCTTCGATAGAAGCATCCATATCCAACTTATACTCCTTTGGAAGAAAGAAGTTTGACAGGTCTTGGATAGTATTGGTTATGTTTTGATACATGAAAGACATCATGAATTGACTGATATCTCAGAAGAAGTTCCAATAGGTTATCCAAAAATCATATATGTTCCACAACATCGAATGATCCATCTAACTGTGGTGAGATCTTAATATACACCTGAATACATATATTTAATATCCTGGGTGAGACTTATAGGAAAACCCGTATCTAAACTCCAACCCGAGAGGTCTCCGACATGTGTTGGAATATGACTACATTCTGGATTGATATATATACATGAAATTTTTTATTATTGATACCTACTATATAGTCTCAATCATGAGATTCGGTCTAATAATAGCTTCATCCCCTACCTTAATCTTGAACAAAGGTGATCGACAATTCCTACCACATTGGGATTCATTAAGAGCCATCTCAATTGTAGTATAGAAGATATTATTATTTCAAAACTTGAAAAAGGGAATTTATTTCTCCCAAGAACCCCTATAGTCATAGACAAATAAATAAATCATGTCCCCCAGAACATGTATAATGTGTGTTGTCTATCCATCAGACTACTGTTGATAGGTTGTGCTCAAATTTTCTTACATACCCAAGGACTTCTCCAACCCCTTCCAAAATATTGACGTGAAATGAGTTTCCCTATTAGACATGATTTAATGAGGTAATTCATGAATGCATAAAACCTTCCTAACACATATCCTTTAATGTTCTTCTACAATGAAGGTATCTTTCATTGGTAATAAGAATGATACCTTCATTAATTGAATAATCAAAACCTACACTGTATCTTTTCCATGAGGTGATCTGGGTAGACATGTAACGAAATATAATGGAAGATCATCTCTTTTACATATAGTAATTGAAAACATATGTAAAATATATACTACTTAATAATGTTACACAATAACCTATAGTCATGTGGAACATCGAGTGATGAAACTATAAATCTCATATATCATATGAGTCCACTAATACTGGCGCTGAATATCTCAATACATTTTAGTCACACCAGGGTGAACCACCTATACCGAGGCATGAAATTCCTACCTCATATCCTCTCTGATATTTGATGTGACCCATACATGAACCTATATAAATGAGGTATCATTACCATATAAATATTAATATTATTATGTATCATCATATGAGAGACATTACCTTAGGAAATGTCCTTCAGGATTAGATAGTAACCTCATTCTGAGTCATTCAAGAAGAGTATAAGTCATTGCTACGGATGAGGGGATAGTCTTACCGTCGCCATCATAATACTCAATGTGAATCTATAAGAATATGTTCTGAAGCTTTAATTATCCACTATATTCTATAAATATCTATTTTTATGTATTCTGGATCAGATTATAGTCTCCAGAATTCACCTTTCTAGGTGTCTATGCAGGAAAAAAATAAAATTAATATAGTTAATCAACCCACATGAACTACTTAAGATTCAAATACCACTTTTTAAATATGTAAATTAGAAAATTTTGGAATATAAAATTCACATAACTCTATCCAATTATATGGTGTCTCCAATGGAATTATACATGGTTAACACAAGTGAGATCATGGTCCTAGGATGTGATATTCCACTAATATGGCCTAATCAAATGAGACTCATACTTGGTGACTTTCTAAACCTACAACAAAATAGATCCTTCACCACTTCCTGAGGAATCAAAATATTCTATATATCTCATGGATATATTTGAATGAGTCAATATCAGTGACGATGTCAAACAACCTTTTCGCTCCTGGAAGGATTCTTCCCAAGTTTAGGGCCATACAAATTTCACACCCTTCTTTTTCATACCACTAACTGGTTTCTGAAGTCATGAGAAGTCCTTGATGTATATTTTTTAATATTTATAATTTTAAATGAAT
The DNA here is from genome assembly GCA_963277665.1 of Viscum album. NCBI lineage: Eukaryota > Viridiplantae > Streptophyta > Magnoliopsida > Santalales > Viscaceae > Viscum > Viscum album. The sequence continues at coordinate 497,621,742 of OY728132.1, forward strand.
TTATGGATGGATAATATGTACTTTAGATAATCCAAAGAAAATATAGCTCCAACCTTATCTGGTTGTACTGAAACTCTTTACCTCGAGTTGATGTGACCCAGGAAGTAGACATTATTAATTCAAAATTTCATTTACTGAGACTACAACATATCTGATTCACTATTACTATACGTATCATTATTTTAATATTTTATTCATGGTCATGAATGAAAAAAATAATATAACAAGATATCTTCAACAATTCAAACCATTAATAAATTGAGTTACGTGTAAAAAAACCTGATTCATAGGAGTCTAAAAACCCATAAGGGAATTAGTGAGTCAAGAAAGCATGACCAGGTAAACAAATAGAAAATATATAATCTTGAAATATTGTTGAGATATGTTCAATTATCTGAAACTCACCTATTGATAAGCTGACATAGATTTTTATTTGAAAATTCATTCAGTTCTTAGAGCTGGTAAAGAGATTTCTTCCCAAGGAAGTGGATACCAATTCATAATTTTGAGATGATTCAAATGATGTCAATCCATTAAAATCCTAATTTTACCACCCACCATAATGTAAAAGAGGATCGATGAACCCCATAGAGGTGTGATGGGGAATATAATGCCTTATCCACTAGATCCTCCAACTACATCATGATCTCCTAAATCTTCTTAGGGGCCATCTTATATAGAGAAATGGTGACACATGTTATTCCAAGTTCTGACACAATAGTAAAACATACCTATTAAACTAATGGTAGACTGAAGAATACTTATGTAAATTCATCACTAAAATAATCCACTAGAGGGGAAAAATAGCTTGTCGTAATCCCTAATCTTCCAGGAAAACACTAGTGATCTAATTTTTGACTCTACCCAGATACTGCTTCTTCGTTCCTGATCATGTAGCTTTCACAATCCATTATCAGTTATGGTAAATTTTTTAACCTATTATGATATAAACATCACCCTTAAATGATTGTAGTCAATGAGGTATCAATAAGGACCTAACTGGTCTTTCCTTATTATTACATCAAATTGTATCATGTCAAGGATGTATATATTCTATATAAAATGGTAATTTCTTATATTAGGGGGAAGTATTTAATATGTAGAATTACATATGATTGGATACCTAATGGGGTATCAACCACTATATCTCCATTGATGTTATTTATCTTTAGGCCTAGAATATCAGTGATTTCCTCATATATAATTGAGTGAGACATGTCTGTGACAAATAAATTAGATACTAATGTAGTGGATATTAGAATATTACCTTGTGTAATTGAAGGTCAGGTCCTCTATTATTATGAAATAGGATGAAATACAAGTAACTAGAATGTACCATGGCCCTGAGTCACAACCTAACTTCCCTAATCCAACATTCACTAGTGAAACAAAGAATAAGAAGTTTTGATTCATCTTCCTCAACTACCACCTCATCCTAATCAGCTGATGGTATTCTATATTCCTTAATGACAAGATATTACTGGCCTAGATCTCAACCATGTAGTAGGTGAAAATTCATTCATTATAGAATCTAGAGTAATTTCTATAGAATAATTGGATATGGCCCATCCTTCCATAACATATGCACTTAAATAGGCCCCATGAGCATTAAGGATTTATGTGTCCTTAGTTTTTCTACTAGTGATGGATAAGGAAACTATCTTCATGAGGACCTTGGCTACTACTACCTCTGCGAGTATCCTTAAAAATCCTCTTTCAACCAGAAGATGAACTATTGATAGCTTTATTTGATAAACCTACGTAACATGAATGATCAGTATCCCTTATATTCCTTTATGTAATAAGCTTCTAGTGAATGATTTCAGAAATAGTAATCAACCTAAAAATATTGACATATAACCTAATTCCATAAACCATCCCATCCTAGAATCTTTTGGTGGTCATAATATCATCTCATTCTATAAAAAAATAGATTCACTCTAACACTGTGAAATGAGTATACAAATCTATCAAAGATATGATCCCCTCTTTTTGGATCATGAATTATATAGATCATCCATACCACAATGTCTGGGAAACAAATTAATAATATATAAATTTTTTCAAATCCACCCAGACCATACCTCTACCCCAATATTCTAGGGTCACTACATTCCACCACTTTTACTGCATCACCTTCCACTCTAGAGGTGTCTCTAGATTCTCTAATATAGATAAGATATCATCAATCAATGAATACCTAGCAAGAGGTTTCCCATCTCCTAAAAATTATGAGGATTCCATTTCTGAAACTCAGGAGTCGAATCTCCCATATTCCAGGAAGATTAATCTACACCATTCATATTTTTAACCATATGCAAAAAAACCATCTCAAAACTATGCTACAATCTCCATATTAGGTTTTGGAAGAGGATTCATATATGGGACTATAGGCAGAATCACTAGGGGCTCAGTTCCCACCACCATATGAGAATTTTTTTCACCTCCTTTAGAGAATATAATAGGATGACTTCATGGAGGTGGGACAGTAAAGTAAAAAACATATGAATCAAAATATATTTAATAAATTTAGAATATTTTAGATACAAACTCGGTCATGTATAAATCATTCCTATAGAAATAACCATGCCTCCTTGACATATTCAAATGTCATGTCTAGATGGTAAAATAGACTATAATGGGCCCAAAGAACATAATATATACCACACTACATGTTATCAAGTAAATGTTCGGGTCTAAGTCAATTTTTTCCTATATAAGATAACCAATTTCACTTTATATGTCATATTCATTTTTAATTGATGCCTATTCAACAATTTGAATCACTTAAAATGCCTAATCAGATGGTATTACACTTTTGATCCCTACGTAACCATACTCCTTATAAAAAAATAAATTCATCTAACACAATTAGATGATCCAACCCATGCGAAAAATGTTCCATGGATCAACATTCCAAATTTGAATAATTAAGGTGTATGCATTAACATATTCTGGAAAACAATGTTAAGCTAAGGTAGACACTTTATGTATAAATAATGTTATCCAAATTCTTCAAAGAATTTCTATAATAAATCAATATATATTATTGTAACTATCATTATGAAAGAGGAAAATGAACACTGAAAAAAGACGTGACATTGAAAAATGCATGGCATATTAGTCATGGTGTGCCTAATAATGATTCATGTAGAAATTCTCCTTGGCATCATATCATCAGTCTGAGGATTGAATAAATCCTCAATCAGAACAATAATAATAACCACAACATAGAATGTGTGTCACCCAATAGTGAAAATATATCCATAGTAAAGGGGAAAATTAGAAAAACTATTCTAATTTAAGAGACCCATCCTTTACCCAAAACATGCATTCATGATTCCTGAGCATGAAATATGAAGATGTTCCGAGATTTTTTAAATCTCCAAAATATTGTCTCCAAAATGTAATGAATGAAACAAGCGACATCTAATACCACTTTGTAACATCCCTACAAAAAATCCACAAAAATTGTTCCCTAAGATGGTGTGTCACATAGCTTTAAGTGAACCTATCCATATTCTAGAGGCTACTGACTAGCAATAAGAGTGTAATGGTGGTACAATTGGGATACTAGAACCTCATGTAAGTGTGTAAAGTCAGAAACAATAGATAACATTATACAGAAGAAGCATATATAAAAAAGATAGAATCAATAAACAATGGCAGCATGAACAGATTTCTGAATATTTAAGTAGTGGAAGAAATAGATAATTGAATTATGGATAATATAATCAAAGGCCACTGTAGAAGATCTTGATCCATAGTTTCACGGTCGGCCGATGTAGAAAAAATGAATCGGGGAGAGTATTCATGTTTTATATACAAAAAAGAACAAAAAGATCAAAATATTCTCCATAATCATCTAGAGAGAAATATCGGTGTTCTGTTACTATGCTCAAACTAAAGAAAGCATAAAATCCCTAATGGAGGGAATATGAACTTATCAATACAAGGAGATATATAATCATCTCGGGTTTTAAATGCAGCCTGAATAGTGTGTAAAATAAAAATATCAGTAGGCCACCAGAAATTGTATCTACATGTAATAAAATCTATGATGGTAACTAAACTATTTGCATGTTATTTTAGTTAATTAACAATTTTGAATTCCTAAATAATAATCCTACTTAGGTTCTAGAAGGACACCAAGTGGGTCTACCTACTTCATCTCATTCCTGGATAGAAATTCTGAAATATATGTATATATAATAGTAATATATATATATGTAGTATAATTATATATATAGAATCCACCTATATGCACTATTTATGTGGAGACATAACTGTCCATATACATGGAATATAAGTTTCTGGCTGGAACAAGGAATAACTAAGAAATCTATACTAGTATAACGGGCCTATAAGCTCAAGAAATATGGTAAATAACATATATACTAATAAGAGTGTGAGAAATCATTAATGACACTTGGGATGTTGAGTGCGCCATTATTATATCACTCAAACAACGGAATGTGGTGTTTCATGACATACATCCTACTAGTATCAATGGTGTGAGACGTCTTGTGCAACACCAAATATATGTGGGCCTGATATTATCATTCTCAATGATCCCATAAACTCAAAGAAAAAACTCTATAATGTCGTATGATAACTAATAAAATAATGGGGAATTAGATCCTATCCATAATCTTCACTCAGGATATATAAATATATATGAATCATATCCATATTCAGAATTTTAAACTTTTGGCATTACTTCTCATACGCCATGCTAGCCAAGTTCAATTAAATACATATCCTCTCCATTTATAATGATAATTTAGATAAAGAAAATTCAAAAGGGATTGATTCAAAATCATTTATGTTCCATTAATATAATATATTTAATTAATTTAATGACGGTAAACCCATCATGAGTTATCGATTTCATTTAATTCAACTCATTTAATTTACCAAAACATAATAATGTCATTATAAGTCTTAAAGGATCACATGGGAGGTGACACATGATAAAATATACTTACATACATGGGAAATTGAAAATATAAGAGGGCCAAAAAATAATAGGTTCTTTGGGATCTATTTAATACTAATGTATCAAGGTAAATTTCATTTAATAGATAATCAGGAAGGTACATGTGGGTTCTAGAATTTTAAGACAATTAGACATAATGTTCAATTTAACTTGGTACACCTAAGGGGTAAATATGAAATGTGAATAAAACCTATTAACATCCTAAAATTGTAAATAGATTCCTCAAAATATGAAGAAATCAATTATATTGGAAGAAATCAATAAAAAGTGGATTCTCAGTAAAACTCGGTGTAAATAACAATGATATGACTACAAAGCATCAAAAAATGGGAAGGAAAATTACATGACCCCAACCATAAGCTCATATATTATGCATCTCTTAATATCAACCTCATATTTGAAGAAGGTCGGAATTGATTTGTGAAATAGTTAAATTCCGTTAAAATATGTAAAAATAACCAATGACTAAATAGTTGGACAGATTCAAAGGAAAACTGAAATTGGATGGTAGAGAATAGGGGGGTTATTGATAAGAATCCAACGACTTTGATGGATCTAATAACAGATTAAGGAATGTGGAGTTACCTCAATGACTATCATGATATATTTTTTATATCAAAATAGGTGGAGAACCAAGCATGGCTACTAGAGAAAGCAAGGGGAATGGAAAAAATGATTTTAACTTAACTGGAGGGGGACACGTAATTTCACCTCAAAATACATAGTAGAATGGTTTGGCTAATCCATGAAAAATATGTACTCAGTTCACTACTACATTAGGAAACATGGCACAGTTGGGTTCATGTATTGACTAACCAAGCAGAAACCATACACAATTGATTTATCCCAAACATACAACTAGTATCATGGTCATGTATCCTGGGTAGCACAGTTGCATACAATTCATGTGGCCCAGTTCCATCTTCTTATTTTGGGGCTCCAGGATTTGAATAAACCTAGAACACACCCATGACCAAGTTTCATAGATTAGGATTCAATATTAGGTCCAATTATGTGATTAAAATCGAAAATATAAAAATTCCTTAACATTGTTTAAAAGACATGATGTTACAGTTTGGAAATATTCAATGGTGTGAACTAGCTTTCAAAATATGGTGAAAAAATTTATTGAAAAGGGAAAGATATTATTACTAAATATGATGATATGGAATTAATTATATTTATAGGGAATATTTATTCATCTGATTCATGTATAATTCCATCTTCAATAGCTCTTATGAATGAGCTACATCAGGATAAATGGGAAATACAATCAAAAGATAAAACTTTGATAATGAAATGGATTATGTAACTAATTTAACAGAATAAATTTATGTATTTAGTAAGTAATTACTTGGGCATCCACATGAGTGTGATTCTTAACATTCCATTAATTTAATCTCTACTATAAGATAAATACCCAAGAATCAATATTTAAGGACAAATATTGAATTATAATAAATGAAGAAAAATTTAGATGAATTTCTTGATAAGGTATTAAAAACAATAGTGTTTATATTAGGGGATCCATAGTTTCTTTGTGATGAGGAATTATGGATCCAGGTATTTTATGAACTGATTATATCAAAATCAATTAAATCATAATAAAAAATATTTTTCATCTGCCTCACATCAAAGACTTATCTAATAAACTTCATGGAGTTAATTATTTTACATATATTAACCACTGCTTAGGGTATCATAAATTTATATTAATAGATAAATAAATTCAATTGGTAGAATTTTTTAAGAGGTATGTGAAATATGAGTTCACAATAATTCCATTTCAATTGAATAATTCACACTATTTATATGTATGTATGGAAAAGATCATTCAAGGAATGGCATGATAATTTTTTGTAGTATTTGTTGATAATATCTTAGTGTACACTAATAGATATAAAAAACATGATAATCACTTAAAGATCATTCATGATACTCTTATTAGAATATTATTATACAAAAAAATTAAAAGGTGTTAAATATTGATTTAACATTATTCTTTTCCTTACAGTATTTTCTCAATGGATGTAATATTAGTTGATTTTATAAAGAGAAAGACAATTGAAAGTGGTCAAAATTAATAAAAATAAATGTGCTGTATAGTCTTATTTTTATCGTGTTACAATTATAATTTAGTTAAAATTTGTTCCTGATTGGATAGCCTATTAATAAATCATATTGAATAAGGGTTTATATTCATATGGAAAAAATAACATAAAGATGTTTGTGAATAATTAAATAGTATATTGATGAATTATTTAATTTTTACTCTATAATAAATACATTATGGGCTTATAATCTATACTGATTCCTCCAATAAAGGACATGGTTTTTTTCTTATACAGAATAATAATGTAATTTCATATACATTAAGAAAGATAAGTATTTATGAAATAGATATCCATCCCATGATCTTGAGTTGGAAGTTAGAATATTTACATTGATGATATAAAGACATTATATCTATGGTAAAAATTGGGAGATATATATAGAATAGACTATTTGGAAATACATATTTCTCATATAAATAGAAGAATATAAGTTGAATATGATATTTCTAGATACTCAGTGATTATTACCACTCAACACACTATAACATCAAGATGTAAGATATGGTATAAAGTGCATTAATCTTGAAAGATCAAGGATTCATGGCCAAAATGAGGATTTAAAGGTGTTCTATGTTCATAGATTTAGTAAAAGTGGATATTATAATCATTAAGAAAGGGGAAATATCATTATTATTTTTTGAAATTATTTTAAAAAATATTTATTAGAAGAGATAAAATGATCTCATGATTATGATGAGAATTTTACAAATAATAATAAATATGTGAATGATGATAAATGGATTATTCCATTCGTGAAGATGGTGTTCTAAAATATGTGAATATACTATGGGTTCCATCTATACTTGAAATAAAGAGAGAATTGATGGATTATTCTCATAAATATAATTTATCTATTTAATTTTGAATTTACAATATGTATAGCTATTTAAAGGAATATTTTAGGATGAATAATATGAACTAGGAAATTGTTGATTATGTGAAAATATGGTTTTTTTAATATGTGAAGGCTGGAAGAGAACATCCTCTAGGATTATATAATCTTCATCCAATTATTATGTTGAAATGAGAATACATTAAAATTTAAAATATCTCATTATTACAAATGAATCCTATAAAAAATTATTTATTATGGGTTATTATTGATCACCTCAAAAAATCAACATATTTCTTTGTATTAAGAAAATATTTACCACTTGATCTCCATTCACAGATCTATATGGATTATGTTGCGAGATGTCATGGAACACCTCTATGAATTGTGTCTAAAAATAATTTATTCATTACATCATAATTATGGGGAATAATTTAGAATAATCAATACATCAAACATCATATGAGTACCACTTATGACCTTTGAACTGATAGGTAGCCTGAATGGAAAATTTAAACAATAAAAAAATTGACATCTTTCTTTCTTGACATTCAAGGTATGTGGGGTCAGTATTATCCTTTGGTAGTGTTTTCGAACAAAAATAACTTCAATTCAAGTTTTAAAATTCGTATTTATGATGCATTATATGGTATGATATGTAACACTCCAACTAATTGGGATGAAATTGGTAAAGGGAAGCTTCTGAGTCTTGAAATGTTGGATGAGACAATGAAAAAGGTAAATAAAATTCATACCCATATCAATGCTTCTCAAATTAGGAAAAAGATATATGGTTCTAACTAGAGAAAATAATTGTAATTTAATGTGGGAGATCATGTTTTCATGAATGTGTCTCCATTTAATGATGTTATATGATTCAGTAACAAAGGGAAGTAATTATAAAGGAACATTGGACCTTATGAAATACTAATAAAATTGGAGCTATATATTACTATTTGGATAAGCCACGTACTCTCTCTAATAGTTATGACCTGTTTGATATATCATTTTTAATAAAGAGCATGCAAGACCTAACTCATGTGATCTCCATATAATAAATATAATGGAACACAAACATATCATAATATAAATATCCTATATTAATTCTGGTAACCAAATAATTAGTGTTGAGGATTCAGATGACTTAGTTAGTATTTGTGTGTTTGAAATATCATAATATATAATAAGTGATACGAGAACCTAAGGATTTTTTGATAAAGAGATACACTGATATTTTAATGAGGTGAAATTATAGAAATTTTGGGGATGAAATTTATTTTATGATGGAATAATGTATCATCCTGTGAAACTACTTAATATATATATCCTATTAAAAAATTCAATCACCTTGTTCGCTTTCGATACACACAACCTCGAGTATAAAACAACAATTAAATAGTGTGTTGTTATAAAATATAAGTAATAATTTTTTTTATGAATCTAAATAACTGATTAATAAAAATTATATTGTAAATAATCATATTAATTAAAATTTTAGTGAAAAAGAATCTAAAGATAAAAAAATATAAAATTAATTTTTTTGAACGGTTCTACTTTTCTAAAAAAAATCATTGTGTTTTTTTCACATATGTTAAAATGAAATTTCACAAGTTATAGAAATTTAATTTTTAAAAATAAACTAAATTTTCTGAATGGGTATTTCAAAATTACCTAAGAATGAATTTTAGATAGCTTTTGGAAAATATTAATTTTTAAATGAAAAGTGAAAAATTGCTAATTTCTATAGATACCTACCTATTTATTTAAAAATTTAAAAAGTTAAATATTTTATAAAATTGTTTTAACATTAAAATTATTTATATAATATCAAAATTAATCCAATTTATTTCTATTTAATCATTCATATGTGAAATATTAATATAATATCTTTTCACATTTAAGAAAACATTTTTTTTTTTGAAAACCATATTTTCAACATGTATATGGATAAATTTTAAATTAAACTATACCACATATTTTAATATAATTTTGAAAAATGGATTCCATATTTTTAATAATCATTAAGAATAGATTATAATATGGTCAACTAAATAATTGGTTACAATGAATTCTAAAATGAAGTAAAAAATTAATTATAGGGATTAAGGATAAAACTTGTTTAGTTGGGGTTAAACTAATAAGATAAGGGTATAAATGACATAAAATCTTTTCCAATTGATATTATATGGTTTTATTTAGACCAAATATCATATAAGGTTCATTAATGAGACAATTGTTTACATTTTCTCTTCTGAGAAACAAAGGTACATTTTAATTTTTTTTTAAATTCTGTATCGGTCCTTCCCCTAACTTATAAAAGAGAACCCACTACTTTCACATTTTGACACATAAAATTACCATATTTTATGGTAATCCATATCCAATAATATTTTTCACATTTTTACCCATGACGAAGATTCAATTTTTATCGTAAAACTATTATAGGAATGATTTAGTTATAAACCTAAAGAGTTTCACTGAATAAGAGGTATAATTCCTAACCATGAATCTTTGTTTTATTTATTCCTCTATCAACATAAAATACACTCAAAAGATTATTAAATAATAACCAAATGATAATACATATACTAATATTTTAATATTTTAATTTAATAAACTAAATCATTCTCCACTTCTAACTAATGGGGAACAAAACCATTGAACTTTTGGATAGTGGACCACCTCCTCGTAATCTGATGTAGTTCAATTTCCATCTTCATCTCTCACAAAAGAATATAATGATGCTTTTAATTTTAAAATTAAATATTTATGTTATAATCATAATTTAAGAATTATTATATCACATATTCCATCATTCCTTCAAATCAATTAAAAATTGATAACATCGGTAATGCATACATGTGGAGTACCACATCCACGATGTGATATGAAACAATTTTAATTTTATTTTAAAATAGTTAGTAAAAAGGATATATTTAAAAAATATATAAGATATATATTTTATAATAATTAATATTTTAATGTGAAATATTATTTATAATTCTTTAAATCAATCCGTTAAAAACAAATTGAAACTAAATTCTTTTGATTGAATGGCCTTGCATCACCATGAATAGTGTAACTCATTTCCTGTCTCTATTTTTATCCACTACTATAAATACGTATTTAAATAATATTTATGATATATATATCATGTTTATATTTATATATATAATTAAACAATGATCCAATTAAAGGAAAAAATCATAACAAACCAAAACTTTTATGAAAAATGAAGCTGTTATTTCACGAAATAGTGATATTAACAATGAATTGTTAGTAAAAATGTGATTAAATATTCTATATAAATCATATATTGTATAAAATATTTGTCCATTTTTCTGTAATAGATTTATAAAAATTATATATAATTATTATATTATATTTATACATTTATGAAAGAAATTGGATCTGATGTATGGGATTGTCATCTAACATTAACATTCGGGAGAAATATTCCATATTCATTAATTATTTATTTATTTTGATCTATATGATACACATATTATATTTTATACCATGAATATATTTTTCAAAATTTTATTAAGGGATTTATATGAACTTATTTCTTTAAAGAGTATTACGATTCAAAATTTACCAAAGTATAATGAGTTTATTACACATTCTAATCTTTATTCAAGATTGTTTATGTTTATACCCTTCATGGGGGATTTGTTTTTGATATTTATGTCCTAAAAAATTATATATTCTTCTACTCTATTTATTCATTAATATTTGATTCAATATTTCAATTTCAAACTCTTTGGTAGCTAAAATGATTTAAAAAATATTTTCAAGCAAAGATGAATTTATATTTATCTTCAATCAAAAATCTTTTTCCTTCCATATTATTGATTTCTAAAAATATTATCAAATATTTTCATATTAAAATAATTATTTGTTACCGACATTTTTACCATATTTTTATTATTTATGAAATATTTTTAAATGAACCTTGTAGTATTTTTTTGGATATGGTATTTTTAACTGTTATAAAATAGTTTAAAAATAATGTTTTTTAACTTATAATACATGTACAAAATTTCTAAAAAAAATTACAAATTATTGTTTTGAAATATCATTTACACATTAATGAATTTCTTTTTAAATAATTTTTTTCCGAATATCTAAATAAAATAAAATTCTTAAAGTTATTTTCAATACAAAAATTGTATTTTCCACAATATTGTATTGAATTTAATTTATATGGTATTTCAACTCAAAAATGAAAAAAATAATTATTTTACCTGATCCTATATTGGGAATATATTTTAATTATACAATAATTATTTAATATTTGGATAATTTATGATTATTTTGTTTGGGATGTATAATTTTATTATTATTCCCTATGTACTCTAGATGCTTTGTGTTGATTATGTTTTTTGATTAGAGAAATTGTTATGATTTATTTATTATTGGTTTTATGTAAGAAATTTTAAATTGAATATGATTTTAGCCTTTCATATGAATAATTATTTGGAATTAGTATTTTTTTGGTGTGGCCCACTATAGCACCTCAATGCATCAGAATGTTTCATGAGACGTACTAGCAAGGGGTTTTTGCCGACTCCTTTCAAATTTATGTAAGACACCTTGTTACAAAGCTATGAAACTATATAAATTATGTCTTGAATAACTCATTCACTAATTTTGAGGATATGTATTGATGTCCAAGTGATTATTATATTAGTTAAAATATTCATGGATATGATTTAGGCTAATGTGAGTATTTATATTGCATTATTTTGATCTTCGTCCTTCCTTCCATATTTTTATTCATATTCAACTTATTGATTAAATTAAATGTAATTGAGTTATTATCCATTCCATATTTAATATGGAAATTATATTCATGATAACATCCACTGTAATCATACCCTAACATAGCATTAATTTTCATCCAGTTATTATATTTCCATTCCCCATGATTATAGGATGTGTATTATGATTAATATGTACCGATATGTATATTTAAATAATGGTGTTCTTGAAAAAATATATATATTATAATTCATGTTATAATGTGTAACATGAATTTTATGTATACATATAGTTTTCAAGGACTAATAAACTTTTTAGGCATTTAGTATGCGATCACTTGTTAAAATGACAAGGCAATAAATTAAACATTGACTCTAGGCTACTAGGGTTAGGGTCCTTAAAAATTTGGACTTTTTAATCGATAAATAAGGAATAAATATTTCATTGAATATATTATGAGAAAAATATAACCTCCTTTTATGGGCCTAATAATCTATTAATTATTTATAAATGCATCAACATGGGGAAAAATATATTTTCCCTTATTTATTATTCAGGTGAAGAAAAAGGATTCATATCCTTTTATCATCTTCAACAAGAAGCAGATAATTGGTGGATCCTTATTATTAATATAAATAATGAGGATCAAATTTAATACATATAATGGGATGATTTTAAATGGATAATTTTAATGAATTAAATCTAGAATCCTGTATATTAAAAAATAGATAAGGAAATCCTTTATCTTAAGAAAAATGAAGATAAATAAATATGTAAATGTGAATAAAATTTTATATTATTTTCTTGAAATTTTTTTTGTCCAATAATCATCATTAAAAAACATATCAATTAATAATTTTTATGAAAATGAGTCGTCAAAATTCTCTATCCATAAGGGTCTTCAAAATCTATGTATAATTCATTCGATGAGTACTCATAGTATAAAGGGAATTTGGATACCATGTTGGTTATAGTGATAAGACTAGGATATTGAGTTTAATGGAATCTACATTGGTATGTCATGTTTATGGAAAAACTAATTTTCAACCTCTTATATGAGAAAAATGCGGGAAGGGTAAATCAAGAGAATTCCTTAAAGGAATAAAAATATAATTTATGTGTGGAATGTCTATAAACAATGAAAAATAATGACAAATTGATTAGAAGAGTCCAATCTATCAAATGAATTGAGAGATATATAAACATACTAGACCACTCAAATTTCAGTGATATAGATGAATGGAGTTTCGGAATTATGATAACAACATCTCCATTCTATGGATAATTATGATTGAAAGCCACAAAAATATCTGATGTCAAAGGAAAAGGTATAATATATGAAATCACAACAACTAATGTGAGTCATGATAATTATGACACACTTATCCTCCACTACAGAGTTAATGATTATATGCTGATGATTGTATGAATTATCCCTATGAAAATCCTAATATAAATACTTCATTAGAAAATTACTTTATTTTGAGAATTCAGTAACTCAATCTATATAGATTCCATATAAATCAATTAAATATAGAAATCATATATGATATTATGAATCAAACTATGATCACCTCTCGATGTAAGGACGAACCATATCATCTTATTGAAATATTTTCCTCCAAGATAGAATATTATTTAAGTATAAATTGGTGAATTTTATTATGGAAAAATATATTATTTTATAATGAAATTACATTCCAAAATAATTTGTATGTTTTGAAGAATATATTATTAGGGTATTTAAATATTGGCATGAGTGTTTATATGTGATTAAAAATATTTCATCATAATTTATAAGTTGATAATGGAAGGATATGGGATCCTATAATTCTATAATTAGGGATTAAATATTGGCCAAAATTTACCATAGGAATGTCAATGTTAAAATTTTATGGAATGAAATATATAGAACATTGTCTATAATTATTGATGTTTTTGATATTAATGTATTATATTTATCCATGTTGAAGAACAGGTGTTAACAATTTTATTTTTAATTATAAATATATATATATAAGAAATGAATTTTAATTATGTTTTAGATCTTATAATCTAATTAAATTTAATATTATTACCATTCACTTGAAAATTTCATTATGAATATTTAATTCATTAAGAAATAGATTAAGTGAAAATTCATCAAAGCAAAAATATAGTACGAAATATATCATATAAACTGAAAAGAAATAATGTTTTATTGTTTTTTCACGTTCTATATCTTAAATATAAAATAATACATAAATATTAAGAGATAGATATTGAAAAATATTGTTATAATTTTACCTTGATTCTTAATATATCAATTGTATTTTCATATATCATAGGTTTATGGTTTTATGGTTGTTAATTCTATTATAACCATGTTCTATATCACTCACTATTAGTACATGTGAAATATTTTTCTCTTCAATGGCCAAATTTTTACATCCATCTATTCATCTATTATTTGGAAACATAGTCTTCTTTTATTCCAGGATACCATAATATTTCAATTTCCCACTTTTTAAGATGTAATTCTATTAACCCTTTTATGATGTGGGTTTTCTACAAAGAATTTTTAAAATAAATCCATTTATTATTGAGTAAAATGATTAAATTTGAGTATGAAATTTCAAAATGTAGAAGTGAATACAACACTCTATGATTTTAAAATAGGAAAATTTTTCCTGATATCATATATGATATGAAACACTGAGTTTTAATAAACAACAAATCATTACTAATTAAATATGATAGATATAAAATTGAAATTTAATTGGAAAGTATAAATAAGAGTAAAAATATTTTTAAATAAATATATATGTCCTAATAAATAAAAAAATTTATTAGTTTCTAGAAACAAGAAATAACTTTTTTTATTGATGTCTTATAATGCTTCAAAATATGTTCCTTCATACCATATTTTTATTGTTTTTTTTGAAAGGATTATATTTAAAATTTTACTCATTGATATTGTAATTTTTATAAAATTAAATTAATATTTTAAAATACTAACCTCAAAATTTACTTGCAGCTAATTTTTAATAATTGAATGAATAGTATTATTTGTTGATAATAGTAAAAAATATATATTTTTATTTAAAATGAAATTTTGTATCAAGATATGAAAATATAAATTATAAAAAGATTTAAATATAAAATTATTCCAAATATATTATTAATAATACAAAAATATTTTTTTTTTCAATTTTAAATTTTAATTTTGCATGAAATCATTTTAAAAAATAAAAAATATTTTTCCAAATTTTTTTCATTACATTCAGCATTTTAAAATTAATTTAAACTCTTACACTAATAGATATTAAATATTGAAAAATTTATTCCATATATATATTATAAAAGAATAATTTTGATAATTATATCCCTTTTATGATCGGTCATTATGATTAGTAACAGTAACACATTTTGAACACCTCGTTAAGGGTAAAACATGTGTATTTTTTAAAAACATTGGTATAAGGCTTTAAATTTTTTTAACAATTAATTTTGTAATATTTAATTGGAAAATATAATCCATCTAAATCCAATTAATAAATATATGGATTCTTTGTTTCATGTTTCATTCATTATGACATTTATATTATTTTAAGTAAAATGGAATGTAAAATAATGAAACACTCATGAGTTTAACATCTCTAATGTTTTATCACATGGGAAAAAGGAGTTATTGTTTTGTTTATGAAGATAATTTTAAATATAAATTAATTTTATTTATCATAATATTTTTTTTAAATCCTTGATGGAATAATTAGCCTAAATTTTTATGTGACACCAATAATGTATTTATTGTATTATTATTAAAATAAAATATATAATTTTAAAAAAATTAAAAGTAAGAAATTTTGATGAATTATCGGATTCAATTAAAATTTTAGAAAAATATATCTTATACTATTTATTTTTTATGTTTGGATTCAAATTCCATTACTATCATCTTGTTTCCAATGTAAAATTATTTTAATAGTGTCGAAATGAAATGTATGATATTTTATGAAAACTAATATATTATATAATTATTTAAAAATCATAAAAAAATTAAAGAAGATAATTAATATGATAAATGGAATAATTTATCATACCTTGTCCATTAATGAGATAATTTTTACATGATTCATATAAATTATAACCCATTAATAGTAATAACGATGTTGTTGACGTTAGCATTAAAATAAGTTAGGTAAGGGGTTGAAACAAAGATAATGATTAAAAAAACATAAACCAATGAAAATATATTAATTATTTTTTATTTATTTCATTCCATCTTTATATTAAAATATATCTCATTTTTATGTATTAATCTTGAGAATCGATTTATTATATTTTAATCATTTATTAAATTATAAAAGACCCATACTCCTCACCTATAAAATTACACCCCTTAATTATATTATTTTCAAAATCATGTACTATATATCCTATCAAAAGCATAAAAAAATTGTCTTCTAACATAATTATCCATGATATAGAGGTTATTAGATTATTAAAATACCAAAACAATTGTATATAATATTGGATCTAATGGAGGCCTTCCGAAAAAGATGTAATTGTCTTAACTGATCACATCTAATTTGTTTAATACTATACCTCATGTATATATATAATATTTTTTATAAAAAATTTAAATCAGTTTCCTAAAAATATTTAAATGTTATTTTGATAATGAATCAACATTTATTCATCATTTTTTAATCAAATCGTAAGTTAATGTATCACATGTTTCTATGTATAACATAACATCTCCCTATAGAAATATGATTAATTTTGCATCACCATAATTTATGGTTTTATATAATTATAGGTTTAATATTTATATTTTATATTTATTAAATAATTATTCATCTCTAATTAAAATTTCATGTTTGTATATTTCCCTTCAAAATGATTGAAAAACGATAACGTTGTTCATATGAAATTATGGACTACCACCTACATGAAGTGACAATATCTTTTCCATTGAATTTCAAATTGATGATAATAAGGATGTATTTTGTGAATATATATGATAAATATAATATAATAAAGAAATGAATGTTGAATTATTATTTACCTTTCTTTTTTCATTCTTTAAAAAGATAAAACAACAATTATTTCTATATACGACATACTTTCTCTGTGAATGATGTAATTAATTTTTCTATGAATACATTTTGGGAATGAATATATATATGTTTTTAATTAATATTAATGACATTTATATCATTAATAACATTTTTTAGATGATGGAATAATGAAAAAAGTTAAAGGATACTGACCTCCAAACTGAAGTGTTCCTACAAAAAAGCAGTTATCACCAAAAATAGTGGTTGTAATACTAAAAATTGTTAATAAAATAGTGATAAAATTTTAAAAGTAATAATAAATGATTTTACATATAAAGTTATGGTTCTATAAAACACAAATAACATATATATATTAATTATACTAGAGTTTTTAATGTGTATGAAGAATGAAATGACTTGATGTAAGGGATATTTGTTCAAAACACATTATTACCAGGACTGTTTATGAATAAATATTTATTGAAGAAATATTATGATCCAAATTTAATTAACCCCTGATATTATAATTATTCATTGATTATTTATGGTGAATAAATTTGTTTCATTAATTTTACTCACTTTTATTACTCATGTGAATAAAATAATTTAATTAATTAAAATTATACATGTTTTAGTATTCGGTTGGGAATATTTTCTTCCACGTCCATGTTTTCATATAAATGATTTTTAATATGTTTTTTATTATTATTATTTTATTGATAAAATTAATTAATACCCATGTTTTTATATCAATAATATTTTTTAAATTACTATTCCTATCATTTTCGGAATGAGAGAGATTAAATCAAAAGTGAAAATAAAATAAATTTTAAAATATACACATCATGAATAGACCATAATGTTGTCATGAATATTAATTTTTTTAATTCTTCGATTAATATTTTAAATGTTTCCTTCAAAATAAAATTATTTCTAGAAGATTTTATGTTTTTTTATTTTAACAAATTCATTGTAAAGTCAATGTATATTTTACTCAATAAATATTCCAATGATTTTTCAAATAAACTTCTTTCTATGAGAACTTCATTTGATGTTACTTTTAATTGATAATGAATTTGATCCAATGAAAATATATTTATTATTTCCCTATATTATTTGTGGTTATAATAATGAAATCCCTAAAAAACTAATTTTCTTTTCCATGGGTTTTGTTATGATGAATTATTTTTGGATCTTATTTAATACCATTTATGAATATGTGATTTGTGGGACAAAAATTATATATTCTTCCATTGAATTGGGTAATGATGGTCGACTCATGAAATTAATAGGTCATGTATGATCCTAATTTCATGTTAACAATTTTATTCATGGACTTGGTTTTCAAGTACATCTAATTATGTGTGGACCTTATTTTCATGTCCATATTATTTTGTGTCGACCTAGATTCAAGTCCATTATTTTTTTGTGGAACTTATTTCAAATCATTGACTCAATGAGTGAACATTTTTCTTTTAATAGATTTTCACAGTATTATAATTTTTTAATTTTTTACATTACTATGTTTATTTTTCTCTCGTAGGTCTTGTTGATTGATTTTTTTATGATTCATGTCTTCTGATCTACTATGACTTATTCCATAGAATATGATTGATATATATTATATGAATATTATAATTTTCAAAAATTAAGATCATGTTAATATATTTGTATTATTATGTTATTCAGAAGTGGTCATTTGATTTCTCCCTAATTTACACTTATTTAGCATCTGATCTCACACTTTCTTATATTTTATCTCTCAATGTTATGAAAAAAAGATTTTTTTCAGGTGTGCTTAAGAAGAGTATTTTGTGGGAAGATTATTGTGGGGGATGGTGAATATCATTCATGAAATTATAGTATTTTTTATCTAGTTTCAAAATACACTAAACTATTATTGTCCATAAGCTTTTATTTGTACAATATATTGTATGTTAATTATTTAATATGTATTATATATGTATGAAAATTAGGGGTCTCTATATAATCGGTAATCATTGTAAGGAAATTTTTTATTTTATTTTTATATATAATTTTTTTTAATCTCAATCCACCATTCATATTTTGACATCCATTAGTAAACATATATAACATTTCAATCAAGCATTCAATGTTCTCTTTTTATTTTTATTTTATCATTGAAAAATATCCAAATCAAAATATATTTTATTTATACTATTTGGAAAACATTAAGTCTATCATTCTTATTATTACATTTTAAATCATCAACCATCAATATTTTAAATTTATATTTCCTCTCCAATTCATTCTAAAAATCAAACAAATTCAACCTTTTATCTTCCAAGGTTATATTCATAGTTTCTTTTATAAATTTTTTGTGATACAATCTTTTCGTGTTTAACGTTTCTAGATTTTTTCAATTTCATCCTGAAATTTTTTATATATTTAATTTATCTCATCAAGAATACTCCTGAAAGAACCATTATTTGAAGAATGATAAAAATAATAGTCAAAAATAAACATATCACATATATATCAATGTTAAATAAATTAATAGTATTCCTTTCTTAACAATACTATTCTATTTAATTAGAGTGTTTTCTTCTACTACATAAAATTTATCATTCATTATTTATTCTTCTCATACTTCATTTCATCTACTTATTTATAGAGCCTCATACACATATATTTTGAATGAATGTTTTTTCTTTATTCATAACATTTAATATCAAAATTTCTCTTACCTTTCTAGATTTTCATTTTTTTAATATTTCTTTTACCACTTCCCAAATTTATACAATAAATTTTTCTTTTGATCAAAAGGCCATGATTAAATTTCTTATGTGGACCCAAATACTAACCCTTTCTATATAACATGAACACTCACTATCATCACAATAATTAGAATATATATACTTTGAATAATCCAAATAAACTACCTTCTTTATTTCTTTGACTTAATTATATATATTGAATTCAATGTTATACTTAAGAAATGATCCAATCAATTTATGCATTTTATATTTCGATACGTCATTATTTTATTTTATTTAAAATTTATTAGAATGACACATCTTATTATTTAATTTCTCACCATGATGTTCCATATTGTTCACAATCTTCGCAATCATATTATACTTATCACTAATACACTACTGATTATAAATTAAAAATTCTTGAAATTTATCTTTTTGAAACCCAAATTATGTTCCCTTTAATTTTTTTGTATCTTGAGGTTTGAATTAAAATGATTCCAAAATATAAAATGTATTTTTACAATAATTTATTTGAAAATAAAAACCTCTATACAGCTAATAATAAGTCAAATTAATATCAATGTAATTTAAAACATATTTTATTTAATAAATAATATTTATTTCATTAGATTAATGTTTAGGGAAATTTTTTAATTCAAACCATTATACTCTATATATTCATTCATTATATACATCCAACAATCAGATTTGAGGCCATAGAAATGCGGTGGTCTTTGACGATTCAAAACTCAACATCCTGACATACATTAATTGAAAATAGATATTCCCACTTGTTCATGTTAAAAAATATGATATAGATTTTCTCAAATTATATAATAATCAAAAAAATATATGAATCATGACCTAATTATTACTTACAAAATTTTGAATTGAATCTAATTTTTATTCCTCATAATGGGCATGTAAATAGGAAAGAGGGGGAGGAGATTTCCATTCTGTTAAAAATATCAGAGTCTAGAATACATTAATGAAATTTTGTGAATATAGAGTAAAACAATTGATGAACAATAGATAAGAATAGTGTATGAGATGTGTGAATTGGAATGAAAAGATAACATAAGGTATGTATAGTAGTATAGATACAATTGATCATAAAAATACTATCCACACTCTCAAAAAAGAGCAAGGATATCCACTATGATATTGAATTTTAGGAGTTCATACCAATATTAATCATTTACAAAGGATCATGTTACACCCAGGTTTTATGTTTTCCTTGGTTCCAACTTGGGCTGGGTTCTCGGTTGTTTTTCTTGGGAACCAAGTGGGCCAGGTTCATTGTTTTTTGATATTTATGTTGGTGTCTAGGTTGATTTCTTGTTTGAATCATTGTGTTTTCGTTGAAAAATTACTGTTTTGGGCTCAACAAATTCTACCACTTGGGAAGAGGATAGTTTGGAAGCCATGTAGCTTCACCTAGGTCACCATGCGGCCTGCTCGGGTTTTAAAATATATAAAAATCAAATGAATAATAAAATGAAAATAAAAAATTACATTAAATGTAAAATGAAATTAAACGAATTGATTTAATAATAATAATATTGATATTATTTTTATTAAGAATAGTATTTATGTTAATATTATTATTTTTGTTGTTGTTATTATTAAGTTTATTGTGATTATTATGATTATTATTATTATAAATATGTTATTTGTTTAAGGTTTCTCCCACTACTTCATATTTCCCCATTCTCCCTCATGTAGCACCTTATCCACCCTCTCCCTATCGCATGACCTTCCCCTGCTACATCTCCTCCCTATATGTGGCTCTCCTACGACAGCCTCTCACCCTCGCATGACCCAACCAACACCCTCCTCTCTAGCATGCAGTCCCACCGGTTCACTCCTCACTAGCGAGCAACCCCTATAGAGCCCCCAAATCCGACGTGTGACCCCCTCCCTCTGGAAACTACACCCTCTTCACATTCGAGTAGTACCATCCTTTGTTTTAGGGGTTTTATTCATTTTCATTGGGGATTTCATTTTCAAAAGGGTAGGTTTGTGTTTTTTAGGTATTAATCTTTATTTTTTTGGGTTTGCCTTCATATTTGGGGTTCAATTTTTATTTCATGAGGAGCAGTTTGAGTGTGGTTGGACATTCGAACTAAATTTAAGGGTTTTCTCTATCAGAGGTAGGTTATTCTATGAATAACTACTAGTTGATGAATTTTTAGCCATTATTGATTGTTTTTACATGATATATGGATGTCTTTTGTGGTACAAAAATGGTTTGGGAAATAAATTGAGATTATTTTAGTTTTAATGTGGCTTTTATATAGTGTTAATGAGTGTATATATGGTGTAATCTATTATGGTCCATCCCAAAAACGATTTATTAACTATAAAAGTGATTTATTAAATTGTATGAGTGAGTAGATAAATTGTAAAACTAGTGTGAATGGTGTTCAAAAAGTGTTTTAGTGTGTGTTTTTTTAAATAGAGTAATTTGAGATTTTTTTTATGGTAAATCCATATTGTTCATCTTGGAAATGTTTTATTAATTATGTAAATGATTTATTAAGTTATCAGTGTGATGTGAATCATATTTTGGGGTTTTTTATGTGAATATGGATTTAAAATGGCATTTGAGTGTGTTTTTAATGAAAATCCTCATAGTTCTTCTTATAATTGATTTATAATGTTTTTCAATGATTTATTAAATTATTCTAGAGATGTAAGTATGGATTTGAAGTGGTTTTTGTGTGTGTTTTATTTTCAATGAGGCGTATGGGTGCACAAGTGTTGGATTGTGTTGTGAAATTCCTCCAATGAGCTCGTACCCGAGTGGTATGGGCTCTTGCTTTCCATCTAAGAGACCCAGGTTCAAAACCGGGTAGAGGGGAATTTCTCGGTACTGTAGAAGTGCAGTAGCAGTACTATAGCAGACACTACAACAGTATTGTTGTAGTTATTGTAGAAATTACTGTTCAGTACTGTAGCATCCAGAACTATTCACCCCATTTGGGACTTCAGGACACCTGTTTGAGCCTATGGGTCTCAAGGGCCTTTATGCCATCAAAGGTCTTCAGGACACAGGGCCTTCAAGACATTGAGACCATGGAGTATCCTAATTCACATAGATCAGGCCCCAGAAGAGGATCATAGTAACAAGAATAACAATCACCAGATACAGAGCAATCCAGATTGGAAGAATGAGAGGGTATGGAAACCACCATCTGGACAAGGCACCGTGCAGATTTGTACGAAGCAATGCTTGCCGATCAGAAATCCCAGGTGGGGAGCTATGTGATCAAGGATACAGAAGATGGGGTGGGGCAATTTCAAGTGGGTTGGGCCTATGGGTCATGTATTGGGCATGGTATGCATCTGGGACTTCAGGCCATGTATTTGTAATTAATGTCGGGCCTTGTGCCTTGGGCCTATGGGTCATGTACGTGTTCCCCTTCAAACCTTAAAAGGGGGATTATCCATAATAAAATAATAAATAAGGGCTTCAGGCCATTTGGATTGTGAAATTCCTTTTTTGGTTTATGAAACGTGGATGTGGTGTGTTATGTGACATGTGGAACTTTTATGAACACATATTGAAGCCTAAGTATTTATGTGGTAAGGCTATAACTTATATGCTAATGACTTGGAAGCGGCTAATATATGGCTTATCTTAGTAGGATTAAAAATTAAAAAACAATATAAACCTCGGTGATTATAGGATACTGCTATAATTATTGATGTTTCTCTTATCTAGTGTCTCCTGCACAATAACACAATTGGTATCGGTTTCTATAAAAAATTTCACTAAGATGAAAAGTTCCTATGGTCCCATTGCTCTCTATTACCTAGGGGATTTTCCAATGACTAATTTTATTTGTATTTGTTGAACCTTCTGTCATTATATAGTACAAGATATTGATTACTTCAAAAGAATATGTATATTTATTTAATGTTCCCTTCCTTTGAAGTTTTTTTCATTAAATTTTGTTTCTTAAAAATTTATCTAGCATTTCATTCATTATTTAAAACATGCAATTTTTTTGTCATTTGATGTTTGGAGCATGAAATCCATTTTGGGTTTCATCCTAATAGAAAATATAACACACCCATTGTACACAATTGGTTTTTTGGAGATTATATAATGTTTCACATAAGTAAGGGTAAAGCTTTTGGAGATGGAGGTTCGAGTTTCTTGAATTAATATTAGTGTGAAGTTGTGGAAACAGAATGGGGAAGTCTCACATCTATGCCATGTGGTGGTTTGAGTGAGTTTCTTGTTTCTCTTTTGGTTATATCCATTTTGTGTTGTGTAAACGTTATAGACCCAAATCTGAAAATTTTTTGAAGGCATGTTTGGTTATAAATTTTTGGTTTTGTTTATTTATATTTTTGTTTGATTCATTATTGTTTCTGAAGTTATATCATTTCCACATGTTTTATTTGATACTTGAGAACATATACCATCCCATGGAGATCCTGAACTCCCATTAAGACATGCAATGTACCGGTCCTGGCACCAGGTCAGATGGAGACCCAATTTAGTTTTTGAATAAATTGTATCAGAGTAGGCTACACTCTTTTAGGTCATGTCTTATTGGGGAAAAACTAGGTATACTTATGCAATGAGTTTCATAACATGATGTTCTGTTTATTAGTAAGGTGCATGGCTAGAAAAAATTATGGAAGGACTCAAGTCACTAGGGGATGTTGGGTTTTACCTAAGTTCCTTTGTCCTTGTGGTTGTTTGTTTTTTGTGATATTAAATGGGTGTTGGTTCAATGCTATCAGTGATCTCGCATGTCCTGGAATTCCATGTGGATTAGGGGATCTTTTCCCCAAACACTCTCTATTATTTTGGTGTGACTGGTGTATAGCTTCCAACCATACGTTTGAGTCACCCATCGACACTAGTTTCCTCTTAATTTTATCAGTATCTCTTATGGTTTTGGAAAATAATTTTAAAAAAGATTGTTTGAAAATTGAAAAGAATAGATTTTTTTAAAAATGTAAATGGTATGATTGAATGATGTTGAGTCCATTGGGAATTGAATTTTATAACTTATAATTATGTTTTTTTATTATTAATTGTTTGAAATCATGCATTATGTCAATTTGGGTTTCGAAAATATGTTTGAAATGTGATTTTAAAACTATTGAAAATAATTTTTCATAAGATATTCTGGTATTTGAACAATGGTTTAAATGGGATGAAAACTTTTGGAATTTATACACGATGTTTGAAAATGACCTTTGATTTTTTAAATATAGAGAAATTGAAATTTATTAAGGATTATTGAAAAAAATATGTAGATTAAGAAGATGTAATGGTGAGTTGAATGATTCTTTTGAAAAATTTTAAGGGTTTATTTTGATCCTTGGTATAATCATGAATTTTTACATGAATGGGTATGTATGGAAAGGTGGATAGTCAATGACAGAAGTGTATGGGTTTCGAGATTAACTTGGGATGGGTGCCTGATGTGGCACTAGAATATTCATGTGTGAGGACAATGTGATTCCATTGGTGAGTATGATACCACCAAGCCTAAATTAATCTAAAATGATGATAAATATATGATATGATGTTTTCATATCAGGTGTTGTTGTGGGGTGTCTTTGTTTTTGGGAATGTAATTTTTTTTAAGTTGGGAAACCCTCTTGATTGAATGATGATTCAGGTTTGTGTTTCATCGATAAGTTGGTTTGAAGTTATTGTCCGTGGTTCCTTTTTGGGATGATCACTGTGAGTCCATTCTGATGATTCTTTTTACATGTTCAGAGTCTATTGTGGCATTTCATTGCTAGTGGGTAATTTTTTTGGACCCTTTGTTTCTTTTATTGGATAGTGTATTCCCCCCTTTAGAAATTAATGCACGGTTGAAGTGCAGCCATGCGATTTTTCCATTAGAAAATATACTATTTGATCAACATAAGAACATCCTTCTTGAGCTTCATAAATTTAGTTTAACCCTATTATTTTTTGATTAAGTGAACCCCCCTGCAATGGAAGTGTTGAAGTGGAAAGTTGAAAGTCATATTGGATTAATAATATTCCTGGGTTTTCAATGGTTATATTCATTAATGTTGTGTCTGAAGGTCCTATCTAAAAGTGGTTGAAGGAATTCCAGTGAGGAAAAGAAGAATAAGTCTGTATTTTTCTATGATGGCTACTATTTAAAAAGGCCATTGGGTATTTCATTAGTTTCTTCTTTGAAAATGTTCATGCTAGGCCACCATTGTGGAATGTTTGGTCATAATAGGTCGTTAAGGCCTTCTTCAAGAATCATGTGTTAGTGGGGACTCAGTTTAGGGTCTCTCTCATTGTAATGTTTCAATCAGTGGAAATGGTCTTGTTTGGTGATATTTGTAGAGTTATGTTTCCCATTAAATGTGATGATGGATACAGAGGACCTTTCAGAGCCTCTAATTCAATTGAAACAAATATACATATTGGGGAATTAAAAATTTACCTATTCTAAGTGATGCTTCCTCCCTTGTGTTCCTTCTCCTATTTATAATTTTTTTGGGGTGAAAGGAAAGATCTGTATACATATTTCAGTCTCATATTTTAGTGAATTTTTTGTTTGGAAGTAGGTGTGAATAAATTTGAATTTTGTTCTATTGGTGTTGTCTATGATGTGTTGTCCTTGCTTGTAGAACCAGTAGGAGAAGCTCTATTCAGATTTTTTTTTACCTAACTTTGAGGAAAGAGATGATTCAATCAGCATATCTTCATACATTGGTCCTCGAGTGCTGCTAGCATATAGTCGGGAACCCCTAGGGGATGTAAAGAACCATGGTCTAGTTTCTTTCATTATTTTTGGAAATTTTGATAGTTTTATCATTCATTGTAGACATTCCATACCGAATTATCCCATTGGACGGAGGGGTTTTTAGGGACCTGTTTCATTCCTATGAAACACATGGCTAAAAGTGTTCCTCAAATATACGGTGGCTGCATTTTCTCATTCACTTAAAATGTAGTTCTCCTTCCCTTATGGATATGGATCATAGAGTGGTTTTCCATGTATGTCCAACCTCATTAGTCGATTTTAGTTACTATTTAGGTTCATCATAGGATGGTAATTTCCATGGGAGTGGTGAACTACATAGTGTTTTCTGTTGGGTTTGGAGTTTCATTAATTTGGTACATAATGACATGGGATTGGGTTGTGTGGTAAGTTCCCAAGTTAGGAATGTCAGGATTCCATTAACTGTATGTGTTAGTATGTTAAGCTAGTTGATCATTATGGTGGGGAGACCCACCATGGGTATCACTGAAATTCCACTGGTGTGAATTTATGTATCCTATTACATAAGGTGGGGAGTCCATTCAGGCCTCCATATGTTGGTCTTTTGGCTCCATCCTAGGTGTCGGTTTGTAATTATGGTGTGGAGTATGTCCGGGCCTACCCATGTTAGTAATTCGGTTACGTTAATTGTGTATAATTGGGGAAATGTAGTCTCTCTCAGATCCATCAAACCCCAATATCCTCCCTTGAATAAATGTTGGGACCAGAGCACACCCAAAGGTTTTTTTTGAATTAATATCCCAGGAATATTTATGAGGATGTGGATTCATATTGATTATTTATTTCAAGATTATGGTATGGGGTTCACTAATTAGGTTTTATGTGTTTTTCTTTAAGTGGTTGGATTATAAATCATGAGAGTTCATTTCCATTGATCAATCATGTGGATCTGTGTAAACATTTGGGGGCAGGTGGCACATATCGTGGACTTCATTTGGTCTTCTAAGTTTGAATTGTGATTTTAATATTCTTTTTAGAGTCTCTCCAGTCTTCTCCTCACCCATCATTTGTTGCGGATATCCATGAAATATTAAATAATATCTATTTTTTGGTCTAGACTTTGTTGTGGTTTTCCAAGGGAAGAAAGCTATATGGTGTAGAGAATTGTTACACCAGGTTTTTATGATTTCCTTAGTTCTCGCTCGGGTCGGGTTATTAGTTGTATTTCATGAGACCAGGTGTGATGGGTTTTCATTTTTGCGATAATAATTTTAGTGTTAGGGTTGAGTCTTAGTTTGAATTTTTTCGTTTTAATTGAAAAAATAGCAGTTTTGGGCTTGTCTGTGTCTGGTGCATAAGAAGAGGACAATTTTGAAATCATGCGGCTTCGTCCAGTTCACCATGTGACCTTCCGAGTGTTAAAAATAAATAAAAATTAAAGGAATAATAAAATGAAAATAAAATAAAATAAGAAAGGTAAATTTAAATAAATGAAATGTTTTATGAATAATTATAATGATAATATTAATATTAAGAATAATAATAACATTATTATTATTGTCATTTTTTTTGTTAATACAATTAAAATTATTATTATTATTATTCATATTGTTATTATTATAATTGTTATTGTTTTTAGGTTAATTTTGTAGGGTCTCTCCCCCTTCCACCTCTTTCCCTGTTCTGCCTCACACTAAGCCTTCTCCCCCTCTCCCTATCGCTCGACAGTCTCCCTCATACAACTCCTTCATATGCATGGATCTTCTATAGTAGCCTCTCTTCATCAAGAAACACCATTGGGGACCTCCTCTAAGGTGCACGACCCCACTAGTTCCTTCATCTCTAGCGTGCGACCCCCATCCATCTAGCAGCCACACCCTCTTCCCCTCTAGGTAAGCCAACCTCCATTCTAGGGTTATTCTTAATAATATTTGGGTATTTGGTTTCCAATTGTTTGGGTTTTGTTTTTAGGGTTTTAATCTTTGTTTTTATGGTTTATATCTTCATGTTTAGTTTTCTATATTTGTTTTTTGAGGTGCGGATACGGTGTAGATGGGAATTCACAACAAAATTAATGGTTTTCTCCTCTGGGGGTAGTTGATTCCATGTGTAACCATTAATTGAATTTTGTTTATTCTTTCATGAGTGTTTTTCATGTTCTTTGGTTATCTTTTTTGGTAACGAATGGTTTCTGAATGTAATTGATAATATTTTGGTTTTAATGTGGCTTTTACGTAATGAAAATAGATGTATTTATGGTGTAAACTCTTATAGTGCATTTTTAAAATGTTTAATTATCTGTATAAGTGATTTATTAAATTGTGTAAGCGGATTGTTAAATTTTATAAATGATTCAAATTGTTTTTTGAAAATGTTTTATTGTGTATTTTATTATAAAATGAGTAATATGAGTATTTTTTTCAGGTAAAACCTTATTATTCATCTTGGAAATATTTTAAAAATTTTGTAGTTGATTTATTATGTTTTTGAGTGTGATGTGAATAATATTTTCATAGGTTTTGGTGTGATTTGGGTTCAAAAAGAGGATATTGAGTGTTTTTGTGTGTAAAGCATTGTGGCGTTTTTGGAGTTGATTTAAAAAGTTTTTAAAATATTTATTAAATTATATATTTTATGAAAAACATGATTTGAAATGGTTATAGTGACTGTTGGAATTTCAAAGAGGTGTTTGAGTGTGAAAGTGGGGGCTTGTGTTGTGGAATTCCTTGTTTAGTTCATAAAATGTGAATGTGGTGTGCTATGTGACATGTGAAACTTTTTGAGCACAATGGGAATCACATGTATCTAGGTGGGAAGACTATGGCTAGTATGCTAGTGATTTTGAAGTTCCTACAACCCATTTTCACATAGCTTGATTGATGATAACTACAATAACTAAACATGAATTATGATTGGAGACCACTATAATTTTGTATGTTTCTCCTCCCTAGTGTCTCGTGAATGATAACACAGTTGGTCATGGTTTCTGTACCACATTTCATCGATATGAGAGGTTCATAGGGTCCTATTTCTAGATAGTTCCTAGGGGATTTTCTTGTTACTAGTGCTATTTGGATTTGTTTCTCCTATAATTGGCATACATTATGTCATATTTGTTACATCAAAAAGAGGGGCTGTTTTTAAATAATTTTTCCTCATTTAACATTTTCATTCATTAAAGTGGTTTCCCTAAATGTGATACATCATTTATTTCACATATAAAATTGGAAAGTTTATTTTCATTGGATGTTTAGAGCATGGGAATCCATTTTGGGTGGAAGCCTACTAGGAAATATCTCACACCATGAATAAAACAATGGGTGTAAGACAACTTGGTAATGTTTGATACATGTAGGGGTTAAATTTTGGAGATAGTTGTTTTGGTTTCTAGTGATCTTCTTGGTGCGCTAATGGGGAGGTGGCTTAGGGAATTTTCACCCCTACACTATGTGGTGGTTTGAGATGGTTTTTCATTCACATTTTTTTGTATCCATTTTGGGTTGTGTAAGCATTATAATCTCAAATATGGAAAATATGTTACGGCTTGTTTGGTAATGAATTTTCAATTTTTTATTTATATTGTTTGTTGTTTCATGAATGATTAGTATGGTAAATCATTCATACATATTTTATTTGATACCTGGGAACTTGTACTAAACTTTGGGGATTGGGAATACCCTTCTAGACATGCCACTTACTGTGTCAGGTGCCAGTTCAGATGGTGACCCTATTTGGTTTGTGAAAATTCAAACCAACCCTATGTCTTTCATTGGTAAATAATGTACCAATAATTATAATGAGTATATAAAACATATAATTGTTATAGGACTAATCTATTAATAATGTTTCTATTTTCAATATCAACCACATCCAATGAAAATATGCATTATGATTTTTTGTGGTAAACCAATGTTACCTTTTGATTTATGATATAGTCATGCAGTGATTTATGGTGGTTTAGAAATCTCAAAAAAAAACAAAAAAAAAACAATATAAATATTGTATTTACACAATCAGTGTTTGAAATATTATATTTCCCCATTGAATGTATTTAATAATTTTTTCTTGGCTCTTCCAACATTGCTTATCAAATCAAATATAGAAGAGAAAGTGTCTTTATTACATTAAAATAGACCAGTATATTGAAATTGAACCATTTTGAGGTTTCTATTCATTAACATTTTATTTACAAAAGTGATATCAATGTCTAATTAATTAATTTAAATCTCTATGATCATTCTTCCTATGGGTTTTTCCTAAATCATATTAACTGTCAATATGTGTCGAAATTAATATAATGTATATATATGAATGTACCAAGTACCTTTTATAAGGCCCCAGCCTAAAACCATACTTAATATTGAATTAAATGAGTAAATTCACATTGAGGATCTTTTCAGGTTTAGAGTTTTAGAGAATTAGGACATAACTATTACATCCCAAAAGATTACAAAGTAGTCGCTTCTACTAAATTTCCATAAAATAAAAACTCTTAAAAAGAAACATGTCTAGTTATATGTTTTAGGTTTCATGACTTTCCCTTGATCCCATCCTTGACCCTATTCCACGCTAAGTCCTGTGAAAAACATTTCAAAAACTTGGGATGAGCATAAAAATCTCAGTAAGGGATACACAAAGAATGAAAACTGTTAGTTTTTCAAAACAACAAGTAAACCATGTATACTTTATCAAAGTAATACTTTTCACCTTTTCGAAGTAGTAAAAACTCTTCGCTGAATAAAAGTTCATTACTTACCCTTATGTAACCAAAATATTACCATAAAACCCATATAAATATCACATAACATATAAAGGTAACCTAGGACATAAACATACTTAAGTGGAATAACCATAAGGTCTACTCCCACACATATCACTTAACGGAATAACCATTCGTCCAACTTCCATACATAATTAATGGAATAGCCATACGGCCGACTTCCATACCCAAAACATTGGAGGTTATAACGTAACCACCCATCCTGGTATTCACGGCACCACCCGTCATATGGTTTATCACGTAACCACCCGTTAAATGTCCAAGTACCATTATAAAATCGTAAGACATAAAACAAACATAATGGAAAGAAAACATTTCCACACTTTGATCACAATATATCACTCAAATATATTGACATAACAAATACATTATAAAAACCACTTTCAATACCAAAATACATAAAAGATTATGTGGTATTTATTTCATTTTAAAAACATCACGGCTTGTTGTGGAAGCCAAAGACCAAATAATACTCGCGGCGGCGGAAAAGCTCGTTGTCACCGCGTACGTTAAAGAAACATCCCTTTTTGGAGTTTTATAAAACACTTCGTAGAAAAAGATTTCTTTTGTATAAAAGTAAAAGTCAAAGGGGTTTATACACCATATGAAATAATGTTGTGTATAAAATGAAATATGCCTCAATGAAAGGAGATTGAGACGAAGTCCCTCACAAAGAAGATATCCTTGGATTAAGGATAAATCAATTACATAATTATGTGTGACAAACTAATACACCAAATATAAGTGGATATTAAGTGTAAAACAATCAAAGTTTATTCACACATATTCATATAATGACATATTCAACGAGTACAAGCTTATCCCAAAGAATCAAAATTGGGTTTAGAAGTTCCCTTGCAAAAATTTGACAGCCTAACGGCATCAATTCAAAATTCAGAAAATGAGTTAATGAGAGAAAAAAAGGGAATCTCATAAATTAGACATAAAATTTACATCAATAAGGATATAAAAGAACATATCCCAACATAATAGTATGTGAACTAAAAGACAAAACAAAATAAGTCTTTTAGAAAGGGGAGGGTGAAAGGTCCCCATACCGAGTTGGGTAACTTTCGAAACGTACACCCCATGGAAGAAGGGTAATACAATGAAGATGTGAATACCCATAAATGAAATTATACTACACAAAGTGTATAATAATTGTCATTACATACACCACTCAAAGGAAATTGTGGCAAATGTAGCATAAATCTCACAGGAATAAAAGTGAGATGAACAATCCCTTACGAAAACATGGTAGCCTAACGACGCCACTTAAAACTCCCAAAATGGATTGATGAGATCAAATAGAGTATCTCATCATATTACAATAAAATTTACAGAAAGAGGAATATAAAAGAACATCCCCCATCATAACAAAGAGGAGCTTAAAAGAAGTGAAAAAAAGGAGAGTACTTAAAAAGGAAGAGAGAGGTTAGATCTCTTACGAAACTTTCGGCAGCCTAACGGCGCCACCAAAAACATCCATAATGGATTGATGAGAAAGAATATGTTCTCTCATCATATGAACAATAAAAATTACAGTAATAGTAATATAAAATAACATCCCAATAACAAGAAAGATGAGCTTCAAAAGGACTGACATATAAGAGTGTACTTAAAAAGAAAGAGAGGAGTAAGATCCCTTACCTCGGGCCCGACATGACTCGATCGTTCTTTAACATCCTTAATAATAAAATTGAGTTAATTTATTTTTTCTTAAGAACATTTTCAAGTTTATTATTCCTTTTATATCACTTATTTACATTTTATAAACATTAGGTAATCATTTAAGTAAATAATGTTTGTTTTGTCGATATTTGGTTCTTAAGTCGAAAGTGAACTTCTTACACGTACATGTTGTTCGTGTGGTCAATGGTTCATTATATCCAGAATGATATTCATGATTTTGATATCATATATATCATATATATCCAGCATATACATGTATTTATAATATTACATAATCATTTAGAGGTAATAAATGAAATGCACCGTTCATGGAGACGGTAATCCGTACGTACGCATGAACGCTACTTTCATTTCTTTGTCATATTAATGGAATTAAAACTAAATGAGAGGTATGTATATTTTAATTCCAGAATTATATTATATATATATATCCATTATAAATATGTACTTATAATAGTACATTACATTTGAAGATAAGAAATGAAATGTACCATTCATGGAGACGGTAAGCCGTGCGTACGCATGAACGCTACTTTCCTTTCTCTCTCATATATTAATGGAAAGAAATAATAATTATATAGAGGTATATTATAATTCCAGTATAACATTATATATAATAACTTTAAGTCCATCCTTTATATTTCCCACATATGGCATTAATGAATCACATCACTTTGAGGGGGCGGTAGTCCGCACTTCTAAGATGAAATTATCGTGTTTACCCACAATGGAGACCATAAAGGTATGCCACAAAATAAAAATAAATAATCTTAAGTAAAACATAAACATATTAAATATCATATATAAATATAGTTACATCTTAATGGCCACCTTTGAAGGTGTTATATGAGTGTTGAACAATCATCGTTTCGTGAGGCAGAAATTCGCCATCAACGGAAAAGTATGTTCTTTAAACATTAGATGTAGGTGTTTGTAAGTGTATCTCGAATCATTATTATAAAAAAATCCTAGTATATTTAAGATACTGGATTTGTTACAAAATAAATTAATAAAAAAAGTTTAGGGGGTTGGAGAGGCAAAATAAAACAAAAGGACTCAAGTGAAGACATTACCTTAAAATCGGGTAACTCCCTTTGGGTTTGAGCTCAAAGGCTTCCTTGGGAAGACTTATGCCCAAAGTGAGGCTTCAAGGAGTAATAGAGGGAAGTGGAGAGACAAAATGGGCAGAGGTTGGCCGAGCCAAAGGCTTTGGGAGTGTGGGTAAGGAGGTAGAGGTGGGGGCCTTTTATAAGAGGAGAGGAGGGGCACTCTTGGATGGTAAAGAAAAGTCACTTTATTTTAAAATGGTATTCAGATTTAAGAGGTCCCACATTGATGTTCTTTGAGGATAAGGTGATAAGGGTTCGAAATACACTCATAAAATAGGTTTTGGACATGTGTAGGTCTTAGATATTACATTATCATTCCATTTTATTTAAATCGTTAAATAATGAGGTCATCGCTGCATCATCATGATGTCATAAATAATTTAATATATTTAATTTCTAAAAATTATAAAAAAAATACTATGATGTAGTAAATCTTTCTATATTTCTAATGAATATTTATAGTCAAAAATATGACTTGTATAACCCCATGTAAAAATTGTTTTAGTAAAACATCTCATGTTTGTGTCATTTTTACTTTAACATTAAATAAAAAGTTATTTATGTCATTTCCCAACCAAAGTGGCTTCATGGGGTCCCCAAGTTGACCCATGGGTTGTCTTGGTCGGCCATGACACATAAAATGAGGTTAGGACATGTGACAATCTCATCTCATATTATTAAAACATTATTTTTATCTTAAACTACACTAATTACCTCTAATCGCGATTAAAAACTTAATAAGTTACTATTCACCAAAAAATTATTTTTATCACATTGAACCACATTTTACTTATTAATGACAACCATGTATGTAGTATTTTTGAAATTCAATATACAAAGATGGAAAATTTTCATTTAAACGGAAAAATCAGTTTTTATAAGTACCACTTAGTGGTTTCACTATTCATCAAAAATTGATGTTTTTCAGAAAAATCCCAAAACTTCACCCTAAGTTATATTTGATCTTCTGAATTCAAAAATGAATTCTATTTTACAAAATTCAAAACATATAAGTCACATTAATTAATTTAATAATTAATTCCCGTTGTCAGATCAAATAGCGTGTTTTTATGAAACAATAAGTATCAAAAGATTGACAGTAGTTTAAGTCTGATTTCAAAGTGAAATTAATTTCAAAGACCAATATTGGTTTTAATGGTAAAAATATATTCTAATTTCACTTTAAAAACAATTCAAAAGATAATCTAATCATATAAATAAATTAGATTAAAAAAAGGTTTTGAATTAAAATACAACATTTTACACTGTTCATTTAAAAAAATGGACTTTATCGGAAAGAAACCAAAAATTTACACAAAGTGAATTTTGATGTCCCAATTATTAAGAAGAGTTTTATTTGGTCCTATAGAATGTATAAGAGTGAACAAAACTATATTTAATGATGGTTCTCCATCAAAAGGCGATAAATGAACCTTTAGTGAAAACCAGGGCATATACTCCTAAAATTGAATTCTTTTCGTATTTTAAGCCTTTATCTTTTATTGGATAAATGTAAAAACATTTAAAAACATATATAATAATATTTTAGTTATTTATATCCATTCCCTCCAATACAATGTCTACATGTTAACTACCATTTAAAATAATATTATTTTATTATTAGATTGCAACGTAAGATTCCCAAGAAACTCGTAGTTGCGTGTTGGGTATGCCATCGAGCATAGCGTCCCATTTAAAGTCATATTAATATTTTATTCACAACTATGGATAAATATGAAATTTTCATATTCTTTATTTACCTGGGGTGTTACATCCTTCCCCCCCTTTTGGGAATTGCGTCCTCCCAATTTTTAAAATTTGGCTCGGAAACTTCATTGAAAATCCCACATCAAAACAAGAGTCGGTAAAACAATCACTTTCAAATAAAGAAAGATAAGTATAGAGGTCACCCGAGTTAACCCATACTAGTATTCCACGTAGGAAAACATGGACATGGAGGAGAAAACATAGGGTCATGTTCTGATGGATAGTGATAGAAAACATGTTTAGGAGAAAGTTAACAATAAGAAAATCACAAACTTGTGATGGGTTAAACGGTGTTGGGTTCCCCAGTAGGAAAAGTTAATAGACAACATTTTTTATTTTAAGTTACTTTTTATTGAGGAATTTATTTTTGATCTTAAATAAAACATAAGGAAACATACTTACTTGTCATGTTGAATTTCGACTTTTACTAGATTTCTCACACAAACTCATACTTTCTCCAAAAGACGAGTATTTTGGAAGACTTGTTCACATTAAGAGTACTATAAACAACTTCTAGAGGAGCACCTAATCCACAAAAAAATAACTATACATTTCCCATGTCTTCAAACCTTAACCAAAACTAAAACCAAAAAGGTTAATATAAGATCAGATAATCTAGAAAAGGATAACCCTTTATAAAAAGAAAATCTATTCTTAATCTCAAAATTTGTCCAACAAAACCCAAAGTTCAACGAGGACCATTTGATAACCAATTTGTCCATAAAATTCTTCAAAGTAAAACAATATAAGATTGAAACCCAAATATTTGAATGATTTAGTCACATAGTCTTCCAAGTTAAATCGTAACATTTATCTCCAAACAACATCAGTTGCTCCTAAAGTCTCGTATTGAAAAGTAATTAACCTAATCACATATCCTCCATGATAGGTTAATCATTTTCATAAATAACCCAAAATCAACTTACTCTTAATTCATAAAATTATATAATTAAAAAGAATCAGTCAAACTAACCAGAGACTTCACGTAGTCTAGTGGTAGGCGATAAATACCAGTCGCACTTTGGTTGTGGGTTCGATTCCCACAGCATTGTCCGATGTGATGGGTTTTCACACGGTCTGCGTGTTGTCCTTTTTCCAAAACTATATAATTATTAAATCATTCCCCAAAAAGAGATAAAATCATCAAAAATGATCACTACATATTTTAACCTCAAGTTTATCTCATGCCTTTCATTTTCCAGCATATCATATAATAACCCATAATTACCTCAAAAGTAAGGATCATATAAACTCTAATTGTTACCTTTATAATTATTACCTGAACATCCACATCGATTGGTCATCTCGTACATGATGCATTACAGAACATACCAAGGTTTAAGTGGTTGATAATGACTCCTTGATAGATGGTTTTGAACAACCACGAGTTTCCTCATTGAATCCCCCATTTCATCCAGTCTCTTAATCATAGAACCACCACAGTTTCCTTCAAACCTGTTGTCTCTTTGGTGCCTGCTAGATCCATCATTTCACTAAAAACAGAAATGTCAGTGTGAGTATATCAAAAAAACCATCATGTTCTAATGAGGGAGATAACCACTAAGATATACTTTTCATTCACTTTATCTAAAACTAGGACTCTTTCTGAAATCCTATCCATTATGGTACTGTCACTTATTCTTAGAGAATAACCTAACCTCTAAAGTTATCTAAACCGACCTTTGATACCAACTATAAGGCCCCAGCCTTAACCCTTTCTTAATATTGAATTAAATGTGTAAATTCACATTGAGGATCTTTTCAGGTTTAGAGTTTTAGAGAATTAGGACATAACTATTACATAAAAAAAGATTACAAAGTAGTCTCTTCTACTAAATTTCCATAAAATAAAAACTCTTAAAAAGAAACATGTTTAGTTCTATGTTTTAGGTAGCATGAATTTTCCTTGATCCCATCCTTGACCCTATTCCACTCTAAGTACTGTGAAAAACATTTCAAAAACATGGGATGAGCATAAAAAGCTCAGTAAGGGATACATAAAGAATGAAAACTATTAGTTTTTTAAAACAACAAGTAAACCATGTATAATTTATCAAAGTAATACTTTTCACCTTTTCGAAGTAGTAAAAACTCTTCACTGAATAAAATTTCATTACTTACCCTTATGTAACCAAAAGATTACCATAAAACCCATATAAATATCACATAACATATAAAGGTAACCTGGGACATAAACATACTTAAGTGGAATAACCATAAGGTCTACTCCCACACATATCACTTAGTGGAATAGCCATTCAGCCACCTTCCATACATAATTAATGGAATAGCCATACGGCTGACTTCCATACCCAATGCATTGGAGGTTATAACGTAACCACCCATCCTGGTATTCACGACACCACCCGTCATATGGTTTATCACGTAACCACCCGTTAAATGTCCCTGTACCATTATAAAATCATAAGACATAAAACAAACATAATGTAAAGAAAACATTTCCACACTTTGATCACAATATATCACTCAAATACATTGACATAACAAATACATTATAAAAACCACTTTCAATACCAAAATACATAAAAGTGTATGTGGTATTTATTTCATTTTAAAAACATCACGGCTTGTTGAGGAAGCCAAAGACCAAATAATACTCGCGGCGACGGAAATGGTCGTTGTCACCGCGTACGTTAAAGAAACATTCCTTTTTTCGTTTTGTAAAACACTTCGTAGAAAAAGATTTCTTTTGTATAAAATTAAAATTCAAAGGGGTTTATACACCGTATGAAATAATGTTGTGTATAAAATGAAATATGCCTCAATGAAAGGAGATTGAGACAAAGTCCCTCACAAACACGATATCCTTGGATTAAGGATAACTCAATTACATAATTATGTGTGACAAACTAATACACCAAATATAAGTGGATATTAACTGTA
Source organism: Viscum album (assembly GCA_963277665.1). Classification (NCBI taxonomy): domain Eukaryota; kingdom Viridiplantae; phylum Streptophyta; class Magnoliopsida; order Santalales; family Viscaceae; genus Viscum; species Viscum album. The sequence continues at coordinate 497,661,190 of OY728132.1, forward strand.
AAACAATCAGTGGTTATTCAAACATATTCATAGAATGACATATTCAAGGAGTACAGGCTTATCCCAAAGAATCAAAATTGGGTTAAGAAGTTCCCTTGCAAAAATTTGACAGCCTAACGGCATCACTTCAAAATTCAGAAAATGGGATGATGAGAGATAAAAAGGGAATCTCATCACTTAGACATAAAATTTACATCAATAAGGATATAAAAGAACATATCCCAACATAATAGTTTGTAATCTAAAAGACATAACAAAATAAGTCTTTTAGAAAGGGGAGGGTGAAAGGTCCCATTACCGAGTTGGGAAATGTTCGAAACGTACACCCCATGGAAGAAGGGTCATACAATGAAGATGTGAATACCCATAAATGAAATTATACAACACAAAGTGTATAATAATGGGAAGTACATACACCACTAAAATGAAATTGTGGAAAATGTAGCATAAATCTCACGGGAATAAAAGTGAGATGAACAATCCCTTACGAAAACATGGCAGCCTAACGACGCCACTTAAAACTCCCAAAATAGATTGATGAGATAAAATAGAGTATCTCATCATATTACAATAAAATTTATAGAAAGAGAAATATAAAATAACACCCCCCATCATAAAAAGAGGATCTTAAAAGAAGTGACAAAAATGAGAGTACTTAAAAAGGAAGAGAGAGGTTAGATCTCTTACGAAAATTCGGCAGCCTAACGGCGCCACCAAAAACATCCAAAATGGATTGATGAGAGAGAATAGGTTCTCTCATCATATGAAAAATAAAAATTACAGTAAGAGTAATATAAAAGAACATCCCAATAATAAGAAAGATGAGCTTTAAAAGGAATGACATAAAAGAGTGTACTTAAAAAGAAAGAGAGGAGTAAGATCTCTTACCTCGGGTCTGACATGAATCGATCGTTCTTTAACGTCCTGAATAATAAAATTGAGTTAATTTATTTTTTCTTAAAAACCTTTTCATGTTCATTATTCCTTTTATATCACTTATTTAAATTTTATAAACATTATGTAATCATTAAAGTAAATAATGTTTGTTTTGTCGATATTTGGTTCTTAAGTCGAAAGTGAACTTCTTACAATTACATGTTGTTCGTGTGGTCAATGGTTAATTATATCCAGAATGATATTCATGATTTGGATATCATATATATCATATATATCATTTATATCCAGCATATACATGTATTAATTATATTACATAATCATTTAGAGGTATGAAATGAAATGCACCGTTCATGGAGACGGTAAGCCGTACGTACGCATGAATGCTACTTTCATTTCTTTGTCATATTAATGGAATTAAAACTAAATTATAGGTATGTATATTTTAATTCCATAATTATATTATATATATATATCCATTGTAAATATGTACTTATAATAGTACATTACATTTTGGTATAAGAAATGAAATGCACCGTTCATGGAGACGGTAAGCCGTGCGTACGCATGAACGCTACTTTCATTTCTGTCTCATATATTAATGGAATGAAATAATAATGATATAGAGGTATATTATAATTCCATTATAACATCATATATAATAAATTTAAATCCATCCTTTATACGTCCCACATATGGCATTAACGAATCACATCACTTTCATGGGGCGGTAGTCCGCACTTCCTAAAATGAAATTATCGTGTTTACCCACAATGGAGACCATAAAGGTATGCCACAAAAGAAAAATACAGAATCTAAAGTAAAACATAAACATATTATATATCATATATAAATATAGTGACATCGTAATGTCCACCTTTGAAGGTGTTATATGAGTGTTGAACAATCATCGTTTCGTGAGGCAGAAATTCACCATCCACGGAAACAATATGTTCTTTAACCATTAGATGTAGGTGTGTGTAAGTGTAGCTCGAATAATTCTTATAAAAACATCCTAGTATATTGAAGATACTGGAGTTGTTACAAAAGAAATGAATAAAAAGAGTTTAGGGGGTTGGAGAGGCAAAATAAAACAAAAGGACTCAAGTGAAGACATTACCTTAAAATCGGGTAACTCCCTTTGGGTTTGAGCTCAAAGGCTTCCTTGGGAAGACTTATTCCCAAAGTGAGGCTTCAAGGATTAAGAGAGGGAAGTGGAGAGACAAAATGGGCAGAGAATGGCCGAGCCAAAGGCTTTGGGAGTGTGGGTAAGGAGGTAGAGGTGGGGGCCTTTTATAAGAGGAGAGGAGGGGCACTCTTGGAAGGTAAAGAAAAGTCACTTTATTTTAAAATGGTATTCGGATTTAAGAGGTCCCACATTTATGTGTTTCTAGGATAAGGTGATAAGGGTTAGAAATCCACTCATCCAATATGTTTTGGACATGTTTAGGTCTTATATATTACATAATCTTTCCATTTTAGTTAAATCGTTAAATAATGAGGTCATCACTGCATCATCATGATGTCATAAATAATTTAATTTATTTAATGTCCAAAAATTATAAAAAAATACTATGATGTAGGAAATCGTTTTATATTTCCAATTAATATTTATAGTCAAAAATATGACTTGTATAACCCCATCTAACAATAATTTTAGTAAAACATCTCATGTTTGTGTCATTTTTACTTTAACATTAAATAAAAAGATATTTATGTCATTTCCCAACCGAAGTGGTTTCATGGGGTCCCCAAGTTGACCCATGGGTTGTCTTGGTTGGCCATGACACATTCAATGAGGTTAGGACATGCGTCAAGCTCATCTCATATTATTAAAACATTATTTTTACCTTAAACTACACTAATTACCTCTAATCGTGATTAAAAACTTAATAAGTTACTATTCACCAAAAAATTGTTTTTATCCCATTGAACCACATTTTACGTCTTAATGACAACCATGTATGTCAGATTTTTTAAATTCAAAACACAAATATGGAAAAATTTCATTTAAACGGAAAATCAGTTTTTATAAGTACCACTTAGTGGTTTCACTATTCATCAAAAATTGATGTTTTTCAGAAAAATCCCAAAATTTCACCCTAAGCTATATTTGATATTCCTAATTAAAAAATGAAGTCTATTTTAAAAAATTAAAAACATATAAGTCACATTAATTAATTTAATAATTAATTCTCGCTGTCAGATCAAATAGCGTGTTTTTATGAAATAATAAGTATCAAAAGATTGACACTAGTTTAAGTCTGATTTCAAAGTAAAATTAATTACAACGACCAATATTGGATTTAATGGTAAAAATATATTCTAATTTCACTTTAAAACCAATTCAAAAGACAATCTAATCATATAAATAAATTAGATTAAAAAGAGGTTTTGAATTAAAATACAACATTTTACACTATTCATTTTAAAAAAATGAACTTTATCGGAAAGATGCCAAAAATTTACACAAAGTAAATTTTGATGTCCCAATTCATAAGAAGATATTTATTTGGTCCAATAGAATGTATAAGAGTGAAAAAAACTATATTTATTGACGGTTCTCCATCAAAAGGCGATACGTGAACCTTTAGTGAAAACCAGGGCATATAAGCCTAAAATTGAATTCTTTCCATATTTTAAGCCTTTATCTTTTATTGGATAAATGTAAAAACATTTAAAAACATATATAATCATATTTTAGTTATTTATATCCATTCCCGCCAATACAAAGGCTACATGTTAACTACCATTTAAAATAATATTATTTTATTATTAGAGTGCAACGTAAGATTCCCAAGAAACTCATTGTTGCGTGTTGGGTACGCCATCGAGCATAGCGTCCCCTTTAAAGTCACATTAATATTTTATTCACAAATATGGATAAATATGACAATGTCATATTCTTTATTTACCTGGGGTGTTACACCTTTACTAAGGGATAAAATTAATTTTTTAAAAATATTTTAAATATTATTAATTAGATTGATCTTTTTATCTTAATGGGGAAACATTAGATGGTGTTTCATCCATGGATAAAAAAAACCATAAAACTCATTTACTATAATTTCAAAATTTCATGACCAATGTTTTTAACATACTATCCATGTGTAATATATACTACATTAAAAAAATACTAAAATTAACAATATGTAATATGGTCAATAAAAATAAAATATAATACATAATATGTTATACATGTTAATTAGTATGAATGAAACCAAGAAGAATAATACATTATCTAACATACATTAAAAAATGTATATACATATGATTATATATTTAGATAAACATTCAAAAAACAGCCTATATAAGATCAATAAATAATTCACCCTATATATGTATGATGATGTACTTAAAAATATTTATATAAACATTATATGTAAGATTATTATAAAATGAATTTATAAAATATAAAAATAAAGTCTTTAGAAAAAATATTATATGTAAAAAGTCATAATCAATATGTAAAATGACTAAAAGGATATGAAATTTGATTAGAACATTTACTTGTATGTATATTAAGAATATAAATTTATAAATTCTTAATCTACATAAAATATAATAAGTAATATATTGGATAAAAATGAAGAACAAATATAATATCAAAAAATTAACATAAATATTTTGAATAAGAAAATTATAATATTTATAATTTTAAAAAAATCAATGGGGGAAATGAATCTATTATAATATGTTTTTGGAAGCTATCATGAATCCCCATGATATTTAGTCTATAGCCATTTTGTGTTGTTATGTGGGATATTTGGGTTCCTTTAAAGGAGTATCATTGAAGGTAATATATGTTGGTGATGTTTCTTGGTGGTGGATCTTTCTACATGGACATGAAGTTTTTTCCCCTCACAATGCCAGTTCTTATCTTTTCTCTTATTTTTTAGTTATTTTCTTCTTCATTATGGTGATTTTTTATCCCTTCCTATGGGTATTCCATCAATATCTATATGGTAACACATCATTGAATATTATTATTTTTCGATGATGTATATTTAATAGGTGTTCCATGATACAATAAATCATAAGGATATGAATTTTTTTATTTTGTATGTTTTGCACTATAATAAAGGTAGTGCTATGAAACATTAACACCCTATGGTGGGGTAAATCCTATGAAGTGGTAACATTAGTGTGGAGTAATCCAAAAAATTATCTATTGGATAGTGGTAGTGATACATTTATGTGTTTTTTCTTCACTTCTTAGTGTTTATTATTTTATAATTAATCTCAGTTGTGTTGGTGTTGGTAGGAAACAAGGTGGGATGCGGGATTCAATAGTGTTTTGACCAGGATCTGTGATGGTGATAAAAACATTATTACATTGATGTCAAATGGGTAGTTCACTATGTTTACACCCATTAACACACAAATTATAAGGGGTCACACATTTTATGGACAATGATGATTTCCACATAGTTGGGTTTTTGTGTGAAGGTTGTTGGTCGAGACTATCCCTCAATCGGGGAATTTTCATCATTTTTAATGTATATATGGGAAAATAATATACATATATTTTATTTTAATAAATAGTGTGTTGTATAAAAACACATCATTATGAATGGTATTTAGGTTACATATATTCCATTATAACATGGTTGAATTCAAATAATCCCATTGTAACATGAATCCTCCATCTCCCTCAAATAATTTGATCATTATATGAATTAATGATTTTTCATTCATTAATTGATAGAGATTAATGAACTCATTAGTGATACATAATTCATACAAGTATTTTGATGACACTAGACACACTCATTGAATTCTTCATTCATGGAGTATCATTATAAATCTCTTATATAAAGGGTTTTACCATGTCAGTATGGAAATGGATCAGGAGCATTGATAATGTTTCGGGTGATCAACTATTTCTGGAAATGAATTATATATCTCCTTTATTTCAGAGAAACCATTCATTATTACATGGTGAAGGTGTTAGTTCCCCTTCAATGATTGGGAGTCCTTATGAGATAATCATGGACCATTAATATAATGTAATATATCTAAGGTAATAGGTTTAATTCAGAGGATGTGTTGTGATCCTTATGAGTCTAACAACATTGAAGAGAGAGATTTAATTTCTTGTAATACCATTCCATGTATGATTTATTTATTTTTTTATTTAATTTTTCATATATATTTTTCTTTTTTGGAAATATCCAAATGTGTTTGGGTTTCTTCCACTACCTATGATAATAGGATGATCCCTTAATAACCATTAGTGGTATCAAATCCTATATCCTTTACTGGTAAATAATTTGTATGACTCTTAAATGAAGAACATGTTGTACGTGTCATTAATATTTTGGTTTCATTCGATGTTATATAATTTGATAATGAAGTTTTGGATAATCCTAATTCATTACAGTTATTACAATAATATGTTAAAATGATTGGGTGGGTCAAATATAGAAATCATTGTATGGTAATGAACTCTTTGTATCAGTTTATCTGAAGGCACCAAAAGATTATAGTTGGTAAATTATGGAGCCCTCTAAATAGGGTCTATGTACACTATGAAGTCTATAAATCCCTATGATGGTAACAAAAATGGTTTCTTGTACCCTATTGTAATTACATAGACATTAATCATTGAAATTCCCCTAATAAATGAATATATGACACATTTCTTAATGAAATATAATATTAAACATATAAACCCCATGATAAAAATAAAAACAAAATATTATTGCAATAAAATATAAAGATAATAAGATCATCAAACATTATACTATTAAGAATTATAACCTTTAGTAATACATCCATTATAAATTGAACACTAAGATTGTTATATATTATGTGAATTAAAAAATATTGTTTCATATAGAGGTCTGATATGACATCCTCATCCAAAAAAATCATACCATATGGGGTTTATTTATCATTGCTTCCAAGGATCATGAAATCAATATGGTTCCACCTCGAACAAGGCCTTGTTAAGATTCAATAACTAATGCTCCTTTCGAACCAGTTAGAGTAGAATTTGAATCATATATATATCCCCAAAAGTCTATATTCATTGAACCAGCCCATGAAGGTACAATTATTAAAATCTAACTATTAGTGTGTATACTCATGTATTATGGTGTTTTGTATATATATACTAGAAGTGTACTGATTTAAGTTTTCATTTCAGAAATGAAATAATGATAAATATAATCCAAATTGATTATTAATTTACATAATAAATAATTCACATCAATATGATATCGATCTCACTTCTTCATGTGATATTTTATAAAATGAAAAAATATTCATTGATAATATATTCCTTTACTGGACCTCCTTTGATATTGTAGGCTTTCACATACCGCATGAATTTGTTTCATATGAACAAGGAGATATTATTTAGTGATGTGGTTCTTGAATCCCATAAAAGCATTACAGAAGCTTTGTATAACCAAGATATAATAGGGAATCCATAGAAGGAAATTTCATATAAAAGAAATGGAATCTATATGGTGGAGGCTCTCTATGTATTGCATTCAACCAAAAGATGACTTTCTTAGGATTCCTTCTTTTATAAATATGGAATATTGTTTTTATTATTTATTGGTGACCTTGAGACCTTAAAAAAAAGACACGTAATGTGTAAATTATCCATTATTGGGTGAAATAAATATTCAAAGGGTTGTCCAATTTAGTTTAAAAATCCCAAATATCACATTGTTGGTGAAACATAAAATAAAAACTAATCCCGGTTATAAGAACACTCTTAAATATTATCCTTTTATGCAATTAAGATCTAAAAAAGCATCGAATAGTGTAAATGTACTTCTAGTTCGTAGAGTTATAAGAGTCTCTAAATGGGGTATCAGTTTTAATTCATTTAATAATACAAACTACATAGTTGAAATATTGGTAAAGTTACATGTCTTAATATACCTCTTTTAGGGCACACAAATCCTCACTGATCATAAATCCTATATTGGAATCCCCTTACAGATAGAACAACATACCATTAATGGAGATCTAGGATTTTAGGCCCGGATCCTGGCTGATGTCAACATTGACTCAAAACGTCAAAATTTTATCAATATCATTAAAAATTAATAAAAAAATATGATGTTAATGTGGTGTACAAATATAACCCTCACATTTTTAATTTCATATAATTTTTTTCAAAACTTTATTTTAAAATTTATATGATTCACAAGAAGGAAATCATTATACTAACAATAATTATATGTAATTGGTTTATAGAAATAAAAAAGGCTCGAAAATTTCATTAAATAAGTTTGAGATCATGAAAAATAAAAACATTAAAAATAAATGGGTTAAAAGTAAAATCTATTTCTTTTAAAATTCAATGGTTGCATGTTAAAAATCATGGGTTGTCCTTTTTGAGGAATATGATGGATAGAAAACTCTATCTGCATCACCTCATGACATAAACAAATACACTAATTTTACGTGGAATATTGTGGGAGAAAATGCTTCTTGTATTTGGGTAGATATAAAAACTTATCTTTAACATCCTGTAGATATAAAGAACATGGTCCTCCCTTCCCAAAATAAGACTGATTTTAGAACCAATTTCAAAAAGACTATTTTACATCCTTCAAGAAATACTTAAATGGCCTTCACTCAAAGAAATGATAGTGTACCAGATGTCACTAAAGCCGTACAAAAATCTTGATACTCTATAAATAATGATGATAATACTCTCTTGAATTTTCTAATATACTTTATAATGGAATGATATCTTTTTTCCACGAGGGATCATACAAATTCACATTGTCATAAGGATCCTATTTTCAACACCAAGAATCAACCCCATCTTATTGATTATCAATGCTCTTGAATTAATAATTCATCCTTGACGGAAACTGAACTCAATAAAAGTGTGGAAAATATTGACAACATAACCCCATAAAATTATCTTAAAGATAATAAGATTTATATCAAGTAGGATCATATATATATTAAATGATATTTTAATATGGATGGTAGTATGAGGGATATTAACACAATAAAGGGTCATGATGTTGGGAATTCTCTATCTCCAATGTATTATAGGAATTATAAAATTATAAATGATCTTTATAGGGAAAATGTAGACTCTATAGATAATAATGTGAAAATAGATATTCCTTATAGAAAGTTTAAAAAAACAAATCAAGTCGCATGAAAAAGGGGGATCCAGCCCCAGACACATGAATACACTAGGATTTTCCTATAGAACTACTAGGTCCTAGCCAACCCTAAAACAACCAACCCATATAAATTTATTAAGCAAGAATATTCATGATATTTTTGGATTATCTAAACCAAATATTATCATATCATTAGGAAAATCTCCCTTGAAAATAATTGTTACCATGTTATAGATATAAAATATTTATATAATTATGCCAATATAATTTAAGATAATAATTATTTCAGTTTTGATGGTATTTAATTTTTCAACTACATATAATAGATGGTCAAAACCAGATATAAAATTATAGAAATATAATACATATTTTACTTATTTTTGTCAAATAAGGAATATCAAGAATAAAGGGATTTTCAAAAGAGTATATAGTTGATTGGTGGGTTAATTCATAGCTCATGAACTCTACTTGGTGATTTCAATGTGATCATCAATACGATTGAATTGTCATGTATGGTCAATTATTCTTAATTTACTAGAGATTTTTTGTCTTGTATTGAATTAAAAATCATTTATGAATTGGACATGGTGGATTCCAAAAGTAGTAAGTATAGTTAAAACCTCAATAAAATAGTGGACATAAAATTTGATAGGGATTTTCACAACGATGTGGAATTTGATGTTTGGGTCTCCATTTCTTATACCAACCCTTCTTGATTTACTTTTTAACACTACATAATATTGTAAAATATTTTCATTGGATAGGTAAAACCACCCTTTCCATTATGATTAAACAATTTCTAGACATTACTTCCTCAATGTAAAAAACATGCCCATGATTCCATAATCTCTTTTAATTATAGAGATGATGCATTAGACTGTGATTTAAACATTAAATTGAATATGATAAATATGAATTAATGGGTAAAATAATTTTTCAGTCATATTTTTGAGATAATTTTTCATCCAAATTCATCGTTTCACATCATTAAATGCAAGAACACATGGAGTGATTTTAAACTAATGTTGATATGTAAAATGTGAACACTCATGGTCTAATAGCCTTTTAAATATAATGGAATGTATAGAGATAGAATATATTAATTTTAAATGTATTATGTATTGTGAAAATAATAACATATTTTCAACTATCAACAAGTATTTAGGACCGTTAGTAAAACCTTGTCTATTCTCAATGATATTTGTGTGATTTTTGAATATAGAAAACATCTATCTAAGTATGTTTTCTCATATTATAGAGGATAATTTAATGGTAGAAACACCAACACTTATTTGTTGTAATATTTCATATATATTATTTTTAATTAGTATAGAAATAAAAGACATTATATAATTCCTTTTGAGTTTGAAAACAGTGATGTTGTATTTGGTGTAATTTCTTACTGCTCCATGGGATCAAATGGTTTCACAAACTCTTTCTTCCAAACTTTTTAGGGGGTTATTCATTTTGATTGTTGTGAAATATTCAATAATTTTTCAAATGTGTTTTATAAAAAAAATGTAATCATTGATAACATCAATAACCTTTGTTTTAAATTAGAAAATGAAAATATGATTCATCATTTCAAGAGTAGGGGTCTTTTAAACATGATCTACAAAATTATTGAAATTTTTTTATAATAGGCTTTCGAACATTAAGTACTGGGATCAAGAATAGATTATTACACAATCATGATTTTTATTAAAGAATTTACTTTATATCATATTGAGTATCATTACATGTTTATAGATTTATAAAAATAGGCCATAAAATTTTTATATGAACTAAAATATTAAAATTTAGACACTTCTACTCACTATCCATTTATTCAAAATTTATATCTTTATAAAATAAAACATGTTTTCTTTTTATTGATAAAAATATACATAACATTAATTAAAAATTCGTACATTCTATTACGCATCCTTATAACTAATGGAATATATTTCTAAAGCTTGGGTTGAGACCAAAAATATTATTATGGGATATAAAATAAGGAATAAAATTGTTAGTCCATGAATATTTTAGGATCATAAAAACATTTTCACAACATAATACTTTTCACCTATAAAACATAAAACCATTATCTTACATCAAGAAATCATAATATTTCCATAATAACAATAGAAATAATAAATAATAATGTTATCTTATAGAATTCATACCATTATTATATTGTCGCCTTCATATCTACATTGGGAGTAACCATCATGGTTTGGTTTGGAATACCCATCACTATATATTCACTAAATATATTAGGAGAAACCCAACCATTTAACTCCATCTCATTACCCAATTCATTGGAGAGCTATTACAGGCTCACCTGCACTCAATATATCATGGAACAACCCCTATAAAAAATAATGCCTAAAAACCATAACATACTCATAATAAATAAATAAAATTATAATGAAAAAAAATTTACACATTATAATGGAAAGTTATTGTTTCACAATATTAATGAAATAAATTAATTATAAAAACTATTTTTAATATCAAAATACCTGAAAATTGAATATTGTATTTATTTTTTCATTAAAACCATTGTGGATTTAAGAATAATACAACTATCAAATAATGGTCACTGTGGTGGAAAAGTCGTTCCCACCGTATTCACTTAAAAACAAACCTTTTGTATTTTACTAAAACTATTCTTATAAAATGATTAATATAAATAACTTTTGAGTGAAATTAAATGTCATGGGGATGATTATACACCATATAAGAGATGGTGGATTATATTATCAAAACATGACTCATTGAATGGAAATTGATACAAAGTCCCTTACCTTGAGTCTGACTCATCACATACAATCTCTAATTCCAAATTAATAATATTAGGTTAATTTATAATTTCATGAGAATCATTTTAATCATTATTATACCTTATATATTACTTTACTTTTTTATGACAATTACATAATTATTTATTCTCACATCAGATGTTTTTTCAATATTTAGTATTTCAGTCAAAAATGATGTCAATAGTCCATGTGGTCATAATTCCATAGTCTATATAATAATATTCCCAAAATAATGATCAAATTTAGACATTAATTATTATTTAAATCAATCCATTAATTTGGGAAATGAAAAATGAAAAATGTTATAATCATGGAGAAGTTAGGATGTACTTATGCATGAGTAATGTTCCCATTTTTCATTGATCATAGATGAGTTAAGATAATTATTACTTTAGATTTTAATAATAATCATAATATTATTAATATCATATAAATCATTTAAGTATAATTATATAGATCATAAATGTTAGGTGGTGAATAATAACGAATCACATCACTTCGTCGAGGTGATGGTTCACATGTAAGCTTGAATTATGTTATTATTTGTATATGCATGGAATGTAAAATTTAACTGATATAATATTTTATTATAGTAATAATTATGTCATTAATATCACATATTAACAATAATTCAATTATTATAACGTGTGATAAGATATGGTTATGGAAAATTAATTATATTGGTTCGTGGAGGTGAAAATTCACTCATACACATGAATTATTAATTTATTTCCCATTTGATGGATGTAGAGATGGATTTAGGTGATGATATTAACATAATAAAATATTATTGTATTGATTATGTTGTAGTTATTATCTCATCAAGGTTATAGAATACTTGAATGATGGTGAAGAATAAGAAAATAGAAATATTTAAAAATACATTACCATATTCGAATAATCACCTTTCTTAACACCTTATCACCTCTATGGGGGGTGTTAAAAAAACAATAATGCATCAATATTTGGTGATGAATTCTAGGAATGGTTTTTGGTTGATATTTTATGAAAAAAAAAATCATTTTGAACTGTAAGGAATAGAGAGGAATGGGTGATTTTTTATACGAGTGGGGAGTGGAACTCTTTGAATTATCAAAAGTATTAAATTAATATAAATTCATTTTTTATTCCCCATGGGTAAAAATTTATTTTGATATAAAATAAAATTTATATTGGTTTAAATTTAATCATACAATTTAAATTATACTAGTTTTAATATTTATTGGGTCCATATATTTTTGTTCTATAACTTTTAACTATTACCGTTTTACCAAGTAATATACAATTAGAGAGATAAAATAATTATAATAACAAGGAAAACAACCAATGAGTGAGTCAGTAATGGAATTTTTAGGATTAAAAAATATTGTCTTCCAAATCTATTACTATTTTAATTATTGTAACATTTAATAAATTTTTATTTTAAATTTCTAATATTATTAATTTTAATACTAATATTAAGATGAGTTTTTAAAAAATATCATAACAAGAGGATAAGTTTGAACAATATGATTTAACATATCACCAACATGTCATATTCATCCAAAAAATTCTTGTATTTAATCAATTATGTCATCTAATTTTTATTTAAATATTTATAATATCATTTATTGGATTCATTCATTAATTAAAAAAATTAATGGATCATCAATATATCACCATTTATATTAATTAGTTATTTCATAGAAATGATAAAAAATTAAAATTATTTATGTAATAATTTTATATATAAGGAATTTTTATAGTCAAAGATATCAATTAGATAAGACAATATTAAAAGAAATTGTTAATAAGAGATATGATTATGACATCTTGGTCATAAATAAAATGTTAAAAATGTCATAATCACAACCATGTGGCATCAAAAGAAAAAAATTTGGTCCCATTGATTTTATTTTATAACAATTAATCATCCAATAATATTATTACATGTTTTAGGGTAGTTTTGAAATATTTATAATGTTATATTAAACTTTAATTATATAATTTACCCTTAACCGTGGTAATAAAAATAATTACTAATGATACTATTCATAATGTCCAAATATAAAAGGGACATATTTACATACTATGAACCTTATGATTCCAATATGGAATCCATTTTTTCAAACTCATAAAACAAAATTGGTATAATTAAATTAAAAATTACTCTCGTTGATGAAATAAGAAAATAGGATTTTGAGTAATACATTCAAAAGTTCACATAATTTTTGTATTCATTTTCTTTGTGAAATTGATTCTAATGACCAACGTTGGATTAATTGTTAAAATAATAATATAAATTTACTTTAAATATAATTAAATTTATAATCTATCAATATAAATAATTTAAAATAAAATGATGTTTTGAATTAAAATGCAGTATTTTTTACTATTAATTAAAATATGAAATTTTTCCTGGAAATACCAATATTATTCTATTGATAATTTTGATACTATGCTTATAAATAAAAAGTTCAATTTAAAATTTAAAATTTATAAATTGAAAAAACTATATTTAAAATGGGTTATTCATCAAAAGGTCATAAAATACCCTTTTAAAAATATTATATATTATTATACATAAAATTAGATTTATTATTATTTTAAACCCATAAATTTTATTAAAATGAAGTAAAAATATTTAATAAACTTGGTAAAAATATATATATATATATATATATATCTTTATTAATTTGTACCAATATAAAAACAAGTCAAAAACTACCACTTAATATAATATTATTAATAATATATTATTTTTTTGATATAACTCTATCTTGTGTGAATCACATGATTTTGGGAAAACTCATTATTGTGTGTTAGGTATTCTATTGGAAATAGCATCCCCAATAAATTAAAATTACTATTTTATTAATAAATATTAAATGATATGAAAAATTATTATTCTATAATTACCTAGGATTTTACATCCATCCCCCCTTTTAGAAATCTCCTCCACATAATTTTTATTCACTAATAAAATGTGCGGGGGTATTTCTCCCTCATAGCATTTTTAGAATCCCATGTGTTATCTTCAACCATATGGTTTTCCCATAAAACCATAACCTTATTAATCACCTTATTCTTCAAAACATTATCTATGTGGTAATGAATATGGAGTGGTTTTTCCTCCAAAGAATGATTCTATTCCAAATAAACAACTTCTAGAAAAAAAACATCAGATGGATATGGCATGTACATTCTTAATATTGAAACAAAAAAAATTACATGGGATAAATTAGAATGTGAGGAAACTATATATGAAACTGAATAAATATTATTCCAGATTTTGTAGGTTTTAATGAACCATTGAATTTGTAAGCCTTCCTTACTAAAACATATCACAATTATCAATGAAAAAACACTGAGAAAGACATGATTAACTTCTTCAAAAGAAATATCTTTTCTCCGGTTATGCATTTAAATTTTCTTCATACTCTGAGCTATCCTTAGGCACTATTGTCTCAATTCAACTTTATCTTCCATTTCTTTTACCAACTCTAGTTCAATCAATATCCTTTCACCTACTTCATCCAAAAACGCATGATTTCAACAACAAATTCTATATAAATCCACCAATGTTTCCATTTGTGTACTGGAATGAAAGAAACTATTAGATGAAAACTCAAAAAAATTGATGTTAATACCAACATCCCTTGTAATAAATTGAACAAGAATGTTTCGTATATTTAAAGGTCTAATATTTTGTACTAACTTTCCTTCTAATTGAAGATGAAAAGATGTACTTGAATTTATTTATCTTCCGACTATCTTCTAAATAAATGATTAAATGTTATAGGTGAACCTAACATCATTATCTTATAAAGTATAGAAATAAACTCATTGTAACTTAACTCTGTCATTAAAAAACAACCGAGAATGTTGATCTAGATATAGTGTGTCTCGAATAGACATAAAATGTTCAGATTTATTGAATTGTTCAATAATAATCAAAATCAAATTGATACCTCAAGATTAATTTGTTAATACCATTAAAAAATTTATGGTTATTATTTCCCATTTAAAAATTGGAATTGAATAAGGATAAATAATCTTATTTTTAGCTGTTGTTATTCATTATCCTAGTAAAAAGTCAAAAACTTCACATTATATTTATAAATTTCTCTCTTCATTCCATCCCAAAAGTAAAAGTCTCTATGTTCTCTATATATCTTTGTACTTCCATGATGAACTAAAAATAAAGAACAATGACCTTCACATAACAAATATTTCTTAATCTTTGTATCACTAGACATACATAAACTCTTCCAAAATCACAGAAATCATTATTTATCCACTAGAAATCATGGAAACATACCCTTTTGAACTAATTCTACAATTTATGTAATTAACCATATTCTTTCTTTGATCACTTAATTTTGTTTGATAGAGATGATTTCACTAAAAATTGAAACAAAAGAGGTGAATTTCACGCACCAACAACCTCGAATACAATTTTTAACAAATTATTAACCAAAGGGTAATTTTCTAAATGTAATGTGGTTAATGTTGTAGTACTTTCTGGCTGAAAGCATAAAAAAATTTATTTTATTTTCCATGATGGTAATGAACCATGACATCATAATCCTTGAATAGTTACAACCATATTCTATGTCTCATGTTTAATTATTTATGAGTTAATGTATACTTAAAACATTTATGGCTAATATATATTTCACATTTCTCTCCATATAAATGATGCATCCAAATTTTTAAAGCATGAACAATTGTAGCTAATTCCAAATCATGTGTAGGGTAATTTAACTCATAGCATTCAAATGATATTAAGCATACTCAATTACCTAATCAATTTACATTAGGATACAACTAATTACATTCAATGAAGCATTTGTATAGATGTAAAATTCACCATTTCTGGAAGGTTGGGAAAGAAAAATAGAATTTAGAAATCTGCTTTTAAATTCCTATAAACAATCATTACATCATTTTATCCATATGAACATCACATCATTAGAGTCATCTTAGATAGTGGTCAAGAAAATAGTGAAATGTTTTCACAAATCCTCCGATAGAATCATGATACATAATAAAAACAATGAATATAGGTTATATTTTTGGGTCTTTTCCATTTAACAACAACCTTCATTTTAGTTAGAATATTAGTTATTCCACCTTTGGATACAATGTGGTCTTGGAAACAATTTTCTTGCAACAAAAATTCACATGTTCTTAATTTACAATATAGTTTCTTTTTTATTGTTTGAAAAAATTAATTATGTGACATTCATGTTTCTATTATATTATAAAATATACATAAATATAATTAATATAAATAACCAAAAAATTATCTAAGAACTCATAGAATATTTTTTCATAAGATCCATGAAAATAGACGGTGAATTACTTATGTCAAATAGCATAATGTAAAATTCTTAATAGTTATATCTACTATGAAAAATAGTCTTTGGAATATCTACTTCTATTACATTTAACTAATTGTATCCTAACCTAAAATCATCCTTTTAAATATGTTTTTCCCCCAGGCACTGGTCAAAAGAATCTTTGATATTAGGAAATGAATAATTTTTCTCTAACATGATGTTATTCAAGACTATATAATCAATGAAAAGTTTCATTGAAATATCATTCACATTAAAAAACAAGATAAAGGAACCACATGTTGATGTGCTAGGTCGAAGGAAAAATTTATTTAATAACTCATACAATTGATTCTTGAACTATAAAATATCAATTTTATCCATTTAATAAAGGGTTTTGAAATTGAAATTGCATCAGGAACTACAAAAACATTAAAGTCAACATCTTGATTAGTTTTAATACGTTTAAATACATCAGAAAAAAATAAATAATATAATTTAAAACTGGTACATAATTAGTCTATACAATTACTTTGTTTTCAAAGACATATGAATAAAAAAATTGATTTTCAATATTTTATATTTTTTTAGCTTCATGATATTTTATCAATGGTAATGGTTCCTTCTTGTACACAAACTAATCCAATTTCATAAAAGAAACTTCTTAATCTATATATACAATCTTATAATCATAAATAGGTATAAAATCCATACCAATATTAACATTACACTCTAATAGAAGAAAAATATTAAGGTTTTATGGTAAATTATTTCCACAAATAAGAACAGGAAGATTCTTATGATCTCTTTTTTCCTTAACATTTCCCCCCAGGTGTTTTGAACAAAAAGATTTGGATTCTTTTGAAAAAGTGAAATTTACAATTACTAGAAAATATCCCTAAAATTAGAGAATGTGTAGAAACAAAATAAAAAACATATTATCATTATCGGAATACACCAAAAATGGGCCTAATACAACATAATTTGATAGCCAAATATCTTATAAAGATGTAGCGAATTATCTTAGCATGTTTTTTGGCTTATTGTCTAGCTGGTTCCCATTTTTTGAGTTCTTCATCAGACACTATTTTTGATAATGAAACATCTCATTAAACTTAAAACATTTTACTGACTGTAAATAATATTTTTTATTACAACTATCATTAAATTTTTCATTTTTGTTACAAGCCTTATGTCCCATTTTACTACATCTAAAGAACATTCTATAATTCATAAGGCATTCAACTGTGTGTTTTTATACAATTTTCCCAACTATATATATAATTTTCATACCAAAAAATTTATTTGATGAAGTATTCCCTTTCACTGATAACAATTACCTCTTATTCTAATATTTTTCAAAGACCACATGATCATCAACAATCTCAATTTCTACCTGTTCTACACATATAACATGTTTTTTGTAAATTTGTAACCATGATAATCCAACAAACATCAATAAGTTGAATTTATTCAAGATTAAAACTTATTTATTTTAATATCAGTATCCCGGATGAAATTTTGAGTGTACCTTGGCAATCGATTAATTTTTTTTCTTATGTATCCACTGAATTTTCAACATGACTCAATTCCAAAAAAAATTATCTTAAGTTATTCCTCTATATGAAATCATTTCCGAAGAATTTTTTTTCTAATTTAGTCACACATAATTGAAACAATCTCCGCACTTTACTTAATATTTGTAACCATCAACAACCATAGATCAGATTCACCTTCAAAATAGTAAACATAAAGATTAATATTTTGAATTTATGGATACCATATGACATAAAAAATATTTTCATGGTCTTTAATCAACCCTTTAGGTGGAATATGGTTAAATGATCCTCCGAAAGATGGTGAATTTTAAATCATTCCACTACGGACATATTCCACAGTGGTTGATCTGGATGATCTCATGAATGGATACCACCACCAATTATAGCTTCAGTCAATTGTGTCATCACTACAACAAACTATTCAGTTACAATTTCAACCATCTCAAGTTGGTGATTTTGAAGGTTGTTTTCCACTGGATGACATCCTAGAATAGCTACCATATTTCATCTTTAGAAAAACATCTTTAATAGACATCTATTATATGAGAAAAATAAGGTAATAATAAAAGTATATATCATTTCAATAACACCGTAAAGTAAAAATTATTTATGGATATTCAATAAACAAGATCATAACCCCTAATGTTATCATAACCAACCTTTGATATCGACTATAATGCCTGAGAATTAAACATTACATAATATTTAGGTTTAGACTATAATTTACATTCTTTCACATTGAGAAACATTTCACGTTATGATTTTTAGATAATTAGACCATAAACATTACATACGAACTCAAATATTACAATGTAGAAACTTCTACATTGTACCTAATTTTTTTCACAAAGTAAAACATTCTAAAATAATAAATGAATTCATTTTCTTTATATAAAACTTAATAAAATTCATCTTGACTTATTCCATTCTCTTAACCATCCATATCCCATGTGGTTCTTATTTTAAAACACATTGGATGAGCACCAAAATATCATTAAGGTATATAAAATCTATGTTTAAACTTTTAGTCCATGAATATTTTATTCTCTTGAAAACAGATTAACAAAATAATATTTTTCACCCATAAATGATAAACCCTTTAGCTTACATATTGAAGTAAAAATATTCTTTTAAATCTCATCAAAGTAATAAATCATAATGTTAACTTGTGGAATCTATATCTTTCTTATATTATAGCCTTCATGTTTATATAGAGAGTGACCTTCAGGGTTTAATTTAGAAAACCCATCATAGTATATTCCCTAAATCTATTAGAAGATACCCAACCATTTAACTATTTATCATTACCAAATGTATTGGATAGTTATCACAGGTTCAACTATCCTCTATTTTGCATGAAAACACTCATATACATAAATATTTCTGAATAAACTTAACATAATCATAAGATATAAAACAAGAATAATGGGGAAAATAACATTTATATTTTGAAATAACAGTATCTAATTTCAAGATATTAATATAATAAATCCATTTTCAAAACTATTTTCAATTCCAAAATACCATAAAAATGAATATGGTGTTTTTTCTTCAAAAACATTATGCATTGTATAGGAATCCATATATAAAATTATGGTCATAGTGATAGAAAATTTTTCATCATTGTATTATTTTAAAAATATTCCTTTATCCATTTTGTAAATTGATTAACATAAAATGAAACCATTTGAAATTTTTTTTAATGAAATTAATATTCAAGTGGTTGGTTATACACTGTATAAAAGAATGTGGTGTATATTATCCAAATACACCTCAATGAAAGAGATTGAGACAAAGTCTCTTTCCTTGAGTCCAACTCATCTTATTGAATCTCTATCTTCCTGAATAATAAACATATTTTATTTTATACTTACATGAGAACCTTTTTCATTTTTATTTTTCATTTTATATAACTTATTATCATGTTATGACTATTTCAAAATTATTTAAGTTCATATCTGATGTTTTATCAATATTTGGTAATCGAGTTGAAAATGATGTCCATAGTCCAAGTGGTCATAATTCCATCATATAAAGAATAATATTAATGACATAGTGATTATAGTATATTATTATTTTTCTATTAAATCAAACAATTATTTTTTTAACGAAAAATGAAGACTATTATAGTCATGGAGATGGTAGGTCGTACGTATGTATAAGTAGCATTTTTATTTTCAATTGATCATTATGGAAATAAGGTAATTGTTATATTATATTTCAAGAATTATAATAAAATTTATAATGTCATATAAATAATTTAAATATAAATATATAGATCATTCAAGGTATGCGGGGAATAAAATTTAATCACATCGCTTCATGGAGGTGATAGTTCACAAGTACGCTTGAAAAACATTATAATTTTTTATGCATGTAATGTCAGAATGTAATTGATGAATTTTTCTCTTTTAGTGATAAATATATAATCAATATATTATATTATAATTAATCCCATAATTATAACCGTTAATGAAATATGGTTATGGAAATCAAATTATATCAGTTCGCGGAGATGATAGTTCACACATACACATGCAGGATTAATTCCATTCCAATTTGATGGATGTCACGCCTAGTTTTTTATGTCATTTTTTTGATTTGGTTCATTAGAAATACTGATCATTTTTCATGGGTATTAGGTGAGATTAATGTTGAGTTTTTATGTTTCATCTATTTCTAGTCACCCTAATTTGGGTTTCACATTTCTTGTTTAAGTGTTTTTTGAGAAAGGGTGGTTATTTCAGGAGTTTGACCAACCGTGAGCCCATTTCGCGATTTAAAAACCAAATTTGTTTCATTTATAACTCCTTCATTTTTCTATATTTTTAATTAATTATACTTCTCACATATCTTAAACTGACATATTAAAACTACCATATCATTTTGGACTACATAGAAATTCATAACAATGGTGAATTTGGGTTACTTATTTAGGAATTGGGCCAGACCGTGGGCCCATTTCAAGTGTTAATCAAATAATTTGTTTCTTTTATATATTTTTTATTTTTAATATTTTTTTTTTATTCAACCTACAATTCAAATAAAAAATTACTATTCAACTCCCATGATCTAATTTACCTTTTTAGCTAATTTTAAACCCTTATTATGGAGAAAGTTCTCTGGTTTCTTGAAAACATCCAAAATTGAGAAGGAAATATTTTTCATCCATAATTCATTCAATTAATACACTTTTTCCCACATATTTTTATTCTCAGGTTCGTACCTATATTAGGAGCCTCTTCAAGATGTTCCAAGACAATATATTTTCTTTATGGGTGAAGATATAATGAAAGACGAAGCATTTTTTATGTGGTAAGTTGAGATTCCTTCTCCTTTCTCCTTTCTCTTCCTCCTCCTTTCATTATTTATTCATTTAATATTCCCACCTAGTCATTTTAGACCTAAAGTTATGTTATAACCTTATTTATTATGGGTTTTTGTATGTTTGGGGATGGTATTCATAGGTTTAGGGTTTTATAAGCCCTCATATGGTGATATTGGGTGTGCGTTTCCATTAAGCCAAGGATCTGAAGTAGCAAATCCCTTTCACATGCCTTTACCTTTTTTAAGTTTCACAAATTTCGTATTTTTTTCATCTGATATATATGTATATTATTGTGTTTCAGCATTTTGATAATTTTTTTGGTGTACAAAATGGTTGTTTAAGCCTTTTTTTGTGTAAGGTAGTGTTGTTCTGTCATAAAAGTGCACAGTAAGTGTTTTTTAAATGTACCACTGTCATTCAAAACAATTTTGTGTGTTTTAGAACCTAGTTTATTTTATTTTTAATATGTTATAGTATCTTGTATAAAATCTTTCACGCAAGTGGTATTTTATTCCTTTTCAAGTGCTTAAAATGAATTGTTTTGTTTAAAAGGGCATGTCATGTGTTTGGTAAATTTCTCGGGAGAATTTTATGTGTTATGTTTGATTTAAAATTTATTTGTATGGATTTATAAATTAATTGGAAGAATTATAAATGGTATTTTGGTTCCCCATATTTCTTTCCTATTTGGATTTGGTTTTATATAAAAATGGGTTTCGGTTTACAAGTTATTTTTCACTGAGTTTTCAGAAAATTCCCCATTTCACATCCTTATCAAAATTGTTGTGTATAGAATATGTAACCTAAATGTTTTAATGGATTTTTTAATGTGGTTTTCTACATTAAATTTTTTGTATAAATCCCTTTATTAAAAGTGAAATGCATAGCTTGGTAAAATGTTAGTTTCGAGAAATGATTAAAGGCTCATTTGGCATTTTTTTTTGGGTAAAAATGGTTTCCATGTTTATTTAATGTTCTATCATTTGGGGAAATTTTATGGTCCATGAAAATGATTTATTAATTGGTTTTGGGGCTTCCAAATCTTGATTGTTATGTTATTTATGGGTTTGTGGCCTTAAAATAGCATTTTTTAATGGATTTTATGTGCATGGCCTCATTATACTCCTTGAAATTATTTTACAAATCTTTTTAGTGTTTTATGGATTCGTGAAATAAATGTGAAGCACGTTTGTGGATTTATGTGTGTTTATGGTTTGGAAATGGAATTTTTACATGGAAATTTTATTTGATAATATGTGTAACCTGATTGAGAACTAAAGGGAATCCTAATATTCTAAGTGGTCGGACGTGTACTAGTATGGTAGTGGTTCTGTGGGGTTTGGCCCCTATTTAACGTAGAAAGTTTGATGGGGATAACACTAACTAAACTATGACATTGATGATATTGTGGAACCACTAGGTAATGTTTATAATCCCTTCTACTGGCTCGTGTACATGATAACAGATATTTATTATGGTTTCTTTCACCGATATACGTCGTACCTGGTGATCACAACTAACTAGTTTCTATGGGTGTTTCCATGACATTTGTTCATTTTCACTTTTGAACTCACCATCGACATACTGTGTGTTTGGTCAGTAAATTCATAAGTGTGTGTGATTTGTTTAAAAGTGTACATTATTTAAAGAATACCTCTTGAAAACTAGTGTTATTTTTTAGTCGCACCTCTTTAAAAATTGTTACTAGAATTCTTTTTTTATAAAACATGCATGTTTTTGTCTTGTAATTTTTTAATAGCATGAGACCGCATTTGAAAAACATACCTTTATATTTGTATTTAAAACATAAAATTGATGTTTCTTTTTTTTAATGTATGTGCACTGGGAATATAATATTAGGATAACCTGTTGTGTTTTAATACTCACTCCTATACTCTTCTTCTGTTTGTAGCCATTGTGCAGGTTTCCGCTTGAGTTTGGTTGCCTTGGGCAACATGTGATCATTATGTTGGAGAGCTAACAGCAGGACACATGGATTTATTTGGGTGCTTTTTTTGTTAGTTGATTTTTTGGTTTAGTTGTACTTTTATTTTCTTGACCAAATAATGTTCAGTTCAGTTTTTATTTAAATGTATTTTGGGCTGTCCATTTATTTCTGTTGTTTGTTTCATTGTTTATATAGGGTTAAATAGTTCTCTTATGTACTATATTGATTCCCTAGGTAATTTTCGCCATCCTGGGAAGATCATAAATGCCTCTCGAGACTTGTGGTGGGCTGGACCTTGTGACTGATTCAGGGTCCACTCGATCTAGTTCATGAAAAAGTGGTATCATATGAGGTCAGCTCATAAAAACCCTTTTTTAGAGCTCCCTTGTAATTTGAGGGATGTCAAGGTAGATGGAGTTGGATTTTGGGGACTTGTGGGGTGTGTTCGGGAAGTGTGTTGAAAACTATTTCTTGTTCTGATCATCGAGTGTCTATAAGATGTCCTGTTTTATTTGTTTCCTTTGTTCTTGTCGATTTTTTGGTGTTGGGATATGACACGGGGATTCTGACTAATGGCCTCCGTGAGCTCATAGGGCCTCGAAAACCATGTGGAGCAGGGTCATAATCCTAATAATTCTTTTTGTGTTGGTTTTTTGTTTGACATATGGCCACCAACTATATTTTCAAGTCACCCACTGACACTAGTTCCCATCTGTGGGTTTCTTGGACCTTTCTTGATTATTGAATTTTTTATTTGAAAATATTTATTTGAGAATTATGGAAATGGAATTTAAAGGAAGGACTGGATTTTTTAAAGTGGAAAGGGGTTTTTAAAAAATTAAAAAAATAATGGTTTTTGGAAGGTTGTTTTTTAAACAAATTTTGTTGAGGATGTGGAAATGATTTAACAAGATAATATTTTCCCTAATCTTAACTTTTAGTTTGTTGAAATATTTTGTTTGAAAGTGTGAATCAGTTTAAGGTGATTCTGAATCATTATTTTAAATGGTTTGTTTTTTGATGTTTAAAATTTTTTGGATCTTATTAATTTTTTGGATATTTGTTTTGAGCATTTAGTGTTTTCTGAGAAATGGTATTGGTCTCAATGGCCATCAGATTATGAAAAGATACCTTAATGAATTTTAGAAAAAGGGCACGAGTTGTTTAGAGTATCTTGGTTCTATTAAAATTTGTTAAAAATTAAAATGGGTAGGTTTTTGAGAAATTGGTTCTTGATTAAGTGTGGTTTGTTTTGTAAAATATGGAAACTATTTTTTTACTTGGTGGTTGGTGTTCATTTTGAAGGTATAAGATTTTTGAAATGATGTTGTTTTGTTTTAGCCTTTAGTGTTTTTATGGGGTCTCACATGCATGGTTTTATTGATATCTAGAAGGATGGCCTATATGGTGTGGTGGTTGGGTGCCTAGGGTAGCATGGAAATGTGCAAGTGGGTGAGACTTGATGAAATAGAATTGGTGAATGTGGAAGCCCACCAAGTTAGTTCTTTTTTCAAAAGTGTCTTGAGCTGAAAAATTTTGGCCTTTGTTTATAAAGCAATGGTTATCTGGCTAGTTTTTTTTTGTCCTAGAATAGTTGTTTATTCAGTTATCTTCCTGGTGATCTAGAAGTCATACTCTTGTTGTATCTTTAGATGATATCTTGTTGGTGGCTCGGTTTTGGATAAATGTTCATTGGGTTTCTAAAGATGCGTTGGATGTTGTGATGTGGCCATGAATAGTTCTCCGTTGGAAATATTTCCTATTGATCAGCCTCAGGATTCACTTAAATTGATAAATCCACCTCTTCAGATGATGTCTCAGAATGTTTTTTCGAATAGAGAGCTATTTTGGATCGATTTAAAGTGCTTCGAGGTCGTGATAATTCTTTTGGACATAGCAGTTTTGTTTGGTGATGTTGATGTGTTTCATTGTATTCCTTTCCAATTATACCCTTCGTTTGGAGTGAGATGTAATTTTGTTATGTATCTATGAGTCCCTATTTATATGAAGGTTTTTTCTGATCATGTGAGTATTTTTTGATTGATTTTATCCTTATAACCCTGACTGTAGTGCAACAAATGCTTCAAGAATCAGGGCTCCAACCATAGGCCTCAGTGGGAAGATTTTTACACAGTCAGGAAATCTCCAAAGGTGTGGGGATCTTTACCAGGCACCTGAATCCACCATTATGGTATGGTTGTTTATATGTCTCTCTTATGGTTCCTCATTTCTGTGATTTTCCCTTTTTCACAACAATCATGGTGGACTTACCACTCTCATAGTGTCTATAGTTATGCCTTTATGGATATGGGTTTTCGATTAATGTCTTTAGGTGGACCACATGTGAGAATCAGGTGTGGTCTAGGTGTTACCTGTTCAAAGGTGGAGATTGTTGGGTAGTTATGTTGTTTCTTTTATGGTTTTAGTGGCCAAATTATTGGGTGCCCTTCCCTACCCTCCCTGAGTGGTGGGGGTCCTGGTCCGTGTCGAAATTGTTATCCCAGTTCTTATCCCCTCTATTCTAGAGTGGGTGGTTTAGGTTTTAATGTGGTAACCCAATTAACATGGGTTTGAAGGTTGTTATGGGAGATTTTGGGTGGTCTTATGTATTTGAGTCCTAATTCTAGTTCATTTTGAATTCATTTTTTTTGTTCATTTATTGTTTTTCACTAATAGTGGGGAGACCCACTGCGGGTCTCAAATATCTTTCTTTTAAGATTTTCAAGATGTTTGTTTTGATTTAATGGTGGGGAGACCATTCCATACTCCACTCCAAGTAATTGTATTTTTTGAGTGAACTATGGTTTGGGTTTTTGTTGGGTTTATTGGGAGAATCCATAGCAATCAAGTTCTTGGTTTAGCTATGGAGGTGGTGGCTTGATCATTCCATTTATTATATGGAAGTGGGTTTGAGTAGGTTTTTTTGTTTGGGAAAAAGTATTAAGTTAAATTTTTGGGGAAATAAATTTACTTAGCTTTAGAGGAAAGATTATATTGGAAAATAATCCTTAGGTGTTGAGCATTAAGCTGGAAAGTGCTATGAATTTCTGGGGGTGGAAATGTTTAATGGTGGGGGAATTGTCACGCCTAGTTTTTCATATATTTGTTTTCATCTGGTTCATTGGAAATCCCAATCCTTTTTTGGGTATTCGGTGAGATTAATGATTATTTTTTATGTTTAATCTATGTCTAATCATCCTAATTTGGGTTCCCCATTTTTTTATGTGTTTTTGGAGAAAGGGTGGTTATTTAATGATTTGGGCCAACCATGAGCCCATTTCCAGATTTAAAAACCAAATATGTTTCTTTTATAATTCCTTAATTTTTCAACATTTTTCATTCATTCCACATCCCACTTGTCCTCCACTGACATATTAAAACTACCGTATCCTTTTCAACTTCCTATAAATTTATAAGCATGGTGAATTTTGTGTTACTTATTTAGGCGTTGAGTCGGGCTGTGGGCCCATTTCCAGTTTTAAAAAAATAATTTGTTTCTTATATATCATTTATATTTTTTAATATTTTTCAGTGATTACACATCCCGTTAGATGAAAACATACCTACAACCACTCCCATTTTCTATTTGACCTTGTTGGAGCTAATTTGAATCTCTTATTTGGGCTAAAGTTCACTGGTTTCTTCAAAACATATAGAATTGAGAAGGTAAATTGTTTCCTCCAAAAGGCATTCAATTTGATCTCTTTTTCCATCAAGATTTCCCACCTAGTTATTCCATATCTTAGGAGCCTCTCGAAGATGTTACAATCCATTCCCTTCACTATAAGGGTGCAGATCTAATGGAAGACGAAGAGTTTTCTATGTGGCATGGTGAGATTCTTTCTCCTTTCTCTTTCCTCTTCCTCCCCCATTCATTATTTCTTGGTTATCTATTCTCCCATAGTCTTGTTAAACCTAGGGTTATGTTATAAAATTATTTTTGATGGTGGTTTTGTTTGTTTGGTTTGGTTCATCATAGGTTTAGGGTTTTATAAACCCTTATATGGTGATATTGGGTGTGTGTTTCCATTACACTGAGGATTTGAGTTAGGATATCCCTTAAACATGAATTTTTCTTTTATGTTTCATATTTTTATTTTTATTTTAATCTGATATATATGTTTATTATTATTTTCTGCATTTGGATAATTTTTTTGGTGTGCAAAAAGGTTTTTTAAGCCTTGTTTTGTGGAAGGATGTGTTGTTTTTAATTAAAGTGCACACCAAGTGTTTGTTTAAATGTTCCACTATATTTTGAAACTATTTTGTGAGGTTTAGAACCTGGATTATGGTACTTTGAATATGATACAGTATCCTGTATAATATATGGCATGAAATTGGTTTTTTATTCCTTGTCATGTGCTTAAAATATATTGTTTTGTTAAAAAAGGTATGTCATGTGTTCGTTAAATTTCATGGTTAGATTTTATGTGTTATATTTGATTTAAAAATTAGTTTTTTGGTTTTATAAATTAATTAAAAGAATTATAAATGGTATTTCGGGTCTTTATATGGCTTTCCAATTGGGATTTGGTTTTACAAACCAATGGGTTTTGGTTTACAACATGTTTTGGCCTAAGTTGTCGGAAAATGGCATGTTTCATATCCATATGAAAATGGTTGTGTTTTGAATATGTAAGATGGATGATTTAATGGATTTATGATTGTGTTTTTCTGTTTTAAATGTTTTGTATACACCTCCTTAATAAAATTGAAATGCATATCATGGTCAAATGTTACTTTTGAGAAAGGATTAAAGGCATGTTTGGCATTTGATTTTTTTTTAAAAATGGTTTCCATGTGTATTTCTTGTTCTATATTTTGGGGGTATTTTATGGTCCATGAAAATAATTTATTAATTTGTTTTGGGGCTTCCAAATCTGGGCGGTTATATTATTTATGGGTATGGACTTAAAAGATCATTTTTAAAGGATTTTATGTGCAAGGCCTCATTGTACTCCTTGAAAATATTTTACGAATCTTTTTCGGGGTTTATTGATTCGTGAAAGAAATGTGAAGTATGTTTGTGGGATGTTTCTGTGTTTATGGTCTCAAAATGTAATTTTTATGTGAAATTGTATTTTATAATATATGTAACTTGATTGGTAACTAATGGTAATCTCATGTATCTAGGTGGGCGGATGTGTACTAGTATGCTAGTGATTCTGTGGGGTTTGGCCCTTGTTTCACATAGAAAGATTGATGATGAAAACACTAACTGTACTGGGATGATGATGATATTGGAGGACCACTTCGTTATGGGTATTCTATTTACTAGTGGCTCGTGTGCATAGGAATGAGTATTTATTATGGTTACATTCACCAAGATACGTGGTACTTGGGGATCACAATTAACTAGTTCCTAGGGGTGTTCTGGTGAATTGTGCTCATTGGATATTTTTTACTCACCGTATGTATACAGTGTGTTTGGTTGGTAAATTCTGAAGTGTGTGTGGTTTATTTAAAAGTGTACATTATTTAAAGAATCCCTCTTGAAAACTAGATTCATTTTGAAGTTTCACCTCGTTGAAAATTGTTACTATTTTTTTTGATAATAAAAGATGAAAGTTTTTGTCGGGTAAATTTTTTATAGAATGGGACATCATTTAGAAAACATAAATTTATATTTTTATTTAATTCTTGAAATTTATGTTTCTTTTATTTTCTAGTATGTGCATTGGGAATAGAATATTGGGCTAACCTATTGAGTTTTAATACTCACGCCTATAGTCTTCTTCTATTTTTATCCCTTGTGCAGGTTTCAAGATGAGTTCGATCGCCTGGGGAGACATGTTATCATTATGTTGGAGAGTGGCCATCAAGTCAAATGGAGTTAACTGGGTATCGGGTTTGGCTAGTTGAGTTGTTGGATTCGTTGTACTTTCAGTTTCTTGAACAAATAATGTCCAGTTCAGATTTTATCTAAATGTATTTTGGGATATCCATTTCTGACATCTTTCTATTTTATTGTTTATATATGGGTGAAATTTTTACCTTGTGTACCCTATTTATTCCCATGGTTCTTGTCACCATCTTGGGAGGATCGAGAACGTCTATCGGGACTTGTCGTGGGCTGGCCCATGAGACCGGTTCAGGGTCGACTTGGGATGGTCTGTGACAATTGAGTGGAAATAGATTTATGTGATGATATAAACATAATAACATATCAATATATTTTGGATTATGGAGTTATTATCTTAACACGGTTGGATAATATTTTAATGATGTTGAAGGTGAAATAAAATAGAATCACTTAAATAAAAACAATACCTTTCCATCTGATGATCAACATTCATTAGATCTTAACACCTCTATGGAAGTTGTTCTATATAAAATAAGGCTTAAAAACATAGAAAGGGATTCTAATAAGGTTTTTTGGTAGATATTGGGTGACCCTAATGGGTTTTTATCTTTACGGAATAGGGAGGAAGGGAGCCCTATTATATGATAAAAGAGGGGCACTGTTGGAATTATTAAAAGTATTAAATAAATAAAAAATCACTTTCATTTAAAAATGGTTAAAATTTGACTTTGTTAAAATATAGGATGATAGTGGTTCCAAATAATATCATCAAATATAAATTAGGCAAGATTGAATATTTTATTGAACCTTTTCTTTTTTTTAGCGCTTACAATTTTTCCTAGTAATTTAATGTTTGGGAGTTAAAATAATTACCATAACATCCCAAAATACCAATTAATGAGTCATTTATGAAATTTTTATATGTATATAATCTTGTTAGATGAATATGGAATTTTTATAATATAATAACATTTTATAATATATTTAATATTTTAAATTAAAAATAGTGTCAATTTGGACAGAATTATTTAGCTAAATTTTTAAAAAATATCATAACAGAATAATAGGTTCTAAAAAACTCTATTAAATAAAATAAATCATGTAAAAATAATCTAGATAATTTTTTATGGAATCAATTATGTCAACCGATTTTTATTTCAATATTTATAATATCATTTATTGGATTCTTTCATTGATTAAGATATTTCTACATCATCATTGTGTCACCAGTTACATTAAATATATATTTAGTAAAAATTATAAATAAATTCTTATGATGTATGTAATAATATTATCTCTCATAGGAATATTTATTTTTAAAGATATAACTTATATAAACACATATTACAACTGTTTGAGTAATAAGATACATGATTATGGCATCTGGGAATTTACATTAAATAAAATCTTATAAATATAATAATCACACCAAAGTGGCTTTGAAAGGAAAATATTTTCGCCCATGAATTATATTAATAAGAAAAATCTCAACCAATATGATTAGGATACTATTTTGGGTAGATTTATTGAATTTATAATATAATATTAAACATTACTTATTTGATTTACCTTAACTGTGGTAAAAAATGATTACTAAATTTAGTATTCATAATGTTATAAAATAAAAGGGTCATATTTTCATAATTCGGAACATTTGATTCCAAATACTAAATCCATTATTCTAGATTCAAAACTAGTTATTGGAATTATATAATTAAAAACAAATCCAGTCGATAGAATAAGAAAATTTGATTTTGAGTAAAATGTTCATACTGTCACAATGTTTTTTATTTGATTTATTTTTAAAATTTAATACAACGACCAAAATTTTATTAAATTATAAAATAAAAATATACATATATATTTAAAATAATTAAAAGGATAATTTAGAAAAAAAGTAGATGAAAAATTTGTTTTGAATTAAAACAGAGTATTTTTTATTATTCATTAAAATATTCATTTTACCATGAAAATACCAATATTCAACCAATGTAAATTTTTATACTCTATTAATGTAGAATAATTTTAATTTTTGATATAAAAATTAAAAAATTTACAAAATTTAGATCTAAAATAGGTTCACTATAAAAATGAGTAATGCAGTCTTTTAAAAATATTAGAGATTTTAATGCTTAAAATTTGATTTATTCTTATTGTAAGCCCATAAAATATATTAGAAATAAGTTAAAATAATTAATAAATGTGTGTAAATATAATATGGTTTTAATTATTCATTCCCACCAATACAATTCCAAGGTTCTAACTGCCATTTATTATATAAATTTTAATAATAAATTATTTTTCAATATTAACTAGTCTTGTGTGAAATGAATGATATCAGAGATAGAAATTACTATTTCTTGGGTACAAAATCAGAAATAAAATCCCATTAAAATTAATATTACTATATATTTCATAAATATCAATAGATATAAAAATTTTATATTCTATAATTACATGGGATGTTACATTGAAATCAGGATTCTGTATCCAAATCAGTTTCAATTCATTAAAGGATGACCAATTCAATAGTTCGGTATCACCCATTATTAATGTGTTAAAAATATTTGAAAAATAGGAATTGGAGGAAAAATTTTCCTAAACCATTACATTAAAAATAATTTGACAAAAAGGGGTTTTATATGAAATGTAATAATTAGATTAGGTTCGGATGAGACATTTATCAACTGGTTTAAAATCCTTCTAAGTTCATCTCATGTTTCAGATCATATTGATGGATCTATAGAGTGTTACTTAACATGCTGTATAGGTATCGAAAAAAGTGATCCTCTCATATCCATTATTTTACCTCATGAAAAAACTATTTAATAGGACATCCTCTCAACATCATAGACACCAATAAAAAATGAAAGCCATGAGTGCATCTAGGGGCCTAAATACACCTAATAAATTATTATATAGTGATGATATCATCCTTTTAACTCATAGATACCTTCTAAACATTTGGAAAATCAATAATTCACTCATTTATTATGAAGAAAATATCATGTCAAAATATCAGTTGGAAAAAATCATTCTTGTATTTTGGAAAGAGTATTTCTATAGTTAGAATACTAGAAACTATAAAGGATTTAGGAATTATAGAAGGAGTTCTCAATTTCACTTACTGTGACATCCCTCTATTTTTGGAACAAGCTCATTCTTGTAATTTCTCTTATATAGTAATTCATATTAGAAACTAGTTTTCATCTTGAGAAATAAAAAATATTTATGTTGATGTTATAGTTAGCCTTGTGATAGATTTTATTGAGTTTATATTTTTGTAATCATTTATGGGGTAAATAGGGTCATCTTCTCTTATTAAAAATATCAATTCTTATATTGAATTTTTTTGGAGATGATGAATCCTTTAAATTATTGTCATCAATATCCCATTGATGAAATTTTATCAAACACATAATCATGAAGGTTTGAGAATTAAAAATATCTACAATATTAATCAATCAATATAAACTTATTTTATATAGATGATAATCATTTAAATTTTGGATATTCTTTGCCTTTTAAAAACAATATTTCTATAAAGGCTCAAATTTAGAAATTTAATTTTTTTTGTAATACATTATATGGTCTTTCCTCAGGGTATCCATCTCAAACAATTTATTTCAAATATAATTGGATGGAAGATATTATTTCTTCACTCATAATATGGTAAGAAAATTTCTCAAGTATAAGACTACTTAATATATTTAATTCTCATGTACTATCACATGAAATACATGCATCAATTATGGAAAAAAGGATAACACCTTGGTCGTTTTCCTTACATAAATCATATAGATTTTAATGAATTATAATTTTATTAGTGGATATGACATTATAATATGTATCCTACATTCAATGGGAGGACCATGTCTAAATTGATATACCAAGAATACATATATGGGAATTAATATATCTAGTATAAATGCCTAAATAGATTCTATATACTTCTACCTAGATTCACCCTTACATGGAGGGAGATGTACTCATGATCAATTCTAATGAAAATCTTCAATGTGTAGGAATTATTATATACATGAGCTTTATCACATGAAATCTCTTTTAGATGAAATTGACCATATTCTTCTATATTTTTTCATGGATAAATCTATTTATAATGTTTTATATGAATTTTTTGAAGTGCCGAACCTTTGGATAACCATTACCCAAGATCATTTACTCTACTATCTGGTATTTTTTCCATATGGAATATTAATATATTTATTCGTTCCCAAACAGAAGTGATTACTGGGATATGGATTATCCAAAAAAATAAATCATGAAAATTATACATTCTTTCTTCAATCGAATATACATTGAATCATGGTTTCTATGAAAGGGAAGAATATACATCAAAATAGAGACTGTTATAATTATTTTCATGATCTTATAAATAAAATGAATTTTGGAAATACATGTAATTATATCCCACCTTTGGAAACAATTAATGTATATTTTGATTCTAATATTTACTCTATTTATTAAAAATAATATATATAAAGCATCTAGAATAAATATAAGACCTCATAGATATATATTAGTCATTAAAAATAATAAAAAAAATTACATGGGATGATTCTATATTCCATGTGGAGTCACTACATCTCTTGATGCCCAAATTATCTTCGTAATGTATATAAGTGATATGAAATTATAATGATGTTGGTAAATTTCTTTTTATGAATGTGACCCAAAACAATTGTGAAGGATATCAATAATGGAACTATCCACCACTCATGTATGCTAAAATTATGTTGGAGAAATTATAAGTATAATCTTTCTACCAAGAATTATATAATCACACATGCATATTGGGAAGAAAATTATTGTTTTCTCGGGCTTGAAAGTAAAGGGATGACCACTCCTAGTCCTAATTGGCTCAACATCATATGTTATTAGATTTTTTCAAGCATGAAAATGTATTTTTATAAAAAACCATACATTAGAATTTTTTAATTTTAATTTTTAAATAAAAGAGACTTTTCAATTTTTTAAAGCTCCCCTTAAAAAAAATCACATTTATATAGGGTGAATATTATAAATAAATTAATGATGTCAAGAAGACGTGTTTTTATTTTTGAAAAAATATATAATTTTAATTAAAGTAAAATTTTATGATAAATTATATAATTTTAAATAAAATTTATTTTATAGAAATATACTTATAAGTCACTATTTATTCAAATAATAATGATAACATAATTTTATAGTTTTCAATGTAAATTTTGTATGGGTGAAAAAGATAAATATTTCTAAAAACCTATAATTATAAAATAAATAAGTATTTTTTGAAAAGATAAAAATACCTTATTTATAAAATTATTTGGATATTTTTTAAAATTCTATGTCTATATTGGTCAATAGTGAATTTTTCAAAATTTTCTAAGAATGTGTGATTTTAGTTTAAAAATTAAATGAGATATGAATATATTATAACATTATAATAATCATAATTTTTTGTAATGTATTATATAAATTTAACTAAACATAAAAAATTGTGTAATTCATTAAAATATGTTATATAAATTGATAAATTTTTTTGGAAAACCTATATAGAATATTTCAAAATTTATTAAATATTTTAGAGATTTTAAAATCCATTATTCATGTAAAGATATAACTTCCACCTCTAAAAGAGTATTACATAAAGAAGTTCAATTATTAAACTAATAAATAATGAAAAACCACACCCCCATGGAAAATACTATGGGATAAAACTATTGTAAGCCCAATGGTATTTTATTTTTTAATACATATATGTCCAACGACTAAGATTGAAATCTAAATATCTATAATCTTCACTATAATTCTTTGAGTCAACAATTTTATATCATTTTCTATCTATAGATCTCTCCAATGGAATTACGATGTTAAAATGTGGTTATATTCTAATGCGTTTATAATCATCCCTTACAACCAAAATGATACCCTATTATTTATATTTTACCTCTCTATCTCAATAATTTCTCCCATGAACTTTAATGTACACCCGCTATGGTACTGAAATTTTCCCTTAATTCTTCAATGTCTTGCATTTTTTTAAATACTTGATAATATTTCAATTTAGGATGATTCACATGAATATAAATATCCCTAATTTATTTTGGTATTCTATGTCTGAAAAAAATCATTAGTCATAAGATTGACATAATGAAATGCGTTCTTTAATTATATGATCAATATTGCACACATAAATTTAAAAATATGAATAGTGAAACAAAATAGGTTCCTAATGAAATCTGTAATTTTTTAATCTCTTGAGATAATATGTATGGTGAATTGAATTTTATCCTAGTAACATGATATTGTGATTTCCTGGTAGTTATACTCATCATATATTTATGTATTTATGATTATTATATTTTCTACATTCCTATGATGAATTTATCTTGTGATATCATCCTCCCATTTCATGCATCAATTCCTATGTATATAATTATTTCATTTTTTATTTTTTTATAATATTCCTCTATACATTAATTTTAATATTTTCAGGATTTATTGTTTATGGCTAAGTTGTATAGCTCACCCATTTTCTTATCTATGCCCGCAGGTTATCATGTGATGTACTAAGTGTTCAAATAATACTATGATCACATTGTAATGATATTAAATAATGTTTTTTATTAATGGATTATTTATTTAATTTCACAAAAAAACTAGACCATATATATTTCATAGATTTAACTATATAAATCATTATGTTGAAATTCATAAAATTAGTTGTAATAGAATAATGGGTTGTTGTAGTTGGTAATAAATCATGGGGTATTGTTTTGTGGATAAATAATATAAAATTAAATGTAACCCCCTATAGTTAATTTTAAATATCGTTAAAACTCCAATATATTAATTAGTTATAGAGTATTTTGTTTCTTGTAAATTGAATCCTTACCTGAATATTGGAATCTGGATTTAGGTGTGGCATAAATGCACCTAATGGTAGTCTCCCTATAAATGTTTGGTTAAGCACTAAAACAACCTCATTTTTTTAAGAGAGAACAAGTTGTCGTATATTAATTCATGAATAAAAGTCCTAAATCATTAAATGCAACATTTTTTCACCTAATCATGGGAATATAGATTAACTCAATTGAGAATATATTATTTGACCACAAATTTTCAGAATAAGAGTATATAATACCTGTTATTCTTCTATTATTTGTAGAAGCTGATCAATGGTGTATAGTAATCAAGAAAAAAAGTCCCAATGAAGAAATAAAATAAATAATATGGGATGGATTCAATAAATTCTTTTCTGATATATATTTTCATCATATTATCCATCATAAAATGGAGGGAGAGTTGTACAGACTAAACTATAAAGATGATGAATCAGTTGGTTATTGTGAAGAAAAATTCCCAATGATTTCATTATACATATATACTATTTAAATTAAGATGAATGTAAGATTGAAAAAATCATTAGTGGAGTGATGTCGAGTCCTTGAAAATCTTATGATATTGAATTCTCCAACAATTGTGATGAATTTTTTTAATGTTACCTAAATGTCAAGATAAATATTGATGATTCGTAGAGTTCATGTAGTACTAAAGATAAAAAGTATATAATTGAGTTTTAATCTATTGGATTATCATATAATTCTCATTTGGGTAATAAATTAAAACCACCCATGGGCCATCAGCACTGAAATATGAATCAGGGGAAACATCTCAAGGGGGGAGGAATTTTTTTAGGTGTGGAAATGTGTGGAATCTAGTGAATATATTACATATGTAGATAAAGAAGGCCACTAATTTGGTTGAATAAAAGATGATTACAGCCAATTCTAAACCCACTATCTCATGTTTCAACTATAAATAACCTATAAAATTTTGAATGAAATCTTACAAATCCTAGTTTTTTGAGATTATTAATGAAAACATCATCTGGGACTAAAATATCACAGATAGTTTTATGCCATCAAAACTTGTGAGGTGGATACTAATAATTAAGTGGATAATGTTACACTGATCATTGATTCAATAATAAAAAATTTATATTTTGATTATAGTTATACACATTACTTTATATTATCAATGATTAATATATCTAATTCATTTCCTACTCAAAACATGTATGTTTATTTATCAGTAATGACATTATGTTGGGAATTATTGAATCCTATGTATAGAGGTCCCTCCTAGTAAATATTTTGGGAATTAATATTTGTAAAACCATAAGATATTCCCTTTAGTGTAATTTTTTAAATACTAATCTCGGAATGATTTTCCATATATAGAGACAACCTCAATTTATCAGGGAATTATATCTCTTTTCATGTTCCAAATCGTCTACTTATTCTATTAAACTGATATGAGGGTGATAAATATCATTTAGATATATCTTCTCAAAAAATGGATATTATTTATATATTACAAATTATATCAATATTATATTATTTAGATAAAATAGATGATCCCTATTGAAGACATTCCCTATATAAGTCATTATGTCAATGTATTCCCGAAACAATGTCTTCTTATTCATCCTAATCAAGAGATTGAGTTCTCGATCACACTTATACACATTTCTCTTCAAATATCTTGTATTACATAGGGAATTTACACTATTATTCTAGCCAAACTCAAGAAATACTAAAATGGGACTTTGGATATTGGATTTATATTCCCAATTGCATCACCATGGGGAGAACAACTTCTGCCTTTTCCTGATCGAAGATGGGATATTGTTTTTATTCTATTATTATGAGGATCTCAACAAGATAACAATAATGAACAAGTAACCACTTCCATGAATTTATATAATATTCAATCATTTAATTAGATCATAGTATATTTATAAACTGGGAATTTAGTTCGGATAGCACAAAATAATGGTGAATATTTCCAAGAAATGATATTATTAGCGTTATTTTCAAAATGGGTTTATGATGATTCCATTCAGAATCACTAATTTTCAAAAAAATCTATACCAAAATGATTAATGTAGTATTGATAGATTAATTTGAAAAAATATTTATTATCTATATAGAGTATTTTATTCTATAAAAAATCAAGGAGTAACATGGGTTTGATAAATTATTTTTTAGGGACTTTGAGAATGAAGTAGTTATATGTGAGTTATAATAAATGTGAGTTTTGGATGGATTATGTAACATTAAGGAATCATATTATCATCCACAGATGGACATATATTCATCATTAAATTATATATTCGATAATTAGATGTCCTAAAACAACATCTATAATGATAATATATTTTTTCCATGGATTATGTTGTTACTATATGTGATTTTTATGAAACATATCCTGATTTTTCATCAAACTAAATAAGATAAAATATATTTTAGTTATGTTTTTATTGAATAATAAATTTTAATATAGCTTCAATGAGTTATATAATAGGATAATAACATCAACTTTACTCACAATAACTACTGTTGGAATTGTTTTTGTGATCTGTAGTTATGCATCGAATAAGATTATTGGTTGTGTACTCATAGAAAATTATAATATGATAGAATTTTCAACAAGAAAATTAATGAACCATGACTAGAACTATATAATAAAAATTTAAGATATGACTATGAAGATATTATCATTTTCTGTTTAGAGATATTACCTCTCTGAGGATAAGTGTGAAATAAAAAAAACTCAAGATGCCCTAATGAATTTGTTTAGAGCTAATAAAGTCATATTATTTTTCAATGTACTACTAAATTAAGAAGAATAATGTTATTACATATTTAATAAGTAAAAATATTCATATAATCTTATCAATGGTGAGTATTTAGAGGTATGCAATCTTCTTTTACATAGAAAATATGAAAATGTGAATCACTAAAGAAGGGACGCCATCCTCTATTTATCAAATATCTTCTTTACAATCCATCCTTGTAAAAATTAAAGGGACTTGAAGAGATTATATTGAGGTGGAGATAAAGATAGTGAATATTGTCAATTTTATCATTGATAAAGATACATTTATAAGGTTTGAAACCCATATATATGTCCCATAAAAAATATAACTGAACAAGGATCTTTTGGAAGATTTATAGAAATCATCCATATCAATTCTTCTAAGAAGCCTAATAATTCCTAGAGATTTAAAAGAATAAATCTCATGGGATAACCTAAATATAGATATTTTAGGGATTTGATATCATTTATTTGTAGTTGAAATGTTAAGGCTATACAACATTTAAGGGTATTATGTTAACATTATATATACGTCTATAGAAATTGGAAAATATCACCTCATATTTCATCATAAGACTCCCCAAGATAGCTAATGGACATACCACCATTTTGGATTATTTTTTAGCTTTATACCATGAAAGATAATATCATTCCCATCAAAGTGGATTGAACTCTTGAAAAACTCACAAAAATATAAATAGGATTTGTGGTAATGAATTATGGTTCACAAATCTCTATTATGTCTAATTAAGAACATTGTTTGACTTCAAGGTGATCTAGAAGTCATTATGAAGCATTGGATACAGAGTTGAGTTTATTACTAATTATCACCCTGGATAAGTGGTCAATATATGAGGACCATTAAAAATATATATAATGTGATGAGATCATGTCTAATGTATTTACATGGATTTTGGGATCAGAAACAACCCTTGATGGAGTTATCATTTGATGACAATTTTCATTCAAGTATTCAAATGGCACATAAGAGGTTATGTATAGAAAGAGGATGTGGAATCAAACATAATGCGAGGTTGTTATAAAAACAAAATGAGATTAAATAATATTTTCTAAGAAACTATAGATAAATTTAAAATCATTCAAATTCATTTGATATCATTATAAAGACAAAAAATATACACTAAATATCATCAATCCCACTTAGAATATATGGTCTAATAAAAAAAATTCCTTCGTATATAATTATGGAATAATTTTATGAGATTCTATAATAGGTGAGATCTTTTTCCAAGAAGCAATTGTCCTTTTTATATTATTTAATTCATTAGAGATTTGGAAAAATAAAATAGTAATTACACTCAACATATCTCGAGTACATTATGTCAATCACATATTTTAGTGCGCATGTTTGATCATGAAAAAAAAGATGTAGCACATTCATTTCAATCATGGTGTTCGTATATTATAAGTAGGCATGGGAGGTATTATTTACATACAATGTGTGGGATAATGGATAATTACCTTCTGAATCTATTCCATATCATACATCACTTTAGGAGGGATCAAGTTCATTACCTCGAATGTGTTATGGATGCCTAAAAATTTTATTAACACTACCTCGTGCCATTAATATTCCATGACACCTCACACATTGATGATCGCTCCAGCACCAGCCTATTATCATTTTTTAGAAATTAATCCTTCATCTCACTCAATTATTCTATGTCTTCCAATCCTTGATATTAGATGAATGTCCTTGAGAAAGTATGTCAGTTAGATTGTCTAGCTAAGAGCTGGACATATTTATTAAATAAATAAAATAAAATATTTCAAATATTTTCAAAGAAATTATTTATACTCATAGTGTATAAATATGTTAAAAATGATATGTATATATACATTTAATTTTTTAAAAACCTATGTAAAATATGGATGTTAAAATATTTTCATATATTAACTAAACTATATTTATATTTTTTTTATTAAAAAATTATATTTATATTCATTAATTAATTTTTCATTGTTAATAATGTGTATTCCATATTTATATCTAAAAAATTATTCTATGAGTTATAATATTATATTCCATGCTATGTTTTGCACCATAATTTTTAAAATCATCCATGATAATGGAGTTTTTATATTTATTATCATGAGAATGGTTGTTGAATATAATATGTTTATATTTGGTATTAAATATACAATGAATATAATTCTCTCTTGAGTAATGTATCCCTTGAAAGAGGGACTTGGGATCTGACTTCCTATTGACCTGATGCTTTTTTCCAGGTACATTAAAGGTAATGGGGTTTCCTATCTCTATGTCTAGGATTACTCATGTGGGGATTGTCGAACTCATATAAATATATGAATTTATGTAAAAAAATTATATACCTTATTCTTAAGATGATATGAGATATCTAAAATTATAAATGTCCTATATTTTTGTTTGAGAGATACAAAATGTTAAGTTGTATAATGATTTACATATTAATATGGTCTGGAAAAATTAATTTTTGGATTTAATAAAGATTCTAAAACTAAATCATTATATTCCTGAATAAAATAAGAAATAAAAACATGAAAAGACATATATTTTATATAATGAGTTATTTATTTATATATTATATATATGTGATTTATATTATGTTATTCAAACTATTAAAATTAAAATAAATTAAATACTATGTGCGACATTCCATATAATGTGACACTTACCAATACCTAAATCATTCATCTCGGTCGTTTCACACTAAATCGAGGATCAAATAGATTATCTTGTATAAGGAAAACATGAAATGAGATTACCCAAAAAACTAGGGCCTTTTCATAACATATTATTTTCGTAACACTTTTATAGGAACCCCAAATGGTTATGATATGATAGGATTGGAGAATAAATTGTTCTTATGATGGAACAAATGTAAGTGTTTCCAAATATATTTTAAATGAATCATATATATTATTTATAGGGTAATTCCTTTACAAAATAAAAAAATCATATGATAAACAAGAATGTTGAATCATTAGTCAGTGAAATATTGTTATTTTCTCACTAAATGGATTTGATAGTCGAGGTTTTCATTTTTAAGTTTGATTATATTAATTAAAAGTTCTTGATGAAAATATATATTAAATCATACTCCATGATATATATTTATCCACTATAGAAAATGGAGTGTGATTGGATTTTCCTGTTGAGATAACATATATGAATAACCAACAACATGTTGAGATATTAGTATCTGGGGATTAGAATTTTTGTAAAGGGTATGTTTTAAGAGTCTCTAAATTCTAATTTTATAGAGATAAATTTGAAAAACACTATAGAAATACATTTATAACATACATGGATATTACATAATCATAGATTAATATTAAGCATATTAAAAAATTACATGCCTGAGGACCATAAATCTTTTGTCTCTTTAGAAATGTGCAACATAATATACTAGCTAGGTGAAAGATATTCAATGATTCCCAAAAATATCTTCTCATATATTAATCCTATATAAAATGAATATTTATGACCTGGGGAAAGAAAAAAACAAGAATAGGTGAAATAAAAATCTTAGTGAGGGTAAAAAAATAGACATGTTAACATTAAATGTACATAAGGGTATGAAAAATTGAGGATTACATTTTAAAACCATGACCTGCACATCATCAATTATTATCGAGAGGCATGAAATATTGAATGGAAGATTATAAGAGATAAATAATAATATAAGAAATTAACCTAATAAATGAGTGTAGAATTTTTGTATAAGAAATTTATTTTTGACGAACACATCAACTTATAGCATTTTAAACTTGTTTAAATATTGACCGGTTCACTCATTTCATTTTAGGAATGAAATTAGGACCTCGTATAAACACATAGGCATGAATATGGGTCTACACATATCATTATGGACATGAAAGTTGTTCCCATGAATAATACTATGACCCTGTAATCAGTTTCAATCGTAACATTAGGAAAATGTACTTAGGTTCACACATGACATTGTGAATATGTAATCATGTTAACTCATAGCATCGTGAACATGAAATCTGGTTCACACCTAACATTATGAACATGTAATCAAGTTAACTCTTAAAATTTTGAACCGGTAATCAATATCATTTAGATAATTTTGACCATGTAATTAGGTTCCTTAAAAACACATATATTCATGTGTAATCCATTGTTAACCAATTCATTGGAAGGATATGTAGGTCGTACACATCACATACTTAAATCATAAATATGTGTGTCACAAGATCATAAATATTCATCATATTATAAACCATGAAATGAAATGGGTATAATAAATATTTTATCATGTCATAAAATTTGGAACAAATACAGGTTCGATAATAAATCCATCATAGTTTAACTCCTAAAAATAAGTGAGTCTTGTTAGAATTTCTTATTTGAATAACTCGTAGAATGGATGTGTGATTTAAAATAAAAATATATCATCATTAAGAAAACCCATTTGAATAAAGAATAATACTAGTATCCTTTGATCATATTCCCTATAAAGGGAAACATACCTAAAATAATGTCATCATAGATTGAGAAGGACTCTAAAAGATTACTTAGATCATTTCTTAAAGA
This sequence comes from Viscum album, assembly GCA_963277665.1. Lineage (NCBI taxonomy): Eukaryota > Viridiplantae > Streptophyta > Magnoliopsida > Santalales > Viscaceae > Viscum > Viscum album. Next base: position 497,705,188 of record OY728132.1, read on the forward strand.
AAATAACATTTATTTGAAAATCATTTTTAAAACATAAAATATTTTTCAAATTGTAATCATTAAAAAAACAATGAAACCATATGAATTAATCATTAAAAACAATGAAAAACATTTATTATGGAAAATATCTTTTCTTCTTTGAAAACATATTTTTAAATCATAAAACATTATATAACCCATTTTAAATAAAAATAACCTAGAAAACATATAAATGAATCTTCAAAACCCATTTTGAACACTTTTTAATTGAAAAAAGTTAAAATAATTTTCCTTCAACATCAGATAAAAATATAATAATATTTTTTAAATCATTATAATAAAACGTGGTGATTGAATAAAATCAATTTCTAGTAGAAGAGAACAATAATGTCAAATTTTGTTAGCATATTTTAATTGATTATCTTATGTATAAAAGAGTTAAATATTATAACATTACAAGGTTATGTAACTAATAACCATATGATAATAAAATTAAAAACAATTCTTAAGACATTTATCATATGATTTCATCAATTTTTCATAATCATACACCGTCATGAAAAATTTTGAGATAGTAGAAATAAATTCTTAAAATATTAGTAAAATGTGAATCAAAACACCCATACAAAATAATATTAAAGTAAGCATAAAATATAATTAAATTAATTGGATTCATGATATAACATTTCAAATAGTCTGTATATACATTTCATAAAATAAAACATACGTATAACAAAACACATGTCTCAAAGAAGGAAAATTGAGAAAAAAATCCATTACCAATTTGGTAAATTTAAAACCATAACCCAATGAAAGAGAAATCATAAAATTTATATATAAATAAAACTAATTATCACTATAAAAATTAAAAAATATATCCATGGGCAGTATACACTCCACATTCAATAAATAGGCGGTGAGCATGAATTTTATCTCCCCGAAAATAAAAGTAATATAGAAATCACTTACTACTTAAGTAATTATTGAATCCCGAACCCCGTGAAATAATAAAATCAACATAATTTTCTATATATTATTAAATAAAGTAAATTAATTTTATAAAATCTCATACCATAGTATATATACCCCACAAATGAAATGAGTGGTGAATTTTTCCTAAGTCACTTATGAATAAATATTAGAGTAGAAATCCCCTTTTTTAATCCTTGACTTGCTTCATATATATTAAAAAATCATATAAAATAAATATATATTTATTATAAATCTAAAAAAATCCATATTCAAATATATAATAGAATATATTAATCAATTATGTATTTATATTACATTTTTTAGACAATTTCATGTTGAAATCATGTTGGTAGTACAAATCGCTTTGTTTTTCTTTAATGTTACCATTTTTTTATTTTTATCATCTTATATTCACCATAATATCCTAATTTAAATAATTTAAACCATGATATAAATTTGAAATATATTAAATTTTTATTTATTCATAAAAATTTATAAAAATAGAAATTGAAAATGAAATAAATTATTCATGGAGATAATAGATTCTACGTAAACATGAATGTTATTTCCATTTTCTTATCATATTCAATGTAAGAAAAGTAAATGATATATATATATATATATGTATATATTAAAATTAAATCATTTTTTTATTTTATATATATCACATGTGTTTATTAAACCATCATTAATTCATTCCATGTAAATAGTGATGAAATTCAATCGCTTTACGAGGTGGTTGTCTACCGTCCACACAAAAGATGTTATCATAATCTCACAAAATAGAAAACATGAAGGTATGTGTTGTATAATAATTAAATAATCACAAAAATATAACCAATACAATAAATAACATATCTAAACTATAAATATAACATTATTCCCAACAATGTATTTTATTAATGTTATAACGAATGACATCGATTCGCGTGGTGATAGTGTGTCGTACACATGAATGATGATTGTGTATCCCATTTGATGGAAGTGTATGAAGTTGTATATTAGAACATAAACATAAAAAAATATTAATAAATTTATCATAAATACTATATTTTTTAATAATAATATAAAATTAACATAAATGGTTATAGGATGAAATAATACAAAAACATTCATTGATGAACATTACCCTAGTTTCGAGTATCACCTTCTGGTTTACACAAAGTACTTATTTTATCAGTTTTCTATCTCGAGGTCAGAATCTAATTTGTGGATATAGAATGTGGGAGTTTATATTGTCTAGTTTTTTATGAGATAAATGGCATGATAGGTTTCAATTAGTGAGGAGGGGCGACTTCTCTTATTTAGTAGAGGAGGAGTGGAATTTTTTATAATACAATAATTTAAAAACTATTTTGAGATATAAAATAAATAATTTTCCTGAAATAAAAATATAACTTATATAAATATATTATATGTTCTAAATATATCCATAAATGGGTTTTGGAAAATTTTATAGGTCATTTTGACCCTTATGTTCAATGATTAATACCATAGTATTCTCATTTTTCAATTAATCACTATGATTAATTTTAACTAATTTGACTAATAATGCTTGTAAAAATTTAATTATGAGGACTTATAAATTTTTAATTATACTAACATTAAATATTCAGTCTATTTTTCTAAATTCCAATCTTATAAGTTGTAAAAATTAATTAAAAATTATTCCTATAAATGAGATGAAACAAGGAGTTTTTAAAGTAAAATATTCTTTTGTTTGAAATAATTTTATATCCAATATCAATGTGATATTTATTCCCATAACATAAATTGGATTAATATTTTTATAATCTAACAAAATAAACTTTATAGCATTTAAAAAAATATTTTATCATTATGAATTACTTAGATAAAAAATATTTTTTTAAATAAAATTCAATATTTTCAGTATTTATTAAAAGATGAATCATCTCAGAAAAACATAAAAAACTAAACCAAATATAAGTTTTAATTTATTATTTAAAAATTAATATTTATTTTTAATATAAAATTTATAATGTTTTCAGAATTTAGTTTTAAAATAAGTGTTCAATTATGTGGCAGTAATGTTTCCTTTTATAAAAACACATATTTTTTGTCTAAAATTGGATTTATTCATTTCTCTTGACATCAAAACATAATAGATGAATGTTATATTTTTTATTGAATATAATATATATATATATAAATAGTTCATTTAAACCACTCTATAATTGTTTTTTTATATTTTATTCATATAAATTGTGTTATTATATTGAAAAATAGTTTTTTAAGAGAATGAAAAACATTATTTTCATATAGTTAAACTCTCATTTATAATTTATTGGTTAGCATAGAAATCATTTCATATATCTTTAACCCATATTGTCCTAATTGTTTAATTATTATTCATAAATTCCATTCCAATAGTTAGGTTATAACAACAACAAAAATTTACTAACAATATTAGTAGTATATTATAGTTTGGTGAATCATGGTCTCACATATAAAGAAATTTATCAAAGAGAAACTATATTATGACTAAATTATTCTTTACTCAATGTTGAAACTAAAAAAATCTAAACCCAAGGATTAATGTAGTGCACTAATATCTGAGTGTAGTGTACAATTTAATACATAAGATAATTTTAATTTATAAATACATTCATAAAACCTAGAGGTGTTACATTTTACCCCCCTAAAAAAGAACTTATCCCTAAAAATTTATCTGGATCATTAATGGTTAAAAATTTAATGTTTCTTTATGAGAAACCCATATCAAAAAATGAATAGTAATGTTCCGTTCAAAATGGGAATGTTGAAAATATAATTGCAAACCAAGGTAGCTCATAACTAGGTTTCTATATACAGGAAGATAGGTGGATAGTAAATATGTGAAAACAGATGAGAAGAACAAATATTTATAGGGAGTGATAATAAAAATTGATCAAAATAATGAATGTGATCAATATAATGTTATGAAAAATGAAAGCATAACCTAAATAGATGTGAAATGTTCATTGATATCATCAAAATGATGATAAAAAAGAAATTCTTCTTCATCAATATCATTTTCATAATGTCGAAGATTTTTCACATGGAGATATAATTACATGAATTAAAATAAATTTCATATTCAAAATTACACACTTTGGTTGAAACATAATAAAATCACACACCATATCTTACTCTAAGAAACAAGGGTGATTTTTTATCCGTAAAGCCCTAACGGGTGGAAGTATCCATAAGTAGAAAGATAATTCATTCCATCAATCATTAGTTATCATTAAAACCAAGTGGTTAGTATAGGGTTTACAATATCAATAAATTATCATATATATAAAGAATAAATTAATCCCTAAAACCTAATTCAATGGTAAATGCAAACCATTTCATAAATGATTACCAATTTTTACCATTCTGAAATATTTAAATTGAAAACTTAAAAAATACTGTCACTAATGTTCTCAAAATCATCTTATCATTGATACTTAATTTTTTAAATTGTACCTCTTTGGTTATAAAATACCAAATATGTGAATACAATCACAATTTTTTCTATTGAAACATGGTAATAATCTGAATTTCCGTTAATATATTTTTAAAACAAACATGATTTTATATTCCAATGATTATTTGATATATTCCTTAAATCCAAAAATATTCTATAAACTCCATTCTTGATACCACAAACCACTTTATTAATAAATCTTTTATCACATTTGAATCAATCAATACTATCCAATTTACATTATATGTATCATTCATCCTTTTTTTAAACTAAAATTATATAATCATCTTCAGGAACATGTTAAGGTTTATCTTCCCTTATTTAACATATCACCATTCTATTAAATCACTTTTCTAGTGTATCAAAATTATTAAATATATTCATTAAAATCCATAGTGAAAAAACATACACTAAATAATCCGTATATATTTCAAAATTCATAAAACATGAATCAAAATAAAAAAAAATACTTCCATCATTCCACAGAAATTACTGGAATTGAATATATCTTTATATTTCCTAGAATTATATTCATTGGTTATCACATTGAGTAAGGTAATTCCCATGTTCTACATAGATGTGGAATTTAACTCCTCGTGATTTTTTTCACTTTATGACCCAACATTCCATATAAATAACATCTCCCCCCATTTGAGATATTATATAAATCTTGTATTTTCACCATCTTGATATGTAGGAATATGAGTCTTCTTTATTCTATGTCCATTACACCATGAACATTCATAAATGTCAATACTACTTTTATTTTATGTGTTAAGATACTCACTGAAGTTCACATTGTTAATCAAATAAAAATAAGGGTGATTATGTATAATCACAATATCCATCACTCTAATAATAATTTAGTTTGGTTTCTTATAATATTTGAATTATTTTGAAACTCAATGTTAACATGATAATTTTCGTATATATTCATTTACTAAATCCAAAAAACAAGGTGGGAAATGATAATCATATGTGAAAAAAACATAATCTTGAAAAATCACTTACACGATGTCTAAATCATAAAACCCCCCATTTAATATACGACAAAATAGGTTCATATTAGGATATTTGTAGTTATTATATATTGAAATATATCATGATGGTTTATAAAAAGTTTGTGAATTTTCTGTTTGTATCCCCTTGGTGTGTCAAACCAGGTGTGAACAAAGTCATGTCTCAATGATCTACTTCCTAATCGAGTCCAAATATACATAGTGTTTAGGGGTTTTTACCCCTATGTACATCTGTATTAAAACCTTATCCACTTGTAAAATCCTAAAAATGTATGTGTTTTATATAAAAAATAATATATCCTTTATCAATATCCAAGGAAAATTTCATATACTTTGACAATTCATTCACATATCCTTAGAGACATCCCATGAAAAATAATTATTAATATTTTCTAGGAACTTAATTATTTTTTCTAATCCTTATTTCCAATGGTTATCTGAACATTTAATTTTACAAAAAATATGGACTCATAGGCATAACATAAAAGGTATTTCCCTTAAACATTACATAATCTAATAAATTCTATTATAATTCACTTTATTACATTCCTAATAGAATTTTGAATTATTCTTTGATAGAATTATGAAATAATTAATACATATCATCTAAAAATAATAAATGGTGTGTAATACAAAAATAGTACCCATTTCTTCCATAATACAATCTTTTTAATAAAATATGAAATCATTTCATGAAAAATATTCAGAACATTTATCACCGTATATTTTTTTTCTTACCCATCCTTAAACACTTTAAAAAACATTTAAAAACATGGTTTAAGAAAAAATATATTCAAAAGGGACTGAAAAAGAAGAAACCAATAGGCCATTAATACTTATAAACATAGGATATCATTTTTACAAATACATTCTTCTCACATGTAATATAACATAAACATACATTATGAAAACAAGTGATATCAATAAAACATAGAAACCATAAATAAAAAAGGCAACATATAGAATTACATACATTAGATTTTAACCCTCAAATATCCCATATGATTTGAATCACTCATGGTTACCTTACAATATATTCCTCATTTCAACCTCGTGATATATCCCTTATTGTTACCTTATGGTGTAACAATCACAGTTTCACTTAGAATAACCATTACGATCAACATCCAACATAACCATTCCTAATGCATTATATTGATATATATATCCAACCCTTAATAATAAATATTTCACATGAAGTATAAAATAAACATAAAAAATGAATACCTTCATACCAAAAAACACATCTTTTAAATTTTGTAAGAATATAAATTTGAAAAAAAAAATATTTAATAAAATGTCCCTTATGTTGGGTTTGATTTCCATAAAATGTTTCCCAACCTCATGCATAATAGATTAAATAGTTTTATTAGTATATTAATGAACGATATTCATATTTCTAATACATTATATTATCTTTTAATAATATTTTATCCACTAATTTATTGATAATATTCTGTTCTTTTGTATTGGTTTGGGTGCATTAATTTTATGGTTTCCTTGGTTGGTTTATTATGGGTTTCTTTTTCAAATGGAATAAAAACTTAGTAAGTGGAATGAAATTCTATTAATTTGTTTTTTTTAATTTTTAATAATTCCATATATAATTTTTTTATTATATTATAATGATTCATTAGATAAAATATTAATGAAAAAAATTTGGTTTATTTTTTTCATTTTTTTCAACCATAACAAACTAGTTTCATTTTATTTAATTTCATTTCTATAATTTTTTTACATAACAGTAAAAAAATTATAATATAAATGTTAAATGTTTTTTTAACCATAATAATAGTTTTATTACCATTAGTGAAGGCAATAATTTGAAATAAAAAATTCAACTACCATGAAAGACATGAATCGACATCTCAAAGACAATGATCTTATTTTAGAATATAAGGAGAATAGGATATGTTTAATGATAATTATTACATTAAAAAATCTCATTATAGTATATTTATGATAATGGATTTATCATGTCACATGGATGTGGTTTTGTGAGTATATAATAAGAAAAGTATTCAAATAGAGATGAACATAAAAAAAATGATTGAGGATTTTACCTCATAAACTCTTCTATTTGAGAACCTCCATAAGGAACTAGTATTTTTCGTCATTGTGTGACCATATGGTCTTGGAAATTGGGAATATTATTGTTATTTTAATTGGATAGAAATTAAATAATGTACAAGGATTTGGATATGTGAGGTTCTAAGGTGGTGAGAGGATGTATTTATAGTGGAGGGGAGGTCTATTTTCTCAATATTTTTTTCATTAGTTTATTATATTGGCTCAAGAATATGAATAGTTAGACAATTGTCACTAAATATGTTAAAATAATTCATGGGAGTATGATATTATATTAATTTTATAAGCAATGAATCACGTGATAGTGTATTTAACTTATAATGTATATGTACTAAAAATTATTGTATTTCACTATTCACCAAAAAATAATGTATTTTAGAAAAAATAGAAAATTCATCCTAACTATTTATCAATTTTTAAATTAAAAACTGTACTCAATTTTTTGAAAATAAATTTATAAATATGGGAAATTTATTTATTTTATTAAAATTATTATTTATTTGGAGAATGTCGATTTAAAAATTATGACCGATGTTATGAAACTACAAATAATTAATTATTGTTTCATAAAATTTTATTATAATAATAATATTACTAAATATTAAATTATGAATTAATTTCATGAAGATAAACTTCCTTTTAAATAATTATATTAATTATAATTTTGTAAATATAAAATTATGTTTCACACTGTTACCAACACTTAATTTATCATTTTACAAACATTAATTTACTTATTACATGATATAAATATACCATATTTTCAATTATATGATACATAAATTTTATTTATACTCTCATAGGAGAGGATACTATTCTATTAGTATAGATTCAATAATTTCTATAAATATGAAATATTTTATTATACAATTATAATAAATTTAACTATTTAATTTCAAAATGATGGAAATTTATTTTATAAGTATCCCAGTTTTTACGACCCCTCCCCCCATTTATAAATATCACCATCACAAATTTTATTCACTTTTTAAACATGTGATGATACATTTCCCTCATATAAGTTTGAGATCCCAATGTTGCTTCTTATACAATGTGATTTTACCACAAAACCCTAAACAAGTGAATTATCATATTATTCAATACTTCCCCTCTATAATAAATAATTTGAACAATAATTTTAGCATAAGAATGGTTACCTTATAGTTTTACTACCTCTAGGGACAAAACCTAAGATGATTTTGGAATATACATTTCGAACATTGAAACATGGAAAACATTGTGTACCTAAGATAAACATGAATAAAAATATATTCTATAGGAAATTATTCCAATGTTATCCAAGTTTTCATAAGGTCTGATGAACCATGGACCTATCTTTTTATTCATACCAATGAACATAACACATTTTAAATTAGATATTTGAAGGAAACATGATCACCTACTTTGAATGAAAAGTCTTCCTCCTAAAATTTTAATAACTATTCCTTCTACTCTGAGATATCGTTATGTGTTTCTAGTTAATATACATTTTCTCAGCCACTTATGTTACTAATTTGGGTCCCAACAACTTCCTTTCCCTAACATCATCCCAAAATGATGAATTTTGACTCTAATTTCCATATAATATCTTAAAACATCTTATCTTTATACTAAAATCAAAATAGTTAATATTAGAAATATCATCTACAGAAAGATGATGATCTCAACTTCCCTCGTAATCAATTGAACAAGAATGTAACCTATCTTCCTGTATCTAAATTATTCTCTCATTTCATCAATCATATTGAGGATGAATGTATATTCTGAAATTAATTCAATTACTAATGAATTTTTATGGAATTTACTAATGTTATAAGTGAACCTTGGATCATGGTCAGATACTATAGTGAGTGAAACTCCATATAACCTGACTATCTATTTGACGTACAATCATGAAATAGGATCAATATACACAGTACCTTGAATATAAATAAAATTTTAGATTTAGTTAGTCGATCAACAATAATTTAAATTGAATTTTTACTTAGATATGTCCTTGGTAGTTTCATCACAAAATCCATGGATATATTTTCTAATTTACAATCTAGCACTAGAATGTGCTAAATCACCCCCTTTGGTAATTGTCTCTCAACATTTAAATGATGACATGTCAAACATTTCATTGTAAAATTAGACAAATCTATTTTGAATCCATCCCACTAGTAATACTCCAAACATTCCTTCTACATCTTAGTGCTACCAAGATGAATAGAAAATGAATAACTATGAACTTCAATTAGTAATCCTTCTATTAGTTGGGAATCACGTGGCACACATAATCTCATTCCAATTATCAAGACACAATCATTATCAACATAAAATTCCGGAAAATTATCATCCATAAAAAATTATACCTTTTTATATAGCTCACGTTCTTCATTCTCTGCTTTATTAATTATTTCTAAGATATATGACTATGATAACACTTGAAACAAAATAGTGAGATTTTTGGTACTAATAAAATCCAAACCAAAATTCTTAATAAAATAAACCTAGGGGTCATGTTCCAATTGTGACATGGTTAATGATGAATGATTTTATTAACTCATGGAATCTACCATTTTTTATTGGATGTTAATTGATTATCTAATCATAATAAATTATCATTTTCAGCTATCATCAATGCCTCATGTCCAATTATGTAGGATTTCATCTATACTTCAACCATTTATGGTAAGTATATATTTCACATTTGGAACCATTTAAATTATTTTTCCCAAATTTTTTAATGTGAAAACAAAATATACTAATTCCAAATCATGTGTGGGATAATTTAACTCAAGAGGATTCATTTTCATTAAAACATAATCAATTAACGAGTCATTATACAAGATAATGCATCTAATTCCCTTCAATGAAGCATCAATGTTGATGAAAAAAATATCCATTTCAAAAATATATAGCCAAAACTGGATATTTCCCTAATATTCATGTTAGTTTTTAAAAACAATCATCATATACTTCTATACAAATAATTTCAACAAATTTTACTGATAACTTAGTTAGTAGTTAAGATAAAATTTCAGTGTTTTTAAGAAATTGCCATTTATTACCTTCTAATACAAGAAAAATATAGATCTATGCAACATTTTTTTCCTTTTCTCCTCATCATAAACTTTTTTTGGTGGGCTAACTCTTATCCCATATTAATTTATAATGATCATAGGAAAATAAATCTATTGTAACCAAAAATCACATTTTTTAAATTTTTGCGTTTAACTTATTTTCAATAAGTGTTTATATATATATATATATATATGTTTTACATGAACCTAAAAAATTTTTAATAAACCAAAATTTCATCAATAAAAATAACAATAAACTTATCCCAATATTCATGGATGATTTTAATAAAAAACAAATAAAAGTGATTTTTTCAAGCCAAATGGTATAATATAGAACTCCTAATTCCAATATATAGTTTGAAATGCTATTGTTGCAATGTCATAACCCTTAAACATTATTTTATGGTACAAAAATAACAAGCTAATCTTTGAAATATACTGACATCCCTAGAGCTGACAAAAAAAAATCATTGATCTAATGAATTAGATAATTATTATTAATAGTAAAGTTATTCAACTCTCTATAATCAATGAAAAAGCCTCATGGAACCATATTTCTATTTAACAAAAAATAGGAGCACCCATATTAAAGTTGTTAAAAGAATGAATACTTTATCAAGAAACCCCTACAACTAATTTTTTGATTAAAGATGATCCAAATAAAACATTCGATAAGGAGATTCCAAACATATTATTATCATAAAAAACTATGTAGATTGTTAATTCCAATTCTTTTTTAGGTATTATGAAGGGAAACACATTGGAAAAATATTCATGTATTAATTTACCACCAACACATATTTAATCATAATAGTTCAATTTTTTTCAAAATTATATTCCAGCTAACATCCATTTCTATATTTTAATTGTTTCCAATATTCCAGATATTTTATCAATGGTATGGGTTCATTCATGTATAAATATTAAAGTTGTCTCTAAAGAAATCATTGTCTATATAATCAATCATAACTTGATAAATAGAAATGTAATCTATATATATATATATTAACATCAAAAACTACAAGATCAAAAAAATATGGTTGGAAGTCAATTTCATTCCATAGAGATCAATAGAATGATTATTATAATTCATTTTCCATTAATATTTGAACCATGTATTTTAAAATTATGTTATAGTTTCAATTTAGTTAGTGAAATTTCTAATTTTCTAGAAAATTTATATGAAACAAAGGAATGTGTAGTTCTTATATCAAATAAGACATTATAAAAATCTACAAAAACAAAAAATATACTAGATACCAATTCATTGGATGGAAAAATATGTTCTAGCATAGTGGAAAATTATTTCACTTCCCCTTTCTTTTTATAATCTACCTACTTTCCATCTTTTAGATAAATCATTGGGAAGGTATTTTTTAGAATTCCACATCTGCCAAAATTTTAAACAATTTACAATTTCAATATCAAAAATAAACATATTATCATTTTTATTACAATATCATGCCACATGTCCAAACATACCCCATCTAAAACACATCCTAAATTTTTTAAGGCATTCCCCATGGTTATTTTTTCCACACAACCCACAAAATAAATAATGAATTTTCTTAACATTATATTTCATTAAATCATTCTTACCCATTTCCCTATAACTGAATCTTTTCTTTTTCTTTTTTTCAAAGTACACATGATCATAAGAAAACTGAATTTCTTCACACATAGGATTTCAGACATGTTTCTCATTACATTTGAATTCATATATGATAATTACCTTAGAAAACTTGTCTTCAATAATAAGTGAAACTATTTTCCTTTATTATCAATAATTCATAATAATATTTGAAGCATAACATTCCAATAGTGTGAATTTTTCTTCATACATGGAAACAGAATATTCCCCCTTTTTTTCAATTCTAGGAATTTATTTTCTAACATATACATAACCACCTTAAGAAAATATTTTTCAAGGAATGTTTTCATAAATTCATCTCATTCCACGAAATCAATCTCATTGAAATACCTAATATTCTAAACCATTGACCACCATTGGGTGACATCACTATCAAAATGATAAATAACAGGACTGAAAATTTGATTAGATAAACAAACCATGATATTAAATAAAATTTCAAGGTAATTAATTCAATATTCTTCTATAACTAGGTTATAGGATCCATTGAATGAATGAGGATGTTTCATATAAAATGATTCACTATCGTTATATTCCTTTTTGGTTGCTCTTTTTATTCTCCTTTATGTATGAAACCTCCATTTATAGCCTATATAAACTAAGCCATTACTATCAAAAACTACCGAGTTACAATTCCTACTATTCTAGGATTCATATTTGGAATTATATCATCATCTTGGTGCCTTGTTACTTATGTATCCTTGTTTATTCTGTAGAAAACCATTCTGAATAGAAAAATATTATATGAATAAACATGGTAATCATTAAGGGATATATAATTTAAACATAACAATAAGGAAAAAAATATGGCATTCCATTAAAATCATCATAACCCTTAATTTTATATAAACCAAGCTCTAATACAAATTATAATGTCTCTCCCATAAATATTACATAATCGAGTAAATTTTTTTATAATTCACATTCATTCTTTCGCAAAGATATTTCCAGTTAATATTTTTATAGAATTAGTACATAATTCATAAATATTAATTGTAAATCATAATAATTGGGTACGAAAAAATATTACCCATTTCATCCATAATCTGAACATTTTAATAAAATATGAAATAGTTTCATGAAAAAACAAATAAACATTCAGGTTATCAACTTTTTTTATCTTACACATATTTAAAACCAATGAAAATTGTTTTAAAACATATTATGAGAATCTAAATTTCAGTGTGGAAAATAAATAGAAAAAACTATTAGTCCATTAATACTTACAAACATATGAAATAATTTTAATAAATACAAACACCCTATGAATATATTAACATATAATTTATTTGTTGAAACCTGAGATTTCCATAAAACATATAAAAATTTAATAAAACCACAAATTCAACCTGTGGAATTAGTTAATTAATATTGTAACTCTCAAATATACCATATGATTTGTAACCATCATGACTACTTTCCAATGTTACCCTCAATACTACCTTATGGTGTAACTCTCACGGAAACTTTATGGTGTAACCATCATATATACACATAGAATGACTGTTATTGTAAAATTACTACATAAACATACATAATGAATGAGATAATGATGCATTCTACACACATAATCATAAAAAATTCCCAAGAACCATAAAAAAATATTACAACATGAATACATGCATCATAAAAAACTATCTTTTTGAAATTTGTAAGGATAGAAATTTTTACGTTTATTTTTAATTAATATTTTCTTACCTTGGATTATGCTACCTTAAAACTAGTTAAATCCTACTATATAATTGGTTAAAGATTTTTTTAATTTATTACAAAATATTATTTATATTTATAGTACCTTAAATTATAATTTTATATCATATTTCCACCTATGTATTTATAATATTTTGTTATTTTTATTGTTTTGTCTACGTTTATCTAATGGTTTCCATGGTTGGTTCATTATTAGCGTCCTTATCGAATAAAATAAAAACAATATAACCAAAAAGAAATGTTATTAATGTGAATAAATAATTTTAAATGAAATCATATATACTTTTTTTTTCTAATATAAGGATGAATCATTGGATATAACATTATGTTTAAAAGATTCACTTATTTTTTACTAGTTTTTCTGACTATCACAAACTAGTTTAATTTTATTCAATTTTATATCTAAAAATTTGATCCATAAAATTTAAATGTTTTTAATATAAATATTAAAATATATTTTAGACATAATAAGGCTTTTATTTCCATCCTTGGAGCTAGTAATAAAAAATGAAAAATTCTACATCCATGAAGCCAGTGAATCGACATGTCATGGGCACTACTTTCATTTTTGGAAATTATGAGAGAATAGGCAAGGTCCGATGATAAATATTCCATTAAAAGAATTTATAGTATATGTGAATGACTAGATTAATCATCTCCCTTATATGTGGAGTGTTTAGGGGAGGTTTAAAAATAATAAGAACGGAAAAAAATTGAAAAAAATAAAATGAATGTAAATTTTACCACTTCAATTATACACCTTGAGAACCTCATTATGGCCCTTGGTTGTGGCCTTTTGGTGATATCATAAATTCTTGGACCTAGGGAAGAGGCTTGTGAAGGTAATTGGGTACAAGTTAATTATTCTACAAGGATTTGGTGGTGTGAGGCGAAGAGGTGGTAAGAGGTGGTATTTATACTGGAGGAGAGTTGTGTTTTTTCATTATTTAATTGATTTGTATATTATTTTGGTTTAAGACAATGATTATTTAAAGATGTATCAATAAATATATTAAAAAATTTAGTGGGAGTTCATGAATATTGTGATTACACCAAGAATGGATCTAGGAATAATGTATTTATCCTATAATTTATATATACAGTAAATTATTGTATTTTACTCAACACAAAAAATTCATGTACTTTATAAAAATCTAAAATGAAACAAACCATTTTTAGACAAGTAAAACTCAAATATTTACTCTATTTTTTGAAAATAATATTCTAAATAGGATTAATTTTATTTTTAATTAAAAACATCATTTAATAAAAATATATATATTTTACAATTAAAAATAATTTTAGGAAACATTGAAAAATTAATTTAGGTCTAATAAAATTATCTTATAATCACAAGAAAATAATATTCTGAAAAAAATTTATGAAGATTAATATTCTTTTAAATAATTTTATTTATTATTATATTATAAATAAAAAATTATGTATCAAATAAATACCAACAATTAATTTATCATTTTCAAAACATTTATTTATCATTCCATGGTATATAAATATATATCATATTTTTAGTAATATGATATAGAAATTTTAATTACACTCTCATTTTCAAGGTTACTATTTTATTAGTGTATATTCCTTAATTTTTATAAATACCAATTATTTCATTACATATTTATATGTAATTTAACAATTTAATTTCAAAATGATGACAAATAATTTTTTATATAAGGGGATTATTACATTACATTCATCGATGATACGTCATTTTTTATAAATATTCCTTTCATTAAAAATGTACATACATAGGGAATATAATAGTTTAGATTCTTTAGAATAATGGAACATAATTTAATAGCATGGTGAAAGATATTCATAGATTCTCTAAAGGCCTTCCAATTTAGTAATCCTACTTAATACCTTTTTTAATAACTTGTTGAAAGGAAACATTTATTAGGTGAGATCCAATGCTCATTAAGGATAAATAAAGAAGATAAAAATTATAACACGGACATAAGAGTATGATAATATGATCATAAAATATTCAAACCATAACATGCATATCAAATATTAAAATTTTTATCCCTAAAATAATGAATAGGGATTCATAAAACATGAATTAAAATATAATAAAATAACATGATCTATGAGCTCAAAAAATTGTAATAAGATATTTATTTTTTCATAATAAATCATCAATAACATTGTGAACATGTGTAAATAAAAACATGTTCACCAACTAAGGACATGAAATCATGCCCTCGCATACACTTATTAAAATGTGGGAAGGTCCATGCATATCATTATGGACAAGAAAGACTAGACCATGAATAACATTGTGGACATGTAATCAGGTTCGGTCATATCATTTTGAATATTTAATCAGGTTCACACATATCAATTAGACCATTTAATCTGGTTCGTTCATAATATTTTGAATATTTAATTAGTTTTACTCATAACATTGTGAACATATAATTAGGTTCACACATAACAGTATGAACATGTCATCATGTTCATGCATAATATAGTTAACTTCTAATCAATATCACATACAACATATATAATCATGAGTTATCCATTATTTCTTAGTGAATTTGACGGAGATATAAGTCCCACCCATAATATATGTAAATCATATATATGTGTTCATCTAGTGCAATAACAGTAACCATATCATAACCTATTAAATGAAATGGATAAAAAACAGTTTATCATATCATAACATATAGAAATGAGATAAGTTCCTCAATAATTTCATCATATCATAACCCATGAAAATAATAATATTTCATAAGAATTTTCTCTTGGAATAAGAAAAATCGATTTCAGAACAACTTTCCATCATTAACATAAACCATTTATATAATAAAAAATATAGTTATCCATGGATCAAATCCCTTTAAAAGAATATTCCATAACCAATGATGTCATCATAGGTAGTGAAGTATTTTGAAATTCCACTTGTAAAATTTCTTATGTAAAATTAAAAATAATTATAAAAAAATTATGAAGGAAAACATTTTTATAATCAATTTAAATGAAAATGACATTGAAAACATACAATCTATGAATAAAAAATTAGTTAAGCAATTTAATATGGAAGATATCTTTCTCATATTGAATAAATGAATTTAAATCAAAAAAAATTGAGAACCTTTTTCTTGAAGATACCCTTGATAACATATATATATTTATTTTAAACACAATTGAAAAAATTAGTTATAAAAATTGATATTAATTAACATATAATATATATTTTCTGGTGAAAATAATCAATTCCAACATATATTATGTTTTATTGGTATTGAATTTATATACCAACACTTGGTTTTACAAATAGATATATTGGTTTCCATTAATTATATAGGGATTCAACACTGTTCGTATCTTATTTATTCTCATTACAGATATCAAGATTAATTAAGACATTAATTAATATTGATACTCTCATACAAATAATTTTTAGTCCTTGGTCCTTGGTTTGGAATTTTATTTAACATATGAATCATAATGGAAAATTAATCTATATCACCTATTTGATTTTATATAAGGAAATTAGATCTATAATTGAGGGTACTAATTTTATTGAGATAACTATGTTTGTATCCATGTATATTTTTTATAGGAAACATCTCAATGGAATGGTTACTAGAAACTTCATAGAGAATTTATGAATAAAGTATTATTGAGTACTTATTAGCCGATATCGTGCACTAACTTGTTAAGGATTAATTTTTTCACCATTGGATTTGTCTTGATCCTGCATCAAGGACCTCAATTCCATCCCTACCATTAACATTAATGAAATCTTGAGTGTATGAACCTTATTGTGGAAACATTATTCAGGAGGTTTGGAACTCTATAAATTTTATAGACCATTCTTAGCCATTACTCTCAAATTAAAATTAGTCAAAACGATGATTAAATCTTTGAGAAATGTACATTTTAGTTTACTTGATTGTTATATATTCTCTATAGATGCTTCACTTAAATAAATAATTGAACACAATACTCTTAATTATTTGTATGATGGTATTTTGTATGAGGAAGAGGTTACTCTTAAGATCAATAATCTTCTTAACATTATTAATTCTGTTAATATTAATTCCTTTAAAGATAAATGGCTCAAGTATGGTGATAGGAATTCTATTTTAATTAATTCAATTCAATGTGCTAGAATAATTTACTAGCTTCTATCAATTCTCATGAATAATGATCATATTATTTATAATTGGTAGGATCAATTTGATCATTTGGTTTACTACCATAAGATTCTTTTCAATGGATCCTCTATAATTTATAATCCTTTGGATGGTGTTATTACATATCATGTCAATGATGATTATGATTTTTGGCCCACTACTATTCATGTTATTTTATAAATAAAGGTACCTATTTCTAGTCTTAATTCTGAAGGCCCTCCAAGACTGGATATCTTTGGAAATTTATTCTGTCAATCTTATTGGGATATTATTTTGGTGGATGTTTTCTGTATATTCCATCATTTTTCAAATGGTGGGAGTCCTCCATAAGAACTAAACTATCAATTTCATTCATTGATACACAAAAGAGGATAATTCCAATGAAATATATCTCTTCAATATGTTTACTTTGGTAAAAACTATTTATAAAATCATTAGAAATGTTATGGATTATAGGTTCGCTTCAATATCAAGTATAATATAATATCCCAATTAGTTTTCCTCAATAAATTGTTGGAGTATTCTTGATTGTCTTTCTAATACATATAAATGTGTTAATATTCTCAAGAACCCTATTTAAGATATTAATATTTCCCTAAAAATTTATATTATAAAGGATTTTCAAGCATTGTATTGGACCTTCATTTTTAGTGTTCTTACTTGTTTTGGGATTAATAGTTCATTCATCAATTAGGATAAATGAATTTTGAGTTCATTTCATATTTCATTTCTGGTCAATGGTTCAGAGGAACATTATTTTTATTTCCCCAGAGGTGTAAGACAATGTGTCCCTCTTTCCTCTCTTGCATTCTTTATTTTCGAATATTATCTCAGTGGAAATTTCCCTATCATGGTTGATAATGGGAAACATGAATCAATTAATTCAGTTAGATGAATCTCTACTCCCTCTCATCTGTTTTATATAGATAACATTATTATCATTACTAAAGGATATATGATAAATATTAGAATCATTTAAAATGAATTTATGCATTATAAAGAAATGTATAGTTAGGATGTGAGTTAGAATTAATATTTCATGTGTTATGCTAGTGAAATATATTCTTTATGAAAACATGACATTATTGGTAATTTTGGAATTATCTATGGGGTTCGCATTTTTATCTCAAAATTCCTATATTTTGGTTTAGGATGAAGGAATTTGAATTTGTCGATATCATTATTCAAATCAGGAAGTAGCTTTTTTTCATGGAAAGGGATGTATCTTTCTATAGTTGGTCTTACTTTTATGGAGAAATCATTCATCATCTCAAAGTATGTCTACAAATTTATTATTTATGAATGTATGATATCACATATTAATAATATTTTCATATATATTAAAATTTTTATTTGGATTGATTGTATTCTTGAAAAGAAATTAACTACTCTAGACTACAATAAATATTGTACTCTATATGCCTCGGGGCGACATACTATAAAATCCTTCGGTTTTTTAATAAATCCCTAAACGATCATTTCATATAATTATTGGTCAATTGTAAATATGTGTCACTTGATTTTTGTCATACCATGTTTCTTTTAAAGACATTAATCTTGAAATCTTATTCATATTTCTTCCTCTATTTGTCATTCCCTCAAAACCAACATTTCTTATTTTGATTTACATTCCAGGTGGTTGGTCTCTAGAGACTCATCTTTGAGATTTTAGACATAAAACTATATGGGAGATCCTATGGTGGAATTCATCGTAGACAATGATATTTATTCATATTTATCTATTTTAATCTCATATCAATTGACCAATTTAAAAGAGTTTCCAAAATATATTAGAGCTATATTCAACTGATATTTTATCTTTCCAGAAATCGATTTCTGGATTCGGTAGTCCACGCTTAATAGAATATTGACTTTAGATCCTTTCCAAAACCATATTTTTAGTTCGTATTTTATCTTTCATTTTTTGGGAAAATGTCACTAGAATTTTGTTCATCCTTTTTGGAAAATCCTTGTCTAGATATTTGCACAGAACAAATTTCCAACTAATCATTTTTATTGAACTATGTCATTTCACTTTTTTCTTTATGTACTCTCTATCCTATAAACATGGAAAATGTTGAAAATTTATTATTGATTTGTGCTACATAATCATCAATGTGGAAAGATATTTGTGATTTCTTTGAAATACCTCTTCCCTACACGTTCTTCCCTTGGATTTTTACAATCATCTTTTTGTTGATTTTTCTTTCCCCACAGATGATGAAATTTTATTGGGTTGATGAAATAGTGTTAATCTTACATATCTTTTATGCTTAAAAAATTGGTTACGTGAGCAAGTTAAGAGTGTTACTCAAACTAATATTTCTCAATTTTTTGTTTTTATTAAAGAATATAATTCCGTACAAAAGGGTTTTTCCTTTAACTTTGTACATAATCTATCAATGTTAAGGGGGATTGATATTAGTGTAAATTTTAATACACCTTATGGAATGTTTGAATTTTTCTTGCCAACACCTTTCATATGATTGAGTAAAATAAATACTCATGGTTCAATAATGGGTAGCCTAGGTACTTCCGGCTATGAGAATATCATGAGAAATCGTCATGGGGATGATTTAGGATACCTATATGGTTCTTGTTGGTTTGACTCCATGCTTGATGAAGACATGTTTGGTTTTATTCAGACTGTTGAACAAGAATCACTTCTGGGATGGAGTAATATTTGGTTTGAATGTTATTATTCTATTATTTTGATGTTATTAGGGTAGGTTCAAAGAATATTTTATAGAAGTTAACCATTTGGTGGATTAGTTTTTCTCTATGTATATTCCATCAAATACAATGTGACTTAGGTCTACAGGGAGGCCAATTTGGTTACAGATTGGATTTCTAATGTGGGTGATAATTGAAATAAATTATCTTGGTCTAATCAGGTTCTTGATTATATCTTACCTATTCTCTTGAGGGATAAATATAAATTTCCATTCTTTAGACATTTGTAATCTGGACTTTATTTTAATTATATAAGAGACCAACTATTTTTTGAAAGGTCTCATCTTGTTCTAATATAATTACCAATATTTTCTACTAAAAAAAATATTATTAATATTATGTATTATGATTGAAATTTTTTTCATTAACAAAATCTGTTATAAAAAATTATTTAATGATAAATACTAATTAAGAAAAACCAAATTTTTATTTATATTATTATTTTATGACTAACGTCAATATTTAATTTTAGAGGTTTTATAAAAAATATCTCATTAATTGATTATAATTCCCATATTTCTCAAAGTATCAATAGTGTTTATATTTTGAAATTCTTTTCATTTAATAAAAAAATAAATAAATTATATAATATTATTAAATCATTAAAATAATTGAATTATAAAACCAAAAACATCATAATCAATAATAAAATTTGTAAACATAATTAATATATAAGTAATTAACAACTAATTTTCAAATATTTAAATTTTATTTTCTATTTCTAAAAAAAATATTTAATTTTTTTATAATTTAATATTTATTATATTAATTATATAAAAATTAATTATGTAATTGGTAATGATTATTTTCATATTAATATCTTATTTATTTGTTATATTTTTCATAAATTTAGTTTTTATATATAATATACTTATTATTTAAATATTTAATTAGTTTTATAATATTAATAATTTTTCAATTTACATATATATTTATTATATTTTTAATATAATGTGTTAAATGTAATATGATATTTTGTTTTTTTTAGTTATAAAATTTCTATGAAATATTATATTTTTATTATTATGAAAATTTAATTATATTTATTATATTATTTATATTTACTTCATTTTTAGATCGGTGTTTTTTCTACAACTCCATACCCCTCCCCCAGTCCATTGTCGGCCTACAGTAGCCACCATGCTCTTCTCTCTAATAGACCCTAACCATGCCGTGATCCTCCCTCGACCTCCCCACATTCCTCCCTCATTCTCCATAAGTTTCTATTAAGGGTCACATGCGTAGGGAAATCTTGGAACTCAAGGTTCATTCAATGGTTTTTTATGGTCGACTAACAAAAAGATTTTACAATTCATTCATTATCTATTACTATAAGAGTATATATGATCTACTAAGGATGTATATGGTCAATATTTTTTCCTTGAACGGAAGACATTAAAATGGGTGATTCAAGGATTTATATTATAGCATTAATGGAGGTTGTTATTTTGAAGTCACATTTCATCACTATAGAGAAGCAGGTTCTCGCTTGTTTGATTTCTCCGTTATCATGAATCAAGGAGTTTTGAGGAGGTCATTATCTGAGGTGACTGTTTCATTCACCATTGTTGTGGGATAAGGGGTATTTTTAGGGCATCCAATATTAGTTCATTTGAGGTTATGTGAATATCATCATAGTTCTGTATTGTTTGACTGAGGACCTGATATTGATTGATCCTTCTCACTTTATATAATTTACCGTACCGTTTCTGTTAGATTTAGTTTTTTTAATTAAACTTAGTTATTTTTAATTATATTATATCATCAATTTTTATGGCTTTATTATCTTTTTGTTTACCCTAACCAGGATGCATATTGTACTAATGTCTAGGGAATTATAATTTTCTGTTAGAGTCTAAAATATATGAGTATTATTATGGATTTTATACCTACAGAATAGAACCGCATTCTCACATTTATACAATTTTGGGAGTTTTTTTTTTAAATTGTATCCATATTAAAATGGTAGAATATGTATTTTAAAATGTAATCACACCTATATGATAAATTTAGATGACATTAGGGAAATAAAATTTTGTTAATAATGCACAGTCAATGCATTTCAACCACAATAATTTCACCATTTTTGTTAACAAATGAAATGTGTGGATAATTTTATTACATTCGTATATCTTCTTTAGTTACTAAAATTATAAAATATCATGGCTATGCTCAAGTAAAATTTGATCATTCATACCCTATTTATTTATATAATTTCATTCATTTTTTAATCATACTGCTTTTAATACCAATTGACTAGATGGATTGTGCTTTCATGGGTACATTGTTCCATTCTATGAATTTTTTTAAATCAATATCCCAAAAATTATTATTTTTTCTTTTAATATGTTGTTGCTTGTTTATTTGGATTCATTAATTCTTTAATTGATCTAATCCTATTATATTTGCATAATTTGAAAATTAGAAACATAATTTTTATTGTTTTCCTCATTTTATGAGTTGAAATTACATGCATCTAATTTTAAATTATTATATAATGTTGTGGCATAATTTTTTATGATGTTTTTATGTACTAATGTCTATAATCAAGACATGATTCAAGTTAACTTATTAATTTTTCAATACATTAATTTTAATTTATATTCCTTATATTAAACTTTAAATATATAAAATTTAATTTCATAAAATAAATTTTCATATGAATAATAAAATATTTCATATATTGATTTTTTTTAAATTTTATGTTAAGACTTGATGATTTCTTTAATGATATTTTCTCATCACCCCTATGTTCTGATGAATTTTTTATTTTGATTATTTCCTGGGAGTATGAATACATTTATCAATTTCTAGACTATTATTGTATTTGTTATCATATATAGGATGAATTGTTTTCTATTATATGTTCAGTAAATGATTTCCATTGATGATATTCTTCAATTTTCTCATGGTAATAATTACATGTGTCTCGTCATAGTGATGGTATTCATGGTCTTCTATCTTGGAATGTTTTTATGTTTTGGTGAACCATATTTTCAACTTATAGATTGATGCCTCATGAATTTTGTTTATGTGTGTTATAAATCATTAATTAAATGAAAAAAATTTATCAATAATTAGAATCTTGTTAAATTTTTTGTGTTTGGTGTGCTCTTTAAAATACAATGTAGTACCCTAGGATTGAGGTTTTTAGCCTTTTTTATGCTTTTTTATGTGTTTAAAGTGCTGGGGATGAGTTGGAAAGAGTATAGGAGTGTTTGGAATGGTTTTTAATAAGTTTGGAGGTTTTTCTAGGGGCACACGGTTTGAGCATGGTTAGGGAAAATTGTGCGGGTTCTCCAGGAAATTGTGTAGGGAGAGACAGTAGGCTTCACACGGCCAGCGCATGGTTTTCCAAACTGTGCGAGGAAACTGTGCGGACCCCTCCTCTCAAGACAGTGGTGTGCACACAGTTAGCGCACGGTTTTCCAAACCCTGCGGGCTAACTGTGTGGCCACTTAAAAATAGGATTTTAAAACTTGGGCTCCCTCAGGCTTGAACTAAAAAACTCCAAATCCTCTCCCATTAAATCAACACTCGGGTTTTTGGGTTATCATGGGTTGAAGGTGCTCTCTCACTCGTTTTGGAAGCAATTCAAAGGGGTTTCGTGGTATTTTGAATGTGGTTTCTCCCAAGTAAGTCTCTTATCTTGTGGTTCTTTGTGGTTGTTTCTATAACAACATCTCTCTCCCTCATTTTTTATAGTTCTACACACGTTGTGTGCAGATCTAGTGTTTTGGTTTCCTAAGATGTAAATTTTAATGCCTATGGGTGTTAGGGAAGGGGATCTAGAGAGGTTTCGGTGGTGCGTTCACCATATTTGAGGTGCAGTTTCTTGTGGATTGATTTCTTAGGAACCCTAAAGGTATGCGGCTTCTCTATTGACTCCACTTGGTTAGAACTAGTGTGTTTGGTTACAATAATTTTTTTCTTGATATTAATTTTTATATAGATGTGTGAAGCATGTTACAAACCCATTCGGTGATGATTTAGGGGATTTTGAAATATATGGGGTATTGTTGCAAAAGGGGACTTGTTGTGTGATTTTAAAATGATGATTTTAAAATAATTAGTGGTTGGTTATGAAAAAAATGTTTTGGGGAATATGTATCTCAATAAATATGTGGTTTTATTGAAATATGGCTTGGCTTGGAAAATGATAAATGAATGAATTACATAAATTAGTGATTTATTGAAGTTGATTGAGATGTGATGGAAATGGATAACTGCATATTTTTGTGGCCTTGGTGGGTTATACGCTTGGTTATGGCCTGTTTGAATGTTGTGTGAAAGTGGGCGAGCAGTAACATTATAAAAAGGGGATGGATAGTGGATGTAAGGGCCACCATTAATAGAAAGTTGGCAGGAAGTGACACCATGTTTTTTTGTATGCATTGGCTGGACGGAAAGTGGAACCTTGGTTTTTTGTGTGTATGGGTTGGACGAGAAGTGACAGCATGGTTTTTTGTGTGCTTGTTGGTGATGTTTGTAGAAGTGGATTGTGAGTGAAATATGAAAACTGTAATCAGCTTGAGGCATGGTTGAATTGGATTCCTTGTGTGACATGGTTGATTTTTCTTCCTTGTTTGGCATGCTTGGCTTAGGGAATATTAGTCTTATGGCAGTTTTGTCTCATAAACAATTGGTAGCTTGGTTTTTCATTACATAAAATGTATTATATAAATTTGCTAATAGTTTTATCATAGTGGCATGTGTATGGGAGTCATTTGGGGAAATCATACTAAGTAGTTACAATCACCCACCTACTTTGAAACATTGGTGTCTTTGCAGATGTCATGTACTGTGACATGGGTAAAGCTAATGCATCACCCTCATTTAGTGGTTCATTGTGATGTTCTGGTGGAGCTGGGAGCTTGGAGAATGGTGTGGAGCTGTGGTGGTGTCATGGCTCATGCTGTTTTGGTGTTTAGTTTATGGTTTGTACTCTGATGTTTTGATAACATGTCTAGTGGAATTTTTTTGGGTTTTTATGGAATTGTTAGTATCACGTTGTTGGATTTGAAAGTACTTTCATATTTAGATTTTGGTTGGTTGAGTTGGGTTATCATCTTAAGGGAAATCGTTCGTCAATGTTGTTTGAAGACCTCAGTATTTATTGCTGGCCTTTGGCGCCTTGGGAACGTCTTTTAAGGCCATCTAAACCTCACTGCATCCTGAAGACAATGTGGTAGGGGTGGGTGTTACATGGTGTATCAGCCTGTTCGGTCCTTTGGAGTTTATTATCGCATTTGGAGTTGACATTCGTTATGGTACATTCCTTGAGTCGGGATTGTAGCAAGGAGTAGGAATGTCTGAACTTGGAATGTATAGAATAAAAGGATGTAGCTAACCCTTTAATGATGAACATCAAGTTACCATGGTGTTGGGTATATAAATATTTTGGAGACACTTATAGGCATTGGAAATCTCATTGTCTTCAGTGTAGCCAATGAGACGTTCATGGCATATGTGGTATAATGATGTATATTTCAAATGATGCATATTTCATTGGGCATAATGATTTATGGGCTGAATTGAGAAATGGTTTTTCAAATGTGTGAAACTGTAATATGGATACATTTGGTATTTTGAAAGTGGTTTGGCTTTCAAAAATATTGGTGAAACATGGAAAAGGTGGAAAGGTGGAAATCCTCGTCGTGGTAGTGTTGTGTAATGCGATTTGAAATGGAAATTCTTGATGTCTACAAAAGTGAGACTCATTGTTGTTTGTTTTCTATTTTTAGAAATGGCCCTGGGTTGGCCTCGTAGAGACCAACCAGAAGTGGCCAATGAGAACATGGTTTCACCTGAGCCCTAGGTGAACCAACTGTTTGTCTAGAGCATAGTGCAGGCTTTCCAAGCTATAAAAAGTGTGAATAAAGCAGAAGAGCCAAAGAATGTTGATTATGCAGCTCAGTGTCAAAGGTAATATCCTCCTGTATTTAGGGGTGATTCGGACTTGGAAAGGGAAGAGGCGTGGCTGTCCAGAATGAACAGAATTTTCGAATTCTTGGGGACACCGGTAGAGTTGAAAGTAAAGCTAGCAATGTATAATCTAGAGGATCTTTCTCTTCAATGGTAGGAGTTGGTAGTCCATGTGGGAATGAACCAGGGAATAACATGCGAAGGATTTGAACAATTGTTTAATAAACAAATCTACACTCATACGTTCATAATTCATCGCACAACTGATTTCATCAGTCTAAAGAAATATCACATGTCTGTGATAGAGTACACAGCTAAGTTTATGGGCTTAGTGCGGTTTTTACCTGAGGTGGTGGTAGCACGTCATTGAAGGAAATGATCTTCAAAGAGGGGTTAAGGCAAGAGATCTGTTAAAAAATACTAGTGCAGTGATTCAGTTATTACACAGAGATGGTGAATTGTCCATCAGTGGCTGAATGGAATTTGTTGGGAGCTCAGGGCAGAGGAAACATAGTGGTACCCATGTGGAATAGTGGGAACTCTAACGCTAGGTTCAAGCGGAGGAGGGACACTTATGCCCAAGGTAGGGGTATGGCGCATAATCTGAAAGTAGGATTGATAAATCTTCCTTCAAAGCCCCAGAGAAAACCAGGATGTAATCAGTGTGGCTCTATGGCACACATTAAGCGGGATTGTATGACACAAACTCGAGCATGTCACAATTTCAAGCATATAAGAAATCCAAAGCTCTATTTTCGGAATGATCTAAAGTCGGGTGCGCATCACACTCCTTATGGATCACATACATCGTATTCTTCGATGGGATATGGACAACATCATACCCCTTTTCAACAGAGAAATGTCAGTTATGGTGATTCTCGAAACACCACAGCTCCTCAGTAGGGCAATAAAGAGCAGAGTGTGGCAACCAAGGTGTTGTTCAGAGCCGATAAAGTCATGGTGGATGAATAGTTGGGACCACCCATAGTGTGAGGTATTATTATTTTAAATTCAACCTTGATGCAAGTGTTTTTTGATACGGGTGATTCACACTCTTTTATCACTACACGTGTGGTTTAGTTGCTGGGTTTAAGGTTAGAAATGTTGCCTTGAGTTATGAAACTTAAAACTCCTTTGGGTCGAAGAGAGTGTCGATCCTTCTTGTGTAGAGCATGTTGTATCGTTGTGGGTGGGGTTGTGCTAATGTGGAATTTCTCAGTGATTGAGATGGATGGCTATGATGTAATCATGGGAATGGATTTGCTAGTGGCGTTTAAGGCCCACATCGACTGTAATGCGCGAACAGTGGCTTTTACGACCCATGAAGAAATTACACATCTCTTTAGAGGAGAGAGGCATGAAAGGAAGGGTGCAATAGGTTTGTCAGCACTAGTAGTGCGAACGCTATCATATCAGTTGGTGGTGTTGTTGTTGGAATCATTAGAGGGTTTTGAGTAGAGTGTTCTTCCGGCAGTGGTGGATCAGTTCATGGATTTTTTTCTGAATAATTCTATAGGTAACCTCATGTAAGAGAATTGGAGATTACGATTGATCTTTTTCTAAGGACCAGTCCTATCTCACTTCTATATTAACAATGGGACCTACTAAATTGTGGGAATTGAACGTCCAGTGGAAGAGTTAGAAAACAAAGGGTTTATCCAGCCCAACACGCCTCCCTAGGCATCACCGGTGTTGTTTGTGAAAAAGGCATATGGAACTTTGAGGCTATGTGTTGATTATCATAGACATAACCAAGTTAAGATAAAGAATAGATATCCACTTCCATGAATTGATGATTTTTTGGACAAGTTTAGGGGATCCCTGTGATTCTCCAAGATCAACATGAGGTCGGGATATCACCAATTGTAGGTTTGGAAGGATGATATTTTTAAAATAGCTTTCAACAGTAGATATGGCCATTATGAATATGTGTTTATGCCCTTTGGTCTAAAAAATGCGCCAAAGGTATTCATGGATTTGATGAATCATATATTTCAAAGACATCTGGATTCATTTGTGGTGGTTTTTGTAGATGATATTCTTGTGTATTCTAAGATAAGGGTGGGGCATAAGCAGCACTTAGTGACAGTTCTGAGGATCTTAAGGGATCATCAGTTGTATGCCAAATTTCCAAAGTGTGACTTTTGGATACAAGAAGTCCATTTTCTTGGCCATGTGATCACTGAAAGGAGTGTTTCAAGTTATTTGGAAAAGATATAGTTTGTTATATCCTGGAAACCGCCAAAGAATGTGTTTGAGGTATGGAGTTTCTTCAGTCTAGTTGGGTATTATCAGCGTTTTATTCATGATTTCTCACGTTTGGCTTCACTGATGACAGCTTTGGTAAGAAAGAATGTTCCATTCCAGTGGAATAAATAGTGTCTGCAGTGTATCGAAGAGCTAAAGGGTCACCTTGCATCCGCACCAATCATGGTTTTTCCAGAACCAGGAAAAGGGTACGTGGTGTATTGCGATGCATAGGGATCAGGGTAGGGGTGCATTCTCATGCAAGGGAATTATTTGGTTGTGTATGCCTCATAATAGATGAGGGTGTATGAGAAGAACTACCCAACTCACGATTTGTAATTGGTAGCAGTGGTCCATTCTTTGAAAGTGTGGCGTCATTATCTCTTTAGTGAGAAATTAATGGTATATACATATCATAAGAGCTTGAAGCACATTTTCTCACAATGGGATTTAAACATGTGGAAAATAAGATGGATGGAATATCTCTAAATGTTTTATTTGGACTTGATGTACACACTGGGTAATAGAAATTTGGTGGCAGATGAATTAAGTAGAAAATAATATGATTAGGTGGTGAAACAGGCATCAGGCCAGTCGAATTTGATGTTGGTTATAGCTGACATGCGATTGGAATGTGAGGACCAGGGTGAGAGAGCGGTCTTCTTTCTGGTTTTATTGATCCCTGACATGGTTGGCCTTGTTAAAGAGGGACAGATATCTGATTCTGAGTGTGTGACCATGAGGTCAAAACACAATGGTGGGGAGACCATTGAGGGTTGGAAAGTGAATGGAGATTCAGTTTTGTGTCTTCAGAATCATATGGTTGTACCAGTTTCTTATCATGAGGATCTTCCCAGAGCGTATCACCATTCCAACTGGGATGTTCATTCTGGAATTCATAAAATGTATAAAGCATTGAAAAGACAATTCTGGTGGGCTGGTATGAAAAGAAGAGTGTCAGATTTTGTTTCGAGATGCTTGACTTGCTAGTAGGTCATGCTAGAGAATCAGAGGCCAGAAAGAATGTTGCAGTCTTTACCAATCCCTATTTGGAAGTGGGAGAAGATAGCAATGGATTTTTTCACAGGTATCCCAAGAATGGTCAGAAAGAACGATGTCATTTGGATGATAGTTGACCGGCTAACAAAGTCGGCCCATTTCATACAGATTCATGAATCTCATACGGTGGAGGATCTGTCTAAAATCTATAACATGGAGGTGGTAAAGAGGCATGGTGTTCTAGTTTTGATCATATCAAATATTGTTATGAGGTTCACATCTCATTTTTTCGATATCCTTGCAGCAAGCCATTGGGACACAGTTGACTATAAGCCCAACGTATCACCCTTATAATAATAGTCAATCCAAGAGGATGATACAAACTTTGGAGGATATGTTACAGGCTTGTTTTATGGATTTTGGTGGCTCGTGGGAGGAGCACTTGTCATTGGTTGAGTTCTCATACAATAACAGTTATCATGCATCCATACATATGGATCCTTTTGAAGCGTTGTATGGGTGGTCGTGTCATTCTCCACTATGCTGGGTGGAAATGGGTGTGTCCTCGATGGTTGGACCGAGCCTTGTCCAGGATACTACGGAAAATATCATGTTAATCTGGAAGAGAATGGAGACGACTCAGAGTATTCAGAAGTCGTATGTGGATCATCACCGACGGCCATTGTTGTTCGAGGTAAGTGATCATGTTTTCTTAAGGATCTCTCCTAGGATGGGACATTGTCAGTTTGGGAAGCAGGGAATGTTATCCCCAAGTTATATTGGACCTTTTTAGATTCTTGAGTAGGTTGGTGAGGTGTCTTATCATTTGTATTTTCCACCTAGGTTCAATTTGGTGCACAATGTGTTTCATGTGTTGCAGTTGAAAAATTATCAGCCAGATCTGGTCCATTTTATTTGATGGGATCATGTTGAGCTATAATTGGATGCTTTGTTGGTGCACATTCCAGTGCGGGTTGTGGATAGGTAAGAGAAATTATTGCGGGGTAAAATCAGAGGTCTTGTTTAGGTTTTGTGGCAGTATGCCCAGATCCAAGAGGAGACATGGGAGTAGGAGAAAGAGATGGTCGAGCAATGGCCCGAGCTCTTTCAGCAATGGGTGGTTTTCTACATTCCAAGGATGGAAAGACCAATGTTGGGGTTAATATAGTACCCTTGTTTTGAGTTTTTTAGCATTTTTTATGCCTTTTTATCTATTTAAAGTGCTAGGGATGAGTTGGAAAGATGTTGGGAGGGTTTGGAATTTTTTTGAATAAGTTTGGAGGTTTTTCTTGGGGCGCACGGTTTGAGCACGGTTTGGGGAAACCGTGAAGGTTTCCAAGAAACCATGACGAGGGAGATTGAAGGGTTGATATGGCTTGCGCATAGTTTTACGAACCATACGAGGCAACGGTGTGGACCCCTCCTTTCACGACAATGGCATGATTACGTTTAGCGCATTGTTTTCCAAACTATGCGGGCTAACTGTGAGACCATTTAAATATTTGGTTTTAAAACCTGGGCTCCCTCAGGATTGAACTAAAACACTCCAAATCCTCTCTCACTTGAGCCTCACTCGGGATTTTGGGAGTTCAAGGTTTGAAGGTGCTCTCCCACTAGTTTTGGAAATGATTCAAATGGGTTTCATGGTGTTTTGAAGGTAGTTTATCCTGGGTATGTCTCTCCTCTTGCGGTTCATTGTGGTTTCCTCTAGATCTACATCTCCCTCTACCTAGTTTTTCTAGATCTATACTCATTGTTTGTGGATCTAGGGTTTTTTTCCTTAGAAGTTAATTTTAAGTCTTGTGGATGTTAGGGAAGGGTATCTAGAGTGGTTTCGGTGGCATGTTCACTAGATTTGATGTGCGGTTGCTTGTTGGTCGATTTCACAATAACCCAAAAGGTAGGTGGCTTCTCTCTTGACTCCACTTAGTTAGAAGTAGTGGTTTTAGTTACATTTAATTTGTTTTTCTTGAAATTAATTGTGATATTGATTTTCGAAACTTCTTAGAAACCCATTCGGTGATGATTTGGGGGGTTTGGAAATATATGGGGCATTGTTGCAAAAGGGGATTTGTTGTGTGATTTTAAAATATTGATTTTGAAATCAGTAGTGGGTTTTTATGAAAAAAATGTTTTTTGAAAGATGGTTTTCAATAAAGATGTTGATTTATTGAAATATAGCTTGGCATGAAAAATGATAAATGAATGATTTCAACAAATGGGAGATTTATTGAAGTGGAATGGTACGTGATGGAAATGGGTAATTGGATATTGTATTTTCTTTGGTGGGTTATATTATTGGTTATGGATACTTTTAATGTTGTGTGAAAGTGGGTGAGAAGTACCACTATAAAATTGGGATGGATATTGGATGGAAGTCCCACCATCAATAGAAAGTGGGCAGGAAGTGCCACCATGGTTTGTTGTGTGCATGGGTTGGACGAGAAGTGCCACCATGGTTTGTTGTGTGCATGGGTTGGACGGGAAGTGCCACCGTGGTTTGTTGTCTTCTTTTAGGTGATGTTTCTAGATGTGGCTGGTGAGTGAAATATGAAAATGGTAATCGTCTTGTGGCATGGTTCAATTGGCTTCCTTGCGTGGCATGGTTGGTTTGGCTTCCTTGGGTGGCATGTTTGGCTTATGGCATGTTTGGATTATGGATTTTTTGCCTCATAAACAATTGGTATATTGGTTTTTACTTACATAAAATTTTATATATAAATGTGCTAACAGTTTTATCCTAGTGGTGTGTATAGGGATGTCAGTTGGGGAAATCCTACTGAGTAGTTGTACTCACCCCCTATTTTGGAACATTGGTGTCTTTTCAGATGTCGTGTAGAGTGACATGGGAAAAGGTAAGGCATCACCCTCCTTTAGTGGTGCATTGTGATGTTCTAGTGGAGATAGGAGCATGGATCTTGGTGTGGAGTTGTGGTGGCGTCATGGCTCATGGTGTTTTGTGTTTAGTTTCTGTTTTGTATTTTGATGTTTTGTGGACATGTCTAGTGGAATGGTTTCGGGGCTTGTTATAGAATTTTTAGTATCACTTGTTTGGGTTTGAAAGTGCATGCATCTTTAGTTTTTGGTTGGTTGAGTTAGGTTGTCATCTTAAGGGAAAATCGTTCCCCATTGTTCTTTGAAGACCTCGGCATTTATTTCCAGCCTTTGGCACCGTGGCAAAGTCGTTTAAGGCCATGTGACCCACACCGCCTCCTCATGCCAATGAGGTAGGGGCGGGGTGTTACATGCAATCAGTTTTAATTTTTTTTGAGGTTAATAGAAACTAAATTCTTCATTTCATGGAATTGAGATTACTCTATACATTGTATTTCTATTGGGTTTGGAATGGTACTTTACCATGGAAATTTGTATAAATATATAGACTAAGTTATAATTCAGACAATTTTTTTATTTTAGTTTGAATGGATTGTGAGGAGCATCTGTGAGTTACATGTTTATAGTAATACAATACCGATTTTCTAAATCTATTTATTCATAAATGTTTTGACCTAGAGTTCATAGAGGATTTGGTGGATTCATCTTTTAGATAATATAATATCAACTACATTTTGTTTTAGTGTTCTCACTCCCCTCTTTATTCCCCAAAGACTTATATTGAAATGTAAATGCATAACATAATTTCAAATAATTAAAATATGGATATAGAATTTTTTAACTCAATTTTTTTGGAATGGGACAGCAATCCAAGTATTTTCTGGTGACATTAATGTGTACATTGAAATGTTTAATTATAATGATTATAAATACTGGTGGCCATGGAAGTTTTATTTCTTACCACTTTCCCACTACTTGTTCTCACATTTATTTTTTAATAATATATTTGTGGTATATTTTGTTTTGTAAATAAAATATTGAGTAGTGATGTTTTTCACGTTGTTTATTTGTGACATTTAGTTTTATTAATATTTTATTGATTTATTTTAATAATTCTTATACTTTTTTCCTTTCTTTTTTGGGAACATTTTTATGTCATATATAGTTTCTTAAATACATAGTTTGTGTTGTAATTCCTTTCCACATTTGAAATTATTTTCTCTTGAGTTTCCTTTTATATAATGTATTGTTATTATTGTGAATTATGTTAAATAACATTATCCTTGGGATTTTTCATTTACAGTAGTGGAAGAAAACAATTAGGTATGTGTGTTTCTATTACACACATTGATTGATACTTGAATACTACCATTACATCAAACATTCTCTTCCACGATATATGTTTTCTTCTGTTACACACACTGACATCTACTTATATCCATGGGAATTCACTTCTATAGTGGTGGAACATGATTATGTTTTATAGTTTCAAATTCATAGAATATGAGAAAATACTTCTTAAAAAGGTCAGGAAAAGGATGTAGTCCTATGAATAAGAACTAGGGATTGAAGTGTGCAACATGGTGGTTATAATTTTCTATTATATTTTTATAGTTATTTCATGATATGGAATATCTACTATTATCACTTTATTTATGTTATAATTAATCAATTTATAATGCTGGAAGGGTAACTCATATTTTTCAATTGAGATTAGAAATCTCACTCTATGGTTATTAAAAGCCAATGTAAATTATTTCTCACAATATTATTCCCCCATAAGTGATATTTGTTATGGATTATTTCAACATATTTTGTTGTAAATTTTGTTCTTCTAGGGAAATAGAAATTGAATTGTATAAAATCCATTAATGAAAATTCTTCATTTTATTATTTCGTTCTCTCTGAGTGTTTTTGATTGAAATATCCATTAATAGTGGGTATCATTGAATGTGAATGGGTGAATATGAAACATATCCATTAAAATCAAATTTTAACCATTTTTTAAAAGCTTTTTTACATATAAGTAGAAAACTATAGATTTCAAACAAAAAAACAACATTCATTTCAAATTAAAGCATTCAAAAAAAATCCCCATATTCGTTCGTGTGAATCTCATGTTAGACGCCTACCTTGTGGCATACACCTATCACATCGAAAATATTTTCCTTTTTCCTCCCCACCATCACCATGACAGAGAGCCCCACACCCTAGAATCCTCATCATCATCATTTTAATCTTCACCACTCTTTCATGGAGTTTCATATTATCATTGTCACTATCATTTATACTGATATGATCAAGTTCCACAATTATTATCATTGTTCAAACACCACACCAGTCCACTGAAGAACATTGTAGTTCATCGAGATTTCATAAACACAGGCTGAATTGATCAATGATTTCACCACGATCATCATGTCATCATCCAAACCTCATTTTCATATTCATATAAAATCATTGTAAAATCTTTTATCCTCTATGCCTCATCATTTTTTTCCTATGAAACAACGATGACCTCATTCACAACCGACGATGCCTAGACATTCAATGTTGAAGCAGGACACTGCCGTCGATTACCCTGAACTAGAGGCTCTATCTCACAACCCAAAGAACCATGAGGACCACCAAACATCTCTTTCATATATATATTGGGGGATTATCAAAACTGTAATAGGTAATCTAAAGAATAGAGATAGGATCAAACACCAGGGAAATATCACCTTGATATCATTGTGTCACCTTCATCATCAACACAAAATCATGAGCAACACTAAAATAAATAAAACCATACTAAAATCATTGAGATTCACATATGAAAAAATTAAACTACGAAAAACATAAAAAAAATCCATTGATGAAGGGACACATGAGTCATGCTGACAGACACCACACCACACATCCCAAATTACGCCATTACCAACACTCTCGATCTATATTAGAGGGGCATAGAAGAATGAGATACTGGTGAAGGGAAGGAGTGACTGTGGGTTTTGAGTGCCAGCACTTTCATAGAGATAGATGAAAAGAACTAGATAATGGAAAAATCATAAGCCCATCACTTGAGTGAGCATAGAGGCCACCGTCGAAGACAAAATAAGAAGGAGAATCAAGATGAGAGGGATATGGGGAGGAAATGATGGAGATCCATGAAAACGCATCCCCCACTCCAAGCCACCATAAGGTATAAACACTAGTCTGAGGGAGGTGTCATGGAGACTCCACTCCTAGAACCACAATACCACACTCTCAATATACAACATATAATTAAATGAAACATTACCCGAATGAATGTTAAATTTTGGGAACCATATTTTGTTTTTATATTAGTTAATGGTTGAAATTTTACTATATAGAATTGAAAAATATTCTTACTTATCATCCATATTCATTAACTACTACAGCTTCCCCTCACGCTTTCTTTTGGTTTATTAGTATTGAGGTTTTATTAAAAACATCCAATATAACAACAGATCATAATTTTATTAGGGAGAAGCCAAATATTTCAGTTAATGCTTCAAACATTTCAATGTCAATAATACTCCTCTTTAACATATTTCATCACACATTTTTTCGTGAATAATAAAAAAATATTCAAAATGTTTTAATTTTATTTTTTTACATTTATATTGAAAATGATTTAATGTGCCAAACATAGCCTAATAATTTCAGGGTTTGTAGTACGTTGAAAAACCATGGTTGATTTTTTAGACTCAAAAGTTATACAATGGTTTAAGTAAAATGGCATAGAGTTCACATATTATTGTGTAACATATTATTAAAAGATATTAGAAACTATCCAAAATACATCCATTCATTAGTTCATTAATAGAATTTTTTTTTCTCATTTTTAACATTCCCCTTATTCAATTTAGTTTATTTTGACAATATTTTCTAGCTGAAAGCTCACGCTATTTTATGAAAATATATGGGAGATAGAAAATAAAAGATATGGGTATACATGATTTAATTGTTATTTGGAATTATTAATTTCTAATTACACAATGTTCGACATTGGGGTTAATTCATTGTTATTGGGCTCACTCCTTTTCATTGCCTTGTTTGTTTCCCCTCTATAATTGAATAAGATAAAATGATGTATTGAAGATAATATAGTTATTCTAACTCCCATACACTTCTGAACAGTATAGTTGATAATGAAATTTATTCTATGGGATGTTTTCTATATTTCTATTCTAGGGTTAATTTTATGAAGTAAACCGCTGTATAAAATTTTAACACTAATTTATGGTAAGAATAATATTTTGATGTAATAGTGTTCGGAATCCTATTAAAACCAATTTGGTGTAATGATGACTAGATTTGTGTCATTTTAACTACTAATCATTGATATTTTAATAAGGATGAGGAAAAATGATAATCCAATTCATTTAGTGTTTTTTTACATCCATTATATTCTATTAATATTCTAATACATTCATATATTTTTCAGTCATTTTTCTTTCTGGTCATTGGTTGGGTTTGGTGCTTATCTTGGAGAAGAAGGGTATGTCATAACATTGACATGAGGTTCATCACTGGTATTGGAGTTTACATGGATTGTATCTTCTAGTGGTCAACATGTGTGTGATAAGAGCTATTTGGTGAAGGGAAATACTCTTCTTTAATGGTGGATGAAGGATAATTGCTGTCAAGAGATGATATACCCATTGGGGTAGGGGAATAGATGGATCATTTTTTTCATGTTTACTATATTTTTGTGTAGAAACATATAGATTCATTTTTTATTAAATTACATTAACAATATAATTAATCATTTTATAATTTTGAATAGGTGTGAACAGATTCTTCGATTTGACAATGAAAACAGGTATATTTTATGTGATAAATTAATAAATATAATATAAAATTTACTAGAAAAAATATAATTTATAATTACATTAAAATTCTAAACAGATATAATATTTTGGTGATATTATAAACAATTGAAAATTTTCTCATATTAACATGTTTCTAAACATAGTAATCAATATATATAATATCAATTAGCATTATAATTATTATAAAAAAATAATTTAATCTATTGCAATAACATTTATCGATAATGATTTTTCTAATAGCTTAGTGATAGGGAAATATCTATTGGAAAAATGTTCTACCAATATTAAATGAACCTTAACCAAAATACGTTTCAATGTAAGTAATATTCTAATATTTTGTTTTGAGACCATTTTAAACAATTTTTAAAATCGAATTAAATTTTCAAATAATTTTCCATGAAAATGAGATTAAATGATCTTTGAAAAACATTTTTTGAAATCATTTTTTTAAATGGATTTTGAATAAAAAAAATCTTATCAAAGAGATAAATAATGTTTTATTTTATTAAAAACGTTTTCCAAATTACCATAAGTACATAAGAGGAAAAATTATATAATTACTTGGAGATTTCTATAATAATTAGAGAAGAATAAAATTAATTGGAATTATAGAGAGATGGATAACATTATTTCATCAATGGGAGTAGGAAATATCATTAAACTAAGGGCATTCAGTATAATGTTTTTTAAATGGATGGTATATAAACCTCATAAAATAGTATATGTACATATCATAACATGTGTCTTAATGAATAAATTTTGAGACAAAATTTCTTTACCACTTTGGAAACATTAATACATTAAACACATATAATAGGGAATGTAAAATAGATTAGTAATTTTTGTTTATTATTAGTATAAGAATAATAAAATTCATCAATAGGAAAATAGACACTAAATAAATTAAATATGTGCATAACTGGATTGTGTCTCATGGAAAATAAGTCACAAGAAAATCCATTACTACTAAGTAACTTTTGAATTATGAGCCATGTAAAAGAATAAAATATATTGAAACATTTGAATAAGACAAAATTAAGTAAAATAATGATATAACTTTTAATATGGTAATATATACTCCTAACAAAAGAAACAAGTGGTGACAATGAAATTAGTCTCATAAAAATAAATGAGAGACTAGAAATCCCCTTACCATAAGTCTTAACTTCTTACAAATGCACTCAAACCTCCAATATAATAAATATTAGATCATATTAAATCTACCACTAATACATATTCATATATATATATATATATCATACCATAAAACATTCAAACATTAAATTATGTTACCCATTTATTAAAAATTGCATATTATAGTTATGTTTTAAGTAATAACGGATTTTTTTTTCATATTCGTTTTGAATTTTTTATTTTTTGTCGGAATATTTTGACCATGATATCCTCATTGTAATAATTTAAACCATGATAAATATAACATACATATTAATTATATATATATATAATCTATAAAAGATAAAATAGGAAATAAAATATGTCGTTCGTGGAGATGGTTGGCCGTACGTACGGATGAATGCTATTTTAATTATCATGTCATATTGAAT
The DNA here is from genome assembly GCA_963277665.1 of Viscum album. Lineage (NCBI taxonomy): Eukaryota > Viridiplantae > Streptophyta > Magnoliopsida > Santalales > Viscaceae > Viscum > Viscum album. Next base: position 497,744,452 of record OY728132.1, read on the forward strand.
GAATGAAAGTAAATATATATATATATATATAATCATTAATGTAGAAATATTATCTCATATATATCACTTTTTCCTATTAAAAAAATATAATTCATTCCATTTAAATCATGAAAAAATCACATCGCTTTGTGAGGTTGTAGTCCACCACAAACATGAATGACGTTATGGTATTCTCACAAAATGGAAAGCTTGATGGTATTTTTTATGTAAAAATTAAAGAAATAAAAATTAAAAATAAACAACATATATATCATATATAAATAATCAATCCAACATTTTTCCCAAACATGAATGGTGGTAATAGAAAAATGATTCATGTCGGTTCGTGAGGTGGTATGTCCCAACCCGACCCATAAGAGGGCTCAAGTCGTAACTACCCCAATCCCATGTCTGTAGTCCAAGCATTGGAGACTAGTGTCAAAAGCATAATAAATTGGGGAAGCCTTTTTCCTATACACCTGTACACAAACATGCATCCAGCTGAAAGAAAAAGCACAGGGAGAAGGAAATAAATGATTCAAGTACTATAAATGAAAATGAACATGCATGAACCTCTACAAATTATAAAGGTGTGGTACTGTGTACTGAAATGTAAAGAGGAAAAAAATATTCCATATCAAGAAACATATCCCACACTTAATGAAACTAAAATTGAGTAGCTATAGATAAAACCACGCTCGTGTATCCAAACTAAAACCACCATAAGCGGTCCACACAAGATATATCCTTGAGGTCCTCTAAAATATCAATCGAACTATCTGTCATCTACAAAAGACATGACGTGATTTGGGAGAATATCATATAGGGTTGACTATATACGTACCTAGTAGAACACCCTGAATTGGTGAAGTGGGAACCGAAATAGATACTCTAAAAAGGAAAGTAGTAGATAGGACATGATATAGAAAGTGGAGTGCAGCTGAACCCAATAAGAAAGTGAAATAAGATCATCAAAACTAAGGATCTAGAAATAGTGAAAATATAAACTTATCATTGATTCTTCTCTACCAATATACGAAGATAAACTCATCCGACCATGAGAATCTTGACATTGAAAACATGTGGAATACCTCACGTGTATTTGCCTCTCAGAGAAATAGAGTAACCAAGACACAAAGGATTGGGTGTTGTAACATTATATATATGTGTATGATTAGTCAAAAAAACATAAAAGTGATACTAATGGGATCTAAATATCACATATCCTCCCAAAAAAGTGATTAGCCAATAGTTCAATGTAAATCCATCTACAACACCCAATGCCTCATCATCTACCAAGGACGCATGAGTAGAAAGAGATCAAATCACCGTAAATTGATACTATCCACTTTGGGAAGAACTAACTCAACCACGTGATTTTAGGTCATTCCCCAAGGACACATCTTTATGTGGGAAATCTCCCCTATTTCTCATAAGTCCAAAGGCACTTAAAAAACATGTCTCGTCACGATTCATCAATAAACACCACTACCCAGCCCCCACTTGAGGGTTATCTTGAAAGAGTGAACAGAGAATGCCACTACACAACCCTGCTAGAGGGTAAGCTTTGATCTATAATTAGGGTCCAATTCCCAATCCTGCTAATGGTATCCCCAAAACTGCTCTACCCATCCCAGTTGTATGGTACCTCTCGGGAAGCACTGAAGAACACTGGCCATCACTACCGTACGGTACCTCTCAAAACACATCATGGAACTACAGAAACCATCCCAACAAGATTTTAAGTCCTACGTACTCTTAATATTGTGTAATATCACTGACATAATTGGTTTTCAGCCTAGAACATCTCACATCACATCTGTTTACACATCTTCTCCACTCTCTCAAGAGTGGATGTTGATCGTATGTCATGGATTCTCATCAAACAATTAAAAAGGATCTTCCACCAATATTTCATCCATGTTTCAACATTTAATGAGATCACAAATAGGGCTATGTATATATTAACAGATCAAACCTTTTCAACCCTTGTGGAAAGACATGCATGATTGACTATTCATTCACCCAAAAAAGGCATCTGATGGGAATGTTGTATGTCACTCAATTTCTATGGAAAAGAATCATGTGGGGACCAATCTATGACATTAGTTTAAACATATTAAAATATTATTCAAAATCCTTCTCAAAGACTTTGGTCATGCTACTACTAATAGTGCATTAATTGAACATCATATGGAAGAGTTATGACAAATGCAAGTATTATGAAAAAAATAATAATATTTTTATTATTGGGTGTTTTGTAGAACTGAACCTTGAATTTGAATTAAATATTCAACATTGGTCTTGAATTGATCATCTTAAATTCAAGGTCACGTCACCATTGAGGTCTTGTCATTAGGATGTGGCCCACATGAGTTATGGTGGGTCAAAGATTTGATAATAATATTAAATTTCTTATTTCACTAGTCTTTCAGGGGACCAAACCACCAGTTAGAGTGACTAATCTAAAATGGTCTTATAAAGGCCTCATAATGATAGAGTCTTGTCGCCACTAACAAAGCATCAATCGGACTTCTGAATCGTGAGTTATGGCAGTTTAAGGTTTAATAATAATATTATTTTTATTTTTATTTTTATTATTAATATCATTTTTTTCAACTAGGTAGGGTTTCCCATACCCTTGGCTTCAAATGGGCTGCATCCCCTAGGCAGCCTAGTCGTTGGCTCACTGTGGCATCTTACCGACTTTACCCTGACCATACTGGCCTCACCCTCATCAGACCCCACTGGCCTCATACCAATGGCCACAAGTTGCACCACTGGTTCTCAGCTCTGTCGTATCATGAGGCTACTCCACATGGACCACACCCCTTACATTTCTAAGACTCGCCGAAATGACATGCATGCATCACCAGTCCATTGACAAGAAAATTCAACAGCATTCCAACCTGAAAAATTGAAATGATCATAGATCTGTGATCATTGGGTCCCGATCCACAAAGATCTAGTATCCACTCAAGATATCTCTATCTTCTGTTTGATCTATCCCAAATCTGGGTGCCCGATCGAGATTGGGTAACCCAACAATTATAGATTCCAGAACCTAAAGGTTCCAATGTTGATGAATTCATGGAATTATTAGACAAAATCACACCAGCAATGGGTTTGTTTCATTGGTAAAGAGTTCTTTCCCAACTAATCATGAATGTGCAATTTGTGATAGGAATGAACTGAAAAAAGATATTTGATTCAATGCTAGAATCATTTAAGAGGGTGCAGGTTTATGAGAGAAATATTAAACTACTCAATAATTATTCTAGGGCATAAAAATATCCAAATATGATTTCAAACTAGAATGGATCTATGGTCATTTGATGATAAATGTTCCCGCCAAGATCTATTACATTCTTTGTTCTACAATAGTAAGGGGAGGTGAGTGCTCACCAATGATTACTGTAATTGAATACTAACCCTATGAAACCCCCTTAAGGAATAATTTTAACTTTTCAATTATGATAAGTTATTAGTCACATAATTAAATAAATAATTATTTAATTTTTTAATTGTTCATCCACGATGGCACATAAGCCGAACACCCGATGCCATAAAAGATTATACCCTGACTAGTGTAGAATAGATGTTCTCAACTCAAAAAGTGGTCTTAAAATTATCATTTGATTCCCTATCGGTGATTTATTCTAGTTTGATAGGTTAAATGAACAAATTAATAATTTGGTTCCTCCATTTAACGTACCCTCAATGAGTGAGGGGTTAGAACGTCCCACACTAACATATTATTTGTCTCTAATATGGTAAACAAGGTATTTTGAATCATAACATGGTCTCAGATTTCCAATCCGATAAAAAAATTTAGTTTTATCCGATTATATATAAATAACTGAATTTGTTTAATATAAATAATAATTAATATTGTTTAAAAAATAATAATTCTGGGCACACTGGGCCACATAATGGCACACTATCTCATCGCCTGGATCTTGAAAAATATTTAGAAATATTTCAATGCTTTATTAAGAACAAACCGAGTCTCTATATAATTCCATACTTCATGCTTTTCATCCCTAAAAATAAAAAATAAACAATAAACTAGGGCCACTATTCTCACACCTGGCTCTCCCAATCCTAGGAAAACACACACGTTCCCATGCTGCCAAAACAGTTGAACCAAAAGGATGGTTCTTACCCATAAGGTTTTCTCTTATTAATGAAGTGTGTAAGATCATCCATGTATCTCCCCAACTGCGACACATGGGAGACATCGTGTGCCCGCTCTAGCTATTAGGATTATGAAATGGTGGTAGGAAACGTCACCATCATTTTTTTCATGGTCCTGAATGGTATGAAGAGAATCTGAGGATAGTTTTTCATCCCATACCAAACCTCTACATCCCACATCATGATTGGAATCACTGGTTGTCCCTAGAGTAGGGTCTTGTGATTCCCACCTTTAGAATATTCATCTAGTGAACCAACTAAGGGTATCAGGTCATGAAGTATTTCACAGTCAATGCATGATAGTAGATACTCTCTTATATGATCGGGAAGTGAAGCAGTCCTGACTATCGACTAAAGAAAACTATAACCTCCAGCACTATTAGGGTTTGTTGTAGGGTTTTTAACCACTATGAGACTTCCTGCACTAGGTGAGCCTGGAAATTCTTGCAAATGGAGTCTACTACAATGTTTCCCTTTCTAGATTACGAACTAACTCAAAGTTTTATTCTGATAAGAATTTTCAACCATTATTACTACCTCAGGTTCATGTATCTCTAAGTGAAGACACACCTAATACTTTTATGGTCTATGAATACAAAAAATCATTCCCCTAGAAGAGAGTGTATCCACACCCTCTTTTCGAAGACTACTGCTGCCAGCACCACATAGTTAGTTGCATAGGTTTGTTCATGGGTTTTCTTTTACTGTGACTTTTACTTGGTAACTACTATATTAAGGTTGAATTTTATCACACAAAGGTACAAAAAATCATGGAAGGTGAGTAAAATCATACAAACACAATAATTTATACTTGTAATGCATGTGTCGTGCCATGTATGTCTTCACTCCCCTTAGTAGTAGAGTAATCCCCAAACCAGACACTCTTTCTACCCACTATTTACATTCCTAGTAAAATGTTTCATGCAACAAAACTCAACTAGAAATTCTAGGACCTTCTCTAACACTCCATCACACAACCTCTACTAGATCGTGCAAGTTATAGGGAATCATACTCGACACCTCGATGCTATTCACTTTAGGCAACACTGAATCACCCTCATGGTTTTTCTCACATCATAAAAAATGCATCTCAATGAGCGATGGACCCCTCTTCCTCATGCATAAAATTTTGCTTTTAACAACACCAACACAGTGTAACCCTTATGCACCATGTCACTCTAGTAAAACCTCAAGCATGGAGCAATGAGAAAAGTGTACTTCAAAATGTTCCAAAATATTTCTACAGTTTTTTTTTGAAAATATAAAAGTTGTACGCATTACCATTTTGAATGATAGAGGATGAACTAAATCATTAGCTTGTATCTATCTACAGCCCCGAAATCCATCTCACAGAACCTGATGTGGGCCACTCAGTGGTAGAGGGAGGATCTCATAGTATCATCCCCCCACACCTGGTCCTCCTACTCTCTTTCCTGAATCACCTCCCTGGGGACCACCTTGGTCATGGTGATACCTCACCTATAGTGTTTGACCTTCTTCCTACCCATAATTCCATCCCATGTGGTCAAGGAATCCCATGCTATGTGACACCACACATCACAAGAATAACATCGGCCCTCTACGGGCTTACCTGGTGTACTGAATTTTCCTAGTTTAGTCTGAACACAAGGCCATGAATGATCCTAGAAAGGTCTCCTATATCGCAGCTCTACTAACGGATACCTACTAACTATAGTGGGTGTGTTCTATCTAAAGTGAAAACAGCTAGTCCCAGCTAACTAAATCCCTTCTGAAAGAAAAATCATTGCCTTAAGAATCAACTCCAGCACCCATGTATAAGTAGGGATTCACATGGGAACTGTACTAGAATAAATCTTTCAATGGAGTCCATGGTCAAATTTTTTTGCTCGAAAGTAACTATCATGGATCATATACAGGGAGTAGCATGTATGGTCAGTAAGCATAGCCACATACATAGCCACTATCATGGATCCCTTCAATGTCTCATGAATCTCCTTAATCCCGATGGAGAGAAGAAATGAGTTGAAGTATTGCTCATGATTCAGTTACTGGAACACATCCCACGAGAGTGTTGACTCATCGTGCATCTGGCTAATCATACTCCATGAGAACCCATATAGCCTGAGAGAATGTTTGGATGTCAAAGCCACCATCTGGTCCACTAGTGTCCAGACAATCCTAAATTGGTGGAAAAATGACTCCAACCAGTCATTCGCTGCTTGGTGATCTGGCTCACCTCAAATATTTAGAGGCCTCCAATGGTGGATCTCAAGAACCACTCTCATCATTCGATCATACTAATCATGTGTTGTTAGTGGTATCAATTTATACATGGGTGGAGGTGCTGATGTTGATCTATGTGGGGAATTTATAACATGTGATGGCCCATGAAATATGGCCTCATCACTCGCAAGGTCATCATAATGACCAAAAGAGAGTATCCTAGCTTTCGGTTTTCTCGGAGGCATCCTACATTTTAACAAGAGTACCACAATAAGATGAGTATATATACATATATGTATATTAACAACAATGGGGATAATACTCAAGAAGGATAGTCAATGACTCAATCCAATATAATTTATTTACCATTTTTCCCTACAATAAGTTTCTCAGGGTACTGAGTCGACTAGTGGGTAATCAGGGACCTGGTGAATAGATACATCATTTTCCCATACAATAAATGGAATCTATGTCTAGAGAGATACTCTCAATACACATCGAAACTATTTACCTAATTCCAACCAGGACCTTTTTAGGGAAGCTTATGAACAATTTTCCATGGGTCGAACAAACTATGATACCACATTGTCATTACCTAACCCGGGAATTGGCTCGACCTGCAACTACCCCAAGCAACCTTCATTGGACAAGTGTTAGAGAGTAGCACCGAAGGAACAATAACTTAGGGAATCCTTTTCATAAACACATGTATACACACATGCATCTAACTTAATGAAATTTTTTAGAGTGAAAATAAATAAAAGATGAAACTAATATGAAATAAAATGAACATGCCTAAACCTCTATATTTAATAAATGTATTTAAGGGTATACTAAAAAGTAAAGTGGAGAAAAATACACCCATACTAAATACCAGACCCAACTGGAAGGAAACTAAGAAGGAGTAACAACTGATATAATCCAACTCATGTATCCAAACTACAACCATTGTACATGCTCCACGTAACACATATCCCTCGGCTCCTCTGAAATATCGATTGACCTGCCTGTCATCTGCAAAAGAAATAAAACATGTTGGGAGAATCCCATTCAAGGGTGAATATATACCTACCCAGTAGAACACGTTAAAAAGATGAAGGGGGTACGTAAGATATACTTTGAAATAAAAATAAAGAGTTAGTACAAAGTACATAAAAAAGAGTGATGCTCAACCCAACATGAATGTGAAGTAAGATCATCCCAACACAAGGAGAAATAAACGATGAGAATATGGACTTCTCATTGATTATTCTAAAGCTATATTAATATTGAAGACCCATCCAACCATGGTAATGTAGACATGGAAATCGCGTGGCATACCCAGCATGTCTTCACCTCTTTTGGAATGATAGTAACCATGACCCCAAGAGTGGGTGCTGTAACGAAATATATATATGTATGCTCAATAAAAGAAACCCAAATGGTAGAGTAAGGTTATATCAATTTCAAAACATATCCAAATAAATTTAAAATCCAATATATCCAAATAAATACTTCAGTAATGCCAAACACTACATCGTCTACCCAGGAGGAACAAGTTTAATGGGATCAAATCATCACACATTGATACTATCCACTTTGGGTGGCATCGGCTCACCCGCATGGATTTTGGTCATGTAACAAGGATGTGTCTTTATGCGTAAATCTACCTAATATCTTATCATTCCAAAGGTACATCAAACCATGTCTTATCACAATTCGTCGATGAACACCTCTACCTAGCCCCCCATGGAGGGTAAGCCGAGTAGAGTAAAAAGAGAACCCCACTACCCAGCCACTCTGGAGGGTAATCTCAGGAGAGTAAATGGTGAACGCCACTTCCTAGTCCCCCGGGAGGTAATACTTATAATTATTTTTGGGACCACATCCCATCCATGTTGGGGGTAACCTCAGAACTACTCTGTCCATCCCTGCTCTTTGGTAAGTCTTAGGAAGCACTATGTAAAACGGGTCATCCATAAAAGATGGTACCTCTCTAAAATAAATGATGAACTACACTAGACATCTCTACTGGATGTTATGTCTAGGATACATTGAATAATTGGTAATATCACTGTGTCATCGGGCATCACCTCGAAAACTCTCATATCGCGTCTCCTCACACATCTTCTCTGCTCTAATAGCAGTGGATATTGATCATAAGTCATGGATTCTATTCAAACACATCAAAAGAATATTCCATTGATATTCATTTCATGTTTCCAAATTTAATGATATCATGAATAAGGATCCACACATCCATACAAATCACACATTATTAATCCTTTTTGAAATACATGCAATATCTACTATTCATTTACCCCAAATAGACATCTGATGGGAATTTTATATGTCCCATCATTTCTTATGAAAATCATACTGTAGGACCCATTATTTGACTTTAGTTTAATCATTTAAAATGGTTAGGAAATATATTCTCTAGGAATAGGGTCACACCCTCACTGACAGCGCGTTAATCAGACATAGTACAGAAGAGTTTGGACAGATGCCAGAATTCTACAACAATTATAATAATAATATTATTGGGTGTTTTTTGGACACAGACCAAGAACCAAAATTAAATATCCATAATTGGTCTTAAATCTACCATCTCAATGATAGGGAAACATCACCACTAATGGTACATCAATCATACATGGCACACATGAGTTATGGCAGGTCAAAGATTTAATAATAATATTAAATTTATTATTTATGGGAAATTTTATGGGATCAGGCCACTAATTTGATATAATTATGAGTAATGGTCATAAAAGGACCTTCGCGAAGATAGAATAATGTCACTACTAACGGTGTAAAAGTCAGACTCTCGAAGCATGAGTTATAGTGTTATATGTTTTAATAAAATTATTATTAATAAAAATATTGTTTTTGTTTTTTTTCATTCAACCCGTTAGTGTTTCCCATCCCCCTGGATTTTCATGGTTCACAGATTCTGTGTAGCCGAGTCTTCACCTTGATGCAGCCTCATATCAGCTCTACTGTCCAAGCCCTCATTGGATCCTTCCAACCTCATACTTGGGGCCTCCAGCCATACTACTGGCTCCTAGCTTCACCGCCTCATGTGGCTGCTTTTCATTGACCACACCCAATTCATCCACATAGACCACACCATACCGCCTTTCTATGCTATTCTAGCCTCACATTCTTCATTTACCAGCCACCTCAGCCTACCTTGTCTGAACCACCTTGCCGGACTCCTATTGGAACCACGCCGAACTGCTTCCTCACCCCACATACCTCAGACTTAATGAAATTCCTCACATGCACAAACACACCATCAATAAGCACCATACCCTAATTCCAACCCCAAACATTGATACTTTTGTAGATATATGACTGTTGGATCCCAATCCACATATATCCTATCTCTACTCATGATATTGTATCCGTCTATTTGATCCAACCCAAATCTGGGCACCCAATCGAGCTCGGGTCGCCCGAAAATTGTTTTTTCAGTAACCAAAAATTTCATATGGAAAAAGTGTATGCAATGGGGATATAAAAGTACCCAAAAAAGGGGTTTGGATCATTTTCCAAGTATTCTTGGCCAACTAATCTTGAATTTACAATTGTGGTTAAGAAATAATTGATAAAAGTAATTTATTTCAATTCTAGAATCATACAAGAGGGTTCAAGATGATGATAGAAATATAAAACTACTAAAATTTTAATATAGGGATTAAAATTTTCAAAATATTTTTTCTACCTAGATTGGATCATTTTTCATTTGATGAAGATCATTCTTTTCTATATTTTTTTTGTTCATCATTCGTCAACAGAAAAGAGAGGAGAGAGCTCACTAGAGATTGTAGGAATTGTGTGCCAACCCTAGAAAACAACCTTAATAGACTATTTATAACATTTAATTTAGTTTAATATATTAATAAAATAATTAAGAAAATATTTATTTAATTTTTTAATTATTCATCAATTATAGAACATAAGCAGAACTCTCGACGCTAAAGAAGTTTTACCCTGGCTAGGGTAAATCCTACGTTTTGAACTCAATGGTAGTCTTAGCATTCTTATTTATGTCCCTGTTTGTTATTTTTTTGGATTTAAGAAATTAAATGAATATATTAATAATTCAATTGGTCTATTTACCATACCCTCAACAAGGGAGTGGTTTGAATGTCCTGATCCAACTAATTTTATATCACGACTAGGGTAGACACCATGTTCCGAACACAACATTGTCCTCATATTTCCAATCCGATGAACCATATTACAGTTATAACATTTTATTTAATTAACAATGTGTGTGTAAAATAAAAAAATATTTAATATTTTTATAAAAATTATTTTGGGCACATTGGGCCTCTGAATCACACGATGTCTCAGTTATCGGATCCAGAATTATATTAGTATTTATTTTAATGTCTTATTATGCAAAAATATGGTCTCTACATAGTAGTCTACTACAGAAATGAATATTGATTAAGTATCCAATTTAATGGAAGTGTGAGAATTTTTCGATCATAATCTTTAATAAAATATCATCAAATTGAAGATATTGAGGTTATTATAGTATCATTATATTAAAATAAATTGAGGGTTTTAGGAATAAATAAAATAACAACATTTGTTGATGAATGTTACATCTTCTTTAGGTATCCCTTTATGTATTTCACCAATTTAATTAATTATGATGATTTAAATCTAATTTGAGGCTTCTAGGATGAGGTAAGGGAAGTTGACGGTCTATTTGGGTTGTTTTGGGATGAGGCAAATGGCTTTAGTGGTGTTAATAGGTGTGGGGGTGAGACACCAATTGTAGTAGAGGAGAAGTGGCATTCTAGTAAATACCAAAAGGGTAACACTATTGGGAGTATCCCATAAATCATGTGCCATAAATAATGATCTATATTATTTAAAATTGGTCATATGGTAGAAATATAAGCATAAAATTGGTTTTTGAAAATTTTATTGTACATTGTTCTCCTTAAGTGTAATGTTCAGTCCCTTTGTAAAATTATTTTTATCTTAATCGCTATGATTAATTTTAACTCTTTTTACTAATAAGTTATTAATAAAATATGGAATTGTTATAAATTATAAATTATTTTGATTAAAAATAATGAATAAAAGTTTCAAAAATTATAATCATATGTGTGGTAGAAATTAATTATATATTAATCTTGTAGATGGTATGAAAAAACTGTTTTTTAGTGTGAAAATACTCACACCTATGAAATGTTTTTATATCTAATTTTAAAGAGAAATTGATTATTACAATATAATTTTTATTAATAAATGTGTAAATTCACTATGTATTGTTTTATGAAAATTAATGATATAATTTAGTCTTATAAATTTCTTAGATGAGAAGTCTATTTTCAATTAAAATTCATTATTTTCGTTATTCATAAGAAAACTAAACTTGTTACAAAAATACCAAAAATTATTCATAAGTTAAATTTAATATTATTCCTTAAAAATTATTAATTTTTAAAATATAATTTATAAATGTTAAATATTTAATTTTAAAATAATTGAACCATTAAAAGGCAGTCAAAATTCATTTTTGAAAAATACATCTTCTTATGCATAAAATTGAATTTATTTTTCTTTATTTTCGTGAAAACTAATATGAATATCACATAGATGATTGCATATATAATATATATTTATTTATTTAAAATATTTCAAGATAATTGTTATTATTAATTTATTATGATAAAACATTTTTGTGCATAGTTTTTTTCAAATATAGAATTTCATTATTTTCAAGTAGTTCTTACTCTAATTTATAATTAATTAGAAAATAATAATTCATTTTTTATAAATTTTTAATCTATACATTCATAATTAATTTTATTTTATTCATAACATCCATTCAAATGGCTAGTTGATAACTTTTATAATGTTTTAATTACAATACTATAAGTATATTGTATTTCGATGAAACTTGGTGTTGTGTATAACAAAAGATATCAATGGGAATCATTATTGTATATAACAAAAGTCCAACATATGGTTCCATGTACCAAATTATGAAATCATTGCTTTGTAGAGGAAAATCATACCTTGTTGGGGAATGCAATGCAAGCCATTAATGAATTATATTTAATTTTTATAAAAATAATAATAAAACATGTGGTGTAAAAAACACTGACTCGGGGTTAATAAACATTTTTTGTGTATCAAAACAATTTTGAACAAAAATATACTTATAGATATGAAAGAATAAATTAATGTAGTTGTATATTTTTTTATTAGTAATAGAGATAGTGTTTCTTCATTAGAGGTCAAAAAAAATTGAATTTTGACGAGTGGTTTGATACTAGGATCTGTAAATAATTATCTTAATCTATAAATAAAAGAAACTTTTATTTAAATATCCAATTTAGTATATTAAAAATAATATGGTTAAGGTTTATTCTTTTCAGAACTGACTTTAGTGTCAATTCCATAAATATATGATTGAGAAATTCACAGAGAGAAACCATTGAGAAGGATTATTTCACTCATTAAATTATGAAATTAGTGTAATGTTTATAACTAGTTAATTTATAAATAATAATAAAGGTACTTTTGGAATTAAAGGATAAATATATTGTGTATTATGGTATATAAAACATAGTGACATATGTTAACCACTGAGTACACAAGAAATTAGTGGTAATATGTACATCACTAATTTTATTGATGACTTTAGTCTATATGTTTATATGTATCTAAGGAAAAAAAATATGAAACATTTGAAAAGTTAACTGATTTAAAAATTTAAGCACATAATCAACTATGAAGAGTAATAAGATTCTATGATTGGAATTGGTAGTTTAAAACTTATGTTAGGAATTCCTTGACCATTAATCAAAATCCACAATTATTCCAAAAATCATTCCATTGTGAACAAAAAAATAGAATTATGTGTATAGTATGAAGAATCATACCTTACATAGCATGGTTTCATCAATGATAAATTTATATAACCTTACTATTACATTACTGGGTTATGCACTAGAAAAATCTAGATTGATAAAAAATCACATTCTACATAAGTATTCATAAAATAACTATATGAGGCGTGAACTAATAAATGTCTAAATATGTATTTCTTTATTATTTGAGGTTTTAAATCCCTCATATTATGATTTAAATTATCAAAACAAGGACTAATGATTAATATATAATTATTTTTTATTTATCTTAAGGAAACTATGGGTAATTATTTTTATAAACAAATTGGAAAAAACAATTCTGGACTATTAGGTATATTTCTTTCAGATGAATCATATTAATTGATGTATCAGTGGAAAGAAGTGTAATATGGAGAATTTAAATACTAATTAAATGTAATTTTCTTGATATATAGTATTGACTCTTTCTATCAATAACATTGGAATAATAGTTGAATAATGTTACACATAAACCATGATGTTATTGTGGGATTCTTGAATATATCATTATATGTGGATTTTTCATAGAAAATTATGATGAGGTATTGTTTATAGGATATGAACCTACCATATTCAAGGAACTATTGAGTGTTATGGTTATTTGAAATTTCCAATATCAATATAATCTGAAATGCACTTCATGTACCCTATCAAATTTTAGAACATAGTGTATTATCAAAAATGGGTAAAAAATAAATGTTTAAAGGGGGTTTCAAATAATTAAATAAAAATTTATTATATATTTTCCACATATATAGAAAAATTTCTGGGAATGGGATACAAAAAATTACCATACATTCTACAAAGAAACCATTTCATTGATAGAGTTGAAAAAAAATTCCTTTACCATAATTTATTCAATGATGTGTATGTGATACAACCTAATGGTTATTAATTACCATATGATCATGATAAGTTATACAAGATACCACTATCCACTTATGTATTGAGTGAATTATCTTATAGTTGAAATATTTGATTTTATGATACAATCAAAGATTTTGGGTTCATAAATAACAAGAATGATTATTTTGTATAAAATTGAATATGTTGAGGTACAATGGTAATTTTGTTTTTTGTATGGAGATAAAATACTAATTATTTAGAATTATATCCCAACACTTCACCATTAAAAGTTTTGGTTGGTTATGTTATTCTCAATGAATAACATGGGTGAATATTCCAACATATTGTGTAAGATTATAAATGGAGATAGATATAATAAGATACATGGAATCAATTAGGTATCATACATCCATAATGGAATGAACTAGTATTTATAAAAAAATCTTCCAGAATGAATGTATGTTATATTATATTGTTTTAAAAACATATAATATAAAGAATAATATGAACACCACATTATTTCATTAATAAAAATTTCTAAATTATATGTTAATTACACAAATGAAATGAAAATAATTACAATGGGGAAAATATAAACCATAAAATGTAGATTTTCAAAATTTGGATCATCATAACTCCTTAAAATATTTCTCCCATGAACAATACTCTACAATCGAAGAATATTAGAAAATTAATCAACATTTTGAAAAAAAATATTGAAACATGGGGTAAATTGAGGTAAATAGAAAATTAATTAGTTGATATGTATTTATAGGATGTAATACAATTCTTTGAATTGCGATATTACCAACTGAATAATAACCTGAATTTATGGAATATGAATATGACCGTTATAAAAAGTAACCTGACTATTGGAATAGTAAATTGACCATAAAATATTATAATTTCATATAAATAATATTTATCCTATTAAATTTATGAAAATATAAATATTAAATTTCTATAAAAAATACAAAACTATAAAACCAAATGAAATTATAATCATATTTTTTATGACATGGAATATAACTTGTTTTTTAAAAATAATTTCATATTAATAATTAATATTTACTATTTTATAAAATTATTTTGATAAAATGAATTTCACTTTTATTTTTATGGTTTAATTTTTTTTAGTTTTTATTATAATAAAAAGTTACTAAAATTTCAAGGTGAATAGTAAAAATACGTTTTTTATGTAGCTAGTGTCTTTTAATTACATCATCCATGATGTAATAATTTCATAATCAATTATATTACTATTGGCTAAAACCAAAAATGTTTTATTATGATAAATTAGTTTTTAAAAACAATTTACTTTTATTCCATACATTAAATGTGTTTTTCATTTTCTAAAACAAATCCCTCAAATAAATAATTTTTCAATCTTAGTTTTCATTTTCATAAAATAATGAGTTATATTATAAAAATATCTAAAAGTCATAAACTCATTATATTTTATTAAATATAGTTTTAAATATCATTAATATCCCTATTAAAATTTTTATAATGTAAATTATATTTTATTCAGTATTTTTAATAAAATATCTATCCTCATGTATAAATATCCATTATCCCACCACTCAGTAAAAAACATCACTATCACAAACTAATGAAAAATATCTACCAAAATTCCATCTATTAAGAAACATATAATCCTTTTAGATATTATGGATTCATTGAAATTCAAGCATTCAATGACCTTATTGTCTTAGAAAATAAGCAACATCATGAAGATAGTAAGATTTCATAAACATTTTATCTCATTATCCTCTTATCATTCTAATTAACTATATTTCCTTCAATCCCAAACCATTTTAAATGATATAATTTGTATTTTAAAATTAAATTAATTATGAAAACTTATTTTAAATATTATATTTTTTTATATACTGTATTTCATACATCTCTTTCCCCATCTTTTGGAAATATCTAAATAATTGTCGATTAACCACCTTGAATGAAATTTGAAACACTATTCTTATCATAATTGTCATGGATATTTAATATGAAAACATATTTATATATAATTAAATTTATTTTAATATTCTATATTTAATGTTTATAATTTATAAATTACCTTGAAAAAATAATGTAATTGAAATAAGGGAGGATATTTTAATGAAATCACGGCATCAAAAGAATTCACGTTTAACATAGACTATTACAACATAAATTAAATTTATTATAATGGATAAATCATGAAATAAATGAATAAAATATATTTATTTTTTCATATGTTAATAAGAAAAATTTTATTATAATATACGTATACATGAAATGAATCATAATTGGATTTAATTTGCCGTGATTCTGGAACCCAACTCTTTATTTTTAGGTTATCCACTTTTTCATATTATTTTATGTATCAATATTCTAAAAATATCCATAAATTTCCCTAACACTATTATTTTCTAATTATTCCATGCGATATACATTTCCCTACCATGTGCACACAATTTCAAATCCAATTTCATTGATTTTTCAAAGAGGCTATATTTTCTAAATAATTACATTGATTTATCTTGAGCTGTTTCTTCTCCAAACAAGATTGATGATTTTTTAAGACTAAATTTGAACACATATCATTATTTTATATCCCAAATTTTTTTTAATTAATTTATTATTTGTTAAATATTTAAGAAACCCATTCCTTTACATGGGTTTAAACCATGATATTGTTTTATATATGTTATCTTTCTTTAAGGAATTCATCCTTATGAGAATTATATAATGTGATGGGTGAACCCTGAATTATATAGACTATAAATTCATGGGGTAATTTTTTATATCTTATATGGGTATTAATATTTTATAGGAAAATGAATCTATATTTATTCACAATTATGATGTTAGGATTTATACAAATATGTTATACATGAACATGATGTAATATGTGGGCAAACAAAATGTGTACTATTTACCCACTATGTTATTATGTTTCATTATTATTTTTCATCCTTAGTCCATGAATTTTCCAAATGATCAATTAATTATTTTTATAATTATCCCTTTATTATGATATGGTTATAATTTTTATATTTTACTATGAACTATTGATTCATGCATCTTATTTTTCCAATGTAATCTGTAACACCCTAAGATTTTGGGGATATCTTCTTCAAAGTAATATAATATTTCGATATTTTTCATTTCTTGAAACACAAAAAATATCTTTTCACTAAGTAAAACATTTATTTCATATATTTATAACACTGTGTATGTTACACTCAATCCCAACTTGGAAAAATTTATATGAAACAAAAATGATAGAATATATTAAATTCAAGATCTACCTTCCTTGATCTCTTGCATAACACACAAGACCGAGAGTTACCTAACTATATTATATTATAAAAAATATTATTACAGTTGAATATTACCTAGGAATTAATTTTGTAGATATGAAATAATGTTCTATAAATTATTAAAATTTGTTGTTTACATAAATATAATATGAATTCATATTTTAGAAATTAATGAATATGAACCCGAATGAATATAGATGAAAATATTATTATTATCAGAAAGCTATTCTAAACTATAAAATAAATTACTTAAAATTTTTAAGTTATATTAAAGTAATACATATTTTACATAATCAATAAATTATTTTTGATATTTATCCAATATACATTATAGAAATATGATTGGAAGAAACCCAATTTTAGGCATACAAAACTTTGTTTTTATAACTCTTGTTTTACAAACTATTAAGGGTGAACCCATTTTGAATCCAATTTTTGTAAACTTTATAGATTTTATGTTTAAAAATAATATTTATATTTGGAAGTGAAAAATAAAATTTTGGTTTGTATTATTTTTTATTTTTATAAAAGGTTTCATGTTTTAATGAATAGTTAAAATTCTTGATTTTATATCAAAACTAATATTTCATATAACTTATTTATATTGATTAATTTAATTGTTAAATGGTTTCATAGTTTAGTTATATAATTTTATACCTATTAATCCAATTTAGGTCATTGAAACAAATTTTAAATTTAAATTGTACACAAAAACGTAGAATATTATTGGTCGTTTTTACTTGAAAACCCAACGGTGTCATCCGAACAATGAGATAATTTTTAAATTAATTTCCACATTCTCATTGATTATAATTTTTAAAAAATTATTTTTTATTCAGAGTAATCATTATTTATAGTGTAGAATAATTTCAATATTTTTATGATAAAAAAGACTGGTGAATGTAATTAAAATTAATTACATCAGTTAAGAGAAACAAATTGGTTAATAAAATACAAAACCATAAATTTAAGACCCAAAATGACATAGAAACATTTACCACGTCAAATTGATGTCCATATTTAGACCCTATAATAAATTTTATTGTCCTTTTTCTATTATTGGATCCACATGCAACATGAAAAATGTTGGTTGTATTATCTCATCAAGTATTTACAAGAGTTTTGGTCCTCCTCCACTATAAAGGCCCCAACATCTACCCATTCCTCACACATCTCAAACATTTAATTATTTTCTATTATCATTCCATTTAGCATAAAAAAAATCCTCTCATATTCCTTTAATCCTTCCTTTTGGATTAAGGCCTCTCAAGGAAGCATTTTGGCACCAACCAAAAAGAGTGACCCAATTAAGAGGTAACTTCTTCTCTCGATCACTTTTCCTTTATTTTCCTAACCAAGTCCTCCACTATCATTATTCCATTATTGTGCAAACAAACTAGTATAATACATATACTATTATGTTTTTATACAAATATTGTTTCCCAAACCTACACAAACCCCCATCTAATGGATATTTAACCTACTATTTCTATGCATGGAAAACTACAACATCAGGAAATGATGATTGTTCATTTTTCGTTTACTACAAATCCTAGTGGCCATTATGATGTAAAATCTATTTATAAATGTCGTATATTATATTTATTATGTATTTATTGTTATTAATTCCTTTTAAAACATACATATCTTTACATTCCAGTTGGTGTTAATATGGTTATATTGTTTGAGGAAGTGCGGACAACCACCCCCTCAATACAATGTGATTCATTCACAAACCGCATGGAATGTAGTGATGATGATTTTAGAGAAATTATATGATATATATCATATATTAATGATAATTTAATAATTATACACACACACACACATAAAAATATATATATGTGTGTGTCATTTTATATCATTTTTTCAACAAGAAAATAAAAAATTGAGACAACGTTGGTGCGTATGTACAGCTTACCAACCCCATGAACGGTGTATTCCATTTATAATTCATTATGATATATATTTTTATAATTTACATATACTTTATATATTTGATATTTATATCATTATTTACATTTTTTATCATGATATATTTTTAAGTACCAATGATATAACAAATTAAGAAACACGCGCAGAACAAACCGAATATTACCCAAAATGAAACCTTAACATAGGATAATTAACAGGTGGGTAATAGAAGTTCAAAATCCAAAAATTTAAGGTAATATATATAATAATATTATTCTTTAAAATATATACAATAAACTTATATTTTTTATACATGATGTTTGTATGAGTACGAAGAGAGTCAAGACACATGGTAAGGGTATTTCATCTCACTTTTAATTTATTTGATATACATGTAATGTTCACAACTTTTTCATTTTTTGTGGTGTATATAGTGGCCATTATATTATTCTATTAATATTATAAATTAATTTATGGTTATTCACATTTCCATTTGATGATCCTTGTTTTTGGGGTTTTAGCTATCAAATGTTATAGTATCAGTAAAACAGTTTTGTCTTAATTTAATTTCATTGAGACTCATGTATGTTTATGCACCTAAAAAAATTATTCAAGATATATATACTTTCATTTTTTATTAAAATAATATCAATATTTTAATTATATTTTATGATTCATTTAATTTCATTTTTTATAGTATGATACCATGTAACCTTGTTATAAGAGTTTATTGAGACAATATCATCCCTTTTCGAGATTATTTATGCTTCTGAATAAATTGATTAAATAATATTTTCCATATCTGAATAAAACTCAAGAGCTTCCTTATACTCTATTATTTCATGAAAAATTCATGTATTGGTACTATTTTATACTCTTTGGTACATAAGATAGTTAAAAATAGTATTTATGGAAGCCCGAAATTATCCACTCTTCGGTAGGATATCAATGTTTTCTAAAAACAGTTTCAAATAATATTATACAATTCTATTATAATATATAAAAGAAACTTTCATCCATTTTTTCTTTTACTAATCTCAAAAAATGAATATTCTTGTGAATTTATAATCAAGGAACTTCTCTATCCCTTTTGTATGTGCAAAAAGAATCTTCTTTTGACCCCATACGACATGTACGGATTTACTCATTGTCATTTATTCAAAGCTACAATTGTATTTTAAAAATGTAAAAATTCAATAAAATTTTATTAAAATAGATATTCAAAAAAAATGGTTTTCATAATTTAAAGAGCATTATTTATATGTTTTCAAGGAAAATTTCTTTTTAATTGTTTTCAATATTATTTTATATGTTTTCTTTTATAGTGGTTTTAAAAAAAATCATGATACTTTTATAAATTTTCAACATATTCCCGAAGAAAAAGTTTTTTAAAATATTTCGAAAAAACATTATATGTTTTCAACAAAAATGGTTTTCAAAATGAACTTTCTACTTCTATTGTAACACCCCAAGCTTCCACGATACGCTTCTCTTTCAATTATGCAATAGTTTTCATTGTACGCAAGTTCGAGATTCTAACACACTGTGAGCAATCAAAGTAGCCGTTATGAATAGTAATACCCACTTTTTAAAATTATATAAATTTTATATTTCAAATTGGACTTCATTTTTGTTTTCTGAATATCTAAATTATCTTAAGTTGAATTTTTTGTAATTTTCTGAGAACTTCCGATTTTCTATGAATTATAAAAATAATTAAAAACAACTTTTTAAATCAAAATAATTTATAGGGATAATTTATAATATTTTTTGGTTTTAAAGTATAATTAGAATATATTTGTACCATTTTATCCAATGGTGGTGATTAGAATTAATTTCACTTTGAAATTGGACATAAAAAATTGTCAATCTTTAGATATATAATGTTTCTTAAAAACACGCTATTTGTTGTGACAATGGGAATTAATTATTAAATTAAATAACTCAACTTATATGTTTTGAATTTTTTAAAATAGAAATCACTTTTGAATTTGGAATATCAATTATAGCTTAGGGTAAATTTTTGGTATTGTTCTGAAAAACATCGATTTTTGATGAATAGTGAAACCACTAAGTGGAAGTTAAAAAACTGATTTTTCGTTTAAATGAAATTTTACCACCTCTGTGATTTGAATTTCAAAGATCCGACATACATCATTTTCATTAAGAAGTAAAATGTGGTTCAATGGGATTAAAATAATTTTTTCTGAATAGTAACTTTAAATTTTATTAATCGATATTAAAGGTAATTAGTGTAATTTAAGGTAAAAATAATGTTATAATAATATAAAATTACCTTGACACATGTCCTACTCTTATTGGATGAGTCATGGCCGACCAAGACAATACATGGGACAACTTGGGGACCCCATGGAGCCACTTGGGTAAGAAAACGACATTAATAACTTTTTATTTAAAGTAAAAATAAAATTAACACAAACAGGGGTTGTTTTACTAAAACAATTATTACATGGGGTTATATAAGTTAAAATTTCGACTATAAATATTCATTGGAAATATAAAATGATTTCCTACATCATGATATTAGTTTTATAATTTTTAGACATTAAATAAATTAATTTTTTTATGACACCATGCTGATGCAGCGATTACCTCATTAATTAACGATTTAAATAAAATGAAAAGTTAATGTAAAATAGAAGACATAAACTTCTCAAAAACCCATTTTATCGGTTGATTTCGAACCCTTATCACCTTATCCTCGAAATATATATTTGTGGGACCTTTAAAATCCAAAAATCATTATATAATAATGTAACATTTCATGACTTTCCAAGAGTGCCCCTCCTGTCCTCTTATAAAAGGCCCCCAACTCTACCACCTTATTCACACTTTCAAGCCATTTGGCTCGGAAAACCTCTGCCCAAATACTCTCTAAAATTCCCTCTATTACTCCTAGAAGCCTCACTTTGGGATGACGTCTTCCCAAGGAAGCCTTTGGCTCAAATCAAAACGAGTTACCCGATTTAAAGCTAATGTCTTCACTTGTGTTCTTTTGTTTTATTTTGCTCCTCCAACCCCTTAAACTATTTTTATTCCTTTATTTTGTAACATAACCAGTATCTTAAATATACTTGGATTTATTTATGAGAAATATTTTATTTACACTTACACGCACCATCGTCTAATGGTTAAAGAACATACTGTTTCTGTGGGTGGTGAATTACTGCCTCACGAAAGGATGATTATTCAATTTTCTTTTAACACCTCTCATGGTGGCCATTAATATGTCACTATATTTATATATGATATATATGATTTTTATGTTTTCCTTATGCTTCTTTTTTTTTAATTTATGGAATACCTTTATTATTTCCATTATGGGTAAATGCGATAATTTCATTTTAGGAAGTACAGAATACCGCACCCTCAAGTGATTTGAATCTTTAATGCCATATGTGGGATGTAAAAAGGATGGAGTAAATGATATTATATATGATATTATAATGGAATTATAATATACCTTTATATCATTATGATTTCATTCCATTAAATATGAAATAGAAATGAATGTAGCGTTCATGCGTATGTACGGATTACCGTCTCCATGAACTGTGCATTTCATTTCTTACCTCTAAATGTTATGTTATATTATAAATGCACGTATCTACTAGATATATTTGATATATATGATATCTACATAATTAATATGATTCTGGAGATAATGTATATTTTACCACATGAACAACTTGTAATTATAAGAATTTTATTTTTAACTCAAGTACAAAAGATCGACAAAACGACCGTTATTAACTTAAATAATTACATAATGTTCATAAAATGGTAATAAGTGATTTAAAATTAATAATGAACTTGAAAAAGGTTCTTAAGAAAGTATAAATTAACTCTGGTTTATTATTCAGGAGATTAAATAATGATCGAGTCAAGTCGGACACGGGGTAAGGGAACTTCTTAACCCAATTCCCATTCTTTGGGTTGAACTTATCTTTCTTATTTATGTTGTTATTTGATTATGTGAGAAATGAATTTTTATATCTTATCATGTATTTGTACTTTTTTATGTGAGCTTATAGTGAATACACATGAGCGATCTATTTTATTTAGAAAATTATCTTTGTCAGGGACCTAGTCTCAATCTCCTTTCATTGAGGCATATTTTGTTTTATACACAACGTTATTTTATACGGTGTATAAACCCATTTTACTTTTACAGTTATTAAAAATGAATCTTTTTTATACAAAGTGTTTTACTAAATGAAAAAAGGGAATGTTTTTTTGTCGTACGTATGCGGCGACAACGACTTCTCCGCCACCGTGACCATTATTTGAGTTTCGGCTTCCTCTACAAGCCATAACTTTCTTTCAATGAAAAATAAATACTGTTTTTTTATTTTGGTATTGAAAATGGTTTTGAAAGTGTTTTTATTATATCAATGTGTTGTATTGATATCTTGTGACTGAAATGTGTAAATTTTATGTTTCTTTTATTCATGTTTTATGTGATACGATTATGTTATGGTTTATAGTATGTTTAAACGTGTTCATATGAGGAATGAATTGGACTTAATATGTGACGGGTGGATCCCGCTATAGCTCCTAGATTCATCGGTAGGTCTCATGAGAAAAACTATTGTCTTGGCACAAGGCCTTGACAAAATCTTATTTATAGTCTTGGAACAAGGCCTTGGCTACATGGTTATGATAGTCTGGCATTATGCATTCCATAATTATGAAAGTGGTTATTGATATTGCATGTGATTATTCGACGAGTAGAATATCCATGTGAATAAGTAAATGGAATTATTTCATTTTAATTTTTCCATATTATGATGAAGTTCATGTTTAAAAGGATTTTGTTTCAGTTATACATTGCCTTAAATGTTTATGTTTATTTATGAAATTTTCCGCTATATTGTTATCCTTACTGAGCATCTGAGTTCACCCCTTTCAATGTTTTAATTTTTCCAGGATGTCATGAAGTATTTTATGAATGACCTGCAGGGATAGTATGAAGGGAATATGAGTGTGGACTATGAAGACTATGTTATTGTAGTTTTTCAATTTATGATGTAATGTAACATTTATGAATGTATCTAATGTTTACAAGGCTACTAAACTAATCGGTCTTTTGTGACATGATCATTTGTGATCATGCCAATGTTACGTAATAATGTACCGACTCTGGGTAACTGCATTCAGGGCGTTACAGTTGGTATCAGAGGAAGTTTAGTACTAACCTTGAAAGCTAGATATAGATAAACTCTGATTAGAGCACATAGCCCTAAGATAAACTTTGAGGATTAGTATAGAAGAACTTCATTGAATTTTGGTAAAGTATAGATTTTGTGTATTTTCTGAGCAATAAATACTTGTCTGGATACGAGCAAGTAGAGGTGGCTCTGGCATAGTTGTACCTAGGGGTAATACCCAAAAACACCGCTTTGAGCTAGACTCGAACGATAACTGGTGCACGACAATGGGCCTTACTACACTCTTGGTTACGACACTTCTGGGGAATATGCTTAGGATAATTCTCATTTTATTTATAAACCATTATTAAGGGTTTATGAGTATATGCTTCCTCAATTAATTTTTTTATGATTATAGATTATATCCATAAACTATTAAATTTATGTTAAGTGTATTACAAGTATGGAATTATGTATTTTGATTCATAAACTGATCTAGTTTATGTCATTGTTTAGAAATGGCACCGAGTCGAAGGAATGGAAATTGTATCAATACACACACTCCATGTAGGGATTACCCTCCTACTCAAGATAATTATAGTGAGATGGTGATACAACTGGTGCTGATCAACTTATCACCATATTGGGAAAACTCACCCAGGTTATGAATAATAACCTTGCTCTTATGGACCACCCTGATCCACAACGTGGAGGATCAATGTTAGTCCGCTTCATGAGGAAAAAACCACCAAAATTCAATGGGAGTACAAATCCCTTAGTAGCTGAGCAATGGATAAATTCCTTAGAAAAAATATTCCATGCCTGAGGAGTAGTGAAAGAGAAATGGTTATGATTGCGGTTTACCACCTCACTGGAGATGTTGACCAA
The DNA here is from genome assembly GCA_963277665.1 of Viscum album. Lineage (NCBI taxonomy): Eukaryota > Viridiplantae > Streptophyta > Magnoliopsida > Santalales > Viscaceae > Viscum > Viscum album. The sequence continues at coordinate 497,769,865 of OY728132.1, forward strand.
TGGTGTTCATTGATTCAAAACACAAAGGAAGATGATGAAGTTTCAAATATGGAATGGAGGGAGTTCAAAGAGATTTTCTTAGAAAAATACTTCCCTCGTGACCATCGAGCAGATATGGAAAGGAAATTTCTGAGTCTGAGACAAAAGGAGGATGACAATGTCGCAAATTATGAGGCTAACTATACAAGGTTAGTGAGGCATGCACCAAATTATATGCGTAACCCAATAAGTAAGATTGATCATTTATTTGATGGGTTAAAATCGTTTCTTCGTCGATCCTTAGTCTCACAATCTTTCTCGTCGTACGAAGATATTGTATCATGTGCTATCAAGATAGAAAAGTAATTCTCTAAATCTTATGACAATAAAGTAAAGTAATAGAATAAGAGAACGGTGGAACAAGAGATAGATAAAGGGAAAAGGGAAAGAAGGATTTTCCATTATGTGATAATTGTGGGAAGAATCACCCCGATACTTGGCTAAAAGGAATGGGATTTTTTTATAAATGTGGACAAAAAGGTCACCAGGCTCGTGATTGCAAGGGAAAGAAAGAGGCTATCAATTTTGAATGCTACAATTGTAGGGAAATGGGTCATTATGTAACTGAATGTTCTAAGCGTCAGGGAAAATTACCTCAGAAAATGCCAGGGGATCAAGGCCAATCTTATGCTGTTACAACAGTTGAAGTGGAATAATTAATGTATTGGTGCTTTTGGACTCAAGGATTATATTCTGGTTATAAGAATAATGTGATATATATAAGGATTGTACTGTAGTACTTGTTGTTTTCATTAAGGTTTTAATATGATGAAGGTAATAATATTTTTAGTATGTGACAATAAGAGAAACTTTACTTTGTTTGGGGAATCTGATGTTACAATTGATTTTGGAATTTAGAGACCTTTTAGAGAAAGTGTGGATAAAGGTATTTTGGATAACCACAAAGGTTGTAATAGATTAATTTGAAATTTGGATAGTATTGTTTGAGGTTAATACATTTCTGAAGATTAAATTTGTAATATTATAATACTATAGTTTTAGGAAATAGACAACCTGCAGGTTGGGGGATAACCCATTGCGTCGGAAAAAGCTGTAGGAATCGAACCCACAACCATAGTGCAACCGGCCTTTATTACCTACCACTAGCCTATATGAAGTCCCTGGTTATTACAAAATATTTTTCCTAATCTAAATGGTATGTGTTATTATTTAGAACCTTGTAGGATTAGGATAAATATAATATTTTTGAGTTTTATTATCTTTTTGAGGGAATGATGATTTTGTGGTAGAAATTAGTTGAAGGTTGAAACACTACTTGTAATATATATATATATATATACACCTCTCTCTTATACTATGAATAAATTAATACTTAAACTTTAGGAAAGGGATGTTAAAAAAATGTGTTATCTTAATACCTTATGTTTTGTTGAACTGATGATATTTTAAATCACCATAGATTGAAGGCTTTGAGGCCCTCAATATTACAATTGTTTGTGATTGATGACCACAATTAATCCCTAAAAATATTTATGTTTTCCCTCCAATTATTTGTCTCTAATTTCCACCATTGTTCTCCTAATCGAGATCATAATTTGGTGGTGACTTTTTCATTTTTCTTTCCCTCTTATTAAGGATAAATTTTATTAACCTTATTTCTGATATAGGTTTTGTAACGCCCCGACCCCAGCTACCCAGAGTCGGTGCATTATTACATAACATTGGCATGATCACAAGAATGATCAAATCTCGAAAGACCGATTGGTTTAGTAGCCTTGGAAACACTAGATATAATCATAAGTTTTACATTACATCATAAAATGAAAAACTACTACAACAACATAATGTCTCCATAATCCACACTCATATCCCCACATAATATCCCTGCAGGTCATTCATAATTTACTTCTTCACTTCCTGGGAAAAATAAAACATATAAAAGGGGTGAGCTCAAATGCCCAGTAAGGATAACAAAATAGCGGAAAGTTTCATCAATAAGAATAAACAATTAAGGCAATGTATAACTAAAACAAAAGCCTTTTAAACATGAACTTTCAACATGGTATGGCATAAATAAAATGAAACAATCCATTTACTTATTCACATGGATATTCTACTAATCGAATAATCACATGCAAAAATCAATAACCACTTTCATAATGTTGGGATGCATAATGCCAGACTATCATAACCAGATAGCCAAGGCCTCGTGCCAAGACTACAAATAAGATTTTGTCAAGGCCTTGTGCCAAGACACTAGTTTGTCTCATGAGTCCTACCGATGCATCGAGGAGCTATAGCGGGCTCCACCCGTCACTTATTAAGTCCAATGCATTCCCATATGAAAAGGTTTAAACATAACATAAACATTCGTATTAAAACTAGCATACGAAATGTCAATAATTTCACCATAAACTATGAATGGTATAAAAATAGCACATCCATAGTCAAACATATCACAAAACCTTCAATACAATATAGAATTTTTGTATCATAATAAATCAACTTCAAATAATCTTAAAATCCATCAAAGGATGTTGACATAGATGAAATCAAAATTCTTTTTAAAGAAATATCTCCTTTTATTTTGAAATCATTTAAGACCCATATAAAATAAAACATTTTCTTTGAAAATATTCTTATAATCTTGTAAGGAAAACTTTGAAGATTTTATAACGGCGTAAAATAACCGCACCCGCCGTATAAGTTAAAAAAATCATTCTTACCTCAATTCTGTCGAAAAGGTTAAAAAGGACCTTGTTTTGAAAACGACGGAAAGATTCCTTTATAAACCTCTTATAAAAAGTCAAACAAGGGTATAAATGACTTTAACCCATATTCTTGTAAATAGTAAAAATGTTTTGAAGTACATTTTTAAAAAACATGGATGTGGATGATAAAGATATCCCAGTAGATTATTACGTATAAACAACCTCGGATAATGAAGAGATTGCGAAATAAACCCTTACCTTGTACTTTTCCTTTGTTGGGGTCGGTTAACCTCTTGTATAATGGTGAAATAATTGTTATTAAATTATACAAGAATCATATACATTAATATGATATCATATATGATCTTTTAACATTGCTTTATTAATAATATCTTAGTATTATCGTCGTTTCAGGTGATAATCGATTCGTTCTTCTCAAATGTTTGGTTACGTAAGACATGTTTGTAATGGATAGATTAAATCTTATTCATAATCAGAATGATATTAACATTATTTTTAACCCTAAAATGAGAATAAGACTTGAATGGATACGATGGAGGATGGATCTCACCGCGTTCGTGGAGACGGTAGTCCGTACGTACGCACGAATGCTACTTCCATTTAATTTTTATTTTAAAAGAATTGAATCCAAATGATACATAGGTATATTACTATTTCAGTATAATATAATATTTTATATATGTTACTTAAGTTCATTAACACCATCCTTTATACGTTCCATGTGTGGTATGAACGAGTCATATCATTTTAAGGGGGCGGTAGTCCGCACTTCCTCAAATGAAATTATCGTATGTATATACAACATGAAACGAATAATGGTATGAAATAAAATGGAATTACAGAAGCTTATATATAAAATATATATCATTAATATCATATTTAATTACAGTTCCATCATAATGGCCACCATGAGAGGCGGTAAGATGTATTTGAACAATCATCGTTTCGTGAGGCGTTAGTTTTCCATCCACAAAAACATTATGTTCATCATCCATTAGATGGAGTTGTGTGTATGTGTAGTTTGAATCCTTCTTATAACAACATCCTAGTATATTGAGGATACTGGTTTTGTTACAAAAGAAAGGAAATAAAAAGAGTTTGGGGTTGGAGAAGCAAAATAAAGGAAAATAATTTAAGAGAAATCGTTACCTTTAATTTAGGTAACTCACTTTGGTTGGAACCAAAGGACTTATTGAAATGATTTCTTCCTAAGGGGAATCTTCAAGGAGGAGGAGAGAGATGTAGGGAGCTTAGTTGTGCAGAGTTTGGACGAGCCAAGTGGCTTGAGAGGTGTGAGGAATGAGTAGAAGTGGTCTCCTTTTATAAGGTAGAAGAGGGGCTCTTTAGGAAAGAGTGAAAGTATTACTTTATAATATAATTATATTCGGTTTATAATGGTCCAAAAATCATTTAGGTCGATGATAAGATGACTAATATTCTAAATAACATCAACCAATAAGAATTGGACAGGTTTTAGATAATAGTTTAATCATTATAATCTTATTTATTTAAATGATTTATTAATGAGGTAAACATTGCATCATTATTGTGTCATTAATAATTTAAATTATTTGATGTCTAAAAATTATAAATAAAATATAATTATGTAGAAAATCTCTTTATCTTTCTAATGAATATTTATAATCGAAAATCCAACATGTATAACCCTATGTAAAAATTGTTCTTCTAAAAGATGTAAGCTTATGCCATTTTTATTTTTATTTTAACTTTATTAATATAAAGTGTCCCTACCACATACAAGTGGCTCCAAGGGGTCCCCAAATTGACCCAAGGATGCTCATGGTCGGGTATGTGTCCACCAATAAGGTTAGGACACGTTTTAGGTTAATGTTTTATTATTATAATATTATTTTTTAACCCTTATTTACCGGATTTACCCTTAACTATGGTAAATAAAATATTTACCACAGTAATTATTCAAAATGTCTAAAAATAAAAGTTACCTATTTACACAATTTGGAAATCCTTATTCCAAATATGGAATCCATTTTTCTAATTTCAAAACACAGAAATGGCAGAAATTAATTTAAAATTAATTCCCGCTGTCAAAACAAAAAGCGTGTTTTTAAGAGGTAATAACTATCAAAAGATTGACACTTGTTTATGTTCGGTTTAATTGTAAAATTATGTCCAATGACCAACATTATATTAAATGGTAAAAATATATTCTAAATATACTTTAAAACCACTCAAATTCATAATTTATCACTATTAATTATTTTCATTAAAAAAGTTGTTTTTAATTAAAATTTAGTAATTTTCACTATTCATCAAAATATGAAAGTTATCCGAAATGTACCAAAATTTAACCTTAGGCTAAATTCGATATTCCGAATCCAAAAATGAAGTCTATTTTGAAATATAAAATATATATGATTTCAAAAAGTAGGTATTACTATTCACAACGGCTATTTTAATTAGTTGTGGTGTGTGTTAGAACTCGAGGTTGCGTACAACACACGCTATCGCATTATTCGAAGGGAAACGTACCGTGGAAGCTTGGGGTGTTACATTCTCCCCTCCTTCAAATAATTGCGTCCTCGCAATTTCTAGGGTATTACTTCAAAAAAATACTCGGGTGGTTCTTCATCATAAGTTCCTCGGGTTCCCACGTTGCCTCTTCCATCTTATGATTTCTCCACAAAACTTTTACCAGACGTGTCGTCCGGTTTCTCAGTACTTGTTCTCTTGTATCAAGAATCTTGACAGGCTCTTCACAATAAGACAGATCGGGTTCCAGTTCTAATTCCTCATAGGTGAGTACATGCGTTGGGTCAGGCATGTATTTTCTCAATAGAGATACGTGGAACACATCGTGAACTTTGGAGAGACTTGGCGGCATTGCCAATCGGTAAGCTACAACCCCAATTCGTTCTAGAATTTCGAAAGGTCCGATGTACCTGGGACTCAATTTACCTTTCTTACCAAAACGTATGACTCCCTTCCATGGAGATACCTTTAGGAAAACATGATCACCAACCTGAAATTCCAAATCCTTCCTTCGATTATCGGCATAGCTCTTCTGCCTACTTTGAGCTGCTTTGATGTGATTTTGGATTACCTTCACCTTTTCCACCGTTTCCTCCACCAGTTCTGGGCCTACAAGTTTTCTTTCACCAACGTCATCCCAACAGGTTGGTGTACGACATCTCTTTCCGTATAACGCTTCATATGGTGCCATCTGAATACTTGAATGGAAGCTATTGTTATAGGAAAATTCTACCATTGGTAAATATTGATCCCACATACCCTGAAAGTCAAGTGAGCAAGATCTCAACATGTCTTATAAGGTTTGAATAGTCCGTTCTGATTGTCCATCTGTCTGAGGGTGGTAAGCAGTGCTCAAATGAAGTTCAGTATCCAGGGATTTCTGAAGACTTTTCCAAAATCTTGAAGTAAAATGGGGATCACGATCAAAAACAATCGATAGGGGTACTCCATGAAGTCTCACAACTTCATTAATGTATAGTCTTGCTAGACGTTCCAGGGGTAGATCTTCTCTTATAGCAAGAAAATGTGCTGTCTTGGTAAGACGATCAACAATAACCCATATTGCATCGTTCCTTCTAGGAGTCTTTGGTAGCCCCATGACAAAGTCCATCGTAATATTGTCCCATTTCCACTCCGGTATAGGAAGAGGTTGCATGACTCCTCCAGGCTGTTGCCTTCCAGCTTTCACTTGTTGACAAACCATACATCTTGACACAAAATCAGCAATCTCCCTCTTCATATTGTCCCACCAAAAATGTTCTTTCAAATCTCTATACATTTTGGTTCTCCCAGGGTGAATAGAGAAATTGGAACTATGAGAATCATCCCGCAATTCCCTTTTTAGATCAGGTATATTGGGAACACAAAGTCTCTTCCCGAATTTCAAAATTCCATCTTCATACACAAAGTCTCTCAATCTCCCATCATTCACAGCTTTAATCTTCTTCTGAAATTCATCATCATTGGTCTGAGAACTCTTAATCCTTTCTAGTAAAGATGGTTTGGCAACCATTTGAAAAAGCATTGATGTTTCACCTTCCCTGGTTATTCCCATGTCCATCTTCACTAGATCCATGAAAATTGGATCCCTTTCAATTCTCATATTGTTCAAAACTCCATGGTTTTTTCTACTCAAAGCATCTGCCACCTTGTTTGCCTTCCCTGGGTGGTAGTGTATCGTACAATCATAATCCTTGAGTAATTCAAGCCATCTCCTTTGCATCATGTTGAGTTCTTTTTGTGAGAAAATATACTTCAAACTCTTGTGATCAGTATAAATCTCACATTTTTCACCATAGAGGTAGTGCCTCCATATCTTCAAATAAAAGATCACTGCTGCTAACTCGAGATCATGAGTAGGATAGTTTTGTTCATGAATTTTCAACTGTCCTGATGCATAGGCAATAACTCTATCATTCTGCATAAGGACACAACCAAGTCCTTTCTTCGATGCGTCACTATAAATAACAAACCCATCATTCCCAGATGGTAGAGTCAATATAGGAGCATTGACTAATATTCTCTTCAGTTCTTCGAAACATTCTTCACACTCTTTTGTCCAAACAAATTTAACCCCTTTACGTGTGAGCTTCGTTAATGGGTTAGCCAAACGGGCAAAATTCTGGACGAAACGTCGATAATAACCTTCCAAGCCAATAAAACTACGTACCTCAGTTATACTCGTAGGTGCTGTCCATTCTTGGATTGCCTTGGTCTTAGAAGGATCAACAGAGATTCCATCTTTAGAGACAATATGGCCAAGAAAAGAAATCTCCTGAAGCCAGAATTCACACTTGCTAAAGTTCCCATATAATTCATGCCTCCTCAGAGTCTTCAAGATAATGCGCAAGTGATTTTCATGATCTTCGTAGGTTTTGGAGTATACCAAGATATCATCAATAAATACCACCACAAATTCATCGAGATACTCCTTGAAAACTCTATTCATCAGATCCATGAATACAGAGGGTGCATTAGTCAATCCAAACGGCATTACAGTAAACTCGTAATGCCCGTACCTGGTTCGAAATGCTGTCTTCGGAATGTCTTCCTTCTTCACACACAACTGATGGTATCCAGATCGAAGGTCAATCTTTGAAAAGTATTGACCTCCATGCAGTTGGTCAAATAAATCATCAATACGAGGTAGGGGATACTTGTTCTTTATCGTTATAGCATTGATCTCCCTGTAGTCGATACATAACCTCATAGATCCATCTTTCTTTTTAACAAAAAGAACAGGGGCTCCCCATGGAGAAAAACTAGGGCGAATAAATCCCTTATTACTCAATTCCTCTTGTAGTTTCTTTAGTTCTACTAACTCTACAGTGGCCATTCTATAATGGGTCTTCGATATAGGCCTTGATCCAGGAATCAAATCAATGGAAAACTCAACTTCTCGTTCTGGAGGATGTCCAGGTAAATCTTCTGGAAATACATCTACAAATTCTTTCGCAACAGGTACATCCTCTATTTGAACATTCCTTTCCCCACCGATAGTTACTTCATTCTCTTCCTCCCCAATAATTGAATTTAGTTGAGCTACTGGGGGGTGGATCTAAATAAGAATTAGGTGGTGACGATTCTTCTCTAAAAATAAGGTGCTCCTTATCATTATCATCAAGAATCGTAACCTCTTTCTTCTTACAATAAATCTTCGCATCATAGTCCGAAAGCCAGTCCATACCGAGGATTATATCAAACTCAATCATAGGTATGACGATGAGATCAGCAGATAAAGAAAATTTATGTGCTCTAATGGGGACTGATTCACAAAACTTTGTTGCAATGATACTTCCCTTAGGAGTTTTAACTGACAACTCCCTTATTAAATCAAATTGGAAATATCTAATTTTTTTAGAAAACTGGGAAGATATGAAACAATGCGATGATCCAGAATCAAATAATGCATTTGCTAAACTTGAGGAAACCATTAAATTACCTGCCACCACGTCTTTTGGAGCTTCTACCTCTGCAGTAGTGATAGCATAAGCCTGGCCTTGATCCCTTGGCCTTTTCTGAGGTAAGTTCTCCTGACGCTTAGGACATGCATTTGCATAATGCCCCATCTCCCTGCAATTGTAGCACTGAACGTTGGTAGCTTCCTTCTTCCCCTTGCAATCATGAGCTTGGTGGCCTTTTTCACCACACTTGTAACAGACTCCCATTCCCTTCAAGCAAGTACCGGGGTGTTTCTTCCCACATTTACCACATGATGGATATTCAACCTTTCCTTTCTTCCCCTTATTTCCATTCCCAGATTGATCAGCAGGTCTCTTCTTCTCTTGCTTTGCTTTAAAGTCATAAGACTTAGAGAATTCTTTTTCGGTCTTGATAGCACATGATACAATGTCTTCGTACGATGAAAAGGATTGTGAGACTAATGCTCGAAGGAGAAATGGTTTTAACCCATCAAAGAAACGATCAATCTTACTTCTTGGGTTGCGAATATAATCACCAGCGTACCTCGCTAACCTTGTAAAGTTAGCCTCATACTTTGTGACATTCTCATCCTCCTTTTGTCTCAGACTGAGAAATTGCCTTTCCATATCTGCTCGATGGTCGCGAGGGAATTATTTTTCTAAAAACAGATCTTTGAACTCCCTCCACTCCATATTTGATACTTCATCATCTTCCTTCATGTTTTGAATCAATGACCACCATTGATCAGCATCTCCAGTGAGGCGGTAAACTGCCATGATAACTTTTTCCCTTTCACTGCTCCCCAAAGCCTGAAATATTTTCTCTAGGGAATTTATCCATTGCTCAGCTACTAAGGGATTTGTACTCCCATTGAACGTTGGTGGTTGTTGCCTCATGAATCGATCTAACATTGATCCTCCACACTGCGGATCAGGGTGCTCCATACGGGTAAGGTTATTATTCATAACCTGAGTAAGTTGTCCCAGTATGGTGATTAGCTGATCGGCACCAGTTGCATCACCAGCCCCACTATAATTATCTTGAGCAGAAGGGAAATCCCTACATGGAGTGCGTGCATTGATACGGTTTCCATTTCTTCCACTAGGCTCCATTTCTAAACAATGGCATAAACTATATCAGTTTATGAATCAAAATACATAATCCCATACTTATAAAACACTTAACATAAATTGAAATATTTATGGATATAATCCATAATCATAAGAATGTTTTCTTTGAAGCAGTATATACTCATAAACCCTTCATAATGGTTTGTAAAGAAAATGAGAATTATCCTAAGCATATCCCCCGGGAGTGTCGTAACCAAGAGTGCAGCAAGGCCCGTTGTCGTGCACCAGTTCTCGTTCGAGTCTAGCTCAAAGCGGTGTTTTCGGGTTTTACCCCTAGGTACATCTGTGCCAGAGCCGCCTCTACCTGCTCGTATCCAGACAGGGATGTATTGCTCGGAAAACTCACAAAATCTCTACAATACCAAAATTCTAGGAAGTTCTTCTATACTAATCCTCAAAGTTCATCTTAGGTCTACGTGCTCTAATCAGAGTTTATCTAAATCTAGCTTCCAAGGTTTGTACTAAACTTCCTCTGATACCAACTGTAACGCCCCAACCCCAGCTACCCAGAGTCGGTGCATTATTACATAACATTGGCATGATCACACGAAAGATCAAATCTCGAAAGACCGATTGGTTTAGTAGCCTTGGAAACACTAGATATATTCATAAGTTTTACATTACATCATAAAATGATAAACTACTACAACAACATAATGTCTCCATAATCCACACTCATATCCCCACATAATATCCCTGCAGGTCATTCATAATTTACTTCTTCACTTCCTGGGAAAAATAAAACATATAAAAGGGGTAAGCTCAAATGCCCAGTAAGGATAACAAAATAGCGGAAACTTTCATCAATAAGAATAAACATTTAAGGCAATGTATAACTAAAACAAAAGCCTTTTAAACATGAACTTTCAACATGGTATGGCATAAATAAAATGAAATAATGCCATTTACTTATTCACATGGATATTCTACTAATCGAATAATCACATGCAAAAATCAATAACCACTTTCATAATGTTGGAATGCATAATGCCAGACTATCATAACCACATAGCCAAGGCCTCGTGCCAAGACTACAAATAAGATTTTGTCAAGGCCTTGTGGCAAGACACTAGTTTGTCTCATGAGACCTACCGATGCATCTAGGAGCTATAGCGGGCTCCACCCGTCACTTATTAAGTGCAATGCATTCCCATATGAAAAGGTTTAAACATAACATAAACATTCGTATTAAAACTAGTATACGAAATGTCAATAATTTCACCATAAACTATGAATGGTATAAAAATAGCACATCCATAGTCAAACATATCACAAAACCTTCAATACAATATAGAAGTTTTGTATCATAATAAATCAACTTCAAATAATCTTAAAATCCATCAAAGGATGTTGACATAGATGAAATCAAAATTCTTTTTAAAGAAATATCTCCTTTTATTTTGAAATCATTTAAGACCCATATAAAATAAAACATTTTCTTTGAAAATATTCTTATAAGCTTGTAAGGAAAACTTTGAAGATTTTATAACGGCGTAAAATAACCGCACCCGCCGTATAAGTTAAAAAAAACATTCTTACCTTAATTCTGTCGAAAAGGTTAAAAAGGACCTTGTTTTGAAAACGACGGAAAGATTCCTTTATAAACCTCTTATAAAAAGTCAAACAAGGGTATAAATGACTTTAACCCCTATTCTTGTAAATATTAAAAATGTTTTGAAATACATTTTTAAGAAACATGGATGTGGATGATAAAGATATCCCAGTAGATTATTACGTATAAACAACCTCGGATAATGAAGAGATTGCGAAATAAACCCTTACCTTGTACTTTTCCTTTGTTGGGGTCGGTTAACCTCCTATATAATGGTGAAATAATTGTTATTAAATTATACAAGAATCATATACATTAATATGATATCATATATGATCTTTTAACATTGCTTTATTAATAATATCTTAGTATTATCGTCGTTTCAGGTGATAATCGATTCGTTCTTCTTAAATGTTTGGTTACGTAAGACATGTTTGTAATGGATAGATTAAATCTTATTCATAATCAGAATGATATTAACATTACTTTTAACCCTAAAATGAGAATAAGACTTGAATGGATACGATGGAGGATGGATCTCACCGCGTTCGTGGAGACGGTAGTCCGTACGTACGCACGAACGCTACTTCCATTAAATTTTTATTTTAAAAGAATTGAATCCAAATGATACATAGGTATATTACTATTCCAGTATAATATAATATTTTATATATTTTACATAAGTTCATTAACACCATCCTTTATACGTTCCATGTGTGGTATGAACGAGTCATATCATTTTAAGGGGGCGGTAGTCCGCACTTCCTCAAATGAAATTATCGTATGTATATACAACATGAAATGAATAATGGTATGAAATAAAATGGAATTACAGAAGCTTATATATAAAATATATATCATTAATATCATATTTAATTACAGTTCCATCATAATGGCCACCATGAGAGGCGGTAAGATGTATTTGAACAATCATCGTTTCGTGAGGCGTTAGTTTTCCATCCACAGAAACATTATGTTCATCATCCATTAGATGGAGTTGTGTGTATGTGTAGTTTGAATCCTTCTTATAACAACATCCTAGTATATTGAGGATACTGGTGTTGTTACAAAAGAAAGGAAATAAAAAGATTTTGGGGGTTGGAGAAGCAAAATAAAGGAAAATAATTTAAGAGAAATCGTTACCTTTAATTTAGGTAACTCACTTTGGTTGGAACCAAAGGACTTCTTGAAATGATTTCTGCCTAAGGGGAAGCTTCAAGGAGGAGGAGAGGGATGTAGGGAGCTTATTTGGGCAGAGTTTTGACGAGCCAAGTGGCTTGAGAGGTGTTAGGAATGAGTAGAAGTGGTCTCCTTTTATAAGGGAGAAGAGGGGCTCTTTAGGAAAGAGTGAAAGTATTACTTTATAATATAATTATATTCGGTTTATAATGGTCCAAAAATCATTGAGGTCGAAGATAAGATGACTAATATTCTAAATAACATCAACCAATAAGAATTGGACAGGTTTTAGATAATATTTTAATCATTATAATCTTATTTATTTAAATGATTTATTAATGAGGTAAACATTGCATCATTATTGTGTCATTAATAATTTAAATTATTTGATGTCTAAAAATTATAAATAAAATATCATTATGTAGGAAATCTTTTTATCTTTCTAATTAATATTTATAATCGAAAATATAACATGTATAACCCTATGTAAAAATTGTTCTTCTAAAAGATGTAAGCTTATGCCATTTTTATTTTTATTTTAACTTTATTAATATAAAGTGTCCCTACCACATACAAGTGGCTCCAAGGGGTCCCCAAATTGACCCAAGAATGCTCCTGGGTGTTTATGTGTCCACCAATAAGGTTAGGACACGTTTTAGGTTAATTTTGTATTATTATAATATTATTTTTTAACCCTTATTTACCGGATTTACCCTTAACCATGGTAAATAAAATATTTACCACAGTAATTATTCAAAATGTCTAAAAATAAAAGTTACCTATTTACAAAATTTGGACATCCTGATTCCAAATATGGAATCCATTTTTCTAAATTCAAAACACAGAAGTGGCAGAAATTAATTTAAAATTAATTCCCGCTGTCAAAACAAAAAGCGTGTTTTTAAGAGGTAATAACTATCAAAAGATTGACACTTGTTTATGTTCGGTTTAATTGTAAAATTATGTCCAATGACCAACATTATATTAAATGGTAAAAATATATTCTAAATATACTTTAAAACCACTCAAATTCATAATTTATCACTATTAATTATTTTGATTAAAAAAGTTGTTTTTAATTAAAATTTAGTAATTTTCACTATTCATCAAAATATGAAAGTTATCTGAAATGTACCAAAATTTCACCTTAGGCTAAATTCGATATTCCGAATCCAAAAATGAAGTCTATTTTGAAATATAAAATATATATGATTTCAAAAAGTAGGTATTACTATTCACAATGGCTATTTTAATTAGTTGTGGTGTGTGTTAGAACTCGAGGTTGCATACAACACACGTTATCGCATTATTTGAAGGGAAACGTACCGTGGAAGCTTGGGGTGTTACAGGTTTTCCACAAAAGTATTTTCTATTTTCAACCTGTAATTTTAAAAGAAAAATTTAAAATTGCGAGTATGCAATTTATTGCAGGAGGGGAGAATGTAACACCCCAAGCTTCCATGATACGCTTCTCTTTCAATAACGCTATAGCTTGCATTGTACGCAAGTTCGAGATTCTAACACACCGCGACCAATCAAAGTAGATGTTATGAATAGTAATACCCACTTTTTGAAAATATATAAATTTTATATTTCAAAATGGACATCATTATTATATTCGTAATATCGAAATTATACTAAGTTGAATTTTTTGTAATTTTCTGAGAACTACCAATTTTCTATAAATAGAAAAATACTTAAAAACAACTATTTTAATCAAAGTAATTTATCGTGATAAATTATAATATTGAGTGGTTTTAAAATATAATTAGAATATATTTTCACCATTTTATCCAATGGTTGTCATTAAAATTAATTTCACTTTGAAATTGGACATAAACAATTGTCAATCTTTTGATATATATTGTTTCTTAAAAACACGCTATTTATTGTGACAACGGGAATTAATTATTAAATTAATTAATTAAACTAATATGTTATGAATTTTTTAAATTATAAATCATTTTTGAATTTGGAATATCAATTATATCTTAGTGTGAATTTTTGGTATTGTTCTGAAAAACATCTCTTTTTGATGAATAGTGAAACCATTGTGGTAGTTAAAAAAATGATTTTTCTTTTAAATGAAATTTTACCACCACTTTGATTTGAATTTCAAAAATCCGACATACATCATTGTCATTAGGAAGTAAAATTTTGTTCAATGGGATTAAAATAATTTTTGGTGAATAGTAACTTTTAAGTTCTATTAATCACGATTAAAGGTAATTACTGTAATTTAAGGTAAAAATAATGATATAATAATATAAAATTACCTTTACACATTTCCTACTCTTATTGTATGAGTCATGGACGACCACGAAAATCAATGTGTCAACTTGGGGACCCCATGGATCCACTTGGGTAAGAAAATGACATTAATAACTTTTTATTTAAAGTAAAAATAAAATTGACACAAACATGTGTTGTTTTACTAAAACAATTATTACATGGGGTTATATAAGTTAACATTTCGACTATAAATATTCATTGGATATCTAAATATATTTCCTACATCATGATATTTTTTATATGTTTTAGACATTAAATTAATTAAATTTTTTATGAAACCATGATGATGCAGTGATTACCTCATTAATTAACAATTTAAATAAAATGAAAAGATAATGTAAACTCTAAGACATAAACTTGTCAAAACATACTGGATTGGTAGATTTTTAACCCTTATCACCTTATCCTAGAAATATATAATTTTAGTACCTTTAAAATCTTAAACTCATTATATAATAATGTAACATTTAATGACTTTCCAAGAGTGCCCCTCCACTCCTCTTATAAAAGGCCCCCACCTCTACCACCTTATTTACACCTTCAAGACATTTGGCTCAGCCAACCTCTTCCCAAATACTCTCTAAACTTACCTCTCCTACTCCTAGAAGCCCCACTTTGGGTAGAAGTCTTCCCAAGTAATCCTTTGGCTCAAATAAAAAAGAGTTACCCAATTTAAAGGTAATGTCTTCACTAGAGTTCTTTTGTTTTATTTTTCTTCCCCAACCCCTTACACTATGTTTATTCCATTATATTGTAACAACAAAAATATCATCAATATACTAGGATTTTTTTTAATATGTATTTGATTTACACTTACATAAACCTTCGTCTAATGGTTAAAGAACATATTGTTTCTGTGGATGGGGAATTACTGCCTCACGAAACGATGATTGTTCAATCTTCTTTTAACAACTCTCATGGTGTCCATTAAGATGTCACTATATTTATATATTATATATATTAGGTTTATTTTTTCCTTATTCTGATGAAATTTTAATTTATGGCATACCTTTATGATTTCTATTATGGGTAAACGTGATAATTTCATTTTAGGAAGTGCGTACTACCCCCCCCCCCCCCCGCAAGTGATTTGAATCGTTAATGCCATATGTGGGACGTATAAAGGATGGAATAAATGATATTATATATGATATTATAATGTAATTATAATATACCTTTATATCATTATGATTTCATTCCATTAAATACGAAATAGAAATGAAAGTAGCGTTCATGCGTACGTACGGCTTACCGTCTCCATGAACGGTGCATTTCATTTCTTACCTCTAAATGTTATGTAATATTATAAATTCATGTATCTACTGGATATATATGATATATATGATATCTACATCATGAATATTATTCTGGAGATAATGGATATTTTACCACATGAACAACTTTTAATTATACGAAGTTTATTTTTAACTCAAGTACAAAAGATCGAAAAAACGACCGTTATTAACTTAAATAATTAAATAATGCTCATAACATGGTAATAAGTGATATAAAAGGAATAATGAACTTGAAAAAGGTTCTTATGGAAGTATAAATTAACTCTAGTTTATTATTCATGATATTAAAGAACGATCGAGTCAATTCGGACACGAGGTAAGGGAACTTCTTAACCCAATTCCCATTATTTGGGTTGAACTTATCTTTCTTATTTATGTTGTTCTTTGATTATGTGAGAAATTAATTTTTATATCTTATCATGTATTTGTACTTTCTTTATGTGAGCTTATAGTGAATACACATGAGCAATCTATTTTTTTTTACAAAATGATATTTGTAAGGGACCTCGTCTCAATCTCATTTCTTAGAGGCATATTTTGTTTTATACACAACTTTATTTTATACAGTGTATAAACCCCTTTGAATTTTACATTTATTCAAAAGGAATATTTTTTATACAAATCGTTTTACTAAACGAAAAAAGGAAATGTTTTTTTTATACATATTCAGCAACAATGACTTCTCCGCCGCCATGACTATTATTTGAGTTTCGTCTTCCTCTACAAGCCATAACTTTTTTTAAATGAAAAATAAATACATTGTTTTTTTTATTTTGGTATTGAAAATGGTTTTGAAAGTGTTTTTATTATATCAATGTGTTTTATTGATATCTGGTGATTGAGATTTGGAAATGTTATGTTTCATTTATGCATGTTTTATATTGTACGATTACGTTATGGTTTATGATATGTTTAAACCTGTTAATATGAGGAATGAATTGGACATAATATGTGACAGGTGGAGCCCGCTATAGATCCTCGATGAATTAGTTGGTCTCATGAGACAAACTAGTGTCTTTCCATGAGGCCTTGACAAAATCTTATTTGTAGTCTTGGCACGATGCCTTGGCTACGTTGTTATGATAGTCTGTCATTATGCATTCCATCATTATGAAAGTGGTTATTGATATTTCACGTGATTATTCAACCAGTAGAATATCCATGTGAATAATTAAATGGCATTATTTCATTTTACTTTTTCCATATTATTCTGAAGTTCATGTTTAAAAGTTTTTTGTTTCAGTTATCCATTTCCTTAAATGTTTATGTTTATTTATGAAAGTTTTCGCTATATTGTTATCCTTACTGAGCAACTAAGCTCACCCCTTTCAATGTATTAATATTTCCAGGATGTGAAGAAGTATTTTATAAATGACCTTCTGGGATAGTCTGAAGGGGATATGAGTGTGAACTATAAAGACTATGTTATTGTTGTTTTTCACTTTATTATGTAATGTAACATTTATGAATGTATCTAGTATTCCCAAGGCTACTAAACTAATCGGTTTTTCAAGACATGATCATTTGTGATCAAGCCAATGTTACATAATAATGCACCGACTCTGGGTAACTGGGGTCAGGGCATTACATCTATAAAAAAATTTACATTATTTTTAAAGAAAAATTTTTCCAAATTATTTTATGTATTAAATATACATTTTCAAACAATAAATGATATTTCCCCAAGAGAATTTTAAAGAGATATTTGAAAGTTACTTTCCATAAAATATGACATCAATTAATTTTATCCATGGAAATATAAAGGTTCCATTCATATCCATTTGATGAATGGGTTATGTTTAATGTCATGGTTTTTATGAAACATATTGGTTATTCATGTATTATATGAAATCATGTACTATTTCACATGATATGAATTTGATGAAATGATTATGAATCCTATAATTTTTCTACAGGTTTTGATATGTTTACATGTTTATTATACCCATTTCATTCCATGGGTTAATATATGTTTTTTATGGACTTGTGGAACATGTATGAATGATTTATTTTTTGATGGGTGGGACATATATGTCTGGATTATTCATTAGATAATGATTTATATCTCCTGAGATAAATTAATATTCTCTGTGGAGTGAACCATAACTACTATTATGGCCATTTGAGTGATCCCAAACTACTAGGATGGTATAAGTAGTGAAATAGAGCTACTATGTCTTCCATGGGAGTGAACCAAGACATCTAAGCTGGTTTGAGGAGTGAAATAATGCTACTATGATGGTCATAGAAGCGAACTATGACTTCTTTGATGGTATGGGGAGTGATCTGATACTAATGTTATTGGATGGGATATGATTCCTTGGCCATCATATAAATCATTATATGTTAATGTGTTTTACTCAATCCTATGTCTTATTCCTATGTTATGATTTCATTTATTATTACCTTTATTTATTCTGAATCATGTCTTATGAATAACCAATCATTGTCCAATGATTTCAGTTATGATCTTTGATATGAAGGATGTGATCTTTTATTTTTAGGATTGTGTTCTCATACTTCTATACTCATGTTTATTCTTACATGTCTTCCTTGTTTACCCTTACTGTTCATTTGAGCTCCCCCATTTTATGTTTCCTTTCCCCCTTATTAAAATGATATTTACTATGTACGATATGTCGAAGAAGGGTTCAAGTAATGATGAACATATTCATAGATGATGTAGATGTCATTTTACCAGTTTTTTTCCATGTTTCCAATGGTAATATACCAATCACATATTTTAGGCGTCTGTTTGTATAATGTTTAAGTATTTCACAAATTTAATTTAATATTAATGGTTAAAAAGAAAGGTTTTCTCTATTCGGTATTAGAACAATGGTATATTTAACATTTGAAAACTAGATGTGAAAACCTTAGTGAGAGACCTAGGTATATTTCTATGTATATGTCTATGGGTATATCTATGGAAAAGTATAAGGATGAGTTAAAGTTTAAGAAAATGACTCTTAATTTTGGTAAAGGGTAGAGTGAGTGGTTTCCATGAATTAAATCCATGGCTCGATAATACAAGTGGATGTGTCTCTAGCATTGTTTTACCAAGGGGTAAAAACTCTAGTAAGATGCTCTAGACTTTACTCGGGGTAATCGGGTACATGACGAAGGGCCTTGCTACTCACCCGGTTTGAATCTCATGGGGGATATGTGTTAGGAATTAACATACACTTCATGAACCATCATGAATGATTTAGATATATTTTAGTAATAAATATCATAGGATAAACCCATAGTGTCACATATTATGGAAGGTTTAAAGATTATTAAATCCTATCAGAAATGGTTTTCATGTCTATATGATTTTCTTATATGTTAACTAATGCTCACACAATTCTTCTTGTTTTAGTCAATAGTGGGAACCAAAAAAACTAGATTAATGTTTTCTGTGATGGAATATTTTCGGATGAAATGTAAAGTGGTATGGTCAATAGTCTGATAAATGTCATGATCATGTGTATTTAGTTTTAAAGGAACATGATTTACAATGTTTACCATAACCAACTGTCAGAATCACGAGGGAAGAGAATAAAGGAGTTCACTGAGCGTTCAGGTAACGGAGACCATAGTGGAAAGAAGATTTTTTTTCCTATGTGTTAGTAATGTGGAAAGAATAACCTAAAGGGATGTAATAGAGGAAAAAGAAGGTGTTTTGAATGTGGGAAAGAAGGAAAATGAGAAAGTGACTGAAAGGTAAAATGAAGTGTTCGTTTAGCGAAATGGATGGTAATTTTGGCCTCTTTACATCATCAGCAATGTATAAATGATTTATGTGTGGAGAAAATGGTCATTATGCAACCCAACGTCCCAAAAGGATTGTTCATTAAGAGAATCAGAAATGTTATGTGAGAAATGGTTTCATTATGGATGATGAAGAGACTATGGATAAAATGTGATAGGAAAGAGGTATTTTTATAAATGGATTATGGATGGAGTAATCAATGTATTATTGTATTAATATTCTAATGATATTAATGATGAAATATACATGGATTTTTATATTTATGTTTTTTTATAATTTATAAGTTTATGTTGGATGAGTGATTTGATTTAATTAAAAAATGATTCTTTGACTAAGGGATGATAACCCATAATATGTTCTTTATGATAAGATAATATTGCTGGGATAATGATATGTATGATATGAATAAGTAATTGGGATAGTATTGATTACATTGGAATAAAGTATGAAATTTTTTATATGTGTATTATGCTTCCACTAATAATGTTTAAAACATTATTGGATTTAATTAGTAAATCTAACACCTTTTGCAATGAGTAATCATGCTTTCATTCAAAAAGGATTTATTTAAATTCAGATTGTTACCATGTTTATAGAGAATATATTATTAGTGTATTCACATGTTTGGAATGTGATAACAAAAATCAACATTGAGATATACAGGTTAATCATTGTCAATATGATTTCATGAAACTCTTTCCAATGTTTTGGATTTTTCATTTTTGATAAGTGTTATAAAGTTAACTATTCTTGAAAAGTTTATGATAAACATTAGGGGATGTATTTTTAATTGAGTTTGTGTTGAAAACAGGGGATTAAAGGATAAAAACTTATTAACCTTATTTCAATGTTTTAAATCTTATATATTATATAACTGTTGTTTTACAAAAGGACATCTTGTATATTGGCTGACAACTAATAAAATCCGGTAGGGCCACGGGTCTTGAACACATGACCGAAGGATGATAAGGTGTCTACACATACCACTAGCCTACGTGATGTCCTATTTAATGTATAATTATATTTTTTCTGAAAAAATATTTATGAAAAACCAATAGAATTTTTTTATTTTTATAGATTAATTCTCGTTGAAATTTTTTAAGAGGTAAATAGTAATATTTTTTGTTATTATTTGGGCCTAAAGATCTCTTAAAAGTGTAATTTAGTGATTTATTCATGAATGTTAATTTATGTACATTCATTCCATGAGATAATGGATGTATTAGAAATTGTTCAAATCACATCCCATGAATGGATTTTTTTTCAATAAATTACCTAGATTTATTCAACATTCAAAACGTGAACTAAAAAAATTACTTTCCTAATACCTTAATTTTCATTGTGTTGCTGGCATTTTAAATAATAACCAATTTAGGAAATTGAGTCCCCAATATATCCTTTTATCATTCAGATGATTGATATGTATCACCTCAATAAATCCCTATAAATATGTGTTCTTTTCCTCCATGTCTAATCTTCACTCCCAAATTATGTTCTCCTATGCGAAAACCCAGTTATAAGTTACTTTGGGTAAACATTAGGGTTCCAAATTTATCTTTTTAAAGGATGTTTTTGCATCCATTTTTAGGAAGTGGGTTTATATGAAGTATACTTTCAATTATTAAAAGATTGACAACCTTGATGAATTTAAATTGTGAAATTCATTTTGATGGGGTAAAATGTTACACCCTATGATTTTGATGATTTTTTTTTATTTAATTAAATCTTTTTATATTATTTATTTCAGGAAATAATGAATATAGATTTTCACTTGGTTAAATATTTCTTTCACATTTATCAAACATGACTTATGATACATGTAATCCCAATTTGGTATACGTTACATTGAACAACATGGATAGCGTAAATTACACACAACATTTACCTTCCTCAATGGCGTTTGTAGTACAAAAGACTGAGTATTAAATAAGTATAATATATTATTAAAAATATTATTATAATATTAAATAAACTAGCCATTAATTTGATATATATTTAGTAGTGTTAAAAAATTATGAAATATGTGGATTACCCAAATATAATATTATTTAATAGGTTACTGATTAAGGAATATAAAAATAGATCGAATATTTCATAAAATAATATTATAGCAACAAAAATATTTTAACCTGGTAAATTTAATTAATTAAAATTAGTTAGTAATATTAATTTAATAAATATATTATATAATAAATAAAATATTTTTTATATTCATCCAATAAATTCGATTGATATATGATAAAAAGGTCTCATTTTATACATAAAAACCTATTTTTTATAAAGATATTTTTCCACATTTTAATAGAGATGTCATTTTAAATACCATTTTTTAAAATTTTATATTTTTATTATGTCAAAATATTATTTATATTTGGAAGAGAAAAATAATAATTAGGTTATGATATATTTTTGGTATTTTATACATGGTTTCATATTTTAATGAATATTTGAAAATATATTATTTTATTTCAAAATTGATATTTAATTGAATCTATTTATAAAGATAAATTATACTTTTAAATGATTTTATAATTTTATTTGTAAATATTTTTTAAAATTATTCCAATTTAGTTCACTAGAACAAATTTCACATTTAAATTTGATATAAAACACAGAAAACATTCGTTCATTTTTTACATTAAAAACCCATAATGTCGTCCCAACTGTAGGATTAATTTTAAATTAATTTCAACCACTTATGTGATTTGAATATAAGAAAAATGGATTCCTTATTTATAATTTTTATAATTTATATTTTTTATTGAGTTCAAAAATAATTTTTCTACCATAAATATTATTGAAATTAATCAAAATTATTTTCATCCGTTAAGAGAAAAAAAATTGGTCAACAAACTATTAAACCTTATCTTTACGACCCAAAATGACCTAAACAATTTATGACACCAAATTAGTGTCCCTATATAGACCCTACCATAAATTTTACCAACCTTGTTACATGATTGGATCCACTTTGAATATGAAAAATGTCGGTGGAATTCTCTCTTCAAATATTTAAAAGTGTTCCACTCCTCCTCCACTATAGTAGACCACCATATATACCCATCCCCCAAACCTCTGAAACCTTTTATGTTTAGAAAATCTCTTCCTAAGTAGAATCCAAAAAATCATACATTAATCCTTTAATCCTACATTTAGTAAAAAATATTCTAAAGGAATCCTTTTGGCAGAAACACAAAGAAGTAACCCGATTAAGAGGTAACATCTTATCTCAAGCCCCATTTATTTATTTTCCCTCTTCACCCCTCCAATATCATTATTACACTATTTTTTGAAAAAACCATTATCCAAACTATACTATTATTTATTTATTCAAATATTTCTACCTAAAATTACAAAAACCTCCATAAAATTTATATTGAACATACTATTTGTATTTTTGGTGAACTACTGCAACACAAAATGATTATTATTCATTTTTAATTTACCACCAATCATGGTGGCCATTATGATGGAAAATCTATTTTTTATTCAATATTTTATTCATCACTTATTTTGAGCAACTTTTTTCCATTTTACAACCAATGAATCTTTTACATTTCATTTGGTGTTAATATGATAGTCTCATTTCAAGAAATGTGTACTACCTCCCCTTCAAAGGGACGTGATTCATTAAAAGAACATATGGAATGTATTATTTATGGGTTTAGTAAACATATATGATATATATGATATATTAATCTGATAATATAATTATATATGCATTTATTCATATATATATTTTGACTTTTCTTTCTTTCTTTCATCATGACAACAAAAACGGAAACAACGCTCATGCATACGTACATATTTTAAACTCCATGAACAGTGTATTCCAATTCATTATTCAGTATAATATAGATTATTATAATATAAATATAGTGTATATTTATGATATTTATATCATGATATAAATTCAGAAATCATAATATAAGTATATGGTCCAACGATATAAAAAATTTAGACACATGCGAAGAACAAAGAAAATATTACCCGAAGTGAAAACTAAACATTGGATCGTTAACGAACTAGTAATATAAACTCATTATAAAACCATATATGGTAATATAAATAAGAATATAATTATATAAAATATGTATAATAAACATATATTTATTATATTGGATTCTTGTACGAGTACAGAGAGGGTCAAGACATGAGGTAAGGGGATTTCATCTCACATTTAATTTTTGTCAAATACATGTTATGTTCACCACTCTTTCCTATTTTGTAACGTAATTACCAAATCTGTAAAATTGTTTTGTCTCAATTTTCTGTCTTTTAGGATCATTTTTTATTATTCACCTAAACATTTAAATTGCGGTCTATAATTTTCCTATTTCATTTCATGAATCTAAATATTTCAATGATATTGTATGCTTAATTTAAATTTATTTTTTGAGTGTATGATCCCAATTTACCAAGTAATAGAATATTATTTAGACAATCTCATCATTTTTCCCGATTGTTTATGTCCATGATTCCATTAATGAAATATTATTATCCATATCTCAATAATACTCATATGTTTCCCTATAATCTATTATTTCATAATACATTCAGGTTATGGTACCATTTTCTACTTTTTGTTAGATAATATAGTTAATAGATTTTTTTAAAGAAGTATGAATTTAACCTATATTCACCCAAAAATCTATGATGTCTAAAATGGTTTCCATGAATATTATTACATTATCCTATAATATCTAAAAGAATATTTTACCTTATTTTTTAATTTTAAAAATTTATTAAAAGGGATATTCATGTCACATTACAAAAAATGATATTTTCTAACCCTTGGTACCATGTAAAATAGATGAACATTCCACCTCGTACGACATGTACAAATTTACCAGAAATCATTTCTTCAAAGCACCCTTTTAATTTTTAAAAGGTGAATATTTAAGAAGTTTTTTAAAGATATTTTCAAATTAAATAGTTTTCATTATATTTTCAAGACACTTTTATATGTTTTCATGAAAAATTGTTTCCAATATTTTTTTCAATATTATTTTATATGTTTTAAAGTACAATGGTTTTCAAAAAATAGCATTCTATTTTTATATGTTTTAAAGGTGTTTTCAAAGAAAATGGTTTTTAAAATGTTTTGAAGATTATTTTATAATTGTTTAAGGAAAGTGGTTTGGAAAATTATTTCAAGACTTCTTGATATTTTTTCAAGTTATTTTATAAAAAAATATTCAAATGGTGTTATGTATAAAAACTCAGTTTTTATACAAGAAAATATATTTCATCCACAATAGTTTTTAAATGATATCTCAAAATTATTTTCCATCTAATGTGAAATATATTTTTGTGACTCATTCTAATCTAAAAGTTCCATTAATTTCCTCACAATGAATATGTTATTCATAATTTCATTGTGTTTATGAAACCCATTTATCCTTCTTGGGTTATATAAAACTTTTTACTCTTTCACAGGTAATTATTTTGTAGAAATCATTATGAAAATAGTAATTTTTCCATCTGTTGTGGTATATTTACATTTTTATGATACCCATTGAATTTCATCATTTATGATATGTTTATATATAATCATGTGAAACATGTATGTATGATTTCATTATGTTATGGGTGGGACCAATATCTCCCTCTAATGCATTGTGTAAATATTTATATCTCAAGAGATAAACTATGACGGTATTGGGAGTAAACCTTGACTATTATGATGGCCATGGTAGTAAACCATTATTACTAATAAAGTATGAGGACTCATGCTACTATGATGACCATGGGTGTGTACCATGACTACTAAGATGATATGAGGAGTAATAACATGCTACTATGATTGAAATGGGAGTGAACCATGATTACTATATTGGTATGGGGAGTAAACCCATACTACTAATATGGTCTCGGAAGTGATTCCATGGGTAATATGGAAATTATTATATGTTTATGTGCTTTCAAAAATTCCATGTCTTATTCCTATATAATAATTTCATGGATTATGCTCATTATTTCAAATGATTCATGTCTTCTTAACATGCAATATATATTACATGATTTTAGTTTGGATCATTGATATATATGTCATGAAATTAAATTTTTAGGATCTCATTCTCATACCCATATACTCATGTTTATTCTTACATGTCTTGCTTGTTTACCCTTAGTAAGAATTTGAGATCACCCCTTATATGTTTCATTTTTTATGGATAGGATGATATGTACTATGAAAAATGTTTCAAAGAAGTTTGATAGTTATAAAGAACCTATTGGGACATGATGTATCTCTCATATGTGTCAGTTTTTATGTTTCGTGGTTTTAAACGGCATTATACCAAAAACGGTCTTCAGGGTCTGTTTGTATAATGTTTAGCTTTTCTGTAAATGTAATTTAATGTCAATGGTTGAAATGAAAATTTAATTATATTATCACTCCCATTTATAAGATTTTATTTCACCATATTATTTTATTTATATCTTTATGTTATTTAAAGTACTAAGGATATCATGAGACATTTAGGTGGACTGTGAGGAAGGAATTAAGAAATGATTATTATTTCTTATGTAAAAGTGATGTATGAACATAATTTTAAAAAGCCACTAATCCTATATGATCAATAATGAATTACTATTATGTAATTTATCTTAAAAATTCTATAAAATTATTGTATGAAAAAATAATATATTTATAGATCACACTATAGAACAATTTTGTAAATTTTGAAGTTATGGAAACAAAATGTTAGGGGAAAAGCATAAAGTTAATCCAATTTATAGGTAAAGATCAAATATTTTATTTGTGTATAGACTATGTGATCTCTAAAAAATGAACTCCCTATCTAGATAACTCAGGTAGATGTGGTTCTTACATCGATGCCTCTAGGGTTAAAAACACCAAACAGAATGGTTTGGAATAAACCCAATATTCTCCATGGGAATGAGTAGTGGTCCTCACTATAAACCTAGGTTGACACTCATGGGGTATATAAAAGGGTTGATTTACATTATCTTACAATCCCTTATAAGTGATATATATAAATATATAATTTATTCCCCTTTAAATTATAAAAGTATATATATAAATGATCCCTAAAGAATAATTTGAGAATATGTTTGTGTTAAAAATAGGAATCCCATATGATATGACATTATAATTGATTTTAAGAGTAAAATAAATTATATCTTCATCAATTAATGAATTATTTATTGTTTATACCATTTCATTTTATAAAATGTTGGGAAACATGATAAACTATACCAACAACCCACGTGAGGGATAGTGAAATGATTATCCAAAGAAAACTCCTAATTAAATTAAATTTATATTTTGTTAAATAATGGGGGTACATAAAAAAAGGTATTAAGATATGAAAAATAAACTAAA
The DNA here is from genome assembly GCA_963277665.1 of Viscum album. Classification (NCBI taxonomy): domain Eukaryota; kingdom Viridiplantae; phylum Streptophyta; class Magnoliopsida; order Santalales; family Viscaceae; genus Viscum; species Viscum album. The sequence goes on from OY728132.1 coordinate 497,797,087, forward strand.
CTGACTATAACTAACACCCTCACCCAATAAATAGAGACTAGACATCGAGTCTTTTATATAGAAATGTCCACTAACAAGGAGTGGAACTTCTGATCAAAATGTCATGTAATTCTATAATAACTCAATGTAAATGATATTTTCATTAAAAAAAACTATTAGAAAGATGAATTTACTCTCTATATATATATATTTGTAATAGAAACTTATTAGTGGTGGTATTTTAATTAGAATATACAGAAAAAAAATTAAATAAATAGAATGGAGTGGGAAGGCATTAAGAAGATATTTATTAACAAATATTTCAATAAACCTATTAATTCTTATATTTTGATGAAATTTTGTGAGATTACGAAAAAAGGGGTTGAATATATCTTGGATTATAATAAAATTTTCGTAATTATAGAATGATATAAATCAATTTTTATTATCAACAATGATAACAAAATAGAGATATTATTTAGTAGTATAAAACCACTCCATCATTAGGATATTACTATTTGAGACTTTGGGAATTATTAAAAGGTTGTTTAATATGATCATAAAGTAAATATGGTGTTCAGATAATGGTACCATGGATATAAATATTATAAGATATACATGGAGTTTCAAGAAGTGGGATCAAATTAAAATTGATAAAATAATATCCAAGCACCAACATGTCAAATATATGGAATGAAGTATCAATATAGACTCCTCAAATAGACATGAGTATTACTTATCTATTATATAAGAGGCCATAAATATCATGAATATCAATGAAACATGATGATGTCAACCCAAGTGATAGAGGAATGGAAGGAACCTCCCAATTCACCTAACCTAGTTAAATTATTCATCTATATGGATTACGGGAACTATAAAACAGAGTGTGCTAAACCATGGGTCTTCATTGGTAATAAAAATAATAACCACCATTGTTAAGGGATAATGGAACATAATATGTCATCATAAAAACTAATGAAGAACATAAAAATGATATCATATAAGTTAAAATAATAATTATCTAAATATTATAAATAATTTTATTTCATTCTATTTCTTTGGTTTTGTTTTTACCCAAAATGATTTATAAAACAATTTAATAATTTATCCAATATATTAAACTAGATATATTGAAAAAAAAAGTTCTGTCTTCTTAGACACCCAAGTCATTGAATCTTCTCATTCTAGAAACATTGGGAAGATTCTTCTAATAAATCATGTAATCAAAATCAAGGAATAATTTAAAGCTATTATAGTGAAGGATTGGATCTTATGACATAGTGGTTATATAAATTATTATGAAAAATAATTATGTCTCTATATTATGAAATATCCCATGATCCATTATAAATTTAAATAATATATTAATTCCCCTTTGGAATATACCTCAACAGTGTTGTCGTTGATACCCATAGAATAAGAAAATACTTCCCAATATTTTTTTTCAATGTAATGTATCAAACTTTATTAAATTTCTATTATGAGGACATATACTGATATATTTCTTCAATATATCTGTATATTTCACTTGAACTTTTAAGAGAGTTATCAGTAGAACTATATTTCGATACACTATTTTATCATTAATCCCCTATAAGATTCCCCAATATAGATGAGGGTGTTAATGAAGCCACTGTAATAACATTTGAAAAAACGGTTTATACCCTATTTTCATCAGCTAAGAGTGTACTTATACTATTTATTTATGATGAATAATGGATTTATGTATTTCTGTATTGACTATTAGGAGCTCAAAAATATCATTATAAAGAATAAGTATCCAATCGCTGGATTGATAAAATATTCAATCAACTTCTATGATAGAATTATTGCTCAAAGTTGGATCTTTATTAAATATATCATTAGATGATAGTGAAGATGGAAAATATTTATAAGATAACCTTTAGTACAGGGTATGGAGACTATGAGTTAATAGTAAATTTCTTATGACATACAAATACTCATATAATATTTAAGGATTTGATGAATATAGTCTTTATAGACTACCAGGGATAATTTTATATAGGAATTACTAATGTAATTTTAATTAACTCAGCCAGTAAGGAAGAACATAATGGTAATATAAATAATTTCACGAATCGATTAAAAATGGAGAAGTTGTAGGCTATCGTCAGTAAGGTTGACTTATTGATAAAACAAGACACATTTTTACTAAATTTGATTTTATTTGAGTGATTTATTGTGGTACCTTAAAAGTAAATAGAAATAGAATAATTTGCAAGATCCACCAGTGTCATCAAGATTTATAATTCTACTAGATTAGCTAGGCACCACTGAATTTTTTTAGAAACATATCATGGTCTTCTATACCACTAACTATGTTAAACTTGATATGAGTATGTATTAATATACAGATAAATATAAGAAAATATTTAATGATATCAAGAATAGGATAATAAATTCATTAGTATTCACAGTACAATTATAACAATTATGGGTTGTGATTTACAAAGATACATTAATGAAATATTTGGTCTATGTACTCATGTGTAATGATAAAGTGATAACATATGATACATGACAATTGATGTTACATTAGAATAACTATGCACTTATTAACCATTGTTTCGATTGATAAAACATCTCATTAACATATGTGGTGAGATGTGTGACATATATATAGATCATGGGTGTTAAAATTTTATATTCATATAAAAATTTCTCAATATGTTTTAATGAAGATGGTTAGTGGAAATTGAGGACAATGATATTCTTATTTATGACACACCATGAAAGGTGAATAATATATCTAGTCCTCATATAAAAAATTTCCAATTATGAAATCCATGATGTGAATTGAGATATTCCGAATCTATATAGATATGTATTGGATGGATATATGAATCATACTAGTTCGGAATATATCCAATATTTCAAAAATAAATTAACAACCATCTATCCAAGGGAATATCAAGGAGGCAAATGTGGATAATTTGTAGCTTCAATATTATGTGAATACCATAAGGTAAATAAAATTTTACCTATTCAACAATGATAAAAAAAATTCAATTAGTTTGGGATGATACATTGTGTTCCTTTAAAACACATGAAAAATAATTATATATTGGATAATTTCAATATATCATCATTATACATCCAATATTGAAGTCAAAATATATAAAAAGATCTTTAAAATCACTTTACGTTGGATAACATTAAGATGTGTATTGTGGCGTAAACCTCAATGTTTTTGGTATGTCTTTTACTTAAATTTGAGTGGAGAAAGTCCAAGTGAATGATGGAAGCATTTCCAATACCTATATGGAAATGATATAACATGACTATGTAATTTTTCATTAGTCTCCTAAATACATCCAAAGAAATAAATGAAATATATTTTTTAGTCAAACAACTCACTAAGACTACCGAAAACATTATAATTATGAGATTTTTCACTCTTAACCAAAATGATAATATATACAAAAAGGAAGTGATGATGTTACATGGGTAACTAATATTAATCATATTTAATTGTGATCTTAGGCTTACCTCTAAATTATTAAAGATGAATCAATGTTATTTTAATATTGAATTGAATTTATTTTAGCCTGTCAAGCCAAAATTGATTAAAAATTTATAAAGAGTATTCCTCTACATGAATACATGTCAAGTTCTTTCAAAATTGAATTTAATGTAGGATGTATTCAATATCTATGAATAGATGAGTTCTAATACGAAAAATTCTTCTAATTGTGTATTGAAATCACTTTATGTTAATCTTAGCAAGGTATGAACTGTATAACACAAATATTTTGGCATGAATTTCGTGAAAGAAATATCCATGGGATGAATCATTTCCATGATATAGAAACTAATGTTAAATACATAAAATAACTAATTAAAGATACACATATTTAAAACAAATAGATATGTTAAAATCATTAATGGTACTTGGAGTTTGATGTTAAAGGAAATTTTTTCCATTAAATACCATCATGGAATAAATTAAAGTAGTTTTGAATAAAACTAAAGCATAGCTCTATGTAAATTATACACATAAAGATATATAATCACATCAGAGTAGTGGAATATATATTAGAACTTACACCATATATCGCCCATGTTCATGATGTGTTCCCTGAATCCCTCCTGAGGAAGTATATTCATTATAAATCAAATGTACTGAATCTAGAGATTTATAACTGGATAAAAGACTCTATTACAAGGATAATGTGGTAAATATGTTGGATTATAGATATAATATTCTATGAAATAAGACAAATAACCTTTTCAATATGATATATAATAATAATAAATATAAATAAATGATAAAAGAACCTATAGAAATATTGAAATAAAAGTAACCTCATATTTTCTCAATCAAGAATTTGACATAAAATGTTGTTCTGACAATTCATAAGGGGTAATTAATGTAATGGTTGTGACATTATTAATGATATTTTTTATGAATAAATATAAGATATATTTTATAATAAAATTCTAATAAAAAAACAGTGAAAAAAAACAAATAAAATGTATTTAATTAATGGATATCATTACATTAAACAAAGCATAAAACCATGAAAATTGAAAATATTAAAATGGAAAATAATAGAAAATTGAAAATGTGGATAAAAAAATTTGTATCATCATAATATGCATGATTCATTATTCTCAAAAAAATACTTTAGAGAAGAAAGAAAATATTATTAAACCAATCCATGTTCTAAAACATTAAAATATATAAACATTTGAGGAATTTTTGTGAATGGTGAATGATGTAATGAATTTGTATTTATTTGATGTAATATGACTCTGAGAATAGTAACCTCACTATTTGAAATAGTAACATGACCATTATGAATAACTACTTGATTGTGGGGAGAGTAAATTGACATTCAAAGAGTATAATTTCAAATTAATAACAATTATCATTATAAATTTAAGAGAATATAAAGATTATAATTTCATAAAATTTATATCAATATTAAATTCTCAACAAAACTATATGACCATTTTAATGCAAATATATTTTAATGTACTTATAAAAAATCATTAATTCTATCTTAATTTAAATTATTTAAATTAAATTAATGCAATTCAATGATTTTTCGCATTAAATTTTTCTATTATTAATTTTTTTGATTTTTTTTGTAAAACATTAATTTTTATGTAAATAGTAAAAATGAAGCTTTTACATAACTAATGTATTTTAATTACATCATACAAGATGTAATATGTATATAATAAACCGAATAACTTTTAAATCAATTGAAAAAAAAATAAGATAAACTAACCTAAAAATATTGTTATATTATAATCCTTAAAATATTTTCAAATGTCATAAATGATAAATTATTACCTTAAAATAATTATTTGTAATTTTTTCACATTCCTTTTTATAAAATAATTGGTTACGTTTTGGATGGCATTAATATCCTGAAAAAAATTATATTATTCAAATATGACCCATTTTTTAAAAAATATAAATATTATAATATTTAACATATTAATTATATATTACTCAATATTTTAATTCATAAATACATCTCTCATCATGTATGAACATCCCCATCTATCCCCTTAAAATTTCACTTCACTCTCACATAGAAATGAAAAATAAAATCCCAAATTCCCTTTACAAGTACTCTTAGAAATCTTATAGATGATTTGGAGTCACTAAATTCCCAGAATTCAAGGATCTTATTATAATAGAGAAGAATATATACTAAGAAGTGTATAAGGTTTATCAACTTTTTGTCTCATTTAATTTTCTCATCATAATTTTCTATATGCCGTCTCAAACCAATAATTAAAAAATTAATTATTTAGTATGAAAATATCATATTAATTATTTTAAACTAATGTAATATTTTTTTATTGTGATTTTATATTTATTTCCATATTTCCTTCAATTTTAGAAATCTCCTGTTATTTATTTGTTATCTAAGTTTGAGGAAATTTACAACTCTTTTTTTTCACCACCATCATGGATGTTTACTACTTACTATTTAAAATATATAAATATTTAATTACTTGTATTATATTTTATTATTAGTATTTTCACTTACATATAATGGTCCTCGAGAAAAATAATGGTTTCCTTACATGAAAGAATCATTTAAATAAACCAAGTCATTAAAACAAGTCATGTTTAACAAAGATAATTATAAAAAAGCAATTTATTATACTAGAAAAATGATATAAATGAATATAATTAAAATAGTTTTCATGTGTAAATAAATATAAATTTAATTTACGTGAGATTAAAATGATATGACATATTACAATATTTATAGTAAAGGAATTATCAAACCAAAATCTTTATTTTTTGGGTGATCTCCTTGTTTACAATATTTTAATTGTGGATATTCCTATAATGTCATTAAATTTCCCCTCCACTATTCTATAAATTTGTTTTCAAGGGATATTCTTGTATCTACTTTTCCTAAATGGTTTCAAATATAATTTCAAATATTTCTCACTTATACTATATTTTCCAAAAACATGGCATTGATACCTCTTGAGTTTTATATTTTCTAATAAAGAATGAAGGTATTTTATTCTAAAATATTTTCCCAAAAATAAAATTTTTATCCCCAAATGTTACACATTAATGTGTTATTAATATTTTTTAAAATCTCTTTATTTACATGGGTTTATATCTTGAAATTGATTATTATATGTTTTCAATCCATGTGGCATGTATGATTATCATATTTTTATGATGTGACAAGTGAGCATAGAATTTTATAACCCTCCAATTCATTTTTAATGTCATATATCTCATGAAATTAATATAATAATGGGTAGAAATGATGATGGATATTTTCACAATTATAATTTTTTTTATTTATGATCAAATTTTATGCATGAACATGAAGCTATATTTTTTCACAACATTATATTGTATTTAAACCCTATGATAGGACGTCAATATTTTATTTGTATACCTTGTTTAATATCATTTAAAATTATTCCCCCTTCATATGTTTATGATCACATTATTTTGATCTGATGATGATGATTATAATCACACATTTACTATTCATTATTATAGCTTATTCCTTCTATTTTACCCCATCATTACATCGAAAATTTCTTAGAACATTATAATATGTATATCATAAAGTTATTTCACATAGTAAGTATAATTGATGAGGTTTTCAACATATATAAATATGGAATTATGTCATATTTATTTTTTATTATGTTCATTTGTGTCATGACCCAACCTCAGGGTCCGTGTCGTGACTACCCCAAGCCCGCCTTCCATAGGCCAGGGGCTGGAGACTATCACAAAAGGCATAAATCCCAAATGTGGGAAGGCATTACCTTTATGAAAGTAAAAAAACACAACAGAGTACGCAACAGGAAGTAAACACAATGTAAAACTAAATACAAAAGAGGGTGCTGGAAAGTAAATGGGCTAGTATACAGACCCAACTTAACAACAAGTACAAGTAAAGGGACAAATAGCTGAAAGTAAAGAGCATCTTATAGATTGTCCTCCATGGATTCCTACCTGAACGATAGGTACAAATGGCCACATCAGAACCCATGTCTATCAGCCTCCACCGTGTGGCGACTCGTCGCAAGGTCCACCTCCGGGTACCGTCTAGTCATAGAACTCTCAGCCTCTGTCAACGTTGTCCGTCATCTATAAGAAACACAATGAGGTTCGGGCCTAGCTCGTGCAGGGGTGACTATAACGATACTCAAAAGGGACCCTGAGACCCACTAGGTCTCACAATATCAAATGAGGATAAGAAAAAGTAGAATGATACAACCACAACGTCTCAACCAACTCTACTAATGTATATGCCCATACATATACCTATGTTACCAGTCGCTGTCCGGCTCCAAATCATGAGCCCAAGCATAACTCAGTCCATACAGGAAGTAAGTCAAACACCATGGTGATAATAGTTGAACGACATGACTCAGCTCACACAGGTATACATATCTTGTATAGAGATAGAATTAATCAGGTGTAGTCACTGATTCACCTAAGCTGTCGGACCCACATAGAATACTAGACCAGCTAAGCTGTCAGACCCATAGAGGATACAAGACCAGCTACTCTATCAGACCCAAACAGGATACACGAACAGAAGTCAAAACCTTCAGACCCGCACATGATACAAGAATAGTATTCATTACAATCGAACCCATAGATGATCCCAATATAGTAGACATCGCTGTCGAACCCACGTAGGATCCCAGTATAGTAGTCGTTGCAGTCGCAGACAGCTCTAGGGTTCCCTCACAAAGCACGCATGATTCCGGGAGGGTCCGCTCCTCAAGAAAAGGGTTTGATATATGAACTATCACTAAGTCCATAGTTGATGTATCCTGAAGTTTCGTCTCATCATAAAGAACCCAATGCAACAGACGGCGCGTCAATCAGATGCCCATCTGATAGTTATTGGCTTTTCCATTCTAGGGGCCCGGTTGGATTTATGCCCGATCCAAACCCGTCCATTTTCCAAAGTCGTCCAAAACTCACTATGAGTATCGCAAAAGGACCTCCTCAGCGCAAGGGTCCTAGTTCCGTAGATGGTGCGTCGTTCGGACATGCGGTCCAGAAGTTATTCGTGTTTAAGAGAAACGGGCCCGGCCCGTCAAGCCCAGTGGGCTGGCGGGTCGGCCTGGCCCGGTTCGGTGGGTCTGACCTAGATGGGGGTCAGCCCGATGGGTGTGACCCAGTTAGGGGTTTGGCCAGGCCTGGTGGGGCATAGCCCACCCGCGGACCCGGCCTGGGTCCCGAGCTGGTTCGGCTCGCCAGGCGGCACAGAGTGGCTGTGCCCCTCCTTGCTGCCCGGTCGGCCGAAGCTGGCCAGTTTTCTCAGTCGCAAGCAGCCCGCTGTTGCGGTCCATGGTTCCTCCACACGCGGAACTAGCGGGTGAAGTGTCTACTTTCAACCCGGTCGGTCGGTTCGCCGCTGAAGCGGCCCACCCAGCGCTGGCCGCGATCTTCCCCGCAGCGTGGTGCCAAGCGGCGTCGTGATCTCCTACTCAGCCGGCCATAGCTAGTCAGTTAATCCAACAAGAGGCTCGTAGATGTGGGCCTCACCTCCTCCGCACAGCACCTGTGGGTGCCACGGTTCACCAACCCGACTGACATTAGCCGACCGGTTCTTCATCCCGAGCGGCCCGTAGTTGCGGGCCGCAGTTCTCCTCCACACGACCAGTGCGCAGACGTCCCTTCTGGTCGCCGCCACCTCCAATCGTCATTTCCAAAATAACCACAAACCAACGGAGGGTCGTCCGGCTTTGTTTGTTCGCCCCACTCCCTCCGCGTTAGGCGATATCAAAAGGCCGAAGAAAATCCAAAGAATTCAACAAGAACAAGATATAATTTTATTCACTTAAAATTATACAAATCCCTCTACCTCGATTCAAGGAATGTTTCACATCGACGAACTACTGAATATGGCATCGCGGAAGTCAGGTGTCACGGAAGAGGGATGTCGATTTCATTAACGTCGGGATGCGTCTGATGTGGAAGCGTCGTTGGAGATGTTTTTCGTGTTCTTCATTGGAGATGTTCTTTGTGGAAGAACACTTTCTTTCCAAAGGTAAAATTTCCAACCAAACTCAAATAAAAAATAACACACCTATTAAAAGGATATCTTAATGAATTCAAAGGGATTTTAATTCATTAAGTTACATCATATTAATCTAATAGATTGGTTGGATCCTTAAATGGAAGAGAGGAGATGAAGAGGCTCCAATTTAATTAAAGGGATAGTTGGCACATCAAGAGGGAAGTTAAAAAGTTAAAGAAGATTAATGGGGGGGTTCAAGGGGAGTTGAAGAGTCTAAACTTGTGTGGGCCCCACCTCCAACCTCCCTTTGGAGGAAATAACCACCACATAAAAATAAAATTGTGTAACACAATAATTTTATTTAATTTATTATGAATCCCCAAATTATTACTTCTACTCTAAACCAAATGCAACTACGGTAAAGGTCTCCTTAAGCGAATATCAACGATGCGAGTTCATCGGTGTCCTAAAATTTCAATTCTGAGAACTGGTTCAAAAGATATAAAAACCTGCATGTACGTTTACAAAAAGTACCCAAACAAAACATCAGATATTGATTTCGGGCACACCGGGCCTTGGAATTAGGCGCCATCAGAAAATGCGGACTCTTAAATTCCAAATAATTTATGAAAAAGTTTTCCTTGAAATTTATGGGTCTTTACATTACCCCCACCACAGGGATTTATGTCCCCGTAATGCTACAACACACACTAGGGAGACAAAAGAGGGTACTGAGCATGCATTTGAGCCTCATGCTCCCATGTGCTCTCTTGGAGGTTCTCGTGCTGCCGGTGAATGTGCACCAAAGGAATCGACCGTCCACATAGGACCTGCTCCTGTCGATCCTCGATCTCCACTGGGACCTTCGTGAAAGTCACTCTGTCATCATTTTCCTGCTCCTCATGGTCGATGATGTGGGATGGGTCATGCACGTATCTTCTTAGCAAAGATACGTGGAAGATGTCGCTTACCCGATGAAACTGAGGTGGAAGTGCTAGGCGGTAATCCACCTCACCTACCCTACTAAGGACCTTAAAAGGCCCAGTGAATCGCGATGATAACTTTCCCCCTGGAATAATCTCTATAGACCTCATTGAGGTGAGACTGGTAGGAAGATTTGGTCACCATCCTCAAACTCTATTGGTCTCCGTCTCCTATCAGCATACGACTTTTGTCTGCTCTGTGTAGTATTCATCCACTCCTGGATGATCTGCACCTTCTCCATCATAGCCTGAACCATCTCTGGTCCTACAAGTGCTTAATCCCCTAGGTCAGTCCAGCACAGAGGTGATCTGCAAGGTCGACCATACAGTGCCTCATAAGGTTCCATCCTGAAGGTGGAGTGGTAGCTATTGTTGTACAGAAACTCCACCAAGGGTAAGTGATCCTCCTAACTATGACCAAATTCAAGTACACATGCACGGAGCATGTCCTCGAGAGTCTGAATGATCCTCTTAGTCTAACCATCCGTATCAGTATGGAAGGTGGTTCTCAAGAAAAGCTGCGTTCCAAAAACCTCATGTAACCCCTTCCATAGCCGGGAAGTGAAACGAGCATCCCGATCATGGATGATCGTCGATGGAACACAATGAAGTCGTATGATCTTCTGTATGTTGAGGCGTCCCAGGCTCTCTACTGAGTCCTGCTTCTTAATTGGTAGGAAGTGGGCCGACTTGGTGATTCAGTAGACAATCACCCAGATAGAGTCGTGTCCTCTGGATGTACATGGAATCCACATAATGAAATCCATGGATATCCCATCCCACTTCCACTCTCGGACCTATATGGGATGAACTAATCCCGCTGGAACCTAGTGTTCCGCCTTTACATGCTGACTAGTTAGGCATCGAGAGACAAACTCTGCTACTTCTTTCTTTATACCCAGCCACCAATGATGTCATATGAGGTTTTGGTACATCTTTACCAATTGTGGATGTATCGTTAGAGGGGATGTGTGAAACTCCCTCATCACCTCCTCCTGTAGTGCAACGGGTACCATAGTACGTCCTCTGAAGAGGATGATGTGCTCCCCACCTTTAGAAAAACCATCAGGTGCCTGCCCTTAGGATATCTAAACACGTTACATCTCATAGTCAACGTCCCCATTCTGTGCCTCTCTGAATCATTGTAGATGTGGAGAAGTGACTTTGAGAGACTGAATAAAGGTTGCTCCATCTCTATCCACGAAAGATATCTAAAATGCGGCTAGCTTCTCCATCGCCTCACCTAGTAGCTAAATAGCCGATCTCCTGATGAGAGTATCTGATACATTGTTCCCCTTTCTAGGAGTATAGAATATCTCAAATTCATTTTCTTGGAGGAACTCAAGCCATCACTGCTATCTCAGGTTTAGGTCCTTCTACGAGAAGATGTACCTGAGACTCTGGTGGTCAGAGTAGACTGTAAAACGCTCACCCATAAGATAGTGCCGCCATATCTTCAAGTCAAAAAACCACTACTGCTAACTCCAGGTCATGGTTAGTGTAGTTCATCTCATGCCGCCTCAACTACTGTGAACCATATGTGATCGCTGCTCGCTCCTGCAACAGGACACACCCAAGTCTGGTCCCTGATGTGTCGCAGTAAACTATGTACCCTACGCCCTCCTCTGGTAGCCTCAAGATGGGTGCACTGGTCAACCTCTACCTCAGATTCTGAAATCACTGATGGAATCTCTCTGACCACACAAAGGGTTTCCCCTTCTTCATCAATGATGAAAGCGGTGCCCCAACTCTGGAGAAATGTGGCACAAATCTCCAATTGTATCTAGCCAGACAGAGGAAACTTCGTAACTCCATCACACTTATGGGTGGCTCTAAAGCAAGCACTGCCTTGATCTTTGCTGGATCAACTACTAACCCAGCCTCCGAGATGATGTGTCCCAAGAAGTGAACCTCTCGAATCCAGAACTGGTACTTCGAGAGGTTACCATAAAGCGGGTGCTCTCGGAGTGTATCCAGTACTACCCGCAAATGGTAGGCATCCTCCTCCTCAGTAGTCAATTAAATAAGTATGTTGTCAATGAATACTAAGACAAATCGATCGAGGTAAGGCTGTAAGATCCGGTTTATGAGACTCATGAACACTACTGGAGCGTTGGTTATGCCAAAGGGAATAACCAAGAACTCTTCGTGTCCATACCGACATCTGAAGGGCATCTTCTACACATCCATGTCTCGAACTCTGAGCTGGTGATAGGATGACATGAGGTCTATCTTCAAGAGCGATTGTGCTCCCTTGAGCTGATCGAACAAGTCGTAAATACTTGGGAGTGGATACTTGTTCTTCATGGCCACCTGATTCAAGAGATGGTAGTTGACACACAGTCGCAAGCTCTCATCCACCTTATTGGAAAACAAAATAGGGGATTCCCAGGGTGAAACACTGGGTTATATAAATCCCTTTCCCTAAAAGACCTCCAGTTGTACCCACAGCTCATGAATCTCGGCGGGAAACATCCGATATGCTGAAGTAGATATCAGTGCTGTCACAGGGTATAGGTCAATGTAGAATTCTACCTATCTGTGAGAAGGTAATCCTAGAATGTATTCAAGAAAAACATCCACATACTGATCCCCCACAATAGGAAAACTCGGACTCCGCACATCAACCGCTCCGAGTAAGAGACTAGCCAACTGATGTGTGATCGGATTCCCCTTCCTCTGCGTAAGTCCATCATGTGCTGCAAATACTCCCTTCTCACCAGTGAAGGTGAACCTAGTCCCGTCCATGCGGACACACCGCACATTGCACTGAATACAGTCAATCTGAGCATGAACTATGGATAACCAGTCCATACCCAAGATGACGTCGTAAGGTCTCGACGCTGCTACAAGAATATCCCAACCGAAGCTCTCACCTCCTAGGTTAAGCTCAAACTTCTTGTACCAGTGCGTAATTGTTGAGTTTGCACTTTTAGGAGTCTCTAGCCGTAAGGATCAAGCCAATGGCTCCGTCGGAATATCCGACCTCCGAAAAAGGGCAGCGACAATAAAAGAATGACTTGAAACTGTGTCTATAAGTACTAAAGAAAAGGTGGAGTAGACACAGATAGTACCTCAAATCATCTCAGGTGTGTTGTGGTCATAGCCCTCGACTTCCTAGAGTTGAGCCCGCCTCTGTCTTCCAACTATCTATGGTCGGGGTGGACCAACTGGTGGTGGTGGTGGTAGAGCCTCAAAATGTCGTCCACCACCAGTTGCTCGGCCAGCTCCTCTGCCAAGTCCGCCTTGTCCCAACAGTCCACCACGGTCAAACCTCTGACTCCGCCTGGGAGGTCCCTCTAATGTCTGTTGCTTGTCTGCATGGCGGGTCAGGCAGTCATGAGCCATGTGGCCCTGCCCACTGCATTCATACCTCTACCTACTCCTCGTAAGGATATCCCTGTTTCGTATGCCCCACACAACCGAACCTATATCCTGAGGTCTCCCACCTGATGACCTAGTCTGCTTGGACCTCTGTGTCAATTGTCTACTGCCGACTATAGAAGACTCCTCTATGTGTCTCCATGTTGTGGGTCTCGCTACTGGTGACTACTCAGAAAGAAATCTCTCCACTAGAAGGGATCGCTCCAGCAACCCCCTGCATCGAAATGCTGAAGGGAATCATCGAAGCCCTGATATCATGCCTGAGTCCATACTCGAAGGTTCGGGCCCGAAAAAACAGGTCTTGTACCATATCTGTGGAGTAGCGTGAGAGGTCGGTGATCCTCGCTGAGTACTGACCTACTGTCATGCTACCCTTCTGCAGATGAAGTAACTCCTTTTTCCGCACTGCACGAAGGGTGGCTGGAACAAACTCTGAGAGAAAGAGACTCTCAAAGTCTGTACAGAGTAATGATGCCTCATCATTCACCTGGAGCATCAGCCTCCACCATCTGCCTTCTCTTGCATACAGAAGACTCGCAGCAAGGATGACCATAAGGTCGGCTGGTATCCCTACCAATCTGAAAACTCTCATGATAGCCTTTAGCCAATCCTCAGCTTCCTGTGGGTCCATCTATCCTCGAAACCTGGGAGGCCTCTTGAACTGAAAATCGTGCAACGCACTTAGGCAGTGTGCACTCTCTACTGCTAGGGCTGGTGGTATCAGTGGCCCAGCGGGTAGTGGTTCAATTGGTACCTCCGCTGTGATGGGGCCCTGCACTGAGGCCACGTCGCTTGGTGGGATACCATCTTATACGAAACTCAGAATGCTACCTGGCTACCTTCTTGGGGCCAACCTAAAAAGAAACCGGTGCGCCATGGTTAAAACAGAATACCTGGTGAGATGACAAAAAGTAATCACGAAGAAACTCTTTCAAAGGAAACACACACGCAATCAACGTTTTTGTGCACTGAGTCATAAATTGGAGGTCAGGGTCTAGGTGTATGGACACATCAGTCGCCACACCAACAATGGACTCCCTGGACTAAATACCACATTCAATATTCTTATCACTATTTCTTCATAGAAAAGAATCAGAGTCTAAGTTATGCGGTATAATGGACTCCTCTGATACCAATTTTTCACAACCCATCCTTGGGGCATGTGTCGTGACTTCCCCAAGCCCCCCTTCCACAGGCCAGGGGCTGGATACTAGCACTAAAGGCATAAAACCCTTAAGCTGGGAAGCCATTTCCTTTAAGAAAGTAAAAAAACACAACAGAGTACACAACGGGAAGTAAACACTATGTAAAACTGAATACAAAAGAGTGTGCTGGAATGTAAATGGGCCAGTATACAAACCCAACTGAACAATAAGTACAAGTAAAGGGGAAAATAGCTGAAAGTAAAGGGCAGTTCAGGGATCTTCCTCTGGGGATTCCTACCTGAAGGGTAGGTACAAATGGCCACCTCAGCACCCACGTTCGTTACTCTCCACCATGTGCCAACTCTTCGCAAGGTCCACATCCAGGTACCGTCCAGTCGTGGCGCTCTCGGCCTCTGTCAGCGTTGTCCGTTGTCTGCATCCAACACAATGAGGTGCGGGCATAGCCCATGTAGGGGTGAGTATAATGATACTCAGTAGGGACCCCGAGACCCGCGAGGTCTCACAATATCAACTAAGGATAAGAAAAAGAAGAATGATACAACCTCAAAGTATCAACCAACCCAAGATAGGTATATGTCCATACATATACCTATGTTACCAGTCATAGTCTGGCTCCAACTCACAACTCCAATCACAACTCAGTCCACAAAGGAAGTAAAGTCAAACACCATGATGATAATGGTGGAATGAAATGACTCAGCTCACACAGGTATACATCTCTTGTATAGCAATAGAGATGATCAAGTGTATTCATTGATTCATCTAAGTTATCGGAACCACACAGAAAACTAGACGTGCTAAGATGTCAGACCCACATAGGATACAAGACCAACTACTCCGGTGGACCCACACATGATACAGGAACTGAATTCAAAACTATCGGACCCACACATGATATAAGAATTGTAGTCATTGTTGTCAAACCAACGGAGGATCTCAATACAGTAGTCATCGCTATCGAACCTACAGAGGATCCTAGTACAGTAGTTGTCGCAGTCGCAGCCAGCTCTAGGGTTCCCACACACAGCACGCTAGATTCTGGGATGGTCTGCTCCTCGAGCAAAGGGGTCGATACATAAAGTAACACAAAGTCTAGTGTTTATGTTTCTTGAAGTTCCATCTCATCATAAGGAACCCAACGTGATAAACGGCGCGTCAATCGGATGCCCGGTCTGAGAGTTATTGGCTTTTCCGTCCCAGGGGCCCGGTTGGATTTACGCCCAGTCTAAACCCGGAAAATTTCCAAATTTGTCCAAAACTCACTAAAAGTATTGAAAAATCACTGCCTCATCACAAGGGTCCCAGTGCTGCAGACGGTGTGTCATTCAGACATGCGGTCCAGAAGGTATTCGCGTTTAAGTGAATCGGGCCCAGCCCGTCAAGCCCAGTGCGCTGGCGGGTCGGCCCGACCCAGTTAGGTGGGTCCAACCCGGCTGGGAGTCAGCCCGACCGGTTTGACGGGTCCAACCCGGCTGGGGGTCTGCCCGGCCCGGTGGAGTGCGACCCACCCAGGGTCCCGGCCCAGAGGGTCCGACCCGGTTAGGGGGTCGGCCCGGCCCAGTGGGGCGCAGCCCACCCGCAGACCTGGCTCAGGTCGTAGGCCAGTTCGGCTTGGCCGGTGGCACCGAGCGGCACCAACCATCCTTTCTACCTAGCCGTCCAAAGTCGACCGATTTTCTCCGGAGTGAGCAGCCCGCGGTTCCTCAACACACGGCACCAGTGGGTGCAACGACTTCCTTCAGCCCGACCGGCATGCAGCCAACCGGTTCGCAAGCGAATTAGCCCGCCCAGCTCAGGCCACAGTCTTCTCCGCAGCACGATGCAAAACGGTGCCACGGTCTCCTACCCGGCCGGCCGTAGCCGGTCGGTTCATCAAGCAAGCGGCCCGTGGATGCGGGCCGCACCTCATATGCGTGGCACTTGCGGGTGCAGCGGTTCACCAACCCGGCTGGCAGTAGCCAGCCGGTTTATCAGCCCGAGCGGCCAGCGGATACAGGCCGCAGTTCTCCTCTACACGGCCAGTGCGTAGCCGCCACTTCCGGTCGCCACCGCCTCCGGTCGTTTCCACCTCTGGTCATCATTTCCAAAATAACCACAAACCAACAGAGGGTCGTCGGACCATCTTTGTTCATCCCGCGCACTCCAAGTTAGGGGATATAAAAAGGATGAAGACAATCCAAAGCATTCCACAAGAATAAGATATAATATTATTCACTTAAAATTATACAAATCCCCTGCCTAGATTCAAGGTACGCTGCACGTCGACGAGCCGTGGAAGATGGTGTCACGGAAGTCGACCGTCGCGGAAGACGGACGTCGATTTCGTTGACGTCAAGGTGAGTTCGAAGAGGAAGCATCATTGGAGAATTCCATCGTGTTCTTCATCAGAGATGTTCTTCGTGGAAGATTACTTTATTTCTAAAGGTAAACTTTACAACCTAACACAAATAAAAAATAACAAACCTATTAAAAGGATGGATTAATGAATTCAAAGTTATTTTAATTCATTAAGTTACATCCTAATAATTTAATAGATGGGTTGGCTAACTAAATGGAAGGGTGGAGATGAAGAGGCTCCAATTTAATTAAAGGGAGAGTTGGCACATCAAGAGGGAAGTTCAAAAGTTAAAGAGGACTAAGGGGGGTTTCAAGGGGAGTTGAAGAGTCTAAACCAGTGTGGGTCCCACCCTTAGTTATATCCTCCCAAGGGAGGTTATGTGGGGTGTGGACCCCACCTCCAACCTCCATTTGGTGGAAATAACCACCACTTAAAAATAAAATTTTGTAACCAAACAATTTAATTTAATTTATTATGAATCTCTAAATTATAACTTCTACTCTCGACCAAATGCAACTGCGGTAAAGGTATCCTTAAGCGAATACTGACATTGTGAGTTCATCGCTGTCCTCAGATTTCAATTCCGAGCACCAGTTCAAAATATAGAAAAACCCACACATATGTTTACTGAACGTACCTGAAAAAAATTCATAAATTGATTCCGAGCACACCGTGCCTCAGAATCAGGCGCCGTCAAAAACTGCAGACTCGTAAAATTTCAAAGAAATTACGAAAATTATTTCATTGACATTTCTGGATATTTATAATGACATGGACCACATGGTGTAGCTCAATTGGTAGCTACCCCATAGGGTCTCTTTGAGGTCTTGAGATTGTTTCTCACCGAGTTCATCCCTGTACATCATGTTTCACAACTTTATTTGTATTGTAGCCTCTTCCGCAAATAAATTGAGTCTTTATATTAAACATTTATTTGTTACAAGTGATGGAATAATCTACATTTTTCAAGACACTGAAACTTTTTAACCATGAATATATTATTAATCAATCATTTACCTTAAAATGATGGGAGAATTATTTTTAAAAATTTTGGGTTTTCAAAAGTTTTGTTCGAAATTTTTTTTTCATACTGAACTCTATAAAAGTGTATTTCTCGTTGTTACATGGAAAAATCATGGAAATATTAATAAAACATATTAAGTGTAATTAGGTATGGATTTAATTCCATATTCATTAAATATAGGATCTATCATACTTTCTTGAATGTGTACGTGACTAGATGTCACTTGTTCACTAAAAAATAGATTATACCGATCCGATCATGGATAAATTCATTTAATTACTATTAATAATGTATTATGTACTTGAGATGAATAAATGATATTTTATTTATCATTTTAGGGGAGTATGATTCTTTATTAATTTTTATAAATATGATTGTTTTCAATTCAACTAAGATGGTATTAAATCATAATATCATTTAATGATCTAGATAAATATTATAGGTATCAATGGAAATCATTAAAACTAATCCACTATAGGGGAATCTACAATAATGGATATATAAATTCCTATATATTTTCCTCTTAATGAATAAATATTTATATGGATTATAATATTTGAAAAAAGTGTGGTTCCAAATATTAAGTGAATAACCAATCTATACTGTGACAACAAAAGATTAATTCTTCAGGATAATGAACCTTTGTCTCATGAAAGGGGAAAAATTCATTGTAACTAAAATATTACATAGGTGATCATTGAGTTTATTTTTGAAATCAAGATTTTGTTTATTTATTTCTCATTAAATAAATTTAATTTCTTTGATTTCATGGTTTATATGTAATAGAGAGTTAGAACATAATATTATATAATGTATAATTGTTAATATTTAATGTGATTATTATCACCTAGTTATTGTATTATAGAGTATGAGTATGATTTAAAGAGTTATGGAAAATTATTTTCAAACATATTTATATGATGAATACATTTGGATAAAATTTATTAGAAATTGAAATAAAATCATTCCAAGGAATATAGAGCTGTTTTTCTATAAAAAAAATATTTTTATACTGAAAATAGTTTTTCCTATTAATAAATTAAATTAATCTCATTTTATTAATGATTATAATTATATATATAATATATTAATTTAATTATTTTATAATTCATCAAGTTGTTTTTATATAGAAATTGATAATGGTAATATATAAAGTATTTTTAAAATGTATTCTTATGAAAATTATTTTGTTGCATTTCACACACTATTTTTAAAATAAATTTATAATACATATAGAAAAAAAATCATGTAAAAATGATTTCATAAAAAAATTAAAAATTTATATTATTTAATAATACTAAAATAGTTTATTTTCCATTGTTAATGTTAACCAATGTAAAAAATTCATTACAATGGTAATGTTTAAACATGATTAACTGGGGGTAAAATGAAGAGATAAGTATTAAAATTACTTTAAAACTCATATAAATATTACTTTCATAACATATTTAAATTATATATCATATTATATTCAAAATCAGGGTAATTGTTTTCGACCTTCCCTTGATAGTGACTTTATTATAATTCAATATCCTTGATAATGACAATTGTGCCACTCTATAACTTAGACAAGGGAACCCCGTGTCATTCCGTATGCAAACCACATGACCCATTTAGCTCAAACAAACCCACTAAAATATGTTCTAATATTTCTTATGCATTTCCAATATCTTATTCTACTCTTAAAATACAAACCTAGGGCCTTTAATAAGATATTAAAAGAAGTATTCTCAATAAATTAGTATAGGTTCTTATAAAAACATCAGGCTTATTCTTCTTATACATTCTATGCATTTTTTATCCACAATAAAATGTATATTCTAGTATAATTAATATATTTATATTTCATTATGATTATGGTAAAATCATTTTCCCCCTTCTTTTAGTCAAATTGGAAACAAAAGTATCACCTATACATATGTTTGGACTAGCACCTCAATGAAGTGATGTGTTTTAATATTCAATTCTAGTATATATTTATAGTAATAAGGATATATTTATTGAATATATTTATTTATATGATATTGATAATAAAAATTATTATTCTATAAATGTGAAATATATTGTTCCATTGACCAAAAAGTGAGATGTGTCACTTGTTTGTACTCATGTACTGCTATCTCCATGAAGTGATATAATCCATTTCTAATTAATAATTTATATAAATATTTATAAAACTATGTTTAATAAATAATAATGATACTTAAATCATGATTAGTATTTTGGATATGGGTAAATCATGAAAATGACGTCAGGACTAAAACCATTGAAATCAAACATACATGGAAAAGAGACTAGGTTTCACACAAAATTAATTTTTCGGGATGAAATTGTTAATTAAATGAGTATTAGAACTTAAAAATAATTTATAAAAAGTATGTTATGTATTAATATGGTTCTATAATAGATTTATATTAAATATATATTTTATATATGTGTTTTTTGAACACATATTAATAAGGATAAAGACATGATGTAACCATTTATGTTTCAATCTCATTTTATTATGGGAATGAATATACAAAATTACCATTGAGGGTAATTATATATTTATTATAATTTGAACCAAATATATTTCTATCTCCTCTCATTATTTAGTGTGTCTTCAATTAATATTACCATTTCATATCTTTGGTAATTAAAATTACTTATAAAATGGTTTTTATAAGTCCAACATTATTACATATTTCATTGATAAAAATAAACATCCATGTTCATATTTTCATTAAAATGTTTTCAATAATGTTATTAAAATTCTCCACTAACTAGAAAAAAAAAATTAGCAATATTTTACTTTTTGTAAATATATTAAAATCCATCATCTTTCCATTTACCAAACAAGGTACATATTGTGAATGTTGTGAATGAAATATTTTTTTTAAGGTATCCTACAAGAATAGATTTTTCCTATATTAAGAAAACTTTTTGGCTACTATCTTGCATTAAATTTTTTAATCGTTCATTTCTGTGATATCATTTTTCTATTATTACATAATTTTATTCTTTTAAATTTATTTGGTTTGAAATAAAAATATTATTTTCCTGAATAAATTTTATTGTGATATTTTAAATATATATTCATCTATGAAAACAACAAATGATTCTACTAATAATTTAATTGTTTTATTTTATAATCAAAAAAACTTTATTAGTTTTCTTAATGGTTTATGATTATAATTTTAAGCTATTGATGAATCCTATTTTCATTTCCTTGGTTTCAACTATGATCAAATAAAAAATGTTTTCAATATCTCATGGGATATATATTAACGGAATATTTCATGTGTGGGTATGTTATATCCCCAAAATTCGTTTGGTAAATATGGATAACTCATGATAAAAATGTTTCATGAATGAAACTAATATCAAGTTTAAGATATTATGCATGTTTATGGTTTTATATATATAAATATATGTATGGAATTTTTTTCCTGACCAAAATATTATGTCAGAGCCCAATATCATGAACCTAACATAATGAGTGAACACGTTACATTTTATACATTATTACAATGTAATATGCTTATGAATGTGCCACATTTATATTTCTGTGATATTTCCTCATAGATCATGATTGATTATTGGTGATTCCATACTCTAATGGCTTTAGACAATTTTTATGAAATATCATTACTCAGGGACTCGTTATTCAATATATTTAATTGATTATTAATGTCATTCATATCTTATGATAATTTTCTCAAACCCCAATACTAAAGTATGACCATTGACTAAGATATTCTATTTTAAACATTACTGGGAATCTAAGATCACCCATTCTTATGTTTTTTCCATTACAATGTTTTTATGGATGGTTCTATGTATAATATAATTATAAGGGTACTAATATGTTTAACATTGTTAGATATATTGAATATCATTTAGGAAATAAACTATTTTTGTGTCTGGTATCCAAATACATTATACCTTTATGGATATGGTCCATATATAATTCTTTTATGTACTGAATATTTATCTAAACAGGTGTAATATTTTGTATGTTGTGCTTGGGTCACCAAATTTTTTATTAGAGTAAGTATTATTTTTTAGAGAGTATGATTTAAAAACATTGGTGAAATATTTTGGGATAAGTGTAGGTATTGTATAAAAACCTAAAGATATAGAAATTCATATATATTTTCAAAAACCCATGAAAATATATAGATTTCTGGATATTGGTAGGTGGATGTGTACGAAGAGACGATTAATCTAGGGGTGAAATCATTGAATTTTACTAATGAGTTATTAAAAAGACTATCTATAGTGCAAGATATGTGCCCCAAAGACTACACACCCAGGCATACACCACTAGTGAATAATCATTTGTTAACTCATATTCTCTTTCAGAACCATTAACAGTGATTTTAATGGTTGATTACTATTGATGACATATTTTTAACCTAATGTATGATTTTTTATAATAATCATTCACAATTTAGGGAAACTAAATATTTTTTTCTAAAATATATTATTATTCACTATGGTTAAGGATTCTTGATGCTCACACATTATATATAGTTTTATAAAATGAAAGAAACTATAATAAATCATATCACCATAGAATGTGATGGAAATTATGAAAATCAGCCTCATGAGAAACCAAAATGTATTTGTAGTTATGATGTAATATCATATAACTATATTATCTAAACTCTCTAAAACATTTTGTATTAATACATAACATTTTGAGATTCTAAATTCCCCAAGTAGGGAACATCATGAATTTGTTTTTTATGTTATAAACAATAGCTTCATCTTATGGGTATTTGGAACCGTAAATTTCTAAGAAATTTATCAATGTTATGGAAATGTTAATTTATGTTCGCTATTTAACATACCTTGAGAAAGATCATTTATCATGTTTTCACTTGGAAGGTGGTCCTGTTAAATGTTGGACCATTATCAAGAATATGAGGCAAGAAGAATTAATTAACTCCATGGAATGGAATGATTTTATGTGTATAGTTTTTAATAAGTAAATTCCCAAAAATCATTATATTAAAATGGATAGGAAATTTCATGAATTCAATCATATGGATGATGAATCCACCAGTACCTATGAATCAAAAGTGTCATGGTTTGTGCTGTATTAATCAAGTATTATCATTGTCCATGAAACCTGGACTGATCGATTCATTAGTGGTTTGAAACAATGTAATGGAAAGGAATTATCCATATTGGGATTTATATTTTATGAATATGTGGTTTTATTTTATCTCATTGTGTAAATGGAAGATATAAACCATCAATTTAATAGTTTTCATTTGAAAAAAATGTACGATAGAGTTTCATGGATGATATAATGGTTTATAACATTTAGTAGAGGATATGTTTCGACATATTATATGAGAATAATGTCATAAGGGGAAATTAGGTAGATTCCTGAAATAAAAAACAATATTAATCTTTTTTCGGAGGCATATTAAGTGAGAAATCGAATCACTGTGTGTTGTTATGGGACTACTCATTGAAATGAATAGAGAGAAAAATCAATTGAATAAACCACACACACATCAGTGGGTTTGATTCAAGGTGTATATGAATTACGTTATTCAATTCCATAATACAAAGTATAATATTACTATAATCATCAAAACATCTGATGTTAATGGATACAGTGAAATGTTATGTAATAAAAACTGCTATTGTTGTTCTAGAGAATTTCTTAGTGAATGGTACACTTATATTTCAATCTATAAATTTAAAATTTTATTTGATTTATTTAATACTAACACATTTATATATGAAAAATTTTATATGTGTAATATAATGCCACATAAATGATAAAATGTAGAATTATTAGTGAATGTATATAGCCCACATTGTGTATGGATTGTATTTATTGTCTAATGTTTTTCATTGGTGGAGAATAATGACCAATAAAATGGGAAGATTGCATTTGATTTAAATAAAATGAATAAGTTCAAATTTTAATTAATCTTGAATGAAGTCCTCTAGTCTTGATATTCCAAGAAACATGATACAGGTTTGATGACATTGAGTTTTAACGTGATACCACATCAATTTTTATAGATTAATTTGAGTACAATAGATTTTATTACTGAATAATTATCTCTGTAAAATATAATGATTCTTCTTTAATTTTTATTTCACTTATATCATTAGTTGTTTCGATAAATTCTGATCAAAGCCTTATGATGAAAATGGGGAGAAAAGTTATTTCAAATCATATTTAGTTTTTATTGGAATGAATGATGTTGTTGGAAGGGTGGGACGTAATAATACCATCCTTTATAAATCTGATGATGCTAAATATAATCGATCAAATGACAGAAATTAAAACATATAATGTTATTGATAAAATTAGATGATCCCGAACAAGTATGTTTCGAGTTTTCCCAATGAGATTTTTCAGGTTGCATCATTGACCAGTGTTTTTCAAATTTTTGGGCTTCAAAATAAGGAGTCTATTTTTGGAATATAAAGTATTTCCTTGAATCATAGTTCATGGTCCATTAATGATTTTTTGTGTATCACATCTCTAGTCTATTTTATGGTAACAGAAATTCTTTTAGTGAATTATTCTTCAATGCAGTGCTACGTGGACCACAAAGGATGGTATGTAGACCGCGTAGGTAAAATGGTTCATGAGAGGATCATAGTTCACCAAAGGATTTCATTACATAATAAGTCATATTGTTTTTTGATGAAATAAGGTATTTCATTTCTGTAAGGATTCAACTATCATGAGGAATGGAAGGTGTTATGAAAACTGTGGAGGGAAAAATGGTTTGCAGAAGAGAATTGTCTAAGGTGAAGGCTATACCACATTGAAAATTTGGTTAAATAAGATTACTAAGATGTAAGGATTAATTTTACTATATAAAAGATCATAATCACATAATTTATTTATTTTCAATTTAAAATTTAGAGATCAACATTTCAAGGAGATTTTTTCCGTGATGTTCAAAGTTGTTCGTGAGGGAGAATTTCGTAAAAGAGAATAATTCTCACGAAAGGAATTCCACAAAGGTAATAAGTAATTCCATGATGTTAGAACACAAAAATATTTTTTTAAGCTATAGATCAAAGTAGATAAAGGAATATAATGTATAGTTATCCCATGGAGTGAGTGGAGTCCACTAAGATAAGTTTTTATAATGAACGAAGGCAATCTGTGGTGTAAGGATGTAGTCCATGAAGCACCCATGCCCTATGGTGCAATATAAATCATGACCATAGTTCACAGCCATATTTCACAAGAACAGTTTGTAGGAATTGTACAAAAGGAAAATTTATGAAGGGAATATGGTTCATCGCATTAGGAGCTATGTAGAAGAGAAGACATTCCATGGATGAAGATTACATATGTAATTTAGAAACACTCTATAAAAGAAAATGTTCTCTATGAAATGAAACATTATAGGTTGAAGGAATTGTTGTTCATGAAGTAATTATGTCACGTGGTGTCAGGAAGTCTACAAAAACATATAATAGTTCACAATGGAGAAATATTTCACATACATGATGGGTTTTTACACCCTCGTCATCCATTATGAGAAAGAAAGAGGTATCAAAACACTACTACACTGTTCTATATTGTTGTGTGTCGACAAAGAAGAAGGAGAGTGGTTATATTATATTTATTCAATCTGGCCATAATAATTTTAATTATACTAATATACACTGATCTTCATTGATTCAATTATCAAAAAGTATATTTTTACTTCCAGTATGATGATAGTGAAGAGGTCTCAATGCAGTTCATTTTTTACTAAATAAGAAAGAGAAAGGAAGAGAATAATATCTAGTGACCAAATCAATATCATCATACTATAATTTGGATTAGAGATAATTTCATTCATCATTCCGTAACATATTTATATTATTGAGACATACCTAATTTAAAGATAATGAAGCTATAATGTTTTCTGTGAGGAAAAGGTTAAAAGTGTTTCATTCATGATAATGTCAAGAAAAACGGTGAAGAGTAAGGTTGTGGAAGTAGAAATAAGAAATGTGAAATCAAACATGACACAATAGGTGGAAGAAATTCGTTTTATGTCAATCCCTTATCAACAAAAAGAAGGCTATCTTAGAAATAAGTATAAAGACCCATAAAATTGTCATAAAACACATTCTATTGGATTTTTTCATACTTCCACATGTGTGTATGCATATATCGTATTCATTGTAACCACATGAAAATGAATGTCTCCTTGTGGTTTTGTGGTAAGGATTATTTCTAACCATGACAAGGACTAGCTACTCTTATTGAGTAGTGAATCTTGTTAAAATATCAAGATCTTGTCTTTAAAGCTTTAATATCTTTCATGTGATATGGAGAAGAGAATAGTAAAATTGAAATCCTAACAGGACATCGATATACTGTTATAAAATAATGTGATTGGATTAAAATCCCCCTATCACTGGTCACTCCCCTATAATTTTTAGACATAAAAAATGGTCCTCACAATTTGTTTTAGAGGGAAGATTAACCTCTCTTAGTTTCTCTACAGTGAATTTATTATAATTTGAAGTCTTTATATTCATTCATATATCAATGATTTTGTGATATTTTGATGAATATACAATTATCTATGGGAAATAAAACTATTTGTACCATGTCCATTATGAACAAGATAAATAAACATATGAGAATTATTAAGAATAACTACCTCTATTCTAAATAAGAAGATGTTTATGTTTCTTTATACCTTGCTTACAATGAAGAAATTTCATAAATGGAATGTAATGAGCATTTTTTTCAAGTATCCACTAAGAATATAGAGAACCTTCATACCATTTTTGATAAGGAGGTATGTTTTAGTAAATTTAAATTCATTCCTAAAGACAAAAATTCTAGTACATGTGGTGTTGATGATCAATCTAAAACATCTAAAGAATTATTAGTTGATAGATTAAGAGTTATTCTACTTGATATTCTGGAAGAAAGTTCATACCTTGTTTGTAGAGTCTTTTATTTTATACAAGAATAGATCACCTATCTAAAAGATGAAACTAATGTTTTTGAGAAAGGATTGCAAGAAAAAAAATGTTGACTTTTTAAAGCTCTCTAAAAAAATTATAACCCTTAAAGAAAGAAAGATAGAATATGAAATATGTTCCTCATAGTTTCTTAAAGAAGTTGAAGAGAAATATGTACACAAAATGAATCTACAATAAATGATCCATGAACTCATAGAGAAATTGAAATATGGAAATGATGTAAAGGGTTTATAAATAGAATAAATGTCTATGAAGATCAAGTAACATGACTCTTTGATTTAGGTAAATGTAAAGATGAATTTATATGATGTTGAAAAAACAAATAAGATCTGTGATGGGAAGATGATTGTGATTGAAAATAAAAAAAATCATCCTCAATGTGAAATATCTAGATCTCTAATGTCAGTTGGATAATATTAATAAGAAACATATTGAGTCATTACAAATGAATTAAATAGTTTCTACTGGTACTCATTGATCATTTGAGGATTATAAGGGAGAAAGACCTCTAACATGTGATAATAAGGTTATGAAATCATTCAATGATCTATCAAAAGAATCTTAGATGTGTACAATACCATTTATACAATCATTCGTTAATTATTATAAAATAGGTATAATGAATCGAGACGGTTGTAATGAAATATATGAATAGGTATGGATGATGAAAGCTGATAAGAAGCATACCACTATGACATGGGTGGATAATATAACTATTGTGGAAGTTCATCTTACATAGAAATCCCAACATATAATGAAGGAGATCAAACAACCTAATATAGAAGATATCAGGCCTTCGTTTTTTGTGGTACATTTTTGGCTTGGCAACATATTTGGCCATTGTGCATTAAATTTTTGTTGAAAACCTCAAAACATAAAAGCATATAGGAATCATATCTCAGGGGGAGAAATATAGTTAAGAATAAGAAACATGCATAGTTCAAGAAGCATATTTATACTTCAAATAGATTTTTAATACATCATAACATCATTGATTTATGCAATGGAAGTGGTCCCAAGGTTAGTTTATGATCATTTCTACATATATCTATTAGCGATATGAAAAGAATGCCATAGATGGTATACAATAATGGAGTAACAACGTTATGAAGAAATCTTAAGAATATTATGAATATAAATTCTCCCAATAGGATTTCAATTAACAATAGTGATGATACATTGGATTCTAAATCCAATAAATTTCTTTTTGGTGCTCCCAAAAGTACTGCCAAGAGGGATAAAACATATAAGAACACATTTGGAATGTCTAAACATTACTCCACAGTTCAAAATGACTTGTTAGTTATTTGATCTAAATACTGGGAAAGAATGAAGAGACTAGATAAAGAAAAGTCTAATGCTAGTGAGAAAGGAAATTAACAGATGTTATATAATGAAGAAAAAATAATGAGAGGTTCAAAACAAAAGGAAACTCATGTGATAAAGATGTTACCTATGAGAGATTCATGAAATCTGGTCACATTGCAAATGGATGTTTAACCATATTACCAAAATAATAAGTAGTCCTAAAATGGGTAATAATTTATATTCCATTTAGGTTATTAAGATGAAAAATTATCCATACAATATAGATGCAGATATGAAATAAATCCATGTTTCCTCAACATAATTCTAAATAGATTTTTTCATGTGCAGGCATGAAGACTAGGGAAAATGGAGAATCATTGTGGACATAATCATCTCAACCATGCTGTTAATGTTAATGAATAAAGGAGTTTCCACCTAATTCCATTATGTCATTTTGTATTGTATTTGTGCTTATAATGACGTTAATTCATGTCAATGCATGTTCTAAGGGGTATAAATTGAAACGTAGTGAGTTATTTCAATTAATTACAGAAAAAATGAAGAAGTTACCATACTTGAATAATTACTCAATTGATACACAAATATTATCATAAAGATGGATCATTATTGATTAATACGAAGGGTGTGATATTCTAATACCAAAATCCAATATAATAAATATTCTATATATTTTTTATCTTATCTCAGGGTATTCTGAGGAACAATGTTTTTAGAAGTTCTTCCTTGGTGATGTTGTGAATGATTTATAATATGGCATGTCATGAGGTGAAGATCCATTATAGTGTATTTTATATAATCGAATTTCATGAAAAGCATTCCTATTGAGATCAACCACTATGAAGATAATGAGAAGTGTTTCCCTTAAGGTAGAGAAAAATAGTGAAGCTTCTTGAATTATTATTTCTCTATCAATTATAATTTTTTATTATGTTATTTTATTAAGGATCATGTCAATGGAAAAGTGATGTCTCTTAATCTGTCATCATTTTTATTAGAAATAAAAAAATTCAAAGGGGGTCAATTGAATTATTCAGTGACATAAGAATAATGGTTTTTCCCAAAGGTCACTTATCTTTCCTATTTCGCATGAATTATTTTTATCCATTTGTTGATGTTAGTGTTGAATTTTGGTATTTATTGTTTTTAAAATGATTCATCTCTCATTCAGTAATTTCATCCCATAATGAATGTGAATAATCATTAAAGATATGTATGTGTGCTCTCATTTCTTAAGGTACCATTATTAGTTGGTAATGGATAGATTTTTTGTCTAAATAAAATCCTCTGGTTTTCTATATAAAAAAAACATAAGGAGACATTGACTAAAATAATTGTTGGAATATTTATTAAGTATGGACTAATACCTTATTTTCCATGAATATTGTATTTCTTTTCAATAAGGGGGATAGATAGTAAGATTAATGTTTGAAAAGAAAAGAGGATAGAGAAGATAATGATCCATATATTGACACATTAATTTGGAAATAATATTGGGGGTAATCCCAACAAATTCAAAGGGATAGATTATAGATTCCAATTTGTGTATAGACTATATTTTCTATCAACTGATTGTCATTAGTGGAAAATTTTGATCAACGAAATAGGAATATTACATAACTTCCAATATGATGAATAAGTTACAATGTTAATGGAGCTTGGATGAGGTCCCCATGTCTTCATAGTACAAGAATCATGTGAAATTATTGATGACAATTAGTTTCAAGGCAATTCCTAGAAAATTGATATGGATTTATTTAATGATATAGGATTTCCTTGAAGAATAATTCTCATATTAAAATATGAAGATTATTTGATAATTTATATTTCCCATGTATCATAATTTCTTTTGAAGAACTTATGTTGTAAGACACATGATGTAATGGGTAATAAAATGTGTTTCTAATCATATTTAGTTTCGACTGGAAATAATGATGTTGGTGGAACAAAGGAATTGAAAATACATCCCTTGGTAAATCTAACGATGCTAAAGATGATCGATATAAGGATAAAAATCATAGTATGATAATGTTAGTGAGAATATTATATGACCATGAATCAGTATGTTTTGAGTTCACATATTGCAAAGGAGGTTTGTATAATGATGAATAAAATTCAGTAAAGGAAGGATTTGGCATTACAATGATATTTGGACCTTAAAAGATGATATGAGGACCACATAGGGAAAATGGTTCATTGGAGGATCACAATATATGGGATGATTTTTTTCGTACATAGGAGTATCATTTTTTGTGAGAGGAAGTAGTTTTTTGTCGAAGGATTCAACCACATTGAGGAAAGAGAGGCACTATGATGGCCACGAAGGAAAAGATGGTTTGTGGATTAGAAAAGTATTCAGTTGAGGTTGTAACACATTGAAAATTTGGGTAAATCATATTATTTAGATTTTTGGTTTCATTTTTTTGTATATAAAAGTCTATAATTTATTCATTAAGTTAGTGAAAATTTAATAAGAATATATCATCTCTATGTGATTATTTATTTGTGATGTCCAAAGTAGTTCACATGGCAGAATACTGTGAATGATAGGAATTCATAGGGAAGAAATTCCTTAAATGACAAGAATATATTCCATGATGTCAATACATAGATGAAGTTTTGTAGGTTGTTGTAGATGAAAGAAATGATACTGAGGAGAGTTAACCTACGGAGTGAGGGGAGTCTCTAAAGTGATGGTTGGTTGTGGAATGAAATAATTTCTTCAAGAAAGGAGGTGGTCCATGATTCACTCACACGTTGTAGTGCAAGATTGTTCTCAACCACCATTCATGTATGTGGATCATGGTAAATGTATAACGTAGTAGTTGACAAGGATAGTTCATGAAGGGATGATGGTTCATGTAAGTACGGAGAGTACACAGAAGTGAATATTGTACGAGGAAGAAGAGTACATCCCCAAAGTACAAATAGTTTATAGAAGGAATGACAATCCATGAAATTAATCATTTTATACAGAAGTAAAGGCTATTCATGAATCACTTGTGTCACATGGTGCGAGGGAGTCTATAAAGAATATATGATAGTTCACAAAAGAGAAAATTTAACTTCATGCGAAAATTGTTTACTACATTGTCATAATTTGCGAAGAAGTAATTGAGATTAAGACACTTCTACAAAATTCAATAATATTTTGTGTCCAAGAAGCAGAAATAGAGTTTCAAATTTATATAAAGTTATTCAAGCCATATTAATTTTGATAATGATAAGATCTACTGATTTTCATTGATTTAGTAATCACAATAGAAGTTTGTGATTCTTGTAATATGTAAAGACCCATAAATTTCAGGGTAATCTTTTTTTCATAAATTCTTTGGGATTTTACGAGTAGGCAGTTTCTGACGGAACCTAATTTCAAGGCCCAAAGTTCCATGAATCAATTTCCAAAGTTTAGAACGGGTACGTTCAGTGAACGAATGAGTGGGGTTTTTTATCTTTTGAACCGGTGCTCGGAATTGAAATCCAAGGGCACCGATGAACTCGTAGTGCTGGAATTTTCATATGATGACTTTTACTGTTGATGTGTTTGCTCGGGAGAAGAAGTTAAACTTTGGGGTTTAAGTGAGAAGGGAATAAAATTGTGTACAATTTTATTTTATTATCCTTGAAGTTATAGTCTCTCATGGGAAGTTGTTGGTGGGGCCCACAACCACCCAACATCCCATGTGTGGTTATGAGGGAGGTGGGGCCCACAAGAGCCCTCATCTTTTCACATTCCATAACCCTTAACCCCTTTGAACTCCCATGATAAATACATGGAAACTCCCCATTATTTTTTGGTATCCTTTAATTGTGTAACTCTCCCCTCTTTCCTCTTTAATCTTGCCTACACACCTCTTTAATTATTTGATCTAGTGTTTTGAAAATTTAAATTTTAAAATTCTTGGAAAATAAAAATAAAATAAGGAGAACCTTATTTTATTTTGGTTACATTATTGTGTTGAGGATTGGAGGAGAGAGATCTAGTTTTTGACGAACTTCATCTTCCCATGAAGAACGTCTCCACTTCAATGAAGAATGCTAATTATCTGATGAAGAACGTCGACTCGGCGGTTCCGGTTTTCTCCATCCTCTTCTTAATTTGCGACAAGGGAGGAGACGCTGACGACGATGGGAATGACACCATCATCCATAGCGCTTGACAACAGTGAACTTCCTTCGAGGTAGGGGTTATCTTCATTCAAGTTTAATTTAAATTTCTTCATTGATTATTTTGGTCGCTTGATATCGACATAACGGGAGGAGATCGGACTGCACAAACATGGCCGATCCTCCTCCCCTTTTCTTATTGATCCTCATTAATCATTGCGGCGAAGGCGGCGCGGTGCCATTGTACCGTGCGGGAATGAAGAGGACAGTGGCCGGAGCGGGCCACAGCAAAGGTGTGTGGCATCGGCGTGCCACGCCGGTGAGACCGAAGGAGGCCATGTCCAGGAGCAGGTCATGGTGGAGGGGCGCGGAACCGTCGCACCGCGCCGGTCAGACAGAAGTCACGGCCTAAGGCCGCGGCATTTTTTCAAATGGGCAGTCGGCTGAGCCGACCGCCGGCGCCTCCTAGAGGAGGGACCCCCTCAGGTCTCACGGTTGCACAAGGCCGGTCATTAAGGTCGGCCGATTCGGAAACAGGGGCGCCCCCCCCCCTTCGCACCCCACTCGGCCGAGAGCCGAGCCGGGCCGCAGCCCGCGCGGGCCGCGCCCGCCGGGTCAGTCCACGCCAGCCGGGCCACGCCGCCCCAGCTGGGTCGTGCTGCACCGAATCGGGCCGGACCCGGACCCGGGTCGGGTCTCCGGGTTCGGGCCGACCCAGGGGGTATTGGGTCAGGTCGGACCAGGCCCAAACCCCCTATCTTCGGACCAGGTTCATTCAAACACCCATATCCAGGGCTAAGAACCTTCGATCGACACACCGTCAGTTGCATTGGGATCCTTGGATTGAGGCAGTCGTTTAGGTATATTACACTCGAGGTTTCGTAGAAGTTTGGGTATAGACAGGTTGGTTCGAATCCAAAACTAACCGGGCCTTTGGAGCGAAAACACTTATAACATGACGACCGGACGTCCGATTGACATGCCGTCAATTACGTTGAATTTCTCTTAGTGAAACGGTTCTATTGGCTTACTACACTTGTGGTTTGGATGTAGATGTAGTATGGTCGGGTTGGTTTTAGCTTAAAAACCAACCGGGCCCCTGGGACGGAAAAGACAATATCTCTCAGACCGGGCGTCTGATTGACACGTCGTCTGTCGCATTGTGTTCCTATTGACGAGACAGAACTTTGTAATACATCAACACTGGACTTCGTGAAAATTGATGTATCAACCCCCTTGGCTCGTGGAGCAGACCCTCCCGGAATCGAGTGTGCTGTGTGCAGGAATCCTAGAGCTGGCTGCGACTACGACGACGATGACGACTGTACTTGGATCCTACGTGGGTTCAGCAATGAGGATGACTGTACATGGATCCTGCGTGGGTTCGGCAGCGAGGAAGGCTTTACATGGATCCTCCATGGGTTCAATAGCGATGATGAATGTACTTGGATCCTACGTGGGTTCGGTAGTGATGATTATTGTACTTCGATCCTACATGGGTTCGGCAGCGACGACTTCTGTACTTGGATCTTATGTGGGTTCGACAGAGGAAATGATTCAGAGGCTACATCTAATCATCTCTACCCCTCTTCGTGAGTAGTATACCTGTGTGAGCTGAGTCTTGACTTTCAATCATTATCTACGGTATGATTGACTTTATTTCCCTTGTGGATTGGGTTGTTCTTTCCTGTGTGGATTGGGTTGTTCTTTCCAGTGTGGATTGGGTAAAATATATAGAAGTTATCATGTTTATTGCTGGGAAGATGTAAAAATAGTTTCTTGAATATTTTTGTGCAAGTAACAGAGTAAAGAGGGAGGTTCTGGAAGATCAAAACACAATTTTGAATTCATATTGAACTAAACAAGTGGAGGACTTTCTTAGTTTCATAAACTCCTATCAACATGGAGAAGACTCTATTGGGAGGCAGTATAAAGATCTATCCATGTGCTATAAAAAATCCTCTACTGGATTGTTTTTAAAGTTCCACATGCGGGTAAGGGTATATCATACTCATTGTAACCACATACAAATTATTTTTTTAGTGGTTGTGTGGTCAGGATTATTTTGAAACAAGATAAGGTATATGCACTCTTATTGAGTAGTGAACCCTATTAAAAAATTGTGTTCTTGTATTTATTACTTTAAAATTATTGTATGAAATAGGGAGAATAAGATGATAGAATCATGTTCCTAACAGGTCATAGAGGTATGTGGATAAACAAATTCAATTAGATTGAAGATACACATTCACTAATTCAACCCTATATAGTTTAAACAAATCCCAAACTAGTCCTATTAGAATTATAACAATGGTATGATGATCAAATCTCAGGTCTATACCTCTCCCCTGATATAATTTTATGGGAGTATGCTTCCTAAAAATCTTTTCATTCTTCCATTTAGGAAATTTGATTCCTATTTTTGGAATGTAATAGATCTCTCATATATATCCTATATTAATTTTCCAGAAATGAATTTCATATTCACTATTAAGAATAAACCTAAGATCTTATGTCTGTTTGAGGCTGAACCTAAACTATCAATGTAAATAATATCAAATATATGTGTTTTATAACTTATGAAACTGTTGTAATTATCTGAAATGGTTGGGGACAAAATAAACATTCAATATCATCCTATTTATCGGTAATATACTTATGTATATTATAAGTAAATTCTTAGCCTTCACCCTAATCATGAGGTGGAGTTTTCAATTGAACTCATACATGTTGTGACACATAATTGAAATACATTGTATATCATGACCTCAATTGAGTTATTGAAGTTAAAGAAGAAACTCCTAGGGAATCTAATAAGGTATTTTAATAGCCTTGTTATTATCAATGGGGAACCTATAACAACATGAGATTTTTATGAGAATGATTATTTTTTAAAATTTATTTGATGTCTTGTGTTGCATGGTACACCATGATTAGCTTATTCTACACACCACACTAGTATAACTTTTTGTATATGAACACTATTCTCGGATTGTGCTACACACAATTTTTTATTCTTTATATAGACTTCATTTCATGAAAGACCGACTTTAAGAAAATATTTTAATATTATTATTTTACCATTTAACCTATCCATTATAATGGAATGTATGAATAGTATTAACTATATTTTGAAAATACGTGTTTCACATGTATATATAATTACTTCATTGATGAGAAATTAATTTTAAATTAAAATAAAACTATTTTAAAATGACATGAAGTTTTTTCCAAAAGAAATATTTATACACAAATATTTAATTTTATAAAAAATATCACCACTATTGAGGGAATTTTAAATATTCAAAATAATTTTTAAAATCCAGCTTATATACTCTCTAAACATTATATAAGAATGAATTTAATATTTTCGATAAAAGAATTATTTTTCAAAAAATGTAGTTTTACCACCTTTTGATGTAATAACCATTTTAAATCAGTACGTTAATAATTTTTCATATTATAATTTATAAAATAAAATTATTCTTTGAATGTGGAGAATAAAAATTAATATCGGTTGAATTTTAAGTAATTTCCTATGAAGTTTTATTTTTTATGAATTGTGAAAAATACTGCATTATAATTAAAAACACATTTTTTATTTAAATAATTACTATAAAATAAGATGATTTTAATGCCACAATAGATAAATAATACATTTATAAATCTGAATTATTTTATTTGGATATTTTTTCTATTGAAATTAAATTAAAAAATAATAGATCTTTTGAACGTCTCTCTTACCCGCCTTTTAGGCATATCTATAAGGAATTGCACTAAACCAAATTTTACTGATTATGTGAATTTATTTTTTGAAAAAAACCATTCACAGTTATAATCTGTATGAATTTTTTTCTAATTTGATCAAAATAATATTTTAATAATACTTATATTAGTAATAAATTTACCATGGTTAATGGGTCAATCAGATAAATATGGGTTAACATAATATTACAATATTATTAAATAAACCTAATACTTGTCATCATATATTTGGATGAGTGGGTTTTGACCAAAATCAATTTCAGGTAGAAACAATAACCTTTTTATGCCACTTATGTATGAATATGACATTTATTATGATTTATTTAAAGATAACTTAAATATGTCATACTCATATTTTTAATAAGTAAATAGTTATTAATATATGGTTTTATAATATAACAATTTGACTATAAATATTCATTTTAATGATAAAGTATTTATATATATCATGATTATTTATTTGTAATTTTTTCATATTAAATAATTAAATATAATTGTGACATAATGAAGATGTAGTAATATATTTATAAAGGAACAATCAAATAAATGAAATTAATAATAATAAAATATTTGTAATTTGAATTATTTGATTCCATAAAAAGATTTTATATATTAATATAACGTGTTAGGGATTATTTAAGGTTTTTTTTGATGAATCATGTTGATATGATTTTATAAAAATTAATGCTATAAATAGTGTCAAAATTGACATAAATGATATATAAAAAAATATTTTTAAATGATGAAAAATTATTAACAAAATGACCATATAACCAATAGACTATGATAATGTTAATGATTCCATAAACAATAAAATCAGGATTCTTTTGGAATTTTATAGTAAAATTATTAACCCTATAGTGTAAAAAAGACATGTTGTCATGATAAGTGTTAAATTATTTAACTAAGGGTTAATGGAAAAAGATAAGATTGATTTTAGGAGATAAACATGTCTAATCATTGTTGGTTAATATTATTTATCCCCATACTTGTATCATCTCCTAAATTACTCACATTTCAACTATATGAAATCAATAATAAATTTACATTAAATTAATAGTTTTGGAGTTTCCTAGAGGACCCCACCCTTCTCTTATAAAGGAGAACCTATCCTCTTTTATACACACCCCATGAGACATTTTTATCATCCAAATACTTCCATTAATCCTCCCAACTTTCCTAAATTAATCCTATAGTACATAACCTCGACATAAATCCATGTTATGGAGTCCTTTTGTGTAAATCAAGAGGACACTCGAAGACGAGTTAATTGTTTTAACAATTCTTTCAAATTTAATTTCAACATCTACATTATTTTAATAAGTTGATTCAATACTAAATTAATAAATCCAGAATCTAATATATTTCCATATTTTTTTATTTTTATGATAAATCCATATTCAACTTTTATCAATCCTATGGAAAATAATATCACTTTGTATGTGTATGTACTGCTTACTCTCTCCACGTCATGGTGTAAACTATTTTTCACCACCATCATACTCGGATGGGTATAATAATGGAAGTAATAAATATATACTATAATTATATCATTATATGTATTCTAGAACAAAATATATATGATCCAATACTATACCATTTAACAATTACGAGAATTATATTGTTTCTTATGTGTACGTATAGCATACCGTCTCCACGACATGATTAGATTAATCATGAACTACAACCATTTAAGGATGATTATGAAAATGTATATAATAAATCAACTATAAAATACATGAAATAATAATTCCACCAGAACAATATATATATACATACATATATTTCATTTACATTCTTCCATTATATATAGCGAGAAAACAATAAAAATGTTCATGCGTACATATAGTCTACCATCTTTATGAATAGTGTATTCCATTTCATTTATCTATCTATTATATATATTTATATAATGAATATATATTATATATAAGTCATTTTATACATTATTTATGTATGTAAATCATGATCTGAGTAACAATATCATGAATAACAAGTCGAAACACATATGATAAATGAAGCGATTATTAACGGAATCATTGCATTAACATGAAATTCTTAAATGAAAGGGTAATATAAAATCATAAATGAATCATATATGAAATGATAAATATTATTATTGTTATTATATTAAAATTTAATAAGATTTGTAAATCAAATATTAAATAATTTTGGACATGTACAGACGAAATCAGACCTAACGTAAGAGATAATTTCTAAATCTCATTATTATCCAAGATTGTTTATATGTAAGTATTTACTGGGGTATACATTTTATCCATGTCAATGATTCTTAAATATGAATTCCAAAATATTAATTCTATTATTAGAAAAATTATAAAATCAATTTTACCAATTTCTTAATTTTCATTAAACAGTATCAAACGAATATTTTTTACTTTCGATAAAAAGTACTTTTTGACTTTTCCATAAAAAGTATAAGAAAAATGCTTGTTATCTTATATGGGATGTATGGATTTTAAAACTTTAAATATTCCTTATTACCCTGAAGCTTCATTTACTTGTTTTCAAGGTTATTTTCAATGAAATTATATTCTTTTTAAATTGTATTACATTTTCAAAAAAGAAAATGTTTTTAATAAAAATGATATTTTCCTCAATAATAAATATCTAGTGTTTTATCAAAAAAATTTCCCATCAATGATTAAATTATTTAATAATATTATTTTTCATGTATAATACCAATAATATTCCTATTTTTTTACTTTCTTGATGGAATGATGTTTGATACCTATTTTATTCCTTGTTTTATGTTTATGATGAATGATTTAAATTATTTCGGAAAGCATTTTTATGATTTAATAATAATATAGGTGGGATATGTATCTCCCTCCATGACATTGGGTATGAATGGATTATTCTTGAGGTATATATGATATGTGTGAACCTGATTTCATGTTAACAATTCTATGGGAGGACCTAGTTTTAATTTTGATAATTTTATGAGTAGACCTGGTTTCTATGTCCATATTTTTACATAGGGGATGGATTCCATGTCCTTAATGAGTGAAACTTTTAATATTTATATAGGTTAACAATGTTAAAATTTGATTTGTATACCCCAATTTCATGCCTTATCTCAGTTTTAGCATATTATGGATTGTGTTCATTGATTTCCATATAATTCAGGTTTACCATTGACATGTAGGGAAGGATATCTTAATGTTATGATCTCATTTTCATAACTATTATGCTCATATTTATGTTTACATATCACTATTTTTACTCTTACTAAGCATATAAGGTCATCCTTTCTTATGTTTTCTATTCCCCAGGCTAAAAATAAATTTTTTAGCTAGGAGTAAAAAATGATGAAGATATTTGTGGGAAATATTTAAGACCATTCACTAGACTATAGGTTTTTGTTCCATGTTTCCAAAGGCATAAAACTAATAGAGTCATTGGGTTTATTCATGCGTAATATATTTTTTATTATGAAAATGTATTGTAACGTCCATGTATGTCAATCATGGGTCATTTTAGTTGGTATGAGAGAGATAGATTAGTTAACCTTCGTAATCTAGGATGAAAAATCATTTGTGAGACCCCTAGAGTTATATCCAAAGATATATATTGGGATGACATAACGATAAGTCTAATCATATATTTTCAATACTAGAATTTTGGTAATGACCATGGATACCCAATAGTTAAACCTATGATATTGTTGGTTGAATGTGAATTACCTTGATTATGTGATTTTATTCTATGAGATTTCATTCTCACATCATTCTTTCTAGTTTTAGTTGTGGAGGATACTATAATGAATTGTGTTAATGTTGAGATTAATGGGAAATCTTTTGATTAAGAGTAGAGAAATTGGATAATGACTAGAGAGAAATATATTGTGATTATTCCGAATCACTTTTCACGATATATGATTAACAATAAGAAATTTAGAGATATTCTTGAAAAATATAATAAGAGGAAGATGAACTTTTATAAATTTTTAAATTTTAATAATCATAGGGGAAACATGATTCACACTTATACATGTTAATAAGAACGGAAGTATAACCTTGAGGAATACCTAAAATGGAGGTGAATATGTAATCTCTATATGAAAAGGGTCATATAGTAAAGAATTATTTTGGATTTCAGTGTGTCATCCTTGGAAAACATAAGAATTAACCATCACAATTCGTAGACATAAAAATATACATTTAAACCATGGAAGTACTTATTCCATTCCAACCATTAATTTTGAAGGATTTATGTATTTATGTAATTGTATCCCTGAATTATGAATAGTGAATTATATAAGGATTATTCGGTTTTGGTTTTTCTCCTATGGATTTTCAGGA
Source organism: Viscum album (assembly GCA_963277665.1). Taxonomy (NCBI): domain Eukaryota; kingdom Viridiplantae; phylum Streptophyta; class Magnoliopsida; order Santalales; family Viscaceae; genus Viscum; species Viscum album. Next base: position 497,837,969 of record OY728132.1, read on the forward strand.
ATATGTTGAATAGTTATAATGGCCAAGAAATTTTATTAAATGAAAAGGTGATATTCATAAGAAATTCAAGCTTAAGGAAATACACTACCTAATTAATTTTTAATGTTAATCTAATTATTTTTTGATTTGATAAATGTTGGATATAAATAAGTGAGTTGGGTGGTACTGATTACCCTAGATCTGATTATTGATAAGTTACAAAAGTATTATTTGTTATCAAGGATGATGTTTAAAACTTATTTATTTATGGAATCTATCCAGTGACATATGGAATAAAGAAACATTCATGTTTTCCCAAATTGATTGTGGTAATTTAGGTTACTAACACGTTTCATGTGAATACATGATTATTTTATTCACATATTTGGAATATGACATCCAAGAACTTCTTTATGAGATATGATAGATTAATGTTTAATAAATTTATTTCACCACTTTCAAAAGATTAATATTTATAGATTTCATAAGGACTTTAAGGTTATCTATTTATAGATAGTATGCGTTAAACTCTGATTGAAGTTTGATAAATGAAAGTATTATCTCGCTATTGGTCAAATAATGCATATTTGATAACTCGTGTTAACCTTCTTATTGTGATAAAGATAGATGGAATGACCTATAATTATATTTATGGATTAGATTATCTATAAACTTTTGAGGAATGACAAATTCAACATTATTCTTTAAATAAAAGATGAAGTCAAAAGTGTTCAATTAACAACTAATGGTGAGATTGTGCTAAAATCAAGTAAGAATATCTTATCATGAAAAATATTCAACATTATGAAAAGAAATATTTTTTAAAGGGTGTATTATTATCATAATTGTTATGATATTAATCACCTATTCCATACTATTTAGTTTATGGTTTTTTAATTTTCAAATTTTTCTGGATCACCCACTTTCTTTTGGTCAGTGATATTTATTAATCTCTTTGATTATTTATGCTTTTTTCTATGCCCATATATTCAAGTATGTCCTCCTACATAGAGACCTAATTATTATTTACTTTGTATAGATGTTATATTACAAATATTTCTTTTTAAAATGATGTTTTAGAGATCATTTTTACGATATGGGTTTCTATGAAAGAATATTTCACGTTATAATAATTTTATAACCCAAAAAAATTTAGATGGGGAAAATCATTTTAAGTGGGGTGGAATGTAACAATGTGAGATTATAATAAGATTGATACTTTTTTTAATTTCATGTATTTATTGTGTTATACACTACACCATGATTGGCTTGTGCTACATGTAACACATGATGAGCATGTAGTATACACAACACTATTCTCGGCTTGTGTTACCCGCAATTTCATGTTTTTTTATTGATTTCATTTCAGACCAGACTGAGATTAAATGAACAACTAAATATTTTTTTATTACCATATAACATTTCCATTAGAATATATATCATAAACACTATTAACTAAAATATGAAAATATTATTTTTCATATGTATATATAATTAGTTTTTTAGTGAGAAATTAATTATAAATGAAAAGTAATCTCTTTTTAACTAAAAGGATATGTTTTTCAGAAAATAAATTTAAATGTAAAAAAGTGTGTTTATAAAATATTAAAATCACTCTTGATGGAATTTTATATATTGATTATAATGTATAAAATTCATCATAAATGTTTTCTAAACCTGAAATTTGAGAAAAATAATTTTTTTAGATAAATTTAGTACTTTTTAAAAAATAAAGAATTCCCACCTTTTGATAGAGCATCCATTTTAAATCAAATTTATGACACAATTTTATATTATATTTGATTAAATTATCTTCTCCTAAAATAAATGAGTATCAAAATTAATTTAGGTCAAGTTTTTAGTATTTTTCTACGAAGTTTTTTATGAATAGTGAAATATATTGCATTGTAGATATAAAAAAAATTTCTTTTAAATAATTATTATTGTATAAATTTATTTTTAAAGTAAAAATATAAAAATAATAAATTTATTAATTAAATTTAGGTAATTCAGATAATTGTTATATTGAAATTTGATTATAAATTTTTTTGATATTTTGAACGTCTCTTTTAACCTCATTTTAGCCACATCTATGGGATTAACACTATATATAATTTACCATTTCTATAAATTTAATTTTGAAAAATCCACTCATACGGTTGTAATCAGAATGAATATTTTTGAAAAATGTGATCATAATAACTTTTTTCTGATTAGTAACATTAGAATTTCATTTACCACTGTTAACGGGTAAACTAGATAAATAAGGGTCAAAATAGTATTATAATATATAAAATTTCCCTAACAAAATTAAAATTTTTAATGGATGAGTGGGTTTCGACCAAAATAAACATTATGAAAAAATTATGACCTTTTTATGTCACTTCGGTAAGGATATGATATTTATTATATTTAATTTAAAGACAAGTTAAAAATATTAACTCACATTTTTAATAAGTAAATCATTTTTCATATAAGTTTGTATAGAATAAAAATTAGACTACAAAAAGTAATTGGAATGAAAAAATGTTTATAAAAATAAAGATAATTTATTAATAATATTTATACATTAAATAATTTAATTTAATTCTGGCATAGTGATGATGTAGTATTATATTTATTAATAAATGAATTTAATAAATGAATTTAATAATATTAAAATAAATATAATTTTAAATATTTGATTACATAAATGAATTTTATGGAATAATATGACATGTTAAGGATTATTTAATGTATTTTATTATGAATTTATCCTTTTTTGTATTTTATTAAATTTCATGTAATAATTAGTATCAAAATTGACATAAATGATATTTTAAAATAAATAATATTTTTTGAAATTATAAAAAATTAATACAAATATAATTTCTTCCAATTAAAAAGGATAATTCAAATATTTTCTAAATGATTCAATTATGTTTGTTTTGGAATTTTATTGTAACTGTTAACCATATAGTTAAAAAAAGGAAAGTTGTCACTATAAGAGTTAAATTGATTAAATTACTGTTAAATCCAAAAAATGAGATTAATTTTGTGACATCAACTTGTATAAATTTTATTTTTTAAGATTATTTCTATCCATGATCATCCTATAATAGAAATAAATCACATAGGATCTATTTAAAACCAAAATAAATTTATATTAAATTAATAGTTTTGGAGTTTCATAAAGTGCATCCCCCTCTATTATTAAAGGTAACCTCTCCTTATCTTTTATATAGACCTCTAAAGCCATTATTCCTAGCCAAGATCTATCCATTTATCCTATAACGTTACCTCAAATCCAACTAGAGAATATATTTTGTGCAAAAATACAACCTAAGAGACTTTTTCTGCAAATCAGAAGGACACACTCGAAGATGAGGTAATTGTTTAACCAACTCTTCCAATGTTCTTTTATTATTATACTTCCTTTTACTAATTTTTGTAAAAAATATAATTAATATTGAATATAATAAATGATTATTTGTTTTTTATAATGCGAAAACCATATTCTTCATTTTATTGATCCTAAAAAAATATCATTATGCACGTGTATGTACGACTTACCATCGCCACATGACGGTGTAATCTGTTTTTCACCACCACCATACTTGGATGGGTATAATGATGCTAATAATAACATTATATTATTATTATAACATGATATGGATTTTAAAAATAAATTTATGACATCAAATACCTTACGATTTCCCAATTACTAGAATGATATCATTGCTCGGGCATAAGTACAACTTACTGTTTCCAGGACGTAATCAGACTCATATTCCACCATGACCACTCATTAATAATTATGAAAATGTACATGATGAATAAATTATGAAATATATGACATAATAATGATACTATAATATATATATATATACATATATGTCATTTATATTCTTTCATTCTATAAAATAAGAAAACAGAAACAACATTATTGCGCACGTATGACCAACCACCTCCATGAACGGTGTGTTCAATTTTATTTTTCCATATATTATATATATTTATATGATGATTATATATATGATATATAAATCATGTTTTAATTTATATAATTAATTAAATCCTAATATGAGATATAATATCAATAATAACATGTCAACACATAAATAATAAATCAAGGGATTATTACCTGAAACATTGCTTTAAAATTGAATTGTAAAATGATCGTGTAATATAATGTCTAAAATGAATCATATATTTTATCAAATTTTTTATTTTGATTATTTGATATGTTAGTAATATGTTTAAGACCCTTATATCAGATTTTCAGACACATATAGAATAAATCAGACCTATGGTAAGGGATAATTTCAAAATTTAATTATTATAAAAGATTGTTTATACGTTCATATTTTCCTAGGTATACATATAAAACGTTTTCATGTTTGAAAAATATGTATTTCAAAATAAATAATATATTATTCTAATTTTTTTTAATTCAATTTTACCCATCGGTGAATTTTTATTAAATGATGTGAAAGGAATCCTTGTCAATTTCAATATAATGTACATTTTGAGTTTTATGGGAAATGTAAGAGAAGAATGATTCATTGAATTATATATAATAAACATATTTCTACACTATAATAATGCCTTATTTCCGTGAATATACTCTTAAAATATTAAAGGTTATTTTGAAAGAATTTTTTTAAAAAAAAATACATTAAATACTTAGAAAAGAAATATTTTTATAAAATAAAGGATATTTTCCTCAAGAATCAATTTCAACTGTTTTATCAAAAATAATCCTTATATTTTTTCATTATTTAATAGGGATACATTTCATCTATACTATCCCTATTATTCCTTTTGTTTTATTATGTTTATGTGGTTTATGAAATCCATTTGTTTTTACTATACTATTTCATGTTTGAATGATGTTTATGAAACCCATTTTTTTCTTGGGTTATGTTTATGATGAAAGATGTTTGTTTTTTAGGCACAAATATATATGATGTCATTATGATATGGGTGGGACCTGTATCACCATCCAACACATTGGATAATTATGGATAACTCATGAGGTGTATATGTTATATTAGAATGTTATTTCATGTTCACAATTCTATGCGAGGATCGGGTTTTCAAGTCAATTATTTTATGAGTGGACCTGGTTTCCATGTTCATATGTTAAGTCAATGGTGTGATTGCGAGTCCTTAATGAGGGAAACTGTTAATATTTATACATTTTCAAAAGAATATAAGTTGATGGGTATGCCAAAATTTCATTTATTTTGTCAAATTTGGATATTTTGGATTATGTTCTCAGATTTTTTTATGATTCAAGATTACCTTTAATATAAAGGGCATGATATTATAATGTTATGATCACTTTATATTAACCATTATGGTCATGTTTATGTTTACACATCACCCTTGATTCCTCTTACTAAGAATTTTAGGTCACCATTTATTATGTTTTCCCTCATGTAATAAGTAAATTTCTAGGTAGGAGTACAAAAAAGAAAATATCTTTTTGGGAAACATTGAAGATATATTAGTAGATTAGATGATTTTGTTCGAATTTTCCAATGGAAATAACCTAATATGATCTTTGGGAATCTATTTTGGTATTGTAATAAGTGTTCCACAATGTAAGTTTATACCAATGACTGCCAAGATTGGTTCATTATAGTATATGTCATTTATTTCGTTATGAAGGATAGATAATTGCATGTTTTTATTTATTATAAGGAACATAGAAAGATCTATATTATGAAAAAATATCTTGTAACATGTATCAATGAACTGATATACCAATTAAATGGGGTTCAATTATTTCCAAGAATGATATTCGACATGGGTATCATATGATAACATTCATTTAAGGGTATATAACTATGAAAGAAATAGATATAAGGTATGGTCATTATAAATTAATAGTAATTAAATATGGACATACCAATGCTCCTTATAAATATAAAGATTTATTTAATAAAAAATTTAAGGAATAACACAACTAGTTTTGGAAATATTAATAATATATATTTTTCTATAAGTTAATAGAAAATAAGAGCATAAAAACGTTTTAGGACTTTACTAAAGACATTTAGGAATGATATGTTATTTGAAAATTTTACCATGTGTGAATTTTGACTAAGAAATGTCTCATTCATAGGTTATAAAATCTCATGTGAGGTTATATCAGGGGATCATTATAAGGCAAATGTTGTTGAATAATTTTCTAGACCGACCATGGTAACTAATATATACTATTGTATTGAGTTTGAAGCATAAAATATAGTTTTTTGATATATTTATCATTCTTATCGAATCCATAGACCGTGTTGATGTGGATGGGAACTATATTATTGTGTACAGTTTATTTTTAGGAAATATTTATGGAATTGACTATATTGTTTTCAAGTGTCCCTTTACTCAGAAGACCATGTACTGGAAAACTATTTTTATCTACAATGATATGTTAATGATGGTAATAGTATGTATTGTTTAACATAATGATATGGTGATAACATATGCCTCACACCAAATGAAAATCAGCGAGTAAAAGTACATGACCTATGATTTAAATTTTTTATTAGTAATTTTTTCATTAGAAATATTGAGAAATAATCATTATGTTGAATGGTGTGTTATATATATTGATCATAAAATAATACATTTTATATTCAAGTATACAAAGTAAAATATTCACTAAAATATATAGTTAGAGTTATTAAATATTTTGATTTTTATTATATTAAAACATTGATAATGAGAAGAAAGTGGTAGATGATATGATCTAAAGCCATTCTATTGTTTTTATAACAATTAAAATAGATCACATATTTATTAAATTTTATAAGATGGATCTTCCAATAATTATTACAGGATACATATCTTACCTTTTTGAGATGAATGTTCAACTATTTATCTATCATAGGAATAATGACCACAAAGAAGTTATGAAACTCCAAAATAAGGGAAGGAATGATCCTCACTTCAACTATGACCATTATAGAATGATATGGTCTAATAACAATATATATGTTCCTCCAATAACTAAATTCAAAATGATTTATTAGATTAATCTGATAGTCTACCATTATATATTCATAATGGATGTAAGAATATGTATATAGATATGAAAATATTTTTTGGTGGGATAACATGAAAATGGGTATTATAGTGTATGTATCATGATTCCTAGTATAACAATATGTTTAGTCTAAGAGAAAAAAATATAAGGTAATGTTATATTTATTATCCAAATAAGAATGACGATAAAAAATAATCACCATGGATTTCAATGTCACACTCCATAAAACATCTAAATTGAATAATCATATTTGGGTTATAGTCGATTTCCTTAGGAAGTAAATAAATATAATTTAACTATTGGAAGATTCTCACTTGATCTACAATCCAAGAAATACATTAAAAAACTACTATGGTTGAATAGAGTACCTTGTTCTATTGTATGCGATCAAGATATTAGGTTTTATTAGAAGATTAAAATATATATTCATCATTATTTGAATATAATGATAACCACTTACAAAGTAAGTTTTTTTAAAATATTTTTTTAAATAATTTTATTTCGATGATAACTTGTGTTGCAGGAAACAATATGTTTTGGAGGACCACATCATATTACAAAAATATTGTATGTCTATTCTAACATAACTGCTAAAATAATGGGAAGATTATGAATAAATAATTTACAAAATATATATAATGGTTAATCTCAATATGAATTAATTTTATTGTTCACATAAAATAGTCACATAATTAAAAGTGATGTCATTTTATTAATCAAAAATAAAATTTCATCGAAAATGAGTTTTTATTATTTTATGTATAAATATTAATTTATTGATGGTATAGTTTCTTTAAATAAAATTAATTTAAATTTTGAATTAAACATTTCAAAATCATTATAATTTGTAAGGAACTGGATTTTACTTGTAATTGTTTTTAATTATATGGAATTATTACGATTCTGCAAAAATTAACATTGTGTGATTCCATGGTCTGGTGTTCCTGGAATGAATTTCTGAACTTTTTTTAAGTTACACTCAGTAAACACGGGGGGCGGTGTTTTCTATCTTTTGAACGGGTGCTCAGATTAAAAATCAGAGAGCACTGTTGAATCCGCAGCACCATGATTCACTAAAGGAAGTCTTCACTTCAACCATAGTAGGTCGGGAGAAAAAGATTGATTATTGACTTTTATAATAATAATCAAATAACAATGTTATTTTATTTTACTTTTTATTTTGCCTCCAACAGACAAGAGGCAGTGGTGGGACCAACAACATGTCAAGTCATTAATTGGATTGAATTATCATTCTTTGTAACAAAATCGTTGGAATTTAAGAAGGTTCATTATTAAATGATCCTCATAAATTCCCAATGGCATTACACACCGCTTCCCCCATCTATTAATTTAGAGCTTGGGAATGGGTGTTGGCACAACTTCACCAAGCGATGAAACACTAGCAAAGTACCATGATGCAAACCACTTAGAGGATGAGACTAGTTCTAGCATGTGGTGACGAGCACCACCGAATGATGAACACTGACTCTTCCCCAAACATGGATGTTCTCCAATTAATCTTGATATAGGTATTTATCATGTTTTAATTTCAAGAGTTGATGAATTATTATCCTACCATCTTAATATCAAGATAACGCAATGGGAATGATCCAAACAAACAAGGCATGGACCCTCTGCCTTTTGTTGACAATTGATGCGTTCATCACGAGCATTTTTATTTGGGTTGAACAAAACTCAGAACGGTGGGTGACGGTGGTGGCCTGTAGTGACTAGCCACAGAGTATATGGAATCCCACCATCATGAGTCGTCGGTGAAGAAGGTCACAGCTGTAGCTGTGGCGGGTGAAGACGACATTCAGCTCGGGCTTATCGCAGAAGGCGGAGCTTCATGAAAATGCACAATGTCAGAGAGAGGTCCATGACATAAATCTGTTGTGTACTACAGCTACTAGCCATAGGCGGAGGCGATCGATGCATTGTCGCGCATCGCTGAAGACTGTCGCAGCTCGGAAGCTGCGGAGGAGGGTTGGTACCCACTCTATGCAGGCCCCGCGGGAAACCTGGAGGTGCCTCGTTGAGCCACCACTTTGATTGCCGAACAGGGGAACCCCCCCCCCCCCTTCCATTTGGGGTGGGTCTTGATTCAGTAGGTTCCACCTGCAGTGGGCCGCGTCCCTTCATGGGCCAAGCCGCGCGAGCCCAGCGGGTCTTGAAGACCTAGCTATCCATGCCGCCCCAGAGGATTTGGGATGGGTCGGGTGGACCTGAAGTATGTCGAGTTAGCAATGGCCGGGTCGGGTCGACCCGAAGCTGGTCGGGTGAGCCATAACTGGGTCGGACCAGACCTGGACCCTTCTAACCCGAGATTCGCTAGAAGAGCCTTAACATGTGAACCAATAATCTTTCTGATGAACTATCTACATCACTAGGATCCTTGGGTCAAGAATTTCCTTTTGATATACTCCACATGAGTTTTGGAGAATGTTGGATTATGTCCGGGTTGGCTCGAATCCAAATCCATCCAGGCCCTTGGTACTAAAGTACTTATAAGACACAGACCGAGCATTTGATTGACGCATCGTTTGTCAGGTTGGAACCCCTACGACATGGATGTCCTTTGGAATACATCTTTGTAGAATATTGTGATAGTTGGGGTATCAACAATGACTTGAGGAGTGGATCTTCCCGGAATCAAGCGTGCTTAGTGCAGTAATTCGTGGCAGGCTGTAACGTGTAGAAAGAACATCGATCGTATGTGGGTCAGCATCTATCGATCCTTTATGGGTTATCACTTAGTGGTTATGTGTGGGTTATTATCTATCGACATTATGTGGTTCAACACCTAACGATCCTATGTAGGCCAGCATATATCAATCTTGTGTTAGTCAACAGCAGAGCATCTCGACAAAATAAGATGATCCAGTGATATGTCTAATCATCTATACTTCTATTCATGAAATATATACCTTGTGTGAGTTGAGTCTTTAAACATTACGGTTTCACTTTTGTGTTACTTTTAACTTCATGGTGTTGCCTTTATGGTACTCTTACATTCGTGGTGTTAACTTCGGGATCTAATATTTGTGGTATTCTCACCTTTGTGGTGTTACCTTCACAGTGTTACATTTATGGAATTCTTCCGTCGTGGATTAGTTGTGAAAATGGCAGTAAATATTGAGCCTTATGTTTCCTCATGAATAAGACGATTGTCTTTTTATTACATAGGTATATGTATGGGAATATACCTAAGTATAGTAAATCACTACTTCTTTCATTGTGATTGTAGTCTTGATTGTGGTATTTTCCTTTGTAGAACTCTGGGAGACCTATGGGGGTCCCGAGGTCCCTAATGAGTATCTTTATACTCACCCCTACACGGGCTACGCCTGCACCATGTTGTGTCTTGTGTTGATGACGAACAATGTTGATCGAGGTTGAGGGAGCTAGGACTGGTCGGTTCTCAGTGGTGCACCATTTGACATGATGTGCTGCAGTAACTACTGATTGTGCACTATACCTACCATTCAGGTATGATCCTTGGTGGACGATCCATGAGTTATATTATATTTTCATTTTTATTTATATTTTTTAGTGGGGATTGTATTCAGGACCCTTTACTTTTAGTACACTTTTTACTACCAGAGTTTTCTTCATTTTTGCTTCTGTTGTGTTCTTGGATTGTGTTTTTGTACAGGTTTAAAGAAATTATTTTTGTTATAGGGATACACCTTTTTAGTTCTAGTCTCCAGACCCTGGACTATGGAAGGTGGGCTTGGGGTTGTCATGGAATGAGCCTTGAAGGATGGGTCGTGACAATGTGGTATTAGAGGAGTCTGTTCTACCAAAGAACTATAAATTTAATCTTTTATATGTGGATATAGTGTTAAGTGTTATGAGTGTGGTTTTTAGTTAGGGTAATCCATTGTTGGTGCGGAGGTTGTCATATCTATACACCGGGACCCTGAATTTGGATTTCTAACTCAGTGTACAAAAACACTGATTGCCTATGTTTTAAAAAGTTTTTCTTACGATTTCATTGATTCTTCTCACCAGGTATAAATTATTGTCTCTGGAACACCAATTTTATTTCAGGATTCCACCACGTAGACATCCATACAGGATTTCCGAGAGAGTACATGATCACATCCCACTGAGCGATGATTCTTTGGTGTAGAGACCATTTACGACAATAGTACCATCAGGTGGTGCACCGGTATCATGAGAACCCATTGGGAAAAAGATGCCACCAGCCCCACCAAAAGAGGGTGCACACTGACTAAGTGAATTTCATGAGTTTCATTGGTAGAGGCCTTCGAGGATACAAGGCAAGATAGATCCACAAGCGGCTGAGGACTGGCTGGAGGTTGTGACAAGAGTTTTACGCTTAGATGGGACACCAGCTGATCTGATGGTGATCCTATCTGTCAGTCTCTTCCAAGGAGAAACTCGTAGATGGTGGATTCTGACACTCCAGTTACACGATGAGGTGACTCTCACCTGGGTGGACTTCAAGGGACATTTGAGGGCAGATTTCATCCTAGTGACCCTATAATATGTGTGTTTATAAGAGCTACTGCACATATAGCTGGGCAGCGTGGCCATGGCCTAGTACTTGGTGAGGTTCACTGATCACTCTTGATACTCCACCAATATAGTACAAGACCCATTCCTCTGAGCATAGACCATTGAGCAGGGTCTTCGATGGGAGATCATATCTTTGATGATATCACTCAGGATTCTGACGCATGGTGGGGTTCTATAGATAGTGATTTTTGTGGAGAGCTTCCTACTTGAGAAATTACCGACACCTAGAACCACCATCGGATATTAGTTAGCAGAGTCATTCACAAAAGGAAGTATATGAATGACACAGGGGACCAAGAGGGCCAGAACATCAGGTGGATGACTTCAGGATATAGTGTTGGTGGTGCGTCGCTCATGGGACAAAGGAGGACGGATGAGGAGAAAGCAGTGCTACTTGTGCGTCGGGTAGGGTAACATGGTATGTGACTGCCTAAACCACTATACCAACAACTAGAAGATGGTCTAGGGAATTTCAATGTAGAGGCAGAGGTTCGAGCAAGGAGGTTCGCAGGGTGGCGGATGTGGAAGATGAGATGGTCGTGCAGTAGGCGGTGGGTGGCTATTCGAGGTTCTACCGCCACCTCCTCCAGGTGGTCCACCCCAACCATAGGGAGCCATAGGACAGGGAAAAACTCTTCCCTAGGCAGCTAAGGCCTATGACCATGGCACTCTTGATATGATTAAATTTATGATCTGTTTCTACACCACCCTACCAACAACAATTATAGACACATGTACCAGTTACTCTTTTATTTCCATGAATGTAGTTCGGAGCATGGAGATTCTAATTAAGTTGTTGGATCAATCCTTATGGATAGAGACTCCTACAGAAGGGGATTATATGGTTACAAACTGGTTTCGGTAGTTTGAGATAACTCTTGGAGGCGAGAGCTTCAGTTGGGTTCTTCTAGTAGTGGGGTCGGGGCCATACGATGTCATCTTGGGTATTGAGTGATTATCCACAATCCATGCTCAGATTGACTATATTAGTTGCAATGTGTGGTCTTTCTGTGAGGATGGGTCAGGATTTCCTTCACGATGAGAATAGAACCTTTGTAGGACAAGATGGACTTTCCTTGAGGAGGGTTTAGCCGATCACACTTCAGTTGGATAGCCATACCCTTGGAGAAGTTGATGTTGATAGTCTAAGATATCTAGTAGTGGTGGACCAGTATGTCGATGCCTTTAATAATTATGTACTAAGACTACTTCCATGTTGATAGGTAGACTTTTACATCAACCTGTACCATATAAAGACACCAATATCTACACCAGAATATGGGATGGCACATGTAGAGCTTCGTGAGTTACGGGAACAACTGGAGGACATGCAGAAGAATTAGTTCATAAAGTCCAGTGTTTCTCTATGGGCAGTCCCAATTTTGTTCTCCAAGAAGGCAGATGGGAGTTTTAGACTCTATCTAGACTATCAGTGCTTAAACATGGTGACCGTGAAAAATAAGTATCCATTTATGAGGATTGATGATCTCTTTGATCAGTTTAAGGGAGCTCATTGGTTTTCAAAGATAGGCCTCACATCAGGCTATCATCAACTCTAGGTATGAGATGAGGATGTATAGAAGACAGCCTTCAGATATTGGTATAGCCACTATGAGTTCTTGGTTATGCTATTTGGTGTGTCCAACACCCCTACTGTGTTCATGAGACTCATGAACTGGGTATTTTAGGTATACCTCGATCGATTTGTGGTGGTCTTCATCGATGACATCTTGATATACTCATTGTCATAGGAGGAGCATACCTATCATTTTTAGAGAGTTTTGGACAAACTTCGAGAGCTACAACTTTATGATAAACTCTCAAAGTGCCAGTTCTAGATATGGTATGTCCACTTTCTAGGAAACGTTACCTTGGAGGCTGGAGTTGCGGTAGATATAGCGAAGATAGTGGTAGTGCTTTCTTGGGATCCACCCATGAGTGTGACTGAGGTGTAGAGTTTCCTCAGATTGGCTGGGTACTACCAGAAATTCGTACTCGACTTTTTCAGAGTTGTGGAACCCATTTCAGCATTCAAGAATAAGGGACATCCATTAGTATGGATGAATAGATTCCATGTAGAGACCCAAAGCTTAATGTACATGGAAATTACATTACTTTTTCAGAACACTTAATACATCGCAAAACAAACTCACAATGACCGTATTAGTTTAGTGTCGTTGGAAACTCAGAACATAATCTTCTCATCATGGTGAAAGATCTTCAACATCTCCCATAAAGATATTCTTTTTTTCCTACTTAAAACCTTCCTTTATATCCAGGGGGAAAATAAAGCATAAAAACGGTGAGCTAAAATTCTCAGTAAGGGTAAGCATGGAGAAAATAATACAACCCATATACATTTGAACTTAAAAAACATGAACAAAAGTTTTAAACATTAAAATATTGAGAAATGATATTAATCATGGTAGTACGTAAGACATAGATCATAATGGAACATCAATAATTATAAAATAGCATGGGAATAAAACATGTAATTGTGGAAAACCATTAACCACGTGATATGATTTTTATAGTAGCAAAGGCATTGTTTCTAAGACTATCATAGTAAATGAATTCCCTTACTGAATCGAGTTCAATCTTCATTCCAGTCATGTATCACTGAACCGGGTTAACTTTTCATTCCATCCATGTCTATATCATGAGCTATAAATCGTTTCCCAATTCACTGGAGGGAGATATAGGTCCCACCCATCTCATAATGAAATCATTTTTACATGTGCCACAACATAAACATAAATCATTCATCATAACCCAAAGAATAAAATGGGTTTCATAAACATCATCCCATCACAACATAATCCATATAAAACAAATGGATATCATTTCATCATAAGAAAATTGGAACAATGTAAATCATAGATACATTATACTTAAAACATACACATATTAAAAAATGTCATCTTAAATGGAAAATGGCTTTGATAAAACACTTGAAATGAATTCTTGAGGAAAATATCTTTTGATCTTCAAAATCATTTTCTTTTCACAAAATGACATGAAATTTTAAAAGAAAGGGATTTTATTGAAAATAGTCATGAATTATTGTAGAGTAAGATTCATGAAAATAAGGTGTTATGAAACTTTAAAAATCTGTTCATACCGTATAAGTTAAAATAACATTCTCCTCGTACTTTTAACAGAAAGGTCAAAAAGTACCATGTATGGTAAACAAAAGAAAGATTCCTTTCATAACACAATGTAAAAGTCAAAGATCGGTAAACATGACTTTAAAAATACCTGTAAGAATATTAAAAACTTTATGAAAAACATTTTTATGGACATGGATGAAAAATATATCCCCATTAAATACTTAAGTACAAGTAATCTCAGAAAAGAATGAGATTGAAAAATTATCCCTTACCTTATGTCCAATTTCTTCCATATGTGTCTGAGACTCCTTTATAGTGGGTTTAAACATATTATTAACTTGTAAAAGAACCATAATAACATTTTTTATATCCTATATGATTCACTTAAGACATTATATTACCCGTTCATTTGTCAATTATATGTTAAAGAAGCATTTTGGGTAAAATCTTTTCATTTATCGTACGTGTTTGGACTTATTGTTCATGATATTATTATTACTTATATCATGATTTAATTACATAAATAATGTAAAACATGATTTATATATCATATATATTCAGTATATATATGTATATAATATATAGAAAAATGAAATGAAACACAGCATTCATGGAGACGGTAGGTCGTACGTACGCATGAATGTTGTTTTCCTTTCCTTATTGACTTGAATAGACGTTAGTAGATGACATATATATATATATACATAAATGAATTAGCATTATTATGTCATATATATCATTATTATTCATTATATATACTTTATAATCATTCTATAATGGTTAATATGTAGAATGAATCTCATCGCATCATGGAGACCGTAATCCATACGTATGCATGAGCGATGATATCATTCCAATAATTATTTAATGGAATCATAGTGGATGATATAGTATCTCATAATCCTTATAATTTTATAGTAACTATATATAGTTATTATTTACACCATTATACCCATCCAAGTAAGGTGTTGGTGGAAAAATAGATTACACCACAGCGTGGAGACGGTATTTTGTATGTACGCACGCGCGATGATTTCATTTTCCATAGGACAGATAGAGGTGAAATGTGGTTGTTTAATATTTATAATAACATATCATTATATTATTTATGCTGATGTAATTACTTTATAATAAAGAAACTAATGAAGAGGAAGTAGAAGAATAAATAAACTTGAAAGAATCGGTAGAAGAGATTACAACTTCTTCAACGCGCCTCCTCTTAACCTCCTCTTAGGGCACTAAAGTTGGTCTTTGAAGAAGGCCAGGATATCTAGTATGTTTCTATGGAAGTGGATAAGTGAAATGGGTAGGTTTTGGCCGAGCATGAGGGCTCAAATTTGTGTGAAAAGGAGAGGGTGAAGGTGCCCTTTTATAAGAGGGACGAGGGCCACCGTAGAGAAAACTTAAAATATTATTTTATAATAAATTAATATTCAGTTTATAATGGCTCCAAAGTGACTTATTTTGAGGCTAGGGTGGGGATGGGTCAAAATCCTCTCAACCAATAGGTTTTAGACAAGTTTAGGTTACCATTGTAACCTTATCATTTAGATTTAACTCTAAGTTAAATAATTTAACTTTTACCGTGTCTTCTTGTATTCTTACACTATATGGTTAATAAATGTACTATACTGAAAATAGAACCCCAATTGGTTCATTAATGTCATATATATTATTATGTAAGTCTCTGGATGATCCTTGTATTTTTAAGACTATTATATCAATTAATAACATAATATTTGTTTTAAAAACTCTTTTATGTCAATTTTGACACTATTTGGTATTTTGTTTTTTCTAAATTTATAAAATCATTAATACATATAATATAATTCATCTAAAAAACCCTAATATGTTATCTTAACCTAGAAAATTAGTGTAATTAATAAAAAGTCTCAAATTACATTTATTTGTGTATTCATAATATCAATTATGTTAATATTTCATTAATAAGGCAATTACTACAACATCATTGTGTCACAAATAAATTAAATTATTTAAATTCTAAAAATATAAATAAAATACCATTATGTAGGAAATATTTTTATTTTTATAATGAATATTTAGTGTCGAATTTATCTTATGTATAACCCTATATTAAAAATGTTTTAGTTATAAAACTTTGATTTTAACAATTTTAACTCTTCTTTAAATAAAATAATAATAAATGTACTAATCAAATCCAGGTGGACATAAAGGGTAATATTTTATTCCTGAGGTTGTTTTTGGTAGAATTACACTTATCCAATAGAATCAGTACTTGTGTTAGGGAAATAATAATATCATTTTTACCCTTAAATACCCTATTTACTTTTAACCGTGATAAATAGAAGTTAAAAGTTACTATTCATCAAAAATTATTTTTATCTTATTGAACCACATTTTACTCTTTAATATTAACCATGTATCTCATATTTTAGTAATTAAACTCACTTAAGTTGTAAAATTATGTTTTATGTAAATTTGCAAATTCTCCTAGGAGGTGGGTAAAAGAGAGTAAAAAGTTCAATAAAATTTTTATATATCTAAAATTATTATAAAATGACTCCAATGAATAAAATTGAACTTATATAGGTATTATTTATCTATTTTTACCTAAAATAAATTTAAATAAAATAAATAATTATTTAAATAAAAATTCGGTTTTAACCAATAACTCAGTGTTTTCACTATTCATCAAAAATTGAAAGTTTTCAGAAAAATACAAAAAATTCACCATAAGCTAATTTTGATATTCTGAATCCAAAAATGAAGTCCATTCTGAAAGATAAAATTTATAATATTTCAAAAATTGGGTATTAGTATTCATAACGGCTAGTTTATATAATATTTTAATAACATGTCATTGTTTAGTGAAACTCGGTATTGCGTACAACACAAGCTATTGAGGAAGGTTGCTCTTGCATGTAACGCAAGCCAAGAATATTTTTGCATATAATACAAGATAATAAGGTGTTGCATATAGTGCATGATAATCTTGGTGTAGCGTACAACACAAGACATCAAAGAAATTAAAAATAATATTTATCATAAAATTACGGGGTGTTACATGCCATCAGAGTTTTCAAGAGCTAAGGCAGAGACTAATGAGTCCCCCCCCCCACCCTATTAAGGCTACCATAAGAGGGTGTTGGGTATGTACTCTACTGGGACACATCAGGGACCATAAATGGATGTGTCTTGATATAGGAGCGAGCAGGGATCACTTATGGTTCAAGATAGCTGAGACAACATGAGAAAAAAATTTCTACCCATGACCTAGAAAATTTGGCAACATTACATGATGGGAAAACATTTTACACTCCACTCTGATCACAAGATCCTCAAGTATATCTTCTCATAGAAGCACATGACCCTGAGATAGAGACGTTCGGTAGAGTTCCTCCAAGACTATGAATTTGATATATTATACGCTTCTCAGAAGGGAAATGTAGTAGAAGACGCACTCAATAGGAGGTCTGGTCTACTGTTTCTGAGTGAGGCGACAGAGCAGCTAGTCATGTTGCAGATATCCTTTGTGGATAAATATTGATCAGCTTACCTCTTATCTGTGACTGTCACTCCCCCACTTCTTCAGTGAGTTCAAGAGGCACAACATGTGGACATGGACTAAGATCCTCTCCATGCTCATATATCCTTAGAAGATTCACCTGATAGATATTCTAAAGATGGGTATCACTTAACCCTATTTAGAGGACACGCCATGCTACTAGAGGCTCTACGAGTGGAGGTAATGAGGGACTTTCATAAGTCACATCTGATGGTACATCCGGGTGTGGAGAAGTTGTACCAAGACCTCAGGAATTAGCACTGGGGGCTAGATATGAAGAATGTAGTGGAATACTTTGTTTCAAGATAGCTCACTTGTTAGCAAGTAAAGGCCGAGCATCAGGTTCCAGTAGGCTTAGTGCAACCACTAGAGGTGACGAAGTGGAAGTGGTATTGTGTCTCCATGGACATTGTGACATGGATTCCATGTACGTCCAGGGGAAATGATTCCATCAAGGTGATTGTTGACTGACTCACCATGTCGGACCACTTCCTACCCATCTGAGAGAAAGGATCAGAAGAGGGCTTAGAATTCCTCTATGTATAGGAGATTGAACGAATTCATGATGTTACATAGACAATCATCTCTGACCGTGATGCGCATTTTACATCCCAATATTTGAATGGATTAGAGGAGGAATTCGAGACTCAATTATTTCTGAGCACCACATATCAACCTCATACGGATGGTCAAATAGAGCGGACCGTATAGACACTCAAAGACATGCTTCATGCTTGTGTCCAAGATTTTGGCATCAGTTGGGAGGATCACTTTCCCTTGTTGGAGTTTTCATACAATAGCTACTATCACTACACCATCAGTATGGTACCATTTGAGGCCTTGTATGGTTGACCATGAAGATCACCTCTATAATGGGAAGACCTAGGGGAGTCACCACTTATGGGTCCAGAGTTTGTATGAGCTACCACTAAGAAGTTACTGATCGTCTTGGAGTAGATGAAGACTGCATATAGCAGGTAGAAGTCTTATGCTGACAGGAGACATAGACCTTTGGAGTTTGAGGAGGGCGACCATGTCTTCCTACAGTTCTCACCTCGAAGAGGTTTGCAGAGATTTGGCCGAGGCAGAAAATTATCTCTGAGATTCATCAGACCTTTTTAGGTTCTCTGCAAATTTAGCAAAGTGGAGTATCACCAGGCTCTTCCCCCCAAAGATGCACCATGATCATGTAATTTTTCATGTCCTGCAACTAAAGAGGTGCTTTCATGATCTATCTCACGTCATCAACTAGAGCGAGATGGACATCAATGATGGGGAGACCTTAACGGAGGTTCTAGTGGGTATTGAGGATTGAAATGAGCGGGTACTTCGTGGACAATAGAAACCTCTGGTGCACATTACCTAGAGGCACGGGAACCTACCAGAGATAACATGGGAGCGAGAGGCTCAGATTCGTGCTCAGTTCCACCATTTATTTTTGTAGTCTATGTTGGGTCTTTTTGGAAAAAAAAACCTTGTGTGGGGGGAATGTAAAGTCCTGGATTTTCAATGTAATTCTTTAATTACATTAAATTATTATGAGTCTGCTAAAATTGATGGTGTGTGATTCTGAGGCCCGGTGTGCCCGAAATGAATTTCTGAACAGTTTTTAAGCTATGTTCTGTAAATGCTTGATCGGAATTTTCTAGCTTTTGAACCGGTTCTCGGATTAAAAATATGAGAGCACCGTTGAATCTACAATGCCAGAAGTCCCTTAAAGATGGCTTCACTTCAACAGTAGTAGGTCGGGGGAAAATGATATATTTTGTAATTTTAAAAGAATAATAAAATAAAAGCATTATTTTATTTTTGTTTTATTTTTCATCCAATAGAAAAGAAGTGATGGCGTGACTAATGACATGTAAAGACATTAATTAGCATGTATTCTCAATAATTTTAACAACACCAATGGAATTTTGAAAGGTTCATTATTAAATGAACCTCATAAATTCCCAATGGTGTTACCCACCAATTCCCCCTACTATTTATATGAAGTATGGGTAAGGGTGTTGGCACAGCTTCACCAAGAGACGAAGCTCTGGTAATGTCCCGTGATGCCAACCACTTGGAGGATGAGACTGGTTCCAGTGGGTGGGTATGAGCGCCATCGAACGACTAACACGGAATCTTCCCCAAACATGAACATTTTTCATAGAATCTTGAGGTAGGGATTTAACTTTCTTTAATTTCAAGAGTTAATAATAATTATCCTACCCTCTTGCAATCATGCTAATGTGGAGGGAACGATCCAAAAGAAACAAGGCCCTGACCCTCCAACTATTCTAGAAATTTGATGCCTTCTTCACGAGCAATTTTATTCAGGTTGGACGAAACCCGGAATGGTAGGTGTTGACGGTGGTCGGAGGTGGGTGGGAACGACTGGACATAAAAGAGATGGCAGTGTGTCATCATGCGCCGTTGATGGAGAAGGCTGCGGTCAGTTCTGGCTGGTTGTGGAAGGCGAAGCAGCGCGCAATGGCACGCTTCTAGAGAGGGGGTCGCGGCATAAATCCGTAGAGGACAGCGGTGGTCGGCACCAGCCAGCCGTGGGAGGAGGTGAGTGGTGCACCATCACGCACCATTAATGATTACCACATCTCAGAAGCCACATTGTAGGATCAGGACCCACTCTTTACAGGTCTTGTGGGGGGACGAGGCAACGCTCCGTGGCACCGCCACTCCAATTTACAAATAGGGAACACCCCACCCTCGGTTCTTTCTAAGTAGGGACCTACTCTAGCAGGCCACGCCCCTACATGGGGCAGGATACGCTAGACTAGTGGGCCGCACCACCCAGTCGGGCCTAGCTGGTTTAGACCCGGACCCTTCTAGGCATAGTTTTGCTAAAAGACCCATACCATGAGAATCGAGAATCCGTTTGATGAACCTTCTATGGCTCTGGGATCCTTGGAGATAGATGGTACTTTTGATATACTCCACATGAGTTTTTTATAAATTTGGACTATGGCGAGTTTGGATCAAATCCAAAACTAATCGGGCCCTTGGTACTAAAATGCTTATAAGTCATAGGCCATGAATCTGATTGGCGTGTTGTTTGTCGCGTAGGAACCACTACGACATGGTGGTCCTTTGGGATACTTCTTTTTGGAAATTCGTGGATGTTGTTGTTTTAATAATGACTTGAGGAGAGGATCCTCCCAAAATACAATGTTCTCAGTGCAGGAATTCGTGGCAGGATATAACGTGAAGAAAGAACATCAATCCTATGTGGGTCAAAATCTATCAATCTTGTGTTGGTCAGTGCTTAGAGATCATGTGTGGGTCAGTATCTATAAATATTGTGTGGGTCATCACCTAATTATTGTGTGTGGTTCAACATCTATTGATCTTGTGTGGGTTATCAGTAGAGCCTCTCGACATAATAAAATGACCTGACGATACATCTAATCGTCTGTACTTCTATACTTGAGTTATATACCTAGTATGAGTTGAGTCTTTTTCCTTTAGGGTGTTACTTTTTTTGTACTTTTACATTTCTATTGTTACCATCACGGTGTTACTTTGTGGTACTCTTACCTTCATAGTGTTACCATTTTGGTACTCTCACCTTCGTGGTATTTCCTTCGTGGTGTTACATTTGTGGTATTCTTCCTTCGTGGATCAGTTTTGTAAATGGTTTTAAAGAAGGAGCCTTAGTATTCCTCATTAATGAGAAACGTATATTTTGATAACATGGGTATATGTATGGGAATATACCTATGTAGAGTTGATTACTTCTTCATGCGTCATGATTTAAGTCTTTCTTGTGGTATTATCCTTTGTGGAACTCTGGGATACTGACAGGGGTCTCACCATCCCCACTAAGTATTTTTACACTCACCCCTGCATGGGATACACTTTCTCCATGATGTGTCTTGTCCAGATGACTAACACCATTGATCAAGGTTGAGGGAGCCAAGACTAGATAGTGCTCAGTGGTGTACCATTTGACGTGACGTGCCGCAATGACTACCGATTGTGATATGTGCCTACCCTTCAGGTTGGATCCTCATTGGACGATCCAGAAGCCATTTTCTCTTTTCAGTTGTACATGTACTTTTCAGTTAGTCTGGTATTCTAGCCCCATTATTTTTATATTCTTTTTTACTAAGTAAATTTACTTTATGGTGGCTTCTTGTTGTGAGCTAGGATTGTGTATTTGTATAGGATTAAAGGCAATGCCTTTCCATTATAGGGATATGCCTTTTCTGTGCTAGTTCCCAGCCCCTGGCCTATGGAATGTGGGTTTGGTGTAGTCATATAACGGGCCCCGGGGGATGGGTTGCGACATAAATTTTTTTATAATTTAATGAAAATATTGTAATTTTAAGTAATAGAGAAAAAATTAATTTTTCTAGAATTATATTTTCAATTAATGTATTTAAAAAATAAAATTATTTGTTAAATTATTTTTTAATTCTAATTAGTTAGTTTTTATTTAAAATAATCTAATTATAGTTTTTAGGTGGATTTTATACTTGAATATGGTATAAAAACATTTTATATTTAAAAAAGGGATTTTTTTGAGAAAAAAAAATTCTTCCATTTTTATAGTTTATTTCAAATTACATTTCAAAAACTATGTGTTTCAATTTATCCAGAGGCAGCATCTCTCAGGCCAATTCCAATGGATAAGGTGCTTGTATTTATTGTGGTGGTCATGTTCATTAGCATTGGGAGTGCCCGAACTTTTAGAGATGTCATCGTGCACCTGGTGCTATGCTCCAGGATCCTACATTGAGGTAGTTCCATCCGAGACAGCAGCAGTAGGTTGCACCCGCGTTAGATCAGCAGAGGGTTGATGGGGCAGAGAGAGGATAGACACGTGATTCTCCCTCTCCTTAATGAGAAAATCGCTACCATGGTGGTGGTCTGCATCAAGGTCATAGAGGCCATGAAGGAGGTCATGGTCAGCTTCATGTTATAGCATTTACAGCACTAGGCGAGCCAGACGTTGTTCGTGGTACCCTTTTCTTGTTTTCTACCTTGGTGTATGGCTTGATTGATTTAGGAGTGACACACTCCTTCGTATCACCTAAAATTTTCCATGCTTTGGGACTTGAGGTAGAGATACTTCTAGTGCCCTGGGTGTTGACTACGCCAGTTGTATTTGGTGCAGTCTGTCATGGATTGCTTCAGGAAGAAGGTCATTTTAATTGGTGCGGATGGAGAGACGATGGTGTTTTTTAGAGAGAGAGATCCTTGGATGGTTCATAGGCATGTTTCATATTTATCATCCATGACGGATGATATTATTTTGAGTTCTTTAGAGGTTCAGAAGATGGAGTTTCCTAGGGTCGTAGAAGAGTACCCTGATGTCTTTCCAGAAGAGGTTGTAGAATTACCCCCTCGATGGGAGATTGATTTTGGGATTGAACTACATCTAGGAGTATCTCCCATCTCTATGTATCCATATAGGTTGACCCCTCCTGAGTTAATAGAGTTATGTATACAACTTGATGGTATGTTACAGTGTGGTTTTGTTCGGCCGAGTGTGTCACAGTAGGGTGCACCAGTTTTGTTCGTGAAGAAGGCTGACAGCTGTTTGCAGTTGTGTGTTGATTATCGTCACTTGAACAAAGTGAAAATAAAGAATCACTATCCTCTTCCATGAATTGATTATTTATTCGATCAACTTAAGGGTTCAAGTTGGTTTTCAATGATCGAATTGGGGTCAGGATATCATCAGATGTGTGTAAAGGATGAGGATATCCTGGAGACTGCTTTCCGTTGTCATCGTGGGAATTATGAGTTCGTTTTAACATCGTTCTTCATGTTGAATTCTCTATATGTAATCATGGGATTGATCAATGTTGTGTTCCATGAGTTCCTGAAAATGTTCGTGGTGGTTTTCATTAACAACATCTTTGTGTACTCCACATCTAAGGAGGAGCATGAAGGGAATCTACACAACGTTTTGAGACATCTTCTTCAACATCAGCTGTTTGGGAAGTTGTAGAAGTGTGAGTTTTGTGTTCGATAAATCTGTTTCATGGGGAATGTTGTGTCCCAACAGGGGGTATTTGTCGATCCATCAAATATAGAAGCAGTTGTATCATGGGTAGCCCCCAAGACAGTGTCAGAGGTGCGAAGTTTCCTTGGTCTCGCAGGATACTACCGAAGGTTCGTAGAAAATTTCTCACGAGTTGAGACTCCTTTGAAAGCTTTGATTGGGAAGGATCAAGAATTAATATGGACTGATCAATGTCAGTCAGATTTCAAGTATCTAAATTAGAAGTTAGTAAGTGCCCTAGTTATTTGTCTTCAAGCTGAGGGAGTCCGGTTTGATGTATTCTATGACGCTTCACATCTGGGGTTAGGATTTGTTCTCTTACAGTAGAGGTTAGTTTTTTCTTATGGGTCTTGGAAGTTGCATCCCCATGAACAAAACTATGCCACCCATGATCTTGAGTTGGCATCCATTGTGTTTTATCTGAAGTTGTGAAGACACTACCTCACTGGCGAGCGATTTTTGGTTTTCACTGATCATAAGAGATTTAGGTTTGTTTTCTCCCAAGGTGACTTGAATTTACAACAACATCGGTGGATGGAGTTCGTAAAGGAATACGACATCGAAATATTGTATACACCTGGAAAGGGGAATGTTGTCGCTGATGCACTGTTTCAAAAGTCACGTAATGATGTAATGTGTAAATCTGGTGATTCCTAGAGAGTAATGGAAGAGTTATCATAATTACATCTTGATATGGGAGAAGTTAGGGGTAGATGTTGTCTTTTTTAGATGACGGTACAATCATCCCTGATGAAAAAGGTGGAGGTGTCTCAGTTGAGGATCATGAGGTGGTGGTCTAGAGATACCGTGTTGTTTGTGGCACGACCCCTAATGGTTGGTCAGAGGATGAACAACACTGAGTGTTGTATCACAGAAGGATTTTTGTTCATTTGAAGATTCACAAGATGGTTCTCAGAGAGTTTCATAGTTCTTTAGCAGTGCATCCTGGCATGAAAAAGATGTACCGAGCCTTGAGGTGCTAGTTTTGGTGGTCCGGGCTAAAGCGTGCAGTTGTGGAGTTTCTGTCTCGATGTTTGGTCTTCCAAAAGATGAAAGAAAAAACAACGTGTTCCTGGTAGTCTTCTCCTATCATTATATTTTCCTTAGTGGAAGTGGGAGGACATCTCAATGGAATTTTTTACTGGTTTACCTCGAGCTCAAGGAGGACATGATTCTATTTGGGTGATAGTTGATTGTTTAAAAAAATCATCCCACTTTATAGTAATCAAGGATTTGAGATCAATGGATGTTTTGTCAAGGCAGTATCTAGAGAAGGTGGTGAGACTTCATGGAGTCCCAAGGACGATCATTTCTGATCGAGATCCTCATTTTACCTCCAGGGTGTGGAGAGGTCTCCAACATGCTTTCTGTTCTAAACTATGCCTTAACACTTCTTTTCATCTTCAAATGGATGGTCAGACAGCGTGAACCATCCATACTCTTGAAGACATGTTATGCTCTTGTGTTCTTGATTTTGAAGGTTCAGGGATGAGGAACTAACCCATGGTGGAGTTCACTTACAATAATAGTTTTCACTCCACTTTAGGTATGGTGCCATTTGAAGCCTTGTATTGCTAACCTTTCCATTCTCTATTGTGATGGAATAGGGTCGAAGAGTTAGCAATTCTCAGATAGGAAATAGTGCAGAATACAACAATGATGGTTCAAGTGATTCGTGAGAGGATGATGACAAAGTATGATCTTCGTAAATCATATGATGATCAAAGGAGGAGACCCATAAAGTTTAATGTTGGGGATCATGTGTTTCTGAAGGTGACTCCAAGTCGTGGGCAGCGAGGGTTTGGTCGTGGGAGTAATATTTCTCCCATATTTTTTGGGCCTTCTGAGGTGTTAACTTGTGTTGGAGTTTTGGTGTATCTAGTAGCACATCCCCTATAGATGAGTCAGATACATGATGTTTTCCATGTATCACAGCTACATCTTTATCTTCATGATGACTCTCACTTTACCAATTGGGGAGAGATCGATGATGATGATGATGCGACCTTTGTGGAGTGACCTGAGGAGATCCATGACCGTAAAGAGAAGTTGTTGTGTGGGAGTTCTATTCCCTTGGTTCGTGTCTTGGGGTTACACAATGACATGGAGGAGATCACCTAGGAATGTGAGTCAAAGATATGTGCTCAATAGCCAGGGTTGTTTTATGTTTAACTATTTTCATGTAACGATGTCCCCTTTGTGGTTTGACCTTTCATGTTTATAATATGAATTTCTTTTGTTTCTTTTTGTGGCTTGCTCTCTTTTGAGAGGTATCTCGTTGGGTGGTTTTTTAGACCCCGTTTCATTTTCCCTTTAGGTGGGTTTTGAAGTCTTGATGACAATAATGATTAGAGAGTTATCTGATGTAATGTCACATACCTCTCTTGTCCTTTCCTTTGTGAAAATATGGTGTTTGAGTGTTTTGGGAGATCATGGTGACCTTCTGTGAACAGTTCCAACATTAGAATATTGTGAATAGTGAAATGGTAACCTTAGATGAACAGTAAAATGTTAACCTTAGGTGAATAGTGTCAACATTAACCTTCTGTGAACAGTGAAACGGTAGCCTTAGGTGAACAGTCTCAACATTAACCTTCTGTGAATAGTGCAACAGCAACCTTAGGTGAATAGTTCCAACATTAAACTTCTGTGAACAGTGCAATGGTAACCTTAGGTGAACAGTGTCAACATTAACCTTATGTGAAAAGTTCAACGGTAACCTTAGATGAACAGTGTTTATAGAACGGTGAGTTCCAATGATGAGGTTCATGAACAGTGTTTCTAGAATGGTGAGGTTCCAACTGTGAGGTTCATGAACAGTGTTTCCAGAACGGTGAAGTTCCAATGGTGAGGTTCATGAACAGTGTTTCAAAAACAGTGAGGTTCTAGTAGTGAGGTTCATGAATAGTGTTTTCAGAATGGTGAGGTTTCAACGTTGAGATTCAAAAATAGTGTTTCTAGAATGGTGAGGTTCCAACGGTGAGGTTCATGAACAGTTTTTCCAACTTCCAACAGTTTCCCCCCTTTAACATTTCCTTTGACGTAAAATGCATTTAAAGCCTTGTTTTAATGACTCTAAGGCCAATTCAAAGGCCATAACTCCTATAATAATTATTCTTATGGTTCAGGATGTTTTTACATGGTCAAACTGTGTGGTTAATGCGATGCACATTTAATGGAAAAACAAGTGTATATTAATCCATCACTCTGTTAAATCATCAAAAGGGACAATATATCTTTATCCAATGTTCTTCATCCTTGTTATATGGTGCGATATTCTCGAAAAAAATTTCCTTCCTATAGGAATCGTGAGATCAACCGTTTCCCCATGGATTGGTTTCCCATTGAAGTTATTCCTGCTGCATGTGCACCCCTTCCTTTGGTGCATGAAGAAAGGGTTGATCCTTCATTGAATTAAGGTATTTTTTATCATTATTCTTTTGGGGTTTATCTTCTCCTATTTCTCTTTTCCATATCATAGCATGTGATATCCATGCTTCTAATGGAGTTTTCTTGGATTTCAGTTGGTGTAGTCTTACAGTGTCATCCTCGGGTGGATGTAGTTGTCGTGAGAGGAGGTGATCATGAACCGTTGTGGTATAAAGAATGTCAAGAACCATTTAAGGTAGGGGACCCATTGCTTCTATCTTCTTTTACATAAACCATATCATTAGCATGTTTTATCCCACTAAATGAAAATGGAATTGACATAATAAATATTTGAAACAGATAAATAAATTGATATCAATCGTATGTTATTGACTCTTGTTTTTCTATATAGTGTGACATATATGCTTCCTTTTTTTATATGTTCATTCTTGATGGATAATGGTAATGAACATAAATAGAAATTAATTGATAAGTGTTTGGCTAAAAGATAATGATCCATGTATATGAATCTGGTTCTCATTGTTGTAATTTGATGTCAATCAAATTGGCGTAGTAATCATGTTTAATTATTTCTAATATCTTACTTATTAGGTTTCGCTAATTTGGAACCAATGAATAATAAATCGGTTAATTCAATATGGATTAAAGAACTAATTGTTTGATAATTCCTTGAAGGGTTCTGAGTTACCCTCTTGATCATTAAAGGGCCAAGAGACCAAATGATAAGATGTCTGTTTTTCTTCTGGTTGTGTTGTGATGTGATCATAGATGGATATTGTGGTATGTGGGGGCATAGATACATTTGGTTGTGGTAGAAGATGATTCCTAGAGTGGTGATATTCATCGGTTTATGCATGTGGGTGTCGGGGATGACACCAGGGACGATGGAACAGGATGGATGTGATTGTTGGATCCATGCTCATTCTTATTGGTTGATTATCTGGTTTAATTTTCCCTATAGCTCAAGGTAGCTAGTCTTGCTTTCCATTCTTCTAAAATAGGCGAAGTCACGTGGGGTATGCCACGTGCTTTCCGTGTTTAGCTTCTCAAGGGAGGATGGTTATACACTCTTGCTATGAGCGGAAAGGACTCAACGGGTTGTACATATACTCACCGGGTTGATCCCCCTTGTGTTTAGTAGCATTGAATGTTTTCTAGAATGTCTGGGAATGTGGGAAAGTAATTCTGTAATGAATAATTGAATAAATGATGTTAACCCATGGGGTTAGAGCTTGCTAGAACAAAATGCTCACGTTATAATTTTAAAGGGACAATGGAAATTGGGTGTGATGCTAATTAAATGTAATGAGGAATTGTTATTGGTTAATTAATGTTTAAATAGTTAATTAATGTAAAGTGAACCTTGTAAAAAGGGAATGAAATAGTTTATTAAATCTCTTTAAATGGATCTGTGCTTATAGGATAACTAGTCTTAGAAGTACCAGCCCAGAGTTCGAGAGACGTTAACTACAATTGATTCTAAGATTAGGTTATGCCTATAATGTGGTTGTGAGATATATTATATCATGTACCAGTTGTGTTTCTATACGCTACTCCACCCTGTCAATAAGGGAAACTAACACCTCGGGGATTCTGGGTGCTGGGGGGTGTTTTCCCCAACATTTCAATGGGATGATGGATGGCTGACTACCCCCTTTGGCCCCACTCTCTTCTCTTGGTAGTTACTTATGCTGGCAGACACATTGTTTAGGTTTCCCCATATATGTGTGTAGAGGGTTGTAATGGATTGTGGTTATTCACACACATATATTATGGTTTTATTTTTCTGTGGACTATTATAGGTGTAACGTGTATAGGTTGTGATGGATTGAGGATCCTTATAATGTGTATGGTATGTAATGGCTTGAGGTATAATAACTAATTTATGATACACCTTATGTGAGCTGTGGTGGATCCCAGAAACTACCTGGTTACATTTCTTACATAGACGTGGTGGTTTTGTTGCATAAGTTTCATGGTGTCGTACTTTGCATAGGTGTGTGTGGGCAAGACTTCTTTGAGAGGGATGCTTAGGATGTGAGACGTTGGGGAAACACAGAAAAATAGTGGGGATGTAGTAGTGGGGTACCCTTGATATTCTATATTATATTATATACTCTTGTATGCGTTACTTAGTGAGAGTATCCATGGTGAAGTTGGGAACATAATATACCAGTTTAGATGACGAGTTGGTTTTACTTATTGTTCACCCTACTTTAGCATGCTTTCTTTACTTTTGCACGAGAGGATTCGGGGAGGATCCTACTGAGTATACTGTTATACTCACCCAGTGTATATATATAAACTATTTTCTGGGTCACTTAGAGCAGGTTAGAGATCAAGCTGGTCACTACTAGCTTGTAGTTGCAGGAGTTGTTCAGGCTTGTGGTTGTTGCTGTTTTTACTCTCTTTTGGGTACTTTCAGTTTTCCCCCTTCTAGTTGTAGTAATTTATCATGACATTACATATGTGTACTTGGGTTTTCTTTTATATTTCAGTTCGGAGTTAGAGATGGTTGGTGTCTATATTATCTATCTCTTCTTCATGTGTTCTCTTAGGGGGTAATTCACCCCATTTGTGTGTTTACTATACCCTCGATTCTAGTCTCCAACCCTGGGCCTATTGGAGGTGGGACTCGGGGGTTATTAACTCCCTTCTCACAATGCCGGCCCTGGAGGGGTACACTTTGTGGTGAGGGGGTCGCAACAACTTATTTTTAAATGTCTGAATGAGCGAATATCATACTATTGAATCTTCTATGAGGTAACATCAAGCTACCTTTATTGGGTCTTATGACCTACTAAAGGATGAGTGATGGATCAACACCATAATGAAAATATTTTCTATTCTTCAATGCTTTGGATATGAAAAGTTTTCCGAAGATATTTATCGTATTAAAGGTGACGCATATCAAGGGAATAATCTTATAAAGAATATGATGAATGTAGAGATATTGAATCTCTAGAATGTTATTAGTTTAATTGGTTATTCATCAGAAGGTATATACCCTAAATTATACATATTATTATTGAGAAGTATTTCTTTATTTGAAGAAAAAGGGTGGAGAATGCATTGGTATATATGAGGAAAATTTTATTTCCCTTGAAAGGTAATATTCTAGTTTAATTATCAGTCCTAAAAGTAAAATTTATCAATTATTTTGTCACCTAAACTAAATTCTCCAAAGGTAACAAAATATTTGAAAAATTAGTGGCAATGAAGAATGTGTTCGATGTGAACTCAATGTATAATTAGAAATTAGGTATTCTCACAATTCCAATGGTTTTAATAAGAATATATAGATAAAGAGTCATGATTACATGAATAAATCATATGTTGAAAATAAATTCTAGTCATCTAAATTTCATGAGTATGTGAAGAACATAATGGGAAGTGTTTGAATGGAATTGGGAAGAGATTTAATTGTGGTAAATATGTTCACATATCTTGTGAAGGCCAAATATGATTAATGGGTAGGTTGTTGCAGTGAAGGATAAGATTACGACTAATGTTGCACACTAACTCTAGTGTTTCATGCTCAAGAGGATTTGTAATTATGGGAATCAATGACCCAATTCAATGAATAATGTAGATAATCAACCACGAAAACCTCTAAAGATAATGGAAAAAGGGTAATATTATGCAGTCAAAATGGATGAATTGAATCCTGGAAATTAGGGAACACTTATTAACCCAAATGTATTTATACGTTTCATGATTTATTTTATGTTAATAAACCCTATTAAAATGTTATTTTTAATCCATTAGAGAAATTTCATTTGATTAAATCCTTTTACATGGACTGTAAAATAATCAAAATTAATTTTATATTTTAATGGTAAAAGGATGAACCTAAGAATCTATTAAAAATGTTTTTAGAAGAAATTATCTTGTATAAGGAAAATGGAGAATTGACTTTTAGAAGGTAATATGTCTCAATATTAGATTAATATAATATTTTTTGACACCATCATGGGTATAGGTGTTGAAACCCCTTTTTAGGATTTTTTTTAAATATGATTTTATCAAGATTAAGTATATTTTAAAATATATTTATTGAAATAAGACCCTTTTATATTATATGGGTGAAAAATATATTCAAGTAATAATTCCTTTACTCTTTGTGGATATATTTTTAAATGAATTTTTAACATTTATGTTTTATGTTATTTTTTTAATAATGTATCCATGGGTTATAGTTAATGACCTAGTAATGTAATAAAACTTACATGATAGAATCATTATCTATAGATAAAATTTATATAATATTTATACATATAGTTGTAACTCTTTAGGTATTACCATATTCAATTTTAATTTATTTTGATATGGTGTTTACATCGATGTTTTAGTGAAGTTCATAGAAATAAATCGATGAAAAGTTGGTATTTATAATTGCATATCATCCTATAGCTCATTGTTGGTCTGATAGAGTAGATCAATCTCTAGAGGATATAATAAAATATTTTTCTATGGATTTCAATGGTTATTAAGAACAAGACCTCCCACTTGATGAGTTTTTATTCAACAATAACTTTCAATGAAGAATTATTATGGATAATTCTTATAAAAAATATAGTAATAAGTGTAGAACTAAAATGCACATTAAATATGTTTTATATAAAAAAATTTGGGACCTGATGAAGTTGATTATGTGTTAGATAATGTTAGATTCCATCACTAATGCATAAATACAACACAATTTTGAATGAAATGATACATTGATATTCATCGATGCAATTTAGTATTTGATGTTTGTGATAAGTTAATTCAATGAATTTATTTATGGAATAAATATGAATAAAAAATACATAGGTATATCATTCACTTTGAAATATTTTTTCATGTCAGTATAGTGACATATGGTTTGGGGCTTCCACCAAATCTCTCTCATGTTATGATGTGTTACATTTCTATCTCATAAGGATGTTCTTGATTTATACTTTAAATTTACTAAATTGAGAGTTCATACCATGGGAAAAATATTTCCTAATAACAATAACCTACAAGGATTATAGATCATATAGATAATGTTCTATGAAACAAACCCCTTGTCATGTAAATTTTTAGTAGTGAAACCACTTATTTGAGGATGTTGTGTGGGAAGATGAGAATGTGATGAGGTAAAGGAATTCCAAATAAGTTGTTTCATGTTGATGAATTTTAAGTGGAATTTATTTTATGTGCTGATGAATGCAACACATACATTTTTATATTAAATATATTTTTAGATAATTCTATTTCATTGATATCTTATGTTTCCTGCATCAACAAGTTTTAACAAACTGTAAAATATTATTAAAATATTATATATTGGTTATGGCCTCGATAATAAGTTGGATGGAATGAATTAATATAAAGAATTTATGAAATAAATGTAAACATTAATTTTTATATTAATTTACTATTATGTGCATAGAAAATAATGAGACAATGTTTAGTGAAGCATCGTATTCTTCAATAATACATTTTCTTAAAAAAATAGTTTTTTCTTATTTTTATGTAAAAATATCAATTTAATGATGTATAAGAAAATTTATTTGTAAAATTATTTTTAATGATTACATTTTACTTTTCAATTTTTTTTGAAAACATACTAATAAAATTTCTTATTTAATGAATAGTGGAAAGTATTGATTTTCATTGAAACTATATTTTACTTTAATGTTTTTAAATGGTAAAATTATGTTTTAGATTAATTTTAAATTTTATTTAATCAATTATGATTTAAAAAATAAAATTATAATTTATATGTGGATTTTATGCTTTAAATAAGTATAAAAACATTTTATATTTAAATAGATCATTTTTCCAAATAAAATATTAGTTGCATTTTTTTAGTTTTAATTTAAATTTAATTATGTGTTATCTATGATTTTAATTTTAAAAATTTTATTCCATATTCTGAATTATTGGGTCTCAATTTATTAAATAGTTCACTTATATTTGGTCAACATGAATAGTAACCTTAGTAAATATTGTAGTCACGGTAAACTGTAAAACATGTAAATATGGATTAATGATAAATGATAATACCACATGTTTCTATTCTATTTCTTATTAGATGAGTTTTATAACCCATAACACGAATTGGATTAAACTATGTTTTATAATGGAAACATATCCTTTAAAATGACTTATATATTATTTAAGTTAAATAATGTCACAAAATGTCACCTAATTTGTCTTAAATATATCTTATGTTTCCACATAGGGATGAAAGTAGGTTATGAACATATATAAGTGTCTATTTTGAACATTATAAAGATTTTTTCATGTTAAAAATTTATTTATGACTTTTGGGGATTCTTGGATGAGATTATGACTATTATAATATTTTAGTTTTAGAAAAGTCAATAATATAAAATCCAGGTTTCTGATAAGTATACCATTTTTAATATGTAGTTATCTAGAATTTATGTTAGACAACAAATAATATTTTAAAATAGAAAAAAAATTACCTTAATAAATTAAATTTAGTTATAATTTTTAAGAATTGCATAATTACCCTAAATTCCAACAAAACAATGATGTAGTAATTATTCAGTTAGGAGAAAAATCTAATTAATGGTATTAAAAATATTGAATATAATATAATTTGATCTATTTTAGCTGATACATGAATTCTATTGTGCTCATTATATGTTAATTATATAATAATATTTTTTTCTTCTAATTTTCATGTTCTATTGTTATTATTGAAAGTCAATGTATTGAATAGTACGAATACTAACAATAATGATATTTTATAGGAATAATATATTATTAAATAAATTATAATTCAACAAAATCATCAAAAAAATAAAATTTTGTCATTTTATAGTCTAAATTTGCATATATTTTCCATTTATAGTCTAATTCACACCATATAAGTAAAAAATAGAAAACATTTAATCTGAAAAAATATGTTACTGTAGTTAAAATTAAAATAGGTATACTAAGGGTTTATCAAAATGATAAAGATTAAAATAACATAAAAAATTCCTAAAATACATTGTTTGATAAAATTGTAAAATTATATCATATTATCTTATAATGAATGTTAATTTTGGGGTATTTTTATGGTAAATGAATTTATTCTAATATTACATTTTGTTAAATTCCAAAAAGTTCCCTCACCTCACATATAAATGGTAATATCCTCCTTCACTTATTTACATTACGATGTGATTTATATATTTAATATTGCAGACCAATATCCCTTCTATATTTCAATATACACATTCTAAAGGTTTTAGTATTCTCAAAAGGCAAACCGTACAAACCTTTAGAAGAGATTCAGAGGATCCATTTTGAATAAGATGTAATCACTCTAACCGGTCACTTTATTTTATTAATTTTCCATATCAAATAAAAATATATGATTTTTAGCATAATATGTTAAATTATTCCTTTTATATATAATTCAATTTTATTATTATTATAAAAAAACCATTGTACAACATCTTTCCCCTCTCATAATAAGTGGATGCATCACTCGTTCATACATACGACTTACGCTCTCCACATAGCAATATAATTCATTTTTCATCGCAATATTTGATATATTATTATTATGATAGAATTAGTTATTATATAGTATATATATGGAATAATTATTATTATTTCAACATTAATTATTTTTCCTCCATTCTGTTTGTTGAAAAAATAGAAACATCAATCATAAGAATGTAAGGCAAACCACCTCCAGGAATGGTGCAATTCATTTTTCTATATCTACTTTATATGAATGATTATTAATATTTATATAATTAATATATATTAATTTTATACCATGATTAAAATTCTATAAATTTTCATACAAATATCAATGTATAAGGACCATGACTGTCAAACTGAAACATTATTGGAAAACGAAGCAGTTATAACCCAAAACCGTGATTTTAATAACATGATATTAATAAATGATTGATAAGATATTATAAAAACTTAAAAGATATGATATAAAATATTTAATGGAAAAAATTTAAAATAAATAAATAATTACTATATTGTGTGTTTCAATATGATTGAATAATGGTATGACTTGAGGTAAGGGTTTATTTGACAATCTTGACATTATTCATGATTCTTTTCAATTAAGTATCAATGTGGGAATATAAATTTTCTATATACATGTATTTTTAATGTGTTTTTGAAAAGGATTTTTATATTCTAATATTATTTTATAAATTAATTTTTACCAATGTTTTAATTTTTAAAAAACTGGTAGGAAATGAATAATATTATATAATATTCAAAATAGTGTAATTTTTTAATTTTATATAAAAAATATGAAAGGAAATATGTTTAACTTGTACCTCATGTTAGTATTTTCTCACCATCATTAATCCTTAATTATTTCAGGTTTAATATAAAATTTTACACGTTTCATTTAATTGATATTTATTTCCATTATACGTTTATTGATTTTTGTAAAAAATATTTTCTACATATAAAGGATATATTTCCCTTGAAAAATTTAATGAGATATTTAAAAATTATTTACCACATAATAAAAAATTATATGAGGTAAATTATACTTCACTGGGGATATATTCTAATTATTTCTTCATTATTCATTTTATATATTGTTTATTTGTATTATGGAATGAGGTTTTTGAATCGTGTTACATTTCTATGGGTTATGAAAGGATGTAATGTTTATAAAAAACATTTCCATTCATCAATTTTGTTATGATGAATGGTTTATGATCTTACTAAAAACATATGTATGTTTTTTATTATGTGATTAGTGGAAACAATATTTACCCCAAATTCATTGGGTAATGATTTATATATCATGATATAAGAATGAGAAGCAAGATGATGTGCATTATTCTCTTTGGGAAGTAGGTGCGTTCTAATATAGTATAGGAAACATGTGTGTCCCAATCCACTAAACCGGTGGTCATTGTATTTATCCATGATATATGGAATGGTTTTCTAAATTTTATATGGTTCCATATTTTTATAACAATATATTCTAATTCATGAATGATTTATGATGATTTCTCACTCTTATGGTGAATGTTTTATGAAATGATAATTTTTTCCATGAATCATATTTATGACCTATAATAGGATGGGTATGTACTTATTATGTCATGTTCATGATCACATAAAATCATTAATATCTAATTCATTCATATCATCACGGATTCATTTCTTATATATTTTCCCTTACTGAGAAACTATACTAACCCATTCTTATGTTTCATCCCCATGTGATGAAGAAATATTAAGATATGGTAAGCCTATGCAGAGTACTACATGTGACAATATTTATAGGATATGATCAATGTATTTTAAAAAATAAGAATATTTTTTATCTATTATCAATTCATTATAAACCATTGTTGTTCTGGCATGAATAATATTGTTATTTATTTAATATTAATCTAAATAGATAAAATATTATTTTTGGAAATGCTTGAGAACATATATAATCTTCAACACAAAATATTATCCTTTGAAATATTATTAATATGAGAGGAAAATTATAAAATTGAATGAAATGTTTAGTGAATTTTGTATAAATTTGAACCATTTATTTGGTCAACATTTATTCTCATTTCAAGTTTTCTAACACTGATACCATTCAATCAACACTTATTATGGACTCTAATAAAGAAATTTTTCATTAAAATTGTTGAACTACAATGTGATGCGTTGAATTTTGAGGAAAAAATATATTGGTCAAAAATCTAGATTCTGAAATGGAATGGACTATTAGAGTTATTTACTAGCACATTAGAGCATTTCATAGTCGACTAAGGAGTAAAAATGACAATATCTAGTGAGATATATAGTTTGAAGTATGTTACAATGTATTATTATGAATACCTAACTAGTAATAGGTTATTACATTTGTATATATGGTCATAATGAGCCCTATATATTTCCTTCCCTCCAAAAATCATGATCGTATATTGGACTTTTTTATTTCATGGTGATACCAATAAATATCTCTCAAGTGATTCATGTGTTCCATGTATCTATTTTGAGAAAGTACATACCTGATCCACCCTATATTCTATGAATAATGGTATGACCACTAAAGATATATATCTCTTATTAGGAACAATAGAAATATATTCTAGATCAATGATAGAAATTGTTTCCAAACAAGATAGTTCAACTGATCAATGTTATGTTCTAAAACCATTAATTTGATGGAGCAAGATTAGAACTTGAGGATAAGATGAGGAATAAGTATCATCGGTGGTTTTTATCAATGTGACTAAATATTGAGTTGTAAATTATTATAATAGTTTTATAATGTAACAACCTATGAATTTTTTTAAATATTTCCCTTTATGTAAATTTATTTTCTTTAATATCTATCTTTACATGCAACGTCTAGGTTCATTGAATCAGGATAAACTATTGAACTGTTATTATTCAATGTGATATTTATCACCATGTCATTGAATTATATGTTATGAATATTAAGAAATGAAAAATGAATCAATATTTTTTATATATGAAAAGAATGATTTAATTTGTATTAAATAACCTATAAATTAAAATAAAATTACTTGATGTTAAAAAAAGTGAAATTTTAAAAAGCCTTTTTTATGTGAATTTTTTTGACATAATAATTTACATATATTTTAATTGATGGTTTTTTAATTTAAATGTGTAGATAATATAACTAATTAAATAGTTTATTTTTCATCTAAAATTTTTATCACGAATGTAATGATTGTAAAATAAATTTTATGCTAAAAAATTATTTATTCATGAAACAGTTTGGTTGCGTTTTGCACGCATATTTTAAAATGAATTTTTGAGAATAATATAATAAGAATCATGATAAGTGGATTTAATATCTTTAAAAACATAATTAATATTATATAATATGTTCAACATAATATGGTATCATTATGAATATTAATGAATATAAACAGTTTATGACTATAGAAAAGGTTAAAATTGGTTAATGAGGTGTTGAACTAAGTTGATATTGGTTAAAATGAAATTAAATGTTTTATAAATCCACTTTTATGAATATATTATGATTATATATCATCTCATATTATATCTCATTCCAATTTTGGGGCACATTCCCATAAGAGTAGCTTTATTATATTTTAATATATTTAATAATTTCAAGAATACCACTCCCCTCAAAAATAAAATGGATCACCTTCTCTCTTTTACAAAAATGATGATCTATTTTTCATCAAATAAACCTTAGAAAATCTATTCTAGACTTTAATATACATGTTTCATGGGTTCTAATCTATTTTAATGTCTAAACAAAGGGTCTATAAGAATAATTCAAATAGGGTTTGTCAAAGAAGTTATATATGTTGTTATAAAAAATATTCATGTTTCATTCTTCATCAACATACTTGAAATTTATTGTATATATCATAAATTAATTTATAATGTGTCATAAGTATTCAGATATTTGATTCTGTTATGTTTTACCCATTTACCACCACCATTTCATTAAATGGTAAAATAAAGTATCAATGATGTGTATCTATGAGAAACCACCTCTATATAACAATGTGATTTGTTTTTCATTTACACTATAAATGTATAAAAACAGTCATTGATTTAAATAATAAATATGATAATTAAAAAATATTAATTATTTAATAATTTTTTTTGTTATATATGATTCTTTCATTCCATCCATCTAAATGAGAATAAATCACATGTGTGTATGTAGAGACCACCATCAACATGAAGTAATGTAATTCATTTTTCATCATTGGTTTATATGAATTATCATAAAATTATAATTTATCGATAAATATTATAATTATATAATTAATTATAATTTATATATTATGAATACGTGATCTTTGTTCAAGAACTATACCATTGAACCAAAAGAACAAGAAAATAGACTAGTTTTTTTCATATTGTTTATTTTAATGATAAATTTTTAATAAAATAATCATTGGCATTTATAAAGGTATGGTACATAGTAATATATGTATTAATATTGTTCTGGAATATATTTTTAACAAATCTATATTTAATATAAAGAAATATTTAATTGTTATAATGTAGGATGAGACTTATGGTAATGGTTTATGGTTCAATTTCATTACTTTTCTGGATTGACTTTGTGAAATTTCAATTATGGAAAATTATATTTTCATTAACTATTGAACCCATTTATTTCAGTATAAATATTCTATTAATATAATATTATCATTTTCCACTATTTATATTATAGAATTACCATGCAAATATATTTATGAAAAACCAACATTGTTTCTACATTAGTCGGTGAACTTTTCCTTCAATGTCAATAAATTTTTAAAATGTTATAATTTTTTTACTATTATAAATTTATTGGTAAATAGAAATTATACAAATATTTTAATTAATATAAAATTATTAAAATGAATATAATTTCCTTTTTCAAAAAAAAAATGCATTTCTCTCTATGTCTGAATGAAATAATATTTTTAAAGTATACCACATGAACTTCTTTTCAGGCCAAAATGAATTTTCTTTTCAATAAAACATCCTTTAAAATTCATTATTCTTATTTTAAATTTATTTTT
Organism: Viscum album; assembly: GCA_963277665.1. Lineage (NCBI taxonomy): Eukaryota > Viridiplantae > Streptophyta > Magnoliopsida > Santalales > Viscaceae > Viscum > Viscum album. The sequence continues at coordinate 497,878,101 of OY728132.1, forward strand.
TCAAAATATTCCTTAAATTTTTTGATCTAAAATAATTTATATTCATATGAAAATAGTATTTTCAAAATAAAATCTTCAGATGACCTTTTAATTTTATTTTCATCTACAACAATCTCTATTGATGTTAGTTATCTTCACTCTGGGAATAAGTTGATGATACAATAATTATTCATTATCTTGATGGCTAATTATAATTATTTTTGAGATATTTATGAAATTATTTTTCTTTCTTATGTGATATGTAAGGATGAAATGACTATTATTTCATGATCTTATGACATACATATTACGAGATCATGTCCTTGGTGACTCTATTATATCCCTACAATTCATTGGGTTGTGATGGATAAATTATGAGACAACATTTTTCTTTATGGACCATAATTAATTTTGACTAGTTTATGATTGGAATTTGTTTCATATACATAAGTTTTATGTATGTATCTTTTTTTCTTTCTATAAGTTTATATGAGAACCAAATTTTATGTCATTAACAATATGAGTGAATATGTGACTATATATACTATTACAAATATTATATGCATATGTGTGTTCCACCATACTATATTTATATTATTTTCTCATGAATAATGGTTAATTATTTATGATTCCAAATTATTTTTTAATTTTTATTTTTTATGAGAAACACTTATTCCATAAATTGTTATTAAATATATCTAATTTATTGGATATTTCTTCCATATGTTATGATTTTGTTCTCATTACCTTATTCCCTCATATGATTATTAACTAATCTCTTCAATGTGTAACATTAGATATAAAATTATACCACCATTTTTTATGTTCTTACTTCCATCAGTTTTTATAGAAGAATCTAGGTATGGTATGTATTGAAGGGATCTAATATGAAGAAAATTATTGGAGATGTTGAAGATCCTTTAGGAAATTCTATTTTTAATTGTCTATTCTCTAATGAACCAAGAACATTATATTTACGGGTCATTAATAATTGTATTATGAATTTAATATTCATCTAAAATTATATAATATCAATGTTAGTTATTCATGGTCATCCATAATATTTATTTCAAGATCCGTAGAGTGGATATAGAAGAAAATACACCAGATCCATTTTAAAAACCATTATCACATCAGAATCTTGAGGGTAGTGTAGTGTCTCATGGTATATAATACATAATGTATTTAAATAATTGGTTATAATGTATCATGTTATTATAAAAATAATCCATTATTTATAATTCATTTCTATATTTTGTACTTTATTTTACATTATAAATGAATGATTATATCCCCTCAAAGTATGAATTTGTTTTATCCTTAATCGATAATCATCACTGTGTATTATAAGATGTGATGATAAGAAAATAATATCATTAATAGAATCATTTTAATTATGCAATAAGTTTTATAAGAGATATAAATATTGTATTACACATTTAACAAAGTAGATGACTATTTTTGGAATGACCCACTAATTTATATCTCATTTAATGTCACAGAATCGAGGATATACTTATGGGTGTATACTTATAATCCATATTTAATATCTTATGTTAGATAGACTCATATAATAAGAACTATCATAATATAATACTATTCTTAACTAATTCCATCTGCTTTTGTAATCAGGGTGTCGTAGGTTATACAATTTATCAATTTATCGGTTGTAGCACAACAAAGGGAGGTTTTTTCAACATTAATAATTATTAAATACATCTAAATGATGATTTAATTTGATTGAGATAATTCATTTTAATATTTATTTGAGTCACATGTGATGTGTTAAAATAATTGGTTGATGAATATGTGGGGTTCTAATTTTTTAGATGAATGACATGTGATATATTAATTAAATTGGTTATTCTTCATCAATGAATTATGAAAAGATGGGATAAGCTATACAAGAAGGATATTCATTCATATCATTTAATCACTTGCTTTTATAGAAATAGGGATTACATAAACCTGCAGATATAGTTATATGATACATCATTCATTAGACATTTTTTTAATATATATATATATATAGGTATGTATCATAGAGATCTAACCAGACTCCATAATAGCTTTTGTATCCCGGATTCTTTTTTTCAAGAATCCCTTTTATTACATATAAAAATAATAATTTTATAGTTTATTTCAATTAAACTATGGCCCAATATGATATATTTTTAAGAAAATATATTGGGACTAGTTTTATGGAAAATTTATTTATTGTAAAATGATGAAATTTCTATTAATCTTTACCCAAATGAAATTTGGTGTATATATAAAATTATTTATGAATTATATTAAAATTTCAATAGATATTTTCATTCATGTGGTAAATTATTTGATATGTAAAAATATTAATATTATTAAAATTACATGGTATAGAATTTGATTCTAACACATCCATAATCTTGAGCCTATAGATACATTGATTACCAGATAATCCGATTGCATTTGATGCAATCTGGGGGTGCATGCAACTTCCACATTCTAATTATGTGGTATTTACCAAATTTATTATTTTATTTTCATAATTTAATTTAGTTATTTTAAGGAACTTATCAATGAGATATAATCCAAGGATTTAATTTAATGTAATCTAAAATCCGATAACTCCATCCTTAATAGAGTAGAGGTCATCGTCTCTTATGATGTTTCACATAGACTGATCTTTTATTTATTATCAGTTATCATTATTTTCACTGTCAATGTATCCATAAAATGGTTATGTCTTGGGGGAAGGATAGACTATCCACCCAAAGAATGACGTGTATTTTCCTCCATGGTTAATACATGGATATTGATATAACATGTGATGTCAGGAGATACAATTGTAATATCATATACAAGTATCAAAGACTATGGAGTACTCTCTTAAAAATATTAAAGGATATTTGTAAGTAGCTTTCAAATGGGGAGATTAAATTGTTGTTATTCAAGGAGTAAATTCTCAGTAAATAGTGAAGAATGTAATAACCCTATATTTCACTCTATATTTTCCATAAATATAAATATATTTTGATAGTTATCACTATAATCAAGGAAAATCTAAAATAAAATTAATTATATATTTAAGTAAAACAAAAATAGTAAATATGACCATTAAAACAAATCCATTGAATTAGCATGTTTAATAGGTGTAAAAAATATTAAATATTAGTATAATAAACATAATGAATACTTTAAATAATAATTAAATGCAATTAATATGGCAAAAAAACTAATAATATTATTTTATCATTAAAATTAAATTTTTCTAAACGTATTTATTTATTTGAAGAATCAAATTTTATTATGATTAAATTATAAAAATACATATTGATAATTTGAATAATATATTACTATTAAATAAATTTTTAATATTTAGGAAATCAAAATAATGTATGATTGACAATTAAAAATATATATTCCTTTATGAATATCACTCCACAATAATTTGAAATTTTGTTATAATATTGAATTCTCAAATTTTATTATTTTTATTTTAAAATTTCGTATTAATTTTTTAATTTATTATAATTATATTATATTAAGATTTATTATGCTGTTGTTTTTGAAATATTTGATTTTATGTTGAACAGTACAAAATATCAATTTTTAAAATATTGTGACTTATAAGACAACCATTGAAAATAAGTATAACATAAAAATTATGAGACCATTTTCGTAACCAAATATATTTATTATAAGTAATATTATATATTTTAAAATATTATGTTATAATTATAAACCTATATTTAATATTTTATAACTTATGTAATATTTTCTCAAGAATTGTTTTCAATACAATATATAATTATCATTTATAAAAGTAAATAATAACTGTTTTATAAATTTAATGAACATAAATTAATTTGAAATATGGATTTATTGTTACTAAATTATATAATAAGTATTATTCTATTTTCATTTATAAATGACAATATTTAAAAAGAAATTCATATATAGTAAAAGATAAAATGGAAAAATTAAAAAATCTTAGAGTAATTAACTTCAATGATTATTAAAAAATTTGTGCCGATGTATGTTTTATGAAACTATCAGCATTATATATTAAAAATATATTATTTATCAATTTTTTGAGCCATTTTTCTTTGAGATTAACTTCCCATTATTGAAACATATTCGGTATTTACAAAATTGCAATCTCGTTTCAATTATCAAAGGGGCTCAAATCACCTGACTTCCACACACACCATAACCCCTTATCCAAGACCAAAAACTAACCATAAAGATCCTAAATATTTATATCCTCATTCAAGAGGTTATTTTAGTCTCTAAATTACATGCAGTATGAGATTTAATCCATATTAAAAGGATATAATACCAGAAGAGAGGTTTAAATTTCTAACAATCCCATTCTCATTAATATCACTTTATGTGCACTTTTACCATCTCATATTAAATTATTAAATATTGAATGATAACATATGAAAAATTATTATACTTTTATTTTAATATATTGATGATATAATCATTATCCACTTTCCCCATTTCCATTAAATATAAGAAAACATGAATCTTGCATATGTGAGAACTACCATATCCATTAAGTAATGTGTTAATTTTCCTTCACCACATAACAATTTTTGTTTAAAAGTATAATATAATATATAATTATGATATATATAACATGTCTTATATTCTTAAATTAGCATCCATAACATTCCTCCATTTTATTCTAAGGAAAATTAAACCAGCATCTATCGGTCTATGCGGATAACTACCTCCACGGAATGTTGTGGTATGTTTTTTCTTTCCAATTTACATGGATGGTTAGAAGAATGGTGATAAAGGTTAAATAATATTTTTTTAAAATAATTTATCCTATATTATGTGAAATTATATATCCCATTTACTATATGAGTAACAAACATTCATCGTAATTTCATATTTTGAAAACATGCATATTATGTGGAAAAAAATATCTTTGTTCTAAAAGATTGATTTATATGAATTATAATATTCTTTTAATTGATTATAATTCTGATGTATAAAACTAGTAAAACTCATATTAGATCATTACTCTAATTTTATTTTCATATTTCAACTAAACCATCTAATTATCCATTATTAATAATGGTATGTTCATATTGGGGCCAGTTTTACAACCTACTCGAAAAATGAACTAAATCAATATCATGGATGACTATGATTACTTAATAAGTGGTATAATATAATATAAATATCTAAATAATTATTCATTTTTGGTTTGTAAAATTTCATATCAATATTTAACTCATTAATCTAGAAAATATGCTTCCTTTTCTGAGAAATAATAAAATATTCTAGGTGCCTATTTCATCTTTAAGGATATAGATGTAACATCCCAGTTCCGGGTGCCACCCAGAGGTGCCCTATACCTGGTTGGTCACATGGCCTGAAGAACATTTCTTTGAATGCACGAGGCTGTCGACTAACTGTGAGGGACTTGGGTGTGATAATAGAGAATTTATTCCCTCATAAGCAGAGTAACACAGCGAAAGTAAAACAGATATCAATAGTGGAAGCAGTAAAACATGCAATAAGTAAATAGTTGAAGTAATAAACAACCGAAGCACAACAATATAAGTGATTCATTATAAATATGTCTAGGAATTCAGCCAAACAAATCACAATTCTAGAATCCATTTCTAAACCAATGAACAAAAGAAATGTATGTAAACATCCCCACAACGTTGCAAGCCTCATCTTGGTCTCATGCTTCCCAACTCTACAGCAATCAAGTACTTGAAGTAGAAGGGTGCATTCCCTTTTTTATACCTAATACAATATAATCTATTTGGGCCCAAAAGCATGACCCAATGAGTGTGTGAGAAAACTCCCAGTATGAAACTACCCAATGATCTGTGCCTAACAATCAATGAATATATATATGATAGGTAATAAGAAAAAAGAATCAGTAAACATGAAAGTACTCAAAATTAAACATTCCCACGGTTTCATTTACAAATATTTACTTTTAAGTATTTATTCATCCCAAAACAAATACAAGTAACCCTATGGATAGTTCTCAAAGCCTAACCCCTATGGTTCACAATACAAGAGAAGATATATCAAAGACTCTCTGAGGATGTACTCCTCATCAATTCCACCTGTAGTCATGTGTAATCAAAGACTCTCTGAGGAATCACTCACCATCAAAACCACCTATAACCTATTAAATTTAAACAAGATAAATTTAGATAAAGTACTCATATTCAATTCTTCGTGTGGTCTCATATTGTTACTATAGACACTCTAAGGGTGCACTCAATGTCAAACCCCACCTATGGTCTCGCAGTGTGATAATTAAAATAGACACTCTAGGGAATCCCTCAATGTCAATTTTCTATATGGTCTTGCTACACCAGGTTCCCACAGCCCTGTGCAAAGAAATCATGCAAAAAAAAATCACCAGCCAAAGTATACCTCAAAGTACAACTTGGCTAAATTATCTACAAGGCATGGCATGACATATCGAATAAAGAATCATTCCATCCTAACAACGCTAGGAATTGAAACAAAACACCTGACTAACTGGTAAATCTAGACCAATCAATAAATAACACGAAAACATTGGAATAACATCCATACCTTGAAAAGTATAACCCTATTCTAAAACAGTTAACCACTATCTAATCAAATAATGCATAGAAGGAAATAAAGGGGATAGAAACCATAAACACACAATACCCCAAACAGGGGTATTGGAAACTTTTGCACATATAACTCAAATAATAACTAAAAAATGATCAAAACACCTACATCGGCATTGTAAGATCAATATACGTGAACCTTAGGCATTGAATCTCCCTATAACATCATAAATATACAAAAATTATAAAAACATTCAACTGAGGAAAACTCATTAATGTTGATGAATGAAGAGATGAGTCTCTACAAGAAGGAAGATATTGTCGTGGATATTCCAATGCAATCAACGGCAGTCGATTTAGAGAATAGATGGTGAGTCGGGGGCTCAGAGAATATTTGCGTCGTACGGTAGCTCTTATATGAGATGAAAGAAGAAGAAGAAGAGGGTTCTGTCGATTACACGCAACCCATGTCTATTTAATGAAATAAAATAAGTACACAGTGTGTACTTTAAAAGTACATGGTTTGTACTTTCCTTAGTCAACCCCAAATTTAGGTGGTCTCTAGGTCACCACACACGGCTATGTGTTCGGCCTTTACAAGGCCAGCACACGGTCACCAGTGGAAATCGGGTACATGGCTTGTACTCCGGAAATTTATAGAAACTTATATTTTTCTCAAAAACAACCAGAAAAGAAAAACATACCTAAAAAAAAGTTTCTAGCTCTTACAAAATTCCCCCCTTAATGTAATTCATCCCTGAATTTCTCTAGTAAGGCGGTGTGGAAGATAAAACCTTGAACAACTCCGAAAACTACGATCGTATATGGACCTCGCTCTCCCATGTCTCTTCTTGTACTAACTTGTGCTACCATAGCACTCGTACCATAGGAACAAACTATCCACAAAGAACCTTCGCACTTCGATCAACAATCCGGATAGGTTTCTCCTTGAAAGATGCATCCACCTCTAACCTAATCTCCGTGGGATGGAAAACATGAGACAGGTTTGAGAAGTAACATCGAAGCAGAGAAACGTGGAAGTCGTCATGCATATCCCGATACCTATAATGTAACTACAACCAATAGGCACCCGACCCAACCCTTTCCAAAACCTCAAATGACCCGATGTATCTTGGTGAAAGCTTGACCCATTTCCTAATCATCTTCTATCCCAAACTCGGTGTGACATGTAGACAAACCTAATCACTAACCTCAAATTCTATAGGTAGTCTCCATCAATCAGCATAATACTTCTGTCATGATTGTGCAGTATCCATCCTCTTCCAAATCAACTCTATCTGCTCTATGGTCTCTTGGACAAGATGGGGTCTTAGCATAGCTGCCTCTCCTGCCTCCAGCCAACATAAGGTTGAAAAACATGGTCTACCATACAAAGCCACATAAGGTGCCATCAAAATAGTTTCATGTAATCTATTATTGTAGTCAAACTCTACAAGTGGTATATTCATCTCCCAAGAACTTCCAAAACCTAAGACGTATGCTCAAATAATGTCCTTCACCAGATGTATCATATTCTTGGACTAGACATCTATCTGGGGATGGTAAGTTTTACTCAAGAGTACCTGTGTACCCAATGCCCTCTGTAGCCCCTTCCAGACCATAGAAGTAAAAAAAGAATCACTGTACAAAACAATAGAGTATGGAACTCCATGTAAACCTATAATACCCTAGATATATAGCCTTCCCAACTCATCAACACTGAAGGTCTCCTTAATTAGAAATAAGCGAGCAACCTTCATGAGTCTGTCAATGAAAACCTAAACTACATCCTTCCCTCTAGGTGACCTCGGAAAACTTGTCATGAAGTACATCACAAAATCATTCCACTCACACTTGGTAATGGGTAACTGATGTAAAAGCCCTCATGGTCATTGATTCTTTGCCTACATCCACTGATAGGTGGAACACCTCAAGGAAAAACCAGTAACATCTACCTTCATACCTGGCCACCAATACTGATGGTGCATATCTCGATACATCTTCATGAATCTAAGATGCACTGCCAAAACTGAGGAATGAATGTCTAGCATCAGCTCCTCACATATTTCTATGGACACCCATATGTGCCCATGAAAATGAAAGATCTCATTATTGCCTATGTTCTATCTAGGAATGGGGTCCTCTCTTGACACACTCTCTCATAGGACTATGATTTTTAAATCTGATAGCTGCCTCATTTCCACTCTATAAAGTAGAGTAGATGTAAGAACTATAGAAGAAAGGAAAGTATGCCCTTGTCTGTCCTACACCTCCAATTGCATCTCAAAGAACAAAGCCATAATATTACACTCACTATTGGCCTCTTGAATTTCCTTTATCTAAATCCTCTTGCTCAGTGATTCAGCCAATGCATTTCCTTTAACAGGTGCGTCGATAAGCTCAAAGTCAAAGTACTAAAGGTACTTGACCCACCTTCACTGTCTCAGATTTAGATCGCGTAGAGTGAAGATATACTTGAGATATTTTTAGTAAGTGAAAATAACAAAATTATATCCCAGAATATAATGTCTCCAACAACATAAATCATGGAAAACTGCTGCCAACTCAAGATTGTGCATTGGGTAGTTCCTCTAATGTTACCTCAAATGTTGATACCCATACACAATGAACCCTTATCCTTGTATAATAACTACTCCCCACCCAATTTCAGATGCATCATAGAAAATGTTATAGCTCTTGCCTGGTCTTGTCAACACTAGAATCAGTGCTGATGTCAATCTCCCTTTCAGCTCTTAAAAGGATGACTCATAATAATCTGACCAAAATTACATCACACACATCATAATCAGGCCTATCCGTGTCTCTTCTAAGCTTGAAACGTCCTCAATGAAATGTCTGTAGTAACTACCCAACACAAAAAAAATGTGTACCTCAAAGAAGTTCTTCTGCTACCCCAAAGAAACTACTTCTCCCACTTTTTCTAGGTCTACTGATACTCTTATCTTTGAGATAACATGGCCCAAGAAGTGTATTTGATCCCTCCAAAAGTTTCATTTTGAGAGCTTAGCAAATAACTGATTCTCTCTCAGTGTACTGAAAATGACCTCAAGATGGGTAGTATGGTCGTGTCGAGCTTGAGAGTACACCAAGATATCATCCACAAAGACTACCACAAAATAATCCAAGTATGGATGGAACACTCGATTCATCCATGCCATGAATATTTCAGGGATGTTCATGATATGAAAGGCATAACAACATAATCGTAAAGACCATACGTGCTCTAGAATGCTGTAAGAGGTATTTCAGATGGCCTAACACGACACTGATGGTATCCGGACCTCAAAGATGATCAAATATATCTGTAATCCTTGGAAAGGGATATTGTTTCTTTACCATCAACTGGTTCCACAACCAATAATCCTCTCAAATTCTAATGGTATCATCCGCCTTCTTCGCAAAAATGACAGACGAACCCCATTGAGAAGTATTGGGTCCAATGAAACCCATTGCCTGCAACTCCTACAACTTCTTCTAGAGAAATTAAAACACTTGTGTGGCCATCCAATAAGGATTAATGGACACTGGTGCCACTCCTGGTATGAGCTCAATAGAAAATTCCACATCTCACTCTAGAGGAAAACATCAAAAGTCTTCTAGAAAGACGTCCCAAAAAGGATTGACCATTGGAGGAAAATCCATCTGCGAAGTCCCCTGGTCATCCAGATTTAGACTAGCAATCTAGGCTATAAATCCTCCAAACCCATGATTTTCATGTCCCACTCTTCTCACCTAGACATATCATTCTCCCTTATGAAGAATTGATCTACCCTCTGATGATGTGAAACTCACCCTAGAGAGATAGCAGTCTACAACAGTCTGGAAGGGAACAAATTAGTCCATTCTGAGAATGATATCATATCCTGTCATCTCCAATACATAGAGGTCCCAAAAGAAGTGACACCCACCAACCTCTAATGGTCACTCCTTACACTAAGGTAAACTAGCTACTCTAGTCCCCAGTAGAGTATCTAGTGTCAATATATCAGTTGAGGAAAAGATACAGAGCCTAAGCCTCTCCACAACAAAAAATAGATATAGAGATATAAAAACCCTTGTATCGAAAAGTGATGAAGCTAAAAGTGAGGAAACTAGGATTTTATGTTGAACTATAGAGGGTCTGGGATCTTACTCTTATTGGGTCTGCTCCACTGCAAAATTCTGACCTATATCATAGCCTTGTGACCATACCTAACCACCCTGAGCTGATCCAACCTATTATCGCTAAATGCCTGGAGACTGGTTACCACAACCACGACCTCCAGATCGGCCTGAACGGCTAGAATAACTATAGTTCTTAGACTTGTGAGATACTTGCAGTGCTGCTTTTGAAGGAAAATCCATAGAAGAACCCCTGTCGCCAGCTGTTGTTGAGATAAATAGATAGAACTACTAAAGATAACCCATCTTTCCTCAAGATCGGTACTCCACTGGGTATCTCGAGCAATGAGGCCTGGTATGCCCAACCATTCTGCACTGGTACCATATCACCTACCTACCTGAAGGTGTGTCCTGCCTATTTGGATCTACACATGTAGACTCCTTGCGGTGCTCCCTAATATCAGCCGTAGAAGTACCAACTTTGGATGCTGAACCACCCTAGCCCACAGCTTCAGAATCCCTTTGGGTGTGCTATGTGATCAGTGCCTGGTTGACTATTGAAATGATAGAATTCAATATGAATATGATCACTTGATCATGAAAGTCTTGTGTGTGAACATCCTCAAACATACTTACTAAAAAAACTCATGTCCCCCTAAATGGAGTGTGAAGCATCGTAGCTCTGTGAAGAGAGAAGAATAATCCATAACCGAAAGAGTACCATGTTCCAAACTCATGAACTATTAAGCTCAATTGGACCTCAAGTTCTTCAGATAGAAGTAATTATAGGAGAAACATTGAAATTCATCCCATGCTATAACCTGTTGGCTTCCAACCTGTGAGATCACATCCCACCATCACTTGGCAGAGTCCCAAAGCATATAAGAAGAAACCCTCACCGTCTTCTCTGGAGGCATCTCTAGATGCTAGAAGATAGAAATCATGGCTTCTAACCATGACTCTGCATCCTAAGGTCCTCCTTTCCTAGTGAAGGTTGGATGATGCTGCTACTAGAAAACCCGCATCAAATATGCCATTTATGGGGCGGGATATGGTGCTCTCTAAAAGTTTTGGATCATCCTCATAAAACCCTCTAGGAACTATACATAGACACTTGTATCCGAGATAACAGCTAGTTCCTAGACTATCACAACTAGAGGATATGTTGGTAGTCCTTGATCATCCATATCCAGTGTCTGATCACTACCCTGTAACTGGTGTAAAATCGGAGGACGACTTGGTGGGATGACTTTGCAGGGTCAGGCACACACATTAGATCATGATTAACATTATTGAAATGAAGAAGTATAAGAAGGGAACAAGACAAATAAACCATTCATGTTATTTTCAAAACATGTATACACGACGTGTATAATGCCTACATGACATGTTACCTTAAGCCTTCCCATGGGCGTGTACTTTTTTCAACCCATGTCATGTAACACCCCATACACATGGTGTGTTGTCCTATCACACAGTGTGTACTTAAATCCTCTTCCCCTACCCGGGTTCCTCTACATGGCTAAGCGATATGGTTTCCCTACAATAAGACTACACGACGAGTTAGTTCCAGACATAGAATGTACTAGATGAACATCACTGACCTATGTTTTTAGTTACACATCTTGTTACACGGATGACACTACACGATGTGTTTACTATAGACATAACTTGTACAGGAAGGATTTCTATAGACCCATGTTGTTCTCTGCACGTCTGGGTACATGGGTTACACAACACGGCATGATCATGGTTTACACAACATGTATAACTTATTTTTTATCCATCTATGTTGTTAGTCACATGAGATGACATATGGAGTAAACACACAGCATGTACGTCTGGTACACGGTGTGTCCGACCAATATTTCCAAACACCATTTCTCTTCCCACACAGCTGGTGAAATAGTAATACACTACATGGAATGTACATACAGTACATGACATGTACATAAACAATAGTTCCTTCCCGAACAGATGGACACATGGCATGTATTCATCTTTACATGCCATGTATTCTAGGATTTTCTAGACAATAAGCCTTAGAAACTAATATAGAACCTAGAAAATTCTGAAACAAACATCAAATTCCAAATTTTGAATCATGAGGGCCCATACTCCTTAAAAATCAAAGCATGGAATCTTATACATGTTATATACAAGGAATTAAAAGTCAATGACCCACCAAATTCTGATCCATGAGGGCCAATAAAACCCCATGAACCAATGTTTGGCATTAATTTAAACTAAAACTTTCACAAGTCAATACCCTATCAAATAGTAGGTATTCTATAAAAGAATCTATCACAATATCATGCATTTCTAGCACAACATCTTTCACAACAACATGCAATTAGTAATGCGCCCTAAATGGAATGGCACGAATGCATGGAACGTGATCTCTAGCAAGTTCTTATATAATGAATGAGATGGAATACCGTCATCTCATTGAGTTGAAACCGAAATAGAACCTCAATAACATCATCAATAACAGGAAAAAACATGTGAGTCATCACATGGTGAAATCAAATCAACTGTAAAATTGAAAAACTAGAAAAAATCTCCACAACAAGGTAAATTGAATTATCCCTGTACATAGGTTAGCTACTCCCAGAAACAACATATTACCAAGTACATATTTTCTTCTTATCCTTGGATATAGGCTCAAAACAGTAGGTAAAATAGAAAAGAACCTCCTCTGATACCAATTTGTAACGTACCGGTTCGGGATGCCACCCAGAGGTTCCCCTTACCCAGTTGGTCACTTGACCTCATGCACATTTCCTCGAACGCGAGAGGCTACCAACTAGTAGAAAGATCCATTAGTGTGATAGTTGGGATATTATTCCTTCATTGGATGTGTAACATAATGAACATAAAATATATATCAATAGAGGAAGCAGTAAAACATGAAATATGTAAACAACGAAAGTAATAAAAAACTAGAGCACACATATATAAATGATTCATGATACATATGTCTAGAAAAGAATCAAAACAAATAACAATGATGGAATATAGTACTAAAACAAAGTTCAAAAGAAATATATGTTAATATCTCCACAGCACCGCAAGCCTCAGCTTGGTCCCATGCTTCCCAACTCCATAGTAATCAAGTATCTGAAGTAAAAGGGTGCTTTCCCATATCTATACCTGCAATAATATAATATGTTTGGGCCCAAAATCATGACCCAAAGAGAGTGTGAGAAAAATCCTAGTAGGCAACCACCTAAATATATATGACTAATTGTCAGTGAATATATATATCGTAGGCAATAAGAAAAATTAATCATTAAACACAAAAGTTCTCAAATGTAAACAGTCCTATATTTTCATTTAAAAACATTTACTTTTTGTTATTTATTAAACCAAAAACAAATTCGAGTAACCCTCTAGGTAGTTCTCATTGTTAAACCCCTATGGTTTACAATACAAGAGAAGATATAATGAAGGCTCTCTGAGGAAGCACTCATCATCAATTCCCCTTATAGTCTTATAATGATATACTATAGACACTCTAAGGATGCACTCAACATCAATTCATCATGTGGTCTCATAACATAATTGTAGACCCTCTAAGGGAGCAGTTAACGTCATTATCTCATATGGTCTCGTAGTGTGATAATTATAACAGAAACTATAGGAAATCCCTCAACCTCAATTTTTCTTATGGTCTCACTACACCAGGTTCCCGCAGCCCCGTGTAAAGAAATCGTGCACAAATGATAATCAGCAGACAAAGTAAACCCCAAAGTACTACATTGCTAAACTAGCTACAAGGCATGGCAAAACATATCATATTAATAATTACACCATTCTAACAACACTAGGAATTGAAAAAAACAGTATATTAAAAGACAAAGTTAGACAAAACGGTCAATAACAAGGAAACATGGGAAAAAAATCCATAGCTTTGCAAAGATAACCCTATTCTAAAATAGTTATCCTCTATCAAATCAAACAAGGCATAGAATCAAATAAAGGGATAAAAACAATAAACACGCAATACCTCGAACAAGTGTATTGTGCACTTTTTCACATAATACTAAAAGGATAACTATGGAAAGGCCCAACCACATACCTCAGAATTGTGAGATAGATATATGTGAACCATAGGACTTGAATCTCCCTAGAAAACAGCAGATCTACAAAAACGGTAAAAATTTTCAACCGAGGAAAACAAAAGAAAGAAGGTGAATCATGAGACGAGGATCTTAAAGAAGGAAGAGCTTACTGTAGCAATTCCAATGCAATCGACGATGGTCGATTCAGAGAACGGATGGCGAGATGGGGGCTCGAAGAAGATTTGAGCCATACGGTCACTCCTAGACGATACAGATAAATAATAATAGGGTTTTGTCAATTAGACGATACCCCGACCCATTTAATGAAATAAAAAGAGTGTTCAACATGTGTACTTGCCTTAGTCGGCCCCCACCTTAGGCAGTCTCCAAGTAACAACACACGACCATGTGCTCGGCCATTACATGGTCATCACATTGTAACCATTGGCAACCAGGTACATGACGTGTAGTTAAATTACACAGCATGTACTCCTGAAATTTCTAGAAACTACACTTTTTATAAAAAACTACTAGAAAATAAAAACTTATATTAAAATAAGATATGGGTTCTTACAATAGATTTTAACTGTCATTAATATAAGAAAAAAAATTAAAAATATTTATAAATCATCATTTAAATATACATTAATTATATGGGGATGATATAATTTAGATGAGTAATGAATATAGATACTTCTCATTAAATCATAGGTCAAAATGATCTTGATTACATACACTATATATTGAAAATAGGTAAAAAGTAACTATATGTTTAAAATAATAATAAATTTGAGTATAATTGGTCATAAGAATAAATATGGTTCTAAAATATAATATTAAGATATAATTTTTTTATAAAAGTGTATGGATTTTGTTTTTGATTTCATAATACAATGTCAAGGGTTTTATGTCATATTTATCTATTTGAGGAAAAAAAATTTATTATGAAGTTAATTCCATTTTTTTGGTGTATATATATCCCATAATGATATTATAACATTAATTTCCCATTATTAATGGAAATTTATGTTCAATTACAAATTCCCACTTCATAAAATATTATTTAAATTATATTCAAATTGAAAGGGTTTTTGTTTCCTCAAATATCATCCAATGAGTAATGATTATTCTACATTTACATATTTAAATTAATTTTGGTATTTTATACCCTATGAATGAATCATATAGTATTTTTTTCTAGAATTTTTGGGAGTTTAATTTTTACCACATCAACCACTTCAAAAAAATATTACATCATGAACTATATTTCTAGTATGGTATTTTTATAACATAAACATCATTCTTTGAGTTGTATATTTTCTTCATAAACATAGTTATTCTATGATATCTATGTTATTTCATATCCCAATTAATATAATATTAAATTTTGTATATCATTGGGAACAATTATTTCCATTAAAATATCTTGCATAAAGGAATTAAATTTTTATTAAATGATAAAATTTTTTGAATTATTTTCATCCTCATAATGTAGATATTTCTCTTCAATGTAAATGTTTAACCTTACAAAAAATGTTAACCTATCATATTTTAAACCCTATTATATAATAAGAAATTCAAAAATATTATTAGCCTTTTTATTTTAAAATTAATGTAAAATTACTATTTTACAGTGTGGGGATTCAATAAAGAACCATTAAAAATATCAAAATTCTAATACCCTCCATGATAAAATATTATTAATTTACAAAAAAAAATTACTTGAATACCATTATGAATTTTTCATGATTTTATTTTTATATAATATTTTTTATGTAAAGGAAGAAGAAATTTTACACATCCCCCTTATTAAAATGTCTTAAATGTTTATATTTTTATTAAGTTACCTCTTAATTCCATTATAAAATAGTTACTCTCAATGATTGATAATTAGGTACCAAGAAAACTAAATCTAGATTTTTTTATGTGATGCTATTTGAAAAATATGTAAAACCCATTTTCATTTCATGACATATTCGGAAATAATGAATGATTTATATATAAATTTAGTCACATTTAAAGATGATGATTGTTGGTGGCCCATATCTCCCTCTAAGTCATTTTATAATTTTGAATATTTCTTATTCCCAAGAAGGTATATGTGTTTTATGAAAATAATAACGTCTTATAATGGTTGTAGTATTTGAAAAGATATGCATGGGGTTGTTTTTTAAGATTTGAAAGGTAAAAATGTATTCTCTAAAGCATAAAGTGGTCCATAGGTCATATCTGAAGTCTAATGTGGGTACCTGACTTGTTATCCAATTACCACTATAATATAGGAATCAATTTGTGACTCCTAATGAACTAGATGATTTTATTTACATATATTTGTTTTGTTTTACTAGGATATTCCAAACGATATTCTTGTTTCTGGGAGTCTAGATTATTATTACATGATTAAAAGATATGATGTTATTTTTTTCCTCATTGATGGCCTTATAGTGGCTTTATTTTATTGTGGTGATTTTACTTGATATTTATCTACTTAACCAAGTAATCCAAAATTAATATTCTATAACCATTATACATCATGGAAATGTTCCCCTTACAATGTATTTTATATCATAAATTTATTCTATTTTTATTCCATAGGTTATAAAGATGATTTTAAACTAAGTGATATCATTAAGTGGATTTAGTTAGGATTGAATATGTAAAATAATTAAAATTATTTTCAGACATTTCACTTATGTAGTTGTTACTCAAATACATTAAACCTTCCTTTCGTGGAAATTTTATAACAATTTTGAGGTGTAATATAAAAAATGTATGTATTATATGTATTTTTTTTACCTGGACTAACTCAATTGGTATCAAATCATGTATGCAAAGAATGATTTTTACCTCTAGGCTTTGGAGTATGAGTTTAGGGTGTCATAGATGGTATCAATGCTTGGATTATTTACTTTTTGTATTAGGTTAGTTATTTTGGGTATTATGATTTGATAAAATTAGTGAATACCCTTGGGTTATGTATAGGGGGTATGTCAAGGTATATTATAGAGTCTTGAAATTTTGATTAATTAGTTATTACACAGTTTCCCTAGTAATAAATTATGTAGGGATACTAAAAAGTAGATATGATTGTAAAATAGATGCACTATGGTGGAATCACCTAAAAAGGGAATATTGAGTTTTGACATGATAATCACTATGATACATGTTGAGTGTGACTAAGATTTTAAAGCCATGTATACACTCTCCATAAATATACTTTTGTTGATCATATCCCCAATATGAATCACTATCAAGGACTGATTACATCATAGAATTAATGGATTTGGTATAGAATTATGGGGGAACTAAAATTGATGAAAAATACATTTAATAAAGAATTATAATTGTTAAATAATTAATGATATAGTGTAAATGAATTATGATATAGATTAAACAATAATTATCATTGTCTAATTAGGTGGTATGTATTATTAAAGTGAAATTCCACATCATTACATAGAGTAATACCCTTATGATGTTGGTCTTAACCACTTATGATAACCCTTTTGGTATTAGAAATGTATTCCTCTAAATGGAATCAAGATAAAAATGTAAAATATGAACAATTTAGTGATATTCCATATGAAAATCCCAATGAAATATATGCTCAAATTTAAAATCATTTTTTGTATTCTCATCTAGTTAACCTAAACCATGATTAAAAAATTGAACCATAAATCCTTTAGGACTCAATAATGAATATTAGGTTCTATTTTCTTATAATCTTAGATAATGGTAAGGATAAATGAATGAAGATTCAATATCCTAAATGTCATAAATATTGGAAGAATCACATAAGGGAATTCCTTAAACAAATAAGAATGTTTGGTAAGTAAGAATTGATTTCCAAGGAAGAATATAACTATAAATACTATGTGAGGATGGTGATTATTTTAATATAGGTGAATATTTTTAAGTACTTATGAATCCAAATGACTATGAATTCTCAAAATCAATTCTCTAACCCAAGGGATAACATATACAACAACCCTTTTAAGTAGCCTTCACATTGTGAGAAATATAATCTCTATGAAATTTATATAATAGTGGATCCCAATAAATCAAGATTGATTATCAACCAAATTTATAATTTTTATTTACCTTCATTATATTCACCTTAATATTTATATACAAATTTTTCTATGTGTATTAAATCACCACCATGATGATTTAAACAACAAATAAAAGATCTATATTAATATTTCTTCATCCATATTTATTTTTATGGGAATGTAAAACCATTCCCTTTTCCATTTAGATGAAAATAATTATAAATTCAAAACGTATAGTATATTCCCACATATGCACTCTCCTAATTAATAGAATTGGTAAATCACATTTCATATCTCAAATCAATAGTTAATCATATGTCCCATCATGTATAATGATGAACTCTCTTTAGAAATTAATCATTATGGTTATTTATATCAAATGAGAGGAATGGTACTCAATATTTGGATATTCCTCTTTGGAAGGAATATATGAGTTTCATAGATTGGCCAGATATATTGTGGTTCATACCACATTATAAAGTGGCCGTCTATTCATATATATCTTATTGAAACTCAAAACTATCTTTGTTAGTAAGTGAAAATTAAAATTGAAAAGGAATAATTTATTTAATGGGGGTGAATGTATGATCAGAAATTTCACTCTATATTTTCTATAAATATACCTTATCTTTGATACACTTGAAAACATTCAAGATCGAACTAAAACAAAAAAATATGATATATTTAGGTAAAGAATAAATATTATTACAAACATTAAAATCTATACATTGAAGTTTGATTAATGAATTTGTGTTAAAAATGAAATATGTGAATAAGAAAATAAATATTACATTTAGTACTAGTGAGGAATAATTAATATAGCTAAAAAACTAAGGAAGTAATTTTATGCTTTAAAATATGTTTTTTGAAAACATTAAGTTTTTTAAATAGTCAAAGAATAATATAATTAAATTACTATAAAATATATGGATTATACAAATAATATATTATGAAATAATTAATTATTAGTTAATAGTAGATATTAATAAATAATATTTAAAAATTTAAGTATTTATATTTATATGTGACAATTTTTTTCAAATTAATGTGAGATTTTACTAAAATTTTGATATCATGAAATATAAGTATTTAAATTGATATGATTTAGAATTTTTTTAATAAATAATAATTTTATAATCATTGTAAATTTTTTTTGGTTTTTTAGATATAATTAATTATTAATTAAAAAATTAAAAATAACATTTAATAAATACACTAATTGTTATAAAATCACATTGATATAAGTATAACATAAAAATTATAAAACAATTACATTGATCAAATGTATGATTTATATTTATAATTATATATTATAAAATATTTTTTTTTAAAATTAGAGAAAATTATTTAATATTTTGTAACATAAGTAATATTTTCCTATGAATTATTTGTTACACATTATACATTTATTATTTTTAAAATTAAATTTTATAAAATTTCCTAATTTAATTTAATTATATTAATTTCATAATTGTAATATTTCTTTCATATTATATAAAAAATAAAATTTATTTTTTATCAATAAAATAATTTATTTTGTAAAATCATGTTACCATAGTAAATGAAAAAATTTCCAACATAAAAATGAAATAGTAAATAACATGAAACATGTTTGAAACATTTTTCAGAATGTGTAGTTGAGGAATTTATTGATCGTATCTATTTTCTTATCCAATATTTATCCATTTTAGAGCCACTGTCCTTTTATTTGACTTCCCATTATTCAAAATTAATGAGTTTTTATCAAAATGTATTCTCTTTTCAATTATAGAAGGGGATCTGCTTGCCTCACTTCCTCACACCCCATAAACCTCATACATCAGAATATAATCTTCCTATAAGTCTCCAAAAAATTCATAAAAATCTATAGTTTTTGTCTTAAAAAATACCATCCCTGAAGGGATTAAACCCCTTTATAAAATAAATAATCTAAGAAATGATTTATTAATTTCTAAGAAAATTGTTCTCAATTATATTTCATAATGTCCATTTATTCTTACAAAAATAAAATTTAAAATATTAAAATGATAACATTAGTATAATTAGTATAATTTTATATTATTATATAGATGATCAAATAAATAATAATTTCTCATTTCCATGATGAAAATTAAAATTTAAAGCATGCTTATGTAGAGAAAACTAACTCCACAAAGTAACATGTTAATTTTCTATCATCTCCTAAAAGTTATTTATTATAGTTTTAATTGAATATATACTTTTGAAATCAGTAAATAATTCTAGAATTTAAAATGAAAATCCACAATAATATTTTCTCATGCTAATAGGTAAACAGATACATCATCCATGTGTAGGTTCGAATTATTTTCTACATATAATGGTGTGTTTCATTTTTCCTTACCATATTTCATGAATGATTATAATAATTTTTCTAAAGGATAAATATAATGTTTATAAATTAAATTTTGTTTTACTATAAAAAAATGAGATCTCATATTGATACCCAATCCATTTACTCATATTATCATGTCATTATTAAACATACATATACATTAATACAACATTTGTATCCTAAGGACTAATGACTTTTGAAGACTAGGATTATAATACATCAGTGGGAACAAAAAAATTGCATCCCTTTATTGTAATGATATCTTAAATACATTAATTCTCATAAAAATGCATTGGATAACTTCTAGAATACATAAAATAATTGGGTAATCTAAATTTCCCTATAAATTAATAAACATGATGAAGAAGAATACTGTGCGAGTCAATTATATAGCATGATATCATAAAATGGAAGGAATGTGAGTAATAACATATAAATATAATTTAAAAAAAATGGAACTATAATATCATTGAATCATAGTAAATGTAGAAACACATTATTACATTATATAAACATGGGTCAATGATAAATTTCTAGATAATATCACATGGTGAGAAAAGATACATAGTGGTTTAGATTTACTCCCTCACAACCTAAATGATGTATAATGTTACTAAAACATTTAAAATCCATTGGAGTGAGATCTTGTTGAACCCATAAAAAATATTAATCTCCATTTTCTTCCACATAATATAAATTAATCACATGTAATACCATAATAATTACACTAGTAAATAAAATGGGTTTTATAATCTTACATAAAATTAGAATTAATGAAAAATTCATTATTATAGAATTTGATAAATAATCATAGAGAATGTATTAACCCCTAAATTAAAATTTATTAACATCATTACATTTTTTAGGGACTTATATAGATAATTTATAACCATTTCATAACATTAAAGGTAGTTTTAATTGATTAATATATGTAAAATTAATCATAAGTAAAATAAAATTCCCACATTGAAAAAAATTTCATTAAAATTGATTATTGATAAAATATTTTAGGATTTATTTTCAATGAAATTATCATTTAAAAAAATAAATTATTCATCAAGGAAAATAATGTTCATGAATATGGAATTTACTATTCATGTCATATGTGAATAAAATGCTTCTTCCTTTCACATTTTCATTTAAATACTAGCAGGGCATATTAAAAAATTGAATATTAATTTTAAATTATTATTTTTTTATTTCCAAAAAAATAGAAAATTTATATCAAAAATTAATATAAGAACATTGAAAAAAAAATTTAAACAATGTTTTTTTAATCATCAACATGGAAGATAAAGGGTTTTTTATCGAAGTGGGATATAAGTTTTGTTTTGTTGAAAACATTCTTCTAGGACAATGAGTACATAATGATTGAAAAATGAACTAAAAACATTAATTATATTGGAATAATATGAGGATTATAAAACTCATGATTTTATTTATTGGTAGATCATATTATTTAATGTGTTATGGAATACTAACAAACAATACCATTAAACAATTAGATTGTAACATTAAACCCTTATAATTTTTGTATCTTCTTAATTTTAATCCCAAATAAATAATAAAAAAAATTAAATATTAAATATCATGAGTAACAATATTCATAATATAACATGTCATAAGGGTATTATATACACATAATACAAAAAAAATACGATCATAAGATAACATATGTCTTAATGATGTAAAATTGAAACAAAAATCACTTTGCACTATGATTATTTTTGAATCGTGACCCCCACAAATGAAGGATTTGAATTTTAAAATTAAAAACCCTGAATTATGTTGTATTTAAGAAATAATATGTATAAAGAAATTTTATAATCAATATAAAATAAAATATGTGCACAGAAGATCATGTGTCTCAAAAATGATGTTTTCTGATGAAACCCTTTCAATGTTCATATCATTGTGGTGTGATTTTATGAATGGGGTTATTATGTAAAAAATACAGATAAAAACATAATAAATATTTGTTAAAACATAAATACATATAAATTAATTTCACACATAATTTTTTTATTATATATTCTATGACATATTCATACAACCCGGTGAATAGAAAATGATTTATGAAACCCCCTATTGTGTGTTGACCTTTAGTTGAGGTTTATTGAAATACCTATATATGGTTACAAAAAAATAAAATATAATAAAATAATTTTATATTTTTATTATCATATATTATCCTTATATAACCTCTTATTACCCACTAGTTAATAATAATTCAATACCACTATTTCTTTGGGTTTAATTTTTCATTATTTTCCACTATGTGTTTCTTGGTGAACGTTCTGATTATTGAAAATATGTTATATTCCCATAATCACCAAAAATATATTATTTTTATAAATTTTATTAAATTTTCATTAAATTATTCATTTTACTCAATATTTAATTTTGATCATGGATAATGAATCTTATCCCTTTGTAAAAAAAGTAGGTCATATGTATGCACAAGTGGCGTTATGATTTCCTTAACTTGTAAAATAATAAGGAATTGGATTTTCTATTAATTTACATGAGTAAATATTACTTAATATATATGTAATATATTAATTTAATCTAACCTTTTTTACCATCGATGTAAATCATTAGTTTAAGAGTAATTTCATCACTTTGTGAGGTGGTAGTCCACCGTACACACAAAAATCGTTATCATTTATTCAATAGATGGTAAGGAAAGAAACAATTTGATATATTTATTTTAATGAATTATTAATTTATCATTAATATCATATAAATACATAAAATTAATCATTATTACCATCTACGTATAGAGTAAATGAAAAAAAGAAGCATATCCCTTCCAGAGGTGGTAGTTTGTAGTACACATGAGAAATGTTTCCATATTTTCTATGGAATAGAAAGTAGCAAGTTATATATGATAAAATAATTTTAAAATTATAATTATATAATAATTATAATATAAAACTAAAGATAATTTATTATATCCATCCTTTAGAATCGATTATTTAATAGGAATTACATTAGTTGTAGAGGCAATAGTCCACCATAAAGAAGATCAATGGGTTGGTTTCCCATTTGAGGGAGGAAGAGAAGATTTTTTGTAGAGACCAATACAGACATTTTATATTATGTATGAATCTATTTTTATTAAATCTTAATATTTTAATAAAATTTTAATGTGGTGGAAGAAGACATAAAATAAAACACTCGGTTAAGGACTTTACCTCTTCTTCAGAAAACTTCTTCTCGCTTACACAAAATTCTTTCTAGGATATATTTATGAACAAAAAAAGCCTTAAAGTATTATGGGATTGAATTAATGAAGTGAATTATATTGATCCTAGAAACTATAATTGGGTTTGGATGTGTTTAAATAATATGGGAGTGGGTTTCCTTTTATAATTGGTAGGAGGAGACACTTGAAATTGATGTAATGAAAGAATTATACCCATGTGTTTCTCCTTTCAAAAAGGATCAAAAATAGAACTTATTTGAACCAAAAATGATATAAGTTCTATATATGATCATAATATATAAATTTTACATTTTTTTCATTATTATGCAATAAATTTTCTAACCATTAGTAATCCCATTTTATCCTTAATCGTTGTAAATAATTATTAATATTTTCACAATTCATTATAGTCAAAAATTAATTTTACCTTATTAGATAATATAAATTATTAAATTATTAATATGGAATCTATATTTTAAAAATTAACTCAGATATTTTAAATAATTTAATTTAAAATTAAACATTCACACATGTTAAAAAAAATCAACAAAATACATTCAAGACTGTAAAAATATATTATATGAGAATATAATATAAAATTGATTTAAATGTCTACGATTTTTTAAATTATAATATATTTTATTAATTTCTTATTAAATATATTTAAATTAAATTTTAAATTTGTTATTAATATTAAAAACCCATTTTTAACAAAAATTATTATTTTTCACTAATCGTCAAAAAATTAAAATTTTCTGAAAATTATCAAAAATCACTAAAAGATAATTTTGACATGATGAAAGAAATATTTTTTTAATTTAATTTTATTAAATTGGTAAAAATTAATTTTATATTACGCATGAAAATCACATATAATCTACCTTTTAGATGAATAATATCTTCCAAAAAAATTCATTTCCATTCAAATAGTTCTCATATTATTTATAATCAATAGAAACACATTGAATTAATTTTATACATTATTAAATAATATTTTTATAATATATTAATTCTTATTCATACCCACCAATTTAATTATAACGTTGTAATAATCATGTTTAAATAATAATATTCTTATTGATTTTCTAATTTTTTTAAACATGGCATTGCATGCATCATAAGAAATCAGTGAAATTGAATTAAATTAAAATGAAATACATAAAAACGTATCATGGTGATACATTATCTTATAGTATTAGTGTTGTGTGTCATGAACACAATCAAACCAAATTTTATTCATTTAAAATTTCAGGGTTTTACATTCTTCCACCTTATAAAAAATTGTCTTATCAATTTGATCTTGATTACTAAAATCAAGGGGTGGAAATTTCAAAAACAAAATTGTAAAATCATATCCTAAGAAGGGTTAATAAAAAATATTAATAATATATAATGGTATGTTAAAATATCAACTAGAATATCACATACTAGGTTTTCAAATATAAGAACATTAGTTGAAATTGGATATTTAGACATAGAAGAACAACATAAATAATTAAACATAGTGATATAAATAATCGATTAAAATTATTTGAATGATCATTAGAATGTTAAGGACCTTGAAACCATAAATATGTGATGATTTAAATGAATATTGATTCCCCGTATATGAATTTAATAAGATTGTAGTTATGTATCTGGTCCTTTTTTCATGTATAGGAATTCTTACACCATCTATACTAAGAACATAAACAAATATAATTACATGGAATGCATAATTTATTCCTCTAAAACATTTCAACCATAATCTTATCTGTTACTCAAAAAAAGTATTTAAGAAGATTTTTCGGTTCATAAAGCAATAATTTAACTTTTAATGGATCATAAAATCCCCAAATAAATAAAATGAATTCCTCTTATCTTATCTAAATCAAAATTGACTAGAATAATTTGTATAATAAAAACCATTTATCATTAACTCAATAGTAACTCCCAATGTTCATCGTAATCCATTACATAAGATTATACCATTAAAAACCTTTATCATACATCTCTAAATATGCAATTTCATTATAAATAATCAATTATGGTAAACCAAAAGGTAATATATACTTCAAAAAAACTTAATAAAATATCATTATTCTTATAGAAATCCACTAAAATAAATCCTAAAATGGGGTTTTTAACAAATTTTTACATATGATCAAAAGAAAACACATAAACCCAAGATGTTATCTATAAAACTTATGTTAATGTAATATAAAGAAATATATATTTCCAAAATTAACAAAATATATAATATAGTCATTGTTAGTATAGATGAAATATCACTAGTAATAATACTGGTAAATCGTATTTATTGAATGAAAATTCATAAAAACTTAACCATTTTACTTAAATAATATTGTAGAACATAGTTTATTCTTTTTTCTTGGGAATAACCCTTAGTTTAGGGAATTGGGTCAGATAATTCCCAATTTCCCCCACAAATAAATCATCAAACACCATTGAAATTCTCTGCTATATAATTTCCATTTACACATACAAAAAATCATCCCCTGAATTTGAGATATTTTTCTACGTGATTCTTCTGTCGTTCCAGATATGTATGAAGCTAAATATTCATTACAATATGATTATTACCATATAATATTTAATAAAATTACACACTCCTCGTATCATACATGTTAGGAATCTTATTAAAGTTATAATTTGGTAATCATATATAGTGATAGAAGGTATAAAATAATCACAATATATTTTTCACTAGTTAACATCCAATTTGGTTTCTCATAATCACCAATTTTTAAATCACATTTATTGAAGACATAATTATTCTTGTTTATATCCATTGAATAAAACCTCAATGTATACAATTAGAAATAATTATCATAATGGGAAACAACATTATCATTGAAATTTTATATATAATATGTCTAAATAGTTTCACCTTCCATTCAATCTATTACACTTTAGGTTTCACCTAAGTAATTAATGACCATAATATATTAAAATAAATTATAATGGATTATAAAGGGTTTTTGAATTTTCAATGAATATCCCATGATATTGTCAAATCAGGTGTGTAGTGAGGCCCATTGTTATATACTAAGAAACAATCGAGTTACGAATGATGTGCCATTTTAGTGTTATTAACACTACATACATTTCTTCCCAAAAACACATCCACTTTTAGAATCCTAGTTGGGATGTAATTTATCCCAAACCAGTCTCAATATACTTATCCATTATTCCATGATATTTTTGTACACTTAGTTTTATTATTAGACTTCTTCCTAGGTTAATTAGATGTGTTTTCCCATCCTAGTTACAACGGTTAACTAAACCTCTCTCTAATGTAAACAATGTTGACACAATCATTTTACACATATTATTAAATGACTCTTAAACATAAATATCCATTTATAAAACAAATAAATCTTGAGGTATAATGTTTGTGGAAGACTCAAACTATAATATTTCAAAGAGAAAAAAACATAGAGTCCTTATTATTTCTTTTAATTATTCACTTCAAAAATACATTTTAGATAATAAAATATAATATGATAACATGTGCAATGCCTTAAATAATTGGGTGAGGTAAAAATCTATGTAATGGAATAAACATGATACAGAAACATAACAAGTGAGGTCAAGATATAACATGATTTTATGAAAGAGAAGAAATATGAGTAATCACAAAGAAGAATTTCGTGAATATAATTGAATAATAAAATATGGAATAATTGTAAACATTGAAAAAAATATTTCATAACATAAACATGACACAAGTCTAACTGTATAGATAATATTACATTAGAGACAACGTCCTATAATGGATTATTTTTACACTCTATTCATATACATGACATCTCAAGAGAATATAACTTTACCTAATGAATTAGAGATTTATATGTGGGAAACCATCATAACATGTTCATGATATTTGTGTTTCATATAAAGGAAGTCAATCATAATATTTTGAATAATAATTTCGCATGGAATGGAAATGGGTTTAATAATCAATTGTAATATCATAATTAATAGAAATTTTGTGATATTGGAATTTGAGAAATACTCATCAAGAATGTACTAACTGACCAAAGTAATGAATAATAATCCACATATATATTTATATTATAGGGATATATAATCATATAATATGAAATCATTCCATTACATTCTGGATTGTTTTAATTAATGAATTGATGTACTTTAAAAAACATATTTGATTGAAATAACATTTTAAAATTTAAAATATTTCATTGAAAACTAAAAATTCAAAAATTATAGTGGAAATATATATAATAGAAAATATATATATAAACATATAATGTAAACATCATTATAATAATGGATATGTTGGAAGAAAATACCGTTCATATCGTACTAGTCTGAAACAAATAGTCCTTTCATATTTTTATTAAAATTCAATTGAGATTTATTTTAAAAAAAACTGAATATTCTATTTAATTTTTTAAAAAAAAATACAAAAAAAGATAAAATAATCATCAATGAATTATATTGTTACATTAAAACATTTTTTTATTGATTTTTTATAGAAACAGGTATGTGCAAGATAAAGTGCTTTCAACCAAAGAGGGAAAGAAGGTGGGTTTTCTTTATGAAAATTATTTTATAATAATGAGTATATAAATAAATGAAAATGAATATAAATATTTATTATTAATGTGTAACCAAAGGGAAAAAAACAGAAAGGTTTATTGAGATGTAAATCCTTATAATTAATCAATAAAATCCTAATAAAAGAATCTTGATAAAAAAATATATTGTAACATAAAACCCTTACATATTTGGTAGATTTTTAATTGAAATCCCCATTAAATAATAATATAAAATGATATAAAAATAAACATAAAAAAAGGATATTAATGATAGAGAATTTTAATTGTGAAGTATGTACAACTCATAAAATAAGCTATGTGCATAACATAACATATATCAAAATGATGGAAAATTTAGTCAAAACACCCTTACCACAATATAAATTTTTTAACTCCCGTGAATAAGGGAATTGAATTGTAAAATAAAATAATAATATTTAATAATTATTAATGTTATAACATGTGATGGGGTAGCATATACACCATATAAAATAACCTAGATTCATAAAAGATTATGTCTCTCAAAGAATGATGTTTTGAGATGAAACATTTACAATGCTAGTATATTTTAGGTGAGAGTTAATCAATGGGGTTATTAAGTGAACAAATTGTATATTCAAATAAATTAAAGTTTAATAAAACGTGGAATAATTCAAAGTAATTTAATACATTATTTTGAAATAATATATTCAACGATGTATTTGTATCACCAATGAATCATAGTTGAGATAAGAAACCACTTATGTCATGATTTCATTTAGTTAAGAAATATGTGACTTATAATATAATGGTTTTAAAAGTGATATTAAAATATAAATAATAATATTATATTTGTAAATTTAAATTTGATCTTTTTTTAAAATTTTATTCCCTAGTCATTAATAATCATCAATTTTCACTATTATTTCAAGAGTGAATTGTTGTATTTTATCCTATATGTTTCAATAAGAATGTTCAGAATAATGATCATAGGTTTTAGTTCCATCTTATGTAAAATGATATAAATGATTAAATTTTAATATTTTGATTATGTAAAGATTTAAATCATTGTTTAATTTTGAACATTGAGAATGAATCAAATTACTTCATGGAGACGGTAGGTTGTATATATACCCAAAAAATTATCATTTCCTTAATGGTTAAAATTATATGAAATTTTATTTCTAATTAATTTTACCAAATAAATTTAATTATATATATATAACTTAGCTCATTAAGTCTATCATTTTTTACATTCAATGAATAGTGTTACTGGAAATGAATTATATCATTTTTAAGGCATTTGTAAACCAAACCCACAAATAATGATTCAATTAATTCAATAGATGATATACTGTGAAATTATATGGAATGTTTATTATAAATAATTATTAATATTTTGTTAAAATAAATTTTAAAAAAATTTTAATCATTGTTATTTTCCATTATAATCGTATGTTTAAAAAGAATCACAACCCTTTATAAGGTGGTAGTTCGTCGTACATACCAGAAACATTATAGAATTCTATATAGAATTGAAAATATGATTTCATATATTAATTTTAAATAAGTATAATATATCTTAAATATAATATTTTATCATAAGATACATCATTATTTCTATCTTTGATAAGCGAGTATGGAAAATGAAATATGTTTGTTCACGATATGGTAGTTTACCATACACTATACCAATGGTTTCATTTCAATTTTGTGATAGGATGAGATATTTTTAGGTCATGAACTCAACATAAAAAAATCTCTATAAATGTATGATACTGATATTTTTATAAGATAATGTTTTAATAATATTTTATGTATGTTGAAGGAGAAATAAAATAAAAATCATGTTTATGGACATTACATCTTCTTTAAAAAAACTACCTTTGGTTTACAGATAAATATTTCCAAGGATGGATATTTGAAAAATAAAAGGATTATAGTATGTGTTTAAGAATTATATTTTTTTACATGTGTAGTAATTTTTTGAACCAAATGGTTTTTTAATTGTGCAATAGAGTGGAGAGGGGTGTCCTTTTATATGTGTAGGAAAGGGCACACTTGAAATGTTTGTAATAAAAAAAATTCCATCAATGTTTAGAAAATTCAAATAACTCAAAAATGGAAAAATTTATATCCTTGGATGATATATGTTTCACATATGATAATAAATATGAATTATTTAATTTTGAGTAATTTTTAACCCCTTTGTTATTATATTATCCCACCGTTAAACTAGTTTTTACAACTGGTGTAAATACCTTTTTCAATTTTGACTATTCATTATGTCAAAAAATTATTATTTTTATTTATTTTCTAATATATAATTCCATTATTGAAAATAATAATTTCATTTTTATCTATTAAACTCTGTTAATAGGATGAATTTATTTTAAAATCAAACCTATAGACCTACCAAAAAATGGTTTTTATATATAAAAATAGTCAAATGATTAAAATATTTTCATATGAGAAATCAATATGTAATTGATTAAATTGAACTAAATTAGGTTAATTTTAATTTAATTTTACTAATTTTTCTTTAGAACATGTGTTAATATTATTTTAATTTTTGTTAAGTGTAAGAAAAATGAAATTTGAAATTTAAATTAGTATTTTCACTATTCATTAAAAAAATAATCTTTTTTGAAAATTCCACCAAATAATAATATTTACATGTATACCTAAAAAATTAAAATTAAAATTTCATACAATTTTTATAAATGTTTTGAAAACTAATTATAAATTATCAATGAAAATCACGATTACACGTCCTTTTAGAAAAATATTGTTTTTCAAAAATAATTTTCTTCTCCTTCAAATGGTTCTTATTTTAATTATAATCAATAGATAACCATTGAATATATTTTATATATGTTTAAATAATTTGTTTTCTAATTTATTTATTCATATTCATAATCACCCATTTAATTTATGTATTATAATGGTAATGTGTAAATAAAAATATTTTAATAGAGTATAGTGATAAATTTAAACCTCGTGTTAAGTAAATTACAATCAATCAAAGAGATTTTTTTTATTAAAATATATAATGAATTATATTGGTGTTACATTATTATATTATATTGGTCTATACTTTCAAATATCCTATCAAAACTGCAGTTATTGTTTTAAAAAAAATTTGTGTTACATCCCATTAATGATAAGAGTAATAAATAATCGTCATATATTAAATCATTACAACCATGTAGGTTAAGGGGAAAGTGATCTATTTGTATTAAGTAATGGATTTATATAAAAAAAAATTCTTCTTATAAATAATTAAAATTATAATATATAACACCGGTGAATAAAATTTAATATCATTATGAAACTATTATAATGTTATTTCAACTAAACCATCTCATAAATACGCATTAATCTTTATGTGTTCTTGTTTGGGTCGATGTAACCACATACTGTGTCATTTTTTTGAATTTATATCATGGATAAAAATTGTAGCTTAATCAAAATAAAAATAATATATATATTTTTAAACATTTATTTATATTTTATTTTTTTCAAATTTCATATTAATATTAAACTATGAAATTATGGAAAAACAATTTTGTTCAAGATTCCCATAAATATGCTTGTTATCAAATTAATATTCTAGTGTAATCAATGGAAAATTAATTAAAAGATGTTAAAAAAATAAATCCATTTCATTTATCCATTAATGTAACATTAGTGACATGTTTATTACAGAAATTTCAATAAGATTGAATACTAATACTTTTATTACAGAACTAGTTCGAAATAATTAAGAGTTGTTACACCAGATATTGAAAATAGAAAACACTAACTATATGTATAAACTGATTATAAATTAGGAGTATAAATTTTAAGATAAATGAATATGGTTCTAAAATAATTTATTTTTATCGTTATATATCTCAGATATGAGGTTAGAGTGAATTCATAGAAGTCTGGATACAAGGAAAAGGTATTTTCTTCTCAAATTCTAATCTTTCAAAAATGTTTTCAATTATATACCCAATTATATATTGGTGGTTTATATAATAGACCATGTATATATTACATTTATAATTAACTCAGATTCATAAGAATTAATGTTCTTTTTAAATCTCTGTACTTTATAGATATTTCATTTAAAATATCCCCAAGTTTCATGAGTTTTGGTTATGAAAATCCTCATTAATTGAGTCAGGATTATCCTTATAGAAATAGTTTCAACTAATTTCTGAAAATTATACCCTATGAACGAATTATGTGTTATTTTGTCTTGAATTATTGGAATATATATTTTTAATGAATTGATCCACATTAATTATTTTTGGCACTATCAACCTTTTTTCCAATATGGTATTTTAGGTAAGTCAAACATATTTATTTTATTTATAAGGTTTCATATTGATCACCGTTCTTATATGTAATAAATTATCATAATTCTCAAAAATTAAATTATATTCTCTATTTTTTGTAATAGGGTAAATTTTTTTTATAAAAATTTCTTTCCATAAAGGAATTCCTTTTTCATAAAATTCAGTTATGATTTGAATTATTCTCATCCTCATAGTGTTTATTTCTCTACCATATCAATGTTTAAATTTAATAAAAATAATCTCCAATGTTATTTGGAAAAACTATTATATATTAAATAATTTAACTATAGAACTTCCATTTACCATTTTTCAAAATAAATATTTATTTCACGTTTCATTGTGCAGGGTTTTAACAATGGTATTTTCAAAATATAATTTTTTGTCCCTTACATGATAAAAAATTTACCCTTCCATAACAAATTCCATTTGTTACATTTATATAATTTTAAAGGATTTATTTTTATATAATCTTTTTAAAGTATGAGTTTCAAAAATAGTACATCTCCAACTTTTAAATATTTTTCAAAAATAACTAAAAACATTATGTCCACATGAATGGATATGAATATTTATAAAAGAAACTTTTTATATTTTTTCCCATTTTCATATATAGGATCAAAATATATATATCGTCGATTGGTATAAGGCCCCAGCCTTAAACCTTACTTAATCTTGAGTTATTACAGTATTACACATTGAGGATCTTTTTAGGTTTAGAGTTTTAGAGAATTAGATCAGGAAACTTGCATTACATTCCACATTTAAACAAAGTGGTTACATAAAAGAAAATATTCATTCTTCCCATCAACGGAAACATATTGAAAATAAAACACGGATTCTTTCTTGAAACATCCTTGACACTATCATCACATCATGTACCTTTCCCTTGACCTGTGAAAAAATTTTCAAAAACTTGGGATGAGCATAAAAAGCTCAGTAAGGGTTATAAAAATATGGAAAGGAAACATGAGTTCGTATATACATAAGAATGAAATCATACTTTACCCATAAAACATAGGCACTTTAACATACCCCATCAAATCATGAATAAATCATAGAAATCATAAGACATAAAAGTAACTTGAGGCATTCATAACATTCTTACGTAGGGAGTAACCATCTTGGTAACATTTGGAATACCCATCAAAGTATATTCCCTAAATTTCTTCGGATAAACCTTAACGTTTCACTCCTTCACGTTACCCAATGCATTGGAGAGCTATATCGGGCTCACGCGCCCTTAGTTTATCACAGAACCAACTGTTTTCATGACAATTCCCAAGAACCATAACATAAATGTATCACAAAAAACATGCATAAAGGAAATATAACATTTCCACATTTCAATCACAATATAACATTTTAAGATATTGAAATAATGAATCCATTAAAAAAATCATTTTAAAATCCATTTAAAACATTTAATAAAGAGATTTTTGAATCAAAGTGTCCCATACCACCTTGAAGCTTTTAACATTTTAAACCATTAATATACATATAAATAAATCCTTAAAACCATTTTGAAAACATTGATATTAATAAGAACAAATCATTAAAACATTTAAAGCGATATTTTGGTTAAAGGGTTTTTACCAAAATTAGAGACACTTGAATACAAAAATTGAGGAATAACATTTAATCAGAACTTTATAATATCATGATAAGAAATGGATTCATGATATAATATACCAAAGGACAGTATATACACCATATAAGAGTGAATTGGTGTATAACCACAATGAAGTCTCAATAGAGATGTAAAATGTGATGAAATCCTTTATAAAGAAGGTATCCTTAAATAAAGGACAAATCAATCTCAAAATTATGTGTGAAAAATATAAATACACCCAATATAATTGGATATTAACACATATTCAAAGGATGACATATTCAATAACTACATGTTGAACCCAAAGAAATCAAAATTGGGTTAAAAAGTTCCCTTGGTAAAATTTGACAGCCTAACGACGTCACTTCAAAAATTCAAAAAATGAGTTGATGAGAGATAAACAGGGAATATCATCACATGGACATAAAATTTACATCAATCAGGATATAGAAGAACATATCCCAACATAATAGTATTTGAATTAAAAGACATAACAAACGAAGTATTTTAAAAAGAGGAGGGTGAAAGGTTCCCTTACCGACTTGGGTAACTTTCGAAAAGTACACCCCATTGAAGAAGTGTCATACAATGAATATGTAAATACCCATAAATGGAATTATATTACAAAAGGAGTGTAATAATTGGAAGTACATAAACCACTCAATGGAAATTGTGGAAAATGTAGCATAAATCCCACGGGAATAAAAGTGAGATGAAAAATCCCTTATGAAAACTAGGCAGCCTAACAGCGCCACATAAAACTTACAAAAATGGATTGATGAGATCAAATAGGGTATATCATCATATTAACATAAAGTTTATAGAAAGAGGAATATAAAAGTACATCCCCCCAACATAACAAAGAGGAGCTTAAAAGAAGTGACATAAAGGAGAGTACTTAAAAAGAAAGATAGAGGTTAGATCTCTTACGCAAGTTCGGCAGCCTAACGGCGCCACTCAAAACTTCCAAAATGGATTGATGAGAGAGAATAGGGTCTCTCATCATATAAAAAAATTACAGTAATAGTAATATAAAAGAACATCCCAATAACAAGAAAGATGATCTTTAGAAGGAATGACATAAAAGAGTGTACTTAAAAAGAAAGAGAGGAGTAAGATCCCTTACCTCAAGTCAAACTTGTCTTGTTCGTTTCTTTATATTCCTGAATAATAAACTTTGGTCAATTAATAATTTCCTAAGTACCTCCTTTAGATATTATTATTCAGTTAATATCACATATTATAATGTTATAATAATTGCTTAATAATGTTAGTTCATATCAGATGTTTTTGTCGATCTTTGGTACATGAGTCAAAAATGAACTTGTTTGAAAAAAAATTTCTGATGTAGTTATAAGTAAATAATATCCAGAATAGTATTAATGATTAAAATATCATATATATCCAGTAAAAATTCATTTTATACTATTCCATATCATTTGGAGATAGAAAACGAAAAGCACCGTTCATGGAGAAGGTAGGTCGTACGTACGCATGAACGCTACTTTCATTTTTTGTCATATTAATGGAATTAAAACAAAATGAGAGAGATATATATATGTTATAATTCCAGAATTATATACATAATTTAGATGTAATATATTATTTATATATCCATTTTATATATGTACTTATAATATTACATAACATTTTGAGATACGAAATGAAATGTACTGTTCATGGAGACGGTAAGCCGTACGTACGCATGAACGCTACTTCCATTTCTATTTCATATTTAATGGAATTAAAACATAATGATACATAATAGTATTTTAATTCCAGTATGGTATCATATATAATATCATTAAATATATCCTTTATACGTACCACATCTGGTATTAACGAATCAAATCACTTTGAGAGGCGGTAGTCCGCACTTCCTTAAATGAAGATATCGCGTTTACCCATAATGGAAACCATAAAGGTATGCCCAAAATAAAAAATACAGAACATTAAGGAAAACATAAACATATTATATATCGAATATAAATATATTTTCATCTTAATGGCCACCTTTGAAAGTGTTAAAATAATGTTGAACAGTCATCGTTTCGGGAGGCTGAAATTCGCCATCCACGGAAACAGTATGTTCTTTAACCATTAGATGTAGGAGTTTGAAAGAGTAGCTTTAATCCATATTATAACAAAATCCTAGTATATTTCTGATACTGTATTTGTTACAAAAGAAATGAATTAAAAGTGTTATGGGGGTTGGAGAAGCAAAATAAAACAAAAGGACTCAAGTGAAGACATTACCATAAAATCGGGTAACTCCCTTTGGTTTGAGCTCAAAGGCTTCCTTGGGAAGACTTCTACCCAAAGTGAGGCTTCAAGGAGTAAGAGAGGGAAGTGGAGAGACAAAATGGGAAGAGGTTGGCCGAGCCAAAGTCTTTGGGAGTGTGGGTAATTAGGTACGGGTGGGGGACTTTTATAAGAGGATAGGAGGGGCACTCTTGGAAGGTAAAGAAAAGTCACTTTATTTTAAAATTGTATTCGGATTTAAGAGGTCCCACATTGATTTGTTTCAATTATAAGGTGATAAGGGTTCTAAAACCACCCAGTCAATAGGTTTTGGACATGTGTAGGTCATAGATATTACATTATCTTTCCATTTTATTTAAATCGTTAAATAATGAGGTCATCGCTGCATCATCATGATGTCATAAATAATTTAATTTATTTAATGTATAAAAATTATAAAAAAAATACTATGATGTAGGAAATATTTTTATCTTTACAATGAATATTTATAGTCAAAAATCTTATTTTTATAACCCCATGTAAAAATTGTTTTAGTAAAACATTTCATGTTTGTCTCATTTTTACTTTAACTTTAAATAAAAAGATATTAATGTCATTTTCCAACCAAAGTGGATTCATGGGGTCCCCAAGTTGACCCACGGGTTTTCTTGGTCGTCAATGACACATCCAATGATGTTAGGACATGTTTCAAGTTCATTTATTATTATTAAAACATTATTTTTACCTTAAACTACACTAATTACCTCTAATCGCGATTAAAAACTTAATAAGTTACTATTCACCAAAAAATTATTTTTATCCCATTGAACCATATTTTACTTCTTAATGACAACCATTTATGTCGGATTTTTGAAATTCAAAACACAAAGATGGAAAATTTTCATTTAAACGGAAAAATCAGTTTTTATAAGTACCACTTAGTGGTTTCACTATTCATCAAAAATTGATGTTTTTCAGAAAAATCCCAAAACATCACCATAAGCTATATTTGATATTCCGAATTCAAAAATTAAGTCTATTTAACAAAATTCAAAACATATAAGTCACATTAATTAATTTAATAATTAATTCCCGCTGTCAGAGCAAATAGCGTGTTTTTATGAAACAATAAGTATCAAAAGATTGAAAGTAGTTTAAGTCTGATTTCAAAGTGAAATTAATTCCAACTACCACTATTGGATTTAAAGGTAAAAATATATTATAATTTCACTTTAAAACCAATTCAAAAGATAATCTAATCATATAAATAAATTAGATTAAAAAGTGGTTTTGAATTAAAATACAACATTTTACACTATTCATTAAAAAATGAACTTTATCAGAAAGATACCAAAAATTTACACAAAGTAAATTTTGATGTCCAAATTCATAATAAGAGTTTTATTTGGTCCAAAAGAATTTATAAGAGTTAAAAAAACTATATTTAATGACGGTTCGCCATCAAAAGGCGATAAGTGAACCTTTAGTGAAAACTAGGGCATATACGCCTAAAGTTGAATTCTTTCCGTATTTTAAGCCTTTATATTTTATTGGATAAATGTAAAAACATTTAAAAACATATATAATCATATTTTAGTTATTTCTATCCATTCCCGCCAATACAACGTCTACATGTTAACTGCCATTTAAAATAATATTATTTTATTATTAGAGTGCAACGTAAGATTCCCAAGAAACTCTTTTTTGCGTGTTGGGTACGCCATCGAGCATAGCGTCCCCTTTAAATTCATATTAATATTTTATTCACAAATATGGATAAATATGAAAATGTCATATTCTTTATTTACCCAGAGTGTTACATCCTTCCCCCCTTTTGGGAATTGCGTCCTCGTAATTTTTAAAATTGAGCTTGGAAACATCCTTGAAAGTCCCACATCGGAACAAGAGTCGGTAAAACAATCACTTTAAAATAAAGGAAGATAAGTACAGAGGTCACCCGAGTTAAACCATATGTAGAAAAACATGGACATGGAAGAAAAAGAAAAGGGCCATGTTCTTGAGGGAGAGTGATAGTAAACATGTCTAGGAGAAAGTTAACCATAAGAAAATCACAAACTTGTGATGGGTTAAACGGTATTCGATTCCCCAGTAGGAAAAGTTAATAGAAAACATTTTTGTTTTAAGTTAACTTTTATTGAGGAATTTATTCGTAAGGAAACATAATCACTTATCAGGTTGACTTTCAACTTTTACTAGATTACTTAATCAAACTCATATTTTTTTCCAAAAGACGAGTATTTAGGGAGACTTGTTCGCATTAAGAGTACTATAATCAACTTCTAGAGAATCACATAATCCAACAAAGAGAACTATATACATCCCATGTCTTTAGGCTTTAACCAAAAAAACCAGAAAGGTTAGTACAAGGTCAGATAATCCAGAAAAGGATAACCCATTAAAAAGAAAATCTATGCTTAATCTCCAAAATTTTTCCAAAAAATCCCAAAGTTCAACGAGGACCATCCGATAAATAATTTGTCCATAAAATTCTTCACTGTAAACAAATCTAAGATTGAAACCCAAATATTTGAAGGATTTAGTCACATAGTCTTCCGAGTTAAATCGTAACATTTATCTCCAAATAACATCAGTTGCTCCTAAAGTCTCATATTGAAAAGTAATTAACCTAATCACATATCCTCTATGATAGGATAATCATTTTCATAAATAACCCAAAATCAACTTACTCTTAATTCATAAAATCATATAACTAAAAAGAATCAGTCAAACTAACCAGGGACTTCACATAGTCTAGTGGTAGGCGATAAATACCAGTCGCACTTTGGTTGTGGGTTCGATTCCTGCAGCTTTGTCCGACGCGACGGGTTGTCACATGGTCTGCGTGTTGTCCTTTTTCCAAAACTATATAATTCTTAAATCATTCCCCAAAAAGAGATAAAATCATCAAAAATGATCATAACATATTTTAACCTCAAGTTTATCTAATGCCTTTCATTTTCCATCATATCATATAATAACCCATAATTACCTCAAAAGTATGGATCATATAAACTCTAATGGTTACCTTTATAATTATTACCGGAACTTCCACATCGATTGGTCATCTCGTACATGATGCATTACAGAACATACCAAGGTTCAAGTGGTTGATCATGACTCCTTGATATTTAGTTTAGAACAACCATGAGTTTCCTCATTTAATCCTCCATTTTATCTAGTATCTTAATCAATGAACCACCACAGTTTCCTTCAAACATGTTGTCTCTTTGGTGCCTACTAGATCCATCCATTCACTAAAAACAGAAATGTCAGTGTGAGTATATCAACAAAACCATCATGTACTAATGAGGAAGGTAAACACTAAGATATACTTACTCATTCAATTTATCTAAAACTAGGACTCTTTCTGAAATCCTAACCATTATGGTAATGTCACTTATGCCTAAAGAATACCCTAACCTCTAAAGTTATCTAAACCGACCTTTGATACCAACTATAAGGCCCCAACCTTAAACCTTACTTAATCTTGAGTCATTACAAGATTACACATTGAGGATCTTTTTAGGTTTAGAGTTTTAGAGAATTAGATCATGAAACTTGCATTACATTCCACATTTTAACAAAGTGGTTACATAAAAGACAATATTCATTCTTCCCATCAACGGAAACATATTGAAAATAAAACACGGATTCTTTCTTGAAACATCCTTGACACTATCATCACATCATGTACCTTTCCCTTGACCTGTGAAAAACATTTCAAAAACTTGGGATGAGCATAAAAAGCTCAGTAAGGGTTATAAAAATATGGAAAGGAAACATGAGTTCATATTTACATAAGAATGAAATCATACTTTACCCATAAAACATAGGCACTTTAACATACCCCATCAAATCATGAATAAATCATAGAAATCATAAGACATAAAAGTAACTTGAGGCATTCATAACATTCTTACGTAGGGAGTAACCCTCTTGGTTAAATTTGGAATACCCATCGTAGTATATTCCCTATATCTCTTCGGAGAAACCTTAACATTTCACTCCTTCGCATTACCCAATGCATTAGAGAGCTATATCGGGCTCACCCGCCCTTAGTTTATCACGGAACCACCCGTTTTCATAACAATGCCCAAGAACCATAACATAAATATATCACAAAAAACATGCATAATGGAAATATAACATTTTCACATTTCAATCACGATATAACATTTTAGGATATTGAAATAATGAATCCATTAAAAAACCATTTTCAAAACCATTTAAAACATTTAATAAAGAGATTTTTGAATCAAAGTGTCCCATACCACCTTAAAGATTTTAACATTTTAAACCATTAATATCCATATAAATAAA
This sequence comes from Viscum album, assembly GCA_963277665.1. Taxonomy (NCBI): domain Eukaryota; kingdom Viridiplantae; phylum Streptophyta; class Magnoliopsida; order Santalales; family Viscaceae; genus Viscum; species Viscum album. Next base: position 497,919,532 of record OY728132.1, read on the forward strand.
TCCTTAAAACCATTTTGAAAACATGGATATTAATAAGAACAAATCATTAAAACATTTAAAGCGAAATTTTGGTTAAAGGGTTTTTACCAAAATTAGAGACACTTGAATACAATAATTGAGGAATAACATTTAATCAGAACTTTATAATATCATGAGAATAAATGGATTCATGATATAATATTCCAAAGGACAGTATATACACCATATAATAGTGAATTGGTGCATAACCACAATGAAGTCTCAATAGAGATGTAAAATGTGATGAAATCCCTTATAAAGAAGGTATCCTTAAATTATGGATAAATCAATATCAAAATTATGTGTGACAAATATAAATAAACCCAATATAATTGGATATTAACACATATTTAAAGGATGACATATTCAATAACTACATGTTGAACCCAAAGAAATCGAAATTGGGTTAATAAGTTCCCTTGGTAAAATTCGACAGCCTAACGGCGTCACTTCAAAAATTCAGAAAATGAGTTGATGAGAGATAAAAAGGGAATCTCATCACATGGACATAAAATTTAAATCAATCAGGATATAGAAGAACATATCCCAACATAATAGTATGTGAATTAAAAGACATAACAAACGAAGTCTTTTAAAAAGAGGAGGGTGAAAGGTACCCCTACCGACTTGGGTAACTTTCGAAAAGTACACCCCATTGAAGAAGTGTCATACAATGAATCTGTAAATACCCATAAATGGAATTATATTACAAAAGTAGTGTAATAATGGGCAGTACATAAACCACTCAAAGGAAATTGTGGCAAATGTAGCATAAATCCCACGAGAATAAAAGTGAGATGAAAAATCCCTTACGAAAACTAGGCAGCCTAACGGCTCCACATAAAACTTACAAAAATGGATTGATGAGATCAAATAGGGTATCTAATCATATTAACATAAAGTTTATAGAAAGAGGAATTTAAAAGTACATCCCCCCAACATAAAAAAGAGGATCTTAAAAGAAGTGACATAAAGGAGAGTACTTAAAAAGAAAGAGAGAGGTTAGATCTCTTACGAAAGTTCGGTAGCCTAACGGCACCACTCAAAACTTCCAAAATGGATTGATGAGAGAGAATAGGGTCTCTCATCATATGAACATAAAAATTACAGTAAGAGTAATATAAAAGAACATCCCAATAACAAGAAAGATGAGTTTTAGAAGGAATGACATAAAAGAGTGTACTTAAAAAGAAAGAGAGTAAGATCCCTTACCTCAAGTCCAACTTGTCTTGTTCGTTTCTTTATATTCGTGAATAATAAACTTTGGTCAATTAATAATTGCCTAATTAACTCCTTTAGAGATTATTATTAAGTTAATATCAAATATTATAATGTTATAATAATTGTTTAATAATGTTAGTTCATATCAGACGTTTTTGCCGATGTTTGGTACATGAGTCAAAAATGAACTTGTTTGAAAAAAATTGCCCATGTAGTTATAAGTAAATAATTTCCAGAATAGTATTAATGATTAAAATATCATATATATCCAGTAAATATTCATTTTATAATATTCCATATCATTTGGAGATAAAAAACGAAAAGCACCGTTCATGCAGACGGTAGGTCATACGTACGCATGAACGCTACTTTCATTTTTTGTCATATTAATGGAATTAAAACAAAATGAGAGATATATATATATGTTTTATAATTACAGAATTATATACATAATTTAGATGTAATATATTACATTTATATCCATTTTATATATGTACTTATAATATTACATAACATTTTGAGATAAGAAATGAAATGTACCGTTCATGGAGACGGTAAGTCGTACGTACGCATGAACGCTACTTCCATTTCTATTTAATATTTAATGGAATTAAAACATAATTATACATAATAGTATTTTAATTCCAGTATGGTATCATAAATAATATCATTAAATATATCCTTTATACGTACCACATATGGTATTAACGAATCAAATCACTTTGAGGGGCGGTAGTCCGCACTTCCTTAAATAAAGATATCGCGTTTACCCATAATGGAAACCATAAAGGTATGCCCAAAATGAAAAATACAAACGCTTAAGGAACACATAAACATATTATATATCATATATAATTATAGTGTCATCTTAATGTCCACCTTTTAAGGTGTTAAAAGAATGTTGAACAATCATCGTTTCGGGAGGCCGAAATTCGCCATCCACGGAAACAGTATGTTCTTTAACCATTAGATGTAGGTGTGTGAAAGTTTAGCTCTAATACTTCTTATAACAACATCCTAGTATATTGATTATACTGTAGTTGTTACAAAAGAAATGAATAAAAATAGTTTAGGGGGTTGGAGAAGAAAAATAAAACAAAAGGACTCAAGTGAAGACATTACCTTAAAATCAGGTAACTCCCTTTGGTTTGAGCTCAAAGGCTTCCTTGGGAAGACTTCTGCCCAAAGTGAGGCTTCAAGGGGTAAGAGAGGGACCTGTAGAGACATAATGGGAAGAGGTTGGCCAAGAAAAAGGCTTTGGGAGTGTGGGTAAGTAGGTAGGGGTGGGGGCCTTTTATAAGAGGAGAGGAGGGGCACTCTTGGAAGGTAAAGAAAAGTCACTTTATTTTAAAATGGTATTCGGATTTAAGAGGTCCCACATTGATTTGTTTCTAGGATAATTTGATAAGGGTTCTAAAACCACTCATCCAATAGGTTTTCTACATGTGTAGGTCTTAGATATTACATTATCTCTCCATTTTATTTAAATCGTTAAATAATGAGGTCATCGCTGCATCATCATGATGTCATAAATAAGTTAATTTATTTAATGTCTAAAAATTATAAAAAAATACTATGATTTAGGAAATCTTTTTATATTTCAAATGAATATTTATAGTCAAAAATCGGATTTTTATAACCCAATGTAAAAATTGTTTTAATAAAACATTTCATGTTTGTCTCATTTTTACTTTAACTTTAAATAAAAAGATATTAATGTCATTTTCCCACCAAAGTGGATTAATGGGGTCCCCAAGTTTACCCATGGGTTTTCTTGGTCGTCCATGACACATCCAATGAGGTTAGGACATGTTTCAAGTTCATTTCATATTATTAAAACATTATTTTTACCTTAAACTACACTAATTACCTCTAATCGCGATTAACAACTTAATAAGTCACTATTCACCAAAAACTTATTTTTATCCCATTGAACCATATTTTACTTCTTAATGACAACCATGTATGTCGGATTTTTGAAATTAAAAACACAAAGATGGAAAAATTTCATTTAAACGGAAAAAATCAGTTTTTATAAGTACCACTTAGTGGTTTCACTATTCATCAAAAATTGAAGTTTTTCAGAAAAATCCCAAAAATTCACCATAAGCTATATTTGATATTCCAAATTCAGAAATGAAGTCTATTTTACAAAATTCAAAACATATAAGTCACATTAATTAATTTAATAATTAATTCCCGCTGTCAGAGCAAATAGCGTGTTTTTATGAAACAATAAGTATCAAAAGATTGACACTAGTTTATGTCTGATTTCAAAGTGAAATTAATTCCAACTACCACTATTGGATTTAAAGGTAAAAATATATTCTAATTTCACTTTAAAAACAATTCAAAAGATAATCTAATCATATAAATAAATTAGATTAAAAAGAGGTTTTGAATTAAAATACAACATTTTACACTATTCATTAAAAAATGAACTTTATCAGAAAGATACCAAAAATTTACACAAAGTAAATTTTGATGTCCCAATTCTTAAGAAGAGTCTTATTTGGTCCAAAAGGATGTATATGAGTTAAAAAACTATATTTAATGACGGTTCTCCATCAAAAGGTGATAAGTGAACCTTTAGTGAAAACTAGGGCATATACGCCTAAAGTTGAATTCTTTCCGTATTTTAAGCCTTTATATTTTATTGGATAAATGTAAAAACATTTAAAAACATATATAATCATATTTTAGTTATTTCTATCCATTCCTTCCAATACAACGGCTACATGTTAACTACCATTTGAAATAATATTATTTTATTATTAGAGTGCAACGTAAGATTCCCAAGAAACTCGTTGTTGTGTGTTGGGTACGCCATCGAGCATAGCATCCCCTTTAAAGTCATATTAATATTTTATTCACAAATATGGATAAATATGAAAATGTCATATTCTTTATTTACCCGGGTGTTACAATTGTTATATTTGTTATAGATAACCCTATAAAAGAATTAATTAATATTTTTTGTCATAATGTTTTTTTATCAATAATTCAAATTTTTGAAGTCTTTTTATGTGATATTGTATGGAAATGTTGTGAAACATGTTTTATTTATGAGAGATATTTTGATATGATGAATGATTTATATCTTATGAAATAAATATTTAATAATTAATATGTTTAGGGTCTATATATATTACACATATTAATTGGTTAGTATTTAATATATTATGAAATCAAGAATGTAGACATGATGTATCCCAATACATATGTGGTCTGAGTGTTGTAGCATAGGGATAAATTTGTACATGAGTTTTTACCCAAGAAAAAAGAGGAACCAATGTTGTTTCTCATTGCTAAATAGGTACACAATTTTTATCCCACGCCTGAATTTTTTACTCATGTTTTTATCCCAATCCCACTATGACATGGGAAACATGTTATGTGAAATAATATAATATCTGATTTTATTTTCATATTATGGTTCTATTTTTCTATGATATAAAAAATTATTTTCATGTTTTTATGATTCAATATTACCTTTATAATTATCAAATAAGTGACTTTTAATACCTATTTGATGAACTTAAAATGGTATTATTCTACCATGATCTTATTATCAGATATTTCTGTCAATATCATTTTCATCTCATATTCTTATGATATTACCATTATAAAAAATTCAAATTTTTCCCTTACTTATCATTTGTTCTCAAAATGTTCTTATTTATTCTTTCCCCGTGATGTATGTAAGATTATATTATAGGATTTGTATGTATGTAGATCTAGTGTGGTTTGAATATAGAGAACTGTTTACAAGTTTATTAAAATAAGTCACCTATTTACATGACTCTCAAAAAAACAAAACTGTCATTTATTTGAAATTATTTATCTATTTAGAGAATTATTATTCCTTAAAATTTTGATATGATTATATATATTGGATCACCTCTCTTAGTATCAATGATAATATGTTAAAAATGTTTTTTTTCTCCAGTCTTGGGAGAGCTGGTGCGAGGTCTCTCAATGAATCCATTTATTATTACATAGAATGAAGTCTGTTAAAAATAATGAGAAATAACACATGGATGAATGAGTATAATGTTTTAAATGATGATATCATTGAAAATGATTTTTATTTTTTCATTATATTTTTTATTGATTGTTTATTTACTGGTAATACATTATAATAAAAAGAAATTGATATATAATTTCTATTATAATTTCATAAATTATTTAAAAAAAATTTATGTTAATTGGGTTGAATGAAAGTGACTGGAGAAATTTTTTAACATATTGATATTAATTTGTAGAATTTCTAGAATATATATTCCTGCCCTATAATTTGGAAAAATGGAAAACGCATTTTTCACAAGAGTAAGAGGTTTTGGCTGGTGTGTAAAGTAATTCCCCAACATTTATAAAATTTGATCTAGTTTTAAAATATTTGGAAAATGTATATAATTTTTTGAAACTTGGGAGATATTTAGTCTATATATACCCATAATACATTTTTCATATATGTATGATAATTCTGATACATGTATGTGGTTTTATCCACTAATAATATATTTTCAGAATATGAATATTATTCCAGATGATCACATAAGATGTATTCAATATATGATACATGTGATGATAAGTGTTGGTCTATGTTAGTGAAAAAAATAATAAATAGAAATTGGTATTTTTCTTACTGAAGAATTTATATTCGGAAAATTAATATATTTTTGATCACTTATAATTAATGGATGTTGATGTTCTTTTTTTGTATTGAAAATATCATGCGGTTTTGAAAATCTATTATTTAAGACAATGAATATAACCCTCTATATGAAGGAAAAGAATATAAAGTCATGGTGGAATGTTTTTACTATTAATTATACTGAATTTATTTCTGATGATTTTAATAATAATGAATTTAAAGATAAATTGATGATCCAGATTTTCAGTAAAGTGTAAATTAATGTGATTCATGTTGTTTGAGTGAGAAATGTATGAATAATTTTTGTTAAATTTTTTCTATCCTTAAAAATTTTAAATTAAGTAATTAATTAAATGTAAAAATAATAGATTAATTACTACTTAGTGTTATGATTTTAGTAATGAAATATTAAAAAATAAATTATCATTCATTATGAGACCGAATATCAGTGAGGCTGAGATTCAATTTTATGGATATACAATTAATTATGGATTACATTAGTTTGCAAAGCTTTCTCACACCATAAGAGCTAGTTTGAGCCAAATTTGAGATAGAAAATGAAACATAAGCTTATTTTACCTCACCTAAAGACTTAATTTGGTAAGAAGGAAGAATTAAAACAAAAGGGAACTTATTTTAACTATGTTCTAGATTCATTAAAACCAGTTCTTTGTGAGAATGATTAAATGATTAGAGCATTAAAAATCACGTGGAACCTAAATGTGGTTAACTTTTATTTTTATTTTAGATGGAAGTAATAATTTCCCCTAGATAACTCCATTACTAAGATTGTAAATGAGAGAATATTTTTAATATATCCATTCATTCACATGGGATGGTGGAAATATCATGGTGGGTTTAGATAATATATTGATGAAGGTCCTATTATGGAGTTAGTGTGATGTTTTTTTCTATCCAATTGATCAAGATATCTTGAAGAAATAAAATATAAATATGGATATATTGTATATTGTATAAAGGAATAAGGAAATGGGAATTAAACAAGTGTTTTAATTGAGAAAAAACTCGTTTTTTCAGAAAGTGTACAAGAATATCAAACTGATCCCACTTTATCTAATATATAGAATCAATAGAGGTAATGTAGAAGAATAATCAAACTAACAAATTTTTTTCATGTATTTTTCACGAAATGTGCCTAGTTTTTTTGATTAAATTAATAAGGGTGTCTTTAAAATATGATTTTTTTGTTTAAATTTCCATGTATGATTTTTTGGGGTAATATTCGTTAGTTTTTATTTGATAGATCTGGCTATTAGGTTTAAGATAATTTGAATTTTTTTAATGATTACATTATAAGAATATTAATGTATATTTCTTAAATATTTTCTGATTGTGAAATAATAACTTATATTGATGAATAAGATCAATTTTCCAGTGTAGTTGAATACTTAGACTATTGGGTAGATCTACTTCAATAGGATTACAAAAGGATCAATAATAAACATATAGGATTCCATCCTAAATTGGTGATATAGGATGAAATATTAGTTTACATGTGTAATACTATTAAGAAACTCTCATGGGTAATGTGTTAATAATATGTTGGATAAAAAAACCTAGTACACTACAATTTATAAAATGATTTCAGTGGAGAATCCATCACTTTGAAATCCTAATCATGGAAATATGTTAAATTCTAATTATTGGATAAGAAATATAAAAACTAATATGTTACTTAATAATTTATTACATTTCATTTGTTTGTATGATTTTAAAAAATCAGATCAAATTATATCTTCTAGTATCATTGGATCATAATCCAAGGGATTGTGATGGTTCAAAAAATAAATTAGAATTCTGAAAAATTGGAAAACACATAATTCACCCACTCTAAACTATTTTTTCATAGATTATGTGAGTCCTAAATGTAATATTAATAACCCAATTCCAAAAAATATAGATATACTATTTACTACCATTGAAATCAAGTAATAATAATATCATTTTATGAACTATTTTTTCCCCGGTGCTAATAATTTACATACTTGATGTTCATATTTAAATTATGATTTTAATAGAGTTTAATAGTCCCTCAAAAGGAATACTGCATATATATATATATCAAGATAGTAGTTTAATAATAATCTATGAAAAAAAACAAAAAATAATAAGGGATGATAAAATTAATCATAGAACAATCTCAATAAAGTTGAAAGAGGACCAATTAATTTAAGGAAATGATAATGATGAACATTTTTTGGTTAAATCAATTGAATATTTTCCCTCAAATTAATATATCTTCTATTATTAGAATAGATGAATTGAATATGTAAGAAACAACTACCTTAATGTTAAATAATATTAAATGAAATTTATAATTGAATTTGTGACTTATATTTTAATATTTATTTGAGAAAATCATTATGAAATGTCATATCTACTGTTTTAATCCAAATATATGAATTTTTTTGTCAAAATAGACAATGTCTTATAATATTTCCATTAATCTAGTAAATTTTAGGGTAAAATGGTAAAAATTTAAAGCCAAAGATTTTATAAACATGATGAAAAATTGAGAATATATTTTTTGTAGAAAATATTTATATCTAAAGGTTATTAAATATGTTTTCAATGTATTTGGGAAATTTCATGAAGTCTCATTGAATTTATTGAATGCACATGTAGATTTTAAATAAATGAATATTACATAACATTAAGTACACTACAAGAGAAATGTACAACATAATAAGATAATGATAGAAAGATGAAAATTGAATGGGATTAGATCTGATATCACTCTCCAAATATACATATACTATTAACATGATGTTCCTTCAGCTGCAAATAAAACTTATAAGATTGGAAGATTATTTAACAAGGACATCATAGATATATTTTCATTACTAATAGAACATATTTAAAGAGTATTTTATCAAATATAATAGAAAAACATTGAAATAATATTAATAAACTTTCTCTTGAAAATAGCCCAAATAGAATGTACAATTATGTAACCCTTTTCCAGTTAATTTGGTTTTCACAAAATCACGTTTTTTGTATGATTGGGGAAAAATATAAATATTTTACAAAGTGAAAATGTTAAAATTTTTATATTCACAAAAATTAAAATGTGGGTAAATATTCAAGGTACTATAAAATATTACCAATAGAGCCAAAAAATCGTGGTTTTATCTTAAAATAAAATGAAACACATCTAAAAAATCTATAAATAATACAACTAATGTAAAATAAAATTGATTAATTAAAATTATTATTTTTTATTTATTGTTTAGATATATGGATATTGAATATTTCTAAAACTTTCAAACATATGTATATTAAAGATCCTAGAATAAAAAGTAAAAAATGGTGAAACAAGATTAAATCCTAATAGACTATAATAGAATAAAAAAAATAATATAAATATTTCCATAAATAAATGAATTCATTATATTTAAATATCCTTGAAATTTTCAAATTACAAGGAAACTTATATGAAGAGTTCTTTAATTTAACTACCTTGATCAATTTTATTTTTTATGAATGTTTCGATAAAAATTAGACAAATATTAACCTTCATGGGGAGAAAAAAATGTTTTGAGGATAAGTGGGAAGTATATCATTTTTATGTTGCAAAGGAGATGTTTTAATTTACTTTGGGTTTTTCAATTTTTTCTTCAATAGAGAAGGCTATGATTGAGGTGAATTTGGTTAGGGATGATGTTTCATTGTGGGGTATTCAATTTCGTGCACCATCATTAACTTCGGGTCACTATTGAAGTTCGTAGTGAAAACTCCCAATGGTTCCCACATCTATAACTGAGTGCAAACCTTTATTACAAGGGCATGTGATTAGTTGGTGTTTCAAAACTAATTACATAGAGGATCTAACATTATTCGAGAGTATGGGATATCAAGATCATTTCACCCTTTTGGGGGGAATTAATTCACACTATGAGACTGTCTTACTGATTTATGATATGTTCATGATTTTCTCTCTAATCCTGATATGGTACCAGATTCCCTAACATAATTTTACAAGGTTATCCCTTTTTATGTGGATAATAAGGTTATATAATGGGTTAATCCATCTATATTTATCTGGTGTTCTTTATCCTATTCTATTTGGCGAGTAACTGCTTAAATATTGAAGCTGTATAACCAAGAACCCCAGAGTTTTTTTTATATAAGGAGGAAATTAATATCTCTAGGATATGATTGATCCATTATGAAACATTATACATGTCTTATTATATAATAAATACCAAAAACCATATATTTCTTTAAATATAATAATTTTTATTTTGAATATAAATGGAATATATTTCGTCACATGGGCACGACTTACTAAAGATAAAGTGACAAAAATAGATCTATTATATCATGATTATAGAGTAAAGTAGGGTTATCATAGTTTCTTGACACCCTTGGGACTAGAACCAAGGTAGATTTTCTAATATGGTGGTAATCATATCATGCCACTCATCGGGTAGTACACACTAAGTTTTCCTTGGCTGGTGTAGATTTATGATGTGAATAATATTAACATTGAAATTCCATAATCCCACATGTTATATGACCAATGTGAGAAACTAGGGACCATAAATAATCATCCTTATTATATATTTATGTTGTATTTATGTGAAAAGACTACCCTTGGGATATTTATTGTTGATATATATCCTTAAAAATACTTTCTACATATCATAGTAATAGAATGAATAAGATTTTTCATAGTTCAATTAGCTTATCAGTCCACTGGTGTTTGAGATGGAATGATCCTCCCATATAAATTATTGGGTCTTGATTACTAAAATGATAGAGAAATGAGATGACATACACTGATGTTTGTGACCATTTTAGTTTTGACTTAGGAAATAGGAAGTAATCTTATGTATATTAGTCATGGAAGTAATTTGAGTCCTTGTAGTTCAATTGGTTACTTAGTCCGTTGATGGGTGAGGTGGAATGATCAGCCCATTGGAATGATTGGGTCCTTATTGTTTACATGTAGAGGACATGATGGGACTTACACCAAATTTTATTCCCATTTTAGTTTGGGATCTGTCCTTTGGATGGATTTCAACTCATCCTCATTAAGGATGGAATCATATTCCTCATAGTTAAGCGAGTTCTCAATTGAATTGTGGGTGTGGAATGATAAATATCCCATGGGGGATATTGGGTCCTTATTGAAGGAATTTCAGAGGCATGGAAGGCGCTACACCAAAGTGGATTCCCATTTTGTTTAAAACATGGGCCTTAGTAAGGCATCCTACATATCCTATTTATATTTGGTATCAGGGTCCTCATAGATCAATGAGTTGGGGCTGGCAGATTAAGGTTTCCCATATATGTAAGGCATATCATATTATGCCTATGATTGGGGCTTACGAACTGAGGTTTCCCTTATCCTGCTAGAGTCTTTTCATCTAAATTATATTTTCATTTCAAATCACTAATCCGACATGATCTATGCCTTATTTTAGAATCAAGGGATGTCAAATAATCAGTCTAATTTCTTGTGGGTGAGGGTAATATTTTCTTTGACTACCCTACTAATTTTTAAGATAGAGCACATACCATAGGAAGGCATCCTATGTGTCCTGGTTATAGTAGGAACCATAATCATTGTAGTTCAAATTTTTAGGGATTACACACAATTTCACTTCATTATTGAAGATGGAAAAGGTTTTCAAATCATAGGACCCCAAATTGACATGGCATGAATGTATTCCCAACATTCATTGATTTTCTATTAGACAAGCCATTATTGTCTTATTGAAATGTTGAAAAATGTCTACATGAAATTTCCAATGAAAATATCATGATTCAATAGAACTCTACAACGCATAGGTGAAAGTATTGTATTTTTGGGGAACATGATGAAATATGGGCTCAAAGGATTCATTTCCAAAAATCCCATAACGTAGCCAATGAGAGGGTCAGCTATTCCTTTTTTATAGAATATTCTATTTTGATCTGATTTATCACTAGCTTTGAATCCCCATTGATATTCATGTAGGCAATTTATTTTTGTATTGATGGTTCCATGCCAATAATAATGCTTTTGTATTAATCCAAATTATTTTTTGTAGCCTTTGGATATTAAGAAATAGTAGAGAAAAATTTATTTGTATGGAGAAATAAATAATATCCCTTATCAAACCTAATTGAGCATTAAATATTCTATTCTTTTTCAGATATCACTTTTTGAGGCACCATCAAAATATATATCCCATGTCTTGAAACATTCTAGGGAATAGAAAAAATCCACATATGGGAGTTCAGTGTCCACTTCTATACTTTATAGGGTAGTATATGACATGATGAAATCCACATTGGATTTCTCTTTCATTTCCCTTTGAAATAAAAACCAGATTTTGTAATGTTGCATAATGACCATGCATCAGGCCATACACCTAGTAAGGATATGTGGGAAAGGATGTGCTTGAGAAGATTAATAAAAGAGACCAGTTGAACTTCATGGAGATATAAGTAATTAGTCATCTTTCGCACTAAAAATATAAGAGTTAGTTTATTCTTCTCGATATATATAAATTGGGTCCTAGTACCTATCAGTGTTCATATGAGGTAATATATAATGTTTTTCCTCCCTATATTAATATTTTATGCATGGTGGGTGTTCTATGTCATCCAAATATGATATTAATGGCCTCCATTCCACCTGAGGAATCAAAACATCTAAATACTATATATACTTCATGAAACTTCTTATGGATTCTTGGAAGTCCACATCCCGTTGGTTTGTGATTACCTTTTTCATTATCTTGGTTAAGGGGAGAGATTTCCAAGCTATGTTGTCAATGAAAGGTAAAATATAGGGGAGGTTCCCTTGGAGCCCCATTTAAAATTTTAGATTTTTTGGGGTGACATTTCTGAAGTAATACTAGTATTCTATATCCCGACATATATGTCATGTGGGAATTTCAAAAATCCTTATAACTTCCCTATGGATACCCCAAATGTGTATTTCATCGAATTCATTTTTAGAATAAGCTATCAAAACATATCAAATTTCGTTTAAAGCTATGTGAAGTGATAAAATTGTAATTAGGATTTGACAACCCTATCATATACATAGAATTATTTTTTTATTCATAGGAAGGGTATATATATATATGATTCATGGAGAAATGTTATGTATCATTAAAATTATTTGATCATATGGGAATGTCAAAATATAAAAACATCCCATGAGGTTTTTTCAAGGTAGTGGCTTCCTCATCGTCAGAGGACATGACTATTTTATTATACCATGAAAACTCTTCCTAGAAGGAAAGGTCATGAAATCTAAAAGGTACATTGATCAAGAAGTTTTTGATCAGAAATGGGACACTAACATTTGGGAAGTATCGATTCTGGTTTCTGAAATTGATATAGACCCTCATTTTATCAATCTTCTTCTGTACTAGAATGATGTTTTCAAGACATATATGGTATTTAACTTCTCTAAAAATGATGTATTCAATCAATTTTTCAAAATTGTCCCCTACAATGGTTTTATGAGAGGGGTTCATCATGATGGATTTCTACATGAAGCCTCAATTCTTATAAGGTAAGCTGAGATAGTCCATATCGATATCTGGATTTAGTCTGGAGATTTATATATAATTCCAGGTGAACACATATCAATAATACATTAAAAATGAAATATAATTCTATTTCTCTTAGATTTTCATAAAATCACGAGTTAGTGTTTGTTATTTTTTTTATTATGTTCTCATATAATCATACATATGACAGTTATTAGTGGTGGAGAAACCTTCCTCAAATGTGGGAGGATAATTCCTAAGGTAATTCTATTATTCTTCCATCTCAATTTCTATGTTGGAATTCCCATATAGAGATGGTAATCTGGGAAAATCACTATCATTTTCCAGTTGAAAGAGTTTGTGATAAGAAACATTATCATCCCCTAATACCAGTATTATTGCAATAAGATTCTAAAGCTGAATTATTCTACAATGTCACTAGGGATAGGATGAGATTGGGCTCTAGGAAAAGGTCTATCTTCTCAACAATATTTATGTGGAGAACATTATCATTGTATGGCATTCTTTAAGGATATTATGGGTTATCCCTCAAGGTATTGGTGGCTAAAACATATATACTATAATCTACCATTTGTTGTTTCCCTCCACTTTTATAGAATCTTTCTAAAATATATTTTTTTTCAAGTCTTTGAGGGGGTGTTATCACCATAAAATATTGAGTTTTTTCCATCTATGGGGTATTTCAAACATTTGTTGAATTTTGATGGTAATTCCATACAGCTATGGATCTAGGGCCTTCCAATAAGGACAATGAATGTGGTTCAATTTTGGAAAACAATAATCATATGTTCATATGTTAGATCCCCAAACTGATCTATGATTTTTTATATTTCTATGAGGTATACATTCATAGTTATCATAAACTTTAACAGTCAAATTTGTTGGAGACAAATCTCTTTTTCTATATCCAAAATATTAGAGGGTTTGAATCAAGGTGAGATTAATCCTGGAACCATAATAAATTAGATCCTTCTAAAAAACATTAAAATGTATTTAAAAATATTTAGAGGTTTGATGTTTCCAAATATGACTTTTTCATGATCATTCTATATGAATGAGATGGTGACATGAAATTCTACACACATTGTTTTCATTCAACTGACCTTGGATGTAGTTAAATATATATGGAAATCTAGTCAGATTTGGGGGCCTCTAATGAGTGTCTCTTTGTGTTATTTTGAAAGATGGAGTGAATTGTGTTTTTAGATATTTTTTTGGGACTACTACCAACTATTTCACAATTTTGTGCATTTTTTACAGAGGATCGTGTTTCTAGAGGTGGGGTTACTATTGGGCTTGTTGATCAAGAATTGAGGCATTTTTGGTAGACATGAATGGTGCTTGTGTAGAGATTTTCGGAGATTCTACTGCCAGTGGATCATGTTGTGCCAACCATGTCAATTTCCCAAGATGATTTGATTATCGAACCCTCACTAGGAAGTCATGGAAGACCATTGGGTGTGGATGACATGTGGAAGGTTCTTGTACACATCCATTTCATTCATGGTATTTCTAGAGTCCTTTCACATGGTTCTAAGTTGTATATATATTAACTACGGGAATGCGACAGAAATATTGGGTATATCCATGCCTTTGTTGTCCCTAATATCCCCATTTCCCTTGCAAGGGGCCCCTTTTTTCTTGGTTTAGTGTGGGGAGCTCTTAATCGGAGGTATATTCATCATAGAATATGGGTTCCTCCAAGTGTATCACATTGATCAAACTAATGATGAACTCATATTATGATTATGATTCCATTTGGTGGGGGTAGTGCCCATCCACTAAATAATATATGGATGAAATACTCTAGAGTCATGGAATGAATTAGATCAGAATATTACTCCTACCCCTATGGTTCTGACTGTTCGGTTGGTCACATCCTCTTTCAGGAGACAAATTTAATTTTACCTCCCTGGGTGTTGGAGATATTATGAGTTTGTGTGGTTTTGATCTCAGGGTGGAATGAACTTGGCCATCTGATTTCTATGTCATCTATTTTTTAAAAATTTGTCCATGTCTGTGGGGAAATTCTTTCTAATCACCCTCTTCTTCTGACTTGGTAACATGTATATAGGCTACTTTCTCTGATGAGTTATCTAACACCAAATTTTTGGAATAAAAAATTAAATGAAGTAAATAATTGAAGATGAATAAGACCATTATATTATGAACCATCATTATATGGAAGGGGTTGCAATCTATTTGGTTAGTGAGAATGACATCATTGGGATTCTTAGGCTATGGTTTCTTGAGAAGTTTATTATCCATGGAATTTAAGAAATATTCAAGTTCCTTTTCATTTTAGATGAATTGTACTTTATTTATTTATTCATCAAACCCTTGGAATCCAATTTTTTCATTTGATTTTTATTGAGGGTGATTTTGTTGTTATCACCACTTGATAAGAGGTGTTGGGTGGTTGGGGATCAACATAGATTCCTGTATGGGTACTACTATTAGCTTGAGAGTGAAAGATTTTGCTACATCACTACTAATCTTTTCTCTTGTACTAAGTGCATGAGTAGATATTTGGATTGGTTCATTGAATATAATTTTATAATAATTGTTCCATTTCAATAATTTGACTAAACCAACGTAGATTATTCATTGAAATTAGAGACATGCGTAGATCATCCTAGAGATTTTCATAACATTGTTCCAACAATTTATTCAATGAGAGAGTTATGCTCAGTGAATATATTAAACCCTTAAATGGGCATATGAAGTCAAAAACCCTACCTTTTTCGCATATTTTTAGCATTCATCAGTTTGCTGATTGTTTTTCTGCCAAGTATGGATCTAAACAGATAATGGCATTTATTATCATGCACCCACTCTTGATAGATCTACCACTTATGATGTAGATTTGAATATTTCCAATATGTATATTTCATTTGAGTAGGCATGGACTCGATGTTGTTCTATATAATTTGGGGTATTACTATTGACGAAACATACCTTATAGAGGGAGTGATTGGGGGTCAATGTGGTGGTCTCACCTTTATCACATACAGATTATAAATTTTCCCTATGATTGGATGATCATATTAGAGAGGGAGAAGCTATTGTAGAAATGAAGTAAAGGCCTGATCATTTTTGACTTCCTAATTAATATAGACCAATTTTTTGGATCTTGAGATGATATAACAATCATATGCCACTCATTATAGTTTACCATATCTTTATAGATGAATGAGATTAGAAATATTTGACTCAACAATAATAAGATACCAAATGGGAATATTTCCCTTGAATTGTTATCAATTGAGTTTTTTATGATAGTTTGTATCTCATTCTCTTGTTGCCACAACTATTCCTCTATGGAACGATCTGTAACTCTTTTTGGTACTTATTGGGATGTGGATAGTAATTTCCAGTTATTAAGGGAATTTCTCTACTATAGAGGTGGAAACTCGATATTCAGAGTTTCTAGATTTTGGATCCTTCTTTAGTTCTAAGTTAAACAAATCTCAATTGGTAAATCCAAATCACCCTCCTCTAGGGGTATATTTTCAATTTTGAGGCCCTCAGAATATTCATCCTAATCTAATATATCTATTATGTTGATAGTGAGGACATTCATTGAGGCATATCAAGAAATAGTGTTTGTCCTATTAATTTTGATGTAATGATGTGATTCTAAACTACCTTCATCAGAGTCATTAGTCAAACAATTGAAATATTAGGATGTTTTGGATTGAGACACCATTGTAGTATATTTTTCATCACTGTATTCTCCTCCTATAACATCCTATGTCTAAAATGCATTAATGTTTCTTTAAGGGACATAGTTCAATGATAATTTGGTTATACTCTCATTAATTTAGTGAATTATTATATTCATTAATGTGGGTTAATTATATTGTATTGAATAATTTGATCTCCCATTACCTGGTCCCCTTATTTTTTCAGAGTCTATGAAATTGCATAACATCATATCAAAAGGGTTATGTTGTTCTGGGGACATAGTATACTGAAATTAACCATGATTCACTAATCATTGGATATGATCATCCAGAAATGATCATGAAATCATTCTTTAGATAGTTTTCAGGGTTCAAAGACAAGTACTACATAGGCGTTTGTCAATATGCTACATTCGTGGGTTCTAGGATATAGAAATTGTGGCCATATCCAGCTAACAATACTGTGTATTTATGATCTGAATGAGATACTAGTTTCTTGAATAAAGGAAATGTATAACCATAATTCTTTTTTTAGAAGACCACATATTTTAGTACAGAAAATGCATGCACTATTTTTATAGAACATCTGGCACGTCTTATAATATAGAGGTATGGAGGAAAATGGTGTGGAGGTTGTTTCCTGTTTTCCCTCTCCATATGTCAATGTTGAAAAACTCTTCATCAGAAAAGCACAGCTCCATATGATCAGTCAAAAAAATATGCTTTTTTAGGACTCCTACTGAATTGAGTGAGTTGCTGCGGGATGTTGATGGGGAACTATATGTTTCTAACCCTAATATTTCAATCACCTCTCTATGTGAAGTCATCTGTGTTTTGTACACTAATATATTGGAAGGTTTATAGTATTGGGGGTGATTTCCTTGTCGATATGAGTAACACCATGGGGAGTTTGATCATAGAGGTTGTTTGGAGTATATTCTCTATGACACATCTCCACACTACTTTGAGCAGAACTATCTTGGTAATTCTCATACTCTTCTTAGATTTAATAGTAGATGTTCCCTTGATGTGTTGATAATGTGTCCCAAACAAGATCAAGGACCCTAAAATTGATCATATAATGGATATTATACTCTCTCAAAGTTATGGATGGGATATTAAAACCTTACATATAGAATTGTGTCGGGAATATAGCCTAATTTTGGATGGTTTATGGAACATTTTTAGAGTCATTTGAATTTATAATAGTATGATCCTACTAATGAAAAGGCTCTAGAATATGCTAATGAGATTCTTTATTATTTATAGGAATATAATCCATCCTGAGGCATGTTCAATTATCACATTATGAGATTTAGTCAGAATGAGTGTATGAGTCCTGTCTTGAGCCTTTGAAATAGTCCTCTGGTCTTTGGTGGTAGGGATATGGGCCTTCCATGAAGCATGTGATTATCCCACATGGTTAGCCACAGTTGGAACAAGAATATGTTCCTGATACAAATATTAATGCCCCATAAGAATATGTTTTTGGACCTCAAGAATGGTAGAAGGTATATGAACCCCCACATCTATTTAAATAGAAGGATTCTGGTTCATTCATTCACTAGTTAAATTAGGAAAATTGCCTTATGTCTCCTGATGAACTGGAATATTCCAATAAGATTCCCTAAGATGAATATGAGGATGTTTAGAGACATGTTCCTTCTCACTTGTTTATCCCCTTCTAGAATGGTGATATGAGCCCGATCATGAAATTTGGATTCTGGTGATGGTATTGTTTGATAAGAAGATGATCCTTGACCAATGATTTTTCCCCACTCACTAAGTGACCCCCAACCAGAACAAGGATATGAGCCTGATCCTATGAATTTAGAATATGTTGTTTTTATTCTCCAATAAGAATATGAGCCCATCCCAAGGAATTATCCCCTCTCACATGGGGAACCTTAGTCCAAACAACAAACCTTTTTACAGGCATGTGCCATTATCCAAAGGTATGTTCCATTCTCACCTAGTGGGCCCCATTTTTAATAGAAATATGATCTTGGTCTAATATCGTATCCATTGTTAGGATATGTTGATAATCCTCCGAAATGGGAGAAAATGTACACTTTTCCTATAGTAACAACTTTTTTTGGGATAGGAATACATTCTAATCTCTGTATCTATTCCTATTCCAGAATATGATAATCCTCCAGACTATTAAGCTGCCCTGCCAATATGGATAAGAATATTGTCCTATCCCGATATCTATACCAGTTATAGAATATTATGGTGTAGTTATTTAGATATTTTTTAGATGTAATTTCGTATTAAAAAATTGTTCTCAGGTATATAAGCATGAATATTTTCTATGTTCACTATATATTTCTAGGAGTCTTTCATTGAATTGGGGATATGGACTCACTTTTTTCATCCTTGTGCCACGAGAATATGTTTATGGGATTCTTGCATGGGAGTTGGGATATGAAATCTCACATTATTGGTTTGGGAATTTTCCCATAGACAATTTTTGAGTGATCATGGATATGATCTTGCTTGCTGGTCACTATTTGAATACACCAGTAGACATCTTTAGTAGGAGTGGTGATTGGTTTATGTGTGGTATAAAATACTAATCTTTTAGTTTTTTTTTAAGTTTGGTGATGAAGCCTAATTTTATTATTAAATCAAATCAAAGTCCTCTTTTAACAGGGTAGAGTGAGACCCATCACATAGCATGAAGGCCCAGTGGGCTTGTAGCCCATTACATAGCTCGTAGGCCCAAATTTTTGGCCCAATGCCCATTCTGTAAATAGTAACCTGCCAGATACAATACCCGCACAGTATCGCCGCTGTTGTAGTGCCCTACCGCCGCTACAGTACCCACCGATCTACAGTACCGCCGCTGCTACTGTATCGTTATAGTACTGCTATAGTACTCTACACCCAATGGATTTTGATCCCCCATTTTTCATGTAGGATTACGGGGTTCTTACCACTAATCCAAACACCATCTACTAATCTTTTGGTAATGATAATGAATAACCATTTATAATCATAAGGATAAAATTATTAAAAATAAGTCTTCAAAATTTTATTTTCATCCCTAAAGATTATGTGTTTTCCCACTAGGATTATTGTTTCTCAACCTATGATTTGTTGGTTTTGGACAATTTCTAGAACAATTAGGATCATTTTAGTAGTGAATTTCATTGTAATGTAATAATATTACACACGAGTAACCAAATCAAATGTGAGTCTAAAGGTGAATACTTATTATTATTTCTAATCAGTGATCACATAATAATATCTATAATCTCAATTTTCATGAGTTACCTAACCCATATAATAAGATAATAATGGAGTCTCATAGTGAAAATTGAATAAATAATGTACAATTTTCGTAATGTAAATCATGTGGGTAGAGTCATCCATTAGAATGTATCAATAGAACATATGGAAATTCTTCCCTTTTCATGCATAGATAATACATAGCATTGGTAAAATACTCAAAACAGAATAAAAATAGATGTCCAAAGACCGTATTATTGTAGTTCCTTTGGAAACATGGAAACATAAACACCAGTACCTAAATGAGCTATATTATCTCCCACTTATTTTATCTTGAGTATTACCCTTCTTATAAATGTCAATCATAATACATACATTCATATCTTGGTGATGAAATCATAAAAAGGGATGAGCTCAAATAATAAGTGTTAATAATGGATATATTTTAGCATAATTAAAAGAATAAGGGTATGATAACATGATCATGAAAATAGAAGATTGTACCCTATATATCCAATGTCATATTCATAAATCATGGAATAAAACATGATAGTTCATAAGACATGAATCATAAAGAAATAAAGGACACATCCCATCAATGAATAACATAGAAATACAACATTGAATTGTGGTAGAGAAATAAGAATATATAATTAGTCCCACAGTAGTCAAGGAATCACCGCCAATGCCATATTATTGGAAAAAGTCCTTTATTATATCTGGTTTACACCCCATTCCATCCCTATATTTCTAAACTGAGTTCACTCATTTTTCAATCCCTATATTACAAATCTGAGTTCACTCCTCATTCCAACCCTGTATTAATGAACCGAGTTAATTTCTACTTATATCCCTATAATATTAAACTAAGTTTATTCCACATTCCATCCATGTATATCTATTGAGATATAAATCTTCACCTAATGCATTGTAGGGAGATATAGGTCCCACCCATCTCATAATGAATTTATATATAGTCATTCCTTAAAATCATAAACAATCATATCATAACCCATGATATGAAATGGGTATCACGAACATGTAATATTATCATATCTTGTGAAAAAATATAATAGTTTCTTAAACATTTCATCAAAATTATAACACATAAAAGAAGAAAGGATTTCATAAATATATAACCCATGAAGGAGAAGAAAATTTCATAAAAATATAACCTGTGAAATATAAAGATGTTTCATAAGGACCATGACATTAAGCATAACCCATTCATAGAATTGATATGAATGGAACCAATACATAAATTTTAGAATGGAATTAGTGACACCAATGGATGTCATCTTATATGGAAAATAATTTTCAAATATCTTCCATTTTTTTTTGAGGAAAATATCCTTTTATCATTAAAAAATTATTTTTAATACATAAAACCATTTTAAAATCATTTTTTAATTACCTTGACAAAATATAAAGAAGGCCAGAAATAATTTTAAAGACTTTTCCCATGAAATCTGATAAAATAAGATTCAAGACATTTTTAAAATATTTTTATTTTAAAAAACACTAGAATATTATAAATAAAAATTTAAAATATTTTGAAAACAATTTCTTTAAAAATAATATGAAAACTTATAAACAAGTCTTGAAATCAATTTAAAAAAAAATTCATGAAAAAATATAAAAGATGCTTAAAAAATTTTGAAAATGATTTTTCATCAATATTACTTTGAAAAAATATTTTCTTAATATTTATTCATTTAAAATTGAAATTCGAGATTTTAAGAAATGATGGTGGGTAAATCTGAACATTCCGTACGAGGTAAAAAATAACGTTTCATTTTTCATGCTAAAAGGGTAAGAAAAATACCTTGATTGAAAATAAATAAGAACATTCCATTGAAGAGATTCATAAAAGACAATGAGGGTTAAAATTTATGTTAAAATTATATGATAATGGTAAAGAATTTATAGAAATACTATTTAGAAAACATGATTTTGAATGAACATTGATTACCAATCGAAGAGAGGTTAATGTCGAGATTTCATAAGGATACATTATAAACTATCTTATATACCATATAGTGGAAAATGTTACCAATTCAAGATTATTTCATGAATAAAAATTATATAATTAATTCATGAGTTCTCATAAGTGATGGATTATAATATTTCAGGAAAAGAAGCTTAAACATAAACAATATCAAAAAATTATGAGATTATTTCAATAACCACTTACTACATGGTGACATTGAACCATACTCCCCCGGTAAGAGAGTGAAATTAAATGTATCATATAATTTCATTAAATGAGAAAGATTAATGATTTAACATTTCAATGGTATTATGTACATATCATATAAAAATATAGGAGCATAACATGTCGTGTGTCTCAATGAAGGTAAACTGAGACAAAACTATCTTAACTATTTTGTAATTATGAGACCTAAACCCCATGAATGAAAGATCATATAATGGATATATAAATTCAAATAAATTTAATTATACTACTCATTGAAAACATCCATGAGTTTTATAAACACCAAAAAAATGTTATGGGTGGTGAATAAATAATGTATCTCATGAAAACAAAAAGTAATATGAAATCCCCTAGCCATGTGTCTTTACTCTCGTCGTACACAATCAATACTATATTATATTAAATAAAAATTTATTATAAATATATCACAGAACCATATTATTAGATTTAATACCATATAGGGTTTTATTACCGATTTATATTACCCTCTTGTTAAAAATTCTATTTCAAAGATTCACTTTAGGTAATATATGCTTTTGTTATGAAAGTGTCTTAATTTGTTATATTATTGGTACATAAAATTATACCATGATTTAAAAAATGTAAACCATTATTTAAATATAATTTAAATTCAATATATTCTTATTATAATAATCCATTTAATATATATTTATGAATTGGAATACACTGTTCAGGGAGATGGTATTCCATACGTACACAATGAATGATATTTTTGTTTAATTATCTTGTGTAAAGAGAGAGAAAAAGATATATATGTATATATATTTATATATATCAAAATAAAAAAATTATTATGATGTCATATATATCATATATATACAATAATATCATCTTTAATACATTATATGTAGTGAATGAATGATTCATATCTCTTCAATGGGATTGTAGTCCACACTTCCCCAAATGAAATTATTATAATTACACAAAATGGAAAATAAAGAAGTATGTATTGTAAAAGGATTGTAGAAGAATAATTACATAATAAAGATAATATATGACATATAAAATATATTTTCTATATTAATTCCCATACTAAGATGTGGTAAAGTAAAAATGATAATTCATCATATAGTGAGGTGGTAGCTCGTCGTACACATAAAAAGTATGTTTGTTAACAATTAGACAGAGGGGTGTGTATGTGTAGGTAGAACCCATAGAATAAATAATACTAGTATATTGAATATGTTCTTTTTTTATTCAATCATGTAATAAATACATTGGAGGGGTGGAGAAAGAAAATAAATTAAAGGATCTTAAGGTAAGATGTTACATCATAATCGGGTAACTCCTTTTGGTATTAGCCAAAATGATTCCTTGGATTGCATTTAGATAAATGGGAGGCCTATAAAAGTAAGTTATTGATTTTTTTATTTATCAAATCTTGGATGAACCTATGTGGTTTGGGTGGTTTGATGAAAAGGGATAGGTGGTGTCCTTTTATAGGGATGGGAAAGAAAACACCTGGAATTTTTGAAAACAAGTTTCGTGTAACCACATGTTTACCTGAAAAAAGGTCTATAAATACCAACCAAACTCAATAATGGAAGGACCATATAACAGTAATGGCTATCCAATGGGTTTATTAATATTTTATAGGTTTTTTTGGTCATAAATTCAATGTTTAGTAAATTATTTACCAAAATTTTCTATTAACGATTCAAATTAATTTTAATAACCTTATTTAACTTTTTTGTCAAATGAAAGTTGACTATATTTAAAATTATATATTATTATTATTCCAAATATTGATCTATTTTTTAAAATTATAATATTAAAAGTGAAAAAAAATTAATTTAAATTCAATCCCACTAATGGGATGACACTATGGGGTTTTATTGTAAAAAGGCCATACTTGTGATATGTTTATATAGGCCATTTCAATGTAAAATCAATTATAATGAACTAAATTAGATTAATTGAAAAAAAAAATTATCTAATTAATCTTTGAAACCAATTTAAATTCTAATTTATCATTATAAATAAATTAGATGAAAAAATATTTTGGAAAAAAGATCTGATATTTTTCACTATTCATCTAGAAATGATGTTTCTCATAAAATTCCAAAAAACACACACTAAGATAATTATAATGAAATAAATTCATAAATGAATTTTATTTTATAAAATTAAATTTTAAAAAGTGTCTAAAATAAATGTTTTTATTTTTCCTATAATTTCATTAAAAGAAGTTCATTTGAGATAATAGTCTTGGTAAACATATAAGGACTTTACAAAATGGTATATATATCATAATCAATATGTATTATTAATATTAAACCATTTTAAACATATTTTAAATTTAGTTATTAAAATTAAAATTAAAAATTTTAACAGATATATTATAATTATATAACTTAAATAATTTAATAATAAAAATATATTTAATAAAATCTCACTGTGGCATGTTACATATTCTATATTGGTGTTTTTTGTTGTGTACTTCAAGTCAGTGTTTCATGTATTATATTCCAAGTCACAAACAAATACCCAATGTTCTATGTATTAAAGATAAAATTTATGTTGTGTGTAGAGGATTACTAACTTTGTGTTGCCTATAACACAAGACAAACATTGTTTAATAATATAAAATAAAATATTTTTAGTGGAATGTGAAATTATATATATCTGAAAGGATGAATTAATTCAAAAAAATAATAATTTAAAAAATATATAGGTTTTACCTTTTACCCCCTTAAAATGAATTTATCTCTTGAAATTCTTCGGTGTTATCAATGGTTAAATACTTGAAATATTTATTCATAAAAAACAAAATCATAAAAATGGACACTAAAACATCCAATAAATAATGAATGTTGGAACCATAACTATTACCCAATTTAACATATAACTAGGATTACACATAGGAGAACACGAGATAGAAGTCAACAAAGGAAATTGATGAAAATCATTTATAATTATAGGGAGTGATTGAGGTCATCAATCACAAATAAGGGAATGATCATTGACAATTTTAGGTCCTTAAATTCATAATTATTTTTATTTATAAGTCCATAAGTTCATAAAAAATTAATGCATTAGGAAGTCATTTTTGAATCATTATCATGTCATTGAGTAAATATTTTATTGACGAAAAAATATAATGAAATATACTTACTTGATATGTTTCTGTAAATAAAATTTCATTCTTTGGTTATGTTTTTAACTATTTTTAATTCATTCATTATTTCATGAAATTTATGTACAAAAATTACATTTGATGCCCAAAGCACTAAAATAAACATTTAAAAGATATTATTTCCCATTAATGAATGGAACGTAAAACTATTTGTCTATAAATATTCATAAAAATCAATATGGTCAATACATTAATATATAAAAATAAAATGTAAAACTACAATTTCAATAGAAATAACTATTAATCATAAATAATTATATATTTACCAGGACATTGTGTAGGCCAGTGGTTGGCATGAAACCCTTATCTTCCTTCGGTCATGTTTTCACGACCCACCTCCTTGATTCATATGATTGGTTTTCACTTGACATTATTGATGTCCTTTTATGTAACAACCCAAATATAATATCCAAAATATGATGGACATCTATGAAATAAGGTTATTCACTAAATTTCCTTTTAACCAAGGTTTTCAATATAATATCAATACATAATTACATCCAATAATGTTTAACAAAAACATTTCATGAATAGATAACCTCATTACCCCTCCAATAAGTGAAAATCAATAACTCTAAAATAAAGTCTTGAAATTTTCATAACATTTATCACCCATATTTCATAATGTATCTCTTGGTTTCCACATTATAAACTTGTGAATACCCTCAGGGTAAATTCTCTAGAAACACTGTAATAAATTTAATTATCACGAATACTATTTAAAAACATGCATGCTCTTTCATACATAGATTACTAAATATAATCTACAAATACAAGGAGCTGTAAACTTCATAAATGACATCATGAACTACTTTTCATCAATTCCTTAATAAGTTCTAAGGTAATTTTTACGACCCAATTTACATATTCATATCGCATATATATTTTTCTAAAGTGAATTATTTTATAATATAAACATATTAAGGGATATATTTCTCATAATCAAGTCATTTCCGTGGGCATAACCCTGCCATTATATGGCTTACTTATTCCATCAGAACCATTCAAGGTGTTCTTCTATATCCATAGGCAAAAAAATAAACTAATCAATCCTTATATATTTCATCATTCATAAAACATTATTCTTGAATCTATATACATAAATAAATTTATTATTCCGCTTCACAATTATTCTATTAACTATTCAACCTCATCCTATTACAAAATTCCTATTTCCTTTAACATTTCATATATAGTCTCATAATCATTTGTAATGTAACGATTACTAAAAAGAACATGTCAATTCTATTCAGGATATTTCTTTTTGGGAAATTATTTTTCATAATGAACGTTTATTCCACACTTAAATAACCTAAACATTAATTATTCCTTAGGGAGCTAGTATTCTCATCCATTTTGTTAACAAAACTCACCATTTATTCCAAGTAGTCTCTTGATTTGTTTCCTTATTTTCAATATTCAAAACATCTTCTTGTTCCTATAATACATTAAGTTATGTCATTATGTCAACATTTGTTACACATATAATTCTAAATCGTCTTTCCTCTATGGTCTCCTTAACCAAAATCTTAGAAAACTACTTATTTATCTACCGTGGTGAGTCCAAGAGTTGGATAAGGTATACATTATTAATCATATTCCATGATAACTGATTAGAAATGATCACAAAATTATTCACTCCAGTGATCAACCCAATTTAGATATCATCAAAAAATCATCCACCACTTTTAATGTTAATCTAGATACTTTCAGTTGCAACCACTGACTAAGACTAGGAGCATAGTGTGATCATTACATATCATAGAGAAAAACACATATTCATGAAAATAATTACATATAAGATGTCTAAATAATGAAACATTCCATAATATATGACACCCTATATTAAACCTAAGTTATTCATATCCAAACAATATTTAATTATTTCATTATGTTTCTTGAGGAGCTTATGAATTCCCAAAGCATATCCCCCATGAATGTCAAACCAGGTGTGTATAAAGGCCCATTGTTGAGTACCAGATTACCTTGATTCATGCCTAGATGATATTGTTGGACTTGTTACCCCTATATACTTATTTTATAGAGCCACATCGCCTTTTAGTATCTAGAGAGGGTTTTATTCCTAGGAAACTACCCACTATATTCTTTACCAAAATTATAGGACATTTTCCTTTGCTTTTCATTATCCTTAGACATATCCCTATTAGTGTCCTTAGATATCTCTATAAGGTTTTATCATACTTTCATCCAAGGGTAATATAAACATTTTCTATGATACCAAATAATGAAACCCTTGATTTTCATACATATACATTACATAACTTTTATGGAATTCTTAAAACATTATACTAATAGATGCCTAAATATCTTATTAGTCTAGTTCTTTAGGAAACATAGAGACATACATAGTAGTACATAAATGAGCTACATTATCTCCCACTAGGTTTTTCATGACAAGAACACTTCTTAGACACATAATAAAATACATATCACCATAACCTTAGGAACGAATCATAAAAGGGGTAGGTTGAAATGATATTTAAGGGTAAATAAGAGAGATATATAGGAAACATTATGAGTGTAAGGTTATGAGAATATGATCTTTAATATAGAAGATCATAACCTGTATACCAAATATCATATACATGAATCATGGAATAAATAATGGACGTTCATAAGACAATAATCGTAATGAATTAAATAACATAAGAAACTAAAGAATAACACAGAAATAAAACAAGGAATTATGGCTGAGAAATAAGCATATATACTAATTCCCATAGTTATAAAGGCATATATTCCATGGAAAATATATTGAAAAATAGTCAATTACTAAACCGAGTTCACACCCCATTCCATACTTATATTACTGAACCTAATTCACTCCTCATTCCAGCCCTACATTACTAAACCAAGTACACTCCTCATTCAAGCCCTCTATTACTAAACTGAGTTCATTTCTCATTCTATCCATGTCTATATCATGAGATATAAATCATTACTCAATGAATTTTAGGGATATATAGGTCTCACTCATCTCATAATTAAATTATACATATATGCACCACAAAATCATTAACAATGATATCATTACCCGTGAAATGAAATGGGAATCATAAACGTGTGATTGTATAATAAAATGTCGAAAACATTGTAAATTTATAAATATTTCATCAAAATCATATCCAATTAAATGATAATGTATTTCATAAACATATTACCCATTAAAGAGATAAAAGTTCATAAACATATAACCGATGAAAGAGAAACAAGTTTCATAAGGACCATGACATTATGAATAACTCATTCATAGAAATAATATGAATGGAACTAGTGTATTGTTTTATTTTAGAAATTCAGGATTCAATCAATGAGATTGCGATTTATTTATTTTTTAGAGTTTCTGAATCAAGATACTAGATTCTATTTCAAATGGGTATTTGTTTGTTTTTTTATGTTTCATGATTTTATTTGATGTAGGTTTTTTTTCATGGATTACTTCATAAAGTGGTCTCGGTTCATTTGATTTTGTGTTTCCTTTGACACCATCCCCCCTCAATGACTATGATTTTAACACCCCGAGCTTCCATGATATACTTCTCATTCAATAATGCAATAGCTTGCATTGTACGCAACTTCGAGGTCTAACACACCGCAACTAATCAAAGTAGCTGTTATGAATAGTAATAACCACTTTTTAAATTTATAGAAATTTTATATTTCAAAATGGACTTCATTTTTGTATTCGTAATATAGAAATTACCCTATGTTGAATTTTTTGTAATTTTCTGAGAACTTCCAATTTTTTATGAATAGTGAAAAATACTTAAAAGCAACTTTTTTAATAAAAATAATTAATAGTGACAAATTATAATATTGAGTGGTTTTAAAGTATAATTAGAATATATTTTTACCATTTTATAAAATGGTGGTCATTAGAATTAATTTCCCTTTGAAATTGGACATAAACAATTGTCAATCTTTTGATATATATTGTTTCTTAAAAACACGCTATTTGTTGTGACAACGGGAATTAATTATGAAATTAATTAATGCAACTTATATGTTTGGAATTTCAAAAAATATACATCATTTTTGAATTCGGAATATCAATTATAGCTTAGGGTGAAATTTTGGCATTGTTCTGAAAAACTTCAATTTTTGATGAATAGTGAAACCACTAAGTGGTAGTTAAAAACTGATTTTTTTCATTTAAATGAAACATTACCACTTCTGTGATTTGATTTTCAAAAATCCAACATACATAGTTGTCATTAGGATGTAAAATGTGGTTCAATGGGATTAAAATAATTTTTGGTGAATAGTAAATTTTAAGTTTAATTAATCGCGATTAAAGGTAATTAGTGAAATTTAAGGTAAAAATACTATTATAAAAATATGGAATGTCCTTTATACTTATCCAAACACTATTGGATGTGTCATGGCCGACCAAGAAAATCCATGGGTAAACTTGGGGACCCCATGGAGCCACTTTGGTACGAAAAGGACATAAATAACTTTTTATTTAATGTTAAAATAAAAAGGTCACAAACAAGAGTTGTTTTACTAAACCAATTTTTAAATGGGGTTATACAAGTCATATTATTGACTATAAATATTCATTAGAAAGATAAAACGATTTCCTAAATCATCATAATTGTTTTATAATTTTTAGACATTAAATACATTGAATTATTTATGACACCATGATGATGCAGCGATTACCTCATTAATTAACGATTTAAATAAAATGAAAAGATAATGTACAATCCAAGGCTTACACTTGTCCAAAGCCTATTGTATGAGTATATTTCGAACCCTTATAACCTTATCCTAGAATTATAGAAGTTTGGGACCTTTATAATCTGAAAATCATTGTATAATAAAGTAATATTTCATTACTTTCCAAGAGTGCCCCTCCTCTCCACTTATAAAGGCCCCCACCTCTAACACTTTATTCACACTTTCAAGCCATTTGGCTCGGCCAAACTCTGCCCAAATACTCTCCCAACATCCCTAACTTACTCCTAGAAGCCTAACTTTGGGCAGAATGCTTCCCAAGTAAGCCTTTGGCTCAAATCAAAAGATTTACACGATTTTAAGGAAATGTCTTCTCTTGTGTTCTTTTATTTTATTTTTCTTCTCCAACACCCTAAACTCTTTTTATTATTGTCTTTCGTAACCAAACCAGTATCATAAATATACTAGGATATTTTTATAAGAAGGATTATAGCTACAATTACACACACATACATCTAATTGTTAAAGAACATACTGTTTTTGTGGGTGGCAAAATATTGCCTCACGAAACGATGATTGTTCAATATTCTTTTAACACCTCTAATGGTGGCCATTTTGATGACACTATTTTCATATATGATATATATATTATGTTTATTTTTTCCTTATGTTTCTTTATTTCTCATTTATGGCATATAATTATGATTTCCATTATGGGTAAACGCGATATTTTTATTTTAGGAAGTGCGGACTACCGCCCCCTCAAAGTGATTTGAATCGTTAATACCATATGTAGGATGTATAAAGGATGGAGTAAATGGTATTATACATTATATTATACTGGAGTTATATTATGCCTTTATATAATTATGTTTCATTCCATTAAAATATGAAATATAAATGAAAGTAGCGTTCATGCGTACGTACGGCTTACAGTCTCCATGAACGGTGCATTTCATTTATTACCTCTAAATGTTATGTAATATTATAAATGCATGTATATACTGGATATATATGTTATATATAATATCTGAATCATGAATATAATTCTGGATATAATGGATATTTTACCACATGAACGACTTGTAATTATAAGAAGTTTACTTTTGACTCAAGTACTAAAGATCGACAAAACGACCGTTATTAACTTAAATAATTAAATAATGTTCATGACATGGTAATAAGTTATATAAAAGGAAGAATAAACTAGAAAAAGGTTCTTAAGAAGGTAGATATTAACTCTAGTTCATTATTCAGGAGGTTAAAGAGCGGTCGAGTCAAGTCGGACACGAGGTAAGGGAACTTCTTAACCCAATTTCCATTCTTTGGGTTAATCTCCTACTTTCAAATTATGTCATGATACTATTATGTCCTATCTTGTATTTATAATTTCTTTATGTGTACATATAGTGAATACACATAATAGATATATTTTATTTAAAAATTATCTTTTAAGGGATTTCGTCTCAATCTCCATTCATTGAGGCATATTTTGTTTTATACACAAATTTCTTTTATACGGTGTATAAACCCCTTTGACTTTTAAGTTTATTCAAAAGGAATATTTTTATACGAAGCATTTACTAAACGAAAAAAGGGAATGTTTTTTTCATACATATGTGGCGACAACAACTTCTCTGCCACCGTGACCATTATTTGAGTTTTGGCTTCCTCTACAAGCCATACTTTTTTTAAAAAGAAAAATAAATACCATGTTTTACCTTTCTTTTATTTTGGTATTGAAAATGGTTTTAAAAGTGTTTTTATTATATCAATGTGTTGTATTGATATCTTGTGATTTAAATGTGGAAATGTTATTGTAAAGACCCATAAAATTCAAGGGAAATTTTTTCTTAATTTCCTTTGGAATTTTACAAGAACGCGGTTTCTGACGGCACCTGATTCCAAGGCCCGGAGTGCTCGGAATCAATTTCCGAAGTTTGGCTCGGGTACGTTCAGTGAACGAACGAGCAGGAATTTCTAACTTTTGAACCGGAGCTCGGAATCAAATTCCAAGGGAACAGATAAACTCGTAGCGCCGATATTCGCTTAAGGAGACCTTTTCCGAGGTTGCGTTTATTGCGGGTTAAAAGTTAGTTTTTGGGAATTTAGAAAAAGTTAAATAAAAATTGTGGAATACAAATTTTTATTTTAAATTGTTGGTTAACTTCTCCCAAAGGGAGTTAGAGGTGGGACCCACATCCACTTAACCTCCCTTAGGAGGATTAAGTGTGGTGGGGCCCACATGAAGCATAACTCTTCACCTTCTTTTTTTAAACTCCCTTAAACTCCTCTTTTAATGAACTTGACAACTTGGGTAATTAAATGGGTTGAGTTGTTTAATTTCAAACCTTTGAATTTCAAAATGGTTTGGTTGTGTAAATAAAATAAGACCATAGCTTAATTTATTTGGGTTAGAATTCTCTAGACAACCTTGAGAGAATTTGGAGCTTTCTTCTTCTTCTTTAAACTTTGACGAAGAACGCGGAGAACCTTCAGACTTCGACGAAGAACGCCACGTTCTCGGGAACCGTCTTCCACGACGCCATACCCGCGACACCGACGACGTCTCCTTCCGCGTCATCTCTTCCGTGACGGTTTCCCGCGACGAAATCGCCGTCAAAGAGCTTTGAATCCTTGCTTCACGACATCGACGTACTTTTTCCCACGACACCGACCACCGCAACGCTCGTCTTCCGCGGGTCGTTGACGATCATCGTTCTTGAAACTGAGGAATGGGTTTGTTGTTGATTATTTATTTATTCTCGTTCTTGGTTCTAACATGACAAACTTGAGGATAAATGTTTATGTGTTATCGTCTAACGAGAGGAGGGCCGGAATGCACAAACACGGCCGAATCCCCCCCTCCTTTGTTCTTGAATATTATTATTATTTTCTTGTGGATGAACGAGATGGCGTGGTGCCATCGCACCACGCGGAAATTACACGGCAAATATTGTACGGCACCGTCGCGCCGCGCCGTGGAAAGATTATCATGAACGTGACGCCGTCGCGCCTTTTCGAAGGAAACCAAAGGCGCCGCGGCCAGAGCGGGGCCGTGGCGAAGGGGCGCGGCGGAACGAGAAGACCGGCGGCTAGCCGGGCTGCCGGTGTCGGAAGCTGGAAAGGGGACCGGCCTTGCCGGTCCCGTTGAGGAAGGACCGGCCGGCCCGTCGGGCTGGCCGGAAGGGAGAAGAACCAGGGGAATTAATTCCCCCGGCTGGCCAAAACCGGCCCCTCATAATGGGGGGGCCGCGGTTACACCAAGGGGGGGGGGGGGGCAGCGCCCCCCGTTTTTCTCAAAGTCAGGCCCCCACGTGAGGGGGGGTTTTTTGATCCGAGGCGCGGCATCCAGTCGCGCCGCCAGCAGGGAAAGGCGGGGGCTTTGCCCCCCGCGCGTGGCACCCGAGCGGCGCCCCGGCCACGCCGCCGCGCCGGACCGCGCCGCCGCGCCGGTCCGGGTCGGGTCGACCCGGTTCGGGCCGACCCATGGGGGTCGGGCCGGGTCGACCCGGACCCGGACCCCCCGTTTTCGAATTGACATCGGTCTTTTGCCCATAAATTGAGCTACAGACCTCCGTTTGACGAACCGTCAGCGGCGATGCGATCCTTGGATCGAGACGGTCGATTCTGTATATCACACTCAAAGTTTAGGAATACTTTGAGTTCGGCCGGGTTGGTTCGTACACAAAACCAATCGGGCCCTCGGAGCGGAAACGCTCATATCTTTAGCTACAGACGTCCGATTGACGTTCCGTCAGCTTTGTTGAGTTCCTCTTAGTGAGACGGATCTTTTGACATACTCCACCCGAGGTTTGGATGTAGGTGGAGTACGGTCGGGTCGGTTTTTCCTTAAAAACCAACCGAGCCCCTAGGACGAAAAAGCCAATAACTCTCAGACTGGGCGTCTGATCGACGTGCCGTCTATTGCGTTGAGTTCCTGTTGACGATACATAACATTTGGATAAATCAACTCTGGGCTTTGTGACAGTTGATGTATCAGCCTCTCGGCTCGTGGAGCGGACCCTCCCGAACGAGCTTGTTGTGTGCGGGAACCCTAGTGCTGGCTGCGACTGTGACTGCTACTGCTACTGCTACTGCTACTGTGACTGCGACGACGACAGTACAGAGATCCTTGGTGGATTTGCCGATGACTACAGCACTCAGCGATCCTACGTGGATCAGTGCTATAGGTCCTGTGTGGGTCTGATCCTGTGTGGGTCATTGCGCTCAGCGGTCCTATGTGAACCAGCGCCTACAGGTCCGGTGTGGGCCTGATCATGTGTGGGTCATTAAGGGGGTTAGTTACATATCGATCCTTCGTGGGTCTGACGACTTAGATGGATCAGAGATCATCTTTATCATCTTTCGATGAAGTATACCTGTGTGAGCTGAATCCTGTTGCTTTCCTGTGTGGATTTTGTTGTGCTATCCTGTGTGGGTTTTGTTTTGCTTTCCTGTGTGGAATACGTATACTTTCCTGTGTGGACTGAGTTGTACTTGGGCTCGGAGGTTGGAGCGTATTGTAATTGATGACTTAGGTATATGTATGGGCAGATACCTGAGCAGTGTCGGTTGTTACTTCGTGTTTGTATCTCACCTTTATGGTTTATCCTTTTTGGATTTTGGTACACCTTCAGGGGTCCCGGGGTCCCTACTGAGTAGCTTATAATCACCCCTGCACGGGCTATGCCCGCACTACGTTGTGTTGGTTGCAGACTACGAACAGCGTTGATCTTGGCTGAGGCTTGCAGAGCAGGACGGTACCTGGAGGTGGACCACTGGGTAGGACATGTTCGGAGCGGACGGCGGGACCCGTGGAGCAGTGGAGCTATCTGTACCCACACTTTAGGTGGGATTTCCAGTGGACAGCTCGGTGTAGTGGCTTTTACATTACAGTTGATGTTTTCCCTTTCGAGTTGTACTTTACTTTCAGTTTGGGTTTGTATACTGGCCCATTTACTTTTCCGCACTTTTAGTTGTACTCTGTTTTTACTTAGTGTTTACTTTTCCGCATGCTTACTTTGTGGTGCTTGTTTACTTTACAAAGGAAATGCCTTACCTTTTTACCGGGATTTACGCCTTGGTGCTAGTCGCCAGCCCCTGGCCTATGGAAGGCGGGCTTGGGGTAGTCACGGCAAGGGCCCCGAGGACGGGTCATGAAAAATTGGTATCAGAGGAGTTCGGTTCTACCACGAACTCTAATCTTTTCTATGTGAAGCAAAAATGTTTAGCGTATTGAGTGTGGTTATCAGTCCAGGGAGTCCAGTGTTGGTGTGGCGGCCGACGTATCCGTACACCAGGACTCTGACTACTGATTTCCGACTTAATGCACGAAAACATTGATTGCGTGTGTGTTTCAAAGTTTTCTTTGTGATTACTTTATATATATCAGCTCAGCAGGTATTCTGTTCTGACCGTGGCGCAACTGTTTCCTTTTCAGGATGGCCCCACGACGACAGCCAGCTAGGGTTCCGAGAGTCGAGCGTGACGACAGCCCACCGAGCAACAATGCCTCGGTGCAGGGCCCTTTGTCAGCAGTGGCACCGGCGGTAGCTCTACCCGCTGAGCCACTGATGCTTCCAGCACCAGCCGCTGACGATGCCCGTCACCTTGGAGCTCTGCATGTGTTTCAGCGCCAGCGACCGCCTAGGTTCCATGGGGAGACGGACCCCCAGGCAGCAGAGGACTGGCTGGAGGCAGTGGTACGAGTTTTTAGGCTAGTGAGGACACCTGCAGACCTCATGGTGATCCTCGCTGCGAGCCTACTGCACGCAGCAGCAGAACGATGGTGGAGCTTGATTCTCCAGGTGCACGATGAAGCATCTCTACTTTGGACGGACTTTGAGAGCCTCTTCCGCTCGGATTTTGTCCCAGCCACCCTTCGTGCGGTGCGTATCCAGGAGCTTCTTCAGCTGCGACAGGGCAGCATGACGGTCGCTCAGTACTCGGAGAGATTTACTGATCTCTCGTGCTACTCGACCGACATGGTACGGGACCCATTATTCCGGGACAGGACCTTCGAGCAGGGTTTGAGACACGATATCAGGGCATCGCTGATCTCCCTCAGCATACCGACTCAGAAAGGAGTATTGGAGCGGGCCCTTTTGATCGAGAGTTTCCTTGCTGAGTCTACACCTGCGCCGAGACCCACCACAGGGCGGCACGTGGCAGATTCATCTGCAGCAGGCAGTCCATGGATGAATCAGGGGTCCAGGCAGACCAGACCTTCAGGAAGACGACCTCAGGACACTGGCTCAGCAGTGCGGGGCACACAGCGCGGAACCAGTCTTTCAAGAGGCAGACAGTGCTACTCGTGCGGCGGGCAGGGCCACATGGCTCATGACTGCCCGACCCGCTGTGCCGAGGAGCAGCAGACGGTTGAGGGACCACCGAGGTAGAGGCAGAGGGTCGACCGTGGCGGTCCGCAGGGAGGAGGAGGACGAGGCAGAGGAGCTGGCCAAGCAGCAGGTGGTGGGCGATGCTTTGAGGCTCAACCACCACCACCACCAGGAGGTCCACCCTGACCACAGGGAGCTGGCAGGCAGAGACAGGCACATCTCCAGGCAGCAGAGGCCTACGACCACGGCGCGCCAGAGATGATTCGAGGTACTATCTGTGTCTATTCCACCCTTGCTGCAGTACTTATAAACACAGGAGCGGGCCACTCTTTCATAGCCACTGCCCTTGTTCGGAGCTCGGAGATTCCGACAGAGCCGTTGGCTCGATCTTTACGGCTAGAGACTCCTACGGGAGAAGACTCGACGATTACGCACTAGTGCCGGTAGTGTGAGCTTACTCTAGGAGGCGAGAGCTTCAGCTGGGATCTTCTTGTACCAGCGTCGAGGCCTTACGACGTCATCTTGGGCATGGATTGGTTATCTACGGTCCATTCGCAGATTGACTATTTTAGGTGCAAGGTGCGGTGTGTACACACCGACGGGAGCAGGTTCACCTTCACCGGCGAGAAGGGAGCCTTTGCAGCACATGATGGACTTCCGCAGAGGAGAGGACAACCCATCACTCATCAGTTGGATTGCCTCATCCTTGGAGCAGTTGACCTACGAAGTCCTGGTTTTCCTGCAGTGGTGGATCAGTTTGCAGACGTTTTTCCCGACGACGTTCCAGGGCTACCTCCTCGCAAAGAGGTAGACTTTTATATTGACCTGTACCCCAGGACAGCCCCAATATCCACTCCAGCATATCGGATGGCCCCCTCCGAGCTTCGAGAGCTACGGGTACAGTTGGAGGACTTGCAGGGAAGGGGTTCATCCGACCCAGTGTTTCACCCTAGGCTTCCCCGATATTGTTCGACAAGAAGGCGGACGGAAGCTTGAGACATTGTGTTGACTATCGTTGCCTGAACCAGGTGACAGTGAGGAACAAGTATCCACTACCGAGGATTGATGACCTCTTTGATCAGCTCAAGGGAGCACGGTGGTTCTCGAAGATAGACCTCAGGTCAGGCTATCATCAGCTCAGAGTCAGAGACGAGGACATGCAGAAGACGGCCTTCAGATGTCGGTATGGCCACAATGAGTTCTTGGTTAGGCCTTTCGGCATAACCAATGCTCTAGCAGTGTTCATGGCCCTCATGAACAGGATCTTTCGCCCATACCTTGATCGGTTTTTTGTGGTCTTTATCGACGACATTCTGATTTACTCTACGACTGAGGAGGAGCACGCCAATCACTTGCGAGTTGTACTAGACACACTCCAAGAGCACCAGCTTTATGGTAAGCTCTCGAAGTGCCAGTTCTGGATACGTGAGGTCCACTTCTTAGGACACGTTATCTATGAGGCGGGATTTGCAGTGGATCCTGCGAAGATCGAGGCTGTGTTAGCATGGGAGCCACCCAGGAGCGTGACTGAGGTTCAGAGTTTCTTAGGACTTGCTGGATACTATCGGAGATTCGTGCCAGACTTCTCTAGAGTTGTGGAACCACTCACATCTTTGACGAAGAAGGGTAAACCCTTCGTGTGGTCAAACAGTTGTCAGCAGAGCTTCCAGGAGCTGAGACAGATATTGACCAGCGCACCTATCTTGAGGTTGCCTGAGGAGGGAGTAGGGTACGTAGTCTACTGCGATGCATCAGGGACTGAACTCGGATGTGTTCTGATGCAGGAGCGGGCAGTGATCGCCTATAGATCACGTCATTTGAGGCCACATGAGAATAACTACGCTACCCATGACCTGGAGTTAGCAGTAGTGGTCTTCGCTCTGAAGACATGGGGACATTACCTGATGGGAGAGCGTTTTACAGTCTTTTCTGATCATCAGAGTCTCAGGTATATCATCTCGCAGAAGGAACTGAACCTGAGACAGCGGCGATGGCTCGAGTTCTTCCAGGACTATGACTTTGAAATAGTCTATACTCCTGGAAAGGGTAACGTAGTAGCCGATGCCCTCAGCAGGAGGACGGGCATTCAGCTACTTGAGGAGGAAACAGAGCAGCTAGCCTCTTTGCAGATATCCTTCGTGGATAGAGATGGAGCAGCCTTCCTTCAGTCTCTCACAATCACCCCTCCACTACTGCAGCGGGTCAGAGAGGAACAGTGTGAGGACGCTGACTGTGAGACACGGCATGCACAGATATCCTCGGGACAGGCAGCTGATGGTTTTTCCCTTGGATCAGAGCACGACATCCTTTTTAGAGGATGTACCATGGTACCAGTCGCTTTGTGAGAGGAGTTGTTGAGAGAGTTTCACACTTCTCCTTTGGCGGTACATCCTGGAGTGGCGAAGATGTACTAGGATCTCAGACGACAGCACTGGTGGCCGGGCATGAAGAAGGTTGTAGCAGAGTTCGTTTCTCGATGCCTCACCTGCCAGCAGGTGAAGGCAGAGCATCAGGTACCATCAGGCTTGGTACAGCCCTTGGAGGTCCCGGAGTGGAAGTGGGATGGGATATCTATAGACTTCGTGACTGGACTTCCACGCACTTCCAGAGGACACGACTCCATCTAGGTGATTGTTGACCGACTCACCAAGTCGGCTCACTTCTTATCTATCAGAGAGCAGGGCTCAGTGGAGAGCTTGGGACGTATCTACGTTCAGAAGATTGTGCGGCTCCACGGTGTGCCATCATCTATCGTCTCCGATCGAGATGCTCTCTTTACTTCCCGTCTTTGGAAGGGGTTATAGGAGGCGTTCGGGACGCAGCTACGTCAGAGCACAACCGTTCACCCTCAGACGGATGGTCAGACGGAGAGGACCATTCAAACTCTCGAGTACATGCTCCGTGCATGTGTCCTCGACTTTGGTCGTAGCTGGGAGGACCACCTACCCTTGGTGGAGTTTGCGTACAACAACAGCTACCACTCCACTATCGGGATGGCACCGTACGAGGCGTTGTACGACCAACCTTGTAGATCTCCTTTGTGCTGGACAGACCCTGGGGAGTCAGCACTTGTGGGACCAGAGATGGTCCAGGCCACGACAGAGAAGGTCCAGGTCATCCAGGAGCGGATGAGGACAGCTCAGTGCTGGCAGAAGTCATACGCTGACAGGAGGCGGAGGCCACTAGAGTTCGAGGATGGCGACCACGTCTTCTTGCGGGTCTCACCTCGACGTGGTATACGGAGATTTGTCCAAGGCGTCAAGTTATCTACGCACTTCATCGGACCCTTCCAGGTCCTCAGCAGGATTAGCGAGGTGGCTTATCGCCTGGCTCTACCACCTCAGTTGCACCGGGTGCACGACGTCTTCCACGTATCTCAGCTGAGGAGATACGTGCACGACCCGACGCACATCATTGACCATGGGGATCTTGACGTTGACGATGGGGCGACTTTTACGGAGGTCCCGATGGAGATAGAGGATCAACAGGAGCGGGTCCTACGTGGCCGATCGATTCCTCTTGTGCGCATCAGATGGCAGCACAGGAACCTCCAGGAGAGCACATGGGAGCGGGAGGCTCAGATGCGTGCTCAGTACCCTCATTTGTTTCCCTAGTTTTTGATGTATCTTTACGGGGACGTAAAGCCCTGAGGTGAGAGTAATTAAATGACCCGTAAAATTCAAGGGAAATTTTTTCTTAATTTTGTTTTGAATTTTTCAAGAACGTGGTTTCTGAAGGCACCTGATTCCGAGGCCCAGAGTGCCCAGAATCAATTTCCGAAGTTTGGCTCAGGTACGTTCAGTGAACGAACGAGCGGGAATTTCTAACTTTTGAACCGGTGCCCGGAATCAAATTCCGAGGGCACCGATGAACTCGCAGGGCCGATATTCACTTAAGGAGACCTTTTCCGAGGTTGCGTTTATTGCGGGTTGAGAGTTAGTTTTTGGGAATTTAGAATAAGTTAAATAAAAATTATAGAATACAAATTTTTATTTTAACTTGTTGGTTAACTTCTCCCAAAGGGAGTTAGAGGTGGGACCCACATCCACTTAACCTCCCTTGGGAGGATTAAGTGTGGTGGGGCCCACACAAAGCATAACTCTTCACCTTCTTTTTTTTAAACTCCCTTAAACTCCTCTTTTAATGAACTTGACAACTTGGGTTATTAAATGGGTTGAGTTGTTTAATTTCAAACCATTGAATTTCAAAATGGTTTGGTTGTGTAAATAAAATAAGACCTTAGCTTATTTTATTTGGGTTAGAATTCTCTAGACAACCTTGAGAGAATTTGGAGCTTTCTTCTTCTTCTTCAAACTTTGACGAAGAACGCGAAGAACCTTCGGACTTCGACGAAGAACGCCACGTTCTCGGGAACCGTCTTCCGCGACGCCATACCCGCGACACCGACGACGTCTCCTTCCGCGTCATCTCTTCCGCGACGGTTTACCGCGACGAAATCGCCGTCAAAGAGCTTCGAATCCTTGCTTCATGACATCAACGTCCTTTTTCCCGCGACGCTGACCACCGCGACGCTCATCTTCCGCGGGTCGTTGACGATCATCGTTCTTGAAACCGAGGTAGGGGTTTGTTGTTGATTATTTATTTATTCTCGTTCTTGGTTCTAGCATGACAAACTTGAGGATAAATGTTTATGTGTTATCGTCTAACGAGAGGAGGGCCGGACCGCACAAACATGGCTGAATCCCCCCCTCCTTTGTTCTTGAATATTATTATTATTTTCTTGTGGATGTACGAGATGGCGTGGTGCCGTCTCACCACGCGGAAATCACACGGCAAATATTGTGCGGCGCCATCGCGCCACGCCGTGTAAAGATTATCATGAACGCGACGTCGTCGCGCCACATCGAAGGAAACCAAAGGCGCCGCGGCCGGAGCAGGGCCGCGGTGGTAGGGCGCGGTGTTGTCGCACCGCGAAGGACGACGAAGGCCGCGGCCTGTTCTGGGCCGCGGTGGAACGAGAAGACCGGAGGCTAGCCGGGCCGCCGGTGTCGGAAGCCAGAAAGGGGACCGGCCTTTCCGGTCCCATTGAGGAAGGACCGTCCGGCCAGTCGGGCCGGCCGGAAGGGAGAAGAACCGGGGGAATTAATTCCCCCGGCTGGCCAAAATCGGCCCCCCATAATGGGGGGGGGGGCGCGGTTAAACCAAGGGGGGGAAGTGCCCCCCCGTTTTTCTCAAATTCAGGCCCCCACGTGAGGGGGGGACGTTTGATCCGAGGCGCGGCATCCAGCTGCGCCGCCAACAGGGAATGGCGGGGGCTTTGCCCCCCGCGCGTGGCACCCGAGCGGCACCCCGGCTGCGCCGCCGCGCCGGACCGCTTCGCCGTGCCGAGCCACGCCGCCGGCCGGGCCGGGTCGGACCCGGTTCGGGTCGACCCGGTTCGATCCGACCCAGGGGGGTCGGGCCGGGTCGACCCGGACCCGGACCCCTTGTTTTCGAATCGACTTCGGTCTTTTGCCCATAACATGAGCTACGGACCTCCGTTTGACGAACCGTCAGCGGCAATGTGATCCTTGGATCGATACGGTCGATTCGGTATATCGCACTCAAAGTTTCGGAATACTTTGAGTTCGTCCGGGTTGGTTCGTACACAAAACCATCTGGGCCCTCCGAGCGGAAATGCTCATATCTTGAGCTACGGACGTCCGATTGACGTGTCGTCAGCTTTGTTGAGTACCTCTTAGTGAGACGGATCTTTTGGCATACTCTGCCCGAGGTTTGGACACAGGTGGAGTACGGTCGGGTCAGTTTTTCCTTAAAAACCAACTGGGCCCATGGGACGAAAAACCCAATAACTCTCAGACCGGGCGTCCGATCGACGCGCCGTCTGTTGCGTTTAGTTCCTGTGGACGATACGGAACTTTTGGATACATCAACTCTGGGCTTTGTGACAGTTGATGTATCAGCCTCTCGGCTCGTGGAGCGGACCCTCCCGAACGAGCTTGTTGTGTGCGGGAACCCTAGTGTTGGCTGCGACTGTGACTGCTACTGCTACTGCTACTGCTACTGTGACTGCGACGACGACAGTACAGAGATCCTTGGTGGATTCGACGACGACTACAGCACTCAACGATCCTACGTGGATCAGTGCTACAGGTCCTGTGTGGGCCCGATCATGTGTGGGTCCGATCCTATGTGGGTCATTGCGCTTAGCGGTCCTGTGTGAACCAGAGCCTACAGGTCCTGTGTGGGCCCGATCTAGTGTGGGTCATTGCGGGGGTTAGTTACCTATCGATCATTCGTGGGTCCGACGACTTAGATGGATCATAGATCATCTTTATCTTCTTTCGATGAAGTATACCTGTGTGAGCTGAATCATGTTGCTTTCCTGTGTGGATTGTGTTGTGCTATCCTGTGTGGGTTTCGTTTTTCTTTCCTGTGTGGAATACGTATACCTTCCTGTGTGGACTGAGTTGTACTTGGGATTGGAGGTTGGAGCGTATTGGAATTGATGACTTAGGTATATGTATGGGCATATACCTAAGCAGTGTCGGTTGTTACTTCGTGTTTGTATCTCACCTATGTGGTTTATCCATTGTGGATTTTGGGAGACCTTCAGGGTTCTCGGGGTCCCTACTGAGTAGCTTATACTCACCCCTGCACGGACTATGCCCGCACTACGTTGTGTTGGTTGCAGACGACGGACAGCGTTGATCTGGGCTGAGGCTTGCAGAGCAGGACGGTACCTGGAGGTGGACCACTGGGCAGGACGTGTTCGGAGCGGACGGCGGGACCCGTGGAGCAGTGGAGCTATCTGTACCCACCCTTCAGGTGGGATTTCCAGTGGACAGCTCAGTGTAGCGGCTTTTACTTTACAGTTGTGGTTTCCCCTTTTGAGTTTTACTTTACCTTCAGTTTGGGTTTGTATACTGGCCCATTTACTTTTCCACACTTTTAGTTGTACTCTATTTTTACTTAGTGTTTACTTTTCTGCTTGCTTACTCTGTGGTGCTTGTTGACTTTACAAAGGCAATGCCTTCCCTTTTTACCGGGATTTACGCCTTGGTGCTAGTCGCCAGCCCCTGGCCTATGGAAGGCGGGCTTGGGGTAGTCACGGCACGGGCCTCGAGGACGGGTCATGACAGTTATGTTTCCTTTATGCATGTTTTATGTGATACAATTATGTTATGGTTTATGATATGTTTAAACCTGTTCATATGAGGAATGCACTGGACTTAATAAGTGATGGGTGGAGCCCGCTATAGCTCCTCGATGCATCGGTAGGTCTCATGAGACAAACTAGTGTCTTGGCACGAGGCCTTGACAAAATCTTACTTGTGGTCTTGGAACGAGGCCTTGACTACGTGGTTATGATAGTTTCGAATTATGCATTCCATCATTATGAAAGTGGTTATTGATATTGCATGTGATTATTCGAACAGTAGAATATCCATGTGAAGAAGTATATGGCATTATCTCATTTTACTTTTTCCATATTATGTTGAAGTTCAAGTTTAAAATGATTTTGTTTTAGTTATACATTCCCTTAAATGTTAATGTTTATTTATGAAAGCTTCTGCAATATTGTTATCCTTACTGAGCATCTGAGCTCACCCCTTTCAATGTTTTAA
Organism: Viscum album; assembly: GCA_963277665.1. Classification (NCBI taxonomy): domain Eukaryota; kingdom Viridiplantae; phylum Streptophyta; class Magnoliopsida; order Santalales; family Viscaceae; genus Viscum; species Viscum album. The sequence goes on from OY728132.1 coordinate 497,963,889, forward strand.
TATTTTCCAGGATGTGAAGAAGTATTTTATGAATGACCTGCAGGGATAGTCAGAAAGGGATATGAGTTTGGACTATAAAGACCATGTTATTGTGGGTTTTTTTACTTTATGATGTAATGAAAGACTTTTGAATGTATCTAGTGTTTCCAAGGCTACTAAACTAATCGGTCTTTCGAGACTTGATCTTTTGTGATCATGCCAATGTTACGATGTAATGCACCGACTCTGGGTAGCTGGGGTCAGGGAGTTACAGTTGGTATCAGAGGAAGTTTAGTACTAACCTTGGAAGCTAGATTTAGATAAACTCTTATTAGAGAACATAGCCCAAAGATAGACTTTGAGGATTAGTATAGAAGAACTTCCTAGAATTTTGGTATTATAGAGATTTTTTGAGTTTTCTGAGAAATACATCCCTATCTGGATACGAGCAGGTAGAGGTGGCTCTGGCACAGATGTACCTAGGGGTAAAACCCGAAAACACCGCTTTGTGCTAGACTCGAACGGGAACTGGTTCACGACAACGGGCCTTGTTGCACTCTTGGTTACGACACTCCTGGGGGATATGCTTAGGATAATTCTCATTTTCTTTACAAACCACTATGAAGGGTTATGAATTTATACTTCCTCAAAGAAAAACTTTTTTATGATTATGGATTACATCCATAAATAGTTCAATTAGTTTTAAGTGTTTTACAAGTATGGAATTATGTATTTTGATTCATAAACTAATCTAGTTTATGACATTGTTTAGAAATGGCGCCTAGTGGAAGGAATGGAAACCGTATCACTGCATGCACTCCGTGTAGGGATTTCCCTCCTGCTCAAGATAATTATTGTGGAGCTGGAGATACAACTGGTGCTGATCAACATATTACCATACTGGGACAACTCACTCAGGTTATGAATAATAACCTTACTCATATGGAGCACCCTGATCCACAACGTGGAGGATCAATGTTAGACCGCTTCATGAGGCAACAACCACCAAAATTTAATGGGGGTAAAAATCCATTAGTAGTTGAGCAATGGATAAAATCTGTAGAGAAAATATTCCACGCCTTGGGGAGTAGCGAAAGGGAGAAGGTTATCATGGCAGTTTACCGCCTCACTGGAGATGCCGATCAATGGTGGTCATTGATTCAAAATACAAAGGAAGACGAAGGATTATCAATTATGGAATGGAGAGAGTTCAAAGATCTTTTCTTAGAAAAATACTTTCCACATGACCATCGAGCAGATATGGAAAGGAAATTTCTAAGTCTGAGACAAAAGCAGGATGAGAATGTCGCAAAGTATGAGGCTAACATTACAAGGTTAGTGAGGCATGCAGCAGATTATATACGTAACCCATGAAGTAATATTGATCATTTCTTTGATTGGTTAAAACCATTTCTCCATTGATCTTTAGTATCACAATCTTTCTCAACTTACGAGGATATAGTCTCGTGTGCTATCAAGACAGAAAAGGAATTCTCTAAGTCTTATGACAACAAAGTAAAGCAAGAGAAGAAGAGAACGGTGGAACAAGAGACAGATAAAGGGAAAAGGGAAAGAAGGATTTTCCATTATGTGATAATTGTGGGAAGAATCACCCTGGTACTTGCCTAAAAGGAATGGGAGTTTGTTACAAATGTGGAGAAAAAGGTCACCAGGCTCGTGATTATAATGGAAAGAAAGAGGCTATCAATGTTGAATGCTACAATTGTAGGGAAACGGGTCATTATGCAAATGAATTTCCAAAGCGTCAGGGAAACTTACCTCAGAAAATGCCAAGGGATCAAGGCCAAGCTGATGTTGTTACTATAGATGAAGTTGAATAATTATTGTATTTGTGTTTTTGGACTCAAGAACTAGATTATGGTTATAAGAATAATGTGATATATATAAGGATTTTACTGCAGTACATGTTGTTTTCATTAAGGTTTTAATATGATGAAGGTAATCATATTTTTAGTATGTGACAATAAGAGAAACTTTACTTTGTTTAGGGAATTTAATGTTACAATTGATTTTGGAATTTAAGGACCCTTTATAGAAAGTCTGGACGGAGGTATTTTGGATAACTATAATGGATGGAATGGATTAAGTTGAACTTTGAATAGTATTGTTTAAGGTTAAAACATTTCTAAATATTATTTTTGGAATATTATAATACTATAGTTTTAGGAAAAGGACAACCTACAGGGTGGGGCATAACCCATCGCGTCGGACAAAGCTGCAGGAATCGAACACACAACCATAGTACGACAAGCCTTTATTACCTACCACTAGCCTACAGGAAGTCCCTGGTTATTACAAAATATTTTTACTAATCTAAATGGTATGTGTTAATATTTGGAACCTTATACAATTAGGATAAATAGAATATTTTTTAGTTCTATTACCTTTTGGAGTAAAATATGGGTTTGTGGTAAAAATTTATTAAAGAATGAAAGTATACATAACAAGTATGTATATTCCCATACGTTCTTAGTAAATCTCCTAAATAAATTCCTCAACTTTATAAAAGGTAACATAAAACAGAAACGTTGTTGGTTAACTTTTCCTAATGGAGAATCAATGATCATTTAACCAATCACAAGTTTGTAATTTTCTTGTAGTTAAACTTTCTCCTAATCTTGTTTTCTATAACTCTCCATTAGACCTTGATGGTTTGTTTCTCCTCCATATCCATATTTTCATAGAATCCTTGTATGGTCTATCTCGGGTGACCTTTGTACTTATCTTTTGTTCTTTTAATGTTATATTTTTATTAACCTTATTTCTGATGTGGGTTTTCCACAAAGGTATTTTATATTTTCAACCTTTTATTTTCGAATAAAATTATCAAATTGCGAGGATGCAATTTATTGAAGGAGGGGAGAATGTAACACCCTGAGCTTCCATGATATACTTCTCATTCAATAATGCAATAGCTTGCATTATACGCAACTTCGAGTTCTAACACACTGCAACTAATCAAAGTAGCCGTTATGAATAGTAATAACCAATTTTTAAATTTATAGAAATTTTATATTTCAAAATGGACTTCATTTTTGTATTCGTAATATCGAAATTAGCCTATGTTGAATTTTTTGTAATTTTCTGAGAACTTCCAATTTTTTATGAATAGTGAAAAATACTTAAAAACAACTTTTTTAATCAAAATAATTAATAGTGACAAATTATACTATTGAGTGGTTTTAAAGTATAATTATAATATATTTTTACCATTTTATCCAATGGTGGTCATTAGAATTAATTTCCCTTTGAAATTGGACATATACAATTATCAATCTTTTGATATATATTGTTTCTTAAAAACATGCTATTTATTGTGACAGCGGGAATTAATTATGAAATTAATTAATGAAAATTATATGTTTGGAATTTCATAAAAAATACATCATTTTTGAATTCGGGATATCAATTATAGCATAGGATGAAATTTTGGCATTGTTCTGAAAAACTTCAATTTTTGATGAATAGTGAAACCACTAAGTGGTAGTTAAAAAACTGATTTTTTTCGTTTAAATGAAACATTACCACTTCTGTGAATTGATTTTCAAAAATCCGACAAACATGGTTTTCATTAGGATGTAAAATGTGGTTCAATGGGATTAAAATAATTTGTGGTGAATAGAAACTTTTAAGATTAATTAATCGTGATTAAAGGCAATTAGTGAAATTTAAGGTAAAAATAGTATTATAAAAATATGGAATGACCTTTAAACTTGTCCAACCACTATTTGATGTGTCATGGACGACCAATACAATACATGGGTCAACTTGGGGACCCCATGGAGCCACTTTGGTAGGAAAAGGACATAAATAACTTTTTATTTAATGTTAAAATAAAAAGGTCACAAACAAGAGTTGTTTTACTAAAACAATTTTTAAATGGGGTTATACAAGTCATATTATTGAATATAAATATTAATTATAAAGATAAAAATATTTCCTACATCATCATAACTTTTTTATAATTTTTAGACATTAAATAAATTAAATTATTTATGACTCCATGATGATGCAGTGATTACCTCATTAATTAACGATTTAAATAAAATGAAAAGATAATGTACAATCCAAGGCATACACTTGTCCAAAGCCTATTTTATGGGTAGATTTAGAACCCTCATCACCTTATCCTATAATTATAGAAGTTTGGGACCTTTAGAATCCCAAAATCATTGTATAATAAAGTAATATTTCATTACTTTCCAAGAGTGGCCCTCCTCTCCACTTATAAAAGGCCCCACCTCTAACACCTTATTCACACTTTAAAGCCATTTGGCTCGGCCAAACTCTGCCCAAATACTCTCCCAACTTCCCTACCTTGCTCCTAGAATCCTCACATTGGGCAGAATTCTTCCCAAGGAAGCCTTTGGCTCAAATCAAAAGATTTACCCAATTTTAAGGTAATGTCTTCTCTTGTGTTATTTTATTTTATTTTTCTTCTACAACCCCCTAAACTCTTTTTATTATTTTCTTTTGTAACCACACCAGTATCATCAATATACTAGGATGTTGTTATAATAATTATTAGAGCTACACTTACACACACCTACATCAAATGGTTAAAGAACATACTGTTTCTGTGGGTGGCAAAATACTGCCTCACGAAACGATGATTGTTCAATATTCTTTTAACACCTCTAATGGTGGCCATTTTGATGACACTATTTTCATATATGATATATATATTATGTTTATTTTTTACTTATGCTTCTTTATTTCTCATTTATGGAATACCTTTATGATTTTCATTATGGGTAAACGTGATATTTTCATTTTAGGAAGTGTGGACTACCGCCCCCTCAAAGTGATTTGAATCATTAATACCATATGTAGGATGTATAAAGGATGGAGTAAATGGTATTATACATTATATTATACTGGAATTATATTATACCTTTATATCATTATGTTTCATTCCATTAAAATATGAAATACAAATGAAAGTAGCGTTCATGCGTACGTACGGCTTACCGTCTCCATGAACGGTGCATTTCATTTCTTACCTCTAAATGTTATGTAATATTATAAATGCATGTATATAATGGATATATATGTTATATATGATATCTAAATCATGAATATAATTCTGCATATAATGGATATTTCACCACATGAACAACTTGTAATTATAAGAAGTTTACTTTTGACTCAAGTACCAAAGATTGACAAAATGACCGCTATTAACTTAAATAATTACATAATGCTCATGACATGGTAATAAGTGATATAAAAGGAAGAATGAACTAGAAAAAGGTTCTTAAAAAGGTAGATATTAACTCTAGTTTATTATTCAGGAGGTTAAAGAGCGGTCGAGTCAAGTCGGACATGAGGTAAGGGAACTTCTTAACCCAATTTCCATTCTTTGGGTTAATCTCCTACTTTCAAATTATGTCATGATACTATTATGTCCTATCTTGTATTTATACTTTATTTATGTGTACATATAGTGAATACACATAATAGATATATTTTATTTAAAAATTATCTTTTAAGATATTTTTTCTCAATCTCCATTCATTGAGGCATATTTTGTTTTATACACAAATTTCTTTTATACGGTGTATAAACCCCTTTGACTTTTACGTTTATTCAAAAGGAATCTTTTTATATGAAGTATTTACTAAATGAAAAAAGGGAATGTTTTTGTCGTACGTATGTGGCGACAACGACTTCTCCGCCGCCGTGACCATTATTTGAGTTTTGGCTTCCTCTACAAGCCATACTTTTTTTTAAAAGAAAAATAAATACCATGTTTTACCTTTCTTTTATTTTGGTATTGAAAATGGTTTTGAAAGTGTTTTTATTATATCAATGTGTTGTATTGATATCTTGTGATTGAAATTTGGAAATGTTATGTTTCCTTTATGCATGTTTTATGTGATACGATTATGTTATGGTTTATGATATGTTTAAACCTATTCATATGAGGAATGAATTGGACTTAATAAGTGACGGGTGGAGCCCGCTATAGCTCCTCGATGCGTCGGTAGGTCTCATGAGACAAACTAGTGTCTTGGCACGAGGCCTTGAAAAAATCTTATTTGTGGTCTTGGCACGAGGCCTTTACTACGTGGTTATGATAGTCTATCATTATGCATTCCTTCATTATGAAAGTGGTTATTGATATTGCATGTGATTATTCGACCAGTAGAATATCCATGTGAAGAAGTATATGGAATTATCTCTTTTTACTTTTGCCATATTTTGTTGAAGTTCAAGTTTAAAAGGCTTTTGTTTTAGTTATACATTGCCTTAATTGTTAATGTTTATTTATGAAAGCTTCCACAATATTGTTATCCTTACTGAGCATCTGAGCTCACCCCTTTAAATGTTTTAATATTTTCCAAGATGTGAAGAAGTATTTTATGAATGACCTGCAGGGATAGTCAGAAAGGGATACGAGTGTGGACTATGAAGACCATGTTATTGTAGTTTTTTTTACTTTATGATGTAATGAAAGACTTATGAATGTATCTAGTGTTTCCAAGGCTACTCAACTAATCGGTCTTTGGAGACTTGATCTTTTGTGATCATGCCAATGTTACGAAGTAATGCATCGACTCTGGGTAGCTGGGGTCAGGGCGTTACAATGATCTCTAATTGCCAGTTTTTCTCTAATTGTTCTCTCATACACCTTTTGGATTTGATGGTTGATTACAAAAATATTTATTCAAATATTTAAGCTGGATTATATGCATTTTTAGGATTATATTATTGTTTTATGCCACTTTATTTATTATTCTATCCAATACTAAGACCCTTTCTAGTAAGAATAATTTCATAAGAAATAATATTGGACTCTTCATCATATTTCATGAAACGTTTTTAATAATGTCACGTTTTTTTAAAAAATATTTTACATCAAAGATGTGAAAACGGGTGGTGTCTGGGGGTTTCCAAGGGGATGGGTGGGTGTGAGTGGCTATTCGGGCCTGTCCAGAGGGTTTTGGGGGTTCTCCGGGGGTGGGGGACTGTCCACAGGGTTGGGGGTGTCCAGGGGGGTGTTCAAGGGGTAGGGGTGGGGGTGGTGTCCAGGAGGGGTGGGGGTGATGTCTAGAGGGGTGGGGCTGTCCGGAGGGTTGGGGGGTGTCCATGGGTGGTCCAAGGGTGTGGGTGGGTGTGGGGGGCTGTCCAAGGGGGTGGGGGTCTATCCAGAGGGTTTTGGGGGTTGTCCGGGGGGTGGGGGGTGATTCTCAGGTTTACTCCATTTTCTCCAATTTTCTATCAACTGTGTAGGTGGCATGGTTTTCTTTGATTCAATGAAATTTAAAACTGTTATATATAACTATATTTTGTTTTAAAAATAATATTCCAGCATATTTTCTTAAATAACCATAGGTTGTTTTATATTTTAAATTGTTTTACATTCAATTTTTTTTTTCATATTTTAAATTTTTTTTACATTCAAATTATTCAAGCATATTTTCTGATTATAGCAGTATTAAAATATTTGAATTTGTATATTTGTGAACTGTCATTTTATTTTTTGATTTGAAGGATAATGACAGATCATTCAGATGATCAACCAAATGATTCTGGAGAGGATCATATTGCTGGTCATACCTCTGGGGATGAACATTCACATGCTCCTATTACGACAAAGAGTTCAAAGGTTGGTAAACGTGGGTGCACACGTTTACCAAAATTATCACTTGCATGTACGCAGGATCAGAGGATAGTCATTGAGTTTGATGATGATGATATTCCTAGAGGTCTGAATGCAAAATATTTTAAGAGTTTTGTAGAAACTCATGCTAAGAGCAAAGTAAGCATTCTATATGATGATTGGAGAAGTGTGGATAAAGCGATTATCTCTCAATTGTGGGAGACGATTTTGGTAAGATCTTTTGTCATTGTTTGACTATTCTTTTAATGTTTCTAGTATATATAATATTTTTAACCTATTATTTATCAGATGACATTTGATATTCCAGACACTGGAGGAGTCAGGAAGAGATGGTTATCGTTGGCTGCCAGGAGATGGAGGGATTTCAAATCAACCCTCTCATCTGATTTCATTTATGGTCATAGGAGTCATGATAATCCATTTTGTATATATCCTTTTATAGATGAAGACACATGGAGATAGTTTTTTGAAAGTAGAAGAAAAGAGTCATTTCTGGTAAGGGAAATGTAAACTTTTATAAACTTTCTTATATAAATGATTTTATTAATGTTTTGTTAATGATTTCTTATTCATAAATTAAAAAAACAAGGAAATCTCATCAGTACATCCAATCTAAAAATGTATACCCTCATAGTTTATCTCGAGGAGGGTATGAATTATTGGAAGAACCAATGATGGCGGAAAAATATCAACAACTAAGAGCTGAGTCTTCAAGCTCTAGAGAGGTGGCCCCTCCATCCCCTCTATCTAGACATGAAAAATGGAAGAGAGCTCGGAAGGGAATAAAGGGAAATATCTTTTGGAAGAATCGAGAATCGTAGCTGAGAGGATTGTAAGATATCTATTTTATTTATTTATGTTAACTATTTTCTTCATATAATTTCAATCATTACATAAATGTTTAATTAATTAATAAAGGACTCTCTTGAGGAGCTGAGTTTAGAGGGGACATTTATAGCTACAGGGAGGGAAGATATATTATTTGCAGCATTGGGAAGGCCCGAATATCCTGGTCATGTAAGAGGATATCTGGCAGGTGTATTGGTAAGAAAAGTGTTTCCACGTTCTTCAAATTATAATATTGAGGGGGTTTATAAAAAAATAGAATCCTTGGAGGCTGAAGTTCATAATATTAATGCAACGATGGAGGAAAATATTAGAGAGTCGGTGTAGTCTATGTTTGCAGAAATGTAAAGACAATTTCAGACTGCATCTCCCACTCCTCCACCTCCCCCTACAGACCCCATTATTTATCCTCCACCTCCGCCAGTAGCTCCCACTCCTCCACCTCAGCCTACGGACCCCATTTTTTATCCTACGACTCCGCCACAGCTTCCTACTTATTGCAAGTTGTATGTTGATGATTCTCAACATCATATAGTCGCATATGGGTTGGTATATTGTATAGGAGATATAGTTCATCATCAACAATTAGAGGTAGAGAATCAGAGGGTCACTGTACAGGATATTATAGATAGATCAGGTAGGGTACCAATACCTACAGATGAGGTGGTGACAGTTGGACAGAGTATCAGCCATTTTTTAATTTGGCCATCTAGACTTCTTCGACTCATTACCATAGACGTATGAATGTTATATCTTTGATTTTATTTTTTTATTAAAGTTGTTTTATCATTTGAAAACTAAAATATTTTTCAATTTTAATTACAGTAAGACTTCAAAGGTAAAGAAATATTGTATAGACAACAACAAAGACAAATGGCTATGACATCAGATACATATTCAAATGGTCTTGACAGATTTTCAAGATATTCAAATTTGTTGTCGGGTTATTATGAGTTTCCAATGGAAGCTCATGTTTGTGGACGTGAAATAAGAGTGGGTATTATAAAAACTAATATCATGGAGCTTGTTACTGGAGATAAGTTAGGCATCAACGTGGTGCAAATTTTTTCCATGTAAGTCATAACACCTTTTCCCTGCGTTATATTTATTAAAATTGTATACTTATGTATGTTTTGTATTAGGTATCTTTATAAAATTTTTGAGTGGAATGAGCTGACAGAAGTATATGGATTCATGGACCCGCAATTGATTTCCCCTGAAGCATGTTCATTGAATGAGGAACAAAGAATGGTTTATATTGCTGAAAGATTTGAATAAAATATAATCACACAATGTTGGATGATGCCTTTTTGTGAGAGGTATGAAACACAGTTCTCTCAAAGAGTTAATTATCTTTTAATATAAAAAAACCACTAACGTAAAATTTCCTTTTATCAGTGATCATTGGATGTTAGGGGTTTTTTGCCCAAGAGAGAAAACCCTTTATTGGATATGATTTGTCCATGGTGATGTGCGGGAAAGTTTTAAGAATATATTGGAGAAGTAAGTTTCAATTTCTCAATAGTTTTATAAATTATAATGAATTTTAAATTTACCCCATTCGTATTATTTTCTAACAGTGCATGGGCCTACTTTCGAAAAAACAAAAAGAAAAGAAATGCAAAGATCAAATATTTAAATGAGAAGGTAAATATCCATTTGTAATTTGTAATTTTTGATTTCTTACATAAAAATAATATATTGAATCTACACTCATTCAAACAGAATTTTCATGAACAACAAGGCCTCATCGAATGCGGATATTATATGTTAAGATTTATGTATGAAATAATAACATCTGGGACAGTTGTGAATTTTGACCTGGTACGATTTCCTCTTAAACTTTTCCATAATATTTCAATTTTATTTATTCATTATACACGTTAACTACTTTCTTTTTCATTTGTAGCTTTTTTATGACCCTAAACCCTATACTGCTGAAGACATCAAACACTTACAAGTGGAGTGGTCAAATTATTTTACAGGTTTGATTGAATTTTAGTTGTTTGTAATGTAAAATGTAATTTTGAATATTTTCGTTGTAATTGTGTATTTGGTAGTTGTTTAGGTTGGATTTAGTTGTTTTTGAAGTTGACAGTGTATGTTTTGAATGTTATATAAGTGAATGTTTAATTTTTCTCTGCTTCTTGTTTTGGTTTACTTATGATGGTTTTTCTGGTATGGATTTGGGTCTGTGGGGGAGGGGTTCCAAGGGTGTGGGGGTGTGTTCAGTGGGGTTGGGGGTGTCCAGCGGTCTGGGAGGCCTATCCGGCGGGGTAGGGGATAGTCCAGGGGGTGGAAGGGCTGTCCAGGGGTGTGGGATGGTGGTCCAGGGGTGTGGGAGTGCTGTCCAGGGGTGGGGGGTATACATGAGGGTGGGGGGGTTGTCCAGGGGTGTTTGGGGCTGTCCAGGGGTGTGGTGGGGGCTGTCAAGTGGGGTGAGGGGTGAGGGGGATCTGTTCAGGTGGGTGGGGGTTGTTGAGGGGTGTTTGAGGCTGTCCGGGGGTTGGGTGGCAGTCTAGGAGTGTGGTTGGGGCACCAATGGGGTGGGGGAGGGCTGTCCAAGGGGTATACATGAGGGTGGGAGCTCCAATGGGGTGGGGGAGGGCTATCTAGGGGGTATACATGAGGGTGCGGGCTCCAACGGGGTGGGGGAGGGCTTTCCATGGGGTATACATGAGGGTGGGGGCTGTCTAGGGGGTAAGTTTTATATGTTATCAATGTACATGCTTAATTTTGATCTACTTCTGTTTTTGTGGTACGATTTCTTGATTTGTTTTTTGGTTGATTCTGGTGGAGAGCAGATGAATGCATTAAATTTTAAAAAAAATTGTGTTTATCACGTCGGTTATTTAGTGACCGACATGATAAAAGGACTTGTAAATGGTTTATCACATCGGTTATTTAATAACCGACGTGATAAAAGGCCTGGAAAATGGTTTATCACGTCGGTTATTTAATAACCGATGTGATAAAAGGCCTGGAAAATGGTTTATCATGTCGGTTATTTATTAACCGACGTGATAAACATCTGCCACCCAGTTTATCAAGGAGGTTATATAATAACCAACGTGAGAAACCCCCCTCACCCAGGTTTATCACGGCGGTTTTATAATAACCGACGTGATAAACCCCCCTCACCCTATTTTATCAGGGTGGTTATATAATAACCGATGTGATAAACCCCCGGCCCCCCAGTTTATCACGTCAGTTGTTTAATAACCGACATGATAAACCCCCCTCCCCCCAGTTTATCACGTCAGTGATTTAATAACCGATGTGATAGACCATTTCCCTGTTCTTTTATCATGTCGGTTTTTTAATAACCGACGTGATAAACCATTTTCCAGGCCTTTTATCACGTCAGTTGTTAAAGAACCGACATGATAAACCCTTCCAATTTTATTTATCACGTCGGTTCCAAAATAACCGACTTCATAAACATCGCGATTTTCTATTTTTGACGTCAATTTTTAAATAACCGACATCAAAATCATTATTTATAATGTCGCCCGTATTAACGTCGGCTAGAAACTGACGTAAAAAACGTTTTTTGCACTAGTGATGAATCCCATTTCCCTCATTATTTACTCTTTCATGGTGAGATGGAGGCAAACCTATGTGCTACGCCGTAGCCAAGTAGCTCATACAAAACTCTGCAACCTCCTCATAAATATACTTTTCAATAATAGAGGCTTCAGGTCGATATGGATTCTTAACACACCCCTTCAATATTTTCATATACCATTGAAAAGGATACATCCAACGAAGATATACAGGTCCAAAAATCATTATTTCTCGAACCAGATGAATCATTAAATGAACCATTATATCAAAAAAAGTTGATGGAAAATACATTTCCAATTGACAAATTATAAAAATTTCATCCTTTTCCAAAATTTTCAAAGCATTCATATCAATCGCCTTGTTACAAATTGAATTGAAAAAATAACACAACTTCATTATAGTCTTTCTGAAAAGGATGGGAAATATTCCATGCAATGAAACTGGTAGAATTTATTACTTCATGACACGACAATCATGTGATTTCATACCTATCAACTTCAAGTCCTTCAAGGAGAAATTTTTTTTTACATTTGAAGAATATCCCTGAGTCACTTTGATATCATGAAGACACGAACAAAAGCTAATTTTCTCCCTCTTCGATAATGTATGAAAATTCGGGGGGGGGGGGGAATGTTCGTCTTTCTTTAGGAGTGGGAGATAACTCCAAACGTATTCCCATGATACTAATTATAATCTTGCATTCAACCCATCTTTTGTATTTAATTTAATATCTAACAAATATCCAATAAAACAATCATAGATATTACTCTCCACGTGCATGACATTAATATTATGTTTAACTTCATGAGATCTCCAATATGGTAGCTCAAAAAATATTGACCTTTTCATCCGAATATGTCTATCATTACCAGATTTATGTGTCCTTCCTAATGTCACATCAAGGGTTTTCACCCTCTCAAAATTCAGATTAGGGGATAAAGGTTTTCGAGAAATATCAAATTATTGTGAGCCATTGAATTCTTTTTTTAGTCTTCTATAAGGGTGATCCATAGGCAAAAACTTTTGATGAACCATGTACACTGTTTTCCTCCCATGATGAAATTGACAATATGACGTCTATTGTTCACAAATTGGACATGATTTATACCCTTTAACACTATATCCAGACAAATTTCCATATGCTGGGTAGTCATTTATAGTGAACAAAAGAACTACATGCAGTTGAAAATATTCCATTTTATAAGAATCATACACCCTAATACCATCAGTACATAAAATTTTAAAATCATCAATCAACGGTGACGAGTAAACATCAATATCATTGTCAGGTTGCATCGGACCAGAGATCAGTATACTCAACATGACATATATGTGCTTCATACAATCTTCAAGAGGGAGGTTGTAAATTACCAATAAAACAGTCCATGAACTATGTGTGCTAGTGAGGGTTCGGTATGGATTCATTCCATCTATGCACAACCCTAGTCTGAGATTTCCAATTTCATTTCCAAATATAGAATACTGCTCAACAATTTTCTTCCACTGAGGAAAATCAGCTAGATGATGTATTTTTCCATCACATAACTTATCATTTTCATTCCATATTAACCTTTTTAAATCATGTTAATTAGAAAAATAAACGTTTGAAATGATGAATTATAGGAAGATACCAAAATACCTTTGAAGGGATCTTTGTATTCTCTACATCAACCTAAGATTTTTCTTTCACCTTATATCGTGATATCCCACAGTTAGGACACTCTGACAAAAATTCATATTCCTTCATATATATAATACAGTCATTCGAAAAGACATGTATTTTCTTGTATCCCAATCCCATCGGGCATATTATTTTCTTGGCCTTATAATGTGAATCTGGAAGATCATTATCTTTTGGAAGAATGTTTTTCATCAATTGTAGCATCTCTGTAAAACTTCTTTCACTCCATCCATGATATGCCTTCAGGTTAATCAATCTTAACACCACCGACAAAACCGTAAAATCTGTACAACAAGGATATAATTTTTTTTTTCAGAATCACCATATAGACATGTAACTGTCAGTTCTATCTCATTTTTTTCTAGTTCAATATCGCAAATCATTTCTTCACTTCCATCGGAGTTACCATCTTGCGAATCATCATCATCAGTGACATTCCTTCCAGTTTCACCATGCCAAATCCAAGGGCTATAACTCAGATTGAAACCATGATAAATTAGATTATATTTTATCTCTCTACTTTTTAACTTCTTCATATTCAAACATTTCAGGCATGGACAGAAAAAAATGTCACTACTTGGAACAATTCGTTTAGAAAATTCCAAATAGGCATCAACACCTTCCTCATATTCATTTCTCATTCGATGTGCCGCAATCCAATTTCGAGTCATTATTACCTATAAAAATATCAAAATTATACATATTTTTAAGATAAGACTAATATATGTTTATATGAAAAAAAAATCATAATTTGAATGTAACACAATTGTGAAATATAAAAAAAAATCTATGCATATTTAAAAAATATGTTTGAATATGATTTTTAAAAAGAAAATATCGTTAGATATAACAGTTTTAAATTCCAGTGAATCAAAGAAAACTATTGGGCCTCCAATGGTTGATAGAAAATTGGAGAAAATGGAGGTAAACCTGAGAATCAAATCAAATTTAAAATAAAAACTCAAATGGAGAAAATAACAATGTAAAAGCCAATCATCATGGCACAATGGGGTCAGGATAACTACGCATATTTGAAAACCATGACATGGTCTCCCCATAACCCATAATTTTCTCATAGTAGATGACTGGTCAAAATATATATAACCAAATAGAATCATATTGCAACACTAATATCCATGAAACAATACAATCATCATGTCATAATCTCACAAACCATGGTGCAGTAGTCAGTCCCAACTGACACTTATCCCCCACCCCCCTTGGACACCCCCCTGGACACCACCACCCCCTTGGACAGCCCCCCACCCCCTTGGGACACCCCCTGGACACCACCATACCCTTGGATTGCCCCCCCACCCCTCCTGGACACCCCCACCCATCCTGGACACCACCACCCACATCCTACCCCCCTTGGACAAACCCCTGGACACCGCCCAACCCTCTAGACCCCCCCCCCCCCCCCGAACAACCCCCAAACCCTCTGGATATGCCCTCCACCCCCTTCGACAGACACCCTACCCACTTAGACACCCCCCACCACCTTGGATCCCCCCACCCACCCACACACCACACCACCCCTGGACTGCCCGCCCCCCACCTCCATGGACACCCTGGACACCCTCTAGAAATCCCCCCAAACCCTCTGAACACCACCCCCACCCCCTTGGACACCCCATGGACACCACCACCCGCTTGGACAGCCCCCCCAACCCTCTGGATGTCCCCCACCCCCTGGACTGCCCCCACCCCTCTAGAAATCACCCCCACCAATCTAGACAGCACCCCCACCCCTCCTGGACACCACCCCCCACCCCCTACCCCCTTGGACACCCCCTCTGGACAACCCCCAACCCTTTGGATAGCCCCCAACCCTCTAGAAAGCCCCCCCACCCTCTGGATAGCCCCCCCCCCCCCCCGAACAACCCCACAAACCCTCAGGATATTCCCCCACCCCCTTGGACACCCCCACCCATCCCCTTGGATATCCCCCCTACCCCCTTAGACATGCCCCATTCCCTTGGACCCCCCCCCCCCCCCCCACACACACACACTCACTCACTTCACACCCCCTGGACTCCCCCCCCACCACCACCATGGACACCCTGGACACCACCCAACCCTCTAGACAGCCCCCTGAACCCTCTGAACACCACCCCCCACCCCCTTGGACACCCCAAGACACCACAACCCCCTGGGATATCCCCCCACCCCTCTGGATAGTCCCCCCCATCCCTGGATTTCCCACCACCCCTCTAGACAGCACCCCCCCTCCTCCGACACCACCCCCCACCCCCTGGACACCCCCCAACCCTCTGGACATCCCCCCACCCCTCGGACAACCCCCCAAACCCTCGGGACGGGCCCCCACCCCTTGGAAATCCCCCCCACTCACCCACCCACCAAACCCTTGTACAGCCCCCCCCCCCCACCCCCATCGACACCCCCCACCACCTTGGACCCCCCTCCCCCCACACACACACAAACCCCTGGACTGCCCCCCCCCCTACCTCCATGGACACCCTGGATATCCCCCAACCCTTTGGACAGCCCCCAACCCCCTGGAAAGCCACCAACCCTCTTTAAAGCCCCTCAGAACCATGGGATTTTAACATCAAGCTACTAGTTTTGGCATATCTAGGGATTTTAACCTCAAGCTACTAGTTTTGGTATCATGCCATTATTCAAAATGAGAACCCTGAAATGTATCTCTTACTTGTCTAAAATTCTCTATTGTGCAATGAATCGGGTTTTAATAGCATATTATGACTTATAGTGGTCCACAAAAATAAGCGACGTAAATAGATTATTGAACTACAAATAGTGATACCCCAAAATAGAAAAAACCAAGGATCCAAAACAGACATTCCACCATGAAAAAAACATATATACTTATAAAATAAATCACACTAGTACACGGAATGGGTGTATCACAATGATTTACATATAAATTTCAGTAATATAGGTGAATGAGATCATTAGTTGTCAATGACAAAAAAAATTACCATCAATGTCGGGCATCCGCGAAACAAAAACAAATGAAATAGAAGTAGGTGAGGCTTATGTGAATATTATGAGTCGATCTAATAGATATGGTTATAATAAATTATATGATGATGGAAGAATAATGTAAGAGGGTTCAAAATCTATTTAAACAAAAAAATCGCAAAACGTAAATATAGACTATCTGGGAAAAAAACGAACGAAATAAAGTTGTGGGAGGCTTACCTGAGTGTTGCGAGTGGAGATGATAGATCCGAGGAGAGTAAAGATGATAAAAGATGATGGCAAAATGAGTTTAACGAAATGAGAACAAAGAGTTGATTAGGGTTTTCTGCGCGAGAGAGACGAGTCACCAGTCTGTCGATCGAAAAATCATAAATGACAATCCACGGGGCATGTTAATTTTTTAAATGTTTTATAACGTCGCTTATTTAATAACCGATGTTATAAAAAAAATTTATTACAATTATAACATTGGTTATTATAATAAATGATGTTATAAATGTATCAGATAACACAGTTTTTAGGTCGGTTATTTTATAACCGATGTAAAAAAAAGCCGCATGTTGGCCTTTTACGTCAGTGATTATATAACCGACATAAAAAACAAATCAAAAACCACAGTTTTTACGTCATTTATTTTATAAGCGACATAAAAACTGCCGAGTATTGGTTTTTTACATCGGTTATTATATAACAGATGTGAAAAATTCAGCGGGTTGGGTTTTTTTACGTGGGTTATTTGATAACCGACGTCAAACCGGCCTCAGATGCTGCCTTTTTAATGTCGGTTATTTTATAATCGACGTAAAAAATTCATAGATACCTCGTTTTTTACGTCGGTTATTAGATAACCGACATAAAAAACGCCGAGCTTTGGTTTTTTACGTCGGTTATTTTATAACCGACGTAAAAAACCACGTATCACATATTTTCACGTCGGTTATATATAACCGATGTAAAAAATGGTGATGTTAAAAACATTTTTTGAACTAGTGACCATTTCATGGAATATAAATTAAAAACATATAAAATTTCTTTAAGACATTTTGAAAATAATTTTCCTTGAAAACATGTAAAAGAAGATTGAAAAAATAGTTAAAAAAATTTTCCTATAAAATTTCATTGAAAATAAATTCAAAAAAATTAACCATTAAAAATTAATTATTAATCTTCAATTAAATGCTGATTGAAAAATTGGTACCTGTTGTACGATCTGAAAAGAAAATTATTTTTTCATGATAAAAAGTTTAGAAAGATTATTTGTTCAGAAGGGGAAAAGAATAATCTTTTTAAGATACTTAAAAAAAGAAAAAGGTGAAAATTTTTATTTTAAATGTTGTTGTATACTGGTAAAAATTCTTTAAACCCTTTTTAGAAAATATTTTTTTGAAGGAACATAAATTTCTGGCCAAAGAGAGGGTAAAATTTTATTTCTTAAAAACACAATATTAACTATATTATTTAAAATGGAGTAAAAAAATATCACCAATACATTAATATATCATGAAAAAATAGGATAAGAATTTAAGTTGTTATCTTGAGATAATCATCATGATATTTCATAAAATTATGCATAAACATAACCAATCTTAAAAATGATGTGATTATTTCAATAAACACTTACCAGTTGGTAACTATGAACCTAACTCCCCATGTAAGAAAGTGAAATTAAATGAATCATTAAATATCATGAAAGGAATTTGGTTAACGATATAAAAATTCAAATGTAGTATGAACACCTGATATGAAAATATTGGTGCATATCATGGCATGAGTCTCAATGAAGGTAAATAGAGATAAACTATCTTACTGATGAGATAAATTTTGATATATAAACTCCAAGAAATAAAGATAATAAATTAGACATATGAATACCCTTAAATTTAAATATAAGAATAATTTTATAAATCCATGGGATGTAAACACACCCCACAAAACGAATGGGTGGTGAATAAATCATATACCTCACAGAAATAATAAGTGAGATGAAATCCCATTACCTTTTGTCTTGACTCTAATCAGACTCATAAAAACCTCCAACATAATGAATTTTAATTTACTAAAAATATATCAAAAACCATATTATTATATATAAGACCATATTGAATTTGATTATGGATTTATATTACCTATCTATTAATAATTATTTATTAATGGTTCACTTCATGTAATATCCACTTTTTTTCTTGTGTCTTAATTTTTTATATCATTGGTACTTATACTTATATTAGGATATAAATAATGTAAACCATTATTTAAGTATAATGTAACTTCGTTATATTTCTAATATAATAACTAATATAATATATATGTTTCAAACAAAATACATTGTTCATGGAGTTGGTAAGCCCTACGGACGCATGAATGCTATTTCGATTTAGTTGTGTTAAAAGAAAGAAAGTAAAAGACTTATATGTATCTATAAGTATATTTATATATATAATTATTAAAGTGGATATATGATATCATATATATAATATATATTCACTAAAAAAATATTTAATACATTCCATGTATAGTATAAATGCATCACATCTCATTGAGGGGGCGGTAGTCCACATTTCCTCAAGCGAAATTATCATCCTTTTCAAAATTGAAATGTAAAATGGTATGCATTGTAAAAGAAATAAAAAATCCTAAAAGATAATAAATATAATATATTACCTAAATAAATATAGTTTAAATCATAATTTCATCCATGAGAGGTAGTAATGGAAAAACTAACATTGATCGTTTAGTTAGGTTGTAGCTCTCCGTACACATAAACAGTATGCTCGAAACCCATTAGATGGAGGTGTGTGTAAGTATAGTTATAACGCTTATAATAATAAAATTATATTATATTGAATATATTAGTTTATTTATACAATAATCGATAAATTTTGAAGAAGGTGGAGAAAGAATATAATAGAAAAATGTTTGAGAGAATATGTTACATGTTCATTGGGTATCTCTTTTTGGTTTATAACAAATGAATTCATAGGATTGATTTGTTCTAAATTTAAGGATTCTAGGTGGAATGAATGAATTTTGGGAATTTTATTGAGTATATCATTGTGGAAACTTGTTGGTTTTTTAGGTTTTCATAAGAGAGGGAGGTGGTGTCCATTTATATGAAATTTAAAGGACACGATTAAATTTTTTTAAAATAAGTGAGATGTACCCTTGTTTTTACCTAACAAGAGTCATACCAACACTATAACATTTCAAAATAGAAATTTCATGGAAATTTAATGGCTATAAAATGGATTTTGGGAAATTTTCTATGTTTTTTTGGGTCTCAAATTTTATGTTTTTTATGTTATTAGACTAATTTTTCTCTTAACAATTATAATTAGTTTTAATCAATTTGAATAATATTTTTGGAAAAAAGCTACTTTGAAATTATTAGAAATTAAACATTATGCTCATTACAAATATGGAATCCATTTTTATATCTTATAACATCAATGTTTTATAAATTATTTTAAATTTAGTCTCACTGATTGGATGACACTATAGGTGTTTAAGGTAAGAATGTCCAAAATTTCTAACGTTTTTGGAACCAATTTCAATTTTAAAGTTATTAAAATGACCAAAATTGAACTAATTTAAAATATATTATCCAATTAATCATTTAATCTATTTTATAATTTAATATTTCCTTATAAAAAAATTAGAGGACAAAACATTGTTGAAATATTATTTAGTATTTTCCCTATACCAAAAAATGGTGTTTCTCAGAATAACCATAAAAAATCACCCTATCCTAATTTAAAAATTCAAAATTATAAAATTTAGATTATTTTAACAATTAAAATTTTCAAGTGTCTCACAAATTAATTTTTTTATTTTTCACAAAATGTTATTAAAAGCAGTTCATTTTTTAAAATAGTATTTTTAAATATATGTGAACTTTATTGAAATATTATAATTCATCATGAATATGTTTTATTTAAATAAAACCAATATAATTTTTTTGAAAAGTAGTTATCAATATTAATATTATTGTATTTAATGTCTATATTATAATTATATAATTTAAATAATATAGACATAAAAAGGCTTTTCATATAAACTCATGTTTTATGTATCATATGCCAAGTCGGTATTTCATGTTTTATATACCAATTTTGTGATGAATTGAACATTTTCCTAGTCGAAATATAAATTCAATGTTGTATCTAGTCAAGATAAATTTTTTGTTGTGTTTTGTGCATGATTAACTTAGTTTTTTGAATAATA
This sequence comes from Viscum album, assembly GCA_963277665.1. NCBI lineage: Eukaryota > Viridiplantae > Streptophyta > Magnoliopsida > Santalales > Viscaceae > Viscum > Viscum album. The sequence goes on from OY728132.1 coordinate 497,984,798, forward strand.
GAATCCAAACTTTGTTTTTAGTATAAAATTAACTATTTTCAATGTTTTTGGAAATGAAAAATAGCTCAAAAGTTAAAATAATTTTGAAAATAATAATTCAAAGAATATCATGGTGTTAAAGAAATAGAAGTTGCAATGAGTGTGAATGAAAAAGCCACAATGAAATTAATTAGAAAGGAACACTGAAAGGTTCCATTAATGAAATGGATGAGAATAATTTTATTTCTATGGAATCATCGATAGTTAAATGTTTTAAATGTGGAATATATTAGAATTATGAAAATAGATTCCTTATGTGTAAGAATCATAAAGAAAATTGGAAATGTGCTATGAGTAATTTTTTGTATTATGTATGATGGAGAGATTACCAATTACATATGAGATGAATGAATATTTTAAGAATTAAATGATAGAGCATGGTTGATGAATTTAAGAAGGAAGTGAAATTATTGAGTTTTTATATATTGAAATTAAACAATAATGTTGTATAAGTAAATTTATGGTATTATGTAATAATTAAACATCTATTTATTTTTCTACTATAGTTTTTCCTTAAAAATATGAAAGAATATTTTGAATGGTTCTGGTAATATTGAAATGTGTTTGAGGTAGAATGGTGATATTTTTAGTGAACACATGATTAATGGAATTATAAAAATTATTAAGTTCATAATGATATAATGAGATGTTTGATCATTGTAAAATAAATTGGATAGTATTAATGAACTTGTAATTGATTAATAATATTACAGAATATTGGTTTATTTTATCATGTATTGAGTTTATATATTTATTTGATTTACAATATGAATAATGAGTTATGATAATTCAATATATTAACTGTTTTGTTTCTGAAAATATAAATACTTGTTATGACATTTGGAAAAATATTGATAAGTTGAGTTTAGAAACATAGTTACTTTTTTTGATGTTTTTCATTTTAATCCTTTTCAAGGTTCAAAATAGTAACCATTGATGAAAGTTTTTATGTCAAAATTTGGATAATGTTTTATAGATTAATGTATTAATTCAACCAATGAATGTTTATTCACATTGGATAACCTATCCAAACAATTTTTTTAAGGTTATATAAAGATATATAAGGAATGAGTTATCATCACATTATGGATCTTAGGATCCAAGAGTTCCTTAGGCATCAACATTTCACCTTCATTTGTTAGAGTATGAGATGAGGTGGAAATTGGTCAAGCTGAAAACAAAGGGTGATGATGTACTTATGAAATGAAATTAATTAATTATATCTTATGAAATGATTTTTTATATAAAATTTTATACTATAATAATTTTTTCAGATGATATTGATTACCTTTTACAGATAAATTTCGACAATGGTTTTGTGGCCATTAACTAATTCTTTACCACATTCTCTATCACTCTCTATTAGTTATTGAGGATTATTTTTTTTTCTTAAAACTCATTCATTTAATTTTCTAGCAGTTTTTACCTATCCAGAAACCTAGTTATGTGTATGTTCAAGAAACCTCTTTGTTTCCATGTCTACCTTTATAAGGGTTTTTTATTATTTATTTGTACCATGTGGGTTTCTATGAATAAATTATGAATTGTTGTACCATAGATTATTGAGTAAAATTTTAATGGACAAATTTATTTTAATGGGGGAATAATATAACACTCTTATATATTTAAATTTTATATTTTCATATAATTTTATTTCATTGATAGCTTGGGTTTCATGTAATTGAAAATTTAGATGAACTACAAAATATTATTAAAATGGTAGACTCCAGTATATATAATAGCCATTAAATTGGATGGAATGAATGTAACTAAATAATTTTTTAAAAAATATCCAACTGAATGTGAATCTATTGATATCTAATTAGATAATAATCAAATGTTTTCTTAGAAAAGTTAATTTATTCATCGAAAATTATTTTTCATCAAAAAATGAGATATTTTTTATATTTATGAATAAAAATTAATTTATAGATGTACTATAAAATTTTTCATAGTAATTGTTTTATTTTTTAATTTTTAATTTTCAAATTGACATAAAATTAGATTTTGAGAAAATTTTAAAATCACTTATTTTTTAAAGAATACTTAAAATTAAATATTTTTATTGAAAAATGTATTTCATTTAATAAAATTACAATTTTTTTATTTCAATTAGTTATTTTTCATTTTAAAATAATCCAATTATATTATTTTAATATGTTTTTATACATAAATTTTTTATAATACCATTTTATTATTAAAATATAATTTTTCCATAAATAATTTCTATTTCATTTTTTCTAGTTAAGATATAAATTAAATTTTGAAACTTCAAATTATTGAATTTTTTAAAATTGAATATTTATTAAAAAAACATAGTATTTTAAATTTTCTTCATTATACCCCTTTTATTTTTGTCAATATGAATAATAACTTTGGTAAAAAAAATTACCTCACTTAAGAGTAAAAAAATTAATTTAGAATAGATATAATGTATAAGGCCAAATTTTTCATCATATTTTTTATATGATGAATTTAATTCGACTCTTAACACATTAGTGTCTAAATGTAGTTGTTTAATGGAATCTTTTCCAAGAAAATGACGTATATAGAATTTAAATAAAAGGAAGTCACAAAATCTAACATTCTTTGTCTTAAAAATCTATTATGTGTCAACATGATGATAAAAATAATTTATGAATGAATATTAGTGTCCATTTTTAACATAATATACTTATTTATATAATATAAATTTATTTATGACTTTTGGGGCCACTTTGATGATTTTATAACCATAATTATTTTTTATTTAATGAAAAGTTATATTTATTATATTCATTTTTTAATAACTACAACAATTATAAAATGTGATAATCTATAGGATATGTAAGATAAAAAAAATTAATTTGAAATATAAAAAAATTATATTCATCAATGAATTATATTTATAATTTTAAGGTATTAAATTTTTTCCCCAAATTCATACACAGTACTGATGCAGTAAATATTAAATTAAGATAAAAATCAATTAAATGATATTAAAAATATTGAAGGTAATATAATATGAGATATTTAAAGTAATACATTAAATATATAAATTTATTTGACATTTTAGGGATATATTAAAATATTTTTTTCTAACATTACATGTTTTTGTAATATTTTTTAAATGTAAAATTAGTGAATAGAAACAAAATTGGAAAAAATTATATTTCATGAGATTAATAATTAATAATTTTTTTTTAAAAAAATAAAAATATTTCCAAAATAAAAAATTATTATGATATGGTGTAGAATTTAATTTATTTTCTATTTATGGTCAAACTTATAACATATAAGTAACAAATTACAACCATAAAATATGAAAAAGTTGTTACAATTGTAAAAATTAAAAAAGGTTAACTAAGGGATAATCAAAATGATAAGGTTTAAAAAAAGAAAAAAATGTATAAATTTTTTTTTAAGGAGTTATGACGAAATTACCTTATCTTATATTTTAATACCTGGTTATTTGGTGTAATTTGGATAGAATATGAATTTATTATAATGTAATATTTTAAGAAATTCAGAAAGGGCCCCTCATATCAATTATAAAATGGCATCAAATACCTAACTTATTTTCCCCACCTTGAGATTTGTATATTAAATATAACCATTAATTTTTAATTCTCAACATCCCTATTCACATCATTGATAAACTTTTCTTTTAATAATACATAGCCTAGATCACTTTAGATGAGATATAAAGGAGAGGTTTTGAATGAGAGCTAATATATCTAACTGATATCATTCTTTTTATACTCTTTCTTACCCCAACCAAATCTATTTTTTTGTCATAAAATGATAAAATCAATATCCTAAATATGATTAAATGAAATTTTAAGTATTAAAACACAGTTATAAACCCTCTCTCCTATCTAACAAGAAGTTAATATTTCTCTCATGTATACTAAATGCTTACCATCTCCATGTGGCGATAGATTTAATTATTCATCACAATATTATATAGATAGGTATTATGATTGGATTAATGAATTTATATCATATATATTAAATAATTATTATTTAAATATTAATTATTATTCACCTTTCCTTCATCCCATCAATCGAGATATGAAAACAAAATTTATGTGTACCTACAACCTATCATCTTCATAAACATTGTAATTCATGGTTCAATATCTAAATTATATTACTCGTTATAAATATGTATATAAATATAATAATTGACAATTATTCTAGAGTTTAATTTTTTAAGATTAAGATACCATAATAAAAATTTATAGACCAGCACTACCTAACCAAAACATTCTGGGAAAATGAAATATTTACCACCTAGAAAAGTGATTTTAATAAAAAAAATTGTTAATAAATAGGTATAAGATATTAGAAATAAATAATTCATCATATAATAGAACTAATTTTATGGAATAAATATATAAAAAAACAAAATTAACTCTATAGAAGGATTGAACATGAACAAAGAAAGGAAATACATTATGTAAGGGTTTATATCATAGTCACATAATTATTCAAGATTGACTATGGTTAATACTCAATGAGGGAATCTTTATATTCAATTTCAATTTTTTATATAAAAATAATTTTTTTAAAATTATATTATGCTTTATTAGTTTCCTTTTTTTCCCGTGTGTTATTATTTTGCAACTGATTTCACATGAATATTTTCTTTCATTTCCAAAATTTGATACTTCATGATATTTTTAATAAAATAAGAAAGGAATGTTTTTTAACATATATATAATGAGTGTATTTCATCACATTATGGTTTAATAATTCCACAATCATACTTTATATTCATATAATAATGTTTAAAAAAACATTATAATTCTATGGTTTTAAAAATGATATCTAAATGGAAATTGAATTTTCAATAATAATTATTTGAACTAATATTTGAAAATAATTTTTATCTAAAATTAAAATAATTTATGTTACTTATTCTTTACTAGGGATATTTATAGCAACCCATCTCTTTGTTAAACATTAATAAATGATTCTAATATATTATATTACACTTATTACAACCCAAATAATTGATAATCTAGTGTATTTGGTAATTAGGTATATTTAATAACAATTTTAAACATTAATTACCACATATCTGTTGAAAAATTCTTTAACATGCTTGAGCATAAAACTACATTGGAAAACCTAGGGAAATTCATAAGAAAGGGGTGATTCATAAATCTCAGTAAGGGAATAAAATTTAATAACATACAGATAAAAATACATGTTATAAAAGGTATATCAATTAGGAATAAAGGAACCTGAATAATAAGTTATGATATAGCGTGATAATCATAATAGGGGAAATGTGGGAACAACTTAAAACAATGCATAATATGTTATGGATAAACCACAAAGAATCCATGGTGGAAAAATTCCCATAATGGAATATGGTACACCGCTATCCCAACAAGAATTTTCATGATACTAAATGTTACCCAATGTATTGGAGCACTATATAATTTTGGGTGAACCTTCCACTTTCATTTTATTCCATGATTAAGTGTTCAACATAGATAAAAAAAATGAATTCATTCATTGTTATAATTTATTACATGATCATGACGAGTGAAATAAATACATTTATATCCCAATAAAAAAGTTATATATCTATAAATGTGATCAATATTTATTAAAAATGGGTATGATATTCGCTACATAAATTATTTGGTATAGAAATTCATGGTGAATCTTTTGTAGCATAAACGTGCCAATTAAAAATTCATAAAATGGGTTTATGAGAGAGAATTTGGTCTCTTTTTATTTGTACATGAAGTGGAATGTAATAGGTTCATGATATTACATGCACAAACATTTAAAATTAGAAAAAAGAATACATATACAAATAAAAAACATTGAATAAAAAGGAAAATAGAATGGATGCTTACGAAACATTTAAATTCTAACAGGTGTACATGGGTGGGATTAATGAGAGAGAAAGTGGTATATTAATATTTATACATAAGAAGGTAATTATGTAGAATGGTTAATAACTTAAACAATCGTTATTAATTTAAAATAAAAGGCAATAAAAAGATAAATAAACTTGGATAATGTTGTGAATGGAAGGAACTATTACTTGAATGTGTAGATATAATGTTTGAAAAGGTGCTTCTTTGGAGTTTGGGGAACCTTGGGAGTATTATAAAGAGGGTATATATGAGTAAGTACATAGTCCTAGGAATTTTAGTGAATATAAGTGGTATCTTGGGTAGGTTCATATATTAAATGATAGTGTAATTCTTTAAAATTTCACAAAATTATTATTTGGAGTCTATATAATAAAATATTCTAACCGAAACGGCATTCCCTGGGTTTTTAAAATAGTTTTTAACAATTTGGGAAAGTTTTCATTATTTTATTATTAAAATTGATGAAAATATTAAAATAATTCCCTTTATTATGTGGATATGAGTCATACATTTAAATAAATGAATTTAAAACTCTAAAATATTTTAATTATTTTGGAGGATTCATAAAAGATTAATACAAATAATCTATTAAAATTAAATTCACATTTTATTAAGATTAAAACATATAGTTGGACAATTATTCCCATTATAGTATTTATAACACCATTTTTGGGTCATTATGATGTCATAAAACACACTGTATATTTATACGGTATTTATGTGTTTACAAGTAAATTTGACTATCTTTAAGAGTTATTAAAAATACATAGTTGGATAATTTTGAAATTATATTTCCAAAATATATATTTAATTTATACAAATAATTTTCTACATATTTGAATATTAACTATTTATAAAATATTTGAAATCTATTGAAAATGTTGGTTTTTTGAAAATATTAGTTTTTTAACCCTTATATAAAGTACATTTCACATCATAAAAATTATATGAAAATTTATAATTAATAAATATTTTATAATGATTTTATTTTATTTATATACTCTTTATTTCTTACATCCAACATTTCATCAATATAAATCTCACTAATTTAATGCCAATATTACCCAAAAAAATCATTAATTGAATAAAAATCTAAATCATTTACAATGTTACAAAAAAATCAAAAAAAAATCATTATTCTATAAAATATAAATATCCATATTATTTCTGTATCGATACATATACCTTTATTACACAGTTATAAGCTCTAATAGTATGTTGCATGATGGTGATACTTTCATGGGGTTGTTCACCGAATGTGTTTTGGGTCATGATCTCAATGAGCTTGATCTTTTCTCAAAAATAGTTTTTCTCAAGCATAAGTTGTTGGATCTCATCTTGGGAATGTAAATAGAAAAATCCCATTGATGTTATCTCCTTCAGAATCATTTCTAAATGGGTTTCATTGGATATAATCTTAGTGGATGATGCCATTAATTACTTTTTCTCTTTCAATTGGATTTGATAAAGACTAATATATGTATTAATCATGTGATCATTTTTTAATGGATATATTAACAATGATAATATTCTTAGTATTACATTATATCTAATGATATTACCAAGGTAGTACAAGTTTTTTCTCTAACCATATTACGTAATAAAAAATTTAATTAATCACAAAGGGAGGCATCATTTAAAGCAGTTCATGTCATTACAATCTTCCCCCCATGAAATATTTCACCCTCAAAAATTTCAATTCACCCCCATTATAACATATGAGGGTTGTTCTATCTCATCATTCCCCATTATTCCATTGTTTCTTCTTAATAATTGTGGGGTTTCCATATCAATTTAACATAATGCATTCTCATATTTCATTTAAAATTGTCTCTACAATCTATGATTTTTACGAGCTACTCCAAATAGGGAAGATAATTCCGCAATGGTACCACCTCTGGATTGACTTCATGTGATGGTTAAGGAATGTACATACTCAAAAATAATACATGCAGTACATCAATATCTTGAGAGAGGTTAGGTGGGTGTCCAAGTCAATAATCCACTGCTCCGATGCGATCTTGAATCTCAATGGGGTCATTGTATCTTGGACTAAGCTTTCCCTTATGCCAAAATCTAATTACATTATTCCACGATGATAGTTATAGGAATACCATGTCTCCAACCTCAAACTCTTGGTCTCATCGATGAGTTTCATAATAGCTATTTTGACTACTATGAAAACCCTTGATGTGGTACTAAATTGTCTTAACCATTTCTACCATTTCCTCAACGATTCTAGGATTGTGTATTCTTTGTTACCCTACATCATCACAACATGTAGGTGTCCTATAACTCTTCTCATAAATTTAATCATAGGGAGTCATTTGGATGCTCGTGTGGAAACTGTTTTTGTAAGAGAACTCATCTAGAGGGAGATGTTCATCCCCTTCATCCATTGATGTCCATTGAGTATTCTCTCAATATGTACCTATGTGTATATATAGTATACACAGATTGGCCGTATTTTTTATGGTGATAGGCCATTATGATGTTTAAATCATTATTCAAAGTGTGCTAGAGACTCTCTTACAAGATAGAGGTGAGTCTTAGATCTCGAGAAGATAAAATATATAGTGGTACTCAATACATCCTGACCACTTCCCTAATCTATATTTGTGAAAGTAGATATTATGATAATTCCTATCATATCAAGATTAAGTGTAAACTGATTGTATGTTGATCCACTAAAAATGATATAGCATAATTCTATTTTGATATCTTTTGAAGACCAGTGATAAAGTCCATGGTGATGTTTTCCCATTTCCATGTAGGTATGGGTAATTGTTTCATCATCCCCATTTATTTTTTTCATTCTTCTTTCACTTGTTGATGTATATGGAATATTGATGTATATTCTCTAATCTCCTTCTTCATATTGTCCCACCAATATTGTAATTATAAATCTTAATACATCTTTTTTCATGTTGGGTGGATGGAGATGGTTGTGCTTTGTGTGTCATCCAACAGCTTGTTCTTTAACTCAGGATTTGATGGTACACGTAGTCTTGAACCAAATCTCACAACACATTTATGATTATTATTGAACTCTAAGGATTTCCCATTCCTTATATCTTCCACATTCATTTGAATTCTCACATTAACTCTTTGATCATCCTTTAACCTCTCCAGAATAGATGGTTGAGTAGTCATTTGTGAAAGGATTTATGATGTTCCTTCCTTTATAATTCCCATGTCCAACCCTTACAAATATAAGAACATCATATATCGATAAATTATCATCAATGTCAAAACTACAAGTTCCTTTCCTATTAGAGTGGATACCACTTTATTCTCATTCCCATAATTTTAGTCGATTTTGCAGTCATAGTAATTGATCATCTCTAACCATTTTTATTAGGCCATATTCAACTCTTTCTATGTGAATATATACATGAGACATTGGGATCCGTATTTATATCATTATTCTATGAAAATAGAAAATACCACCAAATTTTTAAAAAGAAAATCACTACAACCAACTCTATATTATGTGTAGGGTATTCCAATTCATCAAACTTGAACTTCCTTGAAGTGTAGGCAATGATTTTTTCATTTTTCATTAACACATATCCAAATACATTCTTTAAAGAATATATGAATAGCACAGAAAACTCTCTAATTGTGGGTAGTTTGAGCACATACATAGTGATAAGACTCTTTTTCAACTCCTTGAATCCTTCTTCACATTAATTATTCCAATTAAACTTAACTTTTTTTTTGAGTTAGTTTAATGAGAGGGAATGAAATTGGGTGAAATTTCGCATGAATAAGTGATAATACCTAGATAACACATGGAAACTATGGATATCTGTCATAGATGTTGGCTTTGAACATCATTAAACTTCTTCTTCCTTCAAATGGTCTAATTACATCCCATTTCTTGTGATGAGATTCCCAAATAAATATAATTCCTTCAACCAAAATTCACATTTACTATACATAACAAAATGCATTTCCTTTCACATGTTATTTATCACAGTATTAAAATGATCCTCATGCCCTTTATTAATTTTAGGGTATATTTTAATATAATATATAAATTATACAAAAAAAATTCATGGTTATCTATAAAGACTCTATTTATCATTCCTATAAAGAATGTTGTAGAATTTCTGAGTTCAAAAGGAATTACTGTGATTTCATAGTGCATGTACCTTGTATGAAAAGTAGTCATGGGGATATCCTCCAACATCACCCTAACTTGTTTATATCTTGACATCAGATCTAACTTGGAATAGTATTGTGATCCAAGTACCAAATAAAACAAATCGTTAATCTGAGGAAGGGGTTACTTTTTCTTTATCGTGACCTTTTTCAGCTCATGATAATCATTGTAAAGGACCATTGATCCATCCTTATTCTTGACTAAGAGGACTGGTGCAACCCATGATAAAGCACTCGGGCCTATGTAACCTTTATCCGGATTTTCTTTTTGTTGTTTCTTTAGCTCTACAAGTTCCACAATAACTATACTATTTGGATTCTTGGATAAAGGTAACACCCTAGGTGTAAGGATGAATAAAAATTAAACATCTTGGTTGGGAGGAAGATTAAGAAATTCCTCTAGAAACACATCATCATATTCCCTCATAAATGGATCTGTATTCCAGGATGATTCATTCCTTAGACTCAACCATTTTACTAGATACTCATTCTCATTGTGAAATAATATCCATGATTGAGAATATGGTGATAATAAATATTCATCCTTGTGATTATATTTTTATAGAATCTAAATGTTATTTACAATACAGAGTTTTATTTACTTCTCATGGAAATTTATGTTAACTTTATATATGGGAGGCCAGTCCATGACCAGAATTGCAACAAATTCCACCAAATAGAGTATGACAATGTTTGAATTGAAATTAATCACATAAACATTGACATGGGAAGAGTAATATACTTGGTATACAATAATTTCCCCATTTTCAATTTTCACTAATATCTCTACTAACACGATTTTTGGTGGTGTATGAATAGTTGTACTAATCATTTTTTATATGAAGGATTTATAAAAACATAATAAAAAAGAATGTTTTCTATTTTTCAATGAATAACTAACATACCTATCACCACACCATTATTAGGATCCAATTCTATGGTAGTGATGGAAAAATATTACCCTTGTTGCCTTAGATATTGTTGGATGTCTCCTAAAAACCATGGCATAATGCATTGGATTAAACATTTCATTGGTTCCATGAAGTTGTACAAATGATAACTAGGCAAAGGTTTGGATGGATTATTCCTTTCCTCTATGACAGTAGCAGTTTTCTTCTGTTGGGAATCACTGGATAGGATCCCATCTATCCCTCACCTTAAACATTTCATCATTCCCATTAAAAATTTCTCAAGTTCCACTTTTTGTACCACTAGAATGTGGGATGTTGAAATTTCTTGGCATAGTTATATATATCTATCAGAGTTCCAAAAATGATCTCCACATTTCTCTTCTTATCCATGTGATACCCTGAGATTCAAAGATCTTCATTTCGACATTGAGGTCACATCAAACAATTTATTCGTAGCTATCAATATCATGGATCACTAGGGCCTTCTGTAGGCTAAATTTTAGCCCACCAATGAAGCGAATATCCTTGTATTATGGGGTAATAACAAAGATGGAGGTGTATCGTACATGTACTCTCATGTTTTCCTTGTACACCCTAGTAGATTCGTCACCTATTTTTATGAGGTAAAAAAATCCAAATCTATTTTAAGACAGATTGGGTGGAAATATATTATCAAAAAACATTTTATTGAAATACATACACACCATTTCATCAATATATTCTATAGGATTTATATTTTGGATCAATTTCCATCATTAATCAGGTTCATACTCTATAAGATAAACAACCAAAATATCCTTCTCCTATTCAGATTATTGAATAATGAAGAAGATATTGTCAATAGAGTTGATCCATTATTTGGTGATTAAGGGATCATATGATCTATTAAAAGTTGGATGATATTGTCACCTGAAGATATAGATTGAGTATTTTTCTCTTTTAGGAGGATTTTGATGCTTATTTTGATCTAGGATTCTATTCAAAACCTTATTTATCTAAGAGAGTGTCATTATGAATAATGTGAGTCCTACTCTAATCAGGTTGGGTATATCATAGGGATAATTATCTCATTTATCATCACATTGATTTGTTACCAAATTCCCTTTATTTCTATCAATTTCCTAGAACAAAAATAAAATAAAATATGGATATATTTAACATTTAAACCAAGAAATTGTAATTTAATGACATTAAATGGATAACGTATAACATAAATTTATTTTCCAGTCTTATGGATTTCTAGGCTTTATTCTTTGTTATCCATAATCTATTTCTTAACACATCCTATTATAATTATTTTTTACTCCCTTAATAATGGTTAGAAATGAGATTAGGAATTACCAATTAATATCCCCATGGAGTGTCAAAGATGGTGAATCGTAAGGCATATTGTGATGAACCAGGTTACCCCTAGTCAGGCCTGAAAAACCAACTTCGTATTTTTACTCCTAGGTATATGTATGGTAGATACTCATGAACTTGTACTATCCAGATATGAATTTATTTTCTTGGTTAAAAACATAATCTATACTCACCAAAATTTTACTTATTTATTATTATACATTGTCTTATCTCTAAGAATTTTTTTATATTTTTATAATCCTAATCCAAAAAAATAACAAAACATTTCCTATGATGCCAACTATAATAACCCTTATCATTATTAATCAATAATACATGATTTTATTAATTAAAATTACACTTAACACAACATGCAAGATCAAGATGTTTAGTGTATTTAGGAATAAGTTACATTGCATCACAACATTAAAAATGATTTACAATATCTTTACTAAAATTTCTTTAACATGATTGAGCTCAAAAATTCATTTGATAACCTAGGGAAATTCATAATAAGATGGAGAGACACAAATCCCAGTAAGTGAATAAACATATATTAACATTATGATAATAATATTTGTTACACATGGCATATAAATGAGGCATAAAGGAACATGAATAATAAGGAATGATATACCATCATGGTGGAAAATTCCAAAAAAAATAAGTACTCCCCTATCCCAACATGGAATATCATTATACTAGAAATTACTAAATGCATTGGAGTGCTATAAAATTCAAAACACACTTGTCACTTTCATTACAATCTCATTCTTATGTGTGCCCCATAGATTGTAAAACATGGATTCATTCATCATAATAATTTATTCCATGATAAAGGAGTGTGGAATAAATACATGTATGTCCCAAATTAAAAGGTATATATGTATCCAATTTAACACCCTTGATATGTAATGGGTATAAAAATCAATATATAAATTGTTTTCCATGGAAAATCATTATGAAAGTTTGGAAACACAACGGTGTAACATAAAAACTCATAAAACGGGTTGATAAGAGAAAAAAGGGTCTCTTGTCATTTGGATATGTAGTGTAATGTAATGGGGACATGTCCAAATATTTATAATTATAAAAAAAACACATACGATAATAAATAATCTTGAATAGAAAGTGAAAAGAATGGATTCTTGCGAAATTTGGACACGGTAATAAGTGTACATTGGAGGGATTAATGAGATAGAAGGGTTCCCTGGTCTATTATAAATTATAAGGGAAGTATGGTGGTGGTGATAAAAGATAAAACATAATTATTAATTGAAAATAAATGGTCATAATAAGATAAAAACATGGATAAATATGAGAATGGAAAGATCCCTTAAATGAATGTGTAGCTCCAAAAGCATGAAAAGAGGCTTATTGGGAGCATGGGGTGTCTTGGGAGGATTATAGAAAAGATATAGAAGATTAAGGATCTGATATACGGATTTTTAGTGAAGAGAAGTGGTAGAATGGGTGGGTTTATATAGTAAATGATAGTGGAATTCTTTTCAATTTCACAAACATAGGTTTGGGACCCTAATAAAATATTCAAAACCAGAAACTGTCACATGGTTTTCTCACGTGGTTTTTTGCTATGTGGGATTGTTTTCATAATATTATTAAGAAAAGGGATAAACATATTAAAATAAATACCCTGATTATGTGTAGGTGAGTCACACATTTATATAAATAAATTAAAAACTATAAAATGTTTTGGAAGATTCATAATGGATTAATGAAATTAATAGTTTAAACATAAAATAAAATTAATTTAAGGGGAAATATATATTTTCTTAAGGATAAAAATTATAGTATTTGAGACATAATTTTTGGTTCATTATGATGTCATGAAACATATTTTATATTTATAAGGTATTTAATTGTGTACCCTAAAATTCGAATGTCCCACAAAATTATGAATAAAATTATGAAAAATTCAACGTTAATTATTTTTAATATTCAGATTCCAATAAAATTTATTCATTTTATATAAATATTTATCTATATATTTGTATTTTTTACTTTTAATATAATATTTTACATTTATTGAAAAATTCTGGGTTTTCTACAATAATAGTTTTTGAACACTAATAAATATTTCATTTCTCTTCATAAAAATTTTATGATAATTTATAATTAATCAACCGTAATTTGTAATGAATTTTTTTTAATATACTTTTTATTTTAAATATCAATTAAATTATCAAAATAAATCCCTTAAATGAATTTGAATATTACCAAAAAATACAAATTGATTTTAATTAAATCAAAATTGAATCATTGATTAAGTGACAATAAAAAATAAAATAAAATCATTATTATATAAAATATAAATATTATTATTATTACGTTATTTATAAATATCGATTTTTTCACTGGAGTATTCAATAAGAGTATAGTGTGCGACGATGATAATGTTATAGGGTTGTTCGACAAAAATGGTTTGGGCTGTGATCTTGATGAGATTGAACTTATCCCATAAATGGTTTCTCTCATGCATAAGATATTGGATATTAGCCTGGGTTTTTCAATGGATATTACCTGTGATTCTATATCCCTTGGAATCTTCGATAAATGGGACTCAATCGGCGTAATCCTATTGGATGAGACCACAACATCCTCACTCTATGTCAATTGGATTTGTTAAAGACCAATATTTATATTAATAATGTGATCATTATTTAATGAAAATATTTAAAATGATAATATTCATAGTAATCATTTAATTTTAAATATATATCCAAGTAAGTGAACATGTTTTCTATAACCATATTACATAAAAATACATTTAATCAAATCACTTAGGGAATCTTTATTTATAATAGTTTGGGTCAATAAAATATGATCCATGGATAAAATCATTATTATTTATTTAAATGGATTATGTTTATTATGGATTGATGTTTATGAATTCTTTTAATTTTCCATGCATTATGACATGATTAAATATTTATGACACTCATATGTATTAGTTGGTTTTGGTATAATGAATGATTCATGATTCTAAATATGATATAATTATGGTTTTTATTATTTTATGGGTGGGACCTATATATCCTTCTAATGAATTTGGTAATTAATTATATCTCATGGGATAAAAATGGAAAAAATTTCAACAGGCTTGATCCATAATTGGAAAATAGGAATGTTCTGATCCACAATGGGAAATAGGTGAGTTCTGATGATCTTATTAATTAACAAATTCATATGAAAAGGTTTTTATATATGTATGTTGGTTCCATTATTTAATCAAATAATATTATGGTTCATGATTTATTTATGGTCCATGGTTTGGTTAATGATAATGTTTATTCAATGAATCATGTTTATGATCTATGATTGGTTGGGTATGAACTTCTTTTGTTATGTTCTTGTTCAAAAAACCTTAATATTGTCATATGATTTCATATGATCATAGATTGATATATACCATGATTATCTTGACTGAGAATAATAGCTCAGCCTTTTTTATGTTTTATTCCCCATATGATGTCGAAACATTTTGATAGGTTATTCATTAGAGAAGTACTATGTGATAATATCTTTATGGAAGATGTTAATGATCTTTCATAAAATATAATGATTTTATATTTAATCTCCAATGACTCTAAACCTTTATTATTATTGAATTGTGTTTTTTATTTAATTGAATATTCATGTCAATATATATAATATTATTCTATTCAAATATCTATCTTTAATACAATTAATGATTGTAGTTTTTGTTTAAGTTTTAATAAATTCAACCACAATTTAAAACATGGATTCATTGTTTTCATTCATATGAATATACTTACAAAATTAGGGAAAAATGATGGGCCTAGTGAGCATAATTATTTCTACATGATCTATTTATATTAAAAATTTATAATCCCTGGACAGAAATATGTAAATATATAATTTATTATTATAATATCTTGTAAATAATTATTTTATTCCATGATAATAATGAAATCGGAAATAGTAAATTATGTAATTATGACCTAAAAATGATAATGAATAAAACCAAAAAAATTAAAAAAATTAACATAGATGATTATAGACATGTATATAAATATGAAAATTTATTATGTGATTTCTAATCATGTTTCATGATATGAATAATCATAATATAATTGATGATAAATTATAATGTCTCTAAAATTTAGAATAAGTGAATCAATATGTTTGGGTAACAAATATTTATTCTATATACTGATAAAATCTATTGGTTAAATATAATGGATTATTATAAGGAAAGGTGAATTGATACCATGTTAAGACATAGAAAATAGAAAAAACGGTTTTGTTAAGGCTAAAATGTAGTTACAATTTTGAGAAATTTACTTCTTCAATAAAAATAAAATTGTCATGAATATGAAGTGTATGATATTTTTTTAAAATTAGAACTAATCCAAAGACCTATGATAAAAGACATTAAAATTATAAATAACTTATATATAAAATTGAAATTTAATTATATTTCAATGAAACATAGTATACTCTATAAGGATATCATTGAGGTGGTATAAAGATAAGAATTTAACCTAGTCTAAAAAAAGTATCTGATTCATTGAAATTCTATCATGGTTCAGTCTAATTCTAAATGATGGAAATACCCAACTATTTATAGGCCTTGATACCATATAATAATCATCCTTGTTATTTAAAAATATACCAATATATTTAATGGAATAATTACTATGTAATTTGATTACAAACATCTACATTGCCTCCATGAATTCTGATGGCTGGGATGTTAATAAATCTATTTCCCAAATGATTCACTATGTGATCAAAACAATTACTGCATAAGATCCTTTCAATCTTTATGGTTGAATAGACATTTTATGTAGAACCATTATCCCATGTGATGAAAATAACTTTTATCTGTGATATTTTTTTATCTAATACAAGAATTCACGACATCATAGACCAATGAATGGGTGATATTTATATTTCACAAATATTGAGTATATTATTTCTCATAGTGACCCATCCTAAAGCTCATGATTGGTGATGAAACACTTAATAAAAGAGTTACAACGCATCATTGTCATATTTTATAATATAATAACACCATAAAAATTAATGATATTTTAAAAAAAATTAATTTTATTTCTTTTATAGAATGAGAGGCACACAACAGATATTAATCAAAATATGACACCCTAATAACAGATTATTATATAAATGTGGACATTATAACATAGCCATTATGTTGTAAAGTGTGAATATAATATATAATTTTTAAAAAAAATATTGTATAAAAAAGTGTAAAATAAAATCAAATATTATATACTAACTAAAAATAAAAAACAAACATTTGAATGAAAATGAAATGTTTTATGAAAACCATCAGTTTTCCAAAAAGGTAGATTAGTCTCATTTTGAAGTTGCAATTTAAATATAATTTTTACAATATATATATAATTAAATTTGTAAAATTAACATAAATATTGAAATCAAACTATAATAATTAAATTAGTGTTAATTTTGGGGATTTTCTAAAATAGTTTCATTTGTCAATGAATAATGAAAAATTATGATTTTAATTAAAATGTGTCATTATAGTAAAATAGTTTAAAATTAAAAATTTACTTTAAATTTGTTATAAATGTAAAATTAGTTCATTTAAAATTTAATTTGTAAATATTGGGAAATTTTAATCAATTCATTATGAATTTTTATATAAAATTCTTTTCGACTTTTGAAGGTTTTTCTTTTGGAAGCTCATTTTTTTGACAGAACTACTGGATTTATTTCAAAATAAATTATATCCCTTATATAATTTTATTTTGTAATTAATTTTTTAATCATTTTTAATCCTCATAATTTATATTATCTAATATGTTTTAAAAAAGTTATTACCTTAATTAAAATTGAATACATAAAAAATTATTTCTCATGGTTAAGGTAAAAACAAGTGTCCTATAAGGATAAAATAAAAATATAATTGATATAAATTACCCCAAAAATTTCAATGTCTTATTTTAGGGTCATATTTATTCTTTATCTCTTTTAAGGTTCTAAGGTGGTACATTTTGGAGCATTTTTATTGAGAAAAACATGGGTTGAATTATTCAATTTAAAAAATTCCATGTTTTTCCTCTCTCCCACTTATTAAAGGACACCCCTCACCTCTCCTTTAATGACATACAAAAACAATTGGATAGTATAATACCATATCAAATAACATCCCTACATAACTCCCCATATCCTATAATCATTTTGTGGTTGGAAATCCAACAATGGAATACTTTTTCTCCAAACCTAAGGACGTTTTATAAAGAATAGGTAACAAATATAACTGATTGTTTTATTTTATTTCCTCTTCCTCCTGCATAAAATCATATTAAACAATGATTATTTAATAAAATCACTATATTACATATGTTTAGGTGTTTTATGCAAATTTAATGACCAATAATGTAACGTTCCTGACCCAAAAGCCACTAAAATGGTGCTCTGAGCCGGGTGGTTACATGACCTTAAGCGCACCTCCTCGTATGCCAAAGGCTGCCGAATAGCAGCTGGGGTCTATGGGGTCATGTGGGGAGAATATACCCCCTTTTATTAGATAAATACACAACAGAAATAAACCAAATAGCGAAAACAATAACCAATAAAGAAGGAATATGTATAACAACCATTTCCAACAATAAATATGTCATGCCATACTACATGTGCAAGAGTGAACAAAAACCCCAAATAAGGACAATGGCCAAAATCCCCAAAAGGTCCTGACTCCATGTCCAGATCCTCCACCAAGTGCTACCCATGTCCACTCAACAATCTTGCAAGGACCCTTGCCCTTCTCCTGACCTGCAAACATGAAGTCTACTCGGGTACCCAATGGAAGCCCGGTCAAGGTTTGAGTACAACTCAATAGGCCACAAAAAACAGTGTCTACAAAATATCCATTATAAACAATTAGTGCATGTAAAATGAATATGAATGATAATTACCAAGTAATTACTTATGGTTCCATTAACAAGTTCAGGGCCAAAGCCATTTCCACTTCCATTACCATTCATTACACCCAATTTCATCACTTACAAATTCATCACATTTCCATGGGTTAATCACATACATTATGTTACATGGGTCTATGGACAACAATCACATGAAAGAGGGTTAACACATCGTTATCCTATCTAACTAGGACTAACCCCCTCATAGAAACCACATCCTCACCTCAAAGCCTTAGTCCGGGTGGATGCAACCATTAGGAGAATAGACCTTCACTCCCCTTTCCTAACCCATGCAATTACGGTGGAGTTTAGAACCTCAGTCTTAGCTCAACCCGTGGGTGTAGATCCTCAAGTCATACCCCACTCTAAGAATCCATGTGCACATGATTATATATAAAAGTAACCATAAACCATCCAAACCATTGCCCTTTAGAAAACACTATTCACAACACCCCACATGGGAATCCACATCATGCCTTAACCCATTAACACATTACCATTTCACATCATTTAACCATTCACCCAATTTCCACGTGTTATGAATAACTTGCTAAGCATTTAGCACTAGACCCATAACCTATCCATTATGGTCTTTAATCAGTTTACACATTAACCCATTTAACACATTCATCATTCCCATGATTCAACCATTCATTCCAACAAGTTTATCAAGGGCTCTACAATTCACTACAACAAGGTCACTTGTTTAATAACAATCCCTAAACCTAGTAAAATCCTGCACATCCCATGGATGGCCCTAAATTAGGTCAACTTCATCCCAACACATCCCACGAGGATCATGAGGGTTCCCATTAGCCATTTTAAACATCACTATTACCAAACATGCCGAGGTTATTCAAAACATAACCAAGGGGAAACAAGAAACACAACTAAGAATACACAAATACCCAAATAACTATGGGATATCACTTGTAGACCACTTACCTTGAAACTAAGGTTGAATGCACTCTCAATTGAGTTTTTAGACCTCGATCTGACCAACCTTTAGAGCTTCAACCTAAAACTCACCCAAATGATAGGGTTTTAGAGCTTCGGAACAAGAGGGAGAGAAGATAAAAACCCTAAACCAAAAAGAGTAGCAAGGATGGGATTAGCCATACCTAGAGCTTCGATCTGCAACCAACGGTGCTCTAAATGGTGAAGAATCGAAGAAAAACCACCCTTGGGAGGCTTGGGTCGGCCAAGTTCATCACTGGGGCTGAGAGGGGATGAATGGATGAAAATCCTGAGTTGGGGTTTAAAATCCCAGAGTGGAAAATTTGTAATTTTTCCCAAAATTAATAGGTCTCACGGTTTAGCTACACGGTTTGAAAAATCGTTCGCAAACCATGTGCATGCTACATCCTCGAGGAGAAGGGTTTCACGGTTTACTTTGGTAGGCCGCACGGTTTTCCCTGGTCGTGCGCAGGCCGTGCGCCCTAGCCTGTCTTGCCTATTTTTCCTTTCTACCATGCCCTGAGACCCTGAAACACCCCAAAGGCCTCTCATACTTTCATAAGACATCCCTTGAAACCTGAAACAAGGGACTCAACAAAACCATAAAAAAACATACCTTCCAAAAACCGGGATCTTACAATCTCCCCACCTTATAACGGCTCTTCCTCGAGCTGAGTTCCCAAGCCTCGTTGCTCCCCCGAAGAGAAGAGTTCGGGCCACTATGCCCGCATATACAATTCATGCTCCCAAGTTTCATCCTGAACTTTCCCATGCTTCCATAGTACTCTCACTAATGGAACAACCTTGCCCCGCAAGATCTTTTCACTGTGATCCACCACACGAACCAGATGCTCCTGAAAGGACGCATCAGCCTCAAGCTCCACATCCTCAACATCAACCACGTGAGATGGGTCAGGGTGATACCGTTGAAGCTGCGACACATGAAACACATCATGCATCCCACCATACCGCTGTAGAAGAGCCAATCATTAATCCACTGGTCTGATCCTCTCCACAATCTGAAAAGGTCCCACATACCTAGGCACCAACTTACCCTGCTTTCAAATCTGACGGTGACCCAACATTGGCGACACCCGAAGGAACACTTTATCACCCAACATAAACTCAAGATTTTTACGCCTCCGATCTATATATGAATTATGCCTACTCTGAGCCATATCCATCCACTTCCAGATCAACTTAACTCTCTATGTATTCTCCTTCATGATACATGGCCCCAACAACCCAGATTCACCTGCCTCTAGCCAACACAACAGAGATCTACATGGCCTCTCGTAGAGTTCCTCAAATGGTACCATCTGAATCATACCCTAAAAACTGTTGTTGTAGGAAAACTCAACTAACAATAGTTTCCTCCCCCAAGAACCACGAAATTCCAAGACACAAGCTCTTAACAAGTCTTCCATCACTTGGATCGTACGCTCCGACTTCCCATCCATCTACGGGTGGAAAACCATACTCAAAAACACTTGCGTACCAAGTGTCTTCTGCAACCCTTTCTAGAAACGCGATGTGAAACGTGGATCTCAGTCCGAAACTATCGTTCGTAGAACACCATGCAACTGCACTATCTCCTAAACATACAGCTCACCCAACTGGTCAACTGTAACGGTCTCTTGAATCGGTATGAAATGAGTCACTTTCATTAACCGATCCAAAACCACCCAGATTGAATCATTCTTCTCCGGCTTCCTCAGAAGACCCATGAAAAAATCCAATGTTACATCATCCCACTTCCATTCTGGAATGGGTAATGGATGCAACAAACCACCTGGGCGTTGATTCTTAGCCTTCATCTGCTGACAGGTAAGGCAACATGCCACAAAGCCCACATATTCCTTCTTCATTCCAAGCCACCAAAACTACCATCGGAGATCACGGTACATCTTGGTCAAACCAGGATGCACTGCCCACTTTGATGTAATGAACTCACACATCAACTCTTCCTACACACACTTTGGCACAACCACATGATCACGAACATGAACAACACCTTCTACGTCGATGGCCCAACCAGAAGGTAGCTCCCCACCTTTCAGATTTTCCTTCATGGTCAAACACTCAGGATCATCAATCTGACCTTCCTTAACTCGACTCAAAAGTGTTGACTCCATCATTAAGGAAGCAAGAGTTACCTGACCATTCTCCTCCTGCACCTCCAGATGCATCTCTACAAACAAAGTCATCACCTTCCACTCGGTGCTAGACTCCTGAACCACCTAATTCTGAACCTTCCTACACAGAGCATCAACAACATTGTTTCCTTTTCCTAGCCTGTACACCAACTCAATGTCAAATGACTGGAGATATTCAACCCATCTTCACTACCAAAGATTCATATCCCGCTATGAGAAGATGTACTTTAGGCTCTTATGGTCGGTAAACATGGTAAACCATTCTCCCAATAGATAGTGCCTCCAGCACTTCAAGGCGTACACTACTGCAGCCAACTGAAGATCATGAGTGGGATAGTTCCGCTCATTGGGTCTCAACTTCCTCGACCCATGAGCCACAATCCACTTATCTTGCATCAACACAGCCCCAATTATGATTCTGAACGCATCACAAAATATGACGTACTTCTTACCTGGCTCAGGTAAGATCAAGATAGGTGTGGTTGTCAATCGCTTATTCAACTCCTGGAAGGTGTTATGACAAGCCTCAGACCACTCGAACCTGATTCCTTTCTTGGTCAAGCCTGAGAGTGGTGCTTCAAAGAGATAGAAATCCTGAATAAACCTTCAGTAATACCCTGCCAAACCCAGAAAACTCCTAACATCCGAAACACTATTGGGCTACTCCCAAGATACAACTACCTGTACTTTCTCTGTATCCACTGTCACACCTGCGTCTGAGATGATATGACCCAGAAAATTCACCTCACCTATCCAGAATTGACACTTTGATATCTTGTCGTATAGCCGATGCTCTCTTAGCTTACCCAAGATGATATAGATATGTTGGGCATGATCGTCGT
Source organism: Viscum album (assembly GCA_963277665.1). Lineage (NCBI taxonomy): Eukaryota > Viridiplantae > Streptophyta > Magnoliopsida > Santalales > Viscaceae > Viscum > Viscum album. Next base: position 498,008,046 of record OY728132.1, read on the forward strand.
GAGTTTTCGAGTACACTAAGATATCGTCAAAAAAGATAACCACAAATCTATCTAGATAAGGATGAAATATTTGGTTCATCAAATCCATAAACACCGTCGGTGCATTGGTCAAGCCAAAAGGCATTACCACAAACTCAAACCACCCGTACCGACTCCAGAAAGCTATCTGCGGTACGTCAGAAGACCTCACTCTCAACTAGTGATAACTTGACCTCAGATCAACCTTAGAAAACACTAATGCACCCCTCAACTGATTGAATAGTTCATCAATTCTTGGGAGAGGGTACTGATTCTTCACTGTCATCTGGTTCAACTTTTGATAGTCAACACACATCCTCAATGACCCATCAGTCTTCTTTAAAAAAAGCATGGGAGATCCCCAAGGAAACAAACTAGGATGGATAAACCCCTTATGCTCCAACTCCTCCAATTGAACCTTCAGTTCCTGGAGTTCTGTCGGTGCCATTCGGTATGGGGGAATAGAAACTGGCTCCGCTCCCAACATCAACTCGATTGTGAACTCAACATACCTCTTGGGGGGTAACCCCGAGAAATACTTAGGAAAAACGTCTTGAAACCGATCCACTATAAGAGGAAAATTAGATTGTTCCACTCTTTCATTATAATCATGAATAAGACATGCCACTCGAGTCGTGAGTCCACTCATCTATTGAAAAAACGGCCTCACACACCGTGCTCGAACATCCCATTCGCCACGGTGGACTTAAGCCTCACTCTCAAGAAACTTGAATGATAATCTATGATGATAACAGTCTATGTGCACCCAATACAACACAAACCAATCCATTCCCAAAATTAGGTCAAACCCTGACATCTCGAGAATGAACAAATCCCATGGAAAATGATTGCCACCAACTTCCAATGCACATCCCTTGCACTGCTTGATATCCTCAAACCGCACCCCCAGCGGAGTGTCAATTGACATAACTCTACACACCCTCTCCATATGTAGACCAAACGCTACCACAAGTTGAGTAGAGATAAAAGAGTGTGTGGAACCTATTTCAAACAATGCACTAGAACAAGTACAAAATATAAGGATCATACATCGAACAGTCGATGGTCTGGCTTGGCCATCACCAGGCACAAACTGAACTGCCTAAAGCTAAACTACACCTCTACCCTAGGCTCTTTCCTGAGTACCCTGTGCTACACTGCCCTGATGGAATGAGCGATCTTGCCCTAGAGTCCCACGTCCGTGGCCCCTTCCAGTACAACCCGTGGAGCTCCAAATGGTTTCCTGATACAGGGAAATTGATCCCCTTCCTGTATCTAGTACCTATCTTCTACCATCATACTTTCCCACCTTCTGTGGTTTCCTACAGAACTTCTGCACATGTCCCATCAAGCTGCATGAACGGCACTCAACTAGAGGTCTATGACACTGACCAAGAATATGTCTCGGCCTACTACACTAAGAAAAGAACACCTAATTTCTACTCTGATAGTCTGACCCTCTCTTATAGCCACATTGCACACTTCCTCCATGCTGTGAACTCTCATGGCATCGCTTTCGACCCTCGGTAGCTGCACTACTCGTCTGCCCCACTCGAACCACAAGCCCACTACCTGATTCTCCCTTCAGGTTTCTTTATGAGATCAATGCCTGATCTACTACTTCTTTGAACCTCTTCAAGCAAAATATGTTTACTTGAGACCTGATCTCATGTCTCAGCCCATCCTGGAAACGATTTGCTACCGGTGCCTCATCGCCTGCTAACACTGGGACAAAGAGTCTCAAATCAGTGCAGCGACTAGCATAGTCAATCACCGATAGCGATCCCAGAGTCAGGCTCATAAACTTTGTAGCCCGCTCCTGCCTCAATGTCTCTGGATAAAAATTCTCCAGAAACATTTCCTGAAAAACCTTCCATGACATTCCCTCAACCTGCTCGATTTGAGCCTGAATGTCCCACCAAAACCTTTCCTGGCCCCGAAACATAAAAACGGCCATCTTTACACACTTTTCAATAGGGTTCTCTGGATGATCCAGTATCGTCTGGACATACTCTAACTAGAACTCTACTGCCTCGGGCCCACCCTCTCTAGTAAAGGTCGGAGGGTTCTATAGCTGGAACTCCCTGGTCAGATCAAACATACTCGATGTAACCCTCCCTAGGTCCTAATCCATCATCTGCATAAGGCGAGTCAAGTTCTCCCGTAACCGGTCTTCTCTACCTTCATGGATTTCCACATTTTCATGTTCCTCTACTATAGGATTATTCTCAGCAATATCCTCTCGTTGCTCAACTGGTAACCGATGTCGTGGAGGCATTTCTCTACAATTCCAAGCATGATATTTATAACGTGTACCAAAACACTTTCACGACCCCATCAAAAGCTCTTTAATAGCTAAAATAACCCATTTTAATATACTAATTTAACTACATTAGCACCTCAAATTCCCCACCCCGACCATCCCTACTGTGGGACATGGTCCACATGGGGTAAACAACCATGCACTACCAACAAACTCACACAACATTTTACAAAACATTTTCCACTTCATTTCAAACCATTATGTTTCATTAAACATCCTTTAACCACTTGTTTTATTTCATTCTTCTCATTATTTCGTGGTTTCATGAAATGCATGATGCACCCTACCTTCCTGCCTCACACACCCATCCCATGTGTGTGCCTAACACGATGCATGACACCTATCTCTCTAGGTGCCTACAATGATGCATGAATGCAAATCATTGTGCCGTTAAGGCCACGAGCCAAATATCATAAAATAGTCACATCAAACCACATGTGCATCACCCAATGGTGAAATATCATCAACTGCAACAGCACACAACCAAGAACAACATTTCCCACCCAGGGTGACATGGGTTTTCCCTCGTACATGGGTTAGCTAGTCCCAAGGATGAACTCATTACCAAGGCCCAACACATCTTAACCCTTGGAAACCGATCCCAAATAAAAAGAACTCATAATAGGAGAAGAAAGACCTCCTCTAATACCACTTTGTAACGTCCCTGACTCGGAATCCACTAAACATGTGCTCCGATCCGGTTGGTTACATGACCTTAAGAACACCTCCCTATACACCAAAGGGTGCCGACTAGCAGCGGGGGTCTATGGGGTCAAGTGGGGAGACTATACCCCGTTTTATCAGAGTAAGCTACAACATAAATAAACCAAATAGCAGAAACAGTAACCAATAAACAAGGAACATGTATAAAAACCATTTCCAACAATAAATATTTCATGTCATACTACAAGTGCAAGAGTGAACAAAAACCCAAAACAAGGACAATGACCAAAATCCCCAAATAGTCCCGACTCCAAGTCTGGATCCTCCGCCAAGTGCTACCCATGTCCACTCAACTATCTAGCAAGGACCCTTGCCCTTCTCCTGACCTTAAAACATGAAGTCTACTCAGGTACCCAACGGCGGCCCGACCAGGGTGTGAGTACAATTCAGTAGGCCACCACCAATGGTGTCTTCAAAATATCCAGGATAAACATGTAGTGCAAGGAAAAGGAATATGAATGAAAATTACCAAGTAATTACTTATGGTTCCATAAACAATTTCAAATCCAAATCCATTTCCACTTCCATTACCATTCATTACACCCAATTATCATTACTTAACAATTCATCACATTTCCATGGGTTAATCACATACATTATGTTACATAGATCTAAGGCCAATAATAACATAAAAGAGGGTGAACACATCATTATCCTATGTCACTAGGACCAACCCCCTCATAGCAACCATATCCTCACCTCAAAGCCTCAGTCTGGGTGGATGCAACCGTTAGGAGAATAGACCCTCAGTCGCCTTTCCTAACCTATGAATTTAGGGTGATGTTTAAAACCCCAGTCTTAGCTCAACCCGTGGGCATAGATCCTCAAGTCATACCCCACTCTACGAATCCATGTGCACATTCTTATATATATATAAGTAACCATCAACCATCCAAAACATTTCCCTTCATCAAACACTATTCACAACACCCCACATGGGAATCCACATCATGCCTTAACCCATTAACACATTACCATTTCACATCATTTAACCTTTCACCCAATTCCCATGTGTTATACCTAACTCACTAAGCATTTAGCACTAGGCCCATAAACTATCCATTATGGTCTTCAATCAGTTTAAACATTAACCCATTTAACTCGTTCATCATTCCCATGATTCAACCATTCATGCCAACATGTTTATCAAGGGCTCTACAATTCACCACAAAAGGTCACTTGTTTAATAAAAATCCCTAAACTCGGGAAAAGATGGCACATCCCACGGATGGCCCTAAATTAGGTCAAGTCCATCCCAACATATCCCACTGGGATCGTGAGGGTTCCCATTAGAAATTTAAAACATCATTATTACCAAACATGCCAAGGTTATTCAAAACATAACCAATGGGAAATAAGAAACACAACTAAGCATACACAAATACCCAAATAACTATGGGATATCACTTATAGACCACCTACCTCGAAACCACAGTTGAACGCACTCTCAATCAAGTCCTTATACCTCGATCTGACCAACCATTGGAGCTTCAACCTAAAACTCACCCAAAAGATAGGGTTTTTGAGCTTCTTAACAAGAGGGAGAGAAGATAAAAACCCCAAACCAAAAAGAGAAGCAAGGATGGGATTATCCTTACCCGGAGCTTGGATCCGCAACCAACTGTGCTCTAAACGGCCAAGAATCGAAGAAGAACCACCCTCGAGAAGCTTGGGTCATCCAAGTTCGTCACTAGGGTTGAGAGTGGATGAATGGAGGAAAATCCCAAGTTGGGGTTTAGAAGCCCGGAGTGGCAAACTTGTAATTTTTTCCAACTTTAAGAGGTCGTACGGTTTAGCCGCACAGTTTGAAAAATCGTGCACATGGTACTGCCCGGGGGAGAGGGGTTTCATGGTTTACCTGGGCAGGCCACACGGTTTTCCCTAGTCGTGCGTAGTCCGTGCGCCCTGGCCAGTCTTGCCCAGTTTTCCTTTCTTCCATGCCCCGAGCCCCTGAAACACCCCCAAGGCCTCTCATACTTTCATAAGACATCCCTTGAAAACTGAAACAAGGGATTCAACCAAAACATAACAAAAATATACCTTCCAAAAATCGGGATCCTACAAATAACCATATAATTATCCCTAATATGGGCAACACAACTGTTAATCATCTCTATGATAGACTACCGTATTAAAAAAGGGCATAAATTGTATCCCATCATGACTTCCCAAGGATATATATAATGATTTATATAATTTTAAGATATTATATTTATGATATTATAATATTTTTTTTATAATATCAAATATATATTTCCAAAATTCTATTCAATATAGAATATGATAACATTTCTCCAGTGTACGGTAGATTACCACCTTATAGAGTGATGTACTTCATTTATTCACATATAATTTTTATAGAATATAATAAGAATTTATTTTATGATTATATTTTATGTTAATTAATTATTAACCATTGTTTGGAACTAATATATATTATAATATCTTACCTTACCATTGATTTAATAAATGAAACATTGTTTGAGTGTACGACATACTACAGTCTTGTGAAGCGATGTGATTTGTTTTTTTATCCCATCAAAATGATAGTATGTATAAGGGTATTTAATGAAATAATAGTATATTTATGATATAAATATTGTCATGGAAATATTAAATTATCATTACCTTATTTCCATTATAATCCTCCAAAATGGTTACATAACTCATTCGTGCTTACGTCTTCTTGTCTCTATGATTGTAACATAGTTAATTTTTCATATCAATATTTAATAGATTGTTTAAAATGTTTATATTATATATAAAAGTGATAATAATGTAATTTTTACCATTTTTCGATGAATATTTTTATTATCATTGTCCTCAGTCATCCTACCAAATTGAATTTTTATATATTAATTGTTTATTGTGAAAGCACCCAACAGGAAATTAATTGGTTATGAAAATTAATATGAGATTGTAATGAATAAAATAATATCAATAATATGATTAGAAACGTTTAATCCAAAAGTTAATAGTAAAATTCTATTTATTACTTCTTGGGATAAGGAACACATATGATGAATCAGGTGCATGGTATGGGATCATTCAAAAAAAACCCCTTTCTTTAGGTTATGACCATTCACTCTATAAATCACATTATCTATATTTAATGTTATTTAAGGCTTCTAAATTTTATATTTACACCCCCCCTATGCATACATACATTATAAACCCTTTCATTTATAGGATGATATTTTTCTAAATACCATTAATTGGATAAATTTGTTAATAAATCTATTTTGATTATGTAATGAGACATGATTATGAATTCCATTTCATTGCATGGGTAATTATTATGACTATTTATTATGAAAGATATACTTATATTGAAGAAATATTCATGTACATGAAATTAATGTGATTGGTGGCCTCAATATTATATATCACACTAATGAATTGGATAATGTTTTAATCTCATGATATGTCTTGTATGATATTAGGGAGTGAACTGAATCCATTAAGGGACTCTATACACCAAGTGATATTTACTTGGAAGTTATCCTTGACTAATTTTTATTTCACGTTTTATGTTTTTTCAACATTCCCATGTTTCAATGTAATAATTATACAGAAATATATGTGTTATTTATCCACTATATTATTAATAAAAGTTCTCTATTATGAAATCATGTTATAACTTTGACAAACATATAAGGAATCTGTATCATGTTAATTCCCTTTCTAGGCCATTTAGCTCCCCATTTATTTATTTATTCCCCTAGTTAACTCATTCAGTGTTATGAGGTCAAATAAAATTTATGAGCTCACTATGGAGAAGAAATTAAGTATTCTATAATTTAGTTTCATTTTATGTATTATGAACATAGTCTTTAAAATACACATGGCCTTTATGATCCTTGTTTTGTAATTATTAGGTATTTATGACTAATAATCATGTAATATTATGTGTAAAAGGCTTGGGTCACCATATTTGGAAGAAGAAGTATGTTTAATTTATCATTATGAAACATGGATGAGAAAGATTTAGGGAAACCCTTAGTCGAAGTGAAAATATATGATTAATAATGAGGCTAAGTGTAGGGATATCTAATAAAATTTTGGTGAATTATAGAGCGAGTGGCTTCTGAGAAATTACATCACATATTGGATACTACATGTAGATTTTTTTTAAGAAAAAATATATATTTAGTTAATAACTCTTAATAATTATTGTTATTATTAACGCATGAATAGCCTATTACAAGAAAACATTCCGTACGGTACACCTTGTTTGACACTCTCGAAGGATATTTCATAAAATAAACAAACTCTTTAAGAATTATATGAATGGTAAAAAGGAAAATATAAATTTATATTAAGAAATGGATCATGGATAACATAGGTTGAATCCTATAAATTCAAAAGTTATTGAATATAATTCATTAATATGTTTTCAAATTATTTATCATAGTTCCTAGTATATATATTTAATACATAAAAAATAATCATCCATATTTCATAATTTACTTTCTTCAAATGGAGGGAAATAGAAAAAACTAGGTTAACCCCATTTTTATGGATATTGCAATGACTTCCCAAATGAGATTCTTGACTAGATGTAATGATGATTTGGGAAGTTCCTAAATATAATTTTCCATCTAATTTTTTTGAAGAAAAACATGAATCACAAGGAATTCTTGAATCCTACCAAGAAAGATCAAGTTGAGATTGAATCCCTTATGCGAAAATTCCTCTTATATTTAGTAGATCATGAGATCCTTTAAAAATGAATAAATAGATAAAATTTATTTAAAATAAATTCTCATTACTGAAATTATATAAGTAATATAATATTATGATATATTTTAATTTAATGGAGATAAAGGTGACTAATGGTGTATGTCGATAAAAAATAAAAATCCAGAGGAATATATCAAAGAGATAGAGTAGAAGGAATTTAGGATTATTTTTTTGGGAAATATTTTTCTTTAATTCGATGATTTAAAATGTAGATGGATTTCCTTTACATTTTCAACAACAAGATTAGAAATATGATAGGTCATATGAATAATATTTCATAAGATATACATAATAGAAAACTAGATTTTTCATCTCCCTGAAATTTAATGTTGAAAAATTATTTATAGGGATAGAACCATGTCTATTAAAATATATAGAAATGAAAGGCATCAATATATATGAGGATATTGTTTTATTTTCCCATTATGTATATATGGAGAACCAAAAATATTAAGTATCTCATGTGGATGAGATGTAAAAAAATTGACTTTTACTCTAATGTAATAATGGATAAATCTAAGGGTGTTAAAAATGACCAATATTCCAATTTTAAAAAGTATGGAAAAAGAATCCTATAAATTTTATAAAGGTGATAATAAGTGATATTGGTATAGGACGGATGGGAAAATAAACAGTGATTTATGATGGGAGCAAATAACCAATGTGATGGAAGAAATAAATAATCCTACCAACCCTACACCTATTTTACAATGTTACAACTGTGAGGTAAGAAGATGATAAATGAAAACCTATACTAATAAAATAGTTGTTGATGAAATCCAACAACAACGACATTCAAGTTCAAGAGAGAATGGTTGAGCTTATTCCATCACAACTATAGATCTAGATCTTGAAAATTATGTTGTGACAGGTACAATGGTAAATCTTTTATAAATATCTAACATACATTTTGATTCTAGAGAAACACAATATTTTATATCATGAATTTTTAAATCTATTAAAGAACCACCTCAAAACATGGATTTTTATTTTTAATGAATATGGAAAATGGTTGAATTATTACATACTAAAAATATAACCCATTATCTATCTATATTTTTTGGAATAAATAAATAGGAAACCTACTAAAACTTTATTGGGATTTGATGTAATTATGGGAATGGATTGGAATTCCATATATCGAGTTAACATAAAATTTTGAGAGAAGGGAATAAACCTCTGAATCGTGATTCTCCCTATGATTTGATATAAGAGTGAGGACATGGAAGAATATTTTTTGGTATCACCATTAAAACAATGGATATTCTTTTCCTTGTTTTTGATCATATCTTAATCAAATGACTAAGGCTAATGGAAAAATCATTCTTGAAGACAATCCCATTGTGAGGTATTTTTCTGATATATTTCAAGAAGATATTCGCAGACTTCTTCTAAATATAGAGGATGAATTTTAAATTGAGGTTATACATGAATCTTATCCAAAATAAAATACTCCAAATATAATGAAAATTATTTGACATGAGGATATAATAAATAAAATACACGAGAATATAGAAAATGAGTGTATATTCCCAACTACTTCACCGTGGGGTGCACCGGTCTTATTTACCAGGATAAGGGATTGGTCAACATTATTATTCATTTATTATCATGAGCTCAATAGAATCATAAAAACAAATATCACTTACCATTTATATATAAAAAATTATCAACTATGTGGGAATTTTTATTTCTCTATGGTTTTCATTTGGCTAGGATATCCCTAATTAATGGTGATGATGGTATAAATAAAAAAAGTACTTTTCCAAATTGGTATGGACACTAATAGTTTAAATTGAATTATTTGGAACTGAATAGTGTTCGATAATTTGGTATAGTCGTAATGAATATAGTCTTTAGGGATTACATAAAAAATTTGTTGTAGTCATTTTAATTGATATTCTGTTATACTCCATGAGAAAAGAGGTTCTTAAGGAGAAGTTGAATATTATGCTTAATGAATTAAGAAAGTAGAAGATATATAAATTCACATAAATATGAGTTTTTGATGAAGGATGTATCATTTTTTGTATATTAAAAACATAAAATGGATACATTTAGACCATTCTAAGATAGAGGAAATAAATGAATGTCCTAGACCAGAATCAGTAATTAAGAACCATCATTTCATTAGACTATCTGAGTATTACTAATGATTTTTAACAACTTTTACTTTTGATATTCAAACCCACTATCTCATATCTCATAGGAATGAGTAATGTGTCTCCAGACTAGTGAATGTGAATATATATTTATGGAGCTGAAAAAGGGGTTTATCACTGCACCATTACATACAATACCCTCTTTTGGATAAATTGTTTTTGTATACTATGATGCTTTAAATTTGGGATTAGGTTTTTTACTAATGTACAATGATAAATTTAGAGCCTAAAAGTCATGTAAGGTTAGTTTTCATGAGTTATTTATCCAAAACATGATCTAAAGTAAATTTTTAAGTTATTTTCATTAAAGTTCTAGTGAAATTGTCTTTATGAGGAAAATTTTGAAATATCTATATATATATAAATCATAACATACTCAAATAAATATTCACAGATAGGAAACATAAATAGAACCAACAAAGATGGTTATTTCATATTAGGGACTAGGACTTATGAATCCATTACCATCCTCAGAAATAACACAATATATAATAAGAACTAAGTAGAAAAGATCATGTGATTTTATCAATGACTATATTTTAGAAGGATCCAATATTCTAATACATTCAATGGATAGATATGAGAATAGTAAATGGATATTTATTCTATCTAGATCAAATATATGTTCAAATATCCATTCTAGAGATGATTAAGGATGCCTAAAATGTAGATGAAGTTCTACAAAAAAAGGTAGTTAATATGATAGAGGTCAGTATTTTTGAAAACATGGTTATAAGGTTTGGAACCTGAATTTTTGCGCTAAAAACCTTTTCTAATGTGGGAGATTATAGATGATTTATATAGATCATAATTCACTATTTATCCAAGAACAAAAATGATGTATGATGATATATGAAAAAACTTCTGGTGGGGTGAAAAGGAAAGGGAGATTATAGAATTAGTATCTAGGTGCTTAGTATGCCAACAAGTCAAGGATATATGAAGAATTTTAATGGTTAGATGAAACCATTTCCAATACCATTATCAATATGTGAAAAAATAATCATGGATTTATTCATAAGACATAATTAGACACCTAAAAGAAATAACGTCATCTAGGTTGTAGTAAATTTTCATACAATGTTAGAAATTTTCATTTTTATAAAGCAATATCTATAACTTGATTGACTCGCTGCGATATCCATAAGGGAAGTTTCAATATTTCATGGATTTCATCTTTATTATTTATTTGGTTGTGATTTGAGGTTTACATCATGGTTATAGAAAATAATTCAGTAGGAGTGGGATATATAAGTAAGTTTCATTAATTCATATCATACTATAATGGATGGTTTGTCTAATAGAAACATCCAAAATATAGAAGATATGCTGAAGTGTTTTTCAATTTATTTACTAGGATGTTAGGAAGGGAACATTATATTGGTATAGTTATCATAAAAAAACAATGTGCATTATAGAATACAAGGGAACCCTATGAGGTTTTTTATTGTTAGTGGTGTAAGACTCTGACATGTTGGGATAATGTTAGAGAATGGATGATGATGGGACATGACCTTTCCTAACAATCGATAGAGATGGACTAACCCATTTATATTAACATGAAATCTGTGGAATGTCAATATAAATTATATGCAGACAATAATATATGAGAGATAGTGTTTGAGACCAGAGAGAGGGTGATCCCCTATATTTCACTATAGATGAAATTCATGGAGTTTGGGAGTAAGTGAATTCCTAGTCCTATATACAATAGTTAATTTGAGATATTTTATCACATCACTATGGTTTCTTACTGACTATAACTCCCTTGTAACCTATCTAATGTAAATTTTGGGTTCCATGTATCACTCTTGATAATAACATACCAGAACCCTCACACGTATAGAACCCATTGGTGATACCATTGGAGAAATGCCTTTAACATGAGGGGAAGTTTTTGAATATATGGGATTGTTTATATAATTTTTACTAAAATAAGATAACTCATCAGGTTAATGTGTTTTGGAGAAACCAAAAGATTGAGGAATTATATTGGGAGCCGAAAGAGGTAATGAAGACGAGGTACCAACATATTTCATCACCTTACTATGTATTTGGAAAATTCAATGGATAAATTATTTAAGTGTAGAAGAATGTAACAAAAAATTACTTTATGATATATATTATTTTTTTAAAAAACTGTATCCCTTCAATACCTTGTGGTTTTACAACTCTAGGTCTAAACCGAATGTGATAATCAATATAAATATTATTATTCAAACATAACCATTATAACCTAGAAGATAGGTCGGTGGATATGAATAAGAATAAGTAAATTAGGAAATAATATATTAATTAAACATGTATAAAATAAATTCAATTGTTATATACTATTTATATATAAAAGAATATCTATTTTAAGGAAAATGAAATGTTTTCTGAAAAAAATAATTGTTTCTAAACAGTGGTTGAGTTTCACATTGAAAATATAATTTAGGATTATTTTTATCTATTTTTAGAAAATTTATTTTTCAGAAGTAACTTCATTTTTTATATCATAATATCATAATTATTGTAGGGTTACTTTTTGGGTTTTTTAAAAAAGAATCATTTTTTGATGAATAGTGAAAATTTCTAATTTTTATTAATATCTTCCCTTTCATTTAATGAACAACCACTAACAATTTTATTTCAATGAGGTTTTAAGAATAAAATTGGATTATTTATATATTTATTTATCCAAATTAGATCATTTTAGTATATTTCATATTGAATTCTTATATAAAAATCTTTTAATGTTTGAATGTTTTTCATTTGGAAACCCATTTTTTCGGTATGCCTAAAGTTTAGTTTTAAATTATATTATTACACTTAAATGATTTTAATTTAAAACATTTATTCCATATTTTGAATTATAATAATTTAAATTATATAATATGTTCAGATTATTTTTTTACCATAATGAATAATGGAAAGAGTCAAATTTTGTTGTCGTTGAAAATGTAAAAATGGGTTTACCATGGGTTAAACCATAATTGTAATGGTTAACAATGAATTAAAAAATATATATATTTTACACATAATTTTAATATTTCCTCCATAAATATTTTAATTATTTAATATAGTATATTTTTTATAATTTAGTCATGATTATTGTGTGGGTGAAATTCATTCTTTTCAAAAATTCCAACAGTCTCCTCCCCCCCGCCTATAGAAGTCCACCGACTCTCTGCTCTTTTAAAAACATAAAAAACACATTTCGTTATCGAATAACAACCCAATTAACATAAAAAACTATATAAACTCCTCATATAATATTTTTTTGGTTAGAAATTTAACTTATAATGGATTTTTCTAAAAATAAAAATAAGTATTTCGACGATGATGTAACATCTTTATCCTTGAATTTTGTTTTTAATTTCTTACACCACCTACTAGGAATAAAATTCAACAATTATGATATAAAAATTTCATTATAAATCATATTAATAAATTTTATTATGTTATGGTCATGAAATAAATCCATATCCCCCACCTCAAATAAGAAAAAAAATTGTTGATCGTGGGTACGACAGACTATGGCCTCACGAATAGATGTCATTTTTTTCCATCACTACTTATCATAGCTTGATATATTGATTTGTCTAATGATTATTTATTTTATTTATGGTATAATTAAACTTATTTAATTATAATATCATATATAACACCTTAAATTCAATTCCATAAGAAATATGATGATGTCACCCATGTAGACGGTGGACTACCAGCTTGCAATGCGATGTTATTTGTTTTATTATAAAATTTTCATGAAAAGTAATATGGATTAATTTATTGTTTATATATTATATTAATAAAATTTTTACCATAATTAAATATAAAAATATCATATAATTTACTATGTTGTCTTTAATCGAATAAATGATATAATAATTTAGGTTTATGGCTCACTACTATCACACGAAGTGAAGTGATTCGTTTTTATTATTGCATCACATGTAGATGGTAGGAATTTTACATTTATCTTTATAAGTATTATGAATTAACTATCTCTTATTCCTCATCCAACTTACAATTGTGATTTTTTACATATGAGTTGTTTATCATTATATCATCCTACATAAAGTTAATTGGTTAAGTAATTTAATATGAGATGGTAAGGAATAAATTGAATGGAATAATAATCAGGAAAAAGTTTGGTATTAAATAAAATAATTATCTTAGGTTTATTATTTCGGTGGATAAAGAAGACACATAATGAATCAGGCTCATGTAATTGTATCTTTATGACCCACTATTTTCTTCGATTTTTAACCATTCTCTATGAAGAACACTTTTTATCTATTTAATGTTATATAATTCTTCATAATTATATATATATGTATATATATTTGTCACTCAAATGTATACATATATTATTAAACCTTATCTTTATAGGGTAATACATGACTTTTTACCATTTCTCAAATTTCATCTTTTTGAAATCTCTTTTGATTGTGTTATAAAAAATGATTTTGAAAACCATTTATTTCAATGGGAAATTATTTTGTTTATACCTTTTGATTGATATACTTATGCAGATCAAATATTAATGTACATAAAATAATTTTTTTTATGGGGCTAGAATTATATATCCCTTTAACAAATTGTATAATTTTTTAGTCTCATGATATTTTATGTATGAGATAAGGGATTGATCCAAATACGTTATGGGAATCAATCCATAGTGTGATGTTTCTATAAAAACTGTCCTTGACTTATTTGAATGTCATGTTTAATATATTTTATACAGTTCCATGATTCATTGATCTTTTGATACAATGTCCTTTATGTTTTGTTTCCAATTGATTACTCGGTTGGAATGGCCCGAATGCCTTCATTTTTTATTATTTTGATAATCTACCCTTCATGGGGTGAGGTGGAACCCTTACAAGGCCTGAAGGCTTAGAGACAATTACAGGACCCGTTGGTCCTAGAGGGAATCACCCAGACAAGACCACTTGGAACTGCTCCTCCATAGTATATGTCATGATATCAACACTCCACCTTCGTAGGGCTCGTCGGCTAGTTGTCCAATTCAAAGCTGCACAGGCCTGGTACGGATGGCAAATCCATACCCTCTCATTCATCCAAATCTAGTTATCTATGATCTAGTGAATGCATCTACCCTCATTCATCATCTGAATCCTTGTTCCTTGTAGTCAAACTAGAACTTCTGAATTCAAGTGGCCTGAAGGCCTTGGGGTGTCCCTAAGGCCATAACGTGGCCTGAAGGCCTTGAGAATCAACTGGCCCGAAGGCCTTGGGTGGTCTGTAAGCCTTACAGGACCCGAGGCCCAAACTACTGGCCCAAATGCCCAAATTGATGAATAGTTCCGGCTACTACAGTACCGAACAAGACCTACTAAAGTGCCTGCTACAGTACTACTATAGTACCTCGGAAAAGTGCCTCCATGTAGATTTGATATCGGGTCTCTTGGATTCACCTACCGAGTCCTCGCCAATCGGGCTGAGGCTCATGTGCATTCCAATTGATTACTCACTAAACCACTCTAGCATGATATCATGTTATGCCTTTGGCATAAAATTTGTGCTTCCATATCATCTTAATTATCATAGTGGTATTTTGATATCACCCTTTTATATTCCCTATGTTACCCCTGGTAGTTTTTCTATCTCGAATGAAATTTAAAAAACACTATCGAGAATAAATTAAGGATTCATTGTTTTAGTTTTATTTGAGGTTTTATAACCCCATTCTTCTAAATAAACTTTTAACTTATGATCCTTGTATTGTAATTAATGGATATTTACATATAATCATGTACTAATATGTTTTAATGGATTTGGTTTCTATATTTATATTCATGATTCTGATTCTCAGTATGGTGTGAATTCCAAAAAATATACCATAAAAATCATGAATGTTTTTTCGTAGGCAATTTCCTCTCGAACATGTCCAATTTTACTATACACAAAAACCAATATGATACCTATAATTTTGACATGGGGTTTTATTTATTTTTAGATTTCCTATGGGAAACAGGTTCTCTTCCAATGTCACAAGCATGAGTTTTTTCAACTTAATCATTCACTATTTCATTATCCTATAATCTCATCCCATTATAATACTCTATCATTTCACATTTTCACAATGTATATATACATTATTAAAATAGAATGAATCTTTCTATGTCATCTATTGTGTTTAAAAATACAACTTTGGACTGTTACAAATCCCATAACATACCATGAATTGTGTATTGGTAATGAAAAATTCACATTTCATGTCATGTCTTCTTCATTATTGAGAGGATATAAAGAGGATTTCATGAACTCATGGGTTATTCGATAGGTTTTTATAGCTCCCATAGACGTGGAAATAGCTTATCATGAGAATTTAAAATGGATTCAATAGTGTTTCACAAGTTCAACAGTACAGTAAGGACAATATATGGAGAAAAAATAGGTTATCACGGCTTCATTATGATGATGTGGACATGAGAACTTGGGTAAAAATTGTTGTTAAATATGTTTTCATAACTCGGACCATCGAGGTCCACATGATTAGTAAAATATAGCGATGAAACTACCCCTAGCTCGCCTCCATAGGCAAACAGATGTAAATGAGTTCCAAAAATCCATAACTATAATGGGAATCATTTTCGTAATGTATCAGTGCACAGGTACACAGCCATCTCCATGAATAATTGAAGATGAAGAAAAATAAAATACAAAAATATATAGGGTAAAATATATTGATTTAATAACCTCTATTAAAAAAGAGTATTACAACCTAATCTAAAACAAAATGGAAAAATAAAATCCTAGTAAGAAAAGATGTACCAACCAGACAATAAGTGGAAAAGAAACAATGATAGATACTTACTCCAAATCTCCTTGTTCGACCACCTTACATGGTCAAAAAAACCCAAGTATCACTATGTTTATCTAACCTAAAACAATAAGGACCCAACTATAAACATTACATAATCTTGAATTAACTCAATAATTTACATTGAGGATATTTTCAGGTTTAGAGTTTTATATAATTAGGATATAACTTACACATAACAAATTGAATGTTATAGGTATACACTTCTTACTCATTTTCCATTTTTTCATAAAATAAAAACTCTTATAAAAAAGAAACAAGTATAGTTCCATGTTTTAGATATCATGATATTTCATTAATCCCATCCTTGACCATATCCATCTTTAAGTCATGTTAAATACATTTTAGAACTTGGGATGAGCATAAAAATCTCAGTAAGGGTTATAAAATAAAGAATGAAATCATTATCCCATCAATATATACAAAACAAAATCTCTTTAACATACCTCATGAAATCATAAGATTTATGAATAAAACACAGATTTCATAAATCATGAAGGAAAATTATGGCATACATAACATAAAAACATTGTAGATTTCACATCAACAAAAGAAGTTGTGTTTGGAATACCCATAATAGTATATTCCCTAAATCAGTTAGTAGAAACATTAATATTTACATCTGTCACGTTACCCATTGCATTGGATAGCTATCTCAGGCTCACCCACCCTAGGATTATCATGGAACCACCCGACTGCGTAAATAATGCCCAAGAACTATCACATAATCATAAAACATTAAAATATAATAAATGAAAGAAAAAACATCCACATTGAAATCGCATTATATCATTTTAAGATATTAACATAATCAATGCTTTCTCAAAACCATTTTCAATTCCATATGAAATAACTAATAAATAGATTTTTGAATCAAAGTGTATCATACCAATTTGAAATGTTTAATGAAATTAATATTTAAAAACATTAATGTCCATATTAATAAATCCTTAAAACCATATTAATAACATTTACATTAACGATAATGATTTAGAAAAATAAATCTTCAAAAATTTTAAAATGGTGTTTTAGTGAAAAAGTCTCATAAAACATGAGAAACACTTGAATAAGAATAATTATTGAATAAAATCAAAAAAAAACATATAATAATAGGGGAATAATTATATCCATGACATAATATGTCAAAGGAATGTATATGCATCTTATAGGATAATAAAGGTGCACAATATCAATATATGCCTCAATGAAAGGAGACTAAGACATAGTCTCTTACAAATATTGTTTCATTAGATTAAGGATAAATAAATAAAATAATTATGTGTGAAAATATGAATAAACCAAATATATGTTGATATTAAGTTTAAAACAATCATATTTCATTCACACATATTCATAGCATGACATAATCATGAAGTAGAATTTTAACCTGAAGAATGGATATCATTTTACGGAGTTCCCTTACATCATGTCTAAAATGACTGGTTTGTTCCTCGTACTTACTAACTAATAAACTGAAGTTAATTTATACTTGCTTAAAAACCTTTTTCATTTTTATTATTCATTTTATATGAGATATTTCCTACTATAAACATTAAAAAATTATTTATGTTAATAATGGTCGTTTTCTTGATATTTAGTACTTGAGTCAAAAATGAACTTCTTATTATTACATGTTGTCTATGTGGGAAGATATTCATTATCTCTAGAATGATATTAATGATTTATATATCATATATATCGTATATATCTAGTATATATATTTATTTATAACAGTACGTAACATTTGGAGATTAAAAAAATAAAGTCAAACTAGATCCAAAGTTATTATATATAACTAGTTATGGAGGTTTTTTGAGAAATTTTTGTTCAAAACCTAGGACTCATTAAAAATTTATATATCTACCATTATCACATTCAACTGATATGTAACAACATTGCATGGAATAAAAAAATTAGAGGAACATGGAAATTTTTTGAGGTATTTTGAAAATATAAGCACTCTACCAAGAATATAATGGTACCTCACACTTAATAATGAGGAATGGAATTAATGGTATTAGTATTTCAAAGGTATATATTATTATAACAGTTTTCCAAAAAATTTAACTTAGAATCACTATTTAATTGATTCATTTTCTAATATTAAAAGTGAGGTATTAAGAATTAGATGGAAAACAATTGATAAATATTTAAGTGGGAAGTTGAATAAAGGATGTGTGTGTATATTGATTTTTTAGGATTATAATGTTGTGGTATTTTATCAATGATATTATAGTATATTTTAAATTTTATGAGGATATGAAAACACCTATGGATCAATATACAGTAGGTTTTTTTTTCAAAATTTGGAAACATATACCAAATAAAATCAATTCCTTTAAATAACGATTTAGTGTAAAGGTGGTATTATTTAGAGATAAATAAACCATTGTGTTAATATTTTCTTAATGATAATAGTCAAATAATATTATTTTATTTTTTGGAAAAATAATATATATAGAAAACTATAATGGTTAAAAATCGATTTGATTATTAATGAAATTTTTTAGGATGTTCATATTATTATTGCAAACATTATAGGATCAAGGTGAATTATGAATATAGTAATAACATAATTGTTTCAATTTATAATTATTTTATAATAATATAGTTTCTGAAAAATAGACAACCCATAGTCTGAAATACAACCCATCACATCCGGCATGGTAATGGGGCTTGATCCCATAACCAAAAGGTGTCAAGGGTGATACACCTACCACTGGCCTATGTGATTTTCTAGTCAGTATATCCTATTTTTACATAAACTATTTTATAGATAATTATTAAGTTGTTTTTGAGAATCATATTATGGGATGAACACTTTTTTGGGATTTTGAATCAATTAATGAAACTTTGGGATATATTTGTTGAGTTTTGATAGATTCTTGATATATATTTAACCCTTATGTTTAACATGAAAAAATTTATTTAAGGAAGAATGCATTTAAATTTTGTAGACATATTTTTAATGTTATTTATAACCATTAAGTTTCATATAATCTTTAATGTTGATGTAATTATGGGTTATTACAATTTTGGAACATATTTTTTTTCTCTTATAGATAACCATGAAATTGAAATATGATATGGTGATTAAGGGATTAATTTTATTTCATAAAAAGATCAATATATTTATTTGGGAGAAATTATATAATTATGTTTAAAAAAATGTTATTATATATGGGATTTTATTTGAGGAATGAAGGTTAAATTATCTCCTGAAAGGATTTGTGATTTTAATGTGCCTTTATGGTGATTCATGTAATTTATGGAAATGATTGGAAATGATTGGATATTATATTATTAAAATAGATACATTTTTTGGTATATGAATTTATGAGTGACTAGAGTTGATAGGAGATAAAAGTTAAATTAATCTCAAAAGAATATCTGATCAAATGGTTTTTATTTTTGGGTTTAAAATCTTGGTCATGAATATTTTGATTAATTTTAAAGATAGTTATTTAGTTAATTTTATATTACCTTCATAGATATTTTATATCCTTTACTAAATTCCTTTAATTGTCTTAATCCCCATAACATTTGAAAACTCTTTCACTAAAAGTTAGCATAAGATGGAATTTCATTCTCCCACATTAATCTATAAATTATTTCTAGCAACCCAATTTAAAGAAGTTGATTGTGTGATATATATAATACTATAACTCAAATTTTTTTTGAGAAGACCTAATATAAACATTCATATATTTTACATCGTTTTCATAACTAAAATTATACAACTCATAAATAATATTGTAATATCAAAACCTAAAGGTTATGTGACATTGTATATTAGCTACGTAAACCTCTTATTATACATTATTTCTATAAATTCTCCCACAAACATATCTAAATAAAACATCATTCTACACATATTCTTGTATATAATTTTATAGGGAATTATAAAACAAAATATGTGGTGATCATAAATGATTAGAAAGTGAAAAAAATAAAAATGATTAATAAATGGTTAGATAATAAGAATTTCATAAAACATAAACATGGTAGAAATATATTATTAAAAATATATTAATATCATAATATCATAAAAATATCCTTTTAAAATCATAATATTTATGCCATGTCCTAGAAACAAGTAACAATTAACCTCAAATCATGGAATCATAACATAAGAATATAGAATATAATAGGAAGGTGGATCAAGAATAAGGATATAAAATCATAACATATATCAAGGTTAGTTATAAATAACATTATTATATAGTGGATCAAACATAATTACCATTTTTCCCTAACATATTGGATCATGTGACACTACCTGTTTCCTATATTAGATTGAGAAACACGATTTTTTTTCATAATTATATCTTGAGATATAAATTTTTAACTAATAAATTGGAAGGTTACATGGGATCCCATCCATAAAATAATTATTTACTATACATATTTGTGCCATATGAAAACAATCATTCCCCATATCAAGAAAATCCCATAGAAATTAATTTGGTTTCATAAAATTTCTAAATGGTATCGCATTGTCATGACCCACCTTCACCAAAAGGAGGGAAGGGACAGCAGATTGCTAGACCCTTCCTTCTTTAAGTTGAAGGAGAGATAATGACCCCCGAGACCCACCTTCAATAGGACCCAGAGTGGCGACTAGCACCAAGGGTATAGAATCGCACACAAGATGGAAGGCATTACCCTTTTTATTTTAATAGAATCGAGAGATAAGATAGAAAACCCAACCACAAAAAAGCTGAAAGTAAAGGGAAATCCAAAAGTAAACCATTCCAATATGCATGTTCAAAAGTAAGGGATACAAGCCACAAAAAATCCAAAGGTAATGTACCAAGAAAAGGAAAACGAAAACAACTTCCCCAAGGTCTGAGCTAGTACGGTTCCACATGATCCCTGAAGTCCTCCTGGAAACCTGAAAACAATTTTATATACTTAGGGTGAGCATACATGTACACTCCGTAAGGAAAACCAAAGACTCTCATGCACAAGTGGAGAGGCATTCAAATACCTTGTGAGAAAAGAAAAACAAAGCACCTAGAAAGGAAAAACTATCCACCCAAGCCTCACCAAGGCACACTCTACAAATAACGCACAGAAAGTAAGTATAGTATTATTACATAGATATTTGGGTACCCCACGCAACATTACCACTGGTTATTGAAGACATTCTATGCATCAAACCAATCCTGCCATTCTCACCGTAGTCCCACTGCCATACCCCGCCCGCACACACCTAGGACATAACCGTTATCCTGCCCGCAGACACCTGGGCCACAACCACCATGCGTAACCACACCCGCAAACACCTTGGTCAGAACAACTACTGCCACATCTGAAGACACCTGGGCCTCATCTCGAAGACACTTGGGAAACAACCTGCCCGCAAACACCTGGGCCAACCACCACAACTACCCTGCCTAAATATTCTTATGCTAATAATGGACCTTAGGCCATCACGGCCTGCCCAAAGAGTCTTGGTCTATTCGGGAAAGGGAGCATATAAGGAGCTAATAACCATCCACTCATAAGAGTGTTATGAAAAACACCCCCCCATGAAATGGGGTGTTCGTCACTAAGTGCTCTACTTGGGTGGGCTGCGAATAAGAAACATGAGAAATACATATATATGTATTGGTAACAATCACTCACCCAACCTAGGGTTTTCCAAATCCAACCTAAGCACAGACACATTCGTCACTATCCATTCATAAAAGAAAAGCACAACACCCACGGCCAACTCATTTCCAGAACCAATTCCCTATTTAACCCATTCTTATTTCCATGCCAAGTTATCATGTTTAAGTAAAATTATTCACCACTGGACAACTAAAAAAAATAAGCACAAGACAAGGGGAAAACTATATCCATGCAGCAATTTAAACATTCACACCCGGTTCTCTTGTGAAGTTACAACAAAAAATGGATAAGTGAGTTCCTTTAATGCACTGGAGCCAAAGAAAATCCCACAAAGGGATAAGTGAGATCCCTCGAATTAATGGAAACAAAGAAAACCCCAAGACATAGCCTCATGTACCCAGCACCAACGTTTTCTCAACAGAAGAGGATTCCACCCCAATTCGTGACACAAGAAGAGGATCCCATCCTCACCCGCATCGCCCTAGAAATCTAATCCCCTGTACAAGAAAACCATAAGGTCACCCGAATTCAGCCCGTGGAAGAAAGCAAGCAAACCACTACTACCAACAAAAAGCATTCCCAAGCAGTTATTTTAAGATTTAAAAGATTTAACACACTCCATGGTTTCAATTCCACTGGGCTTAAACTAGGGTTATCATAGAAAAGGAGTTGATCCTGGTGCTTTCAATTTATTTGACTAAATATACGTAATTAACCAATTTCCATTATACAACACAAGGACGACAACCAAAATACAATACATTTAAACACCATAGGAGGTATGATTTCATTAGTGAACAGAGAAAACCACCAACGGCCATGATTTTTAGTAGGTGAAATCCCACACAAATCAGAAATCATTAATCATGAAAGAAGAGAAGACAGACTAGCATCATCGATCACACCCCTCCCCTTAATTATTTTAAAAGTCCGTTTGTTATCTTCATTAGTGTTGGGTTCAACCATTTCTATAGAAGTAGTAGAGTACCCACCCCGCATGATACACAGAAGGGAGAGACGAAGGAAAAAAATACCTACTTGATTGATCAAAGATCGATGTTTTTCTTCATGCGCCAGGAACAAGGGATGTGTGGCTTGCAGGGGAGGAAATATGTGGACTCCAATACGTGCGGTAGGCTCTAGCAGAGGCGCACCACAAGCCACATAATGAATGACTCTTGGTGCACCAGTGGAGAAGAAAGAAACTCAACTGAGAAGAAAAGGAGAACTCTAGAGGGAGATATAAAAAGAGTTACGGGATATGGAATTTCGAACACTGGAAAAACGGATCGTGGTTTCCTACGTGGGTGGACAGTTACACACGATGGAATTAATGAGTTATTTAATATCAACCATCGTGGATGTTTCTCAGTATTCTTAGGAATCAAATATGGGCTTTAAATGACTTTAAAAAGGGTATTAAAATTAATTAATGTCAAAAGATACGTTACAGGAAGAGTCGGGTACTGGAAAAGGTCACGGTGCCACAGTCACGGTGTCACCCTCACGTTGCCACCATCACGGTGGAACTGTCATGGTGGAGCCGTGTTTTTGTTAAAGTAATGTCTAGCGGGTCCAGGCCATTACATCAGATACCTCTCAAACTATTATCACCCTCAAGAATTAAAACCAGAACCAAATAAAGGAGAGGGGTCTGAACAACCACCTCGGAATATACCTCCCAAGAGTGAACCCCTACGACACATAGGAACACCATCCCTTCTTAATCAACCATTCAACATTAAGGGGTCATGCTGTCCAGTCATACAGGTTAGGGAGTTTCTCCTTCCATGTTAAAATACTATCTGCTTTGGGCGACACTGACTCACCCCCACAGGTTCAATCGCATCTGCCTTAATGCGTCTCGATTAGGGATCGGGTTCTCCCCTCCCCGCAGTCATGAATTTACACATGCATCTAGAGAAAAAGAAAACCATACATTCCACAGTTAACAAGGTAAAGGGCTCCATCAACCAAGGATAAATAGAACATAACAAAACTCAGAACAGATCTGGGTACTGGGCGTGCATTTGCGCCTCCCGTTCCCAGGTACTCTCCTCAAGCCCACCATGTCTCCATAACACACGAACCAACGGGATGGTTCATCCACGAATAACCTTCTCCTCACGACCCTCGATCATCACTGGTCACTCCACGAAGGTTGCATCGTCTTCGATATCAAGATATCCCTAGTCGAGGATGTGTGAAACATCGTGCAGATATCGGAGAATCTATGAAACATTGAAGACATCGTGCACCCTTTGTAGATGTGGTGGCAATGCCAGCTGATAAGCCACCTCGCCGACCCGCTGCAACACCTCGAAGGGTCCGACGAACCCGGGGGATAGCTTACTTCTCCTGCCAAACCTCTGCTGCCCATGCCGAGGGGAGACCTTCAAGAACACATGGCCCCAACCTCGAACTCCAAGGGCCTCCTCCTATCATCCGCATATAACTTCTTCCGGTCCTGATCCGCCTTCATCCTCTCTCATATAAGTTTCACCTTCTCTGTTGTGCTCTACACCACCTCCGGGCCAAGGATGCCTGCCTCTCTGACTTCCGTCTAGCACACGGGTAAGTGACATGCCCTTCTGTACAAGGCTTCTAACAGATCCATGCCAATGGTAGAGTGGTATCTATTGTTATAGGCAAACTCTACCAGAGGCAAGTGCCGCACCCATGATCCCCCGAAGTCCAGGATGCATGCTCGTAGCATAGCTTACAAGGTCTGGATGGTGCACTCTATCTACCCATCTATCTGGGGGTGGAAAGTAGTGATAAGGTGCAACTGGGTGCCAAATGTATGCTGCAATCCTCTCTAGAATTTTGAAGTAAATCATGAATCCCTATACGAGACTATGGACCTCATAATTCCATGAAATCGCACTACCTTATCCACATACCTCCGTGCTAAGGCATCCAAGGTGCCTGACTCTCTGATCGCCAGAAAGTGAGCCAATTTCTTCAATCGGTCCACCACTACCCAGATAGCATCGCAGCTTCCTTGAACCTTGGGTAGCCCTATGATGAAATGCATCGAGATGTCATCCGACTTCCTCTCGGGGACATCCAAATGTTGCCAAAAACCACTTGGAACATGGTGCTCAGCCTTCACCTACTGAAAAACTAGGCACTTGTCCACAAACTCTTCCACCGCCCGCTTTACCTCAGGCCGCAAAAACTGGCCCCTCAGACCCTGGTACATCTTGGATACTCCTGGGTGTACCGCTAGGGGTGATTTGTGGAACTCACCAAGAAATATCTCGCGCATTACCCCCGGAACAAACATCTTCCCCCAGAAGAGCATATGATTCTGACCATCCCTTGTCCACCCTTCCGGAGCATCACCTTGACCGACCCAGTCACGCATCACTTCACTCTCTGAGTCTACCCAATGATACTCCCCCACCTGACATAACAGAGAACATTGTACTTTCATCTGATATAGGAAACCTCTACCACTATCTATCCTCGCATCCAGGGGCAGGGCATCCAACTCCTCCAATGCTCTCCAAGAGTCTGCTGACTCTCGGACCGCATCCCTCTGTGACTTTATTCTCAAGGCATTATCCACCACATTCCCTTTTCCTGAAGTGTAGGAAATCTCGAAGCCTTAATCCTAGAGGCACTCCATCCACCTCTGTTTTCGTAGGTTCAGGTCATGCTGGGAGATGATATACTTCAAGCTTTTGTGATCCGTGAAGACCACAAAGTGCTCACTGATGAGGTAATGCCACCACAACTTTAGTGAAAAAATGACCACTATGAGTTCCAGATTATGGGCGGCATAATTACTCTCATGAGGGAATAGCTGTCTAGACCCATAAGAGATCACTCCTTGTCGTTGCATCAATACACACCCGAGGCCTTGTCCTGAAGCATCACAATACACCTCATACGCCATCCCTTCTTCTGGTAATCTCAGTATTGGGGCACTAACAAACTTCTCCTTCAGATTGCTGAAGGCTGCCTTGCACTACTCATCCCACATGAAGGCCTGGTCCTTCATGGTCAAAGTTGTCAAAGGTGCTGCAACTCGGGAGAAGTTGGGCACAAACCTCCGATAGTAACCTGCCAGCCCGAGGAAACTATGAACCTCTTCCACGTTCTTAGGTGCTTCCCAACAAACAACCGCCTCGACATTCGATGGGTCCATCGCTACTCCCTGCTCGAACACTATGTGCCCAAGGAAGTGTACTTCCTGCGTCTAGAACATGCACTTCGATAACTTCCCATAGAGATGGTTTTGTCAGAGGACCTCCAAAATCATCCTCCGGTGCTCATCATGATCCTCCTCTGATCTTGAATAGATCAGGATGTCTTCAATTAACACAACTACGAACCGATCCAGATACTCCCAGAAGACAGAGTTCATGAGTCCCATGAACAAATCTAGAGCATTCGTAATGTTGAACGGCATGACCACAAACTCAAAGTGCCCATATCTGCACCTAAAGTCCATCTTCGAGATGTCTCTCTCCTTCACCCTCAACTAGTGATATCCGGACCGCAGGTCAATCTTCAAGAACCATCCTGCCCCTTCATCATCCTATAGTCTATTCACAACCTGAGATCACCATCTGCCTTCCCTACGAACAAGACTGGAGCACCCCATGGTGATGCACTTGGTCGAACATAACCCCTTCAGATAGTCAATCTGAACCTGCAACTCTCGTAGCTCTGAAGGTTTCATCCGGTAAGGAGCCATCGGAATCGGATGAGCACCAGGTTGCAAGTATATCCTAAACTCGACATCATGTTGAGGGGGTAGATTCGTTACCTCCTCAAGAAGTATGTCCATAAAATCACTGACGATCCCTAGAACCTCCACCATCTCTGCATCCACCGACTCCACTGATAGATCAGCTAACAAGGAGAGGAGGGGTTCCTCTCGCCTGCTGCCCTTCCGGCTACCCCGCTCACTGGTGAAAGTAACACGTCGGCTTCCTAAGTCTGAGAACACGAACCTTCCTCGTAAGCAGTCAATAATGGAACATACAGAGAACAACCAGTCAATGCCTAGGATGACATTTTATGGTTGTATCTTCAATAGTAGGAGATCACTGACTGACTGATGTGGCCCTATCATTGGTCTGCATCCTCGAAAAACATATAAAAAGTCGGTATAACCTCCTACTAGTGTGCTCAGCACCAGTGGCACTGGAAGTCTCTCGGCATCTAGACCCAAGGAATGGGCTATACTGGGTGCAACAAAGTAGTGCGAAGCTCCGATATCAAACAAGGCATATGCAAGCATGCTAAAAAAACTGATCATACCTCGAACGACCTTCGACCCCACCAAAATTACAGCCTCTGCGGCGTGAAACTGCACACGCCCAGCTCCTCTGCCCCTCAGCTGTTGGACACCTCCCTAACCATGCCCTGGTCGAGGACCCTAAAGAGCGCCCTGAGGTAGGCCTCTTCCTGCAACGTCGTCCCTCGGCGGAGCGGGAGCCCGCTGCCACTGCTTCTACTACTGAAAGGGCCTAGCCGGGGACTACTGCGGCTGTGGTGGGTGCTGGACCTGCCCACTCCCACCATAATATATTTGGTCTAGGCCCTAGTTCCAAAGGTTCCCATGGATTCCATAGACGAAGCACCTCGGCACTGATCCCGAAGAAAAGGGGCGGGGGTCGTGGGATTGGAACTGCAACTGCTGGGGCCTGCTCCCTGCCGGTCGAAACCTAGAGGGTCTTAAGGCTGGAGGCTTGTTGCTGAAGGTCTTCCCCTTCGATTATCCTAGCTGAATTCCCTCTCGTGAGACACCTCCCAGCATGTGCATCCCCACTACCACCTCATCCTTCTTCTGGACCTCCAGGTATGTCGGTAAGGAGAAGGGGGTAACAGCGTACTGGAGGGAAGGTCGGAGCACCTCCTCTAAACGTCTCGCCCGAGACTCCTCATCCAGAAAGAGGTCCAGAGAAAATCAAAGAAGATCCTTGAACTTGATCCCCAAATACTTTACTGACATACTCCCCTACTAGAGGGAGAGTAGCTCCTACCTCTTCTCGGCTTTCATTGTAGAAGAGAGAAATTCTGCCTGGAAGTCCCTCTCGAAATCAGCCCAGCCACCTCAGCCACCCTCCTCTCCCCCAGATAGAGAGTCCACTAAAGACTTTTCTCTCCCCACATCTGGATCATGACCAGAGGAACCCAGTACTCCGCCGAAGCTCGGATCAAGCCGAAAGCTAACACCATCTCCTCTAGCCAGCTCTCCGTCTCCATGTCTGAGCTGATGTCCTCATACTTCTCGAGGGTTTATCGCTAGAAAGAACGAAGCATCTTCTACCACTGATCATCCTCCTCCTCTTGGTCAGCCCTCTGTTTGTCAGTCGAGTCAACCTCCTGGGCCTCAATCACCCGCACAACTCATGGTCGTCTCCCAGGTGCCATAGTTGTAAGGTAAACAAAGATTACCTAATCCCATGTAGTGCAGGATATTGTTCTTAAATTTTCCATAAACTTATTATTCATTTTAATTTCCCCAAACACCCTAGAAACATGAGAACACAATTCATTATGATGCATGTACATTTTCTAGGGTCTCTACCCTACAATCAGTGTAGCCTCACTTGGTCGTTCGGTAGGTCCAGAGTCCATGCATCGGATCCTGGGGGCCCTAAAATCCTGTGTCCTAGCCGGTCTTCCCTGTCCTATTTCACACTCCAAGTTTACCCAACAATGTTTCCCTACCATCCCATGCAATCCTCACTGTTCCTAACTACATACTCCATCCAATCTCTCAACCTCTCATCTGATACCATTCTGTCACGACCCGCCTTCACCAAAAGGAGGGAAGGGACAACATATTACCAGACCCATCCTTCTTTAAGTTGAATGAGAGATAATGACCCCTGAGACCCGCCTTCAATAGGTCCCGGAGTGGAGACTAGCACCAAGGGTATAAAATCACACACAATATGGAAGGAATTACCCTTTTTATTTTAATAGGATCGAGAGATAAGATAGAAACCCCAACAACACCAAAGCTAAAAGTAATGGTTAATCCAAAAGTAAACCATTCCAATATGCATGTTCAAAATTAAGGGATACAAGCCACACAAACTCTAAAGGTAATGTACCAAGAAAAGGAAAATGACAATAGAAACTGCCCCAAGGTCTGAGATAGTACTGTCCCACATGATCCCTGAAGTCCTCCTGGAAACCTAAAAAATAGTTTTATATACATAGGGTGAGCATAAAAGTACACTTAGTAGGTAAAACCAAAGACTATCATGAACAATTGGAGAGGCATTCTAATGCCCTGTGAGAAAATAAAACCAAAGCACCTATCAAGGGAAAACTATCCACCCAAGTATCACCAAGGAACACTCCCCAAATAATGCACGGTAAGTAAGTATAGTAATAGCACATCGATATTTGGGTACCCCGTGCCACTTTCCAACTAGTTATTGAAGACATCCTACGCATCGAACCAATCCCGCCATTCTCACCTCAGTCCCACTACCATACCCCACCCATACAAACCTAGGATTTAACTTTTATCCCTCCCGCAGACACTTGGGCGACAACCACCATGCATAACCACACCCGCAAACACCTGGGTCAGAACAACTACTGCCACGCCCGAAGACACCAGGGCCTTATCCCGAAGACACTTAGGAAACATCCTACCCGCAAACACCTAGGCCAACCACCACAACTACCCTGACTGAATATTCTTGGGTTAATAATGGACTTCATGCCATCACATCCTACCCGAAGAGTCTTGGGCTATTCGGGAAAGGGAGTAGAAAAAGAGCTAATAACCATCCACTCATAGGAGTGTTGGAAAAAACACCCTCCCCATGAAATGGGGTGTCCAGAACTAAGTGCTCAACTTGGGTGGGGCACGAATAAGAAACATGAGAAATATAGATATATGTATAGGTAACAAGAACTCACCCAACCTAGGGTTTTCCAAAGCCAACCTAAGAACAGACACACTCATCGGTATCCATTCATAAAAGAAAATCACAACACCCATGGACAACTCGTTTCTAGAACCAATTCCCCATTTAACCCATTCTTATTTCCATGCCAAGTTATCCTGTAAAAGTAAAATTTCGTACCACTGGGAAACTAAAAGGCATAAGCACAAGCCAGGGTGAAAACTACATCCACGCAGAAATTTAAACATTCACACCCAGTTCTCTTGTGAAGTTACAACAAAAAAGGGATAAGTGAGGTACTTCAATGCACAGGAGCCAAAGAAAATCCCACAAAGGGATAAGTGAGATCCCTTGAAGTAATGGAAACAAGGAAAACCCCAAGACATAGCCCCATGTCCCCAAAACCAATATTTTCTCAATAGTAGAGGATTCCACCCTAATTCGTGATACAAGTAAATGATCCCATCCTCACCCACATTGCTCCAGAAATCTAAGCCCCCATCCAGGAAAACCATATGGTCACCTGAATTCATCCCGTGGAAGAAAACAACCAAACCACTACTACCAACAAAAAGTAGGCCCAAGAAAGTATTTTTAGATTTAAAATATTTAACACACTCCATGGTTTCAATTCCACTGGGCTTAAACCGGGGTTATCATAAAAAAGGAGTTGATCCTGGTGCTTTCAATTTATTTGACCGAATATACATAATTAACCAATTTCCTTTATACAACACAAGGTCAACAGCCAAAATACAAGCCATTTAAAAATCAAAGGAGGTAAGTGTTCATTAGTTCACAAAGAAAGACCCCCAAAGACCATGATTTTCAGTAGGCGCAAGCCCGCACAATTCAGAAATCATTAATCATGAAAGAAGAGAAGACAGAGCAGCATCATCAATCGCACCCCTCCCCTTCATTCTTTTAAAAGTCCATTTGTTATCTTCATTAGTGTTTGGTTTATCCATTCCTACAGAAGAATTAGTGTACCCACCCCGCATGATACACTGAATAGAGAGACGAAGGAAAAAAATCCCTACTTTATTGATCAAAGATTGACATTTTTCTCCATGCGCCAGGAATAGGGGATGTGCGGTTTGCAGGGGAGGAAATATGTGGACTCCAAGACATGAAGAAGGCTCCAGTAGAGGCGCAACATAAGCCATGGGAAGAAGGACTCCAATCGCGCTAGTGAAGAAAGAAACTCAACCGAGAAGAAAATGATAACTCTAGCGGGAGATATAAAGAGAGTTAAGGGATATGGAATTTCAAACGCTGAAAAAATGGATCGTGGTTTAATACGTTGGTGGGAAGTTACACACGATGGTATTAAGGAGTTATTTAATATCCCCCATCAAGGATGTTTCTCGGGATTCTTAATAATCAAATTTGGGCTTTAAATGACTTCAAAAAGGGTATTAAAATTAATTTACATCAAAAGATCTGTTACGGGAAGACTCGGGTACTGGAAAAGGGCACGGTGCCACCATCACGGTGTCACCCTCACGGTGCCACCATCATGGTTCCACAGTCACGGTTCCACCGTCATGGTGCCACCATCATGGTGGAGCCGTGTTTATGGTAAAGTAATGGCCAGGGGGGGTCCGGGCCATTACACGCATAAAATGACTTCAACAGTAGATCAATTAATACTTAAACTCCAATCTCCAATGAGGAGTATAAATAAATTTATATAATTATCATAAACATTAATACATAATATATATATATCTTTTTTATATATATAGGAAAATTGAAGAGAATTTTGGGAAAATATTTTTGAAAAATAATTTTTATCATAGCCATAAAAGTAATAGTTATGAGTCACTTTTAAAATTTATATTCATGAAATTGAAAGGGAGATTGTATAAAAACACTTTCAAATAATCCCCAAAAATAAAAAAATTAATTTAAATAAAATCTAGGTAAATAAATTTGTATTTTAAGATAAAAATTTAAGAGGGTGAAAAAATCATCTTTTTTAGATTTTCGATGGCTTTAAAGAAAACCCTACATTGAAGAAAGAGTTAATAATATTATTTTTGAAAATAAATATATATAAATTTTAATAATTTAGAAATTAATACACATTTGGATTTTATAATAACAAAATAATTTATTTTTATAAAAATGAGAAGGGATGTGGGGGATGAAGAGTCATTAGAAAGGATTATAATTACTCTTAACAATCTTATATTTTTGATATAGAGTGAAATTTATTGAAGAAGAATATTTTGATGAAAATATTTAATTTTTCCAGATATAATGATAAAATAATATATATAATAATGAAATTTTGTAATAAATGAATCATATAAGATCATATTCAAGGAATAATGTTTAGACCCAATGGAAAAAAATTGAGTCCAGAAAACCCTTAAAACATTAGTAATTTTATGCCAAAATTCCTTGAAAGTGATAAAATTAAATGAATCTTAAAATGAAATTATTAATAACATAATAATTGAAAAATATATATCAATTAGTCAGTATATACACCTTATAAATGAAAATAACTTCATAATACAAAACATGTCTCAAAGAATGATATTTGAGATGAAAACTCTTACCTTAGATTCCTTCTTGGTTGAACATAATATAAACCATAATATAATAAAATAAGTCTCAATAATAATTTAGTTTATAATATTATTCATATTTATAAGATTTTATATTGATATTTTATATTAATTTATTATATAGCTATTTCTTGTTTTTAGTTTATATTGATCATCAGTTTTGGTGGTTTTAATCGTTCTTTTTCTCTTTGGGTGTAATTTTTTTTGTTTTTTATTCCATGTTCTTGATTTTATCATCTAACAATTTTTAATTATATATTTCTATAAGTACCATGATTGTTAATGACCTTTCTATTTCACTCCATGGGTGTTTCAGACATCATTCTTCAAGATGAAATCTGTAACGAGTTTGTTTGGTAAATTTTAACGAAAAAAGTGGTATATTAATAATGAGTTAAATAATAATATTTATATCAAAAAAATAAATTATTTAATTTTTAATATTATATAATACTATTATCATAAATTTTATACATCTTAATATATTTTCCAAAATATATTTAATTTGTGAAAAATGTCTCGGAATACTAGTTTTTGGGATGAGAAAATTTCTATGATCATTTCTTATTAATATTATTAATATAATAACATATATATCTTTATAGAATCTCAATAATTCCATAAATATCATACTTATTCATTAAATACATTTTAACAACCATCTTTTTATATTGGTGATGAAAAAATGAATTACATCGTTCATGGAGGCGGTGAACCAACCATAACATGGGTGACATTTTCATTATAGAATAGGCGGGTAGAAGGTATATAATGATTATTCCATCAACATAATATAATTTTATTATATTTATGATAATAATTTAATTATATTATGTTTTTTATAATGGATTATTTTGTTTTCTGAGGAAGGATAAAAGGAATATATATGAAAATGAGTGATTATGATTTCTTACTTTACTCCTTAGGATGACTCCTTTTCTATTTGGATTAAGACTTTTAATGGTGGTATTTTTACAAGATAGTAACTTCTATAAAATATCTAATAGTGGTTGGGAATGATTATTTTAGATTTTGGATGATCTAGGAAGCTTTAGGTGTAATCGTAAGTGTCATGGTGAAGGGGACCTTTTATAGGTTAGAGGGATAGCATTTTTTAAATATTACTTTCATAATATAATAAGATATGCATAATTAAATGAAAGTGGTTAAAAAATTGATAATTATACTATAAATTATATTTCTAGGTTTATAAATACCTCATTAAAACATTTATATATGATCTTTCTAATATTATAGACTTTACATATTGATTTAACATTTCTACCTCATTTTCACTTTTAAAATGGTGACTAATTTATATATTAGTAACTTATTTTTATGACCAAAAATTAAATTGAACATAATAAATAATTTTTATATTTTAATTTGAAATATGAAAACATTTTTAATTAATTTAATTTATAAAAGTGAAAAAAAATAATTTTTATTAACAAAATGTATAGGGCAGAAAAACAATTTTTAAAAAAATGTATTTTTTAAGAATAAAGTGAACTTATTCGTATTCAATGAAATGTAAAAATAATTAAATGAGTGTTAATTTATATTTTATATATATTATCAATATATTTCATCATATAAATTTTTTTAAAGTGATTAATTTAATTTATTAAGATAAAAATACATTGTATGTATAAAAATAAAATTCTTCGAAAGAAAGGTATTTTCAACATCAAATAATGTTACTCATATTTAAAAAAAATTATTACTTATTTACTTTTTATAAATAAACACATTTTGAATAAATAAAACCATATAAATTTATTTGAAAATTATATTTTATAAAAAAAATATAAATTAAATATTGAGAACATATATAATTTTCACTACATTATATCATCCAAAATTCTCCTTAGAAAACCCCTCAAGGTCTTTGAATACAATCTAGGAGTAAAATAGATTATGGTGGCAGTGGCAGTTGTTGATTCGGCTTGCATTGATCATATAGTGATTTCCAAAATCATTAACTTCTCATATTGATAATTTCTCTCAAACCGTATTTTTAAATGTTCATCTTGGGATTGGTCTACGGAACCCCCAATTATCATTACTTCCTTTTAATGAATAAAAAATGAGCTCCATAAAGAATGCTCCCAAAACATTATGACATTTTATTATCTTTTCCAAATAGATATCATAATTATGTTACTTCATTTTATACCATTTATTTGAATGTCAACGTTATAATGATCCTATAAAATATTTTAACCTCATTAATATATCATGATTCATTTTAGTTTTCTGTTTCATGTAAAAGAAGATAAAAAATTATTTAACAAGATCCTAATATTACAGGTTGTTATAGTCTATAAAATCAATATAAAAAAATTAAGTTGGCTATAATTGTTTCCTTCCAAAAATTAGAATTTCTCCAGTTGAATTTTGAACTCCTTTTTTTCTCCAACAAAATATTATCCATAATGGGTATAGTAAAATTAATGGTTGTAACAGTATAGAGCTTCCATACCCAAAAAAATTAAGTAGGGTAGAATTATTTTCTTCCAAACATTATAATTCCTCCCATTGAATGTGGGAAATCATTTTTTGTTCACTAGATAAATATTATCCAAAATAGATATAAAAATACCAATCAAAACATTGACTTCAATGAACACCTTAAATAAAGAAGCTCAGACACTCCCTCGATTCATAAAGAAAGATATGAAATCAAATACCAACAATGTTTAATAACCTTCATTGAAGAAAACATTCAAACCTATCATATTCAAAGGAAACATACATTGTTTTTACCACATGGGATGGCCATGGTCATGGTGTTGATTCACTGAAAGTTTTGTGAATTAGTGATCAATATTATGTTTTCCCATTAATAATATCTTATTATATAAGTCATCATCACTTGTTAGATTTAAAATACCCACCATTTAACTCTCACACAGTAATTAAATAATGAAATCAAAGAACACATTATGTATATGGTTCACCACTAAAAATGAGTTGCTTCTACATGGAATGGTATAATAAAACTAATAACCACATCTTCCACTAGGTTCACCATTGTAGATAAAATTATTATTTTATATCCTTGATTCATACACAATAATGTTAACAATGTTGTCTCTTAAAAATTGTCCTAACAATTTTCATTATTTTATTGTACCTCAATGTGGTAGGGACTATCCTTCTTCCAAAAATTTGATTGTGTCTCTAAAATATATAGTTCTCCTTACCTTATTTAATTTAGAATAACTGTGTCTTGTTCTTTCTTCATTATCACACAACATAGGTGTGATGATCACTCACAAATACCTTGTGTGTAATATTATTCTTCAACATACACAATCTCAATTCCTCTTAACCTTCTTCTTCATATTCTTCTTCTCTCTTTCAATACCCACTTATTTGAAAACTCTACTTCGAATTCCTCTTTATTTACTCTCCCTC
Organism: Viscum album; assembly: GCA_963277665.1. Taxonomy (NCBI): domain Eukaryota; kingdom Viridiplantae; phylum Streptophyta; class Magnoliopsida; order Santalales; family Viscaceae; genus Viscum; species Viscum album. The sequence goes on from OY728132.1 coordinate 498,044,363, forward strand.
TTGAATAATATTGTGATACCTCAATTCACGTTTATATTATATGTCATGATACTATTCTATAAGTTCAAATTTCAATTTCAAATTCAAATTTGAACTACCAGTTTTTGTTAATTATATCTCAACTTCTCTTTAACTTATTCCACTACTTATTCGATCTTCAGATCTATCCTGGTGAACTCCATTATAAATCATGGAATTAAATTATATATATATATTTATTTAAATTTGATTAAATTATATTCCATAACTGCTTCTCCCTTTGTGTCTTGAAAAACATTTTCATTGCATAATATTTCTCTAATTTTCTCTAGGTTTTCTCGATTGAGGATTGATATTGTACATTCTTTTGTGATCCATATAACCACTTCAAAATAGTATATAGCTTCATTCATGATATAAATAAGTAAAAATTTTATAGTTGGATCAATGATTATAGATACATTATTAATATATTTATAGGGACACACTCTTATATGATATTATTTTTTGGTTTGTGGGATGAAGATTAATTGTGATTTGAACCCATAAAAATTATGATACAGAATCCTTTTTGAAATTCCATTACCTCATATCAAACCTTATGTATCCTAGGTAAACATCATTTAACCCTTATATGTCACCCCAAAGTAACCCTAATGTATAAACCCTTACATTGAGGGATTCACTAATTTTATGAACATCTTATACTCAGCACCAGAGTGGAACCTATGTATCATCAAATTAACCATTATTTATCACTCTAAACTAAAAAGTGACACGTATATATCACCCTAATGTGACCCTTATATACTGACAACTTCTATTTTTTGGTTCGTCTACTCAGAGTAACCCTTATATATAGATGATAAAAACATTATGTGATAAGGATGTTTTTGTTCTTATACCCTACCATTTTCAACACAAAAACACTTCTATACATAATCCAAACACCTTAAAACTTATTTTGTATTCCTTAAATCACTCCAAAACATTATAATAGAATTTACCTCAAATTAAACACCTTCTAACACAGAGTTTGGACATGATTTATGTGTTGAAAACAAAAGGTTACCAAAGAACCATGTACACTTCTTATCCTAAACAATTATTCTTCTTCTGTTACTAACCTCATAAAACTCCCCCTAGGTCTTAATGAATACTTCAATGTCACATCCACTCTTGATCTCACTATCTTCTTCATTCTTTGTCTCAACACCTTAAATATATTTTTATTCATACATTTTGGTATAGCTAGTTAACTCAGGGGTTCCCATATTAGTATAATAATTTCTCCTCATTCCATTTTTATATAATTACAATATGTTGAATAGGGTATTTGAGAGACAATTTCACCAAATCATGGTGTAATCATCCCGAGATGATGGGGATTTTTTTTAAATTCTTGATGAATCTTCCTGAGGGTGAATACACTAGTTTTCTTGTATTTACCATGGGATTAGGTCATTGTTTTGATTTTTATTTAATTTTAATCAAATTAAGAAGAAATTATGGATCCATGAATTGTTGGATTTTGGGTCTTTTTCTATTCATGGGTCTAGAGGAATTCTAGGAGTGGTCTATATTCTAAAATCAAGAGGTTTTGTCTATTGTAATCCAACCAATGAGTTTGTCATAAACTATTGTAATTGGTTTTTGTTTTAAGAATAATTTATTATTTATTTATGATGGTTTTGGATGATATATAATCTCATGAATTTTAGTCCTAACAATACAAACCTGGGGTGTTATTTGATTGTATAGTTATGGTAGGTGGACTCTAAATAAAAATTATATATATCTTTTGAATTATTTTACAATTTTTGTGATTATTATTATTATTATTAGCATGTTATATTATATTATGTGGAATTATATGGGGATGGAGTTATTAACATAGTTTTCTAAATGGAAATTATTTAACCTTTTTAACGGGATTTAAATTGATACATTTTAAAAAATATAAATAGTGGTTATATTTTATATTTTTTTCTAGTTATTAGTTTGGGAAGAGTTGACATGTGTAACCTATTAAATTAGTTTTAAAAAGTGGATTTTTATTTGCTTTAAAAATGAATTCAAAATGGTATTTTTGGTATGTTATCCATTGTGGGTTTCAAAAAAATTCAGATAATTCCTTATTTTTTAAAATCATGTGTGTAGTTACTTTATAACATTTTCTAAATATAGTTGTTAATAGTTTTTGATAAAATTATAGAGATAATGGTTGGATTAACAATACTATATAATTGGACTCATTTGGGTTATTCCCTATTTTATGAGGAATGTACTCTTGTGTGAGCTTCTAAATTTATAGTTTCCTTGTTTTTATCCAATATATTATGATTATTCATATTGGTATAGGAAAAAAATAATATATATTTAATTAGGTGATGGTTTGGTTGGTTGGGATTGAAATACATGATAGGTTTCATTTTGGAATAGGTCCATAGGAACCATCAGATATCCTTTGGGTATTAGTTGAGTCTGAGTCTCTTTGATTACACTGAATACACAGAGCCAGTTATGTGGTTCAATGAGACATTATTTTAATTATATCATTTTGTTTGTGATCAATTTTTTGGGTGATATTATTGATTTGATCTATAATTATTGATGATGGATTATCTTCCTTAATCCCTTGAAAAAAGTGTTCTCATAGTTGACCCTCCCTTATTGGGCTGATAGATAGTTCCTTAAATTTTTTTATTGATGGATAAGATGTAATATTATTATGATTATTAGTATGTAGTTGGGATGGAATTAAGATATGAGGGGATTCCATCTTGATTTTTATAAAAATAGGAGTATGGGATTCCTAATAGGTTATATTAGATAATGCCAGTATGAAATAGAGTTTTTGGGATCATATAATTTGTGTAAGTGAGACTAACATGATATACCTCTTGATTAGGATATCACCCAAAAGTGGTGATTTCTATGATGAAATTAGGGTTCGAGATTTATAGTTATGTGGCATGATTACATTTACTTGTGATTTCTCATGCTAAATTTTATTTTCCTGATTAAGAAGATAATATATTATTCTATACTTCTCTACAATAGATTTTATATATAATTTAGTGGCTAGGTTTCTGGCATGTATGCATTTGGAATATTTTTAATAATATTTCCATGTCTTAGTTCTGAGTAGGAGCAGGATTTTGGGGGTCGAAGAGCCATGATGCAATGATATTGAGAATATTACATATATTTTATCACTGGAAATGTAGTTTAACAACCTTATGGTGTCATTGATCAGAAATATAAGTTCATGGTTGACTTCATAGTGTGGTGTTTTCTCTAGGTGCAACATAAAATCTATCAGTGTTGGGTTTTGATTTGGATGTGATTCATTGGTAGGGTTTTAAAATGTGGTTAATTGATTTAATAAAATTAAATCAATTATCCCATACCCCTTGTTTGAATATGGTATAATAGAGTTTACCCCCCCCCCCCCCACCCATTCATTTGCATCATTATATTAATTATGGCTGAATCTAAGGGAGGAGGCACTACATATCTTTGATCTTTATGTTGATCACTCCCAGATCGTGTTGCAGTGACTCCCAGGTGTAGATCTGAACCTGAATCTTCATAATTTCTCCATCGTGTATCTGGATTTCAGTTTTATGTCTTAATCCCCTTCTATTATAGTTTTAAAGGTTTTATATCTTATATGATATCTAAGGTCCCCTTGAGGTTTGATATGTAATTTTCAAAGTAAACCTTGGTGAATTGGGTGGCTTGCAAAGAATTACAATTCAGAATTCATGATCACATAGTGTGTAGTTTAGTGGAACACACCATGTGTACTTCTATTTGGGGAATATTACTATTGTGGACTACACATCATGTATTTGGGTTGCACACTGTGTAGTGAGCTCAATTCGGGAGGTCAAGAGACACGACCTAGGTTGGCATGTAAAAGGACATGGCCATGTGAAATTACACCTCTAGAGTACACGGAAATGCCGTTCCAGACAGAGATTAAGGTATATAACATTGGCAAGTTTCCAGTTAGCTAAGATGCACTGCATACCACTGTAGAGACCTGACCCATAAATCTCAAAGCCAATGTATTCTATCAATTACATTGGCATGATTACAAGGAGTCAAATAATGAAGTACCAAGACTTTAGTAGTCTTTGTGAAGAATATAAATACATGCATCTTGAATTAAATATTAATACACTAATTAAAAAATAAATTTTTTTCCTAAATAAATAAATAATTTTGAGGTTAAATTTATTATATCTATTATATTCCTATATATCTTTCATAGTATGCTTCATGGATTCCTGGGGAAAGAAACATAAAAATGGTGAGTTCAAATGCTCATTAAGGGAAAAAATATTGTGGGACCAATAATGAATCAATGATACTAGTTAGTATGGAAATGTAAATAACTGAACACACAAACCATGAAATCAAGTAACTAAATGGATGCTGTTAAAATATATGGAAAGGTAATAATAGTATGCACATCCTATTTAAATTACTAGATAAGGATGAATCAAAATGGAAATGTAAGAAACTAAATAACATGGAATTTAATCAATTAACTGAAAATGAAATGTATCCACATATATTTTTATGTAAAATCTCATGGATGAATAATAATTGAAACTAAAGGAGGTAAATTCTTAATTATTGGATGCTATGTTTTATAGGTACATAGAATCGTTAAAGTCAAGAGATTGTTTACTTATTCCAATTTTTGCAACTAATTCATCCCATGAGACTATTGATTCATCTATGGGATTTCATTAACCAGTCCCCAACCCATAGGGATTTCCTTAAATAGTCCCCAACCCATGTATTTCATGTCCATAACATTCCTCATACCAAATTAACAATATACCTTATCAAATATTCTTAATGAATAAAGTATATGAATTCATCATTTTTTCCCAAAATAATCAAATAAATTTCCAACTAATCATCGCATGAAAAATGGTATATGGTATAGGAAATCATCATAGCCATGAAAACATATATGGATATTTCGGGGAAATTCAATGTTAACTGGTCACAGGAAATCAATTATTACAAGGAGACTAAATGGAATCAATGAAGTTAATGTGAATACTATACATTTCCAAATCAATCATAATCCATACATATGAATATTAAGGATGGTATTAATACAACATATCCCAAGTGAAAAAAAAATAATGTGTTTCTATCATTAATAAATGGAAACATTATAGAAATATATTTTAAAAACCTTGTTCAGTAAAATATCCTTTTGTTTTGAAGAACCTTTTGAGAAACCTTTTTTAAAATCATTTTTAATGTTACTCCTCGACCCCAGAATCCCAGAGCCGATGCATTACATATTACATTAAAATGATTCAAAGGAATGAAATCTTGAAGGAATGGTCATTTTTGTCGTCTTAAAGAAACTAGATACATACATGTAACTCATATTACATTGGTAAAGGTAAAAAAATACCATATATAACAAAAACTAATAAACTGCATCCATGAGAACTCAATAAATGTTATCCCCTTCATAACCTATTGAATGTAAACAAATGACAGGGGTGGTCTCAAATGCTCAGTAAGGGTTAAAAATAATGGAATCATGAATCAACAATTACTAAATCATAATCATATAGGCATAGTCAATATAGCATGGTGAATAAATGAAAAACATTTTCCATTAATAAACTGATAATGAAACTGTATCCATAGATTTTGTCATAGTGAAAACCTCATGGATAGTAATAACTGAAAATGAATAATGAGAATGATTATTAATTAGATGTCATGTATCTAGAACATGATACCACTATTCCATCGAAACTGTTTAAGCCTTTGGGTAGATTCTTGTTTGAGTTTTGTTTTGGAAAAAAACTCAAAGGGTGTGTCGCCATCTAATTTGTCTCATGAGACCTATTGATGCATCAAGGGGCTATTACAGGCCCCTCCCATCACTGAATGTCCAAACCATTATTTATACATAGATTTAAAACAAGTACAATATGCCTTCTTAATATCCATATAATGTAGATTATATGGATTCATCAATATTTTCATAGTCAAATTAGCATTCAAAATAAACACCATATATGAAATGGTATAGAGATTAAGGAAATAATCATATTTGTGATACAAGAAAATGGATATTTACCAGAATTATAATTTCAAATGAAAAATTATCTAAAATTGTAATTAGATACACCACATAAGAAATATGAGATGCACAATACCAAGTAATTCTTAATTAAATTGAAATTGAGACAAAGTCCCTTACCACATTGTAATAAATCGATTCGTATTACCAAAAACAAATAATAACAAAATTAATCATAGAATACCATGAATATGAATAGAATAATTATATTATATATCAAATGTAATTACACATACACCAAAATCAATAACTATGTGGAAAACATAGAAATCTCATGGAATTAAAAGTGAGATGGGAAAACCCCTTACCTTATGCCAGAATGTGTTCTTGATTGATCTTAATAACCTGAATAATAAAATTTAGAATCATTAATTAATAATCCCAGGACCTCCTATACATGTAATTGATTTATTATAATCTTATTAGGTCCATTCATGGCCTTTTTGATGGGCTTAATAGGTTTAATTTTATTGTTTTAGAAGCATTTTTCCCCTGGTTTTCATGATTAGTTTACTTATATTCATTAATGGAAGTTCATTTGAAATGTGGTTAAATATCCAGAATTGATAATACAAGTTATTAGAGACACTATAGAGATATAAATTATCTTATAATGATTTTGGGTTATATACCATGCGGATTATTCATTAATTAAAAGTTAATGATAAACTCTTGGATTAAATTGGCGGTTTTGTGCCTAATGAACTTGTTTTGTATTATTATTTTATATTATAATTGTGTAAGGATTACAGAAAATTACATGAGGTAAAATACATATATCATGAATTGGATCCACAATTAAAAAGCTTTCATGACTATATTTGGATATATTAATCGAAATTGAAAACCCATCATCCCTGAATGTGATAAATTAACACATGTCAGACGGTATTTTCATTTTTTGTGTAAGAGGAGGGGGAAAAGAGAGATGATGATGAAATATTACATTAGCATAATAAAATTCCATTCCATGTAAGGTACTGGAATTATTATATACTTTTCATGTTTGTGGTGAGGATAGATAATAAAAATAATGGAACTTCTAAAAGAAGTTGAAAGAAAAAGGAAGAGAGATTCCCCTCTTGCGTACTCCTCCTTTAGAATCTTCTTATGGCCTTTTTTTTCGGTCTTTTGGTGAGAATATCAGGTCTTGGACATGGGGGGTCTCTTGAGTGTATTTTTTAAAGCTTAGGAAAGGCTCAAGGATTGAGTGGTGTTGGAGGAAGAGGGGGTGAGGGGTGGTTTATATTGTATAGGGGAGGGGGTTTTCTTAATAATTTAATCATTAGTTTATTTTTTTACCCTAAGAAATAAATAGTGAGGATTTGATGACCAAGAATAGTAGTAATTCTTGTGAGTTCAAGATTTGTGGACTTACATCACTCATGATGTTAGGAATAGTGGATTTATGTTATAATGTATTTATATGATAAATTAATGTATTTTACTATTCAACAATAATTCATGTATTTCAGAAAAATATCAAAAATTTACCCTAACCATTTTTTGATGTGTAGAATCCAAAAATGAACACCATTTTTCAAAAATACTTTTATAAATATGTGAAATTAAATTTTTAATTAAAATCACCATTTTATCGAAAAATACCAACACTTAAAATACTCATCATCATTTTTAAGGTGCCTAATTTTTATTTACACTTTCATGGGTAAGGTTACCATTCATAAGGGTAATATTACTATTTATAAGTGTAAGTTAATATTCATAAGGTATGTTACTATTAAAAAGGGTAGGTTACTATTCATCAAAAATTAACTTGATTCTATCATACTCTAAATATCATCCTGATCATAACCGTGTATGCCAATTTTTTAAAATTCAAAATACAAAAGTGGAAAATTTATATTTAATGGATAGGTTATAAAAATATCCTTTAATAACCAAGTATTTTATTATTTAGACTTAGGGCTTCATGAAATATAGGTTGTCTAATTAATTTAATGTATTTAAGAGAAACATACCATAAAATTTTTGGGGTGTTATATTTTTCCCTCCTTCGAAAATTTCTTCCTAGAAATATTTCGTGTATAAAGTCCTTTAAAAAGATCTGGGTGGTTCTTCTTCATAACATATTTAGGTTCACACATTGCTTCCACCATTTTATGGTGTCTACAAAGAACCTTTACTAGACGAGTCATTCGATTTCTTAATACTTGCTCTCTAGTGTCAAGAATCTCAATAGGCTCTTCACATTATGAAAAATAAGGTTCTAGCTCTATTTATTTTTTGGCCAGTACATGTGTTTGGTATGGTATGTATTTCTTTAACAACGACATGTGGAACACATTATGAACTCTAGGGAGACTTGGTGGAATTTATAACTAGTAATATATTGCTCCAATTCTTTATAGAATTTCAAATGGTCCAATGTACATGGGGATCAATTTCCCTTTCTTACCGAACCTTAAGACACCCTTGCACTGAGATAATTTTAGAAAGACAAGATCACTTACTTGAAATTCCAAATCCTTTCTCTGCTTGTTAGCATAACTCTTTTTCCTACTTTAGTATTCTTTAATGTTGGAGTGAATTTTATTTACCTTTTCATTTTTATCTTTGATAACTTTGAGGACAATAAGTTTCCTCTCTCCAACTTCATCCCAATATGTCAGATTTCGACACCTCAAACCATATAATGCTTAATATGGTGCCATTTGAGTTATAGAATGGAAACAATTATTATATGAAAAATTCTAACAAACGTGTGTATTAATGCCAAATATATTGAAATTAAAGAGAGCATGATATCAATATGAATCCAGTTTTTGAATGGTTTTTATAGACTGTCTGTCGGTTTGGGGGTGATAAGTAGTACTCATATGAAGCTAAGTATCAAAATATTTCTAGAGACCTCTCCATAATTTTTATGTAAATCGGGGATCTTGATCGGGCGTAATAGATAAAGGTTCACCATGAAGTCTTAAAACATCATTAATATAGTCTTTCTAGGAACTCAAATGGATAATCCTCTCTTATAGTAATGAAATGTGTTGATTATGTGAGACGATCAGTAATTACCCATATTGCATCATTCTTTCGGGGGGTCCTTAGTAGTCCTATGAAAAAATCCATCATAATGTCATCCCACTTTCACATAATAATAGGTAGAGGTTTCATGACCCCTCTAGTATGTTTTCTCTCATCCTTCAGTTGTTGAAAAACTAGAAACCTTAACACATTGTCTGAAATTTCTCGCTTAATGTTATACCACCAAAAATGTTCCTTCAGATCTCCATACACCTTAGTGCTACCATGGTGTATAGAGAAATTTTATCTATGAGCATCTTTTAATAGTTCCATTTTTATCTCAGGTACTGATGGAATGCATAATATCTTCACAAATTTCAGAACTCTATCCACATACGCAAGGTTTCCCAATCTTCCATACTTAACAGCATTAATTTTCTTTTATAGATTCTCATCATCAGGTTGAGATATTTTATCTGTTCTTGTAAAGATGGTTTATCAATCATTTCAAAGAGGAAAGTTGTTTCCCCTTCCACAACAATTACCATATCAATCTTTAGTAGATCCGTGCATATAAGATCTCTCTCAATCCTTATTTAGGTCAGATGTCCATTATCTTTCCTGCTTAATGCATATGCCACTTTATTTTCCTTCCCTGGGTGGTAGTGTAATGAACAATCATAATCTTTTAGTAACTTGATCCATCACCATTTCTTCATTTTGAGTTCTTTATGTGTAAAAATGATTTTCAAACTCTTTTGAATCGTATATATCTCACATTTTTCACCGTAGAGATAATGTCTTTATATTTTAAGAGAAAATATTAGAGCTGCTAACCCAAGATCTTGAGTTGGATAATTTTTCTCATGAGTCTTCAACTTCCTTGATGCATAAGTAATAACATTATTATTTTGGATAAGGATGAAACCCAGTCCATTCTTTGATGAATCATAGTATATCATAAATCAATCATTTATAGATGGAAGAGTTAACATTGTAGAATTGAGAAATCTTATTTTCAATTATTTAAAGCATTCTTTACATTCTTTAATCCATACAAACATAACCCCATAACGTGCGAGCTTGGTTTGTAGGTTAGCCAATCGGGAAAAATTATGAATGAAACATCGATAGTAACCTGCTAAGCCAATAAGACTACGTACCTCGGTTATTTTCATCAGCATGGGCCATTCATGGATTGCATTTGTCATCATAGGATAACCTAAGATTCCATCAATAGAGAAAATATGTCCAAGAAAATAAACTGATTGAATCCAAAATTCACACTTTCTAAACTTCCCATATAATTCATTAATTCTAAGATTTTTCAGAACAATCCATAAGTTATTCTCATGGTTTTTGTAGATTTTTTATTATACCAGGATATCATTGATAAATACCACAAAAAAAGTCATCATGATATTCCTTGAAAATATTATTCATTAGATCCACAAAAAAAAGAGGGTGCATTAGTCAGTCCAAAATGCATTTCTATAAACTCATAATGCCCATACCTGGTTCAAAATGCTATATTTGGTATATCTTCCTTCCTCAAACATAGTCGACAATATCCAGATTAGAGGTCAATCTTTGAAAAATATTTGGATCCATGAAATTGATCAAATAAATCATCAATTAGTGGCAGAGGATACTTCTTCTTTATTATAACAGCATCGATTTCCCTATAATCAATTCATAGCCTCATGGATCCATCTTTATTCGTGAAAAAGTGCCAAGGGGCTCCCCATGGAGAAACATTAGGTAAAATAAATCCTTTCTAAATCAGTTCATATAGTTATTTCTTGATCACCACTAATTCCACAGTGGAAATTCTATAGAGAGTCTTTGATATAGGACTTGAACCATGAATTAAATCTATATAGAACTCAACTTCCCACTCTAGAGGATGTCTAGGTAAATCCTTTATAAATACATCAATGAATTATTACACAATAGGTACATATTCAATTTGAAGATTTCTTTCTTAACCCATAGATATTTTTTTCTTTTACTCTTGAATAATTTTATTTAGTAGATATACTAGGTGTGGATCTAGAAAAGAATCAGATAGTGAGGTTTCTTCTTTAAAGAGAAGGGATTATACACCATTATAAAAATTTGTAACGTTCTTCTTCTTACAATAGATATTAACATAATAAGATAACTACCAATTCATACCAATAATTATATCAATGTTAATCATTGTTATGATGATATTTTTAGAAAATAAAAAAAAATGTGTCATGAAGGGGACTAATCGACACATCTTTTTTGCAGTGATACATCCGGAAGGAGGTTTGACTGACAAATCCATTATTAAATAAAATTGGTCATGTCTAATTTTCATGGAAAATTGGGAAGATATAAATGTATGTGATGATCCAGAATCTAATAACACATTGGTTATGTTTGAGGAAACAATTAAATTACATTCCACTTCATTATTAGGAACTTTAACCTTTGTGGTTGTAATTATATAAGATTTCCCTTTCCCTTGTAGCCTTTTCTGAAGCAAGTTTCCTTGGGAATTAGTACACTCATTTGAATGGTTTCCCATATTTCTACAATTGTATCATTGAACATCAATTACATGTCTTTTCACATTGCATTAACTAGATTGATAACCCTTTTCTTCACATTTATGGAAGACTCCCATGAATTTCAAGAATTTCCTAAGATGATTCTTTCCATAGTTCTCACATAATGTAAATTTCTTAATTCCCTTCTATTTCAATGGAGCATTTGCTTTTCCATGGTTATTAGAATGCTTCTTCTTATGTTGATTTCTCATGAACACATTTTATATAGAAAATTCCTTCTCTTTATTGATGGAACTTATTAAAATTTCCTCATCTGATGAAAATGTTTCAGAATCCCATGCCCTTAAAATACTCGGATTAAGACCTTAAAAGAAATGATCAATCTTATCTTATGAATCATGTACATAATCTATAGCATACCTAGATAATATTGTGAAGGTATCCTCATACTCCGAAACATTCACTTCTTCCATTTTGTTTAGTCTAAAGAATTTCCTCTTCATTTCAGTTCATTTTTCATGAGGGAAATATTTTTCAAAGAATATTTCCTTAAAAGTTATCCATTCCATATCTTCTATTTCTTCTTCCTATGTGATATTCTGGATCAAGGACCACTATTGATCAGCATCACCCTTGATAAAATATACTTCCAGTACTACCTTTTCATTTCCATTGCATCTTAATGCCTAAAAATCATTTCAAGGGACTTGTTCCACTACCCAGATGCCATCAGATTAGTAGTCCAACTAAAATATGGGGACTTCCATTGCATGAAATTATCCAGTACAGGTGTAATATGTTTATTCATTACATCATATGTAGGTTTTCCCAATATGGTCAAGATCTAATCTTCTCCAACATTGATTGTGCTGACTTGCTCAGTGGGGAAATCCCTACATTGTCTGTGGGTATTGATTCCCTTTATTACATTAGGCCCTATCACTAAATAGTGGAATACACAAAATTAGGTCGTAGTTCATAATTTCTAACTATCAAACACTTAAGATAATCTGAAAATTTATGCACAACTAATCTCATAATCATAAACATTTTTTATATTTAATTTTAAATCCTTAATAATTGTTTGTAAAGAAAATATAAATTATCTTAAGCATATCCCCCAGGAGTGTCAAACCAAGTTCACTGTAAGGCCCATTGTCATGTACCAGGATACCACGGGCCAAGACTGAATCTTTTTATTATAGTGTTTACTTCTAGGTACATATGTTCCATAACTACATCAACTTGTAGTATCAATAATGGGATTTATGTTCTATGAAGACCCACATAATCTCTACTTTACCAAAATTGAAAGTTGTTCTTCTATTATTATCCTCAATTTCTAGCTTAGGGTTATTCCCTCAAAACTATGTTTCCTAAATATAGTTTCCAAGGTTGCTAATAAAGTTCCTCTCATACCAACTATAACGCCCCTACCCCAGAAGCCAAGATCTGTTGCATTACTTATTACATTGGAATGATTAAAAGGAATGAAATACTAAAGTAACAGTCATTTCAGGAGTCTTGAAGAAACTAGATACATACATGTAATTCATATAACATTGGTAAAGTCAAAAAATTCAATATATAACAAAAACTAATAAACATCATCCACGAGAACTCAATAAATGGTATCCTCTTCATAACCTATTGAATTTAAACAAATGGAAGGGGTGATATCAAATTATCAGTAAGGGTTAAAAATAATGGAAGCATGAATAAAAAATAACTGAATCATAATCATATTGGCACAGTCAATATAGCATGGTGAATAAATGAAAAACACGTTCCATTAATAAACTGAGAATGAAACTGTATCCATATATTTTGTCATAGTGAAAATCTGATGGATAGTAATAAATAAAAATGAATAATGAGAATGATTATTAATTAGATGTCATGTATCTAGCACATTATACAACTATTCCATAGAAATGGATTAAGTTTTTGGGTATATACTTGTCTGATTTTTGTTTGGAAGACAAACTCTAAGGGTTTTTCGCCAACTGATTTGTCTCAGGAGACCTTTCGATGAATCAAGGGGATAGAGAAGGCCCCAACCATCACTAAAAGTATAAATAATTCTTTATACATATATTTCATACAAGTAAAATATTCCTTCTCAATATCCGTATATATTTTGAGGACATGAATTCATCAATATTTCCATAGTTAAAATACCATTCAAAATAAACACCATATGTGAAGTGGTATATGTAATAAGGAAATAATCATATCCATGATAAAATAAAATAGATATTTATAGAAATTATAATTTAAAATGAAAAATTTTCTCTAATGGGTAGTTGATACACCACATAAGAATGATTAGGTGCACAATACCAAGTACGTCTTAAAGAAATGGAAATTGAGAGAAAGTCCCTTACAACATTATATTCAATCAAGTGGTATGATGAAAAACAAATAATATCCAAATGAATAAAATAATTTTATGAATATAAAGACAATTATTATATTATATGTCAAATGTAAGTACATATACTCTACATGCAATAAACAAGTGGAAAACAATGGAAGTCTCGTGGAATTAAAATTGAGATGAGAAAACCTCTTACATTATGCATGGATGTTTCTTGATTGATCATAATAAACTGAAAAATAAAATTTCACTTCATTAATTAATAATTATATACCCTATTATACATGTAATAAATTTATTATAACCTTATTAGGTTAATTAGTGGCCTTTTGATCAGTTTAAGAGGATCAATTTTATTGTTTTGGAAGCATTTTCTTCATTGGTTTTCATGATCAGTTTACTTGTATTCATGAATTGAAGATAATTTGAAATGAGATTAAACATAAAGTGTTTCTAATATATATTATTAGTGACATTACATATATATAAATTATCTTATAATGATTTTGGGTTATATACTATGATGATGACTCATTAGTTAAAAGTTAATGATAAATGATTGAATTAACTTGGCGATTTTGTGCATAAGGAATTTGTTTTGTATTATTATTTTATATTATGTGTGTGTAAGGATTCTAAAACATTGAATAATATAAAATACCTATATTATGATATTTTTTGACAATTAAAAAGGTTTCATGACTAGTCTTGAAGATAGTATTAGAAATTTAAAACTCGTCATCCTTGAATGTGATAAATTAACACATCTCAGACGGTATTTCCATTTTTAGTGTAAGAAGATGGGAAAAAGAGAGATAATGATTAAATATTACATTGTCATAGTGAAATTACAATACATGTAAGGTACTAGAATTATCGTATCATTTTGATTTGGTGAGTTGGAGTGAGAGAAACGAAATAATTGAACTTGTAAAAGAATTTGAAAGAAAAAGGAAGAGAGGTTCACCTCTTGAGTACTCCTCCATGAAAACCTCTTTAAGGCCATTTTTTAGCCTTTTGGTGAGACCAGAAGGTCTTAGCCATGGGAAGAGGTCTTGGGATTTGTATTTTCCAGATCTTAGGAAAAGATCAAAGCATGAGTAGTGTGGGACTAAGAGGTAAAGAGGGGTGGTGTATATAGTGGAGGGGATGAGGGTTTTCTTAATGCATTAATCATTAGATTATTATTTTACCCTAATACACGAAATAGTAAGGATTACATGACCTAGAATAGTAATATGTGCATTTGAGTTCAATATTTGGGTGCTTACATCACTCATGATGTTAGGAATAGTGGATTTAAATTATAATGTATTTACACGATAAATTAATGTATTTTACTATTCACCAAAAATTTAAGTATTTCAAGAAAATCTCTAAACTTCACTCTTACAATTTTTCAATGTGTAGAATCCAAAAATTAACTCTAATTTTAAAATATAATTTTCTAAATTTTATAAATTTATTTTTTAATTAAAATCATCATTTAATCAAAAAAATACCAACACTTAAAATATTCATCTTCATTTTAAGGTGGCTAAATTTTATTTTCACTTTTTTGGGTAGGTTTGCAATTTATAAAAGTAATATTACTATTCATAAGGGTATGTTTCTATTCCTAAGGTTATGATACTATTCATTAGGGTATGTAACTGTTCACCTAAAATTAACTTTATTCTTTGAGGCTCCAAATGTCATCCTGATCGCAACCATGTATGTCTATTTTTCAAAATTCCAAATACAGAAGTGGAAAATTTATGTTTAATGGTCAGGTTATGACTATATCTTATAATAAACAAGTGTTATATCATAAAGGCTTAGTTCTTAATGAAATGCATGTTATATAATGAATTGAATGTATTCAAGAGAATGCCATAAAATGTTTGGGGTGTTATATTTCAAATATTTTCTTTAAAAATTATCCTTTTAAACATGAAAAGTTTTATTCAAAGAAATGATGTTGGGTAAATCTGTAAAATATATATGAGGTAAAAGGAACATTCATTTTTCATGATTAAAGGATTAAAAATTCTATGCTAGGAAAGGGATAAGAGGATCCCTTTAAAATAATTTGTAAAAAAAATGGTTACAATTTTGATACCAAAAAATATTAAAAAAAATTAATAAAACATGGTGTTTATAAGAAAATAGGTTCTCCAACTAAAGACAGATACAATGTCAGGTATTCAAAAAAACATTTTCTAAAACATTTTGAGTACCAAAAAGTGGAAAATTGGTAAAAATAATTGAATATGGTCTTCAATAACTAGATAATAATGAAAGGTTTTATTGAACAATGGTTATATAATTTCCTTAAAATGAAATTCCATTTAACAATCAATAGTATTATTCTTGAGTAAAATAATCATTAAATATCCCAAAGTGTCTCATACCAATTTGAAACATTTAAAATCATTAACCTCATGAAGTAATTACACTGAAAGAAACTTATAATATGGTGATAATGAAGGTATAAATTATATAACATGTAAAAGGAAGTATATAAACCATATAAAATAAACTAGGTGCATAACAACAATTAAGTCTCATAGGAATGTAAATTGAGAAAAATCCCCTTACCTGGAGCTTCCTTTCAGGTGAACGTCCTTTAACATCCTGTATAATAAACTTATGTTAATAATATAGTTTCTTGAGAATCGTTTTCAAGTTTATAATTTCATATATTTCACTTATTACCCTGTTATATACAACTACTTAATCAATTATTTTTATATCGGGTGTTTGGACCAAATTCGATTTATGTGTCAAAAACAACATTGGTAGGTCAACTATAGTCAAAGGGGTAATTATATAACATATTCAGAATAAAAGTCATTAAATAATTTTTATATTTTTATACTATTCATATAATTCATTAAATATGGTTATGAAAATTGAACCAACGTTACATTCTTGGAGACGGTAGATCGTAGGTATGTATGAGTAACATCCCATTTTTCAACGAACGTTGTGGAAAGAAGGTAAGTAACAAAATATATTTCCAGAATGATCATTATATCATTAATTACATGTTATATAATCATATATACTTATATATATATATATATTGTGATGTAAAAGGAATCACATTGTGTCGATCAGGCGATAGTCCACCCATCCATGAATGATGTTATCACTTTTTTGTTGTGTGAAAGGGGAATAATTAAAGTGATATATATATATATATATTATTTACAGAAATGTAATTATTTCATTAATATCATAGGGGTTTTTTATTTCAAATAGTTTTAATTGAAACTATCCTTTATACATTCTATGTATAGTGTAAACAATTTAAATCACTTTGAGGGGGTGGTAGTCCACACTTCCTCGAACGATGTTATCATATAAGCATAAAATGGAAATAATTAATGATATGTATAATAAAAGGATTAAATATGTATAAATAAATAATAAATATTATATATATCACATATAAATAGAGTTCCCTTCATAATGGACACAATTATTTGTGGTAAAGGAAAAATGAACAGTCAGCGTTTCGGTAGGTAGAAGTTTCTTGTACACAGAAACAGTATGTTCGTTACCCATTATATAGAGTTGTGTGTAAGTGTAGGTTGAACCATTTAAATAAAAACATCCGTTTATATTTTGGATAAATTTTTATATAACAATTGAATAATGATATTTTAGGGGGTGGATAATGGGAATAAATCTTCAGAGCTTAAGAGAAGACATTACCTCATAATTGGGTAACTTTTTTTAGTTTTTACCCAAAGAATTTATTATAAGGATTTATTCAAAAATGGAGGATTAATGGTGTAGGGGATTTATTTTTGGCAGTTATATGGGTTGATCTTGGCTGAAAATAATTGTTTCTAGAGGTGTGAGGAATTGGGAGAGGTGGTTTCCTTTTATAAGGGAGGAAAAGGACTCACTTTGTATTCTTGAAAGAAAGTTAGGTGTAGCCGTGTTTTTACCTAAAAAGTTCTTCAAAAAAACAACTAAAATCATTACTGGAAGTGTAATAGGAAAAAAATCGTGAATATAACTGTTTTGAACATGTTAATGGGTCATTTGGTCCCTTAAGATAAAGGTTTAGTCCTTTATTATGCTTAATTTTACCTTAATAATTGAAATTAATTTTTATCACTTTCATTAATATTTTTTTTCCAAAAAATGTTATAATTATTAGAAATGATAAATTATTCTAATTCAAAAATTTGAATCCATTTTTTCAAATTCAAATATTATATTTTGCAAGAATTTATTTAAATTTAATCCCACGGGCGAGATAACAATGTAAATTTTTAAAGTAAAAACATTTGAAAGCTTGCTATGTTTTTTATAATAAATTTCAAAGTGAAATTGACTCCAATTAAATAAATTTTATTAATTTATAAATATATTATTTAATTATAATTTAAAATCAATTAAAATATAATTTATCCTTATAAATAATTTATATGAAAACATCAGTTTTGAACTACATTTCTGTATTTTAACTATTCATTAAATAAATGAAATGTTTCAGAAAAATATAATAAATTCACCTTATACTAATAATTTTGTTTCTATTTAAAATTATAAGTTTATTTTTACATATTAAATCGATTTATGTGTTAAAATCCAGATTTAAATGGGGTTCTTCATTCAAATGTGGTAAACATTCCTTTAAACAATATAGATTTTTATGTGTAAAATAATGTTTTCTATTATCTTTTGTCTATCAAACCTAATGGATGAATATCAAAAATATTTGATTGAATATAATATATATATTATATTAATACCATTCACTCATTTTAATTATTTTAATCTATTAGCATAAAATAACCATTTGAGCACAACAAAAGTTTTCTATAAAAATATTCACATTATATTCAATTGCTTCTAATATTCATTTCTAATTAATTATAGAAAATTAATTCACTATTTTTTTATAAACTATAATTTTCATAATTTAGTTATAACTATTCCTAAATACTAATTTTATGGCATTTTTATATCTAATTATATTTTAATAATATATTATTTTTTGATAAAATTCAGTCTTGCATGTAACGCAAGCCATCGAAGTAGGTTTCTCTTACATGTAACACATGCCAATTTGGTGTTATAAGAATTGAAATATATATAATATTTTTTAAATAATAAATATATTTTAAAGTATCTGAATTTTTTATTACCTTACATGCTTAGTGTCGTGTTTCATACATGATATCGCATACAATGTTCTTAATTTTTATTTTCATGACGTCAGATTCTCCCTTATTTAAATTGAATCCTTTTAATTTAAACTCAATCAAGGTAAAATATTTTTTAATGTTTCATATTTTTAAATCTTACATTTTGAGAAATATTCATAAAACATCCTTGAGAATAGAGAGAATGGGAAGTGAAAAGTTCAAACAGACTAACATATAACATGATATCTACCTATCAGAACATTAGTGGCATATAAAGATATGTACTTTAATGAAAATATAAAATATTTATAGGGAGATATTGAGTTCATAAATTCCAAATAATTTAATGATAAATATAAATCTTTGGACCTGAAATCCAAAAATCTATAATGATTTATAAGGTCATCAGTTCAATAGAAATTAAGGTATTATGACAAAATTTAATTTTATGTTATTTTTCTAATGTTGGAAGTTTCTCTTACTATGTTCATATTTAAGAAAATAAACATACTTGACATATTTCTATAAACACAATTTTTTCCATTGGTTTTTCTTCAATCAAATTCTAATTCATTCCTTTACTACTAGAAAATTATTACCAATAATGATTTTTTTTCCTCAAGAACTAATATACTATTTTAATGGATCGTAAGGCCTCTAAAAGAGTGAAAAATAAAACTATTTGTATTTAACTATATTAGAAAACCAATATGGTTCATAGATTAATCTATAATTCTCAAAATAGATACTACTAGTTCATCATTAATATTTATACTCCAAATTATTTAACTAAAAAAATTAAAAATTAACCAGGAAATTATGTAGGCCAGTGGTTGGCATGAAACCCTTATCATCCTACGATCATGTGTACAAGACCCGTGGCCTTTTTGGATACAATTGGTTATCACTAGTCTTACAGTTTTTACTTTTCAAAAACCATATTAATATAATTCCAAAAATTAATAAGAGGAACATTCTTGAAATATCCTTTTAAAAACTATTTTCAATACAACCTAAATACATAAATACTTCATCTATTTATTTCCACATAGGACTTTCCTTGGTCTAGGGTTTATCCATAATATCATCTGTTGTATTTATAAATCATGACACTTTATCATTGATCAAAAACATCATTTGTTTAACCTAGGTTATTCATTGTCATTATCCATTCAAATTCTTCATATAAATTTTTGAAGAGAATTTTGATTATCCAAAGAGAATCCCCCAAGAGTTTCAAACCATGTGCACAGTAAGGGTCGTTATTGTGTAACATGTTACCCTATGTTAGGCTTGGAACACCTTGTTGGATTTATTACTCCTACGTACATTTTTACTAGAACCATGTCCACTTGTAGTATCCAAACAAGGATGTATTTCTAAGAAGAGCCACATAATCTCTACCTTACCAATATTCTAGGGTTTTCTTTTACAATTATCCTAAAATTATACCTTAGTTTAATGTTCTCTAAGAAATATTTTTCTAGCTTTATTTATCAAGGTTACTAATAAACATCCCCTAATGAAAACTATAGCAACTCAGCCTTAGAAATCCTAGACCGGTGTCTACTATCAATTACATTATCAATATTACAATGAATTAAATCCCAAAGTACATAGAGTTTAGTAGTCATGGTAAAACAAATACATACCTAATCCTTTCAATTCAAATTAATAATATAATTACAATATAATTTTTTTTTATAAATAAATAAATAACATCAAAGATAGATTTATTCCATATAGTATATCTCTACATATCATTCATATTATACTTCTATGATTCATGGGGAAAGAAACATAAAAAGGGTTTTCTTAAATACTTATAAAGGAAAAATATAATGGAATCAATAAGGAAACAATGATAATAGTCAATATATAAAGGAGAATAACTGAACACACATGCCATGTAATCAATAAACTGAATGGAAGTGTGTAAACAATATGGAATGTTAATAACTATAAGCTCATATAATTCAAATAACTTGATAAAGAAAAATAAATATGGAAATTTAATAAACAAAAACACCAGTCATTTAATCAGTGAACTAAAAATAAAATGTATCCATAGATATGTTGACGTAAAATCTCATGGATAAATAATAACTAAAACTAAATGGGTTAAATTATTAATTATGGGGCACCAAGTTTCCTAGGTATGTGGAACCATTACCATCAAGAGATAGTTTACCCATTCCAATTTTCCCAAATAATTCATCCCAGGTCACTAATGTTGCATTGAGGGGCTTTCATTAACCAGTCCCTAACCAGTAGGGCTTGCCATAAGTATTCCAAAACTCGTGTATTGCACATCCAAAACATTTCTCATATCGAATAAATTATATTCCTTATAAAATATTAATATTGAATATAGTATATGGATTTATAAATATTTTCCCAAATAATCAAATAACATTTATAATAAACACAGTATGAAAATGGTATAAAACTTATGCGGCATTTGTATCAATGAAAAATGATAAGAATGTTTTGGGGAAATTTAATGTCTAATGATCATAGGAAATTGAATATTTCAAGGGGCCTAAAAGGAATAAAGAAATTGAATGTGAATAATATTCTTTGAAAAATAAATCATAATCCTTCCATGGAAATAGAAGGATGATATTAATAAAACATATCCCAAGTGGATTAAAATAAATGGTTGTTGTCATTGATGAATGGAAACATTATAAAAAACATTTTTAAAAACATTCTTGAGGAAAATATCCTTTTGTTTTGAAAAACCTTATGGAAAAAAATTATTTGGAAATAATATTTGAAAATAATTTCTTTAAAATTTATCCATTTAAAAATTCAAATGAAATTTCAACGAAATTACAGTGGTCAAATCCATACAAGTTGTATGAGGTTAAAAGAACATTCTTTTTTTCATTGTTAAAGGTAAGAAAAATTACTTATTCCAAAAGTGATAGGAAGATTATTTTGAAAACATTGGTAAATGAAAAAAATGGGGTATAATTTTCTATTCCAAATAATTTTAAAAAAATTGAAAACATTTTAATAAAACATGGTGTTTATAAAAAAAATATAGGTTCTCCGACTAAAGAGAGATACAAAGTCGGGTTTTCTAAAAAACATTTTATAAAACATTTTGAGTAATAAAAAGTTGTAAATTGGTACTGATACTTTAAAATGGTCATGAATAACTTGATAATAATTAATTATTGTCAGAAAAATATCATATAATTTCTTAAAATGGAAATTCCATTGAATGTTCATTAGTATTAGTCTTGAGGAAAAAATATTTTAATATCCCAAAGTATCTCATACCACTTCAAAACCATTAAAATCATAAGCCTCATGAATAAATAATATTAAAATAAACATATAATAACATGATATTAAAGGTATTTGTGATATAAAATTTAAAAGGTTGTTTATAAACCATATAAAATAAACTAGGTGCATAACAACAATTAAACCTCAATGGAATGTAAATTGAGATGAAAATTTCTTACCCTGACTTTAATTTTAGGTGAACATAATTTAACATCCAATATGACAAACTTATGTTAGTTATCTACCTTCTTGAGAACTTTTTTCATGTTTATAATTAATTTTATTTCACTTATTATCATGTTATATAAAACTACTTAATAAATTAAATTTACGTTAGCTGTTTTGACCAAATTTACTTTATGTGTCAAAAAAACATTGGTAGGTAAACTATGGTCAAGGGGGTAATTAAATAACAACTCCAAAATAATTATCATAAAATAATTATTATTTATATAAATCAATTATACTTTTAAAATAAATCATTAAATATAGTTATAAAAAATGAACAGCTGTTACAATCATGGAGACAAGAGGATGTAAGTATGAATGAGTAACATTCCCATTTTTCAATGATCGTTATGGAAATAAGGTAAGTAACATCATATCTTTAAATAATGATACTTACATCATAAATACATAATTATTTAACCATATATACTTATATATATATATATAATTCTTGTGATGTATAATGAATCACATCTTGTCGAGGAGATGGTAGTCCACACTAACCCAAATGACATTATCACATTTTAAGTGTGTGAAAGGGTAATAATAAAAATGATATATATAAATATATATATAATTTCGAAAAAGGTAATTATGTCATGAATATCATATAGGGGTTTTTTATGTAACATATTTTTAATTTAAATCATCCTTTAAATGTTCCATGTATAGTTTGCACGAATCACATCGCTTTGAATGGGACACTACTTATAAAAGCACCAATACCCATTGTTTGAAACCATGGGTATAACCCTTAAAATCGTTGGTATAGGGTATACCCATAGTTACAAAAACTATGGGCTAATGAGGCATTAGTATAGAGCTATACCCTTGGTTTTATAGAAACTGTGGGTATACCCATGGATATTTCTATAATACCAACAATTTCATTTAAACTGTGGGCATACATCTATACCCACAGTTTACAAAACCCTTGGTATAGATTAATACACCAATATAGTATACCCATGATTATTGAACCATGGGTATAGATCATCCTTTCTACCATCCTTGAAATTAAAAAAAAATACAATCCACAGCACAAGGTTTCTACAGTAACCAGCTATTTTTTTAGGGCCTTCGGCCCCCGAACCCTTGAAGCAGGGCCACTTTGCCCCCTAACCCCCCCCCCCCCCCAACAACCTCACCGTAGAGCTCGACCCACAAAAGTTGTGGCCTGGTGAATAGTACAGGAATGGTGTGTCTCCACGAATGGAGCCACCATTTCAACCCTTTTGAGGTTAATAATTCCAAGGCATAGATTTGGGTTGAAAATTTTGGGCTTAATTGGATTTTGTGGAACCAGAACATTTTGTATGGCATTGCTTCTTCCTTAGGTGTTCTCATCAAAATGGATCAAACAACTAAGGAAGCTAATTCATGATTCATTGCTCAGGTCATGATTTAAGTGGATCTAATATCCCCTTTTATGGAAGGAGTTGTTTTAAATTCCCAAGGGGATAAATTCTATTTAATTATAGTCTATGAGAAATTTCAACTCTTCTACTCTAGATTCCAGTCTATTGGTCATATAGAAGACCATTTTTGAAGAGATCTCACATGCTATTTCTTCTCAAATAAAGTTTAGGATTTTTCTCATTACCTCAAGAGGAAAAATAAATTTGTACCACTACAAAACGTTGAGGAAGCCATAAATATTTCTATTAAAGGTAAGAATGGTTATGATCAAGAGATTCAAACTAAAACGGGTGAGACATCTAACATAGTGGAAGCTTCTCAGATAACAGGTAATGATGATGGTCTAAAGCAACTAATGTTGGCTCAAGATGGTCGAAATATGGATAACAATTTTGGAAATGAGGGCAGTTTCACTATGTTGATTGTACCTTCAATTCATTCAGAGAGACTTGGTAATAGAACTTTTATTGAGGTTGGCAGTAAGGTGCATCTAGTTGGTGTGAACCCTTATGAGATAATGAAAGACTCTATAAAAACATGGGGTTAAGTGGTGGATTCTATTGTAGTAATAGATACAATTGAGGAGTCAGAAGCATAGGAATTACAACCATGTTGGATACAACATTCATTTTGGAACTATTGACATCCATTGCATCTATAGATCCTTAATGTGAGTGAAATGGGTTGTTATCATTTTATCTTGGGGAGGGTTTTTAGTCACCATAGCTCTAACTAGTCTTCTATCTTGTGAGGTGTAGTGATCATAGTCCCAATTAGGGAATTCACATTGTTCAGATGGGGTAAGTGGGTCATACCTTGGATACTTACTATAACCACTAGAATCTAACCTAATAATACTCGCATGACCACCTATATCAACCTTGGGTTCCTATCAAATAAGAATGGATGTATATCTGGATAATGGATGGGGTCCCCACTAAAATTGTCTCACTCTGGGAACTACTCGACAAGGATCTCAGAAGCAAGTCTATTATATCCCACATGTTCCTAGAGTAAGGAATTCATCTTAGTATTTGACCTGGTCTTTAGATTAGGTTTATATGAACTGAAATTATTATAAACCCATTTAATTTTATCGATGTTTTGATCGGAAGGTGGTATCATCTCATTGGGGGGACTCTCATGGCCCAATGTCAGTTTCTACTTATGTGTGTAGGAACTGATCAAAGGCCTTCTTGATATTTAATTTCCACTTAGGGTTGATTTTATCCATTATTACCCATGTATTTGGACAAATTTTTATAATCATATAGAGGATTGATCATAAAAATATTCACATTTGCGATGGTTAGAGGTTATTTTTCAACATCAGTTGGATGGCTGGCCTTGCAGTCCATTTTTGTTTTGGAAGGGGGATGAAGTGAGGGAAGTTTAATGCCACAATCCAATGATATGCCTATTTTGGGAAGCCTTGTGAATGATTCATTGGATAATGGTGAGGATCATAAAGGATTATTGGGTAAGATATATAGTTCTACAAAATTATTTAGGATGTTAATTATATATTATATTGAAATAAGGTCACTTAGTTCTCGATGAGGTGCTCTAGTATGGTGAAACATCGGGTAAAAGATGGACAGAACATGACCAATATCCAGTTGGTTGGTAAGATCTCCAAGAAATATTCATCTTAATCATTATCCAAGGGGAGGAATAAGAAGATAAATTAAGGTTCAACAAATACCCAGTTGTAAAATATTTTCAACTGATGGAAAGTGTATATTTCTAAGAGTTAATTTCTAATGTCATTAAACATATGACTATTTCGAAATTGTTAAGTACAATTTCATTAGATGGACATCATCTTGAGTAATTGGATAGGGAGAAAATTTATTCATGGTTACATAAATGAATAAATTTTCATGGATTAACCATCATGTTTTATGGATCATTATAACTAAGATATTGTGTGTAGGATCAATTAGAGCCCTTATATTTCAATGAATGTTCCAAGAGAGTGGAATAAAAATTTTGACGATTTAATGAATGATATAGTTTTTTCCCTATAAATTATTAACATTTAATATACTAGAATGTTTTTTATTAGGGGTGTTTCATTATAATTTTACTAGAAATTGATGGCATAAAAATTTCTAGTTTGATAATTAAAATAATCAGTGAGTTGAATCCTAATATTTTTGGATTTTTTGAGGGGAATTATCTCAACTATATGAAGTTGATATTAGGGATGTGAATAGTGAGTGACTTATATTTTGGTACTTTTTATTTAATCTATTGAGGTTAAATATAGATGTTAGATGATTAAATAGACATGGGTGAGGAGAAACTAGTGAATTTTTTAGTCTCAAGATCATACTTCTGAGAATTAATATTTGGGATCCTATTTTTTAATCCTATAAATATAAAGAACTTCATTACTCAAATATAGATCCAAATTATAGGACTAAGTCCATTCTTTGGGAATCCCCAAATCTTGTGAGAAATTCCTCAGTTATTAAGGGGGTAGATATATTCTATATGCTTGATTCTCCTAGTGTCACTGAAAAAATGTGGCAAATGTAATGAATGAGTCTACATATGATCGCACTGAAGTGAATAAATTTTTAGAGGAGAATCCCACAACATGGGGGACCATGTGATCATCTATTCCCTTAATACAGATTGATCATTTAGGTAAAAATTACAAAAAGGGTTTTTTGGGTGTAGTGGTTTAGACCCATGAATTTGGTAGATTGTTTGATCATTCAGGGTCAGTTTTATTTTAGAATCTCTCTTGAACTCTAGTTTCCGAATCATTTCTAAGGAATTATTTCTCCAATAAACAATTAATTAAAACAAACATGGAAAATAAATAAAATTCATGTATGACCCAACTGTATGTCAGACGTCTATGCTAAAGGAAAATAAAACAAATATAAATGACATGGTAAAAGTAGACAAAATGAAACACACTATTAATTCCTCAACTAACTTGGTCTCCCTCCCCTGCAAAGAAAAGTGTGTAGCCGCTTACAATGCCCTTATGGACCCATTTTTAGAATATAAGTACCATACATCTATAGAAAGTGGTTAAAGGCCTAAGTGTATGATCTAATAAAGAAAATAAAATAAAAATAAACTACAACATACATGTTTCATGTGATTAACCAAGTCACTGCCAGACATTTAAGAACAATATTTTCTCATGGGTTCAATCTTGTTCTTGAATGCAATGGGGATAGAAATATTATGAGAATGGTTTCACCTAATTATTTTAATAAAATAAATAATATAAATATGATGAGAATATGAAATAAACCTTCTGTACTATTTACACTTTTTCACTAGTCATGGTGACACATAGGATAAGTATAAAGAACCTAGTTGGTTCTAGGGTCCCTAATCGATGTTACCAGGTTCCGCTAACCAACTATGTAGTGATAAGAATAAAAACACAAGATAAATAACATGAAGAATCAAGAATTTATAATAACCCAACTCACCTATTCTATGAGATATCCCTTAAATAATAATCCATGTTTTATTCGAACATCATGCACAAAAAATAATTAATCATGGTATTATCCAAAATACTTCTATAAAGTGCCAAAAATACCCTGTTAACTCTTTGAAAGTGCTAAGTAATGAGATTAATTTTCAAAATCAATGTTGTTCAAAGAATTAACACAATAATATTAAAATAAAATAAATCACAGTTTTCATATAATCACATTTTTTATAATTAATATGAAACAAAAAAAAAACATTTAAAAATAAAATTATAAAATATACTTTAAAAGGAAAATTTTATAAACATCCAAGAATCACAAAGAAAATATTTAATAATTATAGATTAAAATGATTCTATTAGAAGAAATTTTCTCACCAGGAAAATAAGATTGGGTTCAGGTTTAAAAAAATGTCTTTCATTTTTAGATAAAGTAGAGGAAAATAATATATTTATGAACACTAGTTACCTTTAGCTTTTTCGGATTTAATGTAACTCGTGATTTGAGAACTAAAATCATGTTCTGTTTGATTAGCCCTCAATGGGAATTTGAAATAACACTTACCACTTATGATATGTATTTTAATGAATTATTGTTTCTGATGTTTCTAAAGAATTATCAGGATAACAATTTGGATTAAACAATGAAGCTACAATGTATGATAGAAAACATTACAGACACATAATTTGATTAAGATAAAGAATATATAAACAAAATTACTAAATGGTGATTCAAAATAGTTCTCACCTGTAGATCCCTATCTTTATGTGGGAATCCCTCAAGAATAATGACTGACACTCCAATGTATTTCTCAAATGTCCATAGTTCAACATCTATAAAAATTCATGATATTACTTCATTTTTTATTATTTAGAAAACATTAAAAAATGAGAGAGATAAATTCTTATTACTGAACTCCTCCTTAGCCTACCTTTTATGGTTTTCGATCAGATAAAAAGTCTGATCATGAATGGGATGAATAGTCTGGAACATTAGCATGACACCATTTTATAAACATCAACCAAAAAACTTAATGAAACCATTTTTGATGAGTAAAAATGAAATTTCAAAAAATAGACCATGTGTATAAAAAAATTAAATCATATTTAATCAAGAAATCATAAAATAAACTATCATTTAATCCGTAAGATCTAGTATAAATAGATTATTTTTGAAAAAAATATTTAAAAAAACATACTAAAGGTCATGATCCATTAAAATCATATGTTTTAAACTCCAATCCATCATGTTTTTAACTATAAAGAGTCATGAATGGAGAAAACACACCTCAATACATATATAAGTGATAAAATCCATTGGATATGAGAAGACGAGGACCAATAAAACAATCAACACACAATAAAATCAATAGCCATGATAGATTTATAAAAAACCATCCCTATTTTTTGGCTAAAATTTACATTATAATTACTTGAAAATTAATATGAATAAGTAGAAAATAATAAATAATATAATTTTGAAACACCAACTTAGATCCAAATATCCCAAGAAATCCATGGAGGAGGAAGAAGCTAGAGGTGGAGACGGAGGCTGTCGCGGTTAAGATGAGGCAGAGTCAAAGGCTTCTGTAGAGGTAGAGTCGATGGTTAATAGGATGAGTTGGAGGTGTCTGCGACCATAGAAATGAGGAGGTGGAGGTAGATATTAGGGTTGGGTGGTGGAGGCCGTCACAAATAGGAGGAGGCGTAGGCGGAGGTGGGGGCGGGGGCGAGAAGCAGATTCATGGGCCCGGAGGTGGAGGTGGAGGTAGATGTGGAGTTAGTAAGGTAGAGGGAGGGAGTAGTGGTCTGGGATGAGAAGTCGAGGTTTTGAGGTCAATCTTGGAGAGGGGAGAAGAGGGTGGAGTGGCCCAGGAATATGGGAGACATGGGAGGGGAGGAAATAAGAAATCGGGTGGGAGGATAATGATAAAAAATTAAAATCGGTGTTTCTATACCCATGATTTTAACAAAATTGTGGGTATAGACCATAACATACCATCTATACCAATGGTTTTTTTAAACTGTGGGTATAGATGTAGGTGTATAGACCCATTTTTTAGTAGTGTGCAGTAGTCCACACTTTCTCAAATGATGTTATCGTATTAATGTAAAATGGAATGTATTAATGGTATGTGTAATAAAAGGATAAAATAAATATAAATAAATAAGAAATATTATATATATCATACATAAAAATATATTTTCCATCATAATAGCTCCTATAATATGTGTTAAAAGAAAAAAATTAACAACCATCGGTTTATGAGGACGTAGTTCACCGTATAAAGAAAGAGTAAGTTAGTTGCACATTAAATGGAGGTATGTGTAGGTGTAGATCAAACCCTTTACATAACAACATAAAATTATATTTAGGATACTTTTCTGTTATATAATCGTATAATAATGATATTTTATGAAGTGTATAATGTTAATACAACTAGATATATTGAGAGAATATGTTACCTCTTAATTGGGTAACTTCCTTTGGTTTGTACCAAAAGGCTTCCTTGGAAGGCCATCTTCCCAAAGGGAGTAATCAAGGTCAAGGGTAGGTATGTTTTGAATCTATATGAGATGACATTGGATGAACCTAAGTGTTTTAGAGGTTTTTGTAATGGGCATGGGTGGTGGAATTTTATATGGGAGGAAAAGGACTCAATTGGCTTTCATGAAAAGATATTAGGTATACCCACATTTTTACCTAAAATTATTAATAAACCCAAAAAAATCAATAATGTAAGATTCATAGACAAATTATATCAATAAAATGGGTGTTGGAAAAGTGGATATGTCATTTGTTGTAATGACCTGGAATTTCCATGTAATTTTTTTAAAATATATGGAAATTGTACCAGCCCGCAAAAATTGATGGTGCGTGATTCTGAGGCCCAGAGTGCCTGGAATGATTTTTTGAACTTTTGATCAGGTACATTCAGTAAACGTACGAGTGGGTTTTTCTAACTTTTGAACTGGTGCTCAGAATTTAAATCTAAGAATACCGTTGAACTCACAGCGATAGTATTCTCTTAAGGAGACACTCACCTCGACCGTAGTGGGTCGAGAGTGAAAGATAGATTTTGGGTTTTTCATGAAGGAATAAAATAATATAAAATGGTGTAAAATTTTATTCTTATTTTATTTTGAAACCACCCATGTGGATATTTCATAGGTGAGGACCACCTGAACTAAAACCGCCCATGAGAGGTTGTGGAGGTGGGGACCACTGAGCCTAACCTCCCTTGAGAGTTTATGGTGGTGGGGACCACCCGAGGTTTAAAACACCTTGATCTCCCTCATAATTGTGGGGGAGCCTCTTAAACTTCCCCCACTTAAATGGCACCACCCCCTTAAATATATTATGCCAACCTATGTAATTAATTAACCTGATTTGAAATTGTTCCAACAATTAAATTGGGGGAATATATCATTGGTGGATTTGGGGAGTGGTGAAATATTGGGAGGATTTCACTTCTCCAAAGAAGAAAGTCGTCAAATAATGTTCTTCAGAAATCAAGGAAGAGGATGACGAGTGAGCCTGACATCGAAGTGTGGTCGAAACCGATGATCGTTGGCACTCTCTTCCCCTTTTTACTTCCTTCTCATGCCAACGTCAACAAAAAATCCAAGTTAGGGGTTTATTTTTGAATGATTAT
This sequence comes from Viscum album, assembly GCA_963277665.1. NCBI lineage: Eukaryota > Viridiplantae > Streptophyta > Magnoliopsida > Santalales > Viscaceae > Viscum > Viscum album. The sequence continues at coordinate 498,075,611 of OY728132.1, forward strand.
TTGCGGGAAATTATACGGTGGTTGTTTGGAATTATTTTCTCATTCTTTTCTTGATAATTCAAGAAAGAGTTATAGCATCATGCTACAGCTCTAATGTGGAGAGTGTGGTCCAAACAAACATGGAACTTCCTCTCCAAAAACATTGTGGTTAATTGTTGATCATAATAGAGGAATGGCTACGAACAATGGTGGGGCATGAGAATGGTGTTTGGCACCATCATCAGCCGCGACGTAGGCGACGATGCTGCCCCGCGGCCACCGCCGCCCCGCGGCCACCGCCGCCCCGCAGCCACCGCCGCCCCGCGGCCTCCGTGACCCGCGGCACCACTGCCCGCGGCCTCTGCGCCATCAGGGGTCGGGTCGCAACCCTCCGCGACTGTGACCCATCTCACTTCTAGGCCACCACCTCGTGGTCAATCCGCCACCGCCACGTGGCTGGTCCGTTGCCCCGTAGCTGGGTCGGCACCCTCCGTGACCGCACTGCCATCCGCGGCAGGGCAGCCGCCCGCGGCACCCCCCGGCTGAGCCGCCCCTCAGCCTTTGCCCTCCTGGACAAGCCGCCCTGGGCTGGGCTAAGCTGGCCCGCGCCCCCATGGCACCCCCAGGCTGAGCCACCCCACGGCCTCCGCCCTCTCCGCCGACCTGCCACATGACCTCACAGCACCCCCGTGGCCGAGCAACTGTCTGTGGATGAGCCAACCCACATCCTCCGCCATCCCGCGGCACCCTCGACCTCTAATTCCCCTCGCAGCCCTCGCGGCCTGCTGGACCGCCCAGCGATCCAGACTGCACCATGGATCGGGCATGACCCAGCGGGTCAGGTCAGTCCGACCGGGTCGGACCGGACCCGGACCTGATACGAACCTATACTTTACTTGGGCCATAACATCTGCACAGAATTTTCGTTTGACGAACCTTTAGTGGAACTAGAAATATTGGAGCAATACGGTCTATTTGAGTATGCTCCACTGGAGTTTTGGGTAAAGTTGAGGTATGGTCGGGATGGATCGATCACGAATCCAACCAGGCCCTAGGGAGTAAAAGACTAATAACTCACAAACTGGGCATCTAATTGACACACCTTCTATTGAATTTAAACCCTTGTGATGTAGAAGACCATTAAGATACTTCTTTATGAGACTTCATAGTAGTTTGAGTATCGACCAGTGACTCGTGGAGTGGATCCTCCTAGAGATGAGCAGGCTTAGTGCGGGAACCTAGTAGCTGGTTGTGACGAGAAGAATTAATAGTGATCCTGTGTGGGTCAGATCCTAGAAATCCTATGTGGGTCAGCTCCTAGAGATCCTGTGTGGCTCAGCTTTTAGAGATCCTCTGTGGGTCAGCTCCTAACAATGCTATGTAGGTCAGCTCCTAGAGATTATGTGTGGGTCATCTCCTAGCGATGCTGTGTGGGTCAGCTCCTAGCAATCCTGTGTGGGTCAGCTCCTAGGGATCCTGTGTGGGTCAGATCCTAGCGATGTTGTGTGGGTCAGGTCCTAGCAATCCTGTCTGGGTCAGATCCTAGCAATCATGTGTGGGTGAGCTCCTAGTGATCCTGTGTGGGTCAGCTCCTAGCGATCCTTTGTGGGTCAGCTCCTAGCGATCCTCTGTGGGTCAGCACCTAGCGATCCTGTGTGGATCAGCTCCTAGCGATCCTGTGTCAGTCAGCACCTAGCAATCCTATGTGGGTCAGCTCCTAGCGATCCTATGTGGGTCAGCTTCTTTACAGAGTATGATGATTCAGTAGTTACATCTAATCATCTCTACTATTGTACTTAAGTTATACATGGTGTGAGATGAGTTTGTATCTATGTGGTACTTTCTTTTGTGGTAATACCTTGATGGTATTCTACTTTGTGGCATACCTATGAGGTACTTTCCTTTGTGGTTTTCCTTCCTTTGTGGAATAGGTGAGCTTTGGGAATTTGGTTTTGACCCATTTTTTCCTCGTGATTGAGATGGGCATACTTGATAACTTATTTATATGTATGGGTATATAACTAAGTAGGCTTGACAGTTGACTTCATACATTGAAGTTTATCCTTTATGGATTTGGGAGACCTTGAGGGTCTTGGGGTCTTTACTGAGTATTGTTATACTCACCCCTGCACGGGCTACACCCACACTTCATTGTGTTTGCTATAGACGACGGACAACGCTAACTGAGGATGAGAGTACCGGGACTGGATGGTACCCAAAGGTGGACCATACGACATGTCAGTATGCAGAGGGGATGAGAATATGTAGAGTGCTTAGGATGCGATCTGTACCTACCCTTCAGGTAGTACCCTCAGAGGATGATCCATTAGTTATCATTCTCTTTCTTCAGCTGCATTTTATTTTAGTTTTACTTGTACCTTTACTGTTGGGATTGTATTCTGGGCCCTTTTACATTTAGCACTCTTTTGGTTATACAGTTTTATTGTTTTTGTATCTTGTTGTGTGCCTAGTTACGTGAGTTTACAAGTTATAAAGGCAATTCCTTCCCAGTTTTAGGGAATATGCCTTTCGGTGCTAGTCGCCAGCCCCTGTTCTATGGAAGATGGGCTTGGGGTATTCACAGAACAGGCCCCGGGGGATGGGTCATGACAAATTTGAATCAAAGGAGTCGGTACTACCGTAGAACATAGGTGTTGACGCTCCTTTCGTCACAGAATCTAAAAGATCGGAAAAGGGGAATATCTGAGCTCAATGTGATTCATCCTTTGAAGAAACATCAAAAATCGACAAAGGGATGAACAAGGAGAACATTGCCCATAGGCCGCGCAAGTTCCCTCATGGTCGCGCAAGTACACTTGCGCGGCTACCTTGGTCGCGCAGGTGACTTGCGCGACCTAATTAGGTAACCGCCTGGTAACCGCCCAGGGCCTTCTTTTGCCTATAAATAGACCCTGTGGGACCCCCATTTGGGAGGATCTTTTTCCAGAAACTCGGATTGAAGCTCCCGACGCCCAAGTCTCTTCTCAAAGCTTCCGGAACACTTCTAAGGTAATTTCTTACCTAGAACGGATGATCTAAAGAGAAGAAGGAAGGCCTAAGTGTTGAAACTTATCAAACACTTGCGCGCCGACTTATTTCCTTCAATATCACTTGCGCGTCCCTTTTATGGAAGAACCTCAAGAAAATTCTAAAGGGTTTAAAAAAGATTCGCTCAAGTATTTCAATGCTGGTTGAAAATCGCGCAAGTACACCATGTGCCACGCAGGTATACCTGCGCGCCCAATACTTGTGCGCCCACGGAAGACTTTCGTGCCTTTCAAGACTTGTGCGCCCCTATCTTTTTGGGTGCCCATATTGCCCATTTTTACCCCTCTTAAGCCATCACACCTTTCCTTTTCAAGATTCAGTCTTCAAGACACTCTTCAAATCAATTTATGGCATGATTTCTTGATTTGACTTTCTTATCTGAAAGGAATTCTGTGGAATCTCTCTCAAAGTCTAGTGATTTAAATATCCTTATGTCACTAAAATATGGAGAGTTCATTCATTCAACCTCATCCTTTAAGATGAGAGAATCCTAACCTGGGTCTCCTTTTCAGGAATAATCCCAGTTATAAAACCTCAAATATGGGCATCTTCCTCAGGAGTAAGCCCCAAATTCTTAAAGTTTCCAATCTTGGGCATCCTCCTCAGGAGTAAGCCCCAATAAAGTCCTCTAATCTTGGGAATATTTCTTAAGAATAAGCCCCAACCTCAAATATGGGCATCCTCCTCAGGAGTAAGCCCCAAACCTTAATCCCTAACCTGGGTCTCCTTTTCAGGAATAAGACTCAGTCATAACCTTGGGCTTCCTTTTCAGGAGTAAGCCCCAAGTCCCTTAACCTGGGTCTCCTTTTCAGGAATAAGACTCAGTCCTAACCTTGGGCTTCCTTTTAAAGAATAATCCCCAAGTCCCTTAACCTGGGTCTCCTTTTCAGGAATAAGACTCAGTCATAACCTTGGGTCTCCTTTTAAAGAATAAGCCCCAAGTCCCCTAACCTGGGTCTCCTTTTCATGAATAAGACTCAGTCATAACCTTGGTTCTCCTTTTCAAGAATAAGCCCCAAGTCCCCTTAAATTTCTCTTAACCAGTCATAATTTACCTTTGATTTGGGTTTCCTTTTCAGGAGTAAAACCCAATCATAAGTCCCCTCCTAACTTGGGCATCCTCCTTAGGAGTAAGCCCCAAGATTATAGTATTCAAATCTCCATCAAGCACATATAACTTTATGGACCCTGTTCATGGATTTTCTCCCTAAAAGTAAATCCTAAACCTTCATCTATCTGGGCAGTCATCCATACATAATCCCAAAACAAATTCTTATGATTGCATCTTTCATGGCACAATTGTCTAAATTTTACCAATACCTCTTGTTTCTCACACCGAGCATGACTCACGTGAGCTTAGAGTGTAAAAGTAATTATGACATTCATCTTTGAGCCATCAATCATAGACATCATACTCCATTTCTCGAACTACGTGGGTTCTGATTCCTTTTCCAAAACAAACGATACGTAGGTAGCCCATTTATGGGTTCGATCCCAACTTTGAAATAATCTCTGTCCTTCTGAATGACGAAAAACTTCAAGTTCCCCACTGAGTGGCTTTAAAATCAGCCTGGTCATCAAAAATGACCAAGAGACTTTTATATAAATGTTTTGAAGGATACCATTGACCAAGAATCTCTAAACAGATATAGATGATTCTCTATTGATGAAGAATCTCAAATACATATAAAAGATTCTCTAAATTTCTTTGCATATTTAATCATTGATTGTTAAAACTAAAGGAAAGCACATTTTATACTTGGTAATGTAATAAGGATTCATGAACATAACTTAAATCTATAAAGAGGGTCCCGGAGTAGACAATAATTCCCCTCAAAAAGGTGTGATGAGTCCGACCTCCCATCCTCTCGACCAATGAAAATTCCTAAGCCTCATTAGTCCACAAGCTAATGAGCGCCTGCCTTTGGAAAGTAGGTCCAAACGGATGTGGAATCATTGGATGTTTCCGGTTCTACGAACAAACCCGTTAGAAACCAATCGGAACGTTTGAATCTCCCGTCCAGGAGGTCATCCCCGGATTCCGTGCGAAACAAAAATGGTGAACCCGACGTGAATCCTTAACCAAGTTAAAGTGATGTTCTTCTTATTTGTTAGGCCCCTTGGGCCAACAAAGAAATCATTGACATGTGCTCATCCAAAAGATGCAGTGGCCGGATTCATCTTGATTATGTCTGTTACATGGAACAGGAACTCTTTTCTCAAGATCTTCTGTAAAATGGCTTTCCTTAAATTCACCCCTGTGAATACTGCTGCTGTGAACACCGCTACTGTGAGGTCTGCTGCTGTGAAAACCAATGTTGCTACTCCTACTGGAACGTCATCCGCTCTGAGGATGACATCACCAACTCAGCATCTTCAACGCTGGGTTTCTAATGCACTGGTTAAGGAGTACCGTCACAACGGTACTATCCCAACTCTGGAGGCCGCTCGTCAAGCCCCCCAAGTTAACAACTCTACCTGGTCGTCTGGACAACGGCGGCCAGCAATCAAGAAGCAGACGGTGCTGACTACCGTCTCCAACCATTTCGGGTCGTTATCCCCAGAACGCAATTTCCATTCACTCCCTTACTCTGAGGAAGTGAATGAGCATGTCCCGTAGGACCTTAATTCAAAAAGACAGGAGTCCTTCCCAAGGGCTCCCATCAACAATCGCCGCCAGACTCGTGCGGTAGTGCGCCCTCAACATGATGAGGGTACCGACTCCGGGAATTCAGCTCAGGTTCCTCGAACCCGAGCAGGCAAGATGAACCTCCAGAGACGGAATCCGGTTAACAATAGGCAGGTTGTCATCCCTGCCATCTCCGGAGAAGTCCACCAACCTAACTTGATGGCAAATAACGAGCAGTCACAATCACCTGCCCGTTTTAATTCCACTGTCCAGCAGACTCGTCTGGCAGCATCAAGCCGATCCCGCCAGGCAATTCCGGCGGAGTACCATAAGCAGGAACATACACCTGCTTATACATCACCAATTAGTCAGCAGGCTCGTCTGACTACATATGATGGATCTCGTCAACCGCATTTGGCGAAGTGTAATCAGCAGGCACATACACCTGCTAATACTAATCAAGCCTACCAACAGTCTCGCTTGGTAGCACACGGAGAAGTCAGTCGGAAAGTCCCGACGACAAACAGGAGGCAGACTCAACTCTCTGCCTCCACACTTGAGTACTGTCAGGATTCACTGACAGGAAAAGGAGGACAGTAGCAGGCACATACACCTACTCCAAGCCCGGAATGGACGTATATCCCCGTTCCGGCGGCTGAAGTCACCAAACATATTTTGACAATGGTGAAAGAGCAGAAGCAAATTCCTGCTCATATTCTGGATGCTTGTCAGGATATCATAACAGCATCCACATCATCTCAGGGACAGACACATAAATCTATCCCTAGCAATGGAGTGACACATCAACGATTCACTCCAGAATAGACACACACATCTGTTACAGTCCAAGAGGGTTATGGGGCATACTCCCCCATATCATACGGACAACCAAGTCAGGCACATACACCTGATTTGAGTGGAGATCGTCAGCCTAACCTGACCATCATTCCTGATCAGGCACATACACCTGCTCAGAGCAATCACTTTCGTCATCAAGTGGTTTCTAAAGCGAGTAAGAAGGCATATAAGAAAAAGATCCGCCCAGCACAGTCAGGAGATCAAAGGCCAATCTGTAACCAAGCCTTGCTCGATGCTGGAGTTCTTGAAGCCCTCGAACATTTATCTGTCGGAATTCAAGATTCTACTCCCTCAGTTCCCAATAACGGGAAAATTAATTCTGAAGGTCTTCAACAGACACTTCTTCATGAAGACTTGCTTCATGAAAATTCGGTCAATCTTGAAGTTTCTTCTTCAGATGAGAGCCACAGGAACCCTCTGTGTGGTCAGAAGACCAAGGAGCAAGAGATTTCATCTTTTGCTGTAACCCAGCTTGATGGTCCTCCTCATGGTGATGAACTTTGCTGCGAAAGTCCTCTCCGAAGTAGTGATTCACGTTGTCTCTAAAATTCTTCATAAGGCAATGTAGTGACGAGAAAGCCCTCCTATCTCGAGGCACTTGCAAACGTAAAACCAGTCATGTCTGATGCTTTACTATCGGCAGGTGAAACTCTTTCTCCATCAGAAGATAGCCTGGGGTTCAGGTTATTCTCCGAACCATCCCTGGGTCATTCATCTTCCATCATGAATAGTGATCTCTCTACCAATCTTGTTGAATCCGATGAAGCAACAAGGGAACACCAACTCTGGTCAAAACAGGTAGAAGAATCTTCATTTAATGATAAAGAGGAAATGCTGAACATGAGGAAAAAACTGGCAAAAGGTGAAGTACCAATCATGTTTTGGCCTTTGGCTGATTCCCAGTACGACATTCCAAAGATGTTGACGGATGATGGAATCCATGATATTAGTCTCAACATATGGAAGACTCTTTGTCAATTGAAGAAGAAAGTATTATCTTACGGTGATTATGAAAATTATATTAAGATAATAGAAGGGTTACAACGCCAGATTGATTTGGCATCTCTATCAGTCTCTCGGTATCCGAAGGCTGAAAAGCAACAAAGAACCCTTCAACGTTCATGCCTTGGCGCACTAAGAAAATTGCGTCAGTTAATTGCCAATGCTCCATCTGATGTTCATATCAGAGGATGGGGTGTTCACGGAGCACTACATTTCATAGTGCTTCCCAGTCAGCAAAGCCCGCCGAAAATGGTCTCATGCAATGTTATTGCCCATGGCCGGCCACAGTCAATGGGCTTTGTTCATAATAAAAAGCTTGCTCAATAATAGGCTTTAACTAGTTCCTCTCAAAATAAAGTATATAGAGAACAAGTTGTTGAATTTCTTCTACATCAAGCAGGCGAGAATATTGCACAAGCCTCTCATCTAGAGCAAACACGTCATCAAATGACATAAGTTTCGGAAATCATCCAACGGTCTGTTGAACTAGGTGATAAAAGTGGATACAGGTTAATGCATCCAGCTAATTTCCGAACTAAGATTCGCAAGATCAAGAGAGATTTTAAGAAGATCTCAGACATAGCATGTCAAGAGACACCCCAGCTTGCCAGACTGGGGACTTCTCTAACCCAACCCTCAGAGTCAACAAATGGGATTCGAGGAGTTGAGCGGAAGCAGTAGGAACATCCCCAGTCCACCGGACTGGGGACTTTTTCAAATCCTCAATCCCTCCCTCAGAGAAAGTCAGTATTCTCTCGATTAGCGAATAATCCTCAAGAGGAACAAAGAGCCAAGCTATCAGGAGATTCTCTCCAAGTGACGGTTCTCCAAGAAGTTCCTGAGGGATCAAGTCAATGGAATGCCATGTCTCATCATGGACATAGAAGAAGACAATATCACAGAAATGCTGATAGAAAGGATTCCATGCAATATGCGTCCATTAATGTCATCAATGCCGTTGCTGCTGATTCACCAGATGAGGCTCAGTCAGAGGGATCAGACGAAGAGGTTCCTGCTCAAGAAGTCGTGCACACAGACCTAAATGAAGAAGGTGTGCGCACACGTAATCAAAGGCTTACCCAAAATTTGGGTATTCCTTCAAGTAACCCACTTCCCCCTCTCCGAAAAGGATCCAATAAGGGGAAAGGAAAGAATCAGGTTACTTCTCACCCTTCCTCTGAAGGAGATCAATCGCTCTCATTAGAGAAAAGGTTTGCACAACAGGAGAAAGAAATGAAAGAATTAAGAAGGTTGAATGCAGACCTACTTCAGAGTAGTCTTCTTCTTAAGAATGCTGAAGTCCGACAGCCGAAGGAATTTGTTGTAACTACTGAGATGGATCAGGAATATCCTCCTTTATCAGTACACCCTCAGAGGTCTAATCCTACGGGTCAAACACAACAACGGTTGGCAGCACTACCATCAGTTGCAGCACCAACCATCACGTCTGTCCAAGCTCCATTCATTGCACCTACCCAAAACCAAGTTCAACCTGATGTTTCTCAAAAGTTAATAACTACTATTGAGTCATTAACAGCTCGGTTAGAAACTATGGAAGGGAAACGGGCGCAAGTTCAACCTGAAAAGAAAGTTTACCCTGAATGGGTAGATTCAATTTTTCCTCCATCCAGTTTTGGAAACCCTGTTTTCCCTACTTTCAATGGATCAGGAGACCCCGAACAACATTTGACACATTACGTGTCTTGTTGTGATCCTATGATGGGAACTACAGAGCAGCAAGAAGCAGTGAAACTCAGATGCTTTGTGCGAACCTTGCAAGGACCAGCTTTTGTCTGGTACACAAGCTTGCAATCCCGGTCAGTCATCGGATGGGAAGATCTTCGTCAAAAATTCCTTCTGCAGTTTAGCTCATCTTTTCCAAAAACGACAGTTTTCAAACTTACAAACTGCAAGCAAAGGGAGAATGAAAGAGTCTCTGATTTCATTGCTCGTTGGAAGGTATTAACGTATTCCTTGAGTTTAGCACTCCCTCAGGAGGAATTGTTTCCAATCTGTGTGGCAAATCTGCGTGACGAATTACGCACGCCATTGATCCCTGTGAAATACACAGGAGGGTTTCGAGACCTTACTTCAATCGCTCAGCAGATTGAAGATTCCCTTATACAGGCTAAGGTTAAATCTCGTGTAATTCCATCAGCTCTAGGAAGAAGAATGGGTAAAGCAGAAACTCCTACAGTTATGCTTAAACAGGCACCTGTACCTATTTCAACTTCAAAACCTTCATCTTCTCGAAGGGCTCCACCTCCTGAACGCCAACAACAAAGGCTGTTTCGTCCAAATGATCAAAAAGATCAACAACGAAAACAATTTGAGGATATGAAGAGTAAAACATACTCTTTTCGAAGTGAGCAAGTTCCTGGTTACTTCATTTCAGCTCTGGAAAATAATTTGGTTCAATTACCAGTGCCCAAGAGGCCAAACAAGGAAGGAGATGAAGACCGTCCAAATTATTTTCCCTTTCATCAAATGTTGGGGCATCCCATCTAGGAGTGTTTTGTCTTTAAAGACCTCCTGCAAAAGATGGTCGACTTGGGACAAGTCAAATTGAAGGGTTCTTCAGCTCATGTAGCGTGTATTACTGCTACAGATCCAGAGGAAGGAGGTGAGTGGCAGGAAGTCAAAAGCAAAACTGCGAAAAAATATGATGATTGGATGGTCAGAAAGACAATCAATCAGACCCATTCCATTTTGCGAACACAATTGAATAAGTCAATTGTGTCTCCTACAGAAGATGCAGTAAAGCCTCCATCAAAAGAAAAATCCTCAAAAGGACAGCGCAATTCAAAGAAGAAAGAGGAATCGGGAGAAGATGAGTATGTATCAAAGCCTAAATTGTCTTTGACTCTGGCAGATTTCATGCCATCTACTTCGAAGCCACGGGCATCGTCCCACCAAACGGCACAGCCTAAATAGGCTAACCAAGCAGAGTCTTTATCAGACGAAGAGTTAATCTTTGGTTCTGTTAATCTGATTCAATTAACAGATTCATATTCCAGCCTTGATGAGCCTGAATTCCTTGTATCAAATAAGGGAACCCGAGGAAGTTCTAGAGGTTCAGGATACAGGGGAAGACGTGGATCTTTCCAAAGCCACTACTCTAATTTTACCCCTGCTAGCACTGTATATGCAGTAGAAACTCGTGGTAGAGCCCTTCAGCGAGTTCAAAAAGAACAAGCAAGTTCTTCTGCCAATGGCCAACTCAGCTTCGGCACAGTTATTTTGGAAGACCGATTAAAGGTTCCATCTTCTTTATCTCAGCAAGTAAATGGATCTAATCAGTCTAATCTTCCAAAACCAAGGATGTTGCCAACTTCAATACAAGATGCATCAGCTTCCAAAGCATATGCTTCCAAGGTACCTGCTAAACCGCATATTCCTATTAGGAAACGCAGACCTCTAGATCAAAAGTATGATATATTGAAACACTTCGCCCAAGTACCAGCCAAGTTATCAATTTTGGATGCTTTGAATCTGTCAAAAGATCTTTGGGAAGCACTCATCGAAGCTTTGTCAAGTCCTCAGGAGTTTGAAGCTGAAATTGTTGCAGCTGAAATCTATCACATAGAGAATAATCCTGCAGAATGCCATGCAGTGATATCTTTTACTGATAAAGATGAAGATGATGTTGTGCATGGGCACATAAAACCTTTGTACTTATCTGGCAAAGTCAATGGTATAGATGTTCGAAGAGCTTTCATTGACAATGGTTCAGGAGTCAACCTCATGCCCATTCGTACACTTCGTCGATTGGGCCTCACGGAATCTGATTTATCTCCTTCTACCATGATGTTGCAAGGATATGATAAAAATGAACAAGAAACACTGGGAGAAGTTACACTCAGAACTCAGTTTGGAGATCTTGTTTCCAATTCGGATTTCATGATTGTTGATCAGGACTCAGCTTTCAATATCTTGCTTGGAAGACCCTGGCTACATCAGCATGCAGCTATTCCGTCATCATACCATCAATGTCTCAAATACTGTTTCGATGGTCAAGTTGGAACATTGTATGGTGATAAAGCCCCGTTCAAGACATGTGAGTCTCAATACATTGAGGCAGAATTTTATCACATGAAGGGAAGAGAAAAATCTACAATGAAGGAAATTACCAAAGTTAATGCTCCATATGGTTTGGAGAAAATTCCTATAAATCCTTTTTCACATGTGAGTACAGATTATTTGTTACCTATCAGTCAAATTGACAAAATAGGCCCAAATCAAAATACTCTTATGAAAAGATCCATAATGTCAATTACGGCAATCGAGCCAGACAACATGGGAGGAATTGGTAATTTACCAAGCAGTGATGAAAGCATAAGTGGTGACGTTTTCATTTTGTCTGCTGAAATCCAACAAATCTATACTTCGCTAATCAGGCCAGAAGAAGTTATAGCAACACCAGAGGTGAATATTGATGTTGATTCTCAATCCATCATCTCCTCTTTATTTCCTAAAGAAGACCTTTTATCATCAATAGGGTCGGAAATGGAAGCTTCTTCTTCAAAATGTGAAAATTTTAATATCTATTATGATCATGAGAATTTCATTTTTTTCATCTAATTTGCAAGTAGAAACGGAAGAAATAACACATGATGAAGAGGATGAGGAAGATCTTAGAGATGCTCCTCCAGCATTTGAAGAGGGTATCTCTACCACTGTGGATGAACTCAGAGAAATAAATCTGGGTACAGAGAAAGATCCACGCCCCACTTTAATTAGTGCGGCCATGACCCTTGAAGAGCAAGAGATGTATATTTCTTTTCTAAAGAAAAATAAAGATATTTTTGCTTGTAATTATACAGAAATGCCTGGCCTTGATCCTGATGTTGCCACCCATCATTTGGGTTTGCCAAAAGAACATCGAGGATTCAAGAAAGCTGCGAGAAGAACACACCCAACCTATGCTTTCAAAATCGAGGCTGAAGTGGATAAGATTATCAAAGCTAACTTCGTCAGAGAAGTTCAATATCCCAAGTGGTTGGCTAATATTGTCCCTGTAAAGAAGAAGAACGGACAAGTTAGGGTTTGCATCGATTTCAGAGATCTTAATCGGTATTGTCCTAAAGATGATTTCCCAGTTCCGATTACAGAACTCTTAATTGATGCGACGGCTGGCTATGAAGTACTTTCTTTCATGGATGGATATTCTGGATATAATCAGATCCGAATGGCCCCAGAAGATGAGGAATATACAGCCTTCAGATCTCCTCAAGGTGTGTTTTGTTACCGGGTGATGCCCTTTGGTTTAAAGAATGCAGGTGGAACATATCAACGCGCCATGCATCGTACCTTCAAATCTCTTTTAGGTAAGTTTGTTGAATGCTATGTAGATGATTTGGTGGTTAAATCCAAACAACGTTCTAATCACTTGGCTGATTTTGAAATCATATTCCACAAGCTTCGACAACATAATTTGAAGATGAACCCCTTAAAATGTGCTTTTGGGGTAACCTCAGGAAAATTCCTCGGCTTTGTTGTACGCCATCGTGGTATTGAAGTCGATCCTGAGAAGACCAAATCAATCCTTGGTATGTCACCTCCTCAGAATTTGAAAGAATTAAGAGGACTTCAAGGACACTTAGCCTATATTCGGCGTTTCATCGCCAATTTGGCAGGCAAAAGTTTACCCTTTACCAAATTATTGAAGAAAGGAGTCACTTACCAGTGGACTGAAGAATGTCAAGAAGCATTTGATGTTCTCAAGAAATACCTCTTGAGTCCACCAGTACTCATGCCACCTGTTGAGGGTAGACCTCTTATCCTCTATGTGACATCTTTAGAGCGATCATTGGGTTCCTTTCTCGCTCAAAAGAATGATGCTGGGAATGAAAATAGTCTCTACAATCTCAGTAGAACTATGCTTGAAGCAGAAACCCGGTATTCAAGTATTGAAAAGTGCTGCCTAGCATTAATATTTGCAGTTCAGAAACTGATACACTACCTGCAACATCATGAGGTCCAATTGGTATCTCGTAATAATACGCTCAAATTCATCCTTAGTCGTCCAATGCTTACAGGACGTCTGGCAAGGTGGACAGTTATTCAACAGCAGTTTGACATTCAGTATGTGTCTCAAAAGGCAATTAAGGGCCAAGCTCTGGCTGATTTCCTGGCTGAACATCCTTCAGTGGAAGACACGTATTCAGATATCGAACTCCCTGATGAGGAAGTTTTCTCTATTCAAGAGAGTCCTCAAACATGGGAAATGTATTTTGATGGTGCTTCTAGAAGTCCAACAGGGAAGAAAATGGAAAATCCTAAATTCAACAAAGTTGGTTTAGGAATTGTGCTCATTTCTCCAGATATGGCAGTGTTACCTTATTCCTTTTTGTTGTGGGAAGGTGGTACCAATAATGAAGCTGAATACCAAGCTCTCATTACAGGCTTGGAGTTAGCGCTTCAAGCACAAGTGAATCACTTAAAGGTGAAAGGTGATTCAGACCTGGTAATCAAACAAGTCAATGGGGATTATGCCATCAGAAAAGAAGAATTAATCCCTTTGTATGATTACGTCAGAGAGTTAATGTCGGAATTCCCTTCAGAACCGACATTTTCTTATGTCCCAAGATCACAAAATGCTCAAGCTGATGCACTGGCTAATATAGCCACAGCTTTAGCAGATCCAAATCGGGACGAGACAACCATCTGTATTGCCCACCGTCATGCAATTTAACCTTATGTTCAAGTCAGAACAGAGGAAATTAATGAAATTAGTCCCATTCCTGAACCTTATGGTCATACTACAGGATGGATGTCACCTATCAGGGAATACCTTCAAAATGGAACACTTCCACCTGATAGAGCTGAGAAAGAACAAATTCGGCGACGTGTGGTAAATTTTACTCTTTATGATGGCCCAAACCACCTCGAGAAAATTCTCTACAAACGTGGTTTTGATGGAGTTCTCTTCAGATGTATTGATGGTGAAGAGACAATGGTTGTCATAAAAGAAGTGCATGCAGGAGTCTGTGGTGCCCACCAGTCTGGACATAGACTGTCTGATCAAATTCGAAGGCTTGGATACTTCTGGCCTTCAATGATACAAGATTGTGTTAATTTCACAAAGAAGTGTCATTCATGCCATGTATATGCCAACTTCATTCATCAACCTCCAGATTTGCTTCATACAGCTAAATACTCATGGCCATTTTCCACATGGGGAATGGATGTGGTGGGACCTTACCCTTCAGCTACGGCCAAGCAGTTTAAGTACATTCTTACTGCTACTGATTTCTTTTCCAAATGGGCAGAGGTAGTACCTCTCAAAGAAGTCAGTTCTAAATGCATTGTTAGCTTCATCAAGTCTAACATCATTACTAGATTTGGTGTCCCTCATACCATATTGACGGACAACGACACCAACTTCTGTTCTTCTGAGGTAAAGAAATTGTATCAAGAATACAACATTAAGTCCAACCATTCATCTCGATATCATGCAGCGGCTAATGGCCAGATAGAAGCCTTCAACAAGACTCTTTCAAATATACTGAAAAAGATGGTGGATAAAGATAAGAAGTCATGGCCTGATAAACTCTTTCATGCTTTATGGGCTTATCGGACTACCACTAGCAATGCAATGCGGTCTACTCCATATTCAATTGTATATGGAACAGAAGCAGTCTTTCCAATTGAAGTTCAATTGCCCTCACTCAGAATAGCCATTTGTGATCAGTTATCTACAGATGAGAAATTCCAAAAGCGGTTGAATGAATTGGAACAGTTAGATGAGAAAAGATTGTGCACTTTGCACCACTTAGAAATCTATCAGAATCGAATAGCACAAGCTTTTAACAAAAAAGTTCGTCTTCGTTCATTCATTCAGGGAGAATTGGTATTGGTTCTCGGAGCACCAATGATACCAGGAAAAAAGCCTCCCAAGCTTGAACCAAAATGGGAAGGACCTTATTCAATACATAAGGTCTACTCCAATGGAGCATATTCTCTAATCTCAATGGATGGAGAACACATTACGACTCCAACTAATGCCGGATTTCTGAAGAAGTATTTTGTATAAACACAAAATATTGTTCCCAGAACCAAGACTCTTACAATTGGTTCATACAGCAATGGTCCAGTATGACCTTAAACTGCAACTTCGTCCAACATGACGTTAAACTGTGTCACCTTCAATGTCCTACATGACACTAAACTGTATTATGTCCTATATGACATTAAACTATATTAGTTCATATTTTGTCCCTGCTACATGACATTAAACTGTGCAGCACCAATAGTCCTAACTGCAAGACTTTAAACTGCATAGTCCCCATATTTTGTCCGAGATGACATTAAACTATATTTTGTCCGAAATGACATTAAACTATATTGTGTCCTAGCAACATGACATTAAACTGTGTGGCACTTTTCATCGTCCAGCATGACGATAAACTGTAAAAAGTCCCCAGAACTGATATTCTCATATTGGTTCACCTTAGTCCTAGCTACATGACTTTAAACTATACAGCAATGGTCCAGTATGACTTTAAAATGCAACTTCGTCCCACACGACATTAAACTGTGAAAAAGTTCCCTAAACCGTCCAGCATGACCTTAAACTGCATCATCCCTGGTCTAGCAAGACGTTAAACTATGACGTCCTAACTACATGACGCTAAACTGTATAAAAGTCCCTCACGTCCGAAAAGACGTTAAACTATATAATCTCAAAAGTACAGTATGACATTAAACTGCACCATTCACGGTCCATGCATATGACCTTAAACTATTCACACTTTCATCCGACATGACGTTAAAATGGTACACTCTTTTGTCCTTACTGCATGACATTAAACTGCACAGTCCCCCTTTCGTCCAATATGACGTTAAACTGTATTGTCCCCATCGTCCTAACTACATGACGCTAAACTGTACAGAAAGTTCTTGATATGTCCTACATGACATTAAACTGTTATTTTGTCCCTGCTACATGACACTAAACTGTGCAGCACCAATAGTCCTAACTGCAAGACTTTAAACTGCATAGTCCCTTTTTTTATGTCCTACATGACATTAAACTATGCATCGTTAAGGTTGTTATTACCTCTTGTTTCTCACACCGAGTATGACTCACATGAGCTTAGAGCGAACATCAACCATAACACTCCCTTTGGGCCACTAACCATGTGTATGTCCCAAAAACATTTTTTATTACATCATTGTCCACAAGAACAACTTGATCATTAATTCATTCTTTAATTGAACTACACGGACTTTGATCCTTTCCCTCCAGGCTGGGTATGTAGGCAACCTCCCAGGGTTCAAACCCAAAAACAATCTCTTCACATCGGTTCACCACCATCTCATATGATGTTGATTTGTGAAACCGCCCCTGGAATCAATATCTTTACATTGATTCACTTTCGTCCTTGTTATATGACGTTAAACTATACAACACTTTTGTCCGGTATGACAATAAACTACAATATTCTTTGATTCCCTCATTTGAGAAGGAACCATTATTGACATTGATTTTTTTCAATCATGTTTCATTTCAAAAGACTACGTGCATACATGGTAATGCCTAAACTTTTTATCTTAGGTTAAAACCATCATTGCACTAAAGTCCCCTTTCACCCTTCAAATGTACGAACCAAATTTGTACAAAGGGTAATTCTAGAACTACGTGGACTTGATTCCCATCCTTATGGGATACGTAGGAACATTCGAGTGTCCCTCGAATCCAGTCCCAAGTCTTTTGGGCCTAACCCCAAATTTCACTTTCAGTCCCTTGGCTGAAAAGTCCTCATGAAAACACACACTGTGTATTCATTATTATGGTCCGAATTCTATGACCTTAAACTAAGATCACTCATACTTTCGTCCTGCACGACGTTAAACTGCATTTCAAGAACTACGTATGGCTTGATTCTCATTCTTATGAGATACGTAGTGAAGTCCAAAATTTCAATTCAGGACCCAGTCACAACATGATTATGGTTTTCATTGACCTATGTATCTCTAAATACATTGGACAATACCCATATTTATGTGTTATAATCCTAACCTTAAATATTTTCAGATCTTCATAACCCTTTTCATGACTTCTAGTCACAAAAATGTCAAACTTCTGAGAATTCTTTTTCCTGACTATGCAGCACGTGCCCATAGGTGGCCTTGCATAAACAGTCCACATAAAAGACTTGTCAGCCGAAAGATACTATTTATTTAACCATGCAGCCAATGCCCATAGGTGGCCCTGCATATTTCAACCCCCTAACGGGTTTTGTTAAATAATGGTAACTTCATTCTTGGGAAGAATGCCTCTTTTGTCCTTATTTGTCTTAAACGGCAGTATGTAGGGATCCGCAAAGAAATAGCCATCCTTAACATATTTTTCCCATATCCTTTTTCATGATCTCAAAGTATTCAAGTCTATGGTTTATTCTTCTTCCCTACGTTTGGGTCAAACCTTCGTAGGAGTGATATTCATCCAGTTCTTTGATATTCTTGTTCGGAAATATCTTCTCCATATTCAAGTACCTCTTTCCATACAACAAACTCTATACTTTAGAAAATTTGAATCTCCATAAAATTTCACTGGCTTCTAGCACTAGGAAAGAAAATTTCTGGGAGTTCTTTTGCCTGACTATGCAGCACGTGCCCACAGGTGGCCTTGCATAAACAGTCCACATAACAGACTTGTCAGCCGAAAGATGCTATTTATTTAACCATGCAGCCAATGCCCTTAGGTGGCCCTGCATATTTCAACCCCCTAACGGGTTTTGTTAAATAATAGTAACTTCATTCTTGGAAACTACTTCTTCTAATGCCTTTCTAGCTCTTTTTCATATCATTCCTCAGATTCAAATATTCTTAATCCATGGTTTACATTTTTTCTCTCATACTTGAGTATGGTAATATGTTTTCAGATAAATTGTCAATGAATTTAATTAATTTTAATCCATTTCGGTCAAAGCTATTTCGACCTTAAACATTAGCCCCTTTATGTCCGGCATGCATGACTTTAAACTGCCCACAAAAGACAAAGGAACTCTGAATAAAAGTCAAGTTCCAGCACACTTGCGCACTGCCCTCTGTGCCCTGAAGACTTGCGCGCCCCCTTTTCCTTTGAATGTATTCAATTTCCTCAGAGTCAAATCCTCATTTCTTTCCGGATCCAACTCTGAGGGGGGACTTTTGTTGACGCTCCTTTCGTCACAGAATCTAAAAGATCGGAAAAGGGGAATATCTGAGCTAAATGTGATTCGTCCTTTGAAGAAACATCAAAAATCGACAAAGGGATGAACAAGGAGAACATTTCCCATAGGCCGCGCAAGTTCCCTCATGGTCGCGCAAGTACACTTGCGCGGCTACCTTGGTCGCGCAGGTGACTTGCGCGACCTAATTAGGTAACCGCCCGGTAACCGCCCAGGGCCTTCTTTTGCCTATAAATAGACCCTGTGGGCCCCCCATTTGGGAGGATCTTTTTCCAGAAACTCGGATTGAAGCTCTCGACGCCCAAGTCTCTTCTCAAAGATTCCAGAACACTTCTAAGGTAATTTCTTACCTAGAACGGAAGATCTAAAGAGAAGAAGGAATGCCTAAGTGTTGAAACTTATCAAACACTTGCGCGCTGACTTATTTCCTTCAATATCACTTGCGCGTCCCTTTTCTGGAAGAACCTCAAGAAAATTCTAAAGGGTTTAAAAAAGAGTCGCTCAAGTATTTCAATGCTGGTTGAAAATCGCGCAAGTACACCATGTGTCGTGCAGGTATACCTGCGCGACCAATACATGCGCGCCCACGGAAGACTTGCGCGCCTTGCAAGACTTGTGCGCCCCTATCTTTTTGTGTTCCCATCTTGCCCATTTTTACCCCTCTTAAGCCATCACACCTTTCCTTTTCAAGATTCAGTCTTCAAGACACTCTTCAAAGCCATTTATGGCATGATTTCTTCATTTGAATTTCTTATCTGAAAGGAATTCTGTGGAATCTCTCTCAAAGTCTATTGATTTAAATATCCTTATGTCACTAAAATATGGAGAGTTCATTCATTCAACCTCATCCTTTAAGATGAGAGAATCCTAACCTGGGTCTCCTTTTCAGGAATAATCCCCAGTTATAAAACCTCAAATATGGGCATCTTCCTCAGGAGTAAGCCCCAAATTCTTAAAGTTCCCAATCTTGGGCATTCTCCTCAGGAGTAAGCCCCAATCAAGTCCTCTAATCTTGGGCATATTTCTTAAGAATAAGCCCCAACCTCAAATATGGGCATCCTCCTCAGGAGTAAGCCCCAAACCTTAATCCCTAACCTGGGTCTCCTTTTCAGGAATAAGACTCAGTCATAACCTTGGAATTCCTTTTCAGGAGTAAGCCCCAAGTCCCTTAACCTGGGTCTCCTTTTCAGGAATAAGACTCAGTCATAACCTTGGGCTTCCTTTTAAAGAATAAGCCCCATGTCCCTTAACCTGGGTCTCCTTTTCAGGAATAAGACTCAGTCATAACCTTGGGTCTCCTTTTAAAGAATAAGCCCCAAGTCCCCTAACCTGGGTCTCCTTTTCAGGAATAAGACTCAGTCATAAACTTGGGTCTCCTTTTCAGGAATAAGCCCCAAGTCCCCTTAAATTTCTCTTAACCAGTCATAATTTACCTTTGATTTGGGTTTCCTTTTCAGGAGTAAAACCCAATCATAAGTCCCCTCCTAACTTGGGCATCCTCCTTAGGAGTAAGCCCCAAGATTAGAGTATTCAAATCTCCATGAAGCACATATAACTTTATGGACCCTGTTCATGGATTTTCTCCCTAAAAGTAAATCCTAAACCATCATCTATCTGGGCATTCATCCATACATAAGCCCCAAACAAATTCTTATGATTGCATCTTTCATGGCACAATTGTCTAAATTTTACCAATACCTCTTGTTTCTCACACCGAGCATGACTCACGTGAGCTTAGAGTGTAAAAGTAATTATGACATTCATCTTTGAGCCATCAATCATAAACATCATACTCCATTTCTCGAACTACGTGGGTTCTGATTCCTTTTCCAAAACAAAGGATACGTAGGTAGCCCATTTATGGGTTCGATCCCAACTTTGAAATAATCTATGTCCTTTTGAATGACGATAAACTTCAAGTTCCCCACTGAGTGGCTTTAAAATCAGCCTGGTCATCATAAATGACCAAGAGACTTTTATATAAATGTTTTGAAGGATACCATTGACCAAGAATCTCGAAACAGATATAGATGATTCTCTATTGATGAAGAACCTCGAATACATAAAAAATATTCTTTAAATTTCTTTACATATTTAATCATTGATTGTTAAAACTAAAGGAAAGCACATTTTATACTTGGTAATGTAATAAGGATTCACAAACATAACTTAAATCTATAAAGAGAGTCCCGGAGTAGAAAATAATTCCCCTCAAAAAGGTGTGATGAGTCCGACCTCCCATCCTCTCGACCAATGCAAATTCCTAAGCCTCATTAGTCTACAAGATAATGAGCGCCTGCCTTTGGAAAGTAGGTCCAAACGGATGTGGAATCATTGGATGTTTCCGGTTCTATGAACAAACCTGTTAGAAACCGATCGGAACGTTTGAATCTCCCGTCTAGGAGGTCATCCCTAGATTCTGTGTGAAACAATAGGACTCGGGATTTTTTTAATGGAAATAGTGTTATGTGTTATGGGTATGGTTATCAGTTTAGGGAATACAATGTTGGTGTGGCGGCTTACGTATCCATACACCAGGACCCTGACATCTGATTTTCGACTCAGTGCAGAAAAAGACTAATTGTGTGTGTGTTTTCAAGATTCTTCTTTGTGAACTCTTTGAGTTAGATCACAAGGTATTACTTATTGATCGTGGTACCACTTTTTCTTTTCAGGATTCCTCCACGCAGATAGCCAACTAGGGTTCTAAGAGTATCTCATACTAATAGCCCACCGAGCGACGAGGCCTCGGTGTAGGGCCCTCTTCTAGTGGAGGCACCAGTGGTACCATTACCAGTTGGACCACTGATGCCACCAGCCCCAGCAGTAGAGGGTGAACGCCACTTCAGCGCATTCCACGAGTTCCAGCTCTAGAGGCTACCCAGGTTCATGGGAGAGATGGAACCACAGGAAGCTAAGGATTGGTTAGAGGTTGTAGCGAGAGTCTTCCGAATAGTAGGGACACCAGCCGATCTCATGGTGATCCTAGCTGCCAGCCTTATACAGGCAGCATCAGGTAGATGGTGGAGCTTTATGCTCCAGGTTCATGAAAAGGTGACACTTCTTTGGGCAGACTTTGAGAGCCTGTTTCGGGCAGAGTTTGTTCCAACGACACTTCGCGTTGTGCACATACAGAAGATACTTCATCTATAGCAGGTCAGCATGATTGTGGCTCAGTACTCAGTGAGGTTCATTGACCTCTCACGCTACTCCACAGATATAGTGCAGGACCCATTCTTCAGGGACCGTACCATCGAGTAGGGACTCAGGTAGGAGATCATGGCTTCAATGATCTCACTCAGCATCCTAATGCAGGCGGGGGTGTTAGAGTGATCCCTCTTAGTGGAGAGTTTTATTTATAGGCAGTCTCTAGTAGTGAGACCCACCACCAATCGTCATGTTGTAGAGTCTTCTGTAGTTGGCAGCAGACAGATGTCGCAGAGGTCCAAGAGGACCAGACCCACTGGTTGACAACCGCATGATTAAAGGTCAGTTTTACAGGGCACACGAGAAAGAGCTAGTCGTTCCAAGAGCAGACAGTGTTACGCATGCGGTGTGTAGGGTCACATGGCTCATGACTGTCCGAACCCCCTTACAGATGATCAGAAGATGATTGAAGGACTTCCCAGGAAAAGACATAAGTTCGACCGAGGAGTTCTGTAGGGAGCACGCGGATGTGGTAGAGAAGCTGGACGTGCAGTTGGTGGTGGCCGATGATTCGAGATGTTACTACCACCACCACCAGGAGGTCCACCCTGGCTGTAGGGAGTAGGTGGACAGGGGCGATCTCAGCTTCAGGTAGCTAAGGCCTATGATCACAATGATCTTTAGATGATACAAGGTATGATCTTTGTCTAATATACCTTAGGTGTAGTACTTATAGACACTAGTTCTAGTCATTCTTTTATTTCCACTACCCTCGTTCAGAGATCAGATATTCTGATGGAGCCGTTGGCTCGATCTTTAAAGCTATAGACTCCTACGGGAGCAGATTCGATAATTACACACCAGTGATAGATGTTTGAGCATACTCTACGAGAGGAGAGCTTCGGCTGGGAGCTCCTAGTAGTAGCATCGAGGCCTTACGACATCATCTTTTGTATGGACTGGTTAACTATAGTTCATGATCAGATTGATTGTTTTAGGCATAATGTATATTGTGTCTGCATGTATAGGGTCAGGTTTACCTTTACTGGTGAGAAGGGAGCCTTTACAGCATAAGATGGACTTACCCGGAGAAGAGTGCAGCTGATCACTCATCAGTTTTCTAGCCTTACCCTCAGAGTAGTTGATGTGGAGAGTCTGTGTTATACTATAGTGGTGGACCAGTACGCAGATTCCTTCCCTGATGATGTTTTGGGTCTAACTCCTCGTAGAGAGGAGGTATTTTACATTGACTTGTACCCCAGGACGACACCGATATCTACACCAGCGTATCGGATGGCTCCGGTAGAGATTCATGAGCTGCGGGTATAGCAAGAGGACATGCAGGGGAAGGGATTCATCTGGCCCAGTTTTTCCCCTTGGGAAACCCTGATTGTGTTCACCAAAAAGGCTGATGGGATATTGAGACTTTGGGTTGACTATCGGCGCCTGATCCAGGTGACCATGAAGACCAAGTACCCACTTTCGAGTATTGACGATCTCCTTGATCAGTTGAAGGGAGCATGGTGGTTCTCGAAGATAGACCTCAAATCAGGCTATCACCAACTCAGAGTACGAGATGAGGATGTGCAAAAACGGCTTTCAGATGTCATTATGGCCACTATGAGTTCTTTGTTATTCCATTCGGCATAACCAACTCCTCAGTAGTGTTCATGGGACTCAGGAATAGGATCTATCTACCATACCTTGATTGATTTTTAGTATTCTTCATCGATGACATTCTTATCTACTCGGCTACTGAGGAGGATCATGCCTATCATTTGCAGGTAGTACTAGACCCACTCCGAGACCACCAGCTTTATGGTAAGCTCTCGAAGTGCCAGTTCTGGATCCAAGAGGTTCACTTTCTAGGACATGTCCTATCGGAGGCAAGAGTCACAGTAGATCCAGCGAATATTGAGGCGTTACTTTCTTGGTATCTACCCATGAGTGTGATGGTGGTACGGAGTTTCCAGGTTTTGGATGGATACTACCAAATATTTGTGCTAGATTTCTCCAGAGATGCATCACCTTTATCAGTATTGACAAAGAAGGGGAAACCCTTCGTGTGGTCGGAGAGATGCCAGCAGAGTTTTCAGGAGCTGAGGAAGAGGATGACTAGTGCACCAATCTTGAGGCTACCGGAGGAGGGTGTAGGGTACGTAGTCTACTACGACACATCAGGGACTGGACTTGGATGTGTCCTGATGAAAAAGCGAGCAGTGATTGCATATGGTTCTCGACAGCTGAGATAACATGAGTAGAACTATGCTACCCATGACCAGGAGTTAGTAGCAGTGTTCTTCGCCTTGAAGATATGGAGGCACTATCTGATGGGCGAAGATTTTATAGTCTAATCGTATCACAAGTGTCTCAGGTATATCTTCTCTCAAAAATACCTAAACCTGTGTCAACGATGTTGACTTCAGTTTATCCAGGACTATGAATTTGAGATAGTCTATACTCCTAAGAAGGGGAATATTATAGCAGATGCACTTAGTAGGATTATTGGTATACAGCTTCTAGGTGAGGCGATGGAGCAGTTGGCCGCTTTTCAGATATCCTTTGTGGATTGGGATGGATTATCTTTTCTTCGGTCTCTTACAGTCACTCCCCCACTTCTTCAGCGAGTCAGGGAGTCACAGCGTGGGGATGCTGACTGCGAGGCTCGACGTGCTCAGATATTCAAAGGGCATACAACTGATGGATTTTCTGAACGTGGGGAGCACATCATCTTCTTTAAAGGATGTACCATGGTACCAGTGTCACTTCAGGAGAATGTTTTTATGGAGTTCCACACTTCCCCTCTAGTGGTACATCCAAGAGTGGTGAATATGTACCAGGATCTCCGATGATAGCACTAGTGGCCAGGAATGAAGAAAGTAGTAGAAGAGTTTGTCTCTCGGTGCCTCACTTGTCAGCAAGTGAAGGCGGAGCATTAGGTACCAGTATGATTAGTTCAGCCTTTAGAGGTCCCATTGTGGAAGTGGGACGGGGTATCCATGGACTTCGTGACGGGACATCCACGTACATCTAGGGGTCCTGACTCGATTTGGGTGATCGTCGACTGACTCAGCAAGCCGACCCACTTCCTACTGATCAGAGAGCAGGGTTCAGTATAGATCTTGGGACCCCTCTATGTGCAAGAGATTGTGCGGCTACATGGAGTACCCTCAACAATTTTCTTTGATCATAATACACGTTTTACATCCCAGCTATGGAAGGGGTTGTATGAGGCTTTTGGGACGCAACTTCGTTTGATCATCGCCTTCCATCCTCAGACAAATGGACAGATTGAGCGGACCATTCATACCCTCGAGGACATGCTACGTGCATATGTCCTCAACTTCAGTCATAGTTGGGAGAATTACTTTCCTCTGGTGGAGTTTTCATACAACAACAGTTATCACTCCACCATTGGGATGGAACCTTTTTAGGCGTTGTACTGGCGACCTTTCAGGTCACATTTGTGCTAGACTGACCTAGGGGAGTTAGCACTAGTGGGACCAGAGATGATTTAGACTACCATAGAAAAGGTGTAGATCATCCAGGAATGGATGAAGACTAAATAGATTAGGCAAAAGTCATATGCTGACAGGAGACGGAGACCTCTGGAGTTTGAGAATGGCGAGAACATCTTTCTACGGGTCTCACCTCGTCGAGGTTTGCGGAGATTTGGTCAAGGCAACAAGTTATATCTGAGATTCATCAAACCTTTTCAGGTCCTCATCAGAGTTGGCAAGGTGTCGTACTGCTTAGCTCCTCCACCTCAGTTGCACTGGGTGCACAACGTCTTCCATGTATCCCACCTGAGGAGATATGTTCACGGCCCTTCCCACATCATCAACCACGATGAACTGGACATCGATGATTGGTTGACTTTTATGGAGGTTCTAGTGGAGATAGAGGATCAATAAGAGTGGGTCCTTCTTGGATGGTCAATAACTCTAGTGCACATTCAGTAGAATCAAGGGAACCTCTAGGAGATCACATGAGAGCGGGAGGCTTAGATGCCTGCTCAGTACCCCCACTTGTTTACCAAGTTTGAGTAATGTCTTATGGGGACGTAGAGCCCTGAGGTGGGGAGAATGTAAAGACTCAAAATTTCCTTGTATTTTTTTAAATATATAGGAATTTTACGAGTCCGAGAAAATTGACGGTGCATGATTATGAGGCCCAGAGTGCACGGAATGAATTTCATAACTTTTGATCGGGTACATTCAGTAAATGTGCGAGCGGGTTTTTCTAACTTCTGAGCCAGTGCTCCAAATTGAAATATGAGGACACCTTTGAACTCGCATCAGCGGTATTCACTCAACGATACCATTACCTCGACCGTAGTGGGTCGAGAGTGAAAGATAGATTTTGGATTTTTCATGAAGGGATAAAATAAAATAAAATGGTGTAACATTTTATTTTTATTTTATTTTGAAACCACCCATATTGATATTTCACAGGTGGGGACCACCTACACTAAAACCTTCCATGAGAGGTTATGGGGGTGGGGACCACCGAGCCAAACCTCCTATGAGAGGTTATGATGGTGGGGACCACCTGAGGATTAAAACCCATTGATCTCCCTCATAAGTGTGGGGGGGATTCTTGAACTTCCCCCACTTAAATGGTTCCACCCCCTTAAATTTATTATTCCAACTAATTTAATTAATTAACCCAATTTGAAATTGTTCCAACAATTAAATTGGGGAAACATATCATTTTGGATACATTGAATTTTGGTATATTTGGGAGAGGAGAAATATTGGAAGTATTTCACTTCTCTAATGAAGAACGCCATCGAATAAGGTTCTTGGAAAATCAAGGAAGAGGATGATGACTGAACCCGACATCGAAGCGTGGTCAGAAGAGATGAGCATTGTCACTCTCTTCGCCTTCATCAACTTCATTCTTGCGCCAACATAAACAAACAATCCAAGGTAGGGGTTTATTTGTGAATGAATATTTGTGGGAAATTGTAGGGTGGTTGTTTGAAATTATTCTCTCTTTCCTTTATTGATACTTCTTCATAATTAAAGAAAGAGTTATAGCCGCTTGCTGCTGCTCTAATACAGAGAGTGAAGGCCAAAAAAACATGGTTCATCCTCTCCACAAACCTTGTGGTTAATTGTTGATCACAATGGATGCATGACTACGAGCCATGGTGGGGCATGAGAATGGTGGATGACACCACCACCATCCGCGATGAAGGCGAATTCCCAATGGCGCCACCGCACAGCCATTGTCCTCATGCGGCCTCCACACCCAGTGGAACCGCTGCCCCGTGGCCTCCGCGCCATCCGCGGTTGGGCCACCAAACTCTATGGACAAGCCACCGCCTGCAGTCGGGCTACCGCCCCACGGCCAAGCCGCCACCGCCCCCCCCCCCCCCCCCCGGTCGAGCCGCCCTATGGCCTACGCCCTCCCAGTCGATCTTCCTCGTGCCCTAACGACACCCGCCAGCCGAGACACCCCATGGCCTCTGCCCTCTCGGCCAAGCTTCCCCAGGCAGGGCTGATCCACCCCGCACCCTCGTGGCACCCCCGTGGCCGAGCCACCATCCGCGACCGAGCCGACCCGCGGCCTCCGCCACCCCGCGGCACCCGCGGCCTCCGCGGCCCCTCACGGCCCTCAAAGCCTTCTGAACTGCCTAGCCGTCCAGGCCACACCACGGGTCAGGCCAACCCAAACTAGGTTGACCCAGTCTAGGTAGGGTCGAGATGGTCCAACCTGGTCGGACTGGACACAGACTTGATATGAACTTATACTTTACTTAGGCCATAACTTTGGCACCGAACCTTCATTTGAGATAGAAATATTGGAACGAGACGGTCCCTTTGAGTATACCCTGCTGGAGTTTTGGGTGATGTTGAGGTACATTCAGGTTGGATCGAACGTGATTCCCACCAGGCCCCCGGGACTAAAAGGCTAATAAATCATAGATCTGGCATCCAATTAATGCATTGTCTGTTGCATTGAGACCTCTATGAAATGGCAGACCTTTGATATACTTCTTCTTGGAACATTGTAGTAGTTGAAGTATCGACTAGTGAATAGTGGATCGGATCCTCCCAGAGAAGAGTATGATTAGTGCGGGAACCCAGTAGCTGGCTGTGACGAGAAGAATGAATAGTGATCTTGTGTGGGTCATCTCCTAGTGATCCTGTGTCGGTTAGCTCCTATAGATCCTATGTGGGTCAGCTCCTAGCAATCCTGTATGGGTCAGCTCCTAGAAATCCTGTGTGGGTTAGCTCCTATCGATCCTATGTGGGTCAGCTCCAAGCGATCCTCTATGAGTCAGCTCCAAGCGATCCTTTGTGGGTTAACTCCTAGCGATTCTCTATGGGTCAGCTCTTAGCGATCATGTGTGGGTCAGCTCCTAGGGATCATGTGTGGGTCAGATCATAGAGATCCTATGTATGTCATCTCCTAGAGATCATGTGTGGGTCATCAACTAGCGATCATGTGTGGGTCATCTCCAAGAAATCCTGTGTGGGTCAGCTCCTAGTGATCCTGTGTGGATCAGCTCCTAGCGATCCTATGTGGGTCAAATTCTTTACAGAGTAAGATGATTTTGTAGTTACATTTAATCATCTCTACTATTATAATTAATTTATACCTGGTGTGAGCTGAGTTCATACCTGTGTTGTACTTTCCTTTGTGGAAATACCTTGGTGGTATTCTTCTGTGTGGCGTACCTCTGTGGTACTTGCCTTTGTGGTTTTCCTTCCTTTTTGGAACAGTTGAGCTTTGGGATTTTGGGTTGGACCATGTGTTTCTTCATGATTGATATGAGTATACTTGATAACTTAGGTATATTTATGGCCATATACATAAGTAGCGTTGATAGTTAACTTCATACTTTGAGTTTTATCCATTGTGGATTTGTGAGACATTAAGGGTCTCGAGGTCCCTACTGTGTATCCTTATACTCACCCCTACACGGGCTACGCCCGTACTTCGTTGTGTTTGGTTAAGATTATGGAAAACGCTGAATGAGGATGAGGGTACCAGGACTGGACGGTACCTGGAGGTGGACCATATGGCATGTCGGTATGTAGAGGGGACGGGTGGACGTGGAGTGGTGAGGAGGCGATATGTACCTACCCTTCTGGTAGGAACCTCATAGGACGATCCAGTAATTGTCTTTCTCTTTATTCAGTTTAATTTTATTTCAATTGTACTTGTACCTTTACTGTTAGGCTTGTATCCCTACCCCTTTTACTTTCAGTACTCTTTTGGTTATACAATTTGCTTGTGTCAGTATCTTGATGTGTTCTTGGTTTTGTGAGTTTACAAGTTATAAAGGAAATACCATACCAGTTTTAAAGAATATTCCTTTCAGTGCTAGTCTCTATCCCCTGGCCTATGGAAGGCGGGCTTTGGGTAGTCACAACACAGGCCCCAGGGGACAGGTCGCGACATTTGTTCTGTTAAGTTAAAGGTTTAGTCCTTTATTAATCTTCAATTTATCTTAATAATTACAATTAATTTTAAACAATTTCACTAATATTTTTGCCCAAAAAAAGTGTGATCTAATTAGAAATTATAAATTAGGATGATTCCAAATTATTAATCATTTTTTTTAATTTCCACTCCGATAAGTGGTAAATTTTTATTTAAATTTTATCCTACAAGCAGGACGACAATGCAGGTTTTGAAAGTAAAAAAAATTAATGGTAGCTATGTTTTTATAATCAACTTAAATGTAAAATTGATTAAAATTACATAAATTGTATGAATTGATAAAAATATTATCTATTTAAACATTAAAACAGATTAAAAATATTATTTAATCTTATAAATATATTAGATGAAAAATCGGTTTTAAACTAAAATCATGTATTTTAACTATTCATTAAAAAGGAATTGTTTCAAAAAACTCTCAAAATTTCACCATGAAATAATTTTTATGTTTCAATTTCAAATATATAGGTATTTATATAAAATTTATTAAATTATTAAAACTCATATTTAAAAGGGATTCTATATTAAAATGCGGTAAAATTTCCTTTACAAAATATAGGTTTTTATGTGTAAAATAGTGTTTGTTCATATAATATTTCTACAAAACATGATGGATTAATATAAAAAATATTTTATTCAATATATAATAAATATTTATTTTCATATTTATATATTACATTAATATCACTCACTAATTTTAATAAAGTTAATCTATTAATATAAAACAAATTTTTGATCATAAAAATAGTTTTCTATAAAAATATTCAATTTATATTAAATTACTTCATATATTCATTTCTAATTATTTATATCCAATTAATTCATTATATTTTTTTAAACACCATAATTTTCATAATTTAGTTTTTGCTATTCCTATCTACTAATTTAACGGTAATTTTATATCTCATTAGGTTTTAATAATATATTATGGTTTGATAAAACTAGGTCATATGTGTAATTCAAGCCATCAAAGAAGGAATCTCTTGATTTTGACTCACCATAACTCAGAGTTTCATTCTTCAAAATATATGGAATCTATTTTAAATAGTAAATATTTTAAAAAATATGCATATTATATTACCTTACGTGCTTGGTGTCGTATTTCATACATGTTTTTGAATACATGGTTCTTAGTGTAGATTTTTGGGGTGTCACAATAAGGGGTAAACTCTATATAGATGATACTGCAATCCAATTCATGTGGGGAAAGTCATGGTTGAGGGACCGGGTGAGGCGAGACACAACACGTACATAAAATATATTTTCTTAAGTTTATAGGCCAGCGAAGACATGTGGAAGATGCCACGGCCTTGGATTCAGGCTAGGTCACATGTCTTGGGGACCACCATACATGTTGTGTACCTTTCATGGAGGTTTCCGCCTAGTGTATCTTCTTCTTCGGGTCTCATATTTGGTCCTGTGAGTATCCTATCCTCATTATTTTTTCAAATATAACACAATTCTGATCTTGGTTTGTGACATTGATATGTGATTAAATGTGAAGTGGATTGATTTGGTTTGTGATGTTTGGACTAGCAGCGGTTGAGTGAGTCCCTTGTTCTATCCTTATGAGGGTATAGTGTGCCATCATGTACTCAGTGTAGGATTTTTATCCCCTCTATAGGATGAGATTGGATATACTTGATGAATCCATCTATAGAGGCTAGAGTGGGTTCCTCTATCATATCATTTTTCCTATATTGGGTTCTTGTTATCATTGGGACTTTCACTACACAAGTGGAGATCACCTATCTAGCTGGATTGCCCAGTAGGGTTCTGGCATTTTAGTTATACAATCTTCTACATAGTGGACTTTATTATTTGGTTTTTTAGAATCATTGTTCATATGATCCCCTACTCCGTAGATGGTTTAAGAAGGGTTTTCATCGTCATCCGTAATACAATTCCCTACTTCTTGAGTTGTACTGGGTGGACATTATAGATTTATCGTGACCAACACTACATGGGAGGTGATACCCAATCTGAGCGATATTATCTATGATATTTTAGATTGGGTATGTGGTGTCTCCCAGTAGTACTGAGTGTGATCCCCTTTTTGAGAGTTCTTTACATTACCGGATTTGATTCATGGAGTCCCCCAATTGATGTGGGAGTGATTTCATCTCAGAGGAGTTGTGGTCGTTAGTGTTTCAGACTTGGTTTGTACTATCCCATAGTGGTTCTAGGAGTGATCCCATTTCTATTTTATGATACATTTTGTGGTTCCAGAAGGGTTATTAGAATCCCCCATCAGTGATGGGTGAGATCCCCTATCTACATTTTGAGATCCACTAGGTTACAACAAGACTTTGTTTGTGGTGATATCTGACAAGCGTGTTATCTCAGATGTGTGCCACCTGGATTGTTAGGGATGTTCCATTAACATAGTAATACCAAATAAAGTCTAACATATCATATGTTCCCTTATGAATGGAATATTTATTCCCAGTGGAGGGTATCTCTTGTACAAGTTATAGCTAAGATGGCTGACCTCATGGAGAGTATTCACCTGAGTGTGTATTACCTTCAATGCTCATGTAGAATCTTGTAGTTGGCTATGAGGTCATAACCTTATGATACATAATGTCTAAGATGAGCATATCTAGGTGATTATGGAATTCATTTAGTGTTTTCACATGCCTTCATTGATACTGCATGTGGATTAGGCAATCTAGTCATGTATAGATGATGATGAATTTGATATAGAGTTACTTTTTTGTTTGGGTTCCCTCTAGCTAGTTCAAGAGAAATTATGAATTTTAGTTTCTTCCTTTTCCTATTGTTTTTTGGGTTCCTACTTAGTATTGTTTTAATCACCCTAGCATTGGCTTTTCCTGCACATGTTATGTATTGTTCAGACCAAAGGCCTTTCTATGGAGTCTTATAAGGACTCGAGGATGGATAAACTTAGTGATCTATACCAACTGAGTTTTTAACCAGATCTTGGTTGAATATATTTTCAGTATTGTCATTTGATAGTGATCCCATCATTGTGAGTAGGTTGGAAGGTTTTACATTTTTTGGTGGTATTATATTCTTTTAAGCTCTCAGTACATCTATTGTACTCTAGTTGTGGGATATATGTATGCATTCATTTATTTTTAGTTTATTTTCATCTCTACACCATTGTATGAATTTTTTTGTGGGTGAATTGGTGTACGTACCATAGGCTAAGGCCTCCCATGTTTGTGGTAATCCTACTCAACGCTGGTCTCCAACCCCAATCTTATGGATGCGGGCTTGGGGTAGTCATAGAACAGACCCTGATGGGTCAGTTTGTAATAGATTGGTATCAATGGAGGTTCTTCCATAGGACTGGAGTCTTTGATCATGGATTGAGTTCTATAGAGATATTGTTAATGTGTTTTGAGTTTGGATTTTATGACATACAATCTAGTGCTGGTGCAGTGGCTGACGTATCCATTCAATAGTACTTTGATATCCTACTTGTTTACTCAGTACATTAGGGCACTAGTCATAGGAAAAATATTGTACATGCATCATAGATGACTGTGTTGTATTTATTCCTTTCCTTATTGATTAATATTTCCTGATATACTCTTTTTCTATGGTGTGTCTTGATTTCTATTTTAGGATGCCTCCACGATGAAATCTAGACAGGGTTCCATGATGGGATGGTGGTGACGATATGCCTATAAATGATTATTTCATATAGGGAACTAGTATTAATGTGGTATATATGGGTGTCCCTCTGGTTTATCCACCACACGTTGAGTAGTATATTTTCCAAGAAGATCAGACCGAGGATACATGCTTGTTGAGTGCACTCCACAAGTTCTAGAGGTAATGACCTCTGAGTTATCAGTGTGATACAGACCCCTAAGAAGATAATGACTTGATTGAAAAAATCACATGTTTTTCCAACCTATGAGAACACCTCCCAATTATATGGTGGTCCTAGTGGTGATTCTACTACAAGACTCTACTAGGAGATGGGGGAGTCTGGTGACACAAACCAATGATGAGGAAACTCTAATTTGGGTGGAGTTTGAGTGAAACTTTAGTGTAGAGATCTATGAATCCACGTTGATATTGGTGTTTATCCCATAGCTTTTAAAGATTCAGAAGGGTAGTGTGTCCATGGGAGAGTACATGGTGAGGTTCAAATACCTATCATGTTACTCATGAGATATGGTTTGAGAGACATTTTTTATAGATCATGCCTTTCATAAGGTCCTTCGTAGAGAAGTCCAAGCAAGTGTGGTCCCATAGTGAATTATCTCTTATGTTTTGGCATTAGAGGGAGCTCTGGTGGAAGAGAGGATCCTGGTAGAGGGTCAGGTGGATGGAGTCAATAGTAGTGGTTAGGAGGATGTGATATCCATAGTGACTAAATGATGGAAGTTGACCAGATTACATAGAATAAGGTATACCAATGCCCTGACTTGGGAAAGTGGGTTTTCCTAGTAGGAGCTGTGCTGGGGATATGGTCAACTATAGGGGAGGCTCTATTATTCCTTCAATGGTTGAGGAAATCCTGTCAGAGATTTTTTTTCCCACCGATCTACTGAGATTGATATATTCATTATACAACACTAGAAGATGTGTCATTTGGAACAGGGAGTTCTATATGATGGAAGACGTTGGGGGAGTGGGTAAAGAAACAGCAGGTGGTAGATGTTATGAGCTATTTCCAACACTAGCCCCTGGTGGTCACATCCATGCTCAGGGGGCAAGAGGAAGGGGTGAGGAATGATTTAGGTCACAGAGGCCTTTAACCTGGTGGCTCTGAGGATGAAAAGATGTATGTTCTATGTCCTTTCTACTTTTTGTACTTGTACTATTGGACAATGTTCTAAGGTACACTTTTCATTCCACGTCTTGATTGAGGTTTTTCTAGGGGGATTTGTGGAATTGATAGAACCTTATATTGGGGTTTCTTGTCATAGCATTAGGATCATAAGGAAGAGTGATGCTTCCCCCCACCGAGATTCATGTTTTATTTGAGTAAAACTATATGGGTGAGTTGGAACCTCCCGAAGAAGATACTGTCATGGTGTGGTGGTCGATAACCTTTAATATGTGTTTTCATGGTGTAGTTTCATGCTAGAGTGTCATATAAGGACCTGATAGTGGGATATCCTCACATATAATCATTCTATAGTGGCGATGTTAGATCGCATGATGTTTCATCTATGTGGATTGGTTTCCTACCACCCATTCTCGATTGTTTTTTCACTTGTCAGTGTGGAAGTTGAGGATTCATAGATGGAGATCTTGGTATAACTCAATGTGTATACTTGGGAAGCTTTATATGGTTCATTGATACCCTCATGGTCTTGGAATTATATTTTTTACAAGATACTCTTGGAGAGGTCATGGTAAAATACTTTTAAGGGCATATGCAAACTACTAGGTTTTGTTAGTATCCATTTTAGGTTACCGTGGTGGTGTAATTCTAGACCTGATGACTATATAGAGACTGGTTTCTTGGTTTTTCCATCTATTTTAGTTGAGGATACATCTTCCCATTTTTTCTTGACTTCAGCCTGGTTGAAGATAGAAGTTGTTTTGTTTTTTTCCTTTAGGGTTCCCTTGAGTGTGTGCTTGTAGGTAGTGTGGGATCCCCTTAGAGAGCATGTTGGTGTTGTTGTCCCATTAGAGAGCTCATTTTTTCTCCTACTACCTAGGATTTTTCATTTAAGGGATTAAAATCATTAATGAGGGTATAATTTATAAACTAGGGTTTTTAACTATAAGACATTTCTATATTTATAAGTGTATTTCTTATGGCAGGTGATGAGTCAGTTTGGTATTTTGAGAATCAAAGATCCTCAGTGTGGATATATTAAAAATATTAAATATATTTTATCATGTGTATGGAGTTTCTTTGGAAATGTGGATTTACTACCATGTAGTGTCTTGAATAAGAAATATAAATATTTGGATGAGTTTATAGCATGATTTTTTTCCAAGCCATAATAAAAAAATATCAGCATCATGGGTCGAGTTGAAGACGAGTCATTGGCGGGTTATTAAAAGGATTTAAAATGATTTAATAAAACTAAATTAATTTACCCATTCCCCCTATGTGTTCATGTAATAAGAGAGGACCCACATAGAGAAATGAGTGAATTGATGTCAAATCAACGAGAGGAGGCTTCACCGATCTCTAATCTTGATGGTGATCACTCTCAGATCATGTTATAGTGGCTCCCGAACACAGATCTGACCTTGATGCTTTGATTCTTCACCATGAGGTTGGAGGGTTTTATTTTTAAGTCATTATACCATTTTTATGGGTTTTTTAAGGATATATATCCCTTAGATGTCTGATAATGACCCCATGAGGGTCGATATGTAGGTTTTAGGGAAAAACTATGGTGAATTAGGCAATTCATATGGAATTCCTTTTTGGAATTTCTGATCACATTGTGTGTGGTTTAGTGGAACACATCGTGTGTTATTCTCATTCAGGGAATATGGCTTTTGGGGACTAAAAACCCTTGTAACGTGGTTACAATTCATGTAGTGATCCCATGTCATGTGCCCATGGGACATGACCAGGGTTTCCATGTTAAAGGAAATGGTTGTGTACAAGTACACGACCAAAGTACATAGATATGTTGTTCTAGAAATGGAAACTAGTATATGACATAGCCATGTGGCTAGTTATCTGAGACATGTTGTGTGCTAGGGGTTTCATGCCATATGGATGACACAGATGGTTGATCAATGTAGGAAAGACATGGCTGAGTGTCTGGGTGAGGTGATACATGTTTTTTACACTTCATAAACTCTGTGTAATCTCACATGGCCTTCCAAACCATGTGAAAGTGGACACATCTAGGTTTTCTTGAGGGGTAACACACCATGTTGACCCCAATAAATGTTTTGTACATTTCCTAGAGGTTTCTACCTAGAATAAATCCTTATTTGAGGATAGGATTCATGCCGATGAGTAATCTATCTAGATTAGTTTTCCACATAGAATGTGATGGTGGTCATTGTTTTGCGTTTGAGATATGATGTTATGTGATGTTGGTTACTTCGTTTAATTACATATATACAATAAATGGTTGAGTGAGTCTCTTAGTCTATCCCAAAGAGGGTACAATATGGAATTATGTCCTTAATATCGGATTGTGATCTCTATGATTGCATGAGATTGGATAGAGATATATAATCCCTCTAGAGAGGCTAGGTTGGGATCCTCTATCGTATTTTTTTCTATATTAGTTTCTTAGTATCATCATGATCAACACTACATGGATGGAGATCACCTATATTCAGGGATATCCCAATAGGGTTTGTGGCACCATTGGATATATGATCCCCTACATATAGGGATGTATCGGTAGGGTTTGTGTAATCATTGGTTATATAATTCCCTTCTTGGAAGACAGTTTAATAGGGTTTGTGGAATCATCAATTATATGATCCCCTACTTCATGTGTTTTTTCATGTGGGGTTTCTAGAATTATTGTGACCAACACTACATAGGTGTTGATCCTCTGTCTGAGTGATACGATCTGTAGAATGCCATATTGGTTTTCTGGTGTCCCCTAGAGGTACTGGGTTTGATCCCCATTTTGGTAGATATTTGAGTTA
Organism: Viscum album; assembly: GCA_963277665.1. Classification (NCBI taxonomy): domain Eukaryota; kingdom Viridiplantae; phylum Streptophyta; class Magnoliopsida; order Santalales; family Viscaceae; genus Viscum; species Viscum album. Next base: position 498,112,481 of record OY728132.1, read on the forward strand.
CCCTATTGGGTTTGTGTTGTCCCCTAGTGGACCTAGAAGTGATCACATATCCAAGGAGTTTTGGTCTTCAGTTTTCTATACATGGTTCGTAGTGTCCCACAGCAGTTCTGAGAGTGATCCCCTTTATGAGTGATGAGACCTTTCATTGTTCCATAAATGTTAGGATAATCCCCCATCAGTGATGGGTGAGATCCCCTGTCTGAGTTTTTGAGATCCTATAGGCTCCAATGTGACTTTTTTCATGGTTAAATCCAACAACCATGTTCTCTGGGATATATTCCCCCTCAAATGGTGGGGATATTCTATCACCTTAGCGATACCTGATGGATTATTAATTATCATATATACCATTAGGAATGGTAGAGTTTTTTTCGATGGAGTGTATCTCTCGGATGAGTTACATCTGGGGTGGATGATCTGATGGAGTGTGTTCTCCTAGGTGAATGTTACCTTTGAGAATTGAGTAGAGTCATGTACATAGCTATGAAGTAAGAACCTCATGATAAATGGAGTCTAAAAAGAGTATATATGGGTGATTCTAGGAGTCCTTGTGCTATTTTCACAAGTCTTCATTGACACTTGTTGTGGACTGCGTTGACTAGTCATGTATAGCCAAGGATGAGTTTGAGATGGAGTTCCTATCTCCTTTGGGTTTCCACTGGCCGGGTGAAGAAAAAAGTTTCCTTTCAATTGGATCCTTTTCTTTTGTGTTTTAGGGCGCCTAATTATTATTGTTTTACTCATCCTTACATGGGATTTTCCATCACATGTTGCGTCTTATGTAGGCCACATTCCATTCAATAGAGTCCTAGTAGGACCTGAGGCTGGTTAAGATTAGTGTGCTGGACTAACCGAGTTGTTTACTGAATTTTATCCAAGTAGAATTCTAGCAGTTTTATATGACATTTATCTCCTGCTTCTGAGTAGGTCGTACTCTATTACTATTTTTTGGGCTTGTTTTTTTCTATTTTACTCTTTCAGTACACCATTTGTACTCGGGTTGTGGGATAGATGTACACATGCATTTATTTTATGTTTGATTTCATATCTTCACTATTTTATGGATACAGTTTTGGTTTAATTCATATAGGTACCATAGGATAAGGCCTACTACATGATTGATAAGCTGTATTTTCATTGGTTTCCATCCTTTGGCCTATAGAGGTGGTCTTGGGGTATTCATGTCTTGGGTTTCTGTGGGTTGGGTCCTAACATAGAGAAATATGACATAAGATACTCTGGTTATGATATTATCGGGAACATAGAATGATATTTTTGGTTCTATATATTAAATTAAATCAAAAACCTATAAAGTATCTACCTAGTGTAACACCTTAGAAATGAAATAGACTTATTTATTGTTGATGATGAAGTGACATGAACCAAAATATTAATGTACAGATGTAGATATTTACTATTGTGTAGTTGGATCCAGGACCCATAATGGATTATGATATTTTGGGTAGTTTTAGAGGTGATATATGGGTGCTCTCATGGATTCCCTATAGCATGGATCGATGAGATGAGATGGGGTCGATCAAGAGAGTTAGGATAATCGTTTCCTCTGGTTAGAACCCATTATTTATTTTCCCCTTCAATTTTGTCACGATATTATAGTTTATATGATATTTAATTCCTTGGGAATTATTTGTGTCCTTTTTGTTTTTATTATCATTTAATGATGCCATTGATAGTTTTTTTCTCTTTGATTTTTTGTTTTTGTTATTATTAGTACAATCATTATTTCCCATGATATTTTAATGTTTTATTATTGATGGCTATTGAGATGAATGATTAATTGCATGAGCTTTTGTTGAGTAATTTTTTGTTGATTTAATATCGAAAACATTTTTACATCGTATTATATGTGAGCTATTGTGTGGTATACCACATTAGTAAATAAGGTTATATGAGACATCGACTAAAAATGGGTGGAATCTATAATGATTTTTATAGTATTAGTAAAATCTTGATGGTGTATGTGTCTTATAGCCATGATGGCATGCATATATGGAATGTATAATTAAAAATGGGTTATGTTTATTATTAGGTTATGTTTCACTTTTCAAATATTTACACTCTCTAAATACTTGAATTCACATTCACTTGATCATTAGATCTCAATATTTTGAAGAAATTTGGGGAATCCTATTGGTTCTTTAGGATCACATCCTAATCATGTATATAGCATGGGTTTTGATGTAGGTTGGTAGACAAAATATTTTATTTTTGGGATAAATATCATATTATATATACACTTATGGGTCATGTGTGTATTAGAGGTCAATGTCTAGGAAGAATATTATTGTGAGTTGGGTGAGATTTCATTATTTTTTATTCTTGTTATTATAATACATATGTCTCCGCAAGTATAAAATATATTATTTATTTATATGATTTTTTTATTAATATTTTAGTTATATTTAATTTATAATATTTTGATACATCATGTATAATGTTAACTTCATTGTGTATATAGGTTTTGAAATGTCTGTTCTATGGATGCACTACTGGAAATTCGGGCTATAGCCATGGTTTTAAACCGTGGCTAGAGGTCCTCAAACCGTGGCTATAGGTAATAGCCATGGTTTGAGAAACTGTGGCTACATTTGGCGTGGATATATGCCTAAACCTATATCCATGGTTTGGAACCGTGGCTAAAGGTCTAGAGCCACGGTTAAAACTGTGGCTATAGGTATACAGCCACAGTTCAAACTGTGGTAATATCACTATATCCACGGTTTAGAACCATGGCTATACTAGAGGAGGAACACAATTTTATTCCATGGTTAGAAACCATGGAATTAGACCTATAGCCATGGTAAGAAACCATGGCAATAGACATTTATCCACGGTTAAAAACTGTGGCTATAGGGTCTGAAAAACCATAAAAAATAGCCCCCACCCCCTGTAGCCCCCTACCTCCTGGACACCCCCACCCTACATAAACCCCTCCTCCCCTAGACATCCCCCTACCCCCTTCAAATCCCCCTGGACATCCCCCCATGCAAAGACCGCCTCCTAGACAGAGCCTGGACCCCCCTGGACAACCGAAAACTCCACTCCCCTGGACCCCCCCCCCCCTCATAAGAACCTGGACACCCCCCCCCCAGACCCCGCCACTCCCCCGGACAGACCCTAGACATCTCCCCCTCAGACCCTGGACACCCCCCCCCCCAAATACCCTAGACACCCCCTAGACAGACCCTGGACACCCTCATACCCTAGACACCCCCCCCCCCAGACCCTGGACAGACCCTAGACACCCCCCCCCAGATAGACCTAGGACATCACCCCCATCCCCCCCAGACCATGGACAGACCCTTGACACCCCCCAGACCCTGGACAGGTCCCCCTGGATAGCCCAGACCTCCACTCCCCTGAACAGCTGCCCCCACCCTCCTGGATAGACATTGGACCCCCCCCCAGAACCTGTACACCCCCAGACCCTGGACAGATCCCCCTGGACACCCCCCTAGAACTTGGACACCCTACCCCTTACACCCCCCTGCCAGTTACCCCCCTCCCCCTGCCAGTCCCCCCTACCATTCCCCTCCCCCCTGCTAGTTTCCCCCCTCCCCCTACCAGTTCCCCCCTCAACCCATGCGAGTCCTTCCCCCCAAACCTGGACACCCCTATAGACCCCCTAGACATACCCCCACCCATATAGACCCTGGACAGACTCCCCAGGACACCCCCCCAGACCCTAGACACCCCCCCCAGAACCTGGACACCCCCCAGACCCTAGACAGATTCCCCTCCCCTGCTAGTCCTTCCCCCCAGACCCTGGACAGATCCCCCTCCCCATAGACAGATTCCCCCTAGTCCCTAGACAGATTCCTCTCCCCCTGCCAGTCCCCTCCCACTGCTAGTTTCCCCACCTCCCCCTGCCAGTTCCCCCCCCCCTTCCCCTACCAGTTACCCCCTCCCCCTTCCAGTTACCCCCTCCCCCTTCCAGTTCCCCCCTCCCCCTTCCAGTTCACCCCTCCCCCACTACCAGTCCCCTCCCCTTGCAAGTTCCCCACCCCCTACCCCTGCCAGTTCCCCCCTCCCCATACCAGTCCCCCCCCAAAACCTGGACACCCCCCTAGAACCCCTGTACAGACCCCCACCCTAGATAGACCCTAGACAGACCCCCAGGATAGCCCCCCAGACCCTGGACACCCCCCTTTGACACCCCCCCCCCCCAGAACCTGGACACCCCCTCAGACCCTAGACAGATCCCCCTGGACAAATTCCCACTAGACCCTGGATAGATTCCCCTTACCCTACCAGTCCTGACCCCCCCCCCCCCAGACCCTGGACAGACCCCCCTGGACAAATCCTCCTCCCCCTTGACAGATTCCCCCAGACCCTGGATGGATTCCCCTCCCCCTACCAGTCCTTCCCCCCCCCCAAACCCTAGACAGCTTATACCTATCTTAGAGGGTGTTTTCTATTTTAAGGATATCTATATTGTGATAGGTGGATGCCTTTCTATTTGGAATCATTTAATCCTATATATGATGGGTTTTGATGTAATCAATAGGATTGATTGACTAGTTCCCTATTGATCCCATCTTAACTGCTGTCATTGGAGGGTGGTGATTAAATCCTCATAGGGAAGTAGGTATGTGAATAAGTTATAATGGTATATCTGCGTGACTCAAGATAGGTATGATCTGTAAAGGATGAGGAGTTTGATAAATCATATCACTATCATTTTCCTTGAGTACCAGGGGTTAAAAACCATTGTTTTCCACTAGTAGTGGGAAAATTTAGTGACGACTATCCTAAAAACATCTATGGTCTACCACCAGTATGGGAGGTAGAATACAATATCAAAATTGTTCCAGGAGTAGTACCAATAACCATTACTCCATATAGGATGGAACCTACGGAGCTTTTGGATCTCAAGAAGATATTTGAGGACCTAGAGTCTAATGGATTTATATGCCCTAGTACATACCATGGGGTTTCACTAGTTTTTTTTACAAGAATACAGATGGAACCCTCATACTTTTCATGGATTACTACAGATTGAAATAGATGACATTAAATAATTGGTTTCCATTACATATAATAGACGACATATTTGATCAATTATGAAGATCTAGAGTGTTTTTAAAGATATATTTAAGGCCAGGCTATCATCATGATTGTTTCGGGAATTCATAGATACCTCACACAGTTTTCAAGATCGTGTTTGGTCTGCACATGTGCCTTTTCTTTCCGTTTGGACTGACAAAAGCACCTACAGTCTTTATAGATCTTACGAACTAATTTTTACACCCATATATAGATTCATTCATGGTAGTTTTTATTGATTAAATCTTATTGTATTCATAATTGATACATGACCATGAAACCCATCTTGATATCATGCTGAATACACCTAGAGAGCATCGTCTCTTTGCTAAGATCAAAGAATGACACTTTTGGATCAACAAAGTACACATCCTGGGTAAAATAATCTCTGAGTTAGGAGTCTTAGTAAGCCTGGGGAAAGATATTGTCGTAGTTTCATGGGAATATTGCAACAATTTATTTGAAATAATGTGTTTCTTTGGGAAATTTGGTTATTAATGACTCCTCGTCTTGTATTTCTCACATCTTACAGCTCTACATACTAGCTTAAAAAAATTTGTGAAATTCATATAGTTATAATCTTGTGAAGTAAAATATCCAGAGTTGATGCATCAATTCAATTCAACACTGATACTGATTCATTAAAAGATAGGTAGGAGTTATACTTCATACTATGACACATTAGGTATTGGGATTGGAATGGTTCTAATGTTGTATGATTGAGTTTTCACTTACGGGTTTCAGACATTGAGGCCATATGAGCATAATTTTCGAACACATGATCTCATGCTATCTGTTGTATTTCATTATATACATTGTTGGAGACACTATCTACTTGGAGGTAGTTTTGTTTTATATATTGACCAAAAACCCTCATGTATATCTTTACATAGTGTGATATGAATCTTAGGAAGTTCGGGTGGGAGGAATACCAACATTCATTTTAATTTTAGCTTTCATTGATGCTAGGTAATGGAAATGCTATAACTTTTTTCTATGAAGAAATACTTAGACTCAGGTGGTTAATAAGGATACTAGTGAATGAAAAATCATGGGTTATTCTCAGTGATTCTTGTTGTGGTTTAGGAGGAACATTGTAAGACTATCCTCTCAACCTTAGTAGTGACCTCTACTCTTTTAGAATGGGTAAGAATGAGGAAACTATCTGATCATGTGGGGATTTCCCTAAGGGAATGTTTCTCCAATGATGATATATCATTATGTTGGACCACGTATATGTTTGATACTTTAGTATTCCATGGAAATTATTATGTCCAAAATGACATTAGGAAGGAGATGATGTGGGAATTCCATGCTTAGGAATGTGAAGTTATCCCAAGTGTCACCAAAATGTATTGAGATCAATGATGAAATCATTATAGGATTGGTATGAAATGAAATATTAATTCTTTCATCTCTCAATGTTACACCATTTGGCTGGTGAAGTTAGAGAATTCAATCTTAGTAAGTATTTTGCATCTATTTCCCATTTTTGAGTGGAAATGGGATGATGTTTTGATGGATTCTAGGACTGGTTTTCCCTGATCAACTCATGGAAATGATGTGGAATGGGTTTTCATTGATCATTTGATGAAGTTCACACACTTCTTACCTATAAAAGAGAACTTATCCGTAGATGATCTATGAAGCATGTACGCCAGGGAGGTTATATCTCTTCATGGAGATCCACTTTATATTATTTACAACAGAGACACTAATTTTTTACATCATAGTTATGGAAGTGGTTATGAAGGCCTTGGGTATATATGTAATTATGATCACATAGTTTCACTCAAATTATAATGGAAAGAGGGAGCCTGTGTTTTTTGGTTCTAGAGGGAATGATCTATGCATATGTCCTTGACTATGGAAGGCCTTTCCGCTCAATTCTGTGTTGGGTAGAGGCAAGGGAGGTGGCTATTTGTTGATCACATATTGTGTAGGAGACTATAGAGTAGGTCCAGTTGTTCATAAGAAGCATGATGATAGCATTATCTAGACATTATTCATATGCCAACTAACGTTGATGAACTCTCAAGTTAGAGTTTAGAGATCATGTTTTCTTTAGAGACTCACCCAGGTTGGTCTATAGGCATATTCATAGGTAGGACAAGCTCTTACTGAGGTTCTTTGGACCCTTTGATGTTCTCAAATAGATCAGACTAGTGGATTACAAGTTATAACTCCCTCAAAATTACTAGTCAAAGCATGATGTACTTCAAGTGTCTTGGATGCACAAATACTCTCTAGAAACAACACATGTATTTTGTCCTGATGAGGATTAGTAGGATGTAGATGCTTTATTATAGGATTACCTCATTCATATTTTTTATCAGAGTGTGAAGACATTCCAAGTTAAATTAGTTCCCCGGGTACATGTGTTATAACAACATAGTTGAGTACAAGAAGAGACCTAGGAAAGGGAAGATGATATATGAGTTTAGCAGTTAGAAATATTCACTAACAATGCCTCTTGAGCTTCATAAGATCAACTCGAGGATGATTTTTATTTATGAGAGGTTGTAATTACCTACCTTTTCCTGAAGGATCAGCTTGTTTGTTTTTGAATATAAATTCCTTTAGGTGCCAACACTTTTCCCTATATTCATGGATTTGGATAGTTTCATTGATATCTTCAAACCTACTTCAAATATGAGGGAACCATGAGATGAGGATCCATCAACGAACCTAAGGTAGTTAATATCATCTTTTTACCCATGAGTATTGATGTCTCGTTGATATGTTGTTGTGTTTACAGCTAGATTTTTCTCCCCCCTCCCTACCCCTGCTGGACCCCCCCTGTAGAGCAGCCCTAGCCCCCCTGGGATGTAAGAGGTCGGGGGATGGTGAGGGCTGGGGCTATTTTTCAGGTGGAAGAGGGATGGCATGAGTGTTTTGCAGGAGGTGGGGGGTGGTGTCTAGAGTGGTGGCTTGTGCGAGTTGGATTGCAGGGGGATGGGGGCTGGTGCGGGCTCAAATGCAGGTGGAAGGGGGATAGAATGTTGTTGGAAGGGGGCTGGTTGTAGGTGATGGGGGGATGGTGCGGGCTGATTCAAAGGTGGCAGGTGGATTTTGCAGGCTGGAATGCGGGTGGAAGCAGGCTGAAATGAAGGTGAAAGGGGTCTAGTGTGGGTTGGATGTGGCTGGAGCAGGGCCAAATCACGGCATTACTGTGGCGTGACTATAGCAGGACTGCGGTGTGACCATGGCATGACCGCGGCATGACCGCAACGTGTTGGCCCGGTCCAGCAACATCTGCGAGGTAGCATATTCGGTCCAGCAACATCTATGAGGCAGCATCTTCTGGCCAGGAGTGAAGGGAGCAGGAGAAGGTGGGGAAACATTTCGGTCATCTCCCCACTGGTAGAAATTGTGATTAATCAGTCTCAACATTGATCACAATACTCATGTAATACTATCACTGCGAACCGCTACTGGGTGTCGTCCTTGAGCAGGGCCAAATCACGACATTATCGCGGCGTGACCGCGGCTTGACTGCGGTGTGACCGCGGCGTGACCGCGGTGTGACCACGACATGACCGCGGCATGTTGGCCTGATCTAGTAACATATGCAGGGAAACATCTTCCGGTTAGGAGCGAAGGGAGAAGGAGGAGGCGGGGAAACATTTCGGTCGTCACCCCACCGACAGAATTTGTGATTAGTCAGTCTCAACATTGATCACAAGAATCACGGAATACTGTCACTGCAAACCGCTGTGGGGTGTCTTCCTGGAGTAGGACCAAATCACAGCATTACCATGGAGTGATCGCGGCGTGATCATGGCGTGTTGGATTGGTCCAGCGACATCTGCTGGGCAGCATCATCCGGCCAGGATCTAAGGGAGTGGGAGGAGGTGGGGCAATATTCTAGTCATCGCCCCACCGGTAGAAATTGTTATTAGTCAATCTCAACATTGGTCACAAGACTCAAGGAATACTATCACTGCAAACCTCCATGGGGTGTCATCTTGGAGAAATGCCAAATCATGGCGTGACCGCGGCGTGACCGCGGCGTGACTGCGGCCTGATCGTGGCCTGACCGCGGCGTGACCGTGGCCTTACCGCGGCCTGACCGCGACCTGACCGCGACCTGACCGCGGTGTGACCGCAGCATGACTGCAACATGTTGTCCTGGTCCAGTGACATCCACAAGGAAAGATCTTCAATCCAGGAGCGAAGGGAACAGGAGGAGGTGGGGCAACATTCCAGTAGTCGCCCCGCTGGAAGATGATTGAACAGATCAACTATTTAATATTCTATTACAAGGGATCTCCTGAGAAGGTCCAGCGACATTCATGGGGAAACATCTTCTGGCCAGGAGCGAAGGGAGCGGGTGGAGGCAGGGCAACATTTTGGCCATCGCCTAGCTGGAAGATGATAGAATAGATCAACTATTTAATATTCTATAACAAGGGATCGCTAGAGAATTTTGTAGCAATCGGCACAATGACGCAATGTCTAAAGGGAAACAAAACGATGGAAAGGAATCATACACCCTACACAAACCATTTACAAATTCATTCACTTTTCTTAAACATAGTAATTTTATTTTTAATATTCGAAGCGTGGAAAGGAAAGTGTCATGGTCAAGACATATGCCTGCTCGGGAAATGTCATTTGAGTTAAACGAGTATGATAAGACAATTTATATTATTAAATGAAAACAAAGACTAACTATCCACAAAACAAACACCAACAAGAGGAATATGAAAGAATCAAACAAAATCTAAACATGATACAAATAACTATTACTACATTTTGGTTTAGAAGACAGCGCACCTCTGTTCGAGGGGTTTGATTATAAAATCATGGCATTGATTTATCACACAATTAATTTAATTATATTTAACATTTATTCTAAAACTCATTCAGCACAAATCAATTGCAATAGTTTAAGAAACTAGATCAACATGACTATCACTGTGAGTTTTTGCAGATAGCGCACCTCTGTTGGAGAGTTTCTATTATAAAAATAGGACTTTATTTATCAAATGAAACAATTATATTAATCAACACTTATTCAAGATATGAAATTCAATATAATTAAGAAGAATTAAGAAAGAAGCTAAATTCAATTTAAATCCTTCTTGAATTAAAGAGGCTAGAAGAGGGATCCAACCTCAAGGTGGAACCAAACCATCCACTTCGTCTCTTGGAGCATTCTAACTAAATGTTGATGGTCCCCCACTAGGTATATGTACCTTCACACACATGAAAGAGTTCCAATAAGCAGTAGCATGAATGAATGGTTTTAAATAAGTAAAAACCAAATTAATTACTCCCCTGTGATGATATGATGCATTTTTCTTCTTTTTAATCATCCAACCATCCACTTATATTTTTCACTCAACCTGGATGTCCTCATGGATGTACCTAAAAAGAAACAAAATCAACCTCAGATTCCCATAACCCTATTTTTCATTAGATAACATTAAATAATCGGACCCCCCTTGCACCCCCACTCCTAGACACCCCCACCCCTCCCTTCCTGGACAGACCCCCCTGGCACCCCCTCCCCTCCTTCCTGGATAGACACCCCCCACCCTACACCACCCCCCCTCATTTCTAAACTAATCTGTTTCCACTTTTAAATTCAAGGATTATTGACATATTACTAGGACCTTCTTCATTATAGAAACTTCTTGAAGATAGGGGCTAGGGTATACTAGATATGTTTGTCCTATCATGAATTTTAGTTGGATATATAGTGTGTTGGGATCTATGAGCCAACATAGTGATCAAAATTCCACATCTACAATAATCAGGACATCATTCCAGAGCTTCTGAGAAATTGGACACCAAGTACCAAAAAATTTCTCCTACATCATTGGGAGGTCCAAAATGGTATATGGGACCTCTACCACTTCATGAGAATCTATATCTAGGGAGAGATGTATGATGAGATACAAATTGATAAGGACGCCTGTGATGACAAGGAAGAAAATCCAACGATCACATGGGAATCACAATGCTTTTCCTAAGAGAGAGTGACCAAAAAATACGGATGTTGGACATCCATTTCATGCAATGTTTTGGGTATTTTCTGAATTAATCAATGGACATACATATATGGAAGTTGTGTCATCATCTAAAGGATATTTAATAAGGAAAGTAGAACTCGTTTTATAAAATACTAGAGGAGAACGGATGGTAGTTGTAGGGATAAAACATGAAGCTCAAAGATCCCATGGGCAGGTTAGCTGTATGTATTACTATTATGATTTGTAGGTGGATAATATCGATTTCGGATGCACACATATGGGTGTGGCTGGGTGACATTATCATGGAAGAGATTCTAGAGATGAGGTAGGGAAAAAACCTTGTAGTCATAATGCATGCAAAAATATGTTTTGATACTCAATAGAATGTATGAAAATGTATGCACAAATCCAGCACATCAATATTGTAAACTCACCTGAGTATCTCAATTTCTGAGTATCACATTGGGTGAGTAATTCTTACCTTATTTGGTCAGGAATGGGAAGTTCCACAAAAATTAATAGCTCCAAAAAATGACTACAATGAATGGAAAGATAAAAAATAAAAAAAAAATTAAATACCTGTGATTTGATGATCACATTTTATTCATTGTTCCATATTTTCTCACATACTACAAGAAAAAAACACATGTTTTAAAAATTCTCTATCCATATAAATTAACACCTAAAAAAACATTGCATTGAGGAACTTATGCAAGCCTTCTTAGCAATCATAAATTATAGGAAAAACCTCAAAAAAATACATAATGGATATTCACCATTAATGAACAATACAAGAGTCATATAATACAATTGAATAAGAGTAAAAGAACTTACAATATAATTTGTTTCATTTTCCCCAAATTATAAGACTGATGCTATGAATGCAAGTATTGGAAATATTGTTAATAATAGAGATTTCATGTCATTGACATTACAGATTAAAAGTGAGAAGAAACATAGTATATTAATGAATAAAGGTTATACAATTTTATCATGTAGATTAAAAAAGTTAAGAAGACATTCCATTTTTGATAAACTTAAAGTGCATTATACATGTATCGAAAATGAATGTTCATACAGAATATGCATACAGGAAATTCATATAGAATATGAAAAGTGGAAAGCTCTTAATGTTGAGAACCCATGTGTATACAAAATTTATATATATAATAAATATATACAAAACATATATATAAGAACATAAAAAGTGTACAACTATTAATATTGAGAACATTTTTTTGGATTTTCTTGGAACCGAATAATTGAAATTGATTAAATTTTATGGTTAATGTCGCTAGAGGATCCACTACTTCTGAGGTTTTCCAAGGCCATCAATTGTGGTTAAGCTCCATTGGGACTGAAATTATCTCTAGACAAACGTGGGTGATTTTTAAGGGTTGCAAAGCATCAAAAAAGTGAAATTTTCTTCAGGATCTCTAATAAAAACCCTGTATTCATTTTAAGAGAGTAGAAACTGGAAGTTGTTAAGATGACTACTTGATTTGGAATAGTTACTAAAGAAAAAATTGCATTTTTTTATTAACTGGTTATTTGAAATTTCCGGTTTTAATCATCTTTCTACTGAAGAAATTGGTGATTTTAAACCAATATAGGGGTTTATTTTTAAAAAAGGGTAAATAGAATAGAATTTTGTTGATTTTAGTGGTTCTATACTCATTGATTTAGAATTTAAGACATTGATGCTGAGTTTTTGGCTGCTATAAAATTAGTGAATTCACACAATCACATGATCCCAGTTCAAAGTTAATAATATTATGGCTTATAATTCTTGTTCTTCTAAATATTGATTTAATTTTCTAGCCCATCTTTGAGTAATCTATTATATACAATAGAAATTGTACATATACAGAGCATCTTAAGAGAAAGAGAAAACATATATAAAATAAATATATAGAGAGAAAGAGAGTAGACATAACATACATAAATATATGTGGAGGAGATTTCCTAGAAATTGGAATTAGAGAAATGGCTAAAGATTGATTTGGATGTATCAGAAGATGAGGATACTATAATCCTTTAGCATGCCTAGAAAATTATACTAAAAAAGTAGATGAAACATATGAAATATTTGTCAGCAAACAGGAAGAAACACAAACTTCAGTTGTAAAGAAAATCCATCTTTTTTACATATGATTCAATTGCACACATTACAATCATAATGGAAACACATGCAAACAAAAGTTGATAAGCTGATGTTAATTCAAGAATTTTCAATCTCAAAGAAATAGAGAACTGATGATTTTGAAAGGAAATACAAAGAAGCCTTGAAATCAAGCGAAGATAGAAAAAAGAAATTAGAAGAAGCTGAAAGGAGAGTCCATCAACTATAGGATTATCTCAACAACGTGCTTTAAGATGATGTACTCCATGTCTGGGTAATTTCAAGAGATAGAAATGATTTTATTTGCCTCATCCTCTACTTATCCATCTATCCCTGATGACCATGAAGTTGATGTTAGTTATGCTAGCTCTGACAACTCATCAACCAACCCTGAGTTCACTTTTCCAACCCTATCTTTAGCAGCTGGGATTGGATCTCCCTTCAATACTAATGCTCTACAGATTCTAGTTCAGGACATGTTAGTGACTGAAATTTCTGGTTCTGAAAACTGTGCAAGTATCAAAGAGGGTGGTTTTGATGACTTCTTCTGATGAATTACTATTCATATACAGTATCTAGTAGTGTTTATGTCCCTACTGATTAAATGTGTTAATCTAGTTAACATTACCCTCTGTCCATGTGGAGAAGGATAGTAGAAGATATATTTGTACTATGTACAAGTCTGATGGAAAATACCAGCTATTAAATTATTCATTTTTCCTTGTTCTTATGAAGGAAACGAGTAGGAGGGTGACTGTAAATCACCATGCATGATAATTATGAGTTCAAGTTACACTAGTATGCATATAAACTAACTTTTAATGAATGGGATAATTAAGGATTAAAAAGTAACACTTATGATACATAATTAGTGCGTTGTTTTGATAATGGAAACCTTGTCTCTTGGCTAGATGATGACAGTGGATCTTGAGCACCAGCAACATGGACATGGATAAGGGCAACATAAAAAGGTATCCAATGTTGTTTCATGGCCTCCAGGTAATACTCATGTGAGTTCTACAACAAAACTTTATTGCCTGCGGATGTTTTTATTGGTTACATGTATGTTCATAGAAATGATAGATTAAGGCAGTTGGCATCATCATTTGTTTCTTTTTTTTCTTTGTTAACATGATATTAGACCTAACCCGAATCCCACCATCCCTAACACTAGGCTAATTTCACCCCTTACCTTATGTTCTGAAAAAAAATAGGTGTACAAAGATTACCATAGGTTCTTTGACTTGTAAAAGATGCATATAAGATGAAGATTCCACAACAATCCTAGTTTTGGTGAACATCAGGGGTGTTAAAATATTTCAAAATCCAAAACCAATAAATCCCAAATGACTTCAACATCAACAATGATCACATATAACTTTTAGAACTTAAAACCTTTCTCTATCCTCTTTCCCAATGAAGTATAGAGGTCCATCACATAAGGCATCAACATAGATCAAAGTCCCAAGGCATCAATCAACTTAGATGAGTTAAATTAATTGGATACACATATCTCAAATAAATCTAAAGATATATATAAAACAGTGAACATCATCCCTATGAAATTTGATGGCCCCACATCTAACTCATATAGATTATTATTTCCCTTATACAAGTGCCTAGACTCAAGCCCACTCTAAGATTTATTCAAAAAATGACAGTCCCTTTCACTTAATAATGAAATCATGCTCCCTTTGATGCATTTGACTGTACAAGGGAACCCTTGTCATTAGTGGACCCTACTTTACTACCCTGAGGTAAGTACTTGAAATAACACTGAAGATGTACCAAGAATATACACCGGTGTAAGGTCCTCATAGTTTCTTAAAAATATTGTTTGGTATGTATGGCCCTCCCACACTGATAACACACAACTTTCTTTTTACTTGAGGAAGCTACTGGAATAAGGTTTGTAGGACATTATACACTTCCACTACTATCTTGATTCAATTACTTTCACTTACTATTTTGACCTAAAAAGTAACTCTAGATTACAACCATAATAGTTAGATAATGGCTCAAACTGATCAGCCTTATAATATCTACCATGTCAATAACCACCTTTTTTCCACTTCATCAAGGTGGGAAAAACCAACAGAATAATCCTGGACCAAATTCCTAACATCAAACCCATTTTAAAATTATGTTCTTTTATGTATTAATTTAAAAGGATCTTGGGTTAATGATTTACTAGTTTGGTAAATTTATTGGGCTACTTCATGATGGATCAGTCACCCTTCTCCAAAATCCTGAGCTCTTTGGTGTTCTCCACTCTTAATATCTCCAGGTAAAATTTCTATTCAAACATTTTTTTAACCCAATTCAAGTAAGATATACATGAATTTTATCCTTCACTACCAAGTCCCACTATCTTCTCCTCGTCCCTTAATATATAAGTTTCAAATCACACCATTTACATCATAGGTGTCTTGAGAAATTAGAAGTTATGTTCAATATTTTCCATCCATTCTTCTGATTATTGAGGCCCCAGATCACCCTTAAACATAGGCAAATTTTTATTTGTGAACTCCTGGGACAAATATCTAAACTAGACTTTACCTGATTCCAAACTTTTCTTAAGAGACTAAATGATTCTGATCACTAATTTTATGAGATATGGGTCTATAGGAGAATCGGTTGGTGGAGTGTTCTCTATAGCTTCCTCCCTCTGGTTCTTAAAGTTCCTTGCATAAGGCATGATCTGAATATATAAAGTAAAATAATCAAATAGATACATAATTTATTTAAAATGGATTCTAAAAAAAATATTCCAGGGATTCAACCCCAAAAAAACATAATAGAAATAAATAATATCAAATTTCCTAAAATTACTCTCTAAAAAGGAAACAACACAAAATACCAACTTCCCTAGTAACTCAAGGTCTGGGAAAAATAAATATTGGCCAAAAACTCCCCCTCACCATCACTAAAGGCCTAAAATTCTTAATCCAAACTACCACACTACCCCTGATAACTAGAAGGGCTCAGATAATATTTTGAAAAAAAAATCCTAGGCAATCTTCCATGTCACTTAAGTCAACTCGCTACATAGCTCAAAGTGTGTTCTTGATCACCTAGGGATAGAAAGTAGCACCAGGGTAATAATTCTAACCCATGGGGATAATTTCAACCTCAAATTCAAAAAAAATTTCCAAGGATTCCATTCATATTGTGCAACAACAATACAACGGGATCCAAATAAGTAATTATTTCCAGGATAAAATCATAAAATTGAATGTTCATGGAAGAAATATTGTTGAATTTCTAAATAAACAAATATTCTAACAAAATAAAAATCAGTTTATATGGGATATGGGATTGGGGAAAGATAAATTAATAAATAAAATTCATTTGTAGTGGTAGATTAGGGGAACAAATAAAAAATAACCATTTTGTTAACTATAATATTGTAAAAACGAACTTCTATGGGACTCTAGCTTGTTATGAAGATGAAATTCAATAGAGGCTATGAGGTAAGAGTTTTTCATGAAACATTGCTGAAGAGAGGATTTACCTAGTGTCTAGGTTAGTGAGAAATCGTATGAATAAGTGGATCTCGAGGGTAGGGCTGGGTTCGGGTAAGAAATCGGGGGCATGGGGTGGCCACGTTAGAGGAGGACGATCTCATGGTGGTGGGGTAGCTGCATCATAGGAGGACGACCAAAGATGGTGTGGCCGAGTCAAAGAAGAAGTGAGAAGCAGCGAGCTACATCAGAGTGGGAGGGTTGTAGTGAGGTAGGGGGCATCGGAGCCGCGTCGGTAGGGAGGTGGGGAGGTCGTTTCTACAGGGAGGTGGGCATCGGAGCCACGTTGGTATGGAGGCATCAGAACCACATTGGAGCCACGTCGTTGGGGAGGTGTGTTGACTATGTCAGATCCGAAGGGGGGGGAGGAATCATGAGGGTAGGATGGGGAGGAGGGGAGTAGAAATGTCAAGGGATGAGGAATGGAGGTGGAGTAATCTCTAAGGGAGGGAGAAGGGTTTGTGGGTGGGAGAGAAAAGTCACGATGGAGATAAAATTTTTGACGGCCTATTGCCACACCCACCTTACAATCTATAGCCATATTTCACCTTATAGCCACAGATCATTTAATCTGTGGATATAGATCTGCGGCTATAAGTTATTTTTCTAGTAGTGATGGGTCATACTAACTTTTTAATATACTCAAATGTTATCCCTTATTATTATATTTGAGGACATAGTCTCCCCATGATTTTTTCAAGACATAAATATTTATCAGTAGATTCTAGTACATAGGGAGGTTCACCTTTGGTCATCTTGTTTCCATACCTAGATCACTATTTATGTGGAAATATCTAGTAAATTATAATGTTTTAATATAATCTATATTTCGAAGTCATAGATTCAATAGAATTGGAGATAGGATATTGGGGCTTCAGAGGTTGACTGGGAGCATGCAGGGCCACTACGGCTTTAGTTGAAACCCAAGTCACCAAGGGATGTCCTATATCAAGAATAGATATTCTATTCATGAGTGGGGAATTGAATAAAAGATATTAATAAAGGATATGTGATATTTGGATGAATAATACGTCTCAATTGAGAAGTAGTTTCATTATTCATGCATCATGATAATTGTATGCTTAGGGAATGATACACACACCTATGAATTGTGTTTTTATAATTCCTCTACAGGATCCATTATTAATATAACCAAATCGAAATCTATTCTCTTTTTTCTTGAATAAGTTAAGAGGGATTAATAGGTTAATATGTATTAGATTGGTTCTTTTTTTCTGAGATTTATTTCTGATTGTGTTTATTAAGATGCATTAGGGAAATGGTTTTTTGAGAGATTTTATTTTTTATAAAAATACAGTTTAAATGGAAAAATCATGTGGTGGCATGAGGTTTTCATAAAATGGTTTTCATAAATTGGTTCCACAGGAAATATCACAAAGAGCCAGTGATTTCCAAAAGGGTTTGGAATTTTTTAGTTTTAATAATTTTTATAAAATGATTTATAAATTCGATTTCAAATTAATTTTGAAAACAAAAATGCTTTTAGGGGGAAATACGTACTAGTATATAGTTTTTAGGATCCTATTTTTTATGAAATAACATTAATCCAAGACGTTTTAAAAGAAAACACGAGTTATTTTTAAAGTGTTTAAACTAATTTGACAATATTTCAAAATAATAAACTACTAAAAATGTAACTGTGTTTTCTTAGTTTTCACTGTGAAAACTGAGTGTGGAGAGGGATTTTTTTATTTTAATGTTTTTATTTGTGTATTATAGTTTTATAGAGGCATATATGGAAGTTATTTTCAATATATGGGACTTAATTTTTGGCAAGAGTAGATAGATTTTGGAATTTCTAGTTTTAGATATTGAATATTTTATATTGGTATATGGTGATAAATTCATATAGTGGGGAGTTTTATTAGATGAAATTGTCCCTTTAGAAAACCATTATTTTAGGGAGTTCCATAAATCTATGGATTGATCAGTTATTAATATTTCATTGTTTTATGATCAACATATATATTCATGCACTAACTCAAAATTTTGGTGTGGTTATAAGCTAGTTATTATTACTGAAACTATGTAGTGTTAAATTTATATTCCCCAAAAGTGTAAAGGGTCACTATAGTAAATAAATTGGTAAGAACCTAGCATAAATATAGATACAAGAGTGGAATCACAAGTTCTATTTGTTGATTTTTATGTAAAATGGTAAAATAATGAGGGAAAAGTGAAAATATGTGATATGGGTGGGAATAAAGTGGGAGTCACCTATCACAATATTTAATAACCTAATAAATCACCACCCATCGAGTGGATACTCTTGGGTAGAATTATTAATCCAAAAAACCAACTCAATTATTCCTACTAGTCTTGAAGATGATGTTGAAAAATCACCCTTGTATCCATTAAAAATGATCTTCTAAATAATTATAATGTATTTATAATGATGTTACAGTTCCTCATAAGGTTTCCTATAATTATATAACTAAAATAATAAAGTGTAAGGGTTTAGTGGTGTTGAAATTCTTCTTCTTGCACAAGATATTATATTTTTTATGTGGGTTGTTAAGGATACACTAGTGTGATTTTTCAAACTATACTATACCCACTCAATCAGTAGAGTCCGATTCTTTTGTGACATAACCTTGTTTTCACATTCGCTTCCTCAAGGATGGTATGATTTACAACTCATTAACTATATGGTAAAAGCATTTAGATTTGTAGGGAATATTTACATGTTCCAAAATTACTAGTAGAATATAAAATAAATTAAAATTAAAAAAAATCTAAGAATCACTAATTTTAATGGGCCCAAGATACGCTATAATTATATATGACCATAGAAACAATAGTAGGTAAATATTAAGAAATCCCATGAATACATCCTTAACTATTCCTCCAAAATAAGTATACTCTCCTCCAAGATTAGATTATCCCATATAATTATTATCCTCATCATTATCTTACTTACAACTTCCCTGTACATGATATTTGGTACACAGGAGACTATCCCCCTATCCTATTATTTTAACCTCTTCTTAAAATGAATCCATAATATTACCTTAATTTTATTTACTCTAATTTCATCCCACATGTTTTATTATAACTCATACATCTTCTACATCAGTACCTTAGACATTCTTTTTAGATTAAGTTAACAGCTTTGAAATTACTTGTATTTATCCTCTCATGATAATTCTATATAGAGATACCTTTATTCTTCTAGGATGATTTAGTGATGGATTTTATAATGAAGGCTCTAAATTCTGGATGTCATCAACATGAAAATGAGATGATCTCCACTTTTTGAGCTGGTTATTCCCAACCCTTATCCCTTTTTCAATATTATCCATTCATGTCGTAAAATATCATCATGTGTGATGGTGTGCATGGATGGATTGAGATATAAACATATAATAATTATATCTAACATAGAAAAATGGATAGATTTTTTTGAAAAGAATATAATCTTACATGAGTATTATTACTCTTATATAAATTTTGTTAATCATATGTGAAATTTAAAATCCTTTATTTAAAATGACTTAGCTTGCATTTACGCTTCAATGGCTAGTATCTTAATCTTATATGGACTTAAAAAATAGTTAAACTAATAGTGTTTTTTTAATAGTGAATTAATCTTAGAAAACCACAAAGATCCCATGGAAGTATAGAAAAGTTATAAAATATGGTGTAGCATTAGTGCGACCGGGGTTATTGTTACATAGAATTGGTTTATTCTTATATAAACCCACCAAAATTCTATTTAATCATTAATGGATAGATGAGGCTCTTCAAAAACTGATTAACTATTATACGGCTCAACTCTTCTTTGATTAATTATACTCCATTTAAAAAATAATTATTTTTTATAAAATAATTAAAAACAATTTTCATAAATATTAAAAATTAATTAAATTATAAATTTATTTATAAAATAATTTCTATAAAAAATTATTGAACCAATTTAAAATAACATATATATTTGGGTATGAAAATCAATTTTGGAAAATTTCTTATAAAATATGTTCAAAATAAAAAATAATTTAAATAAATTTTTTATAAATTTAAAATCTTTTATATAAAATATAAAAATTATAAAATTAATTAATTAAATTGGTTTTGGGATTTAATCAATAAAAATGAATCAATAAATAATTGTAAAAATTATCTCAGTTTGTTTATAATCACTCCCTTACCACAGTAACACAAACTTAAACCTTACTTGTCGTAATGAATCGAACTGCACATTATAATAAAAGATCTTACTCCATAACAATGTTTATCATAATATTCATTTTAACATAGTAAATATTTTATTTTTATTAATTATTAAGATTAATAAAATGAACCTTATTATTACATCACTTCCCAAATAAAGATAATAAAAGTTAATACAAGCTACCCCATTTTAATTTCCTCTAGAAATTTATAATTGGTATTGAAAATTCAATTATTCCTATGTTTAATTCCCATCCTCATCCTCCATTATTTGTTATTTTTTGGTGCATACACTATGGTATATTTTTATTATTTATCCATTTTATTCAAATCACTTTTTATCAAATGAATTAAGAAAATTCTAAACAAAAACATTCCAATCAATTGATATACACTAAAGCTAATTATAATTGCTAAGTAATTAATTAAATGTTTTAAAATCATGTCTCAAAAAATATTTTATTCAATATGTGTTTGGATAATTTGAAACTAATGAATTCCATTGGATAAGTCACCCCTAGGACTATTTTTGATAGTTATGGCGTGGTAGCCACATTAGACAACCCTCTCTCAGATTACCTACAAATCTTTATAATTATCTTTTATTTTTTAAAATATTTTATAACTCACACATAGACCATCCAAAATTCAGATCTTTAATAATTGTTTGTTACATTACCCATACTACTTTATGAGATTCCAAAATTGGTTTTATTTTTAATCTGATAATTTAAAATTTCTTCTATGTAATAACTGATAAAACTACCCAAGTTGTGACTTTATATTCCAATCCATAATCTAACATAGAAATTCATGAAATAAAATTTCATTTATATATTCAAAATTATTATAGTATTGAAACCAAATCATTAAATTTATGCATGGGTAACATTTCTTCAAGGTTATTAAATGAGAAATGTTCCAGTGGGAACCACACTACCTATCTATTCCTCCCACACATGGCTTATATTATATATCTGAAAAATAAAACCAAATTTTGGTATCTATATGATATGTTTAAATTAAACACATTCATGGATGAATGGAAAATATAAATTTAGGTTATGAACATTTAATTATCCTCATGAAGAGAGATATGGATCTCTCATTCTCAAATTCTAGAGCCTACAATGTTAAATAGATGGGCTTAATAAAGAGGGAATTTAATGAAAAAAATAAAATAAAAAAATAAACTAAAACAAAATAAATAAGAAACAAATAAAAAAACCTTAAATATTTATGTTTACTCATAACCAGTACTTAGATTTATAGCCCTTCTTTCAATTTATCTTATAAATATTTGTCCATTATACTTGGGAATGTGGTTTCGTTAGAATGAGATATAAGAAATTGGTTTCTTCTTTTCTCTTCAAGATGAAAACATTAGCAATATACTCCATGGATGAAATCATCTCCTCAAACAATGCATAAGACACTTTTAATAACCTCTTTCATAGAAATTCTATAAATATTTTATATCTTCCATGATTGTTAAATGACCTTTCTTATTTATGGAGGGCGGTGAATTCATGTGATATTCATCCCCGGGTTTCTCACGTGAATTATAATATCTTTCCATATCCCATGTGACTTGTTCTACCTTCTCCTCACTATTTTTTTACAAACTCTTCAATTTATTAATCATGTTCTTATGTTCAGCCACATCTATTTCTTAATCTTCTATTTATGTAGGTTTAAGACAAACTATCTCTTTTAGATCCATAATTCTCTTTTATTACATTAATATAATATAAATCCACTCCCTAGTTTTCTATTGGATAACTAAAGAAAGTTGTAATATCTCAACTTCCCTATTAACTTTTACATTTTCAATTTCCTTCAATATTTATATATAAATTTATTTTTGGTAGACCATTATTAATTTCATTATTCTTCTATATATTGGGGTTATGTTATGCTTAAACCAATGCAGAACCTAAATGGGTGTATATATCATCTAATGATCTTATAAAAAATCCTCTTGTTAATCGATCCACATTGTGTCTTCTATTTTTTCACTATATATCATGTTGTGAAACACAACCTATTCAGATAAAACTATATTGTAAACATATAATAAATTATAATTTTTATCAACATGAGAGTTCCAAAAAAATCAATAATAATAAAATTTAAAGTTAATATGATATTTTTTCTAGTTTTTATAGTTCTTATTTTATTTTATATTTTTTTTATTTCCTACCCCAAAAAAAATTTAACACAACTCTATTTTAATATAAATAATTAAAAAATTCTCAATGCAACCTCAAGAGGCACTACAATAATGAATATTTTTTATGTTGTTGTTTATTTTATCGTTTTTTTTTTGTATTTTGATTAAGAACACTTATAAATACCAAAACCTATCCTTGAAAATATTTCTAAAATTATTATTGAATATTTTTAGTGTTAACTGTACTGTTTTGTAGTTCCCTGAAATGTGCATTCTAGATTAAAGAATCAATGTTTCCATGTGTTCTCCATTGGATTTGTTCATGGAACCAGAAACTTCCAATAGTTCTTTATCCAAATAGGACAGGCTTTCCAAAGTTAGGCGTTCATTATGTTTTGAACTTTTATGATACTTAAGAATGTGCATTGGTCGAGAGGATGGGAGGTCGGACTCATCACACCCTTTTTTGGGGGGAATTATTGTCTACTCTGGCACTCTCTATGTAAAATTAAGATATTTTTTCATGAATCCTTATTAATTCACCAATTATATCATAAGTATCCCTTGGAGTTTACAATCAGCTATTTAATATAAATTCTTTTAATCATTGTTATGATCATAATGGTTTTTAAGCCACTCAGTGGGGCACTCTGGAATTTATTGTCATCCAGGGAGACAAAAGTTTGTTTTAATCTTGGGATCGTACTCATAAAATAAGCTACTTATGTATCCTTGTGAAATGAATCAGAACCCTCATAGTTCGGTTTGGCTTAATAGGACACATAATACCTTTTAAGGTCATGTGATAAGGACCTCTAAGTGGAAGGTGCTTAGTTGAAACTTAGTATGGGACTTATGCTGAAGTAGTCCAAGAAACTTTGGAAAGGATATAGGTTTCCATGTTGGATCAGACCCTATTGGGAATATGGTCGAAAGATAATAGGGTTGATTTGAAGTGTTGGGTTTGAACCTCAGGGAGGCTTCCTACGTATCCCATATGGATGGGAATCAAATCCAACATAGTTCTATGAACCTTATAGGAGATTATAGTCCTCATAGAATGATTAGTTTGGGATTACATCCTGAAAAAGGATGCCTTGATGATTTGAGGATTGAATATAGGGCTTATTTCATAAGAAGGATGCCCAAATTGGGGGAATTAAGGTTGGATTTCTGAGGAGGATATCCAGTGTGCTCGGGCCCTGAATGGGATTCCTACATATCCTAGTCTGTACAGGAATCAGAGTTCTCGTAGTTCTTTCCAATGAGTGTTTGTGCACATGTTGAAACCATCACGTATCTCTAAGACCACGTGAGTCATGCTTGGTGTGAGAAACAAGAAGACGTGAAAGATTCAACAATGAAACTTCATACTTTTCATCCTCCATTGATAGAAGAGGGAGTGTCGACCATGGAAGAGGTCAAGGTGATGATCCTTCCCTCTATTGTATTTACATTGGACAAGGGTCCAATGTAAGGAAGAAGGGTTGAAGGTGGTGGGATTATACCAGGATGGATGCCCTATTTAATATTGGTTGGGGCTTACTCCTAAAAAGGATTCCCATTTGAGATTTCATGGGGATTACTCCTAAGTATGATGCCCATTTGAGGTTTTACCTGGAAAAGAAGTCAGGTGATGAGGTTTAAAGAGTTTCTTGAGGATTTTCTCGACTCAAGGTACTTGAGGAATCCATAAAGAGAGTCCAAAATCCTAACATGCGAAAGGAAGCAAGAGGAGTAAGTCGAATCAAGGCACTTCATTGAGTGTGATGGAGCATCTCAGATCATGGTATTCCAAGGTTGTAAGTATGGACACATAAAGGGTGCAATGGAAAATGTCCTCGACTGGATCTGAAATGTTTGTGGTGTGACTCTTCATTTTTCATCGGGGTCAGTGACGAAAGCGAAGGGACCGACATGAAGGGCCGGGACCAAATCCTGACACCAACCCCATGTAGGGGTGCAGGGGTGCAGACCATATGCTATGGACCAGTGTGGCCGCGTAGGTGCTCCTCCAAGGTGCCTCACTAAGGTGCGCCACGTAGCTCCCCCGCGGAAGTGCCCCACAAAAGTGCTCCGCGCAGGTGCTCTGTGATGGTTCTCCATGCAGGTGCTCCACGTAGGTGCTCCATGCAGGTTCATGTGTTCTAGACCATGATGGGACTTTGAACCATGTTTCCTCATTTAATTTTGTCTTCTCTCGTGTTTTAGAGTGCTACCTGAGAAAAATTGGGGGATCTTAGGGAAAGAGCTACACAATGGGAGCTTTGAGACGTCTTCCAACTTTTTTTTCATCGTGAAATGGGGAGCCCAAGGGCTCTATTTATAGGTATGGATGGGCCTAGTCGAAGAGAAGTTGTTCGTTCAGGTCCTCCACATAGGTCCTCCATGTAGGTCCTTCATATAGGGGTGTAGAAATTACTCTTCCGTGTAGGTCCTCTGCATAGGTCCTCCACGTAGGTCCCTCGCCTAGGTCCCTTTGTGAAATTTTATCTATCTTCCGAGTGCCATAAATTTTTATCTGTAATCCTGTTTGGTCTCTGCAACCAATCAAATCTAAGGTCTTGAAGATATATACACTTCTTGATATGGTAAATACACCAATCCTTCTCAGATGAATCTCTGAGATTGAATTTAATGTGTTGACACCTTTCTATCACCGATCTTGGAAATCCACTGCCTACTACTGGATTGAGAAATCAGTCCACTTATCCATTGGTATGGAGTAGTATTTTGGAACATAGAAATCTAGTATGCATCTTCTTTTTTCCTAGTGCAAAAATCTTTACCCATACTTGACATTTGTTGTCTATGTGAGAATCATATCTTCACTCTATGGAAAAGTTCATGGAAAACATTTTATAGTGTTTACGTGTACCTATTAAAAGTGTAAATGGTCATTATGAAAAATAAATTCATGAGAAGAAATTCAAATAAAAAAAATTAAAAGTGGAGTGACAAGTGCTCTTAGTTTATTTTTTTATGAGAAATATTAAAATAAAGGGTGAATAAGTAAAAAAAATATGGGATAAGTGGAATGATAGTGATATTTAACTATATTAGGATTAAAAAAAAATTGACCACACATCACTTGGACTATCTACTCATAATATGGAATATTAATCCAACTAAAAAACTCAACTTTACCTATTCGTTGTGAATACAAAGTTGGGAATCCACCATTATTTACCGTAATAATCCACATTCAACTCATCCTAGTAAATTTATAATAAAAATTTAGGCCCTTTTATGGTTGGCTAACAAAATATAATTAAAATAATTAAGTTTAATGGTTCAATGGTATTAAAAATCATCCAATTCCTCAATATATTAGATATATTGTGTGGTTTTTGAAGTCATCACAAGGGTAATTTTTCAGACTGCACTATCCATAGATAATTGGAAGTGTCATATTCTTTAGTTTCCCACACTTTTTCCACCTTAAATTAATATACCCATTATTTAGATGCTATAATGAATAAAATCAATAGATATGATTGACATGAATTGTCACATATAGTATAATATAAATGATAGGGTATTAGAAATTTATATCATCCCAAGCTATACCATAATCAAATATGATAGTAAAAAAATGGGAAGAAATACTAGGAATAACTATAAATATCTCATCCACTCTTTCTCATGATCATGAATGTGATCCTCCAAAACCTGATCAACCCCTTGAAGTGTACTCCTTTATCTTAGCTTACTCTCAGTTTCTCTTTATGTTCTCTCTGATTCTTAAGTGACTATCCATCTCTCTTATGCTTTCAACCACTTCTTATAATTTATATAGACTATTTCATTGAGCTCCCTTTCTCCAAAAATCATCTAACATGTATTTTTGAGTACCTCATATCTCTTTCATATCAGAACCTTCATCATTCCATGTAGATTAAGTTAATAGATTCAAACTTCCTTATACTTCCCAACTCATAACCATTCCATGTGAAGGTGCTATTATTATCTTTTATATATTTTATAATAAGATTTACAATCAATGAAATAACTTACGAATGTCAATGACAGGGTTGTGAGATGATCTCTACATCTTAGGTTCATTATTATTTGACCTGCTCTATTATTCTAGACATTCTATTCATGGGATAATAGATTATCATGTGTAATGGGGTGCATTGATGGATTCAGTTATTTTTTTGAATGGATGGATTTTTTTAAGTATAAAAAATAATAAGAGTACCAATACTATTATATAATTTTGGTTTAATCATACATGAATTTCAAAATACTTCATTTAATATGATTTATATTTTATATATACTTCTACAGCCAAAATTTTAATCCTATACAGCCTTTACAAATTTATTGTTAATTTTTGACATCCAATTCTAATTTCAAGTTAAACTTATGTGTCTATATAGATTCATTATAAATTATTAATGTTTAA
Organism: Viscum album; assembly: GCA_963277665.1. NCBI lineage: Eukaryota > Viridiplantae > Streptophyta > Magnoliopsida > Santalales > Viscaceae > Viscum > Viscum album. The sequence continues at coordinate 498,139,950 of OY728132.1, forward strand.
AACCCAATTATAGCCTCAGTATATCCTGGGTTATTCTTATGTAAAATCTATTTTTCCAAATGTAACCCATCAAAAATTCCATTTAAACATATATGGAAAGATGAATTCCTTATGTGAGTAGGGATATATTAATATGTAGCCATTCAAAAACTGATATGGACTTACAAAGATCAAATTCCATTTAATTATTTTTTCTCCATTCAACCAACCATTAATTTCATATAAAATTATTAAATAAAATGTTATTAAAATTTAAAAATACTTAATTAAATACAAAATTGATTTAAAATTGTATTTATAAAATAATTAATACACAATGATTTAACATTTAAAACAATTTATACAAAATGTGTATTCAAGTATGAGAAGAAATGTTTAAAATTGATTTATCAAATATATTCAAAACCCTAAATTTAAAGTAGTGTTCTCTAAATTAAAAATGAAAATGTAAAACCTAAATAAGAGTTAATTAGTTAATTACATGGGACTTTAATATCAAATCATTCAAAAATTATATGAATAATTAGCTCCATTATTATATATTCTCGTTTCATTGAGACTTTTGTTTGGGATGTAAGAGAATGAATTGATGATTCGGAGTAAAATGGTTCTAATGAGGCGATTTATTTTGATGATAGATTAGCGGAATTATTTTTATTTGTATACTATGAATCTTAATGAATAGTATGATTGGTGTTTTGAGTAATATAATGAGAGAATTATGAGAATTTTAGGATATAATGAATTTAACTACTAATCAATATATGACTAATCGTAGCTAAGATTTTTTTCAAAGGATTATAATGGATTTTTTAGGATGAGAAGCATTATGGTGGGGAGTTTATAACATCCCTCCATTGGAAAAGAGGTAATTAGAGGTTGAATTATATTTTTATTTATTTTTGGATAGGGGGAATTTAATTTTCAGATTCATGTCATGTATTAGAACTTTATAAATTTTTAAAATGATTAAAATGAGGGTTTTTTAATTTATTTTTTTGTGTAAAAACAAAAAAAGTGGAAATTTGATTGTTGGAAAATTAGCCTAGTGTAATTCTATGGTAATATAGAGACATCGTAACAATGAGGACAAACCATCGGTATTATAGTGGGCTAAGAAATTATATTGAATCAATACCCCTTCCACTAGAAGTCTATTGGTACACCACCATAATTCAGGTGGGGTTGCCTTTCCCACACTATTTAGTGGTGTAAATTAAATTATGACATATAATCATGCTATTATTGTAATATTTATAAAATATTTTAGGGTGGTTTTTGTTTTTTATGGGTTTCTCTAATGTTTTGGGGTCGTTTGGGGTCCTAAGAAGACTAAAATTTATGTTAGAGTATTCCATCCAATGAATGGGGGAAGAAATCCATGAAATAATCAAGGTAGGGGAACTCTTATTCTTAAAGGAGGGATTCACAATGTGAACACCTATGTCATGTTGTAAATATGGTCTCCCCATATTTAAAAATTGACTTATTATTCTTTTTCCCCACTATGTTTGAACCTATTTATGGGTCCTTTTCTATCTCATTAAATACCTAAATTCCTACCCACTCCCACTTTCAATTCTACATCGTTCACTTTGTATATTCATGTTATTTAATAAAGGTTATTTTCTTATTTCTCAAGGTAATCACATCCTTAACCTCTCTTCTCTTTCACTTCGTTATCTTCCACCTATTTCTTTCCTGGTTATAATCTTAGAAACCAGGGTTCTATATTGATAAAATTTTATTTGTGGGTTTATATGTTTTGGGTTTCGTGATGGTTCCTCTTAGTATTCAAGGGATTGTCAAGACTAATTGATGTGAATGAACATTGTGGATTGTGGAAGAAATTTTTTTAGGTGTGGTTCCCCATGTATTGACCTTTAATTTAATAACTGTTGATTTATTATTTTTTAGAATTCTGATTTTGTGTTTATCATGATTGTATTAAATATTTTAATGGATGTAATAAGGAGAAAAGTAAGTTTTTACTAAGTTTACATTGAGTATATAGGTTTTTCCTTCATAAAGTATTAGTAAAAATATGTTTTCTTTAACTATGAAATCAATTTGTTTGATGATTTACATGGATGAATTTTATTGATTATTATTCAACCCTTAAGTAGTGTTTTTATATTTAAATTTGTTTTCAATGGTTTCCTGTATTTTTACAGTTTTGTTGGTTTTTAAAATGGATTTTTATAATTTTGTTTTTAAAAAATGATATGGAGCATGATTGTCACTTTAAAGGATGATCTTTCTTGATGAAATCTTCCTTAGAATATTCTCCTAATCTATTTTGTTTTTAAAAGGGATGACATAATTCTCAAAATATGACACATTTTTTGTATTGATGATTTTGTGAGAAATGATATAATCATAATATGGGTTCTAATGGGTGAAGCTTTCTTATGACTCTAATTTGTTTATCTAGGAATTTACTAATTTTGATGTTGTTATTATTGTTGTTTATAGGATCACACAAATTTTATACTTCATTAGAAACCATTATTAGTCAGTGGAAGTTCCCAAAACACAGGTTGCGGCAATTTAAGATCATTTACTTACTATCGGTCCTTATTATGGTGTTCTAGTTTATTTGGGAATTCACCCATCTGTTGGTCCAGTTATGGAAATAGTGAGTATTGTGAACATTGGATTTAATTATGAATATTATATTTAATAGTTTTTATTTTAGTATTCTCTATATTTTCTCTTGGTCTTATAGATTCCCATGATTAATTGTACTTGTTTATTTTCTTTAATGATGATTCCTTTGTCTCTATGATAGTGGAATAATCATTATCTTCCATTTCACTGATATTGTGGTTGATGTTACTATTATTATTTTTATGACTTCCTCTTACTAGTGTCATGTTCTATTGTTTTAAAGATAAGTGGTAACATAATATTTTAGAAATTGTATAAAAAACTATTTAAAAGACATTCAATGTACAATATTTTAAATTTTCTAACCTCTATGTTTTAAATAGACCTATTTCAAAGGAAAGTGAAATGGATTGTTATTGTATTTTAAACTAAAGATGCAGAAACTATGTTTCATAAACTATATTTTAAACTATAATTAAATTTATCTTTTTTAAAATTTAAAACATGGGGTGTGGTTTATTTTAGTATGACTTCTTTGATTTTATACCCACATCTATATAAATATATTTAGTTTTAGGTTTATCATATAGTCTCTCATGGATCTATCATAGTATTGAGGTTAGATACCGACTCATGAAGTCACATGGAGAATGGGATAAGTATTATTTTTAATTTACTTTAATATTTTCTTCTTTACTGTATACAAAATTCATTCTTGTATCATAATCTATTTTTAGTTTTATGAATAACTTGACTTAGATGTTTATTCATTTTTTTCATTATTTGGTTTTTCATATTTGGAAAGCTATTTTTTATTGGTCCACGGAAATATAGGTATGGAGTGGCCATGCCATAATTTATATAAAGGTTATATATTTTTTTATTGGGTAAAACATTACCATTAATTATATTTTAATTTCTCAACACTAGTTATCATCCCAAGGTGATCATAAATGAACATTAAGTATGTGTTGGGCAGGGCTGGGTGGTCGATTTTGGGGTGTCCCAAAGTTTTTTCATGAAAAAAATGCTATAAAAGTCTAGATTCTTAATAGGTCCTAGGTACCAGAGAAACCATTTTCATATTAGTAGAAATGGTATATTGAATATAGGATATTTTTAACCTGGGTGTATGTATAAAGAAGAGTTTTTACATCACTTTCAATACAAAACCTTGAGTTACCATGCGTTGTTGGGTTTTGAATCATGAATATTATGTTTTCCTCATTTATTTCTCATATATGTTGATTTATATTAATATTTATTCATGTTATATTCATGTTTTATGACATGATTATGAATTTTTTAATCTTTGGGGAGTTAAATGGGTGTAAAATCAGTGGTAATTGTTGAGCTCTCATGGATTCTAAATCCACATTGTGGATATGAAAAGTATTAAAAATATTTGTCTACAATAGTTGTATGAATGAAACATGGTCATCAAAACCACAACTTTAGGTCATGGAAGATCACTATCCCCTATTATGATTTTTTCTTTTGATTCTATTGATTTTTATTTACTTAGAGTTATTTGTAAATATTATTTAGGATGTTTTATTGAGAAATATCATGGTAATTAGAGTAAATTTACATTATTATGAGGAATTTTTTTAATAAACCTATATTCTTAAAATTTGAATGATATGTATTTTAAAATGTGGGATTCATTTTAATAATGGGTGTTCTTAAATAAATTATGACCATATTTTATTGGTGTAAGTAAGATTTAAACATAATTAAGTGATGTTTTAATGATATTCTATGTGTATTAATAATACTTTTTTCATGTTTTTAAATTTAAACATTGTTTTAGGGTTGAAGGATAAGTTTTAAAATTGATAATGTGTAATTTAATTGGTTTCAAAGTGAAGGTGATATTTCATATTTTAACAAAAATTTCAATAAATGATTTTCAAAATTACTCATTTATTTTACATGGGATTTTGAGTTAATAAATAATCCTTTAATATAAAATTGGAAGGGATATAATATTATGAGAACATATATTTTTTTAATAATGAATTTAACTGTTTTAAAATGATTTTAAAATGGTTCTTGTTTACTTGAAATTATAGTGTATTTTTTATAAATGATCATTATTTTTTCTAGTGTTATTTATTAATTTCTTTGAGTTATTGATTCTAGTTTATAAATGTATTAATATGTTGTAATCTATGATTTTTAGACTTTTATAGGGGATTTTGATTCTTATTTTACACAAATTATGCCTCCTATAATAGTCATAAGGGAGCATAGAAAATCATTACATTAGGTATTCCTCTAAATTTGTATCTTCTAGGTCTAGAGTGTAACCTTTTCAACTATTGATCCTACCCAGACATTGAGTGGATTAGTGGGTTGATCTTCTATTTGGGATTTACCTCTTTTTTTTATATTCTATTTCTTTATCATTGGCATTATTTTATAAGAAAATATATTTGGTATAAATTTTTATAAAACGAGATCATGTTTCTATGAGATGGTCTATACACCAATGAATAAAGAATCCATTTGAGTCTTTCCTGAGTTAAAGTATGGAGATATATCAAAAGGTTAAATTTCAATATTTTTGGGTATGGGGAAAATATTTTGGTTTGTAAAACTTATAAATATGTTAAACTAGTCGAGTGTATGCACTGGCCAGTGTTGGTTTCATTTTATTTTGGTATCACCAATATTTGTGTTCTAGAAATGTGGTCCTATGTTACCATTCTTTTTTCTTTGACCCAAGGTTAGAGACCATGTTGTTTTTATGGAGCCTAATTTTTTTATTCCTCCCACCATTTTACTTCCATGTCATAAGGATGTTTATGGGTGACTTGACACTACTTATTTTTGGATTTCTCTACGTATAATTTGGGGAATTCCTTCCTTTAGTAATTTTTATGATTATGTTATTTTTGGAGAAGTGAATGTTGTTTTTTGTATTTAGTGTATATGTTATTTTTTGGAGTTCTATTGAGACCCTTCTGATTAGAAGATTGGTTCATGTCATGTAGTGATCTATAAGTGATTCTATATCATATTGATCCACCATGATAGTGAGTTATTTAATGGTAGGTAACCTATTGTGGGTCTCTATTTCGTAGTCTCGTTGTTGAGGTAGAAAAGTGCGAGCTGAGGATTAGATATAGTAGTAGTTCTTGTTGTTTTTAAATTATTTCATTTCAATTATGAGAGTTTTTTATCATTATTAGAGATTTTTTTATAATAGTTCTATATATGGTGGAGAGACAACCATAGTTGATCTTTTCTTTTTGGAAATTCTTGTTTCTTATGGAGTGTGTTATCTTATTTTCCAAATCCAACCCTTACCTAAATCAGATTTCCATTCCATTCATCCTCCATAAATTTTAAATCGTATTTTAGAGTCTCTATAGTATTTACCTTATGTGATGAGTTGGGAACTTGCATAAATCTTGATATTTATTATGATGTTAGATTGCATGATCTATTGTTGTAGTTTTTTTTTCTTTTAGAGAGGAGTCATATTGGTTATTATCATGATTATATTTTTGGTTGTCTTTATGGTGTTTTTTAATTTTAAGAACTAAATTATTCTGGAGCATAATGACCCTCATTCAATATTTATTAAACCTATCCGACATTGAAATTCTTGTTTTATATAGTGGTATATTAGTTTCATGTGATTTCATCAATGTTATTTTCCTATTTCTTAAGTTAATCAAATCCTTGTTTTGTCTCCTCTTTATCTCCTTCATATTCTACATTATTCTTTCTTAATTATGATATTGGTTACATATAGTTGAATATTTTTCACATTTAATTTATGTATTCAATGTTTTAGGGTTCCCAAGGGTTCTTCTTGGCATTATAGGCTTTCTTAAATGATATTTTGGTGATTGAACACCATGGATTATTGAATCAAATGTTTTAGGTATATTACTTCAAGTATTGACATTTAATTTAAGAACCATTATATTATTATGTTTTAAAATTACCGTTGTGGGTGTATAATGATGATATTAAATATAGTCATCAACTTTATAAGGATAAAACTAGGATTTTACTTTGTTTCCATTGAATGTTAATAATTTTCCCATTTTAAATGCTTCGTAAAAATATAATTTGTTTAACCATGCACACTAGATGTTTTATATATACCATGAATGGAATTTATTTATGAGTTTTTATAACATAAGTGTTTCTTTGTTATTTAATTTTTTTTATTGTTTTTCATTCATTTTTATGGTGTGATTTGTTCTTTAAAAAGGTATCTTATAAATTTGTTTTTAAATTATGGTGTGAGGTACGGTTGGAAGTTTTTAAAAAAGGGTTTTCTTGATGAAAATTCCCTTGGAATATTCCCCTATCTTGGTTTTTTAATGGATAATACTATCTTTGATATAGGACACATTGGTTATATTTATGATTTTGTGATAAATGGGTTGTTCCCAAGAGGGGTGTTTGAGGGTGATACTTTCTTATGATTCTGTATTGTGTATCTGGTTAGGTACCTATTTAAATATTTGTTATTTTTTTCTGTTTTTTGTTTACTTTGTAGTGTCCCGGAATGGTTTCCACTCAATAGGGCACTGAGATGGTGGGAAACAAGACCTCAAATGTGCCTCACCAAATTCCAGAGGCTGTTGAATAATAGATATGGCCTAGGGTGTGTCCATGGGGAGACTGTGCCCTAATTTATCATATTGTTATATAGAAAAATTAAATATTAAGGAGATGAAATATCATAAGTGGACACTAATATGACAAGACCAGTAACCCATTGTAGTGAAAGAATTATCACAAATAGGTAGCAGTGAATCCAAAATAAATAATAATCATTAAAGATAAATAATAACAAGAAGAAGATTAATAAATAATAGATACCAAATGATGTTGACATTTCATTTAACTATAAATAAATAAGAGTACATGGGAAACTGGTGATACAGTCATATACAACATGAAAAAAAATATACAAAAAGGAAAAACAGATACTGCAAGCATCTCGAGCATAGGCTCATTCTTCAACCATGTACTCCAACATTGAATGTTAATCACGCATCGGTTGCAGGACACTCCCTTTGTCAATAACTACAATCATGAAGAATTCTTGGGTACTAAGGGTAGCCTAAGAAGGGTGTGAGATATATTCCTTGTATGATATCACAAATTGTTTTTAGACCAGTCTATATGGTACAATAGAAATGAGTAGTGTACCATATAAAAAATTAAATTCATGGAATTAAATAAATAGAAAAATAATACTTCGGTTAGGGTTCCTAAATATATACAAGACTAATTCTACCTACTTTGTCTTAATTTATATTTTTAAATCAAAGAAACCTGTACAAGTAATAATTTATTTTTAAAGTGATCATAAGTTACATAAAAACTATGAATCAACTCCAAACATGTGATTTGGATAGGTGCTCGCAACTTTGTGGTATCATTCAAGCGTGCTCATAATTTAAAAATGAGGACTCACATATAAACAAACTAAACATTCTATCAAAATAAAATATAGGATCCTGAGCTCATCCAAGGAAATCCATATAAAATATTGAGGTTTGTTAATGGAGCCTATAGTATTACCAATACCATCAAGTCCATCCAAATAAACCCACAATGTCACCCCTAATATCACTCGTGGAATTTTAAACTCTGAGTCAATACCAATTATCCCACATAGGTGATAGATTATCACCCAAGGCAAGTTGTAGTATTATTTCCAATGAGCATGTCCATAGTTCCATCCCTAGGGAACCAATGAAACTCCCAAGTATAATAAACCACTCAAATATCCCATACAAGGAAAGCCATGTATCACTATCAGTGTATCCAAGAGAACAAAACTAAGAACATCCAGTCCATCCACGATATTCCCATGTCAGGACCTATGTTCGCACTCAAACTGTAGCAGGTACAAAATAAAATTCAAAACCACATATACTCAACAAGGAAAATAATATTTAATGAGATAACAATCTACCCAATTCACTTAAATTCAATCCAAATAATACATGTCATATAAAAACAATTAAAAATACAATGGATTTCATGCAAGAAAATAAATTAATGCATAAGGCATAATTCAATATATGTTTATCATAAGTATAAGAAAAAGGCTACTAATCATTGAAAAAAAGGCATTAATCATACACACAATTGAAATGGAATTGGTAAAACATCATTAAGCACAAAACATTAAGCATAACATACATGGACTATAACATGAGCGATGAGGTATGAGAATAAGAATTAAACTAAAGGGGAATAACTCATGGCCTACAATTCATCTCAATTCAACTAATAGATTTAGGTAATTTTACAAAGGTGAAACACACACACATCATGGTTAATAACACAAGGCATGGGAAAATATGTCATTAAAGGTGGGAACACCCAATGGAGTGGCCAATGATAAGGAAAAAACACAAGGATGGTTTTATCCATAGGATAAGATTGCATTTTTACTAAAAACTAATTTTATTAATTTATTAATAACATTTTAGGAATCTATAGAATGGTTTGGAATGCATCACAGTGGTTTACCTATTAAAAAGTGATGAATCAAGCAGGGAAGACCTAGACCTAATACATTGTTGTACCAGTTCCCCACTTGTCTATAGTCGATGATTTAATCAAGCTAGGATGAGTTAAATCTAATAAATCATCAAATTACTAGAAAATAGTTCAAAATTAGTCACACCTAAATAGTTAAATATCTGTAAGAAGAATGGAAAAGTTAAAGGGAGAGGAATGTAGAGCTTACATCAAGCTTCCAAATGCATTATACGGTAATAGATTTGGACACCAGAGGAGAGAGATATGAAAAAACATATTAAGAGGAGGGGGAGACCTCTTAGATGGTTTATTATAGAGAATAATTAGGGGGAAAAGAGAAATAGGGGTTTAAAAAACTTTAAGGGTAAAATTTTAAAAACACCTATATTGGTAAGGGAACACGGTTTAGCCACATGGATGGTCAAATCGTGAGCCTACCTTGTGAATGAAATCTATCTATGGGGTCTGAAAAAACCACATGGTCATGTTACTAGGGTCACATAGTTATAAAAAACTACATGAACCCCCCCCCCCCCCTCGCACCCCACTACCTTCAGCTGCATGGTTAGGGAAACAACACGGGTTGGGAAACATGATTTCTTCTAACTGGGTGGACCAGGCCAAATTTTCAAACATCGGGGCTTCAAGCTACGAACAAGCCCTATACACCCCTAATATTTCCTTAACTACCTTAGTCATCACTATGAGGGTCAAACCGAATTATTTGAACCAAAAACTAATGGTTCTTATCTTCAACAAAATATGGGATGTTACAAACTCAACCCCATTTTATACATCATGGGAAACAAGGAGTAGATTATAGAACTTCAAAAAACTCATGTTTGAATAGTATATTTTCATGCTCTGACTATTATCACCTATTATAGTGTCTTACCTAATTTTAGTATTTACCCCTCAGTTAGCCTGGTTAGAAAAGTACCATGTGTTAGAATATTTGTACTACATTAGGTGTGTTGTATTTTATAGATCATGTTTTAGAATATTCTATATTTCCAATTATGTTTCTATGTTACCATTATCATAATTACATGACAATAAAAAAAATTATTCTTCAATTGTCTATTTGATAGTGAATTGGTTATTATTTTCCATTGCACTTAGCCTATAATTGATCATGAAATTATTATTATTATGAATTCTTCTTGCCAGCGTCAAACTATTCTGTTTTAAAGAAATATAGTGACTAAATGTTTTTAATAGTTTGTAACCCTCTTTGATAAATCTTCAAATAACATCCACTTTTAAATGTTTTAACCTCTTGATTTTAAATGGAACCATTTTAAATGAAAAAAGGTATTGTGTTATTATTGGTTTTTAAACTAAAAATAAAAAATCTATGTTTTGTAAATTTTATTTCAAACTATATTCAAATTGATATTTTATTAAAATTAATACAAGTATTTTGGTATATTTCTGTATGCCTATTGGAATTTTATGTATATCATTTTAGTTTTAGTTTTATAATTTGATCACTTATGGAGTGGTCATGGTATTGTGGTCAGATGGAGAATCATCAAGTCGCATGGAGATTAGTTTGGGTTCCAATTTTATTTTTATTTTAAATTTATATTATATCGGTTAAGATATTCATTCCAGTACTGGATTCTATTTTTAGTTTTATGTGTCACTTGATTTGGATGTTTATTCATTTTTTATTCCTTTTTTGGTTTCTATTGTTTGTAAAACTATTTCTCTTCAAGAACATGGACCTCCAATGTATGGAGTGGTAATTCTAGAGTTTTTATAAATATTTTTTGCTATTGTGTTTATTTTTTAGGAAAATCAATCCCTTTATTTCTCTTTTTATTCCATGGAAGTATTCACTAGTCTAGGGTGGTCATGAAAACATCTCAGTTATGTCACTGTCTGTCCCAGTTACCCAATTCAAGGGTGGCCCCAATTTGGTTCATGACTAGTTATTTGATGATTTTTTATAAAAATTCTCTTTAGGTTTCTGTAACACCCTAAGATTTTATGAGAAATATTTTTTTTTATGTCCTGTGTTATACGCAACACCAAAGGAATCTTTAATGGAACACAACACTATCTTGGCTTGCGTTACACGCAATCACGACCTTCCTCGATAGCGTTTGTAGTACGTAATATCGAGTTTCACTAAACAATGATATATTATTATAATATTATAAACCAGCCGTTATGAATAGTATTAACTGAATTTTAAATTTTATAACATTATTATTCATCTTACATATTTTCTAGAACATTGTATGAGAACACAATAAATTTTTCGGGTAATAAAAGTATTTTTCAAATGCAGTTTTACCGCCTTTTGATGGTGCACCCATATTAAATCTACTTTTTGACATGTTTATAAGTTCACTTTGAAAAAATAAAATTCTTATTTGGCATCAGGATATTAAAATTTATTTTGGATAAATTTTTCATATTATTCTGGTCACTTTCATATTTTGATGAATAGTAAAAACATGCAATATTTTAATTAAAAACAACTTTTTTCATCGCAATAATTTATATGCTTAAAGTTTAATATTGAATGGTTTTAAAGTATAAATAAAATATATTTTTACCATTTAATATAATTTATGTCATTAGAATTAAATTTACATTGAATTCATAGGTAAAAACATTTCAATCTTTGGCAATGTTTTAACATTTAAAACCCATTTTCTTAACAGCGGGATTAATTTTAAATTAATTTCTGCAACTTCTATGTTTTGAATTTTTAAAAATGGATTTCTTATTTGGATTTAGTGGGTCTAAATTATGTTAATAGGTTAATTTTATTATTTTTGAGATTATGAATAGTAACTACAGTAATTTTTATTTACTGCAGTTAAAGGTAAATCGGGTAATTAAGGGTAAATATAAGATTATAAAATTACCCTAACACTTTCCAAAATCTTATTGGATGAATAAAAGTCGACCCATATCACATAAGGGTAAGAATATATTTATTTCGTGGACTTTTGACAATGAAATATTATTATTATTATTATTAAAACCAAGGAAAGTGACAATATGTCACTCTCTTAAATCTTATAAGTATAATAATTTAAATTTAGTGATAAACATCATGAAACTTTTGATATAAATAGTATCCAGAAATCTAATAAAATTATCTACATTATATAAATTAATTTAGAGTTTTTAGTGATTAAATAATTATCATTAATTATGACACAATAGTGATGTTGAAATTATTTTATTAATTAAAATATCAAATAAATGGTTTAAAGATTTTAAAATAAATATTATATGAACTATTTAATGTGCTCCACTAATTTTATAGATACATATGAAATTTTATTAATCTATTAAAGCTTTTAGTTCGAACAAATCTTCTGTATATATTTTATTTAAATTCAAATAAATGAATAGTGTCAAAATTGGCACTATTGTTATTTTATAAAAATAACATATTATAAAATTGTTTAAAAATCACAAAAATATTTAAAAATTATAAATTTAAATTTATATGGTCGAAAGTGTCATAATGTGTCAAATTATGGAATATTCACAACACATATTTAATTATTTATAATAATTTAAAACTTAGAATTTTATTACCACAAATTACATTAAATTGATAAATAAGGATAAATCAAGTTGATAATGTTTAAAATAAATTCCTAAAATGTTTAAATTTTATTTTTTGATGATATTACAACCCTATCTCATATAATATTCGGATATGATTCATTTTGGAAGTTTTTAAGTTGGGTTGGGATTTAATATAAACTAATATTTCTTATATTTCCAAAGGTACCCCTCTCCTCCCTTATAAAAAGGCACCTCCTCCCTCTCCTCCTCACACCAATTTGAGCCTTCAATCTCGGCCAAAACCTTCCCATTTCACTTCCCCACTTCCTTATAAACCTACTAGAGGTACTGGTCTTATCAACAGACCAACTCTAGTTCCCTAAGAGAAAGTTTAAAGGAGGCACTTCGAGAAAGAGGTAATACCTTCTACCGTTTTCTTCATGTTCCATTCTTCTTATACTCCTTCTTCTTTAGTTGTTTCAGTATGAAGTAATAACATAAGTATCCCTCATATACTGATATTTTATTATAAATATGAAACAACCCTATTTCACCTTTTATCCATCCTACGATAAACAAAATCATCGCGCGTGTGTACGTACGGAATACCGTCTCCACGCCGTGGTGTAATATGTTTTCCACCACCACCTTACTTGGATGGGTATAATGATGCAAATAAATAACTATATATGATTATTTTAAAGTGTTATTGATTCTAAAATATTATACATAAACTTCAATACAATTCCACGATCATGGGAACAATATCATCGCTCGTGTGTATGTACGGCCGACCTTCTCCACGATGTGATGTGACTCGTTCTATATGATCGTCATTGAATAATGATTATATAAATGAATTGAATGAATGAATATGATATATATTACACTAATACAATTCTGTAAATGATATATCTATATCCTATAAAAAGTAATAAAAATTTATTCAATAAGACCCGCATAAGAACATAAAGCAATAAACACCCGAATAACAAGTAGCAATGAAATATTACTACTAAGAAGGTAAAAATATGACCATATATGATATCATAAAAATGAATATGATTCTTTAATAAGTCAATTGACATTATTTAAACCATATTACAGGAGGTTCGGATTCATACGAAGCATATCGGACCTAAGGTAAGGGAAAATCTCGCAATCTCATTTTTATCTAAGATTTTTTATACTTCAGAATTTACTGAGGAATATTTATCATCCACATACATGTTTCCTCAATATTTAATATTATTTATATCCTCCTACAGTTTTTTAAATCCAATTTTACCCTTCGGTGAGTATTTAGTAATATATATGAAAGGCATCTTTTGTCGTTTTTCGTACGAGGTACTTTTTGACTTTTCCGTCCAAAGTATGAGAAGAATGTTTTTTTAACTTATACCACATGAATGGATTTTTAGAACATTATTTCCATGAAGATTCCTTTACAAGTTTTCAAGTTTATTTTTAATCAACTTCTTTTAGTTTAAAATTATACGACATTTTAAGAAAGGAAAATGTTTTTGAAGTAGAAAGGATATTTTCTTCAAGAATGGAGTTCAAGTGTTTTATCAAAATTATTTTCCATCTAAGATAATATAGGGATCTATTTCTATCCCTATTTTTACATTGATGTGACTATGCTATGATGGAATTAATTTTATGATGTCCTTTTATTTTATATGGATTATGTTATGATGGCATGATGTTTAAGAATCCCATTTTTATTACATGGGTTATGATATGATGTATGATTTTTGATTTTGTGTCAGACATAACAATGGATTCATTATGAGATGAGTGGGACTTATATATCCCTCCAATTAATTGGGTAAATATTTATAACTCATGAGATAGACATGGCTGGAATGGAAGTTTAAACCGGTTCAGTGAAACAGGACTGAAATAAAGAGTGAAATCTGTTCAGAAATGGACTTTGTCTTCTAAGATAGTCTTGGAAATGAGTCTTGACTACTAAGAAATGATTTTCTATGATTATGTGTGTATTCCACAAAGCTTCATGATTTAAGTTATGATTATTGGGATTACATTTCACTTCTATGATTTATCCCATGTTATGATCTCTTTTGCAGGATAAGATTTTCAAAATGTTATGTTCTTATGAATATGATATGTTTGATATTTATTTTGTTTACCCGTACTGAGAATTTGATCTCACCCTTTTGTATGTTTTCTTTTCCCCAGGTCAGGAAGAAGGATATTAAGTAGGATATGCCAAAAAGGGACTCTAGATATGATTAAATAAATGGGAGACAACGTAGATGATTTATGAACCAGTTGTTTATGTTTCCCAGTTTCTAAAGACACTATACCTATACGGTCCTTTCATGGTTTTGTTATATGTTGTAATAAGTATGCTTAAATTTGGAAGTAATAACCATGTATGTAAAGTATGGGTCGTTATAGTTGGTATCAGAGGAAAGGTATAGTCAACCTTTGGAAACTAGGATGTGAAAGCCTTAGTAAGAAACCTAAGGATATGTCTAAGCATTGAACACAATCTTAGTGTTTTAGAAATGGCCCTGAACAACTTATGATAAGACCTTAAGTGTAAAATTTTATTCCTGATTATATGGTTTTCCTGTTATAATTAGTGTTGCTCACACTATTCTTCTTTGTTTTAGTCAATGGCTGGAACCCGAATGAACTGTGTTAATGCGGAATGCGACGGCAAATGCAATGATTGTCCCCCTGAGCAACCAAACGTTATGGGAGGTGGAATAAAAAAATCTTGTAGCCATGCTCACACAACTTTATCAAGATATGAATCATGCAAGACTTCCAAATGAGCAAAGGAAGGAGCAACATTCTGTTGAATCCTTTATGAGGCAGCGTCCACCTTCATTCATCAGGTCTTCTGATCCATTAGTGGTTGAACAATGGATTAGTACCACTGAAAAGATATTTTCAGTTCTTCAATGTTCTGAACATGATAAATTTATCTTATAAGTATATCGTTTGGAAAGTGATGCTGATCAATGGTGGAATCTTATTAAGAATACGAGGCAATGGGATGAAATTGAGTCCATGGAATGGGATGAGTTCAAGAACTTATTTTTCAATAAGTATTTCCCTTGTATTCTTCGAACAAATATGGAGAAGGAGTTTCTTGAACTGAAGTAAAAGTATTATGAATCCTTTGGTACCTACGAATCAAATTTTATAAGACTTGCAAGGTACACTTCCCGAATTATTATCCAACCTGAGAGTAAGATCGATCGATTCTTTAGTGTCTTAAAACAAAGTCTTCTAAGGGAATTAGCCATAAGGGACTTCAATAGCTATGAGGAAATTGTTCAATGTGCTCTCAAGGTTGAGAGGAGATTGGTGTAACCCATCAGTCACATGGGTTTGATAAGAAGATGGAAATGGAATTCAAAGAAAAATATAAAGACCTCACTGAAAAAAAGATGAGTTTTCCCTTATTATCAATGTTTGGAAAGAAACATGGAGGAAATTTTCTTATGGGGACAAGAAAATGTTATAAGTGTGGAAAAGAAGTTCATCAGGAAATTGAATGTCGAAATAATGGAAAGAAGATGTCTAATGAAGCAAACAAAGGAAGGGATATACAGAATGCACCTACTACACTTCAATGTTTCAAGTGCAAGGAGATGGGGCGTTATTCCAATCAATTCCCAAATCCAAGGGTTGATGATGATGATCAACGTCAACAAACTCTTAAGGCCAAAGAAAATGGAAATTCACATGCAATTACTATGGGCGATGTGGAGTACGACAATGAAGTGGTGAGAGGTACACTTACCATCCACTCTAAAGTAGCTAATTTTTTATTTGATTCCGGATCCACCAACTCTTTTATTTCTGAAGAATTTTCTAAGGGTATCTCCGTATTACCTCAACAATTAGATGTTGAGTTATCCGTGACAACTCTTAATAGCACAACGGTTGAATCAAAAGTTTACAATTCTTCTCCTTTTGAAGTTTGTGGGAAAGTGATTCCTGCAAATCTTGTGATCCTTCCTATAGTGGAATTTGATGTGATTTTTAGCATGGATTGGATTTCTTTATATGGAGATCATATCAATTTCCAAATAATGGATGTCACATTTCATATTCCAGATCAATCTACGATCGTCTATCGATGCAAGGATGAACATAACATTCTAGTGGAAATTTTTTCCATCTTATGGGTCTTGATTCCACTAAATGAAGGTTATTTATCTCAAATGGTTGGGGAGAAACTCATGATTAATAATATTCCCATTGTACGGGAGTTTTATGATGTATTTCCAGAGGAATTTCCAGGTCTTCCACCAAATCGTGAAGTCGAGTTTTCAATATAACTCGTACCGGGTGCTTTGCCTATTTCAAAGACACCTTATAGAATGGCCCCAATTGAGTTGCAGGAATTGAAGAAGCAGCTCCAATAGAATATTGATAAAGAATTCATACTCCCTAGTGCATCACCTTTGGGAGAACATATTCTGTTTGTTAAGAAGAAAGATGGATCAATGAGACTCTACATTGATTATCGAGAACTTAACAAGATCACTATCAAGAAAAAATATCCTCTCCCACGCATTGATGACCTATTTGAAAGACTACGCGGAGGTCAATACGTTTCCAAGATTGATCTTCGTTCAGGGTATCATCAATTAAGGGTCAAAATGGAGGATATATCAAAGACGGCTTTCCGTACAAGGTATGGACACTATGAATTTATATTAATGCCATTTGGTCTTACTAATGCCCCTACTATCTTCAGGGATCTGATGAATAGAGTCTTTAGAGACTATCTTGATCAGATTGTGGTAGTCTTTATAGATGATATTATTGTCAATTCAAAGAGCAAGGAAGAATATGATGATCACTTGAGAATTGTATTAAAGATTCTAAGAATGGAGAAGCTTTAGGCCAAATTTACCAAGTGTGAATTTTGGCTTCAAAAAGATTCATTTTTGGGTCACATAATCTCAAAAGAGGGGATATCTGTGGATCCAGAAAAAATAGAGGTTATCGAAAGATGGTCGAGACCAACAATAGTAACTGAGATCCGATGTTTTCTTGGTTTGGCTGGATATTACCAATGTTTTGTGAATTATTTTTCAGGTTTATCTAACCCACTCACCAATTTGACTCGGAAAGGAGTTAAGTTTGTTTGGATAGAGGAATGTGAAAAGAATTTCAAGGAGTTGAAAATAAGGTTATCCAGTGCACCTGTGCTCACACTACATTGCAGTGGAGAAAGGATTGTGATCTATAGTGATGCATCCAAGAAGGGACTGGGGTGTGTTCTCATGAAAAATGATATGGTGATAGCTTATGCCTCATGACAGTTGAAAATCAATGAGCAAAATTACCCGACTCATGATTTGGAGTTTGCTGTGGTAATCTTTGCATTAAAGATTTGGAGGCATTATCTTTATGGTGAAAGGTGTGATATTTATACTGATCATAAAAGTTTAAAGTATATTTTCACCCAAAAAAAGTTGAATATGCATCAAAGAAGATGGTTGGATTTGATTAAGGATTACGACTACTCAATTCATTATCACCCTGGGAAAGCAAACAAGGTGGAATATGCATTAAGTCGACAAGACCATGCTAGCTTATCCATGATGAGGATCACAAAAGATCCAATATTTATGGATTTAAAAAGTATGGATCTTGGAATTATAATGGAAGGGGAAAAATCTTATCTTTCTCAAATGAATTTTCAACCATCTATAAACATGAAGATTAATGAGGCACAGAAAGAAGATGTAGAGTTACAAAAGAAGGTGAGAAATTTTACTGAATTCAACCTTGATTGTAATGGGATAATAAGGTTCAGGAATCGGGTTTGTGTTCCTCACATCCCAGAATTAAAGAAGGAGCTACTGGATGAGGCTCATAGTTCTTCATTCTCTATTCATCCTGGAATCACAAAGATGTACAGGGACCTGAAAGAGTACTTCTGGTGGGATGGCATGAGAAGAGATGTTGCTGAATATGTATCTCGATGCTTTGTTTGTCAGCAAGTTAAAGCTGAGAGACAAAAGTCTAAGGGAATGTTACAACCATTACCCATACCAGAATGGAAATGGGAAAACATCACTATGGAATTTTTCACCGGACTTCCTAAAACATCCAAAGGAAATAATGCTATCTGGGTTATAGTTGATCATCTTACGAAGTCGGCACACTTCATTGCTATTAGAGAAGATTTCTCTCTTAATCATCTTGCCAGGATATATGTAAAGTAAGTGGTAAGATTTCATGGAGTACCACTTTCCGTTATATCTGATCAGGATCCGAGGTTTACCTCAAAATTCTGGCGAAGTCTTCAGCATGCTCTAGATACAGAGTTGAGTTTCAGCACCGCTTACCATCCTCAGACAGACGGTCAGTATGAGAGGAAAATTCAAAATCTATAAGACATGTTGAGATCTTGATCTATGGATTTAAAAGGTGGTTGGGATCAACACCTATCTTTGGTGGAATTTTCATATAATAATAGTTTTCACTCAAGTATTCAGATGGCTCCTTATGAATCCATCTATGGAAAGAAATGCAGAACTCCAACTTGCTGGGATGAAGTTGGGGAAAGAAATCTATTAGGACCTGATCTTGTTGATGAGATGGCAGAAAAGGTCCGATCTATTCAACAACACATAAGATCATCTCAAAGTCGACAAAAAATCTATGCCAATAACCGAAGAAAAGACCTAGAGTATAAAGTGGGTGATAAAGTGTTCTTACGAATATCTCCCTGGAAGAGGGTAATGAGATTTGGAAAGAAGGGAAAGTTGAGCCCTAGATTTATCGGTCCTTTCGAAATACTAGATCATGTTGGAAAGTTAGCTTACTGGTTGGCGCTTCCACTGAATCTCTCTCAAGTTCATGATGGGTTCCATGTATCTCTCCTGAGAAAGTACATACCTGATCCTTCACATGTACTCATCTCAGAAGTTGTACTTCTGGAGCAAGATCTTTCTTATGAAGAACAGCCGATAGAGATTCTGGATCATAGAAAAAAAATTCTACGGAACAATACCACTTGTCGGGTGAAAGTTTTATGGAAGAACCACCAATTAGAAGAAGCTACATGGGAGCTTGAGGATATGATAAGGGAGAGGTATCCTCATCTGTTTGTTACGAAGTGACGAATTTCGAGAGAGAAATTCATTTTAAGGGGGGTAGAATGTATCACCCTGAGATTTTATGAGAAATATTTTTTTATGTCTTATTTTATATGCAACACCAAAGGAATCTTTCACAGCACACAACACTAGCTTGGCTTGCGTTACACGCAATCGCGACCTTCCTCGATAGCGTGTGTAGTACGCAATACCGAGTTTCACTAAACAACGATATATTATAAAAATATTATAAACTAGAAGTTATGAATAGTATTAACTAAATTTTAAATTTTATAAAATTATTATTCAATTACATATTTTCAAGAACATGTTATGAGAACATAATAAATTTCTTGGGTAAAAAAATTATTTTTCAAAAGTAGTTTTTCCGCCTTTTGATGGCGCACCCACTTTAAATCTAGTTTTTGACATGTTTATAAGTTTAATTTGACAAAATAAAATTCTTCTTTGGAATCAGGATATAAAATTTACTTTGGATAAATTTTTCATATTATTCTGGTAACTTTCATATTTTGATGAATAGTAAAAACACGCTATATTTTAATTAAAAACAACTTTTTTCATCGCAATAATTTATATGGTTAAATTATAATATTTAATTGTTATAAAGTATAAATAGAATATATTTTTACCATTTAATATAATTTATATCATTATAATTAATTTTAAATTGAATTCATAGGTAAAAACATTTTAATCTTTGGCAATGTTTTAACATTTAAAACCCGTTTGCTTAACAACGAGATTAATTTTAAATTAATTACTGCAACTTATGTGCCTTGAATTTTGAAAAATGGATTCCATATTTAGATTAAGTGGGTCTAAATTATTTTAATAGGCTAATTTTTTTTAGATTATGAATAGTAACTACGGTAATTTTTATTTACTACAGTTAAAGATAAATCGGGTAATTAAGGGTAAATATAAGATAATAAAATTACTCTAACACTTGAGAAAATCCTATTGGATGATGAAAGTAGACCCATTTCACCTAAGGGCCGGAATATATTTATTTTATGGACTTTTGACCATGAAATAATATTATTATTATTAAAAAGACGGAAAGTGACAATATGTCACTCTCTTAAATCTTATAAGTATAATAATTTTAATGTAGTGATAAACTTCATGTATCTTCGGATATAAATAGTCTCCAAAAATCTAATAAAATTATCTACATCATATGAATTTATTTATAATTTTTAGGGATTAAATAATTATCATTAATTATGACACAATAGTGATGTTGAAATTATTTTATTAATTAAAATATCAAATAAATGGTTTTAAAAATATTAAAATAAATATTATATGAACTATTTAATGTGCTCCACTAATTTTCTAGATACATATGACATTTTATGAATCTATTAAAGCTTTTAGTTCCAACATATCTTCTGTATATATTTTAGTTAAATTCAAATAAATGAATAGTGTCAAAATTGACACTATTGTTATTTTATAAAAATAACAGATTATAAAATGGTTTAAAAATCACAAAAATATTTAAAAATAATAAATTAAAATTTATATGGTCTACAATGTCATAAAGTGTCAAATTATAGAAAATTCACAACACATATTTAATTATTTACAATAATTTAAAATTTAGAATATTATTACCACAAATAACATTAAATTGATAAATAACGATAAATCAAGTTGATAATGTTTAAAATAAATTCCTAACATTTCTAAATTTTATTGGTTGATGATATTACAACCCTATATTTTCTAATATTCGGATATGAGTCATTATGGAAGTTTTTAAGTGGGGTTTGGATTTAATATAAACTAATATTTCTTATATATCCAAAGGTGCCCCTCTCCTCCCTTATAAAAGGGAACCACCTCCCTCTCCTCATCACACCAATTTGAGCCCTCAAGATAGGACAAACCCTGCCCATTTCACTTCCCCACTTCCTTATAAACCTACTAGAGGTACTGGTCTTCTCAAAATACCAACTCTAGTGCCCTAAGAGAAAGTTTAAAGGAGGCACTTTGAGAAAGAGGTAATACCTTCTACCGTTTTCTTCAAGTTCGATTCTTCTTCTACTCCCTCTTCTTTAGTTGTTTCAGTATGAAGTAATAACATCAGTATCCCTCATATACTGATAGGTTATTATAAATATGAAACAACCCTATTCCACCCCATATCCATCCTACGGTAAACAAAATCATTGCGAGTGCGTACGTACGGAATACAATCTCCACGCCGTGGTGTAATATGTTTTCCACCACCACCTTACTTGGATGGGTATAATGGTGAAAATAAATAAATAAATATGATTATTTTAAAGTTTTATTGATTCTGAAATATTATACATACACTTCAATACAATTCCACGATCATGGGAACGATATCATTGCTTGTGCGTACGTATGGCCTACAGTCTCCACGATGTGATGCGACTCGTTCTATATGATCTTCATTGAATAATGATTATATTAATGAATTGAATGAATGAATATGATATATATTACAATAATAATAATTTTTAAATGATATATCTATATCCTATAAAGAGTAATAAGAATTTATTTGACAAAACACGTATAAGAACATAAACCAATAAACACCCGAATAACAGGTAGCAATGAAATATTACTACTAAGAAGATACAAATATGACCATATATGATATAATAACAATTAATATGATTATTTAATAAGTCAATTTACATTTTTTAAACCATATTACAGGAGTTTTGGATTCATACGAAGCATATCGGACCTAAAGTAAGGGAAACTCTCGCAATCTCATTTTTTATCCGAGATTGTTTATACTTCAGAATTTACTGGGGAATATTTATCATCCACATCTATGTTTCCCCAATATTTAATATTATTTATATCCTCCTACAATTTTTTAAATCCAATTTTACCCTTTGGTGAGTTTTTAGTAAAAGATATGAAATGCATCTTTTGTCTTTTTTTATTCGAGGTACTTTTTTGACTTTTCCAGCCAAAGTACGAGAATAATGTTTTTTTAACTAATACCGCATGAATGGTTTTTTAGAAAATTATTTCAATGAAGATTCCTTTAAAATTTTTCAAGTTTATTTTTAATCAACTTCTTTTAGTTTAAAATTATACGACATTTTAGGAAAGGAAAATGTTTTTGAAGTATAAAGGATATTTTCCTCAAGAATGGAGTTTAAGTGTTTTATCAAAATTATTTTCCATATAAGATAATATAGGTTTCTATTTCTATCCCTATTTTTACATTGATTTTATTATGTTATAATGGAATTAATTTTATGATGACCTTTTATCTTATATGGATTATGTTATGATGGCATGATGTTTAAGAATCCCATTTTTATTACATGGGTTATGCTATGATGTATGATTTATGATTTTGTGTCACACATAAGAATGGATTCATTATGAGATGGGTGGGAACTATATATACCTCCAATGTATTGGGTAAAGGTTTATATCTCATGAGATAGACATGGCTGGAACGATAGGTTAAACCGGTTCAGTGAAACAAGACTGAAACGAGGAGTGAACTCGGTTCAGAAATGGACTTTGTTCGCTAAGATAGTCTTGGAAATGAGTCTTGACTACTAAGAAATGATTTTCTATGATTATGTGTGTATGCCAAAAATCTTAAAGTTTTATGTTATGATTATTGGGATTATATTTCACTTATATTAGGTACGCACCTCTGGGTGGTATCCTACTAAGACTTGTCTCACACCCTACATAGGCCCTTCGGGACGCGTGTAGACTTTATGAAATTGCGTGCAGGTAAAGGGGCAGCCTCAAGAGCTGGACTTTAGTTCTGTTGATTTTGAGACTGGAATGAACCCTGAGGTCGTGTCGTACTGGAGTTACTTGTTTAGTATTCTTTTCTTGCATCAGCATGTCTACTTTATATTGTATTTACGGCTGGTTATCCATTGGCACCATGATATATATATATATATATTTGTATGACTTGTTCGGATGCATGCTTGGTTGTATTAGTAGTTATTGCAGTTGATTGATGGCATGACGTTCTGTTTACTTTCCGCTGCTGTTGTTTTTATGTTGCTTCCGCTGTTTATTATTATTGAATGTGCTTTCGCTATGCGAGTCTGGTTCGAGTCTGCTGAGTCATTTATTTCTGCTGCAGATTTAGTATTCTACTGGGTTGTTACACATTTTATTCCTTCGAGAGGGTATAGCCTCCCCACTATACCTATCAGACCCTCACTGCTAGTCGGCAGCCTTTGGCGTTCAGGGGAGGTGCGCCTAAGGTAGTGACACCCGACCCGTTCGACAATGTTCGGGTGGCTGGACGGGTCCGGGTTGATACACAATATGTGTTACCAATTATATTTTTTTGAAAGATTCATTTACTTTTTTAATAAGGGAAAGTAAAAAATGTGATTTAGATGAGTTCTCTAAGTGGTATTTTCCCTGGTTTTAGGTTAAGGCCTTATCGTGTAATGTGGGTACGTGATAACATTATAATATTTTTAAAATGCCTATGTATAGGAATGTTTGTGTGAACCTGGAAGGATATTTTCATCTATATATGTGAGAGACAATACGTTTCCATATAGGGATATACCTAGGGTAAGATCATCGAAATTGTATACACTTGTATGTTGAGGGTAATAATGAGGCGCTATTTGGGAGATTAATATGAAATTATAGAGTTGTAATATTGTATAGAAGTAGAAATCCCCTTTATTACTTAATGTATTCAAGATAGAGTCCATATTATTCTATGAATAGTTTGGTGGATAGAACTGATAAGGATCAGGAAGATGATATGGTGCTCTGAATGAGAGTTAGGTTTATTACATCATGTGTTTGGGATACATCTTTTATTTTTATAGTTTTTTACAGTAGGATTATAGTTCCAATTATAATTTTTTATTTGGTTCCTCTTTGACTTCACTTTTTTTCGTTTTAATTTTTTTTGTTAACGGTTGGGTCCTCTTTGATTGCTTTTTATTTTCAATCTTCATATGATAATTATTACCCATGATATTTTGGGGTTTTGGTTTTTGACCAAAAATAAGATAGTTACATGGTTATGTGGTACTATGTTAATCAAGTCATTGTGGAATTAGGTGGGACCTATTTTATATTACATCTAATAAGTTGATAGTGGTTTAATAGTAAACTTCTTTGGTATATAATGGTATATGATCCATCATTTATAAGTGTGTGGGACTAGTCTCGAGTTAGATTGCATCAATTGAGTATTCAGGGTGCTTGTGTTTTCGAGGTGTGATGGAAAAGAATGTATGGCTTGTATGATTATGTGTGGTTTTTGTTTATGGGTTGTTTGAGATGCACTTATCATCGATCTGCACTCTCTAAATAATTACATGAATAATCACTAGCACTCAGTGTGTTGATGTGAGTGGGGGAACGTATTGGTTATTTGGAATCACCCTAAAACTTCATAAGAAACGTATATTTTTATGTACATGGGTAGAATTGATATTTCATTTTTGGGAAAGGTATCAAATTAGAGTTGTATATATATCTTCATTGTCTATTTGAGACCGATGACTCCATATGAGATTATTATTGGTTGTGTTAGAGGTCATTATATTTTATTTTGGTTTCAATATTGCATATGTATTGACTGGTGTGTGATTTGTAATATATTTATTTGATTCCTGTTATTTATATTTGTATTGCAGTTTCTATATTATGTTTTCATTCATCATATATATTGTTTACATCATTTTTCAATATTATGGGATGCCCTCTTGGACCCATGTTTTTTTTATAGTTGTTGGTAATTATATTATAAATAGGGGTTATGCTAAATTTTTTGTCGACTCATATATAATTTATTATGGTTATATTTAGGGGTAAGTATCCCCATGATTGTGTTAGTCCCTCTTTACTAGTCAAAAACCTACAGCATGCAGTGAGGTTCCCCAGAGGTTATATGGAATCTGGATCTTGATCACTATTCAGGTGGATCAATCTAGGGCATTAAAAAATTGTATAAAAGTCTATATTTTTGGGGAACAACAAAATTAATGGGATAAATAGATTTGTATATCTTTGGAGGAAAACAATGAGCATACATAGGCATTATAGCTTCAATTAAACCCTAAATTATCAATGGATGTTCTGTATCGGGAATAATACATCGTTGTTGTTTACAAATTTGGGACATGATTTCATTAGATCATGGTAAAATAAAAATATATTAATGTGTTAAAAAAATATAGAATAATATTTAGAAGTATGAAAAAACTATGTCACTTATATTTATAGGAAGGTAATCCACTGTTTATATTTTTATTTGGTTTTTATCAAATTGGGAATATATTGGAAATTGATGTGATGATAATTTTTTAGTATTTTTTTACCATTGTTCCAAATGAATTTTTGGAGTGGTCTACACTATTTTTCAGAAGGTTTTATCCATAGGAGGCCACCTAGTGAGTTTGGTGTTAGGTATTCTAGTTGGGGGTTTTGTTTTAATGTAAATTATTTATTTATTTGTGGTGGTTTATAGATGAGATTGGTGCTCATGGAATTAAGGATTTCCTATATGATCTTGGAGTATTATTTAGATAATGTAATAAAGGTATATAGATATTACATATTAAATATATTCATATTTTGTATTATTTTATGGTTAATGTGATTATTTTTATTATCAATAGTTTGTTGTTTTAAATTAAGTAGATGTTGTAATTTATTAACATGGTGTCCTAAATAAGAGTGTTTTAACATTCTAAAACGGATTTAAAAGTGGGAATATTATTTAAATAAGATTTAGAAAGGAATTTATATGGTTTTAAATAATTTTTATTAAGTTGATTTTAATTTAAATTATTGGTTTTATAAATTATGTTTTTCCATTGGGCTTCATTCTATAGCCTAGTTTAGTAAAATATAGCATTTGTTTCCAAATAAATTAGTTTTAGAAATATGATTTTTTTACTTTTCAATAGAAAGTTAGCGGGAATTTGGGTGGGTTATCCAAGGTAAATTTCGTGGGTTTTATGCTAAGTCCATCTTCTTGTAAGGTTGGTATGTGATTCATTTTGATAATTTTCTAAAGAGGGGTGTGAGTTTCTTTTTTAAAATCCATGAGAGATTAGTTAGATAAATTTTTTGACCTAGTTAACTTCATGATGGTTATTCCCTATTTTCCAAGGATTTTATGGTTGTGAGATCATCTCAATTTATGGTTTCATTATTGTTATCTCGCATTTCATAAAGATTCATAATAACATAGAAACCATATATAAGAGCTTAACTTGAGATATAGGTTAGTCAGTTGGGCTTGAAATTCTTTTTAGGTTTCCTTTTGTAGTTATTCTGTAAGAACATTGAGATAATTTTTGATAATTATTCAATTATTTGACTCTTAGATTACCATGTCTTCTTAGAGTGAGTCATGGGGTTCAATGGGGAAATGTTTTACTATTCCCATGTTGGTTGTAATCAGTTTCTAGGGAGAACCTTAGGATTTTTTAGCATTCTAGTTAAGATATTATCCTTATTAATTCCTTGAATGAGTTCCCACTTGATCAGACATCCCAAATTGTGGCAAGAGATAGTCCCTTTGATGCTTGATTTGATATATAAGAGAAAATTATTGAGAAGTGGTATTATTGGTTTGATAATCCTCGGTATAGATATAGGGGTGAGATTAATAAATGAGTAGAAGAGACTTTTCAATTATTTGTTGAAGTGTGGGATTACTACGATTTTAGGTTGTTTTAAATCAGTATGATAATGAGATACTGGGCACGACACCTTTGAGGTAGTGAGATGCATATAATAGACCTATTGATCTTGATATGACCCATGGGAGGTGACATGTAAGATGAACAAAGGGTATGATATTTTGGGTCAATGGGAATGATTAATTTTACTTGTCAGGTCGCATGTGCTATGTGTTTTTCACAATAGGGATAAGACTCACCCTAAATATTATCCTACATATGGGAGCCTAAATGTGGAGTTACGGTTGATAAAATTCTATAAAGGATGGTGGAGAGAACCTATGATGATATTATCATCTATATATGTGATAGATAACATGTGTCCTTTTAGGGATCCACTTCAGGAATGACTCATAGAGGATTTTTAAAAACTGATTCAAATAATATTTTAATCCCTAAAAAGTGTAGCCTAATGGTTAACACTAGGTTATTTTTCAAAGATTATACTTAATACTTTATATTTTTCATCACTTAATATTGATTTATATTTTTTTAGTAATTTTTAAGGGAGTAATAAATATGGTTTTGGAACAAAATAAAATAATTAAAGATGAAAACTCAGGACTTAGGTGGACAACAATGATCACCCTCACTACCTCATATTGTTTACCTCACTTTTAATCATTTCTCACTTCTCACCACCTAATCATACACCCCCTAGTTACTTGTGTGTGAATTAATAATTCATCAAAAACCTTTGAGCATAGCATACACTCACAAATTCTCATATGTGATTAAATGAAAGACTCCTCAACTGAGATAATTCCCCAATTACCTCCCTATCATTTGAACACACCCATTCAATGCCAATATTTTAGTTATATTTTATACCAATATTAAGGTAGAGGTAATTAATAACTTATTTTTGGAAGGATAGAAGAAAAAAATAAGTAACAGGAGTATAAAATCATTATTACTTTCCCCTCATCCCCTACTCCCACCCCTAAATTCTCTTAGTGAAAATAAGGTAAGAAAAAGATTGAACACCAACTTATGAATTCATATAATCCTCATTTTGGGAGAACCTTGATTATCCCTCCATTAGGAATGGATATATCTGATCATGTAATAATAGGAGAAGAGAAGAAACACAAAAATAAATATACCATAATATACATCATATATAATTATAAGAATAAATAAAATTTTACATCATATAAAATCCAAATTAAATTTCATAAAACATTAAAGAAAATCAAACATGTCAGTCTTATGGAACTCCCATAGTAATGGAAGGACTCAAAAATATATATATACTAATATTTATAACAAAAACATGAATAAAAATATTTAGAATACATTTTTAAATTATCCTTTAAATTGGATGTAGCTAGGAGAATCTTCAATTTGTTTGTAACAACTCTATAAAAATATCCCATTTTGTTCCTCTCATATTGGACATTTCAAGGCTTCCTTGGGTCACCATATTTTAAGATCAGTATTAATAGATAAATTAATTATCATTGAAATAATATCTTTATAATGTATCCTTCATCTTGAGGTAGTTTCGAATAGTACACCTAACAAACTAAAACCAACTGCTCTTTATTTCTTGGAGATGGTTGTGTAAAACATGAACAAGCATGGTAGTGGCCTCCATATTTCTTGAAATGAACCTTATTGGGGTATATAAATGGGTATTGGATATATAATTTACCATGGATAATATTATATGGATCTTTTGGAGGTACGTTAGGTAATCTCATTCCTTAAGAGTAGATTGACCCCACCAAAATTGATACTACAATGGGTTGTTGGGGAATCCTATTTAGGATAAAATGGTGGTAGACTACTCTAAAATATTGCTAAGTGGACTTTATCCCTTTAATAAACATTATAAAAAATTGTGTAGCCAAATTTTATGGTGTCTCATAACAAAAAAAAATCATTTGATGCTTCTTGAAGTCTTTTAGAGGAATATCAATCTATATAAAGGATTGGAGTTCTTGGGATAGGATTGAATTAATTTTCCCATCCAATTGGGACTCTATTTTATAGGCATGGAAGAACCCCTTCAGATAATGAATAATAACCCTTGGAATTGGGTTTATACTGTTACATTAATGGATTGTCTTTCCCAGATTTAATCATGTCCATCCTATAGCACATGATCGAAAAAGTGGACTATATCACACCTTTTAGTGATTGGTTGTATCTTCTTGGGAATAAACTTTTTCATTCCTACCCATTTTTCAATGTGGTATTACAAAACTAAATTTCCCCTTTAAAAACCTAAAATAAAAAAATTTAAATATTTAAAAAAAAATCTAAAATCCAAAAGTCCTCCTAAATTATAAAATATTTTAAAAAGAACCTTTTAAAAATCAAGGATCATACACTCTTGGACTGAACATTAATTAAAAATGGTATCTCTTGATTTAAAACATTATATAATAGAGACAAATCATATATGAATAGTGAAATATGTAGAAAATTCCTTGAATATGTAACTATTATTATCAACCATATTCATTCTACATATGTTTATTCAAATTACATAGTTCTTTATTAGCTCATTGACATCATTGTTTCCATTTGTCACCTTTCCATTCATGAATGTTTTAGAACCAAAGTCATAATCTATTTAAATCATCCCCAATCCTACATTTACATAAGTGAACCAAAATGTGTTCCTATGTTTTAAAACTTATCTGATATATTTTTTTCATTAAGAGTTGTAAACTCACATTACTTTTCTTATGGGCACCAAACATAATTTTCTTAGGATGTAATATATTTTTGGTGTCTCCTTTACACATATGATGGGATTTCCTACGTTAAACTTATACATGTGATGTTTTAACATGTTATATTGAGATGCCATAATTTTTTATTCTTTGACAATAACATTAAGCATATCCCTTAAAAAATTATACTAACTCCCTTGAAAGTCCCTTTTCTTGTGGATCCCAAAAAATTGTACTGATCAAACAAATCCCATTCATATGATATCATACTATATCAACAACCCCAAATAGATATGTCTAAAACCAATTTGTCTCAATTCTAACTTATAATTATTATTTGATAACCTATATAATGTTTGTTTACTATCATATTTTATGGAAACTTGAGACACTGATATAGGACACAATGGTACATCTAATAAAAGAGGCCTAATCCAGTCAACTTATTTTCCAGTAATTGTTAGGGAAACAAACTCAAATTACATCATAGAGTCTACTATATAGTTTTTTTATTTAATTCATAATATATCTCTCCACCTCCATGTGTAAAAACCCAACCAATCTTAGAGGAGTGATCTTTTAGATTAGTAATCTATTTTGTGTTGGTAAAATTGTCTATCACACATGGGTTTACACTATAACATATATAGTAAACAATAGTGCCCTTTAGACACATGAGTAATATTTTAATAGTATCCCATTATCCATTGAAGAGCATGATGTAGCCCAGTTCACACAGATCAGGCCCCAGATGAGGATCAGAGCACCAGTAGCAGTTACCAGAAGCAGAGCTAATTGGATTGGAAGAATGAGAGGGTATGGAAACCATCATAGGGACCAGGCACTGTGCAGCTTTGTACGGGGAAATTATATCCGATCAACAATGCATGTGGGGAGATAAAGGCAATCAATTATGTAGAAGCTGGGGAGGGGTAGTTTTAGTGGACTGGGCCTACGAGTCATGTATTGGGAATGGTATGCCTCTGGGCCTTCAGGTCTTGTATTACAGGTCATGTCGGGCCTTGTGCCTTGGGCCTACAGGTCATGTATGGGTTCCCCTTCAACCCTTAAAATGGGGATTATCTATAATGAAAAAAATAAGGCCTTCGGGCCATTCGGGAAAAAAATAACATTATCTTAGATTAAGTCTTTCATATTGATGTTTCTTGATAAAACAATCTTATCCTCATTTACTTGATTCATATTAATTCCAAATTTCATCAAGATATAAAAAAACACACCATGATTATTATAAAACCTAATATAAACACATTTATCATCTTGGATAACTAAAAACCAGTAGATAAAATTACTTCATTAAATTTTTCATTCCATTTTTTTTGGATTTTAATTTAGACCATATAAGGATTTTACAATTTACTAACCTTATATTATTTACCATGTAGTATGAATAATTTCGTTTGTTCAATATTATTTTCACCCAATTCAACATTTAAGAATGCTATTTTAACATCCATTTGGTGTATTTCCAAATTATATATGGAATCTAACGTGATAATAATTCTAACCGAAGTATTACTATCCATAGGATAATAGGTCATATTAAATTCTTCCCTTATGGTTAACCCCTTCGCTACCAATCTAGCTTTAAATTTTTCAATTATACCTTCAAATTTTTATTTTCCTCTGAATAATCATTTACAAAATATTACTTGTAAAACATAAGGAACATTAACTAATATCCAAGTATCATTCCCAATTAAAAAATGCATTTAATCATTTATGGCTTCCTTCTAAAGAGATGCATCAAAAAGGTAAATATATTCTTTGAAATATTTTAGATTTAAGTCTATATAGAGAAAAAATCATTGTTTTTGTAACAGTACTATCATTAGTTTGTTCCAAAAAGTAAATATAGAAATTTGATCCCAATATTATGGGTATCTAAGGTTGTTTACCTTTATGATCATCCTCAACAGTATCTTCTTGAGATAATATTTTATTTTATCCAGATTAATCTATTTTTACTTTCTTAAGTAAATACTTGAACCTTGATTCATCAGAGATATCATCTCTTGATTAAATAACTATATTGAAAACGACTAAATCATTTGATTCTACGATCATGAGTGAATAAGTTTTGGAATGATCCACAATCCAAGAAATACTCTATCAATAACTCTTTTAACCAATTTCTCCCTTTTAGGTTCAGGTACTTTTATAATAGAAAGAAAACCCTAAACATTTAAATAATTTAGGTTTGGTTTCCTAGGCTGCCATGTTTTATATGAGACCAAAGCCTTCCCATTTTTGGGAACACTATTTAGTATGCGACACATAGTTAATAATATATCTATGTAAAATAATTTAGAGAGGCCCAATATAGAAATCAATGTATTTGCCATTTCTATTAATGTTTTGTTATTTCTCTCATGTACACCATTTTATTGAGGTGTAGGGGGATATTTCAATTTATGTATGACCCTAAGGGATTAAAATAAAGAAAGATTATAGTATTCACCTCCCTAGTAAGATTTGAGACATTTAATTATAGTCCCACATTTCTTTTTAGTTCCATTTTTATATAAGATAAATTATCTACAAAAACATGTAAAAATATATATTAATCATCATTAAAAGTTTCAGTCATTTTAGTAACCTATGGTTGGTGTATCCTAAAAATAACATGAATCACTATGTATTAATTCTATTATATTAATTTTTTTTCTATAGTTGTAAATTGTATCCTAACTATTTTAGTTTTCATGAAAGTCACACATTTATGATCATTTTTATCCATGTCAGGTAATAATTCCATTTTTTAAATGTGATGATTTTTATTAAAATTTTTGTTACCTAAAAAATTGTCTCATAAATTAAAATACTAAATGATGTAAACAGAAACAACATTTGTATTTAGTTTAAAACCCCCATCATACAACAAAACCTTTCCAACAAATATCAATCAATTGGGTAGAATAATGTTATCTACCTCAAATAAAAGATTAAACCCATGTTTGTTTAATAAGCTCCATGAGATCATGTTCTTACAAACATCATTCACTTACAAGACATCATTTAAAGTTAGTATCTTTCCTGAGGTAAATTGTAGATCAACCACCCCATCGCATTATACATTAATACTTATAGTGCTCCCCATGTTGAGAAAAATCCAATCTTTGATTGATTCCTTCCTATTGAAGAGATTTATTTATTTCACAAATATCGTGTAGAACCAGAATAAATCCACGAAGAGGATTTATCATTGAGAAAATTGTTTGGAGATCAAGGATTAAATGTTATCTTTTGAAGCCTTGTTTCTATTTTTCTTCTTACAAAAATGATAAACTTGTTTGAAGAGTCCAATATTGTCATGGAAGTACCATGAACCTTTATTCTTCTTGAATTAAAACCTTTATTTTTGAGTTATAGTTTATACCTTTCTCCCCTTTGTGAACGCAAAAGGATCCACTCCCTTCCCCATGTGAACATTGTATTTATCATTATTCTACTAATTTTCCTCCTTATAATTTTTATATTCCTCATCAATTTAGAGGTATTTGAGTAAAACATTGAGGAAGATTTATTATTTATTATTCTTTCTATAATTTTTAATATTATTAAAACAAGGGGGAGCTTATCGATAATGGATTGAAAATGATAGAATCATCCATGTTAATATTTTTTTAGAAGGTGTTATAAGATGCATTTTATTTTATAGAAATGTTCTAAAATGTATCAGTTATATACCATTTTTAATAAATAGACTTAATTTTTAAGAATTAATTATTTTCATATCCTAGATGATGCACACTTTATGAATTTACCCTCTAAATTTTCCTTTAAATAATTCATTGTAAGCAGTCAATCCGGAATCACACTAGTGGAAATAGATTCTGGAAGGAACTCTCCACGAATTAGTGTTCCTAAACATGGAATAAATAATTTTCATCCAAATAACTACACTAAGTCAAAAAAATATTCCACCTTGTTCACTTCAATGTAGATATAACATTTATACAATTAATGTAAATTATTGAAAGAAAGAAAATTTTGGTTTTATGATGTTCAGTCAGAAATTTCAATATCCATGAGATAAAAACTATAGAATTTAATTTATAGAAACAAAAGATTATAACTTGTGACTAATGAGTCACTCATATTACTAAAAAAATTATATTAATTTATTTTGTACAATATCTGAGAAAAGATAACACAAGACTTGTCTTTATAGAGTGTTCTATTCAGTCATCCAATTGAACCAACCTCTCAGAAATATAGGGGTACATCAATTCCATTGTTCCAACTACTGATCTCGTGTATCAATACTCAGTGCGACTGAAACATCCAATAAATTAGTATCTATAAAATATAAAACTAAACATCCACTAACTTTTGGAATTACTAATTGAACATCCAAAATAAGAAAATCATGTACTAAAAGACATCGGACAAAGACCCCTCTAAATATTCCTCCATCAATACCTCTTTACAGAAAATGTGGAAAGTTAAACTACCACTACAACAACATTAAAGAACTAAATATTTTTCACAACCACTACTTCCGGAATAATTTCTTCGATCAAATGAATAAAACCACTAAAATAACTCAACAATATCCCACTTGAATACTAATTTATAGAAAACTATGACATTACTTGCATCTTGGTAAACATAATTCTACTTTCACTGCTTACATTTCATCTTCAACTCCTTTTGTTCATCCAAGACCTACTAAAGATTTATTTTTATTTGTTATTTTTGAAACCAAACTCTTGTTAAACAAGTCTGATGGATTGTTTTTCCCATTTAAATTTTTTAACTCTAGTTCTTTATCTTCATTCAGTTTTTGGATGTAATAGTATTTTGAATAAATTTGTTTAGTTCTCAAATGAATCATTGGATTCTTCAACAAATGAAGTGCACTCTAAATATCATAGAGAGAAACCATTTTTATTGACTACATCCAAATTATTCAACTAAATGCCTCAATCACACCATTTTATTTCTAGTTTCCATCATTACCACATGCTCTTCTTCTGGTATACAAATAGAAATTGCTAGTTATAACCTATAAATCCAACATATTAAAGATCCTTTAGAAGTAATATTTTATCTATTTCTGTCCTTCGATGAATTAAAATCAACCAAAAGACTACATCTAAAAACCAATGTAAGGGATCATCATCTCAAAAACATGTAGATATGCCTTCTATTTCTTCTAGATGCTAAATAATACACTTTACAACTTCCCAATTATATTTCCCAATATTTTCCATGAACCATATAACCACTTCCAAAGTATGAGAAATATCTGTATGAGTAAATATATAATACTTTTTACAAATTAATCATACTTAAATTACACAATGTAATTCATTTATTCTTTGGTTTATAGTGTGTTTTTTAGGTTTGAAGTGACTATTTAGAGGGGTTCAAACTAGTTTATATCCACCCATTCTGTATCACTCAAAGATACTCCGGACATAATCCTTATATAATAAAACCATGATTATTGTTATTTTATAATGTTCAATCCTTGTGTCCATGATTTTATTTTATTCACCCATATCCTTAATCTAAAAATTTATTAACAATCAATTCTTAATCATTCTAAACTATCTAAACATTCGGACCCCCCCCCCCCAATAACATTTCATCTACATACTAGAGAAAAATATTAAATACATTTCTACTAAAAATTATATGATAATAATAATGATCAGTGATATTTTGTGTGAATCTTTTCTTCTCCATAAATGAATCAAACTTCCTACTCCAACACCGTGGTGCTTATCTCAACCCATAAAGACTCCATTTCAACTATCACGCCAATCGTTGATTATCTTTATGTATAAAAACATTTATTTTCTTCATATTTATTTCTTCCTCTAAAGATACATGAATTCATCATAAAATTAATATTTTCAATGTATAAATATCTGGTAGAAACCATGCATAAAATAGTTCATATGGTAGTATATTTAATTATGAGAAAAAAATTCTGATAAGTCAATAACTTCTATATATTAAAACCATTTCACACTGATTCTTTTTAAATAACTTTTCCTTATATAAAAATATTATTTCAACTAGAATATCCACCTTTTCTAAATTTATTTCTTCCATAATGATAATTATATTAGATCTCATGTGTTATTCACTCATAGTTAATCCAACTCAGCCTACATTTTTTACTCTCACTTTATGTAATCATCCAGAGTAGCCACTTCTTCTGAACTTTTTGGTCCTCCCACATCTATTAAAAGTAAGAAACTAAAATCATCTCCATGCCTCTACAACAGTCATATAATCCATGAAGATGTATAAAAATTAAGCTATGATTTATCTTCTCATAATCCTATAACTTTTAAAACATCACATTTTAGAATTGCAGATCAAGTTTCCATTGTTACTATTCTTTTATGTATATATTTTTCTAGATGATCTTCCAAACATTAGGAACTCTCCTCTAGAATATGAAACCTTTAGATAGACACAATGATGGATGAACTCTCTAGAAATTTTTTATATTCTAGTACTCCTATTTAGATCAATATGAATTTAAGTTGTATCATTTTCCATAACCACCTTAATATTCATGTTCTAATCTTTCCATAAGATCTTCTCTGTGAATATAAAATGTTGAATTTTGAAAACATTTTTTCATTCATTATCCCAAATGTGAAAAACAAAGTCTTAATCTCTATATCCTATGAATAATAATGACCCATATTGTTATTAAATCTTATCTATTTATTTTTCATAAAAATACATATAGGTTTAAAATATGAAAAATTATGAGGTGATTAACTTATGGAATCTTTTCAAACTGTAGACCCTTAGGTAATTGTTTTCTAATGAGGATTTATAGACTTAAGTTGATTAAGTAAATTATTTCACAAACTACTTCAACCAATAACTCATTAGTAATATTGGAATTTAGTAGCATAATTCGTGTTCTCTCCATCAATATACAATTCATTCTCTTATGTACATCATTTTATTCATGTGTTTCAAGGATCGTCGTCTCATGTCGAATCACACCATGCCTAAAATAATTTTGAAAAATCCTTATGGTAAACAGAATACAATTTTGAAACCTATGATATTTCTGTTTCTTCTATTTTATCTTTCTACTATATCATTCTATTAAATAAAGATTCTAAAAACATCACTCTTATAAATTATAAAGTATACTCGTACCTTTCTTGTGGAATCATCAATGAAGGAAGAAAAGTACATAACTCTTCTGTGACAATGAAATGGGTTTGGTCCCCAAAAATTTGTATAAACTAACTCTATTTTTCATCATTATGGTTTTATTCTAGATATGTTGAAATAAACCATCCATTTTTTCCCAAGTATACAAATATCATATCTTTTAATGTTTGAATAATCCTAATTCAGCAAGCCTTAATCTGCTAGAATCATAAAAAAAATTATCACTAAGGTTCCAAAACTGATAGTTCCATTTTTATGGATATCCAAAAGATGATATTCATAAATTTTTAGATCCCAATAACCTTATTTTTAGATACAAAGACAAATATTTTACACCTCTATCTATGATAAAAGATCCCTATATAACCTTATGTACTCCTTCAATAATATTTATTCTAAAACCTACTTCATCCAACTGACCCACTAAGATTAGGTTCTCTCAAATACCTAAAACATGTCAATCTTCCTTTTTTATAATAAATATTATATTCTTCAACTAAAATTTCACTTATCCCCTTGAAAAAATTTCAAGATTTTGATCATCATCAAGATGAAATCTATCATAATTATCCGATACATAATTTTACATTATTTCGTGTTACCTGGTATAATGGAAACAATGTCCAAAAACTATGATCCACAATTCTATTTGAGTTGAGACACTTGAAATTATATTTTCACTTCTCTCATTTGGAGCACATAATTCTCAAAATACAGTCTTTATATAGGTTGTCTTCCTATCTCATTAAGGTGGCCTTTCATTCCACAATTCTAAAAAATAGGCTTGGTTCTAGATAAATTCCCTCTACTCCTCTCACTTTATTTCCTCTATAAGTGATTCTGATTTTTCTGATTAGGTTATCACCCCTAGCTTTCTATATTTAATATAGCACAAGAAGAGTATAAATCAATATTTTTTAAAGCTCTTAAGAAAGATTCAATTTTCAAACATTAGTGAACAACGAGTCATTAATTATATTTTAACTACTAATAGTTTTCAACATTGATTATAATGATTCTAGAAGAGATGAAAATAATAAAATCACCCAAAAAAAATTGAAAATTTAATCGTCAAAGAATCTAGTTAACTCTAAATTAATTTTATATCACTAAATAGATCTAATAGAGATATTCTTTCCGATGACCTCATGATGAATATCTTCTACATAAGTGATAATTTATTTAGTACAGTATGTTTAAAATATATATTTACAAGGGATTACCTCAACTCTATTATGATTTTTGTCTCCTAAATGTTTAAAGTCACATTCCAGAATTAAAAAATTCATATCAAACCAACTGTCTTCTATTCCATCTTTTCCAATTCACTTTTATCCATTAGTATCAATTTGAAGCCCTATAATTGAAGTTCCAAATCTTTTTGAATGAAATATTATTCCATCGGTGTTTTTTAGTAACTAAATTGTGGTACATAAAAGTGTTTTAATATATACCTTCTCATCTTATGATGTCATCTTTCAAAAAAACACAATGAATCTCACTGAAATTTAAAAAAAACTTTTTAGGAATAAAATATTACCTGATCTGTCAAGAAAACTAATAATCCTCTAAAGAACCAAGACCTTTGATTCCACTTACTCAATATTCCTCGTCCCCAATGTCCTTATAATACACCACTAGAAGAATTCAATCCAGAATCACACTGGTGGAAATAGATTCTGAAAGTAACTCTCTGATATTTATTAATCTATAACTTGGAAGAGGCAATTTTCATCCAAATAACAACACTAAGTCAAAAACAGCTTTATCCATGTTCACTTCAACATATATAAAATATTCATAAAATGAAATTAAAGTATAGAAAGAAATTACACTTTTTTTACATGGTTTAGACTAAAATTCCAATGTCTGTAGGGGAAGAACTTTAATATTTAATTTCTAGAAATAAAATATTACCACTTGTGACTAATGAGTCAATTGGATCACTAAAACAAGTAATAACAATTCAATTTATACAATCACTGAGAAAACAATTCCACACCATTATATTTATTGATAGTTACTTTTGTTCATCCAATTTGATCGGCCATTGAAAAATATGGGATTCCATCCATTCTATTATTCTCACATCTGATATCCTAAAACATTTCATATTGTAACTACCACCAATGGTAAACTATAATTTTCAAAACTAGAATATTTACATCCTATACCTTCCAAAGGTACAAACTAAAATTCCATAAAAATACCATCTGACATTGAAAAACATCAGATGAATCCCCTTATAAACAATCCTTTTTTAGACCACCTTTTAGAGAATGCTAAAGGTGAAACCGCAGTTTCAACAACTTCAATCATTTGTATATATTATGGAAATAATCATTTTGGGTAAACGAATTCAATAAATTATAGTATACTTCACAAAACATCAATCAATTAAAGTCTAATTCACACAATATGAATAGTGATTAATTTCCAAGTCATCCCATATAATATTTATAGTTAAAAGAAGTTAATATGTCTCAAAGAGGCCACCGAATAATGTTTTGAGAATATATACTTGAAACATTAGACACTCATTATCTATTTTTTGTATTATGTGGAAACATGAAGCCTCTCAACTATAGATTCGGGGATTTAGAATTTAAATCATGTACACCACTTTAAGAGTTACAAAAATTAATTGCATTCTCTTTTTTCACCTCGTGAAATTACTCCACTTCAATCGTATTTTTTAGTATCTCTATATCAATGTTGATGGCCTCTACTCTTTTGATGGCTGGGGATATATTAGTGGATAATGTATATGGACTTTAAATTGGATTGTAGTACATGGATATCATAAATGCATGTTAGGTTTTCTATTTATTTAAGAGTATATTCATACCCACTAAATTAGTAGTACAATGGGTTGTCAAGAAATTGTATTTAGGATATAATGGTGGATCAGTACTCTGCACTTGTAATTAGTGGAGAGTAGTCCTTGAATAATCTTTGGAAACAAGAGAGTAATAAAATGATTTTATTATGGTGTGCTAAAAAAATTCCTTTGATGATCGTTGAAGTCTTTTAGAAAAATATCAATTTTTAGGAATCATTTGTGTTCTTGGGAATGGTTGTTATTAATTTTCCAATTCCACTTGTGACTCCATTTTATTTGAATAGAATAATTTTTTTTAATAAGGCATCGTAACCCCTAGACTAGTAGGGATTCATTTCTACTAAAGTAAAATCTATTCTAGATTTAATCTTGTCTATAAAATCTCACCTAGTTGAATAAGTGGAAAACATCATACCCACTAGAAAATTAACATCTTTATAGGGGACTGAACTTGTCCATTCCAACCCATTTTTCTATGTGTGATATTAAAAATAAACATCCCATTTAATGACATAAAATATAACAACATAAATATTTTAAAAACCACTTTAAAATATATAAGTCCTAGGAAGTAGTTAATTGAAGTAATGAAAATTCATTTGCAGGCCTATTGATTCCTAAAATCTTGTCCTTGATACAATGAACCAAGTAGAAAAAACCTGATCCACCCTTCATGTATCAAAATTAGTTTGTTTCATGATGTAGCCTTAATTTTACATAGTTTTCCACATATTTTTATTTAATTTTTAATGATTTCATTATTTATTTTTTCAATTTTTACTAAATATATGTACTTCAATATTTTTTATAGTAAAATTTATTAATTAATCAATCTTTATAATTAATTATGCATTTTTAGTGTTTAAAATAATTAATTCAACCTATCTAACTTTTATAATATAAAATTTCCTTAATTATTTTTCTGAATTTTAATTTTCTTTACTGTTAAATAATACAACATGTTTATTAATTAATCAGTTGTTCATTTATCTTTTAATTTATCTCATTTAGTGTTTAATTTATTAATTTACCCTTTAATTTAGATTCATTAAAATAAATTAACATTATTAATAATTATGTTTAGTCATTTTGTTAATTTCTTAAGTAAAGAGTTTGATATTTAATTTAATGAAACAATTAATTTTTTTATTTTAAGCCTTAATTTAATTAATTAATTAAAGTGTTGATTTAGTTTCTTTTTATTAAGTTTTATTTATATTAGTTTATGTTTTTCTTATTTTTGTATTTCCAATTTATCATATTAATCAAATTTTTATCCAAATTAGGTTTTAGTTTTATTATTTTTTTTTTATTTTTTTTATTTTGCAGTTGAATTATGTCTCTCCAAAGAATTTTACACACTAATGGTGGGACTGACATGCACATCACCCAATCTATCTCTATCAGTGGTTTCGGTCTCATGATGTTGTCAATCTATGAACTAACAGTGTTGGTGTCATGTTGTTTTCGATGTACCAGCATTTTATATCAACAGTTCCACCGATGGAACCATGTCTCACATATCCCTTCTTATTTTTATCAGACTCACGCACTCACTAATCCGCTCCTTAACCTACTGATCTTCACATGTCAACGACGCATCATCCATTCCTCCTACCAACACACAACACTGGTATCACCATTAACTCCATCCCCCAACTCCACCTATCCACGCACCAACATCACCATTTTACTTAGCCACCGACACTAAAGCCTCCTCTTCTCCTTCATCGATAACTTGTTCCACTAATCCACTCTTACCAAGATCATCCTGCTTCACTTTCCACCCCATGACACACCCATACCATCATCTTCAACAAATCACAAACTATAGATTCATATCAGATGAACACTACACATTGAGAGATCACAACCAATTTGAAACCCTCATATAATTTCAACAGTGACATTCTTGTTCTTCAACAAATCCAATCAGTAGCAGATTTGGAACCCAAATGAATTTTCCCTTTAATCCTTCACCCAATTTTTTGATGAGTTCAGAGGTCGTCACGAACCTCAAAATTACATTTATTAACCTACATTTTCATAGTGGTGTAGGTTCGATCCACATAGAAGGCATGTGATTTTTCAAAGGTTTTAATCAAAATAAACTCCATTGTTGTCAATAGTTGAGGGAGTGAACATATTTTTACCTTTTTTTGAAGTTCAAATAGGAAAGAAACTTAGTCTTATACTATAGTGATAAAATACTAATGAAATATAGTTCACTAATATATTACCACAAACCAATATTCTATGTTTTTTTAACTATAAACCTAATAGATTTTGAAATATTTTTGGATGAAGAATTTGAGGTAATGTGTTTTGAATAAAAGTTGATTAATGACCATTCACTGCCTTTTTTATATAGTAATAACTTTTTTGAAATTTTTCTAGTTGAAATATAATGTAGTGTTGTAATATCTAGGGAAAACTATTTAAATTTGAACACTCTGGAAAATGAATTTCTGGAAGCTGAACTGAATATATCTCCCCCTTAACTGAACTTCTTGGAACACTCAATAGACATTGTTTTAGAAAATGAAATTTTTTATAGTGAACGTCAAAAATATGTTAAAAAAACAAAAAGACTTGATTT
The DNA here is from genome assembly GCA_963277665.1 of Viscum album. Lineage (NCBI taxonomy): Eukaryota > Viridiplantae > Streptophyta > Magnoliopsida > Santalales > Viscaceae > Viscum > Viscum album. The sequence goes on from OY728132.1 coordinate 498,182,783, forward strand.
AGGTGGAATTTATTTTTTAGAAGCAGTAGATGATGACTGTAAGTTCACTGGTGAGGATCTTTTAGAGGATATTTATAACATTGTTAAACCTGAATATGTTAGTGACAAAATTAATTATCTTCTTAGTCCGTCACTTCAATCCTAGACTGAGTTAGGTGCGGAATCTTTCCTTGAATCTGATAGTATTTTAGAGGAGTAATTATACTTGAGTTCCAATGTAAATAATTCTTTTTAGCACTTAATTTATCTCCTTTATGAAAATTTTAATCAAAATTCACCCACAAGAACCCTTTAATTTGAACCTGTTAATATTGATGTTGAGAATGAAAGCTTTGAGGACAATGTCACACCGTTAAGATCACTTAGTTTATTGTTATCTCTTCGTGTGAATTCAAATCGTGATAAATCCGAACATAATCTGTAAGTTGACAGTATCATGCCCACAACTATTAAAGGGTTCTACTTAGGGGTTGTTTTGGCTGATAAGAGAATGTTTTTTTTTCTAAGTCTTAGTTCCAACAAATTTATGTTATCTATTAATATAATCGGTCCATGCACATGTGGTGGTTACTATTAAAGAAAACACATCCAACAAGTGACTACGGTAAGTTCTAGGTGAGTCTATCTAGGGACTATAATTCTAGCACTGCATGGGAAGCAACCCATGATTTTTTTTGTGTTAATAAATAAAATAAATTATAATTAAAAAAATTTCTAACGAAAGACTTTAAATTCAGTGTTTTATGGGATTCAACCCATGCTCTTTCTTTGTTTTCATTTCTGTATTTTTTCATTGAATAAAGTGCTACTTTTCTATCTTCTTTATGCTTTGTCTCTACTGGATAATTGTTCTTGGTTTACATACTATGTGTTTTTAGGTTGGTGTTGTTGTGTCATCTATATAGTTGTTGGTGATTCACTAACTCACTGATGCACTTGGGCCACCGATGTACTGCTATCGGTGACTCATTGATGTTGTTTTCGGTGACTCGGTTAATATTATTTCAAAAAATCTGAATATAAAAACTAAAAAATCTACTTGTATCGAAATGAAAGACTACTGCATGTCACTATGTTTTTAAAAAAAGTCGGCATATTCCTCCTAGTTGAGAATGTAGTTTCAATGGTGTAATATTGTCATTGTTTGAACTTAAGTGTGTGGGGGGGTACATGTAGGCTGTAAATTTTGTTTAACCTATGTGTTTCTGTTTGGATGTTTTATCAATCATTCTTTTGCTCTATTGAACATATTATTGAACTTAATCTATTAAAATTCCTACACCCACTACATTGTGCACTTACAAGATTCATGCAACTGTTTGAACTTTCTTGAAGATCATTGTCACTAAATCACATGATAATGCATGTACTTCCTTATGAACTTGATATAAGAAAAATTTTCTAGAAAACACATTCTTTGAACTTTAATGAGACCCTTGATACATGTCATATATCTTCTAAATTAAAAATCTGTTTTGAACATTAATTGCTAAAAATTTTCTTCTCCACTTTAGAATTCATCATTGGTGACAAGTTTGGGTTTTAAGTATAGGGTAGGGGTAAATTCTAGACTGATCTTAACTATTTTCAAGTGAAATCACTTCAATTACCATATCCATTAAACTTTTTGTTAAAAAAGTAAAAAAATGGGTAATTTTTTTCAAATTTTTTCACAGTTTCAGATTTACTTTTTACTCAATTGATTCATACCTAAGGATAGTATCTTACTAGTAGTTAAGATCTACTTTGAATATGAAATTAATGTGGGTGAATGATTTTTGAGTGATCATGGTTAGTGATTTTATGAAAATTTGGTTTATGAACTACTTTTGATTGTGATTTGGGATACATTTTTGTGGAATTGAAATCATAGCACTAGTAACTGGATGTTTGATCTTTTTCCCCAGGGAATTCATTTTCATTTTAAGTTATTAAAAATTAATCACCTTAGTGAGAAAATTTAAATGGTTTTTGTATGTATCTTTTGAAATTGGAGTAATTTGGGTAATTGGGATCCCATGGTGAATCTGTGAGACCCTAGATGTTTGATGCACTTTTGTTAACTATAAACCCTCTATACACTTTGAATAAGTGCAAACGCACAGTGCTTAGAACAATGATTCATGGATTGGGAAAAATAAAATATACTGTCTAGGGTCAAAAATGAGTTCATTAAGTTGAGGGGAATGATGTGTGCCAAATTAAGAAGTAGACAATTGATTCATATGAGAGTCATTTAGGTTTTATTAATAAGGTGGTTCAAAAAATTATTTCTTTTTGGAACTTAGGTGAAAAGTCAAAGTATAAGGTTCCTACTATTATGTTTTTAATTCCACATTTATTTAACCTGGTGGCACTCTTGGATTTAGAAATTAAGCTTGGATTTAATTAGGTCACTAAGCAGAGTGATATATGAGGAAAGACATCTTCATTGATAGATGATTTATTTCTCATTTGATTAGCTAGGGGTGTTTGTTCTAGGAAAGACTTGATTTGATCATTTTCTTTTCAAAAGTATATTAACATGTTTCTATCCTCTATTTCAAATTGCTAGACATGTTACATATTCAGTGGAATCATAAAACATTTTTCTTTTTTCAAAGTCAATAAAACATGGGATTGTTTGAGGATAGAAAATGCTTAAGTGTGGGGAAATTTGATGTCTCTTTACTTTATATAGTTTTCCACATCTTTTTATTTAATTTTTAATTACTTATTTATTTATTTTTTTACTTTTTAATAAATATATGTACTTTTGTATTTTTTTTTATAGTAACATTTATTAATTAATCATTTTTATAAATAATTATGAATTTTTAGTATTTAAAATAATTGATTTTATCGATATGACTTTTCTAATATAATATTTTTATAATTAATTATGAATTTTACCTTGTTACAGACATTGAATCCTCCTATTTTCCTTCATCGATAACTCGTTCCACTAATCCACTCTTACCAACATCGCCCTACTTCACTTTTCAACCCACGACACACCCATACCACCATCATCAACAAATCAAAAACTACATATTCAGATCAGAAGAACACTACACATTGTGGGATCACAACCAATTTGAAGTTGTCCTATAATTTCAACTATGACATTCTTGTTCTTCAAAAAATCCAATAAGTAGCATATCTGGATCCCGAACCACTTCCCCCTTTAATCCTTCACTCAAATCTGATGTGGTGGAGGTCAAAGTTGTTCTGCCTTCCGGAGTCAGGTCGATGCTGCTTGTACCTTCGATGCACCCTTCTCACCACAATTTAGGAGAGGACCACGTTGTAGAGCCAAAGCTGGAGTAACCTGCAATTGTCTGGAATTGCTGCAACTCATTGAGATGATGTCGCCTTGCTAAGGCTGAATCGAGGAGGAGCGACTCTACACCGAAGCATGTGCATGGTGGAGGGTTCCAGAAGGAACCATACCCCCACCCCCTTGCGGGATTGGGAAAAATAGTAGAGTGGGAATAAAAAAATTAAATAAATATTAATAATTACTAAAAAGAAACTTAAATTAATAAAAAATTAAATTTATTAATAATAATAATAATTTATAATCATTATAATATATAATAAATTACTAAAATAAAATATAATATAAAATTAAATTAACTAAATAAAATATTTTTAAACTAAAAATTATTAACAATGATAATTTATTAATAAAATTAATTATTAAAATTAATTTTATTATCTCAAATAAATTTAATTATAAATTTTAATCAATTAATTAAAATAAACATTAATAATAATAAATTTTACAAATAAAATATATATATAAATTATAATAACTAATAATAATCTAATTAAATAGGATACTTTGAACTAAGTTATTAAACTAAATGATTAAATAATAATTTGAAGAAATAAATTACAAATAACCTTAATAATTAATAACATTAATAATTTAATAATTATAATGTAACTTCCTAAATTAATTATATTATAAATAATTTAATATTGAATAAATAAATATTTAAAAAACATGTAACAACATTAAGTAAAGTGAATATTTATAAAGTAAACAATATATTATTATAAAATAAAAATTTAACATCTCTAATCTAATTTTATTTATAAATAATCATTTATTTTATTTTTTTAACTCTTTTTACTTCTCACTAATTATTATTGTAAAAATACTTACAAGAACCTAAATGATGTCTCGGTTCATTTCAATCGCTAGGAAAAAAGTAAGTTACACAGGTAAATCTAAAACTATGTGTGATTCATGAAAAAATGCACGTGTGTGGTGTATAGAAAAGGACAAATAAATGTCAGTGGAGTGCATGGGTGACAAACAACAGATGAAAGAACACATAAAATAGAGCAGCAGTAGAACCAAGGGTGACTCTCAATCTGATTCCACGAGAACATCCTTCAAGAGAGGGCACTTGAAGGAGATTTAGTCGAATGACCTGAAGAGTAGGAAGTGGAGGAGCCCAAGAGAAGAGCAGAACTAGGGGAGTATTTCCTCCCATTGTCCTTAATTTTGGTACTGTTTTTTTGGATTTTTTAAGTGTTTTGAAATCAAAATGATATTTGACTAATTATTCTTAGCTCATAAATTTAATTCTCCTAGATTTACATTAACATTTCTTCACATTCTTCACATTTTTCAGAATCATAATCAATCAGTAAGATTGAATTATTATTATCTATTTAATTGTTTCACTCCTCATTTATTTTCAATATTCATAAACATGAGATCAAATGGAGAGATAGACCTTGAATACTTTTATCGAAGTGATTAATGTCTTAAATAGTTGGAGTTTTATGGAAAGTTAAATTCTAGTTGTTATCATTGTCAATTTTACAAGCAGTTTGATTGATTATGGAGTGGAGAACTCCAAGAATCAATCTTCTATCTGTTGAGTTTCTTAGTGAGGTAAATTCATCATTTTTAACTCGACGTGTGATATAATACAAATTTGTGGAGAAAATTTTTTTGTTAACAATTAGTTTGGAATTTTTGAGCGTTACACATGATCTATTCCTACATTATTTGCGGTTATATATTAGTGCACTATATTTATTTTTTATTTCCACAGTGTAGTATAAGACTTAGATTATTTTTAAAGATCTTGTTTTCTCATCACGTTTTCTCTTCATCAAAAAAAAATTAAAAAATATATAAAAACTAAAAATATGTTCACTCCCTCCAATGTTGACAACAGTGGAGTTTATTTTGAATGAAACCTTAGAAAACTTTCCTCCCTTCTCTATGGATCGACCCTGCACCATTGTTCTAGTGTAGGTTAATAAATGTAATTTCGATGGTCGTGATGACCTCCGACCTCATCATTTCACATGAACCATCCTATGATCTTTGATGAAGTGAGTAACCCATCCTCTATTTGAACCATCACACAAGAACTCACAACAGCACACTTTCCATCTCAAACCCACTTCAATACTCTTTTTGAGTACCTAGCCCGCATCACATGAGATATCAATATAAATCAAAAACTAGTGGTACAGACCCCTACAACCAAGAAACAATTGACCATTAGATCAGGATTATAGTATTGAAACATAACTCAAACTTCCTTTCCTCCATTATAGTGAATCACAACCATGAACCCTGATAAATAAGCATCAAACATTTATCAAGCACAATGTATCGGTGATTTATCATATTTCATCATAAACTATATTTATTATTGTGACTAACATGGATATAAAAACACCCAAAATAGGTAAATGGTCCCATGAGAATGCCTCCCGTTTCATGTGATCTTCTAGATCATCAACACTTCTAAGAACTCTATATTTGAATCGATTTTTCTTTACCAATGTAGTGATACAAACCTAAACATAATCATAGAATCATCAAATTGTTAGTGTATGACTTCCACTCGATCATCCCATGACCCAAACACAAATGAGAACTCCTTATCTGCTACTTATGTGAACCAAAGTCTCAAACTAATTCTAGTTTACAAAATAAGGAAACCCATATTGAGAATAATTGGTTGACATTGTCTAAATTGTTTATGTACCCCTAATTAAATCTCTTTAGAAGCTAATCAATCACCCATATTCATTGTATATTAATGAAATAGTGGGGAAATAATCATGACGGACTATATACTCAAATAGTGGTTTTGAATAAAAAATTTTATCCAAATGGTTATCCTAGAATTAATTATTTTTCTAGACTATGTGTTTATCCATCATATTTAATAAAATTATGTGTATTTATCACATCATATATTTTAATGTAGTGGAAAATTCAGTAGAGTGTTTTTGACATCAAAATCCTTATTCAATAAATTTAATCAAATATATTTCCATAATAACCTCCAGTCACTACCCTCATGCATTTATTTAAATATTAAAAATAAAATTGAATATATAAATTTTACTTTAATTGTAACCTCCCAGGTAATAGGAGAAGGTCGAAATCCTCACCCTTTTTGAATTTTTTATGTTTAGTGGGTATGACAAATTCTTCCTACATCAACAAAACTAAATTCTGATTTTTTATTTAATCCAAAACATTGATTTTAGTCGGGTCTAGATTTTTGTCAAAGGAATGGGGTTCTTGGAAGGGTTTAGGTCTGTTAGAGGTTAGAAGTACCAATTTTGGAGAAGTAAAGGTTGAGGCACATGATTGGATAAAATAGTGTGGCCTCTTAGTGTAAACCATTCACCCACCTTTTTTCACTAAGAATGTTTTGGGGAAACTATGCATGAGGGGGGGCATGACCATGTGAGAACCTTCATTGCTTTTGTAGTGGGATTTCAGACAATTTTCACATGGTTTGAAAAATAATGTGCAAGTTTCATAGTAAGTGCCAAATAGGTAGTACCCTTATACTATAGCCACATATTCTCTGCATGGTTTTCACTAACCATTCAGCCTAACCATGTGGGGCTTATTTCTTAAGTATCAGGAGTCGCATGGTTGTTGCATGGTTTTGGAAAACCATGCAACTCATTAAACGTGTAAAATTACGTTTTTAACTTTCTCTATATAATCCAAAATTCAACTTCCTTTCACCCCTTTGGTCACACACAGTAGCATGGTATTTCATATATTTCTTCTCCTCTTGATTTTGATCCAAATCATTCATTTGAACTCTGTTCTTCAAGCTATTTGTGGAATAATATCTATCTCTGTAAGTATCTCCTCACCCATTCTTTCATTATTCTTTTCACTAATGTCAAGTACTGCAAAATATATTTGATTCATTTTACACTATTTTTGGGAATTTCATCTAGAATGTTGTTTTCATACAAATTGGTTAGAGTTAGAGGCTGAGATTAAACATGCCATTGTCTAAGACTCCAAGGTAGGTGGTGCATTATTTTCTTTGATATTTTACGAGTGTTTGAGGGCACAACATTTAGTGTTCCGTTGTTTTGCCTAATAAGGAAACCTATAAATTAATGGTTCATATTAATTAATTAAATTGAAATTTTTTATAGGCTTATAGGCATTTTTCATGATACTAAAGTTGTTTGCTAAGTGATAGAGGCTCTTACCTTGGGGTAGTTAAGCCAGAATGTTTCCTTTTTTATTTAATCGATCTATTTATATTAAATTAAGTTTTTTATTATAATGTGAGTTGTTAAATTAAATTACATGTAATTATTTAGTAGATTTTAGTTGATATATATAAATATATAATTTTAATTGATTGTGCGGAAACATTGGCTTCCAATTAAATGTGATGGGCATTTCTCAAGGATTGAGATAGTGATGTAAATATATTTGAGGCGGCGTGATCAGCAGGATGGGCTTGGTCTAAGGCATTTGGGTGGAATTGAACATTGGTCAGGTAACTCAGTAATTGGATGAGGTTTCTAGGCGATTAGGTTTTATGTGAGTCTCATGTGATATGTGATTCCATGGCCATTGGATTGAGAAATGTTGTCGCGGGGGCAAGAGGTGTCAAGTTTGGTGAGGCTTAGATTAAAATTGGTGATTTCCACTCACCTGTGTAGGCCAAAGCACTATTTGGAGTCATGTAAAGATAGTTTGACTCAATGATGAGGTGGTTTTGACAACTGGTGTGGTTATATTCCCTTGATTGTGTCGGCTTAGGTAAATGGATTGGGTTTCTTGATGTAAAATGCCATGGGGATGGTGAGGAGCCATCAGAGGACAGTGTTGATGTTGTTGGTTGGTAGATGAGACTTCTCATGGATGAGGATATGGGGCGAGGATCATTTTGGAGGATGGGAATTTCTTCTCCTCCAGACATCATCCATTGAGTCAACATGGGTTTCTATTCAAGGATATGAATCATTGTTCCTCTGAATTTCATGCTTCAAACCGATATTCTTTTTGAGTAGGGGTCTGAGGGAAAAAGTTTCTATTTGATTGGGCATTCCTTTGGGACATTAGTAACTTGGTTGATAGAACGTGATGCTATTTAGCTTTTTGAGGTAGTACCTAAGGGTTCACTAGGGGTTATTTGACATCATATAATAACTTGTGTGAGTAACTAAGGATCTACTCCTCCTTAGTTATTCCAGCGATGGTTGAAGATGATGATAGATTCTTGGGGGTTATTTAGAATTATGGGTGTTTGTGTTTACTTTATGAATGTGATTTTGTTTATTTATTTTTAGTATATAATTTCTTAGTCATAAATTTAAGTTATGCACACATGGGTGGTGCCCTACTGAGACTTGTTCTAACACCCTACATGGGCCCTTCATGATTTTTGTAGACTTTATGATTTTACATTTAGGTAAAGGCCCTAGTTTAAGAGTTATATATTAGTGTTTATTTTGTATCGATGGATGGCTAGGGACCTTGAGGTTCTATCCTCAGTTAGAGTTACATTTTTATTTCTTTTCTATATCAACATGTTATTTATATGTATTACACTAAGGTCAGTCTTGGGAGACACTTTATTGCTTACTTTATTATATGAACTGTAATAGATGCATGTTCTATTTTTAGTTCCTAAAAATGGTATGATTTTATTTTTATTTGTTTATATATTTTTTAGTTATGCTTTCACTATTTTCTATGATTTATTATTCTTCCTCCATTAGCAGGTTACTCATTTTGAGTCTTTTTTTTATTTTTCTTCCACAAATATATCTGTAAGACCATTATTATATCATTGCTAGAGGGTATAGTCTCCCCACTATCAAAAATTCACATCCTTTATACTGGTATTTATAATTTTTAATTCTCAGAGTTGCACATAAGGCCTAGGGGAACACGGACCTATTGCACTATTTAGGTGGCAATTTGGGTCAGGGCACGATAAGTTGTATGAGAGCAGTTCTTGACTGGGAATTAGAAGCATCGTATGGTTGGATACTGATGATAAAAAATAATTTCCTTTTATAATAGTCTAACTATTTGGGTTATACAAGACTAGAGATTTGGATATTATCAAAAATGGGATTATACCTTTTGTTTGGGTTCCTGCAGCCCCGGGAATGGGAGACAGACTGATTTTCTAGGGGTGGGAATTATTGTTCTACTATTGATAATTTTACAATTGTTATGATTTCCACCTCAAATGGATTACATGGGAAGTGAATTTTTACATATTTTTATATCTTATCCTTCAACTAGTATGTAAAGGAAGAAGATAATTGACCCTTTATCAGGTTTGGAAATGGGTGTTTGTTATGAATGTTTTTTTTATAGAATCATAGTAGGATTTTTTTTATAGATATTCATGTGTTGTGACTAAATTCTTATGATATGATATATATGTGGGTGTGTGTGTTTTTGTGTGTGTTTTGTGTTTGTGTGTGTGTAGCATAGGCTCTTACAAGATCATGTAATTATGATGATTTGGGGTGATGTTGATCATCGGGTTGGGCTATGATGTTGTCAGTTTGAGGCGATGTGGTTTTTCAGGATGTGAATAGACTGAGGAATAATTGATACTTGTATTTGATATGTGTAGTTAAAGAGATCATGAGTCTGATATTCCATGTGGAATAGTTGTGAAGGATGGGGTAAGGGTAATGAGTTGATGCTTCATATTACTGCTTTTTATATCTATAATGTGTGTATATATATATATATGTGTGTGTGTGTGTGTGTTTGTTATCTAGGTTGTATAGCCATTTAATGGTATTCAGTGGGTTTCAACCTGGATGGACTCGAATAGAGCATTAGGAAGTCGAGGAAAAGAAGACACTAAAGAAGGCACAGATTGAGACCCCTGAGGGTCAGGAAGATCATGAACCACAAGTGTAGGATTAAGATTAGATTCAAATGCAGCCAGGTAATCTTCCATATGTGATATATTTTGAGTCATGGCTTGATGAGTGGCTCAAATTTATTATTTTATGTGTCATCTTAGGGATTTATAGGGGAGATTAGGGAGCATATCCTTCAATGGAATATCGGAATCGATAGTACCAGTCACTGTACCCACCACATTTTTATGGGGAGGTTGGTCTGCAGATGGATAAGAGTTAGACCGATTCCATGAAAATGATTTTTGAGTAGCTAGAGACACCCCTAGGGAGGAGGTTGAAGCTATAAAACTACATTCCTAGAGAATCAACTATGAACTGGTTGGATGTGTATGTTCAAGCAGGAAGACACAAGGGACTAGCCTAAAAGGACTTTGAGTCTGGGTTCTTTGATAATCTCTTCTTGTAGATGCTGATGGAAGAAAGAGATCATGATTTCATGATCCTTTAGCATGGTGACATGTCTATCCTGGACTATGTGGTAACATTTACCAAATTTTTCACTTCTCACTATTATTATCAGTGTTGAAACATCAAGGGTGGGGAATTTTGAAGATTGTTTATGACATTCCATTCTAGTGTAGGTGGATATCATTAGGTTGGCCTCACTCATACAGGTGGGTAACTAGGTGATCATAACTGAGTGAAATTTCATGGACCGGTCTTACTCAAGTCAATGGATGACTTCAGGAGATTTTAGTTGCGACCCTTTAGATGGCAGGAAGTGAGGTTGATATGAGTTTCAATAGGTTTGTTAGGACATGGACTGACACATACCACCTCGGAGTGGGTCTTTTATTGTATGATTCCAATTTGGGTATCTAGGAAACGTTTGAACTCAGTGTGATTGGCCTTCAAATGAGTTTTTGGAATAAGGACAGGTCGGGAAAATCAAGAGCTTCTACATGAACCCTTCTTGAATAACTAGAAATCAGGGACTAGGGCAGACTCAGGGTTCTGATATTGGATCTAGAGTACTACCAGGTGATGGTATCCAAGTATCATCTTCACACAGATGTCATGGTAGAGATAGTGGGACCCAAAATTGGGGTCAGTGTTTGTTGGCTAGTGCCTCACCACATGCATTTCAGGGTTTAGAAAGTAAAACTTTGGGATATGAGAATGTCATGGAGCTTCCAGGGTCATATTAGGCTAGTGATCCAATGTTGTTCAAATATACGTTTTGTGTGTTTCCATTTTATTTCAATTTTATTTTGGCATGTCCTTTTAGGGAATTCCTGTTTTGTGTGAATGATGTGAAAAATAAAATTTTTATGGACTAACCAAATGCAAATTAGTAAGTTTGCATCAGTTCGGATGCATTATATACATATCAAGTGAGTGTCACCAAGACATATATGTGAGCATCAATGGATTCATGCTTATTTATCTATGTTGGAATCAAAGCATCAACGATATGTGGGTTACGTGAGGTTTTTTATCATCTGGGGATCATTATGATGTGGGACATGATTGTGAATTGAGGAACCAGAACTGATTTTAGCATATGTTGAGATGCAGGACCACATTGGTTCAATGTGTTACATGAGAATAAGGCAGGCACTGATGTGCTGTGGAATTTTGATAGGTGTAAGGTATGACATAGAAGTAGATGATGAGGTGTAGGAGTGGAAACACATCACATGAGGACTTTTGAGTCCTTGGATGGTTGATGGGGAATTATTTTGTTTGAGAATTGGGTCGGGATGCGACCAGTGTAGATAACCCCTAAGTTGGGGAGCCCCTTGTGGTATTTAACCTATTCCATAGATACTAGGGTAGTCTAGTTTAATTTTTTATGTTATGGGTATGTTCGGTTCCATCTCTTGGTTTTTTCAATAGCCTGGGTATGAACAATGTTAATTTGGGGAGATTCTAATGTCTGGGAAAATTCTAGTGGGTTAAAATCCTCTCTATTATTGAATTTTTGGAGTTTGGTGGGTAGGCCATCTTTTACCTCGATCAGAAGAACCAAATTTTTAGTTTTTTAATCAAAACCCCTTTTTTAGATGGGTTTATTGGTTTTTCAAAAGCATTAGGTGTTTTTAAGTGATTTAGGTATGTCATAGTCTTGAAGGCCCAGTTTTGGAGAAGTTCATGTTGAGGCACATGTTTAGATCAAACCATGTAGGGCCTTAGTGAAAACCATGAATACCCTTATTTCACTGATCATATATTGGTAAAAACTATGAATAACGGGGTTCATGTCCATGCATAACCTCTATATCTTTTGTAGAGGTCTTTCACACAACATTCACATGTTTGGTAGATTGTGGGCAAGCCATATAGTTTGTTCCAAATAGGTAGTACCCTTGCATTGTAGCCGCATGGGCTCTGCGCGGTTTTCACTATCTATGTGCCATAACCTTTTGAGGCTTGGATCCAAAGAAATATGAACTGCACGTCTTCCATGTGGTTGGGAAAACCTTATGAGCTAACCCTGAGGCTCATTAAATGTGTGAAATTATCTTTTTCCCTTCTCTCTATAAACATAAATTCCCATTCTTTTCTCTTCCATGGTCACACACAACAGTGTGGTATCTCATATTTTCCTCCTCTTTATTTTGATACAAATAATTCATTCATCATCCACCCATCAAACTATTTTCAACATTAGATCCATCTTATTAAGGATCTACTCACCCAGGATTCTTTTCTTCTTTTCTCTTGCCTCATGGGCTGCTAAATCTGTTGGTGTTATTTTGGCCTATTTTCAAGGCATTCATCTAAACATAATTTTCATCCAAATTGGTTGGAGTTAGAGTCTAAGATCATGTTCTCCCACTTCTATGACTCTAAGTTAGGCGGTGCATTGTTTTCTTTGAGATTTCACGTGTGTTTGGGGGAGGCTTTTAGTGCGCCATTGTATTGACTGAGCATGTCCCCTGTAAATTAATGGTTACTTTTAATAAATTAAATTTAACCTTGTGAGATGCTTATGGGAATGATTTTATGAACTACAAGTGATTTGAGTTGTGTGATAGGTATAGATATTAGTGAAGTTAATTTGGATTGGGTCCTTTCTATTTAATCAGTCCATTTATATTAAATTATGTATTTTATTTTATTGAGATATGTTCAATTCAATTACATTTAATTGTTTAATTGATTTTAATTGATATAAATATAATTTCAATTTCTTGTGATGCAATATTGGGTTCCAATAGAACATCATGGGAATGGTTTGAGGATTGAGATAGTGATGGAAATCAGTTTGAGATGATGTGATTGTTAGAACGTACATGGCCCAAGGCTTTTGTGTGGCTTGGACCATTGGTTGGGACACTCAATTGTCAGATAAAGAATATAGGGCATCAGGTTCTAGATGAGGATCATGTGATATGGGATGTCATGGCCATCAGATTGAGTGACATGGTTACAGGGGCACAAGGTATTGAGCTTGGTGTGTATTAGGTTCTAAATTTGTGATTTCCGCTCACTTGTATTGGACAAAGCATCATTTGGAGTCATGTGCACACAATTTGACTTATTCATTATGTGTTTTTACCACTTGTGTGGGTAGAGGACCCTAATAGATGTGTATTGTGAAAATGGATGGCATTTCTTATGAAAGAAAACCATGAGGATAGTGAGGATCCATCAGAAGATAGTGTTGAGGCTGTCAGATGTGATCTAAGGCTCACCATGCTTGAGGTCGTTGTTCCAATATCATTTTTGTGGATAGGAACCGCCATTCCTTATGGGGTAAAATATTGAGAAAATGGTAGTTACTATTTTAGGATAGATATCGATGTTCCTCATAATGTTTTTCATCAAGACAATGGGTGCTTTTGATCAGGGGTTCAAAGGACCAAGTTTCTATTTGAATGGGAATACCTTCGGCACATCGTTTACTCGGTAGAATTCAAGTGGTGACAGTTGGATTTTAGAGGTGGAACCTGGGGGTTCACTTGGGGCTATTTGAATTAAGAGGATTCCTTGAGATGTGATCTAAGTATCCTCTCCTCATTAGTTATTTTGATGATGCCTAATGTAGGTGATAGCTTTCTTGGGGTTGTTGACCACCTTGGAAGTTTGTGTTTACTTTAAAAATGTGCTTCTGTTTATTCATTTTTTTATAACTTGCTTAGTTGAAAATTTAAGGTTTTCACATGTGGGTGGTACACAAATGAGACTCATTCTCAAACCCTAAATGGGACCTTCAAGACATATGTAGACTTTATTCTTTTTTATTTGAGTAAAGGCATGTGTTCAAGAGTTGGATCATAGTGTCTGTTTGGTATGGGATGGAAGGCCATGGACCTTGTGATTCCACCCTCATATGGAGTTATCTTTTGAGAATTAATTTTTGTTTCATTTTTGTATCATCTTGTTAGGAATATGTATTACACTAAGGATAGCCATGGGAAACCCTTTACTACTTATTATATTGTATGACATATAATGGATACATGTTCTATTTTTAGTCACTAAAAATGTTATTCTTTCCCTGTTTATTTATTTCCTCTACTGTAGTTTAGATATTCTTCTGCTATTGTCTGTGATTTCTTGTGATTCCGCCATTGGCGAGTTACTAGTTTTGAGTTTTTGGGTCTTTTTATTCTACTTTTATATATATTATACCATTATTATATCATCACCATAGGGTATAGTCTCCCCACTATCACATCTTTACACCCTCACTTCTACTTGGAAGCATTTGGTGTTCAAGGAGGTGCTCTTAAGGCCAAGTGGAACTCATCCCTATTTCACTATTCGAGTGGTAATTCAGGTCAGGGCACTAAATTAATAAAATTATAGATATATCCAATTAATAAAAAAGTTCATTTTATAATTATTCATCTAATAAGTATTTGAAATTTTCTAATTAAATTAAATATAAATTTGAGTATCAAAATTTTAAATTTCAAAATATCTTTTTTATATTTAAAATTTCTTAAATTAAGATTAATTTTGTTAATTAAAATTAAATACACAAAGAGAAAAACCATTTATTAACACCCAATTATCAACATGGAGTTAACTTATTAGATAGTGAAATATAATTAATATAAATAAAAAATTGGTTATCATTACTCCCCCACACTTATTTTTTTCACTTTGGGAAAAAAATATATACAAATCAAATTCAACCGCTAAATACAAAGTAAGAAAATTTCTAAATTTATTTTCAAAATAAAATAAATCAAATACAATTCATGAAATCTATTATATTTTTATTTTTCTTATATTATATTCAAATTTGTTAAACTTCATTTATTAACCCTTGTGACGTGTAATAACCTACCTTCTAAATAACTTATGTCACTCATATCTTGAGTGTGAAATATAGAAAAAATCATAATAAACATAAAAATATGTTATTCATACCATATTATTGATTAAATATTAAATTATCCATAGAAGAAAAAAATGTGAATGTGTCGACATGATGATTTTAAAGGGGTTGCATTTAGAATTAGGTTCGTGAGTAGGTGTTTAAAAATTAAGGGTACAATGTGTAGGTTTTTCACTTAGAATAAAATTCACAAAGGATAAATCATAAATAATAAATATTCTTCATTCAAATCAACCAAATTAGAATCACCCAAATCAATTTCCACATTTCCAAGATAACCCCCCATGTTATAGAAAAATTAAGTACAAATAATTATTATTTCAATTATTTTCCATTTCTCTATTTAAAAATTTATTAAATAGGATATAAAAAGAATATATTGAATGAATGATTCACTTCCATTTTTCTTTGATTAGGGCCATGATTCATACAAATGAGAATAATGAATAATTCAATTCGCATTCTCAGTTTTTTACTATTATCAAGATAAAATAATTGGATTTACAATTTAATATACATGGACTACGTTTCTTCCCTAAAATGATAACACTAAAACATAATCTAATTTAACGTAACTCCTTTAAAAATATCACATCAAACTTCATAATTCTTCTACATTCAGTTTAAAATATTATCATTCAATGTATTCAAGAGTGAGGGTGGATGGGGAAAATGGGGTTTTAATGTGGCTATGTAACATCCCAGGTAAATAAAGAATATGAAATTTTCATATTTATTAATATTTGTGAATTAAATATTAATTGTACTTTAAAAGGGATGTTATATCCTATGGAATACCTGATACAAAAAAATAGGTTTCCTTGAAGACTTATGTTGCTCACAACGTTGAGTTATACTGAAAACTATTAATATAATATATTTATTTTAAATTTTAGTTAACGCCTAGTCATTGTAATGGAAGGAATGAACATAAATAACTACAATATGATTATACATATTTTTTAAATGTTTCTACATTTATCTAATAAATTTTAGAGCCATAAAATAAGAAATAATCCAATTTTAAGCATAAATACTCTATTATTCTTTTAGGAGTTGATTTACCACCTCTTGATGGAGAACCATTTTTAAATCTAGTTTTTTTCACCTTTATATGTTTTATTTGAAAAAAATAATATTATTATTTAGAATCTGTACATCAGAATTCACTTTGGGTAAATTTTTTGGTATTTTTCTGATAAAGTAAATTTTGTAATGAATAGTAAAAAATACCGCATTTTAATTCAAAACTGCCTTTTCATCTACTGTATTTATATGGTTATATTATATTTTTAAGTGGTTTTAAAGTTTAATTAGATTATATTTTTACCAATTATTCTAATTTTGGCCATTGGATGTAATTTCACTTTGAAATTTGATATAAATAAGTGTCAATCTTTTGATAGTTATTATTTATTAAAAACATGCTTTTGGTTGTGACAACAAGAATTAATTTTAAATTAATTTCTGCCACTTCATTGTTTTGAATTTGGAGAAATTTATTAAATATTTTTAATAATGAGTTTTAAATTTCACTACTAGAAAATCTGGTTTTGGAGGCGGGGCACCTATAGCGGCCGCCAAATTGCAGCCGCTACAATTTTTCCTAAAAAAACCCCTATTTTTTCCTCCCTACCCTCCCTCCCCTCCCAGACCTCGCGACCCCCCCTTCCCTGACCCCGCAACCCCGACCCCGACCCCCGGCGACCCTCCCCAACCCCGGCGACCCCGACCCCGCCGGCGACCCCGTCCCCGTCGACCCCGACCCGTGACCCCCGACCTCCCGGCGACCCCGGCGACCGGATCCCCGGCGACCCGACCCCCGGAGACCCCGACCCCTAGCGATCCCCACCCCCTTGCCTCCGTGTTGCGCCACCGACAACCCCGGAAACCCCCACTGCCTTGCCTCCACGCTGCGCCCCCGTGACCCCGACACCCCATGCCCGCGCTGCACCCCGGCGACCCCCACCGCCTTGCCTCCGCGCTGCGCCCCCGTGACCACGACACCCCTGTGACCCGGCAACCCCCACCCCTGCCCGCGCTGCACCTTTGGACATCCCCGCCGACGCCATCCCCTCGCAGCCCCGTTGCATCCCTCCGGAAAGTCCTCCTGCCTCCGTTGGACCCTTCTGGTCCATTGTGCCCCGCCGTGTAGAACCCTCCACGATTCTTCCAACAGTTCCGCTCCTTTCCAGTCCGGTCGTCGAACCTCTGTCGTCAAGTAATTGCGCCATCATGGATCCGCAATCGAGTCAGACCCCATTACCCGTGGTTGAGTCCTCCATAGGTAATGTTTTTTATCCAAATTTGGTTTTTAAATTTTAATGATATGTGTTTTTTTTAGAATTTAAATAAGATATTTCACTTTTGATTTCTATTAAATACAGATATGGATAGAAGTTGGATTGATATGCAAGATATATTTTCAGCTGAATATTATGAGGGGATTAAGCAATTTATGGATTTCACCAACAAATTTCAAAGCGATATGATTTGTTGTCCATGCAGAAAATGTGAAAATAGATATCTCTTCAAACGAGATAGTGTTAGAGAACATTTGTTTTTGAATGGGTTTTTTAAAAACTATAAGACATGGACGCATCATGGAGAAGATTTTGTATCATGTCATCGCTCAAAAAATATTCATATGAATGTTGATTTGAGAAAAGTTGATCTGATGAACATAATGATGAATGATATGATGCGTCAGTTTCAATCTAAAGGCAGTAATGTTGTAAATGACAACGTTGGATTGAGTAATCCTCGTTCTTCTGCAGATGGAGAAGCATTGAAATTATTTGAAATTATTGACGATGCACGTACTGAATTATATCCTGGATGCACTTAATTTATTAAACTGTCATTCATCGTTGAATTGTTACACCAGAAGGCCTTGAATCAGTGGTTAGACACCTCATTCGACATGTTGTTGGTATTATTGAAGAAGGTACTCCCTACTAGAGCGAAGATTCCGGAGTCATTCTATCAACCTCGCAAGTTAATCGATTATATTGGTTTTACATATGATACAATTGATGCGTGTCGCAATAATTTTATGTTGTTCAGAAAAGAGAATGTGCAATTAAATAATTGTACTCTTTACTATACATCCAGGTGGAAGACCAATGAGATTAATCAACATAGTCAGATTCTTCCTGGGAGAGTCTTGAATCAAGGGAACAAAGTTTCCGCTAAACAGATGCGTTATTTCCCACTGAAACCGAGACTGAAGATATTCTTCTTGTCCACTAAAATTGCTAAATTGATGACTTGGAATTCATAGAGAAAGAAAGAGGTTGATAAATTAATTCACCCAGCAGATTCTTTGGCATGGAAAGAGTTTGATCAGAGACACCCAGACTTTTCCCGAGATGATCGTAATATTCGACTGGGTTTTGTATCAGATGTTTTTAACCCATTTAGGTCCATGGTTGGTGCGACACATAGTACATGGACAGTGGTGTTAATTCCATACAACATTCCCCCATGGGTATGTATGATGCAACCTTTTTTGTTACTATCAATTCTAATTGATGGACCGAGAGGACCTGGTGATAAAATCGATGTTTATATGCAACCTTTGATTGATGAGCTGCAAGAATTTTGGGCCGATGGTGTAATAACTTTTGACTCGGCAGCAAATGAAATTTTTAGACTTCGGTCCGATTGGTTATGGACAATTAATGATTTCCCATCGTATTCTAACTTATCAGGATGGAGTACAAAAGGAGAATTTTCTTTCCCTTGTTGTAATAAGAGTAAGAAATATATATGGCTTAAGCACTGTTGAAAGTGGTCATATCTTGGTCACAGACACTTTCTTCCTCCATTGCACAAGTTTAGAAAAGACCGTGTATCGTTTGATGGGAATAGAGAGTTTGACCCATCACCACAAATACTGTCTGGGGTTAAAATATGTGCACAACTTGATGAAGAAAACATCCATACAATGTATGATTTTAAAGATTTATTGGTTCTTGCATTGCCTTCTATTCCTGCTACAAATAGTCAGTGAAGTCATAATTGGAAGAAACGAAGTATTTTTTTTGAGTTGTCTTATTGGAAATATAATATTTTAAGGCATAATTTAGATGTGATGCACATTGAAAAAAATGTATGTGATAATATTTTGTGCACCATTTTAGGCGTCAAGGGGAAATCAAAGGATAGTGCTAATGCTCGACGTGATTTGCAAGAAATGGGATTGAGAAAACCTTTACATTTACAGCTGGGTGAAGGTAATCGGGCATACATGCCTGTTGCACGGTACAAAATGAGTAAAAAAGAGAAACAAACATTTATATCAATTTTGATGACTTTTAAGGTGCCAGATGGTTATTGCTCTAATATTTATAAGCGCATGAATATGACGAGCATGACATTACAGGGTTTGAAAAGTCACGATAATCATATTCTTCTTCAACAGTTAATTCCTATAGCAATTTGTGATTGCTTACCTTCCCAGGTTGTTGAGCCGTTGATTGGAGTTTCTAATTTTTGAAGACAGCTCTGTTCTAGGAATCATCGCATGAGTGATTTAAAAAAGCTACAGGATAAGATTGTACTTGCACTATGTCACCTAGAAAAACTCTTTCCGCCGTCTTTTTTTGATTTCATGGTTCACTTGACCATGCATTTAACTGGTGAAGTCGTTACTGGAGGTCCCGTGCAATTCAGGTGGATGTATCCAATAGAGCGATACTTAAATACATTGAAATTCTATGTGCGCAACAAATCTCGTCCAGAAGCATCAATTGCCAAGGGATATTTAATGGATGAGTGTAATAATTTCTATGCTTCATATATTGATGAGGTTGAAACAAAGATAGATAAACCGTCCCAGACTGACGAGGGTCCAATTAGAGAAGGAATAACATTTGATATACGGAACAACGAGTGGGTTCAATCTCATCGATATGTTTTGTTCAACACTCCATCAGTTATTCCATTGATACAGTAAGTTTCATAGTTGATGTGTATTTTGTTTCTATATTTATTTTATTGCTTACCTTATATTGTGTTGTGATTTAGGATTCATATTGCTGAGTTGAAACGTGAAAGGCCCCGTGCAACTGAGTATCAAATCCAAAAACATCATTTCAACACATTTCATGAGTGGTTCAAGACTCATGTACGTATAATTGATTTAATATTTTTATAGTGCAACTAAGTTTTATTTTCACAATCCTTTATCCATTAAATTATATATGTGAAATTTGCAGATTCAAAAGTTACATGATTTAACCCAGCATGTGAGCAAAGAACTCAACCAACTAGCTGATGGTCCATTTATTACAGCCCGTCGCTACAAGTCTTTGGATGATAACGGATTCCGATTTCGTATTAGCGATGTTGAAATGAACCGAGCCACACAATAGTGGAATTGGTTGTTCTTTTGTTGGTGCGGGTTATTATTATGGATTTTTGAGAGATATTATTGAGGTTATTTATGACCATGGCTTAACACACATATTGTTAATGTGTGATTGGGTCGATCCAGTTCGTGGAACGAAAGTTGATAACTTCCAATTTACATTAGTAAACATTAACAATATGCTATATAAAGATGACCGGGTTAGCAATGATCCCTTCATACTGACATCAGAGGAAGAACAAATTTACTTTTTCGCCAATGATTTTGATTGGAAAGTTGTCATGAAAATGTCTAGAAGAGGGGTTTTTACGATTGACCAAGAGGAACCTGAAGTTGTCGCATTTCCTGATCAAACACTTGACAAAACAACAGTAGCTGTACGAGATGAAGATATACAATGGACCAGAGAGACAGTTGAAGGAGATACGATAGACTTTCATGATTAGTGGAAATTGAAATTATATTCCTAGTTATTATTTGTAAAAATATTTATGAGTTATATATGTATAAAAATTGCTTGATTTAACTATAATTTCTTTTAATGTAGGTATGTCACAGGGTGGTCACAGTGGTTCACCTGATGTTGTTGGTATGTATGTTTTCATTTTTCTAAATTAATTGATTGCAATTTTAGGTTTATATTTACCTAACTATTTCTAATTATTAATTTATATTGTAATTGAATTATGAATTTATGTTTATTAGGATCTAATGCTTCTTCCAGCAGACGCAGGGGTCCTGGTAGAGGGGTTCGATCCTGGAACTCTGGAGCCCGATTGGATGTGTTATTTGACGACATATTTCATCCAGTTAGAGATGGTGCTACTGCATTGAGTCGTTAGTTTGGGCATATGATACCAGACTCACACAGATTCCCTCTGACAACTCGTGACTGGAGTTCTTTCCCTCAGGATACGATTGACAGATTATGGAGGGAGGTTCAAGTAAATTCAATGTTTAATTTTTCATGATATTGCTATTATTATTGTCCCATTTACTGACAATATTTTTAACAGGATAATTTGACATCCTGTCCAGATGAGTTTTGGGATGTTTGTATTTCCAAATGCCGAAAATTATGGAAGGATTACAAGTCAAGGGTGAAGAGAGATCACTGGACAACATTTGTGGGTGTGCCAGACATTCTACAGAGAGTCCCTCCGGGCATTCTTCCTGCGTAGTGGCAGGATTTGGTTGCGTTTTGGTCGAGTGAGGCAGCGATGGTAAGATTTATTACTTTTAATCTATAAATGACTAATTTTTCAAATTTATATTAACTAAATACATTGAATGTAGACCGAGTCTTCTCGTCATTCACATAATTGAGTGATGCAGGCCACGCCTTCCAGACTTGGCACTAGACATGTGTCACAGCTCAGACATGATGTAAGTTCAGAATTCACTATTTCATTCATATTTTAAAAATATTTTATATAACATGGTGAACTCATTTATTATAGTTACACCAACGCAGCGAGCCAATCGATCAGATGTCCATATAGATGAGGACTCGTAGGGTGGGTGATCTCGATGTTGCCGGTGTTATAGTAAGAAAATTATTTACTAATTAATAAATGTATTTTTTATTTTATATAAATTATTCATATTTATTCATTGATTCATTATATTCTACAGGCTCAGTTTGACGCTCAGTTAGCAGAGTTTCCAGAGGAGAAACGGCGTAGTATTGTGCGTAGAGATGAAATATTTCACTGTGTCATGGGGTGTGACGGTCATGATTATTCTTTGACTTATGGTGGTGGTGTTCCACGACGTGCAGTTGTTAGAGCAGATGTGATGGGTGCATGTAGAGAGTCACGGATGCGCACACAGGCTGAGATAGATGCTTCCATGCAGGATATGTAGCGCAATTTTGATTCATAGTTTCAGTAGTTACGTGCAGAGTATGAGGAGAGGTTGTCACAGATGTCATCATGTATCGATGAAATGACGACGCAACAAGTGGCGCCACAGGTAAACAATAAAACAAACCATACTCAGATTGAATTTTATTGAAATGTTTAAGATACATAATATTGATATATATTGTAGGCTCCGAATACATATGGTGGACATCCCAGTGATATTGGTGTTCCAGATGAGAATGAACCCCATGCGTGAGGTAATTTCATTTGTCTTGATGAATTCTTTAGAATTTTTTATATACTTGATGAATATAATTTTCCTTTTTTACCTAGATTAGTTTGTTTTAATATTTGTGGATGACATATTCGTGCACTCCAAGAGTGACTATGATCATACCCAACATCCTGACATTTTACAAATTACACTTATTGAATATACGTCAAGTTATATATATGTCAGTTTTGTATTGATTATAGTTATTGGGTCAAATAATTTCAGAGGAAGGTGTGTCAGTGGATGGGGAGAAACTCCAGACAGTTTTTTCTTGGGAGAAGACCAAGAACTCTTTAAATATTTTTATCTTTTTAGGGTGAGTGAATTGTGATGTGCACGAGCAGACGGCACGTCAATCGGACGTGCGGTCTGTGCGGTAGGGCTCATTATGCGTTCTTTAAGTGTTGCACGTGCTTGATAAACGCACGTGGGGGTCCAAATGGGCCAAACGAATTCCGAATGGCCTGAAATCGGATGACATCAAAGGGTAAGTGAATTTTGATGTGGTCGAGCAGACGACACGTCAATCGGACGTGTCGTGTGCCCGCGGTGACCAAGAACGCCATTCTGGTGTCATAAACGGCCAAAACGGGCGTCTAACGGTCAAACTCATAGAGGACGACATCGGATTGACCTGAAATCATAGGAAAACAATAAAATTATTATTCGTGATGTTCACGTGGAGACGACACGTCAATCAGACATGCGGTCTGCGCGGTAGGCCTCATTATGCGTTCTTTAAGTGTTTCGCGCGCTTGATAAATGCACGTGGGGGGGGTCCAAACGGGACGAACGAAGTCCGAATGGCCTGAAATAGGATGACATCAATGGTTGAGTGAATTTTGATGTGGTCGAGTAGACGACACGTCAATCGGACGTGCCGTGTGCCCGCGGTGACCGGGAACGCCGTTCTGGTGTCATAAACGGCCAAAATGGACGTCTAACGGTCAAACTCATAGCGGACGACATAGTATTGACCTGAAATCACAGGAAAAAAAATCCAATTATTATTCGCGACGTGCACGCGTAGACGGTACATCAATCGGACGTGTGGTCTGCGCCGTAGGGCTCATTATGCGTTCTTTAAGTGTTGTGTGCGCTTCATAAACGAGTGGGGGGGGTCCAAACGGCCCGAACGAAGTCCGAATGGCCTGAAATTGGACGACATCAAAGGGTGAGTAAATTTTGATGTGGTTGAGTAGACGGAATGTCAATCGGACATGTCGTGTGCCCACGGTGACCGGGAACGCCGTTCTGGTGTCATAAACGGCCAAAATGGGCGTCTAACGGTCAAACTCATAGCGGACGACATCGGATTGACCTGAAATCCCAGGAAAACAATCAAATTATTATTCATGATGTGCACGCATAGACGGAATGTCAATCGGATGTGCGGTCTGCGCGGTAGGGCTCATTATGCGTTCTTTAAGTGTTGTGCGCGCTTGATAAACGCGTGTGGGGGAGTCCAAACAGGCCTAACGAAGTCCGAATCGCCTGAAATCGGATGACATCAAAGGGTTAGTGAATTTTGATGTGGTCGAGTAGAAATACGTTAATCGGACATTCCGTGTGCCCGCGGTGACCGGGAACGCCGTTTTGGTGTCACAAACGGCCAAAACGGGCGTCTAACGGTCAAAGTCATAGTGAACGACATCAGATTGACCTGAAATCCCAGGAAAAAAAATCCAATTATTATTCGCGACATGCACGTGCAGACGTCACGTAAATCGGATGTTCGGTTTGCGTGGTAGGGCTCATAATGCGTTCTTTAAGTGTTGCGCGCCCTTGATAAACGCGCGTGGGGGGTCCAAACAGGCCGAACGAAGTCCGAATGGCCTGAAATTGGATGACATCAAAGGATGAGTGAATTGTGATGTGTTTGAGTAGACGGAACGTCCATCGGACATGCCATGTGCCCGCGGTAACCGAGAACGCCATTCTGGTGTCATAAACAGCAAAAACGTGCGTCTAACGGTCAAACTCATAGCGGACGACATCGGATTGACCTGAAATCCTAGGAAAACAATCCAATTATTATTCGCGACGTGCACGTGCAGACGGCACGTCAATCAGACGTGTGGTCTGCGCGGTAGGGCTCATTACACGTTCTTTAAGTGTTGCACGCGCTTGATAAATGCGCGTGGGGGGGTCCAAATGGGCCGAACGAAGTCCGAATGGCCTGAAATCAGACGACATAAAAGGGTGAGTGAATTGTGATGTGGTCGAGCAGAAGGCACATCAATCGGACGTGCCGTGTGCCCGCGGTGACCGGGAACGCTGTTCTGGTGTCATAAATGGCCAAAACAGGCGTCTAACGGTAAACTCATAGCGGACAACATCGGATTGACCTAAAATCCCAGCACAACAATCCAATTATTATTCGCGACGTGCACGCGCAGACAGCATGTCAATCAGACGTGCAGTCTGTGCGGTAGGGCTCATTATGTGTTCTTTAAGTGTTGTGCGCGCTTGATAAACGCGCATGGGGGTCCAAATGGGCCGAACAAAGTCCGAATGGCCTGAAATAGGACGAAATCAAAGGTTGAGTGAATTTTGATGTGGTCAAGAAGACGGCACATCAATCGGATGTTTCGTGTGCCCGCAGTGACCGGGAACGCCGTTCTGGTGTCACAAACGGCCAAAACGGGCGTCTAATGGTCAAACTCATAAAAGACGACATCGTATTGACCTGAAATCCCAGGAAAACAATTCAATTCTTATTCGCGACGTGCATGCGCAGACGGCACGTCAATCAGACGTGCGGTCTGCGCGGTAGGGCTCATTATGCATTCTTTAAGTGTTGCGCGTGCTTGATAAACGTGCGTGGGGGGGTCCAAACGGGCTGAACGAAGTCCGAATGGCCTGAAATCGGACAACATCAAAGGGTGAGTGAATTGTGATGTGGTCGAGCAGACGGTACGTCAATCGGACGTGTCGTGTGCCCACGGTGACCGGGAACGCCGTTCTGGTGTTATAAACGGCCAAAACGAGCGTCTAACGGTCTAACTCATAGCGGACGACATCGGATTGACTTGAAATCATAGGACAACAATCCAATTATTATTCTCAACATGCACACGTAGATGGCACATCAATCGGACATGTGGTCTGCGTCGTACGGCTCATTATGCGTTCTTTAAGTGTTGCGTGCGCTTGATAAAAGAGCATGGGGGGTCCAAACGGGCCGAACGAAGTCCAAATGGCCTGAAATCAGATGACATCAAAGGGTGTGTGAATTGTGATGTGGTCGAGTAGACGGTACGTCAATCGGACTTGCTGTGTGCCCGTGGTGACCGGGAAAGCCGTTCTGGTGTCATAAACAGCCAAAACGGACGTCTAACGGTCAAACTCATAGAGGACGACATCGGATTGACCTGAAATCACAATACAACAATCCCATTATTAATCACAACATGCACGCATAGACGGAACGTCAATCGGACATGCGGTCTGTGCGGTAGGGCTCATTAAGCGTTCTTTAAGTGTTGCGCGCGCTTGATAAACGCGCGTGGGGGGTCCAAATGGGTCGAACAAAGTCCGAATGGCCTGAAATCAGATGACTTCAAAGGGTGAGTGAATTGTGATGTGGTCGAGTAGAAAGAACTTCAATCGTACGTGGCGTGTGCCCGCGGTGACCGGGAATGCCGTTCTGGTGTCATAAACGGCCAAAACGGGCGTCTAATGGTCAAACTCATAGCGGACGACATCGGATTGACCTGAAATCACAGGACAACAATCCAATTATTATTTGTGACGTGCATGCGTAGACAGAACATCAATCATACGTTCGGTCTGCGCCATAGGGCTCATTATGCGTTTTTTAAGTGTTGTGTGCGCTTGATAAATGTGCGTGGGTGGGTCTAAACGGGCCAAACGAATTCCGAATGGCTTGAAATCGGACGTCATCAAAGGGTGAGTGAATTTTGATGTGGTCGAGCAGAAGGCACGTGAATCGGATGTTCTGTGTGACCGTGGTGATCGAAAATGCTGTTCTGGTGTCATAAACGACCAAAACGGGCGTATAACGGTCAAACTCATAGCGGACGACATCAGATTGACCTGAAATCACAGAACAACAATCAAATTAGAACAATATAATTAATGATTTTAAAATTTTAAAACGGTAATCAAAATTATGAATATTATTTTGAAAATCAAATACTTTAGATCTGTTAGAGTAAGTTTGATGTTAAATATTTGTTTTCTAGGTTTTATTCGGTACTATGTTTGTTATTAAATTTTCTTATGCAGTTATATGTGATGATGGATGCGGAGATTGGAAGATGACAGTCGGGATTTATTTGGGTATATTAATGTATAATTGAATTTTTTTTAAATAAAATTAAAATTTAATAGCGGCCGCCTTCTGGCAGCCGCTAAAGCCCATCCCGGCTTGCCTACAGCGTCCACCAAATGGAGGTCACTGATAGTAACAGCGATGGGGCAAAAGCGGCCGCCGTTTGGAGGCTGCTATAGTCATTTAGTGACGGATTTTTGCGGCCCCTAAAGGTCATTATTGTACTAGTGTTTTGTAAATAGATCGATTTTATTTTTAGACATTATGAATGTTTACTTCAGTAAATATTTTATTTACCTTAGTTAAAGCCTAAATCTGGTAAATAAGGGTAAGTAATAATATTATAATAATAGTAAAATACACTTAAACTTGTCATAAACCTATTGGATGTGATATTGTAGACTAAGAGAATCTGTGGGTTAATTTGGGGACCCAATGAAGCCACTTATGGGTGATAATGACACTTTATATTAATTAATTTAAAGTAAAGACAAAAATTACATAAACATATATCTTTTAGTAAATCAATATTTACAAGGAGTTATATAATTTATCTCTTCTACTATAAATATTAATTTTAAATCTACAAATATTTCCTAAATAATGGTATTTTATTTATAATTTTTAGGCTTCAAATAAATAAAATTATTTATGACACAATGATAATGCAGTGATTACCTTATTAATGAATGATTTAAATAAATGAGATTATAAAATTTAAAAAAATATCAAAAACCTATAAAATTATTATTTTATGATTTTATTTATAACAATATTTATCTTATATTAGAATTTAATTATTTTGGACCTTTTGAAACAGATAATGATTTTATAATAAAATAATAATTTCAAACTTCCTTAAAGAGCCCCTCCTCGCCCTTATAAAAGCACACTAACTATAACCCAATACACACACTTCTAAATCCCCTTGGATCATCCAAAATCTTCTCCAATAATCTCCCAAAAACCCAATCTTCCATCTATAAGCCTTACCTTAGGCATAAGGCACTTCAAGAAAGCCATTTGGTTCAAACCAAAGGGAGCTAGATGATTTAAAAGCAACTTATTTCCTCAAGTTCTGTTATTTTATTTTACTTATTCACTCAAAATGATCTTATTATTCTTTTTTTTACATTAAAACACTAGTATCCTCAATATACATGGTTTTTTATGAGATTTATTCATACTACACTTCCACACACCTTCATCTAATGGATACAAACATGTTGTTTCTGTGGACGGCGAACTACTACCTCACAAAACGGTGATTGTTCAAATATCTCCAACCACCACTCATGGTGTCCATTATGATGGAACTATATTTATTTATGATATATTTTATATTTATATTATCCCAATACTTATTAATTTTTCATTTATAGCATACCTTTATGGTTTCCATAATGGGTAAACGCGATAATTTCATTTGAGGAAATGCGGACTACCGCCCCTTCAAAGTGATATGACTCGTTCATTACATATGTGGAACATATAAAGGATAGAGTTAATGAAATTATATATGATATTATACTATAATTATAATATACCTATATATAATTATGTTTTCATTCCATTAAATATGAAATAGAAATGAAAGTAGCGTTCATGTGTACGTATGTCTTATCGTCTCCAGGAACGGTGCATTTCATTTATTATCCCCAAATGATATATACTATTATAAATGCATATATATAAAAAATATGTATGATATATATTATAACTAAATCATGAAAATCATTCTGGAGATAATGTAATTTTGATCACAGGGACAACTTGTAATTATAAGAAGTTCATTTTTGACTCAAGTACCAAATCTCGGAAAAATTAATGTTATTAACATAAATGATTATGTAATATTTATAAAATAGTAATAAGTGATATAAAATGAATAATAAATATGAAAAATTTTCGAAAGCAAGTATAAATTAACTTTATTTTTGTATTCAGGAAATTAAAGAACGAACGAGTCAAGTCGGACACGTGGTAAGAGATTTTGTCTCAATCTCCTTTCATTGAGGAATATTTTGATTTATACACAACTTTATTTTATATGGTGTATAAACCCCATTGACTTTTAATTTCATTAAAATTTAATCTTTTCTCTATGAATAATTTTACTAAATGACAAAAAAATGTTTGTTTTTAATGTACGTGGTGACAACAATATTTCTACTACTGTGAGAATTATTTGATATTTGGCTTCCTTAACAAGCCATAATGTTTTTCAAAATAGAAATAAATACCATATACTATTTTTACATATTTTTCAATTGAAAATGGGTTTGATAATGGATTTATTATTTCAATAATTTCAATGTGGAAATGTTTTCTTTCCTTTATGCTTATGTTATGTGTTATGATTATGTTACGATTCTTGAGCATTGTTTATGTATATGGGTGGTTCCATGATAAATCTTGGATGGATGAGCCCGAGATATCTATCCCATGCATTGTGTAACATGAAGGACGTAAATGTTAATTTTTCTCCTAAGAGATTTATTGAATATATTGTGATGGTTATTCCAACGTAACTCACTATGTAGTTGTGATAGCTACAATGTAAGTATGATATGGATGCCACAAGTTACCTTTATTATTTCTAATTTCTATGTATTATTCATAAACATTATGATTTCTTGAGGTATGTAAAATAGCTAATGTTTTCAATGTGTTGATGGAAAAATGTTTTCTTTCATTGTTTTATAACTATTACTGAGATTTTTATGCTCATCCCAAGTTTTTGAAATATTTTTCACAGGACTTAAAGATGAATGGGGTCAAGGTTGGGATCAAGGAAAAGTCATGCTATCTAAAACATAGAACTATACATGGATCTTTTTTTCAAGATTCTTTATTTTTTTCAATGGATATTATGTATAAGTTCCTACATGTAATATTTAAATTTTTATGTATATGTTATGCCCTAATTCTCTAATGCTCTAAACATGAAAAGATCATTGATATGAATTATTAACTTAATTCAAGATTATGTAATGTTTAAAGTTGGGTCCTTATAGTTGGTATCAAAGGTTGGTTTAGATAACTTTAGGAGTTATAATATTGTTAAATTAATATCCATAAATTAATTTTAATTGATGGTAAGTTTGATATGATATAGAATTTATAGATTACCATGTTTCTTCGCCTAAATGTTTCTGTGTTTAGAATGGTTTTCTGCAGAAGAAATAAGGAAGCTATGATGGGAGACATTAGGAGGAAGACAACCTTCCAAATAAACAACCTGAGATGGTCAGAATCGGAACTGAATAGTTTGTTACAGTGATGACACAGTTGAATCAGGCAATAAATGGTGGTGGTATCTATACACGAGATTAGCTAGATCAACCACAGTGGAACATATCAATTGTGGAGGATTTCATGAGGCATCATTCCTCGTAATTCATAGGATCATCTGACCCTTTTCTAGATGAAGGGGGGATTAAATCACTAAAAACTATTGTCGATGTCATGGGGTGTTTATAACATCAAAAGGTTGGTCTCTCTATTTACCATTTTCAAGGTGAAGTTGATCAGTGGTGGTCGATGGTGAAAAATATCAGGGATATTGATGAGATTTATTCTCTTGATTGGGATGAATTCAAAGTTATGTTTCTTGGGAAATATTTTACTAAGGTTTTTCTTCTTATGATAGAAAAAAATCTTGTAATTGAGGTGGGAGGATGACATTGTGGCTACTTATGAACCAAAATTCACTTGACTGGTAAGGTATGCTCCAAATTTCATATGAGATCTTGATAGTAAAATCAATCGTTTTTACTCAGGATTAAGCACAAAGTATCAAAGGGATTTATATTCCCATGAGTTCAAAAGTTATGAATTTTTTTTGATGTACAGAGTAGGTGTAAATGGAGTTTTTCGATGATCATTTTTTCTTTGAAAAACAACATAATAAGAGGTCAAAGTGGTATATGAAAGGGAATAACTCTTCAAAAAAGTCTTATGGTAAGAAACTTAAGTTTACAGTTTGTGAAAATTGTCGTCAAAAGCACACTAGGGAATATATTTTGAATTATATTAAGTGATACTGATGTGGTAAAATGGATAATAAGGCTTTTAATTTCACTAAAAAGATCATGGTAATGGTAAGACAAAATCTGATTTATAGTCAGTAAAATGTTTTTGTGCAATGAAATGGGTCATTATGAAAATGAGTGTCCAAGAAAGAACTCAACTGAGAGAAATCATCCAGACTACAAGCAGAAAGGGGTGGTAAAATCTTTTTTAACTACTTCAACAGATATTGGGCCATCCAATAAGGTAGTATCAGGTACACTATTTGTTTCTTCAAATTATGCCAATGTGTTATTTGATTAAGGGTCTACACATTCTTTCATTTCTATGAAATTTTCGAGTAAATTGGTAACTCTATCTCAAGATATGAATCCTGAACTTATATTAAAAATACATGGAGGAAATATTGAGACAAAGAGAAATCATTCGAACCTTCACGTACTTGTGTGTATAAAAAAATATTCCTGCAAACCATATCGTTTTTCCTCTAGTAGAGTTTGATGTTATTTAGTGTGTGGATTGACATTGTATTTATCAACCTAATATTGATTACATAGTTTAAGAGGTTTCCTTTCAGAAAGATTTTCAGTTTGTGTATAGAAATGAACCCTTACTTTTGGTAACATGTCAGGAAGCTGAGAAACTAGTAAAATATGGAAATGAATGTTACCTTGCACATATTATTGAAAACAAAGGAACTGTTCAGATTATTGATGTGCCAATGGTAAATGAGTATCTTGATGTTTTTTCTAAATAGTTTTCTACTATAATACTTTATCAGGAAGTTGAATTTACTATTCAATTAGTTCCTGATACTAAGACAATTTCAAAACCCCCTTATCGAATGGATCAAATTGATCTTTTAGAGTTAAAAAAGAAATTGTAGAAGTTATTAGATAAAGGTTTCATTCGACCTAGAACATCATCATGGGGTGATCCTGTCCTGTTTGTTAAAAAGAATGATTGTTCAATGAGACTTTGCATTGAATATAGAGCCTTGAATAACATCATTATTAAGAAAAAGTATCATTTTCCTTATACCGATGATTTGTTCGATCAGCACTTAAGAGATCAGTATTTTTCGATGAAATACTTGAGATTGTGGTACCATCAGTTGAAAGTAAAGGATGTAGACATTACGAAGACCTCATTTCGTACAAGATATGACCATTATGAATTTGTATTTATTCTGTTTGGGTTAACCAATGCACCTACTTTATTCATGAATATAATTAATAGAATTTTTTGTGAGTTCTTGGATAAGTTTTTGGTGGTGTTCATGGATGATATTTTTGTTTTTTAAAAAAATAATGAGGAACATGAAAGTTATTTAAGGTTTTCCTTGAAATCTGTAAAAGAAAATAAACTGTATGGGAAATTCAGCTAGTGTGAGTTTTGGTTACAAAAATAATCATTCCTTGGTCATATTGTCTAAAAAATGGCATAACGGTTGATCTAGCTAAAAAAATTGTGGAAGAATGGCTAAGACCCACAAATATAACTAAGATTCATATTTTTCTTGGTTTGGCAGGTTATTACCAGAAGCTTGTTAAAAGCTTTGCATGGTTATCTAGCCCACTGGAAAAGTTAACTCAAAAAGGTGTTAAGTTCATTTGGACAAAAGAATGTGATTATTGATTTTAGGAATTGAAAATAAGATTGGTGAATTCTCTAGTTTTGGAACTGACTTCCAAAAATGGTGAGCTTTTTATCTACAGTGATGCTTCGTTGAAAGGAATTAGTTTTTTTCTAATGAAGACTGATCAGTTAATGGCATATGCTTCACATCAGTTGAAACCTCATGAGTTAAATTACCCTACACATGATTCGGAATTAGCTGCTATTGTTTTTTATTTAAAAATTCGTATACATCATCTGTATGGAGTAAAATGTGAAATATATACTGACCAAAAACGTTTGAAGTAAATATTCACTCAGAAATAATAAAACATGAGATAGGGGAGATACCTATAATTAATCAAGGATTATGATTGCACGATTCATTACCATCTAGGAAAGGAAAATAAAGTGGTTGGTTCTTTGAATAAAAAATGTAATGCTACATTAACCTTGTAACGTTTGGAAAAAGATCCTTTGATTAAAGATTTTATGAAATTTGGAATAGAATTTTTTGGTGTAGGAAATTCCTCTTTCTTGTTTCAGGTGTCAGTAAAATCATCTCTATCAGATAGAATTAAGCAAGCATAGAAGAAAGACAGTGAGTTGCAGAAAAAGGTAGAGTTGGTTTAGAAGGGTAAGTTGCCTAATTTTAACATTGATAATGATAGTATTTTGAGATTTGGGAAGAGATTGTTTGTGCCTTGTGATTCAAAGTTGAAGAATTTGTTTTTATGTGAAGCACGTAGTTCTCTATTTTTTGTTCATCCAAGTAGTACTAAGATGTACAGAGATCTTCTGAAGTATTACTGGTGGGATGAAATGAAAAGAGTTATTGCTGACTTTACTATGAAGTTTTTGACTTGTCAATAGGTTAAAGAAGATCAAAAGTTACTAAAAGGGATACTTCAGCCTTTACCGGTTCCGGTGTGGAAATGGAAAAATATATCCAGGGACTTCGTTGTGGGATTACAGAAGACATCTCGAGGCAATAATGCAATCTGGGTTATTATTGATTGATTAACTGAAACTCCTCATTTTCTTCCTATTGGAGATACTTTGTATCTAGATCAACATTCTTGGTTTTATCTTAAAGAGATAGTCAGGTTGCATGGAGTTCCACTATCCACTGTATCTGATCTTGATCCAAGGTTTATTTTTAACTTTGGGAAAGGCCTTCAGAATTCATTGGGTACTGAATTAAAATTTAGTACAAATTTTCATCCTTAATAAAATGGGTAATCAGAACGAATAATTCAGACCTTGGAGGATATGCTATGTTCTTGTTCAATGGATTACCATGGAAGTTGGGACCAACATCTTTATTTGGTTGAATTTTCTTATAATAACAATTTTCATTCTAGTATACATATTTCTCTATTTGAGGCATTATATGGGAAGCGATGTTGAACTCCAGCTTTTTGGGATGATATATATGAAAGGAAGTTGATGGGACTAGAATTGGAAGAAGAGATGGTAGAAAAGGTTCAGTTGATTTAGAAGAATATGAGTACAGCTCAGAGCAGGCAGAAATGTTACGCGGATAACCAGAGGAAGGATCTTTCTTTCGAGGTTTTTGATCATGTCTTTCTGAAAGTTTCCCCCTGGAAAAGTGTGATGTGTTTTGGTAAGAAGGGAAAGATGAGTCCGAGTTTCATTGGACCCTATGAAATCTGGGAGAAATTTGGATAAGTTTCCTAAAAAGTGGATTTACATCCAAGTTTATCCTAGGTATACAATGTTTTTCATGTTTCAATGTTAACAAAGTATATGCCAGATCTGTCTCATGTATTGAGTCCATATATAGTTCAATTGGAAGAGAATCATTCTTATGAGGAACAACCAGTTCGGATTCTTGACTGATGATAGAAAGTGTTGAGTAATAATGTAATCCATCAGGTAAAAGTTTTTTGGAAAAACCATATGGTTGAAGAGGCAACGTGGGAATCCGAAAATCCTACGAGGGATAAATACTCCCATTTATTTGATAAATGAATAAAATTGTGAGGATGCAATTTTTAAAAGGGGGGAAGGATGTAACATCCCACATAAATAAAGAATATGACATTTCAATATTTATTAATAGTTGTAAATTAAATATTAATTTTACTTTAAAGGGGATTCTATGTTCGATGGCGTACCTAATATGCAACAATTGGTTTCTTTGAAAACTTACGTTGAACACGACGTTGAGTTATACTAAAAAATATTATTATAATATTATTATTTTAAATGGTAGTTAACGCCTAAGAATTTTAATGGGGATAATGAACAGAACTAACTTCAACATTATTATAAATGTTTTTTATATTCTTTTAAATTTATCCAATAAATTTTAGTGGCTTAAAATAAAAAAGAATCCAATTTTAAGCATAAATACTCTAATATTCTTTAAGGAGTCGATTTACTTCCTTTTGATGGAGAAATATTTTTAAATATAGTTTTAGTCACTTTTATATGTTTTATTTGAAAAAATAATATTCTTCGTTATAATCGGGACATAAAAATTTATCTTGGGTAAATTTTTGGTATTTCTCTGATAACGTTAATTTTGTAATGAATAGTGAAAATAAAACATTTTAATTCAAAACTATCTTTTCATCTACTTTATTTATATAGTTACATTATCTTTTTAATTGGGTTTAAAGTGTAATTAGATTATATTTTTACCAATTAATTAAATTTTGGTCATTATAAGTAATTTCACTTTGAAATTGGGCATAAAAAGTGTCAATCTTTTGATAGTTATTATTTCTAAAAAACATGGTTTTTATTGTAATAACGGGAATTAATTTTAAATTAATTTCTTCCACTTCTGTGTTTTGATTTTGTAAAAATGGATTACATATTTGGAATTTTCGAGGTCCAAATTGGTTAAAGGGTAAATCTGGTAAATGAGGGTAAAAAATATTATTATAATAATAGTAAATTACCCTTACACTTGTATTAACCATATTTTATGAGATATTACCAACTTATTTCATCATTGGGTCGATTTTGGGAACCCATGGAGCCACTTTGAAGTGATAATGACAATTAATATTAATTAATTTAAAGTAAATACAAAAATGACATAAACATATAGCTTTTAGTAAATCAATTTTTAGATGGGGTTATTTAATTTATCTATTCAAATATAAATACTAATTTAAAATCTAAAACTATTTCCTATATCATGGTATTTTATTTTTAATTTTTATACATCATATAAAAAAAGTATTTATGACACAATGATGATACAGTGACTACCTTATCAATGAATGATATAAATAAATGAGATTATAAAATTTAAGAAAACATACAAAACCTATCCAATTATTATTTTATGATTTTATTTCCAAAAATATTCATCTTATATTCTAATTTTTTTAGTTTTAAACCTTTTGAAACTGAGAATCATTTTATAATTAAATAATACTTTCAAACATTCCTAAAGATCCCCTCCTCCCCCTTATAAAATACCACAGCCTCTAACCCATTACACACACTTCTCAAGCCACTTTCCTCATCCAAAATATACTCAAATAAGCTCCAAACATCCCTTTATTCCTCATAAAATCCTTAACTTAGGCATAAGGTACTTCAAGAAGACCTTTTGGTTCAAACTAAAGGGAGTTACCCGATTTAAAGGTAACATCTTTCCTCAAGTTCTCTTCTTTTATTTTACTTCTTCACTCCCATTTCTCTTCTTATTCTTTTTTTAGATAACAACACCAATATCCTCAATATAATAGTTTGTTTTTATGAGAAGTATTTGAACTACACTTCTAAACACCTCCATCTAATGGACACGAACATACTATTTATGTAGACGGCGAACTACTACCTCACGAAATAATGACTGTTCAAATATCTCCAAACGCCTATCGTGGTGGCCATTATGATGGAAATATATTTATATGTAATATATATTATATTTATATTGTCACTATAATTCATTATTTTCATTTATATCATATCTTTATGGTTTCCATAATGGGTAAACGTGATAATTTCATTTGAGGAAGTGTGGACTACCGCCCCCTCAAAGTGATATGACTCATTCATGCCATATGTGGAACGCATAAAAGATGGAGTTACTGATATTATAAATTATATTGTAATGGAATTATAATATACCTACGTATCATTAATTTTTCATTCTATTAAATACAAAATAAAAATGATAGTAGCGTTCATGCGTACGTACGGCTTACCGTCTCCATGAATGGTGCATTTCATTTCTTATCTCAAAATGTTATGTACTATTATAAATACATATATATACTGAATATATATGATATATATGATATATAAATCATGAATATCATTCTGGTGATAATGTAATTTTGACCACAAGGATAACTTGTAATTATAAGAAGTTCATTTTTGACTCAAGTACCAAATATCGACAAAACGACGTTATTAGCATAAATGATTAAGAAATGTTTATAACATGGTAATAAATTATATAAAAGGAATAATAAACATGAAAAAGTTTCTAAATCAAGTAGAAATTAACTTTAGTTTACTATTCATGAGATTAAAGAATGAACAAGTCAAGTCGGACACAAGGTAAAGGACATTGTCACAATCTCCTTTCATTGAGGAATCCTTTGATTTATACACGAATTCTAATTATATGGTGTATAAACCCCCAATGAATTTTAATTTCATTAAAAGGTAATCTTTTCTCTGCACAACATTTTACTAAATGACGAAAAGAATATCTGTTTTTAACGTACGTGGTGACAACGATCTTTCCGTCGCCCTGAGCATTATTTGATATTTGGCTTCCTTAACAAGCTGTGATGTTTTTAAAAGAAAAATAAATACAATAGAGTATTTTTACATATTTTGGTATTGAAAATTGTTTTGATAATGGATTTATTATTTCAATGATTTCAATGTGTAAATTTTTTATTTTCTTTATGCTTATGTTATATGTTATGATTATGTTATGATTCTTGGGAATTGTTTACGTATACGGATAGTTACATGATAAACCTAGGGCGGGTGAGCCCGAGATAGCTCTCCAAATCATTGGGTAATGTGAAGGAGGTAAACATTAATGTTTCTCCTAAGAGATTTAGGGAATATAATGTGATTATTATTCCAACGTAACTCCCTATGTAGTTGTGATAGATACAATGTATGTATGACATGGATTCTACAAGTTACCTTTATGATTTATGATATATACATGTTATTCATAAACCTTATGATTTCATTAGGTATGTAAAAGGGCTTATGTTTTGTATGTATTGATGGAATAGTGTTTTTTTCTTATTTTGTAAACCTTACTAAGCTTTTTATGCTCATCCAATGTTTTTGAAATGTTTTTCACAGAACTTAAAGATGAATAGGGTCAAGGTTGGGATCAAGTAAAAGTCATGTTATCTAAAACATGGAACTAGACAAAGATATTTCTTTCAAGAGATTTTATTTTATGAAAACAATGGATACTGAGTAGTAGTGTCTACATGTAATATTCAAGTTGTTATGTATATGTTATGACCTAATTCTCTAAAGCTCTGAACATGAAAAGATCCTCGATGTGAATTATTAACTTAATTCAAGATTGTGTAATGTTTAAGGTCGGGTCCTTATAGACTACCTATAAGGTATTTCATCAATACTAGATGATTCCATGAGAAATTATAAATATAGGTAACAAAGAGAAAAACAAGGGCTCAATATCAAAGAAGCACCACTATCACACTACCAAATTTCCTAATTTAAAAATTATTTGATAATGGATAAAAACAAGTTCTAAATGAAAAAAAATAAAATTTGATCACTCATGATTGGAGAGAACTAGTAATATTATGATATAATTTTTTTAAAGAACCTTTTAAGATGGGAAAATAAATATTGCTTAATGTAAATGGGGTATGGGTTTCAAAA
Source organism: Viscum album (assembly GCA_963277665.1). Lineage (NCBI taxonomy): Eukaryota > Viridiplantae > Streptophyta > Magnoliopsida > Santalales > Viscaceae > Viscum > Viscum album. Next base: position 498,221,621 of record OY728132.1, read on the forward strand.
ATACATCAAACATATAAGAATGTTTTCAAAATTAAATTTCTAGAAAATGATTCCCTATCACGTCCATCTAAATCCATGTTTTTAATAAATCAAGGAGATCCTTATTAAGTGACGTGATTAAAAAAATGATCTTGGATATTCTATATAATCATATATTCCTATTAAAAACAAAAAAAATGAAATAAAAAAAATGGAAAAGTAAAGTGGAATTCTATCCTATAACCACTAGTATCCCCCCCTACACTTTTCATTAATTTTCCTCTATTAAATATTTATGAGATATTTTTAATTCAACACAATATGAAAAATAGATAACTAATGAACCAATTAGATAGAAGGGAATAACATGAGTATTTATTATAAAAGTTTGAATCTATTTGCATTCTCTAAGTAACCTTAAAAATTGTTCAAATGATTGTTTCTTCTTCTTAGTGCCCATAGAGATGAAAAACACACAGTATTACAAAAAATAGAAATAATAACTAAATTATTATTTTTAGTAGTGTGTAGTATAAAACTTATAGCTCTAATGAGATGTAAATATATTGTATTCTTAAAAATATAAAAATAGAAACACACAAACTAGGATTAAATTCAGTACAAACAAAAATAAACATAAAAATTAAGAAAAATAGAATAAAATTAGGGTTTAAACACCCTATAGGTGTTAATTATTTATTTTCCACTGTTGGATATTTTATAGGATATACCCAATATGAGGATGGGTTGGTCTTCTTTAAAAGGAACAAGATAATTTTTCTCCTTCCACTACAGATTTATATCTTCTTCTTGGGTACCCATTATAGACATTGTATGTTATCAACTCTCTACTGGATAATGAATTATTAAGTCACTGTGGATGGAATAAAAATTTATAGTTTTTTTTCTTTAGCTTCGGCTTGAGGGGCCATCATGTTATCCACCTCCTCCTCTTCGACCATAGTAAGTATCATAGTTAGATTTTGTTTTTTTCATTATTTCATTTGGTTTAATTATTTTTTATGTATTATTATTTATCTTCATCAGATGTATGTGTCACTATAATTACCTCTATAATATCAGAACTGGGAATAATTAATCCCAATTTAGTTTTAATCAAACTAAAATAAAATTAATTGAAGATATTTTTATGTCCCTCATTTAATTTTTCTTATTGAACTTTTTTATTTATGAAATTCCCCTTTAATTAATTAATTTAATAGCATGAGGTTCATGTAGTCGATCATCCACTATTTCTTAAAAACTCACCACCTCTAGTGTTTTTTCTCCTCCTGTATAGATTGAAAAAAATTTATTGAGTTTCCACATTCATCACAAGATAGAATTGTAGACACTATAATTAGTGGAAAAGTAGAGACAATGGATTGAGAATTCTATAATCTCCCTTTAGAAACTCAGTTGGTAGCCCTTGTTTTTAATTTGAATCTATGGTAATGAGAGTGGGTATAATTTAGTGGACCTGAATTTGATTTTTTTTCTTCAGCTTCATACATTTCCTCCATGTCGAAGACCATTATATGTAGTTCATCACAATTTTTTTAGGTCCTTAATTGTTCCATGAATTCTTCAAGGGTGGTGGTCATCATCCTAATTAATTATCTCAACTCCCCAATATACCTATAGTTCATAATGTAATTGGTCATAGCTAAGATTTTCTCTACAATCTTGGGATCCATCTCTTTATCTTGAAGGTATTGGGGAATTTGAAGTTGATGATTTTTTAGTTTGTTGTTATAATGAAAACCATCCACCCATCCATTATTGTGAAGCGAGGGTAGCTTGTTTATTTTAATTTTCCATTGGTTATCTTCTAATATAATCACCTATGGAAATATTAAATTGTGGTTAATATATTAATTCCTAGATAAATATTATACCATTACCATAAGTTCATCTAATCATTGAAATTGGAAACATATGTTAGTATTCATTATAGAATAATGAATTTAATAGTTATGTTGGTCCAAGTTGAGGAAAGAAAATTAGATATTGAAAATAACCAAATGAATGAAAAATAAAAGGAGAAGGAAAATATGTATAAATTGAAAAATTAACAACACAATCAATACCACTCCATAGAAATGATGTCAAAATTTGTATATTCTTATAAAAACCTATTGAAATAATATTTTAGTCCTAAAAGTGTGTAGCTTAGTGGCTGACATGGGGTTGTCTCTCAATGATACAAATTAATTAGTTGTGCATTGTATCAATTATTATGATTTTTGATATTTTTAATAATTTTTATGAGAGTAATGAAAATGGATTTCAAAAAAATAAATAATGTGAAGATGTAACCTAATATAAATGAAAAAATGGGAATAGAGACTCAACCATTTGGTAGACACTAATAGACCCCACCACTGTCTCTTAATCATTTATCTCACTCTTACTCAGTCTGTATTTCCCACCATACAAACCCAAATCCCCTAATTACTTGTGTTTGAATCCATAATACATTGGGTAACCTCTAGGAATACCATACACTTACCTCTTTCATATGTATTAAAATGAAATACTCCTCAGCGAAGAGAATCCCCCACATTCTTACCTTGCGTGTGAACACACCCATTCAATACCAACCTACTAGTTACATCATATACCAATATGAAGGTATAGGGAATATAAGAATATTTTTTAAAAATATAGAAGGAAATAAAGAATGAATGTGGGTGCATAATCATCACCACCTTCCACTCATTCTTGAACCCCCCCCCCACACACACACACATACTGAATCCTTGAAGTGAAACCAATGTAAGAAAAAGATTGAATAGTGGCATGAGAATTCATAAGAATGTAGAAAAATTGAAATAAATAGAATTTTACTTCACATAAAAACAATATTAAAGTGAAAATTATATTGAAGAAAATAAAGTATGTCAGTCCTTAGGTACTCCCATAGTTTGGGAATGGATGAAAATAATTTTATAAGACAAAAATTATTATAAACAAAAAAACAAAAAATATTTATAACAATATTTTTAATTATTCTTTCACATTAAAATTTTTGAGAGAATGTTTAGTTAGACCATAACAACTCCATACTATGATTTTGAACCATTTGTTTCCCTCCAAGGGGATATGACATTTTTGAAGGTTTATTTAGGTCACCATTGGTTATTCTTAGAAGAAATGGAATGCTTTATTATCTTTTCCATAGATACACTCCAACATATTCAACCACTTTAGATTGTACAAAATATATAATTCCATGAAGAAAAAACTATAGTTACCCTATTAATTCATATAATTGTCCTAGGAATATTGATGTAATGAGAAAACATCTCCAGACCTCCTAATTATTAAAATATTATCATTGATGCATTGAACCAAAAATCATGAAACTTATTCACCCCTTTCATATCTATGTTGGATAAAAAACACAAACCAACCTAATAAATTTTATTTTGAGAGTAACCCAAACTCTTTTAGAATAACTATAAACAAACCCACAAAAGTATACTCCATCCAAATCAAATATAATTAAGTATTTCATTTAGAACCAAGTTCTCAATGAATGAAATCTTTGAATATATAAGTTACCAATAACATAGATACCACCAACCGAACTCAAATTATCCAACAAATTGGGCCTGCAGTAGCACAACATTTCTCGAACTAGTTAGTCCCCATTGCAATGATTTCCCATCTTTTATCATGAAAAATAATTATTACATTGGATAAATTAGAAAAATCAACACATGAATAATAGTGTGATAGTCCTATGAGTAGGCCTATAATTTGTAGATATCTTCTAAGTTGATATCACACATGAGAACTCAATCTTTTCTACAATTTATCATTCGAATCACAATAATTCAAACATGAATATAATCCTTATATCATTGAACTATTTTATTTGGTTCCCTAAAACCAAAAATATAAGAACTTTGTGATTACCTATATTCATGAATTCAAATATTAATAAAATATATTATCACATCATGACTAGGATTCTATGTAACAGAGTATGTGATAATGTCTTTAGAGTTCTTTTCGTACTAATTGGTTAAAGGATTTCTCTACTGTGATGAAAAACTAGAAGTTCCACAATAGTATTCTTAAATATAAGTTCTATAGACTGAATATATCATATTATGGGAGACAAATGATATATTCTATTAGAGTGGAGACTCATAAGATTTTGACAGACTTTCCTATGGTGTATATCATTGGTCATATTCAATTCAAGAGACTATGATAACATGACCAGCCAATAGGAAACATACATTTATATGTGTCATTGGATTATTAGATCTTCAAACATGTGTAATGATCCTTATAATTAAATATTATTATTAATACATTTTATGAGTAATGTAATTTTATATATTGATGAAAATCATGATGACATATGCTCATAGAGAAGTAGGATATGTTTGGTGTGTCATGTGTGCTGTTGTATTAATGAAAATGTGTGAATGGATTTATCCCTTATGTTCATTAATGGAAGATGATATCTCAGGTTCATTTATGATAATTGAACTACGTCATTATTTCCATTTCTATGGAAGTGTTTTCATCATTTTTATTTCCAAAAAGTAAAAGAAAGCTACATTGAGCATATAAGTTGATGACCCCAATTTGGAATTTTCTAGATTATAGATATTCAGATAAATGAATTATTTTACATAGTGTACATTCATAAGAGGTTACATGTCCTTGAAACACTAATTTCATTCTCTATGGGGGCCTTCCCATAGTTATTGAAAATATCCTCAGACTTAAGATAGTGTAGCCTATGCCATTGGGAAAGGGTTTTATAGGGTCACAAACTTTGTGTATCCAAAACCTCAGTTAAATTCTATATGAATTTGACATGTTAGATAAATATTATTCTCATTCATTTTTTAATAATTATTTATTTTGTTTTTCTCATAGATATTTAACCACCAATTATTTGAGATTATATATATATATATATATTATGGGGGAGAGAGATTATAATATATAAAAAATATTTATTCACTTGGTAATTATTTATTTAATTACATGAATATAAAATATTTAATTATTCTTGTCACGACCGGTCCTTGGGGCCCATGCCGTGACTACCCTAAGCCTTTCGTCCATAGGACAAGGGATGGAGACTAGCACCAAAGTTGTAAATACCGATAACTGGGAAGGCATTGCCTTTATAAAAGTAAACAAAACACCACAGAGTACAAGCGGAAGTGAAACACTAAGTAAAACTCAAACAATTTGTGCTGAAAGTAAAGGGGCCGGAAATACAAGCCCAACTGTAAAGTACAAGGAAAAAAGATAAAATAGTCTAAAGGTGACAAGAAGCTCCTGGATCGTCCACCAAGGATCCTACTTAAAGGGTGGTATAGATAGCGCAACTCCTAGATCATCCAGAACGGATCCTACCTGAAGGGTAGGTACATATAGACTCCACAACACTCTCGCCCGTCAACCTCCTTCGAGTGTCGTATCATTGTGAAGTCCACCACCAGATACTGTCTCGTCATGAGGTCCACCTCCGGGTACCGTCCATTCCTCGAACACTCGGCCTCTGTCTGCGCTGCCCGTCATCTGTAACCAACACAACGAGGTGCGGGCATAGCCCATGCCGGGGTGAGTATAACGATACTCAGTAGGGACCCCGAGACCCTCAATGTCTCACTAAATCCAACAAGGATAACCACAAAGAAGATCTCAGCAGATAACCTCTAACTAGGTATATGCCCATACATATACCCAAGTTATCAAGTAACCCATCTCAATCATGAGGAAACACAAAGATTATGAAATCAACGGATAACCACTACCCAGGTATATGCCGATACATATACCTAAGTTATCAAGTGACCCATCTCAATCATGAGGTAAACACAAAGTTCATAGACTCACCTCAAACCAGGATTTTCATTATCGAAACTGTAACTGCTGAAGAGTCCCGTCTCTGGAGTGTACAGTGGTCCTTTCATGACTCCGAGGTACTGCTCACTAACCTAAGACTGCTGAGGTACTCCTCCTTTATAGTATCGCGGGTCAGCCACCCAAACACATTAGTGCTTCCAGCCGGGGTATTCCATCCAAACACAGTAGTGCACACCCCCTAATAGCCTGTAGAGGTACTCTCCGGACGAGTACTGTGAGTCTGCACTGCCACACAGGTAGTGCTTCGTCCACCATGGTTCTGCACCCAACAATGTAGTGCTTCGTCCATTGGGCTAGTCGACTCACTCCAAGTCAAGCTGGTCAAGGAGTCGTCAGGTCTCAGCCGGCTACACGGTCTCCGTACTCCGAACACTCATCTCCGGGAGGGTCCGCTCCACGAGCTACAGGTCGATAGTCTAAGTATCTCAAATTCCCACTAAGAAGTATCTCAAAGGACCGCCTCGTCATAGGGGTCTCAATGCAATAGACGACGCGTCAATCGGATGCCTGGTCTGTGAGTTATTATCCTTTTCGTCCCAGGGGCCCAGCTGGTTTCGTGTGCGAACCAACCCGGCCATATATCAACTGTACCCCAAACTCTCATAGGGTATACTCAAAGGGACCGTTTCTCAACAATATCACCAACGTCGCTGACGGTTCGTCAAACAGACATCCAGTCTGAAAGTTATCATCTTTTCTGTTCTAGGGGCCTGGTTGGATTTCGGGTACAATCAAACCCGACCATATTCCAACAACGTCCAAACCTCAGCCGAAGTATACTAAAAGTTCCATCTCATCAAGAGGAATCCATCAAAGTCGACGACACATCAATCGGACGTTTGGAGGTCAAGTTATAAGTGTTTCTACTCCGAGGGCCCGGTTAGATTAATGTTCGATCCAACCCAGTCATACTTCAAATGACACCGGTAACCAAACCGGTCACACCATTGTGATCCATACGGAAAAACACGCGAGATAGACTACCCATTGGTCCCAAATGGATAGCCGGTGAAAAAGTTTCATTTAACTACATCATGCGCGAACCGAGCCTCGTGGTGCCCGTGCCTCAACCTCGACTTAAATATCCAAAATTAGTCTTCAAACATCCGTCGTAATTCCATGGTTGAAACGTCGCAAACTGTTCGTCATTCCGACACCGTATGAGAGAGATATGTCTGATACAAGATCCCGTAATAATAATAATAATATTATTATTCGGTGTTTCGTGGCCCCGCACCACGAACTAGAATTTAGTATCATACATTAGACTTGAATCGACCGTATTAATGTCGGGATTATATCACCACTGACGGCAATCCAATCGGACTTCGCACGTATGAGTTATGGTTGGTCGAAGATTTAATAATAATATTAAATCTATTATTTTTTGAGCGCTTCAGGTACCCGATCCAAAAACTAGAAAAATACATCCAATATTGGACTCATAAATTCCATCTCAAAGTCATGGTTGCACTACCACTAACGGTTCATGAAACCGAGATCGCACGAAGAAGTTACAGAAAAAAAAGTGTTTTATCATCAAAATTAATAATACCATTATTATATTATTAATTTTAATTGATTTCTTTCAAATACCCCATGTCACACACCACCCTTCTTCACGCACCACCCTTCTTTACGCATGACCACCACCTTTGGCTGCCCGCCCAGCTGTGCCTCCAGATCCTTCCACACTCCATTTCGACTTCGATTTAACTCGGAAAAAAGATACGAACGCATATCCTTGATCCTCGGGTCGAGATCTTCATGTTCGTATGTCGCACTCAGGGAAACATTGAGTTTCCAGCATCAATAAATATTTGGACACCTCCTTCCGCGAGCCATTGCGGCTTCCTTCCCAGCCCGAAAAAATTAAATGATCGCATATTTTTGATCCTTGCGTCGAGGGCTTCGCATCCATATATTGCGCTCTACAAAACTTCGTGTTTCCAGCACCAATAAATATTAGGCATTGAAGAACGCACGAAGAACACGTGAAGAATAAAATGAAAAAGGAGAATGGTTTATGTGCGGGATGATGTTCATGTTCATTTGGTCATCATCACCGTGAATTTAAGATATGAAGAATCAATAAAATGAATTCAATCACATATAAAAACCCCTACTTCGAAAAGACGTCACACGTCATCGAACCGCGTAAAGAGGCAAGCATCATGGTGGTCGGGCATCACGGAAGAACGATGCTCCTCGTGGCGTCACCTCACATTCTTGCCTCGGTTGAAGGAGATTCCCTTCGCCGAGAGTAAGATTGCGTTCTTCGTGGAAAGTAATCTTTTCCTTCTAATCCTCCAAAGCTTCTCCACAGATTAATTGCCCAACAATAAAATGAAAGGCTTCCTATTAATTTAGTAATGCCAAGAAATTCAAAACTAAGAGGAGAAAATTCATTAATTGAAATCATGTTCGCAAAACTTATGGGAGAGAGAGAAGAAGGTGAGGATTTCACATAATTGAAGGGGAGTTTACAAATTAATTTAAGGGGGGATAAAGGGGGGTTTAGGGAGTTGAGGGGGAGGTGAGGAGTTAGGGTCTCATGTGGACCCCACCTCTCATTTATCCTCACATGGGTAGTTGGTGGTTATGGGTCTCACCCTTAACTCCCCTTTGTAGGGTATAACTACCATATAAATAAAATTGTGTACCACCAATTTTATTTATTTAATTCTAAATCACCAATTTTTAATTCTCAACCCACTTCAAATGAAACCGTGGTAAAGGTCCTCTTAAGCATTTACTGGTGCTTCGAGTTCATCAGTGCCCTCAGATTTCAATTCTGAGTATCGGTTCAAAAGATAGGAAAACCCACACGTACGTTTACTGAACGTACCCGAGAAAAAGTTCAGAAAATTATTATCAGTCACCCTCAACCTGCGCCGATCAAGGTCAGGCTCTTCCTAAGTGAAAAACGCCCCAAAAAATCCAAGGGTACTCTCGGATTTTCAATCCGAGTTACCGTTTAAAAGATACGAATTTTTACAATAAAATAATTGTCATTTAATTATTTTATTTGTGGCCAAAAACTAACTTTTTCTGGTGGCCCGCGCTAGCCAAAGTTAGTATCTTCTTAAATAAACCATTCCCTCACAAGTTTAGCAGTTGTCTCGGATTTTTAATCTGAGCTACCATTTTTGAGTTATAAGCATTTGAAAAATAAAATAATTTATTTAATTATTTTATTTACGGTTTTTCCATTTTTGGAATTTCTCACAGGAGGCCTGGGCCGACTAAACTTATGTCGCGCCTAGGGTAAACCCGCCATCCTGAGCGCAATGGTGCCCTCAGATTTCTGATCCGAGTAACCGTTTAATAGTTATTACACTTTTTCAGTAAAACTGCTTATGCGCGTTAATTTAATCTTAATAAGACTTCAGAAAATTATTCTGGGCACACCGGGCCTCGGAATCAGGTTCCGTCAGAAACTGCGTACTCGTAAAATTCCAAATAAATTATGAAAAAAAATTCCCTTGAATTTTACGGGTCTTTACATTACTCCCACCTCAGGGCTTTACATCCCCATAAAGCTATAACACAAACCGGGGAAACAAAAGTGGTTCTAAGCACGCATTTGAGCCTTCCACTCCCATGTGCTCTCTTGGATGTTCCCGTGCAGCCAGTGAAAACACACATGAGGAATCGATCGTTCACATAGGACCCACTCTGGTCGATCCTCAATCTCCACTGGAACCTTCGTGCATGTCGCCCTGTCATCGACGTCCAACTCCCTAAGGTCGATGATGTGTGGAGGATCTTGCATGTATCTCCTCAGATGAGGTACGTGGAAGATTTCATGCACCCAGTGCAGCTGAGGTGGAAAGGTGAAGCGGTAAACCACCACGCCTACCTACTGGGGACCTAGAATGGTCCGTTGAACCTCGTAGATATCTTGCCGCCTCGACTACATCTCCGTAAACCTCATCGAGGTGAGACCCGTATAAGAACGTGGTCTCCATCCTCGAACTCTAGAGGTCTACCTTTCCAGATTAGAACTGAAACTCAAAACTCCTGCTACCATGAGGGTAAGGTTGACCGACCCAAGAATGATTGGCTAAACCCTCCCATGCACGAGTTTATCTTGTGCTGCCTGGGGGTTCCTTTTCGCCGACCAAGGAAAAACCATCCTGATGTTTGCCTAATACTGTCAATTTGAGTATGAGCAGTGATTTCCCAATCCATACTCAAACTAACGTCGTAAGGCCTCGACGCTGCCACCAAGAGTTCCCAACCGAGACTCTCGCCTCAAGGGTCAGATCACACCGTCGGCGTAAGTGTGACTATCGAGTCTCCTCCCAAAGGTATCTCCAGATGTGAGGGTCAAGTCAACGGCTTAACCAGAAACTCAAGGTCTGTGACTAGATTCATGGAAGGAAGGGATGATTCGTATCGTTGTCTGTGGCTATGGCAGCTAGTAGAAGACAAAGTCCGCACTTTGAATCATCTTTAGAGCCATTTCGGTCGCACTCCTTGACCGCATGCAGCTACTCTTTTCCCCTGCCCTCCAGCTCCCTAAGCCTGTAGGGGACAACAAAGGCGGGTGGTTGTAATATGTTGAAATGTACACCACCTTTTCTGCTCTCCTAGCTCTGCCTCCACGTCTGATTCTCTATAGATTTATCTGTCCGTTACATTTCCTCTTCTTGAAACATTCGCACGCCCAATTTTGTGAGACTGGCACCAGGTCGCTGTGTTCCAACTTCTAACATTCTCTAGCTGTATTCATTCAGCCAAAGAACATTCAACCTCAAGGTTTTCTCTATCACCCTAACGTGAGTAGGAATGCATAGAGTAAAAAGTGATGGCTCGAATCGTATTCATCGAGTACCCGGAATGTTCGGTACGCCTCGATGAATTCTCAGCTACCGACATGTCGTCCTGCCGAAGTTGTATAAGCTCTAGAAAACTCTTAGCCACCTCCTCAATCCAGTCCTCAGTCGCCTGTGAATCAGGTTCGCCTCGGAACTTGAGGGTATATGATGTTAGAACACATGTAAGGCAGTAAGCTTTCATGTGTCACCTATCGGTACCGCCGGTTGTAACTTCTGACCAACAGGTAGTGTTGTATAGCTGACACACTACCCGAAGGAAATATCTTAGGCATCGGTCCACATACTGAGGCCTCATCACTATACGGACCATCCTCATGGTCATTCACTGGAAAACACTAGTGGCCAAGTCCACCATCCACTCTCCCGATGTCTCAGCTAGGCGGAAAACTCTAGCAATCGCCTCCATCCAGTCCTCGGCTGTCTGGGAATCTGCCTCACCTCGTCACCTCGGAGGCCTCAACTGCTAGAACTCGTGCAACGCGCTCTGCCAGTGTGCATAGTTCTCTAGTATAGCCGTTGGCATCTGCTGCACAACAGGTGGTGGTGCTACTGGTACACCACCTGAGGGTGCCGACATAGTAAAAAGGGCCCTGCACCAGAGCCTCGTCGCTCGGTGAGCCGTCATCGAGTACTCTCTCGGAACTCCAACTCACTGTCTGCGTGGAGACATCCTGAACAGATGTGACACGGTCAATGTCTTATACCTGGTGAGCTGACCTGGTTTGAGCTGACTTTAAAACTTTTGGAAACACACACGCAATCAGTGTTTTCATGCACAAAGTTGGAAATCAGCAGTCAGTGTCCTAGTGTACGGATACGTCGGCCGCAGCACCAACACTGGACTCCCTAAACTGAAGACCCCACTCAGTACCCTTAACACTATAGCTTCACAGAAAATAAAATATCAGAGTTATAAGTCATGCGGTAGAACCGACTCCTCTGATACCAATTTGTCACGACCCGTCCTCGGGGCCCGTGTCGTGACTACCCCAAGCCCGCCTTCCATAGGCCAGGGGCTGGAGACTAGCACCAAAGGCATAAATCCCGATAACTGGGAAGGAATTTCCTTTATAAAAGTAAACAAAACACCACAGAGTACAAGCGGAAGTAAAACACTAAGTAAAACTGAAACAAGCTATGTTGAAAGTAAAGGGGCCAGAAATACAAGACCAACTATAAAGTACAAGGAAAAAGATAAAACAGCTGAAAGGTGACAAGAAGCTCCGGGATCATCCACCAAGGATCCTACCTGAAGGGTAGGTACAGATAGCGCAGCTCCTGGATCGTCCACCACAGATCCTAACTGAAGGGTAGGTACAGATAGCCTCCACAACGCTCTCGCCCGTCAACCTCCTCCGAGTGTCGTCTCGTCGTGAAGTCCACCACCAGATACTGTCTCGTCGTGAGGTCCACCTATGGGTACCGTCCAGTCCTCGAACACTCGGCCTCTGTCTGCACTGCCTGTCGTCTGAAACCAACACAACGAGGTGCGGTCGTAGCCCGTGCAGGGGTGAGTATAACGATACTCAGTAGGGACCCCGAGACCCTCAAAGTCTCACTAAATCCAACAAAGATAACCACAAAGAAGATCTCAACAGATAACCCCTACCTAGGTATATTCCCATACATATAACCAAGTTATCAAGTAACCCATCTCAATCATGAGGAAACACAAAGATTGTGAAATCAACGGATAACCACTACCCAGGTATATTCCCATACATATACCTAAGTTATCAAGTGACCCATCTCAATCATGAGGTAAACACAAAGGTCATAGACTCAGCTCAAACCAGGATTTTCATTATCGAAACCGTAACTGCTGAAGAGTCCCGTCTCTATAGTGTACAGTGGTCCTGTCACGACTCCGAGGTACTTCTCACTAACCTAAGACTGCTGAGATACTCCTCCTGTTGAGTACCATGGGTCAGCCACCCAAACACAGTAGTGCTTCCCGCCTGGGTATGCCACCCAAACACAGTAGTGCACACCCCCTAATAGCCTACAGAGGTACTCTCCGGATGAGTACCACGGGTCTGCACTATCACACAGGTAGTTCTCTGTCCGCCATGGGGCTTCACCCAACAAATTAGTGCTCCGTCCACTAGGCTAGTCGACTCACTCCAAGTCGAGCCGGCCAAGCAGTCGTCAGGTCTCAGCCGGCTACACGGTCTCCGTACTCCGAACGCTCATCTCTGGGAGGGTCTGGTCCATGAGCAATAGTTAGATACTCCAACTATCTCAAAGTTCCAAAAATAAGTATCTCAAATGACCTCCTCGTCATAGGGGTCTCAACTCAACAAACGGTGCATCAATCAGACGCCTGGTCTGTGAGTTATTAGCCTTTTCGTCCCAGGAGAACGGTTGGTTTCGTGTGTGAACCAACCCGGCCGTATCTCAACGGTACCCCGAACTCTCATAGGGTATACTAAAAGAGACCGTTTCTCAACAAGATCACCAACGCCGCTGACGGTTCGTCAAACGAACATCCTGTCTGAAAGTTATCAGCTTTTCGGTTCCAGGGGCCAGGTTGGATTTCGGGTACAATCCAACCCGGCCATATTCCAACAGTGTCCAAACCTCAGGCGAAGTATATCAAAAGATCCGTCTCATCAAGAGGAATCCAAAAAAGTCGACGGCACGTCAATCGGACGTCCGGAGCTCAAGTTATAAGCGTTTCTGCTCCGAGGGCCCGGTTGGATTCATGTTCGATCCAACCCAGTTGTACTTCAAATGACACCAGTTAACCAAACCGGTCACACCATTGTGATCCATATGGAAAAATACACGAGATGGACTACCCATTGGTCCCAAACGAATAGCCGGTGAAAAAAGTTGCATTTCCCCGCATCATGCATGAACCGGGCCTCGTGGGGCCTGTGCCTCAAGCTCGACTTAAATATCCAAAATTATTCTTGAAACATCCGTTGTAATTCCAGGGTTGCAACGTCGCAGGCTGTTCATCATTCCGACACCGTATGAGAGAGATATGTCCGATACAAGATCCCATAATAATAATAATAATATTATTATTTGGTGTTTCGTGGCCCCGCACCACGAACTAGAATTTAGTATCTATGACAACCCTTCTTTTTATTACAACTTAAGCATGCATTATTACATAAAACTTCACTTGATACAACAAAGAAGATCGAGAGGTTTAGTTTCTTTGGGGCTTATGATCATTACATAAAAACTTTAAACTTGAAATACAACATATTTATTGAAAACTTCCTTTACATGACCACTACATTCCTTCGTACTTAGCATTGCAAGGGATAACTTGAGGACATGCATAAGAAAAGGGTGAGCTATAAAGCCCAGTAAGGGAGTACACAATGAATAACATGAGGAGGACAATACATATTAGGCAATAGGAACATAAATAGAGCATTAGAGTAACATGAACATAAAGGCATGATAAAGCATGATAACCATAACATGGAAATGTGGCAACAACACTTAACATTGAATTAGCATGAGCCAAGGCTCATTGCACATGGAGCATGAGTAAACCCTCATTGCACTTTAAGCACGAGTAAACCCTCGTTTCACTTGAATTAGCATGAGTAAACACTCATTGCACATGACGTATCATGATACTATACATTACCCAATGCATTGGAGCGCTATAGAGGGCGCACCCTTCTTAAACATTTCATTTGATGCATAAGTGTGCCACATGGATCATAAAACATGGGTTCATAAAACATAATCATTTATTCCATGATAAAGGAATGTGGAATTCATACATGAAAAATTATAATCAATATGTAAATGTGCATAAAGGTGAATACCCTTGATGGAGAAATGGGTATGGTATTCACTACACAATGATATTGGCTTAGAAAATCGGTGTGATTTCGGCAGCGTAACGGCGTGACATAAGAATTCATAAAAAAGGTTGATGAGAGAGAAAGGGGTTCCTCATCATATTTACATGTAATGGATAGTAAGTAGGTCATATAGATACATTTCCCAACAATTGAAAAGGAATTTAGATTCATGATACAAAAGTATTGCTTGAATATAAAAGAGGAGAAAAAAGTTCCTTTCGGAATTTCGGCATAGTAACGGGTGTACATGGGAGGAATTTAATGAGAGAGAAAGGTGTCTCCCATAATTCAAACAATAAGAGGGAAGTATGGGAGAGTTGCGAAACCATACCCCAACATTCATAATTGAAATTAAAAGGGCAATACAACTTAAAGAAAATTGACAAAAATGAGAAAGAAAGAAAAAACCCTTACTTTGAAGTGTGCTTCCAAAGGCTAGAGAGAGGCTTGTGAGAGGCTTATTGGGAGCTTGGGGAACCTTGGGAGGATTCTAGAGAGAGTAGGGCAGAGGTTGGACGAACTCCAAGGGATTTTAGTGAGGAGGAAGTGGGAGATTGGGTGGGTTTATATAGGAAAGGTGAGAGAATTCTTTATTATTTAGGTTTGGGACCCCTTATATTAAAATAATCCAAACCACAAACCATCCCATGATATTTGCCCATGGTTTCTGGAAAAGGAAAGAGGAGAAAAATATTTTACAAGGCCAATGTCCGAACTTTTTAAAAAATTATGGTTTCTTATGTGGAGGTGAGTCACACTCCCATGGAAATTAATTTAAAAAAGGCAAAGTGATGAATAAGTCTTGAGGGCTCCATTAATGCTTTGAAAAGTAAGTCAAACAAACCCAAAACCTCATTATTTTAATGATAAAACACATATTTTCCGAACATAAGGATTATGTTATTTTATTACATCACCATTGGGTCATTATGATGTCATAAAACACATTATATATTTAAATGGTATTTAATTTTTACCCAAAAATTTGACTGTCTCAGAAAATTATGAAAAATTCACCATTGGATAATTTCGACGTCCTGATTCCAAAAATAATATTTATTTTATCTAAATAATTTTCTAAAAATGTGAATTTTCACTTTTAAAATAAAAACCGACATTTATAAAAAAATTCATGGGTTTTGACGGAAATTGCTTTCAAACCTTAATAAAAATTTTAATTGCATTCAAAAAATTATAAGATCATTTATAATTAATAAAAAAAATAATTTAATATTAATAATAATATTTTATTAAAATATTATTTAATTAAAAAATCCTTTAATTTAATAAAATATATTTCTTAATTAAATAATAACTAAAAACACCATTTGTACTTTAAAAACTAATTACAATGTATCAAAAATGACTAGAAATTATATTCATTATTATATACAAAAATAATGTACATGAAAATTGTGCTACTTATTTGTTACATAACCCCTTAAAATAGACGCATAAGACCTAAGGGTAAGGTGTTCGATGGTGACAGACTCTTGGGGCGGTTCGGATAACATCGCTCGAGTGGTAATTTCAATCAACTTCCACTTTTCCCGTAGACGATCACGTTCGAGCTTGACTTGATGAAGCTCAGCTTGGGCTTGGTCAAGGGAAAAGCCCAAAGACGCCACCTCTTTTCCGAGCTCTGACAAATGGGCTTCGTAAGGGGAAATTCTACTGGATGAGGCCATCGCTTCCTTTGTCTGAGTAGAAATGGGTTCGTTAAAGCCTTATATTTATACTATTCAGATGATCACTGTTCAACGGCTATAAATGTAACGGTCACAAATCTTAACGTAAAACTAAAGAAGTTGACATCTTATAAAAACATTTTTCATAAAGAAACATTTAACTAGATCAAGAGGGATTTTCTATTAATGAAACATTGGTTCGTTACAATATTCCCCCGTTTAGAAATTTCGCCCTCAAAATTTTCCTTTTCCCACACTAAAACAAATGTGGGTAACTCAGCTTCATAATTTCCTCCGACTCCCAAGTTGCTTCTTCAAACTTGTGGTTTCTCCACAACACCTTGACGAGGGGCATTGTATTATTTCGTAGAACTTTTTCTCTACGATCTAAGATCTTCACTGGTTGATCCTCATAAGAAAGATCGTCTTCTAATTGTACCACCTCAGAAGAGAGTACATGTGAAGGGTCTGGTATGTACTTCCTTAAGAGGGATACATGGAAGACATCATGCACCTTGGCCATAGTAGGTGGAAGTGCTAGTCGATAGGCCACATCCCCAACACGATCAAGAATCTCGAAGGGGCCCATGTACCTTGGACTTAACTTCCCTTTCTTTCCAAACCACATGACCTTCTTCCACAGAGATATGCGTAAAAACACCATGTCTCCGACTTTAAACTCAAGGTCTCGTCGACGATTATCTGCATAACTCTTCTGTCGACTTTGGGATGCCTTGATATGCTGCTGAATGGTTTTCACCTTCTCCACCGTTTCTTCGACCATTTCTGGTCCAAGCAGCTTACGTTCACTGACCTCATCCCAACATGCTGGTGTTCTACACATTTTCCCATACAGGGCTTCATATGGTTCCATTTGGATTCTCGAGTGGAAACTATTATTATAAGAGAACTCAACCAGAGGAAGATGTTGATCCCATCCTCTTTTAAAGTCCATTGAGCACGCTCTCAACATATCCTCAAGTGTTTGGATAGTCCGCTCGGATTGGCCGTCAGTTTGAGGATGATAGGCCGTATTGAAGTTCAGTTCAGTATTCAGAGCATGTTGAAGACTCTTCCAAAACTTAGAGGTAAATCTTGGATCTCGGTCAGACACAATAGATAGTGGTACTCCATGCAACCGTACCACTTCCCTGATATATATCTGTGCCAGTTGATCCAAAGAGAAATCCTCTCGAATATCAATGAAGTGTGCAATCTTTGTAAGATGATCCACAACAACCCAAATTGCATTGTTGCCTTTGGATGTCCTTGGAAGTCCAGTGACAAAGTCCATGGTGATGTTCTCCCATTTCCATTCTGGTATGGGCAATGGTTGCATTATCCCCTTAGACTTCTGCATCTCTGCCTTCACTTGCTGACACACCATGCACTTTGATGTATATTCAGCGATCTCCTTCTTCATATTATCCCACAAAAAGTTTTCTCGAAGATATTGATACATCTTTGTGCTCCCTGTGTGAATAGAGAAATTTGAACTATGTACATCATCCAAAAGTTCCTTCTTCAGCTCTGAACTTGATGGAACACATAGTCTTTTCCCAAACTGCACAATTCCTTCTTCATTAACATTAAACTATGAGGATTTTCCCTTTTTGATAGCTTCCACTTTTTCTTGGATTCCTGCATCATCCTTCTGAGCATCCTTTAACCTTTCCAAAAGTGATGGTTGAGCAATCATTTGTGAAAGGATTGATGATGTTCCCTTCTTTATGATTCCCACATCCATCTTCATTAAGTCTAAGAAGATTGGATCCTTCTCAATTCTCATCATTGATAGAATCGCTGGATCCTTTCTACTTAGGGCATCTGCCACCTTGTTCTCTTTCCCAGGGTGGTAATGTATTGAACAGTCATAATCCTTGATGATCTCTATCCATCTTCTCTGGCGCATATTAAGCTCTTTCTGTGTGAATATATATTTAATACTCTTGTGGTCAGTATATATCTCACATTTCTCTCCATAGAGATAATGCCGCCATATTTTCAAGGCAAAGATCACCGCCGCCAACTCCAGATCATGTGTTGGATAGTTTTGCTCATGGATTTTCAACTGCCTTGAGGCATAGGATATCACTTTATCATTCTGAATCAGCACACATCCTAAGCCCTTCTTCGAAGCATCACTGAATACCACAAAAAGCTCCCCACTTGTGGGTAAAGTGAGCACGGGTTCAGTGATAATCCTCCTTTTCAACTCCTTGAATCTTTCTTCACATTCATCAATCCAAGAAAACTTTACTCCCTTTCGAGTTAGCTTGGTAAGAGGGTTGGACAATCGTGAGAAATTTCTCACAAATCGTCGATAATATCCAGCTGACCCCAAGAAGCTACGGATATCAGTTACCGATGTTGGCCTCGTCCATCCCTCAATTGCATCTGTTTTGGAGGGGTCCACAGATATCCCATTGCTTGTGATGATATGGCCCAAGAATGAGACTTCCTTCAACAAAAACTCACACTTTCTGCACTTTTCATAGAGCTTCTCCTTGCGCAAAGTCTCTAGTACAGTTTTTAAATGCTCCTCATGGTCCTCCTTGGTTTTGGAGGATATTAGAATATCATCTATAAAGAGTACCACAAATTTGTCAAGGTAATCTCTAAATACTCTATTCATCAAGTCCATGAATATTTCTGGAGCATTGGTGAGTCCAAAAGGCATTACTATGAATTCATAGTGCCCGTACCTTGTACGAAAAGCAGTCTTGGGGATATCTTCCTTCTTCACCCTTACTTGATAATATCCCGACCGCAAGTCCAACTTGGAGAAGTATTGTGCTCCACACAGCTGATCAAACAAGTCATCGATTCTTGGGAGAGGATACTTGTTATTTATCGTTATTTTGTTAAGTTCACGATAATCGATGCAAAGCCGCATTGACCCATCCTTCTTCTTGACGAAGAGGACTGGTGTACCCCATGGTGATGCACTTGGGCGTATAAACCCTTTATCCAAATTCTCCTGTAGTTGATTCTTCAGCTCTTCAAGCTCAACAACAGCCATTCTATATGGAGTCTTGGATATTGGTAGCGCCCCAGATATAAGTTTAATTGAGAACTCAACATCTCTTCTTGGAGGAAGACCATGAAGTTCCTCAGGAAACACTTCAGCGAATTCCCTCACAATAGGCATTTCTTCAAGGGTGGTTTCTTCCTTGGACTCAATCATTTGAGCCAGATATGCGTGCTCATAAGGAAGTAATATCCATGCTTGAGATGATGGAGCTAAAGGAGATTCATCTTCTTCCTGACACTTGTAAAGAATCGGGGGGTCAATTCTCCATATGGAGTGTGATTTCCCTCTACCAACAATTTATGTTGGCTCTATATAAGGAAAGCCAATCCATGCCAAGAATTGCATCAAATTCCACCAAAGGGAGTATGAAGAGGTTCGCCAGGAAATTCAATCCACAGATTATAACAGGGGAGGACATATATTCATGGGATGCAATGATTGCCACATTTTCTGTACTCACCGACATCTTTACTTCCAGGATTTGTGGTGGTGCAGGGATTGTTCTACTAAACTTTTGAGATATAAAAGAACGCGTAGAACCTGAATCAAAAAGTATGTTCACTATTCTTGAATGAATAACTAGCGTACCTGTCACCACTTCGTTGTCAGGGTTCACTTCGGCAGAAGTGATGGAAAAATGTCTTCCTTGCTGTCATGGAGGTTGCTGGTTGCCTCCGATAACCCTTGGATTAGTGCACTGATTTGAAAAATGACCTGGTTCTTTGCATTTGTAGCATTGAACAATGCGTTGAGGTTCGAACGGAGCGTTCCTATCCTCTGTCGCAGCCACGGGTCCTTCTTGCCGACAGTTAACAGCTAGGTGCCCTTCTCTTCCACAGTTGAAGAATTTTCTTGTGCCCCTAAGGCAATTTCCAGGGTGCTTCTTTCCACACTTTTGGCAAGTGGGGTGCTGGAACTTCTTAGTGCCATTGGATTTATCCATCAGACCACCGGTATTGAATTCCACCTTACGTTTCTTGTCCTCATGATACCCCTGTGATTCTCCGATCTCCATTTAAACCTTGAGGGCACATCAGACAATTTCCTCATAGCTGTCGAAGTCACGGATCGCTAATTCTTTCTGCAAGCTAGGCTTCAGCCCACCAAAAAAGCGGTCAACCTTGCATTCAGGGGTAACGACAAAGCCAGAAGCGTATCGTGCAAGCCTTGTGAAGTTTGCCTCATATGCTCCCGCAGATTCTTCATCTTTCTATTTTAGGGAAAGGAAGTCCCTTTCCATATTAAGACAGAGGGTGCGTGGAAAATATTTATCAAAAAACATCTTCCGGAATTCCTTCCATTCCAGAGCCTCGATCTCCTCCTCAGGCTTCGTATTTTTGATCAACGTCCACCATTGATCAGCTTCACCCTCCATACGATAAGCCTCCAGGAGAACCTTCCCTTTTTCAGAGCATTGGAGGATGGAGAATATCTTTTCAATTGAGTTGATCCATTGTTCAGCGATCGTGGGATCGGATGATCCACTAAAAGTAGGAGGCCTTTGTCTCATGAAGCTCTCAATAGCGACTTGTTCTTTCTTAGGGGGGGGGGGGGGGTTGAACATTACTCTTGACCAGTGTTTCTATTCAAAACATGAGTTAGCTGAGAGAGAATCATGACAAAGTTCGCGATTCCCGCTCCCATTGGATTGGGCATCTCATAAGTACAATCATCACACTGATCTTCACAACGGTTGTTAGCCCAATTTCTCCTATTACCGGCCATTGGCTGGAATAAATGGAAAGTTAGGGGTAACACATAAAGGGTAATCCAAAGACAAAAGTTGATGACTTATAAATAAACTTTAATCTCTTTAAATCATGAGTCTATAGGATTCAATCCAGGCTTTTCATGATCTTCCTTCTAACATATATTCTTAGGGGAATTTTTCCCTTAATAAGGGTTCATACTAAGATTGTGAATTTATCAAAACATATCCCCCAGGAGTGTCGTAACCAAGAGTGCATCAAGGCCCGTTGTCGTGCACTAGTTCCCGTTCGAGTCTAGCTCAAAGAGGTGTTTTCGGGTTTTACCCCTAGGATACATCTGTGCCAGAGCCGCCTCTACCTGCTCGTATCCAGACAGGTATGTATTTGTTTGATAAACCACTTACTTAGTATTTACCAAAACTTAGGGATATTTTTATTATGCTTAGTCTTATATCTAAGGATTTACTAGGGTTTCCTAATCCCAAAAATAACTAAACCTATCCTCTGATACCAACTATGACAACCCTTCTTTTTATTACAACTTAAGCATGCTTTATTACATAAAACTTCACTTGATACAACAAAGAAGATCGAGAGGTTTAGTGTCTTTGGGGATTAGGATCATTACATAAAAACTTTAAACTTGAAATACAACATATTTATTGAAAACTTCCTTTACATGACCACTACATTCCTTCGTACTTAGCATTGCATGGGATAACCTGAGGGCATGCATAAGAAAAGGGTGAGCTATAAAGCCCAGTAAGGGAGTACACAATGAATAACATTAGGAGTACAATACATGTTAGAAAATAGGAACATCAATATAGAATTAGGGTAACATGAACATAAAGGCATGATAAAGCATGATAACCATAACATGGAAATGTGGCAACAACACTTAACATTGAATTAGCATGAGCCAAGGCTCATTGCACATGGAGCATGAGTAAACCCTCATTGCACTTGAAGAACGAGTAAACCATCGTTGAACTTGAATTAGCATGAGTCAACACTCATTGCACATGACATATCAGGATACTATACTTTACCCAATGCATTGGAGCGCTATAGAGGGCACACCCTTCTTAAACATTTCATTTCATGCATAAGTGTGCCACATGGATCATAAAACATGGGTTCATAAAACATAATCATTTATTCCACGATAAAGGAATGTGGAATTCATACATGAAACATTGTAATCAATAAGTAAATGTGCATAAAGGTGAATACCCTTGATGGAGAAATGGGCATGGTATTCACTACACAATGATATTGTCTTAGAAAATTGGTGTGATTTCGGCAGTGTAACGGCGTGACATAAGAATTCATAAAAAAAGGTTGATGAGAGAGAAATGGGTTCCTCATCATATTTACATGTAATGGACAGTAATGAGGTCATATAGATACATGTCCCAACAATTGAAAAGGAATTTAGATTCATGATACAAAAGTATTGCTTGAATATAAAAGAGGAGAAAAAAGTTCCTTTCGGAATTTCGGCATAGTAACGGGTGTACATGGGAGGCATTTAATGAGAGAGAAAGGGGTCTCCCATCATTAAAAAAATAAGAGGGCATTATGGGAGAGGTGAGAAACCATACCCCAACATTCATAATTGAAATTAAAAGGGCAATACAAATTAAAGAAAATTGACAAAAATGAGAAAGGAAGAAAAAACCTTTACATGGAAGTGTGCTTCCAAAGGCTAGAGAGAGGCTTGTGACAGGCTTCTTGGGATCTTGGGGCACCTTGGGAGGATTCTAGAGAGAGTAGGGCAGAGTTTGAACGAACTCCAATGGATTTTATTGAGGAGGAAGTGGGAGCTTGGGTGGGTTTATATAGGAAAGGTGAGAGAATTCTTTATTATTTAGGTTTGGGACCCCTTATATTAAAATAATCCAAACCACAAACCATCCCATGGTATTTACCCATGGTTTCTGGAAAAGGAAAGAAGAAAACAATATTTTACAAGTCCAAGGTCCGAACTTATTAAAAAATTAGGGTTTCTTATGTGGAGGTGAGTCACACTCCCATGGAAATTAATTTAAAAAAGGAAAAGTGTTGAATAAGTCTTGAGGGCTCCATTAATGCTTTGAAAAGTAAGTCAAACAAACCCAAAACCTCATTATTTTAATGATAAAACACATATTGGCCGAACATAAGGATTATTTTATTTTATTACATCACCATTGGTTCTTTATGATGTCATAAAACACATTATATATTTAAATGGTATTTAATTTTTACCCAAAAATTTGACTATCTCAGAAAATTAGGAAAAATTCACCAATGGATAATTTCGACATCCTGATTCCAAAAATAATATTTATTTTATCTAAATAATTTTCTAAATATGTGATTTCTCACTTTTAAAATAAAAACCGACATTTATAAAAAAATTCACGGGTTTTGACAGAAATGGATTTCAAACCTTAATAAAAATTTTAATTGCATTCATAAAATTATAAGATCATTTATACTTAATAAAAATGTAATTTAATATTAATAATAATATTTTATTAAAATATTATTTAATTCAAAAATCCTTTAATTTAATAAAATATAATTCTTAATTAAATAATAACTAAAAACACCATTTGTACTTTAAAAACTAATTACAATGTATCAAAAATGACTAGAAATTATATTCATTATTATATACAAAAATAATGTACATGAACATGGTGCTACTTATTTGTTACATAACCCCTTAAAATAGCCGCATAAGACCGAAGGGTAAGGTGTGCGATGGTGAAAGACTCTTGGGGCGGCTCGGATAACATCGCTCGAGTGGTAATTTCAATCAACTTACACTTTTCTCGTAGACGATCACGTTCGAGCTTGACTTGATGAAGCTCAGCTTGGGTTTGGTCAAGGGAAAAGCCCAAAGACGCCACCTCTTTTCCGAGCTCTGACAAATGGGCTTTGTAAGGGGCAATTCTACTAGATGAGGCCATCGCTTCCTTTGTCTGAGTAGAAATGGGTTCGTTAAAGCCTTATATTTATACTATTCAGATGATCACTATTCAAGGGCTATAAAAGTAACAGTCACAAATCTTAACGTAAAACTAAAGAAGTTGACATCTTATAAAAACATTTTTCATAAAGAAAAATTTAACTGGATCAAGAGGGATTTTCTATTAATGAAACTTTGGGTCGTTACAGTATCCAACATTAGACTTGAATCGACCATATTAATGATGGGATTATATCGCCCCTGATGGCAAGCCAATTGGACATCGCACGTATGAGTTATGGTGGGTCAAAGATTTAATAATAATATTAAATCTATTATTTTTCGAGCGCTTTAGGTACCTGATCCAAAAACCCAAAAAAGACATCCAATATTGGACTCATAAATTCCGTCTCAAAGTCATGGTCGTACTGCCACTGACGGTTCATGAAACCGAGATCACACGAAGAAGTTACAGACAAAAAAGTGTTTTATCATCAAAATTAATAATACCATTATTATATTATTAATTTTAATTGATTTCTTTCAAATACCCCATGTCACGCACTACCCTTCTTCATGCACCATCCTTCTTTACGCATGGCCACCACCTTTGGATGCCTGCCCAACTGCGCCTCCAGATCCTTACGCACTCCATTTCGACTTCGATTTAACTCGGAAAAAGATACGAATGCATATCCTTGATCCTTGGGTCGAGATATTTGTGTCCGTATGTCGCGCTCAGGGAAACATTGAGTTTCCAGCGTCAATAAATATTTGGACGCCTCCTTCCGCGAGCCATTGCGGCTTTCTTTCCAAGCCCGAAAAAATTAAATGATCGCATATTTGTGATCCTTGCGTCGAGGGCTTTGCATCCATATATTGCGCGCATAAAAACTTCATGTTTCTAGTGCCAATAAATATTAGGCATTGAAGAACGAACGAAGAACACGTGAAGAATAAAAAAAAGGAGAATGGTTTATGTGCAGGACGATGTCCATGTTCATTTGGTCATCATCATCGTGAATTTATGATATGAAGAATCAATAAAACGAATTCAATCATATATAAAAACCCCTACCTCGAAAATACGTCGCACGTCATCAAACCACGGAAAGAGGCAAGCATCGTGGTGGTCGGGCATCGCGGAAGAACGGTGCTCCTCGTGGCATCACCTCACATTCTTGCCTCGGTTGAAAGATATTCCCTTCGCCGAGAGGAAGATTTTGTTCTTCGTGGAAAGTAAGCTTTTCCTTCTAATCCTCCAAAGCTTCTCCATAGATTAATTGCCCAACAATAAAATGAAAGGCTTCCTATTAATTTAATAATTCCAAGCAATTCAAAACTAAGAGGATCCAATTCATTAATTGAAATAAAGTTCGCAAAACTTATGGGAGAGAGAGAAGAAGGTGAGGATTTCACATAATTGAAGGGGAGTTTACAAATTAATTTAAGGGGTGATAAAGGGGGGTTTAGGGAGTTGAGGGGGAGGTGAGGAGTTAGGGTCTCGTGTGGACCCCACCTCTCATTTATCCTTACATGGGTAGTTGGTGGTTATGGGTATCACCCTTAACTCCCCTTTGTAGGGTATAACTACCATATAAATAAAATTGTGTACCACCAATTTTATTTATTTAATTCTAAATCCCCAATTATTAATTCTCAACCCAGTTAAAACTCAACTGCAGTAAAGGTCCCCTTAAGCATTTACCGGTGCTTTGAGTTCATCGGTGCCCTCGGATTTCAATTCTGAGTATCGGTTCAAAAGATAGAAAAACCCACACGTACATTTACTGAATGTACCTGAGAAAAAGTTCAGAAAATTATTATCAGTCACCCTCGACCCGCACCGATCAAGGTCAGGCTCTTACTAAGTGAAAAACGCCCCAAAAAATCCAACGGTACTCTCGGATTTTCTATTCGAGTTACCGTTTAAAAGATATTAATTTTTACAATAAAATAATTTTCATTTAATTATTTTATTTGCGGCCAAAAACTAACTTTTTCTGGTGGCCCGCGCCGGCCAAAGTTAGTATCTGCTTAAATAAAACATGCCCTCATGAGTTTAGCGGTTGTATCGTATTTTTAATCCGAGCTACCATTTTTGAGTTATAAGCATTTGAAAAATAAAATATTTTATTTAATTATTTTATTTACGGTTATGTCATTTTTGGAATTTCTCACAGGAGGCCCGCCCCGACTAAACTTATGTCGCGCCTAGGGTAAACCCACCATCCTGAGCGCAACGGTTCCCTCAGATTTCTGATCCGAGTAAACATTTAAGAGTTATTACACTTTTTCAGTAAAACTGCTTATGCGCGTTAATTTAATCTTAACAAGACTTCATAAAATTATTCCGGGCACACCGGGCCTCGGAATCAGGTGCCGTCAGAAATTGCGTACTCGTAAAATTCCAAAAAAATTATGAAAAAAAATTCCCTTGAATTCTATAGGTCTTTACAATTCTTGTTTATTCATAAGGAAAAAATATATTTATTAATTTAGTTACATGGATATTTAATGAATATTTATTGGCTAATTAAGTGAATATAATGTTTTTATATGTATTGGTGAATAATTTAGTGGTATTTATTTAATTAAAAAAAATAGTCATTATTCCAGGCCTGATAAATATGGAGGAGGATTGGAAAACTAGGTTTAATGGTTTGTTGATAAGTTTCATATTAAATATTATTTTAATAAATATTAATTTATTTATTCATGAAAAATAAAAATTATTTTCTCTTGAAGTTTAGTGAATGTCATGTAAATAATAATAATATTGTTATTATTAGACATGGGGTTCTCCAGGTATTATTAAAATAATAATGGCTTGTGCACACCAAGTTCAAGAGAGGATTGTGTCGTTCCCTAGAGATTTATCCCATAGAACTCTATGAAGAATACAGATCAATTCTCTTCCACCACTAGAGTGAATCCCTCCATCCTTAAAGGATTTTGTTGTGATCAACATCAATCTCTAAAATCATTATATTGTTTTTCACTACTATTCGCAAAATTCTACAGCGATGGTCATAAGTATGTAAAGAAAGTGTGGATCACTACTAGAGGGAATATAATCTTGATTCCTCTAACATAATGATGGTATCAAAAAAGTGGTATATTGATTCATCGACATAGAAGAAATAATTAAATGAAATTTTATTCATTAACTAAACAAATTAATTATAAATTATATGTACAGAGATCATTCCTTCATGGATTCTGGGAATTCATTTTATCTAGTTCTAAGGGAAAATATGAAGAGTTGATTAAATAATTTTTATTTGTATCACCCAAGAAACTTCATATATTCCCTAAAACCCTCATGAATATCTAGCACACAAATTCCAATAAAGTAAACCATGACCTAAAAAAGACTGATCATCTTTATATCTACTACATTACTAAACTATGGAATCTAATTCATTCTAGTTTGCAAAAAAATTGAACCCATATCTTGAAACATTGATTTATCTGGTCTGAATCAGGTGGTTAATCAAAAAATCATCTTTAATGTATGTTAATTGAATAGAATAGAGAGAATCAGTCCAACCTACTTCCTAAAATAGTGGTCTTGAATGAGAATACAAGTCTAAATGTTCTAGCCCACATATGTGTCCATACATTCCATTTTATCAAATTACCCAAATTTATCACAACATATAATTTTTAAAATGTGGTGGGAAATTTGAAAATAAAATTTCATCAAATATAATGGTTGTAGAACATACTTATTTGTTGTTGTTGATGATGATATGTGATATAAGAGATTATCATGCAGCTATAAAGTTGTATTATCATACAGTGGGTATCGAACCCTATGCTCACATTTGATGTCCAAGATAGATCCACAGGTGTTTTATGGGTACCATAGATAATAGAACTAGTGAGGATCAATGAGATGAGAATGGAATTAGGCATGAGAGTTGTTATTTTTACTTCATGTTGTTGGGACCTATTTTTTTCTTATTTTCTTATAATTGGATTGTAATTTTTATTATATTTGAGGAATTGGTCTCTCTTAAAATACCCTTTTTTGTTTTCATTATCATATGATGATTGACATTAATGGTTGATCCCTCTTTGATTTCTCATTATTTTTATTCTTGATATAATCATTATTTTTTCATTATATTTTTGATTTTTGGATATTGATGGGAATTGAGATGGCTGATAGGTTAAGTTGGACATTATTGAGGAATTATTTGTATATTTATATAATAACACTTTGTGATTATAACTTATAATATTATAGTGAATGTTTGGTCTAACTCATTAGTATGTGAGGGTATATGAGCCATTGATTATGGGTATGTGGGACAAGTCTTGAGTTTGGTAGTATAAGTTGACTATTCATGGTGTGTTTGTATTTTCATTGTGATGGAATATAGGTATAGCTTGTATAAGAATGGATGTATTGTGTTTTTGGGTATGTTAAGTTATAAATATCAGTGATCTATTCCATTTAAATACTTTTATACATATCCACATAATAATTAGCACATAGTGTATCGAGGTGACTGGTGGAATCCAACAGTTTCTCTATGTTATAGGGATTCTTTAGAGCCTAATAAAAATTATTAAAATATATATAAGAATATAAAATCCCTTTCCAAGGATATCCCATGATAGAAGTATGAAAATTTCATAAATTCAAAAAAAAATTAACACATACCATTCCTCGAATAATCCACAGATTCATATTTAAACTCCATTATATGGGATTGAGAGAGATGACTGAGTGGTAGCCAAAATACAACCCACCTCTAGAGGTTTCCATGCATTGAAAAAATCATCCAACATTTCAAAAGTATCTATCCTTTCTCTGAGTAATGCTAGTGCCTCAAATGAATAAAAGGACAAAGAGATATTTCGGTTGTAGGGAGTTTCATCCATATTTAATAACCAACCCTCTCTATTGTCATTGTATGGAAATGGATTTAAATAAACCTAATTTTGCTTATTTATAATGTTAGAATTAACTCATGCATCCGTATTTCATGAATTAATTCCAATTCTAGTTCCTGAATCACATATATGAATGAAACACCTCACTCACATTTCATAATATGAAACGGTTTCTTAAATGATAGCTAAGTTGGAGGATTGGTCAAGTGTCCAACCACGTAATCAAAGGTAGTGGAATAATATTCCTTTAAGAATTATAGATTCATGCATAACATGCAGGTTGTGGCTTTAAGACATATATCTACTTCAATATCTAACATGAACTAAAGCCTCACATGCATTGTGCCATTTTAACCTTAAATTGTATCATATAAAATAACTTTCTAAATCATATCCAAACATATTTTTAATATGTTATAAATAATTTGAGAAATCTACCATATACTTCATGGTATGTTACATCATATGAAATACCTTGTGAATACTCATCAAAAACAATTTTGGATTAACTCAAAAACACTTTAAGAGTATCCCTATGAGTCAAACTCAATCCTCATTTATCCATCCAAACAAATATGATCCCATGGGAATTTACATCATTTACAAAAAATAATTTCAAAATACATAAATGTAAGAAAATAGTAGCCTCTTAAAAATCATCATTGCTACTCCAACTAAAAAGGGATCTACTGTGATCTCCATCAAAAATATGTATCACTATACCTATGTTCATCAGTCTGTATCGTATGAAAAAAATACAATCTCATATTTTTTCATTTTCCAAGACATCGAGTGACCATGGGATATGAAGTATGGAAATCCCATAAGGCCTACTCAAATTTTATCAATTATAAAAGTATATACTATACTGTTCAGTGAGTAAATCACATGTCATTCACTCATATGGATTAGAACCTCACATCTCCATTATCTGGAAAGATGTGTAATATCTTTATGTAGCCACACACTCCCATAGGTTATCCAAATCAAGGTTTCGGATTTCATAATCATCATAGGATCAGACAAATACCATCATGGTTAAGATCCAACTGAAAACATGATAAGAAAAATGTCCAACAAACCCTATATTAGTTATATCAATATATAGACTTGCATAAGTAGGGTATAAAAGTATTAAATTTATTATGATATATATCACACTAATCTTAGGTAGAGGGGGCTGAAATATGATCCATGCACCCCTAGTATACCAAATATATATGTATGACACTCCATGTGGAATAATAAGTGCATTATCCAGAACACACAAGGTATCTTATTCTTTACTTTGTGCCTCATGAGAATATTATGTGTATATATATATAATAATCACACTCACTCTAACATTAAAATATCTTCATAACCTATAAAACTCTATGATAAACATCGGTTATGGATAAATCATGTTCATACTTTGAGAAGCCAATTTTCATTACTCAAGACAATATATTGATCCATATATACATTTATATAGACAACATGAATGAATGATAAAGTAGATGTTTCCTCTAATATGATACAATTTATATCACGAAATGTTTTAAGGATATTTAACAAACATAACATAAGAAATTATCTATCATATCATATATGATAAACTACTAGATCATCATTATGTTTGTTGCACTTTCAAAGGGTTTTTAACTCATTACCTCATATATAATTCTTATCACAATTTTATGTGACCATGCAATAAAACCCTTATAAAAAATCATTAGCGAGTAACATCTTTAAATAAATCATGTCTAAATAATGTTAATACTTAGGAATTTTAATAATAACTTTCAACTACTTGAATATATTCAAACTCTTTTATGGTTCCTCGGACCCTCACTCTTAGATCAAGTAACATAAACACATACATTACAAGCTAGATTTGATATTAACTTTAGATTAACTAATATAAATATCCTATAAATGGAAGCGTAAGAAGGGGTGAGCTAAAATGATCAGTAATAGAAAAAATAAAACTCATGATATCATGGAATAAACATAACATAAATATTATGGATGGAATAAGTAATCATCATAGTGTCGTTATCAATAAGGACTGAGAGCATAATATATCTCTGGACAGTAATGAAAATAAATATATCACATGGATAATAATGAATTGAAAAATAATTTTTGGAAATCTCAATCTTTCTATCATGTCCATAGCCAAGACATCATTCTTTCCATCAAGGTTGTATCCAAAATATCATTCTTATTATTATAACCGTAGTCAAAACATCTTTCTAAATTGGGTAGTAATACATTAAATACCCAAATATACTTGTATCAAGTTAATTTAATGAATCATCAAGGGGATGTATAATTTTAGGCCCCAATCATTAATTCATTAATTATAATTCACTCATCATATGGGAAAATTATTAAACAATACATAATCATCTTGGATGATAATCATATTTATTTTAATAACGAAATATGGAACACTAATATTTTCCCCATGTTAATAAAGTGGATAACATTATCATAACTCATTCAGAGAATGAAGGTGGGTGGATAAAAAATTCATAGTAAAATTTCACAATTAATCAATAAACATACATATCAGAATATTAAATACTTATATTTTTAATAATTCCCCAATCAATAAATGGAATATATTTTTATGTATCTAATCCTAAAAATAAAATTGTATCGAGTAGTAATATATGGTTAAGTTAGTAGTTTCTCTAATAAATCTACATTTCCCTCAAGTTGAACACCCTTTTAAAAACAATTTAAAATATCATATTAACAAAGAAAATTCATTGGAAAAACAATGTTTTAGATAAGACTTTATAACTAAAATAAATGTTATTCGAGCTATCATTATCCCTAACTAGAAACATACTCCATAAAGTATGAAATATTTAAAAAGGGGTTTATGTTCTCAATATTACACAATGATTTAATTATACCTAATAAAATAAAATGTATAAATCATTTCAAATAATATTATATAAGTTTAATAGAATTGTCATAACTTAATTGAAAAAAATTGAGTTACCCAAAACTCTTATGACTGGTGTATCCCTTGAGTGAAAATACATTAGAAAAAAGTACTTTATTTCAAATAGTATATCCCAATAATTACAAGTAAATAATTTATTTAACATTAATTTGATAGTAAATCAACATAAAACTATACAAAGGAAACATTGTTTATAACTTGTAACATATCCGAAAGACTCAAAATTAAGACCAAGTACACCCTAAAACTATAAAGTCTTTCATATTAAAACCCCTTGAAGGATAAAAACATTAATGGAACATTAAAAACCATAAATAATGAGATATTCATGATATAAGATAATAACAGTGTATTAATTTCACCATATAATAGAAAACATGATGCATAACATAAAAAAGTCGCAAAAAATTGAAATTTTTAACAAATAATCCATTAGCTTTTATCCTAGATTCCACGAATGCATTACAAAATCATGTACAAATAAAATAGATATATTAATAACTTTCTTTATAACATTAATAATATATTATTTTCATTTATAACATTCATTTTTAATCATTCCCTATATGAATTCTACATAGCTGTTACCTAATTTCAATATCGAGTGTAAGTAATCTTGATTGTTTTGAAATTGCTTCATAATAAATGGTGTTGGTATTCATTATTAATTCATAGTTCAGAATTAAAATATCATTAAAGTAGCTATAATATATATTAAATTATAGTTATAAAGTTACAATTTCATTTCATGGTAGTTTTGGTTGCAAACCATTAAGATGAAATCATTGATGATCATGTTTCAGTAATTCATAACGAATGATAGATGTTTTAAAAATTAATGAGTTAAATAATAATTTTACCATTATATAACAAAAATTTAATTATTTATTTATTTATGTCATATATTACCATAAATTGAAGTCCCATAGCCATCTATGATATAAATTTATATCATTGTACAATTTGGTAATTAAACCAACCCAAAAAAGAATATAACATAATTGATGGATGATTATGAAGTGATTTTGTTGTAATATAATTATAAAAGAAGACTAATAATATTATTTAGTTTTTATTAGTATGATATATCTGAATTTGGAAGAATTTTGATCTGAATATAACCTATATAAAGTTATTTTGTAGTATGAAGAAATCATTTTTTCTCTTCGAATGCTCTTTTTGATGGTTGAATTTACCACGGTGTTTCATTAATCATATTTTTATAAGTTTTCCAATTTGTCTTTAAAACCCGTAATTATTTAATTATAATAATAATTATATTTTAAACCCATTTTTAGGACCATATATTTAATGAGGTGATGAAAATAAAAATGGAAATAAATAATTCCATGGAGGCGGCAATCTACACGTATATATGGATGATGATTACATTTTCCATTGGATTTGAAAAAAGAGTGATATGGTTTATAATTTTAGAATGTAAAATATTTAATAAATATATTACTTATTTATCAAATTATAAATTTGTACCGTTTTTGTAATGCAATGAAGGAAAATGAAACATGTTGCGTCATGGAGGTGGTAGTCCACACAATGCATGAATAATAGTTACATGGTCAATTATTATAACATAATTATAATAAAATAATAATATATATTGATTTTATAATTTTAATATGGTATAATTTATTTTTATGAATAATAAGTTAATATAAATAAATATGAATGAGAATGAAGCAGTGGGAAATTGATACCTCACTTCTTGGATTTTCTCCTTTGTAAATGGGGTTAATCTTTTAAAGTGTGGTGTTTTGGGAATTATAAAACCTGATTAAGGTGGTAGAAATTTTTATTATAGTTTTTGTTATTTTTTCTCAAATAATTGGTTTTGGGTTTGAGTATAAGTTAGGAGAGGAGTTACCCTATTATAAGTGAATAGGGATGGGATTTTTTTAAATACTCAAAACATTTCGACAATGGGAAGTCACTCTCAATGTAAGTGGCTCAAAAATTGATTAATAATGGATAGAGGGAAAATATAAGGTCAATAAAGACATCAAAAACTCATTCACACACAATTTTTTAACAAATTTGTGCCTTTTCCACCTTGGTTAAACCATTTTTTAACCCTTATGATTTTTACTGAGGTGATAGGTCTTTACCAAAGTACTTTAATATTTATGATTCAAAACAAATGGACCTTATTAAATAATTTGGAAATAATTATTCAAAATTTGAAACCCATTTTATTATATTAATTTTATAAGAGTGATAAAAATCAATTTTAATATACAAAATTTATAATGTATTAATTGTTTGTTAAAAAATACAACTTAATTTATAAAATGTCAAATATGTGTTTGTAAATTAATCCCAACATTTTAAAAATTATAAATTCACTTATAAAATTCATATTTGGTCATATATATTTTTTTCATAAATATATATTTCATATTTATATACTAATGATTTCATAAGATTCATGTTATTTATAAAAATGGTATTTTTCACTATTCACCTAAAATCAAACTTTTAAGAAAAACACCAAAAATTAAACTTATGAAAATATTAATATAATTAATAGAAAATTAATGGGAATTTTTTAAATTCAAATTATAAAATTTATATATTTTACTTCTAAAAAGATATGACATATAATGAAAAACGATTTTTATAGGAAAATAGGTTTTTTATAATTTTAACCATTCTCATTAATATTTCCTATCATTTAAAAAATAATTTATTATTAACCAATTATTCATATAAAATATATTTTATCATAAATAATGAAAAAAAAAATTAAATATAGAATGAATGTCATATAAAAAGTTAATTTTAGAAAAATACATTTCCAAGCATAAAATGATCATATTATCCATTTTAGTTATTCCAATTGAATTCCATTCATATTAAAATAAACCTTTATTTTATTTCATTAAATATTTTATAAACTTGTTACTCCTATTCATTTGTGTTAATTCAATAGATTAGTTTTAATAGTCTAAAAGTATTGTGGTTTTGTTTTACTTTGGTGTTACATGTATAGAAATCTATCAAACACATTGTTTATTTAATTAAAATTAACTAAGAAATATCAGGTTTTTACGTTCCCTCCACCCCTCAAATAAATTTAATCGTCACAATTTTAATTATTACACATTGAATAAATTTTTGGTGGGTATTCTTAACATATTCATCATTAGGGTAACAACCACAAATATGGCATCTACCTTACTCTCTTAAGCTATATCATGTTACTTATCTTTCTTCAAAAAAACATTATCCATTAATATAATAATATGCTCAAGTATATATATACCATAATAATATATTTTCCACAACACACTTTTATGAAAATCATTTCAATCATCATGACATGAAATCACAGTGAAACCATATATACTACAAGAAATTAATATTATCGTTAACCCTAAATTTGAATAAAATATCACACCGTTCATTATAAACCACAATCCCAAAAATGTGATGAACATCACCAAAAATATCATAAACAACTTATCAAACACAAGTTTACCAATACTTTCAACCTTAATTTTCCAAAATCAATATTCCCTTTTTCATATCATCATTAAGTGTATATTAAACCTAATAGTTTTCTATCCCTCGATCGTGTGTTATCTAATATTTATCCCTAAAATATAACCTTGTTATAAAATCACTTTTCTAGGTTATTAATACCATTTAATATATGTTTTAAATCTTTTAATGAAAAAATATAGGAGAATAATCCTTAGTTTTTTACATTATTTTCATTAATTTTAGAATAAACTGGGATATCATTAATAAAAATCACTCACTAGTGAAAATAACTAAAAGTTTCAAGAAAATATCATTATCACTATTATAGTTAATACTAGGAAACTCACCCTTAACATCATAATAGGAATACGTGATCCATTATTTTGTTATATTTCAAAGTGGTTTCAAGATAAATACCTTTCTCAGCATCATTTTCATGATCTTGTTTCAACCAAATATTAAATCCAAAATTATTAGAATAATATACAATATAATTATCATAAATGATCATATGAATCTGAAAAATCAGTCTTCTCTAAATACACATTCGTTTCATCCTATTATACTTTTAATTCAATGTAATTTTATTTAATTTTGGTTCTATTTCACTTCTTAACATAATACCTTAAATTAATTAGGAAGTAAATCATTTATAATAGTTCATAAAGAGAATGTAATTAACTAAATAGTATCCCTCATGTGTGAAATTAGGCCTATTTATCATGAACAATGTGACGATTGAGTTAATACCCAATCCACCCTTTTAGTGTTATTACCCATAGGTACATAAGTTCCAGAGCCCAAATAAACTTATAGTATCTAGATAGGTATATAATTTATAAGAGAACCATGTAATCTATAATTTACCAAAACGTCATGATGTAATCTTATATATAGACTTATACTTTAGAATTATTACTTGGGTTTTCACTAATGTTATCTTCCCCAAATCTCCAAAATATTCAATATCATTTTAACTAAGATAAAGGGTTATCTATTTATTTTAACTTATAATAAACCTTACCTTATTATTCTTTAATTATTTTTACATCCTTGACCAATAACATACCAATCTGCAAAGTTATCTAAACCCTTCTCTAATACCAAATGTGGTTCCGAGGAACCACACTTCTAGATTTGGTTCCTTAATAATATACGTTACATGTTGTCTCTCATACCAAAAATAGTTTTCAAGCATAATTATCTTATAATTACATGACCTAAGGAAAATATTTCATTATATATTTTCCCACGACCTTTTGGGTTTATAATTTTAGAGAATTATGAAAAATCATAAACTAATAAATCCCATATATTTCTAAATTAATGTAAACATTTCCCCTATAATAAACCACTTAATCCTTAATTGTCCTTTAATATCTCTGACAAATACCCCACACATGTTATTCTACTAGTTGTATCACGTGTAATAATTTTCTTCATAACCTAAGAAAATGGAAACATATGAAGGGGTGATCTTATAAAATCAGTAAGGTAAAACATACAACTAAGGAGATAATTTCATAAACATGGGATAACAATTATGGAAGGAATAAGTAATCATAATAATTTCATAATCAACTAAAACTGAGAGAATAATATATCCATGGATAGCAATGAAAATTAAATGATCACCAAGATAAAAATAATTTAATTCTTAATGATAGAATGTATAATGATGGAAATTTTGATCTTACCATTAAGGGATTATCTAAGACAGCATTCTTTTCATAAAGGTCATTTCAAATATATCATTATTATTGTCAATACCATAGTCAAGACATATTTCATAATTGGGTAGGCATACACAAAATATCTAAACATGTTTTTCTAATGATACCCACTAATTAACCCAGGGGATACATAATATTGGGACCCACTTCTCACTTTTTTATGTCCAATTCATTCGTTTTATGAGAAAATGAGTAAACAATACATAATCATATTGTCCTATAATCATCATTATTTTGATAACAACACTTAGAACAATAATAATTTTACCCATATCAATAAAATTGATAACATGATCATAACACATCTTGAGAAAGAAGTTGGATAGTTAAACAATACATAGTCATCTTTCTTGAGTAATCAATAAAAATATGTATCAAAATAATAAATATATGGATTTTTAGTTATTCCCTAATAAATAAATTGAATATACTTCTATGTAAGCATTACTGTAGATAAAACTATATTGCGTAATGGTATATGGTTAAGTCCATAATTTCCCACAATAATTCTATATATTATATCTAGGTAGATTCCCTTAAATTAGATGTATAGAAAATAGGGTATTGATAATGTAAAGTCACTGTAAGAACAATGTCCAAGATAAAACATTATAACACAAAGAAAGAAGATTTGAACAGTCAATATCCCTAATAGGAAACATACTTCATGAAGAATGAAATATTTGAAAATGGGTTTATGTGGTAAAAATGAAAAAAATAGATAATATGACATAATACAATCTAATGAAACAGTGTACCCAAATTATATGAAATAAGATAAATATAATAATCATAACTAAATGAATGAAAATTGAGTTACAAAAAACTCTTACGACCAGGGGGACACTTGAGATAATATACATTTGAATAAAAGAAAAATATCTAGATTAGTATATCCCAAGAATGAAAAATAAATAAATTCTTTAAAATCCTTGAGATAATAAATCTATAGAACACTTTTCAAAGTAAACATGGTGTATAACTTGTAACATGCATCAAATAATTATAATTCAAACCATGAAATCCCTTATAACTTTAGAAACATTCAGATGAAAAAAACCCATAAAGGATAGAATTTAAAATTGAATATTAAAAACCATGAATAATGAGAGAATCATGATATAAAATATTAAATGGGTTGTAAGTACACCATAAAATATAAAACATAGTTCATAACATAATCATATCTTAAGGAATTTAAATTTGAGACAACAAACTACTTACCTTTTATTTGTGCTACCACAAATGCACTCTAACCTCATGTATGAGAAAAATAGAAGTCATAATAAGATAATTTAGAACCTTAATCATATATTTTTTTCATTTATACACTTAATTTATTATAATTATCTATATAAGTTATACTTAGTTATTACATATTTTCAATATTTGGGGTAAGAAATATTGATTTTTTTGAACTTTTTTCTATAAAAATTGTGTTTTTATTAATTATTCTTCATAATTAAAATTAAATTAATGGTACCTAAATATATGTTCCATGATATTTTGAAATGTATAATTTCATTCCTTGTATTTTTTTGCAAACCATAAAGATGAAATCGACGATGATAATGTTCTAATGATTCTTAACGAACAAAATATGTTTTATTAATTAATGATTTGGACAATAATTTTAACATTATATAACAAAAAACAACACATTATTTAATTATTTATATCATATATTACAAGAAAATAAATTCTCATAGTCATCCATGATATAAATTTTTTTTCATTTTCGAAGTAGGTTGTTAAACCAACCCAAACATGAACATCATTTAAATAATTGATGATCATAAAATAATTTATTTTAATATCATTATAATCGAAGAATATATAACTTATTTAGTGCTTATTAGTGTGATATATCAAAATTTTAAATAACTATAATAATTAGAAAACCTATATGAAGTTATTTCATAGTACGAGGAAATTATTTTTTTCTCTTCGAACGCTCTTTCGGGTGGTTAAATTTACCATTATTTTTTATCAATCATATTGTTAATATTTTGTCCAATTTTTCTTTCTATAACCTTAATAGTTTCATTAGAATCGTATTTATCTATTAAACCCATTCAATTGATCATCCATGTAATATGATGATGAAAATAAAATGGAAATCAATCATTCCATAGAGGCGGTAATCCACATGTATACATAGATGATGATTTCATTTTCCATAAAATTGGGAAAAAAGAGTAATATGGTTTATAATTTCATAATTTAAATATTTCATAATTTTCATAACAATATATAAAATTATCTATCAGTACAATCTTTATAATTTGGTGAATTAAAATTAAACACGTTGTGCCTTGAAGGCGTACTCTACACAATGTACAAATGAAAGTTTTTTTTATTAAAGGAAAAGGGAAAGGTGGTTAATAATTATAGTGTCACTATAATGATATATAATTGTTTAATAATAACTAATATTTTATCATTTAAAGACAGTTTAATTGAATTTTTTAAGAATAATTTCACATAAATAAATATAAATGAGAAAGTAGTGGTTAGAAATTAATACCTCACTTCTTGAATTATCTCCTTTATAAAGAGTGTTACACCTTTGAGGGAAGGTATTTTGAGAACACAATAACACAATTAAGTTGGATTATAATGTTTATAATAGTTTTGGGAATATTTTGGAAAAAAATAAGTGGGTTTTTGTGTGAAGTTAATTAGGAGAAGACCTCCACTTTTCTAATTGAAAAAGGATGGAATTTTTCCAAATACCCCAAACCTGTTAATAATGGGAAGTCACTATCAAGGAAAGTGGATACAAAATTGATAAATAATGGATAAGGGAAAGGAAAATATCAATAAATTACCAAACCACCCATTCCTATAATTTCTTTACACATGTTTGCGGTCTTTCTATCTTGGATAAATCTTTTAACCCATTTTGATGTATACCAAGGTAACTAGTTTTTACCTAAGTAATTTATCTTTTATGATTGAAAATAAAATGTTCCTTATTAAATAATTATACATAATTATTAAAAAAAATTAATCAAGTTTTTTATATTAATTTTATAAAAATTTTAAAAATAAAATTTGAAATACTAAATTTAAAATGTATTAAGAAATCTTTTTTGAAAAATATTACTTAAGTTATAAAATGTCAAATATGGGATAATAAACTAAAAAACTTTTCTAAATTTATAAATTCACTTATAAAAAACATATTTCTTCTTATAAAAAGGTTTTACTAATTTAAAATTCATACTTATATAATAATAATTTCATAAAACCCATTTTATTTGTTAAAATTGTATTTTTTACTATTCACCTAAAAATCAAATTTTTTATTAAAATCCCAAAAAAATTAAATAAAATATTAAATTAATGAATAAAAAAATAATTTTAATTCTATATTACTAAAATACTAAAATTTATTAATTTATCTTTTAAATAAAAAGATGAGATATAATGAAAAACTATTTTTATAGGAAAATGAATTTTTTAGAATATTAAACATTATCATTAATATTTCCTATCATTTTATAATTAAAATAATTTTTACCAAATATTTATATAAAATATAATTATCATTATTAATCACAAGTTTATTGAAATATAAATGCATAACATATCTGAAATGAAATATTTAGAAAAATACATTTATAAGCATAAAATGGTCATATTGGTAATTTTAGACATACAAATTGAATTTTATTCATATTAAAAGTAGCATTTATTTTATTTCTAACTATATTTCATCAAACAATTTCTCATATTCGTTTCTTTTAATTCAATAGTTATTTTTTAAAGGTCTAAGCATATCAAGGTTTAATTTTAGTTTGGTTTTATTATGGAGCATGTTATCGAACATATTTATTATTTATGAAAAAAATATAGTGAAATCTCATGTCTTTACATTATTAAATTCAAAATATCATTTGATTTGATGTTAATGTATATTTTCTACTTACAACTATTCTTAATTATATCATCATCATTTTTGTTACCATTTCCACAAAAATTTTCTTTAATTGATGTAACTACTTAGATTATATCTTTACTAGCACATCCTAAAAACATTTAAGATAAAGTGACATTTAATTTGTTCCAAATATTAATTTAAATATTTCAATTTCTATTTACCACCATATACTAAACAATTTTAGGATAAGGTCATATTCACTTTTTACAGAAAATAATGTAACTCTTTACATTTTTTATAACCATACTCTAAATTGTTTAATGATATGAAGTGAAATTCACTTTATAATTTTACTATCATAATAC
Source organism: Viscum album (assembly GCA_963277665.1). Lineage (NCBI taxonomy): Eukaryota > Viridiplantae > Streptophyta > Magnoliopsida > Santalales > Viscaceae > Viscum > Viscum album. The sequence continues at coordinate 498,262,935 of OY728132.1, forward strand.
TTTAGAAAATAGTGATATTCACATTCCATGATAACTAAATTTATCTATTTACATTTTTCATTATCATCGTATATCTTAATCTCTTTAGGATATTAAGTGTAGTATCACTTTAATCGTATAGGGTTAAAAATTATTTCGAAAATAGTGATATCCACTTTCTATGGTAACTAAATGTAAGTATTCAAATTTTTATTTACCATCACATATCCTTAATGGTTTTGGATATTAATTGGAATACACTTTAACTTTATATTAATTTAATTCTTTATATTTTAATTTTGAACCTCTCTTTGTTCAAAAATACTCATAATATCCTCTTTGTCACTATATTCTTTTCAGAATATCTTGTTATGATACACAATATTATTTAGGTTTACGAAATAACACTTATTTAAAAATGTATTTAACAAATAAACTATTATCTCTGTATCATATAATGTAATATATTCTTTCGAATCATTTTTTCCTAGAAAAGAAGATGATTTTTTAAAATATTCCATGTATGGGTGGAAAAATCACATTCCATCATATTTTAACAAATAGAAAGATAAAAACTTTTACCTTTCCCTTATTTTTAAGTTTTCTATAAAATCTGATAAATCTTAACATATATGTTTAAAATTAGTCATCACAATTTTTTAAATAACAAATCATTATTATTGAATAAATTCTCTTATCACATAATAGAATTGACTTAAAGATACATATCCCTTAATTAGATTCATCTGATCATGATACAATCTTTTATATTCAAATTTGATGTAGAAACAATTTTCTTTATAACACGAATGTAAAATAAAATATCAATCAATTAATCATTGATTCTAAACTCCTTATATATTTACAAAACTAGAAAGATATACATTCAATGTAACATACCCTTCAATCATAAATATGTTTTTTCTGTAACACCTATATCCGATGTGGACATCCCACAGAGTTTCATAAAACTCTCTTAAGTATCTTGGTGATCTATCATATGTAATTATTAATCTTTCTCTATGATAACCTTATGTTTTAATAACCTTGATTATCTTATTAAATAAATATTTTAAAACTTTAAAAAAAATTATTCTTCCAATTTATACTTTAACCCACTTGTACTGACCATACAAAACTCATAACTTATAAATAATATGCCAATTTCATCTATTCTCAACACATAGAAAATATCAGCTAAATTTTTCATGATATCATTAAAATAGTAGGAAAATTTCCATAAATGATAATACAATTAGTACCCAAACCAAAATAATCCATTTTAATCTCACATTAAAATATTTTATTGAATTAAACAAAACATAAACTATGTGTATTAAAAATACTAATCCCATTTTATTAAAAAAATTATTTACATTCTCTTTGAAATAGGTAAATGAGATACAAATACAAATATTATCAAAAAAACTTACAAGTCTAAAAAGTCCAAGTTATCAAGGCATCAACTCTTCCCCTCCATTAATTCATACTCCATTCTATAATTTCATTCTCATTCAGAACATCTACATATTTATAGGGCTTGTAAATCATGTAATTGATATCATGTATTTGTTAGAACAATAGTATTAGATTTTATAACAAGTAAATCTTTATGTAAACCTTTAGTTTCATTGATTAATTAACCTATTAAATCATATTGAATATCATTTGACATAACCAAACATATTGAGTATATTAGACAAAAATTCCTTATATTTTAGATGTACTTAATCATATTGAGTACATGTCTAAAAACTAATATTACTTTGTTCTTTGTTCATCTAATCCTGTTGAAACCTTATGTAAATCATATTATTCTTACATAAGTATTGTGATTAACATGTTGAACAACTTAAACACTTTATTACTCTATAATATGTAGTAATCTAACACATTGATTGTTTCTGGTTCTTTAAAAACTTTTAATTTTTCCAGTATAACTTAAAAACATTTCTTAAATTACTAGTCTAAGTAGTATCTTATATTAAGATTATCCTTATAAGAATTAATCTCAATGATTAGTTTTATGATAATGAAGTTATTAATATATAACAGAATCTTTTACCAATTGAGTAGCATGTTTTATTAATTATTTAATATATACTTTTATTAAATGGGATCCCAATAAAATGATAACCCCTTTTAATAGTCATCATAACCATTAGTGGGCCAAGATCCATATTTCACTCAAAAACAACCATACTTTGGCATGAAAATCATCACATTAGTTATTTAGATAAGGATTCATCCCAATAATATCATATATGAATTTTGGATAGTTAATCATATATAACTTTCTCCAATAAATCATATGGATACACTAAAATCAATTCCTCTAGTAACTTAATTTTATTAGGGTCTCCCAACTAGTGTAACCTAAAACAACTTCCAAGAATGGGATAACAAAGGAAAATCCATGGGCACCAGATAATCATATGGAATTCCAAAGTATGATTCTGTTTCGTCCATATTTTCTTAATAAAAACAAGATAATCCATGGGAACCCAACTATGGTATTACCTACTTAGATAAATGATCAAATTCATGCAAAGTGAAGCTTTGGAATAAATCAAGCAGTAATTATTTTGAGTGTATTTAATCTCACCATCATATCTCATGTTATTTATATTCTATTCATGATTCTAGTGATTCAGTTTGGAATCTTATTCCCTCCACAAAATGAATATTTTAAAATTATATTGATGTGTAAATCTTTACACAACCCTTAGTTCATGTTACTCACACAGAAAATATAAGCCAATCACATTCATCCATATCCAAATGCATCACAAGCACAAGGTAGATGAAATTTTCATGTAAAGGCATAGAGTTATATGATATTGATAATGTATCTACACATGAGTAAGTCTAGAGCAACAAATAACCAACCTTATTCACCTTTCTATGAAAGTAATGAGCCTATAGGCTAGTAGGTAGTTATCCCTACATCCCTCTACCTGGGGTGACTTCACTCAAAATTGATTTCAATTCATTGAAACTCTAAAAAATAATATGGAGGAACTATATTCAATATCTAAATTCATGTTTATAACCTCTATTATAAATTGAGGTTGAGGTAGTTGAAAAACTAAATTCATTATGGAATCATTCCTATCATGAAATTTTAAGGCTTTATCAAAGAAGAACTTAATCATATGAATGTTTCCATAAAAATATTTATAATATAAAAAATTTATAACTATGATTAAAAATAGTTAATAATATTTAAATAAATGAAAAATTAAAATATTTATTAATTAGATATCCATTTATGAATAATTCATAAATAAGAGCTAATTTTAAACCCTTTTATAAATTTGCAAACATTATGGACATTCCATAACTTTGAATATAAAATACTTCAATTAAATTTAATATAAACTCTTTATTATTGATTATTATATGAAACTTTCCTTTAAATATATGATATTTTATGAGTTACAAAATATTCATGTTACGATATAATCATTTAAGAATAAAATTCCCTTTATTTTAATGTCTTATAAAAAACACATTCACTCTTTTTTTAGGTTTAAATTACCATTAATTATATTTACTATTAATAATATATTTGTTCAACAATGATCATGCAACTGATATAAATATAAGGTTTAAAAAAACACATTCAATATTGACAGAGGAGATGGATGGCCTCATCCAATAGACTCATGTCACACAAATCTCATTTTTCGTAGCTTGGGAAGGAGGTATCATCACTGGGCTTCAATCTTGACCAAGCCCAAGCCAAGATTCAACATTTTAATCTTGAATGAAATCTCATATGGGAGAAGTTCAAGTTAATAGAGATTACCATCAAGGCGATGTTATCTGAGCCACCCCAAGTGTTTTTCACCATCACACACCTTACCCTTAGGTCTTATACAGTTTTTATAAGGGATTATTTAACAAGAAATTAGTTACTTATTTTGTAATACCTTTTTATAAATAAAAGTCTTCTTCCATCAATTCATTTGTGAGAATTGAATTTCATAAAAAAATTGATAAATTTGATAAATTGAGTTTTCAGGTAAAATGGTAATTTTGAGAAATATAAAAATTATAATATTAAACTAAAATCTTATAAAAATAATATATATAAATATTTATTATATCAGTTCTTTATCAGTAAATTATTATGTAATCATTTTCATACGAGTTATATTTTTTATACGATAAAATAGAAAGTGTATTTTTAAAGAATTTATTTTAAGGAATTAATGAATTTTTGAAATAATTAATATTTTAATATAATATAATTATCAAATTACTTTTATTAATAATAAATGAGTATATAATTTTTATTAATTCAAATGTAATTTTTATTTTGGTTTGAAAACTATTTTTATGAAAACCTGTGAATTTTTAATAAAAGTTGGTTTTCATTTTAAAAGTTAAAATTCACATATTTAGAAAATTATTTAGACAAAATTGATATTATTTTTGGAATTAGGATGTCAAAATTATCCAATACTAAATTTTTCATAATTTTCTGAGATAGTTGAATTTTTGGGTAAAAATTAAATAACATATAAATACAATATGTGTTTTATGACATCATAATGACAAAAAATGATGTAATAAATACTATAATGGGTATTCAAGGACAAATATTTTATTTACATTTAAAATAATGCGATTTTTTATTTTTTTAAATAATTTTTATAATTCCTTATTGGACCCTCCAAAACATATAAAATATTTTTACATTTTAAAATGATTTCCTTGAGAGTGTGACTCACATCCACATAATAGCGCCTAATATTTTAATATATTCTGACCTTGGCCTTATAAATTATTTTATACGACTCCCCTTTGGTAGAAAACATGGGAAACCCCATGGTACGGTTGGTGGTTTTGAATATTTTAATGTGTAGTGTCCAAAACCTAAATAATAAAAAATTCTATCTCATTTCCTTTGTAAACCCACCCAATACCCCATTCAAATTCACTAAATCCATTTGAAGCTATACCAAACTATTCAATATAATATATATATTCCTCCCAAGGAACCCCAAAGTTCCCAAGAAACCTCTCCCAAGCCTTTGGGATCACACATCCATGTAAGGGATCTTCCACCCTCCTCTTTTATCAAGCATTATTTTCATGTTATGTATTTTAATTTATTTTATTAGTATATTGGGATATATTATTAAATATCTTAATTAATATATATTAGATATTTTAATTATGATAGCACCTTTTACTCTCATTTATCCCTCTTATGAACACTTATGTACACTCGTTACCATGCTAAATATCCATAATGGATTCCTTCCTTTTTCATTTTTATCCAAGTTTCTTTATGTTATTATAAACTTTTATATTCAATTAAAAATGTTTTTTATGATTTCTCACCTTACCCATACTTCCATATTTATGTTTTAATGATTATAGACCCATTTCTCTCTCATTAATTCCTTTCATGTACACTCGTTAACAAGCCGAAATTTTGTAAGGGATTTTTCTCTTCTTATTTTCATTCAAGAATTTCTTCTATATTATGCATCTAAATTACATTTCATATGTTGGTATATTATATTACATGATACCCTTATTGTCTATTTCATATATAAATGATGATATATCCCTTTCTCTTTTATCAACCCAATTTTTGAATCTACATATAACATTACTATGCTGCCGAAATTGCATTGTGATTATTAAAGCCAAAATCATCGTGTAGTGAATACCATACTCATTTCTCTATCAAGGGTATTAACCATTATTCACATATAATTATTTGATGATACATACATGTATGTATTCCACATTCTTTTATCATTGAAAAAATGATGATGTTGAATGAATCCATGTTAAGTGATCTATGTGGCACACTTAAGCATTAGATTGAAATGAATATGAATGGTGCACCCGGATAGCACTCCAATGCAATGGGTAATGTTTAGTATCATGATACACCATGTGAAATGAGGTTTTACATATGATAATTCATGTTCAATGAGGATTTACTCATGATAATACATGTGCAATGAGCTTTGGCTCATGCTAATATCATATTGTTTGTTGTTGCCACATTTTCATGTTATGATAATGATGTTATATCATGCCTTTATGTTCATGTTTCTCTTATGCTCCATTGATATGCCTATTGCGTAACATGTATTTTATTCTTCATTTTCTTCCTCGTTTACTACTTTATTGGACATTATATCTCATCGTTTTCTAATGTATGTCTCCAGGTTATCTAATGTAGTGTTAAGTATGAAGGAATGAGTTGGTCATGTCAAAGAATACTGAAATAAAGATGTTGTATTTTATGTCTTAAGTTGTCATGTAATGTTCTTAAGAACCAAATACACTATTCCTATCTATTTCTATTTTGTATTAAGTTCATTTTTATGTAATAAATCATGTTTAAGTTCGTAATAAATTGTAGGTTTATTATAATTTATTACTCTAATTATATTATATAAACATTTTACATAATCTAAATATCATAAAAAAAATATTTTTAAACAATGATCCAAAAAATCAAAACAACTCTTTTGAAGTAGTTCCAATAATATCCAAATAAGGCCCCTTCAATTTAAAAAATTCAAATAAATTAATTATAAAAAATCATAAAATATAAACATTTTTATATTTTTCTCTTATTAATTAAATTTATAAAGGCTTTATAAATTATTCTAATGAAATATAAATAAATAATTTTATTTCTAGATCATAATAAAGAACATATAATTTATTAAAATGTATTTTAAATACTAAATTTTAATATTTATGGGATATTTAAATATTTTATAAGAATTTATTAATTAATTATAAATCATTTATAATTAATTAATAAATTAAATATATTTTTTAATGTATATCACAAAAATGAATTTTATTATAATTTATAATTAGTTTAAAAATTATAAACAAAGTTAACAAATTATCAAATTATGAATGTTTTTTTTACGTAATAGGATGATGTGTGTAGAGGTAAGAACATTTTTCTTTACACAGGGAACCTACATAAAGGTATATCAGTGCTTAATTTTATGTAGACCGACTCCATAAGGATAATGCATCGCTTGCCTGTATACAACATAGCTTCATAAAGGTAATGCATCAGTAAGATTTATGAATCTCAGTTACATAAAGGTAAATGTATCAGTTTACTTTATGCATCTGATAAATGTAAAGGTAAACCATTGGTTACCATTACATAGAATGGGTATATAATACCCCATGTTCAGATGAGTTAAGAAATTCAAGAGAAATTTGAATTTTCTAATTAGTGGATGCACTACTACAAAACACGTAATAAGAAACAGTAGCCTTTATCTGCACTAAAATAAGTAATGATAAAGGGTGGTCTTTATCAGCACCGATAAAGATCCACCTTTATCTATGCTTTTCTAAGCACTGATAAATGTCTCCTTTTGTCAGTGCATTTTTTAAGGACTGATAAATGGAAGCCTTTATCAGTGATTTTATTTAGCCCTGGTAAATACTACCCTTTATCATCATTTATTTTAGCACTGATAAAGGGTTGTCCCACGTTGTGTGCATCCCTCATTGAAAAATACCATGCAACATGGCTCTACTTTATAAGTAATATCATCAGCGCTTTTCTTTCAAGATGGCTACCAGGTTCGGTACCCATTACACTTGCACACCACTTGGCCCTTACATGTTGCACCTACACATGATGGCCCCCTTCCCACCCCCATGTGTTCCTAGCACAAAATCCTAGATACTCATGCACCTTTTGGGGTGCCATCATCCTCTCCAACTGCTTCCATAGCTGGTACAGGTTGGTTTTTCTTGCCACTTAGGTAGTGGTTTGCACGAGGTCTCATCATTAGCTTGGTAAATATATTTTTATATTTATATATATTAAATTTATTCATTTATATTTATAAAAATTTCAATATATATATATATATATTAAATTTATTCATTTATAATTAATAAAAATGAATAAATTTATTAAATACGTAATATAATAATTAAATAATTAATTTACTATTTATTATTGCAAAAATATTTATATATATTTTAAATTTATTCATTTATATTTATAAAACTACCAATAATATATTTTTTAATAAAAATATTTTACATTATTTTTTAAAATACAGTTGTAATTGACATAATTAATTTATATTCATTTCTATTTAAAAATATATTCATACGAGTTTAAGGGATGAATGAGGACAACCTCCAAATTTTTTATAATTAGATTTATTAAAAATAATATATACATATAAAAATACTAAAAAATTGTATATGAATTATATATATATAATTAAATAATTAATATAATATTTATAATTAACAAAATGAATAAAATCATTAAAAAATGAATTTAATATATATATATATATAGTAATACGTATTATATTAATTATTTAATAATTATATTAAGTATTTAATAAATTTATTCATTTTTTAATAATTATAAGTAATATATTAATTATTAAATTATATATATATAATTAAATTTATCTCAATTGTAACATGAATTAATTTAATATACTTTATTCATTGATAATGTTATGTGTCTAGTTAATTATTTTATAATTTATAGATTTCAAATATTTTTGAAATTTAATATTTTTGAAATTTATTCATTTTTAATGTTTTTATACATAATTATTCATTAATATATTTTTTTATTTTGGTAATTTATTCATTTTCAATTTTTCATTGTTCAATATTTTTGTAATTTAATACATTTTATAATATTTATATATACATGTTTGTTCATTAACATTTAATTTTTTTCATGTGGTTGAAATTTATAAAATCAATATGTATTCATTTTAATTTTAACATACATTAATATTCATTTTGAATTTTTTAAAATAATCTATATAATTAATAGAAATTATTCATTTTTCTAAACTTATTCGTTCTTATTAATTAATATTTATTTCATTAAAAAATGTTTCAAATTATACAATTTCATTATTGAATTTAATATATATTAAACAGGTATATATATATATATCAATTTTACATACACAAATATTTACGTAAGTAAAAAATTCTTATATAGAAACACACACAACTAATATTTATGTAATTTATTCAAGTTTTAATATTACTTTTAGAATTACTTTTAGTAACATAAAATATATTGTAAATTATTTTTTTAACTGGTAAATTTTATTTATTTATTTTTAATATTATTTCAATTAATATTATTCATTCATTTGCAAATTTGTAAATTTTTTATTTTTTAGAATTTCAGGATTTATAATATTTTTTTATATTTATTTATTATGTTTTAATATTTTTATTATGTATTCATCTTCATTTAAATATATATCGATATTTTATGTTTTTAATAATTTGTATAATTAATAAAACATATTAATTTTTTTAATATTTATAAAGACTGCTAATTTTTAATTATTCAATTTCAATCATTTTTAACATTCATGCATTTGAAATTATATATTCGTTAATATTTTTAAGAATAATTATTTATAAATAATTATTTTTATAAATCTATATTTACTATATTTATAAAATTATATATTTTTAAGTATAAATAAATGAATAGAATTTTTAAAAAATTTATTTATATAATTACAATTAAATAATTATATATTTTAATAATTACAAACTTATAATAAATATATTTAAATAATGAATATATTTAGCATATTTATATTTATATTTATATTTATTTATTAAATATATATATAATTATTAATATATATATATATATAAGTATATAAATAAATATATTAGCTGCTTGGGGGTACAATTATATTAAACACACACACACCACACACACAGGCTAGAAAGTCAGGCCTTAGCCCTCCCCCCCTTTCGGGATAGCTCACCCATCAAGCATTATTTATTTAGTAAATGGCCTAAAGGCCTAGTGGGCATGAAGCCCATTACCTAGCCCAGAGGCCTAGTGCAGTTCCATGCATGCATCATGCTTGCATCATCATCGGTCTACATCACCATCTGCCTGTGTCATGCCTGCATCACCACCTTTCTGGGAAAATTCGCTCCCACGTAGATTTCAACCAAGGTCTGATGCAGGATTACAGGGAGACTTTACCACTCGATCAAGCCCCCAACTACACAATATATAAATATACATAAATATATAAATATATTTATAATTATATACAAATATTTATAAATATTTTTATTTATAATTATAAATATAGATATATATCTATAATTATATTCATAAATACATGTTCACAATTATTTTGACATATTTATACTTATATACATTTTTATTTATTTATTTATTTATGATTATGTACATTTAAATTTTATAATTATATTAATTATATTATTAAAATTAATTCAATATGTCTTTATCAATGTTAAAAAAGTGTAGATAAAGAGGTATTTTATTAGCACTAAATATTTTAGTGCTGATAAACCTCCTCTTTATTTACACTTTTTTAAAAACACTGATAAAACCCTTTAAAGTCATTTAAATAGAACCCTGACTAAACTAGTTTCCCTCGCCACATTCAAGATCTCACAAGATTTCATCTCTACTGCTTCTCTCCCTCAACCTTCTCACAAACAAATCAACTCTCTCAAATCTAAGGTATGTTTTTATTTTTACTCATCTCTCATTTATCTGTGTAATTGATCACCTCGTTCACGCATACCGAGTCCATGAAATGTTCTATTTTTTGTGTCCTTTACTTACATCTTTCTATTGACTTGTAAAGACTCAGAAATTCCATGTAATTTTTTTAATTAAATGGTAATTTTACGAGTCCGCAAAAATTGACGACACGTGATTCTGAGCCCAAGAGAGCCTGGAATGTATTTCTAAACTTTATTTTGGGTACGTTCAGTAAACGTGTGAGCTGGTTTTTCTAACTTTTGAACTGGTTCTCGAAATTGAAATCTGAGGGCACCATTGATCTCGCATCACCAGTATTCTTTTAAGAAGACTTTCAACTCAAAGGCAGTTGGTCAAGGGTGAAAGTTAAATTTAGGGTTTTTCGTGAAAAGAATAAAATAAAATAAAGTGTGTAACATTTTATTTTATTTTGTTTTGAAACTCCCATGTGGAAGTTTCACAGGTGGGGACCACCTGAATTAACCTCCCATGAGAGGTTATGGGGGTGGTGACCACCCGAGCCTAACATCCCATGAGATGTTATGGTGGTGGGGACCACCTGAGGCTCAAACCTCTTGAACTCTCTTCTTAATGAGAGAGAAACCTCTAAACTCCATCTTTAATGTGGAGGAGCCTCTTGAGCTTCTTCCACATTAATTGTGCTAATTCCATACATTAATTGTTGCCAACATGTGTGTGTGTCTTCCAACATAATTTCTTCTTATGCTAAATTATATTGGCACCTCTTTCTTTTAGGTGGGAAAAGGAAAAGGATAGAACCCTTTGGAGAATCGTGGAGAATCCCATCCTCCAACGAAGAACGCTCTCTCCGACGAAGAACACCTTCGACTACAAAGTACCGACAAATGAGCCCGGGATCAGAGCCATTTGGAGGGCGCAATGAACGCCGACACCTTCGAATTCCTCCAACGTGGGACGTCTTCATCTATGAAGAATCTATGTCTATACTTCCTTCTTGCGCCAATGACTGACCCGGACTGACCCGACTAAATTGTCGCGGCTGAGCTGCTCCACGGCCTCGCGCCCTCGTGGCACCCTCTGCGGCCTCATGGCCACCCACAGCCCTCCGCAACCCATCGTGACCTGTCAGGCCAAAACCAGCGGGCCGAGCTGCCCAACCGGTCAGGCCGAACCCAATGGGAAGGGCCAACAAGTGGACTGGGCTGGACCCAGTGGGTAAGGCCGCTTCGACCCGAACCGGGTCAGACAAGACCCGAGCCCACTACGACCAATTTATGCTCTTTTGGCCATAACATTGGCACCGGACGCCCGTTTGACAAACCGTCAGTAGTAATGGGTACCTTGGAGTAAGATGGTCCCATTAATTATACCCCACTAGAGATTTGGATTATGTTGGGGTACAGTCAGGTTAGATCGAGCACAAATCCAACCGCGCCCCCAGGACTGAAAGGCAAATAACTCACAAACTGGGTGTCTGATTGACGTGTCGTCCTTTGCGTTGAGACCCCTATGATGTGGCGATCCTTTGAGATAATTTATCGTGGGACATCATAGAATTTGTAGAATCTACCAGGGGATTTGGGAGTGGACTCTCTTGAAGACGAGCAAGCCTAGTGTGGAAACCCAGTAGCTGGCTATGATGAGAAAACTGCTCCTAGCGATCCAGTGCGGGTCAGCTCCGAGTGATCCTGTACGGGTCTGCTCCCAGCGATCTTATGTGGGGTAGCTACTAGAGATCATGTGTGGGTCAGATCCAGCGATCCTGTGTGGTTCTTCTCTTAGAGATCCTGTGTGGGTCAGGTCCTAGGGATCTTATGTGGGTCAGCTCCAGCGATCCTGTGTGGGTCAGCTCCAGTGATCCTATGTGAGTCAGCAACTAACGATCCTGTATGGGTTAGCTCCTAGCGATCATGTGTGGGTTAGCTCCAGCTATCCTATGTGGGTCAACTCCCAGTGATCCTGTGTGGGTTAGCTCCTAGCGATTCTGTGCTGGTCAGTAGTAGAGCCTCTTAACGGAGTAAGATGATTTAGTAGTTATAACTAAACGTCTCTACTCTTGTACCTATGTTATACCTGGTGTGAGATGAGTCAGTACCTCTGTGTTTTCTCATGATTGAGATGGATTACTTAATAACTTAGGTATATGTATGGAAATATACCTAAGTAGGGTTATCTATTGATTTCATACTTTGTGGTTTATCATTGGTGGATTTTGTGAGACCTTGAGGGTCTCGGGGTCCCTACTAAGTATCGTTATACACACCCATGCACGGTATATGCCTGCACCTTGTTGTGTTGGATGCAAAGGATAGACAACGCTGATCGAGGCTGAGAGTACTAGGACTGGACGATGCTCGGAGGTGGACCATACGGCGTGTCAGTACATAGAGGAGACAGATGGATGTAGAGTTTTGAGGAGGCGATTTGTACATACCCTTCAGGTAGGAACCTAGAGGACGACCTAGTAGATTCCTATCTTTTTCTATAGTTGTATTGTATTTTAGTTGTACTTGTAATATTACTATTGGTCTTTTATTTTGTCCCCTTTTTACTTTCAGCACTCTTTTTTCTATATAGTTGACTTGCGTTCATATCTTGTTGTGTGTTTAGTTATGTGTGTTTATAGGTTATAAAGGCAATCCCTTCCCAGTTTTAGGGAATACGCTTTTGGTGCTAGTCGTCATCCCATAGCCTATGGAAGTCGGGCTTGAGGTAGTAATGGAATGGGCCCCGGGGGACGGGTCGTGACAAATTGGTATCGGAGGAGTCGGTTCGACCGTAGAACATAAAACTCTGATTTTTCGTTTTAACAGCAATAGGGTTAAGTGTAGTGAGTGTGGTTATCAGTTTAGGGAATCCAGTGTCGGTGTGGCAGTCGACGTATCCATACACTAAGGCCATGAATTCTAATTTCTGACTCAGTGCATGAAAACAATGATTGTGTTTGTGTTTTCAAGAGTTTTCTTTGTGATCTCTTAAGTCATCTCACCTAGAATAACTTATTGACCATCACACACCAGTTTCTTTTTAGGATGCCTCCACACAGATAACCATCTAGGGTTCTGAGATTTGTATGCACTGATAGCCCACCGAGCGACGAGCCTTCCGTGCAGGGCCCTTTTCCAGTAGAGGCACCAGCGGAGGCACCAGCAGTACCGTTACCCGCTGGGCCTCCAATTCCACCAGCCCCAGCAGCAGACGGTGCACCCCGCATGAGCGCATTTCCCAAGTTCCAGCGCCAGAGGCCACCCAGGTTCAGGGGAGAGACAGGCCCACAGGCCGTTGAGGATTGGTTGGAGGCTATAGTGAGAGTCTTCTGACTGGTAGGGACACTAGATGATCTCATGGTGATTCTTGCTACAAGCCTTCTATAGGAAGCAATAGGAAGATGGTGGAGATTGATGCTCCAAGATCACGACAAGGTGACGCTTCTCTGGGTAGACTTCGAGAGCCTGTTTTGTGCAGAGTTTGTCCCAGCGAATCTTCACACAGTGCGCATACAGGAGCTACCTCATCTGCAGCAAGGCAGTATGACTGTTGCTTAGTACTTAGTGAGGTTCACTGACCTCTCACACTGCTCCATTGATATGGTGTGGGACCCATTCTTTAGGGCCCAGACCTTTGAGTAGGGGATCAGGCGAGAGATCAGGGCTTTGATGATTTCACTCAGCATCCCAATGTAGTCAGGGGTGTTAGAGCAAGCCCTTTTAGTGGAGAGTTTCCTTGTTAAGCAGTCACCAGAAGCGAGACCCACCTCCGGACGTCACGTAGAAGAGTCTTATACAACTGGTAGCAGACAGATGGTGTAGAGGACCAAGAGGACCAGACATACAGGTGGACAATTACCTATTATGTTTGTGATATTTTATGGTCTATTGCCTTATAGATACACTTGGGATGTGAAACATTAATATCATAATTACCAAATATTATTTTTGATCTTTTTCTCAAGGAGAAGTGTAATCGAGGAAATCAATTTTGTTAGAAAAGAATGGGTAGAATACATGGTGTCAGAATGTATACAGACATCATGAATCAGTGACATAATACTATTTATTTGTTTAATTTTTTATTCATTTAATGTAATTTTTTTCATTAATTTACTTGTCATTTTTATCAAACACTTATTTTTTAAAATTTACACATTAGTTTTAAAAACATGCCACATTATCAAAACCAAGAAAACATATTCAAATTTTTTTTGATACTTTAATATAGTGATCCATATGTCATTTTTTATTTATAGGAAATTACCGCATATCAATCTAACACATGATTTGGTTGGAATGACTCAAAGTGAAATGTTTTAATAAAAAAGTATCATTTCATTTTAAAACACATACCACATAACCAAAACTAAGAAAACAAACTCATATTATTTTAAAACATTAGAAAAATGATAAATAATTTATTTTTGAGGTGTGTTAATACACTTCACATGAATCTGAAACACTATATGTTCAGTATGACTCTTTGTATGTGTTTCCAATATAAAAATGTAATTTTAGTTTAAAATGGATGTCATATAGAAAAAAATTAGAAAATAAGCTCATAGATTTTTCAAAAATTATGAAAACAAATCTAGAATTAATTTTTCATATGTAGGAATTGACTTCTTGCAAATATGACATGATATGGTCGGTATAACTCAAAGTACATTTTTTCAATATAAAAGTTTTATTTTAGTTTAAAACATCTATCACATCACCAAAACTAAGAAAAATATCTAAAATTGGTTTCAAACTTTAGGAAAATGATAGTTAATTTATTTTTTATGTCTAGGAATTAATCGCATGTCAATCCAACGCTTGAGGTGGTCAGTATGACTCAAAGTACATGTTGTTAATATAAAAGTTCCATTTTAATTTAAAGTACTTTCCACATAACCAAAACTGGGAAACAACCTCAGATTGTTTTCAAACATTATTAAAATGATCTATAATTAATTTTTGATATATATTAATTGACTAGACATCAATCTGATACAAGATGTGGTCAATATTTTTTGAATTATATGTTTTCAATGCAAAAAAGTTTTATTTTGGTGTCCAATAAATATCACATAGACAAAACTGATAAAAAGATCTATTATTAATTTTAACCTTTAGTAAAATTATCTATAATTCATTTTTGATGTGTAGAAATGGACCTCACATCAATCTGACCACCAATGTGGTTTGTACGACTCTATGTACATGTTAAAAAAAAGTTCCATTTTAGTTAAAAACACATGTCACATAGTCAAAACCAATAAAATGAGATTTTGTTTGTTTTTAAAATTTAGTAAAATGATCCATTAATTTGTCAGATATAATAATTGAACACATTCAAATCTGACACACGATGTGGTCATTATGACTAAATGTGTGTGTTATCAATATAAGTGTCATTTTAGTTTAAAATACAAAACATAGCCAAAACCAAGAAAAATATATTTGATTATTTGCAAACATTAGGATAGTGATTCATAATTATTTTTTGAGGTGGACGAATTGATCACATGTCAATATGACACCCGATGTGGTTTGTATGACAAGAAATATGTATATTCAATATAAAAGTGTCATTTTAGTTTAAAATGAGTGTCATGTTTCCAAAATTAAGAAAATGATATAAGATTTTTTTAAAATTTATGAAAATAGTCCATAATTCATTTTTTATGTGCATAAGTTTAATGTACATCAATAAAACACATGATGTGGTTGGTATGAATCTAATTGTGGTTTTTCCATATAAAAGAGTAATTTTTGTTTAAAACATTCATCAAATATCCAAAATTGATAAAATGATCTTGGATTGTTTTCAAACATTAGTAAAATAATCTAAAATTCATTTTTGATGCATAATAATTGGCCATACATTAATCTGACACTCAATGTGGTTGTATGAATCTAAGTACCTTTTTTCAATATAAATGTGTTATTTTAGTTTAAAATTCATGTAAAGTAGCCAAAAATATGAAAATGATTTCATGTTGATTTTATAAAATGGTATAATGATCTATAATTAATTTTTCATGTATATAAATTTAACATACACAAATCCGACACATGATGTGGTCAGCATGATTATAAGTACATTTTTTTAATATAAAAGTTTTATTTTAGGTTAGAATACATCACATATCCCAGATTGATAAAATGATCTTGGTGTGTTTTCTAAATTTAGAAAAAGGATTCACAATTCATTTTTTACATGTAAGATTTTACCAAATGTCAATCTGATACCCTATTTCATCAGCATGACTTGAAATGTGTGCCTTCAATATAAAATTGTCACTTTTGTTTAAAATGAATATCACATGTTCAAAATTGATAAAATAAGTTGGATTATTTTATAAAAATAGAAAAAATCCATAATTAATTTTTTATGTTTAGGAAATGATTTTTCATCAATAAAAAAGTAGATGTGTTCGATATGACTCAAAATGTGTGTTTTCAATATACAAGTTTTATTTTAGTTTAAAACATGGGCCACATAAACAAAAATGAGAAAACTAGCTCATATTTTCTTCAACCATTTAGAAAAATATCCCTAATTCATTTTTTAAATGAAGGAATTTTTTTTACATAAATCCAACACATGATGAGGTCAATATGACATGAAGTGCATGTTTTGAATATAAGAACGTCTTTTTAGTTTAAATCATGTATTAAATAGCCAAAACCAAGAAACTATGATCAAATTGTTTTCAAAAATTATGAAAATAATCGATAATTCATTTTTGATGTATAAGAATCCACCACACACCAATATGACACTCGATGATTTGGTATGACTCTAAGTATGTGTTTTAAATATAAAAGATCCATTTTAATTTAAAACATATGTCACATTTTCAAAACTAAGAAAATGTGGTCATATTGTTTTGAAACATTAGGAAAATTATTAATAATTCATTTTTGACATGTAGGAACTGACCCCACATCAAACAGACACATAATGGGGTCATTGTTACTTGAAGTGTGTGTTTTCAATAAAAAAGTGTCATTTTAGTTCAAAATGTGTGTCACATTCCAAAAAAATTGAAAACAAGATCATGTTATTTTCAAAATTTAGCAAAATGATCAATAATTAATTTTTATGTATAATATTAGACCAAACATGAATCTTACAAACTATGTGGTAGTTATGACTTGAAGTGCATGTCTTCAATACAAAAGTTCCATTTTAGTTTGAAACACACATAAAATATCCCAAACCAGTAAAACAAGCTCATATTGTTTTAAATCTTTAAAACAATGGTCTATAATTTATTAATGATATATATGAATTAACCGAACATAAAACATACACATGATGTGACCGATATAACTCAGAGTGTGTGTTTTCAATATAAAGTTATAGTTTTAGTTTTAAATGATTGTCACTATCCAAAAGATAGAAATCAAGCTTATATTGTTTTCATGATTTATAAAAAATTATCCATAATTCATTTTTGATGTGTATAAATTGACCGCACATCAATTTGACACACGGTGTGGTTGGTATGACTTGAACTATGTATTTTTAATATATAAGTTTCATTTTTGTTTAAAATGTGCATCCCATAGGAAAAACTGAGAAAACATTCTAAGATTGATTTCTGATCATTTTATCTACATTTAATTGAATAATTGCATTATCATTTTTATATTATACTTATTTATTCAATTTTCACAAAGATACTTTTTGAAGACGAACAAGAAAGGGTGTGATTGTTTAAGGAATGTTCTCAAAAAGAAAGTATTGTTGAATTATATCACATCCATATTGAGTACTTTATCACCACATATTAGATACAATTCAAGTTATCCTTTTTTTAAGAACAAAAAAATGGTTTGAAGTTTAAGAATCAATTACAACTCAATCTGATATATTGTGTTCTCGATATGACTTAATGTAAATGTTTTTAGTTTAAAATTGAAAATGTGTTTAATTTATTTCTTTATAGTATTACTAATATAATAATTGTTTTATTATATAGGTGTATTATTTTTCTCCAGTTTGGTGGCTTTTTTGGAAACTAATAGCATGATAATGGGTCAAGGGCCAATGAAAATGTAACATTGATGTTTTTGAATTTTTGTGTTAAATTGTACTTAATATTGTAATTGTACAAACCGATTTTTGAAATTTCTATTATATAGTGTTTTTTTCATGTATTTGTGTTGTATTTTTTTCAATTAAATTTTATATTTTCTACCTATATTTACTCCCTGTACGTGCTACTATAGTGTGATGTAATTTCAATAGAACACTATAGTAGTATTCCCTTTTATCGGTGCTAATAATAGAACTGATAAAATAATCCTTTATGAGCACAAGAAAAATAGTTGATAAAGGCCTATTTATTTTAATTTTTATCTGATTATTAGTGTTTTTTTGTGAAAATCCCTATTTTATTGTTGTTAAATGCCTTATGTGTAGTAGTGATGGTTTGTTTTGAGGAATGAGACTCTAAATAAAATTCCAAGAGTTTGAACATAATTAAGAAATTTTCTACACTGTTTTAAGATTTATTGGAGGCCAATAGTGTTCAACAGGACATTGGAGAAGGGTTTAGGGGCTCAATGTAATATCCTAATATTTTCAAAAGAACACTATGTTTGGTAGCATCTGCAACACACAACATCGAGCTTAAAAAACCATGAAATGATATTATCTAAATATTTTAGTAATAAACTAATAATTAAATTGGAGGATATGAATAATATTAACCACAATATGAAATATATATAAATATTTTACTCAATTAAAATTCGATGATTTATTCATAGGAAACAACAATTCTTTTTTTAATTAAAGTGAACTTATGCTTCAAAAATACGTTTTCTTCAAAAATGATTTTTATTAATTTGTGTGAATGAATAATATAATAAATTTCTGAAACTTTTATAAGTTTTATTTGTTAAAAATGATATAATTGTTTTAATTCAACATTCCAAAATTAGATTAATATATGTTTTTGGGAATTTTCTGAAAATTTTGATTTTTCAATGAATAGTAAAAAATACTGATTTTTATTGGAAACTGTATTTTCTATTCAAGTATTTACGAATCCACGTTCAATTTTTTATTAGTTTAACATTTTAATTAGTTCCTCTTGATTAAACTTAATCTAATAAATTTAATTATAATTAACATTATACTTGAATTTGGTATTAAAATATTTTTATACATAAAAAGGAATTATCTAATAAACAATTTTTCATCATGTTTTCCGGGATTAACTTTAATTTAAATTATTTCACATCATTGAATTGAATTTGATAAAGTAAATTCAATTTTTTGAATAAATAAATTAATCTTATGTAATGATACCAACTTATTTTTTTGTCATAATGACTAGTAAAAACCGTAAAAATATGTTACCATGGTTAAGGTTAAAATTGGTTTACCAGAGGTTAATGGCGCCCCTATCATATCTAATCAACACTTCAAGTGCCCTTTGTTTTGGTGAATACCTACCCAAATACACACCTAAAATCTATCAAAATTTCTTATAGGACCTTTTTATCACAAAACCAATCTAAGAAGGCATTAGGTATAAACATAAAGGGGTTGTCCCCAGAATATGTACATCTCTTAAATTAGAATTTTTCTATTTATTCTTAGTCCCTCATTAAATATTCTTCAAATATGATAAAATTAAAGAACCATTATATAAAATATACTAATATGTTTTATGTTAATTTTATAATCTTTATCCATCTTCTTCTTCCATCGAATGGGAATTTAATCCATCGTTTCTGTTTGTGATGGACTACTGCTTTGGGAACTGATATAATTTTTTTTCTAAAAATTTCTCTCATGAATGTTTATAATGAAAGATTTAATGTATATAAATTATATTCATCACATATTTATCAATATCAAATGATTATATATCATCTTATTTATTACCTTTCCATCCATTGAAAAATGATAATGTCGTTCGTGTGTATGTGTGCATTACCAGAACCACGAAGCGAAGTGATTCATTTTTTATGACCGAAAAACATGTATACTATATATAAATATATTCAAATAAATAATATTATATTTATGATATAAACATAAATTTGTAATTAAAATATTATATTTAACTTCTTTCCCTCATGCTCATTGTAAAATTAGAACACTACTTTTGTGTTTGTATGACCAACTATCATCATGATTATAACATTATTAATTTTTCAAAACCATATTTCATATCTTCTTTTAAATGTATTTTTAATTTATAAAAATTATAATTATTTCAAGATTTTTATTCTAGAGATTGTGGAATAATTACCTCATTTACCATAGTGAACTTACCAAAATGATTTTGGACATATGAGCTGAATATCATCAAAACATATGATGTAAAATTAATTTATAAAGTAATTATATATAACAAGATAATAAATATTAATAAAATTGAAATAGGTTCTTAATAAAGTAAATAATTAACACATGTTTATTATTTAGGAAGATAAATAGCGTACATGATGATTTATACTTGAGGTAAGGGGCACTTTACCTTAAACCCCACGTTTTAAATGTTTTAAAGATTTATTTTATAAATATTTTTATTTCATGCTCATATTATTAAAATAATTTTATTGACGTATTTATATGGACATAAATTAATTATAAAGTAAATTTTATGTTTCCTTCTACTTTCTTTTAAAGGATTTTAAAACTGAATCATTTTACATATTTTAAATTTAATGTTTAGAAGAAAAGTCAAAAGGAATGGTCTATATTAATGTATATAGAATCAACGATTCGTTATAATTCCATAACTATTATTTGATATTTGGATTACCTTATAATATTTATTGTTTCATTCCAATAAAAAATCCCCTTCCCTTTGTTCTAGGTGTTTTCAAAAAGTGTATTAAATGGAATTGATATTTCAATATTGAGAAATGTTTTATTATGGGTGGAAATAATATCTTTATGAGTATGAAAATGGAAATGATTGATTTTATGTATGATGATTATGTTATTATTATTGGGAATTTTTTATGATGACAGTTGAGACTGATATAAATAATGGTGATAGGTGAGCCTAATATAGCTCATGGATATGGGTGAGCTTGATATAGCTCTCCAATGCATTGGGTAAAGAGACAGAGTTAACTAGTTAGGTTCATCCAAATAGATTATTGGAATTTATGAGGTAGGTTATTCCATTTGTAAATGTTATTATAAGAGTGAAATAGAAATGATGTCCCATGTTAACGACATGTTTTATCTATTATTTCTACGGTATTTTATTGAAATATTATTGTTTTAAAAGGAAATATAATGAGATTAAGTTTAAAGGGATGTTTATGACACATGTTAAGTGTGAATTGTATAACTTTTTAAAAAATGTTTTCATAATTTTTTTATGACCAAAAAGAAACTTTTATGAATATTATTTTCCCTTTAATGTAATTACCCCCCCTCCCAATGGGTACCACTTCAGGGACGAAAATGAGAGGAGGGAGATGGTTACTACCCGAGTCCCTCCTCCAGTACACCCCAAGTCGGTGACTAGCACCAAAGGTATAATAAATATACAATGTGAGGCATTACCCTCTAATAGAAACATATGAAAGGGACAGATAAGTCAGGTACATCAATGAAAACTTTCTCATACATATATATGAAATAAATCCCAAGTTTATGAAGTAATTTCATATTGTACCAAAATAACTAAAAGGAAAACTATAAGTACTAAAAAGGTAAACTTGGTAGTGACCACGAATCCCAAACAGTTCCTGCAAAAAACCTTGAGCTAGTATCCAGCCTAATCTCCAACCTACTCCTCCTGACCTAAAAAATATTTTTATATATGTGGGTTGATCATAAAGATATAATCAAAAAAATACTCCTTGGAGCCTCTCATGAAAAATATAATGAAATCATGATAAATCATAGTGAACAACAGTGATACTAACTCAACAACTAAATAGGTATACTAAGTTCCCATCCTCACCATGGATATCTCTCACCAAGTATCTAATACCAGAGAGAATATAATATAGTAATGAAACATTAGGGGTACCCCACTACTGCTTTCCTGCTAGTTTTTCTCTCTACCCCAACATTGAATGTCCTCATCAATCCCTCTCCAAAATAATATATTCATCAACCACCAAGGATAAGTATCACAACATGCACCATGTGAAACACATCATCACATAAAACAATCAAACATATCCATATAATAATCAAGTAGTTTCTAGGATCCACCACAACCCCTATGGAATGTATCATACATCAGGTATTATACCTCAATCCATCACAGCATATACACCGAGTATGGTAGCTCAATCCTTCACAACCCATAAACACCATACCTATAATAATCTTTTGGATATTATATCTAAATATAAATGTGTGTTAAATAACCAAGATCCATAAAAATACTCTACCCACATATATAGGAAACTAACCATTGGGTATAACAATGTATTTAACTACCAAGAGAGGACAGAGAGTCCAAAAGGGGGTAGTCACCCCTCCATCCTCCCACTGAGATATTAGGGAAATCACCCTTCAAATTTCCACAAGGTTTCAATTTCCCTAACCAACATGAGAGGGGCAGCATATAAAATCATATAATATAAAATATATAATATATCTCACAACCACACTATGGGAATCACCTATAACAAAATAAGCATTTTAAAGAGCTACATTAAATTCATTATATTCTTTCAGAAGTTATCCTTTCATTAATTAATTCATTGTCCATTAATTAACTATCAGCATTATTCCAAATTACATTACATTAATAATAATAGTAAATTCCATTCCCCCAAGTAATTTTCCAAACCGAGTACATGGTTTCACAATATAAATATCTTTTCAGTATTTTTATTCCATCAACACCAACCCCATGGGTTAAAACATTACTAAAAATTAATATCCATTCCTTATATCTAAGTAATCATGGAAAATTGTCCTAGGATTCCACCAAGAGAAAGTATGCAACAAAGAACATCCATCTTACTCATGTAGTTTGAAAAGGAATATAGATAAAACAAGAAACCCAACAATAAGCTATTAATTAGATTCATTTCATTAAATAATCCATATTTATCACATTAATGGGTAATCCCATATTTAACCCATTCGATCATCTTTAGGGTCATCCCCAACACCAACATTCATATCCTAATGCATATTACCATTATAAGCATCACATGTTTCCACATCATCCATAACTCCCCTCGCATATCGCATCATATATCCTAGGATCATCCATCCCATGATCATATCACTTCATAATTTTACATCTAAATCACATCAGAAAAACATAAGGAAACAAACATAGTAAACAGGGAAATTGGGCCCCCAAAATAAGGTATTTAGCCTTCACCTGAAAACTAACTCTCACATCCTCAAACTCAATGATCATTAGCCTTCATAAGAAAATGGGAAACCTAGGACCTAGAAATTATCTTTATAAAATAAAAAAAATTTGTTACATATTTAATTAACCAATTCATAATTCATATCTTACAACTATGGGAAAATTAAGGCACCATCATTTAAAATTGATTTTTATTTTATCATCAAAAATAATTATCATGATTTACATTATTTATCAATTCCATTAACACATGGAAGATCACATTCAATTAAACACATGCATTCCACCAATTTGAATTACTATCAAATTATAACACCAGATTACAAACATACCTATTCATTAGTTCTTGGGACAATTAATCAATTAGTTAGGGATTTAGGTTCTTTACTATTTTACATCAACAAAAAAGCTTAAAATAATCTTCACAAAATGTTACATTAACATAGAGTATATATCAAACTATCTATAAAATCAAGAGGCAACCCGTTATCGTAATAGAAATAAACAACATGTGATTTCTACATACAATTTCTTTAATATAGTTCAATAATTATTAGGTTAATTACATTTCCATAAAAAGAGATAAAACATTATAACTTTATTATTTTTCATAAATAAATAGTAGAATCAATGAATCCCATACCTCAATGGAATCAATGTTCGTTTCATGATCATAGACCAACGTCGAAGATCTCTGATCACCTCACCTGTGAAGAACTATAATCTCCCAAAGACATAATTCCATGAAAACATTGGTAAAACTTAGAAGAAATCCCATAATAATATTGATTATCTAGAATCATTTAATTGAAAGAATAAATGGGAGTAAAATGAAACCAAACTGAGAGAACCCACTAAAAAGAAGAGGTTGAACTCACCTTGGTTCACCTTGGTTCGATCTTTGGAATCCAGGATCAATACCTATTTAAAGGGGCTTCAAATGGAGTAAAACCATATCTTATTTTTCTAGGGTTAAAGGGAGGTATGTTTAAAGGAACATGGTTTAGGCGGGCATAAGGTATTTATAGGCAACCTGAAAATTAAAAGACCACAACACAACCCTTTTGAGCCACGTTGTATCACTTTCTAACATAATAAATTCTATGGTGTACCCTAAGGGACCATACCGCAACCACACTCTGTCAAATGATATTAAAATAATCTAATAAATATCCTATAAAAGTGTTTCTTGTGGTTATAGCACTGCCATATGCACTATGACGCAAGACCCCCTCTACTAAGAAAGGGACCATGCTGTAGCCTTCAATCCAAGACACAACTACCCCCCAATTTGAAAGTAGCCTCATTAATCCTCCTGAGATCCTTTATATTATATAATAAGTCAAATACACCATATTCACTAGTACTATGATGAAACATATACCTTTATTCCAAATCCATTTCATTTTTTCAGTGGCTCACCCCAAAACTCCTAAAAAAACCTCCAAACCACCAGGAACCACCTCCAGGTGCCTCCAACACCCAGAACTCATAAAGGAAAAGATTATGGGATCCAGTAACATATATAAAATACCTCTAAAGTATTTATCATCCTCTAGGATCCAAAACTAAACCTTGAGAAAAAATGGAAGGGGTCATCCAAACCGCCACCCCATGAGATACCTCTCAAGAATCTTTCTAACATATGAGCTCAACCACATATTCTAAGGAACAAGTAAAAAACTACACAATAGAAATAACCAAATCCTAAAAACTCTCCAAATGGAGATACCACTCAACTTAGATAACAATTACCATCATTAAGGAAATAACAGAAAACTATCTCATAAACCATAAATGGATCAAAAATAAAAAACTCAAGTTACAATAAAAGAATAGATATACATAAAATAGTTCATGGTACTGAGTGTGTATCTTTGAATCACATTCCAATGTACTCTCCTGTATGAAGCCATGTCACCAAAATATATGAACCAAGGGAATATCACCCTAGTAAAAATCCTTCTCATGGTAGTCCTAGATCTCCACAGGCCGCTCCTCTAAGGTTGCATCATCATTAACATCGATCTCATCACAATTGATGACATGAGATCCATCATGAAGATAATGAAATAGATGAAACTTGTGAAAAATATCATGCATTAGACTCATATTTATGTAATTTTTATCTGATATGCTACGTCTCTAATATGATCCAACATTGGGGGCATCATTGAAAACAACTCAGTCTCTCCATACCTCCACCTTGGAGTATCCTAATTGGGAATCCTCCAACCACTACACCAAATATGATTGCACTTCCATTTTAAAAAAGAAAACATATTCCTACAAACTCTCTCATATCATGATGCATCACTGGTATCTCTTCCATTACTCTCTAAGAAACTCTATATTCATGCATGGAATCACTAAACGACTTCCTACATAGTGCATCAGATACAATATTAACTTTAATGGTGTATATGTAATATCAAATTAATAATCCTCCAAGAGTTATATCTACTATCACTATGACAATTTCAAGTCATGCTAACATACCTCATGTTCTTATGATATAAAAACAAAAAAATTATCACTGATGGGGTAATGTCACTATAAATTCAATGAAAACACAACTACTTCCAACTCAAGATCATGGATGGTATAATTAACCTCATGGGGATATAACAGAAAATACTCATAAGAAAAAAATGATCCCTACTACATAAGAACAAAATATAAAACCAAGACATGAAGCATCATAGAAAACATAAAACTAAACTCCCTCATCTAGATAAAAAAGGTCTAGATCACTAACCAACTTATACTTTGGGTACTCAAAATCCTCCTGACACTGTTATGTCTACAAGAATGATTGAACCTTTTGGGTAAAGGCTGTCAGATGAGTCACAAAGAAAGATAAATTGGTTATTAACCTCTTATAATAGCCTGTAAGTGTAGGGAAACCTCTCACCTCTTCCACTTTATTAGGAAATTTCCAAGAAACAGCCAACTATATCTTCAATGTATCCATTGCCACTCCCCACTAGAACATGAAATTACCTAAGAAATATACCTCATGAGACCAGATTTCACACTTAAGTAATTTCTTAAATAGCTTCACATGATGAAAAGATCCCAAAATGGAACACAGATTCTCTGTAAGAACCTCCTTGAATACATAGTACATAATGTTTTAATCAATTAAAACCACCATAAAATTATCCAAGAAATTTATGAACACCACATTAATCAACACCATAAACACATCTAGATCTTTCTTCACAAATAACGGCATAATAAAAACTCATAATTCCCATGATGATAATGGAAAGATTTATTTATAATATCCCCATCCTACACCTTATTCTAATGATATCCTGAGTTTATATTGATCTCCAAGAACCAAATTTATCACATCAACTGGTCAAATAAATCATCAATCCATGGAAGAGGATGCAGTTCTTCACTATTACCTGGTTCAAGAGACAAAAATCATCAAAATTCCAAAAACTATCTTCAAATTTCATCACAAACATAACTAGGGAAACCCAAGGTGACACACTCATCTAAAAAAACCTCCCTGTAATATATCATCAAGTTATACATGAAAATATTACAACATAGAAGAATCCATCGTATATGGAGACATTAATTTAGGAGACACTCCCTATTTTAGCTTGATCCAAAGCATAATCTCTTGGTGAGTGGTCAATTATACAACCTATACTATAAAGACATCAATGTACTCTTCTAAAACCCTATAAAACACTGATTGTTGAACCTTTGATGAACTCAGAATCATCTCATCCATCAAGGAAGATAATGAAGGAACACACCTTTGACCCATCTAGGGGTCTCAGTCACAAAAAAATTCCAATAGCTCTCCATCATCATCATAGAATACCACCCACCTTCTAAATAAATCCATGATAAAATGATCGAAATAGAACCAATTCATGTTGATGACAATGTAGTATGGATATATTTATAATCATAGGAAGTATCCCAAAGAGAGGTGTTACACTAAAACTAGCTCATAGTCTCTACAATTCAGCTCAACCTCCAACTGGTGTAATAAAAAACAATTTCACTAGAAACCTATCCACCTCAAATACTAAATCATGGAAAAGGGTGGGTTATATGAATATGTGTGTAGATGTTGAATAAAAAAATAATAAAACCATGTAGAAAATAAGAAAATTTTACCTTGAAAAATGTCTATATCACCTTTCCATGAACTGCTCCACTACCTCTATAACCCAATTAATGACCACCTCTATAGTCTTTCTCTTCTCTTTGAGAAAAAAATAGAATCTTTGGGTTTTCCTCTTCCCACCCCATCTCTTCTCTATTTATCCCAAACTAGAACAACATGTTCTTTCCTAAACTAAAACTGCCCCAATAGAGGAACCTAAAGTGGAACATTTAGCACACAATACATAGAAAGTTCAGGAACTCTCACCACTGATGACCTTGAGATCATCAAGAAAAATAAAAGTATGATACTTTTTGATATATCTAGGAGTCAACACCCCTAGAGTATTAAGATAATAAGGACTAGGACCTACCCCCAGCTAAATAAAAACTCTTCTATCTAGGAAACCAGGAAACCCAGAAAACCAATCTGCATCGTAAGGAATCTTATTGACTCCTCTATCATGATGATCTGGTTCATTTAAGTGTTCTATTTAAGAACTATACTCTTTGCAATATATTTTTTAAAAATAAATGAGGTGACCTGGAGTAGTATCTCTAGATACAAACCCTCCTTGAAATTCCTCTCCCTAGATTTCTCATACAGAAATATGTCTAAATCATATCACAGAAGGGTCCTAAAATGGATCCCGAACTACCGTACACTGAAACTCCACTATGAAAGGATATAAAACTCTTAGAGACTATCCTTATTCATGGTTAAATAAAGAAAATCTGATCAGAAATTTTCCCTAAACTTCTCCTCCAATACCACAAACTCTTCATGATCCCTGAGGAATAAGAACCACTATAACCTCGCTACCCCATGAAACATCATCATAGTCAATGAAACCTAATGCTCTCTCTGAGAAAATATTAGACTAAAAGTTATCTCAAACTTATAAAACCATTAATTTATGACTAAATCTAAAACATATCCCTTATTCTTCAATATACTCTAGTATTAAAACTCTCAGATTTTCCTCCTCCGAGTTTCTTCATCATTGACCACTAGTCTATGGTGATCTTCTAGCATAAACTGCTGAACATATTCATTGTGAACATGATGATAACTTCTACCTGGATCCATATCTACAAGAAGAATTAATTCTTATAGATACTAAACATGGAATTTTGAATACAAAAAATTCATTAATTAATTATTTTATTATCATGTTTAAGCCTATAGCCAATCCCAAGGTCTACCCATTTCAAACATAGGCTCAAAGAAGAATGATGCATGATCCTTTCCTTGAACTCTACCCCCTA
Organism: Viscum album; assembly: GCA_963277665.1. Taxonomy (NCBI): domain Eukaryota; kingdom Viridiplantae; phylum Streptophyta; class Magnoliopsida; order Santalales; family Viscaceae; genus Viscum; species Viscum album. The sequence goes on from OY728132.1 coordinate 498,292,184, forward strand.
ACCAGCATCACTTCGTTAAGTAGACTTAGTAAACATAATGTTATGTGCATAAAATCATAGGGGTACTTAAAGGCACATGTATCATCTGGTGTCCCATGTTCACATCACCCGTTAAACTTATCTCATACCATTTCCCTAACAACCCATGAAATATCACATGTGGATAAGTCCAAACTTCATCCTATCCCTAAACATAAACCTTTTATACCACTTTTTAACGACCCCCTCCCCCCAAGGTTACCCTTCATAGACAGTAAATGGGAGGAGGGTATGGTTAATTCCCGAGTCTCACCTCCAGTAGACTCTAGGTTGGAAACTAGGACTGAGGGTATTATAAACATACAATGGGAGACATTTAACTATAATAAAAATGTTCATAAGGGATAGATAAGATATATACACCAATCAACACATGATTATACATATATATGAAATAAATTTCAATCGTATGCATGTAATTTTATACAGTTCCAAAAAACTGAAAGAAAAAATTCATATACTAAAAAGGTAAACTCAATACTGACCACGATGCCAAAAAACTATAGAAAAACCACAAGCTAGTAATATCTAGATGGATATCCAACCCGCTACTACTGAACTAAAAATATTTTATATTTATACTTTGTGTGATAATAATAGTATACTTATTATGATCCTCCCAAAATATGCTAATGAAAAAGATAAAGAAAGCATGTTAAATTACCATGAATAATAGTGAAACTAACTCATAATCTAAATAGGTATACTTTGTTATCAGCCTCACCATGGATAACTCCCACCACATATCACATACAAGAGACCATAAAATAAATTAATGACACATCAAGGTTACCTTGCTATCTTTTCCCCATTAACTTTCCTCTATTCCTTAATGTCGCACATCCAAATCTATCTCTCTACAAAATAATTTAGTCTGTAGAGACCTAGGATAAGTATCATAATATGCACCATGAGTGTCAAATACTCACATTGTCCCATTAAACATATCTATATAGTAAATAGGTATTTTTGAGGAGCCACTATAGCTCGTATGATTTTTATCATACATCGGGTATTATACCTCAATCCATTGCAACACTGAGTAAGGTGCATCAATCCATCACATCCCATACATATCATACTAATAATAATCATTTTAATAATGTATCCATAAATACATGTGTGTGAACTAACAAAAAAACATCATATCCCTCTACAAAAATATATAGAAAACTAACCTTCATGCATAGCAGCACAAATAACTACCTAGAGAAGAGAACAATGCTTTAGGGGATAATATGTCATCCATCCTCCCACTGAGATATTAGGGAAAACACCCACCCATAGTACACTAGGTGTCAATCAACCTAAATAACATGGGTGGAGAAGTATATAAAATCAAAGAATATAAAAGATATAACATATCTAAAAACCACACTATGGGCATAATCTATTCCAATGCTCAACTAAAACTATTGTTGCTCGAACACCCGTCTCCCACAATAAGGGTCTAGATATCCAATAAGCACACAATAATTTTAAAGAGATATATTAAATTAATTATTTTCTTACATCATTTAAACTTTTTTTAATTAATTCATTATCAATTAATTAACTATCAACATTATTCCAAATTACATGATCTTACTAAAAAGAGTAAAGTACATTCCCTCCAGGAATTATCCAAACTGATTCCATGGTTTCTCAATATCAACATATTTTAGATATTTACATTCAATCAAAAACAAACCCATGGGTCGAAAATTTATTAAACATTAATATCCATTCCATATATCCATGTACTCTACAAAAACCATCCTAATCTTCCACCTAGAGAAAAAATGAAACCTAGCACATCCAACTGCCTCAAGCAGTGGGTAAAATAATATAGATAAAACAAGTAACTCAAACATTTTTCATTAAATATATTCATTTCATGTAATCATATAACTTTATAACAATAACTAGTAAGCCCAACTTCTACCCATTATATCATTTTTGGTGTCATCTCTAATTCCCACATTCATATCCTGATGTACCTTCCAATCATACCTATTAATTGATACCACATCATCCGAGCCTCCAGAACCAAATCACATCATCTATACTAGGATCATCCATCCCAGGCTCATATCACATAATAGGCTCAAATATATATCACATCAAAAAATCAAAAAAAATTGTTAAAAGGGTAACTAGGCCCCTAAAACAAGGCTTTTATCCTTCACATGAAAACGATCTCTCAATTCTCCAAACCTAAGGCTCTTCATCCTTAAAAATAAAATAGGAAACTATGGCCCATGTAATTATCTTTATAATAAAACTGATTTTGATTACATATTTTATTAATTGACTAATTATTAATAGTTTTCAACTATTGGAAACCTTAGTCATCATATATAATAAGCTATCAAAAGTTTAACAAGATTTTGGAATTAATTATGGTTTTAACAACCCTAGAGAAGTATCATTCTAATTTAACATGACTTTTAATTTTATCTTCAATTAGAATTATCATGTTTAAAATTCATTATCAATTCTTTTAACACAGGGGAGACAACATTAAATTAAACATGAACATTACATCAATTTGAATTACCATCATATTACAACACCAGATTACAAACATGACTCTTATTTAATTATTAATACAATTAATCAATTAATTCCATATTTTCATTATTTACTATTTTACATCAACAAAAACATTCTAAACCAAGAATAAAAACATACTACATGAGCATAAAATATGTATACCATTATCTATCAAATTTATATGTAAAATGATATCATGGTAGACGATAACAACATGTTATCACTACAACCAATTTTTTTACTCTTTTTCAATAATTCTTAGGTTAATCCCATTTTCATAAAAAGTGATGAATCATTTTAACTTTATGATTGAATGTAAATAAAATGGATGAGAAAAAATTCCCCTACCTCAAAGTCTTCAACATTATTCATTTGAGTATGGAGAAATGTTGCAGATCTTAGATCACTGCTTCCACGAGGAACTATGATCTTCCAAATATTCTATTCCATGAACATATTATAAAATGATATATAAAACCCAAAAACAATAGTATATATCTATCACAATATCATTTAAAGATTAAATGGGAGGAAAATGAAACCAAATAGAGATAAACTTCCGTAGATAAGATGTTGAACACGCCTTTGTTTACCTTGGATTGATCTTTTTAAGCTAAGAAAAAACCATATTCAAATGGATTTCAAAGGGATTAAAAGACCTCTCTTAGTATCATGGGGTTCAAGGAAGAGAAATATGGGAAGAATGGTGTTTGGGTGGGTTGTTGGTATTTATAGGCAGCCTGAAAATTAGAAGACTATGGTGTAACACCTTTAGACCACATCGTTGCACAGTCTAACATAGGACATTCTATAGAGAACCCAGATGGACCATTCCACTGCCACCCTTAGTCAATAGAGATTCCAATAATCTTATTCAGGTCATATAAAAGTTTATTTGAGGGTTATATTGCAGCCATAATCCCCACACCATAGGAACCGTTCTTTCAAGAAAGGGACATCACTATGACCTTCAATCCACAGCACTCTTACACCCCCTCCTAATTTAGTAATAGACTTATCCCTCCTCCCGATCTCCCATACACTGCATCAATGATCCACTACACTGAATCCACTATTACTCTGCCACATCGTATACATTCACACCACATCCATTCCATTTTTTTGCAATGGATCCCCTAAAACTCTTAAAACACCCTATAACCCACTTGGAACCTCCTTTGGGTGCCTCCAAACCCAAAACTCTCAAAAGAAAGGCTTTCGGTATCCAAGACCTTACATTTTAGATTTCTTATGAAATGTTTTACAAAAATATTTGGGCCTAGAAGTTGATTTATTGGGAAATAAAATTTTTATTTTATGTCAAAATTATATATTGTAAAAGAAAACTTTTTGTGGGTATTCATGGACAAACAACTTTATTTATTTATTTTTATATTCCCCTAAATGAAATTTCTATGTTCATCCCATGTTTTTAAAAAAATATCATAGGGTTTTAAGGATGATAAGAGAAAAATATGATTTCAAGATGAAAATTTTGAATATATTTCATAAAAATAAAACTTTTTATATCTTAAAATTTTTGTATTGGGGAAAAAATGGATAATGAGTGGATGTTTCCACCTTATGATGTAATATTTATTTATGTAAGGGTGATAACCTAATTCTCTAAAAATATAAAACATAAATATCTTCAATATAAAAAATAGTGGATTATTGACATAAAAGTCAATATTATGTAGTGTTTAAGGTTGGTTTCATGTAGTTGGTATCAGAGGAAATTTTTATATAACTTAAGTGATTATGATGATTCAGATGAGGATAGTTTAATATTTTTAGATACAATTATAGATTAAAAAATATATGTATAGGATAATATCCTAATTTTTGGAAAAAAAATATTTTGTGGTTTTTCATGAAATTAAATCTCTATTTGGATACTATAAATTGGATGAAACTATGAGACATATGCAAGTAGGTGTAATAACTATAAAAGGGGTGGATTGGGTAATAACTCGATTTCCACCCAGTGCCCAATGAGTGTGTAGTACCCCCAGTTTCTAGTATGTAACCCTTTCTTGATTCTCTTAAGGTTTATAAAGTTAAGGGTGTCAAATGGGAGAGTCGGGAGAACTTGGAATGAGTTTTAGGGCAAAAAGGGAAGTTGCGCAGGAGGCGCGCGGTTTGTCTAAACCGTGCAGCCAAACCGTAAGGAGTCGGTATGGGAGGTAGTGGCTTCCGCACGGTCGGCGCACAGTTTTCGTAGCCGTGTGGACAAACTATGCGAGAAGGGTGGCTGAGGCAGTAGCTAATGCACGGTTACCACACGGTTTGTCAAACCGTGCGGACTAACCATGCAGTCACTTAAAATTAGATCCTTAAATTTTGGATCTAACTTGTTTTGCCTCTAATTGCCTCATTAAAGCTACTAATCACACTAAATTGGTATTTTGGTTCTCTTAAGGTCAAATAGGGTTCTCCCATCATTTCTTAGGTGATCTGAATGCTTCTCTTGGAAAATTGAAGCCGAATTCTTGAGGTATGTGATCGTTCTCCTTCGTTCTTGATTGGTTTCTTAGATCTACTTAGATCTACTTCTCGTCTTCTCTCGGTTTCTTATATCTACACCCATTATGGGTAGATCGAAGTGTGTGGATTCCAAATATGATGAGATTTGGTCTTGGTTGTGTTAGGAGAAGAGATATAAGGAGGATTTTTGGAGATTTGAACCGGTGTTCTTGAACGTTCTTTGTTCGTTGCTTGGTTCGCCTTTTTGTTGAGGTAGGTGGCTTCACTCTCGACTCCTCTCATTATAATTGGCTGGATTAGTTTAAAATTGGTTATTTTAATGGTATTTCTTGTCAAAATCATGGAATAAATCCATTTAGTGATGATTTATGGTTTTGAGGAAATTGTGAAATCTTGGAAAATTGTTGTGCAAAGTGATTTGGATATTTGAATTTAAAATGTTGATTTCTGAAATTGTAAATGGTTTGATGAGAAATGGGATTTCAATAAATAGGAGTGTTTTATTGAAATGGTTTGTGATTGAAATTATTTTTGTGGATTTGGTTTTCAATAAAAATGGAGTTTTATTGAAATGGTTTGAATTGGTTGAACACACTTAGTTTTGATGGGAAAATGGTTTTCAATAAAAGGTGTTTTATTGAAGGATGGTTTTAGCATGATTTTTGGGAATGTATGGTTTGTGTTCATATTGCATTGTATGAGGCTTGGTTGAAATAGGACCTTGTACTCGGTGCCAAATGTTTAATGGAATGATGGTAACTATATGTACGAGGAATGGTTGAAATATGACCTTGTGATCGATGCCAAAGGTGTAATGGAACATGGGATATAATTACCTTGTGACGACTTGGTAGATAGATGAGAGACCGCCCATGAGTATGGACCTGTCATAACGATGCATGCATGGTTAATTTCACGGCTTTGTGAAATGGTTGGGAATCCCAAAACGGGATGTTTGTGAAATGGTTTGGAAATTTGTTTGGTTATTTTTATGGAAAAATAACATGTTGGAAAAGACACATTAAATTTCACTTTGATACTTTTGATCATGGATGGTTTTGGAAAACTAGTTTATATTTACTTATAAACTGCTTTGGTGAATATGTTTTATATAAAATGTTTTTATATAAATGTGGATAACTCTTCTATCCTAGTGGTGTGAGTAAGGAAGTCATTGGGGAAAACCTACTGAGTTTTATACTCACCCCTGATTTGGCACTTTGGTGCTTTTGCAGATGTTGTATTCTGAGACACGGGTAAAGGCAAAGCATCTCATTACTAATGGCTCGTGGTGATGTTTGGGAGATGCTGTGGAGCTTGGAGCTTGTGGACCACGGAGTTGTGGTGTCTTTTGAGAGTCTCATGTTGTTCTTCCGCTGTGTACCTTGATTTTTGGTTTGGTATTCCACTATTGTGTACTCTGATGTGATTTAATATAAATGAAGTTATTGATTGGTCTTTCATTTGTTTCATGCATCATATAGTGAATGGTTTATGGATGGGTATATTTTCTTAAAGGGTAAATCGTCCCCCAATTGTACTTGAAACCCTTATTAATTTATTGCCAGCCTTTGGCATCTTGGGGATGTTGCTTCCTAGTATTGACTCATTGCACTCTCAAGCCACTGAGAATTGGTGGGTCATTACAAATGGTATCAGCATGTTCGGTCCTTGCCAAGCAAGTAGTTATTGATGTTCTTGTTCTTGGAGTTGAAATTCCTTCTTGTCTATTCCTTGGATTAAAATCTTAGATAGGAGTAGGATTGTTGGAACTTGAAAGGTATTGCATAAAAGGAGGTACCTAACCCTTTTATGATTAACTTCAAGTTACCAGGGTGTTGGGTACATGATTGTTTTGGATACACTTATAGAATGTTGGAAATCTCATTGTCATGGGTTTAGCCAATGAGAGGAGCATGACATGCATTGTAGAGGAATGAATTCCCACTAGGATTGCATATCTCATTGTTAGGAATGAGTAAGAATTTTGTGAAAGGTGACAATTTTTGAAAAATATGGGAATTGTTTACAACCAAAAGACTTTTAAAACAAGGTATTTGGTGTATTTTAAAAATATATTGACTTTCAAAAAGTATGTTGAATGTTTTAAAAAATGGTTGAACATGGAAAAAGGTTGTTTGAAAAAAATGTCGTGATAGTTGCTGTGATAGAATTTGAAATACTAATCCAAAAGTTGCTAGAGAGTGAGATTAACGAAGTTTATTGTTGGTTTAGAAAATAGCAACTGGTAGGCATCATCGAAACCAACCCGAAGAAGATGCGGAGAATGTGGTTGCACCTGAACCACGTGTGAACCAAGATCTGGTTTAGAGTATTGTCCAAGCCTTTCAAGTTGTGGATACAGGGAACTAGAGGAATGAGCCATGACATGTGGATTATATCATCCAGTTCATGAATCAGAATCCATCTAACATTAGGGGTGATGCTGAACCTGAGAAGGCGGAGGTGTGGCTAAGCATGACGAATCATATATTTGATTTCATCGGCACACCAATGGAGATAAAAGTAAAGCTGGCGACGTATATGCTCGAGGATCTTGCACGTCAGTGTTGGGATTTAGCGGTGCATGCTAAATTGCATTAAGTCCTTACATGGGATGATTTTGAAGAATTTTTTAACAAACAATTCTATCCTCACATGTTCAAGATCCAGAAAATGACGGATTTCTTTAGCTTTAAACAGGAGAGACTATCTGTCACAAAGTATGCGTCTAAGTTTATGAATTTAGTCTGTTTTTCACTAGAGGTTGCGATAAGTGCTTTTTTAAAGGCACGCATCTTCGAATCGGGGATAAGGCAGGAGATTTGATCAAAATTGCAGTGCTCTATATTAAGGATTATACAGAGATGGTGAACAGAGCAACAATTGCTGAACGTGATATCTTGGGATCGATAGGAGGAGGCATGATGATACCCACGGGAACGGGTGGGAACTTTAATGCTGGAAACAAGCGGAAGAGGGACACCTACTTCCAAGGTGGGAGTGCGAATCAGAACCAGACAGCGGGATCAGTCAACCTTCCTCCATGACCCCAGAGCAAAGAAGGTTTCTTTAAATGTGGTTCGACTGATCACATCAAACGAGAATGTAAAGAACCACCTAGAGCATTACACAATTTCAAGAATATGGGGCATCTTTTGCGATATTGTCACAATGCTCCAGTGTCAGGTGTTTGTTACACTTCTCATGTGTCGTAAGCATTTTACGCTTCAACAGGGCGAGGACAGCAAAATCAGTCTCGCTTGTAGAACAAAGCTAGTTATGGTGATTCCAGGAATACCATAACTCCTCAACCAGGGAAAACTCATCAAGGAAACAAGGAGAACAGTGTAATGATGGAGCAATTGCATGGAGGTGAGCAAATGATGGTCGATGATTAGGCTGGACCATCTATGGTGAGAGGTATGGTTCTTTTGAATTCTACCCTCATGTAAGTGTTGTTTGATACTGAAGCATCACATTCCTTTATTCCTTCTCGTATTTCTAATTTGATGAACTTAAAACTGGAAATGATGCCTTCTGTCTTGAAACTGCAAACTCCTCTCGGTGAAACAGAATGTCAAGCCTTCGTCTGTAGAGCATGTGCTATAAATTTTGATGGAGGTGAGTTGAAATGGGATTTCTCTGTGCTGGAGATGGATGTCTATGATATAATCATGGGTATGGATTGGTTGACAAGGTTTAAGGCTCACATCGACTGGTATAGAAGAATGGTTAGTTTCACAACTGAGGACGACATCGACCATCTCTTTAGAGGAGAGAGAATGGTAAAGGAAGGTGCAAAGAGCTTGTTGGCACCAATGGTGGAAAAAATATCTTACCAATTGGCAGTGCTGACTTTCACATCATTGGATGAGAGTGAGGAAAATAGTTTTCCAGCTGTGTGGATCAATTTCCTGATGTTTTTCCTCAAAAAATCTCAGAATTACCACCTGTAAGAGAAGTGGAGTTTACGATTGATCTCTTTCTGGGGACCAGTACTATCTCACTTCCATCTTATAGGATAGAAACAATGGAGTTGAAGGAATTGAAAGTGTAGTTAGAAGAGATGGAAAGCAAGGGTTTCATTCGGCCAAGCGTGTCTCCATGGTCAGCACCAGTTTTTTTGTAAATAAAGCCGATGGAAATATTCGGCTATGTGTGGATTATAGTAAACATAACCAAGTTACGATAAAGAATAGATATCCAATTCCACGCATTGATGATCTATTCGATCAATTAATGGGAGATCAGTGGTTCTCCAAGATTTACTTGTGATCATGATATCACCAATTGTGAGTTCGGAAGGAGGATATTTCAAATACAACTTTCAGAAGTAGATATGGCCACTATGAATATTTATTCATTCCTTTTGGTCTTATGAATACACCATCGGTCTTCATGGATTTGATGAATTGGATATTTCAGCAATATCTGGATTATGTTTTGTGGTGTTTGTGGATGATATTTTGGTGTATTCAAGAACAAGGGCTGAGTATGAGCAACACTTGGTGATAGTGTTGGAAATATTGAGAGAAAATCAGTTGTATTCCAAATTATCAAAGTGCGATTTTTTGATACAAGAGGTACGCTTCCTGGGACATGTTGTTTATGAGAAATGTGTTTCAGTGGATCCAGAAATGATAGAAGTTGTTCTTTCTTGGAAACTCCCAAAGAATGTCTTTGAAATATGAAGTTTTCTTGGTTTACCTAGTTATTACCAACGCTTTGTCCGTGACTTCTCACGAATATATTCACCTATGACAGTATTGAAAAGGATGAATAGTTCATTTCAATGGATTGAGTAATGTCAAATATCTTTTCAAGAGTTGAAAGTTCGCCTTAAATTAGCACCTATCTTAATCTTGCTAGAATCAGGGCAAGGATACGTGGTGTATTGTGATGCTTCAGGAATAGGGTTGGGTTGTGTTCACATGCAAGGAGATCATGTGGTTGCTTATGGCTCAAGGAAATTGAGGGTGCATGAGAAAAATTACCAAACACATGATTTGGAGTTGGATGCAGTCGTCCATGCCTTGAAAACATAGAGACATTATCTCTTTGGTGAGAAATTTACTTTGTTTACAGATCACAAAATCTTGAAACAAATTTTATCACAGTGAGATTTGAATCTGAGGCAGAGGATATGGATGGAGTATCTTCAAATGTTAAACTTTGACTTAATATATACACTGGTTAAGGGAAATTTAGTGTCCGACACATTAAGCAGGAATTCGTATGCTCATTTGGAAAAGGAAGCTTCAGACGAATGGCAATTGATGTTGGTCTTAGCCGACATGCATGTGGAATGTGAAAACCGAGGTGATGTTGCGGTTTTCTTTTCATCTACTGTTGTTCCTGATCTGGTAAAAGTGGTCAAAGAGGAACAAACATCTGATGTGGAAGGCCTGGTAATGATTTCAAAACTCAATAGTGGGGAGACCATTGATGGCTGCAAAATGGAAGCGGGTTCAGTTTTATGTTTCAGAGATCGGATGGTTGTACCTATAGTTTTTCAGGAACAAATCCTTAATTCTTACCACCATTCAGGATGGGATGTACATCCGGGTACACAGAAGATGTATAAGGTGCTAAAGGCGCACTTTTGGTGGAGCAGCATGAAAAGGATGGTGGCCGAGTTCATCTCATGATGCTTAACTAGTCAGCAGGTTAAAGCAAAGCATCAGAGACCAGCTGGTATGTTACAGTATTTACCTATCCTAGTGTGGAAATGGGAGTAGATAAGAATGGATTTTGTTATAGGTCTTCCAAGAATGGTCCAGAAACACGATTCCATTTGGGTGAGAGTGGATCGTCTAACCAAGTCGGCCCATTTCATCCCGATTCATGAAACTCGTACGGTGGAATATCATTCAAAAATCTATATCCGAGAAGTAGTAAAGAGGCATGTTGTACCACTATCTATCATCTCAGACAATGATTCAAGGTTCACATCTCATTTCTGGAAATCATTACAACAAGCCCTGGGGACTCAGTTGACGATGAGTACGGTGTATCATCCTCAGACAGAAGGGAAATCTGAGCGGATGATACAAATGTTGGAAGACATGTTGCGGGCTTGTGTAATGTATTTTGGTGGATCATGGGAGGAGCATATACCATTAGTAGAGTTATCATACAATAAAATTTATCAGGACTCGATACACATGGCTCCGTTTGAAGCAATGTATGGGCGTCCTTGTCGTTCTTCACTATGCTGGGTGGAAATTGGTGAAACTTCACTAGTCGGGCCGAGCCTTGTCCAATAAACAATAAAGAAGATTTAGTTGATTAGAAAGAGGATGGAGACGGCTCAGAGTCCTCAGAAATCTTATGCAGATCACTGTCGAAGACCGTTGTCGTTCGTAGTGGGTGATCATGTCTTTTTTAGAATCTCTCCAAGGCTTGGACATCATCGTTTTGGGAAGCAGGGAAAATTATCTCCTCGATATATATTCCCTTTTGAGATACTAGAACGGGTTGGAGAGGTGGAATATCGGTTGGCATTACCACCATGGTTCAGTTCGGTGCACAATGTGCTCCATGTATCTCAGTTAAAGAAGTATCAACCCGATCCTAACCATGTGATCAGATGGGATCACGTTGACCTAGATCCAGATGCTTCATTGATACATATCCCGGTATGGATTTTGGATAGGCAAGAGAAATCCTTGTGTGGGAAAAACATCGGTCTAGTGTGGGTTTTGTGGCAACATGGTCAGATTCAGGAAGAGACTTGGGAACACGAGAAAGAAATGAAGGAGCAGTGGCCAGAACTCTTTCAAGAAAGCGATGGTTTTATACTTTACAAGGACATAAAGTCCAATGGTGGGGATAATTTATTACCCCCGATTTCTAGTATGTAACCCTTTCTTGATGCTTTTAATGGTTATAAAGTTAAGGGTGTCAAATGAGAGAGTCGGGAGAACTTGAAATATGTTTTGTGGAAAAAAGGGAAGCTGAATAGGAGGCGCACGGTTTGTCTAACCATGCGAGAAGGGTCGTCGAGGCAGTAGCTAACGGAAGGTTAGCGCACGGTTTGTCAAACCATGCGGACTAACCGTGCAGTCACTTAAAATTCGATCCTTAAATTGTGGATCTAAATAGTTTTTCCTCTAATTTTCTCATTAAAGCTCCTAAGCAGCCCTAACTCGGGATTTTGGTTCTCCTAAGGTCAAAGAGGGTTCTCCCATCATTCTGGAGACGATCCAAAGTCTTCTCTTGGTGAATCAAAGCCGGATTCTTGAGGTATGTGGTCGTTCTCCTTCATTCTTGAATGGTTTCTTAGATCTACTAAGATCTACTTCTTGTCTTCTCTTGGTTTCTTAGATCTACGCCCGTTATGGGTAGATCTAAGTGTGTGGATACCAAATATGACGAGATTTTGTCTTGGTTGTGTTAGGATAAGAGATCTAAGGATGATTTTTGGAGATTTTACCCGGTTTTCTTGAGCGTTCTTCATCTGTTGCTTGGTTCGCCTTTTTGTTGAGGTAGGTGTATTCACTCTCGATTCCTCTCATTATAAGAGGTTGGATTAGTTTCAAATTAGTTATTTTAATGGTATTGATTGTGAAAATAATGGAATAAATCTTCTTTAGTGATGATTTATAGTTTTGAGGAAATTGTTAAATCTTGGAAAATTATTGTGCAAAGTGATTTGGCTATTTGAATTTAAAATGTTGATTTTAAATTATAAAATTTATGAAATTGTAAATGGTTTGATGAGAAATGGGATTTCAATAAAGATGAGTGATTTATTGAAATGGTTTGTGGTTGAAATGATTTTGACGGATTTGGTTTTCAAAAAAAAATGGAGTTTTATTGAAATGGTTAGAATTGGTTGAACACACTTATTTTTTATGGGAAAATGGTTTTCAATAAAAGGTGTTTTATTGAAGGATGGTTTTGGAATGATTTTTGGGAATGTGTGGTGTGTGTTCATATTTCATTGTACGAGGCTTGGTTGAAATAGGACCTTGTGCTCAGTGCCAAAAGTTTAATGGCATGATGGTAACTATATGTACGAGGCTTGATTGAAATATGACCTTGTGCTCAGTGCCAAAGGTGTAATGTCACATGGGAAATAATTACCTTGTGATGATTTGGTAGATCGACAAGAGTCCGCTCATGAGTACGGAACAGTCATAACGATGCATGCATGGTTGATTTCATGGGTTTGTGAAATGGTTGGGAATGCCAAAATGGAATGTTTGTGAAATGGTTTGGAAACTTGTTTGGTTATTTTTTTGGAAAAATAACGTGTTGGAAAATCTGGTTTAAATTTCACTTTGATACTTTTGAGCATGGATGTTTTTGGAAAACTAGTTTATATTTAGTTATAAACTGCTTCGGTGAAAATGTTTTATATAAACTATTTTTATATAAGTATTGATAACTCTTCTATCCTAGTGGCGTGAGTAGGGAAGTCATTGGGGAAAACCTACTGAGTTTTATACTCACTCCTTCTTTGGAACTTTGGTGCTTTTTCAGATGTTTTATTCTGAGACACAGGTAAAGGTAAATCATCTCCTTACTAATGGCTCATGGTGATGTTTGGGAGATGTTGTGGAGCGTGGAGCTTGTAGACCACAGAGTCATGGTGTCTTCTGAGAGTCTCATGTTTTTCTTCTATTGTGTACCTTTATGTTTGGTTTGGTCTTCCGCTATTTTGTACTCTGATGTGGTTTAATATAAATGAAGTTATTGATTGGTATTTCATTTGTTTCATGCATCATATAGTTAATCATTAATGTATGGGTTTATTTTCATAAAGGGTAAATCGTCCCCCAATTGTACTCAAAACCATTCGGCGTTTATTTCCATCCTTTGGAATCTTGGGGATGTTGCTTAAGGCCTATTATTGACTCATTGCACTCTCAAGCCAATGAGAATTGGCAGGTCATTACAGAGTAGGCCTAATATTATACATCTGTATGTACACTCCCTTTAGATATTCTTGGGCTAACTCACATGTTTTCTATAAACCATTATAAATATTTGAACATAAGTGTATATATCTGAATGATATCCAAGGATCACCTAGGGTAAACCTAAGGAGTTATAGATTGAAAGGAAGGGTGTCATAGTGTAAGAAATATAATATTTATTTATATGTTCACTCTGATTTCCTTAATGAAATTATTGTTTGTTGTCTCATAAATTTATTTCATCGTGATTAAATCTATTCTACAATATGGAATAAAGGAAATCAAACAAAAACCTCATTTCTCTACCAAATTATTCACTTGAAATGCTATTTGAAAAATCTAGCTCAGGTCACCTTAAAAAAATGTTAACATTCAACTTGAAAGAAAAACACTTTATAATATATACCAATGATCTTATATTATTTGATATCATGATAGAACAAGGGGTACATTTTAATATGTTATGAAAAATAAATTATCCAATTTAATTGTTTTGGGACATATCTTATTGCACATTATCAAATTTTTACAATGGTTGGTACGGAAAAAGGGATGTTAGTCCTCTATTCAGCTGCAAAAGAGGGTGATCTTCAAGAAAAGTGTATATTTATTTTTTTATCAAATTTTTTTGATTATCAGAGGTGATATAAATTATTCAAAATATTAATGTCAAACCATATCCCAATGTGTAATGGAAAATAGTTAGGGAGAGTGTTTCAAAACATTAAGTTAAAAAACAAGGATTGTTTACAAATTTTGATCCATATTAGCATCTTTTTCAAAAAATATTTAACAATTGTGCCTGGATAAAACATGTACTGTAACTTGGAATGTTTTTGTGGTGTTTTTATAACATAGGGACTCCACCTGGTATATAATGGGACCTCAGACTTCAAAACTGGTGCTGAAATTAATTGTGACCAATATTTCAAAAGTATGAATTATATTAATAGTTTTTCTAAAATTTTCATCCGAAATCATGATTGAATTGATTCATATTTAATATTATAGTATGGAATTATGAATGAATAATATGAAAAAACATGGTTAATGGTTTTAATGGAATGTTTAATAATGTATGTGATTATGTAATGAGTTTTCATAATTATGTTTCAGTGGTATTTTATAAGTGATAATCTTAAATATTCTAAATGTTATGAAGATCTTGAAACACCTAAGGATTATTATATTATAGGTTTTTTTTTAAACATTGGAAACATATGTTGAATAAATTAAAAACCTTTGAATAATGATTTAGTGGGAGCTGATGTGATTGAGGGATAAATAAACGTTCTGGTTAATATGTTCTTGATGACATTAGTGAATTAAAATTATTTGATTTGGTGGAAGAATAATCTGTACAGATAACCTTAGAGGTTAAAAAGTTATTTGATGATGAATATTATTTTTGAGGATGTTCATCATAGTATTGGGAATGTTATAGAATCAAGGTGAATTATGAATATGGTTATAACAAATTTATTTATATTTATAATCTCATTATATTAATATAGTTTTAAAAAATAGACAACCTACGGGCCTAAATGTATCCCATCCCTTCTATCTAGGTCATAGGGCTTGAACACACAACTGAATTGGGACATTTCTACCACCAGCCTACATGATTTCATGTTTAGTCTGAAAAATTTTAACGTAAACAATTCAATAGATACAGATTAATTTTATTTTTAAATCATATTATGGGATCAAATGTT
Source organism: Viscum album (assembly GCA_963277665.1). NCBI lineage: Eukaryota > Viridiplantae > Streptophyta > Magnoliopsida > Santalales > Viscaceae > Viscum > Viscum album. The sequence continues at coordinate 498,307,887 of OY728132.1, forward strand.
TTGTTGGAAACAACAACAAAAATAATTATTTTATTAATATAAATAGAAATAAGTTACAACAAGAAAAATAACCCATTAAGGGAAAATGGGTCAAGGGGTCTAAAATAATGCAAAACAAGGGTGTATGCTTGAAAACAATACACACATTCTAGGGGAGGCTACCAATGCTAGTGAAAACAATCTGAGGCTCATCATACGAGCCCCTAGAGGTGAAAAAATATTCCACTCTATTACCCTCCCAAAATGTGTGATGAAATCTAACTCCGTTAGGAAAAATTATTATATGTTTCTTAAGGATTGTAAGAAATAGACCAAGGAGTGGAAATGTTTCCCCTTATAGCATTATGTGTGATATGAGAGTCGGTTTCAATGTAGGAAAGATACAAATTATGATGAGTAAATACCTTCAACCCATTAATAAGAGCTCTGGAATTTGTCATGATAGAGTTCCACTACCCATAAATAGTGCTAAAATCAATAATAACTGATCTGAATTGATCTCTAACGACACCACCTCCATGCATCAAACCATGATTACATAACCCTTCCACATTAATCTTGGGTCCATTATTAGGGGGCCCAATAGATCTATATTCCTTCTCATAGAACCTTATATATATCCTAACATGAGTGAAGATCACTCAGAAAATAAATAATCAATCTCAAGAAGCTAATTTTGTCCCACTTATTATTCATCTATCCTAATTCGTCTACCAAACACCTAGATCAAACATGAATCACCAGGGAAGAAATTTTCTAGCCATCAATGCGAGCCATATTTCTAGCAGTCCAAATAGTCCAGTATCCCATAGACATCATTACATCCCTCATCTTACATAGTTTCTCATTGATGAAAGAACCCTTCATATTATTCAAATACAATCCAAAACCAGAGGCATACAGCATGTCAAGACCAACAATATTACCAAGATACCTCCAAAAAAACAAATCCCAATAACTAGAAAAGAATAAATGTTATATTGACTCAACAATGGCATTCTGAAAACACCAACACCATGAGGAAAGAAAAACTTCCATCATATAGATCTCTTCACACATGGGAATGCACTTATTAAAAATATTATAAATCAAGAAGCTATATTTGACCGAGATCTCATTACACTAGAATAAATTTATACCACCATTATTCTTAGAAAAATTTGAGAGAATAGACCTATATTCCTTGGATGAGAAATCCTCCATTGGATCCTTAATTAAAATCAAACAATCTCTTGTAGATGAAATTTCAATAATATCAAAAATGTCATGCTGATACGGACTGAGAACAGCCTAAATAAAGGAATAAAAAAGGCTCACCTATATAAAATAAATACCATGTATATGATAGAATGGGAAACCAAGCCGTGTACATGCCCATTTATAGAACCAGAAACTAATATCCATGCTTTCAATAATCCAACGGGAATCTTGGTTGAGAATTGGAACATGTTCACGTAGTGACTTACACAACCAAGAAAACTTTCCTCTTGGATTCTACAGCATCGACCTATACTTACCCAAAATGAAATTACTCTATAGTGAGCTCCCTTCAATTATGTCCCATACCAATTTAGCCAGAAAACATTTCATAGATATATGATTTATATGTAAACATTGAGTTTAAAATGTAAAAAAAATTATTTTATGAACAATGAATTTACAATTTGTGTACATAAGTAAGTTATTGATAACCATAAAGGTTCATATGATCTTTTATGTTGAGGTAATTATGGTTTATTATGATTTGGGACGATGTGTTTCATTTTATAGATACCCATGGGATTAAAAAGTGATTTGGTGATTAATTGATTAATATTATTTTAATAACCAAATATCACTATATTTTGTTAGGGAATATTATATGATTAAATAAAAAAATATTACTAAATATGGGATTTTATTTAAGGATTAAAGGTTGAATTATCTTTTAAAGAATATATTATTTTAATGTGTCTTTAGGCTGATTCATGTAATTTATGGAAATCATTAGAATATTTTTTATATTATGTTATTAGGGCATATTTTTTTGATATATGACTTTAGGAGTGACTAATATTGATTGGTGATAAATGTTAAATTAATCTCATAAGAATATATGATAAAATAATTTTGTTCTTTGGGTTTTAAAACATGTTTAAGAATATTATAAATATTTTAAGGGTATTAATTTATAGAATGATTTAAGTTGAACTTTGGGTGTTATTGTTGAGGATTTTAACATTACTTTTGAATTTCATCATATGGATGTTTATTCATTGGGGGAATTATCATAACATTTCTTAAACATTTTTTTATTCGTTATTGTCTAAAGATATGATAAATATCTTTTTATCCTTTTATGTATTATGTGATCCATTATAATTTTAATTTACTGATTAATGTATGAAAAAACCATATTGAATACTCATCGTTTGGAGAAAAATATGTGATTGTGGAGAAAATTGATTAAAGGATGAAATTATACTTCTTAAAAAAGTATATTTAATTATGTTCCTAGTTTATATAATATAGTAATTCCTCAACTCTAAGAAAAGGATCCTGAAATGAAGAAATTATCAGATTACCTTCATTTCTGATAAACCAGTGGTCTTTTTAATATATATTTTGTTTATAGTTTTTTGTTCACTAACTTTCACATGATCATTCACTTTATTATGATCAATGTTCTCTATCACACTTTCTTATTACATGGAAATTAATTTTTCCCCTATGTCCATAATTTTACATCCAACTAATGTTCTTCTATTTTTAAAACTAGAATGTGTTATTCTAGATGACCTTCGTATTTCCCTTTCCCTCTTTTGAAGAGGAAGTTTTATTAACCATTTTTACGATATGGGATTTAGAAAAATGTATATTCAAATGTAAAACCCTTGGTTACAAAACTCAAGATAAAATTTCAAGAAATTTTTTATTAAATTTTAGATAATACATTATCTAGATATTTTAAAATAACGCTATGTTCGGTAGCATATACAATACATAACACTGATCTTAAAGAAACAATGAAATATTAAAGTCAAAATGTTATAGGTTTAACATAGCTATTAAATTGGTGGGTATGAATAGGATTAATCGAATTGTGAAATATATATAATGGCCTTACTTAATAAAAATTTATTGACTAATTTATAGGAAATTACCACTCATTTTTTTAGTGAATTTAGTTTATGCTTCAAATATATGTTTTCTTCAAAAATGGTTTTTATCACTTTTTGTGAGTGAATAATTTAATAAATTTTTTGAAATATTGGAAAATTTAGTTTATAGAAGTTATATAATCTTTTAATTCATCAAGTCAAAATTATCATTGTAATAATTATTTAGAATTTTCTAAAAAATTTATTTTTAAATAAATATTGAAAAATATTGATTTTTATTAAAAAAATTATTTTCTTTTCAAGTATTTAGAAAGGAACACTAATTTTTTTTAAATTTTAATAAGTTAATTTGATTAAAAATAATATAATAAATTGTATAATAATAAAAATTTTACTCGAATTTGGTATAAAAATATTTTTATACTTAAAAAGGCATTTTTCTAAAAAAACTTTTTTAAATTGTGTTTTGCAAGTTTATTTTTAAATTAAATTAAGAAAATTATATGAATTTAATTTGATAAAATAGATTAAATATTTTCAATTCTAATGATTAATATTAGTTAATAAGTTTAAATTATATTTATTTCATAATGAACAGTAAAAATAGTAAAACAAATTCCACAGTTAAGGTAAAAACATGTTTACTGAGGGGTGATAAAATCAAGTGGTCTGGGTAAAAAAGATATAGTATCTTATTTAAGTTATATTTTATGGATATATTTATACCCTATAACTTTTAATATTTATAAAGTTTCCATTTCTGAACCATTTTTCTGGAGTAATACATTAATATAATTTTTTAAAATTCAAACTATGTCCTCTACCCCACTTATAAAAAGACACCCATATCCTCTCTTTTGTAAACTTAAATAGCCTTGGGTTCATCCAATACCTACCAAAATTAATTAATAACATCCTTTCACATGTCTTGTATTGCTTTTTTTGTCATAAAACCAATATAAAAAGGCTTTAGTTATAATCCTAATGATGTTGTCGGAAGAAGAGGTGTAGTTTTTAAACAAGATTTATTTTTATTTATTTTTATAAATAATTAAAATATTATTAAAACATACTTAAACAATAACATTGGTGTCTTAAATATACTGATATTTTTTTATGTTAATGGAATTACCTATATCCATTCCCTTCTTCCATCAAATGGGAAATTAATCTATCGATGTGTGTATGGAAGACTACCTCCTCATAAACTAATGTAATTAGTTTTATATCACTACATCTCATGGATGGTTATAATGATTAATTTAATGTATATATATATGATATTCATGAAATATTTATCATTTTTAAAAGATAATATGTCATCTAATTTATTATCTTTACATCCATTGATAAATGATAACATCGTCAATGTGTACGTGTGGATTACCACCTCCTGGAAGTGATGTGATTATTTTTGTATGAACACATCAAATTTATAATATATATAAGTTTATTTAAAAAATAATATCATATTAATGATATAATAATAGTTTTTTATTTATTAAATTGTATTTACCTTCTTTCCCTTGTTATCATTATAAAATCAACATGTTACTTATGTATACGTACGACCTATCGTATCCATGATTGTAACGTAATTAATTCTTCAAAACCATATTTCACAGATTTTTTTTAAATATAAGTAATATATAAAAATTATAATTATTTCATGATTTTTATTATGGATATTATGGAACAATTAACTCTTGGACCATAGTCAACATACCAAAGTGATTTTGGACATATGAGTTGAATATCATCAAAACATCTGATTTGAACATAATTGATTCAGTAATTGTATATAAAAGGGTAACAAATAAAATAAAAATAATAATATAATTTAAATAGGTTATTAAGTAAGTATATTATAAAAATAATTCTATTATTTATAAAAATAATTAATGCTTTTGATGAGTTGGACTCGATCTAAGGGACACTTTACCTTAAAACCTCGTTGTAAATGTTATAAAGATTTATTTTCATAATTTTTTTATTCCCTATCCATATTATTAAAAAAATTATGGATGTATTTATATGGACATAAAGGACTTATAAAAAACATTTTATGTCAGTTTTTAATTTCTTTCAAATAATTAAAAAAGTAATATTTTATATATTTTATGTGGAATGTTTTGATGAAAAGGTAAAATCAATGTTCTATTTTCACATATACGGTGTAAAAAGTTCTTTCTACTATCATATTTGTTATTTTATTTTTGGATTAACTTAAAAGATTTCATGATTTTTCAAATAGAATACTGAATTCCCTTTTTTATGGCTATTTTCAAACAGGTTTGTAAATGAAATGGATATTTCAACATTTAGAAATGTTTTTTATGGGTGAAAAGAATATTTTTTTGAGTGTGACAATGGAAATGAAATCATTTATGTATTATGTTATTTTATATTTCTAGGGAATTGTTTTTGATGATGTGTGATATTGATATATCTCATGATGATATATGATCCTGATATATCTCATGATTATGGTTGACCCGATATTTCTCTCTAATAGATATGGTAAAGGGACATATTAAACCAGTTAGGTTTCACTTAGAGATTATTAAAATTTACCAAGTAGGTTATTAAATTTGTAATGGTGATTGTAAAAGTTAAATAAAATTGATGTCGTAAGATACCTATATTTTTTCTATGATTTATATAGGTTTTAATGGTAATATTATGATTTCACAAGGTAAGATAATGATAATATGTTTAAAGTTGAGTTTATTCTACTTATTAAAGGTGAAATGTATAACATTGGGAAAATGTTTTCATTTGTTTTTAATGATTGGAAATAAACCTTTATGATTTTTAGTTTTCCTTTAGCATTTATTATAAAATATTTTATAAGATAAATTGGGAATATAATTTGATTTCTTGGGTAATAAAAGGTTTATTTTGAGCCCAATTTTTATTTTGAAAAACGAAAATTTCTATGAGTATTCATTGACTAATATGTTATTTTATTTTATCTTATATTTTTCTTAGTAATATTTTTATTATAATCCCTTATTCTAAAACTTTTTTCAAAGGATTTCATGGATTATTAGAGATAAGGATGAGTTCATGATAATAATTTTTGAAGATATGCCATGAAAATAAAACATGTTATATCATACGAGTTTTGTATTGTGGAAAAAAATGGATACTAACGGGAATTTTCCACATTGTGATTTAATATTTATTTATGTGAGGGTGATGACCTAATTCTCTAAAAAATAAAATATAAAGATCCCCAAAATGTAAGAGATCTAATTCTTGACTTAAAACTCACGATTATGTATTGTTTAAGGTCAGTTCCTCATACTCAAGCTGTTGAAAATTGCAGTAGTAGATATTTTATGGTGTGAATGGGAATTTATGACATTAAATTGTTTCATGGGGTGATTACTGTGCATGAAAGGGGGGATTATACTAGAGATAGGTCCATGAGAAGAACTTTTATAGTGTGAACCTGATGTTCATGTTATAAAAGGATGTTGGGTGTTTTTTTAGATGGTAGAAATCCAATATTTTCCTAGGGATAAACCCGCTTCATTTTAAATTGATAGACGGTTAAGGTAGCACCATTTTTGGTTGGTGATCCCCCTATTACCCTATTCTTTCCCACTTTGTCATTGGATATTTATTGGTTACTTTCACAGAAACAGAGGTATGTTTCACCCTATTATTTTCTTTCTTCATGGTTTCTCCCATAGCCATTAATTTTGGTATCTCATGTTTAGGGTTTTAATTCCAATTCCACCAAATCATAGTGTAATCGATCATTTTTATGGGGTTTTCATGCTTCCTAGTGACATGTTGTCATGAGACAATGTTTTTATATCGTCACATGTCATTTTTATGTGGTATTCTACTATAGCTATCTTTACAATATTTTTTGGTTGAATTAATTTTATTTAGATATTTTTTTTTTCTTATCACTATGGGTGCATTGAGAGTGGAATGCACCTTCTTGTTTGTCATTTCGATGTGATGGGATGACCTAGAGAGATTTTAGGCTTTATTCCAATTTAAATTAAATTATAATAAATTATATATTTTTATGATTAAGTTTTATAAATAATTATAAATGGTTTATAATTAATTTTAGGAAGTTTTTTAATGATTTAGGGTCTCACAATCATAGAAAAAGGTCTGGTAGACTAGGGTGATCCTGGAAAGAGTTGAAGGGTTGTGACTAAAAAGGAAAATGGTTTTTTTATTTTGTGGTATTTATTCATATTCCTTGTGGTATTTATACAATCTATTTATATGCATGTGATATTTCTAGTCTCACCACATCGAGTATTTACATCATTAAATTAATTTATTTGTTAAATTATAATTAAAAGCCTACGATTTAATTGAAGAAAGTTCCAGAGCCATGATAGACCATTTTGTTTTAGTTGGACATCTCATTTATTCTTGAATGAGAGTATAACTATAGTTTTGGGACCTAGGATATAGAAACCCCATGATGGTTTTGAATTATATAATCAAAATGAATGAATATATATGACCTTTTCATGGGTGCCTTAGACGCCTCTGTTTGGAGGAGAGTGTGTATAAGGAGTGACTAGACCAAGTAGGCCATGTGTGAAAACTGAGATTTTCATTGGGTAAAAATCCTTCTCCAGTGAGACATTATTATCTGGGTGGGTATACTCGGTTAAAATAATGGACAGTTTTTGTGTTAGTACCAACCTAGAGTGACTTGAAAACGGGGAGAGATTGAGACAATATCCCTTATGAGACTTTCCTAGGATACATGTGAGGCCTCAATGAGACTATGATGATGTTGAGGTAAATTATTCCCTCTAAGTGATGGGTTTTTACCTAAGAGATTTGTTTGAGATAAGAGAACTCGTGGAGGGTGTCCTAGCCAACATCGGACTTGGGGGATTCCAATGGATTTCCTAGGGACATTTTGACCCTAGTGAGAGGGTGTGATTGGGAAATGAATAGTAATGATTACAGGTGTCACCTTAGAACCCAAATTGATTATTTTATGCCATTTATGGATGTGATGACTATATTATGTGAACTTGATAGGTTGACTGTGTCTATAAGATGGTTTTGGGAATATTGGTAGCCCTAGTGAGACATGTTATAAGAGATGTCATGGGGGAATTCTACCCCTCTATGATACATGTCATGTATGAGATTCTTAGCATCCATATTATATAAAAGATCAATATTTATTATTTCCTAGATTCATACCCCTATGAATTATCTATTGATCTTGATGTTTCTGGATTACATAGGGTTAACCATTAATAATTGGTCATGATTCGAGATGACTATGTAATGACCATGATTATCTCCTTGAGTACTGTGATAATGAATAGTCACTATAGAACACTTGGGATTACCTCTTGGGGTTTAGTGATGATTTTTGATAACTATTGATCACCTAGGATCACCTAAAATGAATTGTTTTGAAACCAGATGTTTTTTGGGGGTCTTCGGATATATCATAGGATGTTGTGATAACACCCACTATTATGGGATGCCTTAGATATGATCCTTGGATCTGATAGTTATTCATTATACTATATAATTTTTAGACCTTATTATTGGTTTTCATGGTTTCATAACATGCACAATGATAATATTCTATTAGAAAAACCAATTTTTGGTCAATCTCATGTTTCATGGTAGAACATCAGGATCAACAATGATTATTATTTTACCCTTCCATATTGTATTTATTTACTCTGATCATGGCACATACACATATAAATTTCATTATTGATCATATATGGAGTCATGTTAGTGGCGCCCTATTGAGTTATACTCACACCATGCTCAGGAATCCATGGCACTTGGGTACCAAGGAATAGGTTCAGGTTGGGAAAAGGCACCAAATTACATGATTGAGCAGGATAGGTCATATAGGATTAGTGATTAGGATGAAGTGAGGATTTAGGATAATAATAGAACCTCTTATATTTTTATTCTTCCTTTCATTTAATCATGTATATTTTATTGGCCTAATGGATGATCAATGTCTATAGAAGTACTTTCTTCTATATTTATTTATTATTATTAATGATTATCATTTATTACTTCTTGTTATTATATTTTATGTTATGGGTGATTCTTAATTTATTTTACATTGTTATTTTGAACTCTGATATATAGGTATAGTTTCCCCATGGTACTACTTTTGACCCCCACTACTAGTCGACAACCATTGGAATACATGGAGGCATGCCTGAGGTCAAGTGGTGACACCCCTTGTACAGGCATTGCTCAGTGGCTACAAACAAGGGTGGGACACTAAAAAGTCATATCATAGATTTATTATAACTGATATCAAAGAATTTATTAGAGTTTTATTTTGTCTAACTATTTTTGGAGATGGTACAATGGTGACATAAGAATTTATCATAGCTTTTGATGGATATCCAACTAGTGTATCTTGAATAATGTTTCCGCTAGAATGTATGGGTTACTAAGGATATGGGATTACTATTCTCAAATTTTGGTGTTATGATTGTATGCTTTTTATTTAGTGTGAAACACCTAGATTTCATGGATGTATAGTCTATAAGTTATAGGATTGTTTTCTATTGTCCCCTCGGAAAGAGTCTAAATATTATATTTTTGTCTCTTGATCCATTATTAAGATGACAACGTTCACACATTATATTTTGAATAACGGATTCACATGACATATATATCTATATATGTGATTTATATCATTTACCATGTTTTTCAATTATTTAACATGTTTGTAACAACTTATAAGGTGTTTTTTATATAACATGTAATGGAATTCTTCACAACATGAAAAACATATTTTTATTTTGATGATTGTTTGTCGGAATATATATTGTGATAATTAATGATGATGATTATGTTTTCCCTCAATGTAAGGTATGCATAGTGACTTTTAGTAGGTCTATATAGGAATTTTATGCCTTGATGAGAAACCCTTGTGGGTGATTGATAAAATAGGTTGGTTTATTTGAAGTATAAGAAAAAACCTATTTGGTGTTTTCCCATATAACATGATGATCGAATTATACTTAAATTAACTATTTGAATTTGAGATTATTAATACATAACATCGTATGGTGATTTTATTATATGTGTATATACTGATATGTGGTAATTTGATTCTTAAAGGGTCCGGCCCTGTATGCGGAGGCCTTGTGAGGATTAGCAAAAGATTTATGATTCTCAATGGGGTGGTTTTGTATATAGGTTCTCAGTGATAATTAGTACCCTAAAAGGTGGATGAATTGCCATACGATTCATTCTATTTGAAGATAAGACTCTATAGTGGATAGTTTGTCATGTGAGTTATCATGTGACACTTAAGATTAGAACATATAGGTGTTTCCCATGAGTTGTGTTTTATGTGAGATATGACCTATCACTAAAGTAGGAGAACATAATTCCTTGAGATAGGGATTATGATATTAGTGATCTGGATATTATTAATGAGATGAGATATTTTATGGTTACCCAACTAAGGTCTTATCCCGGGCTTGTGAGTTCTTTAGAGACGGAAGCATGGGTAAGTGATTTGGGTTGTGAGATCGGTACGCATGATTTTCTACCAGGTATATAGTATAACTGTGGATATTCTTTGGGTTTGGATGAGAAAATAACATTTATTTTTTTATTTTGGTATAAAGATTCAGTTTTGAGGGCAGGACTGATCAAGTACATAACCCTATTAATTTTGGATATGCTTCCAATGTCTTGGTTAAAGCATAGATAGATGCTTTCAGTATTAGAATGAAGCATGAATGGTGTGTGATCATGAGATAGACCATGGAATGGGGAATATTCTTGATTTTTAATTTGAGTTCCTAAGGTAATTCTGGGTAGAATATTGGCATTTTATGGATAAATATCAATGGTTATGGTGTTTGAGCCTAGATATGATGATATGTGACTCATGGAATATAAGTTGGGTTAAGTGACAGGGTGGTCCAGAGTGTACACCCACTACTTTTGGATGATATCTAGTTAGAATGAACTATATATGGATGGATATATTGAATTATGAATCTATGAGTGGCCATTTCTAGCAAAAAGGACCAATAGAGTTGATAGAACACTTGTGGTATTGGTTTCCCATGGTTTGGATTAAGTGAGAAATGTCTCTCTATGGTAGAGGAGAAACCAAAAATGGATTGAGTGTGGTGGAATGGTATATCCAAGAGTTGATATTTATCATTCATTAATAGAATGGATAACCATGTCTAGGTAAAATAGCTACGCATTTAATGATGTAACTTATTAATATGGTGCTAAAGGAGTAGTATAAGGAAAATCATATGGGGGGGTAGTGTGTCATTGTTCATTAGAGGGCTTGAACCACATTATGGTTGGAATTTCGGTAGTTATTAAAGAATATTTTTTTATGATCTAATAATGATCAATGTTTGATGATTCGTGTTGGAAATTGGGTGTGAATAGGACAGAAACATCCATTCATTACATGTGTTAATGGTCTAAACTTGCACCATGAAGGTATGACCACATGTGGTTAGGGTCGAGTAGGAATGATGAGACTGGTATTTGGATGGTCATGGTTGAACTTATGCATTGAATAATAGGAAATTAAAATTTATCTATTAGTATGAAAATATAATATTTGGTATTCATATGTGATATTGGATGGAGTTGGTGCATTGTAATTGGTTGTGGGATGATTCTCATATGATGCAAAGATGATTCACAAGGTGTATCATGATTCATCACATGGTTTAGGGGGCTAATCTTGTGATCTGTGACATGTTTCATAATATGAACTATGATTGGTTTCATGTTTCAAGGGTTGAACCCCACTTTGTGACATGGATAATGGGTGAACACATTTCACCACATGATTCAAGGGCTGAATCATATGGTGAAATGTAGTGATGGTTTTTTGTGTGTGATGGGAAGTGGCGGATTGGAGACAACATCTGGTACATTTTATTTAGTATGATGAGTGCATTTTTAGGTTTGATTGGTAACTTTAAATAAAATTTTGATATATTAGGACCATGTTCATGGATAGTAGAGGCTCATCCAATTTGGTTCAAAATCAAAATTAGTGGAAATACCATCTTTTAACAAGTTTTTTTATACGTATTTGGGTGTGGTGCAATGGACAAAGCAGAGATTGTTTCATTAGACGACTTACATGTTTCTTAGTATTTGGATCTAATGGAGGGAGCATCATGGATCAGAATTGGATGTTATGACCTAAAGACTATGTTTTGCAGTTCTATATTCCTGGGGATGAGTTGAATGATTACCCTATGGTTTCTCAGAATAGAAGAGTGTGATGAATAATTGTTTACATATTTTTCCAATGGTTACTTGTTTTGAATCATTTTTTATGCATAGTGTTCCATGTATTTGTATTTGTGTAATGAAAACACATTCACCATTCTAATGTAGATCTCGGTTAATTGATCAGGGGATGGAAACCTGCATAGGTTTCTTTTATTGATTTAAAAGTTTATGAGACTTCTCAGGGATTTGATTTTCAATGGTGGGGATATTGTAAAACCTCATTTCTGAACATGTTATGAAATTAAATAGAATTTTGAGTTATGATTTTGGGGATAGTTTTTTATAAATAGGAATCAAAATGATATTTTGAGAGTTTAAATACACTTAAATGTTATTTTAGATTGTGTTTTAATACTTATTGAAGGCTTGAGGTGTTTAGAAGAACTTAAAAGAAGGTCTGGGGGGGATTGAGCTGCTAAAAATATTAACAGTTTACCTTTAATGGAATGAATTGGAATTCACTCCATGAAATTGTTTTGAGGGGTGATTAAAGGATGTGACAGGGGTTTTGGATGAGAAAGAGGACCACTAGAAGAACTTTCACAACATGAACCACAATTTCATATTGGAAATCATTTATGGGTATGTTTCTTAGAAGGGGACAAGATCATATATTCCTATGTATAATCCCTATTTATTTTAGATAAAAATAGGGTTCAAGAGGTTCCATTTAGTCGGATCTCTTCCCCCTCTTCCACACTCATTTTTCACCTGTTCCTAGGACATTTCTTGCTGATTTTCAAAGCAACATAGGTATGGTTTATCATATTATTTTATTGACCCTTAGTTCTCTTGTAGCTGTTGATTTTCTCTAATTCATTGTCTGAATTTTGATTCCTCAAGATAATGGTGTAATTGAACTTTTTATTGGGCTATCATGTTTCATATAAATAGGATGACCCATGATGATGTTTCCATAACTTCGTGAGTCTTTTTTATGAGGTATGTCATTGTAGAGGGTTTTTAAATATTTTGGATTAAATTTAATTTATTCAATGATGTTAATTGGGTATTTTTTGTAGTAATCATCCATAGGGGTGCATCATTAGTGGAACACACCTCATTTCCAGATTTTTCAGCATTATGGGAGACCTAGTGAGATTTTAGGCTTTAAACATATTTAAATTTAATTAGAATAAATTAAAAATTGTTTTTCTTAATTTTGATAAATATTTATAAATGGCTTATAATTAATTATTATATGTATCCCCATGAGTTAGTTCCTCATGGTGACGGGAGGTGGCCATGTAGACTTTGGATATCCAAGGAAGAATTATTGTTTTATGCTTAAAAAATGGAAATGGGTTGTTTTAGTAGGTTATCCTTAAGCATCTTCCTTGCGGTATTTGTGTATTCTATTTATACGCATGTGATAGTGTGGTCTCTCAACTGTGGATGAGGGACTTTTTAAAATTATTTATATCGTTTAATTAAAATTTAAATGTTATTATTGAATTGTACAAAGTGAAAAAATCCATTATGGAGCATTATATATTGGTTGGATGTCTCGACCACCGATGGCCGAGAGTAAAACTATATTTTTATTCTTTAGAATGCAAGAAACACATGGTGTGTGAATTAAATAAAGGAAATTAATGAACATAACAACCCTTAGATCAGGATCCTTGGATACCTCTTTATAGATAAGAGTGTGGATAAGGAGTTACTAGACCAAGTAGGGAATGTGTAATAATTGATATGATAATGAGGATAGAATTCATCCTCCACTAAGACAAGGTTATCTGGGGGTAGACTCAAGGAAACTGATGGATGGGTTGGGGGTTCAAAATAACCAAGATTGACAAGGAAAGTGGATAGACATGAGGCCATATCCCTTGAGAGACTTTCCTAGGAGGCTAGTGAGGTCTCTAGGAGGATTCAATGACACTAAGGGATGTTATTCCCTTTGGGTGACATGTCTTGACCCAAGAGATATGTTTGAGATAAGGAGACCCATAAAGGGTGTCCTTGTTATAATGAGACCTAGGGGGCCTTGGTGGGTCCCCAGTGTCATGTTGACCATAATGGGAGAGTGTTATTGTGTAAAAATAAGATATTTTATGATATATTTATATTTTTATAAATTTAATTTAATTTATATATTTTTTTACATGAAAATCAGGTTTTAATGAATCATGATATACTATTGAATTAATAATATTAATAGGATATTTATCGCTTATCCACTGGATTTGCGAGTATGAATAAGAATAATTAAATTATCAAAAAGTATTTTTTACATATTTATAAAAATAAATTATTATTTTTCAATTGGACATAAATTAAAATAAAACCATTTAAAGGTAGAAATATATATTTTTCCAAAAAACTTATTTTTCTATGCGTAATACATTTTCATCTTAATTAATTGAATTAATCTATATTTATGAATGGTTTTAATTAAATTTTTATATAATATATTCAATAAAATATTTTACCATTCATAAAAATGATTTTATGTGTCTAGTAAGGAAGGTAAACTGAGTTTGTTTGCTTAAAATTCATTTTTCTAAAAATAGTTTGTTGCATTTTGTGTACTTTTTATAAAATGAATTTATAAACCATAAAAAATTGAATCTTATAAAATAGATTAAATATTTTTAATAATAATAATTGATATCATGTAATAAGTTAAAGTTAATTTTTAGTTGTTACGAGTAGTAACTGAAGAAAAAAAATTACAATGGTAAAGGTTAAAAGGGGTTAATGAGGGGTTAAACTAAGTATATAAGGGTTAAAATAAAATAAAAACTTGTTTAAATCCTATTGGATAAATATATTTTGATTATATATAACAATATATTCTAACATGAGCCAATTTGAATTAACATTCCTATGATATTGACATTATTATATTATAAAATTATTAATAATTACAAGTGTGTCACTCCCCTCACTTATAAAAGGGAACTCAATCTCTCATCTTATCCATAATACTTGAGAATTTTATCTTGAAAAAACACTAGAAAAATAACTTCTAATGTTACCTATAAAATTTTTAGATGTTCTTATGTTCTTAAAATACGAACACAAGGGTCTTTATGAAGAGATTCAAAGGAGGTTTCTCAAAAACGTTTTATATATTCTTACCAAACCTTTTCAAGTATCATTCTTCCTCTATATCATAAAATTTTGTTTTAACCATCCTAGCATAATAAATCTAGTATAATGGACATATTAATATGATTTTATGATTATTTTCAACTATTTTACACCTTATTTATATCAAATAATAAATTAAGGTATCACTTTTGTGGACATGTGGATTTCCACCTCATGTTGTGATATAATTATTTTTTAATAAAAATATATACTGGCTGGTTATTTTGATGGATTTGATGTTTCTATATTATATTTATTAATAAATTATGTGTCTAAAATTATAATATCTTATCTAACTTCTAACCTTCTCATTCATTTAAAATGATAATTTTGCTCATGCGTATATGTGGGTTACCACCTTCACAAAGCGACGTGATTCGTTTTTCATTTACGCTATACATATCTAGTAATGAGTATTGATATAATAAATATATTATATATTTTTATGATATAGTAATTATTATATATATATTAATTATAATTTATCTTTCTTTCATTCCATCCATAGAAAATGGAATACATCACGCGTGTGTACAAGTAGACTATCATCTCCACAAAGTGATTTAATTCATTTTTCGTCAACATTTTGTATAAATAATTCTAAAAGTCTATATAATGAATAAATATGATACTTATGTAATTATTAATATTTGTTATGTTATTAAACCATTACCCAAGTGCAAGTATAGTTACCATTAAAAGGGAACAAAGATGGAAAACAGATACATTTTCACCATAATGTTATTTTTAATGATGAAATTTGTAATAAAATGATAACTAGAAATTATAAAGGAATGAAAAATAGTATGTTATTTCGGAATGTTGTTCTGGAATATTTATTTAATAAATCTTTATTTATTATATGGGATGTTTGAATTCATATGAATTAGGAAGATACTTGAGGTATGGGTTTCTCGTCTCCCTTTTATATCTATGAGACATATGTCATATTCACAAATTATTTATTTTTTTGTGATGATATACTTCCCATAAAACTATTTTTGATTCATTTAATGAAACTTATGTGGATTTATAAATCCATATATTGTTATCTCTTTCATGAGTTATTTATTTATAGATAACCAAAGCAGCAAGGTTTTATGTTACAACCACACTTTTTCTCCAAATTGTTTGTGCTAAATTAATTTTGGGGGAACTTATAAATTTATTATCATTTAGAACCCATATATTTTATTTTCTTCTCTTTATTCATGAAATTTTCAACTAATAGTACCATATTCCTCTATTTGGTACTTAAAATTATCTATAAAATGTTTTTTAGAAAAATCATCATTTTTCCTCTGGTCGATGAACTATTTCTTTAATGTTCGCATTTTCTTTAAAATATTATCATGAATGTTTTAAATATTATCCAATGATTTATTAAATACATTTTTACACATATTTTAATTTCTACAAAAGGCTTAAAAGGATTATTCTTGTCATTTTTTTAATGAGTTATTTTTTACTAAAGGTTTTAATGGAATCTTTATTTTAACATACACTACATGAAAAAAAAAATTCATGTTATTATGAATAATATTTGGTTTAAATTTTTTATTACAAGTTCTCATGGATATTTTTAATGAAAATTATGTTCTGAATATTTTATAAATTTATATATATTAAATAAATTATTTCAGAATGAAATTATTTTTTTCCAAGAAATGATCAAGTGAAATTTTAAAGGTATTTTTAATAATGATAATATCCATTGGTGTTACTTATGCTTCACTAGGAATATGATCCAATGATACTATCTTTATTCATTCTCTGAATAGTTTATGATTATGATGAAGAGATATTTAAAAAACTCATTTTATTTTTCATCTGTTATTCTAGGATGAAATGATAAATTTTTTCATGATCTTGTAGCATACATATGAATGGATTATGTGACTGACATGACCCTTATAACCCTTTAATACATTGGGTAAATATAAAAAACTCATGATAAAACTATGTTATGGGTGAACCTGATTTATTTTTCATAATATTATGCATGTACCTAGATTCATGTCTATAATTTTATGTGTAGAACTAGCTTCATGGCCATCAGTTTATGTGAGGACTTGATTTTATATCCTTAACATAACAAGTAAACTTGTTGTTGTTCAGACATGTTCACAATATTATAATCTTTTGTTTTTTCACATTCTTGTGTTTATGATATGCTATCATTTCTTGTAATTTATTATCAATTATTTCTCACTCTTATGAATTTTTTCTTTTATTATGTCAAATCCATGTTCCATCACTTATGATTAAAGATATTTATTTTATTAGGTATGAATTCCTTTTTCTATGATCATGTTCCCAAACCCTCATGCTCATGTATAATAATTGATTGATATCTCCTATTTCAACCCTTACTTCGCATCTAATCCTACCATTTCTTATGTTTTTACATCCCTATGTTTTGATGAAATATTTAATTATGATATGTCTATAAGGGTGCTAATATGAATAAATTTGTGTGATGTGTTGAAGATCCTTCAAGAAATAAGATTTTCGCATGTTTAGACTCTAAATAAATTAAACATTTATTGTTATGGGGAATGTATTGTTGTGTTATTTATTGAATATTCATCTAAAATTCTGTAATATGTATGTATGTTATGTGTGGGTCTAATCTATTCATATCAGAGAAGGGTTCATTTATTTTTATAGATTATTATTAGAAAAATTTGGTTAAAAACCAAGATATTAGTTTTAGTTTATGATAACATACTAAAGGTGTGGTAAAGTATAGATTGAGTGTTTTCCTTGAAAATACATCTCTATCCAAATACATTAAAGTGGATGTGTTTGCATCATAGATTCATATAGTGGTAACAAATATGAAATGGGCATGTTGGATATTAACTTGATCATCACTGGTGCACGATGATTGATCCTAAGAATGCACACCTAGATTAATACTCGTAGTGGATATGATTTGGTTAATTACAATTATCATTATAAACCACTAAGAAGGATTTGAATAGATTATGGCCATAGATGGACTAGGATATAACTAAAGTGACATTGATTAGTAATAAAGTGTTATAATTTAGGTAATTTAAGGAATGGTCTCCATGAATATTTGATTGTTCACTCTGGATATTCTAGCATCATTCTTACACTATGTTTTTCATTTTAGTAAATTACTCGAACTAGAATGAATCATATAAACAATTAATGTGATGTAAAATGAAATTACCATTCCCTGGGGAAACCAAATTCCTTGGAAGTTAGGATACTCACTCAACTCTATCAATTTATAACTGATTAAAAGGATCATTTCTATATTATAAATGCACTTATGATGTAGAAACATGCCATTGAATATTTGATGTTACAAAATATAACCTCCTTATATAGTCATTTTAATCCACTAGTTATCGAGAAATGGTTCAATGCAATGGAAAAGCAATTTTCTATTCATCAGTTCTCAAATAAAGAGAATGTTTTCGTATAATTCTATCACTTTAAAGGTGAATTTGATCAATGGTGGACCCTTATCAAGAATAAAAGTCAAGAAGAATAAATAAAATCCATGGAATTGGGGGATTTTAAGAGGGTATTTCTCAATAAGTAATTTTCATATACTCTTCACACTAAAATGGAGAGTTACTTTCTAGACTATGAAGGGGAGGGATTTAGAATCCATAGTTAACTATAAAGAAAATTTTACATGAATTGCAAGGTATTATTATGGTTTAATCATTAACCCAAAAAATAAATATTTTTCAATTATTTAGTTTTTTTAATCAAAGAATTTAAAAGGAATTATCCATAAGTGAATTTGTAAGCTATGAAGATATTGTTCTATGTTCACTCAAAGTAGAAAAAGAATTTGGAAGCCAAAATTTTAATGGGTCCAATAATAAGAAAAAGAATGTGGAGTTACGTAGAAGATCTAGTGTAATTTCACATAGAGAGAAGATATTTCAACCCCCTATATTCCCAAAATGTTGGAAGGATCGCTCAGGTAATTTCATAAAATAGACAAGGAGATATTTTTGGTATGGGAGGCTAGGACATTGGGTAAAATAATATTGAAGTGATGTGAAGAGGCCAGTCAATTAAAATGAATTGAGAGAAATTTTAATAGAATACACCACCCAAACTACATAACTTTAGATGAAATGAGTTTGGGAATTTTAAAAATAAATTCCCTAATATAAGAATTAATGATGATAATAAGGCGCAACATCCAATAAAGTCAACGAACGAAGGGAAATCTTATAAAATCACAAATACTGAAGTGGATTAGAAGAATTACATGCTAAAAGTTACACTTATCATCCAATTTGAAAATTATTATGTTTTATTTGATTGAGGTTCTACCCACTATTTTATATTTTATAGTGGTATCACATCACCACATAAACAATTATATGTTTAGTTACCAGTGAAAAATCATAATGGGATGATGATCACATCTCAAGTATATATCCCCTCTTTGATAGATTTTTCTAGGAATTTATATATTACAGATCTTTTTATTATTACTCTAGTTGAATTTGATGTTATTTTGGTCATGGATTGGATCTCACATTATATATCCCATATAAATTTTAAAGTAATGGAAGTTAAATTTTATATTATAAATCAACCTGTGATCACCTATTTGTGCTAGGATGAACCTAAACTCCCAATAGAAATTCCTTCCATCATATGGATTTTACCACTTATGAAAGAGTTGTATTTATCTCAAATTTTTAGGGAGAAACTCAATATTGAAATTTTTTCTATTATTTGGGAATATTATGATGCATTTTATGAGGACCTTAGTAGATTACCTCTTAATCATGAAGTTTAGTTTTCTATAGAACTTATACCTAGTGATACATCTATTTCAAATATTCTATATAAAATTGCCCCAATTAAGTTGTATAAATTAAAGAAGAAACTCCAATAGAAACAAAATAAGGGATTCATTCATCCTAGTGCTTCCATATGGGATATGCCTATTTTTTTGTTAAGATGAAATATGGTTCAATGCATATTTTCATTTATTATTAACAAATTAACAAGATAAATATTTCAATAAAGTATCCTCTACCACATATCAATGATATTATTGATCAATTATGAAGAGATCTATATTTTTCCAAGATTTATCTTCTATTAAAATATAATCAGCTAAGGGTCAAGAAGGATGATATACCCAAATAAACCTTTTTTATGAGGTATGGTCATGATTAATTTATTTAATTACATTTTTAATTACCAATGCTTCTTCTATATTCTTGGATTTGATGAATAGAGTCTTTAGATTTTACCTTGATCAATTTGTTGTATAGATTATTTTAAAATATATTCAAAGAGAAAGGAAGAGAATTAATAACATTTGAGGATTGTACTGCATTTTTTGAGAAAGGATACCTTTTGTACCAATTTTAGAAAGTGTTAATGTTTAATATATAGAGTCTCACTCTTGGGTCATATAAATTATAGTTAGGTAAAATTATTAAATCCTTTAATGAAAAAATTTATTAAAAAATGGCACAGACCAACCATAGTGAATGAGATCCATAGTTTCTTAGGTTAGAAGGTTATAAATTGAAAATTGTGAGAAATTTATCATGAATATAAAATCTAGTCCCCATTTTTATACAGAAGGGATCCAAGTTCTTATGGATTGATGAATGTGATGATAATTTGAAGGAACTGAAGAAAAGGTTGTTCAGAGAACCTATACTTACACTACCCTATAGTGGAGAAGGGTTCGTAATCTATAGTGATGTGTCAAAGAATTAATTGTGATGAATTCTTATATATAATGATATGGTGATATTATATCCCCATTTATAAATGAAAATTCATGAGAAAAATTAAACAAATCATGTTTTGGATTTGGTAGAAGAATTTTTTGATTTGAAAATATGGAGTCATTATCTTTATGGTGAAAGATTTGATATATATACTTAACATAAAAGATTTATTTATATATTCCCACATAACAAGTTAAATATGTTTCGAAGGATATGGTTAATGTTGATTACATATTTTGACTTCTTGTGAAGGAAAACAAGGTGGATCAGATTCCTAGTAAAAAATGCCATGTTAGTTTGTACATGATGAGGATTGAAAGAGATCTAATACATATGGATTTTTAGATGATGGACCTTGAAATAATAATGAAATGTGATACATATTATATTTATTAGGTGAATTTTCAACCATCCATCCATGAGATGATTAATAATACATGGAAGGAAGATATGGAACTACATTAGAATGTACATAATTTACCAAAATTCTATCGTGATTATGATATAATGATAAGGATAAAAAATAACTATATGTTCCAAATATAACATATTTGAGTAAGAATATAATATATGAAGATCATATATTGTTGTTCTCTATCTATCCTAGAAGTATGAATAAATTTAGATATTTGAAATAGTATTTATAGTGGGATAACATGAAAAGAGATATTTTAGATTAGGTATCTTGAAGATTTGTATGTTTGAAATTTAAGATTACGAAATATAAGTATAAGGTTATGTTACAACCACTTCCCACACCAAAATGGAAATGGAAAAACATTACCATGTATTTCATCATCAGAATCCTGAAAACATTTAAAGGGAACAATGTTATTTGGGTCATAGTAGATCACTTTATGAAGTCAGAATATTCTATTATAATAAGAGAATATTTAGAACTTGATCATATTTCCAATATATAAATTAGTGTTAGGGTAAGGTTTCATGGAAGTGACACATTCTATTGTATCTTATCTGGATCTGAGGTTTACCTCAATGTTATATAGGATTCTTCCGCAAGATTTGAATATAGAGTAAAATTTTAGTAATGGATATCATCTTAGGATAGATGGTTAGTCTTATAAGACCATTAAAAACCTATAATATATATTTATATAATGTTATAAAAATTTAAAATGTGGTTCATATCAATTCCTTTCTCTAATTGATTTTTCTTACAACAATATCTTCCACTCAAGCATTCAAATAGATCCCTATAAATCCTGTTATAGAATGATTTGAAGAACTCCAATGTTCTATGATGAAGGTTTAGAATGAATGATTTATGGACATGGTCTACCCAAGGAAATAGTATATAAGGTTATATCCATTCTGTACCACATCAAGTCATATCTCGTCCAATAAAACAATTATACTAAAAATCATTAATGAGATCTAGATATTGAAATTGGTGAATATCTATTCCTATGAATATCTCCTTAGAATAATGTTTTTATATTTTAAAGGAAATTAAAGTTTGTCCCAATATATATCAGTCCCTTTAAAATTGATGATCACATTGGGACAGTTGTTTATCTCTGTGTTCTTCAACCGAATCTCTCTCAAGTTCACAATTTTCTCCACGTATCTATTCTGAAGAAGTACATACCGAATCTTTCACGTGTATGGAACTCATAAGTCATACCACTAGAGAAAGATCTCTCTTATAAGGAACAAAAAAAATATATTTTTTTAATAAAGTGATAAATCTCTATGGAATATGACCACTAACCTAGTTAAAGTCTTGTAGAGAAACCAAAAATTTGAGGAAGCTAAGTGGGAACCTCAGAATGTGATGAGGTTGAAGTATCCTTAGTTTTTTTATCAGAGTGATGTAATTTTTTGGTTGAAATTACTGTAAGGGGTAAAATGTAACACCCTAATATTTTATGATATATTTTTATTTAAATAATTTTAATTTGTTTGATAGATTTTTTTACAGACAACCCTTATTTTTAAAAAATTCTGATATACTATTGAATTATATTTATTTAATGTGATAGTTATCACATATCCACTAGATTATCGGGTATTAATATGGTGAAATTAATAGTGAAATTACTTTTTTTCTCTCTATAAATGTAATTCATTGGTTTTCAATTGGTTATAAATTTAAAAAAAAATCATTTGAAGGTAAAAAGTATTGTTTTTATAAAAATACAATTTTTATGCTCATAATATTTTGTTATATTATTAAATTAAATTAATATATTTTTATTGATGATTTTAATTAATTTTTTTATAATATATTCAATAAAATACATTATCATTCATCTAATATTTTTTACATCTCATGTAATGAAAGTAAACTCTGTTTTATGCTAAAAATATATTATGTTAAAAACAGTTATTTTTCATTTCATGTACTTATTTGTAAATTAATTTCTACCAATTATAGAATTTGAATCTTATAAAATGGATTTTATATTTTAAATCATAATAATTAATATTACTTAATAAGTTCAACTTAATATTCTTAATAATTACAAGTGTGTCACTCTTTCACTTATAAAAGGGAACCTCCTAACCTCGATTATTGATGCTTGTTGATCCCTTTTTCTCAAACAAAATCTACCCAAATAAGTTTCAAACTTCCATATACACATCATATAAGTGATTCAAGTTTTAAAATACTAGCCCAATGATTCTTAATAAGAGATTAAAATGAGGTTTCACAAAGAATAAGAATATGTTATTGCTAAAAAATTTCAAGTTTCATTCTTATTTTAC
The DNA here is from genome assembly GCA_963277665.1 of Viscum album. Lineage (NCBI taxonomy): Eukaryota > Viridiplantae > Streptophyta > Magnoliopsida > Santalales > Viscaceae > Viscum > Viscum album. The sequence goes on from OY728132.1 coordinate 498,331,873, forward strand.
TTCATATAAATTTTTTTATCCATATTAACTTAATTAATATAGTATAATAAATATAATGATATTTTATTATTATTATGGTATAACCATTTTCCACTTCCTTTCCATCAAATGGAAAATTAATTTATTGCTTGTGTGTTCTTGTGGATTACTTCCTCCATATAGTGATATGTTTCATTTTCCATCACCATATTTCATAGTTATTTATTGTGAGGGATTTAATATTTATATATTATATTTTTGAAAAAAATTTATTAATATTTAATTTTAGTATATAATCTACCTTCTTACATTCTCATTCATCAGAAAATGATAATGTCGCTCTTGTGTACATGTGGATTACCACCTCCACAAAGCAATGTAATTAATTTTTAATTTATAATCTAAATGGATGGTAATCAGGATATATTTAATGAATATATATGATATATATGATATAATAATTATTCTATAATGGTGAATTATAACTTAAATTGTTTTAGTTTCATCCACTAAAATGTGAAACATCACTCATGCGTATATATGGACTACCATATCCATGAAGTGATGTAGTTCATTTTTCATCATGAATTTATATAAATTGTTATAAAAGTATATATAATGAATAAATATAATATTATTTTATTTTTATTATTATATATTTTATTAAACCATGAACAATGTTCAAAGACCAGAACCATCAAACTGAAACATACAAGGAAAACAAACAATTTTTCACCCGAATATTTTTTTAATGAAGAAATTATTTACAAAAGAACAATTGGAAATTATAAAGGAATGATACATAGTAAGTTATGTAAAAATATATTTCTATAATATATGAATACAAAATATATAATTATTATACAGTAGGTTTTAATGCATATGAATCAAAATGATACTTTAGGTAAGGATTTCTCATCTCACTTTAATTTTTTTGGGACTTGTTCCATATTCACCAATTATTTATTTTGTGTTATTTATATACTAACCATGAATGTTTTTATTATTATTATAATTAAAATTATAATATTTAATAATTCATATAAGTTTCTCACTTTCATGAGGTTTTGATTCAGATATTACCTAAGCAGTAAGGGTTTACATTGCATCTCATTTCTTTTTGATATTGTCTATTATAAATTTAAATTAATGGAAATTATATAGTTATTATCCTTTTGTGATTTCCCAAACCTAGATTCTACATAATGGGTACCCTGAGCCTAGTGGGCCACATGGCCTCAAATTGCTTCTCCCTAAATGTCATAGGTTTCTGACTAGCTGCGACGACCTAGGGTGTGTCCGTGGGGAGACTATGCCCTCATTACTAGAGTGTAGAATAGAGGATAAAATTAAACATAGGTAAATAGTGTAAGAAATATAAGTAAACAGAATTCATAGAAGGATTAGAGACAATAGTAACAATAAATATAATAACAACAATAGCTGATGATGATATTTCATGTATGTAAAAAATATGAAAACATGGAGACAAGGAAGAAGTAATAACATGTTCCACAAAATTATAAATGAAATCAAAGACTATCAGAAGCATCCAAAGCTCTATCTTGGTCATCTTATATCAATATTCATCCTAAACAGCAATCAATCAAGTCTTTGAAGCCATATGTTTCCCTTTATCAACACCTACAATCTTGTAATCTACCCCAGGTACCAAACAATGCCTGGGGGTGTTAGATAAATATTAGTGGTCCACCACCAATGGTGTCTACAACATCTAGCCCATGTAATGGAAATGTAATAGTGTTCAAGCATGAATATATAAAATAAATAAGTATAGTGTAACTAAATACCCAAGTACCTGCTTCAATCCTCGGCTGGTGTATGAACATATAAACAAGTAATTTTTTATTATTACCAGTTTATAAATAAGACACCTCTAGAAAATTGTGAAGGTTCCAAGATGTAACAAGGAAACCTTTAAGTATATTTAACAATTAAGTTCCATGTTAATGACCAATGAAACAAACACCTCAAGGGTCACCAACTCTGTAATAACTATTGCTTAGCTAATGGTAAGAGTGTAATCCAATGATCATATTCCAAATAATTACATAATAAGATTCCTACTGAGTCCAAGGTGATCAAACAAGGTAAATTGGGTCTATGTAGTGACTGGGCCCTATGGGTTGTAACTATGGAACCTATTTTTCAATGCAGGATCAAATGAGTGTATCCAAAGAATCCTTTAATACAGGGATATTACAGTGTCATACCGGGAATCCAAGAATTGACAAGGATCGGGATCTAGGAGGGTTACAACCTATTAATGTCACATCCTTGAATCGAAATGGGGTTCTCAAGTGATCAAGGCTTTCCCCGATAATAATCCATGGTGAGATCGAGTTAGACCGCTCTTATTTGATAATGAAACCATATAATATTTTATTTGGTTCAAGCCTTGAATTTCATTAGTATAATAATTCCAAGTACACTAGAAACTTTTAATCAATCAATTTAAGGAATATTCAATAATTAAGGTTCACTCCACTACCTTCCATAAACATGGTAAGGGGTTCTACTGGCATGCAACCTATTATCCATTCATATTTCATTCAGTGAAGTCATATACTCAGTATACTTGTCATTTTCCCTTTCACATTTAATTATCAAATTGAAATCACTTTCCTTATGTGGGTCAAGTGAAAGATACATGGTACATTTCATTCACCATTTCATGATTCCACAATAACTTATTATAATGGGTTCTAACATTATTGTGTTCAATCTTGATCTCATCCAAATGATGGATCAAAAGTTTTAAAACACGTAGAAATCAACTATGGCATATCATCTTACATGGTATGTTGGGTGTTGTGGGCGTAACCACCAATAAGTAATCAAATATTTGGAAATATCATAACCATATGGTTCTAATGATGATAATAGTGACATATAAATTCAATAAACGGTTCCTGATGAAATCGTTGGGCCCCACACAACAATTATAACATCAACGAACCTGAGGGATGAGTTATTGAACTCCCACCTTAGAGTTGTATGACTCTCCTACTCCAATATCATCCTTTTATTCAGCATATAATGTATTACATCTAAGAGAAAGGGAAACATTATCACACTCGATAACTTCGTCAAGAGAAATATAAGAGAAGAGAAACTAAAAAGGACTCGACTACTTACCATTAAACATCCAACATGATGAACGGAAGCTCGGTCGGATCTCAAATGAAGGAGATCATTCAATCCCCAAATTAGGATTTTAAAGAGATCCAAAATGATAGAAAAATAGGTTAATCATGTAGGAATTTGGATTATGTTGAAGGAGGGGGGTTAATAAGATCATTAAGGGAAAAGTAGTAAAATTGCCAAAAATTTAGCATGTGCATGGATTGTCATCACGGTTTGACAAACCGTGCAAAAACCGTACATGGGTACTTGGGGAAGAGGTGCACTATAATGGTTAGGACACATGGTTAGGGAAACTTTTCACCAACCATCCAGTAAGGCTCTTCCCAAAAAGGCACTATCAGCACCATTTGATCTCACCATGTGTCCTTCCCACACGGTTTACATCAAACTATGCACCGGGCCTAGATTTCCAAAAAAGCTATGTTCTAGCCCCAAAAAAATCCTAGACAGCCTCAAGACCTTCAGTAACTAATTAGGAATCAAAATGAGATCCAAAATAAATAATTTAAAAAAAATATTGGTTTCATACCTGAGTGAAAAAATGTGTTCCCCTGTAAAAAAACTCATCCTCGAGCTCGCCTTACAGGGGTGGAGAAAATCCATCTAAGAACAATTCTAGCCACTAGTCACATAATTCAGTCTCCCTCTCCCAAGCCTCATCCTATACGTGGCCATGCTATTATATAACCCTTACTTGAAGGATATACTGGCCTCAGAGAACCTTTTTTCTCTAGCCAACGATGTGTATTGTATACTCCTCAAAGTTAGCATCAAAATCTAACTCCACTTCCTTGGGATCAGAGGTATGAGATGGGTTTGCATGATATTTGTGAAGCTATGAAACATGGAAGATATCGTGCATGGAATGGTACCTCTAAGGTAATGGTAACTGATAGGCTATCATCCCTACTCTCTCTATGATCTTAAATGTCCTTACGTAATGAGGCGATAACTTCCCTTTCTTCTGTAACCTTCTATTCCCTAGCCCGGGTGATACCTGAAGGAAAACATGATCCCATACCTCAAACTCTAGATTTTGTCGATGGAAATCATCTTATAATTTTTGTCTAGAATGAGCATTAGTCAAATTATTTCTAATGAGTTAAACCATTTATAATGTCTCTTGAATGAGAAGAGGGCCATGCAGGGCTACATCACCTACCTCTAGCTAGCACAAAGGGTGAATGGCATGGCCTACAATATAATGATTCAAAAGGATCCATAGGAATTGTATCTTGGAAGCTATTATTATAGGCGAACTCAATGAGGTGAATATGATTATCCGAAGAACCACCAAAATAAAGGACACATGCTCGGATCATGTCCTCTTCAAAATGCATTGTTTGCTTCTATTATCCATTTTTTAGGGTGTAAATTTGTTCTTAGAAGAACCTATGTTCCCATAATCTTCTAAAATCCATTCTAGAATTGTGATGTGAGAAGAAAATCCCTATCTAAAATGATAGTATGTGGGACCTCATGGAGTCGACTAATCTCATAGACATATAGTCCTCCCATCTAATCAACTAAGAAAGTCTCCCTAATAGTAATTAAGTGGGTTGATTTCGTTAGTCGATCAATAACTACCCATATAGCATCGCTAGCCCTCAATGACCTATGTAATATGACTAATAAATCCATAGAAACATCTTATCATTTCCATTCCAAAACTGGAATCACTTGTAACAATCTTTCATGTCTCTGGTGCTCCATCTTCACCTACTAATAGGTGGAACACCTAGTAATAAAGCCTACAATCTGATATTTTATCCCAAGCCACCAATACTGGAATCGTCTATCTTGGTACATCTTGGAGATACCTGGATGAAATCTCCATTGAGAAGGGTGGGACTCTTTCATTAACTCCCTTATAATATCTGTGGGAACCCAGACATGTCCATGAATATGTTGTCTATCGTCTCTACCAACAGACCAATACGAAGGTGGGTAATATATTGATATACTCTCAAGGAGAACCAAGCCCTCAAGATCTGAAAACAATCTATTAATCACCTTCTCGGGGAGGGAATAGGTAACTTCCAAATATGAGAGATAATACTGCTTGTGAATATCATGAAACTCCATATGCAGCTCATAGAAGAGGGTCATAAACTTTCATTCATCACTAGATTCCCATACTACTTGTGCTTGAGTTTTCTAACTCAATGAATCTACAACCATATTTCCCTTCTTAGGCATATAGGAAAGATCAAAATAAATGGATTGTAAATATTTAACCCACCTCCACTGTCTAAGTTTCTATTGATGCTGAGTAAAGATATGTTTGAGGTTCTTGTGGTCCATGTACACCATAAACAACTCACCTAATAGAAAGTGTCTCTAACAATGTAAGGCATGTAAAACTACTCCTAACTTAAGTTCTTATCTCAGGTAATTTCTCTCATGGGGCCTCAAATGTCGAGATCCATATATAAGGACTCTGTCCTCATACATTATCACTGCTCCCAGGACAATGCCTAATGCATCACAGAAGATGGTATAACCTACACCTGTCTCTATAATAATTAGAATAGGTGCATACACAAGCCTCCATTTCTACTCTCAAAATGATTTTTCACATGATTTTGACCAAAGGAACTTGATACCCTTCATTGTAAGGCCAGTGAGAGGTGAAGCAAGGCATGAGAAAACCTGTATGAAATGCATGTACTCTCCAGCCATCCATAATAAGCTATGTATATCAAAAACATTCTTGGGATTCTCCCAGGAGACTAAATTACTAACCTTTTCTGGGTTAACAAATACCCCTAATTCCGATATTATATAACCCATGAAGTAAACATTGTCGGTCTAGAAGTGGCACTTAGCAATCTTAGCATAATGTTGATTCTCTCTCAGTGTTCTTAGACTTATTTGAATATGATTGGAATGGTCATTATGAGTGAGATAATACACCAATATTTCAACCACAAAGACCATGAAAAAAGAATCCAAACAAGGGTGGGAAACCCTATTCATAAGTTCCAGGAAAATAGAGGGCACATTCGTAAGACCAAACGACATAACTAGGTACTCATATAGACCATACATGTTATGGAAAGGTTTAAACCATATGTCTGATGAACTAACTTGCACCTGATGATAACTCAATCTCAAGTCAGTCTTATAGAAGACCCTAGCTCCTCAGATCTGGTCGAAGAGATCATCTACTTGAGGTATTGGATATCAGTTCTTAACCGTAAGCTAGTTCTTCTATCTAAAATCCATGCATAGACATATGGTTACATCCACCTTCTTGGTAAAAACCCAGAGAAACCCCCATGATTATGTACTAAGCTATATAAATCCTTTGGACACTAAATCATCTAGTTAACACTTGATATCATGAAGATCTATAAGTTCCATCTTGTAGGGAAGAATGGAAAATGGAATTGCTCCTAGAACAAGATCAATTATAAACTCTACCTCTATCTTAGGAGGATAACCAAACCAGATCATCAAGAGTGACATCCCTAAAACAATCCACTACTAGAGGGAAATCATCTTGTTGTAAACCCTAATCCTCAATGAATAGATTTTCAACCTAGGTGGTCACTCCACCTATCCCATGATGCTAAAGTCCTACTCTACCATCCCGGACACCCCACTCAGCCTTCTATAGATAATTGATGCCCTCTAGTGATGTAAATGATACCCTGTAGTGATACAATTACATAAAATTATGATACTGAACCAACTAATCCATCCTATGAATGACATAAAAGCATGTCATCTTAAGAATGAAGATGTTACATAAGAAAGGGTAACTTCCTACCTCAAAAGGATAGTCCCTATAGTGTTGTATTCCTTCTTCTCATACCCCCAATGGCATATCTAGGGTGATTACACCATAGTAATATCATATCTCAATTCTGAGACTTTCCTTGATAGATATAGAGATAAAAGAGTTCTAAGAACCTGTATCAAATAAATTAGATACTATAGTAGATGCCACTACAATATTACCTCGTACTATAGATGGCCAAGCAGTCTGATCCTTGGGTATCAGATGTAGTGCATGCAACTGACCTGATCCAGATTCATGTGTAATAGATGGACTACCATGATCATAACTTCTCTATTGGAACTACTGGGGATCAGGGGTTTGGAAACCATATCCATGACCTCTTCTTTAGCTAGTCCAACTGGTGCTACTCCAACTCCCTGCCTGATGTAGTGCAAAAGAACCTGCTTCTAAAGGTGGAGTTGGTATGGATCCTTTTCCACTCAAGGATAGTGTAAAGGTCCTGAAAAAATGAAAAATATTTCCCAAATGGATAGAGGACCAACACTTCATTACGTCTCAATCACAATGTGCCTTCAGGTTCCCTCATCATCCACACTGATGATACACTACGGAGATATCAAAATGGAAAATCTAGTTGTCACTACCCTGACAAGAAACTTCGAGGGAACGTTTCTGACCACCAGAATAACTATTGGCCTACCATGGCACTAATCCTCTATGTGTGGTACTATTTCCATACCTCGGGTTGTGCTCAGTGTTAAGAGACTGGTAGACTATCTCAAAAAAATAGGCAGGTAAAAGGAATTCCTTGTGTATGTATGGTATACACAAGCCCATCCTTGAAGCGTCTAGCATGTCAAATCTCATCACCATCTAGAAGCAGTATGTAGTGCTACAACTCTGTGAAATGCACTGAATATTCCATAACTGACATAGAACCCTCTTCAAGATACATGAACTCTCTGGCTCTGTCATCTCTCAACATTTTAGTAAAGAACTGATCATAAAATACAGTCTATAAATACACACATAACATACCCTAATGATTTCCAACCTAGGTAATCACATCCCACTAGTGCTTGGTAGAATCCTAAAGCATGTATATTGAAAGATTGAACCTCTAATATGGAGGCATGTCTATATGCTCAAAGATATATAGGATGTCCTCTAGCCAAGACTCACCAGCCTATGGACTTCCACCCCCTGAAAAGGTAGGAGAATGTTGTTGTTGGAACTCATGAGTAAGACCATCCATCATAGGTACAAGATGTGGAGAACCATTCATGGACTACATCAGACATGGGAAACTATCATGAACATGGGTGTTAGTGCCCAATACAGGTACAACAATTGGTTCCTCAAGGGGAACTCTTGGAGGTAAGACTGGAAACTCAAGGCCCACCATGTATGGATCATGGTCATCGTCTCCTTCTTGGCATACAAAATGTGGTTATCATGGTATAATTAGTCTAAAAATGCTAATCACACTCCCTAGAGTAAGCTTAAGAAGAAAGATAACATCACTAGAGAAATATGAACATAGGAAAACTCAATACCCAAGGCATACTACTCCAACTACCAACTTAGATAGAAAAGTATCATTAAGTTCTCAAGTATATGTTTCATTTCATTTTACATTTAATTACCAGGTAAAATCCTTTACGTTTCATAAATATTACAAGGCTGTATAAGGATGTGAAACCAATTCCTTTTAAAGTAGTTTTCACATTTTATTGGATATCCATTCCAATTGAACTAGTGACCATACACATCATCAATGAAAACAACACCCATTTATTTATAGCATAATGGATTGACTCAGAAAATTACTCATACCAACCCATGACGGCCCATACACCTCATGAATTGAGATAGGTAATTACTCAATCACAACTAAGAATAATATAAGCATAATATAACTATCGCATCATCACCCAACAATCACATGCATAACAAGCAATGAAAATTAGTGAAATTAACCTATATGGCTTGAATATATGCATGACATGTGAATCCTAGGTGCCTATAATGATGCATTTAACAATTATTCTTTCCCTCATGTCATTGGGCCAAGTATAAAATAGAATCTCAATCAGAATGATAATCAACAACACCACACAACATTTGCATCACCCAATGGTGAACTAATGTCAGCTATAATAGGAAAAATCAGAACAAAAATTATTAATTAGGAGAGTCATATTTTACCACGAACATGGATTTGTGATGCCCAAGCATGGCTTATGAAAAAGTCCCAAGAATTCCTAATCTCCAATCTATAGTATCCAAATAGTCATTCAAGAAACAAACTCCTTTGATACAACTTTTTGATATCCTAGACCTGGATTCCACTTAATGTGTGACCCAAGCCCGGTGGGACACATAGCCTCAAGAAGATCTCCCCAAATTCCAAAGGCTATTAAATAAGAGTGATGGCCTATGGTGTGTCTATGGGGAGACTATTCCATCATTACCAGAGTTTACCATAGAAGATAAAAGTGAACCGAGGTAAATAGAGGAATTAATATAAGTGAATAGATGACACAACAAAAATGGGGACAATAGTAACAATAACTGGAATAACCGGAATAACATACAACAAGTGATGATGATATGTCATGTATCTAGAAAATGGAAAACATAGATACAAGGAAGAAGGCATAACATGTTCCACAAAAGTATATATGAAATCAAATCCTATCCCAATAATCTTAAGCTTTGGCTCGATCATCAACTATCAAAACCCATCCTAAATAACAATAAATCAAGTGTTTTAATCGGTATACTTCCCTTTATCAACACCTACAATCATATAATCTACCATGGCTACCAAACGGTGCTCGGATATGTTGTGAAATAAATCTCAGTTGAACACCACCAACAGTGTATATAACATTTGTCCCATGTAATGGAAATGTAACAATGTCCAAGTTTGCATATATAAATTAAAGAAGTATAATATAACTAAATATCCAATTACCTTTTTCAACCCTCAGCTGGGGTCTAAATGTATTACCAATTAATTATTTGATTATTACCAATTTAAAAATAATCCACTTTTAATCAATAATGAAGGTTCCAAGTTGTAACAGGGAAACCTATAATGATATTTAATAATGAAGTTCACAGGTGATAAAAAAAGGAAATTTAGAACTCAAGGGTCATCAACTTGGTAATAAATATAGCCAATCTTAGGTTAAGAGTGTAAACAAAGGATAATATTAAAAATTATTTCAAATAATAAGCCTACTGAGTCCAAGATGATTATCCAAGTTAAAATGGGGCTAAGAAGTTACTGGGCCCTATGGGCTGTAACCATGGAACCTACTTCTCAATGTTGGATCCAAGTAGTGTATCCAATGAATCATTTAATACTGTGTGAGGGATCCTACGGTGTCATACCGGACATCTATGAATAGACAAGGATTAGGATCTAGGTGGGTTTCAACCTAATCAATCCATATCCAATAATTGGAATGGGGTTTCCGAGTGTTCAAGGCATTCCCCAATATGAATCCAAGGTGAGATCGAGTCAGTACACTCCTATTTGATATTGAATTCATATAATATTTCATTTGGTTCAATCCTTTCCTTTTATTATTTTGATAAGTCTAAGTAGCATGAAACCCTTTAATCAATCCATTTATGTCATATTCAATAATTAAGGTTCACTATGCTACCTTCCATCATCATGGTAAGGGGTGCTACTGACATGCAACCTATTATTCATTCAGATTTAATTTGGTCAATGCATATACATAGTACACTTTATAGTTTCCCTTTCACATTTAATTAAAAAAATTAAATCACTTTCATTAGGTGGCTCAAGTGAAAGTGACATGATTCATTCCATTTACCATTTCATATTACAAAAACCATTTATTAAAAGTTGGACTACAATTAGGGTGGTCAAGTAGGAGAACATCTAACCGATGGCTCAAAAGTATTAAAACACTATAAAACTCAACTATGGAATATCATCCTACAAGTGATGTTGGGAATTGTAGGTGTAACCACTAACATGTACTCACATATTTGGAAAGAGTATAACCATATGGTTCTAATGATTATAAGCATGACATAAAAATTCTGTAAATGTCACCCGATGAAATCAATGGGCCCCACATGACAGTTCCAAAATCAGTGAACTTGTGGGATCAATTGTAGACCACCCACCTTAGGGTTGTATGACTATCCTCCTCCAATATCAGCCTTTGATTTATCTTAGAATAAAGTAGATCTGAGAAAAAGGGGGAAATTCTCAAATCTTGAGAACTAGGTCGAGATTAAGAGAGGAGAAAACATATAAAAAGGACTCGAGTACTTATCGTTGTGAATCCAACATAATGAATGGAAGCTAGATTAGATCCCATAAGAAGGATTTCATTAAATCCCTACCTTAGGAATTTAAAGATCTCCAAAATGAGAAAAAATAGGTTAATCCCTCAAGAATTAATATTAGGAGGAAGGTGGAGACTTAATTATATCATGAAGGGAAAAGAAGTAAAATATCCCAAAATTTTTCCTATGCACGGTTTTTCCGCATGGTTTGACAAACCATGTGAAAACCATGCACATGTAACTTGAGAAGAGAGGAAATATCATGGTTAAGTTTCACGGTTAGGGAACTAGTGTTGTAAGGATATTTCCAAAAAGGCATTAACCACACGGTTTGATTTAATCATCCAGCCTTCCAGCACGACTTACTACAAATCATACACCAGACCAAGTTTCCCCCAAAAACTATGTTCTAGCTCCAAAAAAGTCATATAATCCTTAAAAAACTTCTCAAACTAATTAGGCATCCATATTAGGTCCAAAATAAAGAATTAGGACGAAATTTAAATGATCCATACCTAAGTGAAATACTAGGTTCTTACACCTTTATATCACATAAATTTTCTTATGCTCTACTTATTCCTTGAATTTTCAATTAATAGTATTATATTTCTCTATTTTTTACTAAAAATGGACTAGGTTATGTTTTTAAGAAGAACTTTTCTTATTTCCTCTTTAGTCGATGAACTTTTTCTTCCATGTATCTATATTTCTTAAAATGTTTTCACTATTATCCAATCATTGATTAATGAAATTACTTCCCATATTTAACTTTCTATAAAAGGATTGTAAATTATTTTCTTTTCATTTTCCAAAATGGGGTATGTTTTATAAATGGTGTGAATAGAATGTTTGTTTTTCCATATACCACACATGAAAAACTCCCCACTATCGTGACTACTCATTTCATTGAATCTATATTTATATTTTTTCATGGAACTTTTTATAAAAATTTTTTACTATTTTTCAATAATTTTTTATATTTTAAATAATTTATATCTAAATTAAAATATTGTTTTCCTCAATAAATATTCCCGTGATCTTTTAAATGTATTTTCATCTATGAAAATATCCATTGATTTAATCTATGCTTCACTGGGGATATGATCCAATCGTACCATATTTATTCATTCTTTTGATTATTTGTGATTATGATGATGAGATATTGATAAAACCCATTTTATTTTCCATGGTTTAATTGATGAAGAAATGATATTTTTTTCATTATCTTATGAAATAAATATGAGTATATTATGGTATAAGTGGGTCTATAATATCCTTCTAATACATTGGATAAATATGGATAACTCATGCGACAACTATGTTTTTTAGGAGTTAGATTCCATGTTCACAACCTTATGTATGGACCTACTTTTGTGTCCATAAGTTTATGCATGGACTTGGTTTCATGTCCATAAGTTTATATGAGGTCACGATTTCATGTACATAACATAATGTGGGAACTTGTTATATTTATACATGTTCATAATGTAATAGGATTATGATTTTTCCACATTTATATTTTTATTATATACACTCATGGTTCATTATTGATTATTTATGATTCTACACTCTTATGAATTTAGTATTTTTGTTAAAAAATTCTTATTTCATGATTCTTGGTCAAATATATTTAATTGATTAGGTATGGATTCAATATTTTATGATCATATTATCATACCCTTATGCTCATGTACAGTCATTGATTTATATCTCCTATTTTTACCATTACTATGAATATGATAACACCCTTTATTATGTTTTTTCGTACACATGTTTTCATGGAAAGTTCTAAGTATGATATGTAAATAAGGGTACTAATAATAAGAACTTTGTAAGAGATGTTGAATATCTTTTATTAGAAAGATTCTATGTGTCTAATCTATAAATAAATTCAATCGTTTCTATTCGGTGATGTGTATAATTGAGTTATTCATTGAATATTATTCTAAAATGATGTAATATATATGTATGTTATTCTCAGGTATCCTCTACTAGGGGAATGGGTAGTGGGGGTTATGGGTGTCACCTTAAAATGAAAATCAATGATTCTGAGCATGTTATGGCTCTGAGGATTATGGTCCTTGCACTTGAGAGACCAATATTTTTTATGAGATAGGTTTGTGAAGATGGAAAACCATGGTGAGACATGTCATATGAGATTTCTTGTGTGGGATGTTCAAACCCTATGAGATGGATTCCATACATGATATGCCTTCGATTACTAGGATAGATCTTGTACATTTAATGAGTATTGATGACTTCCTGGGGTCATCCCTCTAGTAATTTTCCATTAATCCTAATTTTAATAGACCTCCTAGGGTCAACCTATTAGGAATTGGTGATGATTTATGATGACTATGGAATGTCCAGGATTATCTATTGGGGTTCAAAGATGAATCCTATTGACTATATAATGCTTAGGATCACCTCCAGATATTTTTTCATGATTCCTGAGGACTATTGATCACCTAGGATCACCTCCTAGGGATCGACTTAAAGCCACCAAATATTTAGATACCTTGGGATATTTCCTAGGATTTTGAGATGATTATTTCTAATATTAGATAACTTGGAAATAATTCTTTGATATAGAAGTTATGACAAATAATATATGGTCATTGTGATAGATTATTGGTTGGCATGGTCTTGTAATATTCTTAAAGACACTCTGAAATTAGATGAAGTTGATATAATTTGATCCCATGTTTCTGGGTAGGCCTTGAGGGTAGATAATGATAATTTATTTATGATTCTATATTCTATTTACTTACTTTGAGAATTTCACATGAACATGTATTTTCTATTACTAGTTATGTATACGATTGAACTGGTGGAGCTCTACTGATTTTTACTCACACACTACTCATGTGTTCATAACACTAGGGTAATAGAAAAAACCACATTTTATACTAGTTTATGTTGGATAGAGGCATGGAATAGCATGATAAAATAGTATTTATTAGATGGGATTGGATATTATTATTAGTTGGGGTGGGGTGATAGTTGTATATCCTCCTATATTTTTGTTTCATTGTTTCTTTTACTCGGGTATATGGGATCTTCATAGTGCAAAATTAGATTATGTATTCCTGGTTTCATCTAAATTCATTTATTATTGTTGATGAATATTGTTCATTTATTCTTTTAATTTTGGTTTATGTTATATATGAGTCTTGGTTTATTTTATATTAGTATTATTCACTTATATATGTGGATATAGTCTCCCCATGGTACTACCCTCGACCCCCACTACTAGTCAGCAGCCTCTAAAATATGGGGAGACACCTGAGGTCAGGTGACGACTCCCCTGGTTTGGGAACCACACAGTGGCCACTGGTTGAGGAATAATATTAAAAACATTAACATAAATATTTTTTTACCTTTAAATAGATCATCCACAAAGGTAGACCAATTTAAATAAAAAATAGAATGTGTTTCTCTGTTTTCTCTTATGCACTTTATTTTACACATGATTTCATTAAATTATGATCTTAGGTAGCTCTAATACCACTACATAGATTTGTTAGGGAAAAAATTATTAGAACAAGTTGAAGTGTATAAAATCCATATACACGGATCTATCATGGTAACATATAAAAACTATATGAAAATATAAATAAAGAGATACATTAAACATGTTCCATTCATTGAATAATCCCTTACTACATCTTCAAAGTCCATTGCATGAGTTTGAAAGAGATAAATGAGTGAATCCCAAAATAATTCCCATATTCAAAGGTATCCATGGTTTGAATGAATCATCAAAAATTTGGATAGGATTTATCCTTCCTTCATGACATGATAGTTCCCACATTATAGATGAGAAAAATGAAAAGTGATTTTGGTCAAAAAAATTTCGAATTAGAATTAAGAACAGACTCTCTATCTTTACATTATATGCCAGTGTCTTTAAATAGACCCTAGGACACTCCTAAGTGAACTATTGTGTTCATAATTCATGAATTAATTACACTTCTAGTTCATGAATTTCATATAAAAATGAAAAAAAAACACTACCACATTTCATCTTATGAAATGGATCCTTAAATAACAGTTATAGTAGAGGAGTACTCAAGTTTCCAACTATATAATCGAAGGAAATGACATAATATTCCATTAAAAATGATATATACATGAATCTCATATATAATATGACATTAGTGAATATAAATACTTTATGGAATCACCCCTACCTATAGAAAAGACATGGGTTTTGATTTACATTGATAGAATTAATGTTTTATTTTAGGGATAGTTATAGGATCAGAGCTAAACTTATGGATCATATTGAGAAATGTATGTTTAATATTGTGTACTAAATCAGAAAAAACAATATATTTAATGTCCCCATCACATCATCAGTTTATTATCATATTATTTTTTCCACATCATGGTGCTCATGTGGAATGATATATGATGTCATTTGACGAAATATTCCAAATTTATTATCATGTTTATTTTGGGTTGTGACGCATCATATCATGATTTGTAGATTAAATGAATGCTAAATAATTTTTAACATGACAATAAATCAGTGATATATAATCCAAATATTTTATATTTTTTATAATGTTTAAAATGTTAAAACTCCAAGATGTTCCGTCATTAAATGAATGGGGCCTATAAAACTGAGATTCATAGAACTTATTTCTAACACTAAAGTTCATTATATGTTATTCAAAACTCTATCAATTTCTATTCTCTCTATTTTTTTTCAAATAGAAGGTTCTAGAACTTTGTTGTGGATAATAGGTACCTCTAAATAATTTAGTGATTCTAGTGGTTGGTGGATACCTTTGAAGGAAAGAATACATTTGTTATTATTGGTGGAGGTTGATTAAATTAACAATAAATGAGTATCAATAGCATAGAAAGTGAGGTACGATTATTTTATGTTTTTTTATTTCTTATTGTTTATGTATCTATTAGTCAATATTGATATGGGTTTTGTGTCTCTTATACTATTTAGGGGTATTGAGATGTCCCACGAAATCTTATAGTGAAATTAGATTCAAGGTTGGTGATGAATATATTGGATAATATTGAATTTTTAAAACCACTTTTTTTGTGTTTTCCAAAAACCAATATTTTTGTTATAAAATAGAGTCATGGTTGGGAAAATTTTACTTAAAAAACATGGTTATCTTATAACAACTCAAATAATTTTAATGTTTCTAAGTAAAATGATTTCTATTAAGGGAAAATATCATTTTTTTTCTAACTATAAAATAGGATATCATTTTCAACATCACCATGATGTGGTTAAATGGAAACATCGTCATGGTCAATTCCACCAAAAGGAAAGACCACATTGGGGTGAATGTTAACTTATTATAGTTATTATTATGACCATATAACCAAAAAGGCATATGGTTATAAATTATTTTTTGGATTCATTAAGCTATAAAATTTATGAAATGGTTTGGGGAGTTAAATAACACCATGGTGGAATTTCATGGTCTTTAGAAAAATAATATAATTTTTTCCCTCAAAAACCTTCACCGATGATATCCTAAAGGGCCTACACTGAATTTTGGTTGATTTATACCATCTCAAAATTTATTTTTATTAAATTTATTTTCTAATGATATGATATATCATGTTAAATATTTAAGTTTCTCAATAACTTAGGAAATACCTATCTAAATATCCATTATTTAAGTTTGTTACATAATGTGAATATTATGTATACTTTCATTTACATGATAAATTTATTATTATAAATTTTTATACCATGATTTACATGTTATGTCCTAAAAATATATTATTTGGTTTTCTCAAACCTTGACTTTAGTTTTTTGTGGATTTATGATATTTAATTTAGAATCTTACTATATTTTATAGAAATTAGATATTAGAATTATAATCTAATTTTGGTATCTCTTGATAATTAGGCCATTGGTAGAGGGAATTTGTGTTGGATTTCTCATTATCCAAAGAGATTATTATTTTTCAGGGAATGTGGGGGTTGGATACTTGTCACACCATACTTTATGTTATGGGTATTTTAATTTCATATGATTTTAAGACATTACATGAAGTATTTTCATATATCTTATGAATATAATGTTTTTTGATATTCGTATATGTATTTATCTTCACTTTTTAGGTTATTAAAAAAATATTTTTATAAATACTTTCACATCAATATGGATTAGACATACTAATTTTGTGGAGGGGGTATGGATTATAAAACTAAATTTTAAGAAGGAGGTATATATATATAGGTATTACATGATATGTAATGATTTTATAATATGAAATAGATACATATGATAATAAAATGATTCATATGATAATATCGAGAATAATAAAACTCATCAAATATAAGGTGTGATATTCCTTTTAAATCAAACAAATTTCCAGACCTCAATAATTTAGTATGGTTAACCTGAGAGGTTAGGCTCCCAATGGTTATCTTGTGGTCATCATAAAGGATACAGATAACCCTAGAAGTTAGGAAATTTCACACCCTGTCATTTTTTCAGTAATATTTTATTTATTTATTCACATTCATTATTATACATAAATTTCATGTTGACTTCCTTTGATTTATGATATTTTTGGAGTTTTATTGTTCAATTAAAATTTAGTGAAAACTGTGTGGCCTATCTGAGGTGATCTATGAATTATATACCTAAATATTATATTATTTTAGATGATTATTCAATACAGTTCA
The DNA here is from genome assembly GCA_963277665.1 of Viscum album. Taxonomy (NCBI): domain Eukaryota; kingdom Viridiplantae; phylum Streptophyta; class Magnoliopsida; order Santalales; family Viscaceae; genus Viscum; species Viscum album. The sequence goes on from OY728132.1 coordinate 498,349,788, forward strand.
CACTAATATATTCTCAAGGACTAAAATGCATTAGGTTCTTTTAATACAAGATATATAGTAATCTTATTTTGTGAACGATCTTCATCATATTCCATAAATTTATTCCCTCTAATTACACTTTTATTCACTCCCTACTTAAAATCCTTCATCATTTCCTAGTGAAAGATAACATAATAAAGGGTGAGCACATATACACAGTAAGGGTAAACATGGTTGATATCAATTAATTATGATATATAATCATAATATGAGCATTAGTGCATGAGGATATAAGTTTAACATTTCAAAATAATACCCATCAATTAGTAGATCATAATCATGGCTTGAGGCTTTGGTAGTTCATAAGACATGAATCATAGAAAAATCAAAGATCATGGTCGATGATAACTTAACATTGGAGTAAGAAAAACTCATAAGAGTGTGCTATAAACATAATCATAGATATCATTTTTCAAGGTTATCTTCTAAGATATTAATCACATGTTGTTCTTGGAATAACCACCAAGGTACCATCATTGGGCTTCATATAACATTCCATGTACCTTATTTCGAGGTTAGGAAAACCTATTTTGTACCATATTTTGAGCTTAGGATAACCTATTATATACCACTTTATTTCATAAAAAATAAACATTACTCAATTAATTGGAGATATATAAGGGATACACCCATCACATAATCATAATCCATTCATATTTATACCATAAAACCAGGAAAACAATTTCCATTTTATTATAGATTAACCCGTGAAAAATAAAATGGGTTTCATAAAGATTTATTCATCATAATCAATAAACTTTTAGATAAATAATAAATGTAGTAAAATTATATCTTATCCCTATTAAAGTATAATTATTATTAATGGATGTTTTTATAGATGAAAATACATTTAAAATATTATTGGATCATTTCTTGAGATAAATACCATTTTCATATGGAAATCACTAATTTAAAATCTAAAATTTATATAATATTTGGAAAAATAATTTTCTTTAAAAATAACCATAGAATATTGTAAATTATACTTCAAATAAAATATTATTCATTATGGTAGTATAATTATCTCATTCAATATACATTAAAAAAAATCATTCTCACCTTTGGTAAAAGTGCCTCCTTCAGAAAATGATAAGAAGATTCTTTTTAAATATTTTTATTGAAATTTAAATGTCAATAAAAATGGATTTAATAATTCATTTTATAATTCCAAAAATAATTCTTTAAAACATTTTTAAAAAATATGTACATGAAATAAAAATAATCCAAACCAAATAGAAAAACACTCTCAGTTTTAATTAAAAATATTTTTTCAGAATTTTGAGTACTTAGAGGGGAAAATGAAGGAAAATTTATAATTTATATAAATAAATAATATTACAATAAAATAATTAATTTTTTTAGATATATATTACATAGTTTCATAATCATAAATTTAAGCATAAACAATCTCAATAAAAAGTGAGATTGTGACATAAAAACCTTACCACCTCGGTAACTTTTGAATCATAACCCCCCTGAAATAAGTAACTTAAAATAAAAAATTAAATATAATTAATATAATTATATTCATGATAAAACACATAAAATGGGTATTATATTCATATTTTTATATAATTCTATGTTGAATATGGAATATGTCTCACAGAAACAAAAGTTTGATGAGAAACCCTTACTTGAGGTGTAACTTCCATCATAAGTGATTTTAACCTCATATATAATAAATTTAAATTTATTATAAATCTATAATAGACACTTATTAATAATTATAATACCATAAATGGTTTAATTATAACATATTTTTACCTCTTCACTAATAATATTTTATTTTCATCATTATTTCAGGTGTTAACTGCTTTGTTTTTCATGTATGTTTCAGTTCAGTTGTTCTTGTCCTTGAAATATAATCATGATTCCATAATCTATATAATATTAATAATTTCATAAGTATAATATTTAATCATTATATACATTTTTATAATCATTCATATAAATTGGTGATGAAAAATGAATCACACCACTTCCTGGAGGATCTAGTCTACACATACTCATGAGAAATAATATTGTTTTCCAATGGATGGGAAGGTAAAATGATAGATAATATATTATAATAATGTAATAATTATTATTTAATAAATATCATTTATAAAAATTATTTAAATAATTTTAACCAACCAAGAAATATAGTTATGGAAAATTAATTATATCATTATATGGAGATTTTAGTCCACACATACGCATGAGCGATACATTCATTTCCTATTTGATGTAAATGGGATAGAAAAGTGTTTTTACAAAAACATAATAAAATATAAGTATAAAAACGATATTTAATTCATTATTTTATTATAGATACAAAAAAATTAGAGGAAATAGAATAATAAATAAACTTTTATAGAGTCAGGTAAGACGATTACCTCTTTTTTGAGGAACCCCCTTTCGCTTACACTTTAAACCATATTAGGATATTCTTAAGGTAATACTAAAAGCTAAAGAATGAAGGAAGGAAGATAGGAAGGTGTTCTAGTATGTATTGGTTTAGATATAATGCTAAAATTTGGTGAATAATAAATGATAATATGTGTCTGTTTATAAGTGATGGGAGGGGCACACCTGGAATTGCTTAAAGTCTTCAATAATATAAGTTCACTTTCATGTAAAAGTTGAACCATATAGCCAAAAATTAAATTCTAAGATAATATAAGATAAAATATCTTTAAAATATAATATTTAGTCAATTTTAAGTGTATTATTCACCCTTATAATTTATTTTAACCCCCCCACCACCACCCACAGTAAACCTGTTTTAACCATAATCATGGAAATAATTTTTTACTATTTCACTATTAATTATGAAAACAATTAAAGTTTTATATTTACCAAATTTATAAATTATGATCCGATATATGAAATCCATTTTATAAAATTAAATTCCAATAAGTGGTAAAAATTAGTTTTAAAATAATCACACAAAACAAAATGGAAATTATTTTTTTAAAATGAATTTTTATGCATAAAACTTAGTTTAATTTCACTACATTCCTCATAAAAACTATAAGATTAATTTTCAAATATTTTATTCAATATATATTTTATATATTTATTTAACATCACAAAAACTAGTTATTTTTTTATTAATTTAAAAACACATTACGCATATAAGAATAGTTTTTTTTAAATAACTCTATTTTATATTCAAATTAATTTATCATCATTCGAAACCATTAGATAACTCATGTATGAATTACTTCTCATATATTAACCCCAGATTTAATTAAAATCTCTTTTTAATATTGATCACTATATTTTTTTTATAAAAATTCATAAGACCTAGAAAAATATATTTCCTCAAGGTATTTTAAACATTAAATGATTTTATTCAAAATTTAGATATTTTTTCTTATGAATTAATTAATATATTTGAATTAAAGAATTAATTTATATATAATTTATAATATCTTTAATCGTGTTAATTCCAAATAGTCTAACATCAATGGTTATCAATTTTATAATATATCAATCAATCAAATAATTAAAATTTATTTCAAAGGAATACATATAAAATATCTAGTTTTTCATTTTACCCCCCTTAAAATGAATTTAAACCTAAAAATTCAATCACATTGATAAAAACCAATGAGGATTATTATACTTCAACGCATATTTAGATTCCTAAGTATCGTCCATAAATTTATGGTTTCATGGGTAGTAGTGTTTCACAACACTTTCTCTATGTGATCTAGAATTGCCACCAGTTGTTCCTCATAAAAAAGATCATGCTCCATTAGTAAAATCTTTGAGTTAAGTACATGTTAATGGTAAGATATGTGATTATTTAGGAATGATACATGGAACAAATCATTAACATGAGGGAGGTTTGGTGTAAATTCCAAGATATGATATATAATTCCTACTAAATCAGGAATATTGAAGGTTCCAATATATTTAGGGCTTAACTTTGTCTTATTTAAAAATATCAAAACATTATCCATGGATAAATTTAAAAAAAATACCTTATCCTAAACTTTTAATTTTATATATCATCGAAGATTTTTATCATAACTCTTCTGTCTACACTAATCTTCCTTATTGTGTTTCTAAATGGATCTAACCTTCTATTCCATTTCCTCAGCTAGCTCAGGTACCAATAGTTTATTTCTCTATCTTCATCCTAGTATATATGATTCATGAACTTTTTTCTATAGATGGCTACATAAGGATCCATTTGAATTCTTGAGTAAAAGTTTTTGATATAATAAAATTAAATAAGATAAAGTTATTCATATCAACCACATTTGGAATCTAGATAAAATGATCTTCGAATATCATCCATGATTTTAATGGTTCTCTCAGATTGGAAATCTATCTGAGAATGATATACAGAACTCAATCAATACTTTGTAACCAAAAATTTCTAATAAAATTACTATATTTATAAGGTGAACCTCAGATCTTGATTAGATATAATAGAATGTGGTTCTCTATTTAAACTTAATACTTACTTAATGCACATTTGGGTAAGTTAATCAAGATATATATAAATATTCTCTGATGGTGACAAAATGTGTTGACTTTGTAAGGAAATTGACTGTAACTAAAATAACATTGTTCCCTTTAGATGTGTTGTATATTATTATTATTCAATAAATGGTGAAATTTACCCATTTACATATAGGTAGGGGTAATGGTTGTAACATACCCTTAGACTTCTACCACTTATCCTTAACTTGTTGGTATACTAAGCCCCAAGTTGCATACTCTACAGTAACTTTATCCATACTATCCCACAAAAAATAATCCATATGGTATTTATACATATGTTTACTTTTAGGATGAATATAGAATGATTTTTTATGAGCTTTGTGAAATATATCCTTATTTAATTATGGTATAACAGGGACATGTACTCTATTCCTAAACATTATCATTTCATCATAATAAAGGTTGAACTCAAGAAACATTCTCACAATATTTTTTAGCTCTTTATCTTCCTTTTATGCCTCTTTAACATTTACATGTATATATATTTGAACATTCATTTTAGAAAAAAAATATTTCTCACCTTAATTCAACATTTCAAGTTATATAATTTGAAAAATCATAAATATTCATTATTTTTTATCCTCGTTATAGATAAGCTAGTATGACCCTTTCAACTCAAATCATTATCCACCTTGTTTGTCTTTAAAATAAGATAATATATATAGAAATAAAAATCTTTATTAATCTCCAACCATGTTATTTGGAACATATTCAACTCTTTATGGGTGAATAAACACTTTACAATTATATAATTAGTATATATATCACACCTTTCTCCATAAATATAATTCATTAATATATTTAATGAAAAAATTAACATAGCTAACTAAAAATAATTTGGTGGATACTTTTTCTCATGAACCTTAAATTGGTGTGACGGTTAAGATATAAACAAATCATTCTACATAATAACACATAGCATTCCCTTCATAGATTCCCCACTATAAATCGCAACCCCTTATCCACTATAGGTTAGTGTGAGTATAAGTTAACTGACAGAACATTTCTTTATTTAAATGAAATTTTATTCTCATTAATAATTCTAAAGGAACTTAATTCCCTTCCATGTTAACTTAGTTAGCGGATTATAAGTCCATGATAAATTATTCACATATTATAAGTTATATTTAGACATCTAAGGAAAATATATATCTTTATCATAGTGGTTGGTCTTGTCTAAAGTTCAATGACTTCTAACTTAGAAGGATCTACTTATATACCCTCACTTGTAATCATGCATCCTAAGAATAATGATTTTTTGTGAAAAAAAAATCACACTTTTTGAATTTTAAATAATGTTTCTTCTTAGGTTCCTCAACATAATTCTCATGTGATTGTCATCCTCTTCCTTTATTTTGGAGTATATAAGAATATCAACTATAGAGACTAGCAAAAATTGAATAAGGTAATCTCTAAAGACTCTATTCATTAAATCCCTGAATATAGTGGGGAATTTGAATGTTAAAAAGGAATCAATATAAATTCATAGTTTCCATACTTCATATAGAAGGTTTTATTAGGTATTTGTTTTTTACCCTCAATTGATATTATCCAGAATTAAGGTAAGTATTTTATAAGTATTGATCTCCAAAAAATATATCAAAAAATAATGAATATGGGGAAGAGGATACTTATTCTTGATTGTGATAATTTTAACTTCTTGATAATCAATAAAAACAAAAATTGATGCATATTTCATCATAATAAAAAGAATAGTTTCACCCTTTGGTGAAAGACTTAGTGTCACGACCCCCTCCCACCAAAGATGTCCCTCCTGAGCTGGCAATGGTGAAAGGGAGATAATGACCCCCGAGTCCTGCCTCCAGTAGGCCCCGGGTTGGCGACTAGCACCAAGGGTATTAGTTTTCACAAATATGGGAGGCATTACCCTTTTTTATTATTTTGGATTGGGAAATTGGACAAGTCAACCACCAAAAAGGGAAAAGAACAAGTGTATAGAAATAAACCCAAACCAAGCCCACATGCATGTTTAAACAATTTTTATAATAAGGTACAAGTACAAGGAAGCTCAAAAGTACAATGCCAAAGAAAACAAGAAAAAAACAACTGCAACAACTCCAACTGCCCGACTAGTAGGGTCCCGCACGGCCCTGGTAGTCCTCCTGGAAACCTGAAAGTAAACTTAGAGTGAGCATACAAGTATACTCAGTAGGGAAACCTAAAGATCTCATGCACAAGTGGGGAGACACCCTAAGGTCCTGTGAGAAAACAGAAGAACCAGAAACTAACAAGGAAAAACTATCCACCCAACCTCACTGGTCACACTCACCATGTAACACAAACAAGTTTAGTATATATATAGAAAAAAAGTATTGGGTACCCCGCACCATTTCCCACTTAATTAGATGCTACTCTTCCTAACGGCAAACGTCCTGACGCTACCACACTCTTCCCTCCCACACACACCTGGGCCAAACCACGCATCCCGCCCGCACACACCTGGGCCTCACAACCACGCATCTCGCCCGCACACACCTGGGCCACAACCACTAACCCGCCCGCAGACACCTGGGCCTCATCCCGAGGGTTCTTGGGAACGGTAAGCCTGCCCGAAGAGTCCTGGGCTAAAGGTTGCCTCAAGCCATCACAGCCTCCGAGACCTACCCGAAGAGTCTTGGGTGTAAGGTCACCTCAAGTCATCATAGCCTATGGAAGAAGGAGCAGGAAGGAGCTAGTAACTAAGGGGGAACACCCTCTCCCATAAAATGGGAGTGTTCGGCACTAGGTGCTTGACATGGGTGTGGTGCGACAAAACACAAAGATACAATTATATATATACATATACCAAACACACAGCCCAACCTATGGCTTCTTAAAAAATAGGAACTGAGCATGTTCCTCGGCACTGCTACCACGAAGCATGCATCAATAACCAAACAATCATCCCCCAACCCCATTTAGGTTTTCATGTTTCATGCAATGGTTTAACAAATTATTACTACTGGGAAACTATCATCCAAACAAAACCTTTCACAAACATATCCCTTCCATCCACAACCAAGGTTAGGTAAAATGCAAGAAACCACATGCCATTTCATTTACAAAAGATTATCACAACCATACAACATTCCATCATTCATTTATTTCAAAGTTCCACACATAAAACCCTTTCCACACACAAAACATTTCCGCATTTGAAAACACCTTTTACTTCCAAAACACTTTTCATAATCAAAACACTTTTCATAAATAAAGGCATTTTCCACAACCAACCACTTCCCATTTCAACCCCATCGTTTACAAAACATTTCACACCTCCACTTTTCCACCATCAACCATTCCAATAAGATCACCACCCAAACGTCGCAGCCCCGCTGCTCACCCAAACCACAACAGCCCACAAAACACCCCCAACACATGCCACGTAACCAAGCCAACACCCACATGTTCATTATTCCATTTTGGTTCAACCGGGGTGATCACAAAAGGGTTCTAGATTTTCATTTAAAAATTCAACTTTACGTGATTAACCAATTTCCACATTTCATGAAGTTTCCATCCATAAGAAAATACAGAAGGAGAGGGCAACATTTAATTGCATAAGCAAAGGCCCCCAACGACTGTGATTTTTAGTAGGTAGAAGCTCATTCAATTCACAAATATAATATCACAGGATATATAAAAAGTAAGGTAACAACAATCACTAACTTCCCAACCCCATTCTTTAACCATTTATTATCTTTATTTAATGGTTCAACCATTTCTCATGAAAACAAAAGGATACCCGCCACACATGATACACAAAATAGAGAGACAAAGGTGAGATCCCTACCTTAAAAGGTCCCGATCACGCCACTTCCGATGACGTCCTTCAGTGTCCTCCGGCTTCGCCAAACCCGAAAAAAGCCTCCTAGGATGGAAGCTGGACAAGGAAGGCCAGAAGGAAAGGTGAAAAGTCCGGGCTTAGAAGCTTCGTCTCGTCGCTACGATCCTGTGGCCGCTGACTGATCGTAATTCGGAGCTCGGACAAAGAAGTTAGAGGAGGAAGACTTCTTGATCATCCAAGAGTGTCGTCGTGCGGAGAAAAAGCGATTGGTATGGAAATAATCCGCGACCCTTTCTTATATAGCCAACGAATAGGTAAAACAGTATGCAGCGTGTATTGATGAATACACGGTGTGACTGTACACCTGTTACATGTTTTGACTGGTCAACACACGACACGTCACGCGGTTTCCACGCGTTTTAAAAAAAGACGTTAATTTTATTAATATGTGTGTTTCGTTAACCTGAGACATAACTCATAAAAAGGTATCCGTCACTGGTCTTAAAATGACCGTCTTAATTACAGGATTACACTGCCGCTGACGGTTCGTCATTCCGACACCATATGAAGAAGTTATAGACTTTTTAAGTTTTGATCACCCAAAATAATAATATTATTATTTTATTATTATTATAATTACTTATTTATTTTTATAACTCCAAATCAATTGTGATTTTGTCTCTTTCACGTTGGAAACAAACACTCCCTCCTTTTACATTTATTTCTCTTTTAATTTTAATCCCATTAATACCTTATAATCATTATTATAATATATAATAATAATGACTTACAAAAGAACCTCCTCAATCCCAAGCCACCACAAAAGTGGCGCCTCCTTGGCTCCATGTCAACCACACCCCACCCCTTATTGATTTCCTTTTTAATTTAACTTATTTGTTTTATTGAATTAATTTTTTTAAATCTTTATTTCCTTTAACTCTTTCTCTCTCCAATCTCCTTTAATGTTATTATTAATAAAATTAATAATAACACCCATCATTAATGTTCTAATTTAATCCCATGAAATTAGATTACTATAATTATTCTCATATTAAACTAAAATCATTCCATGCGACTCAAAACCATTTCATTTAATTGAATTAAATGTCAAAACAAAAATTAATATAACTTACATATTCAACCCCTTTTTAATACATTTAATTTCATTAACCTCTCACACATGGTTTTACGTCATCATTGTTATTTATTGTTTTTCAATAATAATAACAATTCGTCACCTTATTTTATTAACTCATCACCATTATTATTTTTAATAACAATAATATTTATTCTCATCGCATTGACTACATTAAACCACCGCGTTGGATATCTGAATCCAACCATGCCACATCAATGTCGCGTAACATCCGTCAATTTAATTATTTAATTCTATTTATTTTTATTTCACACTGATTAAATTGAAACCACTTTTATTAAATTAAATTCATTCAATTTAATAAACCCAACATATTTTTACACCACCATTATTATTATTATTTAACATAATAATAATAATGAACTCACCTTTAATTTTATTAACGCACCACCATGCTCCCATTGTGCATCTTCATTTATTTGTTTGCAATAAATATCATAACTCATTTTATTAATTTCTCATTAATATTATGAATAATATTAATAACACAACACCTATTATTATTATTCTAATTTAATTCCAACAATTTCTCAATTAATATTAAACTAAACGCCTTATTTTTTTAAATTCTTATTTAGAATTAAAACCCCTTTTTAATTTAATTAATCACGCACATTATATCACCATCTTTATTATTTAATATAATAAACTGATGAATCATCTTTTAATTTTTTTATAAATTCTTCTTTGTTTTTATCATTAATAATTATCATTGTTACGTGCGCCATGTTGACCACATCGATTTCAACAAAGGAATGGACCGGAGAGGTCCGGGCCATTACACCAGATACCTCTCAAAACATTCTCGTCCCCGAGAATTAAAACCAACCCATAAAAGGGGGAAAGGTCCGAACAACCACCCCTCAAGATACCTCTCAGGCCTCTTGTCATAACAAGAAACAACCGACAACCCTAATTATGTGAGTTAGGAATTCCCTCTCCTATGTCGAGATATTATCCGCTTTAGGCGGCACTGACTCGCCTGCTCGGGTTTAATCGCATCCGCATTAATGCGTCTCGATTAAGGACTGAGCCTTCCCACTTCCATATATTAGGATTTTCCAACTTACACTGAACCCAACAACGTACAACCCACACACTGCCCGGAAACATGGCTTGAGGAATTCCTTCTCCCATGTCGAGATATTATCCGCTTTAGGCGGCACTGACTCGCCTGCACGGGTTAAATCGCATCCACATTAATGTGCCTCGATTAGGGATTAGGTCTTCCCCTCCCCACATGATAGGGCTCTTCACGTACATTTAAAGAAAAGAGGGAAACAACATAGCATTAAAAACTCACAAAAACAAGGTCCAGGCCCAGAGAATGAGCAAAAGAGTTCCAACAAAGGAGTGTGGTGATCTTAAATTTAAACAAAACATAAGTGAGAGAATTTAAGTAAAACCGGAAACATCTCTCTCGATCTCTGGCCTTGCTAGGGTTGCCACTTCTATTGCGTGAAACTGTCTGTGTCCCACTCCTCTGCCGTTCTATTGACGTCCAGGTGCCATAGTTGTTCGGTAACCAGGGAACGCCTAAACCCAAGTAGTAATGAAAAACTCAAAGTTTTAATTATCATTTTATTTTAATTTCATTCCCAGAACACCCAAATTAAGTAAAACACAAACATGATGATGTATGTACCTTCCCTAGGGTCTCTACTCTGCAATCAATATAGTCTCACTTGGTCGTTCGGTAGGCTCAGAGTCCTTGCATCGGATCACGGGGGGCCCTAAAATCCCGTGTCCTAGCCGTTCTTCCCTGGCCTATGTCACGCACCAAGATTAACGAACACTGTTGCCCTACCATCCCATGCAATCCTCACTGTGCCTAACTCCAGACTTCATCCTATCTCTCAACCATCATCCTCTGATACCATTCTGTCACGACCCCCTCCCACCAAAGATGCCCCTCCTGAGCTGGCAATGGTGAAAGGGAGATAATGACCCCCCGAGTCCCGCCTCCAGTAGGCCCCGGGTTGGCGGCTAGCACCAAGGGTATGAGTTTTCACAAATATGGGAGGCATTACCCTTTTTTATTATTTTGGTTCGGGAAATAGGACAAGTCAACCACCAAAAAGGGAAAAGAACAAGTGTATATAAATAAACCCAAACCAAGACCACATGCATGTTTAAACAATTTTTATAACAAGGTACAAGTACAAGGAAGCTCAAAAGTACAATGCCAAAGAAAACAAGAAAACAACAACTGCAACAACTCCAACTGCCCGACTAGTAGGGTCCCGCACGGCCCTGGTAGTCCTCCTGGAAACCTGAAAGTAAACGTAGGGTGAACATATAAGTATACTCAGTAGGGAAACCTAAATCTCTCGTTCACAAGTGGGGAGACACACTAAGGTCCCGTGAGAAAACAGAAGAACCAGAAACTAACAAGGAAAAACTATCCACCCAGCCTCACTGGTGACACTCACCAAGTAACACAAACATGTTTAGTATATATATAGAACAAAAGTATTGGGTACCCCACACCATTTCCCACTTAATTAGATGCTACTCTTCCTAACGGGAAATGTCCTGACGCTACCACAATCTTCCCGCCCGCACACACCTGGGCCAAACCACGCATCCCGCCCGCACACACCTGGGCCTCACAACCACGCATCTCGCCCGCACACACCTGGGCCACAACCACTAACCCGCCCGTAGACACCTGGGCCTCATCCCGAAGGATCTTGGGAAGGGTAATCCTGCCCGAAGAGTCTTGGGCTAAAGGTCGCCTCAAGCCATCACAGCCCCCAAGACCTACCCGAAGAGTCTTGGGTGTAAGGTCACCTCAAGACATCATAGCCTATGGAAGAAGGAGCAGGAAGGAGCTAGTAACTAAGGGGGAACACCCTCTCCCATAAAATGGGAGTGTTCGGCACTAGGTTCTTGACATGGTTGTGGTGAGACAAAACACAAAGATACAATTATATATATACATATACCAAACACACATCCCAACCTATGGCTTCTTAAAAAAGAGGAACTGAGCATGTGCCTCGGCACTGCTACCGCGAAGCATGCATCAACAACCAAACAATCATCCCCCAACCCCATTTAGGTTTTCATGTTTCATGCAATGGTTTAACAAATTATTACTACTGGGCAACTATCATCCAGACAAAACCTTTCACAAACATATCCCTGCAATCCACAACCAAGGTTAGGTAAAACGCAAGCAACCACATGCCATTTCATTTACAAAAGATTATCACAACCATACAACATTCCATTATTCATTTATTTCAAAGTTCCACACATAAAACCCTTTCCACACACAAAACATTTCCGCATTTGAAAACACCTTTTACTTCCAAAACACTTTTCATAATCAAAAAACTTTTCATAAATAAAGGAATTTTCCACAACCAACCACTTCCCATTTCAACCCCATCGTTTACAAAACATTTCACACCTCCACGTTTCCACCATCAACCATTCTAATAAGATCACCACCCAAACGTCGCAGCCCCGCTGCTCACCCAAACCACAACAGCCCACAAAACACCCCCAACACATGCCACGTAACCAAGCCAACACCCACATGTTCATTATTCCATTTTGGTTCAACCGGGGTGATCACACAAGGGTTCTAGATTTTCATTTAAAAAGTCAACTTTACGTGATTAACCAATTTCCACATTTCATGAAGTTTCCATCCATAAGAAAATACAGAAGGAGAGGGAAACATTTAATTGTGTAAGCAAAGGCCCCCAACGACTGTGATTTTCAGTAGGTAGAAGCTCATTCAATTCACAAATATAATATCACAGGATATATAAAAAGTAAGGTAACAACAATCACTAACTTCCCAACCCCATTCTTTAACCAGTTATTATCTTTATTTAATGGTTCAACCATTTCTCATGAAAACAAAAGGATACCCTCCACACATGATACACAAAATAGAGAGACAAAGGTGAGATCCCTACCTTAAAAGGTCCCGATCACGCCGCTTCCGATGACGTCCTTCGATGTCCTTCGCCTTCGCCAAACCCGACAAAAGCCTCCTAGGATGGAAGCTGTAGAAGGAAGGCCGGAAGTAAAGGTGACAAGTCCGGGCTTAGAAGCTTCGTCTCGTCGCTACGATCCTGTGGCCGCTGACGGATCGTAATTTGGAGCTCGGAAAAAGAAGTTAGAGGAGGAAGACTTCTTGATCATCCAAGAGTGTCGTTGTGCGGAGAAGAAGTGATTGGTCTGGAAATAATCCGCGACCCTTTCTTATATAGCCAACGAATAGGTAAAACAGTATGCATCCTGTATTGATGAATACACGGTGTGACTGTACACCCGTTACGTGTTTTGACTGGTCAACACACGACACGTCACGCAGTTTCCACGCGTTTTAAAAAAAGACGTTAATTTTATTAATATGTGTGTTTCGTTGACCCGAGACATAACTCCTAAAAAGGTATCCATCACTGGTCTTAAAATGACCGTCTTAATTACAGGATTACACTGTCGCTGACGGTTCGTCATTTCGACGCCATATGAAGAAGTTATAGACTTTTTAAGTTTTGATCACCAAAAATAATAATATTATTATTTTATTATTATTATAATTACTTATTTATTTATTTTTATAACTCCAAATCAATCGTGATTTGGTCTCTTTCATGTTGGAAACAAACACTCCCTCCTTTTACATTTATTTCTCTTTTAATTTTAATCCCATTAATACCTTATAATCATTATTATAATATATAATAATAATGACTTACAAAAGAACCTCCTCAATCCCACGCCACCACAAAAGTGGCGCCTCCTTGGCTCCATGTCAACCACGCCCCACCCCTTATTGATTTCCTTTTTAATTTAACTTATTTGTTTTATTACATTAATTATTTTTAAATCTTTATTTCCTTTAACTCTTTCTCTCTCCAATCTCCTTTAATGTTATTATTAATAAAATTAATAATAACACCCATCATTAATGTTCTAATTTAATCCCATGAAATTAGATTACTATAATTATTCTCATATTAAACTAAAATCATTCCATGCGACTCAAAACCATTTCATTTAATTGAATTAAATGTCAAAACAAAAATTAATATAAATTACATATTCAACCCCTTTTTAATACATTTAATTTCATTAACCTCTCACACATGGTTTTACGTCATCATTGTTATTTATTGTTTTTCAATAATAATAACAATTCGTCAACTTATTTTATTAACTCATCACCATTATTATTTTTAATAACAATAATATTTATGCTCATCGCATTGACTACATTAAACCACCGCATTGGATATCTGAATCCAACCATTCCACATCAATGTCGCGTAACATCCGTCAATTTAATTATTTAATTCTATTTATTTTTATTTCACACTGATTAAATTGAAACCACTTTTATTAAATTAAAGTCATTCAATTTAATAAACCCAACATATTTTTACACCACCATTATTATTATTATTTAACATAATAATAATAACGAACTCACCTTTAATTTTATTAACGCACCACCATGCTTCCATTGTGCATCTTCATTTATTTGTTTGCAATAAATATCATAACTCATTTTATTAATTTCTCATTCATATTATGAATAATATTAATAACACAACACCTATTATTATTATTCTAATTTAATTCCAACAATTTCTCAATTAATATTAAACTAAACGCCTTATTTTTTTAAATTCTTATTTAGAATTAAAAACCCTTTTTAATTTAATTAATCACGCACTTTATATCACCATCTATATTATTTAATATAATAAACTGACGAATCATCTTTTAATTTTTTTTATAAATTCTTCTTTGTTTTTATCATTAATAATTATCATTGTTACGCGCGCCGTGTTGACCACATCAATTTCAACAAAGGAATGGACCGGAGAGGTCTGGGCCATTACACTTAGGTGGATGAATACTTTGTCTACATTCTCTTGGAGTTTATTATTCAATTCCTATAACTCAATAGGAGCCATTATATATAGAATCTTTGAAGTAAGTGTAGCACCAGGTATGAGTTCCATTTAAAATTTAGCTTCATAATTCAAGGCAACATAAGCAAACTATTCTGGAATGACATTAACAAAGTCTCATACAATCGGAATATATTTAATGTCGAGTTTCTCCGTGACTATATGAGATAAAAACCCCTTAAGTATATGAATCAAAACCCGTAAAATGTAAGTAATTTCCATTATAAGTTAACCTTCATCCTCACATATGTAAATAATATTAGGTTGATTCAAAATATGAAATGTGACTATCCATTATTATTAATTGGTATGATATCTATATAAATTAAGCTAATCAATGCTTGACATTATCACATTAAACCAAAGTATGAATAACAATATTTTAACTGGAAATATTCTTAAAAACATCAATATGATATCCTCAACTCTAAAGTAGAGGATACTAATTCCTTAACCATAATGATCTACTTCAGCGGTTGACATATTATAGGCCCTTACTTGTTAGAGGATTTATCCCTTGGATTAAGGAATTGACATAGATAATTCACATGCTCCCCACACATAATACATTGAACTATAAATTTTAATTTAATATAAAATTTATTTACCTCCATTTAACACTTCAATTTTCCTCAGTAATTACTTACTTTATGCTTTTTTTCACACATAAAACATATTCTCATTCCTTTGATATATTTAATCAAGTGATTATTTCGTAATTATTAACATATAAGAAGATTTATATTATTTCCTCCATGTTATTTTTCAACTAAAATCTTATGAAATTATAATTTTATCTTATTAGGTGTTTTATTAAACTCATCCAAGTTGAGTTTATTAATCTTGTATCTTGATAGATGGTAAATAAAAATCAAATGGTTTCACATTTCATTTCCCATTTCATTTGGTTTATCATGAGGAGAATCACTACAATGTCCTTCACATTTAGCATTAACAAGATTACCCTTGGTTTTATTTATTTACAAAAACCAAAAGGCATAGTGTGAACAATAATAATCATATTTAGATTTCATATAATCATGAAAAATCATTCAAAGTATTTCTAAATCACAACACCTTATTTTTAATATATGACACCTTAGTTTTAACCTAGGTTATCAATTTTCATTATCTATTCAAATTCTTTATAATGGTTTATAAAGAAAATGGGAATTAAGAAAGGCTTATCTCCCCTAAGTTTCTAGCTAGTTGTGCAGTCTTAGACCCAATCATTATCCATTGATGGGGATTGAGTTAAAACCCAATCCACCCATTTCAAAATTGTCACCCCTAGGTTTATTTTTTCTTTAGCCACATACAATTTCTAGTATCTACATAGGGATTCATTTTATAGGAAATTTATATGATCTCTACTTTAATAAACCTTCATGATGTTATCCTATACTTAGGCTTATCCCATGGGTTGTCAAAAAAAATTAATCCTAGTATCCAAAAATAACTAAACCCTCCTCTGATACCAATTGAGGAAACCCAAGAATTTCATACATTAATATATATAATTTTAGATGAATACTGAATACATATCATAATAATACATGCCTAAGGACCATAATGGTCTGGTGTCTTTGAATTTAAGATACATAGTCATCTTATTTCGTTAAAGTTATTCAATATCTCCCAAATATTTCTTATCTCATAGTACACATCTTAGTCATACCCTACTTAAAACTATTCATCACAACCTAGGGAAATAAAACATAAGAAAGGGAGATCTCAGATTCTTATTAAGGATATACAAGGGAGATATTATTCAGTGATCATATATAAGAATAAAATAAGCATAAGGTTATGATAATATGATATTGACATTTGAAAAACCATTCCAATAAATTCATAGACCATAATCATGGAAAAAGGCTTTACATGTTCATAGGACATACATCATAGAAGAATCAAATACCAAGATCCATTGGAATATAAAATTGGCATAAGAACATTTCATAAGAGTGTGGAATAATCATAATCATAGAAATCATTTTTCATGTATATCTACTAATACATTCATCACATGTTAGTATTGGGATAACCACTCTTCTACCCTCTTTGGTCTTTGGATAATCTAATATTTACCCTATTTTGGGCTTGTGATAACCTCTGGTAAATCCTTTTTATGGATTTGGATAATTTCCCATATAGACTTTGAGCTCATAAACATTGAAAATTAACCAATTTAATGTAGGGATATAATGGACACACCCATCACATAATCATAATACAATCATATGTATTCCATGTGATCAGGAAAAAATTTATCATTTAATCATAGCTTAACCCATTAAAAAGAAAACCTGTTTTATTTACATTTAAAAATCACAATAAATAGCTATATAGAGAAATAATAAAGATGGTAACATTTGATCATATCCCCAATAAATCATAATATATAAAATATTGTGTTTTTATATATTAAAATACCTTTAGAATATAATTGGAACATTTCTTGAGGAAAATAATCTTTTTATTTCGAAGTAAATTATTTAAAAACAAAAATTTACACAATATTTAGGAAAAATAATTCTTTTAAAATAAACATTAAAACTTATAAAGGACTATTCAAATAAAATAGTATTCATGATGGTAGGAAAATTCATTCATTTGTTATTTGTTAAAAAATATTTTGATCAAACATATGGTAAATGTCACGAACCATCCTCGGGGCCCGTGTCGTGACTACCCCAAGCCCGCCTTCCATAGGCCAGGGGCTGGAGACTAGCACCCAAGGCGTAAATCCTGATAACTGGGAAGACATTGCCTTTATAAAAGTAAACAAAACACCACAGAGTACAAGTGGATGTAAAACACTAACTAAAACTGAAACAAGCTGTGCTGAAAGTAAGGGGCCAGAAATACAAGCCCAACTGTAAAGTACAAGGAAAAAAGATAAAACAACTAGAAGGTGACAAGCAGCTCCTGGATCATCCACCAAGGATCCTACTTGAAGAGTAGGTACAGATAGCGCAGCTCCTAGATCGTCCACCACGGATCCTACCTGAAGGGTAGGTACAGATAGCCTCCACAACGCTCTCGCCCGTCAACCACCTCTGAGTGTCGCCTCGTCGTGAAGTCCACCACCGGATACTGTCTCGTCATGAGGTCCACCTCCGAGTACCGTCCAGTCCTCGAACACTCGGTCTCTGTCTCTGCTGCCAGTCATCTGCAACCAACATAATGAGGTGTGAGCATAGCCTGTGCAGGGGTGAGTATAACGATACTCATTAGGGACCCTGAGACCCTCAAGGTCTCACTAAATACAACAAGGATAACCACAATGAAGATCTCAACAGATAACCTCAACTTAGGTATATGCCCATACATATACCCAAGTTATCAAGTAACCCATCTCAATCATGTGGATACACAAATATTATGAAATCAACGGATAACCACTACCCATGTATATGCCCATACATATACCTAAGTTATCAAGTGACCCATCTCAATCATGAGGTAAACACAAAGGTCATAGACTCAACTCAACCAGGATTTTATTCATGATGTCAAAACCACGGCTACTATAGAACTCATCCTCTATCGAGTAAAGTGGGCCTACTGCTACAACCAAGTGCGCCCCACTAAACATGGACTGATGTAGTACTCCACCTTTTGAGTACTGTGGGCCTGCTGCTACAACCAAGCGCTTCCCACCATGGGTCTGCCACTACAACCAAGCGCTCCCCCTCATAGGCTCCAGAGGTACTCCTTCTGTTGAGTACCGCGGGTCTGCCGCTACAACCAAACGCTCCTACATTGTGGGTCTGCCGCTACAACCAAGCGCTCCCCCTCATAGCCTCCAGAGGAACTCCTTCTGTTCAGTACCGCGGGTCTGCCGCTACAACCAAGCGCTCCTACGCCGTGGGTCTGCCGCTACAACCAAGCGCTCCCCCTCATAGCCTCCATCGGTACTCCTTTTGTTGAGTACCGTGGGTCTGCCGCTACAACCAAGCGCTCCTCCTCCATGGGTCTGCCGCTACAACCAAGCGCTCCCCACTGGGCTATCTGAAACGCACCGAGACGATAGATCAGCAGTCGTCAAGTCTCAGCCAGATACTAGGTCTCTGCACTCTTCTAGATCATCACCGGGAGGGTCTGATCCATGAGCTACTGGTCGATACTCCATGTATCACAATGTTCAATTAAGAAGTATCTCAATGACCGCCTCGTCATAGGGGTCTAAATGTAACAGACGGCGCGTCAGTCGGACGCCCGGTCTGTGAGTTACTAGTCTTTTCGTCCCAGGGGCTCGGTTGGTTTCGTGTGCGAACCAACCCGTCCGTATCTCGACTGTACCCCAAACTCTCAGAGGGTATACTCATAGGGACCTTTTCTCAACGTGATCACCAACGCCACTGATGGTTCGTCAAACGGACTTTTGGTCTGAAAGTTATCAGCTTTTCCGTTCTAGGGGCCCGGTTGGATTTCAAGTACAATCCAACCCGGCCACTATCCAACTGAAACCAAAACTTAGGTGAAATATGCCAAAAGTTCTATCTCATCAAGAAGAATCCAACAAAGTTGACGGCACGTCAATCGGACGTCTGGAGCTCGAGATATAAGTGTTTCTGCTCTGAGGGTCTGGTTGGTTTCATGATAGAACCAACCCGGCCGTACCCAAAGTCCTCCGAAACCCTAGGTGTAATATACCGAAACGATCATATCGATCCAAGGATCGCATCACATTTGACGGTGCGTCGATCGGATGTCTGCATCCCATGTTATGGGAAAAAGAGCGTGAAAGGTCCGGTATTAGGGGGTTCGGGCCCTGTCCGACCCGGCCCGGTACCCTCTGGGTCGGCCCGAACCGGGTCGACCCGACCTGGGTCCGGGTCTGGCCCGCTTGGGCGCGGCCCGGCCTAGCTGGAACGACCCGGCCCGGCCTGCGCGGCACGGCCCGGCCTGGGTGGCCCGGCCTGGGCGCGGCCCGGCCGAGGCGCGCGCGGCCTGGCCCTGTGGCCTGGCGGCCAGGTGGCTCGGCCGTAACGGACGAGTGTAGGGAGTGTGGGGGGGTGCGCTGCCCCCCTCCAGTTCGAAACTGCGGCCCCATGAGGGGGGCCGCTCCTGCTGGCGAGCCAGGGGTTACAACCCCCGACGCTTCTCGGAAGCCGGCCGTGCTGATTCCGCAGGACCCCACAGTCCCGCCCTCCTGCTCCGGCGTCGGCGGCCCAAAACCGGCCATCGCTCCCTGCTCCGCCGCGGCCTATGGTCGCGGCCTTGGTCCATCCGGCGCGGCGCGACGGTGCCTCGCCCCTCCGCCGCGGCCCTGCTCCAGCCGCAGTGCCTTTGTGATTCTTCGGCGCGGCGCGATGGCACCGTGGTTTAGTTCGTCTTCAACGGCACGGCACGACGGCGCCGCGCTTCTCTTCCCTTCCATTAATATTTCCCGCGCGGTGCTTCTGCACTGCGCCTCCTTACACGTGCCACAACAAAATCAAACCAACAAAGGGGAGGAGGGTCGGCCGTGTTCGTGCGGTCTGACCTCCTCCCGTTATTACTATATCAGGCGGATCAAATTGAAAGGAAGAAAGCGACGAAAGTAATCACGAACAAACAATTAAAATAAATCCCTACCTCGTCGAATTCGTTGAGCGAAGGTTCGTCACGGTACACGGTATCGCGTAGTCGATCTCTGAGGATCCGGCGTTCGTGTCGACCTTCGTCAGAGGTCGATGTTCTTTTCGTTCTTCGTGTTCTTCGTTGTGGAATAAGAACTTCAAGAACTTGAGAAAATTCTACCCAGCCTCACACAACCCAACAACTCTAATAAAATAAGAGTTTGTCTTATTTTATTTTTCAAGCCATGCATTTTGAAATTCAAAAACGAAACAATCAATTAAATGAATTAATTGCAACGTTTAAACCACCCAAATTACTAGAGGCGTTTCATAAACAGAAAAACGCAAGGGTTGACTTCCACTTAATAGGGGTGCGGGCATGTTACCTTAATTAAGGAGGGGGGTGAAGAAAAGAAACAGTGGGGCTCGTGTGGGCCCCACCTCACAAATATCCTACCTAGTGGGTAGGATATTGTGGGTATCACTCCAATCACTTAGCTTAGGTTAAACAACTTCAAGTAAAATAAAAACTGGTCGCACCATTTTTATTTTAATCCTTTACTTAACCCAAAAAAAAATTTAAAACCACACCCGAGCGTACGTAACTCCGGAAAATGTGTTTCTAAGCAATTACCAGCACTTCAATTCCATCGGTGCCCTCAGAATTTGATTCCGAGCACCGATTCAAAAGTTAGAAAAAATTCTCTCGTTCGTTCCCTGAATGTACCCGAGCTAAACTTCGGAAAATGTTTCCAGGTACACCGGGCCTCAGAATCAGGCACCGTCAGAAACTACGTACTCGTAAAATCCCAAAGAAAATTAAGAAAAAAATTTCCTTGAAATTTCCAGGTCTTTACATTACTCCCACTTCAGGGATTTACATCCCTGTAAAGCTTTAACACAAACTAGGGATACAAAAGCGGTACCGAGCACGCATCTGGGCCTTCCGCTCCCATGTGCTCACCTGGAGGTTCCCGTACTACCAGTGAAAGCACACCTGAGGAATCTACCGTCCTCGTAGGATCTTCTCCTGTCATTCCTTGATCCCCACTGGAACCTCCGTGAGGGTCACCCCATCGCCCAAGTCCATCTCCTCATGGTTGATGAAATGCGAAGGGTCGAGCTCGTATCTCCTCAGTTGAGATACATGGAAGCCGTCGTGCACCTGGTGCAACTAAGGTGGGTGGGTCAAGCGGTAAACCACCTCGCCTACCCTTCTGAGGACCTAGAAAGGTCCGTTGAACCTCAGATATAATTTATCGCCTCAGCCACATCTCTGTAACTCACGTAGAGGTGAGACCCGTAGGGAAATGTGGTAGCCATCCTCGAACTCTAGTGGTCTCCGCCTCCTATCAGCACAAGACTTTTGCCGTCTCTGAGCTATCCTCGTCCGCTCTTGGATGACTTGGACCTTTCTGGTCCTACAAGAGCTACTATGATTTCTTCTTTTCTGATAAGAGAAATCCGGTCTCATCCCCTGGATGACCCACGTTATTCACCTAATACAGTCAATCCCGACATGGATGATACTAACCCATACCAAGGATGACGTCGTAAGGCCTCGACGCTACTACCAAGAGATCCAATCGTTACTCTCGCCTCCAAGTGTTGAGTCACACTATCAACATCAGTGTGTGGTCACTGGGTCTCCTCCAGTAGGTATCTCAAAGTGAGGGTCAAGTCAACAGTTTTTAAACCAGAACCTCTTAGTAACAACATAAAGAGAGGACAAGGAGGTAAAATCCACAAGAAAGGTGTCTTTTATTACTGCAGCTCAAAGTACAAATACACACAGCATCTACAGACAAACATCAACAAAGCTAGAAGCAACATGAACAAAAGTCTCCAGGTCTGGAGCTAGTCCCGCTCATGTTCATCTACTCCCTGAGCTCCATGATCGTAGGCCTCATCTGCCTGAAGATGAGCTATCCCATGTCCACCTGTTCCCTACGATCGGGGTGGACCTCCTGGTGGTGGTGGTGACATCACTTCGAAGCGTCTTCCACCTCCAGCTGCACGGCCAGCTCCCCTGCCACGGTCTCCTGCTCCATGCAGTCCACCTCGATCGATCCTCTTCCTCTGCCTGGGAGGTCCTTCGTTCATCTTCTGGTCATCTGTTTGGCGGGTCGGACAGTCACGAGTGATGTGACCAACCCCGCCGCAGGAGTAACATTTTCCTCTCATGGTAAGTTTTTTTCCACCCCGGGTGCCTCGCACAAACTATCATGTGTCATGTGGTCGACCACCTGTAGGTCAAGTCCTCTTGGACCGCTACGTCATCTGTCTACTTCCCACTGCAGAAGACTCTGCCGCATGCCGGCTAGTGGTGGGTCCTGCTGCTGGAGACTGCTCAGCAAGGAAGCTCTCTACTAAGAGGGCTTGCTCCAACACCCCTGTCTGTGTCGGAATGCTGTGAGAAACAACTGAAGCTCTGATCTCTCGCCTAATCCCCTGCTTGAAAGTTCGGGCCCTAAAGAATGGGCCATGTACCATGTCCGTGGAATAGCGCGAGAGATCGGTAAACCTCTTTGCGTAATGGGCTATTGTCATGCTACCCTACCGCAGCTGTAGTAGCTTCTGGATGCGTATCGCACGGAGGGTGGATGGGATGAACTCTGAGAGGAAAAGGCTCTCAAAGTCCGTCCAAAGGAGAGATTCCTCGTCATGCACCTAGAGTATCAATCTCCACCATCTGCCTACTGCCGCGTGCAGGAGGCTCACTGTAAGGACCACCATAAGGTCAGCTGGTGTCCCTACCAAAAGGAAAACTCGTACAACTACCTCCAGCCAATCCACGGCTGCCTGAGGGTCTGCCGCCCCACGGAACCTGGGCGGTCACTGACGTTGAAACTCGTGCAGTGCACTAAGGCGACATGCACTGTCATCGGTTGGGGCTGGTAGCATCGGTGGATCGGCGGGTAGAGGTACCGCCTGTGACTCAGATGTCAAAGGGCCCTATACCGAGGCCTCGTCGCTCGGTGGGTTGTCGTCCCGCACAACACTCGGAACCCTAGTTGGCTATCATCGTGGGGCCATCCTGAAAGAAACAGGTGCGCCACGGTTAATACTGTATACCTGGTGAGCTGACACAAAGTAATCACAAAGAAAACTTTTAAAACACACATGCAATTAATGCTTTCGTGTATTGAGTCAGAAATCAGAAGTCATGGTCCGGGTGTACGGATACGTCGTCCACCACACCAACACTAGACTCCCTGGACTGATAACCACACTCAATACACTTAACACTATTACTTCACATAGAAGAAGGATCAGAGTCCTGAGTTATGTGGTATAACCAAACTACTCTAATACCAATTTGTCACGACCCGTCCTCGGGGCCCGTGCCGTGACTACCCCAAGCCCGCCTTCCATAGGCCAGGGCCTAGCGACTAGCACCAAAGGCGTAAATCTCGATAACTAGGAAGGCATTGCCTTTATAAAAGTAGACAAAACACCACAGAGTACAGGAGGAAGTAAAACACTAAGTAAAACTAAAACAAGCTGTGCTGAAAGTAAGGGGCCGGAAATACAAGACCAACTGTAAAGTACAAGAAAAAAGATAAAACAGACGAAAGGTGACATGCAGCTCCGGGATCATCCACCAAGGATCCTACATGAAGGGTATGTACAGATAGCGCAACTCCTGGATTGTCCACCACAGATCCTACCTGAAGGGTAGATATAGATAGCCTCCACAACTCTTTCGCCCGTCAACCTCCTCCGAGTGTCACCTCGTCGTGAATTCCACCACCGGATACTATCTCGTCATGAGGTCCACCTATGGGTACCTTCCAGTCCTCAAACACTCGGCCTCTTCTGCACTCCTCGTCATCTACAACCAACACAACGAGGTGTGGGCATAGCCCGTGCAGGGGTGAGTATAACGATACTCAGTAGGGACCCCGAGACCCTCAAGGTCTCACTAAATCCAACATGGATAACCACAAAGAAGATCTAAACAGATAACCTCTACTTATATATATTCCCACACATATACCCAAGTTATCAAGTAACCCATCTCAATCATGTGAAAACACAAAGATTATGAAATCAACGGATAACCACTACCTAGTTATATGCCCATACATATACCTAAGTTATGAAGTGACCCATCTCAATCATGATGTAAACACAAAGGTCAAAGACTCAGCTCAACCAGGATTTTATTCATGATGTCGAAACCACGGCTGCTGGAGAACTCCTCCTCTGTTGAGTACAGTGGGCATGCCGCTACAAACAAGCGCGCCCCACTAACCTTGGAATACTGTAGTACTCCACTTGTTGAGTATTGTGGGCCTGCTGCTACAACCAAGCGCTTCCCACCATGGGTCTGCCGCTACAACCAAGCGCTCTCCCTCATAGGCTCCAGAGGTACTCCTTCTGTTGAGTAATGTGGGTCTTCCGCTACAACCAACCGCTCCTCCACCGTGGGTCTACTGCTACAACCAAGTGTTCCCCATCATAGCCTCTAGAGGTACTCCTTCTGTTGAGTATTGCGGGTCTATCGCTACAAACAAGTGCTCCTCCGTCGTGGGTCTGCCACTACAACCAAGCGCTCCCCCTCATAGCCTCCAAAGGTACTCCTTTTGTTGAGTACCGCGAGTCTGCCGCTACAACCAAGTGCTCCTCCGCTGTGGTTCTGCCGCTACAACTAAGCGCTCCCCATTGGGCTATTGGAAATGCACCGAGACGATATATCAGCAGTCGTCAAGTCTCATCCAGCTACTAGGTCTCCACACTCTGCTAGCTCATCACCGAGAAGGTTCGATCCATGAGATACTGGTCGATACTCCAACTATCACAAAGTTCCACTAAGAAGTATCTCAAGGACCGCCTCTTCGTAGGGGTCTCAACGCAACAAACGACGGGTCAGTCGGACACCCGGTCTGTGAGTTACTAGCCTTTTCGTCCCAGGGGCCCGGTTGGTTTCGTGTGCGAACCAACCCAGCCATATCTCGACTGTACCCATAACTCTCATATGGTATTCTCATAGGGACTTTTTCTCAACGTGATCACCAATTCCGCTGACGGTCCGTCAAACGAACGTCCGGTCTGAAAGTTATCAGTTTTTCCGTTCGAGGGGCCTGATTAGATTTCGGGTACAATCCAACCCGGCCGCTATCCAACTGCAACCAAAACTCAGGATAAGTATGCCAAAAGTTCCGTCTCTTCAAGAGGAATCCAAAAAAATCGACGGGATGTCAATCGGACGTCCAGAGCTCGAGATATAGGCGTTTTCGCTCCGAGGGACCGGTTGGTTTCCTGATGGAACCAACCCGGCCGTACACAAAGTCCTCTGAAATCCTGAGTGTAATATACCGAAATGACCGTCTCGATCCAAGGATTGCATTGCAGCTGAAGGTGCGTCAATCAAAGGTCTGAAGCACAAGTTATGGGAAAAATACCGTGATAGGTCCGGTATGAGGGTGTTTGGGCCCGGTCCGACCCGGCCCGGTACCCCCTGGGTCGGCCCAAACCTGGTCGACCCGACCCGAGTCCGGGTCTGGCCCGCTTGGGCGCAGCCCGGCCCAGCCTGGGCGCGCTCGGCCTGGCCCGGTGGCCAGGCGGCCAGGTGGCTCGGCCGTAACGGCCGAGCGTAGGGGGTGCGGGGGGGGGGGGGGGGGGGGGGGGATGCACCCCGCCAGTTCGAAACCACGGCCCCCATGAGGGGGGCTGCTCCTGCTGGCCAGTCAGGGGTTACGACCCCAGGCGCTTCTCGGAAGCCGGACGACCCGGCTGTCCGGTCGTGCTGCTGCCGCAGGACCCCACGGTCCCGCCCTCCTTCTCCGGTGCCGGCGGCTAGAAACCGGCCACCGCTCCCTGCTCCACCGCGGCCTATGGTCGCGGCCTTGGTCCGTCCGGCGCGGCGCGACGGCACTGCGCCCCTCCACCGCAGCCCTGCTCCGGCCGTAGTGCCTTTGTGATTCTTCAGCGCGACGTGACGGCGCCGCGGTTTAGTTCGTCTTTAACGGCGTGGCGCGATGGCGCCGTGCTTCTCCGCCCTTCCTTTAATATTTCCCGCGTGGTGCTTCGGCACCGCACCGCCTTAAACGTGCCGCAACAAAATCAAACCAACAATGGGGAGGAGGGTCGTCCATGTTCGTGTTGTCCGACCTCCTCCCGTTATTGCGATATCAGGCATCTCAAATTGAAAAGAAGAAAGCGACGAAAGTAATCATGAACAAACAATTAAAATAAACCCCTACCTCATCAAATTCGTTGAGCGAAGCTTCGTCGTGGAATTTCTCATCGCGGAAGAAGGCGTCGCGGATGGAGAGGGTCGTTGGAGTCGCGGTACACGGCGTCGCGTAGTCGATCTCCGAGGATCTGGCGTTCTTGTCAACCTTCTTCGTAGGTTTGCGTTCTTCATGTTCTTCGAGTTCTTCGTCGAGGAAGAAGAACTTCAAGAACTTGAGCAAATTCTCCCCAGCCTCACACAACCCAACAACTCTAATAAAATAAGAGTTTGTCTTATTTTATTTCTCAAGCCA
Organism: Viscum album; assembly: GCA_963277665.1. Taxonomy (NCBI): domain Eukaryota; kingdom Viridiplantae; phylum Streptophyta; class Magnoliopsida; order Santalales; family Viscaceae; genus Viscum; species Viscum album. Next base: position 498,377,279 of record OY728132.1, read on the forward strand.
TGCGTTTTGAAATTAAAAAATGAAACAGTCAATTAAATGAATTAATTGCAACATTTAAACTGCCCAAATTAATAGAGGCATTTCATAAACAGAAAAACGCAAGGGTTGACTTCCACTTAATAGGGGTGCGGGTGCGTTACCTTAATTAAGGAGGGTTGAAGAAAAGAAATGGTGGGGCTCGTGTGGGCCCCACCTCAAAAATATCCTACCTAGTGGGTAGGATATTTTGGGTCCCACTCTAATCACTTAGCTTAGGTTAAACAACTTCAATGAAAATAAAAACTGGTCGCACCATTTCTATTTTAATCCTTTACTTAACCCAAAAAAAATTTAAAAACCACACCCGAGCAAACAAAACTCCGGAAAAGGTGTTTCTAAGCAATTACCGGTGCTGCGATTCCATCAGTACCCTTGGAATTCGATTCCGAGCACCGGTTCAAATGTTAGAAAAAACCCGCTCATTTGTTCACTGAACGTACCCGAGCTAAACTTCGGAAAATGATTCTGGGCACACCGGGCCACAGAATCAGGCGCTGTCAGAAACGGCGTACTCGTAAAATCCCAAAGAAAATTAAGAAAAAAATTTCTTTGAATTTTCCAGGTCTTTATAGTAAAAAGTACAATGTTTGGAAAATAACTGGAAGATCCCTTTTAAATATTTTTATAGAAACTCAAAAATGGGTAAAAATTAATTTAAAACATAATTTTAGAATAGTAAAAACATTATTTAAAACAATTTAAAGAATATATGAACATGGAAGAAAAATAATCATGACCGAATAGAAAAATGAAGTCATATTTCCTTAAAGAAAGTCTTTCAGAATTTTGAGTATTGTGAAATGGGAAAATGAAATGAAAGCTTATAATTTATCTAAATAACTATGGTAGAAGAAAATACTTATGTTTTTTGATATATATAATATAATTTCATTTTCATAAATTTAAGCATAAACAATCCCAGTAAAAAGTGATATTATAAAATAAAACTATTATTGCTTCAGTAACTTTTGAATCATAAATCCCATGAAAGAAATAACATTAAATGAAACATTAAATAAAATTAATATAAAGATATTCATGATATAAAATATCAAATATGTGGTATATACACCACATTAAATAAATTGTAATGAACCAAAGTTTTATCAATGAAATTCCCTTCTTATAATTATGTCATATAGTATAAATTACATTAAATCACATAAAGAACACAATATAAACATTATAAATGAATAATGAATGAAATAAGAAGTATTTAAAGAATTTAAGGAACCTATAGCAATGCAATGGTAACTTGACCTTTGGAATAGTAACGTGGCCCTTATGAATAGTAAACCGATCAATGGAATAGTAACCACACCTATTGAATTATAAATAAAATTTAATCATCCTATAAATAGTAATATGATATAACTATATCATGCTATAAGTATATAAATATTTTAAAATTTATAAATTAAGTGTCGGTATAATTGTAAGCCATAAATATTAAATTACAATTTTATGATTAATTAAATAATTTAAAAGAAACTTTATTTTCATAAAATGTGTTTATAATTTATTTTATTGATTTATTATTATTATAATATACTTTAATGAGACCTTAGTAAAATTTTCAAAGTCATATAGAATGAGTTAAAATTTTAAGATCTATATTTTTTGAATAAATTATGATTTTATTTAAAAAATAAATTTCTCATATTTAGAAAATTATTTTCATAAAATTAAGTTCATTATTGAATATTATATGTTGTAAAATGGTTAGGTTTTGTTTGGATTTCTCTAAAATACATGAATTTTTGTGAATAGTAAAATATGGTAATTTATAGTATATATAAATTATAAGTTAAATGAACTGTTCATTGACTCGTGGTTTATGTAATAACCATTGGTTCAAACTCACATTATATAAATACTATATTTAGTATCAATAATAAACAATATTTCTTTTCTTGAGAAAAATAAAAAACTAATGAATTAAATAATGAGAAAACACCCCTCTCCACCACTATAAATACCACCCCTCACCCCTCTTCTCCTCAAACCTCTCAAGACATTATCCTTGTTCAAATTATACCAAATACTATTCCCAAACCTATTAACCATATCTAATAGCTTTTGGTATTTAAAAAAGACCAAAATCATTTCAATAAGGAGGTTCTCAAGAAGAAACAATCAAGAGGTAAGACCCTCTTCCTTTTCTTTTAATTTATTTTCATGTTCCTTTTTTTTATTTTTCTCTCCTCACCTATCCTCATGAAAATGGTATGATAACTCCATTACCTTACATATACTATAATTTTTTTATCATAATGTAATAATTCATCATTATTTCGCTTTCCCCCTCCTTTTATACTAAGACTGAAGACATCGTCCATGAGGTGTTGATTTACCACCTTCATGGATGATGTGCTTTCATATTTAAATTACACATTAAAATATGGTCATGATACCATTTTTATGGTTGAACCATATTATAATATTTTTATTATGTATTATTTAATTTTTTGGAATTATTTAGTACACATGATATTAATTTATTAAAAAAATGAGTTCGTTGTGATTGAAAACTACCAAAATATACCCAAACAATTATCATTAACTATTTATCTAATGATTAATCATCATGACATAAAAATAATTGATATATTAGAAAACTTTAACCATTTTAGGATCATTAATAACATATAAGTTCAATTATGGATAATTACCCCCACTTTATATGACCTTTCCTACATTTATACATGTAAACCGATCATGAAGACCATGGAAACCAAAGCTCCAAAATGATGAAATTGAATCTCTTGACCCATCAAAAAGGCCTTAAATTAAATTAATGAAGTTTTAATAAATAAAATAAATGTACAAATGGTTTTTGAATTATTAATTAATTAATCAAATTTTATTATCTTGGACATTAATATCAAGTGAAGAACACCTTCGAAATCAATGTAAGAGATGCTACTCGAACCTCTATTATTCCATCTGGTTATTATTTTTCTCTTTTTACCCAAACTAAATTCTATTTTATTTTTGTAAAAATATTCTAAATTTTGTGAATATTTTCCAAAATCATGTATCAATATCCTTTTAAACTTCTTTTTCAAGGATATACATGTTTTTAAAAGATTCACTACTCAATTCTACCTGATAAGAAAGCCCGGTTTAAGGTACCTTCATGAATTATTAATCAATTTAAAGTGCACTCTATAATCTATTTTAAGCCACCATTATTTTTATAATATCACTTATTTTATTATGAAAACAATATTAGTTCACCTCAGGTTTTATATAAAATATTATTTCTTTTTCTTCTTTAAATGATCTTTAATTGTTTCCTTAAACTGAACTAAAATGTTAAATTCTAAAGTTTCTTAAATAATATTTTTACATGTTATCACTTCAGTTTGAAGTCACTATTCATTTTATATGAATATTTTAATTTTTTAATGTCCATGTATGATTTAATTACTTTCTTTCATTGACACTTTTATGATATTCCAATTTATTATTCTTTGTGACATGATTATGATACCCAATTCCTTCCATAGGTAACCCTTATATTTATGTTTTATTTCTTATGTATGATTATTTATATGGAAAACACATTCATGAACATGTTATGATGTTTGAACCAAATAGATCACCAATTCATTGGTTATTTTTTAGGCTCACGAGACATTTTGTGCAACGATCTTGGAGGTTTGTCTTGACTCATGCTCTTCTATGCATAACGAGCCTTGAATCATGCTCCTATATATGAAATGTTCCTTGACTCATGCTAAAGTCATGTTTTATGTTACTTCCACATTACTATGAATCCATTATTATATGATTCCATGTTATTATTTATTAGGTTTAATCACGTTCCTTTCCTTTTTATATCATTATGTTATGCCTTCTAACCCATGGGATATGATTTATTTTAATGTTTATTCCCTTACTGAGATTTATTATTCATCCATTTGCTCATGTTATACCTAGTTTATCCAATGAATATGTAAGGGATCAAAGGAAATTTAGGAGCTCTTAATATATGATAAATAAAGAAATGTTTTATTAAGTCTCGTTTTTTCAATTTTATCTACTTAGTCTTATAAGACTCTAGAATTTATGATCAATGGATTGAACTTTGATGTTTAATTATGCTTAAAAAAATGTAATGATACGTTTAAAATGATAGGGTTTCTATAGTATGTATCATAGGGAAATTTTAGTTATTTTGGGATACTAGGAATAAAACACTTTTGTAAGAACCCTAGGTATAAGACTAAGTACGAGAAAACATACCTAAATTTTGGTTAGTATAGAGTAAGTGGTTTATCAATAAAATACATGACTATCTGGATAATACAAGTGGTCGTGGTTCTGGCATAGATGTTCTTAGGAGTAACAAATTTGAGATTGTGTTCTGGTCCTGACTTAGGGTAACCTGGTACACGACAATGGGCCTTACTACGTACCTATTTTAACACTCTTGGGGGATATGATTTGGTAAATTCATAAGCTCATTACAAACCAGTATTAAGGGATAAAAGAAAATTCCCATAAGAATATATGTTAGGAAATAGATCGTGAGTAACCTAGATTTAAACCTAGGTAATCACATGTTAGGATATACTTTTTCTTTAAAAGTTTATCCTTTTATATTTAAAGTTTATTTTTTATGATTATTAGATATGTATTGAAGCCCCATAATTGAACATTATTTTTCTTAGTTAATGGAGGGAAGTATAATAACATTTTCCAACAATCAATGTGATAGGGATTATGAAGATTTCCAAAATGAAATACCAAATATGATGGGAAAGGGTGGTCAAAACTTCATGATAGTACTTTCTCAAATAGCTCAAGTTATCAATAATAACTTGAATTGTGTGTAACTCTATCCTTCTCCTAAAAGAGAGTATGTTTTCATCAAATACTTCATAAAACAAAGGCCTCCCATGTTTAGAAGACCTTATGATACCCTCTTTATAGAAAAATTGATTAACTCCATTGAAAAAAGATTCTCTATCCTCAAATGCTCATAGGAAGAGAATGTTGTGTTGGTGGTCTATCATTTTGATGGGTAAGATGATCAGTGGTGGAAATTGATCAAAAATTTGATTCTTAAGGAGGAAATTGATTCCATGGATTGGTAGGAATTCAAGAAAATATTTTTCAATAAATATTTTCCCTGAACCCTCCATCTCAAGATGTAAAGATAGATCCTAGGACTTAAATAGAAGGAATATGATTCTATCAGATTGGCAAGAGAAAAAATTACAAGGATTGCAAGATTCGCCTCCATCTTTGTCATGAACACTGAAACCAAGGTGGATTGCATCTTTAGCGGACTAAAGTCAAGTCTATGTAAAGTGATAGTGATCCAAGTCTTTGACAGTTATGGGGATATTGTCTGTTGTTCCCTCAAGGTTGAAATGGATATCGGAGACTCTCAATGGTCTTGTGGGACTAGTGGAAAAAAGAGGAAAATAGTGTCTAATATGGTGTGATCAGTAAATAAATCCCATGATGGAAAAAATACTGAATATACCACATGTCAAAATTGTGTGAACAATCATCCTGGGAACTATCTAAAGGGAACTCGAAAATGATTCAAATGTGGAAGAATGGGGCATATAGGAAAGAACTACATAAGAGATATAGAGAATTAAACTAACGTGGAAGAGTAAAGGAATGTTCATATCAACGATTAGTTAGTAGTGTAGTTTTTAAACTATAAGGAACATGGTTATTTTGTGACCCAATTCCCTAAGCCAAGGGTTGTTAAAGGAAATCAACAACAACCTCCAAGGTAATAAGGAAGGGATTCTGCTATCACTACTTCTGATGTAGAGTCGGACAATGATGTGGTGACAGGTGCCCTAGTTATTCATTCAAGAATAGTGAATTTACTATTTGATTATGGTTCTACACATTCTTTTATATCTTTTAAGTTTATTATAAATATTCAAACACCACCTAAAAATTTGGATGTTGAGTTATATGTGAGAACAATTAACGGGTCAATTATTGCATCCAATGTACATAACTCTTCATCAGTTAATGTTTGGGGACTGAACCTCCCCAAAAATCTTGTCATACTCCCTTCGGTATATTTTTATTATATTTTGGGCATGAACTAGATATAATTATATAAATGTGACATAAAATATAAGTAAAGGGAGATCACTCTTTATATCCTGAAGCATCCTATAATTCTTTACAAGTGTAAGGATAAAGACGATTCTTCTTTAAAATCATTGTCTCAGGTGTGGATATTTTTTCCTTATGAGCGAGCATATCTTAATCAAATAATTGAGATAAAGGAGGTGATCATGCTCAAAGACAATCCCATCGAGATGGATTACACTAATTTACTTCCTAAATAATGGACTGGTCTTCCACCTAACTGAGAAGATGAATTCTCAATTGAGCATGTTCCTAGATAATTTCCTATATCAATGAAACATTATAGATTTTCCAAAATTGTGTTAGAAAAATAAATAATTAGTTAAATTATAATCTAGAAGAGTTTTTTATACGCCCGGGTGCTTCACCATGGGTTGCACCAATCCTCACTGTCAAGAAAAAGGATGGATCAATATGAATTTTCATTGATTATAATGAGCTCAATAAAATATTGATAAAGAACAAGTATCCCCTTTCTCTGATAGATGACTTGTTCAATCAGCTATGTGGGTCTAGTTATTTCCCTAAGGTGGAGCTTCGGTCGGGGTATCACCAATTAAAGGTGAGGAAGGAAGATATTCCCAAGATGATCCCTATAATGAGGTATGGAAACTATGAGTTAATAGTGATTCCCTTTAGACTCAATAATTCTCAAAAAAAATTAATTTATTTAATGAATAGATTATTTAGAGATTACCTCAAAAAAATTCTGGTAGTCTTTATCGATGATATTTTAATATACTACAAGAGAATGGAGGAACATGAGAATCATTTGAATACTGTGTTGAATACATTATGAAGGAAGAAACTATAAAAAATTTATAGCTAAGGTGAGTTCTTGATGGAGGAAGTGTAATTATTTGGGAATGTTATCATCAGTAAAGGAATATATGTGGACCCTTCCAAGATAAATGCAATTAAATACTGTCCCAGGAACAAATCTATAACATATATCCACATATTTCTAGGTCTATATAAGTATTACTGATGATTTTTAAATAACTTATAATTCTTTTCAAATCCAATAAAAATATAAGATGTAGGGGAGTGAATTTTTTCTAGACTCAAGAATGTGAGGAAATCTTTAAGGATCTCAAAAAGATGATGATCATTGTGCTAGTACTCACACTCCTTGAAAGTGGAGAACACTTTATGTTATAAGGTGATTCTTAAAAGAAATTATTAGGATGTTTACTGATTAAAAATGATAAATTGATATCATATTCCCCAAAGAAGTTGAAAATTCATTAGAAAAACTATCTGATGCATGATCTGGAGTTGGTGGTTGTGATCTTCACGTTGAAAATATGGCAGAATTATCTCTATGGGGAGATGTGTAAGATATATACTGATCAAAAAAGTATCAAATATATATTAACATGGAAGGAGCTTAATATGAACCAAAGAAGATAGTCAGAGCTCATAATGGACTATGATTAATCATTCCACTACTTTATTGGTAAGGAAAATAAGGTGGAGGATTCTCTAAGTAGAAATTATCTTACATCTTTATCAAAGATGAGAATTGAGAAGGATCCAATATTCTTAGACTTATAAATGATGGACATGGGAATCATTAAGGAATGAACATTATCAATCCTTTATCAAATGATTTCTTAACTTTACCTTGTAGATAAAATAAAGGATTCTCAAAGAAATGATGTGGAAATTCAAAAAAATATGGAAGATATCAAGAATGGGAAATCCTCTGAGTTCAAGATCGGTGAGGATGGAGTCGTAATATTTGGTTCAGGACTTTGTGTACCATCTGATACAGAGATAAAGAAAGAAAATTTGAGTTACGTACATAGCTCAACCTTCTATATTCACCCAGGGAGAACAAAGATGTATCAAGATATTCGAGAGAACTTTTGGTGGGACAATATGAAAAAGTAGATCATTAAATATACATCAAAGTTCCTGGTATGTCAGAAAGTGAATGATGAAAGAAAAAAGTATAAAGGGATGATGCCACCATTACCTATACCAACATTGAAATGGGAAAATCACCATGGAAATTTTCACTGTAAATCCAAATAAATCCATAGGAAACAATGTTATATGGGTTACTATAGATCATCTTACAAAGATAGCTCATTTATTACAGTTAGAGAGAACTTCTCGCTGGATCAACTTGCATATATATACATCAAATAAGTGGTAAGGTTGTATTGAATTCCATTATCTATTGTATCTGATTGAGATCTGAGATTCACCTCTAAGTTCTAGAAAAGACTCTAACAATCTCTAATCACTGAGATGAACTTCAGTATGTACTATCATCCTCAAACTGATGTCCAATCTGAGCGTACTATTTGGACACTAGAAGAAATGTTGAGAGTTTGTTCAATAGACTTCAAAGGAGGATGAGATCGACATCTACCACTAGTTTAATTCTCTAAAAAAAGAGTTTCCACTTGAGCATCCAAATGGATCTATATGAATCATTTTATGGGAAAATGTGCATAACACCATAATGTTGGGATGAATTTGCTGAAAGTAATATTCTAAGACCTGAAATGGTCCAATAAATGGTGGAGAATTTGAAAACCATTCAACAGTACATCAAGGCTGCCCAAATTTGACAAAAGTGTTTTGTATACAATCTTGGACAATACTATAAATTTAATTTTAGAGACACGGTATTCCTCCACATATCTCAATGGAAGAGGGTCATGATATTTGATAAGAAAGGGAAGCTATTTCCCAGGTACATCGGCCCCTTCTAGATCCTTAATCATGTCAGAGAAATAGTTTATTGACTAGAACTTCCCCCAACCATGCCTAAAGTACACGATGTATTCCATTTATCCCTCTTAAGTAAGTACATATTGGATCCTTCACATTTACTAACTTTATAGGTGGTAAAGTTGTAGAATGGTCCTTCTTATGAGGAGTATCTAGTGAATATCTAGGATCATAGAGATAAAGTTCTACACAACAAGACTAATCACCTGGTAAAGTACTATAGAAGAAATATAAGTACAAAGAGAAAACATGGGATCCAATGTAAATGATGAAGGAAAAGTACCCACACCTGTTTTCAACTTATAATGTAAAATGAAATTTCAAGGATGAAATTTCATAAGGGGGGGGGGAAATGTGATGAACTAATGTTTTATCAATTAAAATTACCTTCTTATAATTATTTCATATAGTATAAATCACATTAAACCACATAAAGAACACAATATAAACTTTATAAATGAATAATTAATGAAATAAGAATTATTTCAATAAATTAAGAAACCTATAGTGATGAAATAGTAACTTGGCCATTGGAATAGTAATGTGACCCTTGTGAATAGTAAACCAAGAAATCGAATAGTAACCTCACCTAGGAAAGTATAAATAAAATTTAATCATCTTATAAATGGTAATATTGTATAATTATATCATAGTATAATAAAATACATATTTCTAAAGTTATTAATTAAGTGTTGGTATTTTTGTAATTCATAAATATTAAATTCAAATTTATGATTAATTTAATAATTTAAAAGACAATTTATTCTCATAAAATGTATTCATAAATTAGTATATTTATTTATTATGATTATACGATAATTTTATGATACCTTATTTAATTTTTCAAAGTGATATAAGATCAGTTATAATTTTTAAATCTTTATTTTTTGAGTAAATTATGATTTTAATTAAAAATTAAATTTCACATATATAGAAAATTATTTTGAGAAAATGAAGTTCATTTTTTTAATTGTACACATTGAAAAAAAAAATTAGGTTGATTTTTTGGGATTTTTCTGAAATACATGAATTTTTGGTTAATTGTAAAATACAGTAATTTATGTTATATATACATTATAAGTTAAATGAACTATTCATTGAGTCATGGATGATGTAAGCACAATTTTTTCAAACTCAAATGATATAATTACTGTATTTTGTATCAAGAATCAATACTATTTTTTATCTTGAGAAAAACAAAAAACAAATGAATTAAATAATGAGAAAACACCCCTCTGCTCCACTATAAATACCACCCCTCACCACCTTTTCTCTTCACACCTCTCAAGCCATGAGTTGTAAGAACCTGGTTCTTATTCTTGAGGTACGAGTTTCTTCATTTCCATTTTCATTTAAGATTTTTGAGAAAATAAGGAAAATGGGAAAAACTCCCAAATTTTTTGGCTACAACCCGTGTACTTTTCCACAAACCGTGAACTTTGGCCGTGTGGGATGGGTACATAGGGCATATAGGCCTATCAGTGATGAAGGGTGTAAAAACCGACTACACACTACGTACTTAGTATTTACACTCCGTGTAATCAGTCGGTAGGTGAATAGTAAAGTGGTGGAAGTAGCTGCCAGAAGAGCGACAGTACACGCTGTGTACCCAAGAATATATTCCATGTACTGATGTCGATAGATGAAAAGTCCAGCAATGAAAAGTAGCCACCAGAGGAACAGTTAAAAATGAAAAGTACACGATGTGTACTTGAGAGTACACAACATGTAGTTTGTTTTTTGCATAAAACGGGCAGTAGCCTCCTCTTTCGATAGAGGGATATTATGACGTTATAAGAGTGTTAGAGAGAGGGATGGAGATTGGAGGAGCTCCTGATCGTCCAATGGAACTCGGATTCCTTTGCTGATGGTCTCGATTAAACTACATGGGTGAGTTCATCTCTCTTATTGAACCCTTCCTTCCAATTATTTCCCAAAGGAATGTTATTTGGGTTTTAATGCGTTATCATTCTTCCCAGATCTACGTTGTTCTCGAACGTTTCAGAAGGCATTGTTTGCATATATCTATCAGTGGAGATCTAGGTTGGTGGCCTGATGTTTAATTCCAACTGTCGTGTGGTTTTTGAGTACTGTTGTGCTACGTGCCCGTTTTTGGGGTGTCGTATGGCTGAGGCATTGATTAATTAAGATATCTAGAATTGCATAGATAATCTGATGATCATTATAAACTATTGTTTGGGATCCTTTCTTGGATCCAGGGCCACCCCGTGGGTGCGGTTCCCTTATTTAGCCATTTGGCCAGCATACCCAAGGGTATGCCATGATTTTAGAATGCATTGAGTTTTCTTGAGTGAAAATGGGTATAATTGTTTGCTTGTGTGTTGGGATTGGCCCGGTTTCTTTTTAATCCTGAGGGCAGTGTTTCTCATGCCTGAGGGAAAGTGTTTGTTTAGCCTGATGACAGTGTTTTTTTAGCCTGAGGGCATTGTTCTATTTAGACTGAGGGAAATGTTTCATATGTCTAAGGAAAATACCTCCATTAATAAGGGAAATACCACGTGCCTGAGGGCAATATTCATTATGCCTATGGGTAATCACCTGCGAGTTTCGATTCTGATTACCTGAGGGTAAGGATTTTCATGTCTGTGGACAATGTTTACTTTGTATATTCACTGTGGTGATATATTCTATTGAACCTTCCAAGATAAATAACAAGATTAGAATTAATAAATGAATAATAAAATGTAACTTTAACTGGTAGTGATAGTTACTTTTGATTACTTCTTAGTTACTTCATTTTATTATTGCACATAGATATATCACATTTTCACTGATAGTTGGGCACGAGCCTTTGGTTGTTGCCTACTGGGATTTATTTCTCACACCCTATTTGGGTCATGTCTTGGGACCAAATATATTATATTTTTGTAGGTGTAGATAGGGGAAAGGGAACCTATACAGTTACTTGATTGTTGCAGATGAGTAAGAGCGCATGGGACCAAGCCTAGGCCTGTGATGCTGTTGAGTTCCTGCTATGTTGTTTTATTCTACTTTCCTGTATTTTTACCTTTTATTGTATTGTTTTAGATTGTAGTGTATATTGTTTTGGCTTCATTTTTAGACCTGGGGACATATTCCATCATTATATATGACAATTGTCCTTTTCCTTACTTTAGTACTGTGTCTATTTCAGTATTGGTATTGTTTACTACTTCTGATGTTGTATGTTCCTATTTATTTCAGCTATGCTACACTTCGACACATGAGGGAATAATTTCCCCACAATCAGTCCTTGGCCCTCACAGCTAGTTGGCAGCCACTGGCGTTTGAGGAAATGCGCTTGAGGTCATGTGACCAACTGGGTTAGGGGCACTCGTTGTATGGAACATGGATCCGGGACATTACAAAGTGGTATCAGAGGATTTCTTTTCTTTGACTTACTATTTAGACCCTATATTCAGGGATAGGAAGAATAGGTATTTGGTAATAAGCCTTGCCCGGGAGTAGCTAGCCCGTGTACAGGGAAAATTTAATCTACCTCATGTTGCAATTGTACTAATATTGCACTTTACAGTTGATCTACTTTTTACCATTGGGTGATGCACTTGTGGTGTGTTGTTTATATTTTTATACCTAAGATTGATTTAGTTGCAACCCAGTGAGATGAGGGTATGCCATCTCATTCATCATTTAGGAAAATGTTTGAATCACATGCCATGTATAGTTTTTGGGCCATGTAGGTGCATTAGAAATTGCATGTTGTTGTGATATATGTTGTGATAGAAAACACATGTTGTTGTGATAGATGCCTTGGTAAAACACCTGCTATTTGATAGGGTATTGTTATGTGAGGTTTTTTAGAATGAACGCCAAACTTTGGTTCTTAAGGAGTATAGACCCTCATTGACCGGAATTTAGTGGATCATTTACCTGATACTTTGTTATAACATGTATAAGATTCCAAGCTTTGATTCGTGGGGAGTATGGGCCCTCACGGATCAGAATTTTGCACTTAGGTGTTGGTTTTAGTGTTTTTCTGGGCTCCAGAGATATTTATAAGGCCAACTGTCTGGAAAAACCCAGAATACATGCCGTGTAGTTTTGACTACACGTTATGTACTCTTCTGTTCAAGAAGAAATTAAAAAAATTTAAGTACATGCCATGTACTGTAAGTACACGCCATGTAGTTTCTACCTGTGTCATAAGCCGAGTGGGAAGAAACACGGGATAGTGAAACCTTGAGGGAACACATCGTGTACCAGTTATACATGTCGTGTTGTGTTGAACATGTGTCTGTCGTGTAATTAACAACACGGGCGGAGAAATCTGAGTTTATACATGTCGTGTCAATGACTAACACGCCATGTAGTTTAACCTGGGGATCTGGCCATGTAACTAACAAACACGGGTCGGTGTTACCTTTTCTTAAATACATCATGTACCTGAGGGACACTCTATGTAGTCTTGACCGGTGAGAGGCCATGTGGACTTGGCTGTGTGGATAGGGAAACAGGGTGGTGTACACGCCGTGTGCAGGTGTAACATGCCGCGTAGTGTCAGCCAACTAGTCGTTCGTGTCACTAACAACATGGTAAGTTGGAATCTAATCCGTACACGCCGTGTCTATCGGGAACAGGCCGTGTAGTGTGAGCTATGTACCCGGCCGTGTAACGGACAACACGGGTCAGTGAATCTCATCTAGTACATGTCGTGTAGTCTCCATCAAAAGAGAGCCATGTGGCTAAGCCATGTAGAAGGACTTGGGCAGGGGAAGAAACTTCAAGTACACACTGTGTGTTTGGACAACACGCCATGTGTTTGGGGTGTTACACGACCAGTTCTGGCAGAGGTACATGCCCATGTAAAAGGATTACGAGAACACACCATGTAGTTATTATACACGTCATGTAGTCCGGTTTTATAAAAAATGAATGTTTTATGTTCCCTGTTCCCTTCTTATGTTGCTAGTTCTTGATCATTGATGATCATATCTAAGGCGTGTGTTTGACCTTGTCGAGTCATGCCACCAAGACTAACACGATTTGTTCTCCAGGAGAGCATCAATGATTATACTCCAGTGATGGTAGGTCATGGGATACCAATGGATCCACCAGTAGATCTAGATGTGGTTCCAACCGTTATACCGGACACGAGCAATGATGCGCATTTCCGTGAAGGCTTCATTCGGTTCATGAAAACCTTCCAGGGAGCACTGCTGGCTTCCATATCTATGGAAGAGTTGACACAGATTTTCCAGCAGCAACATCTGCCTACATTTATAGGGGATAGTAGACCATAGGCTGTGGAGTCTTGGTTGGGTTCTATGAAGGCTATTTTCGAGCATTTGGAGACACCTCTAGGGAGGAGGGTCAAGATTGATACATACATGTTGTGTGATTCCGCTAAGAGATGGTGGGATGTTACCACCCAGACTGAGCATCACAGAGACATGGCGTGGGAATATTTTTATATAGTATTCTAGGAATTTTTATTCCAAGAGACGCTGATGGAATATTGAGCTCAAGAGTTTATGAATCTGCAACAGGGAGCTATGTTAGTGATGGACTATTCTGCCTGATTCACTGAGCTACAGCGCTTCGCACATGTTCTGGTAGAAGATGAGGCATTGAGGGCTCGACACATTGAGTATGGTCTTTGGTGTGACATCTAAGAATTGTTGAATGTTTTCAGGATGCCTATAGTACATACTATTGTGAACCAGGTACTAATTACCGAGCAGAACCTGTTGGAAGCTAGTGGGGAAGGCTAGGGCGGTTCGGCACTAGTTTCTGGTACTATTTCTACTAGTAAGAGGAAGAGGCATATGAATTTCTCTCACGGTGTTAGTAATTTCCAGAGGAATTTTTCAGGTGGCCAGGTGATGTGCTACCAGTGCGGTAAAGAGGAGCACAAGAGACCTCAATGTCCATGTGACCTAGTGGAGTGCAGAGCTTGCAGCAAGATGGGTCATCTACAACGCTTTTGTAGGGTGTTTCCACGAGTGGCTAGTGAGAGTGGTTTTGTATAGACTCCACGTGTGGGAGCAGGGCCAATAACTTCTTACCAGTCAGGTAATTGGGATACGTCAAGGCATTCAGGATGAGGTGGTGGTCATGGTCATGGTAGCAAGACACCAGGATCTTGGAGACAGCAGGGCAGGTCATCTCAGGGTAGCCAGGCTATGTCGCAGGGTCACGGCACTGAGTAGGCATATACAGTGAAACAGACCCAACATGTGCAGGATCTCGGACCTTCCACTATCAGAGGCACTATTCTAGTTGATTATGTCTTATCTTCAGTACTTTTTTATACGGGTTCTACACAAAGATTTATATCTATTCCTTTTGTAGAGAGCTTTGGGCTCTGTGTTTCTTCTTCTTCTGATTTATGATTCTAGACACTCTATTGGGGATTAGAACGGCCGGCGTGCGTCAGTGTAGGGAGTTCCACCTAGAGTTTGGTGGGTGTAACTTTTTTTGGGACCTCTATGTCTTAGAGATAACAGGATATGACGTCATTCTCAGAATGGATTGGTTGGTACCCTTTCAATCCTTTGTATATTTCTATCGTCATAGGGTGAGTTTCACGTCACCAGTGGGCGGAGAGTTTCTATACAAGGGTGAATGGGATGTCCAGGCGAGCTGAGCTAGACCCTAGCATTGTGGGCATGGTGGAGTGACATCCTAGATTGTAAGATTATATCTGGATGACCAAGGAGCTTGTCAGAAGGATTTACCTCCAGTAGTTGATTGTTTTAGGGATGTCTTCCCAGACGACTTTTCAAGTCTACCTCCCAAGAGAGAGGTGTAATTCTCTATTGAGTTAGTTCCAGGAGCGGAACTGATGTCCATTCCTCCTTATAGGATGTCTACATCAGAGTTTGAGGAGCTCAAGAGACAGTTAGAGGAGTTTTAGGCAAATGGTTTCATTCGAACCGGTACTTCTCCTTGGGGTTCGCCTGTCCTATTTTCGAATAAGCTGGACAGTACCCTCAGACTTTGTGTGGATTATTGGAAGCTGAACTAGTTGAAGGTCAGGAACTGATATCCCTTGCCAAGTATTGATGATCTTTTTGATAAAATTCGAGGATCCCGAGTGTTCTCGAATATTTACTTACGATCCGGATATCATCAGTTACGCGTTAGACTATCAAACATACCACTTACATCTTTCCAGAGAAGATATGGCCTATAAGAGTACTTGGGTATGCCGTTCGGAATCACGAACGCACCAGCAGTTTTCATGGCTCTGATGAATCATGTGTTCCATCCTTATATAGATTCTTTTGTGGTAGTCTTTATGGATGATATCTTGGTGTACTCTTACACTCTACATGACCATTATACCCATATTGAGATCATACTGAGTACACTGAGAGAGCATAAGATATATGCTAAGCTCTCAAAGTACCACTTTTGGATGGACCAAATACCCTTCCTGGGTCATATTATCTCAGAGGCATGAGTTGTAGTGGACCCATATAAAGTGAGAGTAGTAGTTTCCTAGAGCATCCTAAGAATTTGTTTGAGATAAGGAGTTTCTTGGGGCTTCCTGGTTACTACAGGAACATTATATAGGACTTCTCCTGCTTAGCAGTGCCGATGATGGATTTGAATAAGAAGGGTGTGATGTTAATTTGGTCAGAAGCATTCGAGACAGCCTTTTAGGAGCTGAAGTGAAGGTTGACATTAGCACCAGTCCTGATACTTCCAGAGGAAGGGAAGTTCTGTAAAGTTTACTATGATGCATCAGTTATTGGGCTGGGAGCAGTGTTGATGTAGGTAAATTGAGAAGTTGCATATGAGTCTCGGTGGCTGAGGCCATATTAAAGGAATTACCTAACGCATGATCCCAAGTTGGCTGTAGTTGTTCATGTGTTATGCTGTTGGAGATATTATCTCTTGGGAGAACATTTTGTGGTGTTCATGGACCACAAAATTCTCAAATATAACTTTACCCAGTGTGACCTGAATCTGAGACATCGAGGGTGGGTTGAATAACTTTAGTCCTTCTACTTTGAGCTTTCTTATACACCTGGTAAAGGTAACACAGTTGCTAATGCACTGATTAGGAGGACTCAGTTACAAGCAGTGCATGAGGCCAGCGGTGAGTAGCAGCTCATGGCTTTGTTCTCTGAGATGCAATTAGAGGTGCATGATAGTCAAGGGAAATCCTATCATTCTTCCTTATCTATGAATTCTACCCTCTTGGATAGAGTGAGTATGAGACAACTATTAGATTCAGAAGGCCTAGTTCTATGGGAGTTGGTGGAAAGTGAGTACCCTCCTTCGGGTTGGATGATAGGCGATGATGAGGTATTGTGTATCCATGGACGAGTATGGGTTCTAGGGGATATATGTGAGGAGTTGATGTGGGAATTTCATGCTTCAGCTTGGGCATTGCATCCTGGGGTCACCAAAATGTACCATGATTTGAGACGTTAGTATTTGTGGCCGGGTATGAAATGGAAAGTAGCTGGTTTTGTTGCGAGATGTTCCACCTGTTAGTAGGTGAAGGCGGAGCATCAGAGGCCAGTTGGACTGTTACAACAGTTACCCATTCTGGAGTCGAAATGGGATGATGTCGTGATGGACTTCGTGATTGGGTTGCTGAGGTCACCTCGAGGCAATGATGTTGTGTGGGTTGTTGTGGACAGACTTACGAAGGTAGCTCTCTTTCTTACGATCAAGGAGACCTTTGGTGTTGAATAGCTCAGAAAGTTGTATATTTGATAGATAGTACGTCTTTACGGGGTCCCTCATTATATATTTTCAGATAGGGATGCCCATTATACATCTCATTTCTGGAAGAGTTTTCAGTGGGCACTAGGTACACAGGTGATTCTGATCACAGCTTACCACCCTCAGACCGATGGCATGTTAGAGCGTACGATACAGGTGCTAGAGGATATGTTGGGTGCATGCATCCTGGACTTTGGGGGATCTTGAGAGAAGAACATACCCCTAGTCTAGTTTTCCTACAATAATAGTTTTTAGGCAACTATTGAGATGGAACCTTACGAGGCTTTATATGATAGGTCATACCGATCACCCTTGTGCTGGTTGGAGGTATGTGAGATAGCTTTATTGGGACCATATCTCATGCAGGAGACTTTAGAGCAGGTCCAGTTGATACAGAAGCAGATGGCTACTGCACAGTCTCATCAAAAATCTTATGTTGATTGTCACAGACGACCCTTGGAGTTCAAGGTTGGGGATCAGGTTTTCTTACGCGTTTCACCGAGGTTGGGAAACTGGTGGATCATGAGATAAGGTAAACTTTCACCAAGGTATGTGGGGCCTTTTTAGATTCTGGGGAGAGTCAAGATGATTGCCTATCGGTTTCAGTTACCACAGAGGTACTGGGCCTTGCACAACATCTTCCATGTATCTCAGTTACGCCGTTATCACTCAGACCCATCTCACAACTTTCATCCCAATGAGGTTGAACTTCAGGTCGATGCATCCTTTGAGGAGCATCTGATCCGTATTGTTGATAGGAGCATGAAGGTTCTTCAAGGCCGATCAGTTCCTCTCGTACAGGTTTTATGGAAGCATGGACGAGTGCAGGATGAAACCTGGGAGCAGGAGACTGACATACGTGCTCAGTGGCTAGAGTTATTCTGAGCTTTATCTTCACCACCCTTGAAAGGGGCAATTCACGGACGAATTGCTTTAAGTGGGAAAGTTTGTAACAACTCGGTTCTTATTCTTGAGCTACGGGTTTCTTCTTTTCCTTTTTCCATTATGGTTTTTGAGAATATAAGGAAAATGGGAAAAAATCCCAAATTTTGTGGGTATAAACCCTTTACTTTTCCGCATGCCGTTTACTTTGTCTGTATGAGATGGGTACACAGGGTGTGTACGCCTGTCGACGATAAAGGGTGTAAAAACTGACTACACGCCCTGTACTTAGTATTTACACGTCATGTATTCAGTCGGAAGGTGAATAGTAAGGTAGTGGAAGTAGCCTCCAGTAGAGTGACAGTACACACTGTGTACCCAGGAATACACGTCGTGTACTCATGTCGACAAATGAACAGTCCGATGATGAAATGTAGCCTCCAGAGGAACTGTTAAAAAATAAAAATTAGACATTGTGTACTTGAGAGTATACATCGTGTAGTTTGTTTTTTTTCTCTCAAAATGGGAATTAGCCTCCTCTTTCGACAAAGGAAGCTTAGGATGTCAAAAGATCATGAGAGAGAGGGTCGAAGCTTGTAGGATCTCCCAATCATCCACCGGAACTCGGATTCCTTCACTGACGGTCTCGATTGAACCATGCAGGTGAGTTCTTCTCTCTTCTTGAACCCTTCCTTCCAATTATTTCCTGAGGGGAAGTTATTTGTGTTGGAATTCATTATCGTTCTTCATAGATCTACATTGATCTCGGACGTTTCGAAAGGCGCCGGTCGCGTATATCGATCAATGGAGATCTAGGTAGGTGGTCTGATGTTTAATTCCAACTGCCATGTGGTTTTTGAGTACTGTTGTGCTATGCGCCCATGTTTGGGGTGTCATATGGCTGAGACCCTGATTAATTAAGATATCTATAATTGAATAGATAATCTGATAATAATTATAAACTTTTTTTTGGGATCATTGCTTGGATCTAGGGCCACCTCATGGGTGTGGTTCCCTTGTTTAGCCATTTGGCCAGGATACCCGAGGGTATGCATTTATTTTAGCATGCTTTGAGTTTTCTTGAGAGAAAATGTGTATAATTTTTTTCTTGTGTGTTGGGCTCGGCCTGGTTGCTTGTTTAGCCTGAGGGTAGTGTTTCTCATGCCTGAGGTAAAGTGTTTGTTTAGCCGGAGGGAAGTGTTGTTTAGCCTAAGGGCATTGTTCTATTTATCCTGAGGGAAATATTTCATATGTCTGAGGACAGTACTTCCGTTCTTGAGGGAAGTACCTCGTGCCTGAGGGAAATATTCGTTATGCCTATGGGCAATCACCTGCGGGTTTCAATTCTGATTACCTGAGGGTAAGGATTTTCATGTCTACAGACAATGTTTAGTTTTTATATTCACTATGGTGATTTATTCTTTTGAACCTACCAAGCTATAGCAGATGCTTGGAATAAATAAATGATTAATAAAATGGAAATGTAATAGGTATAGATAGTTACTTTTGAGTACTTCTTAGTTACCTCATTTTATTATTGCACACTGTTTTAGTACATTTTCACTGATAGTTGGGCACGAGCCTTTAGTGGTTTCCTACTGGGATTTATTTCTCACACCCTATTTGGGTCATGTCTTGGGCCCAAACAGATTATATTGATGTAGGTGTAGATAGGAGAAACGTACTTTATATAGGTACTTGATTGTTGTAGAGGATTAGGAGAGCGTGGGATCAAGCCTAGGCTTGCGATGCTCTTGAGTTCTTACTGCACTATTTTATTCTGCTTTTCTATATTTTTCCCTTGTATTGTATTGTTTCATATTGCAGTGTATCCTATTTTTTTATGCTTTCTTAGACTTAGGGACGTATTACATTATTATTTATGACTATTGGTCTTTTCTTTGCTTCAGTACTGTGACCATTTCAGCATTGGTATTGTTTACTTATTCTGATGCTGTATGTTTCTATTTATTTCTACTACGCTACACTTTGACACATGAGGGCATAGTTTCCCCACTATCATTCCTTGTCCCTCGCTGCTAGTTGGAAGCCTCTGGCATTTGGGGAAATGTTCCTGAGGTCATATGACCAACCGGGTTCGGGGCACCCGTTGTGTGGCACCCGGATCCGGGACGTTACATGAGCCGTGTTCAAATTCTAACTAATACTCTTCCCAAACCTCTTCCCTTCATCCAATATCCTTTTTTCTTAATAAAAAAACAAAACCATTTCCCTACGTAAGTTCTCTATAACAAGGAACCAAGAGGTAAAATCTGCTTCCTTTTCTTTTAATTTCTTTTCAAGTTCCTTTCATTTCTTTTTCTCTCGTCACCTCACCTCATCTAAATGGTATCATAACTCAAGTACCTTACATATAATGTATTTTTTTATGAAAATTGAATAATTCATCATCATATTTCTTTCCACCTCCTTTTGTACTAAGAATGAAAACATCGTCCGTGAGGTGGTGATTTACTACCTTCGTGGATGATGTGATTTCATCATTCAATTCCTTCTTCAAGGATGGTCATGAAATAAATGTGGTTGAATATGATTATAATATATTTATTATATCTTATTTAATGATCTAGAATCATTCTGTACACATGATATTAATTTATAAAACAAAATTAGTTCATTGTGATCGAAAACCGCCAAAATAAACCCAAACGATTATCATTACATATTTATCTAATGATTCATTCTCATTACATAAAACTATTTGATATATAAGACTAATTTAACCTATTTAATATATTTAATAACATATAATTTCAATTCTGGAAAATTACCCTCACTTTATACGACCTTTTTTACATGTATACAAGTAAACCGATCGTGAAAACCAAGGAAACCAATGCTCCAAAACGATGGAATTGAATCTCTTAACCAATCAAAAAGTCCTTACATGAAATTAATAAAGTTACAATAAATTAAATTCATGTATAAATGTTTACTTAGTTTTTAATTAATGAATCTAATTTGATTATACATAACATTAATATCAAATGAAGAACACCTTCAGACTCAAGGTAAGGGATTCTACCTGAACATCCATTATTCCTTCAAGTTATTCTTTATCACTTTTTTCCCAAAAGAAATTATCTTTTATTTTTTTAAAATATTATGAATGTTTAATATATGTTCCAAAATCTTGTATCAAGATCCGTTCATCCTTATTTTTTTGGGATATACATGTTTTTTAAAGGTTACCTACTCAATTCTTCCTAATAAGCAAGTCTAATTTAGGGGAACTTCTTGAATTCTTACCCAACCTAATGTGGAATATCTAATATATTTTAATCCATAATTATTTTTCTGAAATAACTCATTTTATTATGAAAACTTTCTTGTTTCACTTATGATTTTATATATAATATTATTCTCATTTATTCTTTAAATGCTCTTTAATATTTTCCTTAAACCGCACTAAAATGTTTTAATTTTGTGGTTTCGAAAACAATTTTTTTACATGTTATAAATTCATTTTGAAATAAAAAATCATGTTCTATTCATATTTTCCTTTATTAATTTCTATTTATGTTTTAATTCCTTTTGTTCATGGCAACTTTTATGATACACTGATTTATTGTGCTTTGTGGCATGATTGTGATACCCAATTCCTTCCATGGGTAACTCTTATATTTATTTTTGATTTCTTATGTATGATTCTTTATATGGAAAATATATTAATGCACATTTTATGATGGGTGAACCCAAATTGTTCTCCAATTCACTGGTTACTATTTTATATCATTAAATGTTATTTGCAATAGTATTGGTGGTTAGCCTTTACACATTCTCCTCTATATGAAATTATTCTTTAATCTTTATCATCTATGTGCAATGATCCTTGACTCATGAAAAAGTCATATTTTATGTTTCTATCACATTAATATGAATTCACTATTATATGATCCCATGTTATTATTCCTTATGTTTAATCATGTTCCATGCCTTTTTATTTCATTATGTAATTCCTTCTAACCCATTTGCTAAGCTTTATTTTAATTTTTATTCCCTTAATAGATTTTATATATCATCCCTTTGTTCATTTTATCCCTATTTTATCCTATTTATTTTTAAGGGCTCAAAGTAAATTAAGATCTCTTAATAAATGATAAATAAAGAAATGTTTTATTAAGTCCCATGTTTTCAGTTTTTTGTACCTAGTCTTCCAAGACACTAGACTTTATGATGCATAGCTTGTAATTTGATGTTTAATTATTCATAAAATCATGTAATTATATGTGTAGAAGGGTAGGTTATCTATATAAATACATGGTGAATATGAAATAGGTCTTAGAGAAAAAAAGTGAGATTGAAACCCTTACCTCATGTCTGACTTTCTTCAAAAATTATTTTAACCACCTATATAAGAAATTTAATTTATTATACTTAAAAACCCCAAATATATATTTATTTATAATACCATATTTTTTTTATTATAACATCTTATCACCATTTCATTAATAATCTTTCATTATCATTATCATTTTGAGTGTTAACTACTTCATTTTTCATTTATGTTTTGATTTGGAAGTTATGGTCCTTGATTTTTTATCATGGTTCTGTCATAAATACAATATTAATAATTTACTAATATTAATATTTAAAAATTATATACACTTTTATAATCATTCAAATAAATCATTAATGAAAAACTAATCGCATCGCTTCGTGGAGGTGGTAGTACACACGTACACATGAGAGACATTATCGTTTTCCAATGTATGGGAACGTAAGAAGGTAGATAAGATATTATAATTTCATAATAATAATTATTTCATTAATATAATATATAACCCTTAAATACTTCTTAATAACTTACCATGAAATATGGTGATGAAAAATGAATCATATCACTATGTGGATATAGTATTCCATGCATATGCATGAGCGATACTTTCCTTTCAAATTTGATAAAAAGGATGTGTAAAATAGTTGTCCCATAACCTTAATAATATATAATTGTATTTATGATATTGGATTAATTGTTTTATTATGGATACAATAGATTTAGAGGAATTATAAGAACAAATAATCATTTAATGAGTCGGGTAAGACAATTACCTCTTCTTTGAGAGACCTCCTTTGACTTACACATTAAGTATTATTAGGATGGTATTAAGGTAATAATATAATCTAAAGAACTAATGGAAGGAATATAGGAATGTTTTGTCGTTATTTTAAAATATAGTTGGATCAAATTGTATGATTAAGTGAGGATAAGATGTTTCCTTTTATAAGTGAGGGAAGGGACACACATGGAATTACTTAAAAGATTTCAATAATATAAGGGCATTTTCTTGTTAAAGTGGAAAATTAGAAATTAATTAAAATTTAAGATAATATAAGGTATATATATATTAAAAAAATAATATTTAGTAAATATTATGTGGCATTTTTACCCTTATATTTTACTTTAACCCCCATAGTAATCTAGTTTTAACCCTAACAATTGCAAAAAACATCTCTATTTTTACTATTCATTATGAGAAAATTTGAAATTTGACTCATTAAAAAAATTACATGATGATTAAAAATATGTAAACCATTTTATAAAATTAATTTTCTATAATTGGTATAAATTAATTTTAAAATAATCACGAAAAGCACAATGAAAACCCTTCTTCTTAAAATTCATGTTTAAGAATAAAAATGAGTTCACTTCTATTCTTTTCATAGTAAAAACTATTAAATTAAATTGAAATTAATTTATTGAATATATATTCTAATAATTTAAATAACATCATTAATATATAGTCATTTATTCAATTTTTTAAGATATAAACACTTTTCACGTTTAAAAATAGTTTTCTAAAAAGTAACTCTTTTTACCTTTGAAGGATTTTATCCTCATTCCTAACCATTATATAACTATTGTATGAATTATTATTCATATAATAAAAATAAATTTCATTAAAATTTATTTTTAATAGTGATCACTATATTTTTTTATTAAAAAATCATAACACCTAGAAAAATAAATTTCTTCATAAAAATTAGTCTTTTAATCATGAAATTATTTTTTTTAAAATTTGATGATTATTTCCAAATAATTAATCAATAAATTTGAATTAAAAAAAAGTTTCTATATATATTTCATAATTTTGTTAATAATTTCATTCTTGTCATTATAATGATTATATAATAAATTTTATAATATTTCATAGTTAATTATGACTTGGGGTTTCACATAAAGTAAGTTATCAAATACTTAAATTCTATTTCAAAAAAATACATATAAAATTTTGGGCTGTTATACAATCCATGTGAAGAATGTGGTAAATTAAAGAGGTGTATGCATGGTTGGAACATGGTTAACCTAGCTATATGGATAAATTTTGGGGATTATCGATGATTATCCATTGAAATCTACATGGTTAGTACACAGTTTAGCTAATTGGGTAACCTAATCGTACGAGTTGACCAGTTTTAAGAATTTTTTAATTTTTAAATTTTATCTCCTTGAATTAAAATTTTTAATCCCACATTTCCTCCTCCCAATTAATATTCCAAATACCATTTATTTAAATAGAGTTCTTCTTTATGCACTTCATTTTTTGAGCCTCTATTTTGTGGATTTCTAGTGGGTTTATTCAGGTAAACCCGTCATCTTCTCTTTTTATCGTTACTTCTTTCTCTTTTACCCTTTATCTTATGATTTTCTTTCTCCCATAAACCATAGGGGTTATTGAGTCATTATTATGAAGCAGGGTGGTTCTAATTTTTTATTTTGGTCACTTGGGGATTGAAGGGGTAGTCATCTTTTGTGATTGAGACTCTACTATTGAAGAAGAATTGTTGTGTTTTTTATGGAGGGTTTTTCTTTTGAAATAGGGTAAGTATTTTTGTGCACTTAATTTAATTGTAATTTAATCATGTTCTTGATAATTTTAAATTCTATTTTTATTAAATAATATAAATATGTGATAGAAATAATGGGTTTCATAAATTCACTAAATTGATTTTTCACTTATCATAAAAGGGTGTTAGTTGATTTTCATAGTTAATGAAATATATAAAATTTGTTTTCTTATTTATAAAGTAGTTATTTGGGTGCCAAGTGCTTGTAATGAATTTTTATATGGTTTTTTCAGATGAATTTTAATAAAAATTAGTATTTTACACGGTTTAGGTCTTCAAATTAGAAAACTATGGTTTTTAAAGAATAAGTTGTTGTGCTAGATTTTAAAATAACTAGAATAAAATTGAAAATAGATTATTTAAATAATTTTATGGTTTTTTTCATTGTTTATTTTATATGTTGTTTTTAGAAATTTATTTCAATGATTGAGAAGGGATCAACATTTTAAGTTAATTTTCAAGAAGGATCGTTTGGAAATTTTAAGTGGATTTCATGTGGTTTGTGTGAGACCCTCTTGATCCCCTTTTTTTTAAATATATTGTGGACCTAAAGAGGATATTGTTTACTATTTTTATGTGGAAGATATATATTGGGGTTGTTTATTTATAGAGAATTATAGGTCACCTGAGATTTATATTTATTTTTTATTGATTTTTTAATCATATGATTTTATTGATATCTCACCTCCAATTGTTTTTTTCATAGGAAACCCTTAGATAAAAGAAAGGTCTAGATTTATACTACACTAGTTAGTACAAACATTACTAGTTTTCCCATAGTTGTGATATATACAAAGGTTAGCGGGGAGTGTTCCCATGATGATGTTAGTGTGGGTTATTTTTTTAGCTTGTAATATTTTAGGACACAACATATGTTGGAAGTTGATCCCATGTGATAGTTTTCATATTTTTATCTATAATTGGGAAATAGTGTGTTTCCCAAGATACCTATTGCTGTCTATGACATTTCATAGGGGATTTACTTTACCTTAATTTCTAATTCCTTATTTTTATTGTTGTGTATATAATAATTGGTTGATAAATATTGTTTTCTTAGTCATATATATCGTTTGACTTGATCTCTCCTTAAAGGGTGTTTATTTTTCCTGGTGTTCTTAATTAGGTTATGTAATTTTTTTAAAATAATGATGTTAAAAATAGTTTTAAAAACATTTTTCCTAATAGATAATTAGTCTTAATGGTTGGGTACGATTTTAAATTAATTTTTCAAGTGATCTTTAAAATTTATTGTTTCGTAATCATTTCATTGGAAAATAAATATATTTTTATAAAAGAGGAAAATATTATATTATATGTTTTATTATGATCACCCACGAAACCCTATTTTGTATATATAATTCAATATAGAGTAAATTAAATTGATTTTTAAAATAACTATAAACCTCCTTGGTGAGATCCGACTAGTATTTTGGTTGGATCATGGGATGTGGTGAGTGACCATGGGTTACATGGGGATGGTTACTATCTATTTGGGTTTGGTTATACATAGGGGTGCTTATTTATTAGCTTTATTGACCCAAATCTTACTTTGATCATTTACATATATTTTGGGTTATTATTATTGTATTTTTATTGTTATTATGTGTTGGTCTGATTAACAAGTTTTTTTACTTCTCTAACTATATTATTCTATAATTTTATATTTCTTCGTAATTGACATATTGGTTTATTACATGGACTTATAACATATAGATGAGTCATTATAGATTTCTAAGATGAAGTACCTTAATAATTTGATGATTATTAAGGAAAAAACATTCCAAAAAGTGTTTCATTGATTCCCAAGAACTGTTTTCCATCCATTGGGGATCAGGAATGCCCTTATGTCCTTACCATAGGTTGGCTTGGGTTCCCCCTACCTGAGAGATAACCTGGATTGGTTCATGAACAAATGATATCAAAACTCCTATTATGTTATTTGGTGTGATTCTTGGTATAAAGAAAACTATTACTATCATTGGGACTCAATAGGTACATCTTATATGGGTTATTGATCACCACTCATCATGGTGAAACTTGAGTTTCCAGGGTAAATCAAGGCTTGAACCTTGAAATTGAGTTTTTTTATTATTTTTTATTTATTTTGATGTGATATAATAATATTTTTATCCTCATTGGTTATACAAATTATTTTTGGGGTTTTCAATTGTTTAGATGGTGTATATGGAGATAAAAACATAGTTTCATAGTGAGCTTAAATGTTCTATAAAACCTTGAAAATGGCTTACACTAGGGATCTTTAAACTTCATAAATCTTGCTGCAATGTTTTTTCATGGTTTTACAGCTCTTGTGGTAAAACTGTGCATGGATTTGTTTCTCCCTCATATTATTTTTCCCCTTTTTCTCTCTGATTGACTCAAATAGTGTTTACTGTTATTATGAGTGATATTAAGAGAGTTTTTATTATATAATTGATATTAATAAATTTTGTTTTAATTAATGCATATGATTTTTTATTTGTGTTTACCTTTTGAAGGTCCTATTTATGTTTTTAAAACCAACATTGGGATGATAAAGGGTATATTTTCAATTTGTCTTGTAGTATGTTTTCTAAGGTAATGATTTTAAGATGAAGTTTGGAGGGTGTTTTACAAATGTAAAAAAATAATTTTTTTAAAAAATAAAATAGAGTTCAATTTGTGGTTGAATGAAAGATGGTATTAAATGATTTTAAAATGGGGCTAAAATGTTTTTAAGGATATGAGATGTTATAAATATATTATACTTTGAAGAGAATGTTTTTTATATTTATAAAAATCATATAGTTAAATGTATTCCATTTTATATATTAGTTTGTATGAAATTGTCTTATTTTATTTATGGTGTAACACCCCAGGTAAATAAAGAATATGACAGTTCATATTTATCCATATTTGTGAATAAAATATTTAAATTACTTTAAAGGGTACTCTATGCTCGATGGCGTACCCAACACGCAACAACGAGTTTCTTGGGAATCTTACGTTGCACTCTAATAATAAAATAATATTATTTCAAATGGTAGTTAACATGTAGCCATTGTATTGGCGGGAATGGATAGAAATAACTAAAATATGATTATATATGTTTTTTAAATGTTTTTACATTTATCCAATAAAAGCTAAAGGCTTAAAATACAGAAAGAATTCAATTTTAGGCGTATATGCCCTAGTTTTCACTAAAGGTTCACTTATCGCCTTTTAATGGAGAACTGTCATTAAATATAGTTTTTCTCACTCTTAAACGTTCTTTTGGACCAAATAAAACTCTTATTAAGAATCGAGACATCAAATTTTACTTTGTGTAATTTTTTGGTATTTTTCCGATAAAGTTCATTTTTTAATGAATAGTGTAAAATGTTGTATTTTAATTCAAAACCTCTTTTTAATCTAATTTATTTATATGATTAGATTATATTTTGAATTTGTTTTAAAGTGAAATTAGAAAATATTTTTACCATTAAATCCAATAGTGGTCGTTGGAATTAATTTCACTTTGAAATCAGACTTAAACTAATGTCAATCTTTTGATACTTATTGTTTTATAAAAACACGCTATTTGCTCTGACAGCAGGAATTAATTATTAAATTAATTAATGTGACTAATATGTTTTGAATTTTGTAAAACGGACTTCATTTTTGAATTTGGAATATCAAATATAGCTTAGGGTGAATTTTTGGGATTTTTCTGAAAAACTTCAATTTTTGATGAATAGTGAAACCACTAAGTGGTACTTATAAAAGCTGATTTTCCGTTTAAATGAAATTTTGCCATCATTGTGTTTTGAAATTCAAAAATCCGACATACATGGTTGTCATTAAGAAGTAAAATGTGGTTGAATGAGATTATAATAATTTTTTGGTGAATAGTAACTTATTAAGTTCTTAATCGCGATTAGAGGTAATTAGTGTAATTTAAGGAAAAAATGATATTATAAGAATGTGAAAACACCATGACACTTGTCCTAACCCTATTGGGTGAGTCATGGCCAACCAAGACAAGCCATGGGACATCTTGGGGATCCCATGGAGACACTTTGGTTGGTAAATGACATAAATAACTTTTTATTTAATGTTAAAATTAAATTGACACAAACATGAGTTGTTTTACTAAAACAATTTTTAAGTAGGGTTATACAGGTCCAAATTTTGATTATAAAATGTCATTGGAAAGATAAAAGTATTTCCTACATCATAGTAGTTTTTTTATAATTTTTAGACATTAAATAAATTAAATTATATATGACATAATAATGCTGCAGCGATGACATCATTATTTGACGATTTAAATAAAATGGAAAGATAATGTAAAATCTATGAACTAAACATGTCCAAAACCAATTGGATGAGTGGATTTAGAAGACTTATCACCTTATCCACGAATTATATCAATGTGGGACCTTTTAAAACCGAAACACAGTTTCAAATAACGTAATATTTCTTTACTTTCCAAAAGTGCCCCTCCTCTCCTCTTATAAAAGGCCCCCACCTCTACCTCATTTCACACACTACTCAAGCCTTTGGCTCGGCCAACCCCTGCCCATTTACTCTCTCCACATCCCTATCCTCATCCTAGAGGATTCCCTTTGGGCATAATCCTTTCAAAGGAAGCCTTTAGGCTCAAATCAAAAGGAATTACACTTTTAAAGGTAATTCATTCTCTCATGTTCATTTGTTTTATTTTGCTTCTCCAACCCCCTAAACTCTTTTTATTTACTTATTTTGTAACAACACCAGTATCTTAAATATACTAGGATGTTGTTATAAGATTTATTAGAGATACACTCTCACACAACTACATCAAATGGTTAAAGAACATACGGTTTCCGTGGATGGTGAAATTCTGCCTCCCGAAACGATGATTGTTCAATACTCATTTAACACCTTCAAAGGTGGACATTATGATGTCACTATTTTTATATATGATATATAATATGTTTATGTTTATTTATGCTTCTGTATTTTCATTTTTGTCTTACCTTTATGGCTTCCATTATGGGTATACGCGATATCTTCATTTAAGGAAGTGCGGACTACCGCCCCCTCAAAGTGATTTGATTCGTAAAATACCATATGTGGGATGTATAAAGGATGGAAATATGATATTATATATGATATTATACTGGAATTATAATATACCTTTATATCATTATTATTACATTCTATAAAATACGAAATAGAAATGAAAGTAGCGTTCATGCGTACGTACGGCTTACCGTCTCCATGAACGGTGCATTTCATTTCTTACCTCTAAATGATCATGTAATGTTATAAATGCATGCATGTACTGGATATATATGACATATATGATATCTACATAATGAATACAATTCTGGATATAATAAACATTTGGCCACACGAACAACATGTAATTGTAAGAAGTCCACTTTCGACTTAAGAACCAAATATCGGTAAAACAAATATTATTAACTTAAATGATTACATAATGTTTATGACATGGTAATAAGTGGTATAAAAGTAATAATGAACTTGAAAAAGGTTCTTAAGGAATTAGAAATTAACTCAAGTTTATTATTCAGGAGATTAAAGAACGATCGAGTCAAGTCGGACCCGAGGTAAGGGATCCTACACCTCTCTTTCTTTTTAAGTACACTCTTTTATGTCATTCCTTTTAAGCTCATATTTCTTATGATTGGGATGTTCTTTTATATTAATCCTACTGTACTTATTATGTTCATATGATGAGAGACCCTATTTCCTCTCATCAATCCATTTTGGAAGTTTTGAGTGGCGCCGTTAGGCTGCCGAATTTTCGTAAGGGATTTTTTATCTCACTTTTATTCTCGTGAGATTTATGCTACATTTGCCACAAATTCCATTGAGTGGTGTATATACTGCCCATTATTCTAATCTTTGTGTAATATACTTTCTTATATGAGTATTTACATCAATGATATATTGTCCTTCTTTCATGGGGTGTATGTTTTGAAAGATACCCAAGTCGGTAAGGGAACCTTTCACCCTCCTCTTTTTTTAAAAGACTTCTTTTGTTGGGTCTTTTAATTTACATATCGTTATATTGGGATATGTTCTAATATATCCTTGTTGATTTAAATTTTATGTCCAAGTGATGAGATACACTTTTTATCTCTCATCAACTCATTTTGATGTGATGCTGTTAGGCTGTCAAGGGAACTCACTACTGGAAATCAGATCTTTCCCAACACTTATATACACCCTTTCCCAACGGTTCTCCCAAACTGTTGGGAAAGGGGTGTTTTGAGGCCCCTTTCCCAACGGTTCTCCCAAACCGTTGGGAAAGACCCCCCCTTTCCCAACGATTTGGGAGAACCGTTGGGAAAACTCAGCCCCAAATTCAACATTCACCCCTGGAAATTTCCACCTATCCCAACAGTTTTGAGAACCGTTGGGATAGGTCTATCCCAACGGTTTTGAGAACCGTTGGGATAGATTCTTTCATTTCTTCCAGGTCTGCTACCCGAGAACATTATATAAATCTAAATTTTAAATAATTATGATAATACATATACATATTTATGAAATTATGTTTACAAAAGTGAAGTTAGCTTAGTGGTTAAGTCGTTCGATTATAAACAAGGGGTCGTGGGATCAAATCCCAGCACATGTTTTTTTTTGAAATACATTTACCAATGGTTTTATATCCGTTGGAATAGATTTTCATATTACTTATACCAACGGTTTTGTAAACCGTTGGGATAGGTCTATACCAACGGTTTTGGGAAAACCGTTGGTATAGACCTATCCCAACGGCTTACTTCGCAACGGTTTGGAGGCCTATACCAACGGTTCCAAACCGTTGGTATAGGTTAGTATTCTACTAGTGACTTTTTAACCCAATTTCAATTTCTTTGGGTTCAACATGTAGTCATTGAATATGTCATCCATTGAATATGTGTGAATGAAATTTTATTGTTTTACACATAATATCCACTTATATTGGGTGTATTTATATTTGTCACACATATTTTTGAGATTGATTTGTCCTTAATTTAAGGATACCTTCTTTATAAGGGATTTCATTACATTTGACATTTCTATTGAGGGTTCATTGTTTTTATGCACCAATTCACTCTTATATGGTGTATATACTGTCCTTTGGAGTATTATATCATGAATACATTTATTCTTATGATATTATAAAGTTCTGACTAAATGTTATTCCTCAATTGTTGTATTCAAGTGCCTCTAATTTTGGTAAAACCCCTTTAACCAAAATATCGTTTTAAATGTTTTAATTATTTTTTCTTATTAATATCCATGTTTTCAAAATGTTTTAAGGATTTATTTATATGGATATTAGTGGTTTAAAATTTTAAGCTTCAAGGTGGTATGGGACACTTTGATTCAAAAATCTTTTTATTAAATGTTTAAAATGGTTTTGGAAATGGTTTCTTTTTGAATGGATTCATTATTTCAATATACTAAAATGTTATATTGTGATTGAAATGTGGAAATGTTATGTTTCCTTTATGCATGTTTTATGTGATACGTTTATGTTATGGTTCTTGGGCATTGTTATGAAAACGGGTGGTTCCGTGATAAACTAAGGGCGGGTGAGCCCGATATAGCTCTCCAATGCATTGGGTAACGCGAAGGAGTGAAACGTTAAGGTTTCTCCGAAGAGATTTAGGGAATATACTGTGATGGGTATTCCAAACATAACCAAGAGGGTTACTCCCTACGTAAGAATGTTATGAATGCCTCAAGTTACCTTTATGTCTTATGTTTTCTATGATTTATTCATGATTTGATGAGGTATGTTAAAGTGCCTATGTTTTATGGGTAAAGTATGATTTCATTCTTATGTATATATGAACTCATGTTTCCTTTCCATATTTTTATAACCCTTACTGAGATTTTTATGCTCATCCCAAGTTTTTGAAATGTTTTTCACAGGTCAAGGGAAAGGTACATGATGTGACGATAGTGTCAAGGATGTGTCAAGAAAGAATCCGTGTTTTATTTTAAATAGGTTTTCGTTGATGGGAAGAATGAATATTGTCTTTTATGTAACCACTTTGTTTAAATGTGGAATGTAATGCAAGTTTCATGATCTAATTCTCTAAAACTCTAAACCTGAAAAGATCCTCAATGTGTAATCTTGTAATAACTCAAGATTAAGTAAGGTTTAAGGCTGGGGCCTTATAGTTGGTATCAAAGGTCGGTTTAGATAACTTTAGAGGTTAGGGTATTCTTTAAGCATAAGTGACATTACCATAATGGTTAGGATTTCAGACAGAGTCCTAGTTTTAGATAAAGTGAATGAGTAAGAATATCTTAGTGTTTATCTTCCTCATTAGCACATGATGGTTATGTTGATATACTCACACTGACCTTTTTGGTTTTAGTAAATGGCTGGATCTAGCAGGCACCAAAGTGACAATGGGTTTGAAGGAAACTATGGTGGTTCTCTGATTAAGATACTGGATGTGGTGGGGGATTCAATGAGGAATCTCATGGTTGTTCTAAACCAACTATCAAGGATTCATGATCAACCACTTCAACCTTGGTGAGTTCTCTAATGCATCATGTACGAGATGGACAACTCGATGTGGAAATTCAGGTAATAATTATTAAGGTAACCATTAGGGTTTATATGATCCTTACTTTTTAGGTAATTATGGGTTACTCTATGATATGATGGAAAATGAAAGGCATGAGATAAACTTGAGGTTAAAATATGAAGATTTTATCCCTTTTTGGGTAATGATTTTAGAATTATATAGTTTTGGAAAAAGGACAACACGCAGACCGTGTGACAACCCCTCGCGTCGGATAATGCTGCGGGAATCGAACCCACAACCAAAGTGCGACTGGTATTTATCGCCTACCACTGGACTACGTGAAGTACCTGGTTAGTTTGATTGATTATTTTTAGTTATATGATTTTATTAATTAAGAGTAAGTTGATTTTGGAGGATATGTGATTAGGATAATTACTTTTCAATGTGAGACTTTAGGAGCAACTGATGTTGTTTGGAGATAAATGTTACGATTTAACTTGGAAGACTATGTGACTAAATCCTTCAAATATTTGGGTTTCAATCTTATATTGGTTTACTTTGAATAATTTTATGGACAAATTGTTTATCGGATTGTCCTCATTGAACTTTGGGTTTTGTTGGACAAATTTTGGAGATTAAGAATAGATTTTCTTTTTATAAGGGGTTATCCTTTTCTGGATTATCTGATCTTGTACTAACCTTTTTGGTTTTGGTTTTGGTTAAAGCCTAAATACATGGGATGTATATAGTTCTCTTTTGGGGATTAGGTGATTCTCTAGAAGTTGATTATAGTACTCTTAATGCGAACAAGTCTCCCTAAATACTCATCTTTTGGAAAAAATATGAGTTTGACTAAGGAATCTAGTAAAAGTTGAAAGTCAACATGATAAGTGATTATGATTCCTTATGAATAAATTCCTCAATAAAAAGTAACTTAAAACAAAAATGTTGTCTATTAACTTTTCCTACTGGGGAATCGAATACTGTTTAACCCATCAC
The DNA here is from genome assembly GCA_963277665.1 of Viscum album. NCBI lineage: Eukaryota > Viridiplantae > Streptophyta > Magnoliopsida > Santalales > Viscaceae > Viscum > Viscum album. The sequence continues at coordinate 498,412,165 of OY728132.1, forward strand.
AAGTTTGTGATTTTCTCATGGTTAACTTTCTCCTAAACATGTTTTCTATCACTCTCCATGAGAACATGAACCTATGTTTTCTCCTCCATGTCCATTTTTTCATACTTGGAATCCTAGTATGGGTTAAATCGGGTGACCTTTGTACTTATCTTTCTTTATTTTAAAGTGTTTGTTTTACCGACTTTTGTTCCGATGTGGGACTTTCAAGGATGTTTCCAAGCCCAATTTTAAAATTGCGAGGACGCAATTCCCAAAAGGGGGGAAGGATGTAACACCCCAGGTAAATAAAGAATATGACAGTTCATATTTATCCATATTTGTGAATAAAATATTTAAATTACTTTAAAGGGGACTCTATGCTCGATGGCGTACCCAACACGCAACAACGAGTTTCTTGGGAATCTTACGTTGCACTCTAATAATAAAATAATATTATTTCAAATGGTAGTTAACATGTAGCCGTTGTATTGGAGGGAATGGATAGAAATAACTAAAATATGATTATATATGTTTTTTAAATGTTTTTACATTTATCCAATAAAAGCTAAAGGCTTAAAATACAGAAAGAATTCAATTTTAGGCGTATATGCCCTAGTTTTCACTAAAGGTTCACTTATCGCCTTTTAATGGAGAACTGTCATTAAATATAGTTTTGTTCACTCTTAAAAATTCTTTTGGACCAAATAAAACTCTTATTAAGAATCGGGACATCAAATTTTACTTTGTGTAATTTTTTGGTATTTTTCCGATAAAGTTCATTTTTTAATGAATAGTGTAAAATGTTTTATTTTAATTCAAAATCTCTTTTTAATCTAATTTATTTATATGATTAGATTATATTTTGAATTAGTTTTAAAGTGAAATTAGAAAATATTTTTACCATTAAATCCAATAGTGGTCTTTGGAATTAATTTCACTTTGAAATCAGACTTAAACTAATGTCAATCTTTTGATACTTATTGTTTTATAAAAACACGCTATTTGCTCTGACAGCGGGAATTAATTATTAAATTAATTAATTTGACTAATATGTTTTGAATTTTTTAAAACGGTCTTCATTTTTGAATTCGGAATATCAAATATAGATTAGGGTGAATTTTTGGGATTTTTCTGAAAAACTTCAATTTTTGATGAATAGTGAAACCACTAAGTGGTACTTATAAAAGCTGATTTTCCGTTTAAATGAAATTTTGCAATCATTGTGTTTTGAATTTCAAAAATCCGACATACATGGTTGTCATTAAGAAGTAAAATGTGGTTCAATGAGATTATAATAATTTTTTGGTGAATAGTAACTTATTAAGTTCTTAATCGCGATTAGAGGTAATTAGTGTAATTTAAGGAAAAAATGATATTATAAAAATGTGAAAACACCATGACACTTGTCCTAAACCTATTGGGTGAGTCATGGACGACCAAGAAAAGCCATGGGCCATCTTGGGGACCCCATGGAGACACTTTGGTTGCGAAATGACATAAATAACTTTTTATTTAATGTTAAAATTAAATTGACACAAACATGAGTTGTTTTACTAAAACAATTTTTAAGTAGGGTTACACAGGTCAAAATTTTGATTATAAAATGTCATTGGAAAGATAAAAAGATTTACTACATCATAGTATTTTTTTTATAATTTTTAGACATTAAATAAATTAAATTATTTATGACATAATAATGCTGCAGCGATGACATCATTATTTGACGATTTAAATAAAATGGAAAGATAATGTAAAATATATGAACTAAACATGTCCAAAACCAATTGGATGAGTGTATTTTGAATCCTTATCACCTTATCCACGAATTATATCAATGTGGGACCTTTTAAAACCGAAACACATTTTCAAATAAAGTAATATTTCTTTACTTTCCAAAAGTGCCCCTCCTCTCCTCTTATAAAAGGCCCCCACCTCTACCTCATTTTACACACTACTCAAGCCTTTGGATCGGCAAACCCCTGCCCATTTACTCTCTCCACATCCCTATCCTCATCCTAGAGGATTCCCTTTGGGATAAATCCTTTCAAAGGAAGCCTTTAGGCTCAAATCAAAAGGAGTTACACTTTTAAAGGTAATTCATTCTCTCATGTTCATTTGTTTTATTTTGCTTCTCCAACCCCCTAAACTCTTTTTATTTACTTATTTTGTAACAACACCAGTATCTTCAATATACTAGGATGTTCCTATAAGATTTATTCGAGCTACACTCTCACAAAACTACATCAAATGGTTAAAGAACATACGGTTTCCGTGGACGATGAAATTCTGCCTCCCGAAACGATGATTGTTCAATACTCATTTAACACCTTCAAAGGTGGCCATTATGATGTCACTATTTTTATATATGATATATAATATGTTTATGTTTTATTTATGCTTCTGTATTTTTCATTTTTGTCTTACCTTTATGGCTTCCATTATGGGTATACGCGATATCTTCATTTAAGGAAGTGCGGACTACCGCCCCCTCAAAGTGATTTGATTCGAAAAATACCATATGTGGGATGTATAAAGGATGGAAATATGATATTATATATGATATTATACTGGAATTATAATATAACTTTATATCATTATTATTCCATTCTATAAAATACGAAATACAAATGAAAGTAGCGTTCATGCGTATGTACGGCTTACCGTCTCCATGAACGGTGCATTTCATTTCTTACCTCTAAATGATCATGTAATGTTATAAATGCATGAATGTACTGGATATATATGAAATATATGATATCTACATAATGAATACAATTCTGGATATAATAAACATTTGGCCACACGAACAACATGTAATTGTATGAAGTCCACTTTTGACTTAAGAACCAAATATCGGCAAAACAAATATTATTAACTTAAATGATTACATAATGTTTATGACATGGTAATAAGTGGTATAAAAGTAATAATGAACTTGAAAAAGGTTCTTAAGGAATTAGAAATTAACTCAAGTTTATTATTCAGGAGGTTAAAGAACGATCGAGTCAAGTCGGACCCGAGGTAAGGGATCCTACACCTCTCTTTCTTTTTAAGTACACTCTTTTATGTCATTCCTTTTAAGCACATATTTCTTATGATTGGGATGTTCTTTTATATTAATACTACTGTAATTATTATGTTCATATGATGAGAGACCCTATTTTCTCTCATCAATCCATTTTGGAAGTTTTGAGTGGCGCCGTTAGGCCGCCGAATTTTCGTAAGGGATTTTTTATCTCACTTTTATTCTCGTGAGATTTATGCTACATTTGCCACAAATTCCATTGAGTGGTGTATATACTGCCAATTATTCTAATCTTTGTGTAATATACTTTCTTATATGAGTATTTACATCAATGATATATTGTCCTTCTTTCATGGGGTGTATGTTTTGAAAGATACCCAAGTCGGTAAGGGAACCTTTCACCCTCCTCTTTTTTTAAAAGACTTCTTTTGTTGGGTCTTTTAATTTACATATCGTTATATTGGGATATGTTATCATATATCCTTGTTGATGTAAATTTTATGTCCAAGTGATGGGATACACTTTTTATCTCTCATCAACTCATTTTGATGTGATGTCGTTAGGCTGTCAAGGTAACTTTTTAACCCAATTTCAATTTCATTGGGTTCAACATGTAGTCATTGAATATGTCATCCATTGAATATGTGTGAATGACATTTTATTGTTTTACACTTAATATCCACTTATATTGGGTGTATTTATATTTGTCACACATATTTTTGAGATTGATTTGTCCTTAATTTAAGGATACCTTCTTTATAAGGGATTTCATTACATTTGACATTTCTATTGAGGGTTCATTGTTGTTATGCACCAATTCACTCTTATATGGTGTATATACTGTCCTTTGGAGTATTATATCATGAATACATTTATTCTTATGATATTATAAAGTTCTGAATAAATGTTATTCCTTAATTGTTGTATTCAAGTGCCTCTAATTTTGGTAAAACCCCTTTAACCAAAATATCGTTTTAAATGTTTTAATTATTTATTCTTATTAATATCCATGTTTTCAAAATGTTTTAAGGATTTATTTATATGGATATTAGTGGTTTAAAATTTTAAGCTTCAAGGTGGTATGGGACACTTTGATTCAAAAATCTTTTTATTAAATGTTTAAAATGGTTTTGGAAATGGTTTCTTTTTGAATGGATTCATTATTTCAATATACTAAAATGTTATATTGTGATTGAAATGTGGAAATGTTATGTTTCCTTTATGCATGTTTTATGTGATACGTTTATGTTATGGTTCTTGGGCATTGTTATGAAAACGGGTGGTTCCGTGATAAACTAAGGGCGGGTGAGCCCGATATAGCTCTCCAATGCATTGGGTAACGCGAAGGAGTGAAACGTTAAGGTTTCTCCGAAGAGATTTAGGGAATATACTGTGATGGGTATTCCAAACGTAACCAAGAGGGTTACTCCCTACGTAAGAATGTTATGAATGCCTCAAGTTACCTTTATGTCTTATGTTTTCTATGATTTATTCATGATTTGATGAGGTATGTTAAAGTGCCTAAGTTTTATGGGTAAAGTATGATTTCATTCTTATGTATATATGAACTCATGTTTCCTTTCCATATTTTTATAACCCTTACTGAGCTTTTTATGCTCATCCCAAGTTTTTGAAATGTTTTTCACAGGTCAAGGGAAAGGTACATGATGTGACGATAGTGTCAAGGATGTGTCAAGAAAGAATCCGTGTTTTATTTTAAATAGGTTTCCGTTGATGGGAAGAATGAATATTGTCTTTTATGTAACCACTTTGTTTAAATGTGGAATGTAATGCAAGTTTCATGATCTAATTCTCTAAAACTCTAAACCTGAAAAGATCCTCAATGTGTAATCTTGTAATAACTCAAGATTAAGTAAGGTTTAAGGCTGGGGCCTTATATATGGAGCATGAGCTGATTGATTTTTTTGAATTATTTAGAGTACGTATTGAATCCCACCTTTTCATTACATAACATTTCATTATAAGGTACAAACTATGGATATTTAAATGTTTAATTTTCTTTAAATAAGGTATATAATACAAGAAAACATAAAACATTATTATAAATAAACATGAAATACATATTCAAGGGTTCACCAAAAATTAAGTTTACTACATATCATATCCTAGGGAAATATATCAAAGAAAAGGGGAGAGTATAAATCCCAATAAGAGAATAATAATGGGAGACAAAAAACATGTGATCACGATGCATATCTATAAAAAAACAGGGAATAATAATACAGAATTAAAAAGATACATAACATAATAAGAGGAAGAATAATCATAACATGTAAATGTTTCCACAACATTTAAAGGATTCATTCTTAATCATATCACTAAGGTTTATCACCATAGTGTCATAAGTGAAAATTACCAAGGTTATATGCCAAAGTATCTTAAAACATGTCATCTTTAGAGATTAAATTCTTTACCTAATGTATTGATCACTATCAGGGTAAACTATTTATATGTGTTAATTTCATGTGATCCACATATATCATTATAAATAATTTCACTAATAACCCATAGAGAATAAATAATGGGTTTCTTATCAAAATCTTGGCATTGAAAAGAGCTTAAAGACAAGATCATTACATCATTTATGACCCATGAAATGAAATGTGGATATCATATACAAAAATTCCCAAATAAGAAGTTCATTTATTAATATAGTTAAATACTCATTGAAGAGAAAATATTGTGGGATTTTCAAATAAAAAGGAAAAGAGAATTTATCATGTAAAAGTGTGAAATTTGAGAAGTAAATTCGGTAGCCGGACTGGTATAAAAAATTGTTTTAGAAAAGGGTAAAATGAGAGTGGAAAATGGTATCCCATTAAAAAATACTATTATTACAGAAATGGGATAATAGAAAGTGGAAAAAAGAACTTATTTTGGAAAATATAAGACATAAAACATGAAAAGGGAACTTTAATTGAAAAGGGAAGTGGAGATTTCCCTTACCTTGAAGATTTGTTCCTAAAACTTGAGGATTAAACCTTATGGCTTGATAAAACCTTAGGGTGACTACTTGGAAGGAAAAATAACAATAAATTCTTGGAGTATGGATTGGAATTGAAGGGGAATGGTGAAATGGGTGGGTATTTATAGAAAAATTGGAGGGATTGTTTAATGATTTCCCAATATAGGTTTAGGAAATCTACATTGGAGAAAATGAAAAAGCATTGACCTGCCCAGGGTTTTTGCTCATGGTTTTAGTCATTTGGTTCACATTTCATGATATTTTAATGCATGAGAACCGAACTTAATTTTTTAATACATCTTTTGGAATGGAAAGGTAAATATTTCACAAAGTAATGTTTTAAAAAAATCAAATTTTCCTTTTTGGAATTTTGAAAGTAATTTATAGTTTTAAAAATTTATTAAAATATATTAAAAATTTTAATATTAAAAAATAGAATATTTTAGGTCTTGGGTTTGTTTAATTAATTATTATATCATTAAGAAATAAATAAGAAGTCATTAAATATACTGAAAACCCAAAACATTATTTTTTACTATTCGGAGAAAAGTAATGTATTTTAAAAAAAATCATAAATTCACATTAACCTAATTTTTACATGATGATTCCAAATATATTGTTTCTATTTTTAAAATAATTCTGTATATATGATAATTTTATGTTTTCAAAATATTGAATCTTATTTATTTAATAATAGCATTTTTTAAGGAACAGTTAAATTTCTCACACATATAAAAAATTTCCTAGGACAATATAAAATTATTTTATCATTTATATTTAGGTGAGAGTGTTTAAAAAGAAAATTTTATTAAAATATATATTATTCAGCATACTACATGAATTTATTATAAAATTGTGTATATTTTCTAGAAAAATAAAATTGGGTTTCATTTGTGTCCAAAAATCAATTTATCAAATTCATCTCAATTAAACATATATTTTAATATGGAAATATATTATTAAAATGGGATTGATGGAATAACAATTTTATTTACACAAAGGAAATTACCCTTTATGAAACTATGCCTAGGACATGTAACCCCTTATTACTCTCGTGTATGCCCTAAGGGTGAGGTGTGTGATGGTCGTAGCTTCATGGGGTGGATCAACTAAGTGGTAATCTCCACTAACTTGAACATACTTCATAAGAAATTTAGTTTAATCTTCACTTTTTTAAGCTTGTATTAGGATTGGTCAAGGGAGAACCCCAATGATACTTCCTCCCTCTAAATTTCTAACAAATAGGCTTCCAACATCACAACCTAACAAGTTGAGGCCATTAATTCTCCTTTCTATATCAATTATCATTTTCCATTGAAACATACAAACCATAATTATAATGGTAAATTATCAACCAAGGGTATAGTTTCCAATGTTCATATTTACTGATGGTTATATTTTACTAAAGGACATATAATAGTTGAATCCCAATACTCACATATCCCTTTATAACCTATAAATACCACTTTATTATTTCACTCAAAATTCACTGAAAATTCTCCCTAAGGTGATATTTTTATTTCTTAAGATGCTAATTAGTATACTAATATTTTTTTCATTTCAATAGAATTTAAAATGGTGTGATGATTCTATTATATTGGGGAAATCCTTATTTTCCCATTTTATCTTTTCAATTTTATATTTCTTTTCTGTTTTAATGTTTGACATTTTAAATAGTTTCATTGTTGACTAATGTAATGATAATTGTTAATGAGATAAAAATATGTTGGTTTCTCTTTATTTTTATGTGTATAACGTTATATAATATGTAAAAAAAATTATTCAAGAAGAAATTATCATTTAAAAGGTCTAGGTTGTTACATTATTCTACCATTACGAAATTTCATCCCCAAAATTTCAACTCAGTCTCTCAGTTTAGAAAATGTGAGGGTACTTCTGTCACATTATTGCCTCCAGTTCCCACATCACTTATTCATATTTATGGTCTAAACACAACACTTTGACAGGGTGGGTAGTATTTTGGTGTAGAACCTTGTCTCTACAATCCAATTTATTCACCGGTTTCTCCTCATAAGAGAGGTCATGTTTCAGTTGTATCACCTCCAAGTTCAATACATGTGAGGGATAAGGATTGTAATTCCTCAAGATATATACATGGAATATATCATGAACATGAAAAATATTTTGTGGAATTTATAACTGATAGTCCACATATCTTATGAAATAAATTATTTTAAAGGTGCCAATGTATCTAGGGATAATATTCCCTTTATTTCCAAACTGAATGACTCTCTTCCATGATGGTATATGAAGGAAATTTTTTTCCCGAGTATCAAACATTAAGTCTCTTTGACAGCTATTAACATAGATCTTCTACTGACTCTGAGCAGCATTTATATATTGTTGGATTGAATGAAATCTTTCTTTCATTTCATGAACAATATTGGGCCCAAGAAACTTCCTCGCACCAATTTCAACCCAACAAGTCATATTTACACATTGATTTCCATGTAAATCTTTATATGGTCTCATTTGAATACTCAAATGGAAGTTGTTATTGTATGAGAACTCAACTAATGAGAGATTTTTATCCCATACATTATAAAAAAATAATTTTATTGAATATTTTATTAACAATAAATGACATAATTTCATCAAATTGTGTTAAATATGTTTATTTATAAAATATTTGGGATTAGATCATTCATTTGAAAATTTGATAAAAATTTTAGTTTTTACCATTAAAGTTCACTATAGTATTTCATCCATAAATATTTATATGTGTATTATTTGAACTTAAAATTTTTTACCTGTGTTCATAACTTAATAAGATACAACTTTAAACCTGAAAATCTAAGCTAAATCATGAATTTTACTGGAGTAAATTGGCCATGAATTCAAATATGGTCAGGACTTTCCATATTGAAGACTAAATAAATATTTGGACTATAACTTCTCTATAATTGCTTTAATTGGGCCCAAATTTAGAGAGAATATCAGGGACAGAATTTTAAACAAATAATAATTCTTGAAGGACATCTCGTTCAATCATTTTTGTGGGTAAATAGTCATTACAATATTTATTAAATTATTTTTATGAATTTCCCCATTCACACTTGAAAACTCTTAAAAACTATCCTCCCCACCACTAAATAAATTAATTTTTCCCCTTTTGGATAGATTTTTACCTTACATAGAGTATTGGGATAATAGAAGTGGTTTATTTACATTAAAATTCACCATTTGATGAGGGAATCTATTAATCTAGGATCTCTTACAAAAATATCTTCTTTTCCTCTTCTTCATTGTAATGTTTTTGTCCTTTTAATAACCATGTCAATTTATTTTCCATTTATTCTATTTTGTTCAATTTTATTCTTATTTAAATCACTTATTTGGTTTTTAACTTATATGTATAAAATTTATTGGGTTATACCCTTTTGATAACATTTACACATGAAAAAGGTTTCTACAATGACTACCCCGCCAATGGAAGAGTATTTATTTTTACTAATTGATCTACCTCTTACCTTATTCATTTATTTTGAATCAATTAGATACTGTAATTAAAATAATATGATCTATAAATTTAGTTTTTAATTTATATGTAACTATACAATAAATTGAACAATTAACACAAAATATGTGTGGTTAATAATTGTTTGAATTTTGAGATCACAATTCAAATATGTAAAACAAAACCACTGCCAATAAATTTATTTAATTAAAATATAATCTCTAAAAAGATTTATCCATATTTATATAATTGATATATTCCCTAATTTTTCACTGACCATAATCTAGCCTTATAATTCCTATCAAAGCAGGGTTCTACAATTGCATGTTCTGAAGCTATCATAGGGTTTAATTCACTTCGTCTTTATGGAAAGGTTATTTCTCATAGGGTTCTGGAGTTAAAAAATTAAGTGATCATAATTAAGTGGATGTTAATTTAAATGATAATTATTAATAAGTATGTTAATATGTATAGTTATATCAATTACTCTTTCAAAAAATATTTTTCAAAAAATATCTTCTTATTGCGTTTTTATAATCTCATTTCAAAAACGAGAAGAAAAAAATACAATATTCTTCTTGAATAGTAATGTTAGTTTTATAAATAATAATCACCCACCCCTCATCCTTTTATGTAGTGATTTTATGTTATTTTATTTTATTTTAAAAAAACCTTTTATATGTTGTTTTAAATTAATTCTTCCTTTGGTAGACGACCTTAGACAACCACTCTGTTGCACCTAATAAGATAAAATTACTCATCATTTAAAATCTACCATGATATTTCCTTTAAAATTGAAGACATTTCTATGGAGGAATGTAATTATTTCTATAACACCCCAAGCTTCCATGATAGGTTTCCCTTTGAATAATCCAATATCTTGCATTGTATACAATTTCAAGATTCTAACACATCGTGACCAATCAAACTAGCTGTAATAAATACTAATATCCAATTTTTGAAATTTTATAAATTTTATCTTCCAAAATGGACATCATTTTTGGATTCATAATATCGAAATTATCCTAGGGTGAATTTTTGGTATTTTTCTGAAAACATTCAATTTTTGATGAATAGTGAAAAACACTAAGTTATTGGTTAAAACCGAATTTTTATTAAAATAATTATTTATTTTATTTAAATTTATTTTAGGTCAAAATAGATACATAATACCTATATAATTTCAATGTAATTCATTGGAGTCAGTTTATAATAATTTTTGACATATAAAAATGTTATTGAACTTTTCACCGTCTTTTACCCATCTCCTAGGAGAATTTGAAAATTCTCATAAAACGTAATTTTACCGCTTCTTTGAGTGGAATTTAGAAAATCCGTGAGACACGGTTAATATCAAGGAGTAAAATTGTATTCAATAAGATAAAATTTTTTTTGGTGAATAGTAATTTTTTACTTTTATTTACCATGGTAAAATGTAAATAGGGTAATTAAGGGTAAAAATGAAATTATTATTACCCTAAAACATGTCCTAATTCTATTGTATAAGTATAATTTCACCATAAATAACCTTAGGAATAAAATATTAACCTCTTTGGTCTACTTGGATTAGATTAGGACATTTATTATTATTTAATTCGAAGAAGAGTTAAAAGAGTTAAAACCAAAGTTTAATAACTAAAACATTTTAATATAAGGTTATACATAAGTTAAATTAGATAATAAATATTAATTAGAAAGATAAAAATATTTCCTACATAATGGTTTTTTATTTATAATTTTTATACTTTAAATAATTTAATTTATTTATGACACAATGATGATGTAGTAATTACCTAATTAATGAAATATTAAAATAATTGATATAATAAATATCCAAATAAATGTAATTTGAGACGTCTTATGAATTAAAATAATTTTCTAGGTTAATATGATATATTATTATTGGTTATATGACTTTTATTGGAAGTAATAATGCTTTTATGAATTTATCAAAAACAAAATACCCAATAGTGTCAAAATTGACATAAAAGAGTTTTTAAAACAAATATTATATTATTAATTGATATTATATTCCTAAAAATCTAAGGTTCGTCCAAAGGACTTATATAATGATAGTTTTATCATTAATGGACCACTTTTGGGTCTCTTTTAAGTATATAGTATGTTTATTAACTATATAATATAAAAATACAAAGAGACATGGTAAATGTCAAACTATTTAACTAAAAATTAAATCTAAAAGATAAGGTTACTATAGTGACCCAAACCTGTCTAAAATCTATTGGTTGAGTGGTTTTAGACCCATACCCACCTTATACTTTGAATAATCTACTTTGGAGCCATTAGAAACAGAATATGAATTTATTATAAATTAATACTTTAAGTTTCTCTTAAAGAGCCTCTCCCCCCCTTATAAAAGGACACCACTTCTAACCAATTACTCACACCTATAAATCCTTTTTTCTCATCCAAACTTAATCTCCCTACATCCCTCTACTCCTCTTATAAGCCTTACCTTAGGCAGAAGGCACTTCAAGAGTCCTTTTTTGTTCAAACCAAAGGGAGTTACCGAAATTAAAGGTAACGATTTCTCTTAGCTTCTTTTCTTTTATTTTACTTCTCCAACCCCTAAACTCTTCTTATTATTTTATTTTGTAAAAAAACCAGTATATTAAATATTATAGTATATTGTTATAAAAATTAATCTAACTACACTTACACACACCTCTATCTAATGGGCGAAGAACATAATGTTTCTGTGGATGGCAACCAAACGCCTCACGAAACGATGATTGTTCAATTATCTCCAACCACCTCTCATGGTGGCCATTATGATAGAAATATAATTAAATATGATATTTATGATATTTATTTTATATATAAGCTTCTGTAATTCCATTCTATAGCATACCATTATTCGTTTCATGTTGTATATATATACGATAATTTCATTTGAGGAAGTGCAGACTACCGCCCCCTCAAAGTGATTTGACCCGTTCATACCATACATGGAACGTATAACGGATGGTGTTAATGAACTTAAGTAACACATATAATATATTATATTATAATTTAATAATAATATACCTATGTTTCATTTGGTTTTTATTCCTTTTAAAATGAAAAATGAAATGGAAGTAGCGTTCGTGCGTACATACGGATTACCGTCTCCATGAACGCGATGAGATTCATTTCTCATCATATCCATTCAAGAATTATTCTTGTTTTATGATTAAAAATAATTTTTAAGGACTTGATATCATTCTGTACATGAATAAGATACAACCTATCCATAACAAACATGGCTTACGTAATAAATCATATAAAGAAAAACGAATTAGTTAACACCCGAAACGACGGTAATACTAAAATATTATTAACAAAGCAATATTAAAAGATCATATATGATATCATATTTATGTATATGATTCTTGTATAATTTAATAACAATGATTTAACTATTATACAAGATGTTAAATTACACTCTATCAAGGAAAAGTATAAGGTAAGGGTTTATTTCACAATCTCTTCATTATCCAAGGTTTTTTATACGTAATTATCTACTGGGACCTCTTTATCATTTACATCCATCTTTCTTAAAAATGTATTTCAAAACATTCTTAATATTTTATAGAATAAGGTTTAAAGTCATTTATACCCTTTTTTGACTTTTTATAATAATTTTATAAAGGAATCTTTACGTCATTTTCCAAACAAGGACCTTTTTAACCTTTTCGACAAATTAAGGTAAGAATGTCTTTTTTTTAACTTATACGGAAGGTGCGGATATTTTCCACCATTGTAAAATATTATAAGATTCCCTTACAATAAAATAATAATATTTTCAAAGTAAATGTTTTATTTTATAATTATGTGACTTTTAAATGATTTAAAAAAAAGAGATATTTCTCTCAAATAGTTTTGATTTCATCAATGTCAATATCCTTTGATGGATTTTAAGCTTATTTGAAGTTGATTTATTATGATACAAAACTTCCATATTGTATTAAAGGTTTTGTGATATGTTTTACTATGGATGTGTTATTTTTAAACCATTCATGGTTTATGGAGAAAGTATTTACATTTCATATGCTAGTTTTAATACGAATGTTTATGTTATGTTTAAACCTGTTCATATGAGGAATGCATTGGACTTAATAAGTGATGGGTAGAGCCCGCTATATCTCCTCGATGAATCGTTAGGTATCTTGAGAAAAATTAGTGTCTTGGCACGAGGCCTTGACAAAATATTATTTGTAGTCTTGGCATGAGGCCTTGGATACATGATTATGATAGTCTGGAATTATGCATTCCATCATTATGAAAGTTGTTATTGATATTGAATGTGATTATTCTACTAGTAGAATATCCATGTGAATAAGTAAATGGCATTATTTCATTTTATTTCTACCATATTATGCTGAATTTCATGTTTAAAAGGCTTTTATTTTAGTTATACATTGCCTTAAATGTTTATGCTTATTTATGAAAGAATATGCTATATTGTTATCCTTACTGGGCATTTGAGCTCACCCCTTTCTATGTTTTATTTTTCCCAGGATGTGAATAAGTATTTTATGAATCACCTACCGGGATAGTATAAGGGGATATGAGTGTGGAGACAAAATGTTGATGTAGTTTTCAATTTATTATGTAATATAAAATGTATGAATGTATCTAGTGTTTCCAAGGCTACTAAACTAATCGGTTTTTCGAGACTTGATCTTTTGGGATCATGCTAATGTTATGTAATAATGCATAGACTCTGGGTAATTGGGGTCGGGGCATTACAGTTGGTATCAGAGGAAGTTTAGTACAAACCTTGGAAGCTATATTTAGATAAACTCTGATTAGAGGAAATAGACCTAAGATGGACTTTGAGGATTAGTATAGAATAACTTCCTAGAATTTTGGTATTGTGTAGATTTTGTCAGTTTTCCAAGAAATACATCCCTGTCTAGATACGAGCAGGTAGAGGTGTCTCTGGCACTGATGTACCTAGGGGTAAACCTGAAAACACCGCTTTAAGCTATACTCGAACGGGAACTAGTGCATGACAATGGGCCTTAATCCACTCTTGGTTACGACACTCTCGGGGGATATGCTTAGGATAATTATAATTTTCTTTTCAAACCATTATGACGGGTTTATGAGTATATACTTCCTCAAAGAAAACATTTTTATGATTATGGATTATATCCATAAACTTCTCAATTCATGTTAAGTGTTTTACAAGTTTGGATTTATGTATTGCAAATCATAAACAAATCTAGTGTATGACATTGTTTAGAAACGGCTCCTAATGGATGAAATTGAAACTGTATCAAGGCGCACACTCCATGTAGGGATTTCCCTCCTGCTCAAGATAATTATAGTGGGGCTAGTGATGCAACTGGTGCTGATCAACTAATCACCATACTGAGACAACTTACTCAGGTTATGAATAATGACCTTACCCGTATGGAGCACCCTGATCCACAATGTGGAGGATCAATGTTAGATCACTTCATGAGACAACAACCACCAATATTAAATGGGGGTACAAATCCACTTGTATCTGAGCAATGGATAAATTACTTAGAGATAATTTTCCATGCCTTTTATAGTATTGAAAGGGAAAAAGTTATCATGGCAGTTTACCACCTCACTGGAGATGCTAATAAATGGTGGTCATTGATTCAAAACACAAAAGAAGATGATTAAGTATAAAATATGGAATGGAGGGAGTTAAAAAGAGGTTTTCTTAGAAAAATACTTTTCTCATGACCATCAAGAAAATATAGAAAGGAAATTTCTGAGTCTGGGGAAAAAGAAGGATAAGAATGTCACAAAGTATGAGGCTAATTTTACAAGGTTAGCGAGGCATGCAACAGATTATATAAGTAACCAAAGAAGTAATATTGGTCGTTTCTTTGATGGGTTAAAACTGTTTCTCTTTCTAGCATTAGTCTCACAATCTTTCTCGTCATACGGAGATATTGTCTCATGTGCTATCAAGGTAGAAAAGGAATTTTCTAAGTCTTACGACTTTAAGGAAAAGCAAGAGAAGAAGAGATCTGCTGACCACTCTAGAAATGGAAATAAAGGAAAGAAGGGAAAAGTTGATTATCTATCCTACAGTAAATGTGGGAAGAAGCACCCCGGTACTTGCTTGAAGGGAATGGGAGTCTATTACAAGTGTGGTGAAAAAGGCCACCAAGCTCATGATTTCAAGGGAAATAGATTTGTTGTCAATGTGGAATATTATAATTATAGAGAGATGGTACATTATGCAAATGAATATCCTAAGTGTTAGAGGGAACTTACCTCAGAAAAGGCTAAGGGATCAAGGCCAAGCTTATGCTATCACTACTACTGAGGTAGAAGCTCCGAAATATATGGTGGAATGTAATTTAATGGTTTCCTCAAGTTTAGAAAATGCTTTATTTGATTCTGGATCATTGCATTATTTCATATCTTCCCAGTTTACTAACAAAATTAGATATTTCCAATTTGATTTAACAAGGGAGTTGTCAGTTAAAACTTCTAAGGGAAGTATCATTGCAACAAAGTTTTGTGAATCATTCCCCATTAGATGACATAAATTTTATTTATCTGCTGATCTCATCATCATACATATGATTGAGTTTGATATAATCCTTGGTATGGATTGTCTTTCGTACCATGATGTGAATATTTATTGTAAGAAGAAGGAGGTTACGATTTTGTATGATGATGATAATGAACACCTTATCTTTAGAGCAGAATCGTCACCACCTAATTATTATCTAGATCCACCCCCAGTAGCTCAACTAAATTTAATTATTGGGAAGGAAGAGAATGAAATGACTATGGGTGAGGAAAGGAATGATCAAATAGAGGATGTACCTATTGTGAAAGAATATGTAGATGTGTTCTCGGAAGATTTACCTGGACATCCTCAAGAACGGGAAGTTGGTTTTCTATTTATTTAAGTCCTAAATCAAGGCCTCTATCGAAGACCCCTTATAGAATGGCCACTGTGAAATTAGTTGAACTAAAGAAACACCAAGAGGAATTGAGTAATAAGAGATTTATTTGCCCAAGTGTTTCTCCATAGGGAGCCCCTGTTCTTTTTGTTAAAAAGAAATATGGATCTATGTGGTTATGTATCGACTACAGGGAGATAAATGCTATAACAATAAAGAAAAAGTATCCCCTACCTCGCATTGATGGTTTATTTGACCAACTGCATGGAGCTCAATACATTTCAAAGATTTAACATTGATCTGGATATCATCAGCTGTGTGTGAAGAAGTAAGACATTCCGAAGATAGTATTTTGAACCAGGTACGGGCATTATGAGTTTATAGTAATGCCTTTTGGGATGACTAATGTACCCTCTGTTTTCATTGATCTAATTAACAGAGTCTTCAAAGAATATCTTGATGATTTTGTAGTGGTATTTATTGATAATATTTTGGTATACTCCAAAAGCTACGAAGATCATGAAAATCACCTGCACATTATCTTGAAGACTCTCAGAAGACATGAATTATATGGGAAGTTTAGCAAGTGTGAATTCTGGCTTCAAGAGATTTCTTTTCTTGTCCATATTGTCTCTAAGGATGGAATATCTATTGATCCTGCTAAGAAAATAGAAATCCAAAAATTTCCAGCACCAACGAGTATAATCGAGGTATGTAGTTTTATTGGTTTAGCAGGTCATTATCAATGTTTCGTCCAAACTTTTGCCGGATTGGCTAACCCATTCACAAAGCTCACATGTAAAGGGGTTAAATTTGTTTGGAAAAAAGAGTGTAATGAATGTTTTAAAGAAATGAAGAGAAGATTAGTCAATGATTTTATATTGAAACTGCCATCGGGGAATGATGGGTTCATTATTTATAGTGATGCATCGAAAAAAGGACTTGGTTGTGTCCTTATGGAGAATGATAGAGTTATTTCCTATGCATCACGACAACTGAAAATTCATGAGCAAAACAATCCTACTCATGATCTTGAGTTAGCTGCTGTAATTTTTTATTTGAAGATATGGAGACATTATCTCTATGGTGAAAAATGTGACATATATACCGATCAAAAAAGTTTTAAGTATATTTTCTCATATAAAGAACTCATCATGAGGCAAATGAGATGGCTAAAACTACTCAAGGATTATGATTTCACGATACACTACCACCTGGTGAAGAAAAATAAGGTAGCAGATGCTTTGAGCAGAAAGGATCATGGAGTTTTGAATGTGATGAGAATTTAAAGGGATCCTCTTTTCATGGATCTAGTGAAGATGGATATCAGAATTACCATGGAAGTTGAAACATAGATACTTTTTCAAACAGTTGCCAAACCATATTTACTAGAAAGGATAAAGAGTTCTCATACCGATGATGAAGAATTTCAAAAGAAGAATAAAGTTGTTAATGATGGTAGATTGAGTGACTTTGTGTATGAAGATTGAATTTTCAAATTTGGGAAGAGACTTTGTGTTCCTGATATACTTGATCTAAAAATGGAATTTTTGGATGATGCTCATAGTTCCAATTTCTCTATACACCCTTGGAGAACCAAAATGTTTAGTGATTTGAAGGAACATTTTTGGTGGGACAACATGAAGAGGGAGATTGCTGATTTTGTGTCAAGATGTATGGTTCGTCAACAAGTGAAAGCTGGAAGGCAACAGCCTGAAGGAGTCATGCAACCTCTTCTCATACCTGAGTGGAAATGGGATAATATTACGATTGACTTCGTCATGGGGCTACCAAAGACTCCTAGAAGGAAAAATCCAATATGTGTCATTGTTGATCGTCTTACTAAGTCAGCACATTTTCTTGATATAAGAGAAGATCTACCATTTGAACATCTATAAATACTATATATTAATGAATTTGTGAGACTTCATGGAGTACCACTATCGATTGTTTTTTATCGTGATCCCCATTTTACTTCAAGATTCTAGAAAAGTCTTCAGAAAACCCTGGATACTGAACTTCATTTGAGCACTACCTACCACCCCCAAACTAATGGACAATTAGAACGGACTATTCAAACCTTAGAAGACATGTTGAGATCTTTCTCACATGACTTTCAGGGTATGTGGGATCAATATTTATCTCTGGTGGAATTTTCCTATAACAATAGCTTCCATTCAAGTATTCGGATGGCACCATATGAAGCGTTATTAGAAAAGAGATGTTGCATAGCAACCTGTTAGGATGACGTTGGTCAAAGAAAACTCATAGGCCTAGAATTGGTGGAGGAAATGATGGAAAAGGTAAAGGTAATCCAAAACCACATCAAAGCAGCTCAAAGTAGGCAGAAGAGCTATGCTGATAATCGAAGGAAGGATTTAGAATTTCATGTATGAGATCATGTTTTCTTGAAGGTATCTCCATGGATGGAAGTTATATGTTTCGGTAAGAAAGGTAAATAGAGTCCCAGGTACATCAGACATTTCGAAATTCTATAACAAATTGGGGCTGTCGAATACCGTTTGGCAATGTCGCCAAATCTCACCAAAGTTCACGATGTGTTCCACGTATCACTGTTGAGAAAATATATGCCTGACCCAACACATGTACTCACCTATGAGGAATTAGAACTGTAACATGATATGTCTTATTTCTAAGAGCCCATCATGATTCTTGATACAAGAGAACAAGTGATGAGAAACCGAACGACTCGTCTGGTAAAAGTTTTATGGAGAAACCATAAGATGGAAGAGGCAACGTGGGAACCTGAGGAACTTATGATGAAGAACCACCTGAGTATTTTTAAGCAATAATATTCTAGAAATTTCTAGGAAAAAATTATTTGAATTAGGGGAGAATGTAACACCCCCAAGCTTCCACAGTACGTTTCCCTTTGAATAATGCAATAGCTTGCATTGTATACAATTTCGAGATTTTAACACACCGTGACCAATCAAATTAGCCGTTATGAATAGTAATACCAACTTTTTGAAATTTTATAAATTTTATCTTTCAAAATGGACTTCATTTTTTGATTTGGAATATCAAAATTAGCCAAGGGTGATTTTTTGGTATTTTTCTAAAAACTTTCAATTTTTTATGAATAGTGAAAAACACAAAGTTATTGGTTAAAACCGAGTTTTTATTTAAATAATTATTTATTTTATTTAAATTTATTTTAGGTAAAAATAGATACGTAATACCTGTATAAGTTCAATGTGATTTATTGGAGTTAGTTTATAATTATTTTAGACATATAAAAATTTTATTGAACTTTTCACCGTCTTTTACCCATCTCCTAGGAGAATTTTCAAATTCCCATAAAACTTAATTTTACCGCTTCTGTGAGTGGAATTTCAAAAATCCGTAAGACAATGTTAATATCAAGGAGAAATATTTGTTTCAATAAGAAAAAAAATAATTTTAGGTGAATAGTAACTTTTTACTTTCACGGTAAAAAGTAAATAGGGTAATTAAGGGTAAAAATGAAAATATTATTACCCTAACACATGTCTTAATTCTATTGGATAAATATAATTCGAACAAAAAAACCATAGAAATAAAATATGAACCTCTTTGGTCCACTTGGATTAGATTAGGACATTTATTATTATTTAATTCAAAGAAGAGTTAAAAGAGTTAAAAGCAAAGTATAATAACTAAAACATTTTAATATAGGGTTATATATAAGATAAATTCAATTATAAATATTAATTAAAAATATAAAAATATTTCCTACATAATGGTATTTTATTTATAATTTTTATACATCAAATAAGTTAATTGATATATGACACAATGGTGGTACAGTAATTACCTAATTAATTAAATATTAAAATAATTGATATTATAAATATCCAAATAAATGTAATTTGAGACTTTTTATGAATTAAAATAATTTTATCGATTAATATGACATATTATTATTGGTTATATGAATTTTATTTGAAGTAATAATTCTGTTATGAATTTATCAAAAACAAAATACCCAATAGTGTCAAAATTGACAAAAAAGAGTTTTAAAAAAAACTATTATATTATTAATTGATATTATATTCTTAAAATTATAAGGTTTGGAAAAAGGACTTATATAATGATAGTTTTATCATTAATGGACCACTTGGGGTCTCTTAAGAAGTATATAATACGTTTATTAACTATATAATATAAAAATACAAAGAGACATGGTAAATGTGAAACTATTTAACTAAGAGTTAAATCTAAAATATAAGGTTACTATAGTGACACAAACCTGTATAAAATCTATTTGTTGAGTTTTTTTTTGACCCATCACAACCTTAGACCTTTAATAATACACTTTGGATCCATTAGAAACAGAATATGAATTTATTATAAAATAATACTTCAAGTTTTTTCTAAAGAGCCCCTCCTCCCCCTTATAAAAGGACACCACTTCTAACCAATTACTCACACCTATCAAGCCTTTTGGATCATCCAACCTCTACCCAATTAAGATCCCTACATCCCTATACTCCTCCTAGAAGCCTTAACTTAGGCAGAAGGCACTTCAAGAGTCCTTTTTGGTTCAAACCAAAGAGAGTTACCCAAATTAAAGGTAACAATTTATCTTAGTTTCTTTTCTTTTATTTTACTTCTCCAACCCCTAAACTCTTCTTATTATTTTATTTTGTAAAAAAAAGTATCCTAAATAAACTAGGATATTGTTATGAAAATTATTAGAACTACACTTACACACACCTCCATCTAATGGATGAAGAACATAATGTTTCTGTGGATGGAAACCAAACGCCTCACGAAATGATGATTGTTCAATTATCTCCTACACCTCTCATGGTGGACATTATGATGGAAATATAATTAAATATGATATTAATGATATTTATTTTATATATAATCTTCTTTAATTCCATTTAATAGCATACCATTATTCGTTTCATGTTTTATATATATACGATAATTTCATTTGAGGAAGTGTGTACTACCGCCCCCTCAAAGTGATATGACTTGTTCATACCATACATGGAACGTATAAAGGATGGTGTTAATGAAATTAAGTAACACATATAAGATATTATATTATACTGGAATAAAAATATAACTATTTATCATTTTATTTTGATTCGTTTTAAAATGAAAAATGAAATGGAAGTAGCGTTCGTGCGTACATACGGATTACCGTCTCTACGAACGCGATGAGATTTATTTACCCATCATATCCATTCAAGAATAATTCTCGTTTGAGGATTAAAAATAATTTTTAGGGACTTTATATCATTCTTTACATGAATAATATACAAACTATCCATAACAAACACGGCTTACGTAACAAATCATATAAAGGAAAATGAATCAGTTATCACCCGAAACGACGATAATACTAAAATATTATTAACAAAGAAATATTAAAAGATCATATATGATATCATATATATGTATATGATTCTTGTATAATTTAATAAAAATTACTTAACTATTACAAAATAGGTTAACCTAAACTCTATCAAGGAAAAGTACAAGGTAAAGGTTTATTTCACAATCTCTTCATTATCTGAGGTTGTTTATACATAATTATCTACTAGGCCCTCTTTATCATCCACATCCATGTTTCTTAAAAATGTATTTCAAAAAAATATTACTATTGTACAGAATATGGTTTAAAGTCATTTATACCATTTTTTTAAATTTAATAAGAATTTTATAAAGGAATCTTTATGTCATTTTCCAAACAAGGACCTTTTTAACCTTTTTGACAAATTAAGGTAAGAATTTCTTTTTTTAACTTATACGATGGGTGCGGCTATTTTCCACCATTGTAAAATATTCGAAGCATCCCTTAAAATATTATAAGAATATTTTCAAAGTAAATTTTTTATTTTATACTTATGTGTCTTTTAAATGATTTCAAAAAAATAGATATTTCTCTCAAATAGTTTTGATTTCATCTATGTCAACATCCTTTGATGGATTTTAAGCTTATTTGAAGTTGATTTATTATGATACAAAACTTCTATATTGTATTGAGGGTTTTGTGATATGTTTTACTATGGATGTGTTATTTTTATACTATTTATGGTTTATGGAGAAAGTATTTACATTTCGTATGCTAGTTTTAATACGAATGTTTATGTTATGTTTCAACCTGTTCATATAAGGAATGCATTGGACATATTAAGTGATCGGTAGATCCCTCTATAGCTCCTCAATGCATCATAAGGTCTCATGAGACAAACTACTGTCTTGGAATGAGGCCTTGAAAAAATATTATTTGTAGTCTTGGCACGAGGCCTTGGCTACATTGTTATGATAGTCTGGCATTATGCATTCCATCATTATGAAAGTGGTTATTGATATTGAATGTGATTATTTGACTAGTAGAATATCCATGAGAATTAGTAAATGGAATTATTTCATTTTATTTCTACCATATTATGCTGAAGTTCAAGTTTAAAAGGCTTTTGTTTTAGTTATACATTTCCTTAAATGTTTATGCTTATTTATGAAAGTTTTCGCTATATTGTTATCCTTACTGTGCATTTGAGCTCACCCCTTTATATGTTTTATTTTTCCCAGGATGTGAAGAGGGATTTTATGAATCCCCTTTAGGGATAGTATAAGGGGATATGAGTGTGGAGACAAAATGTTGATGTAGTTTTCACTTTATGATGTAATGTAAAATTTATGAATGCATCTAGTATTTCCAAGGCTACTAAACTAATCGATCTTTTGATACTTGATATTTTGTGATCCTGACAATGTTATGTAATAATGCACAGACTCTTCAAAGCTTCCATTACAAGATTATAAAAATATTTCCAAAGTAAATGTTTTATTTTATAATTATGTGACTTTTAAATGATTTAAAAAAGAGAGAGATATTTCTCTCAAATAGTATTGATTTCATCTATGTCAACATCCTTTGATGGATTTTAAGCTTATTTTAAGTTGGTTTATGATACAAAACATCCATATTGTATTGAAGGTTTTGTGATATTTTTGACTATGGATGTGTTATTTTTATACCATTCGTGGTTTATAGAGAAAGTATTTACATTTCTTATGCTAGTTTTAATACAAATGTTTCTGTTATGTTTAAGCTTGTTCATATGAGGAATGCATTGGACTTAGTAAGTGAAGGGTGGAGCCCGCCCTATATTTTTGATGCATCTGTAGGTCTCATGAGAAAAACTAGTGTCTTGGCACGAGGCCTTGACAAAATCTTATTTGTATTCTTGGCACGAGGCCTTGGCTACGTGGTTATGATAGTCTGGCATTATGCATTCCATCTTTATGAAAGTGGTTATTGATATTTCATGTGATTATTCAACTAGCCGAATATCCATGTGAATATTTAAATGGAATTATTTAATTTTATTTCTACCATATTATGCTAAAGTTCATGTTTAAAAGGATTTTTTTTAGTTATACATTGGATTAAATGTTTATTCTTAATTATGAAAGTTTCTGATATATTGTTTTCCTTACTGGGCATTTGAGCTCACCCCTTTCTATGTTTTATTTTTTCCAAGATGTTATGAAGTATTTTATGAATGACTTGTAGGGATAGTATAAGGGGATATGAGTGTGGAGACAAAATGTTGATGTAGTTTTCACTTAATGATGTAATGTAAAATTTATGAATGTATCTAGTGTTTCCAAGGCTACTAAACTAATCGGTCTTTCGAGACTTGATCTTTTGTGATCATTCCAATGTTTTGTAATAATGCACCGAATCTGGGTAATTGGGGTCGGGGCATTACAATTTCATCCATTTGGAGGAATTTTTTAAATTTTCACTTTATTCTCTTCTTCTCTTCTTTCTTACTTCTTTACCCAATCTAATTTTTTCTTCTTCTTTTGTTTTCTTTTTTCTTTTTTTGGACCATCAAATCAAACTTATTATCATTTTATTATACTTCAATTTTCCAAATTTCATTTTTATTTGATTTATTACATGAACTAACAATTAAGATATCTTATATTTTTACCCTAATATTAAACATAGACTTAGGGATTGAATCAGATAGTCTCAGTCTATGGGAAGTTTCAACATTCAACTAGTTGGATAATTCCTCCATTCCAGAAACACTGAATTTGTAAAAATGTATGATTAAAAAATAAAAAATAATCAATGGTTGAAAACAATAACAATGAACTTAATAGAACCATTGGATAATTGGTTGCATCGGACAATAATTATCAACCAAATTTTATTGCATGCCCAAATTTCTAATCAGACTTTGAACAAAAATCTCAGTTAATTCACCTTCCTCCAATGTTTTAGGCCTTATCCGATGAGGATCCAAACAAAAACCATAAAGAATTTAATGTGGTTTTCTCAACCCCAAAACCAAGAAATGTTTCTAAAGATCAAATAAAACTAAGTTCATTCCCATTCTCACTTGATGGAACTATAAAATATTGTAGGATTTATTTACAACCTAAAGATGTAACTTCTTGGAATGATTTAAACAACTCTTCTTATAGAGGTGTTTTCTAGAATAAAATACCAATTCTATTTGAAAATATATATTAGTAATCAAGATATCCCAAGGGAAGTTAATTTATGGGTATTGAGGGCGATTTAATAGATTTTTTGCAAGCTTCCCATATCACCAAATCAGTGAGAAACTACTCATCCATACCTCTGCGAAGTTCTCACACCTATGTAGAGAAGAACGGTGAATGTTGTATATGGGGGAGTTATTAGTCTAAAAACCACCAGTAGTTTCACATTCATTTATCAAAAATATGTTACAAGACTCCCAACAATTTGGTGATCGAGGTACACTGCATATCATAGGAGCATATCAGGTAAGTCCATATTCTCTTGAAAATCATTTAATTGATACAGTGTTAGAATATTTGACCACTATGGTGAGATATATTTCTTAGGCACAAAATACATACCAACCCACACCTTTCAGGACTTGTGGAATTTGCAATGAAACAGACCACCCAACTGATATTTCCGCTAATTATAAGAGACATAGGATTGCGCAGCAGAATTCCCTAAGAGACTGTATCAGTAACAACAACAAAAACATCCCCATAAGAAGTATGATTCCTTTTCAACAACATATGACCAAGGGTAGAAGGATCAATCAAACATTTGGTATAAATCCAGAAAACAATAAATTCCCTCATTTCAACAATATTTCCATAAAACACCTCCTAACCAACATATTTTTCAACAACCCCAAAGGTGATTTGAAGCTCAAGAATCAACAATCCAACAACAAGGTATATCTCAACAAAAGTTACATTCTAATATGACGACATTTGGATAAAAATTCTTAATCAATAGAATAATCTAAATATTCAAGGTTTATAGCTGAGGGAGTTGAAGAATAAAATGATCCAAATTGAGACTACCCTCCTTGAACTGGTATGTAAGAACTCTAAAAATATTCCTTCTCAAACTACTCCAAATCAGAAGGTGAATTTTAGTTCCATAACATTAAGAAATGGGAAGTAAAAAATTGATACATCTGCACCTATATTACATTGGAATTCACCACAACTCCTGATAATTCCTATTTAAGACCAACTGATGAGCAACCCAAGGAGAAAGACAAATGTAAGAAAAATATTGATGATGTTCTTCCTAAACCCCTACCCTTTCCAAATAGAGTTGTTCAAACCAATAAGATGTATAAAGATGCAATGCAAAAATATGTTTTTGATATATTCAATCATTTTGAGATCAATATCCTTATACTTAAAGAAATAAAGAAAATACCAATGTATTCCAAATTCTTAAAAGAACTTTTTACCAATCGAAGAGGACTTAAGGGAAATGAGAGGATAAATCTTAGAAGGAATGTTTCATCACTAATTTCACAAACTCAAATAGTACCAAAAATGTATAAGAATTTGGGTACATTAACCATCCCATGAAGCATAGGGAAGTTACACTTTTCAAATGATTTATTTTATTTGAGAGCATCCATAAATGTGATGCCCCTCTCTTTATTCTCTTATTTACAGGTTGGTGAGTTAAAACCAATGATATTAATAGTGTAATTATCAAATAGATCTACAGTATATTCAAGAAGATTCCTTGAGTATGTGCTTGTTTGTGTAAGAGACATAATCTTTCTAGTAGATTTATACATTATTAACATGGAGGATGATCAGGTAAATTCTCATGCTCCAATTATCTTAGGTAGTCCCTTCCTCAAAATTACAAAAATGACCATAAATGTCCATAAGTTTACACTTTATGTGGAGTTTGGAGATGAAGTTGTGATATTTAATTTTATGGACTTCATGAAGTGCCCCTCAGAGGACCATTATAATTTTGTTATCTCCCATTTTGAACCCCCAAGTAAACCCCCCCCCCATGGATTTTGATTGTCCTGTTCTTAGAGATATTATAAGAATTCGTTCTAGTTTGACATCTAAGAGCAATTACCCACATGTTTCTAATGAAAAAACCTCTCTTTGATTTTATTTTTATGTGGATTCATATTCTTATTTTGATCATGTTCAATCTGATTATAATATTTCTTTTGAGTATGCTAATAGATTTGATTAATTATTCTCTAATTTTGATTATATCTATTCAGATATTGATGTTCATTGTGAAAATATTTTATCTCTTTCAATGTCTCCATCTATACAGCCCCCCCCCCCTCATTGGAACTCAATACATTACCACCAAATCTCAAATAATCATACTTATTGAGTGGTGAGATATTACTTATTATAATTTCTAACAATCTCCCTTTTGAACATGAAGAAAAACTTTTAAATATTTTGAATGAGAAAATTAGGGAAATTAAGTGGACCTTGTCTGACATATAAGTTATTTTCCCCTCCATTTTCATGCATAAGATTCTTTTGGAGAATGGGGCTAAACCAGTTAGGTAGCCACAAAGGAGACTAAATCCAAATCTTCTTAAATATGTTAAAAAAGAAGTTGAATAGTCGCTCAAGGAAGATATAATTTATCCCATTTTAGATCCCTGGTGGGTAATTACTATTCATGTTGTACCTAAGAAGATTGGTTTTAATATTGTTAGAAATGATATAGAGGAGTTAGTTTCAGTGAGGGTTCAAAACAGTTTATGTGTGTGTATTGATTATAGAGAAACTAAATCAATTTACTCACAAAGACTATTTCCCCCTCCCATTTTTTGATCAAACACTTGAGAGACTAGCTAGGAAGACACATTATTATTTTATGTAGGGATTTTATGGATATTTTTAGGTTCTTATAGATCCAAAATATTAGAAGAAGACAATATTTACTTGTCTATTAAATACATTTTCTTACTAAAGGATACCATTTGGACAATTCAATGACCCATGTACCTTCCATAGATACATGGTGAGTATTTTTTTTTCTTTTTTCATTGATACTTGCATGGAATTATTTATGGATGATTCTATAGTGTATGGATATTCATTTGGTGAATTTATCTTTAGTTTTAGGAAGGTGATGAAACATTTTATTAAGAAGAATATGGTGTTAAAATTTGAAAAATGACATTCCACGGTATATCATGGCATTGTATTAGGGCATGTACTATAAAAAATAGAATATAGGTTGATAGATATAAGGTATATATTATTTCATCCCTACCATATTTTTCATGTGTCCACGATGTTAGATCATTCCTAGGGAATACATGATTTTATCGACGCTTCATCAGAGATTTCAGTTAGATTTCTCTACAATTATCTCAATTTCTTAAAAAATATATTGTCTTGATTTTTGATGATTTGTGAAGGGTATCATTTGATGAGATAAATAAGAGTATGAAAACTCCACTTATCATACATCCCCCACATTGGGACCTTCCATTTTAGAATATGGGTGATGATTCAAACATTGTAGTTGGATTTTTATTATCAAAGAATGTGGAGGAATTATCACCTGTGTTTTCCTATGCTAAAAGTACATTTTATTCAACCCAATAAAACTACACAACTGTAGAAAATGAGTTTCTTTCAATCATATTTTATTTAGATAAATTTTGTTCATATTTATTAGGCTCTATAGTAGTTTTTTTACCATGAAACTCTGAGGTACTTATTGAAGAATCCATATGAAAATTGAAATATTATCTTGTAACACCCCAAGATTTTATGAGATAGATTCTTTTTAATTTCTTTAATGTCTTGTGGTGTGTGGTACACTAAGATTCACTTGAGAAATATGCAACACCGTATTAGCATGCAGTATACGCAACACTATTCTTGGTTTGTGTTACACACTATTTCAAGTTATTTTGATATAATTCATTTCACTTAAGACTGGTTATAAGTGATAACTAAATATTATAACCTATTCATTATAATTGAGGGTATGAATATTATTATTTTTCTTTTAAAAAACTACATCAATGAAAATAAGTGACTCTCTAAAATAATAAAATAAATATTTATTGATTTTTTAGTGAAATATATATGTAATATATTCAATTTAATGTTTTAAATTAATCATATATTATTTATCTATATGATATGAGAACAAATTCAATTTTTCTAATGAAAGAAGTATTTTTCAAAAAAATAATTTTTTTCACCTTTTGATGGAGAACCCTTTCTAAATCTAGTTTTTGAAAATAGTATAAGTTCTATTTGACATAATAAACTTATTATTTGGAATCAGAACCTAAAAATTTACCTTGGATGAAATTTTTATATTTTTCTGATGAAATTCATTTATTTAATGAATAGTGAAAAATACTACAATTTAATTCAAAACATTATTTTCATCAAATATATTTATATAGTTAGATTATATTTATAATTGGTTTTAAAGTGTAATTAGATTATGTTTTTATAATTTAATAAAATTTTGGTAATTGGATGTAATTTCAAATTTAAATTGGACATAAACACATGTCAATCTTTGGATAGTTTTTACTTCCTAAAAAACCTCTTTCTCGTTTTGACAACGGGAATTAATTTTAAATTAATTAATGAAACTACTATGTTTTGAATTTTGAAAAATGTATTACATATTTAGAATCATTGGGTCCAAATTATGTTAATATGTTACTTTTATTTTTTAGATATTATGAATAGTAACTATGGTAATTTTTATTTACCACGGGTAAAGGAAAAACAGGTAGATTAGGGTAAAAAACAATATGATAAAGATAATAAAATTACCATAACACCTCAAAAAATCCAATTTGATGAATTAAAGTTTACCAAGATAACCTAAGGGTCTAAATTGATGGATTTACTATACTTTTTTCCATGAAAGTGATGTAATTATAATTAAAACAAAATAATGTTACAACGTGTCACTTATTACCTCTTATAAGTTTAATAATTTTGATGTAGTGATAAAATTGATAAAAACATAAATAGTCTCCAGAAATCTAATAAAATTATCTATATCATTTGAATTTTTTTATAATTTTTATAGATTAAATAATTACAATTAATGATGATGCAATAGTGATATAGAAATTATTTTTTTAATAAAAATATAAAATAAATGGTATAAATAATATTAAAATAAATATTATATGAACTAATTAATGTTCTCCACGAATTTTATAGGTTATTATGACATTTTATAAGTTTATTAAATATTTTTTATCCAAGTTATATTCTGTTTTTATTATATTTAAATTCAAATAAATGAAAAGTGTCAAAATTGACACTATTGATATTTAATAAAAAAATATGATTAAATTATTTAAAATCAAAAAATATTTAAAAATTACAAATTGAAAATTATAAGGTCTAAAATTTCATAAATTATACAATATGGAAAATTGAAAACACATAAGTAAATATTTATAACCATTTAATATTTAGAATATTATTACCGTAATTAAAATTAAATAGAATAAATAAGGA
The DNA here is from genome assembly GCA_963277665.1 of Viscum album. NCBI lineage: Eukaryota > Viridiplantae > Streptophyta > Magnoliopsida > Santalales > Viscaceae > Viscum > Viscum album. The sequence goes on from OY728132.1 coordinate 498,442,350, forward strand.
TAAATCAAAATGATACGATTTAAAATAAAATCAAAAACATGTATAATTTTATTGGTTGAGAGGATCTAGACCCATCCTCATCTTATCTTTGAAATAATCTACTTTGGAGGAATTTTATATTAATAATTAATTTATATTAATTTAATAGTTTTCGTACTTCCTAAGGTGCCCCTCCCCTCTCTTATAAAAGGGAACCTCTACTTCTCTTTTAAGAACACCTCTAAATCCCTTTTTCTCAGCCAACCCCTACCCATTTCCTCTTCCAACTTCCCTCACTTCATCCTAGAGGCTAAACATTAGGTAGAAATCTATCCTAAGGAGACATTTTGAAAAAATCTAAAGGATATACTCGAAAAAAGGAGGTTCAGATATATACAAAACATATCGGACCTAATGTAAGGGACAATTCTACAATCTCATTATTATTTGAGATTATTTATATGTATGTTTTTTGGGGGGTATATTTATCATCCACATCCATGTTTCCTAAATATTTAATATTATTTTTATTCTTTTACAATTGTTTAAAGTCAATTTTAGCCATTGGTGAATTTTTATTAAAAGGTATGAACAGAATCTTTTGTAATTTTTTGATATGAGATAATTTTTGAATTTTCCGATAAAAGTATGAGGAGAATGTTTTTTAACTTACATATAATGAACCTATTTTTACATTTTCATAATTCCTTATTTCCATGATGCTTTCTTTAAAATATATCATGTTTATTTTCCACAAAATTCTTTTCTTTTAAAATTTTTCAATATTATGGGAAAAGAAAACGTTTTTGAATAAAAAATGGATATATTTTTCAAAATTTAATTTTTATTGTTTTATCATAATTATTTTCCATCTAAGATGATTCTATTTAAATAGATTTATGTTTATATCCCTATTATTAATATGATTTTATTTTTTTAATGATAGAATGATATTTTATACAGATTATGTTATGATAGAATGATGTTTAAGAAACCCATTTATTTCATGGGTTATGCTATGATGAATGATTTATGTTTTATGGAACATGTTAGAATGATTTCATTATGATATGGGTGTGACTTATATCTCCCTTTAATGCACTATGTAAGGATTTATATCTCATGATATAGACATGGCTAGAAAGGAAAGTAAATCTAGTTCAGTAATACAAGGCTGGAATGAAAAGTAAATCTGTTTCAATAATACATGGTTGGAACAGAAAGTGAACCTAATTCAGTAATAGTCTTTGTCCATTATAATGGTCTTGGTAGCAATTCCAAGGAAACTATGGAAATCATATTGTGTTCATATTTTTTTTCCACAATTCCATGTTTTATTCCAATGATATTTCTCATGGTTCATGATTTCATTATAATTTATTCCTTATGAACTACCAATATTTATTTTATGACTCAATATTTTTATATATGTTAAATTTGGTATGTTTTTTTCAAAATTTATGTTCATGTTTTTACATTCTTATGTTTATGTTTTGTATGATATTTTCCATTCTTACCCTTACTGAGAATTTTATCTCACCCCTATTCATGTTTATTTTCCCCCAATATTTGAAGAAGGGTATTAAGTAAGATGTGTCAAAAGGGGTTTTAGTTATGAAGGATAAAGCAGGAGATGATGTATATGTTTTATGAACAGTTGTTTATGTTTTCTAGTTTCCAAAGGAACTAAACTAAAATTATATTTGGAAATATTCTTGTATCATGTATTAATTATTCCACAAAAGTAATGTAAATTCCATGTACATCAAGCTTGGGTCTTTACACTTTGTATTAAAGAGAAGGTTTAGTTAACCTTTGGAAACTAGGATGTGAAAACTTTAGTGAGATACCTATAAATATTTCTAATGTATGTATAGGGATGTCTTTAAGGGTAAGTCTAACTATATTTTATAGTCCTATAATTATGTTAATGGTCATGAATAACCTATAATTAAACCTAATATGTTATAGATTTAATGTACTCCCCTTGATTATGTTGTTTTCATAGTACGATTTTTGCCTCTCACACTATTCATTTGGGGTTTTAGACAATGGATGGAACCAAAAGGAATAGTTTTAATGATCAATTCAATAGTAAATGAAATGATTTTACTCCTGAAAAAACAAACTTTATGGGATATGGAATGAAAAATCTTATTATTATACTTACACAAGCTACGAATCATTTTGAACATCCAAATGAGAAGAGAAGGGAACAACATTTTGTTGATTCTTTCATAAAGCAACATCCACCTTATTTCATTGGGTCTTCTTATCCTATTGTTTCTGAACAATGGATAAGTTACATTAAAAATATATTTTCCATTATTTATTATTCATAACATGAAAAAGTCATTTTTGTTGTTTATCATTTAAATGGAAAAGCAGACCATTGGTGGACTCTAATCAAGAATTCAAGGTAATAAAATGAATTTCAAACCATGGAATGGGAAGAGTTCAAGAACTTATTTTTCAATAAGTACTTTCCCCATATTCTTTGAACAAATATGTAAAGTAGTTCCTTAACCTTAAGAAAAATGATGATGAATCTGTTGGTACATACGAGAAAAATTTTACAAGACTTTCAAGGTATGTTTTTTGGATTTATCATTCAACCTATAATTAAAGTTGATCGATTATTAATTGAAATAAAACCAAGCCTTAAAAGGGAATTATCTCTAAGACACTTTTAGAGTTATGAAGAGATTTTTATTTGTGATATCAAGGTATAATTGGAAGTTGATGTTACATATCAATCTCATGGTTTTGATAAGAAATGAAAGATATAGTTCCAAGGAAAATCTCAAAGTGATGGTGAAAAGAACATGAATGTTTCATTATGCTCAAAGTGTGGAAAGAAGGATGGTGTAAATCCTCTTAAAGGGACTATAAAATGTTTTAAGTATAGAAAATAAGGTCATCAAGCATTTGAGTGCCGAAGTAATGAGAAAAAAATTGTTAATGATGTGAATAGAGAAAAGACTACAGAGAATGAACCACCAACAATTTAATGCTACAAGTCCAAGGAAATGGGTCATTATACTAACCAATGCCCTAATCCAAGGGTTATTGATGATTATCAATGTAAAAAACCTCTTAAGGCCAAAGAAAAATGCAAATCACATGCGATCACTATTGTCGATGTGGATTATGACAACAATGTAGTGGAATGATTAAGTATTTATGTAATTGGATTCCAAAATAGTGTTTTAAAATCTCTTTTATAGTATTATAAAATATTAGAATATCTATATATTAGTCCATTATGGTTTTCTATAAGTATATGGTACTAATAACCATGAAAAGTGATTGAAATACTTTTGTAACGCACATGATATGCACATAATGAAGGGATAAAGAGATAATGAGATGTTTGATTGTATTAATGACATCATGAATGATATGAGGACAAACTAATATCATTGTTTGAGTATATAAAATTTTTGGTATTTTTGGTGTGTGAAAATAGTTAATTTTGAAAGAATTCATGTTTTCACTAAGGTTCTATAGTAATTAATGTTATTATCATGTTTCAAAAGAATATATGATTAAGGTATTCAAATGTTTGGAAGGTGAAAACCAAGAACTACCATATTAGATATGGGAGATAATTGTTAAGTCAATTTAGTTCACCTCTTTATAAAGTTTTATTTTTTCAGTATTTGGAAGGATTGTAATAGTATCCATTTATTGATTGTATAAGTTATATTCTAGTTAAAGTTTGTTAGATTAATGTATTATCTCACTATAGGTGGACTTATGAATATTTGATTACCTATGCTAACCTTTGTTTTGAGATATATGGAATGACCTCTCATTCAATCGCATTATCCGATAACACTTCAGAATGAAAAATTCAACTTCGTTTCTTTAAATAAGAGATAAAGTGGAAATTGTTCAAGGCATGAACAATAGTGAGATTGTACAAAATCAAGTAAGTATTTATTCTCATAAAAAATTCATCAACTTTAGGGGAAGGATCTTGAAAAGAATATTTTTTATCTTAGTACCTTCTTATCCAATGAATCAGATAGTCCCTTAAATCATCACAGATTTATGGATTTTTTGTTGTTAAATTTCTCCAATCCTTGTTCTCTATCAATATCTATCAAAAAATTATGGTTATATTTTTCTTCCATTTTCATGTTTTTACTTCCGAACTATGTTCTCCTATGTCGAAACCCAGTGATGAGTTATTTTGGGTATCCATTATGTTTATAACTTTACTTTTTATAATGAAGTTCTAGTATTCCTTTTTACGATGTGGGTTTCTATGAAAGAAATTTTCAAGTAGTAAACCTTTTATAACCCTGAAGAATATCGAGGGTGAAATTTATTTTAAGGGGGGTATAATGTAACACCCCAAGGTTTTATGAGATGGATTCTTTTTAATTTATTTTGTGTCTTTTGTTTTACAGTACACCATGATTAGCTTGAGCTATACGCAACACTGTATTAGCTTACATTATACACAACACTATTCTTGGATTGTGTTACACAAAATTTTATGTTATTTTGATAGAATTAATTTCATGCTTGATCGAGTATAAGTGATATATAAATATTATAACCTATTAAATATAATGGCAGTTATGAATATTATTAAGTTCATTCTAAAAAACTATTTAATTGAAAATAACTGAGTCTATAAAATAATAAAATCACAATTCATGGATTTTATTAGTGAAACATATATGTAATATATGTAATATAATTTTCTAAATTCATATTATATATTTTCTAGATATGATAAAATAAAAAATTAAATTTTTTGGATAAAAAAAGTATTTTTCAAAAAAAATACAGTTTATCGTCTTTTTATGAAGAACCTTTATTAAATGTAGTTTTTGAAAATTTGATAAGTTATATTAGACATAATAAACTTCTTATTTGGAATAATGATATAAAAATTTCTCTTGGTTGAAATTTGGGTATTTTTATGATGAAATTCATATTTTAATAATTAGTGAAAAATACTACATTTTAATTCAAAACTACCTTTTAGTATAATTTATTTTTATAGTTAGATTATATTTTTAATTGGTTTTAATGTTTAATTAGATTATTTTATTATCCTTTAATCCAATATTGGTAATTAGAAGTAATTTCACATTTAAATTGGACATAAACACATGTCAATATTTTGATAGTTTTACTTATGAAAAAGCAACTTTCTGGTTTTGACAACGAAAATAAATTTTAAATTAATTAATGTAACTTTTTTGTTTTGAATTTTGAAAAATGTATTCCATATTTGGAATATGTGGGTCCAAATTATGTTAATAGGTTAATTTTATTTTTTTGGATAATATGAATAGTAACTACGGTAATTTTTATTTACCATAGTTAAAGGTATATTGGGTAGATTATGGTAAAAAACAACATGATAAATATAAAAATATTTTCCTAACACCTGTAAAAATCCTATTACGTGAATTAAAGTTGACTAATATAACCTAAGGGTCAGAAACGTTTCTTTTAATAGACTTTTTCTATGAAAGTGTTGTAATTATAATTAAGACAAAACTAACAACATGTCACTCTCTTATCTCTAATAAGTATAATAATTTTAGTGTAGTAATAAACTTGATAAAACTTAGAAAATAAATAGACCCAAGAAATATAATGAAATTATCTATATCATGTGAATTTATTTAGAATATTTAGAGATTAATTAATTACCATTAATGATGAAACAATAGTTATGTAGAAATTATTTCATTATTATAAATATCAAATAAATGGTTTTAAAAAATTTAAAAGAAATATAATAAGAACTAATTAATGTGCTTCATGAATTTTCTAGGTGACTATGACATGTTAAAAGTGTATTAAATATTTTAGTTTAAATTTTTCTTCTATTTTGGATTTTATTTAATGTAAAATAAATGAAAAGAATCAAAATTTACACTATTGATATTTTAGAAGATTAAATATTATTAAATTATTTAAAAATCCCAAAAATATTTAAAAATTACAAACTGAAAATTATAAGGTTAAAAATATCATAAATTATCCAATTTTGACAATTAAAAACACATTATTAAATATTTATAACCATTTTATATTTATAATATTATTACAACAATTAAAATTAAATATATTAAATAAGGATAAATCAAAATGATAAGGTTTTAAATAAAATCAAAACATGTTTAAATTTTATTGTTTAAGAGGATTTCGACTCATCCTCATATTATCTTTGAAATAATCCACTTTGGTGGCATTTGAATTTAAAAATTAATTTATATTAATTTATTAGTTTTGGTATTTCCAAAGGTGCCCCTCCCCTCTCTTATAAAAGGAATCATCTCCTTCTCTTTTAATCACACCTCTAAATACATTTTGCTTAGCCTAACTGTTCCCATTTCCTCTCCCAACCTATATAACTTCATCCAAGAGGCCACACTTTGGGAAGAGTTCCATCCTAAGAAGACTTGTTGTGTAAATCAAAAGGGATACTTGAAAAAGAGGAAGTTCAGATACATATGAAGCATATCATACCTAAGGTAAGGAATAATTTCACAATCTCATTATTATTTGATAATATTTATATGTAAGTCTTTACTTGGGTATATTTATCATCCACATCTATGTTTTCTAAATATGTAATATTACTTTTATTCTTCTATAATTGTTTAAAGTCAATTTTACCCATTGGTAAATTTTTATTAAATGGTATGAATGGAATATTTTGGCGTTTTTTGATATGAGGTACTTTTTGACTTTTCTAGTAATAATACAAGTAGAATGTTTTTTTAACTTACATGGAATGATTGTTTTTTTATGTCTTCATAACGCCTTATTTTCATGAAGCTTCCTTTACAAAATTTCATGTTTATTTTCAACTAAATTGTTTTCTTTTAAAATTGTGAGGCATTTTGAGAAAAAAAACGTTTTTGAAGAAGGATATTTTCCTTAAGAATTAAGTTCAAGGGTTTTATCCAAATTATTTTCCATCTAAGATGATTCTCTTTAAATTGGGTTATGTTTCTATCCATATTATTACAATTATTTTATTTTATTAATTATTGAATGATATTTTATGTGAATTAAGTTATGATAAAATGATGTTCAATAAACCCATTCTATTTCTTGGGTTATGCTATGCTGAATGATTTATGTTTTTGTGGAACATATAAGAATGATTTCATTATGAGATCGGTGGGGCCTATATCTCCCTCATATTCATTAGGTAAAGATTTATATCTCATGATATATACATGACTAAAATGGAAAGTAAATCTAGTTCATTAATACAGGCCTGGAATGAAAAGTAAATCTGGTTTAGTAATACATGGCTAGAACAAAAATTAAACCTGGTTCAGTAATGGAATTTTTCCACTATGATGGTCTTGTCAACAATACCTTGGATACTATGGAAATAATATTATCTGCTTATTGTTTTCCACAATTCCACGTTTCATGCCAATGTTATTTTCTCATGGTTAATGATTCCATTGTGATTTATGCCTTTTTAACTGCCATGATTTCATTAATGGCTCAATATTTTGGGTATATGTCAAATGTGGTATGTTTTTTTTCAAAAGTTATGTTCATGTTTTTACATTATTATGTTTGTGTTTTGTAAGATATTTTCCTTGATTACCCTTACTGATCATTTGAGTTCACCCCTTTTCATGTTTCTTTTCCCACAGGATTTGTAAAATGGTATTACATAATATGTTTCAAAAAGGGGTTCTATTTATGAAGGATAAAGTAGGATATGATGTAGATGTTTTATGAACCAGTTGTTTATGTTTTCCAGTTTCTAAAGGCACTAAACTAATATAGTATTTGGGCATCTGTTTGTGTCATGTATTAAGTATTCCATAAAAGTAATGTAATTTCCATTTACATCAATCTTGGGTCTTCACATATATGATGGATTCCCCTTCATAAAGAATTTTATACTGAGATAAAGAAAAATAATGGGTTAGAAAATTTTTGGCATACCACATGAGTTGAATTACTTAGACACTAGAGGCTAACACCTTTGACCATGTATCACTTCGGGACACTTTCCCAAATGACCATATTTATGCATTCTAAAGTACACATCCTTGGTATGTTGGTTTAGTTAAATACCTTTTTTCCTTTAAAATTCATACAAATTTAAAGAAACATCAAGTCCAAAAATTAATTATTGGGTATGGGTTTTAGGTTTGGGATGCTCCCTACCTCTGGAGAATGTGTAGTAACCAATTCATTAGGAGGTGCTTGATAAATAATTAGTTTGATTATGTTCTACTTTTCTTTAATACACTTTAATTTTGAGGACACTTTATACCCTAATGGATATATTGGAAGTTATTAGACTCTGTATTATATTTTCCTAGCTTATTTCAGGATGATCGGGTGTTTTGTAAGGCATGCTCACATTTTCAACACACTGGAAACATTTTGTGGTGACCGGGCATTCCCCAACAACCCATATTATTCTATGATATTTTTAATGTATGGGGAATTTATTTTATGATCCTATTTCAATGTTAATTTGGTTTTTTTATATTTTAATTTCCATTGATTATGTTATAAAATGGGTGGAGGCTAATTCCATCAGGACTGATGATTCCTGTGTTGTAGTCGATTTTGTTAAGCCAAATATTTTTTAAAGGTTTGGAGTACCAAATTCCATCATTAGTTACCAAGGGATACACTTTTTTAATCATATTTTGTCTTCACTCATTCAGAAATATGGGGTGAAACATAAAACATCAACTCCGTATCACCCCCAAACAAATGTCCATGCTGAGGTTTCATATCTAGAGTTGAATTTTTTTTGGAGAAATATGTGAAACTAAATTGTAAGGATTGGAGAAAGCTCTTGGATGATGCACTTTGGATTATAAGACATCATAAAAAACTCTCATCTGTTTTTCCCATTTTAGATTGTTTTTGGGATATCATGTCATATTTCTATAGAGGTAAAGCATTGGGAATATTAAGATATAAATAAATACAACATGAATTTGTCCTAAAAAGGAATTCAAAAGAAGGTGAAAATTCAATTGATTGAGGATATTTGATTGTCATCATATGACAACTCAAGGCTCTACCAGGAAATACCAAAATCATCTCATGATAAAATTCTTCAAAAAAAGGAGTTTTATATATGAAAAAAAGTCCTACACAACATTACACGACTAAAGATTATCCCCAGTAAGTTGGGTTCCATATGGTTAAGTCCTTATATTGTATATAATGTATTTTATTATGGTGAAGTGCTTATCACATAGGAGGACACAAGAAGGATCTTTATAGTCAATGGGAAATGATTGAAGCAATACACTGACGAACTTCCCATCTATGCAGTTGATTTCATCACACTACATAACCCCATCATCACTTGAGAATATTATGTTGTTCATACCCCTTTAACTATTATATTATTTATCCTATTTAAAATTATACTTTTCATGTGAACATATCATCTCATGAGTTAAAATTGAGGACAATGAAATATTTTAAGTGTATGGGAGGGGGAAACACTTTGGGGTAGCTTCTTTAGGCCATTCATCTGTGTGTTTGTGTGTGTGTTTTTTGTTAATTAAAAAAACAAAAAAAAATACCATGTAACATGATCATTTATATATGGAATATATAGAAAGTTCATTAGTGGAATGATAAGAATGGTCAATATTTCATTATTAATGGTTTTTTTTATAAAAATGGATGTTCATTGATGATATGATTGATTGTGTCATTATAAATATTTTTGATTTTGACACCCTTATTTGTGATATTTTTTCATGGTAAATTGTTCTATTTCTTTCTCCACACAAATTTTCATAAAACCGTGACTTTTTAAATCTCTCTTACCCAATTGAAGGTATAGACGAGTTGGGTGAAAAATTCATATTATATCAATGGTTGATCCATACATTCATTTATCTTATGATTAGTTTTATTACTGTACCAAATTGACCAATGTGTGTACCTGATATCCGATAGTTTGATTCCCTAAAAAATCAAAAAAATACAAAAAACAAAAAAATATCATAATAAAGAGGGGAGTGATTAAATGTACAACACATGGGGATATAAAGGCCAGGAGATTAAGTTTTTACTTTTGGAAATCCTTAAGTGTTTGGGTCTTGAAATTTAATTAAAAAGGAATGTAGAACATGTTTGGTGAATTATACCAGGTAAGAAGAATTATTTTACTTAACCTGAATATAATGAATAAATGGTGATGATATGAACTTTAAATGGTTGGCACACACTCACATAGAGAATTAGTGGCATTGTGGAACCATAACTTGTTTCACTATGATTAGTTTCATTAATCTCACTAGATTTTATTTTGACACAATTTCTTAGAAAATTAATTTCAAATTTATTGATATTTACTATTGATTGGATTCTTACTTTTTCTTTATTACCAATGTGGATTGAGGAATATGAACATGTATATCTTGTCACAATTTTATTTAGAATACATGGTCTAATTTCTCTATTCACACTTGTAACCTCTTAAACCTAGCCTCCCCTCCATTATATAAATTGGTTTTTTCTCATTTTGATGGAGTAACATGTGCCTTACTGAATATTTAGTGTAGTATAAGTGGTAAATTTCCATTTAAATTCACTATTGGAGGGGGGAATCTATCAAGATACTATATCCTCCAAAATTCTCTTTTTTCCTCTTCTTTGTTGAAATGTTTTTGTTCTTGGAATAAACTTCTTAGTTTATTTTACATTTATAATATTTTTTTCAATTTTATTATTATTTAATTTACTTCATTGGTCTAGAATTTAGAAGTAGAAACTTGATTGGGTAATACCATTTCCATGACCTTTGCACGTGCAAAAGATTTCTATGATGACTACACTGCCCATGGAAGAGTAGTTCTTTTTAGTAATTGATCTTCCTCTTACCTTCTTCATTAATTTATTTCAAATAAATGAGTTACTGAAAATCACTTAATATGATCTATTAATTTATTTTTCTTAATTTTAATGGATTGAAGTGGGAAATTGAACATTTAACATAAAATACACAGTATTGGGATTTTTTTGAATTATGAGATCGTAATATTAATCGATAAAATAAAACCACACGGGTTAAATTTATAGTGTTCAAAAAAATCCCTAAACTCGATTTTTCCTTATTTCAAAAATGGATATATGTCCTAATTTACTACTTACCATAATCTATCCTTATAATGGTAAGCAAGGTAGGGTGATGTGATTACATGTTCTGAAGCTGTCCTAGTTCACTTCATCTCTATAGTAAAGTTAATTATCATAGCATTCAAGGGTTAAAAAATTAAGGGATAATAATTAATTGGATATTAATATAAATTATAATGATTAATAATTAATTAAATTGGTATAGTTAGATATATAACACTTTCTAAAAATAATTTTCCAAAAATATCATCTCATTTTATTTTCTAAATCTCATTTAAAAAACAAAATAAAAAATACAATACTATTCTAGCATACTTATTTTAGATTTATAAATGATAATCACCCCCCACTCATCCCTTTAAGTAGTTTTTTAATGTTATTTTATTTTATTTTCAAAATACCTTTAATGTTTTTTTAAATTACTTTCTCCTTTTTTGAGATGATCTTGGTCAGCCACTCTGTTTCACCTAAGAAGTAAAAAATCATACATCATTTGAGAGATCCCATGATAGTTCCTTTCAATCCACCATTAAATTACATTTAGAATGTTCTAAATATTTCCTCAAGTGTATGAATAATTCCTTCATATTTTCCATTAGTTTGGGGGTGACATGTCATACTGAAATTCAATTCATTATTCAGAGCATGTTGAATACTTCCCTAGAATTTAGATTTGAACCTTGGATCACGATCAGAAATGATAGAATTTTTTTCCCCATGAAACCTCACCACTTCCATTACATATATCTTGGAAAGTTTTTCAAGATAGAAATATTCCCAAATAGTGATGAAATGGGTAGACTTGGTGGGATGATCGACAATAACCCATATCGAATTGTTTCCTTTGTATTTTCATGGGAGACCCGTGATGAAGACCATGATGATATTATCCCACTTAAATGTTGTTCTGGATAGTGGATTCAAAACTCCTTTTGGAATTTTTCACTCTGTATTCACTTTTTGACACACAAAGTATCTTTTGGTGTAGTTAGAAATATCCCTTTTCATATTATCCTACAAATAGTGATCACGAAGGTCCCTATTCATTTTAGTGCCTACAAGATTTATAGAGAATGTATAGCTATGATCTTCATCCATCAATTCCTTATTTATCTTTGAGATAGATGGCACACATATCCTTGTATGAAATTTAAATACGCCTTATTAATCAATATTGAACAAAATAAAGTTCCCATTCTTCATAGCCACTATATTCTTTTGTAACAAAGGATCTTCTCTTTGATCTTAATTTATCCTGTCTTGTAATTATGGTTGAGAAATAATTTGGGATAGTTTTCATGACGTACCTTCCCTTATGATTCCCATTTCCAACATTACTATTTCTTCGATTAATGGATCTCCATGAATCCTCATCACTACTAGAACAACAAGGTCTTTCCTATTTAATGCATCAATGACTTTGTTTTCACTTCTAGGGTGATAATGAATTTAAAAATAATAGTCTTTAAGAAGTTACAACCATATCCTTTGACTCATATTCAATTCCTTTTGTGTGGATATATACTTCAAATATTAGTGGTTTGTGTATATATTACATTTCTCCCCATAAAGATAATACCTCTATATTTTCATAGAAAAAATAAGTGCAGATAACTCCGGGTCAGGTGTACAATAATTCTACTCATGAGGCTTTAACTATCGTGAATCATAAGTGATCACATTTTCATTTTTCAAGAGAAATCACCCAAGCACTTTTAGATATGAGTCGCTAAAAATAAAAAATCTTAATTATTGGTATGATATAGTTAACACATGGGTGAAAAAAATCTCTTCTTAAATTCTTGGAAACATTCTTATCACTCCTTTTTCCAGATTAACTAATCCCCATTTCTAGTTAGAATGGTTAGGGGATTAGAAAGTCATGTTTTTGTTCACAAAAATCATATAATATCCTGATAAACCAAGGAAACTATGAATCTCAGATACCTTTATAGTATGATTCCACTCCTCTACAGCCTTTTTCTTTACATGGTCAACTAAGATTCCTTTATTGGTTACAATGTTCCCAACTATAAAACTTATTGTAATCATACTTCACATTTTATTAATTTTCTAAATATATTATCCTTCCTAAAATTTCCCAATATAAATCTTAGATGATCCTCATGCTCCTCATGAATTTTGGATTATATCATAATATCATTAATAAAAACTACCAAAAATCTATCAAGGTAGTCCTTAGAGAATTTATTCATAAAATCCATAAATATAGTAGGTGCATTATTCAATCCAAAGGGAATAACAAAAAACTAATAATTAATATATCTTGTTCAAAGGGTGATCTTTGTAATATATTCTTACTTAACCCTCAATTGATGATACCCGGGTCAAAATTCAATCTTAGAGATGAATCGATTCCCATGAAGAGGGTCAAATAAGTCATCAATCCTTGGGATAAGGCACTTGTTCTACAATATGATCATGTTAAGTTCCTTATAAGCAATGCATAGATGCATTGATCCATCCTTCTTCTTCATAAAGAAAACTGGTTCTCCCCAAGGAGACACACTTGGACGGATAAATCCCTTCTCTAAAATATATTGAAGTTGTTTCTTTAATTACTCTAACTTCATGTTTTCTATTCTTTATGGGGTCTTTGATATCAAATTGGATCCAAGTGTGAGTTCAATATAAAACTATACCTCTCTTTCTAGGGGAGGTCTAGGTACCTCTTCAATAAATACATCAATTTATTCATGAACTATGGGGACATTATCTATCTTTATACTTTTATTTCCTTCTCCCTCTTCACTGATCATCTCCATAAAGAAGGCTATAGGAGGTGCTTCTAGACAAAGCTCAGGTTGGGATATAACTCCTTTAAAAATAATTGTATGTTTTTTATTGAAGACTACTGAAATTTACTTACTTCTATATTTGATATATGAATTATACTTTGTGATCCATTCCCTAACTTGTATAGTTTCTAATTCCACCATGGGAATGGCTACAATATTTGTGATGAGATTGTACTTTCCAAAGATAGTACTATAGTTTCTATACACTATTGATTCTAGGATAATCCCTCTAGGAGTCTTGGTTGATAATTATACTTATATAAGTTTAAGGATTGATTCTAAATTATTTTCAAACAAGGATGAAACAAAGGAATTCTTAGAACCAGAATCAAATATAGTAAATGATAACTTTGAGAGCATTATAAGTGCACCTACCATCACCTCATTTAGAGCCTCCATTTTATCCATAATGTTAGAAAAGGATCAACCTTTCTCTATTAGACTATGTTGAAGTTGATGGTGGTTTAACTCCACTATATTATTATATGGAAATTGATTGGAAAATTTCACACTTGAAGAATTTAACATCTGGCTGAACCTGCACTATCTTCCCCTTACTGTAAGTGTTGAGAAGTTGAGGCTTTACCTCACCATAAAAGTTATTAGATAAATGTAAATCTATTATATAATTATATCACATTCCACTCCATATTAAGTAGTTCACATAATGATTCTTCCAACATTTTTTTCCTGTGGAAAGTTTCACATTCATTCCTCCTCTTCAACGATCAAAATTCTTCCTTGATTTTGGCTCCAATACTCTTTTCTTTTCCTTCAATCTATGTGACCATTTCATTTCTCTAAAATAAAATTCAACCTTTATAGCACTCCTTATTATCTTCTCATAAATTATATAATCTCAATTTTCAATATTCATCCATATATGGGCTCTCAGTTCACCTAATAATCTATCAACCTTTACCTTAGGATACATAAAAAATCTAGATGTGTTTTGAGAACTATTTTCAAAGTTCATCTGATAGCTTCCTATAGATTCATTTTTATTCTACTATATCTCTAGGAATCCCTTCTCCATTTTATTTTTTCATTGAACGGGGGAAATAGTTATTGAAAAATATTCCACTAAACTCTTTTCACTCCATAGAATCAATATATATTCTGGGATTTGTGTTTTTAATAATTTTCCACCACTTATCATCTTCTACTTCTAAGAGGTATACTATCATAGTGAATTTCTCTTGATCCGAAAAATATATTATAGAAAAGATCTTTTATATAGATCTTATCCATTGTTTCACAATCAATTCTTAGATAGATCCACTGAAATAAAGTGGTCACTAACACATAAATGACCCATTAAAAAGTAATTCCCTTTAAAGTGAATGAAGTATCTTGACACGATTCAAGTTATTATTCAAAACTGGAGTAATTTTATACATAATACAAATGATATTTTCCATTCTAGATTCTATCAAAATTTCGTCAGTGCATCATCTATTGAACTCATCTTTTACATGGTTCCTCCCATTTCCTTCCATTTTTTTAAAAGAAGTAAAACATAGTGAGATACTTTTTACTTTTATAAATACTATACTTATAAATGGATTTTAAGTATTAAAACATCATGATTGTATATGTTATTAATCTCCTCTAATAAAAATTAAATTTTCTATATATCCTTCATAATGGTTCCTAAAAAGCCTGTGACTAAACAAAAAAATCTATTGGGAGTGTCAAATAGGTGTGTATCAAGCCCATTTTAATGCGCCAATTCATAATCAAGTCTCGATCAATGTAGTTATTTAGAGTGTTACCCCTTAGTATATTTTTACCAAAGCCACATCCACTTATCATATCCAGAGAGGGATGTATTTTTTCGAGATACAACATGCTTAATCCTTAACAAAATACTAGGATGTTTTTCTATATTTAGACTTTTCCCTAGGGTTCTTCCTAAATTTTTGAAGTCATAA
Source organism: Viscum album (assembly GCA_963277665.1). NCBI lineage: Eukaryota > Viridiplantae > Streptophyta > Magnoliopsida > Santalales > Viscaceae > Viscum > Viscum album. The sequence goes on from OY728132.1 coordinate 498,458,218, forward strand.
TTTATACAAATAAATAAACCATATTTTGATACCAACTACGGAATCCCAAATTTTTATTACATAAATTTTCATTACATGGTACAAATAGAAGATCTTTTAAAGTTTATTTTGTTGGTAATAATGTATATAATACATGAAAACATAAACAAATATTATAAACCCACATGAAATACATCTTTATGGGTTCACCATAAGTTAATTTTTCTTTGTATCATATCTTGGGAATATACATAAAAGGAAATGGGTGATCATGAAGTCCAGTAAGGGAATAATAAAGGGAGACAAAAAATCATGTGATCATGAGACATCTCAATAAGAACATGAGGCATAAAAATAAGGAATAAAAAAGAGACATAACATAATAATAAGAAAATTTATCATAACATGGAAATTTGGATACAACATTTAAATGATAAATTCTTAATCATATCACCAAGTTTTAGTGTCATAAATGAAAATTATCAAGGTTATTCACCAAGGTATTATAAAACATGTCATCTGTAGATATTAAATTATTTACCCTATGAATTGAAGTTATATCTATGTGAATATTTAATATGTATTAATATCATGTGATACACATATATTATAATAAATCATTCCATTAATAACCTGTGGACAATAAATAATCGGTTTCTTATCAAAATATTGGCTTATAAAAGATCTTAAAGACACGATCGTTACATTATGTTTGACCCGTTAAATGAAATGTGGGTTTTATATATGTAAATACCTAAATGAAAAATTAATTTTTAGATCAATTTGAATAACCATTGAAAATAAATAAGGTTTTTTTATTCAAATAAAAAGGGAAAGATAATTAATCATGTAAAAGTGGAAAATTTGACAAGTAAATTTGGTAGCATGATGGGTATAAAACATGGTTTTAGAAAAGGATAAAATGAGTGGTTAAAAGTTTATACCATTAATAAAAGACTATTGTTACATTAATAGGTGAATATAAATTGTAAAAAATAATTTAGTTTTTAAATTAGAATATATACAACATGAAAAGTGAACTTTAAAGGAAAAGAGATGTTGATATTTCCTTTACCTAGAAGAGTTGTTCCTAAAACATCGGGATGGAACCTTGGGGGATTGAGAAAAACTTTGGGTGACTACTAGGGAGTAAAAATCACTATATATTCATAGATTATGGATTTTTAGTGAAGGTAAATGGTGAAATGGTTGTGTAATTATTGTTAAATTTGAGTAATTCTTTAATAATTTCAAAATGTAGGTCTTAGAAACCTAGGTTATGGAAGATGCAGAACCGTTGTCTTACTGATGTTTTTTTCTCATGGTTTCGAAAATTTGGGTTAGATTTTATGATATTTTAATAAAAAATAACCAACCACCATTTTTTAAAACTTATTTAGGCATAGAAAAGTAATGATTCAACAAAGTAATTATTTTAAAAATAAAATTTTTATTTTTAGACATTGGAAAGTAAGTTATAGTTTTAAAAATTGATTAAAATACATTAAAATACATAATATTAATAAAATAAAATATTTTAGGTTTTTTATTGTGGTTAATTAATTATTAAATCCTTATTAAATAAATATTAAGTCATAAAATATACTGAAAACCCAATACTTTGTTTTTTACTATTCATGAAAAAATAAAGTATTTTAAAAAATTCTCATAAATTCAACCTAACCTAATTTTTACATGATGGTTTAAAATATAATGTTTATTTTTTCATAATAATTCTCTAAATATGAGAATTTTAACTTTTAAATATAAAAAATCTTATTTAAAAATATTAGTTTTTAAGGCATAGTCAAATTACTATCACTTTTACTAGGATATTATAAGTTTATTTTATCATTTATATTTTGGTGATAGTTTCTTTAAAGGATGTTTGATTAAAAAAATATTATTTATAATACTTGAGTTTATTAAGGAATTGTATATATTTTCTATAAAAATACAATTGTGATTCATTTGCATCCAAAAAGAAATTTATCAAATTCATCTCAGTTAAAAATATATTTTAATAAGAAAAACTATTCCTAAAATGAAATTTATGGAATGACCATTATACTTATACAAAGTAAATTTCACTTTATAAAACTAATTCCTAGACATGTAACCCACTATTACTCTTGCACATTCTCTAAGGGTGAGGTGTGTGATGATAGTAGTTTCATGGGGTGGCTCAGCTATAATCTAATGAGTTGTAATCTCCAATAACTTGAAATTATCTTATAGGAAATTTTGTTGAAGCTTTGATTGTTAAATCTCAGCTTGGTCTTGGTCTAGGGAAACCCCTAGTGACGCTACCTCCTTCCCATGTTTTGAAAAATGGTCTTCAAACTACACGACTCTACTGGTTGAGGTCAATAATTATCCTTTCTGTAAAAATTATCCTTAAGCATTACAACTTATAAAAATTAATTATTATGGAAAAATTATCAATGAATGGTATAATTTCCAATGATCATATTTACCAATGGTCATGTAACGGTTGAATCCTAATGATCACATATCTCTTTATAACCTATAAATAACACTTCATTATTTCACTCAAAATTCACCACAATTTCTCCCTAAGATTATATTTTCATTTCTTAATATGTTGATTAGTTTAATAATATTTTGTTACATTTCAATAGATTTTATAGTGAGGGTGTTGATTCTAGTATATTGGGTTGATCCTTATTTTCACATTTTATCTTTTCAATTTTATATTATTTTTCAGTTGTATTGTTGGGAATTTTTATATGATTCATAACTAACTAACATAATGGTCATTCTTAATGAGATAAAAAAAATTGGTTTCTCTTTCATTTATACATTTATAATGTTATATAACATATAAAAAACATTTATTCAAGAAATAAAAATCATTTATAAGGTCTCTGTTATTACATTATGCTTCCCAGAGAATCCTTAAAAAATAGTATTAAGTTGCCAGGACCCGTCCCCCAGGGCTCATGCCATGACTACCCCAAGCCTGCCTTCCATAGTCCAGGGGTTGGCGACTAGCCCCAAAGGTGTAATTCCCTAAAACTATGAAGGAATTGACTTTATAACCTATAAACAAAAACACAAGAAAGAACACACATGAATATGAAACACTAAGTAAACTGTTTAAAAAGAGAGTGCTGAAAGAAAAAGGGGGCAGAATACATGCCCAATAATAAAGGTACAAGTACAACTGAAATGCAATACAACTGAAGAAAGAGAAAAGATAGATACTGGACCATCCTCTGAGGTTCCTACCTGAATGGTAGGTATAGATCACCTCCTAAACACTCCACATCTGTTCGTCTCCTCTGGGTACCGACACGCCATATGGTCCACCTCCGGGTACCGTCCAGTCCTGGTACTCTCAGCCTCCGTAAGCATTGCTAGTCGTCTGCATTCAACACAACAAGGTGCAGGCATATCCCGTGAAGGGGTGAGTATAAAGATACTCAATAGGGACCCCGAAACCCTCAAGGTATCACAAAATCCACCAAGGATAAACCACAAAGAATAAAATTAACAGATAATCCTACTTAGGTATATTCCCATACATATACCTGAGTTATCAAGTGATCTATCTCAATCATGAGGAAAAACACAGAAAAACTGACTTAGCTCAAACCAGGATTTTATTCTAGGGGTAGTATCAAGTGACATCCCTAGTCACATTATCGAAACCTTGGATGCTGGAGAACTCCTCATCTATCGAGTACAGTGGGTCTTCCGTGACACCAACAACACTTCCCACTAACCTTGGACTGCTGAGGTATACCTACTGTCGAGTACCGTGGATCTGCTTCATCACCAAGCACGCTCCCCACCGTGGGTATGCCGCATCACCAAGTGCGCTCCCCCTCATAGCCTGCTAAGGTACTCCTTTTATCGAGTACCATGGGTCTATCGCGACACTAAGGCGCTCCCCACTATGGGTCTACCGCAATACCAAGGCGCTCCCCACTGGGCTAGTAGAGTCACTCTGAGTCAAAACGGTCAATAGTAGTCAGGTCTCAGCTAGCTAATAGGTCTTCGTACTATGCTTGCTCATCTCTGGGAGGATCCTCTCCAGGATCTATTGGTCGATACTATGATTTTCACGAAGTCCCATGAAGGAGTATCTCAAAGGTTTGCCACGTCATAGGTGTCTCAACGCAACAGACGACGCGTCAATAGGACAACCAATTTGTGATTTATTGGCCAATTAGTCTTGGGGGCTCGGTTGGATTCATGCTCGATCAAACCTAACCATTTCCCATCTCAAACCAAAATTCTAGTAGAGTATACTCAAAGGGACCGTCTCACTCCAAGATTTCCAGCGCCGCTGACGGTTCGTCAAACGGATGTCTGGTGCCAAAGATATGGCCAAAAGAAGGTAAAGGGAAATAGTGGGCCCAGGTCTGGTCCGACCCGGTTGGCCCGACCTGGCCCGTAATGAGGCCCGGTCCGCTGGGAGGTCTAGCAGGCCATGTGGGACCCGAAAGGGCCATAGAGCTTGTGGGTTCCGCAGGGCGGCTCGGCCGCGGGGTAGATGTGCGGGTGCGGGGTCAGTTCGGTCAGGGCGCCACAGGGGCGCGGGGGCCGGTTCGGCTGGGGCATTGCGGGGGAACGGGCCGGTTAGGTCGGGGCGCCGTGAGGGGTGCAGGCCAGTTAGGCCAGGACGTCACGAGGGGCGCGGGCCGATTCATCCGGGGTGCCGTGAGGGGTGCGGGCCTATTCAGTCGGGGCACCATGAGGGGTATGGGTGGCTTGGGAGGTTGGCGGGTGACGCGAGTCGAGGTGGCTAGGAGGGCCGGTGGTGGCATGGCCAGTTCGGCCGGGGGATGGTGCGGTCGGGGTAGCGCAGCCGGCAGGGGGCGCTGCCGGCGGGCGGCGCGGCCGGGGTGGATCACCGGCGGGTGGGGCTGCCGGGGTGGATCGGCCTGCGGGCGCGGGGCCGGTTTGGATGGGAGGCCGGAGCGCTGTGGGGGCGGCGCGAGTCGCAGTGGTCATGGGTGGTGGCGCCATTGCCTTTGTCTCCTTCCGTCATTACGAAAAACACCACAAAGAAGAACGAAGGAGGGGGTGGAGCCATGTTATTTTGTCCCACACCCTCTGTGTTTAGAGTGGTAGTGTATGGCTCATTAAGAAAGAAGAACGATGAACATCAATGTTTACAACCTCCACAACGATTCTTTCCCAAACCACAAGAGAAAACAAGGAAAGTATTATCACACAAATAAACCCCCTACCTTGTTCGTTGACGTTGGCATGGGAAGAAGTATGGACGTCGATTCTCCATAGATGAGTATGTCCCACGTTGGGAGAAGTCCTGAGGAAGAAGGTTAAAGTAGGTCAGCATTCTTCATTGGCGGAGTGTTCCTCGTTGGGGAGTTCATTCTTCGTTGGAGAATGCATTCTTCATTGGAGAGCGTAATCCTCCAAATGTTAGGTGTCACGTCACTTTACCAGCGCTTCGTATCTTGATGAAGCCATCACAAATCCTACTCCCAAGATCCATATTTATAGTAGAGGGGGAAAGGTAGGTAACAATCATGGAATTTATGGCAGTTCATTTTTTAGAAAACTTCCTAAATTCCAATGACGCTATTACTTAATATTTAAAAAGGGTCATGCAAAATAATTTATGTTGGCATAATAAAGAATGAGGGTTGGCTCAATTAAAATGATGTGCATAGTCACAATTAACGTATAATAAGTCAAGAGGCTCCTCTACATTAATTAGGGGGTTGAGAGTTTCTCACAAAAAATGGGGTTTAGTTCCGGGTGGTCCCCACCACCATAACCTCTCATGGGAGGTTATGGTTTGGGTGGTCCCCACCACCATAACCTCTCATCAGAGGTTATGGTTTGGTGGTCCCCACACCTCAACTTCCACATGGAGGTTTAGTTCCGGTGGACCCCTCCTCCCAGCACCCACATGGGTGTTGAAAATAAAAATAAAAATGTCATACACTTGTATTTTTATTTTATTCTTACACGAAAAACCCCAAAAAACTATCTTTCACCTGCAACTAACTGTCGTCAAAGTAAAAATCTTCTTAATTGAATATCGGCACTGCAAGTTTAACGGTACCCTCAGATTTCAATTCTGATCACTGGTTCAAAAGTTAGAAAAACCTTCTCGCACATTTACTGAACTTTCCCGAAATAAAGTTTATAAATTCATTCTGGGCACTCCGGGCCTCATAATTACGCGCCATCAATTTTCACAGACTCGTAAAATTCCCATATATTTAAAAAAATACATGAAAATTATGGGTCTTTACATTCTCCCCACCTCAGGATTTATGTCCCCGTAATCCATAACTCAAACTAATAGAACAAGTGGGGGTACTGAGCATGCATCTAAGCCTCTCGCTCCCATGTTCTCTCTTGGAGATTCCCATGATACCAGAGAACATTCACCAGAGGTATCAACCATCCATGAAGTACATGCTTCTGTCGGTCCTCAATCTCTGCTGGAACCTCTATAAAAGTCGCCACAACGTCGATGTCCATCTCTCCATGGTTGATGATGTGAGAAGGTTCATGCACGTATCTCCTCAGCTGGGATACATGGATAATGTCATGCACTCGGTGCAACTGAGGTGGAAGAGCTAAGCGGTTTGCCACCTCGCCAACTCTACTGAGGACCTAAAAAGGTCTGATAAACCTCATTGATAACTTTCTGCCTTGGCCAAATATTCACAAACCTCATCGAGGTGAGACCCATAGAGAAACGTGGTCTCCATCCTTGAACTCCATAGGTATTCATCTCCTATCGAAATACGAATTTTTCCTACTCTATGTAGTCTTCATATGATCCTGGATGATCTGCACCTTCTCTATGGTTGCCTGTACAATCTCTAGTTCTACTAGTGCTGACTCCCTTGGGTCAATCCAACACAAAGGTGATCTGCAAGGTCGCCCGTATAATGCCTCAAAAGGTTCCATCCCAATGGTGGAGTGATAGATGTTGTTGTATGAAAACTCCACTAAAGGTAGGTGATCCTCCCAGCTACGACCAAATTCGAGGACACAAGCACGTTGCATGTACTTGAGGGTTTGAAGGGTCCACTTAGTCTGGCCATCCGTCTGAGGATGGAAGGTGGTTCTCAAATGAAGTTGTGTCCTGAAATCCTCCTGCAACCCCTTCCACAGAAGGGATGTAAAATGTGCATCATGATAGGAAATGATCATCGGGGGTAATCCATGTAACCGCACAATCTCCTGCACTTAGAGTCGTCCCAAGCTCTCTACTGAACCCTACTCTCTGATTGGTAGGAAGTGGGGCGACATGGTGAGTCGGTCGATGATCACCCAAATTGAGTCATGACCCCTAGATATACATGGAAGTCATGTCATGAAGTCCATGGATATCCCATCCCACTTCCACTCTGGGACTCCTACTGGTACCTGATGCTCTGCCTTCACTAGCTGACAAGGGAGGCATAGAGAGAAAAACTATGCAACTTATTTCTTCATTCACGGCCACCAATGTTGTCTTCGGAGATCTTGGTACATATTCACCACACCTGGATATACCGGTAGAGGGGATGTGTGGAACTCCCTCAACACTTCCTCTTGAAGTGAAACTAGTACCATGGTATGTCCTCTGAAGAGGATGACCTACTCTCCACCTTTAGAATATCCATCATGTGCTTGTCCTGTGGATATCTGAGCATGTTGTGTCTCACAATCAGCATCCCCATGATAAGCCTCCCTGAATCACTGAAGAAGTGGTGGAGTGATTGTAATAGACTGTAGAAAAGCTGCTATGTCTTTATCCATAAAGGATATCTGCAAATCGGTCAGCTGCTATGTCACATCACCTAGTATCTGTATACCATATCTTTTACTAAGTGCATCTGCAACAAAGTTATCCTTCCCAGGAGTATAAACTATCTCTAAGTCATAGTTCTGGAGAAACTCAAGCCAACGTCACTATCTCAGGTTCAGGTCCTTCTGAGAGAATATATACCTGAGGCTCTTATGATCAGAGTACACGGTAAAATGCTTACCCATCAGATAGTGTCGCCACATCCTCAAGGTGAAGACCACTGCTGCTAACTCCAGGTCATGGGTAGCATAGTTCTTCTCATGTTGTCTCAGTTTCTGAGAACTATATGTGATCACTTCTCACTCCTGCATCAAGACACATCCAATCCTGGTCCCTAATGCGTCACAGTAAACTATGTACCCTACATCTTCCTCTAGAAGCCTCAAGATGGGGGGCACTAGTCAGCCTCTGCCTCTGCTCCTGAAAGCTCTGCTGGCATCTCTCCGACCACATGAAGGGTTTCCCCTTCTTCATCAAGGCTGAAAGTGGCGCTGCAACTCTGGAGAAATCTAGCACAAATATCTGGTAGTATCTAGCCAAGCCCAGGAAACTTCGTACCTCCGTCACACTCTTGGGTGGATCCCAAGAAAGTTCCGCCACAATCTTTTCTAGATCCACTGCAGCTTTTAGCCTCTGAGATGACATGTAACAGAATATGAACCTCTCAGATCTAGAACTGGATCATCGAGAGCATACCATAAATCTGGTTCCCTTAGAGTGTGTCCAGTACTACATACAAATTATAGGAATTCTCCTCCACATTATTCGAGTAGATCAAAATGTCGTCGATGAAGACTACAAAAAATAGATCATGGTACGGCTGAAAGATCTTGTTCATGAGTCCCATGAACACTGCTGGAGCATTGGTCACGCCGAATGGCATAACCAAGAACTCGTAGTGGTTAAACCAACATCTAAAAGCTGTATTATGAACATCCTCATCTCTCACTCTGAGCTAGTGATAGCCTGATCTGAGGTCTATCTTCGAGAACCACTGAGCTCCCTTTACCTGATCAAAGAGTTTGTCAATCCTCAAGAGTGGGTACTTGTTATTCACGGTAACCTGGTTCAGGCACCAATAATTGACACAAAGTCTCAAGCTCCCATATGCCTTCTTGACGAACAGAATTGGGACTACCCAGGGAGAAACACTGGGTCGAATGAATCCCTTCCCTTGCAAGTTCTCTAGCTGTAACCGCTGCTCGAGAAGCTCTATGGGAGCCATCCAATACACTGGTGTAGATATCAGTGCTGTCACGAGGTACAAGTCAATGTAAAATACCACCTCTCTATGAGGAGGTAGACCTGGGACATCATTCGGGAAAACATCCATGTACTGGTCCACTACTATAGGATAACTCAGACTCTCCACATCAACAGCTCTGAGGGTATGGCTAGCCAACTGATGAGTGATCGACCACACTCTCCTCTGAGCAATTCTATCATGTGCTGCAAAGTATCTCTTCTCATTGGTGAAGTTAAACCTGGTCCCATCTGTGTGAACACACCTCACATTATACCTAATACAGTCAATCTGTGCATGGACTGTAGATAACCAATCCATACCCAAGATGACGTCGTAAGGCCTTGACGCCACTACTAGGAGATCCCAGCTGAAGCTCTCACCTCCTAGAGTAATCTCACACTTCTGGAACCGGTGCGTAATCATTTAATCTGCTCCCTTAAGAGTCTCTAGTAGTAAGGATCGAACCAATGACTTTGTCTGAATCTCCGATCTCTGAACGAGGGAAGTGGAAATAATAGAATGTCTAGCACATGTGTCTATAAGTACTACAGATAAGGTGGAGTAGACATAGATAGTACCCCAAATCATCTCCAGAGTTCCATGATCATAAGTCTTAATTTCCTAGAGCTGACCTCTCCTCTTTCCACCTACTTTCTATGGTCGGGGTGGACCTCCTAGTGGTGGTGGCAGTAACACCTCAAAACATCTCACACCACCAACTGCACAACCAGCTCCTCTGCCATGTCCGCCTATGCCCTGCGGACCGCCTCGATCGAATCTATGTCTCTTCTTGGGAGGTCCTTCGACCGTCTACTGAACATACGAATGACAGGTTGAACAGTCATGAGCCATGTGACCCTGCCCACCGTGTGTTAAACACTGCCCACTCCTGACATGTCTGTCCCCACCTCAGGTACTCCGCACAACCAACCCTGAGTCATAAAGTCTTCCACCTATATTTTTAGTCCTCTTGGACCTCTGAGACGTCTTTCTACTACCAACAGCAGAAGACTCTGATATGTGATGACTAGTAGTGGGTCTCACTGCCAGTGTCTTCTCAGTAAGGAAAATCCCCACCAAGTGGGATCTCTCTAACACCCCCACCTGCGTCGGGATGATAAATGAGATCACTGAGGCCCTGATCTCCCACTTGAGTCCCTGCTCGAAGGTATGGGCCCTGAAGAATGGGTCTCGCACCATATTTGTGGAGTAGCATGAGAGGTCAGTCAATCTCACTGAGTACTGAGCCACAATCATGATGCCCTACTACAAATGAAGTAGCTCCTTAATGCGCACTGTTCAAAGAGTCACAGGAACAAACTCCACCCATAACAGGCTCTCTATGTCCGCCCAGAGAAGCGTCACCTCATCGTGGACCTGGAGCATCAAACTCCACCATCTGCCCACTACTTCCTGTAGAAAGCTAGTAGCAAGAATCACCATGAGATCGGTCGGTGTCCCTACCTTTCAGAAGACTCTCACCACAGCCTTTATCCAATCCTCAGCTACATGTGGGTCCATCTCTCCCCTGAACTTGGGTGTCCTCTAGCACTGTAACGCATGCTACGCGCTCAAGTAGCACGCACTGTCTGCTACTGGGGCTGGTGGCATCAGTGGCCCAATGGGTAAAGGTACCGCTAGTGCCTCCGATGGTTCCTTTAATGAAAGAGGGCCCTACACCGATTCCTCCTTGCTCGGTGGGCTATCAGTGTGTACAACTCTCAGGACTCTAGACAGTTGTCTGCATGGAGGCATCCGAAAAAGAAACAGGTGCTCTACAGTTAAAATTTATACCTAGTGAGATGATCTGGTGAGCTTACTTAAAGAAAAAAAAATTAAAACACACACGCAATCAGTGTTTTTATTATCTGAGTTAGAAATCAGAAGTCAGGGTCATGGTGTATGGATACCTTGTCCGCCGCACCAACATTGGACTCCATGAACTGAAAACCACACTCAATACACATAACTCTATTGCTTCATAGAAAAGATTAGAGTCCTAAGTTATGTGGTAGAACCGACTCCTCTGATACCAATTTGTCACGACCCATCCCCCAAGGCCCCTACTGTGACTACCCCAAGACCACCTTCTATAGGCCAGGGGCTGACGACTAGAACCAAAGGCTTAATTACCTAAAACTTGGAAGGAATTTCCTTTATAACCAGTAAAAACACACACAAGAAAGCACACAGCTGGATATGAAACACTAAGTAAATTGTATAACAGAAGATTGCTGAAAGAAAAAGGGGCCAAAATACAAGCGCAACCATAAAGGTACAAGTACAACTGAAATGCAATACAACTGAAGAAAGAGAAAAGACAGCTACTTGATCGTCCTCTGAGGTTCCTACCTAAAGGGTAGGTACAGATCACCTCCTCAACACTCCACGTCCATCCGTCTCCTCTGGGTACCGACACGTCGTATGGTCCACCTTCGGGTACCATCCAGTCCAAGTACTCTCAGCCTCCGTCAGTGTTGTCTGTCGTCTGCATCCAACACAACAAGGTGCGGGCATAGCCCGTGCATGGGTGAGTATAACAATACTCAGTAGGGACCCTGAGACCCTCAAGGTCTTACAAAATCCAACCAGAGTAAACCAAAAATAATGAAATCAACAGATAACCCTACTTAGGAATATGCCCATATATATACCTAAGTTATTAAGTGATCCATCTCAATCATGAGTAAGAACACAAAAAAACTGACTCATCTCAAACCGGCATTTTATTCTAGGGGTAGTGTCAAGTAACATCCCCAATCACATTATCGAAACCTCAGTTGCGGGAGAACTCCTCCCCTATCGAGTACAGTGGGCCTTTCGCGATGCCAAGCGCGCTTCCCACTAACCATGGACTGCTGAGGTACTCCTCCTATCGAGTACCGTGGATCTGTCGTATCAATAAGTGCACTCCCCACTGTGGGTATGCTGTGTCACCAAGCACGCTCCCCCTCGAATCCTGCTAAGGTACTCCTCCTGTCGAGTATCGTGGGTCTGCCGCGACACCAAGGTGCTCCCCACTTTGGGTCTACCACGACACCAAGGCACTCCCCACTGGGCTAGTAGAGTCACTCCGAGTCAAAACAGTCAGCAGTCGTCATGTCTAAGCCAGCTACTAGGTCTCCGCACTACGCTCGCTTGTCTTCAAGAGGATCTGCTGCACAAACTACTTGTCTATACTTCAAATATCGCGAATTCCCGCGAAGGATTATCCCAAAGGTCTTCCACATCATAGGGTTCTCAACGCAATAGACGACTCGTCAATCAGACACCTGGTTTGTGAGTTATTAGCCAATTAGTCCCAGGGGCCCAGTTGGATTCCTGCTCGATCCAACCTGACCGTTTCCCATCTCAAACCAAAACTCTATTGGAGTATACTCATAGGGACTGTCTTTCTCCAAGATTTCCAGCACCACTGACGGTTCAAAAAACGGACGTCTGGTGCCAAAGATATGGCCAAAAGAAGGTAAAGGGGCGTAGTGGGCTCGGGTCCGGTCTAACCCGGTTGGACTGATCCGGCCTGACCGGGCATGGGTTGACCCAGTTCGGGTTGACCCGGCCCAACCCGTAATGTTGGACGGTCTGCTGGGAGGTCCAACAGGTCATGAGGGTCGTAGAGCCCGCGGGTGCCGCGGGGTGGCCTGGCTACGGGGGAGCTACGAGGGCGCAAGGCCAGTTCGGTCGGGGCGCCGCGGGGGCACAAGGCCGGATCGGCTGGGGGGCGGCGGGGGCGTGGGCCAGTTCAGCCAGGGAACCGTGAGGGGCACGGGCCGGTTCTTCTGGGGTGCCGCGAGGGGTCTGGGCTGGTTCGGTCGGGGCACTGCGAGGGGCGCGAGCGGCTCGGGAGGTCAGCGAGCGACATGAGCCAGGGCATCTTGGAGGGCCAGTGGAGACACGGTCGGTTTGGCCAAGGGTGGCGCGACCGGGGCAGCGCGGCCGGTGGGTGGTGCGGCCAGCGGGTGGCACGACCGACAGGCGGCGCGGCCGGGGGGCTCGTCCGGTGGGAGGCGCGGCCGGGGGGCTTGGCTGGCGGGCACGGGGCCGGTTTGTCTGAGAGGCCGGAGCACCACAGGGGTGGTGCGGGTCGCGGTGGCCACGGGTGGTGGCACCGTTTCCTTCGTCACCTTTATTGCCTTCCTTCATTCTGAAGAACACCATAAAGAATAACGGTGGAGGGGGTAAGGCCATGTTAGTTTGGCCCACACCCTCCGCATTTAGAGTGTTAGCATATGGCTCAACAATAAAGAAGAACGATGAACATCAAAGTTTACAACCTCCACAATGATTCTTTCCCAAACCGCAAGAGAAAACAAGGAAAGTATTGTCACTCAAATAAACCCCCTACCTTGTTCGTTGACGTTGGCGTGGGAAGAAGTATGGACGTTGATTCGCCATAGATGAGGATGTTCCACGTTGAAAGAATTCTAGAGGAAGAAGGTCGAAGGAGGTTAGCGTTCATATTTGGTGGAGCGTTCTTCATTGGGGAGCGTGTTCTTCATTGGAGAGCGTAATCCTCCAAGTGTTGGGTGTCACGTCACTTTACCAGCGCTTCGTCGCTTGGTGAAGACATCCCAAATCCTCCTCCCAAGCACCATATTTATAGGAGAGGGGGAATGGTAGGTAATGATCGTGGAATTTATGGTGTCTCATTTTTTAAGAACCTTCCAAAATTCCAACGATGTTGTTACTTAATACATAAAAAGGGTCAAGCCAATTAATTTACATTGTCATAATAAAGCATGAGGGTCGGCTCAATTAAAAGTATGTGCGTTGGCACAATTAATGTAAAGGAAGTCAAGAGGCTCCTCCACATTAATGAGGGGGTCGAGAGTTTCTCAAAAAAAAGGGGCTTTAGTCCTGGGTGGTCCCCACCACCATAACCTCTCATGGGAGGTTATGGTTCGGGTAGTCCCCACCACTATAACCTCTCATGAGAGATTAAGGTTTGGTGGTCCCCACACCCCAACTTCCACATGGAGGTTTAGTTCTGGTGGGACCCTCCTCCCAACACCCACATGGGTGTTGCAAATAAAAATAAAAATTCCATACACTTTTATTTTTATTTTATTCTTACACGAAAAACCCAAAAAACTAACTTTTACACTCGACCAACTGTGGTCGAGGTTAAAGTCTTCTTAAAAAAAATAAGGGTGCTGGGAGTTTAACGGTGCCCTCAGATTTCAATTCTGAGCACTGGTTCAAAAGTTAGAAAAACTCGCTCGCATGTTTACTGAACGTACCCAAAATAAAGTTCATAAATTCATTCTGGGAACTCCAGGCCTCAGAATCATGTGTCGTCAATTTTCATGGACTTGTAAAAATCCCATATATTTTAAAAAAAATACATGGAAATTCTGTGACTTTACATAAGTCTTATCATTGGGATGATATTCATAGTGAACCTCCTCATTGTTTAGGGTTTAGTATTCCTCTTACTGAATCCACCTAGACATAGAACCGAGTGGCTAGGCTAGATTATTCTGAGTTTTTAGACCCATCCAGGAATTCATAAATCACTTCCCACCTTCTTTCTGTGGTAATTGTGGTCCTCTTGAGGTGATGATGTGGCTAGATAATTTTTAGTTAATTATTAGCTCTACTGAAACCCCAAAAGATTCAAGGGTGAAGGACATTGTCTATTTTCATGTGGGACGCAATTAGGTGTGGTGGGAGACTATGGTCTTTTATCAACTACATGATTCTATGTCTTGGAAAATTTTCAATATGGAATGTATTTAATGGAATTATCCTATTGAAGTGAAAATAAAGAAGTTTGTTGACTTCATGAGACTTCAGTAGAGTAAGCGATCAGTGAAGGAGTATGTCGATCATTTCACAAATCTAGTATTATTTTCTTCTAATATTTTCAATGATAATTCCTTAAGATATTATTGATTTTAAAGAGGTATCAATCCAAAATTTGGATATATCATATTATATTTTGTCATAACCTATTAATAAATAGTGGTTGTGAATGCCTTGTTAGTGGAGTTGAGTAGGCAGGGAAACCTATGTTATGTGATGCCTCAGATTCATTTGATTTGAGTGTATATAGTGGCATCTAGTGGGAATTATATGTTACTTAAACCCATGTTGGAAGGATTTTCTAAACCGGTTTAGTCTTTATAGATAATTAAATGTCACCTTGTGTACTTTTATTATTAAGCGCCTGAGCATTCTATGTTTTCTTATTCAAAATCTCTACTTGTTTGTCTCTAATGTGGATTCTTAAGCCTAATTTAAATGTTTTTTAAAGCTAAATTATCATAATATTGGATTTATGGTGAAATTATAGTTTTAGAGTGTCTTATTTTTTGTAATTATATTTGTTGGATATGGGAATGATTGAGTTTTTTGGGAATTATATACATTGTTCTTTGTGGTTAGTGGTAAATTTTTTATTCGGGTGTGTAGTTTATCGATTTGGGTTATTTTATTCTGAGTTTTATGTGTATACATATGGTTTGGTTTTTTTGAGGATGGATTCGTGATGTATGGAATATGGGTGACCTTTGGGTCCATTTTAAGAACCTGTGTTCTAAACAATATGAAATTCTGAGGGAATTTGAATTTTTGGTAATTACTGTACCGGTGGTTTTTAAAAAGGAACTCCAAAACCTAATTATACGAGTTGGGATGATTTAAATTTATGTTTTTTGGACTTTTGGGAAGGTCCAAAACTTTCTTTGGTATCTTGTGGAGTTTCGGGAGAAGTAGACCAGGAAAGGTAGGTTTTTAAGGACTTGCAAAGGGCGCACGGGTGGGGAATGATATGTTAAACCGTGCAACCTAAACCGTTTAGATTATTACATGTGTGTCAGAGGTTTTTTTCATGGTATGTGAATGTTTTTTCAACCTATTACCCTAGCCCACATGGCCTTCTCTGGATACATTAGCCTAGCACTGTAGACCACATGGTTTGTGCACAGTTTGGAAAACCGTGCAGGTCAAACCGTGCGGTTTACCTAGTTATAAAAAAATAAAGTTATTTTTAATTTAATTAAAAATAAAATTAAAACTTAACACTCTTTCACTCCTCTCTCTCACTAAAACCAATCATTATTCACCTAGGGGGTTTCCCCTTTGACACACATCCCTCCTCCCATTGGCCTCCTCTACTATCATCAAATTTGTTATGATTACTTCGCGTTCATCATCTAAATCATTGAGGTAATCTCGATTTTTACTTCTCCTCCTAGTTTCTTGATATTTTTGGCCTATTAATAACCTATTGTAGTTTAGAAAAACTTCCTAAGGGTATGGATAACCCCATTTTAGTTTCCTTCAGTTTTATCATTGTGAAAATGACCTCCTGGGTGATGTTGGTCCGTGTTCCGACAACCGTCGCTGAAGGCAAGGCAGTTTAGGTCGATTGATTCCACCGCCATCGATTTTGGGTAAGCTACTAAACTCGTTTTTGGTTTCTTACCTCCTATTTGAGAACCTTTAAATGTTTATGGATCCTGTTTGTCATGTGTAGTGAGTTTTGGTACCTTTAGAGGACTCGCAGGAACATACCAAGGTTTTTAGATATATAAGTATGTATATCCTCCATGTGCATATTTCATCATGGTGTGGGGAATATGAAAATTGGGTTAAGGTTATATAATAATATATACAAAATTATGTGAACACAATCATATGGTAGCTTGAGTTATAAAGTGTCAAATTCCAAGCACTGCTTGATGTACGATCCCTATCCTCGACAATTTATTTAATAATTCATTAGTTGCTTCATTAAATAAGTTATTTTTGTTAGTTTACCAGTTTAATGGAATTGTATAGCTTTAATAAAATGATTAAAGTTAATAAACAATTTTTTGTTTGATAAAGTTGTGTTTTTATAATAAAATCCTTCTAATGGAGGTGTGTTGCCTTCAAACCAAAAAGCAGTGATAGTTGTTATATCATGATTGCTTGTAGTTTTGGATTTCCATATTTTCTTCCTGTTGGTTATGATATATTTTATTTTAATGCATGTCCCCTTTGGTATTTTTAAATAATGGTTCCCACATGAGTTAATCGGGGACTTATCATTGTATATGTTTGAAGCATGTGATGCCTTTATATTTCTTGTTTCTCATGTTTCTATGCCAGGTACAATAGATTATTGATCTTGAAGAAACACTTCTGTTTTCTTTCTAAATAGAACTTCAATGGCATTTGGCCTTGGACACATTTAGGTGTTCCTTTGTACACCATGTCATGGGATGTTAAATGTATACTTTATTTGTATATCAATTAGTGAATTAAATGAATTTATTGGGAAGGGAGGAGTGACTAAGACCCTTGGCATTTATTATGTCATTTCTTGATTTATCATGTTTTACCTTGTATGGTTTTTCTTAGTTGATTTAAATACTACCACATTGTGTAGTAGTTTTTTAATACTAAAAATATTGTTATAAATAGAATCCCATGTGAGTATTTTAAGTAAATCCCTTGATCTTGGCCTTTTCTTCAATTGCCTTAATAGAAATAAATTTCAACCTTTATTTGTTTCCCACGTGATTTGAATACTGTCAGAGTCATGTAATAGTTTAATTTACGTGTGTTTATTGTTATGAGAAATGTGACAATGTGAGTAAATGAAATTAAAAGCCCTTTTAGGTTGGTCCTTACTTGAGACACCCTTTGGTGGTGAGTTGTATTATATTATTTTCATTTTTACCTTATCATGCTTATTGAATTGTTAAATATTTTTCAATGATTAAATAGTAAATATCGTTGGGTGAAACATGTATTTAGATTAGAATGACCTGGATGGGCTCATCCCCCATACGTTTTTACCTTGGGTGAACCATGGATTCAATTTTAACTGCCATGTATGGGAACAAAGGAGTTAATTATGTTTGAACCACGAGTGAACCATAGATTCCATGGACGGGCTCATAGAGGTTATTCTTATTTGCTGAATGACACATGGATCCATTTATATGAAGTATTACATGGATGAAATCAAGAGGCATTTTAATATATGTCATGAGTGATACTTGGGACTGCCCTATAGGAGCACCAAGGATGGGATTAGTGACATGAACTTATACCACACCTAGAGTGATACCGGTTTTTGAATATGGTCACCGAGAAGGGCTTGTTGGGTGTTGGTGGAAATTTCACCTAGAGTAATACTTGAATTCCAACTTAGGAATTGCAAGGATGAAATCAGGTTATAAATTTAATATTGAATGAAATAAATTATGATTTGTTAGCCAAGCCAAAGCATGATCTTGGATTCGATCTTCACTTGTATTATTTTGATGGCCTTTTGAGGTATCTTTTGTGCTTACAGTTATATGAGGGATTTCGGTCCTAAGATAGATCTCGAGACTTATAAATTCAATGATTTTAATTGTCAACTTTTGTTTAAATTAAATTGATATTAAATGAGTACCTGTATATAAAGGATTTTTCTTTTTAGTATTTCCTTACTTGTTATATATATATATATATATATATTTGTACTGCTAGTTTTTTATTATATAGGATGGATTGGGCTTGACACCATGGGTGTCGTCTTACTAATATTATCATCTCTCAACCATCTTAGGTACCATTGGTTCCTAAGTAGACCTAATTTTTTACAAGTATTTAGACCTTGTTTTTACTATATTGCTTGTATCTGGAAGTTGGGAGCAAAGGGCCGAGCTGGAGCTCGGGATGCTCATAGTGATTGCCTTAGGGCTTTACTATCTTTTATTTATTCTTGTACTAAAATTTATAGTATGTTGTACTATTTACTACATTCAGATATGTATCATCATATGGCATGCATTCATTGTATAAACTGGCATTGGCCATTTTCTATATTCAGTTATTATTACAAGTGTCTTCATTGTTTTAGTTATTCCTTTATACTACTTCAACTGTTATCTAAGTTTTACAATATATTACCACTGTATACTCTGATATTAAGGGTATATTCTCCCCACTAAACTAATTTTACACCCTCACTGGTAGTCGGAAGCATTTAGCATATGAGGAGATGCGGTTGAGGTTATGTTGCGACCATTCCGGCTACCAGTTTAGTGATAAGTCGGTCATGGATGTTATAATGTGGTATAATAGGTTGTTTTACATTATCTTACAATTTTGTGTTGGTAAACAGGATACTAAGAATGTGTCGGTTCTTGGTAGATAGTCATGTCCGGAACTTATCACCCAACATATAGGAAATAACCAATTTTCAAGGGTTGGGAATTGTTTTTTATATTATTCGATGTTACAGTTGGAGTGATTTAACCTTGGTTGAATGGTGTATTTTCCTTAGATTATGGTTTTATTTAATTTATGGAATTTTTCCCTTGTCCTAAAATGGTAAGATACTAACATAAATTTAATCATTATACGCACTTAAAAAATTCACATTCCATGCATATGACATGCAATGTAGCTATGTTAGTAGGATTCCTGTTAAGTATGATTGTGTTCCGTGAGTGATTCCATGCTTTTTTTATACCTATTGATGTGATATTTCAGAATTCATGTTTATTTAGCATATCTTTCTTGTGGTGTAACATGATTATAGGTTATATTCCATGCTATCGTGGTAGTTTTGATATTTAAAATGGTTTAATGTGTGGAAATTTTGTTGGATACGGTTTAGGCAAGAGCCAATTTTCAATTGAAAGGTGTATGGGTGCCTTATGATTGAAAAATGGTAACCCATATACTCTAAAAAACTCTATATCTTTAGAAATTTTTATATACATTGTTTAAATTACAAGGTATGGTAATGATAAATGTTAAAGTAGAATGTTTTCAATTAATGGGAACTAAATTCCAACCGTAAGATGTATGGGAACCTTGTGGATTGGTAAGTGTCCATCCATGGGACTAAACATTTTTATAACCATGGTATGTTTGGGAATATTTATAATTGTAAAATCTTAAATGTTTTGAACTTGAATATCTGGTTAACTTTTAAAATTCTTAACTAGACCCAAGTAGGTCAGTTGGGGCATGCTATTATAAGATAAAATGTTATGATGTTTATGATTTTTTATTGAAAAAAACTACTAATGGGTTGCTTTTTAATGAATCCAAGTTGGTTTAATGGGGTCCTCAGAGTTCACCTAATTAGTTAAAAAGGAATTTATATGCTAAATTTTTAACTAATGAAAAAATTAAAATGAATTTAAAATGTTTAAAAAGGAAGTTGATGAGACTTGCCTATTTTTCTTTGAGTTGTTAGCTAAATTGTATGCCAAGTGACTTGTTTTGTAAAACAATGCTTGAGGTTATGCTTAAATTATTTTGAATGTTTAAAGGTTGAATTGTATTAATGAAATGGATTTAAATTTTAACCTGAAGTGGATTCCCTTTCTTAGATCATCGTGTAATGGTAGTTTAAATGTTTTTGGTGACATGCCTTGGAATGAAGACGTAATCATTCATCCATAGGCTATTTCTTTTTATATTTAGATTAAATGGAAAGAGCTCTTGATCCTAGTGAAATACATGTTGTGTGGTCAAGAGTTAGGGTTGATCCTGATGCTTCGTAAGGGGTTATCCCATGGTAGGTATCACCCTTAGAGCTTGATGTATTTCTTTTCACTGAATGCTTTTGATGTTGGTGTCATGCGGGTGTCATTGTCCACAGTAGGACTTTTGGTTTTTAATAGGACACCCTCGTTATAATGGGTTGTCATTGTTTCTTGACCCTTGTTATGGATCTGAGCATCAAGGAATACTTCGTTTAGCATGTAAGACATGTCTCAGACATGGTCAGCTACATTGAGGTAGTGTAAACCTCTCTTTTCTTCAGTGATGGATGAATCGGTATGTTGTCATTTGAGTAAATGGATGTTTATAATGGTGTGTTTTTTGAGCTAGTTTCTATGTGATCCATCTGGTACATGATTTCATATGGTGAATAGCCTATGTATAGTACTCAAAATGTGTAATTTTATTTTTTAAACTTGGGGTAGTATATGTTGACATACACGGTACCTGATGAGTGTTAAATGTTAAAAACAAGACACTTGAGTTCGGTTTAATAAGGAGAATTGAGCCATTGTGTTATTTTCGGGTCATCTATGGAGTAATGTGACTTGAGAATTTGAAAAATTAAGTTTACACCCTGATCGAGAGGACTTTATAGGACTCGTGTGTTTTGATATTCAGGTCTGTTTTATATTGGATTTTATTAAAAAATGTTTTAGCATATGTGATCAGGGATTGGGGAGCATCACGTCGGTTTAGGTGTACTTGTCGATGAATTCTTGGAAGTATGACTGTGATAAGGTTAGAGGTATGTCCAACCCTTTAGAAACTCTTTTGGTATTGGGATATTTTCAGTGGTAATGTTTGAATGAACAAGAATTCCTTGGGTGGGATAGACATTAGGGTTCTCTTGATGACATGTTGATAGGTGAAGCTGATATTTTTGTAAAGAGTAGACTAGTATTAGTTTAACTAGCCTTCTTAGTAACCTTTGGTTTACTCTAATCATACTCTTTTAAATGAGACAAGCATGTCCCCTATCAATATGCCATCCATGATACACTAAGAGAGCATCGATTATATGCCTCTCTAAAGTTTAAAATATGTTGGGATGTTTTGAGATATATATCTATTATGTATGTTGAATGTGTGGTTTTTGATGAGGTTTTCTTAATATTAGGTGATAAATGGGTTCCCATGTCAGAACACCCTAGAAAGACTTTTGGACACCTACCATTTCTTTTTACGTGGTCGTCAGGTTGAGGTCACACTAGGCTCAGTCAGTGTTATTATGAGTTTGTTTTGGATTTATACCAACATCTAACTTATAGATGGGAAATCAACTACCTGATGATAGTTCAATGGACTCAATTTGGTTGAATCCAAGGTTATCTTTATTGTTTTTTTGGGATTGGATGTAATGCTTTTAGGGTAGAGTTTCCAGTGGGCTAGAACCAGTCTATGCCTTCATTTGTGATCAGGCACAATAGTTTTAATTGGAAAAGTGTTGGTTAGTCTTTAAAATTCATTGGATGTTATTTGTGAGCTTCGGTGGACTTTTTGGTTTTAAAATGATTAAGGGCATGTTTTTAAGGAAATTCCAACTATGGGGAGAAAGCCCTGATTGGAAATTTGACTCTTTATAATTTTAAATCCCATGGTGGGGAGTACCATTGGATAGGTGCTTAAAAAGACAATGACATGATCATGAATTTGGTTAAGTTGGATCAGTTAAGTGACACTTTGATATTTTATTTGTAAATAAAGCATTTCCTCAAGTTTTATGGTGTGAGAATCAGGTTCTTAAGTTGTATGTTAAGTTGCATTAGGTGTTTATAAATGAAACACAGTCATTTGAATGAAGTTTCACAATCCTTGTAGGTTGGGTGATGTCTTAATTATTTCCCCAAAGGCTTCTCAGGGATGAGAAGTTCTAAGGTGTGGATTTTGTAAGAACCAGTGTTTTAAACTATATGAAATTCTTAGGGAATTTGAATTCTTGGTAATTACTTGATAAGTCATTTTTAAAATGGGACTTTGGAACTTAATTCTGAGAGTTGGGATTATTTAAAGAGATGTTTTTGGACTTAGGGGAAGGACCATGAACTTTCATAGGTAGCTTGAGGAGTTTTGGGGGCACTGGACTAGGAAATGTAGGTTTTTAAGGACCTGTAGAGGGTGCATGGGTGGTGCACGACCTGTTAAACCATGCATCCTAAACCGTGCAGCTTATTACAGGTTTGGTAGAGGCATTTCACACAAGCTATACATGGATTGTCAAATCATATGCCTATCCCACATAGTTTTCTCTAGAAGAAATAGCCTCACACTGTACACCGCACGGTTTGCACACAATTCGTCAGACCATCTAGGTCAAACCATACAGTTTACCCAATTTTTTTAAAAAAAAGAATTTATTTTTAATTTAATTAAAAATAAAATTATTATTTTAACACTCCCTCACCCCTATATCATACTAGACCTGATCATGATGCACCCATGGGGGGTTCCCCTTCAATGTGCATCCCTCCTCCCCCCATCCTCATCTACTCTCATCAAATCCATCTAGATTTCTTCACGTCCGTTGTCTGAATCATCAAGGTAAGAAACCTCCTTCCTTATCCTCCCAGTTTATGGCCTTTTTGGACAATTATTTTCTTGGTGTAGTTTGTACAAACTCCATAAGGTTAGGGATAACATTTTTTTAGTTTCCTTCAGTTTTAGGGTTGTGAAAACAGCCTCTTAGGTGATATTGCCCAGTGTTTCGGCAACCGCCACCAATGGTGATGTGGTTCAGGTTGATTCACTCCACATTTTTTGATTTAGGGTAATCACTTATACTTTTTGTTTGTTTCTCACCCCCTTTTTGATAACCTTAAGATATTTATGGGTTCTGTTTGTCATGTTTAGTGAGTTTTGGTACCTTTGGAAGACTCACGGGCATATATGAAGGTATATATGTATATATGTATATATAAGTACATATATCCCTCGTGTGAGTATTCCTTTGTGGTGTGGGGAATATTGGAATTGGTTTAAGGGTATATATAAATATATATAGAAGTACATGTGTGTGAGTAGACAGCAGGTTGAGTTATAAAGCATCAAATCCAAGCATTGTCTGGGTCTTCTTGAGTTTGGACCCCTATCCTCAACTATTTATTTAAGAATTACTTAGTTTCTACTTTAAATAATTTTTATTTGTGATTTTCCATGTTTAATAGAATTTCATAGCTTGAATTAAATGATTAAAGATGATGAATGAATTTTTTTCATAAATTCATGTTTTTATAATAAAACCCCTCCAACGGAGGTGCACTACCTTCAAACTAAAAAGTAGTTATAGTTTTTATATCATGCTTTCTTGTGGTTTGATATTTCCATATTTTCATCCTATTGGTGATGATATATGGTATTTTAATGCATGTCTCATTTGGTATTGTCAAATGATGTTTCCCATATGAGTTAATCAAGGACTTAGCCATGTAGTTGTTTTAATAATGTAATGCCTTTATATTGCTTATTTCCCACATGAGTTATGTTAAGTCTATGTCAGGTCCAATAGATTGTTGAACTTGAAGCACCCCTTGGGGTTTCTTGTTAAATGGAACTTCAATGGATTTTTTCCTTAGACACGTTTAGGGGTTCCTTTTTACACCATATCATAGTATGTTAATTATTTAATTTATTTGTATATCAATCGGTGAATTAAATGAATTAATTGGGAAGAGAGGAGTGGATAAGACCATTGACCTTTATTATGTCATTTATTTATTTATCATGTTTTTTCTTTTATGTTTTTCCCACATGAGTTAGATACTACCACATTGTGTACTAGGTTGTTAATATTGAGAATTTAGATATAAATAAATTCCCATGTGAGTATTTGAAGGCAAGCCCTTGAGCTTGGCCTTGTTTTTCAATTGCATTAATAGGAATGAATTCGCCCTTTATTGATCCACCCATGTGAGTTGAATAATGTTAAAGACATGTAATATTTTAATTTACATGTGTTTCTTATTTTGAGAAATGTTCCCATGTGATTAAATGAAAGGATAATCACTTTGATGTTGGTCCTTACTTAAGACACCCATTGTTGGTGAGTTGTATTAGATGCTTTTCATTTTAAACTTAGTATTCATAATTAATAGTTAAATATTTTTTAATGATTAAATGTTAAATAGAATTGGTTGAATCATGTATTCATATTATAATTCCATGGATAGTCTCATATGGCTATTGTGATTTTCTACCTTGGGTGAACCATGGATTCAATATACAATTCCATTAATAGGATCAAAATAATTAATTATTTTTAATCCATGAGTGAACCATGGATTCCATGAACGAGTTTATATAAATTGTTCTTATGTGTCAAGTGATACATGGATATAGTTACATGAGGGATAACATAGATGGGATCAAGAAGAAGTTGACTATATGTCATGAGTGATACTTGGGGATTCCTTATAAGACCGCTAAGGACGGTCTCAATGACATGAACTTATACCACACCTAGAGTGATACCGAGTTCCTGAGAGGTTCTCTATGACAGGCTTGTAGGGTGTTGGTGGAAGTTGATCTTATATTGGTAATTTAATTCCAACTTAGTAATTTCAAGGATTGGATCAGGTTATAAATTAAATATTGAATGAAATGACTTATGAAACTTCATCTAAGCCAAAGAAAAATCTTGGATTTTGTATTCACTTGTATTTTTTAGATGGAATTTTGAGGCATATGTTGTGCTTACAGTTATATGGGGGGATGCTTGTCCTGAGCTGGATCTTGAGACTTGTAAATTCAATGTTTTTAATTGTTAAATTTTGGTTAAATGAAATGGATATTAAATGATTACCTGCATTTGAAGGATGTTTCTTTTGATTAATTCCTTACTTTAAATATATATATATATATATATATATATATTTGCACTGCTAGTTTTTCATTGTATAAGATGGATTGGGCTTAACACCATGGTGCCAGCATACTGAGATTATCATCTCACACCCTCCTTGGGTACCATTAGTGCTCAAGTAGACCTACTTGTATGTATGGATTTAGTACTTTATTTTCCTATATTTCTTGTATCTTGAATTTGGGAGAAAAGAACTGAGATAGAGCTCGGGATGCTCGTGGTGATTACATTAGGGATTTTTCTATCTTTTATTTATTCTTGAACTGAAATGTAAATCATGTTGTACTATTTACCACTTTTACTTATGTATCATAATATGACATTCATGCATTGTATAAACTAGAATTGACCATTTTAGATATTTAGTTATTATTACAAGTGTCATATTCTACTTTTAGTTATTCCTTTTACTTCTTCTGTTGTTATATAAGTTTTACTATCTGTTACCATTGTGCACTCTAAGATTGAAGGTATTTTCTCCCCACTAAACTACTTTTACACCCTCGCTGCTAGTCGGCAACCTATGGCATATGAGCAGATGAACTTGAGGTTATGTGATAACTGGTTTGGCTATTAGTTTAGTGGTAAGTCGTGTTAGGATGTTACATCCATGCTTGGGTAACTATAACCAATAAAAATCCTAATGGATTGGGTACTTAGTGGTGATAGTTTTTTTTATTACGGGATGGTGTTTTAGTTAGAGGTCTCAGTTTTCCTTATCGGGATGTCATGAACAAGTTCAAGAAACTATGTTATTTTTTTATGTGTCATTATAGTTGATGGTATTATTTATATTTTTGATTGGGTGTGTTTAAAGGAATTGTACACTAGTCTATTTTTTGGCTACTTGGTGTTTTTTAAATTTTTGTATGTGCTTGGAGGAGCAGTATAGTTTTTTCAGGAATTTTGTGTAGATATATTATTTTAAATTTTTTTTCCTTTATATATCCCCATTTTATATAAATTATAAATGTCATGGAGACATATATTAAGTTCTTTTTCCTTTATGACTTTCCCAGGTGGTAGGGGTGGTGTCATTTTGGAAGATTTTTGGTGTTGGTCATGGATCTATCCCACTAGTTTTGTGTGGTTGCTTCATGGTTAGTGGATTTACCTCATATATCTTGTGGGGTTATTTATTTCTTAGTTACTCCTTACTTATGAATCCTTTATTTATACCCTCGTACTTTCATAGTGTGTCATTGTACCTCTTAACTTGTTACCTTTTACTTTGACTGGGGACTTTCTTGGGTAGAAAGTATTCTGATGGGGATAATTTTCATATCCTAGACTTATTTTTCCTTACTATTATATTTATTTACTTATATTAAATATTTATCTAGAATTTTAGGATGATTTATCTTGAGTATTCAAAGTATTATAGTGTCAGTTTTGGGAAGATTTTTTGCACACAATTAGTATAAACTGTGTGTCATGTGCATGTGAAGCCTTTAGTAAATGGTAGAGTCACTCACATGGTTTGATCATAGTTTACCTAACCATACATCCGAACATTGAACATTATCAATGCTTTTCCAGTGGAATTTTCATGGTTGGTGAACAATTTACTAAACAGTGTAGCCTAACCATGTGAACTACCAAATTTTAGGAAATTTTGAATTTCCAAATTTTCCCTCCTCAAATTAAAAGTTTTAGACTCACATTTCTTCCTCTATATTGTTTTTTTAAACCCCAAGAGTGCATGGGGAATTCCTCCTTCCCCTCATCTCTATTTTTAGCCTTTTATTGTTCATTTAAAGAAGATTTATTTGGATAAACCCCTCATCTTCTATTATTATTACTTCTCCATATTTACCCATTTCCATTTTGATTTATATTTATCCTATATAGCCTAGTGACTGTTAGTCCAATATTTGGTTATAGAGTGGATATAATTTATTATTTTTCTCTCATGGGTATTTTCAAGGCATTCATATTTTTTGTTTGAGCATCCATTGTTGAAGATGGCTTGTTGTATCTTTTCGCGAGGGGTTTTCTCTTAGAATGAGTTAAGTGTTTTTTTTACATAATTTAATTGGCATTTAAATGCATGATTTATGATTTCAAATGATTTTTTTGTTAAATTATACCTATATTTCATAGAAAAAAAATTAGGTTTGAAATTTTTTTAAAGTAATTTTTCACTTGGCCTAAAAGGGTGTTCAATAATTTTTTTAGTTCTTGAAATACCTTTTAGTTATTTTACTAGTTCTAATGTCATGTTTAGGGTACCAAATGTTTCTGAAATAATTTATGTGTTTTTTCAGTTTAATTATGATAACCAAGAGTATTTTACTTAATTTGGGTCTTGAAATGAGTAAAGGGTTATTTTTAAATAATAAGGTGGTGTGCTGGACTTCAAAATGACTTGAATAAAAGAAGAAATTGATTCTTTAAATGGTTTTAAGGGTGGTTTTACATGGGTTTCATCAATGTTTTTTTTAGAAATGGATTTTAATTTCAAGGAAGGGCTTGGAATTTAAATTCAGTTTTCAAGAAGGCCTATATAGTAATTTTAAATGGTTTTTATGTGGTGTATGTGAGTGTGTGACCCACTTGATTCCCTTTTTTATATGAATTGTTACTTTAAGGTTGATATTTCATATTTTTTTGATGTGGATAATGAAATTTGGGGTTTTTTATTTCAATCTAATTAGAGGTGATATGATATTTATATATTTTTTTTAATTGATTCGTTAATCATGTGATTTGATTTATAGATACCCTCAAGTTATTGATTTCATAGGAAACCTTGGGAAAAGATAGAAGTTTGTATTTATGTTATATTAATCATTACATACACTAATAATTTCCACCTAGTTGTGTTATATATTGGGGGTAGTGAGTAGTGTACCCTAACAATGTTGATATGGGCCAGTCGGGTTGCTTTTGATGTTTTAGGAGGCAACATCTATCGAAAGTTGGTCTCATTTTATAGCCTATATAGGACCATATAACCTTAAAACCTAATGTTTTTTCCATGGAACCTAATGTATTCTATAAAAATACTCAAGGGATTTCCTTTACCTCCTTTTTTAACCCATGTTTTTATTATAATTTATGGAATCATCATTTGATCACTATTGTTTCTTACATTTATTTAATCATTGCCATGATGTCTCATTAAAGGGTGTTTATTTCGTCATGGTGTTCTTAATTATGTTAGGGAACTTTTTTTCTAAGAATTATTTTGAAAATGGTTTTAAAAAGGTGTTTCAAAAGAAAGAATTAGTTCTAATGATTGGGTAATATTTTAAATTATGTTTTTAACTTCATCTCTAAAATTGATTGTTTCACCTATATTTTCATGAAAAGTAAATATAAGATTGTGAAAGGGGAAAATTGTATATTATTTTTTTATTACCATTCATGAAAACATATTTTCTATATGAAATTAAAACTATAAAAAATGGAATTATTTTTTAAAGGAGTTGTGAAAAGTTCTTGGTGAAATCCTATTGAGCTCATTTTTCTCAAACACTCCATCCACCAATTCGTGCATGTAGATTTTATTATTTTCTTTCAAGTTCTGAGGCCTTGTTCTATATCTCACCCTTCTATATGAATTATGTTTAGGATGGTCCTTTCATAGGAATATAGGATTTGGTGAGTGAATGTGGGTCACATAGAGATGGTTAGTATCTCTTTGGGTTTGGTTTTACTTATGGGTACTTATGTGTCAGCTTTATCATCCTATATCTTAATTTGAAAATTTATATATATATTTGATGATTCTTGTTATTTTATTATTTAAATTATTTTTTAGCGTGTCTTATGTGTTTCTTTACTTCTCCTATTATATTGTACTCTTCTTAGATTCTCCTTTTTAGTTGAACTATTGGTTTGGTACAAAGGCTTCCGACATAAAATTGGGTCATGAAATATTTTTGGGTGTAATTACCTTGATTATTTAATGATTTTCTAAAGAAACCATTCCCAAGTGTGTTTCCCTAGTTCCTAGAAAATGGTATCCAGCCCATGGGGATCTATAATTTCTTTTGGACCATACTACGTGCTGGATCAGGTTACCAACTAAGAGGTGACCTATGTTGGTTCATGATAGGTAACCATTACTCATAAGTATTGGGTGACACTTATTAGGGAAGTCCTAAAGGTTATAATACCAATGGAATATACTAAATTTTATCCATATAACATATTTGGGTAAAGGGTTGTTCACTTAACTATTTGAGAATCATATATGATATGATTTGCATGATGAATTACCCAAATTGATATAAAATTGGACAAAAACTATAGTTAAACCCAATAATTGTGAAATATGGATCTTTAACCACTAAATCGATATTATATATGGAATTATCATTTTAGTGGTAGTGGATTTAATGTAATTTTTAATTGAAATTGTATAGAACATAATACTAACCTATAGATGTGTCTTTATCATAGATCAAATCATGAATCATGATTATAATTTTGAAACATATTAGAGGTTGGAGTTATAGTTTAATGAACTGGTATCCAAGGTTGATAAGTGTTCTTAAAGAGAATTATTATGAGAATATGGATGTGAAAATTATATACATAAATTACCCGAGTTATTATTCATGGGTATTGGATACCGGGTGTGCATCACATATTTTTTATAATAAGCATATACTTTGAAATAATGTGGAATTTATGAAAGATAAAGTAGATCTATCTGTTATCAATGTAAAAAGATTTACTGCATTGAAGGTCAGATTTTATGATCTATGTCTACCTAGTGGATTGGTTATATAATTGGAAAAGTGTTATTATGTTTCTGTTATAAATATAAATTTTATGTTTATATCATTTTTTGAAAAGACGGGGTTTCCATTCATTATTAAAAACAAAAGTTATTTTGTATATGTGAATACAATATTTTAGGGAATTAGGAATTTTCTGAATGGTTTATACATTTTATATATAGATAATATAATCTACAATATCAACGATAAAAGGGTTAAGGTTGATTCTAACTCCACTAATCATTGGAATTTTTTCCTTGGGTATATAAATGAGAAACACATTCAACGACTTTATAGATATTGATTACCATTGTTATTCAATTATGAATTGTCTGAAATTTTGAAATCTTTTTTATTAGGTAGAATGAAAAAATAATATTTTAGAAAAAAAGGATATGAGATCTAATGGATAGTTTAACCTAATACTAAGTGATTTATATTGACCAATGAGTATTCAAAAAATTGGTCGATTTATGTACTTTTTCCCTTTACTAATTATTTTAGTTAGTATGGCCATATATATTTCTGAGACATAATATTGAAACCTTTGAAAATTTCATGGTGTTCAAAAGAAAATTGTAGAATAAATTAGAAAAAAAGAATTGACATTCTATAATTGTATTGGTGTGAAGAATAGTTGAGTTAGGAATTCCTTGATCATTTGAAATATTATGGAACTGTTTCACAACTTACTCCTTTGGGAATGCCATAATGGAATGGTGTTTTTGGGAGTAGGAATCATACCTTTTTAGAAATGGATCAATCGATGAATATTTAAGGTGTCTTTCCCATATCATTCTAAACATATGATCTGGAAGAATCATTTCTCACACTCAATAGTAATCTATCTAAGGAAGTCATTAGTTACTATATGCAATATATATTTAGAGGTATCTTAAAAAATATTTCATGAGGGTTTGGGGTCATGAAGCATATGTGCAATGTTTGGATTCTATTAAATTTAGTCTTAAATAATATAAATTTATTTTTTTGGTTATCCTAAGGAAATGATGTAATGTTATTTTTATAATTATTCTAAAAACAAGTGTTTTTTCCCAAATTGGAATATTTCTTGTGAATAAACATTTAAATAGAGGTCACAGTTGCAGGAAAATTGAACTTGGAGAGTTTCAAAACAAATAAACATGAATGTTTCTCAATGTAGAAATTTATTTGGTTCTATAAGATGTTACAGTAGTAAAACCAACATAGGTTAGACAACAACATCAAAGTTATAGTATGATTCATTAGGATCCTAAGATATATAGATTCATTATCTCAAATAATTATTAAGTAATGTTCAAAAATGATTTACCCTATACCAAATACGATTCCATTGAGAGTTTTAATTCCAAAAAATGGTCAGAGCCTAAGAAATATGAGATGGACTCCATGTACAGTAATCAATCTTGGAACATTATGGATGTACCTAAAATGGTTATACCTCAATGGTTAAATTGGGGTTTCCATAAGAAAACTAGAATATATTGTTGATTTTATACCTATAAATCTCATCTAGTAACTAAAGGTTACTATTAGGAAAACCCCTCAAGGTGAGAGAGTATCATTTTTAGGGTGTTTTGGATTATTGGAAAAAAATTGGATGACAAGGTTAGTTGTAGATTTCTAGTGTGTTTGTGGAAATTACCCATGATAGAGGAATGTAATCTCTATAAGGGGTATATGAAGTTGTACATACAATGTGGTGGCATTTCCAAGTGGTTTCCAATTTTTTGGGGTTAGAAATTTGGTGGAAGAAAAAGGTGTTTTTGGAAAAGGAAGGATTTTCACATAAAAGTAATAGTTGCATAAAATGGTGAATGTTTTTCTTACAATTTCATAAAAGGGAATATTCAGGTCCCCTGAATCAAAATAAGATAAATTATAGTGGTATGTGCATGTTTTGAAACTTCTTGAAATTTTTAGTTATGCAAAACATTGGAATTTTTCACAAGCCCATGAAATACAGATGCAGTTACGTGATGGTGGTGAGTTTCATGCTAAAGGTGATGTCAAAATATTGAATTTCCTCACACAAGGAAAGTTGTGCACTTAGTTGATGGCGTTAAAGGTAGTTCTATGAATTTTCATCCTCTTATATAAATAGTCAACCCCCCCCCCCCAAATTAGATAATCCAACCCTTATAGAAGCTTAGGGATATGAATTGTGTAATATTTTCATGAAGATATTTCTTATGTGAATAAATGACCCATACATTAGTTTCATGAAGAAAGGGGTCTTGTGTCTATAAGACAAAGTGTATTTTGTTATAATAAAAAAGTTTTGTAATCCAAAGGGTAGATTTTTTAATATTTGATGCCTTGATTCCCACCCCCACCCCAGTCTATTTAACCTGGTAGGTCTATCAATTGGTATCAGAGCCAGGTTAAACTCAATGGTTCTCTCTAAGTAGAATCAATGAAAATAGTTAATCACAAACAGATTCTAATTTTGATGGAAAAATTTTACGGAATGGAATAATAATATTTATCAATAATTTTTATCATTAGAAATAAATAAATTTATAGCTATGATGAATGGTATTTTTTCAATTATGTATAGTGGAGTTTTATCAGAAGTAGACCTAAGAAAATTTGATATTGATGCCAAAGGAATCAATGCCTTATGAGGCGATTTATCTAACAAAAACTATATAAAAGTGATTCCTGGTAAGTCAATTCATGACATTTGGGAGAATCTTATAAATATATATGATGTTGATTCAAAAGTTATAGATGCTAAAATGTAGGTTCTATAGAAAAAATATGAGGACCTGAGAATACACCCCAATGAGTCTGTGGATGCATTCTTTTTCTGGGTGAATGATATTTTGGAATAAATGTGTGGCCTCAGATAAATTATTAAACATGTAAATATGTTTAATTTCATTATGGGAATACTTCCACCTCAATTCAACCCAAAAGTCTCAGTACAAAAGATACATATCCCTAGGAGATGACATTAGATAATTTGAATAGTAATCTTTTTTTCATATGAGATGAGAAAAGACGGTAATGATTATGTGGAAAAAAGGAAGTGCAAAGAAGTTGAATTAAAGGCCATAGGGAAGATGACCATTAAAGATGGTTAATAATAAGTTGGTGTGGATGAGGCCATATCATTCCTTTCCTCAAATCTACCAAGAGGAAAAGTAAATTTCAAAGATAAACTTCCAATCTCATGATTTTTATGCTGAAATGTTGGACATCTAGTATAAAAGTGTCCAAGTATGTTTCAGGATGATAATTATGATTATGATGAAACTCCCAAGAATAAATCTTCAACTATTGTGAGAGGCAGGAAAAATACTAAGTGAAATTTATTCAGAAAGAAGTATTT
Source organism: Viscum album (assembly GCA_963277665.1). Lineage (NCBI taxonomy): Eukaryota > Viridiplantae > Streptophyta > Magnoliopsida > Santalales > Viscaceae > Viscum > Viscum album. The sequence goes on from OY728132.1 coordinate 498,491,692, forward strand.
TCATTCATAAGAAAATGATTGTTCATAAGAATCAGAGGTAGAATAAATGGAGGACTAACAGGATCATAATGAAAATGATATATTGGTAGTTATGGGTAATTCATATAAAATGGAAGAAATAAACCATGAAGAAGGAGAAATCAAAGGAAGATTTAACCTCCATGTAGAAATAGAAGCTAATATTGAGGAGATAGATCTTTGGAGATCTAAAATGAAGAAATACAATATATTTGTTCATGATTCCAAACTCTTCATAGAGAAGTATCAAGAAGACAATTTTGAGATGAATGCTAAAATTGAAAAGATCATATCCGAAAAGCTAAAAAACTCAGAGAAAGTCATTGAGTACAAGCTCAAGGTTGAAGAACATACTAGTGTTATAGATATTTTGACTGAAATATTCAATGATAAATTCAAACATATATAATAACATGAGGAGTATGTTTTTGGCCTATAAATGAAGTTAAAAGAACATGAACAACTATTGACTCCCAGTATGATATCAAAAAGAAAGATCGCACAGGATATAGAAAAATGTAAATTAGAGTATGGAGCTCCAGGAAAATAGTAAAATAAATTTCAAGAGAATGAAACAAAACATCATAATGAAACATCTGGTATGGGGTTTGGCCATAAACAAAAAGATGTAATGGTTTATATAATACTAAAATCACCCACTCTAATATTGAATATTTATTCAGGTATAAATCAAAATTAGAATATTCAGAGAACCTAAGGGACAACCTATAATGAGACATTTAAGAATATGAATACACCTTATATCAGGTGTTATTATTGTGGATATATGGGACACTCTCAATATAGTGTCCCTCTCTTAACATACATAAAAATTACATCACTTTTTCATAATACTTAATACATTACAAAAATTGACTCCCAAATACCATATTATTCTAGTGACTTTGGAAATAAGGAAATGTAAATACTTGTACATAAGTGAGCTAAATTATCTCCCAATAGTTTCATCATAATGAGAACCCTTATTAGAAAAATCATACATATTACATATCTTGATAATTAGGGGAAAGGAAACATAAAAATGGGTGATCTCAGATATTCAATAAGGGAAAAAAATGGAGATATGTAAGAATAATAAAGATCATAGGGTTATGAGAATATGATCATAACATTATAAGATCATACCCTATATATCAAATACCATAAACGTGAATCATGGAATAAATATTGGCAGTTAAGAACACATGAATCATAAGGGTATCAAGAGAATAATCCATGAAAGAATAGCATATAAATAATACATGAAATTGTGGAAGACACCTAATCATAAAAAATCTTTCCCTATAAGTAAAATATTATTTCAAAAAGGTATCATGGAACTTCATGGGGGATATACCTACTAGGAAAGACAAACCACCATCCTCAGTTGTATCCCTTTTCTTTTAGTGTAATGGGTTCACTCCCAAAACCATATTAGTAGCCAAGGTTCACTCCCAATACCATATTAGTATTCAAGGATCACTCCCAAGGACATATTAGTGGACAAAGTCCTTTACTGAACTATGTTCACTCCTCATTCCATACATGTATATCTCATGAGAAATAATTACCCAATAAGTTAGGGGGGATATAGTTCCCACACATCTAATAATTAAATCATACATATTTTTTCCACAATATCATAAATAATCATATCATAACCCACGAAATGAAATGGGTATCATAAACATGTCATCTTATAATAACATATGGAAAAGAGAAATGTTACATAAAGATTTAATAAAATAATAACTCATGAAAAGAAATAGTTTAAATAAGAATATAACCCATTAAATAGAAATGTTTTCCATAAATATATAACCTATGAAATAGAAACTGTTTTCATAAACAAATAACAAATGGAAATAGAAACGAGTTTCATAAACATCATGCCATCAAAACATAAACCAATAAATGAAAGAATATGAATGTAAAATTTATATAATTTCCATAAAGACATGAATATCTCCAATTTATTTCATCTTAGAAGTAAAATAATTTGGAAATGTCTTTTGAAAACATTTCTTGAGGAAAATATCCTTTCTTCTTTGAAAAAAATTATTTTTAAAACATAATACATTTTTTAAAACAATTATTTGAAAATAGATTTGAAAACTTATAAAGTAATATTTGAAAACTATAAAACATTTTTGAAATAATATTTCCTTGAAAATTAGATTAAAATATCATTTTAAAATCATTTTTGAAAAATATTTTTTGAAAACATGGTTTTTGAAACAAAATAGATTTCTGATTGAAGAGATAAATAAGGTTAGATTTTCTTGAAGTATTTTCCTTATTATATTAACAACAAAAAGTGGGAAATGGTAATAATACATGAACATATCATGAATTAACAAACAAGAAGAAAATTAATGATTTTTCTTGAGATATGGATCATAAAATTTCATTAATGGAAGCATAATCATAAACAATCTCTAGAAATGATTTGATTGTTGCAATAATCTCTTACTACTTTCATAACTTTGAATAAACTCCACTTGTAAGAAAATGAAATTCAATGAAGCTTAAAATATCATGAAAATAAATATATTAATTATATGAAGTTTCAAATGGTATTATATACACCTCATAAAATAATATATATGCATAACAAAACATGTGTCTCAAAGAAAGAAAATCCCGGAAAAAATACCTTCCTGGTTTGGTATCTTTTGAACCATAAAATCCCATGAAATAGAGATCATCATATGGGTATTTAAATACCAATAAATTTAAGGATTATAATAATATAATACATTCATGTGCATTATATAGTGACCCTATCCTTTTACATAAAACATTACATGATTTTAAGCATAATTGTATATCAGAGTACAAGCCAAGGATCGTAAACTCTAGTGTCTTTGAAGACTAGGTACAAAATAAAACATTATAAAAATAATTTTTTATTTAAAATACATTATGAGGTCCTATATTCCACTGTGCTCTTATAACTTCATAGGATAACCTGGGTATTACATGAACAAAGGGATGAGAAAAAATCCGAGTAAGGAAATAACCAATAGAACAAAGCATTAGCACATAGATAGAAGGCACACCATGATGATATAAAGAAAAGGTATGTAACATATGAAATAATAACATATAAACATGGGATCATATAAAAATGGAATCATAGAAATGTGGCAGAAATATAAAACATGAATTTTTTATGATTCAAGTCTAACCACCAAGATCGTTCTCATAGTATCACAAGGCAAGGCAAACCTCCAAGACCGTTGCATGTAGTAGCACAAGCCACGACTAACCGCCAAGATCGTCACACATAACATCTCATGGGACTCAACATTACCCAATTCATTAGATTGATATCTGGGTGTACCCATATTAACTTTCCATGAATATTTTTTCCACATAATGAATCATATATATTCAATCATATATAAACAAAAGGGTTACCCATGGAAAGGGTTGGGTACCACAATCATATCGTAAATCATTACCAATGGGAGTTTCATAAAAGTGTCCATGAATGATAGGAATTATAACATACATGGACGTTAATAAGGTAAAATATTCCTATATAATTTCAAATGATTTCAAACATAAGTGACAACAAGTAAGAGATGTATTTGATAAATTTTAGTATTAAAACATTTTTGTGTAGTTTTAAGAAAAATACTATAGAGTTTTTAAAATAGAAAAGGGAACAATCTTTTATATATAACCAGAATTTAACCAAGAAGGTTTTAATAATAAAAAGGATGATTTTATAAAGATAATGGTGGCTTAAAACATAGGATATAGTGCACTTTAAATCGGGTAAGAATTTGGAAAGTTCCCTTAAACAAGCTTGCTTATCAGCAAGTATTGGGAAGGGAATCACTTAAAAACATGTATATCCCCAAAAGAGAATGATGGAAGGGTCTTAATAAGTGAATGTGGTACATGTAAAAATAATTTATAATATTTACATAAAAAATATAAGATAACTCCATTTTGTTAATAAGAAAGATGAGGCAACTATAAGAAGTAAAGCAGGTTCGGGTAAAATTCCTTAAAAATTATCGGCATGGTATTGGGTATACCTAAGAAGGATTATTGAGAGAGAGAAGAGGTTTATCATCACTTATAAATCATGAGGTAAATATTTATTAGGTGTTAAATCATACCCCATTATTATGTATTAGGGTTAAAATGGCATAGCATAGAGGACATTCTTGAATAAAAGTGAAATGGAGAGGATCCCTTACCTTAGGTCTGGAGGTGTGCTTCGCTTGTTATTAATGACTTGAATAAAAAAAATTAGATTTATTAATTAATAATTCCAAAACCTCTTCTATATTTAATTTATTTATTATAACCTTTTTAAGTTCATTAATGGACTTTTAAATGGGTTAAAATGGGTTAAGGGGTTCAATTTCATTATTCGGGAACGTTCATTTTTATAGTTTCCTTGAACAGTTCACTTCTATTCATGAATGGAAATTCATTTAAAATGTGGATAAACATACAGAAGTGTAAATATATGTTATTTATGATTTCATATAACCTTAAATGATATTATAAATATTTTTTTATATACCATGAGAATGGATCATTATGTAAGAATGTAATGGTGATCGTTTGGGTTAATTCGGGCAATTTTTCCACCACAATGAACTTGTTTTGTTTAATCTATTAGTAATATGTAGATAATTTAGTTCCAGAACATTAAATAGGATACAATAAATATAACATAGACTTTTTAAACCATAAAAATGGTTTCATGATCAGATCTGAAGGTGGTAAAGGAAAATGAAAACATGTCATTCTTAAAGGTCATAAATTAACACCTCACGAACTACGTTATCCTTTATAAAATAAAAATAATAAGAGAAGAAGGTCGGAAGATATATTCACCAATTAGTATCATCAAATTAAATTATATTTAAGATACTAGATTTACCATACCATGTGTATGAGGATAGTTGGTTATAGATTAAAGAAAAGAACTTGAAATCGAAAGAAAATTAAAAGAAAACAGAGAGAGGGGAATTACCACTTGAATCCTCCTTATGGTACCATGATTGGTAATTTTAAGAGACTAAGGGTTGTGGGACGTGTGGGAGGATCTTGAAGAGAGATTTGGGAAGAATATTGGTATTTAACAAAGCTTGGGAGGAATGGAGAGAAGAGGTAAGGAGGGGTGGTATTTATAGTGGAGGAGAGGAGGGATTTCATAATATTTAATTCCTTAGTTTATTATTTTCCCTCAAAGATAGAAATAGTGATGATTCCATTACCAATAATAGTAATATGTGCATGTTATTTTGAGATAATTTCCTTACATCATCCATACATTATTTGATGACATCATAATTCATGTATTTAGCATTTATCGTAAATTATCATATTTTACTATTCATAAAAAATTCAAGTATTTTAGAAAAATACCAAAAATTCACCCAAAACATTTTTTGATGTGTAGAATCCAAAAATGAAATCCAATTTAAAAAAATAGTTTTCTAAATTTGATGAAATTAGTTTTTAATTAAAATAATAATTTACTCAAAAACAACAATTTTAAAACATTTATTTTCTTATTCCCATATATAGGTATCTCATACTTCCACTTGAATATTATTTATATACTATCATAGTTAAGGTTAATATTCATTAGGGTAAGTTACTATTCATAAGGTTAACATTACTATTCATAAGGGTATGTTACTATTCACCAAAAAATTAAGCTAGTCATATTAGACTCCAAATAACTTACTGATCGCAATCATGTATGTCAGATTTTTGAAATTCAAATCACAAAAGTGACAAACTTATGTTTAAAGGTAACATAGTATTATGTTGTGATTTATTATGATTATTTGATATAATTATAAGAAGGAAATTTTCATTGAAAACTTTGGGTTGTTACATTATCCCCCAGTTATGAAATTTCTCCCTTGAAATTTCATTTTACATTTAAAGACATAAACAGGTGCGGGTACTTTTCCTTCATTGCCTCCTCCAATTCCCATGTTTCCTCTTCATACATGTGGTTCTGCCACAGTACTTTGAATATGTGAGTAGTCTTTTTACGTAGAACTTTATCTCTATGATCCAAGATCTTCACTAGTTGCTCCTCATAATAAATATCATTCTCCAATTATACCACCTCTAAAGAGAGTACATGTGAAAGATCTAGTATGTACTTCCTAAGGATACATGGAAGAAATCATGTACTTTGTTCATGGTAGGTCGATGTGTTAGTCGATAGGCCACAGGCCCGACACGATCAAGAATCTCAAAGGGGCTGATGTTCCTGGGACTTAACTTTCCTTTCTTCCTAAAACTCATGACTTTATTCCATGGAGATATGCATAGAAATACCATTTCTCCAACTTTTAACTTGAGGCCTTTTTGAAAGTTGTCTATATAACTCTTTTGTCGACTTTGGGCTACCTTGATGTGATACTGAATGGTGTTCACCTTCTCTTCCATTTCCTCAACCATTTCTGGTCCTAGCAGCTTATTCTCACTAACTTCATCCCAACACGCCGGTATTCTGCACCTTTTCCCATAAAGGGCCTCATATGGTTCCATTTAGTTGCTCGAGTGGAAAATGTTGTTGTAGGAGAATTCAACCATTGGAGGATGTTGGTCTCATCCTCCTTTAAATTCCATAGAACACTCTCTCAACATATATTCAAGTGTCTGAATAGTTTTTTCATATTGGCCATCAGTTTGAGGATGATTGGCCGTAATGAAGTTCAGTTTAGTGCTTATAGCATATTGGATAATTTTCCAAAACTTCAAGGTGAATCTCAGATCATGATCGGATATAATAGATAGTGGTACTCTAGGAAGACTTACCACTTATTTGATGTAAATCCATGACTGTTAATCCAATGATAAGTCCTCTCAAATTGTGATAAAGTGAGTTGTATTCATAAGACAATCCACAACGACCCCCATGGAATTGTTTCCTATGGATGTCTTGGAAGACCAGTGACAATGTCCATGGTTATGTTCTCCCACTTTTATTTTGGTATAGGTAGTGGTTGTGTCATCCCCTTAGAATTTTTCCGCTCAACCTTCACTTGCTGACATACCAGGCACTTTGATGTATATTTTACAATCTCCCTTTTCATATTGTCCCACCAAAAGTTCTCTTGGAGATCTCGATACATATTTGTTCTCCTTGGGTGAGTAGAGAAGGTTGAGCTATATGCATCATTTCGAAGGTCCTTATTTATCTCTAGATCAGATGGTACACATAATCGTGACCCAAATCATACAACTCCTTCCTCATCAATCATGAACTCAGAGGATTTATCAATTTTAACAGCTTCCACCCTTTTCTAACTTTCCACATCTTTTATTTGAGCATCCTTTATTTTCTCCATGAGAGATGGTTGAGAAATAATTTGGTAAGGGATTGATGATGTTCCTCCCTTAATGATTCCCATGTTCATCCTCTGCAAATCTAAGAAGATCAGATCCTTTTAAATTCTCATCATTGATAAAGATGTAGGATCCTTTCTACTTATAGAATCTACCACCTTATTTGCCTTACCAGGATAGTAGTGTATTGAGCATTCATAATCCATGACGAGCTCTATCCATCTTCATTGGATCATATTAACCCCTTTTTGTGTGAATATATATTTGAGACTCTTGTGGTCAGTATATATCTCACACTTATCCCAGTAGAGATAATTTCACCATATTTTTTATGCAAAGATCACTGCTTCCAACTCCAGATCATGCATAGGATAGTTTTGCACATGGATTTTCAGCTTCCTTGAGGACAAGGCTATCACATTATCATTTTGAACTAGAAAATATCCTAAGAAATTCTTTTAACCATCATTGTACACCATAAAGAGTTATCCTCCCATTGAGAGTGTGAGTACAATCGCAATTATTAGCCTCCTTTTCAACTTCTTAAAGTAGTCTTCATATTCTTAAGTCCATGAAAACTTTACTCTCTTTTCGTTTCAACTTGGTCATTGGGTTTGAAAATCATGAAAAGTTATTTACAAATCATCGATAATACTCGGATAGACATAGAATGTTTCGGATCTCCATTATAGTTGTTGGCCTAGGCCACTATTCAATTGCCTTTTTCTTGGAAGGGTCCACAGACATCCCTTTATGGGTGATAACATGTCCCAATAATGATACTTCATCCATCCAGAACTCACATTTATTGTAATTTTCATATAGCTTCGCCCTTCAAAATGTTTTTAACACAGTATTCAAATGCTCCTCATGTTCCTCCTTTCTCTTGAAGTACATAAGAATATCATCAATAAAAACTACCACAAATTTTTTGAGCTAATATCTAAAGACTATATTCATTAAATACTTGAAAAATTATATAGAATTTGTGAGTCTTAAGGGAATAACTATGAACCCATAGTGTTCATACCTCATTCAAAAATCAAACATGGGAATATCTTTCTTACACACCTTTAATTGGTGATATCCTGACCGAAGGTCCACCTTAGGGAAATAACTATCCCCACGAACCTGATCAAACAATTCATCTATCTGAGGAAGGGTATACTTGTTCTTTATCATGATTTTATTGAGATCAAGATAATAAATGTAGAGGTGCATTGATCCAGCATTATTCTTGACAAAGAGAACTGGATCTCCTCATAGTGAAGCACTCGGGCATATAAAACCCTTATCTAGATTCTCCTATAACTACTTCTTCAGACCTTACAGCTCTACAATGTCTATTATGTAAGGTTTCTTTGATAAATTTAGAGATCTAGGAATAAGTTGATTTGGGGACTCAACCTCAGTCAGGAGGAAGACTAGGAAACTCTTTAGGGAATACAATGGTGTAATCCCTCGTGATGGGAATGTATTCAAGCATGATTCTATCCTTTTTACCAATCATTTGAGCTAGAAATTCTTTCTCATAAGAAATTAAAATCCACAATTGAGACAATGATTCTAAAGGAGTTTTATATTCCTCCTTACACTTGTAAATAATCAGAGGATGGTTTGGGATGTGAAGAGTGATCTCTCTTTCTCAACAACTGATGTTGGATTTGTATAAATATAGCCAATCTATCCCCAAGATATCATCGAACTCCACTAAAGGAAGTATAAATATATTTTCTGGGAGGTTCAGTCCAAAAACGTTAACTGGGGAGGAGTTATAAACCATGGATGTAATAAGTTCCCCATTTTCTATTCTCAAAGATAAATTTTACTCCAAATTTTGAGGTGGTGTTTGAATAGTTATAATAAACTAGAAAGATATGAAATAATGTGTAGAACCAGAATCAAATAGTACATCCACTATTCTTCAATGAATAACTAGCATACCGGTCACCACATCGTTGTCTAGCTCCATGCCAGTAGTAGTGATAGAATAAGACCTTCCTTCTTTCCTTGGAGGTTTTTGTTGACTGCCTCTGACAACCCTTGGCTTAGGGAAATTGTTTTCATAATGTTCATGCACCTTAAAGTTGTAACACTGCACTACAAGTTGATTATTGATCTAAAACTTCCTTTCTTCTTCCAAATTATCAGGATTATTTATATCCCTTTGGTTGTTCTTGGCTAGATGTCCCAGCTTTCCACATTTGAAGCAATTCCATGTTCCCTTTAGACAGTTCCCATGATTCTTATTCCCAAAACATTTACAAGTGGCATATTTGGCCTTCTTTCAATCATGGGATTTGTTTTTTGAACCTCTCATGTTGTTCTCCATTTTTCACTTCTTTTCACCAGGCCCAAGAGACTAATAAGAGTATTGAATCTCCATTTTAACCTTGAGGGCACAATGGACAATCTTCTCATAAATTTCAAAGTCTCTAATCACCCACACCTTTCGTAGATTCATCTTTATCCCGCTAAAGAAGTTATCCACCTTGATTTTAGTGTTTATGACAAAGCCATAGGTGTACCTTGAAATCCTTTTAAAGTTTTCTTCATATGACCGGATGGACTCATCTTCATTCTGCTTGGGTCCGAGGAACTCTCTTTCCATATTGAGATGGAGCGTTCGAAAAATATATTTATTGAAAAATATTCTCTTGAATTCCTCCCAATCCAAGGAATCCATTTCCTCTTGGGAATTTTTATTCATAATCAGTTTCCACCACTGATCATATTCCCCATAAAAATAATAGACCACCAGTGCAAATTTCTCTTCTTCTTAGAACTGGAGGACGGAGAATATCTTTTCAATAAAGTTAATCCACTGTTCCATGAGGAGGGAATTCGAAGATCTGCTAAACATGGGAGGCCTTTTTCACATGAAGGATTCTATAGAAACTTTCTCTTTACTTGGAGGAGGAGGAAATTCCACATGATTCAAGTTATTATTCATAATTTGATCCTGCTGAGAAAGTATTTTCAGGATGTTTTGAGATATCATTCCCATAATATCAGGAATATAATTAGAGAAATCTTCAAATTTCCTATCACATTGGTTGTTAGAACAAGTTATTATATTTCCCTCCATTTATTAAGAAAAATAACATACAATTAGTGGGCTTTAATACTTAGATATTGAGCATAAAAAGGAAATTTTGAACAAAAAAGGATAAATTTGTAAAGGATAAGTATATCCTAACTTGTGATTCCTTAGGTTTAAATCTAGGATATCATTGATCTATTTCTTAACTTTTATTCTTATGGTATTTTTTATTCCATTATTAGTGGTTTGTACTAAGCTCGTGAATTTACCAAATCATATCCCCCGGGAATGTCAAAACAAGAGTGAAGCAAGGCTTGTTGTCATGTACCAGGATACCCGGGGTCAGGATCAAAACTCTTTGTCAGAGTTTTTAGTCCTAGGTACATTTTTACCAGATCCACCTCTCACTATTTGTATCCAAAAAGGGATGTATTTTCTTGATAACCTACTTACTCTATAATTTACAAAAATTAGGGAATGTTACTTATACTTAGTCTCATCTGTTAGGTTCTCACTAAGGTTCTCTATTACTAATATCCAAAAATAGCTAGACCATGCTCTGATAACAACTATAGTGATCCTATCCTTTTACATAAAACATTACATGATTATAAGCATAATTATACATCATAGTGTAAGCCAAGGATCATAAATTCTAGTGTCTTGGAAGACTAGGTACAAAATCCATCATTATAAAAACAAATTTTTATTTAAACTCCATAATGATATAATATCTTCCATTGTGCACATACATCTATATAGGATAACCTGGGGATAAAATGAACAATGAAATGATCCAAAAGCCTAGTAATGGAATAACCACAAGAATAAAACATTAGCACATGGGGTAGAAGGCACGACACGATGATATAAATAAAAGGCATGTAACATATAGAATCATAGAATATAAAAAGGGATCATATAAACATGGAATCATAGAAATGTGGTAGAAACCTAAAACATGAATTTAGTATGAGTGAAGGCTAATCTCCAAGATCTTTTCCCATAGTAGAACAAGCCAAGGCTAACTTCCAAGACCATTTCATGTAGTAGCCCAAGCCAAGGCTAATCGCCAAGACCGTCATACATAACGTCTCATAAGACTCAAATTTACCCAATGCATTGGAGCTCTATCTAGGCCCAACCATATTGACTTTCCATGAATATGTTTTCCACATAATGAATCATACATAATCAATCATATATAAACAAAAGGGTTACCCATGGAAAGGGTTGGGTACCACAATCATTTCATAAATCATAACCAATGAGAGTGTCATTAATGTGTCCATAAAAGAAAGTAATTAGAACATAAATGGATTTTAATAAGTTAAAATAGGAATATATCATTATAAGTGATGTCAAACAGAATTTACAACATGTAATAAATGTATTTTAGAAATTTTATCAATAAAATATTTTTGTGTGGTTTTAAGGAAAATACTATAGAGCTTTTAAAATAGAAAAGGGAACAATATTTTATATAAAACCAGAAGTAAAATAAATTTTTAATAATAAAAAGAATTATTTTTTAAATACCAAGGTGAATTAAAACATATGATAGAGTGCACTTGAAATCAGGTAAGAATTAGGAAAGTTCCCCTAAAATAGGTTTGCTTATCGAGAAGTATTGAGGAGGGAATCACTTAAAAACATGCATATCCCTAAAAGAGAATGATGAAAGGGTCTTGATAAATGAATTTAGTACTTTCACTCATAATTTATAATATGAAAATAAAGATATTAGACAACTTAATTTTGGTAATAAGAAATATGAGGCAACCCGATGAAGTAAAGGAGGTTCGGGTAGAATTCCTTACGTATTATCGGTATGGTATCAGGTGTACCTAAGAAGGCTTATTGAGAGAGTGAAGGTGTTTATAATCACTTATACATAATGAGGGAAGTATGTGGGATTTGATAAATCATACCCCATAATTATGGATTACACATAAAAAAGTAATAGCATTGAGGACATTCTTGAATAAAGGTGAAATGGATAGGATCCCTTGCCTTATGTCTGGAGGTGTTCTTACCATGTTATTAATGACCTGAAAAAACAAATTAGGATAATTAAATAATAATTACAGAAAATATTATATATTTAATAGATTTATTATACCCCTTTTAAGTTAATTCATTTCCTTCTAAATAGGTTTAGTGGTTCAATTTCATTGTTCGAGAATGTTCTTTTTTATAGTTTCCTCGAATGGTTCACTTGTGTTCATGAATGGAAGTTCATTTAAGACATAAATAAACATCAAGGATTGTAATTATATATTAATTATGATGTTTAAGAACTTTAAATTATCTTATAAATGATTTTTTTATATACCATGAGAATGGATCATTATATAAGAATTTAATGATGATCGTTTGGGTTAATTTGGGCAGTTTTTTGACCACAATGAACTTGTTTTGTTTAATAATTTAGTAATATGTACATAAGTTAGTTCAATAACATTAAATAGAATATAATAAAAAAAAATTTCTGGTTCAGTCATAATTTTTTTTCATTACTATATCTAAAGGCGGTAAAGGAAAATGAAAACATGTTGTTCTTGAAGGTGATAAATTAACACCACATGAATAATGTTTTTCGTTATAAAATAAAGAATATGAGAAGGGGTTTTGAAGATATATTCTCCCATTATTATTATAAAATTAAATTATATGTAAGATACTGGAGTTATCATACCATGTAGATAAGGATATGTGGGGAGTGATTTAAGAAAAGAACTTGACATTGAAAAGAAATTAAAGGAAAAGATAGTGGGGGGAATTACCTTTTGAATCATTCTTAAGGTACTTTGGATTGGTATTTTTAAGAGAATAATGGCTTCTGGAAGTGGGGGAGGAGATTTAGGATAGATTTGGGCAGAATATTGGCAAAGAAAAAATCTTGATAGGAGTGAAGAGAAAAGGTAAGGAGGGTGGTATTTAGAGTGGAGGACAGGAGGGTTTTCATAATATTTAATTCCTTAGTTTATTATTTTCCCTCCAGACCAGTAAAATTGATGATTACATGACCAATAATAGTAATATGTGCATGTGATTTTGAGATAATGGAACTAAATAATCCATAAATAAACTTATTACATCATAATTCATGTATTTAGCATTTATCGTAAATTATCGTATTTTACTATTCATAAAAATTCAAGTATTTTAGAAAAATCCAAAAAAATTACCCTAACAATTTTTTAACATGTTGAATCAAAAAATAAAATCAATTTTTTGAAAATATTTTCCTAAATGTGATTAATTTAATTTTTAATTAAAATAACAATTTACCTTAAAACAACAATTTTAAAACATTTATTTTCTTATTCTGAGATATAGGTATATTGTACTTCCACTTGAATCTTATTTATATACTATCATAGGTAATGTTACTCTTCATTAGGGTATTTTACTATTCATAAGGGTGAAATTACTATTCATAAAGGTATGTTACTATTCCCCAAAAATTATGTTGGTCATATTAGACTCCAAATAACTTACTCATCGCAACTGTGTATGTCAGATTTTTGAAATTCAAATCACAGAAGTGACAAACTTATGTTTAAATATCACATAGTACTTAGTAGTTCATTGTGTTGTGATTTCATGGGATTATATGACATAATTATAAGAAGGAAATTTCCATTGAAAACTGTGGGTCTTTACATAGTATATACACCCCAAAAATTAAATTAGTGTTTAATAAGGTAGAGGTCTCGCATAAATAAAAGTGAGACTATAAATCCCCTTACCTTATGTCTTGAATCTAATCATACTCATTCAAAACTCCTATAAAATAAATATAGTTTTATTATATAGATATAAAATAACCATATTAATTTATATAATACCATATATGATTTAATTAGGACATTATATTACCTTTTTATTAACAATTCTATGTTAAAGTTACGTTTCAGGTAATAAACGCTTTGTTTTTCAAATGTGTTTTGATTTGTTATATTTTTTGCATTAATTCTTATATCATGATATCAAGAATGTAAAACAAGATATAAATATCATATATATTCATTATATTCATTATATTTTTTTATAACAATATATAAAAGATATAAATATTAAATAGAATACATTGTTCATAGAGATGGTGGGTTGTACATAAGCATGGACGTTGTTTCCATTTTCTTGTCGTATTAAAATAAATAAATTACATATATTTGTATTTATATATATAATATAATTATAGTATAATTATTATGTCATATATACCATATATTTTTATTAAACTCATACTTAATACATTCCATGTAAATTGTGAACAAATAACATTGCTTTCAGGAGGCGGTAGTCCACACGTCCATAAAAATAGTTATTATGTTTACAAAAAATGGAAATGATGAAGGTATGTATTGAAAAATAATACAAAAGAATAAATAAATAATAAATATCATATATATATATATATATATATCTTATAAATAAATAAATCCCATCATTTTTTCTAACCATGAAAGGTTTCAATTGAAGAAAGAGGGATATCTGTTCGCAAGGCGGTAGTCCTCCGTGCACACGAATGATGATTGTGTTATCTCATTTGATTGAAGTGTATGATTGTAGTTTGAAACATTAAATTAACAAAATATAAGTATATCTAGGTTACTTACATTATTATATAATAATTTAATATGAATAATTTTGGATGTAGAATAAAGATAAAACAAAAGTCCTTGTGGAAGGATATTACCTCTTCTCTAGGAAACTACTTTTGGATTACACCATAGGGTTTCCTTGGTTGGATTTATTCCCAAATTAAGGATTATAGTATAATTTTAAGGAATTTATAAGTATATTTTTGTAGGTTTTGGAAAATAAATAGGGCGTGAGAGGTGTGAATATAAGTGGAGGAAAGGATGCATTTTGTAAATGGGTAAAATGACACATTGAGTATTCTTAAAAATATTTGAGTGCTCCCCTTATTCGAATTGTCCCAAAAGGGTTAAAAATCAACCATTCTAGATACTTAGAGGTTTAATGGTCAAAAATTGTCCACAAATTAATTTTTAGATAAGTGTAGGGTCATATTAACACCTTATATTTTACGTTTAGTCATTAATTAAGCTTGTTTTTACCATGAATACTGTAATTAATTTTAATTACTTTCAATAATATTATTGTTCAAAAACTATTTTGACCTTATTATATTTTATAAATTATTCCTATTAAAAATATGGAATCCAATTTTCTAAATTCTAATCACATAAGGTAAAAAATTAATTTAAAATTATTCCCGTGGATGTGTCCTAACAGTGGGTTTTTAAGAGAAAATGTTTAAAACATTTGAATGTTTTTATGTCCAGTTTCAATGTGAAATTGATTAAAATTACCTAAATTGGATTAATTTATGTAAAATTTATCTAATTATAGCTTAAAACTAAATTAAAATATAATTTAACATTATAAATAAATGAGATGAAAAAGTAGTTTTGAATTAAAATTTATTATTTTCACTATTCATGCAAAAATGATGTTTTTTAGAAAAAACCCAAAAATTCATCCCAAGATAAATTTTACATTCCGAATTAAAAATGAAGTTTATTTTATCAAATTAAATTTCTAAAGTGTCTAAAATTAATTTTACTATTGTTCATAGAAGGACATAAAAAGCAGTTCATTTTAGAAAATAGTGTTATCGAACATATAAAGACTTTAAGGAAAACTATATGTTTTGTAATAAATATGTTTTATTTATATAAAAACATTATTAATAATATTTAAAATTTAGTTATTACTATTTATATTACTATGTTTAATGAATATGTTATAATTATCTCATTTAAATACTTATAATAATAATATAATGTTTTGTAGAAACTCAGTGTTGTGTGTAACACAAGCCAAGTTGGTGTTTTATTTAGTGAAATCCTCTCTTGGTGTAGTGTATAATGAAATCTTAACTTGGTGTATCATTCAATTCAATAAATTAATGTTAATTAATTAATTCAAAAAAAAGTTCCAAAAAACTCCGGGAGTTATATTCTACCCCCTTAAAATAAATTTCAGCCTCAAAATTCATCATTATGATACAAAAAATTAGGATACTTATTCATCATCATATCCACAAGTTCCCATTTAGATTCCTATAACTGGTGATTTCTCCACAAAACATTGACTAGGTGAGTGTTCGTGTTTTATATAACTTTCTCTGTATGATCCATAATTTCAATTGGTTATTACTCATTAAAAAGATTCTACTCCAGCTATATAACCTCTGAGTTCAGTACATGTAAAGGGTCATGTATGCAATTCCTCAAGATATATACATGGAACACATCATGGACTTGAGAGAGATTTTGAGGAATTTCCAAGTGATTGGATACTATACTGATACGATGAATAATTTCTTAGGGACTGATATACCTAGGGCTTAGTATCCATTTCTTCCCAAATCTAATAACCGTATTAAAGTGAGATATTCATAGAAACACCTTCTCTCTAACACCAAATTCTATATCACATAGACATTTATCATAACAAAAAAAATCTGACTTTGTGCTTCCTTGACATGTAACTGAATGGTTCTAACCTTCTCGATCATGTATTCAATGATCTCAGGTCCCAATAAATTTTTTTCTCCAACATCATCTTAACAAGTTGGAGATATATAGTTCTTCTCATATAGGGATTTATACGGATCCATCTAAATTCTTGATAAAAATATATTATTTTAAGAAAACTCAACTAGATTAAGGGGTTGATCCCAACAACCTTTAAAATACAAAGAACAAGATATCAATATATTCTCAAGGGTTTGAATAGTTACTTTAGACTTAGCATACATATGAGGATGATAAGTAGTGATATAACTCGATTACATATCAAGTGCTTACTAAATACCTCTCCATAACTTTGAGGTAAACCTTAGGTCATGATCAGATACAATAAAACATGGTACTCCATGAAAACTTACCAATTTATTAATCTATATCCTTGAAAGTTGATCCAGAGATAATTATTATATGATAGAAATGAAGTGTACTAACTTATTAAGATGGTTGACTATCACCCATATAGTATTAAACTCATTAGAGGTTTTGGGAAGTCAAATGACAAAATCCATAGTGATGTTCTCCCATTTCCATTCTGGTATGGGTAATTGATGTGACATCCCATTAGACTTTTTTCTTTCAGTCTTAACTCACATTCATACCAAACATTCATATACAAACTATATGATATCTCTCTTCATTCCATCCCATTAAAATAATTCCTTAAAATACTTATTCATCTTCATACTTTCAGGATTAATAGAGAATGAAGAGTAATGAGATTACCCTAATAGATCCTTCTTCAAATCTTTTATGGAAGGAACACATTCATGGTTCCTAAACCATATCATTCCATCCTGGTCATGGTTATACTTGGGAACATATATAACATTCTTTTTCAGCTCTACATCTTCCTTATATGCCTCTTTAATCATCACTTTGATAGAGGGTAGAACATTCAATTGAGAGAGATAATATTTTTCTCATTCCGTCATGATTTCCAAGTTTATCCTCTACAAATCCAAAAATGTTATTTCTTTTTCAATTCTCATAATGGATAAGCTAGAATTATCCTTTCGACTAAATGCATTAGCCACATTTTTCACTTTACCATAGTGGTATTTTAGTGAGAAATAATAATCCTTTATCAGCTCTAACCATCTTATGTAACGCATGTTCAACTCCTTCTATGTGAAAATATATTTTAAAATTTTATAATTGGTATATATAACACACTGTTCTCCATACAGATAATTTATCCATATCTTTAATACAAAAATTACTATTTCTAACTCCAAATCTTGATAGGGTAATTTTGATAAATAATCTTCAATTTTCATGAGGCAGAGTCTATAACCATGTTATTTTTCATAAGAACACATCTCAATACCTTCTTGGATGCATCACTATAGATTAAAAACACTTATCCACTACAAGGTAATGTAAGCATAGTTGTTTTGACCAACATTTTCTTTAGTTACTTGAAATTTTTCTCACATTTATCTATATAGAGGAATATGGAACCCTTCCAAGCTAACTTGGTCATAGGATTGGATAATCGTGAGAAATTCGCCATAACCTTCAATAATATCCAGATAAACCAAGAAAAATATGGATCTCTGTCACCATGGCTGGTATGGGCCCACATTAAATTGACTCTTTATTTGATGGACCTATTGATATACCCTCTATTTAGATTATATTACCCAAAAAGAAAACTTTTTGGAGAAAAAAGTCACACTTTGTAAATTTTTCATACTGTTTCTTATTCCTTAGGGTATTTAGTACAATTATTAAGTGTTCAACACGCTCTTCCTTGGTCTTTGAATAGATAATAATATCCTCTATAAAGACTAAAAAACTGATCAAGGTAATATCTAAAGACTCTATTCAACAAATCCATGAAGATAGAAGGGGAATTTGTAAGTCCAAAAGGAATTACTGAATATTCATAATTTCTATTGAGCTCATACATCTACATAGGATAACTTGGGGATAACATGAACAAAGAAATGAGATAAAATCCCAGTAAGGGAATAACCATAAGAATAAATCATTATTACATGAGGTAGAAGTCACAATATGATGATATAAAGAAAAGGAATGTAACATATAGAATCATAATATAAAAACATGGGATCATATAAAAATGGAATAATAAAAATGGGGCAGAAACATAAAACATGAATTTAGTACGAGTCAAGGCTAACCGCCCAGACCATTTCCCATTGTAGAAAAATCCAAGGCTAACCGCCAAGACTGTTGCATGTAGAAGCCCAAGCTAAGGCAAACCGCCAAGACCGTCACACATAACATTTCATAAGACTCAAACATACCCAATGTATTAGAGCTCCATATGGGATAACCAATATTAACATTCCATAAATATTTTTTCCACATAATGAATCATACATAATCAATCATATATAAACCTAAGGGTTACCCATGGAAAGGGTTGGGAACCACAATCATGTCATAAAGCATAACCAATGGGCGTGTCATAAATGTGTCCATGAAATAAAGGAATTAGAACATACATGGACGTTAATAAGGTAAAATAGGAATATATCATCATAATTGATTTCAAATAGAATTGAAAACATTTAAGAAATGTATTTGAGAAATTTTATCATTAAAACATTTTTGTTCTTTTTTAAGGAAAATACTATAGAGATTTTAAAATAAAAAAAGAGAAAAATATTTTATATAAAACCAGAAGTTAACAATGAATGTTTTCATAATAAAAATACTTATTTTATAAATAAAATGGTTTCTTAAAACATATGATATAGTTCACTTGAAATTGGGTAAGAATTCGGAAAGTTCCTTTAAAACAAGTTTGCTTATCGGGAAGTATCGAGGATGGAATCACTTAAAAACATGTATATCCTCGAAAGAGAATGATGAAAGGGTATTGATAAATAAATTTGGTACATGTAATCATAATTTAGAATATGTACATAAAAAATATAAGATAACTTCATTTTGGTAATAAGAAATATGAGGCAACCCAAAGAAGTAAAGGAGGTTCGCATAGAATTCCTTACAGAATATCGACATGGTATCAGGTGTACCTTAGAAGGATTATTGAGAAAGATAAGGGGTTTATAATCTCTTATAAATCATGAGGAAAGTATGTGGGAGGTGATAAATCATACCACATCATTCTTTATTACACATAAAAAGGAATAGCATAGAGGACATTCTTGAATAATGATGAAATGGAGTGGATCCCTTACCTTATGTCTGGAGGTGTTCTTCCCTTGTTACTAATGAACTGAATAAAAAAATAGGTTTATTAATTAATAATTCAATACCCTATTATATATTTACTTTATTTATTAAACCATTTTTAAGATAATTATATTCATTTTAAATTGGTTTAGTGCTTCAATTTCAATGTTCGAGAACGTTTGTTTTTATAGTTTCCTTGAACGGTTCACTTATATTCGTGATTGGAAGTTCATTTAAGACGTTCAGAAACATACAGAATTGTAATTATATGTTATTTATGATGTTATAGAAATTGAAATTATCTTATAAATTATTTTTTTATATACCATGAGAATGGATCATTAGATAAGAATTTAATGATGATCGTTTGGGTTAATTTGGGTGGTTTTCAACCACAACGAACTTGTTTGGTTTAATAATTTAGTAATTTCTACATAATATAGTTATATAACATTAAATAGGATATAATAAATATAACATATCTCAGTTCAAGCATAAAAAAAATTTCACGACCAGATCTGAAGGCGGTAAAGGAAAATGAAAACATGTCATTCTTAAAGGTAATAAATTAACACCTCCCATACAACATTTTCCATTATAAAATAAAAAGAAGAGGAGAAGGGGGTTGGATGATATATTATACCATTATTATCATAACATTACAATATATATAAGATACTAGAGTTACCATACCATATTGATTAGAATATGTGGGGAGATATTTAATAAAAGAACATCAAATTGAAACGAAATTAAAGGAAAAGAGAGGGGGGGATTACCTCTTGCATCCTCTTTAAGGAACCTTGGATTGGTATTTTGAAGAGAATAACTACTATTTGAAGTGCTGGTAGAGATTTAGGATAGATTTGGGTAGAATATTGGCCAGGAACAAAGCTTTATATATGTCAAGAGAAGTGGTAAAGAGGGTGGTATTTATATTGGAGGAGAGGAGGGTTTTCATAATTTTTAATTCGTTAGTTTATTATTTTCCTTCATGTCCAGAAATAGTGATGATTCCATGAACAATAATAGTAATATTTTCATGTGAGGTTGATAAAATTACCTTAAATAATCCATAAATCATCTAATGACTTAATAATTCATGTATTTAGAATTTATCATAATTTATTGTATTTTACTATTCATCAAAAATTAAAGTATTTTAGAAAAGTTCCAAAACATCACCCTAACCAATTTTTTATGTTTAGAATAAAAAAATGAAATCCATTTTTAAAAAATAATTTCTTAAATATTATTAAATTAATTTTTAATTAAAATCACAATTTACTTGAAAAACAACAATTTTAAAATATTTATTTTCTTATTCCCAGATATAGGTATATCGTAATTCCACTTGAATCTTATTAATATACTATCATAGGTAATGTTACTATTCATTAGGTTATGTTTCTATTCATAATGGTAACATTAATATTCATAAGGGTATGTTAATATTCACACAAAAAATTATGTTGGTCATATTAGACTCCGAAAAACTTATTGATCACAACTGTGTATGTCAGTTTTTCGAAATTCGAATTACAGATGTGACAAACTTTTTTTTAAAGGTCACACAGTACTTAGTAGTTTATTGTGTTCTGATATCATGTGATTATATGACATAATTATAAGAAGGAAATTTCTATTGAAAAATTGGGTCGTTACATAGTATATACACCACACAAATTAAATGAGTGTTTAATATGGCAGAAGTCTAAAATAAATAAAAGTGAGACTATAAATCTCGTTACCTTATGTCTTGACTCTCGTCGTACTCATTGAAAACTCATTTAAAATAAATATATTTTTATTATATTCATATAAAATATCCATATTAATTTATATAATACCCTATATGTTTTAATTATGACTTTATATTACATTTTTTTTACAATTCTGTGTTAAAGTTACGTTTCAGGTAATAACAGCTTTGTTTTTCACATGTGTTTTGATTTGTTATATTTTTTTTCTTCATTCTTATATCATGATATCAAGAATTTAAATCATGATATAAATATCATATATATTCATTATATGTTTATGTATAACAATCTATAGAAGATATAAATATTAAATGTAATACACTATTCATAGAGATTATTGGTCGTACGTAAGGATGAACATTGTTTCCATTTTCTTATCATATTGAAATAAAGAAATGACACACACACACATATATATATATATAATATCATTATAGTATAATTATTATGTCATTTATACCTTATATTTTTATTAAACTCATCCTTAATACATTCCATGTAAATTGTGAATGAATCACATCGCTTTGAGGAGGAGGTAGTCCACACATCTATAAACAAAGTTATTGTGTTTACTAAAAATGGAAATCATGAAGATATGTATTGAAAAATAATTAAAAGGAATAAATAAATCATAAATATCATATAGATATCTTATAAAAAATAAATCCCATCATTATTTCCAACCTTGAAAGGTTGCAATGGAAGAAAGAGCGATATTGGTTCGTAAGGTGGTAGTCCTCCGTGCACACGAACAATGATTGTGTATCTCATTTAACGGAAATGTATGAGTTTAGGTTTAAAATTTAAATTAAAAACAAATAAATATATTTAGGATACTTAGGTTATTATATAATAATTTAATATGAATAATTTTTGATGTAGAATGAAAATAAAACAAAAGTCCATGTGGAAGGATATTACCTATTCTCTAGGTAACTACTTTTGGCTTACACCATAGGGATTACTTTGTTAGAGTTCTTCCCAAAGTAAGGATTATAAGATAATTTTATAGAATTTATATATTTATTTTGGTAGGTTTTGGATGAGAAAAAGTGATTGAGAGGATTGAATATAGGGGGCAGAGGATGTATTTTATAAATGGGGAAAAGCACACATTGGGTATTCTTAAAAATAATTGAGTTCTCCCCCTATTTTAATTGTCCCCAAAGGGTAAAAAATCTTCTATTCTAGTTACTTACAGGTTTAATGGGCGAACTATGTCCACAAATTAATTTTTAGACAAGTGTAGGGTCATTTTAACACCTTATATTCTATGTTTAGTCTTTAATTAAGATTCTTTTTACCTTAAACACTGTAATTAATTTTAATTACATACAATAATATTATTGTTCAAAAACTAAGTAGACATTATTTTATTTTATAAATTATTATTATCAAAAATAAGGAATGTATTTTTCCAAAATCTAATCACATAAGTGAAAAAATAAATTTAAAATTATTCTCATGGACGTGTAACAACAGCGGGTTTTTTAAGAGAAAATGTTTAAAAGTATGGAATGTTTTTATATCCAATTTCAATGTAAAATTATTTAAAATTATATAAATTGGATTACTTTATCTAAAATTTATCTAATTACACTTTAAAACCAAATTAAAATATAATTTAACATAGTAAATAAATGAGATGAAAAAAGTAGTTTTGAAATAAAATTCAATATTTTCACTACTCATCCAAAAAAGAAGTCTTTTATAAAAATACCAAAAATTCATCTTAAGATAAATTTGACATTATTTATTAAAAATGAAGTTTATTTTTCCAAATTAAATTTCTAAAGTGTCTAAAATTAATTTTATTATTGTTCATATAAGGACATAAAAAGCAATTCATTTGAGAAAATAGTATTTTCAAACATATAAAGACTTTAAGAAAAAATATATGTTTTGTTATAAATATGTGTCATTTATATAAATACATTATAAAAAATATTTAAAAATTAGGTATTAATATTTATGTTACTATGTTTAATAGATATGTTATAACTATCTCATTTAAATACTTATAATAATAATATGATGTTTTGTAGAAACTCAGTGTTGTGTGTAACACAAGCCAATTTGGTGTTGCATGTAGTGAAATCTTGTCTTGGTGTAGTGTATAATTAAATATTAACTTTGGGTATCATTAAATGCAATATATTAATGTAAATTAATTTATTCAAAAAAAAAGTTCCAAAAAACTCATGGAGTTATATTCTACCCCCCTTAAAATAAATTTCACCCTCAAAATTCATCATTCTGATACAAAAAATGAGGATACTTATACCTCATCATATCCACAAGTTCCCATTTAGATTCCTATAACTGGTTATATGTCCAATAAAAATCTACTTGGTGAGTGGTCATGTTACATATAAATTTATCTGTATGATCCATTAATTCAATTGGTTATTCTTCATAAGAAATATTTTACTCCCGCGGTATAACCGCTAAGTTTAGTACATGTGAAGGGTCATGTATGTACTTCCTCAAAAGAGATACATGGAACTCATCATGGACTTGAGAGAGATTTGTAGGAATTTCCATGTGACTGGATACTATGCCAATACGATGAAGAATTTCAAAGGGATTGATATATGTGTGGCTTCATTTCCCTTTCTTCCCAAATATCATAACCTTCTTATAGGGAGATATTCATAGAAACACCTTCTCTCCAACCCCAAATTCTAGATCACATAGACATTTGTGATCTTAAATGTTTTCCTGAATTTGAGCTTCCTTGATATGTTACTGAAAGGTTATAACCTTCTTGGTCATTTATTCAATGATCTCAGGTCCCAATAAATTTATTTATCCAACATCATCTTAACATGATGGATATCTACATTTCTTCCCATAGAGGGATTTATAAGGATCCATCTGAATTCTTGAGTGAAATGTATTATTATAAGAAAACTCAACTAGAGTAAGGGGTGGATCCCAACAGCCTTTAAAATACAAACAACAAGATCTCAACATATTCTCAAGGGTTTGAATTTTTTTTAGACTGAACATCCATCTGATGATGATAATTAGTGACAGAACTCAATTAAATATCAAGTGCTTACTAAAGACCTCTCCATAACATTGTGGTAAACCTCGGGTTATGATCAGATACAATAAAATGTGGTACTCCATGCAAACTTACCACTTCCTTAATCTATAACCTAGAAAGATGATCTATATGTTTTGGGAAGTCAGCTGACAAAATCCATAGTGATGTTCTCCCATTTCCTTTCTGGTATGGGTAATTGATGCCACATCCCATTATACTTTTTTCTTTTAGCCTTAAATCACTTTCATACCAAACATTGATATAAAAATTATATGATATCTCTCTTCATTAAATCCCACAAAAAATATTCCTTAAAATACCTATACATCTTCATACATTCATGATTAATAGAGAATGAAGAGCTATGAGATTACTCTAATAGCTCCTTCTTCAAATATTTTATGGAAGGAACATATTCATGGTTCCTAAACCTAATCATTTTATCCTCCTCATGATTATAATCTGGAACATATATAACATTCTTTTTCATCTCTACATTTTCCTTATACCCCTATTTAATATTCACTTGGATAGAGGGTAGAACATTCAATTGAGAGAGATAATATTTTTCTCATTCCTTCAAGATTTCCAAGTCTATCCTCTAAAAATCCATATATATTATATCTTTTGAAATTATCATAATGGATAAGCTATAATTTTGATTTCGACTCAAATTATTGACCACCTTTTTCACTTTACCAGGGTGGTAATGTATTGAGTATTCATAATCCTTTATCGGCTCTAACCATCTTTGCTAGCACATGTTCAACTCCTTCTATTTGAAAATATATTTTAAAATTTTAAAATTGGTATATATAACACACTTTTCTCCATATAGATAATTTATCCATATCTTTAATAAAAAAATTACTTTAGTTAACTCTAAATCATGAGAAGGTTAATTTTGATAATTAATCTTCAATTGTCATGACGCATAGGCTATAACCATGTTATTTTTCATAAGAACACATCTCAATCCCTTATTGGATGCATCAATATAGATTACAAAAACTTATCCACTATAAGGTAATGTAAACATAGGTGTGCTGACTAACATTTTCTATAGTTACTTGAAATTTTTCTCAAATTCATCTATATAGAGGAACATGGAACCCTTCTGAGTTAACTTGTTCAGAGGATTGGATAGTTGTGATAAATTATCCACAAACCTTCAATAATATACAGCTAAACCAAGAAAAATTTGGATCTCTATCACAATGGTTGGCGTGGGACCACATTAAATAGACTTCTTATTTGATTGAACTTATGATATACCCTTTCTTGATATTATATTACCCAAAAATGAAAACTGTTTCTGCCAAAAGTTACACTTTGTAAATTTTTCATACAGTTTCTTCATCTTTAGGGGATTTAGTACAATTATTAAGTGGTCATCATACTCTTCCTTGATATTTTAATAGATAATAATATCATCCATAAAGACCACCAGAAACGGATCAAGGTAATATCTAAAGACTCTATTCAACAAATCCATGAAGATAGATGGGGAATTAGTAAGTCCAAAAGGAATTACTATATATTCATAGTTTCTGTACCTTGTATGGTATCACGTCTTGGGTATATCCTCCTTCTTGACCCTAAATTGGTGATATGCAGAACAAAATTCTATCATGGAAAAGTATTGATCTCCACACAGTTGATCAAATGATTCATCAATACAGGTAAGTGGATACTTTTTATTGATCTTGATCCTTTTAACTGCTAATTATCAATGTAGAGTCACATTGATCTACATTTCTTTTTCACCAAAATAATAAGTGGACACCAAGGTGACACACTTATCCAAATGAATTCTTTATCAAGGTTTTCTTGGATTTTCTTCTCTAATTCCTATAACTAAATTGGGGACATTATATAGGGAGTAT
The DNA here is from genome assembly GCA_963277665.1 of Viscum album. Lineage (NCBI taxonomy): Eukaryota > Viridiplantae > Streptophyta > Magnoliopsida > Santalales > Viscaceae > Viscum > Viscum album. Next base: position 498,518,544 of record OY728132.1, read on the forward strand.
TTTAAATTGGTTTGGAACTTGGTATGAGATCTATCGTGAACTCAATATCACATTTTTTTGGAACTATAAGAAGATATTCTAAAAATACAACCACAAATTCCAAAAACAATAGGCATATCATCGATGTCAATTTTATCCCCAACCATTTAAGATAAAAAAACTCTTCTGAATGGTAATTAAGACTCATACACTAGATGTAATCTCTATAAGAAGTTCATACATATGGTCAAATTGTAGATGATCATAGTTTGGTCTCAAATATCAAATGTAACTTCTCTTACTTGAAAATTGATGTGGTATTTATGTAGAAAAATACAATATATGCCTCGTATGACGTCAAATTAAACCAGAGGAAGAATGAAAAGATTTACAAGAAGTATATTCCCAAAAATGCCAACTAGAGAGGAACCATAAGATTATGATGTAATCATCATACCATTATGGATTTACACTTTTAATTACATATCTAATCATTTGGGTGGAATCTTAATACCCTTGTAAAATGTGTTAGATATAAAAAAGTGGGTAGATCCAGAGTAAAATAAGACATAAGAAGTTCTATAATGAATGGTAAGATTACCTTTCACCACGTTGTTATCACGCCCCTAGTCATAAAATATGATTATATTAGACTTCTCCATGTACCTTGGATTAAGAGGTTTCTAATGTCGATCATCATCATTAACCTTATTTTTTGGGCATCGGTTAGATTTATGCCCATTCTCCTTACACTTGTAGCACTAAAGTGGGGTAGGTGGATTCTATATTGCTTTATCTCTATTAGCATTGTTAGATAACTTCTTCTCATCACTTCTTTAATCAAATTCCTGATGAATTTCCCTTTTCACATAAAACATTTATTATACCCCTTAATAAATGTTCCTCCATGATTCTTCCGACACATATATCATAAAGGAAATTTTATCTTCTTCTCTCCACGGTTTTTATATTTTAATTTAAACTCCAAATTTCATTTCTTATCAAACTCATGTGATTGATACATAACTACAACTTCAATTTTAACCTTGATTTTACAATAGACAATATTTTCATAGCTACTAAAGTCTCTAATGTCTGACCCCCTTATGAGACTTGTATTTAAGCCACTGAAGAACCAATGAACTTTACTTTTGTGTTGGATGATAATACCAAAAGCGTACCTCACAAGACTTGTGAAATTAGACTCATAGGTACCAACAGATTCATAATCCCGTTGCATTAACTTGAGAAACTAATTCCCCATGTTTATAGGCAGAATATGATGAAATTATTTATGAAAAAATAAGTTCTTAAAATTTTTCCATTTTCTAGATTCAATTTCATCTTGCTACTTAGTATTCTTAATTATAGTCCACCACTAGTATACTTCGCCTTCTAAATAATAAACAACCGGAATAAATTTATCATGTTCCAGACACTAGAGGTTAGATAATATCTTTTCATTGGTACTGATCTATTTTTTAGAAAATGTGGATTTGAAGACATGCTGAAAGGTGGAAAATGCCTCATGAAGTACTCAACAGAATGGTGTTACCTATTTTTCTTATTTAGAAGTACAACATTATTCATAGCTTAATAAATATGGTTGAGCATAGCAATGAGATTTTTCATTCCATCTCCCATATAATTTGGATGCTTATAAGGACATTCATTTCATTTTTATTCATAGTTAACATTAATGTTCTTCCTTTGGGTTCCATCCATTGACTAAAACCAAAAATCATATAGTAAGAAATAGTTATCATAGTGAGGAACCACATAATTATGAAAACCTACTTAAAGGATGTCTAAATTATGAAAACTTCTTTAAATTATGACACCTTAGGTTTATCCTAGGTTATTCATAATCAAAATCTAATTAAATATTTCATGATGGTTCATGAATATTTGTAAATTCTCAATGAATATCCTTGGGGAGTGTCAAACCAAGTGTATAGCAAGGCCAGTTATCATGCACTAGTTCCCAATTGAGTCTATCTCAAAACTCTTTCTTGGGGGTTTTTAACCCTAAGTACATTTGTTCTAGAGCCACATCCACTTATAGTATCCAAACAAGGATGTATTTCTAGGAAACCACTCAATATATCTTTTACCAAATTTCTAGGATATTTTCCTATACTTTGACTCATCCTTAGACTTATCCATAGAGAAATGTTCTTGGGGATCTCACTAAGGTTTTATCATCAAATATTCCAAAGATTAACTAAAATTTTACTCTTATAATAACTATAACGACTCTCACATAACATACATAAACATTACATCACTTTTTCAGAATACTTAACACATTACACAAATAGACACCCAGAGACTGTATTAGTTTAGTGCTTTTGGAAACATGCAAACATAAACACTAGTACATAAGTGATCTATATTATCTCTCAATAGGTTCTTCATGACTAGAACCCTTCTTAGACACATTATACATAATACATATCTCCATAAAATGTGGAAATAAAACATAAAAATGGGTGATATAAGATGCTTAGTAAGGGTAAACAAGGGAGATATGTAAGAATAATCATTATCATTACATTATGAGATTGTGATCATAACATTAGAAGATCATACTTTGTATATCAAAAATCATAAACATGAATCATGGAATAAATATTGTAACATCATAATACATGAATCATAAGGGAATCAAAATCATAATCCAATAAATCATAACATATGAATAAAACATGGAATTATGGAAGAAACATAATCATATAAAATATGCTAAAATAGAATTGTCCTTTAAGAGTGCTAAAAATGGAATTTCTCGGCACTAGAGAATCAATGACTACTGTACCAAGATTAAAATCCCTAGGATTTTATCATCCCTAAAAGGGAACCAATAAAGGGGTCACATATAAGTGTTTTTAGAAACACTAAAAAATTAAAACATTTATCAACACTATTATTTAGCACCAATAAAGGGTACCTTTATCGAAACTTCTGGAATAACTGACAAAGGACCCCTTTATTAGTTCTTTTAGAATCTTGGATAAAAGGGAATTATGTAATGTGTAGTAATAGCACACTGAAGCACCAGTGTAGTGTGCTGTAACAGCACATAGCAGCACCAAAAACACCATGAAATATAAAATTAAAGTACCAAAACAAAATTTAATTGAAATAAAATTTACAAATGAAATAAAAGAAAAGAAAATTGTACTATATTCATTCCAAAAATTGGTTTATAAAATTACATAAGTAAAAATTATTACATACACTCAAAAACATATATATTCTTTTGTCTTTGGATTGTAACCCCAACTCATGCTATTTCTGAACAAACCACCCCTACTTGAGAAAAAAGTGCACCTATATAAGAAAAAAATTATTATGTTAGTAATAATATAAATAAATACGTTAAAAAAATGTTAATTTTAAACAAAACTTTTAGTCATGAAAGGAACATTGTGTATCAAATTAAGTTACAGTTGATTATTGTAGGTCACATCATTTCTTGTTAATCTTCAAGAATTGCCTCTGTAAAAATTAACTAAATAAGTAGAAGATAAATATTATAAGTAAATTAATTGTTTAATAGAGGATAGAATGATGATAAAATAATCAAGGCTCATTTTCTTGGTTACGATGATGTGATGCACGTTTTAAACTAAAATCACTCTTATATATTGAAAATAATGGGCTACATGCCCATTGGGCCTTCAGGCTATGTAATGGGTCTCCCACTACCCAGTTAAAAGAGGTCTTTGCATTTCTTTAATAATAAAATGAGGATTCAGCCCCAACCTTTAAAAAATATGAATATTCACTTAGAGTCATACCAGTCACACCATCCATCATATTGAGGTGCGACTGATTCCAACATTTCCCAAATAACTTATGGTTCATTTTCATAAAGTAAAAAATAATCTGAATGTGTTTTCTTGGTTTTGTGTATGTCACTTATCTTTTTTACTAAAATTTATGTTTAAACTGAAAACAGAAACTTTGAGTCATACCAACCACATCATGCGTCGATTTGATGTGATACTGATTTCTACATGTCAAAAATGACTTACAAATAATTTTATTAAATTATCAAGATAATCTAAGTGTGTTTTATTAGTTTTTAGTGAGTGAAAATTTTTGAAATAAAATATCAATTTCAAACTAATAACAGACACTTTGAGTCATACCACAAGCATCATGTATCGTTTTGTGATAAAGATGATTATTAAAAATAAAAAATGACTAATGGACCATTTTAAAAAAAATCAAAATAATCTGAATGTGTTTGATCATTTTTGAGTATGTCAGTTTTCTTTTTTACTAAAATTAATGTCAACATTAAATAAAAAGACAAACTTGGAGTCATAATAGTCACATAGTGTGTCGGATTGAGGTGTGTAGGATTCCTACATGTCTCAAATGACTTATGGATCATTTTCCTAAAGTATCAAAATAATCTTAATCAATTTTCTCATTTTTGAGTATGTCACATGTATTTTTTACTAAAATGTCATTTTCAACTAGAAACACACACTTTGAGTCATAATATTCACATCATGTGTCTATTTGATATTAGAATGAATCTTATATGTAAAAAATGACTTAGGAATCATTTTATTAAATTATCAAGGCAATATGAGTGTGTTTTCTCAGTTTTTAGTGAGTGGCACTTTTTAAACTGAAATATCAATTTTAAAATCATAACGAAAAGTTTGAGTAATATTGGGAACATCATATATCGGATTGAGGTGTGGATAATTACTATATGTCAAAAATTTATTGTGGATTGTTTTCATAAGGTATCAAAACAATTCAAATGTTTTTTCTTAGTTTTGAGTATGTCAGTTGTCTTTTTTTCTAAAATTAATGTCAATTTTAAATAAAAATACACACTTTGAGTCATATCGGTCATATCATGTGTTGGATTGAGGTGTGGATTATTCCTACCCATCTCAAATGACTTATGTATTTTTTTTCCTAAGTATCAAGACAATTTGAATGTTTTTCTTAGTTTGGAGTACATCACTTGTCTTTTTTACTAAAATGTCATTTTAAACTAGAGACACACACTTTGAGTCATACCGATCACATCGTGGGTCGGTTTTAATGAGAATTATTCCTACATATCAAAAATTACTTATTAATTTTTTTCTTAAATTATCATGATAATCTGATTGTGTTTCTTGATTTTCATGGAGTGACACTTTTTAAACAAAAATGTTAATTTTAATCTAATAACAAGAACTTTGAGTCATACCGAGCACATCATGTATCATATTGAGGTGAGGATAATTCCTATACATCAAAATTGAATTATTTATAATTTTACTAAAGTATAAAAACAATCTAAATGTTGTTTATTGGTTTTGAGTATATAAGTTTTTTTTTTACTAAAATTAATGTCAATTTTTAATAAAATGACACATATGCAGTCGTACTGGTCACACCATGCATCAGAATGAAGTGTGTAAAATTTAAAAACATATAAAATTAATTATAGATCATTTTAATAATGTATGAAAACTATATGAATGTTTTTTCTTGGTTTTGATGACATCAATTGTCTTTTTTTACTAAAATGTCATTTGAAACTGGAAACACGCACATTGAGTCATACTGGTCACATCATGTGTTGGTTTTATGTGAGAATAATTCATTGATTTAAAAAAATAATTATTCTTAATTATTATTAATTATCAATAAAATCAATGTGGGTTTTATTAGTTTTCAGTGAGTGACACTTTTTAAACAAAAAAATATCATTTTAAACTAATAACTGGAACTTTTTGTTATACTGGTCACATCATGTATTGGATTGAGGTTTGGATAATTCCTAAATATAAAAAATGCTAACCTAGAATGTCAATAAAATCCTAATGTGTTTTCTCAATTTTGAGTATGTCAATTTTGTTTTTTAATAAAATTATTGTCAATTTTAAATAAAAATATGTACTTGTAGTCATACAGGACACACCATACATCGTATTAAGGTGAGGTTGATTCCTAAATGTCTCAAATGACTTATGGATCCTTTTTCTAAATTATAAAAAAAATTAATACATTTTCATGGTTTTGAGTATGTCACTTTTCTTTTTTACTAAAATGTCATTTTAAACCATAAATAAACACTTTGAGTCATACTGGTCACATCGTGTGCCAGTTTGATGTGATGCTTATTATTAAACATAAAAATGACTTGGGAATAGTTTTTATAAATTATCAAGATAGTTATAGTTTTTTTATTGGTTTTTAGTGACTGACACGGTTTAAAATAAAATGTCAATTTTAAACTGATAACGAATACTTTGAGTCATACCTGGAACATCGTGTATCGGATTGAGTTGCAGCTAATTCATACACACCGAAAATTAATTATTGACTGTTTTATTAAATTATCAAAATAATATAAATGTGTTTGATCAGTTTTGAGTATATCATTTGTCTTTTTAACCAAAATTAATGTCATGTATTAATAAAAAGACTCACTTAGAGTTATTCCTATCACACCGTTCATCAGATTGAGATGTGGCTGATTATTACGCATCCCAAATTACTTATAGATCATTGTAATAATGTATCAAAACAATAAAAAATAATTTTCTTGGTTTCGGGTATGTTACTTTTCTTTTTTTACTAAAATGTCATTATAAATTGAAAACACGCACTTTGAGTCATACCAGTCATATCATGTGTCAGTTTGATGTGATACTGATTCCTACACATCATATATCACTTATGAATCATTTTCCTAAATTATCAAGGCAATTAGAATGTATTTTATTATTTTTCAGTGAGTGACACTTTTAAACTAAAATGTCAAATTTAAACTAATAACATATAGTTTGAGTCATACCATGAACATCGTGTATCAAATTGATGTGAAGATAATTACTATACATCACAAGTGACTTATGGAAGTTTTTCCTATATTAGAAAAATAATTCAAATGCATTTCATTGGTTTTTGATTATGTCAGTAGTCTTTTTTAATAAAATTAATGGCAACTTTAAATAAAAAGATGAACTTGCAACCATACCAGTTGCACCGTACATCGAATTGAGGTGTGGCTGATTGCTACACATCTAAAATGACATATGGATATTTTTCTTAAGGTATCAAAATAATATGAATGTGTTTTAATAGTTTTGAGAAATCCACTTCTCTTTTTTACAAAAAATGTCATTTTAAAAAAGAAACACACAATTTTAGTCATACTAGTCAAATACTGTGTCATTTTTATGTGATACTTATTCTTAAACATCAAAAATTGCGTATTAATTATTTTCCTAAATTATCAAGACAATCTGAGCATGTTTTATTAGTTCTCAGTGAGTGACACTTTTTGAACTAAAATGTCGATATTAAACTAATAAAAAGTTTTTTATTTATATCAGGAACATTGTGTGTCATATTGATGTGAGGATAATTCCACCACATCATAAATTACTTATGGATCATTTTAATAAATTTTAAAAACAATATGAATTTGTTTTATTTGTTTTTTGTATATAATTTTTTTTTTACTAAAATTAATTTCAAATTTAAAAGAAAAGATATACTTGGAGTTATATCATTAAAACTGTGTATCTTACTAAGGTTTGGATGATTTATACACATCCAAAATGACTTATGGATTATTTTCAAAAAGTATGAAAATAATCTGAAAGTGTTTTCATGGTTTTTAATATATCACTTGTCCTTTTTTCTAAAATATCATTTTAAACTGGAATCACGCACTTTGAGTCATACCAATCACATCGTGTATCAAATTGATGTGAGACTGATTCCTACATGTCAAAAATGAATTATAAATCATTTTCTTATATTATCAAGAAAATATAAGTGTTTTTTCCTTTTTTTATTGAGGGATCCTTTTTTAATTAAAATATTAATTTTAAACTGATAATAGACAATTTGAGTCATATCAGGAACATTGTGTATTAGACTGAGGTACAGATGATTTCTGCACATCATAAATGACTTATAGATCATTTTACTAAAGTATAAAAACAATAAAAATTTGTTTTTATCAATTTTGAGTATATAATTTGTCTTTTTTACTAAAATTTATGTCAATTTTAAATATAAAGAAACACTTTTAGCCATATCGGTCACACTGTGTGTCATATTGAGGTAATAATGATTCCTACACATCCTAAAGTCTCAAAAAAATATTAATGCCCAATGTAACCTTACTTTCCATTGGATTTCTTTATCTAACTACCAACACTACATGTTGAGTTGATTTTGTTAGCCAAAAAAACATTTTTTTAGCTAAGAACAGAGACTCAATATGCAGTGTTGTGGTTCAAAAATGAAAGACAATGGAAAACATGGTAACATTGTTATAAAGTAACATGTTGTCTCTTTTTTGGATTTTTTTAAGATATTTTAATTCAAAATATGACTTTCCAAAATATATGTTAAAAAAAATTAATAATTAATAGATAAAAATGATAAGTGAATTAAATTACAAATATTGGATAAAATTAAGTAAAAATTCATTAAATAAGTAGTAATAATTCACCTTTTCATGATGGTTGTATACATTATTAACCCATTTCCTTATTTTTATTATCTTAGTTGTAGTCTAGAAGTTCAATCTCTCATGATCAAGAAGAGATTAGAAAAAACCACCCCAACTAGAACAAAATAATACAATTGTATAAGAAAACAATTATTTTGTGAATAATAGTAAAAAAAGAAATAAATTAAACATTAATATGAAACAAAAAATTAATTATATGGATATTGATTTTTATGTGAAAACATCATAATTACCTTTTTCATTGAGAATAAGAAGCATCATTGCTTTTCCTACAAATGCAGTGGAGGGAACATTAATGAAAGTCATAAATTAAAACACTCTAAGGGTGAAAAGTTATTTTGCGAGAATAATTATTTGTAATATTTGGTGCATAAAGGAAATAAATATGGATATAAATCTTCTAAAATAAATGACTTGTGAAAATATAACATCCCAAAAGATCTATGAAAAAACTAAATAAGTATTAGATAAAATTTATAAGGAAACTAACTTAAAAATAGTAGATAAAATGATGACAAAATTAATTAAATAAGTGCTAGAAATTTACTATTTCATTATGGTTTTATACATTCTAGACCCATTTCCTTGTTGTAATTATTTCAATTGTAGCCTCAAATTATAATCTCTCTTGAACATGAGTAGATTTGAACAAACCACCCCTACTGAAACAAAAGAATCCACCTGTATATATAAAAAATTATTATATGAGTAATACTAAAAGACATAAATTAAAATTAAATATGAAAAAATATATTAATTCTATGGAAAATGATTTTACTATGAAAACATCAATATTACCTCTATGATTGAGCAGAGATAATTTCATTTTTCTTCTTACAAATGTAGTGGAGGGGACATGAAAGGAAATTGATAAATTCTAACATTGTGGAGGTAAAAATGGTTTTAAGGGAGAAAAAAGTTGTGTAAGTATTGGTGTATAACGGCAAGAATGATAGACAAAAATATTCTAAAATAAACCACATTTTTAACGAATAATGAAAATTAAATCAATGTTTTAATATATAATTTTTTTGTAAAATATATAATGTATATTGAAACATTACCTTTACATATTCTCAAATGGTTTCCTTAATTATATTTTTTCATCCATTAAATCGGTAACATCATCATGTAGAGAATATATTGTCTTCATGAGTATTAAAATTTTTAATTTAGATTTTTTTAATGTAGTATAGAACAGATAATATTATGAGTAAAAACATAGTATATTAAAAAATATTTTTACCTTCTCATTGAATCTCTTTCATTTTTTTAAAGGTTTTATGGATTTAGATCCTCTATTGAGAATTCAAGTACCCTTTTTTTGGTCTCCTCTAACATAGAATACATTTTCTACATTGGGATAGACATAAACTAATTGTGATCTCCCAATGAAAGGGTCATCCTCAGTTTAATTTTTATCTGCCCCTGCATTTGTTTTATTCACTAATAGGAAAATAAACTATTTCTTATTTTCTAGATTTTACACATAAAACACTTTCACTCATTCTGATTCCATTATTAATTTCTCTTCATTTTCCCCTTCCAAAATAGTATTTACCTTTATGTATCCCATTTCATCAATTTTCACTACAATACTATTTTCAAACCATTTGTAATGGAAATCGACACTTGAAATGTTGTATAATACAACTCACATATCTGTTCGATAATTCCAAAATATGATATATTTTCCTAAATTGAATTTCTGTCCTCGGAACATAATTCACATGAAAGGCATGATTTATTCCTCTGGGAATAGTTCAAATTAAAAATTTATATTAACCTGAACCATACTAACTACAAATGCATAGTATAGAAGAAGTGCAAGGTCATACCCACAAAAAGTGGGGAACATAGTGATGAAAACTCTAGACTAAATGTTAGGTTTCTTAAATTTCTGTTTTATTTAATTAAACTAATAACACAATTTAAAATAAATATATTAAAATAGAAAATTAAAATAGAGGAGAATAAATTTCCATGGATGGTTTTACTAAAAAATTTAACTTCACTCACATAATAACTATATCAGATATTTGTGCAACCAAACAGTTATATAGAAATATCTAAGGTGAATTTAGTTCAGATTTCCATATGCATGAGAGTAATTCCATTCAGTAGACATAAATAAATCATCTCAATCATGTTGGGTTTTGTTCACTATTGAAACATATGGTCAGTGATTCAATTATGAATAAGACATGCATACTCAAAATGATACTATCGAATAAAATAATCATTACAGGAAAAGGTAAATAGAACTATGTTAGTATTCCCCCCTTTGACCGATTTAGCTCTCCAATATGGGGTTTAGTAGATCATCATCATGTTATCTCCAACGATGAACAACCTGATACCCATAATGGAGAGATTAGAAAATAAATAATGGGAAAAGATTAAGGAAAATAAAATTATTGCAATTAAACTAAACCACCTTCAAGATTACATAGAATAATAATAAATAAATCAAAAATAAAAACTGAATAAAAAAGCTATCTATGGTGGTCTCCCGGTGGTTGTGCCTCCAAAGTGGAATGGAATGAAGAATACCATGGTCGAACATCCTATTTATAAGCATCTTGGTCATACATATGATTCCATGATTTAGAAACATCCATTAATGTTCACAACATGTAAAAATAGATCCTAAATTCCCATTAGAGGGTCTATTGGAAATCAGCATTTGTTTCCTTTATTGGGATATTACACGACGTGTAATGGGCATTCACATGGTGTAATGTTGATCCAAGATTATCTCTATGTCTTTTTAATTAGTGTGTATATTGCACAAATCTTGATAGAGATTTGGAAATTTGATCCATCTCACATCCTATAACTGGAAGTCACAACATGTAATAATGATTCATGGCTTGATTTCGCGGATTACATCACGTGTTGAAATGAAAATACACATCATGTAATGATGTTACACATTGTGTAAAATGATATTAGCACCATAATCAATGTTTTGTCCTAATTCTTCAGTTCTTTGCCTCTAGAAGTACTCTATGATCATTATCAAAATCCATTTTTGTGCCAATTTGCTTTGCTCATGGTGTGAAGTTTCATTTTGTTCATCCATTCCCATGTTTTCACACAAATTTATACAAATTTCATTCATGCATAATATTTTTCAAAACATTAACATTAGGAACATATCTTATATTAAATCAATTATTATTCAATTAATTCATATATAAAAACAAATCAAAATATGTATACAAAATAGAGTTATCCGAACCAGATACGTGCATCACTCTCTCCAAAATCATAACACCACTATTTTACATCATACTATAGTCATCGTGTTTTTTTCATAGAACTTATTACCATTTATTACAAAGACAGTATAATATATAACATTTGAAACCAGTACCCTATCCATCCATTGAATTTTTACGACAATTGAATACATATTTTCAGATAACTCCTTATAAATGTAATCTCAGAACCATTCTATAAACTGTTGATTAGGCGTACTTGATATCCATCCTTCAACCCTTGATAGATTCAAATATCTAATAATTTATTTGTGGGATTCAAAGTATGGATAAACATCTTCCCTATTATGTAAAATGTAAAGGATCACTTTCTCCCGTTCTATCAAGGTAATTATAACAGTATATCTTCCAAAAATACCTTCACCCATAAGGCATTTGCGGTGATGAAACTTTTGGAGATAATTTTTTTCAACATCTGATAGATATTAGGTACATAATTCAATAGATTATTTTACAATATATTATTCTATAATACAATATTATATATGACTTTGATTCTTGACATGCCCTTCCAAAATCTTTATATACCGTTCAATGGGGTACATCCATCTATAATAGACAGGACCACATAGTTGAACCTCTCTAACCAAGTGAACCATCAGTTTGACCATTATATCAAAGAATAATGATGGTAAGAACATCTCTAATTCACATAATATGAATTATACCTCCTTAATCATGATTGGATACTTTGTTAGGTCTATAAATTTACTGTATATGGTTTCACAAAAGAAGAAAAGTTTGGTTGATGTATGTTGTACATTTTTAGGCAGAATGAAATGGAAATTAATAGGAATCAAATCATTCATCAAAACATGGTAGTCATTTTATTTTAGTCCTCATTATTTCAAATTATTCATTGAAATGAAATTTTTGATATTTTTTGAATACCCCACTAGAACATTTACACTATTAAGGAAAATGAAAAATACAATTACTCTTGTCTTGATAGAGTATAAGCTACCCGAGGAAGATAAATCTTCTCTTTACCCTTCACCGGTGCCTACTCTTCAATTATCTCCATGTAAATAATGTCTAACCTAGACTTGATTCTATATTTCTGTTTTCCAAAAACATTTAGTAACATGCTAATAACACTACCAAATACATTTTTTTTCTACATACATGACATCAAGAAAATGTCTGATGTACAAAAAAATCCAATAGAGTAATTCAAATAAAATTGATCTCTTCTTCCAAACTGAATTGGTAAGGTTTTACAGAAATGGTTTTCTGAAAACAGTGTCAATATCATTTACTTTATCGAACAATTGATCACTCATTAGTGCAGACTGTGTTATACCTTGTTCAATATTCTCATCGAATGATGTCATCTAGGATAGGTATTTATATCTTCAAAGTAAACATTTATAATTTCCTAAAAACACTTTCTTCAAGGAATTATTTAACCAAACTGAGTGTGTACATTCTTCACAAATGAGACACCCCAAAATTCCTTTAATACTATAGCTTGATAAATTTCCATAAGTGGGAAAGTCATTTATCATCCCATATAACATGCCCATAAATGTGAATTCTTTATTTGTATAGAATCATACATTTTAACACTTGTATCCCACGTCAATTTTATATATTCAATTAATGGATCCAAATAGACATCAATATTATTACGAGGTTAATTCGGTCCAAATAAAAGAATACTCAACATAATGTATTTGTGCTTCATGAATAACCATGGAGGAAAGTTATAATTTACCAACTTGATGGACCATATACTATGAGTAATACTATGTACACCAAAAGGATTTATTCCATATTTAGATAATACAAGATGAAAGTTTATCATCTCATTTCTAAATTCAGGACACTCATAATCAAATTTCTTCCATAGAGGAGAATATTCTAGATAACGTAAGTTTTAATATTTAATTCTTGTATCCACAAGCCATGTAAATTGTCTCACGGTTTCCTAAAATCCATATAGTCTTCTAAAACTTAAAATTATTGGAAAGCACCATACATATTTTTAAGGACTTGATTCATTTTTCTTGTATTGATTTGTTCCATACTTAGGGTAATTGTTTGAGTGATTCATGGTCCTGGAAAAATAATATGAAATCATTTGGAAAAGCATGTATTTTTTTAGAGATCATGTCCATTGAACATAGAATTCATTTATCATCATATTTTTGACATGGTAGTTCATTTTCTTCTGGAATAATATCATTCAGGAGACCCAGTAGTTTTTTAAATCTAATGTTACTCCATAAACCTCCATCTTTAAAATTATATGATTTTAATAAAACTGACAATGTTGTGTATTTTGTATAAACAGTATAAAATGGTCTCTTAGGATAACTATTTAACATTTCAAGCACCTTTCAAAAATTACGAAGGTTGTCTTCAATTATCATTTTCATTTCTTTCATGTGATATCCATCATAATTTTTACTGTTATTTATATCAAATGATCCATAAACCGCATTATCATCCCAATAGTTTTTCACTTTAATTTTTTTTCCCATGTTTAGTCTAACATTTAAAGCCATAATATATTCTATGACAAAAAAAATGTTCATCCAACTCTTCTGAAAAAAAAAATCTTGAATAAAAACAATGTAATCATGGAAAAGGATTTGAGAAGGGTCATATTCTCAATTGTAAACTTGATGCACTCTTAAAATATATCTTCTTACTCTTTCGTCAAACAATTAGTGTAAATCCATTATCCATTCATATCCATCCTATTGGGTTCATAAAATATTCATTTTTTATAGTAAAAAAATAAATACACATAAAATATATGTTATCAAAGGTGAAAGTTAAAGATAATTATAATAAGGGAAACCAAAAATTTAATTATTTCAAATAATTTCATAATGCTTTGAAGAAAATGGGTAATTGAATTTAATAAAGGTATTACAGCATTATGGCTAGAGTTATCCTCCAAATTCATTCAAAGGTGAAAGTTATAGATAACTTTCATCCTCATCATCTCATCTCTTGAACATTTATAATTGCATTTTGTTGTTTGACACTTATCCTCTATCTCTTGTGTACATGCACCTATGTTTATTGAAATACTATAAGAATAAGTTATCCATGGGATGACTAATTCTCATAGTATTATAGGAAATATAAAAGATATTGGGGATGAGTCTCAAGTAAAAAATTGCAATAATAACTATTTAGGAGATTAAGCTGACGATGATGACAGTTAAACTCCATTATGTTCTCTAAAAGGGGAAATGCCTCCCATTTTTGAGAATTATACCATTGGAACTAATTATTAATTGGAGGCCTATTGAGGGTGATATTTGGTGTGAATACATGTTCTTGTCTATGATTAAAGGGGTCTCGGTGGGGACATGTTATGATATATGAATCCATGGGGACTATATGTATTATATATTTATAAGAGAAATATTACTTTTAATAATTTAAATCGTATAACTAATACTAGTCCAACCTCTATTAAAATGATCCATCAAGTCTTTATTAAATGCCCTAAAAAAATTCAAATATAATATAAGAAATTAAAGAGAAATAAGAAACCCAAATATGATAAACAAGAATAATAAACTCTCATTCCATTAACTAGAAGTAATAAAAATGTGTGATTAAAAATTTAAATAAATAAATAGTTATTTAATATACATGGATGATAATTAGAGATTCTAAGGGGTGGAACGAATACATGTTAACTTAAAATGATGAATACCTAATAATTATTTCTAATAATTATTTCAACATATATAGAATTTGATAACCTCCATTATATTTTTGGAAAAAGTGATGTAAGAACATAAGGAATTATTACATTCAATATTAATGGTATACTAAATATTTTAAAACATCTAAAAATTATAATTTTAAGTAAAAATTGATACAAAATGGAAAAAATAAATTTTGGAAAAAAATATAACTAATAAAGATAAAGATTTTAAACATATCAAAATTCATAGTTGATAAATTGATTCAAGAATTATGTCTAGATAGGTTGAAAAAAGAATTATTTTCAAGCATGCATATAGTATGATTTATAATAAAATTTCATTGTCATGGACATTATGGGTTCTATGGTGATTTTGAGCACATAATATAAAATTTTAGTCATAATGAGATATATAATATTCATTATGGAAGATATATAGATTTTAAGTTAAAGGGTAGATTAACCACTCTTAAAAATAGTTTTTAAGTGAAAATAATCTTCATAAGTAAAATTGGATGATGAATTTAAACTATTGAATGAACTCTATTGAACATGTGAAAAATTAAATTGTTGCATGAAGGATTGTAAAAACTTTCTGAAAAAATAAATGAATGTGAAGAAAGAATTAAAAATGTATTAGATGAAAAATAATGGAATGTAAGAGGAATTTATTATTGATTTTCCACTAAAGTATTTAAAAAAACATACTTTCATATTAGATATAGGTTTTTAATCTCACATGATAGGTAAATTGATGTAATTAAATATTTTTAACAAGTTCAAAGGGTAATTATTATTTTAGAAATGGTGGATCTCTTATGATAAATTGTTTTCATTTAAAACATGTTATAAATGAAAAGGAAATATTAAATAATGATATATTTTTATATGGATTAAAGAAAAACATACACAGTGTTTATTAGATGTGTGATGAAGGAAATGAAGTGAATTCTAAGAAGTGTTAATGAGTGGGTTATCATTTCAAATATGGCTATATTTTTACAATGGTATAGAAAACTAGCAAAAACATATTAAAATAGGGAGATTTTTAATTATTAAAATAATAAATTAGATATTTAAATTAAACAATCCTTGAAGTTTATTCAATATCATATATATGGACCCTAAAATTATAAATAAATAAATTGTGATAAGTATTTCATTTCACCCATTTATAATTATATCTAGATCATATGTATTGCGTTTTATTCATATATATATATATAATGCTCTAAAGGGGATTACAAATTTAAGAATAAGTTTTAATAACGAGTTTCATTATGTGGTAAAGATGTATATATTAGATCATGGGGTTGATTATATGACACACCTATTATGGTGTGGTAAAAAACAATATATATTTTCCTCATTAGTATGGTACAGTTGATGGACATGCTTATTCCCTTAAATATTTTATTCTGGATGACTCACTATTCCTACCACATTATTATATTTATGGTATTTTATATATATTTTGAAAAAATAAGAAATATTCAAGATTTTGAAAATTGATGCAAACAAAATTACAGAAATAATGAAAATAAAATATTATGAATATTTTATTATTATAAACAATGATCAATCCTTGGGGGATTTTCCATATATGTGTTTAATTTTTTTTAATATATTGTCCCAACTTAATTATCACTTTATCGAAATGATCAATATCATTAACCTAACCTCCAATGAATGTTTATCCCATGTAAGGAACTAGTCCATTACGACTAAATGTGTATTGGGACTAGTATTTCCTAAGTTCAATGGTAGGAGGTGTCCCTTAATTGAGTAGAATAACCCTTGGCTTCCACATCCATCAGGCTAAGTGAATAAAGATAACCCCATTATACATGTCCATTGGTCACTAAGTCATTCCCTATGTTTTCACAAATATTTATCGTATTCAAGATAAATTTGGAAGGGGGTTATTTATCAAACAATATCATGAGGAGAAATATTTGATTAATGAATAGAATCTAGTGACAATATTTTAGGAAGGTCTATCCATTTATATCTTCCTCCTACTTATAATGGTGAGTTAGTAAATTATTGATCTATCGGTGAATAGTTATTGAGGTCCTCATGAATACCAGAGTTTATAAGGGATAGAATATAGGCATGCTCATATACTTTGGGATATCCCAAGTGAGGCTGCCACTTGGATATGCTCTATTAGGTGGAGGTAGATATTTTATGCAACTAGCGATCTTAAAATGTGGGATCTCCCCCAACTTGCTCACAAGTTTTAATTGGAATATCTAGTTGAGATATTGTAAGGTTTGAAGGAATATGAGCCTTCCCAAAATTGGTTGTTTAAATAGGACAATGATCACCTGTCAGAATGGGGATATAACATTGATTGTGTTTTTCTTTCTTTTTCAAAACATACCAAAAAAACTCCTAAATGGAATTAGGAATATATTCATACTCCTAAGTAGATCTTGAAGCATATTTTTGAGATACTATGGCAGTGAGGGCTTGAATATATGAGTGACCACTGTTGACTTTAGGGATATTATGATGGTAAATAAAGAATAATGATAAAAAATAATGCAACTAGATATCACCAAACAATCAATAAAAGAGTGGGGAGGAGGAGTAGAAAATAACATACCTTGGATTGAAGCTTTGAATAGTCCAAGAGAAAGTATATATATCACCAAACCTCGAATTTGCTTGAGCCTTGGATTTGTTCAACCCATGAATTGGTAGAGCCTTCTATTCGAGCCTTGTAATTGTTTAATCCTTGATTCAAGCCTTGATTTAAGGTTGGATTAAATGAGGAGGAGCACCGGTAGTAGGTGGCTTGAGTAGAATGATTTAGATATCATGATTGTTTCCCAAATGTTTAGGGTCCTTTAAATAGATTAGGGCACTTCTATTAGCCCTTCCAAAAAATACTGATAAAGAAACCTTTTATCAGTGTTAAAATAATAAGATATGATAAAATGCATCTTTATCCGCACAAAAAAATGCTGATAAAAGCCATCTTTATTAGTACAAAAGTTTTAGCACTGATAAAGATGGATTTTATCAGTGCTTTTTAGCGCTGATAAAGATGTCTTTTATCAGTTCTTATTACTTAAATGCTCATAAAGGATTTATAATTATAATTATAAATTAATAAATTTGTAAATATATTTATATAATTTTATATAATTTTAATAAATATATATATATATAAATAAATATAGTGAATATTTTAATTATTTAAATATATTTATTATAATTTTATAATTATTTAAATATATAATTAACTATTTATAATTATATAAATGATCTTTTTTTAAAAAAATATTCATATATTTATATATTTATATCATTATATATATTTATATAATTATATATTTATATTTAATAAATATGTATAAATATAAATATAATAAATATATTTATATATTTATATATTTATATCATTATATATATTTATATAATTATTAATATATATAATAAATACAATAAATATATTCATTATTTAAATAAATTTATTATACTTTTATAATTATTAAAATATTTATAATTATTTCTTTATAATTACATAAATAATTTTTTAAAAAATATATTTATTTATTTATAATTAGAAATATATAAATATATAAATATGGTAAATATACATTTATGAATATTTATTTACTAATATATTTTTAACATTATTAATGAATATTTAATCTTATGTGCATGCATATTAAAAATGGGTGAAATTTCACTTTAAAAATATGAAAAAAATTGATAAGTTTTTTAATTAAATATAAATTATTAAAAACATATGAATATATATTGAAATAAATATGAATACATATTGAAAACAATAAAACATATAAATATATATATATAATTGAAATTGATTAAATTCTAAAAAAATAAAAAAAACATATTTGAAATGAATTAATACCAAACTCTAATAAAATTGAAAATAAATGAATAAAATTTATCAATTAAAGAGATGATATAATAAATGTATCATTTTTTAATAAAATTATGAAATGAATACTAAAATTTGAATGAATTACATAAATATTTGGTGTTTGTGTTTCTATATAAGATTTCATTAATTGCAAAAATATTTATGTGTGTGTTGTGTATAAAAATTAATTAATTATACAAATAAATATAACACATGTTTGATATATGTAAAATTAAAAAATCCAATGAAATTTAATTATTTCTATTACTTGATGCAATTAATAAGTATTTAATTCATACTAATTTTTAATTATAAAGCATTCTTCACTAAATATATGATTATTTAATGTAAATTGTAAATTTTTTTTATTATATAAATCATATTTATATGCATTCATATATATATATATATACTATTTATTAATATTATCATTAACCATTTAAATAATAAAATGTTTACTATTTTTCTCAATTTACTTATTTTTAATTTTTATTTGTTTAATTTTTATATTAAAAATATTTATATATTTCATATATACTATTTATTAGTATTTAAAATTTAGATATAGTATAATCAATTTGTTCATTTTTATCAATAATTATTTAATTAAAAAAAATTACTATTTTTTTAATAAACTCATTTTTTATTTTTTATTTTTTAATTATTTAATTTTATTCAAGACCTTTATCAATGCTAAAAAAGCACTAATAAAGGATCCATTTTCAATTCTAAAAATAATGAAATGATAAAGGGTACCCTTTATCAGTGCTGAAAGTAAGATGATGATAAATGGTACCTTTTATCAATGCTAAAGAAAGTGATGATAATGGTTACACTTTATGAGTGCTCAAAAAAAAGCGTTGACAAAGAGTACCTTTTATCAGTGATTTTTTTAGTGATAGTAAATGGTACCCTTTATCGGCACCTATTTTAGTGCTAATAAAGGGACTTTATTGATGTTTTTTACTAGCACTGGTAAAGGTCGGCACTATTAAAGACCTATTTTATAGTAATGATTATTCCCTATAACTCAATGTTTATTTCCAAAACCTATTAGGGCACTTCCTGGGGGATACACCTATTGGGAGGTACACACCACCATCCCTAGTTTCATACCTTTCCTTGTAGTGGAATGGGTTCACTCCCAAATCCATTGTAGTAGAAAAGGTTCACTTTCAAGACTATCTTAGTAGTCAAGATTTACTCCCATGACCATCTTAGCAGACAAAGTCCTTTATTGAACTGAGTTTAATCCTCATTCCATCCATGTATACCTCATGAGATATAAATATTTACCTAATTAATTTATGGGAGATATATGTATAACCCATCCCATAATTAAATCATACTTATGTGTTCCACAAAATCATACATAATCATATCATAACCCCTAGAATTTAATGCGTATCATAAACATGTCATCATGTCATAACTTGTGGAAAAGATATAGGTTTCATAACCATTTCATCAAATAAAAACCCATGAAAAATGTGGGTTTCATAATCATATAACCCATAAAATATAAATTGGTTTCATAAAAATACAATCCCTGAAAGAGAAATGGGTATCATAAATATATAACCTATGGAAAGATAAATAGGTTTCATAAACATCATGTCATCAAAACATAAACCATTTAGGGAAATAATATGAATGAAAAATTTGGATAATTTCATATAAATGAATGATAAACACCAATGTATGAAATCTTATATGTAAAATAATTTTTAATTGTATTTTAAAAACATTTCTTGAGGAAAATATCCTTTCTTCTTTGTAAAATGATTTTTAAAACATAAACCTTCTCTAAAAAATTATTTCATTGAAAATAGATTTGGAAACATATTAAGGTAGATTATAATACCACAAAACATTTTTTAAATAATTTTTCCTTGGAAATAAACTTAAAATATCATTTTAAAAACATTTTTTAAAAACACATTTTGAGAACATGGTTTTTGAAATAAAACAGATTTCCGACTGAAGAGAAAAATAAGGTCAGATTTTATTAAAAAAATTTATTAATTATATTAAGTACAAAATAGTGTAAAAATGGTACTAATACATTAATATATCATGAATAACCACATTAGAATAAATTTCAGGAGTGTTCTTGAGATATGGATCATAAAATTTCATCAATGGAAGCATAATCATAAACAATCTTTATAAATGTTGAGATTGTTGAAATAAAATTTTTCCACTTTGGTAAAAATGAATAAAATCCCCATGTAAGAAAATTAAATTAAATTAAGCATAAAATATCATTAAAATAAAGAGTTTTTTATATAACATTTCAAATGTTAGTATATACACCTCATAAATGAATATAGGTTCATAACAAAACATGTGTCTCAAGGAAGGCAAATTAAGACAAAACTACCTTGAGGATTTGGTAACTTTTGAACCATAAAACCCCATGAAATAGAGATCATAAAATGGGTATGTAAATACATATAAATTTGTTGATAATAATCATATAATACATTCATGGGCATTATATATACCACACAAATGAAACGAGTGGCGAATAAGGCATAAATCTCGCAGAAATAAAAGTGAGACTAGAAATCCCCTTACCTTATCTATGGAATCTTTTCATACTCATTAAAACCTCCTGAATAATAAATATAGATTTATTATAAATATATAATAGAAAAATATTCATTTATATATTACCCTATATGATTTACTTATGACTGTATATTACCCTTTTAATAACAATTCCATGTTAATGTTATGTTTCGGGTAATAACTGCTTCGTCTTTCCCATGTATTTTGATTTGTTATATTTTTTGTCTTAGTAATTATATCATGATATCCATAACGTAAAAAAATATAAAAATATCATATATATTTGTAATATATGTATTTATAATAATCTATAAAATAAATAAATATTAAATGGAATACACTATTCATGGAGATGGTAGGTTGTACGTACGTTGAACACTGTTTCCATTTTTTTCATATTGAAAGAAAAAAATGACATATATGTGTATATATATATTATATAATTATAGTATAATAATTATTTCATATATATATTATATTTTCATTAAACACTTCCTTAATACATTCTATGTAATGTGTGAACGAATCACATCACTTTGAAGAGGTGGTGGTCCACACGTCCATAAACAAAGTTATCTTGTTTAAAAAAATTGAAATAATGAAGTAATGTATTGAATAATAATTGACAAATAATAAATACATCATAAATATCATATTTATAATATAAAAATATAAATTCGATCATTATTTCCAAATTTGAAATGTGGAAATGGAAGAACGAACGACATTGGTTTGCGAGGTGGTAGTCCACCATACAAACGAATGATGATTGTGTATCTTGTTTGATGTAATTGTATGTGATTGTAGGTCTAAATCTTAATGTAACAATATAAAAATATACATAGGATACTAAGTTTATTATATAATCATTTAATAATAATTATTTGTGTGGATAATGAAAATAAAACAAAAGATCTTGTTGGAGAAGGTTACCTATTCTTTGGGTAACTCCTTTTTGTTTTCACCAAAGGGATTATTTGGTTGGATTTATGCCCAAAGAGATGATTCTTGGATGAATTTAAAGAGGTTGGGAGGATATTTTGGTATGTTTTTTATGATCCAAAGTTCCTGAGAGGTGTGAGGATGGGGGAAGGATATGAGGCCATTTATAAGTGGGGAAAAGGACACATTAGGTATTTTTGAAAATATTTGAGTGATCTCTACATTTTACATGTCCCACAAGGGTTAATAATCAACCATTATAGATCCATGGAGGTTTAATGATATACATATGTCTAGATAATAATTTTTATACAAGTTTAGGGTCATTTTTACACCTTAGATTCTTTGTTTAGTCATTAATTGATCTTGTTTTACCTTAATCACTTTAATTAATTTTAATTACTTTCACTAATATTTTTGGTCAAAAAATAAGTTGAAATTATTATATATTATATATTATGGTGAATGAAAATATGAAATCCATTTTTTCAAATTATAATCATATAAGTGATAAAAATTAATTAAAAATTAATCTCACAAGCGTGTCACGATAATGGGTTTTTTAAGGGAAAATGTTTAAATGTTTGGAATGTTTTAATGATAAATTGGTTAAAATGAACTAAATTGGGTTTCTTTATGTACAATTTATCTAATAATACTTTAAAACCGAATTAAAATATAATTTAACACTATAAATAAATTAGATTAAAAAGATTTTTTGAATTAAAATTCAGTATTTTTCATTATTCATCCAAAAAAAATCATAAAAATACCAAATATTAACACTAAGATAAATTTGGAATTATTAATTAAAAATTTATTTTATTTTATTAGATTCAATTTCTGAAATATTCTATTATTAACCTTATTATTGTTCACATAAGTACATATAAAGCTGTTCATTTGAGAAAATAGTATTTTCAAACATATAAAGACTACCAAAAATTATATGTTTTATTGTCAATATTTTTTATTTATATAAAACCATTATAAATAATATTTTATAACTATTCAATACTATTAATATTACTAAGTTTAATGGATATGTTATAACTATCTTGTTTAAAAAATTATAATAATAAAATGTTGTTTTATAAAAACTCAATGTTGTGCGGAACACAGTCCAAATAGGTTTTTCATATAGTACAATCTTATCTTGGGGTAGCATATAATGAAATATTAACTTGGTGTACCAAGAAATTATATACATCAATGAAAATTAATTTATTCAGAAAAAATGTTTTTAAAAACTCAGGGTGTTACACTCAAAATGTTTGTTTTGTATACAAGAGGAACTAACGGGAATAAAATAAAAAAAGGAATCCAAATAGAGTTCAATATTAAAGGAATTCTTTCGATGGTCACTATTTTTTGTGTGGAAGATTTGGGAAAATTTATAAATATTTATATTCAATAATGAATATTAGTGTACTGAAATAGATCTAAAATGGTAGTAAGTGGAAGATCAAGGAATTATCAAATGAGTTAAAAATGCAGAATTGATTTACAGCTCTGTAAGATGATGTTATCCCATTAAACTATAATGAAGATAAAAAATATCATTCAAATTCAAGTATGAAGTCAAATATATGGATAAAAAAGAAATGATCTGAGAAAGTATTGTTTGTAGAAATTTACTTCAAATCATAAAATCACACTGAAATATGGATAATTGATAATGGATGCACCTCCCATATGATAGGAAATAAAGATCTGGTGATAGGAATCAAGTTTGACAACGAAGATATTGTCAGATTCGATAATGATGAAGTCCTGAAGATTATTGGTTCAGGAAAATCCATGTTTGGGGGAAAAGATATAAGATGTGATTATGTATTAGTTGTTGAAGTCCTTAGTAATAATTTACTAATTGTCATTAAAAATGTGACTCAGAGAAACCTATTTGATTTACCAAGAATTTGTGCATCAACAAGGTAAAATATGGTGTAGTTTTTTCAATGAAATTTCATGAATGGAAATATCTACCTTGTGATTGGAGAAGAAGATATGTACTTTTTGTCTAGGGAAGAATAAAATAGGTTGTGGCATAAATTTATTAGTCATCTAATATAACCATACTTGGAAGATCTTGTAAAATGTAATTTTAATCATAGTCTCCTTAGTTTATCATGTGATCATACTCATACATGTGATTCTTATCAACATTCTAAGATCACTCCAAATACTTATAAGGAAAAAGAGGAAAGGTCAACGAGAGTGGTTGAACTCGTTTATATTGATGTTTGCGGACCTAGTTCACCAAAATTTAGTGATGGGAGGAGATATTATGATCTCTTATTTTTTATTTTAGTAGCATGGCATGGGTTTCGATTATCACCCACAAGTCTAAGGTGTTCAGTTGAATAGTACATTGTTGAAGGGAAGTTGAAAAGATGTTGGGTCTAAAAATATGAAAGTTTCAAACAGATAATGGAACATAGTTCACAAACATCCAAGTGTAGGATTATCTTTAGAAATATGTGATAAGGAACCATGTATCAACATTGATAACTCCTTAGTAAAATGTAGTGGTTGAGAGAAGAAACTTAATTTTCAATAACATGTCAAGAATGATTATCATTGAGAAATAACTTCCATATATGTTTTTGAAAAAATTGTTGTTAAATTCAGTCTAAATTTCTATCAGATTCTTATTATGTACAAAGGAATAAAATACTCTATGTGAGTTATGGTATGGAAAGAAGTCTACATTGAAGTACTTTCGATTCTTCAAAAGTAAGTGTTTTATTATTAATAAGTAGAAAAACTATAAGTTTGAATCTTATGGAGATAAAGGGATATTTCATAGCTACTCAATAAAAAAAAATCATATATATTCTTTAAAAAACACTATAAAAAATATTAGATTGAAATAATGTTGTTGTAGTGGAATATGAGAATAAAATTCTATAAATCCATTAATACTGTTAGGATGATAGTGATGAAGAGATGAGTAGATCAGGGGAGTTAAAGTACTTGATAAAGATTTAAAAAATATTCAAATATTGAGAAGGATAAAAGTAGACATGTATCTTCATAGAAACTAAAGAGTCAAGCATAAATTGACAAACAGAACATCATCGGTGATCAGGCATTGCTAGTTCAAACAAGCAGAATAGAGTGTCTGTAGAAAGCATCCTTTCTATCTTAAGTAGAACCTAAATTTTTTTGTAGAAGCATATATAGATGAAAATTGGGTTCAAGTTATGAATTAATATATTAACCAAATATAAAAGAATCAAACTTGAAGGATTATTTCAAGGCTGATAGAAAAGAATTTCATCAGGACCAAATGGGTCTTCCAAAACAAACATAATGAATCAGGCTTGATAATTAAAAATAAAGAACAATGAGTTTGCAAGGGATACTCCCAAATTAAGGGAATCGATGTTTGTGATACATTTTCACCTGATTAATGGTTATAAACTATTTTCCTATTCTTATCCATAGTAGCACAATGAAATTTTAGAGTTTTCCATATTGATTTCAAGTTAGTATTTATGAATGGGGTTCTAGAATAATAAGTGAACATCGATCAAACAAATGTTTTTTTGGTCCATGAATTTGATAAAAAAAGGTTTTCAGCAGAATAAGGCATAATATGGGTTGAATAAGGAACCAATAGAGTGGTATTTGAAACTTGATAATTAAATTAAGAATCTCAATTTTCAACATACTGGATTTGATTATATTATCTATTTCAATAATGAGAGTGATAAAATGATGATGGTGCTTGTGTGTGTGGATGACATAATCTTTTGTGGATTAAATGAATCATAGTGGAAACAATTCTCAGAATTCATGAAATGTGAGTTTGAAATTTGAATGATAATTGAACTGATATTTTTCTATGGTTTATAGGTGATGTAAGGAAGGAATGACACATTAATTTCTCAATAAAAAAAATATACTAAAGATGTTCTCAGAATATTTGGAAAGGGTACTGTAGCAGTACTATAATGGTAAGAACCCCTTAATTATACATGAAAAATAGGGGTTCAAAACCCATTGGGAGCAGGGTACTGTAGCAGGTTGTAGAATACTATAGTAGCGATGACATTTTAGCAATGGCAGACACTGTAGCAGTGGCATGTCACTGTAGCGGTGGCAGGGTACTGTAGTACTGGCGGGTATTGTACAGTACTATAACAGCGTGGGTACTATACCAGGACTATTCATAGAATGGGCCTTGGGCCGGAAAATGGGCCTACAGGCCATGTAATGGACTAAATGCCCACTGGGCCGTCGGGCAATGTAATGGGTCACCCTCTACCCAGTTAAAGAGGTCTTTTCTTTGCTTTAATAATAAATGAGGCTTCGACCCCAAACATTAAAAAAATATTTTGAATGGGTAATTCCAAGGATATGATGACTCTAGTGTATAAATTGATTGAACATTCATGAGATGATAAAGTAAACATGGTTAATGTCATAGAATATAATCTGGTCATTGGTACTCTATTTTACTTAAAAATTACATGACTCGATATTGTTTTTGACAAATTCCATGTTCTGTGATATCAATGTAATCCTAAATAAACTCAATTACCTGTAGTGAAAAGAAGAGATTGATATATCAAGTTTATGGTCGATATATAACTTTTTATAATGAAAAATATCAACAAGTGTTATTGGGATATAGATATACATATTTGGATGATTCAGTAGATGATAGAAAATCAATTCTGGGTGGTGCATTCTATCTTGTTATATTGTGTATTTATTTTCTAGGTAAGAAATAATATTTTATTTCATTGAGCATCATAAATGATAAATATAGTACAACTACTCAAGATTTCATGAATTTATTATGGATGAAGTAGTAGCTTGAAGATATGTGATTTGATATAATGTCTCTAATCAGAATCCATTATGATAATTCATGTTTTATAAATCATAGTAAAAATCCAATCCAACACTCATGTACGAAGCATGCTAAAATCAAGTATCATTTTATTAAGTAAAAGGTATAGCATGGGCTTCTAAAGTTGCAGTATATGAATATAGAACTACAGGTTGTAAATATTATGATAGACTCATTTCCCAAAGAATTATTTGAACATCATCGAATGGATCTTGGAGTTTAGTTGA
This sequence comes from Viscum album, assembly GCA_963277665.1. Taxonomy (NCBI): domain Eukaryota; kingdom Viridiplantae; phylum Streptophyta; class Magnoliopsida; order Santalales; family Viscaceae; genus Viscum; species Viscum album. Next base: position 498,546,509 of record OY728132.1, read on the forward strand.
CTCTGTACGCTTGAAAAAGTGTGGATGTGGGACCCCCATCTCCCCAAGGTATGGTGTGTTCTTCCCTATGTGTCTATATGTGTTATTTATCATTTTGAAAACCTAAAATAAGTTACCTTTGGGTTTATTGAAAAACAAGGGAAATGTATCGATCCAAATAGGGGGAAAATTTTATAGGGTGAGCAGCAATAAAAGGGGAGTTTTAATTCTACAAATGATAAAGCAATTCTTATAATGTATATAAGTCATGAGATAAGTTCATGATTCTACCATTTGAAAATATGTGGATGAAAAATATTGTCTTCTCATATACCATGTGATGTGTTACAATTGGTATCAAGGAATTTTCATCAAACGGTATTGAGAACAAAGTGACTCATTGATAAAATTTTCATGTTACTCTTGTTTCTCACACCAAGAATGAATTATGTGGGCTTAGAGTAGGAGTTTAGTAAATCCTTGATCACTATTTAGAGTTTCAAGATGTGAATTATGATAGAATATAGATGATTTAAATGTGATATCAGTAATCTAGAAACAGAATATTGGTATCATTAGGTGATGTGTTATCGAAAAATCCAAGGGGGGAGATTGTTGAGAAAAAATACCTCAAGGAGGAAGAGCAGTATTTTTGGGATGATTGTGCTTGTTGAAAAAAATATGGATGATAAGGTTAGTTGTGTAATTCCATCATGTTTTTTGAAAAATGGTGTTGACAAAGCCCTATTACATAGTAATGGAATATTTGGAAGGGTTATATGAAGTTTCACATACAAGGTGGTGATGTTTCCTAGTATTTTCCAAAAATTTAGGGTTCAAAATTTAGAGGAAGGAAAAAAGGAGTTTTTGGAAAATGAACAATTTTTGTGTAAACATAAAAGTTTCACAAAAGGGTGAACGTATTTATTAAAGTTTCATTAAATTGAATACTTTAGGACACTTCATCAAAATGTAAGAAAGGATAGTGGTTCATATAAGTTCTAAAACATCACAAAAATTTGTCATTGTGTGATACATTAGAAAGTTGTGTGATCCGATGAAATATAGATACATGTGTGAGATGGTGATGAATTGTGCTCTAAAGGTGACATCATAACATTTAAGTTGAGAGTATAAGTAAATTTACATACATAGTTCAAGGCATGAAAGTTAGTTGCATGAAGGTCTGGAAGCCTCTATAAATAGGTGGATTTCCCCCCCAACTCATTCAATAAGAAAATCCTTATAGAATTACAGGGATCTGAATCTCATAATATTTTCATGGAGCTATTTCTTTCATAAATAAATGACTCAAACATCAGTTTAATGTAGAAAGGGGACTTGTGTTCATAAGACCAAGTGAATTCGATAACAATCCAAAATTTATGTAAAAGTTGAGAGTTCTGTGTTGTGATGAATAGTTTCATGAAGTTCATGTTTCATGAAAAAACATAAAAGTTGTGTGAAAATTACTAGAGTTGTGCTAAAGTCATAAAAAGGCTGCGTGAAAGCCAAATATTGTGTGAACCTGTAAGGATTTTCACAAAATTTATGTGCTAAATAGGTATTCATCAAGTGGTTGAAATTAAATATTCATTATGCACCAAATGAGGTGTAAATAATATTGATTCAAGTGATAAAAGGGGAATATTTTGAAGTAGTATTGAGAACACTTCAATTGAGAAATCAGTGAGCTTTATAATTTTGATTGGTAGTGAACCAACAGGGACAGTGAGTCTACTCTGAACTTTGTAAAATCAGTGAACTTTGGTGGATTTGGTATATAGTCACATTGTCTGTGTATGATCCTTGGACGTATCCCAGTATAGGTAAACCAAGAAAATTTTTTGTGTCTCTTACATGTTTTCATTTTTGTTCATAAATTGCTATTGTAAAGGGAGATAAGAGTGTTTTTTATGATAAAACAAGATCCAAACTGGATGTTTTTTTAATCTACCATTCCCTAATTCACCCCCCCCCCACCCCACCAGGGTATTTAACCTGGTTTTCCTCATAGTTATGAAAAAATTAATAGTATTGACTATGAAGAGACATTTTATCTTGTAGAAATAATAAATTCCATTTAGATATTTCTTTCCATTATAACTCATTATCATATAGGATATATCAATTGGATGTTAAAAAACTAACCTTTATTGGGATTAAGTTGAAGATGTGTATATGATACAACCTAACGGTTTTGAAGTTCTAAATTATCATTCTATGTTTTATAAGTTGTAATGTTCTATTTTTTGAATGAATAAATATTATTGAAGTTTGAACATTAGGTTTGATGATTTAATCAGATATTATGGTTTGATCAACAATGGGAATGGTTATTGTATATACAAGAGGGTTAGTGGGAGTGTTTTGGTATTATTAGTGTTGTATTTAGATGATATAATAATCATTAGAAATGATTTACCAACTTTACATTGTATAAATATTTTGTTGTGAAAGTGCTTCTCAATGAAATACATGGGTTAAAATGAATGCATTCTTTATATGGAGATCTATAAATATAGATAAAATAGGTTGCTTGGACTGAGGTAAACACTTATTTTGGTAAATTGACAAATATTTTTATCATGGAGAACACTAGGAATGGGTATTTACCCATGTTTTATGGAATTAATCTTAAAATATATAAGGTCTTTGTAAATAGTTAGAAATGATGAATATGATTTCTTATGTATCCTTTATAGGATATATCATTTATTTCATGTTATTTACTCAACCAGATGTTTATTATGCTTTGATCATAAAAAGTGGATACCAATCCAATCCTTTTAAGAGTCACTAGATTTCCTTAAATAATATACTTACGTACTTAAGAATAAGTAAAGATAAATTCATTGTATTTAGAGGCGAGGATGATAACGGTGTAAAGAATTACACAAATTAATTTTTCCTAACCATCAAGGATAATATGATATCTCAATATGCTTTCATGTTTTTCATAAACATTGGAGCTATAAGTTGAAAACTTTTCAAATAAGACACTTTGGAAGTCTCAATGAAAAATTCAGAGTATATCAATACACCAAATGTTGCAAAAGGAGCACTTTAAATCAATAAGTTCATTATTGAACTTGAGTTGGTTCTTATAATTTAGGGATCAATTTATCTCTATAGTGAAAAAAGTAGATATTTCTCAATGTTAGAGTTGGTTCCCTGTAACCAACTTCTTCTATACTTTATATTACCTATATATTCATAGACTTGAATATTAATAAATACTTTATTGCATATTTTTTATTATTCTATGTGAATTTAATGCAATAATATCCTATAATATATGTTTCATTAATAAGGCCATAGAATTTCCCTACTATGATGAGAACCTTGAAATGCTATGGAGATATAATTAAAATATATGTATTATGTTCATAAGATTTCATCTTATATGATAAATATGATGCAAACTATAAGGTGTCAGATACTCATAAGATTAAAATACTTCATCTCATGTAGTTAGAACTTAGTAATCTCTAATATCAGAGATTATGAGAGCCAACCCACTATTAATTATTTTATATGTTTTGTATCATTGGTTATTCATGTATGCAAGTATGTGTAATTTTCACGAACCAGCTCGAGTACCCTGGTAACCTGATAACCAATCCGACCCTAACATTGGGAAATCTCAAACCCTAAGGATCAATGACTTTCACCTTTAATCTTAAAAATTGAATGTGGGAATGATTTTTCCATTAAAAATGTTGAATTAGAAAATAAGATAGTATGCATATCAAAAGAAACTCCACTTGGAGTAACGTACCAGAAGACAAACAAGAATAACAGCCCAAATTACTACAACCCAAATCTACCAAAAATTGGAAAACTTTCCAAGTCCCAACTCATACGCAAATCACCAAGTCCACGGTTAAATAGTTAGAACCACCTCCAAGAGATCTCTTTCCCTTACTCAATCCTTGAAAAAGATAATCTAAAAACACCTGAAGGCACAAGTAGGGTGTGATCCAAATACCAGTAAGGTTTTACCAAATATTCTATAACAAGATTAAAATATTAAATTAACTAGGAATGTGATTTAAATTTTCAAATAAATAGGTTTGGCATTCCTAAAATCATATCTAAACAAATAATTATTTTTTATTTAAAATGATGGAAATACATTTCACATGATGGAATTTTCCTTTAAACAAAGGGTTCTTTATACAAATGGAAATTTTCACAAAATGTCTTAAATAAAAACAGTTAAATAATAGAGTTTATATAAAATCTCAAGGCATGTAAAATAGTCTATATCAATAGAAAATACATTTGAAATAAAAAATTTTAAATAAATGGTCTTGTGCCAAATAGGTAAGATATTTCCAGGCTATAGGGACCCAACACTGTGAATACAGTAAAGTATGTCCATACACCCCTTTGGGATTAAGTAAAAGGGGAATCATCAATGTCATATAAGGAATGGGATATGCTGATATGATGTTTTATAACATTGTAAATCACATGGTGTTGTCCAAATAACACACTAACTACCTAAGTATTTCATGTGCTCTAGTACAAACAATAATGGGAAATTTATTTCAAGACTTATTAAAATAAAATTATGTCTCATTTTCCATTTCAATATGCCAATATTCCCCTCAAAATTAATAATGGGTTTTTAATAAAAACATTCCTTTTCAAAAATATGAAACCACTGTCTTCCCATCAAAACCATTTTTTATCCATTTTCACAAATATAAATTTGAAATCAATTCATTCAATTTCATCACAAACCCCAAATTCACTGGAATTAGTGTTTTTCTCAATTTCTTATAAATCCACAATTTAATTCAATAATTAAAATTTCAAATAATTTTCATCCATTTCATAAACACACCCCAATTCAATAGAATTAGTGGTTTCCCCAATTTCATTCCAAAGCGAATCAAAACCCCAATTCACTAGAATTTATTTTTTAATAAAATGATTGAAAGTAATTTATTCAATTTAATTAATTACACTTTAAATCAAATTGAATATAAATTAATCAATTTAAGGTTAACTAAATTGGCAACCAAAGAAGTAAAAAATCTTACATCCTCATAGAAACAAAACACCTGCAACGAAACACACCAACAAGAATGAAGACATACAAGATCTTGGTACCCAACCTAGAAACGATATTCAACAACACAGGGCTTAGATCTATCAAACTCCAAGGAAGAAATAGATAAAGAGATAGAGAGGCATGAAAAAATCTTACCCAGAAAGGCACAATGTGATCTCCACAATGATCTATCGCTGAAAAAAAAATTAGAGGGTTGGAGGCTCCCAAAATAACCAGGGGAAGGCTCTATGTCAAGAGTAAGGAAGTGTGGAGGAATAACCAAATATAAATATTCTAGAATTCCTATTTAAAAACAATCATATGGACTTTACATGACGTGTAACCCAGTTACACAAAGTTTAATTTCTTTTTCTTATAATCACATGAAAAACCTGTCACTTTTAATAAAAAATAGTATTTATTTTCATTTAAGATTTACACATCGTGTAACCATACTATACGGTTTTTAATTCTATAAAAGTCAATAGAATATAAAAAATTCATGCCAAACATTCCAAAAAATATGTGACCTCACCATCACAGGTATCCTATCAATTACTTCTATACCATACCTAGTAAATAAAAAATAAAAACCATGAAATGTTTTGAAACATACCTATCATAAGAGTAATGGAATGTTATAACCTCCCCACTATGAAAACATTTTGTCCCTAGAAAGCCTATGAAGATGGTTATATTCCAAAAAGATGAGGCCACTACTTTCTCATCAGTGCTTTCATCTCTCATGTCCCATGAGAATTAGAACTATTCTTCTATACAACATGAACTAAAGGTATCATCCTTCTAATGAATTTCGTAGTTTCAGAATCAACTATCTTGATTGTCTATTTAGTTATAGATAAATCAAGTTCAACTTCAAGATAACACTAGCTTAGAATACAATATGGATCAGATAGATACTTTTGGAAATGAGATACATGAAATAAATTATGCATTGATGTCATCTATAGTGGTAGTTCCAAATGATAAGAAACTTTCCCCACCTTCTCAATAACCTCAAAAGGTCCAATAAAATGAGGATAAAGCTTCTCTTTCCTCCCAAGCTGTCAATGACCTAATCAGGGTGAAACTTTCAAGAACACTATGTCACCAACTGATAAATCCAAATCTCTATGGTCATGATTAGTAGAATATTTATATCAGCTCTGTGATTTCAACATCCTCGGACGAATAAAATGAATCATTGTTGTCATCTTTTACACCAAGATCAGTCCAACCAAGGAACTATCACTAATATACGACCAACACAATGGATATTTACAATTCTATCCAGAAAAGGCCTCAAAAGGATCCATCCTAATTGTAGAATGGTAACTATTGTTATAATAGAACTCAACCAACCCCAAATGATAATCTCATGCTCCACCAAAGTCGATAACATAAGAATATAGAATATCCTCAAGAATTTGTATAGCTCTTTCTATCTGGACATCCTACCTTGGATGGTATGTAGTTCCCAAATGGACATAAGATCCCAGTGCCTCATGAAAGCCTCTCCAAAAATAAGAAGTTAACTGAGGATCCCTATTAGAGACTCTTGTAGATGTAACTCTATGAAAATGAACAATCTCTTTCACATAGAGATTTACCAACTCCTCAACTTCGGTTGTATCATGAATGTGTAAGAAGTGATCTAATTTCTTCAGCATATTGACATAACCCATATCAAATTATTCCTTCTATGGGTATGTGGAAACCCGACCACAATGTTCATAGAGATCTCATCCCACTTCCAAGTAGGGACCAGAAGTGGCTAAAGTAAAACAGAAGGTTTTTGGAACTCATCCTTAAAATGTTGTCATGTATAACAAGGAGAAACAAACTCAACAATGAATCATCTGATACATGGCCACTAGAACTACCTCCACATGTCATAGAACATATTCATGGTTCCTGGGTTAAATTCCCACTGTGAACTATGGAAATCCATCATCATATCTTTCCTTATCAAAGACGGTACAAAAAAATGATTCTGATAGCATAGAATGTAATCTTTAGAGAACATTGTGAAAATATCTCCCCTACATAAAGAGAGTCTCTAATTCTATGGAAATATTTATCAATCTACTACTCCTAAAGAATCAATTCGAGAAGAGTGGATGTCAACTGAACACTGGCCAAATAATATTCAACCCCTTTCTTCTAAACTTTAATATGAAAATGTGAAAAGAGATTCATCAAATTACACTCTTTTGATGATTGTTTTATTACTTGGGTCAGAAGTTTAAAACTCAAATCATTTTCAATGAAATTAAATTTTCCTAGGGTATAGGCAACATCAAAATCGAAATACTATAGGTATTACACCCATCACCTCTAGTGGAGATTTAAATATTTTTGAGAGAAGATATAACTCAATCTCTAGTGGTGAAAATACATGATAAACCTTTCTATATAAAGGTAATGCTGCCAAATTTAATTTGTGTGCATCATAACTACTAGTTCAAGGTAATGGATCAAATAATTCTTCTTGTTTGGACTAAGATAATGAGATCTATAAGAAAAAACATTATTACCCTGCATAAGAACATAGCCCATTTCTGGACCTGATGCATCACAAATGACCACATAGCCTTTCTCGGCATCTAGAAGAGTCGACACTGGCATAGCTTTCAGAAAATGGTTTATCTCAACAAAAGAATTATCAAATTTCTTATCCTAAGAAAAATTTACCCCCATCTATGTTTGTGCAGTCATCAAAGAATCCAACTTCGAGAAGTCTTTCATGAATAGATGATAATATATGGATAATCCCAAGAATATCTAAATCTTAAAGACATTATGTGGTAGTTACTATGTTATAACAACCCTCACATTCTTATGATTGATTGATATTACTTATTCTGACACCATTTTTCTCAATAACTTCACTTCCCAAATTAAAAAATAACATTTAGAAAGCTTGGCATAAAGTCGTTGATTTTTTAGGAAACTCAGAACTGTTCTTAGATGATGCACATAATCCTACAATGAATTAGATTAAATGAGGATGTCATCCACAAAGACTACCAAAAAGGTATCTAGGTACTCCTGGAAAATTATTTTCATCAAGTCCATTAATACTTTGGGATCATTTCTTAGACCAAAGGGTATGACAAGTTACTCATAATGGTCATACCTACACTGAAAGGTAGTTTTCATAATGTCATACTCTTTTATCATTAACTGATGGTAACCAGATCTAAGTTAGGTCTCTAAGAACCAATTCTCTCCCTTCAACTGATCAAATAGATCATCAATTCATGGAAACAGATATTTTTTCTATGGTCACTTGATTGATCTTTCAGTAATCAATGCAAAGACAGAGCAAACAATCAGCTTTTTTAGCGAAGAGAATAGGCACCTCCCAAGGTGAAACACTTGGGTGTCTAAATATTTTCTCCGAAATATCATCCAATTGGGAATTCAACTCTTTAATTTTAGTTTTTTTCATGTGGTAATAGGGGATAGAAATAGGGTGAGTACCAGGAATCAATTCAATGGAAAACTCAAACTCCCTTACTAGCAGAAAACCAGAGAAGTCAGAAGGAAACACGTTGGGAAACTTGATGAGAACTGGAGGGAGATCAATGCTCAAAGATTCCCAATCCAGAAAAAAGGAAAACACAAATATCACTTTCCTTAACTCTGGATAAGAAGGTTCAGATATTCCCAACCTTGGGTCCCATTCTTCTTAAGAGACAGGGCTCACACCACTAGGTGTAGTAAATAAGACCTATCAAAGATAACAATCAATCATGGATTTATTAGCAATGAGTCAATCCATATTGAATATGAAATCAATAATTTTCATGTCAAGAACCAAAAAATCCAAGAAATATCAACATCTAATACAGATAAGACACAAGACAGACTACGGAGACCCTACTCTCTCTTTGTACCAAGGGGTGTAGTAATATCCATTGTACAAGATAAAGGATCCATAGGAATATTTAGAAGATTAACAATATGGGTTTAAATAAAAAAATGAGATGCACCAGTATCAAATAGAGTAGTCACTAATGATGAAGTTATAGTAATAGTACCGCTCACAGTTGATGGACTCATATCCACTTCTTATGAAGACTCTTCTACTATGCGAAAAAGATTCATTCCAAAGGAATCTGGCTGGAACCCTTTTTCACATGAAGCATCTGATTTCCCCATAGTTTTATGAGGATATGATGATCACATTCCACTACACATAGTGTAATAAATATGGAAGAATTTCTAAAAGTTCCATGAATGTATGAAGGAGGCATAGTTCTTAGGTTCCTCAGTTCAGAACCTCTTTGAATTTCATGTCTTTCCACATTGGTAGAAAATCAAAGTACCTCTTCTAGGTACTTCAGGAGTTCTAGAATGACCTTGTTATCAAGAAATTCTACTAGAATCATCATGATTACACTTTACATTAAAGGAACTCATGATTCCACTGGTAGAAAAAGAAACTTTTGATAACCCTAACGTTCTATCTAGGTCCCTTTCTACCATAATCACTCTATCCAAGACATCAGCATACAAGCTGAGAATGAACATCCTGAAGAAGTCCCAACTCAAACTTTCGAGCCTCAATCTTCTCATTTGATATAACCTCAAGTGTGAAATTCATGATCTTGGAAAAATGGTTTGCATACTCAATCAGGGTCCTATTATCTTTCTCAAGTTTTATTAACTCTATAAACTTAGACAAAAAGATTTATTCTTGATAGAAATGGTCGGTTAAAAGAACTTTGAATTCATTCCACTCTAAGCCCTTATGATTCCTCATTGTTTCCATCATGTCCCACCATCTCCTACTCAGTACTTCTAGCACAAAGGGGTCACACTTCACCTTGATTTTGTCGGGTGTGTCCAAAAACCCAAACAAATGCTCCAATCTACTCAACAACTCCTTAGACTCTTGAGGATCATTTGATCCTTTTAACAGTTTTAGATTCTAGTAAAGTAACACTTGAGAACAAATCTTGAGAACATACCTTCTAGGTTCCACAGTTGGAGCCTAAATGGGAATTATTGGGGATGCATGTCTCATAGCTTGGACAGTTCGCACAATCATATATACTAGGTGCAAGTCCACAAGAGGATTCACTCAATGTGGTTCTACAATAACTTCCTCCTGGATCCGATTTTCACATATTCTCATAGGCATGATTCTACACAGCATCAGAAGACAATAAGAATACATTAGATAACACTCAAACTGAGAAACAAGAAAATTAATCACAATAGATAGAACAAATAAGATTTGGACCTCAACCTATCCAAATAAAAATAGAAAAAATACTTGAACTAATCCACAAGATGCCTTTCCCTAACCACCCATAGTGACTTAAGGTTAATTGCAGTGAGAGTTGGCCATGAACTCAATCAAAACTACCTTATATGTCCCAGAAATATTTCACCAATGCCAACTGACTTCAAGACAAAATCTCAACCTGGACCTCTCATACCACTTTGTCACAAACCAGCCTGGGTACCCTGGTAACTCAAAAACCGAGCTGGTCATGACATAGCTCAAAGGTCATTTCTAATCCCTACATGTGAGAGACTAGCACCTATCATCATACAAACTGAAAGTTCAAATGATTTTTCCACTAAAAATGAATAATTATGAAACAATACATTATTCATATCGAAATAAAATCCACTGGGAGTAACATACCATAAGTCAAATAGGCATAATAACCCAAAGTATTACAACCCAAAAGTAAAAAAAATAGTAAAACAACCCAAGTCCCAACTCATACATAACTTACCAAGTCCATAGTTCAAAAACTAGAACCACCTCCAAGATATCCATTTCCCTTGCCCAAACCTGGTAGAAGATAATCTAGAAACATATGAAGTCACATGTAATGTGTAAGACAAATCCCAATAGGACTTCGCCAAATATTCCATAACAATATTTAAATATTAAATTAACTAATAATGTGCTTCAAATTTTAAAATAAATAGTTTTTGAATTCAAAAAAACATATTTAATAAAATCATGATTTACAATTTCAAATGATGGAAATACATTTTACATTATGGAATTTTACTTTAAAAAAATGTTTCTTTATATAAATAGAACATTTCTTAAAATGGATTAAATAAAAAAATTTATATAAAATATTTTATATAAATTCTCAAGTCATGTAAAATATTTTATATGAATAGGATATAAATTTTAAATACAAACAATAGGGAAACATGGTCATGTTCCCAATAGGTACGATATTTCTAGGATATAGGGACCCAACACTATGAATATAGAAAATTATATACATATTCCCCTTTGGTTGAAGGAAAGGGAGACTAATCACCATCACCTAAGGAATGGTATGTGCTAATATGTTGTTTCATAACACTGTAAATCATAAGGTGTTTTCAAAATAAATCATTGACTACCTAACGCTTGCATGTTCTCAAGTATAAACAATGATGGAAAATTTATTTCAAGACTGCCTAACATCCAACTAAGTCCCATTCTCTATTTCAATATGACAATTTACCTTTACAAATCATAACATTTTTTTAATCAAAAACATGACTTTTCACAAATATGAAACCACTAAGTTTCTATAAAAATCATTTTTAAGCCATTTTCACAAACAAGAATTTGAAATAAATTCATTGAATTCCATCGCAAACCCCCAATTCACTAGAATTGGGGTTTTTCTCAATTTCCTATAAAATCCAAATTTCAATTCAAAAATTTAATTTTCAAATTATTTCCATAAATTTCAGAAACACACCCCAGTTCACTGGAATTGGGGGTTTTCCCAATTTCATGCCAAAGCGAACCAAAACCCCAATTCACTAGAATTGAGTTGTTAATAAAATTATTTAAAGTAATTTATTCAATTTAAGCAATTTCACATTAAATAAAACTGAATCTAAAATAAGAAATTTAATGTTAATTAAATTGTCAACCAAATATGGAACCACCTACCTTCTTCATAGAAACACAATACCCACAAAAAAACCATCCAAAAAGAACAGAGTCACATAAGATCTAGGAACTCAAACTAGAAAAAAGATTCAACAAAACGTGTCTTAGATCCATCAAACTCAAGATTTTCCATAAAACTCTAAGGAAGTAATAGAGAAAGAGTTAGAGATACATAAATAACGCTTACCAAGAAAGACACGTTGTGATCACCATAATGATCAATAGAAAAATAAAATGTCTGAAGGGGTTAGAGGCTCCCAAAATCACCTAGAGAATTCTCTAGGTTGAGAGAAAGGTATTATGGAGGAAGAATGAAATAGAAATCAGTCAGGATTCCTATTTAAAATTTATCATTTGGACTTTATATGATGTGTAACCCAGTTACATGATGTGTAATTTCCGAGTCCCATAATCGATGAAAAACCTATTGCCTTTTTATTAAAGGATGATTTATTTTCATTTAATATTTACACATTGTATAACCATAATACACGGTGTGTAATTATACAGTAGGATACAGAATGGGAAGAATTAATTCCAAAAATTCCAACAAATACTTGACTTCACCATCATAGGTATCCTATTAATTCCTTCTTGACCCTACCCAGTCAATGAAAAATAAAAACCATGAAAAGGTTTGAAACATACCTTTCAAAATAGTAACAGGATTTTACAGTAATGATTCTCAGAAATAAATATTATTATTAATACATATAATGACTCACATACTTTTATGTATTGAAAATTATTATGATGCCATATGTTTTCAGTGAATTATAATACTTTGGGTGTGTCATGAATGATATGTTATTAATAAATAAGTTAATGAAGGATTTATCCCTTCCATGATTAATGAAGTTTATATCTTGGCCCATTTATTGGAATGGAACCATCAAACTAAATTCAATGGTCATGGTTTAAATTTTTAGGGAAAAATATATTGAGCATATTAGTTGATGTCATGTGTTTGAATCATGCTTGATGAAATATTCATACAAATGAACTATATTGCATGGTTTTAATTAATATGTGATTTTTTATGTTGTAGAATTTATTTCTTCCTCTTGGATGCCTTTACATGTTTCTAGACACTAATATTGGAATTTAGGTAAACCGATCTAATTCCAATGAGGAAGATTCATATAAGGTTCCAGACATACTATTTCTATATATCTCAATTTAATTATATCTAAATTTAATTATTGGAATAAATATTATTCTTTAATCCGTGGAGTAAAATTTATTCAGGATTTAATGATCACAAATATTCTGTCAACGTATTTATGTGTGTGTGGAAAATTAAAATAAATACTTATTCTCAAGACTGTGAATATTATAAATATTTATTTTATTTATTAGATAAATAATATTTATTATTCGAGGTTTGGTAAATTTAGAGTAACTGTTGTCCTAGTGATCAGGCCTAGTGGGAATGATCAATTAAATATCATTTAAATAAATAAATATTTATTTATTTAAAAAATGATATTTATTTTATCCATTATTTTAGCTTATATAGAGTAAATAACAATATTATTATTGTTATTATTATTATTTTATCATTGGGTTTGATATATATTAATAGAATAATAAAGATATTATGTGTAATTATTTATTCCTTAACCTAGCTTTATAAATACCAAGTTATATCATTTCCTATGGTTATATTTTATTTCACACAACACACTCCCTCTATAGATTTTTTTATTACTAGAGAGAAAAATAATTAGTACTCTCTCAAGAACTGAGTTCTTGAACTTTCCTCTTCCTCTTATAAATGAGACAATGAGAATCAATCCTTCAAAGGATTGTGTGGTGATCAAATGAAGTGATGCAAGGTAATTGGTACCATTGTGGTAGCATCCAGAGTACTAGTAGTGATGCTATGAGTTCATATAAGAATGTGTGGATCACTACTAGAGTGATTCTCCTTTGGATCCACTCAATGAAATTATGGTACAATATAATGGAGGTTTGAATGATCAATATTTTTTATAAAGAAATAATTCTTGAGAATGACGTAGTTTTTTAATTAAATTTATTATAAATTTAATCTAAAAATATCCTCTCTCTTGGTTCCAATGATCTTTGTTAATCTATATTAGATTTAATTCATTATCCATGAAGATTATCTTTATGTTAATTGCATATTATTCATTGAAACCTAAAAAATATGAGTTTTTTATGGACTAATAGGTGCTTATGCTACTTCTAGATCCTTCAAGTGGTATCAAAGTGGTCATGTTTAAATTTAGAATTATTTATTAATCATTGATTGTTATGTACATTTAGTATTAGTTTTACATTTTTGATAATTTCTTTCCTTAAATCCAAAAATTGAGATATCTTATTTTCCTTCTTTATTTACATACATATAACAAAGAATGGGTTAAAAAGACGTAAATAATCTATGAAGAACCCATCCATAGGTTCTAAGAATTTTATTGGATAACATGGGATAACACAGTATGTGGCATGATGGTATATTTTATGTAACCATATTCAATACACCAAGATGAAGATTGAATTTAACTTGATTCATCATGCATTAAATCGCATACATTGTCTTTAAATACCATGTATTTACTAGGCTAGGTTGGAACATGGTTTTATAGACTAAACATCATGTAACTCGGTTACACGTTTTGTAGTCTATGCATTTTCATGGTGTAAAATGTAAATAAAAAGATGCATCATGTGTTTATTACATGACATGTGTGATTGATATATATGAAACATAGAAGAAAAATGAAATTTATCTCTTGTACACACCTTATTCTTCATAAATTTATGAATCTAAAATACATTCCCAGTCTCTAGGCATCCATCACACACAAATAGGGAATCTATATACATGGTGTGTAGCTGGATTGAATGCGCCATGTATCCAACCAATTTATGGGGAAAAGTTAAAATTAACTAATAAATCAATTAAAAATAATCATTATATGTGTTTGTGTCAATTAATACTTGTACACACCATGTGATAGGTTTTATCTGTATTGAATTTTTAATTAATTTCCAAATTAAAATTTGGAACTGTGTAATGTGTGTAGGCCTTACACAGCATGTACTTTGTGTGCATTAAAATAAATACATTTTTTATGATATATATGTGGTTGTGTGTCATTTATTGATAGTACACGCCATGAAATTACATTGCATGTCGTATGTGTTAGATTCCATGTGAGTACACAGTGCTCGAAAAATACCATGTTGGGTAGTTCGGGCTGGTATATGTCATATTACCACCAAGTACATGTCATGTACTTGATTAATATTAAATAAAATTATTTTATTTTTATTTTTTAAAAAATTATAATGGATGGGATTATTAAAGACCATTAGGATGGAAATAGAGATAAATTAATTAATTAATTAAGATAATTAATTAATTTTAGGGTGTATATCACATGTAATTTCATATAGTCATTAATATACTTAGGCATGTATTCATAATATGAATCCATGTTACCTAAGGTTAACAAGACAATTGGTATGTGAACCTTCATATTATGATACCTTTCTTACACCTGTCTTGAGAATGAGATAATAAATGGGTGGTTGGGTATGTTATCGATCATGTCATCAGTTCAGTTTGACTAATATAGGATTTTCCCTCTTATATGGAAAGTATGACATCTATTCTCATGATTGAATTGGACTGGGGAACTGCATGACCATACTTGGTTGGGTGACATGGGATTTGAAAAGCTTCTTTGATGAATGACATGGGATGTATTCATTCAAACTAATAAATGTCTTTTATATAATCAATAATGTATTATATAACATATACTATATTGAAATGTTCAATGTATATTGTTCACTCGATCTATTTGAAAACAATATTATATAAGTATTCATGTGTTTTATTAAGATTCATCTTTTAGAAATAATTTTAGTATGGTGATATAAGTGTGTTTGATCGACACTATACCATATCAATTTATATCTTAAGTAGAAATAACATTTTTTTAAAGTTCATTTTTTGTTATAATTATGGATTATAGAATTCATAATTATTTTAAATACTACAAAATCCTTTAGAGTCACGCATAATGTCACAGAATTGGGATTGATTTTTGTATAGAGTGTTTTTATAAAATGTGAGAGTGGTTATAATAATCATATCTAAAGGAACAAATGTGGGGTAGAAATGATTTAGGAAGTTTTTCATAAAGTCTATAAGGATTTAGTGAAATCGGGAGATTATTTAATGTTGTGTACTAAGCACATACCACAGTGTAGTGAAAGTAATCATACATTCATCGGTGTATTCTCATGGAATTTTTTTCCTTTTCATAGTGCTCATGTGAAATGATATATGGCATCATTTTTTTAAATATTCCAATTTGATTATCATTTAAATTTCATATTGAGACACATCACATGATTTTGTTTTGATTAAATGAATGATAAAATGAGTTTCAACATGTCCATAAATCAATGAAGTGGTATCTAAATGGTTTTCCATTTCATAATTTATAAATTTTTAGAACTCTAATAGACCCCTTTATTCAATAAATAGTTTATAAAAATGGAGATTCATAGACCTCATTTGAGATGTTGGAGTTCATTAATTATTGTTTAAAACTCTATTGATCTCTCTTCTCTCTATTTTCCTTTAAAGAGGGGGTGCTAACACGTTGTTGTTGATAAGAGAGTGTTTGGTTATTTCAATGGTTGGTGGATGCCTTTAGGGAAAATAACAGATTGGTTATTGCTAAGGGAACATGATAAAATTCACTGATAGTTAATATTTAAATCATGGATAGTAAGGTGTTATTATTTTATGATTTTCTTATTATATCTTGTTTATTCCTCTCTTAGGTTATCATAACATGGGTTTTATGTTTTCTTCTACTTTATATGGGCATTGAGATTCCCCAAAAACCCCTTCGTTTTTTTGGAGACTGATGACTTGTAAAGGAATGATTGTGAGTTGGTTTAGGGGTTGTATTTTATTTTTGTTATTATAGTGAAAATGTATTCTCAAATGTGTTATATTTTATGAATTTATTTGATGATTGTTATTTATATTTCTATTACACTTTCTCTGTTATGTTTTGATGCATCATATAGACTATCTGAAGGATCCCCTATAAGATCCCAAGTTTGTGTTTATAGGTTTTAGTATATCTATTAAACTCATGGGTCATGTGGAATTTTTGGTGGACTTGAGAATGACCCCTTATATTTATATTTGAGTTAAATTTCTCCATATGATTTTTTATTCCCTCACTACTAGTTGAAATACTATTACATTTGGGGAGGAATGCTTAAGATCATCTGGAATCCCCAGATCAGTCACTATTTCAGTGGATTAGGTCAGGGTGTCACACACCCTTTACACATTTCTTTAAAATATGAGTAAAAAACAACTTTTATAAATCATTTAAATGGAACACATGTTGACTCATTCACCCAATCCCTTAACTAACACCCATTGAAACATATTCAAAACCCCATTATTTAAAAAAAATTAAACAATCCATTAAAAACACATTTTCCTTAAAATTCTATTTCATTCCATTTCTATTTAAATTATATTTAAAGGGTTAAAGCCTCACTTTATTATAAAACTAAATCAAACATTAGCTTATGCCACTATATTTCTAGAGTTGGTTCTCTAGAACCAACTAATTTATCATTTTGGTTACAAATATATTTAGAGAATTGAATATTAATAAACATATTATATAATGATGAGTATTCTTCTATGTAACATTAATGAGATAACTGTAACACCCCAAGATTTTTTATTGTGTAATTTTTAGTTAAATAAATTAAACAAGTTTCGAATAGAGTACATTTTATGTAAAATAAAACACAAACCTAGACTTTTATATAATAACACTTTATTAAAAATGATTAAAACAAATTAAGATGAAATTAAACTAGAAATATCCATCAGTTATAAGAGGGGATAGGCACCAATGGACTCTAGAACAGAAAAATTATAGACATATTCATCTAGATCCACCATCAATAAGAATCCTCTAAATAGAAAACGAGTGATAAAACAAAATAGTGGAATGATAAGAACTATCTTGGAAAATGATAAATTTTCAGATACATAGAATCCAATTTATTTAAAATTTCTTATAAGTATTCTATTTATAAGTAAAGTAAGTTGTTCATTATATTATAGTTGTTGGTTAAAAGATAAGGGAAATAAATATATTAATTTTAATATTTTGTTAAAGTGTACACAATACATATTTCTATATAAGAATATATAGATTATGATTCAATTTAGAATGAATTTATAATTGTATAAATAATACAAAAAGTATCATATTTATAATACTTCCATAACTGATTAGTAAATTTAAGTAAGTAGTTTTGTATACTTTAAAGTAGAATGATAATTTTTGAGTAACAAACTTATAACATAAAAAAAGTTAAAGGAGTTGGTAATTTGTTAATTTAGTTTTAATGTTTATAAATAAAATAAGTTACATGAGAATCAGTCTAAAATTATAAGACCTATTTAAAATTGAATTTAAAAAATATATACAGAGATGAGTGGAGAGGAAAATAATTTCTATTACTTAATATTTTATATTTTATAAATTCATAATAAAAAATAAAAAAAATTATCCAACCATTCTAGGCCAGCAAAGGAACCCTTCAACACACATGTGGTACCCAATTGCGCCAAACATGTAGAGAGTTCAACCCCGTATAGCCTCAGTACTAGGAGGGGAAGTTCGTTCACCTCACATAGAGGAAGAGTATAGGTTGGGATGAGTGCCCTCCAAGCCATGAGTAGTGTTAGAACCAAGGATTTTTTTTGCTATAAATGAAGTATGGTTTGTGTTTTTTGTCAATCCTCTAATGGATGATCAGGGAGATTGTAAGGAAAGGGATCATACAGTTCAATCCATAAGCAGTATTGAAGGTGGCAAAGTTTCTTAGTGTTTTCCAATTTTTTGATCCTCAAAATCAAAAGTTTGATGTTCGAAAATGAATGTTTTTCACATAGAAGTCAATGGTATGAGATTCGAAAAAGAAAATAGGAAAAATAAGGGAACCGCATACCTTGGAACATGGACAGCATACCATGTTCTGGGAATGGTTTGTGGTCGTGTACTTGGCAGTGGGAATGGTATGTGGAACGTTTTATAGAACTAAAATGGTTTGTGGTGACGGTTCATGGTGAAGGTGTGCGGTACGTAGAATGTTTACGGTTTGTGTAATTTTTATTTTTCGTGAAATAAGATTGGTACATGGTGGAGTTTGTACCAAAATCAATGATTCGTTAAATATTGGTTTAGCGGATTCTTCAGATCCATTAGTGCCTATATAAGGAGCATTAATCCCATTTGTTAAGTAGTTGGATTGGAGTATAAAAATTCAGCAAGAAATCTAGTCAAGTCCAAAGTAGTTTGTAGAGAAGAAGACAATATGCAGATAGAACGATCCATGAAAATAAAAACAGTTTGTGAAAGAGAGCGCATTTCATAGAGGAAGCTCCCATAGTACGTGGTGAACCAGGGTGGTACATGGAGCTCTTATGGCACACAGAGCAGGAGTGGCTAAAGGTAGTTCACGAAGGTGGTTCGTGGAGGAAGTTTGTGGAGGTGGAACACAAAGGTGGTTTTTGAAGAGGTGATCTACATACCATACCCTCTACTTAGTATTCGGAGGAGGTAAGGTGGTATGAGGCACACCCAAGGAATCCTAAAAAGAGACCAAATCAGTTTGAAAAATGAATTTTCACAACCTATCAGGGTGTAGGAAAGTAAATTACATATGTAGGTGAAAATGGGTAATCAAAAGAGAATCCATTTATAGTTGAGGATGCATGATTTAATGATAAACCATTGAATAAATCTTCACATCGATAAACTAAGTGGAGATTCTTCCAACATAGTGAGCAAGGGGGGGTTAGGGGAAGTAATCTAAGGGATGCAATGCACTATCCCCAAAACCTTGTAAAGATAGTGCACCTAGAATAGAATGACTATTAAAAACTCTTTTAATCCACAACTTATGAAGATTAGTGGTTTTAGTATGACCGACACACTGTCAGCATATGCCCCTTAGACATAGCCCATAGTGGTGAACTAAGTAAAATTGTTGTGTCATTGCTTTACATGTGATTATTTGTTTTCTACACTTACTCTTCAAATAGTTTTAACAAGTTCCTATAAATGTTGGAATAAGATCAATTAGTTTAAAAGATAAATTGGAAAACTTAATTCACCCCTCCCCTCTTGGGGTGTTCTAGGGTCCTTCAAGTGGTATCAGAGCATAAAGGTTGATGGTGTTAAATTTTTCTAACATTGCTGACATGGAGAATATAGTTAATGTTAGGTACGTTCCTCTATTTTGTGGAAATAACTTTTAAATATACAAGAATATGATGAGATATCATCTAAGATCTTTTGGAATGGATTCCCTTTTCCACTACACAAGGAATACAAGTTAATGATTCAATAGGTGTATCTATGACTGATACAGATAGAAAAATGTTGGAAGCTGATGCTAAAGCATAGAATTCCCTAACTGAAGCTCTATCTGATCAAATATATCTGAATGTGAAAAACTAGAGATTATTTATGAAGGTGGAAGCAAAGTTAAGGAGGTGAAACACTAAGTTTTACACAATAGTTTTTATGATCAGAAGATGAAACATGATGAAAATGCAGATTCTTTCTTCAATTGAATTACTAAAGTTGTAAGGGAAATTTGAGGTCTTGGAAAAGAGATCAAAGACAATTATATTGTAAATAAAATATTGAAAATACTTCCTCCCCTTTATAATAAAAATGTTTCAACTCTTGAAGAAATGGATCTTTCTAAACTTTCTCTGGATGGTCTATTGAGGAGGCTGGTGGCATATGAGATGAGAGTCAAACCATAAGATGCAAAAACTCATGTAAGCAAGTAAATGGAATTCAAATCCAGGGAAAAACTAAAAATCTTAGAAGATAGTGTTGATGAAGATGATGAGTAAAAATAAATTCCCTCTCTCATTTCCAAGAAACTAAATAAGGGAACAGGTAAATTTGAAGGAAATCTACCTCTGTCTTGTTTTATCTATAGAAGAGTGGGTTACATTAACACTAAATTCCCAAGAAAGTTTAATGATAAAGAAAGAGAATATGAATATATTAAAAATACTTAAAAAAGTTTTTTCAAAAGGATAGACTTTAAATCTGGAATGAAATTTCAACGAAATAGTTTTTTTCTATGAAGAAGAAGATGCTAATAATGAACTCTTTCAGGAAGAGGAAGAAAAATTCAAATATGGGAACAATGATTCCATGATGTGTACAATTGAAAAAATCTGAACCATCAAAAGATAAGGTGAATGATAATCAGTTGACCAATGATTACAATCTCAATCTGTAACCTAAGGATGATTTTGTTAAGCTTAAAAATCAATGTAAGAGATGAAATGAGTGGAATGGAATTGTGGAAGAGTCATTAAAATATGTTGACCAGCTTGAAGTAGAAATTGAACGGTTGGAGGAATTTATGAAAGTATAGTCATCAATACTTGAAATTGTAGAATATGTTGTGGAACTAAAATTAGAATTGAAGAATAGGGAAAGGTCACAAATGACCTTACCTCAATACTAGAATAGAATTTCAAAACCATTTAGGGACTTGAAGAAGAATTTTTTACTCTTAGGAGTGAATTCAAAAGTGAATAAAATTCAAAATAAGAAAAGAATAAAATAAAATTTGGAATGCTCTCATGTGTTGAGCTGCTGGAAAGAGAAAAATGTGGTTTTGATGGAGTTGAAATGATTTTGAGTGATCAAAGACCAACATTCATGGGAAATAGTGGAATAGGTTTTGATGTAGAAACGTCAAATGTTACAAATAAAGTGAACTATATTAAAGTCATGTTGAAAGTTGGTCATGATTAAAAGCCATTATAAGTGATGAAAAAGAAACCATTAAATCAAACTAAAATGAGAACTGAAGATTATCCTTGAGCTTCCAAAAATGATAGGAAGCAAAACTTTGTGCCTAAGGAAGGATACATGAGAAGGAATAATAATGAGAAGACATTTCCACTTATTAAATGTCAATTCTGTGACTATCTAGGTCATACGATGTCATATTGTGAAGAGGTAATGAGATATATGAATGGGGAAGAGTAAGGAGTTCAACAAAGGATAACATATTCATATCCTAATTTTAATAGAATAAATTTTCTCTAGGGATATTGTTTTTATTGTTCTAACTTTGGCCATAAAGTTGTGTATTGTAGGCATTGGTGTGAAAAGATAAATTATTACAATGCTCAGAGATGGGTCAATACTCATTAGTCAGATGGTATTTCTATTTCAAATAGGTTTTCTACATTGTAATAAGTGTATGAATATGAAGAAACTGTGTACACAGAAGATAGAATTAAAAATCCATTAGTGTCCTACACTCAATCCAATATCTCATAGAAAGAAAAGAAGAAAATTGAGAAATCTAACCTTGAAGAAGTAACTCTCAAAGATACCAAGAGAAATAGAACTTGGATTCTTGATAGTGGATGTTAATCCCATATGAAGGGAAATGGAGACCTATTAACGAATATCACGAAAAAGTTTGATGGAACAGTGGGGTTTGGTAATGATGGTTCTTTAAAGATTAAAGGATGTGGAAATAATGAACTGGCTAATACCGAGTTGTAGAAGACTAAAGTTATTTATGTGGATGGATTGTGTCACAATCTCTTGAGTGTGAGTTAGCTCTATGACTTAGGTCTTATGGTGAACGTTCAATCAAAATGAATTCACTATAAAGGGAAATACATGGAATTATCTCATGAAAGGATGTATAATAGAAGGAAACTTGTATCAAGTTGATAGTAAAGAAAATATTTGCTACATGGCCATTGAAGAATAAAGAAACTTGTGGCATCGAAGATTGGGACTCATTAATTAGAAAGACATGTAAAAGATATCAATGATAAATATTTTCATGGATACTCCTAACCTAAAGGGTGAACGAGAAAAGGTTTGTGATGCTTATATATGTGGAAAGTTGGTCTGTAGTTCCTATTGGACAAAGAAGAAAAGGGAATCAAATCTTCTTGATCTTATCCATACTTATTTATGTGTCCTGATAAATGTTGTCTGAACTCATGAAGAAAGGCACTTCATTATTTTCATAGATGATTACAGTAGAATGGCATGTGTGACGGTTATTCATAGGAAATGGAAAGTGCTTGAGTGTATGAAAAATTATCACCAAATTGCTGAAAATGAAACTAGATGGATAATAAAAGTTCTATTGTCCAATAATAGGGGAGAATATACCTCAATTGAGTTTAAAATTTACCTAGAGAAATGTGTAATTAAACATTAGGTGGAAGCTGTGAGAACCCCATGGAAAAATGGAGTTGTTGAGTGCCGAAATCGATAGGTGAATAATATGGCTAGAACTATGCGGATTCAGAGTCGTATATCTCTCCATTATTATAAATAAGCCATTAAACTTGCAGTATATATTCAAAATCAAACAGGGCTTTACATGGGTGAAACCAAGATTCCCTATGAGTTGTGGCATGGAATAAAACCCTCTTTTAACTACTTATTCATTTTTGGAAGTAAATTTTTTATCAAAAATAAAGAAGGGAATAAAGGAAATTATAGGGATATGGAAGATGAAGGAATATTCCTCAGATATTCAATGAATATCAAATCCTAGAAATGATTCAATAAGAATCTTGGAAAAATTATGGAAAGTAGCAAAGTAAAGATCATTAAAGATAAAACAACAAATGCCTTAATTAATTAGTATGTCGATGCATTAGAAAATAAAGAAGAGTGTGAACCTGGAGAATATCCAAATACAGAATTTGAGGAAGTATTACAACACTCTTAGGAGTCACAATAGATTTATCTTAGAAGAAGAATCGGAAGAGGAAACCATGGTTTGAGAGAATTCAGTTGAACCTTGCTGAAGAAATTGAAGATCATATATTGATTAGTCAAACATAATAGGGGACTAGACAGTGCCCACACAGACAAGGAGAATTAGAAATACTACACAATCCGCATTCCTATAAGTTTTGGAACCATCATCATTTGAAGAATCTATGGAGGATGAATCATTGGTTAAATCCATGAATGAAGAGATGGATCATATTGAAAAGAATGAAACATGGGATCTATTTAAGAGGCCCAAAAATCACAATGTGATTAGTACAAAGTGTATTTTCAAGAATAAATTCTATGAACATGGAAATGTGATAAAAAACATGGCATGATTGGTGTGTAAATGATATTCATGGATTGAAGGTGTTGATGTTGAAGAAACATTTTCTCTTATGGCTAAACTCAAGTCAATCTGGTTATTTCTTACCATGGAAATCCAAATAGGGTATAATGTGTATCAAATGAATGTCAAGAATGCTTTCCTAAATGGTGTTCTTGAGGAAGAAGTATACATTGAACAACCAGTGGGTTTCCTACTCGGAAATGATGAAGTAATGTTCTATTGATTAAAGAAAGCACTCTATGGAATAAAACAAGCACCACGGGCTTTTTACTCTCAACTAGATTCTTACCTCAAAAAACTTGAATTCAAAAGAGCAGTAGTGGATACAATATCTATGTGAAGAATTCCTAAAAGGATCAGTCCACGGTATTGGTGTACATTGATGATAGTATTTTTGGTGGAAGTAGGCAGGGATCATTGGATGAATTTTTTAATCACATGAAATCATAATTTGAAATGTCTATGATTGGTGAACTCACAAACATTTGAGGGTTTCAGGTGATTCAGAAGAAGGATTACACTTTTCTTTCTTAGGAAAAGTATGCAAAAAAACTATTGAAGAAATTTAAAATTCATGATTTCAAACCAATGTCGACTCCAATTTCAATTGGGACAAAATTTGAAAAGTATGAAGATGGGACTTATGTGGATTCTATAATGTATAGAAGAATCATTGGAATCCTACTGTAAGTGACAATGATAGGACTGGATATTGTCTTCACAACATTATTAGTAGCCCGATTTTAGAGTAATCTGAAAGAATAACATATGGAGGTAGTGAAAAGAATCATGAGGTACATTCAAGGTACTCAAAATTATGGATTATATTTTACTATAGAAATTTATGGTGAACTATCAACATTTTCTGATGTTGGCTGGGCTGGAGATGTAGTGAATAGAAAGTCCACCAGTGATGGAGCACTCTATGTTGGGAAGAAGTATGTGGGTTGGCTGAGAAAAAAAATAGGAAAGTACTTATCTTAGTACTACTGAAGATGAATATATATTTGAAAAAAAATCTTGCACTCAGCTTATTTGGATGAAGCAACAACTCACTGACATTGGTGATGAGATGAAACAACCAATGGTGATTTAATGTGATCACAAGAGTGAAATTGATCTTAAAAAGAATATTTTCCAGCATTCTCATATGAAAAATATTGAAATCATATATCACATAATCAAGGAGAAAGTTGAACAAGGTTTGATTAAATTGGTTCATGTGGGAACTAATGAGCACACTAGTACAAAAATAATTTTTAACGTCGCCTTTTTTCACATCGTTTTTTTAGAACCGACGTGAAAATGTTTGAAAATCAGTTTATCACATCGGTTATTATATAACTGATGTGAAAATACATTTTTGTTGATTTCTCAAATCAGTTATAAAATAAACAATGTGAAAAATCCATTTTTTTTTATTTTTCAAGTCAGTTATATAATAACCGATGTGAAAAATCAATTTTCCAAAAAATTTCACGTCGGTTTTAAATAACCAACGTGAAAAATTATTTTTCATGACTTTTTCATGTTGGTTATTTAATAAACTATATGAAAAATGTTTAAAAATATGTATTTTATTTCCCAATCTTGGATTTCATAGGTCACGGAGCTCAAACGGAGTTACGGATCAAAAGTTATGTGCATCGAAAGTTGATCATCTCTAAACGAAGTCTTAGGGAAGGCCAATTTCTGAAGGCCGTAACTTTTAATCTGTAACTCTGTTGGAGCTCTGTGACCTACAAAATCGAAGCTTGGGAAATGAACTACATGTTCGTTTACATTTTTCAAGTTTTTTATTTAATAACTGACTTGAAAATACCTTTTAATGTTGGATAATAACTGACATGAAAAAGTCAAGAAAAATGATTTTTCACGTCGGTTATTTAATAACTGACGTGAAAAAATGATAAAAATTGATTTTTCACATCGATTATTTAATAAAAAACATGAAAAAGTTTTACAAACATGTAGTTCATTTCCCAAGTTTTTATTTGATATGTCACGGATCTCAAACGGAGTTATGAATCAAAATTTTTGAGCATCGGAAGTTGATAATCTCTAAACAAACTCTTAGGGAAGGCCAATTTCCGAAGTCCATAACTTTTAATTTGTACCTCTGTTTGAGCTTCGTGACCTATAAAATATAATATTGGGAAATGAAATACATTTTTTTAACATTTTTCACATCGGTAGTTTAATAATATATGTAAATAATACCTTTTAATGTCGATTATTAAATATACGACATGAAAAATTTGTGAAAATTGATTTTTCATGTCGGTTGTTAAATAAACAATGTGAAAAAGTGATTAAAATTAATTTTTCACATAGATTATTAAATAATAGATGTGAAAAATAAGTGAACATTTTAATATCTTTTCACGACAATTATCATAAAACTGACATGAAAGATAATTTTAATATCCTGAAAACATGAAATTTCATTTTTTACATCGTGACATCGAATTGCTACCAAAAATTTTAATACCACATTTTCTTTTATAATATCGATTATATGTTTTCATTATACAAATATTTTAATTTAATGATCATTTCTTTCAACCATCATCATTCCTCAAACTAGACTCATTTGATCTTCAACGTGAATCAATTGTTTCTTCTTTTCATGATCTCATCAAGGTATTTTTAATTGTTTATCTATGATGTATGGTTTTAATGATTTTTTTTATTAATTGATATACCATTTAACAATAATTTCTTTCAACCATCATCATTCCACAAACTCAACTTGTGTGATCTTATAAGTGAATCCACTATTTCTTCTTTCTGCGATCTCGTCAAGGTATTTGTAAATATTTTTTCATGATTTATATTTTTATGAGTAGTTTTATTAATTGATATACCATTTAAGGATAATTATTTTATAATAATGATGTATAATTATTTAATTCATGGTAAAACTACAAATCATTCTTTGGATTCTTAAATTTATTCTAATACGAAGCTACGGTTGGCTCATTCGATCTTTCCTAGAAATAAATATATCAAACTCATGATAGTCATAACTTTTTATTCATAACTCTATTTGAGCTCTATGACCTGTCAAATCAAAGATTAGGAAATTATCTACAATATGGTAAACATTTTTTATGTCAGTTATTTAAAAACCAACGTTAAAATTTATTTTCAACGTCAGTTTTAAATAACCGAAGTAAAAAAATGAATTTTCACATCGGTTTTTTAAAAATGGACGTAAAAATGGTTTTTAACGGCTTTTCCATAAGGTATTTCACATCGTTTTTCTTAAAAATGACATTAAAACCCATAAAAACTCATTTTTAACGTCATTTATTAACTAACTAACGTAAAAATAATATTTTTTACATCAGTCGTAATACCATCGCCTCAAAACCGACGTTAAAAATATAAAAAAACAATGTAAAAATGTTTTTGTACTAGTGTAAGGTGGCTGATATTCTGACCAAGACACTAGCAGTGATTGTGTTTGAGATACATTGGTTGAACCTCAATGTCCAACCACCTCCTACTACAAAAGGATTTTTCGAATTTCCCCTCTCCCCAGTTGATTTAACTGTTTTGATTTGTTTGTGGAAGTGATGCAGGATTATAGGGGAGATACGGTCTAGGGGGAGCATTTTTTTTATCTCTATAAGTCAAGATTCAATTCTTTGAGTTTATTTCCAATGGGGAAGAATGACTAAATTCAATATGGGGAATAGAGGTTGAGAATAGAGAATTTCAAAAATATTATAATGGGAGATAATTATGAGTTACAAACACACGAGAACACAATTCAGGTCTTCTCCCTAATTTTCTACACCAAGCATTTCTCATGTAGACTTAGAGTGTTGGATGAGTTTATTCTTCCTTATCATGTTTTGATAGTAGCTGGTGCTCCACTGAATTTATCTACAGATTTCCAATGAACCCAAAGGGGGAGATTGTTCGAACCAAGTCAGTTCTTTGTTGGAAATGGAGTATGGTTTTTGTTTTTTTCAATCCTCTAATATATGATCAGGAAGATTGTATAGAAAGGGATTATATAGTTCAACCCATAATCTGTATTGAAGGTACCACAGTTTCCTAGTGTTTTCCAAATTTTTGGGCCTTAAAATCATAAGTTTGATGTTGGGAAATGAAGTTTTTTCCCATAGGAGTGAATGGTATGTGAATCAGCAAATAAAATCTAAAAAATAATGTAACTACATACCTCGAAACATGGACTACATACCATGTTCTCGGAGTGGTTCCTGACTGTGTACATGGAAGCGGGAATGGTACATAGAAAGGTTTGCGGGACTGAAAATGTTTTGTGGTGATGGTTCACAATGTAGGCATGCGGTACGCAGAATGCAGAAAGTGCCTGAGATTACTACGGTTTGTAAAACAAGAGCGGTGCGCAGTGGAGGATGTAACAAAATCAAAGATTTTTTAAATCTTGGTTTAGTGGATTTTTTGGATCCATTGGCGCCTATATAAAGAGTAGTAATACCCTTTTTTAAGTAAGTGTATTAGAGTTTACAACTTTAGGAAGAAATTGGGTGAAGTATGAAGTGGTTTCTAGAGGAGAAGACGGTATGCGGAGAGAAGGATACACGTAAGGAAAACATTCCGTGAAATAGAGAATGGTTCACGGAGGAAGCTCTCGAAGTAGGCGGTGGACTAGGGAAATATGCAGAGCTCTTGTGGTATGTAGATCAGTAGTGGCTGAAGAATGTTCGTGAAGGTGGTTCATGGAGGAAGTTTATGGAGGTGGAAAGTGGAGGTGGTTCACGAAGAGGCAATCCACGTACCATACCCACTACTCTGGAAGAGGTTAGGTGGTATGGGGCACACCCAAGGAAGCAAGAAAAGAGACCAAATCAGTTTTAAAAATTAATTTCCACAACCTTTGAGGGCGAGGGAAAGTAAATTACATCTGTAGGTGAAAACAGGACTTCAAAATAGAATCAACTTATAGTTGAGGATGCATGATTTAATGATAAACCATTGAAGTGACCTTCAATTCAATAAACAGAGTGAAGATTCTTCCAACGTAGTGAGCAAGGGGGAGTCAGCAGAAGTGATCTGAGGGACACAATGTGATAGCCCCAAAACCTTGTAAAATTAGTATGCCTAGAATTGAGTGATTGTGTTAAAATCTTGTAATCCAACACTTTTAAAGATTATTAGTTTTGGTATGACCATCACATTGTCTGTGTATTCTCCTTAGACGTATCCCTTAGTGGTTAACCAAGTAAAACTGTTGTGTCATTGCTTTGAATGTGATTGTTTGTTTTCTGCACTTCCACTTCATATAGGTTTAACAGGTTCCTACCAAAGTGGGAATAATATCCATTAGTTTAAAATAAAAATTTGACACCTTGATTCACCCCTCCCCTATCAGGGTGTTCCGGGGTCCTTCATGTAGGCCTGTGAGAACATGGGTTTGGTGAGATACAACCCTCATGTGTGTGTTTTTGTGTGTGTCTTTGAGAGAGTACCTCGTTAATCATGTCTTCCCAAAAAGAGTTAGCATTTAACTTATATGTGATCGCTAAATGGTGCCATTTTTTATGTGGGGTTCAATATGAGGGTTTTGTTCATCCCCAATTAAAAACGTTGCTTATATCGTGTCCATCTGATCAGCTGCATCTCATCAGTTTGACCTCACTGAGTGTCATCATCTACCTCTAAACCCCAACTATTAATATCCTTCTCCCGCATGCCAATATGATGTTGTCATTTCCATTTGAAATAACTATCATCATCCCCAATTACGCCCATTTTCATATCCATCCACCTTAAGGTAATTATAGCAGGGATAACCTACACACAATGTTCTAAAACTATTTATTTTTCCAAAATTAAAAATCCACTTCTTCAAATTAGCCACCATAGTTGTTCTTCCTACAACCAACTTCAAACACAAATTTCAATTCTTTCTTCTCAAGGAATCTTGACAGGTCTAGATTAAACACAAAGTATAGTTATCAAAATTGAAATCGATTATTATTAATTAAAAAAATGGTCTATCAGTTTATATGTATACATGTTTTATACCTACATCAATGGTTTTTAAAACCTTAGTTGAGACTCACTTGAAACCCCATAAGACATTTGATGCACTATTTTATCTTCCACACCCTACTCCTACTAAACAACACCTCCATCAAGATTTATTAAGAATTATCCACTTCCAATATCAGTACCCAATATCCATATATATATATATATACAATCCCTACTTAACTAGTTAAAAACCATGGCATGTATTATCTCTCTCTCTCTCTCCCTCTATTTCCATATCTTTCAAACCTTGTTTGAGAAAAAAAAGTATTTAGAAGGGATTGTCTTCAAATCATGGAAAGGGGATATGTTTATTTTCAAAATTATAAGATTATGTAGTTTTAAATTTTTTAATATTATAGGAGTGGTGTGTTTTCTAAAACTCTATTTTCAAAGATCCACTCATATTTTTCAAAACCCATTTTTATGTGAGGAAATATATATATTATTTTCAAAATATATGATTGTTTATTTTTAATGGCTCTAATTATATAAGTAAATTAATTATTTTATCTAAAAATTATTATTATTTTAAAAAACCACTATTGTAAGGGGATTTTCTATTGTTCAAAACTATTATATCTATGTAGGTGTTAATTTATTTTCAATAATTATAAATCATATTTTCCTTTAAACCCCTTTTTTATAAGGTTAAATTTTTTTATTTTTTATTTCTATTATTTTAAAAAAATACCCTTATTGAAGAATTATAATTTTATGGGAAATATTATTTTGTTTCAAAATAATATGTAAATAGAATAATTGCTCTTATAAGAAATGTGTTTATGGTTGTTTTATGAAAGTAAAATTCTATATTTAAAAAGTATTATTTTATATAAGGAATAGTTACTTAAAATTAATATTATTTTATGTGAATTATTTATACCTTAATACCATTATTTTATGTATAAAATGATATTTATAAACATCAAATTTGAAATTATTTTAGATCTTTCAAAATTATAATCTTATTTATTTATTAAAGGTTTAATTTAAAATGATAAAATTTATCATTTTATGTTCTTTTCAAGTTCATATGGATTATAAAGTTACAATTTTATGAATGTTTTTTTCATTAAAACATATTAATTTCATTCGTGATCGAAGTTATGGACACGAACTAAATATATTCTTGAAAATTTCATTCATGTATATATATATATATATATATATATATTCATGTATTTGAAGTTTAAAAAATACAATGAAAAATAAAAAAAATAGCAATATCAATTTTTTTTATAAAAAATTTCACTTGGTCTTTGTAAACATGATAGGGATCTGGGGAGTGGACCCAACCCTCCAAAATGGATAAGACATTGACATTATTTAATTCTCTATGTTGCCACATGGTTTTTTTCCAAGATTTCATAATATTTTTTGAAAACCCACTGAATTATTTTATTAAGAAAAATCATTAAAATTATTTTCAAAGGTTATTATATTTTTAAATTTAAAAAAGTTCTCAAAATCATATGTGTTTTCAAAGGTTTTTTTAAAATTATTTTAAAAGTTGTATTTTGAAAAACCTGTATTTTTGGAAAAATATTTTACTATATCAAATGATTTGATATAAAGGAAAAATGTTTTCAAAGTAATAAGTATTTTCAAAGGTTTTTGAAAATTATTTTCTATATATTTTGAAAACCCTAGAAAATTTATTTTTGAAACATATTTATCAAATGTTTATATTTGATATAAAAAGAAAAAAAATTCAAAGGATTTTTCAAATAGTATTTACAAAGGGTTTTTCACTGGTTTTTTTAAAACCCCTTACCGGGAAATTTTTTGCTCACCCTAAAATTTAAAATGTTCTTCGTAGGATCATTAGAAGTTCCAAAGGAGTTTAGTTTCATTAAGGATATAGCACAAGTGAAATCAAAATAGATAATTTTTATTAATTTTTTAATCTATGATAAGATGTAATACTTTTCCCTTTTCTACCAAATCCTTGTCAAGATCTGTCCCAAAGGGGGTCATACCACAACCCCCCAAGCCCATCTCCAATAGTCCAGGGGATGGTGACTAGAGCTAATTAGGCATGTCACTAATGTGGGAGTTATTATCCTAAGAAAATTTACACATGCACACATCTTCATACCCAAACAACGCTAAAATGTAAAACATTTGAAAGAAACCATGCATGAATACATCTTATCCCACAACCAAAGTATGATAATAAGTAATGAAAATTAAACATGGCCAAATAAAATACCACCATAAAGAGTCTTAAAACAAGTCCAACAAGAAAGTAAAGGTGGGGACTGCTGTCAAGATACCATAGGAACACACCTCAGTCTGTCTGGATCACTAAGCATCGTCTGGTCCTGGACTATCTAGGTCTCTTTAAAAAGGTCTATCATCTAAAAAATATATAACAAGTGTGGGAAAAGCCTATGTAGGGGTGAGTATAAAAATACACAATATGACACACTGAAGACACAAAGCATATAAAAAAAGGATAACAGTTGTCTCTACATAGGTATATGTCTACAGAACATATAATAAGAATATCCAGATATACTTGACAAAGAGACACAGTATCAAGGAATATTCACAACCATAATACAAGCCTAGGATTCAAACTTCAAAGTTCCACATATCACTATTCTAGTTGAATACACTCCATGATATAGATAGCACTAATGACGTTATTCTAAGAGGTAGTGCTTATCGGGTCACTTCATTAGAAGCATACTTTGGAAGTATAAAGAGATATGATACATATATGAGGATCACTCCAAAGGCCACGGGGTATACCAATAACTCAATATATATTAACCCACTAAGTAGAGGATCGACACCCATGTAGTTTTGGTCATGACGATACTAAGAACTCCACTTAGGGAAAGAAGATGAATAGAGGATCTCAGTCCAGGCCTCATGGAAATATTACAACCACTCTATCCAATAAGTCATACTGAAGGTATCATTGTCTTGTATGTAGGATGCAATTAAACACTAACCATCAGGGAATGGATATAGGGAATGAACTCTAACAAAACATGTCTAATATATTGAGGATAAATGGCTCCAAGCCATGTTTAAAGGATTAAATGGTGTGTACTATGAGTACACAACCTCCCCCTTTGATGCCAGTTCCTTTCTATGTAAAACAGCATGTTCCCATGTCCATGTAGAAGTACACAGAGTTCTCCTACCCATGTACATTTGATCATGTCCAAGTATATAGATATCACTATGTAGTTACGGTTTGTTTGTTTCTGTTTAGGAGTACATATTTTGCATGTGGCTATGTTATCTTATCCCATCTTCATGTACCCTCCAAGGTACATGGAGAGCCAACGAAAGAAGGGTCACATTCCATGAAAAATTGTCACACATTGTGTGATACTTATCTTTCTATGGTAACCCTAGGTTCTATTGATAGGTACCCATATGACATTTAGCTCTGTATTACACACCGTGTATATTGGAAATTTCTAGAATTCCATATCTGAAATCATGCAGCTCCTCCACTTCTCTAGACATCAATCCAGTCGTGCCCCATGTCAGAATCAAGAATTATCATAGTTCATACCTTTCCATCCTTGAATCATATAAATCCTTCCATCAATACATTTTTAAAATTCTTTTAAACAACTTTATTCGACATGTTTTTAAGAACACAAAAACTAGGTACCCACATCATTTGATCTACTACATCATTCATCATCACACCACCATCACCTCGTGTTAATCATGAATCAACAATATTGAATATTTTCACTATGAAATGGGTTCCCAAAATTCAATTCTTCCAATTTTTTCAAACCATGGGACAATTAAATCACATGTGATGAAAGATAAATAGGAATAAAATTCACAAAGAATGTCCATGAGGAATGGACCTTGGTCTGTGTTCATGTCGACCTCAATTCAATACTGTTAAAATGATAAATAAAGATATAATCTAAAAAAATAATAATTCTACCAATTCCTAAATAATTATAACTCACACCTATAGAATACATTATCTACAAATCAATTTGTTAGTTAATTGATTCACATTCTTCTTTGTAATCATAAATCGAGAATAATAACAATTAAACAAATTTCCAACCTCAATTCAGATCCATCTTTGATAAAGAATAAAGCTTCAATGTGATCATTAGTGAGATCCTATAATTTCATCATGTACCAGTCATCGATCCTCAATATGATTATCATCCACTGATGGAGTCTCCTTCAACACTCTTAAACGGCTCTCCAACAATTTTTAGGGTTACGTGCCTAACCCTGTAAATTTTATATAACCATGATTATATACAAAATAATTAGGTCATTACATCATGATGGATTAAATAAATTTATTTTATTAATTTATTTTTTATCCCCTCCCATGATTAATTTTCCTCAAATACTATGTGCTGATGAATTTTATGTAACACCTAAGGTAAAACACATGCTTGGAACTAAAAGGTGCCCTCATAATTTTTATCTGAACCCCAAATTAGAATTTATTCCACTATTTTAGTAAAAATGCAAGTGCGTGCTATTATATATATTTAATATATTTCAAACATTTATTTCAGGCACACTGGGCCTCAGAATCACACACCATATCAGTTCTTGATCTCAAAAATAATCTATAAAATATCCAAAAATAAAAAATGGAAAATATGATTTGTTAAATTCTCCCCACCTTGGGAATTTACATCTCTAAAATACAAAAAAATGGATATGAAAAAAAATGTGGGTACTGAGCATGAATTTGGGCCTCCTACTCCCAGGTGATCTCTTGGAGATTCTCATGTTTCCACAAGACATTCACCAAAGGAATCTATCACCCATGAAGTATCATCTCCTATTGATCCTAAATCTCTACTAAGTACTTAGAAAAGTTATCCCCACCCTTGATCTCCAGCTTTCCCCAATCGATAACGTGTGATGGGTCATGCATGTACCTCCTCAACTACAATATGTGGATAACATCATGTACCTAATCTAACAGTGGAGATAGATCTAAGAAGTATTCCACCTCACCAACAATAAAATGTATCTGAAAAGGGATAATGAATCTCAAAGATATATTTTCACCACGACTAAATATTCATAATTCACGTCGAGGTGAAACCCACAGTAACACATGGTCTCCCTCCTCAAAATCTAAAGGCTTGTGTCTTCTTTCCACATATGACTACTGATGGGTCTATGCAGTCCTCATCCAATCCTATATAATATACACCTCTTTGGTATTGTCTCACACTAAATATGGTCCCATGAGTACTGACTCTCCTTGGTCGGTCTAACAAAGTGGTGACCTTCATGGTTTCCCATAAAATCCTTGAATGGTTCCTTGTCAATTGTGTAATTATAGATATTTTTGTATGAAAACCTCACCAGTAGTAGGTTATCCTCCCAACTACAACCAAAGTCTAACATGGAATCTCATAACATTTTCTCTATATCCTGAATGGTTCACTTAGTCTTATCATCATTATGGGGGTGAAAAGTCATGTTCAAATGTAACTGAGTTCGAAAATCCACCTGTAATCCCTTCCATATTAGATATTTGAAATGAACAACCTGGTCATAAGTTATCTTAGATGAAAATCACCATCATGAATTATATGTATATCCCATCCCACTTACACTCTGGGAACTCAATGGGTTGAGCTAAACCCATGGGAACATGGTGTTTAGCCTTCACTTACTGATAGGTAAGGTATCGAGAGATAACCTATGTAACTCCCTTCTTTATCCCTGGCCACCAAAACTGATGTCATATGTCCTGGTAAATCATTTCTACAATTGGATATACTTACAAATGAGATGTATGAAACTCTATCAGACCCTCTTATAACAAAAAAATCAGTATCATCATGTATCCTGTAAAAAGAACAACATGTTCTCCACCTTCATAAAATCCATCAGGAACATGTCCAGTGCATATCTAGGTACATAGTGTCTCATAGTTAATATCCCCTAGTTGTTTCTCCCTAACTCACTATATAATTTGAGGGGTAAAAATCATTTACTAGATGTAAGATTCTCCATATCCATCCATAAAGGATAACTACAACAAGGCCAACTACTCTGACTCCTCGCCCAGCAACTATGAAAAATATCTCCTACTAATAGAATCTGCTGCCACATTCCCCTTCCCAAGAGTATAGAAAATCTGAAAGTTATAATCCTGGGGGAACTCTAGTCATCACCTCTATCTCAAATTGAGATCCTTATGAGATAAGATATAATTTAGACTCTTATGGTCAGAATAGATGATAAACTGCACACCCATCATGTGGTATTTCCACACCTTTAGTGTAAAAATGACTATTGCTAACTCAAGATCATAGGTCATGTAGTTCTGCTCATGTGGTCTCAATTGACATGAACCGTAGGAAATCACCACCTTCCGCTACATCAAAAGACAACCAACCTCGGTTCCTAATGCATCTTATAACACTGCATAATCAACACCCTCCTCTATAAATATCAATATGGGATAACTCTTCAATATTTATCTCAACTCCTGAAAAGACTATCGGCACCTCTCTATCCACATGAAAGGCTAACCCTTTTGGGTCAAATATATAATGGAGGATGACATCCTGGAGAATTATTCTATGAATTTTCATTAGTATCATGCCAACGTAAGAAGATATACACCCCTATCATTCTCTTGGGTGGATCCCACTCTAACACTACCTCAACTTTCGTTGGGTCCACTACCACACCATCTACTACGATAATGTTTCCCAAAAAGTGGAACTCCAAAATCTAGAACATATACTTTGAGAGTTTCTCATAAAGAGAGTGCTCTCAGAGTACAACTAGAATCATCATCAAGTACCTCACATTATCCTCCTCAAACGTTGAGTACACAAGTATATCATTGATGAATACTACCTAAAACTAGCCTGATAAGGGTTGTAAGATCCAGTTCACGAGTCCCATGAACAATTTTTGTGTGTTCGACATGACAAAGGGAATCACCAAGTACTCCTAGTGACATCAGAATATCATCTTCAGTATATCCTCATATCGTACTCACAACTGGTGATAGCCCGATGTAAAGTCAACCTTTGAGAACCATTATTCCCCTCTCAACTGATCAAATATATCATCGATCCTCAATAGTAGGTACTTTTTACTCAAGGTCACCTAGTTCATGTTTTGGTAGTCCAAACATAGTCTCAAGCTTCTATCATTCTTTTTTGTGAACAAAAATAGGGTTTCCTAGGATGAAACATTGGGTATAACAAAGACCTTCCTCTACAAGTCCTCTAACTAAACCCTTAGCTCATGAATCTCTACAGAGGCCATTTGATATGTTGGCATAGATATCAGTTTCGTCCCAGGGTTTGGATCAATGTAGAAGTCTATCTCTTAGTGGGGAGGTAATCCCAGAACATCCAAAGGAAATATGTCCCCATACTCCTCTACCACTACAGGGAACGTGAATCTCAGAGCATCCACTCCACCAAGGGTCATGTTATCCATCTCATGGGTGATTGGATACACCCTTATATCAATGAGTTCATCTTGGGCTACCTGGGTTTCTTGTTAACCCACAAAGGAAATCCTGGTTCCATCACTATAGACACACCACATCCTCTGCCTGAAATAGTCGATTTTGGTATGAAGTATAGATAACCATTCTGTACCTAATATGATTTTATAAGGCCTCATCGTGTCTATAAAGAGATCCCAATAGAAACTCTCGCCTCCAAGAGTTAGTTCACACTATTGGAACAAATTTATGATTACTAAGTCGTCTCTAGTAGGAGTATCCAAGCATAAGGTTCGAGCCAAGGGCTCAACAAGAATCTATAAGTCTCAAACCAAATACATGGAAATAAAGGAATGAATTTCATCTATGTATATCAGTACTACAGCTAAGGTATAAAATACACAGATCATACCTCGAGTCATTCTTAGAGCCTCTTGATCATAGGCCTCGACAAATTATAGTTTCTCCTACCCATGCCCTCCATCCCCATGAGTCTGGCATGGACCACTTGGGGGTAGTCATTGTAACAAGTCAAAGTGCTTACCACCTCTATCTACTATCCCAACTCCTCTACCATGTATTACATCCTTCGAACCTATATGTTCCTACCACTTCTTCGGACTCGATGGTCCATCCATTGTTTCTATTTCAACCATATGGTGGGTCAAACAATATTGAGAAAGATTTCCCCTAACATCACATGAGTAGAACCACCTATCCCTGGGATGAAAAGACCCATCCTATGAGTCATGTACCATCGACCCTCTTTCTTGATACCTCCTCCTGAAATTTCTTTCAAATCTAGTTCCCTGAGATTGAGGTAGGATCCCTGTTTCCAAAGTCTCTTATTCCATGTTCCCACTACTAGAAACCATTTTCTACATCTATTAGGCCAAGAAAATCCCAACCACCAAATCTCACTCTATCACCCTAGAATAGGTTTGAATTCATAGTGGTTTAACATTGTACTAGATGTCTCTACATAGTCCTTGATCAAATATTTGATCCCAAAATAACTAATCTTGGACCATATCCATAGAGTAACTAAAGAGGTTGGAGGACCATGATGAATAATCAGTTATTGTTGTACTACCTTGCTAAATATATAGTGTAAATTATATACATATATATATTAGTGTTTCTAGAGATAAATCCTCTATGAAAAGGCGCTCAAAATATGACAATTATAGAGTCGCCTCGTCATAATATCGGGCTACCAAACACCACCATCATCCTGCTAATCCACAAATAATTATCACTGCCAGTACCACCATCTGATATTCGGGTGTCCTTGCCAAATGGAAAACATGGTGAACTCACCTCAATCCATTCATCAATTTCATGTGGTTTAGGCTCACCTCAAAACCTAAGGGGTCACTATTGCTTGATCTCATGAAGTGAGATCAACCTGCACACCTCATCTGATCATACTACGGGTACCATCTGCTTCTATATAGGTGGTGATATAGATGTTGCACCACCTAGAGGTAGAACCATTGAAACTAGTCCATGTATCGATGCCTCATCACTTAGAGGATCATCCTTGTGATCATGATGCTGAATCATAGATATTATACTTCATAGAGGTCTTCTTAAAGTAAATGAGATATACCATGGTCAATGACTACATCTGGAGAGATGACTCGAGAAGGAAATAGAAACCACATTCCATTCCTACATGATAAATGTAAAATTGATTTCCCTAAAACTAGTATTCTCATGTACTGAGTCGAATGACAGGTTATGAGAGTTCTAGTGAATTGATACATCAACTGCTGCACCAACATTGGAGTCCATATCCTAAAGTTTGAACTTAAAAAACATAAAATTGTTACCCCAAACCAATCTCATTTAAATTTTTTCTAAGGTAGAACTAACTCCTATGATACCACCCTATCATGACCAATCTAAAATGGTCCCATGTTGTGACTCCCTAAGCCCACCTCCAATAGGCTAGGGGAAAGCGAGTAGCACTGAGTAGGCATATCACTAACATGGGAGGGCTTAGCCTAACTACATGTACAAACACACACATCTCTAAGACCAAACAATGCTATAATATAAAACAACTAAAAAAACCATGCATGCATACATCTAACCCCACAACTAGAGTATGACAAGATGTAATGGAAAGTAAATAGGTCCAAATACTTTCCCACTACATAGTGTATGAAAACAAGTTCAACCTAAAAGTAAAGGCAGGGATTTCTGTCAAGATACCATGGGAATACACCTCGATATATCTAGCTCACTAATCACCATCTGGTCCTGGCCCATCTAGGACTCTGTAAAAATTTTGATCTTCTGTTCAAGACACGACATATGTGGGGAAATCCTATGCATGGTTTAGTATAACAATACCTAGTAGGACAACCCTAAACCAGAAATCATATAAAAAGGATAATAGTTAGCTCTATATAGGTATATATCTATAGAATATATAACAATAATATCTAGATATACTCAACTAAGACACAAAATCTCAAGGAATAGTCACAACTGGAATACCATCCTAGGATTCCAGATCGAAAGTTTCATATATCACTCTTCTAGGATAACACACTCCATGATCTATATGGAACTAATGACGTCCATCTAAGAGGTAATTCTTGTCAGGTCTCTCCATTAGAAGTATACATTGGAAGTCTGAAGACATGTGATACACAGATGAAGATCACTCCCAAGGTAATGGGGTATACCAATAACTCAATCTGGATTGAACCACTAAATAGAGGATCGGTAGTCATGTCATGTTGGTCATGATGATACCAAGAACTCTACCTAGGGTAAAAAAGATGAATTGGGGATCTCACTCTGGGCCTCATGGAAGGATTACAACAACTCTATCCATGAAGTCCTACTAAAAGGATCATTGTCTTATATGTAAGAGGTTATTCCACACTGACCCTTAGAGAATGTATATAGGGAACACACCCTAACGAAACTTTCCCAAGATACAGAGGAAAAGGGCTACCATCCATGTTTAAAGGACTACATGGTGTGTACTATGAGTACACACTGTTCCCCATTGGAACCAGGTCCTACCCATGTAAAATGGCCCACACCCATATCTATATATAAGTACATGATGTTCCCATGCCCTTATACTTATTCCCATGTCTAAGTACATGTCTTTTCCCATGTAACGCTGGATTGGTTGTGTCCGTGTAGGAGTACACAGCATTACCATGGCCATTTACTCTCAAACTTTTTTTGTGAACTACCAAACTGGGAAGGGTCACATTCAATGTGATATGGTCATGAACCTTGTGATACTTATCTTCCTCAGAGAACCCTAGCCTCTCTTTATTGGGTCTCGCGTTATGGGTAGCTCGGTAGTACATGATGGGTAGATCGGAAACTTCTGGAATTCTATATCTGAAATTATGTGTCTCCTCCACTTCTCTGACCATCAATACATCCATTCCCTATATCATAATCAATAAATATAATCGTTTGGACCTTTCTATCATCGAATAATTGAAATCATAGCATCAATCCATTCAGAAAACACCTTCTAATAGTGTTCTTAAAAATGCTTTGAAGAACAAAAAACTCAATATCCAAACCATCTGATCTTCTTCCACTTCCATTATCAAGCCACTGTCATGTCCATCTAATCCCATATCTACAATATCAAATAATTGTGCCAAGAAATAGGTGTGAAATGTTTGATTCTTTAGAGTTATTCGAACTGCGGGCCAAGGAAATCTTCTGTGATGAATAAGAAATGTGAAATAAATGCACAAAGAACATCTATGAGGAACAAAAATTGGATTCTATTCATGTCAAAATTGATTATTTTCCATTAGAAATATAAATGAATATATGATAGAATAAACAAAATCAATTCTCCCAATTCTTGAATAAGTTTAACCCACACCTATAGAATGTATGATTCGCAAATCAATTCATTAGTTAATTGATTCATGTTCATCGTTGGAATTATAAAATGGGAAAATTTTCAATTAAAAAAACATCCTATATTAATTAAAATCAATCTTTGATGAAAAACAGAGTTTCATAGTGATCATTGGAAATATCCTATGATTTTGTCCTTCTCCGGTCATTGGTCTTTGATATGGTCATCATTATTCAACGGATTCTCCTTCATTTCTCTCTAATGGATCTCTAATGATTTGTAGGGTTATTTGTATAACCCTTAAAATTTTTCATAAGCGTGATTATATAAAGAATAATTAAGTCTCTACATCATGACAGATTAAATAAATTGATTTTTTTGATTTTTTTTTATCCATGCCCATGATGACTTTTCCACAAACACTCCATGCCAATGAATTTTATGTCACACCTAAGGTAAAAACCATGCTTTGAACTTAGTAGTGCCCTCAAATTTATTATCTAGACCCCTTTTTAGAAGTTCATCTACTATTTTAATAAAAAAAATGTGTGCGATGTTATATATATTTAATATATTTTAAACATTTACTTCAGGCACATCAGTCCTTGAAATCACACGCCGTCTCAGTACGTGATCTCAAAAATAATCCACACAATATCCAAAACAATACATGGAAAATATTAGTCATTACAACCTAGACTATAATATATCCTCATTTTTGTAAAGGACTCTATATTTTTCAATTTTTATTATAAAAAAATATAAAGTATATTTATAAAAGATATGGAAGAATGGGTCTTAGGTCACTAAACTTGGTATCAAAGGATAATTTTGGATGAATTTAGAGATTATAACATCGTAGTTAAAAATAGTTTCAGGGTCTAAAGTATACTTCATTTTAGAAAATTCATTACTCATTAATTATTTGATTTAAGGAGAAATCTTAAAATAGAAGGAGAATGATCTCAAACAACTCTTATCTCTCTTCCAAAGGATCTGATTTCAAGAATAATCCTAAAGTCATGATTAGATGACTTTGAAACTTTTACTAACATCCAATTCACTTGAAAAAACTCTTTGAGTCATCTAATACATCTACTATTACCTGTTTATTTTTATGATCATGGTTTGTATATGGAAAACTATTATATTATCAACTTTCCTAATATACTAGGTGTGAAAGGTACAACAATGGTATTTTTTAATTTTTCTCCCTAACTAAGGCATATGAAGAACTCATCAATTTTGAAGTAGCTACATAAGAGGGTAACCTCCGTATAGATTATATGTGTCAAAACATAAATTTTTTATCTTTATAAGTATCAAAGATAATCTTGAAACCTTTGAGGACAACTCAATGAGATTATTTTTTAAAAAATAGGTTTGAATAAACATAAAAAAATATATTAATAATAACACCTTTTTAAATAATTATCAACATATTCATCCATTTGACCCAAAATACCCAAGTTGCGTTTGAAAAAAATAAATAGCTGATTTTGAAAATGCTCTGAGGTTACATTGAAATTCCTAGAACCTTGGTATTTATGAGATATAAAAACATTTAAGACCTTATTAATGTTTTGATTTATTTTAAGAAAATTATTCAATAAATTTTTCTATGTTTAGTGGTTTTAATAAATTTATTTTGTTGATATAAATAACCTCCATGTTTCAATCTTGGGAATTGAGACTCATAGTGTGGAAGAATTGTGAGGGCATAATTCCTCTAAAGGGGGATAGAATGTAACACCCTATTATTTTTTAGTGTGTGATTGTAATTTAAATAAATAATAAATGTCTTGAATAGAGTAAATTTTATTTAAAATAATACATAAATTCAAACTTTAATACAAGAAAACTTCATTACAAATGATTAAAACTAATTAAGATAAAATTAAACTATCAAGGTGCATAAATAATACGAGGGGAAAGGAACCAATAAACATTTTAAAATTCCCAACTCTAGGCCATACAACTATGGAGTCATGATCTCCAAGTGTCTAAATCCACACATTAGGTCAATCCATTTCTCTACGCATAATTCTTTTTTTTATTGATTTTTTTAAATAATAATGTTAAATTTTAAATGATCACCAAAACTATGAAATTTATTATGGGACCCCAAGAACTAAAACTAATACCCCACAATCCAGAGGATGTGCATTGAATTTTTTTTATTATTAAATGGATGAAAATATAAACGGTAAAAAATCACATCGTATAACCGCACTTTCCAAAATCTATGCACATGAACTTAAACATGCATTAAAATAAGAATAAAGGATTGAAAAATTATTTGATATTAAATTTAAATGTGTGAAATGTGTATCATCATGTTCAAGGTTTAAGGAATTTTTCTTCTATTTATACACAAAAAAATTTATTTGACGTGATTTTTTTATTCTCTTCACCCCCACCCCCACCCAAATTAAAATAAAACTATCCATAGTGTTTAAATAAAAGAAAATTTAAAAGGGGGTATAAGTAGATAATAGGAGTTCCAAAATAAATTTAAAAATTAGAATCATGGAATGAAGTCACCTGGTTTTTGAAGTTGAAGTTCATGAAACTCCATATTACTCTTTTTATCTCCATGTCACTTGGAGAAGACTCATCAATGATAATAGTTTATGTTCGTACACCTATTATATTCCTAAAAATTCATGAATATAATTATCCCTTGAATCTTACACACCAAAACAATTAAAACGCAATGGGAACCCCTTGAGGTTCCCTTAACAAAAATAACAAAAAAACACACAAAATAAAATCAATGCAGAAGTCGGGTTCCCTCCAAGAAATCACTTAGTTTAATGTCATTAGCTCAACTTGAACACCCCTAACTTACCCAATACCAAATTTCAACAATTTAAGGAACATATTTTTCACCACCTCTAATATATTTATATTACTTCTTTGTTTATAATTTGTTTCATTCAAAAACCCAAGTTCTACAGTGAGTAGGAAAATAAAAGTAATATAAAAAATGATGGATCTAGTAGCTTTTTTATTATTTCATAAGACATCAATGGTCATTACGCTTTTATTTTTATCAAGATAATAAACAATTAAAACATGATGGTTTTGGATATCCCCAATGAATGAAAACTTGAGGGGTGATGGAAAGAACATATGTTCAATTTTAGGTAGGTTAACACT
This sequence comes from Viscum album, assembly GCA_963277665.1. Lineage (NCBI taxonomy): Eukaryota > Viridiplantae > Streptophyta > Magnoliopsida > Santalales > Viscaceae > Viscum > Viscum album. Next base: position 498,591,252 of record OY728132.1, read on the forward strand.
ATCAGACATAGGTTGGGACTTTGAATTGAACTCAATATCATTTTCCAAATCTCTCAATAGAATTAGTTCTTTTGGAACATAATATTAAACCATAAAATTAGAAATATCAGTGTCACGAATGGGTATGAACTCAAATTTTGTGATTTCTCCCAATGGATCAGGGACTGGTGTTTCTAAAAAATCATCAATGGAGCTATAATATGGTCACTAAATCTATGATGTCAAATTTACCTATTGTGAATAAAAAAAATCAGTTTCCTCTTGATTTAATAACCTATAAACAATTCCTTCATGTTCTTCAGGTCTCTTAGATTCAAAGGATGCTTCTTTAACATTTTTATTAGAAGTTTGTGTGTAATATGATTATTCTATAAATTATAAGTAATAAAAAACTTAAGTGGGAATGGGTTCTATAACGATTAAAATTATTTGTAGTTCTACTCTCAAGTATGAAACCTAAAAATTCATTCTCTCCATTTTTTGACACAATTTTTCAAGTAATGGATCTATATCAGGATAGGCAAGGGGTTGAGACAAATGGTCTATTCCAGGAGGATAATTAAGTTGATGTAATTGCATAGGAGGATATTTAGATTGAACTTGTTGGGATTGGAACACATAATAGGTTGGAATGTTTTTGTGGATGATAGGATTTAGAACATTGTGTCTCAATTGGTCGTTGATTATCCCACCAATAGAAACTAGAAATGTCATTATACATTAAACATGGTGTGGGGTAGTCTAAGTAGAGAGAGGTTCCCCATGTTTGGATTTGTTTAAAAGGTATTTCCATAGGAGTGAAATTGAGAATGAGAACAGAGAAGTGGGTGGTAATATGATGTGAGTGTCTAAGTTAACTTATTTAGGTCCCTGAAAATGGATCCAAAATTTGGTCTCATCCAAATTTACCCAAGTTTTTAGGGTTAACCGATCACTTGTAGTGTAACTTGGGTTGTCGAATCCTCAGAGACCTAAGAATAAACTTATAGACATGTACATTATATGGAATATTTTTTTCTATGAATTAGACAATATTGGGTTTATTTTAGATGGTTTTAAAATATAACTAAGAGATATATGTGAATTCAAATTATGATAAAATGAGTTGATCTTAGGTTATTGCTAGGGTGGATTGGATAAATTCCTTTTTTAACGATTTCAATTTCATTAACTCAAGAAGGATTCATTCAATGAATTCAAACAAACCACATCAATTAATAGTTGAACACATTCTAATCACCTATACACTTGTAGGATATTTTTCATGAGAACTCAAAGGTAATGGATCTAATTAGCACATAAAAGTGGGGAGAATAAATTCAATAAGGAATAGGAAGAGAGAAAATCATTGAATAAAATAAAATCAAATAAAAAAATTAATAAATATTTAGAGAGTGAGAAATAACATCCAATCCAGCCCCTTTATAATCCCTTGGATCAACACATAAATGATTTATCCCTCCATTGATGACATGTTCTCAACATAAGTGTAAAGTAGAATCATGTGGGAGGAATTGAATAAGTAAAAACAACAAAATAATGATCACTCAACCATTATGTGATAAATTTCATAGGTTTTGGTGTGAATAAATTTACACCTTGAGGTAACAGTATTGACATAATATGTAGAAAAACATAATAAGAGGAAATCAAGAACTTTTATTGAGAAACTAAGGTGAAATGAACAACTTACATGAGAAAGAAATGTGATTACAAACACAAAGTGATAGCATAACATTATAATTAAACCAAGCACAAAAGATGCTTATGTCTTCCACAAAAACTGCATTAAATAGGAATTTTTTAAGTCTTGGGTCTATCCTCCAAAATTGGAAGTCACCTTAATTAATGGTGGTGGGCCTAGGTGGGTGGAAGGTTAAGGGAGAGTGGACTTTTTCACCCTTAACAAACAATCTGAGCCAACTTGCATCCACTAAACAAAGGCACCAAAATGAGATTCTAGATGGAAAAATTTAGTGGGAAATAAAATAAAAAAATAAAAATAAGTATGTATCTTGATAGTATGTAACATTTCATCTCAAATAGATATTCATTTTGTGAGATATGTGTAAAATAGTCAGCTATTTTTCTGGGCTATAGAATCTTCCCTCAAATTTTATCTCCAACTTGGGCCACATTAAAATCCCTTTAACACTAGTAATTTTTTCTTCTCACTATTAAATGAAATTTTAACCTTTATCTCCTCTATCTTCAATTCAATTTTTAGAATTATTGGGCTTGGATATTGGCCACTATTGTCTTTTTATTGGGCTGCTGCCCAGTTTACTTTTCCCAGAATGTGTTGAAATTAAATCCCACTTTGGTTATCTTCAAATGTGAATTTACAAGTGATCCAAAAGAATTAATTGTTCCTTATAGCATGGGAGACCAGAAAATAAAATATTAAAATATAATCATGACCAGTTTTTGTTTTAGGATGTATTCAAATATGTACCAAGTAATAGTGAACTTTAGAAAAGAATTAAATTCATAATGTGAAATAATGTTCAAATTATAAAATGCACTAAAAATGGGGTTTATGAATAATAAAGCATGTGAATATTATAATAGAAACAATGAATATTATCCTCTTTCAATTTATAATTAGTTTCAAGTGGTTTTTTTAATATCCAGGGGGATTAACCCCCTCATTTTATTTCTCCTCCATGGATAGAAGAGGAAACACCTAGGGATCTTGCATGCCTCTCCCTTCTCTTCTAGATTTCCTTCATTATCCATCATCTAAGCTATAATATTTGTTCCATTTTTGGATAATTATTTTTGTCTATAATACCTTTAATCCACTAAACTCTTTTCATCTTTTCCCACTACATATGGTGCACTGAATCTGTGTGATCTATTTTCCCCTATTTTTTGGGTGTTCATCTAAAATGTTGATTTCATCCAATTTGGATCAAGTTAGAGACTGATATCAGATGAGAGAGTACCTATGAGTATGAGGTATTTGTTGAATAGATTTTTCTATACTTTTGTGGTTGTTTTGAAGGTGATCGTTACATGTGCCGAGTGGGTAGACTGAGCAACATCCTAATAATTAAAATTCTTGTTTTTAAGTTAATAAATTCATTCCATGGGATACCATTGGGTATTCCCTAGACCTTTATGCATGATAATCCTGGTGAGAGGCTTCAGACCACTTGAGTAGGGTTTGTTGGGTGAGTTTTTTAAATTAAATTGATTTATATATGTGGTTTCTTGGTTCAGTGGGAACGTAACGGGAAAGGCCTGAGGAACGATGTTATGTTGATCACCTGGACTGAGGTAATGTGGTCATCAAGATGGTCATGTAATGATATATATGGGGTGATATTGATTACCAGGTTGGGTGACACGGTTGTTGAATTTACACGATGAGGTTTTCATGATGATGGCATGGCCCATGTGATTTGAGGTGGTATTGACCATCAGGATTTAGTTTCATAGTCGGAGGGGCATGATGTGTCGGGTGACATTCCTAACGTATTTTTTGGCCATTTTTTCTCACTTTATGTTGTTTGACGCACCGTTGGAGTCATTTTTTCACAAATAGGACTTAGATCGAGGTGGTTTTGACCACTCATGTGGATGGAGGCACTCATAGACCTTGTGTTTTAAGTGATGGTGTTGAATATAAATTATGTTTGGGGGTGCTCACTATAGAACTGTATGACCATCGGTCAACGATTATGAGACTGTCGGTTGGGGGTTGAGTCTCACTATATTGATTGAGGTTGTTGGGCTACGTTATTGGGAGAAAATACATCATTGTTCATTAGGACATCGAGCTTTGATCCAACATGAATTAAATTTTAGAGGGAAGATATCATTTTCCCTTAGGAATTCAGGATGAAAGACGGTAGGGGATTTGGAATTAGGGTATGAGGGACTATGTAGATATTATTTGGGAATGTTGCTTAGACTCTAGGTACTCTGATTGATGGCATGAGTTTTCAAGTGACTTGATTATAGGTGGAACCAGAGGGTTCATGTAAGATCTTGAATTTCATAGAGGTATATCCTAGTTTATATGTTGGTTAAAATATATTAATTTTGTTTAATGGAATGTTTTCTGAATATTTGAGGAGGTTTGGGGGTGTTCCAAGGATTTAGAACATGAAAGAAAAGGTAATTTGTCCATCTAGTTCATGTTTCATGGTTGGAGAACGATTAGAGTTAACTGTGTGTCAAAACCCATACTAACCAAGAGGAGGGATGCAGAGTTAAGAGAAAACATGAAAGGGGGAGATCCAAACCTTTCAGGATCGGGCAGAGGCATTACACATGGTTGATGCATGGTTTTTCAAACCATGCGAAACTCTCTAGGTAACTGTGCGACCACAACACCTCTTGGACAGTGGTCTGAAAACGGTTTATGCACTGTTTTGGAAAACCGTGGGAACAAACTGTGTGCCCCATTAAAAATTGAAAAATTTCCAAATTTCCCCTTATGATTTTAAGGTTTCTCAACTAATTTATCCCATAATTTCTCCTCTATAAATCCTAGTGGTAAAATTTTTCCCCCAAATATTTCCAAGGGTTAGTCTCATTAAATTCTAGTCTATTTTGAGTGTCGTTGGTTTCAGGTCGAAGCTCTAGATAATTCTAACACTTCTCTTACATCACATTTTCGGATTAGGTCTTTTAGATTTTTTTTATCTTATTATGAATCCATAAAACACTCTTTTTCTGATGTATCTTAAATTAGGTAATCAAAGGGGTGCTTCAATCTAGTTCTAAAGATAATGTTAACAGTGTGTTCATCATCATATTTTAGGTAGGTGGTCTATAAGTTATATCCCATAGTTTTATTATCGATTTGTTAATGTACATTATGATATTGATTTCCCATTTATGTGTGGTTGATGTATTTGATAATATTTTGTAAAATGATTGGATAAATAATGATTTATACCACTCAAGCACCCGTGGGATGCGTTGAAATTTATTATACTAGTTTAGGTCCACCCATGGGGTGCGCCAATATTCCCAAACATGGAAAATTGAAATGTTAAGTGTGAAATTGACTTGTAATAAAGTAGATACCATGGTAAATGTGTTAACATGTTGATTTTGATTAAATGGGGAAATAATTCTAGTGTGTATAATTTTTTGAAATTTAATAAGTATGTGTTTGACATGATGAGTAAAGGGGTTAATTAGATTAGCATGAATGTGTTTAATGGCTTAGAGAATTACAATGGAAGTGTATAATTGGATTTAATTCATATTAATTTTTGAATACGATAAGTCGTCTAATGTATAGAAATTGTTGAATATGATTAAATAGATAAATAAGTGGGAAAGGGAAATGGGTTAGATGGGCTATGCTAAGTAAATGGTAATTGAGTTAATGATTCAAATCATAAGGGTAATTCCTGTGTTAAATGAAATGTGCAATTCTTATGTTATGTGTATGGATTATATATGGTTTGTGATATAGTATATGTGGTAATGGATAAATAAACACGTGAACATAGATTAATAGTTTTAGGGGTATTTAATTGAGGATATATGCCCATGTTTCAGGTTGGACTGAGGCTTTAAACCCCACCCCTAGAATGCACGGGTTAGGGAGTCTGACTGGGGATCTATTCCCCTAATAGTTATATTGGATGAGACAACTTCAACTAAGGATCCTAGATAAGTATAATTTATTGTTATAAAACATTAATCCCTAGTGAGATAGGGAACGTGACCTATTCCCTTATGCACTGTAATCACCCAGTTTTGGTCATAGTGTAAATGATGTAATTCCCAACCCATATAACTAGTGATGAAGAAAAATTTAGTAAAGAAGATAGAATATGTAATAAAATGTAAATAATGATGATAATGGTTAAACACCATATTTTTAACCAATCTCCCTCAAATTATATTTTGTTTACCATGAAATTTATTTATTACTTACATGCACTTTTTTTAGATTAGATATTTTTTAGACACCATTGGTGGTGGCCTACTGAGTTGTGCTCACACCCTACTTGAGCCACCATTCGGTACCTAGGTAGACATCATTATTGCGGGTCGGGATAAGGTAAAATTATATATGATAGGGAGTTGAGTTGGGCTTGGGATTTTCATGTATGAGGATTCATAATTGGAACCATGACCCGTTTTTGGGATTCAGCTGGTTGTACATATTTTGGGTTTTATTCACTTTGTAACTATTATCATGACATGAAATTTTTTTGTTTATTCGGTTATGGTTTTTACCCTATTTGGGAAATGGTTGGTAATGAAAGTTTATGGTTTATTACTTATTGTTTACTTTATTTCATTATATTATGTATTTTGTCTTACTCTGGTAAAGAGGGTATAGTCTCCCCATGTGATTATTAGGCCCTCACAACTATCCGACAATGTATGGAATACAGGGAGTCATGCTTGACATCATGTGGTGACTCGACCTGGGAAAACAATTTAGTGGATCCCAGGCCAGGGATGTTACCAAGTGGTATCATAGTGGCTCTTTTCTATGTTATTATTATTTGGTATGGTAGCAAGGATATTAGGATGTGTCAGGCCTTATCAAGGAATTCGTTCTTAGGAGTAGCTAACTCGTGTATGAGGGAAAACCTAAGTACCCAAGGTGGGAGTTGTTGTTCTTGATAAGTGTTGTTATAGTTGAATGATATTTCCCCACTATGTGATGCACATGATGCGTGATGTGACCATTTTATGATATTTCAATTGTATCCCTAATGGAATAAGATTTTTCATTCATGCATCATTATAGGAACCTAGGTATATGAGTGGCATGCATCATGATAGGCACAAAAAATATGGGTGTGTGAGACATGAAGGGTAATATTCATTTTACCTTCTTTAAAATTTTAAGAAAATAGTGTCTAATAAAGACTATGAAAATGGGTAAATGGAAAGAATTTGAATGAAAGGTTAAAGAATAGTGTGCTTAAGGAAATATTATAATGGGTTAAAAATTTTGGTTGTGATAAATTGTAAAGATGAAATGATGACTAAAAGAGAAGGATTTACATTGTGATAGAAAATAGTTAATGAATTATTCTTAATCAAGGTTTTGAATGAGTCCAATGTTGGTTGTAAAAAGTTGTGAAATGGAAAAGTGCCCAATAGGAATGTTTTATGTGGTAATTATGGAAATAGTTTTAAATAAAGGTGTCAAATGAAATACTTATGACTATGTAAGTTAGTTTACCCGATGTTTCCCATGATCTGTGGTAGGAATGGTTGAGGGTATTATTAGATATGTAATCATGTTCGTTGGGATAATGTATATGGAGTGGGTTGATTATGTGAGGTAGAATATTTTCCATTGTGTTCTACACCGATTTGGAATTTCTTCATATGTTTGTTGATGAAAATGTTTTGAAATATGAATTCTAATAAGTATAGATTTTTGAAATTTTGGGTAAATAAAATGTTCTAAAGTGTGTATTTTTTGGATTTTTTAAATAGTGAAGTTAATTATAAAAGAATGTACGATGATGGAATCCTTGGTGAAGAACGATATTGATTATTCTTGGTGTTAATTATCTAGCCCTTGGTATGGGTAGTTTGGGCAGTTAGAGTGCCCTAGGATGACACTATGATTATATTCCAGGATACCTTGATGAGTCTCAATGTGTGGATAACAGGGTTCTCATTGTTATTCTTTTGGTAGGGTTGTGACCTTAATGTTTGGAGATGTTTTCTAATAATGAGAAAGTATTAACCCTTGTGGGTTGTACATTAGACATAAGAATGAGTGTCTTGATTGTGGCATCATTAGTGATGGGTGTTTTGTTATGGGTGTGGTGAACTATGTGAGTTCAGACATTGAAAGTTTTGTTTTGGACTCTAGAGTGGTGGTTTTGGATCATGGTGTTGATGTATGTGTGTGAGTATGCTTGGTGTGAAACCTAGAGAGAATGTTACCAAGGGGAATCGGATGTTGTGTTCATGAATTGGGGCATGAGAGACAACTATGAGTGGAGAATTGTTGTAAGTTTTATGTATGTGGCCTACGGAGAGGGGCTAGTGACTTTTTACCCTTACCCTAGTTGGGATGTTTATATCATTCGATCCTTGAGACTGACCCATGAGAGTGGTTGGAATATTTTTCATTTCTCTTGGGTGCATGAGGAACTGATGGATGATTTTTTATTTAGATAAGTACGTATTGGACAAGAGAGATAAGTGGGAAGATCAATGGTTTTGGTAGACAAGAATTGAGATGTTATTATGAGTGATAGTATTTGTAAAAATCGAAAGTGACCTCATGATAGGTTAACCTAGTGTTTTAGGTGATTCGGAATATAAATCATGGGGGTGAACATGTGGTGGAATCCTTGCATAATGAGTACCATAATGTTTTGATAAATGGTATTGTTTTTCCCTAGTTCTTTATAAAGGGAACCTAAGTACTTGTGATTGGATTTAAGGTTAGTTTAGAAGGTTTGTATCATCCATATGTCTGACCCTTCTATTTTTATGATGATTAATAGAATCCTTAATGTTGATCTTGGTTGGATGAGATAAGGGTGATTGAAGTGTGGTTAGATGATTTATTTATGAAGGTGATGCTTGAGATGATGGTTTTCCCAATGTTGGGATTGTTTTTACGAATGGTTTAATTGTTGGGTGAGATGTTTAGGATGAATTTGGACTGATGGGGCTAACATACCAAGAGTCATGGCCAAGAGAGTAAACTGGAAGTGGGATAGGCTCTAGTGATGGTTGTATTGTGAGAAATAGATTCAGTTTAAGAGTGTGATCATAGGAAAGTGTGATACCTTGAGGTATTTTATGAGGTGTATATGTGGTGTGCACTAGTAAGGCATGATTCTAATCAGGATGGGAGAATAGGTGACTCAGGATAAGTGTCTGTCACTCTCTATGTAACCAAAGTGAGAGGCATGGATATTCGAGAGATTATTGGTTTTTATTGGGGTGGTGGACCATTTTATTTCGGTTGTTAACCTCCAGAGTCATTCTATAAGAACTAGAGTGGTGTTGTGGCAATATTTCCAAAGGAAACATTGGTTCACAATTGTTTGGATGATAAATGTGGAGATGTGCTGATTACTGGTTGGAAATCACGCCTAAGCGGTGATGGTTAAGTGCTGATGAGATGTGTGTGGGAAAGGAAACCAAATAATCTTGGTAGGTTATGGTGTCCCATAGTAGGATGTGACATCAATAATGGATAAGTTTTTATGGTGTTCTTTGATGACTTCTTAGTGTACTTTTAGCTAGTGACAATCATTTCCAACATCTTGACATCGCCCTGGGTATGCCAAGAAAGCTTTGGCTTTATGACAAGAGACTTGAATTTGTTTTGGTTGGATGTTGTATATCATGAATTTTATGCTCATGGGGAGGTATATGTGGAGAAAGACAGCGGGGTGTACACCATTGAAATTTTATGGGTGAGGTCCTCAGGATGGACTGAGTGTTGATGAACTATGCAAGTGCCACTCTTGAAAGCCGGGAATGGGTATCAGGTGATGGTTGTTTTGTTGTTATGGTAAAATTTTGATATCTATGTCCAAGTTGTGAGGTTCGGATTAAGGTTAAATAATTAATCATGGTGGTTGAAATTCCTCAAGGAAAGTGATGGTAATGACACATCTAAGGTGGGGGTGATAAGTCAGACCTGGATGTGTAGAGTAGAGCATGGAGTTGATGTAGTGGAATTTGTATTCCAATGAGGAACCTATAAGGTATAAATTGGGTCTCTTAGAGTGGTTAGTTGGGTCTTGATTGAGGTGTTTTTTGGATCCAAGCATTATATTTGGGATCAGGGTGGTTCTGAATGATTCTGAGACATGAAAATAGTTTGTGGAAAGGGAGGTTGGGTTCTGTAACTCCATAAAAAACCATTCATGGACTTAGGTAGGTGTCTTTGGGAAAAATTTTAATGTCTTTAAGTGTGAAGGAACCTTGTCCATTTGATGTAGTATCATTCCAAGAGTAAAGATAAGCATTTCCAAGATAAGTCATTCAGGGACAGCTCGACCTAGCTAGGAGAAAGGGACAAATGTGATGCATTGTAAACCACCTTTAGTAGATGTTTTAGAGTGAAAAGTGTGTTTCACATTTTTTTTAATGGTCTTGTGTAATAAAATAACCATATTTAATACATTTATGTATGGTTGAAGTGATTTTTTTGGGAATTTCGATAGGTGCGGTAGATCACGGTGATGGTTTGGATGGTAATGGATGTGGTGATAATGGGGTTCTACCAGAATTCAAGGAACGACCCCAGAAGGTGTGTTGTATAATAGTGATAGGACTCAAGTCAGTAAGCACCTTGGGGAGGTAAAAGGGGGTATCATGCAAGTAGTGGAAGATGAATGTCTGGGATAATACAATCAGGGATGGTCCAACATGGTATAGAAGGAGTAATAGATGTGGTAAGTTGTGACTCACCTCTGATTTGATGTTTGTAGTGGGAAGAAATTTTCATAAATGAATAATAACTTTTGTAAGAATCTGAATCTCTTTTCAGATACGTTTTTCCTTTTTCTGTAGTTTTGAGAAAAATGAATTTTGTGGAAATTTTCGAAGTACATGCCATGTACTTTCTCCCGGCTCGAAGCCATGTGCTGGCCGTGTCAGGCCACACACACAGTGTGTAAGGCTGAGGTGGAGGCCGCTTAATTCGGAGTATGGAAAATTGAAGTACATGACATGTACTCAAGAAGTACACGCCGTGTGCTTTCTTTTTTTCATTAAATGGGCCGAGGTCATGCCTAACCCCCAGTTTCATCTTCTTCTCTAGTTTTCGTCCGTCCGGAAGTGACCGTACGGCTGAATCTTCTCCGAGATTCTGCCTCACCGTCTGTTCTCCGATTTGAGCATGGTTGATTGTGTTGGAATCGCAGCGGTGAGTTCTTCCTTCTGCTTTAGCCTTGTTTCTTGATTCCTTCTCATTTCCAAGTTATCGTGGGATGAACGTTTTGTGCGTTTTCTCAGATATACGTTGTTATAAGAGGAATTTGTCGTCGTGGTTCACATATATTGATCTCCTAGGATCGAGGTAGGTGGTTTGTGCCTTTCTGTAGAAAGTTGATGAATATTATGTGTAGCTTCCACCAATACCCATGAACGGGGTATTGCGTGTTTCCTATTTTTTCCCTGTTGTTTGCCTTCTTTGCTTGTTTTCTTTAGTAGAGGTTATTACTTGTGAGTAGAGTAATTTATTTTGTGCTCAGATTTCTTTGCCATGCTTGTTTTCCTGTTGGTCATTTTTCCAGTTGCTAGACTTTGTTGTAGGATAGTGTAACTGTCTTTTTGATATACTGTTGAGCCCTAGTTGATAGCCAAGTAGTTCTTGAGGTTTACTTGGATGATACACGCACTCTAAGCATGTTTAGTTATACTCAGGACTGTGAGAACCTAGAGTAATAGACCAAAGGGAGAATTGATGGAAGGGCTTCTCTAGAGTGTCTTTTAATTACGATGTGAGACTATAGGTGGAATTGACGTTGAGTGCTTCCACAGAGATTCTGTAGATCCACGATGTGGGCCATAGGGGGAATTGATGTTTAGTGCTTCCCCAGAGAGCCTTTAGCACGATACGAGACTATAGGGGGAATTGACGGTGAGTGCTTCCCCATAGATTCTGCTTAATTACTTAGCTGAACCAGAGGGGTGAGACTGTGTGTGCCTCCCAGAGGGTTTCTAGTACTATAGGTTGAACCATAGGGGTTAGGCTGTGAGAGCTACCCAGAGGGTTACCAGTTTGCTTCTTGTTGCTGGCTGCTTACTTGTGTGCTTTACTTGTTAGAACTGTAGATTGTAACTGCTTGTGCTTTCCTGTTTACTGCTTCTTGTTTATTTACTACCATGTATTCATTTGACTATAAGGCACAAATATTTGGATGATTTCCTACTGGGATTGTATCTCACACCCTGTTTGGGCCATGCTTTTGGGCCCAAGCAGACTATGTTGAGGTAGGTATAGACAAGGGAAAGCGCCCTTCTACTTCAGGATCTTGATTGCACCAGGAGTTGGGGAGCATGGGACCGAGCCGTGGCTCGCGATGCTGAGGAGCTTACTTTTTTTTATTTTTCACTTGGTTTCAGTTGTATTTCAGCACGTTGTTGTGTTTTTTGTTTTCCTTAGATACTTGTACTTGCTGCATCATTATCATCAATTTATATATCTACATTTCTTCCACTGTTTGGTTTCTGTTGTTATGCATGTTTTTTACTACTTTCGTTGTTTATTTTTGTTTTATTACCTTGTATACCTTATCGAATGAGGTCATAGTTTCCCCACTGACTCACCAAGGGCCTCGCTACTAGTCGGAAGCCTCTTGTGTTCGGGGAAACGCGCTTGACGTCATGTGGCGAACCGGGTACGGGGCACCAGTGGAGGGACTCCGGACTCGGGTCAATACAAAGTGGTATCAGAGGGGTTCTTTTCTCTTTACATACTATTTGGAGACTTTAGCCAGGGATAAGATGGATTCGGTACTTGGTATTAAGCTCTGACTGGGAGTAGCTAACCCATGTACAGGGAAAAGCCACACTACCTCGTTAATTGCAGTTTTTTGGTTTTGAGATTTTATGGTTGGTATGTTGTCACCTAGAGTGATTCGTATGACTTTTGCGGTTATTGTTTTGATATTTTGGTTCTATTTCTGTCGCAACCTGATGAGATGAGGGTATTCCATCTCATGCATCATATATGAACTTTTAGAAATCACATGTCATGCATTCTTGCCATTCCATCTAGGGTGCATTAGCGATTGCATGCTGTTGTGATAGGATCTGTGTAGATTATGCATGTTGTTGTGATAGATGCTTGATTGATTCTCTGTTGTTGTGTTAGAAAACTTTTGTTCTATTCCTTGCTTAAAATGAAAGCCAAATTTTGGTTCTTGAGGTGTTATGGGCCCTCCCAGATCGGAATTTGGCATATTTTCCCTTGTTTTTTGTGTTTCTGGAATTCTGCGTAGATTCTGAGCTACTTCCCAGAAAAACCCAAAATACACAGCGTGTACTTTTTGGGAACATGCCGTGTAGTTTTCAGGTCGTGTCACTGACCATGTGAGCAGAACACGGTGTCTTGAAAGTAACTTTGGAAACACTCCATGTATGGTAGCTACACGATGTGTAAGTTTGAAGCCGTGTACCCGGCCATGTCACCAACAACACGGGTTGGGCATGCTCGGGTAGAACATGTCGTGTCTATAGGGAACAAGCCGTGTAGTAATGTCCATGTACCCGGCCATGTCAGGAACAACACGGTTCGGTGTTACCTTCCTTTCCACACGCCGTGTTTTTTCGGAACATGCCGTGTAGACTTTCCCAGGTACCCGGCCGTGTCACGAACAACACGGGACGGTGTCGCCTTCGCCTATACATTTCGTGCTTGTTCAGAGAACGCCGTGTAAGTTCCAGCCGTGTAGACAGCCATGTACTCAACAACATGGACCGCTGAAGCCTTGTTCAGTTCACTCCGTGTTTTTTTTGAACATGTCGTGAAGTCTCGGGTTAATTCGGGCCGTGTGGGTTAGACGTGTAAGGAGACTCGGGCAGGGGAACAGTTTTCAAGTACACACCATGTGTGGGTTCAACATGTCGTGTATTTTGAAGTGTACACGACTTGTAGTGTGAGAGTACACGCCCATGTTAGTGGTTTAAGAAGACACTCCGTGTAGTTTTATACACGACGTGTAGTCGTGTTTTGAAATCTTGTGTGTTCTCTTCCCTTATTTCCGTTTAGTACTCTTGTGTTTTCTGTACTTGTTTTCCTGATCTAAGGTGTGCTTTTGATCTTTCAGAGCTATGCCTCTGAGACGTCCTCTGGTTGTACGTCTGTCGTCAGGCAGTGATCAGACGCCAGACAGGGCTGATCAGGGACTTCCTGCCGATCCTCCAATCGGTCCAGCCTTGCCACCGGCTGTTATACCAGTTGCGGGCACTGATGCGCAGTTCAGGGAGGGATTTATGAGGATGATCCAGGACTTCCAGGGAGCATCGCCTCCTCCCTCGTCTATGGAAGACCTGACGCGGGTTTTCCAGCAGTAGCATCCTCCAACGTTCTTGGGGGGGAGGACCTCAGGCTGCAGAGTCATGGATGGAAGCCATGCTGACTATCTTTGAGCATTTGTAGACGCCTCCAGAGAGGCGGGTCAAGATCGCCACCTACATGCTCTGAGAATCCTCCAAGAGGTGGTGGTATGTGGTCTCACAGGCGGGTCAACAGCAGGCTATGACTTGGGAGGAGTCCCAGCGCGTGTTCTACAACTACTTCTTCCCGAATACCCTAAGGGCAGATCAAGCCCGAGATTTCATGAGCATAGAGAAGGGTACTCTATCTGCCATGGAGTATTCCTCTCGTTTCACTGATCTGCAGCGTTTTACACCCCTTTAGGATGGGAGTGGGGTGTTCTTGGCGAGGAAGTTTGAGGATGAACTCTGGCAGGAGATCCGATCGCAGGTGAACATCTTCCAGCTATCTTCATTACTTCCATCGTCAATCAAGCACTGATTGCGAAGCGCAATCTGAGAGAATCTGGAGCTGTGATTCGGGGTGGTTCTGCTTCTAGAGTTAGCTTTCCTCCATATGATAGTAAGAAGCGCCGTAGGGAGCCTACACGCGGTGATTCAAAGAAGCGAGACGCATCATCAGGCAGCCAGGTGACATGATACCAGTGTGGCCGGACAGGGCACACGAGGCCGTAGTGCCAGTGAGGCCCCGTAGAGTGCCGATCTTGAGGCAAGATGGGTCAGCTTCAGCGTTTTTACCAGGTTTTCTCACCAATAGCTGGTGACCGAGGTTCTTCCATGACTCCTCGTTCAGGATCAGTCCCACCATTTTCTCACGAGTCGGGAAACTGGAGTTCTTCCAGCCGTTCAGGCTGAGGTGGAGGTCGAGGCTGTGGTCGTGGTGGTCAGCCACCAGTTCCTCAGCACCAGTAGGGAGGTTCATCTCAGAGTGGTCAGCCAGGGGCGCAGGGCCGCGGCATGGGCCAGTCTTTCGCCGTGGAGTAGACTTATCATGAGAAGGATCCCATCCCTTCTATTGTTCGAGGTACGATTTTAGTAGCCTCAGTTTTATCTTCAGCCCTTTTTGATACTGTTGTTACGCATAGCTTTATCTCTATTTCTATCATGGAGAGCCTTGGGCTCTGCATCTTTTCTTCTGCCGACTCGTTGACATTAGACACACCTTTGGGAATGATGACATCTAGTGTACGCCAGTGTAGAGAGTGCCCTCTCGAGGTTGCAGGGTATCACTTCTTATGGGATCTCTATGTCCTAGAGATGACAGGCTATGATGTCATTCTCGACATGGACTGGTTGATTCCCTTCCAGGCAGTTGTTGACTGTTATCACCACAGAGTCAGTTTCATCTCACTAGAGGGTGAATATATCCTTCATAGAGGCGAATGGGATGTTCGGGCAAGTCGGGTGGGACTCGAGAATCTTGGGCTAGGAGTAGTGACAGACCATATTGCTAGTCTTTATTTGGATGATCAGGGGACTCCACAGTTGGACTTTCCTCCAGTGGTGGATCGCTTCATGGATTTCTTTCCAGAAGGACTTTTCGGGTTTGCCTCCGGAGCCTGAGGTAGACTTCTCTATTGAGCTCATTCTAGGAGTGGCACTGGTGTCCATTCTTCCATATAGGATGGCCACACCTGAGTTTCAGGAGCTCAAGAAGCAGTTGGAGGAGCTACAAGATAAGGGTTTCATCTGACCCAGTACTTCTCCTTGGGGTTCGCCTGTTCTGTTTGCAAAGAAGGCAGATGGTACCCTTCGGCTTTGTGTGGATTATCGGAAGCTGAACCAGTTGACGGTCAAGAACTGATATCCCTTGTTGCAGATTGATGACCTTTTCGATCATCTTTAAGGAGCCTGAGTGTTATCGAAGATCGACTTGAGGTCCGTTTATCATCAGTTGCATGTTAGACCATCAGATATACCTCTGACAGCCTTCAGGAGCAGGTACGGTCTTTACGAGTATACAGTAATGCCTTTTGGACTCACGAACGCACTTGTAGTTTTCATGGCACTGATGAACCGAGCGTTCCATCCTTACTTTTATTCCTTCATCGTGGTCTTCGTGGATGATATCTTGGTGTACTCTCACACTCGACACGACCATGCCACACATCTTGAGATCGTTCTGAGTACACTGAGAGAGCATCGGCTTTATGCTAAACTCTCGAAGTTCCACTTCTGGATGGATCAGATTCACTTCTTGGGTCATGTCATCTTAGAGGCAGGAGTATCTGTGGACCCAGAGAAAGTGAGAGTAGTAGTTTCTTGGGAGCATCTGAAGAATGTTTTTGAGGTACAGAGCTTCCTAGGGCTGGCTGGATACTACAAATGCTTCATTTAGGACTTTTCCCATCTAGCAGCACCTTTGACGGGTCTGGCCAAGAAGGGGGTGAAGTTCTTATGGTCAGATTCTTGTGAGTTAGCCTTTCAGGAGCTGAAAGAGAGGTTGACGTCAGCACTGATACTAGTCTTTCCAGAGCCAAGAAAGAGCTACACTATTTACTGTGATGCTTCGGGTATCGGGCTCGGAGTAGTGCTTATGCAGGGAGGTGGAGTTGTTGCATATGGGTCTCGGCAGCTGAGGCCACATGAGAGGAACTACCCTACGCACGATCTGGAGTTGGCAGCTGTTGTTCATACCATGCTTTGTTGGACACATTATCTCCTAGGAGAGCACTTTGTGGTCTTCACTGACCACAAGAGTCTCAAGTATATCTTTACTCAGCATGATCTGAATCTGAGGCAGTGCATGTGGGTTGAGTATCTATAGTATTTTGACTTCAAGCTTGCCTATACGCTGGGAATGGGCAACACCATGGTAGATTTGTTGAGCATAAGAACTTAGATTCAGGCAGTTTAAGAGGCCAGTAGTGAGTGGCAGCTGATGGCTCTATTCTCTGAGATACATCTGGAGGTGCACGACAGACGGGGACAGACTTTTCTATCTTCTGTAGCTGTTACCTCCACGCTACTTGATCGAGTACGGATGAGGCAGCTATCAGACTCGGAAGGCTTAGTCCTACGGGAGAGTGTGTCAGAAGAGGACCCTCTTCCTGGATGGATAGTGGGCGAGGATGAGATATTGCATTTCCAGGGACGCGTATGGGTGCTAGCAGACATACGCGAGGAGCTGATGTGGGATTTCCATTCCTCTGTTTAGGCAGTTCATCCGGGCGTCACCAAGATGTATCGGGATCTTCATCTCCAGTACTGGTGGCCAGGTATGAAGAACGATGTTGCTGGTTTTTTCATGAGATGTTCTACTTGTCAGCAGGTGAAAGCAGAGCATCAGCGACCAGCAGGCCTTCTACAGCAGCTACCCATTCCGGAGTGGAAGTGGAACGATGTTGCGATGGACTTCGTGACTGGGTTGTCGAGGTCACCGCGAGGAAACGATGTTGTTTCGGTTGTCGTTGACAGGCTTACGAAGGTTGATCACTTCTTGCCGATCAAGAAGACCTTCAGTGTCAATGATCTGGGATGACTTTACATCAGAGAGATCGTTCGTCTACATGGAGTTCTGCACTCTATTGTTTCAAACAGAGATGCGCGCTTTACCTCTTGGTTCTTCCAGGGACTTCAGAAGGCCTTGGGTACACAGGTACTTTTGAATACAGCATACAATCCCCAGACTGATGTCCAGTCCGAGCGCACGATCCAGGTGCTTGAGGATATGCTCCGAGCATGCATTCTGAACTTTGGCGGTTCTTTGGAGAAGGATATTCCTCTGGTGGAGTTTTCCTACAACAATAGCTTTCAGGATACCATTCAGATGGAACCATACGAGGCTTTGTACGGTAGGCCATGCCGATCACCCTTATGCTGGCTGGAGGCAGGATAGGTAGCTTTGCTGGGACCTCACCTTATACAGGATACTTCAGAGCAGATATAGCTAATTCGGAAGAGTATGGCTACAATGCAGTCTCGACAGAAGTCTTATGATGATTAGCGAAGATGACCTCTGGAGTTCGAGGTTGGAGATCAGGTTTTCCTATGTGTCGCACCGAGGTTGGGACACAAAAGGATTCGGAGACAGGGTAAGGTTTCATGCGGTACGTCGGGCCGTTTGAGGTCTTGGAGAGAGTTGGGTCTTTCACCTATCGGTTGCAGCTACCTCAGCGGTATCGGGCCATGCATGAAGTCTTCCACATCTCTCAGCTTCGACGTTACTTTCCAGACCCGTCTCATGTATTTCAGCCCGAGGAAGTCAAGCTTTAAGGGGATGCGTCGTTCAAGGAGCATCCTATCCGGATTGTCGATCGCAGTGTGAAGGTTCTCCACGGGCGGTCTGTTCCTCTGGAATGAGTGTTGTGGCAACATGGGCGAGTACAGAACGAGACCTTGGAGAGGGAGACCGATGTACGATCGTAGTGGCTGGAGTTATTCGGGGTTTCTACTTCTCTACCTCGTTAGGGAAATTCTAGGATGAATTTCTTTAAGGGGGAAAGTTTGTAAGAACTCGGATCTCCTTTCAGGTACGTTTTTCCTTTTTCTGGAGTTTTTGAGAAAAATAAATTTTCTGGAACTTTTCGAAGTACATGTTGTGTACTTTCTAAGTACATGCCATGTACTTTCTCCCTGCTCGAAGCTGTGTGTTGGCCGTGTCGGGCCACACACATGGTGTGTAAGGCTGAGGTGGAGGCCGCTTAATTCGGAGTACAGAAAATTGAATTACATGTCGTGTACTCAAGAAGTACACACCGTGTACTTTCTTTTTTTCATTAAACAGACTGGGGTCGCACCTAAACCCCAGTTTCATCTTCTTCTCCATTTTTTGTCCATCCGGAAGCGACCGTACGACCGAATCTTCTCTGAGCTTCTGCCTCATCGTCCATTCTCCGATTTGATCATGGTTGATTGCATTGGAATCGCAGCGGTGAGTTCTTCCTTATTCTTTAGCATTGTTTCTTGATTCCTCCTCATTTACAATTTATCATGGGATGAATGTTTTGTGCTTTTTCATATATCTACATTGTTCTAATAGGAATCTATCGTCATGGTTCACATATATCGATCTCCTAGGATCGAGGTAGGTGGTTTGTGCCTTTTCGTAGAAAGTTGAGGAATATTATGTGCAAATTCCACCAATACCCGTGAATGGGGTATTGCGTGTTTCTTGTTTTTTCCCTACTGTTTTCTTGATTTTCTTGTTTACTTTAGTAGAGGTTATTTCTTATGAGTAGAGTAATTTATTTTGTGCTCAGATTGCTTTTCCATGATTGTTTTTCATGTTGGGTGTTTTTCTAGTTGCCAGACCTTGTTGTAGGATAGTGGAACTGTATTTTTGATATAATGTTGAGCCTTAGTTGATAGCCAAGTAGTTCTTGAGGTTTACTTGGATGATACACGCACGCTGAGGATGTTTAGTTATAATCAGGACTGTGAGAACCTAGAGTAATAGACCAAAGGGAGAATTGACGGAAGGGCTTCTCCAGAGTGTCTTTTAATTACGATGTGAGACTATAGGGGGAATTGACGTTGAGTGCTTCCCCAGAGAGTCTGTAGATCCACTATGCGGGCCATAGGTGGGATTGATGTTGATTTATTCCCCAGAGAGCATTTAGCACGATATGATACTATAGGGGGAATTGACAGTGAGTGCTTCCCCAGAGAGTCTGCTTAATTACGTAGCTGAACCAGAGGGGTGAGACTGTGTGTGCCTCCCAGAGGGTTACTAGTACTATAGGTTGAACCATAGGGGTTAGGCTGTGAGAGATACCCAGAGGGTTACCTATTTTCTTCTTGTTTCTAAATGATTACTTTTGTGCTTTACTTGTTAGAACTATGGATTGTACCTGCTTGTGCTTTCCTGTTTACTGCTTCTTGTTTATTTACTGCCACGTATTCATTTGACTGTAAGGAACAAATCTTTCGGTGATTGCCTACTGGGATTGTATCTCACACCCTATTTGGGCCATGCTTTTGGGCCCAAGCAGACTATGTTTTTTCAGGTATAGACAAGGGAAAGCGTCCTTCTACTTCAGGATCTTGATTGCACTAGGAGCTGGGGATCATGGGACCGAGCCATGGATCGCGATGCTGAGGAGCTTTGTTTTCTTTTGAACTTGGTTTCAGTTGTATTTCAGCACGTTGTTGTGTTTATTGTTTTCCTTATATACTTGTACCTGCTGCATCATTGTCATCATAGTTATATATCTACATTGTTTCCGCTGTTTGGTTTCTGTTGTTATGCATGTTGTTTACTACTTCCACTCTTTATTGTTGTTTTCTTGTATACCTTACCGAATGAGGGCATAGTTTCCCAACCGACTCACCAAGGCCCTCGCTGCTATTCGGTCGCCTCTCGCGTTCTGGGAAATGCGCTTGAGGTCATGTGGAAAATCGGGTACGGGGCACCAGTGGAGGGGCTCCGGACTCGGGTCGTTATAACTTAAGTGAGGTCAAGTTATTAGTCCATGAATAGATGGTGTAGGGATTCCATCCCAAGTGTTTTAAATGGAAGGTTTGGATTCCAACCTAGGGTTAATTCATTATGGATGTTTGTTCATGGTGATTTGGGGATGCGTCAAGTATGTTGTGAAAGTTGAATTTAGGTTCTGGTGGTATTTCTTCAAAATTGGATGTTCCAATTTCCATAAGATGCAGGGGTGAACTAAATTGATTGGTTGGAGAGAACCAAAAAAAGAAAGTGGTTGGTTGATGTCAATATTAGTCTTTTCGGTTGGCTGGACTCAATTGATTATCGTAAAGGTGATTTGGCCATGATAGCAAGTGTTGGCTTGGGTTTGAATGGTTTAGTTCATTGATTGTTCTGGATATGTTTTGGATGTTTGATTATGGAATGGGACTGTTGAGACTCGAGTTTTGAATCTATGTAAGTCAGGAAATGAGGTCAGAAAGATAGGGTGTTTTCTTCGGGTGGTGTCAAGTTTGGGTCACCATTATAGTTTTGAAAACAAGGTAAAAGGGACACCACATGATTTGGATAATGAGTATTGAAGAGTATCAGACCAATGGGTTTCAAATTGGATCTTTGATGATGGTATGATGTTGTGTGGGAATTTTTACTATATTGTCATTTAGGAAGTGTTTCCTAGGATTCTCTATGAAATTACAGTGGTTGATGTATGGTTTGTGGTTTATGCATCCTTGAGGAACATCCAATTCGTTTTTTGGACCGCACTGATATAGTTTTGTGATGTAAGGTTTCACCTTCAGTCAAGTGTTATAGTTGTATGGTAATGTTCAATGGGAAAATGTGGAAAGGGGGGTGGATAGATGAGCGTAGTATCTTAATATCTTTACTCTACAAGTCCAGTGATGCTTGGGATTGCTGCTTAAGGATGACCTGTTATAAGGTGGGGACGCTGTAAGATCCCAGACTTTGTGAAAGTATGTCCTTTTTATAATTTTGGATTAAATCACTTAATTTTGGTTAATGTAATGTTTTTGGATGTATGAGGATAATTTGGGGTGTCCTGAGGGTTTGAAACATTAAAGAAAATGGAATTTTTCCATCAAGTTCATGTTTCATGGTTGGACCATAGTTAGAGATAACTGTGCAGCCAAAACCATGATAGCCAGGAGGAGGAGTGCATGGTTAAGAAAAACCATGTAAGGGGGATATCCAAACCATGCGAGCTTGGACATATTAATTATATATGGTCGGTGCATGGTTTCTTAATCCCTGTGGAGCTCCCTAGGTAACCATGTGACCTTAACCCCTCTTTTAAAGTGGATGGTGCATGGTTTTTACATGGTTTAGAAAACCATGCATCCAAACCATGTGCTCCATTAAAAAGTGAAAAATTAAAAAAATTCCCCCTTGGGATTTTAAGGATTCTCACCTGATTTCTCCTCTATCAACCCTAGTGATGAACCTTTTCCTCCAAATATTCCCAAGGGTCGATTTCTTTTGATTTTAGGTCATTTTGAGTGCCATTGGTTGTGGATCAAAACTCTGGGTAAGTCTAACTCTCCTCTTGCTTCTCTTTTTTGGATTAGGGGGTATAGATTTTTTCATCTTCTTTTGAATCCCTAAAACACACTTTTTCCAGTGAATCTTATATTTGGTCTTAAAATGGGTGCTTGAATTTGGATCTAAGACTAAGGTTAAGGGTGTGTTCATCATCGTATTCAAGGTAGGTGGTCTACAAGTTATATCCCATAGTTTTATTGTTGATTTGTGCATGTATGTTATGATATTTATTTCCCCTTATTGTGTGTTTAATGTCTTTTATAATATTTGGTTAAATGGTTGGATAAATGGTTATTTAGACCCCTCATGCTCCATATGGGATGCATTGAGATTTTTTAGACCGGTTTAGGGCCACTGATGGGGTGTAATAACATTCCCGAACATGGAAAATTAAAATGTTAAGTGTGAAATTGACTTTTATTAAAGAAGATCCAATGGTAAATGTGTTGACATGTTATTTTGGATTAAAAATGGGAAATAATGGCAGTGTTTCTAATTGTTGTAAATGAAATAAAGGTGTGTCTGGAATGATGATAAAAGGGGTTAATTGGATTATTGTGAATGTGTCGAATGGCTTAGAGAATTCTAATGAAAGTTCATAATTGGATTTAATGCATATTAATTATTCAGTATTCTAAATGGGATAATATATGTAAATTGATGAATATGATTAAATATCTAAGTAATGGTAAAGGTAAATGGGTTAGATTGGTTGTTATAATTAAATGGGAATTGATTTGATGAGTTCAAGCATAAGGGTAATTCATGTGTTAAATGAAATGTGAAATGTTTATGTTATGTGTACTGATTATGTATGGTTTGTGATATGGTATATTTAGTAATGGATAAATAAGAATGTGCACATGGATTGATAGTTGTGGGGTATTGAATTGAGTTTCTACACCCATGGGTCAGGTTGGACTGAGGCTCTAAACCCCACCCCTAGAATGCATGGGTTAGGGAGTTGGATTGAGGCTATATACCCCTGATAGTTGAATTAGATGAGACTACTTGGTCTGAGTCTCCAAGGTAAGTGTAATGTGTTATTATAAAACATTAATCCCAACTGAGATAGGGAACTTGACATATTTCCTTATCCATTGTAATCGACTGGTTTAGGTTTTAGTGTAAATGATGTAATTCCCAACCCATAGAACTTGTGATGTAGATGAATTTAGTAAAGAAGATACCATATGTAATAAAATGGAAATAATAATAGTAATGGTTAAAGCACATTTTGTTAACTAATAGCCCCCGAGTTATCTTTTGTTTACCTTGCCATTAATTTATTACTTACATGAACTATATGTTAGACTAAATATTTTTTAGACACTGTTGGTTATGGCCTATTGAGTTATACTCACACCCTTCTTAGGCCATTATTGGGTACCCAAGCAGTCTTCATTGATGTGGGTCTAGACAGGGGTAAGGTCCCTATTCTACGGAGTTGAGTTAGGCTTGGGATGTGCATGGATGAGGATCCATACAAGGAGTCATGATTTTGGGGATTTATAAGGTTGACCTTATTTTGATTTTTATTCAATTTTTCACTATTATCATGACATGACGTTTTTATTATTCTTCAGTTGTAGTTTTTACCCTTTTTGGAAAATGGTTGGTAATGCAGTTTTATGGTTTATTTCTTATTTTTCCTTTATTTCATTATGTTATCTATTGTAACTTACTCTGGTAAAGAGGGTATAGTCTCTCCATGTGATTATTAGACCCTCAATACTAGTTGGGAACCTTTAGTGTATGGGAAGGTGCACTTGGGGTCATGTGGAGACTCAACTCGGGGCATCAGTTTAGTGGCTCCCAGGTTGGGCACATTGCAGCTCCCCTGGATTCATTTTTTAGGGGATGCCTTGGGATTATTGCCATAGATACTCACTATTTCAGTTATATATATGCATACAAATATTTTGTTTCATATATATAATAGGGGGAACATGTTCAAACATTATGAGTGATGATTTAAGTAGGTTGATATTTCCTTGCAACTATTGAGCACAAGGGAAGCGATTATTTATTTATTGTGCATGTTTTTCTTTTTTTATTTATATTTAGAACACCTCCATTATCACAGATGTAAGACAAACACCTATATTTGGTGACATATTGATATTTATTCTCACACCCTGCATTGGCCCTTTGGGATGCGTGTATAAATTATGTCTATGCAATCAGGTATGGGACCGAGCTTTAGAGATTTACCTTATTGGTAAATTCATACCTTTATCATGGGACAGATGGAAAGGGACCTAGGAGGTTTTGGAATCAACTAGAGATTACTTTTGAGTCTCTTTTTTCCATCATGCTTATATATGTACATATTGGTGGTCAACCACGAGTAACCTTTTATGATGTGTATTTACTTGTATGAAATTTTATTACATATTGTCATTATTGTTGTTTGTATATAAAATTTATTTCCTTTGGAGTTATTTAATTTTCCACTGTTGTTGTTTTATGCCTTTACCATTTAATTTTTATTATTTCTTCTATTGAGTATGACTTTTCTTCCACTATTGTATTTATTTATGGACCCTTATTATCATCACCACTAGAGGGAATAGTCTCCCCACTATCTTCTATTTACACTCTCACTGCAAGTTGGTAGCCTTTAGCATATGCGGTCGTATGCCTAAGGTCCAGTGGTACTCCAAACAAGATCATGTTTTTAGGTAGCTCCAAGGTCAAGGCCCTTTATGTAGATTTAAAATTTTCAAAAATTATAAGAGTAGTGGGTTTT
The DNA here is from genome assembly GCA_963277665.1 of Viscum album. Taxonomy (NCBI): domain Eukaryota; kingdom Viridiplantae; phylum Streptophyta; class Magnoliopsida; order Santalales; family Viscaceae; genus Viscum; species Viscum album. The sequence continues at coordinate 498,615,926 of OY728132.1, forward strand.
ATAAAACTCTATTTTCAAAGATTTGCTCATATTTTTTAGAACCCATTTTTATATAATGGAATATGTATATTATTTTCAAAATATAATATTATTTATTTTTAAAACTTCTAATTATGTAAGAAAATTGTATTATTTTATGCACAAAAATAAATTATTATATTAAAACCCCACTTTTTAAAGGTATTTCCTATTGTTCAAAACTATTATATCAATGTAAGTGTTAATTTATTTTCAAAAAATATAAACCATGTTTTCTTTTAAAATCATTTTTTATAATGGTAAATTACATAATTTAAATTGATATTATTTAAAAAAACCATATTGAAAAATTATAATTTTTTGTGTAATATAATTTCACTTCAAAATTATTTGTAAAGAGAATAATTTATTTTATAAGTAATGTGTTTATGATTGTTTCATGAAAGAAAAATTATATATTTTAAAAGTATTATATTATGAAAGGAATGGTAATTTAAAATTACTATTATTTTATTTGAATGATTTATACCATCATAGAATTATTTTATATATAAAATTATATTTCCAAATATAAAATTTTAAATTGAGTAAGCTCTTCAAAAATTATCATCTTATTTCTTTATTCAAGGTTTAATTTAAAATGATAAAGTTTATCATTTTATGTTCTTTTAAATTTTAAATGGATTTTAAAGATATCATTTTATGCATGAGTTTTTCATTAAAACATATGAATATCATTTATGATCATAGTTATGGAAATACACGAAATATATTTTTCACAATTGCATGCATTTATATACAAATATATATATATATATATATATATATATATATATATTCATTTCCATGTTGTAAAAAGTTAAAAAACACCAGTGAAAAATAAAAAAAATCAAGATCAAAATGTTTTATAAAATTTCAGCACTTGGAATTTCTAAACATGATATAGATCTAGGGAGTGAGCCCAAAACTCCAAGATGGTTAGGCCCTCAATATACATTAATGTTCCAAGTGGCCACATGGTTTTTTTGAAGCTTTCATAATATTTTCTCAGAAAACACTGGATTATTTTATTAATAAAAATACATCCAATTATTTTCAAAGATTATTATATTTTTAAAATTACCAATGTTTTCAAAATAATATTTATTTTCACATGTTTTTGAAATTTATTTTCCATGTTATATTTTGAAAACCCAATATTTCTGGAAAAATATTTTACTATATCAAATGTTTTTATATAATGGAAAATATTTTTCAAAATAATTTTTTCAAAGTAATAAGTATTTTAAATGGTTTTTGAAAAATATTTTCAATATATCTTAAAAAACCCAAAAATTATATTTTTTAAAAGTATTTATCAAATATTTATATTTTATATAAAAAGAAAGAAAAAATTAACGGATTTTTTAAATAGTTCTTACAATGGGGTTTTCAATTGTTTTTTTAAAACCCCTTACTAGAAAATTTTATACTCACCCTAAGATTTAAAATGTTTTTTATAGGCTCATTAGATGTTCTAAAGGGGTTTATATTCATTAAGGAGCTTGTGAGAGTGAAGTAAAAATAGCTATTTATTTATTAAATTTTTAATAATGATTTTTTGTAAGAGTTTATCCATTTCCTCTAAAGCCAAGACCAGAAGATATCCCGGTTTGTTTACAGGAATGTATATTATCTAGTTTCTGTTATAAAAAAATATATTGTATTTTTGCATCGGATATGTAAACGTGGGTCCTAAGTTGCTAATCTTGGTATTAGAGTATCAGTTTAGAAAAATTTGGAGATTAGGATGTCCTAGTTAAAAATAATTTCAATTTATAAAGTATACTTCCTTTTTGAAAATCCCTTACCCCTTAATTTTTTTCTATTAAGGAGCATCCTCGAAATGGAAGAAGGCGGATCCTAAAGTACTCTTATCTCTCTTTAAGAGGATCTAATTTTTAAAATAATCCAAAATTCATGATCAAATGACTTTGAAACCTTTACTAACATCTATGTCACCTTTAAACTACTCTATGGGCATCAAATGCCTCTACTATTACATTTTTATTTCTAGAATCAGGGTTTGTATACAGAAAAATATTGTATTCTAAACATTTCTACTATACTAGGAATGGAAGGTAATATCAGGGTATTTTTGAATTTTTCACCCTAGCTAAGGCATATAAAGAACTCATCAATTTGGAAGAATATACAGAATAGAGTGACCTATGTTCAGTTTATATGCATCAAATCTTAATTTTTTGTATCTTTGTAAGTATCAAATATAATCTTGAAACCTTTAAGGAAAAATCAGTGAAATTATTTTATAAAAATCAGGTTCAAATGAATGTCCAAAAAGTATACATTAATAATAACACCTTTTTAAATAAAAACTGATGACTTCATCCATTTAATCCAAACTATACAAGTTTCATTTGTAAAAAAGAGATAGGTAATTTTGAAAATACCTGGAGGTTTCATTACCATTCATGGACCCTTTCTTTTTGGGAGAGATACAAAAATTGATGACCTTGTTAAAGGTTTGAATTATTTCAATAGAATTATTGAATAAAATTTAATATTTTTAGAGGTTTCAGTAAATTTATTTTTTAGGGATGAAGAACTTCCATGTTTTAATCTTGGGAATTGAGACTTAGAGTATATAAGAATTGTGAGGTCACAATTCCACTTAAGGGGGTAGAATGTAACACCCAAGGATTTTTTTAGTTTGTAATTTTCATTTAAATAAATAATACATGTCTTGAATAGAGTAAATTTTATTTAAAATAAGACAAAAACTTCGACTTTGATACAAGAACAGTTTATTACAAATTTTTTCAACTAATTAAGAAAAAATTAAACTAGAAACATCTATCAATAATCAGAGGTTAAAGACACCAATGATCATTATAACTAAAAAATTATAGCCATATTCATCTGGATTAAACACCAGTAAGAATCCTCTAAAGAGGATGAGAGTGAGAATATATAATATTGCAAATATAATAACTATATTAAAAAATAAGAAAATGTCAAATACATAAATTCAAATTTATTTAAAATGTATTATAAGTAGGATATTTATTGGGAAACTAAGTTGGTAATCAAATTGTATCTATTGGTTAAAAGATAATGAAAATAAATATAGTCATTTTAATCTTTTGTTAAAGTGTATAAATTACATATTTATATATAATAATATATAGATTATTATTAAATTTAGAATTAATTCTAAATTGTATAAAGAATATACAAAGTATCATATTTATGAAAATTTCATAACTGATTAGTAAATATTAGTGTGTAATTTTGTGTAATATAAAGGAGAATGCTCATTTTTTCGTAATAAACTTATAACACAAAAAAATAAAAAAGTTGGAAAGTGATAAATTTATTTGTAAGGTTTATAAATAAAATAAGTGACATGAGAATAAATATAAAGTTAAAAGATATATTTAAAATATAATTTAAAAATATATATGGAGAAGGGTGTAGAATAAAATAATATTTCTTACCTAATAGTTTATATTATAGAAATTTATAATAAAAATAATAATAAATAGTTAACCACTCTAGGCCAACCAAGGGACCCCTCAACACACATGTGGGACCCAATTAGATAAAACACAATGAGAGGTCAACCCCAATAAGCCTGAGTAGTGTAAGGGGGAGGTCGGCCACCTTGCATGGAGGTATAGTATAAGTTAGGATAAGAACCCACTGGGTCATGTGTAGGCCTATGAGAACATGGGTTTGGTGGGCTCCTTCCTATTTTTGTGTGTGTGTGTGTTTGAAATTGTTCCATATTAATCTCTTTTTCACATCAAAGTTCAGTGTTAAGCTTATATGTGATTGCTAAATGCTACCATTTTTTGATGTGGGATTCAATATGCTATTATTATTCATCCATATTTTAAAAAATTTCTTATATCACATCCCTCTAATCAGATGTATCTCAATTGTTTGATCTCCCCAAGTGTTTTCATCTACCTCGATACTCTGAAATTTTTATCTTCTTCTCACGCACACTAATCTGAAGCCTTTTTCACCATATAAAAGCACTATCATCTTCTGTAATTTTGGTCTTCTCCATATCCTACCATTATAAGTGAATGATAGCATGGAAAATCAACACATATTGTGCTACCACTGTCGATTTTTTCATAAAAACAAAACCACCTATTTGAATTACCCACCATAGGTGTTCCTCCTACAACTATCTTCAAAAACCAATGGTAATTAGTTCATCTCAAGGAATCTTTACAATGTCGTATTAAACACAAAACATAGTTATAAAAATTGAAATTGACTCCTATTATTTCAAAAAAATCATTATATCAGTTTATATATATATATATACATGTTTTATACCAGTGGAAATGGTTTTTAACACCTTGTATGAGCCCCACTTGGAACCCCATAATACAAACAATACACTATTTTATATTCTACACCCTACTCCTACTAAACATCACCTCCTTTTGGATTTATCAAGCTTTATCCACTACCAATCTCAATACCCAAGATTCCTATATATATATATATATACATATATATAAGAGAACACCCACTTAACTAGTTGAAAATCTTGGCCTATACAATCTCTCCCTCAAATTCTCTCTCTTCCCACCTGGTTAGAGCTACCAAGTAGGTAGAAGAAATGTCTTCAAATCTTGGTAAGGGCATATATGTATTTAAAAAATTATAAGATTATATAAATTTAGAAATTTTAAAATTATAATAGTTTTTTTTTCTAAAACTCTATTTTCAAAGAGCCACTCATATTTTTCAAAACATTTTTTTATGTAAGATAATATATATTATTTTTAAAACATAATATTATTTATTTTTAAATCTTCTAGTATATATAGAAATTGTATTATTTTATTGGAAAAAAAAGAAATTATTATTTAAAAAAAATAAAACTTTTATAATGGGATTTCCTATTGTTAAAAACTATTAAATATATGTAAGGGTTAGTTTATTTTAAATAATTATAAACTATGTTTTACTTTAAACCCATTTTCTTCTAATTATAAATTAATTTATTTAAATTTCCATTATTTAAAAAAAAATCCCCTTATTGAAGATTTATAATTTTATGTGTAATATAATTTTGTTTCAAAATTTTATATCAAGAGAATAATTTCTTTTATAATAAAGGTTTTTATGATTTTTTTTATAAAAGAAAATATTTATATTTTCAAAGTATTATTTTAATTAAGGAATAGTAACTTAAAATTACTATTATTTTATGTGAATGATTTATACCTCCATACCATTATTTTATGAATAAAATGATATTTCCAAACATCATATTTTAAATTAAGTAAGTTCTTAAAAAATAATCATATTTATTTATTCAAGGTTTAATTTAAAATGATAATTCATATCATTTTATGTTATTTTCGAGTTCAAATGGATTTTAAAGATATCATTTTTGACATGAGTTGTTCATTAAAACATATGAATATCATTCATGATCATAGTTATGGACATACATTAAAGATATTATTAAAAAAATTCATGCATTTATGTATAAATGTATATATATATATATATATATATATATTCATTACCATGTTGTTAAAAGTTTAAAAACTTTAGTGCAAAATAAAAAATGATCAAGCTCAAAATGTTTTATAAAACTCCAGAACATGGAATTTTTAAACATGATATGGATATGGGGATTAAACTTAACCCTCTAAGATGGGTAGGCCCTATATAGCCTTCAATAATCCTCAGAACCACATGGTTTTTTTTCAATCTTGTATAACATTTTTTGAAAACCTGATAGATTCTTTTATTAAGAAAATTATTTCCTAGAATTTTCAAAGGTTATTATATTTTTAACATTAAAAATGATTCCAAAATAATATGTATTTTAATTTTTTTTGAAAATTATTTTCCATGTTATATTTTTAGAACCCTATATTTTTGGAAAAATATTTTTCTATATCAAATGTTTTTTATATAAAAGAAAAATTATTTTCAAAATAATTTTTTAAAGTAATAAGTATTTTCAATGGTTTTTCGAAAGTATTTTATATGTATTTTGAGATCCCAAAAAATTATATTTTTGAAAATAATTTATCAAATGTTTATATTTGATATAAAAATAAAAATGTTTTCAAAACAGTTTTAAAATAGTATTTACAAATATTTTTTCACTATTTTATTAAAACCCATTACAAAGAAATTTTATGCTCACCCTATGATTTAAAATGTTTTTCAAAGGCTCATTATAAGTTTTAAATGAGTTTAGATTTATTAAAGAGATAGCATGATCGAAATCAAAATATCTCTTTATTTATTAATTTTTTAACTCTAATATGTTGTAATAGTTTGTCCTTTTCTTCTAAAGCCTAGACCAGAAAAGATCCCCATTTTATAATGGAATGTATATTTTTTTATTTATATTATAAAAAATATATAGATTATTTTTGTTCCAGATATGGAAGTGTGGTTCTTGGGTCATTATACCTAGTATCAAAGGTGCGGTTAAGATAACATTTTAGAATATGAAATATTGGTTAAAAATAGTTTCAGTTTCTAAATAGTTTTTCCATTTAGAAAATCCCTTACTCCTTAATTTTTTTAGTTAAGGAGAAGCCTGGAAATGGAAAAAGGAAGATATTGAACAACTCTTCTCTCTCTTCCGGATGATCTAATTTCAATAATTATCATTAATTCATGATCATATGAATTTAAAACCCTTACTAACATCCAAGTCACCTGAAAAAAACTCTAAGAGGAATCTGATGCCTCTATTATTCATTTTTTATTTCGAGGATCATGGTTTTTATATGAAAAAAATATTGTATTCTATATTTTTCTATTATACAAGGTCTGGAAGGTACTATCATGGTATTTTTTAATTTTTCACCCTAACTAAGGCATAAGAACCACTCATCAATTTTGAAGGAGTTACAGAAAAGGGTGACCTCCCTGCAATATATATGTGTTAAATCTTAAATTTTTATATCTTTTGAATTATCAAATATAATATTAAAACTTTTGAGGAAAACTCAATAGGATTATATTATAAAAATAAGTTTCAAATGAAGGTCCATAATTATATATTAATAATAAAACCTTTTAAAATAATTACTAATTACTTCATACATTTGATCCAAACTTCCCAAGTTGCATTTTGAAAAAAGAAATTGTGGATTTTGAAAATTCCATGAGGTTTCATTTCCATTCAGGGACCCTTGCTCTTCATGATATATTCAAACATTTAATACCTTATTAAAGGTATGAGTTATTTCAATAGAATTTTTTAATAATTTTTTTTTGTGACTAGTGGTTTTAATAACATTATTTTTTAGGGATGAAAAACCTCCATGTTTGAAGCTTGAAAATTGAGAGTTTGAGAATATAAGAATTGTGAGGGAATAATTCCTCTTAGGGGGTATAATGTAACACCCCAATATTTTTTATTGTGTAATTTTCATTTAAAATTTTAATAATAGTATTAAATATACTATATTTTATTAAAAACGAGACAGAAACTAAGATTTTGATATAAGAACACTTCATTACAAACAATTTCAACTAATTAAATTGAAATTAAACTAGAAGTAGCGATTAGTAATAAGAGGGGACATGAACTAATGAACATTAGAATTGAAAAATTATGGACATATTTTTTTGGATTCACCATCAATAAGAATCATCTAAAGAGAACAAGAGTGAAAATATTAAATTGTGTAAAAATATGAAACATCTTGGAAAATGAGAAAATTTCAAATATGCATAATCTAGTTTATTTAAAATTTCTTATAAGTAGGATATTTATAGGTAAAGTAAGTTTTTTTATTATAGTCATTGGATAAAAGATCATGGAAATAAATGTAGTTATTTTAGTATTTTATTAAAGTGCATATAATACATATTTATATTTAGGAATACATATATTATGATTACATTTATAATGAATTTATAATTTTATAAATAATACACAAAGTATCATATTTATGATAATTTCATAACTAATTTATAAATTTATGTAAGTACTTTTGTGGAATTTAAAGGATAATGAAACTTTTTTTGTAATAAAATTATAACATAAAAAAATTTAAAGGAGTTGGAAAGTGATAAATTTAATTTTAAGGTTTATAAATAAAATAATTTACATGAGAATCAATCTAAAATTATAATAACTATTTAAAATGTAATTTAGAAAATTATATAGAGATGTTTGTTGAAGAAAATAATTTTTCTTTCCTAATAGTTTAGATTTTATAAATGTATAGGAAAAATGAAAAACAATAACCAAAAAAGGGACCCCTCAACACACATGTCAAGCCTAGTTGGGTCAACCACATGGAGAGGTCAACCCCGGCCAGCCTGAGTAGTGGCAGGGGATAGTCGGACGACTAGCATGTAGGCATAGTATAGGTTGGGTTGAGTGCCCACTATTCCATGTATAGGCCCTTGAGAGCATGGGTTTGGTGGCCTATGGCCTGCATGTTTTTGTGTGTGTGTGTCCAGAAGTGTACTCTATTAATTAATTCTACCCATCAGTAGTCAATGTTTAGATTATATGTGATTTTTAAACACTACTATTTTTCAAAGTGGGATTAAATATACGAGTAGTGTTCATCCATCGTTAAAAAAAACACTTATATTTAGTGTGTTTGATCTGCCACATCAAATCCTTTTAATCTCCCTAAGTTTCATCATCTACCTTCAACCCCCCAACTCTTCATCTCCTTCTCCCACACACCAAGATGAAGTTTCCATGAACATCTAAAACCCTTTCCTTATTCCCAAATTATGACCATCACACATCTTTCCACTATAAGGGAACAATAGCACGAACAACCTACACATATTATTCTACCATTATAGATTTTACCATAATGAAAAAGAAACCTCTTCGAATTACTCACCATAGGTGTTCGAATTATCATCATATTCGAACACGAGTGTCAATTATTTCTTCTCAAGGTATCTTTACAAGACCATATTAAACAAAAAACATAATTATCAAAATTAAAATTTATTATTATTATTTCATAACAAAATAAGTCTACCGGTTTATATATATATACATGTTTTATACCTATTGCAATGGTCATTAATACCATGATCAAGCCTCAGTTGGAACCCTATAAGACAACTAATACGTTGTTTTATCTTTCACACCATACTCCTACTAAACAATACCTCCTTGAAGATTCATCGATATTTAGCTACTACCAATATTAATACCCAAGATTCCTATATATATAAGAGAACCCCCACTTCACTAGTTTAAAACTGCATCCTACACTCTCTCTCCATCTAATTCAATCTCTTCTCTCCTAGTTCAAGAAACCAAGTAGATAGAACGGAATGTCTTCAAATCTTGGTAAGGGGACATATTTATTTCCAAAATGATAAGATTATGTTGATTTCAAATTTTTAAAATTATAAGAGTGGTGTGTTTTCTAAAACTCTATTTTCAAAGCTCAACTCACATTTCTCAAAATCCCTTTTCATGTAAAGGAATATATATATATATATATATATTATTTTCAGAACTTTTGATTATTTATTTTTAAAGATTCTAATTATTTAAGGAATTTTAATTATTTTATGTACAAAAATAATTTATTATTTTCAAGAAAAAACTATTTTTATGGGGAATTCTTTTTGTTCAAAACTATTATATCTATGTAAGTGTAAATTTGTTTTCAATAATTATAAACTATGTTTTCCTTTAAAGACCTTTTTATAAGGTTAAATTGCTCTATTTAAATTTCTATTAAATTAAAAAAACTTTATTGAATAATTATAATTTTATTTGTAATATAATTTTGTTTTAAAATAATATATAAGGAGAATAATTTCTTTTATAAGAAATGTTTTTATGATTGTTTTATGAAAGAAAAATTCTATATTTTAAAATTATTATTTTATATGAATGATTTATACCTTCATACCATTATTTTTTGTCTAAAATGAAATTTAAAAATATCAAATTTTAAATTAAGTATTTTCTTCCAAAATAATCATCTTATTTCTTTATTCAATGTTGAATTTAAAATGATAAATTTTATCATTGTATGTTCTTTTCAAATTCTAATGGATATTAAAGATATTATTTTATGCATAATATGTTCATTAAAACATATGAATTTTATTCATGATCATAGTTATGGACATACAATAAATATATTCTTTAGAATTTCAAGCATGTTTTTACAAATGTGCACACACACACACACACACACACACACACATATATATATATATATATATTCGTTTCCATGTATTCAAAATTTTAAAAACTAAAGTCTAAAATAAAAAAAAGGGCATGGTCAAAATGTTTTATAAAATTTCAGCACATAGAATTTTCTAACATGATTGGGATTTGGGAAGTGAACCCAACCCTCCAATATGGGTAGCCCCTCGATATCTTTTAACTCTCCAAGTGGCCACATAGTTTTTTTTTCAATCTTGAGTAATTTTTTCTAGAAAACCATCAGATTATTTTATTATGAAAAATATTTCTAATTATTTTATAAGGTTATTATATTTTTAAAATTAAAAAAATTAAAAAAAATTATTTTTAAAAGTTTTTTAAAATTATTTTCCAAGTTATATTTTGTAAACCCTATATTTTTGGAAAAATATTTTACCATATAAAATGTTTTGATATAAAGGAAAATTTTTTTCAAAATAATGTTTTCAAAGAAATAAGTATTTTCAAAGGTTCTTAAAAATTATTTTATATATTTTTTGAATACCCTAGATATTTTATTTTTTAAAATTATTTATAAAATGTTTATATTTTATATAAAAAGAAAAATGTTTTTGAAATAGTTTCCAAATAGTATTTACAAATGGGATTTCATTGGTTTTTTTAAAATCCGTTAATAGAAAAATTTATGCTCACCCTATGACATAAATTTTTTTACATCGGCTCATTAGAATTTCCAAATGAGTTTAGCTTCATGAAGGATTTAGCCCGATAAAATTCAAAAATAACTATTTATTTATTAATAGTTTAATATATAATATATTTTAATATTTTGTCCTTTTTCTCCAAACCCTAGACCAGAAAAGATCCTAATTGTTGTAAAGGAATGTATATTTTCTAGTTTCTTTTATATAAAAAATATATTTTTTTTACTAGATCTAGAAGTGGGGTCTTGGGTCGCTACAATAATGTCGTTATAGTATTTTTCACACAAAAAGGTCAAAGTGGTTCCCCGCTATGATGATGACCATGAAGTGATATAATGATATTATTAAATATATGTTCTATTCTTAGATGAAATCCATCTAGTGGGACACGTATGATATTTGGATATCTATTTTTTGGGGATCATAAAACATTTATACTTCTTCTCATGAAGTTTATACTTGGTAGTCTCTAAGATAAAAGGTTATGAGAATAGACTTACTAGTATAAATTCCATATGTTTTGTGTCATTGGATATTCCAATCTTTGGATTTGTGTTTTAGCCCTTACACTTGATATTATTGTTAATGTATATCATAAATCCTGTACTTTGATGTATTAATGAAAATTGTGATGAAATATGCTCACAGTGAGGTAGAATATGATGTGTGCATCATAAATAATATGATATTAATGAATTTGGATAAAAATAATGTTTCACTTATAAGTTAGTAGAAGTGGATATCATAGGCCCTTTTATTATAAGGAAACTATCTAATTAAATCCATGGACATAGTTTTTTATCGATGAGTTCATTTTAAGAAATTCAAAGAAAGAAAGATCAAGCATATATGTTGATTAAATGAGTATTTGACCTGCTTGATGAGATATCAATATAAATAGATTATATTACACAGTAGGGATTCATATGAGGTTGTTTTAATTGTGAAATTAACATATTTTTTATGGGTTACTTGATGTGTTATTAGATGCAGATTCTAAACTGGTTAGCATAATTCCACTGAGAAAGAGACCTAGAGGGTCACACACTAAGTATTTCTAGAACCTCAGTTAAATTATGTTTAAATTTAATATTAGAATAAATATTATTATCAAGTTATAATAAATAATAATTATTCAAGTTATGTTGATCGCATAAATATTTGTTGAATAAATAATACAATGATAATTATTTATTTAAGCAAATAGTTATAATTAAAGGATCAATAAATTTTAAGGAGGATTGATAGGCTAAGTTGAGGTTCCATGATAAATTATATATTTATTGAATATCATTTAAATAAATATTTATTTATTTATTTAAGAAATTATATTTAAATATCTATGATTTTTTCACACGTCAAAGAAATAATAATAATTTTATTATTATTATTTTATGTTAGATTTTTCTTAGAATTAATATTGGTTAGGAGCCTTTGTGTAATAACTAATATCCAAACCTAAGCATAAAACCCATATTATATAATTTGTTTAGGTGAGTGATTTGTTGTGCACAACATTTCTCTTAATATAATTCTCTCAATATGAGAGATAAATTTTCCAATAAATATTTCAAAATGGTGAATGATGATACTACACCTCCCTCTCGAGACTGAGAAAACTAGATAAAATACTTTAGTACTATAAATAATTCTCTTTTTGATTAATAATGAACTATTTGAGTAGTTTTTTCTTCTATACAAACACCCAGAGATCAAACTTTGAAATTCTATAGTTCGTGGAGCACATGTAGATACCACTAAAAGGATTATACCATTATATCCTTTATCAATAATTCAAATATTAATAAAAAATTACAATAAATATATTATTTTCTATACAAATTAATTATAAATTATATGAAAAAATTTCATATCTCAAATCATTTGATTTTGTGTTCATCTAGTTCTAAGGATTTATCTAAAGAAATCGATGAAAAATCATTATTGGGAATAGTCCCAACCACTTCCACTGTACCCCAAAACCTTCAAGTGGTATCATATTTATCAAACTATAATTTATAATTATTTTTTATTTGTTAATAAAATTATACATTTATCTTGTTAGTTTTTCATTTCCATTTTTTCATTGTTAATCTAAAATTCAAGATAACATGATCATTTAGTTTAATATGACCATTAATCTAGGAACATATGAATAACATTCAAAGATATCATTTGGAGGTGTTGAAAATTGTAGTCATATGACAATGATACATAGTGTGTAACTAAATAATTACACATCGTGTACCTATAGTCAACCACGCAGGGATGAGCCACACAAATCATAGCACATCGTGTGGGAGAATATTACATGACATCATTATATATTTTGTATTTACTATCTAGTTTTCACACATTTTAATAGGGTTATATCCCTGTAGTCAAATCACACAACATATAATTAATACACATTTTGTATTGATTGAAAACTGAGAAAAAAGGGTGTTATCACCATTTTATATTTTTTCATTAGTTTTTATATTGGTTTTCATTGGATTCTTATTGTGAAATTGGGTATTTATATATGGTTATAGTATTCTATTTGATTTTTTATTGACCTATCAGTATAAAGTAATATAGAGTAATTTACTAAATAATTGAGGAAAATGGAATTTTGGGAAGTAATAGACAAATCAGGTTGTGACTATCTATTCATAGTATAAATATATGGAAGACTAATTGAGGGTTTAAGAGCCCATGAGTTATAGTCGTGGCCCAGGGCATCATGTCAAGAGGATGTTTCATGTAGTGGACCATGAAAAAGTTTTTGATGCTTCACATCATGACACGAAGTGGAGCAACATGACTTTGGAAGAATAAAAATAGTAATGTCCTATGGTTTTCATAAGAATTCATATTAGTGTTGTGAAGAATTATTTCACATCATGGTAAAAGTTTAGCCAAAAACATGAAGAAGAACCACAAAAAACTCACACCATGAAGAGATTTTTTACACCATGATGGAAATCAAACATAATTCCTGGAAGAATTTTTAGGAGTACTCACATTCTAACTCATATTTTATATTGCAGATCACCTAGTAAAAAGTAAAAGGAATCATATCTTTATTGGTCCATTAAAAATTTCATGTCATGAGTTCTAGGAGGATTCAGAGTTTAAGTGGAAGGCTTCCTTCAAAACATGAGTTCCCCTATGGTTTCATGACATGTTCTAGGAAAATGAGTTTTGGAGATGAGATTACACTATTCACATCATGAAGACCCATTCATTCCATGAAGATTGAAAGTTTCCATATTGGAAGAAGATTCAAATTTTCCCTATCTTTGAGGGTTTTCATACCATTTAGATCATATGATTTTAGGCATGGAAGTAATAGTTTAAAAGGGTAACGAAAACTAATTTAATGGGATTATTTGAAAACTGAATAGAAACCGCTAAAGCTTCAACCTATGGTAAGTTTATAGATTTGGTTATCTTCTCTTTTTTTCTATAGTGTTCTTTATTTTTGTAATTATGAAAATTTTATTATTTTCATTCAATTACACCTATATTATATCTTATATTATATCTCTTATATGGTAATTGGTTTATTTATCATTGATAAAAACTCAACAATGATTGGATAACTGCATAGAAGAGAGTGGTTCAAGTTGAAGTGGGTTCATACCAACATGTTTTAATTATCTATTTACACATTTAATAATATGATTTGATAAGTGTTTTTTTGAAATAAAAATATGTATTTTATTTTTTATTAGACCATTTTAAAAATTTGTTTAACAATGAATAAACCTCATCATTATATAGGATATTAATCCATGAAAAATGGATTGGATTATAGTTCTAATTTTATAATCAACTTAATGCAATTTAGTTAAATTTTATTTTTTGGATCAAGAGTGTTAGGATGATAATGTGGTTTCAGTAATAACTGACCATATTTCTAAATAATATAATTATGATCATACAATTATTTAATTTGATTCTTGTGGGAGTGAAGTCAAGTAATCCATCATAGTAAAACTATCCTCGAAAACTAGTTCCCCTCTCTTCTGTTTTTCTATATTCTTTAGCTATTTTTCTATTAGTTTTTAGTTTTTTTATTTGTTTTAAATTATTCAAAATCTTGAGTCACAGTCCTAAAAATATTTTTATTAACTAAAATTTAGTTAGGATTAGTTTTATTCTTCTCTTTTTAATATGGTTTTGACCTCAGTACTCATATATCCTATACTACTATTTATAAACTTTAGTGATATATGTTTTCGTGCACTATAAATACTAAATTTATCCAAGGATGTAGGAATTGATTATTCTTGTGGCCCATACAAAGGATAATTTTTATTACATAGTATATAGAAGTAATACACATCATGTAACATATAAAAACTCGGAATGGACTACACATAGAATCCTTATACATGTTTTGCGAGTGGCCAAATAACATAATACACAGTGTGTAGTGGGCTATACACACCATGTAACTCATACACATTCACATGGAGTACACACCGAGATAGGTCATACCATGTGAATTTATTATATGTAATAAATAATTATTATAGAATTAAAACCAAACTAAGTTACATTTAGTATATGTATACATTATGTGATAGGGTCCCTCCCCCCCATGAATTACATGTCAAATGATTATCAGTAGGTTGTGTGGATTAAGTGCCTAAATTAATTATTTTCCACATTATTATTGTACTAAATTATGTGTATATTAATAATACACATTTTTTTCTTCATGATCATTGTTATAGATACATGTCATGTATATTAATGGTGTTTTTATAGTTATAAATATCATTCTAACTTTGAGGCTCGACTTAGGAAACTAAACACCATGTAATATCATTTCATTCCATATACACTATAAGTCATGTAAGTACACAATGCATGATTAGGACCACATAGAGCATATGATAGACACCATGTGAGTGACAGTACACATTGTGTATAGTAAAAGGGTATACTTTTTGTTACCTCAAGTATATGCTATCTTAAATTCAAGAAATAAATATAATATTAACTAGATGGTTGTATTTCATGTTCCCTATCAGGACATGCCATGTATGAATTAATTTTAAATTAAATTATGTGATTTAATTTATTTAAAATTACAGTGGATAGAAATAAAAAGTACTATTTGGAAAAACAATTAAGATAAAATAATTAATTAATTAATAAGATAATTAATTTATTAATTTAGGAATTTTATCATCATAAAAAATTAATTGAAATAAATGTTCTATAGTTTTAAATTTTTATTCATATATTTTGTTGGTAATCATGATCTTGACCAAGCTATGTATGTTTTGTATTTATTTTAATTTAATTATTATTGCATTTAGTTTTGTGACAATTATTATTAAATTAAATTAATGATTTGTGAATCATCCCTACCTATTTATTATGTATGGGGCTATGTGTCCATGGTTTATTTTATGTAACCCCAAACCCCGTGTTCCCCTCACCTATGTATAAGTAAAAAAATATTTAAAAGGAATAATCTTCTAGTGGAGTGAATATGGTTCAAGATAGATCTAAAGTGAAACCAACCAAGGAGATACACAACTTAGAGGTGGATTTTTGCAACTAAACCCAAGCCCAGTTCAAGGAGTTATTATTATAGGCTCAATATTTGGTTTATCATTTGCTCGATGAATTAACTAGTAGTAAATTTCATTATCATGTAACATATTTATTTTATTATGTATGGTTTATGGATATTTATTTATATTTATTTTATATTTAAATGTGATCACTTAAAATAAAATAAACAACAAGCATGAAAGATAGAATAAAATAAATTGATTATGTGTGAATTATTTTGTTAATAAAAGGTTAATTAATTATATAAATGCACAAAATATTAACAGGCATATAAAAGGATAAAATAAAGAATATATATGCATAAAATAAAAAACACTCAGGGAAATATTAAGTTGTTAAATCCTTACATTACTTGAGTTAAAATTAAACCATAGTTTAAAGTACTTATTTATCCTAATTAAGGGTGATTTCAATTATTGAGGAGTTTTGACTAAAGTTTTGGGTCAATATATCCTAGTTTAAATCAAGGGTATATTTTCTAAGAAAGACTTGGTGTAATTAGGATGCAACTTTTGAGGAAATTCGAGTCCAAGATTTCAGGATTGGGGAGTCCAGTTAACAAATCAAGGAAGTATTAGTTAATATGGATGGTAAGACCACTTACCTTAATACCTTCAAATAATTTTTCATGCCCAATTATATATTATTAAAAGGGAAATATGTATATATTATACTATATTATTCATATGATGTGATATTTTGAATCCAATGGTGAACGTTATTTTGATTTGATAAAATAGTGGGAGACTAATAAATAAAATTTATTATGTCACATTTTGTTAATCAAGATAAATTTTTAAAACTTACTTTTATTTTATTATAGAAAATAAAACTTAACATGAAATATACATTATTCATGTAATTGATATTTGATAATGATAATATCACCATCAACATGAATCTCCAAGAGTGATATAGATTCATATGCATCATACTACACTAACAGAAAAAATTATCTGTGTTGGAGCCTCCTATTATAGATAAAGAACCTTCTATGGAGGCTAGTGCAGAGTAACATAGTGTCTTATTGAAACATGTAGATGATGAATTGGATTTCCATTACCTCATATTATCATATATGTCTAGTAATATCAATAACCTTAATGCGGTAATAGATTCATATACCATGTTTCCCATTTATTTGATCTTTATCAAGAGAAAGCTAGATAGAAGTGGTATGAGTTCTCTATGGCACCTTTCACATGAAATTTTGGATAATGTGTTCCAGACATACCTAGTGTAGTCAATATTATTGGCTTTATTGAGTGTTTCAACATCTCAGGTTTTAAGACACCCAAAGATTTATGAACCAACCTTGTGCTTTCCTCACTGCCCTAACACTTCTAAAGTTTTATAGTGAATTGTAATATAAAAAATATTGAGAAGTTAATATCAGAACTCCTTACTCTGATTCACCATGAGGATATGAACATAAGGTGTGAAAAACCTATAGTATTTTTCATGAAAATGATGTAGGGAAATGGAAAGTTCCTTAAGAATAATTACAAGTCTAAGGATTATTTAAACTACTTAATAAAGAGGCAGAATATTTAAAAGTGGGCTAAGGAACAAAATGCAGAATGTTTTGGATGTGTCAATAAGGGCCACTTGAAGAATAACTAAACCTCATTGAAGGAGAATAGGAAATATTTATGTGTTATTTTTATCAAATTTAACCTCTATATTTATATGATTTTGGTATTATTTATACATTTTGATGCTCACATTTGTATCCAAATACGAGAACTAAGTAGATTATAAAGGTTTTAAATGGTGATGTAGATTTTTAAGCTACCAACAGAGCAAGACTGGTTCCACTAGATAGAGAATACAACCTCATATTGTTGGAAAAAATGATTTTTTTAAGAGATATTATTTTTTACTCAGTTTTAATACGAAAATTGTATTTATTCCTAATTTATATGTGGATGGATTTTTATTCATGTTTGGGAACAAAAATTTCTACTTTTATATATATAGAACTAGTTATGGTATGGAACATCATGATAATGGTTTTTATGTACTAGACTATGAAAATACAGTGTTGTAAATAAATAAAAAATTAAATTAACATGACTCATATCACACCCATTTTTTGAATCACTAACTTGGTCATATAAATCAGAATCTAGTGAAAAGGATATTTAAAAATGGGTATTTATATTCTTTTAAACTAAACCCATTTGGTAGGTGTCACCCTAATTTGAAAGGAAATATGGCCAAGCATCCATTTAGTGGTAAGGGTGAAAGTATCACATAGATTCTTTAATTTTTTCTCAAATATGTGTGTAGAACTTTAAAAATTGAAGTTTTAAATTTATTCTCTTACTTTATAAATTTTACCAATGAATTGAGTGAATGTGGATATTTTTACTTAATGAGGAATAAGTCTGCATCCCTAGATAAGTTTAAAGAGTTATAGAATGAAATAAAAAATCAACTTGGTAAAAAGATAAATAAAATATACATATATCATGGTAAACGGTAACTTAACTAATATTTAATCAGTTATATAAGGGGTTTGGGATTTTATCTCAACTCACTTTTCCTTATACACCATAGTGGAATAGTGTTAGTGAAAGAATAAATTGTGCCTTGTTGGACATGGCCAGATAGATGATGAGTCATACTGACCTTTCATTATCTTTTTGGGGATATTAAATATAGAATATGTAATATGAACTAAACCATGTTCCAAATAAAGTAGAAAACATTATGAAATTTAATATTTGGATCAGAATGAAACCTATTTTTTTACATACTCGTGTATGGGGTTGCAAAGTGTTTGTTAAGAATATATTTAGAAATAAATTAGTGATCTGAGGTAAAAATTGTATCTTTATAAGATATCCTAATTAAATAAGGGGATATTATATATAATACCCTTTATAAAAAATGATTATAGTGACAAGACCAACCTTATTCCTTTAGAGGGAACGTATATCCAAAAGATATAGTGGGAGTAAGGTTGACTTCCATGAAGTTGATGCTCAAGATATGGAAGAGTGTAAAAGTGGAAATTTTTCAAAAGTATCTATGGAATTGATTGTTCCATAAAAATTATTATTTTTTAGGATCACTATAGAGGCTAGAGAACTAGAAAGATATAGTTTTTCAGTCCTTGGGTATGGTTAATCATTATTAGTTGATAATGATAAACCTTTATCCTATAAGAAAGCAGTAAGCAACTCAAAAGTTATAAGATGGAGAGAAGGAATGATTTATGAGATGGATTCTATATATCAAAATCAATTTTGGGTTATAGTATATCCTTTGATAGATATCATCATTTATGGGTTAAATCAAGCATTTAGATCGTGGAACATTTTCTTTGATGAATCCATTAGGAAATTTGGTTTAATAAATAATTAATGTGATTTTTGTGTCTATAAAAGGTTTATTAGAAGTGTAGTCATTTTCTTAATAGTATATATAAATAACATATTACTAATGGGAAATGAAATTCTAGTCACATAGTCAGTTAATATGTGGCTAAAAATGATTCTATTTGAAGGAATTAAGTTCTTGGGATCAAGATCATTCATGATAGATCTAATAGACTGATTGGAATAAGTATAGGTATATATATTGATAAGGTACTTAAGAGATTTATTATGGAACAATCCAAGAGGTAATTATTTCTAGTGTCACATGGTATACATCTCTCCAATAAAATGTTTCCTCAAACCTAATAGGAGAGATATATAGAGAGAGAGAGAGAGGATGAGTGGAATACCTTACAAACCTATGATATATTTTATACTTTATATTATGATATATACCATGATTGATATTTCTTATGCCTTTATCATGGTAAGAAGATATCAATAAGACTCAGGAGACCAGCATTGGACTGTTTTGAATGCTATATTGAAGTATCTTAGGTGTACTAAGTATGTGTTCCTAGTTTATAGAGGAGATGAGGATATAATAATAATAGGATACATATATTCTAGTTTCCTAATAGTTTAGAAATATTTGAAATCATAGTAGGGATATGTCTTAGGCCTTAATGGAGGAGTTTTGAGATTTAAAACCACAAAATAGTTATTGGACATCGATTCAATAGAAAATTCCAACTATATTGTGGCTTATAATGTAGCTAAATAAGTTGTGTGGATATGAAAATTTATATAGTATATTGATGTTGTTTCTATTAGTAACAACCCTATCACATTATATTGGGATAATACTACATAGGTGGAACTTGCTAAGGTTCTAAGGTCACATTAATAGATGAACCATATACTTCATAAGTATTAATTTTTGACTGATTTGTTTCAAAGGGGTAAGGTTGCAATAATTAGAGTTTCTATATAGGTGAAAATGTTAGATCCAATGAGTAAAGTCTCATCTCAATAAAATCATGAATACCATATGAGAGTGGTTTATATTCTTATTACTAGGAAATTTTCATCAGACTACACTATGGATGGTCATGATATGAGTCCTTCATTCCTGCTTTCTAAGGTTGAAAAGCCTATCAACACCAAGGTGGTGGTGGTGGAACCTTGATAAGAATGGGATGACGGGATTTCAGTGACTCACTGAGAATCTAATCACTAAGTATAGGTCTCCCTCAAATATTTAATACATGACTATTAATCTCATTCCTGATGTTATCTTCATGTGGAAATCGATTAATTAATTCACTAGTTGCCTTAGTAGGGTGAACATCTTCGGTTGGAGATTATGAGTATTTTGGTAACTATTTTTAATATCCCACAAGTATAAATTGTATTTTCCTTTAATAAATACAATGTTTAATTGTTTTTTTCACATGCAACATTGAACTAAAAATAATCGAAATACATTTTTTTCAGTTAAAATTATAAGTATAAAATATAACTATTATAATGAAGTCGTTGAATTGGAATGTATAAATAGAGGTAACCACATTGTGAAATATAGGTACAAATAAAATTGAAGGTCATTTTAAATATTATTTAATTGATAAAATTCAATTAGTGTAGTTAAATAACAAATAAGAACATTTTGGAGTTAAATTTTATTTTTCTAAAAAATGAATTATTTAGGTTCTATTCATTTTAAACTAAATATATTAAGGTTAAATTACGACAAAATAAATTTTTTATATGAATAATATAATCATAAAAATTGTATTAGTAATTGATAAGAACTAAAAATAAGAACAGTTAATATTTAAAAATACATTTTACTATAAAAACAATTTTCATTATATTTTATATTTCCATTATTAAGTTAAACATGTAAATTTTAGAATTTAAATTTGATAAAATGAAAATTATTTTTAGACTCATAAATAAAATATTATATAGGGATTAATTTTTTTTAATTTTCTAAAAGATTGATTTTTAGGTGAATAATACCAAATACCCTTTTCATAAATAAAGTGACTTTATGACCTCGTAGAGATATAAGCATGAATTACAAATTTATAAAACCTTTTTCATGAACAAAATGTATTTAATAAGTAAAATTATACATTTAAATTATTATTTATAAACTATGAACCAATTGTTTACATTTTTGAACCTAAGTTGTATTTTTTTCTAAAATTATTTTATGCATTAAAAGTTTATTATTTTAAAATTAATCTTTATGAGTTTTATAAATTAAATATTATAAAATGGATTTCAAATTTAAATTAATTATTTCCAAATTAAGTAAAATGGTAAATTTTATTTTTATTCCTAAAAATTAATTAACTAGGTTAAAAAATAAGTTAACATAGTAAAAGTAAAATATGGTATAATGTTAAATTAAGGGGTAAAGACCTAAAATATCTCAATACATGTCCCGATTTTTTTTTGAGAGGTTATTAGACTAATAATTTCCCTTTTCCATTATTATCTTATTTTTTATCCACTTTATTTTAAGAGTGAAATGCCTTTAATATAAAGTAATTAATATTTATAAAAATGTCACCCCTTTCACTTGTAAAAGGATCAATTCACCACCTCACTTATCCTCCCACCACAATATTTTTAGCATAACATAATTTCAAAAAAAAATCTATCCCTAAATCTATCTCACAAGTTTTAGAGGTTTTTTCCTCCCTAAAACACCATTCTAAGAGGGCTACAGAAGTTGTCTTGAGGAGTAAAGTGAAAACATCTAATCATTACTTTTTCATTTTTATTTCTTTTTATCTTCTTCCAAATCATCCAAATATATTATAAATATGTTATAATAATTAAATAATTATCATTATTATACTTAAATTTTGTTATTTTTTTTGGAATAACCATTTTCTACCTTCCTCTCAACTGTTTGAAAAATGAAAATGTCGCTCATGTTATGTGCGGACTACCACCTCCTTAAACGACATACTTATTTTTCATCACTACCTTGCATGGATGGTTATAAAATATATTTTATAAATATATATGATATTAATGATTAATATATTTGATAAATATGGCTATTAAAGGATAAAATAAAAATTAATGATCATTATAAACTAATATGTTGATATCAGTAAATTACCTGAAATAAGATTATTATAGATCTCATTCTCACAAAACATGCTCATAGTTTCCATTAAATGAACATGGTTATGAATAAATCATTGAAACTAAATGATTTAAATATATTTTACAATAAATTAATTATGAACATGGTATCAAATAATGGGGGTTGACATTGTTATTACGAAACATGTGCAAAATAATAAAAATTACTATTATATAATGATGAAAATAAACATTTACTAGATAATTAATGTATAATAAATTAATATAATTAAAGAATATAAAATGTAACACATATTAATAAGGTTATGAAATAATTTATCAATATATTTATTCTTATTATACAAGAGTTTAAATAATTTTTAAAGAATTCAAGAGTAAAGGTAAGGGTTTATTTGTATCGATTTCAATTTCTTAAGACATGTCTCATAGTGTGCACCAAATTTTATTTTATATAGTGCAATTATTACCATTTGAATTTATTTTTAGATATTTTTTCACTAAACTCATGTTATTTACAAAACCATATCATTTTCTTTCTTTCAATGGATTTTTATTCAATCATTACTAAAGTAATAAGGGTTTTTCATCTAAGTTTCCCTTATTTGAGGCATGTTTTGTATTATAAACCTATTTTAATTTATATATTGTATATACTATCCCTTTTTACCTATTTTACCCTGAATAAATTTTTGTTCATGGTAATCAATGTTATATTTCAATTTTTATCTTTGAAATAGTTTTGAATCAAATGTTACCAAACCTGTGAGGGATATTGATAACTAAAATCTATTTTTATGAGTTATAATGTTTCTTCTTGTACTTCATTACTTTATGTTTGGTTTCTTCCACTCAAAAATTTTATAATATAGTATTTTGTATTCATATATTTAGAAAAATTATTTTTAATTCAAATATTCTTATATGATGAATTCATTTCTCCTAAAAGTATAAAATTTTTAATAATAATTCACATCCTCTACAATAATCCATTTCTCTTCCATGTCCAAATTATTTATTCCCACAAATGTTATCCTTTATTATTTTTAAAATCCAAATGTGTATCATTTCTTTTGAACTTAAAATTTCTTTTTACAAATTTTTAAAATGAATATTTATTACTCTTCTAAATTATGTGAATATCAATGAAGTTGTTTTAAAATATTAAAATGGATTTTCATTTTTGAAATCAAATATTTTATCTTCAACTTCAAATTTTTTGAATTAATTGTTATCTTATTTCAATCCTCCATTACTTAATTTCTTTTAAAGTTTTATTTTAAAAAAAAATCATGTTACCTACTTAAAAATGACCACTTTTTAAGTAACTCATACCTTTACCATTTACAATAATGGTAAGAAATGTTTTCTTATGACTTTTTTTACATTTTTCTTATATTTTCTTCTTTATATAAAAGAGATACACCTCCTATGGAGATATGTTTTGTTAATTTACCTCTAAATTCTCTTGTGAAACACTTATTTTTGGTTATTACATTTTTTGTATCAATCGACCTAAACCTTGAGTTCAATTTATGTGATACCACTTGGAAATTTTAAAAATCCAAATTAATTACATGGATTCTTCATCATATAATGTATGACTAATTTTATGTGGAACACATGTGTATGTATTATCATTATATAATGGGTTGGGTCCTATATATCCCTCCAATTCATTGTTTAATATTTTATATATTATTATATAATTATGGGAATCAGGAAGTGATGCATTCTATACTCTATTATGGTAACAAGGTAGTGATATATGCTTCATAATATTATGGGAAATTGATAGTGATTCATCCTCCACTATATTATTATTTTCATATTATAATTTTTATTCCACATTTATATGTTATATTCCTTTAATGTGCTTCATAGCATGTGATTATTATCTTATGATTATGCACTTTTATGAAATGATATATGTTTTGATCATTTTAGATTACATGGATAAATCTTATTGGTCCATATCATTTTTAATAAGATATTTATCTCATGATAATGTTTTGTGTTTCTTATTATTTAACCCTTGCTGGTATATTGATAATTTTTTTCCTTACAGAGTGTTTGACCTCACCCCTTTACTATATTTACTTTTCCCATGTTATGAAAAAGATGATTATATATAATATTAATAATGGTTAGTATATAAAAATACATTAATGGGATATGTTAACATCATTTTAGATTAAAATGAGTATATATTTAATCTCCAAAGATGATAAACCTTTGAGTTCTAGGATTGTGTTATTATTTTTTATATGTAATGCTTACCTTATATATATATATATACAATTGGTTGACTTATTTACTATCAAAGCCTATGTGTAAAGAATGTGTGTTTAACATTGGACTCAAGAGTGAAGGTCTAGGTTTCCTCAGTTGGCATTAGAGTAGGGTTTTGTTATTTTTGGGGATTATTTTAGTTATTTTTTGGGCTTATAACTAGAGAAAATTGGTAAAACCCTTAAGTATAATTCTAAATTTAGGAAAACATCCTAAAATTTGGTAAAGTATAGAGTGTATGGTTTTATAATAATTAAATCCTTATCTAGAAACAAACAAGTGGATATAGGTTATGGCACATATGCACCTAAGGGAAATAACCCTAAAAAAGTTTGGATAGGTATTAAATCTATATTCACTTGGTGTTCCATAAGTGGTCATAACTACACACCTAGTTTGAAACTTGTGGGGGATATACATTATAAATTAATATTCCATTTACAAACCATTAGGAAGGATTTAAATGGAATTTGATAATATAATATATAACTAGTTATATTAGAGAAAAATAGAAAAATGACCATGAATAACCTTGATTAAAAAATGGATATTCATAAGTTAGATTATTCATGTCATTTATAAGTTAATTATTCTAATTTAATTATTTTCTTTCATTAATTTACTAATATACTCATGCCACAAACTTTTTCTATTTAAATAAATAGATACATCAAGTAGAACTAAAGTTATAAATTGATGTGATATGAAATGTGGTGACTGACCCAATGAGAAACCTAATGATATAGGGATAGAGTACAAAATATCATCATGATTGTCACTCAAATATCCCAATATCTAAAAATAATTAAAATCATGTGGATATATAAATGTATTAAGGAAGGAGAAACTTGTTATTGATCCCTTTAGGCAGAAATATCCACCCTCCATTAGTGAGTACTCAAACCCACCAATTATCGAATAATGGATAAATGTAATAAAGAATATTTTTTCTATTATCAATTTATCAAACCATAAGAATCTTATTTTATTCATTTATCTTTTTTAAGGGGAGGATAACCAATGGTTATATCTAATTAAGAATGTGACTCCATAGAAAGAAGTTGACTCTATGAAATGGGAGGAGTTTTAGAAACAATTATTCACTAAATATTTTCCTTAAAATATTCACACAAAAATGAAGAGATAATTATGAGATTTAAAAAAAGGATTATGACTCCATTACTATGTATAAAGAAAACTTTATGAGACTCAAAAGGTATACCCTTAGTTTTATCACTAACCCTGAAATCAAAATCGATTAATTCTATAATTCCTTAAAACTATGTATTAGTGAATTTTGCAGTTATGAATAATTTGGTTTATTCTCACTTATGGTGGAAATTAAAATTGGAGACTCCCATTATTTAGGAGACAATAAAAGAAAGATGATGTTTCTTGGAAACTTAGATGAAAAAAATTATGAATAAAAAAATTCCAACTGCCTATATGTCAAAAATATGGGATAAAGAATCCGAGAAATTTTCTCAAAGGGCCAAGAATATGTTTTAAATGTTTTAGGGTAGTCCATATTACACACAAACTTTAGAAAATAATAAAAAGGACAACTAATATAGAAAAGGAAAAGATATTTCTAGCTAATTCTCCACCCACACTCTAGTAAATAAATTGTAAAGAGTATGTAAATTGCACTAATAAATAAACCAATACAAGGGTTAATGGGGACAATCAACAAAATCAATTTGCTAAGATAATGGAAAAAGGGAAAACTTATACTATAACAACATTATAAATGGGTCATGAAATTGAATTAGTGAAAGGTACACTTATAATCCACTATAGAACTATATATGTTTAATTTTATTCTATATACAAACACTCTTTTATGTTAGGAACATTTTATAAATAAATAAAATCACCACAATAATGATTAGATATTAAATCATAAGTGAAAACTCATGGGGGTGTGATAATTGCATCTCAAGTATATAAATCCTCTCTGATAGAATTTTATAAGAGTTATTTCTAAAAATCTTATAATAGTTCCTTTGGTATAATTCTATGTGATACTAGGTATGGATTTTCACTATCTATATAAATATTATATCCATTTTTGGAGAAGGAAATATCATTTTGTATCCCTAATCATCATATTATAAAATATCATTAAGAGGATGATTATAAAATCCTTATGGAATAAAACCCATTAATATGGGTCTTAATACCCAATAATGAGGGTTATTCATCTAAAATTATTAAATAATAATTCAACATTTAAGAAATTATTATTTCTAAAATAATATGTTGATGTTTTCCCTGAATAAATATCTAGTATTCTCTCAAAACATGAGGTTGAGTTGTTAATTGAACTGATGTCTAGTTCTAGGCCTTTATTGGAGAGTCCTTATCAAATAGACCCTATTGAATTAGATAAATTAAATAAGTAGATTTAGGAGAATCTAGAAAAAGGATTTATACACCCATGTGATTCATTTTAGGGTGCACCAATCCTCTTTGTCAAAAATAATGATGGATCAATGCATCCTTTTATATATTATTTTGATCTTAACCAGATCAAAATTAAGAACAAGTATTATCTACCCCATTTTGATGATTTGTTTAATAAACTTAAAGGACTCCAATAATTCTCAAAGGTGTATATTAGATGGATGTCATTAACTAAATGTAAGGATGGAAGATATACCCAATACAAATTTCTATAGAAGTTATATACACTATTAATTCCTTTTGATTCTATTTGAACTTACAAATGATCCTATATTCTATGGATTTGATAGATTTATTTTTTTAGAGATTACCTCGAAAAATTTGTGGTGGTATTTATTGATGATTTTTTAATATATTTATAGAGTAAGTAAAAACATAAAAATCATTTGAGTATTGTTTTAAAGACCCTAATAAATGAGAAATTATATGAAAAGTTTAGTAATTGTGAATTTTGGCTGGAAAAAGTGTCCTTTTTTCCATGTAATCACAAAATAGGGTATTTTTTAGATTTATCAAAGATAGAAGTGATTGAAGAATGGTCGAGACTAACTAATATGATAAAAATCTGAAGTTTTCTTGGATTATAAAGATACTTCTAATAATTTTTGAGAAATTTATAATGATTTTCCAATCCTCTAACCAGGTTAACATAGAAGGGAGTGAAGTAATCTAAATGGAATAATTTGGGGAAAGCATCAAGGATCTTAAGGATATATTTTTAAATACACTTGTACTTTTAATACACTATAGCAAAGAAGGTTTTTTAATAAATAGTGATGCTTCATGAAAGGGTTTTCATTGTATCCTTATTCAAAATGACAAGGTAATATATTATATTTCTTTTTATTTAAATATTCAAGAGAAAAATAACCCGCAACATTATCTAGAGTAGGTAGCAACGGTCTTTACATTTAAAAATTAGAATCATTATCTCTATGGTGAAAAGTGTGATAACTATATTAGACATAAGAGCTTAAAGTATGTATAAACACAAAAGGAGTAGAAAATAAAAAAAATTAGATGTTTGTAACTAGTTAATACTATAATTTCTCAATGCATTACCACCATGGGAAGGAAAATAAGGTGGCTTATGCTTAAAGAGGGAAGTATCATGCTCTATTCTCCATGATGAGGATTGATACTCATGTATTTTTAAAATATGGATATTAAAGTGGTAAAGTAAGGGGATAAATCATATCATTATCAACCATATATCCATGTGAAGGTCTAGGAGTCATAAAATGAGGATATATATCCACATAAGAAGGTGGGGAATATTATAGTGTTTGGGTTTAACAATTAGAGAATTATATTATTCATGAAATGGATATGTGTTTCATCAATACCAAAATTGAATAAGGTGTTATTGGATGATTCATATAGCTCATAATTCCCTATCCATCTTGAAATCACAAAAAAATAGTGATCTCAAGGACAATTCTTGGTGGTTAACATGAATATAGAGATTATAGAATATGTATCTTTATTCTTGGAATTACAAAAAGTTAAGGTTAGGTGATAAGAGTCTAAGGGGATGATTAAACTATTACTCCTACTAGTATAGAAATTGGATAACAGTACTATATAGTTTTTTGTAGGACTCCCCAAAATATCTAAGTTCCATAATTATATTTGGGTTATAGTCGATCTAACCCTTGAGTTAATTTTTTATAACACCACTTGGAAATGTTAAATACCCCAATTATTTCAAAATATTCTTTGTGGTTTGATATATCATTAATTTTATGTAGAAAACATGTGTATGGATTATCATTGTATAATGGGTTAGGTCTTATATATCAATAATTATTTAAGATTTTATATCTTATGAGATAATTATGGGAATTGATCATTGAAGCTCACTCCATTATGGGAATTAAGAAGTGATTCCTTCTCCAATATGTTATAGGAATTATTTAGTGATTTATTCTCCACTATGTTATGGGAAATGGGTAGTGATGCATGCTCCACTATGTTATTATTTCACATGATTATGTTTATTTCACATTTCTATATCGTATTACTTTAACATGATCCATGGAACATGATTATTGTCTTATGATTCTTCACTCTTATGACATGATATATGTTTGATCATTTGAGATTACATGGACAAATCTTATGGGTCCATATCAGTTTTAATCAAATATATCTCCCATGTTCATGTTTTCTCTTGATTATTATCTAACCCTTGATGTTATATTGATAAGTTTTTACCTTATAGAGTGTTTGATCTCAGCCCTTTCTTATGTTTCCTTTATCCATGCTTACAAATAATATTATTATATATTATGTTTCTAAAGTTTAGTATATAAAAATTATCTTATGAGATATATTTAATCCATTGTAAAATAAAATTACTATATATCTAATCTCCAAATATTATAAACATTTTAGTTCTAGTATTGTGTTATTATTTGTATGATTTCATGTTTACCTTATATATATATATGTATATATGTATGTATGTATTCCTCTGATCACCCCATTTTCTATCAAAGCCTATGTGTAAAGAATGTGTGTTTAACATTAGACATAGGCGTGCGGGTATAGGTTCCCTTAGTTGAAATAATAGTAGGGTTTACTTATTTTGGGGATTTTTTTTATTTATTCTTGGTGATTATAACTAGATAACATTGGTTAAAGCCATAGATATGATCCTAAATATAGGAAAACATCCCAAAATTTTGGTAAAGTATAGAGTGTGTGGTTTCCTATCAATGGAATCACTATCTAGATACAAACAAGTGGATACTGGTTATGAAAAAAATGCACCTAGGGGTAATAACCCTAAAACATATTGGATGGGTATTAACTCGATCTCCAATAATTGTATAATAAGTGGGCCAAACTCTACACCAGGTTTGAAAATCCTAGGGGATATACTTTAGAAATTCATATGAACTTTAAAAACTATTATGAAGGACTTAAATGGATGTTTATGATGTAATGTATAACTATTTAGGTTAGAGAAAACAATAAGAAAATAACAATGTATAACCTATATTGAAACATATATATTCATAAGCTATATTATGCATGTCATTTATAAGTTAATTCTTCAAATTTTAAAGTTTCCTTTTTTGAATTTACTAATTTTATCATACCTTAAACTTTTTTTATTTAAAAATGGATAGATCAGGAGAAAAGGAGTTAGAAATGGATGCAATGGGAAATTCAGTGATTTTCCCAATGAGAAACCTAATGAGAAAGAGACAGAGTGCAAAATCTCATCAAGATGATCACTCAAATATCCCAAGATCTACAAAATATTGAAAATAATATTTAGATCTGAATTCATTGAGGAATGAGAAACTTTTTATTGAGTATTTTATGTGGAAATGACCACCTTCCATTAGTGTATCCTCAAACCCAGTTATTATTGGGAAATGGATAAATGCAATAAAAAATAATTTTTTGTTCTCTAGTGTTCGAACCATAAGAATATTTTTTAATTTGGTTATCATTTAGAATGAGAGGATATCTAATGGTGGAATATTACAAATAATATGTATCCAAATGAATAATTTGACTCTATAAAATGGGAGGTGTTTTATAAATAATTATTCACTAAATATTTTCCTCAAACACTTCACAAAAAAATGAAGATAGAATTATAAGAGTTGAAAGAAAAGTAGGATTAATCCATTAGTATGTGTAAATAAAAATCATGATACTCACAAGGTAGGTATTCAGTTTTATCACTAACCCTGAAATCAAAAACTAATCAATTCTATAGTGGCCTAAAACTATGTCTTAGAAAGGAATTAGTTATAAGTGACTCCTTTAGTTATGAAGAAGTCGTTTGATGTGAACTTAAATTGTAAATGGAAACTGGGGAATCTCATTATTTAGGAGACAAGAAAAGGAAGATGGGGTTTCATGGAAACATAGATGAAAAACATCAGGAAGAAAAGAAATTCCAACTTTCTATATGTCAAAAATAAGGGAGGGAGAATCTGTGAAATTTTCTCAATGGGTCAAGAAGATTTTTTACATGTGTTAAGTCATTAAATATTACACACAACTATTAGAATATAATTTAAATACCAATTAATATAGTAAAGTAAAATGTGGTTATAGTTAACTCTCCACCCACACTCTAGTGCTCCAATTGTAAGTAGTATGGTCAATACACTAATCAATGCACCAATACAAGGGTTAATGGTTACAATAGAAATCATCAGTCTCCTAAGACAAGGTATAAAAGGAAAAATTATTCTATCACAACTTTGGAAATGGGTCATAAAATTTAATTAGGGAAATGTACACTTATAATCCACTATAAAACTGTTAATGTTTTATTTTATTCAAGTTATACCCACTCTTTTATATCAGGAACATTTTCTAAATACATCAAATCACCACCCCAGTGATTAGATACTGAATCATCAATAAAAACTCTTGGGGTGTGATACTTTCATCTAGATTATATAAATCCTCTACGATAAAATGTTATGGGAGTGTTCTTTCTAAAAATAATTTAATCCTTTTTTTGGTAGAATTTTATTTGATATTAGGCCTGAATTGGTACTCTATATATAGAGTTTATATCAATTTTTTGGATAAAGAAATCTCATTTTATATCCAAAATTAGTATATTTTCAAATATCATTGAAATTATGGTTATAAAATAATTATGGAGGAAACCCCATTTAATATAGTTCTTGATACCCAATAATGAGGGGTATTCATCTCAAATGATTTAGGAAGAGTTTAACATTTAAAAATGACCATTTATATAGGAATATATTGATTTGTTTCCTAAAGAACTGTCTGGTATTCCCTTAAAACATGAGGTTAGGTTTTTAATTGAAAGAATACCTAGTTCTATGCCTTTATTGAAGAGTGGTTATCAAATAGGACCTATTGAATTGGAGAAATTAAATAATAAGATTTAGGATAATCTAGAAAAAATATTTATACACCCAAGTTCTTTATTATGGAGTACATCTGTCCTATTTTTCAAAAATAATGATGGATCAATGCATCTTTTCATATATTATTGTGAGATCAACCAGATCAAAATTGAGAACAAGTATCTTTTACCCCATATTAATGATTTTTTTAATCAACTTAAAGAAGTACAATACTTTTCCAAGGTTTATATCCAAGGGATTACATCAACTAAAGTCATGGGGGTAAGATATAACCAAAACATCTTTATATATAAGGTATAGACAATATAAATTCATTATGATTCCATTTGGACTTAAAAATACTCCTAAAAAATTTATAGATTTGACAAATTAGTTTTTTAGAGATTACCTTGAAAATTTTGGGGTAGTTTTTATTGGTAATTTTCTCATATATTTTTAGATTAAGGAAAAACATGAAGAGCATTTGAGTATTATTTCAAAGACCCTAATAAAGGAGAAATTATATGTCAAGCTCAGTAAGTGTGAATTTTGTCTCAAAAAGTATCCTTTTTGGTTCATGTATTCACAGGATAAGGTAACCCTATAGATTCATCGAAGATGGGAGTAATTTAAAAATGGTCAAGAATAATGAATTTTATATAAAAACTAATGTTTTACTAGATTATCATGATAGTATCAATGATTTGTGAGAAATTTCTCATGATTTTCCTATCCTATAACAAAATTAACATATAAGGGAGTGAAGTACTCTAGATGAAATAATGTGAGGAATTATTCAAGTATATTAATAAGAGATTTGTTAATACACCATTGTTTAAATTACACTGTAGTAGATAAAGTTTTTTAATAAATAGTGATTCTTAATTAAAGGTTTTTGGATGTATCCTTTTAAAAATGACAAGGTAATATATCATATTTCATGTCAATTATAGACTCATGAAAAAAATTACCTAACACATGATCTAGAGACAATAACAATGAATTTTACATTTAATATTTGGAAGCACTATATCTATAGTGAAAAGTGTGATATCTATGCTAGACACAAGAGATAAAATTATTTATTAACATAAAAGGAGTATAAAATACACCAAAGTAGATGGTTGGAACTGGTTAAATACTATAATTTCTCAATACATTACCAGCCTAGGAAGTAAAATAAGGTGTTAAATGCTTATAGTAAGAAGGATCGTGCTCCTTTGTCTATGATAAGTATTTAAAGAGACCCACTACACAAGTATTTGAAAAATATGGATCTTGAACTGGTTGTATAAGGGGATAAATCCTATCTTTATAAACCATCTATCTATGTAAATATCAAAGAGTCTCAAAAAGAGGATACAGAGCCATGTAAAAAGGTGTGGAATATTCTAGAGTTTAAATTTAACAATTATGGAATTATAAGATTCAAGAAATTGATATGTGTTCTATATATTCAAAATTTGAATAATTTTTTATTGGATGATTCACATAGCTCATCATTCTCTATCCATCCTGAAACCAAAAAAAATATTGATCTCAAGGATAATTTTTGGTGGGATAACATGAAGTGGTATATTATATAATATGTATCTTAATGCTTGGAATGACATAAATTTAAGGTTATATGACAAGAGTATAAGGGTATGTTGTAACTATTACCCATACCAGTATGGAAATGGGATAATATTACTATGGATTTTTTTGTAGGACTTCCCAAAAAATCTAAGCTTCATAATGCTATTTGGGTTGTAGTTGATTCTTTATAAAGTAAGTGAACTTTATTTCCATAATAGAAGATTTATATCTTGACCATATTTTCAAGATATACATAAGTTAAGTGGTAAGGCTATTTAGTGTATCACTTTCCATTATATCAAATCAAGATCTGATAATCACTATGAAGTTTTTGAGAAGTATTCAATAGGATTTGGATATAGATCTCAGTATTACTTATCATCCTTAGATTGATTATAAATCTTAAAGAAAGGTAAAAACTATAAGTGATATACTAGGGTTGTTTTTTATGGATTTCAAATAAGTTTTGGATAAACACCTTCTTATGGTAGAGTTTTTATTCAAAAACATTTTTCATTTTAGTGTTCAAATGGTACTATATGAGGCTTTATATGAGAAAATTTGTAGAACTCTAACATGTTGGAAATTATTAGGGGAAATTAAGTTGATGGGACTAAACATTTATTGGGATATTATTTAGAAGATCCAAACTATTCAGAAGCACATTAAGGCTAGTCAAATTCAATAGAAGAGTTATACTGATAATAGTCGTTGAGATTTGGAGTTTGAAGTCAGATATAAGGAAAACCTCTGAGTATCACCATGGAAGAAAGTTACGATATTTATAAATAAGGGAAAGTTATTACATATATAAATTTGTCCTTTATTAAATCTTTAATAATGTACGGGTGGTATCTTATAATCTTATACAACCTCAAAACCTATTATATGTGCATGATGTGTTCCACATATCACTTTTAAATAAGTACATACACAATCTATCATATTCCCAGAACTTAGAAGTCATAAAGTTGGTACATGATCTATCTTATGAGGAATAATTGGTAGAATTATAGGATCATATAGATAAAGTGTGCAAAAAAAATATTACTCATCTAGTTAAAGTTTTATGAATACATCATAAGTTTGAGGAAGTGACATGGGAACCAAAAGAGGAAATGAGGCAAGGGTATCATCATTTGTTCCCATCAGAGTAATAAATTTTGATAGAGAAATTATTTTAAGGGTGTAAAATGTAATAGTCCATGATTTTACAATTTCTTTTACTTTAATAAATTTTGTATTGAATAACTTATTTCACACATAATACCAATCTAAAATAAAGTGTGATACATTTTATTAAGATAAAATTATAAGTAGTATTTATAACTGTTATAATTTAGTCATGAATTATTGGGTATAAATAGAGATAAGTGGATTATGAAATTAATTTACAAAGAAAAATAAAGTTAATTTTTAATATTATTACTTTGATAAAATTCAATTAGTGAATCTAAGTAACTAATAAGATCATTTTCTGTTTAAAAATTATTTTTATAAATATTACATTTTTATGTAATATGAATTTTAAACTAAATATATTATGGTTAAATGATGATAAAATATATTTTATATATGATTAATATATTACCACTAATTTAATTAATAATTGATAGGGAATAAGAATATGAGCAGTTAATTAAATTAGTGATAATATATTAATCATATATGTATTTAATCATTAAATTATATATTTATAAATATTTTTTAAAAATTACTAACTTGTGTTTGAAATTTTTCAACCAAAGTTATATTTTTTCTAAAACAGATTTTATACATTAAACATTTGTTATTTTAAAATTAATTTTTATCAATTTTATAAATTTAATATTATAAAATTAATTTTATATTTAGAATAAAAACTTCCAAATTAGGTAATAAGTTCAATTTAATTTTTAGTTATAAAAATAATTTATTGTGTTCAAAAATGAGTTACTCTGATAAAAATAAATTATGGTAAAAAGTTAAATTAATGTGTAAAGGAATTAAATTTTTCAAAAAATATCCACTATTTTGTTGGATTATAGGTGGATTTTTCAATAATTACCCCCTCTACATTATTTTCCACTTCTGGTTCCATTTTCCCTTGAAAGTGATATGCCTTTAATGTAAAGTAATGAATATTAACAAAAAAATACACCCCTTTCACTTATAAAAGGATCCCTTCACCACCTCATTTCTTCTCAAATAATAAGCCTTTTAGCTCAAATGAATTTTTATAAAATATATACCCAAATATATCTCCTAATTTTTATAGGTTATGTTATAATCAAAAGGTAATTATAAAAAGGATCGAGGAGTTTTCCTAAAGAGTAATGTAGAAACTCCTAATCACTCCTTTTTCATTTATATTATTTTACTTCATATTATACATCCTAAAAATATATTATGTCAATGATAAAATAATTAATTTGGTTTCATATGTATAATAAATTTTATTATGTTTATTTAATAGTCATTTTCTAACTTCCTATCAACTGTTAGAAAAATGAAAATGTCGCTAGTGTTACGTGTGGACTACCACATCCATGAACGATGTATTTTATTTTTCATCACCACCTTACATAGTTGGTTATAAAATATATTTTATGAATAGATATTATATTATATTAAGGATTAATATATTTAATGAATATATTTTTGAAATTATGACACAAAAATTAATAATCATTATAAATTAATTTGTTGATGTTGGAAAATTACATGAACCAAGCTCATCATCGATCCTATTCTCACAAATCATGCCCATAGTTTCCATAAAATGAAAATGGGAATGAATAAACCATTGAAACAAAATTATTTTAATAATTTTAATAATATATTAATTATGATATTATTATCAAAGAATAGGTTTTGACTTCACTATTATTAAACATGTACAAAACAATCGAAATTACTAACATCTGATGATGAAAATAAACATTAAATAGTTTTTCAAGGTATAATGAATGATTATAATTAAAGAATAAAAAATATAATAGATATGAATAATGTTTCAAAATAAGTTATTTAGTTTTTTATGTTTATTATACATGAGGTTAAAGAACTTTCATAGAATTTTAAAGTAAAGGTAAGGTTTTCCTTGTCTTAATTTCAATTTATTGAGACATGTTTCATATTGTGCACTGTGTTTTCAGTTTTATGGTATACTTAATAACCCATGGATGTATTTTTAAAAATTATTTCATTAAATTAATGGTATTTAAATAACCATATCATGATCTTTCCTTCAATGTATTTTGATTCAATAATTACTAGTTATAAGGGTTTTTCTTCTCAATTTCCCTTATTTGAGACATGTTTTGTATTATACACATATTTTCATTAATATAGTATATATACTACCCCTTAAAAATATTTTAACATAAATATATCTTATTTCATGGTAATTAAAGTTATATTTCCAATTTTCTATTTCAAATGGTTTTGATTCAAATGTTACCAATAGTGTAAGGTATATTGATAACACAAATATCTTTTTTGAGTTATAATGTTTCTTCTGGAACTTTTTTCTTCTAGGATTGGTTTATTCAACCCTAATATTTTATTATATGGTAATTTTTTTACCACACTATGTAAAATGAATTTTTAATTCAAATCTTCTTCTATTAATATAGTGACTCTTGCTTTTCATACTTTAACATTTCATAACTTTTGTAGAATACTTAAAACATTATACAAACTGACGCCTGAAAGATCATACTAGTCTAGTTCCTTTAAAAACATAGAAACATAAAAACAGGTACATTATTGAGCTACATTATCTCCCACTAGGTTCTTCATGACTATAACCCTTCTTAGACACATAATATTTAGTACGTACCTGCATAACTTAAGGAAGGGAACATAAAAAGGGGTGCGCTCAGATGCTCAGTAAGGGTAAACAAGGGATACATGTAATCATAAACATTAGAATAGGGTCGTGATAATGTTATCATAGCATTATAATATCATACCTTGCATATAAAATATCATAAACATGAATCATGTCATAAATCTTGGTAGTTCATAAGACATGAATCATAAGGAAATAAAGAACATAATCCATAAAATCATAACACTAGAATAAAACATGTAATTGTAAAATACACATAAAAATATAAAATCCAATGTCAAGGATACCTACCAAGACTTTCAAAACATGTTAGGCTTAGGCTATGACCCTTGTACCTGCTTCGGGTTAGCAACTTTTTTACCCTCTTATTTTCAGGATTGGACTACAACTCGGGTACTCTATTACTTTCAGGATTGGGATATAACACATGCACCTAATTATTTTCAATATTAGACTATAACCCATTAACCTTATTATTTTTAGGCATGGACTATAACCTGTGCACCTACTTATTTTTAGACTTGGGCTACAACCCGTATACCTGCTTATTTTCATACATGGGCTACAACCTGTGTACCTTATTCCTTTCAATATTGGGCTGCAACCTATGTATCCTTTGATCTCATATACCATTTATCATTACCCAATTAATTTTAGGGAGATATAGGACCCACTAGTCACATAAAAAATCATACAAACATGTTTCATGGGATAATAAAACTTACATCATATCATAACCCATAAAAAGAGATGGGTTTCCTAAACAACAATCATAGCCCATGAAAAGAAATGGGTATCATTAAAATTTCATCACATAATAACATATGGAAAATAGATAGGTTTTCTAATAATTTCATTAAATCATAACCCATGAAAATAAGTGGGTTTCAAAATCATATAACTTGTGGAAGAGAAATGGGCATTATAAGAATAATTCTATCAAAACATAAAACATTAAAGAAATAATATGAATGGAACTTTTGGATCATGGGTATCATTGATGGATGTCATATTATATGGAAAATAATTTGGAAATGTCTTTTAAATACATTTCTTGAGTAAAATATAATTTATTCGTTGAAAATAGAACTTTAAAACATTAAACCCTTTGAAAACTATTTTCATAAAAATAAACTTGAAAACTTATATAGATTTCTTGAAAACATTTTGAAAATCATTTATTTTAAAAATATTTAAAACAATGAATTTCCTGAATTTTAAGAAAAAAAATTAAAAATAATTACACTTTAATCTTATAAATAAATCTTCATGGTAATGTCAGTCATGATAGTAGATAAATCCATAAAC
Organism: Viscum album; assembly: GCA_963277665.1. Classification (NCBI taxonomy): domain Eukaryota; kingdom Viridiplantae; phylum Streptophyta; class Magnoliopsida; order Santalales; family Viscaceae; genus Viscum; species Viscum album. The sequence continues at coordinate 498,655,159 of OY728132.1, forward strand.
GTTGGACCTTCCTTTTTCACCGTTCAAATTTTAGAAAGGTGCCTCGATCAGAAAATGACAAGAAGATTCATTATTAAAAACACTTTTGATTAAAAATATAAAACATGGGTAAAAAATTCTTTTAAATACCATATTATAATAATATAATACTTTTAGAAATATTTTAGAAGATATGGTCTTAAAGGAATACAGATTTATGACTTGAGAGAGGTTAAAATCAGGCTTTCTTAAAAACACTTTTGTAATTATCTTATTTACCAAAGAGTGTAAAATGGTCCCAATACATGAATATATAGTGAATAAATGGAGGATAAAAAGATTCATGATATTTATTAAGAGTTGGATCATAATATTTCATCAAAGGAAGCATAATCATAAACAATCTCGAGAAGTGATGAGATTGTTTCAATAAACTCTTACTACTTGGTAACTTTGAACTGTACTCCCCATATAAGAAAATGAAATTACCTAAAGATTAAAATATTATTAAAATAATTATATTCATGATATAACATGTTAAATTCAGTTTATAAACCTTATGTAAAAATATAGGTGCATATCATGGCATGTGTCTCAAAGAAGGCAAATTGAGACAAAATTACTTTACTGATTTCGTAAATTTGGAAACATAAAACCAATGATAGAAATATTATAAAATAGATATGTAAATAACAAAAAATTTAAGTCTAATAACCATATAATTTATCCATGGTAAGTATAAATACCACACAAAAGGATAGGTAGGTTAATAAAGCATGCATCTCATGGAAATAAAAAGTGAGATGAAATTCTCTTTCCTTGTGTCTTGACTCTCATTGTACTCATTCAAAAATACTGTATAATAAATTTAAGTTTATTATAAATATTTTAAATAAAAATATTATTATATATAATATCATACATTCTTTTATTATGACTTTATATTACCCTCTTATTAATAATTTCATGTTAAGGTTACGCTTCATGTAATATTTGCTTTGTTTTTCGCTTGTGTCATTATTTTTTATATGTTTTGTCCTTAAACATAAATCATGATTTAAAGAATTTAAACCATGAAATAAATATCAATTATTTTCATTATATTTGAATTATAATAATCTATAGAATATAGATGTATGAAATTAGATACACCGTTCCAAGAGACGATAAGTCATACGTTCGCATGAACATTGTTTCCATTTTATTGTTGTATTAAAAGATGGAAAGGAAAAGACATATATGTATATGTGTATATAATATCATTAAATTAGAATTATTATTTCATATATATCATATAATTTCACAAAACACATCCTTAATACATTTCATGTAGTGTGTGAACAATTCACATCTCTTTGATGGGGTGGTAGTCCACACTTCCTCAAACCAAATTATCATATTTACACAAGATGGAAAGCATAAAGGTATGTAATAAATTAAAATTAAATAATCATAAATAAATTATAAATATCATATATATCATATATTAATATATTTTCTTTCATAATATCCACTATGAGATGTGGTAAAGGAAAAATGGACAATCATCGTTTCGGGAGGCGATAGTTCGTCGTACACGTAAATAGTACGTTTGTTTCCCATTAGACGGAAGTGTGTGTATGTGAAGAAAGAACATATACCATAAAAAATACTAGTATATTTATGATAATATTTCTTATAAAATAATATAATAATAATATTTTAGGGAGTGGATATTGGAAATAAAACAAAAGGAGCTTTAGGGAGGGTGTGACCTCTTAATCGGGTAGATCCTTTTGGTTTGCACCAAATGGATTCCTTGGAAGGATTTATGGATAGATATAGGATTAAAGGAGGAATATAGGGTTTTGGGGAGGATATTTTAGAATATATTTTCCTAACCTAAGTAATTAGAGAGGTTTGAATAAGTGGGAGGATAAGAGGCATTTTATAGTGGATGAGGAGTGACACTCTTGTAATATTTTGACAAAAGAACTCCATAAATGTTTTTCACATTTAAATTGGATCCAATAATGGGAAAAATTAGATAAAAGGTATAATAGGGTATAAATATGTCCATAAAATGGATTTTTTACAAGTGTATATGTCATTTTAGGTCATAAATTTAAGTTTTAGTAATTTCTTACCCTAATTTTCTTCTTAATCATTGTAATCAATTTTAATCACTTTCACTAATATTTTTGGTAAAAAACTAAGTTGAACTTATTATACAATATAAATTATTCTGATTCCAAATATTTAATCCTTTTTTCCAAATTCCAATCACATAATTGGTATAAATTAATTTAAATTTAATCTTACAAATGGGATGACAATGCGGGTTTTTAATATAAAACATCCAAAAGTTTGCTATGTTTCTATACCCAATTTCAAATTGAAATTTATTACAATAACCTAAATTGTATTAACTGATAAAAATATTATATAATTAATCTCTTAAAACAATTTCAAATATAATTTATCCCTAAAAATAAATTTTATGAAAAAAAATTCTTGAATTAAAAAATAGTATTTTAACTATTCATTAAAAAATGAAACCATACAGAAAAATACCAAAAATTTATCCTAACCAATTTTTTAGGTTTCACTTTCAAATATGAAGTTTATTTTGAAATATTAAATCTATAAAAGTTCCAAAATATTTATTTAATTGGGTTCTTCGCTAAAAGGTGGTAAAAATGCCTTGAAAAAAATATAGTTTTTTATGCATAAAATTAGGTTTGTTCTTATCTTATGTATATCAAATATATTGAATGAATATAAAAAATTTATTGAATATATAACATATATTTTACATTAATATCACTCAATAATTGTAATTAATTTAATTTATTAGGGTAAAACATCTTTGTAACCATAAAAATAATAATAAATCCCATTTATATTCAATCGGTTTTCATATTAATTTCTAATTAATTGGTAAACTGTGAATTCATCTTATATTTATTTAATCATTATAATTTTATAAATTATTTAATACTATTTATAACCTATAATTTAACATCTAGGTTATATAATATTATATTAAATAATACCATTTTAATAATATATTATTTTTTGGTAAAACACGGTCTTGCATGTTACACAAGCTATCAAGGAAAGTCATTGTTGCGTATAATTCATGCTAACCTCAGTGTTCCATGTAGATCAAGATAAAATTTAAGTTGTGTGTACTATATGGTTAACTTGGTGTTGTGTATAATGCAATCCAAACATAGTGATTTAATATAAAATAAACAATTTTCAGTGTTGTGTGAAATGAAAAATATCAAAAAGGTTCAATTAATTTGAAATAAAATAATTCACAAAATATCAGGGTGTTACATTCTACCCCCATTAAAATGAATTTCTCCCTTGAAATTTTTTTGGGTTATCAAAGTATTAATACTTGACACTTTCATTCATAAATGCCCACATTATAAAAATGAATACTAAAACTTCCCATAAAAAGGAAAATTTAGAACCATTATGGCTACCCAAGTAACATATAACTAGGGTTCCACATAAGAGAACATAGGTTGGGAGTGGAGATTGTACATAGAGGGAAATCATAAATATTTATAGGGAGTGATTGAGGTCATCAATAATAAAAAAGTGAATGATCAAATAAAAGTTGAGGGCATCAAATTTATAAATCCATGATGATTTAAAAGTCCATCGGTTCAATAAAAATTAAGGTGTTAGGAAAAATTTATCATTATTCAAACATTGAGTAATTATTTTATTGAACTATAAAATAAGGAAATATAATTACTTAAAATATTTCTATAAAAAAGCATTCTTTAGTTGTGTTTTTACCCATTTCATTACCTTAATAAATGGATGCCCCAAAAATAACATTGATACCCAAAGCACTAAAATACACTTTTAGTAGTTCTTAAGTCCTATAAAAGAATAAAAATTATAACTATTTGTTTCTACAAAACATTCAAAATCAATATGGTTAATAAATTAACCTCTAAATATAAAAGTAACATTTATTTTTCATTATAAATATTTACTCAACAAAAATAATTATACATTAACCAGTAAGTCATGTAGGAAAGTGGTAATTGGTAAACACTTATCGTCTTTCGGTCATGGGTTCAAGACCCGTGACCTTACCAGACCCGATTGGTTGTCACCTGACATACATGATGACCTTTTCTAAAACCACACTAATATAATTTCTAAATTAAATAATATGGAAATCCTTTAAATAAGGTTAATCACTACATATCCTTTTATCCATGGGTTTCAACACAATCCCAATACATAAATACTTCCTTCGATGTTTAACTTATACTTTTCAATAATGGTTAACTTTATAACCCTTCTAAAAGATGAAAATACAAAACTTTTTAAATAAGGTCACGAAATCAGCTTAAATTTGATCCCCCAAAATATCACAAAGTAGCTATAGGTTGTCACATTCCAAATATGTGAATAACTTCATGAAGTATTCTCTTAAAACAGATTAATAACTTGAATTACCATAAATCGTTTTTGAAAACATGCATGCTTCCTTATTCCAATGATTACTGGATATATTCCTTAAATCCAAGAATTTTTAAACTTAATACATGAACACATGGACTAATTTATCAAAAAATACTTAATTAGATCTAGGGAAATTTTTGTTATACAGTTTATTCAAATCAATCATCTTTTTATCCAAGGTGAACAAAATTTTCTCAACGTCTTGATCACATTAAGGGTTACATTAACTTAATAAATATATCACTTTTGTAAGTCTTCATCACCATTCAACATTTCCTTTTAAATCATTAGTGAAAACTTATACTAAAAATACTTATATATTTCATGATTCATATAACTTAATATTTTAATTACAAAACATAAATACTTCATTCATCAAACTTTACTCTTAAACCATCACTCAGACTTCATCAAATTATTCCTTAATACCTATTTCCTAGAATGTGAAATATAAATCATGTATTCATGTTCCTCAAACTCAGTATAATCATGCTTCTTATGTTTAATGTAAATAATACTAGAAGAACATCGCTTACCTTTAACATTTCGTTTATGGTCTCTTTATCTTCAAAAGTATAACCAATAATTATACCACCTTCCTGATTCTCTTTATGAGATTCCCACTTGGGAAATCTATTCACATAATTCCCATAATTTCCACATATAAAACATTAAATTTTAAACATGTTCCTTCTATTTCTCTCCATTCACTAAAATAAAAAAAACATAGTGTGAGAAACATTTATCATATTTGGATACCATATAATCATGAAAAATTACTTATAAGGTTCCTAAATCATGGAACCTACTTATTTAATCTTGGAAATATTAGGTTTATCCTAGGTTGTTCAAAGTAATCTTCTATTTAAATCCTTTATGATTGTTTGTAAAGAGTTTTTGAATTCCTAAAGAATATACACTGGGAGTTTCAAATAAGGTGTGCAATAAGGATCATTTTCATATACCAGGTTATATCGAGTCAGGCCTGATGCACCTTTTCAGAGTTTTTACCCCTAGGTACATATGTTCCATATCCAAATCCACTTTTAGTATCTAGATAGGGATGTATTTCTAGGAAACCACTCACTCTATCTTTTACCAAAAATTCCAAGACATTTTCTTAAATTTTAACTCATCCTTATACTTATTCTTAGATACATCCCAAGAAATATCCTTAGAAATATACCTACGTATATCATTAAAGTTTTTTCATCCTAGTTTCCAAATTTTAACTAAACCTTTTTTATGATACCAACTATAGAGACCCTCACTTTTTCATATTTTTACATTTCCAAACTTTTCTGGAATAATTAAAACATTATAGAAATAGACTAGAAAATATTGTACTAGTCTAGTGCCTTTGGAGACATGGAAACATAAACATTGGTACATGAGTGAGCTGCATTATCTCACACTAGGTTCTTTATGACTAGAAACCTTCTTATACACATCATACTTAATAAATATTATCATAACCTAGGGAAGGAAACATAAAATTGAGTGAGCTCAGATGCTCGTTAAGGGTAAACAAGGGCGACATATAACTATAAACATGGGCATAGGGGCATGATAACATCATCATAACATTAAAATATCATACGCTTCATATTAAAGATCATAAACATGAATCATGGAATAAATCTTGGTTGTTCATAAGACATAAACCATAAGTAAATAAAGAACATAATCCATTAAATCATAACATAGGAATAAAATATGTAATTGTGGAATACACCTAAACGTAGAAAAAACTATTTTAAGGCTACCTACCAAGACCTTCAAAACATGTTAGGCGTGGGCTAAGACTCATGTACCTACTTCGTCCTTGGGCTAACAACCCATGTACTCTATTATTTTTAGGATTGGGCTTCAGATTTTGCACCCTATTACTTTGAGGCTAGGGATACAACCCATAAACCTTCTTATTTTCAAGGTTGGGCTAAAACCCATGCACCTTATTATTTTCTGTCTTGTCCTACAACCTGTGTACCTTTTTATTTTTAGTTTTGGGCTATAACTTGAGTACCTTCTTCTTTTCAGTCTTGGGCTATGAATTTTTTACCCTTTGAGCTCATATACCATTTATCTTTTCCCAATTCATTGTAGGGAGATATAGGTCCACCTATCACATAACAAAATCATACAAACATTTTCCATGGTATAATAAAACTTACATCATATCATGTCCCATAAAAAGATATAGATTTTGTAAAAAACAATTATAACCCATGAAATGAAATGGGTATCATTAAAATTTCAACACATAATAACCAATGGATAATATATAGGTTTCCTAATCATTTAATTAAAAATAAACCATGAAAATAATATGGATTCAAAGTCATATAACTTGTGGAATTAAAACGGGTGTCATAAAATAATTCCATCAAAACATAAACCATTCATAAAATAATAAGAATAGAACTTTTGGATCATGAGTATCATCAAAGAATTTCATCTTAGATGGAAAATAATTTTGAAATATCTTTTAACAAATTTCTTGAGGAAAATTTCCTTTATTATTTGATAAATACACTTTAAAACATAACACTTTTTGAAAACTATTTTCTTAAAAATAAAACTTATAAAGAAAGATTGAAAACATTTTGAAAACCATTTCATTTAAAGTTATTTGAAACAATGAATTTTCAGAATATTAGGAAAACATTTTCTTTTAAAAAAATTAATGAATTTTTAATCTTATAAATGAAGCTTCAAGGGACTATTGTTCATGACAGCATACAAATCCATACATGCTGAACATTCCTTTTTCACTATACAAATTTTAGAAAGGTGGCTTGACTGGAAAATGACAAGAAGATTACTTACGAAAAAATAATTTTGTTTAAAATGGTAAATAATGTTTAAAAATGTATTTTAAATATCGTATTATAATAATAGAATATTTTCAGAAACCTTTTAGAAGACATGGATTTGAAGGAACATAGATTTCCAACCTGAGAGAGGGTAAAGTCGAGCTTTATTAAAACCACTTTCTTAACTATATTATGTACCAAAGAGTGGAAAATGTTGCCAATTAATGAAGATATATTGAATAACTGAATTATAATAAAATTTAGGAGATTTATTAAGATATGGATCATAATATTTCATCAAAGGAATCACAATCATAAACAATCTAGAGAAGCAATGAGATTGTTTCAATAAACTCTTACTACTTGGTAACTTTGAACTACACTCCCCATGTAAGAAAATAAAATTACATAATACTTAAAATATCATGGAAATAATTATATTCATTATATAACATTTTAAATATATTCTATACACCTCATGGAAAAATATAGGTACATAACATGGCATGTGTCACAAAGAAGGAAAATTGAGACAAAATTACTTTACCGATTTGGTAACTTTTGAAACATAAACCTCATGAAATAAATATCATAAAATGAATATGTAGATACACATAAATTTAATTCTAAGAATCATATAATTCATCCATGGGTATTATACACTCCACAAAAATTGAATGTGTGGTGAATAAATCATTTATCTCGTGAAAATAAAAAGTTAGATGAAATTCCCTTACCATGTGTCTTGACTCTCATCGTACTCATTCAAAACTCTTGTATAATAAATTTATGTTTATTAAAAATATTTTGAAGAACTATATTCTTATATATAATACCATATATGTTTTTATTATGACTTTATATTACCCGTTTGTTAACAATTTCATGTTAAGGTTACACTTTGGGTAATATTTGCTTTGTTTTTTTCTTGTGTAATAATTTCTTATATGTTGGTCCTTATACATATATCATGATTTTTAGAATTTAAAACATTTTATAAGTTCAATTTATATTCATATTTTAATAATCTATATAACATATAATTATGAAATGGAATACACCATTCATGGAGATAGTAGGTCGTATGTACACATGAACATTATTTCCATTTTATTATTGTATTGAAAGAAAGAAAGGAAATGAAATATATGTGGATATTTATAAAGTATCATTAAAGTATAATTATTATATCATATATATCATATAATTTTACTATACATGTCCTTAATACATTCTATTTAGTGTGTGAATGAATCACATCACTTTGAGGGAGGGGTAATCCAAAGTTCCTCAAACAAAATTATCATATTTACACAAGATGGAAAAAAAAGGTATGCTACAAATAAAAATGAAAGAAGAATAAATACATTATAAATAAAATATTTATCATATATAAATATAATTTCCATCATAATATCCACCATGATAGGTAGTAAAGGAAAAAATGAACGATCATCGTTTTGTGATGCAGTAGTTCACCATACACGTAAACAGTATGTTCGTTACCCATTAGATGGAAGTGTGTGTATGTATAGTTCAAACCCTAAGAATAAAAACATACTAGTATATTTATTATACTATTTTTTTATAAAATCATGTAATAATAATAGTTTGGGGAGTGAATAATGGAAATAAAATTAAAGGATCTTCAGAGAGGGTGTTACCTCTTAATCGGGTAGATCCTTTTAGTTTTCACAAAATGGATTCCATGGAAGGATTTATGACAAAATTGAGGATTAAAGGAGGAATGTATGGTTTTTAGGAGGATATTTTAGTAGATATTTGTTGAAATTAAGTTGTTTGAGAGGTGTGAAGAAGTGGTAGGAGAGGTGGCCTTTTATAGTGGAGTGGCACTCTTGTAATATTTTGACAAAGGAATCCCATACATGTTTTTCACATGTAAAGTGGATAAAATAATGGAAAAATTATATAAAATAGATTATAGTGTTTAAATATGGCCATAGAATTTATTTTGGAAAGTTTCTCGGTCGGTTTGGGTATTAAATTTAAGGTTTAGTGCATTGTTAACCTAATTTTTCTCTTAATCGTTGTAATTAATTTTAATCACTTTCACTAATATTTTTTGTCAAAAACAAATTTGACCATATTATACATTATAAATTATTATGATTCCAAATATTAAATAATTTTTTCCAAATCTCAATCACATAATTGGAAAAAATTAATTTAAATTTAATCTCACAGACGAGATGACAATGCGGGTTTTTTAAGTAAAAATATCAAAAAGTTTGCTAAGTATTTATACCCAATTTCAAAATGAAATTTATTCCAATGACCTAAACTATATTATTTTATAAAAATATTATATAATTAAACTTTTAAACCAAATTAAAATATAATTTATCCTTATAAATAAATTATATTAAAATGATGTTTTGAATTAAAATTCAGTATTTTTAACTATTCATTAAAAAATGAAACCTTACAGAAAAATACCAAACAATTATCCTAACCTAATTTTTATATTTATATTCCAAATATGAAATTTATTTTTACATATTAAATCTATAAAAGTTCCAAAATTTGGATTTAAAATGGGTCCACCATTAAAAGGTAGTAAATATTCCTTAATAAAAAAATGGGTTTTTAAGCATAAAATTGGGTTTGTTCTTATTATATCTCTATAAAATATATTGAATGAATAAAAAAATGATTGAATATATAACATATATATTACTTTAATATCACTCACTAATTTTAATTAATTTAATTTAATATGGTAAAAAAACTTTGTGACCCTAAAAATAATAATATTTCTCTTTATATTCAATTGATTTTCATATTCATTTTAAATTATTTTTAAACCTATGAATTAATATTATATTTTTTTAATGCATATATTTTCATAAATTAGTTAATACTATTCATAACCTCTAATTTAATAGCTATGATATATCTCATTATATTAAATAATAACATTTTAATAACATATTATTATTCAATAAATCACGGTCTTGTCTGTTATGAAAGATATCAAAAAAACTAATTATTGGGTATAAAACAAGCTAACCTAGATGTTCTGTGTAGAGAAATCTAAAATTTAAGTTGTGTGTAGTGCATTATTAACTTGGTGTTGAGTATAACGCAAGCCAAACATAGTGCTTTAATATAAAATAGATTATTTTTAGTGTTGTGTCAAATGAAAAATATCAAAACGGTTAAATTAATTTTAAAAAATAATTCATAAAATCTTAGGATGTTACAATAAATATTTTTTTTCTCATAAAATTATTAAATTCTTAAAAATAATTAAAATCCTCTCCAACAAACCCTTTCTCTTCCATGTCCATATTCTTTCTTCTCATCAATGCTCTAATTTATTATTTTGGCAATACAGATATGTATCATTTATTTTGATATTCTTATTAATATTTACCCCTTTTTAAAAGGAATTTTCATTACTCTATAAAATGATTTTGGTTTTTATAAAGGTATTTAAGAATATTAAAATATATTCTCTTTTTATAGACAAATATTTTATCTTCCACTCTAAATTTTTTGAATTAATTATTATATATTTTAAAATATAATTTTTTGGTTTCATTAAAAGTTTTATTTTAAAAAAAATCATTGTTACCATTTTTAAAAATTATATCCTTGAAAGTGAATCATAACTTTTTCTTTTATAACAATTGTGGGAAATTTTTTCTAAAAACTCTTTTTACGTTTTGCTTACATTTTCCTCTTTATCTATATGATATCCACCTACTATGGAGATATATTCTATGAATCACCCTCTAAATTACCTTTTTAAACAATTATTTTGGTTTATTACATTTTTAGTATCAATTTATCTAACCCCTAAGTTCATTTTATGCAATACCACTTATAAATGTTAATAGACCCATATTCATCCCATAGGTTATTCATGGTATGATATATGATTGATTTTATGTTCCATGCATGTGTATGTATTATTAGTATGTGATGTTTGGGGTCTTATATATATCTCTAATACATTGGTTAATGTTTTATGACTCATTCAATAATTATAATAATTGATCATTGATGCTCACTCCATTATGGGATCCAGGAAGTGATGTTTTCTCCACTTTATTATGAGAATTAGGTAGTGATTATCACTTCACTGTGTTATGGGAAATGAGTAGTGCTTCCTACTCCACTATTTTATGATTTTATATGATTATTCTTATTCAAAATTTCTATATTATCTTACTTTCATACACTCTATAGCATGGGATTATTATCTCATTATTCCATAGTCTTATTCCATGGTATATATTTGATCATTTAAGATCACATGAACAAATATTATTGGTCCATGTTATTTTTAATCGTATATTTCTATCATGGTCATGTTTTCTTAATCTTATGATCTAACCCTTGATGAAATGTTGTTAAATTTTTCCTTTGTTAATTGTTTAAGCTCACATCATTCCTATATTTCCTTTACTTGTCTAATAAAAAAGATTTATATATATGATGTGTCTAAAGGATATTATGTAAAAATTATTTTATAGGAGATGTTGAAGAAGTTTTAGAATATTATTATTATATAGACAATATCTAAATATACTAAACCATTGGGTTTTCGGATTGTGTGATTATTTAGGAGATGTAGTCTATATATTATGGAAATATATAAAAGTTTGTCTTAGCTCACCTCAGTTGGTATCAAAGCCTATATGTAAATAATGTGTTTTTAACAATGAACACAAAAGTGCACGTCTAAGTCACCTCATTGTTAGAAATATTGGGCATCTATTTTATCTTCCATGTGATAGTCCACAAGGTCATACTGTATTTGTAACATAGGGAATCATAGGCTCATCAAATGGGGAATCAGGTGATTTTCACACAAAGCATCTTATGTAAATCACATAAGGAAGGGTATAATCTTAGGATTGTTACCCAATGGGAAGAATAGAGAGATCTTATACTCATCCCATAGGTTTCTTATTCTCATCACATAAGGCAACTTAAGTTCATCACCTAAGGCATCACAATCTTATCACATGAGGCATTTTTTTCTTATCACACAAGTAATCCTATTCTCATAACACAAGTAATATTAGGCTTATCATCTAATAATGGGTTTATGATGCATCAGGTAGGGGTCATCCTATACACTTCACATAGGTAATCTTATACTTGTTACATAAGAAAATAAATGAATCCACTTATGCTCAGCATGTAAGAGTAGTCACATTTTTAGAGTCTAGAAAAAGCACTAATAGTTTAATGTATAATGGGGACTAAATCCACTTATTCTTATCACATAAGGGTGGGAATAGGTTAACATTTAGTGGTCATTCCCTTAGTGTAAATACTTTTGGGGACTTTGGTAGATTTGGTGATAGGTTTACTATACTCTAAAAATATGATCAGGCTTTGAAGATACTACCTCATGAGGGGGTGATTATGTTGGTATTGAACCTCAAAGAGGTGTCCTGTCATTCATTCTGGAAAAATAATCAAAACCCACATAGTTTGAGTAGTATAGTTTAACGTCATGAAGTATTTTAACATCATGCATTAAGGATGATTGTTTCATGAAAGGGGTTACATAAATGGATATATTGGGACCTATATATTAAGTTTCTTAATTAGAGTCATGGATCATTGAGTGGACTAGGGGTTGGATCATAAATAAGTATATGGCCATGGATTATACCTAGGAGGAGTCCTGAGGTTCTGATCAGGAGTTTTAAGGATGTGTGTGGGGATTATGCAAGTGCTATTACATTCTTGGTTGGGTGAAATGGTCATGGATTTTACTTGGTTAGTGTTAAGTATCAACTAGCATTGACGATTCCAAAATCATGTTTAATAAAAAGGTCTCAGGTGTGAAAGTTCTCAATACTAGTCATGTATTGATATTTTTTATGATTAATCATGGATCCTAATAATGTGGGTCTCATGCACCCTCGACATGTCCAAAAGTGTGATCCGTGAAAAGGGATAATTGATTATATGTCCATGGTATAAAATTCATGCAAGTTAGGTGTTGCATGAAGACATGACTTGCATGAACATTTGGACTTTGCATGAAGTGTGTTCTTTTTTTGAAAGAGTTACATGAGAGAATCTTGAGCACAAGAAAATACTTTTAATAACTTTCATGATGTAATTTTCATAAGATTATGAAATTAAGGGTTCAATGGAGGTTTTATAGTTACATGAGTTTAAAGGAAGTCAAGGTTGCACAAGTTGAGAGCTTCAGCTCTCACAAAATACATTTTCTAGACTTAAAACCCTTGAAATGGTGTGATAAGAGGTATTTATAGACCGTTTATTACAATATATGGATGTCCTATTGAAGTATTTCATTATCATACAAGTCTAGTCATCTACGATGCCTCTAATTAATAACTCACACAACTCTTATATGCATAAAAATTATCTTCTTTAAAACTACTTCTATTAGTTTTTTTATTCTTGCATCATTCTTGGATGTATTTTTTAGTTCTAATGAATACGCATCCATGGAATGGGGTCAAATGGGTAATTGGGTGATCAATTTATAATAAAAACGTTGAATTTCTCTAATTTTTTCCTCCTAGTTTACATAAATTGTGTTGAACCTTTTCTTATAAATATGGGTAGGGGACCATGAGCTATTTGTAAAAATTGAACAGTTCTCTCTTTTCACAGAACATAAGTTTGGGTGAAATTCTTGATATTTAAATCCTTATCTTTCTTGATAACCACTTTATGTGAACTAGATTTTTGTGAAACAAGCTTTCAAAAATGAGACTTTTTCATAATTCTACGTCATAATTTCATCAGATAATTTTAACGAATTATACTTAAATAAACCAAACTTAGTGAATTTTTAGAATAACGTTCAAAGTAGATGTTAAGGGAGATGAAGCTACTACAACATAAGGGAAGGAAATTTCTAAATATCTTAGAGTTGTATCAAGCAATAAGATCCAAACTCAACATTATATTTTGTTTGATATGTTGATGGGGGGAGTAGATGGAGTTCCCACTAAGATACAGGCTATCATTGTTCATTTTTGTCCTATGAAATGATTTCATAATCCCAGATTCCAACCTCTATGAACCTGGCTACAAGTTTAGAATCTCAAACCAAATCCACCAATAGAATGTTTTTATTATTGATGGTGTCATCAAGGACCAACATCTGATGAAATCCTCCACACTCTTAAACACAACTAGGATAATTAATTGGTTACTTCCATATATTTGGGTGTTTCTTCTATACTACTCTAGCATAATTCAAGTTAATATTATAGATATTTTTCAAGGTTGGATGAATAAATAAGACCTTAATCTGGGAGGAAATTTCACTAATACATTAGTGAACTAATAAATCAATCAAAATTTTGATGTTTTTATAGAAAATATTTATGTTTCTAGGTTTTTTGAATTATTATTGACCTTAGAGTTCTAGGTGCACCACCATCCAGACATAATGTTAGAACTACTGAGTTAGTGGTCTCCTAATGTGAATGCCTTCTACCTCCATGATGGGGAGTTAAAAATTAATATGTTGGAGCTCTGTCATAAAAAAGGAATATCTATACTTGGTAGGATGTATGATGAGTTCTTTCCAGTATTCAATACCTAGGATAGGAGAGAGAGAACATCACTACTTGTGAGGGTCCTATTAGAGGTAATGGTGGGAGTCTTGTGGCACAATCCTCACCTATTTCCAAATTTCTCATTCAAGAAATTTTTCCATATCTTCCTCCATATGACCCAATGTCATATAATATGGAGGTCCTAATAATGGTTGGGGTTATAAACCTGATGTAGACCCAGACCCTACTGGATCATTTCATAGGAGATAAAATATGTGGAATGGGGTTTTTGTATGAAGAACTGAGCACCAAAGATAATACTGATAGTATTACCATTGGAATTCCTTAGTAGATGGACACATTTCGGATTCTATGAAGTGGAGATACTAGGAGGATATCAATAATATATAGATCATTCATTCCTTAAGAGTGAAAAAAACACATTAAAAACCTTGATTTGAGAGAGAAATATTTTTTAGTGAGGTCGTTATGACATGAAAATGGTGATTATCATGATATTGAATGAACTTTTTTTATAATTTTGGAGTTAGGTAATATCAAGTCCACATAGGAGGAATTATTTTTCATTTTATGTGCCAATTAAGTGGTGTTGTTAATTATACTTTGAGAAGTTTGTTTCAGACTTAATATAAATGATTTCCCAGGAGTGTGATGTTTAAGAATATTGGAATTGATAGAGATAGTATTTTTAATGATTTAAAATTTAATTTTAATTTTTTAATCCCAAAAAATTTATATTTTAAGGTTAATTTTTATGTTTTTAGTTTTTAGTTACAAATTGAGCTTAATTGTGAAAATAGCCTAATTCTTTAATTTTAACTATTTTAAACCCGTTTCATATTTCAGTCATAATTTTTTATAAACTGATTAGAATTTTGATTTTACTATTTTTTAGTATTACATATTCATTGGGTTAAATTTCATGAAACTTGACCAAGATCAAAATAAAATAATTTAAGTCACAAATGAAGCTCCAAATTTTGGTCTCAAAATCTATGCAAAGTTCTAGAGACTTTCAAATATGGTCCCATATATCCTATATTGATGGTAAAATTGAGATGAAAAATCACATGGATATATATAACATTACTAGGAACACTTTTTATAACAATGGATACTTGAGATTATATCCCCTTCATGGTCATAATAGCATGTGAAATCAGAGAATGGGAATTCGAATAGTCATCTATACAAGAATTTTTTTTATTAATAATCCATTCATAACTACTTATAAAAGTGGACAAATGAATCCCAAATTTTGTGGTTTGATATAACACTCCACCATATATGGATTTTATGTTATAAATAACACATATTTTTTCCAAGAAAAACACTCCACCATATGTGGATTTTATATAATCTGAACTTCCTTCCCAATATATATATATATATAAACAAATAGATCAATCTTTCTTGCACTGTTATATTTCAACCCAAAATCAGTTGTGCCATTAATATATCTGAGAATTCACTTTCCATCCATGAGATGATATTCTTTTGGAGAACTTTGATACTTGGAATAAATTATAATAAAATACATTATATATTTCCTTGAATTCATTAGGTATAATAAAAGTTCAACAAAATTTATAAACTCTTTTGGATATACCTTCTTTCCTTCCCCAATTTTTTACAACTTACTTATCACTAAAATTGGTATGGAAACTAGTTTTGAATCTTCCATACCAAATTTATTTAGAAGATCCTTATCATACTTCTCTTGATAGATGAAAATTTATTTATTCTTGGGAGATATTTTTAAGACAAGAAATTATTTCATTTCCCCTAGAATAGAAATTTCAAATAACTTATTTATTTCGTTAGAAAAATTTTCACATGATTATTAATCATTCCTTATAAATATGGTATCATCAACATAAATAATCAAAATGAGAGAAATATATTGATTTTTTTATGTAGAGGTTTATGTCAACTATTCCTTTCTTGAAGTTAAATTTCCTTAAGAAAGTATCTAATATAGAATACCAAACTCTTGGAACTCACTTTAACCTATACAAATACGTCTTCCACTTTCACTCCTAGTTTTCTTCTTTCCCAAGAATGAAGCCACATGGTTAATCAACATAAAATTCTTCGTTGATCTCTCTATTAAGAAATGCTAACTTCACATCCATCTAAAAAAATTGTATCCTTGTTTTGCAGTAATACCAAGAAATATTCTAATAATTTCTAATCTTTTTACTATAGAAAATGTCTCATCAGAGTCAATACCTTCAATTTTTGAGTAACCTTTAAAAACTAGTCATTCCTTGTTTCTTATTACTTCACATTTTATATTAAACTTTTTTCATAACACCCACTTTGTACCAATAACATACTTATTGTTTGGTTTGGGTAAAATTTCATGAGTTTTGTTCTTCTCAATCTCATCCAGCTCTTCATTCATAGCATCTATCCACAATTGATGATCTAAAGATTCATCAATATATTTTGGTTAAACCTATTAGTATAAGGAATTATGTGAAACTAACTTTGATGTTCTTATGGTTTGAACCTATTTTCATTGATCTCCAATGACGTTATAATCTTCCACTTGATTCCTCAGCCTAGGATGAGATGAACATAATTGTTCCTCATCACTTGAGATAGCTGAGTAAGAATATTCATCTCAAATAGTTTCAACATTAGTACTATCACTAATAACTTTCTCACGTTGTTCAAATAAAACCACCCCAACTTCCCTTTCTTACAAATCTGTAACTATTTGTGAAACTTTCTTATCATGTTATTTGAAAAATTTCATATATGTTGATTCAAAAATATTTCATGTTTCTTTATTATAACATTTGCATCCTCTGCCATTAGGAGGATAGCCAATAAAGATTACATTCACAACTAAAAAACAAACATTTAATAGGTTTGACCTTTATCAGTGCTAGCAAAAAGCACTGATAAAGGGTAACCTTTATCGGTGCTTTTTTATAGCACTGAAAAATGGTACCCTTTATCAATGCTTTATTTTTAGTCTTAATAAAGGTCCTGAATAAAATGAAATAATTAAGAAGATAAAAAATAAAAAATGAGTAAATTAAAAAAATATTAACAATTTAAATAATTAAATAATAATTGATAAAAGTAAATAAATTTAATATACATATATATAAAAAATAAATATTAATAAATAGTATATATAAAATATATAGATATATAAAATGAATAAAATAAAATAATTAAAAAATATAAAAATAAAAATGGGTAAATCAATAAAAATATTAAACATTTTATTAATTAAATAATTATTTATAAAAATGAATAAATTATAGTAATTAAAAAAATTAAAAATGAATAAATTAAAAAACTATTAAAAAAATTATTAATGAGATAATTATTAATAAAAATTAATAAGTTTAATATATATATATTATAAATTGTAATAAATATTATATATTAAATATAAATATAGAAAATTAATAAAATATAATAATTAAAAACATATTAATGTCTTATTCATTTTTAATGGTTTTATACAAAGTTATTCATTAATATATTTAATATAGAAATATATTCATATATATTTATATATATATATGTATGTATATAATATTTCCTAAAATATGATTTATATAATACAAAATATTTTTTCTTACATTAAATAAGTCATATATTTAGTGAAAAATGGTTTATAATTAAAAATTAATATTAATTAAAAATAATGAATCATTGCATCGAGTAATGGACGTAATTGAATGTTGATTTATTTTTCAATTTAACATATATCAAACGTGTGTTACATTGATTTTACATACATATACATAATTAATGAATTTTTATATACAACATTCCCATACAAATATTTACGCAATTAATGAAATCTTATATAGAAATAAATACACCTAACATTTATGTAATATATTCATATTTTATTATTCCTTTTTGAATTTTATTATGACATTATATATTAAATATATTATGTTTTTAATTCATAAATTTTATTTTTTTAATTTTAATATTATTACAGTTTATAACACCCCAAGATTTCATAGTACGTTATCCCTTCAAAGAAATTCAATAACTTGCGCTACACGCAACACCAAGTTCGAGCGCACCATGCCTTACCAAACTAGTCGTTCAAAAAGCGGTTATGAATAGTATTAACAGAATTTTGAATTTTATATACTCCATATAATTTTAACATCCATATTATTTTTTTTAGACATAATATAAGAACAAATTCAATTTTTCAGATAAAAGAAGTATTTTTCTAAAAATGCAAGTTTACCACCTTTTAATGGCGAACCCTTTTTAAATACAATATTTGAAAAAAAAAATTATATTAAATTTGACAAAATAAACTTATTATTTGGAATCAGGACATAAAAATTTAGTTTGGATAAAATTCTGGTGTTTTTCTGATAACTTTCATATTTTGATGAATAGTGAAAAATACTAAATTTTAATTAAAAAACTTTTTAAATCAAAATAATTTATAGTGTTAAATTATAAATTTGATTGGTTTTAAATCATAATTGGATTATATTTTTATCATTTAATATAATTTAGGTCATTAGATATAATTTCACATTTAAATTGGACATAAACAAGTGTTAATCTTTTGATATTTATTATTTCTTAAAAACACGCTTTTTGTTTGGACAACATTAATTAATTTTAAATTAATTTCTGCCACTTCTGTGTTTTGAATTTGGAAAAATGGATTCAATATTTGGAATTAGGAGGTACAAATTGTGTAAATAGTTATATTTTATTTTTAGTAATTATGAATATTTACTTCAGTAAGTATTTTATTTACCATGGTTAAAGGGTAAATCTCGTAAATAAGGGTAAACAAATATTATTATAATAATATTAAATTACCCTAACATGTGTCATGTTCCTATTGGTTCATATATTTCCGACCACGGTCATCCTTGGGTATATTTTGGGACCACTTGGAGCCACATGAGAGTGATAATGACACTATATTAATTAATTTAAAATGAAGACAAAAATGACATAAATATATATCTTTTAGTAAAACAATTTTTACAAGGTGTTATATAGGTTATATTTTTTACTATAAATATTCATTATAAATATAAAATTATTTCCTACATCATGGTATTTTATTAATAATTTTTAGACATTAAATAATTAAATTTATTTATGACATAGTGATGATGCAGTAATTAGCTTATTAATGAAAGAATCAAATAAATCATATTATAAATATTAAAATAAATATAATTTAAAAGTTTTTATGACATACAATAATTTTATAGGTGAATATGACATTTTATAATTGATTCAATGTATTTGGTTCTAAGTAATCAAGTTTCGATGACTTTCAAAAAAACCAAATACTAAATAGTGTCAAAATTTACATAAATGAGTTTTTAAAACAAATATTATATTATACAATTAAATAATAGTACTAAAAAATATATGTTTCTGCCAAAGAACTTATATAATGATAGTTATATCATTAATCAAACACTTGAGGTTCTCTTGGCATTTTATAGTAAGTTTACTAACCAATTATTATAATAATATAAGAATACATGCTAAAAGTTAAACTATTTAACTAAGAGTTAAATCTAAAAGATAAGGTTAATATGGTGACCTAAACCTATCTAAAACCTATTTTCTAGTGGTTTATGACCAATACCCACCTTATCCTATAAATAATTTATTTTTTAGACATTATAAACCAAAAAATGATTTTATTATAAAATAATATCTCAAGCTTTTCCTAAAGTGACCCTCACCTCTATTATAAAAGAGTACTTTCCCTTCTCTCAAAATCACACCTACAAAGTCATTTAAATCAGCCAAACCTTACCCAAATATCCTCCCAACTTCCCTCAAATTAACCTAGATTTTTTAATTTGATCATAAATCCAACCTAAGGATCCCTTTTGATCAACTCAAAAGGAAACATCCGAAGAAGAGGTAATAATTTCACCACCCTCTTTCAAGTTATTTTCTTCTTCCACTTCCTCTTTCTTTGTTGTTTCCATACCAAAATAATAACTCCAGTACCTCCAACATATTATGATGTTATTATAAATATGGTACAACAATATTTTTTATTCTATAAATCCTATAAATGACAAAGTCACCATACGTGCGTATGTATGGCTTACCGTCTCCACGTCGTGGTGTAGGTTATTATTCAAACACTTTATTATTTGTATGGGTATAATAATGAGTATAACTGATGTAAATAATAAATATAACATTTTAATGATTTTTTATATATTATATAACATCTAATTACATACAATTTTACCATCAATATAATTATATTGTCGCTCGTGTGTATGTATGGATTACCGTCTCCACGACGTGATGAGATTCATTTCCACATTCACCATCCAATGATGATTATAAAAATATATATTATTAATAATTATTTAATATATGACATAATAATTCTACTTTTTAGATATATATATATATATATATATATATATATATATATATAATTACATATATCTTATTCACTTACTTCCATTCAATATGATATGAAAACAGAATCAGCGTTTATGCATACGTACGACCTACCGTCTCCATAAATGGTGTTTTTCATTTCATATATATATATATTATTCATATTTATATTATAAATATATATGATATATAAATAATGCATTATATTTTGGAAGTATATAAAGAATGATCTAAATGATACGATCAATAATAACAAGTTAAAACACGTATGATAAAGAAAGCAATTATTACCCGAAATGTTAATTTAACATGGAAATCATTATTAAATGGGTAGTATAAAGTCATAAATGAATCATGTATGTTATAATAAATATTAATATGGTTCTAGTATAATTTAATAACATACTGTGGTCATTACACATGAGGTTAAACGTACCATCGACCAAAGGAAAGTGCAAGGTAAGGGTTAATTTCAGAATCTCTTTATTATCAGAGGTTGTTTTTACGTAAGTATCTACTGGGACCTCTTTATCATCCACATCCATGTTTTCTTAAAAATATTTCAAAACATTTTTACTATTTACTAGACTATGGGTTAAATTAATTTATACCCTTATTTGATCGTATATATTTTGAAAAGAATCTTTTCGTCATTTTCCAAACAAGGTACTTTATGACCTTTTTGACAAAATTAACATAAGAATGTTTTTTTAACTTATACAGTAGGTGTGGATATTTTCCACCATTATAACATCATCTAAGCTTCCCTTACAAGTTTATAATAATATTTTCAAAATAAATTTTTTTATTTACAATTATGTGACTCTTAAATGATTTCAAAATTGAAAGAGATATTTCTCTCAAAAAGTTTTGATTTCATCTATGTCAACACCCTTTGATAAAATTTACACTTGTTTGAAGTTTATTTACTATGATAAAAATATTCCATATTGTATTTAAGGTTTTGTGATATGTTTGACTGGGGATGTGTTATTTTTATACCATTCATGGTTTATGGTTAAAGTATTAACGTTTTTTAATCTAGTTTTAATACGAATGTTTATGTTATGTTTCTGCATTTTCATATGAGGAATGTATTGGACTTAGTATGTGACGGGTGGAGCCCGCTATAGATCCTTGATGCATCGGTATGTCTCATGAGACAATTAGACATGGAATTTAACAAGGCCTTTCCCAATTTTATATATGGTCTTGGCCGAGGCCTTAATCATTTTTAGACGTCTTGGCTGAGGCCTTGAAAAAATGTTTCAGAATGTCTGGCATTATACATTCCCTCATTATGAAAATAATAATGATGGTTCATGTGGTTATTAGACTAGTAGAATACCCATGACTATGTTTTATTATGGAATTATTTACTCAACTCATATTCCTTCCATAAATTATTCATGTTTATTATTTGTAAAAGCATGTGTTTTTAATTATTCACCATTACTAATGTTTATGTTTTCTTCCATTGTACTGCTTACTCTTACTGAGCATTTGAGCTCACCCCTTTATTATTTTTCATTTTCCCAGGATATGAAGAAGATATTTATGAATGACTTGCAGGAATATCTAGGAGTCTTGGATGTTTCTAATGGAATAAATTAGTGTTGCGTTTCTTTTCAAGTTGTAATGCTGAACTCATGTATGTATCTTGTTTCCAAGAATACTAAACTGGTCGGTCCTTTGGGACTTGATTCCTTGTATCATTCCAATATTATTTAATAATACACCAACTCTGGGTAACTGGGGTCAGGGCGTTATAGTTGGTATGAGAGGAAATTTAGTACAAACCTTGGAAACTATATTTAGATAAACTCTGATTCGATCACATTACCCTAAGATAGAATTTAAGGATTAGTATAGAAGAACTTCCTAGAATTTTGGTAATATAGATATTTTGTTATTTTTTCAGGAAATACATCTCTTTCTGGATACGAGCAGGTAGAGGCGGCTCTGGCACAGATATACCTAGGAGTGAAAACTCTGACAAGGAGTTTTAGGCTTGACTCGGGGTATCCTGGTACACAATAATGGGCCTTGTTTTACTCTTGGTTACAACACTCCCGAGTGATATGATTAGTATAATTCACCTTTTTTACAAGCCATTATGAAGGATTTAAGAGTAAATAATTCCTCAAAGAAAACATTTTATGATTATATATTATATACATAATCTTTACAATTTACATTAGGTATTTTACAAGTTTGGAATTTTGCATTGTGATTCATAAACTAACCTGGTGTATTCTATTGTTTAGAAATGATTCCTAGTAGAAGGAATGAGAATTCAAGCAATACGCAAGATCTAAAGATTAATAAGGATCATATCTTTCATTGTATTAAGCCAACATTTAAAATGGAAATAGTCTCCCATGTATTCTCTTCATATTAAGAAATAGTATCATGTGTTAATAAGATAAGTAAATAATTATATGAGTCATATGGCTTTGAAGGGAATAAATATAAGAAAAGGATGGTAGAGAAAAAGATGGATAAAGGGAATAGGGGAAAGAAGGATTTTTCCATATGTGATAACTATGGAAAGAATCGTCTTGGTAAATGCTTGAAGGGAATGGGAGTTTGTTATAAGTGTGGAGAAAAATAACACCAAGTACATGATTGAAAAGGTAAGAAAAAGGTTTCAAATGTACAATTCTTCATCTGCAAGGAGTTGGGACACTACGCGAATCAATATCCAAATCATCAGAGTATGCCCTAAATGATTCTATTGGATAATAATCAAGTTACAATACTACCACAGATGAAGAAGAATGACTAGTGTTATTATGTTTTTATTAAATAATTATTTCATTTGAATGTTTTATCAATTATGTACTCGTTATATGAATTATAGAAATAAATAAGAATTTTACTACAGTATTATTTCACTAAGTATTTGAGATTGTATGGTACCAAGTAAAGTGACATAGTTTCAGGTTAAACTTTTTATAAAATACATAGTTTAATGAAAGGTAAACCATAATATGGTCCTGATACTGAGGTAGTGATTTTGGAATAAGAGATGGTTTATTTGGATAAATTATATTGGATATTCTTGACTACCTTGGAACTAATTAATGGTTTGTTTATTCCATAATTGTTGGAATATTAAAAAAATGGATATAAAGAATATATCTAGTATTATATAAGGAATAAGGGTGGATGAATGTAATCAATAATTTTTTATGGTAATTTAGGTTGTTACCATGTTTTAAGAGAATACATGATGAAGGTATTCATATGTTATTACGTGGAAAAATAGATTTTCATTTTGTTTAACTTCCTTATAAATTTAGAACTATGATTTTGGAAAGAAGTATTTTGGATAAGTCTAAAGGTTGGAATGGATTAATTTTGATATTGTATACTATTATTAAGGTTAAATAATTTCTTAAGATTATTTTTGTATTGTTATAAAAAGGGTAACCCGGAGGTCGGGTGACAACCCGTCGCGTCCGGCAAGGCTATGAGACTTGAACCCGCAACCGAAGGGCGACAAGGGGGGACCACCTACCACTGGAATACGTGATGTACTGGTTTGTATTATGTAGTTTTTTAATATTCGGAAAAATTAATTATAAATTCATTATTTTTGGAACCCTATACGATTAGGATAAATAGAATATTTTTGAATTTTATTATCTTTTGGAGTGAAAGATGAGTTTGTGGTAGAAATTAGTTGAAGGATGAAACTCTACTTTTAAAGTATATATATATATATTTTCCCATATTATTCTATGAATAAATTAATTCTTAAACTTTAGGGAAGGGATCTTAAAACCAAAAAAAATTATCTTAATACCATATGTTTTGTTGAACCGATGATATTTTACATCATCTTAGATTGATGGCTTTGAGGGCCCCAATTTTACATTTGTTTGTGATTGATGACCTCAATAACTCCCTATAAATATTTACATTCTTTCTCCAATTATGTGTCTCTATTTTCCACCAATGTTCTCCTAATTGAGATCATAATTTGGTGGTGACTTTTTATTTTCCCTTTCCCACTTATTAAGACTAAATTTTATTAACCCAATTTCTGATGTGGGTTTTCCACAAAGGTATTTTTCTATTTTTGAACATTTATTTTCGAAAAAAAAATCAAATTTCTAGGAAACAATTTATTTAAGGAGGGGAGAATTTAACACCCCAATATTTCAACATATGTTATCTCTTCAAAGAAATTCAATAACTTGCGTCACACGCAACACCAAGTTCGAGCACACAACGACTTACCAAATTAGTTGTTCAAAAAGTGGTTATGAATAGTATTAACTGAATTTTGAATTTTATATACTCAGTATAATTTTAACATCCATATTATGTTTTATTTACACATAATATAAGGCCAAATTCAATTTTTTAGATAAAAGAAGTATATTTCAAAAAATGCAATTTTACTGTCTTTTAATGGTGAACCCTTCTTAAATACAATATTTTACACTTTTTTATATTAAATTTGAAAAAATAAACTTATTATTTAGAACCGAGACATACAAATTTATTTTGGATAAAATTTTGGAGTTTTTCTAATAACTTTCATATTTTGATGAATAGTGAAAAATACTAAATTTTAATTAAAAACAGCTTTTTTAATCAAAATAATTTATAGTGTTAAATTATACATTTGAGTGGTTTTAAAGTATCATTAGATTATATTTTTATCATTTAAAATAATTTAGGTCATTGGATGTAATTTCACATTTAAACTAGACATAAACAAGCATTAATCTTTTGATAGTTATTATTTCTTAAAAATACGCTTTTTGTTTTGACAATGGGAATTAAATTTAAATTAATATCTGCCACTTCTGTATTTTGAATTTGGAAAAATTGATTTAATATTTGGAATCAGGAGGTCCAAATTTTATAAATAGTTAACTTCTATTTTTATACATTATGAATATTTACTTCAGTAAATATTTTATTTATTATGGTTAAAGAGTAAATCAGGTAAATAAGGGTAAACAAATATTATTATAATAATATTAAATTACCCTAACATGTGTCCTATTCCTATTGGTTGATACATTTCCAACCATAGTCATACTTGGGTCTATTTTGGGACCACTTGGAGCTACTTGAGAGTGATAATGACACTTTATATTAATTAATTTAAAGTAAAGACAAAAATGACATAAACATATATCTTTTAGTAAAACAATTTTTACAAGGTTTTATATAAGTTATCTTTTCGACTATAAATATTAATTATAAATATAAAAACAATTCCTACATAATGGTATTTTATTTATAATTTTTATACATTAAATAATTAAATTTATTTATGGCACAATGATGATGCAGTAATTACATTGTTAATGAAAGAATCAAATAAATTGTATTATAAATATTAAAATAAATATAATTTAAAAGTTTTTATGACATAAAAATATTTTATAGGTGAATATGACATTTTATTATTGTTTGAATGTATTTTTTTCTAAGTAATCAAGTTTTGATGACTTTCAAAAAAAACAAATACTAAATAGTGTCCAAATTGACATAAATGAGCTTTTAAAAAAATATTATATTATTAAATTATATAATAGTCTTAAAGATCTAAGGTTCCACCAAAGAACTTATATAATGATAGGTATATAATTAATGAACCACTTGAGGTTTGTTTGGCATTTTATAGTAAGTTTATTAACCAATTATTATAATAATACAAGAATACATGGTAAAAGTTAAACTATTTAACTAAGAGTTAAATCTGAAAGATAAGGTTAATATGGTGACCTAAACCTATCTAAAACCTATTGGTTGAGTTTTTTTCGACCCATACTCAACTTATCCTAGAAATAAATCATTTTGGAGCCATTAAAAACTGAAAATTATTTTATTATAAAATAATATTTCAAACTTTTCCTAAAGTGACCCTCACCTCTCTTATAAAAGGGTACTTCCCTTTCTCTCAAAATCACACCTCCAAAGCCATTTGGATTGGCCAATACTTTACCAAATATCATCCCAACTTCCCTCAAATCAACATAGATTCCTTACTTTGATCATAAATCCAACCTAATGATCTGTTTTGATCAACTCAAAAGAAAACACCCGAAGAAGAGGTAATAATTTCACCACCCTCTTTCATGTTCTTTTCTTCTTCCACTTCCTCTTTCTTTGTTGTCTACATACAAAAATAATAACTCCAGTACCTTATACATACTGATATGTTATTATAAATATAGTACAACCATATTATTTATTCTATCCATCCTATAAATGAAAAAGTCACCATACGTGTGTACGTACGGCTTACCGTCTCCAGGTCGTGGTGTAGTTTGTTATTCAAACACTTCATTATTTGGATGGGTATAATAATTAGTATAACTGATGTAAATAATAAATATAACATGTTAATGATTCTGTATATATTATATACCATCCAATTACATATGATTTCACCATCAATATAATGATATTTTCGCTCATGCATACGTACGGATTACCGTCTCTACGACGCAATGAGATTCATTTCCACATTCACCATTCAATGATAATTATAAAAATATATATTATTAATAAGTATGTAATATATGACATAATAATGCTACTTAATATATATATATATATATATATATGTATTTATGTATGTATTTATGTATGTATGTACTTACATATATCTTATTCACTTACTTCCATTAAACACAATATGAAAACGGAAACTGCGTTTATGCGTACATACAGCCTACCGTCTCTATAAACGGTGTTTTACATTTCATATATCTATCTATTATAAATATTTATATTCTAAATATATATGATATATAAATCATGTGTTATATTCTGGAAGTATGTAAACCATGATCAAAATGATATGATCGAGAATAACAAGTTAAAACATGTACGATAAAGAAAGCGATTATTAACTGAAATGTTAATTTAAAATATAAAACATTATTAAATGGGTAGTATAAAGTCATAAATGAAATGTGTATGATATAATAAATATGAATATGGTTCTGGAATAATTTAATAACATATTGTGGTCATTATACAGGAGGTTTAACGTACCCTCGACCAAAACAAAGTGCAAGGTAAGGGTTAATTTCACAATCTCTTTATTATCTAAGGTTGTTTTTACGTAAGTATCTACTGGGACCTCTTTATCATCCACATCCGTGTTTTCTTAAAAATATTTCAAAACATTTTCACTATTTACTAGACTATGGGTTAAATTCATTTATACCCTTATTTGACCTTATATGTTTTGAAAAGAATCTATCCATCATTTTCCAAACAAGGTACTTCATGACCTTTTCGAAAAAATTAAGATAAGAATGTTTTTTTAACTTATACGGTGGGTGCAGCTATTTTCTGCCATTATAACATCGTTGAAGCTTCCCTTACAAGATTATAAGAATATTTTAAAAATAATTGTTTTCTTTTATAATAATTTGACTCTTAAATTATTTCCAAATAGAAAGAGATATTTCTCTCAAAAAGTTTTGATTTCATCTATGTCAACATCCTTTGATAAAATTTACACTTGTTTGAAGTTGATTAACTATGATACAAATATTCTATATTGTATTTAAGGTTTTGTGATATGTTCTACTATGGATGTGTTATTTTTATACCATTCATGGTTTATGGTTAAAGTTTTGACATTTCGTATGCTAGTTTTAATACGAATGTTTATGTTATGTTTCAACTTTTTCATATGAGGAATGTATTGGAATTAGTATGTGAAGGTTGGAGCCCGCTATAGATCCTCGGTGCACTAGTAGGAATCATGAGACAATTATACGTAGAATTGGACAAGGCCTTTCCAAATTTGATATTTGGTTTTGGCCGAGGCCTTAATCATTTTTAGACGTCTTGGCCGAGGCCTTGACAAAATGTTTCAGAATGTATGGAATTATACATTCCCTCATTATGAAAATAATATTGATGGTTCATGTGGTTATTCAACTAGTAGAATACCCATGAATATGTTTTATTTTGGCATTATTTACTCATCTCATATTCCTTTCATAAATTATTCATGTTTATTATTTGTAAAGTCATGTGTTTTCAATTATTCATCATGCCTAATGTTTATATTATCTTCCGATGTATTCATTACTCTTACTGAGTGTTTGAGATCAACCCTTTCTTATGTTTCATTTTCCCAAGATATGAAGAAGTTAGTTATGAGTGACTTTTAGGAATATCTAGGAGGATTGGATGTTTCTAATGGAATAAATTAGTGTTGTATTTATTTTCAAGTTCTAATGTTGAACTCATGTATGTATCTTGTTTCCAAGAATACTAAACAGATCGTTCCTTTGGGTATTGATTCTTTGTATCATGCCAATATTATGTAATAATGCGCTGACTCTGGGTAAAAGGGGTCGGGGAGTTACATAGTTTGGTGTTTTTTATTCATTTTTAATGTTTCTTATTTTATTTTTTATTTTTTTAATTTAATCATTTCAATTATTTTTTTTATTTTTTTATTTACTATGTTTTAGTATTTTCACTATGTATTATTCTTTACTTCCATATATATCTATATTTTTTAATAAATTATATTTAATTAATAAAACTTATCCATTTTTTGAATATTTTTAAAGTGTACTCATTTTTAATTATTCAATTTCACCCATTTTTAATATTTTTATTTTAGATTATATATTCATTAATAATGTTAAAATTTTAT
Source organism: Viscum album (assembly GCA_963277665.1). Lineage (NCBI taxonomy): Eukaryota > Viridiplantae > Streptophyta > Magnoliopsida > Santalales > Viscaceae > Viscum > Viscum album. The sequence continues at coordinate 498,685,059 of OY728132.1, forward strand.
TTGTAAATAAATATTTTTAAATAAATATATCTTTAAATGTATTTTTACTCAATTTATAAATTTATATATTTATAATTATAAATAAATAAATATTATTTTTTTAAAGTATTTATATAATTATAAATAAATAATTATATATATTTAAATAATTATAAAATTATATTAAATTTATTTAAATTATGAATATATTTACTATATTTATATTTATATATATATATATATATATATTTATTTATATTTATATATAATTACATAAATATATATAATGATATAAATATATAAATATTATTTTTTAAAAGTATTTATATATTTAAATAATTATAAAATTATAATAAAAATATTTAAATAATGAATATATATATTATATTTATATTTATATTTATATTTATATTTATATTTATATTTATATTTATATTTATATTTATATTTATATTTATATTTATATTTATATTTATATTTATATTCATTTATATTTTTTATTTTTTTTTATTTTTATTTTTTTTTTTTTTTTAATTTTTATTTTAATTTTTATTTTTTTTGGGCCGAAACCTCATTTTTATTATTAAAGAAAAGCAAAGACCTCTTTAACTAGGTAGAGGGAGACCCATTACATAGCCCGTAGGCCCAGTGGGCATTTAGCCCATTGCATAGCCCATAGGCCCAAATTTTAGGCCCAAGACCCATTCTGTGAATAGTACTGCTACAGTACCCGAGCTGCTATAGTACCGCACAGTACCCGTCGCCGCTACAGTTCCCCTACCGCCACTACAGTACCCCTGCCGCCGCTACAATGTCGTCATTGCAACAGTATCTCGGCTGCTACAGTAGCTCTATAGTGCTACTATAGTAACTTGAGCCTCATGGGTTTTGAACCCCCATTTTTCATGTAGAATTATGGGGTGTTTACCACTAAGCCAAACTCCAACTACATATTTATATTTATATTTATATTTATATTTATATTTATATTTATATTTATTTATTAAATATATATAATGGGTTCATATGGGTCTCTTTTTCTCTATGTCGTTATGGCATTTAGGGTAGTGCTTCCATGGAATTCTCTTCAGATCCTTCATTGAGTGATGATTTTCTATTGATTGGGTGCTTTGACAACCACAAATTCGTTGTTAGCAAAGAGGGGAAGTGTTTCATGCATGATGGGGTTAAACCATCACTCCTATAGATTTAATACATTCATTCTTACTTTCACTTAAAATACACCATCGTTGAAGGTCTTTGATGAAAGGGTAGAATTACACTTGTAACAGCAGATTCGATCTTGAAACGCCTAGAGCTTGGTAAGCATTCCTTGATTGCTTGATTTATTTTTCAATGAGGGGCTTCACCTTGAAGAGTCGGCGATCTTGAAGTGAAACTTTTTGAAATTATGGGGTTCAAGAACTAGATAAGTGTTTCTCTGGTTTGATGTTTCTTTCATTTATTGTTCCCATCTAAGGAATTGAAGATGAAATCTTATAGATTTCATTCGATATTCTTTAAACTGGGTGTTCTTTACATTTCGGAATGGGATTGAAAATTCAGTTTCCTAGAGGATTTTAGTTTATCTACTAAAGTATGGGTCAAGGTACACGAGATCAATTTTATTCTATGGCACCCGTGAATTTTTCATGACATTTCTCTGGTAATTGGCATCCCTATTAAAATGGATAAAAAATGGAGTTATCAAAATTTTGGCATTTTTCATGTTTTTTGGTTGAAGTGGATTTCAGATCAATTTTTATAGATAAGGTGATTTTATCAACTGATGATGATGAATTTGAATTAAGGATTGAATATGAAAAAATTCCCTGAGTTTCTTTGGATTACAAAGTGTGTATTCATGATAAGTATAATTGTAGAAGATTTCTGACATGTTCATTTTGTTTGGTTAGGGTCCATGATGATAGGAAATGTTTCAAGAAGCACAGAAACCCAAATTCTATTGGTGGTATTACAACTGGTGAGTTAAATTTGGATGGGGTGAACTACCATGTGCATCATGTCTCATCTACGGATAATATGGTTGATAAACTACATGAATAGGATTTTAATCATAGAATGGGAGTGGATATTTGAGAACCTATGGTGGTTGATAACTTGGTTATACAGTATATTGATGAAAATAGAGGGAAAATAATTGTTTAGAGACGCCGGTTTTTTCTGTAAGACTTTATAATACTTCTAAGAATGTTTTTGGAGGCTGGCGCTGAGACGGTTCATGATTCTAAGGCCCGGTGTGCCTAGAATTAATTTTATAAAAATATTAAATATGTTTTTAATTCCCACATGTGGTTTTTTAAAAATAATGGAATATATCCTAAATGGAATCTCATATCAGAAAACTGAGGGCATGGTTGAGTCTGGAACCTACCATTTACCCTAGGCATGACATAACTTTTGTCGATGCGAGTCATCTGTAGAAAAAATTCACTGAGTGCGTAACCATAAATAAAATAGTTAAATAAATTTATTTTATTTTTTGTGTTAATATAAATAAATCATGAATGGGGAATCGGATTGAAAATATAAGATTACCATTGAGTTCATAATGCAGTGTTTACTGTAGGGGTGACCTAAATTTGGTCGGCATAGGATTCTTGGATGAGACAGTCATTGGCAGTACGGTAAAGTGGATTAATTAATTAATTAATTAATTCCTCTTTAACCTAATTCTCATATTATAAATAGGAGGTTATAGAAAATCTCTAGGGTTAGCCACATACCCCTAAGTTCGTTGGAAAGTACTCTTCTCCTTCTTCTGTTGGTGGATCATGACAAGATTGCAGATTGGGATAGATCAAGACGCAGTGAACGCAACGACTTCCTCCAATCCTTGGTAGGCATGTTATTCATCAGCGATAGATCCAAATTTGAGATAGGATTCAATATATGTGGTTTCCACCCTTATAATTAAATTATTGAGTAGATATTTCTTCAATTCTTTGATCTTCACCTTCGTTTTCTCCATTGCATGTGCCCATATATTGGAATTTTCTTTAGTTCATCATTTTATAACTTGGATATCCCTATTCTTGATTTTTGTCCAAGAACTCTTGGCTAAAAATGGTTAAACATATATTATTTTTCTTTTCTCCCTCAATTACTTTCATTTCTTCACTGATTGAATCCCCACAGTCCCGGTTAGACGTTGCTGAGTGGTTCTGAACCCAATCGGACCCCCGGGTGCTTGGTAGATCAATGAAATAGGAATGGTTTAACGAATTGTTACAAGATTAATGTAGATTAGGGTCCAAGGATCGCATTTTTGTGATCGGTTCTTGTTTTGAGCTTGGAATGGATGTTTTACAGTGTGTGGAAGGTGACTACACTCCGAGTGGTGCGCAGCAGTCGAGTGAGGTGGCGTGCGGCGGCGGTCCAAAGCGGTGGAGTGGCTCTAGGTGGGGCGTGGTTGAGTCGGAAAGGCGAGGCAACCAGTGAGGAGCGGGCAAGGTGGCTAGGATGGTGGCCGAAGGCGACGTGGAAAGCGGACGGTGGAGGCGGTGGATAGGGTACATGACTAGGGTGGCGGCCCTTGTGAAAAACAAAGGGTGGGGGAAACTTAAAGAAAAACCCTAATAAAAATTTAATATAATAATAATAATATTATTATTATTATTATTATTATTAAAATGGTTTTCCTACCATAACTCCCACTTGGGGAGTCTAATTCACACACCGTCTATGGTGGCGTAACCCCATTTAAGGTATGATCATTTTAAGATCATTTCAGATAGTTTTCCATAACCTGAAACCTAGGTCCATGAAATGCATGTGAAGTAATAGATTTAATAATATTATTAAATCATTGACCCATCATTTCTCTCATATGGGGAGTCCAAACTATGTGCCATCAGCAACTATTTGATCCTAAATTCAAGAATATATTTTTGAGAACAAATTTTAGTTATTCATCTTAGGCATGCGGTTCAGGTCCATAGAGATCCCCTTTTAATATTATTATTATTATTATTATTATGTAAATTATACCCAACATAACTCATTCATACAATGTCCAATTGACACGTTGTTAGTGAATTTTTGATCCTGATATTGAGGTTGAATTTTTGAGACCAATGTTGGGATTTTAATTTAGGATCGAGGTGTGGGCCCCATGAGACACCATTCAAGCGTAATGCGGTGAAATATGACTTTTTCATCAGGTGTCTGGTTGAGGAAAATTAATAGTCAATTCCATGCATTTTTCATGAGGATCAAAATGGTCTGATACATATAATTTATTCTAGGATTGAGACATGGTCCCCATGGGGTATTATTCATGCACAATGTTGTGAAATTAAACTTCTTCACCGGTTGTCTGATTCAGTTCAATGAATAGTTGATCTTGTAAACTTTTTTGAAAGGATCGTAATGTTGTATTATATTTGGTTATCTAGGGTCATTTGAGGAGGAATGTGTTTGAAATTAAATTTTTTCCTTCGGACCAATCACCTGCATCATGCCCTTATCATCCTTTTGGCCTGATAAACCATATACTCTAGGAGTACACTAGCATGCCTAGGGGTATTTGTACACAATTTTGTACCCATGTATGGATTCGTACATGGTCAGGCGCTGAGGTAGGGTCACACCTCTTGTGGGCCCCATATGCATTATGTATATCATTATGAATCTTTTATCTCTCCTATCCCATTCTTTTGGACTTAGATTTTGGCCAGCGAGTGGCCTATCCTGAGTATTTTTCTACGTAAAATGTGATGGTTCCCTCCATTGTGGATTTTGAGATATGATGTGAGATGTTCTAAGTGTGATGATTATTCAGGAAACATCTTATGATGGTAGTGATAAGGCACTAGAATATCAGAGTATCTTGGGCTTACTATCTAATAGGGATGAGTAGTGTAATTCCTTGATGCTTTTCGAGTGGCGCCTCCAACCTTGTTGGGCATGGGTCCTCAACAATATTCATAGTGGAACCCTTCTACTAAGCAAGGAATGGTTCCTCAACCTATTCTGAGTGGCACCCTCCAACTGGGCTGGGCATGGTTCCTCGATGACACTAGGGAGTCACCCTCCATCCAGGCTGGGTATGGGTCCTCAACCTTGATACATGACCTCTCGACTATGTGGAATAGTGACAAAACAAGGTTTGATGTAGATTTTGACCACAAGGAAGAGGGATGTTTCCCCACCAAGACATGTTCTTGTGATGCAACTTAAAATCATGTAGTCTAGTCGGTGCTGCCCAAAGCAGATAGTATCAAAGTGTGGTGATTGAGTCCCTTTGACTTGTGTGTTCAGGGCAAACATGTGGGACGTTGGGTATCGTAGATGGACTTACTTTGGAACTATTTGTTACTCTTCTTCTTGGGTTGATATGTGATATGAAGATCCTCTTACTATTTTTTTTATTATTCTTTTACTGAGCATATATATATATATAAATATATCCTCCTTCAGTACCCACTACTTGGGTATAGTTACTCTCCTTATAGGAGAGGTGAAGACGTGTAGGGTATGCCACATGCTTTCTATGTTTATCTTTTCATGGTTGGATGAGTCCACTCTCCTCCTATAGGTAGAAAAGACTCGATGATAAGTTCATCTTCTCACCATGTTGAGCTCTTTGTGATTGGAAGAGTTCACTTTCACTCTCTTGTTGAGTTGAGTTGTACTCTTTTACTGTACCTTGTTCTACCTATTTCTTTCCTCTTTAGTTGTATCTCTTACTTCTCCCCTTTATACCTTTTCAGGGAATTCTATTGGGTATGTATATACTCACACTTTCATGGGCTTCTTCCAACACATGTCATGTATTTTTAATACAACGGATAGGTTGATCATGACTTCAGAGGAGCTTAGAGATACTTGGTTCTTAGATCGCGTATAGTGGTCATAGCTTAGGATACATGAGTTGGGATCTCTTAGTTGTTTATTCATTTATAGTTTTGGTAGGTTGGGGCATATTTCTTGTTGGGGCATGTAGTTTTCCCTTTTTTCTTTTTAGTATACACAACTGTACTTCATTCTCTTTAATGGTTCATACATATTTGGTATATTTATAATAGTGTTGCATTCTTTATTTCTTTCCCTCTACACTTTTTGCATTAATTTGTTTGTGTGTATGTGTGTATAGGTTTCTAGGAAAATGCATCCTCTAATTTAGTTCACCTTAAATGCTTGTCGTCACCCCCTAGCCTATGGAGGCGATCTTATGGTAGTTATGTCTCAATCATCAGCTTGGGTCGAGTCGTGACATATTGGTATTGGAGGTGTTTCAACCCTTGGGATATTGTTTGGATGTTTCCCTAAAAAAGTTTTTGTTGGGTTTAGGTCAATAGTTTCATAGTGTCTCGTGTGTGGCTCTTAGGCCAGGGAGTCCAGTGATGGTGTGGTGGCCGACGTAGCCATTCATCGAGACCTTGACTACCTTCTTGTTGAATCGAAATGTCGAGACATTTGTTGCAGGGATCAATGGTACATGTATCATATAAGATTGAGTCTTTAACTATCCTTCTTAACTCATCTCCCCATTTTTGGTTGATTTATATATATTCTCATCTGACTACGGTACTCCTCGATAACTTTCATGATTCCTCTCCAGTGATATCCATCCAAGATACTAGATCTGGTTTGTGATGAACACCTTATGAGTAATGAGGTCTCAGTTCAGTGTCCATCCTATAACCCCTTCCTCCAGGTCGGTGCGTAGTAGCACCTCCATTTTTTGAGAAGTAGATAGTACCAGTAGAGTAGGCTGAGGATGTGTGTGGGATGAGCGCATTCGTAGAGTTACAACATTATAGACCATTGAGGTTCTGGGGTGAGACATATCCTCAGGCAAAAGACGATTGGATAGATTTTTTGGTATGTATCTTCAAACAATTTAAGACCCATACAAATCAGATGGTGGATTTGGCAGCCATTATTTTCTATGGAATATATGGGCATTGGTGGATCTTGGTTACTCAGATGCATGATGAGTCAACGCTCTCATGGGAACACTTCTAGTAGCTGTTCTATGAGAGTACTACCCCTCTTTCTTATGCTCTTCTTAGATTCAGGAGCTTCTGGAGCTTCATCAGGGAGAGAAGATAGTGTCCAAGTATGCGGCGTGTTTCAATACCTTACATGCTACTCTCTCGACATGATTATAGATGGATACTACAAGCACAAAAGTTTGAGCACGGACTCTCTAGAGAGATTCGAGCTAGCTTAGTACCCTTGTTCATCCCCACCTATGTCAGGGTGCTGGAGAGAGAAATGGTGGTAGATATATTTATATAAGAGGGACGCCAGATAGATTTAACAGGTGGTTAACACTACAGAGTAGATACGTCTGTCGCAACTAGAAGACGTTAGCTAATAGGGCCTCGAAGCCGGAGATCTTTCCATGATCAAACTCAGGCATGTGGTCTCGCAGCACAGGGACTGTGCAGGGGACCAATAAATCCCATAGGGGTGGTTCTACACATGTTACAGGTGAGTTCACATGGAACGTGATTTCTTGAAATGGTGTGCATAGGGGCACAGGCAGATAACTGATGGAACGCTATAGAAAAGACAACATCTAACGATCCGAGCTTGACGTACATAGACATTACATCAATTTTGTGGAAAAATAAATACATTACACAAATACACACCCAAATACCGTATTATTTTAGTGTCTTGGGAAACTCTGAACACATTCTTCTATCTTGGTGAAATATCTTCAACATCTCCCATAAAGATCTTACCCTTTAGCTTTCTTATCTAAATATTTCTTTATATCCTGGGTAAAATAAAACATAAAAAGGGTTAGCTCAAATGATCTGTAAGGGTAAAATGGAGAATATAAAACAAAATATAAGAATAATAATGTAAAAACATGAATAAAAATTTTGAATATCAAAATCTTGATTCATGAAATAAATCATGGCAGTTCGTAAGGCATGAATCATAATGGAATCATGAACCATGAGAAAATAACATTTCCATAAAAATGGAATTGTGGAAAACATATAAGTATCAAAAATCATTTCTATATTATCCATGTCTCATTTTCAATACCATCATAGGGGAAAAATTCTATTACTGAACCAAGTTCACTCCTCATTCCAGCCCTGTATTACTGAACCAGATTTACTTGTCGTTCCATCCCAGTATTACTAAACTGGATTACTTGTTGTTCTAGTCATGTCTATCTCATGAGATATAAATCTTTACTCAATTAATTAGAGATAGATATAGTTCTCACTCATCACATAATGAAAATCATACATATGTGTGCCACAAAAACATAAATCATTCATCATAACATAACCCAAGGAATAAAATGGGTTTCTTAAACTTCATTCCCTTATAACATAATCCATGTAAAACAAATGGATTTCATAAATAGAATAAAAATAATAAAATCATAGTAATAATAAGGGTATAAATAGAAATATATTTAAATAATTTCATATTAGATGGAAAATAATTTTGATAAAACACTATAAATCAATTCTTGGGGAAAATATCCTTTCTTATTCAAAAATGTTTTATTTTATCAAAATGTTGCGCAATTTTAATAGAAAATAATTTAAACCAAAATAAAATTGAAATATTTTAAAGTAATATTCATGTAATTAAAAAATTATGAAAACATAAAAATCATCTTATTCCGTATAAGTTAAAAAAACATTCTCATCAGACTTTTTCTAGAAAATTCAAAAAGTACCTTGTATGGAAAATGAAAGAAATATTTCTTCCATACCATGTTGTAAAAATGAAAAAATGGGTAATATTGAATTTAAACATCCATAGTATTATATTAAAACATTTTATTTTTAGAAAACATGGACATGAATGATAAATAAACTCTATTAAATACTTACGTATAAACAATCTTGAATAATAATGAGATTACAAAATTATACCTTACCTTGGGTCCTTTATCCTTTGTATGTATATGAACATACTTTATAATGATTTAAATGATTTTATTGACCTATTATAGAATCAATGTAATTTTTATGATATCATATATGATCATATTATCATCTGTTTGTTAATAAATATCTTTGTTACTCGTTATTTGGATATTATTTGTTTTGTGTTCCAATGCATGTTTTGTCGAATAAGTTATGGTTCTCCATATTAGGTTATAATTATATCATTAAAAAATGATATTAAAATAATATATAACATATTTATTCATTATTTAAATTTATATAATCATTATTTAATGAGGATCATGTAGAATGAATCGCATCGTAACGTGGAGACGATAGGTAGTACATAGGCACAAGCGACGATATCATTCCCATAATTGTAGGATGGTATTGAAGTGGATGGTGTATGATATTTCTGAATCAATTTAATGTTATAATAATAATATATAGTTATTATTTACATCATTATACCCATCCAAGTAAGGTGAATGTGAAAAACAGATTACACCACGGCGTGGAGACGGTAAGTCGTATGTACATACGCACTCATGGTGATTTCATTTTTTATAGGATGGATAGAAGGTGGAATATAGTTGTTCCATAATATTAATAACATCTAAGTATACAAGTAATTCTGGATTCACTAATTTATAATGAAAACAACTCATGTAGAGGAAGTATAAGAATAAATAATTTAAATAAATCGGTAGAGGATATTACCTCTTCTTCGATGAGATCCCCATAGTTCACTTCTTAAAGACACTAGAGTTGGTCTTTTGAGAATACCAGAACCTCTAAAATGTGACAAAGTAATTTTATAAGAGAAAATAATAGGTTATGTTTGATATTAAAGGCTCAACATGAAAGGAATAAGTGATGGAGGAGGTTCTCATTTATAATTGAGGTGAGGGGCACTTTTGGAAACCTCCCAAATATTAATTTATAATAAAATAAAAAACCATCAAAAAACCTCCAAAATGAAAAAAAAATTAAAGATGAAATTATATAAGGTTCCAATCTCATAAACCAATAAATTTTAGACAATTTTTTATGTCAATTTATACATTATCATTTTAATTAATACTTAGTTATTCTATTTAATTTTAACTAAGATAACAATTATTTCAATTTTAAAAGGGTGAAATATTTAATTAGTTGATGTAAATTAGACCATAAATAAGTAACTTAGATCATTTTATACCTTATAATATTTATTATATATTTTTGAAAAATGTTTTATGATTTTTAAATAATTTAACAAAACATTGTTTTGACAAAACAAGAATAGTGTCAACTTTGAAACTATTCAATTCATGGATTTTTTAAAATATCAATATATGATATTATCATAGAAACAATAATTTTATTATATCCCTATTAGTTATAGGTAATCTATAAAAATAATTTTACATATCAATTATCTAAATTATATTTATTTTAATATTTTTAATAACATTAATTTGATATTTTCATTAATAAAATAATTACTATATCAGTTTTGTGTAATTATTTAATATAATTATTTTTTAGGTAAAAATTAAAATTAAAATGATATTATGAATATAAATCTACTATATTATATTATAATACTTTTAGTATAATTTATCTTCTATAAAATCCAACATTAAAAATTTTATGCTTATTAAATTATTAATGTGACAACTTTAACATCACTTTAAATAAAATTATATAAGTATCATGATCTCTTCCATATGGCGCCAAATATTCTATAACTCGACTCCTGGATGCTTTCGGTTGATATATACTCAGAAATTAATAACGGGGAAATTTTTTTAGTCTTTTAATATTTATTATCATTTTAATATAATTATTTTATTGATTTTTCATCAATTAAATAATTTCTGCATCATCAATTTATAATCTTTTAAGGTAATTATTTATTTCTTAAAAATTAAAAATAAATTACCAGGATAGATAAAAATATTTTAGATTTAAAATTATTTTTTATAGTCGAATATATATTTTGAATAGCCTTATTTTAAAAACAATATATTATTTAAAACATGAATGTGACATCTTTAATTTTTCATTAAATAAAATATTATAAAGACTATAATATCTCCCAAATGGAACCAAAACGTAAAAAATAAGTTTATATTAGGGAAATATGTTTATTAAGTTAAAAATTACCACTTATATCTATTGATACCACTCATTTGTCCATATGTGGACACATAATAGATATTAAAGACAATGAAAATGGTACTTGTGTCTTTCTTTGATTTAAATATTATTTAAGTAATTTTCATAAATAAGTTTCCATTAAATGATATTATTTTGATCCTTAAGTATTAATGGTCGAATTATATTCATAATGTAATTTTTTTCAATTTTTTTGTCATTTTATAGTTATTATAATTTTATTTTTAACCTAAATTACCTAATTTACTCTTTATTATGGTAACAAAATTTACCATGGTTACTATTCATGTTATTTAAAAAACAAAACGGGACCTACTTGCTAAATTTAGAAATTATGAATAAAAATTTATATCTATTTTTCAAAATTAAAAACAAAGAATTTTCAGAATTAAATTTAAAATAAAACCTATAAAATGTCATGAAAAAGAATTTTTCAGAAAAAATGTCCCTTTTTAAATGGAAAATGTTTTTATAATAAATTCATGTATAAAATGATTTTCAAAAAACTTAATTGGATAAAAATTAACTAATTAAAATTTAAAACTAAAACAAAACATAATTTTACTATGTAATAACTTTAAAAGAAAATAAAGTTTTCAATAAAAATCAGTATTTTCACTATTAATCAAAAATAAAAACTTATCAAAAAAATTCCAAAAAATCAACCAAAGTAAATTTTTATATTAAAAATTAAAATAAGAAATTTATTTTTTCAAATTGAATATAAAAAAGTGTCAAAACTAGATTTAAAATGGGTGTACCATCAAAAAGCGAAAAAACTTCATTTTTTTGAAAAATACTTCTTTTATCTAAAAAATTGAATTTGTTCTTATATCGTGTCTAGAAAACATATAAGATGAATTTTAAACATTAGATTGAATCCAAAAACAGTGATTTTATTTTTTTATAAACTCGCTTATTTTCATTTAAATAGTTTTTAAAAGGAATTAAATGTTATTCATACCCACCATTATAATGACTAGGTTATAATATTCAGTTTTTCATTTATACTCGGTCTTGCATGAAATAAATTCTATCAAAAGAACTTGAAATTGTGGATAGAACAAGCCAAGTATAATATTTTTTATATTTCAAGATAATCTTGGTGTAATGTACAACACAATACATCAAACAAATTAAACAGAATCAATCTCATAAAATCTAGGGGTGTTACATTCTAGCCCCCTTAAAATGAATTCCTCCCTCGAAATTCATTAGGGTTATAAAAGATTTAATACTTGAAATTTTCTTTCATAAAAACCTACATTGTAAAAAAAGGAATAATAAAACTTCATTTTTTTAAAGGAAAGTTAAAAACATAATGGTTACCCAAAGTAACTTCTCATTGGGTTTCAATATAGAAGAACATAGGTGGGAAGCAAAAACATGGATATGGAAGAAAAATATAACCCTCAAGTTTTGATGTAGAATGATAGAGAACAATATTTGGAGAAAGTTAACAACTAGAAATCCATAGATCTGCAATGATTTAAGGGATCATCTGACTCATTAGATTAGAAGGTACTAAGATAACATTTTTTGTTTTCAATAACCTTTCAATAAAGTTGATGAAAATGATAAGAAATACTTACTTGATTTCAGTACAATTTCATCATTGGTCATGCCTTGAACAATTTCCACTTCATGTCTTATTCAGAGAAATGAAGTTGAATTTTTCATTCCTAAAGTGTTAGCTGGTCATGCTATCCATAAATATAATGATAGTTCATTTCATCTCTCCCAACAAAAAGGTTAGCACATGTTATCAAATATTCATAAGTCCACCTATATTGAGATAATACATTAATCTAGCAAACTTCAACCAGAGTATAACTTATACAATAAATAAATGGAAAACCTTACAATCCTTCCAAAAACTGAAAATCTAAAACTTTAGAAATAGGTTAACTAAATTGGAATAACATTTATCTCCCATATCTCATAAGACAGTTCTTGGTTGTCACATTCCAAACATGTGAATAACTTAACCATGTATTCTCTTGAAACATAGTAATAACTTTAATTACCAAAGAACCTTAGTGAAAACATGTATGCTATCAAAAATTATCTCTTACCAAAAATCCCCAAAATTTCTATATACTCAAACCATGATATCACATTGTCCTTATATCAGCCGTGGGCTTATTAACAATATCAAAAATCTCATTATCTCCTTAACCTATCATTATGCACATATCAAGTGTTTTACAAAAATATTTGAATAACTTTTCATGGTTATAAATACCATTCAACATATACTTTCAAATACTTAAGGAAAAACAAGAGTTTAATAATCCATAGATGTTTATTTATTCCATAATACCATAAAATTAATTATACAACACTATTCTTGATAAACATGAAATCATTATACTATCTTCTTAAACCATTGATCGAGCTTCATCATTTATTTCCTTAACACTTCTTACATCTCATATATCATTTGTAGTCTCTTCATCATAATCAACATAAATACTACCCATACGACCATGCAGATTCTCTTCATGATATTTTAAGGTTGGGAATCAATTTTCATAATGCCCATACATTCCACATTTAAAAAATTTAACCATTATTTATGCCTTATAAATACCATTATCCTTGTCCATTGTGTAAACTGAACCTTTTCCTTTGCAATTACTAGCTTTGTGCCCTTTTACACACCCAACGCATCTTCCAGTTCCTTTGAAACATTCTTCTTGATGCCTCTTCCCACATGATTTACATGAGGAAAATTGAACTTTCTTTCCTCTGCGGTCACCATGAAACTCCATCTTTCTCATATTAGGTTGGTCAGGAACTCACCAAAGTTGATATTATTGATCATATTATGAGATTAATGATTAGGAATAATAACAATGTTTCTCCTTCCAAATCCCATTTCATTTGGTTGATCATTAGGAATATCATTCCATTCTCCATCACATTCTCCATTAACATGAATCCTTCTATTTACATCCATTTTCTAAAACCCAAAAAGAATATTGTGAGAGGAAAAAATCATACTAGAAAATCAACATAATCAAGGGGGTACTTTAAATCACTAATATCTTAGGTTTATTCCAAGGTTATTCGTGATCATTTCCATGATTCTAGCACTGTAACATATAGTTAGACTTACCCTTAGAGATATCTATAAATGTATCATTAGAAATATCTCTAGGTATCTCACTAAATTTTTCACATTTTAGTTTCCAATGGTTAACTAAACCTTCACTATGATAACAAATCTAACAACCCAAGCTTGACGTACATGGAAATTACATCACTTTTGTAGAAAACTTAATACATTATACAAATAGACACCCAAGTTCCATATTAGTTTAGTTTCTTTGGAAACTCTGAACACATTCTTCTAGCTTGGTGAAACATCTTCAACATCTCCTATAAAGATATTTCACTTTAGTTTTTCGATCTAAAACATTTCTTTATATCCTATGAAAAAGAAAAAATAAAAAGGGTGAGATAAAATGCTCAGTAAGGGTCAACATGGAGAACATCAAACAAAACATAAACATAATAATGTAGAAACCTGAACATAAATTTTGAATATCAAAATCTTGAGTCATGAAATAAATATTGGCAGTTCGTAAGGCATAAATCATAATAGAATCATGAACTATGAGAAAATAGAATTTCCATAAACATGGAATTATGGAAAACACATAAGCATATATAATCATTTCTATATTATACAAGGCTTCTTTCCAAGACCATCATAGCGGAAAAATTCCATTTCTAAACTGAGTTCACTCTTCATTCTAGTCCTGTATTACTTAACTAGATTTACTTTCCATTCTAGCCCTATATTACTGAACTAGGTTTGCATTTCATTTCATTCATGTCTATCTGATGAGATATAAATATTTACCCAATGCATTAGAGGTAGATATAGGTCCCACCTATCATATAATGAAAACCATACATATGTGGGCCAAAAAAACATAAATCATTCATCATAACATAACCCAAGGAATAAAATGGATTTCTTAAAATTCATTCCATTGTAACATAATCCACGTAAAACAAATGGATTTTATAAATATAATAAAAAATATTAAAATAATATTAATAATAAGGGTAGAAAAATAAACCTATTTAAATAATTTCATCTTATATGGATAATAATTTTGATAAAACACATGAAATCAATTCTTGAGGAAAATAGCCTTTCTTCTTAAAAAATGTATTCTTTTCTCAAAAACCCAAGAAATTTTAAAAGAAAATAGTTTAATTGAAAATAAACTTGAAATATTTTAAATGAATCTTTATGGAAATAAGTAATTATGAAAGTTTAAAAATCCACCCATTCCGTATAAGTTAAAAAAACATTATTCTCATACTTTTGCTGGAAAATACAAAAAGTACCTCGTATGGAAAACAAAAGAATGATTCCTTACATACCATATAGTAAAAAGGAAAAAATGGGTAATAATGAATTTAAACATCCATAGTATAATATTAAAACATTTTATTTTTAGAAAACATGGACATGTATGGTAAATAAACTCCAGTAAATACTTATATATAAACAATATCAAATAATAATGAGATTGAAAAATTATCCCTTACCTTAGGTCTGTTATCCTTTGAATATATATGAACCTCCTATATAATTATTTAAATTATTTCATTGACCTATTCCAGAATCATAGTAATTTTTATGATATCATATATTATCATATTATCATCCGTTTTTTAGTAACATTTCATGTTACTTGTTATTCGGATATTAACAACTTTGTGTTCTTATACATGTTTTGTCGAATAAGTTATGGCTCTTTTTATTTGGTCATCTTTTCATCATTAAAAAATTATATTGACATACAATATACCATATTTATTCATTATTTACATTTATATAATCATGCTTTAATGAAGATCATGTAGAATTAATCACATCGCATCATGGTGGCGGTAGGTCATACGTACGCACGAGTGACGATATAATTCCTATAATTGTTGGTTGGTATTGAACTGGATGGTGTATGATATTTTTCAGAATCAATATCATGTTATAATAATAATATATATTTATTATTTCCATAATTATACCCATCCATGTAAGATGAAGGTGAAAAACACATTACACTACAGTGTGGAGACGGTAAGTCGTATGTACGTACGCACGCATGGTGATTTCATTTTTTTTAGGATGGATAGAAGGTGGAATATGATTGTTCCATAATATTAATAACATCTAAGTATACAATTAATTCTAGAGTCACTAATTTATAATGAAAACAACTCATGAAGAGGAAGTATAAGAGGAAATAATTTAAATAAATTAGTAGAGGATATTACCTCTTCTTCGATGAGTTCCCCATAGTTCATTTCTTAAAGATACTATATTTGGTCTTTTGAGATAACCAGAACCTCTAAAATGTGAATAAGGAATTTTATAAAATAAAATAATAGGTCATGTCTGGTATTAAAGGCTCAAAGTGAAAGGAAGAGGTGATGGAGGAGGTTCTCATTTATAATTGAGGTAAGGGGCACTTTTGGAAACCTCACAAATATTAATTTATAATAAAATAAAAAACCCATCCAAAAACCTCCAAAATGAAAAAAAAATTGAATATGAGATTATATAAGGTTTAAATATCATAAAAAATTAAATTTAGACAATTTTTTATATCAATTTATACATTATCATTTCAATAAATACTTAGTTATTCTATTTAATTTTAATTAAAATAACAAATATTTCAATATTAAAAGGGTAAAATATTTAATTATTTGATGTCAATTAGACCATAAATAAGTACCTTAGATCATTTTAAACTATAATATTTATTATATATCTTTTAAAAATGTTTTATAATTTTTAAATAATTTAACAACACATTGTTTTGACAAAACAAGAATAGTGTCAACTTTTAAACTATTCGATTCATGGATTTTTAAAAATATCAATATATGATATTATCATAGAAATAATTATTTTATTATATACCCTTTGGGTATAGGTAATCTATAAAAATAATTTTACATATCAATTAGCTAAATTATATTTATTTTACTATTTTTAATAACAATAATTTGATATTTCCATTAATAAAATAATTATTATATCAGTTTTGTGTAATTATTTAATATAATTATTTGTTAGGTACAAATTAAAAATAAAATACTATTATCAAGATAAATATGCTATACTATATTATAATACTTTTAGTAGAATTTATCTTCTATAAAATCCAATATTAAAAATGTTATGCTTATTAAATTATGAATGTGACAACTTTAACATCACTTTAAATAATATAATATAAGTATCACAATCTCTTCCATGTGGCTCCAAATGGTCCATAACTCGACTCTTGGATGACTTTGGTTGATATATACTTTTTCATTAATATCGGGGAAATTTTTGTAGTCTTTTAATATTTATTATCATTTTAATATAATTATTTTATTGATTTTTCATCAATTAAATAATTTATGCATCATCAATTTATAATCTTTTAAGGTAATTATTTATTTCTTAAAAATTAAAAATAAATTACCAGGATAAATAAAAAAATTATTTTTAAAATTATTATTTACAGTCGAATGTATATTTTGTATAACCTTATTTTAAAAATAATATATTATTTAAAACATGAATGTGACATCTTTAAATTTTCTTTAAATAAAATATTATAAATACTATAATATCTCCCAAATGGACACAAAACGTCAAAAATAAGTTTATATTAAAGAAATATGTTTATTAAGTTAAAAATTACCACTTATATCTGTTGATACCACCCATTTGTTCATATGTGGACACATAATAGATATTAAAGACAAAGAAAATGACACTTGTGTCTTTCTTTGATTTAAGTATTATTTAAGTCATTTATATAGAAAAGTGTCCATTAAATGATATGATTTTGATCCTTAAGTATCAATGGTCGAATTATATTCATAAAATAATTTTTTTTTCGATTCTTTTGTCATTTTATTGTTATTATAATTTTATTTTTAACCTAAATTACCTACTTTACTATTTATTATGGTAACAAAATTTATCATGGTTACTATTCATATTGTTTAAAAAATAAAAGGAAACTACTTAATAAATTTATAAATTATGAATAAAAATTTTATATCTATTTTTCAAAATTAAAAACATAGAAGTTTCAGAATTAAATTTAAAATAAAACCTGTAAAATGTCACGAAACACGGTTTTTTTTAAAAAAACTGCCCCTTTTTAAATGGAAAATGTTTTTATAATAAATTAATGTATAAAATGATTTTAAAAAAACATAATTGGATAAAAATTAACTAATTAAATTTTAAAACTAAACCAAAACATAATTTTACTATGTAATGACTTTAAAAGAAAATAAAGTTTTCAATAAAAATGAGTATTTTCACTATTAATCAAAAAATGAAACTTACCAAAAAAATACCAAAAATAAACCAAAGTAAATTTTTATACTATGAATTAAAATAAGAAGTTTATTTTTTCAAATTTAATATAATAAATTGTCAAAACTAGATTTAAAATTGGTGCACCATCAAAAGGCGACAAAACTGCATTTTTTGAAAAATACTTCTTTTATCCAAAAAATTGAATTTGTTCTTATATCATGTAAAGAAACCATGTAAGATGAATTTGAAACATTAGATTGAATCGAAAAAGAGTGATTTTATTTTTTTATAGACACCCATATTTTCATTTAAATAGTTTTTAAAAGGTAGTTAATACTATTCATACCCACCATTATAATGAATAGGTTATAATATTTAGTTTTTCACTTATACTCGGTCTTGGGTGAAATAAATTCTATCAAAAGAACTTGAAATTGTGTATAGAACAATCCAAGTATAGTATTTTTATATTGCAAGATAATCTTGGTGTGACGTACAACACAATACATCAAATAAATTAAAAATAATCTATCTCATAAAATCTTGGGGTGTTACATTCTAGCCCCCTTAAAATGAATTCCTCCCTTGAAATTCGTTAGGGTTATTAAAGGTTTACTACTTGAGATTTTCTTTCATAAAAAACCCCATATTGTAAAAAGGAATACTAAAACTTCATTTTTTTAATGGAAAGTTAAAAACATAATGGTTATGAAAAGTAACTTCTCATTGGGTTTTCATATAGAAGAACATGTGTGGGAAGAAAAAACATGGATATGGAAGAGAAATATAACCATCAAGTTCTGATATAGAGTGATGGAGAACAAGATTTGGAGAAAGTTAACAACCAGAAATCCATAAATCTGTGATGATTTAAGGGATAATCTAATTCATTGGATAAGAAGGTACTAAGATAACATTTTATGTTTTCAATAAACTTTCCATAAATTTGATGAAAATGAGAAGAAATACTTACTTGATTTCAGTACAATATCACCATTGGTCATGCCTTGAACAATTTCCACTTCATCTCTTATTCAAAGAAATGAAGTTGAATTTTTCATTCCTAAAGTGTTAGCTGGTCATGCGATTCATAAATATAATGATAGGTTATTACATCTCTCCCAACAAAAAGGTTAGAAAAGGTTATAAAATATTCATAAGTCCACCTATATTGAGATAATACATTAATCTAGAAAACTTCAACCAGAGTATAACATATAATATCCATAAATGGAAAACCTTATAATCCTTCCAAAAACTGAAAATATAAAACTTTAGAAAGTGGTGAACTAAATTGGCATAACATTTATCTCCAATATATCATAATATAGTTCTTGTTTGTCACATTCCAAACATGTGAATACCTTAATAATGTATTCTCTTAAAACATGGTAATAACTTTAATTACCAAAGAACCTTAGTGAAAAAACGCATGTTATCAAAAACTATCTCTTACGAAAAATCCCCAAAATTTCTATATACTCAAACCATGATATCACATTGTCCTTATATCAGTCGTGAGGTTATTACCACTATCAAAAATTTCATTATCTCTTTAACCCATCATTATGAAAATAGAAATTTTTTTCCAGAAATATTTGAATAATTTTTCATGGTTATAGATACCATTCAACATATACTTTCAAATACTTAAGGAAAAACAAAATTTTAATAATCCATAGATGTTTCTTTATTCCATAATACCATAAAATTAATTATACAACATTATTCTTGATAAACATGCAATTAATATACTATCTTCTTAAACCATTGATCGAGCTTCATTGTTTATTTCCTTAACACATCTTTAATATCATATATCATTTGTAGTCTATTCATCATCAGCAACATAAATACTACCCATATGACCATGCAGATTCTCTTCATGATATTTTCCCTTTGCACATCAATTTTCATAATGCCCATACATTTTACATTTAAAACATTTAACCATTATTGATGCCTTATAAATACCATTATCTTTTTCCATTGTGTTAAATGAACTTTTTCTTTTACAATTACTAGCTTTGCGTCCTTCTTTTACACATCCAAAGCATCTTCCAGTTCCTTTGAAACATTCTCGTTGATGCCTCTTCCCACATGATTTACATGAGGAAAATTGAACTCTCTTTCCTCTTGAGCCTCCATGAAACTCCATCTTTCTCTTATTAGGTGGGTCAGGAACTCACCAATGTTGATATTATTGATCATATAATGAGATTGATGATTTGGAATAATAACAATGTTTCTTCTTCAAACTCCCATTTCATTTGGTTTATCATTAGGAATATCATTCCATTCTCTATCACATTCTCTATTAACATGAATCCTTCTATTTCCAGCCATTTTCTAAAACCCAAAAAGAATAGTGTGAGAGGAAAAAATCATACTAGAAAAACAACATAATCAATGGGGTACTTTCAATCACTAATATCTTAGGTTTATTCCAAGATTATTCATGATCATTTCCATGATTCTAGCATTTTAACCTATAGTTAGACTTACCCTTAGGGATATCTCTAAACGTATCCTTTGAAATATCTCTAGGGATCTCACTAAAGTTTTCACATTTTAGTTTCCAAAGGTTAACTAAACCTTCACTATGATACCAAATCTAACAACCCAAGCTTGACGTACATGGAAATTACATCACTTTTGCAGAAAACTTAACACATTACACAAATAGACACCCAAATACTGTATTAGTTTAGTGTATTTGGAAACTCTAAACATATTCTTATAGCTTGGTGAAACATCTTCAACATCTCCCATACAGATATTCCACTTTAGTTTTTCTATCTAAAACCTTTCTTTATATCCTAGGAAAAAGGAAAAATAAAAAGGGTGAGATAAAATGCTCAGTAAGGGTCAACATGGAGAACATAATATAAAACATAAACATAAGAATGTAGAAACATGAACATAAATTTTGAATATCGAAATTTTTGAGTCATGAAATAAATATTGGCAGTTCATAAGGCATAAATCATAATGGACTCATGAACTATGAGAAAATAGAATTGCCATAAACATGGAATTATGGAAAACACATAATCATAGATAATCATATCCATATTATACAAGGCTCATTTCCAATACCATCATAGCGGAAAAAGTCCATTTCTAAACTGAGTTCACTCCTTGTTCCAGACCTGTATTACTTAACTAGATTTACTTTCCATTCCAGCCCTATATTACTGAATTGGGTTTGTATTATATTTCATTAATGTCTACCTGATGAGATATAAATATTTACCCAATGCATTGGAGGTAGATATAGGTCCCACCTGTTATATAATTAAAACCATACATATGTGTTCTACAAAAACATAAATCATTCATTATAACATAACCCAAAGAATAAAATGGATTTCATAAACTTCATTCCATCATAACATAATCCACGTAAAAAAATGGATTTCATAAATAGATTAAAAATATTAAATTAATATTAATAATAAGGGTATAAACATAAACCTATTTAAATAATGTCATGTTAGATGGAAAATAATTTTGATAAAACACTTGAAATCAATTCCTGAAGAAAATAGCCTTTCTTCTTAAAAAATGTATTCTTTTCTCAAAAAATCATGCAATTTTATAAGAAAAGAATTTAATTTAAAATAAAATTGAAATCTTGTTAAGGAAACTTCAAGGAAATAAGGAATTATGAAATTTTAAAAATCCACTCATGTCGTATAAGTTAAAAAACATTCTTCCTGTACTTTTGCTGGAAAATTCAAAAAGTACCTCGTATGGAAAACAAAAGAAAGATTCCTTACATACCATATATTAAAAAGGGGAAATGGTTAATAATGACTTTAAACATCCATAGGATAATATTAAAACATTTCTTTTATAAAACATGGACATGTATGGTAAATAAAATCCAGTAAATACTTACGTGTAAACAATCTCGAATAATAATGAGATTGAAAAATTATCTGTTACCTTATGCTTGATATCATTTTTGTATATATGAACCTCCTATATAATGATTTAAATTATTTCATTGACATATTCCATAATCATAGTCATTTTTATGATATCATATATGATCATATTATCATCCATGTTTTAGTGACATTGCATTGTTACTTGTTATTCGGATATTAACTACTTTGTGCTCTTATTCATGTTTTTTCAAATAAGTTATGGTTCTCCTTATTAGGTCATATTTAAATCATTAAAAAATTATATTAAAATAAGATATACCATATTTATTCATTATTTAAATTTATATAATCATGCTTTAATAAAGATCTTGTAGAATGAATCACATCGCATCGTGGAGACGGTAGGTCATACGTACGCACGAATGACGATATAATTCCTATAATTGTTAGATGGTATTGAACTGGATGGTGTATGATATTTTTTAGAATCAATATCATGTTATAATAATAAAATATAGTTATTATTTCCATAATTATGCCCATCCAAGTAAGGTGAAGGTGAAAAACAGATTACACCACAGCGTGGAGACGGTAAGTCGTACTTACGCACGCGTTGTGATTTCATTTATCGTAGGATAGATAGAAGGTGTAATATGGTTGTTCCATAATCTTAATAAAATATTATTATAAAATTGATACTGGAGTCACTAATTAATAATAAAAACAAATTATTAAGAGGAATTATAATAAGAAATAATTTGAAAGAATCTGTAGAGGAGATTACCTCTTCTTCGACGAGCTCCCTCTAGTTCTCCTATTAAAGGAATTGGAGTTGGTATTTTAAGAAGAAAATAACCTATATAATATGAATAAGGAAGTTTATAATTGAAAAGTGCTGGGTATGGCCAATATTGAAGGCTCAAAATGAAGTTAATAGGTGAGGGAGGAGGTGTCCTTTTATAATTGAGGTGATGGGCACTTTTGAAAACTTCACAAATATTTATTTATAATAAAATTAAACCCCATCCTAAAACCTCCAAAATGACCCAAATTATAATATTAGATTATATAGGTTGAAATATAATCAACCAATAAATTCTAGAAAAGTTTTTATATTAATTTAGACATTATCATTTTAATTAATACTTAGTTATTCTATTTTATTTTAATTAAGAAAACAAATATTTCAATATTAAAAGGGTGCCATATATATTTATTTTATGTAAATTAGACATAAATAAGTACCTTAAATAATTTTATACCATATAATAATTATTATAATTTTTTAATAAATGTTTTATGATTTTTAAATAATTTAATAAAACATTGTTTCGACAAAATAACAATAGTGTCAATTTTGAAACTATTCAATTCATAGATTTTTAAAAATATAAATATAAGATTTTATTATCAAACCAATTATTTTATTATATCCCTATTGAGTCTAGTTCATTACAAAAAATGATTTTACATAGCAATTATCTCATATTATATTTATTTTAATATTTTTAATAACATTAATTTGATATTTCCATTAATAAAATATTTACTACATCAGTTTTGAGTAATTATTTAATATACTTATTTTTTAGGTAAAAATTAAAAATAAAATACCATGATGAATATAAATATACTAGATAATAGTATAATACTTTTAGTCCAATTCAGATTTTGTAAAATCCAACATTAAAAATGTTATGCTTATTAAATTATGAATGTGAAAACTTTAACATCTCTTTAAATAAAATAATATAAGTGTCAAAAGCTCTTTAATATGTCTCCAACTGGTCCATAACTATACCCTTTGATTATTATGGTCGATATATACTCAAACAATAATTTTGGGGCAAGTATTTTACCCTTTTAATATTTATTATCATTTTAAATAAATTATTTTATTGATTTTTCATCAATTAAATAATTCATGCATCATCAATTTATAATCATTTAAGGTAATTATTTATTTCCTAAAATTTAAAAAATAAATTACTATGATAAAAAAATTTATCTTTCAAATGAGTATTTATATTCGAATATAGTTTCTCTATATCATTATTTTAAAAATGATATATTATTTAAAACATGAATGTGGCATCTTTAAATTTTCATTAAATAAAATATTTTAAATACGATAATATCTCCCAAATGGTCCCAAAAAATAAAATATAAGTTTATATTAGTGAAATATGTTTATTAAGTTAAAAATTCCTGCTTAGATTCATTGATACCACCGGCTTTTTCATATGTGGACGCATAATAGATATTAAAGACAAAGAAATTCATACTTGTGTCTTTCTTTCATTTAAATATTATTTGAGTCATTTTCATGGACAAGTATCCATTAAATGACATAATTTATATCCTTAAGTATTAAGGGTCTAATTACAGTCATAAAATAATTTTTTTTCATTTTTTGGGTCATTTTATATTTATTATAATTTTATTTTTAACCTAAATTACATAATTTACCATTTACCGTGGTAACAAAATGTACCGTTATTACTATTCCTATTGGTCTAAAAATAAAAGGAAAATACTTACCAAATTTGGATATTCTGAATCCAAATTTTATATACTTTTTTAAAAATTCAAAACACTGAAGTTTTAGAATTAAATTTAAAATAAAACTGGTAAAATGTCACGAAAACAATATTTTTGAAAAAATTCCCCTTTTAAAATGAAAAATATTTCTATAATAAATTCATGTATAAAATGATTTTCAAAAACCATAATTGGATAAAAATTAACTAATTAAAATTTAAAACTAAACCAAAACATAATTTTACTATGTAATGACTTTAAAAGAAAATATTCAATAAAAATTAGTAATTTCACTATTCATCAAAAAATGAAACTTATCATAAAAATACCAAAAATTAAACCAAATTAAATTTTTATATTCCAAAATAAAATAAGAATTTTTTTCAAATTTAGTATAAAAGAGTATCAAAACTAGATTTAAAATGGGTGCACCATCAAAAGGTGGTAAAAATCATTTTTTTAAAACTTATTTTATCCAAAAAAATGAATTTATTCTTATATCATGTTAGAAAACATATAGTATGAATTTTAAACATTATATTAAATCCATAAAGAGTGATTTTATTTTTTTAGACTCACTTATTTTCATTTAAATATTTTTTAGAAGGAAGTTAATATTATTCATACCCTCCATTATAATGACTAGGCTATAATATTTGGTTGTTCACTTATACTCAGTCTTGCATGAAATGAATTCTACCAAAAGAACTTGAAATTGTGTATAGCACAAGCCAAGCATAGTATTTTGTATATTTCAAGCTAATACAGTGTTGCATATAGAGAAAGTTAATCTTGGTGCAGTGTACAACACAAGACATCAAGGAAATTAAAAAAATCTATCTCATAAAATCTAGGGGTTTTACACAGCACCATGATTAGGGATCTCCTTGGAAAGGACAAGGTGGTCCCCAAGAAGGGATAGCTGGTAAAGTAGAATTAGGATCTTTGGGTTGTGTACATCACTATGAGATCCTTCCACCACCACCAGACAGCCCACATCAGGCTCAGGGAGCTGGAGGTTAGGGCCACGGATAGCTGCAAGACTTGGATGTATATAATCCCATAGTGCATGTGATGATAAGAGGCATGATCTTTGTCTCTTCTAGATTATACAATATAAATTTTTAGACACCATGTGATATACTAGTTTATTCCATCTCCTCACTCAAGGTTTAAGTCAGGGTGATGCAGGGTGTCGGTATAACCTTGTGTCTGTTTTGTTCGATGTGGCTTCGAATTAATGAAGTTGATGGATTCATCCCCCGCTGAGATGGATTTTTGTGATGCAAAAAAACTGTTATGGTGACTCAATGACACCCAAATAGTATAACATCAAGGTGTGGTGGATGATTCCCACTGACTTTTGTATTCAGGGCAAGGTTTTATGATAGAATTTCGGAGAAGGTCCTAGCATTGCTTATTGATTTTTTCTTCTTGACCCTTTTTGCTTGGGATGCCACTAATGGGTGTGGTGGAGTTTCTGGCTTGGGGTTACTCTCCTTCTAAGAGAGGTGAATTCATGCAGGGTATTCAACATGATTTTCATGTCTAGAGTCTCATGGTTGGATTGAGTTTACTCACCTACTTTATTCGTTGGTACACTTACATTATCGGCATCAACCTTGATGCAACAGCAGATAGTTATCGAATATGATTCGAGGAAATTGGGACCCCATAAACAGAGCTATTCAACTCACTATATAGAGCTGGAAGTAGAAGTATTCTCCTTGAGGGTGTGAAGGTACTACCTTTTGGGCAAGCACTTTTTGGTTTACTCAGAACACTAGAGTCTCAGGTACATTTTCACTCATAGAGACCTGAACCTGAGACAAAAACACTGGTTAGAATTCCTATAGTACTATGACTTTGAGATAGTTTATACTCCAAGGAAGGTAAATGTTGTTGCAGATTCCTTTAGCAGGAATTTCCTAGATCTCTTAGTACAGGAATATTTAGAGCAGTTAACTTCCCTACAACTGACCCTAGTGGAGTAAAAGGGTATAGTTTTTCTTCAATCGATGGGGTTGACTCCTTAGCTTCTCAAGTGTGTGAGAGAGTCAGGGCTGGGAGACATCGACTATGAGGTCTTGTGTGACAAGATATCCTTACGAGTTTCACCTACTGAATTTTTCTGTAGAGGGGAATCAATTTATCCTTTTTAGGGATGAATGGTGATTGTGGCCACATAAATAGAGGAGGTGATGAGGGAGTTCCACACTCCTACTTTAGTTGTAATGCCATTATAGGGAAGATCCAGGTGTAGGCTCAATGTCCCCACCTATTTTATTAGTTTTTTCTTTTTGAGGATGAAAATATTTGATTAAGGTAATGTACAGACCCTAGTTTTTTCCTATAAGACTTTGGAATATTTCAAGAAATATTTTTGGAGTTAGGCACTGAGACGGATGGCGATTCTGAGGCCCGCTATGCTCAGAATTAATTTTATAAAAATATTAAATATGTTTTTAATGCTCATTTTTCATTTTTCATAAATAAAGGAATATCCCCAAAAAGGAAGATCATATCAAAAAACTGAAGGCATAATTGAGTCTGGAACATGGCATTTACCCTAGGTGCGACAACACTTTTTTCAGCATAGGTCATCTATAGAAAAATTCACCAAAGACGTAACCATAAATAAAATTATTAAATAAAATTATTTTATTTTTAACATTATTCAAAATAACTCATGAACGGAGACTTATATTGGGAATTTGATATCATTGTTGAGTTCGTAATGCAGTGTTTTTCCTAGGTGTGACCTAAATTTGGTTAGTGTGAGACGTTCGGATGAGACAGTCATTGGCATTATGGTTATGTAGATTAATTAATTAATTAATTAATTTCTCTTTAACCTAATTATCAGTTTATAAATAAGTTTTTAGGGAAAATATCCAAGGTCAGCTGCATAACCCAGGTATTTTTGGCAAGAGATCGTCTCCTCCTTCTGTTGGCAGGTCACAACAAGATTATATATTGGGATAGATCAGGACGCAGCAAACACAATGACTTAATCCAATCATTGGTAGGCACTTTATTCATCAGGGATCAATCCAAATTTGAGGTAGGAGTTGTTAAATGTGGTTTTTCCGTTATAATTAAATTATTTAGTGGCTCGTTCTTCAATTCGTTGATCTGCACCTTTGCTTTAGCCTTAGCATGCACCTGTGTATTCGAATTTTCTTTGGTTCATCATTTTCTAACCTAGATATCCTCATTCTTGATCATTGTCTAAGAACACTTGGCCAAAAATGGTTAAACATATATTCTTGTGCTTTTCTCCCTCAATTTCTTCACGTTCCTCACCGGTTGGATCCCTGCAATCCCAATTTGATGTTGTCGGGCAGTTTCAAACCCGATAGGACCCCCCGGGTGCACAAAAAATCGATGAAACAGGAATGGTTTGATGAAAAAATACTAGATTAGTATAGATCAGGGTACAAGTATTTCATATCTACAATTGGTTCTTGTTTCCAGCTTGGAATAGAGGTTTTTCAGCATGCGGAAGGTGGCGACGGTCTGAGTGGTGCGCAACAGTCGGGCGAGGAGGCGTATGGAGGCCAGGTGAGGTGGCATGCAGCAATCGTGAAAGGTGGCATGTGGTGGTGTTCTAACTTGGTGGAGTGGCTCCAATAAGGGTTCGATCAAGGCGATAGGGCAAGGCATCCAGTGGGGCACAGGCGAGGTGGCTGGGATGGTGGTTTGAGGCAACAGCAGACGGAGGCGGTGGCTGACGGAGGAAACTGGTGTATGCGATCATGGAGGTAGCCCAAGTGAAAAAAGGGCATGGGAAAACCTAAAGAAAAACACTAATACAAATTTCATATAATAATAATACAAATATTATTATTATTATTATTAACAAAATAGTTTTCCTGCCATAACTCCCGCTTGGGGAGCCCAATTCATGCACTGTCTATGGTGGCATGACCCTGTATATGATATGATCATTTTAATACAATTTTGGATTATTTTACCCAACCCATGACCTGGGCCCACAAAACACCCATGAAGTAATATATTTAATAATATTATTAAATCTTTGACCTGTCATAACTCTCATATGGGGAGTCCAAATGACGTGTCGTTAGTGACTATGTAACCCTAAATTCAAGAAGATCTTTTTAAGACCAAAGATTTTGGGTATTCATCTGAGGCCTGTGGTTTGGTTCCATGGAGAACCACTTTTAATATTATTATTATTGTTGTTGTTGTTGTTGTTTATTGTTGTTGTTGTTGTTGTGGTTGTGGAACTTATACCTGACATAACTCCTACATACGACGTCTAATTGACGCGTCATTAGCGGATTTGTTACCCTGATATTGAGGCGGAAGTTTTGAGACCAATGTTGGGATTTTAATTCAGGATTGAGGTGTGGGCCCCATGAGACGTCATTCAGGTGTAATGCGGTGATATGAAACTTTTTCATTGGTATTTCAATTGAGACAAATGAATAGTTAATTCTATGTATTTTTTTGTGAGGATCACAATAGTTTCATCCATATAATTTATTTATGGATCAATACATGATCCCCATGAGGAACTATTTGTGTGCAATGCTGCGAAATGTAGCTTCTTCCTTGGGTGTCTGATTCGGGTGAATGAATAGTTGATCATGTGTGCTATACCATAAGGATCACAATAGTGTGATCTATTTGGTTATCTAGCGGTGTTTGAGGAGGCATGTCAGTAAAATTAAATTTTTTCCCTTCAGACCAATGATGAGCATCGTGTGCTCATCAACCTTTTTTCTAGATATTTCATGTACTCTAGGAGTAAAATGGAATTCCCAGGGGTACATGTAAAAATTTTAGTACCCAGGTATGGCTAGGTACATGGCCAGGTGGTGAGGCAGGGCATTATGTACCTCAATATGAATCATATACCTCTTGTATCTCCTTCTTTTAGACTTGTATTTTAGCCCATGAGTAATCTATCCTGAGTGTTTCTTCATGTAGAATGTTATGGTTCCTTGTGTAGTGGATTTATAGATATGATATGAGTTTTTATAGTCATGAAACTTATTCAAGTGATGTCCGACAATGTCAGTGATAAGGAACTGGAAAATTAGAGTGTCTTGGGATTACCATCCAGTAGGTATGAGTATTTTAGTTCCTCAGTTCTTTTTTAGTGTAACCCTCTAGTCAGGTTGGGCATGGTTCCTCGATTATCTTTATATTAGAACCCTCATTCTAGTTAGGGAAAGGGTCCTCAACCTATTCTGAGTCACACCCTCCAATAGGGATGGGCATGGGTCCTCAACCTTGATACATGACCTCTAAACTGTGTGAAATAGTGAAGATACATGGTTTGATATAGCTTTGGACTCACAAGGAAGAGGTACACTTTCCCAACCATGATTCATTATTATGACGTGACTTAAAACTATACAAGAGAGTCAGTTCCAACCAAAGAGGATAGTATCAAGGTGTGGTGATTGAGTCCCTTTGACTTACATGTTTAGGATAGACGTTTGGGATGCTGGGTATCAGAGATGGACTTACTTTGGAACAGTTGGTTACTCTTCTTCTTGGGCTGAGTTGTGAGATGAATTTCCACTTAGTCTCTCATTTTTACTTCTTTGATTGAGCAGACACACACACACACACAAACACACACACACATATATATATATATATATATCCTTCTTTAGTACCCACTCCTTGGTTATAGTTACTCACCTTCCAGGAGAGATGAAAATGTGTGGGGTGTGCCACTTGCTTTCTGTGTTTATATTCATATAGTTGGATGAGTTTACTCCCTTTCTTTAGGTAGTTAAGACTCTATGAGAACTTCATCTTTACATTGTGTCTATAACATTGTATTTGGATGATTTCACTTTCAATCTCTTGTTGGGTTGATCTATACTCTTTTACCATACCTTTTTCTATATACTACTTTCCTCTTCAGTTTTATCTCCAACCACTCCCCTTTCTCACTTTTCGGGGTTTTGTACTGGGTATGTATATACTCACCCCTGTATGGGATTCACCCAACATGTGTCGTGTCTTTTTCAGATGGAAGATATGTTTATTGTGACCTTAGAGGATCTTAGGTATATGGGGTTCTTGGACCATGTACGGTGGTCATAGCTTGGGGTACATGAGTTGGGCTCTCTCATTTGTTTATTATTTTCTAGTTTTGGTATATTGGGGAATATTTCTGGTTTGTGTGTGTATTTTTCCTTTATTTATTTTAATTATAAACTACCATACTTCATTTTGTTTAATGGTTCATTCATATTTGATATATTTATAGTAGTGTTTCATTCTTTATTTCTTTCCCTCTACACTATTTCATTGAGTTGGTTGTGTACGTGTGTATAGGATCTTAGGAAAAGGCCTCCCTAATTTTAGTGTGCCTTCGGTGATTGTCACCACCCCATATCATATAGAGTAGGTCTTGGGGTAGTTGCAGCTCGAGCCCTATCTTGGTCCGGATCGTGAAAAATTGATCATCATAAAAAAAAATTGGGTGGGCATAGAGGTTGAAGCTAATAAATCTATTGACATTGTTCCAAAGGATGGGAAGCAGTTTCCTGAAATGGGTTTTGGTAATTCTAATACAGTTCTATTTCAATCTTATGTTTTATAGGATATTGATATAGTACCCAACTCAAGGAAGGATCCATCCCATGATAATTATTCGAGAGTTATTACCCCTCCAGGGATGGGCATGGATTCTAAAGTATAGAGTGGTCATCAAGCAACGGTTGGTGGTTTTGATGAGGAATAATCCATTGATTAAGTGTAAGTGAAATAAATTTTGGATTATAAATTTGATTCTTAACAGATTATTGTGGAAAGGGATTGAAATATAAAACAAAAAGTGAATGTTCTATATCTGATGAAGGTGAAAAATAAAAAGGTGGGTGGTGTTGAGGGCCTCCCCATTTCTGTCTCTAAAACTCTAGAGAATCTAAGGGATTCAAATACCAATTTGGTTCACTTCAAGGTGTGTGACATTCCTACGGCTTCTAGGGTGGAGGTCTCTACTAATCTTGGAACTTTAGAATCCCAACAATTGGGTGTCTATCATTCACTAATTAGAACCCGACAAGGGAGTTTTGTTGAAGATCCTTACAATATTGCAACTCAAGATGGCTATAAAAGCAATGACAAGTCTTATGAGTTTCAGGTTAGGGTTGTGGATGAACTACACCTACTATTTCACACTAAAATGGGTTCATTAATGACCCCTTTGTAGGTTGATGACATGAAAAAGGTTACGGTACCTACCTCTAATACCTTTGAGGTGCTTGATTCAGCTAAGGATATACCTTCAGAGGCAATGTATACAGTTTCATAGATAGAGGAATGTGCTTCTAGTGGGAGATGTAAAAAATGCTATTATGGGTTACCAAGATACGGGTGCATCTTAAACTAGGGTTTTTTCTTCAGTTGAAGAACATGAACCCTGGAAGCGAGAAAAGACCTGGAAGCATGGTAGGAATTCACGGGGAATACCACCTTATAGGAGGGTCTACCATGGCCCAAACCTCACTCGTGCTGTCTATTTTCCTTATATTTAGTGCTTTTTTTATCTTTCTATTTTATGGGGGGCTGCCTTGTCATGTCTTTGATCCTACTCTGCTTTGTACTCCATATTTTTTATTTTAATAAAAGGGATTGGGCCTTTTGTACTCTTTCCCTAACCTTTTAAAATATATATAATGATATAAATATATTTATAATTATAAATTTATAATAAATATATTTAAATAATGAATATATTTACTATATTTATATTTATATATAATTATTAAATATATATATATATAATTATATAAATATATATAATGATATAAATATAATTATATTTATATTTATTTATAAATTTATTTATAAATTTATATTTACTATATTTATAAAATTATATATTTATAATTATAAATAAAAATATATAAATTTTTTAAAAAAGTATTTATCTAATTATAAATAAATAATTATATATTTAAATAGTAATAGATTTATAATAAATAGATATATAATTATATAAATATATTTACAAAAAAATTACTTATAATTATAATTATAAATCCTTTATTAGGGAAAAAGTTTTAGTGCTGACAAAGAAACCTTTTATCAACACTTTTGTAGCACTGATAAAGATATATTTTATCAGTGCTCATTAATTTGACACTGATAAATCTCTCCTTGATCTGTTTAAAATAACCTTAACTATGACTAATTCAGTCAGGAATCTCAAGCTCTCATAGAACTCCATTACTTCTGGTGCTCCTCCTCTATGTTATCTCAGACGAATCAAGGCTTGAATCCAAGTTATGTTATTTTCTGCTCCTCTCTCGTTGATTGCTTGTTTGGGTTCTGCGGTTTGCATTATTACGATGTTCTCAACCATGATGAATCCTACTTATCTTCTCCTGTAACTCTAGTTGTGATTGGTCTCTCTCATTCTTCCACATTATTATCATTCTTATCCCCACCTTCACTCATGGCTATTTCCATTGTTAGAACTATCATTTTCACAATCACTATTATCTACATTTCTCCATCGAACATTCCCTCTGATCATTCCCCTTATGCTACATGGTCACTTCATATCATAGATATCATATTGGAAAATAATTTATCTTTTAGTGATGGAAAATTGAAATGGGTTGTGTGCTTCACATATAGTTTTGAGAACTCATTCTTTCTATCATTACAGTCTCTACAGCTTCCCATGACATGAGATCTTCCGTTATAGAGTAAGTAAAGGATGTTTGATTTAGAATATTATTTTGCATTGATAATGGCATCATCCTATCAATTATTGTAATTGACTCTTCATTTTTACAAACACGTTCCAATCACAAACTAAAACCAACTGGACAATTACCTACTTAATATGTAGTTCAATGGTATTTATTATAATCATTTGAGTTTCCCTAAAAATATTAGAGAGCAAAATATATATTTAGACATCCCATATTTAGTTGGAAGGACCAAGGTCTCCATGTATATTTTCCATGGATTTAGGTCTCTCCATGATGTCTGTTAGTGATACAAGAGTCTTAATTCCATCAAATTACACTATTTTAGGCAACCATGATTTGTATTTCACATTTTTCTTACTTTTTTCAAAATAATTATACCTTGATAGGTATATTTATTTATATAAATATGTTAATATTATATGAATTTCAATTTAATGTAATGATTTAATGAAATTTTTTTTGAAACAATATTGATTTTCAACTTCTATTATTTGATTTTATGGTATTTTCTAAAATATATTTTTTATTTTTATTAAAGTGATAAAAAATGAATACTCATGTTTAAAGATTTATATTTTTTAGATTTCATATTTTAGAATCCATAAGTAAAATTTCATTTAGTTTATTTTTGAATATGATTGGGTTTAGAGTATACATGGGATAAAAATGTTTTTTAAAAATAATAAGTGCTAGGTTTTATTTTGTTTTTGAAACAAATGTGTCTTTAGTTTTTTGTTCTAATTATATGTAAAAAATAGTTTCTCGTTAAATATATAAATTACTTCATGATTTCCATTAAGGATAAGTTTATATATATTAATTTCACAATATTTAGATCATGTAGGATACATAAGAGTTTATAATGTATTTCTTTTAGACTAGTTTTTGAAAATAGAGAATTTATTGTTTATTAACCATTGAGATATCTTATTAATGACTAAAATAACTCAATACTAATTAAATCACTCCATTGATAAGGGTTTTAGATTATTTTTTAACATAATCAATGATATTGAATGGTTTTAATTATGTTATATTTGAGAAAACGAGAGTTATATAGATTATTGATCAATTATTATATATTACACATGCTCTAATAGAAATATTTAAGTGATTATCATGTTTTATTATTTGATTAAGGAATTTTATGTTCAAGATACTAGATTAGTTATAGTTTTTATATATGTATTTAATATATTTTTTTGATTAAATGGTTCATAATATATATATATATATTGATATGATAAATATATTATTCATATTATTTTACTATAATCATACACAAATATGGTTTTAATAATATTTATATTTTAAAATAAACCAAAACACATTTATAAATAATTTTTTGGATGAGGTAACTATATGAATTATTATAAAATGTAACATTATTTTTTTATAAACAATAAAATTTTAGGAAATGGAAAAAAAATTATGACTTTTATTTAGTAAGACTTCATTTTTATCTTTTTATAAATTTTTATTGATTACTTAACTAATTTTTTTTTTACTTGTCTAATAAATTTTTCTCTAGAGTATTTTTTGAAAATTATTGTATTAAACGTAATATGTAACTAATTGTTTATGGAATTTTGATAAATATTTCCTTATAATATTTTTTTGAATAATCACTTGATATTATTTGAAATGATTATTAATATACCTATCAGTTTATTATTAGAATATCTTTCTATAAGAAATACATGTGTGGATATGATAAAAATATTTTTTATCGTATATTAGAATATAATGGGTATTATGTGAGGGATAGGTATGGTATGTTATAATGTGAGTTACTGTAGACATGTTAGAGATTCATCAAGGGCTAGGGTAAGGGTGATATGAAATTTATCTTATTTTTTATTCTCCTTTATGGTTTTTTAGAATTTCAGTTTAACTAATGTATTATGGAACCCATTATGTGGTTATTTCCTAAAGTAACCAATTATGAAATGAAGTAGGTACATTTTATTGGTATATAATTACTTGACCTACATGTGTATTTTTAGTGTTACTACTTTGAACATATACTCAGATATATGAATTGTTGTATATTTTAGGGGCCTTGTTAGTATTTTATTGTTTATTTTTATACTCACACCCAGCATATGAACCTTAGTGGACATAGTGCTCTTATATTTGAGATAAAAATGAGGTAAAAGGACTAGTAATAGAGATTATAATCAATTAAACTCAGTGGGAATGAGTTGATGTTATCATGATTGAGTCAGGGAAATTTTAACATTTTGAGATGAGATTTTAAATTTTAAAAAGTTTTAAGGGGGAAACATTTATCTTTACCAGATTCATCCCCCTAATAGTTATTATAAAAAAAATTCTTGAGACTCATCCCTCGTATCTTCTATGTTGCTTGGATTACTCTGAATAGTATTCATCCAAAATAATCACTGGTACCTGGTATGGGATGACTACTGCTTAGAGTAGTTCAAGCAACATAGGTTCATGTCCAAAAGAGATGGATGGAGAGTATCAAGAAAAAAATGAAATAATAACTATTCAGGAGATGAATCGAATGAGGATGACAGTGGTTTATAACTTTCACATTTGGATGAATTTAGTGTATAAAACCTACCATAGTAGAGTAATTTTTTTCTTAAATTTGATTACTCATTTCCTTCAAAATGGATGCACGCTAATTGTTTGATAAAAGAGTATGAATATTGAGTTAAATATTTCATCAAGTTTATAATAGAGAATTCATAAGACCTTTCTCAAATCCTTTTTTTATGTGGTTATTATTCAAGACAAATTACATGTTTGACTACTCATGTATAGAATGTCTTCATCACATGATGATGTTACCAATCCTGAGGAATAATAGAATGTTGATACTGAAACTACAGAAATATTAGGAGATCAATAGCATGTTTATGAAAAAACAATAATGATGTACTATAATAGTGTTGAATAAAATTATTAAGGAAACAAGTAAGGGTAAGGTTGGTTGGAATCAATGTGTCCAACCTATTGACCCCAATAAGTCTATGTTCAATAGTTATGTTGGGGTCACAACAAAGATGAATGTGTCGATTGATATTGATTTTTGGTACCACTTCTATCTCATAATGAAGGAAACCCTTTGGAAAGATATAATGGTAATGTTATGATATAATTTATCTATTTGACAAAACAAATTATATAATGAAATGTTGATTTAATTTTCATTATTCCTTGTAGAGTTCATTTATTTTAGAATATTTCCATAAGAAATTTGTTTTAATGGATTATATAAAATCCCATATAGTATTTAAGACTCTTCTTACCAATTTATATCTTAAGGATGTTTAGGGGAAAGTAAAGCCCCATCCACTAGCTAGTTATACATACATTATAAAGCAGGAAACATAGAATTCTTTAATCAGTCTTCATGATGAGAATTTATTTCAGGTGCATTGCAATCAATAAAATATTATTTTAAATTATTTAATTTATAAAATTTTATTCAAAAAAATTAATTTATGAAATATTAAAAGAGTGTTGAAAATAAATAGCATTCATCAAAACCAATGTACCCCTGTCGCAAATTAAGAATAGAGTACACTTCACTAGAAAATAAATTGGTATGTATTTTAAATCAATAATAAAAATTTTATGTGATATGAAAAAAAAATATGTTACATTGTTTATATGTAGATTGATGAATCAATATCCAGAGCCACTTCTATCCCAAGTCATGTGCTATGGAATGAGGCTCGTGTAAATAAGGAGGGTAAACTAGTTGATGAAAACACAAAATTAGTATAGAAAACATGTATAAGTATGACATAATGTTACTTTTTTATGATTTATAATAGTATTACATAAAAATATATATTTATGTTCATATTTTTTTATATGGTTTAGACATAATAATCGAAAGTGACTATATTGGAAGAAAAACTACTTTCAGTAGCATTGAAGTGGTAGGAAAAATATCATTACATTAGAGGATTAGGTTTTATAGTATCTCCCTAAACATATTTTGAGAATATAAAACCACATGAAGATACATATAATATGGTGAAATGATTTAAGACCCAAATAGATTCTTTTAAAGATATTATTGTTCAGTCTGGTTTGGCAGACCAATGTATGAGAAAGGCTCAAAGAGAAGAGGTGGTGGAACAAAGATCTGCATATGAATTAAATTACCTCACTATAATTGAGGCTATCTATTCCCCTTAACCACATAAATTATCCAAGGTAATCAATTTTTTAATTACTCTTTATCTTAAATTTGAATTAAAAAACTTTCGATATCTTTATAATACTAAAATTCTATAGGGTACAGTTATACGTGACTTGTATATGTCAACACCCACGCACAACCTTATTGTGAAGGGTACAGTGTATAATATCTTGGAATAAAAACTACACCAAAATTTAATCACAAAATATCACATCAGAGTGGTGATTGAGGTAGTTCATGATCCAACTACTGAGTTTCCTATTTCACTTGATAGTCTATGTATTACAATATTCAATGATTCTATTGCAACTTCTATTGCATGATCATAAAATCTATTAAATATACATGAGGTATGTCTTTAACAAATTTTTTCATATGAAAAACTTATAATAGTTAATGAAAAAAGGTCTGAAGTGAGTTATGATATTATATATGGATAAATAAATAGATAAACGGAAGTTCAGATCAAGACAATCTAGTGAATCTACCAAGAAATCAAAACAACCTTTCTAGGGTACCTTCTCTCTGTCAATTCTAGAGAAAAATTTATTATCATTAAAAATTCATGTAGAGACCACATTTAAATATTAAAATATATATTACATTCCATATGAAAAAATAAATATTGGGAACTTTCATGAAATATGTAGTTGGTATCAAGAGTATAAATGAGATTATCAAGCATGAATGGTTGGGAGTCTCAGTAGTGAATAGATACATAAGTTACATATTTATAATATGTATGTACAAATAGTGAGGAAATATATTTATTAAAGTTAATAACTATTCATATTTTATGAATTAATTTATATTAACACTATATAAAGGGAAAACTATGGGAAGCATGATTTGGATTCATTAATATCTATATCATTTCTACAGAAAAAACTTACTTTGGACAGTAAATAGATTGAGAAGAAGAGAGATGAGATACTTGAAATGTTTGAGAAAAAAATAGATTTTATACAATTTTTATGCCTATAATGAAAAATTTAAACTCTACAATCTAATCACATAAATTTTATTTTTATTTTTTTCATTAATTATTATTTTTAGGTGGAAATCGATGTTGATAATAGTCAATTTGGATACCCCAAATATTTATTTTTTGGATCCAATCATGGATATCCAAAAAAACAACCACACATGATGTGTATTGTGAATTTTTAATACACTTTAGTCAACATTTTATAGATAAACTTTGAATTATATGTTTTAGTCTGTGTTTTAACAAGAATTTTGTTATGATAGGGTGGTTGCTAAATATAAGCTAAATCATGGCATGAAGTCGGTGTCTAAAAATTAAAAGCCTATGGATTATTAAAAATAGAAAAATATTAAGGTATATATAGTAATATTTAACTATGAAAATATATTTCAAAATAATTTAATTATTTTGTTTAATATTTCTATAGTGTCTGAAGCAAGATAATGGAAACTATTATTTATATTATGTTTGAAAATTTATGAGAGAGATCATAAACCATCAAAAGAACAAAATCCCTAAATAGATAATTTTTTAAGGTAATTACAATTTCATTAAAAATATTTCTTAAACATTTTTTGTCTATGTTTTCTCAGTACTACCAAGATTGTCGACAACCTTCATACTCAAAAGAATAAGTATATTTGTTTTTATATTAGTGGGAAACATACATGTTAAAATGTTTTCTAACAACAAATGTATGTGACTGCCCGCTATGTTTGTGATCTAATACAATAAATGGACTTAGAAATATATTTTGGGTGTGAATAATTAGTATATGGATGCTTATATATTAGTTTTGATCGGTTTCTCAAGTAGAAGTATAATGGAGGAAATTGATTTGTTTAGAATCATTGTCCTGTAAACAATAAAAATTTTGGTTAATGGTGGAGGTGGAGGTAGAGTGGAGGTGGAGGAAGATTCAGAGACCGAGGTAGAGGAGGAGGCATATATGGAGACCAAGGTGGAGAAGGAGATGAAGCACTGGCTTGAAAACAATAATTATTTTTGGAAATATAGTAAAATGGGGATCATACCAAGGTTGTGTTTGAGAACAATTTTTGAAAATTGTTCTCAACACTTGTCACTTAAGATAAGATCCATTGTGTAAGTGTTTCAGGTTTATTATTGAAAAAATATTTTTCACCACTTTTTAAAGTGATTTTATACAGCAATTTTAAGTGGTGGAATTTTTTTCAGAAACAAAACAAGCACCACTTATTTTTTTAAAATTGATTATCATAGGATACAATTTTTATTAGAGCATTATAAGTACTATCAAATATTATTGTAGTGTGAAAACAACCCCTCAAAAATAAAAAAATTAATAATAATAATATATATATATATATAGTTTCTTTCCTATGGCTTCTCTTCACTACAAATAAAGATTCTTAGTATGTGATCCAATAGTCACTTGAGAGTCATACAACACTAATCCAATCATCAAAAAAGTATATAATCTAGCTCAAATGTTTGAATAAATATGTTTGTAATCAACCACTAAAGCCAAAAGGTGTGTGAGATAACTATTGGAGGACACCCATTATTGATAGATCATGGTCATCGAGAAGGGATGGTGTCAAAGGAAATATAGAATAAAATGAAAATAAACTGTTTTATGAATAAATCCTTGAAAATGAAAAACCCACTTCAAATTAAATCATGAGGAACTAAAAATAAAAATGAATGAACCTTTGAAAAATAAGCTAATATATTGACAAAAAACCTCTAAAAATAAATAAATATAAAATTTCATCGACCAAATCATGAATTTTCAAAAAATAACAATATAGTGGTTTCACTTTTGTGGTTGGTGGAATTATTAGGGTTATTTGATCATCAATTAGATGCAATATATAATATCACAAATTCTTGTTAAATCTATACAAGTAACATTAATTATTCAGGTTCACAATTATTATGTAAAATGTTCCATGTTTACAAGATCATTAAGAAAAAAATCATCATTGTTCCAAATAAAAATATAGTAGAATAGGGATATTCCCATTTTAATGAACAAATAATTATGATGTTATGTTAGAGTTTATCATCATCCAAAATATTGAAAAGGATATACTAATATATATCATATTCCATGAAGACTTAATGGAAGCACTAGATTTTAGAATCATTTGGATTCTATAAAAGGATATACTGATGTTTAATACTGTTAAAAGGGGTAAAAAATTTATAATCAATTTTAGTGACTTCTAAAAATACATAATGGGCCACACTGAAGTTTTTTCTATCAAAGAAGGTAAATGGTTTATCATAGAGTTTTTACTATCTATGATGGTGAAAGGGAAAGGCAGATTTTATTATGTTCCATAAAAACTCATATGTAAATATTTATTTTAGTTTAATAAATTAATTAAAATAGGTTTACACTAATGGTTAGTGTTTTCTAAGAATAAATTATTTCATCAACAATAAGGATTTACTCATGTACTATGATCATGCACTCAACAAGGATTATTCGCTCATAATGATGAACAATTATTTTTATTCTCAAATTCATTAAACATTTTGGGTTATCAAACTATAGTATTTTTAGATGAACCAGAGTTTTGAATGAACTATAGGATAAAAAGACATGGTTGAATCAACCATGCCTCAGAGCAATACATGGTGTACCCGGTATGACTCACATTGTGTGGTTTCAGTTTAAAATTGACATTTTATTAATTTATTTTTTCAAATTTAATTTTAATTTATTTATTTATAGTATTAATAAGGTAAGAATTTTTTTATTACACATCTCATACTCAATCATCCTCACCTAAATCTGATGCACGGTGTGACTAGTATGACTTGAACTATATGTTTTTAGTTTATAATTTATATTTTAGTTCAAAACACACATCACATACTCAAAACTGAGAAAATAAATTCGGATCATTTCGATACTTTATGAAAATAATCCATAATTCATTTGTGATATTTAGGAATGAGAAACACCTGAATCTGATACACGATGTGTCTGGAATGACTCAAAATGTCCGTTATCAATTTAAAATTGACATTTATGTTCAAAAATTGTCACTCACTAAAAACTGAAAACACGCACTCATTTTATCTTTATAATTTATGAAAATGATTAATAAGTAATTTTTATGTGTAGGAATAAATATCATGTCAAACCAAAAAATGATGTGACCGGTATGACTCAAAGTTCATGTTTCGAGTTGAAATTACATTTTAGTAAAAAAACACAAGTGAAATACTCAAAACAAATCAAATGCATTCATATTGTTTTGATACTTTAGGAAAATGATACATAATTCATTGCAGATGTGTAGGGATTAGACTAACCTCAATTGGATTCATGGTCTAACCGGTATGACTCTAAGCGCATCTTTTTTATTTAAAATTGACATTAATTTTAGTAAAACAAATACAATTTTCATACTCAAAACTGAGAAAATGTATTTAGATTGTTTTGATACATTATGAAAATGATTTATAAGTCATTTTTTATGTGTATTAATTAGCCACACCTTAATATGAAAAATTATGTTGCTGGTATGACTCAAAGTGTCTATTGTCAGTGTAAAATTGACATTTAAGTTTAAAAAATATCACTCAGTGAAAACTAAGAAAACACACTCTAATTCTATTGATAATTTAGTAAAATTATTAATAAGTCATTTTTTATATGTATGAATCAATCTTGCATCAAAATGTCACATTATGTGACTAGTATGACTAAAAATGTGTGTTTATAATTTAAAATGACATTTTTGTAAAAAAACAAGTGACATACTCAAAACTGAGGAAACAAATTTAGATTGTTTTTATAATTTAGGAAAAATATAAATAAGCCATTTTAAACATGTATTATTCATCCTCATCTCAATCTGATGCACGGTGTGACAGGTATGACTTCATGTGTGTCTTTTTATTTAAAATTGACATTAAATTTAGTTAAAAAGACAATTAACAAAATCAAAACAAAGAAAATGAATTTTAATTATTTAAATTATTTATTAAAAAGATACATAAGTCATTTTTGATATGTATGAATTATCCACACCTCAATATGATACACAATGTCCCTGACATGACTCAAAGTGTCCGTTATCAGTTTAAAATTGAAATTTAAGTTCAAAAAGTGTCACTCACTAAAAACCAAGAAAACACACTTGGGTTGTATTTATAATGTAGAAAAATAATTAATAAATCATTTTTTACATGTATTAATTATTCTCATGTCAAAATAACACATGATGTTATGAGTATGACTCAAATTATGAGTTTCCAATTTAAAATGACATTTTAGAAGAAGAAAAATTTATGTACTCAAAACCAAGAAAATGAATTTGAATTGTATTGATACTTTAGGAAAACAACCCATATGTAATTTGGGATGTGTAGGAATCATCATCACCTAAATATGACACATGGTGTGGCCTTTAGGACTCTAAGTGTGTAATTTTATTTAAAATTGACATTAATTTTAGTAAAAAAGACAAGTGACATACTTAAAATTGAGAAAAAGCATTTAAAAAAATATGTTTTATCATATTTCATGGAAACTTTAGTCTTATGAACATTACTCAGAGGGATCAGTCCAATAACTTCATACAAAAACTTCTATGTGAAACCTTATATCAAAAACCTTCAACATCCTTTCTCTGATTGGAAACCTTTATGAAATATCATCTAATGGCCTTTTTCTAATATGTCTTCATCCAATTGGAATTCATCCAATTGGAATTCATCCAATAAATTCCTTAGAAAATTCCCTTAGATTCTTGGAAAAAATATTCTTATCATCAAACTTTTACAAACATATGTTTGATAATTATTCCAACCATTATAACAAAAAAAACTTCACAGGCTTTGAACTTTGGAACATTAAACTTCATAACATTATAAAGAAAATATGGTATAACCACTCCTTTTGAAAAATTAGGCTGGTGGTATGAACCTTACAAATCAATGGAATAGCCCTAATACAAACCCTTTCTTTACCCTTATACAGCTACCTTTGGCTGACAGCCTTTGTCTGATAGCATCTTTTCTATGAATTTCATGTAACTTTATATTATGAACATTGTACATACAAACGAATTTCTCCCCATTTCTAATTTCACTTAGATCATGAGATATTTGAAAACTCATGATGTTTGAAACATTAATAACATAAAATCATCATCATATTTATTTATTGACCACTTTATCTGATGAAACTTATAATCATGGTAAGATAAATGTTTCACGCATTTCTTATTCTAGTCACCTCAGTCCAAAATTATATTTTTGATGGACTTAGTCTAGTATTCTCACTCCAATATTCACAATCCAATTTTCCAAGTTGGAATTCTTTAAAAAGTAAGGTGATTTTTTGTAAAACAATAGAATACAACATTTGGATCACACTTTATTTAATCCAAACCAACTTCCTCTAAACATTTTCTGCCTTCCTCGCAAAATATCTAGTTCCCAATATACTTGTAATCCATCAGTTCCTTCCTCTACATCAATACGCACTCAATCACAACTCTTGAGGAATCATATAACACCACAAACTTAACACCCTCCTCTGGAAGCCTCAACATAGGATCACTGTTCAGTCTTTGCCTCATCTTCTCAAAGTCTTTCCACCACTACTCAATCTAAGTAAATGGATACCCATTTCATGTTAAGGTGGTTAAAGTGGTCATAATCTTGAAAAATATTTCAAAAACTTATGATATTACCCTTATAACCCAAGGAAACTCTACACCTCCGACAAATACTTGTGTAGCTCTAAAGCTATCACTACCTCTTTCTTTATTAGGTTTATGGCCACATCATTCTCTATAATGACATGCCCCATAAAGTAAACTTCTCTAATATATAAATAATAGTTTGAGAGTTTACCATATAACTATTGATCCTAGAGTTAGTCCTAGACTATCCTCAAATTCTCTATGTGATCCTCCTCATTCATAGAGTAAATGAGAATGTCATCAATAAAGAAAATCA
Organism: Viscum album; assembly: GCA_963277665.1. Classification (NCBI taxonomy): domain Eukaryota; kingdom Viridiplantae; phylum Streptophyta; class Magnoliopsida; order Santalales; family Viscaceae; genus Viscum; species Viscum album. The sequence continues at coordinate 498,729,765 of OY728132.1, forward strand.
TGGATCTATCCAAGAACAACCAGAAGATTTAGTTTATAAGTGACATGAAGATAATAGGGGAATTTCCACACCAAATGGAATCACCAGGAACTCATAATGCCTATAGAGACATAAAAATGTCTTCTTTAGGATATCCTCCTTGTGAACTCACAACCGATGGTATCTAAACCTAAGATAAATCTTCTAGAGCCATCTTGTTCCTTTTATATGGTCGAAGAGGTCATTGATCCCTATTAAGGAGTATTTATTTTTTATCATCACCTGATTCAAGCATTTATAATCAATGGATAAAATCAATCTCTCATTCATATTCTTAGTGAACAACACTAGCACCACCCAAGGGGATATAATGGTTCTGATGAATCCCTTATCTTGAAGGTCCTACAACTACCCCCCTTAAGATCCAAATCTCAGTAGGGGCCAACCAATAGGCTTCAGAATATATTTTCCTAGCCTTAGGATACAAGTAAATGTGAAATGTGATCTCTCGTTATGGATGTAGTCTTAGAATATATTTGGAGAAAACATCTTTAAATTCCTCCACTATAACTAGAAGGAAAAATTTTGAATAGATCACTTCACTAAGGGCTAGATTAACTAATTGATGGGAGATAGGTTGTATATTTATACTCACGATCCCCACTTAACCTTCCAACTGGTCTTTCTCTCTATTGAAGGAGAATATATCATCATCTTTTACACACATATAACTATCCTATAGTGGATGTCTATTTGGGTACACATTGAATATAGTTATTCTATACCCAAGATGACGTCATAAATCTTCATTGAAACTACTAAGAGGTTCTACATGAAGCTCTCTCCACTAATCATTAGCTCACACTATCAGAAAATGTGTGAAATAGTAAAGTCGATCCCCATGGGATTCTCAACCCAAAACTAACAGGTTAAAGGCTCCATAAAAATATCAGTATCTCACATAATGGATAAGTAAATAAATAAATTACTCATTCTTATATCTATATATACTAGTGAAATAGTATAGAATACATAAATCATACCTCGAATAATTTCATGCACAACTTGATCATATCCCTCCATAGCCCAGAAATGGCCACATCCTCAACCAACATCCCTCTGTGACTAACGTGGAATACCTGATAGTGTTGGTGTAAGTAGGTTATAGCATTTTTCTCTAACTATATTTCCTAATATTGGGGATTTTATAGACCTCCTACTAGAACCACATCCTTAGGGTCCACCCTAACCACCCCTGGGAGATCCTGGATTTTGATGTCGCATTTATCGTAGATGTTCATCTACTGATTTTCCACTATCTATAGTGTGTCGGGTTGGGAAATCACACACCATGTGACTTCAACCATCAAATCATAGAATCTTCCATATACATTATAACTATATCCTATGAATGATCCCTAAACTATAGATCCCTGTGTCCTGGTCCGATCTTGAGTATACCTCCTTCGTTGAGATCCAAAGTTGTGATTTTTTTCCAATAGTAGTAGATGTCTCTACTTCACGATGTCCACTAGCAGATATGACATCCCAATTCCACTCTATCTTGAATATCTCTATCACTAAGGCCCATTCTAGCACCCTGTAATAAGTTGAAATGTATAGAGAGACTATGTTAGCTCAGATGTCCCTACAAAGACCCAACTCAAACTTCCACACTCAGAAGTATCCATCTCACACAATGTTGAGAGAGTATTACATGAGGTTGATGAACCTCAAAACTTACTATACAGTAGTCATATTATCCTACTATAACTATATAATATTCTAAATCCATAAAGATCTTAAGTTCAAAGGATGTTACTCATCATGGAACAAGTACTGAAACTCCTCCCAAGAGAGTGTCACCTTATCTTTAGTCTGGGTGACTAGACTCCACCAGTGCCTTGATACTTCATAAAGAAGAATGGTTCCAAGCACAAAAATCTGATCGATTAGGGTCCACAAGTGCTAGAAAACTTGAACCAATGACTCAATACAATCTTATGTTTCCAGATGTTCTTGATCACTATGAAATATAAGTAGTATCTATCACTAAAACTTCTACAATATGAAAAACATGTGTGCAACATCATTTTTTCCTCCTAGAGAAATTGAGTACTCAACATGCATGTTGGAGTTTTTTCCCTGGAAATAACTTATATATACTTTATGATTAAATGTATTAATTATTTTGAATGCTAATAAACTTATTATCATGTAATTATTATTATTCTATGTGGCGTCATATGTGATTATGTATTAAGAGTAACTATCACACTGAAAGGTCACAGTAGTTTCCCTCTATGATAAGAACCCAAAAGTTCCATAAAAATATTCTTAAATATATGTTCTATATCTGAACTAAATCATTTAATAGGACAAAAATGATAGAGGCTATCATAGGTGGACACTAATAGGACTTTGAGGCACTTTCTCATGTTGTATACCCTTGGTAGTTTCTAGAACATGAGATTATAAGAACATGAATAGGTAGTAGGAAATCTAAATTTATATGTGTAATTGGATGTTCCTAAATTTGAATGTGTGTATTGATACTTAAACATTAATATTATTATTAATAGATATTATTAGTCATGTACTTTGATGTATTGATGAAAACTGTGATGAAATATGTTCATGGGAAGGTGGGATATATTGGGTGCATCATGAATGATATTTCGTTAATGAATAATGTGAGAAAGGATTGGTACCTTAAATTATTTAATTGAAGTTGATATCTTATTCCATTTTATGGTAATGAAATAGACCAAATAAATCAATGACCATGGTGTTCTATAGGAGGGTTCATTTCTGGAAATTCAAAGAAAGAGACATCGAGCGCATAGATTGATGACTCCAACATACAACCTAATTGATTAGAGAAATCATGATAAAGGAATTATATTACATAGTAAACATTTTTATGAGGTTTCATCTCATTATAAAATTTACTTATTTCTATATGGGTTTCTTATTATGTTTCTATATTCTAACCTTGGATTTTGGGGGTCTCCGCCTAATGTCACTAAGAAAGAGGCCTAGAGGGTCACACACTAAATGTATCCAGAACCTTAGTTAAATAATAAATATTATTTATTATTTAACATGTGGAATTAATATTATTCACATGTGTGGTTTAATAGTTATTCATACTTTCTTGATCTCATATATTCAGTTACGAGTTATTTTGGAAAATATTTTTAAGTGTAAATTTAATAAATATTTATTTTATATTTAATAAATATAATATTTATTTATTTATTAGTGAATAATGTGGTGATATTTATTTATTAAATAAATATTAATTATTAAATACCCAATAAATATTGTAGAGGAATGGTGGACCACGTTTAAAGTCCAAGTGAGAAAGAATTTCTATTAAATAGTATTTGAATAAATTTTAAACAATTTATTCAACAAATAATATTTAATTAATTCATTGGTTTTTCACATGTAAAGAAATATTATTATTATTATTATAGATATGGGGTTACATAGAGATTAATTAAATAATAAGGGTGCATGTGAAATTATTATAATCTAACCCTATCACTATTTAATCCCAATTATATTATTTCTAACCCTAATGCTAGCAATTTTTTGGTTGTGCACAATGACTCTAGAGAATCATCTCAATACCTAGAGAGAGTCGCTCTAAAAATTCTCAATAATGGAGAGTGATCCTCATCCACCACTTCCTAGGTTCAAGAGATATTAAGTAGGATCCATTGAAGTAATTCTTATGGTTATCATAGATAAATGATGCAAGTGTTAGGATCTTCTATGCTATCACTTAGAGATTCCCATAGCGGCCCTCGGAGTTTCATGGTGCATAAGTGGATCATCATTGGAGGTAATATACACTTGATTCCTACAATAAAAATATATTACAATATAGAGAAATCATTATATTCATCAAAAAATAAATAATTTATCGCAAGGTAATTATTTAACTACTTAAATTAATTATAAATCATTATGTGATAATCTTTCATTTGGTTTCACTGTTCTCACATAAATTAATATTTGATTTAATTTTTTTAGTGACAACATTATTTTTTATGAACATCTCAAATTAATCATCAATTATGACAAAAATATGAGTTGGTCATATACTATTGGTGCTTCCACTATACTTAGAACCTTCAAGTGGTGTCAAAGGAGTCATGAAGTAATTTATAATTATTTAAGGATTATTTATTTATTTATAAATTTGTAATTAGATTTAAATTTTTATTTCATCATTATTTAAATATAAATTGTGATATATCTTTTTTACCTTCTCTATTATCACAAATATAATAAAAAATGGATTAATTATGAATAAATAACATTTAAATAACTCATTTAGAGGTGCCAAGGATTCTGGTTGAATGTACCTGTGTTAAATGCACTAGTACACCTCATGAATTAATTTGAAGCATCATGTATTTATTTCACATGGTGGGTAATTAATACACAAAATGTGTTAACCAGTCCAGCCTAGAGCATGTTTAACTAGACTACATAGCATATAACCTATATAAATATTTTGTATTCTATTAGTCCAGGATGAGAAGTGTGTTTATTACAAGAAATATTTGACTGGTAACCATGTAACTCATAGATAACCTGAAATATGGCCTAATTGCATATTGTGTACTCCATTCTATAATAAGATGACACACCCAGCACCTAGGTGTGTGTCGCAGATAGATGATGAATAATTATACATGACATGTAGCTAGATAATACATGTCGTGTATATTACCTACTTATGTAGAATTTAAAATTATTTTATTATACTGCTTAAACCTTATAAACATGTGTTTCATGTGTTATTTACTTGACTCATACATTCCATGTGATGGGTTTTATATATAATAAATATTAAATTAATTTCTTTATAATATTATGAATTACATTTTGTGTATAGGTCATGATACAAAAAATAATCTATGGGTATTAAGACATACCATGCTATGTAAATAATATGTGTCAGTGTGTCATTTATTTGATAGTACCTGATATGAAATTATGTAATATGATGTGTATGCTACATGCTGCATGAGTAAATAGTATATGAATATCATACACCCTCGGTAGTTTGGACCGGTACTCATCATGTTTCTTCCAACATATATCTCTTTTACTTAGTCAATTTAAAAAAAATTAAATTTATTTAAAATAATGATAGACGAGAATATCAATAAATTTTGGATGAAAATCAAGATAAAATAATTGATTGATTAAGGAAGATAATTAATTTATTCAAGCATGATTTATCTTAAATAAGAATTATTGGGAATTAATGTTAGTTTATTAAATGTGTAATTTTTTTTATGTATGTGGATGATCATAAGCATAGACTAGGCCTTTATAGGTGAATATAAATTGATGGTCGGTGCATCATCCCTCTTCTAATTATGTAAGGGTATATGTGCCCCCGGTTTCTTTTTTTTTTCAAAACCCCCGAAATCAATTCATTGTTTCACCCCACCTACATGTGAGTAAAATATTATTTAATAGATATAGAACCCAGTTAAGTGGATTCAGTTCATTTTTGGATTCGATCCAAAAATAGTCCAAGATATACATGTGAGGAAAGGTGAAACATTAACCAAGTCATAGTTCAAGGTGCTTTCCCCCTAGGTCAATGGTAGGTTTATCACCCACTAGATAAACTAACCATTAGAAAAATCTCATGATCATATCACTCTTATTATTTTATTTATTTTAAGTTTAATTTTTTAATTTTATTATGAATATTTATTCATAATCACATGAATTAATGAATTAATAATCATGCAAGATAGAACTAAAATAAATTGGATTATGTGTAAACTTTATCTAAGACATGGTCAATCACCAAAGTAAATCCACTTAATATTAACGAACATGTAATAAATACAGAATGTTCAATTTACACATAAATATAAATTAAATATATATATATATTGCATCAGTATAGCCTTCCACTAATTAAGTTAAAATCGAATCATATTTCAAAGTTCTTGATTTCCCAAATTCAAGTTACTTTCAATTATTACGGGATTCTAACATGATTTTTGGGTCGAATTAACATATTTTTCATCAAGGTTAAACTACAAAAGTTGAAATTCATGTAACTAAGAGGTAAGGTTTGAGGAAAACTAAATTAAGGATTTTAGGATTGGGGAGTCCACACCGCGGATCAAGGAACTATGAATTATTGGAGTTGGAAAAATCATGCCTGCCTAAAACCCTTAAAATATAATGTTAGGCCAAATTATAGGTTATGGGAAGGGTAATATGGGTCCTTAACACAATAATTTCCACAGAATAGGATATTCTAAAACCAATGGTAAGGGATTTTGGGGTTCAATAAAATAGTGGGAGATTAATAAATTTAATATTTATTATCTAATCTTATTAATCAGATAAAATAATAAAATAATGTTTTCTTAATTGTAGAAATGTAAATTCACATGAATTCAACCATATCACTACTATCTATACTTGATAAGGATAAATTTATCACTATCCCTAATTTCCAAGAATAAAAAAACACTTACATGTTATTCTACACCATGAAAGTAAATTATACGTTCTCTAAACCCCATTCTTAAAGCCCTTGGACAAGAAGATACTAAGGAAATCTAATGCAATGTTCATGTGAAAGATTGAATATTAGGTGCCTATTAGGACTCATGTAGTCAATATAATTGGAAACATAGAGTTCTTAGAAATTTGGGAATTAAATTGTCTAATGATATACACATAGATCTCATCATTTCCACACTACCTAAATTATTATCTAGTTTTATTATGAATAACAACATGATAAATAGAGAGAAGAATATTTTGTAACTTATTATTCTCATTCTCCAAGTTGATAAGGACATGTGGAATGAAAATCCCACAGTCCTTATGGTGAAAACAAAATGGAATAACGAGTAAAATTGGCCCAAGACTCATACTAAGTCAAAATCTCTCAAGTATCATCCTTCTAAGAAGAAGAATATTCAAAGTCATGTGAAGGAAAAAAAGATGTAGTATATTTTTTGTGTGGTAAGCTAGAATATTAGAAGAAGAACTTCATCCAAAATCAAGGGGAAGTTAAAGGTTTGTTTTTTATCCAGTGTAATCATTCTATATATGCACATTGGTTATTAGATATTGATTTTGGTGCTCACATATATATCTAAATGTAGAAACCAAGTATATTTGAGACAAAAATAATTGGATAGGTAGATCTTTTAGCATCTCATAGAGAATGAACCACTAATTTGGTTATAGGACACTACCACCTTCCATTCCTAACTAGAATGATTTTAGTTTTAAATAATTGTTAATTTTTTAAGTGTTACTGAGAACATAATCTCTATTTCTTAACTTAACATGGATGGATTTATTTTAAAATTTAGAAATAAATAATGCATCTTCTACAAAGAAAACATTTTTATGGTATGTCGCTACTAAATAATAGTATTTTGTGTATTAAATTATGAAAATAAAGTATTGGAAATAGATAAAAATCAAGTTTTCATGAATTGTATAACATTCAACTATGGTATCACCTTCTTGGTCATGTAAATGGGAAGTATCTGAAATATCTATATCAAAATAGTTATTTATAATCGTTTAAGATAATACCACTTGAAATATTTCATACTTTTTTTCAAGAAAAAATGACTAAACCAACATTTGGTGGACAAGGTGAAAGGGCCACAGATCTTTTAGGATTGGTACACACTGATGTGTGTGGACCTTTTCCTATAAAATATATAGGTGGATATTCTTAATTCATAATTATTATTGATGAATTGAGTAGATATGGTTATGTATACTTGATAATGTATAATTCCAAGACCTTTGAGAAATTAAAATATTTTAAGAATGGAGTATAGAATCAATATGGTAAGAAGATAAAGAAAACTCAATATCATCATAGTGGTTAATATCTTAACCAAGAGTTTATCAACTTTATACAAGTGTTTGGGATTCTATCTCAACTCACTCCACCTTATACACCATAGTATAATGGTGTTGTCAAAAAGAGAAAATGTATATTTCTAGACATGGTAAGGTCAATTATGAGTCATACAGATATTCCATTATCCTTTTGGTGATATTCATTACAAACTATGGTATAAACACTACATTGAGTACCAAATAAAGTGAAAAAATTAATTACCTTTGATTTATGAGTTGTAAACAAACCTATTTTTTCACATACACATCTATGGGGATGTGAGGCATTTTTTTAAGGCTGCTTTTGGAAACAAACTAGCACCCTGAGGCATGAATTCTATATTTATAGGATATCCCAAGGAAAGAAATAGATATTTTATATATAACCCCCAAATAAGAAATTGGTTGTCACAAGAAAATCCATTTTTTGAGATGGATCGCATAATCAAGAATAATAGTGGGAGTAAGATTTACTTTGATGAAGTTAGATGCTCAAGATACACAAGATTTGGTATAGGAACATATTCCATGGGTATCCATGGAATATGTTTTCCTTGAATCATATATACTACAAAGGATTACCATATAGGTAAGAGAACTAGAAATATACGATTTTCTAGTCACTAAAATAGTGAGTCATTATTGATTAAAAATAATGAACATCTATCCTAAAAAGAGGTAGTAGAGAGCTCAGAAGCTAAAATATGGAAAGAAGACATGAAATCTAAGATGGATTCTATATATTAGAACTAAGTTTGGGTTATGGTAAATCTTCTATTTGATATAAAGTATATTGGGTGTAAATGGGTATTCTGGAGAAAACTAGATATGAAATGTAAATTAAATACCTAAAAACACAACTAGTATATGAAGTGTTTAAACAACATCAATGAATTTACTATGATGAAACATTTTCTCCATTTTCCATGTTAAAATACATCATAATTATACTTTTTATAGAAACTTACCATGACTATTAAATTCTACAAATGGATGTAAAAATAGCTTTCCTTAATGAGCATATTTAGGAAGATGTCTATATGAAACAACCATAAGGTTTTGTTACTCTGAGTAATTCCAAAAAGGTTTTAAAGTTTTAGAGATACATTTATGGATTGAAGGAATCTTCCAAGTCATGGAATATTCTGTTCAATGAAGCTATAAAAATAATTTGGTTTCATTAAGAATGAATGTGAGCCATGTGTTTATAAGTATTCTGGTGAGAGTGAATTAATTATACACATAGTATATGGGGATTACATAAAACATATTGGAAATGACATACCATTATTACAGTTAGTTAAGGATATGTTAAAAAAGTGCTTCTCTATAAAGGAATTAGGTTAAGTGGCCTACATTCTAGGGATCAATACCATTCATGATAAATCCAATAGGCTGATTGGACTAATTCAAGGTATATACATTGACCAGATACTAAATAGATTTAGTATGGAGAAATACAATATAGGATTGGTTTTAGTGAAACATGGTATACAAATTTCCAAGAAAGTGTTTCCTAGGACACAATAGGAGAAAGAGAGAATGAGTAATATCCCATACACTTATATGATAGGATCAATCATGTATATCATTTTATGTACTAGGATTGATATTTCCTATGCCTTGAGCATGGTAGGAAGATATCAAGTTGATCTAGGTTAACAACATTGGTCAAATATTAAGGATATCCTTAAGTATCTGAGAAGAACTAAGTATATGTTCTTAATTATTGAATATATGAGGACATAGTAATCAGGGATTATACTGATGATAGATTTCAGAAAAATTATAATGATTTTAATTCATAGTCAAGATATGTATTTAATCTCAATATAAGATTTTTGAGTAGGAAGAGATCAAATTAGCCAGTTGTCAATAATTCTATAATGGATTAAAAGTATATATATAGGCTTGTGATGTATCCAAAGAATCTATTTGGATATATAACTTTGTCCAATATCCTGATGTTTAACCTATTAGTAAAGAACATATCATATTATATTGTTATAATACTATGGTGGTGGATATCACAAAAGAGTTAAGATCACACTAACAAACAAATTACATACCCTGAAAGTATCACCTATTGAGGGATTTTTCTTAGAGGGGTGTAGTTTCATTAAGAATAGTTTCTATAGAAAATAACAAGGTTGAACCCTTGACTCATGCCTTATCATAGCAAAAGTGTGAGTATTATGTGAGAGCTAGTGGTCTAAAGTTTGTTAGCAATTAGCTCTAGTGATAATGGGAGTCTGTTATATTTGGTTCCCTAGAACCAACTTCTATATACTTTATGATTACCTATATTCATTTTTTAATATTAATAAAATTATTATCACATTATTATTGTTCTTCTATATGAAATGTTATGTGATAATTTCCTAAGAGTAACTATCACAGTGAAAGGGTATAGAAGTTCTCCACTATAATGAATACTCATAAGTTCCATGTTATTATTCTTAAATATATGTTATATATCTAGAATATATCATTTTATGGGACACAACTATTATATTATATCATGGGTGTAGAATCATAAGACTTTGATGGACCTTCTCATGGTGTGCGGTCTTGATAATTTCCATTAAAGTAGATTATTAGAACGTGACCCGCTAGTAGGTCATCCACATTCATATGTGTCATTAGATGTTCCTATCTGTGGATGTGTGTATTGATACTTAGTATTTAGGAATATTATTAATGGATATTATTAGTCACATACTTTTATATATTAATGACAGTTATGATGACATATGTCAGCAGAAAAGTAAGATTTATTGGGTGCATCACATTTGATATTGTATTAATAAATAATGTGATAAAGGATTTGTCCCTTTCATTCATTGACATAATTTAATATCACTGGCTCTTTTTTGGGAATGAAATATCCTAAATAAATATATGTCCATGGTTTCCTATGGGAAGGTTCATTTATGAAAAGTGAAAGAAGGAGATATCTAGCACATAGGTTGATGCCACCGGTATGCAGCAAGCTTGATTAATGATATCATGATAAAGGGATTATATTAAACAATAAGTGTTTGTATGATGTTTTATGCCTTTGTGACATTAACTTATTTCTTTATAGGTGTCTTAGGGTGTTTTTAGATGCTAAACTTGGACTTTGGGTGGATCTTCCTAATGTCACTGAGAAAGAGGCCTAGAGGGTCACACGATAAGTGTATCTAGAACCTTAGTTAAATATTAAATATTATTTATTATTTAACATGTTAAATAAATTATATTTTTTGTACATGATTTAATAATTATTCATATTTACTTGATCATATATATTCATTCACTAGTTATTGGAGATATTATTGTTGAGTGGAATATTAAATAAATATTTATTTTTTATTTAGTGAATATAATATTTACTTATTTATTGGATAATAATGAATTTATAATTATTTAGTAAATAAATATTTATTATTTAAGGATTAATAAATATTTTGGAGTAATGGTAGATCAAGTTTAAAAGTTTGGTGAGAAATAATAGATATTAAATATTATTTGAATAAATTTTAAACAATTTATTCATTAAATAATATTTTATTGATTACCTAGTTTTTCATATGTCAAGAAATAATATTATTATTATTATAGGAATGGGGTTCTGTGGGGATTAAGGAAATAATAAGGGTGCATGTGAAATTATTATTTCCTAACTCTATCATTATTTATACCTAATTATTTTATTTTCAATTCTAATGCTAGCCATTTATTGGTTATACACAATGTCTCTAGAGAATCCTATCCAACCCTGGAAATATCATCTCCAAGAATGCTCTCAAGAACAGAGATCGTTCCTCCTCTATCACCCCTCTCTATTTTAAATGAATCAAGGAGATACCTTCTTTGAATCGATTATCAAGGTGATCATGGATGAACAACGCAAGTATTGGGATATTTCTCACTAGCACTTGGATATTTATGTGGCATCTCTTAGAGGTTTGTAGTGTATGTGTGGATCACTGATGGAGGGAATATACACTTCATTCCTATTACACAATTCTAGTATGACATAGAGGCATTAAAAGATTCATCAATTAAGAAAGAATTCATCGTAAGGTAATTCTTTAAATGCTTAAATTAATTATAATTTATTATGTGATGATCTTACATCTGGTTCTTCTATTCTCATATCAATTAATATTAGATTTAACTCGTTTTTTTTATTCATCACTTACATCTCAGATTAATCATTGATTATGAAAAAAAGTTGAGTTGGTCATGCCCTATCAGTTCTTTTGTTGTTCTCATAATCTTTAATACATATCAATATTAGCCTAAATGCTGAAGGTGGATCCACACACCTCTCGTAGGGTGGAAGCACTTATATATTCTCTCTTTTAGTTAATAACTCATAGAGTGGTACCTACACTTAGTCCTTATCACTAAATTAGTCATCATCGTGACCCTACCTCTATATCTTAGTTGGATGTCATTATAGAGGCATCCTGAAATTTAACAAGATGTACCATGGTTAGATGAGCATATCTGGGGAGATAAATCAAGTAGGACGTGGAATTAAAAGTCTCAGTCCTATATATTTCAGGATCCATTGATTTCCCTACAACCATTTTCTTAGCATTCCTAGTAGAAAAGAAAGTTATTAGAGTCCTAGTGCATAGATACATCATTCACCACACCATAACTAGGTTTCTGAACAGAGATCCAAAATTGAAACACCATACCACAATTACCCTAAGTTCCCAAACTAATCCTCACCACACATCTATCTCTAAGCACTATTCATAGGATAGAACCCCCACTTTGATACCACTATGTCATACCTAACCCATCAGGGGGCCACCTAGATTGGCAGTAAGTCAAACATGACACCCCAAACCCGCCTCCAATAGGATAGGGGCTAGATACTAGCGTTGGGTAGGTATATCTAATAAATGGATGTCCTTTCCCTAATTAAATTGTATGCATGAACATCTCCAAGTACATCAAAACTATGTAGGATAAAATATTATACTAACCCAAGAAGAAAAAATGCATGTAATAACCTCAAGAACAACCAAATTTCAACAATATATATACATATACACAAATTATGAAAGGTGAAAAATAAATGCCTATCCAAAAAAAAAGAGAGTACCAACCTAGAAACTGATGAGGAGGAAGGACCTACTCACAATATATGATATCAACCACCAACCTGTAACCACCATCATTAGGTACTGCTATGCTCTAGCAATATTAGGCCTGCCAAAGTCACCATCTAATTATATGTCTTCTGAATAAGATACAACATGTGAAGGAACAGCCCATATATGTTCAAGTATATATGAACCCAATAGGATGAATCAAAAACCAAAAGGGTGGGGGGAAATATAATACAACATCCAGCATAAATAATGAGATAAATAGAGGAAAAGAAACCCTACTATAGATATACTCATAAAGAAACCACAATCAAAGAGATATGAATCTAGATCTTCACATCTAGCTAAGAATCATGAGTCTGCCTACAACTAAATAAATACCATCTCTAAATTCAATCACCATGCGCGATGTAATGAGAGTCAAGATGGAGGACCCACACCTTGCTGATGGATACCACAGCCAATGGAGTACCAACACTAGTAGAGGTCCCACTCCCAACTGGAGAGAAATGAAAATGGAGTACCAACTATATAAGTAGAGGACCCAAACCCTATTAATGTGGATGAGTACCAAATCTATTAGTATATACAATATAGGTTACCTACAGCAAGGAAAACCCAATTATAAGGGGAGTACTGAACCCAAAATCACTTTGATGATCATACCTGATCCCTATCATTGTTCAAGAATCACTGGGAGAATAATCCCATTCAAGTCACATTTCATTGTATCTAAAGTTTCAAAAAAATTCCACCATAAAATCATACACAAAATTATTACCATAATTGACAAATTTCATATCCAAATCTGGGTCTTGAAGAAGGAGATACAAAAGAAAGAAAATTCTAGGAGAAGTATATGGTATGTCCCTTTGTGTACACGGATAGTACACACAAGTATATGCCAATTTGTATCCCACTTCCCCACATGGCATGTAAAAACTCATTTACATGAAATGTACTCAAATCCACGTGATGTGTGGGGCCACCCACAGCCCTAGGTGTGTTCACCCTAAACACGAACTGACTACCCCAGTAAATTCATGTGGTGTGTGGGCCCACCACATGGTTGTGTAATATTTAACTCAGGTGGAACCCCTAACCTCTACATAAAATAGGATACAATATGTTCGTTCCTTAGACTATATGGAGTGTATTCATGTTTTTTGATCCATACACAACTTCAAAATGGAATCTCATCAACTCTGTGGTCACCCCATGGGTGTTCTTAGTGGAATTGGCCATTGTGGATAATGGGTATAAATTCTTGGAACTCTTAAATAGCTATAAACATAGATATTAAATGGAATTTCCCTTAATATATGAGTATTAAATGAAACCCAAGGCACCTCTTAGGTGTTTGGTCCCCTTGTAATTGGAATTTCCCAAGTAGGAAATCACCTTGTTTCCCATGTCACCTTATAGTAACCCCATTAAACCTTATAAATAAATTTGTCATTCTTTGGTAAATTGATTGGGTTGAGTTAAATTAAATGGATAATTAATGATGGGTTTCCTTTTTTAAAATTGATTGAATGGATTGAATAAATGACTCATCAAGGATGGTGAGACCATGCCTTTTGCTTATGCACAACTAAAATTCTCATTGTGAATTAGAAATCCTTGGTGTAATTGAGATTGTCCTTTTAGTTACACGAGAGGTTAGGCCTCATGTCTTATATTATGAAAATGATTACGCCTTGATTATATATGGGTTAGATAAAAGATATAGATGGGATGTAATTCCCCATTCCAGTTATAATTATGAATATGCATTTATATAGACAAGGATATGATGGTAAGGGGTGTTGAGAATGGAGGAGAATCACATACCCTTACATATGGTTTTGAGTATGGAATCTCACACCAGTGATACTATATGGGTGTTGGGATTTATGCACCACATTACATGATTAAAGTGATGGCATGAAGGATTAATCACCATCCCAAGTTTCATGCATGATGTCTCACACTCTTCTTGGGATATAGGGAATGTACCCTATTTCTTGAGCTTATAGGCTCTTTGGATTGATCATGGATGTCTAATTTATGCCTTGATCTGGCCCCCAGTAGTATTCTAGGTATATGGCCACTTAAATCTCCATGTACTTGGTTCATATAGGTGGATGAAATATATATAATTTTACTATATATATATTAATACTACATATATATAGTAACTATTCAAAATTTCATTCCATCCATGAGTTGAAGTAGGTAGACCTTCCAGGTGTCCTTTAGAAACCTGAGCAGGCTGGTTATTTATGTAATATTCATTTTTAAATATTTAATATTCCAAGAACATTTTTTAGTTACAAATACTTCTTAGATTATATGTAGACATCGTTGGTGGTGGCCTACTGAGATTTTTATCTCACACCCAACCTAGGCTGCCTTTGGTACCCGAGAAGATAATATGTCGATAGGTATTGATAAGGGAAATCACCCTTCTATAGGATATTTATATTTACTTCTTATAGTTGTATCTTAGAAGCAGAGGACCAACCATTCACTCAAGATTCTAGTGGATCATTTTTTTCTCTTTTTATACTTTTTATATAGTAAGATTGTATGCTTGTCCCTTATTCTATTTGTGTATTAGCATGTTGTGCATACATGTATCATAAAATTCCTTAGAGGGTTTTGATTACTATATTTAATTTGTTTATTTATGTATGCTTCTGCATCTATTTACTTATTTTCTCCATTTATATGTGTTTATGTTACTGTTTTATGTTTATGGGTATTTTTGTTGTGATACGTTTTCATGAGGGTATAGTCTCCCCACTTTACTACCTTTGAAACCTATCTAATACTTATCAGCCTCCAGATTACATAGATGCACACTTGAGTCCATATAACCCACTGACCTGGGGGAATGATTTAGTGGATCCTAGGTTGGGATGTTACAGTTGTTTTGGGTTTTAGTGTTTTTTCTAGTTTTTAGGGTTTTTTTTTGTTTTTTTTTTTATTTTTTTATCATTTTTAGGGCTTTAAAGGGTTTTTATTTTTTTTAGTTGGTTTTAGGTTTTTTATGGGTTTTTTAGGTTTTTTAAGGTTTTAGGGGTCTTATGATTTTTAGGGGTTTTAGGGTTTTAGGTTCTTTTAGGGGTATTAGGGTTTTTATCGTTTTTAGTTATTTTAGGGGTTTAAGTGTTTTTAGGTTTTTAATATTTTCTTAAATTTTTTTAAGAATTTTAGGTTATTTTATGTTTTTAGGTATTTTTATGTATTTTTAGGTATTTTTCAGGATTTTTATGGGGTTTTAGGGTTTTTTAGGGTTTTTAACGTTTTTTAGTTTTCTAGGGGTTTTAAGTGTTTATAGGTTTTTATGGTTTTCATAGGTTTTTTCAGTTTATTTAGGTTATTTTAAGCCTTTAGGTATTTTTTCGTATTTTTATATTTTTAGTGTTTTTAGAGATTTTTAGGGTTTTTTTATTCTTTAGGGTTTCAGGGTTCTTTTGGTTTTTTTGGGCTTTTTTGGTTTTTTTCTATTTTTAAACGGTTTTAAGATTTTTTATAGTTTTTTAACATTTATAAGGTTTTAAATGGTTTTTATAGTACTTATTGGGGTTTTAGGGATTTTATGGGTTTTTAGGGTTTTTATGGTTTTTAGGGGTTTTAATGGGTTTTAGGGTCTTTTGTGGTTTTTTGTGTTTTTAGAATTTTTTTAGTTTTTTTAGGGGTTTTAATTGTTTTTAGGTTTTTATGTTTTTATTAGGTTTGTTAATGGTTTTTAAGGGTTTTTACATGTTTTTTTATTTTTTAGGATTTTAGAATTTTTATGGTTTTTAATTTTTTTTTTAATTTTGAGGGTTTTTAGTGTTTTTTGGGTTTTTAGGGATTTTTAGGGGTTTTAGAATTGTTTATATTTTTAAGGGTTTAAAGTGTTTATAGTATTTTTAAGGTTTTATTAGAGTTTTTTAGGGTTTTTAGTATTTTTTAAATTTTTAATAATTTTTAGGGATTGAATAGGATTTTTAAGGATTTTTGGGATTTTGAGTGTTTTTTTGGGGGGTTAGGGGTTTTAGGATTTTTATGGTTTTTTGGGGGTTTTAGTGTTTTTTTTTATTTGAGTTTTTGTGGGTTTTTAAGGATTTTAGTGTTTTTTATCATTTTTGGGGGGTTAAAGGGTTTATAGTTTTTTTAGTCGTTTTATAGGGTTTTAATAGGGTTTTAGCGTGTTTTAAAGTTTTAGGGTTTTTTATGGGTTTTAGTGGTTTTAGGGGTTTTAGGGTTTTTAAGAAATTTTTTGGGTTTTTAGTGTTTTTTAGATTTTTTAGTGGTTTTAAGTGTTTCTAGGTTTTTAAACTTTTTAATGGTTTTTCATGCATTTTTGGGTTTTTTAAGATTCTGCTGATTTTTTGAAATTTTTTATGAATTTTTATTTTTTTTAGGGTTTTTATGGATTTTTAGGGGTTTTATAGTTTTTTTACGGATTTTAGTGGGTTTTAATGTTTTAGTATTTTTAGGTTTTTAAGGTTTTCTTAAGGTTTTTCACAATTTTTAAAGAATTTTTTTTTTATTAGGGATTTTTATGAATTTTTTAGTATTTTTATGTTTTCTGGGGCTATTATGGATTTTGGGGGCTTTTAGGGTTTTTTAGGGTTTAAGGGTTTTTATGGTTTTCTTGAATATTTTAAGGTTTTTATGGTTTTTTAGATTATTTTAATGTTTTTATAGGTTTAAAATACTTTTATATTTTTTAGAGAGTTGTTCGAGGGTTTATGGTTTTTTAGGGTTTTTAATGTTTTTTAGGTTTTTGGGGGTTTTATGTGTTTTGGGTTTTTATGGTTTTCATAGGGTTTATCAGGGTTTTTAATGGTTTTAATTTTTAAAGGGATTTTTAGTATTTTTCTATTCTTTAGTGTTTTAGGGATTTTCAAGGTTTTTAGTTTTTTTACGGATTTTAGAATTTTTTATGGTTTTTAGGTTTTTTATGGTTTTTAGTGTTGTTAAGGTCTTTTAGGGGTTTAAAATGTTTTTAGAGTTTTATGGTTTTCTTTGGGGTTTTCAGGGTCTTTATGGTCTTTTATGATTCTAGGGATTTTTAGGGATATTTTAGTATTTTTATGTTTTTTTGTGTTTTTAGTGATATTTAGGGTTTTATGGCATTTTAGGGTTTTTTTGGATTTTTGGGGTTTTATGGATTTTTGGTTTTTAGGGTTTTTTAAGTTTTTTAGAAGTTTTAAGGTTTTTTAGATTTTTAATGTTTTCAGGGGTTTATAGGGTTTAAAGAGTTTTATATGGTTTTTTAGGGTTTTATAGGTTTTTTGGTATTTTAAGGTTTTTAGGGTTTTCATGTTGTTAGAGTTTTTTAGGGTTTTTTAATGTTTTTATTGTTTTTAGGTTTTTAAGGGTTTAAAGTATTTTTGGTTTTTTAGGGTTTTCTTAGGGGTTTTTAGGGGGTTTAGGGTTTTTTACGTTTTTAGGGATTTTTAATGTTTTTTTACTATTTTATGGTTTTTATGGTTTTTATGGTTTTTATGGTTTTTAGTGATTTTGATCATTTTACAGGTTTTTAGGGTTTTTTAGGTTTTTTAGGGTTTTAATATTTTTTATATTTTTAATGTTTTCTTAGGGTTTTTTAGGGTTTTTAGGGTTTTTACGTTTTTACATATTTTTAGGTATTTTCAGGATTTTTGTGTTTTTTAGGGTTCTTAAGTATTTTGAGGGTTTTTTGGGTTTTTAATGGTTTTTGGGTTTTTTAGTTATTTTTGGGTTTTTAAGGTTTTTTTGACTTATTAGGGGTTTTAATGTTTTTTAGATTTTTTTTAACATTTTTACGGGATTAAAGGGTTTTTATAATTTTTTAGTGTTTTTTAGGTTTTTATGGGTTTTAAGGATTTTAATGTTTTTAGTGTTTTTTCTTTTTTAGGGGTTGTCATTATTTTAGTGATTTTAGGTTTTTTAGGGTTTTTTGTGTTTTTTAGTTTTTTATGGGTTTTATATTTTTTTGTATTTTTATGGTTTTCTTAGGTTTTTTTAGGGTTTTTAGGGTTTTTTAGTTTTTTAGGGATTTTTAGAGATTTTATCATTTTTAGTGTTTTTAGGTATTTTGATGGGTTTTATGGTTTTTTAGGGTTTTAGGGTTTTTTAGGGTTTTTAGGATTTATTAAGTATTTTAAGGGTTTTAAATGTTTTAATTTTTTATGGTTTTCTTAGATTTTTAGGGTTTTAGTTTTTTATATTTTTCTAGGGATTTTTATGGATTTTTTTTTGGTATTTTTATGCTTTTTAGGGTTTTTTGAGTTTTTAGAGTTTTAAGGTTTTTTAATGTTATTAGGGGTCTGAATGGTTTTTAGTGGGTTTTAGGGTTTTATGAGTTTTTATGGTTTTTAGGTGTTTTTATGGGTCTTTTAGGGGTTTCAAGTGTTTTTATGTTTTTAAGGTTTTCTTAGGGTTTCTCAGGGTTTTTAGAGTTTTTTAGGTTTTTAGGGATAATTAGGGATTTTTTATGATTTTTATTATTTTTTACAATTTTTAGGGATTTTGAGAGTTTTGGGGGGTTTTAGGGTTTTAAAGGTTTTTTATAGTTTTTTTAGCATTTTTCTAGGTTTTAAGGGTTTTTAAGTTTGTAGGATTTTAAGGTTTTCTTAATAATTCTTAGGGTTTTTAGGTTTTTAAGGATTTTTTTGTCATTTTTAGGATTTGTATGGTTGTTTAGGGGTTTTGGGGGGGTTTAGGGTATTTAGGTGGTTTATGTTTCTTTTGGGTTTCTAGGGGATTTTTTTAGTTTTTTAGGGTTTTATGGTTTCTTAGAGTATTTTAATGGTTTTAGGGTTTTAAAGGGGTTTTAGATATTTTAGTTGTTTTAAGGGTTTATTTGAGTTTTTATGATTTTTTATGATATTAAGGGTTTTATGGTATTTAGAGTTTTAGGGTTTTTATCATTTTCTAGGGGGTTTTAGTGTTTCTAGTTTTTTAAGGGATTTTTAGGGTTTTCAATATATTTAGGATTTTTTACTTTTTTAGGAATTTTCAAGGCCTTTTTAGGATTTTTATAATTTTTTAGGGATCTTGAGGAGTTTTAGGGTTTTATTGTTTTTTTGGGGGGGGGGTTTTGTTTTTAGTTTTTTTTTGATTTTTATAGTTTTTTAACATTTTTAAGGGTTTAAAGGGTTTTCAGTGTTTTTATTAGTATTTTATGGTTTTTATGGGTTTTTAGTTTTTTAAATATTTTTAGGGGTTTTATGGTTTTTATCTTTTGTAAAGTTTTTTTGGGGTTTAAAGTGTTTTTAGGTTTTTAAAGAGTTTATAGGGTCTTTTAGGGTTTTTAGGATTAGTTTTTGTTTTTAAGTATTTGTATGTATTTTTAGGATTTTAGGGTTTTTAGGGTTTCTAGGTATTTTGATTGCACGTAGGGTTTTTTAAGGTTTTACGGTTTTTGGGGTTTTTAGGGTTTTTTTGAGTTTTTTAGGGTTTTTTAGTGGTTTTAAGGTTTTTATAAAAAAAATTAACAATTTTAGGGGTCTAAAGGATTCTTAGAGTTTTTAGTGTTTTTTAGGGATTTTGTGGGTATTTAAAGGATTTTAGGGGTTTTATCGATTTTTTGGATTTTAGTGTTTTTAGCGTTTCTTAGGGTTTTCAGCATTTTTAGGTTTTTTGGGGGTTTAGGTGTTGTTTAGGTTTTCTTAGGGTTATTCAGGGTTTTTAGGGGTCTTTTAATTTTTATGTATTTTTAGGACTTTTTTAGGATTTTTGTGCGTTTTTATGGACTTTTAAGGGTTTTACAATTTTTTAGGGGATTTTTGGTTTTTTTGGTTATTAGGTTTTTTTTTGAGTTTTTAGGGTTCTTATGTTTTGTATATTTTTTAACATTTTTAGGGGTTTAAAGGTTTTTTAAGTTTTTTCCTATTTTTTAGGGTTTTTATGGGGTTTTGGGGGTTTAAATGGATTTAATGGATTTTATAGGTTTTAGGGTTTTTTAAGGTTTTTAGGGTTTTTATGGTTTTTTAGCATTTTTTAGGTTTTTATGGGTTTTGAGTGTTTTTAGGTTTTTAAGGTTTTATTTGGGTTTCTCAAGGTTTTTTAGGTTTTTTATCTTTTTAGGGATTTTTACGGATTTTTTAGGATTTTTATGGATTTTAAGGGTTTTAGAGATTTCAAAGGTTTTAAGGATTTTTAAGGTTTTAGAGTTTTTAGGGATTTTAGCATTTTTTTTAAGTTTTCAAGGATTTTAGCATTTTTTTTTAAGTTTTCAGGGATTTTAAGTTTTTTTAGTGGTTTAAGGTTTTCTAACTATTTTTCATGGTTTTTTTAGTTTTTTCTGTTTTTTTGGATTTTTAGGATTCATTATTATTTCTATGGTTTTTTAGGTTTTTTTGGGATTCTGAGGATTTTTAGGGAAAGTGAGGTGTAAGGAAAGGCTTTTCCAGACACCAAAAAAATTATTTGAGAAAGAGAAGCAACAGAGAATGGAGGGGAAGAGCCAAACAACCCATACCCAAAGACAATCCCAAAAAAAGAAAACAAAGAAAGAAAAAGACACAACAAACCAAACATAGAACTAGATTCAGCACCACAAAGACACAAACACCAACCTCCAACAGCCCCAAAGACAATCACCGTCGCATCATTCATCAGTAAGCATCATCATCACCCTCTAGAAATCAGAAACTAGCAACTAGCAGTGCAAAATACCAAAATCACCAACCATAACAAATCACCAACAGCATCATCCATTATCCCAAGAAACCAATAGCAGTCAATAACGCCTTCACCACTGCCAAATAACCACCCAAATTTACATCCAAATAACCAATACCCCAACAATGCCAACACTAAACCTAGAATCATCCTATAGAAGAAATGAAAAGAAGGGCCTCCCCCTAGGAGCCGCTGGAGCCGACCCCAAGCTGACCGGAGTAGGCCAGAACTGATGTCAAACCGAGATGAAGTCGAGCTGGGATCCTAGAGCCGGAAGGAAAAACCATCATTGAAAATGACAGGGCTGACACCGAGAACACCACAGTAGCAACTATATCTCTAGGTGAAGGACCATGAGGACCAACACAGCTGGAAACAAGCAACCCAGAGCCAATGATGAGTGCACGGTAGCCAAAACAAGAACCCTAGGATAGGGGAATGCCAAATCCAGCACCAAGAGCACCAAAACCGATATCAATATCACAAAGCCTCAAAGAGATCTAGGATCTGTAAAGGACAACATCGAGCTGGTTTAAAGGGTTTTAGAGCTTTTAGTGGTTTTCTAGGGTTTTTATGATTTTTTAAGGTTTTTATGGGTTTTATGGTTTTTATTGTTTTTTAAGGTTCTTATAATTTTTTAGGGTTTTTAAGTGTTTTTAGTTTTTTTAGTTTTTTAGGGTTTTCTTAGGGGTTTTCAAGGTTTTTAGGGTTTTTTTCATTTTTAGAGATTTTTAGGGCTTTTAGTTTTTTTTTGGGTTTTTTAGGATTTTGAGGTTTTTATGGTTTTTATGGTTTTTATGGTTTTTATGGTTTTTAATGTTTTTTAGTTTTTTAGTGGTTTTTTCAGTGTTTTAGGGGTTTTAATATCTTTTAGAGTTTTTTAATGTTTTTAGGGATTTAAAGTGTTTTTATACTTTTTACTATTTTTTAGGGTTTTTTAAGGTTTTAGGTGTTTTATGATTTTTAGAATTTTTATGGGCTTTAACATCTTTTAGGGTTTTTAGAATTTTTTGTTTTTTAAGGGTTTTATATGGTTTTAGGTTTTTAAGTTTTTCACAGGGGTTTTCAATGTTTTTAGGAGTTTTTATGTTTTTAAGGATTTTAGGTATTTTTTAGGTTTTTTATGGTTTTTAGGGTTTTTAGGGATTTTGATGCTTTTTAGGGTTTTTTAGGGATTCTAGTGGTTTTAGGGTTTTATAACTTTTTAAGTTTTCTAATGGTTTTAAGTTTTTTTAGGTTCTTAAGGTCTTCTTAGGGGTTTTCAGGTTTTTTATGGTTTTTTATGGTTTTTTAAATATTTAGCGATTTTTAGGGATTTTTTAGGTTTTTTATGATTTTTTAGGGTTTTGTGGATTTTGAGAGATTCTAGGGTTTTTAGGGGTTTTGGAAGTTTTTTAGGGTTTTAAGGTTTTTAGAGTTTTTTATTATTTTTTTGGGTTTAATGAGTTTTTATAATTTTTAGTGGTTTTTCAAGGTTTCATGTGTTCTTAGAGTATTTAATGTTTTTAGGTATTTTATGGTTTTTAGAGGTTTTAGTGTTTGTAGGGTCTTTTAGGGTTTTTATGGTTTTTATATTTTTTAGGTTTTTGAGGGTTTTTAATTGTTTTTAGGCTTTAAAGATTTTATTATGGTTTTCTAGGGATTTTAAGGGATTTTACATTTTTTTTAAAAAAATAGGGATTTTTTAGTATTTTTGTGGGTTTCTACAGTTTTAGGGATCTTTTTGGGTTTTATGTTTTTTAGGGTTTTTAGGGTTTTTAGGTTTTTTAGTTTTTTTTAGGATCTTCAAGGGTTTTGAGTGTTTTTAGGTTTTTAAGGTTATCTTATGTTTTTTCAGGGTTTTTTGGGTTTTTTAAGTTTTTGGTATTTTTAGGGATTTTTAGTATTTTTATGGTTTTTAGGGTTTTATGGATTTGGGGGGTTTTAGTGTTTTTAGGGTTTTTATTGATTTTTTGGGTTTTAATGGTTTTTTAAAATTTTTAGGGCTTCTAATGTTTTTAAAGTTTTTTAAAGTTTTAGGGGTTTAAAGGGTTTTAGAGTATCTATTGGTTTTATGGGTTTTATAGGTTTTTATAGTTTTTATAGTTTTTAGGGGATTTTAGGGATTTTAGGGTCTTTTTGGTTTTTTAGAGTTTTTAGTGATTTTTAGGTTTTGTAGGGGTTTTAAGTGTTTTTATGTTTTTAAGATTTTCTTAGGATTTAATGGTTTCTATGGTTTTTTATGTTTTTATGTATTTTTAGGGATTTTCTAGGACTTCGATATTTTGTAGGGTTTTCAGGGATTTTCAGGATTTTATTCTTTTTTAGGGTTTTTAGGGGTTTTTGTGATTTTAGTTTTTTTATTTAAGTGTTTTTAGTTTTTTAAGGTTTTATTAGGGGTTTTTTAGGTTTTTAAGGTTTTTTATGTTTTAGGTAATTTATATATTTTTTAGGAATTTTATGGTTTTCTAAGGTTTTTATAAATTTTGAGGGTTTTTAGGGTTCTAGGTTTTTATGGTTTTGGGGGGTTTTAGATTTTTTTTTTGAGTTTTTTATTGTTTTAAGGTTTTTTAGAGTTTTTTAAAAAATTTATGGGTTTAAAGGGGTTATAGTGTTTTTAGTGGTTTTTAGGATTTTTATGGGTTTTAGGGTTTTTTACAGTTTTTTAAGGTTTTATGGGTCTTTATATTTTTTAGGGTTTTTTAGGGTGTTTTTAGTGTTTTTAGCATTTTTTAGGTTTTTTAAGGGTTTTAAGTGTTTTTAGGTTCATAATATTTTCTTAATGTTTTTCTATGTTTTATGGTTTTTATGATTTTAGGTAATCTTAAAGTTTTTTAGGGTTTTTATGGGTTTTTATGGATTTTGAGGGTTTGGGGGGTTTTCTTGGTTTTTAGGGGATTTAGTGTTTTATAGGTTTTTAGGGGAGTTTTAGTGGTTTTAGGTTTTTAATATTTTTAGTATTTTTTTTGGGTTTGGGGTATTTTTAAAAAAAAATTAGGGATTTTTAGGGATATTTAAATATATTTATTTTTTTAAGGGATTCTAGTGGTTTTTAGGGTTTTTAGGGGTTTTATGGGTTTTAGGGTTTTTATGGGTCTTTTGATTTTTAGGGTTTTTTAAGTTCTTCAGGGTTTTAAAGGATTTTAGAGTTTTTTAACATTTTTTAGGGGTTTTTATGGTTTTTAGAGTTTCCAGTGGGTTTTTATGATTTTTATGGGGTTTTAGGTTTTTTAACGATTTTAGGGGTTTTAGGGTTTTAGGGTTTTTTACGGTTTTTCGGGTTTTAAGCATTTTTTAGGTTTTTAGTGGTTTCAAGTGTTTTGGGTTTTTAAGGTTTTTTTGGGATTTTCATGGTTTTTTGGGTGTTTAACATTTTTAGTTATTTTTATAGTTTTTTATATTTTCTAGTCTTTTTTAGGGATTTTAAGGATTTTTAGGGTTTTTAGGGTTTTTTAGGGTTTTAGAGTATTTATGGTTTTTTGGGGGTTTAGGTTTTTATTGATTTTTTTGGGGTTTTATGGTTTTTTAGTGTTTTTAACATTTTTAGAGTTTTAAAGGGTTTTTAAAATTTTTTAGTGGTTTTGGGTTTTTTAAGGGTTTTAGGGTTTTTAAAGGTTTTTAGGGGTTTTATGGTTTGTAGATTTTTTTTTAGTTTTTATCATTTTTTAGGTTTTTTATAGGTTTTAAGTTTTTAAGTTTTTAAGGTTTTATTAGGGTTTTTCATGGTTTTTAGGGGTTTTTACATTTATAGGGTTTTTTAGATTTTTTTTAGGATTTTTATGGATTTTTATTGATTTTAGGGATTTTTAGGGGTTTTAGGGTTTTTAGGGTTTTTATAGTTTTTTTTAGTTTTTAGGGGGTTTTCATTGCTGGAAACTTAGTCTATACCAATGATTTCAAACCATTGGTATACCCTATACCACATTTTTCCAAACTTTTGGGTGTTATGGCATGGGTATAGGCCTATACCAACAGTTATTCATCAACCATTGGTATAGGCCACAGGAAATTGCACTATACTATTGGATTGTTGATAACCATTGGTATAGATATCTACCAATGGTTTTTCAACTGTTGATATATATCATGAGCCTTAAAATTATACCAATAGTTTAAAAACCTTTGGTATAGAGTTCTACCAACTGTTATTTGATAACCGTTGGTATAGATGAGCCTTAAAACTATACCAACGATTTATAAACCATTGGTATAGAGTTTGGGGAAATTATAGATATCAAACCAACACTCTTTTTTTCCAAATAACCTCCAACATTCCATACAATAGCCTCACCTTATTTTCAAAAAGCATAAATATATGCAAAAAACACTACAATACCATATACATAATTTAAAAAACTAATAAAACACCTGAAAATACACTACAATACAATGTACATAATTCAAAAAAACAAATGTGGACAATATACTGAATACTATATGATGATTTTAAATGTTTAGATTTCATTTATAACCAATTATTTATGTTATCATTATGAAAAAAAATACCACACTGGAAAGCACAACATGCCACTTAAGCTAAAATTTTATACCTATCCATGGAAAGTGCAACATTCTTGACACATATAAAGTTTCTAAATTTAAATTACATTGTACATTTTTTTCATATTTGATTATTCAACTGTGGTACATATATTCATTTGTTTAGAAAAATTATCTTTTGATCATAATCATACAAGTATGGAAAAATAATAAAACTCAACATAAATGTAAATAGTATTATTTAAACTCAATGGGAACAATACAATATTCTTCTATAGTCATTCACTATGGTCAATTAACAGTTTTAACTATTTTGGTGAGACATTTATTTTAATAATTAACATTAATTATATATATATGTGTGTGTGGGGAAGTCTGGTAATATACATCCAAACTATAATCAATCCATTTCAACCTTGAAAGGTAGGGATATAATTCAATAATAGAACCTCTAAAAGTTTTCCATAATTGTAATTTTATTGAATGAGTGGTGTAGAGTGTTAAAATGTGTTACTTGTAAATAGGAATCATTTGGGTGGTTTAATCGCACAGTGTCTGTTCATCACAGAATCACCATCATTACTCAATGTGGTGCATGAGCTACTCAAAAAAACATGATATAGCCAATGAAAATAACCGGAGCCACCCAATGTAATGCACTTAATGAGCTACACAATATAGCACATGAGCTAGCTAGTAAGACTCCCCCCATTTCATGACTACGTGTAAAATTATTAAATATTGAGATAAAATAAGGAATGAGATCATGAATATTATCTTAAATACATATATGAATTTTATGATTTTATAATGAGTGTATGGAGATCTATTCTAGGTTTTGGGGTTATAAATGTAATGAAAGAGATAGAATTAAAGAAGGTTCTAGAAAAATAGGCCTTGCATATACTCTATGTCATGCTATGGAACTTGTTTGACACATGGAATACATGTAAAACCTTATGCAAATATAATATTATAATGATAATTTTTTTGAGGAATTACATGGAGATAAATGCACATGTATAACTTTCTGAGATATCATCATAATAGTAGAAAACAGAAATTAGATTTGAAAAAGAATGAAAATTTATTTTAACCATGGAGAAATCATATACATGAATAAATATACATTTTAGATAAGAAAAATAATAATGAATATTGAATTAGGTACATTTCATTGTGAATGGAAACATAAAAGAAATAGTATTAAATGAATAAAACATTACAAAATGTCTACACAGAAGCCTTTGTTTCTAAAAAAAGGTTGAATTATATAACAACTGAACCTATTTTTTAACAGTATTTGGTGAAGGCTACCAGTAGTGGTGTCAGTCGTTGCTACAGTGGAGCCCCTATTCTGGATATTAGGTTCACAGTGTTGTGGATGCCTATAGTAGTTAGTATTGGTGAGTAAAAAAACTAAGAAATCTATTGTGGACAGAGGATAGTCATCAAAAATAAAAAAAATTGTAAAAAAATCTTAGTTAAATTTTTTTATAAACTCTAATAAAAGTAGAGTTTGTAGTGAAATATAAATTTAAAAGGTAATTTTAAAATAATAGAATCATTCAGGTTTTTCTGTTACCTTATAATGGCATCACAAAGTTTCTGTCAATTTTTTCAGTATTTTCCTTTATGTTTTACTTCAAATGAGGATACAGTTCATTGGCATGGATTGATGTTCCCACAGAGTCTCAAGACATTGTATCATTTTATTGGACCTCATCATCATTAGCATCAAACTCAGTCAACATATTTTTCTACATAAATATTTGACTTTAATGAATACGTAAAAAATAATAGTGAAAACTGAAATCATTGAAGTATAAATTTATCGTTTAACAGTTTCCAATTAAGAAGAAAAAATTCATTGTATCTTATAATTATATAAAAATGAAAATTAAATCAACAAATGTAGCATTGTAAGTTCCAATAATTTCATGAAATTAATATTCAATGAAGATAAAAAGCATAAACCTGAGTAAATGAAATATTTGTAGTTGTTGTAACAATTATAGATTTAGTGTTACAACTAAATAAAAAAGTTCTAGTTCTTTCATATCCATATCATGCAAGGATAAAACGAATATTAAAATAAATTGGTCTTTGTTTTCTAATAAATTAAAATGGGAAAAGTAAAAACAATAGCACCTGGTTATTTTTAATGGTAATACTAACTCATGAAGATTCACTACTATAAATTGGTGACCTAACCCATAGCCTGAATGACCTGATTATAAACGATTTTTATATTATGTAGTTATTTATTATTTATTATTTATTATTTATTATTTATTATTTATTATTTATTATTTATTATTTATTATTTATGATTTATGATTTTTATGATTTTTTTTAATATGTCTATATAAGTTTATATCAGGTCAGGTTGGGTTTTCAGACCAAATCTAGGAAAAACATCAAACACAAACCATGATAAAATGTTGCATACTATGATGGCTTTTAAAAATAACATGATACATGCTATTCTAGGTTCAAGACTCGTTTTTTTCAAGTTTTATCAAGTTAGGTCCAACCAGGAAAGTCTGAACCATGTACAGGTCTATTTAGCATAACTTTAGACCAATATCTTAACACGTCTTATCATCATGCGAAAAAGGCTCAGGCATCATTCATTCCCCAATTATGTACATGTTTTACTAGGCCAGGCCTAACCCATGTACAGGTCTTCTTATCAAAGAATTAGACAAAGTTTGACATATCTTATCATGCCAAAATGCTATTAAGAGTGGAGTGTGATAATTTCAAACCAAATAAAAATTCAAGCCTTGATTTCATATATTTGGAGTTGGCTATATAGAACCAAAATAAGAAATTTTATCATGTAATTGGCATGAATTTTCAATACCAAAAATTCCTAAGGCTACACTAAATTCTCTCCATCCATAATATGTATGTATTCCCACTAACTTGCAAGCAGTTGTTACTCAGGACTTCCTAACCATTAATAAATCAATCATCCCCCTGGGAACTAATATGTCTCATTATCTACATATCCCTCAATTGTCCCTAGGGACTCATCTTATCTATCCCACTTGTTCTAGCTATGTCCATTAAAATGATCCTGGACATTAGGATAAAAGGGTGGTACCAGATTTAAAAGAACATGTGCATGGATTGATATGAGAAATTTAAATAATGGTGAAATTACATAAGACTAAATCCAAAGGTTAATATATTAATCCAGTAATGAGGGAAAATAAATAAAATAGTTTAAAATCAATGATCCTACCATCTGGATGTTTCCAAGGCATTGGGTTCTCCAGGATCAAACCAGACAGACATGACGCTATCATTTCCCCATTCAAATTTCTACACTGGCTCAAACCTATTTATGGAAATCATATTGAGAATTTTAAATTTAAAATCAAGAAGCATCATTGTTTAAGAATAAAAAAATATTCATTATAAAATTAACAAAAAAACATCACCGGTCCCAGCCCTAGGTAAAACCAAAAAAACAGAGTCTATATCAAACCTATTATGATCCCAAATGTCCACTTGACCACAAGTAATGGAAAATAATTTTATCTTCCCACTGATATGTTAGGTCAGATAGGGTAATGGCAGATGTTCTAGAGGGGTGTTAATAGACAATATTAAAAAATTTAATCAAATGAATTGATTAAATAAATTAATTATCAAAGTTAATTATTAAGGTTAATTAGCAATGGAAAATGTAAATAACACAAGGATGTTTTTTATAGTAGTTCGGTCCAAAGTGGGCCTACTCTACTCTTATACCTCACTAATCAGTGATAGATACATGTGAACTAAAAAATGATTTTTTAAGGGTGAATCATAACCCAATTATAAAATCCTTTTCTAATGGAGGGATAACCACGACACTAAATTTTGTGTGGGGAGTCACAAACCTTACAACCTAACTTTAGAAACTGGGATTCACAACCCAAGGATCCTAACTTTAGAATTCGGGAGTCACAACCCAAGGAAAAAGAATAAAAAAATAATACTTTTGTGTGAAAAATCATAAACAGAAAAATAAAGTGTGTGTGAGAGATGGGAAGTAGTGTTACAGACTCAGAACCAGATAAAAGAGAAGATAAAATTTTAAGCACATATACTGGTTTTTAAGTTTTATATTAGCACGTATCTTCAATGTAATTGTAGTCTAAGCATAATTAATTTGGTACTTTAGGGAATGAGCATGTGGTGAAGCAAAGTGTCATAGGACGTTTCAAATGCACAGCAGGTTCAAATTTCACAGCACTTTCTCTTTCTTATTATAATTGTCCTTTTTTACCTGTAATAGAGAATGATATATATAGAGAATAAAATATATAGCAGGTGTAGTAACTCTTCTTCCTTTGGATATTCAAAATTAATTGAGTTAAGATATCCCAAAAATATCTCCATGAAAATAGCAGCACTGTTGCTTCCTTATTCCTATAGAATAAATATCTAATAAAGGAATTCAAAATATTTTGAATAAGTCTTCCAATAAAATCTCCAAAATAATAAAATCATTGAATGATTTAAAACTGCATTTTAAATCCATTTAAAATTTTTTAATCATATTCAAAATAGTTCCTAAAAACTAGCAGCAGATTCTAAAATTAAATTCAAACATTTGAATTTAAACAAATATGAAATGTCCAAATTTATTTGTAAAAGACGTTGAGAAACTTTATTAATATTTCTCTCTAAATATAGAAACAAAAATATTAAAAACACTTTGATTATGATCCTTATATTTAATGAGAATTTTAAAAAAAATTGTTAAAAATCATCTATATATTTGCAGAAAATCAATTTTTTTAAAAAAATCCATAGAATGAACAGTAACTTCGGAATGAACAGTAACTTCAGAGTGAATAGTAACTTCAGAATTAATAGTAACGTAAGGTTTCCAAACCATACTTTTTGAAATAAACAGTAAAGTAACGTAGGGATGATGATCTCTAAAGTAACGTAGGGTATAAACTGTAACATAACATAGGGATGATGAATAGTAATGTAACGTAGGGTATGAACAGTAACTTATGGTTGTCAAACCATACTTTTCGGAATGAACAGTAACATAACATAGGGTATGAACAGTAAAGTAACATAGGGTAGGAACAATAAACCATAATTTTTTGAAATAAATATTAAACCATACTTTTGTGAAATAAACAGTAAACCATACTTTCGTGAAAAAATCTGGACAGAATATTTTGACAAACTTCAATGAATTTTTAAGGGCTTGTAATAGCAGATTCAGACTTTGGTCAAAACTAATGATTTTTATAAAAAATTATTATCTTTCCAAAAAAATAACCAATTAAAACCGATAACTACAGATCCCAAAACCATTAAAAAATAGAAGCAAAACAATTCTGGAAAAACTGCTACTAAAAAAATCATAGTATAATTTCAAGTAATTAAAAGTTCATTCAAAATATTTTTTTGGACTTTGATGTAAACTAATGAAATCAAGATAAACATTTTATCTTTCCATATAATCAGGTTTCATGCAAATATGATCACTGTATAAGTTGTATTAAAATAAATACATAAATGTTTTAAAACAGTGAAATATAGAATTTCTAAAACCATAGTAGCAACTTCATTGTATTTTTAGAGCATTTTCAAACCTCCTCATTAAATAATAAACTATAGATAAATATCTTATCTTTCCAACGTGATAATAATAAAAAAAATCCAAATAACATAAATTAATATATTATTAAAATATAGATTAAAAGTAATCAAACAAAATCATATTAAATCAAATTAAAGGAAATATGCACATGCACAAACAATCTCCCCCGTTTTGTTTGATTACAAAACCAAAACATTTAAACCATAAATGAATTTTTAAAATGATTAAAACCAAATTATTTCTCCCCAAAACTTCTCTCCAAAACTTATACCCCTTTTTTTAAATAAACAAAAAGTGAAAACATGCTCCCCCTAAACAAATGTAGTAAATAAAATTTAAAATTCCAACATAATAAGAGAAAATTTAATTTTCTCAAACTAAGAAGAGTCTAAAGGATTTGTAAAAATGTCTGCAAGCTGATTTTTAGAAGGATAAATTCTAAAACAATATCACACTTGTTTACATGATCTCAAATAAAATGAAATCTAAGATCAATATGTTTTGTTCTAGAATGTTGTAAGGGGTTTTTAGAAATAGAAATTGCAAATGCATTATCACAATAAATAGGTAGTTTGTCAAGATAAACACCAAAATCACATAAGTTTTTCTTAATCCATAAAATTTGAGCACAAATACTAGAAGCAGAGATATACTCATCTTCTATAGTAGACAAAGAAATAGATAATTGTTTCTTATATGACCTGGAAATTAAACATTTTCCCAGAAAATGACACATACCTGATGTGTTTTTCGGTCAATTCTATAGCCTCCAAAATCAGAATCAGAATAAGATGTTAAATCAAAATAGTTATATTTTGCATAAAATAAACCAGAATCAACAGTTCCTTTAATATATCTAATTATTCTTTTTACATTTTTAATATGACTTTATTTAGGATCAGCTTGAAATCTAGCACATAAACAAACAATAAAAATTATGTCAGGTCTAGATGTAGTTAAATATTGCAAGATACTTATCATACCTCTATAAACTATAAAATAAACTGATTTACCAGATGCATCACTGTCTAATTTAAAATTAGTACCCATAGAAGTTTTCATGGATTTAGAGGAATCAAGACCAATCGTTTAAATAAATCTTTAGCATACTTATATTGATTAAGAAAAATTTCATCTTCCCTTTGAGAAATTTGAATTCCAAGAAATAACTTTAATTCTCCCATCAAACTCATGTCAAATTCAAAATACATCAATGAAGAAAAATCATTACAAAATATTTCACTAGATGATCCAAAAACTATATCATCAACATAGATCTGAATAATTAAAATATCATCAGAAGATCTTTTAATAAAAACAGTTGAATCAATATTTCCTTTCTTGAAATCATATTTTAATAAAAATAAAGAAAATCTTTCATACCAAGGACGAGGTGCTTGTTTAAGACCGTATAAAGCTTTAGATAATTTAAAAATGTGGTTGGGAATTTTTTCATTTTCGAAACCAAGGGGTTGAGAAACATAAACTTCTTCAGTAATAAAACTATTTAAGAAACCAGTTTTTACATCCATTTAATATAATTTAAAACCTTGAAAACATAAAAAATCCAAAAAAAATATAATTGCCTATAACCTGTTAACATGTGCAAATTAATCTTCAAAGTATATACCTTCTTCTTGAGAGTATCCTTGAGAAAAAAGTCTGGATTTTTTTTTGACAATCTATCCAGATTCATCCAGCTTGTTTCTAAAGATCCACTTAGTTCCAATTACTTGCTTATCTTTAGGCAATTCTACTAAAGTCCAAATATTATTTCTAACAAACTGATTTAATTATTCTTTCATGGAAACAATCTAGTTTTCATTTTTAAAGCATCATTAAAATTAATAGGAACAAAATCAGAAATAAAAGCATAATTGGCACAATAATTTAAGATAGAATTTTTGGTTTTGACACCAGAATCAACATTGAAAATTACATTTTCAACAGGATGATCTTTGTGAATCTTCCTTGATCTTGGATTAGGTTGAGAAGGAGTATGCTCCCCTTTAATTAATTCATTCTTATCTTGAGGAATATCTTCACCAAAATTAAAATCTCTAAACTCATCATCAATAGCATTAGAATCAGAATTCATTTTAACATTAATTTCATCAAACATAACATGAACATATTCTTCAATAACCATCGTTCTTTTATTATAAACTCTATAAGCTTTACTATTATTAGAATAACCAAGAAAAATACCTTCATCACTTTTAGCATCAAATTTATCTAAATTATCCTTTTAATTTAAAATAAACACTTTACAGCCAAAAACTCTAAAATAACCAATTTTAGGATTTTTATTTTTGAATAATTAATAAGGAATTTTCTTTAGCAAGGGTATAATAAGAATTATATTTGAAATATAACATGAAGAAAAAATAGCCTCATCCCAAAAATATCTAGGCAGATTATATTCAATTAACATAGTTCTAGCCATTTCAATAAGAGTTCTATTTTTCCTTTCTACAACACCATTTTGTTGTGGTGTTCTATGAGCAGATAAATTATGAAAATATCCATTCTTTTCACAAAATTTTTCAAAATCTAAATTATGAAATTCACCTCCTTTATCACTACGAATAGAAATAATCATAAAACCATTTTCTTTTTGAACTAATTTACAAAAAAAATAGTGAATATAGATAAAGTATCTTTTTATGAGCTAGAAAATACACCCAAATAAATATATTATAATCATCAACAATAACTAAAGTATGTTTCTTTCCAAAAACACTAGAAATTTTATTTGGACCAAATAAATCAAGACATACTAACTATAAAGGCTTATTAGTACTTATTTGATTTATAGGTCTAAAAGAAATTTTGTGTTGCTTCCCTTTCATACATGCGTCACAAACATGAAGTTGTTCTTTCTTCAAAGAAGGAAGCTATAAAACATTCTCATACTTTGAGAGCTTATGAAACATTATGAAATTAACATGACCTAAATTTCGGTGCCAAAGTATGTTGTCATTCTGTATAGCATTCAAACACTTTACATATTGAACATTTAGTTTAGCAAAATCAATAGTATAAATATTATCTTTTTAATTAGCATAAAATAATAACGAATCGTCTTTAAAAACTAAACATTTATAATTTTGAAATTTAACTTCCATTCCATCATCACATAATTGTGATATACTAATTAAATTATGTTTTAAACCTTCAACATATAAAACTTTTGAAATAAATGTAGAATTTGAAATACCAAGTTTACCAAAACCTTTTACTTTGCCTTTGGAATTGTCTCCAAAAGTAATAGTGCCTCCATCACATGTGTTGTATGATGTAAAATTTGATGGGTCTCCAGTCATATGCCTAGAGAATCCACTTTCCATATACCATATGTCATTCTTGATACATCCAAGGAATTTTTCCTACAATAATCAATTAATTGACAATTTTGGTACCCAAGATACTTTGGGTCCAATAGGATTAGTAATAAAATTTTTAGGTACCCATACATAATTTAAACATGTTTCATAACATACTATCGATAACAAGGATTTAGAAATATTAGTTTTTTTAAATTCCAAAGACTGTTTAAATCTAAGTGAGCGGTCATTGGAATAGTGACCATTCATGCCACATTTAAAACAAGTAATAGTTGAAGTACAAACATTTTTACTTTTAACAAAATAGGTTTTATACATTTGAGGTAATATTTTATCATAACCAAAACCATATTTGTTTTTATCAGTTTTAGTCAAAGACATCATTTCATTATATTTTCCACGACCTTGAATAAAAGCAGATAAATTTTGTTTAACACATTCAACTTCATTTTTCAATTTCTCATTCAAATCTTGAGTAGTTTTCAAATTATCATAAACTGTTGAATGAGAAGTATAAAAAGTGTTTGTTAAATTTTTATTTTCTTGAAAAATTAATTTATTTTCAGAAATAAGTTTTTTATTATCTTGTTTAAGTTTATTATATAAATCAGCAGCTTTGAAAACATCTTTTCTTAATATATCAATTTCTTTATTTAATTAAAAAAAATTGGGGTTTTCATATTCATATTCAGAATCAGAACATTCATAATAATAAATAGAATTACTAACCTTATCTAGTGATTCCATGAAACACAAGTTAGTACATTTTTTTTTTATTTTCAGATTGTTCACTAGAATCAGATTCTTCAGTACAACTCCAACTTGTTGTTAATGACTTTCTATCCTTCTTTGTGTATTTGTCTTTATTCTTTAGTTTAGGTAAATCAAGTTTGATATGACCTTTCTTCCTGCACTCATAACAAGTTACATCTGAAACATTATAATTTGTATCACCTTTCTTATCTCCCTTATATTTTTCTTTTTGAGGGTTTCTACTAAACTGGTTTTTGAATCCTTTCTTTTTCATTCTTTTGTAGACTCTAGTTACAATCTGAGCCATGACTTCCTTTTCAATATCATGTAGATCATAATCA
Organism: Viscum album; assembly: GCA_963277665.1. NCBI lineage: Eukaryota > Viridiplantae > Streptophyta > Magnoliopsida > Santalales > Viscaceae > Viscum > Viscum album. The sequence continues at coordinate 498,765,988 of OY728132.1, forward strand.
TAAGAATCATTAGAAATAATATTTATAGTCTTAAAAGCTACACCTTTTCTTTTTTTTTTGTCTCCTCATCAGTTATGTTCTTCAGTTCCAGTTTATATTGGATTAGTGATCCAATCAAATCATCAAGTGTGTACTATTTGAAGTTCTTTATTTCATCAATGGAAACCTTATTTGCATTCCATTTCTTTGGTAATGATCGTAAGAATATTTCAACAAGTACAAGATTTTCCAGAGCTTCTCCAAGCGAATTTATTCCATTCACAATGCTTGTGAATATATGGAATATTTGTTTTATAGTTTCATCTTCACCCATCTTGAAGTCTTGATACTCAGCACGACGCATTCCAATCTTGGTTCAGATCGATTTTTCAGATCCAAGGTGAGTAACTTGTAGGATATTCCAAATATCATGAGTTATCTTGTATGCAGACACATGAAAAAAAACACTTCTGTTAATAGAACAATATAAAATATTAAAAACTTTGTAATTTAAGGCATATCTAGTAGCATCAATTCATGTAAGAGTATCTCGGTTAGCTTCAGGCAGTGTGTATTGTTTGGACATGATAGACCAGTGCTCAATGCTCAACTGTTTGATTTATGTCTCCATTCAGGATCTCTAGTATCCATAATCATTTCCATCAAAATATGGTGGCTTCTGAGGAATCCAAGAATCATTCAGGTTTAATCCTTCCATCTTATAAGATCTTTATCCTTAGACTGTGAGGTCTAGGAATAGGTTAGTACAATAAAATATAAAAGCAGACAAAAAAAATGGTTGGATAAATTTCTGAAGGAACAACCAATAGTACCGATCTTTGGTATAATGAAATATAATGATAGAGCAAAACTATTCTTAAGAAGGTTAGCCTTTGATACCAATTGTTAGGTCGGATAGGGTAATAACAGATGGTCTAGAGGGGGGTGAATAGACCAAATTAAAAATTTCAATCAAATGAATTGATTAAATAAATCAATAATCAAAGTTAATTATTAAGGTTAATTGGCAGTGGAAAAAGTAAATAATGCATGGATGTTTTTTATATTAGTTCGGTCCAGAGTGGGCTTACTCTACTCTTATACCTCTCTACTCGATGAGAGATATGTGCGCCCTAAAAATGATTTTTAAAGGGGAATCATAACCCAATTACAAAATACTTTTCTAGTTAAGGGATAACCACGACACTGAATTTTTTGTGGGGAGTCACAACCCTTACAACCTGACTTTAGACACTGGGAGTCACAACCCAAGGATCCGGACATTAGAATATGGGATTCACAAACTGAGTAAAAAAGAATAAAAAATAATTCTTTTGTGTGAAAAAGAAAAAACAGAAAAATATAGTGCATGTGAAAGATGGGAAGTAGTGTTACAGACTCAGAACCAGATGAAAGAGAAGATAAAAATTAAATCACATATACTAGTTTTTAAGTTTTATATCAGCACGTCTCATCAATATAATTGTAGTCGAAGTATAATTAATTCATCACTTGAGGGAATGAGAAGGTGAAGCAAAGTGTCACAGGATGTTGCAAATATACAGCAGGTTCAAAGTTCACAGCACTTTCTCTTTTTTATTGTAATTGTTCTTTTTTACCTGTAAGAGATAATGATATATATAGAGAATAAAATATATAGTATGTTCAGTAACTCGGATTCCTTTAGATATTCAAAATTAATTGAGTTAAGAGCTTCCATAAATATCTCCATGAAAATAGCACCATTGTTGCTTCTTTATTCCTATAGAATAAATATCTAATAAAGTAATTCAAAATATTTTGAATAAGTCTTATAATAAAATATCTTGAATACTAAAATCATTTAATTATTTAAAACATAATTTTAAATCCATTTAAAATATTTTAAACATAGTCAAAATAGTTCCTAAAAACTAGCAGCAGATTCTGAAATTAAATTCAAACATTTGAATTTAAACAAATTTGAAACGTCTAAATTTATTTGGAAAAGACGTTGAGAAAATTAATTAATTTTTCTCTATAAATATAACACCAAAAATATTAAAAACTCTTTGATTATGATCCTTATATTTAATTAGAATTTTTCAAAAAAATCATTAAAAATTAATCCATATATTTGCAGCAAAAAAAAAATTTAAAAAATTGCATGGAATGAACAGTAACTTCAGAATGAACAATAACTTCGGAGTGAACAGTAACTTCAGAGTGAACAATAACTTCAAAATGAATAGTAACGTAAGAATGAATAGTAACGTAAGGTTTCCAAACCATACTTTGTGAAATAAACAGTAAAGTAACGTAGGGATGATGAACAGTGAAGTAATGTAGGGATGATGAACAGTAAAGTAACGTAGGGATGATGGACAGTAAAGTAACGTAGAGATGATGATCCATAAATTAACGTAGGGTATAAACAGTAACGTAACGTAGGGATGATGAATAGTAACATAACATTGGGTATGAACAGTAACTTATGGTTTCCAAACCATACTTTGTGGAATGAACAGTAATGTAACTTAGGGTATGAATAGTAAAGTAACGTAGGGTATGAACAGTAAACCATACTTTCGTGAAATAAACAGTAAACCATACTTTTGTGAAAAAATATGGATAGAATATTTTGACAAACTTCAATGAATTTTTAATCGCTTGTAACAGTAGATTCAGAATTTGGTCAAAACTAATGATTTTTATAAAAACTTATTATCTTTCCAACAAAAAAATAACCAATTAAAACTGACATCTATAGATCCCAAAATCATTAAAAAACAGAAGCAAAACAATTCTGGAAAAACTGCTACTACAAAACAGTATAGTATAACTTTAAGTAATTAAATGTCAATTCAAAATATATTTTTAGACTTTGATGTAAACTAATGAAATCAATATAAACATTTTATCTTTCCATATAATTAGGTTTCAAGAAAATATGATAATTTTATAAGTTTCAGTAAAATAAATATATAAATGTTTTAAAATAGTGAAATATAGAGTTTCTAAAACCATAGTAGAAACTTTATTGTATTTTGAGAGCATTTTCAAACTTCCTCGTTAACTAATAAAGTATATATAAATATATTATCTTTCCAAAGTGATAAGAATCACAAAAATACAAATAACATAAATTAAGATATTATTAAAATACAGAGGAAAAGTAATCAAACAAAATCATATGAAATCAAATTAAAGGAAATATGCACATGAACGAACATGATGATCAACAGCCCTGAAATAGAAATAAGTTCAACAGAGGGAACATAATATAATGAAATAAAATTAGATAATAAAAAATATCAATTGAAAAAGGATTAATTTTCTTAAAAGCAAAGAAATAAAATCATAGTCTTAACAGAATGCATTCCTCCACACATAAACTGTCAGTGGCTGATAGTAAGGAAAAAAATTATTTCACAATGGGGTGATAAATAAAAAAATTATTCACTATAGAAGACATTACTACACTAAGAAAGATCATGCCTTTTAAGGATTTTTAGATGAATCGTCAGTTCCTACAACATGATTATAATATGATACATTTGATCCAATGATACCCAGTTGAGGAACACGCTATAACCTTACATTGTAACAAAATGGAACCATTTAAACTGGATCATACATATAATAATAGTCTACTCTATGTTAATATAATTAAAATGTAAGGATATAAATTATATCAAGAATAAAGGTAGAATACATGCAATCAGTTCCACAGGATATAAGAATGTAGCCATCTGTGGATGTTGTCAAACCTTTTATAGAACCTTTGTGACTAGGAAACTAATATATTGTTTATCAGTTTATTTATATCAAATTTTTTGGTTAGATTCCAAAAATGAATAAAATTTTATAGAAACATACAAATAAATTTATTAAAAAATACAAATAATATCAGGCTTTGACAGTATGAATGAACTTACCATTGTTGGATATAAGCTAATTTGGTTCACATAATGAAAGAAAAATAATTACAATGGCCAATTTCAAATGAAATTACCATTGATTGATATAGGTGATAATGGAATGTGTGTTCCTCTTTGTGTGAATCCTATTGATGTTAGAGGTTCATTTGCATTATTATTTTCAATAGATCTTGATCCTGTAAAATTGAAAATATATTAAATATATATAGTGGATGAATGATAAATAATAGAAGAATTTATTATGAAGATAATACATATATGACAACCTATCTTTCATTGTTATTTTTGTAGTCTTCTTTGAAACCTCACCTCTCTAGATCTCAACAAGGATTGCACGATTATATTGTTTATCTTACCAAATTTTTTCAAATTAAAATTCCATAATACACTGAGTGATAAAGAACTACATATAATTCAATGAACCTCATCACCCCAACACCATCAATGCTCATCAAAACTATCTACAATCAGAACATAATTCACCACCTATAAAATAGAACTAACCGCAATGCAATTCACCTAAAATCAAAAAAAAATCAAAAAATAATTCACCTACAATCAGAACTACCAACAATAAAAACAGAACACCATAAATAATGAAACTAACTACCCACTACAATCAAAACACCAATAGAACATCCTCAACCTGCAATGAAACTAACAAAACATCCTCAAAAAAACAGAAATTGCAATGAAACCAATATATAACCCTCAAATACCAACAAAAAATACATAAATAATGATAATAGAACAAATCAATTGATTCATTTAACTAATTATAAAAAGAATACAAAATATCACATATATATTTAGTCAAACCAAATCAGCAAACATATAATGTCAAAAATATTAGTTAAAAATGCAACTGATCAATTCGTCCCTCATCACCATCACTATCATCATCATCATCAATAGCATCATCCTCATCCTCATACCCATCCCCATCCTTTTCTCCATCCTTGGCCTCTTCCTCACCCTCATCATCCACATCAACCTCAACCTCAATCTCGTCTTCATCCTTAGTCTCAGCCTCTTCCTCACCATTATCCTCGCCATCTCCATAGCCATCGCTACAAATGAAATCATCTCAACTAACACTAGTACTACCGCCAAGTTCACTATATAATTAATGCATCAACGACATATATTCATCACAATTTTTGGTGGTCTCTGATGGAAGTGATGGACATAAAACTTTCATCAATTTCATAAATTTAGTGTTTTCACTTTCATCCCATTCTTCAACCTATGTGACCCTTTTTTTAGTCTATTTTTTCCATGCCTTAACCTTTTACAACTCATTGGTACTATAACCATCACCTGAAGTGGCCCAATACCTCTTCAGGGTTGTACTCTTCTCAGGTAGGCAGCATACTCTGCCATGGTGCTCATCTCCCAAAACCAGATGTAAGTGATCATTTGGCCCAAAATTATCAGGTTATTAAGCATCAAGGGCCTCCAAATAATCATATTAAAAATATAAATATATTATTAAGTTAAAAAAATATTAAAATTTTAAATCAAAAAAGTAAAATTTACGATCTTTTTTGTGTCGATTTGTTAACTGCACTTCCATCTTTTTTCTTTCTACTCGAGAAAAATAGTTTTTCTCGAGGCACGCATCTTTCAATATTAAATACCTTCCTCTGGAATTACATTTAATATAGGAAACCATAATTGAAAATAGTTTACTACTAATTAATTTCATAACTAAAATAAAATGGATATTAATTTTAAATGAAGCTAAAAAGAAAAATATATGGTTTGATTCAATTATATTTAGTTTATTTTATTTTAGTTTAGTGTGTTTTGGGTTGATATTAAATCTCAAATACTCTACCAAAACTTTAAAAATATTATGAATTATATAGGAAACAATATAAATTGAAAGTCTTAAAGAAAATTTATAAACAATTGGCGTACCTTCTTCCTCTCATGGTCTGGCATCGTAATCCTCCCCAAAGTGTGGAATTATTTCTTAGCATTAATATTTTTTTTATTTTTTCTTGATGATTAATTAAAAAAATTAAATTATGAAAATGAAATTATTAATTAAAAATATGAATATTTTCATTTAAAAACATCAAATTTGATTAATACCTTGAATGTGGTACTCGTCCAATGAGTAATCATTTGTCAATAATGTTCTATCAGACAATCATTCATGATAGGTATGGCCTCGAAATTTGTGTCAACTCAAGCACGCTATCCAATTTACAACTCATGATTATAAGCTCTCCACAGATCATATAATTCCATTAGTCGTGCTAGCCTCTCACCCTCACCATCGGGAAAATTAAAACAAAGATGGAACCAAAATATAAATTAATATAAATAAAATAATAATATAACATTAAATCCAATATATTTTTTTACTCATATTTGTTCCCAAGCATTATCCTTGACTTCATTTGGTATGTGTCTCTAGAAGAGTGGACTCACGAGAATGATGTCAGAGCATTTGGAAAGTGTCACAAAAAAAACTCTACATTCCCACTCTATTTTTTCAATCATTTGGTTGTCATCAACTATGGTAGTTCCACACCATACGCATGTTTGTACTCCCACGTCGCCTACTAGTAGATCTAGATATTACAAAATAAAAATAAATATTATATCAATACATCTTATAATGAAAATAAATTGTGGTAAAAAACTTTATTAGGGTTCTATAAATATACCCATGGCAGTCTGATCAATGGGTGCCACTAGATCTATAGGCACTGAAGGAACACCACCCTATACAGATGGATCGGGTCCTAATGTATTCTCCGTAGGCTCATAATGTGTCGGAGTATGAGTCGGAGAAGAAGGAATATAGAAGCTTTGAGAGAAGGAAGTATAAGGAAAATAAGATGGCATAGATGGATGGAAAAATGCATTATATGGGTGAGGAGTAGGAACCATCATCATATACAAAAAGGATGGGTGAGGGGGATCATATGTAAATGCTAGTGAAAACATGGGCGGCCTAAATATAATGTATTTCTCTAATGACACTGCATGATCAAAATGTGTGGTAGATGGTATGCTAGTGGGAGGGACATGGTCTAATAGAGTACGTTGACTGGAGCGCCTAGCTCTAGTACCCCCCCCCCCCCCCCACACACACACACACACTATCATCCTAAGTAATGGGACCATTAGGTTGGTCATCAAATAACTGGAACCTAAGTGGTGGATCCTGCATAAAACTTTAAAACAAAATTAATCACATGACATTACGTGTTATTGATATATATATATATATATATATATATATATATATATTTTAAATAAAATAGTCACACCATGAACTAATGGAGGAATTACCATTTTAGTCATTCAGCAATTACTGTTTTTCATCCTTTTTCTTTGCATCTCCTCAATAGGTTTCATTTCCTACATTTGAAAACAAATATACAATTAATTAAAAATGGATAACTAATGTTTAACCTAAACAACAAAAAATATGACACATGACTAAATTAAGAAATACCACTTGTCAAACCAAATAAAGTATATGTGGAGATATAACAAAAACAATTTTAAATTTAGTTGGAATAATATCAAAATAGAATACATGTCATAGAATAAACAATATGTTAAAATTATCATGTTTAGGATAGGTATGATGTAGTTTTCTTCTATTTTTAATTCATTCTAATTCAATCTTTTTTAGTTCATTTGTCCATTTTTATTTCTCTTACATCAGTTGGTTCATTTTTGTCAATTTATTAGGTCATTTTTCTATATTTATTTATCTTTGGTTATTTGTTTCAATTTTTTTAATTGATTAAGTCATTTGTTCATTTTTATTTATCTTAGGTCATTTGGTTTATATTTTGGGTTAGGTAATTTTTTCATTTTTTTGGTTAGGTCATTATTTTAATTGATTTTTATTTTCATATCAATAAGTTTAATATGTCCAATTCAAATCCTCTTATTTTTTTGTTCTAATTTAATTGTTTCAGTTGTGTTTGGTTTTGTAGGTTTGAATACAGTTCAATTAAATATTAGAAAATGAAGCTCAAATAAAATTGCAACTAATAAATATTGAAAATCCACATGAAGTTCAAGTCGGACACAAAATATTTGTAAAAAATATTAAATCAATTAGAATAGTACAAACTTTAATATCCCATGTAGATCTAAATCAAAATAAATGAGAACATGGATGGATGATTCTATATATTTCTCACCATAACTTTAGGTCCACAATCAACTCTGACAATTAAGCTATTGGAGTTATCAAAATTAATAAATGGATTGGGACCAATGGGAGAAGGGATGGTTTCAATTCCATCATCACCATCATCAAAAATATGTCTTCGAATTACTTCAATAATGACACCAAATTCAGGTCAAATATGATATTTGATATAAAAAACATGTTTCAAAATTTATGCTAATACATATGGTTCATTGGTAGCAAGAGTGTGAGTCATTTCAATAACTTGAAATCCAAAATTATCAATAAATGTGCCCTACCTCATTGTCTAACCAAACCAATGTCATTTTATCATAGTTACTCGACCATGAGAGTATTAATCCAATATTATTATTTTTTCAACAACTCCATAATAACCTACATTTTCAAATCGAGGTCTACTATTTGATACACTAGCATAATAGTATATTGCGGTAATGAACATAACACTGTTATGTTGTGTTCTCATGTTATTTGCACATTATGTGATAATAAATTTTTACCCATTGATCACAATTGATTTACAGTCATAAACCATGGTATTAGGACCAAAATACAAAGATCTTATTTCCTTAGAGACAGATTTAGCAGGAAAACTCAATACCTGAAATATAAATGAATATTAAACTTAACTAAATAATGATTTTATTAATTTATTACAGTAATTTTTCTACCTTAAATTTCAACCAAATAGGAAACTATTTTCTATGAAAATTCTCTCCCTTTCTCAAAAATAAAGAACAGTTATTTCTATTTATCATTTATTCATGTTCCCTTTAGATAAAAAAAATAGTTTAACAGGTATGTAAAATTAAATGATATGAGATAAGATATACATGTTCAATTTACTTACTTGATGTAGTCATCGAAAAAATCATAGTTGAACAAAATTTTGTGATGTTCCATCTCTCACTCCTCAAGGATTAATGTCATCAATGTATATGATCCAAGAATTCCTCCTGTTGGATGAAGGATGGAAAACTGGGTTCAATTTTCTCATACTATTATTCTTAATTTCTCATTGGTATGTTCATTCTCGTAGTAAGATCAGACAAATACATTGAGAAGAAATCCATACATTCTTGATACAATTAATCATTCATGATAGAAAATTTGGGATGATTTCTATTCTAGACATAAGTATTCAATGTGTATATATTTATTTCATTTCAATACATCCAATGAAAATCTATATGTCCTTCAATAATTATTTTGGTTGGAACATGGATAGTGAGATGCAGCATGCATGTGAAAAATGATGGAGGAAATATTTTCTCTAACTCACACAAAATTAATGGTGCATCTACCAATAGTTTTTGAAATAAAGACTTGGAAATCTTCTTAGCAAAAAGATCTCTAAACAAATAGAACAACTGAATAACTTACACCCTTAAATTATTGTAAAAAAGATGATGAATTGCTATTAGAATCAACTCATGCAGAAGGACATGATAATCACGAGTATTCAAAGATATCGTCTTAAACTCTCTTCTATTGACCTGTTTTGATATGTTTCTTGAATAGACATTAGGATCATTAATAGTCTCAATTACTTCCAAAATTTGATTTTTTTCAGGTGTCGTCACATAATAAGAAATGGAACTTTACATTTATTTTCACTGATACACACAAGATGTAATTTTGGCCTGATCCCCCAATCCACCAATTAATGCCAAGATCATAAATCATATTTTGTGTTTCCATTGACATTTAGAATAATAAAAAGAAAAATTTCACATATATTATTTTAAATGTTCATTAATTCTAAGCAATGATGTAACAAATTGGTTCAACAATAAGGAAACTCAAAGAAGATACTCCTCTTCTTCCAATTATAATAGGTTTCAGTGGAAACATTTTTTCTCTTTCTAGATTTCATTTGACCCTTCCCAAATAAAAAACTAAAATCTTGAAATTCATTGAGCACATCAGTTCCAGACATACACTGAGGTGGATCATCAGTCTCTATGGTATTGTCAAATCTTTTATGATTATTTATATATGGATGGTATATTAGTAAGAATAGTTGATGTCCCATAAAACTAAAAATGTGGCGATTTCTCAGTATTCTAGATCATGTATTCATCGTAAAAAATATGTTATGATATTTTTACCTTCATTATCTATCCAGACATCATCATATAAGAAATAAAATCATTTATCATCCACATAAGTGCAGCATGCATCTGAAATATGTATTTCAAACATGCATTGTATAAGGCCACGGCCTTAAACCTTACTTAATCATGAATTAAATGAATAATTCACATAGAGGATCTTTTCAGTTTTATATTTTTAGAGAATTAGTTCATAACTATTACATCTAAAAAGATTAAATAGTAGACACTTCTACTAAGTTTCCATAAAATAATAAAAAAAACTCTTAAAAAGAAACATGTCTAGTTCCATGTTTTAGACAGCATGTCTTTCCTTGAACCCATCCTTGACCCTATTCATCTTTAAGTCCTGTGGAAAACATTTCAAAAACTTGGGATGAGCATAAAAAGCCCAGTAAAGGATACACAAAGAAGGAAAACTGTTAGTTTTTCAAAACAACAAGTAAACCATGAGTACTTTACCAAAGTAATACTTTTCACCTTTATGAAGTAGTAAAAACTCTTCACTGAATAAAATACCATTACTTACCCTTTTGTAACCAAAAGATTACCATAAAATCCATATAAATAACACATAACATTTATAGGTAACTTGGTACATAAACATACTTAAATGGAATAACCATATGGTCGAATTCCACACATACTTAATGGAATAGCCATACGGCCGACTTCCATACCCAATGCATTGGAGGTTATAACGTAACCACCCATCCTGGTATTCACGGCACACCCATCATATGGTTTATCACGTAACCACCCGTAAAATTTCCAAGTACCATCATTAGACATAAAATATTGAAAATATAAACATTTCAATAACAAAATTTTATTTGCAATCACAATAAGTAATTCCAAGATATTGAATTAATCAATACATTTTCAAAAACCATTTAAAAGAGATTTTTGAATCCAAGTGTCTCATACCACATTTAATATTTTAATGGAATTACAATTTTAAAACATTAATGTCAATATAAATAAATACTAGAAACCATTTTGAAAACATGGACATTAAAGATAAATATTTAGCATAATAAATCTTTAAAACATTTAAAACGATATTTTTTGTTAAAGAGTTTTTAACAAAATGAGAGACTCTTGAATACAAATAATTGCGTAATAACATTTAATCCGAACATTATAATATCATGAGAATAAAGGGATTCATGATATAATATTTCAAAGGATAGTATACACACCATATAAGAGTTAATTGGTGAATAACAATAATGAAGCCTCGATGGAAATGTAAATTGAGATGGAATCCATTATAAAGATGGTATCCTTAAATTAAGGATAAATCTATCACATAATTATGTGTGAGAAATATAAATACACCAAATATAAGTGGATATTAATTGTGAAACAATCAGAGGTCATTCACACATAATCTTGGAAAAACAAAACCAATGACATAGGTATTTAACTCAATGAAATGAGATTGGGTTATTATTTTCCATACAAGTTCGTAAGAATTTATCAATGAGATGATTATGTGTAGAAATAGTATATCTACACAAAGGTTTGTGGAAATTACAACATATAGATTCCACACATAATCCTGGCATAATAAAATCAATAAGTAGAGGTTTAACCCAAAGAATTGAAAGTGGGTTAAGAAGTTCCCTTACAGAAATCTGACAGCCTAACGGCGTCACTTTAAAATTCAGATTATGAGTTGGTGAGAGAGAAAATGGTATCTCATCACTTGGACATAAAATTTACATAAATAAGGATATATAATAACATATCCCAATATAATAGTATGTGAATTAAAAGACATAACAAAAGAAGTCTTTTAAAAAGAGGAGGGTGAAAGGTCCCCTTACCGAGTTGGGTAACTTTCGAAACGCACACCCCATGGAAGAAGGGTCATACAATGAAGATGTAAATACCCATAAATGAAATTATACTACACAAAGTGTATAATAATGGGCAGTACATACACCAATCAATGTAAATAGTGGCAAACGTAGAATAAATCTCACGGGAATAAAAGTGAGATGAAAAATCCCTTATGAAAACTCGGCAGCCTAACGACGCCACTTAAAACTTCCAAAAATGGATTGATGAGATCAAATAGTGTCTCTCATCATATTAACATAAAATTTATAGAAAGATGAATATAAAATAACATCCCCCAACATAACAAAGAGGATCTTAAAAGAAGTGACATAAAGGAGAGTACTTGAAAAGAGAGAGATTGGATCTCTTACGAAAATTCGGCAGCCTAACAGCGCCACTCAAAACTTCCAAAATGGATTAATGAGAGAAAATTGGGTATCTCTTCATATGAACATAAAAATTACAGTAATATTATTATAAAATAACATCCCAATCATAATAAATATTATCTTAAAAGGAATGACATAAAAGAGTGTACTTAAAAAGAAAGAGAGGGGTATGATCCCTTACCTCGTGTCCGACATGACTCGATCGTTCTTTAATCTCCTGAATAATAAAATTTGGTCAATTTATAATTTATTAAGGACCTAATTTAAATATTATTATTAATTTAATATCACATATTATAATGTTATAATAATTGGTTAATAAAGTGAGTTCATATCAAACGTTTTTGTCGATGTTCGGTACATGAGTAAAAATCGAACTTGTTGGAAAAGAATTTTCCATGTAGTTATAGGTACATCATATCCAGAATAGTATTGATTTTTTAAATATAATATATATCCAGTATATTTTCATTTTATACTAATCCATAGCATTTGAAGATAGAAAATTAAAAGCACCGTTCATGGAGACGGTAGGCCGTACGTACGCATGAACGCTATTTTCATTTTTTTTTGTCATATTAATGGAATTAAAACAAAATGAGATATATATATATATTATAATTCCAGAATTATATCCTTAATTTATATGTAATATATTACATATATATCCATTATATATATATGTAATTATAATAGTACATAACATTTGGAGATAAGAAATGAAATGTACCATTCATGGAGACGGTAAGTCGTACGTACGCATGAATGCTACTTTCATTTCTTTTTTTTTGTATTCAATGGAATTAAATAGTAATGATATAAAGTTATATTATATTTCCAGCTGTATATCATATGTAATACCATTAATTCCATACTTTATACGTCCCACATATGGCATTAACGAATCAAATCACTTTGAGGGGGCAGTAGTCCGCACTTCCTAAAATGAGGATATCGCGTTTACCCATAATGGAAACCATAAAGGTATGACATAATTGAAAAATACAGAAGCTTAAGGAAAACATAAACATATTATATATCATATATAAATATAGTGACATATTAATGTCCAAATTTTAAGGTGTTAAAAGAATATTGAACAATCATCGTTTCGTGAGGCAGTAATTCGTCATCCACAGAAACAGTATGTTCTTTAACCATTAGACGAAGGTGTCTGAAAGTGTAGATCTAATCCTTCTTATAACAACATCCTATTATATTTAATATACTGTTTTTGTTACAAAAAAAAGTAATAAAAAGATTTTAGGGGTTTGGAGAAGCAAAATAAGACAAAAGAACACAAGGGAAGACGTTACCTTTAAATAGGGTAACTCTCTATGATTTGATCTCAAAGGCTTCCTTGGAAAGGATTATACCCAAAGTGAGGCTTCAATGATGAATAGAGGGATGTGGAGAGATTAAATGGGCAGGGTTTTTCCGAGAAAAAGGCTTGAGAGGTGTGTGTAAGGTGGTAGAGGTGCAGGACTTTTATAAGAGGAGAGGAGGGGCACTCTTGGAAAGTTATAAAATATTACTTTATTATAAAACAATTTTAGGATTTAAAAGGTCCCAAAAGGATATATTTCAAGTATAAGATGATAATGTTTCTAAATCCACCCACACAATAGGTTTGTGACAAGTTTAAGACTTATATTTTACCCAATCTTCTCATTTTATTTAAATCGTTCATTTATGAGGTAATCACTGCATCATCACGGTGTCATAAATAAATTAATTTATTTAATGTCTAAAAATTATAAAAAAAAATATCATGATGTAGGAAATATTTTTAGCTTTCTAATTAATATTTATAGTCAAAAATATTACTTGTATAACCCCATTTAAAATTTTTTTTAGTAAAACAACTCATGTTTGTGACATTTTTATTTTAACTTTAAATAAAAAGTTATTTATGTCATTTTCCTACCAAAGTAGCTCCATGGGGTCCCCAAGTTGACCTATGGATTGTCTTGGTCGTCCATGACACATCCAATGATGGTAGGACATGTGTTTAGGTCATTTAATATTATTAAAACATTATTTTTACCTTAAATTACACTAATTACCTTTAATCGCGATCAATAAAACTTAAACGTTACTATTCACCAAAAAATATTTTAATCTCATTGAACCATATTTTACTTCTTAATGACAACCATGTATGTTGGATTTTTGAAAATCAAATCACAGAAGTGGCAAAGTTTCATTTAAACGAAAAATCAGTTTCTTTAACTACCACATAGTGGTTTCACTATTCATCTAAAATTGAAGTTTTTCAGAAAAATACCAAAAATTACTCCTAAGATATATTTGATATTCCGAATTCAAAAATGATGTCTATTTTAAAAAATTCAAAACATATAAGTTACATTAATTAATTTAATAATTAATTCCCGTTGTCAGAGCAAATATCGTGTTTTTATGAAACAATAAGTATCAAAAGATTGACACTAGTTTAAGTCCAATTTCAAGATGAAATTAATTCCAACGACCACTATTGGATTAAATGGTAAAAATATATTCTAATTTCACTTTAAAACCAATTCAAAAGATAATCTAATCATATAAATAAATTATATTAAAAAAGGTTTTGAATTAAAATACAACATTTTTCACTATTCATTAAAAAATGAACTTTATCGGAAAAATACCAAAAATTTACACAAAGTAAATTTTGATGTCCCGATTCTAAAGAAGAATTTTATTTTGTCAAATATAACACATAAAATTGTCAAAAAATGTATTTAAAAGAGGTTCGTCATCAAAAGGCGGTTAATCAACCTTTTAAAGAATATTAGAATGTTTACGCTTAAAATTGGATTCATTCGCATTTTTAATCCTCTAACATTTATTGTAAAAAGTAAAAATATTTGACAAACATATATAATAATTTTGTAGTTAGTTCTGTTCATTCCCGCCATTACAACATCTAGGCATTAACAGCAATTTAAAATAATATTATTTTATTATTAGAGTGCAACGTAAGATTCCCAAGAAACTCGTTGTTGCGTATTGGGTACGCCATCGAGCATAGCGTCCCCTTTAAAGTTATATTAATATTTTATTCATAAATATGGATAAATGTGAAAATTTCATATTCTTTATTTACCTAGGGTGTTACATCCTTCCCCCCTTTTGGGAATTGCGTCCTCGCAATTTTAAAATTGGGCTTGGAAACTTCATTGAAAATCCCACATCAGAACAAGAGTCAGTAAAACAATCACTTTAAAATAAAGAAAGATAAGTACAAAGGTCACTCTAGTTAACTCATACTAGGATTCCATATAGGAAAACATGGATATGGAGGAAAAAACAAAGGGTCATGTTCTGAGGGAGAGTGATAGTAAACATGTCTAGGAGAAAGTTAACCATAAGAAAATCACAAACTTGTGATGGGTTAAATGGTATTTGATTCCCCAGTAGGAAAAGTTAACAGACAACATTTTTGTTTTAAGTTACTCTTCATTGAGATATTTATTTTTGAGCTTAACTAAATCATAATGAAACATACTTACTTGTCACGTAGACTTTCAACTTTTACTAGTTTCCTTAATCAAACTCATATTTTCTCCAAAAGACGAGTATTTAGGAAGACTTGTTCGCATTAGGAGTACTATAATCAACTTCTTGAGAATCACCTAATCCACAAAAGAGAACTATATATTTCCCATGTCTTTATACAAAATCCAAAACCAAAAATTGTTAGAACAAGATCCACAAATTAATAATCCTTTATGAAAAAGAAAATCTATTCTTAATCTCCAAAATTTGTCCAACAAACCCAATGTTCAACGAAGACCATTAGATAAACAATTTTTCCATAAAATTCTTCAAAGTAAACCAAACTAAGATTGAAAACCAAATATTTGAAGGATTTAATGACATAGTCTTTTAAGGTACAAATTAACATTTATCTCCAAATAACATCAGTTGCTCTTAAAGTCTCATATTGAAAAGTAATTAACCTAATCACACATCCTCCATGATAGGTTAATAATTTCCATAGATAACCCAAAATAAACTTACTATTGATTCCTAAAATCATCTAACTAAAAATAATTAGTCAAACTAACCAGGGACTTCACGTTGTCCAGTGGTAGGCGATAAATACCAATCGCACTTTGGTTGTGGGTTCGATTCCCACAGCTTTGTCCGACGTGATGGGTTGTCACACGGTCTGCGTGTTGTCCTTTTTCCAAAACTACATAATTCTTAAAACATTCCCCAAAATGAGATAAAATCTTCAAAAATAATCATAACATATTTTAACCTCATGTTTATCTCATGCCTTTCATTTTCCATCATAACATATAATAACCCATAATTACCTCAAAAGTAAGGATCATATAAACCCTAATGGTTACCTTTGTAATTATTACCTGAACTTCCACATCGATTGGTCATCTCGTACATGATGCATTACAGAACATACCAAGGTACAAGTGGTTGATCATGACTCCTTGA
This sequence comes from Viscum album, assembly GCA_963277665.1. NCBI lineage: Eukaryota > Viridiplantae > Streptophyta > Magnoliopsida > Santalales > Viscaceae > Viscum > Viscum album. The sequence continues at coordinate 498,782,894 of OY728132.1, forward strand.
TAGTTGGTTTAGAACAACCACGAGTTTCCTCATTGAATACCCCATTTCATCGAGTCTCTTAATCAGAGAACCACCACAGTTTCCATAAAACCTATTGTCACTTTGGTGCCTGCTAGATCTATCCATTCACTAAAAACAGAAATGTCAGTGTGAGTATATCAACAAAACCATCATGTACTAATGAGGAATATAAACACTAAGATATACTTACTCATTCACTTTATCAAAACTAGGACTCTTTCTGAAATCCTAACCATTATGGTAATGTCAATTATGCTTAGAGAATACCCTAACCTCTAAAGTTATCTAAACCGACCTCTGATACCAACTATAAGCCCCCAGCCTTAAACCTTACTTAATCATGAATTAAATGAATAATTCACATAGAGGATCTTTTCAGGTTTAGAGTTTTAGATAATTAGGCCATAACTATTACATCTCAAAAGATTACATAGTAGACACTTCTACTAATTTTACATAAAATAATTAAAAAAACTCTTAAAAAGAAACATGTCTAGTTCCATGTTTTAGATAGCATGTCTTTCCTTGAACCCATCCTTGACCCTATTCATCTTTAAGTCCTGTGGAAAACATTTCAAAAACTTGGGATGAGCATAAAAATCCCAGTAAAGGATACACAAAGAAGGAAAACTGTTAGTTTTTCAAAACAACAAGTAAACCATGAGTACTTTACCAAAGTAATACTTTTCGCCTTTATGAATTAGTAAAAACTCTTCACTGAATAAAAGACCATTACTTACCCTTTTGTAACCAAAAGAGTACCATTAAACCCATATAAAGAACACATAAAATTTATAGGTAACTTGGGACATAAACATACTTAAATGGAATAACCATATGGTTGACTTCCACACATACTTAATGGAATATCCATACGGCCGACTTCCATACCCAATGCATTGGAGGTTATAACATAACCACCCGTCCTGGTATTCACAGCACCACCCGTCATATGGTTTATCACGTAACCACCCGTAAAATGTCCAAGTACCATCATTACACATAAAATACTGAAAATATAAACATTTCAATAACAACATTTCATTTGCAATCACAATAAGTAATTCCAAGATATTGAATTAATCAATCCATTTTCAAAAACCATTTAAAAGAGATTTTTGAATCAAAGTGTCGCATACCACTTTTAAGCTTTTAATGTAATTACAATTTTAAAACATTAATGTCCATATAAATAAATACTGAAAACTATTTTTAAAACATGGTCATTAAAGATAAATATTTAGAATAATAAATCTATAAAACATTTAAAATGATATTTTTTGTTAAAGTGTTTTTAACAAAATGAGAGACTCTTGAATACAAATAATTGAAAAACAACATTTAATCCGGACATTATAATATCATGCGAATAAAGGTATTCATGATATAATATGTCAAAGGATAGTATACACACCATATAAGAGTGAATTGGTGCATAACAACAATGAAGTCTCAATGGAAATGTAAATTGAGATGGAATCCATTATAAAGATGGTATCCTTAAATTAAGGATAAATCTATCACATAATTATGTGTGAGAAATATAAATACACCCAATATAAGTGGATATTAAGTGTGAAACAATCATAGGTCATTCACACATAATCTTGGAAAAACAAAACCAATGACATAGGTATTTAACTCAATGAAATGAGATTGGGTTATTATTTCCCATACAAGTTCGTAAGAATTTATCAATGAGATGATTATGTGTAGAAATAGTATATCTACACAAAGGTTTGTGGAAATTACAACATGGAGATTCCACACATAATCTTGGCATAATAAAATCAAGAAGTAGAGGTTTAACCCAAAGAATTGAAAGTGGGTTAAGAAGTTCCCTTATAGAAATCTGACAGCCTAACGGCGTCACTTTAAAATTCAGAAAATGAGTTGATGAGAGAGAAAATGGTATCTAATCACTTGGACATAAAATTTACATAAATAAGGATATATAAGAACATATCCCAACATAATATTTTGTGAATTAAAAGACATAACAAAAGAAGTCTTTTAAAAAGAGGAGGGTGAAAGGTCCCCTTACCGAGTTGGGTAACTTTCGAAACGTACACCCCATGGAAGAAGGGTCATACAATAAAGATGTAAATACCAATAAATTAAATTATAATAAAAAAAGTGTATAATAATGGGTAGTACATACACCACTCAAATGAAATAGTGGCAAACGTAGCATAAATCTCATGGGAATAAAAGTGAGATGAAAAATCCCTTACGAAAACTCGGCAGCCTAACGACGCCACTTAAAACATCCAAAAATGGATTGGTGAGATCAAATAGTGTCTCTCATCATATTAAAATAAAATTTACAGAAAGATTAATATAAAAGAACATCCCCCAACATAACAAAGAGGATCTTAAAATAAGTGACATAAAGGAGAGTACTTAAAAAGAGAGAGATTCGATCTCTTACGAAAATTCGGCAGCCTAACGGTGCCACTCAAAACTTCCAAAATGGATTGATGAGAGAAAATAGGGTCTCTCTTCATATGAACATAAAACGTACAGTAATATTATTATAAAATAACATCCCAATCATAATAAATATTAGCTTAAAAGGAATGACATAAAAGAGTGTACTTAAAAAGAAAGAGAGGGGTAGGATCCCTTACCTCGTGTCCGACATGACTCGATCGTTCTTTAATCTCCTGAATAATAAAATTTGGTCAATTTATAATTTCTTAAGTAACTACTTTAAATATTATTATTTAGTTAATATCACATATTATAATGTTATAATAATTGGTTAATAAAGTGAGTTCATATCAGACGTTTTTGACGATGTTCGGTACATGAGTAAAAATCGAACTTGTTGGAAAAGAATTTTCCATGTAGTTATAGGTACATCATATCCAGAATAGTATTGATGTTAAAAATATCATATATATCCCGTATATATTCATTTTATACTATTCCATAGCATTTTGAGATAAAAAATTAAAATCACCGTTCATGGAGACGGTAGGCCGTACGTACGCATGAACGCTACTTTCATTTTTGTGTCATATTAATGGAATTAAAACAAAATGAGAGATATATATATTATAATTCCAGAATTATATCCTTTATTTAGATGTAATATATTACATATATATCCATTATATATATGTACTTATAATAGTACATAACATTTGGAGATAAGAAATGAAATGTACCGTTCATGGAGACGGTAAGCCGTACGTACGCATGAACGCTACTTTCATTTCTTTTTTTTGTATTCAATGGAATTAAATAATAATGATATAAAGGTATATTATAATTAAATTATGATATCATATGTAATACCATTAATTCCATCCTTTATACGTCCCACATATGGCATTAACGAATCAAATCACTTTGAGGGGGCGGTAGTCCGCACTTCCTAAAATGAAGATATCGTGTTTACCCATAATGGAAACCATAAAGGTATGCCGTAAATGAAAAATACAGAAACTTAAGGAAAACATAAACATATTATATATCATATATAAATATATTTACATATTAATGGCCACCTTTGAAGGTGTTAAAAGAATATTGAACAATTATCGTTTCGTGAGGCAGTAATTCGCCATCCACAGAAACAGTATATTCTTTAACCATTAGACGAAGGTGTGTGAAAGTGTAGCTCAAATAATTATTATAAAAACATCCTATTATATTTAATATACTGTTTTTGTTACAAAAAAAAGTAATAAAAAGAGTTTAGGGGTTTGGAGAAGCAAAATAAGACAAAAGAACACAAGGGAAGACATTACCTTTAAATCGGGTAACTCTCTTCGATTTGAGCTCAAAGGCTTCCTTGGAAAGGATTCTGCCCAAAGTGAGGCTTAAATGATGAATATAGGGATATGGAGAGATTAAATGGGCAGGTTTTGGCCGAGCCAAAGGCTTGAGAGGTGTGTGTAAGGTGGTAGAGGTGGGGGCCTTTTATAAGAGGAGAGGAGGGGCACTCTTGGAAAGTTATAAAATATTGCTTTATTATAAACTGTTTTTCGGATTTAAAAGGTCCCAAAAGGATATATTTCTAGGATAAGGTGATAAGGTTTCGAAATACACCCATAAAATAGGTTTTTCACAAGTTTAAGACTTATATTTCACCCTATCTTCTCATTTTATTTAAATCGTTCATTTATGAGGTAATCACTGCATCATCACGGTGTCATAAATAAATTAATTTATTTAATGTCTAAAAATTATAAAAAAAATATCAGGATGTATTAAATCTTTTTATCTTTATAATTAATATTTATAGTCAAAAATATGACTTTTATAACCCCATTTAAAAATTGTTTTAGTAAAAAAACTCATGTTTGTGACATTTTTATTTTAACTTTAAATAAAAAGTTATTTATGTCATTTTCCTACCAAAGTGGCTCCATGGGGTCCCCAAGTTGACCCATGGATTGTCTTGGTCGGCCATGACACATAAAATGAGGTTAGGACATGTGTCTAGGTCATTTCATATTATTAAAACATTATTTTTACCTTAAATTACACTAATTACCTTTAATCACGATTAATAAAACTTAAAAGTTACTATTCACCAAAAATTATTTTAATCTCATTGAACCACATTTTACTTATTAATTAAAACCATGTATGTTGGATTTTTGAAAATAAAATCACAGAAGTGGAAAAGTTTCATTTAAACGAAAAATCAGTTTCTTTAACTACCACTTAGTGGTTTCACTATTCATCTAAAATTGAAGTTTTTTAGAAAAATACCAAAAATTCCCCCTAAGATATATTTGATATTCCGAATTAAAAAATGATGTCTATTTTACAAAATTCAAAACATATAAGTTACATTAATTAATTTAATAATTAATTCCCGCTGTCAGAGCAAATAGCGTGTTTTTATGAAATAATAAGTATCAAAAGATTGACACTAGTTTAAATCCAATTTCAAGATGAAATTAATTCAAATGGCCAATATTGGATTAAATTGTAAAAATATATTCTAATTTTACTTTAAATCCAATTCAAAATATAATCTAATCATATAAATAAATTAGATTAAAAAGAGGTTTTGAATTAAAATACAACATTTTTCACTATTCAATAAAAAATGAACTTTATCGGAAAAATACCAAAAATTTACACAAAGTAAATTTTGATGTCCCGATTCTAAATAAGAATTTTATTTTGTCAAATATAACACATAAAATTGTCAAAAAGTGGATTTAGAAGAGGTTCTTCATCAAAAGGCGGTTAATCGACCTTTTAAAGAATATTAGAATGTTTACGCTTAAAATTGGATCCATTCGCATTTTTAATCCTCTAACATTTATTGTAAAAAGTAAAAATATTTTACAAACATATATAATCATTTTTTAGTTAGTTTTTTTCATTCCCGCCATTACAACGGCTAGGCGTTAACTACAATTTAAAATAATATTATTTTATTATTAGAGTGCAACGTAAGATTCCCAAGAAACTCGTTGTTGCGTATTGGGTACGCCATCGAGCATAGAGTCCCATTTAAAGTTATATTAATATTTTATTCACAAATATGGATAAATGTAAAAATTTCATATTCTTTATTTACCTGGGGTGTTACACATTATATGTGCACACACACACATCCCAAATAAGTTTCAACTCTTTTATTAAAGGTTTCACGTATACATATATATCATTTTCAAGATCAAAAGGGCAAGATGTGAGTATACTCATGAAAGTTAAAGGTTTTTCCATACACAACCATGGGGGAAGGTTACAAATGTGTATAAAACTAGCCATGTGTTGTGCAAAGTAAGCATATTCCCATATGGATTAAAACCATCACATGAAAGACCCAGCCTCACATTACTCACATCAGCTACAAAATCAGGATATCGAGAATCAAATATCTTCCATGAAAATTCATCTATAGGGTGAACCAACTCATCATTATTCTTCTTTCTCTTGCAATCATTCCATCTCATTTTTATTGATATTTCATTAAAATATGAAAAGATTCTAGAGTATGTGGATCAATGGAAAGTTCCACATTACTTTATGTGGAAAAATGGATAGTGTTCCATCAGCTTTTTGATTCCATAGATATGTGCCACATTTTATACAATCATTCCATTCAGCAGTTTCCTCCCATAATAAACTTCAATCTTTTAAGAAATCATGAATTTTGTTTTTTGAAAATTCAAGTTCCTTAACAAACTTCCATGTAATATAGTGGTTTTATGGAATATCTACATCACCTGGAAGTAAGTCCTTCAAGAAGGTGAGAATGTAATCGATGGTAGAATTAGAAATATCATACATAGTTTTCCCATGAAACAATCGGATTAAAAATTACAGCTTTTTTATTTTACCACATTTCTGATATACTAGATTTGTGGCATCATTATTCAATTTTTTCACCTTGTTAACATCATCATTTTCAATAGATGCATCATGTTTGATCGTATTGAACTCTTCTTGGTTCAGAATCCTTTTCTTATCATGATAGAGAATAAATAAAAACTAGTCATATAACAAATTCTTCAATCCAGTACTCTCATTTGGATCATCAGTATTTTGAGATTCTATTTTATCCCCATTGGGATACCACACATATTAGTTTGTTTTAAAACCATATTTGGTTATATGGTAGATAACTTCTTCATGGATCAACCAATGTCTTAAAACAGAATTATAACATGGGGAGTGTATGTGACCACTATCTGAAGCATTATCAAATGAAAAATATAAAAATCTCTCCAACTTATTTTTAAAATTGATTGATATTCGATCGGTTTCATACATTCAACTTCTATCCATTCTATAAAAAAATTACATGTCATTTTGTAAAAGAAATTCAATAGGATTTAAGTTTAATCAAAAATATATTTAAGTAAATGAGAATTGTTCACTTTATATGAAACCATAACTAAAACACTACTCTATATGAGAATAATAATATAAAATATAAAAAATAATATATATATATATATAACAAAATAATATAAATATAAAACCATGATATTGAATTAAATTATATCAATGAGTAATAGCTAATCATAATACTACACAAATTTGTGTTTATAATTGCTCTTTTTTATTTTTTATCCTATTTTATTCACTATTTAACAAACATTATACTTATTCAATAAATTCATGTATAAAAGATTACTACTTCTAGGTAATTGTCGTCTATTTGATTTGGATTAGTTTTGGTCAGTTCTATTTTTTATTATTATTTTAGTTCTCATTGATTTAGTTTGGTTGGGTTTGGTTTTTTTTTTTGATCGGGTCGATGCATGCATATTAGGGTTTTATTAAATATTTTTCAAGTCATATAATTTGTAATAATTACTTTAAAATTTATTTTAATTATGTTCAATTTATTTCACTTATTTTTATTTTAGTTTTTTTTATGCAGTTTAGTGTAGTTTAGGTCTACTCAAGTATACTTTGGTCAGATCAAGTCATTCAATTCAATTCGGTTGGTTTTGTCAAGTCAGTTTGGTTATGATATTGATAGAATTTGTTATTTTGGTTAGGTTTCAGTGTCTAAAGGGTTGATAGGTTCAATTCATCTGTTTTCAAGCCTAGTTTGATCGTTTTGGTACAATTTAATTTTCTTAGGGTGTGGTCAATTCATTTCAATTTAAGTTATTTTAGTTTGACATCATAATTAGGAAAAAATTGGGAGATTATGTGAAATATGGTGGATGTCATGTAAAATCATTATATAAAGAATGATCTCTCTAGGATAATTTTGAGAAAACAATTGGCATTAAGTCAAAATTTACAAAGATCGTTGTATTTCATAATTAATGATATATTTATAATCAATGGTTTCATTATAGTATTGGTGATCAATGATATTTTTATAAGGCGTGTTATTTAAAAGGTATCCATCTTGGTGTCATGAACTAGAAACATGTAGGTGCTCAACAAAAATGATATAAATCTATAAAGATGAGTTATTTAAGGGTTTATGGACTTCATGGTATACCCCAATGTGTTATACTTACCTTACTCCAATACTTTCCAATATTTTCAAGGGACTCCCCACTTTAGGATGAGAACTTCATTCTAACTCTATGGTCATATAATAGTAATTTTTCTCCCTTAGAATAAAAAAAATGGTACTTCTTCAGATGATTCACAAGGCTCAGAAGTGTGGGGTCATATAATAGGTAATATCATGGTACAAAAATATCCAATATCACATAGATGCATTCATCAACTTCTTCATCTAAAACAAAAACAATTTTCTAATCCATTGAAAGTATGGAAGTCATCATACAAGATTTTATTAGTACTAATGTAATTATTTTAATTTATTATTGAGTAAAGGATTCCATGGGACAAAGTTGGGTTAATTCCATCTCATGTGGCTTGTGTAACCTTGGTCATGAATTTGTAAAAGTCATGAATTTGGAAAAGTCATGAATTATTATCAAGTACCTCACATGGGTCACTTCTCCCAACTACATCCTATAGGTCACTTCACCAACTGGCCTCACATAGGTCACTCAGCTCATACGACTCACACATATCACTTCACCCAAATTTTTTTTGGAACTCACTTCCTATTATGTAATCAATCATTTGAATTCATATATAAAGGATTCATTGAAGAGATTCGAGAATGGTGGATTTACTTCACCCAAATCTTGCAAAACAGTGCAACTATAGGTGGGGACCACCAAGTATACATTGCAATTTATAAACATGATAATGAATCACATGTCAAACATACATGGTTAACCTTCAAAATAAAAAAATGAAAAATAAAGACAGGATAGGAAATATTGGTAATATTAAACAAAATTAGGGGCACTAATTATATTTTTGAATGTGTGGTGACCAATGAAAATGAAAATGAGAAATGTGTGTCAAGATGGTCCCAAAAGTTCAAGTGGTATTAATACATTAATAATTAATTTCCTTTAAGAAAATTTTACACATTTTTATGTCATACATGCCTCATTATATAGGAATAAAGACAATGGTATTAATAAAAAATGTATTTTCCATTAATCTCTTAAAAACCAAACCATTATAGAAAATTCTCAAAAATTAATTATTGGAACTCCCTTTTTGAATAAAGGAATTAGTTTCCAAGGTAAAATACCTCAAAACATGATTGTGAACACGACCAATGGGGGAAAATATATTTCCCCTAAAACCTTAATATTGTGTAACATACCTAGAAAAATTATATATGGTGGCAGTAGATCATGAAGTTACATTCATTCTCTCTATATAGGATGAAGTATTTAGAACATACCAATTTCATATTCAAGAATAATCAAATGAAAGAATTAGATGATGAGAGATTGTAGTGGATAGGGAAATAAACTAAACATGTTACATAAAGATCCAAATTAAATATAGGAAAAAGATATAACTCAAACTCACCAATTTGAAGTGGAAGAAAAATAATGATTTAAACTAGGATGGATTGTATGTTGGAAGAGGAGGAGTGGTCTTTGGATGGGAAGAGAGAAGCTCTTGGTTAGAGGAAAAATGAATCAAATATAGAATGGGGAGGGAGTGTTGTCTTTTATATTTAGGGGAAACTATCCCAGTGTTTTTTTAAAACCATTGGGATAGACTGATATTAAAATAAATATCCAAATGGTTATTTTAAACCATTGAGATAGGACCATATATACCAACTGTTTTACAAAACCATTTGTATAGAAAAACTTTACATTAGTGTTTATATCATTTTTACATTGAATTATTTCTATATGGGTGTCTTATCATGTTTCTAGATGCTAACCTTATATTTTGGGGGGCTCCACCTAATTCCACTAAGAAAGTGGCCTAGAGGGTCACACACTAAGTGTATCCAGAACCTTAGATAAATATTAAATATTATTTATTATTTAACATGTGTAATGAATATTATTCATATATGTGGTTTAATAGTTATTCATGTTTTCTTGATCTCATATATTCAGTCATGAGTTATTTGAGAGAATATTTGTGAGTGGAAATTTAATAATTATTTATTTTCTATTTAATAAATATAATATTTATTTATTTATTATTGAATAATATGGTGATATTTATTTATTAAATAAATATTAATTATTCAATTCCCAATAAATATTTTTGGAGGAATGGTGGACTGAGTTTAAATTTCTATTGATAAATAATACGTATTAAATATTTTTTGAATAAATTTTAAACAATTTATTAAATAAATAATATTTAATTAATTCGTTAGTTTTGCGCATGTCAATAAATAATATTATTATTATTATATATATGGGGTTACATGGAGATTAATTAAATAATAAGACTATATGTGAAATTATTATAATCTAACCCTATCACTATTTAAACCCAATTACATTATTTCCAACCATAATGATAGCAATTTTTTGGTTGTGCACAATGACTCTAGAGAATCATATCAATCCCTAGAGATCTTCTCTCTAAAAATTCTCTTTATAATGGAGACTGATCCTCATCCACCACCCTATCAGTCCAAGATATATTAATTAGGGTCCATTGAAGTGATTCTTGAGGCGATCATAGATGAACGACGCAAGTGTTAGGATATTATATGCTATCACTTATAGATTCCTACAGTGTCACTCAGAGGTTCATGGTGCACATTTGGATCATAATTGGAGGGAATATACACTTGATTCTGACAATATAAAGATATTACAATATAGAGTAATCATCAGATTCATCAATAACGAAATAATTAATTACAAGGTAATTATTTGACTACTTAAATTAATTATAAATCACTATGTGATGATCTTGCATTCAGTTCCAGTTTTCTCACATCAATTAATCTTTGATTTAATTTTTTTAGCTACAAAATTATTTTTCACATACATCTCAAATTAATCATCAATTATGACAAAAATTTGAGTTGTTAATGTTCTATCGGCACTTCCATTGCACTTAGAACCTTCAAGTGGTATCAAAGGAGTCACGAAGTAATTTATAATTATTTAATGACTTTTGATTTATTTATGAATTTATGATTAGTTTTAAATTTTTATTTAATCATTATTTAAATATAAATTGTGATATATACTATTCCTCTTCTCTATTATCACAAATATAATCAAAAATGTATTAATTATGAATGAATAACATTTAAATAACTCATTTGGAGGTTCCAAGTATTCTGGTTGGATAGTAAAAGAATACACAACATGTAGCCATTAGGTACAAATCATGTGCCTGTGTTTAATGCACCGGTACACCTCATGAAGTAATTATAATAATCATCCATTTATTTCACATGGTGGAAAGTAATACACACCATGTGTTGACCGGTCCAGCCTAGCACATGGTTAGCTAGACTACATAGCATGTAACCAAAATATATAGTGTGTATTCTATTATTCCAAGATGAGATGTGTGTTTATTACAAGAAATGTTCAACTGGTAACCATATAACTCAGAGATAACAAGACATGTGGCCTTATTAAATATCATGTACTCTATTAATTTCCATAACAAGATGACACCACCTGCCCCTAGGTGTGTGTCATGAATAGATAGTGAATAACTATACACAGCATGTAACTAGATAATACACATCGTGTATATTACCTAATTATGTATAATTTAAATTAATTTATTATACTCCTTAAAACTTATAAACATGTTTTTAATGTAATATTTACTTTAATCATACATTCCATGTGATGGGTTTTATATATATTAAATATCAAATTAATTTCTTCATAATATTCTGAATTACATTTTGTGTATAGGTCATGATATATCAATTACTCTATGTGTATTAATACATACCATGATATTTAAATAACATGTGTCGGTGTGTCATTTATTTGATAGTATGAACCATGAAATTACATAATATGATGCGTATTTGACATGATGCATGAATAAATAGTATACAAATATCATACACCCTAAGTAGTTTGGATGGGCACTCATCGTGTTTCCTCCAATGTATATCTTTTTTACTTAGTAAATTTTAAATAATTTTTTTAATTTATTTAAAATAATGGTGGATGAGAATATCAATAATGTTTGGATGAGAATTAAGATAAAATAATTTATTTATTAAAGAAGATAATTAATTGATTAAAGCATGATTTATCTTAAATAATAATGATTGGGAATTAATGCTAGTTTATTAAATGTTTAATTATTTTTATGTATGTGGATGATCATAATCATAGAACATACCTTTATATGTGATTTGTTTCCTTTTATTTTATTATTAAAATAAATTTATGGTTGGTGAATCATCCCACCCCTCATTATGTAAGGGCATATGTTCCCACAATTTCTTTTTTTTCAAAACCCCTTAAACCAATCCTTTGGTTCACCTCACCTATAGGTGAGTAAAAGATTATTTAAGGGATAGAGATCCTATTTGAGTATATTTCATTCATGTTTGGATTTCATCCAAAAATAGTCCAATAGATACATGGTAGGAAAGGTGGAAAGGTGAAACATGAACCACGTCATGGTTCAAGGTGTTTTCCCCTAGGTTGATGGTAGGTTTATCACACAATAGATAAACTAACCATTAGGAAAATATCATGATCATATAACTCTTATTATTTTATTTCATTCAAGTTTCATCATTAATTTTATTATGAATTTTTATTCATAATCACATAAATTGATGAATTAATAATCATGAAATATAGAACAAAAATAAATTGGATTATTTGTAAACTTTATCTAAGACATGGTTGATCACTTAAGTAAATCCAATTAATATTAAAAAACATGAAATTAAGATAAAATGTTCAATTTACACATAAAGATAAAATTACTCAATATATATAAATTAATTAAGCATATCCTTTCACTACTTAAGTTAAAATTGAATCATAGTTCAAAGTTCTTGACTGCCCAAATTCAAGGTGATTTCAATTATTGGGGGATTTTAACTTGATTTTTGGGTCAAATTAACTTATTTAACATTAAGGTTTAACTGTAAAAGTAGAACTTGGTGAAATTGAGAGGCAAGGGTTGAGGAAATCTAAATCAAGGATTTCGGGATTGGGGAGTGCACACCACAGATCAAGGAACTATGAATTATTGGAGCTGGAAAAATTATGCCTACCTAAAACCCTTAAAATATTATGTTAGGACAAATTTTAGGTTATGGGAAGGGTAATATGGATCCTTAACACTATAATTTCCACACAATAGGATATTCTAAAACTAATGGTCAGGGATTTTGGGTTTCAATAAAATATTGGGAGATTAATAAATTTAATATTTATTATCTAATATTATTAATTAGATAAATTAATAAAATTTAGTTTTTCCTAATTGTAAAAATGGATATCCACATGATTTCAATCGTATCACTGCTATCTATAATTGATAATGATAAATTTCTCACTATAACTAATTTCCAAGAATGTAAAAGACACTTACATGTTATTCTAAACTATGGAAGGAAATTATATGTTCTGTAAAACCCCATTCCTAAAGTCCAAAGACAAGAATCTACTGAGGAATAATTTTCTCTCTATGAAAAACATTTGTATGATGCCATATATGTCTAATGTTTCATGTTATCATCCATGTCTAATGAGTTATAAAGAAATATGATTACATGGATACATATATCATGATGTCTCAACTTCCTGATATCTATCTAGAGAATGTGAGACAAGAGAGATATGAGATCTCTAATGCAATGTTCATGTGAAAGATTGAAGATTAGGTTCCTATTGGGCCTCATGTAGTCAAGATAATTAGAAACATAGAGTGATTATAAATCTAGGGATTAAATTCTCTGATGATCTACACATAGATTTCATCATTTAGACATTTTTTAAATTATTCTTCAGTTTTATTATAAATAACAACATGAGAAATAGAGAGAAGAATATTTTGTAACTTATTACTCTCATTATTCAAGTTGATAAGGGAATGTGTCATAAAATACCACAGTCCTTATGGTGAAAAATAAACGTAAGAATGAGGAAAAGGGGCCCAAGACTCATACTAAGTCTAAATCTCTCAAGTACCATCCTTCCAAGAAGAAGAATATTCAAAGTCATGTGAAGGGAAAAATATGTAGTATGTTTTTCATGTGGTAAGCTATGATATTGGAAGAATAACTACACCCAAAATCAAGGGGAAGTTAAAGGTGTGTTTGTTATCGAGTGTAATCATTCTATATATAAAAATTGGTTATTAGATATATATTTTGGTGCACATATATGTATCCAAATGTATAACCCAAGTAGATTTCAAAAAAATCATAGGATAGGTGGATCTTTGAGAATCCAATGGAGAATGACCCACTGCTTTGGCTATAGGAAACTACCACCTTTCATTTCTAACTAGAATGATTTTGTTTTTAAAGAAATGTTATTTTTTACAAGTGTTACTAAGAACATCATCTCTATTTCTTGAATTAACATGGATGGGTTTATTTTCAAATTTAGAAATAAATAATGCCTCTTTTACAAAGAAATTTTTTTTATGATATGTCGCAAATAAATAACAGTATTTATGTATTAAATTATGAAAATCAAGTATTGGAAATAGATAAAAAATCATGTTTTCATGAATCGTATAACATTAAACTATGGTATCACCATCTTGGTCGTGTAAATGGGAAGTATCTAACAAATCTCTATCAAAATGGTTATTTATAATCTTTTAAGCTAATACCACTTGAAATATTCCATATTTTGTTCAAGGAAAAATGACTAAATCGTCATTTAGTTGACATGGTGAAAGGGTTGTAGAACTTTGAGGATTGGTATACACTGATGTGTGTGGAACTTTTCCTATAAAAGATATAGGTGTATATTCTTACTTTATAACTATTACTGATGACTTGAGTAGATATAGTTATGTATACATAATAAGGTATAATTCTAATACCTTTGAGAAATTCAAAGAGTTCAAGAATGGTGTATATACTAAACATGTTAAGAAGATAAAAAAGATTCAATTTGATCATGGTGGTTAATATCGTAACCAATGGTTTATCAACTTTATACAGGTGTTTGGTATTATATATCAACTCACTCCACCTTATAAACCATAGTAGAATGGTGTTAATAAAAGGATGAAATGTATATTTCTGGACATGGTAAGGTCAATGATGAGTCATGAAGATCTTCTATTATCCATTTGGTGATATTCATTAAAAACAGTGGAATACACACTAAATTGAGTACAAAATAAATTCTAAAAATGAATTCCCTTTGAGTTATATAGTGTAAAGAAACATGTTTTTTCACATACACATGTATGGGGATGTGAGTCATTTGTTAAGGCCACTTTTGGAAACAAAATAGCACTCTGAGGCATGAATTATATATTTATAGGATATCCCAAGGAAAACAAGGGATATTATCTATATAACTACCAAATAATAAAGTGGTTATTACAAGAGAAGTCATTTTTTATGTGGATCACATACTCAAGAAGGATAGCGGGAGTAAGATTGATTTAAATGAAGTTGATGCTCAATATACACAAGAGTTGGTATAGGAACAGATTCCATGGGTATCCGTGGAAGTTGTTTTCCCTGAATCACATGTACTACAAAGGATTACCATAGAGGTAAGAGAATAAGAAATATACAGTTTTCTAGTCACCAAAATAGTGAATCGTTATTGATTAAAAATAATGAACATCTTTCCTAAAAATAGGTATTATAGATATTAGAAGCTACAAGATGGAAATAATCCATGAAATATAAGATGGATTCTATATATCATAACTAATTTTGTGTTCTGTTCAATATTCTAGTTGATGTAAAGTCTATTGAGTGTAAATGGGTATTCAATAAAAAACTATATATGGAAGGTAAATTAAATACCTAAAAATTACCACTAGTGGCTAAAGTGTTTAAAAATGTTAAGTAATTGACTATAATGAAACTTTTTCTCCATTTTCCATGTTTAAATACATCATAATTATACTTTTTATATAAACTTAACATGAATGTTAAATTTTTCAAATGGATTTCAAAACAAATTTCCTTAACAAGTGCCTTTGGGAAGATGTCTATATGAAACAACCCGAAGGGTTTGTTACTCCGAGTAATTCAGAAAAGGTTTGAAAGTTTTAGAGATCCATTTATGGATTGAAGGAAGCATCAAGGTCATGGAACATTCCATTAAATGAATCAATAAAATAATTTTGTTTCATTAAGAACGAATTTGAGCCATGTGTTTATAAGTACTTCAGTGAGAGTGAAGCCATTATCCTAATAGTATATGTTGATGACATATTACATATTGGAAATTACATACCATTATTATGGTAATTTAAGGAATGGTTAAACAAGTGCTTCTCTATAAAGGAATCAGGTGAAGTAGTCTACATTATAGGGATCAATATCATTCATGATAGATCTAATAGGATGATTGAACAAATTCAAGGTACATACATTGACCAGATACTAAAGAGATTTAATATGGAACAATCCAGGAAAGGATTGGTTCTAGTGCTACATGGTATACAACTTTCCAAGAAAATGTTTCCTAGGACACAATAGGATAAAAATATAATGAGTAATATCCCATACACTTATATGATAGGATCAATAATTTATATCATGTTATGTACTATGATTTATGTTTCCTAGACCTTGATCATGGTAGGAAGATATCAAGCTAATCTAGGTTAACAACATTGGTCAAATATTAAGGATGTCTTTAAGTATCTGAAAAGAACTAAAGATATGTTCCTGGTGTATGGAAGAGATGAGGAGGTAGTAATCAGGGGTTATATTGATACTAGATTTCAAAAAAATCATAATTATTTTAAGTCAAGTCAATATATGTCTTCAATCTCAACAAAAGAGTTTTGAGCAAGAAGATTTCAAATCAGAAATTTGTCACTGATTCTAAAATAGAGTCCAAGTATATATATAGGTTTATCATGTATCCAAATAATCTATTTGGATATTTAACTTTTTCCAATATCTTGATGTTTTACCTATAATTAAATACCATATAATATTATATTGTTATAAATCATTGGTGTTGGCTATCACAAAGGAGCTAAGGTCATGCCAACAGACAAAGAACATACCCTAGAAGAATCACCTCTTGATGGATTTTTCTCAGAGGGTTGTAGTTTCATTAAGCATATTTTTTTAGAAAAAATCAAGTTGGACACCTTGACTAAATCCTTATCTCAACAAAAGTGTGAGTATCATGTGAGAGCTAGTGGAATAAAGGTTGTTAACAATTAGCTCCAGTACTAGTGGGAGTTTATTGTATTTAGTGCCCTAGAACTAAATTCTATATACTTTATGATTACCTATATTCATTTTTTAATATTAATAATCTTATTATCATATTATTATTGTTCTTCTATATGAAATGGTGCTTGATAATTTCCTAAGAGGAACTATCACACTAAAAGGGTATAGAAGTTCTCCATTATAATGAGAACTCATAAGTTCCATGATATTATTCTTAAATATATGTTATATATCTATATTATAACATTTTATGGGACAAAAATCATATAGTATATCATGGGTGGAGACTCATAGGACTTTTAGGAACTTTCTCATGGTGTGCGACCTTGGTAATTTCTGGTGTAGGAGATTATTAGAACATGACCCGCTAGTAGGTAATCCACATTCATATGTGTCATTGCATGTTCCTATTTGTGGATGTGTGTATTGATACTTAGTAATTAGGATTATTATTAATGGATATTATTAGTCACATACTTTTATATATTAATGAAAACTGTGATGGCATATGTCTGCGTAAAATTAGGATATATTGGCCGCATCACATGTGATATTATATTAATAAATAATGTGATGAGGGATTTGTCCCTTTCATTCATTGACATGATTTGATATCTTTGGCTCTTTTATGGGAATAAAACATCCCAAATAAATCCATGTCTGTGGTTTCCTATTGGAAGGTTAATTTCTATAAATTCAAAGGAGATATCAAGCATATAGGATGATGCCACCAGCATGCAATATGCTTCATTAATGATATCATGATAAAGAGATTATATTACATAATAAGTGTTCTTATGAAATTTTATGTCTTTTTGACATTAACTTATTTATCTATGGGTGTCTTAGGGTGTTGTTGGATGATAAACTTGGACTTTGGGTGGATCAGCCTAATGCCCCTGAGAAAGAGGCCTAGAGGGTCACACACTAAGTGTATCTAGAACCTTAGTTAAATATTAAATATTATTTATTAGTTAACATGTTAAATAAATATTATTATTGTACATGATTTAATAATTATACATATTTACTTGACCACTTATATTCATTCACTAGTTATTTTAGATCATATTTGTGAGAAAAATATTAATAAATATTTATTTTTTATTTATTTAATATGATATTTACTTATTTATTGGATAATAATGAAGTGATAATTATTTATTAAATAAACAGGAATTATTTAAAGACCAATAAATATTGTGGAGGAATGGTAAATCAATTTTAAAAGTCTGGTGATAAATAATAAATATTAAATATTATTTAAATAAATTTTAAACAATTTATTCATTAAATAATATTTTATTGATTCGTTGGTTTTGCACATGTCAAGAAATAATATTATTATTATTATTACGGGAATGGGGTTCCATTGGAATTAAGGAAATAATATGGGAGCATGTGAAATTATTATTTTCAAACTCTAGCATTATTTAAACCCAGTTATATTATTTCCAATCCTAATGCTAACCATTTGTTTGTTGTACACAATGTCTCCATAGAATCCTCCCCAACCCTGGATATATCATCTCCAAGAATGCTCTCAATAACATAGATCGGTCTTTCTCCATCACCCCTCTTATATTTTAGATAGATCAAGGATATCCCTTCTTTGAAACAATTATCAAGGTGATCATGGATGAATGACCAAGCATTGGGATATTTCTCACTAGCACTTGGATATTCATGTGGCATCACTCATAGGTTTTTGGTGTATGTGTGGATCACTACTGGAGGGAATATACACTTAATTCCTATTACACAATGTTGGTATGACATATAGTAATTATGATATTCATAAGTTAAGAAATAATTCATCATAAGGTAATTCTTTAACTGCTTAAATTAATTATAATTTTTTATGTGATGATCCTACATATGGTTATAATATTCTCATATCAATTAATATTTGATTTAACACCCTTGTTAATTTTTTATTCATCATGTACATCTCATATTAATCATTGTTTACAACAAAAAAAAGTTGAGTTGGTCATGCCCTATCAATACTTCTATTGTGCCCTTAATCTTTAAGAAAAACAGATATTGGCCTAAAATGTTGAAGGTGGATTCACACACCTCTCATAGGGTGAAATAACTTCTATCTTCTCTCTTGGAGGGAATAACTCATAGAGAGGTTCATGCACTAAGTCATCATCACTTAACCAGTCATCATCATGAGCCTATCTCTGTATCTTAGTTAGATGTCATCGTAGAGGCATCCTGAAATTTAACAAGACGTACCATGGTTAGATGAGCATATCTAGGGAGATAAATCAAGAAGGACATGGAAGTTAAAGACTAAATCCTATATAATTCATGATCCATTGGTTTCCCTACAACAATTTTCTTAGTATTCCAAGTTTAAAATCAAGTTATTGCAATCCTAGTGCACAAATACGGTAGTCATCACACCATCACTGGGTTTTGGGCCTGAGAGCCAAACTTGAAACACCTTAACACTATTACCCTAAGTTCCCAAACTAATCCTCACCACACATCTATCTCTAATAACTATTCCTATTATATAACCCCCCCTCCCTTTGATACCACTATGTCATACCCAACCCACCGAGGGGCCACCTAGATTAGTAGTAAGTCGAACATGACACCTTAAGCCTGTCTCTAATAGGACAAGGGCTAGAGACTAGTTCTGAGTAGGTATATCTCATAAATGGATGGCCTTGGACTAATGAAATTGTATACATGAACACCTCCAAGTACATCACAACCATATAGGATAAGATATTATACTAACCTAAGAGGAAAAAATGCATGTAATAACCTCAAGAACAACCAAAGTGAAACAATATATACACAAAAACACAAAGTATGAAAGGGGGAAAATAGTCACCTAGCCAAAAATAAAGGGAGTATCAACCTATAAACTGATGCGGAGGAAGTCCCTACTCACAATATCTGATATCGGCCACCTAAAACCATTATCACTAAGTACTGCTAAGCTCTAGCGATATTTGGTATGCCAAAGTCATCATCTAACTATATGTCTTCTGAATAAGATACGAAATGTGAAGGAAAATCTCATATATGGGTGACTATATATGTACCCAATAGGATGAATTAAAAACCAAAGGGGTAGAAATAGAATAAAATAGTTAGAATAACTCACGATATAATGAGGGGAAAAGAAACCCAACTATAGATATACTCATAAAGAAAACACAATCAAAGATAGAGGAATATAGATCTTCACATCAAGCTAAGAATGATGAGTTTGTCAATAGCTAAGTAAATACCATCTCTAAATCCAATCACCATGTGCAACCTAACGAGAGTCAAAATAGAGGACCCATGCCTCACTGATGGGTACCACAACCAAGGGAGTACCAACTCTAGTAGAGGTCTCGCTCCCCATTAAAGATCAATTAAAAGGGATTACAAACTCTACAGGTAGAGGACACAAACCCTAGTAATGTGGATGAGTACCAAATCTACTAGTATATACAATATAGGGGACCCACACCATGGTAACCCCAACTATTAGGGGAATACTAACCCCAACATCACATTGATGATCATATATGATCTCTATCATTGGCCAAGAATCACTGGAAGAAGAATCACACTCAAATCACATTTCATTGTATCTCAAGTGTCAAAAAAAGGCCACCATCATATCCTAAGCAAAATTCTTCCCAAAATGGACTACTTTCATGTCCAAATTTGAGTCTTTAAGGTGATATAAAAGGAAGAAAAGCCTAGAAGAATTATATTTCATGTCCCTCTGTGTACACGAGGAGTACGCCCAATTCTATGCCAATTTGTATCCCACTGCCCCCCATGTCATGTAAAAACTCATGTACATGAAATGTGATTAGATCCACACAATGTGTGGGACCACCTGGGGTCCTAGGTGTGTTCTCCCTAAACATGAACTGACAAACCATGTAAATTCACATGGCATGTGGGTCCACCACATGGTTGTGGGATATTTAACTTGGGTGGAAACCCTAACCTCCAAATCAAATAGGATACAAGACATGTGTTCCTTGGACTACATGGCATGTAGTCATGTTTTTCAATCCAAACGCAGCTTCAAAATGGAGTCTCGTCAACTTTATCATTCCCATATTTAATCTCATTTATTCCATCTTCATATGTTTCAGTCATGTATCTACAACCACTAAAAGTTTATTTTTTTCCATCGCATCACAAAAACAGAATTCATCATTGAATATTTTCATTCTTGTATGCCAAAACATGGGGAAATTGAACCCGATCCATTCATAAATCTCACTAATGCCATAATTTCTTGAATCTCTAAGCACAGCTATCATCATTTTCATCCACACATATATCAATACAAATCTGGGGGTTCAATTTTGATTTTAACTGGATAGGAAATAATCGAACCACCACCCAAAATGGGGATTGTGATGAAGGATATGAAGAAAAGTGGGAGAAAATTAAATTGAATAACATCATTATCCATTATGGATCCAACCAATGATTTTCATAATGAGAACTATAGAATGAAGAAATATTCATCATCAAAAAAAATAAATTCAAAATGTAAATCGATCGATCCATGTGAATACAGGGAGATATAAGGATCCATAGATGATAAATTAATCCATTCTATAATTCAAGAATAATAGGGTAGATAAAACCATAAATAAAAAAGTATTACATAGAGATTATATTGATCTTTGATAAAGAATTATTTTTGGTCATCATAATTAGTGATATCCAAGAATTATATTTTTAACTTCGAATCCTATGTAAATATGATCATTTATCCTTGATCCTTATTATTTTAATTATCAAAGGTCCCCCATGGTGATGTCTCCCCTAACCCATAATCTCTATTTGTTATGCGGCTAAACCTAGATATTGTCTATAATGGGGTTTAAATAGATATTCATCCAAAGTTAAAAATTAAATAAATTTAATAAATTTAATATTTAACTTACTTAATACATCTTCCGGTGACTAAACATCAACTTGAAACCTAATGTATACAAAACTTATGTCATGCCTGGGGTAAACCATGAATTTTGAAACTGATGGTGGTCTTAGATTTTCCATCAAAGACTCATATCAATAAGAAAAAATTTATTTCCAAAATGATGTGTGCATTTGGTTAAATATATTTAATAACTTTAATATATCAATTTCAAGGACCTTCGATAATCGTAACACTGATTAAACTCCAAATAAAAACTTTATTACATATATAGATATATCCAAAGGTTCTTAACATAAAAATAAAATTCATTTCATACTAGTGATGGTAAGCCTATTCGCATGTGGGTTATGGGACAAGACTAGGAGGCATTGGTTATCCAAGAGAAACATGTCATGACTCTGAAAGCAATGCTGACTATGGAGGAGGAAGATAGAGACCCAATCCCTCCCCACGTATTAGTGCCCCACTTGTTAGAGTTGAATCCTGAAGTTAAATAGACATATCTACTACTAGTATAGTTCTTAAATTAAGATCCTCTTCTTAAGGATAAATACGGATCAGGGCTAGATGTGGCTAAATACAACTGGGTGATCTTGTGCAAACCTTGGAAGAAAATATATAGCATCATTACCGCAAAATCACTAGGTAAAATGGAAATTCATATGGGAAGCCTTCACCACTATCTAGTGAACCTAAGAGTTTGTAGGGTTAACTATCCTTCACTTCATGCAATGGCATACAACTTTCTAGCTAAACGGGAGTGTTTAGAGTGGAAAAAATCGATTCTATTAGGGTTGTATCTATACCTCATGACATGGAAGATCTAAAGGAATCTGAATAAGGTAACAATAGGTATGGAGGAAAGGGTTATTGGTTGTGATCCCTCTCTTAGATTTAGGTGGAGGAGGTCAGGAACTTGAGGACCCAACTATCCATTTTTGAAGTCACACTAGCTCGATCCTCATCTCAAGCATTAGAGTGTGAGACTTAGAAGGTTGGATTCTAGATGTGGATAGTTGAGGTGTTCCTATAGATGTAATAGAATCTTAAAAAGATATATAGTTTGTGGGATTTCATCAACTCTTCTGAGTTGTTTCTAGCTGAAATCGAGTAGGTGATGGATCAAGTGCAAACTTGGGTAAATTTTATATTGAAGGAGAGGATCTGGTCTATAGATGGACCTCCTTTTTTACAAAGTAATACAAATTAATAATTGTTTAAATTCCCTAATTTATATTAATTACATCTTAATTATTATAATTAAATGATAAAATAAAAACTTATATGCTCATTTGAACCATGATCGGTGTGATAAACAAGAGATAAATAAAATATTATTCATGTAAAATGAGAGTGTATAATAGGGATGGATGAATTGGTATTGGAATATTGTTCCAATCACCATTGAGAACCCATGAGGATGGGGTAATCATATTGGTATGATTCAAAAAAAATTAACACCCTGTCAATATGAAGGACACATGAGGTAATAACACCAAGGGTGTTGGAATTCCACTTGAGTAAGGGAAAGTGAGGGGGGAGGTAAATTGTGACTCGAGGAGTCTAAATGAACACAAAAAGGGGTGGATGGGATGAGGATAACTATTTATTGAGTTCAAAACATGGTTTCCACTAACATACCACCTAGAATACTTCCTTTGGAACATGTACCCTGAACAGAAGGTGATCCATGGGGCATTATTCCATCATCATAGGGGATTCTATTCAGAAGTGATGAAATTGGTTCCTATCGGAAGTGTATCATGGATGGGAGATGGGAAACATGTCATTATTCCATCACTATAAGGGAGTATATTCATAAATAAATGGTAAATTTGATCAAAATCAGGGAACATAAAGTGTGTATGTGGAAGAAATGGATTCTTGGAAAGAGTTTGATCACTCTTAGGGTTGTGTTTTCATGAATCAATCATATTAATGGGGAGTTACAATAGATGTAAGTAATGAAATCTAGTGATATATACAAAAATTACAACTTAATTTTAGTCATTATAATGGGATTCAATCATTATATAGGTTATCATGGTTTAAGGTTTCACAACTTGTACCATTGTGGTGCTAGGTACTAAGGTCGTATAGCTTTGACCATGGGTTGTTCCAAAATTAAGGTCATGGAACTCAAACCAATGGTCATTCCTTTTAAGGTTGTGAAGATAGGACCATGATTCTTTTATTTTAGGGTCATGAAACTAATACCATGACCATGTAGTTTAGCATTGTGTATCAAGGATGAAGTGGGTTGTGTAGTTCAAAGTTATGCAGTAAAGACTAAAGGGGTACCTATAGTTTAATATCATGTTTCTAGGAAACAAAGGGATTATCCAACTATGATTCATCTCAAATGTGTTGGTAAATGATTGAATTAACCCCTTAAGAACATGTGAGTCATTATTAATGTGGGACACATGGGGTGATAGGATATTGACTATGTCATATAAGATCACACAATAGAGGAATACTGTCCAAGGCTAGAATGTTGCATTGACCACTATGGAGACTTGTAAAATGGGAGGAAACTAGCTAGGTGTGAATCCAAAAGATTAATTTTCTCATAAAATATACAAGGATTTGTGAGGGGGGACACTGAGGCTATTATAACTTTACTTGAACAAATAGAGGTGGAGTTGAGGTAAATTGTGGCCTCAAGAGCTCGAATAATGAGGGGGAGGTAGATAGGTTGTAGATGACGGTTGTTCATGTCTTAAAAATGAAGGCTCCACCTCTATACTACTATAAATGGGGGGAAACAAGTTAAATATCACTATTTAACACATTCAAATCATGGTTCCCATTGTGTGTTGTTTTCAATAAATATTCATTTGGTATGTATACCCTGTACATGAGGTGAGTTATGGGGTATTGTTTTATCACCACAGGGGAGTCTTTTTGGAAATGAAAGAGGATGGGGATTCAAATGCAGGAAGACCAAATTTGGCTAGTGAAAGGAAGAGTTATGGTCAGGTAGATTTAAAACACTCATGGGGACATATTTCCATGAATTGTTCATGTTGATAGGGTGTAACAATGCAAGTGGAATAGCATGCATACCATTTTGATTTTTGACCATGCATGAGTGTGAAACCCATGAAAGGTAATGGTAATAAAATTCAATAATACTTCAATGGTTGTGTAATCCTTGAATTAGTATAGTTTAAGGTGGTGAAACATTGACTAAAGGGGGATAGAACCTATCTAGATAGGGAGATAAAAACCCAATGCTAGCATGGATGGTTTCATTAGAGCATGAACACATTTTAAGGAAATAATATGTAGACCAGGTGAGGTTCATTTTAAGGATGTTCATCCAAGAACAATACTATATAGTTTATCATCATGAGGTAAGGATGGAAGTGGGATTGAGGTATTTTACATGGCTCATGGGGAAAAGGAAAACTTAAATATGGATTGAAAGCCCAAATTTTGGTACATAAAATTGAAAATATGTGCACACGTGGTTTATATTCATGATAATTGGACCAAGGTTTCTAGTATAGGTTCATGGAAACTAGTCTATCCCCTTGTATAGTATCATTTTTTTGTGTCCAAAAATAGAAGGTAAACCGGTGAGTGAACCGAACACTAAGAAAAGATGGGATCCAAGGTGGATCTATGTTTGGAACTAAGATAAGAGATATGGGAATCACTATATATCTTGTGAAGTTGGAATCAATACACACATGGTTCTCAAGGTTGGAATCACTCTGTATAGATTTGGTTTATTCACAAGATATGGGGTAAAATGTATGGATTCTCTGGTGGGAAATAAATAAGAATACCTGATGTGAACTAGGAATGGTCTCATCAATAGAGCATAACCAAGTATGTAAATAGAAGTTGTATTTGGGACTAGTATATGAGATATAGACATAATTATAAATCACATGGTGAGGGGAATCAATCTGCACATAGTTCTCAAGATGAATTTATATAGATCTAGATCTTACATAGTGAAAGGGACATCATCCTAGAGATATGCAATAAAGGAGGCTCATCATGAGTCAAAAGAGAATCTTGGATGTCATGATGGAATGGGGTGGATTTTTTGTTTGGTTTTAATCAAAGGTTCTCGAACATCACTAAATATCTCTTAAAATAGGAATCAATCCACATATAATTCTATAGAGGATATGGTAAATGACCAATACTTAAGGGAGTGTACTCTTAACCTAGAATCAAAACATCAAGTAGTTTTAAAGTCATGTTATGGGGATGGTACCGTGTAGTTTAAAATCGTATGGATATGATTATGATCATTCAATTTAACATCATATAGTGAGGATGATAAAGAGGATATTTAATTTAAAGGTGTTCAGCTAAGGATAAATGGGGCATCTCAATTGCTCTCATGCGACAACTGACCAAAAATATTAAGCTCGCGTGATTAATAATCAATGTGATAAATAAGGGGAAATAGAATATTACTCATGTCCCATGATATCTTTGGGAGGGGATGGATGGTTTAGGGTTATAAAGTTACATAAACCACCAAGGAAACCCATGATGATGGGGGGAATAGTTGGGTGATTTCACAAGTTTGGTTCACCCTACCAACTTACCAAAACATATGAGTGGGTAACACTAAGGGTGTTAAGACTCCACTTAAGTAAAGGGGGTGGAATAGGGGTAAATCATGAACTCTATAATCTAAACCACAAATGAGGTGAAAGATAATATAAGTATGACTATTTACCAAGTTCAAAACATGAATTCCACTACTATACCATCATAAATGGGGGAATACAAATTAGGGTCGACTGCTGACCACATTAAAAACATGGGATATTTTGTGTTACTATCAAAAAATATTCCTCTGGTACGTGTACCCTATATAGAAGGCAAACCATGGGACACTATGTCATCACTATAGGGGATTCTATTTGGAAATTAATGCTCTATTGGGAAATTAAAACTCCATAGACACAAAGTGTGGAGATGAAGGAATAGAAGATATTCAATGGGAGGTTTAGAAACCATGGGGATATATCATCAGGTGTCCATCATATCAATGGGGTGCACCAGGCTTGATGGGGTGTCAAACTCATGGTAGAGATGGGAAAGTTTAAACCTTACCTTAGGGATGGATAGGTCATTCTTGAATACTGCATAGTTTAAAGGTCATATAGCTTAAACCAGGGGATATTGTGAGTTTAAGGTTGTGGAGATCAAACTATGCAATGTGAATTTTAAGGTCATATAGTTATAACCAGAGGTGAGGTGACCTACAAACATTAGGGGACAAGGTGAACCCAAATCACTTTGGTATCCTAAGTCTAATTAAGAACCATATCAGGGGTTTCATTCATATATTTTAAGGTCATAATGTATGGATAAAGGGGATATTGTTTAAGGTCATATAACTTAGACTATCTTCTTATGAATGTGGAATTTCCCCAATGTGTAGGGGAAAATGAAACACAAAAAGGGGTCATAGAGAACCAAGATAAGGTGGAGGTGATGTGAGATCTATTGTTGGTCCTAAAAAAAGAAATCTAAGAATAAATATGTATCCTTTGAGATGGGAGTCAAGCCATAGATAGTTCTAGGGTGTAATATACTTCTATACATATTTGACTCATGTATAGAAGGGTAGAGGGATGAAAGGTGGATGCTCTATTGAGAAAAGGAAGACTAAATCTTGATAAGAATTGATAAAAGTAGCATCATTGAGAACAATAGGGTCATGAACATGAATTCTATGGTTAGGCCTAGGAAAATAGTATGAGAATAACTATATATCTCCTAAGATAAAAATCAAGCCACATGTAGTTCTAAAATATAGTGTAATAGATGACCAACACTGGAGTGGGGTAGGAATTCTCTCTGGAAAGGATTAAAACATAGTTTTGTAATTTAAACATTATACAGAAATATGTTATCTATATAGTTTAAGGTCAAGTATCTAAGACTGAATCCAGTTTTATTTATTTTCATGTGACTGATATGTTAAACATGTCGTTTAATATTACATAGTGAGGAGGATATACAACATAGTTTAAGTTCATATATCTGGGATAAAATTTCATGTAGTTTAAAATCAAATGACAAGGGATAGGGGTGTTATGTAGTTTAATGTCATATATAAAGGATGAAATGTTATGTATCTTAAAGACATGTAGTAAATAATATATGGAACCCAAATTGAAGTTTCAAAAATTAGTTATTGAGGAACCATGCATTGGTGGTTGGTGTTATGTGCTTCTCATTTATAGGATCAACAAGTAAACACCATTTGAGTTAAACTTGTGAGTAGAAAAGTGTACATCGCATTTGGGATCTAGATTTGATAGTTTCCTTATGAATATAATTGGAATTATCAATTCCAGTACTAATTCACCCTTAAATAAGGGTTGGAGATGAACCTTGTTATTTAATTCTTGATCTACTCAATTTTATTGGACTATGAGATTATATAGTGCTTGGAGCCTTTTTTTCAACAAGGGCTTCCAATTCAGCTAATCAAGTTTAGGATATTTTTTATAGTTTCAGATGATCATAGAATAATTTCCTAGGTAATGGTAGTTGAACCTCAATAGGCATAAAAACATCTATTCTATATACTATGGAATAATAAGTTTCCTGGGTGGAGGTATGAGTTATCATTCAATATACCCACAATGCATTGGAGAGCTTTTTGTAAGAACCTATGTTTTTAAACCGGATGAAATTTGGAGGGGATTTGAATTTTTGGTAAATACTAAGTGATCATTTTTAAAATCAAACTTCAAAATGTAATAATGAGATTTTGGATGTTTAAAAGAGGTTTTTTTTTGGACTTGGGTGAAGGCTTGAGAACCTTACTGGGTTGCTTGGGGAGTTTCAGGAGTACTGGACTGAGAAATGTAGGTTTTTCAGGACCTGCAGAGACTTACACGGGCTACACATGGTCTGTCTAAACTATGTAGCCAATAGTAGGTAACCATGTGGCTTATTTTAGGTGGACAGAGTCTATCACATAGTTTTTGCATAGTTAGGCTAACCGTGTAGGGAAAACCATGCAAGGGGATTCTCTTAAGTAGGGGGTGATGCATGATTGGGGCACGGTTTGGCTAATCATGTGGCCCAAACCTTGTGCGACACCTAGTTTTTAAAATTCGGATTATTTTTAATTTAATTAAATTAAATTAAAAACTTAAAACACTCACCTATCTCTCTCTCAATAAAACCATATGATGCACATCCAAAGGGGGTTCCCCCTTCGGCATGCAATTAACCCCCTACATCCCCCTCTCCAGCTTCAATTCTCACCAGTTTTCCACCAAATAATTATTCAATCCTTCAAGGTATGGATCCTCCTCTCTCGTATTCCCCTTTTCCAGCTTCGGTTTGGCTTATCCGCCACCCTGTAAGGTTCAGATGAACCTAGGTTAAGGGTTTGATCAGGTTTTTTTGATTCTTCTAGTTTTAGGGTGTGCAAGGGTTATCTTGGGACCTATTGGTCCATGTTCCAGCAAGTGTCACTGAAGGAGAGGTGGTTTTGGTTGATTTAGTCCGCTGTCATCATTTTGAGGTAAGTTTTTATACAGTTAAATTATTTTTCACCCTCTATTTAGGGTCTAATGGGGTTTATGAGACCCGAGTGAATTATTACAGGATGTTACGATCGATTCCAAGGGCACGCACACATATTCCCAGGTATGAATATATATATATATATATGTGTGTGTGTCTTCCCTATGCATGTTCCCACATGGTATGGGGAACACATGCATCAGTTTAAGGATATATATATATATATATATATATATATATGGAAGTGTGTGCATGCAAGTGGATGACTTCTTGAGTTATAAAGTGTCAAAAGCCAAGTGTTGGCTTCGTCTTCTTGAGGTAGTGTCCCTGTCTTTGATTATTTATTTAATAATGCCTTAGTTAATTCTTTAAATAAGTTTTTTATGATTTTACTAGTTTAATGGAACTACATATATTGACTGAAATTTTGAAATGAGATGAGTGTCTTCTTTTTTGAAAAAAATAATGTTTTTATAATAAAACCCCTCCAACAAAGGTCCACTGCCTTCAAACCAAAAAGTAGTGATAGTTGTTATATAATTATTTCTTGTAGTTTGATATTTCCATATTTTATTCTTGTTTGTGATTTAATGTGGTATGTTAATGCATATCCCCTTGTGTATTGTTAGATGATGTTTCTCATGTGAGTTGAATAAGGACTTGGCCATGTAGTTGTTGTTAATAATGTATTTCTTGTTATATTTCTTGTTATATTTCTTGTTTCCCACACGAGTATCTTAATTATATTCATGGTGAATTAGATGGTTAAACTGGAAGAACCCCATTATGTTTTCTTAATAATTGGAATTGGAATGGCCTTGGCCTTAGACAACTTTAGGTGTTCCCTTTTACCCCATGTCATGGGATGTTAGTTATGTAATTGATTTGTATACCAAATTGGGAATTAAATGAATTAATTAGGAAGGGATTAAGTGACAAGACCCTTGGACCTTATCATTCCATTACTTTATTAAGCATTACTTGTATTGTAAGGATTTCTCACCTGATTTGAATAACGTTTAAACCATGTAATAGTTTAATTTACATGTGTTGCTTGTTATATGAATTATGCCCATGTGAGTAATGGACAGGTCAAGCCTTATGAGTTTGGTCCTTACTTAAGACAACTTTTTGTGTTAAGTTATATTAGATGATTTTGGTTTTGACCTTAGCATGATTAATGAATCTGTTATGATTAAATTGTCAATAACATTGGGTGAATCATGAATTCTATTTAGAATTTCATGGATGGGATTATATGGTTATTTTACCTTGTCCCTTGAGTGAACCTTGGATTCGGTTATAATTACTTGGATGGGATCAAAGGGTTTATTATGTTTAATACCTTTAGTTAACCTTATATTCTATTGGAATGCCTTAGACTGGCTCAAATGGTGAAATATGTAAGTTGTGAGTGAACCATGGATCCCTATAGGACTGTCATGGATGAGCTCATAGAGGTTGTACTTATATGACAATTGAATCATGGATCCCTATAGGATTTCCATGGATGGGCTCAAGAGGCATTGATTATATGTCATGAGTGATACATGGGGACTCCCTATAGGGCCTCCAAGGATGGGATCAGTTGACATGGACTTATACCACGCCTAGAGTGATACCGGATTCATGATAGGTTCTTCGGGATGGGCTTGTAGGGTGTTGGTGTAAATTTCACCAAGAGTGACACTTTAATTCCAATTTAGTAATTTCAAGGAAGGGATCAGGATATAATTTATTATCATAATGAAGTGACTTATGATGCGTCTATCAAGCCAAAGAAAAATCTTGGATTTGGTCTCAACTTGTATTGTTTGGATGGACTTTTGAGGCATCAGTTGTGCTTATAGTTATATGGGGATATCATGTTTAATCTAGATTTCTAAAATCATCAATTAAATGATTTGAATTTTTTAACTTTTGATTAAATGAAATGGATATTAAATGAGTACTTTCATATGAAGGATGTTACTTTTGAGTACTTCCTTACTTGTTATATATATATGTTTGCAGTGCTAGTTTTGCATTGCACAGGATGGATTGGGCTTGACATTATGGGATCCATCCTACTAAGATTTATATATCACATCCTACTCGGGTACCTTTGGTGCTTGAGTAGACCTACTTGATTTTAGGGCTTTAGACCATGCTTTGTTGTATTGCATGTATCTGGAAATTGGGAGAAAAGGACCAAGCAGGAGCTCAGGATGCTCATGGTGATCACCTTAGGGATTAGCTTTATTTTATTTATTCTTGTACTAAAATGTAAATCATGATATACTATTTACTACTTTGTGATATGTATCATCATATATCTTGCATGCATTGTATAAACTGGAATTGGCCATATTTCTTATTCAGTTATTATTGCATTTTTCTTCCATTATTATATGAGTTTTACTATATGTTACCACTGTACACTCTGATATTGAGGGTATAGTATCCCCAATGAACTACCTTTATACCCTTGTTTCTAGTCGGCATCCTCTGGTATATGGGGAGATGCGCTTGAGGCCATGTGGAGATGGGTATAGCTATCGGTTTAGTGGTAATCTGTGTCAGGACATTACAAAGTGATATCAGAGGTTGTTTTTCCTTTTTATTACTATTTTGGGCTGGTAGATATGAGAATAAGAATGTTTCGACACTTGTTAAATATTTGTGATTGGGATTGATCACCCCATGTATGGGAAATGACCAAGTGGCTAGGGATGGGAATTTTTATTTATTATTGTTCATTGTTACAGTTGATGTGATTTCACATTAGATGAATGGTTTATTTTATGTGGCTTATAGATTTATGGAATTTATGGTATTTCTCCCTTGTCCTATAATAGTAAGGAAGTAACATGACGTGTATCATTATAGGCACTTAGAAATTCACATTTCATGCATATAAAATTCCATGTAGCTGCATTAGTAGGTTTCCCGATAAGTATGACTGTGTACGTTGAGTGATTTTATCCTTTGTTTTATACCTATTGAGATAATTTGTTATCATTCCTATTTATTTATCATGAATTACTTGTATTTTAACATGAACAGGTGATATATTCTATGATTTTTTTCTTGTTATAGTATGTTTTTTTATATTTAAAATGGTTGCATGTGCTAGAAAGTGTTGGTAGCGGTTTAGGCAGGATCCAATTTTCAATCGTAATGTGTATGGTTGCCTTATTATTTGGGAAAGGGTAACCCATATAATCAAACCACATATAGGCCTTTATGAATGGTTATATTCTTTCATTGAAAATGAAAAGGCTGCTAAAGTTAAATGTTAAAATAGAATGTTTTCGATTAATGGGATCCAAATTCCAACTGTAAGGTGTATGGGTGCCTTATGGATTGGTAGATGGCCACCCATGTGATTGAACCTTTGTATAACCATGGTATTTTTGGGAATGTTTATAAATGTGAAATCTAATAGTTTTTGAACTTAAATAGTTGGTTAACTTTTAGATGATCAACTAGACCCAAGTAGGTCAGTTGGGGCATACTACTATAAGATAAACGGTTATGGTGTTTATTCTTTCTATGGTTAAAAAACTGCTAATATATTTATTTTTTAAGAATCTGAGTTAGTTTAATGGGACCCTTGGAGGTCACCTTTTTTTTAAAAGGAATTTATGTGCTAAATTGCCTATTTTTTCTTTGAGTTGTTAACTAAAGTGTATGTCAAGTGCCTTGTTTTATATAACGATGCTTGAGATTTTTATTAAAACTCTTTAAAATGTTTAAAGGTTGAAATGAATTAATTAAATGGATTTAAATTAGAACCTGAGTTGGTGTCCCTTTTTTAGAACCTCGTGCAAGGGTAGTTTAAATGTTTTGGTGGTATGCCTTGGAATGGAGACATAAGTGTTTATTCTTAGGCTGTTTCTTTTTAGCTTGGATTAAATGAAAGAGTCTCTTAAGCATAGTAAAATATTTTTTGCATAACCAAGAGATAGGGTCGATGAGAATTCTTCATAAAAGAGGATAGCTCGTGGTAGGTATCACCCTTAGAGCTATGTTTCTTGCTTGTTGTCGTGAGCTTTTTATGTTGGTGTCATTTTCCCTAGTAGGATGCTTGTTTTTTTAAGGACACCCTTGTTTTGATGGGTGGTCGTTGTATCTTGACCCTTGATATGGGAGTGATCATGGAGGAATTATCGGTTTAGAAGGTTAGACATGCCTCGAGCATTGATAGGTGCTTTGGAGGTCATGTGAACCTCTACTTTATTTAGTGATGGATGACTCAACATGTTGTCATATGAGTTAATGGATGTATCGAATTTTGTGCTTTTGATCTAGTTTATCCGTGATCCATATGGTACTTGATTTCATAGGGAGGATAGCCTATGAATGGTACTTAGGATGTGTCATTTCTTTTGTAAACTTGGGGTGGTATGTGTTGACGTAAGTGGTACCTGTCGAGTGTTAATGTTAGAAAGAACCATTTGAGTTTGGTTAAATATTGATCTTTGAACTTTTTTGTTTGTTTCGGGTTATATTTGGGGTAGAGTGATCTAAGAGTTTAAAAATAAAGTATGTCCCACTACTTAGGAGGAATTTCTGGGACTTGGGTGTTTAACATGTCGGTCGGTTTAATTTTTAATTATAGGCCAAATTCTTGGGAATAGTGATCTTGGTTCATCGAAATCACACGTTCATTTAAAGAGCCAACCAGTAGTGGTTCGAATGATCTTCTTGGTTTACTATTAGTGTACTCTTCTGAATGAGACAAGTGGTTCTCTTATCTTGATGTCATCCTGGATGTACTGGGAGAGTGTCGGTTATAAATTGTACTAAATTTTGAAAGGTGTTGGTCTGGATCATAATCTCTTTTTGTGTTGCATGCTGGAGGTGTGGGTTTATGATTAGGCTTGGTTAATCCTAAGTGATACTTGGATTCCCATGTGGGAACACCTTGGACAGACTCATGGATGTCTACCACTTTCTTTGACGCGACCACCAGGTGGATGCTGCTCTAGGCTCGGTCAATGTTTTTATGTGGATGTTTTTATCTTGTACCAACATATCACTTATAGTATAGGGAATGAGATACCTAAGGATAGTTTCATGGACTCTATTTGGTTGAATAAAATTTTATTGCAGACTTTTTGTTGGTCTTGGATGGGATTATTCAAGGGTAGAGTTTCCAGTGGGCTGGAACTAGTCTGCACCTTCATTTGTGTTGAGGCACAACAGTTTAAATGTATAAGTATTGGTTTTTTATTAAAAATTCACCAGAAGTATGGAGTGAGATTTGGTGGACTTGTTTGTCGAGAAACACTTAGAGACATGTTTGGAAGGCAATTCCAGCTATGGTGAAAATCCCAGATTGGGAATTGGCCTCCTTTTTATGTTAAAGACTAAAATGGAGAGCACCTTTTTTCTAGATGCTTAAAAAGATGACGACGTGATATTGTATTGGTTAATTGGGCTTGGGAAATATCCAATTTGATGCTTCAGTTGGTATTCAAATGTTGGATCAAGTTTTGATGGTATGAGTATCGTGTACTTAAAAAGGTACTTGAGGTTTGTTGGGAATTTGAGAATGTGATGTGATAGTTTGAACAAAGTTTCATGACCCTTTTAGGTTGGGATAGGTCTTCATTGTATTCTATAATGCTTCTTGTGGATGAGAAGTTCTAAGGTGGGGATATTGTATGAACTCGTGTTTTTAAACCGAATGAAATTCCAAAGGAATTTGAATTTTTAGTAATTACTGGGTGGGTCATTTTTAAAATGGAACTTTGGAAAATAATTCTGAGAGTTTGGATGTTTAAAATAGGTTTTTTTGGACTTGTGTGAAGGACCGAGAAATTTTCTGGGTTGTTCAAGGAGTTTTAGGAGTGTCGGATCAGGAAAGGCACGTTTTTCATGACTTGTAGAGGTTGTAGCACGGGTTGCACACGATTTGTCTAAACTGTGGGTCCCATAGTAGGTAATTTTTTGTCTTATTTTAGGTGTAAATAGGTTGTATCATGGTCTACGCATGGTTAGGATAACTATTCAGGACAGACCGTGTGAGGGGAGTCTCTTAATTAGGGGGTGACGCACGATCAGCGCACGGTTTGGCTAACTGTGTCGCCCAAACTGTGTGTGGAACCCAATTTTTAAATTTTGGATTATTTTTAATTGAATTAAATTAAATTAAAAACTTAAAATACTCACCTACCCCTCTCTTTCTATAATCGCACAATGCACATCCAAAAGGGGTTCCCCCTTCGGTGTGCAACAAACCCCCTACAGCCCCCTGTCTAGCTTTGATTCTCACTGGTTTTCCACTAGATCTCCATCTAATCCTTCAAGGTATGGATCATGCTCTCTCTTCCTCCCCTTTTCTAGCTTCATTTTAGCTTATTTGTTGCCTTTTAAGGTTCATATGAATCTAGGGTTGAGGGTTTGATCCAGTTTTTGTGATTCTTTCGGTTTTAGGGTGTACAAGGGCTATTTCGGGACTTGTTGGTCTGTGTTCCAGCAACTATCACCGAAGGAGATGTGGTTTAGGTCAATTTAGTCCGTTGTTGTTGTTTTTGGGTATTTTTTTATATCTCTAAATTGTTTTTCACCCTCTATTTAGGTTCTAGTGGTGTTTATGAGACCCAGGGGAATTATTGTAGGGTGTTGTGATCGATTCCAAGGGCTTACATGGATATTCCAAGGTATGAATATATATATATATATCTTCCATGTGTGTGTTCCATAATGGAGTAGGGAACACATGCATCGGTTTAAGGATGTGTGTGTGTGTGTGTTTGTGTTTGTGTGCGGAAGTGTGTGCGTGCAATTGGATGATTGCTTGAGTTAGAAAGCATCAAATGCCAAGCATTGGCTTCATCTGCTTGAGTTAGGGTCCCTATATTTGACTCTTTATTTAAGAATGCCTTATTTTCTTCTTTAAATAATTTTGTTTATGAGTTTCCTAGTTTAATAAAATTTCATAACTTGACTGAAATTCTGAAATGAGATAAGTGTCTTATTGTTTGATAAAGTCATGTTTTTATAATAAAACCTCTCCAATAGAGGTATGATGCCTTCAAACCAAAAAGTAGTGATATCTGTTATATCATGATTAATTGTGGTTTTACCTTTCCATATTTTCTTCCTTTTTGTGATGAAATATGGTAAGTTAATGCATGTAACCTTGTGTATTGTTATATGATATTTCCCACGTGACTTGAATAAGGACACGGCCATGTATTTGTTATTAAGAATTTATTTCTTATTATATTTCTTGTTATATTACTTGTTTCCCACATGAGTATGTTAATTCTATGCCTAGTGAATTAGATGGTTAAACTAGAAGCACCCCCTTGGGTTTTCTTAATAATTAGAACTAGAATGGCTTTAACCTTGGACACCTTTAGGTGTTCCTTTTTACCCCATGTCATGGGATGTTGTTATGTAATTGATTTTTATTCCAAATTGTGAATTAAATGAATTAATTAAGAAGGGATTGCTGACAAGACCCTTGGACCTTATTATGTCATTGCTTTATTAAGAATGAATTTCCTTATAAGTATTTCCCACATGAGTTGAATAACATTTAAACCATGTAATATTTTAATTTACATGTGTTTCTTGTTATATGAATTGGGCCCATGTGAGTGACGGAAAGGTCAAGCCTTATTAGGTTGGTCCTTTCTTGAGACACCCTTTGGTGGTAAGTTATATTAGATGATTTTGTTTTTGAACTTATCATGATAAATGAATCTATTATGATTAAATGGTCAATAACATTGGGTAAATCATGGATTTTGTTTAGAATTCCATGGATGGGAATATATGGTTATTGTACCTTGTCCCTTGAGTGAACCCTGGATTTAGTTAGAATGCCTTATATGAGATCAAAGGGTTTATTATGTTTAATACCTTGAGTGAACCTTAGATTCTGTTGGAATGCCTTGGACGGACTCAAATGGTGAAATATGTTTAAGTTGTGAGTGAACCATGGATCCCTATAGGACTTCCATGGATGGGATCAAGAGGCATTGATTATATGTCATGAGTGATACTTGGGGATTCCTTATAGGACCTCCAAAGATGGGATCAGTTGATATGGACTTATACCACACCTAGAGTGATATCGAGTTCCTGAGAGGTTCGTCAGGACGGGCTTGTAGGGTGTTGGTGGAAATTTCACCTGGAGTGATACTTGAATTCTAGTTTAGAAATGTCAAGGATAGGATTAGGTTATAATTGATTATCAGAATAAAGTGACTTATTATGGGTCTTCCAAGACAAATCACAAGCTTGGATTTAGTCTATACTTGTATTATTTGGATGGCCTTCTGAGGCATTAGTTGTGCTTACAGATAGATGGGGGATGTCGGGATTCAGCTAGATCTCATGAATCATAAATTAAATGATTTGAATTGTATAATTTTTTATTAAATTAAATGTATATTAAATGAGTACCTACATATGAAGTATTTTACTTTTGATTACTTCCTTACTTGTTATATATATATATATATATATATATATATATATATATATATATATATATATATGTTAGCACTGCTATTTTTTCATTACACGGGATGGATTAGGCTTGACATTGTGGGTGTCAGCCTACTGAGATTTATATCTCACACCCTACTCTGGTACCTTTGGTTCCCGAGTAGACCTACTTGTTTGCAGGGCTTTGGACCTTGCTTTTTTGTATTGCTTGTATCAAGAATTTTGGAGAAAAGGACTGATCAGGAGCTCAAGATACTCGTGGTGATTTCCTTAGGGCTTAGCTATCTTTTATTTATTCTTGTACTAAAATATGAATCATATTGTATTGTTTACTACTTTATGATATGTATCATCATATATCCTTTATGCATTGTATAGAATTGAATTTTCCATATTTCTTATTCAGTTATTATTGAATTTTTATTCCATTGTTATCTAAATTTTACTATCTGTTACTAATGTTCATTTTTATATTGAGGGTATAGTAACCCCCACTGAACTACCTTTACACCCTAGATACTAGTCAGTAGCCTCTAGCATATGGGGAGACACGCATGAGGTCATGTGGTGACCGGTCTGGATTCTGGTTTAGTGGTAAGTTGGGTCAGGATGTTACACTTTCCATGCCAATTCTTCTTGTTTTGATATAACATCTTATATATAATATTGTAGAGGACTTTTTTGAATGCCTCAATATATACATTTAGTCGTACATGATATAGGGAAGTATGGTTGGAGTAGATTTTCTACTTGTCATATACTTTCTTCAACTCAGCAGCTCAAAAGTTAGTTTCATTATCTATGAGAAGGGTGTGAGGGATCCCAAATCAATGAATAATATAGGATTTAATGAACTTGATCATAGATATAATATTGAACTCCTTGAGTGTATAGGATTCATCCCACTTCAAGAAAAAATTGGTGGTGGTGATAATGAACGTGAACTATCGAGTTATCACTCATAAGTAGGGACCCATGAAATCAATTATCTATAGGACAAAGGGAAAAGATTACTTGGTAGTGTGGATCAGCTTTAGAGGTTGATGCATAATTTTTTTGTGAACCTAGTGTTCATGAAATTTTATAGTGAATTATATGAAGTCACAAACCAAGGTGGGATAAAATTATCCCAATCTTCAAATCCAGTGAGAGAGATTTAATCCTAGATAATGATCTCCACATGTACTAGTGTAAACCTATTATGAGACTTAAAGAATTTACATTACTTGAATGTAGTGAAAAATGATTCCATAAAAGTTGTGCTTATAGAGGACTCACTCTGAGTTAGGTCCATTATATAGGATAAAGTTTACTGCATGTTGATGGATTTCCTCCTACTCAACCTAGTTTGATAGAAGCATTCCATATTGGAGGAACTTAATGAGGGGAGTCATCAAGTTATATTTTTCTTCCTATATAGGGTAATTTTAGGGTCCTACATAGGAAGATGTGATGTTTATTAGGTTTATTTCTAGGTACTCTTTATCAGGATCAGCATGGGTAATCAAATTACTATGTTCCACATGGATAATCATATCATCCTGGTCCGAATTAGAAATAGATGTGGCCTAGTTTTCTGGGGCATTTGTTCGATCATTATGGGGTCATGGGACTTGTGACACCTTTAGATCAGAATAAATCATCTCATAGGTGTGATCGAGTAAGGGGATAATCTCATGTTTTCTAATAATATAGTCATTATTGATCTATTTGATGACCTTCTTAGATTCACCCATCGCATTCAACAAAGAGACCTCATTCTTAAGATCCAATTCAATATTGGTGATGATGGATTGGTATTTTGACTCATTGTTAGTGTATCCTAATGAAATGGGAAGTGATAATAGCATTATTTCTTTTTAAAAGTGATTAAAACAACTCCAAGGATGAACTTATTAAGTTTAGGGTTGTTCATCCTTCTACCAGTCAGACTCCAGGAGGCCATGTCAAAGTAAATCTATGAGCATAGTGTTGATTCATCAACATAGAAAATAGCCTTATCTAGGAATTCAACATCTAGGGTTAGATCCTCTGGGTTTGGGTGTGTGGAAAATAAATATTACAGTGATTTTCCCTTGAAATCCTTATATAGGATGAACCTGATGTTGAAATAATGAAGGACCATTATCCATTACACCAATCACCTAGTTAACTTGGGATGATTGAGGATATACTTTAACATATTTATGTGAGAGATAATTTGGACCTAATGATTTGGTAAATTATAACACAACTTCTAGACTATGAATAAAAACATGAGTAAGTTCTTCTTGATGGGGGAATATTGAGCCTCGGTGACTTTTATCATGCGAGTGAGGTAATATAAACAATTGTCTTTTTCCATTTTGTTCTTCTAGGGTAAGAGAGCATTGGGGTATCATTCAAGAACTGTCACATAGAGAACCAAAAGTTTTCTCGAGACCGTAGACATCAATATTAGAGTATATATGTGACAACCGGGTCTCGGTGATAGCACAGCCACCCCGCCTTAACAAGGTCGTTGGGTCCTGGCCTACCAGGTACCACCAGTTGCCCCGCAGACACATGGGGCCCACCCCAGGGTCCACCCACATGCCCGAACGGGTCATATGACTAATGACATTCCCCATAGGCCAACACATGTCCTTTCCAGTGTGCTTTTTCCTCACTCACACACACCCTGGGAAACTTCCCAGAGGGTCACCCATCCTGATCACTACTCCAAGCCAAGCATGCTTAACTGTGGAGTGCTAATCAGACAGGCTCCCGAAAAGGAAGGTTCATCTTGTTGACATGAGTCATATCATTTAGTCATTTAACCCTTTATCATTTGGGGATGTTACAATCACCCCCCCCCCCCTTAGAGCACAATGCCCTCATTGTGGGCCCTACATCTCAACCCAGGCAGTGCACCGCGCACTTAAGACTGGGTTCCTCCTCTGATACCAAATGTGACAACCGAGTCCCGGTGACAGCACAGCCACCCCGCCTTAACAAGGTCATCGGGTCCTGGCCTACCAGGTACCACCAGTTGCCCCGCAGACACGTGGGGCCCACCCCAGGGTCCACCCACATGCCCGAACGGGTCATATGACTAATGACATTCCCCACAGGCCAACACATGTCCTTTCCAGTGTGCTTTGTCCTCACTCACACACACCCTGGGAAACTTCCCAGAGGGTCACCCATCCTGATCACTACTCCAAGCCAAGCACGCTTAACTGTGGAGTTCTAATCAGACAGGCTCCCGAAAAGGAAGGTGCACCTTATTGACATGAGTCATATCATTTAGTCATTTAACCCTTTATCATTTGGGGATGTTACAATATAAAAGATACTTTTTGATGTCATCAAATGAAGTTTGTAATTTTTCATCCCACTGATAGGTGATTTATTTATTCATTATCTTGTAGAAGGACTTACATTTTCTTTCTAGGTTAGAGATAAAACATTAAATGTAAGCTATATATCCTTTAAATCCTCAAAGATCTCATAGATTTTGTATATGTGACATTTGAATGATGGTCCTTATTTTCTCTAAGTTTATCTTTATGCCTTTTTACTAGACAATAAATCCATGGAATTTCCCAGAGGTGACCCTAAATTCACACTTAAAATGGTTCATCTTTAGGTTGTGAGAATGGATCATGATAAATACTTTCTAAAGATATTTGAGATGCTCCTGATTTTGATGGGATTTGACCATCAAGTCATCCACATAACACATCACCATCATCCTGAGGAGGGGCCTAAAGATATAATGCATGTCCCATTAATACATTTCTCAAGTATTAATCAAAACAAATAGAATCACCCAGTAGTAGTAGGTTCCTTAAGGTGCCATAGAATTATTGGAATCTTTATCTTTAGGGTCCATATAGATTTTATTATATCTAGAGTACTCATCCATGAAGGAGAGATCCTAGAAATTATAAGTTGTATCGATTAGAAATGTTGTAATTAGGATAAGGAATTTATCCTTCAGGTAGTGAAAATTGATGTCTAAGAAATCAATACAAAAGTTGATCTGGCCATTCTTCTTTTTAATTGGGACAATTTTTGTTAACCACTTGGGGTACTGAACATCCCAGATGAAGTTTTCTTTGAACATATTATCAAATTTAGTTGCAACCATGGAACCATGGGAGAGATACACTCTCCTAAGTGCCTACTTTAATCCACGATATTCAATATGAAGGCCAGACCTGTGGATGGAGACCTAGGTATTTATCCTTGTAATATACTTGTAATTATACACAAATATTCCATAGTAATTTTTCAAGAATGCAGGGCATTGTTGTTGTTCATTAGGAGGCATGAAAACACCGATCAATGTATGGCTTGGATGTTCCTCTATACCAAGGTTAACCTATATCAAATCATCAATGGTGGGGGATAATCACTATTTAAAGGTATAAGGGGTTATTTTTAAATAATATTCATCAAAATAATGATTATTATAGGTAGGAGATGAATCCTCTATAATAAGTGTCTGTGAGGTGGCATCATCTTCCTATGCGGGGGAGAAATCTTTAGAATTAGATTCTTGTCTTTCTGATTTTGTGAAAACTATACTGATGGAGGATGTGGATCCTATCTCATGTGGTCTACATTGGTGTGTTTCACCTACAATTTTGAATAAAATTTTCTTGGTTGACCACCAATGGTTCATTACTACTCTTTGGTATACACAGTAGAGACATTGGTTGTTGAGCATATGAAAAACTTTCTATCACATGATGGGAGAGGGATTACTGATATTTTGAGGTACCAATCCTTCATATGAGTAGCAAGTGATCTTATTTCACTCCTTATTCATAGGATTAATGAAATGGTTTTTTATGTCTAGGGTTTTTTCTTCTAGATGATGGATAAGTAGGAGTAAACTGCTCTTCAAGTCATCCAAAAGATCTTTCACGGTGGATGTCAAGTCATTAGGAGAATTGACACACTTATTTGGATTGGGGATGATTTCTATACCTTTTTAAACACCTGAAATCAAGGTAGTGGGTTTCAAATGAGTCAAAGGGAATAACATCACCGTGTAGTACCCCTGCATGACAATTATGGGGGTACTTGAGACACATATGATATGATGAATAGACAACAACATGCAAGTAGATCAGTGGAATTCCTAGTAAGGCATTGAATATGGTGTCTTATTGAGTGACTTCTGATCTCCCTTTTCATATCTCTGAATTTCAATGTTAGACAAGGCTAGATCTATCTTTTTTTACCCAATATTATATAGAATTTGAGTCAGTATGAGATTGATATTGAATCCAGTGTCCACTAAACACTAGCATAAATTTACATTAATTATCTTTCCTGATAAATAGATAGGTTGTATCTTCCCTTATATGATTTCATCCTCATGATCCTTAAATAAGTAAATGATGTCCTAGTAGTCCTCATGCACGGCTTCTTCTAAATGGTAGGCTTCAGTAGTATCCACTTCAGTATCAAACTCAAGATTCCTCTTCAAGGCCTCAATGAGAGCCTCATTAAGTGCCTTTAATATGTAGATCATTTCTAGGATTAATATTTAAGCCAAGATACTAGTGAGTTTATTGAGATGGTCATACTTCTGAGCTAGGTGAATGTTCTTAGTCCCTAGGGTCCGCTCTTAACAGGAACCATGGAGTTCCTAGTTGGCTAAGCTGATAGTTATTATATAGTTCCTACTATATTATATTTTTGGTTAGATAGTTTTGGTTGATCATTGGAATTGTGGATGATCCAAATAATCAACTAATGTAATGGTTCATGAATGTGAACTAAAGGATGTTATCACAGAAGTATTTTCTTGTTGATTTCATAGAAACACTTGTCTTCTTATCTCAGTAGAATAGATAACATTTTTTATAGATAGAACCCTTAGTATTTTGGTTGTTTAAGGGGAATTTTACCTTAGATTTATGGTGTTAGTGAGAGGATCTAGGTGGATCTGACTAGCATGATTCATTGGGTTCCACTCAATGATCTACCAACCTTATGACATTTATAGTAGATAAATATTTCTTCTAATTAGAGGAATCTTATAGTGTATAATGGTTCATGGAAATTATTCCCAATGTGGGGGGAATGAAATCCATGAGGATTCGGGTCATATTTGGAACTGAAAGATATTTCTAATCATTTTGATGCTAACACTAGTTCCTTCAAGCATTGGTAATTTTTGAAATTGATAGCGTCATTGGAGAAAATAAGGTGGCTAGGGGAGGTTTTGTATGGTTCATTCATACACATATAACCCCATGGTCATGAGAAATCATGTTTTAGACTATAAAACCATCAAAATTTTGTTCTTCTTGATTTGATAATTATTTCTGATCCCCATAATCTTGATCATCATCCGGGGTAATGGAGACACATGTGACATGAACTGAAGGATCATATGGTTCTACTACACTATGATTTATCATTCCTTGGAGTCAATCCTTGAAGACAATACACTCTTGATTGGTGTGTCTAAGGAACCTATGGTTGGATAAATAGTTTGGATGGTTCCTATACTTATCCTCCTATGGATTATTGATCTCAAGAAGATTGAGAAAGTTATTCTCCATGGCATGGATGAAGAAGCCAGGGA
Organism: Viscum album; assembly: GCA_963277665.1. Taxonomy (NCBI): domain Eukaryota; kingdom Viridiplantae; phylum Streptophyta; class Magnoliopsida; order Santalales; family Viscaceae; genus Viscum; species Viscum album. The sequence continues at coordinate 498,827,552 of OY728132.1, forward strand.
CTTACTCATACTAGAAGGATTATACCTTGTTCTTATGGTCTTTGAATCATTTCCTTACTGGTTTTCTTTGAAGGGGGAATAGGAAACATTCTTTGTTTGAGTTTTTTCCTAAAATGGATTGTTTTATAGGTCCTCTTAGATCTGGATCGGCTAAGGAGTGGGGGTTTTTATAACATCAGTCACTTATTATCACTTGTGATTTCATGAAGGTTTAGAAGGTAATGGGTGGGAATTTTTCTTGGTAAGTTGCATAGCCTCCTCTAGGTGATGATCTCTCTCAATGAATTCCCAGAATCCACCTGAATACATCAAAGAGATTGGGGTTAGGACTATCTAATCCCATATATTCTCCACACACATCCCCAATAATTTTTCATAGGGAGGTTGAATGTTAAGGGATTATGCCATGCCCTTCCACTATGCAATGAATTCGGTGACAAGTTCATTATCTTGTTTCTTACACTAGGAGAGGTCAATGACACCAGTTTTATTAAAGGTGGATCTTAACTAGTAAAGGAACTATCAATTAAGATCTTACTAGATAATTATCTATCCTGATGCGAGGTGATTATACCAGATGAAAGTAGGTACTTCCAAAGTTTAAGATAAGTAGAAAAATTCGGCCGCCTCCTATCACTCTGAGGTACCCAACATCAGGCTACACCAAAAGGAAAAATGGAAAAGGTTTTTTTCTATGTCACATGTGTTATTAAAAGAGGTGAATCTCGGGTTGTGTAAATCTAGTGGTGGGGTACATAGTCTATTATCTCCTATTAAAACTTCCTCACATGTTGTATCAAAGCTAATTGTGTATCTACAGCTTATAGTTGAGTAGTGAGAGAAATGATCATATCATCATGGGGGTATCTTCCATGTGTTTTTCCTCTAGTTGGTAAATTGAGTTGTAAAGTGGAGAGACCATGATTCAATGGTGGGAATTCGCATAAATTCACTAAAGAGGTAGCCATGGGGAATACTGAATTATGTCACAGGTGGGTGGAACCTATATCTGAAATCCTAGTTGATCGACCAAGGACTCAGTTTTCAGGTTTCTACAAGAGGTATGACATGGTAATCTTAAACATCCTCCCTATCGGGTTGGTATCCCTAGAGGAGCATGGTAGTGATTTTTTGGTTGACCATGACCTCTTAGAGAAAAGAGGTGATTCAAACATTTACCTTTGTTCTCTCAGTAACTTTTGAAATACTGAAATATTCGGTTTTTCCATTACCTTTGTCCAGGTTTTAGTGGGTGTTTGGGGGAGATACCTTAGGTAGACTTATAAATCCCATGTCTTATCTTTGCTGATGGGTGTGCACACCTACATGTGGGTTCTTTTTTTTTTACTCCTCTTAGGGCAAATACTTGTCATGTGCCTCATCACCAGCATCTTACCCCTAATTATCAAGTGGATTAATGGTGATGACATTCATCATAGTAGTGGTCAATCGTGGAGATTTTTTGACATCATTAGAAGACCCAACCATGGGAATCTATTATTACCATAAGATAGAACTAAATTATAAAGTGTCATACTACTCCAAAAATTTTATTTTCACATGGGGATATGCTTATTTAATAATCTGAAATAAAACTGTGATATTTTCAATAAACTCTTTTTGTGATTTCTATAGATATTCATTAGATTCAATATATTAATCCATTGGAAGTGTTGTGAGATCAAAATTTTTTCACTAGTGTTCAAGGTAATGAAGGTGCTTAGATCTTCCCAAATATGCCATCTGATGGACTTGAAGGTGGTGTAATGTCTTCTATATGTTCTACTAGAGATACAACACATGGATATCAATGAGAAACTCAAATATAGAGAAATTAAGGGTCACATGTGGGTAGAACTAAAATGGAAGTTGGCCAGTGGCTAAGGCCTCCCATGGGATCTTGTATTCCTATTCATCATAGTCAGAGTGGAAATACCACTCTAAAGAGATTAATTGGTGGGAATCCATGGGAGGAATAGATGAAGACCCCTTGGTTTTGACTTCCTAGGTAGGGGTTTCATTATTTGGGACATCTTTTGTGGGGTTGATGAGTCATCATACTAAGGTGATATGAGATTCATCATTATTCCCATACAGGATCATAACTTCCTGACTAGGGAGCCACACACCAGTTTCCCAAGCCAGTTTTCTACGTGACCTCAAGCATGCCTTCCCATATTCCAAAGGATACCGATTAGCAGTGAGGGTTTAATATCGATCATGGAGAGACTATACCTTATTTTTCAAAGTAGCACAATAATGGAAATAAATGAAAATAACCAAAATATATAATCAACAACCAAGCCAAACCAGAATAATACCATTATAAAATGATGACGAAAATAGGAAATAAAATATTCAAAACTAAATAGTAGATATGATATGAAAATATGTGTTAAGTGTCAATATGAAAAACCCAAAATAAATAACAACACTGACAACTCCTAAGTAGATCTTGAACCACATCGGGTTCTCTTATCCATGCTTCATCCTGAATCAGCCATCAAACATAGGGCCATTTCCCTTAACCTATCCTACAACCATGAAATCTATTCAGGTACTGATCAGGTAGCCTGAGTAGGGTGTGAGTACAACTTAATAGGCCACCACCAATGGCATCTAAAACAATATCTATTCAAATAGTGTATGTAGTTTTATAAAGAATAAATAAAAGAAATAGAGTAAAAATTACATTTATTTAATTACTCTTTATTTAACTACATAACCCTTGGGTTCCCGAGGACACCTGAACCAACCAATACCTACTTCATCCCATGCTAGAGTCTGAACCATATCACATATTTAATTCATAGTTCACTATAACACATGGGATTTCATTATCCATTTCATTTCAATTCATAAATAGATAATTAGAATAATAGTCCAATGCCAATATCATGGGTGTATAACATCGTGTCTAGAACCCCATGGGTATTTGAAGAATTAGTTCCTATCCCACACCTCATGGGTATTTGGATCATTAGTCTCTATCCCATAAAAATATTCACATTCATGCATTTGGGCCTATAACACCATGGCTAGGAGCCTCATGGGTATTTGGAGTGTCGATTCATATCTCACACCCCATTTCTCAATAAAACACATATATCACATATATCACATCATTCAAGGTTAATCAACATTAACCTTATTATCAAATTTCATAATAAAACCATTTATTAATTAATTCAACAATTAATTAATAAATTTCAATCAATTTCATAATCACACGAATTCCTAATAATTAATTCAATAATTAATTAATCCAATTTACAATATCTATATCTCAATAATTAATTTAACAATTAATTATTTCAATAAATTTTAAAATATAAACATCACATTAATTAAATCAAAAATTAATTAATCAAATCAATTTCATAATATCTATATCTTACTAATTAATTCAACAATTAATTAATCAAATTAATTTCACAATCTCTACATCTCATTAATTAATTCAAAAATTAATTAATAAAATTAATTTCACAATCTCTACATCTCATTAATTAATTAAATAATTAATTAATCAAATCAATTTCACAATCCAAATATCTCATTAATTAATTCAACAATTAATTAATCCAATCCACAATCCTTTAATTAATTAATTCACCAAATCAATTAATTCATTTAAAGAAAATAAATTTCTAAATATAGTATAGAAATTCTAAAATTACATATATGTAATTGAAATCAAGACTTTGGTATTTGAATAGACCACCTACCTTAATTTTTTTATGAGGGATCACCCAAAAGAAATCCCCGATTTGAAGCAGATCTACCAAAAATGAAACAAAGAATGAGATCTAGATCTGAATCCAAGATCTAAGATAAAACAAATCAAGATATAAAAAACCTAGATCTATATCCAGAACTAAAAGTAGATAAAAATCCCACTTTTATCTGAGAAGAGGAATGGGAGAGAGAGAGAGAGAGAGAGATCTAAATGAGAAGAAAACACATACCCAATGAGGTGAAGATCTTCAATCCTCCCTTTGATTCACCAATAACGGAGGATGGAATGGATTTGAATCTATCTGGGAGCCTCCAAAAATGAGATAAATCATTTTTGTATGAGTTAGGGTCGATTTGGGGTTAATATTTGGGGTTTGGTAATTTTAAATCTAATTTTTGGGTTAATTAAAAACCCGTGCACAATTTTCTATCCAGGGGCGCATAGTTTTCCAAACCATGTGCCTTAATTGTGCACATTTTATAGGGGGGTTCATGGTTTCTACTAAAATGGTGCATGATTTTAAAAATTGTGCATTAGTCATGTGAATCCCCTCTATTTGGGTTTGCACGATTTGTTGGGGCAGGGCACACAATTTGGGAAAACCATGCACCAACTGTGCACTGCCCAATATCCTTCTAAATTTCTCAATTTTTCACCCAAACACACACAAGATATAACCCAAACAAAAATTACTCCAAACAAGGCAACAAGAGTACCTAAAACAAGCTCAAGACATCACCAGAAAAGGTTGGGATCTTACAATCTCTCCACCTTATAATAACTTGTCCATGAGCTATACTCCCAAGCATCTCTAAGATTTCAATTCAAAAATATCGGGCCACTAATCCCACATATCTTCTTATCTCTCCTATGTTTCCTTCTTCACATGCTCATGTTTCCATAATACACAAACTAATGGCACGGTCTTTCCCCACAACACTTTATCATTGCGATCCAAGACACATATCAGATTCCCCTCAAAGGACACATCGGTCTCAAGATCAAAATCATCCACATAGATCACATGAGAATGTTCAGGGTGATACCTCCAAAGTTTTTCACATGAAAAAAATCATGGATAAAATTATACCTTTATGGAAGATTCAATTGGTATGCTACCGGTCCGATTCTCTCCACAACCTCAAACGGTCCAACAAACCTAGGTATCAGATTTCCCTGTCTTCATATCCTGTGGTGACCCAATCTAGGTGACACCTAGAGGAATACACTTTCATCCTCTATAAACTATAGTGGTCTTCAATGTCTATCATTATATAACTTTTCCCAACTCTGAGTTATAGCCATATGTTTTTTAATCAATTGAACCTGATCTGACATCTCTTGGATGAGATTCGGTCCCAACAGCTCTGACTCACCTACCTCCATCCAACATAGAGTTTATCTGCATGTACTATAATAAATTTCCTCATATGGTGCCATATGTATAGTATCTTGATAACAATTGTTATATGAAAACTCTACCAAATCTAGGTTCTTCTCTCAAGACCCAACGAATTCTATGACACATTCCAGAATCATATCCTCTAACACATGTATAGTATGCTACGACCGCCCATTAGTTTTTGGGTGAAAATTCATACTCAGTAAAACATGTTTACCAATCCCCTTATGCAATACCTGTTAGAATCAAAAAGTAAAATGTGATCCATGGTCTAAAACAATTATTCATGGCACCCTATGAAAACGGACCATTTCCCGATCATACAAATCTCACAAATACTCCACTGAGAAAGTATTCCGTATAGGTGAGAAATGAGATACTTTTTAAAATTCTCCACAATCACTCTGTAACATCCCACCTTTCATCATTGGCTTGATTCTATGAGGAATAGATACTTGCCCATGAGCGACATCCCCAAGGTGCAAAAGGCTGGCAATAAATGTCAAGGGAATTAATACAGTTGGCAGATGATTTGCCCTTTTAAAATAAAATAAACCACAACCAAACATTTTATAACCAAAACCACTATATGATTCATGATAACAATATAAAACAATATATGTTAATACCATTGATATCAAAACCAAACTATAAAAAAGTAATACAGTGGAAGACTACTAACATCAAAGTATACAGCGGAAAAAAATCCACAAAAACACAAAAGAATCCAAATACATGACTCCAAGATCCAACTCTAAATCCATGACCAAGTATCATAAGGTAGAACTTAGTAAGTGTGATTCTTTACCTTTACCTGTCTATCGATAAACAAAATCTTCAAAAGCACCAGTGTTCCAATGTAGGGGTGAGTAATGAAACTTAGTAGGTTTTCCCCAAATGACTTCCCTACTCACTCCACTAGGATAGAACACGTTAGTAAATTTATATAAAATAATTTATGGAAAACACTATAAAATAGTTTATATCAAATCCAAACCATTTCTAAGAAAAAAAGTATTCATATCAAAATAATTTACAAACCAAAACCATTTAAAAGGAAATAATCCAAACAACTCATTAAAACCATTTAAAAAACACATTTTGGCATAACCATTACATTCCACATATCCACACATCCAAACATTAATGAAATCATGGGCCTCCCTATAATTTTGAGTGTTGAGTCATCATTTCACCAAGTCGTCACTTGGAAAATCCTTTTGATGGGGGAAATTTCATACCCTTATCCATCACAGAATGATGAGGGAAACTTCACTCCCTTATCCGTCCCATTTTGATATTGGAATTTTTATATCCTTATCCATCCCAAAAATTATGGGGGAAACTTCATAACCTTATATGTCCTGATGCACATGAACACACACTAACCATTATGCCAAAAACCAATCTAAAAAACTATTTCAATCTATTTAAATAAAATAGTTATTTTATTGAAAATCGTTCTATCAAACAATTTTCATGAACCAAAACCAATTTTACATTTTAAAATTATCATTTTGAAATCCATAAACAAACCACATTAAAAAACAATCAATTTTTACAAATAAATAAACCATAACTAAAGAGGGTTTCTAAAATTCTTTTCAATTCAATTTTACAATAAATTTCAATCACTTTCAATTAATTCAGACAATTTTAAACTAGTCCATAAAGTTCTAATAAGAGGAGTTGAGAGTGAATCCACCTACCTCATGAATTATGATGAAAATGAAGAATGGCATGAATTATTCAACAAAATTGGGTTGAATCTTCAAAACCCTACCTTAAATCTCTTACCCTAATATCAACACAACCATATATCATCATTATTGGAAACAACCATAGATCTATCCACAGTGGACTAGATCTAAGAATCTGAGAGAGGGAAGACGAGTAGATCTAAGGAAAACTCCATAAATGAAGACTTACTGAGGGAATAAAGATTCAACACACAAAGAAAAGACTTTAGATAACTTTTAGAATGATGGGAGAAGACTCCATAGCCTTTGGGAGGAATAAATCTAGAGTTAAGGTTGAAAAGAAGGTAAAACAATGGGTTTAGGTGTGAAAATGAGTGAGATAAACTTTTTTTAGGATTTAACTTTTAAACCATGCATATTTAGTCACGCGGTTAGGAAAATTGTGCACTAACTGTTTGTCATACTCTACCTTAAGGATCACCTTTTAAATTTGTCCCACACGATTAGACAAATCGTGTACCAACAATGAAAAATCCACATATCACTTTACATGGTTTCTTTTGGGTGGCCACATGGTTTGGCCAAAATGTTCATCTAACCATGTTCCTTCCCATTAGCCCATATCTCATTGTGCAAAATTTCTTATAGGAGTTTCACAATTTGCAATAACCATGTTCAAATTTTCCACCTTTAGAAAATCACCCCAACCATTCCCAAATTCTTCCAAACACTCCCAAACTTCACCCAAACACTTTACATACTTAAAATTTATAAATAAATGGTTACTTAATTGAAATTATGGGTGATAAATTCTTCCCACTATTAGCCTTTCCATCCCTAGAATGTAGAAAACTACTATTTTACCAAAAGATTTTAGGCCATTACTCGACCATTTCTTTCTCTCATTCCCGATTTTCTTTCTGAATCTAACCAGGTTTCCACAAAACCCTCACTAGACCAATGATTTTCCCATGAAAGAATTTTTCTTACCTATCCACAATCCATATCGGGATATGAAACAATGAAGCATCAGTCTCTAGGTCAACGTGATCTCATCGAATCATATGGTCAGGATTGGGCTAATACTTTTTCAACTAGGATATATGAAACACATTATGCACTGCACTAAACCATATTGGTAATGCCAACTAATATTCCACCTCACCAACCCGTTCAAGTTTATCAAAAGGGCCTATATATCAAGGAGATAACTTACCTTTGTTCCTAAAATGATGATGCCTAATCCTTGAAAAGATCCTCAAGAACACATGATCACTCACCTTAAATGACAATAGTCGTCGATGATGACCCACATATGATTTTTGAAGACTCTGAGCCATCTCCATCCTCTTCCTGATCAACTAAATATGCTACATTGTTTCTTAGACTAGGATTGGCCCAAATAGTGAATTTTATCCTATTTTCACCCAAAAAAGTAAATAACAACAAGGATTCCCATAAAATGATTCAAAAGGATCCATATGTATTGAGGCATAATAACTATTGTTATATGATAACTCCACTAATGGTATGTGTTCTTCCCATGAGACACTATAATCCATTACACAAGCCTAAATCATGTCTTTTGATGTTTTGTCATCCTTTGACATTTTCAATCCATCTATGGATGATACTTCGTCAATTGAGTCCCAAGGGATTTCTATAAGGATTTATAGAAACGAGACATAAACCTTAGATCTCTGTCTGAGACTATCAAAACTGGTATTCTATACATCTTTACCACTTCTCAGATATAGATTTTTGACAAGTCCTCCACTATATGAGATTCATAAATAAGGATGAAATGGGACAAACTTGTGATTCAATCCACAATCACTAATATGGAATAATGTTTCCAAACTATTATTGGGAGACCTGTCACAAAATCCATCATTATCTGCTCTTATTTTCAAATAGAAATAGGTAAATACTGTAACATACCTACTGGTCATTGATGCTCTTCTTTAACCTTATAAAAAATTAACCATCCTGAAAAAAACTTAACCGCCTTCCTTTTCATACCAACCCACTAGAACTATGATTTCAACCCCGTATACATATTTTTTATTCCAATATGAAAATCCCATCTCGAATGGTCATAAGAATGAAGAAGTTGTTCCTAGAAAACCATAGGTATGACCATCAGATCTTGAAAATACACAATTGAACTCCCATTTAGTTTCCATCCCTCAATGTTCTCCCCACAATTGAGTTTTAACCTTATCACAATGCATTCATAATCAGACGTTTGTGCCTCATTAACTATCATAACCAAATCAAGAACCAACGAGACTGGAAAGAAAACTGCAATGTCACCTCAGTCTTTAGATTACAAGTTCATGTTTTCTATTACTGACATTAACTACCACTGATCTGAAGCCTCTTTTTCCAAATAAGAATATGAATTTATTATCAATGCATCTACCACATAATTTCCTTTACCCAATGTATACATCAAGTCAAATTCAAACATTTAGAGATACTCTATACATCTTCTTTGTCTCAGATTCAAATCCATTTGTGAGAAAATATGTTCAAACTCTTCTGATATGTAAACACTGTAAATTTCTCACCAAATAGGTAATGAAACCATGTTTTCAAAGCATGGACTATAGTATCTAACTCCAAATCATGTGTTGGGTAGCTCTTCTCATGAAACTGTAACTATCTTGAGCCATAAGAAATAACTTGATCTCCATGCATGAGAACGCATCCCAACCCATATCTCGAAGAATCACAATACACCATGTACCCTTGTCCTAATTATAGAAATATCAAGATTAGTGTTGATTTAAGGTGAACCTTAAGCTCTTTAAAAGACTTCTCACATTCATCATTCCATTGGAATAGAATATTTTTCCTCATAAAAGCTTTCATTGGTCAATCTAGTTGTGAGAAATCATGAACAAAATGTCGGTAATGACTAGCTAGACCAAGGAAAATGCATATCTCAAAGACATTATTTGGAGGTTTCCAAGAGATAATAGCTTTTTTCATTTCTGGATCCATAGAAACGCCTCTTTCAGAGATTAAATGGCCAAGAAAATGTACCTCTTGTATCCATAAATCACACTTTGATAAATTGTCATAAAAACAATGGTCTCTTAAGATTACCAACACTATCACCAAGTATTTTTCATGTTTATCGCTTGTCCTTAAATACACCAATATGTCATCCAAAAACACCACCACAAAAGAATCAAAATACCTTTTAAATATCCAATCCATCAGTGTCATAAATATCACTGGTTCATTTGTAATACATAAAGGCATCACTGCATACTTGTAATGGACATATCTACTTTCTAAAGTTTTTTTTGTAAAATCCTCCTTCCAAACCTGCAATTGGTGATATCCTGATCGCAGATCAATTTTGGAGAACCATTGAGCTCCTATTAATTGATCAAACAGATTATCAATGTTTGGAAGTGGATATTTATTATTTATCATAACTTAGTTAAGATTATGATAATCCACACACAACCTAATAGTTCTATCCATCTTTTTTACAAATAAGACTGGTGCTTCCCATAGAGATGTTCTAGGGAGTATAAACCCTTTTCTTTTCAACTCCTCTAACTACACTTTTAGTTACCTTAATTCTATTAGTTCTATACAACAATACATAAGGGAAATAGGGCCGGTCTTCAAAAAACGATCAGTCGTAAACTCCACTTCACTTTTGGGTGGAAACCTTGAGAAATTTTTAGGAAAAATGTTTGGAAACTAATCAAGAACCATTGGAAAATTGGTATCTTACATCACTTTAATCGATACCAAAGTCAACATTACCAACTATTGTGATATTGTTCCAACTGCTAGTTCCAACAAGATTTTTTCATCTTCCTTTACATTTTGGTCTCCTCTAAAGAGATGTCTGACACCATCCTTAGTCAAAAAATTGACCCTTTGGGTAAAAAAATCGATGTGATCCTTGAAAAAATTCAACCAATCCATCCCCAATATTATGTCATATACATCCATCTCATGCACAGATAAATCCCATATCAAATCAGTTTTGTCAATAGTTATTGAACATGCTCTTCACATAAAGGCTCAATATTTGATTTAACCAAGAGGTGTTTGAAGTTTCAAAACAGAAGGCATTATCTCAACATGTAAATCCAAAAAATCAGCAGTGTGAGAAGAAATAAATGAATGGGATGCATCCATATCAAACAAAGATTGAATAAGTGTAGAATTCAAAAGAATCATACCTCTCACTGTCAGTCCAGATTGATCATCCACAATAACTTGTTTAGTTCCATATAGTTTCTTACTCACTGTAATTTTCTCATTAGTGCCTTGTTGAGATTTCCCTTGCTGAGGAGTCATGGAATTCCTATAATCACCATGTCTAGCTATGTTATATTTATGATATGTATTATGTTTCCCTCGTACCATTGAATCATACAACGTCTGCGACACCTGAGATGTGTCCCGAACACCCGACCTCAGAGCACTGCGATAATAGATCTGAAGATTCCCCATATGATTACAATTTTAATATGTTCTTGGTGGTGTTGTATAATTTCTCTTGATGTGATTTAGTGAACCACACTGAAAACATCACATCTTACTTTTGGGTCAAGGAGGAAGATTAACTGATCTAGTTGTCTGATTGTGAGTCTTTCCACTACCTTAGAAATAAGTGTCCTTATTCCACTTTTTCCCAAAATTAGAGTTCCTACTATTTTCCATAGATATAAACATGATTCCTCAAAACATGAATACCTAGTTAAAAGCCTAAAAAACTATGAACTAGCTATTAGTTTACATGTGGCTTAGGTGCAACCACATTCACAACAGCTTCTTCTGGTTGGTTTCTACAACACCTACCAGCTGCCATTTTCTATAAACATAACAAACGCCATAAATCACACTCTCTAGAAACTAATGTCTTAACAATTTAAAATTCTACAACATCATATATCACATCATTTATTTCCAAAATTAAACATTTCCATGTTCATCCATTTTTAAAAATTCCACCATGCTTTTTGAAAATCAATCCATTTTCAAAATAACTATATCAAGACTTTTCAAAATCACAAATTTGAAAACAACTTCAATATTTTTCAAAAATCAAAAAAAATTCACCAAATCATAAATCATTACTCAAATTAAATATGCACTCTTAGTGGGAAGTCATTTCTATAATGCATGTCATGCCCTTCTCATTAGCTAAACCCATGAAAATGAGATTAAAAATCCTATAAGTTTCTCCAAAACTCTTATGTACCCAACTCCATAGTAACATAAAGTTCCACATAAAAAGGTTATCTATGTCTTTTTATTCTCTAAATTTCATGTCCCAGCAGTACTACTCCTTTCTAACATCCCAACACAAGGAATATACTAGAATTAATTTCAACTCGAAGAATGAAAACCAATACCAATTATCCAATAAAGATATTAGGACTAACCAAGACTGATATCATTTGTAATTCAAGGATTGAACAAGTTGATACCACTTGTAGCATCTCGCCCCATATCATTGGCTTGAGTTGAGGTGGAATAGCTACTTGGCCTTAAGAAACATCCCTAAGGTGCCAAAGGATGGTAATAAATTCCAAGGGATTCAATACAGTTGGGGGATGATTTTCTCATTGAAAATAAAATGAGTCACAACCAAACATTTTATAACCATACCCACTATATGATGCATGATAATAATGTAAAACAACACAAGGCAATACCATTGATATCCAAACCAAACTACAATAGACAACCATATTGAAAGAATACTAACATAAAAGTACATGATAGAAAAAAAACCCACAGAAACTCAAAAGACTCCAAAGACATGACTCTAAGCTCCAACTTCAAATCCAACTCCATTTCCAAGTATCATGAATCACCACTAAGGAAGTTTGATGATTTAGATTTACTTGTGTCTTGACAAACTACATTTTCAAAAGCACCAACATGCCAAAGTAGGGGGTGAGTAATGAAACTCGATAAGTTTTCCTCAAATGGCTTCCCTACTCACGCTACTATGATAGAACATGTTATCAGATTTATATAAAACAATTTATATAAAACACTTTAAAATAATTAATATAAAAGACAGAATATATCTAATAAAAATAGTTTTCATATTGAAATAATTTTTAAGCCAAAACCATTTCAAAGGAAATAATCCAATCAACTCATTAAAACCATTTCTCAAAAACCCATTTTGGCATAAACCATTCCATTCTACATATCCACACAGACAACCATGCATAAAATCATAGACCTCGCTATACTCATGACCGGTGAGCCATCCTTTGACCAAGACGTCACTTAGAAAACCGTTTTGATGGGGGAAAGTCCATACCCTTATCCATCCTAGAATGATGGGGGGAAATTCATACCCTTATCTGTCATATTTTGATAGTGGAAATTTTATACCCTTATCCATCCTAAAAATTATGGGGGAAACTTCATACCTTTATTCATCCTGATACACATGAACTCACACCAACCATTATTCCAAAAACCAATCCAAAACAACCATTTTAATCCATTTTAATAAAATAGTTATTTTATTGAAAACCTTTCTATCAAAAAATTTCTATGAACCAAAACCAATATCACATTTTAAAATTATCATTTTAAAATCCATAAACAAACCATATTGCACAACAAACAATTTTCACAAATCCATAAACTATCACTAAAGAGGGTTTCTACCATGATTTTCACTTCAATTTCACAATCAATTTCAATCACTTTCAATCAATTCAAAAAACATTAAACTAAGAATTCTAGTTCTAATAAGAGGAGTTGATATTGATCCACCTACCTCGGGAATTATGATAAAAATGAAGAAAAAAATGAATTATTCAGCAAAACCAGGTTGAATCTCCAAAACCCTGCCTTAGATCTCTTCCCCTAAAATCAATAGAACCATATCTCATCATTATTGGAAACAAAACCCATAGATCTATTCATAGAATACTAGAACTAATAATACGAGAGAGGGAAGACGAGTAGATCTAAGAAAAACTACCACAAACAAAGACTTACCAAGGGAATTGGGCTTCAACGCACTAATAAAATCCTTCAGATCACTTCCAGGTCGATGGGGGAGACTCCAAAACCTTTAGGAGGAATAAATCTTAATTTAGGTTTGAAAAGAATGAAAAACAAGGGGTTTAGGGGTGAAAATGGGTGATATATGCCTTTTTTAGGATCTCACTTTTAAACCATGAATACTTAGTTGCATGATTAGGACAACCATGCACTAACCATCTGTTAGCCTCTGGATCAAGTAGAACCTCGCATGGTTGGACCTCATAGTTATAAAAACCAGGAAACAACCATGAAAAATCCCTCTATCTAACTTTTCACATTTTCTTCTAGGTGGCTTATAACGACCCATACTTTACATACATTGTTAATACTTCAAAATTGAAGCAACCTTATTACAACATATGATAAAACCACAAAGGACCGTATAGGTATAGTGTCTTTAGAAACTGGGAAACATAAACAACTGGTTCATAAATCTTCTACACTTTCTCCCATTTATTTCATCATATCTAGGGTCCCTTTTAGAATATTCTACTTAATATCCATATTCCTGACCTGGGAAAAGAAAACATAAAAGGGTGATCTCAAATGCTCAGCAAGGGAAAATAAAGCAAATAAAAATCATATCATATCTTTTTGAAAATCATAACCTGCAAAAGAGATCATAATATCTTAACATGGAACAAATCATAGAAGTGAAAATGAGATCCCCATAATCATAACATGAAACTTTAAATCTTTGTGGCATGCACACATAATCATAGAAAATCATTTCTTGTTAGTCATGACTCATTGCCAAGACTATCTTAGTGGACAAAGTCCCTTTCTGAACCGAGTCACCCTCGTTCCAGTCCTATTTCACTGAACCGGTATAACCTACCATTCCAGCCATGTCTATCTCATGAGATATAAAATCTTTACCCAATGCAATGTAGGGAGATATAGGTCCCACCCATCTCATAATTATACCATTCTTATGTGTGCCACAAAATTATAAACCATACATCATAGCGTAACCCATGTAATAAAAATGGGATTCTTAAACAACATGACATCATAAAACAATTCATATAAGATAAAGGAATTCATAAAAATATTTCCATCACAACATAATCAAATCCATGTAGTAATAGGGATAAAAACAGAACCCTTTTATTATCTTAGATGGAAAATAATTTTGATAAAATACTTGAACTCCATTCTTGAGGAAAATATCCTTTCTACTTCAAAAACATTTTTCCTTTCATAACATGTCATACGACTTTAAAATAAAAGAAGTTGATTAAAAATAAACTTGAAAACTTGTAAAGGAAGATTCTTGGAAATAATGTTTTAAAAATCCATTCATGCCGTATAAGTTAAAAAAAACATTCTTCGTACTTTTGTCGGAAAAGTCAAAAAGTACCTCGTACGAAAAAACGACAAAATATTCCTTTCATATTCTTTACTAAAAACTCACCAAAGGGTAAAATTGGATTTAAACTATTGTAAGTGGATGGAAACAATATTACATATTTAGGTAACATGGATGTGGATGATAAAATACACCCCAGTAAATGCCAAAGTATAAACAATCTCGGATAAAAATGAGATTGTGATATTTCCCTTACCTTAGGTCCGATTTGCTTTGTACGTGTCTGAAGATCCTGTATAATGGTTTAAATAATGTTATTGACTTATTACAGAATCATACATATTGATATGATATCATATATGGTTATATTCTTAGCTTCTTGTTAGTAATATTTCATTGTTACTTGTTACTCGGGTCCTTATTGCCTTTTGTTCTTATGC
Source organism: Viscum album (assembly GCA_963277665.1). NCBI lineage: Eukaryota > Viridiplantae > Streptophyta > Magnoliopsida > Santalales > Viscaceae > Viscum > Viscum album. The sequence continues at coordinate 498,843,207 of OY728132.1, forward strand.
GTGTTTTGCCGAATAAATTCTTATTCTTCTTTTAAGGTTATAGATACCTTATATACATAATGGTATTAGTGTAACATATATCATATTTATTCATTAAATTCATTTATATAATTACTATGTAATGATGATCATGTAGAACGAGTCGCATCACATCGTGGAGACGGTATTCCGTACGTACGCACGAGTGATGATATCGTTCCTATGATCGTGGAATTGTATTGGAGTATAAGTATATTATTTCAGTATCAATATTACTTTATAATAATCATAAATAGTTACTCATTACACCATTATACCCATCCTTGTAAGGTGATGGTGGAAAATAGATTACACCACAGCGTGGAGACGGTATTTCGTACGTACGCACGCGCGGTGATTTCATTTTTCCGTAGGATGGATAGAAGGTGAATTAGGGTTGTTTCATATTTATAATAACATATCAGTATGTAAGTAATACTGATGTTATTACTTTATCGTGAAACAACTAAAGAAGAAGAAGCTGAAGAAGAAAGAAATTGAAAAGATCGGTAATGGATATTACCTCTTCTTTGGAACGCCTCTTTGAATCCTCCACTTAGGGAACTAAGATTGGTCTTTGAAGAAAACCAGGACCTCTAGGATTATTATATGGAAGTGGAGAGTAGAAAATGGAAGGGGTTAGCCGAGCTTGAGTGCTCAAATTGGTGTGAGGAGGAGGGGGATGAGGTGCCCTTTTATAAGGGAGGAGAGGGGCACCTTAGGAATATCTCAAAATATTATTTTATATTAAAGTCAAAATCGGTTTATAATGGTTCCAAAGGGTCTTATTTCGAAGCTAAAGTGGGGATGGGTCGAAATCCTATAAACCAATAGGATTTAGACAAGTTTAGGGTATTATTTTAACCTTATCAATTAGATTTAACTCTAAGTTAAATAATTTAACTTTTACCGTGTCTTTTTGTTTTCTTTCACTATATGGTTAAAACACTTACTATAACGTGCCAAACGAACCCCAAATTTTTTATTATTAATATATATATCCTTATCTAAGTCATTTGGCTGAACCTTAGATTTTTAGGAATAAAATAACAATTAGTAATATAATATTTGATTTAAAAACTATTTTGTGTCAATTTTGACACTATTTGATATATGATTTTTTTGTGAAAGTCATAACAGAATTATATGTTCGAACAAAGTTGATTACATCAACACTAATATATCATAGTAACCTAGAAAATTAGTGGAATTCATAAAAAGTCTCAAATTACATTTATTTTTGTGTTTATAACATCAATTATGTCAATATTTCATTAATAAGATAATTACTGCATCATCATTGTGTCATAAATAAAATAAATTATTTAATTTCTAAAAATTACAAATAAAATACCATTATGTAGGAAATATTTTTAGATTTCTAATGAATATTTATAGTCGAATTTATCTTATGTATAACCCCATATTAAAAATTATTTACTTATTAAACTTTGATTTTAACTATTTTAACCCTTCTTTAAATAAATTAATAATAAATGTCCTAATCTAACCCAAGTGGGCCTAAATGGTCATATTTTATTCCTAGGTTTGTTTTTGGTCAAATTAAACTTATCCAATAGAATTAGGACATGTGTTAGGGTAATAGTAATATCATTTTTACCCTTAGTTACCCTATTTACTATTAACCGCGGTAAAAAAAGTAAAAAGTTACTATTCACCAAAAAATTATTTTTATCTCATTGAACCACATTTTACTTACTGATATCAAACGTGTGTGTCGGATTTTAGAAATTCCATTCACAGAAGTGGTAAAATTAAGTTTTATGCAAAATTCAGTTTTTAACCTACCACTTAGTGGTTTCACTATTCATCAAAAATTGAAAGTTTTCAGAAAAATACCAAAATTTCACCCTAGGCTAATTTCGGTATTCCGAATCCAAAAATGAAGTCCATTTTGAAAAATAAAATTTATAAAATTTCAAAATTTGGTTATTACTATTCATAACGGCTAGTTTTAATAATATTTTAATAGCATATCGTTGTTTAGTGAAACTCGGTATTGCGTATGACGCAAGCTATCGAGGAAGGTCGCAATTGCGTGTAAAGTAATCCAAGAAAGTGTGTAGTGAAAGATTCTTTTGATGATATATAAAAAACAAAATATTACTCATAAAAATCTCGGGTGTTACATTCTACCCCCCTTAAAAAGAATTTCGCCCTCGAAATTCGTCACTTTGTAACAAACAGATGAGGATACTTCTCCCTCATCATATCCTCAAGCTCCCATGTAGCTTCTTCAAGTTGGTGGTTCCTCCATAAAACTTTCACCAATCGAGTGGTCTTGTTTCTTCTGAGTTTTTCGCTATGATCCAGAATCTCTATCGGTTGTTCTTCATAAGAAAGATCTTGCTCCAGCGGTACAACTTCTGAGCTGAGTACATGTGAAGGATTAGGTATGTACTTTCTCAGGAGAGATACATGGAACACATCATGAACTTGAGAGAGATTCGGTGGAAGCACCAATCGGTAAGATACCTTTCCAACACGATCCAATATTTCGAAAGGACCGATATATCTAGGGCTCAACTTCCCCTTCTTTCCAAATCTCATAACCCTCTTCCAGGGAGATATTCGTAAGAACACTTTATCACCCACTTCAAACTCTAGGTCTTTTCTTCGGTTGTCGGCATAACTTTTCTATCAACTCTGAGGTGCTCTTATGTGTTGTTGAATAGATCTGACCTTTTCTACCATTTCATCAACGAAATCAGGTCCTAATAGCTTTCTTTCCCCAACTTCATCCCAGCAAGTTGGAGTCCTGCATTTCTTTCCATAGAGAGCTTCATAAGGAGCCATCTGAATACTAGAGTGAAAGCTATTATTATAAGAAAATTCCACCAAAGGTAGGTGTTGATCCCAACCTTCTTTGAAATCCATAGAGCAAGCTCTCAACATATCTTCTAGGGTTTGAATTGTTCTCTCAGACTGACCGTCTGTCTGAGGATGATAAGCAGTGCTGAAACTCAACTCTGTATCCAGAGTATGCTGAAGACTTTGCCAGAACTTCGAGGTAAATCTCGGATCCCGATCAGATATAATAGAAAGTGGTACTCCATGCAATCTTACCACTTCCTTTACATATATCCTGGAAAGCTGATCTAGAGAGAAATCCTCTCTAATAACAATGAAGTGTACAGACTTTGTAAGATGATCAACTATGACCCAAATAGCATTATTGCCTTTGGATGTTTTAGGAAGTCCTGTGACAAAGTCCATAGTGATGTTTTCCCATTTCCATTCAGGTATGGGTAATGGTTGTAACATCCCCTTAGACTTCTGTCTCTCAGCTTTAACTTGTTGACAAACCAAGCATCGAGAGACATATTCAGCAACATCTCTTTTCATGCCATCCCACCAGAAGTACTCTTTCAGGTCCCTATACATCTTCGTGCTTCCAGGATGAATAGAGAATGATGAACTATGAGCCTCATCCAGCAGCTCCTTCTTTAATTCGGGGATGGGAGGAACACAAACCCGATTCCTGAACTTTATTATCCCATCACAATCAAGGTTGATTTCAGGAACATTTCTCACCTTCTTTTGTAACTCGACATCTTCTTTCTGTGCCTCTTTAATCTTCACATATATAGATGGTTGAACATTCATTTGAGAAAGATAAGATTTCCCCCCTTCCATTATAATTCCAAGATCCATCCTTTGTAAATCCATAAATATTGGATCTTTTGTGATCCTCATCATGGATAAACTAGCATGGTCTTGTCGACTTAATGCATCTGCCACCTTGTTTGCTTTCCCAGGGTGGTAATGGATTGAGCAGTCGTAATCCTTAATCAGCTCCAACCATCTTCTTTGACGCATATTCAACTCCTTTTGTGTGAAAATATACTTTAAACTTTTATGATCAGTATAAATATCACACCTTTCACCATAAAGGTAATGCCTCCAAATCTTTAATGCAAAGATTATCGCAGCCAACTCCAAATCGTGTGTTGGGTAATTTTGCTCATGGAATTTCAACTGTCATGAGGCATAAGCTATCACCATATCATTTTGCATAAGAACACACCCCAATCCCTTCTTGGATTCATCACTGTAGATCACAAACCTTTCTCCACTACAAGGCAGTGTGAGCACAGGTGCACTGGATAACCTTCTTTGCAACTCCTTAAAATTATCTTCACATTCCTCTGTCCAAACAAAATTAACTCCTTTCCGAGTCAACTTGGTGAGTGGATTAGATAATCGTGAAAAATCTTTTACAAAACGTCGATAATATCCAGCCAAACCAAGAAAACTTCGGATCTCAGTTACTGTTGTTGGTCTTGACCATCTTTCGATAACCTCTGTTTTTGCTGGATCCACAGATATCCCCTCTTTTGAGATTATGTGACCCAAAAATGCAACTTTTTGAATCCAAAATTCACACTTGGTAAATTTGGCATAAAGCTTCTCCTTTATCAGGGTCTTCAATATAATTCTCAAGTGATCTTCATGCTCTTCCTTGCCCTTTGAATAGACAAGAATATCGTCTATAAAGACTACCAAAAATTGATCAAGATAGTCTCTAAAGACTCTATTCATTAGATCCATGAAGATAGCAGGGGAATTAGTAAGACCAAATGGCATCACTATAAATTCATAGTGTCCATACCTTGTACGGAAAGCCGTCTTTGGTATATCCTCCCTTTTGACCCTTAATTGATGATACCCTGAACGAAGATCAATCTTGGAAAAGTATTGAGCTCCGCGTAGTTGGTCAAATAAGTCATCAATGCGTGGGAGAGGATATTTGTTCTTGATAGTGATCTTGTTAAGTTCTCGATAATCAATGCAGAGTCTCATTGATCTATCTTTCTTCTTAACAAATAGCACAGGTGCTCCCCAAGGTGACGCACTAGGGCGTATGAATCCCTTATCAAGATTCTCTTGGAGTTGCTTCTTCAATTCCTGCAACTCAATTGGGGCCATTCTATAAGGTGTCTTTGAAATTGGCAAAGCGCCCGGTACGAGTTCTATTGAAAACTCAACTTCACGATTTGGTGGAAGACCCGGTAATTCCTCCGGAAAGACATCATCAAACTCCCGTACAATGGGCATATTCTTAATCGTGAGTTTCTCACCAACCATTTGAGATAAATAACCTTAATTTAGTGGAATCAATACCCATAAGATGGAAGAAATTTCCACTGGAAGGTTATGTTCATCCTTGCATTGATAGACGATCGTAGATTGATCTGGAATATGAAATGTGACTTCCCTTCTTTGGCAATTGATATGAGCTCCATGTAGAGAAAGCCAATCCATGCCAAGAATCACATCAAATTCCACTAAAGGAAGGATCACAAGATTTGCAGGAAGCCCTTTCCCACAAACTTCGATCGGAGAAGAATTATAAACTTTTGATGCGACTGTTGTGCCATTAGGTGTTGTCACAGCTAACTCAACATCTAATTGTTGAGGTAATACGGTGATACCCTTAGAAAATTTTTCAGAAATAAAAGAGTGGGTGGATCCATAATCAAATAAAGCATTTTCTACTTTAGAGTGGATGGTAAGTGTACCTTTCACCACTTCGTTATCGTACTCCACATCGCTGATAGAAATTGCATGTGACTTTCCTTTGTCTTTAGCCTTAATATTTTGTTGACGTCAACCATCATCATAAACCCTTGGATTTGGGCATTGATTGGAATAATGCCACATCTCCTTGCACTTGAAACATTGAAGTGTAGTAGGTTCATTCTGTGTATCCCTTCCTTTGTTTGCATCATTAGACATCTTCTTCCCATTATCGCGGCATTCAAATGCCCGATGACCTTCCTTTCCACATTTAAAACATTTACTTGTACCTTTAAGACAACTCCCCCCATGTTTCTTTCCACACTTTGAGCATAAGGGAAAGCTCATCTTCTTTTCAGTGTGCTCTTTAGATTTTCCTTTGAATTCCATCTTCCTCTTCTTATCAAACCCATGTGACTGATGGGTTACTCCAATCTCTATCTCAACTTTGAGAGCACATTGAACGATTTCCTCGTAGCTATTGAAGTCCCTTATGGCTAACGCCCTTCGAAGACTTGGTTTTAAGCCACTAAAGAATCGATCGATCTTACTCTCAGGTTGGATAATAATACCAGAAGCGTACCTTGCAAGTATTGTAAAATTTTCTTCATAGGTACCAACAGATTCATCATCCCTTTGCTTCAGTTCAAGAAACTCTTTCTCCATCTTTGTTCGGAGAATACGAGGGAAGTACTTATTGAAAAATAAGTTCTTGAACTCGTCCCATTCCATAGACTCAATTTCATCCCTTTACCTCGTATTCTTAATAAGATTCCACCATTGATCAGCATCTCCTTCCAAACGATACACTGCTAGGATGACTTTATCATGTTCAGAACATTGAAGAACTGAAAATATCTTTTCAGTAGTACTAATCCATTGTTCAGCAACTAATGGATCAGTAGACCCGCTGAAAGAAGGTGGACGCTGCCTCATGAAGGATTCAACAGAATGTTGCTCCTTCCTTTGTTCGTTTGGAAGTCCTGCATGATTCATAGCTTGAGAAAGTTGTGTGAGCATAGCTACAAGATTTTGCATTCCAGCTCCCATATTGTTTGGTTGCTCAGGGGGACAATCATTGCATTTCCCATCGCATTCCGCATTAACACGGTTCCTTCGGGTTCCAGCCATTGACTAAAACCAAGAAGAATAGTGTGAGAAACACTAATTATAATAGGAAAACCACATAATCAAGGATAAAATTTTCATGATTAAGGTCTTATCCTAGGTTATTCATGGCAATTTTTAAAACACTAAGATTGTGTTCTATGCTTAGACTTATCCTTAGGGTTCTTACTAAGGCTTTCACATCCTAGTTTCCAAAGGTTGACTATACCTTTCCTCTGATACCAACTATAATGGTCTGGAATTACTTCCAGTGGACTATAATTGATACCTATCAGGGCACTCCATTGGCGGCTACACCCCCTGGGTGGGACACACCACCATCCCCAGTGGCAGCCATTTCCTCATGAAGCCCTTGGGTGGAGAGCCATGCTTCGTCCAACGCTCACATGTGAGAGTTCCCAAGGATCGGATACATTCCTACCTCCTTTGCCTCTGATACCAACTATAACGACCCATACTTTACATACATTGTTAATACTTCAAAATTGAAGCACCCTTATTACAACATATGATAAAACCACAAAGGACCGTATAGGTATAGTGTCTTTAGAAACTGGGAAACATAAACAACTGGTTCATAAATCTTCTACATTGTCTCCCATTTATTTCATCATATCTAGGGTCCCTTTTAGCATATTCTACTTAATATCCATCTTCCTGACCTGGGAAAAGAAAACATAAAAGGGTGAGCTCAAATGCTCATCAAGGGCAAATAAAGGAAATAAAAATCATATCATATCTTTTTGAAAATCATAACCTGCAAAAGAGATCATAATATCTTAACATGGAACAAATCATAGAAGTGAAAATGAGATCCCCATAATCATAACATGAAACTTGAAATATTTTTAGCATGCACACATAATCATAGAAAATCATTTCTTGTTAGTCATGACTCATTGCCAAGACTATCTTAGTGGACAAAGTCCCTTTCTGAATCGAGTCACCCTCGTTCCAGTCCTGTTTCACTGAACCGGTATAACCTACCGTTCCAGCCATGTCTATCTCATGAGATATAAAATCTTTACCCAATGAATTGTAGGGAGATATAGGTCCCACCCATCTCATAATGATATCATTCTTATGTGTTCCACAAAATCATAAACCATACATCATAGCGTAACCCATGTAATAAAAATGGGATTCTTAAACAACATGACATCATAAAACAATTCATATAAGATAAAGGAATTCATAAAAATATTTCCATCACAACATAATCAAATCCATATAATAATAGGGATAAAAATAGAACCCTTTTATTATCTTAGATGGAAAATAATTTTGATAAAATACTTGAACTCCATTCTTGAGGGAAATATCCTTTCTACTTCAAAAACATTTTTCCTTTCATAACATGTCATACGACTTTAAAATAAAAGAAGTTGATTAAAAATAAACTTGAAAACTTGTAAAGTAAGATTCTTGGAAATAATGTTTTAAAAATCCATTCATGCCGTATAAGTTAAAAAAAACATTCTTTGTACTTTTGTCGGAAAAGTCAAAAAGTACCTCGTACGAAAAAACAACAAAATATTCCTTTCATATTCTTTACTAAAAACTCACCAAAGGGTAAAATTGGATTTAAAATATTGTAAGTTGATGGAAACAATATTACATATTTAGGGAACATGGATGTGGATGATAAAATACACCCCATTAAATGCCAAAGTATAAACAATCTCGGATAAAAATGAGATTGTGATATTTCCCTTACCTTAGGTCCGATTTTCTTTGTACGTGTCCGAAGCTCCTGTATAATGGTTTAAATAATGTTATTGACTTATTACAGAATCATACATATTTATATGATATCATATATGGTTATATTCTTAGCTTCTTGTTAGTAATATTTCATTGTTACTTGTTACTCGGGTCCTTATTGCCTTTTGTTCTTATGCGTGTTTTGCCGAATAAATTCTTATTATTCTTTTAAGGTTATAGATACCTTATATCCAGAATGGTATTAGTGTAACATATATCATATTTATTCATTCAATTCATTTATATAATTACTATGTAATGATGATCATGTAGAACGAGTCGCATCACATCGTGGAGACGGTATTCCGTACGTACGCACGAGTGATGATATCGTTCCTATGATCGTGGAATTGTATTTGAGTATATGTATATTATTTCAGTATCAATATTACTTTATAATAATCATAAATAGTTACTCATTAAACCATTATACCCATCCTTGTAAGGTGATGGTGGAAAATAGATTACACCACAGCGTGGAGACGGTATTCCGTACGTACGCACGCGCGGTGATTTCATTTTTCCGTAGGATGGATAGAAGGTGAATTAGGGTTGTTTAATATTTATAATAACATATCAGTATGTAAGTAATACTGATGTTATTACTTTATCATGAAACAAATAAAGAAGAAGAAGTTGAAGAAGAAAGAAATTGAAAAGATCGGTAATGGATATTACCTCTTCTTTGGAACGCCTCTTTGAATCCTCCACTTAGGGAACTAAGATTGGTCTTTGAAGAAAACCAGGACCTCTAGGATTATTCTAGGGAAGTGGAGAGGAGAAAATGGCAGGGGTTGGCCTAGCTTGAGTGCTCAAATTGGTGTGAGGAGGAGGGGGAGGAGGTGCCCTTTTATAAGGGAGGAGAGGGGCACCTTAGGAATATCTCAAAATATTATTTTATATTAAAGTCAAAATCAGTTTATAATGGTTCCAAAGGGTCTTATTTAGAAGCTAAAGTGGGGATGGGTCGAAATCCTATCAACCAATAGGATTTAGACAAGTTTAGGGTATTATTTTAACCTTATCAATTAGATTTAACTCTAAGTTAAATAATTTAACTTTTACCATGTCTTTTTGTTTTCTTTCACTATATGGTTAAAACACTTACTATAACATGCCAAACGAACCCCAAATTGTTTATTATTAATATATATATCCTTATCTAAGTCATTTGGCCGAACCTTAGATTTTTAGGAATAAAATAACAATTAGTAATATAATATTTGATTTAAAAACTATTTTGTGTCAATTTTGACACTATTTGATATATGATTTTTTTGTGAAAGTCATAACAGAATTATATGTTCGAAAAAAGTTGATTACATCAACACTAATATATCATAGTAACCTAGAAAATTAGTGTAATTCATAAAATGTCTCAAATTACATTTATTTTGGTGTTTATAACATCAATTATGTCAATATTTCATTAATAAGATAATTACTGCATCATCATTGTGTCATAAATAAATTAAATTATTTAATTTCTAAAAATTACAAATAAAATACTATTATGTAGGAAATCTTTTTATCTTTATAATGAATATTTATAGTCTAATTTATCTTATGTATAACCCCATATTAAAAATGATTTACTTATTAAACTTTGATTTTAACTATTTTAACCCTTCTTTAAATAAATTAATAATAAATGTCCTAATCTAACCCAAGTGGGCCTAAATGGTCATATTTTATTCCTAAGTTTGTTTTTGGTCGAATTAAACTTATCCAATAGAATTAGGACATGTGTTAGGGTAATAGTAATATCATTTTTACCCTTAGTTACCCTATTTACTATTAACCGCGGTAAAAAAAGTAAAAAGTTACTATTCACCAAAAAATTATTTTTATCTCATTGAACCACATTTTACTTACTAATATCAACCGTGTCTATCGGATTTTCGAAATTCCATTCACAGAAGTGGTAAAATTAAGTTTTATGCAAAATTCAGTTTTTAACCTACCACTTAGTGGTTTCACTATTCATCAAAAATTGAAAGTTTTCAGAAAAATACCAAAATTTCACCCTAGGCTAATTTTGGTATTCTGAATCCAAAAATGAAGTCCATTTTGAAAAATAAAATTTATAAAATTTCAAAAAGTGGTTATTACTATTAATAACGGCTAGTTTTAATAATATTTTAATAGCATATCGTTGTTTAGTGAAACTCGGTATTGCGTACGACGCAAGCTATCGAGGAAGGTCACAATTGCGTGTAAAGTAAGCCAATCAAGTGTGTAGTGAAAGATTCTTTTGATGATATATAAAAAACAAAATATTACTCATAAAAATCTCGGGTGTTACATGGCTGCATGATTTGGCCAAACTTTGTGCCTTCCCATTAGCCCCTATCTCATTGTGTATAGTTTCATATAGGAGTTTCATGGTTTATACTAATCATTATCAAACTATTAAACTTTAAAAAATCCCCAAAAACATTGAAAAATTCTTCTAAAAACTCTCAAAATTTACCCAAACACTTTACATACTTAAAAATCATAAATAAAGGGTTACTTACTTGAAACTGGGGGTGTTACACACCCAAATAACATCATTATTTCGAGGAGTCCTTGGGAGAACCACCAAAAAATCCATGGTAATGTCATCCCACTTTCATTATGGAATGGGTAATGGATATACTAAACCACCAGGTTGTTTATGCTCGGTCTTCACCTGTTGACAGTTGTAGCATCGTGTCACAAACCATATTATCTCATTTTTCATGCCTGGTCACCAAAACTATCATCGTTGGTAACAGTACATTTTGGTCACACCTGGATGAACCACCCACTTAAAGGTATGAAATTCATGAATTAGCTACTCCTGCGTGCTTTTAGGCACAATAACCTGATTCCTCCCATAGATTATCACATGCTTATATATGATTCAATATAAAGGTGTCTCCCCACCTTCAATTCTTTCCCTTGAGGATAAAAATGTTGGATCCTCATACTATCTATCTCTAATTGAGCTAAAAAGTGTAGACTCCACTAAAAATGATAGGAGAGTCATCTTCTCCTAGATCTCTCAAACCATAACATGCATCTCAGGTATTAATGTCATCATCTTCCACTCAACACTAGATTATTTATGGAAACCCACCATTTTATTACATAACTTTTCAATAAATTTTACAAACAGAGGATCTTTAAAGTCTAGTATCTTGGAAATAAGGAATATAATACATGAAAACATAAAACATTATTCTAATAAACTTGTAGGGATTAATAATAGGTCCATCCTAAGTACAATTATAGTATCTCATAACCTGGATACATACATCAAAGGAAAGGGTGAGCAGAAGGCCCAGTAATGAAAACAAGTGAAACAGTTTACATATGAACTTGAGCGATATCAATAAGAACGTATAGATAAAGAGGCATATCATAATAATAATAACTTGAAAAATAAATTGAAAATTTGGATAAAACATTTAATTTAGATATTCATGAACATATCACTAAGTTCCAACCCTAAGGTTTCATAAAAATTACCAAGGTTATTTACCAAGGTATCGTAAAACTTGTCATCTCTAGAGATTAATTCTTTACCCAATTCATTGGAGCACTATCAGGGTAAATCCTTAAAATGTATTTATTTCCATGTGATCCACATATATCATAATCATACATTTCATAAATAACCCAAAGAGAATAAAATAAATGGGTTTCATATCAAAATCATGATGTTTTAAAAAGTGCTTAAAAACAATATCATTATGCCATTTATAACCCATGGAAAGGGAATAAGGGTTTTATGTATGTCAATTACATAATAAAATATATCATTTTTATGTCTTGGTGAATACCCCTAGAAACGAAATATTTTTGGGTATTCACATAAATAAAATAAGAGAATTTATTGAGAAAAAGAGAGATATTTTAAGACGAAAATTCTGCAGCATAACGGCTATACAACACGGTTTTAAAAAACATTAAAAAGAGAGTGGAAAGGGGTTACCCACTAATAAATAAATCATAATATAGTATAGGGATAGAATAAAATGTAAATAATATCATGTTATGGATGTTTGAATGACAAACCACATGAAAAGGAAACGTAAAAGAAAAGAGAAGATGAGATTTCTTTTATGACAATTCGACAGCCTAACGGCATCACTTAAAAATTCAGAAAATAAGTTGATGAGAAAGGAAAGGGTATATAATAATTTGGAAATAAAATTTGTAGAAAAAAATGATATATAATAACATACTCCCACATAATATAATGGAAACTAGAAGACATAACATAAAGAAATTTATGACTAAAAGAGGGTGAAAAGTTCCCTTACCTTGAAGAGTAACTTCAAAAACTCGAATGTTGGGACCTTGGGGGCCTTGAGGGAATGTTGGGAGGACTCTTTGGGAGGTAAAAAGACCATATCTTTATTGAGGAGGAATTTTTAATGAATGGAATGAAGGAATGATTTGGTATTTATAGCAAAAGTGAGGGAATATTTTATTAATTTCCAAGGGGCACCTCATTAGTGGTATTTGTAAAACCATGGGCTTTCCCATGGTATTTTCTCATGGTATTAGACACTTGGGAAACCTAATAACATATATTACTATACACAACTTGTCCAGAATTATTAAATCATGATTACATCATTAATGATGTCATTAAACACATCGAAACTCATAAATGTATTTTTACTATTCACCAAAAAACAAAAAAATATAAAAATATCATAAATTCACCCTAACATAATATCGATGATCTGAATTCAAAAATTAACTCTATTTTATGAAAATAATTTTATAATTATGAGATATTTAATTTTTCAGTAAAAACACTATTTACCCGAAAAAAATACTAATACTTAACTAATAATTTCTGAAACAGTTATTTACTTATGCTATTATATCACATTACCATTCATGATGACTAAATTATATTTATACTTTCTTAAGTGAGGTTACTATTCCATTAGTCACATTACTATTCATAAGGGTAATATTGCTATTCATAATTTACTATTTACCAGAAATTAAGTTGATCTTATTAGAATCCAAATTTCTTACTGATCACAACTATATAAGACCTTTTTTTGAAAATCATCTCACATTATCAATTATTTAAAGTATACAAAAATATTTTAAAATAATTTTTTTACAATATTCATCAATAATATGGAACTTCTATAAATTCATCCTATATTTATCTTGACATTTGAAAATTACAAATTTTACCATAATAAGAAATAATAATTTTATTTATACAGAAGGATTACACAATGTAATTAAGGCCTTGTTACATAGCCCCTTATAACACCTGGATTGGACCTAAGCGTAAGGTGTGAAATGGTGATAGAATCTTGGGCCGGATCGGACAACATTACCCGAGTGGTGATTTCTATAAGCTTGAACTTCTCCCATAAGTGATTCTGTTCAAGATTAATGTGTTGAAGTTTGGCTTGGGATTGGTCTAGAGAAAAGCCCAGTTATGCCAACTCCTTACCAAGCTCCAAAAAATGGGCTTCTTATGGCCCGAGTCTACTGGATGAGGTCATCGACTCTTCTTTCTATATTAATTAACCATGATCATTTTTATTTATAATCAATAATCATAACGTTAAGAGTATAGTTTCCAACGGTCATATTTACCAATGGTCATATAATAGTCGAACCCCAACAGTTTCATTTTAATTATACTCACTTCATTAATTAAAGGATATAGTTTTGTTGAGTTTAAAATAAAATAACACACAATTTTAGGAAACAAATATTATTCAAAAGTTAGGGTCATTACATTCTTCCCCCCTTAAGAAATTTCATCCCTGAAATTTCAACTCATACCCTCAGAAGAGAAAAGGTGTGGGTACTTCTGACTTATATACTCCTCTGGCTCCCACATGGATTCTTCAAATTTTTGGTTTCTCCAAAACACCTTAACAAGGCTGGTAGTCTTGTTGCATAGAACCTTGTCTCTACGATCCAAGATCTCCACCATCTGCTCTTCATAAGAGAGGTCATGTTCCAGTTGTACCACCTCTGGATTTAGTATATGTGAAGGGTCAGGTATGTACTTCCTCAGGAGGGATATGTGGAAAACATAATGAACTTGTGCAAGATTTGGAGGAAGTATAAGTCGATAGGCCACTGCTCCTACACGATCAAGGATTTTATAGGGGCCAATGTACCTAGGTCTGAGCTTCCCTTTCTTACCAAACCTCATGAATCTCTTCCAAGGTGAAATTAGAAGAAAGAATTTTTCACCAACATCAAACTCCAAGTCCCTTCAATGGTTGTTGGCATAGTTATTTTGCCGACTCTAAGTAGTCTTAATGTGTTTTGGATGGAATGGACTTTTTCTATAATCTCTTGCACAATATCATTCCCAAGAATCTTTCTCTCACCAGATTCATCCCAACAAGTAGGAGTTATACACCTTTTCCCATATAGAGTTTCATAGGGTTCCATTTGAATGCTCGAGTGGAAGTTGTTATTATAAGAGAACTCAACTAATGGGAGATGTTGATCCCATCCACCCATAAATTCCATTGAGCATGTTCTCAGCATATCCTTGAGTGTTTGAATAGTCCTTTCAGATTGTCCATTATTTTGTAGGTGATAGGCCGTATTGAAATTCAATTCGGCACTTAGAGCATGTTGAATACTTCTCCAGAATTTTTATGTGAACCTTGGATCATGATCAGATATGATATAAAGTGGAACTCCATGTAGCCTTACCACTTCCTTCACGTAAATCCTAGAAATTGATCAAGATATAAATATTCCTAAATATAGATAAAATGAGCAGTCTTGGTGAGATGGTCTACAATAACCCATATCGCATTATTTTATTTAGAAGTTCTCAGGAGACCAGTGACAAAGTCTATAGTGATATTGTCCCACTTCCATGCTGGTATGGGTAGTGGTTGTAATACCCCTTTAGAAATTTGTCGCTCTGCCTTTACTTTCTGACATAACAGACACCTTGTAGTGTAGTCAACAATCTCTCTTTTCATATTATCCCACTAATAATGATCATGAAGGTCTCGATACATTTTTTTACTACCAGGATGTATTGAGAACGTAGACCTATGACCTTCATCCATTATCTCTTTCTTTATTTCCAGAATAGATGGAAGACATAGTCTTGTATGAAATTTAAGTACACCTTCTTGATCAATATTGAACTCAGGAAACTTCTCATCCTTCATAGCCTCAAACTTCTTTTGTAACAAAGGATCTTCTTTCTGAGCTTTCTTGATCTTATCTAGTAATAATGGTAGAGAAATAATTTGGGATAGGGTTGATGATGTCCCTTCCCTTATAATTTCCATGTCTCTTTTCACTAGGTCTTGGATCAAGGGATCTCTTTGAATCCTCATCATAGATAGAACAAATGGGTCTTTCCTACTTAATGCATCGGCGAATTTTTTTTATCTTCAGGTATGATAATGAATTGAACAATCATAGTCTTTAAGAAGTTCCAACCATCTCCTTTATCTCATGTTCAATTCCTTTTGTGTGAAAATATACTTCAAACTTTGATGGTCTATGTATATATGACATTTTTTCCCAAAAAGATAGTGCCTCCATATCTTTAGAGAGAAAAACAACTGCAGCTATCTCAAGATCATGCATAGGATAGTTGTGATCATGAGTCTTCAACTGTCGAGATGCATAATCAATGACTTTTTCATTTTGCATGAGGAAGCAACCAACCCATTTCAGAGATGAATCGCTAAAAATAAAAAATCCTTCTCCACTTGAGGGCAGAATTAACACAGGTATGGTAACCAATCTCTTATTTAGCTCTTGGAAACTTTCCTCACACTCATTTGTCCAGATGAACTTGACCCCTTTTTGATTGGTTAATGGATTAGAAAGTTGTGAAAAGTTTTTCACAAACCTCCTATAATATCCCACTAATCCAAGGAAACTATGAATAATAGACTGGAAGGTGCTACAATAAACATACCACCATTCTTTAATGGAACTAATTATGCCCAATGGAAAATTAAAATGAAAATGCATTTAGAAATTATGGGATTTGAAATTTTGTCTTCAATTATAGATGAGTATAAGATTATTTCTTATGATAGAATTACTTGGGATGAACCAACCATGACTACTTACAATAAAAATTTCAAATCCATGAATGCTTTATATTTCTCTTTAGGATATGATGAATTTAATAAAATATATACATTTAAAACTGCCCATGAAATTTGGGATACTTTTTCTGTTTCGCATGATGGAACTTCTAGTGTGAAAGAAATGAGACTCAATAATTATACTATTAAATATGATAAATTTAAAATGAAGCCTTATGAGCCTATTTCTTACATGTATCTCAGGTTCAACGAAATTTTCAACATAATTATTTCTCTTGGAAGAGAAGTTACTGCCAAAAAAAATCATGAGGATTCTCAGATGTCTACCTAATAGATGGAGAGGAACCTCTGTCTCTATTATAGAGTCATGTGACATCAGTAAATTACCTATAAAGGAACTCATTGTGAAACTAATGATGTATGAAGAGGATATGAAAGTAAACAAGGAAGAGGAGGATGAACCCAAAATAAAATTTGTGGCATTCAAGACCACCATCTCTAAACATAAAGAAAAGGAGAAAATTTAGGTCTCTGTAGAAAGTTCCAATAGTGAACAATCATCACCTGACAGTGATGAGGAGATGGATCAATTATACAGAAGGTTTAAGAAATTTTACAAAAGGAAGAAATTTTTCAAAAATCCTAACTTCAAAGGAAGATATGATCAAAATGGAAGCTGGAAGAAATATTAGAAAATAAATGACAAGTCTGATGCGATAGTATGTTATGAATGTAAGAAAAAGGGACATGTAAAGGCTGATTGTCACAAGCTAAAGTATAAAAAGAAATATGAGTATAAAGATAGAAAGTATAAAAAGGAAATGAAATCAACTTGGAGTGATTCTGAGGATATTTCAAGTGACTCAGAGTCTTCACATGATGAACAGTCTAACAAATCCAATATGTGTTTTATGACAAACACATCTGAGGTAACCCTGGAATCTCCTGTACAAAATTCATATTATTCTAGAGATGAAAGTGATTCTGAAAATATGTCTCAAGAAGAAATGTTTGAGTACTGCAATATGCTTGAAGAGACATGTAATGAACTAAAGGATAAATGAAATTCTTTAAAGAAACAGTATGATCTTACCTCAACTATTAAATCTGAACTTACTTTAGGAAGAGAGAAAAATGTTCAATTACTCAAAGAAAACAATGAACTAAAGCTATATAATTATCAATTGAAAAAGGACCTTGAAAGTTTTACTAATGGTAAATATACCTTAGTAAAAATTCTAGGTAAACAGATTAACCCCAAATACACTACTAGTATTGCCTATCAACCTAGTAAAAGAAACTTTAGAAAAAACAATTTTGTTTATAAATCTAGAACATACAGCTTTACTCCTAGTTCAGGAAAACATTCTACTAGTTCAAATTATGATACATTCTCTACTGTTTCAAGATTCTCTAGACCAAATAGATTTTATTTCTCAAATACTTTACATAATGCTTATAGGAAACCTATGAGGTAGATGTGGGTTCCTAAATCACTAGTTACTAATATTAATGGACTCAAAAAAATATGGGTACCAAAGTTTGTTTTTATTTGACTATTTTGTAGGAAAATTGTTTAAAGAGCTCCTATAAAATATTATACTACCTGGACAGTGGGTGTTCAAGACACATGACAGGAGACTATTCATGCTTCAAGAACTTAATAAAAATTGATGGTGGACATGTCACTTTTGGTAACAATGCCAAAGGAAAAAATCATTGGCATTGGCCAAATAGGTAACTCTAACTCAGTCTTAATTTCCAAAGTACTTTTTATTTATGGACTAAAATATAATCTTCTTAGTATTTCATAACTATGTGATGATGGATTTCATGTTAAATTTGAAAATGATGCTTGCAATATTTTTAATTCTAAAAATGAATTAGTATTTTTTGCATTGATAAATGAAAATGTATACTCTGTTAACTTAGATTATTTAGTTTCTCAAAATGTGTCATGTTTAAGTGTATTTTACAAAGAGTCTTGGATTTGGAATAGAATACTAGGACACTGCAATATTCACTCCCTTAGAAAGCTAACTAGAAAAATTTTAGTCAAATACCTACCCAAACTTGAGTTTCCAAATGATAAAGTGTGTAATCCTTGTCAAAAGGGAAAGCAACAAAAAATTTCCTTCAAACCAAAGAAAGAAGTGTCAACTTCTCAACCACTTTATTTGGTTCACATGGATTTGTTTGGACCTTATAGAGTTTCTAGTTTAAATGGGAAGCACTATGTTTATGTTCTTGTAGATGAATTTTCTAGATATACTTGAACTTTATTTTTGGCTCACAAAGGTGAATCCTGCTCTCATTTCACCAAATATTATAAAACTATATAAAATATTAGTGAACTTAGAATTAAATCCTTAAGAAGTGATCATGGTCATGAGTTTTAAAATCAAGAGTTTGAATCCTTTTTCTCACAAAATGGATATATTCATAATTTCTCTACCCCTAGAACACCTCAAAAAAATGGAGTTGTAGAAAGAAGAAATAGGACCTTGCAAGAGATGTCTAGAACCATGCTTAGTAAATATGACTTACCTATTTATTTTTGGGTTGAATCTATAAATACATCATGCTATATCATTAATAGAGTGTTGATTAGACCTATTCTTAAAAGAACTCCATATGAGTTATGGAACAATAGAAAACCCAAAGTAATCTACTTCAAATTTTTTGGTTTCAAAGTCTATATCCATAATACTAAAGAAAATCTTGAAAAGTTTTCATCCAAGAGTGATGAAGGAATTTTTATAGGATATTCAATATCTAGTAAAGCCTATAGAGTGTTTAACAAAATAACTAAATGTGTAGAGCAATTTGTCCATGTGAAGTTTGATGAGACAGATCCATATGAGCCTAAGACCTCTCTAGAGAACATGGAGGATGATATGTCAAATCTTGACATCAATGCTAAATCCTCTAACCATCCTATAAAGGAATCTATGAAAACTTCCAGTTCTATAAATTCTCTAGATTCAAGTCAAAATGAACCCGAACTTGTTGAAGAACCTGAAATCACTAGCCAATATTTTTCTAGAGCTGTTAGAACCCTTAAGAACCATACTTTAGATGTTGTTGTAGGATATTTAGATAAAGGAACTCAAACTAGAGCTTCTCTTAGAAATCAGTTTGAACATCAAGTTTTCTTGTCATAACTTGAACCCAAAAACATTAATGATGCTATCAATGATAAATTTTGGGTGATGGATATGTAAGAAAAATTTAATCAGTTTGAAAGTAAAAAAAAATGGAAACCTACTAGTAGACCCAAAGACATATTTACCATAAGTACTAAGTGGGTGTTTAGAAATAAGGTAGATGAAGCTGGTAATATAGTTAGAAATAAGGCTGGATTGGTTTCACAAGGATATATTCAAGAGGAAGGATTTGAATATGAGGATACCTTTGCACCAGTAACTAGACTTGAAGCCATTATAATTATTCTTGCTTATGTTGCACATCTGAATTTCAAACTATATCAAATGGATGTCAAGAGTGAATTTCTGAATGGGTATATATCTGAGGATTTATTTGTTGAACAACCTCTTGGTTTCACAAATCCTCACTTTCCAAATAATGTTTTCAAATTATCAAAAGATTTTTATGGTTTAAAACATGCTCCAATAGCTTGGTATGATAGATTAAACACTTTTCTTATTTCCAAAGGTTTTACAAAAGGTATAGTTGATCCTACCCTTTTTATAAAATTAATTTCCTATAATGTTTTAGTAGTTCAAATTTATGTAGATGATATTATTTTTGGATCATCAAAAAATTATTTATGTATTTAATTTTCTAAAATGATGCAAAATGAATTTGAAATGAGTTTAATGGGTGAACTAAAAGTCTTTCTTATATTTCAAATACTTCAAAATAAAATGGTATTATTTTAAATCAAAGAAAATATACTAAAGATCTTCTAAAACATTTTGTCTTGGATAGCACTAAAAGTATTGATACTCTAATGAGTACTACTTGTAAGTTGGATCTTGATGATGATGGAAAATTTGTTGATCAAACCACTTATAGAGGAATGATTGGAAGATTACTCTACTTAATTGCTAGATGTCCTAAAATTATGTTTAGTGTATATATGTGTTCTTGTTTTCAAGAAAACCCTAAATAATGTCATTTAAATGTTGTTAAAAGGGTTTTTAAATACCTCAAACATACACTCAATCTAGGATTGTTTTATCCCAGAGGATAATCATTTGAGTTAGTTAGTTATTTTGATGCTGATTTTGGTGGTTTTAAGTTAGATAGAAAAATCACCTATGGAGCATGTCACTTTTTAGGCAAGTCTCTAGTATCATGGTGTAGTAAGAAACAAAACTATGTTGCATTATCTACTACTGAAGCTGAATACATAGCTGCTGGTAGTTGTTGTGCACAAATTTTTTGTATGAAACACACATTACTAGATTATGGATATCAATTCATCCATGTACCTATAAATTTTAACAATACAAGTGCTATTAACATCTCAAAAAATCCTATTTCACACACTAGGATAAAACATATTGATGTAAGACATCACTTTTTGAGAGACCATTATCAAAAAGGTGATATCACTTTGGAATTCATTGAAAATAAATATTGTCTTGCTGATATATTCACCAAACCATTAAATTATGAAAGTATATATTACATCATACATGAATTGGGAATGATAAATCTCAATTAAAAAATATACTGTTTTCAAAAACTTACTAACCCGTAGCTTATTGTTTCATAGTTTACGGTTTCACAAGTCAATGTCTTAAGATTATTGTCTAACTCTCATAGTTCTATAGGTTACTATCTTTAAGATATTATCTTATGTTTATGGTATCATAGTTATTATCTCTCAGTTACTGTCTGGCACTTATTGTCTCAAATAATATGGTCGCATCGTGTGAAGACACACCGTAAAGATGACACTGTGAAAACCTTTTCTGGTCTCACCGTAATGACACGTTTTTGTTTTATTTGTATTTTATTACCTATATCATTATGTTGATTATTTTATTATATTCATCCTGCACTTTTGAATTTGCAATGCTTTAAATCCCTAAATGATAAAAACCAAATGTCTTTCACTTTTTTCTTCGCTCGAACTCTCTTCTCTGAAAACCGAAACCTTTTTATCTCAAACCGTAAGACCTCCTTCATCCCTTAATCTCTATCTATCTCTTGAACCCCTTGTTGAATGACCAGAATGAAGTTACCATCTTCATAAACTCTTGAGAAGTGAATATCTAAGAATAAATTGAAAATTGCACTGAATATAGCATCCGAAGGACCATTGAACTCGATTCTTGTTGATAGAATATTAGTACCAGAAAAGGAAATCTGCCCTAAGTGGTTTTTTTCAAGTAAGTATTTAGTTTTGAAAGTAATGAAAGAGCAGGGATGGTTGGATTGGTTAAAAAAATAGAAAGGTCTGATTTATCCAAAGCTTATTGCTCAGTTCAATCCATTTGTTCAGGTTTATTTCAATGCTGAAGATGGTTTCATTGTGAGGAGCTAGATTAATGGCCAAAGATGCACCTTTTCCTCAGGGTTATGGGCTTATTGCCTAGGGATACCCCATGAAGGAATTTTTTAGGACTACCAGAGAGGTCCTCCTCCTCCTAGTGATATTTTTGTTTTAGAAGAGGCCTTGTGAAGCTTGACTAGCGATAAAAAAAGAAGATATATTACGACTGAGTTAGATGGTGAAACCAGATTGTTGTTTAAGTTTATTCGAAATATGATTAGTCTAAGAAAAGGATATTTTTCGACCCTCAAATATCAATATGTATTTTTGATACATATTATGAAGAATGGACATAAGATTAACCTGTGCAAGTATGTTATACTTCATATGTGTGAGTTGACTAAGACAACCTCAAAGTCTACCTCCTTGTTTTAATCAAGGTTAATCTCTGATATGCTGTATGATAAAGGAATGGTTGGACCTAATGAAGAAGTCATCAAGGACTGTGAATTCTATATATCAAAGGTTACAGTCAAAAGGATGAAAATTAGTTGGAATTTGTGGAAAAAGACTTGGGTGGAGGATAATGAAAGGTTATATGAAAATGTTAATCCGGTTGAGAATCCTTCAATACCTAAGAATATATCTGATTCTAGTTTAGAACTAGATGAAATTTTTGACTATCCTACTGAAGAGAAAGAAGAGGTATTTTTTGCACCTCTATAAGAAACTATCTTGGATAATGAAGATAGTGGACCTGTTCCACAATACATAGTTGAGAAGGAATCACTTGTTACTTAAAGAAGTGTTGATTTGGAAGAAGAACCTGCTTCTAGAAAAGAATTTATTATTAATTTAAGGGAAAAGGTTGTTCCTAAGGAGCATCTAGAAGAATAACTTTCTCTTGAGAAATAAGATACGGTTGAAAAAACATTTGTAAGAAAAATCTAATCCTAATGTTATCCTATCTATTGAGTAAAGAATGGAACAAGCCTTCCAAATGGCTAGAAAAGAAATGGGTGGAAGTATTAGAGATGATCTTTTATAACTGGTTCAAGGAACTGAATCTCTTAGTCCTATGAGAGATGCACTTATTGAGGGGTAGAAACACCCTAGTCTAGAAAGTGTTAAAGTTCCTAATCTTATTGAGAAAAGCATTGTGGATACCTGTTATAAGTTCCCTAAATACTTTGATGTGGATGATACCCAGGAAGCTTCGTTTAAAGGCATAGAACTGTCTACTATGTTTCAATTGAAACCAGTTTCTTCTCTAGATGTAATCTCTGCAAAGGAACCTGAGCTTATCTTAGCTCTTATTCTTGAACCTTCACAAGAACCTCCTGCTTTCATGATTCAGAGTGATTTGAAAGGATTTTGAGCTACTTTATTAATTAGAGTTGAAAATCTCATGAACACCCAACCTTCTCCTGTAACAAATATAAGTGAAAGAGATGAATCCTTGCTGTTAGAGAAGATCATATGGAAGATTCAGCCAAAAATGCTTCATGAAATACAAGAGGTTAGAATTGAGAACAAGCAATTGAGTGATGCAGTGAAGTCTCTACGAGATATGGTTGAAGATATGCAAAAGGTGTTGCAATCAGCACAAACTCACATTTCTCATTCTATTGAGGATGTTACTAGTCAAATTCCACAGTAAGTTTCCTCTCTGATTCAACCAAACTTGACTATATAATCTGAAAAGGTGGCTGAGAGAAATAAACAGATAGTTCAACAGATGCGTGAGCTTGATTTTTTGTCTCAACAAACTGACTGATGAGTACAAGGGATGTCTATATAAAGTTATTAATCAGCTCAAGTCCCTCACTTTAGCTGTTACAGCTTCTAATGCATCTGGATAGTCATCTCAACCTGTTGACAGTGATCTTCTCAAAAATTTGGTTAAGGAGGAACTTCATTTAGTGTTCAGTGGTTTTGACAAGGAGAGTCTATCTAAAGTTGTCAAGAATAGTGATAGAGTACTTGATTTGGTGAGGATTCATTCAAATATTGAAAATGATGCTCAGGAAGAAATTACTAAGAAAGTGGATTTCTACTTTAATAGGATTTTCTCTAAGCATGATATGACCAATCATTTCAAATACCATGTAGAGAATTTTAAAATACCTCCTATCACTCAATCCTTCAAGACTCAAGTTCAAAATCTAAAAGATTTCACTCCTCTATTGGACAAGTTTATGGGGAATAAAGATGATTTCGAGAAGGCAATGTAGTATGGTGGTGAGATTATTACTGACTTCATTCAGTTGTTGAAGCCTTATCTTCATGTGCATAGCACTACTATTGTGGCTCCTACAGCTGCTCTTTTGCAGCCTGGTTTACCTTCTTCCTCATCCACTACCTTTGCCTCTACCTAAATGTCTATATCTCAGGCTCTGATCTAGATCAGGCCTATTATAATTGATCAAAACTTGCATCGGTCTTCCATCAAACCCACTTTGGAAGCTTCTATTTTTGAAGGACTACCTCTTCCTTCTCTGACAGTTGGCTCACTCCATTCTTCAACTTCTACTTCTTCTCATGTGGATCCTTCTAATGTTACTGCCAAGGGAAAAGAGAAGACAGCTAGTGCTGAAAAGTAAAAATTGTACTTTGATAGGGACATTTTCTACTGTTTGTAATGACATGTCTTTTTTCATCTAATGTAATGTGAACTATTGGTGTCTATTATCTTATTTACTTTCATTCTTTATTTTTATTTTTATCTTTTTTATAATCCCAAAAGGGGTAGAACAGTACACTAAGGCACTATAAATCACACTAAGAATATAAATATAATTCATATGATTTATGATCATCAAAAAGGGGGATATTGTTGGACTCCTCGTGTTATAATCATGTTTTAATGATCACAAATCCTTAAAATCCTATAAATCCTATAAATACTATAAGTCTTGTTTAATCTATCTCAAATCATGTGCAGATATGGTTGGTTTCTTTATGATTTAAATAAACTTCCACTAAATCATGTTTGATTATTGTAAACTATATTTAACTTTATTCTATAATTATTTATTATATGAATGATTAAGTCTAATTAATTCTTTGAATATTACTGCTTAAGTTTGTATACAGATATTTGGATAAGTCTGAGAAACCATGAGTCTTCCACTAGTTCTAGTTTTCTAGAAAAGGGCCCAGACACCGTGACCCAGACACCATGACCCAGACATTATGACCCAGACATCGTGACCCAGACACGGTGACCCAGACATGGTGACCTAGACACCGTGATCCAGACATTGTGACCCATACACCGTGACCCAGACACCGTGACCCAGACACTGTGACCTAGACACCGTGACCCATACACCGTGACCCAGACACTGTGACCCAGACACCATGACCCAGACATCGTGACCCAGACACTGTGACCCAGGCATTGTGACTCAGACACCATGACCTAGACACCATAACCATTTTCAGAAGTATGTGACACTGGTTCCTTGTTACAATCACTAAGACATCGTTCGAAGTTTGGAAAAGCACCACACACCGTAATTCTGACACCACATTTGTGTTACCAGTTCCTAATCTCAATACAACTATGCCATCATGGTTGTCTCACCGCTCAATGGAAAATAAGAAGAAATTGTTTTGTGGTGACACCATTTCCAAGTGATGTTGTTTCTAAACAGACTGTGACACCGTTATTTAATCTATTTTTTCATTTTCAATTTAATTTCTAATGGTCATATTTGAGTCATTTAAAGGAACTGACATAATTAATGTTTCTTTTTAGACATGTCTCCTGATAGTAAGAGGTATGAGGTGCAGAATACATGCATCCTGTCGGTTCCATCATGTGCACCCATAATTAAAAAGGAAGATAATACGGGATCCAAAAACACACAAACAAGGGAGAGCAGACATGCGAGCATTTTTAAAAAGTGAACTGATACATACATTAAGAAACAAATGAATAACACATGAAGAACTCTTGATTCCAAAGGTTGTACTACCGTAGATCAGATCCAAAAACATCTTTGCAGTACCAACTCCATGAAGAATAGGTGCTAGACAGTTTACACCTTCGAACTGGAAGACATGCAATACTCTGTTTTTTCACAAGAGGACTCTATACTGGCATCTGTTTCATCCTACAAGTCTAGAGTTTCATATAATAACACTCAGAGCACTTCTAACCCTTTCTAATCATCTTTTCTCTTTTTTGTACTATTTTTAGCTTTCGATCAGTGTGTGGATGTCTGTATTAAAACACATACTATCTCCTGTACTAAACTGAAGGATACAAGATATCCTTCATCTCATATCTTTTTAAATCTTTTTACTCTCATGGATAAGTGTGGAAGAGGTCCTTGTGTGACCTGGTATTTTATACCCATGAAGAATAGTAGAAGCGGTCGTGTGACCTCGACAGTCCTATGCACTATTGTTTACCCCGATCCTGGGTGTGGATCAAGTTTATTAATTTAAACTTCTTGGTGGAAGGTGATCACCAAGTGGAGTGGATTAGGTCTCAGCTTGAGATAGAACCACTTGTTTTATCCACTATGTATTTTAATTTAGTTTTTCTATGATCTACTATGTATTTAAGAAAACACTAGATTTTACTCTGATATTTAGTCTTGGATAGAATTTATAATTGTTTTTTCTTATTAGAATAGCTTCAAAAGTAGTATTAATAATTCATATTGATATTACTTAGAATTAATCAATCTTCTGAGAGGTTATTTGAATAATCAAATTTTTATAACCTTATTACCTTGATTGATTGGGCTATCTTAATTATTATTGGGGAATATTTTTAAGAAAACTTTTTAACATAAATTTGAAGATACTCAATCCCCCCCCCCCCGAGTACTCTACTCTAACCAACACCAAGGTGTCGTAAAACTTGTCATCTCTAGAGATTAATTCTTTACCCAATGTGTTGGAGCAATATCAGGGAACACCATTAATATGTATTTATTTTCATGTGATCCACATATATCATAATCATACATTTCATAAATAACCCAAATAGAATAAAATAAATGGGTTTCATATCAAAATCATGACGTTTTAAAAAGTAATTAAAAACAAGATCATTATGTCATTTATAACCCATGGAAAGGTAATTAGGGTTTTATGTGTGTCAATTACAGAATAAAATATATAATTTTTATGTATTGTTGAATACCCCTAGAAACAAAATATGTTTGGGTATTCACATAAATAAAATAAGAGAATTTATTGAGAAAAAGAGAGATATTTTGAGATGAAAATTATGTAGCATAACGGCTATACAACATCATTTTAGAAAACATTAAAAAGAGAGGGGACAAGGGTTACCCACTCCTAAATAACTCATAATACAGTATAGGTAAAGAATAAAATATAAATAAGATCATGGTATGGATGTTTGAATGACATACCACATGAAAAGGAAACTTGAAAGAAAAGAGAAAATACAATTTCTTTTACGAAAATTCTGCGGCCTAACGGAGTCACTTAAAAATTTAGAAAATCAGTTGATGAGAGAAGAAAGGGTATCTCATCATTTGGAAAAAAAATATACAGAAAAAAGGATATATAATAACATACCTCCACATAATATAATGGAAACTAGAAGACATAACATAAAGGAATTCATGACTAAAAGAAGAGGGTGAAAGGTTCCCTTACCTTGAATAGTAACTTTAAAAACTCAAAGTTTGGGAACTTGGGGGGATTGAAGTCACTTTGGGAGGACTCTTTGGGAGGTAAAAAGACTATAGCTTCGTTGATGAGGAATTTTAAATGAATGTAATGAAGGAATGGGTTGGTATTTATAGAAAAAGTGAGAGAATATTTTATTAATTTTCAAGGGACACCTCATTAGTGGTATTTGTAAAACCATGGGATTGCCATGGTATTTTCCCATGGTATTGGCCACTTGGGACACCTCATAACATATCTTACTATACACAAGTAGACCAGAATTATTACATCATGATTACATCATTAATGATGTCATTAAATGCACCAAAACTCAAAACTGTATTTTTACTATTCACCGAAAAACAAAACATTTTATAAAAATATGATAAATTAACCCTAACCTAATATCGATGCTCTGAATTTAAAAATGAAATCCATTTTATGAAAATAATTTTATAATTATGAGATATTTAATTTTTAATCAAAAATGCTATTTACTTGAAAAAAAATACTTATACTTAACTAATAATTTCTGAAACAATTATTTACTTATGCTATTATATCACAATATCATTCAAGACGCCTAAATTATATTTATACTTTCTTAAGTGGGGTTACTATTTAATTGGTCACATTACTATTCATAAGGGTAATATTACTATTCCTAATTTAATATTCACCAAAAAATAAGTTGATCTTATTAGAATCCAAATTTCTTACTGATTACAAATGCAGAAGACCTTTTTTTGAAAATAATTTCACATTATTAATTATTTAAAGTTTACAAAAATATTTTAAAATACATTTTGTTACAATATTCATCAATAATATGTAACTTCTATAAATTCATCCTATATTTATCTTGACATTCAAAAATCACAAATTTTACCATAATAAGAAATAATAATTTTATTTATACAAAAGGATTGCACAATGTAACTAAAGCCACATTACACAGCCCCTTATAACACCTGCATAGGACCTAAGAGTAAGGTGTTCAATGGTGATATAATCTTGGGGCGTCTCGGATAACATTTCCCAAGTGGTGATTTCTATCAGCTTTAACTTCTCCCGTAAGGGAATCCATTCAATATTAATGTGTTGAAGTTCAGCTTGGGCTTAGTCCAGAGCAAAGCCCAGCAATGCCACCTCCTTCCCAAGATTCAAAAAATGGGCTTTGTATGGCCTGAGTCTGCTGTATGAGTCTATCAACTCTTCTTTTTGTATTAATTAACCATGATCATTTGTATTTATAATCAACAATCAGAACGTTAAGAGTATAGTTTCCAATGGTCATATTGACCAACAGCCATATAACAGTTGAAACTCAATGGTCTTATTTTAATTATACTCATTTCATTAATTAAAGGATTTAGTTTTTTTGGGTTTAAAATAAAATAAAACACAATTTCAGTAAACTAATATTATTCAAAAGTTCGGGTCATTATAGTCTTGAACTACCTGAGTTTGATTTTTCCTACTTAAAGCATCTGCAGCATTGTTTCCCTTCTCGAGATTATATGTTATCTCGAAATCAAGTGATTGCATATACTCAACCCATATCCGTTGTTGGAGATTCAAATTCTGTTGTGAGAAGATATACTTAAATCTCTTACGATCTATAAACATAGTAAACTTCTCACCCAAAAGATAATTCCACCAACACTTCAAAGCATAAACCACTATAGATAATTTGAGGTCGTGCATAGGGTAGTTATGTTCATGTAGCCTTAATTTTTTAGATCTATATGCCACAAATCGATCCCCATGCAGCGACATTACTCCAAGACTGATCCCATAAGCATCACACAACACCTTATAATCCTCACCTGGATTGGTTAGGATCAAGATTGGTTGTGATGTCAAATGATTTTTCAACTCCTAGAAGGAGTTATCACATTCTATTGTCGATTCAAACTTCACCCCCTTTTTGGTTAAGCCTGAAAGTGGTGATTCAAAATAATAAAATTCTTGTATGAACCAATGATAGTATATCACTAACCCCATAAAACTATGGATATCAAAAATATTGGGTTGTTCCCAAGAAAAAACTACCCAAAATTTCTCTGGGTCCACTAACACACCTTCCTCTGAGATGTGTGGCCCAAAAAAGTGTACATGATCAGTACAAAACTAACACTTAGATATATTTTTGTATAGATGATTCTATCTCAGTGTACTCAGGACGATGTCAAGATGTTGGGAATGGTCGTCATGAGTCTTGGAGTACACCAAGATTTCATCCTCAAACACTACCACAAACTGATCCAGGTACACATGGAAGATTATGTTCATCAAGACTGTAAACATAGGATAATCATATGTTAACCCAAATGGCCTTATAATGAACTAATATAGACCATAACTACTTCTGAATTAAGCCCTTGGTATATCATAACATCAAACAATCAATTGATGATACCCTTATATCAAGTTAATCTTAGAGAAAACAAAATCTCCTCTCAACTAGTCAAATAGGTCATCAATACATATAAGAGAATATTAGTTCTTCGTAGTCATTTGATTCAGCTTTTGGTAATCAACACACAAGTATAGAGTCTCATCCGCCTTCTTAGAAAACAAAACTAGATAACCCCAAGGAAACATACTTGGATGGATAAATCTCTTATCCTCTAACTCTTCTAGCTGAGTCTTGAGCTCTTGAAGCTTTGTTGGTGCCATTTTATATGGTGAAA
Organism: Viscum album; assembly: GCA_963277665.1. Classification (NCBI taxonomy): domain Eukaryota; kingdom Viridiplantae; phylum Streptophyta; class Magnoliopsida; order Santalales; family Viscaceae; genus Viscum; species Viscum album. The sequence goes on from OY728132.1 coordinate 498,873,551, forward strand.
TAGAAACTGGATCATCCCCAGGCATAAGCTCAATTGTAAATTCCAATTCTCTCTTAGGTGGCAACCTTGAGATTTCCTTATGAAAAACATCATGAAATCTATCCACTATGGGTGTAAAGACATCTTTCTTTACACCACCATCATCTAGTAACAAACTAAAAACTTGGGCAATAATTTTCCACAATTGTTGATGAACTGGACCTGCACGGCCCACCAGGATATCTCATTCTCCTCAGTGAACATAGTTTTCACGTTTAAGAGATGTAAAATTCACTCTCCTATGGTAACAATATATGTGGGCTCGTTATGCTGCCAACTATTCCATACCCAAAATTAGGTCAAAGCCTAACATGTCAAGAATATAAATATCCCATATGAAATGATACTCCCCAACCTTGAGAGAACACCCCTTGCACAAATAGATGTCTCTTGACTATACTATCAAAGGTGTATCTATTGTAAACATCCCACTCATGAACACTACTGAAAGGATCATACCATTCACAAGTTTTGCAGATATAAAGGAATAAGATGCACCAGTATCAAATAAGGAACTAGATAGTGCATAAACTATAAGGATAGTACCTATTATTATTGATGGTACAACATCACTATCCAAAAGAGTAGGATGAATGTAATGTAACTATCCAACCACTCTTCCCTATGATGTAGGATAAGTCCCCTGATCTAAACCACTCTACTGATACAGGTGATCTTTCCCAGGATCACCACATCCACTACCTCTACCACCGTGTCTAGTAGAAATCCAACTACCAAATTGATAAGGTGTAGAAGATCCACTTCCTACACTCTGGTTATATCTAGTTGTTCCATTTCTACCTATATGTCGTGAGTTCCTAAAGAACCTTTGTATATGTCTCATCATGTCGTAGCTTCAACACTTTATCGATGGTCAGAGATAATGGCAATGATAGTGGCTCATCCTACCACACCGGTGGAAAAGAACTTGGGTAAGATCCCATGTAACTGATCTTTCCCCCTGGCCACTCTTCTTCTCACTGCTCTGGTCAACACTCTCATAATGATGCTTCCTTCTCTTAGAATAGGTACCTCATGATCATCCAGTAGAAACCACCTATCTTCCACTAGAAGACTCCTTCAGGTTTCCCTTAGATATGAGAGCCTGATTTGCCACCTCTGAAAACTTATTCAGCTTGAATATATTCACCTGGGATATAATATTACATTTAATCCCATAATTATACCATTTTTATAAAGTATCCTCATCTCCTTACAACATTGGAACAAATCACTGAAAATCTAAGAATCTAGTATAGTCCATCACATGAATATTCCCCTGATTCAACAGCATGGACTCAGTTTCTCTCTCCTTCCTGAGTGTCTCAAGATAAAAGTGATCCAATAGATTCTCTTGAAATTCCTTCCACTCCATATTCTTTAGTTTTCCATCTTGAGTTTAGATGTACCACCATCACTTCACATGACCACGTAACATATAAGTTTTCAACTTGAATCTCTTCTCATCAGGGTTCTCTAAGTGGTCAAGTATAGTCTGAATAGACTCAATCTAGAACACAGCTACCTTAGGTCCACCCTCTCTAATGAAAGTTGAAGGGTGTTGAAACTGAAAATACCTCATCAAATCTGACATGCTTTTAATAACATTCCCTAAGTATCTTTCTATGAATTTCATAAATTGAGCAAAGTCATCTCAGAAATTCTCTCTGACTTCATCACCCGGAACTACCGGTGCCTCAGGTTCCACTACTAGAGGAGCATCTCCAGTTGTGTCCTCATTTCATCCTCTCAGCAAGCATCATCATGGAGGAATATCTTTGTAATTTCAAACACACATATTAGGACACATAACATAACATTAACATGTTTAACAATAGGGATTCAAAAAAGTCCATAATAAGATATTCCCCCCAAACCGCGCCACACAGTCAAATATGAGGTGATATCACTACCCTTAACCATACTACGTCTAGGTTATGGTTAAAAATAGGTAAACTTATTCTCATTATTCAATTTTTATCATTAGACACCCATTTATTCATATCAGACACCATTTTTAGTTTAATTACACAAACAAGGAAAAACATTTCAATTTCATAAACTTACCTTAAACCAATTTTCTCATGTGTGCCTAAAATGATGCATGTCACAAAATAACCCTGAGTGTATATAATGATGCATGAATACTCAAATTTCATGCCTTACCGAGCCATGATTCAAATTCAAGAAAAATTCAAAAACAGAATCACATCACATAACAAGTACGTCGCTCAAGGTGAAATAACATCAATTGTAACAACACACATCAATAACAGCAATCCCATCCTTGGTACTTGATTTTTACCCTCATGCATGGGGTATATACTCCCATGAATGAGCTCTTAACCAAGGATCGACTCATCTAATTATCCTATCTACCTTTACCAAATATTAAAACAAAAGAAAAAGGAAAAACCCACCTTTTATACCACTTTGTAACATCCTGACCGGGTGCCACACATTGGTGCCCCAAACCGATTCTCTATGTGACCTTAGACATGCCTCCCTGTATGTCAGAGGCTGATGATTAGAAGGGATGGTATAATTCAATCATGGGGAGACTATACTCTCTTTATCAAAGTAGCACAATAGCATACATAAATGATAATAACCAAAAGATATAATCAACAACCAAGCCAAACCAAAATAATACAATTATCAAATGATGACCAAAACAGGAAATATAATATCCAAAATTAAAACGTAGATATGAAATTCCAATATGTTTCAAGTGTTAATATGAAAACCCGAAAATAAATAAATACACTAACAACTCCCAAGTGGGTCCTAAACCACATCTGGTTCCCTCATCTATGCTCCATCCTGACTCATCAATCTAACATAGGGCCCTTAACCTTAACCTATCCTAAATCCATGAAATCTATTCAGGTACCGATCAGGCGGCCCAAGTAGGATGTGAGTACAACTTAGTAGGCCACCACCAATAGCATCTAAAATAATATCCAATCAAATAGTGTATGTAGTTGTATAAATAATAAATAAAATCAGTAAAGTAAATAGTGTAAAATTAATCAATTACTCTTTATTTAATCACATAACCCTAAGGTTCCTAAGGACACCCAAATCAACCAATACCTAATTTGGCCTATATTGAATACTTAACCATATCACATATTCAATTCAAAATTCATTATAACACATGGGATTTCATTATCCATTTCATTTCAATTCAGAACATGGCCAATTGGAACCATAGTCAAATGTCAATCTCATGGGTGTAGAACATCATGTATAGATCCCCATGGGTATTTGGAGCATCAGTCCATGTCCCACACCACATGGGTATTTGGGGCATTAGTCTATATCCCATAAAAATATTCACATTCATGCATTTGGGCCTAGAACGCCATGGCTAGGACCCCCGTGGGTATTTTGAGCATCATTCTATGTCCCACACCCCATTTACCAATAAAACACATATATCACATCTTTAAAGTTTAATCAACATTAACCTTCTTATCACATTTCACAATCAAAACATTCATTAATTAATTCAATAATTAATTAATCCATTTCAATCAATTGCATAATCACAACAATCCCCATTAATTAATTCAACAATTAATTAATCCAATTCACAATCTCTATATCCCAATAATTAATTAAACAATTAACTATTCCAATAAATTTTACAATCTAAACATCATATTAATTAATTCAACAATTAATTAATCAAATAAATTTCACAATCTCTACAACTCATTAATTAATTTTATAATTAATTAATCAAATCAATTTCACAATCTCTATATCTCATTAATTAATTCAAAAATTAATTAATCAAATCAATTTCACAATCTCTTCATCTCATTAATTAATTCAAAAATTAATTAATAAAATAAATTTCACAATCCTAATATCTCATTAATTAATTCAACAATTAATTAATCCAATTCACAATCCTTTAATTAATTAATTCATAAAATTAATTAATTAATTTAAAAATTCAATTGCTAAACATACCATATAAATTATAAAATTAAATACACATAATTGAAATCAAGACTTTTGGATTTAAATAATAGACCAACTACCTCAATTCGTTGGTGAGTGATCACCCAACAGAAATCCCCAATTTGAAGCAGATCAACCAAGAATGCGGTGAAGAATGAGATCTAGATCTGAATCCTAGATCGAAGATCAAACAAACTAATACATAAAAAATATATCTCTATATCTAGATCCAATAATAGATAGACATTCCTATTTTATTTGGGAAGAGGATTAGGAGAGAGAGAGATCTAAACAGAAAGAAATCACATACTTGGGGAGGTGAAGATCTTCAATCTTCCCTTTGATTCGACAAGAACAGAGGTTAAAAGGGATTTTAATCCATTTAGGAGCCTCCAAAATGAGATAAATCATTTATGTATGATTTGGGGTTGATTTGGGGTTAATATGGGGGTTTGGGAATTTTAAATCCAATTTTCGGGTTAATTATAAACCTACACATGGTTTTTTGGATAGGGGTACATGGTTTTCTAAACCATGTGCCTTAACTGAGCACCTCTTCTAGGGGGTGCATGGTTTCTCCTAAAAGGGTTAACAATTTGACAAACCATGCACCAGCCGTGTAAATCCCCTCTTTTTGGGTTCGCATGGTTTTCTGGGACAGGGTGCATGATTTGGGAAAACCATGTTTCAACTATGTTTCAACTGTGCACTATCCAATATCCTTCCAAATTTCTCAATTTTTCACCCAAAAACACCCAAGATACATCCCAAACAAAAATTACTCAAAACAAGGCAAAATAGTACTTAAAACAAGATTGAGACATCTCCAGAAAAGGTCAGGATCTTACAAGGATATATAGTTTGCATCCTCTTATTGTGGTAACTCATTAGATTCCTAAAAATTAACCAGATGTTATTCTTCATCCGAGCATTATAGTTAAAATCCTGATATTTCTCAAACTATAGTGTCGAATTGGGGATAAATTATGTAAGTGACATTAGGTATAACTCCATGGATAGTCCCTATAAGGAATCCAACTATCCTCCACATACAAATATTTATAGAGGGACTTTGGGACCTTGTGCACCTTGAATTCATGAATAGACATCCTCATTCAATGAGTGCCCACCCTCGGGATTTTTTTTGGTGGAGATAGAAACATATCTCATGAATATTTAGAGGTCTTAGATTCTGAAAGATCAAAATTGACCTAGCATTAGTATCCCATGTTTTACCTTTGGTTTTAAAATAGAATTTCCCCAAGAATAATCTTTTATGATTCATGGATATCCTTCTTATGAGAATTTATATTAGTGTCATGGAGAGGACCTATATGATGGTTTATATCCTCTCTACCCTGGTTAGTACCTTTAAAGAAGTGTAATTATTTGTCATGAGGACCTATATAATGGTTTTTGATGGATCCAGTGGAAAGGAGAGTCAACTCAATAAGCTCGATGGGTGGGTGGGGTCTCAATATCTTTATAAAAAGGATGTACCCTTATAAATCTACCAGGGATGTTGGGGGATGTGATAATAGATAAAGGAGTGGCCTCTCATGGAGCAGTATTGGAAGATTACCCTCAATATGGATATTTTTCTATTTATAGTAGTGCATGCTGAACAAGATTAATCTCAACCTATTCATCTATCGGTTTGGTGGACCTATGCTGATGAATACATAAGGTGGTGGAAGGATCCCTCCTTACTAACTCTTGGCTGATAGATAGGGATTATAAAAATTGGATGTCCCATAACTCCTCGACATAGGGGAATTTTTCATTGTTATTCTCTGAGGAAAGGCTCTTGAATTAGTTTCTAGTGGTAAAGAGGATTTCCCTATATGATATTTTTTTGTAGGTGGTTTCAGTGTGGAACCATGTATTTTAGATACTCCTAAGATGTTTGACGATCAAGGATGATTCCTTCTTGCTCATAGTGGTGTACGAGGTCATTGATGACCCTCTACTAAAATATATTTGATGGGTAAATGGGGTGTTGGTGTATAGTATTCATAGGAATTATGGTTATCGTCACTTGGGAGTAGGTGTGAAGGATCTTCATGTGTGGGTGTATGTGGGAGTCAGAAGCATTATGGGTGATCCCCCTACCACCACACCTATTATTTATGGTGATAGTGTACTGTTTTACACGCTTAGTGGTTGGAATTCTATAAGAACATTTGGAGCCAACCTTAAGTACATTGTCTGGTGATGGTGATTCTCAACATTCCCAACATTAGTGATTCTTAATGGCGGTGAAGTCCAATGATACCCATCCTATCATTGTTGAGGAATAAGTTATTCACATCAGGTTCACCATTATATTTTCTGAAACCTTACACTAACACCGCTACATCATATTGCAAAAACTAATGGCTTCGATCCGAGTCCCGCATTTCCACTTTCCAAAGGTGAGCAGCCTATTGACACCAAGGTGGTGGCAACAACACCTTAATGGGAATGGGATAATGGGATATAGGTTTCTCATTGAGAATCTATTCACCAAGTTTGAGTCTCCCTCATAGATTTCATACATGCTCATGAATCTCATTCTTGATGTCATCTTCTTATGGATATCAATTAATTACTTCATAGGATATCTTAGTAGGGTGAATGCCTTTGGTTGGAGAGGATAATTCTATCATTAATTTTCAGGTATTTTGTGCATCTGTTTTAACTTCCTTGAGATAGGCCAAGAGGGTATCATATGTTTGTTACATAGGTAATATTAGGCTTATCACATGATTCATCATTTTCTCATCTCATAAGGCATCATATTCTCATCACATGGGATCCTTATACTTGTCACACATAACAATTTAGAATCATCACCTAAGGCATCACTTTCTTATCGCATGTGGCATCTTATGCTTGTCACCTGAGGAACCTTATGCTCATTACATAAGGTATATTGGAATTTACAACTAAAACTGGGTTTATGATGCATCGGGTAGGGGTTATCCTATACTCATCACATAGTTCATCTTATGCTCATCACATGAAAAAAAAAAGGAAACTACTTATGCTCATCATATAAGTCCAGCAGCATCTTTAGAGTTTAGACACTATAAAAATGATGCATTTAGAGGGGTTATTTTTTACATTAGCGGTGGTTATAGCCCCTTCTAATTATATTAATGATAGTTATGAAAAACTTCTACCAACATGGTTGCCTACTTCTATTAGTAGTGGTTTTGTGTAAGCCTTGGATGTTGAAAACAATAAAATCAATTTCAATCCCTTCTAACTTAAAAAAATCTGAAACCACCTCTAAAAACATCATTTTAAAAAAACATATAATTTAGTAGTGATCATTAACCATATCTAAATTTAAAAAATAGGCGTAGTTAACAACAACCCCTAAATTATATGATTTAAAAAAAATGCACACCACCACCCCAACCCACACCCTCCCCCACTACTTCCCATACGAACGCTCACCCCACCTCACCCCTTCACCCTCATGAGACTAACCATGCTAATATGACCTACCCCACCCCATTGACTACCCTTCCACATGTACACATGTCCAGCAGCGTGAAGCGCTTCTTTCCCCCTCATAGACAATGAAAACCCCATTAAGTGGGGTTTGAACTCGTGTTGCATGGGTATAATCCAAGATCCCCACCATTATGATGCATCCATAATCTACTAATTATATGTACATGTTTATATTTATATACATTTATATATTTATACAAATAAATATTATTTTCATAATATATTTAAATGTATAATCTATATATACATTTATATACATTAATGTATTCATATTTATATTATGTATTTATGTATTTATATTCAAATAAATTTATTTTGTTTTAATTTTATACATTTATATTTACTATACATTTATATTAATGCATACACAAATATAAATATGGTAAATGTTTATAAAATATAGAACATAATATATATGTCTATATACATACAATATATAATATATATTTATATAATATATACATATTTATATATAAATAAAATTTTATATATTTATTTATATATAAGTATATTTTACATATATTGATATATCTATACATTTTATAAATCAAGTTATATTAAATATTATTTAATTTATTAATTTAGATACATATATTTATATTAATATATATATCTGTATAAGATAACAAAACATTATATATATATTTATTTATTTATTTATTTATTTATTTATACACACACCATCTAAATTATTTATTTACATATATTTAAATGAATATATTTATACATATATTTATAAATACATTTATATTATATGTATAATAAGAAATATATAATATGATATATATTTAATATAATTATATATATTATTAAAAAAATTAAAAAAATAGAGCGGGTTTAATATAATACATTTATATTATATATTATGTATACAAAGATATAATATACATAAAATTATATACAATTATATAATATATATATATATATAATATTATATTATATCACATATATATAATATATTTATGCACTCTATAAATTATATTTTTACATATATTTGAATAAATATATTTATATATATTTATTATTACATTTATATTATGTATACAAATATACACTTATTTATATATATTTTTCTATAAGAATTTGTTTTAATGTATTTATATAATGTATTTATAAATATATTTATATAATAAGATTATTATATAATTTAATTAAATATATTTATATAATGTGTTTACATAATATATTTATTTATATATATATATATATTAAAAAATTTTATTAATAAAATAAAAAATAGAGGGGATTATTAATCATTGTTAAACTCTTAAATTAGTAGTGGTTAATAATGCCCCTTGTATTTTTTATTTTTTTAACAAATCATGTATATTTTATAGGTTGTTCGCTTGTAACCACTGCTAAATACTAATTTAGAATCCATTACAGGAGAAGCGCTGCTAATTTATGCAGAAACTTAATTTAGAGAGGGTTGTGCATAACCCCCTCTAAATAACTACTGTTAATCTGCTGGTTTTTTGTAGTGAGTGGGGACACTCATAATTTAAAGTTTAATGGGGATTGAATTCACAAACACTTGTCACATAAGGTCAGTCGTATTTTAGTATCTAGTAGGGACGCCCTCAGTTTAAAATTATGTAGATACTTTGGGTGCTTTGGTGAGAGGTTTAGTATACTCCATGAAGATGGACAGGCTTCAGAGATACTACCTCCCAAGTGGGGGTGGAATGGTATTGATGTTGGGATTGAACCTCAAAGAGGAATCTTACATATCCTACTAGAAAAAAAATCAAAACTCACATAGTTTGAGTCACACAATTTAAGTTTATGTGATAGAAACAATTCATACAGTTTAACTTCATGTAGTAAAGATGCTTGTGTCATGAAAGTGGAGACATCATGTTTTAATTTTCCCAATTGGAGACATGACACATTGAGTAAACCAGGGATTGGATCATAAATGAATGCATAATCAGGGCTTGTACCTGGGAAGAAGCCTGAGGTGTTTCTTGAGAGTGGAAATGATACATGTAGGGAATACATGGGTGTTGCCCGATTCTGGGTTGGGTGTAATGGTTACAGATGCTACCAGGCCAATTCTGAGGATCAACGGTCATGGATGTTACCCAACCCGTGGTTAATGAAAATTTATTAGGTATGAAATTCCTTGATATCAATCATGTGTATGGATTTTTCATGAGTAATGTTAGATAAATAAATTTTGGGTCCCATGTACCCTCATCTTTTAAAAAAGTGTGTTCTATCAAAGTAAGGCATCGAGTGGATGTCCATGGAATGACTTTTGTGCAAGTTGGGTGTTGTGTGAAGTCATTACTTGCATGAAACATTGAACTTTGTGTGAAGTGTATTCTTTATTTGAGGGTGTTTCATGAGAATATCTCAAGTGCAGTTCAATAATTTAAAGAACTTGTGTAAGGTAATTCATGTAAGATTGTCCCTACAAGGGTCCATGGAGGTTGTCTAGTTGAACGATTTAATTAGAACTCAAGTTTGGTGAGTTGAGATATTCAAATCACCCAAAATATAAGGTTCAACCTTCCAACCCTTGAAATCTAGAGCTTAGGGGTATTTATAGGACTCTAGATCATGTAATATGGTTATCTCATGGAAATATTTCGTGCTCATGAAAGGAAAATATTTTACGACACCTCTAGTTACAGACTCAGAAACTTTAAGTTATGAAAACATATGTTTTTTTCTCTAGGACTGCTTTTATCGATTGTATTTATTTCTGGATTCCTATTGGATTAATTTTTCAATTCCAATAGAGAGATTGAAGACTGAAATTCATTGGCGGTTGGATCCAGTGAAAATTGTATTTTGTTGGAGTTGGTTTCATGGAACCAACTACTTTTTAATTATGATTACTTATATATTAAAATATTTTAATATTAATAAACATATCATCACATTATTAGTGTTATTATATGTAACATTAATGTTATAATGCCTTTAGAGTATCTGTCATGCCAAAGGTCATAGTAATTCCATGTTATGATGAGAACCTTGAAGTGTTATGATAATATTCTTAAATATATTTTTTATGGTTGGATGACATCTATATGAAGGGATAAAAATGATGCTTGACTATTAGGTGTTGGGATATAATGAGACATTGATACTTCTTCTCATGAATTTCACACATTGTCATCCCTTAGATAAAAGGTTATGAGAATAGACCCACTGGTAGGAATTCTATATATATTATGTGTCATCAAATATACATATCTACAAATGTGTGAATCATTCCTTATAGTTTAGATTATTATTAATGTATATCATGAATCATGTGTTTTGATTTATTGACAAAAACCATGACAATATGTGGTCACATTAAGGTAGGATATGTTTGTTTCATCATAAGTGATATAACATTAATGAATAATTCAATAAAGGATGTGTTCCATCAAATTTAATGGAAGTAGAGATATCATGCCTTTTGATTGTAAAAAAACTTTCTAATTAGGTTTATAGTTATGGTGGGTTATTGGTGAGTTAATTTTGGGAAAGAAAAAGAAATATATATCAAGCATATAGGTTGATGACACAAGTAAGTGACCTACTTGATGAGATATCATGATGAATAGATTATGTTACATGATGAGAATATTTATGCGTTTTTTTATTTTTGTGACATTAACATCTTTATCTATAGGTTTATTGATTTATTTCCATATGTTGATATTGGACTTCAATCTAGTAATCCTAATTCCACTGAGAAAGAGGCCTATAGGGTTACAAACTAAGAGTATCTAGAACCTCTATTAAATTCTATTTTATTTTAATATTATAATAAATAATATTATTAATTTCTAATGAATAATAATTATTCATTTTATATTGATCACATAAATATTTATTGATAGAATAATACATTAATATTTATTTACTCAAATAAATAGTTATTATTTAAGATTTATTAAATGTTGGGGAGGATTGATGGTAAAGTTATGGGTTCAGAAGAAATGATATATTTAATTTAATATCATTTAAATAAGTATTAATTTATTTATTTAATAAATGATATTTAAATATCAATGAGTTTTGTGCACATCAAGGAAATATTATTATTATTATTATTCAATGTGATGTTTTACTTAGAAATAAGAGATTAATTGAGGGCCTTTATGGAATAACTAATATCTAATGCTAAGTAAAAAACTCATATTATCATTTTTTTAGGTGAATGATTTTTTTTCACAACATTTCTCTCTATATAATTCTCTCAAGCCTAGTGATAACTTTCCTAAGAATTCTTTCAAAATTGAGAGTGTTGATACTCCTCCTCCCACTCAAGAATGAGAGAACTAGATAGAATCCTTCAAGATCAGAAGGATTTTTTATTATGACCAGTAATGAATGGTTCAAGTAGTTTGGTTCTTATATACTAGAACCTAAAGATAAAACATAGATTTTATGAGGTTCATGGAGCATGTGTGGATTCCACTAGAGGGTTTCTTCCCTTGGATCCTTCATCACAATGATGGTGTGATAAGATTGGTCAACTAATTCTACAATGAAGAAAGAATTCCAAGAAAAGATAATTATTTTCTATACAAATTAATTATAAATTATATGTGAAAATGTCCTCTCTTGAATCTATTAACATTGTATTCTTATATTTCTAAGGATTCATTCAAATAAATCTATGAAAAAACATTGTTGCACAAGGGCCCAACTACTTCTACTACACCCCATAACCCTCATATATGAATCATAAAATGGGTCACCAATACACATTTGACCAAGGTTCTGTAAAAAAACCATTTGGACAGTTATATAGTCCTTTGGTTAATATTAGGTTGATGTTAGTTTGACCAATTTATGGGGTGATGTCATACCATGTTACACATACATGAACACACAAGCATAAACTAACTTCCAGATAAGTCTACACAAGCCAAGTGATCAAGATTCTCAATGAATAAAGGCCACCTACCTCAATTATGCATCCAAAAAACCATCTAAGATTGTATCGACCATAGTTTACACCAACGAGCAAATATCTCATCAAGAATCATCATTAGTACTTAAGTAGTTAATTTAAAATCAAAAATACCTAATTTAATAAAAAAACTTAAAAATCACTTAGTGATGATACAATGTAAAGATTCAAAGTAAGAAGGTGTGTTCTACTCCCAACATTCCCCCAATCCTACTATACACAAAATATATGGTTATTAAACTTGAATCAACCACCAATTTTATCCAATTTCACCTAAAATACAATGTAATTTTACTAGGAAATTATCTTAAGAAAAGTGGTGGGGAACAATGAGAAACCACCCCTATCATGCCTCTTCTAAGAACTGTTAGTGAATTACCCAAAATTAAGACATGATTTCACCATGCTCTAGTGGAATCACAAATCCAAGACCCTAAATATTTCCAACCATAATTATAGAAAAACATGTTGAGGAGGAAACATAAGGAAGAAGGATAATCCTACCTCAAACCAATGCCAAGAACCAATCCCAAACTACCTTGATCGATGGAGGAATGAGGGAGTTATCAGAGTATAGGAGAACCCCCATGTGCAACCTTCTAAGAAATAAATGGTTTCTCAACTTAAGAACCCCCAAAATCCCCAAACTAGCCCTCTAAAAAACCAAGGGTTGGGATCTATGGAGTACTTGGTGGAACTCCAGCATCCTCCTAGTATCCCAACATAAATATGATTAAGTACCATTGGGATTTAGTTACCCAAACTAGAGGGGAAACCCCACTGTCCTTGAGACACTCTAGACCCACAAACCTAGATTTGGTTCTAAAAACATATTCATCAGGATGAATGTGAAGGTGGGAAAGATAAATCGTGTGGGTGGGAAGTGAAAAATTAGAATTTTTGTGTTGTGTTTTGATTTTTAATGTTATTTATTTAAATAACCAATGTTAAAAATATTGTGGAAAATATTTTTAACATCAATTTTTGAAATAAGTGTCATTAAAAATTCCCTTTGAAACATCATTTATTTTAAAACTAATGTTAAAAATAATTATATAGTATATTTTACATTGGTTATTAAATAATATACATAAAAAATATTTTTAACATTAGTTATTAAATAACTAACATTACAATTACTTTTTCTACTAGTGGTATGATAACATAATCAAGGTACTTTAACACTTCATAAGGAAATCATACCTAATAAAACAAGGATCATAATTCATGAATCATAACATAATACTTTTGATATAAATAATTATATATCATAGGATCATGACATCGTAAGAATGTGTCAACAAAATAAAACATGACATCATAAACATATGCAAGGAATGCTTCCAAGACCATTATAACATGGTGGAAAATCCTATAGTGGATTTGTTTTACTCTCCTATCCCTTATATTTTATCTCATTAGATTTAAATCATCACTTAATTAATTTGGGGATATATAATTTGGGGCCTACCCATCATATCATAATACATCATGCATATGTATGTCACATGATAAAACATTCATAATTTCATCAAAGCATAATTAACTCGAGAAATAAATGTGTTTCATAAATATTTACAAAAAACATAATCATATGTCATCTAGAGAAAGAAGATGGATGGTATACAGTGAAGCATAAGAAACATTAAGTTATGTTCACATAGATGAAAAAAACTTTTATAAAAATATGGGTTACTTTAAACTTCTAGATGGTATCACATAAGAAGAGATCAAGAATTGGATCATTTTATACCTCAAGTTCAATATCCAAAAATAGAAAAATTATAAAATATTTATAGGTTAAAATATAACTCTAAATGGGGTATATATTTTCTAGTTTGAGAGGAAAATGGAAGTAAAATTATAAAAAGAGTTTTTATAAATATTTTGTAACATGGTTGTAAAAAAACATATAAGTCACTTCAAAAATATATTTAAAGGGGGTGAAAAGAGAACATTGAAAAACTAAATTTTAAAATAATTTAAAATATTTAAACCTTAAAATGAAATAAATTTAAATATAATAAATGTGTAGTGGAAGATAATAATATACAAGTAGAATGAAAGCCCTTTGTTTATTCTTCTAAAACATTAGCCTTTATTCTTAAAATTAAAAAATCACAAAATAATGGGAATAAAAAATAATTTTAAAAACCATTAAAATTTGAAGATAAAACTTTATCATTAAATGTTTTTGTAAAATAGTGAAAATAAATTCATGTGGAAGATGTTAAAAATGATATTATTTTCACACTTTTGTAAAGAAATTCAAAAATGGACCATGCAAAAAACATTTAAAAGATTCCTTCTAAACCTTTTCAAGGAAATTAAATGATAAACTAAAGTGATCATAAACAATATTTTAAGTATAGAGAATAAAATTCTTGAAATGATATAAATAATTTAAACATGTTCTCATCTATAAAGAAGAGACAAGGTTGACTCCACTTATGAACATAATTTCAATAAAATTATGAACAAAAGGGAAATAAGATTATAATAATACATGTAAACCCCAAAAAAATAGAGGGAAGAAAATATATGGGGTTATAAAGATAAATAACATATAATTATCTAAAATATAGTAATGAAAAATGTCCCTTCATCCCATAGGCTTCGTGAATATGCGGCGGATGTGGGGCAGGGTGGGCCTAAAAATTTTGACCATTAAGAGTGTGGGCTAATATAGGTTGAGCCCGTGCAGGTGTGGGCCAATGCGAGTTTATCCCGTGAAGGTGTGGTTTTACCCATGGGACTGAATTAAAATAATATTATTTTTATAATATATGCTTCTTTAACATGTTAGTTTTTTTATAAAAAAATGATTAAACCATGACATATGATTTCTCACCACAATGGCCATACTAATTCACCATTAATTCACATGTGAATTTTAGATATGTCAATATTTATAGTTTTAATATGATATTATAATATTTATATAGTAATTATTAACCATATTCACATGGTGTGTCTTACCACCTCTCGAAAAATGGAAACTATCTCCCTTTCATATGCTTTCAATTCTAAAAGAGTTATTATAATCGTTATATTTTTGTGTTAATTTATTGTTTTTATTATTTAATTTAATTTTGTAATTAATAAAATAGGAAAGGAACTCATGGGAACCATAATAAACTCCTATGAAAATAGTCATTACCTAGAGATTCATCGTTCATTCACAGGTCCAATCATTTGATTCACCACATAACCAACATCATCATTCATCACCCCTCACTTATCACTCACCTACTTTACATCACAATAGTTTTCCACCACATCAACATCATCACATTCGACCATTAAACCATCAAAAAATGTTTCATCACATTTCTTAAAACTCCAGATATGTTTGATCTATACTTATCTCTACAACTACCATCAATAATGAGAAAAAATACAGCATTTCAATTATTATAAATAGTATTTTTTTTAAATGTGGGCAGGCCTGTGGGACACCCGCGGGCTTATGCAGAGTAGGGAGGGTTTGAAATTTTTGTTTGAAATATATGAAGGCTTTTTTGGAGAAAAAAAACTATGAACCCAAATAGTCTGGGACCACCCGTTTCTCATTACTAATCAAATAGGAATTTATACATAAATAATCTTGAAATCAAAGTGAAATTGGAAAATAAGACATTATGACTTTGGTAACTTTTGAATGAAAACCCCTTAAAAGAGATAAAATTTGATGTATTTTCAAATACCTTGAATTTAATGGAAAATATTATAAAAATAAATCCATGTGTAGTATATATGTCACACAAAAATAAATAATGTGGTAAATATAGAACCTATCTCAATATAATAAAATTGAGATGAAAAAACCCTTATAGACATCATAATTTTTGAAGAAACATTTGAAATGGATTTTATGTTGAAGAAATGTAAATACATAGAAAAAAAATAGAAAATACAACATAATAAAATAATATGGTAGAATTCACCCATCTTAGAATAATAGATTTTAATAAAAAAATTATAACTAAATGAAAGAAAATTAAGTTTAAAAAAAACCCTTACAGCTTTGGTAATGAATAAGGAAATTGAAAATAAGATATATAAATTTAAATGGAACTTTAAATAACATGAATATAAATTTAATAATGATATAATACATCAAATAGGAAGTATATACATCATATAAATGACATGTTTCACCTCCCTTACTATATGCACTAGAACTTAGGAAGTTGAATACACTCTAAACCACCATGCATAAAATCTTCTGAAAAACATTCAGTCAAGTATAAAATAATAAAATTAAAGAGGAAAATTAAAGAACACTTTTGATTTAATTTTTGTATATTTTCATCCTATGTTTATGGGAGAACACTATAATAGTATACTTCTCTAGAATTTTAAAGATTATAACTATGACTTATCATCTTTGTGAATTACTCTTATCAAGAAATAATGTTAAAACTTAGCGGGTTTCCCCACCCCATTTTATAGTAGGATCTAGCCAGTAATATGGTTGCATAAAAATCCTATAATTTTGGGCCTCCATCTATTGGAAATAGTAACCTCCAATCTCCTCTAGAAATATTCAACATGACTAGCTACATCTGATAGATCAATCACTTCACCACCATTTAGACATTTGAACACACTGAGTGATCCTCCTTCTATTTAACATACACTTCCATTGAAAATTACTCCCAATAAAACTATATTATATTGAATTATCACTACCTTATATATATTCTGGGGAACTGAATCCAAAAATTTCCAGTAAACTAATTCCAGCTACTTAAAGAGGATTTATAATCTTAACATTTTATATTGCATGAATCAAAAGAATACAAAAGGGTTTTCATGGTATGAACTTTAAAATATCATGAAATAAGAGAGTTTTATTATACATGAATACAATATGGTTGTGATTAATCTATATAAAATAAAACATAGTGCATAATTTGAAACATGTTTCAAGAAATTGTTATTGAGACAAAGAACACTTACCTTGTATTCCATCTTAGTCAAATGCACATTAAACTCCTATATAATAAACTAACACTTGTTAATAATTTATTTTATAACTTTATTCACATTCATTAACTATTATGTTAATCTTTTATATTTATTTATTACATAGTTATTACTTATTTTTAGTAATTATTAATCATCGGTTGTTAGTTGTTTCAATCATCCCTTGACTATTTTGGTATAATAGTTTTGGTCATCATTCCACGTTCATGATTTCATCATATTTATAAAATTATAGGTACTATAATATAATTTCCATAATTATTTATAAATTTTAAAGTTCATTACATCGGATTTTTGGGTATGGTTCTTCAAGAAGAAATCCATAACACACTTGTTTTGACAATTTTTAACAAATAAAAGGTGGTATGATAATAATGAGTTAAATATTAATATTAACATTACAAAACCAAAAAAACATTTTATTTACTTATTAATATCATATATTACCATTATTTAAGTTTTCATAACTATCCGTGATAAAATTTTATTGCATTGTTCATGAATATGGTTAAACCGACCCAAACAAGAACATGTTATAATCAATGAATGTGTATGTTTATGAAGTGATTTTGTTATAATATCATCATTAAAAATTATAATGATGTTATTTATATTTTATTAAAGAGATAAATAAAGATTTAGAATATATGGATAAGATATGGATGAATAAAAAATAATGATAAGAACGAATTTCTTACCAAGAATAACTCGTATCTTCACTTGGAATGTTTTTTTAGTTTTGAAGTAATTAGAGCATTATATTGAGACTAAAAGTTCAAGAAAGTGTGGGAGGATTAATATAGATGTAAATATGGAATATTATAGATATTAAATCTAATTTTATGTGTTTCTTGGAAGTTTCGATGGAGGGGTCCTTTTATAAGTAAGAGGGGTGATATTTTTGTAAATGCTTATTTTTAAATATAAAAGGAATTTCATATTCAAGTAAAGTGGATAAAATTTTAAAAATTTAAGGAATATAAGATGATTTTTTTTAGATAATAATATCCTAAAAACATGTAAAGATAAGGATTTGTGACATTTAATGACCTTATCCCTTAATTTAACACATTTTCCTCATTTTAGCCTTTATTATTGTGACTAACATTTACCTTGGCAACTCCTTTTTATGAACTAACATAAAATTTACCTTATTAACTATTTTTTATGATAATTATAATTATTATATATATTTTATTAAAATAAATTTCTAAATTTTATAAAAATTAACTTTAATATAAGTGTGCATAACACAATAAAACAATTTTTAGAAAATATATTTTCAAACTTAAAAATAATTATTTAGACCAAAAATTATGAATAGTATTGATATTAATGATATTTATTAGTTTATTATTAAAAAATAATGGCTATTTTTATTTAGAAACAATCCAAAATCATATTACATCTTGTGAATACTTAATTAAAGGAAAAGAACTAAAAATTATTTTTTAGTAGAATAAAATATAACATAATTTTCAAAATATAAATCACATATTTATAAATTAAAAATATTATTTTTAAATGTTTTATTTTACTCCTTAAATAATTTTTTTGATAAAAAGGTTTAATTAATATTTAATTCATGTTTATATCATGATTTTTTCATAACAGTTACGGTATTTATAAAAACTGTATATTTTAATACTCACAAAAAAAATATTTTTAAAAAAATCCAAAAAATTTACCCTAAGATAATTTTGATATTATTAATACATAAATTAATTTCATTTTTTCAAATTATAATTCAAAAATTTGGGAATTTAACTTTTAAATAGAAAGAAAAAATATAATTAAAAATTGTCTTTGTAGAAAAATATTTTTTTAAACTTTAAGTGTTCTTAATCTTATTTTATATCAATTACCAATTAAATTATCATTAATTTATTTGTTTAAAATTTTAAAAAATTATATTATAATAATCCTTTAAAAATTTTCAATTTAATTTTAGATAAAAATACACAACACTTTACAAACATTTCTTTGAAAAATGTTCATTTTATATTAAATGATTTTAATCATATCCCATTAAAATTTATTATTTATAAATTAATTTATATTAGAACACATAAAATAATTATTTAAAAACAATAATAATATGTAAGGAATTAAAATTATTATTTTATAATAAATCATCTTAATTAATTATTATATTTTAATTTGCATGGGGTTTTACTCTTATAATTTTCTTAATGATGTTTCAAATTGTATTCTCATAATGTATTATTTTTCATATTTCATTATAATAGAAATATATAATGGTTCATTTTAGTTAGATATTGTGTGTGATATATACTATTCATCATAGTATTTATTTAAAGGAAAAAAATACATATTAAAATCTCAAGGTGTTACATTCTACCCCCTTAAATAAACTGCATAGTTTCATTTTTAATTTCTCTCACAGATGAAAATATATGAGAGTGCTCTTAATATAGTCATTAATCATGATATAATTTCAAATGAGGAATCCACCTCACTAAATTTGGTAAGACTAAAAAATTCATTTTTCTATCATAATAATCATGTCTTTATATTTTCATCTGTCACAACCATTTGTGCCAAATATATTTCCTTATTTGGTTATAAGATTAGAGTTTCTAGAGACATACCTTTCTCAAATTCATTTTCATGATATTTTACTCAACCAAATAATAAAACCAAAATGTTTATGATAATAATCAATAAACATATTAATATAAAAAATAAATTATAAGTATCTTATCCTTTAACACCTTTATTTGAACCCAAAATACATTAGGTTTAACTATTATTTCAAATTATAACTTTTTTCATTCAAATTATAAGTATCTTCCCTGGTGACACAGAGAGTATGATGCAAACATGAAACTACATTGGGCCTTCAGGCTTGTTAGTTTGGGACATGTAATGGGATTCCTTCCCACTGGGTCTTCTGGCCATGTACTGAATAAATAAGGCTTGGTGGGTGGGATATCCCTTAGGGGGATAAGGTCTGCATTTCCGACCTATGTGTGTAATGTGTGTGTGTGTGTGTTTAATGTAATTTTAACCCCAAGTACCTAATATATATATTCTAAACTCAAAAATCATATAAACCTATGCCCCCAAGATTCAACTAACCTTTATCCCCAATGAAAATCTATCACATACTAATCAATATATATTTTAATAATATATACTCCCAAAAAGGTATTAAAATTTTCCCAAAATAAATTGAATTTCCTTGAAATAAATTTATTTTTCAACCCCCAAGGTTATCTCATCTTATATTATCAAAATAAATTAACACTTTATCCTAATTAACCATAATTACCTTAACATAAAATCATATATCAACCCAAATGATTATCTATAACTCAATCTTGTATTATTCTTCAATATCTAATAAAAATATCCAAAATATAATTAATCACCTTCAAATACAATTACGTAATACCTTATAAGGGGTATTTATGCCTTTAAACTTATGATCAACCTTAAATTATTAACTCATGATGTTATCCACAACTCTTAAATTATCCTCATCTGATAACATCTTAACCTCGAAATTTATCTAAACTCTACTCTAATACCAACTGATACATATCAGACCCACACTTCTCAATCTGGTTCTAAAATATATTTATTACACACAAGATTTGATACTAACTCAAATGGACCAACCATAAATATCCATAATCACATGATTTATAGAAAATATTTCATCACTTTTTTAGTTTTAGTTTTTTAAAGAATTAGGAAACAAAAACCTTTACCTTACAAAGCCTATATTTTTCTCCACTAAATGGAAATTTTTTCAGCGAATGAGAATTTATTATTTTATAAGTATTCAACATATCCCACAAAATTTTACACACATTATACCCTTCTAGACATATCATACGTAAAACTCTTCTTCATAAACTAAATAAATAGAAACATAATAAGGGTGATCTCAGATTCCCATTAAGAGAATGCATAAGTATTAACAATCAAGTATCATAGGTGAGCTTAAGATGGGCATATAGATATCTGGACATAATCAAGGTATACAAACACATAATAAGTAAATCATACCTAATAAAACAAAGATAATATGCCATGAATCAAAATATAAGGAATTATTTATAATGAAGTATATATCATAGGATCATGGAATCATAAAAGATGTGGCAAAAACATAAATCATGACATCGTGAACATATTTTAAGGCTCGTTGCCAAGACTGACATCACAGAGTATAAAAAGTCCCATAGTGGATTAGATTTACTCCCCATTCCATTACATGTCATCTTATAATATATAAAACATTACCTAATTGATTAGGGGTATATAAAATTTTGGAACCACCCATCGCATCATAATACATCATGCAAATGTTCACAACATGAGAAAACATTAATAATTTCATCAAAGTATAATTAACTCAATAAATAAATGATTTTCATAAATATTTACACAAAACATGATTATATTCCATAGAGATAAATAATATGGATGGTATCATTATATTATATCCCTGGTGAAGCATAATAAATATTAATGGATATTGGCATAGATGAGAAAAACTTTTATAAGAAGATGGGTTACTTAACACATTCAGATGTAGTTGGGGTGGTACCTAAGTGGTAAGACCTATAATCCTACATCTAAAAGACTAGGGTTTAAATCCTAGAAATATATTTGGGGATTAATGATGCGGTTGGTGATGTGGTCATAACGTAGGCAAGCAATGATGTAGGCATGACACATCCCTAGTGATATAGACAGGATGATACATGCATGATGATACATTTGGCCTTCGTTCCATGTTCATGGGACACTTGTAATTGGGCCTATATTACATTTAATGGGTCTCCCTTTACTCATTTTGAAATATTCATTCAGTTTCATAATAAAAAAAGTTTTTGTCCCCATCTTTTTTTCTGAAAAAAATTAACACTTTCAGATATTACTGCATAAGAATAGATCAAGAATTGGATTATTTGATACCACGAGTTCAATATCCCGAAATAAAAACATTATAAGAACATTTATAGGTTAAAACATAACTCTATTAGAGATATATCTTTTTGTTTTTGAGAGGGAAATGGAATAAAAAATTTAAAAAATCATAAATCTTTTCTCATATGGTTATAAAAAGAAACTTATTACTCACATAGAAAATTCATTTCAAGGGGATAAAAAGTAGAAATTAAAAACATAAATTTTAAAAGAATTAAAAATATTGAAACCTTGAAAATAAATTAATATGAATATAATAAATTTGGAGTGGATGATAAAAACATACATAAGTGGAATGAAATCATTTTATTTATTCTTATAAAACATTAACATTTATTATTAAAATGGAAAAATAAAAAAACAATGAGAATAGAAATTACTTTAGAAAACCATAAAAGCTTTAATAGAAATATTTATTAAGAAAAATAGTTATAAAAAATTCATTCATGTATAAAATTTTAAAATGAGATTCTTTTCACACTTTTTTAAGGAAAGTAAAAAATGACCCATGCGAAAAAACATTAAAAATTTTATTTATAAAAAAGTAAAGAAATTAAAGTAGATAGGGAAATGAACTGAGAAAATCATTAAATTATAGATAATAACATTATTCAAATGATATAAAGAATATGTACATGGAGGAGAAATATTCTCGATCATAAAGAAGAGATAATATTATCTCCACTTACGAATATCATTTTGGTCAAATTGTGAACCGAATAGAAGTGATATGGTAAGAAGACATGTAAACCCTAGAAAAAAATATAGTAGAATAAAATATATGGTTTTATAAATATAAATAAAATATAATCCCCTAAAATAATAATTTATACATAAATAATCTTGAATTAAAAGTGTGATTGGAAAAGAAACAATTACTGGTTTTGTAACTTCAAAATGAAAACCCCTTGAAATAGAGAACCTATGATGGATTTTTAAATCCCATGAATTTTATATAAATTATGACAAAAATACATCCATTTATATTATATGAACCATGTAAAAGAAATATGGTGGTGGATATAGAAATTATCTCAATATAAGAAAATTAAGAAGTGAAAACCACTACAGACATCATAATTTATAAAGTAAAAAACATTTGAAAGGGAGTTTATGTGAAAGAAGTTTAAATATATAAAAAAATAGGAAATAAAATATAATAAAATAATATGGTAGAATGAACCTAGTTTATAATAATTTATTTGGTAAGAAACATTATAACTCAATAAAAGTAAAGAGAGTTAAAAAAACCTTTAAAACTTTTCTAATGAATAAGGTAATTAAAAATGATAGAGATAACTTGAGACTAAATATTAAATGTCATGAATAGAAATAAAATAATTATATAATACATCAAATAGGTAGTATATACACCATATAAATGAAAATATGTGCATAATATGAAGTATGTATCAAAGAAGGTAATTTGAGATGATAAAACCCTTACAAATTTGGTCTTGTATGAATAAAAAGAAAATGAAAGGTATATCATGAGATTTAATTTCAAATTTCATGAAATAAAATAGTTTTATTATACATTAAGATAATATGTCAGTAATTATATGACAACCCATATATTTTATAAACCCTAATTGATGATTTATTACATAAAGACACATATGATACAATCCCAAAAGACTGAAAGGCCTGGTGTATTTTGGTAATTATATACATAACATAATAACTTGAAATATGGATAAAAAAATTATTTAAAAATCCTTAACATAATCTTAAAATTCCATCGCTCTTTTAAAACTACACAGGATAACTAAGGGACGTACATAAGAAAGGGGTGATCTATAAATCCCAATAAGGGAATAATCAAATAATAACAATATGAAAGTAATACATGTGAGTAAATAATTATATAAATGTGATATAAAAGGTATTATAATAATAAACATGAACATAAAACAATTATATAAGTTTATAATATCAAGGAAACATAGGAATGTGGTAACAACATAAAACATGACATCATAAGAATAAAGCAAGGCTAACCTCTGAGAAATCATAATATAGTGTATTTAGGATAACCTATCATTAACTATACATCATATATCATGAGATAAAAACATTACTCAATGCATCAGAGGGATATATAATTTTAGGACCACCTGTCATATTCATATCATGTGTATGCATTAGTGTGCCACACAGATCATACAAAATAAAAATGTCTTTCATCACTTTTAATACCACGATTAAGGAGTGTGGATTTCATACATATAAGTACCCAATAAATGAAGTATATTTACATATATATTAATAACCATGAGTGGAAATGGTGATGGGTATTCACAAAATAAATGTTTGACATGGAACAATCACACGATAATTTTGGCAGAAAAATAGGTGTACATAGAGATTCATGGAAGGGTTTAATAAGAGTTAAAGGTGTCATATAATTACTTGGAAATAATAATTACAACAAAGGGATGTGTAAAAACATATTATAATATAAACAATTATAAATTAAAATGGAATAATGAAAAGAAAGTGCTTGAATAAAGAGGAGAAATAGAGAATCACCTTACCTTGAGGGGTGCTTCAAAAAGCTTGGGAGGAGCTTCTTAAGAGATTGGGAACACCTTGGGAGGGATTTATAGGGGGATAGACAGAGGAAATTTATGATCACTAGGTTTTGAGTTAAGAAGAGTGGGAGGTTGGATGGGTATTTATAGAAAAGGAGATGGAAAATCTTTATTAATTTCTAAACTTAGATTTTGGACTCTACATAATAAAATATTCAAAACCAAAAAACTTATCATGGTTTTTTAACATGGTTTCTACAGAAGAAGTGTTGTTTTTAATATTTTATAATTCCATGAACCAAACATACTAAAATGATACAATTTTTTATGTGGAAGTGAGTCGTGTTCATAAAGAATTTATTTTAAAACCTTAAAATATAATATAGGTTTTGGAGGATTCATTAAGTGTTTATGAAATTAATAAAATAAATTAAAAAACACATTATTTTAAAGGGGAAATATTTATTTGGTAGTATATACCTTTTATATCATTTATTAAATCACTTTTGATCTATTATGATGTCAAAATATAAACCGTATATTTATAACATATTTAATGTTTACCCAAAAAATTCTTGTCTCATAAAATTATGAAAAATTAACCATTGGATAATTTATATGTGTTGATTTAAAAAATAATATTTATTTTTAAAAAAAATCTAAATATGATAATTTTCACTTTTAAATAAAAATCCCTATTTTCTAGAAAATACTAGCTTTTATAATATTAACCACTTTCTAACCCTTATGAAAATTACATTAAAATTCATTAAATTATATTTCCATTTATATTTAAATAAATATTATTTAATAAGAATATTTTATTAATATAATTACTATTTCAAAAATTCTTTAATTTATCAAAAATAATTTTTTAATTGAAACTATATATTTCCCAAAAATACAATTTTGATTTCTTCGTACCAAAATATAAATTTTATCAAAAAAATTATATAATCATTTATAAAGTAATAATAAAAAAGGATAAATATAATAATTATTTTATCAAAATGAAAATATAAAATTCATATTACTAGGTTCTAGATACATAACCCCTTATTACACCAGTGTACACTCTAAGGTTAAGGTGTGCGGTGGTGGTGCTTTCTTTGGATAGTTCGGTGAACATGGTTTTGGATGTAATCTCAATAAGCTTGAACTTCTCACATAAACGGTTTCACTCAAGATTTAGTTGTTGAATATAGGATTGGGTTTGGTTAAGGGTAAAGTACAGTGATTCCATCTCCCTTGGATGCTTCAATAAATGGGTTTTATAGGGTACGATCCTA
Organism: Viscum album; assembly: GCA_963277665.1. Taxonomy (NCBI): domain Eukaryota; kingdom Viridiplantae; phylum Streptophyta; class Magnoliopsida; order Santalales; family Viscaceae; genus Viscum; species Viscum album. The sequence continues at coordinate 498,899,773 of OY728132.1, forward strand.
CTAGTCGAGGTCATCGCTTTTTTCATCTATGTTGATTGGAATTCATCATAACCCTTAATATACTAATCTTAATGGCCATTATACAATGGCTATATTATCAACTGTTAAGATTCTTAATGATATTTTAAATCTGATTGAGTATATTTTATAACAATCCAAAATAACCAAATCAGTGCATGTTTTTTCTATAATGACATTACTTAATAAGGTATTTATTCATTAAAAAAGAAAATTTCATTTATAAAAGTTTAGTTCATTACATTTTCCCCCTTTCATAAATTTCACCCTTAAATTTCATTTCATAAACTAAAATAGATGAGGGTGATTCTATTTCATTACCTATTATGGTTCCTATGTTTCCTCCTCAAATTTTTGATTCTCTCGTATCATTTTGACCAAGTGAGTTATCTTATTTCATAGAAATTTGTCTCTAAGATCTAATATCTTTACCTGTTACTCCTCATATAAAATATCATTCTCTAAGGATACCACCTATGGATTCAGTACATGTGATGGGTCCGGTATGTACTTCCTCAAGAAGGATACATGGAACACATCACGTAATTGGGATAGGTTGGGTGGGAGTTTCAGTCAATATGCCACAACTTCAATGTGATCAAGGATCTCAAAGGGGTTGATGTATCTAAAACTAATATTTTCTTTTTTTTAAACCTCATGACTTTATTTCATAGTGATATATGAAGGAACATATCATTTATGACCTGAAATTTTAGGTCTTATTAATGATTGTATGGATAACTTTTTTTCAACTCTATGCATATTTTATATGATGTTGAATGGTTTTAACCTTCTCTATTTTCTCTTGGATGAGATCAAGTCCCATCAGTTTCCACTCTCCAACTTTATCCCAACATGTAATAGTTTGAAACCTCTTCCCATAAAGATCCTCATAAGGTGTTATTTGAATTTTATAACAGAAACTATTTTTATATTATAACTTCACTATGAGAATGTGTTGATCCCAACATCCTTGAAAATCCATTTAATATGATATTGGTATATCCTCTAGAGTTTGAATAGTACTTTCAGATAGACCATCTTCCTGAGAGTGATAAGTAAAACTAAAACTCAACTCTACATCCAGTGTTTGCTGAAGGCTTCTCCAGAACCTCAAGGTAACCCTCATACCTTAATCAGATACAATAGAGATTGATACTCCATGTTGTCTTACCACTTCTCTTATGTATATCTTAGTAATATTTTCAAAAGATAAATATTCCTTGATAGTAATGAAATATGTTGAATTTTTAAGGAGATTAACTACTACCCAGATGGAATTATTTCCTTTAGATGTAATATGGAGTCCTACGATGAAATCAAAGGTTATTTTTTCCCATTTCCATACTCGTATGAGCAATGGTTGCATCATACCCTTACACTACTAAAATATGAAATATTTTCAACAGGGAATTTATGATGGGAACTCATCGCAAATAGTCATTTGTGACGAGGGGTCATTGTAATTAGCTTGTAGCTGAAAAGCATTCTGCAAAAAACTATTTTTTGTGATAGTTCATCACAAGTAAATTTTTTTTTACGATGGTGGACCCTCTTATTGCAAAAAAAAAATTTATCAGTTATATAAATGCCAGCATTTTTTATGGCATTGATCCCCCATCTCAAATGATTATTTACGATGGTGAATCAATCCCCTTGAAAATTATATAAAAAAATAAAAAAAATTAACACAAAATAAAAATAATCATCACAATAATATAAAAAAATTTAAAATTTTAAAATTTTAAAATATATATATAATATAAAAACATCACAACAATATAAAAAATGAAATATATAAAACTATAAATATATAAATTACCAATAATTTTTACTAATTTCCACTCATTACTGGTAATTTTACTAATTGTTGCTCATTACTAGAATTTTTTACTAATTGCCACTCATTACCAGTAATTTTAACTAATTATTGATCATTACTAGTATTTTTTTACTAATTAATACTCATTACTGGTAATTTTTACTAATTATAGATTATTACTAGAATTTTTTACTAATCAATACTCATTATCGGTATTTTTTACTAATCACTGCTCATTACTGGTATTTTTTACTAATTACCACTTATTACCATTAGTTTTTACTAATTACCACTCATTACTTGTAATTTTTACTAATTACCTCTTATTACTAATAATTTTTACTAATTAACACTCATTACTAGTATTTTTTACTAATTAACACTCATTACTGGTAATTTTTACTAATTATCACTCATTAGCACTATTTTTTACTAATTAACACTCATTACTACTAATTACCATTAATTAATACTCATTACCAGTATTTTTTACTAATTATCACCCATCACAGATATTTTTTACTAATTACCACTCATTAACAATATTTTTTTACTAATTACCTCTCATTACAGGTATGTTTTACTAATTAATGCTCATTATTGATAATTACCGCTAATTACGGCTCATTACAGATATTTTTTACTAATTATCATTCATTATCATTATTTTCTACTAATTACTAGTCATTATTTGTAATCTTTACTAATTACCACTCATTACCAATTTTTTTACTAATTACCACTCATTACTGGTATTTTTTACTAATTACTGCTAATCATATGTATTTTTTACTAATTATCACTAATTATCGATACCTTTTACTAATTAGCGCTCATTACCGATAATTTTTACTAATTTCCTCCCATTACCGATAATATTTACTAATTTCTGCTCATTTACAGTAATTTTTACTAATTACCAATCATTAAAACTAATTTTTACTAATTAACACTCGTGGATGGTACTTTTTACTAATTACTCCTCATTATAGGTATTTTTTACAAATTACCGCTCATTGCTAGTAATTCTTACTAATTACCGCTCATTACTGGTAATTTTTACTAATTATTGCTCATTTTTTGTAATTTTTACTAATTATCAATCATTACCAATATTTTTACTAATTAACACTCATTAACGATATTTTTTACTAATTACCGCTAATTACTGATATTTTTTACTAATTACCACTTATTACCGGTAATTTTTACTAATTAGCGTTCATTACTGGTAATTTTTACTAATTAACGCTCATTAACGCTATTTTTTTACTAATTAATACTCATTATCAATAATTTTTACTAATTAACACTCGTTACCAATAATATTAAGTAATTAACGCTCATTATCGGTAATTTTTACTAGGTATCTCTCAATACCATTAATTTTTACTAATTACTGCTCATCAGGACTAATTTTTACAAATTAACGCTCATTAGCACTAATTTTTACTAATTCCCACTCATTTCCACTAATTTTTACTAATTACCGCTCATTATCGGTAATTTTTACTAAATAGCGCTCATTCCTGATAATTTTTACTATATACCGCCCATTTCTGCTAATTTTAACTAATTAACACTCATTTCTGCTAGTTTTTACTAATTATCACTGGTTTCGGCTAATTTTTACTAATTGTCACTCATTTAAGCTAATTTTTACTAATTCCTACTTATCACCACTCCTTTCTACTAATTACAGCTATTTTCTACTAATTACCGATCATTTCTAATAATAAATAACAATTTCTAATAATTACAACCAATTTTTACTAATTAATGCTAATTTGTACAGATTATCGCTAATTTCTACTAAATATTTTTAAATTATTAATACTTATCATTAATTACTTAAAAATAGTGTTAATAACTACTAATTACTAATTACTTTTAATTATTACAAATTACTATAAAATATTATGACTTATTACTAAGATCTATGAATTATTACTAAAAACTATTAATTGGTATGATTTATCTATCAATTATAAGTAGTTATTACTAATCACAACTACTTACTAATAATTAAAACTAATTACCACTAATTAAAACTAATTACTTCTAATTAAAAATAATTACTGATAATTAAAGATAAATACTTCTAATTAATAACAATTACTGCTACTTAAAACTAATTACTGCTAATTAAATCTAATTACTTCTAATTAAAAATAATTACTGATAATTAATTATACTAATTTTGAATATAAAATAAAATAAAATAATTAAAAAATACCTCAAAATTGAAGCTTTTATCGGATGCAAATTTGAAAGATTGCTTCCCTATAAAAATTAAAACTTTTAAAGGAAGAAATTCAAAGGAGAGGAGAGAAAGGGAGAGGAGAGGAGAGGAGAGCTTATAATGGGATTGGAGGAGAAAAATAGAGTGGGGGTATATATAGGTTAGATTAGTAGCGACAAGACTATTTGTGATGGAGACTGTCATAAATAGTACCCACCATAAATACCGAAGTCAGTGATAAAAAAATAATTTGTGATGAGACTCATCATAAATACTGTTCTACTGACACAATATTTATGACGGGTTATAAATTCTTGTCGCAAGTAACTATTATGATGAATAATATTTGTGAAAGGAGAAAATACTCATCGCAAATAATGGTTCTCGTTGTTTGGTGTGCATGTGTGCCAAAGGTATTTATGATGAGAAACCTTTCCCGTCATAAATAATTTTTTATTTATGGTTATTTGTGATGGAAAATGAATCTCGTCACAAATAGCCTATCGTAAAAACATGATTTCCCCATAGTGTTGTACTACTATCATTCTACCTTGACTTGTTGATATACAAAGCATCAGGATACAAATTCTGAAATCTACCTATTCATGTTATCCCGCCAGTAGTTTTGCTTAAAATATCTCTACATCTTAATACATCCTTGATGAATAGAGAGGGATAAGATATTCAAATCATCCATAAGATACCTTTTCAGTTCTGGTTTTGATGGGACATATATTCGGGTTCTAAACCTTATAATTCAATCTTTAACAAAATTGAACTCTAGAATATTCGCTACCATTCTATGCATTTCCTCGTTGTCTTTTCGTGCCTCCTTGATCCTCTCAAGAATGGATGGTTGAGCTGTTATTTGAGAAAGGTAGGATGAAGATTCTTTTATTATCCCCAGGTCCATCCTTTGAATGTCCAAGAAGATTGGATCCCTTTCAATCCTCATCGTGGATAGGATCGCAGGATCCTTTCTTATTAGGTCCACTGGGTCGAATACCCTGTGAGGGGGGTGAATCAGGGTATGACAAATTAAAACTTTCTCCCATTTGGATCTTGTTTCATTGTTAGACAAAACTCAATTCTCTCTTCCTCTCATAGCAATATACGAACAGATATGAAATTATGCACAGGACACAAAAAATTTTACTTCTTTTTCCCTCACTGGGCTACGTCCAAGGAGCATACAATGGAAATGTGTCGATGTACCAAATTCACTAAGACTCACAGCCAATAATGATTACAATGTTCGGGATAGATCTTATATGCCAAGGCTCACTACCTTTACAAGGTTTAGGGTCTGCTCACTACATTCCCAAGGGTCACTCCTTATGCCTCTTTCTCTAGCTCACTACTAGTGGAAAGGGTCGTCATCTTCCTCTTCCTTCGCTCACTGCTCTTGGAAAGGAATCCACTCACAGTTTACAAAATTGTAGGTCAAACATAATTTATGGACATGTAGGTCCCTTCATTTTCATGAATTTATGAATCCTTAATTGTAGGTAGATGCTCTGTTGAAGTTCCTTTTCCACCCGCAGATGAATTCCACCTTCCCGGATATTGTTAGATACCGGAAAAAAATACTTTCGCAAACTGATTGTAAGATTTTTCAAGCTCCCTAGTGTGTTTCATGAACCACCTTCCTAATACATAGACTATGTACCTGTAAATGTACACGAACCACTCACTCCGCATACAACTACCTATTCCACGAACCGTTATCGCCTCCGCGTACCTCTACCTTCATTCTGACTCTGTGAACTGCCCTCTGTCTGTGAACTATTCTCTGTTTGCAGGTGGCCTTCACTTCCACGTACCAAAGCTCTCCCTCTGCATAACACTTGAGGAACTCTCCCTCTCGCATACCATATATTCCTCCTCCATGTACAGAGTCAACTCCTTCTATGTACCGGACTTCCTTTGTGGGTAAAGAATCCCCGCAAACACCTTCATCAGAATTACTTCTGCGTGAACCACTTCAGCCTTCACAAACCTCCCTTTGCTAACTTTCTTTGGCCTTTTCTGAAATCTCTGATCAAAAAGATATTATCTAATTATATTCGATCTCTCCAGTAATTGGTGAGATTAGCGATTCTTATATAGGAAAAGATATCCACAAAATTCACTAACCCGAGATTTTCAAAATCTTCGATCCAGCCTCTACCACCTATCGATCCTCCTACCACTACGAACCGCAAGCCTTATAGCAAACTATTTTTTATACACAGTCCATGCACCGCCTTTTCTCCTATGTGGTCGACCTCCTCCACTAACATCAAGACATCCATATACCACATCGCCTTCCGCTACGAACTGTTTATGATTTCGCAAACCGCACCCGCATACTGTTCTTATTGCCTAGTACACGGTCGCGTACTCTTCCCAGGCATGGTACATGATCCATGTCCCAGGATCCTCATTTCTCTCCCTTTGTCGATTTCATTTTCCATTCTTCACACTAATTCTTGATTTTGAGGCCCCAAACTTTGGAAAACACTGGGAAACTGTTCCACCTTAAAAACTTGTCTTCAGCAAACACCAACCATTCTCATTCACGATCATATGGCTTTGTCAATAAACATAATCACACCCAAAACATTATTAGGGGACACCTTGAGTGATTTTTTCCCAAAAATATCCCCTTTTGGGTTTTTTGACAACTCTTCTCAAGACAATTTTTTGCATTTTGATATCTCATTAAAGCTCCTTCCATCTTCAACCATCATTCGCTTCATGCAATTAAGATAGTGATCAAGGATTTACTCAACACATACTCTAAGCCCACAGGATCCATGCTCGGTGTGAGAAACAAGATTATAATGAAAAGTTCATCAATGAACCACTTCATTGAGAGTCACCAACTACATATACCATACTAATACACAGATACCAATGAACTGCTTTCATCACGAACCTCAGTCGTCATGATATCTAATCATTGATTGATCACTTCTAGCATCATTATATTTAATTCTCTCCCTATATTACTACTGGATTTAACAGCTTCTCCCAGTGTATTTTCTTCCCCCTAGAATAGTCACACTTTCTCCCCCTTTTTCAATGAACCCGAAGGGAACTTTAAGGTTGTCTGCAATAAGGTAAAGAACACATATCAACACATTAATAAAAGACACATCATACCTCTAGGAGAGGGGGGCCCACATCCACACTTTTTCAAGTGTATGGATTCGACTGGACTCCAAGAGAAATTCGATGCCTTTCAAATGCTTCTTTGGGTAAAGCCTTTTTTATAATGTCTAAAATTTGTTTTTTTATAGGCACATACTCTAACTTCACAAGCCCTTGCTCCACTTTCTCCTTAATAAAATGATATTTGATTTCAATGTACTTTGTCCTTGAGTGATGGACTGGATTTTTTTCTCAGATTTATAGCACTTGAATTATCACAATGGATTCCGATGAGAGATTTCACTTCAATTCCCATATCTTCAAGTTATTGATTCATCCACAATAGTTGCATGCAAGATTGAGTAGCCGCAATGTATTCAACTTATGCGGTGCTCAATGAAATGCAATCTTGTTTCTTTCTTAACCAATAAATACACAACCCTCCAAGATAAAAAAGCACCTCCTGATGTTGATTTCCTATCATCTGCTAAACCATCCCAATCCGCATATGTATACCCCAATAACTCTGGCTAAGATTTTTCATTATACATAAGACCAAAATCCATTGTTCCCTTGATATACTGAAGAATTATTATTACTATAATCATGTTTCTATCCTTTGGATTGCTTTGATACCTCACTACTTGGCATGTGGAAAATACAATATCAGGACTTTTCACTGTCATGTACAATATACTTTTAATGATTTGCCTATATTCCATGATATTAACTATTTTGCCTTCATCATCTTGTGATAGTTTCAGCCGAGTAGCAACTGGATTTTTCATCTCTTTGGAATTATCCATTCTAAACCTTTTCAAAACCTCATTTTCAAATTTATATTGAGAAATAAAATTTTCATTCCTTCCATGTGTCACTTGTAAGACAAGTAAAAATGTCAGCTCACTAATCATCGACATTTCAAACTCTCTTTTCATGAATTCTGAAAATTGTCTGCATTGTGCTTCATCTGATCCACCAAAGATTATTTCATCAACATAAACCATCACCATAATCTTTTGACTATTTCCATTATTGAAATAAAAATTGTAATCAACTCCACCACACTGAAAACCAAGATTCTTTATGAACTGATCAAGCCTCGAATACCATGATCTTGGTGCTTGCTTCAAACCATATAATGCATTCTTCATCTGAAAAACCTTGTTATCATATGAAGTTCTCAGTTAGGATCCAAGTATCACTGAGAGGGGGAGGGGTTGAATTAGTGATATCTTTTTCTTTTTAATTTTCCCCTTTTTGAAACAAACTTCACCTCCTGTTAAAGAGTTTCTTCCCTGCTGAACACACACAACCATAGGAACATAAGATTTACAAGGTTCACTACTCAAAAAGAGTATCTACGTCCTTGGTATGGTACGGAAACAATCCAGTACCACACAATCCACTAGAAAACAATCCTTTGATGTGGAATACAACAAGTAGGATATACCCTTACACTCATGCATCACTTTGAAAACAATCCAATAGTGTGTGTGCTCTATCTTGGCACAAATAGGGTAATACAATGGATCAGTGCTTCTTAATGAACTTACACAAATCAAAACTTTCAAAGCAATTCTTCACTTTCCTACCCAGAAGCTGGCAGGAACCCCTGGAGTAAAACAGCCTATGTGCCCACTTTGACCTACGCGACCTATACCTGCACGCCTTATACTTTTGTGCCTCTTCTTCTTATTTCTTACCCAAAAGATGGAAAGAACCCCTGAAGCAAAATAGCTTGCACGCCCACTTTGACCTACGCGACCTATACTTGTTCACCTTATACTTGCACGCCTCTTCTTGAGCATTGCCCTTCAGACGCGCTTCCTTCTTGCAGCCTATGCACCAACTAACACTTGTTCGCCTCCAACTTGTGTGCCCCCAACCTGCGCGCCTTCTAACTATCTTCCACTTTGGCATCCAATTTTCTACTTGCACGCCCAAAGCTCAAAGATAATTCTCAATTATTGAGCCTTAAGAAATGAGGAGGTTAGTCATCTATTTATAGGCATTTTAATGACTTGCGTTACCCAGACTTGTGCGCTAATACTTGCGTGCCACCACCTGTGCGCCACCACCTGCGCTCCACTTTCTTTCCTTTTCCATATTTCTGAAATAATTCTATTTTTGACATATGACTTGTGTGCCTCTACAGAACTTGTGCACCGGCACTTGTGCGCCACCACTTGCGCGCTTTCTTCTTGCCTTCATCATTTTTTTTGGATATTATGATGTTGAAATGTGTTTTTCCAAAAACACTTCTTTAATCTCTTTATACTTCATATGGATTACACCAAAAGTTCTCCAAACTTGAGATGATTGTAAAATACAAATCGGCAAAGCATCGTCTGATTTTCAATTTCTTTACAAAGTGAATTGATTTAGCTTTTTGACAACAAAAGACAACACTCTGTAACAGCAAAATTTTCTTACTTCATTATCCATCCAACTTGGTCCCAACAATATCCCCCTTTGAATTTTGTTGTCAACCATAATTCATAAATCACTGAACTTTGTAACCTTAAGCAATGGCTTACTTATCAACAATTCTAAGCCTACGTGAGCTAACTCATTGTAGGAAACAAGAATTATTGACATCCAAAACCATGTTGTCCAAAAGCAGTGACTATGAAATCTCATGAGCATACCTCCTCAGCCTTATTCAGATCATCTTTCAAGATTATACCTCAGCATTCTTCACTTTTTTGACTTTCCTGGAAAACAACATTGTTTCCTACAACCACTCAAACAAAAAATTAGAATAGTTCACAGACATAAATGCTGGATTCACAGCTTACCCACAACTCCCCCTTTATACATGCTTCCATAAGGATAGATTTATAAAACAATTCTCCCCCTTGACAACACTATCCAAAGGTAAGATGAGATAGGGGATAGAAACACTTACCTTAACCTTGATGAGAATGAGGTTAGACTCCCATGTTCAACCTCAATTTTGTAAATGGTTCTTTTGGTAACGGTTTTGTGAATATATCAGCAACTTGTTCAGATGTAGGAACATACTCTGGCCTCAATTCATTCTTCTCCGCCTGCTCTTTGATGAAGTGGAACTTTATATCAATGTTTTTTGAATGAGAATGGTTTACTGGATTTCTTGTAATATTTATTGCACTCTGATTATCACAACCCAAGAGCAATGGTAGCTTTACTTCAATAAGTAGATCTTCTAACTGAGTCTTCATCCACATTAGTTGTGTTGCAGCATGAATGTAGCAACATACTCAGCTTCAGCTGTGCTAAGAGTTACTAAATTCTATTTCTTGGTATGCCAACTAACACAACTTTTCCCCAGAAAGAAAACTCCACCAGATGTGGATCTTTGATCATCAACATTTCCTTCCCAATCAGCATCAGAATACCCAAATAGATCAATATTTCCTGAGCCATCATACTTGATTCCAAAATTTGTTGTGCCTTTGATGTATCTAAGAATTCTTTTTCCAGCAATCAAATGTGATTCTTTAGGATCACTCTGAAATCTTGCACATAAAGTGACAGCATAGATGATGTCGGATCTTGAGGCAGTCAAATACAAAAGACTTCCAATCAACTTTCGAAACTCTTTCTGATCAACTTCTTTGCCTTCTCCATCTTTAGAAAACCTGGTTACCACTGAAATTGGTGTGGAAACTGGTTTTGAATTTTCCATGCCAAACTTCTTCAGAAGTTCCTTAGCATACTTTTCTTGGGACAGAAGAACGTGATTCTTCTTCTGTGAAATTTGTAGCCCAAGAAAATACTTCATTTCTCCCAGCGTGGACATCTCAAATAACTTCTTCATCTCCTCAGAAAATTTTTCACATGATCTTTCATCATTTCCATCAAATATAATATCATTGACATAAACAATAATGATCATTGAAACCTTCTGACATTCCTTGATGTAGAGATTACTGTCAACTCTCCCTTTCTTAAAGTTAATCTTCTTTAAGCAAGTATCTAATTTAGAATACCATGCTCTCGGAGCCTGTTTTAACCCATACAAAGCCTTCTTCAACCTTCACACATAACTTTCGTCCTTTCTAAAAACAAATCCATAAGGTTGATCAATGTAAACTTCCTCTTCAAGGTCACCATTCAAGAATGTAGATTTTACATCCATTTGAAAGATTTTGTAACCTCGTTGTGCAGCAATAGCAAGAAAGATTCTGATTGTTTCTAATCTTACCACTGGATCAAAGGTTTTATCAAAATCAATGCCTTCAATTTGTGAATACCCTTTGCAAACCAATCTTACTTTGTTTCTTATTACTTTACCTTCTTCATTCAGCTTATTCTGGAAAACCCACTTTGTACCAATAATGTTCTTGTTGTCTGGCTTGGGTACTAGTTCCCAAGTATCATTCTTCTCTATCTGATCAAGCTCTTCATTCATTGCATTAACCCATTATGGATGCTCAAATGCTTCATTTATATCATTCGGTTTAAATTTATAATAAAGAGAAGTATGTGATATAACATCCTTTGTTCTTCTTGTTTGAACCCTCTGATGTTTATCTCTAATAATATTCTGATCATCCACTTGTTTCCTCAACCTAGGATGAGTTGTTCGAACTTCATCCTCATCACTCGAGATTTCTGAGTCAGATTCCTCTTCAATGTTAGGATTAACACAATTTGTAGCATTATCAGAATCATTGACAAAAGCTTCTCTATCCTGCTCAACTTCCACATCAACATATGACTGCTTTTCTTTCTCAAAATTTTCAACAACTTTTACATCTGAAGAATCAACAAATCTTCCTATTTCTATGTTGAAACATCAATATCCTCTTCCTTCTAGAGTATATCCAAGAAAAATTCCATCATCTCCTTTTTGCTCAAACTTTCCAAGATTTCCACCTTTCTTCTTTATAATGCATGGACTCCCAAATACTCTTAAATGTTTCAAACTTGGAGTTTTTCCATAGAACATTTCATATGGATTCATATCTGATTTTTGCCTATAGAAGCATCGGTTCTGAATATAAACAGCAGTACTCATGTCTTTCCTCTAATAATAATGAGAAAGACTATGTTCAAGTAACATAGTTCTTCCCATTTCCACCAGACTTCGATTCTTTCTTTCAGCAACCACATTTTGTTGAGGTGTGTGTTGTGAACTGAACTCATGCCGAATTCTATGCTTCTCAAGATAACATTCAAACTCTTCATTCTTATACTCACCAACATTATCATTTCTTAGCTTCTTCATTGAATACTCACCTTCTTTTTCGTCTTTCCTCCTGAAACTCTTAAACATTTTCAGAGCATCTGACTTATGTCTCATGTACATAACACAAGTAATGCGAGTAAAGTCATCAATGAAAGTAATGAAGTAATTATCTCCATTTTTTGATTTCTTGCTCATTGGTCCACATATATCAGAATGTATAAGTTTCAAGGGTTGTTTTGAGTGAATTTCAACTCTCTTATAAAAAGAGTTTGTAATCTTCCCTTTTTCACAAATAGTGCAGCACCAATCTCTTCTTCTTGACAAATAAAGAATATCTCGGACACTATCTCGTGTTGATAATTTACACATATTTCTTTGAAAAATATGTCCCAGCCTTTTATGCCATAACTTATTTTCATCCACTATACCCATGTAACAAGAGTTCTGCACTTCACCAACTTGGAAAAAATTCCCTCTTGTACGTTGGCCCTTTGTAACTATATTCCCATCATTTTCACTTTTTACAACAAATAAATCTTTTCTAAAGATAACTTTGTTGCCCTCATCATAGAGTTGTGACACACTAAGTAGGTTATGTTTCAGCCCATCAACATATAGTGTTTTCTTGGATTTAATATTTTCTTTTCCAATGATGGTTGATCCAATACCTTTGATCCTTATAGATTCATCATTTCCAAATTTCATCGTTCCTTATTTGAAGTCTTTCACATTCTTCAGAAACTTTAAATCTCCTGTCATATGAGAAGAACACCCACTATCAAGAATCCATGGACGTTCTCCTTTTGTAGCTTTCAAGGCAGTTTTGACAACAAGAGCTTTTTGTTCTTCCTTTTCCTTCACTTTATGTTGTGCTTCCTCCAATTTCCTAGCCAGGTCAATGTGTTATGGCCAGACAACCATGCACTCTTTCTTTTAGGACTTATCGGACCTTTCCCTTTTAGATTTTAAAAACTCTGGATTTTGAGAATTATTAAGAATATTTTGTTGCTATGGTAACACGCTAAGGCATCCCTTGGAAAGATGTCCAGGTCGATCACATATTTCACAAATATTTTCCAATGGTTGAAACCTATTCTCAACTTTCACACCAGTCTTCTTAGATATCTTCTGAAATTTAATCGGAGACTTTATATTTTGAAAGGGTTGAATCCCCCTCAATCCTTGTCTTTCAAAACTTGTGGAATAGTTGTAATGTTGTTGGTTGAACCAACACATATTTTCCATGTTTCCAAATCCACCATAGTACCAGCAGTAACCATAAAAAGAATATTTGCCTCTGAAATTTCTATACTGACCAGATTTGTGAACACGCTTCTCAACAACCTTTTTAATAGAACTATGTTGACCATCAACCTTCATGTTTTCATTTGTAACTCTTTTTCTCAATTTAAATTTAGAATCACCAGAAGTATTAGAAGTCTTTCTTAACTCGTGATTTTTATGCACTTCTGATTTTTCATCATTGCTGATTTTGACCACATACTTGGTCTTTCCATCCTTGTTCTTACGAGAACCAATTTTGTCTTTCATTTCAACCTTTGAATGTAAATTTTGTGACTCCTTGTTTGATTCATTATTACTGGAACATTCACCAACTTCTGAGATAGAATTTTTGAAACTGATATTCATTTCTTGAGATTTATAAAGTTTCTGTTGGACAAGTTCCAACTATTCTTCTTTTTCCTTCAGCTTTACTTCAAGATGATCATTACGATTCTTTGAATTATCAAGAGAATTTTTCAGATCATCAATCTTATTTTCCATCTTGATTTTCTCATCAGTAAAACCTTCTTGATTTCTTAATGTGGAATTTTCATTTATCAGCTTGTTATTTTCCTTCTCAAGCCTTCTGATCTTCCTCAAGCATTCTTTCAATTCTTCTTTCAGATGATATTCAAGTTGAGTTTCTTCTTCTTCTGAACTGTTGCTCTCGTACTCTTCATTATTCACAGCTGCAATAAAGGTATTCTCTCTAGCTTTATCAGCAAATTTTTTCTCAGATTTAGCTTCGCTATCCTCTTCTTATTCATCTTTAGATAAAAATCTTCTTCGTTTTGATTTTAATAACTTTTTATCATTTCCCTTTGAAAAATATTTTTCTTTTTTAGTTTGATTCTTCCACGAACTTATTGGCCTTCTTTCATCATCATCATTGTCTTCTTTGTTCTTTTGAGGAAAATTAGACGCAAAATGACCAACTAATCCACACTCAAAACATTTCAAGGGAAGTCTCCCCTTGTATTTCCCTGTACCTCTTTTCACATTTTTAGAAAACAAGGATAAAATTTCATCAAAATTTTTGCATACCTCATCTTCCAAATCGGATTCATCAGCATCATATTTAATAAGGGTCTTATTTGACTTCTCTTTCTTTGTATCCTTGAATGAAATTTCTCTATTAGATTTTGTTTTTATCTTCATGGTATTCTCCCTTCTCATTTCATAAGTAATGAGAGTGCTATGAAAATCATCCAGAGATAATGTTCCAGGGTCTCTATCTTCTAGTGAAGACACTTTAGCATCAAACTTGTCGGGCAGAATTCTCAAGATCTTTTCGACAACCGTATAATCCTCAAATGTTTCACCAAGGCATATGATTGTACTGAAAATGTCATTAATCCTGGTAAAGAAGTCCCCAAAAATTTAGATTATCCCATTTTCAAGTCTTCATACTTAAGCCTCCAGATTTGTAGTTTTGCCTTCTTCAATTTTGTATTTCCTTCATGGATGTTCTTCAACTTATCCCATATGCCTTTAGAAGTAGCAACACCTTTCACTCTTAAAAATTCACTCTCAGAAAGAGATGAGAGTAATGCATTTTTAGCTCTTCCATCATTCTCAAGGTTCTTCTTATCGACAGAAGTAAGAGGAACCTTGTCATCAATAGCAGGAAATCCATCCGTTGTAGTTTCAAGAACTTCATATCCAAGAGACATAAGATAAGGCATCATTCTTTCCTTCCATATGTGATAGTTCTTTCCATCAAAAATTGGGATCCCCTTACTATTCACACAATTTAGATTCTCCATCACAACTTCTCTTCAACCACTTCAACAAATAATAAACGAAGGGAACCTCTCCCTATGATACCAATTGAACTTCCCAGTTAGGATCTAAGTATCACTGAGAGGGGGAGGGGGTGAATCAGTGATATCTTTTTCTTTTTAAGTTTCCCCTTTTTGAAACAACTTTCACCTCCTGTTAAAGAGTTTCTTCCCTGCTGAACACACACAACCACAGGAACACAATATTTACAAGTTTCATTACTCAACAAGAGTAGCTACGTCCTTGGTATGGTACGGAAACAATACAGTACCACACAATCCACTAGAAAACAATCCTTTGATGTGGAATACAACGAGTAGGATATACCCTTACACTCGTGAAACACTTTGAAAACAATCCAATAGTGTGTGTGATCCCTCTTGGCACAAATAGGGTAATACAGTGGATCATTGCTTCTTAATGAGCTTATACAAATCAAATCTTTCAAATAAATTCTTCACTTTTCTACCCAGAAGCTAGCAGGAACCCCTGGAAAAAAACAGCATGTGCACCCACTTTGACCTGCATGACCTATACCTGCACGCCTTATACTTGCGTGCCTCTTCTTCTTCTTTCCTACCCAGAAGCTGGTAGGAACCCCTGAATAAAAACAGCATGTGTGCCCACTTTGACTTGTGTGACCTATACATGTGCGCCTTATACTTGCGCACCTCTTCTTGCACGCTGCCCTTCAGATGCGCTTCCTTCTTGCAGCCTGCGCGCCAACTAACACTTGTGCGCCTCCAACTTGTGTGCCCCCAACCTGCACACCTTCTAACTATCTTCCACTTGCATGCCCAATTCTCAACTTGTGCATCCAAAGCTCAAAGATAATTCTCAAGTATTGAGTCTTAAGAAATGAGGAGTCTAGTCGTCTATTTATAGGCATTTTGATGACTTGCACGACCTAGACTTGCGCGCCACCACCTGCGCGCCACCACCTGCGTGCCACCACTTGCGCGCCACCACCTGCACGCCACCACCTTCACGCCACTTTCTTTCATTTTCCATATTTCTGAAATAATGCTATTTTTAAAATATGACTTGTATGCCTCTACAGCACTTGCACACCGCCACTTGCGCGCCTCCACTTGCGCGCCTTCTTCTTACCTTTGTCATTTTTTTGATATTATGATGTTGAAATGTGTTTTTCCAAAAACACTTCTTTACTCTATTTATCCTTCATACGGCTTTCACCACAAGTTCTCCAAACTTGAGATGATTGTAAAATACAAATCAACAAAGCATCATATGATTTTCAAGTTCTTTATAAAGTGAATTGATTTAGATTTTTGACAACAAAAGACAAAACTCTGTAACAACAAACTTTTCTTACTTCATTATCCATCCAAATTGGTCCCAACATCATCTTCATGGATGAGAAAACCATTAGGTTACTCAATGTAAACTTCTTCTTCGATAACTCCATTCAGAAATGCTGACTTGACATCCATCTGAAAAACCTTAAACATTCTTTGCACGGTTATGGCCAAAAATAATTTGATTGTCTCCAGCCTTTCAACAGGTGCGAATGTTTCATCGACATCTATACCATCTATCTGGGAGTACCCTTTGCACACAAGTCATGGTTTGTTTCAAGTCACAACACAATCTTCGTTCATTTTTTTTTGTGAAAAACCCCATTTTGTCCCTATGAAATTCCTATATTCTATTCTTGAAACAATCTCCCATGTTTGATTCTTTTAAATTTGGTCAATCTCTTCATTAATGGCTTGAACCCAGTTCTCATCTCCAGTTGCTTCATTAAAAAATTTAGGTTCCACTTGTGATAAGTATGATGCTTTTTGTAATGTCTTCATCCTTCTTGTTTGTACTGGTGTTGTCTGATCACCAATTATTTTTTTTCTATCAATTTCATCTCTTCTTGTTGATCTCTAGATAAACACTGACTTATTCTTATCATCTAAATTTTATTCTGAATCATCCTCTAGAGCTAGAGAATCTCTCAATCTACTCATATCTTCATCATTATCCTCCTGAGTCTGATCAAGTATTTACTGAATATTTTGTTCATTTTTTATTATATTCACATCATGACCTTCAACTATCTTTCTCAGTTGCTTATTAAATCATTTATATGATTTTCTCTTCTTTGAGTAGCCAAGAAATATCCCTTCACCCCCATGAGATTAAAATTTCCTATGTTTCTCTAAATAATACTCCACTTGGATATTTTTGAACTCTGTTCCATTATCTGTTCAAATCATCCAGATTTTCTGACCAAGCATCTTTTCTCACTCTCGTTGATATCTTATAATGCAACTAAGTACTTCATATTTGTGGGTGATTATTGAAACCCATTCCATTCTACTATAATCATTAATGAAGAGGACATAATATCTCATCCCATAAATAGCCCTCAGTAAAATTGGCCCACACACATCAATATGCACCAAGTCAAGCAGTCTCGTTGATTTTTTCTCCTTCTACTTATATGTCTTTCAAATGATCTTCCCCTATTGGCATGCATCACACGTATGAGTACGATCACATGATAATATAAGAATATTTCGAGTTGCATCATGTTTCACCAGATCTTCCAAGGAACCATAGCTTATGTGGCCAAGACGCTTATGCCATAACTTGTTTTCTTCATCTTTGGACAGAAAGCACATATCTTCTTCTCCACTCACAAGGTAGAGATTCCCTTTCATATGTTTTCCTTGAAACACAACAGCACCATCATTTTCTTTAATGATGCATAATTTCTTGGAAAAACTTATGGTATGTCCTGAGTCACACAATTGAGTAACACTAATCAAGTTGTGACTAATCCCCTCAACAACCAAGACATATGCTTGTCTCATGTATTTTTCTCCAAACTTGGCTTTTCCTGAACCAATAATTTTCAGGCCCTCATCATTACTAAATCTTAAAATACCTTCTTTATTACACCTAATTCTAGTTACTAGATTCTTATTTCCCAGCATATGGGAAGTGCATCCACTATCAATTATCCATATCCCTATGCGATATGATGCCTTGAACGCAATTTCTACAACCACAGCATGCTCGACCCTTTTCTTTTTGACCCAAGTCTTTGAATTCATACCCAATATGGAATGATAATCTTGATCTTCCTCAGTATATGGCATACCAACTTCAACCTGCAGAGCTAAAAATCGATTTTTAATTTTCATCTCTCTTGAATAAACGTTTGGTTGCTTCTTAGGAACAAATTCAGTCGACCTCGGCACATTACTCTGCATTTTTGATGTGAAATATCTTTCCATATGTATTAGTCCTTTACACCTAAAACAATGACCATCAAATGATGACCTGTAATTTTGATCTCTGTATGAACACCTATATTGGTATTTTTCCCTTTGGTACCTCTTTGCTATGGAACATGCATTTTGAGAGTGTCCCATCTTACCATAACAATAGCATCTTGTGTGAGGTACATTCCTATGTGGAAATGATGCACCACTAGTTGTGCATCAGGTTCTCTAAATCTTATGATTCTACTTCGTACCCAAATCAATATTCAATCTTGGAGTGGGTTTTTATGGTCTAACTTGAACCATAAATGTTTTATGTTTTAGATCAAGCCCCACACCAGCCTTATCATTCAGAGTAGATTTTTGCTTCTATTCTGAAGGACCACTCTACTCAAATATCATCTTCTCTATTGCATGTATGATCTTCTTTCCTAGTAGTTTCTCCTGATCTTTAATTTTTCATCACAGATTTATGACTTCCTCTTATATTTGTTCAATACATTTGATTTGATATTTTCCATTTTCAATCAAACTATCAATTTCAATTTTATGTTCTTCAATTTTAAGTTTGTAATCAGCCACCTTTTCAGAGATTTCTAGCATTGAAGACTTCATCTTTTCAATTTCTACATTCAAATCAAAATTCTCTTCTTCCTGCTGCTTCATAAATAGTTTGGCATCACGAAAAACTTTTTTAGAATTCTTTGTTTTAGATCTCAAAATATCTACCTCTTCAAGGGCATCTTCTAATTCATCCTGAAGATCAACTCTTCCTTTAATTTCTCCTTCTTCATTGTCACTTTCTTATCTTGTTGATGAGTTTCTGAAAACTTCCACCAAAGCATCTATTTTATGATAATTACAGTCTTCCAACTCTTCTACCTCATATTCTTCTGAACTTTCATCCTATTTTGAAATAAGATTCTTATTTTTGAATAAATTTCTCCTAGTACTTCTCCTCCCTTTCTCATTTTATGAATACTTCTTTTGAAGAATTTCATCATTTTATTCATTTTAATCATCAAACTTCTTAGGACACTTTGCTGCAAAATGCCCAATATTTCCACATCGAAAGCATGCAAATGGAAGTTTTCCTTTAAACTTACCTTTTCTTCTTTGAACATTAGAGGAGAGAAAATATAGGACATCATCCATATTGTCCCCCTCATAACTATCTTCAACAGAGAGATTCTTCATGGCCTTGAATGCTACTTCCTTATACTTCCCCTTTTTCACTGCATCGTTATCATCGTTTCTCATTTCATATGCTACAAGGGTACTGTATAGGTTCTCTAGTGTCAACTCTTTCAGGTCTTTGTCTTCCAATATTGAAACTTTCAGATTGAATCATGGTGGAAGTTTCCTCAAGATATGTTTCATAATATTTATATCTGCAATGACTTCTCCAAGACCCCACATGTCTTCCACAATAATATTTATCTTATCAAATAATGCATTAAAAATCTCATTGAGATTCATTCTGAGATCCTCATACTTGTTTCATAGAACCTGCAGCTTTTCTTCTTAGACTTTTGTGTCGCCCTCATAATCATTCAATAATTTTTCCCACATTACATGTGATGTTTTACAGGACATCACCTTTGTATAAATTTCATTTGATAGGGATCCCCCTAAAGCATTGATCCCTTTAGCATCGTCATCCAATTCTCTTTTTTCAGTTTCTAATAAAGTGTCACTATTAATTTCAGCTGATATTCCATGCATAGCTGCTGTAAATACATCCATCCCTACTAATCAGAAGTAGTGCTACATCTGATTCTTCTATAGTTGAAAATTATTTCCGTCAAAGATCTGAATTCCTTTATGATTGACCACCTATATTTCTTCTTCTTGAGATAGAATCACTAACTTTGAACCTTCTCTATGATACCAATTGTTAGGTCCACTAGCTCGGATACCCTGAGAGGGGGGTAAATCAGGGTATGACAGATTAAAACTTTCTCCCGTTTGGATCTTGTTTCGTTGTTAGAAAAAACTCAATTCTCTCTTCCTCCCATAGAAATATACAAACATATATAAAATCATGCATAGGACACAATGATTTTTACTTGTTTCACCCTCACTGGGCTACGTCTAAGGAGCATACAATGGCAATGTGTTGATGTACCAAATTCACTAAGGCTCACAGCCAATAATGAGTACAATGTTTGGGCTAGATCTTTTATGCCAAGGCCCACTGCCTTTACAAGGTTTAGGGTCTTCTCACTACATTCCCAAGGGTCACTCCCTATACATCTTTCTCTGGCTCACTGCTAGAGTAAAGGGTCATCATCTTCCTCTTCCTTCGCTTACTTCTCTTGGAAAGGAATCCAATCACAGTTTACAAACTTGTAGGTCAAACACAGTTTATGGAAATGTAGTTCCCTTCATTTTCATGAGTTTCTATATCCTTAACTATAGTTATATGCTCTTTTGAAGTTCCTTTTTCACCTGCAGATGAATTCAACCTTCCCAGATATTGTTAGATATCGAAAAAAAATACTTTTGCAAACTGATTGTAAGCTTTTTTAAGATCCCTAGTGTGTTTCATGAACCACCTACCTCATCTGTGTACTGTGTACCGGGAAAGGTACGCGGACCACCCACTCTGCGTACAGTTTCCTATTCCACGAACCGCTATCGCCTCCATGTACCACTACCTTTGTTCTGACTCTGTGAATCGCCCTATGTCCACAAGTTGTTCTCTGTTTGCATATGGCCTTCGCTTCTGCGTACCAGAGTTCCCCCCCTACATAACACTTGCGGAAATCTCCCTCTCACATACTGGAGATTACTCCTCCGCGTAAAGATTCAACTCCTTCCACATACCGGACTTTTCGAGTAAAGAATCCCCGCAAACACCTTCAGCAGAATTACTTCTACACGGACCACTTCAGCCTTCACGAACCTCCCTTCATGAACTTCCTTCGGCCTTTGTCGAAATCTCATATCAAAAAGATATTCCCTAATGATATTATATCTCTCCAGTAATCGGTGAGATTATTTATTCTTATATAGTCAAAGATATCTGCAAAATTCACTAACCCAAGATTTTCAAAATTTTCGATCCAGCCTCTACCGCCTACCGATCCTCCTACTGGTGAGAATCGAAAGCCTTATAGCAAACTATTTTTTATACGTGGTCCACATACCTACTTTTCTTCTATGTTGTCGACCTCCTCCGCCGACATCAAGACATTTGTGTACCGCATCACCTTCCAATGTGAACCATTTACAGTTTTGCGAACTGTACCCACGTACCGTTCTCACTGCCTGGTACGTATTCACGTACTCTTCTTGGACATGGTATGTGATCCATGTCCTAGGATCCTCATTTATCTTCCTTTACCAATTTTTTTTACCATTCTTCACAAAAATTCTCGATTTTGAGGCCCCAAAATTTGGCAAACACTGGGAAACTACGCCACCATAAAAACCTATCTTCGGTAAACACAAACCATTCTCATTTGTGATCATATGGATTTTTTAACAAACACAATCACACCCAAAACATTCCTAGGGGTCACCTTGAGGGATTTTTTCCAACAATTTTCTACTTAGAGCATCCATCACTTTTTTCTCCTTCCCAGGATGATAATGGATTGAACAATCATAATCTTTGATCATCTCTAATCACCTTCATTATAAAATATTGAGCTCTTTTTGTGTGAATATATACTTTAGGTTTTTATGATCTGTATATATACCACACTTCTCCCCATAGAGATAATTTTGCCAAATCTTCAAAGTGAATATCACTACAACCAATTCTAGATCATGCATTGGGTAGTTCTTCTCATGGATCTTTATTCAGTGAGAGGAATAGGCTATTACTTTGTTATATTTTATGAGTACAAAACCCGAGATCTTTTTAGATGCATCATTTTAGATCACAAATCCTTCCCCACCAGTGGGTAATGTGATAACTTTAAGGGTTGTTTTCATCAGAACCAACTGTTTTGTACTTTGATTACATGAATGTTCACTTATTATATATTGTTCATTGTTCTACATGACTATAATATAATAATTTCCTGGAATATTTGTTGCATTAATAAGGTCATAGCAGATCCCCGCTATGATGAGAATCTTGAAATGCTATAACAATATTCTTAAATAAAGTTCTGCGGTCGGATGACATACTATGATAGGACACATAGTATACAGATCGTCATGTGCGAGTACTTGTAAGAAGACAAGACTCTCTCTCATGGAGTTCGCACTTGGTAATCTCCAAGATGGGAGATTATGAGAACAGACCTGCCAGTAGTAATTCCGCATGTCTTGGTGTCATCGGATATTGCTATCTGCGAGCGTGTGTAATGGTCCTTAGACTAGAAGATTATCATTAACTCATGTCATGACTTGCGCACTTAGATTTACTGACGAAAACCTTCATGCCGACAGTTTGAAGGAAGTAGGGTACGTTGGGTGCATCACGAGTGACATGTTGTTAATGGATAAGTCAAGGAAGGATTTGTCCCTTCCATTTATGGAAGTTGATATCTCGGCCCTTTGATTGAAATAGAACTGTCGCATTAAATTCCATGGCCATGGTGTAAACGACGAGTTTATTTCAGGTAGTCAAAGAACGACAGATCAAGCATATAGGTTTATGAAACTGCCATGAAACCTGCTTGATGAGATATTTAGACAAAGGGATTAAATTACACAGTAAGCGTTCATATGAGGTGATACATCAATGCAGCGTCAACTTATTTCTCTTAGGTGCCTTGACTCGTTTCTAGATAGTAATCTTGGACTTTAGTCAAGCTCGCCTAATGCCAACGAGAAAGAGGCCTAGAGGGTCACACACTAAGTGTATCCAAGTATCTCAAGTTGAATAAATATTATTCCCGTACGTGGTTTAATAATTATTCAAGGAATCCTAAGTTGTTTTAAATAATGGAGTAAAAAATAAAATAAAACAAGTACACGCCGTGTATTATTAAATTTACACACCGTGTAGTTTTATTTTGGAAAGGAAATGAATAAATGAAAACAAGATATACACATCGTGTACATTTAATGTACACACTGTGTAGTTTTCAATGAAAAACAAGTACACGCCGTGTATTTATTATTACACTCTGTGTAGTTTTTTCAGTCGGGATTTTGAGGATATAATATTGTTTTATTAAATGATATTTATTATAATCAGCGTGAGCGCATGTCAAGGAATTAATTATTCGACATGGGGGATTTCAATAAAAGTTAATGAAATAAATAAAACGCGTAATGCGTTTATTTATTGTCATAACTCTACAACCTCAAACTCGATTATAAATATCCTCACAATCCCAACTCTTTTCCTGCACAAGATAATCGTTGTGCACAACATCTCTGGAGAATTCTTTCAAGGTCGAAAGAACCTCTTCCTACAAGAATGCTCTAAAGACCGAGAGAGATCCTCTTCCATCAGATCAAGACGATCTAAGGCATACAATGCAAGAAAAGGCTTCTCCACGCTAGCACCCGGAGAATCCTTTGGCGACATCCAGAGATACGAGGTACACGTGTGGATCACCGCTAGAGGGATTCTACACTTGGCTTCTGCAACGCAATGACGGATCACATCGACAACGTGATCGAGAACATCAACGAAGAAAGAACACCCAAAATGTATTTATTTATAATTAATTAAATTAATTATAATCAACCTGTAATGATCCTTGTTTGTGGTTCCAGGACAAACCATCTTCTTTGTCTTTTTCTATGATTCGATCTGTGGAGACTGGCGTTTATCGCCGTATTGATCCCGAATTGATCATTGATAATGACAAAAAGCCAAGTGGGCACATCCACCCATGCGCTTCTGCTACGCCCGGAACCTTCAAATGGTATCAGAGCAAGGTTACAATGTTGATTATAGTTATTTAATTTTCGTTGATAATTTACGCATTCATATTTGATTCAATTCGAAATAAATCGTTCTATAAATCTGAATTAACGAGATCTATTCTTCCTCCTTCGTTTCTCGATTCATATCACAGAAATGAACTTTTAATTTTAATTTTTGATTAAAATAAAAACGAGGAACTCATCCGAAGGAGTCGCTCTTTCTGTCTGTACAACACGGTATTACGCGGCGTGTAATTAAAACTACACGTCGTGTACTTAGGTTCAACGAACCGGCACTGGTCCGCCAAACCACGCCGTGTGAATTGATAATGCCTAAGTTTTAATCACGCCATGTTGACCAGAATTGAATGGTGCGTGGAAACCAAAATACACGGCATGTATGTTGGAGAAACACGTCGTGTAGTCCATTCCGACCCAGGTGAAACCGTGTACAAAGATAAGCCACGTACAGCGTACACGGGATCGCCAGGTCGGTTACCGCGTAACAAGGAAGTACACGCCGTGTATGATTCATCTACACACCGTGTACTCTAAAATTTGAAAAGTACAGAAAACACGCCAAATCCCCGGTGTGTACTTTGGATAAAGGGTGAAAAGAAAAATATACGTCGTTTAATTATAAAATACATGCCATGTACTTTCCAAAAATGGAATTTCACCAAGTTTTCTCTAATGTACAAAGACCCGTACAAGGAATATGGATGAGAAGAATCGCAAGGAAATTCAGAAAGGAATTTAAGATAAAGAATTGATTAATTATAAGATCATAATTAATTGAATTCGATCGCGTCTTATCTTAAATAAAAGAACGATTAAAAGAATTTGAATTCTAAATATGCGTAAATGTCGTTGCATACTATGGATAATCATGAGCTAGACCAAAGACCCTTTGTATGTGTATAGTTTCATTTAAATTTATTTAATTTAAATTTGTTGTCCTGCGAGCCTTCTTCCAATAAAATGTAGGGCCTGCGTGCCCATGGTTTCTTTAATGTAAACCCATGTAATGGAGGATCTCCCAAGCCAGAGGAGATGGTTCAAATCCTGAAGCCAAGGAGAAACCAATGCAAGAAGATACAAAGGTGGACAGGTGGGAGCTGCAAAACATGAACCATCAGGTTCAAGGTGTTTTCCCTAGGTCAGGGTTAGCTTATCAAAAATGCTAGATAAGCTAACCAAATAGAATCTCATGATCATGCCATCTTATTTTATTTCTGTCTGATTGCATGGTTTATTTATTATGTATGTGTTGTCGCGATCACATAATTAATAAAATGAACAAGCATGCAAAGATGGAATAAAATAAAAATCGTACTATGCGTAAACATTATAGGAACATGGTTAATCACTTAAGCAAGCATCACTTAATATTAACAAGCATGTGATAATGAAAAAATACGCATAAAGAATAAAATCCCTCAAATACCATATTAAGTCAGACCAAGCCTTCCGTTACTTGATTAAGGGTAAGACTCAATAAAACTATGTGTTTGACCAACCCTTGTTGGGACACTTACTTTTATAAAGGAATCCCTTATGAAAGGTTTCGGGTTGACTTAACCATATTACATCAAGAGAAGTAGCCCTTGCTAGACTTGATGTAATATTGGAGGCAAGAGTTGAGGAAATCCAAGTCAGGATTTCAGGATTGGGGAGTCCACTCAACAGATCAAGGAACTGTAAGCTCGCGGTTGGAAAAGACCTACCTACCTAAATACCTTCAAATAGCTTGATCAACCCTTTTTGGGGTTATGCGAAGGGAAATATGGATCCTTGCCACTAGAATGTCAAAGAAACTGGAAATTCCGAGTTCAATGGTGAGGGCTATTGGGACTTGATAAAATAGTGGGAGAATTAAATTTTTTATTATTTCTCATAAAAATGTAATCAAGAAAGTACTAATAAATCTGCTCTTTTAAATTATAGAATCAAGATTACAAACTCGTCAACCACTTTTTCTCTGAGATCAATTATGGATAAAGACAACATCCTCACCGGTAGTAACTTTCAGGAATGGTTTAGGCACCTTCGGGTTATCCTACGCCATGAATGAAATTTTTACGTGTTGGAGTCCTCACTTCCTGATTCCCCTGCCCTAGGGGCGAGTGATGAAGATTTTCTAGTCTATGATCAACATTTGAATGATGCACTCGATGTTCAATGTTTGATGTTATCATCAATGTCTAGTGAGCTCATGAAGTCTCATGAAGACATGGATGCCTATAGCATGATCGAGCATCTCCGTGGTCTATACCAGGAGAGAGAAAGATAGGAAAGGTTTGAGATCTCCAAGGCTCTATTTCAGAGCAATCTTGGAGAGGGTGCCCCAGTCGGGCCTCATGTAGTCAAGTTCATTGGCTACATTGAGCGCTTGGAGGTTCTAGGGTTTAAACTCTCCGAATAACTGGGTACCGATCTCATTCTTGCATCACTCCCCCAGAGCTTCTCAAAATTTGTTGTGAACTTCAATATGAACAACATTGAGAAGTCTTTGTCTGATCTTCTCATCCTCATTCGCCAAGTGGACACTGACATGAAGCGTGAAAATCCTTCTGTCCTCATGGTGAATAAAAGGAAAGGGAAGGCAAAGAGATTTAATCCCAAAGCTTCTTCAAGGCCTTCCAAGAAAAGGAAGATCAAAGGGGAGGCAAAGGAACAGGATGTTGTTTGTTTTTCATGTGGCAAGAAGGGCCACTGGAAGAAAAACTGCACCCAGCCAAGGAAGCAAGGGGAAGCTTCAGGTGTGTTTGTTATCGAATGAAATCTATCTTTTTCTACTAATTGGGTATTAGATACTGCTTGTGGTGATCACATCTGTATCCAAATACAGGAACCAAGTAGATTCAGGAAGATTGATCGAGGGGAGGTAGATCTACGAGCAGCCAACGGAGCCAGACTCACTGTTGTAGCTGTCGGAGACTACCACCTCACATTGCCTACTGGGATGGTCTTGGTTTTGAAAGGTTGTTATTGTGTTCCTTCTGTTACTAAAAACATTATTTCAGTATCCAGATTAGATACTGATGGATTCATATTCAATTTTGTAAATGAATGTTGCTACTTTTATAAAGATAGCATTTGTTTTGGTAGGGAACATTTATATAACGGCCTTTATGTGTTAGACTACACAAACCAAGTAATGGAAATTGATAACAAAGTTAATTCACATGACTCATACCACACCCAACTTTGGCATCACCGGCTAAGTCATGTCAATGAGAAACGTTTGACAAAATTACATCAAGATGGGTATTTATATTCTTTCGAACTAAAACCACTTGGTGTATGTCATGCGTGTCTAGAAGGCAAAATGACCAAAGCCCCATTTAGTGGGAAAGGTGAAAGAGCTAAAGATCTTCTAGAATTAGTTCACATAGATGTGTGTGGACTATTTCCAGTTGAATCAAGGGGTGGGTTCTTGTACTTCATAACTTTTACTAATGATTTTAGTATATATGGATATATCTATTTAATGAGGTATAAGTCAGATTCTTTTGATCGGTTCAAAGAATACAAGAATGAAGTTGAGAACCAGCTTGGTAAGAAGATTAAGAAACTCCGCTAAGACAGAGGAGGAGAATATCTTAACCAGGAATTCATTGATTTCTTAAGGGAGTTTGGGATTCTATCTCAACTCACTCCTCCTTATACACCGCAGTGGGATGGTGTAAGTGAAAGGAGGAACCGCACCCTGTTGGATATGGTGAGATCAATGATGAGTCATGCAAGTCTTCCATTATCCTTTTAGGGATATGAATTACAAACAGTAGCGCACATACTAAACCAAGTACCAACTAAATCGATAAATGGTATTCTATACGAGTTATGGAGTGGATGCAAAGCCATGTTATCGAATTTACATGTGTGGGGTAGCGAAGCATTTGTTAAGGCCTATTCATGTAACAAACTCGCGGCCCGAGACACAAAGTGTATCTTTATAGGATATCCCAAGGAAACAAGGGGATATTACCTATACAACCCCTTAGAAAAAAAGGTTACAGTGGCAAGACACGCCATATTCCTTGATAGGGATCACATCTCTAAAAGAGATAGTGGGAGCGAGATAGACTTTGATGAAGTTGAGGCTCAAGATACACATGAGTTGGTACAAGAACAGATTCCACAGAGCCCCGTGGAAGAACAATCTATTCCAGAGACACAAGAACTGCGTAGGAGCACGAGAGAGGTGAGAGAACCTGAATGATATGGTTTTCTTGTCACCGAGGATGGTGACTCATTATTGGTTGACAATGATGATCCTCTTACCTACAAGGAAGCAGTTGAAGTCACAGATGTTGCCAAGTGGCAAGAAGCCATGAATTTTGAAATGGATTCCATGTACCAAAACCAAGTCTAGATTTTGGTAGATCCTCCAATTGATGTAAAACCTATTGGTAATAAATGGGTATTCAAGAATAAACTAGACATGGAGGGGCAAGTCAGCACCTATAAGGCACGACTGGTTTCAAAAGGTTTTAGACAATGTCAAGGAATTGACTATGATGAAACCTTTTCACCGGTTGCGATGCTGAAATCTATCATAATCCTATTGGCCATTGTTGCTTACCATGACTATAAAATTTGGAAAATAGATGTCAAAACAGCTTTCCTTAATGGGAACCTCCAGGAAGATGTCTACATGACACAACCTGAAGGGTTTGTGACTCCAAAGGATGCCAACAAGGTATGCAAGTTGCAGAAATCCATTTATGGATTAAAGAAAGCATCAAGGTCATGGAAAATTCGTTTTGATGAAGTTGTTACAGAATTTGGCTTTGTTAAGAATGAATGTGATCCTTGTGTCTACAAAAGGTTTAGTGGAAGTGCAGTCGTTTTCCTAATAGTATATGTTGATGACATATTGCTAATTGGAAACAAAGTACCTATCTTATAGTCAGTTAAGGCATGGTTTCATAAATGCTTCTCCATGAAATACTTGGGCGAGGCGGCATATATTCTTGGGATCAAGATCTATTGTGATAGATCCAAGAGAATTCTGGGCCTGAGTCAAAGTACATACATTGACAAGATACTGAAGAGATTCAGTATGGAATAGTCCAAGAGGGGATTGTTGCCAGTGTCACATGGAATTCATCTTTCCAAGAAAATGTGTCCTCAGACACATGAGGAAAGAAAGAGGATGGTAATGATTCCTTACGCATCTGCGATTGGGTCAGTCATGTATGATATGCTATGTACAAGGCTAGATGTTTATTACGCATTAAGTGTGGTATGCATATATCAAGATGATCCAGAAGACCGCCATTGGATGGTAGTCAAGACTATCCTTAAGTATATGAGGTGTACTAAGGATATGTTCCTAGTTTATGGAGGAGATGAGGAACTAGTCATCAGAGGACATGTAGATGCTAGTTTCCAGACTGATCAAGATGATATGAAGTCGTAGACTGGATACATCTTCAGTTTGAATGGAGGTGCAGTGAGCTGGAAGAGCTCAAAACAAAGTGTGGTGGCAGATTCTACAGCGGAGTCCGAGTATATCACAGCTTCTGAGGCAGCTAAAGAAGCAGTATGTATGCGAAGCTTCGTCCAAGAGCTGGATGTTGTACCGAGCAGTAAAGATCCTATCACACTCTATTGTGATAATACTGCAGCGGTGGCACTTGCAAAAGAACTAAGGTCACATTAGTGGACAAAGCACATACTTCGGAAGTATCATCTCTTGAGGTATTTTTCTCAGAGAGGTGAAGTTGCAGTGAGCAGTATTTCCACAGAAGACAACGTGGCAGACCCATTGACTAAAGCCTTGAATCAGCAGAAACATGATCATCATGTGAGGTCTAGCGGACTAAAAGTCGTAGGCAGTTGGCTCTAGTCCAAGTGGGAGTTTTTAAGGGTTGGTGTCCTCAGAACCAACTGTTTTGTACTTTGATTACATGAATGTTCACTTATTATATATTATTCATTATTCTGCATGACTATAATATAATAATGTCCTGGAATATTTGTTTCATTAATAAGGTCATAGAAGATCCCCACTATGATGAGAACCTTGAAATGATATAACAATATTCTTAAATAAAGTTCTGCGGTTGGATGACATACTATGATAGGACACATAGTATACAGATCGTCATGTGCGAGTAATCGTAAGAAGACGAGACTCTCTCTCATGGAGTTCGCACTTGGTAATCTCCAAGATGGGAGATTATGAGAACAGACCCACCAGTAGTAATTTTGCATGTCTTGGTGTCATCGGATATTTCTATCTGCGAGCGTGTGTAATGGTCCTTAGACTAGAAGATTATCATTAACTCATGTCATGACTCGCGCACTTATATTTACTGACAAAAACCGTCACGCAGACAGTTGGTGGGAAGTAGGGTACGTTGGCTGCGTCATGAGTGACATGTTGTTAATGGATAAGTCAAGGAAGGATTTGTCCCTTCCATTTATGGAAGTTGATATCTCGGTCCTTTGATTAAAATAGAACTGTCGCATTAAATTCTATGGCCATGGTGTAAACGACGAGTTTATTTCAGGTAGTCAAAGAACGACAGATCAAGCATATAGGTTTATGACACTGCCATGAAACCTGCTTGATGAGATATCGAGACAAAGGGATTAAATTACACAGTAAGCGTTCGTATGAGGTGATACGTCAATGCGGCGTCAACTTCTTTCTCTTGGGTGCCTTGACCCGTTGCTAGACAGTAATCTTGGACTTTAGGCAAGCCCGCCTAATGCCAATGAGAAAGAGGCCTAGAGGGTCACACACTAAGTGTATCCAAGTATCTCAAGTTGAATAAAGATTATTCCTGTACGTGGTTTAATAATTATTCAAGGAAGCCTAAGTTGTTTTAAATGATGGAGGAAAAAATAAAATAAAACAAGTACACGCTGTGTATTATTAAATATACACACCGTGTAGTTTTATTTTGGAAAGGAAATGAATAAATGAAAACAAGATATACACGTCGTGTACATTTAATGTACACTGCGTGTAGTTTTCAATAAAAAACAAGTACACGCCATGTATTTATTATTACACGCCGTGTAGTTTTTCCAGTTGTGATTTTGAGGATATAATATCATTTTATTAAATGATATTTATTATAATCAGTGTGAGCGCATGTCAAGGAATTAGTTATTCTATATGGGGGTTTTCAATAAAATTTAATGAAATAAATAAAACACGTAACGCATTTATTTACTGTCATAACTCTACAACCTCAAACTCGATTATAAATATCCTCACAACCCCAACTCTTTTCCTACACAAGAGAATCATTGTGCACAACATCTCTGGAGAATTCTTTCAAGGTCAAAAGAACCTCTTCCTCCAAGAATGCTCTCAAGACCGAGAAAGATCCTCTTCCATCAGATCAAGACGATCTAAGGTAGAAAACACAAGCAAAGTCTTCTCCACGCTAGCACCCGGAGAATCATTTGGCGACGTCCAGAGATACGAGGTACACGTGTGGATCACCGCTAGAGGGAGTCTACACTTGGCTTCTGCAACGCAACAACAGATCACATCGACAACTTTATCAAGAACATCAACGAAGAAAGAACACCCAAAAGGTATTTCTTTATAATTAATTAAATTAACTATAATCAACTTGTAGCGATCCTTGTATGTGGTTCCATGAAAAACCATCTTCTTTGTCTTTTTCTGTGATTCGATCCATGGAGACTGGCATTTATCGTTGTATTGATCCCGAATTGATCATTGCTAATGACAAAAAGCCAAATGGGCACATCCACCCACGCGCTTCCACTGCGCCCGGAACCTTCAATAACATGTGTAATGATTAGTCTCTTCTTTAATTATTTAAATCTCTCTCTGTATTCATTAGTGTAGAGACCCAAAGCTTGACGTACATGGACATTAAATTACTTTTGCGGAATACTTAATACATAACAAAAGAAGACACCAAAGGACCGTAATAGTTTAGTGTCTTTGGAAACTCAGAACATAATCTTCTAATCGTGGTGAAAGATCTTCAACATCTCCCATAAAGATCTTCCCCTTTTTTTATTACCTAAAACCTTTATTTATATCCTGGGGAAAAGAAAACATATAAAGGGTGAGCTCAAATTATCATTAAGGGTAATCATGGAGAAAATAAAACAAACCATATACATTTGAACATAAAAACATGAACATAATGTTTAAACATCGAAATCTAGAGTAATGACATAAAACATGGTAATACGTAAGGCATAGATCATAATGGAACATCAATCATGATAAAATAGCTTGGAAATAAAACTTGTAATTGTGGAAAAAATTTAACCACGTGATATGATTTCCATAGTAGCCAAGGCATTACTTCCAAGACCATCTTAGTGGACAAAGTCCCTTACTGAACCGAGTTCACTCCTCATTCCAGTCTTGTATCACTAAATATGATTAACTTGTCGTTCCAACCATGTCTATATCATGAGATATAAATCTTTACCCAATGCATTAGAGGGAGATATAGGTCTCACTCATCTCATAAAGAAATCATTCTTACTTGTTCCACAACATGAACATAAATCATTCATCATTACCCAAAGTATAAAATGGGTTTCATAAACATCATCCCATCATAACATAATCCATACAAAAAAATGGATATCATTTCATCTTAAGAAAAGTGAAACCATGTAAATCATAGAGAAATTATACTTGAAACATACACATATGAAATAATGTCATCTTATATGGAAAATGGTTTTGATAAAACACTTGAAATTAATTCTTGAGGAAAATATCCTTTTTTCTTCAAAATCATTTTCTTTTCACAAAATTCCATGCAATTTTAAAAGAAAAGTATTTTTTTGAAAATAGTCATTAAATCTTGTAGAGTAAGCTTCATGAAAATAAGGCGTTATGAAACCGTAAAAATCTGTTCATGCCGTATAAGTTAAAATAAAATTCTTCTTGTACTTTTGCTGGAAAAGTAAAAAAGTACCTAGTATGGTAAACAAAAGAAAGATTCCTTCCATACGATGTAGTAAAAGTAAAAAGGGTAAAAATGACTTTAAACATACATGGAAGAAAAGTAAACATTTTATGAAAAAAATTTGAGAACATATGAACATGGATAATAAAAATAACCCTAGTAAATACTTATGAATAAACAATCTCATATAATAATGATATTGGAATAATTATCCCTTACTTTATGTCCAATTTCTTCCATATGTGTCCGAGACTTCTCTTCTTCGACGCACCTCTTTTAAGCTTCCTCATAAGGCACTAGAGTTGGTCTTTTGAGGAGACCAGAACCTCTATATTGTTTCTAGGTAAGTTTAGAAGGGAAATGGGCAGGGTTTGGACGATCTTGAAGGCTCAAAATTGTGTAAAGGGAAGAGGGAGGAGGTGCCCTTTTATAAGGAAGGAGAGGGTCACTTTAGGAAAAACATAAAATATTATTTTATAATAAAGTCATATTCGGTTTATAATAGCTCCAAATTGATTTATTTAGAAGATAAAGTGGGTATGGGTCTAAATCCTCTCAACCAATAGGTTTTAGACATGTTTAAGTTACTATTTTAACCTTATCATTTATATTTAACTCTAAGTTAAATAATTTAACTTTTACCGTGTCTTCTTGTTTTCTTACACTATATGGTTAATAAACTTACTATGACAAGCCAAACGAACCCCAAGTGGTTAATTATTAATATATATAACCTTATCTAAGTCATTTGGCCGAACCTTATATTTTTAGAAATAGAATAACAATTAATAATATAATATTTCTTTTAAAAACTATTTTATGTCAATTTTGACACTATTTGGTAATTGGTTTTTGTGAAAATAATAACAGTAGTATTAGTTCAAAAAAAGTTAATTGAATCAATACTAACATGTAATATTAATCTATAAAATTAGTTTAATTCATAAAAAGTCTCAAATTACATTTATTTGGGTATTTATAATATCAATTTGTTAATATTTCATTAATAAGGTATTTACTGTATCACCATTGTGTCATAAATAAATTAAATTATTTAATGTCTAAAAATTATAAATAAAATACCATTATGTAGGAAATCTTTTTATATTTCTAATTAATATTTATAGTTGAATTTATCTTATGTATAACCTTATATTAAAAAAAATTAGTTATTAAACATTGATTTTAACTATTTTAACTCTTCATTAAATAAAATAATAATAAATGTCCTAATCTAATCCAAGTGGACCTAAAAGGTAATATTTTATTCCTAAGGTTTTTTTATCAAATTACACTTATCCAATATAATTAGGACATGTTTTAGGGTAATAATAATGTCATTTTTACCCTTAATTACCCTATTTACTTTTAATAGTGGTAAATAAAAGTAAAAGTTACTATTCACTAAAAATTATTTTTATCTCATTGAACCACATTTTACTCCTTGATATTAACAGTGTCTCTCAGATTTTCAAAATTCCACTCACAGAAGCGGTAAAATTAAGTTTTATGTAAATTTTCAAATTCTCCTAGGAGATGGGTAAAAGACGGTGAAAAGTTCAATAAAATTTTTATATATCTAAAATTATTATAAAATGACTCAAATGAATTACATTGAACTTATATAGGTATTATGTATCAATTTTGACCTAAAATAAATTTAAATAAAATAAATAATTATTTAAATAAAAATTCAGTTTTTAAATAGTAACCTAGTGTTTTCACTATTCATCAAAAATTGAAAGTTTTCAGAAAAATACTAAAAATTCACCCTAGGCTAATTTCAACATTCTGAATCCAAAAATGAAGTCCATTTTGAAAGATAAAATTTATAAAATTTCAAAAAGTGGGTATTACTATTCATAACGGCTAGTTTATATAATATTTTAATAACATATCGTTGTTTAGTGAAACTCGGTATTGCATACAACACACGCTATCATGGAAGGTCGCGATTGCATGTAATGAAATCCAAGTCAGGGTTGTGTGTAGTGAAATATTCCTTTGTTGTTGTGTATAATAGAATCCAACCATATTTAATTTATACATTGAATATATATATATATATACACACTCAATGTTGCGTAGAATAACTTCTATCAAACAAACTTGAAATTGTGTGTAACACGATCCAATAATAGTGTTGTGTATACTGCAAGCTAATACAGTGTTGCGTATAGAGAAAGTTAATCTTGGTGTAGCATACAACACAAGACATCAAATAAATTAAAAAGAATACTTCTCATAAAATCTCAGGGTGTTACAATTAGTCCAGACAAACTTCACCCCCTTCTGAGTTATCTTGGTTAGTAGGATTGAAAATCATGAGAAGTTTCTCACAAATAAATGATAGTAGACAACTAATCCAAGGAAACTATGGATCTCCATCACATATATTGGTCCAGTTTATCCTTCAATTGCCTTTCTTTTCAAATGATCCATTGATATTCATTTGTTAGTGATAACATGCACTAGGATTATTAATTGCTCCATCCAAAACACGTATTTACTATACATAACATGTAAATTTTCCTTTTTTAATGTCTTTAGTACAAAATCCAAATGATCATCCTCTTTCTCCTTACTTTTGGAATAAATAAAATATTTTCTATAACAACTACCACAAATTTATTGAGTTAATCCCTATAAAATCTATTCATTAAGTCTATGAAGATAACTAGATAATTAGTGAGTCCAAATGAAATCACTATGAACTCATAGTGCACGTACCTTCTAATAAAATAAATCTTGAGGATATCCTCCTTATCCACATTTACTTGATAATATCCTAACCAGAGATCCACCTTAGAGAAGTTTTGGGATCCATGTAACTGATCGAGTAATTCATCAATCCATGGAAGAGGATAATTGTTCTTTATCATGATCTTATTGAGCTCAGGATAATCAACATAGAGGTGCATTGAACCATCCTTATTCTTGATGAAGAAGATCGGTACACCGCATGATAAAGCACTTAGGTGTATAAACCCTTTATCCATATTCCCCTATAGTTTCTTCTTCAGATCTTCAACTTCAAAAGTGGTCATTCTATATGAAGTCTTGTGTATTGGAAAATATTTGGGTATAATATCGATTAATAACTCAACCTCACGATTTGGAGTAATACTAAGAAATTCTTCAGGAAACACATCATCATATTCCCTTACAATGGTCATGTCATCAAGGGTGATATTTTCCCTATTATTAATCATTCGAGATAGATATACTTGCTCATAAAGAAATAATATCCATGTTTGAGATGATGATTCCAAATGAGATTCATCATCCTCCTTGAACTTGTATAGAATCAGAGGGGGATTCAAAATATGGATGGTAATTTCCTTCTCTCAGCAATTTATGTTGGCTCTATATAAGTAAAGTCAATCCATACACATAATCTCATTGAATTTCACTAAAGGGAGTATCACAAGGATCATTGAGAAGTTCATTCTATAAATATGGGTATGGTAGAAGTTATATACTTAGGATGAACCAATTACCACTTTTTTCTTTTTCTCATATAACTCCACTTCCATGTTTTTAGTTGGTGTTTGAATAGTTCTATTAAAATTGCTTGATATGAAAGAATCCATAGAACTAGAATCAAATAGTGTATTTTTTATACTTGAATGAATAACTAGAATTCTTGTTGCCACATAATTGTTGGGATCCACCTCAATAATTGTGATAGAATAATATCACCCTTTCTCTCTAGGCCTTGAAATTTGTTGTCATCTGTTATTATCGGCAACCCTTATCATAGTTCATTGATTATCATAGTATCCTTGTTCATTATAGTTGAAACATTAGATAGTGGGATGAGGGTTTACTGGAGCATTCCTTTATTCCATTACATTAGTGGGTTTCTCCTGTCAGTATTCTCTAGATAGTTGCTCTTCCTTCTCACACCTAAAGCATTTCCTTGTCCCCTTCAGGTAATTTCTGAGATGCTTCTTCCCGCACTTTTGACTAGTGGGATGTAGGATTTTCTTACCCCCCATATAATTTCTCTATCTCATTACCAGTATTAAAATCCATTATACACTTCCTATCTCTCGACCCATGAGAACAGTGAGATTCAGCGATCTCTATTTAGAATTTTAGGTCACATTAGATAATTTCCTCATAACTATCAAAGTCTCAAATAACCAAATCTTTTCATAGACATGACTTTATCCCACCAAATGGATTCATAATAATCATGGTTGAGTCTAAGGAAATACCTCTCTATTTTAAATTAGAGAATTTGAGGGAAATATTTATTAAAATACATTTTCCAGAATTATTTCCACTCCATTAATTTGATAAAGGCTTATGTTACATAAAGGTCTCAATCGTAACTTTCTATTTCTTAGGGGGGTGTGAGTTTTCACCCAAATTCAAGTTTCTATTCAAAACTTGATTTAATTAATTAAGTATTGTAATGAAGTTCATGATTCCTACTTGCAATGGGGTGGTTATCTCATTTGGGTGGTCATAAAATTGCCCATCACATTGGTTATTGACTCAATTCCTTCTATTTTCAGACATTAACTAAAATAAAGGGATAATTGGGGATGATAATTTTTAAACTATTAAACACAAAAAAAGTTAAAATATAAAAATTGAAGGGATAATGCACAAATGACATACATTCCTTAACCTATGAATTTCTAGGTTTCAATCTAAGTTATCCATGGTATATTTCCTAACACAAAATTTTATGGGCATTTTTATTTTCTTCATAGTGACTTGTAAAGAGCTTGTGAATTTACCAAATCATATCCCCTGGGAGTGTCAAACCAGGTGTGCATAAAAGAATCTTTATCTTAAACCAATCTATGATTAAGTTAATACCTGACCTTTTCATGGTTATTACCACTAGGTACAACTATTCCAGAGTCACATCCACTTATAGTGTCCATATAGGGATTTTGTTTCTTAGGAACCACTTACTATATAATTTACCATAGTTTTGAGGTGTTTTCTTATTCTTAGTATTATACTTAAGGTTTTGCTAATGTTTTTTAATAATTATCCCCAAAAATAACTAGACATTTCTCTAATACCAACTATGAAAACTCATATCTTTTATAAACCTTAAATCATGATTTATTACATAAAGACACATATAATACAATCCAAAAAGATTGAAATTCCTGATTTATTTGGGTAATTAAATAAATAACATAATAACTTGAAACAGGTATATAACAATATTATTTAAAACTCCTTAACATTCTCTTAAAATTCCATCGCTTTTCTAAAACTGCACGGGATAACCTGGGGACGTACATAAGAAATGTGTGATCTATAAAGCCAAGTAAGGGAATAATAAAAGAGTATTATGATGAAATCAATATATTTTATTCAGTATGAATATTAAGGTTACATAAAAGGAGTGAGAATAATAAACATTAACATCAAATCATGATATAAGATGATAATATCAAGGCAATATAGGAATGTGGAAACAACATAAAACATGACATCATAAGTATAAGTCTTGGATAACCACCGATACATCATAACATAGTATTATTAGGATAACATATCATTCACCATATATGGTATCACATGAGATAAAAACATTACCCAATTAATTGTAGGACAATATAATTTTGGGCCCACCCATCACATTCATATCATGTACATGCATTAGTGTGACACATAGATCACACAATATAAGAACATCTTTAATCAATTTTGATATCATGATTCAGTGTGAGTTACATACATGGAAGTCCCAAAATAATGAAGTATAGTTACATCTATGTGAAAACCCTTTATTAGAAATGGGGATGGGTATTCACATCATAAATGTTTGACATAGAAAAATCACAAGATAATTTCAGTAGCATAACGAGTGTTCATAAATATTCATGTAAGGGTTTAATGAAAATGAAAGGTGGTATCTCATTACTTGGAAAAAATAAGTACAATAAATATATTTTTTAAAACATATTCCAAAATAAAAAAAAATAAATCAAAAGGTCATAATGCAAAGAAAGTGCATGAATAAAGAGGAGGAATAGATAATCCCCTTACCTTGAGAGGGCACTTCTAAAAGCTTGGGAGGATCTTTTTAAGAGAATAATAACATCTTGATATGGATTTATAGAGTTATAGGGAGATTAACTTCATTATAAATGGTTTTTATTGAAATGGAGTGGGGTTTTCGGTGCTTATTTATAAAAAAAGATAAGGTAATTCTTTATTTGTTTCTAAACTTAAGTTTTGGACTCTATATAATAGAATAATCAAAACCGCAAACCTTCCCATGGTTTTTTCCCATGGTTTCTTGCAAATAAAATTTATTTTTAATATTTTATACGTCCAATAACCTAATATATTAAAACATTACCATTAGTGATGTTGAAGTTAGTCATGTTTATAAAGAATTGATTTTAAAACCTTAAAATACAATATAGGTTTTTGAGGATTCATTAATGGTTTATTAAATTAATAAAATAAATTAAAAACAAATTATTTTGAAGTTAAAATATATATTTTGTCGTTTATGCCCTTTATATCATTTATTACATCACTTTTGGGCTATTATGATGTCATAATATGTATCATATATTTATATCATATTTAATTTTTACCCAAAAATTTGATTGTCTCATAAAATTATGAAAAAAATAATCATTGGATAATTTCAACATGATGATTTCAAAAAAAAATTATTTTTAAAAAAATATTTTATTAATATGAGAATTTACAATTTTAAATAAAAATCCATATTTACTGGAAAATACTAGTTTCTACAATATTAACCACTTTCTAACACTTATAAAAACTACACTAGACTTCATTAAATTATATTACCATTTATATTTAAATAAATATTAATTAATTAGAATATTTTATTAAGATAAAATTTATTTAAAAAATTCTTGCATTTATCAAAAAAGTGCCTTAATTGAACCTATATATTTCCCAAAAATACAATTTTGATTTCTTCGTAACAAAATCTAATTTTATCAAACTTTTTATATAATAATTTAAAAATTAATAATAAAAATTGATAAATGTAATCATTATTTTACTAAAAATAAAGTATAAAAATTCATATTACTAGGTTCTAGATGTATATCCCCTTATTACACCATCGTACGCCCTAAGGGTAAGATGTACGATAGTGGTGCAAACTTGGGGTGGTTCGGTGAAAATGATCTAGGTCATGATCTCAATAAGATTTAAATTCTCTCATAAATGGTTTTTCTTGAGCTTTAGTTGTTGAATATCATCTTGGGCTTGGTCAATGGTAAATACCAGTGATGTTATCTCCCATGGAAGTTTTAATAAATGGGATTCATAGGGTATGGTCATACTAGTTAAGGTCATCACTTATTTTTTTATGCCAATTGGACTTTATCATGAACCTTAATATACTAATCTTAATGTTCATTGTATAATGACTATATTATCAATGGTTAATATTCTTAATAGTCTTTTAAATCTAACTGACTATATCTTATAACGGTCCAAAATAACCAAATTAATGCATGTGTTTTTTATAACTACATTAGATAATATGAAATTTATTCATTAAAAAATGTAATTTCATTTATAAAAGTTTTTTTGTTACAAATTAAACCATATAAAAGAAAAAATGGTATATGATATGAAATGTGTCTCAAGGAATTTAATTTTAGATAAAGAACCCTTACCTTGCATTCTCTCTTAGATAGACGTTCCCTAAACTCTTGTATAATAAACTAAGACTCATTAATCAGTTATTTTATAACCTTATTCATGTATATTTGTTTTTATATTAATCTTTTGTATTCATTTATTACATAATTATTAGTTATTTTTAGTTATTATTGACCATCAGTTGTTATTAGTTTCAATCATCCCTTGTTTAGTTTGGTATAATGGTTTTGGTCATCATTTCATGTTCATGAGTTAATCATATCCATAATAGTAAATTTACTAGAATATAAGTATCATAATGAATTTTGAAGTTCCAATTTAATTCCATGGGAGTTTCAATATGGTTCTTCAAGATGAAATCCATTATAATCTTACTTTAACAATTTTTAATGAATAAATGTTGGTATATTAATAATGAGATAAATATTAATATTAAAATTATATAAAAAACATTATTTACTTGTTAATATCATATCTTATTAGTATTTATATTTTAATAACCATCCGTGATAAGATTTTATAGCATCATTCATGTAGGTGGTTAAACTGACACGATCAAGAACATGTTATAATCAACATATGGATATGATTATGAAATGATTTTATTATAATATCATCATTCAAAAAGTATGATGATAGTATTTAGATGTTATTAAATAGATAAATAATAATTTATAGGATGATTATTAACAATATAAATGAAAAATATTGATAAAAATGTGTTACACACAAAGAAGAAGTAGTATCTTCTCTTGGAATCCTTCTTGGTTTTGAAGGAATTAGAGCATTCTCTTAAGACTATGAGTTAAAATATAACATCCCGTTACTTTTATTCAAGTAATATTCAACCCTTATTTTGATAATATTTTGTTTAGGTATTGTTATGGGTTGTCTCGGGAGAAATTTGGAGAATTTTGGAGGCCTTTAGGGCTGTGCATGGTTGACGCACAGTTAAGAAAAACTGTGCGGTTTGGTCCAAAAAAATGTGCACCCTTAGATATTTCTCTAGAGGGGGCACACTATTTTTTCAAACCATGCAGCCAGACCCTCCAAAAAGTGTGGCCCTATAAAA
The DNA here is from genome assembly GCA_963277665.1 of Viscum album. Lineage (NCBI taxonomy): Eukaryota > Viridiplantae > Streptophyta > Magnoliopsida > Santalales > Viscaceae > Viscum > Viscum album. The sequence goes on from OY728132.1 coordinate 498,941,967, forward strand.
GGGGGATTTTTCACGGTTCTCACATAGTTAATAAAACTATATGCTCACTAAGGATAAACTGTGCACCCTAGATAGTAGGCATCCATGGCTAGGGTGCATGATTTTTATAATCATGTTGTCCTCACCAAGAAACAGTGCACATGGGATTTAATTCCCCCTAAAATTTACTTTGAATTCCCAAAAACCCCCTTTTAAGATTCCTAACCTACCCATTTGATCCTAATATGATTTCCTTGTCTTTGAAGGCTCTCAAGAAGTTGTTTTGGATCCTCAAACCCCTTCTCTTAATAGATCGAAGCATGGTTGATCACGTTTAATCTCTTCTGGGAAAGTGGATCTTAAATCATGTGGTTTCCTCTTATCCTTCTTTACTCTCCTCTATATAGTTTGATATATCATCATGTAATTTATGGATCTAAACTCTATTTAATTGGATCATGATTCTAGTTTTTATTTCTTGGTCTCTGATGCCTTTGTTCTTCGTTGGCGGATCCCATTATGGGTGTTGATTTTTTATCTTTGATTAAAGTTATGTGGTTCCCTATTTTATTTCCCTATTATTTAAACCTTGAATTTCTTGATTAAATAGAAATTATTTTTAATTGATTTAAAAATATGTAATTGTGACGTTTTGATCCTTGATTTGAAATGGGTATAGAAATTGAGAAAAACCCCAATTTCAATGAAATTGAAATTATGGGATGGATTTATGGAAAATTATGGCATGATTTTGGAAATAATTTTGATTAAAATGATTTGATTTAATTATTAAGAAAAATTATTAAATTGAAAGATGTTTTTAAATGTCATGAAATGATGAAAACCTATGTGTTCATTTTGAAATGAGAAGGCATGTTGAAAACTGAAGTTGATCAATTGTATTTTAAAATGTTTTAAAATGATTAACTTTCAATTTGATTGATTTATTTATTAAATCACATGGGTTAATGTGTAGTTAGTAGGTGGTCTGGAAAATCATGATAAGATAATGACTCTATATCACTGGATTTATGATGAAAACACTAACTAAACCAAGTTCAGCATGTAATTTGATCTTAAGTGGGAGTGGATGTAATTTTCCCTTAAGTGGGAGTATATGACAATAATTTTTCCTTATGTGGAAGTGCCTATTGTGTTGTGATCTCTAATGAGATGTGTGATGATCTTATATCCAATAACTAACATAGTGCAGGGTGTTTGACTATGGTATTATGTGGTGTTTGTTTTGATATACATGTTGTTTATTTATGGAATTATTTTATTTAGTCCAACTTATTTATATAAACTATTTCATATAAAATTTTCATTTAATCCTATTTGAAATTTTTTTGATATACCTTCCATCTATTTGAATGAAAGCATTTTTTTAATATGAAATTGAAATTCCATGCCTATTTTTATTTAAATTGATAGCATGATTGGTTTATTTTTTTTGGAAATGATTATATAAAACTTGTTAAGACCCTACTGAGATTTATAGATCACAACCTACCTTTTCCTTCGGGTGTTTTTATATTTTCTTATGCCAGGTATGAGAAATGGAAAAAATGCCTCTTGGAGTTTGTGGATGTTCTTAATCCTTTAGACCATGGAGTGGGTTTGTTACTAGTGGATAGAAAGCACAACCGATTGTCTCCTATCGACCCTTCAAAGTTCTGGTGCTCTACTAATGTGTATAGCAACACTCGGGTCGAATCCTCGATGATAATACTTTTTAATAGTCGATTGTTTTTAGTTGATTGTATTCTGATTGGGGGGTTTCTTTGCAAATCTTAATTGAAATGATTTATTGATTAATATTTATTTAACAATTTTATAAACATTAGGGTGAGTTCATAATTAGGTAGTTAATCTTGTGATATCCTTAAGCCTTGCTTTATATTGCGTTAAATTAACACCCATGTCACAAGTTGACGTTGATTGGAATTCATAAGTGTTAAGGCTTTAATACAAGCCTTAAATTAACTAGGATTCTAATATCAATCAGTACTTGATTGAGGTAGTGTACTTATGGTTCCAATAATCCATGTAATCCATATGTTAAACAAAATATGTCATTAATCCATGACATGTTAAGTCCAATATATACAATGTTAAATTAAAGAATACTCATCGAGCAAAAGATCTCAATCGCTTAACATATCTAAATAATGACTCACCACAATGGTATATTTACTCATCCATTAATATGGTTATTAATCTGGTAATATATTTTTAAGGTGATGAATTATAAATAAAGTGAAAAGAACGGGATAAGAAAAAAGTAGTGTGTCGAACACACACACGATCATTGATGAGAGTTAAAAAAAAGACTTTCGATTGAATGAGGAAGTAAAATAAGGGAAGTGGTTTTAACTTGATTTAAAATATTTTAAGAAAATTAATATTAAACTAAAAAATTTGGATGATAATAAGATATATTTAAGAAGAAACTTTCATTAAAACAGAATTACAAAAAAAAGACTTACAAAATTACAAATGAAGAAAAGCACAAAAGTAAATGAAATCAAAGAGAGAAGGAAAGGTCTATCAAGGTAAAACTTTAGTATGTAAGGTCCTCTCAATCCTTTTTAAAGGATTTTTTCATGCCAATATGTGCTCCTCTTTTCTTAAATTCCAACTCTTGCAAGGTGAAGAGGGGGTGTATTTATAGCCCAAGGAGGTGAATTGTTTTCATTCCAAATCTTTGTCTCCACTTTCATCGCCAATTTTTCCATACAGACAGATCAATATAGAGATATATCCTTCTTAAAAGTTTTTTATAATAATTTTTTCCGACTACTACAAAAATTTTGAGGCATTTGGACTTATTGAGCAAAAGTTATGGCAGTTTTAGTAAACAATTATAAACTGTCCATTTCTATCCATCCTTTTTTGATGGCCGAAATGTAAATAGATTTTTGAATAGGAAGATGCCTTAAAATATGGATGATTTCTTCAAAAAAGTCTTCCTCCTATATCTCCTATTTCGCACTACAAAATATCAACTTGATTTGATGACTAGATCACGAGTAATGTCATGAATAGTGTTCGAATTTTAATTCCCATCTAGAATGGTGGGCTGGACTTCAAAGCATAATTTGGGATCCTTGTTATTGTATTTGGACCTTAAAATTTTTATCTACAATTCCTTTGTATAATCAAGAACATATGGTGGAGTTTCATAAAATTTGGGCTTCAGGATTTAGACCAGTAACTCAATCATCATGGCTGGTCCAATTTCTTCATAGATTCTTTGGGCCTTCTTATGAGGACCATATGACCCTTCAAAAGAAATAATTGGTCATTTATTCATTCTAATTAAATGTTTTAATTTGATTAATAAACCCTAAAAAATAGGAATCATTCAATTTGGATAATTATGGTGAGAGTTATTATTAAAACATTAAACAGACTTGAATCTAGATGAATTCAAATAGTGTTATAAAATTATATTTAATATTTAAACATTAATATTTCACACAAATTATGAACATTGTATATAAAATCAGTAAAGGTAATATATAATAAGTCATGAAAATATTAATAACATCAACTCCCCCATACTTAGTCTTGTGTATTTCCTCATGTGCAACAAATATAAAAACATGAAAAAATCATTTTTTCTCACCAACAAATATTAAATTTTTTTTCCCCAATCAGGGGAGGTTTAGACAATTTCACTCATCCATATTGAATTCCACCACAAGTTGTTACAGAAACAATGTTCCAAAAACAATTCATTTTTTCATGCTCAAATTAAGAAATTGAAAATGGTGGCACACAAAACTTACTCCTCTCAAGATGATAAAATTAATTTATAGAGCTTCACTCATTCACCAACCAAAAGTGAAAATCTTAGAGTTTGTAAGAGATCTAAACTTCCACTCCCTATCCTAAAGTTCTCAAAAATCAAGAGGTCTTTTTAGAGGTTTTTCTGTGACTATGGGACAGTAGGAATATGATATCCAAAAGATAGGAAAATGGGGGTAAAACACCAACATGGAAAAAGCAATGCACTTTTTTTTAAATGAAACATGGAAAGAAATGAAAACACATATTTATGAGGGAATGAAAATTTGAAATAAGACACAAAATAGGAAGGAAGTTTAAGTGGATTAGAATATGAAATATTTACAAACCATGAAACTTCTCCCAATGACATAAGTGTTCATTTTTTCCTTTTTTCTCTTTTTTTTTCTTTTTTTTTTGTTTATGATTTTTTTTTGAACACTTGTCAATAACATTTACAAAATTACATAAATGTAAGTAAATTCCCCAAAACTTTCTAAATAACAACCTCTCCCCCACACCAAAATGGATTCTTTCCCTTAATCATATGATAACATGTTTAAAATCAATAAAATGGCACCCAAAAATGAATTACATTCCCCCCTCTCTTAAATTTCAATAAATAATGCAATATAAATCCATGTAGATATTGGGTGGGATAAGGTATTGGGCTTGTAATGTGGCTATCTAATAAAAGTTTTTCATAGGATAGAATGGGATTTCAAAAGGAGGATTAATGTATGGTTAATGGGAGGTTATTTGGATATTATAATTCTCATGTGGTTCAGAAAATGCCTCTATCATATTAATGCACACTAAAGTAGGAAATTCAGATCGAATGTCCAAAAACTAAAGACTTGAAAATGGGGGTAAAAAATATACATTTTAAAAATATGGCCATAGGTGGCCATGGCATGAAATCAAATGTTGTTCCTCACAGGTGGGGAAAATCATTTTCCAAATCAAAAATTGAGCATTCCAAATTTGTTGGTTTTGACACAATATTATTTATCCAAATATATTATGAAAACATGAGATTTTTTAGATGAAACCAGGTCTTTTGAATCCCCAAAATGGATGGACAAAATGTGAAAATTGGAAGGTGAGTAAGCATGAATCTTGTTTTTTTATATTTTTGTGTTATGATTTTTTTAAGTTTTTTAGGGGTTTTTTTATTTTTTAATAAAGACACACCCACACAAAATAGGAAGATAAAAAGAAAAGGGTTTGATAAAGAAAGTGGTAAAAAAATGAAATAGAGGGGAATAATAAGAAAGATGGAGAGAGAGGAAGATATAGAGAGAGAGTTAAAGGGAAAGAGGTTCCCCCTGGTTTGGATTTGGTGGGTCGTCGTCTCCATCCAGTGGTGGGTCTATTGTGGATCTGATGGAATTTGATGTTGTTCCAGGATTATGTTTCCTCTCATGGTGATTCTTTAACTGATGTCCATTAACCATGAATGTCCTTTTGGAATATGGGTCTTAGACTTGCACTGCACCAAATGGGTAAACATTAGTAATAACAAAAGGACTTTCCCATCGAGAATTAAGCTTACCTGGGTGAAGATGAAATCAAGAATTGAAGAGAATTACCTTTTCAACTTCATGAAATACCTTTCTCAAGATGTGTTTATCATGGAGTGCCTTGGATTTTTCTTTGTAGAGATTAGAATTCTCATAGGAATCAAGTCGAAGATCCTCCAGTTCAGCCAATTGCAACAATATTTCTTCACCATATTTTTCACAATCAAAATTACAGTTTTTCACAGCCCAAAAAAACTTATGTTGGATTTCAACTATAAAATGACATGCTTTACCAAAAACTAGCCTAAAATGAGACATCCCAATGGGTGTTTTATAGGCAGTTCGATAATCCCAAAGTGTTTCACCAAGTCTTTCAAATCAGTCTTTTATGGTGGGATTAACAATTCTTTCAAGCACTCTTTTGACTTCTCTATTAGAAAGTTCAGCCATGCCATTTGTTTGGGGGTGATATAAATTTGAAGTTTTATGTACAACGCAATTATTTTTCAAAATATATTCCATGGTTCTATTACAAAAATGGGTTCCTAAGTCACTGATCAAGGCACGTGGTGTGCTAAATCGGTGGAAGATGTGTGTCTTTAGAAACTCACTAATAGTATGTGAATTATCCTTTCAATTGGGTTTGGCCTCAACCCACCTAGAAACATAAACAACTGTAATAAGAATGTATGAGAATCCATTGGAAGGGTGGAATGGTCCCATGAAATTGATGCCCCAAACATCAAAGATATCATAGAAAATTAATGGATTTTGGGGCATTTCATTTCTCTTTGAAATTCTTCCAAACCTTTGGAAAGTGGGACATGATTGAAAAAACTCATGTGAGTCCTTGAAAAGTGAAGTTCAGAAGAATCCAGTGTCTAGGAACTTTCAGGAGGTCCTTTCTGGTCCAAAGTGGTTACCACCAGGCATTGAGTGACATAATTCTAAGATGGAAGAATGTTAATTTTCATCAACACATATCTTAATTACCATGTCTTCCCCAGTTTCCCAAAGTTTATTTTCTTCCCAAAATAGTATTTTTAATCACTTTTCAACTTCATTTTTTGTTCTTTTGAAAAAAAATCAGGAAAAACACTAGAAACCAATTAATTTACAGTTGATGCATACCATGGTATTTTTGGAGTGAGAGATGAAAGCTGCTCAGTTGGAAATTCTGGATCAATTATTTCAAAATAAGAAGAATTAGAAATTCTACTCAAGTGATCAGCCACAGGGTTTTCTTTTCCTGGTCTATCTTTGATTCCAAGTTCAAACTATTAGAGCATTAGGATCCATCTTATTAGCCTCGGTTTGGAATCACTTTTCTTGAGTAAGAACTTTATAGAAGAATGTTCTGTGAAGATGATTATTTTGGCACCTAAGAGATAAGGCCGGAATTTATCTAAGGCAAAAACCACTGCTAAAAGTTCCTTTTCAGTGACAGTGTATTGATATTGAGTTTCATCCAATGTTTTTGTGGCATAATAGATGACATGAGTAATATTTTCTCTTCTTTGACCAAGAACATCCCCAACGGGTCAATTAGAAGCATCACACATCAATTCAAAGGGTAAGTTCCAATATAGGGGTTGGATTATCAGGGTATATGTAAGAGAAGTTTTGAGTTCAATGAAGCCTCTATTGAAAACCTCATCAAAATGGAAAGTGACATCATTTTGGAGCAACTGATTGAGTGGTAGGGATATTCTACTAAATTTATGGATGAATCGCTGATAGAAACCGACATGACCGAGGAATGAACGGATGTATCGAATAGTGGTGGGTTCAGGAAGTGATTGGATCACTTCAATTTTGGTAGGATCAACTTCAATACCCTCTTTTGAAACTATGTTCCCTAGAACAATCCCATTTTCAACCATGAAGTGACATTTTTTAAAATTTAACATAATGTTACACTTGACACACTTTTGAAGGACTGAAGAGAGTGAATGCAAGCACGATTCAAATGACTCACCATAAATGGTAAATTCATCCATTAAGACTTCTATGTAGTGTTCAATGAATTCAGAAAAGATATTCATCATACACATATGGAATGTTGCAGGAGCATTTCAAATTCCAAAAGGCATTCTTCTATATGCATAAATTCCAAAGGGGCAAGTGAAAGTAGTCTTTTATTGGTCCTGAGGTACAATTGGGATTTGAAAGTAGCTAGTGTATCTATCAAGAAAGTAATATTGTGACTTTTCGGCTAATATTTCTAGAATTTGATCAAGGAATGGAAGAGAGTGGTGATGTTTTCATGTTTCAACGTTCCATTTTCAGTAATCAATGCACACGCACCATTTGTTTTTCACTCGAGTTGGGACCACCTCACCATGTTCATATGTGACAAAAATTATCCCACCTTTCTTAGGTACAACTTGAATTGGACTAACCCATTCACTATCGGAAATTGGGCAGATAATACCAGTTTGAAGAAGCTTGGTGATCTCTTCCCTAACTACCTCAAGTATGAGTGGATTGAGTCTTCTTTGTGGTTGTCTAATTGGTTTGTATGATTCCTTAAGATGGATATGATGCATGAAAAGAGCAGGGTTGATTCTTGGTATGTCATCTAGGGTCCAACCTAAGGCCTTTTGTTTTCTTCTAACACTTGAACAAGTTTGGAATCCTCAGTTTCAGTAAGTGAAGCGAAGATAATGATAGGATAAGAGTGATAATGTAAAATTAATGTATATTTCAGGTGTTCGAGAAGATGTTTTAGATCAGTATCATCTCTCATTTGTCGGTTAGACAACTTGGGAATGGAGGAAGAGCTTTCAGTTGCTTCAGATTCATTTTCCTTAATACTTTCCAAGGTGGAGTAGTAGAGATCAGAGTTGATGTGGGATTCAAGAGAGTTTTCAAGATCCTCTAGATTGATAGAGTCTATGAATGAAAGGTCCGCATAAACTTCACCATTTATGACTTGGTTAATCATGGTGTGTATTTCACAAAATCCTTTATCATTATAACATGAAGAACATGATGGATTGGGGTTCAATTGACTCTCAGAAGTGTACTCAGAATCATGGATTGAGAATGTAGAGTGATCCTCATATGGGTATCGCATGGCTTGGAAAATGTTGAACTTGACCAGTTGGTCACCAAATTCCATGGATAAGATGCCTAAATGGACATCAATCTTGGTTCTTATTATCATTTGAAGTAGCCTTCCTAGAATTAGGGGAGATAGAGAAGAGTTCATCTCACCTTCCATGTTAATGACATAAAAATCAGCAGGGAAGACAAGATCATTGACACGAATAAGGATATCCTCAATTATTCCCTCAAGACTAGTTGTGCTTCGATTAGCTAACTGAATGACAACACTCGTTGGATGTAAGGGACCAAGAACAAGGTTGGAGAAGATGGATTTGGGCATGACATTAATTGAGGCTCCTAGGTCTATGAGTGCATCATCAAAGTTGAAACTTCTAATTTGTCATGGAACTGTAAAGGTCCCTGGATCTTTTCACTTTATGGGAATAGACAGCTGGGTGGAAACATTTTCGAAGGTCCTAAGTTACCTCTTGTGGGTGCACAATTCCTTAAGAAACTTTTCATACTTAGGGATTTGTTTTATGGCATCTAAGAGGGGAATGTTGACTTTAACACGTCTAAACATGTCAATCATTTTAGGATCGGGTTCAAATGTCTTATTTGGCTTAGAACTGGCTTGAGGAAAAGGAATTGGGCTCCTAAGTGGAATGGAAGGAGGAGAGGGAATGGATTCAGATTCCTTTTCAAGTTTCTTTTTCTTTTCATTTTCTAAGTCAACATTTAAAGGGGGGTTGGAGGACTTATCTTGAGGCATAGCAATTTGCTTCCCTGGTCTAAGTGAAATTGCACTTACATTACCCTCGTGGTTGGGTAATGGTTGAGCTAGGATTTGGGAAGAATTTGATTATTGTTGTTGGCTTAGGTGTGAATCAAGTTGACCAATTTGTGTTTCAATGTTCTTGAGGCTAGAATGAGTGAAGGAGGAAAGATCTTCTACAGCGCTTTCTCATGGTTTCTTGGAAGAAGAGGCTTGTCCCGGATTGGGATTAACTTGATTTTGTTTCTTGGGAGAGAGATTTTATTGGTTTGGGAATTGGGAAGGCTCACTAGGATAGTGGAATCCAGGAGGAGTAAGAGGAGGATTGATCCTTTGAGGTTTAGGAACAAAAGGGTAAGGTTGATGGAAGTTACCGCCACCTTGACCATATTGGAATTGGTTTGGATTTTGAGGAGGGAATTGAGGGGGATGAGATATGGGATTACCATACCTCAAGTTAGGGTTATATATAGAATATAAGGGCTCAAAATGGGGTTGGTTGAAGTTTTTAATGAACTAACCTGATTATTGAGGGTTGGTATTCCTCTAAGAATATGTTGCATTAAGCTCCATTGGTTTGGATGAATCAGATGGATCCTCTTGAAGTTGTGGACATGTGTCAGTTGGATGAGATGGGGAGCTATAGATTCTATAGTTCTTGATAGTTCCAAGGAACAGAGATTGTGGAGAAGATGAGGTCGGGGCTTTGGATTCCATAGCTAGTTGTCGCACAAGACCTGTAAGTTCACTCATCCACTTTGTCGTCTTATTTGGATCTATAGATTGACTATCTTGGGTTTGTTTGACTTGAGCATGTGCTCGAGTATGTAATTTTTGTGTGTTTGCAGCTATGTTACTTATGAGATCTCTTGCAGCTGTGGGAGTTTTATCAACAAGAGCATCACCACTTGCGGAATCAATGAGGGTTCTCCCCATAGCCAATAACGCATCATAGAAGTATTGAATCAAGAGTTGATCAGGGATTTAGTGGTGTGGGTAGTTTGAAACAAGATTTTTGAACCTCTCCCAGTACTTATGGAGTGATTCATTTGGGAATTGATGAATACCACTTATTTCCTTTCGGATATAAGAAGTATGAGAAGCAGGAAAGAATTTCTCTAAGAAGAGTCACTTCATGTCATTCCATGTGGTTATGGAACCAGGAGGGAGGTAGTAGAGTCATGACTTGAAGAATTAATCTAAGGAAAAAATGGAATTATCTAAGTTTGATTTGTTCCTCAGAAACCCCTTGAGGTTTCATGGTAGAGTATACCACTTGGAACTCTTTAAGGTTGAGATGTGGATCCTCACCGGCTAGCCCGTGAAAATGAGGGAGAAGATGAATCAAACCTAATTTGAGTTCAAAGTCAGCCTCTATGTTTGGATATTTAATACCAAGGGGTTGGTAATTCATATCAGGGGTAGTGATTTCTTTAAGTGTTTGTTCCCTAGGATTATCCATATCTAATTCAATTGGTTGTACAATGATAGATTCTTGAATGAGTTGATTATCTCTTATGTTCCTCCTACGTTGGAGAATTGTTCACTCAATTTCAAGGTCAAACAAATCTGAGGTATTTTTTGGGAAGCTACAGTGAATTTAGAGAGATTTTGGAAGAAAGATGAAGATAGGTTTTTCTTTGTGTTTTTTCATTTATGATTTTTATGAGAATGTGGGTTTTTCTTTGTGTTTTTTTTCAAATTTTATTATTATTTTTTTGTGTTTTTACAACAAACAGAAACTAATGACTAATTAATTGAACCATCCCTAGGAATGACACCATTTAAAAGTTTGTAATATTGTCACCTATCGATCGTTCAAAGTTTCAGTGCTCTTCTAATGCGTATAGCAGCACTCAGGTCGAATCCTCGGTGATGATACTTTTTAATAGCCGATTGTTTTTAGTTGATTGTATTTTGATTGGGGGGTTTTTTTGTAGAGATTAATTGAAATGATTGATTGATTAATATTGATTTAAAAATTTGATAAACATTAGGGTGAGGTAATCATTAGGTAGTTAATCTTTTGAAATCCTTGAGCCTTGCTTTATATTCCATTAAATTAACACCCATGTCACAAGTTGATGTTGATTGGAATTCCTAAGTGTTAACGATTTAATAAAATCCTTAAATTAACTAGGATTCTAATCTCAATCAGTACTTTATTGTGTTAGTGTACTTATGGTTCCAATAATCCATTTAATCTATACATTAAACAAAATATTTCATTAATCCATGACATGTTAAGTCTAACATACACAATGTTAAATTAAAGAATACTCATCGAGAAAAATCTCTCAATCGCTTAAAATCTCTAAATAATGACTCACCCCAATGGTAGATTTACTCATCTGTTAATATGGTTATTAATCTTGTAATATATGTTTAAGGTGATTAATTATAAATAAAGTAAAAAGAACAGGATAAGAAAAGAGTAGTGTGTCGAACACACACACGATCATTGAAGAGAGTTAAAAAAAGACTTTTGATTGAATGAGGAAGAAAAATAAGGGAAGGGGTTTTAAATTTATTTAAACCATTTTAAGAACATTAATATTAAGCTACATAATGTGGATGAGAATAAGAGATATTGAAGAAGAAACTTTCATTAAAACAGAATTACAAAAAAAGACTTACAAGATTACAAATGAAGAAAAGCACAAAAGTAAATGAAATCAAAGAGAGAAGGAAAGGTCTCTCAAGTGAAAACTTGAGTATGGAAGGTCATACCAAGACTTTTTAAAGTCTGTTGTAGTTCCAATATATTCTCCTCTCTTCTGAAATTCCAATTCTTTCAAGGTGAGGAGGGGGTGTATTTATAGCCCAAGAAGGTGGACTGTTTGCATTCCAAATCTACCCCTCCACTTGCATCGCCAATTTGGCCATCCAAACAGCTGAATCTCTAGATATTTCCTTCTTAAAAGTTTTGGATAATAATTTTTTCCGACTACTATAAAATTTTTGAGACATTTGTACTTAGTGACCAAAAGTTATGGCGGTTTTAGTAAACAATTATAAACTATCCATTTCTATCCATCCTTTTTAGATGGCCGAAATGTGAATGGATTTTTGAATAGTAAGATGCCTTCAAATCCGGATGATTTATTCAAAAAAGTAGGCCACCTATATCTCCTCTTTCACACTACAAAATCTCAACTTTAGTTGATGACTAGATCATGAGTAATGTCATGAATAGTGTCCAAATTTTAATTCCGATCCAAAATTGTGGTCTGGACTTCAAAGCATCATTTGGGATCCTTATTCTTGTATTTGGACCTTAAATTTTTTATACATGATTCATTTTTATAATAACGAACATATGGTGGAGTTTAATAAAATTTGGGCTTCGGGATTTAGACCAGTAACTCAATCATTATGTCTGGTCCAGTTTCTTCACAGATTCTTTGGGCCTTCTTGTGAGGACTATATGAACCTTCAAATGAAATAATTATACATTTATTACTTCTAATGAAATGTTGTAATTTGATTAAGGAGCCCTAAAAAATAGGAATCACTTAATTTGTATAATTAGGGTTAGAGTTATTATTAAAACATTAAACAGACTTGAATCTGGATGAATTCAAATAGTACTCTAAAATTATATTTAATATTTAAACATTAATATTTCACACAAATTATGCACATTTCATATAAAATCAGTAAATTGAGTATATAATAAGTCATGAAAATATTAATAACATCATGGATCTATTTACATAATGGGATGATGTTTCCTTTAGGATGTTTGAGTTTTATCTTTCTAGTTGTTGAGTACTTTGATGATGTACTGCTTTGGTTTTTTTTTATATCTATTTGGTTTCTATTACTTTCTCCCTTTTAAGTGTTGAGAATACTGACTTGTAATATTTTATCTTCCAATTTTTTATGAAAAAACTATTCCTTCTTTATTCTTGTATGGTTCCAGGTTCTAGTCAGAAACCCGCGGGGATCAAGAATGCCCTTCGGGCCATTTCAGATATAGATCAATTATCAAGGTACTAGGGAATCCAAGATAGTTTGTGATAAAGTGGTATCAGAGGTAGGTTTAGAATCATTCTTTGATTTCAGTATGTGGTTTGGGGTGTCTTATTGGGAATTAGGATGTAATTACAAGTAATTTTCTATCCAAATCACATCGTAACGAGCCTTAAGTCACCATGGGTGGGTTGGGAAAGGTGTCTTGATGAATAATTTGATCTCATTCTAGTATCTTCCCTAATTTTTATTTGGATAGGTTGAAAACCAAATATTTATATCTTATATTAAGGGATTGAAATTACCATTTCTCTTGTTTTACTTTTTGATCTGAGTAATCTTCTGATGTCATCAGTGTGTGTATTGATATTGCGTAGCATCATGACACTAAGAATACATTTGAATAGGCTCCAGGAGGAAGCTACTGGTGAAACACAGTGAAAGGATCCTCCCATGGACCATAATCTTGTTGAGATTTTTTTGTGTGTTTTCCAAGGTCTAGGATATTCACCTGCACCCATTCCCATTTAGGCTCCATTTTTGTAACCTCAAAGGGATGAATCTCAAAATCTTTTTCAAGAGTTACTTCCCCAGAATCTACTAAAATTACAGCTCTAATGATCCTTTAGATTCTGAGGATTGGTTGATAAAGATAAAGTTTCTATTTTATTTTTTTGTAAATTCATGATTTGATTAAGGTGAAATGTTCTACCTTCAAGCTGGAAGGGCCTAGAAAGAAATAGAGGGATTCGATGGTAATGGAAAATAATCATGAGGGTTTTGAGTGGAAGGAATTTATATTTCTTTTCACTGATTAGATCTATCCATAATCCATAGTGCGAGCTAAGGCTATGGAATTTTTCGACCTCTAACAGTGTCATGACCCGTCCTAGCAGGGCCCATGCCACAACTCCTCAAGCCCACCTCCAATAGGTCAAGGGATGGTGACTAGCACTAAGTAGGTATATCACAAATATGGGAGGCATTTCCTATGTACCTATATGCACACACACATCTCCAAGCCTAAAAAATTTTGAAATGTAAAAACCACTAAAAAACAAATGCACGCATACCACTATATCCCAACTAGAGTATGGAAGGAAAGTATAGTATAGTAAAGTAAACTGGGATAGAATAAAATCCCACTAAGAAGAAGTCTATAACCACAAGTCCAACCTGTAAGAAGAGGTATTGGGACTGCTATCTGTAGTTGTAGTAACACCTCAGTATGCCTAATATCACAAGGCACCATCTGGTCCTGGTCCGCCTAGGACTCCATAAAAATGTCGCTCATCTGCATAAGAAACAACATGTGTGGGAAAAGCCCGTGTAGGGGTGAGTGTAAAAATACTTAGTAGGACACCCTGAAACCAAAAAGTAATACACAAAAGAAAGTACAGTCAGCTCTATACAATATATGTCTAAAACATATATAATAAGAATATCCAAATATACTCAGTCCAAGACATGCAGTTTGGAGGTAAGTCACAACTACCACATACCAATGCTAGGGATTTAGTTCAAAGATTCCATGAATCACTCATCCATTATAACACACTTCTGAGTCTAATAGAACTGATGACGTCCGTTCGAGAATTAATGTTCATCAGGAACCATCATGAGAGAGAGATATGTTGATATATCTGAAGAGAATACGATACGATACCACATATGAGGATCACAGCTAGGACTATGGGGTGATACCAATACCTCCATCTAGATTAACCTGCTAAGTAGAGGATCGATTCTTAGTGAAATTGGTCATGGAAATACCAAGTACTCTACCAAAGGCACAAATAATGAATAGAGGATCCTATGTTGGGACTCTCGGGGGATTTCAATGACTCTATTCAGGAAGTCCTGTTGAAGGGATCATACTCCTGTGAGTAGAAAATGATACCCATCAACCTTCAGGGAAGTGATAAAGGGAATGAAACATAATGAAACTTGTCTAAGGTATGGTGGAAAAGATATCCAACCCATGTAGAAAGGTATAAATGGAATTTATTAGGGTCACACATCATGTTCCTTGACCCTAGGTATTGCCTGTGTACAACGACCCATGTCATTCCAATTGTGTCGTGTAAAAGATGGGTACGCGATGTGTAAAAGAAGTCACGTGCCATTTCCTTCCATCTGGGGTCCACCCATGTACTCCGGCCATGTGCTAGTACATGGTGTCAACCCATGTGTCTCTTCCCATGTACCAGTACATGGGGTAGTCCATGTACTTGGTCTAAGTCAAGTTGTGTGGTGGGGTACGTTCTATGTAGGCAACCCGTGTACTTCACCCCATGTTCATGTATCTCCTGAGATACATGCTAAGTATATGGGAAGGTCATACACATTGTGTTATAGGTTCACACGTCATGAAACATTTAACTATCTCTCAAAACCCTATCCACCACTCAGTGAGGTCCATACGCCATGTAACCACATGTTACATGCCATGTTCATTGGAATTTTCTAGAATCCTACATTCTTCCTCTGCACACCTCATCTGATGATCTGGATCTCATTTTGGTGATCCTTTCGCCTTGAAACTTTAGATCATAGGTCATTTCATCAACATAACACCGAATTGAGGTGTTTTGGGCCTTCAATTGGCTCATAAAACCACTTTAAATCCATTAGACAAAAATTGCTTGAAGAACGATATCTCCTGAATCATTCTGATTCATTCATCATCGTTGTCATCACACCTCCATTAGGTCGTATTAGTGTTGGATCTTCAATTTCATATTTTTTCACCAAGAAACGAAGTTTCAGCGATTGATTCATTCATAACCCCATGAAGAACGAATAACACACGTGGAAATAGTGAGGTAGAAAAGCACATGGAACAAATTTGAGGAATGAACCTCAACCATTATTTTTTCTAACATCGATTCATTCCCATAAGAATGATCAATAATCAAAACAAAATAATAATCAACCCCATAAATCCATCAATTAAAACCCATCCTATAAGAATGATCGAACCATGGATCAACTTGTTCATTGGTTGGTCCATGTTCATCTTTAAATCTAAGAATGGGAAAAGTAAATCCAAATAATGCATCCTACCTGGGAATTGGATTATTCTTTGTTGAAGACCGATTGCTCTTGGTGAATCCCATCAAGAATGATTCTCAATACAAGTCTCTGTCATGGCCGATGAGATAATTCTCTAGGATTTCTCTCCATATCCTTTAGGGAATTCCAGGGTTATGAGCCTAACCCTGGACCCCTGCCTAAAGGCTTCATTAAAAATAAAAAGCATTGCATCGTCATTGCATTGATGAAATGGTAAAATAAAATAAATTCAAAATTTATTTTATTCATTAAAAATTCCTGAAACTACTTTTCACAGCTGACCTATGTCGGCCGATGTTAGGCCTTGCCTAGGGTAAAACCGCTTATCTGAAATCAACGGTTCCCTCAGATTTTTGATCTGATCACTCATTTATAAGTTATTCTACTTTTTTAGGAAAACTTTGTGCACATGTTATTTAATATTTAAATATTTTTTTCAAGAAATTATTCTGGGCACACCGGGCCTTGGAATTTCACTCTTTCTTAGTGCTTGGTCTCAAAATTAATCTATATAATATTTAAAAATAATATATAGAAAAATATAGGACATTATATTCTCCCCACCTTGGGGATTTACATCCCCAAAAAGCCAAAACAAAGGCTGATCAAAAATATGTGGGTATTGAGCACATATCTAAGCCTCCTTCTCCCAAGTTCTCTCCTAAAGATTCTCATGTTGCCACCGGATACACACAAAAATAATCTCTCTCCCATGAAAGATCTTCTCCAACCAATCCTCGATCTCCACTGGGTACTCAACAAAAGTTTCTCCATCCTCGATGTCCATATCGCCCCATTCAATGATGTGCAATGGGTCATGCACATACCTCCTCAGCTACGACACGTGGAATAAATAATGTACCCAGTCTAACTATGGATGTAGAGTTAAGTGGTACACCACCTTTCCAACTCTACACAGTATCTAAAAAGGTTCAATAAACCTTAAAGATAACTTGTCTCCCCAGCCAAATCTTTATAATACTCATCGAGGTGAAACCCATAGGAATACATGGTCTCCTTCCTCTAACTCCAAAGGCCTCCTCCACCTCTAATAATAAGAATTTTGATGGCTCTGGGTAGTCTTCATCCACTTCTGGATGATCTATACCTTTTCTGTTGTAGCTCGTACCAACTCTGGGACTATTATTGCTAACTCTCCTAGGTCGGTCCAGCAAAGTGATGACATGCAGGGTTTCCCATACAAATCCTCTAATTATGCCATACCAATGGTGGAATGGTAGATATTTGTGGATAAAAACTACATCATTGGTAGGTGATCCTCCCAAATATGGTCAAAGTATAACATGAAAACTCGCAACATGTCCTCCGGAACCTAAATGGTCTTCTCTGTTTGGTTGTCCGTCTGTGGGTAAAATGTTGTGCTCAAGCGTAACTAGGTTCCAAATAGCTCCTAAAATCCCTTCCACAACTGGGATATAAAATGAGCATCATGATCTAAAACAATCTTTGATGGAACTCCATGGATTTGAACTATCTTCTACATGTATAGGTGTCCCAAGATTTCTACTAAACTCTGATCTCGGATATCTAGGAATTGGTTCGAATTGGTGAGTCAGTCAACAATCACCAATATGGAATCATGTCCCCTGAAAGTACGTGGTAGACCCATCAAAAATTCCATTTATATAACATCACACTTATATTTTGGCACCTCAAGGGGTTGAGCTAAAACTGTTGGAACCTGGTGTTCATCCTTCACTTGCTAACAAGTAAGGAACCGAGAAATAAACTCTACCACTCCTTTCTTCATTCTTGGCCACTAAAACTGACTTTAGATGTCCTGGTACATTTTCAACACACCTATATGTACCAATAAAGGGGATGTATGAAACTCCCTCAGAACCTCCTCCCATAATGCCATGGGTACTACTGTACATCCTCTGAAAAGGACGACGTGATCCCCCCTTTCGAATATTCATTAGGAGCATTCCCTATAGATATCTGAGCATTTAGAGTCTTGTAGTTAGTATCCCCAAGTTGTGCCTCCCTAAATCACTATAGGAGTGGAGGGATAACAACTGTCGATTGGAGGTAAGATGATCCATCTCCATCCACTAAGGATAACTATAATGAGACCAACTACTCTGATGCCTCATTCAGCAATTGTGAACTAGATCTCCTGCTGAGAGAATCAACCACCACATTTCCCTTCCCAAGATTATAGACAATATCAAAGTCATAGTCCTGAAGGAACTCTAGACATCACCTCTATCTCAAGTTCAAATCCTTCTAAGAGAAAATATACTTGAGACTCTTGTGATTAGAGTAGATGATAAACTTCTCGCTCATCAGGTAGTGTCTCCACATCTTCAATACAAAGACTATTGCTACTAAATCAAGATCATGGTTCATGTAGTTATGCTCGCGTGGTCTCAATTGGTGTTAACTATAGGCAATCACTTATTGCCTCTGAATCAGGACACAACCAATCTTGGTTCCTGATGTATCAAAGAAAACTATGTAATCAACACCCTCATCTGATAATCTCAAGATCAGAGTGCTCGTCAAACTCTACCTCAACTGCTGAAAATTATGTTGTCACTTCTCATTCCACATGAATGGATTCCCCTTTCAAGTCAAATTTTTCATAGGTACTGATATCCTTGAGAAATTGAGTATAAATCTCCTATAATAGCTCGTTGGCCCAAGGAATCTATGCACCTCGGTCATGCTCCTAAGTGGATCCCATGCTAACACTGCTTCAACCTTGGTTGGGTCTACAACCACTCCATCCACTGAGATAAAATATCCCAAAAAGTGGAATGTCTGAATCCAAAACTGGCACTTTGAGAGTTTCTCATAAAGTTGTTGCTCCTAAAGTACATCTAGAACCATCCTTAGGTGTCTCGCATGCTCCTCCTTAGAGGTCGAGTACACAAGGATATCATCAATGAAGACTACCATGAACCAGTATAAATAAGGATGTAAGATCTGGTTCATGATTCCTATGAAAACTATTGGGGCATTCGTCATGACAAAGGTCATCACCAAGTACTTATAGTGACCATAACGATATCTGAAAGTCATCTTTAGTATATCCTTATCCTGTAATCATAGCTGGTGATATCTTGATCAGTGTTCAACCTTTGAGAACCATTATGCTCATCTCAACTGATCAAAGATTTCATTGATTCTCGGTAGTGGATACTTGTTCTTCACAATTTTATAATTCAAGAGATGGTAGTCCATACACAACCTCAATCTCTCATCTGCCTTTTTGGAAAACAAAACTGGGGCCACCCATGGTAAAACACTAGGTCTCATGAATCCCTTTTTATGTAAGTCCTCTAACTGCGCCCTCATCTTGCGAAGCTCTGTGAGAGACATCTGATATGTTGGTGTATATATTAGTGTCCTATTAGGGTGTAAATCAATGAATAAGTCTATATATTGGTGAGGAGATAATCTTAGAACATCTTCAGGGAAGGCATACTTGTATTCTACTACTAATGATGTGAATTAGAAACTCATAATATCCATTGCACCAAGGGTCAGGCTAGTCAATTGATGAGTAATCGACTGCACCCTCCTATGCATGAGTCCATCCTATACTACATGGGTTTCATTTTCACCAAAAAAGGAAAACCTCATTCCATAACTACAGACACACCGCATCCTTCACCTAAAATAGTCAATCTGGGCATAGACTGTGGATAATCAGTCCATACCAAGAATGATGTCGTAAGGCCTCAATGCTGCCACCAAGAGGTTACAGCCAAAACTCTCACCTCTAAGGATCAAGTCACACTATCATCATAGATGTGTGATCACTAAGTCTTCTCCAGTAGGTTTTTCTAAATGTAATGGTTGAGTCAATGGTTTAACCAAAATATCTAGGTCTCGAACAAAATATGTGGTGGGAAAGGAATGAGTAGAATCTATGTCTATTAGTACTGCAGTTAAGGTAGAAAAGACACAGATCATACCTCAAATAATTCCTAGAGCCCCTGGGTTATATGCCTCTACTTCATACAGCTATCCCCACCCCTATCCGCCAGCTCCCTGAGCATGGTGTGGACCACCTGGGGGTGGTGGTGGTAACATGTCAAAACATCAACCACCGCCCACTGCTCTCCTAGCTCCTCTGCCACATTCATCGCCTTACAGATCTGCCTTCTCCTGTCATTATATCTACCTAGATGGTCCATCCACTATCTCCCTGTCAGTAGCACGGAAGTTCGGACAATCTCGAGCAAGATTTCCCCTGTCATAACATAAATAACACTACCTCTCCTTAGGCAGACTGGACCCACGCTGTGATCCTTGAACTATAGATCCTCTATCCCAGGACCTCCTCCTGAAACATATCCCACATTCAGGTCCCTGGGACTGATGTCAGCTCCCTGTTACCGAGGTCTCTGCACCTTCTCATCCACTGATAACTATCACCAGCTATATCTGCTCGGGCAAGAAGCTTTTGACCACCAAAGCTCGCTCAAGCACCCCAGTATACGTCGGAATGTATAGAGGGATAACACTGCCTCAGATGTCTCTATGCAAACCTCACTCGAAGGTCTGAGCCCTAAAGTACTGATCTCTAACCATATTCATCGAGTACCTGGAAAGGTTGGTGAACCTCAATGAATAATCACCCATTGTCATGTTACCCTACTAGATCCGAAGAAGCTCCTGTATATGCACAACACTTAGTGTAACTGGTGAGAACTCCTCTATAAAGAGATGCTCTAACTATATCCATGAAAGAGCCACTTCATCATGATTCTGGATAGCCAAACTATACCATCACTCTACCGATCCATGTAGAAGGCTCACTGTGAGGACTACCATCTGATCTAATGGTGTCCTAACTATACGGAAAACTCAGGTCACCACCTCAAGTCATTCCTCATCCGCCTTGTAACAACCCAAAGTTTTCAATGTAAATTTCCTTCCTATAAATATTTCATCACATTAATTTACAACATAATTAAATACTAAGTTCTATGTGACCTATAAACATAAGTTTGTCACTTTTGTGTTTTATATTTTGAAAATCTAACATACATAGTTGTGATCAGTAAGTTATTTGGAGACCAATAATAAAAACTTAATTTTTGGTGAACAGTAACATACCCTTGTGAATAGTAATGTTAACCTTATGAATAGTGTCATATCCTAATGAATATTAACCTTACCTGTGATAGTATATAAATAATATTCAAGTGGAAGTATGATATACCTATATGTGAGAATAAGAAAATAAATGTTTTAAAATCTGTATTTTTCAAGTAAATTATGATTTTAATTAAATATTAAATTAATCATATTTAGAAAATTATTTTTGAAAAATTGACTTCATTTTTTGGATTCTACACATTGAAAAATGGTTAGGGTGAATTTTTGGGATTTTTTATAAAATAGTTGAATTTTTTATGAATAGTAAAATACGATAATTTATGATAAATGCTAAATACATGAATTATGATGTCATCATCTGATGTATGAATGATGTAAGGACATTATCTTGAACTCACATGAACACATTAATGTGTTTGGTCATATAATAATCTCTATTGCTGGTCTTGAGGGAAATTAATAAACTAATAATTAAAAAATTATGAAAACCCTCCTCTCCTCCACTATAACCCCCCCCCTCACTCCATCTTCTCTCTACTCCTCTCAAGCCTTGTTCCTTGCCAATATTCTGCCCAAATATCCTACCAAGATCCTTCCCCACATCCAACATCCCCTAGTATCTTCAAAATACCAAATACTCTCCTCTTAATAGGCTCTCAAAGGAGTTAATTCAAGAGGTAAATTCCTCTTTCCAATTCTTTTATTTATTTTAAGTTCTTTTCTTTTCTTGTTTCTTTCCTCACCTCCCTTCAACCAAATTGTATGATAACTCCATTAACATACATGTACTGGAATTATATTATGCTAATGGAATAATTCATTATCATCTCTCCTTTACTCTTCTTTTATTTTAGTAGTAAAGAAATCGTCCGAGATGTGTTAATTTAACACATTCAAGGACGACGGTTTATCAATTTCCATTACCGTCTTTAATTATGGTCATGAAAACATTTGTGTTATGTTTGAACCAGATTATTATATATGTAATATATCCTAGTTAAGTTAATGTAATCCTTTTTTACAAATGGTATTAATTTATAAAGCAAAACATGTTCGTTGTAATCAAAACCCACTGATTAACCAAAACGGTTGTCACTAAGGTTTTATATAATAATTCATCTTCACTCCCAAAAAACAAATGAATTTTTATAACCATGTAACATAGTGGGTGTTCACTAATAACATAAAAATTCAATTCTATATGACCACTTTCATTATACATGTTTATCCGAATATGAACCGATTATTAAAACCAAGGAAGCAAACAGACCCGAACAATGAGATTGAACCTTATAACCAATCAAAAAGGTCTTGAATGAACTTTAAAATGTTATAATAAATATTTTACATATATAATAGGTTCTGGAATTATTAATTAATAAACCTAATTTTTTTATTCGGGACATTAACAATAAGTGGAGAACACCAACGGACTTAAGGTAAGGGATCCTCTCCATTTCACTTTTATTCAAGATTGTCCTCTATATTATGCCCTTTTATGTGTAATTTATAGTGATGGGGTATGATTACACCCCCAACCCATACTATCCTAATGATGTATAAAAAATTATAAATTCCTTTCTCTCTCATTAATCCCTCTTAAGTACACCTGATATCATTCCAATAATCCGTAAGGAATTCTACCCGAACCGCCTTTATTCCTTTGGGTTGCTCTATATTTCTTTTTACCCAAATGAAGTTGTCTTTTATTTTTATTTAAAACTTATTAATGATATTTATATGATCCAAACTCATTTTTCAATATCCATCCCTCATTCTTGTTTGGGTATATACATGTTATTAATCGATTCCCTCCTCGATACTTCCCAGTAAGCAAACTCGTTTTAAGGGAACCTCCCAAATTTTTACCCAATTTCAAGTGCAATATATCCTCTATTTTAAGCCACCATTGTCTTTATAAAATCATTATTTTTATTATGAAAACCTTCTTGGTTAACTTGTGGTTTTATATAAAATATTTTTCCCTTTTCTATTTTAAAATCTCTTTAGTGTTTTCTTTAAAATCGCACTAAAAGGTTTTAATGCTAATAATTTTATAAATACTCTTATTACATGATGTAAATTATGTTTTACATAAATTACCATGATATATTCCCATTTTACCTTATTAATTTCTATGTATGTTTTAATTACTTTCTCTCATGGACACTTTTAT
Organism: Viscum album; assembly: GCA_963277665.1. NCBI lineage: Eukaryota > Viridiplantae > Streptophyta > Magnoliopsida > Santalales > Viscaceae > Viscum > Viscum album. The sequence goes on from OY728132.1 coordinate 498,965,410, forward strand.
GATACGTCCATTCATTATGCTTTATGTCATGAATGTGATACTCATTTCTCTCCATGAGTTCCCTTAAGTTTATGTATGATTGAATTGTGTATGATTATTTATGTGTAAATCATATTCATGAACATGTTAATATGGGTGTGCTCAAATAGCACTCCAATGCATTGGTTAGAGTTAATTCTCATGAGATGTTATGTGCGACGGTCTTTGCGGTTATCCTTGGCTTGTGCTACTATGGGAAACGATCTTGGCGATTAGCCTTGACTCGTACTAATGCCATGTTTTAAGTTGCTGCCACATTTCTATGATTCCATGTTTATATGACTCCATGTTTATATTTTATGATCCCTTATTTTATATTCCTTTTTATTTCTTTATGTATTCTTCCTAACCCATTTTCTATGGATTTATTCTTATTATTATTCCCTTACTGGGCTTTTAGCTCATCCATTTGTTCATGTTATCCCCAGGTTATCCTATGAAGATGTATGAGAACAATGGAAGTTAGGGGCTCTTTATGAAAACTAAATAAAGATATTTTTTATTTTGTTTTGTGTTTTCAGTTTTATGTGCCTAGTATTCCAAGACACTAGACTTCACGATCCTTAGATTGTAATCTTATGTATAATTATGCTTAAAATCATGTAATGTTATATGTAAAAGGCTAGGGTCTTTATAGTTGGTATCAGAGGATGGTCTAGTTATTTGTGGATATTATAAATAGAGAACCTTAGTGAGAACCATAAGGATGAGAAAAAGTATAAGAAAACACACCTAAGTTTTGGTAATTATAGAGTAAGTGGTTTATCAAAAAATGCATCCTTGTATAGATACAAATGGGTAGAGGTGGATCTGGAACCGATATACTTAGGAGTGAAAACTCCAACAAGAAGTTTCAATCTTGATCGGGGTATCCTAGTACATGACAATAAACTTTACTGCACTCTTGGTATTGACACTCCCGGGGGATATTATTTGGTAAATTCATGAGCTTAGTACAAACCGTTATTAAGGGAATAAAAAATCCCATAAGAATATAAGATAAGAAATAGATCAAGGATAACCTAGATTTAAACCTAAGGAATCACAAGTTAGGATATAGTTCTCCTTTACAATTTTATACGGAAAAGGCCTCCCATGTTTAGCAGATCTTCTGATACCCTCCTCATAGAATAGTGGATTAAATCCATTGAAAATATATTCTCCATCATACAGTGCTCAGAAGAATAGAAAGTTGTACTGGTGGTCTATCGTTTTGATGGGGAAGCTGATCAGTAGTGGACACTGATCTAGAATACAAAGCCCCAAGAGGAAATTGATTCCATGAATTGGGAGGAATTTAAGAGGATGTTTTTCAATAAATATTTTCCTTGAACCCTCCTTCTCAATATGGAAAGATAATTCCTCGGACTCAAGAAGAAGGAATATGAGTCCATCAGGGTGTATGAAGAAAACTTTACAAGGCTTGCAAGGTACGCCTCTGGCTTTGTCATGAACACCGAAATCAAGGTGGATCACTTCTTTAGCAGGATAAAACTAAGTCTAAAGAAGTTGTTGGTGATCCAAGACTTTGATAGTTATAAGGATATGGTTCATTGTGCCCTCAAGTTGGAAATAGAGATTGGAGACTCTCGGTGGTCTCATGGGCTCGGTGACAAGAAGTAAAAAATGGAGAACAACATAGGTGGTTCAACAAACAAATATCATGATGGAAAGAATCCTGAATATCTCACTTTTAAAAGTTGTGGGAATAAGAATTCTGGGAAATGTCTAAAGGGAACTAGGAATTGCTTCAAATGTGGAAAGCTGGGACATCTAGCCAAGAACTCCCGAAGGGATATGAAAAATCCCGCTAATGTGGAAGAAGAAAGGAAGGTTCAGATTAACACTCAGTCAGTGGTGTAGTGTTACAACTGCAAGGAGCATGGGCATTATGAAAACAATTTCCCTAAGCCAATGGTTTTCTAAGGAAATCAATAACAACCTCTAAGGAAAAAAGGAAGGGATTATGTTATCACTACTACTGAGGTGGAGTCAGACAACGATGCAGTGACAGGTATACTAGTTATTCATTCAAGAATAGTAGATGTACTGTTTAATTTTAGTTCTATTAATTCTTTCATATCTTTCAAGTTTAGTATAACTATTCAAACACCACCTCAAAATTTGGAGGACAAGTTATCTGTGAGAACAGTGAATGGGTCAATCATTGCGTCCATGGTTTATAACTCCACCCCGGTTAACATTTGTGGACTGAAACTCTCAAAAAATCTCGTCATACTTCCTTTAGTGGAGTTTGACATTGTCTTGGGAATAGATTGGATATCTTTATACAAAGGCAACATCAACTATCAGAAAAGGGAGATCACTATTCACATCCTGAAGCATCCTATGATTCTTTACAAGTGTAAAGAGAATGGTGAATCTCCTTTAGAATCATTGTATCAAGTGTGGATGTTAATTCCTTATGATCAAGCATGTCTATCTCAAATGATTGAGACAAAAGAGATAATCATACTTGAAGAAATTCCTATTTTGAGGGATTGCATTGATATATTCCACAAATAATTGCCTAGTATTCCTCTTGACTGAGATGTTAAGTTCTCAATTGAACTTATTCTTGGATCTCTGACTATATCAAAGATACCTTACAGAATGAACATCGTAGATCTAGAAGAGCTGAAGAAGTGGTTACAAGATAATCTAGAGAAGGGTTTTATACACCTGAGTTCTTCACCATGGGGTGCGCCAGTCCTCTTTGTCAAGAAGAAGGATGTATCAATGCGCCTCTGCATTGATTATCATGATCTCAATAAAATCACGATAAATAACAAGTATCCCCTGCCATGGATAGATGACTTTTTCGATCATCTTTGTATGGCCATGAAATGCACTGTTGATTGTCGCCTATCGACCGGTCAAAGTTCCTATGCTCTTCTAATGTGTATAGCATCACTCAGGTCAAATCTTCGGCGATGATACTTTTTAATAGTCGTTTGTTTTTAGTTAATTGTATTATGATTGGGGGGTTTGTTTGCAGAGATTAAATGAAGTGATTAATGATTTTTTTTTTATTACAAAATTTGATAAAGATTGGGTTGAGTTCATTTTTAGGGATTTAAGCTTGTGAAATCCTTGATCTTTGATTTATATTTCATTTAATTTAACACCCACTTCGCAAGATAATGTTGATTGGAATTACTAAGTGTTAAGGCTTTAATACAAGCCTTAACTTAACTTAAAGTTATAATATAAATCAGATCTTGTTGATGGTACTGTATTTATGGTTCCAATAATCCATGGAAACCACACGTTAAACAAAACAAGTCATTAATCCATGACATGTTAAGTCTAATATACACAATGTTAAATTAAATAATATTCATCGAGAAAATACTCTCAATCACTTGAAGTCCCTAAATTTTGACTCACACCAATAATATATCTACTCAAACATTTATATTATTATTAATCTGGTTTATATATTTATGATTATGAATTAACAAGAGAAGAAAAAGAAATGGATAAGAAAGGAGTTGTGCATCGAACACACACACACAAACGATGATGAGAATTAAAAATAGAATTTTGATTGAATGAGGAAGCAAAAGAAGGGAAGGGGATTAAACTGTATTTCAAATATTTTAAGATAATTAATATTTAAAAACATAGGTAGTATGATTAAAATAGAATATGAATAATAAACTTGCACTAAAACAAAATTACAAAAACAACACTTACGAGATTACAAATGAAGAAAAGCACAAAAGTAAATGAAATCAAAGAGAGGAGGAAAGGTATCTAAAGTAAAAAACTTGAGTATGTAAGGTTCTCCCAAACCTTTGTTAAGGCTTTTTTCATTCCAATTTATGCTTATCTCTTCTGAAATTACAACTCTTTTCAAGGAGAGGAGAGGGATGTATTTATAGCCCAATGTTGTGGGTTGTTTGCATTCCAAAACTGCCCCTCCACTTGCATCGCCAATTTGATAAAATAGACAGACTAATCTCGAGATATGATATTATTACAATTTTTATATAAATATCTCTTATGTCTACTCTAAAAATTTGGAGGCCATTGGACTTAAGGAGCCAAAGTTATGGCCGATTCATTAAACAAAGGTAATATGTCCATTTCAATCCAAAGTTTTTGAAGTCCAAAATGTGAATGGGTTTTTGAAGAGGAATATGCCTTAAAATCCAAATGATTTATTCAAAAAAGTTGGCATCCTATATCTCCTATTTCACACTACAAAATATCATCTTGATTTTATGATTACATCATGAGATATGTCATGAATGGTGTCCGGATTTTAATTCCTGGCCAGAATGGTGGGCTGGACTTCAAAGCATTGGTTGGGCCCCTTGTTCTTAGAGTTGGGCCCTGAAATTTTTATCCTTTACTCCTTGAATCGTTATCCAAATGTTTTAGGAGAATTAATGTATTTTAACTTTTGGATTGAGCCCAGTAATTCAATCTTCATGGATGGTCCAGTTTCCTCACAGATTCTGTGGTCCTTCTTGTGTGGTCCATATGAGCCTTCAAATGGAAGAATTATCCCATGATCCCTTCTAATGAAATGTTGTATATTGAATTAGGAATACTAAAAAACAAGAACTACACAATTTGAATCAGTAGAGTAATATTTATAAATAAAATAGTAAACTGACTCAATTGGACTACTTCTAAAAATGCTCAAAAATTATACTTAGTATTAAAACATTAATATTTCACACAAATTATGCACATTTTATATAAAATAAGTAATGGGAGTGTATAATAATTAATGAAAATATTAATAACATAAACTCCCCCACACTTAGTCTTGTGAATGTCCTCATGTACAACAAATATAAAAACATGAAAAAAATCATTTTTATTCACCAACAAATATTAAAAAAAAAATTTCCCAATCAGGGGAGGTTTAGACAATTTCACTCATCCATATTGAATCCCACCACAAGTTTTTATAAAAACAATGTTCCAAAAACAATTCATTTTTTCATGCTCAAATTTAGAAATGGAAAATGTGGACACTCAAAACTCACACCTCTCAAGATGATAAAATTCATTTATGGAGGTTCACTCTTTCACCAACCAAAAGTAAAAATCTTATAGTTTGAAAGAGATCTCAGCTTCCAATACCTATAAAAAGTGAACAAGAATAAAGAGGTCTTTTGAAGGGGTTTTTCTGTGGCTATGGGATGGTAGGAATATAATGTCCAAGAGAGAGAAGAAGAGGGGTAAAACACCAACATGGAAAAGGCAATACACATTTTTTAAATAAGACATGAAAGGAAATAGAAACACATATTTATGAGGGAAAGAAAATGTGAAATAAGACATAAAAGTGGAAGGAAATATGAAGGGAATGAGAAGATGGAATATTTACAAAACACAAAACTTCTCCCAATGACATAAGAATATAATGCAAGTGTTCTTTTTTTTCTTTTTTTTCAAAAGTTGAACTTGAAACAGATCTCACACTCATATCCCAACCCATGATTGATCTCCTCACGACACTAATTGTAATAGTTATAACTAGATCAAAGGCTGAGAAATAGTGATTTTTGACCTACCCAAGACACAACCCAATTTCTTTTTCTTTTTTTTTTCTTTTTTTCTTCTTCTTTTTTTGATTTTTTTTATTGAACACTTGTCAATAAAATTTGAACAATATGTCATAATCATATATACATTCCCAAACCCCACTGAAGGAAAACATATCCCCCACACTAAAATGTATTCTTTCCCTCAAGCATATGATAATATTGTGAAATCAACAAAGGGTACCCAAAATGAAATCCATCCCCCCCACACTTAAATTTTAAAATAAATATGCAATGAAAATACATGTTGATATTGGGTGGGAAAAGGTATTAGTATTGTAATGTGGCTATCAAATAAAAGGTTTTCATAGGCTCGAATGGGATTTCAAAAGGAGGATTAATTTAAGGGAAATGGGAGGATATTTGGCTATTGTGATTCTCATGTGATTTAGAAAATTCCTATATCATATTAATGCACACTAAAGTAGGAAATTCAACTCGAAGGTCCACAAACTCAAGATTCAAAAATGGGGGTGAAAAAACACTCATTTTGAAAAGATGTCCATAGGTAGACTTGACATGAAAGCTAATGTTGGTTCTCATGGTTGGGGAAAATCATTTTCCAAATAAAAAATTGAGCATTCAAAATTTGTTGGTTTTGACACAAAATTCTTTATCCAAAGTCATGATGAAAATACAAAATTTTTTAGATGAAAACATGTATGTTGAATCCCCAAAAAAGGTTGGAAAATTTTTCAAAACATGGTGGTGAGTAAGCATGACTCTTAATTTTTTGTTTTTTCTTGTTATGATTCTTTTTTTTTAGGTTTTTTTAGTTTTTAATAAAGACAAACCCACAAAAAAGAGAAAGAGAAAAAATAAAGGGTTTGATGAAGAAAGTGGTAAAAAAAATGAAAGATAGAGGAAGAAGAAGAAAGAGGTAGAGGGAGGAAGAGAGACAGAGAGAGTTAAAGGGAAATAGGTGCCCCCTTGTTTGGATTTGGTGGGTTTCCATCTCCATCTAGTGGTGGGTCGACTACAGAAGTTGGGGATCCAGTGGAAGTCGATGTTGATCCAGGATTGTGTATCCTCTCATGGTGATGCTTTAACCGATGTCCATTAACTGTGAATGTCCTTTTAGAAGAGGGGTATTGGACTTGTACTACACCAAATGGGTAAACATTAGTAATAACAAAAGGACCTTCCCAACAAGAATTAAGCTTACTTGGGTGAAGCCGAAATCGATAATTAAAGAGAATTACCTTTTCACCTTCATGGAATAACTTTCTCAGGATGTGTTTTTCATGGAGTTCCTTGGATTTTTCTTTGTAGATATTAGAATTATTGTAAGAATCAAGTCGAAGCTCCTCTAGTTTAGCCAATTTCAACAATCTTTCTTCACTGGATTTTTCACAATCAAAATTACAGGTTTTCATAGCCCAAAAATACTTATGTTGGATTTCAACTGGTAGATGACATGCTTTACCAAAAACTAGCCTAAAATGAGACATCCCAATGGGTGTTTTACAGGAAGTTCAATAAGCCCAAAGCACTTCACCAATTCTTTCAGGCCAGTCTTTTCTAGTGGGTTTTACAATTCTCTCAAGCACTCTTTTCACTTCTGTATTAGAAAGTTCAGCCATGCCATTTGTTTGGGGGTGATATGCAGTTTAAGTTTTATGTACAACCCAATTCTTTTTCAAAAGAGATTCCATAGTTCTATTACAAAAATGGGTTCCTAAGTCATTGATCAAGGCACGAGGCGTGCCAAATCTGTGGAGGATATGTGTCTTTAGAAACTCACTAACAGTATGTGAATCATCCTTTCTAGTGGATTTGGCCTCGACTCACCTAGAAACATAATCAACCACAAGAATAATGTATGAGAATCCATTGTAAGGGGGTAATGGTCCCATGAAATCGATACCCCAAACATCAAAGATCTCACATAAAAGTAAAGGCTTTTGGGGCATTTCATTTCTCTTTAAAAAATTTCCAAACTTTTGTCAAGTGGGACATGATTGACAGAAATCATGTGAGTCCTTGAAGAGTGAATGCCAGAATAATCCAAAGTCTAGGACCTTTCGGGAGGTCCTTTGTGGTCCAAAGTGGCCACCACCAGGCATTAAGTGATAGAATTCTAAGATGGAGGAATGTTCATCCTCATCCACACATCTTCTAATTACCATGTTTACCCTAGTCTTCCAAAGTTTATTTTCTTCCCAAAAATAGTATTTTGAATAACTTTTCAACTTCATTTTTTGTTCTTTTGAAAACTTTTCAGGAAAAACACCAGAAACCAAGTAATTTACAATTAGGGCATACCTTGGTATTTTTGGAGTGAGAGATGAAAGGTGCTCAGTTGGAAATTTTGGATCAATTATTTCAAAATGAGAAGAATTAGAAATTTTACTCAAGTGATTAGCCACAGGGTTTTATTTTCCTGGTCTATCTTTGATTTCAAGGTCAAACTCTTGGAGAATTAGGATCCATCTTATCAGCCTTGGTTTGGAATCACTTTTCTTGAGTAATAACTTTATAGCAGAATGGTCTATGAAGATAATGATTTTCGCACCTAAGAGATAGGGCCAGAATTTATCTAAGATAAAAACAACTACTAAGAGTTCTTTTTCAGTGACAGTGTAGTGAGATTTAGTTTCATCCAATGTTTTTGAGGCATAATAGATGACATGAGGAATATTTTCTCTTCTTTGACCAAGAACAGCCCCAACGGCTCTATCAGAATCATCACACATCAACTCAAAGGGTAAGGACCAATCTGAGGGTTGGATTATCGGGGCATATGTAAGAGCAGTTTTGAGTTCAACGAAGGCTCTCTTGAAAACATCAATAAAATGGAAAGTGACATAATTTTGGAGAAACTGGGTGAGTGGGAGGGAAATCCTACTGAAGTTATGGATTAATCGCCGATAGAAACTAGCATGACCGAGGAATGAATGGATGTCTCGAACAGAAGTGGGTTCAGGAAGTGATTGGATCACTTCAATTTTGGTTGGATCAACTTCAATACCATATTTTGAAACTATGTTCCCTAGAACAATCCCATTTGCAACCATGAAGTGACATTTTTTAAAATTTAACATAAGGGTACACTTGAAACACTTTTTAAGGACTAGAGAGAGTGAATGCAAGAAAGATTCAATTGACTCACCATAAATGGTGAATTCATCCATGAATAATTCCATGAAATGTTCAATGAATTCAGAAAATATACTCATCATACACATTTGGAATGTTACAGGAGCATTGCAAAGTCCAAAAGGCATTCTCTTGTATGAATATGTTCCAAAGGGGCAAGTTAAAGTTGTCTTTTCTTAGTCCTAAGGTGAGATTGGGATTTGGAAGTAGCTGGTGTATCCATCAATAAATCAATAGTGTGACTTTTTGGCTAATCATTCCAGCATTTGATCAAGGAATGGAAGAGGGTAGTGATCTTTTCTTGTTTCAACATTCAATTTCCTATAGTCAATGCACACATGCCATTTTTTCTTCACTCGAGTTGTGACTACCTCTCCATGTTCCTTTGTGATAAAAGTTATCCCACCCTTTTTAGGTATAACGTGAATTGGACTAACCCATTCACTATTGGAAATTGGGTAGATAATACCAGCTTGAATAATATTGGTGATATATTCCCTAACTACCTCAAGTATGAGTGGATTGAGTCTTCTTTGTGGTTGTCTAATTAGTTTGGATGATTCCTCAATATGGATGTGATGCATGAAAAGGGTAGGGTTGATTCCCAGTATGTCATCTAGGGTCCAACCTAAGGCCTTTTTGTTCACCTATAACACCTGAACAAGTTTGGACTCCTCGGTTTCGGTAAGTGAAGTAAAGATAATGATAGGATAAGAGTGATCATGGAAAAGGAATGCATATTTCAGGTGTTCAGGAAGAGGTTTTAGATCAATCTTATCTTTCATTTTTAGGTTAGACAACTCAGTAATGGAGGAAGGGACTTCAGTTGCTTTAGATTCATTTTCCTTAATAATGTCCAAGGTGGAGTAGTATAGATCAGAGTTGATGTGGGATTCAAGAGAGTTTTCAAGTTCCTCTAGATTTATGGAGTCTATAATGCGAGTTCCACATCAACTTCACCATTTATGACTTGGTTAATCATGGTTCAGATTTCACAAGATCCTTTGTCATTATAACATAATGAACATGATATAATGGGGTTCAATAGACTCTTAGAAGTGTCCTCGGAAGCATGGATTGAGAATGCAGAGTGATCCTCAAATGGGTATCTCATGGCTTGGAAAATGTTGAACTTGACCATTTGATCACCAAATTCCATGGATAATATTCCTAAATGGACATCAATCTTGGTTCTAGTAGTCATGAGGAATGGTCTTCCTAGAATTATGGGAGATTGAGAAGATTTTGTCTCACTTTACATGTCAAGGACATAGAAATTAGCAGGGAAGATAAGATCATTCACATGAACAAGTACATCCTCAATTATACCCTCAGGACTAGTAGTGCTTCGATTGGATAACTGAATGACAACACCCGTTGGATGTAAGGGACCAAGACCAAGGTTGGAGAAGATAGATTTTGGAATGACATTAATTTAGGCTCCTAGGTCTATGAGTGCATCATCGAAGTTGGAACTTCCAATTTGGCATGGAACCGTAAAGGTCCTTGGATCTTTACACTTTATGGGAATATACTACTGGGTGGAAACATTTTCAATGGTTCTAAGTTGCCTCTCGTGGGTGCACAATTCCTTAAGAAACTTGGCATACTTAGGGATTTGTTTTATGGAATCTAAGAGGGGAATGTTAACTTCAACACGTCTAAACATGTCAAGAATTTCAGGATTAGGTTCAAAGGACTTCCTTGGTTTAGAAACAGCTTGAGGAAAAGGAATTGGGTTCCTAAGTGGAATAGAAGGAGGTGAGGGAATGAATTCAGATTCCTTTTTCAAGTTTCTTTTTCTTTTCATTTTCTAGGTCAACATTTAAAGGGGGGTTGGAGGAATTATCTTGAGGAATAGAAATTTGCTTCCCCAATATAAGTGAAATTGCACTTACATTACCCTTGGGGTTGGGTAATGGTTGAGCTGGGAGTTGGGAAGAATTGGATGGTTTCTGCTGACTAAGGTGGGATGCAAGTTGACCAATTTGGGTTTCAATATTTTTAAGGCTAGAACGAGTGAAGGAGGCAAGATCTTCCACTGCACTTTCCCATGGTTTCTTGGAAGAAGAGGCTTGTCCCAAATTGGGATTACCTAGATTTTGGTTCTTGGGAAAGCGATTGTATTGGTTTGGGAATTAGGAAGGCTCACTAGGATAATAGAATCCAGGAGGAGGATTTTTCCTTTGAGGTTGAGGAATAAAAGGATAAGGTTGTTGGAAGTTACCAACACATTGACCATATTGAAACTGGTTTGGGTTTTGATGAGGTAATTGAGGGGGATGAGAGACAGAATTACCATACCTCAGGCATTGGTTATAGGAAGAAGATAAGGGCTCAGAGTGAGGTTGGTTGAAGTTTCTAATGAACTGACCTGATTGTTGAGGGTTGGTGTTCCTCTAAGCATATGATGCATTTAGCTCCATTGTTCCAGATGGATCAGATTGATCCTCTTGAATTTGTGGACATGTGTTAGTTGGATGATATGGAGAGTTTCAGATTCCATAGTTTTTAACAGGTACAGGAAACATTGATTGTGTAGAAGATGAATTTGGGGATTCGGTAGCCACATCTAGTTGTCGCACAAGACCTGTAAGTTCACTCATCCACTCTGTCATCTTGTTCGGCTCTATCGACTGACTATCTTGGGATTGTTTGACTTGATCATGTGCTTGAGTATGGAATTGTTGTGTGTTCAGATCCATTTTTCTTATGAGATCTCTTGCAGCTGTAGGAGTTTTATCAACAAGAGCACCGCCACTTGCGGCATCAATGAGAGTTATCTTCATAGCTAATAAACCCTCATAAAAGTATTGGATCAAGATTTTGTTAGGGATTTGGTGGTGTGGGAAGGTTGCAATAATCTTTTTGAACCTCTCCCAGTACTCATGGAGTGATTCACTTGGGAATTGATTAATACCACTTATTTCCTTTCAGATAGAAGTAGTATGAGAAGCAAGAAATAATTTCTCTAAGAAGAGTTGCTTCATGTCATTCCATGTGGTTATGGAACCAGGAGGGAGGTAGTAGAGCCATGACTTGGCGGAGTCAGCTAGGGAGAAAGGTAATGCTTGGAGTTTGATTTTTTCCTCAGAAACCCCTTGAGGCCTTATGGTAGAGCATACCACTTAGAACTCTTTAAGGTGGATATGTGGATCCTCACCAGCTAGCCCGTGGAAATGAGGGAGAAGATGAATCAAACCCGATTTGAGTTCAAAGTCAGCCTCTATGTTTGGATATTGAATACCAAGAGGTTATTAATTCATATCAGGGTCAGAAAGTTCTTTAAGTGTTTGTTCCGTAGGATTATCCATATCTAATTCAACTGGTTGGACAAGGACTGGTTCTTGAATGAGTTGATTATCTCTTAAGTTCCTCATAAGTTGGCGAAGAGTTTTCTGAATTTCAGGGTCAAAAAAATATGAGGGATTGTTTGGGAGGCTATGGGGCATTCATAGAGATGTTTTAAGGAAAAGGAAGATGGTTTTTTCTTTGTATTTTTTTCAGTTTATGATTTTTATGAGAAGGCAGGTTTTTCTTTGTGTTTTTTTTCTTTTTTTTTAATTTTGTTTTTTTGGGGGTTTTTTTACAATAACTAGAAACTAATGACTACATAAAGCACCATCCCCAGCAACAGATCCATTTGAAATGTGCAGCCGATTGTTGCCTATCGACCGGTAAAAGTTCTGATGCTCTGCTAATGTGTATAACAGCACTCAGGTTGAATCCTTGGTGATGATACTTTTTAATAGTTGTTTGTTTTTAGTTGAGTGTATTCTGATTTGGGGGTTTGTTTGCAGAGCTTAAATGAAGTTATTAATGATTGGTGTTTGATTTAACAATTTGATAAAGATTGGGGTGAGTTCATTTTTAGGGAGTTAAGCATGTGATATCTTTTATCTTTTCTTTATATTGCATTTAATTTAACACCCACTTCGCAAGATAATGTTGATTGGAATTACTAAGTGTTAAGGCTTTAATCCAAGCCTTAACTTATCTTAGGGTTCTAATATCAATCAGATCTTGTTGATGGTAGTGTATTTATGGTTCCAATAATCCATGTAAACCACACGTTAAACAAAACAAGTCATTAATCCATGAAATGTTAAGTCCAACATACACAATGTTAAATTAAACAATATTCATCGAGAAAATACTCTCAATCACTTAACATCCCTAAATTTTGACTCAACCCAATAATATATTTACTCAGACATTGATATTAATATTGATCTGGTTTATATATTTATGATTATTAATTAACAATAGAAGAATAAGAAAGGGATAATAAAGGAGTTGTGCATCGAACACACACACACAAATGATGATGAGAATTAAAAATAGAATTTTGATTGAATGAGGGAGCAAAATAAGGGAAGGGGATTAAACTTTATTTCAAATATTTTAATATAATTAATATTTAAGAACAAATTAAGGATGATTAAAATAGAATATGAAGAAGAAACTTGCACTAAAACAGAATTACAAAAACAACACTTATGAGATTACAAATGAAGAAAAGCACAAAAGTAGATGAAATCAAAGAGAGGAGGAAAGGTCTCTCAAGTAAAAAATTAAGTATGGTAGGTCCTCCCAAGACTTTTTAAAGTCTTTGGTCATTCCAATTTATACTCCTATCTTCTAAAATGCCAACTCTTTGCAAGGAGAGGAGGGGGTGTATTTATAACCCAATGTTGTGGGTTGTTTGCATTCCAAAACTTCCCCTCCACTTGCATCACCAATTTGATAAAATAGACAGCCAAATATAGAGATATGATCTTCTTACAAGTTTTATATAAATATCTCCTCTGTATACTATGAAAATTTGGCAGACATTGGACTTAAGGAGCCAAATTTATGGTTGGTTCATTAAACAAAGTTAATCTGTCCATTTCAATCCAAACTTTTTGAATTCCAAATTGTGAATAGTTTTTTGAATAGAAAGATGACTTCAAATCAGAATTATTTATTCAAAAAAGTCGACCGCATATATCTCTTATTTCATACTGAAAAATCTCATCTTTATTTGATGATTACATCATGAGATATGTCATGAATAGTGTCTGGATTTTAATTCCCGTCCAGAATGGTGGGCTGGACTTTAAAGCATTAGTTAGGCCCCTTGTTCTTAGAGTTGGGCCCTGAAATTTTTATACTTTAATCCTTGAATTTTTATCCAATTTTTTTAGTAGAATTAATGAATTTTCAGTTTTGGATTGAGCTCAGTAATTCAATCTTCATGGATGGTCCATTTTCCTCACAGATTCTGTGGGCCTTCTTGTGTGGTCCATATGAGCCTTCAAATGGAAGAATTGGACCATTATCCCTTCTAATGAAATGTTGGATATTGAATTATGAATCCTAAAAAACAAGAACTACACAATTTGGATCTGTATGATGATATTTATAAATAAAATAGTAAACTAACTCAATTGGAATACTTCTAAAAATGATCAAAAATTATACTTAGTATTAAAACATTAATATTTCACACAAATTATGCACATTTTATATAAAATTAGTAAAGGGATTATATGATAAGTCATAAAAATATTAATAAAATCATGCCATGTGTTTCTCTAAGGTGGACCTTCAGTCAGGATATCACCAATTAAAGGTGAGGAAGGAAGATATTCCCAAGACTACCTTTCGAACGATGTATGGACACTATGAGTTCATAGTGATGCCCTTCAGACTCACTAATGCTCCATAAATTTTTATGGATTTAATTAATAGAGTCTTTAGAGATTACCTTGAAGAAAATTTGGTAGTCTTTATTGATGATATTCTGATATACTCTAAGAGCAAGGAGGAATATAAGGATCATTTGAATATTGTGTTAAAGACTTTGCGAAGGGAGAAGTTGTATGAAAAGTATAGTAAATGTGAGTTCTGGATGGAGGAAGTACCATTGTTAGGGAATTTTATCACCAACAAAGGGATATCTATGGACCCTTCTAAGAAAAAATGCAAGTGAAGAGTGTCCCATGCCAACATCTGTAATGGAAATCCACAGCTTTTTGGGTCTAGCTGGGTATTATTGACAATTTGTGAAAAAAAATCACGATTATCAAACCCAATGACCAAGCTGACATGGAAGGGAGTAAAGTTTTTCTGGACTCTTGAATGTGAAGACTATTTCAAGGAGTTGAAAATTAGACTTATCACTACACTAGTACTCACACTCCCAACAAGTGGAGAACTCTTTGTGGTGTACAGTGATGCTTCAAAGAAGGGATTAGACTTTGTGCTAATGAAAAATGATAAAGTGATAGCCTATGCCTCAAGACAGCTAAAAATATATGATCAAAACTATCCCACACATGATCTGGAGTTAGAAGTTGTGATCTTTACGTTGAAAATATAGCGACATTATCTATATGGGGAAGTGTGAGATATATATTAACCACAAGAGTATCAAATATATATTCACACAAAAAGAGATTAATATGATCTAATGAAGATGGATAGAGCTCATTAAGGATTATGACTGCTCAATCTACTACCATCTTGGTAAGGAAAATAAGTTGGCGGATGCTCTAAGTAGAAAGGATCATTCATCTTTATCAATGATGAGAATTGAAAAGGATCTGATCTTCTTAGATTTGCAGAGGATTGACATGGGAATCATTAAGGGAGGAACATCATAAAACATTTCTCAAATGATTGCTCAACCATCCCTCATGGAGAAAATAAAGGATGCTCAAATAAAAGATTTGGAAATTCTAAAAAGGGTGGAAGCTATTAAAAATGATAAATCCTCAGAGTTTAAGATTAATGAGGAAGGATTTGTAAGATTTGGGTCATGGTTATGTGTATCATCTGATCCATAGATAAAGAAGGAGATTTTGAATGACGCACATAGATCGACCTTCTCTATCCACCCAAGGAGCACAAAGATGTATCGAGATCTCCGAGAAAACTTTTGGTGGGACAATATGAAAAGGGAGATTGTTGAATATACATCAAAGTGCCTGGTATGTCAACAAGTAAAGGATGAGAGGCAAAATTCTAAGGGGATGATGCAACCACTACCCATACCAACATGGAAGTGGGAGAACATTACCATGGAAGTTTTCACTGGACTTACAAGTACATTCAAAGGAAACAATGCAACATGGGTCATTGTGGACCGTCTTACAAAGATAGCTCACTTTATCGCAATTCGAGAAGAATTCTCATTGGATCAAATTGCACGGGTTTACATAAAATAAGTGGTAATGCTGCATGGAGTAACACTATCTATTGTATTCGATCATGATCCTAGATTCATCTCAAAGTTCTGGAAAATTCTCCAACATTCTCTAAGCACTGAACTGAACTTCAGTATATCTCGTCATCCTTAAACTAATGGTCAATCTGAGCAGAATATTCAGAAAGTGGAAGACATGTTGAGAGCATGTTCTATGGAATTCAAAGGATGATGGGACCAACATCTTCTGATGGTTGAATTCTCCAACAACAACAGTTTCCACTCAAGCATCCAAATGACATCATACGAAGCCCTTTATGGGAAAAGGTTCAGAACACCGGTGTGTTGGGATAAAGTTAGTGAGAGTAAGCTGCTAGGACCTAAAATGGTTGTTGAAATGGTGGAGAAGGTGAAAACCATTCAGCAGCATATCAAGGAAGCTCAAAGTTGACAGAAGAGTTATGCAAACAATCGTCGATGAGACCTTGAGTTCAAAGTTGGAGACATTTTATTTCTCCACATATCTTCATGGAAGAAGGTCGTGAGGTTTGGAAAGAAAGGGAAGTTAAGTCCTAGGTACATCGGCCCCTTCGAGATTCTTGATCGTGTCGAGGATGTGGCCTATCGACTAGCACTTCCACCTACCATGGCCAAAGTACATGATGTATTTCATGTACACCTCATAAGGAAGTACATACCAGACCCTTCACATGTACTCTCTTCAGAGGTGGTATAGTTGGAGGATGATCTTTCTTACGAGGAGTATCCAGTAAAGATCATGGATCATAGAGATAAAGTTCTATGTAACAAGACTACTCACCTGGTCAAGGTATTGTGGCAGAACCATAAGTACGAAGAGGCAACATGGGAACTGGAGGAGCTAATGAAGGAAAAGTACCTACACCTATTTATGGCCTAGAATGTAAAACAAAATTTTGAGGGCGAAATTTTATAAGGGGGGTAATGTAACGACCCAAAGTTTCAATGGAAATTTTCTTCTTATAAATATGTCATCACATGAAATCACAACATAATGAACTATTAAGCGCTATATTACCACTAAACATAAGTCTGTCACTTCTGTGTTTTGAATTTAGAAAATTTTACATACACAATTGCGATCAGTAAGTTATTTGGAGACTAATAAGAAAAACTTAATTTTTTGTGAATAGTAATATACCCTTATGAATAGTAATGTTACCATTATGAATAGTGGAATACCCTAATGAATAGTAACCTTACCTATGATAGCATATAAATAATATTCAAGTTGAAGTATGATATACCTATATGTGGGAATAAGAAAATAAACATTTTAAAATCTGTATTTTTCAAGTAAATTATGATTTTAATTAAATATTAAATTAATCATATTTAGAAAATTATTTTTGAAAAATGGAATTAATTTTTAGATACTATGTGTTGAAAAATGGTTAGGGTGAATTTTTTGGATTTTTTTTAAAATACATGATTTTTTATGAATAGTAAAATACAATAATTTACGATAAATGATAAATACATGAATTATGATGTCATCGACTGATGTATGGATGATGTAAGGCCATTTTCTTGAACTCACATGCACACATTACTATTTTTTGTCATGTAATAATCTCTATTGTAGGTCTTGAGGTAAATTAATAAACTAATAATTAAAAAATTATGAAAACCCTCCTCTCCTCCACTATAACCCCCCCCCCCCTCACTCCCTCTTCTCTCCACTCCTCTCAAGCATTGTGCCTTGCCAATATTATGCCCAAATATCCTACCAAGTTCCTTCCCCACATCCAATAGCACCTAGTCTCTTCAAAATACCAAATCCTCTCCTCTTAAGAGGCGCTCAAAGGAGTTAAACTCAAGAGGTAAATTCCTCTTTCCAATTCTTTTATTTCTTTTAAGTTATTTTCTTTTCTTATTTCTTTCCTCAACTCAATTCACCAAAATGGTATGATAACTCCAATAAAATAAATTTATAGGAATGATATTATTCTAATAGGATAATTCATTATCATCTCTCCTTTTCTCTTCTTTTATTTTAGTAGTAAAGAAACCGTCTGAGATGTGTTAATTTAGCACATTCAAGGACGACGGTTTATCAATTTCCATTACCGTCTTTAATTATAGTCATGAAACCATTTGTGTTATGGTTGAACCAGATTATTATATATTTAATACATCCTAGTTAAAGTTATTCAATCCTTTTGTACAGAAGGTATTAAGTTATAAAGCAAAACATGTTGGTTGTAATCAAAACCCACCGATTAACCAAAACGGTTGTCACTAAGGTTTTATATAATAATTCATATTCACTCTCAATAAACAAATGATTTTTTATAAAAAATTAATCTCATGGATATTCACTAATAACATAAAAATTCAATTCTATACAACCACTTTCATTATACATGTTTATCCGAACATGAACTGATCATTAAAACCAAGGAAGCAAACAGACCCGAACAATGAAATTGAACCTTATAACCAATCAAAAAGGTCTTGAATGAACTTAAAATGGTTATACTAAATATTTTACATATAGAATAGGTTTTGGAATTATTAATTAATAAACCTAATTTTTTTATTTATTATATTAACAAACGGTGGATAACACCAATGGACTTAAGGTAAGGGATTCTCTCCATTTCACTTTTATTCAAGATTTACCTCTATGTTATGCCCTTTTGTGTGTAATTATTAGTGATGGGGTATGATTACACACCTCCACCATACTATCCTCATGATTTATAAAAAATGATAAATCCCTTTATCTCTCATTAAGCCCTATTAAGTACACCCGATATCATTTCGATAATCCGTAAGGAATTCTACCCGAACTGCCTTTATTCCTTTGGGTTGCTCTATCTTTCTTTTTACCCAAATTAAGTTCTCTTTTATTTTTATGTAAAACTTATACATGATTTTTATATGCTCAAAAATCATGTTTCAAGATTCATCTCTCATTCTCTTTTGGGGATATACATGCTTTTAAGTGATTCCCTCCTCGATACTTCTGAGTAAGCGAACTCATTTTAAGGGAACTTCCCAAATTTTTACCCAATTTAAAGTGAAATATATACTATATTTTAAGACTCCATTTTATTTATAAAATCAGTCTTTTTATTTTGAAAACCTTCTTGATTCACTTCTGGTTTTATATAAAAGATTGTTCCCTTTTCTATTTTAAAAGCTCTTTAGTGTTTTCCTTAAAACTGCACTAAAAGGTTTTAATGCTAAGATTTTCCTAAATACTCTTATTACATGTTTTCACTTATGTTTTACATCACTTACCATGATATATACCTATTTTACCTTATTAATGTCCATTTATGTCTTAATTCCTTTCTCTCATGGACACTTTTATGATACGCTCATTCATTATGCTTTATGTCATGAATGTGATACCCATTTCTCTCTATGGGTTCCCTTACATTTATGTATGATTGAATTGTGTATGATTATTTATGTGGAAAGCATATTCGTGAACATGTTAAGATGGGTGCACCCAGATAGCGCTCTAGGGCATTGGGTAAAGTTAAGTCTCATGAGATGTTATGTGCGACGGTCTTGGCGGTTAGCCTTGGCTTGTGCTACTATGGGAAATGATCTTGGCGGTTAGCCTTGACTTATACTAAATTCATGTTTTAAGTTTCTGCCACATTTCTATGATTCCATGTTTATATGACTCTATATTTATATGTTATGATCTCTTATGTTACATTCCTTTTTATTTCTTTATGTCTTGTTCCTAACCCATGTGCTATGGATTTATTCTTATTCTTATTCCCTTACTGGGATTTTAGCTCATCCCTTTATTCATGTTATCCCCAGGTTATCCTATGAAGATGTATGAAAAAAATAGAAGTTAGGGGATCTTTATAAAGACTAAATAAAGAAATTTTTTATTTAGTTCCATGTTTTCAGTTTTATGTGCCTAGTCTTCCAAGACACTAGACTTCACGATCCTTGGATTTTACTATGATGCATAATTATGCTTAAAATCATGTAATGATATATGTAAAATTCTAGGGTCACTATACGCCTGAGGTTCAGGCTTTCCTTGAAACTTGAGGGGTATTTGTCTCTAAAACTCATGAAGTGTGCTCAGCATGTGCTCCTCATCTGCTGGTACTTTGGGTACCACGTGTTGATCTACAAGTGGTTGTATGGTTGATGCACCACCTGGAGGTAACATCTAGGGAACTGGTCCTTGTATCAATGTCTCTTCACTGAGGGGGTCATCCTCGTGATCGAGATACTAAATCCTAGCTGGTATACATCTCGGAGGCATCCTATAAGAAAAAAAAAGATGTACCATAATCAATGAGTATATCTGGATAACTAACTCAAGAAGGACATAGAACCACAACCTATTTTTATATGATGCATGTACCATTATTTTCTCTGCAACCAATGTTCTCATATGTTGAGTTGAAAAGCAAGTTATCAAAGTCATGGTATACGGATACATCAACCACCACACCAACACTAGAGTCCCCATCTGGAATTCCTAACTCTAAACACTTAACACTATTGCCCCAAACCAAACGTACAGACTCCCGGTCCTAAAGTGGAACTGATCATTCCTTTTATACCACTCTATCATGACTCATCTCATCAGGGCCTGTGGTGTGACTTCCCAAACCCACTTCCAATAGGCCAAGTTATGGTGACTAGCATTGAGTAGGCATATCACTAACATGGGAGGAATTTTTTATGTACCTGTATGCACGCACACACCTTCAAGCCCACAAAATAATGAAATGTAAAAACCATTAAGAACCAAATGCATAAATACCAATATATCCCAACCAAAGTATGATAGGAAAGTAAAGTGCGGTAAAGTAAACCAGGCAAGAATACAATCCCACCAAGAGGAATTTTGTAACGAAAAGTCCAACCTATAAGAAGAGGTACTGGGACTACTATATGTAGTTGTAGAAACACCTAAGCCTACCTGATATCACAAGTAACTGTATGGTACTGGTCTACCTAAGACTTTTTAAAAAGGTCACTCATCTACACAAGATACAACACGTTTGGGAAAAGCTCGTGTAGGGGGAATTATAACAATACTTAGTAGGACACCCCAAAACCACAAAGTAATACATAAAGGAAAGTATAGTCAGCTCTAAACAATATATGTCTATAGCACATATAACAAGAATATATAGATATACTCAATCCAAGACATGAAGTCTAGAGGTAAGTCACAACTAACACATACCAATTCTAGGGATTTAATCTAAAGATTCCATGAAGCATCCATTTGGGAGAAAACACTCTTGAGTTCGATAGCACTGATGACGTCTATCTGAGAAGTATTGTTCTTCGAGAACCATCATGAGAGAGAGATACACTCATAGATCTAAAGAGAATAGGATATAATACCACATATGAGGATCACATCTAGGGCCATGGGGTGATACCAACAACTTCATATAGATTAACCTTCTAAGTAGAGGATCGATGCCCGGTGAATTTGGTCATATCAATACCAAGGACTCTACCTAGGGCACGAATAATGAATAGAGGATCCCACATGAGGCCTCTCGGGGGATTCAAATGAATCTATCCAGGAAGTAATGCTGAAGGGATCATACTCCTATGAGTAGAAAACGATAATCACTAACCTTTAGGGAAGTGGTAAAGGGAACAAACCCTAATGAAACTTGTCCAAGGTATAGTGGACAAGAGATTTAAGCCATGTAGAAAGGTATACATGGTGTGTAGTAGGGTCACACATTGTGTTCCTTAACCCCAAGTACTACCTATGTAAAACATTGCATGTCATTCCATCTGTGTTGTGTAGAAGATGGGTACATGACATATAGAAGAAGTTACACACCATGTCCTTCCATATAGGGTCCACCTATGTACTCTGGTCGTGTGCCAGTTCATAGTGTCAACCTATGTGTCTCTTCTCATGTACCAATACACAGGGTAGTCTGTGTACTTGGTCTTGTCCAAGTCATGTGGTTGGGTAAATGATGTGTAAGAAACTTGTGTACTCCACCATGTGTCTGTGTATCTCCTGAGATACACGTTGAGTCTCTAGGAAGGGCTTACTCACTGTGTGATAGGTCCACACGTAGTGTGGTATTTAACTATCTCCCAAAACCCTAGTCGTCACTTAGTGGGGGCCACACGCTGTGTAACCCTAGGTTACACACCATGTTCATCAGGATTTTCTAGAATCTAGTGTTCTTCCTCTACACGCCTCATCCAATGATTCAGATCTTGTTTATATGATATGTTCACCTCGAAACTCCAGATCCTAGGTTGTTTCATCACCCTAACACTAAATCGAGGAGTTTTGGGCCTTCAATTGGCTTGTAAAACCGCTTTAAATACATCCAATAAAAACCACATGAAGAACTATATCTCTCGAATCATTTTGATTCATCCGTCTTCATTGTCGTTGCACCTCCATTAGGTTGTCCTAGTGTTGGATCTTCAATTTTGGATTGTTGCACCAAGAAATGAAGGTGAAACAGTCAATTGTTTATAACCCTATGAAGAATGAAGAACACACATAGAAATAATGGGGGAGAAAATAACATGGAACAAATATGAGGAATGAACCTCGATCTTTGTTTGTTTTTTCCTCGATTTGTTCCCATTTGAATGATCAATAATCAAAACAAAATAATAATCAACCCTTTAAATCCCATAATTAAAACTCATCCCGTAAGAATGGTCGAACTATGGATCAACATGTTCATTGGTTGTTCCGTGTTCATCATTGAATCTAATAATGGGGAAATGAAATCCAAATAATGCATCCTACTTGGGAAGTGGATCATTTTCTATTGAAGACCATTTTCTGTTGGTGAATCCCATCAAGAACGATTCTCAACCCAAGTCTCTATCATCACCATTGAGAGAATTCTCCAAGGTTTCTATCCAGAGCCTCCAGGTAATTCCAGGGTTATAAGACTAACCTTGGACCCCTTCCTAAAGTCTTAATTAAAAAGAAAAAGTTTTGTTACATCACTGCCTCAATAAAACATTAAAATAAAATAAATTCAAAATTTATTTTATTCATTAAAAATTATTGAAACTATTTTTCACATCCAACCCACATCATCAGATGTTAGGCCTCTTATAAGGTAAAACCGCTGCTCTGAATGCAATGATGCCCTCAGATTTCTGATTTGGGAACCCGTTTAGAAGTTATTCCGCTTTTTCAGGAAAATTGTGCACACATGTTATTTAATATTTTAATATTTTCAACCAATTGTTTCAGACACACTGAGCTGGAATCACATGTTGTCTCAGCACCTAGTATCTAAATTAATCCATATAATATTTAAAAATAATACATAGAAAAATCTGGGACATTACAAGAAGTTTTATAGGACTATGATGAAGAATGTGAACCACTTTTCCAAACTTTTGCAGTTTTCACTTGAGATTGTATCGAATAAGAATATGAAGACTCAATGTTTTGAGAAGGATATTCATTTTGATATTTTTTTCTTATATTTTCTTATTGAATGTTACTTCTTATACTGATGTACTAGATAGGACGTTGATAATTGGGCTTGATCTGGTTGGTAAGTCAGGGTTTACGAGAGTTCCTTTTTCTCACAGTGGTAGTTTTGTGAGTTTCTTTAAGGTAAAGAGGAAATATGATGAGTCTCATGGTGTTTATAGAGAGTAGGAATCCTCTAAAACTTTATTAGTTCCTAGAAGAGGCCCTTTAACTTGCTTCTAGTGTGTCAAGGTTGATAATTCAAGACGTGTTTGTACTAAGGTTCCAAAGATCTGCAGTTCTTATGGTTTCTTAGGACACCTACAAAATTTCTACCATATTTTTTCTACTCCACATAGTGGAATGGGCTCATAAATTCCTAAAAGTACTATAGTGAAATCAGATGTTTTGCGAACAAAGGGGTTACGTCCACAGGAATTTGAAATGGATTTTTTTCACACAGTGGAAGAGTCTCCAGAGGCAGCTGATATAGGTCCAGTGATTGTGAGAGGTACTGATACTATATCTTCATCTTTAGTGACTACTTTATTTAATACTAGTGCATCTCACTTGTTTATAACAACTCATATTGTAAACTTTCTAAATATTCTATGAATATTTTGTCTTATGTGATAAATATTATTATGCCCAGTGAAATGAAGAGAGCGAAAGGTTTCCATTGTCTTGCTTGTGTATTCTCTGTATCATAGATCGAGATTACCTAGGATTTTCTGGTTCTTGATATGAAACCTTTCAATGTCATTTTCAAGATGGATTTTCTCATCACTTCTTTCATATATGTCAATTAGAATTCATTATAACACTTAATATAATGATATTAATTGTCATTGTCCAACTGATATATTATCAACAGTTAAGATGCTTAATGATCTTTTAAATATGATCAGGTATATTTTATAATGATCTAAAATAACCAAAGTAGTGCATGTGTTTTCTATAATGACATTACTTAATAAGGTATTTATTTATTAAAAAGGTAATTTCATTTATAAAATTTTGGTTGATTACATTCTTTCCCCTTTCATAAATTTCAACCTAAAATTTTCATTTCATACTCTAAAATAGATGAGGGTGATTTTGTTTCATTGCCTATTCTAGTTCTCATGTTTCCTCCTCAAAATTTTGGTTCTTTCATATCAATTTTACTAGGTGAGTTGTATTATTTCATATAAATTTGTCTCTATGATCTAAGATATTCACCTGTTACTCCTCATATGAAATATCATTCTCCAAGGATACCACCTCTGGATTCAATACATGTGATGGGTCCGGTATGTACTTCCTCAAGAAGGATACATGGAACACATTACATAATTGGGATAGGTTAGGTGGGAGTGTTAGTCAATAGGCCATAGATTCAATGTGATCAAGGATCTCAAAGGGGTTGATGTATCTTAGACTAAGCTTTCCCTTCTTTCTAAACCTCATGACTTCCTTTTATATCAATATATTAAGGAACATCTCATATATGACCCAAACTTCAAGTCTCATTGATGATTGTATGCATATATTTTTTTTCAACTCTGTGTAGACTTTATATGATGTTGAATGGTTTTAACCTTGTCTATCATCTCTTGGATAAGATCATGTCTCATTAGTTTCCACTCTCCAACTTTATCCCAACATGTTGGAGTCCAACACCTCTTCCCATATAGAGCCTCATAAGGTGTTATTTGAATGCTAGAGTGGAAACTATTTTTATATGAGAACTTCACTAGGGGAATTTTTTTATCCCAAAATCCTTGGAAATCCATTGAATATGATCAATATATCCTCTAGAGTTTGAATAGTCCTTTCAGGAAGACCATCTTCCTGAGAGTGATAAGTGTAACTAAAACTCAACTCCGCATCCAATGTTTGCTAAAGTATTATCTATAACCTCAAGGTAAACCTCGGATCTTAATCAGATACAATAGAGAGTGGTACTCCTTGTTATCTTACCACTTCCCTTAGGTATATCTTAGTGGTTTTTTTAAGAGATAAATCTCCCTTGATAGTAATGAAATGTGTTAACTTTGTAAAGAGATTTACTACCACCCAGATGTCATTATTTCCATTAGATGTCAGGGGGAGTCCTATGACGAAATCAATGGTTATGTATTCCCATTTCTATACCGGTATGAGAAATGGTTGCATCATACCCTTACACTAATGGAATATGAAATATTTTCAATAGGGAATTTGTGATGGGAACCCATTGAAAATAGTCATTTGTGACGGGGGCCCGTCACAATTAGCCTATAGTTGAAAATCATGTTGCAAAAACTTTTTTTTATGGCGGGTCATCACAAACAATTTTTTTGCGATGGTGGACCCTCCTATTGTAAAAAATATTTTACTGGTTATATATATGTCAACAATTACAATGGGATTGATCCCCCATCGCAAATGATTATTTTTAATGGGGGATCAATCCCATTACAAAAAATATAAAATAATAATTAAAAAATTAATAAAAAATAAAAAAAACATCATAATCATATAAAAAAATAAAAAATTTAAAATTTAAAATTCTAAAAATATATAAAAAAATAAAAAACATCACAACAATATAAAAAATTCAATATATAAAATTGTAAATATCAAAATTATTGATAATTTTTACTAATTACCACTCATTACTAATAATTTTAACTAATTGTCAATTATTACTAATATTTTTTACTAATTACCACTCATTATCATTGAATTTTACTAATTATCACTCATTATCGATATTTTTTACTAATTATAGCTTATTGTAGATAATTTTTACTAATTACCACTCATTACCGTTAATGTTTACCAATTAAAACTAATTACTGCTAATTAACACTCATTACCTGTATTTTTTACTAATTACTACTCATCACATGTATTTTTTACTAATTATCACTCATTAACGATATTTTTTAATAATTACCGCTCATTACATGTATTTTTTACTAATTAATGCTCATTACTGATAATTACTGCAAATTACTACTCATTACTAATATTTTTTAATAATTACCACTCATTATCAGTATTTTTTACTGATTACTGCTCATTGCCTGTAATCTTTACTAATTACCACTCATTACCAGTGTATTTTACTAATTACCACTCATTACTAGTATTTTTTACTAATTTCTACTAATTACATGTATTTTTTACTAATTACCACTAATTATCGGTAATTTTTACTAATTATCACTCATTGCTAATAATTTTCACTAATTACCGCTCATTACAGACAATATTTACTAATTACCACTCATTTAGAGTAATTTTTACTAATTACCAATCATTAAAACTAATTTTTACTAATTAACACTCATTACCGATATTTTTTACTAATTACCGCTCATTACCAGTAATTTTTACTAATTATCGCTCATTGCCAATAATTTTTACTAATTACCGCTCATTACCAATAATTTTTACTAATTACCATTCATTGCCAGTAATTTTTACTAATTACCAATCATTACCGGTAATTTTTACTAATTACCACCCATTTTCGGTAATTTTTACTAATTACTGATCATTATTGGTATTTTTACTGATTCACACTCATTACTGGTATTTTTTACTAATTACCACTCTTTATCGGTATTTTTTACTAATTAACGCACATTATTGGTATTTTTTACTAATTACTGCTCATTATCAGTAATTTTTACTAATTACCGCTCATTACAGATATTTTTTACTAATTGATGCTTGTTACCGGTAATTTTTACCAAGTACCACTCAATAACAATAATTTTTACTAATTACTACTCATTACTGCTAATTTTTACTAATTAATGCTCATTACCACTAATTTTTACTAATTCTCACTCATTTCCAATAATTTTTACTAACTACCGCTCATTATCGATAATTTTTACTAATTAACGCTCATTTCCGATAATTTTTATTAACCACCATTCATTTCTGCTAATTTTTACTAATTGTTGCCCATTTCTGCTAATTTTTATTAATTACTGCTCTTTTCCACTAATTTTTACTAATTCTCACTCATTACCACTCCTTTATACTAATTAGAACTATTTTCTACTAATTACCGGTCATTTCTAATAATAAACACTAATTTATAATAATTACAGCCAATATTTACTGATTACCGCTAATTTGTACGCATTATCATTGATTTCTACTAATTATTTTTAAATTATTAATATTTATCGTTAATTACTAAAAAATATTTTTAATAACTACTAATTATTAATTACTGTTAATTATTACAAATTACTGTAAAATATTATGACTTATTACTAAGATTTATGAATTATTACTAAAAACTCTTAATTAGTACTATTTATCTACCAATTATAAGTAGTTACTACTAATCAAAATTACTTAGTGATAATTAAAACTAATTACTACTAATTAAAACTAATTAATTCTAATTAAAAATAATTTTTGATAATTAAAACTAAATACTTCTAATTAATAATAATTAATGCTACATAGAACTAATTACTGCTAATTAAAACCGATTACTTCTAATTAAAACTAATTATTGATAATTAATGATACTAATTTATAATTTAAAATAAAAAATAATTAAAAAATAAAAACATTAAAAAATACTTTAAAATTGAAGCTTTTATCATATGCAAATTTGAAAGATTGCTTCCCTATAAAAATTAAAACTTTTAAAGGAATAAATTCAGAGGAGAGGAGAGCAAAGGAGAGGAGAGGAGAGGAGAGCTCAGAATGGAATGGGGAGAGAAAAATTGAGTGGGGGAGTATATATAGGTTAAAATAATAATGACGGTGCTATTTTCAATGGAGACCATTCTAAATAGTACCCACCATAAATAGCGGAGTTGGTGATAAAAAAATCATTTGTGATGAGACCCATCCAAAATACTATTTTTTCGACACATTATTTGCGACGGGTTATAAATTCCCATTGTAAATAACTATTATAATGAATAATATTTGTGACAGAAGAAAATATGCATCGCAAATAACAGTTCTTGTTGTTTGGTGTGCATGTATGCCAAAGGTATTTGCGATGAGAAACCTTTCATGTCACAAATAATCTTTTATTTATGGTTATTTACGATGAGAAACAAATCTCATCACAAATAGCCCATCGCAAAAACATGATTTTCCCTTAATGTTGGATTGCTATCATTCTACCTTGACTTGTTGGAATACCAAGTATCAAGATACAAATTCTAAAATACACCTATTCATGTTATCCCATCAGAAGTTTTGCTTAAAATCTCTATACAACTTAGTTCTTCCTGGATAAATAGAAAGGGATGAGCTATGAAAATCATCCATAAGATCCCTTTTCAGTTCTGGTTTTGATGGGACACATATTTGGGTTCCAAACCTTATAACTTCATCTTTAACAAAATTGAACTTCAGAATATTCACTACCTTTCTATGCAGTTCCTCATCGTCTTTTTATGCCACCTTGATCCTCTCAAGAATGGATGGTTGAGCAGTTATTTGAGCAAGGTAGGATGAAGATCCTTTTATTATGACCATGTCCATCCTTTGAATGTCAATGAAGATTGGATCCCTTTCAATCCTTATCATGGATAGGTTTGTAGGATCCTTTCTACTTAGAGCATCCACCACTTTTTTCTCCTTCCTAAGATGGTAATGGGTTGAATAATCATAATCTTTGATCAGCTCTAATCATTTTCATTGGTTCATATTGAGCTCTTTTTGTGTGAATATATACTTTAGGCTTTTATGATATGTATTTATACCACACTTCTCCTCATGGAGATAATGTTTCTAAATATTCAAAGTGAATATCACTGCAAGAAATTCTAGATCATGCATTGGGTAGTTCTACTCATGGATCTTTATTCAACGAGAGGCATAGGATATTAATCTATTATATTGTATGAGTACACAACCCAAGACCTTTTTAGATGCATCATTTTAGATCACAAATCCTCCCCTACTTGTGGGTAATGTGAGAACATGTGTAGTGATTAGTCTCTTCTTTAATTCTTTAAAGCTCTCTTCGCATTCATCAGTCCAGACAAACTTTACCCCCTTCTGAGTTAGCTTGGTTAGTGTGATTTAAAATCATGAGAAGTTTCTCATAAATAGATGATAGTACCCAAATAATCCAAGGAAACTACATATCTTCATCATAGGTATTGGTATGGGTCATCCTTCAGTCGCCTCTATTTTCAAATGATCCATTGATATTCATTTGTTAGTGATAACATTCCTCAAGATTATTACTTGCTCTATCCAAACAATTTATTTACTATATTTCATGTATAACTTTTCCTTTTGTAAGGTATTCAGTACAAAATTAAAATGCTCGTCCTATTTCTCCTTGCTTTTGGAATAAGTAAGAATATTGTCTATAAATACTACCACAAATATATTGAGGTAATTCCTACAGAATCTATTCATTAAGTCTGTTAAGATAACTGGACAATTAGTGAGTCTAAATGGAATCATTATGAACTCATAGTGCCCATACCTTGTAAGAAATGAAATCTTGGGGATATCATCCTTCTCCACATTTACTTGATAATGTATTAAGCAAAGATCCACCTTATATAAGTATTGGGCTCCATGTAACTGATCAAAAAATTCATCAATCTGCTGCAGAGGATACTTTTTCTTTATCATGATCTTATTGAGCTCATGATAATCAATGTAGAGGCGCATTGAACCATCCTTTCTCTTGAAGAAGAGGACTGGTATAATTCATGGTAAATCACTTAGATGTATAAACCCTTTATCCATATTATCCTATAGTTTCTTCTTCAGATCTTCAAATTCAAAATTTTTCATTCTTTATATAATCTTGGATAT
The DNA here is from genome assembly GCA_963277665.1 of Viscum album. Classification (NCBI taxonomy): domain Eukaryota; kingdom Viridiplantae; phylum Streptophyta; class Magnoliopsida; order Santalales; family Viscaceae; genus Viscum; species Viscum album. Next base: position 498,995,579 of record OY728132.1, read on the forward strand.
TGGAAAATCTTTGGGTATAAGCTCTATTAATAACTCAAATTCACGGTTTGGAGGAAGACTAAGAAATTATTCAGAAAACACATCATCACATTCCCTTATAATGGGCATGTCATCAAGGATGATATTTTCCTTATTCTTAATCATTTGATATAGATATTCTTACTCATAAAGAAATAGTATACATGCTTGATATGACGATTCCAAATGAAACTCATCATCCTCCTTTCAATTTTATATAATTTTAGGGTGATTCATGATATGAAGGGTGATTTCCTTCTCTCAATAATTTATGTTGGCTCTATATAAGGAAATTCATTCCATACATATAATTACATTGAATTTCACTAAAGGGAGTATCACAAGGTTCATTAAGAAGTTCATCCTATAAATATGGATAGGGTAGAAGTTATATACTTGTGATGCATTGATTGACCCATTTTTCTTTTTCACATATAACTCCACTTTTATGTTTTGAGGTGGTGTTTTAATAGTTCTATTAAACTTTTGTGATATGAAAAAATTCATAGAACCAAAATCAAATAGTTTTCTTGCTATTATTTAATGAATAACTTGCATGCATGTTGTCACATCGTTGTCGGGATCTACCTTAGTAGTTGTGATAGAATAATCTCACCATTTCTCTCTTGGCCTTGAAGGTTGTTGTCGTCTGTTATTGTTGACAACCCTTGGATTAGTTTATTAATTTGTATAGTGTCTTTGTTCCTTATAGTTGAAACATTAGATAGTGGGATGAGGGATGATTGGGACATTCGTTTCTTCCATTACATTGGTGGGTTTCACCTTTCGATATTCACTAGCTAGGTGCTCTTCCTTCCCACACCTAAAGCATTTCCTTGTCCCCTTCAGGTAATTTTTGAGATACTTCTACCCGTACTTTTGACCAGTGGGATGTCAGAATTTCTTACCCCCATGGGATTTCTCCATCACATTGCTAGGATTAAAATAAATTATCTTCTTCCTATCTCCTGACCCATGAGACCCATATGATCCACTGATCTTCATTTAGAATTTGAGGGCACATTAGATAATTTCCTCATATCTATCAAAGTCTCAAAGCACCAAAGCATTTCATAGACACAAATTTATCCCACCAAAGTAGTGGTTAATTTTACTTTATAAGTAACTAAAAAATATATAGGTGTATCATTAAAGTCATGTGAAGTTCACCTCATAATCCCCAATGGATTCATTATCCTCCTTCTCAAGGCTAAGAAAATCCCTATGTATTTTAAATTAGATAATATGAGGAAAATATTTATTAAAATACATTTTTTAGAATTATTTATACTTCATCACTTTAATCGTCTCCTTAGGATTTGTATTTTTGATCAACATCCACCATTGATAAATTTCTCCCTACACATGATAAACATCCATCACGGCCTTCTCTTTCTTAGAGCATTGACAGAGAAGATTTTTTCAATTGAGTTAATCCACTGTTCTATGATTAATGGATCTAAATATCCATTGAAAGTGAGAGTCTTTTGTCACATAAAGGTCTCAATTTCAACTTTATCCTTATTAGGGGGGTGTTATTTTTTCCCTTAATTCAAGTTTCTATTCAAAACTTGATTTAATTGTTTAATTATTTTCATGAGGTTCTTGACTCCTACTCCCATTGGGTTGGGTATCTCATTTGGGTGGTCATCAAATTTCCCATCACATTGGTTGTTAACTCAGTTCCTCCTATTTTCAACCATTGACTAAAATAAAGGGAGAATTGGGGATGAGAATTTTTAAACTATTAAACACATAAAAGGTAAACTATAAAAAATTAAGGGATAACTCAGAAATGACATACATTCCTTAACCTATGAATTTATAGGTTTCAATCTAAGTTATCCATGGTATATTTCCTAACACAAAATTTTATGGTAATTTTTATTTCCTTCATAGTGATTTGTAAAGAGATTGTGAATTTACCAAATCATATTCCCTGGGAGTGTCAAACCAAGTGTGCAGCATGGCCTCTTTATCTTACACCAAGCGATGATTGAGTTAATACCCAATGCACCCTTTTCAAGGTTATTACCCCTAGGTACAACTATTCCAGAGCCACATCCACTTGTAGTGTCCATACAAAAAATTTGTTTCTTGGGAACCACTTACTATATACTTTATCATAGTTTAGAGGTGTTTTATTATTCTTAGTCTTATCCATAAGGTTTTCACTAAGGTTTTTTAATAATGATCCCCAAAAATAACTATACCTTGTTATGATACCAACTATGACAACTCATATCTTTTATAAACCTTAAATCATGATTTATTACATAAAGACACACATAATACAATCCAAAAAGATTGAAAGGCCTAATTTATTTTGGAAATTAAATATATAACATAATAACTTGAAACAAGGATATAACAGCTATAGCATCCCGCCTTTTTATCACATAAACTTTCATTACATTTTACAAAACCGAGGATCTTTAAGGTTTAGTGTCTTGGAAACCAGGAACTTAAAACATGAAAACATAAAACATTGTTCTTAAACACTTGAAAGGATTCTCCTCATGTTCATCCTAGGTTCATTACTGCATCTCATAACCTGTGAATATACATCAAAAGAAAGGGTGAGCAGAAGGCCCAGTAAGGAAAACAAGAGAAACATTTTACATGTGAACTTGAGATACTTCAATAAGGTCATGAAAAGAACTTTAAGGCATGAGAAAGAAATCATGAGATATATCATAATAAAAATAACATTTTTCATAACTTGAAGATGTGGCTACAACATTTAACATAGACAATCATGAACATATCACCAAGGTCCATCCCCAAGGTGTCATTTGAAAATTACCAAGGTTATTCACCAAGGTATCGTGAAAATTGTAATCTCTAGTGGTTACATCATTACCCAATGAATTGGAGCGCTATCATGGCACACCCTTAAATTTGCCTTTATTATCATGTGAGCCACATATATCATCATCAAACATTTAATAAATAACCCATATAGCATAAAATAAATGGGTTTCATTTCATAATCATAACGTTTTAAAAACTGCTTTAAAGACATGATCTTTACATCACTTTAAACCCACGGAAAGGGAAAGCGGGTCTCATGTATGTAAATCCCAGAATTTAAAATAGAAAAATTTTGTATATATGTGAATAAACCTGTAGAAATAAGATCTTTGAGTATTCACTTAATAACATGAAGTAATTTTGAGAAAAAGAGAGAGGCATTTTGAGACGAAAATTCTGCAGCACAACGGCTACGTTACAGGGTTTTAGAAAACGTTGAAAAAAGAAGGGACATGGGTCAAACAATCATAAATGACCCATAAAACAGTAGAGGGACAGAATATAATGGATTTAAGAACATGGTAATGAAATTTGAAAATATACCATATTAAATGAAGAACATGAAAGGAAGACAAAAATAAGATTTCTCTTATGAAAATTCGGCAGCCTAACAGCGTTACATAAACTTCAACCAAAAATGAATTGATGATGTCAAATAGGGTCACTCATCATATGAACATAAAATATCAGTATGATAGATATAGAGATCATACCCCAACATAATAAAAAGGAACTTGCAAGACTTGACATGGAATTAGAACTTTGAAAAGGAGAAGGGTGAAAGAATCCCTTAAAAATTCGACAGCCTAACGGCGTCACTTAAACTTCAACAAAAAATGAATTGATGAGATCAAATAGGGTCTCTCATAAAATTAACATAAGAGTAAAGTATGATAGATATAGAGATCATACCCCAACATAACAAAAAAGAACTTGAAAGAATTGACATGAAAGTAGAACTTCAAAACGAGAAGGGTGAAGAACCACTTAAAAATTTGGCAGCCTAACGACGCCACTTAAGACATCAAAATACTGAATTGAATAGATAAAATAGGGTCTCTCATCATATGAACATAATATTCTAGTATGATAGATATAGAGATTATACCCCAACATAACAAAAAGGATCTTGAAATAATTGACATGAAAGTAGAACTTCAAAACGAGAAGGGTGAAGAACCACTTAAAAATTCGGCAGCCTAACGGCGCCACTTAAAACATCAAAATACTGAATTGAAGAGATCAAATAGGGTCTCTCATCATATGAACATAAGATTACAGTATGATATATATAGATATCATACCCCAACATAACAAAAAGGAACTTGAAGGAATTGACATGAAAGTAAAACTTCAAAACGAGAAAGGTGAAGAACCACTTAAAAATTCGGCAGCCTAACGGCGCCACTTAAAACTTCAAAATACTGAATTGAAGAGATCAAATGGGTTCTCTCATCATATGATCATAAAAGATCAGTATGATAAATTTAGAGATCATACCCCAACATAATAAAAAGGAACTTGAAATACTTTACATGATAATAGATCTTGAAAAATGAGAAGGGAGAAAGAATCCGTTACAAAAATTTCGGCAGCCTAACGGCGCCACTTAAAACTTCATAAAATGAAATAATGAGAGTAAGAGGGGATCTCTCATTATGTGAACATGAAAAAGGAAGTAATAGTAGTATAAAAGAACACCTTTTAACATAAGAACATGGAGCATAAAAGAAATTACATAAAAGAGATTTCTTGAAAAGAAAGAGAGAGATCGGATCCCTTACCTTAAAACGTAACTCTTAAAACTCAAAGGTTGGGACCTTGAGGGATTGGGGGAACCTTGGGAGGACTCCTTGGGAGGTAAGGATACCAGAAATTCGTTGAGGATGGTTTTGGAGTCGAAAATATGGGAGGAGGGCTTGGTATTTATAGGGAAAGTGAGGGGACAAGGCATTAATGGCCAAGGGACACCTCAAAAGTGGTTTTCTCAAAAGCATGGGCCCTCCCATGGTACTTCCCATAAATTTAGGCCACATGGGGACCCCCACACAATAATTAATCCTATTTAGTCTAACATCCTTTAAAATATCACATGAAATCATCATGACACAGTTATGATGTCATTAAACATACTGAAACCCTAAAACTGTATTTTTACTATTCACTGAAAATTCAACTTTCTCAGAAAAATCCCAAAATTTCACCTTAACCAAATATCAATGCTCTGATTTAAAAAATTAACTCCATTTTATAAAAATATTTTTCTAAATATTTTTAATTTATTTTTTAAATAACTACACTATTCACCGAAAATTCATTTTTTTTTAGAAAAATCCCCAAAATTTACCTTAACATGATATCGATGCTGTGAGTTCAAAAATGAAATCCATTTTATAAAAATATTTTTCTAAATATTTTTAATTTAATTTTTAATTAAAAAAACCACTATTCACCCGAAAAAACTAATACTTGAATAATAATTTATGAAACTGTTTTTTAACCATTTTATTGAATCACATTACTTAATCAAGGTGCCTAGATTATATTAATACTTTCTTTAATTGTGATTACTAATCCATTTGGTCACATTACTAATCCTAAGCATAAAATCACTATTCATAATTTACTATTCATCAAAAATTAAGTTGATCTTATTAGACTCTAAATTCCGTACTGAACATATTTTTATAAGACCATTTTTTGAAAATCATTACACATTTTTATTTATTTAAGGTTTACATAAACATTTTTAAAATATCCTTTCTCTAAAATTCATCAAAAATATGCATACTATATTTATCCGGTCATTTAAAAATTCATAAACTTCATCATAAGAAGAAATCCCAATTTTTATTTAAAACAAAGGATTACACAAGGCAGTTACGGTCTCCTTACATAGCCCCTTATCACACCAGCATAGGACCTAAGTGTAAGGTGTGCTAAGGTTAGATAATCTGAGGGAGGCTCGGCCAACATCGCACGAGTAGTAATTTCTATCAGTTTGAACTTCTCGTGAAGGCGATCCCGTTCTAGCTTCACACGATGAAGTTCAGCTTAGATTTGGTCCAGAGAAAAGCCCAGTGGTGCTACCTCCTTCCCAAGTTCTGTTATATGGGCTTCGATCTGTCCAAGACTACTGGGTGAGGCCATCGAATCTTCTTTCTATATTAATTAACCAAGATTACTTGTATTTAGAGACAATAATCAAAACGTTTAGTTTCCAGCGGTCATATTGACCAATGGTCATATAACAGTCAAAAACCAATGGTATCATTTTAATTATACTCCTGTTATCAAATGAAACATTTTTTTGAGTATAAAAATAAAATAAAATAACACATAAAATTAGGAAACAATATTTATTCAAAATTTCGGGTCGTTACAATCTTCCCCCCTTAAGAAATTGCATCCTCGCAATTTTTAAAATTAGGTTTTGAAATTTCATTGAAAGTCCCACATCGGAAAAGGAGTCAGTAAAACTATTACTTTAAAAGAAAGAAAGGGAAGTACGAAGGTCACCCGAGTTAGCCCACACTAGGATTCCATGTAGGAAAACATGGACATGGAAGAAAAACAAAGGGTCAAGTTCTGAGGGAGAGTGATAGAGAAAATGATTAGGAGAAATTTAACCATAAGAAAATCTCAAACTTATGATGTGTGTAAATGGTCATTGATTACCTAGTAGGAAACGTAAACCAACAATGTTTTTGTTTTACGTTCCTTTTCATAATTTTGAGGAATTCATTTACTACATAGAACAAAAACATAAGAAAATATACCTACCTTCTTGTAGAGTTTCATCCTTTAATAAGTTTCTACCAAAACTAATCTTTTCTCCAAATAATGAGCATTCAAAACTACTTGGTCTCATCAAAACACAATAATCATCTTCTATAGAATCACATAATCCACAAAAGATTAACTATATATTTCTTCTATCTTTAAAAATTATCCCAAAAACAGAAAGGGTAAGGTAAAACAACTCTTCAAAAAGAAATAATCCCATAGGAAGGGAAAATATTTTTAAATCTTCAAAGTTCCATGGTACTACCCAAAGTTCATCATAGACCATCCCATAAATAACGGTCCTTAAAATTCCTCAAAATAAACCAAACTAAGATTGAAACCCAAATACAAGAGGGATTTGATAACATAGTCTTCCAAAATAAACTTCATTGTTCATCTCCAAACAACATCAACCACACCTAACATCTTAAAACAAAAGTAGCTAACCTAAACATATTTTACCCAAGATAGGTTAATCATTCCCATAAGTAACCTAAATTACTATAATTCCACCTTAAATTCATTGATTCATCAAAATAAAAGTCAACCTTACTCCTCAATGAAAATATCGTAGTAATATATTTACCTCGATCATATAGGGTCCTCAAAATAGTGAACATCTTCCAAAATAATAATCATCTTTTAATCCCCTAATCATCTCTGTCGTATTAATACGGCAATCATAGCATTTCCTATCACATTGGTTGTTGAGACATGTTCTTCCATGTCCCGCCATTAACTAAGAAAAGAAACTATAATTAGGGGCTTAAATCCTTAGCCAATAATCATGAAAAGAAACTTAAAGCATATAAGGATAACTTGTAGTTGAAAATTATACCCTAACTTGTGATCCCCTAGGTTCCCATCTAGGTTATCCATGATCATATATTCTTATGTGAACCTTTATTTTATTTTATCTTTGTTCCTTTAACAATGGTTCATACTAAGCTTATGAATTTACCAAAGAATATCCCCCAGGAGTGTCGTAACCAAGAGTGCAGCAAGGCCCGTTGTCGTGTACCAGTTCTCATTCGAGTCTAGCTCAAAGCGGTGTTTTCAGGTTTTACCCCTATGTACATCTGTGTCAGAGCCACCTCTACCTGCTCATATCCAGACAGGGATGTATTTTCTTGGAAACCCCTTACTCAATACTCACCAAAATACCAGGAAGATTTCCTATATTTAAACTTTTCTATAGGGTTCTTCCTAGAGTTTTCATATCCCAATTTCCACAAATAACTAAACCATACTTTGATACCAACTATAGCATCCCACCTTTTTATCACATAAACTTTCATTACATTTTACAAAACTGAGGATCTTTAAGGTTTAGTGTCTTGGAAACCAGGAACTTAAAACATGAAAACATAAAACATTCTTCTTAAACACTTGAAAGGCTTATCCTCATGTTCATCCTAGGTTCATTACTGCATCTCATAACCTGGGAATATACATCAAAAGAAAGGGTGAGCAGAAGGCCCAGTAAGGAAAACAATAGAAACATTTTACATGTGAACTTGAGATACTTCAATAAGGTCATGAAAAGAACTTTAAGGCATGAGAAAGAAATCATGAGATATATCATAATAAAAATAACATTTTTCATAACTTGAAGATGTGGCTACAACATTTAACATAGACAATCATGAACATATCACCAAGGTCCATCCCCAAGGTGTCATTTGAAAATTACCAAGGTTATTCACCAAGGTATCGTGAAAATTGTAATCTCTAGTGGTTACATCATTACCCAATGAATTGGAGCTCTATCAGGGAACACCCTTAAATTTGCCTTTATTATCATGTGATACACATATATAATCATCAAACATTTCATAAATAACCCATATAGCATAAAATAAATGGGTTTCATTTCATAATCATAACGTTTTAAAAACTGCTTTAAAGACATGATCTTTACATCACTTCAAACCCACGGAAAGGGAAAGCGGGTCTCATGTATGTAAATCCCAAAATTTAAAATAGAACATTTTTGTATATATGTGAATAAACCTGTATAAATAAGAGCTTTGAGTATTCACTTAATAACATGAAGTAATTTTGAGAAAAAGAGAGAGGCATTTTGAGACGAAAATTCTGCAGCACAACGGCTACGTTACAGGGTTTTAGAAAACGTTAAAAAGAGAGGGGACATGGGTCAAACAATCATAAATGACCCATAAAACAGTAGAGGGACAGAATATAATGGATTTAATAACATGGTAATGAAATTTAAAAATATACCATATGAAATGAAGAACATGAAAGGAAGACAAAAATAATATTTCTCTTATGAAAATTCGGCAGCCTAACAGCGTTACATAAACTTCAACCAAAAATGAATTGATGATGTCAAATAGGTTCACTCATCATATGAACATAAAATATCAGTATTATAGATATAGAGATCATACCCCAACATAATAAAAAGTAACTTTCAAGACTTGACATGGAATTAGAACTTTGAAAAGGAGAAGGGTGAAAGAATCCCTTAAAAATTCGACAGCCTAACGGCGTCACTTAAACTTCAACAAAAAATGAATTGATGAGATCAAATAGGGTCTCTCATAATATTAACATAAGAGTACATTATGATAGATATATATATCATACCCCAAAATAACAAAAAATAACTTGAAAGAATTGACATGAAAGTAGAACTTCAAAATGAGAAGGGTGAAGAACCACTTAAAAATTCGGCAGTCTAACAGCGCCACTTAAAACATCAAAATACTGAATTGAATAGATCAAATAGGGTCTCTCATCATATGAACATAAGAGTCCAGTATGATATATATAGAGATCATACCCCAACATAACAAAAAGGATCTTGAAATAATTGACATGAAAGTAGAACTTCAAAACGAGAAGGGTGAACAACCACTTAAAAATTCGGCAGCCTAACGGCGCCACTTAAAACTTCAAAATACTGAATTGAAGAGATCAAATGGGGTCTATCATCATATTATAATAAAAGATCAGTATGATAAATTTATATATCATACCCAAACATAATAAAAAGGAACTTGAAATACTTTACATGATAATAGATCTTGAAAAATGAGAAGGGAGAAAGAATCTGTTACAAAAATTTCGGCAGCCTAACAGCGCCACTTAAAACTTCATAAAACGAAATAATGAGAGTAAGAGGGGATCTCTCATTATGTGAACATGAAAAGGGAAGTAAGAGGAGTATAAAAAACACCCTTTAACATAAGAACATGGAGCATAAAAGAAATTACATAAAAGAGATTTCTTGAAAAGAAAGAGAGAGATCGGATCTCTTACCTTAAAACGTAACTCTTAAAACTCAAAGGTTGGGACCTTGAGGGCTTGGGGGAACCTTGGGAGGACTCCTTGGGGGGTAAGGAGACCATAACTTCATTGAGGATGGTTTTGGAGTCGAAAATATGGGAGGTGGGCTTGGTATTTATAGGGAAAGTGAGGGGACAAGGCATTAATGGCCAAGGGACACCTCAAAAGTGGTTTTCTCAAAAGCATGGGCCCTCCCATGGTACTTCCCATAAAGTTAGGCCACATGGGGACCCCCACACAATAATTCATCCTATTTAGTATAAAATCCTTTAAAATATCTCATTAAATCATCATGACACAGTTATGATGTCATTAAACATACCGAAACCCTAAAACTGTATTTTTACTATTCACTAAAAATTCAACTTTCTCAGAAAAATCCCAAAATTTCACCTCAACAAAATATCAATGCTCTGATTTCAAAAATTAACTCCATTTTATAAAAATAATTTTCTAAATATTTTTAATTTATTTTTTAAATAACTACACTATTCACCGAAAATTCATTTTTTTTTAGAAAAATCCCCAAAATTTACCTTAACATAATATCAATGCTCTGAGTTCAAAAATGAAATCCATTTTATAAAAATAATTTTCTAAATATTTTTAATTTAATTTTTAATTAAAAAAACCACTATTCACCCGAAAAAACTAATACTTGAATAATAATTTATGAAACCGTTTTTTAACCATTTTATTGAATCACATTACTTAATCAAGGTGCTTAGATTATATTAATACTTTCATTAAGTGAGATTACTAATCCATTTGGTCACATTACTAATCCTAAGCATAAAATCACTATTCATAATTTACTATTCATCAAAAATTAATTTGATCTTATTAGACTCTAAATTACGTACTGAACATATTTTTAGAAGACCATTTTTTGAAAATCATTACACATTTTTATTTATTTAAGGTTTACATAAACATTTTTAAAATATCCTTTCTCTAAAATTCATCAAAAATATGCATACTATATTTATCCGGTCATTTAAAAATTCATAAACTTCATCATAAGAAGAAATCCCAATTTTTATTTAAAACAAAGGATTACACAAGGCAGTTACGGTCTCCTTACATAGCCCCTTATCACACCAGCATAGGACCTAAGTGTAAGGTGTGCTAAGGTTAGAGAATCTGAGGGAGGCTCGGCCAACATCGCACGAGTAGTAATTTCTATCAGTTTGAACTTCTCGCGAAGGCGATCCCGTTCTAGCTTCACACGATGAAGTTCAGCTTGGGTTTGGTCCAGAGCAAAGCCCAGTGGTGCTACCTCCTTCCCAAGTTCTGTTAGATGGGATTCGATCGGTCCAAGACTACTGGGTGAGGCCATCGAATCTTCTTTCTATATTAATTAACCAAGATTACTTGTATTTAGAGACAATAATCAAAACGTTTAGTTTTCAGCGGTCATATTGACCAATGGTCATATAACAGTCAAAAACCAATGGTATCATTTTAATTATACTCCTGTTATCAAATGAAACATTTTTGTTGAGTATAAAAATAAAATAAAATAACACATAAAATTAGGAAACAAGATTTATTCAAAATTTCGGGTCGTTACAATAGCATTATTTAAAACTCTTTAACATGCTCTTAAAATCCTATCACTCTTTTAAAACTGCACGAGATAACCTGGGGACGTACATAAGAAATGGGTGAGTTATAATACCCATTAAGGGAATAATAAAAGAATAATATAATGAAAGCAATACATGTTAGTCAATATGAATATCAATATTATATAAAATGAGTTAGAATCATAAACATGAACATCAAATCATGATATAATATGATAATATCAAGGCAACATAGGAATGTGGAAACAACATAAAACTTGACATCATAAGTATAAGTCTTAGATAACCTCCGAGACATAATAACATGGTGTTATTGGGATAAAATCTCATTCACTATACATGGTATCACATGAGATAAAAATATTACCCAATTCATTGGAGGATTGTATAATTTTGGGCCCACTCGTCACATTCATATCATGTACATGCATTAGTGTTCCGCATATATCATACAATATAAGAACATCTTTCATCACTTTTGATATCACAATTGAGTGTGAGTTACATATATAGAAGTCCCCAAATAATTAAGGATAGTTACATCTAGGTGAATACCCTTGAGTGGAAATAGGTATGGGTATTCACAACACAGATGTTTAACATAGAAAAATCATAGGATAATTTCGGCACCACAACGGGTGTACGTAAAGATTCATGGAATCATTTGATGAAAATGAAAGGTGGTATTTAATTACTTGGAAAAATAAGGGCAATAAATATATGTGTAAAAATATATTCCAAAATGAAAAATTGGAAATAAAAAGGGCATAATGCAAAGAAAGTTCATGAATAAAGAGGAGGAAGAGATAAACCCCTTACCTTGAAAGGGAACTTCTAGAAGCTTGGGAGGACCTTATTAAGATCATTTTAACGCCTTAATATGGATTTAGAGAGGTATAGGTAGATTAAATTTATTATAAATGGGTTTTAGTTAAGAGGAGTGGGATTTTTGGTGGGTATTTATAGCAAAATATAAGGAAATTGTTTATTAATTTCTAAACTTAATTTTTGGACTCTATATAATAAAATAATCAAAACCACAAACCTTACCATGGTTTTTTACATGGTTTCTTACAAATAGTATTATATTTCAATATTTTATATTTCCAAAAACCTAACATATTAAAACATTATCATTAGTGATGTGGAAGTAAGTCATGTTCATAAAGAATTGATTTTAAAACCTTAAAATATAATATAGGTTTTGGAAGATTCATTAAAGGTTTATGAAATTAATAAAATAACTTAAAAACAAATTATTTTTAAGGTAAAATATATATTTGTTCATGTATTACCTATATATCATTTATTACATCACTTTTGGGCTATTATGATGTCATAATATGGATTGTATATTTATATTGTATTTAATTTTTAACCAAAAATTCAATTGTCACATAAAATTATGAAAAAATAATCATTTTCTAATTTCAACATGATGATTTCAAAAATAATATTAATTTTATAGAAATAATTTTATAAATATGAGAATTTACACTTTTAAATAAAAAAACATATTTACTAGAAAATAGTAGTTTTTACGATATTAACCACTTTATGGCCCTTATAAAAACTACACTAGACTTCATTAAATTATATTATCATTTATATTTAAATAAATATTAATTAATGTGAATATTTTATTAAAATAAAATTTCTTTAAAAAATCCTTTCATTTATAAAAAAAGTGCCTTAATTGAAATTATATATTTCCCAGAAATACAATTTTGATTTCTTCGTATCAAAATCTAATTTTATCAAACTCATTATATAATCATTTAAAAATTAATAATAAAAAGTGATAAATTTAATCATTATTTTACTAAAATAAAGTATACAAATTCATATTACTAAGGTCTAGATGCATAACCGATTAATACACTAGCGCACACCCTAAGGGTATGATGTACGATAGTGGTGATTTATTGGAGTGGTTCGGTGAACATGGTTTGGGTCATGATCTCTATAATGTTGAACTAAAATCGTAAATGGTTTCTATTGAGATTTATTTGTTGAATATCATCTTTGGCTTGGTCAATGGTAAAGCCCAGTGATGTTATCTCCCCTAGAATCTCTAATAAATGGGCTTCATAGGGTACGATCATACTAGTCGAGGTCGTTGCTTATTTTTTTCTGTGATAATTGGAATTTATCATGACCCTTAATATAATAATCTTAATGTTCATTATATAATGGATATATTATCAATGGTTAATAACAGTCTTTTAAATCTGATCGACTATATCTTATAACGGTCCAAAATAACCAAAGTAGTGCATGTGTTTTCTATAACTACATTACATAGTAAGAAATTTATTCATTAAAAATTTAATTTCTTTTATAAAAGTTTATTTTATTAAAAATTACATTGTATAAAAGAAAACATGGTACATGATATGAAATGTGCCTCAAGGAATTAAAATTGAGATAAAGAACACTTACCTTGCATTGTTGCTTAGATAGATGTGCCCTAAACTATTGTATAATAAACTAAGTCTTATTAATAATTTATTTTATAACCTTATTAATGTATATTTATTTTTATATTTATATTTTTTATTCATTTATTATATAATTATTACTTATTTTTAGTTATTATTGTTCGTCGTTTGTTAGTAGCTTCAATCATCCCTTGTCTAATTTGGTATAATGGTTTCAGTCATCATTCTGTGTTCATGAGTTAATCATCTCTATAATAGTAAATTTACTAGAATATAATTCTCATAATGAGTTTTGAAGTTCCAAGTCAATTACATGTGAGTTCCGGATATGGTTCTTCAATATGAAATCCATCACATGCTTGCTTCAAAAAAAATAATGAATAAAAGGTGGTATATTAATAATGAGTTAAATATTAATATTAACATTCTAGAAAAAACATCTTTTACTTGTTAATATAATATATTAATGGTATTTATTTTTTCATAACCATCCATTATAAGATTTTATATCATCATTAATATAGGTGGTTAAACTGACACGAATAAGAACATGTTATAATCAATATATGGATATGATTATGAAGTGATTTTATTATAATATCACCATTCCAAAAGTATGATGATAGTATTTGGATGTTATCAAATAGATAAATAATAATGTATAAGATGTGTATGAGTAATGTAAATGAAAAATAATGATAAAAAGGTGTTACACACAAATAATAAGTAGTATCTTCTCTTGGAATCCTTTTTGGTTTTGAAGGAATTCAAGCATTATCTTGAGACTATGAGTTAAAATACAACATATCATTACTTGTCCTCAAGTAATACCCATCCATTATTTTGATAATTTTTTGTTTAAATATTTTTATGGGTTTCTCAGGAGAAATTTAGAGAATTTTGTAGGCCTTTAGGGTTGTGCATGGTTGACACACGATTAAAGAAAACTGTGTGTTTTGTCCCAGAAAATTGTGCACCCTTTTATGGTGCTCTAGAGGGGGGCACGGTTTGTCCAAACTGTCTGTCTAGACCCTCCAAAACGTGTTTCCCTAGACAAGTGGGATTTTTCATGGTTATCATATGGTTAATGGAAATATATGACCATGAAGGAGAAATTGTGCACCCCAAATAGTAGGGGCGCACGGTTAGGGTGCACGATTTGTATAACCATGTGGTCCTCTCCAAGAAACCATGTACATGGGATTTAATTCACCCTAAAATTTATTTTAAATTACCAAAACCCCCATTTAATATTCCTAACCTACCTATTCAACCCTAATATGATTTACTTGTCTTTGAAGGATCTCAATAAGTTGTTTTGGCTCCTAAAAACCCTTCTCTTGGTAGATCAAAGCATGGTTGATCATGTTTAATATCCTCTGGGTAAGTGGATCTTTACTCGTATGGTTTATTCTGATCCATCTTTCTCTCCTTGTTAGATTTTGATATATCTTCACTTAATTTATGGATCAAAACCTCATTTAATTGGATCATGATTCTAGGTTTGATTTCTTGGTCTCTAATGCCTTCGTTCTTCATTGGTGAATTCCATTGCGGGTGTTGATTTTTTATCTTTGATTAAAGGTAGTGGTTCACTATTTTATTGCCCTATGATTGAAACCTTGAATTTATTTATTAAATTTAAATGAGTTTTAATTTATTTAAAAATATGAAATTGCGATGTTTTGATCCTTGATTTGAAATGGGTATGGAAATTGAGAAAAACCCCAATTTCAATGAAATTGAAATTGGGGGATGGATTTATGGAAAATGGTGTCTTGATTTTAGAAATAATTTTGATTAAAATGATTTTATGTTAATCTTGAGAAAAAGGATTAAATTGAAATATGTTTTTAAATGGCATGAAATGATGAAAACCTATGTGCTAGTTTTTAAATGAGAAGGCATGTTGAAAACTAAAATTGGGAAATTGTATTTTAAAATATTTTAAAATGATTAATTTTCAATTTGATTGATTGATTTATTAAAGTACATGGGATCCTGTGTAGTTAGTATGTGGTTGGGACAAGCATGCTTGGATCTTGACCCCTTAGCATTATATTTACGATGAAAACACTAACTAAACTAAGTTCGGTATGTAATTTTACCTTAAGTGGGAGTGGATTTAATTTTCCCTTAAGTGGGAGTAGATGATAGTGATTTCACCTTAAGTGGGAGTTCATATTGAGTTGTGATCACTAATGAGATGTGTGAGGGTCCTATAGCCAATAACTAACATACCGTAGGGTTTTTGAACATGGCTATGAGGTGTTTGATTTGATATACATGTCATTGATTTATGGAATTGTTTTATTTATTACAGATGATTTATGCAAACTATTTCATATAAAATGTTCATTTAATCCTATTTTAAAGTTGTTTGATATACCTGCCATCTATTTTAATGAAAGATTGTTTTGTTTTAAATATGAAATTGAAATTCTATGCCTAGTTTTATTTAAGTTGATAGCATGATTGGTTTATTGTTTTGGAAATGATTATGGTACACTTGGTGAGACTCTACTTTGATTTATAGCTCACACCCTACATTTTCCTTCAGGTATTTTTATATTTTCATATGCCAGATCTGAGAAAAGGTAAATCAACACTTGGAGGTGGTGGATGTTATTAATCCTTTGGACCATAGAGTGGTGTTGTGACTAGTGGATATGTTGACATCATGGGATGATGTTTCCATTAGGATTTTTGAGTTTTATCTTTCTAGTTTTTGAGTACTTTGATGATGTAATACTTTGGGTTTTGTTATATCTGTCGGTTTATGGTACTTTCTCCCTTTTCAGTGTTGATCATACTAACTTATAATCTTTTATCTTCCATTTTTATGGAAAAACTATTCCCTCTTTATTCTTGTATGATTCTAGGTGCTAGTCACCAACCCATGGGGATTAAGAATTCCCTTTGGGCCATGTCATATCTGGATCAGTTATCAAGGAACTAGGGTATCTAGGTTGTTTTGTGACAAAGTGGTATCACAGGCAGGTTGATCGTCATTATTTTATGTCAATATGCGGTTTGGGATGTCTTGTCAGGACTTAGGATGTAATTACAAGTGATTGTTTGGACAACTCTCATTGTAACGAGCCTTAAGTCACCATGCGTGGTTTGGGAAAGGAATATTGAGGAATAATTTGATTTCATTGTAGTATTTTACATACTTTTTATTTGGATAGGTTGAAATCCAAATCTTTATATATAATCTTAAGGGGTTTATATTCTCATTGCTCTTGTTTGATTTGTTTATCTAAGTAATCTTCTGATGTCATTAGTGTTGTTTTTTTATGTTGAGTAGCATCATGCCTCTGAGAATACATTTGAATAGGCTCTAGGAGGAAGGTATTGGTGAAACACAATGAGCGGATCATCCTATGGACCATAATCTTATTGAGATTGTTTTGCGTGTTGTCCAAGATCTAGGACATTCACTTGCACCCATTCCCATTTAGGCTCCAGTTGTGGAACCTCAGAGGGTTGAACTCAGAATCTTGTTCAAGATTTCCTTCCCTATAATCCACCAGCACTCCAAGTATCTAATGATCCTTAAGAGGGTGAGGATTGGTTGAGAGAGATAGAGTTTCTATTTGATTTTTTGTAAATTCATGATTTGATTAAGGTGAAATGTGATACCTTCAAGCTGGAAGGGTCTAGAAGGAGATAGAGGGATTTTATGGAAATAGAAAAGAAACATGAGGGTTTGGAGTGGAAGGAGTTTATATTTCTTTTCATTGATTAGTTTTAACCAGAATCTATTGTGCTAGCTAAGTCTATGGATTTTTTCAACCTCCAGTAAGATAAAAGGACAGTGATGGAGTATGTGAACCAATTTTCCAAACTTGTGCAGTTTTCACTTGAGATTGTATCAAACAAGAATATGGAGACTCAATGGTTCAAGAAGGATCTTCATCTTGATATTCGTTCTCGGGTTTTCTTACTGAAGGTCACCTCTAATGTCGATGTGTTGGATAGGTCATTGATAATTGGTCTTTATGTGGCTCGTAAGTTAGGGTTTATAGGAGTTCCTTTTTCTCATAATGGAAGTTTTGTGAGTTGCTTTATGGTAAAAAGGAAACATGATGAGTCTCATAGTGATTATAGATAGTATGAATCCTCTAGAACTTTTTCAGTGCTTGGAAAAGTCCCTTTTACTTGCTTCCAGTGTGAAAAGGTTGGGAATTCGATACATGTTTGTACTAAGGTGCCAAAGATCTGCAGTTCTTATGGTCACTTAGGACACCTACAGAAATTCTGCCATATCTTTTTTACTCCATGCAATGGAATGGGCTCATCAATTCCTAAAAGTAATACAGTGAAATTAGGTGCTTTGCGAACAAAGGGGTTACAGCCACAGACATCTGAAATAAATCTTTTTCACACAGTGGAAGAGTCTCCAAAGGAAGATGATACAGTTCCAGCGACTGTGAGAGGTACCATCACTATAGCTTCATCTTTAGTGACTCCTTTATTTGATACTAGTGAATATCACTCATTTATATCAAATCATATTTTGAACTTTCTAAATATTTTTATGTGGATTTTTTCTTATGCAATAAATATTATTACACCCCTCATAATGAAGAGAGAGCAGGGTCTTTATTGTTCTGCTTGTGTATTCTTTGTATCAGAGATCAATCTTGCCTAAGATTTTCCGGTTCTCGATATGAAGGCTCTCAATTTCATTTTTGGGATGGATTGGCTCATTGCTAATAAGGCCCAAATTGACTTTTATCTTCGATAGATCTCCTTTATTACACATGATGGTGTGTGTCGTATCTTTCATGAAGAATGGGACCCGAGGTTGAGTAGGGTTGGACATTCTTATCTGAAGTTAGATAAAGTAATATCAGTGTTAACTTTTCATCTAGAGTAAGAGTCTTTGAATGATGATCTCCATATAGTTTTTATTAAGTCTCTTGACATATTTCCTTCTTATTTCTCTTGTTTTCCACTATCACGACCTATCCCACGGGGCCCGAACGTGACTACCCCAAGCCTGCCTTCCATAAGTCAGGGGTTGGTGACTAGCACCTGAAGGATTTTCCCAAATAAGGAAGGCATTGACTTAGAGATTTGTGAACACTCAAAAAGGGAAACTAAAGTAAACAACCAACAAAAGTAAGGTATAACCACGAGAGTAAAGTAAAACCACAAGTATAACTGTAAACTAAAAACAGTGGGATGGAATACAAGCCCTAGAAACTGAAAAGAAAGTAAACAGTCGTCGCATCTACCCTAGAGCTCTACCTTGAGGGTAGTATCTGTAAGTCTGAAGTTGAAGAAGAGGATCTCAACTGCTCATGTCGCACCAAGCTCCACCAAGTCTCGAACCTCTAAAGTCTGCCTCAGAGCATCAATAGTCTGCACTAGACACAACAAGGTGTGGGCAAAGCCCATGTAGGGGTGAGTATAACAATTCCCAATAGGGACCCCAAGACCCCCGAAGGTATCTCAGTAATCCACAAAGGAAAACATCCTAAGAAATACCACAAAGGTAATATCACAAGCATGATCTAGATCATGAAGCACAAAGCAAAAGAGACAGCTCACTCTAACGGTATAACTTCAAGGTTACTGGGATAGAGATGACTAGTCGTAAAGCCAGATCATCCTATCTATAGTAACTCTACTATTGATATATATAGGTCACTGTATGCTGACCCATATTGGTCACTAGATGTTGACCCGTATTTGTTGCTGGTGTTGACCCATATTGGTCGCTAGATGTTGACCTGTATTGGTCGATGGGGCTGACCCGTATTGGTCGCTGGTGTTGACCAATATTGCTCACTGGTGTTGACCCATCTTGGTCACTGATACAGAGGTATGGATTATTAGTCGTACAGTTAGATCATCCCACTCTAAAGTTTCTGATGCTGACCCGTATTGATCGCTCTTCTTCTTCATGTCGCAGCCAGCCACTGGATTCCCGCTCATAACATGCTTGATTCTAGGAGAACCGCTCCTCAAGCCATCAGTTGAATTTCAACCGATACTAAGTCCTGTAAAAAGTATAAGCAAGGGACCGCCTAGTCATAGGGGTGCCAATGTGATAGACGGCGTGTCGATTAGACGCACGGTCTGTGAAATATGGTCACTTTTGTAAAAAGGGAATGATTTGATTCAAGTATGATCCAACCCAGGTCACATGTCAAACTCCTTAAAAACTCACTTAGATTATCTCCAAAGGACTGCCTTGCCACAAGGGTTCTTATGCCACAGACGGTGTGTCGATCAGACACTCGGTCTGTTAGTTACACCCCTTTCCATCAAAACGGGGGTGATCACACCTCAGTCTGACCCAGCTTGGTCAGGCCTGGCAGAATATGCCAAAGGGACTGCTTCCCAAAAGGGGTCCCAATTCCATTAATGGTGTGTCTAATGGACACTCAGTTCGTCAGTTACGGGTGTTTCTTTATTCCGGGGCCAGTTGGGTCTCAGCCCAATCCGACTCGGTCAGGCCGGTCTGACGCAACGGGTCCCGGGGTCTACCTAACCTTGCCTGGGTCCAAACCATTAAGGGTTGGCCCGGTTCCACTAGGTTCGGCCCATCGGGGTCGGCCTGATTGGTTCGCTGGCCCGGCCTGCGGTTGGCCCGACCCGCCGGGTGGGGCTCGACCTACCCGCGCTAGCTCGCTGGGCGGGTCTAGCTCGTTCAGTCGGCCTGCGTCCGGCTCGGTCCGCCTGAAGGCAGACCATTTCACCCAGCTATCTCCACGAATGTGGGGCTATTTCATCTGGTGTGACATGGCGTTTCACGGGGCTGTGCCGCCACCTCCTACTGCGGCCCACTGGTCGCGGCTACTACTGTCGACGGCGCCTGCGGGTGTCGCCCATCTCCCGCGCGCCCGGCTTTGGTCGGCCCCCTCTAACCACTATGGTACGTGACAGTGCACTGCCTTCCCACTGCCCGTGACCAGTTTCTACGGGTCTCCTCCAGCCACCATCGACCACCGCCGGCATGACGCGCCGACGGTTGTTTCCGCGGGCCATCGGAATGTTGTCGTTGTTTCGTAGCCCTCAAATTCCTTGTCGTCGCGTTCATTGTTCTGACACGAAGAACGCACCAAGGATAAGTTTAGCGAAGGGTCTGGACCTTGTTGGTTTCATCCCATGCCCTCCGCATTAACGTTTTAAACTTAAGGAAAAATTAATAATAATAAAAGGAAGAATAATCCTCGAGTTTAAGATCCTGCAACAACCACCAGCATGATTAGATGAAACGCAGATCAACCCGTTAGTCGGTTGGTCCACGTTACTTATATTTTTCAAGAATTGGAAGAGAGGTAACATTAAAGAACATAAACTCCCTACCTTTTATGACGTTCGTTTTCACACATTCATCCTCGAGGGTTTATGGCATCGACGACGCTTCCTGGTTCCGACCTTCGAAAGTCGTTCTTCATCATTCTTTGTTCTCCGCTGGGGTGGAAGTGTGTCAGAGCTTCTCCTGAGAATCCTCTAAATCCTTTCTTCTTATTTTTCTCGACACGTTAAACTATTTATAGAACCACTCTGTAGCGTTTCCATAATGACGTGATGTCGCGTCGTTACGTTGTTTCGTTTATGAAACAACGTCACTGTTTTGCACCATTAAATTCACTGCTACATTGCGGAATATGAGTTATCCATGTGTTTCATTAAAGTGCCTCGTCACCGCATCGTTTCTGCCTCGTAGCATCTCCATCCACCACATGACAGAGAGAAAAGAATAAAATAATTCTTCTAAATTATTTTATTATTTTTCTCAAAAAGTCCAAAAATTAAATTTTTCTGATCGGCCCTTTCCAGCCGAAGTTAAGTCATTTATAGGAAAATCCCAATGTTCCAGATTCAATGGTACCCTCATATTTTTAATCTGAGTTTTGGTTCAAAAGATAGAAAATGCCACCTGTACGTTTACTGAACATACCTTAAAAAAGTTCAAAAATTCATTCTGGGCGCACCAAGCCTCGGAATCACACGCCGTAAATTTTCGCAGACACATAATAATCCCAAATAAATTAAAACAATACATGGAATTTTTGGGTCTTTACATCTTCCCCACCTTGGGGCTTTACGTCCTCGAAATCCAAACAAGGCTACACAAACAAAGAGGGGTATTGGGCACGCATATGAGACTCTCATTCCCATGTTCTCTCCTGGAGATTCTCGTGCTGTCACAGAATGCGCACCAGAGGTATCGACCGCCCATGAAGGATTTTTTGGAACCATGGCTATTCTATGCATGAATTGGAGTATGGTTTGTGTTTTTTTCAATCCTCAGTGGAATTTCAGAATGTGTTCCAGTAAAGTGATCATACAGTTCAAGCAGACAACAGTATTGAAGGTGGTGTTGTTTCCCAGTGTTTGCCAAATTTTTGGGCCTCAAAATCAAAAAATGAAGACATGGATTGTTGGTAAAAGGAGGTGCGCGCAAAGAGGAAGTGGTGCGTGAAAAAGGTGGGTTGTGTGTGAAATATTTGAGTTGTGCGCGAAAAACAGCATGGTGCGTGAAATTGTGGAGCGAGGATTTTCACGCAAATAGTGTTTTTGAATCAGAATGTCGAAAAATGGAAAAGGCATGGGCTGCACAAAAAATCCAGAGATGTGTGCGAAAAACAGTACCTGCATGAAATATTACGCGCCAAATGAGAGGTTTTTCATGCCATAGGGGGTTTTGCACGCGGGGGTCTGTGATGCCTATAAATAAGAGGTGACCCCCCACATTATGTACGGTTAAAGGCTCAGAGAAGATATGTGGTCTGATGCATGTAAAAGGTTCACGTAAAGGGTGTTGCATGAAAAATTTAGGCTTGCGCCAAAAATTATGGCTTGCATGAAAAATTCCAAGTTGGGTGAAAAATTCCAGCTTGCACGAAAAAGGTGAAGTTGCGCGAAAAACTTGAGGTTGTGCATAAAACTCAGTGTTGCGCGAAATTGTCAGTGAAATCTGTTTGCACGTTTCTGATTATATGGGTCAGTGGTTCAGTGCATTCAAGTGCATCATTTCCGGACTTCAATGCAAGTAGAGTCTCATGCTAAGCAGAGGAAAAGACTTTAATGCAAATCTATTGAAGAGACCTTCACATCTATAAACTGATTGGGACTTCACCAAAGGAAGTGAGCCAGGGGGAGTCAACGGGATTGAACTGAGGGACGCAATGAGCTATCCCTAAACTTTTGTAAAGGCAGTGTGCCTGGAATAAAGTGATTGTTCCTGAAACCTTTTTAATCCACAACTAGTGAAGAATAGTGGAATTTGGTACGACCGAAAACCTGTTGGCGACGCTCCTTGGATGTAGCCCTTAGTGGTGAACCAAGTAAAAAAGTGTTGTGTCATCTCTTTGCATTTGAATGTCTGATTGTTTCTCATATCCATCATACAGGTTAAAATAGTTCCTACCAACGTGGGAATAAGATCCATCAATTTAAAAGAAAAATTTGACGCCCTGATTCACCCCTCCCCTCTCAGGGTGTCCTGGGGTCCTACAGGATTTTCTCCTGTCGATCCTCTATCTCCATTGGGTACTCCGAAAAAGTCTCCTCATAGTCAATCTCCAGCTCACCATGGTTGATGATGTGAGATGGTTCATGCACATATATCCTCAGCTAGGATACCTGGAAGACGTCGTGCACCCTCTCCAACTACGGTGGTAGTGCTAAGCGGTAAGCCACCTCGTCAATCCTCCAAAGTATCAGGAATGGTTTGATAAACCTTGGTAAGAGTTTACCACCTCAGTCAAAACTCCATAGTCCCCGTCGAGGGGAGACTCACAAGACTATGTAGTCCCCATCCTGGAACTCCAGTGGTCTCCATCGCTTATTAGCATAGGACTTGTGTTGACTTTGTGCAGTCTTCATCCTCTCTCGGATGACCTACACCTTCTCAGTGGTGGCATGTACCATCTCTGGGACTATGAGTGATGGCTCTCCTAGATCCATTCATCATAAGGGCAATTTGCATGGTCATCCATACAATGCCTCAAAAGGGGTCATACCAACGGTGGAGTGATAGTTTTTGTTGTACGCGAACTCCACCAAGGGTAGGTGGTCCTCACAACTACGACCAAAATCTAGGACACATGCACGAAGCATGTCCTCCATGGTCTAGATGGTCTGCTCAATCTGACCATTATTCTGCAGGTGAAAAGTAGTGCTCAAGCGAATCTGAGTCCTGAAAGCCTCTTGTAATAATTTCCACAACTGGGATGTGAAGCGTGTGTCACGATCTGAGACTATCATCAAAGGCACCCCGTGAAGTCGCACGATCTCCTAAACATAGATACGTCCCAAGATCTCTACCGAACTCTTCTCTTTAATAGCAAGGAAGTGGGCCGACTTTGTGAGTCGTTCAACGATCACCCAGATGGTATCGTGCCCTCTAGACGTACATGGTAACCCCATCACGAAGTCCATCGATATCCCTTCCCACTTCCACTTTGGTATCTCGAGGGGTTGGGTTAAGCCTAATGGTACCTGGTGCTCGACCTTCACTTGTTGGCAAGTGAGGCATCTAAAAACAAACTTTTCCACAACTTTCTTCATCCCTTTCCACCAGTACTAACGTCGAAGGTCATGATACATCTTCATCACGCCTGGATGTACTGCTAAGGGGGGTGTATGGAACTCCCTCATCACCTCCTCTCGTAGCGCCATTGGTACAACTATATGTCCTCTAAAAAAGATAGCATGCTCCCCACCTTCAGAGTATCAGTCGGGTGCCTAGCTTGAGGATATATGAGCACGTGTAGTCTCGCAGATGTTGTCTTCGAGTTGTGCCTCCCTGAATCGTTGAAGGGGTGGAGGGGAAACTACCATTGACTGGAGGTAGACTGTCTCATCTCTATCCATGTAGGATATCTGAAGTGAGGTTAAGTGCTCTGAAACCTCGTTCAATAGTTGCGAACTCGATCTCTGGATAAGTGCATCTGCCACTACATTCCCCTTCCTAGGAGTATAGAATATCTTAGAGTCATAGTCCTGGAGGAACTCTAGCCAACGTCATTATCTTATATTCAAATCTTTCTGTGTGAAGATATATCTGAGACTCTTGTGGTCTGAGTATACAACAAACCACTCACCCATCAAGTATTGTCGCCACATCTTCGGTGCGAAGGCTACTGTTGCTAACTCCAAGTCATGAGTCACATAATTCTGATCATGGGGCCTCAGCTATCGTGATTCATAACCAATCACTGCATCACCCTACATCAGGATGCAATTGAGTCCAGTCCCTGATGAATCACAGTAAACCACCTAGTCAGTTCCATCCTCCAACAACCTCAGGATGGGAGCGTTGTTCAAGCTCTGCCTCAGTTGTTGGAAGCTCTGTTGGCATGTCTCTGACCACAGGAAGGGTTTCCCCTTCTTTGTCAAGGCAGTCATAGGTGCTACTACTCTGGAGAAATCAGGTATGAACCTTCGATAGTAGCTTTCTAATCCAAGTAAGCTCCTCACCTCAGTAACACTCATGGGTGGCTCCCAAGAAAGTATTGCCTCAATCTTTGCTGGATCCACTCTAACTCTAGCCTCTGAGATAACATGTCCCAAAAAGTGGACCTTCTGTATCCAGAATTCACACTTCGAGAGATTCCCATAAAACCAGTGCCCCCGGAGTGTGTCTAGAACTATCCTCAAGTGTACAACATGATCTTCCTTGGATACTGAGTACACCAAGATGTCGTCGATGAAAACCACTACAAACCGATCTAAGAAGGTCTGGAAGATCCTGTTCATGAGACCCATGAACACTGCAAGGGAGTTCGTTATGCCAAACGACATCACTAGGTATTCATAATGTCTGTACCGATATCTAAAGTCCATATTCGGGATGTCCTCATCCCGCACATGAAGCTAGTAATAGCCTGGCTTGAGGTCTATCTTCGAGAACCACTTCAATCCTTTCAACTGATCAAATAGATCATCAATCCTCAGCAGAGGATATTTTTTCTTCACAATCACCTGGTTTAGGTCCATAAGTCCACGCATAGCCTCAAACTTTCATCTACCTTCTTGGCAAAAAACACTGGGGATGCCCATGCAGAAACATTGGGCCTTACGAATCCCTTCCTCTATGAGTCCTCCAACTGTACCCTCAACTCATAGAGCTCCATAGGGGTCATCCGATATGCTGGTGTAGATATCGGTATTGTTCCTGGGTATAAGTCAATGTGAAAGTATACCTCTCTACAAATAGGTAGTCCTGGGACATCTTCTGGAAAGACATCCTCATACCCATCCACCACTGCTGGGAACTGTGGACTCGCCTCATCTACTGTGTCGAAGGTTATGCAAGACAGCTGATATGTAATCAGCCGCACCCTCTTGAGCGCAAGTCTATCTTGTGTTTCTCTGTTTTCCTTCTCACCAAAAAAGTAAAACTAGCCTCTGTCTCTTTGCGTACATCGCATTGTACATCTCAAGTAGTCAATTTGTGCGTGAACTACTGATAGCTAGTCCATGCCTAGAATGACGTCATAGGGCTTCAACGCTGCTAATAGAAGATCCTATCTGAAACTCTCTTCTCTAAGAGTAAGATCACATTGTCGGCACCAATGTGTGACCACTAAATCTCCTCTCGTAGGAGTATCCAAATGCAAAGGTTGAGCTAAAAGCTTAGTCAGAATCTTAGAGTCCCGAACTAAGTCCACGATAAGGAAAGAATGACTCAAACCTGTGTCGATAAGCATTACTGCTAAAGTAGAGAAGATACATATCATACCTCATATCATCTCAGGGATGTCAGGATCATGAGCCTCTACTACCTATAGTTGGGCCTGTCCCCGTCCACCTGCTCCCTAAGCTCGTGGTGGACTGCCTGGGGGTGGTGGTGGTAGCGCCTGGTGACCCCAACCACCTCCCGCTGCACGTCCTACTCCCCTACCTCATTCGCTGCCTGGATAACACTCATGCTCTTGTCATTGTCCCCTCGTAGGAAAAACATATCATGCCTCGTTGGTGGCTCTCTCAGCCTCTCGAGCCTCGTACCTCTAACCCTGCGTCCCGAGGTCGCCCTCCGGAAGGTCTAGTCTGCTTGGGCTTCTGCGTCGTCTATCTGCTACCAACTGCAGATGACTCTGCTACATGTCAACTGGTAGGGGCTCTCATTGTCGGTGCCTGCTCGGAAAGGAAGCTCTCCATCAGTAAATCTCTCTCTAGCACCCCAACCTGGGTCGGGATGCTGAGAGAAACTGTTGTAACTCTAATATCTCGTCGGAGCCCCTACTCAAAGGTATAGGCCCTGAAGTAAGGGTATCGTACCATGTCAGTGGAGTATCAGGAGAGGTTAGTAAATCTCACAGAGTACTGATCCATGGTCTGGCTGCCCTGTTGTAGATGCAGCAACTCCTGAATACGCACAGAGCGTGGTGTCGTTGGCATGAACTCTACCTTGAAAAGGCTCTCAAAGTCTGTTCAGGTGAGGGTCGTCTCCTTATTCACCTATAGCATTGAGATCCTATATCGTTCTGTCGAGCCCTGAAGAAGGCTAGTGGCCAAGATCGGAATTTGCTCGGTGTGTGTCTCTACTAAGTGAAAGACCCACAAAACTGCCTCAAGTCAGTCCTATGATGCCTGGGGGTTCATCTCACCTTGAAACCTCTGAGGCCTATATCTCTAGAACTCATGAAACACACTTAGTTGGCATGAATGATCCACTTGTAGCATCTTATGCTCAACGTATGGTGGTGTTGTTGGTACACTGCCCAAAGGTGCCATCACTATGAGTGGTCCCTGTACCGACGCCTCATCACTCAGTGGGTCACTATCATGATCTCTAATTAGAATCCTAGCTGGCTATCTTCATGGAGGCATCCTATAAGAAATAGATGTGTCATGGTAAATAAGTTATACCTGGTGAGATTACTCAAGAAAGATCAAGAAAAATTTTCAAAACACTAGCAACTGGTGTTTTCATGTATCGATTCAGAAAATAGAATTCAAGGTCCTAGTGTATGGATATGTCGGCCGCCGCACTAACACTAGACTCACTATACTGAAAACTAAACTCAAGACACTATACACCATTGCCTCATTAAAAGTGGACTCTTAGTTCTTCTGGTAGAACCAACCTCCCTCCGATACCACTTTGTCACGACCCGTACCACGGTACCTGGACGTGACTACCTCAAAACCATCTTCCATAGGCCAGGGGTTGGTGACTAGCACCTAAAAGCTTTTCCTGAACAGGGAAGGAATTTCCTTGGAGATCTGTACACACTCAAAAAGGGAAACTAAAGTAAACAACCAACAAAAGTAAGGTATAACCATAAGATTAAAGTGAAACCACAAGTACAACTGTAAACTAAAAACAGTGGGCTAGAATACAAGCCCTAGAAACTGAAAATAAAGTAAACAGTTATCGCATCTTCCCTAGATCTCTACCTGGAGGGTAGTAGCTGTAAGTCTGAAGTCGAAGAAGAGGATCTCGACTACTTCCTTCGCACCAAGCTCCACCAGGTCCCGAACCTCTAAAGTCTGCCTCAGAGCATCATTAGTCTACACCAGATGCAATAAGGTGTGGGAAAATCTCATGTAGGGGTGAGTATAACAATACCCAGTAGGGACCCTGAGACCCCCAAAGGTCTCTTAGTAATCCACAAAGGAAAAAATCACAAGAAATACCACAAAGGTAATATCACAAGCATGATCTAGATCATAAAGCACAAAGCAAAAGATACAACTCACTCTAACAGTATAACTTCAAGGTTACTAGGATAGGGATGACGAATCATAAATCCAGATCATCTTATCTATAGTAACTATACTGTTGACCTGTATGGGTCATTGTATGTTGACCCGTATTATTCGCTAGATTCTAACCCGTATTGGTCGCTGGTGCTGACCTGTATTGGTCGCTAGATACTGACCTGTATTGGTCGTTGGGGTTGACCCATATTGGTCGTTGGTGCTGACCCGTATTGGTCCCTGGTGTTGACCCGTCTTGGTCGCTGATATAGAGTTAGGGATGATTATTCATATAACTAGATCATCCCACTCTGTAGTTTCTAATGCTGACCCGTATTGGTTGCTCTTCTTCTTCATGTCACAGCCAGCCACTTGATTCCCGCTCACAGCATGCTTGATTCTGGGAGAACTGCTCCTCAATCCATCGGTTGTATTTCAACCTATACTAAGTCCCACAAAAATTATACCCAATGTACCACCCCGTCATAGGGGTCCCAACATGATAGATGGCGCATCGATCGGACGCTCAGTCTGTGAGATATGGGCATTTTTGTAAAAAGGGACCAGTTGGATTCAAGTCTGATCTAATCCAGGTATCATGTCAAACTCCATCAAAACTCACTTAGATTATCTCTAAAGTACCTCCCTTTCACAAGGGTCCTTATTCCACAAACGGCGCATCGATCGGACACCCGGTCTGTTAGTTACTTCTCTTTCTGTGAAATGAGGGTGATCACACCTCAGTCTGGCCCGGCTCAGTCGGGCCCACCAGAATATGCCAAAGGGACCGCTTCTCAAAAGGGGTCCCAACTCCACTAATGGTGTGTCTAACGGACACCTGGTTCATTAGTTACGGGCATTTCTTTATTTGGGAACCAGTTAGGTCTGGGTCCGGTCTGACTCGGTCAGGCCGGTCTGACGCAACGGGTCCTGGGGTCTACCTGACCCCACCTAGGTCCAGCCCATTAAGGGTCGGCCTGGTTCCACTGGGTCTGAATCGTCGAGGTCAGCCTAACTGGTTCGCAGGCCCGGGCTGCGGTTGGCCCGGCCCACCGGGTGGGGCTCGGCCCACCCATGCTGGCCCGCTGGGCGGGTCCGGCCCGTTCGACCGACCAGCATCCGGCCTGGTCTGCCTGAAGGTGGACTACTTCACCTAACCGGCCCCATGGAAGCGGGGTCGTTTCATCTGGCACGACGCGGTGCATCGCGGGGTCGCGCCGCCACATCCTATTGCGGCCTGCTGGTTGTGGTTGTTATCGTTGATGACGCCTGCGGGCGTCGCCCATCTTCTGCGCATCGAGCTCGAGTCGGCCGCCTTTAGCCACCGCGGCGCACCGCCTTCCCACCGCCCACAGCCGGTTTATGCGGGTCTTTTCTAGCCACCACTGGCCGTCAACGGCATGGCGCGTTGGCGGTTGTTTCTGCGGGCCACCGAAATGTCATCGTGGTTTCACAGCCCTCAAACACCTTGTCGCCATGTTCGATGTTCCTCCACGAAGAACACACCAAGGACAAGTTTAGCGGAGGGTCTGGGCCTTGTTTGTTTTAGCCCGCGCTCTCTTTGTTAGCGTTTTAAACATGAGGAAAAATTAATAATAACAAAAGAAAGAATAATCCCTGAGTTTAAGATCCCGCAACAACCACCTGCATGATTAGACGAGACGTGGATCAACCCGTCAGTTGGTCCGCATTCATTATGTTTTTCAAGAACATGAAAAGAGAGAACATCAAATCACATAAACCCCCTACCTTTTATGATGTGCATTGCCGCACGTTCGTCCTCAAGGGTTTACAGTGTCGACGACGCTTCCCGGCTTCGACCTTTGAAAGATGTTATTCATCGTTCGTCATTCTCTGTTGGGGTGGAAGTGCACCAGAGTTTCATTTGAGAATCCTCCAAATCCTTCCTCCTTATTTGTTTTGACATGTCGAACTATTTATAGAACCATGTTGCAGCGTTTCCATAATGACGTGACGTCGCGTCGTTACGTTGTTTCATTTATGAAACAGCGTCGCTATTTTTCACCATTAAATTCACTGTTACATTGCAGAATACAGGTCATCCATGTGTTTCATTAAAGTGCCCCATCACTGCATCATCGTTGTCTCGTAGCGTCGTCATCCACCACACAATGGAGAGAAAAGAATAAAATAATTCTTTTAAATTATTTTATTATTTTTCTCGAAAATTCTAAAAATTAACTTTTCCACTCAGCCCTCGTCGGCCGAAGTTAAGTCGTTTCTAGGAGAATCTTGGCATTTCGGATTCAACAGTGCCCTCGGATTTTTAATTCGAGCACTAGTTCAAAAGATAGAAAACGTCGTCTGCGCGTTTACTGAACGTACCTTAAAAAAGTTCAAAAATTCATTTCGAGTACACTGGGCCTCGGAATCACACGCCATAAATTTTCACAGACTCATAATAATCCCAAATAAATTAAAAAAAATTGCATGGAATTTTCGAGTCTTTACATCCACCAGTAAGAGAGGTGTAGTTTTCTATTGATTTAATACCCTATACTCAACCAGTGTCTATTAATTCTTACTCTATTGCACCAATTGAACTAAAAGAGTTAAAGACTGAGTTGGATAATCTTTTAGAGAAAGTATTTATATTCCTGAGTGTCTCACCTTAGGATACACCTATTTTCTTTACTAAGAAATATGATAGAACATTTCACATATGTGTTGATTACTGAAAACTCAATTATGTTACGGTAAAGAACAAGTATCTAGTTCCATGGATTGATGATCTATTTGACCAGTCGAAAGGGGTGAAGTGGTTCTTGAATATTGATCTTTGATTTGGTTATCACCATTTTAGAATAAAATAATTCTACATTCATAAAAAACCTCCATAAAAGTTATATCCATTACGAGTATCTTTCCATGTCATTTGGTCTAACCAATGCTCATGTAGTCATTATGTATTTGATGAACAGGATCTTCCATGTGTATCTTGATACGTTCATAGTGGTCTTTATGGATGACATCTTAGTCTACTCTTAGTCCGAGGAGGGTCATGTGCGTCATATGAGAGTGGTTTTGTAATTGTTGAGAAATCACCAACTCTATTCCAAGATATCAAAATGTTATTTTTGGATTCAGTAAGTAAAGTTTTTGGGACACGTGGTCTTGGAACATGGTATCTCAGTTGACCCTAAGAAGGTAAAAGCTTTTATGACACGGGAATAACCATGAAATGTTTTCAATATTCAGAGTTTATTAGGTTTAGTAGGGTATTATCATTGGTCCATAAAGTATTTCTCAAAGTTAGATTCTTTGACGACTGCTCTCACTTGGAAGGTGGTGAATTTCACTTGAGATGATAAATATCAAAGTTCTTTTGTTGAGTTGAAACATATTTTTTACTTTTTCACTGGTGTTGAATCTTCTAGAGGTCTGGCAGGGCTATGTGGTATTTTGTAATGAATCTGGTTTAGGTTTGGCATGTGTTCTTATGCAAGGTGATCACATCATTTCTTATGGATCTAGACATCTTAGGCCACACGAGAAGAACTATCTTACCCATGACCTTAAACTCATATTCACGATGCATGCGCTAAAGATTTGATGATATTACCTTTTTGGATAAAGGTTTACCATGTATTCTGACCACAAGATCCTAAGTTATATATTCTCTCAAAAATATTTGAATCTCCACTAGAGGGATTGGGTGGAATGCCTATAATCATTTGATTTTGATATTTCTTATACCCCAAGTAAGGGGAATGTCGTGGTTGATGCATTAACCATGAAAATTATGACCCAGGCCATGAAAGAATCATCAGAAGAGTGAAACTTGATGGATCTTTTTGAACAATTGCATTTAGGAGTCTGGGAAGAAAAGGTTGAGGTTGTCATGGCTAGTTTTTAGTTGACCACCACTCTTCTTAAGTTGTTTCTTCAGAATCAGCAGTGTGATGGTGAATTCTATGGCATTAAGAACTCTCTTTGTAGTGGGAAGACTATTGTTGAGTGTTCATTCTCTATAGAGTGTATTCTATGTTTCTGGAACTGATACATTGTTCTTTTTTCGTAAGGAATATTGTGATGAGAGACTGTCGTAATTCTTAGTGGGAAGTGCACTCAGGTACCAAGAAGAAGTTTTATGATATGCGATGAAGATTTTGGTGTCCAGGTATCAGAAAGAATGTTACTAAATTTGTTTTACATTGTTATACCTATTATTAGGTCAAGTTCGAGCACTAGAGACCTTCAGGTTTACTTCATCCACTTCTAGTGTTGACTTGGAAGTGCGATGAGATTTCGATGGACTTTGTGGTTTGGTTGCCACATAACCTTCAGAAGAAGAATATTATATGGGTTGTGATCTATTAGATGACCAAATTATCTCACTTTATACCCATTTTTGATACAATCAAAGTTGAGGAGTTAGGAAATATCTATGTGAAAGAGATTGTTTGTTTGCATAGAGTTCCATCTGTTATAGTCTCCAATAGAGATCCTTGTTTTACCTCTCATTTTTTACAAGCCCTTAAAGAGGTGATGGGATCTAAATTTGATTTGAGTATGGAATATCATCCACATAATAATGAATAGATAGAGAGAGTTGTACAAATTATTGAGTATATGCTACATGTCTGCATTCTTGACTTTGGTGGAGCTTGGGATGACCATTTAGGACTGGTTGAGTTTTATTATAACCATATTTACTAGTCTACAATTAGAATGGATATTTTTGAGGCCTTGTATGTCTATCCTTGAAAATATTTGGTGTGTAGGCTGGAGATTGGTGAAAGTTCTTTTGTTGGGTTGAACATTCTCCAAGTGATGGAAACAAAGATTCAGTTGATTCATCAGAGAATGCAGATGACACAGAGCTAATACAAATTTTATGTTGATCATCATCATATATTGTTGGAGTTATTTTTTATAACTGGGTGTTTTTTAGAGTTTCCCCTCGATTGGGACACCAACAGTTAAGGTGGTTTGGTCACTGACAGCTAGAGAGGCAAGGGAAGATTTCTCCTCATTTTGTGGTACCTTTTGCAGTTATTGAGCAGGTGGGGAAAGTGGATTACCATTTAGAACTTCCTCCATAGTTGGCATTGATACATAATGGGTTCCATGCATCGTAGCTTCATAAGTATTTTTCTGACCCATCTCATGTATTGATCTAGGAGGATCTTGAGGTTAATCCTGATTTATCTGTGACTGAGCATCCAGTCAGAATTATTGACTCTGAGACAAAAGTACTTTGTAGAAGTATGATACCTTTGGTCCATGTGCTATGGAAACATGGTTCTGAATCTCATAGTTCTTGGGAGCATGAGGCACTATGAGAGAGCAATGGTCTCATCTCTTTGATATGGAAACTTCTTCACCAACTTTTTGGGGGCATAAAGTTTTTATGGTGGGGATCTTGTAACATCCTATTACCTGTCTTTAGGTACTCCTCATCCCTTATTTTGATAATATTTTGGTTAGGTCTTATTACGGGTTGTCTTAGAAGAAATTTGGAGAATTTTAGAGGCTTTTGGTGCTATTCATGGTTGGGGCACGATTAGGGAAAACTATGTGATTTGGCCCAGCAAACTACGCACCCTTTGATGGTTCTCTAGAGGGGGTGCACCATTTTTCCAAACTGTGCGGCCAGACCCTCCAAATTGTGCGGCTCTGTAAAGGGGGATTTTTCACAGTTATCACAGGGTTAATCAAACTGTGTGCCCGCCAAGGAGAAACTGTGAACCCTAGATAGTAGGGGTATACGATTAAGTTGCATGGTTTGCCTAACTGTGTGACCCTCTCCAAGAAAATGTGCACATGGGATTTAATTCCCCTGAAATACTATTTTAAATTCCTAACCCCCCCCCCCCCCCCCATTTAAGATTCCTAACCTACCCATTTGACCCTAATATAATTTCCTTAGCTTTGGAGTCCCTCAAGAAGTGTTTTTGGCTACTCAAACCCCTTGTCTTGGTGGATCAAAGCATGGTTGATCACATTTAATCTCCTTTGGGTAAGTGGATCTTTTCTCATGTGGTTTCTTTCAATCCTTCTTATCTATTCCTTATAGTTTGATAGATCATCACGTAATTGATGGATCTAAAATCCATTTAATTGAATCATGATTTTAGGTTTGATTTTTTTGTCTCTGATGGATTCATTCTTCGTTCATGGATCCTGTTGTGGGTGTCAATTTTTTATCTTTAATTAAAGGAAGGTGGTTCCATAATTTTTTTCCCTATGATTGAAACCTTGAATTTCTTGATTAAATCGAAATGAGTTTTAAATTGATTTAAAAACATGGAATTGTGTTATTTTGATCCTTGATTTTAAATGGGTATGGAAATTGATAAAACCCCAATTTAAATGGAATTGAAATTGTAGGATGAATTTATCGAAAATGATGGATTGATTTTAGAAATAATTTAGATGAAAATGATTTGATGTTAAACTTGACAGAAAGGCTTAAATTGAAATATGTTTTGAAATGGCATGAAATGATGAAAACCTATGTGTTGGTTTTGAAATGAGAAGGCATGTTGAAAACTGAAATTGGGAAATTGTATTTTAAAATGTTTTAAAATGATTGATTATTAATTTGATTGATTGATTGATTGAAGCACATGGGACCCTGGGTAGTTAGTAGGTGGTTGGGACAATCATGCTAGGATATTGATCCCCTAGCACTGGATTTACGATGAAAAAACCAACTAAACCAAGTTCAACGTGTAATTTTTCCTTAAGTGGGAGTGGATGATAATAATTTTCCCTTAAATGGGAATGCATATTGAGTCATGATCATTAATGAGATGTGTGAGGATCCTATAACTAGTAATTAATGTATAGTAGGGCGTTTGACCATGTTGTTATGAGGTGTTTGATTTGATATACATGTCGTTGATTTATGGAACTTTTTTATATATGACAGCTTATTTATATAAATTTTTTTATATAAAATGTTCATTTAAGCCTGTTTAAAAGTTGTTTGATATACCTTCCATCTATTTGAATGAAAGAATGTTTTGTTTTAAATATGAAAATGAAATGTCATGCCTAGTTTTATTTAAATTGATAGCATGATTGGTTAATTATTTTGGAAATGATTATGAAATTCTTGGTGAGACCCTAATGGGATTTATAGCTCACACCCTACCTTTTTCCTTCGGGAGTTTGTAGATTTTCTTATGTCGGATTCAAGCAATAGGAATGCACCACTTGGGGGTGGTGGATGTTCTTGATCCTTTAGACCGTGGAGTGGGGTTGTGAC
Source organism: Viscum album (assembly GCA_963277665.1). NCBI lineage: Eukaryota > Viridiplantae > Streptophyta > Magnoliopsida > Santalales > Viscaceae > Viscum > Viscum album. The sequence continues at coordinate 499,031,458 of OY728132.1, forward strand.
TGATGGATCCATTGACATCATGGGATGATGGTTCCTTTGGGATGTTTGAATTTTATCTTGCCAGTTGTTGAGTACTTTGATGATATACTACTTTGGATTTTGTTATGCCTATTTGGTTTCTGGTATTTTCTCCCTTTGGATTGTTGAGCATACTGACTTATAATCTTTTATCTTCTGCTGTTCTTTGTCAAAATTGCTCCCTCTTTATTTTTGTATGATGTCAGGTGCTAGTTGTCAACCCGTGGGGATCGAGAATGTCCTTCGGTCCATGTCAGAATCGGCTTAGTTATTAGGGCACCATGGTATCTGAGCTAGTTTGTGGCATAAAAGAATATGTGGGAGGCTTATCGAGGATGGAAATATGGAAAATCATGGGGAGAAATTAAAATTTTAGGTGTGCCTTGGAATCGGCGGTGGAAGGGTCCATTTATAAGTGAGAGGGTGACATTTTTGTAAATAGTTATTTCTTATTATAAATAGAATTTCATATTCAAGTAAAGTGGATCAGAAAAATGAAAATTAAGGAAGATAAGATGAGGTTTGGTCGATCATACTTTCATCCACCCATTTAATGATAAATTTTTATGAAATTTCATGATCTTACCCTTAGTTTAGCACCTTTACCACATTTTAGCATTTACCATGGTGACTGAACACTACTAGAAAAATATGTTATACTGGTGGTTTTGAACCATTGGTATATGCCCCTAAATCGTTGGTATAACTTATACCAATGGTTTGGTGAACCGTTGGGAGATTTTCCTTTAGGAGAGACCTGTACCAAGGGTTTGGTCAAACTATTGGTATAAGTACCCTATCAAAAAAAAAGTCCAACAATGAGTTTTGATTCTTGGACCTCCTAATTATATTCCAAACACTTTCCTACTCTATTGTAATGTCTTTTATGCTTATATATATGTAAATGTGTATATATTTGTATAAAAACAATTTAGATTTCTGAATTATGTATTATTGTTTTTATTTTTACACATATTTAAATATATAAATATATTGATATTGATGTGTATGTAATATATTTGGTTCAATATGAATTATACATTGCTAAATATGTATTTACGCCTAATATAAAATAAATTTTGTGAAAATAGTCCATAAAATTATTAAAGATTAATATTAATTAATAATTTTCTAATTATTATTGATTAATAGACATTTAATAACAATTTGGTAATAGAAAAAATTAATAAATTACTTAATACTTCATGAAAAGTTGAAAAGATGGAATGAACTTCAAACGACCATAACTTTTGATCGGAGTGTTTGTTTGGGCTCCATGAGATATCATATTGAAACCTACAAAATGATATATGTCATGTTGACTAGGAGGAACTCAACCATTGTTTTTTTATGTCAAAAAACCCTAAATACCTCACAAATTGAGTTTTTAGTTGAGATACCTTGATTTTTGAACATTCGATGAGATTTCAACTTCGTTTAAGAGGGTCTTCTTGTGTTTTTTGGTAGAGACTGAATTTATTCTAGGGACTTACACTCGTATGAATATCATGGTGTTCAAATTTTATCGTTTTCCGTATAGTAGTGTTATTTATAATTAAATATATACATATATATACACATATTTGTATATATTTACGTATAAAACTTTCATTGTATAAATAAATATTTAAACATGTTTACATATAAAATATATTTTTAAATATATAAACCATATAAAAAATTCTTATTCATTTTATTTAAAAGAAACATTTGTATATTTTAAAATGATTATATATTGCAAAATATATATACATATATGTAATGATAGGTGGCCTATACCAGCATAATTAAATGTCTATTTCTCGATACTAATTAGAAAATTATTAATTAATATTAATTTTTAATGATTATATAAATCATATTAAATATATCACATATTAATTGCAGATACATATTTAGCAATATATAAAGCATATATAAATCATATTTAACTAAATATTATATATATATATATTTCAATATATTTATATATTAAAATGTGTGTAGTAATAATAATAATGCATAATTCAAAATTCAAAATTATTTTTATACATGAATACATACATACATATATATATATATATACAATAATATAGGCATAAAAGACGGTGCAACAGTGGTAAAATCTTTTAAATGTAATCTAGAGGTCCTGGGATCAAAAATTTATTGAAGTTTTATTTTAATAGAATGCTTATACCAACGGTTTGACCAAACTGTTGGTATAAGTTCATTGGTTTAGCTTAAATTTCCAACAGTGAACTTTTGACTTGGTAGCTCGTTTTTATGCCCTATGATTAAATTGATCTTATTACTTATTTTTTATTATGCTAATTCCATATATTAAATTTTTAAGCATAAAAACTCTTATTTAGGCCAAAGATTATGAATAGTGTTGATCCCCATGGAATTTATTGATTTGTGATTAAACAGAGGAGGATTATCCAACATTCAAATCAATCTAAAAATGAATGAAATATTGTGAATACTTAATTAAAGGAAAATGATCAAAAATAGTTTTTTATTAGAATAAAATGTAACTTGGGTTCTCAAATATAAAGCATAGGTTTCTAAATTCAACATATTATTTTCAAATGTTCAATACTGGAAAAACAACTCATACCCACGGTTTCGGGAACCGTGGGCTGGAAAGGAGCATGTTGTTCCAGCGTGGTACACTACAGTCCCCACGATTTGAAACCCGTTGGTATTAAAATTCTGAAAATTGGTGCTGCTGGGTTTCAAACCCTTTAAATGTTCAATACTGGAAAAACAACTCATACCCACGGTTTCGGGAACCGTGGGCTGGAAAGGAGCATGCTGTTCCAGCGTGGTACACTACAGTCCCCACGATTTGAAACCCGTTGGTATTAAAATTCTGAAAACTGGTGCTGCTGGGTTTCAAACCCACACCTCGCGAACTGCTTCCCGACCGCTTCTCACCAAGAAACCAGAGGAGCTATCGATTTCATTTGTAATATGTACATATATCTATTTATATATATATTAATAGGATCGTGGGATTTGAAAATTTATGATGCGGGATTGAAAAGCGTAGAGGTTGGGATTCGAACAATCGACTTGCCGTAAGAAGAACAAGCACTGAACCAACCAAGCTGTGAAGCGTTCTGTTAATTAAATATATATTAGCCTACTTATATTAATAATAGTTATATATTAGAAAAAAAATCGACGCCTAGATTTGATCCCAGGAACTACAGAAATAACCAACGGCTGCTTAACCGACTCAGCTGCAACGTCTTTGTTATTTTTTATTTCTATCCGCCTAATTATATTAATCCAGATCGTCTTCCCGCCAATTTTTTTTCGTTGTCCCGCGTAATTTTTTTTCCGCATTATGGCGGGAAAGCTATACCCACGACCGTGGGTATAGGTCTTCAAAAAAAATCCCCAATACCCACAGTTTTGAAGAACCGTGGGTATAGGTCATTCGAAAAAACTCTATACCCACGGTTTGACCAAAACCGTGGGTATTGATCTTTAAAATTAAGTTATACCAACGGTTTTGTCCGAAACCGTGGGTATAGGTCCATTTTAAAATTTTTTAATTCATGTTTATATCAGAATGTTGTCATAAAAGTTACCATATTTGTAAAAACTGTATTTTTTACTATTCACAAAAAAATCGACATTTTTAGAAAAATCTCAAAAAAGCACCCTAAACTAATTTCAACATCTTGAATCCAAAAATGAAGTTCATTTGTTCAAATTCAAATTCTAAAATTTTGGAATTTAAATTTTAAATAAAAACATAAAATATAATGAAAAATCGTTTTTATAGGAAAATGACGTTTTAAACTTCAAATGTTCATAATCTTATTTCATATCAATTTTTAGCTAAATGATCATTAGTCTATTTGTTTGAATATTTAAACATTTTTATTAGAATAATATTTTTAAAGTGGTCAGTTTAATTAAAAATGAAAATGCACAACACTTAAAAAACTAGTTTTAAAAAAAAAATGTGTGTGTTTTACATTAAATGATTATAATCATATCTCCTTAAAAAGTAATATTTATCAATTTATTTGTATCAAGGCACACCAAATCAATATTTAAACACAATGATAATATATACAGAATAAAAATACCTATTTTATAATAAATCATTTTAACTAATTATTATCTTTTAATTTACTTAAGGTTTTACTCTTCTTTTGATTTTCTTAATGATGTTTCACGTTGTATTCTCATAATGTATTAGTGTTCATCTTGCACTGTAATAAAATATATTGTGGTTCGTTTTAATCTGATGTTGTGTGTGATACAAACTATTAAGCATGGTATTCATTTAAAAGAAAAATAAATACTAAAATTTTGAGGTGTTATAGGTCTCTCCACTGGGTATTTGGTGGCCACTAACATTCAAACACTTTAAGCATGTCCATGTCACCCCTCCTCCAATCTGAATTCAAAATTTAAACAATTCACACCAACTCTAGTTCTATCGAGATCCAACCATTCCACATATCAACCAACACCTAATGACATATGTCGTTACAAACACTAACGATCAAACCCCTTCATTGGATATGCATCCATTGTTTGTACATAGGTTGTTTATCTCCTTACAACACACCATATATAAAGCTGAAGAATCATGTGTGAGAATGCTAGAATGAGAGACAACTGGATCATTTCGCACACCACATTCCTCCAACATAAATATGCATTTCTTAGAGAAAAAAGCTAATGTTTGGGTGATCTTTATAGTCAACATTGTGGGGGATATCGTCCACCCATGTATGCAGACAATAGTCTCTGAAATGTCACCGTACAAGCATGTATCATCCTTTCTCTCACCCCAATAATGCACCTGATTGCTTAACCAAATCAATGGTCAAGACTGTGTACAACAATTCACATTATAAAATTGAAAAGACTGATCCTCAATTATGACTTTTGTTGGTTCCAAGTATTCGCTACGAGAAATTTACCATGGAGGTTGAAATTAAAAGATTTGGATGATGTTTTTAAACAATAAAAAAGTTTCGCAGTGAGTTACCGTCATTGCCCAATGAAAACACTTAAATAATCATATTTTTCATCGATTAATATACATAGATGCACATGAGAAATATATAATGAAAAACAAATATTTTCCTCTTCCATGCAATAACAATTAGGGATATGCTATTCTTATTCCTTTTATAGCCATATAAAGGTGACAATTTTATTTTTACCCCCCACCCAACTTATATTATATGAACAATTATGTATTTTATATTACTTTGTACTCAGGGTCCAGCTCGGTTGGTAGCGGCTCTGCGGGGTCTCGACGAGGTATCGGGTTCGAGTCTCGTCAAGTTATTTCATATTGCAATAGAGTAGAATTTTCATTGCATTTATCCCCACTCCGAATTGTTCGTAATATACTTTATATCACTTTTTTTCTTTTCATTTGTAATCTGACTGCCCTTAAATAAAGTCTCCCACAATGTAACCCATGATACCGTAGTCCAGCCCACCCGTGATCAAACTCGCGCGGGATTCAAACTTTGGCCCATTTGGATGTGAGATCCACCGTTAATCCAAGGGTCCAATCCCGAGTGTAGATTTGATCTCAGCCATTGATCCGAAACGCTCTGCTAGGGTTTATCTGACGCACACCTTTATAATGGTTTGGTGAAGCCCCAGGCTGCGCTGTGTGCCTCGTTTTCGCTCTCTCGCTCGTCGGGCCATATCCCAGCAGTTCAGAATCGTTGGCCCCGACTTTCTTCATTTGATATCTATTTTAATCTCTCCTCTTTCTTCATTTCGAATGCGTTCGGACCCTTCCTGCCCCTTCTTTGATTTGTTTCTTAAAAGTAATGCAGGTGAAGTATTCGATAGAGCCTGATAAGCAAACCGAGTGTAATTAGCTATTTCAGTTCATTTACCTGCGTTTTCTTTACCCGAGAATGTCTTCAGATTCAAAGTGATTGGATCCACGGTTTCTATTATTACAGAAGTCGTTCTTTCTAGTTTTTCTCTGCGCTCACACTGATATAGCGTTCCACCACTTTCCATTACGCAGCTTGCAAGGTCAGAGGTTTCGATCTCAGAGTTCACTTCAAGGTATGCGGATCTAATATTGGATGCTGCCTCCATCTGAACATGTACAGTATATTCATATTTTTTAGAGATTTTGTATTTATATACGTTAAATGTGAACCCTTTTTTTACCGGGATCTTCTCTGGGCCTCCATTTCAAATCTTGGGATTTTTTATCCACCGAAAGCCAACCCCTATTCTTCCTGGTTAGTCCAATAAACAAATGTGACTCTAAGACCTCGTTTGGCAGGCGAGATATGAGATGAAAATAAACGATTTGAGGCGACGGAAACGTATTTCCTTTTGGTGAGGAATATCGAGGAATAGCGAGGGATTGAGGGGGAGAAACGGGGAGAAATATTTCTCTAATTTAAACCTATATGTGTATCTAAATAATAGTTCCCTTTATGTCTCATAATACCAACAAATAATTGTTTTTCTAATTTCAACGTAACCTATAAATAATTTTGATGGTTATTGAAATTTAAAATAATATAAAGTTGTATTTATTTTAATTATTCATAAATTATAACATTATATTTAGTATTTATTCATAAATGATAAAACTATAAAAATATATTTATTCATAAATTATATTTATTTTAAAATTAAATCTATTAGTAAATTGTATTTATAAAATGATATATCCATAAATTATATGTATTCATAAATAATAAAACTATATTTATTTTAATAATAATTCTTAAATTATAAGATTTTATTTATTCAGAAATTTATATTTTTATAAAATTATATTTATTCATAAATTATAAAATTATATTTATTTTAATATGAATTCATAAATGATAAAATTATATTTATTTCAATATTCATTAGTAAATTATATAAAATCATATTTATTCGTAAATGCTATTCAATATTTAAAATTGTATTTATTTTGATTTATATGTAAATCATATTTTTTTATAATTATTGAAATTAAAAGTTCAAAAATAATGTGTCTAATGAAAATAAGGTATGAAGGTAAAATATAATTAATTTAAAATAATTGTGTCGCGTGATCATGTAATTTTTTAATGTATAGTTCCTTGTAACCAAACAATTTTTTTCAAAAAATCAATTAATTACATTATTGAATTAAAATGTATATATGATTGTTGCGATATAAAAACAGTTTGATAATACCAATTATCATATGTATACACATCTAACATAAATAATTATAAAATTGAAAAGAAAATATCATTGCAAATATATTTTTCAAAATTAAATGTATATTTAATAAACATGATATAAAAATCGAAGATACAATTTGAAATTATAATATTTTTTATTTGGAATAATTAAGTATTGTTAAACTATATTTTTTAATGGGGTATTTTTGTAATATTTTCATAACATTTCTTTTCTTTTCTTTTAAAAATTATCACCTAACAGGGTGAAGAGAAATTACAACTTTTCTTTTCTTTTACTAAATTTTGCATCCAAACAAGCTGGGAAATCAAAATCATTTCTCTTTTCTTTTATGAAATAGGAAATCATTTCTTTTCTAAAAGATAACCAAACATGGGCTAAATGAAACATAAATAGCTATTATTTAAATAACATGTTCCCTTCGAAGTCACTGCCAGGGCTGCCTCATGGTTCCAGAGTCATCTTTATAAAATAAAACCTCTCATTCTGGGCCCTTGATGAGATATACTTCCGCACTATCCTTTTTATGTATATGCATAATTCAGACTAATTCATAATACATATTTTATGTGTTTTTGTTTTCATATATTTCCATTGTCTTGTTATTTTTAACCTGAGGGAAAAAAGCAGGGGCTCATTGCCTTTGGAGAATGGGCCTCTCGTAAGCTTCAGGGAAACCATCTTCGTTGCCATTGGGTGAACCTGTGCTCTGTTTCTCTGTGACTCAAGGTTCAATAGATGACGGGACATTGCCATCATTCTGTTTCGTGGTTTTATTATTTGTTATGCGTCATATCTGAGTGTGTCCATTGTCTTTTATACTGCTATCTCCTAAACCCTGGGATAATGGGCAAAATCTTCATTGTGTGAATTTCTGTTTGGTGAGACGCATGGTTCACAAAAATGATGTAATGTGACGCATTACCATGCTCCATAAGTCTGTATTTACTTATGTTCTGTCAATTTACTCATGTTTGCAACTCTGCCCTAATAGAACACTAGGGAAACTGCCTTTGCCATTGCCTGTTAAATCAGCCAAATTCATTCTGTACCTGCTAAAGATTATTAAGAGCCACGTGGATGCACTGTTCCTGATTAAGGGTCTGGATGTGGTTTCATTATACGTATTTTACATCCAGGGTAAACCAGGCTCAGAAGCGAAGGCATACTGCTCTCATGGAAGATTCAATCTTAAGTTTGAATTTTCTCTGCTGAGTTTTATTGATTCATTAATCATTTGGGCTGGCCATGTATGATTTTAGTTTTTGCTGGTTTGTTTTTGGGTGGCCTGCTTTCTCCTTGCCATATTGAGCTGATGTTGTCTTAGAAAGAGGTATCATGTTTTCTTTTATTTGAAGATGAAAGAAATGTTCTTTCCTCTTTCTTCTTTTGAGGTTTCAGCCACTGAGCTAACTGTTTATTTGCTACTTGGTTGGGGACTGAATTTAGAGTTTCGTCCCCCCTTCCACCCCCCCTCCCTTATCATCTTTTCAAGTGTTGTTGTCTGGTTTTGTACTGTAGTGTCACCTATGTTTATTTTGCTCGTTTATTTCACGAAACATTTTTTCTCAATCCTTCCTCATCAATGTTGTTTTTGGATGATTATCCAATTTATTTCATTTTTTAATTAAGTATGTTATTCGTGCAGAAGGTTTGTTGTCTGTTGTTTTTTGGATGATTAACCAGCAGATCTCTAATTTTATTTTTATTGAAACCATCAAGTATTTTGGATGGTTTTCACCCTAACTATGTTTTTGATTTTGATAATGACCACTTATTAACATCCTTCCAGCTGTCTTAATAGGGCCTCATGATCTCCTTTGGTCTCAACTTCCTCTACCAAACATTTTTCAAATGCTAGGCAACGTGTTAAATTTGCCTATAGTTTAGTGTTCCAGTATTATTATACAATCCTTAAGTTGTAACAAGTTTTAAGACTCCTAACATATTACGTGTTTATTGAATGAATGATAAACTCTTCTGGAAATTGTTATCATTTTGAAATGGATGACAATCCTTGTGGAAATGGTGATTATGTATTATTCATGATTACCCTTGGTAGTACGTTTTCACTTTTTTTATGCAGTACTTCCAATTTTTTACAGTCCCATTTAAAATTTATTACGCCACATGAAAACGTTTTCTAACTGCCATGTATATTTTTTCTTTCTCCCCTTTTCTACATTTCTGATCTTCATGTGATGACATGTGATGTTTTTAACATCATCAAGAGTCTTTGATAATTCATTAACTATGAAAATTTGAATTTAATGAGGGTTCATTTAATGCTGGAGTGTTTTTTTTGTCATTAAGAAACTTTAATGCTTTCTAACATGTGTGTTGTTTTTTTTTCCATTGTGGTGGTTTTTAAATATTACACGTGTTCTCTCAAAAGAAAATGAATAACAACAATCGATGTTCAAATGTGAAGGACGCTGTCATAAGAAATTGTTTTTTCATGATAGTTATTAGAATAACCGACATTTAAAGTTCCAGAATCATCAATTTTAAGGCCGATTTATATTACCGATTTTTTATAATTACACTTACAAAAATGGATGCATTTAAATCAGATAGAAAACCGATGTTAAAACGCCATAAAAACCCAATGTTAAAATATATTTTTGTACTATTAACCCACTATGCGGTCAAGCTGCCACATGCTTTGTGGAAACCCCTGCCATGAACTCCTTGCGCGAGTTGGGTATTTTTGGCGGGGGTTCATTTCCTCACGTGGGAGTGTGTTTTTAATGTTTTTATGTCATTAAGTGGCTTTAATGCCTTGTAACATCTGTGTGTTTTTCATTGTGGGGGTTTTAGATATATATTTTTATTTCTATTGTAAGTGATAGGTTATAATCCAATGATTTTTGAAGTTTGTATTACAACTTTTTCCCTTGTTTTAGTCTTTTCCTTTGCTTGAAATTGACGGTACATCTCTTGAAGTAGGGGGCATCACCACACTTTGACAGACCTTGGTGAGTAACATTTAAGTCTTGGTTATGTACTTATCTTTCACAATGTTGGTCATGTTCATTGACTCACATGTTATTTTCTTCCAATGACTCATTATATCTAATTTCACATGCATAACTCATCAAGCGATACAACACATATAATAAAATGCATGCATATCATATGGAGCAATATAGCTTATATTGCACTACATGATATGGGTTTTGGTACATTTTTCTATCAATTAATCACTTTCACTAAAGATCATAGGCTTTAGGCACACTTAACATTATGTTACATCTTTAACATGTTTTGAAATCATATCTAAAACAAATTTTAGGTATACTTTGAACTCTGTTGGACCATCCACCATTCTCTTAGTTTTAGCAAAATGCTTTACAAAAAAAATCGTCATTCACATAGCCTTATATGTGACCACTAGAACCTTTATAATGTTGACAATGATATGAATTCTTAATCAACAACTGTAAGCAAAAAGTGGCATCTAGAAAAATATCAATGTTACTTAAGCTACACAGGTATCTGATGTGATCTTTATAAAAAACATGTGACTCTATATAAGTCTGCATGAGATATATCTCCTTGTAAAATGACATAAAGTACATTCATGTGATGTGGGCCATGCCAATCCTATATGGATCAAATCATATCATTTATTCTTCAAGTTAAGACTAACACTGATTTAAGAATAATCCACATGTCATTCATCTATATAAATGGGCACATCTCAATCCACTCAGCTATGTATGGTTATACACATCCTAAGTCATACCTAATGAAATTCCCAAATGTTATACCCATCATACAAGAGGGGAAAATCTCACATTGGTTAAGAAAAGCTCACCACATGATGACCAACATATCTAGCCACCCTTTAATTATCTTACCCTTAATGTCAATGTTAGAAATATATCGAAGTGTGATGATTTTGATGGAGGTTACCTTGATAACATTTGGAAATGAGGATCATTATGAATTATCCAACTTAAGTGTAACGATTTGTGCCTTCGTGGCCTGTTACTTTACTAGTATTGTAGTTGGAGAGTGTTTGAAGGAAGCTGAGGAGGTTTGGTGGAGGTTGGAGTTGCATCAGAATTGCAACGTTTTTTACACTGTAATAGTGGGGTTCATAGCTTAAGTTGGTGGTTTGCATCTTGTGTGGTTGGAGGTTTATGACTTGTGTGCGGTTGAAGTGCAGAGTGTGAAATGGTTTTATGCCATAAGATGTGGGTTTACGTTTTAAGTTAACTCAGCCCTATGCACCATATTTTCAGGTTGAAGTTGAGGTTTCAATGGTTTTAGGGCCTGTAGGTTGGTTTTAGAGAAGTTTTTAGAGACATGGATTTTATGCTGTAAATGTGGGTTTTACACCGTAAACTTGGTGACTTACAGTTTGTTTATATCTCTTGTTTGACTGGTTATTTTACCATTCGACCATTGCTCTCTCTCTCATTTTTTGGACAAACCAAATGCGGTTTTGTGAGGTCTTTCAACCCTCTTCTCCTTGCATTGATCTTTGGGTTCCTCATTCTCATTCTCACTGCTTTGACGTGCGATGTGGGAGTTCTATATGATTTTTTCCTCTTTTAGGTGGATAGTAAGGGTTAACATATTTAAGATAATTAATTGGGATATATAAAATTGATGGGTATGGAGAGTTTTTTCATGTTTTTTTCATTGATTATTTTTTTTGATGTGATTATACGTGATGTATCCAATACCAAAAATAATGAAAGTTGGAAGCATTGTTTTCACTATAGATGATATGCCCTGACGCCCTTGGTGTGTTTTGTGATCACACCTCGAATAAAAGCTAAATAGCATATATTTGGATAATAAAATTGGTTACCCATGGAATTTGGGTTGTGCGACCCATTATAATATCCATTCTAAATAAAGAAGTAATGTGATGAAAGCCCTTGAATAAAATGTGGACGCCTGAATGTGTTTCCATTGTGAGTAGTTTCATTGTTGTGTTGCCTTATGCATTGTGGGATGTTGTGTTGTAATAGAGGTGAGTGAGTGGTTTGTGTGATTTTTGGGGTTGTTGATGTGGTGGTTGGTTGGCATGGATGCAATGTGGGAAGTTGTCCGATGTGACACGTAGTGGATGTAATTTGCAGTTGTGGTGTGCGGTGGTTGTGGTGCGTGTTGGTTGAGGTGCATTGTGGTTGTGATGTGATTGTTTTGTGCCTTGTGGCGGCATGTTGTGATGTGGTTGTTGTGGCATGATGGTTTGGATGGTGTGGTGTGACGATGATTGTTGATGCAAGATGAGCTAGTTATGTTGTGACATGGTTGTGTTGGTTTCTTTGTTAGCAATGGAAGAAATCAAGATGTTCTGCAGTTATGTGCAGTGGTGTGATGTGTTGCATATAGTGGTGGCGATGACTGTGATTGTTGATTTGTGGTACAATAGTTGTGTTGTGTTTTGTGATGGTGCATTTGTTATGAACTCATATATTGGGTAATGTGTTCTATGTATCATATATGTTTATGCTATTTCTAGAAGCATCCACTCGAGTTGGATAATTGATGTAGCATTGTGAACCTTTATTGTCTCTTCATTAGTTTGAAATTTACTTAATGAACACACTTTGTTGTATGTGTGAAAATCCTCCTTTGCATGTGGTTGTGAATATATGATGCACTCTATCGCTGAGTGAGCACACATCTACCTCCTTGATTGAGGCAAAATATTACAAAATTGGAAGCTAAACCTCGGGTGGTAAGTGGAGACATAAATGCGTCTTTTTCATAAAGATCTTTCTCATCCTAACTCTAAGAAAATTAGAAACATAAAACATAAATATGAAATGACTTGAGTTCAACAGTGGATTATTCTATCATGAACTTCTTCAGGTCATGATAAAAGAAAAAGAAAAAGGGGAATAAAACAAGAGAAAAAATACGATAAAAAAGAGAACACTTAAATTAAAACTTGAAATGAATTTAAAGAATGAAAATAAAATACAAGACTAAACTATAGATAATGGACACTTAGGGTGCCAACACTTTGGAAGGAATAATTACATTTTTGTAGGCAGAAGGAGGTGAAATATTTGGCTTCAAATTTGTCCACTGAATGTTTCCACACGGTAGTCCCATTAAATTACAAAATTGAAAATTTTGGTATTCTTGAAAGTTGTTCTTATATGCATTATCTGTAGTCACAAAATTTTAGCTCCGTTGGACTTGTGGAGAGATATATAACCAATTTACTCTGCGAATTTATTCTTAGGATGATTGTTTATTTTCCAATGCACGAAGTTTTAATGAATTTATGACATTGAAAATGAAGGAATCCCAAGTGTCCATTGTCGGGGCTTGACTTGTGATATAGTTTTGGTCCCTCAACTTATGGATTGAGCTTTGGGACCTGAAGAATAAAATTAAGTCCATGATGTATGGAATCCTATAAATAAATAATTTCACAATTTAGATTAATGTATAAGAAGTAATGTTCAAAATACAGATTAAACACAATAATTAAAATCCAAAATGTCATTTTTGCAATTATGCTCAAAATGCTATTAAACCATTTAATGGGACAATTTATCTTTAAATAACACTTTGGTGGGATTGAAAAAATTGAAATTGAAATTAAGAATATTTGATCTATTAATTTCTTCACACTTAAACATCACTCTTGAGAAATCACCTGATCAAAACAAACTTTCCAAAACATAAATGATAACACAAATCAATTATTATATCATGGAAAAATATCATGCCTCGTACATGGATTAAAGTTTACTAAGTCCTTAAAAATCATAAGAATCTATTCAATCTCATGTTAATACTCTCATGCATGTCGTATCTACCTTAGAAAAATATTTCTCTTTCCACTCAAAGATTTGTGTGTGTAGAGTTTTTCTCATTCTTAAGAACATGTGTGATTTCCATAGGTTTTCTATCCTCTTAATACATCCACTTCACGAAGTCAAAAATGTGTTAATCATGAAGTCTTTCATGATTTGTTCTGAGATTGAGGATTGGAAGGTTTTAAATATAAAAATATCCAAGGAAGGTTAAACTCTAAAGTGAAGTAAATGCATGAAAGCAGTTGTGTACTCAATCGGCTCAAAAATGAATCTCCAAACACTTATTTCTTTGGGAAGTTAATACTTGGAATTTTAGCATCAATGATAAATTTTTTCTCTATTCCCCTCCATTTTTAGCATTGTTTCAGCTTGAATTCAGATGTAGATTTCTCTTCAAAATCATGTTTTAAGGAAAAGAGGAAACTTTTGATCTTTAAATATTGGTGAACACGTGAGCTATATTTGTATTGACATTTTGGGCCACCCAGCCATCTTTCCATACTGATTTTTTTTCACCAAAGTATTAATAATATGGAAATACATTCAATTTAGTTCAAATAGATTTTTCAAGAAAGAAAAATACAACTCATCTGGTAACACTTGAGATTTTTATAAAAAATATTTTGTTTTTATTTTATATAAATTATCAAAGGAATCTTTTACTACACACAACACTAGCTTAGCTTATTTTACACGCAATCACGACATTTCTTAATAACTTGCGTCGTACGTCATATTGAGTTTCACTAAACAATGATATGTTATTAAAAATATTATTAAAACTAGTTGTTTTGAATAGTAATTATCATTTTTTGTAATTTTTTAAATTTTATTTTTCAAAATGGATTTCGTTTTTGGATTCGGAATATCGAAATTTGATTAGGGTGAAATTTTGGAATTTTTCTGAAAACTTTCAATTTTTGATAAATAGTGAAAACAATGAGTTACTATTTAAAAACTGACTTTTTATTTAAATAATTATTTATTTTATTTACATTTATTTTAGGTCAAAATTGATACATAATACTTATATAAGTTAAATGAAATTCATTAGAGTCATTTTACTATAATTTTAAATATATAAAAATTTTATTTAAACTGTTCACCGTTTTTTACCTACCTTTTAAGAGAATTTGCAAATTTACATAAAACTTAATTTTATTGATTCGGTGAGTGGAATTTCGAAAATTCAAGAGACACGGTTAATATGAAGGACTAAAATGTGGTTCAATGAAATTGAAATAATTTTTGGTGACTAGTAATTTTTTACTTTTTTTTACCACGGTTAAAAGTAAATAAGGTAATTAAGGGTAAAATTGATATTATTATTATTCTAACATGTCTTAATTTTATTGGATTAGTGTAATTTTATCAAAAACAACCTTAGGAATAAAATATGACAATTTAAGCCCATTTGGATTAAATTAGAACTTTTATTATTAATTTATTTAAAGAAGGGTTAAAATAGTTAATATCAAAATTTAATAAGTAAATAATTTTTAATATAAAGTTATACATAAGATAAATTCGATTATAAATATTAATTGAAAAGGTAAAAAGATTTTTTACATAATGGTATTTTATTTGTAATTTTTAGATAATAAATAATTTAATTTATTTATGACACAAAGATGCAGTAATTATCTTATTAATGAAATATTGATATAATTGATATTATAAATATCTAAATAAATGTAATTTGAGACTTTTTATAAATTCTACTAATTTTCTTGGTTAATATGATATGTTAGTATTGATTTATTTAACTTTGTTTGAACTAATCATTCTGTTATGATTTTCACAAAAATCAATTACTAAATAGTGTCAAAATTGACATAAAATAGTTTTTAAAACAAATATTATATTATTAATTGTTATTTTATTCCTAAAAATTTAAGGTTCGGCAAAATGTCTCAGATAAAGTTGTATATATTAATAATAAACAACTTGGGGTTCGTTTGATTTGTTATAGTAAGTTTATTAATCTTATAGTGTAAAAACACCAAGACACGGTAAAAGTAAAATTATCTAACTTAAAGTTAAATCTAAATGATAAGGTTAAAATAGTAAACTAAATTTGTCCAAATTCTATTGGATGAGAGGATTTTGACCCATCCCCACTTTAGTTTCGAAATAAATCAATTTGAAACTATTTAAAACTGAATATGGGTTTATAATAAAATAATATTTTTAATTTTTTCTAAGGTGCCCCTCTCCTCCTTTATAAAAGGGCACATTCTCCCTCTTTTCTTCACACTACTTTGAGCTTTCAAGCTCGGCCAACCCCTGACAATTTCTCCTCTCCATTTAGAAACATCCTAGAGGTCTCGGTCTTTTTTAAAGACCAATTTTAGTGTCCAAAAAGGAGGTCTCAAAGAAGCGTTTCAAAGAAAATGTAATGTCTGTTACCGATTCTTTCAACTTTATTTCTTCTTCTACTTCTTCTTCTGTTGTTTCGTTATGAATTAATAACATCAGTATCACGATGTTTAAGAATCCCATTTTTATTATATGAGTTATGCTATGATGTATGATTTATGATTTTGTGGCACACATAAGAATGATATCATTATGAGATGGGTGTGACCTATATCTCCCTCCGATGCCTTGAGTAAAGATTTTATATCTAATGAGATAGACATGGCTGAAACAACAGGTTAAACCGGTTCAGTGAAACATGACTGAAACGTGGACTGAACTCAGTTCAGAAATGGACTTTGTCCACTAAGATAGTCTTGACAATGAGTCTTGACTAATAAGAAATGATTCTCTATGATTATGTGTGTATGTTATAAAGTTTCATGTTTTAAATTATGATTATTGTGATTACATTTCACTACCATGATTTATCCCATGTTATGAAATTATGATCGTTTTGCAGGGTAAGATTTTTCAAAATGTTATGTTCTTATGAATATGATGTGATTGATATTTCTTTTGTTTACTCTTACTGAGCATTTGAGCTCACCTTTTTGTATGTTTTTTTTCTCCAGGTTAGGAAGAAGGTTATTAAGTAAGATATGCCAAAAGAGACTATAGATATGATGAAATAAATGGGAGACAATGTAGATGCTTTATGAACCAGTTGTTTATGTTTCCCATTTTTTAATGATACTATACCTATACGGTCCTTCCATGGTTTTGTTATATGTTGTAATAAGTGTGCTTCAATTTTGAAGTATTAATAATGTATGCAAAGTATGGGCCGCTATACATCTTCTCCCTCTCCCATAGTTGAGTTCAACAATAATCATGCATTGAATTTTCAGAGAAGGTTGGAAAAGGATAAATGACTTGTAATATGGATTCTCAACAAGGTATTTCATGGACACTAGAGTCTTAATAAAGGTTAGTTGAAAAGGTTGACCAAAATAATAGTTGAATGCAAAAAGGTCTTTCAAAGTGGCACCTCAATCATACTTGACACATTCCATGAACTCTAACAGCTTTGAAAAAGAGAAAAACAACAAGCTCTGGATCACAAAACATGTCTCAACACTCGAGAAAAAAATAAATGTAAAGAAGACGTCAAAAAGGTTTAGAAACCTCTCGGGTTGAGCAACATTTTCAATTCAGTTAGTACTAGTGCACACGAGTTTCAAAATCAATCAAACTTCATCAAATGAAAAGATTGGAAATCAAGAAAAAAATATATATTCAGAAATAATTTAAATCCTCAAAATTTTATATCAAGCAATGTTCCAAAAATACCAAGATGGTTTGATTTTTTCAAGGTATTTTATTCATCTTAAGAATCCTAAAAAACACACAAAAAAATGAAAGAGTAAAACATGAAAAATTCAGAAAAAGTCATGAAAAATAAAATGGAAGCACACCAAAAATTCCTAAAAATAGGTTGCCATACCTCCACCAAATTTATTCTATTTACTACTATCTTTTTATCTCAAATTAGATCAATAATGTTTGGAAAATTTTAATTAGGAAGCAAATAAAATAAGGAAAAGGAAATACACAACGTTATTTATTTTTCAATGACAACATTGAGTTAAACTCCTAGCTACTACTACTTTAAAACTACAAGAAAGAAAGAAACAAAACGTAATAAAAATAAACAAAAATAAAGGGAAAGAGGATATAAAATGGATAATGCTTGGTTTAGACCCCCAAGCGGGTGCTAGGTTTTTACTTTCCATAGTCAGGCAGTTGTATAATTTTATCCCCAATCAGAAGGTGGATGTGGTTTTTCTGAGATGAACCACCACATGTTATTTTTCCCAGTGTCCATGAGTAGAAAATGATAATGGAGAACCCCAAAGAAGATAAGAATATTTCCAACCCCTAAGAAATAAGAAATATAAAATTTAAGGTCCAGAGTGGGAGAGAAAAGAAATTTGGGGTGCTCTCTGTTGACTTCCATGGTGTCCTCCTCCATATGGTATACAAGTTGTTGTAGAGGAGGTAGTCACACCACCACCTGCTTCTCCAGACATTATTACTCAATAACCACCACTTTGGTGGTCTCTTACTTAAAATCCAAGGACTTCTACATTTGTTCTATATCAAAAATTTCATAAAAAGAGAAGTTTAAAAACAATTTAGCTCGAATAAGATTAAAACATGATGAATCAATAAAGAAATCTTCCCTTTCAAGTAAGTCAGCTTAGAAATTGATCTCTTCTAGCAGGACCATTGAAAACTCAATCTCAACACGTGTATCTTCAACATCATCTTCCAAAGTAAGAGATAGGTAGATAGGTACTGATTTTTCATTAAAAAAATGGGAAGATCAAGTTTCAGGTTATATTCTATAAAGCAATTCCACGATTCTTCTAAAAAATATTGATCTCCCATAAGCATATTAGCTTGAATGTGTTCTTCAGGGACCTCCTCGAGCAATGGTTGAGCACATGATGATGTGATTAATGCTGTAGAAGCTCCTTATCAACTGCCTCAGGTTCTTTAACGTAGAAAATGATTGGTGAAATCTCTTCCACCACTCATTCTGGTTCAGGTTTCGGCTCCAACTGCTACTCCTAGAATGCATGTACATATTCATATATCCACTCTATTTGCCTCTAAAAGTTTTACATTGCATCACTCATCCTTTCCAACCCGAATTCAAGATCGTTTTGAACTTCTTTTTGCACCTGATATTGGTTAGTCCATGCGTTATAATCAAAATTTGAATACATCATGGAAAAAGAGTTTTTTTTAGTTTTTGAAATTTATGCTTTTTTTGTGTTTTTTTAAATAGAAGAAAAGAAAATTATTTACAAAAATGTGAATAAAAATAGAGAGTGAAGACCACTTGAATCCCTGGAAATGGTGTCAATTTTACGAAGTGTTGTTGTATGCACTCTCAAAAATATTTATAAGTGCAAAACAAGGCAAGGGCTGACCTAGGTCGTTCACTTTCGGAGCTGTTGCAGTCAATAACTCACTACTTCTAATTCGATTGTTTTTTATATTTTTATTTTTATGAAATAAAACTAAAATAAATGGAGATTTGAGAATTGAGAATAAAATACTAAAATTAAACATGAAAATGCAATGCAAATAGAATGAATGCATACAAAATGATGTTATATAGAAAGGAGATCCTCCCAAGAGAGCACACAGAGTGAACCTTCATCATCTCTTCATTAGTTTCAAATTTAAATGATGAACAGACTCCATTGTATGTGTGAACATCCTCCTATGCATATGGTTGTGAATATATGATGCACTCAATGACCACCAAGAGACCTCACATCCACCTCTTCGATCGAGAGAAAATATTATAGAAGTGAAAGCTAAACCTTGGGTGACAAGTGGTGAAATAAAGGTGCCTTTCCCACTAAGATTCCCCTCAAACTAACTCTAAGAAAATAAGAAACATAAAAAATAAATGTGAAATAAATTGGGTTCATCACTAGATTACTCCACTGGTGACTTTCTCGGGTTAACTACTCACGATCATAAGCATAATAGTTCTTAGTGAAGAAGAAAATGGGGGAAGAAAACAAAAGAGAGAAAGAATAAGATAGAAAGGATAAAACTTAAATTAAAACATGGACTATGATTAAATAATTAAAATAAAATTAAATACAATACTAAACTATAGAAAATGGCCACTTAGAGTGCCAACACTTTGGAAAGAAGTACATTTTTATAGGCAAAAGGAGGTGAAATATTTGGCTCCAAATATGTCCATTAAATGTTTCTACATGATAGCCCCATTAAATTACATAATTGGAAAATATGATATTCTTTAAAGTTGTTCTTATATGTCTTATCTATCGACCCAAATTTTTTTATCTTCATTGGACATGTGTGGAGAGAGATATAGCCAAATTACTATGGGAATTTATTCTGTCCAGACTGATTGTTCATATTCCAATGCATTGAGTTACCATGCATTTATGACCATGAAAATGAAGGAATCCTGTGTGGGAACATTAATTAAAGCTGTTAATATATATCTTATACATATCCTAGTCAAATTTAATATCCATTAGTTCCTCTAGTTATGAGATATGGACCCAAGATGAAAAATATCCAGACCCGTGCATAGTTTTTGGGGCCTGACTCGCGAGCTGGTTTTGGCCCATCAAATGATGGATTTAACTTTGGTTCCTAAATAATAAAATGAATACCATGATGCATTGAATCCTAAAAAAATAATTTCACAATTTAGATCAGTTTATAAAAATTTATGACCTAAATATAGAATAAACATAAAACAATTAAAATCCAAAATAGACAATTTTTGAAATTAATCTCAAAATGCTACTAAGACCATAAAATGTGACAATTTCCTTTAAAATAACACCTTTTGGGATTAAAAACATTGAAATTCAAAGTAATATAATTGAAAATATTTTCTATATCAATAACCCTACCAATACTCAGAGGTTTTGTGTTCTGGGTGTTTTCCCCAACATCTAGGATGGTGGTGATACAAATGTCTGACTACCACCTCTTCCCTGATCTTCCTTCAGTAGTGATGAACCAGGTGTCTATTGGTGATATTTGTAGTGATAGTTCATGTATCTTCGAGAGAGATGTGGTTTTTGTGGCTGTGATGAGACATGATGCGTGGACCCAGGTGTCTGCGGGTTAGATGTGATGTGATGGTACCTGATGATAACACCAGATACTAGAACTTATGAGGGTGAGGTAGGTAGGGATGCATCCCAAACTACATCATAGATGGACCAAGTGTCTTTGGGTGAGGTGTGATATGACGTGATGTGACGTGATGTGATGTGATGTGATATGATATGTATGGAAGGGATGAGAGCATAGTACATTCAACATTGGGGAATGAGAGTAGAAAATCAATGGGGAAGTGGCAGCAGGGCACCTTGCTTTGTTATGATCTCGATATTATATTACTATATTGGATGTGTGATTTGGTAAGTGATCCTTGGAAAGTCTAGGATTGGTTAGTTGACCTGATTAGGTGCTTGTTGGTTTTGTTGTTTGTTCACTGGCGTATTATCACGCTCTTTTTACTTGTGAACTTGAGACCTTGGTTATATTGCAGAAATACTGGGAGTCACAACGATAGAGTCTTTCAACTGAAGAAAAGATAGAAACAAAAGAAGAAGAAGATGATGAACATAAACACAATGATTTATGTGGTTTAGGAATAATCCTTATGTCTATGAAGAGGCAAAATCACTTCACTATAATCTAGAGCAGAATTACATAGATATTTCAGAGTTTCACACACATAGAAACCCTAGATCAAATGAGATAATAAATAAGTTGATGCACTGTTCTAAAAACCGCATAGAAATTCTATTATGTTATAGTCCCATAGTAACCCAAATTCCAAGCATCTATAGCATCAGTGGAAAGATTTCCACAGAGCTACAATATCGCTCTCACCAAAGTCCAACATGTTATAGTTCCCTATTAATGTAGTCGGCCAGTTCTACTATAGTGCCATGTCGAAGTCCACAATTCTACAATGCCATGTCAATGCCACTGGAAAACACTAATATAGCGAGTTCGCATTGAAATACTTATTAAAATTTGGGTTGGGAGCCTTTAGCCCCCAAACCCCTAGAACAGGGGTGTGTTTCCCCCTATAACTCCCAACGAGCTCTCTACAGAGCTCGAGCCATGAGAGTTGTGGTTTAGTGTGCAGTATGGTCCCCTATAATTCATCCAAGATTGGTTAGTTGACTTGTTTAGGTGCTTATTGGTTTTGATATTTTTTCATTGGTGCATTAACATGCTCTTTTCACATGTACACTTAAGACCTTGGTTATGTCCCCACTGGGTATACTTCTATGCTCACCCTATATATATAAACTATTTTTTAGGATTCCAGGAGGACTTTGGGAATCGATATGAACATTTCTAGTTAGGTTGGAGCTATTGTTAAGTCGTTACCATAGACTTTCCTTTTTTGGTATATATTGGAGAATTTTATATGTATCAATTTTTACATTATTAATACACCGTGGAATGACTTTGGATTTATTTTATATTATTTTTTGGAGTTTTTTGGTGGGTTTTTATCCTATCTCTCGATCCTTTTTTCATTTATAGAGGAAAATTCCTCCCATACTATGATATTTTTATACCCATGTCACTAGTCACCAACCCGAGGCCTACAAGAGGTGGGACTCAGGGGTCATTATCTCTATTCATTTGTTGTGACATCTTTGGAGGGAGGGGGTCATGACAGAGTGATATGAGAGCTGTTGTTTGAGAGATAGGATGAAGTATGGGGTTATGCACAATGAGGATTTCATGGGTTGGTAGGGAAATAGTACCAGTTGATCTTGGTGCACGATATAGGCTACAGAGACCGACTAGGACATGAGATTTTAGGGCTCCCCATGATCTAATGCACAGACTCTAATCTTGTTGAGTTACCACGTGAGGTGGACCTGTTTGAAGGTTAGAGACCTAGGATAGGTTCATGCATCATGATTGATTATGTTTGTGTCTGAATTGGGTGATCATGAGAAATTATAATGAATTAACTAAACAACCCTTTGATGAAATTCCATGCTAATGAGCTTAGGATGTTCTCCTTTCATTTGAGTAATGGATATTGTTCATCTTCCACAAGTAGCTCATACAGTTGAAGTTCAACAGGGTGATTTGGTTGATCGTCATAGGATCAACCCGATAGAGGAGGATGATATTTGTAAGCAAACTTTGTGTTCCTTTTAATGACAGATTTTGGGAAATTATGAGGGGAGCATCTTAGATATGGAGATGGAGCACTGGCCGGAGGAGCATGAGATCACTTTTGGTATGATCCAAGAACGTGTTGAGTTATGGGTTCCATTGATAATTAGTCAGATGTGAGGATCTACTCTTCTTTGGTGGACACTGTTTCTTGGTGACCATAGGGAGGCAGATGTGTCGTAGACATAATTTTAGAGGGAGTTCTAGGCTGAGTTCCTTTCATCGATGATGATGGTATCCAAGAGACAAGAGTTACTCTCCCTTTACCAGGGGATAATGAGCATGTGGGAGTTGTGAATCAAGTTCAAGGACCTCCTGCACTTTTCTCCAAATGTTTTTCCAGATGAGGTTTCCAAAGCGTGGTGTATGGAGGAGGATTTATGCCCAATGATCAGGTATGCATTCACTCAATTTACACTCCCTACATATCTAAATGGGTAGAAAAAGACTAAGGTTATTGAGCAGATGGTTTTCTTGGGAGTTAAGTCTCAAGAGAGTATATAGTAGAGTATTTCAAGGATTAGAGCTTTAAGAACTGGGTCATGGGTGTTTAGGTAGTCAAGGTTCTGATCAGTAAGGAACTGACCGTGACAGATCCATTTCTATTCTTATGGGGTAGGTGCCTTACAAGCATTTGTCGATGGAATTATGTTTTCATGCTATGCCTATGTATTACATGGGAACCACCAGACTCAGTGCCTAACCACTAAGGGAGTCCATTATCAGGTGTGTGTTTAGGCCCCCTTTTAGGTAGTAATAGTAGTTTCCCCCAAGGTAGTTTCAATAACAGGGACCACCGATGCTTGTTCAGTAGCTAAGGTTAAGTGAAGTTGGTAGAGAGAGGCCTCATGATGGTCTTCTTCCATAAGGACCTAGGTTAGAGTGTGGATGTGGAGGCTAACAATAAAGAGTTAGAGGAGTTAGGTTTGGTCAAATGAATACGTTAAATATGGCAACACCAAAAAATCCATGATTTGTTTAAGGTATGACCAGTTTATCATCTACCCTTATTTGTGATTTGTTTGATTTATGAGTCTCACACTCCTTTGTTTCTCTTAATTCAATCCATACTTTGGGACTAAATGTGGAGAGGCTTCTAGTTCCTTTAGTGTTATCTACACCACTTGGAGGTCAGGCTATTTTCTTTGATGTGTTTCAGGGATGTAGGTTGGTGATGGGACAACACTAGTCCACAAGAGTTTTCCTCTTACTGTAGATACATCCATATGATGTTATCTTTTTCTTGAATTGAATATATTCTGTTCATGTAGTCATCATTATTTTCATAGGAGAGTTTTGTTTTTTTGATGTTGAGGTTCAACGAGTGTCATTCATTGGTGAGAAAGGTTATCAGATCAGTGGGAGGCAAGTGAATACACTTTTGTTGTAGTTGGCATAACTGTCAGTGGAAGTTTAGGTTGATGGTGTTTCTAGGGTTTTGGGGGAGTTCCTGTATGTTTTTCTAGAGGTGGTTATGAAACTACCCCCTCAACATGATGTCAATTTTGGGATAGAGTTGTAGCTGGGTGCATCTCAAATTTTGATGTATCCCTATCAAATGGTGCTTACGGAGCTATGAGAGTTGAGGTTATAGGCGGACGATCTGATGTAGAGTGGATGATCTGATGTAGAGAGGTTTCATCTAAACCATTATATCACCATGGGGTGCTTGAGTGTTGTCCTTCATGAAGGAATATGGAGCTAGTTGGTTTTCTAAAATCGATCTGCGATCTGGATATCACCTGTTGAGAGTAAAGGATGAGAATATCCCAAAGTTTTCCTTTAGGTGTAGGTATGAGAACTTTGAGTTTGTGGTTATTCCATTCAATGATACAAATTTACTAGCCGTGTTCATAGGGATTATGAACTCTGTGTTCCATTATTTCATAGAGCAGTTCATTTTTGTATCCATCGATGATATCTTGATCTACTCAAGGTTAAAGGAGGATCATTTTGAGCATCTCAAATTTGTTTTTCAATCCCTTAGACACCACTATATCTATGGGAATTTTCCCAAGTGTGAGTTCTGGATATGGGAGGTGAATTTCCTTAGACATGTGGTGTCTCTGCAAGGTGTGGTAGTAAACCCATCCAAGATCAAGATAATTATTTCTTGGGAATCACCTAAGAATGTGGTAGAGTTTTTTAATTTCCTCGGTCTTTCAGGATATCATTAGAGGGTTGTGCCCGATTTCTCTTGAGTTGGTGCCTCTCTAACAACTTTCCTGATTTATCTTGAGTTGCTGCCTCTCAAACCACTTTGACTACAAAAGACCAAACTTTTGTGTGGACTGATTAGTGCTAGGAAGTGTTCAGTTACATGAAGTAGAAGTTGGTTAGTGCTCCAGTGCTTCAGTTTCTTTAGGAGGGTGTGTTGTTTGAGGTTTTTTATGACGCATCCCATATGGGCTTGGGATGCATGTTGATGCAGTAGAGAGTAGTGATCTCTTATGGGTCTAGGTAGTTATGTCCCCATGAGTGTAACTATTCAACCCATGATCTAGAGTTGGAGGTAGTTGTGTTTGTACTAAAGTTGTGGTGGAATTACCTCATCAGTGATTGATTTATGGTTTTCACAGACCACACCAGTCTAGGACATCTTTTCTCTTAGCAGGATCTGAATCTATGCCAACAGAGGTGGATAATGTTTCTTCAGGATTATGATTTTGAGATCACTTACACCATGGGAAATGGGAATGTGGTTTCCGATGCGTTGAGTCAGAAGTCTTGAGGAGATGTGGTTCATGAGTCTGCTGATGTTTGGTAAGGGATGGAGGATCTTGTAGTGATGGATCTTGATGTTGTAGAGAGAAGTGGCCATGTTTTCTTTATGAGATGACTGTGGATTCATCTTTGATGTGAAATGTGGTGGAGTCTCAGCGAGGAGACTCATATGCATAGGTTATGTGTGATCATGTTGACCATGGTTGTCACGACCCGACCCTACCCGGGCTCGAGCCGCAACTACCCCAGGCCCGCCTCCATAGGCCAAGGGCTGGCGACTAGCGCCGAAGGCACAATAACTCGGGGAGGCCTTTTCCTAAGCACCTGTACACACACACGCAGCACACTCAATGAAAAAGTGCAGAGTAAAGAAAGAACAAGCAGAGTAAAAAGAACAAATGCTATATATATAAACCACAAATATGCATCGACCTCTAAATAGTACAAAGTACAAGCTGAAAAGAAAAGGGACAAAACACGCGCCCAACCAAAAGTGCCACAACCCGACAACAGGTAAACAAAAGAAACAGATGACGGGTCTCCCACCTGGAACCCGACCACGACCACCGCACGCGGTCCAAGCTCCCAAGCTCCTATGCTCAACTGAAGTCACGCTCCACCTGTCCGTCGTCTGCAAGGGCACACCAAGTGCGGGCAAAGCCCAAGCAGGGGTGAGTATAAAAATACTCAGTAGGATACCCTGAAAGCTCGAGGGAGCAACAAAGGAGGTACCGAAGGGTGAGCAGTAGAGAAAACAAGGAAAAGTAGAGGAGTATAACTGGAAGTGAAGTAAAGAGTCCAGCTCAACCCAACAAGAGAAAACAAGGTAGACTCGTCCAAACACACGGAGCTAGAAATGGTGAGAAGATGAACTTCCCGTCGAGTCTTCGCTACCTATAGCAGGAGAGTAGACTCGTCCAACCACGAGAAGCTAGACACGGAAAGCACGTGACATACCCCACACGTCTTCGCCTCACCTAGAAGGAGAGTAACCAAACCCAAGAAGTGGGTACCGGAAACAAGGTATATACATGACCTTATGCTCAATCAAGAGGCCCGAACAACGTCGTAAGGGGATCTCTGTCCCATAGCTCAGCCTAAGAAAAGAGTCGCCAACAGTCCCAGAAGTAAACTCCATCGATGCCCAGCATCCCGCACGTCTACCCCGAACCGCAAGCCAAGGGGCTCAATCACCGCACCTCGACACTATCCACTTTGGGCGGCACTGACTCGCCCGCACGGTTTTAGATCGCGTCACAAGAACGCGTCTCGGTGGGGAAAGTGCCCCTCGTACTTGAGAGTTCTAGGGAAAGTCAAACCACACCTCGTCACTGCCCTACAGTCGAGTGGTCTCCTCAAAGCCATAGCCGTTCCATCACCGACCCGTACAACCAAGGGTCCCGCTCCGGTGGTCACGGAGGAAAGCCACCGACAAGCCTAGTAGGAAGGACTGAGTCTGGAATATCAACGGGTGTCCCCACTGCCCAGCCCTGCTGGAGGGTAATTCGTAACCAGATATCAGGTGACCCACTGCCCAGCCCTGCTGGAGGGTAAACCCTAATACATCAACATGCGACCCACTGCCCAGCCCCACTGGAGGGTAGACCTTAATACATCATCAGGCGACCCACTGCCCAGCCCCGCTGGAGGGTAGACCTAGAATAAGTCGATAGGCGACCCACTGCCTAGCCTTGCTGGAGGGTAGACCTGGAACTAGACGACGGACGACCCACTGCCCAGCCCTGCCGGAGGGTAGACCCTAAGAGGTCGTCGGGTGACCCACTGCCCAGTCTCTGCTGGAGGGTAGACCCTAAGTGTGTCGGGTGACCCACTACCCAGTCTCTGCTGGAGGGTAGACCCTAAGTGCGTCGGGTGACCCACTGCCCAATCTCTGCTGGAGGGTAGACCCTAAGAGCCGATGAGTAACCCACTGCCCAGCCCCGCTGGAGGGTAAAACTCAGAACTGCTCTGGCCATCTCTACTGAAGGGTATAACACTGGCCAACCGAACACGTGGTGGGTATCACGCAACCACCCAACTCTAGAACAACTCTCCCAAAAGAGTTTCAGCGCCTGTTCCATCACGGGGTGCCACTAGCACCGCTACTGGCCGATCCATCGAGAACGAAACCAGGGGGAGACCACTCAACCCAACTGGTCAACAAACAAGCACAGAGCCAGGGGAAAAACTTCACCTTGCTGGTCAAAAAATCACACAGAGGGACCCTCTACGTCGCGAGAGGTCAAAGTACACAAAGCATATCACGAAACGCACATGGGGCCCACACGATGTGTGGCCCCAAGTCAACCCCAACCAAGCGCACGAACGTCTCAGTTACAAACCACACGTACCTCCAAGCGCTCTCGTATACTCCCAGAGTATACCTCGTCCCAGCCCAAAGGCTATTGTGCACACGGCACCCAACATCAACGCGAAGGCGTGACGTAACATCTCCACCTCAAAGGTCCAGGCACGACCAACCAAAACTTGTGAACCATTTACATCACTCTCCCAAGAGTGCACGATCACACGCCAAGGGTCCGCTACAAATGAGGTAGGGCAGACCGCCACTGGAGCACCTTCCATGCTCCACATTCAACAAGATCACGCAAGAGGCTCCGCACAACCAAACAGATCGCACCGTTGTAATCCTTGCGGAAAAACACGTGAGATCGACTACTTACTCGCCTCCAACGGATATCCGACAGAAAAGTCGCCAACATCGCCTCACGCCCGAACGACGTCCCGTGAACCCGAGCCTCGGCCCCGAAAACAGTCGGGCACATCACACCATTGCGATTCCCTCAGGAAAACACGTCAAAAGCACTACTCACTTGAGTGCAACGGATATTCGGAGAAAAAGGTGCATCCCGGCACACCGCACACGAGCGGTGCCACATGGGACCCGCATCCCGGTC
The DNA here is from genome assembly GCA_963277665.1 of Viscum album. Taxonomy (NCBI): domain Eukaryota; kingdom Viridiplantae; phylum Streptophyta; class Magnoliopsida; order Santalales; family Viscaceae; genus Viscum; species Viscum album. The sequence goes on from OY728132.1 coordinate 499,060,259, forward strand.
CCGAAACTCAACGAACGGATCACACCGTTTCTATCCTCTCGAAAAAGCACACAAGATGGACTATTCATTTGTCCAAAACGGTTGCCCGGTGATAAAGCTGGAAATCACCGTTAACTACCGAAACGGCCCTCACGGGGCCCGCACCATTGTGCGGAATTACAACGGGCAGACTGCGCCACCGCGATGCCCTCGGAAAAACACCCAACATCGACTACTCGCACGCCCCGAACAGACGTCCGAGGAAAACGTCGCTAAAAGATGAACACAGCTCAAAAGACGGGCCGTGGGCCCCGCGCCTCAACTCCGGCTTCAACGCCCGGAACCACCCTGGAAACTTCCGCCTCGACGCCAGGGTTCCAACGCCGCTGACGACGCTTAAATCGGACATCGGACGAGTCCGCGCCATCCAAAACAAGATTCCCGGATAAACGCCAATTCACTTAAAGACGCGTCGCGCCTCCGAGGCCCCTCGTTTCGGGAATTAAAAATTCCCGAAACCATCTCAAAAAATCCGCCTTGACACGGGCTCCGCGCTGCCGCAGACGGCGCGCAATATGGACACCCCGCGGATGATTTAACATTTTCCATAATAATAATAATAATAATAATAATAATAATATTATTATTATTATAAAACATTTTTTTTTTAAAAAACAAGACCGGCCGAGAGGCCGGTCTTCTTCTCCAACAGGACCCGCAAAAGGTTGGTCCTGGTCGGCCAGCCGGGGTCCGACGACCCCGGTCCTCCCTCAGGCGCCACCGGCCGACACAACCGGCTGACCTTCCGCACCGCCTGCACGAGACGCCCGCCGCGCCGCCCGCCTGAAGCCGCTGCTGGAGCTCACCGTTCCCAGCCGTCGCCCCTGCTCACCGAGCCGCCCGCGCCGTCTCTGATCGGCCGCGCTGCCCCGCTGCCGAGACGCGCCCGCTGTCGCCGCCTGGAGCCAGGGCTCGCCGCCGCCAGCCGCTTGAAGCTAGGACCACCGCCGGGATGCCGTGCCGCTGCGCTGGATCGCCGGACTGCCGCGATCCCTCGCCGGAACGCCCAAAAACCACCAGAAAACAGCCTTTAAACCCGCAATATTCGGCAGATGATTGCGGGGTCCCCGAAACTCGGATTTACCAACCGAAACAGGCGATGGAAGGAGCAAAAACTCTACTACGCAATCATGCGGTTCGTGTGAAAATCCAACAACAATTCAACACTAAAATTTGGATTCAAAGGAGGTTCGGGAATAAAAACGCAACAAAAGAAACCTCCTACCTGCAGGGGCGTTGCCCGAAGCTTTACAGGCGATCCGCCGCCGCGCCGTCGCCTTGCCGGAGTTGCCTCACCGGAGGAGGAGGAGGAGAGGGGGAGGAGGGGCTACCTGCGCCGGGGAGTGGACAAGGGAGAGGGGTAGGAGATGAGGGTTTAAATAAATTAAAAAGAATTTTAATTAATTAAACCCATAATTTTCCCCGCATCCGAAACCTTTGGCGAGGTCAAAATTAAACTTCCCCTAGGCTAAGAACCACACTCTGAGCGCAACGGTGGTCTCAGAATTTTATTCCGAGACCCCGTTCAAAAGTTATAAAACTGAACGCCCAAAGCCGCCAAATTACGAAAACGCCCATGGGGCCATTTTTCCCAGACGACCCGCGCCCGCAAAACTTATACCCCTCCTAGGGTAAAAGGTACGTTCTGAACTCAACGGTGCCCTCAGTTTTCCAATCCGAGCCACCGTTTAAGAGATACTAGCGTTTCTCCCTTAAACGAATAAATTAATTAATTTATTTATCCGTTTAATGTTCCGGCTGCGGGCGAGGGATCCAAACATCCTGCGCCGACAAGGTTTATGTCGTTCCTAGGGTAAACACCCCATTCCGGACCCATTCGTACACTAGGATCTCTGATCCGAAACTCTATTTAGGAGTTATCCCATTCATTTGGCGTTTCTAGTGTGAACACACTGAAAATTTAATTCCGGCCACTCTGGGGCTCGGAATCGCACGCCGTCTGAAGGCGCTGCTCTGGAATATTATCAAGAATATTCCAAAGTCTTTCGTAGCAAAAACCGGGTTCTTACATCATTCCCTCATTCAAGCTTTTCATCCCCGAAAAGCAAAACTAGGGAGTAACACAGGGTACTAAACCCACACCTGGCTTTCCCGTACCCAGAAGAACCCACACACAGCTCTACGTCACGCCACACAGACCAAAGGATTGTTCTGTTCACTCTAGGTCGGTCCTTGCCGACGTCGTGCACCCACTCCAGACTTTGGGGTTAGGGCAAGGCGATAGGGTATCTCGCCGTCCCTTTGCATGGTCTTGAACGGCCCGAAGGCCCTCAGGGGTAGCTCACCTCCCCGACCGAACCTCTATGTCGCATGCCGCGACTGGAATCACTGCCCGCACCTGAAACAAGGCATGGTGATTCCCTCCTTCAGAATATCCATATGGTGAAACACCCAAGTATTTCTGGTCACGCAAGGTTTCACAGCCGATGTCTCTCAACCAAGACTCTCTTACACGCTCGGAAGCGAAGGAGTCAACACCGTCGACGAAAGGAAAAGGACTCACATCTTTTTCCTTACCAACACAGGGTTACACCCGACGCCTTGCGTCACCCTGGTAACACCTCAAACAAGGAGCAGGGAGAAAGCCATTCACACGTAGAGCCTAACAATTCTATTGCAAAAAGTAGAAGAGTCGCAAGGGGTACCTCTCACCATCCCATGCTCTGCAGGATCGTAGACATCCAAAGCTCGTGGCTACCCGCGGTCCCAACCATCATCTCCCGGAGCCTGACGTGGACCGCCTAGTGGTGATGGGGAGATCTCGTAACATCATCCCCCCACCTCCAGTTCCTCCCGCTCCTCTGCTAGCACCACCTTTCTGGCCACTACTCCGATCACGGCGCTGCCTCTGCCGTGGTGGTGCGCCTGCTGCCTGCTCGAAGCTCTCAGCAACTCGGGTCGGGCAGTCTCGTGCCAAGTGACCTCGCCTGTCACAAGCATAGCACCAGCACTCTCTGGGCCACCCTGGTGCCCTCCAGCGCCACTATGGTGTACGACCACGGCCCGAGATCCACTCACGGAAGGGCATCCTCGGCTGAGGCCCTGCGCCTTTTCGCCACAGTGGTATACGACCACGTCTCCGGAACCGGCAGTGGGAAGGCCACCTGCATCGAGGTCCTGTCCTCCGGCGCCTGTTAACTACGACAGACGTCCCGGCTCCGCCACACCCACTGCCACTACCAACTGCAAAACATGACAGGAATCCCCCTATCACCAGCGCCTGCTCTAGCACCCCTGCATATGTGGAAATGCCCAAGGGTACTATGACAGCACGAATCTCTCGGTGGAGACCCTGCTCAAACTTCCGCGCTCAGAAGTTGTCGTCATGGACCAAGTCTGGGTAAAAGCGTGCACGGTCTACAAAACTAGCCGCGTACTCGGCCACCATCATCCCTCCCTGCTGAAACTGCAGGAGCTCCTGAATTCGAACGGGGCGCAAGCAGGAGGGGAAAAACTCCTCACAAAACAACAACTGAAATTCGTCCAACGAAGGCGAAGACTCGTCAAGGAACTGAGTCACCAGACTCCACCAACGCCAAGCTAATCCACGTAAAAAGGCTGGCTACCAAAGCCACTCTCTGATCTGTCGGCATCTGCACAAGCCTCAAAAGGCGAACCACTACCTCGAGCCAAACCTCTGCTGCCTGAGGGTCTGGCTCACCACTGAACCTCAACGGTCCCTGCCGCTGGAACTCACGGAGCGCGCTCAACCTGCGCTCAAGCTCAGCCTACTCTGCCGAAACTGCCTGCTGCTCAACAGGTGGGGGTGCTCCTACCAGCCCTCTCGGAGAAAGGGGCTCGCATGATGGGTCCTGGACTGTGGCCTCGTAACTCACAGGGTCGTCGTCACGAACCAGAGCTGGTATGATGGCTGGCTGTCTTCGCGGAGACATCCTGATCATTATCAAGGAGTGCCGCGGTCAGATGAGCATATAGGTATATACCAATAACAACAACGATGGGGAGCTGACTCAAGAAGGACAGTCAAGACTCAGTCCTATGTGATGCACAAAAAAATTTCCCTGCAACAAGTGTCTCAGCATGCCGAGTTGACAAGCGGGTTATCAAGGTCCTGATGAATGGATACGTCGGCCGCCGCACCATCACTGGACTCCCTGGCCTGAGAGCCGCTCTCGAGACACGTTGACACTGTTGCCCTAAATCCCAAACAATTCTTCTTTTAGGGACGTCCGAACAGCGTCCCAAGGAACGAACCACCTTTGATACCACTTTGTCACAACCCAACCCTACCCGGGCTCGAGCCGCAACTACCCCAGGCCCGCCTCCATAGGTCAGGGGCTGGCGACCAGCACCGAAGGCACAATAACTCGGGGAGGTCTTTGCCTAAGCACCTGTACACACACACGCAACACACTCAATGAAAAAGTGCAGAGTAAAGAAATAACAAGCAGAGTAAAAAGAACAACTGCTATATATATAAACCACAGATATGCATCGACCTCTAAATAGTACAAATTACAAGCTGAAAAGAAAAGGGGCAAAACACGCGCCCAACTAAAAGTGCCACAACCCGGCAACAGGTAAACAAAAGAAACAGCTGACGGGTCTCCCACCTGGAACCCGACCACGACCACCGCACGCGGTCCAAGCTCCCAAGCTCCTATGCTCCACTGAAGTCACGCTCCACCTGTCCGTCGTCTGCAAGGGCACACCAAGTACGGGCAAAGCCCAAGCAGGGGTGAGTATAAAAATACTTAGTAGGATACCCCGAAGGCTCAAGGGAGCAACAAAGGAGGTACCGAAGGGTGAGCAGTAGAGCGAACAAGGAAAAGTAGAGGAGTACAACTGGAAGTGAAGTAAAGAGTCTAGCTCAACCCAACAAGAGAAAAGAAGGTAGACTCGTCCAAACACAAGGAGCTGGAAACGGTGAGAAGATGAACTTCCCATCGAGTCTTCGCTACCTATAGCAGGAGAGTAGACTCGTCCAACCACGAGAAGCTAGACACGGAAAGCACGTGGCATACTCCACGCGTCTTCGCCTCACCTAGAAGGAGAGTAACCAGGTACCGGAAACAAGGTATATACATGCCCTTATGCTCAATCAAGAGGCCCGAACAACGTCGTAAGGGGATCTCTGTCCCATAGCTCAGCCCAAGAAAAGAGTCTCCAACAGTCCCAGAAGTAAACTCCATCGATGAACAGCATCCCGCACGTCTACCCCGAACCGCAAGCCAAGGGGCTCAATCACCGCACCTCGACACTATCCGCTTTGGGCGGCACTGACTCGCCCACACGGTTTTAGATCGCGTCACAAGAACGCGTCTCGGTGGGGAAAGTGCCCCTCGTACTTGAGAGTTCTAGGGAAAGTCAAACCACACCTTGTCACTGCCCTGCAGTCGAGAGGTCTTCTCAAAGCCATAACCGTTCCATCACCGACCCGTAAAACCAAGGGTCCCGCTCCGGTGGTCACGGAGGAAAGCCACCGACTAGCCTAGTAGGAAGGACTGAGTCTGGAATATCAACAGGTGTCCCCACTACCCAGCCCTGCTGGAGGGTAATTCGTAACCAGATATCGGGTGACCCACTGCCCAGCCCTGCTGGAGGGTAAACCCTAATACATCAACATGCGACCCACTGCCTAGCCCCACTGGAGGGTAGACCTTAATACATCATCAGGCGACCCACTGCCCAGCCCCGCTGGAGGGTAGACCTAGAATAAGTCGACATGCGACCCACTGCCCAGCCTTGCTGGAGGGTAGACCTGGAACTAGACGACGGACGACCCACTGCCCAGCCCTGCCGGAGGGTAGACCCTAAGAGGTCATCGGGTGACCCACTGCCCAGTCTCTGCTGGAGGGTAGACCCTAAGTGCGTCGGGTGACCCACTGCCCAGTCTCTGCTGGAGGGTAGACCCTAAGTGCGTCGGGTGACCCACTGCCCAGTTTCTGCTAGAGGGTAGACCCTAAGAGCCGATGAGTAACCCACTGCCCAGCCCCGCTGGAGGGTAAAACTCAGAACTGCTCTGGCCATCTCTACTGAAGGGTATAACACTGGCCAACCGAACACGCGGTGGGTATCACGCAACCACCCAACTCCAGAACAACTCTCCCAAAAGAGTTTCAGCTCCTGTTCCATCACGGGGTGCCACTAGCACCGCTACTGGCCGATCCATCGAGAACGAAACCAGGGGGAGACCACTCAACCCTGCTGGTCAACAAACAAGCACAGAGCCAGGGGAAAAACTTCACCCTACTGGTCAAACAATCACACAGAGGGACCCTCAACGTTGCGAGAGGTCAAAGTGCGCAAAACATATCACGGAACGCACATGGGGCCCACACAACGTGTGGCCCCAAGTCAACCCCAACCAAGCGCACAAATGTCTCAGGTACAAACCACACGTACCTCCAAGCGCTCTCGTATACTCCCAGAGTATACCTCGTCCCAGCCCAAAGGCTATCGTGCACACGGCACCCAACATCAACGCGAAGGCGTGACGTAACAACTCCACCTAAAAGGCCCAGACATGGCCAACCACAACTTGTGAACCATTTACATCACTCTCCCAAGAGTGCGCGATCACACGCCAAGGGTCTGCTACAAACAAGGTAGGGCGGACCGCCACTGGAGCACCTTCCATGCTCCACATTCAACAAGATCGCGCAAGAGGCTCCGCACAACCAAACAGATCGCACCGTTGTAATCCTTGCGAAAAAACACGCGAGATCGACTACTTACTCGCCTCCAACGGATATCTGACGGAAAAGTCGCCAACACCGCCTCACGCCCGAACGACGTCCCGTGAACCCGAGCCTCGGCCCTGAAAATAGTCGGGCGCATCACACCATTGAGATTCCCTCGGGAAAACACGTCAAAAGCACTACTCACTTGAGTGCAACGGATATCCGGAGAAAAAGGTGCATCCCGGCAGACCGCACACGAGCGATGCCACATGGGACCCGCATCTCGGTCCCAAAACTCAACGAACGGATCACACCGTTGCGATCCTCTCGAAAAAGCACACAAGATGGACTATTCATTTGTTCAAAACGGTTGCCCGGTGATAAAGCTGGAAATCACCGTCAACTCCCGAAACGGCCCTCGCGGGGCCCGCACCATTGTGCGGAATTACAACGGGCAGACTGCACCACCGTGATGCCCTCGGAAAAACACCCAACATCGACTGCTCACACGCCCCGAACAGACGTCCGAGGAAAACGTCGCTAAAAGCTGCACGCAGCTCAAAAGACGGGCCGTGGGGCCCGCGCCTCAACTCCGGCTTCAACGCCCAGAACCACCCTGGAAACTTCCGCCTCGACGCCAGGGTTCCAACGCCGCTGACGGCGCTTAAATCGGACATCAGACGCGTCCGCACCGTCCAAAACAAGATTCCCGGATAAACGCCAATTCGCTTAAAGACGCGTCGCGCTTCCGAGGCCCCTCGTTTCGAGAATTAAAAATTTCCAAAACCATCTCAAAAAGTCCGCCTTGACACGGGCTTCGCGCTGCCGCAGACGGCGCGCAATACGGACACCCCGCGGATGATTTAACATTTTCTATAATAATAATAATATTATTATTATTATTATAAAACATTTTTTTTCTTTTTTTTTTAAAAAACAAGACCGGCCGAGAGGGCGGTCTTCTTCTCCAACAGGACCCGCAAAAGGCGGGTCCTGGTCGACCAGCCGGGGTCCGACGACCCCGGTCCTCCCTCAGGCGCCACCGGCCGGCACAGCCGGCCGACCTTCTGCACCGCCTGCACGAGACGCTCGCCGCGCCGCCCGCCTGAAGCCGCTGCCGGAGCTCGCCGTTCCCAGCCGGCGCCCCTGCTCACCGAGCCGCCTGCGCCGTCTCTGCTCGGCCGCGCTGCCCCACTGCCGAGACGCGCCCGCTGTCGCCGCCTGGAGCCAGGGCTCGCCGCCGCCAGCCGCTTGAAGCTAGGACCATCGCCGGGATGCCGCGCCGCCGCGCTGGATCGCCGGACCGCCGCGATCCCTCGCCGGAACGCCCAAAAACCACCGGAAAACAGCCTTTAAACCCGCAATCTTCGGCAGATGATTGCGGGGTCCCCGAAACTCAGATTTACCAACCGAAACAAGATATGGAAGGAGCAAAAACTCTACTACGCAATCATGTGGTTCATGCAAAAATCCAACAACAATTCAACGCTAAAATTTGGATTCAAAGGAGGTTCGGGAATAAAAACGCAACAAAAGAAACCTCCTACCTGCAGGGGCGTTGCCCGATGCTTTACGGGCGATCCGCCGCCGCGCCGTCGCCTTGCCGGAGTTGCCTCACCGGAGGAGGAGGAGGAGAGGGGGAGGAGGGGCTGCCTGCGCCGGGGAGTGGACAAGGGAGAGGGGTAGGAGATGAGGGTTTAAATAAATTAAAAAGAATTTTAATTAATAAAACCCATAATTTTCCCCGCATCCGAAACCTTTGGCGTGGTAAAAATTAAACTTCCCCTAGGCTAATAACCACGCTCTGAGCGCAACTACGATCTCATAATTTTATTCCGAGACCCCGTTCAAAAGTTATAAAACTGAACGCCCAAAGCCACCAAATTACGAAAACGCCCCTGGGGCCATTTTTCACAGACGGCCCGCGCCCGCGAAACTTATACCCCTATTAGGGTAAACAGTACGCTCTGAACTCAACGGTGCCCTCATTTTTCCAATCCGAGCCACCGTTTAAGAGATACTAGCGTTTCGCCCTTAAACGAATTAATTAATTAATTTATTTATCCGTTTAACGTTCCGGGAGCGGGCGAGGGGTCCAAAAGTCCCGCGCCGACAAGGTTTATGTCGTTCCTAGGGTAAACACCCCATTCCAGACCCATCCGTACACTCAGATCTCTGATCTGAATCTCTGTTTAGGAGTTATCCCATTCATTTGGCGTTTCCAGTGTGAACGCACTGAAAATTTAATTCCGGCCACTCCGGGGCTCGGAATCGCACGCCGTCTGAAGGCGCTGCTCTGGAATATTATCAAGAATATTCCAAAGTCTTTCGTAGCAAAAACCAGGTTCTTACAATGGTGATGCTCTGAGGGGGTGGTCGGAGGATGCTTAGAATCAGATGTTGTTTCAGGGGAGGTTGTTCGTTTTGCAGGTGACACATAAGGGAGTTATCTGTGTATTTCAAAACACACCTTTAATTCCTAGTGTCACAAAGATGTATCATGGATTGATGAGACAAATTTGGTGACCGAGGATGAAATGATTAGTTGAAGAGTTTGTGGTGAGGTGTCTGGTTTGTTAGAAGGTGAAAGTAGAGCACCATGTTCTTAGAGTTTTTTTGTAGTCCATGGATTCTTTTGAGTGAAAATGGGAATAAATCTCAATAGATTTTTTCATAGGGTTACTCTGGTCTTAAGGAGGTTGTGATGTAGTTTGGGTGATAGTGGAACAACTAAAAAAGTTGGTTCATTTTATGGTGATCCATGAATCTAATTATGTGGATGTTTTGGAGAGGTGGTATATGAATGATGTCACAAACCGACTTGGAATACCCTCACAAACTAGAAACCGACCCAGTTCACAAAATACCCAAAGAGTATTCCCAATCCCCATGGGATGATGACTAGTACTCGATCATCAACAACAACCAGAGGGAATGATTTCATCCAATTTGAAATGGATGACATGACATATACATACATCACAGGAAGAAACAGAAAAAGGAAATCATAAGAAATATATTCCATAACTGAAAGAAAATAGTAGAAGCGATATAACTCAGAAGCAGCGAAACAAACTCCAAGGTACAAGTTCAACAACAAAGGAAAAAACCCAAAATGAGATAAAACTACTCCATGTGATAAGTGGATGATATCCCACTATCACACCACCAGCTAACCAATACTAGATGACTAAAACCTCCCTATCTCACTACAGAGACTTGACTTTTCTTGCATTAAAAGGCATAAATAGGTCTACACATCACCAAAGGGGTGTGCATTTTGTGAGATAAATAGGTTCAGTTGGATCCCACCCAGGTGTTCCGTAACATGTCTCTATATAACAATCCAAAAATGCTCAACTTTAATGAAAACAAGGCATGATAATTTTTTAAATAGTTTTTATATTAAAATAATGGTAAAACATCTCCCCTTTTCCCATAATTCCAAACAATCCAGGTAAAATAGTATCAAAGCATATCACATATATCAAAGCAGGTAATCAAAGTTCAAACAGTACAAAACCAAAGTATAGGTAAATCATTCTAAGGATCACTACATCTCAGGCTAACTATAAAACTCATACCCAAACATAGACAATTGTGTGAATCACGTCCCTAGAGATATCCATAGAATATAGGGAGCAGAGGAACACCCTGAAAAGTGAACCCCCCAATGACTTTAATAAGTCCATAGGACACTTGGTCTAGGGATAAGTGGAACAACCTATGAGTGAACCCCCCTATAACATCAAAAAATGAGGCCTATTACTATACCTTCCACCTAAGTACCCAAGGATTTACATGTTCTACATTTTCTAATTCATTTCATCAAAACCATTCTTTGGAAACTATTTCTTCAATCCATTTCATAATAATTTTAAATACCTTTTCTTTTACCAAAATAGGGGAAAACCACCTTTTCTCAAAAACCCATTTGTACAAACGAAAATCAATAAATCATGATAATTTATTTATAAAGAAATTTATAAAACAAGAGCATTCAAGCCTCATCCAAAATAAGATAAATATGGAACCGCCTACCTCAAACTTGGGTCACACATTCCCACAATGCAATCCAACAATACTGAAAAGAAATCAAAGACAATGACATAGGCCCTAAAAGAAGATCACACAACTAATCTTGAAAGGATCAAGAAGAATATCACTATAAGATCAATATAAGGACCCATACTTAAACATTACATAATATTGAGTTAAGTAAAAAATTTACATTGAAGATCTTTTCAGGTTTATAGTTTTAGATAATTAGGCCATAACTATTACATTACATCTCAAAAATTACAAAGTAGACACTTATATTCTATCCAATTTGTTTCAAAAAAATAAAACTCCTTAAATAAAACAAGAATTATTTTCTTGATAAAAATATTCTTGAATTATTTTTTTCTCTTACCCTTCCTTATAACTTGTAAAAAACATTTCAAAAACTTGGGATGAATATAAAAAGATCAGTAAGGGATATAAAATAAGGAAAGAAAACATTAGTCTATGAATACATACAAATCAATGAAATCATAACTTTTACTCATAAAACATAAGATCTTTAACATACCTCATGAAATCATAAGATTTATGAATAACACATAGAAATCATAAATCATAAAGGTAACTTGTGGTATCCATAACATTCTTACATTGCAGCTTTCATAGTTACATAGGGAGTTACATTTGAATTACCTATCATAGTATATTTCCTAAATCTCTTAGTAGAAACATTAACATTTACCTACATTATGTTACCCAATACATTGGAGAGCTATCTCAGGCTCACCCACCCTAATTTTATTATGGAACCACCCATATACGTAAACAATTCTCAAGAACTATAACACATAAAACAAGCATAGAGTAAAGATAACATTTCCACATTGCAATCACAATATACAATTTCAAGATATTGAAATAATCAATGAATTATCAAAACCATTTTCAATACCAAAATACGTAAAAAGAGTATATGGTATTTATTTTCCTTTTAAAAACACTATGTTTTGTTAAGGAAGCCAAATATCAAATAATACCCACAGTGATAGAAAGGTCATTGTCTCTGCGTATGTTAAAAAGAAACATTCCTTTTATCGTTTAGTAAAACACTTTGTAGAAAAATATTCCCTTTGAATGAAATGAAAAGTAAAATGGGTTTATACATTGTAAAAAAAGAAAGTCGTGTATAAATCAAAATATTCCTCAATGAAAGGAGATTGAGACGAAGTCCCTTATGAAAATTCGGCAGCCTAACGACGTCACTTTAAAATTCAAAAAATGAGTTGATGAGAGATAAAATGGTCTCTCATCACTTGGAGATAAAATGTACTGAAATAAGGATATATAAGAACATATACCAACATAAGAAAATGGAAATTAAAATACATACCATAAAAGAAGTCTAACTAAAAGAGAAGGGTGAAAGGTTCCCTTACCTTGAGTCTGACTTGTCTCGTTCGTTCTTTATATTCTTGAATAATAAACTTAGGTTAATTTATACTTGCTTAAAAACCTTTTTCAAGTTTATTATTCATTTTATATTACTTATAACCATGTTATAAAAATTACATAATTATTTAAGTTCATATCATTCGTTTTGTCGATATTCAGTACTTGAGTCGAAAATGAACTTGATATAATTACAAATTGTCCATGTGGTCAAAATTCATTTATCTCCAGAATAGTATTCATGATTTAAATATCATATATATCTAGTATATATATATATATATATATATGTATTTATAATATTCCATAACATTTGGAGATAATAAATGAAATGCACTGTTCATGGAGACGGTAAGCCGTACGTACGCATGAATGATACTTTCATTTCATTTTCATATTTAAAGGAATGAAAAATAAATGACACATATGTATATTATAATTCAAGTATAATATAATATTTTATATATATTACATAAGTTCATTAACTCCATCCTTTATACGTTCCATTTATGGCATGAATGAGTCATATCACTTTGAGAGGGCGATAGTCCACACTTCCTCAAATGAAATTATCGTTTTCAAATGAAATTATCATATTTACACATTATGGAAAGCATAAAGGTATTATATAAATGAAAAATACAGAAGAATAAAGGTAATATAAATATTATATATATCATATATAAATATAGTTCCATCATAATGGCCACCATGAGAGGTGGTAGGGGAAATTGAACAGTCATCGTTTCATGAGGCAGTAGTTCGCCGTATACAACAATAGTATGTTCGTATCCATTAGATGAAGATGTGTGTGTAAGTGTAGTTAAAATAATTCTCATAAAAACATCCTAGTATATTTAGGATACTGGTGTTTTTTATGTAATCAAATAATAATAATAGAATAGGGAGTGAAGAAGTAAAATAATGGAAAGGAACTTTAGAGAAGACGCTACCTCTTAAAACGTGTAACTCCCTTTGATTTGATCCAAAAGAATTTCTTGAATTTCCTTATTCCTAAGGTAATAATTCTAGGAGGAATATAGGGATGTTGGGAGCTTATTTGGGTAGAGGTTGAATGATCCAATGGGCTTTAGAGGTGTGATTAAATGGGTAGGGGTGATTCCCTTTTAAAAGAGGGAGGAGGGGCACTTTAAGAAAGTTTTGAAGTATTATTTTATTATAAAATGATTTTCAGTTTCAAAAGGTCCCAAAGTAATTTATTTAAAATATAAGATTCTTTTGGGTCTAAAAAATCTCAACCAATAGGTTTTAGACAAGTATAGGTCACAAATTTAACCTTATCTTTTAGCTTTAACCCTTAGGTAACTAATTTAACTCTTACCATGTTTTCATGTATATTCATACTATATGGTTAATATAGTTACTATAAAATACCAATCAAATCCCAAGTGATTCATTAATGTCATGTTCAACATTATATAAGTCATTTGGCCTAATATTATATTTTTATTACTATTATATCATTTAATAAAATAGTATTTGTTTTAAAAACTCATTTATGTCAATTTTTATACTATTCATATTATGACTTTTAAAAAATCCATAAAAACTCGATTCTTTAAAAAAAACTTCATTAATTCAAAGATAAAAGTCATAATAATCCATAAAATTTGTGGATGGAATAAAAAGTTTTAAAACAAATTTATTTTAATATTTATAATCTCATTTATTTAAATCATTCAATAATAAGGTAATCACTACACCATCATTGTGTCATAAATATATATATTTATTTGATGTCTAAAAATTTTAAATAAAATACCATGATGTAGGAAATTTTTTTATATTTATAATTAATATTTATATTTTAAGATATCACTTATATAATCCCATATAAAAATTGTTTTAATAAAAGATACTTGTTTATGTTACATTTTTCTTTACTTTAAATTAATTCTTATAAAATGCCATTATCACTCCCAAGTGGATCCATGGGGTACCAAAATCGACCCAAGGACGCCCATGGTTGGACATATATAATTCAATAGGATTAAGATATGTATTAGGGTAGTTTAATATTATTATAATATTATTTTTTACCCTTATTTACCCGATTTACCCATTAACCATGGTAAATAAAATAATTACTGAAATTACTATTCATAACGTCAAAAAATTATAAGCATATATTCACTAAATTTGGACCTTATGATTCCAAATATGGAATAAATTTTTCCAAATTCAAAACACAGAAGTTGCAATAATTAATTTAAAATTAATTTCCGTTGTCGAAACCAAAAAGCGGGTTTTTAAGAAGTAATAACTATCAAAATATTGACATGTGTTTATGTCTAATTTAAAAGTGAAATTAATTCCAATGACAAAAATTGGATTAAATGATAAAAATATAATCCAATTACACTTTAAAATAAATTAAATGTACAATCTAACTATATAAATAAATTAGATAAAAAAGCAGTTTTGACTTAAAATGCGGTATTTTTCACTATTCATTAAAAAAAATGAACTTTATTAGAAAATTACCAAAAAATTATCCAAAGTAAATTTTGATGCCCCGCTTCTAAAGAAGAATTTTATTTTGTAAAATAGAACATATAAAAGAGACAAAAAACTAGATTTAAAAAGGGTTACCTATCAAAAGGTGGTAAAACGACATTTTAAAAATATTAGAGTATTTCATGCTTAAAATTGGATTCATTCTTATTTTAAGCCTCTAAAATTTATTGGATAAATGTAAATAAATTTAATAATCATATTGTAGTTATTTATTTTCATTCCTACCAATACAAAAACTATGTATTAACTACCATTTAAAATAATAATAATACTATATTATTTTTTAGTATAACTCAAAATTGTGTGCAACGTAAGATTTCAAAGAAACCCGTTGTTGCGCGTTGAGTACGCTATCAGAAAAAGTGTCATCTTTAAAATAAAATTAATATCTTATTCATAAATATTAATATATATGAAAATTTATTATCTTATAAATACCTGGGTCATTACATCCTTCCACCCTTTTAGAAATTGCGTCCTCACAATTTTAAAATTGGGCTCAGAAACTTCATTTAAAATCCCACATCAGAAAAAGAGTCAATAAAACTATCACTTTTAAAGAAAGAAAGATAAGTACAAAGGTCACCCAAGATAACACATACTAGGATTCCATGTAGGAAAACATGGATATGGAAGAGAAACTAACCATCGAGTTCTGATGGAGAGTGATAGAAAACATGACCAGGAGAAAGTTAACTATCAGAAAACCATAAAAATGTGATGGGTTAAACGGTATTTGATTCCCCAGTAGGAAATGTAAATGGAAAACGTTTTTGTTTTAATTTCCATTTCATAAACTCAAGGAATTTATTTATGATATTAACTATGAACATAAGAAAATACACTTACTTTTCAAGTAAAGTTTCATCCTTTAATAAATTTCTACCACAAACTCATCTTTTATCCAAATGATGAGTATTCAAGATTACTTGGTCACATATGAAGCACTAGAATCAACTTCTAGAGAATCACATAATCCATAAAATATGAACTATATATTTCCCCTGTCTTTAGACATTAACCAAAACCAAAATGGTTAATACAAGATCAGATAATCCCCAAAAAGGATAATCCTTTATAGAAAGAAATACTACTCTTAATCTCCAAAATTCAACAAACAATACCCTAAGTTCAAAAAAGACCATTAAATAAACAATTGTCCTTAAAATTCTTCAAAATAATCCAAACTAAGTTTGAAACTCAAAATTCAGGACTTGATCACATAGTCTTCCACAAAAATTCTTAACATTTATCTCTAAATAACATTGGATACTCTTAAATTCTCATACTAAAAAGTAATTAACCTAATCACATATTTTCTATGATAGGTTAATCATTTCCATAAATAACACAAATCGCTATAAGTCCACAATAAAAACATATATTCTTCCAAAATAAAATTCCACCATTACTCCTAAAATGAAATCCCATAGTATTCTATTTTCCTTAGGTATATAGTGTTCCCAAAAGTGTGAACATCTTCCAAAATAACATTTATCACTTAATCACCAACATATTTCTCCTATACCAAGGATATCCATTTGATAAAACATAATTTCCAAAAATCAACTTATTCTTTATCCATAAAATCATTTAACTAAAAATAATTAGTCATACTAACTAGGGACTTCACGTAGTCCAGTGGTAGTCGATAAATCTTAGTCGCACTTTGATTGTGGGTTCGATTCCCACATCTTTGTTCGATGCAACAGTTTGTCACACGGTCTACATGTTTTCCTTTTTCAAAAATCTTATAATTCTAATAACATTAACAAAATGAGATAAAATCCTTAAAAATATCCATAACATGTTTTAACCTCAAAGGTTATTTCATACCTCACACTTTGAATCCCAAGAACTAATAACCCATAATTTCCTCAAATTAAGGGATCATATAAACCCTAATAGTTCTTTATAACTATATCCACAAAAGAAAAGATAATTCTTCCTCAATTAACATTTTTATATAACAAACTTAAGGTTTACAAATACTAGAAGTCTTCCAAAGTAATCCCATCAGTATTACATTTAAATATATCATCATCCATAAATCCAACATAACTCTTCAATTCCTAAAATATAGAAATCTTAATCATCAAGCATTCTTCATGATCCTTTATCCATGTTTTTCCATCTTATTCTTTTATACTTATTTCCTACAAACAAAATCATGCATAATATCCTAATATTTCAATAATGTCAAAACATGAGCTAAGAAATAATTCATACCTTTCATAAGTCATTTTCAATTTCTTAATCTTAAATTGGAATGGAATTAGGTATTGGTAAACATATATTTGTACGGTCCTACTGATCCCATTCCCGAACCTTCTTCATAGGAAATCTATTTTCATAATGACCATGCACACCACATTTAAAACATTCAATTGATCCCTCAGAAAGAACTTCTTTTCCTTTCCTGGAGTCAACTGGACACTACCTTTTTCTATGGTAGGTTATTGCTTTATGAACTTCATTACCACATCTATAACATCTTTCTGTCCCTTTGAAGAATTTTCCTAGGGGTTTCTTTCCACATCCTTAACACATAGGTTTTTGAATATACTTACCTTTATGATTATTACCTGAACTTCCATAGGGATTATTTTCTCGCATATATGATGCCTTAGAAAAATAAAAAAGGTTAAAGTGGTCAATCATGACTCCAGATAGTTGTTTAATAATAAAAATAAGAGTTCTCATTGCATATCCCTTTTCATTCGGTTTCCCATTCATAAAACCGTCACAGTTTCCTTCACATCCATTGTTACTTTGGTGCCTATTATATCTAACCATTTACTCTAAAACCAAAAAAGGTTAGTGTGAGTATATCAGTAAAATCATCATATACTATCTTATGAGGATGATAAATACTAATATATACTTATTCATGTTATCCTAAACTCATTAAATTTATCTAAAATAACTATGACTCTTTCTACTATGCTAACCACTGTGGTTATATAAAACATGTCACTTATGTTTATATAACACCATAACCTCTAAAGTTATCTAAACCGACCTTTGATACCAACTATAAGGCCCCATACTTAAACATTATATAATCTTTAGTTAAGTCAATAATTCACATTGAGGATCTTTTCAGGTTTAGAGTTTTAGAGAATTAGGCCATAACTATTACATTACATCTCAAAAATTACAAAGTAGACACTTATAATCTATCCAATTTTTTTCACAAAAATAAAAATCCTTAAATAAAACAAGAATTATTTTCTTGATAAAAATATTCTTGAATTATTCCTTTCTCTTACCCTTACTTATACCCTATGAAAAATATTTCAAAAACTTGGGATGAGCATAAAAAGCTCAGTAAGGGATATAAAATAAAGAAAGAAAACATTTGTCCATGAATACATAAAAATAAATGAAATAATAACTTTCACTCATAAAACATAATATATTTAAAATCCCTCATGAAATCATAAGATTTATGAATAACACATATAAATCATAAATCATAAAGGTAAATTGTGGCATCCATAACATTCTTACATTGTAGCTTTCACAATTACATAGGGTGTTATGTTTGGAATACCCATCACACTATATTCCCTAAATATCCCAGGATAAACATTAACGTTTACCTTAGTCACGTTACCCAATGCATTGGAGAACTATCTCGGGCTCACCCTCCCTAGGTTTATCATGGAACCACCTGTATACGTAAACAATGACCAAGAACCATAACACATAAAACAAGCATAAAAGAAAGAAAACATTTCCACATTGCAATCACAGTATATCATTTCAAGATATTGAAATAATCAATGAATTCTCAAAAACATTTTCAATACCAAAATACATAAAAAGAGTATACAGTATTTATTTTACTTTTAAAAACACTACGATTTGTTAAGGAATCCAAATATCAAATAATACTCACGATGACGGAAAGGTCGTTGTCATCGCGTACGTTAAAAAGAAACACTAATTTTGTCTTTAGTAAAATGCTTTGTAGAAAAATATTACCTTTGAATGAAATGAAAAGTCAAAGGAATTTATACACCGTAAAAAAAGAAAACCGTGTATAAATAAAAATATGCCTCAATGAAAGAAGATTAAGATGAAGTCCCTTATGAAAATTCAGCAGCCTAACGACGTCACTTTAAAATTCAGAAAATGAGTTGATGGGAGAGAAAAGGGTCTCTCATCACTTGGAGATAAAATGTAAAACAATAAGGACATATAAGAACATATCCCAAAATAATAAAATATAAATTAAAATACATAACATAAAATAATCCTTTAGCTAAAAGAGGAGGGTGAAAGGTTCCCTTACCTTGAGTCTGACTTGTCTCGTTTGTTCTTTATATTCCTGAATAATAAACTTAGGTTAATTTAAACTTTATTTAGAACCTCTTTAAATTTTATTATTAATTTTTTATTACTTATCATCATGTTATAAAAATTACGTAATTATTTAAGTTCATATCGGTCATTTTGTCGATATTCGGTACTTGAGTCGAAAATGAACTTGATATAATTACAAATTGTCCATGTGGTCAAAAGTCCATTATCTCAAAAATAGTATTAATGATTTAAATATTATATATATCCAGTATATATATATATATGTATTTATAATATTCCATAACATTTGGAGATAATAAATAAAATGTACTATTCATAGAGATGGTAAGCCGTACGTACGCATGAATGCTACTTTCATTTGGTTTTCATATTTAAAGGAATGAAAAATAAATGATACATAGGTATATTATAATTCTATTATAATATCATATTTTATATAAATTACATAAATTCATTAATTCCATCCTTTATATGTTCCATGTATGGCATAAACGAGTCATATCACTTTGAGGGGGCGGTAGTATGCACTTCCTCAAATGAAATTATCATATTTACACATTATGGAAAGCATAAAGGTATTATATAAATGAAAAATATAGAAGAATAAAGACAATATAAATATTATATATATCATATATAAATATAGTTCCATCATAATGTTCACCATGAGAGGTGGTATGGGAAAATTGAACAATCATCGTTTCGTGAGACAGTAGTTCGCCATACACAGAAACAGTATGTTCGTATCCATTAGATGGAGCTGTGTGTGTAATTGTAGTTCAAATACTTCTCATAAAAATATCCTAGTATATTTAGGATACTGGTGTTGTTATGTAATCAAATAATAAGAATATAATAGGAAGTGAAGAAGTAAAATAATGGAAAGGAACTTTAGAGAAGACGCTACCTCTTAAAACGTGTAACTCCCTTTGATTTGAGCCAAAAGGCTTTCTTGAATTGTTTTATTCCTAAGGTAAGGATTATAAGAGAAATAGAGGTATGTTGGGAGATTATTTGGGCAGAGTTTGGATGAGACAAGGGGCTTGAGAGGTGTGATTAAATGGGTAGGGGTGATGCCCTTTTATAAGAGGGAGGAGGGGCACTTTAGGAAAGTTTTGAAGTATTATTTTATTATAAAATTATTTTCAGTTTCAAAAGGTCCCAAATTCATTTATTTAAAATATAAGATGATGTTCGGTCGAAAACCTCTCAACCAATAGGTTTTAGACAAGTCTAGGTCACAAATTTAACCTTATCTTTTAGCTTTAACCCTTAGTTAACTAGTTTAACTCTTACCATGCCTTCATGTATATTCATACTATATGGTTAATATAGTTACTATAAATTACCACTAGAACCTCAAGTGGTTCATTAATGTCATTTTCAACATTATATAAGTCATTTAGCCTAATCTTAGATTTTTAGGACTATTATATCATTTAATAAAATAGTATTTTTTTAAAAACTCATTTATGTCAATTTTTATACTATTCATATGATGACTTCTTAAAAATGTATAACAACTTTATTATTTAGAAAAAACTTCATTAATTGAAATATAACAAGTCATAATCATTGATAAAATTCTTGGATGGCATAATTTCTTTTAAAATAAATTTATTTTAACATTTATAATCTCATTTATTTAAATCATTTATTAATATGGTAATCACTACATCATCATTATGTCATAAATATATTTATTTATTTGATGTCTAAAACTTATAAATAAAATACCATGACGTATGAAATATTTTTATATTTCTAATGAATATTTATAATAAAAAATAACACTTATATAATCCCATATAATTTTTTTTAAATAAAAGATACATGTTTATGCTATATTTTTCTTTACTTTAAATTAATTCTTATAAAATGTCATTATCACTCCCAAGTAGATCTATGGGGTCCCAAAATTGACCCAAGGATGCCCATGGCCGGGAATATCTAATCCAATAGGATTAGGACATGTGTTAGGGTAGTTTAATATTATTATAATATTATTTTTTTACCCTTATTTACCCGATTTACCCTTTAACCATGGTAAATAAAATAATTACTGAAGTTACTATTCATAATGTTCAAAAATAAAAAACATCTATTAAAAAAATTTGGACCTTATGATTCCAAATATGGAATCCATTTTTCCAAATTCAAAATACAGAATTTTCAATAATTAATTTAAAATTAATTCCCATTGTCGAAACCAAAAAGCAGGTTTTCAAGAAGTAATAACTATCAAAAGATTGACACGTATTTATATCCAATTTAAATGTGAAATTACTTATAATGAAAAAAATTGTATTATATGATAAAATTATAATCCAATTACACTTTAAAACTAATTAAAAGTACAATCTAACTATATAAATAAATTAGATGAAAATGTAGTTTTGACTTAAACTGCGGTATTTTTCACTATTCATTAAAAAAATGAACTTTATTAGAAAATTACCAAAAATTTATTCAAAGTAAATTTTGATGTCCTTCTAAAGAAGAATTTTATTTTTTAAATAGAACATATAAAAGTGAAAAAAACTATATTTAAAAAGGGGTTCCCATCAAAAGGTAGTAAAACAACATTTTAAAAATATTAGAGTATTTCATGCTTAAAATCAGATTAATTATTATTTTAAGCCTCTAAAATTTATTGGATAAATGTAAATACATTTAATAATAATATTTTAGTTATTTATGTTCATTCCTGTCAATACAACTGCTAGGTGTTAACTACCATTTAAAATAATAATATTATTATATTATATTTTGGTATAACTCAAAGTTGTGTGCAACGTAAGATTTCAAAGAAACCTGTTGTTGCGTGTTGAGTACACTATCAGAAAAAGTTTCATATTTAACATAAAATTAATATATTATTCATAAATATTAATAGATATGAAAATGTATTATTCTATAAATACCTGGGTCATTACAATCAATGGATCCAAAAATGCAGTACAATGACACTTCCATGACTAATGACAATAAAGAAATAGAAAGGTATCTTTCCCAAAGAGATGAAGTGAAACCACCATAGAGATCAAGCACTGAACTATGTAATCTGGAAGGATAGGAGATCACCCAAAACACACTTTGAATCACCTAAGGTTCAAGGGAGGAAACCTGCACATCGAATGGGAGAAGAGTCACCTGAGTGATAGATAAAAACCTATTGGGTTAAAGGGTTTATAATTAAAACTAGGGTTTTATGACATAAAACTCCCATGAAACATGTATGCCAAAAAACACATCACCTAGGGTTGAAAATCTCAGCCGATGGTCTTATGATGTAAAATAAGTTCTTACAACATAAAAGGAATTTACACTGTAAAAAGGATTTTTTGGATTGCATGATTCTTGTATCGTAAATTGTCTTCATGGATTATTCCCAACAACACATTTACCCTACATATATTCCTTATGGCATAAAATAGTATTGCAGGAAATACTAGAACCACATTATTTAGTAACACCTAAAAACACTTTTAAGCCCTCCAAACCTAAAAATAATCTTAAACATCGAAAGTGCATACCTTAAAATACAGGATGTTACAATATCCACACCATAATGTCATTGGAGACTGACTATTATAAGACTCATGGGGGGGGGGGGGGGGGTTGAATTGAGTTTTCAAAAATTTTCTTTCTCATAGAAAATTTTACCTCTCTTGTTTAAGACCAACTTCTGTACTATTATATAATATTACATGAAACAGAAATAAAAGAATAAAAAGAAACAGAAACATATAGATATATAGTGTTTTGGGGAATATAAGTCTCATAGTACACTCCACCACCACTCTTCTCTATGTGTGTGATGATTTTCACTAGCCCAGTCCTTTTACTGAGGACCGCCATTACTTTTTTCTAGGGACTATATGACCAAGGGAAATAATTGAACACTTGGTAAAATAAAAATATATTTCAAATTGGATCTATAAAGGATTTGAAAATAATGACCTTAAAGGTTCTTTTACTAGGAACCTTTTCAATAAATTATAAAAACTAAAAGAGTTTATGGAATTCAGATCACAACTGTAAGAAATAGCTGACATAAAAGAAAGATCTCCAAGAGAAATAATCTAATGAGTAAGTAGATCAAGAAGAGTCTTCCAAACACATAAAATATTATTGATAATCACATTAGATAAATCAAAACTTCTTCTTATTTATTTTCATAGAAAATAGAGTGTAATTTTTGAGTCTTTTAGAAAATAATTCTATTTATTCTCTATATACATCACTTCTCATATATAAGTTCATGGTCACAAATACACACTTTTGTTACTACTTTATTTGAAATACATGCACCACCTCTTATTTAAAAATACTTCACATGATCCATAGAAAAACACAGATTAGTGAATTTTATTTCTCCTCAAAATTCCTTGGAAATAGTAGAGAAAAATAAAATATATTATCCCTATCTTCTATCTCAGCACTTGATTCTTATTATATTTGAATTTTTCTTAAAGAGGAAATTAAGCCTTTAAGACTTGTACAATAGTATTAAAAACTTCACTCAAGTGCTTAAATGGTAATAAATTTCAAATAGCTACATAATATAGAAAAATTGAATAATTTAATCCATGTAGCCAAATTTTTGATTTGATAACACATAGCCAATTTGAAGATCTGAATCCACATAGCTAATTTTACTTCACATAGCCAAATATAACACAACTGTTTTGAAATGACATAGCCATTTTTTATGTAGCTGATTCATTGAAACTGATGTAGATGATTGAGGTGTCGTAGCCGATTATATCACGTAGGTGATTCATGTAACCAATTTATTCACTTAACTAATTCATGTATCCGATTACTCTATGTAACCATTTTACATAGCTGAATAATTATATAAGTGATTTTTCCATGTAGAAGATATTTTCAATGTAGACAATTTCCACATAGGAGATTTTATAATGTATCCTATTGAAGTATTTGTTTCTTTCATGTAGGTGATTGATCAACATTTCTAAATTCATCACGTAACAAAAAAGGATCACATATATGAATTTTTAAACTTAAGCATTTGTCATCCAAAAACATCTAGAATCCTTACTTAAGGAAATTAAAAACAGAATTCATAAGAAAAAAATAAAACATGATAAACACACAATATCATTAGTAATGTATGAAGGGTATTTTAGATCATCAAAAGCCAAAGTACATGGAATATGTTGGATCAAAATTAGTGGTACAAAAGTCTTCCCATTTTTGTTGATCACCAAACCCGTAAAACTCATAAAACTTGTTAGGTATTTGAGAGGAATTAAATATAGAATTTAATTTTTTTTAATATAAATTAAATAATATTGTGTAAAAAATGCAGTGTTCTCCCCCTTAGTTATTTACTTATTTCCTTTATGAAAGGTAGAAACTTATTTCCTTTTTTTAAATGACCATTCCACTTTTTGAAGAGCTTTTAAATAGAAAATTTATCCCCCTTTTGTAAGGTGGATAAATTCTCCCTCTTTTTGTTTCATAAAAAAGAAAGAGTAAGAGTGATATAACTTGTAATGGCCTGGACCTCCCTGGTCCATTCCTTTGTGAAAATACGGTGTTTGAGGTGTTCCGGGAGGTCAAGGTGACTTATCCCCAATACTTTAGCAAATTTACATTTCGATGAACAATTCCAACGGTAGACAGTTGTGAACAGTGCATCGGTAACCTTAGGTGTGGTTCCAATGGTGAGGTTCATGAATAGTGTTTCTAGAACAGTGAGGTTCCAACGGTGAGGTTCATGAACAGTGTTTCTAGAACGGTCGGGTTCCAATGGTGAGGTTTCAACAGTGAGGTTAATGAACAATGTTTCTAGCTTCCTACAGTTTCACCCCTTTAACCTTTCCTTTGACGTAAAATGCATTTAAATCCTTTTTTAAGGACTCTATGGCCCATTCAAAGGTCATAACTCCTATATTAATTATTCTTAAGGCTCATGATGTTTTTACTTGGTCAAACCATGGGGTTTAATGCGATCTACTTTTAATGGGAAATAAAGCGTACCTTAAACCATCACTCCGTTAAATCTTCAAAAGGGAGAATATATCTTACTCTTTTGTTATTCCTCCTTTTTATCTAGTGCGAGATACTCAAACCTTTCCTTCCTTCCTGTAGGAATTGGGAGATCAAACTTTTCCCCATGGATTGGTTTCCTCAACATTCTTCCTTCTGCATGTGCACCCCCTGCTTTGGTGCAAGAAGAAAGGGTCAATCCTTCATCAAAATAAGGTATGTTTTATCGTCATTCTTTCGGGGTTCATCTTCTTTTGTTTTCTCATTTACATATTATAGCATGCGATATCCATGCTTCTAATGGAGTTTTCTTGGGTTTCGGTTGGTGCGGTCGTACCGTGGCATCCTCAGGTGGATGCAGTTGTCGCGATAGGAGGTGATCGTAATCCATTGTGTGGACTGTTCTCATATAAAGAACATCAAGAACCATTTGAGGTAAGGGATTCATTACTTCTCTCTTCTTTTACGTGCAACTGTATCGTTATCATGTTTTATCCCACTGGATGACAATGGAAGACATAATAAATATTTGAACTGGATAAATAAATTGATATCGATCGTATGTTATTACCTCTTGTTTTGCAAGATAGTGTGATATCTATGATTTCTTTGTTTATCTATTCATTCTTGATGGAAATTGGTAATGAATTTAAACCGCAATTAATTGATAATTTTTTGGTTAAATGATAAAGAGGCATGTAAATGAATCTGGTTCTCCTTGTTGTAATTTTATGTTAATCAACTTGGTAGAGTAAGCATGTTTAATTATTTTTGATAGCTTACTGATTAGGTTTCCCGAATTTGGAACCTATGAATAATAAATCGGTTAATTCAAGATGGATCAAAGAACTGATTATTTGATAATTCCTTGAAGGGTTCTGAGTTACCCTCTTTATTGTTAAAGGGCCAAGAGACCAATTGTTAAGATGTTTGTTTTCATGCTGCTTGTGTTGTGATGTGAGCATGGATGGCTGTTGTGATATGTGGGGGCATGAAGGCCTATTTGGTTGTGGTAGAAGATGACGTCTAGAGTGGCGAGATGCATCGATTTATGTATGTGGGTGTCGGGGAGGACACCAGGAATGATGGAACGGGATGGATGTGCTTGTTGGATGCTTACTGATTCTTATTGGTTGATTATATACTTTACTTTTCCCCACTTATCAAGGGAGATGGTCTTACTTACCCTTCTTCTGAAAGGGGAAAATACGCGCGGGGTATTCCACCTACTTTATGTATTTATCTTCTCAAGGGAGGATGGGTTTACGCTCTTGCTATAGGCAGAAAATACTCAACAGGTAGTAAATCTACTCACCATGTTGATCCCCCTTGTGTTTAGTAGCATAGATTGTTTTTCTAGAATGCCTGGGAATATGGGAATGTAATTCTGTAATGAATAATTGAATAAATGATGTTAACCCATTGGGTTGGAGTTTTCTGGAACATAATGATAAGGTTGTAATTTTAAAGGGATAGTGGACTTTGGGTGTGATGCTAATGAAATTTAATGTGGAATTGTAAATGGATAATTAATGTTTAAAGAATTAATTAACGTAAAACAGAACTAATAAAAAGGGAATAAATTAAGGAAATAAAGATTTTTAAATGGTTGTGTACTTATAGGATACCTAGTCTTAGAAGTGGAAGCCGGGAGTCTGAGATACGTTAGATTCAGTTGATTCTATGACTAGGTTATGCCCATAGTGTGGTTGTGAGCTATAGTATATTCTGTACCTTTTGTGTTTCTATACACTAATACACCTCGTCAGTAAGGGAAACTGACACCCCGAGGATTCTGAGCCCTGGGGGGGTGTTTTTCCCAACATTCCAGTGGGAGGATGGATGGTTGACTACCCCCTTTGGCCTCGCTCTCTTCTCTTGGTATATACTTGTGCTGGTAGCCACAATGGTTAGTTTTCCCCATATATGTGTGTAGAGGGATGTAATGTATTGTGGCTATTCACACACATATATTCTGGATATAGTATCCTATGGAATACTACAGGTGTAACGTGTATAGGCTGTGATGGATTGAGGATCCTTACTCAGTGTATGGGTTTTAATGGCTTGAGGTATAATTCCCGACATATGATACCCATTATGCAAGCTATGGTGGCTCCCAGAAAATACCTGGTTACTTTCTTGGGTAGACGTGGTGGTTTTTTTGCACAAGGTGCATATTGTGGTGCTTCACCTAGGTGTCTGCGGGCAAGCCTTTTTGGAGAGAGATTCTTAGGGCGTGCAATGTTGGAAAAAAGTGGAAAACCAGTGGGGAAGTAGTAGCAGGGTACCCTTGATATTCTTTATTATATTATATACTCTTGTATGCATTACTTGGTGAGAGTAGCCATGGTGAGGCTGGGAACTTAGTATACCTATTTAGATGATGAGTTAGTTTCACTTGTTGTTCACTGTTCTTTAGCATGCTTTCTTTACTTTTGCATGAGAGGCCTTGGGGAGGATTCTATTGAGTATACTTTTATACTCACCCTATGTATATATAAATTATTTTTTAGGTCACTTGGAGCAGGTTGAAGATCAAGATGGTTTCTACTAGCTTGGGGTTGCAGGATCTGTTCGGGCCTGTGGTTGCTGCTGTTTTACTTTCTTTTGGGTACTTTCAGTTTTCCCCTTCCAGTTGTAGTAGTTTTGCATGACATTACATATGTGTACTTGGGATTTTATTTATATTGCTGTATGAGATGGAGTTGGTTGGTTTCTATCTTATCTCTCTCTTTTGCATGTGTTCTCTTATAGGGTAATGCCTCCCATTTGTGTGTTACTATACCCTTGGTGCTAGTTGTCAACCCGGGGCCTACTAAAGGCGGGACTCGGGGGTCGTCATCTCCCTTCTCACATTGCCAGCCCAGGAGGGGTACACTTTGTGGGGAGGGGGTCATGACAGAGTGGTATCAGAGGTCTGGTTAAGGGATATGATGAAGTTTGGAGTTAGGAATAGGTGAGTTTGCATGGGTTGATAGGGAAATAATGTCATTCATGCTTAGAAAGTGATGTAAACACTGGAGACCGGCTGAGACATAGGCGTTTAGGGCCCCCTATGATCTGATGTATTGAACTTTAAGTTTACAATGGATACTAAATGAGGTGATAATAGTTACAGGGTAGAGACCTAGGAAAGGATCATGCATCATTCTTCCCTGTGACTATGTTTTAATGGGTAGACCTTGAGATATGTTAATATAAAATGAATAAAAATAAAAAAACAATTAATTAATTAATGTTGAGTCTTCCATATTCCAGGTTTAGGAGCCCTAAATGTTTTTTATTTTATAGGTATGGATCCAGGTCAACGTCCTCATCGGGATCACATAGAAGATATCCAGCAGTCTATTCCAGTAGATCTACGTAGGGTAGAGGCTGAAGACGATGACACTTGGAGGAAGACACTCTGAGAGTTTCAGTGTCAGATTCTATATAAGTACGAGGGCTCCATTTTAGATTCAGTCATGGAAGATTGGTTAGAGGAGGTCGAGATCGAATTCAGTTCGATCCGTGCTCAGAAGAAGCACTGGGTGTCCTTGGTTGTGACGATGCTACGTGGAGCAGCGAGGTAGTGGTGGTTCTTATTCCTCAGGGATCGCGAGGAGTCAGCGATCTCATGGGAGGAGTTTCGAGACAAGTTTAGAGTCGATTTTCTTTCTTCAACCGCGAAGGCATCCAGTCTCCAGGAGATTCTTACCCTTTGACATGGGAGATCCAGTGTGCGAGAGTTTGGAATCCATTTTAGGAACCTTTTACGATGTGCTTTAGACCTGTTCCCAGATGAGGAGGCCAGGGTGAGGCATTTTGAGGAGGCTTTGCATCCATAGATCCAGCGCCAGGTCACCCCATTTATGCTGAAGACATATATTGAGGTGCTGGCGAGGGCAGAGGTTGTCGAGATAAATTTTTCCAGAACTAGATCATCACAAGAGGGGAGTCATCATGATTCCTCATGAAGTAGAGCTGTGGTCCGGGGTTCCCGGTTTTTAGGGTAGAAGAGTTTCCGTTCAGCCAGGGGTAGGTCCCAGCCCTTCACATCTCGTTTCTTTGGATACAACAACTCTTAGGCCTATGCTAAGAGATCAAGCACTTGTTTTTCTTATGGTGGTCAAGGTCATCAGCAGCGGGAGTGCCTGACCTTTCAGAGTAGTCATCGTGAACTAGGTGCTACGCTCTAGGTTCCTCCATTGAGGCAGTTCTAGCCGAGGTAGCAGCAGCAGGTTGCACCAGATTTAGATCAGCAGAGGGTTGATGCGGTAGGCATAGGACAACCCCGTGATGCTCCCCATCCTCAAAGAGCAGAGCGCGACCATGGTGGTGGTCAACATCAGGGTCAGAGAGGCTGTGGAGGAGGTCGTGGTCAGCTTCATGCTCTAGCATTGCCATCTCCAAGCGAGCCAGATATCGTTCGAGGTACCCTTTGCTTGTTTTCTACCTTGGTGTATACCTTGTTTGATTTAGGAGAAACACACTCTTTCATATCACCTAACCTTGTCCATGCTTTGGGACTTGAGGTAGAGAGGCTTCCAATGCCCTTGGTGTTGACTACGCCAGTTGGAGGTCGAGCTGACTTGTTTGAAGTATGTAGAAACCGTGAGCTAGTATTGGGGAAACACCGCTCTTGGGGATATTTCTTATATTTACAAATACAAACATATGATTGCATCCTCGACATGGACTGGTTGCATTCGGTGCAGGATATCATGGATTGATTTAGGAGGCAGGTTGTGTTCTTCGATGCAGATGGAGAGCCGGTGGTGTTCGTTGGCGAGAGAGACCCTTAGATGGGTCATAGGCATGTTCCATCCTTATCATCCATGATGGCTGAGATGATGCTGAGTTCTTCATAGGTTCAGTAGTTGGCGTTTCTTAGGGTCCTAGAAGAGTACCCTGATGTCTTTCCCGAATAGGTTGTAGTATTACCCCCTCGACGAGAGATTGAGTTTGGGATCGAGCTACAAATAGGAGCGTATCCTATCTCTATGTCCCCATATAGGATGGCCCCTTATGAGTTACGAGAGATACTTATACATCTTGATGTTCTATTACAGTGCAGTTTTGTTCGATAAGTGTGTCACCATGGGGTGCACCAGTTTTGTTCGTGAAGAAGGCTGACAACAGTTTGTGGTTGTGTGTCAATTATCGTCGCTTAAAAAAAGTGACAGTGAAGAATCACTATCCTCTTCCACATATTTATGATTTATTCAATCAACTAAAGGGTGAAAGTTGGTTCTCAAATATCGACTTGTGATCAGGATATCATTAGATGCGTGTGAAGGATGAGGATATCTCAAAGACTGCTTTCCGTTGTCGTCATGGGCATTATGAGTTTGTTGTAATGCCGTTCGGTGTGATGAATGCTCCAGCTATGTTCATGGGATTGATGAACGCTATGTTCTGTGAGTTCCTAGACAAGTTCATGGTGGTTTTCATTGACGACATCATTGTGTACTCCACATCTGAGGAGGAGCATGCAAAGCATCTACACACCATTTTGAGAGTTCTTCGTCAACATCAGCTGTTTGGGAAGTTGTTGAAGTGCGAGTTTTGGGCTCGAGAAGTACATTTCTTGGGGCATGTTGTATCCCAATAGGGAGTAGATGTGGATCAATCAAAGATAGAAGCAGTTATGTCTTGGGAAACCCTCAAGATAGTGTCATAGGTGTGAAGTTTTCTTGGTCTTGCAGGATACTACAGGAGGTTCATAGCCAATATCTCACGAGCTGCGACTCCTCTGAAAAATTTGACTAGGAAGGATCAGGAATTAATATGGACTGATCAGTGTCAGGAAGATTTTGAGTATCTAAAGGAGAAGTTAGTAAGTGATCCAGTTATTTTTCTTCCAGTAGAGGGAGTTCAGTTTGATGTTTTCTACGACGCTTCACATATGGGGTTAGGTTGTGTTCTGATGTAGCAAAGATTAATTGTTTCTTATGGGTCTTGGTAGTTGCGTCCCCATGAACGTAACTATTCCACCCATGATCTTGAGTTGGTAACCGTAGTGTTTTCTCTGAAGTTGTGGAGACATTACGTCATTGGTGAGCGATTTGTGGTTTTCATCGATCATAAGAGTTTGAGGTATGTTTTCTCCCAGATTGACTTGAACTTTCAACAACATCGGTGGATGGAGTTCTTACATGAATACGACTTCGAAATATTGTATACACCTAGAAAGGGGAATGTTGTAGCTGATGCGCTGAGTCGAAAGTCACGTAGTGATGCGGTGCGTGAATCTGGTGACTCCTGTAGAGTAATGGAAGAACTGTCAGCATTACATATTAACATGGGAGAAGTTGGGGGAAGAGGTTGTATTTTTCAAATGACGGTGCAGTCCTATCTTGTGCACTAGGTGGAAGAGTCCCAGTTGGGGGATCTTGAGGTGGAGGTCTAGAGATACCGAGTTGTTTGTGGTGAGGCCCCTGATGGTTGGTCGGAGGATGAACAACACCGAGTGTTGTATCAAGGAAGGATTTTTGTTCCTTTGATGATGCATGAGACGGTTCTCAGAGAGTTCCATAGTTATCCTTAGCAGTGCATCCTGGTGTGAAAAAGATGCACCGGGCCTTGAGGAGTTAGTTTTGGTGGCCTGAGATGAAGCGTGCGGTTGTAGAGTTTGTGTCTCGGTGTTTAGTATGCCATAAGGTCAAGGCTGAGCACCGCATCCCCGATGGTTTTTTCCAGCCATTAGAGATTCCTTAGTGGAAGTGGGAGGACATATCAATGGACTTTGTTACTGGTTTTCCTCGATCTTCAGGAGGACATGATGCTATTTGGGTGGTAGTGTATCACTTAACAAAATCGGCCCACTTTATAGCAATCAAGGAGTCGAGCTTAGTGGAAGTTTTGTCAAGGATGTATCTAGAGGAGGTGGTGAGACTTCATGGAGTCCCAAGGATGATCATTTCTGATTGAGATCTTCACTTTACTTCTAGGGTGTAGAGAGGTCTCCAGCATGCTTTCGGTTCTCATCTATGCCTTAGCACTGCTTTTCATCCTCAAACGGATGGTCAGACAGAGCGAACCATCCAGACTCTTGAAGACATGTTACGCTCTTGTGTTCTTGATTTTTGAGGCTCATGGATGAGGAACTTACCCTTAGTGGAGTTCATTTACAATAATAGTTTTCACTCCACCATCTGTATGGCTCCATTTAAAGCCTTGTATAGCCGACCTTTCTGTTCTCCGTTGTGCTGGACTAGGGTCAGAGAGTCAACCATTCTTAGACCGGAACTAGTGCAGAATACAACAGAGATGGTTCAGGTGATTCGTGAGAGGATGAAGACAATGCAAGATCATCATAAATCATATGTTGATCAAAGAAAGAGACCCTTAGAGTTTAATTTTGGGGATCATGTGTTTCTAAAGGTGACTCCTCATCGTGGGCAGCGAAGGTTTGGTTGTGGGAGTAAGATTTCTCTTTGGTTTGTTGGGCCTTTCGAGGTGTTAGCTCATGTTGGAGCTGTGGCGTATAGAGTATTACTTCCCCTACAGATGAGCCAGATACATGATGTTTTCCATGTATCAAATATCTGTCGTTATCTTCATGATGACTCTCACATCACCGATTGGGGAGAGATCGATGTTGGTGATGATGCGACCTTTGAGGAGCGACCTGTAGAGATCCAAGACCGAAAATAGAAGGTGTTGAACGATAATTCTATCCCCTTGGTTCGTGTCTTGTGGTGACATGGTGGCATGGAGGAGAGTACCTGGGAACATGAGTCACAGATACGTGCTCAGTACCCAGAGTTGTTTGATGTTTAAATCTTTCCATGTAATGATGTCCCCTTGTGGTTATACCTTTCATGTTTATAATATGGTTTTATTTTGTTGCTTCTTGTGGCTTGATCTCTTTTGATAGGTATCTCGATGAGTGGTTGTTCATACCTATTTCATTTTTCCCTTTAGGTGGTTTTTGAATTATCATGAACCAACCCGGGTTGACCCTGAACTGATCACCCGATCCGGTCCACGACATGACCCGAGAGGCGTTCCTGATCCTCTTGGGCTGGCGACAAGTTTTAGGACATCAATAAGGGACAATTGAGAATGATTTATCCTGTGAAAATAAATAAAACAGTGAAAAAAAGTAGAATAACACAAATTAAATAAATGAAACTAAAAATAAAGAGAACGACCAACAACACATACTAACCTGACCGTGACCAAAACTCCTCACGACCCTGAGAGTCACTCGCCAAACCAAAACCAAATCCCATTCATCCAGAGTTGGACCTTCAAACAAACCCAAAACAGAACGCACTCTAACATCATTGGGAGTTCCCAATATCCTGAAGACGCGTTCGACCTCTTCAAGCCACTCGGCTTCCTCTAATGGACCCCGATCACCATGAAGGATATGCAATGTCCGAGAAGGACCAAAAACTGGGCATGACTTATCAGAAACCTTGGAGACCTTTCTGGGTAGAATTATTTGAACAATATATAAAACACAGAACCAAAACCAATATCAAGTT
This sequence comes from Viscum album, assembly GCA_963277665.1. Classification (NCBI taxonomy): domain Eukaryota; kingdom Viridiplantae; phylum Streptophyta; class Magnoliopsida; order Santalales; family Viscaceae; genus Viscum; species Viscum album. Next base: position 499,093,788 of record OY728132.1, read on the forward strand.
GAAGCAACATCAAAGAGAGCACCTTCATCCAAAACAACCCGCTCAAAATAAATAAGCAAATATAAACACAACCAAAATTACCTTTTTCAGTTTCAAAAGTGCAATTACACCCACAAGAACCAAGACAACACACAACTTGCATCAAATTACCGCAGTGAGGGACTAGTAGTCATGCTTAACCTGGCGACATAGTAGTGGGCCATGCCCCAAGTAAGCGCTAACAACTAGGAGGAACTTAAACTGTGTACTCGGACTCCACATGGGTCACTAATCCATGTGAAATCACGATGTAACATCAGATTGCCTTCATTATCATACCTCAATCTAAAACAAACCATAACAAGACAAAGACTCAATTCCCGGACTACCCCTGGCGACTCGAGGTTCAGAACATGCAATGGTTCATGACGTCCTTCCCGTACCTACCTCTCGAGTCCTGAAAGTACTAATCTCCATCTACCGGACACCCCAAATAACAACCTGGCTCTGATACCATTTTGTCACGAACCAACTCGGGTTGACCCTAAACCAGTCACCCAAGCCGGTCCGCGACATAGCCCGAAGGGCGTTCCCGATCCCTACAGGCTGACAACCAGTACCGGGAATGAAAATTTTAATCGTTGGGAATGATTTGTCCCAAGAACAAAAACAAATAAACAAGAAAACATATAAATATAAACAGTTGATAAACTTAACTCTAGCAGCAAAAAGAAAAAAAAATAATACTTTGAAGGTAAATATTTGGTTATGATAATGTTTATGTGAACTTGGTGCATTTGATAAAATACTATAGTGTTCAAAGTGGAATTGAGGGTTTTTATGAAATCTTTATCCTTGATTATATTGTGTGTCGACATTGGTTATTTGTAAAATTGGTTTGGATTATAATTTTGGTATTGGTATAACTTGATAATAGTGTTAAGGTGTTAAAATAAAAAGGGGGATCTTTTGTTTTTAATATGGCAGTGTGAGTTCTTTTCAAATAAAGTGAGCGGTTGGTTTTAGTTTTAAAGTGGTAGTTTTGTGGAAGTAGTGTTGGTTTTTTTCTTGAAATGCAGGCATGCCATTGGATGTTGGAACATCCATGGGTTCACTCGGTGCACCCATGGATGTGACTTCAAGTGAAAATGACACCTTTAAACTAGTTTTTCCTTAAAATCTTGGTTTTCTAAATGGGTTTTGTCTCCTAAGTAAGATTCGGTCCTTTGTTTGGATTTTGTGAAAGGTTTGATGTGTGATCTCAAGGGTGTGCCAGTTTGGATTTGAAAATATAAAAGTTGTATTTGTGTAATGTTTATGTTTTTGGGCATGAAAACTTAAAGGTCCATTTGGCTCTTCCAATTCATGGGTGGAGTTGTGTTAAATTTTAGAACGGTTTGTGTTTGGAAATTGTGTGTGCCTGGTTGGAACTTTAAATGTTTTTAGAATAATTATTTCGACATGGGTATGTCGTGATGGCCTGTTTGGCACTTTCAGCTTTAATGTAATGTTTGCGTTGATGCTTTGAAATGATGACGTTTTGATTACTGTATTCCCATATAACAACTTTAGTATTTTGAAAAAGGTATCAAATGGTTTTAATGATTTCATGGAATGAAGGCCTGGTTGGAACCTTTGATGATATATTATATATATATATATATGTATATATATACTGGGGCACCTTTATAGGGGGAATATCCCTTATGGGTTATTATATGAAGTGTCCATGTTTGGGGTAGGAAAGTGCGGTGAGATGAGTCATGTGTGCGAGGGCCTCCTACTTACACAGTATTATTGTAACCACCATGGGTTCCTGGGAATATTTTAGAGATCAAGTGACGGTTGCTGACCAACCCCAATTAGGTGGGTTGGTACCTCCTGGATTTGTTATTAGGCCAGGCAGGCTTTACCATTGGATTGGTCAGTTAGGGTGACCAGTTGGTTATAGACTTAGGAGCTTCACCATACACCGATAGGTGGTTCCAAAACTGAGTACATCTAGGGGTCTTCTAGGGATGTTTAGGATCATCCATGGTTACTGGATTATTTTTATTGCTTGTTTACTTTCCGTGCACTATTTTATTTTTAGATTTCACTCACACTCGTTTTACTCTTGCACAACATTGGTATATTCTATTTTGGTTTTTATTTATAAAATGAAAAAATATTTGGGAAAATGTTATGTAATGTTTGTTGGGTTTTTAAATGGGAAAAACGTGTTGCTTATTTTCAAATGTAAAAACCCTACTTTTATAATTGCATTTCAAACTTGTGTTAATGGATTGTTTCGAGAAAGGAGACATTGGATTCAGTGGTTTATCTTGGAAACCCTACTAAGAATCTTTAATGCTCATGCCTATCTTTATCTTTTCAGTTGCAGGTTTCCTTGCTCAGGTTCTCTTGGATGAGTTTCTTGTTATTGGAGCGAAGTCAGCCTTTGGTTGGGAGGTGACCTAAAAGGTCACGTGGAGGTATGTTCGGTTTTTTTTCTTTCTGCTGCTTGCGTTATGTTTATTGATTGTTTATATTTATCTATTTTCTTGTTTATTTGTTTTTGTTCATGGGCCAAATCATTCCCAACGATTAAAATTTTTATGCCCGACACTGGTTTCCAGCCTGTGGGGATTGGGAACGCCCTTCGGGCCATGTCGCAGACTGGCTTGGGTGACCGGTTTAGGGTCGACCCGATTTGGTTTGTGACATGAATTCTCGAGGACGATAATGTTTTGAGAGGTATCTGATGTAATGGAACAGACCTCCCTGGTCCATTCCTTTGTGAAAATATGGTGTTTGAGGTGTTTCTGGAGGTCAATGTGACTTATCCCCAATACTTTTCCAAATTTCCATTTCAATGAACAGTTCCAATGATAGACAGTTGTGAACAGTGCATCGGAAACATTAGGTGAGGTTCCATCGGTGAGGTTCATGAACAGTGTTTCCAGAACGGTGAGGTTCCAATGGTGAGGTTCATGAACAGTGTTTCTAGAATGGTGAGGTTCTAACGGCGAGGTTTCAACAGTGAGGTTAATGAACAGTGTTTCCAGCTTTCTACAGTTTCACCCCTTTAACGTTTCCTTTGATGTAAAATGCATTTAAATCCTTTTTTTAAGGACTCTATGGCCCATTCAAAGGCTATAACTCATATATTAATTATTCCTAAGGCTCGGGATGTTTTTACTTGGTCAAATCGCATGGTTTAATGTGATCCTCTTTTAATGGGAAATCAAGCATATCTTAAACTATCATTTTGTTAAATCTTTAAAAGGGACAATATATCTTCATCCCTTGTTATTACTTCTCATTCTCTGGTGTGAGACGCTCAAACCTTTCCTTCCTTCTCATAGGAATTGGGAGATAAAACTTTTTCCCATGGATTGGTTTCCTCGACGTTCTTCCTACTGCATGTGCACCCCCTACTTTGGTGCAAGCGGCAAGGGTCGATCCTTCATCAAAATAAGGTATGTTTTATCGTCGTTATTTTGGGGTTCATATTCTCCTGTTTTCTCCTTTCCATATTATATCATGTGATCTCCATGATTCTAATGGAGTTTTCTTGGGTTTTGGTTGGTGTGGTCATACCGTGGCATCCTCGGGTGGATGCAGTTGTCGCGAGAGGAGGCGACCGTAATCCATTGTGTGGATTGTTCTCATATAAAGAACATCAAGAACCGTTTGAGGTAGGGGATTCATTACTTATCTCTTCTTTTACGTGAAACTGTATCGTTAGCATGTTTTATCTCACTAGATGACAATGGAATTGATATAATAAATATTTGAACTGGATAAATAAATTGATATCGATCGTATGTTATTGCCTCTTATTTTTATAGATAGTGTGATATCTATTATTTCTTTGTTTAGCTGTTTGTTCTTGATGGAAATTGGTAATGAACATAAACCTCAATTAATTGATAATTGTTTGGATAAAATATAAAGAGGCATGTAAATGAATATGGTTCTCCTTGTTGTAATTTGATGTGAATCAACTTGGCACATTAAGCATGTTTAATTATTTTTGATAGCTTACTGATTAGGTTTCCCGAATTTGGAACCTATAAATAATAAATTGGTTAATTCAAGATGGATCAAAGAACTGATTGTTTGATAATTCCTTGAAGGGTTCTGAGTTACCCTCTTGATTGTTAAAGGTCCAAGAGCCCAATTGTTAATATGTTTGTTTTCATGATGCTTGTGTTGTGATGTAAGCATGGATGGATTTTGTGATATGTGGGGGCATAGAGGCCTATTTGGTTGTGGCAGCAGATGATTCCTAGAGTGGCGAGATGCATCGATTTATGTATGTGGGTATCAGGGAGGACACCGGGAATGATAGAACATGATGGATGTGATTTTTGGATGCTTGATGATTCTTATTGGTTGATTATTTACTTTAATCTTCCCCACTGCTCAAGGCAGCTGGTCTTACTTACCCTTCTTCCGAAAGGGGTGAAGACGCGTGGGGTATGCTACATTCTTTACATGTTTAGATTCTTAAGGGAGGATGAGTCTACACTCTTTATATATGCGGATAATACTCGACGGTTAGTACATCTACTCACCGTGTTGATACCCCTTGTGTTTAGTAGCATAGATTGTTTTTATATAATGCCTGGGAATATGGGAATGTAATTCTGTAATGAATAATTGAATAAATGATGTTAACCCATGGGGTTGGAGTTTTCTGGAACATAATGACGAGGTTGTAATTTTAAAGGGACAATGGACTTTGGGTGTGATGCTAATGAAATTTAATGTGGAATTGTAAATGGTTAATTAATGTTTAAAGAATTAATTAATGTAAAGTGGAACTGATAAAAAGGGAATGAAGTAAGGCAATAAATCTTTTTAAATGGTTGTGTTCTTATAGGATACCTAGTCTTAGAAGTGGCAGCCAGGAGTCTGAGAGATATTAGCTGCAGCTGAGTCTAAGACTAGGTTATGCCCATAGTGTGGCTGTGAGCTATAGTATATTCTATACTTTTTGTGTTTCTATACGCTACTCCACCCTGTAAGTAAGGAAAAATGACACCCCGGGGATTCTGAGCCCTGGGGGGTATTTTCCCCAACATTCCGGTGGGAGGATGGATGACTGACTACCCCCTTTTTCCCCACTCTCTTCTCTTGGTAGATACTTGTGTTGGTAGGAACGATGGTTAGTTTTCCCCATATATGTGTGTAGAGGGATGTAATGGATTGTGGTTATTCACACACATATATTATGGATATAGTATCCTATGGACTACTATAGGTGTAACGTGTATAAGCTGTGATGGCTTGAGGATCCTTACTCGGTGTATGGGATGTAATGGATTGAGGTATAACACCTGACGTATGATACCCATTATGCGAGCTGTGGTGGATCCTAGAAACTACTTGGTTACTTGTGTAGACGTGGTGGTTTTTTTGCATGAGGTGCATATTGTGGTGCTTCACCCAGGTGTCTGCGGGCAAGCCTTTTTGGAGAGAGATGCTTAGGACGTGCGATGTTGGGGAAAAGCGGAAAACCAGTGGAGAAGTAGTAGTGAGGTGCCCTTGATATTCTTTATTATATTATATAATATTGTATGCGTTACTTGGTGAGAGTAGCCATGGTGAGGCTGGGAACTTAGTATACTTGTTTAGATGATGAGTTAGATTCACTTGTTGTTCACTGTGCTTTAGCATGCTTTATTTAATTTTGAACGAGAGGACTTGAGGAGGATCATTATGAGTATACTGTTATACTCACCCTATGTATATATAAACTGTTTTTCAGGTCACTTGGAGCAGGTTGGAGATCAATCTGGTTTCTACTAGCTTGGGGTTGCAGGATCTGTTCGGGCCTGTGGTTGCTGCTATTTTACTTTCTTTTGGGTACTTGCAGTTTTCCCCTTCCAGTTTTAGTAGTTTTTCATGACATTACATATGTGTACTTGGGATTTTATTTATATTGTTGTATGATATGGAGTTGGTTGGTGTCTATCTTATCTCTCTCTTCCTCATGTGTTCTCTTAGAGGGTAATGCCACCCATTTGTGTGTTACTATACCCTCAGTGCTAGTCACCAACCCTGGGCCTACTGGAGGTGGGACTCGGGGGTCATCATCTCCCTTCTCACATTGCAAGCCCAGGAGGGGTACACTTTGTGGGGAGGGGGTCATGACATAAAACATGTTAATGTAGAATTTATAGATATGAACTATTTAAGTGTAGTGTAAAATATGAATTATGGAATTAGGATAATATTGGGTTTCATTAAATAAAACAAAGAGATAAATAATATCAAATGAAAATAGTCACTAAGAAAACAATGAAGTATTTCATTATGTAAATAGAACTATAAAAATACATTCCCACAACAAAAATATGGACATTCATTCAAGGAATCCATTTTGGTTTTGGTGTAGGTAATTTTGAGGTTGACTCAGGTTTGGAGGTTGAAGTGAGTTTGGAGGTAGATGGTGTTAGTACTTCTGGTATTGATGAATCATAAATGCCTTCTATTCTTTGTCTAGTTTTCTAAGAAGTACTATCCAGATTAGGACTAATTATTCTTATTCTTCTCATTTGAAATAAGGATTCAACACACACGTCAATCCTTATAACAACATCAGAATTGAAAAACTAAATAATTTAATGAGATTCTTATTCATTTATTCAAATGATGGTATTCCATTCATGATAAAAATCTTAAATTGTTCTAATTTCCCTAAAGAAAAAGTTATATATTCACTGATAGTAGGATTTCAAAGCAGTGGACCAATGTTTATAGCTAAAATTCTAGAATTAATATCCATAAGAACTCTCTACATAATTAGGTTCACAAATGAATACACATTAATTATCTTTCTAGGCAACGATTTCATCTTCCTTTCTATGCTATTTACTTATACTAAAAAATTTTGAACAAATTATTTAAGATACTTGAGAGAAGACATAAAAAATGTATCAATAACAGAAGATTTAGGTTCAACTAGTATGAAAATGACAAGAGGTTTTTATATAACCAACTCTCTACCTATAACTAGAACTGACTTTTTTGAAGATTCTTCTGAGGATTCATCTAAAGATGAATATAAATATGATTTTATCATATCATAAAGAGCCACAATATTTGAATCGAATAACTTCATATTTTTTAAAAGAATATTATTTTTTGTATTAATAATCCAAAGGAGGCATGAAATTTTATCTCTTTCTTACTTTGAGACATCCACATTTTCTTTAACCAAATATCCAAAGATATTTTTCATGATGACCAACACGGTCATTCATGAATCTATATAATCTAACACTAATATTCTTATTTGATTCATTGATATTGTGAGAATGAGCACCAAGATACTTTTTAATTTAATTGATTAATATTGGAGAGAGCATGTTGGCTTAGAGACAATGAATCTGAGATGAAACTAAACTTAACTCAAACATTATCTAATTAATTCCATTTTGAAAATCTAGAAGAGATAAAAATACTAAAGGAAAAACAACTGAAGGATAGAACTTATTTATAAACTCAAACTGACTTAACAAAAAACCTTTCAAATTGTTCAAAATATTTTTCACCTCAGCTCGAAAAGCTTTAATTTCATCAAGCACTTCCCAAGACAAACCTAATTTCATAGATAAAAGATCATGAGACACATGATTTTGAGATGAAACCAAAGAAAAAAGCTCACTAAACTCAACATTTATAGGAAACAAATATTTCAAGACACATATCAAAGCTTTCATCACCTCATGTTCCTTAGAACTTACACTTGAACTAGATTGTAACACTGGTGGATCTGTTTAAATACTATTGATTAAAGTAGATTGAGTAGTGACCATTCAAACTAATTTATTAAAATATGATTTGGAGATAGATGACTATTTAATCTCTCTAATATCATCTTTTCAAGAACATAGATCAACTATTAAACCCTAACCGTATTCTCTTAGTATGTCAACCTCCATAAGTAATTCATGAGGAAATACTTCCTTTTCAAATATTTCTGAATTATTACTAACTGAAGGGGATACCTCATGTGAATTTGAAGAAAAGATAGTATCTATTTTTTATGGGTACTATTTTCAGGTTCTATAATCACATAAACATCTATTCTTCTATCTACAGGTGATCTAGGAAGAATTGGATCATTTTTTCATACTCTACCACTAACTATAGACTTATCTGAATTTAAGAGATTATATAATTAGTCTGAGCCATCCTATCTTTATAAAAAGGACCAATTGTCTCAATAACTATCACTTCACCCTAATTTTCTCCAAAAGACACAGTAGCTTCACTAGAAGCTTCACCAAAAGCTTCACCTACCTGAATATGAATAGATTCACCAGATAAAGGTCTAATAATTGGAATTGAAGACTCAGTTCTTACTGATACCATCTCCTCTATTCCCTTAGTAGACACCATCTTAATAGGTGTTTCATCACTAGGTAGTGAGGTCTGAGATGACTCCCCCTGAGTCACACTCTCTTGAACAGCTATCTTCAAAGAGTTTGAAATAGAATCCCAAAAATATCCAATAATATTCAAGAGAATTGATGATAAGGTATTACTTTTATGACATTTCATCGTATCTCCTTCATTAAAATCCACTTCTTTCTTATTCAAAATTAAATAAATTAATCTACTATAAGTATAGTAGTTTAACTTCCCTTTTACTTCAAATAAATGATGCAATAATATCATCATGTATCTTGGAAAACTTAACTTCTCATTGTTAATCAAGGAATACATAAAATGCATATCTTGAAAGAGAACCTTCTCCATTTCTCTTTCTATTTAATCTATACTAGTTTTCACAAAATTAAACAAGACTTTCAATTCAGTAGGAATCACTTTTACTAGTTTTTTTTTTCAAAAAACAAAGGTTCCAAAAAAAATTTAACACATCTATTAGACCCACTAAGATTTTTCCAAAAATCACATGACTAAAATAAAACTCCCCCTCATGGGGACAATGAAATATTTCATCCATCTCAATAGAATAAACTGCCACAATATTTCCTTTAAAATTTGACAAAATTACATCCTCTGTTTGATTGAACTGAATCTAGACATTCATAAAAAACTCATTAAAATATTACTTAAAATGAAAACCCAACTTTTTTATCATCAAACAAAAATCCCAACCTTTAATCTCAATAACTTTATTTATTTATTTTTGGTTGTCTTAAACCTTAACATATCTATGGATTTTCCTATAATAACTCTTCTTCTAATTAATTTGAATTTATTAAATGAACTTGAGATTCCATCATCAGCATGATTCAAATTTCCCATTTTTAATAGGTTGGTTGAAGTTTAAACATGTATTGAGAGGTTAGAGATGACATTTCATATTTAAAGGTAGGTTACGTATGCGAATGAAAAAAGGGTTGAGAGTCAATTTTGTAATTGGTCATGTAACTGAATCCCAATGTGCTTACGTGCCCAATTTTGGTTTAGGGTAGCTCCTGACAGATAAATAACTAACATAAATAAATAAATAAAATAAAATAAATAAGTTTCTATTTTCTAAAATTAATTAAATAATCAAAAATAATAATAATAATTTTTATATAACATAAAAAATGAAAAAAATAAAAAAACATTCAATTTTAGATTTTAAAAATAATAAAAATAATTTAAAAAATGAGTAAAATACATTAAATATATTTAAAAACAAATCAACCCAATTCTATTTTAATAAAATCAAAACGTTCACACAGAATGGGATTAGTGAAAATATATACTAACTAATTCTCTATAGATATAAATTCAAGAGTAATATCACTCTTTTGAGTGTGATCACTTAGAAAATGATGCCTTTAGTCTATATGATTTGTTCTTGAATGATTTATTGTATTAATGGAAATGATGAAAGTAAAAATGTTATCACATATAATTGAGACTTGATTATAATTTAATCCAAAATATATTAAGGCATGTTTCATACACAACACTTGTGCACAAAAGATATCATTAGTAATATATTATACTTATTCAGTAGATAATGCAACCGAGTGTTGCTTTTTACTAGACCATGATACCATGGATTTAATTAGAAAATGGATTGTTCATGAATTTCTCTTATTATCTTGTCTACAACCACTAAAGTGGCATTAGAATATGATATTAAATTAAAATCATATGTTTTTGAAAAAATTAAGGAAAGAGAAATTTTTGATTTTAAATATCTTAAAATCTTTTTGGTAGATTTCAAATGCAATTTTTTAGGATTAGATTGAAAATGAGGACAAAGTCAAATACAACAGACTTACAATTATTCCTTTGTAAAGCTTATTGTCAACTGGTTTTCTAGCTTCACCCAAGTCATGTTTTTCATTAGAACACATAGGGGTATTATGTACTTTACCTCTTTCAAGTCCAAACCTTTTTAGTAATCCTAGTATGTATTTTCTAAAATTTAGAAAATTTACAAAGTCTTTTTGATAGATTTTAAAATCTAGAAAATAATTTTACTCACACACCATTCTCATTTTGAGTTCTTTTTTCACGAGTTTTGAAAATTAATTCCACAATTTTTTATTTGTAGAGTGAAAAATTACATTATCAACATATATTTTCACTAATAAAATATCTGAAGAGGATTTTTTATTCAATAAAGTAGGATCTATCTTACCCACTGAAAAACCATTTGATAAAAGAAAAGATCTCAAATGATCATACCAAGCTCTAGGTTCTTGTTTAAGCCTATAAAGTGATTTGGTAAGTTTAAAAACTAAATTTAGAAAATAAGGATTTTCAAAACTAGTAGGTTGTTCAACATAAAATTCCTCCATTAGAAATCCATTTAGAAAAGTAGATTTTACATCCATCTAATATAAATTAAAATTCATATATGATTCATAGGTTAAAATAATCCTAATGGATTATAGTCTAGTTACTGGGGAAAATGTCTCATCATAGTCTATACCTTCTTCTTGATTATAACCTTTAGATTCAAGTATATCTTTATTCCTAGTTATCACACCAAGATCATATTTCTTATTTCCAAAAACCCATTTTGTTCCTATAACAGTATAGTCAGAAGGTCTATCAACTATTTCACATACCGTATTATCCTTGAATTGGTTTAATTCCTCTTGCATAGCTACAACCCAAATTTCATTTACGAATGATTCTTCCATATAATTGGATTCTACATGAGATAAAAAGGTAGAAAAATATACAAGGTTTTCTAAACTACTTATAGTTATAATTCCTTTATCTAAAATTCCTATAATAGTTTCTAAAGGATAGTTCTTAAGAGTTCTAGTCTATTTAGGCATCACAATTTTAGGTTCATTAGAATCCAACCTTTTTGGATTTGGTTATGGAAAATCAAGTTCCAATTATTCATCCTTTTTGTCATCAAAAAGAGGTTTATATCTTATTTTTTCAAAAGAATCACATAGTTCATAAATTTGAGTTAATTTGTGATTAAAAGGACCAATTTAATAAAATTTAACATGATTTGATTCTTCAATAATATTTGATTATTAGTTGATGCTTTTGAAGTAATATAATAGCCTAGAAATATTCCTTCATCAGATTTTGCATCAAAATTACCAAGATTATCCTTGGTGTTTATAATATAAACCTTAAATTTAAAAATATTAAAGTATCCAACTTTTGGATTTCTATTATTCCATATATCATATGGTTTTTTTCTTTAAAATAAGTCTAATATGAACTCTATTTATGGTATAATATATTGTATTAATATCTTCATCCTAGAAATGAGTAGGTGGGTTATATTCACATAATATAGTCCTAGAAATTTCTTGCAAAGTCACATTCCTCCTTTCAAGAACACCATTTTATTGAGGTGTCCTAGGGGAAGAAAATACATGCTTAATATGATGTTTTTATAAATAGGAATTGAATTCATGGTTTTAAAATTCTCCTCCATGATCACTTATTAAAGTAATAATTTTGGCATCTTTCTCTTTTTGAACCAATTTTTAAAAACTTGTAAAAATAGATCAAGTATCACTTTTAACACTTAAAAATAAAAGCCCAGTAAATCTATAATAACAATCAACTAAAACATAAAAAAATGATTTTCCTCTTAGGATTGCAACTCTATAAGGCCCAAAAAAATCTATATGAATAATTTATAGGGGTTTAAAATTAGAAACCTCTTTAATTGGTTTAAAAGATAACTTATGTTTCTTACCCATTTGGAATAAATCACATAACTTATTTTTATTCAATTTAAGTTGAGGTAAATTTGAAACTAAATTTCTTTTGCACAATTTTCTCAAAGAATACATATTCCAATGTACTAATCTGATATTCCATATCCATGATTCTTTTGTTTTATCATTTAAACAGTTCACCTTTTTTCTACTCAAAGAATTTAGATATAGAGTATTGACATTATCTATTCATGGTGCCTTAAATTTATGAATTTTATCTCTAAAAATAGAATATAAATTATTTTAAAAGTCAACACAATAACCTTCATAAAAAATTTGAGAGATACTTATTAAACTATGCATTAAACCTTCAACATAGAGAACTTTTTTGATAAGTATAGAGTTCATATTTCCAAAATATCCAACTCCCATAATTTTTCCTTTAGCATTGTCTCTAAAGGTGACATGACCTACATATATCTTTGATAAAGTGTAAAAATTAGATAAATATACACTCATATACCTTGATCATCCACTGTCTATATAAAATATTTTATTGGTTCTATTAGAACATTGTATCTACAAAGAAAAATAAAAAAAGAAATTGTTTTGGTACCCTTATTTCTTGGGTAGAACAAAGTTAGAAATTAAGGATTTTGAAACCCAAATCTATTTGGTCTGTCCATAACCTTTAGCATTGAATTTCAAAAACTTTTTGTGAAAAAAATCATTTTTAACTCTATATAAACATGGGTTTTTTCAAACATAAATAATTTTCATAGTGTCCTAACTCACCACTATGAAAACAAGTAATTTTTAAAAGAAGTATATTCTTGAAACTAGGTACAAAATAGTTCTTGTAAAACTTTGGAATTTCACCTTGAATTCCTATTCCAAATATATTTTTATGTATTTTATTATTACCAAGAATTTGATTCAGATAATTTTCACCTTTTGAAAAAACACTAGCAACATCTTTATAGTATTGCACTTCATTTTTAAAATTTTTAATTTTATTTCCATGTTAAATACATGATCCAACATAATTTTCCAATTTGGTTTTCAAAATTTACATTTGTTTAGTTAAGTCCTATTTTTCTCTAATAAAGTCACTATTGGAGTTCTTAAGAGCTTCATTTTTCCTTTATAAGGATTCATACTCAGCTTCTAACATGGAAAAATATTTATCTTATTACTCAAATGAATAATTTTCATTTTTTGGTCCAGTTTTGTGTTTAGAAGAAGAGAAAGAATCTACCTCATCAGTATGCTCTATAAAACACATGTTAGCTTTTATGATTAGAATTCTGAGATTTAGATTAGGAAGATGAAACATCACTATAATCCTTTGAATCACTCCATGTTGTCTTCATGTATTTATTATATTTATTATTGTAACCTTTGTTATTAAAGTATTTATTTTAGGAATTTTTATAATTTTGAAGATGTGGATAGTCAGGCTTGATATGTCCAAGATTATTTCACTCATAAAATATCACTTCCTTATAATTTACACAAGATTTATTATATTTTTTGAATTTTTTCTTAAAACATATTATCTGTTTATAGAAATGTTTGAATTTTATAGAAACATGAGAAAGCCCATTGTTTGCATCAGAATTACTTGAAGAATTTTAATTATATGAATTAGATATTTGAATTTTGTCACACTTCTTATCATCCCTTGAAGTAAATAATTTTAAATAATAATTTTACTTCTTAACTAACCTATGTTCTCCTAATTCACCTTATATATCTATCTTATACATCATCAAAGTTCTAATAAGATCTTTTAATTTTTTTTTTACTTCTGTTGATTGTTAGTTGAAATACCACTCCACCTTGGTGGTAGTATTCTGATAACTTTCAGAGTCTAATTTGGTTCAGTAATAGGTTTACCTAAAGAAGAAACATTATTTACAAATTCTATGAGTCTTCCATTTAACAGTGTGATACTCTCACCATCCATCATTCTAAAAGTCTCAAACTTTAGTTTGGCAGTATTTTATCTGAGAGCCTTCATGTTATCTATTCCTTCATAAGCAACTAAAATTTTAGTCCACATCTCATAATATTTTTTATATTGAGAAACCCTATTAAACTCATATAATACTAATCCACAGATTATAGCATTCGTAACTTTATAATTCAAATCATAGTTTTCTTTAGTTGTAACATCCCAAGTTTTTGGTTCTGTCTTTGGAATTTCATAAGGTTTCATAGATTTGAGATAAACCTTCATACTGAGGTTATTAAAATATATGATCATCCATGCCTTCCATCATCCATAATTAGCACCATTAAAATAATACGCTCTGACCATAGAAATTCCTTCACAATTATCATTCATTGCATACATTATTGAATAGTTCTTTAGATTTGAACTGTTTACTATTGAGAACGCAAGAATCACTTCCTTCGATATTATATGTTGTTGGAGACTAACTATAATAAGACTGGGGGGGGGGGGTAAATTGAGTTCTTTCAAATTTTCCTTCTTGTAGAAAATTACCTTATCTTGTTTAAGACTAACTTCTATACCATTCTTTAATATTACATGAAGTGGAAATAAAAGCATAAAAGGAAATATAAACACATATATTTATAGTGGTTTGGTGAATATAAGTCCCCTAGTTCCCTTCACCACCACTCTTTTTCATGATTGTGACAATTTTCATCAGTCAACTCCCTTTTCTGGGGGCTATCGGTCCTTTTTTTAGGGACTTCATAACCGAGTGCAAGTATCCGAAACTTGGTACAAACACATAAGCTTTCAACTAGGCTCCAGGAAGTCTTTGAAAACAATATAATTCAAGGTTATTTTACCGAGAACCTTTACAATAAAAGATAAAAATTGATAGAGTTTATAAAATTCAGCTCATAACTACAAGAAATAGCTTACAAAAAATAAATACCTCTAAGAGAAATAATCTGATGAGTAAGCAACTCAAGAATAGTCTTCCAAACAAAGAAAATATTTTCAATAAGCACAAATGATAAATCAAAACTTATTTTTCTTTATTTTCATAGAAACTATAGCGTTTTTGTTGAATATTTTAGAAAATAATTATTTGTTGGGCAAAAATCCCTCAAGGTAACACTGTAGTATTTTTGGGTTGATTGTGTTTGTTGACAAAGCAGGTTTTCATGGATATTTGTCGAGTTCCCGAGAAGTTGTTGATAATCCTTGTTGACAAAGAATGATGACAAAGGAAAGGACGATCTGGAGGCGGTAAAAAAAGAGAAGTACAAGGTGGCGTTGTTTCCCAGTGTTTGCCAAATTTTTGGGGTCCAAAATTTGGAGTTTGGTGGGCATCGCGAAAATTGGATTTCCATGAAGAGCATAATTTAATATGGCAAAGGCATGAATTTAACGAAGATAGGATTCATGGTTTGGAAATCGCGAAGACCAGAAGAATGGAGGTGGTGAGTCTTCGCGATTACGTCAAGCTTTGTGAACGGCAGAGGCTGAAGCGCATCGCGGCGGTGAAGGGCTTTGCGAGGGAGCTTTGCGGCGAAGGCACAAAGGTAAGTTGACGGTGATTCTTCGCGACTACATCAAGCTCCGCGAATGGAAAATTGCCGTGGTGCTTCGCGATTTGGATAGAATTCCGGCTGAAACTTTGGAGCTTCACGATTTGAAATGACGTGGCGTTGACTTCGCGCGGAAAGGTTGAGGGTCGGTGGAATTGCCTATAAATAGAGGCCGACCCCCTCGAGAGAAGTAGAGAGATAATTTTCAGAGAAAATCCATTTCTCTCGGTTCGCAGAGGTGGTTCGCGAAGGCAGTGTGCTTCGCGAAAGGGGAGCTTCGCGGCGACTATTCTAGCTCCGCGAAAGGCGTGTGCCCCGCGTTGGCTCAGTGAGCTTCGTGGAGAGGCAGGAGCTCCGAGATGGCCTAAGCATTGCGAAGGTCTGTGCATCACGAGAGTGCTTCGCGATAGAGCTTCGCGAAAAGGCTGGAGCTTCGCGAAGGCTTGTTTGAGCTTCGCGAAATTGGGAGCCTAGCGAAGTAAGGTGCTTCACGAAGGTCTTTCCAAATGTAGTTTGCCCAGTGGATAGTGGCAAAGGGTTATTCATCTACGGGTGAAAGTTGAACTTCAACAAAGCATCTACATACAGAGAAAGATGCATTCCTTAATGGAAATGAAGAGACCTACAGGTCTATAAACTGTGAGTGAATCCCTTCACAGAGCAGTGAGCTTAGGAAGAGGAAAAAGGTGATCCTCTCCACCAGCAGTGAGCCAGAGAGAGAGAAACAGGGAGTGACCCTTGGGAAAGTAGTGAGCTGAACCTAAACCTTGTATAGGCAGTGAGCCTGGGCATAGAAGTGATCTAGCCTGAACATTGTATCCACAGCTAGTGAAGTTTAGTGGAATTGGTACGACCGACAACTTGTCGGCGTATGCTCCTTGGACATAGCCCTTTGTGGTGAACCAAGTAAAATTGGTGTGTCCTGTGCATGCTTTACTTTTTGTTTACTTTGTGCAAAAGGAAAGAGAGAGAAGAGTGTTTTGCTTAACAGCGAAACAAGATCAGAACGTGTGTTAATTTTAAATTAGTCATACCCTGATTCACCCCCCCTCTCAGGGTATTCAGCCTTGTGGACCTAACATTATTTATATTATTTTTATACTTAACTTCTCATGTATAAGTTCACTATTTCACACACACACTTATGTTGCTTCTGTATTTGAAATACATGAACTTCCTCTTATTTAAACACACCGCACATGATCCATAGAAAAATAGGGATCGATGAAACATATTTATCCTCCAAATTCCTTATCAACAAAAGAGACAAATAAAATATATCATCCTTTTCTTATGTCTCAGTACTTGGTTCTTATTATATTGGACTTTTTTTCAAAGAGGAAATCATGCATTTAAGACTTGTATAGAAACACTAAAATATTCACTTGAGTGATTTAATGGTAATTAATACCTACTATCTACATGACATAGACAAATTGAAGAATCAATCCACATATCCAAATTGATAATCTGATACTACATAGCTGATTTGAATATCTAAATCCACATAGCTGATTTTACTTTACCTAGCCAAATTTTACGTAGTCGAATTTGATGAAACTATTTTGAAACGATGTAGAAATTTTAGTTACATAGCCAATTCACTAAAACTGACAGAGTTGATTGAGGTGAGGTAGATGATTTTATTATGTAGGATATTTATATAACTAATTTCTTCACATAACTGATTATTGTATCTGATTACTCCATGTATGTAACATCCTAAGATTTTATGAATATCTTCTTTAAAATTAATTTAATTTATTTGATAGCTTGTGTTACATGCAATGAACCATTTATCTTTAATTATAAAAAAAATCATGTTTATCTTATTTTTCATGAATCATTGAGTTTCTTTGATAACTTTTTTATATGTAATACCTACTTATACCAAACAATAATATACTTTTAATATCATTACTTAATATAATAGTTTTTACCTTTTAATGGAAGACTTGATTTAAAACTAAAATTTAACACTTTTATAATTTTTATATGAAAAATAAACTTCATTTTTTGAATATTAATATCAAAATTTACTTTGGGTGAATTTTGGGTACTTTTCTAAGAAGTTTCATTTTTTTGATGAATAGTGAAAAACACTACATTTTAATTGAAAACTCTTTTTTCATCTAATTTATTTATATAGTTAAATTATATTTTAAATTGGTTTTAAAGTATAATTAGTTAAATTACACATAAATAAATCCATGGTAGGTCAATGGATTCAATTTCACATTATAATTGTATATAAAATCATTTCAAACTTTTGAAATTTTCTCCTTAAAAACCCGCTGTCTCACAAGTTCTATGAGATTAATTTTAAAATAATTTTATCCACTTTAGTGAATTGAATTTTAAAAAATGTATATACATATTTGGAATAATTATAAAATTTTTGGTCTAATATCATAAACTTATTTTTTGGACTGAAATGATTAGTGAAAGCAGTTAAAATTAATTAGAGTGATTAAGGTAAGAATAATCTTACTTAATGATTAAACTTATAATATAAGGTGTATAAATGGCCCAAAACTTGTAAAACACCAATTAGATGGAAATATTTATACCCTAATAAACTTATGATCTATTTTTATGGGTTATTTGGATACTATTACCTGAAAGTGACCTATATACTAAGTTAAGTAAGAAAAATGACAAAAAAGGAACCTTCCTTTCCTTTAACACTTATAAAGATTTGAAGTAGGTAAGAAGCTACATAGTTTTGGTTATAAATATTGTTTTGGAATATAAATGAGTAATTTTTTTCATAATAATTTATATTTAATTTTTACATATGATATAATTACTTTAATTTCTTAAAAAACCCCAACACATGAGTTATTTAGTTAGTAATAAAATAAAATAAACGATGTTTTATTAAATTATTTAAAATTATTAAAAATATAATATTATTACAAGTGATTTATAAGTGATAAAAAATATCAAATATGGTTATTTAATGGACCAATTTATCTTTTATAATTAACATATTGACCCATAAATAGTAAAAACTTTGTTAGCGTAGTTGGGGTTAAAGTAATGTTTTTGCGCATTACATGTGTTCCTATTAAAATTAATTTACAACACATATAGGACTTTTAATTTATAAATTAGATTTAATATTTTATAATTAGTGGGTCTAAATTTTATAATAATTATCACTTTAATTTATTATTAATGGATGAATTACATAGGTTATAAAACAAGCTACCTAAATGAAAAACCAAAATGAAAAATAAATAAGGAAACTTAAAGAATAAGGAACAAATGATAAAAATTATTTTTTTGTGGTGTTAGTGTGGATTGACCATAATTACACTTTAATCCAATATTTTTAATTTTGGAAGCACATGAGGTAAGGGAGACCTCCCAATAGTGTTTACTTTTGATATTTACAAGAATTTCACTCCTCCACTATAAAAAGTCATCCACTCTTATCCTTTATTCACACCACTAAATCCATTTGGATCATCCAAAAACAAAAAATATAATCTCCAAAAATACCTCCCCTCAAACTATAAGCCTAAATTTGGGCATAATTCAATCTAATGAATTCCATTGGTGTAAACCAAAAAGAGTTACCCAAAAAAGAGGTAACATTCTTCAACGATCACTATTGTTTTATTTCATTCTCAAACCATTAACTTATTCTTATTAAATGATTATATAATATAATAAGTATCATAAATATAATGATATGATTTTATTTTAATGTTTATACCTACACCAACACACACTTCCATAAAATGGGTAACAAACTTACCATTCATGTGTACGGGGAACTACCGCCTCGTGAAACGATGTTGTTCGTTTTTCCTTTACCACCGATCATGGTTGGGAATTATGATGGACACACTATTTTTATATGATATATATATTATATTTATGTTTTATTAATAATTATTTAATTACTATATAACATATAGAAAAATAAGGATGGATTTAAGGATGGACACACTATCATGGTTGGGAATTATGATGGACACACTATCATGGTTGGGAATTATGATGGACACACTATCATGGTTGGGAATTATGATGGACACACTATTTTTATGTTTTTAATGTTTTTCACACATTACATGGAATGTATTAAGGATGGATTTAATTAAAAATATTATAAATAAATGAAATATATATTATATTAATTACATAATTATCTTTTTTTTAAATATAATGTATCATTTTCATCATTACCCTTTTCACACATGAAAAAGTGATAATTCGTTCTTGGATGTGTGGACTTCCACCTCCTCAACGCGATGTGATTACTTTTACATCATAAGAATTATATATATAAGTATATATGATTAAATAATATGGTATTTATGATATAATTATCATTCTTAAAATATAAATGTCACTTTCCTTCTTTCCATAACAATCATTGAAAAATGAGAACGTTACTCATGCGTACGTATGACCTACCATCTCCATGATTGCAATGTTGGTTCATTTTTCATAACCATCATTCATGATTAGTTTTAAAAGTAAAATTTATGTATAAATATTATATTAATTTAATTATTCTTATTATGTATATGTTTATATAATTACCCCTTGACCATAGACAACCAACCTTAGTCGTTTTGACACATAAACCGAATATGGTCATAACATCCGATGTAAGCTTAATTGATTAAGTAGTTGTATACATCATTACAACAAGTGAAATAAAAGTAATATTAAACTTGAAAAAGGTTATGAATAAATTAAATAATTATCATAATTTTATTGTTCAGGAAGATAAAGACACACCTGACTTATCATATTTAGGGTAAGAGGTTTTCATCTCACTTCTTACATCTGTGAGATAAATGTCATAATCACCGCTTACTTATTTTTTGAGGTGTATCTAATACCCATTTTGAAATATTATATCATGAATTATTTTATCTTCATGGTATTTAAATGCTTCATTTTATGATTTTTACTTTTGGGGTTTCCAATTCATATGTTACCATGGTTGTAAGGGATTTCGTCTCAATCTCATTTTATTGAGGTATTTCTTGATGATATACAACTTTATTATTTTATAAGGTGTATATACATCACTTTTGATGTTCTATATCCATATTTTATCTATTATCATGTTATTTAATGTTTTTTAAATTTTATTTTTTCATTTTTCTTATGATTTAAATGTTCAAAGTTGTATGGGGCACTTTTAACATTTAAATATTTAATTTAAAAATATTTTCTCGATGTTAATATTCTTGATATTATTTTACATATTTATTTATATCAATATAAAATATTTATAAATGAAATTTTATGTCTATTTTGAATTTCAATCAAATTTTTTCAAAAAGGAATCTTTTTACCTGTTTATATAGAAATTTTTAACAAACAACAAAAGGAATGTTCTATTATTAACTTACATAGTGATAATGACTTTTCCACCACCATGGACATTATTTTATTTTTGGATTCTTTTTCAAGATTTCATGTTTCATTGAATCAAAAACCATATTTATCTTTTGGTGTATTTTAGTATTGAAAATGAATTTCAAAAGAAAAAGGGTATTTTATTTTGAAAATGTGGTTTTAAAATAAAAGATGGTATTTTATCTGAAAGTGTTCATATGAGTTTAAAAGTGTTTTTAAAGGATTTTTTGAAGAAAGTTTTTTTATTAATGAAGTATTACTTGATCATTACATGATGGTGTGGCCCAAATAGTGTAAGGAATTCCCGTCACAACTTGACATGGGTGGACCAGATAACATCATGTGATCCCATTATAGCTCTCCAATTCATTGGGTAATGATAATATTGGAAGTCAGCCACATGGTTATTCTAGTTGAAAGAGTTTTGAAAGGATTTTGAAAGGGTATTATGAATATGATGATCTAAGTCATCTAAATGAGTTTTAATTGATTTATATGGGTTTGAATGATATTATTTGAGAAAAATGTGTTTTTGTTATTTATGTAATTTTTTTATTTCATATTATCAAAGAAATTTTAAGATAAAGATAAATGTTATATGAGTTTTCATGATTTTAATAAACTAATTATTTCCTTTATTTTTATATCCCTTATCAAGATTTTGTGATCATCCAAAGTTTTTTAAAATGTTTTCACAAGGTTTTAGGATGGGTAAGGGAAAGGAAGAAATCAAGTTGGAAGTCATGGATATTTACCATGAAAGGAATTCATGATTTATTTTGAAAGTTTTATATTATGGGAAAAATGGATACCGATCAAAAGTTTCCAATTTGTATTTTATGTTTTTTTATGTATGAGTTATGGACTAATTCTCTAAAACTATAAACCACAAAAGATCCTCAATGTGATAGAAAGTAAAATTCTTGACTTAACTCAAGCTTGTGTAATGTTTAAGGTTGGTTCCTTATAGTTGGTATCAATGGAAATATTTAGACAACTACATAGGTTAGGATAATGTTAATAGAATGCTCTTAGAAGATTTTACTATATGGTTAAGTATAAATGATATAAAATTTTAAGATTTACTTGTTTCTTTGTCTAAACTATGTCTGTTCAGAATGGTTTTCTAAATATGAAATAAGGAATATGTACTAGGAAGGTACCAAGAGGAAAATATCATTCAGAATTAACATCTTGAGATTGTTTGAATTAGAACATACAAGTTTATTACAACGATGGATCAATTGAAACAAGATATAAATAGTGGTGGTGTCCATGCAAGAGATAAACGTGGTGTACTATTGTAACGTCCTGACCCAGGAGCCACTGAACAGTGCTCCGAGCCGGTTGGTCACAAGCCCTCAAGCACGCCTCCCCATATTCCAGAGGGTGCCAACTAGAAGCGAGGGTCTTGTAAGTCAGTCTTGGGGAGACTATACCATCTATTATCAGAATAAAATACCAACAGAAGTAACCAAGCAATAGCCGAAACACAAATAAATATAATAGCACAAATGTTACTAGAATAACCAAAACAGAAAATAAAATACTCAACTGAAAGGTAAAACATGCTATTATAATGCAAGTGCCAAGTGTCCACAATGAAACTGAAATAAAGACACAACGACTCCCAACGGGTCCCGAACCATGTCCAACTCCCTCAACCAAGCTCCATCCCCAACTAAGCCATCTAACCAGGTCTCTTGACCTTGTCCTGTCCTGCAACAAAAAAGTCTATTCGGGTAACGATCAGGAAACCCGAGTAGGGTGTGAGTACGACTCAGTAGGTCACCACCAATAGTGTCAAAAACAATCCAGTCAAAAACAGTGCATGTAGTTGCATTAATAAT
Source organism: Viscum album (assembly GCA_963277665.1). Taxonomy (NCBI): domain Eukaryota; kingdom Viridiplantae; phylum Streptophyta; class Magnoliopsida; order Santalales; family Viscaceae; genus Viscum; species Viscum album. Next base: position 499,116,655 of record OY728132.1, read on the forward strand.
AAAGCAAGGCAATTGAGGAGACAAATTGCATTATCCAATTCACCTTTATTTAATAACTTAAACACCCAGGTTCCCAAGAACCCCCAAAACAGAATACCTACTTCGGCCCGTATTAGAGCCTGAACCATTTTCCCTAATCAATTCATAATCATCAAGTCACAATATCAAGTTACATAATAGAAAAAAGGAACCATAGTACCAAATAAATGAAAGAGTGTAGAATGTCATGTCTAGCACACGTGTGAGTATTTGAAGCATCAGTCCCTATCTCACAACCCCATGGGTATTTGGAGCATCAGTCCTTGTCCCATAAAATATCAAATTCATCCATGTCATTGGTTCTAGAATGCCATGTCTAGAAACTCTATGGGTATTTGGAGCATTAGTCCATGTCCCACAACCCTTTTTCAAAACAAATAACCAATTCAGATATACAACCATATTCAAATGTTTAATCATCTTTATCCTTATATCATAACTCTCACCCATATTCAACTAGATCCACAATTCACAAAGAACCGCATAACCAAACCACCAATTAATTATTTATGCCAAGACATTTATACAACTGCATACGCCTAACAATATGAGACCATGGGATTGGATTTAGACCACCTACCTCGATTTATTGATGGAAGTTAGCCCAACGAGAAACCCCAAAATCCGAGCGGCACAACGTCGTCGATCAAGTTCTGGATCTAAATCCTTAAAACCAAAATTAAGATCAAAGGCATCAAGATCTTTCAAAACTAGATCTAGATCCACAATCCTAGATCTATACCTCAACTCATAGGTTTAGATCCATGGAAACGATGGAAATCTCCCATGAAAAGATCAAGGAAAGATAGAGAAATAAACAAAAGACACAACAAGATGAAATCCACTTACTGGAAGGAGAGCGAATCTTCAATTCAAGCCTTCAATCTCGATGAAAGATGTTCGAATCGCCTTGGAATATCTCCAGGAGGATTTGGAAACACCTATAATGTGTCAAGCCCGAGTAGAGGTCAGAAATATGGAAGTCTTGGGGTTCAGGTGGTTTTAAAAAAGGATTTTCAGAGTTAAAAACCGCACGCATTGTCACGACCCGTCCTCGGGACCCGTGCCATGACTACCCCAAGCCCGCCTTCCATAGGCCAGGGGCTGGTGACTAGAACCAAAGGCGTAAATTCTGATATCAAGGAAGACATTGCCTCTAAGTAAGAAAATAAACACCACAAAGTATGCAAGTAGAAGTAAACACTAAGTAAACTGAGTACAAAGGTAAGTGCTGGAAAGTAAATGGGTCAGAATACAAACCCAACTGAAAGTAAAGTACAACTGAAAAGAGAGTACAATGGCATAAAAGTAAAGTAGTAATACTGAGCCGTCCTCTGGAAATCCTACCTGAAGGGTGGGTACAGATAGTCTCCTCTGCTCCTCGGCTCCAGCCGTCCGCTCCATGTACGTCCCGTCCAGTGATCCACCTCCAAGTACCGTCCAGCTCCATGAGCTCCTACCTCGATCAGTGATGTCCGTCGTCTGCATCCAACACAACGTAGTGCGGGAATAGCCCGTGTAGGGGTGAGTATACGCTACTCAGTAGGGACCCCAAGACCCCCGAAAGTCTCTCAGAATCCACGAAGGATAATCCACAAAGGAAAGATACAATCACGAAGTAACAACCAACTCTACTTAGGTATATGCCCATACATATACCTAAGTCATCAATTCCAGTTTGGCTACAACATCCGAGCCCAAGTTCGATCTAGTCCACATAGGAAAGCACAATCCAATCCACACAGGATAACACAACCCAATCCACACAGGATAACAAAACAATCATATCGAAGATAGGGATTGAAAGTCAAGACTCAGCTCACACAGGTATACTTCTTCGTAAGACGATAGAGATGATCAGATGTAGCCACTGATTCATCTAAGCTGTCGGACCCACATAGGATACAAGACCAGCTAAGATGTTAGACCCACAAAGGATACAAGACCAGCTACTCTGCCGGACCCACGTAGGATACTAGTACAAAGTCAAATACTGCCGGACCCACGTAGGATACAAGAACAATAGTCAAGTACTGCCAGACCCACATAGGATACAAGAATAGTAGTCATCACCATCGAACCCATGGAGGATTCCAGTATGGTCGTCATCGCTGCCAAACCCACAGAGGATCCCAGTACAATCGTCATCGTCGTCGCAGTCACAACCATCTCTAGGGTTCTCGCACACAGCATGCTCGATTCTGGGAGGGTCCGCTCCATGAGCCAAGGGGGTCAATACATCAACTGAAACGAAGTCCGAAGTTGATGTATCCCAAATCTCTGTCTCGTCAAAAGGAACTCAACGTGACAGACGACGCGTCAATCAGATGCCTGGTCTGAGAGTTATTGGATTTTTCGTCCCAGGGTCCCGGTTGATTTTTAAGTCAAAAACAACCCGACCATACTCCAACTACATCCAAACCTCGAGAGGAGTAATCCAAAATAATCTTCTCACTAAGAGGAATACAACAAAGTTGACGGCACGTCAATCGGACGTTCGGAGCTCAAGTTATAAGCGTTTCCGCTCCAAGGGCCCGATTGATTTCGTGTTCGAACCAACCCAGCTGTACCCAAAGTTCTCCAAAACCTTGAGTGTAATATACTGAAACGACCGTCTCGATCCAAGGATCTCTACACTGACGGTGCATCGATAGGAGGTCTGTAGCCCAAGTTACGGGCGTTTGAACTTACCTGTCCGATTTTAGGGGGGTTTGGTCCCAGTCCGACCCGGGTCCGGGTCCGGCCCGGTTGGGAGCGGCCCGGCCCGGATGGCGTGGTCCGGATCGGCGCGGGCGGTCCGGCCCGGTGTGGGCGGTCCGGCCTGGTGCGGGCGGTCCGGCCCGGCACGGCCGGTCCGGTCCCATACGGGCATCCGCTCGCTGAGCGGATGCGGAAGGGGTGGGGGGGGGGGGGGGCTGCCCCCCTTGCTTTTGAAACGGCGACCCCCATGTGGAGGGGCCCGCCCTTTTCCAGCCACCGGAGGTTGACCCCCCGGAATTCCTGGATCCGGCCGACCGTAATGGCCGGCTGGTTGTGCCATGTGGGACCTGTTGGTCTCACCCCCTATAGCACCAGTGGTTCCGGCCACCCTCCTCTGCACCGCTGCGGCCCTTGTCCGACCGGCGTGGCGCGACGGCGCCACGCCCCTCCGCCACGGCCCGCCCCGGTCGCGGCCCTCCATGATGCTCCGACGTGGCGTGATGGCGTCACGCCCTTCCGCCGAGGCCCGACTCCTGCCGCGACCTCTTTCGGTCTCAACGGCGCGGCGTGACGGTGCCACGCTCCTTCGCTGCGGCCCGCACCGGCCGCGGTTCCTTCATTTCCGCGCGGTGCAACGACACCGTGTCGCCTCCGTTCCAATCCATAACGAAGTACAACAACAAGGGGAGGAGGGTTTTCCGTGTTTGTGCAGCCCGACCTCCTCCCTTTAATTTGATAACAAGTGGCTATTTATTTAACGATGAACGCCAGAAATAACCACGAACATAAAAACAAACCCCTACCTCGAAGAAGAATTTGCAGAGGCTTGCGTCGTGGAAGACGACGTCGCGGGGGAAGGCTCCGTATACGATGATGGAGTTCGTCCGAGGAAGAAACGACATTTCCCTTTCTTTGACGTGGGAAGAAGATCGAAAGAGGGCGCGCAATCGTTCTTCAGGAAAGGCATCAGACACCGGCTGCAGAGAGGAGAAGAGACGACACATCGATCTCTCCTTGCGGTGATGGCGTTCTTCGTTGTGGTCTTGGAATTTTTCGCGTTCTCTAACGAAGAAGATTAAGATCCTCAAGACTTTGAGCATTCTCACCCAAAATCCTCACACAACTAAAACAACTCCCAATAAAATAAGGCCTTACTTATTTTATTAACACATGCCATGCGTTTTCAAAACTTCAAAAACTCAAACTGAAAAATTAAATTCATTGAATAGCTTTAATCAACAATTTAATTTGAGGGTTGACATGAAATAAAGAGGGGGAGTGGGTGAGTTACATAATAAAGGGGGGTTTCCAAAATTAAGAGGGGGTTTAGGGAAATTGAAGGGGTGGAGCTCTTGTGGGCCCCACCTCAATAATATCCTACCAAGTGGAGTTAGGATGTAGTGGGTCCCACCCCAACTTCTACACATAGGTTATAATTACTTAGAATAGAAATAAAATTGTAGTGCAAATTTTATTTCACTCTTGAGTTAACCCATTTATTTAACAACACCTCCCGAGCAAACACAACTCCAGAAATGGTCATATTAAGAAAAAACCGGTGTTGCGGTTTCATTGGTGCCCTTAGATTTCAATTCTGAGCACTGATTCAAAAGTTAGGAAACCCGCTCGTTCGTTCACTGAACGTACCTGAGATAAACTTCGGAAATTGATTCCGAGCACACCAGGCCTCAGAATTAGGTGCCGTCAGAAACTGCGTACTTTTAAAATCCCAAAGAATTTAAGAAAAAAATTTTCCTTGAAATTTATAGGTCTTTACACGCATGGTTTCTTGGACAGTGGTACATGGTTTGTCAAACCGTGCACAAACTGTGAGGACCTCACTATCCAGAGATGCACGGTCCACATGGTTTGGTCACACAGTTTGTCAAACCGTTCACAAACTGTGCGTACCTCTCTGTCTAGTTCTACTTGGTTGGAACAGTTTGGTTGCACGGTTTGTCAAACTGTGCGCAAACCGTGCACAACCCACTGCCCTTTTGTTTTACTTAAAAGTTCACCCAAACGTACCCCAAGTCACTACTCCAAAACAGAGATACTCAAAAACATCTAAAGTACCTGAAAATGTGCCTGAGATTGACTCCAAGAAAGGTCGGGATCTTACATTCTCCCCACCTTATAACAGCTCGTCCTCGAGCTGTACTCCCGAACTTCTCTGAGATTCTGAGCTAAAAAGATTAGGCCATTGAGTCCGTATATCTGACTCCCTTTCCCATGTATCTTCTTGAACACATCCATGCTACCATAAAACACGAACTATCAGTACGGTATTTCCCCTCAACACCTTCTCACTGCGATCTAATACACGTATCGAATGTTCCTTAAAGGACACATCTATTTCTAGATCAACATCATCCACATCGATCACATGAGAAGGGTCGGGGTGATACTGTCGTAGTTGTGATACATAGAAAACATCATGCATAACACTATATTTCTGTGTAAGAGCCAATTGGTATGCTACCGGCCCGATTCTCTTTACAACCTCAAAAGGTCCAACAAACCTGGGTGCCAACTTTCCTTGCCTACATATCCTGCGGTGACCCAACCTAGGTGACACCCAAATAAAAACACGATCACCCTCTATAAACTCTAAGGGTCATCTCCATCTATCATCGTATGACTTCTGCCTACTCTGATCCATAGCCATACGTTTTTGAATCAGATGAACCTTCTCTGTCATCTCCTGCACGAGACTCGGTCCCAACAACTCTGACTCACCTACTTCTATCCAGCATAGCAGTGATCTGTAGGGCCTATCATAAAGAGCCTCATATGGTTCCATCTGTATAGTTTCCTGATAACTGTTTTTATAGGAAAACTCCACTAAAGCTAGGTGCTTCTCCCACGAACCACTAAAGTCAAGTACACACGCTCTCAACATATCCACAAGCACCTGTATAGTATTCTCTGACTATCCATCTGTTTACGGATGGAAAGTCATACTCAATAAAACTTGCATACCAAGTGCCTTTTGCAAGACCTTTCATAAGTGTGAAGTAAACCATGAATTGCGATCCAAAACTATAGTTAGTGGCACCATGTGAAATCGAACTATCCTCTATAAAAACAGCTCTCCTAACTGCTCAACTGTAAAAGTTTCCCTTATAGGCAAGAAATGTGCCACTTTTGTCAGCCGATCCACAATGACCCAAATAGCATCATTCTTCCTAAGAGTTTTTGGAAGTCCTATCACGAAGTCCATGGCCACGTCATCCCACTTCCATTCTGGAATGGAAAAAGGTCTTAGTAAACCTCCAGGTCATTGATGCTCCACCTTCACCTGATAACAGGTAAAGCATCGTGTCACAAACCCTGCTATCTCCTTCTTCATGCCTAACCACCAAAACTATTGTCGTAGATTACGATACATTTTGGTCACACCAGGGTGCACTGACCATCTTGAGGCATGAAATTATTGCATGATCTCCTCTCGCATGCTCGTAGGAACAACAACCTGATTCTTCATATAAACCATATCATTCTCATCTATCTTCCAGTCCGAAGGTGTCTCCCCACCTTCAAAGTTTTCCCTCAAGGCCAAGCATTCCGTGTCCTCATATTGCTTGTCCCTAATCCGTCTCAAAAGTGTAGACTCCACTACAATCGACACGAGTGCCATTTCCTCCTGTCTCTCCTAAACCACAACGTGAATTTCAGCTATCAATGACATCATCCTCCACTCGGCACTAGATTTCTAAACAATCTGAGTCTGAGTCTTCCTACTCAAAGCACCAGCCACATCGTTTCCTTTTCCAGGTGTATATAACATCTCAAAATCAAAAGACTACATATACTCAACCCACATCCACTGTCAAAGATTAAAATCGCACTAAGAAAAGATATACTTCAAGCTCTTGTGGTCTGTATCAACTGTAAACCTTTCACCCAAAAGGTAGTGTCACCAACACTTAAAAGCATAAACCACCGCTACCAAATCAAGGTCATGCATTGGGTAATTCCTTTCATGCAGCCTCAGCTGTCGAGACCTATAGGCCACAAATTTATCTCTTTACATCAACACTGCTCCGAGTCCTATCCCAGAAGCATCACAATACACCATGTACTCTTCGCCTGACTTAGGTAGAGCCAAAATTGGTGCAGACGCCAAATGCTTCTTTAACTCCTTAAAAGATGTCTCGCAAGCCTCTGATCATTCAAACTTTATTCCCTTTTTTGTCAATTACAAAAGTGGTGTTTCCAAACGAGAAAAGTCTTGGATAAATCTATTTTAATATCTAGCTAACCCTAAAAAGCTTTGGATATTGAAAATATTCTTGGGATGTTCCCAAGAAACCACTACCCAAACCTTCTATGAATCCACTAAAACACAATTCTTTGAGATAGTGTGTCCCAAGAAGTGTACCTGATCAATCCAAAATTGACACTTAGATAGCTTGGAGTATAGCTGATTCTCTCTCAGTGTACTCAGGACGATGTCAAGATGTTGGGATTGATCTTCATGAGTCTTGGAGTACACCAAGATGTTCTCCACAAATACCACCACAAACTGATCCAGGTACGGATGGAAGATCCTATTCATCATGGCCATAAACATAGCTAGTGTGTTTGTTAACCCAAAAGGCATTACAAAAAACTCATAAAGTCCATACCTACTCCTGAAAGCAGTCCTCGGTATATCAGAAGTCCAAACTCTCAACTAATGATACCTTGATCTTAATTCGATCTTTGAGAAAACATAGGCTCCCTTCAACTGGTCAAACAGATCATCAATACACAGTAGAGGATATCGGTTATTTACAATCATCTTGTTCAACCTCTGATAATCGACACACAAACGTAAACTCCCATCAGCCTTCTTTGCAAACAGTACAGGCGATCCCCATGGTGATGTACTTGGATGAATAAATCCTTTATCCTTTAAGTCTTCCAATTGAGATTTGAGTTCTTGAAGCTCCGTCGGTGCCATTCTATATGATGGAATAGATACTGGCTCAAATCCTGGCATGAGATCAATAGTAAATTCAATATCTCTCTTAGGTGGAAGCCCTGAGAAGTCTTCCGGGAATACATCCTGAAATAAATCAACCACTGGTGGAAGGACATCTTGACTAACACCTTCGTCATCCAGTAAAAGACTAGAAACTTGGTCTGTGAGCTCTCCCAGTTGCTGAGTAATCGGCCCTGCTCGACCTGCCTGCATATCCCACTCCCCATAGTGAATGTAATGGTCACCCACATGCGACATAAATGTCACCCTCTAACGATAACAATCAATGTGGGCTCGGTATGTGGCTAAACAGCCCATACCTAGGATTAGGTCAAAGCCTGTCATATTAAGGATATAGAGATCCCATAGAGTACGGTATTCCCCGATCTCAAGAGAACATCCCTTGCACATATAGATGTCTCTCGACTGTACCCCCAAAGGTGTGACTATCGTTATAGCCCCGCTCAAAAAATCCACTTCCAAACTCAAACCATTAACAAGATTTGTAGATATAAAGGAATGAGAGGCACCAGTATCAAATAAGGCATTATCTAAAGTAGAATACACAAGAATAGTACCTCTCATTGTCGATGGTCCAACCTTGCTGTCCACAAGTGTAGGTTGTACTGCATGCAACTGTGCTGCTCCTCTCCCCTGTCGTGCCATCTGACTCCCCTGACTTGTACCACTCTGCTGATATGGGCGTTGCTGCCCAAGAGCACCACATCTATCACCCTTACCACCTCGGCCAGTAGAACTCTAACTTTGGGACTGAAAGGGTGCAGAGGATCCCCTTCCCACACTCTGACTCTGTTTAGATAATCCATCACCACCTGACTCCTTTGGGTTCCTATAGAACTTCTGGAGATTTCCCATCCTACCACATGATCTGCATTCAACAGGATGTCACAAACATTGATTACAATAATGTCCCGAACTTCCACACTGGTGGAAAAACACTCTGGTAAGGTCCTGTGTAACCGACCCCTCTGTTAGGTTACTCTGTCCCCCACCTCCATGGTTGACATTATCATAATGTCGCTTCCTGCTCTCCAAAGTCTCACCACCTGACCATCCAATAAATTTTTTTTTCTACTACTCGAAGCCTCCTTCAGGTTCCCCTCAGAGATGAGAGCCTAATTTACCACTTCTAAAAACTTCTTCAGCCTGAAAATATTCACTTGAGACTTAATTTCACATTTAAGTCCATCCTGAAATCATCTTGCTGAAGTGGCCTCGTCTGCTACCAATGCTAGAGAAAAACATTATAGGTCTGTAAAGCATCCAGTATAGTCCATTACAGACATATTCTGTAACACCCCAAGATTTTATGAGAAATATTATTTTTAATTTATTTGATGTCTTGTGTTGTACGCTACACCAAGATTATATTGCACTATACACAACACCGTATTAGATTGTAGTATATGCAACACTATTCTTGGCTTGCGTTACATGCAATAGAAACCTTCCTCAATAGCTTGCGTTGTATGCAATACCGAGTTTCACTAAACAACGATATGTTAATAAAATATTATATAAACTAGCCATTATGAATAGTAATACCCAATTTTTGAAATTTTATAAATTTTATCATTAAAAATGGACTTCATTTTTGGATTCTGAATATCGAAATTATCCTAGGGTGAATTTTTGGTATTTTTCTGAAAACTTTCAATTTTTGATGAATAGTGAAAACACTGAGTTATTGGTTAAAACCGACTTTTTATTTAAATAATAATTTATTTTATTTAAATTTATTTTAGGTCAAAATAGATACATAATACCTATATAAGTTCAATTTAATTTATTGGAGTCATTTTATAACAATTTTAGATATATAAAAATTTTATTGAACTTTTTACCCTCTTTTACCTAGCTCCTAGGAGCATTTGCAAATTTACACAAAACTTAATTTTACCACTTTTGTGAGTTGAATTTAAAAAATACAAGAGACATGATTGATATCAGTAAGTAAAATGTGGTTCAATGAGATAAAAATAATTTTCGGTGAATAGTAACTTTTAACTTTTATTTACCATGGTTAAAAGTAAATAAGGTAATTAAGGGTAAAAATGATATTATTATTACCCTAAAACATGTCCTAATTCTATTGGATAAATTTAATTCGACCAAAAACAATGTTAGGAATAAAATATTACCCTTTAGGTCCACTTGGATTAGATTAGGACATTTATTATTATTTTATTTAAAGAAGAGTTAAAATAGTTAAAATCAAAGTTTAATAACTAAGAATTTTTAATATAGGGTAATACATAAGATAAATTCGACTATAAATATTCATTAGAAAGATAAAAATATTTCCTACATAATGGTATTTTATTTATATTTTTTAGACATTAAATAATTTAATTTATTTATGACACAATGATGATGCAGTAATTACCTTATTAATGAAATATTAACATAATTGATATTATAAATACCAAAATAAATGTAATTTCAGACTTTTTATGAATTAAAATAATTTTCTAGGTTAATATAAAATATTAGGGTTGGTTAGATGAATTTTTTTGAAGTAATAATGCTGTTATGAATTTAGAAAAAACAAAATACCAAATAGTGTTAAAATTGACATAAAAGAGTTTTTAAAACAAATATTATATTATTAATTAATATAACGGTATAAAAAATCTAATGTTCGGAAAAAATAATTATATAATAATATATATGACATTAATGAACCAATTGGGGTTCTATTGGCAGTTTATAGTAAGTTTATTAACCATATAGTGTAAGAATACAAGAAGATACGGTAAGAGTTAAATTATTTAACTTAGAGTTAAATATAAATGATAAGGTTAAAATGGTAACCTAAACTTTTATAAAACCTATTGGTTGAGAGTATTTCGACCCATACCCACCCTAGCCTCAAAATAAGTCACTGTAAAGCCATTATAAACTGAATATAAATTTATTATAAAATAATATTTTAAGTTTTTTCTAAGGTGCCCTTCACCCCTCTTATAAAAGGGCACTCCCCCTTCTCTCTAATTAACACCTCAAAAGCCATTTGGATCGGCCAAAACCTACCCACATACCCTCTAAACTATCCTACCTTTATCCTAGAGGACTTCCTTTAGTCATAAATCCAACCTAAGTAGCCCTTTTGATCAAATCAAAAGGAAGAACCCGAAGAAGAGGTAAATATCTCACCACCTATTTCGAGTTCCTTTCTTATTTTACTTCCTCCTTCTTTGTTGTTTCCATTATAAAATAGTAAATCCAATATCTTCTATATATTTTTATGTTATTATAAAAATTTTACAACCATATTAGTTATTTTATCCATCCTATGAATTAAAAAGTCACCACACGTGCGTACGTATGACTTACCGTCTCCATGTCGTGGTGTAGTTTGTTATTCAAACATTTCATCATTTGAATGGGTACAATAATGAGTATAAATAATATAAATAATAAATATAACATTATTATGATTCTGTATATATTATATACCATCCAATTATATACTATTTTAATATCAAAAGAATGATATTGTCGCTCGTGCGTACGTACGGACTACCGTCTCCACGAACGTGATGAGATTCATTTTCCATGATTAACCATTAAAGTATGATTATAAAGTATATATAATCAATAATAATGAAATATATTAAATAATAATGATAATTTATTTATGTACATATATGTTTCATTTACTTAATTCCATTCAATTCAATAAGGAAACGAAAACAGCGTTCATGCGTACGTACGGCCTACCGTCTCCATGAATGGTGTATTTCATTACATTTATCGATCTATCATATATATTTATATGATGAATATATATTATATATAAATATTGTTTTAAATTATTTAATTAATTAAATCAGTATATAAGTAATAATATCAAGAACAACAAGTCGAAACACGTACGATAAATGAAACGATTTTACCCAAAACGCTGCTTTAACATGGAATTTACAAAAGAACAGGTGATGTAAAGTCATAAGTGAATCATATATGATATCATAAATATTATTATGGTTATGTTACAAGTTAATAATATGTTTAAACCCACTATACAAGAGTCTCATACAAATATGGAAGAAATTGGACATAAGGTAAGGGATAATTTTTCAAATCTCATTTTTATCCGAGATTGATTATATGTAAGTATTTACTAGGGTTATATTTTTCATCCATGTCCATAAAAATGTTTTTCATAAGTGTTTAATATTCTTCCATGTATGTTTAAAGTCATGTTTACCCCTATTTTACTTTTACATTGTGTTATGGAAGGAATCTTTCTTTTGTTTACCATACACGGAACTTTTTGACTTTTCCGGCAAAAGTACGAGGATAATGTTTTTTAACTTATACGACATTAATGGATTTTTACTGTTTCATAATGCCTAATTTTCATTAAGTTTACTCTACAATATTTCATGATTATTTTCAACAAAATCCTTTTCTTTTAAAATTGAATGGAATTTTTTGAAAAGAAAATGATTTTGAAGAAGAAAGGATATTTTCCTCAAGAATTCATTTCAAGTGTTTTGTCAAAACTATTTTCCATTTAAGATGACATTATTTAGTATGATTATGTTTCAAGTATAATGTCTCTATTATTTACATGGTTTTATTCTTCTTATTATGAAATTATATCCATTTGTTTTATATGGATTACGTTATGATGGGATGGTGTTTATGAAACCCATTTTATTCTTTAGGTTATGATGAATGATTTATGTTTATTTTGTGGCAAAAGTAAGAATGATTTCATTATGAGATGGGTGGGACCTATATCTCCCTCCAATGCATTGGGTAAAGATTTATATCTCATGAGATAGACATGGATGGAATGAAAAGTGAATCCGGTTCAGTAATACAGGGCTGGAACGACAAGTAAACCCGGTTCAGTAATGGACTTTGTCCACTATGATGGTCTTGGAAGCAATGCCTTGGCTACTATGGAAATCGTAAAATGTGATTAATCCTTACCAAAATTACATGTTTTATTCCCATGATATTTTATCATGATTAATGTTCCTTTATGATCTATGCCTTAAGTACTTCCATGATTTATTTCACAACTCAAGATCTTGATGTTTAAAATTTATGTTCATGTTTTTATGTTCAAATGTATATGGTTTGTTTTATTTTCTCCGTGATTGCCCTTACTGAGCATTTGAGCTCACCCTTTTTATGTTTTTTCCCCAGGATATGAAGAAAGGTTTAGGTAAGAAAAAAATGGAAGATCTTTATGGGAGATATTGAAGATCTTTCACCGTGATTAGAAGATTATGTTCCAAGTTTCCAAAGACACTAAACTATTACGGTCCTTGGGTGTCTTTTTTTGTTATGTATTAATTACTCTGAAAAAGTAATGTAATGTCCATGTACATCAAGTGTGGGTCTCTACAGTTGGTATCAGAGCAAAGGTTTAGTTAACCTTTGGAAACTAGGATGCAAAAACTTTAGTGAAATCACTAGAGATATTTCTAAGGTATGTCTAGGGATGTATCTATGGTTAAGTATAAGTATAGGTTATAGTCCTAGAATTATGGTAAATATATTAGAATTAAACTTAAGATTTTATATATTGAAGGTACTCTCCCTTTATTATATTATTTTCCTAGCATGATTTTTGCCTCTCACACTATTCTTTTTGGGTTTTAGATGATGGTTGGAACCCGAAGGAACCGTGTTGATCAATGTAATGGACAATTTAATGATTTTCCTCCTGGACAAACCAATGTTATGGGAGATGGAGTGAAAAATCTTATTTCTATACTTACACAAGCTATGAATCATTCTGGACTTCCAAATGAGCAGAGAAAGGAACAATATTCTATTGAGTCCTTCATGAGGAAACATCCACCTTCTTTTAGTGGGTCTTCTGATCCACTTATTGCTGAACAATGGATTAGTACCATTGAAAAGATATTTTCGATACTTCACTGTTCTGAGAATGAAAAATTCATTTTGGATGTTTACCGGTTAGAAGGTGAAGCAGACCAGTGCTAGAATCTAGTTAAAAATACAAGTCCCCAAGATGAAATTGAATCCATGGAATGGGACGAGTTCAAGAACTTGTTTTTCAATAAGTACTTCCCTCATATTCTTCGAAAAAAGATGGAAAAGGAGTTACTTGAGCTTAAGCAAAAGGATGATGAATCTGTTGGTATATACGAGGTGAATTTTACAAGGATTGTAAGGTATGAATCTGGCTTTATCATCCAACCTAAAAGTAAAGTTGATCTATTCTTCAGTGGCTTAAAACCAAGTCTTCGAAGAGCATTAACTATAAGAGACTTCAGTAGCTATGAAGAAATTGTGCGTTGTGCTATCAAGGTATAATTGGAAGTTGGTGTAACATATCCATCTCATGGTTTTGACAAGAAACGAAAGATAGAGTTCAAGGAAAAATCTCAAAACTATGGTGAACAGAAGAAAAATGTTTCGTTATGCTCAAAGTGTGGAAAGAAGCATGGTGGAAATTGTCTTATAGGAACTAGAAAATGTTTTAAGTGTGGAAAAGAAGGTCATCGATCAACTGAGTGCCAAAGTAATGGAAAAAATGTAGCTAATGATGTGAATAGAGAAAAGAATATAGAAAACGCTCCACCAACACTTCAATGCTTCAAGTGCAAGGAAATGGGGCATTATGCTAATCAATGCCCTAATCCAAGTGTTAATGATGATCGACGTGAGAAACCTCTTAAGGCAAAGGACAAAGGGAAGTCACACGCGATCACTATTTGTGATGTTGAGTATGACAATGATGTGGTGGAATGATTAAGTGTTTATGTAATGGGATTTCAAAATAGTATCATGGAATCTCATTTTTAGTATCGTGGAATATTGGAATATCTATGTATTGGTTTATTGTGGTTTTCAATAATTGTATGGTACCAGTAACCATGAAAAGTGATTGAAATATTTTTGGAAAGAAGATGATATGCACATAATGAAGGGATAAGGAGAAAATAATATGTTTTATAGTATTCATGAGCTCATTACTGATATAAGGACAAAGTGATATCATGGTTTGATTATATAGATTTTTTGGAATTTTGGTATGTGGAAAGAGTTAACTTTTGACAACATTCATGTTTTCACTAAAGTTCAATGGGTATTCATTTTTTCAAGAGAATACATGATTAAGGTATTCACATGTTTGGAATGTGACCAAAAATAAGATATATCTTATGATATATGGGGGACAAATAAAGGAATTCACATGCTTGGTAGATGACATTTCTAGTAATCAGACAGAAATATTTTTGATAATCCTAAAGGTTGGAATGGATTAATTTAGACATCATATAGTATTGCTTAAGGCTATAACTTTTTGATTTTATTTCTGAAATGTTATAATAGTATAGTTTTATAAAAATGACAACCTGTAGGATGGGCGACAACCCGTCACGTCGGACAAGGATGTGGGAATCGAACCCACAACCGAAGTGAGACAGACATTTATCGCCTACCAATGGCCTACAGGAAGTCCCTGGTTAGTAGAAATTAGTTTTATTTTATTAAGTGGTATGATAGATAAATTATAAGTTTATTTTTGGAATCATATACACCATAGATTGACTTATGTATATTTAATAATTTGTGCTAAAATTTTTGTGATAAAGAGAGATGGAATGACCTATCATTCTATTGCATGATCTGCTAACACTTAATGAATGAAAAATTCAACTTTATTTCTTTAGGATATGAAGTGGAAATTGTTCAAGGAATGACCAACGGTGAGATTGTACCAAAATCAATTAAGTATTTCTTCTAATTAATTTTTTTTCAGCTTTAGGGAAATGATATTGAAAACCAAAAACGTTGTCCTAGATGGTACCTTAGATCATCAAAAATTTATGGCTTTGTGATTGTTGTATTTTTCATATCCATGTTCTCTACCACTCTCCATAAAAACTTGATGGTTAGACTTCTCTTCCATATCCAAATTTTCACCTATGTTCTTCTATGTGGAAACCTAGTGATGAGTTAATTTGGGTAACTGTTACATTTATTTTTTAAAATTAAGTTTTAGTATTCCTTTTTATGTTGTGGATTTCTATGAATGAAACTTTCAAGTAGTAAACCATTTATAACCCCGATGAATTTCGAGGGCAGAATTAATTTTAAGCGGGGTAGAATGTAACACCCTGAGATTTTTTGAGAAATATTATTTTTAATTTCTTTGATGTCTTGTGTTGTACGCTACACCAAGATTATCTTACGCTATACGCAACACCGTATTAGCTTGTAGTATATTAAACACTATTCTTGTCTTGTGTTACATGAAAGAGAAACCTTCCTTGATAGCTTTCATTGTACGTAATACCGAGTTTCACTAAACAACGATATGTTATTAAAATATTATATAAAATAGCCGTTATGAATAGTAATACCCAATTTTTGAAATTTTATAAATTTTATCTTTCAAAATGGACTTCATTTTTGGATTCGGAATATCGAAATTATCCTAGGGTGAATTCTTGGTATTTTTCTGAAAACTTTCAATTTTTAATGAATAGTGAAAACATTGAGTTATTGGTTAAAACCAACTTTTTATTTAAATAATCATTTATTTTATTTAAATTTATTTTAGGTAAAAATAAATACATAATACCTATATAAGTTCAATGTATTTCATTGGAGTCATTTTATAATAATTTTAGATATATAAAAATTTTATTGAACTTTTTACCGTCTTTTACCCACCTCCTAGGAACATTTACAAATTTACATAAAACTTAATTTTAGCGCTTCTGTGAGTTGAATTTCAAAAATCCGAGAGACACGGTTGATATCAGTAAGTAAAATATGGTTCAATGAGATGAAAATAATTTTTGGTGAATAGTAACTTTTAACTTTTATATACCACGGTTAAAAGTAAATAGGGTAATTAAGGGTAAAAATGATATTATTATTACCCTAACACATGTCCTAATTCTATTGGATAAGTGTAATTAGACCAAAAAAAAACCTTAGGAATAAAATATTACCCTTTAGGTCCACTTGGATTAGATTAAGACATTTATTATTATTTTATTTAAAGAAGAGTTAAAATAGTTAAAATCAAAGTTTAATAACTAAAATTTTTTTAATATAGGGTTATACATAAGATAAATTAGACTATAAATATTAATTAGAAATATAATAAGATTTCCTACATAATGGTATTTTATTTATATTTTTTATACATTAAATAATTTAATTTATTTATGATACAATGATGATGCGATAATTACCTTATTAATGAAATATTAACATAATTGATATTATAAATACCCAAATAAATGTAATTTGAGAATTTTTATGAATTAAACTAATTTTATAGATTAATATAACATATTAGGGTTGGTTAGATGAATTTTTTTCTAAGTAATAATGCTGTTATGAATTTAGAAAAAACAAAATAGTAAATAGTGTCAAAATTGACATAAAAGAGTTTTTAAAATAAATATTATATTATTAATTTATATAATGGTCCTAAAAATATAAGGTTAGTAAAAAAGACTTATATAATAATATATATGACATTAATGAACCAATTGTGGTTTGATTGGCAGTTTATAGTATGTTTATTAACCATATAGTGTAAGAATACAAGAAGACACAGTAAAAGTTAAATTATTTAACTTAGAGTTAAATCTAAATGATAAGGTTAAAATGGTAACATAAACTTGTCTAAAACCTACTGGTTGAAAGGATTTCGACCCATACCCACCCTAGACTTAAAATAAGTCACTTTATATCCATTATAAACCGAATATGAATATATTATAAAATAATATTTCAAGTTTTTTCTATGGTGCCCCTCACCCCTCTTATAAAAGGGAACTCCCCATTCTCTCTAATTCACACCCCCAAAGCCATTTGTCTCGGAAAAAACCTACCCAAATACCCTTTCAACTGTACTCCCTTTATCCTAGATTCCTTACTTTATTCCTAAATCCAACCTAAGGAGCCCTTTTGATCAAATAAAAAGGAAGAACCCAAAGAAGAGGTAAATATCTCACCACCTATTTCAAGTTCCTTTCTTCTTCCACTTCCTACTTCTTTGTTGTTTACATTATAAAATAATAACTCCAGTATCTTATATATACTTTTATGTTATTATAAAAAATTTACAACCATATTAGTTATTTTATCCATCCTATGAATGAAAAAGTCACCACACGTGCGTACGTACGGCTTACCGTCTCCACGTCGTGGTGTAGTTTGTTATTCAAACATTTCATCATTTGGATGGGTATAATAATGAGTATAAATGATATAAATAATAAATATAACATTATGATGATTCTTTATATATGATATACCATACAATTATATGCGATTTTAATATCAAAAGAATGATATTGTCGCTCGTGCGTACGTATGGACTACCGTCTCCACGAACGTGATGAGATTCATTTTCCATGATTAACCATTCAAGTATGATTATAAAATATATATAATCAATAATAATGAAAGATATTAAATAATAATGATATTGGATTTATTTACATATATGTTTCATTTACTTAATTCCATTCAATTCAATAAGGAAACGAAAACAACATTCATGCGTACGTACGACCTACCGTCTCCATGAGCAGTGTATTTCATTCCATTTATCGATCTATCATATATATTTATATACTGAATATATATTATATATAAATCATGTTTTACATTCTGAAATTAAGTAAATCAGGATATAAGTAATAATATCAAGAACAACAAGTCAAAACACGTACGATAAATAGAATGATTTTACCCAAAACGCTGCTTTAACATGGAATT
Source organism: Viscum album (assembly GCA_963277665.1). Taxonomy (NCBI): domain Eukaryota; kingdom Viridiplantae; phylum Streptophyta; class Magnoliopsida; order Santalales; family Viscaceae; genus Viscum; species Viscum album. The sequence goes on from OY728132.1 coordinate 499,135,130, forward strand.
TACAAAAGAATGGGTAATGTAAAGTCATAAGTGAATCATATATGATAACGTAAATATTATTATGGTTATTTTACAAGTTAATAATATGTTTAAACCCACTATACAGGAGTCTCAGACACATACGGAAGAAATTGGACATAAGGTAAGGGATAATTTTTCAAATCCCATTTTTATCTGAGATTTCTTATACGTAAGTATTTACTGGGGTTATATTTTTCATCCATGTCCATAAAAATGTTTTTCATAAGTGTTTAATATTCTTCCATGTATTTTTAAAGTCATGTTTACCCCTATTTTACTTTTTCTTTGTTTTATGGAAGGAATCTTTCTTTTGTTTACCATACGAGGAACTTTTTGACTTTTCCAGAAAAAGTACGAGGATAATGTTTTTTAACTTATACGGTATGAATAGATTTTTATGGTTTCATAACGCCTAATTTTCATGAATATTCCTCTACAATATTTCATGATTATTTTCAAAAAAATCATTTTATTTTAAAATTGAATGGCATTTTGTGAAAATAAAATGATTTTGAAGAAGAAAGGATATTTTCCTCAAGAATTCATTTCAAGTGTTTTGTCAAAACTATTTTTCCATATAAGATGAAATTATTTAGTATGATTATGTTTCAAGTATAATGTCTATATTATTTACGTGGTCTGATTCTTCTTATGATGAAATGATATCCATTTGTTTTATATGGATTACGTTATGATGGGATGATGTTTATGAAACCCATTTTATTCTTTGGGTTATGATGAATGATTTATGTTTATTTTGTGGCACAAGTAAGAATGATTTCATTATGAGATGGGTGGGATCTAAATCTCCCTCCAATTCATTGGGTAAAGATTTATATCTCATGAGATAAACATGGCTGGAATGATAAGTGAATCCGGTTCAGTAATACAGGGCTGGAACCACAAGTAAACCCGGTTCAGTAATGGACTTTGTCCACTATGATAGCCTTGGCAACAATGGATTGGATACTATGGAAATCATAACATGTGCTTAATGGTTTCCACAATTGCATGTTTTATTCCCATGATATTTTATCATGATTAATGTTCCTTTATGATCTATGCCTTACGTATTTCCATGATTTATTTCACAACTGAATATCTTGATGTTTAAACTTTATGTTCATGTTTTTATGTTCAAATGTATATGGTTTGTTTTATTTTCTCCATGCTTTCCCTTAATGAGCATTTGAGCTCACCATTTTTATGTTTTTTTATGAGGATATAAAGAAAGGTTTTAGGTAAGAAAAAAAGGGAAGATCTTTATGGGAGATGTTGAAGATCTTTCACCATGATTAGAAGATTATGTTCTGAGTTTCCAAAGACACTAAACTATTACAATCCTTTGGTGTCTGTTTTTGTTATGTATTAAGTATTCCGCAAAAGTAATGTAATGTCTATGTACGTCAAGTTTGGGTCTCTACATATTACCTTTATTTATCCTCATGAACTCATCCACTTTCTCCTATCTGAGCATCTCTGGATAGAAGTGCTCAAAGAACTTCTCCTGAAATTCCTTCCACTCTATAGCTTCCAGCTACCCATTCCGAGTCTGGATGTCCCACCAACATTTCACTTGACCACCTAACATGTAAGCTTCTAACTTGAATCTCTTCTCAACAGGTGTCTCCAGGTGGTCAAGTATAGTCTGGGTAGATTCAAACCAGAACTCAGCTTTCTCTAGACCACCCTCTCCAGTAAAAGTCGGCGGGTGCTGTAACTCAAACTCCCTCGTAAGATCAGACTTACTTTTCACAACCCACCCTATGTCTCTTTCCATCATTTTCATGAAACGGGTGAGGTTATCTCGAAACTTTTTCTCCACTTCTTCAGTTGGTACTATTGGTGCCTCAGGTTCACCCATTGGAGGACCATTTCTAACTATACCCTCCGCTCATCCTCTCAACAAGCGTCATGGAGGCATAATTCTACAAATCCAAACATGAATCTTAGAAAACAGTTCACAATGTTATCAAAATTACACACAACCAAATTATCCATATAACTTCACAGTTATTTATTTCAATTACAAAATTAGACACCATTTTCATTTTGAATTTCACAATCAAGGAAAAGAAATAGTTTAAGTTCAATAATCTATCCATAATAAAATTTCCCATGTGTGCCTAACATGATGCATGCCACAATAATCCTAAGTTCCTAGAATTATGCATGTAGACAAGACACTCATGCTATTCTGGGATATGAATCAACAATCAAAAAATTCCATGAATAATAATCACATCACACAACAAGTGCATCACCCAAGGTGAAATAATATTCAACTGTAACGAAAAACAACAATAATAGCAATCCCACCTTGAGTACTTGAGTTTTCCCCTGTACATGGGTTTTAAACTCCCATGCACGAGCTCATTATCAATCCCTGACTTTACCTAATATCCTGTCTACCTTCCCCAAATAGTAATAATAAAAGATGAAGAAAGAAAACCTCATTTGATAGGACCTGATAAGTGTTTCTAGTGTGGTCAGTTTGATCATAGAATTCATGATCTTAAAGAAAAGAGCCATGATAAACCAAAAAATTGGGTAAAAAATAGCCATCCAATAGTGATGTGTTTTAGTTATAATGAGTTGGGTCATTATTCTAATGTGTGGACAAATATTATTATTCAATATTTAAGTCATCATGTTCAGAAACAAAAAGGTGTGGGAAAATATTTTTCTACCACTACAGTTGATGTTGGGAATTCTGGTGAAGTGATGGAATATCCAACGAGCTTGGTATTTTTTGAAGTTTAACCCTAACTTCAAGGTTTTAGAAACTCCTTCTAAGGTTTTAAGTGATGTGATAATAAATTTATTAAGGACTTTTTTGGAGATGTTTAGTTGGGTTTATGTTTATGTAAGGATTTAGTTTAATGAGAAGTATGCCTTTAATTTTGAACATTAGAAATTAATATATTATATCATCACATGAAAGTTAGAATTATCTTAATATGTGATAACCATTTTGGTTTTGGTTAATATCTAAATATAGTAGGAATATAATGTTATCTTTTTGAGTATTATGTGATCTGTTAGACATCAATTCTCATGATCCAAGCATGAAAAGTAATCTTGAATACTCATTGTTTGGAGAAAAAGATGACACTATGGTGGAAACTAATTAATGGATAGAATTATTCTCATCAAGTAAGTATATTTTCATATTATCTTAGTATATATAGTGAAAAATCAATTAACATTAGAAAAATGATCTTGAAGAAAGAAAATGTTATCCTATTACCATCTTTTCTGATGATATCAATGGCCTTTTCTACACCTATTCATCTTGTGATTTTTTCATCACTGAATTCCTCTTGACCATGTTATCTATCACTAACTATTAGTCCATTATAATTATTTTCCCTTCCAAATCTATCTTTTAATTTCCCACCAATGTTATCCCCATGTGGAATCCTAGTTATGCGTAACTTCTAGTGACCGTTATGTTTCAAACTTCCCCTTTTTAAGAGGATGTTTTATTAACCATTTGTATGATGTGAGTTTCAATAATGGAATTATATAAATGTTAATCATTTGATAACCAAGATGAATTTTAAGGGAGAAATTCTTTTTAAGGGGGTGGGATGTGACATCCCGAGATTTTTATGAATACCTTCTTTCAAATTAATTTAAATTATTTAATAGATTGTGTTATACAAAATGCACCATTTAGCTTGAATCATATGAAAAATTATGTTTATATTTAATTTCACATAACATTGAGTTTATTTTATAACTCGTGTTACATGTAAGATCCATTTATATAGAACAATAATATACTTTATTATTATTATTATTATTTAATACGAATTTTTTGCCTCCTTTTAATGGAATACTTTATATAAATCTAAATTTTTACACTTTAATAAATTTTATATGAAAAAATAAACTTTATTATTGAAATATTAATATAAAAATTTACTTTGGGTAATTTTTTGGCATTTTTATGAGAAGTTTCATTTTTTGATGAATAGTGAAAGACAATGCACTTTAATTGAAAGACAATTTTTCATATAATTTATTTATATAGTTAAATTATATTTTAAATTGGTTTTAAAGTAAAATTAGTTCAATTATACATCAATAAATACAATTTAGGTCAATGGATTCAATTTTACCTTGAAATTAGATATAAAAATATTTCAAACTTTTGAACTTTTCTTCTTAAAAACCTGTTATCTCACAGCGTATGCATGATTAATTTTAAAATAATTTTAGCAACTGATGTGAATTGAATTTTAAAAAATGAATATAATTATTTTGAATCAGTATGATATTTTTGGTCCAATAAGATCAAATTAATTTTTGACCAAAATTATTAGATAAAAAAGTTAAAATTAATTATAGTGATTAAGGTAAGAACACACTTAATGATTAAAATTAGATTATAAGGTGTATAAATGACCCAAAACTTGTACAAAACATATTTTTAGGAAATATTTCAACCATAAAAATATTATTATATATTTTTATGAGTTATTGGGATACTATTCCATGAAAGTAACCTATATACTAAGTTATGTAACGAAAAGGACAAAAAGGAACCTTCCTTGCCTTTAACACTTATAAAGATTTAGATAAGGGAATAAGCTACATAGGTTTGGTTTTAAATATTATTTTGGAATATAAATGAGTTATTTTTATCATAATAATTTTTATTTAATTTTTATATAATATATAATTACTTTTAATTCTTAAGAAATTATAATGAATGGATTATTTAGTTAATAACTAAATAAAATAAATTATATTTTATTAAATGATTCAAAATTACTAAAAATATAATGTTATAAAAAGTGTTTTTTAATTGATGATAAATATAAAATATTCTCTATTAATGATCCAATTGATATTTTATAATGAACATATTGACCCATAAATAGTAAAAACTTTGTTAGTGCAGTTAGGGTTAAAACAATGTTTTTGTGCGTTACATGCGTTTATGTTAAAATTAATATCCAAAAAATATAGTATTTTTATTTTATTAATCAGATGTCATATTTTAGAATAATTGGGTCTAAATTTTCTAATAATTCTTACTTTAATTTATTCTTAATGGATGAATTAAATAGTTCAGAAAACATGCAACCTAAATAAAAAACCAAAATGAAAAACAAATAAGGAAACTTAAAGACTAAGGAATAAATAATAAAAATGATTATATTTTTGTGTTTTGTGAGTTTTTATAGACCATAATTTCCATTTAATCCATTATTTTTCATTTTATAATCACATGAGATAAGGTAAACCTCCCAATAGTGTTTACTTTTGATATTTACAAGAATGACACTCCTCCTCCACTATAAAAAGTCATTCACTATTATCCTCTATTCACACCTCTCAAGACTTTTGTATTGTCCAAAACCTACCAAAATAATATCCCAAGATATCTAACCTAAACCTATAAGACTCACTTTGGGAAAAAATCTAGCCAAGTAATTCCTTTGGTGCAAACCAAAAGGAGTTACCCAAAAAACAGGTAACATTCTTCAACAATCACCATTGTTTTATTTCTTTATAAAACCATTCAATTATTCTTATTCTATGATTATATAATAACATCAGTATACTAAATATACTTATATGTTGCTGTTTTAAAGTTTATACCTACACCTACACACACTTCCATAAAATGGGTAACAAAATTAGTGTTTATGTGTACAACAAACCACCGCCTCACAAAATAATGTCATTCATTTTTTTACCACCTCTCATGGTTGGGAATTTTGATGAAAAAATATTTTTATATGATATATATATAATATTTTTGTTTTCTTTATACTTCTATAATTTTTATATAACACATAACTTCATGATTTCTATTTTTTGGAAATATGATAACATCTTTTGTGGACGTGTGGACTACCACCTCCTCAAAGTGATGTGACACATTAACACATTACATGGAATTCATTAAGGATGGTTTTAATTAAAAATATATGAAATACATGAAGTATATATTATATTCATGAAATAATTATATTTTTATAAATATAATGTATCTTTTTCTTCATTACCCTTTTCACACACTAAAAAAGTGATAACGTCATTCTTGGACGTGTGGACTACCGCCTCCTCAACATGATGTGATTATTTTTACATCCCAATAATTATATATATAATTATATATTATTAAATAATATGGTATTTATTATATAATTATCATTCTGGAAAGATAAATGTTACTTACATTATTTCTATAATGATCATTAAAAAATGGAAACATTACTCATGCGTACGTACAATCCACCATCTCCATGATTGTAACGTTGGTTCATTTTTCATAACCATCATTACTGATTGGTTTTAAAAGTATAATTGATGTATAAATATGATAATTATTTCATGATTTTTATCATGGATATTTTTATATAATGACTCATTGACCATAGACAACCAACCTTAGTCGTTTTGACACATAAACTGAATATGGTCAAAACACTCGATGAAAAATTAATTGATTAAGTAGTTGTATACAAAATTATAATAAGTGAAATAAAAGTAATAATAAAATAGAAAAATGTTTTGAAGAAATTAAATAATTAACATAATTTTATTATTCAGAAATATAAAGACACACGTGACAAGTCGTACTTAAGGGAATAGATTTTCGTCTCACTTTTTTTACATCTATGAGATAAATGTCATAATCAACACTTACTAAATCTGTGTGGTGTATCTACTACCCCTTTTGAAATATTATATCATGAATTATTTTATCTTCATGTTATTTAAATGTTTCATTTTATGATTATTACTTTTGGGGTTTCCAATTCATATGTTACCAAAATTGTAAGGGATTTCATCTCAATCTCCTTTTATTAAGGCATTTCTTGATGACATGAACCTTTATTCTTTTATAAGGTGTATATATAGCCCCTTTGACATTATATATCCATATTTTATCTATTATCATGTTATTTAATGTTTTTTTAAATGTTTTTCTTTCAAGGGGATTATTATTTAAATTGTAACGCCCCGACCCTAGTTACCCAGAGTCAGTGCATTATTACATAACATTGGCATGATCACAAGAAAGATCAAATCTCGAAAGACCGATTGGTTTAGTAGACTTGGAAACACTAGATATATTCATAAGTTTTACATTACATCATAAAATGAAAAACTACTACAACAACATAATGTCTCCACAGTCCACACTATTATCCCCTCATAATATCCCTGCAGGTCATTCATAACTTACTTCTTCACATCCTGGGAAAAATAAAACATAGAAAAGGGGTGAGCTCAAATGCCCAGTAAGGATAAAAATATAGCGGAACATTCAAAATAAGCATAAACATTTAAGGCAATGCATTACTAAAACAAAAGCCTTTTAAACTTGAACTTCAACATAGTATGGCAAAAGTAAAATGAAATAATTCCATTTACTTATTCACATGGATATTATACTAATCGAATAATCACATGAAAAATCAATAACCACTTTTATAATGATGGAATTCATAATGCTAAACTTTAATTTCTTTTTCAAGGCCTCGTCCCAAGACCTTGGGGCTAACTGTAACCGGAACCCAACCCGGAGTGCCTCTAATAACCGGACACCAACCCAGAGTGCCTCTAATAACCGGACACCAACCCAGAGTTCCTCTAATAACCGGAGACCAAACCGGAGTTCCTCTAATAACCGGAGACCAAACCGGAGGGCTTACTTTTACCGGTCCCCAACCCAGAACATACTTGTCTAACACATTCATCTGAATGAAAGGTTGAAATATAACATAAACATTCAGATTAAAAATAACTTATGAAATGTCAATACTTTAAACAAAAACCATGAGTGACATAAGAATAACTTATCCACTGTGAAAAATATCACAAAACCTTCAATAAAATATGGATGTTTTGTATCATAATAAATCAACTTCAAATAAGCTTAAAATCCATCAAAAGATGTTGACATAGATGAAATCAAAACTATTTTGGAGAAATATCTCTTTTTTTTAAATCATTTTAAAAGTAACATAATTATAAAATAATACATTCAATTTGAAAATATTCTTATAAGCTTGTAAGGGAATCTTTGACGATTTTATAACGGCGGTAAATAGCCGCACCCGCCGTATAAGTTAAAAAAAACATTCTTACCTTAAATTTGTCGAAAAGGTTAAAAGTGCCTTGTTTGGAAAACAACGGAAAGATTCCTTTAGAAACACATAAGGGTATAAATGACTTTAACCCATTGTCTAGTAAATAGTAAAAATGTTTTTAAATACATTTTTAAGGAACATGGATGTCGATGATAAAGAGATCCAGTAGATAATTATGTATAAACAACCTCAGATAATGAAGAGATTGTGAAATAAACCCTTACCAATTTGGTAACTTACGAAACATACAACCCATGAAAGAGGTATCATACAATTAATATGTAAATACACATAAATTAGAGTGTATTACACAAAGAATATAATTATGGGAAGTACATACACCACACAAAAGGTGATGGTGGCAATATGGCATGAATCTCACGGGAATAAGGAGTGAGATGAAAACCCCTTACCTTGTAATTTTCCTTGGTTGGGGTAGTTTAACCTCCTGTATAATGGTGAAATAATTTTTATTAAATTATACAAGAATCATATACATTAATATTATATCATATATGATCTTTTAATATTGATTTGATAATAATATCGTAGTATTATCGTTGTTTCGGGTGTTAACTTACTTGTTTTCTTTTATATGTTTTGTTATGTAAGACATGTTTGCAAGGGATAGTTTGTATATTATTCATATCCATAATGATATCATGTCCTTAAACATCATTTTTTAAATCATCAAATGATAATTATACTTGAATGGATACGATGGAGAATGAATCTCATCGCGTTCGTGGAGACGGTAGTCCGTACGTACGCACGAGCGACAATATCATTCTTTTGATATTAAAATAATATATAAATGGTTGTTATATCATATATATAGAATAATTAACATGTTTTATTTATTATTTACATGAGTTACATATCATTATTATACCCATCCAAATAATAATATATTGAATAACAATTACACCACGACGTGGAGACGGTAAGCCGTACGTACGCACGTATGGTGACATGTTATTCAAAGGGTGGATAGAATACTGAATATGGTTGTACCATATTTATAATAACATCACAGTATATGTGAGATACTGGAGTTATTATTTTAGAATGGTAAGAACAAAGAAAGAAGAAGTGGAAGAAGAAAGGAACTTGAAAAGGGGTGGTGAAAACATTACCTCTTCTTCGGGTTCTTCCTTTTGATTTGATCAAAAGGGCTCCTTAGGTTGGCTTTCTGATCAAACTAAGGCCTCTAGGTTGTATTGGGGGAAGTTGGGAAAGTATTTGGGCAGAGTTTGGCCGAACCAAAAGGCTTTGAAGGTGTGAAGAAATGAGAAGGAGGAGTGCCCTTTTATAAGAGGGGTGAGGGGCACCTTTGGAAAAGCTAGAAATATTAATTTATAATAAATTCATATTCGGTTTTTAATGGCTCCAAAGTTGATTATTTAAATTTTAAGGTGGGGATAGGTCGAAAACAACTCAACCAATAGAATTTAGACAGGTTTGGGTACTTATATTAACCTTATCTTTAAGTATTAACTCTAAGTTAATTAGTTTCACTTTTACAATGTCTCTTTGTATTTTTATATAATATGGTTAATAAACTTACTATATACATCCAAGCGACCCCCCAAGTGGTCCATTAATGATGAAAATATCATGATATAAGTCTCTTGGCCGAACCTTAGATTTTTAGGAATTTAATATCAATTAATAATATAATATTGGTTTTAAGAACTCTTTTATGTCAATTTTGACACTATTCAATAGTTGATTTTTTTGAAACTCATAACAGATTGATTACTTCGAACAAAGTCAATTAAATCAATCCTAATATATCATATTATCCTAGAAAATTAGTTTAATTCATTAAAAGTTTCATATTATATTTATTTGGGTATTTATAATATTACTTATTCTAATTTTTCACTATTATAGTAATTACTTCATCATCATTGTGTCATAAATAAATTAAATTATTTAATGTCTAAAAATTATAAATAAAATATCATTATGTAGGAAATATTTTTATCTTTCTAATTAATATTTATAATCTAAAATCCAACATATATAACCATATGTAAAAATTGTTTTTCTAAAAGATATATGCTTGTGTCATTTTTGTATTCATTTTAACATAATTAAAATAAAGTGTCCCTATCACCTACAAGTGGCACCATGGGGTCCCAAAATCGACCCAAAGATGCCTATGGTCGAACATGTATCAAACAATAAGGCTAGGACATGTTTTAGGGTAATTTAATATTATTATAATATTATTTTTTAACCCTCATTTACCGGATTTACCCTTAACCATGGTAAATAAAATATTTACCGCAGTAATTATTCAAAATGTCTAAAAATAAAAGTTACCTATTTACACAATTTGAACATCCTGATTCCAAATATGGAATCCATTTTTCTAAATTTAAAACACAGAAGTGGCAGAAATTAATTTAAAATTAATTCCCGCTGTCAAAACAAAAAGCGTGTTTTTAAGAGATAATAACTATCAAAAGATTGACACTTGTTTATGTTTGGTTTAATTGTAAAATTATGTCCAATGACCAACATTATATTAAACGGTAAAAATATATTATAAATATACTTTAAAACCACTGAAATTCATAATTTATCACTTTTAATTATTTTGATTAAAAAAGTTGTTTTTAATTAAAATTTAGTAATTTTCACTATTCATCAAAATATTAAAGTTATCCGAAAAGTACCAAAATTTCACCTTAGGCTAAATTCAATACTCCGAATCCAAAAATGAAGTCCATTTTGAAATATAAAATATATATAATTTCAAAAAGTAGGTATTACTATTCATAACGGGTAGTTTGATTGGTTGTGGTGTGTGTTAGAACTCCAAGTTGCGTACAACACACGCTACTGTATTATTCAAAGGAAAGCGTACCGTGGAAGCTTGGGATGTTTCATTTTAAATTTTTTTGATGTCCCCATTTAGTCAAAAAGTTTAAAATATTGTATTTAAAAAGGGTTCGCTATTAAAAGGTGGTAAAAGTGCAATACTGAAAATGAATTTGTTCTTACATTATGTCTAAGAAACTCATAATATGGATTCTAAAATTATAAGGATTATATAAAGTTTAAAATTTAGTTAATACCATTCATAACCTCTTTTGAACGACTTGTTTGGTAAGTCATGGTGTGCTTGAACTCGGTGTTGCGTGTAGTGCAAGTTATTGTATTATTTTTAAGAAATAACACACTATGAAATCTTGGGGTGTTACATAAATGTTCAAAGTTGTATATGACACTTTGAATGTTTAAAGATTTAATTTAAAAATATTTTCTCTATATCAATATCTTGATATTATTTTACACATTTATTTATATGGATATAAAAGTTTTATAAAAAAAATTTTATGAATATTTTTAATTTTGATTCAAATGTTTTCAAAAGGTAATCTTTTTACATGTTTTATATGGAACTTTTGGACAAACAACAAAAGAAATGTTATATTATTAACTTACATGGATAAAATGACTTTTTCACAGCCATAAAAATTATTTTATTTTTGTATTATATTTAAATATTTTATATTTCCTTAAATAAAAAACTTATTTATAATTTTGGGTATTTTGGTATTGAAAATGGATTTCAAAAGAAAAAGGGTATTTTGTTTTAAAAATGTTATTTTGAAAGAAAAGATGGTATTTTATCTGAAAGCATTTTAATATGAGTTTAAAAGAGTTTTTAAAAGGGTTTTATTAAGAAAGTGTTTTATTCATGAAGTGATACTTGAGAATTACATGATTGGGTAACCCAGATAGAGCTGGGAAATCCTGTTATGGATTAACATGGAGTGGCACAAATAGCACTAGACAATCCCATTACAAATTAACATGGGGTGTCCCTAATAGTACCGGTAAAGCCTGTTACATCTTAACATGGGGTGGTCCAAATAGCACTGGGTGAGAATTTTATATCTCTCCAATGCATTGGGTAGTGATAATATTGGAAGTTGGATGTATGGTTATTCTAATTGAAAGGGTTTTAAAATAGTTTTGAAAGTGTTTTATGAATGTGATGCTCTAAGCCACCTAAAGGAGTTTTAATTTATTTATATGGGTTTTAATGATTTTATTTGATAAAAATGTGTGTTTTTTATTCATTTGAATTTTTTTATTTTACATTCTCAATAAAATTTTGAGATAAAGGAAAATTTTATATTAGTTTCTTTGATTTTACTGAACTAACAATTTCCATTCTTTTTATATCCCTTAATAATATTTTTATTCTCATCCCAAGTTTTAAAAAAAAAATCATATGGTTTAAGGATGGGTATGGGAAATGAAGAAGTTAAGTTACAAGTCATGTAGATTTACCGTGAAAATAATTCATGCTTTATTTTAGAAGTTTTATATTATGGTAAAAATGGATACTGATCATAAGTGTCTAATTTTTATTTTATGTTTTTTTATGTATGAGTTATGGCCTAATTCTCTAAAACTATAAACCTGAAAAGATCATAAATGTGATAGAAAGTAATATTCTTTACTTAACTTAAGATTATGTAATGTTTAAGGACAAGACCTTATAATTCAACCGTTTCACTGTAAGAACCTGGTTTTTTCTAAGAAATACTTTGGAATATTCTTGATAATATTCCATAGCAGTACCTTCAGACAGCGTGCGATTCCGAGCCCCGGAGTGGCCGGAATTAAATTTTCAGTGCGTTCACACTCGAAACGCTAAATAAATGCGATAACTCCTAAAAGGAGTTCCGGATCAAGGATCCGAGTGTACAGATGGGTCCGGAATGGGGTGTTTACCCTAGGAACGACATAAAACTTATCGGCGCGGGATGTTTGGACCCCTCGCCCGCTTCTGGAACGTTAAACGGATTAATTAATTAATTAATTAATTCGTTTAATGGAGAAACGCTAGTATCTATTAAACGGTGGCTTGGATTGGAAAACCGAGGGCACCGTTGAGTTCGGAGCATGCCGTTTACCCTAGGAGGGGTATAAGTTTTGCGGGCGTGGGCCGTTTGTGAAAAATGACCCCCGGGGCGTTTTCGTAATTTGGCGGCCTCAGACGCTAAGTTTAATAACTTTTGAACGGGGTCTCGGATTAAAATTCCGAGACCACCGTTATGCTCGGGAGGTCGTGTTTACCCCAGGGACGCCCTCCTTTTTGTCTGCTTCGAGAGCGGGGTCGGGGGCGTGCCGGGCGGGGGTGTTTAAGCGTTATTACTTAAACGCACCCCTCCCCCTTCTTCCCCTTCTTCTTCCTCACAACCTCCCCCCTTCCCTCCTCCTTTCCGGCAAGCTCCAGCGAGCTCCGGAGAGACGAGATCCGGCGAGACGCTCTGGCGAGGCAGCTCCGGCAAGGCGGCGGTTAGGCGGCGAAGCTCCGGGCAACGCCCACGAGGTAGGGTTATGTTTTTGCGTTTTAATTCCCGAACCCCCCTTTGAACCCCAATTTTAGTGTCGATTTGTTGTTTTACTTTCGAAAAAACCACATAAATGCGTAGTAGAGGTTTTCCTCTTTCCATCTCTTGTTTCAGAATCAAAATTCGAGCTCGGAGGAGCCCGGGGTTGATCGTCGAAGGTTGCCGGAATTCTGGGTTGTCCCGGCGAATTCCGGCGGTCCGGCGGGTTCCCAGGGCGGCGCGGCATCGGTTCGAGGCGGCGGACCGCGGTTCCGGGACGGCGGGCCGGCTATGGCAGGCAGCAGGGCGGCGGCAGCGCTTCCGGGAGGCGGCGGCGCGCTTCGGCTGCGGCTGTCGGAAGCCGCCGCGGGCGCCGGCGAGCGGAGGTGAGGAGGGGGCCGCGAACCGCGCAACCCCCGTGCGCGACCGTGACCCGCGAATCGCGGGTCGCTGTGGGGGATCAACTGGCCGCGAGGCGGCCGGTCGGCTGAAGCGAGCCGCGGCCAGCTGGCCGCGGCGGGGTGATCCGGACCCGCGGCTGAGCCGCGGGCCGGCTGTGCGGACCGGCCGGTCCGGCCCAAGGGGCTTTGCCCCTCAGCCTTCGGACGCCCGTATTTCGGGCTACGGGCGTCCGTTTTGTGTGCCGTCTGCGGCAGCGCAGAGCTTGCGTCTAGGAGGAGTTTTTGAGATGGTTTCGGGAATTTTTAATTCCCGAAATGAGGGGCCGCTGAGGTGCGACGCATCCTTAAGTGGACGAGCGTTTTTCCGGGATTCTTGTTTTGGACGGCGTGGACGCATGCGACGTCCGATTTGAGCGCCGTCAGCGGTGTTGTGACCCCGACGTTGAGGCAGAGTTTTCCAGGGAGGTTTCGGGCGCTGAAACCGGAGTTGAGGAGTGGGCCTCACGGCCCGTTCTTTCGAGCTGCGTGCAGCGTTTTACGCCTTTTCCATCGGACGCCCGTTCGGGGCGTGCGAGCAGCCGATGTTGGGTGTTTTCCGAGGGCATCGCATTGGCACAGTCTTCCCGCTGTAATTTGGCACGAGGGTGCGGGTCCCGCGTGGGCCGTTCGGGAGTTGACGGTGATTTCCAGCTTTATCACCGGGCGACCGTTTTGGACAAGTGAGTAGTCCATTTTGTGTACTTTTTCGAGAGGATCGCAACGGTGCGATCCGTTCGTTGGGTTTCGGGACAGTGTTGCGGGTCCCACATGGCACTGCTCGTGTGCGGTGCGCCGGGATGCACCTTTTCCTCCGGATATCCGTTGAACTCAAGTGAATAGTGCTTTTGACGTGTTTTCCCGAGGGGATCGCAATGGTGCGATGCGCCCGACTGTTTTCGGGGCCGAGGCTCAGGATCACGGGACGCCGTTCGGGCGTGAGGCGGTGTGGATGACTTTTCCGTCGGATATCCGTTGGAGGTGAGTAAATAGTCGATCTCGCATGTTTTTCTGCGAGGATTACAACGGTGCGATCCGTTTGGTTGTGCAGAGCCTCTTGCGCGATATTGTTAAATGTGGAAGCACGGAAGGTGCTCCAGTGGTGGTTCGCCCTACCTTGTTTATGGCGGACCCTTGGCGTATGATCGCACACTCTTGGGAGAGTGATGTAATTGGTCCATGAGACGTGGTTGGCCGTGCCTGGGCCTTTGAGGTGGCAGGTTGGAGTTGTTACGTCACGCCTTCGCGCTGATGTTGGGTGCCGTGTGCATGATAGCCTATGGGCTGGAACGAGGTATACTCTGGAAGTATACGAGAGTGCTTGGAGGTACGTGTGGTTTGTACCTGAGACATTAGTGCACTTGGTTGGGGTTTACATGGGGCCACACGTTGTGTTGGCCCCATGTGCGTGCCGTGTTCTGCCTTACGTACTTGGACCTCTCGCGGCGTGGAGGGTCCCTCTGTTTGAACAGCAGGGTAGAGTTTTTCCCCTGACTCCGTGCTCGTTTGTTGACCAGCAGGGTTGAGTGGTCTCCCCCTGGTTCCGTTCTCGATGGATTGTCCGGTAGCGGTGCTAGTGACACCCAGTGCTGGGGAAGACGCTGCACCTCTTTTGGGAGAGCTGTTCTGGAGTTGGGTGGTTGCGCGACACCCACTCCGTGTTCGGTCGGCCAGTGTTGTACCCTCCTGTAGAGATGGCAGAGCAGTTCTGAGTTTTACCCTCCAGCGAGACTGGGCAGTGGGTTACTCGTCGGCTTCCTTGGGCTTACCCTCCATAAGGGCTGGGCAGTGGGTTGCTCACTGACTTCTAGGGTTTACCCTCTAGCAGAGACTGGGCAGTGGGTCACCCAACACTATTAGGGTCTACCCTCCAGCAGAGACTGGGCAGTGGGTCACCCGATGCACTTAGGGTCTACCCTCCAGTAGAGACTGGGCAGTGGGTCACCTGATGATCTCTTGGGGTCTACCCTCCAGCGGGGCTGGGCAGTGGGTCGCCCGTCATCTAGTTCCAGGTCTACCCTCCAGCACGGCTGGGCAGTGGGTCGCCTGTCGACTTATTCCAGGTCTACCCTCCAGCGGGGCTGGGCCGCGGGTCACCTGATATCTGGTTATGAATTACCCTTCAGCAGGGCTGGGCAGTGGGGACATCGGTTGGCATTCCAGACTCAGTCCTCTCGACTAGGCTAGTCTGTGGCTTACCTCTGTGATTACCGGAGCGGGACCCTTGGTTGTACGGGTCAGTGATGGAACGGTTATGGCTTTGAGGAGACCTCTCGACTGCAGGGCAGGGATGAGGTGTGGTTTGACTTTCCTAGAACTCTCAAGTACGAGGAGCACTTTCCCCACCGAGACGCGTTCTTGCGACGCGATCTAAAACCGTGCGGGAGAGTCAGTGCCACCCAAAGTGGATAGTATCGAGGTGCGGTGATTGAGCCCCTTGGCTTGCGGTTCAGGGCAGACATGTGGGATGCTGGGCATCAATGGATTTTCTTTTGGGACTATTGGTGACACGTTTCTTGGGCTGAGCTACGGGATGGGGATCCCCTTACGACGTCGTTCGGGTTTCTTGTTGAGCATATGTATATGTATATACCTTGTTCCGGTACCCACTCCTTGGGTTTTGGCTACTCTCCTTCCAGAGGAGGCGAAGACGCGCGGTGTATGCCACGTGCTTTCCGTGTCTAGCTTCTCGTGGTTGGACGAGTCTACTCTCCTACTATAGGCAGCGAAAGCTCGAAGAGAAGTTCATCTTCTCACCATTCCTAGCTCCTTGTGTTAGAACGAGTCTTCTACATTTCTCTTGTTGGGTTGAGCTGGAATCTTTGCTGCACTTTCAGTTGTACTCCTCTACTTTTCTGTTCGCTCTACCGCTCACCCTTCGGTACCTCCTTTGTTTCTCCCTCGAGCCTTCGGGGTATCCTACTGAGTATTTTTATACTCACCCCTACTTGGGCTTTGCCCGAACTTGGTGTGCCCTTTCAGACGACGGACAGGTGGAGCGTGACTTCAGTGGAGCGTAGGACCTTGGGAGCTTGGACCGCGTGTGGTGGTCGTGGCCGGGATCCAGGTGGGAGATCCGCCATCTGTTTCTCTTTTTGTTTACCTGTTGCCGGGTTGTGGCACTTTTTAGTTGGGCGCGTGTTTTTCCCCTTTCCTTTTCAGTTTGTACTTTGTACTTGTAGTGGTCGATGCACTCTGTGGTTTATTTATAGCAGTTGTTCTTTTTACTCTGCTTGTCTTTTCTTTTACTCTGCACTTTTGCATTGAGTTTGCTGCATGTGCGTGTGTACAAGTGCTTAGGCAAAGGCCTCCCCGAGTTGTTGTGCCTTCGGCGCTGGTCGCCAGCCCCTGGCCTATGGATGCGGGCCTGGGGTAGTTGCGGCTCGAGCCTGGGTAGGGTCGGGTCGTGACAAAGTGGTATCAAAGGTGGTTCATTCCTTGGGACGTTGTGCAGACGTCCCTAAAAGAGGAATTGGTTGGGATTTAGGGCAACAGTGTTGACGTGTCTCGAGAGCGGCTCCCAGGTCAGGGAGTCCAGTGATGGTGCGGCGGCCGACGTATCTATTCACCAGGACCTTGATAACCCGCTTGTCGACTCGGCATGCTGAGACACTTGTTGCAGGGAAATTGGATTGTGAATCACATAGGATTTATTCTTTGACTGTCCTTCTTGAGTCAGCTCCCCATCGTTGTTGTTTTTGGTATATACATGTATGCTCATCTGACCGCGACACTCCTTGATAATATTCAGGATGTCTCCGCGAGGACATCCAGCCAAGATACCAGCTTTGGGTACGTGATGACGACCCTATGAGCTACGAGGCCACAGTCCAGGACCCATCGTGTGAGCCCTTTCTCCGGGTGGACTGGTGGCAGAACCCCCACCTGTTGAGCAGCAGACAGTTTCAGTAGAGCAGGCTGAGCGTGAGTGCAGGTTGAGCGCGCTCCGTGAGTTCCAGCGGCAGAGACCGCTGAGGTTCAGTGGTGAGCCAGATCCTTAGGCAGCAGAGGGTTGGATAGAGGCAGTGGTTAGCCTTTCAGGCTTGTGCAGACACCGACAGATCAGAGAGTGGCTTTGGCAGCCGGCCTTTTCCATGGATCGGCTTGGCGTTAGTGGAGTCTGGTGACTCAGCTTCTTGACGAGTCGTCATTTTTGTTGGACGACTTTCAGTTGTTGCTCCGTGAGGAGTTTTTCCCCTCCTGCTTGTGCTTTGTTCGGATTCAGGATCTCCTGCAGTATCAGCAGGGAGGGATGACGGTGGCCGAGTACGCGACTAGTTTTACAGACCGTGCACGCTTTTACCTGGACTTGGTCCACGACGACAACCTCCGAGCACGGAAGTTTGAGCAGGGTCTCCGCCGAGAGATTCGTGCTGTCGTAGTACCCTTGGGCATTTCCACATATTCCGGGGTGCTAGAGCAGGCGCTGGTGACAGAGGGCTTCCTGTCGCGTTCTAGCGTTGGTGGTGGCAGCAGGCACGTTGGAGCCGAGACGTCTGCCGCAGCTAGTGGGCGTCGGCAAGCAGAACCTCGATGCAGGTGGCCTTTCCACTTCTGGTTTCGGAGACGTGGTCGTACACCACAGTGGTTCTAGAGGGCACCAGGGCAGCCCAAAGAGCGCCGGTGCTATGCTTGTGACGGGCGAGGTCACTTGGCACGAGACTGCCCGACCCGAGTTGCTGAGAGCTTTGGGTAGGCAGCAGGCGCACCACCACAGCAGAGGCAGCGCCGTGATCGGAGTAGCGCCCAGAGAGGTGGTGCTAGCAGAGGAGCGGGAGGAGCTGGTAGTGGGGGACGACGTTAAGAGATCTCCCCATCACCACTCGGCGGTCCACGTCAGGCTCCGGGAGCTGACGGTTGGGACCGGGGATAGCCGCGAGCGTTGGATGTCCACGATCCTGCAGAGCACGGGATGGTGAGAGGTACCCCATGAGACTCTTCTACTTCTTACAATAGAATTGTTAGGCTCTGCGTGTGAAATGCTTCTCTCCCGGCTCCTTTTTTGAGGTGTTACCAGGGTGACGTAGGTCGTCGGGTGTAACCCTGTGTTGGTAAGGAAAAAGGCGCAAGACCTTTTCCTTTAGTCGATGGTGTTGACTCCTTCGCCTTTTGAGCGTGTAAGAGAGCATCGATTGTGGAATCATGCGTGACCAGATATCCTTGGGTGTTTCACCATATGGATATTCTGAAGGAGGGAATCACCGGGGCTTGTCCCAGGTGTGGGCGGTGATTCCAGTCGCGGTGTGCGACGTAGAGGTTTGACTGGGGAGATGAGCTACCCCCGAGGGCCTTCGGGTCGTTTGAGACCGTGCAAAGGGATAGCTAGGTACCCTACCGCCTTGCCCTAGCCCCAAAGTTTGGAGTGGGTGCACGACATTGGCAAGGGCCGACCTAGCGTGAACAGATCAATCCTTTGGTCTGTGTGCGTGGCACAGAGCTGTGCGTGAGTTCTTCTGGGTATGGGAAAACCAGGTGTGGGCTTAGTACCCTGTGTTGCTCCCTAGTTTTGATTTTCGAGGATGAAAATCTTGAAGGATGGAATGATGTAAGAACCCGGTTTTTGCTAAGAAAGACTTTGGAATATTCTTGATAATATTCCAGAGCAGTGCCTTCAGACGGCATGCGATTCCGAGCCCCGGAGTGGCCGGAATTAAATTTTCAGTGCGTTCACACTAGAAACGCTAAATAAATGCGATAACTCCTAAACGGAGTTCCGGATCAGGGATCCGAGTGTACTGATGGGTCCGGAATGGGGTGTTTACCCTAGGAACGACATAAAACTTGTCGGCGCGGGATGTTTGGAACCCTCACCCGCTTCTGGAACGTTAAACAGATTAATTAATTAATTAATTAATTCGTTTAATGGTGAAATGCTAGTATCTCTTAAACGGTGGCTCGGATTGGAAAACCGAGGGCACCGTTGAGTTCGGAGCATGCCGTTTACCCTAGGAGGGGTATAAGTTTTGCGGGCGCGGGTCGTTTGTGAAAAATGACCCCAGGGGCGTTTTCGTAATTTGGCGGCCTCGGGCGCTAAGTTTAATAACTTTTGAATGGGGACTCGGATTAAAATTCCGAGACCACCGTTATGCTCGGGAGGTCGTGTTTACCCCAGGGACACCCTCCTTTTTGTCTGCTTCGAGAGCGGGGTCGGGGGCGTGCCGGGCGGGGGTGTTTAAGCGTTATTACTTAAACGCACCCCTCCCCCTTCTTCCCCTTCTTCTTCCTCACAACCTCCCCCTTACCTCCTCCTTTCCGGTGAGCTCCGGAGAGCTCCGACAAGATGAGCTCTGGCGAGACGCTCCGGCGAGGCAGCTCCGGCAAGGCGGCGGTTAGGCGGCGAAGTTCCGGGCAACGCCCACGAGGTAGGGTTATGTTTTTGCGTTTTAATTCCCGGACCCCCCTTTGAACCCCAATTTTAGTGTCGATTTGTTGTTTTCCTTTCGAACAAACCACATAAATGCGTAGTATAGGTTGTCCTCTTTCCATCGCTTGTTTCAGAATCAAAATCCGAGCTCGGAGGAGCCCGGGGTTGATCGTCGAAGGTTGCCGGAATTCTGGGTTGTCCCGGCGAATTCCGGCGGTCCGGCGGGTTCCCAGGGCGGCGCGGCATCGGTCCGAGGCAGCAGACGGCAGTTCCGGGACGGAGGGCCCGCTACGGCAGGAAGCAGGGTGGCGGCGGTGCTTCCGGGAGGCGGCAGCGCGCTTCGGCGGCGGCTGTCGGAAGCCGCTGCGGGCGCCGGCGAGCGGAGGTGAGGAGGGGGCCGCGAACCGCGCGACCCCCGTGCGCGACCGCGACCCGCGAATCGCGGGTCGCTGTGGGGGATCAACCGGCCGCGAGGCGGCCGGTCGACTGAAGCGAGCCACGGCCAGCTGGCCGCGGCGGGGTGATCCGGACCCGCGGCTGAGCCGCGGGCCGGTCCGGCCCAAGGGGCTTTGCCCCTCAGCCTTCGGACGCCCGTATTTCGGGCTACGGGCGTCCGTTTTGCGCGCCGTCTGCGGCAGCGCGGAGCTTGCATCTAGGAGGAGTTTTTGAGATGGTTTTGGGAATTTTTAATTCCGGAAACGAGGGGCCGCTGAGGTGCGACGTATCCTTAAGTGGACGAGCGTTTTTCCTGGATTCTTGTTTTGGACGGCGCGGACGCATGCGACGTCCAATTTGAGCGCCGTCAGCGGCGTTGTGACCCCGGCGTTGAGGCAGAGTTTTACAGAGAGGTTTCGGGTGCTGAAACCGGAGTTGAAGAGTGGGCCTCACGGCCCGTTCTTTCGAGTTGCGTGCAGTGTTTTACGCCTTTTCCATTGGACGCCCGTTCGGGGCGTGCGAGCAGCCGATGTTGGGTGTTTTTCTGAGGGCGTTGCGTTGGCACAGTCTGCCCACTGTAATTCGGCACGAGGGTGCGGGTCCCGCGTGGGCCGTTCGGGAGTTGACGGTGATTTCCAGCTTTATCACCGGGCGACCGTTTTGGACAAGTGAGTAGTCCATTTCGTGTACTTTTTCGAGAGGATCGCAACGGTGCAATCCGTTCATTGGGTTTCGGGACCAGGTTGCGGGTCCCACGTGGTACTGCTCGTGTGCGGTGCGCCGGGATGCACCTTTTCCTCCGGATATCTGTTGCACTCAAGTGAGTAGTGCTTTTGACGTGTTTTCCTGAGGGGATCGCAATGGTGCGATGCGCCCGACTGTTTTCGGGGCCGAGGCTCGGGATCACGGGACGCCGTTCGGGCGTGAGGCGGTGTGGCCGACTTTTCCGTTGGATATCCATTGGAGGTGAGTAAATAGTCGATCTCGCGTGTTTTTCCACGAGGATTACAACGGTGCAATCCGTTTGGTTGTGCGGAGCCTCTTGCGCGATATTGTTAAATTTGGAAGCACGAAAGGTGCTCCAGTGGTGGTTCGCCCTACCTTGTTTATGGCGGACCCTTGGCGTATGATCGCGCACTCTTGGGAGAGTGATGTAATTGGTCCATGAGACGTGGTTGGCCGTGCCTGGGCCTTTGAGGTGGCAGGTTAGAGTTGTTACGTCACGCCTTCGCGCTGACGTTGGGTGCCGTGTGCACGATAGCCTATGGGCTGGAATGAGGTATACTCTGGAAGTGTACGAGAGCGCTTGGAGGTACGTGTGGTTTGTACCTGAGACGTTCGTGCACTTGGTTGGGGTTGACTTGGGGCCACACGTCGTGTGGGCCCCATGTGCGTGCCGTGTTCTGCCTTACGTACTTGGACCTCTTGCGGCGTAGAGGGTCCCTCTATGTGTTTGTTTGACCAGCAGGGTGGAGTTTTTCCCCTGACTCGGTGCTCGTTTGTTGACCAGCAGGGTTGAGTGGTCTCCCCCTGGTTCCGTTCTCGATGGATTGGCCGGTAGCGGTGCTAGTGTCACCCAGTGCTGGGGCAGACGCTGCACCTCTTTTGGGAGAGCTGTTCTGGAGTTGGGTGGTTGCGCGACACCCACTCCGTGTTTGGTCGGCCAGGGTTGTACCCTCCTGTAGAGATGGCAGATTGGTTCTGAGTTTTACCCTCCAGCGAGACTGGGCAGTGGGTTACTCGTCGACTTCCTTGGGCTTACCCTCCAGCAGGGCTGGGCAGTGGGTTGCTGACTGACTTCTAGGGTTTAGCCTCTAGCAGAGACTGGGCAGTGGGTCACCCAATGCTATTAGGGTCTACCCTCCAGCAGAGACTGGACAGTGGGTCACCCGATGCACTTAGGGTCTACCCTCCAG
Organism: Viscum album; assembly: GCA_963277665.1. Classification (NCBI taxonomy): domain Eukaryota; kingdom Viridiplantae; phylum Streptophyta; class Magnoliopsida; order Santalales; family Viscaceae; genus Viscum; species Viscum album. The sequence continues at coordinate 499,157,786 of OY728132.1, forward strand.
CAGAGACTGGGCAGTGGGTCACCCGACAACCTCTTGGGGTCTACCCTCCAGCGGGGCTGGGTAGTGGGTCGCCCGTCGTCTAGTTCCAGGTCTACCCTCCAGCACGGCTGGGCAGTGGGTCGCCTGTCGACTTATTCCAGGTCTACCCTCCAGCGGGGCTGGGCAGTGGGTTGCCTGATGATGTATTAAGGTCTACCCTCCAGCGGGGCTGGGCAATGGGTTGCCTGATGATGTATTAAGATCTACCCTCCAGCGGGGCTGGGCAGTGGGTCACCGGATGATGTGCTAGGGTTTACCCTCCAGCAGGGCTGGGTAGTGGGTCACCCAATATCTTGTTAGGGTCTACCCTCCAGCAGGGCTGGGCAGTGGGTCACCCGACATTCGTATTATGGTTTACCCACCAGTAGGGCTGGGCAGCGGGTCACCTGATATCTGGTTATGAATTACCCTCCAGCAGGGCTGGGCAGTGGGGACATCAGTTGGCATTCCAGACTCAGTCCTCTCGACTAGGCTAGTCTGTGGCTTACCTCCGTGATTACCGGAGCGGGACCCTTGGTTGTACGGGTCGGTGATGGAACGGTTATGGCTTTGAGGAGACCTCTCGACTGCAGGGCAGGGATGAGGTGTGGTTTGACTTTCCTAGAACTCTCATGTATGAGGGGCGCTTTCCCCACCGAGACGCGTTCTTGCGACGCGATCTAAAACCGTGCGGGCGAGTCAGTGCCGCCCAAATCAGATAGTATCGAGGTGCGGTGATTGAGCCCCTTGGCTTGCGGTTCAGGGCAGACATGCGGGATGCTGGGCATCGATGGAGTTTCTTATGGGACTGTTGGATACACCTTTCTTGGGCTGAGCTACGGGACGGGGATCCCCTTACGACGTCGTTCGGGTTTCTTGTTGAGCATATGTATATGTATATACCTTGTTCCGGTACCCACTCCTTGGGTTTTGGCTACTCTCCTTCCAGAGGAGGCAAAGACGCGTGGGGTATGCCACGTGCTTTCCGTGTCTAACTTCTCGTGGTTGGACGAGTCTACTCTCCTACTATAGGCAGTGAAAGCTCGATGATAAGTGCATCTTCTCACCATTCCTAGCTCCTTGTGTTAGGAAGATTCTTCTACGTTTCTCTTGTTGGGTTGAGCTGGACTCTTTGCTGCACTTTCAGTTGTAATCCTCTACTTTTCTGTTCGCTCTACCGCTCACCCTTCAGTACCTCCTTTGTTGCTCCCTCGAGCCTTCGGGGTATCCTATTGAGTATTTTTATACTCACCCCTGCTTGGGCTTTTCCCGCACTTGGTGTGCCCTTGCAGACGACGGACAGGTGCAGCGTGACTTCAGTGGAGCGTAGGACCTTGGGAGCTTGGACCGCGTGCGGTGGTCGTGGCCGGGATCCAGGTGGGAGATCCGCCAACTGTTTCTCTTTTTGTTTACCTGTTGCCGGGTTGTGGCACTTTTCGGTTGGGTGTGTGTTTTGCCCCTTTCCTTTTCAGTTTGTACTTTGTACTTGTAGTGGTCGATGCACTCTGTGGTTTATTTATAGCAGTTGTTCTTTTTTACTATGCTTGTTTTTTCTTTTACTCTGCACTTTTGCATTGAGTTTGCTGCGTGTGCGTGTGTACAGGTGCTTAGGCAAAGGCCTCCCCGAGTTGTTGTGCCTTTGGCGCTGGTCGCCAGCCCCTGGCCTATGGAGGCGGGCCTGGGGTAGTTGCGGCTCGAGCCTGGGTAGGGTCGGGTCGTGACATTCACATAGCTGAATAATTACATAGGTGATTTTTCCACATAGGTGATCTTATCAAAGTAGGAAATTTTGACATAAGTGATTTCACAATATAGATGATTGTTGTATCCATTTGATTCATGTAAGTGATTGATCAACATATATGATTTTTTCACATAACCAAAAATCATCATCTAGATGAATTTTAAAACTTATAAGGTTTTCATCTAAAAACATCAAGAATCATTACTTATGGAAATTAACATCCAAATTCATAAGAATAGAATAAAACATGATAAACACACTTTGAAAAAAAGTTCATCAGTAAAGTATGAAGGGTATTTGAGATCATAAAAACATAAAGTACATGGAATATATTGGATTAATATTAATATCCCAACACATAAGACTTTCCACCCCCGAGAACTCATGTGGATGAAAATGTCCCAGAAAGAGGTGAGGCCACTACACCCTAATCAACGATTCATGCTCCTAAGTCTTGTGAGAATATGATCCATGATACCATAAAACTTTGACCAATGAAGTAGTCTTCCCAGAAAAGACTTTCCCTCGAGAATCAACGATCTCCACTGGATTCTCTACAACTAAAATTTATAGCTCTAACTCAATCTCTCCCCAACTCAGTACATGAGAGGGATCACGATGATGCATCTTAAATTAAGATATGTGAAAAACATCATGAATACCTATCAACTGAGTTGGTAATTCCAACCTATATGCAACATTACCATGTCATTTAGTACCCTTAAATGGTTTAACATATCTCAAATCCAACTTTACCTATTTCCCAAGATGATGATGACCCAACTGAGGAGAAACTTTCATAAAAACTCTATTTGACCATCTATCTGTGGATGATAAGCTATACTCAACTTGACCTGAGTCACCATTGCCTCTTGGAGACTTTTATAGAATTTAAAGGTAAACCTGGGATCCCTATATAAAATAATGGTATAGGGAACCCCATATAAACTCATGATATCCTACACAAACAAGTTACCTAGATCTTCAACTTTAGTGGTATCCCTGATCGGAATAAAATGAGTAGACTTCGTCAACCAATCAATCACCAATAAAATAACATTATTCCCCCAGGGAGTCTGTGGTAATCCAATAAAAAATTCTATTGATACCTCATCCCATTTCCAAACCAACAACGGAAGGGGATGGATAAAACTAAAAGGTTTTAGATGACCCGCATTTATCTGATAGAATGTGTAATAATGAGACATATAATCTGCAATGTCACACTTCATACTTAGCCACCAGAATCACAATCTCTTATCATAACACATTTTTAAAGTGTCTAGATGAATGATCCATGAAAAACTATGACAATAAAACAAAATAAAAATCCTCACTGATGCTAGGATTACAAATTGATCCCAAAAATAAAGAATACTATCCAAAGGGAGAGACAAACAAGAAAAGGTCTTCTCACTATAAAGGGATTATTTAATTCCCCTAAATTTATCATCCTATTATTGAACCTATAGAATAGACTCAGGGAGATATGATGATAACTGAACACTTGTTAGAACCATACCTAAAACATCCTCCTGAGCATCTCGATGCAACTGAGCAAAGAGTACCATAAGGTTCCAATATTCCTTCAATTCCAAAATATCATGTGATTGAACTTTCCTTCTAAGAGAATCTAAAATGAAATTTACCTTCCCCAGGGTGTAGGTGATTCTAAAGTCAAACATCTGAAGGTATTCCACCCACCGTCTCTATCTAAGATTCAATTATTTCTAAGAAAATATACATCCCAGACTCTTCTGGACATAAAAGACTACAAACCTCTCCCCAATGAGATAGTTCCATCAATATTTAAGTTCATGCATACCTGATTCAATCTCCAAATCATGAGTGGGATAATTATTCTCTTACGACCGTATCTAACAAGATTCATAGGCCACAACATGATCATCCTATACAAGCATGCAACCCAGACCAACATTGGAAGCATCGTAGTATACCACATACCCCTTACTAGTCTCATTTAATATTAGATTAGGATTTGATGTCAGAATCCAACTCAGTTCATTGAAAGAAGACTGATATTTCACATCCCTTGTGAATTTAACCCCTTTACTGGTAAGAGAAATCAAAATTGATGTCAACTTTGATAAATACTTGATAAAATGATGATAGTATATAGAATGACTAAGGAAAATCTGAATCTCAAAGACATTATGTGGATCCTCCCATGAAAATACATCCTTCACCTTATCTAGATCAACTAATAATCCATGTTCACAAATCATGTTAACCAATAAATTCACTTCTTGGATCCAAAAATTACATTTTTAATCCTTAGGATATCAAAAACTAGAATAAAATGGTACTCATGCTAATGTTCGAACCTTGAATAAACCAAAATATCATCATCTAACACCACAAAAAACGTGTCAAGATACCTATGAAATATATAATTCATCAAATCCATAAAAATTTCATGAGCATTAGTTAGACCAAACAAAATCACAAGATATTTATAATGGACATACCTATTCATGAAATCTATCTTTGATATATCAGACTCCCAAACTTTAATTTGATGATAACTTGACCAAAGACCGATCATTGAAAACCACTCTCCCCCTATTAAATAATTAAATAAATCATACACATGGGGTAAAAGATACTTATCATTAACCATCACCTGATTTAACTTTTTATAGTCTACATATAATTGAAGTGAACCATTAGCCTTCTTGGAAAAGAGCACTGGGGATTCCCATGATGAAACAATAGGGTGAAAAAAACATTTCTTCATCAGTTCATCTAACTGAATCTCGATCTCTTTCAGCTTTACTAGTTTCATATGATAAGAGGGTACTGAGATCGGTTGTGTACCCAACACCAGATCAATCATAAACTCTACATCCCTCTCTAGAGGAAGACCAAATAAGTCATCTAGGAAAACATAAGGAAAGTCTTGGAAAACCAAGGAAAGATCACCAATAGAAGAAATGACATGGGGCTTAACTAAAATAGTAGAAAACAAACTCCTAATATTTGGGTGGAAAGGTCCTATATGACTAGACCTTGGATCCCACTCTACTTGAAACACTTGAGAGATCCCTTCAATAGTAAGGAAAGATACATACCGATGATAATAATCAACCTCAAAATGATGAGTGATTATCCAATACATACAAATTATGATTTCAAATAGATCAAGATCAAGAATGAGGAAATCCCATACTAACCCCACGTCAACTATCAAAAATGAACAAAAAGGAAATAGAAAGGCCAACTCTTTCTTCATCCCAAGAGGTGTACCTGAATCCATAAAAAATGGACCTAAGATCCATTGGAATTTTTAATACATCAATAAAATGGATAGATATAAATGAGTGGGAGGAACCTATATCAAATAAAGTAGTTACTACAAAATATGCGATAAAGGTGATACCTCTCACTATCACTAGACCCAAATCAACCTACATTGGAAACTCATACACTGCGTAAAGGTTATTAACTACTAAATCCTATGGCTAGAGCCCTATAGAATTTAAATCATTTGACTGTACCATAATAGTCTTTAGAGATAATGTTCCATAAACATAACAAGATATATAAATAACCTGAAAGAATCACTATAAATGGATATAGTAGCCACAACCATTTTACATAATCACATGTGTGGAATAATAATAACGGGTGTGCCCATCCTTTCTGCACTGTTAGAAAGTCATGGGCATACTAATTGATGGAACATATGGTGTAGAGGAGGATTGATACTAAGAATCACCTTCACCACTCTACGATGCCCATTCCACTTATTCTTCTTTCACTTCACACCAATGAAGCTTCCACTGGGTGGAAGAAAAGAGGAAGAATGGATAATCTTTATTTCCATATCCATTTTTTCCATCATAGAACCATCTACCATCTATATATAGCTAGAAATATTCAACATAATTACCAAAAATTTGATATCTATTCATAAACCCTACAAGTACTTATAACCGTCAAACTGATCATTCTTCACTAACTCCAGATAAAAATGAACCAGTTCCCTAAACTAATTTGTGTATGTCAACACTAAACACTCTCCTTGGTGTAAAGAGAGGAACTCGAGAGACATTTCCATAATCATATACTCTGGATAGAACTGCTGGAATAAGAGGGTCTTAAAAACCTTACAGCCTAAGACCACATGCCTATATACCTATACCATGGAATCCCACCATCGCTTGCTAGGAACCTCATGTTTTAACACTAAACACTTCACTTTTTTATTCTTAGGTTTTACTAGGAAGTCTAATACCTGATCAATCTTTTCCAGCTGGTCCTACACCTCTTCAAAATAATTCATACCCTTAAATGATGGGGGATTCTCGCATAAGAAATAATGAGATTAATCCCTTTATCCTTCATATCCTATCTATATCTCAACAATTTTATGATGTAATTATAGTACATTTTAGTCCACGACATGAACTGCTCACAAGATAGCCTATATATGACTTTGATTTAAAGGTGGATTCCCTTGAGGAGAATCCACCGCACATTCCTATGGAACCCATGTAATGTATCTTAGAGGAATAAATTTTCACATTAAAAAAAGAATAAATGATCAAATGATAGGATAATATGAGTTCAAACTAGAAAACCATAAGAAAAAACTGATATTAAGATCAATAACTCAACACAAGAGAAACATATCCCAACATCCCATGGTAACTTGAGTCTCTTCATGATAAGAGATGGCCAAACACTCACCACATCCTACTTATCAAGTCTTGAAAATCTAATATTTAGTCTAATTAACACCCCAAGACTGAGTATAACCACTATATGATACCAATTTTTCATGAACCGAAATGGGATACCCTTAAAAACTGGCACTCAACCCGATCCATAGTATACCCAAAGGGAGTTTTTGATCCACATAGGCTGGATATTATCAACCAATAATTAACAAAAACTAATGGGAAAAATTTCTCCCAATCCTAATTAGATGAAATAAACTCCAAGGTACGATGAGACTAACAAAAAAAACCCTAAATGAGAAACATATATTCCATGTGATAAGAGGATGACACCCCCTATCTCACAACCAGGTACCCAAGACTAACTAATTAAAACCTTATCACCTCACTGTGGTTTCTGACCTTTACCTAAATCAAAATACATAACCAGGTTTACACACCGCTAAAGGGGTGTGAAAAGTGTGATCTAAAAAAGATCTTTAGGATCCCACTTAGCTGTTCTATATCAAGTCTTTGTATAACAATACTAATATTCTCAACTTTAAAGAAAAAAAGGATTTATAATTAATTAAATAGTTTTTTATATCAAATTCATTGAAAAATATACCCCCTTTTCCCAAATTTCTAAACAAGTCATGTAAAACAGTTTTAAATCATATCACATATAGCAAAGAAGGTAATCAAATATCAAACAGTACAAAAAAATCATAGGTAAATCACACCAAGGATCACTATAGGTTAGGATATCTAGAACACTCTTACCCAAACATAGAAAATATTATACATCATGTACCAAGACATATGCATCAAATTTAGGGAGTATAGGAACACCATAGAAATTGAACCTCCCAATAGGCCTAAAAAGTCCCCAGGACACTTGGCATAGGGAGTAGAGGAACACCCCATGAGTGAACCCCATGATAGTATCAACAGATAAGGCCTATTACTATAACTTCCACCCAAGTACCTAAGGCTTCCCATGTGCTACATTTTCCAATTCATTTTATCAAAACCATGCTTTGAAAACCATTTCATCAATCCATTTCAAAATACTTTGAAAATACCTTTTATTTTACCAAAATAGGAAAAAATTACCTTTTCTCAAAAAACCATTTTCACACACATAAATCAATAAATCATACAAATTTATTTATAAAACAATTTATAAAACCAAAGAATTTAAGTTTCATCCAACATGGGCTAGTGATGGAACCACCTACCTCAAACTCGGGTCGCACACACCCATAAAGGGATTCACAAAAACTGAAAAGAAAGAAGAGACAATAACATAGGCCCTGGAAAATCTAGAAAGGATGAATAATAACATCACCACAAGATCAAAATATCCACAAAGGCAATGCAACGACACTGCCACAATCAATAGAAACAAAGAAGTAGAAAGGTCTCTTACCTAGAGAGGTGTAATGAAACCACCATGGAGATCAAGCACCGAACATGCGATCTGGAAATAGAAGAGATCACCCAAAATTCACATGGAATAACCTAGGGTTTGAGGGAGTAAAACTATACATCGAATGGGATAAGATTCACCCCAGTGGCTAATAAAGACCTACCGAAAAGAAGGGTTTATGGCATAAACCATGGTTTTATGATGTAAAACCCCTATAAATAATGTACACCAAAAAAAATCACCTTAGTTAAAAAATCCCAACCAACGGTCTTATGGTGTAAAAGAGGGTCTTACAACATAAAATTAATTTATTCCATAAAAAAGATTTTGCGGCTTTCAAGATTCTTGTTCCATAAACCATTTTCATGACTTGTTCCAAATGACATATTTATTCCATAAATATTTCTTACAATATAAAATGGTCTAGTATGAAATACTAGATCCAGATTCTTTAGTAACACCCAAAAACAACCTATAATCCCTCCGAACCCAAAAACACACTCTTAAACTGTGAAAGAGTGTACCTTAAAATCCTTGATGTTACATAAAAAGTGGTTAGGCTTCAAGAGGTACCAAGGAACATAATCTATGATCGAGATCCTCTTTTTACCTCATTGTTTTGAAGGGAATTACAACATGCTATTGGCTCATAGTTTCACCTTAGAACTACTTTCCACCCTAAGAAAAATGGGTAGAGGGAAAATTCTATCCAAACATTGGAGGATATGTTGTGATATTAAATGATGGACCTTGGTGGATCACGGGTATGGCACTTTATTTTAGTTGAGCTTGAATACAAAAACAATTATCACTCATCCATTGGCATGAATCCATTTTAGGTGTTGTATGGGAAACCATTACATTCTTTTTTTGTGTTTGACAAAGGTTAGGGAGTCAAAACTTCTTAGTTCTAATGTGGTGTAGAGAATGAACATTAAGATCTAGTTGGTTGTATATATGATGAGAGTAGTGTAATACTATTATAAGGCCTATGATGATCATAGGTGGATACCCTTGGAGTTTGTGGTTGGAGACCATGTGTTCTGAAGAGTCTCCCCTTAACATGGGAAATTAAGGTTTAATAGGTGGAGTAAGCTTTATCCCTAGTTTTTGTGCCCTTTGAGGTGTTAGGGTGAGTTGGTGAGGCTGATTGTCAGTTGTAATTACAACCAAAGTTGGAGAGGATCTATGAAATCTTCCATGTGTATCATATTCATCGGTATCTTCATGAGGACTGCCACATCATCGACTAGAGAGAGTTGGATATTGAGGATGATGCGATGTTCATAGAGAGACCAATAGAGATCCATGATCTTCAAGAGAGGGTGCTATGTGGATGAACCATTCCCTTGGTTTTCATGTTGTGGAGGCATGGTGGCCCATAGTTGAGTACTTATGAGAAAGATATGCATATGTATTCCCAATACCCAATGTTGTTTTCAGTTTTGATTTTATTTGTTTGGTTTTTCCAGGATGATGTGATGTTTGGATCTTGCTATTTTATAACATGAACTATTTCCTTGATGTGTAATGTGTGATGTGTGATAAATATTTTGAGATATGAAAATGGGAAGACCTGAATCCTAATCAAGTTCTGTTATACTCCTACATGATTGAAATATGTGGGTGAATCAGTGCCACCCAAAGAGGATAATATCTTGACATGGAAGATGAAATTCTATGATTTGTTTGCTTGTGGAAGTGTTGTGTGTTAGTTATTCTTGTGGTTGGTTTGGGCTATTTGGAGTTTGAGATGGTTATGTGGTGATGTGGTTGTACAATGATTTGATTGTGTGGGAATATAGCGGTTTGGGGCTGGTATCAAATGACGTGGTGTTTTTCCTGATGAGAGGAGGTGATGTGGTTGTGTGGGATGTTTTGTGTGTGTATAGGTTTGGCGTGTTTGGATGGTGGTATCATTTTATATGTAATGAGAACCTTGAGAAGTATCTCACAGGGTGGTTTTTAAAACCCCTTTCTCTTCTAGGTTTGGTTTTGATTCTCGATTGTGATAATCATTTGATAGGTATCTAATGTAACTATCTATGCCTTCCCAACCCATTAATTTATTGGTTTTGCAGTTGGAGAGTAATCTAAGGAGGATAGAGGAGGTTAGGTGTAGGTTGGAGCTATAACATGATTTTTACATCATAAAAGAGGGATTTACAACATAAACTGGTAGTTTATAACTTGTTTGGTTGGAGGTTTAAAACTTGTGTGTGTTTAAGATGTAGAGCATAAAATGGGTTTACACAGTAAGAAGGGGGTTTACGCTGTAAGTTAATTAATCCCTAGACACCATGTTTTTGGTGGAAGTTGAGGTTTCGAAGGTTTTACATCATAAAAGTTGGTTTTATGGTGTAAGTTTTCAAAGCCATGGATTTTACACCATAAATATGGGTTTTATTCTAAAAATCAAGTGACATACAACATGTTTTGTTTGGATGATTATTTTATCATTTGGACTCTCTCTCTCTCCCTCTCTCCCTCTCTCTTGTTTTCTGGATAAACCCTAGGTGGTTTCGGGAGGTCTTGCAACCCTCTTCTACCTATGTTGATCTTTGGGTTCTGGTTGTTAGTAACTTTTGATTAGTGGTTGATCTAGGATTTTCTTGTGCGGTTGTGGTTTGCAGGCTATTTCTTCTTTTCCCTATAGGGCGCAGCTTGATCAGAATGTTTCTTTGAGGTTGGGGATCCTTGTTCTCACTCCTTTTACATGCTATATGTGATATTTGAATGAGTTTTATTTCATTTGTGTGGATAGTAAGTGTTGAAATATTAAATATAATTAATTTTAATATATGAAATTTATGGGTATGGGGAGTTTTCACATGTTTTGGATGCTTTTATTATTATTATTGATGTACATATACCTTATATTTCCAATACTAAAAATAAAGGTTGTCAAAATCCTTGTTTTTACTATAGATGATATGCCTTGATTCCTTTTCTACGTTGTTGTGTGATCACACCCTAAATAAGAGGCTAAAAAATGTATATTTGGATAATAAAATTGTTTTCCCATGGAATCTAGTTTATGTGATAATACCCATGCTAAATAAGGAAGTAATATGATGAAAGCCCTTGAATAAAATGTGGAAGCTAGAATGTGTTGTTGTTGTGTGCGATTGCTTTGTTGTGTTTACTTGTTCATTGTGGGCTATTGTGTGGTAATGGAGGTGATCATATTGGCTGTGTGATGCATGAGGTTGTGATGTAGTGGTTGGTTGGCATGGATGCAATGTGGGAAGTTGTGCGATGTGGTTGTTATGTGAGATTTTGGTGCATGGTGGTTGCAATGTGTGGTGGTGTTGTGACTTGTGGTGGCATAGTGAAATGTGGTTATAGTTGTTACAGTAGGGTGGTTTGGGTGGTATAGCGCGATGATAAAAATTGATGTGAGATGAACCATTTTTGGAATGATGTGGTAGTGTTTTTTCTCAGTTAGCAATGGAATAAATTACAATGTTAAATGAAATGAATAAATGAATGGGTTGGTAATTGAATATAATGGGATGGAAGTTGATGTGTGGTAAATGTATTAATGAATAAAAGTGATTAAGTGTTTAATTATAGAGGTAAATGTTGTGTGGATATGCGTGGTGGTGTGATGTGTTATATATAGTTGTGGAATCAGTTGTGATAGTTAATGTGTGGTACGATATTGGTGATGTGGTGTGCGCTGATATAGTTTCTTTGAATCCATAGGTTGGGTAATGTGTTCTATTTATGTATGATGTATTTTTATGCATTTTATAGATGTTCCTCACCTAAGTTGGATAACCTTACCAATTCTCAAAGGTTCTAGGTTCATGGTGTTTTTCCCAACGTCCATGATGGTAGTGATATAGAAGATTGACCACCCCCTCTTCCATACTATTCCTTCAATAGTGATGGCCCAGCTATCTATGGGAAATATGTGCAATGATGACCCTAGTGTCTTCGAGAGATATGTGGTTGTTTTGGATGATATGACATGTGATGTGTGGGATCATGTGTATGTGGTCCAGACACGATGTGATTGTAACGTCCCGACCCGACTTACCATTCAACCCGGTAGCCGGACCGGTCGCCACATGGTCTCAAGCGCATCTCCCCAAATGCCAGAGGCTACCGACTAGCAGCGAGGGCCTAGGTGAGTCCGTGGGGAGACTATTCCCTCATTACCAAAGCATCACAGCAGAATTAAAAACATACAATAATGGAAGAAGGTAACCAGTAGACAACACATAGACAGCAGAAATAGATAACAAATAGAAGGATCTGATATATGTAGAATGATTCAAGTCAATAAAACATAGTACAAGTACACAAATACATAAAAAAAAACCAAAATGTATCCCCATTCTCATCACAAGCCTCAACTTGGTCCCGTGCACTCCAATTCCGAGCAGCAACTCAAGTACCCGTACTAGGGATTTTACCCTTCTCATTACCTAAAATCATATAATCTGCTTGGGTCCAAAAACATGACCCAAATAGGGTGTGATACTGAATCCCAGTAGGCAACCACCAAATACCCGTGCTAATCTGTCAGTGAATATATAAAGCAGGCAGTGTAATATGGAAAGCAATAAACAAGGGAAACTAGCAAGACCAACCCAAGCTTGTTCTTTGGCTTGGCGTCACTTCAAGTATCCATTCCATTCATTAATAACTTCATTCAATTGTTCAAAACATTCCTTGATCCCATTACTGGAATACTCAAATCAGAAACCAGGCATCTCTCAGGGAGAAAATCCACCAACACCCTACAAGCCCATTCCGATGAACCTCCTAGGTACCCAGCCTCGCTCTAGGTGCCGTATAGTCCGTCATCTGAGCCCGTCCCCAGGATCCTATAAATAAGATCCAGGTATCTCCCATGACATATCATGACTTGTTGAGTCCATCCATGGTATCTCACATTGGATCCATGATTCACTCAGAATTTCAGTAACAAGTCTCATATGAGTCTGTCCATAGAAACTCACATTGGTTCCATGGTTCACCCCTGACTTTGTTTCACATTTTAAGCAGTTCAAAAGAATTTAACTCACATGGGCTAGCAATTCAAGAATTAGCATACAAGGGTCAAGGGGAAAAACTTCACCACATACCCGAAACCATTTCAATTACAATTTTATCACATTGCAATTCCATTCAAATTAAATTTCCATTTTTATCAACCCACAAGGGAAAGAAAAGGCACGCCTCATAGGCATCCTGGGTCAAAAATCATAAAAGATCCATTCAAGGAAACGCACCCAAGGGGTGTTTCCTATCCAAGGTGTACAACCTAACTCAAGCACATACCATCCTATTCAGATTACCTACAACATTCTAGGTATTAATAGGGTTAAATTCCAGGTTCAAGAGACACCCCAAAAGTGGGCGCACGACACTACGACATATATAAACAGCTTGACAATCAGTGAAAAGTACGATACCACCTACCTTAGGCTTGTACTAGATAGCTCGTCCATTATCAGGCTCTGATTTGTCCGGATTTGGAAGAAATCTGAATAAAAATCAAAGAACGAGAAATCAGGGCATATGTGCCTTAATCCAATCTGTGTTTGTTATAAATAGAAGAATAAAGAAAGATTAAAAAGGAATTGAGGACTTACCATTGCAGATCTAACAAGACGAACGACGTTTGAAACAGAGATCAGACAGAGAAACATGCTCAAATTCCTCCGAAGTCTCCTTGAGAGCTCTCCTAGGTGCCTCCCCCTTCTATTCGGTTGAAGAAGAGAATTAGGTTTAGGTTTTTATAAAATTTAATTAATTTAATTAAAAATTAATTAAATTTCAAAACACAGCAGGTCGCACGGTTTACCCGCATGGCCTAGAAAAACTATGCAGAGGCCCCAAAGACATTATGTGGATCCTCCCACGAAAATACATCCTTCACCTTATCTAGATAAACTAATAATCCATGTTCACAAATCATGTTAACCAATAAATTCACTTCTTGGATCCAAAAATTACATTTTTAATCCTTAGGATATCAAAAACTAGAATAAAATGGTACTCATGCTAATGTTCGAACCTTGAATAAACCAAAATATCATCATCTAACACCACAAAAAAGGTGTCAAGATACCTATGAAATATATAATTCATCAAATCCATAAAAATTTCATGAGCATTAGTTAGACCAAACAAAATCACAAGATATTTATAATGGACATACCTATTCATGAAATCTATCTTTGATATATCAGACTCCCAAACTTTAATTTGATGATAACTTGACCAAAGACCGATCTTTGAAAACCACTCTCCCCCTATTAAATAATTAAATAAATCATACACATGGGGTAAAAGATACTTATCATTAACCATCACCTGATTTAACTTTTTATAGTCTACATATAATTGAAGTGAACCATTAGCCTTCTTGGAAAAGAGCACTGGGGATTCCCATGATGAAACAATAGGGTGAAAAAAACATTTCTTCATCAGTTCATCTAACTGAATCTCGATCTCTTTCAGCTTTACTAGTTTCATATGATAAGAGGGTACTGAGATCGGTTGTGTACCCAACACCAGATCAATCATAAACTCTACATCCCTCTCTAGAGGAAGACCAAATAAGTCATCTAGGAAAACATAAGGAAAGTCTTGGAAAACCAAGGAAAGATCACCAATAGAAGAAATGACATGGGGCTTAACTAAAATAGTAGAAAACAAACTCCTAATATTTGGGTGGAAAGGTCCTATATGACTAGACCTTGGATCCCACTCTACTTGAAACACTTGAGAGATCCCTTCAATAGTAAGGAAAGATACATACCGATGATAATAATCAACCTCAAAATGATGAGTGATTATCAAATACATACAAATTATGATTTCAAATAGATCAAGATAAAGAATGAGGAAATCCCATACTAACCCCACGTCAACTATCAAAAATGAACAAAAAGGAAATAGAAAGGCCAACTCTTTCTTCATCCCAAGAGGTGTACCTGAATCCATAAAAAATGGACCTAAGATCCATTGGAATTTTTAATACATCAATAAAATGGATAGATATAAATGAGTGGGAGGAACCTATATCAAATAAAGTAGTTACTACAAAATATGCGATAAAGGTGATACCTCTCACTATCACTAGACCCAAATCAACCTACATTGGAAACTCATACACTGCGTAAAGGTTATTAACTACTAAATCCTATGGCTAGAGCCCTATAGAATTTAAATCATTTGACTGTACCATAATAGTCTTTAGAGATAATGATCCATAAACATAACAAGATATATAAATAACCTGAAAGAATCACTATAAATGGCTATAGTAGCCACAACCATTTTACATAATCACATGTGTGGAATAATAATAACGGGTGTGCCCATCCTTTCCACACTGTTAGAAAGTCATGGGCATACTAATTGATGGAACATATGGTGTAGAGGAGGATTGATACTAAGAATCACCTTCACCACTCTACGATTCCCATTCCACTTATTCTTCTTTCACTTCACACCAATGAAGCTTCCACTGGGTGGAAGAAAAGAGGAAGAATGGATAATCTTTATTTCCATAGCCATTTTTCCATCATAGAACCATCTACCATCTATATATAGCTAGAAAGATTCAACATAATTACCAAAAATTTGATATCTATTCATAAACCCTACAAGTACTTATAACCGTCAAACTGATCATTCTTCACTAACTCCAGATAAAAATGAACCAGTTCCCTAAACTAATTTGTGTATGTCAACACTAAACACTCTCCTTGGTGTAAAGAGAGGAACTCGAGAGACTTTTCCATAATCATATACTCTGGATAGAACTGCTGGAATAAGAGGGTCTTAAAAACCTTACAGCCTAAGACCACATGCCTATATACCTATACCATGGAATCCCACCATCGCTTGCTAGGAACCTCATGTTTTAACACTAAACACTTCACTTTTTTATTCTCAGGTTTTACTAGGAAGTCTAATACCTGATCAATCTTTTCCAGCTGGTCCTACACCTCTTCAAAATAATTCATACCCTTAAATGATGGGGGATTCTCGCATAAGAAATAATGAGATTAATCCCTTTATCCTTCATATCCTATCTATATCTCAACAATTTTATGATGTAATTATAGTACATTTTAGTCCACGACATGAACTGCTCACAAGATAGCCTATATATGACTTTGATTTAAAGGTGGATTCCCTTGAGGAGAATCCACCGCACATTCCTATGGAACCCATGTAATGTATCTTAAAGGAATACTTTTTCACATTAAAAAAAGAATAAATGATCAAATGATAGGATAATATGAGTTCAAACTAGAAAACCATAAGAAAAAACTGATATTAAGATCAATAACTCAACACAAGAGAAACATATCCCAACATCCCATGGTAACTTGAGTCTCTTCATGATAAGAGATGGCCAAACACTCATCACATCCTACTTATCAAGTCTTGAAAATCTAATCCATAGTCTAATTAACACCCCAAGACTGAGTATAACCACTATATGATACCAATTTTTCATGAACCGAAATGGGATACCCTTAAAAACTGGCACTCAACCCGATCCATAGTATACCCAAAGGGAGTTTTTGATCCACATAGGCTAGATATTATCACCCAATAATTAACAAAAACTAGTGGAAAAAATTTCTCCCAATCCTAATTAGATGAAATAAACTCCAAGGTATGATGAGACTAACAAAAAAACCCTAAATGAGAAACATCTATTCCATGTGATAAGAGGATGACACCCCACTATCTCACAACCAGGTACCCAAGACTAACTAATTAAAACCTTATCACCTCACTGTGGTTTCTGACCTCTACCTACATCAAAATACATAACCAGGTTTACACACCGCTAAAGGGGTGTGAAAAGTGTGATCTAAAAAAGATCTTTAGGATCCCACTTAGCTGTTCTATATCAAGTCTTTGTATAACAATACTAATATTCTCAACTTTAAAGAAATAAAGGTTTTATAATTACTTAAATAGTTTTTTATATCAAATTCATTGAAAAATATACCCCCTTTTCCCAAATTTCTAAAAAAGTCAGGTAAAACAGTTTTAAATCATATCACATATAGCAAAGAAGGTAATCAAATATCAAACAGTACAAAAAAATCATAGGTAAATCACACCAAGGATCACTATAGGTTAGGATATCTAGAACACTCTTACCCAAACATAGAAAATATTATACATCATGTACCAAGACATATGAATCAAATTTAGGGAGTATAGGAACACCCTAGAAATTGAACCTCCCAATAGGCCTAAAAAGTCCCCAAGACACATGGCATAGGGAGTAGAGGAACACCCCATGAGTGAACCCCATGATAGTATCAACAGATAAGGCCTATTACTATAACTTCCACCCAAGTACCTAAGGCTTCCCATGTGCTACATTTTCCAATTCATTTTATCAAAACCATGCTTTGGAAACCATTTCATCAATCCATTTCAAAATACTTTGAAAATACCTTTTATTTTACCAAAATAGGAAAAAATTACCTTTTCTCAAAAAACCATTTTCACACACATAAATCAATAAATCATACAAACTTATTTATAAAACAATTTATAAAACCAAAGAATTTAAGTTTCATCCAACATGGGCTAGTGATGGAACCACCTACCTCAAACTCGGGTCGCACACACCCACAAAGGGATTCACCAAAACTGAAAAGAAATAAGAGACAATAACATAGGCCCTGAAAAATCAAGAAAGGATGAATAATAACATCACCACAAGATCAAAATATCCACAAAGGCAATGCAACGAAACTGCCACAATCAATAGAAACAAAGAAGTAGAAAGGTCTCTTACCTAGAGAGGTGTAATGAAACCACCATGGAGATCAAGCACCAAACATGCGATCTGGAAATAGAAGAGATCACCCAAAATTCACATGGAATAACCTAGGGTTCGAGGGAGTAAAACTATACATCGAATGGGATAAGATTCACCCGAGTGGCTAATAAAGACCTACCGAAAAGAAGGGTTTATGGAATATTCCATGGTTTTATGATGTAAAACCCCTATAAAACATGTACACCAAAAATAATCACCTTAGTTAAAAAATCCCAACCAACGGTCTTATGGTGTAAAAGAGGGTCTTACAACATAAAATTAATTTATTCCATAAAAAAGATTTTGCGGCTTTCAAGATTCTTGTTCCATAAACCATTTTAATGACTTGTTCCAAATGACATATTTATGACATAAATATTTTTTACAATATAAAATGGTCTAGTATGAAATACTAGACCTAGATTCTTTAGTAACACCCAAAAACAACCTATAATCCCTCCGAACCCAAAAACACACTCTTAAACTGTGAAAGAGTGTACCTTAAAATCCTTGATGTTACATAAAAAGTGGTTAGGCTTCAAGAGGTACCAAGGAACATAATCTATGATCGAGATCCTCTTTTTAACTCATGGTTTTGAAGGGAATTACAACATGCTATTGGCTCATAGTTTCACCTTAGAACTACTTTCCACCCTAAGAAAAATGGGTAGAGGGAAAATTCTATCCAAACATTGGAGGATATGTTGTGATATTAAATGATGGACCTTGGTGGATCACGGGTAAGGCACTTTATTTTAGTTGAGCTTGAATACAAAAAAAATTATCACTCATCCATTGGCATGAATCCATTTTAGGTGTTGTATGGGAAACCATTACATTCTTTTTTTGTGTCTGACAAAGGTTAGGGAGTCAAAACTTCTTAGTTATAATGTGGTGTAGAGAATGAACATTAAGATCTAGTTGGTTGTATAGATGATGAGAGTAGTGTAATACTATTATAAGGCCTATTATGATCATAGGTGGATACCCTTGGAGTTTGTGGTTGGAGACCATGTGTTCTGGAGAGTCTCCCCTTAACATGGGAAATTAAGGTTTAATAGGTGGAGTAAGCTTTATCCCTAGTTTTTGTTCCCTTTGAGGTGTTAGGGTGAGTTGGTGAGGCTGATTGTCAATTGTAATTACAACCAAAGTTGGAGAGGATCTATGAAATCTTCCATGTGTATCATATTCATCGGTATCTTCATGAGGACTGCCACATCATCGACTAGAGAGAGTTGGATATTGAGGATGATGCGATGTTCATAGAGAGACCAATAGAGATCCATGATCTTCAAGAGAGGGTGCTATGTGGATGAACCATTCCCTTGGTTTTCATGTTGTGGAGGCATGGTGGCCCATAGTTGAGTACTTATGAGAAAGAGATGCATATGTATTCCCAATACCCAATGTTGTTTTCAGTTTTGATTTTATTTGTTTGGTTTTTCCAGGATGATGTGATGTTTGGATCTTGCTATTTTATAACATGAACTATTTCCTTGATGTGTAATGTGTGATGTGTGATAAATATTTTGAGATATGAAAATGGGAAGACCTGAATCCTAATCAAGTTCTGTTATACTCCTACATGATTGAAATCTGTGGGTGAATCAGTGCCAACCAAAGAGGATAATATC
This sequence comes from Viscum album, assembly GCA_963277665.1. Taxonomy (NCBI): domain Eukaryota; kingdom Viridiplantae; phylum Streptophyta; class Magnoliopsida; order Santalales; family Viscaceae; genus Viscum; species Viscum album. Next base: position 499,177,122 of record OY728132.1, read on the forward strand.
TTGACATGGAAGATGAAATTCTATGATTTTTTTGCTTGTGGAAGTGTTGTGTGTTAGTTATTCTAGTGGTTGGTTTGGGCTATTTGGAGTTTGAGATGGTTATGTGGTGATGTGGTTGTGCAATGATTTGATTGTGTGGGAATATAGCGGTTTGGGGCTGGTATCAAATGACGTGGTGTTTTTCCTGATGAGAGGAGGTGATGTGGTTGTGTGGGATGTTTTGTGTGTGTATAGGTTTGGCATGTTTGGATGGTGGTATCATTTGATATGTAATGAGAACCTTGAGAAGTATCCCACAGGGTGGTTTTTAAAACCCCTTTCTCTTCTAGGTTTGGTTTTGATTCTCGATAGTGATAATCATTTGATAGGTATCTAATGTAACTATCTATGCCTTCCCAACCCATTAATTTATTGGTTTTGCAGTTGGAGAGTAATCTAAGGAGGATAGAGGAGGTTAGGTGGAGGTTGGAGCTATAACATGATTTTTACATCATAAAAGAGAGATTTACAACATAAACTGGTAGTTTATAACTTGTTTGGTTGGAGGTTTAAAACTTGTGTGTGGTTAAGATGTAGAGCATAAAATGGGTTTACACAGTAAGAAGGGGGTTTACGCTGTAAGTTAATTAAGCCCTAGACACCATGTTTTTGGTGGAAGTTGAGGTTTCGAAGGTTTTACATCATAAAAGTTGGTTTTATGGTGTAAGTTTTCAAAGCCATGGATTTTACACCATAAATATGGGTTTTATTCTAAAAATCAAGTGACTTACAACATGTTTTGTTTGGATGATTATTTTATCATTTGGACTCTCTCTCTCTCCCTCTCTCCCTCTCTCTTGTTTTCTGGATAAACCCTAGGTGGTTTCAGGAGGTCTTGCAACCCTCTTCTACCTATGTTGATCTTTGGGTTCTGGTTGTTAGTAACTTTTGATTAGTGGTTGATCTAGGATTTTCTTGTGCGGTTGTGGTTTGCAGGCTATTTCTTCTTTTCCCTATAGGGCGCAGCTTGATCAGAATGTTTCTTTGAGGTTGGGGATCCTTGTTCTCACTCCTTTTACATGCTATATGTGATATTTGAATGAGTTTTATTTCATTTGTGTGGATAGTAAGTGTTGAAATATTAAATATAATTAATTTTAATATATGAAATTTATGGGTATGGGGAGTTTTCACATGTTTTGGATGCTTTTATTATTATTATTGATGTACATATACCTTATATTTCCAATACTAAAAATAAAGGTTGTCAAAATCCTTGTTTGTACTATAGATGATATGCCTTGATTCCTTTTCTACGTTGTTGTGTGATCACACCCTAAATAAGAGGCTAAAAAAATGTATATTTGGATAATAAAATTGTTTTCCCATGGAATCTAGTTTATGTGATAATACCCATGCTAAATAAGTAAGTAATATGATGAAAGCCCTTGAATAAAATGTGGAAGCTAGAATGTGTTGTTTTTGTGTGCGATTACTTTGTTGTGTTTACTTGTTCATTGTGGGATATTGTGTAGTAATGGAGGTCATCATATTGGCTATGTGATGCATGAGGTTGTGATGTAGTGGTTGGTTGGCATGGATGCAATGTGGGAAGTTGTGCGATGTGGTTGTTATGTGAGATTTTGGTGCATGGTGGTTGCAATGTGTGGTGGTGTTGTGACTTGTGGTGGCATAGTGAAATGTGGTTATAGTTGTTACGGTAGGGTGGTTTGGGTGGTATAGCGCGATGATAAAAATTGATGTGAGATGAACCATTTTTGGAATGATGTGGTAGTGTTTTTTCTCAGTTAGCAATGGAATAAATTACAATGTTAAATTAAATGAATAAATGAATGGGTTTGTAATTGAATATAATGGGATGGAAGTTGATGTGTGGTAAATTTATTAATGAATAAAAGTGATGAAGTGTTTAATTATAGAGTTAATGTTGTGTGGATATGCGTGGTGGTGTGATGTGTTATATATAGTTGTGGAATCAGTTGTGATAGTTAATGTGTGGTACGATATTGGTGATGTGGTGTGCGCTGATATAGTTTCTTTGAATCCATAGGTTGGGTAATGTGTTCTATTTATGTATGATGTATTTTTATGCATTTTATAGATGTTCCTCACCTAAGTTGGATAACCTTACCAATTCTCAAAGGTTCTAGGTTCATGGTGTTTTTCCCAACGTCCATGATGGTAGTGATATAGACGATTGACCACCCCCTCTTCCATACTATTCCTTCAATAGTGATGGCCCAGCTGTCTATGGGAAATATGTGCAATGATGACCCTAGTGTCTTTGAGAGATATGTGGTTGTTTTGGATGATATGACATGTGATGTGTGGGATCGTGTGTATGTGGTCCAGACACGATGTGATTGTAACGTCCCGACCCGACTTACCATTCAACCCGGTAGCCGGACCAGTCGCCACATGGCCTCAAGCGCATCTCCCCAAATGCCAGAGGCTACCGACTAGCAGCGAGGGCCTAGGTGAGTCCGTGGGGAGACTATTCCCTCATTACCAAAGCATCACAGTAGAATTAAAAACATACAATAATGGAAGAAGGTAACCAGTAGACAACACATAGACAACAGAAATAGATAACAAATAGAAGGATCTGATATATGTAGAATGATTCAAGTCAATACAACATAGTACAAGTACAAAAATACATAAAAAAAACCAAAATGTATCCCCAGTCTCATCACAAGTCTCAACTTGGTCCCGTGCACTCCAATTCCGAGCAGCAACTCAAGTACCCGTACTAGGGATTTTCCCCTTCTCATTACCTAAAATCATATAATCTGCTTGGGTCCAAAAACATGACCCAAATAGGGTGTGATACTGAATCCCAGTAGGCAACCACCAAATATCCGTGCTAATCTATCAGTGAATATATAAAGCAGGCAGTGTAATATGGAAAGCAATAAACAAGGGAAACTAGCAAGACCGACCCAAGCTTGTTCTTTGGCTTGGCGTCACTTCAAGTATCCATTCCATTCATTAATAACTTCATTCAATTGTTCAAAACATTCCTTGATCCCATTACTGGAATACTCAAATCAGAAACCAGGCATCTCTCAGGGAGAAAATCCACCAACACCCTACAAGCCCATTCCGATGAACCTCCTAGGTACCCAGCCTCGCTCTAGGTGCGGTATAGTCCGTCATCTGAGCCCGTCCCCGGGATCCTATAAATAAGATCCAGGTATCTCCCATGACATATCATGACTTGTTGAGTCCATCCATGGCATCTCACATTGGATCCATGATTCACTCAGAATTTCAGTAACACGTCTCATATGAGTCCGTCCATAGAAACTCACATTGGTTCCATGGTTCACCCCTGACTTTGTTTCACATTTTAAGCAGTTCAAAAGAATTTAACTCACATGGGCTAGCAATTCAAGAATTAGCATACAAGGGTCAAGGGGCAAAACTTCACCACATACCCGAAACCATTTCAATTACAATTTTATCACATTGCAATTCCATTCAAATTAAATTTCCATTTTTATCAACCCACAAGGGAAAGAAAAGGCACGCCTCATAGGCATCCTGGGTCAAAAACCATAAAAGATCCATTCAAGGCAACGCACCCAAGGGGTGTTTCCTATCCAAGGTGTACAACCTAACTCAAGCACATACCATCCTATTCAGATTACCTACAACATGCTAGGTATTAATAGGGTTAAATTCAAGGTTCAAGAGACACCCCAAAAGTGGGAACACGACACTACAACATATATAAATAGCTTGAAAATCAGTGAAAAGTACGATACCACCTACCTTAGGCTTGTACTAGATAGCTCGTCCATTATCAGGCTCTGATTTGTCCTGATTTGGAAGAAATCTGAAGAAAAATCAAAGAACGAGAAATCAGGGCATATGTGCCTTAATCCAATCTGCGTTTGTTATAAATAGAAGAATAAAGAAAGATTAAAAAGGAATTGAGGACTTACCATTGCAGATCTAACAAGACGAACGACGTTTGAAACAGAGATCAGACAGAGAAACATGCTCAAATTCCTCCGAAGTCTCCTTGAGAGCTCTCCTAGGTGCCTCCCCCTTCTATTCGGTTGAAGAAGAGAATTAGGTTTAGGTTTTTATAAAATTTCATTAATTTAATTAAAAATTAATTAAATTTCAAAACACAGCAGGTCGCACGGTTTACCCACACAGTTTCCTCAAACCATGCGTAGGCTGTGCTCCTGTCTCTTCCCAGCCTGCACCATGACACACGGTTTACCTAGGCCGTGTGCAGGCTGTGCGCAAACCGTGTGCCAGGCCATTTCCAGCCTAAAACTTGGTTCCGAGCTCTGAACAAGCCCCATACACCTCCGTAACTCCCTCAGTCAAGTTAAGCATCCACATTAGACCTCAACAGAATAGTTAAACCGAAAAGAAAAAGGATCTGTACCTCGTACGAAAACCCAGGTTCTTGCAATCTTCCCCCCTTATAGCAATTCATCCCCGAATTGATCTCTGAAGGGTGGTCAAGATTCGTCTATGAATATCTCTGGCCATTGAGCATGTACGTCGGCCTCCTACTCCCAAGTCTCATCCTGTAAATGGCCGTGCTACCATAGCACCCGTACTAGAGGAACTAACCGGCCTCGGAGAACCTTCGTGATCCTATCAACTATAAGAATCAGATACTCCTCAAAGGATGCATCTACCTGAAGCTTGACCTCCTCAGGATAGAAGGTATGAGACAGGTCTGAATAGTATCATTATAACTGAGAAACATGGAACACGTCATGCATGGATCGGTACCTTTGAGGTAACTGCAACTGATAAGCTACCGGCCCAACCCTCTCCAGAATCTCAAAAGGCACAACATATCTCAGCGATAGCTTACCCTATCTTCTAATCCGCATGTGTCCCATCCTCCCAGAAACTCGCAAGAAAACCTGATCCCTGACCTCAAACTCTAGGGGTCATCTGCGGCGATCAGCATATGACTTCTGATGAGACTCTGCGGTTTCCATCCACTTCTGTATCAACTGGACCTGCTCAGAAGTCTCTTGAACAAGACATGGTCCCAGTAAAGCTGCCTCACCTACCTCTAACCAGCACAAGGGTGATCGGCATGGCCTACCATATAAAGCCTCATACGGTGCCATCTGTATAGTCTCATGATAACTGTTATTATAGGAAAACTCAACTAGGGGAATATGACTCTCCCCTGAGCCCCCAAAATCTAGGACGCATGCTTGCAGCATGTCCTCAAGCACTTGTATCGTACACTATGATTGTCCATCAGTCTGAGGGTGGTATAATGTGCTTAAAATCACCTGTGTACCTAGCGCCCTCTGAAAACTCTTCCAGAAATGTGATGTAAAACGAGCATCCTTATTTGAAACAATGGTGCGTGGGACCCCTTGGAGTCGTACTATCTCTCGGATATACAACCTTCCTAGCCCATCCACACTGAAGGTCTCCTTGATTGGAAATAAATGAGAAACCTTCATGAGCCTATCAACCAAAACCCACACAACATCATTACCTCGAGGTGACCTCAGAAAACCAGTCACGAAGACCATCGCAACATCATCCCATTTCCACTCCGGGATAGGTAACTGCTGTAAAAGCCCAGCTGGCCGCTGATATTCCACCTTCACCTGCTGACAGGTGGAACATATCGTGATAAAACTAGCCACTTCCCTCTTCATACTTGACCACCAGTACTGTCAGCGCAAGTCACGATACATCTTAGTGACTCCGGGATGAACTACCCAAACTGAAGCATGAAACTCCCGCATCAACTCCTCTCTAATATCTACTGGAACCCATATACGTACATGGATACGAAGAAATTCATCCTCTCCTATAGTCTAACCAGGAGAAGGGTCCTCACCTGACACACCTTCCCGTAGAACTAGGCCTTCCGAATCTGATAGCTTTCTCATCCTTACTTTGTCCAGGAGGGTAGAAGTCACAGCTAAAGATGACAGAAAAGACTATCCTTGGCTATTCTTCACATCAAGATGCATCTCAGAGAACAATGAAATAAGCTTCCATTAGTTTCTAGCCTGTTTCACTGCCTGTATTTGAGTCCTTCTACTTAATGCATCGACCACTACATTGCCCTTTCTAGGCGTATAAGCAAGCTCGAAATCAAAGGACTGTAGGTGTAACAGCCCGAGAATTTATAAAAACTATTATTTTTAATTTTATTAATTTCTTGTGTTGTACACTACACCAAAAGGAGCTTTCACAACACGTATCCTTGACTTGCCTTGCATTACATGCAATCGCAACCTTCCTCGATAGCGTGTGTAGTACGCAATACCGAGTTTCACTAAACAACGATATGCTATTAAAATATTATTAAAACTAGCCGTTATGAATAGTAATAACCACTTTTTAAAATTCTATAAATCTTATTTTTCAAAATGAACTTCATTTTTGGATTAGGAATATCGAAATTAGCTTAGGTTGAAATTTTGGTACATTTCGGATAACTTTCATATTCTGATGAATAGTGAAAATTACTAAATTATAATTAAAAACAAATTTTTTTAATCGAAATAATTAATAGTGATAAATTATTAATTTGAGTGGTTTTAAAGTATATTTAGAATATATTTTTACAATTTAATACAATGTTGGTCATTGGACGTAATTTCACATTTAAACCTGACATAAACAAGTGTCAATCTTTTGATAGATATTGTTTCGTAAAAACACGCTATTTGTTTTAATAGCGGGATTTAATTATAAAATTAATTAATTCAACTTCTATGTTATGAATTTGGTAAAATAGACTTCATTTTTGAATTCGGAATATGAAATATAGCTTAGGATGAAATTTTGGCATTTTTCTGAAAACTTTCAATTTTTGATGAATAGTGAAACCACTAAGTGGTAGGTTAAAAACTGAATTTTGCATAAAACTTAATTTTACCACTTCTGTGAATAGAATTTCGAAAATCCGAGAGACACGGTTAATATCAAGGACTAAAATGTGGTTCAATGAGATGAAAATAATTTTTGGTGAATAGTAACTTTTTACTTTTTTTTTTACCGCGGTTAATAGTAAATAGGGTAACTAAGGGTAAATATGATATTACTATTACCCTAACACATGTCCTAATTCTATTGGACACGTGTAATTCGACCAAAAACAAACTTAGGAATAAAATATGACCATTTAGGCCCACTTGGATTAGATTAGGACATTTATTATGAATTTATTTAAAGAAGGGTTAAAATAGTTAAAATCAAAGTTTAATAAGTAAATCATTTTTAATATGGGGTTATACATAAGATAAATTCTATTGTAAATATTCATTAGAAAGATAAAAAGATTTCCTACATGATGGTATTTTATTTGTAATTTTTAGACATCAAATAATTTAATTTATTTATGACACAACGATGATGCAGTAATTATCTTATTAATGAAATATTGACATAATTGATGTTATAAACACCAAAATAAATGTAATTTGAGATTTTTTATGAATTCCACTAATTTTATAGGTTACTATGATATATTAATGTTGATTTAATAAACTTGGTTCGAACATATAATTCTGTTATGACTTTCACAAAAATCATATATCAAATAGTGTCAAAATTGACACAAAATAGTTTTTAAATCAAATATTATATTATTAATTGTTATTTTATTCCTAAAAATCTAAGGTTCGGCCAAATGACTTAGATAAGGATATATATATTAATAATAAACAATTTGGGGTTCTTTTGGCATGTTATAGTAAGTTTATTAACCATATAGTGAAAGAAAACAAAAAGACACGGTAAAAGTTAAATTATTTAACTTAGAGTTAAATCTAATTGATAAGGTTTAAAATAATATCCAAACATGTCTAAATTTAATTGGTTGATGAGATTACAACCCTATCTCATCTAATCTTTGAATATGAGTCATTTTTGGAGGTTTTTAAGTGGGGTTAGATTTATTATAAATTAATATTTTTAAGAATTCCTAAGGTGCCCCTCTCCTCCCTTATAAAAGGACACCTCCTCCCCCTCCTCCTCACACCAATTTGAGCACTCAAGATCGGCCAACCCCTGACAAATATCTCTTCTCCACTTCCCTAGAAACATCCTAGAGGTTCTGGTCTTACTCAAAGACCAATTTTAGTTCCCTAAGAGGAGGTCTCCAAAAGGCGCTTCAAAGAAGAGGTAATTACCGTTACCAATTCTTTCATCTTTATTTCTTCTTCCACTTCTTCTTCTTAGGTTGTTTCATTATGAAGTAATAACATCAGTATCACTCATATACTGATATGTTATTATAAGTATGAAACAAACCTATTTCACCATCTATCCATCCTACGGAAAAAGAAATCACCGCGCGTGCGTACGTACGGAATACCGTCTCCACGCCGTGGTGTAAGCTATTTTCCACCACCACCTTACATGGATGGGTATAATGGTGTAAAGAATAACTATACATAGTTATTACAACATCATATTGATTCTGATATATTGTATAATCCACTCCAATTCAATTCAATATTTATAGAAATGATATCATCGCTCGTGCGTACGTACGGACTACCGTCTCCACGACGCGATGAGATTCATTCTCCATGTTAACCCTTTAAGAATGATTATAAAGTATATATAAGAAATAATAATGAAATATATGACATTATAAAGCTACTGGATTTATGTATATATATGTATGTCATCTACTTACTTCCATTTCAAGACAATAAGGAAAGGAAAACAGCGTTCATGCGTACGTACGGACTACCGTCTCCATGAACGGTGTTTTTCATTTTATTTATCTACCTCTTATATATATATATACTGAATATATATGATATATAAATCATATTTTATATTCTGGAAGTAAGTAAATCATGATATAAGTAATAACGATGTCAAGAACAACAAGTCAAAACACCTACGATAAATGAAACGATTTTACCCAAAACGCTTCTTTAACATGGAATTTACAAAAGAACGGGTAATATAATGTCATAAGTGAACCATATATGATATCATAACAATGAATATGATTCTGTAATAAGTAAATAACATGATTTAAATCATTATACAGGAGGTTCAGACACTTACAAAGCAAGTCGGACCTAAGGTAAGGGAAATATCACAATCTCATTTTTATCCGAGATTGTTTATTCGTAAGTATTTACTGGGGTGTATTTTATCATCCACATCCATGTTCCCTCAATATGTAATATTATTTCCATCCACCTACAATTGTTTAAATCCAATTTTACCCTTCTATGAGTTTTTAGTAAAGGATATGAAAGGAATCTTTTTTCGTTTTTCGTACGAGGTACTTTTTGACTTTTCCGACAAAAGTACGAAGAATGTTTTTTTTAACTTATACGACACGAACGGATTTATACTGTTTTATAAAGCCTTATTTTCATGAAGCTTACTCTAAAAGATTTCATGACTATTTTCAATAAAATCTCTTTCTTTTAAAATTGCATGACGTTTTGTGAAAAGAAATTGATTTTGAAGAAGAAAGGATATTTTCCTCAAGAATTCAATTCAAGTGTTTTATCAAAATTATTTTCCATCTAAGATAATAAAGGGTTCTATTTCTATCCATATTTTTACATTGATTTGACTATGTTGTGATGGAATTTTGTTTATGAATTCCTTTATCTTATATGAATTGTTTTATGATGTCATGTTGTTTAAGAATCCCATTTTTATTACATGGGTAACGCTATGATGTATGGTTTATGATTATGTGGCACACATAAGAAAGGATTCATTATAAGATGGGTGGGACCTATATCTCCCTCCAATGCATTGGGTAAAGATTTTATATCTCATGAGATAGACATGGCTGGAATGGTAGGTTATACCGGTTCAGTGAAACAGGACTGAAACGAGGGTTACTCGATTCAGAAAGGGACTTTGTCCACTAAGATAGTCTTGGAAATGAGTCATGACTAACAAGAAATGATTTTCCATGATTATGTGTGCATCCCACAAAGTTTCAAGTTTCATGTTATGATTATGGTGATCTCATTTTCACTTCTATGATTTGTTCCATGTTAAGATTTTATGATCTCTTTTGCAGGTTATGATTTTCAAAAAGATATGATATGATTTTTATTTCTTTTGTATACCCTTACTGAGCATTTGAGCTCACCCTTTTATGTTTTCTTTTCCCCAGGACATAAAGAAAGGTTTTAGGTAAAAAAAGGGATGATCTTTATGGGAGATGTTGAAGATCTTTCCCCACGATTAGAAGATTTTATTCCGAGTTTCCAAAGACACTAAACTATTACGATCCTTGTGTGTGTGTTTTTGTTATGTACTAAGTATTCCGCAAATGTAATGTAATGTCCATGTACGTCAAGCTTCGGGTCTCTACAGTTGGTATCAGAGGAAAGGTTTAGTCAACCTTTGGAAACTAGGATGCGAGAACTTTAGTGAGATCCTTAGGGATATTTATAAGGTATAGGGATGTCCCTAAGGATAAGTATACGTATAGGATAGAGTCCTAGAACTACGGTAACGATCATAGAATTTAACCTAAGATGTTAGATATTGAGGATACTCCACCTTTATTATGTTGTTTTCCCTAGCATGATTTTTGCCTCTCACACTATTCTTTTTGGGTTTTAGAAAATGGCTGGAAACAAGGTGATTCACGATAATGGAGGATATGATGGACAATGGAATGATATTCTTCATAAGCAATCAAATGAAATGGGATTTGGAAGTCCAAACATCATTATTATGCCGAATCAGAAATCTCATAATATGATCAATAAAGTAAAATTTGGTAAGTTTCCTGACTCGGCTAATAAGAGAAAGATGGAGTTTCATGATGATCATAGAGGAAAGAAAGTTCAATTTCCCCTATGTAAATCATGTGGGAAGAGGCATCAAGGAGAATGTTTCAAAGGAACTGGAAGATGCTTTGGGTGTGGAAAAGAAGGACACAAAGCAAGTAAATGCAAAGGAAAAGGTTCAGTTAACAACATGGATGAGGATAATGGTATTGTTACGACATCAACAATGGTTAAATGTTTTAAATGTGGAATGTATGGGCATTATGCAAACCAATGCCCTAAGGGAAAGTCTCATGAAGATAATCAGTATGGTCGTATGGGAAGTATTTATGTTGATGATGATGAAGAGACTACAAATGATATGTGAGAGGAAAGAATTGTTGAAGCTCGGTCAATGGTTTAAGAATGTAGTGGAATGATTACATGTTTATCATGTGTAATGTTGTATAAGTAATCTCATGGTACTATGGAATAAAGAGACATGTAAGGATTGTTACATTGTTGTCTGATTAATGTTACCAGTAACCATGAAAGGTTATCCAGATACTTTTGGAAAGTAGATGATAAGTGCATAATAAAAGGATAAGAAGATAATGAGATGTTTGATTGTATTCATGAGCTCATGATTGATATAAGGACAAAGTGATATCATGGTTTGATTATAAAGAATTTTGAGGATTTTGGTATGTGGAAAGTGTTAACTTTTAACTGCATTCAAGTTTTCACTATGGTTTAATGGGTATTCAAGAGAATACATTATTAAGGCCTTTGAATGTTTGGAATGTGACCAACAAAAAAATATCTTATGATATATGGGGATCGACGATGGTGTTAAATCTCTGGTAATTGTTTTCACTATGTTATGAGAGTGGACTGCAGTATTATGGATAAGCCTAAAGATTGGAATGGACATAAGTTAGTATTGTTTAAGGATAGAAGTTTTCTCGATATTATTGATGGGATGATATAGTAATATAGTTTTAGAAAAAGGACAACCTGCAGGACGGGCGACAGCCCATCACGTCGGACAAGGATATGGGAATCGAACCCACAACCGAAGTGCGACTGTCCTTTATCGCCTACCACTGGACTACAGGAAGTCCCTGTTTAGTAGAAACTAGTTTTATTATATTAAGCAGTATGATATATGAAGTATAAGTCCATTTTAGGAATAATATATGATTAATCTCACTATAGATCGACTTATATATATAGTTTTTGCTAACCTTTTGTTTGAGATAGATGGAATGACCCGTCATTCTATCACATGATCTGCTAACACTTCACGAATAACAAATTCAACTTCATTTATTTAAGAGATGAAGTGGAAATTGATCAAGGCACGAACAACAGTGAGATTGTACCAAAATAAAGTAAGTATTTATTCTAATTCAAATTTTCAACTTTAGGGAAATGATCTTGAAAACCAAAAATGTTGTCCTAGTTCCCTTATATCCGATGAATCAGATGGTACCCTAGATCATCACAAATTTATGGCTTTGTGATTGCTAGCTTTTCCATAGCCATGTTCTCTACCACTCTCCATCAGAACATGATGGTTAGATTTCTCTTCCATATCCATATTTTCACCTATGTGGAAACCCAATGATTAGTTTATTTGGGTAATCGTTACATTTCATACTTTAGTTTTTAAAGATAAGTTTTGGTATTCCTTTTTACAATGTGGGTTCCTATTAAAGAAACTTTTGAATAGTAAACCATTTATAACCCCGATGAATTTCGAGGGCGAAATTCATTTTAAGGGGGGTAGATTGTAACAGCCCGAGAATTTATAAAAACTATTCTTTTTAATTTTATTAATTTCTTGTGTTGTACACTACACCAAAAGGAGATTTCACAACACGTATCCTTGACTTGCCTTGCATTACACGCAATCGCAACCTTCCTCGATAGCGTGTGTAGTACGCAATACCGAGTTTCACTAAACAACGATATGCTATTAAAATATTATTAAAACTAGCCGTTATGAATAGTAATAACCACTTTTTAAAATTCTATAAATCTTATTTTTCAAAATGAACTTCATTTTTGGATTAGGAATATCGAAATTAGCTTAGGTTGAAATTTTGGTACATTTCGGATAACTTTCATATTCTGATGAATAGTGAAAATTACTAAATTATAATTAAAAACAACTTTTTTTAATCGAAATAATTAATAGTGATAAATCATTAATTTGAGTGGTTTTAAAGTATATTTAGAATATATTTTTACAATTTAATACAATGTTGGTCATTGGACGTAATTTCACATTTAAACCTGACATAAACAAGTGTCAATCTTTTGATAGATATTGTTTCGTAAAAACACGCTATTTGTTTTAATAGCGGGATTTAATTATAAAATTAATTAATTCAACTTCTATGTTATGAATTTGGTAAAATAGACTTCATTTTTGAATTCGGAATATGAAATATAGCTTAGGATGAAATTTTGGCATTTTTCTGAAAACTTTCAATTTTTGATGAATAGTGAAACCACTAAGTGGTAGGTTAAAAACTGAATTTTGCATAAAACTTAATTTTACCACTTCTGTGAATAGAATTTCGAAAATCCGAGAGACACGGTTAATATCAAGGACTAAAATGTGGTTCAATGAGATGAAAATAATTTTTGGTGAATAGTAACTTTTTACTTTTTTTTTACCGCGGTTAATAGTAAATAGGGTAACTAAGGGTAAATATGATATTACTATTACCCTAACACATGTCCTAATTCTATTGGACAAGTGTAATTCGACCAAAAACAAACTTAGGAATAAAATATGACCATTTAGGCCCACTTGGATTAGATTAGGACATTTATTATGAATTTATTTAAAGAAGGGTTAAAATAGTTAAAATCAAAGTTTAATAAGTAAATCATTTTTAATATGGGGTTATACATAAGATAAATTAGATTTTAAATATTAATTAGAAAGCTAAAAAGATTTCCTACATTATGGTATTTTATTTGTAATTTTTAGACATCAAATAATTTAATTTATTTATGACACAACGATGATGCAGTAATTATCTTATTAATGAAATATTGACATAATTGATGTTATAAACACCAAAATAAATGTAATTTGAGATTTTTTATGAATTACAATAATTTTCTAGGTTACTATGATATATTAATGTTGATTTAATAAACTTGGTTCGAACATATAATTCTGTTATGACTTTCACAAAAATCATATATCAAAAGTGTCAAAATTGACACAAAATAGTTTTTAAATCAAATATTATATTATTAATTGTTATTTTATTCCTAAAAATCTAAGGTTCGGCCAAATGACTTAGATAAGGATATATATATTAATAATAAACAATTTGGGGTTCGTTTGGCATGTTATAGTAAGTTTATTAACCATATAGTGAAAGAAAACAAAAAGACACGGTAAAAGTTAAATTATTTAACTTAGAGTTAAATCTAATTGATAAGGTTTAAAATAATATCCAAACATGTCTAAATTTAATTGGTTGATGAGATTACAACCCTATCTCATCTAATCTTTGAATATGAGTCATTTTTGGAGGTTTTTAAGTGGGGTTAGATTTATTATAAATTAATATTTTTAAGAATTCCTAAGGTGCCCCTCTCCTCCCTTATAAAAGGACACCTCCTCCCCCTCCTCCTCACACCAATTTGAGCACTCAAGCTCGGACAACCCCTGCCAAAATCTCTTCTCCACTTCCCTAGCAACATCCTAGAGGTTCTGGTCTTACTCAAAGACCAATTTTAGTTCCCTAAGAGGAGGTCTCCAAAAGGCGCTTCAAAGAAGAGGTAATTACCGTTACCAATTCTTTCATCTTTATTTCTTCTTCCACTTCTTCTTCTTAGGTTGTTTCATTATGAAGTAATAACATCAGTATCACTCATATACTGATATGTTATTATAAGTATGAAACAAACCTATTTCACCATCTATCCATCCTACGGAAAAAGAAATCACCGCGCGTGCGTACGTACGGAATACCGTCTCCACGCCGTGGTGTAAGCTATTTTCCACCACCACCTTACATGGATGGGTATAATGGTGTAAAGAATAACTATACATAGTTATTACAAAATCATATTGATTCTGATATATTGTATAATCCACTCCAATTCAATTCAATATTTATAGAAATGATATCATCGCTCGTGCGTACGTACGGACTACCGTCTCCACGACGCGATGAGATTCATTCTCCATGTTAACCCTTTAAGAATGATTATAAAGTATATATAAGAAATAATAATGAAATATATGACATTATAAAGCTACTGGATTTATGTATATATATGTATGTCATCTACTTACTTCCATTTCAAGACAATAAGGAAAGGAAAACAGCGTTCATGCGTACGTACGGACTACCGTCTCCATGAACAGTGTTTTTCATTTTATTTATCTACCTCTTATATATATATATACTGAATATATATGATATATAAATCATATTTTATATTCTGGAAGTAAGTAAATCATGATATAAGTAATAACGATGTCAAGAACAACAAGTCAAAACACCTACGATAAATGAAACGATTTTACCCAAAACGCTTCTTTAACATGGAATTTACAAAAGAACGGGTAATATAATGTCATAAGTGAACCATATATGATATCATAACAATGAATATGATTCTGTAATAAGTCAATAACATGATTTAAATCATTATACAGGAGGTTCGGACACTTACAAAGCAAGTCGGACCTAAGGTAAGGGAAATATCACAATCTCATTTTTATCCGAGATTGTTTATTCGTAAGTATTTACTGGGGTGTATTTTATCATCCACATCCATGTTCCCTCAATATGTAATATTATTTCCATCCACCTACAATTGTTTAAATCCAATTTTACCCTTCTATGAGTTTTTAGTAAAGGATATGAAAGGAATCTTTTTTCGTTTTTCGTACGAGGTACTTTTTGACTTTTCCGACAAAAGTACGAAGAATGTTTTTTTTAACTTATACGGCACGAACGGATTTATACTATTTTATAAAGCCTTATTTTCATGAAGCTTACTCTAAAAGATTTCATGACTATTTTCAATAAAATCTCTTTCTTTTAAAATTGCATGACGTTTTGTGAAAAGAAATTGATTTTGAAGAAGAAAGGATATTTTCCTCAAGAATTCAATTCAAGTGTTTTATCAAAATTATTTTCCATCTAAGATAATAAAGGGTTCTATTTCTATCCATATTTTTACATTGATTTGACTATGTTGTGATGGAATTTTGTTTATGAATTCCTTTATCTTATATGAATTGTTTTATGATGTCATGTTGTTTAAGAATCCCATTTTTATTACATGGGTAACGCTATGATGTATGGTTTATGATTATGTGGCACACATAAGAAAGGATTAATTATAAGATGGGTGGGACCTATATCTCCCTCCAATGCATTGGGTAAAGATTTTATATCTCATGAGATAGACATGGCTGGAATGGTAGGTTATACCGGTTCAGTGAAACAGGACTGAAACGAGGGTTACTCGATTCAGAAAGGGACTTTGTCCACTAAGATAGTCTTGGCAATGAGTCATGACTAACAAGAAATGATTTTCCATGATTATGTGTGCATGCCACAAAGTTTCAAGTTTCATGTTATGATTATGGTGATCTCATTTTCACTTCTATGATTTGTTCCATGTTAAGATTTTATGATCTCTTTTGCAGGTTATGATTTTCAAAAAGATATGATATGATTTTTATTTCTTTTGTATACCCTTACTGAGCATTTGAGCTCACCCTTTTATGTTTTCTTTTCCCCAGGACATAAAGAAAGGTTTTAGGTAAAAAAAAGGGATGATCTTTATGGGAGATGTTGAAGATCTTTCCCCACGATTAGAAGATTTTATTCCGAGTTTCCAAAGACACTAAACTATTACGATCCTTGTGTGTGTGTTTTTGTTATGTACTAAGTATTCCGCAAATGTAATGTAATGTCCATGTACGTCAAGCTTCGGGTCTCTACAGTAGGTACTCCACCCACCATCGCTGCCTGAGATTTAGATCACACTGAGTAAAGATATATTTGAGGCTCTTTTGGTCTGTGTACACCACAAAATGCTCTCCCAATAAATAGTGTCTCCAATAGCGCATCGCATGAACAACTGCTGCTAGCTCAAGATCGTGTGTCAGATAATTCCTCTCGTGTGGCCTCAGCTGCCAAGATCCGTATGCCACGACTCTGTCTCCCTGCATCAAAACTGCACCCAACCCAATACCTGATGTGTCACAATAGACCGTGTAACTCTTTCCCTGTTCTGGCAGTATCAGGAATGGTGCTGATATCAACCTTCCTTTCATCTCCTGAAATGCTACTTCACAAGCATCTTTCCATATAAATTTCATGACCTTCTTAGTTAGGCCTGTCAATGGAACTGCTAAGCATGAGAAATCCTATATAAAATGACGATAATAACCAGAAAGCCCCAAGAAACTCCGTATGTAAAAGACATTATTGGGATGTTCCCAAGAAACCACAACTCTAACCTTCTCTGGGTCTACATACACTCCTGTCTCAGAGATAACATGGCCCAAGAAATGAATCTGATCCATCCAAAAGTAGAACTTAGTAATCTTTTCATATAGCTGATGCTCTCTTAGTGTATTCAAGAAGATCTCAAGATGGTTGGCATGGTCGTTTCGATTTAGAGAATACACTAAAATATCATCCACGAAAACCACGACGAATGAGTCCAAGTAAGGATGGAACACACGATTCATCAAAGCCATGAAAACCACTGGAGCGTTCGTGAGACTGAAATACATAACCAGATACTCATATAAACCATACCTACTACGAAAATCTATATGAGGTATGTTTGCAGGTCAAACATGCACCTGGTGATACCCTGACCTCAAATCAATTTTCGAGAACAACCTAGCTCCTCGAAGCTGATCAAACAGGTCATCTATCCGCGGCAAGGGATATCAGTTTTTAACCATCAGTTGGTTTAGATTCCAATATTCCACACACAACCTAAGAGTCCCGTCCACCTTTTTTGCAAGAAGGACCGGAGAACCCCACAGAGAAGTACTGGGTCGAATAAACCCCTTTGCCTCCAAATCTTAGAGTTGTTTCTTGAGCTCTTGAAACTTCGTCGTAGCCATCCTGTAAGGAGGAATGGATACTGGTGCAGCTCCTGGCACTAGCTCAATGGAGAACTCCACCTATCTCTCAGGAGATAAACCTAAAAAGTAGTTAGGAAAAACATCCCTGAAGCACTGAACTACTGGAGGAAGGTCCGTCTGACTCACTCCCTGATCATCCAAAAACAAACTAGCGATCTGGGCTATCATCCCATCCAGCCCACGATTATCTGGTCTAGCTCAGCTTGCCTGGATATCCCACTCACCCTTAAGAGTATACACTGCACCCTCTGGTGATGTGAAAATCACCCTCCGACGGTAACAATCAACGTAGGTTCAGTAAGCTACTAGACAGTCCATACTGAGAATGACATCAAAACCTGTCATTTAGAGAACATAAAGATCCCAGATGAATGACACCCTCCGAACTCAAGGGGGTGCTCTCTGCACTGGAATACAACCTCTGACCTAACTTCTAGTGGTGTGTCTAGTGTCAAGACGCCATCAGAAGACAACACAACTAGCCCAAGGCTTTTCACTATAGGCGCAGATATAAAACTATGTGATGCACTTTTATCAAAGAGGGTAGATGAAATAACAAATGCTAATAAGATCGTACCTCTCACTGTAGATGGTCCTGCTCCCTGATCCTCGGAAGTAGGCTGCACTGAATACATTTGTCCTGAACCACGAACCTGTGATACAACCTCACTACCCGAAGCTGTCCCACTCTGACATCTCGGTGTACCATGTGCCTGGCTACCTCTGCCACAACCACTACCTCATCTTTATCGGTCATTCACACCCCAACTCTCTGTCTGCTGAGAAGCTACCAACCATACTCTTGCATATGGAGTCGGTGCGGACCATCTATCGTTGGCTGCTGGTGAAAACGTTCTACAGAAACGTTGAAGATGACCCATATTGCCACATGATCGACACTAAACCGGGTCCCTCAGACATTGCGAATTCATGTATCCCAACCTACCACACTGGTAGCACCTCAGAATTCTAACCGAAGATAGGTTCTGACTGCTAGAATCACCGTGTAGAAGCTCCAGACGACGCTTCCTACTAACATTCACTGCAGTACCTGATCTCGACGCCAAAATGCTCTGGATCGCACCTCCAGCCTCTCTCAGGTTACGTTCTGTGATTAGCACCTAGTTTACAATTCTAGAAATGGTAGTCAACCTGAAGATATTTACCTGAGATCAGATGTCATATCTTAGACCATCCTCAAAACGCCTGGCCCTCGACAGCTCATCGCCCATCAGGATAGGTGCGAAGCACTAAAACTCAGTAAAACGGGCCGAGTATTCTATCACTGGTAATGTACCCTATTACAGATGCAAGAACTCCCGGGCTTGATCAACCCTCAAAGTCTTAGGATAAAAGAAATCATAGAAGGCCATATGAAACTCTATCCAAGCCATCACCTGATGTTGATCCGACTGGGTGATCACGTCCCACCACCTCTTGGCAGAATCACGCAGCATGTACATAGCGATCTTGACCCTCCTCTCTGGAGGCACCTCCAAATGCTCAAAGATAGCAAGCATCACCTCTAACCAGGACTCTGCAGCCTGTGGTACGCCATACCCTAAAAACGTAGGTGGATGCTGCTGTTGAAACTCACACGTCAACTCTTCCATAGTCGGGGCAGGTCATGGTGCTCCCTGAATGGTCTGCATAAAACGAAACAAGCTCCCACAGAACTGTGACTCAACACCTATGTCCGGTATAACCACTGGTGCCGCAGCTGGCACAACTGGAGTTTCCTCTAGTAGCCCATGGCATACCATCTCCGAAATGTGGTCGTCACCGCTCTCCCGACGTACGACTAGAGGTCACCATGGTGGCATGACTCTGCAATGCCAAACACACACCTCAGTTCAAGATTTTTAACAAGATTCAAAATGCACGAGCACAAGAACCAGGACAGGACAGGTCAAGACCTTCCTAAAAACCACGTCAACCCACAACCTGCTTCTAAATCCAGGACTGCATAAGGATTAGTCACCAAAAACCACTAGAGTCACTACCTCTTTCCCACTCAGAATCCAGGTCTATGTCAGGCTCTATTTTCAACATTCACTCTTTTAACATACCTTTGTTCAAAAGCTTTAACCAATGGTCCACCAAGTTCCGATCCCTGAGGGCCCATAACACCTCATGAATCAAAATTTTATGCCCATATAACCATGAAATTCAATATCATTTAGAATATACATCCCATTGGTGCATCATTTCCCAATCCATAAGAGCCCATACACCTTATGAATTGAAAGACGTCGTCACTTTTCATTCATTGCACCCAATCTAACACAACAGTAGGCACACCTATCAATCAAATACCAAAACAGCATGCCATAGCTATCACAACACCTATCACAACAACATGCAATATCTAATTAATCCTAGATGGCATGACATAATGCATGACATGTGATTCCTAAAAAGGTTCCTATATGATGCATGAGATGACAAACCCTCATCTCATCAGGTTGCAACAAAATAGACCCACAATAATATCAATAGTATCAGCAAAAACCATGTGCGTCACCCAACGGTGAAATCAGAACAACTGTAATAATCAAAACCAGAAACACAATTCCATACGATGCAACTTGGATTTTCCCTATACGCGGGTTTGCAAATCCAGGAAACATTTTATTACCAAAGTCCCTTCCCTTCCTAATCCTGTATATAGTCGCCAAATAGTAAGTCAAATCAGAAAAGGAAATTCCTCTGATACCACTTTGTAACGTCCCGACCCGACTTACCATTCAACCCGGTAGCTGGACCGGTCGCCACATGGACTCAAGCACATCTCCCCAAATGCTAGAGGCTACCGACTAGTAGTGAGGGCCTAAGTGAGTCCGTGGGGAGACTATGCCCTCATTACCAAAGCATCACAATGGAATTACAAACATACAATAACAGAAGAAGGTAACCAGTAGACAACACATATACAACAGAAATAGATAACAAATAGAAGGATCTGATATATGTAGAATGATGCAAGTCAATACAACACAGTGCAAGTACACAAATTAAAAAAAGAAACCAAAATGTATCCCTAGTCGCATCGCAAGCCTCAGATTGGTCCCGTGCACTCCAACTCCGAGCAGCAAGTCAATTACCTGTACTAGGGATTTTCCCCTTCTCATTACCTGAAATCATATAATCTGCTTGGGTCCAAAAACATGACCCAAACAGGGTGTGAGACTAAATCCCAGTAGGAAACCACCAAAGATCCGTGCTAATCTGTTAGTGAATATATAAAGCATGTAGTGTAATATGGAAAGTAGTAAACAAGGGAAACTAGCAAGACAGACCCAAGCTTGTGCTTTGGATTGGCGTCGCTTCAAGTATCCATTCCATTCATTAATCACTTCATTCAATTGTTCAAACCATTCCTTGAGCCCATTCCTGTAACACTCAAATCGGAAACTAGGCATCACTCAGGGAGAAAATCCACCAACACCCTACAAGCCCATTCCGGCGAACCTCCTAGGTACCCAGCCTCGCTCTAGGTGCGGTATAGTCCATCATCTAATCCCGTCCCTGGGATCCTATAAATAAGATCTGGGTATCTCCCATGACATATCATGCCCTGTTGAGTCCGTCTATGGCATCTCACACTGGATCCATGGTTCACTTGGCATTTCAGTAACAAGTCTCGTATGAGTCCGTCCATGGAAACTCACATTGGTTCTATGGTTCACCCATGACTTTGTTTCACATTTTAAGCAGTTCAAAATCATTTAACTCACATGGGCTAACAATTCAAGAATTAGAATACAAGGGTCAAGGGGAAAAAATCCATCCCATACCCAAAACCATTTCAATTACAATTTTATCACATTGAAATTCCATTCATATTAAATTTCCATTTTTAGCAACCCACAAGGGAAAGAAAAGGCATGCCTCATAGGCATCCTGGGTCAAAAACCATAAAAGATCCATTCAAGGCAACGCACCCAATGGGTGTTTCTTGTCCAAGGTGTACATCATAACTCAAGCACATACCATCCTATTCAGATTACCTACAACATTATAGGCATTAACAAGGTTAAATTCCAGGTTCAAGCGACACCCCAAAAGTGGGCGCGCGACACTCCTTCATATATAAACAGCTTGAAAATCAGTGAAAAGCATGAGACCACCTACCTTAGGATCATACTAGATAGCTCGTCTAGTATCAGGCTCTGATTCGTCTTGATTTGGAAGAAATTTGAATAACAAAAGAAGAACGAGAAATTAGGGCATATGAGCCTTAATCCAATATGTGTTCGTTATAACCAGAAGAATCGAGAAATATTAAAAAAGAATTGAGGACTTACCATTGCAGATCCAACAAGACAAACAGTGTTTAAAAAGGAGATCGGACAGAGAAAAAAGCTCAAATTCCTCCAAAGTCTTCTTGAGAGCGCTCCCAGGTGCCTCCCCCTTCTGTCCGGTTGAATAATAAAATTAGGTTTAGGTTTTTATAAAATTTAATTAATTTAATTAAAAATTAATTAAATTTAAAAACATAGCAGGTTGCACGGTTTACCCGCACGACCTGGAAAAACCGTAAGGATACCGTGCAGACCTTGCTGGAAGGAAAGGGGCAACCACACGGCCACCCCGCACGGTTTCCTCAAACCGTGCACAGGCCGTGTTCCTGCCTCTGCCTAGCCTGCACCACGACGCACGGTTTACCCAGGCCGTGCGCATGCCATGTGCAAACCATGTGCCAGGCCATTTCCAGCCTAAAACTTGGTTCTGGGCTCCGAACAAGCCCCATACACCTCTGTAACTCCCTCAGTCAAGTTAGGCATCCACATTAGGCCTCAACAGAATAGTTAAACTGAAAAGAAAAAGGATCCGTACCTCGTACAAAAACCCGAGTTCTTATAGTGATGGTACCTGATGCCATCACCGGATGCTAGAAATTATGAGGGTGGGGTAGGTAGGGATGCATCCTGACCCACATCAGAGATGGCCTAGGTGTCTTCATGTAACTAGTGATGCATTGTGATGTGATGTGATATTATGGAAGGTATGGGAGCATAGAATGTTTGATGTTGGCATGTGAGAGAGGAAAATCAATGGGGAAGTGGCAGTAGGGTGCGTTGCTTTATTATGATCTCAATGATATATTACTATATGGGATGTGTGATTTTGTGAGCAAGCCTTGGTGAGGCTGAGATTGGTTAGTTGACCTATTTAGGTGCTTTTTGGTTTTACAGTTTTTTCACTGACACATTAACATGCTCTTTTCTCACGTTCACTTGGGACCTTGGTTTTGTCCCAACTGGGTATACTTGTCTACTCACACTGTATTTATAAACTATTTTTAGGTTTCTAGGAGGACTTGGGGGAATGATTTGGACATTACTTGCTGGTTTGGATCTATTTTTGAGTCGCTTCCATAGACTTTCCTTTTTGGTATATATTGGAGAATTTTATATGCATCAGTTTTTACTTTATTCATGAATTGTGGGATGACTTTGAGTTTATTTTATATTATCTACTGGAGTTTTTTGGTGGGTTTTTATCCTACCTCATGACCCTGTTTCAGTTATAGAGGTTAATGCCTCTCATACTATGAGATTTTTATACCCTTGATTCCAATCATTAACCCAAGGATTATTGAAGGAGGGACTCAGGGGTCATCATCTCTCCTCCTTCACTACAACATCTTTGGAGGGAATGGGTCATGAAATTAAGAGTACCTGTAATGACCCGACCTGGGTTACCCTCAAACCTGACACCCAAACCGATCAATCACATACCCGAAGGAAATTTCTGACCCCCACGGGATGACGATAAGCACCCCATGAATCAAACAAAAAACTAGAGTGAATGATTTCTTACAACTTGGACAAACACATGGAATATACATACATTAATAGAGAAGGAATAGTATAAAACTAATAAAATATATTCCATAACTGTAAGAAAACAATGAAAAAAAACTGTAAAAGTAGTCAAAACTCAATGGGATAAGTCCAACTACAAAGTACCAAAAAAATAGATACTCCATGTGATGGCGTGGACGAACTCCCACCATCTCACTACCAACTACCTAACTCATCTAACATGAAACATTTCTGCTTCACTACGGTGCCTTTCCTTTCCTTGAATTGGAATACATACATAGGTCTACACACCACTGAATAGGTGTGTAGGGTGTGAGTTAACAAGATCAATAGGATCCCAACTAGGTGTTCCATAACATGTCTCTATATAAAAATTCATATATGATCATTTTAAATAAAACATGGAATGATAAGCAGTAAAGCAGTTTTATAGAAAACGTCATAAATATTTCCCCTTTATCATATTTCTAAAACAAAATCATATATATCAATTTAAAATCACATTTTCTATATCATTATTTAACAATAATAAACATGAATATAAAGTCTAAAATAGAAATACAATAAATACAAAATAAAATAACATGTATCAACACCAAGAATCACTATAGTTAAGACTAGAAGAATACTCATACCACAATCAATCAGGTTCACAATCTGGTTCTTAGAGCACAATCCTTGGAAGAAAAGGAATACCCCATGAGTAAACTCCCCAACAATGTCAATATCAGTCCCCTAGAACAATGGGCCTAGGAAATAGAGGAAAGCCGCATGAGAAAACCTCCTGATAATCACCAAAAATATAGACAATGGCCTCAAGCTAAAACTTCTACCTAAATACCCAAGGTAACCCGTGTGATAATTTTCACAATCTATTCCAATGCTTTGAAAAACCATTTCAAAACCATTTCACAAACCCATTTCAATGCTTTGAAAATACCCCTTTTATTTCAATTTCTCAACAACCAGGGAAAAACCATTTGTCTTTAAAAAATATTTTCAACACACACAAAAAATCATGCTAATTACATGTATAAATTAGTTTATAAAACATGAAAAATATAGTTAATCAAACATAGGTTAGATATGGAACCACCTACCTCAAAACTCAGGTCACACAATCCTACAATGGGATCCACCAATATGGAAAACTCAATGACATCAAAGAAGTCCCTAGAACCCAGTCCACACATCTTATAATTGTTCTAATTGAGAAAGAGGGTCAGTAGATAAGAGGAAACACTACATACCTTAAGAAAGAACACTCTATGTACCACAACCAACAAAGGAACAGACTTCAGAATGAGATCACACAATAGATTTGGAAGAAGAAAAGAAGAAACACCATTTTAAACCAATGAATTTGATAACACAACGTAAGGTCACTACTGTGATCAATGGTAATGGAGAAGTATAAAGACCACTCACCCAGAGTGATGCACCACAATAGCAATGAATATCAAATGATGAATGGATTGATTGGTAAGGAAAAATGTATCCAAAAGTCACTAAAGAGAAACTTTGGTTTGATAGAAAAGGAGAACCAACATCAAAATGGGAACTCAAACCCCTTATGGTGCCCTAAAAAATCCCTACTTAGGGAATTGCATGATGTTTAACTCCTTTACATGTTGTGAAATCCACGGTGTTCAAGTACGCTGAAAAATCCAACGCCTTGAATTAAAAATCTGATATTTAAATAACTCACGATATGAAACAGCTCTTCACATCGTGTAAAATTTCACAGTGTGAATCCCTTTCATGTATTGCACCCAAAAACCCATAAAAATCATGTAACCTAGTTACATGGTGTTGAATTCTTCTATAGCCTACAGAAAATCCAAAAACCAACATCTAAAAACTCCACACCAAAAGGGAACTCAGAGAGAAATAAAAACATACCCGATCAAGATTCTACTTCTCCCTCATCAACGAATCTTGTTTTCATGTATCGTGAGAATCTAATCCATGTTTCCGTAGAAACCTGACAAAAAGAATCAACTTCCCATGCAAGAATTTCACTTGAGAGTCAATGATGTCAACTAGTTTCTCCAAAACACAAACATCTGGATCTAAATCAATTTCTTCCCAACTTAGAGATGAGATGAGTATAATTTAGGCCCATAGGAAGAAGTGTTGTGGTAAAAATTATAGACTAATGGTTTGGTTTAGTTATAAAAGGTAATTTTGGATGTGGATGTGGCATAAGCATGGAAACATAATGGTGGATATAGTTTGATTGATTCTTCTTGTTTATTTCTGATATTGTTTCCTTTGGTTTATTCATATGACCTCATTGCTTATTGATAATGATTATGTTTTGATAATTTTCTTGGTTGGTTTCACTCCTAGTTATTATGCTATATTTATTGTAAATGATTGTTGATCTTTTTAGTGGGATAATCCTATTGAGTAATCCTAAGTGCTCAACCCACCACATTTTTCTAGTGTTTGTAGGTTAGATCACTGAAGCTAAAGTTTCTTTTTGGGAAACATGGATGGAGTTGGTAGTGGGTTTGAAGATTCGAACTTATTTTATTAAATTGATGAAATTTTACATACATTGAGGGATAGGTTGGTTTCCTTTAATTTATATTATGTTATAGTGTTTCTTGGTGGTTGATTACCTATCTCCCAATCCTTTCTTATCTATTGAGGGTAATGTGTTTTATGTGTGAGATTATATACATACACTCGATGCTATTTACCAATATGAGGCCTACTAAAGGTGAGAATCATGGGTAATTATCTCCCTTTCTCTATTACCATCACAGGAGGAGTACCTTTAGAGGGAGGGGGTCCTGAAAGAGAGGTATCAAAGGTTTATGTTGATAGGAAGTGTGGATATTGGAGTTAGAAACATGTGAGTCTATAGGGGTTTGGTAGGGTAGGGGTGGAACTCGATCCTAACATGTGATGTAGACCAAAGTTACTGACCAGGAAATAGATATTTTAGGGACCTCTATGATATGATTCAAGGACTTTGAAAACCTACTAAAATGTTTAGGTTAAAATGAAACTGTTGCAGTGTAGAAATCTTAGGGAGGTACATACATTATGATCATTAGTTGCATCAAGATTTGAATCCTATATGTGCTTCTATGACTCTTATTTTGTGCTACAACTATTAGTAATTTTATATTGCTAGTAAATTGATTTCATAACCATATAAGGGAAAATGGAATTGAAATGAAAATTAATTGGAATATACTATTTAATTGAACACCTTATAGGAAATTGAATGTGTTTTCCCATGATTGTTATAATATTTTTTCCTTGAAATTGTTTTCAATGATGAAGTGCCTTAAATGTTAGAATATTTTTTAGTAATTATTAGAGTAGTTAACCAAGCATGCTTAAAGTAATTCATTACACACAGTTGATGAATTTTGAGAACCCTTATAAAACATGTTACCTTAAGTTTATTTTATACTAGCATGATAAAATGAGTTGTTTTAAAAACCATACTTAGGAGTATTATAGTTTCCATAAAAGTTAATATACCCTGAATTTCTTTCGATATGTATTTTATCATGAGCATGTGTTATGGAATTATTATAAAACTTGGTTTTGGAAATTTAAATTTTGAAATTTATAAAAAATGACCATTATTATCATCGATAATTCATATGAATATTTAGAAACTATGACAATCATAATTCCCACTTATTTTTTGGAATGATTATAGTTCTATAGTATTGATATAATCATATGTTATAAGCATGTGTTAGGCTAAAAATTTGTGTGATATTTGTTTCTAAATTTTGTAAAATGGTAGTCATTCTTATAGACAACCATTACTAATTAAAAAATTTTCCAAATAAAAAATCTATCCCATTTTCCAAGCATTGTTAAAAACTTTGTTATGTTAGATTATTTATATTATTGAACACTAAAATGTAATTTCATGCCATGTGTTTCCTTCCTTCCCATGATATTTAGCTTTCATGTGTTGGAAATTTATTGCAAGGTTATAATTTTTTTGTTTTAAATTATTTACAAATTATAAGCATGATTTTTTGTAACCTATTGAGACTCGAAAATATTTAAATGATTTAACTTCACTACCACAAAACAGGATTTTATCAGTGCTAAAAATGGCCTTTATCAGTGCTAAAAAACTGCTATTAATCGATCCACTATTAAAGGTGGGATAACCCTTATCAGCGCTATTTTTAGCACTGATAAATGACCCCCTTTATCAGTGCTATTCAAAGTGCTGATAAAGTTCCCATTTATCAGCGCCTCAACTAGCACTGATAAAGGCTTCCCTATTTGGGCATGCTTTTTATATAACAATACAACCAGAAACCTGAAAAAAATAAACATCCAACCAAAATAATCGAATCAGCAAAAATAACCTAAAAAAACCAGCAAAAACCTGCTAAAAAATAACCACTCATAGTATATATATACAAAAGAACCACATACACGATGAAAATGATGAAAAAAAAGCAACACACACAAATTCTTGTCAAACAATGCTATAAAAATTTAATTTACATCATGAATAAAAAAATATTCACTCATGGTATATACCAAAAAACACTTTTATATACATTTTTAACAATATTTTATAAAATCACATTTATAAATATCCAAAAAACAGTTAAAAACATTAATGTTTTCTCTTTTTACATCTGTGATACCCTCTAAAAAATGTCCTTCAATGGTAATAATCATCGAAAAAATCATCCCAAATAGAGAAAAAGGTTCCACCTATACTAAAAAACAAATATTACATTATTAATTCTATAAAGAAATAAATTAAATATTAATATAAATAATACATTAAAAAATGTCAATTTTTAATTAAAATGACACATTTGGAGTCATACTGGTGACACCGTGTATCTTATTGAGGTGGGGTTGATTCCTACACATCAAAAATGACTGATGGATCATTTTTATAAAGTATCAAAACAATCTGAATGAATTTCCTCAGTTTTTAGTATGTCCGTTTTGTTTTTTTACTAAAATATCATATCAAACTGAAAACATGCAATTTGAGTCATACCAGTTGCATCGTGAGTCAGTTTGACGTGAGATTGCTTCATACAAATCACAAGGGACTTAAAAATTACTATCCATAATTTGGAAGATAATAAGACCACATTTTCTTGGTTTTTAGTGAGTGACACATTTTGATTTAAAATATCAATTTTAAACTGATGGAAGACACTTTTAGTCATACCGGTCACACCGTTTGTCAGATTGAGGTGGGGTTGATTCCTACATTTCACAACTGACTCATGGATCATTTTTATAAAGTATCAAAACAATCTAAATGTGTTTTATCAGTTTTCAGTATGTCAATTGTGTTTTTTTACTTGAATTAATGTTAATTTTAAATAACAAGACACATTTTGGAGTCATACTGGTGACACCGTGCATCAGATTGAGATGAGGTTGATTCCTACATGTCACAAATAAATGATGGATCATTTTCCCAAAGTATCAAAACCATCGGAATACATTTCCTCATTTTTCAGTATGTCAATTGTGTTTTTTCACTAAAATTTCATTTCTAACCGAAAACATGAAATTTGAGTAATACCCATCACATCGTGCATCGGTTTAACATAAGACTAATTCATACAAGTCACAAATAAATTATGAATAGTTTTACTTAATTTGGAAGATAATTGAAGTGAATTTTATTTGTTTTAAGTGAATGACACATTTTGAGTTAAAATGTCAATTTTAAATTGATATCGGAAACTTTTAGTCATTCTAGTCACACTGTTCATCGGATTGAGGTGGGGTTGATTCCTAAATGTCACAAATAATTCATGGATAATTTTCCTAAAGTATAAAAACAAATTGAATGAATTTTATTGGTTTTTAGTATGTCAGTTGTGTTTTTTTACTTGAATTAATGTCAAATTTAAATAACAAAACACATTTGGAGTCATACCGGTGACACCGTGCATCGAATTGAGGTGAGATTGATTACTACATGTCAAAAATAATTGATTAATCTTTTTCCTAAAGTATCAAAACAATGGGAATGAATTTCCTTAGTTTTTGGTATTCCCGTTGTGTTTTTTTTACTAAAACATCATTTCAAATTGAAAACATGAAATTTGAGTCATACCGGTTTCATAGTGCATCAGTTTGACATGAGACTACTTCATAC
Organism: Viscum album; assembly: GCA_963277665.1. NCBI lineage: Eukaryota > Viridiplantae > Streptophyta > Magnoliopsida > Santalales > Viscaceae > Viscum > Viscum album. The sequence continues at coordinate 499,206,987 of OY728132.1, forward strand.
ATGTCACAAAGGAATTATGAATATATGAACTTAATTTGGAAGACAATTGGAGCACGTTTTCTTGGTTTTTAGTGAGTGACATGTTTTGAGTTAAAATGTCAATTTTAAACTGATAGCGGACACTTTTAGTCATACTGGTCACACCATTCGTCGTATTGAGGTGGGGTTGATTCCTACATGTAAAAACTAACTCATGGATTGTTTTCCTAAAGTATAAAAACAATATGAATGCATTTTATTGGTTTTTAGTATGTCATTTGTGTTTTTTACTTGATTTAATGTAAAATTTGAATAAAAAGACACATTCAGAGTCATAACGGTGACACCGTGTGTCATATTTAGGTACGGATGATTCCTACATGTAAAAAATGATTGATGGATAATTTTCTTAAAGTATCAAAACAATCAAAATTCATTTACTTAGTTTTTAGTATGTTAGTTGTGTTTTTTCACTAAAATGTCATTTCAAACTGAAAACATGCAATTTGAATCATAACAGTCACATCATGAATTGGTTTGACGTGAGAATACTTAATACACTTTAAAAAGGACTTATGAATTTCTATAATTAATTTTGAAAACAATTGGAGTGAATTTACTTTGTTTTCAGTGAGGGACACCTTTTGAGTTAAAATGTCAATTTTAACTGACATTGAACACTTTTAGTCATATCAGTCACACTATTCTTCGGATTTAGGTGGGGCTGATTCCTACACATCACAAATGACTCATGGATCATTTTTCTAAAGTATCAAAACAATCCGAATGTGTTTTATCAGTTTTTAGTATGTCAGTTGTGTTTTTTACTTTAATTAATGTCAATTTTAAATAACAAGACACATTTGGAGTCAAAAATGACTTATGGATCATTTTCCTAAATTATCAAAACAATCAAAACGAATTTACTCAGTTTTTAGTATGTCAGTTGTATTTTTTTACTAAAATGTTATTTCAAACCGAAAACATGCAATTTGAGTCATACTAGTCACATTGTGCATCAGTTTGATATAAGAATACTTCATACACATCATAAAAGACTTAAAAATCATTTTCCTTAATCTGGAAGATAATTGGATCACGTTTGATTTGTTTTTAGTGAGTGACACATTTTGAGTTAAAATGTTAATTTTAAACTGATAGCTAACAATTTTAGTCATACCGGTCAGAACATTTGTCGAATTGAGGTGGGTTTGATTCCTACATGTCAAAAATGACTCATGGATAATTTTTATAAAGTATCAAAACAATAAAAATGCATTTTATCAGTTTTCGGTATGTTAGTTGTGTTTTTTTATATGAATTAATGTCAATTTTAAATAACAAGACACATAGGGTCATACTGGTGACACCATGCATTGGATTGAGGTGAAGTTGATTTATACATGTCATAAATGACTGATGGATCACTTTCCTAAAGTATCAAAACAATTGGAATGAATTTCCTCTGTTTTTAGTATGTCAGTTGTGTTTTTTCACTAAATTAATAACATGTTGATTGGTTTTTTAAAAGAAATTGGTGGTCCTCATTTATAGGGTATGTGTGTTGTTGATAGAACACAAAATATAACTAGTATCAATAAGGGGTTTTATAACGACCCATACATTACACACATGGTTAATACTTCAAAATTTAAGAATACTTATTACAACATATAACAAAACCATGAAAGGACCGTATAGGTATAGTGTCTTTAGAAACTGGGAAACATAAACAACTGGTCCATAAAGCATCTACATTGTATCCCCTTTATTTCATCATATCTATAGTCCCTTTTTGGCATATATTACTTAATAACCTTCTTCTTGACCTGGGGAAAGAAAACATACAAAAGGGTGAGCTCAAATGCTCAGTAAGGGTAAACAAAAGAAATATCAATCACATCAAATTTATAAGAACATAAAATTTTGGAAATCTTACCCTTCAAAAGAGATCATAATTTCATAATATGGGATAAATCATGGTAGTGAAATGTAATCCCAATAATCATAACTTAAAACATGAAACTTTTTGGCATACACACATAATCATAGAGAATCATTTCTTATTAGTCAAGACTCATAGCCAAGACTATCTTAATGGACAAAGTCCATTTCTGAACCGAGTTCACTCCTCCTTTCAGTCCTGTTTCACTGAACCGGTTTAACCTGCCGTTCCAGCCATGTCTATCTCATGAGATATAAAATCTTTACCCAATGCATTGGAGTGAGATATAGGTCCCACCCATCTCATAATGATACTATTCTTATGTGTGCCACAAAATCATAAAACACACATCATAGCATAACCCATGTAATAAAAATGGGATTCTTAAACATCGTGACATCATAAAACAATTCATATAAGATAAAGGAATTCATAAAAATAATTCCATCACAACATAATCAAATCAATGTAATAATAGGGATAGAAACAGAACCCTTTATTATCTTAGATGGAAAATAATTTTGATAAAACACTTGAACTCCATTCTTGAGGAAAATATCCTTTCTACCTCAAAAACATTTTTTCTTTCTTAACATGTCATAAAATTTTAAACTAAAAGAAGTTGATTAAAAATAAACTTGAAAACTTGTAAAGGAAGCTTCTCGGAAATAATGTTTTAAAAATCCATTCATTCCGTATAAGTTAAAAAAAACATTCTTCTCGTACTTTTGTCAGAAAAGTCAAAAAGTACCTCGTACGAAAAACGACAAAAGATTCCTTTCATATCTTTTACTAAAAACTCACCAAAGGGTAAAATTGGATTTAAACAATTGTATGTGGATGGAAATAATATTACATATTGAGGAAACATGTATGTGGATGATAAAATACACCCCAGTAAATACCAAAGTATAAACAATCTCGGATAAAAATGAGATTGTGATATTTTCCCTTACCTCAGGTCTGATATGCTTTGTACGTGTCCGAACCTCTTGTATAATGATTTAAATAATGTCATTGACTTATTATAGAATCATATTCATTGTTATGATACCATATATGGTCATATTCTTAGCTTCTTATTAGTAATATTTCCTTACTACTTGTTATTTGGGTGTTTATTACTTTTTGTTCTTATGCATGTTTTGTAAAATAAATTCTTATTACTATTTATAGGATATAGATACATCATTTACAGAATGGTATTAGTGTAATATATATCATATTCATTCATTCAATTCATTTATATAATCATTATTCAATGAAGATTATATAGAACGAGTCACATCACATCGTGGAGACGGTAGGCCGTACGTATGCACGAGCAATGTTATCGTTCCCATGATCGTGGAATTGTATTGAAGTGTATGTATACTATTTCAGAATAAATATCAATTTACAATAATCATATATAGTTATTCTTTACACCATTATACCCATCCAAGTAAGGTGTTGGTGGAAAACAGATTACACCACGGCGTGGAGACGGTATTCCGTACGTACGCACGCGCGGTGATTTCGTTTTCCGTAGGATGGATAAGAGGTGAAATAGGGTTGTTTAATATTTATAATAACATATCAGTATATGAGGTATACTGATGTTATTACCTCATAATGAAACAACTAGAGAAGAGGGAGTAGAAGAAGAATGGAACTTGAAGGAAATGGTAGAAGGTATTACCTCTTTCTCGAAGTGCCTCCTTTAAACTTTATCTTAAGGCACTAGAGTTGGTCTTTTGATAATACCAGTAACTCTAGTAGGTTTCTAAGGAAGTGGGGAAGTTAAATGGGTAGGGGTTGGCCGAGATTGAAGGCTCAAATTGGTGTGAGGAAGAGAGGGAGGAGGTGCCTTTTATAAGGGAGGAGAGGGGCACCTTTGGAAAGTGTGGAAATATTATTTTATTATAAACTTATATTCGGTTTCAAAAGGTCAAAAAATCATTAAAGATGAAGATAAGATGACTCATGGTCGAAATAAAATCATCCAATCAGAATTGGACATGTTTTGGAAAATATTTTAATCATTATAATCTTATTTATTTAAATCATTTATTAATGAGGTAAATACTTCATCATTATTGTGTCATAAATAATTTAATTTATTTGGTGTCTAAAAATTATAAAAAAATATCATTATGTAGGAAATCTTTTTATCTTTCCAATAAATATTTATAGTCGAAAATATAATTTATATAACCCCTTATAAAAATTAATTACTAAAAGATTTTTGTTAATGTCAATTTTGTCTTTACATTAAATTAATTAATCCAAATTGTCATTGTCACTACCAAGTGGCTCAATGGGGTCCCAAAATCGACCCAAGGATGTTCATGGTCGGCCACTACTCATCCAATAATGTTAGGACAAGTGTCAAGGTAATTTTGAATTATTATAATATTCTTTTAACCTTGAATTACCCTATTTACCTTTAACCGTAGTAAATAAAAAATACCGTAGTTACTATTCATAATATCAAAAAAAATAAAATTAACCTATTAACATAATTTGGACCCACTGATTCCAAATATGGAATCCATTTTTCAAAATTCAAAACACAGAAGTTGCAGTAATTAATTTAAAATTAATCCTGTTGTTAAGCAAACGGGTTTTAAAAGTTAAAACATTGCCAAAGATTGAAATGTTTTTACCTATGAATTCAATGTAAAATTAATGATAATGACATACATTATATTAAATGGTAAAAATATATTCTATTTATACTTTAAAAACATTAAATATTATAATTTAACCATATAAAGTATTGCGATGAAAAAAGTTGTTTTTAATTAAAATATAGCGTGTTTTTACTATTCATTAAAATATGAAAGTTATCAGAATAATATGAAAAATTTATCCAAAGTAAATTTTTATATCTTGATTCTAAATAATAATTTTATTTTGTCAAATTGAACTTATAAACTTGTCAAAAACTAGATTTAATGTGGGTGTGCCATCAAAAGGCGGTAAAACTGCATGTTTTGAAAAATACTTCTTTTATCCAAAAAACTGATTTTGTTTTCATACCTCATTCTAGAAAATGTATAAGATGAATTAAAATATTATAAAATTCAAAATTCAGTTAATACTATTCATAAAGGCTAGTATTATAATATATCATTGTTTAGTGAAACTCGGTATTGCGTACGACGCAAGCTATCAAGGAAGGCCGCAGTTGCGTGTAAAGTAAGCCAAGCTAGTGTTGTGTGTAGTGAAAGATTCCTTTGATGATTTATATATCATAAAAACAAAATATTTCTCATAAAATTCTCGTGTGTTACAGGTTTCCCCATCACTTGAGTTTGTTGTGACATATTTGATCCCTGTACGGTTGACATGAAATAATATCCTCCTTCTGAAGCATAGCTTTAGTCGGCCCAGTGAAGAACTAGCTGTCATATATTCAGGACCTATGAATGAATATATAATAATTGGTTCTTCATCAGGTTGACTAAAGAGTGGAGTAATATCCTGTGCTCGTTATGTCTCAAGATGTCACAACAAACTCAAGGTATGGGGAAACCCTTCTGGATACTCATTATCTTTTTTGGTCTATCAACAACACACATACACTGTAAATGAGGACCACTAATTTCTTTTAAAAAACCAATCAACATGAAATTTATTTAGTGCAAAAACAAGGACCAATAATGACCATTATTTTCAGTGGGGCATTTAGCCTATACAAATCACAACATTACCATCAAACAAAGAAAAAGATAAGACATATAAGATTATTAAAGTTGAAATTATTTGAGAAGTTTACCATATTCATTCTATATTTGTACATTCTTCCATCAGGTATTCTTCCCATTCATTTCTAAGCATATCTATATCATCTTTTGAATATGACTATTTTAAAAAGTCATGATAGTACTGAAAAAATATAATTACTTAAAGAATTAATAAGTATTTTAAATGAAATAGCAATTATATTCAAAAATACCGCTTCAGGGATGCTGGTTTGTCCATGGAATATGATATCTTTCATAAATTTAAAAACATAATAACTACAATTTTACCATTTTTTTTGTTTCAGGCACTATAGAAGCATTGAGAAAAATAAGTAATTTTTTATGTGTTTGAATAGTGAAATCTTATTATATATACCCTGATTTGAATCTAGTCATAGTACTTGTCAGGTTTCTTGTCCTTTTCCCCTGGCCTCATTCCATGATGTAGGCGATATTCATGCACCACCATATCATAATAGAATACTCATTAAATGATAATATAAATTATATAACTAGATTTTTAGTTATAAAATTTTGGATGTAGTGTATTAAAAATTGACAAACACCATCATTTGTGGCCGATTTGTTGGATATCCATGCATTGAATATAGAAAATAAATCTTTGGAGTATCCAAATTGACCACAATGAGAAGACAATGCAACCTAAGAATACAAAAAATAATAAGTAATAAAAGAAATTAAAATATATTTTATATGATTAAATTGTAGAGTTTTACCCCTGCATCATTGGTATTAAGAAGAGTCTTTCATCCTTAATTTTTTTGTTAAACAATTTGAGCAGTCCTACCACTATTTCACCCTCTTTCTTAGAAGTTATGTCTTCTTGTTCTGTAGAGGTGACGTGAGGACTAATGAGCCCAAATTTTCGTTCATGGGTAAATCCATTCAATTTTTTTCATATATATGTCTGCAAAAAATATGAAATGTATCTAGTCATAATTATCACAGTATATCATCTTTTGGAAAATCAAATCATGAAAACATACCTCATGTAAACATTTACAACTGAGCCACCTAACTAATCATAGTCGATGATTTCAGTTGCACTCTCAACACTAATGAAGTCTATATCTTCTCCTCTATACATATTTTCTTCAAAATCAATTATGCAATTACCACCATCTTTCAAATTCATATCCACATGATCCTTTAATGATAATAAATGTGGATATAGAATTGGGGTGGGGGGGGGGTTAGGTGCTTTGGGAAGATCATTTTGATCGGTTGGTTGATCCTCAAGATGGTTTTGAACCAGTCTTTAATTTCACCCCTTCCCTTTGTCTATCTATAATAATTGCATAAGTTCAGACCTTTTTTCATTAAATTTTTAAGGTTTAGATTGAAAATTAAATTGGAAATGAATACCTCATTGTTGACATGTTTTTTAAAAGATGTGACGTCCATGAGATGAATGTTTCTAGAGCTTGTTTGATTGTATGAATATCTGCATCATCGATTGGAACAAGTATCTCAGTGCTTAGTTTTAGGGCTATAACAATTGACACTCTAACATGATCTTTTAGAAGTGGTCTGTTGTGTAACACGTCGTTCTAGATATTGAACACTATATCCCTCGCTACAAGGCAATGGGTGGGTGTTGATAGATATATATCACAGTCATTTTCACCTTATATAATATCAACATAAGAAAGGTATCAATGTCTAGTGTCTATATAATTCACATTTCACAGAAAAAATTATTTGAAAATTGAATACCTCAGTTAATAATTGTTTTTGAGGGGAATGACTTACCTCAAAACTGGTAGGGGGTGGGGCAGGATCTTCACGCACAAGTTGTTCTTGAGTCATTTCTTCTCTTTGCCTCCCCCATAAAACTTACTATCATCTATCTCTGGTATTTTAATTATTCTTGAAACATAGCTAATTTTTATCTCATATTTTTCATTTCCTCAGTTTGATCCTCTGCTTGTTTTTTTTCTCAAAATATGTTCGAGGTGTCACCCCAAAACCCGTACCTCTGACACGACCATACTTTTCTGGTTTCTTCAAGGCCACTGAAAGTATGTATGCATCCGATGTGGGTGTTATTGATTTATATGACTATGTCAGATAGAAAATATAGGAAAATAAGTAATAATTGTTATGTAATAGAGATTTAAAGCAATTTTTTTATTATGTCATACTTACACATGTTTCCCACACTTTTTGTCTATTTTCATCTATTAGTTTTCCATCTTTAGTTATACGCACCTCCTTACATAGAACATGACATGGGATGGAAGTGGCTATGGATTTGGACTCTTTAAGATGAATATAAAAAAAATAAAATAGTTATTTTTTTGTTTTATGCAACATAAAATTATTATGGTAGATTTAAAATATGTGCCAATTTTTTTTCAAGTGATGCATACCCTATCCTTGCTTTACGGTGGGGGTACGATGGTTTTGATGCCCGTTGTTTATTTTCAGCACTCAGTTGCTATTTCACAAATAAAACAATGTCAATAAAAGTGATTAATACACATACCATCAAACAAAATATTACCAGAAACAATGTACCTGAAAATACTATTTCACATGACAACCAGTAAATGCATCCCATGATGGTTGGGTTATCAAGTTTGCATAAGTAAGATGTGGGTGTGGTTTTATTTTCCCTTCAACACATTTAAGATGATATTTCATTAAAAGTGTGAAAACCCCCATGTGAATCCTTCTAGTAACCCTTAAGACATAGTCGTTGTGCGAGTCATATATGATAAATTCACTCTAAAAGAGATGATGAAGTGTAAGTCAATGTTTCATTATTTATTTTTTATTAAATTAAAAAAATGATATCATAATGTTATAGTAATATCCCCCCACATCAGTGTCTTAATATCAGCCACAACATGGTTCCATGAAGTTACATCAATCACCACATGTTGCTGAGTGAAAATTCCAATGTAACTACTGAACATGTCCTTGTTGGGGTTAACATGTAGCCTTGCTTATTTTATCCAATCTCATATTTGATGTCTTTATCTTTATCCTTAATGATTTTTTCTAATACCATCGAACTATGGTGCTCCTATTTTTTTTGCGTCACCGGTGTTTCATCACCTTTCATTTCCTCGGATCCACCATCATCAGTATGTTCCTCATACTTCAGAGGGCTATCATTGGCATGTGCAGATGATGGTTGTACCTATTCACTGGGAGCAATAACAAGTTCAGGAAACCTGTTGTTCGTCTATATTGTGAGCAACAATAAGTTGAGAAACCTATTGTTCTTGGAGATTGGGATCATCATCACGTGTAGAAGTCATTATCTAGAAATGTGTTTTAACATTTAATTTAGATAACATAAAATTAGCAACACACAAATATTAACATAATACAACAGGTTGAGAAACCTATTGTTCGTCTGCACTGCGATCAACAACAGGTTGAGAAACTTGTTGTGTCTGGGGATTGGGAGCATCATCATGTGAAAAATTCATTATATAGAAAATTGGTTTAACATTTAATTTAGATAACATAAAATCAGTAATGAACATATATTAACATAAAGTAACACAATGTATATTATAAAAAAATATAACCTGATTATTGAATTCTCTTTTTTAAAGGCTTAAGGGATTTGACCCCTCTATCGACTATTGATATCCCTTTATTGTGGTCTTCTCTAACCTAAAAAACTCCGTCTACACTAGGAATTCTACAAAATTATTGTGACGTACCAATGAAAGGGTCATCCTCCATTGAATTTTCATCTGACTCTTTAGTGGTTTTGGTCGATAACAGAATAATTGACCAGGTTTGGTTTGCAGGATCTGGAATATAAAATACTTGTACTGCCAGTGATTCTATTATAAACAGTTCGTCTTTGTATCCTGTCTTACTAAAATCAACTTTCACAAATCCCAACTCATCTATTTTAACATCACTTCTATTATCAAACCACTTGCACTGAAAAATCAGCACTCAGAATGTTGTATAATCCAAATCCCATATTTTTTTGATGATGTCAAAATATGAAATATTCACATAAATTGGATTTCTTTCCTTAGCACCAGAAATATGAATCACTTCAGACATAAGTGTAACTCTACTATTCTACCTAGTACTTTCTTAATCATGTTCATTAGTATAGAATGTATAACCATTAATTATATAAACATCGTAAGATAATACATATACACTTGGTCCTCTAGCTAGCCATCTAAGTTATTCTAAAATTGAGTCTGGATTTTCATTTGACTTCTTAAAAATATGGTCTTGAAACCATCCTATAAACTTTTTATTATGTTTATTTGATATCTATTTTTCATCCCTTTATAGATTCTAATTCATAATAATTTATTTGTGGGTTTCAAAATATGGGTCAAATTCCAAAATATTATGAAAAACGTAAAGGTGGGCCTACTTCCGATCTGTAATATTGATTGTGACGACCTCCTTTCCAGAAATTCCGTCACCTTCTTGTCACCCGGTGTGATGAGATTTTTTTAAACCAATTCTTTTCACACCAGACAGGTATTCGGTACAGAATTCAATGACTTCCTCAATAATATATCACTCCACAATAAAACCCTATGGATGACTTCAATTTTTGATATACCCTTTCAAAATCTTCATATACCATTCAATGGGGTACATCCATCTATAGTGCATAGGACCACATAGCTAAATCTCTCTCACCAAGTGAACCATCAAATGAACCATCATATCAAATAATTTCAGCGGAAAAAACATTTCTAATTCACATAATATGATTACAATTTCTCTTTCCATAGTCAGCAATTTTGATGGGTCTATAAATTTGCTACATATAGATTTAAAGAATAAATAGAGCTTTGTTAATGTATGAAAAGCATTCTTAAGAAAAATAAAATGTAAACCTATTGGAATTAGATCTTGCATAAAAAGATGGAAGTTTTGTGATTTCAGAACTTTTAACTTTAAATTGTTCATTGACACCATGTTCTTGATATTAGATGAATACCCCTCTGGAACCTTTACGTCATTAAAGAAGTTGCAAAACTGATATCTCTCATACCTGGAAAGAGTTTAAGTAAAAAGAGGAAGAAATGTTCATTTTTCACCCTTCACTAGTGCCAACTCTTCTTGTATTCCCATTTCAACCATGTCCAACCTATCCTTAATTACATCCTTTGTTTTACTAAGTACATTTAAAAATGTTCTGATGAAACTATCACATACATTTTTTTCAACATGCATAACATCAAGAAAATGTCTTGATGTACAGAAAATTCTAGTATGATAATTAAAAAAAATGATTTCTTTTTCCAACTGGTTTTCATAAGGTTTTTCAAAAATAGTTTACCAAAAGTAATGTCCACATATTTAACTTTTTAAAATAGTTGATCAACTGTTAGTGGAAATGGTGGTGTATTCTTCTAAACTTCCATCAAATGATGTCGTCCAAGATCAGTACTTATGTCATTGGGGTAGAGATCTGTGATGTCCTAGAAATAAAATTTTCAATGAATGTTTCAACCTAATTCATTTTGTACCTTGTTTATAGATGGGACACCCAAGAGTTACTTTAATGATATATCCTGACAAATTTTTATAAGCAGGAAATTCATTTATCGTCCCATACAACATGGATCTCAACATGAAATATTCATTTCTATAAGCATCATACATCATAGCACCTAGATCCCACAATAATTTTAAATCCTCGATCAATAGAGCCAAATAAACATCAATATCATTACCTGGTTGTTCTGGTCCTGATATAAGCATAGATTACATGATGTGTTTTCATTTCATGCATAACCATGATGAAAAGTTATAATTTACCAACATAACCAGCCATGTACTGTGAGTTCTTCTTTGAAAACCAAATGGATTCACTCCATCTATAGATAACGCAAGACAAAGGTTTCTCAGCTCATTTCCAAAGATAGGATACTCATGATCAATTCTCTTCCATTGAGGAGAGTCTTCTAGATTATGTAGTTTTATATCTTTATTTCTTCTATCTATATTCTATGTTAATTTCTCTACATTATCCTCACTTCCTTATAGGTTCTTAAACCTTGGAATGATTGGAAAGTATAATGAAACTTTCATAGGACCGGATTAATCTTTCTTGTATCGAGAAGAACCACACTTTGGGTATTCTATAATTGATTTATGGTCTTTGCGAAATAGTATAAATTCATTCAGTCAAGCTTGTATTCTTTCAAATATTATACCCATTGAGCATATCATTCGTTTTGCATTGTATATTCGGCTCATGAGCTCATTATATTTTGGGATAATTTCATTCAAGAGAGCAAGTAATTTTGTAAAACTGGAATCAATCCATCCATTACTTGCTTTCAAATTATACAGCTTCAGTATGACTAAAAATGTTGTATATTTAGTGCAACCATAATATAATGACATCTTTTCACAACTCTTTAACTACTCAAACGATTTTTGGAATTCACGAAGTTCATATTCAACTGTCCTTGTAATTTTCTTAATATGATCTTCATCATCATGAACATCTGTAATCATGTCCTTAATATGATTTTATTCATTTTTCATGTTTGTAATCATATCAATTGATCCATGAAACACAATGTTATCCCAATTAGTATCTACATTAGCTTTTTCCCCATGTTTATTCCAACATTTATAACTTAGATCTATTCCATGGCAGATCAAGTTTTCTTCCAACTCCTATGGACTAACTTGTCTTGAATAAAAATAGTGTAAACATGGAAAAAGTATTTGAGAAGGATCATATGCATGATCTTTTGAAAAATTTATGAACTTTTCACTCCATCTTCATACTCTTTTCTCATACGATTGGCATCTATCCATTTTTTATTCATATCCATCCTATTTGATTCGATGATATTAATATTCAACAAAATAAATACAAAAAATGTTGATATAAAAATTAACCAAGGCTAAAAAAGTTATAGAATTTAAATCTCAATTGAAAACTATTTATAAAATCAAAGTTTAAATCCCATTAAAAAACCAACCATTTACACAAATTACTCTTTAAAATAAGAAACCCTTTTTAAAATAAACCAATTAGTTCCAAACATCCTTTATCAAAACCCTAATTCCTTTTTAAACCATTTAAAGAAATTTAAAACCAAAAAAGGGTATGTTGAACACATATAATTTTTTAAGAAACATTTAAAAACACTTGAATCATTTTAAAAGTGAACCCCTAACAAAATCACTATATGCCATTGTCACTTCCCTCTATCTAGCCAATGAAAATCATTGATGGAAACATGCCTTATATGTCTCATGACACCCCCTATCTAGATCTGATAACTAGTTTTCAGTGTTCCTCCCATCAACCTTATGAACCGGACAACCACCGATCAAGCATAAGGGAGATATAATCAATATAGTAATTTAATCCTCTATATAGAACCACCAATCAAGGAACAAAATGTAATGGGATATACCATGTGTACTAGTGTGTGGCGATCCAAAACAGCACTATAACTACATGGACCAACATCTGATATATGTTTCATCCAACAATAACACAATCCACCCAATTAAACCATAATTAACTCATCATAATGGAACCTTCCCACTAGCCTTATCTTAAACACAACTAGGGGGACCATAGAAGTTTGTGTACCAACTAGGGTAGCATGAATCAAGACCTACCACCTAGACACCTAGGTTATTATAAACAAACAACCATGGAGGTGAGAAATAAATCAATATAATTACCAAAAAAAATTTCTCACACCTCACCTCCAACACCATCACATATAACATCCCCTTTTCACATCACACATTCATCATATATATAATCAATAACCCATAACTGGTGAAATAAGTATAGGGTAAATCATTGAGGGTCACATGAGAAATAAACTATTTTCTTTTTAAAGTAAAAAATGGGTCTTCACATAAAAACCAACTTAGTATGTAGAGTCTCACTCCTCTTCTTTAAAGTCCTATCATTTCAATGATTTTGGAAGCACTTGAAAAAAAATCCCTTTTTCTTTCCAAAACATTCTCCAAGCACCTGGAAAATTCCTTTGAAAAATAAAAAAGGAAAAACACCTAAATTTACTATTAAAAACATTTAAATGACCCTATGAACCTTTTCAAATATAATTTTCATGAGAATTAATCTAATTAAAAAATAGTACATGAAATTCTTATGAAAAACCCCTTATTCCAAGCCTAGAATTTAAGAAATAAATTTATAATTTCACCAAAGAACCCATATGTCACTATACTTTAATTTAAAATAAATTTATAAAGTATAAAAATTACATGAATTATAAAATAAAGAGAAAAGAAACACCTTTAAACCAAATAGTAACCAATACACAACATGTCACCTTCCATGTAAAACACTCAAAAAACCTAAATCCATAAATCCCCATGAAAAATGAATTTTAGTTCCTGGGAGAAGGAGAAACCTATGGGAAATATAGAAGAGAAGAGGGATAGGGGAGATAAATGAGAAAGAGTGGGAGGAATACTTGAAAAGTAAAAACAATTGTTTTCTTAAATAATTCAAAAAATATCACATAACATGAACTTAAGAAATAATTGAATATTATAATTCTCATTTTTCAAAATAAATCATACCATAATAACATATAAATTGTGACTAAAATATCACTACATGGAAAACAATCCTAAGATGATAAATATAAGTGAGAATACAAACCTTTTCACAATTTTTTTAAAACATTGAAGTGAAAATTATATATATATATATTTTTAAGGGAAATATATTACTATTGAAAATATTATTATAAATAGTTTCTAATAAAAAGTTATTAAATAGACATAAATGTTTTAAAAATGATAAGTAAAAATAATTTAAAAATGTTTACTTTTAACAGAATCCTTAATAATTCAAACTTGAAAAAGACATAATGTATTCATGGGCAAAGGCCTCTGTAATGTGGTAAATAAGAGACCCCTAAGTCATGGTGTTGTAGATGTGTGAGACAATCAGTTCGTTTGGGGAAAGATCTATGACATATCAAGGGATGAGTAGTGCAGTGATGAAATCTAAGTTTGAAAATTTGTTGCGGGTGTTATATCATTATGATAGTTTGTAATTTGAGTAATGATTAGTTGTGGTTCATGAAAATCCTATAAATTTTTTGTTCACTAATAATCCCATGTGAGTATGTGGAGAGTCAAACTATAAGAGTCATGTCTGTGTAAGTGGATGGGTCTTTGAGTTATTCCATTGGGTTCAGTGATGTGAGAATGTATGGGAGTTGTTTCCAATGATTGTGAGTGTCAATATTTAGTTAAAAAAGAGATATGTTTATGCTTATTTTTTTGGTAGTGATGGAATTTCTTAGTGCACATTGGGAGTGGTGTGTAGGTGAAACTAACCCATAGGTAGAGGTGGTTGGTTTTGTGTGTGCACATAAGTGGATGAGTTTCATTGGTAGATGATATATACTCATGTAAGGGTATCGATTAGAGGAGATCAAGAATGAATCAATGATGTCAACCTATAGAGAGGGGATTTGGTTGTTAGGGTAACTTGGTGATGAGATCTAGTATGGTTTGTCACTTAGTTAATGGGTTGAATCATGTGAAAAATCATAATGAAGTTTTATTTAGACATATACACTTGAGAAAGTAAGAAAACTTGGTATTATTTATACATCATTTGAGAAACATATACTATAAATTATTTATTGGATTGAAAAGGTATTGAGAAGGAAGAAGATGCCTAATATTTGAGTTTTTTGAATCATGGTCATATTTAAGAATAATATTGGAATCAGAAGTTTGATGAATAGGCTCAGTGGCCCAAAATGGTCGAGCAAGACCTCTAGAGACACTTCTCAGGGATGACAAGTCCTTATAGGGGAGATTTTAATGGACTCATACTTTCTAGGTGTGTTATTCCTTATTTTCATCCTTTCTTTTAAGTGATTTTAGTTATTATATTTTAGGGTGAAATCATTCCCATAGTTATGTATGTCGATACCCATTTGGTTATCGCTAACCCGTGGTGATCTGGAATGGGCTTCAGGCCTTGTAACAAGCCATCTTGCGTGACATGTCATGTTGAACCATGTTAGGTTGTTACATATATTCACTTTAATACTTATGGGAATGAACATTTTCATCACCATCTGAATCTAATTCTCTTCTAAAACCAATGACTCAATATTAATCTACTATATGGTGTGATACTCTTTATTATATATTGTAATTTTCAACCTCAAAATTTCATAGCTCACACAGAAAAAACATGTTAAGTAGAATATCTCATAATTATCCTTTTACTAGAACTTGAAACACGAATTTCTTCATAATAGTGTGTTCACATGGACTCCAAGTATACTTAATCATTCATACCGAGATGTCCTATATGGCATGGAAATCACAAAGTAGGTAGAACCACTAAGTTCTTCCTAATCCACTTCACGAAATGTATAAACTCCCCATGACATGAATAACTTTTACACATTCCCCTCATAGTGTGTCCATTATTACCATTACATGAAAAACTCTTATATATAAATGGAATTATCTATATTCCCATTAAAAAGTTCACGAATATTGATATTTTATCTCCCATAGTGGATAAGATCCCCCTTTTATAATACATTTCACAAATATTATAGCTTCCAGCTCATTCTATACTTATTTAACCAAATTCTAAATTTGAGTTTCAATCTTAATAAAAATTTTCAAATATTACTAAATCCTAAAATATTTTTATAGAGTAATATTACCACATAGAATTATACCATCAAAAAATATATTCAACTGTGTCATAATTTAATATAGAAAACAAAATATTAGGCTAATAACACCACTATAATACATTACACCCACTTAAATTCATAAGTTTCAAGTAATAACAATATTTATATTCTACCATGATGAAAACCTACATTGCATTGAATATTTTTAAATCAAACAATTCAAAATATGGTATTGGAAAATTTAATTTTACCAAATATAACTATTTTGTAAACAAGGACCACCAATAACCACGATTTTCAATGGGGTGTTTAGCCTATACAATTCACAAATCACCATTAATATCAAACTACAATAAGTGAAATCAATAAGAAAGAAGAAAAAAATAACCGCGAAGGTGTGGTTAATCATGAAGTAGAGGTGAATTTGTGGTGTAGGAGAGATGTAGTGGAGGAGAGGTGCTGTAGAGGAGAGACAATGGAAGTGGAGAGTCATGGCGGAGGAGAGCTGTGGCTGAGGAGATATATTGGTGGAGGAGAGGTGTAGTAGAGGAGAGCCGCATGGTGAAGCTTGGTTTGAGGTAAATACTGAGGAGGAGGAGGAGGCAAGAGATGAGGGAGGAGGGGAGGACAGGAGGGAGGAGAGGTGGCAGTGGCAGTGGTGGCAGTGACTATAACATCCCAACTTTTTAATACATAACTTTTCATTACATTTTACAAATAGAGGATCTTTAAAGTCTAGTGTATTGGAAATCAGGATCATAATACATGAAAACAACATAAACATTCTTATAAACCACTTGTAAGGCTTATTTATTGTTCATACTAAGTTAATTGCAACATATCATAACCTGGGAGCATACATCAAAGGAAAGGGTGAGCAGAAGGCCCAGTAATGGAAACAAGATAAACATTTTTACATGTGAACTTGAGATACATCAATAAAGTCATGATAAATAACTTTAAGGCATGAGAAAGAGATCATGAGGCATATCATAATCACAATAATGTGTTTCATAAATTGAAGATGTGGCTACAAAATTTAACTTAGACAATCATTTCTGTATCACCAAGGTCCATCCCCAAGGTTTCATTAAAAAATTACCAAGGTTATTCACCAAGATATCGTTAAAATGGTCATCTCTAGAGATTAAGTCTTTACCCAATGCATTAGAGTGCTATCAGGTAGCACCCTTAATTTTTCTTTATTATCATGTGAGCCACATATATCATCATCAATAATTTCATAAATAACCCATATATCATAAAAGAAATGGGTTTCATTTCATAGTCATAACATTTTAAAAACTGCTTTAAAGACGTGATATTTATGTCACTTTAAACCCACGGAAAAGGAAAGCGGGTCTCATGTATGTAAATACCAGAATTTAAAATAGAAAAATTTGATATATATGTGAATACCCCTATAGAATAAATATTTTTGAGTAATCACTTAATAAAATAAAAGAATTTGTGAAAAAGAGAGACATTTTGAGACGAAAATTTGGCAGCATAACAACTATGTTGTAGGGTTTTAGAAAACATTGAAAAGAGAGGGGACATGGGTCAACCAATCATAAATGATCTATAAAATAGTATAGAGACAGAATATAAAGGATATAAGAACATGGTAATGAAATTTTAAGGACATACCATATGTAATGAAAAACTTGAATGTAAGACAAAAATAAGATTTCTCTTACGAAAAATTCGGCAGCCTAACGACGTCACTTAAAACTTCAAAAAAAAAAATGAATTGATGAGATTAAGTAGGTTATCTCATCATGTGAATATAAAAGGACAGTATGATGAATATAGATATCATACCCCAACATGGAAAAAAAGAACTTGAAAGACTTGACATGAAAGTAGAACTTTGAAAATGGGAAGAGTGAAAGAATCCCTTACAAAAATTCGGCAGCCTAACGACGCCACTTAAATATTCATAAAATGAAATGATGAGAGAAAGAGGGGGTATATAATAATATGAACATAAAAAGGACATTAATATGAATATAAAAGAACACCCCCAACATAAGAACATGAGGCTTAAAAGAAATGACATAAATGAGAGTACTTGAAAAGAAAAAGAGAGGTATGATCCCTTACCTTGAAGAGTAACTTTGAAAGCTTTAAGGTTGGGACCTTGGGAGGCTTGAGGGAACCTTGGGAGGACTACTTGGGAGGTAAAGAGACCATAACTTCGTTGGGGATGATTTTTAAATTAAATGAATGAGGGAAAGGCTTGGTATTTATAGGAGAAGTGAGGGGACAAAACATTAATTGCCAAGGGACACCTCATCGGTGGTATTGGCGAAACCATGGGCTTGACCTTGGTATTTTCCCATGGTATTGGCCACTTGGGACACCTCATACCTTATATTACTATTCATAAGTCGACCAGAATTATTTCATAATTATTACATCCTTAATGATGTCATTAAACTCCTGAAACTCAAAAACTGTATTTTCACTATTCACTGAAAATTCAACTTTCTCAGAAAAATCCCAAAAATTCACCTTAACCAAATATAGATGATCTGATTTAAAAAATAAACTCCATTTTATGAAAATAATTTTCTAAATATTTTTAATTTAATTTTTAAATAAAAACACTATTCCCTGAAAATTCAACTTTTTCAGAAAAATCCCAAAAATTCACCTTAACCAAATATCGATGCTCTGATTTAAAAAATGAACTCCATTTTATGAAAATAATTTTCTAAATAATTTTAATTTAATTTTTAAAATAAAAAACACTATTCACCTGAAAAAAGTAATACTTAACCAGTACTTTCTGGAACAATTATTTACCTATTTTATTGAATCACATTACTTAATCAAGGTTTCTAGATTATATTAATACTTTCTTAAGTGAGGTTACTTAATCCATTTGATCACATTACTAATCATAAGCATAAAATCACTATTCATAATTACTATTCATCAAAAATTAAGTTGATCTTATTAGATTCTAAATTTCTTACTAAACATAACTGTAGAAGACCATTTTTTGAAAATCATTACACATTATTAATTATTTAAGGTTTACATAAATATTTTAAAAATATCCTTTTTCTAAAATTCATCAATAATATGCATACTATATTTATCTGGACATTTGAAATTTCACAAACTTCACCATAAGAGGAAATCACAATTTTTAATTAAATCAAAGGATTACACAAGGCAGTAACGGTCTTGTTATATATCCCCTTATAACACTAGCCTAGGACCTAAGAGTAAGGTGTGATAGGGTGATAAAATCTTGGGGCAGCTTGACCAACCTTGCCCGAGTAGTGATTTCTATCAGTTTGAACTTCCCACAAAGGCGGTTCCATTCCAGCTTCACACGATGAAGTTCGACTTGGGTTTGGTCCAGGGCAAAGCCCAAAGGTGCTACCTCCTTCCCAAGTTCTGTCAGATGGGCTTCGATCGGCCCGAGACTACTGGATGGGGCCATTGAATCTCCTTTCTATATTAATTAACCAAGATCACTTGTATTTATAGACAATAATCACAACATTTAGTTTCCAACGGTCATATTGACCAACAGTCATATAACAGTCAAAACCCAATGGTCTTATTTTAATTACACTCATTTTATTAAATGAAATAGTTTTTTTGAGTATAAAATAAAATAACACACAAAGTTAGGAAACAAAATTTATTCAAAATTTCAGGTCGTTACAATCTTCCCCCCTTAAGAAATTGCGTCCTCGCAATTTTAAAATTGGGATTGGAAATTTCGTTGAAAGTCCCACATCAGAAAAAGAGTCAGTAAAACTATTACTTTAAAATAGAGAAAGGGAAGTACAAAGGTCACCCAAGTTAACCCATACTAGGATTCCATGTAGGAAAACATGGATATGGAAGAGAAAAAAAGGGTCAAGTTTTGATGGAGAGTGATAGAAAACATGATTAGGAGAAAAATAACCACAAGAAGATCACAAACTTAAGATGTGTTAAACAGTGTTTGATCACCCAGTAGGAAACGTAAACCAAGAACGTTTTTGTTTTACGTTCCTTTTCATAATTTTGAGGAATTCATTTACTAAATAGAATAAAAACATAAGGAAATATACTTACCTTTAAGTAGAGTTTCATCCCTTAATAAGTTTCCACCAAGACTAATGTTTTCACCAAAAAATGAGCATTTAAAAGGACCTGGTCTCATCAAAAGCACAAGAATCATCTTATAGAGAATCACATAATCCACAAAAGGACAACTATATTTTCCCTTGTCTTTAGTCATCAACTAAAACTAAAAAGGTTAGTACGAGATCATATAATCACCAAAAAGGATAATCCTTCATAAAAAGAAATATGACTATTAATCTCCAAAATTCAACAAAAAGTACCCAAAGTTCCAGAAAGACCATTCAATACACAATCATCCTTAAAATTCTTTAGAATAATCCAAACTAAGATTAGAACCCAAAACTCAGAAGGATTTAATCACATAGTCTTCCCTAATAAATCTTAACATTTATCTCCAAATAACATCGACTACTATTAAAGTCTCATAATAAAGTGTAATTAACCTATTCACATATTCTCTATGCTAGGTTCATCATTTTCTATAAATAACCAAAATCACCATATGTCCACAATAATTACATAAATTCCAAAAAAAAATTCAACCATTCCTCGACAATTTAAATCCTGTAGTATTTATTTCCCTTAGGCATATTGTACTCTAAAAGATAAAACATCGTCCAAAATAACCTTTATTATTTAATCACCAAATCATTTTCCTATACAAAGGATATCCATTTGATAAAACATAAGTTTCCAAAATCAACTTATTCTTGATCCATAAAAATAGAAGGTGAATTAGTCAGTCCGAAGGGAATAACAACAAACTCATAATGCCCATATCTTGATTGGAAGGAAGTTTTTGGAATATCATCATTCTTTACCCTCAATTGATGATAACCATAATGAAGATCAATCATAGAGAAGAATTGAGTCCTACAAAGTTGGTCAAATAAGTCATCAATTCTTGGAAGAGTGTATTTGTTCTTCACTATGATCCCATTCAATTCTCTATAATCAATGAATAACTACATCGATCCATCCTTCTTCTTCACAAAGAGAACTGCTGCTCCCTAAAGAGACACACTTGGTTGGATAAAACCATTCTCCAAAAGATCTTGGAGTTGTTTCTTTAATTCCTCTAGCTCCACATTTTCCATCCTATAGGGGGTCTTTGACATCGGATGAGATCCAGGTACGAGTTGAATAGAGAACTCTACCACTCTTTCTGGGGGAGGTCCAGGTAACTCCTCAGGAAATATGTTAACGTATTCTTAGATGATGGGGATATTTTCTAAAAGAATAAATCCTTCATGAGAAACTTATTTCATTTACAAATCTTTTAACTAAAAAGGATTTTATGTCTTAAAACTTCATGCTTAGACAATTACATTTTTCTATAATTCCTTCATAATGATTCATAAAAAGCTTGCGATTAATCAAACATATCCCCCGGGAGTGTCGTAACCAAGAGTGCAACAAGACCCATTTTTGTGTACCGGTTCCTGTTCGAGTCTAGCTCAAAGAGGTGTTTTTAGGTTTTACCCCTATGTACATCTGTGCCAGAGCCACCTCTACCTGCTCATATCCAGATAGGGATGCATTTGCTTGATAAACCACGTACTCAATACTCACCAAAATACCCGGAATATTTCCTATATTTAAACTTTTATATAGGGTTATTTCTAAAGTTTTCATATCCTAATTTCCATAAATAACTAAACTATCCTTTGATACCAACTATAACATCCGACCTTTTTAATACATAACTTTTCATTACATTTTACAAATAGAGGATCTTTAAAGTATAGTGTCTTGGAAATCAGGATCATAATACAAGAAAACAACATAAAAATTCTTCTAAAAAACTTGTAAGGATTATTCATTGTTCATCCTAAGTTCATTACAACATATCATAACCTGGGAGCATACATCAAAGGAAAGGGTGAGCAGAAGTCCCAGTAAGGGAAACAAGAGAAACATTTTTACATGTGAACATGAGATACATCAATAAAGTCATGATAAATAACTTTAAGGCATGAGAAAGAGATAATGAGTAATATCATACTCAAAATAATGTGTTTCATAACTTGAAGATGTGGATACAACATTTAACTTAGACAATAATTTCTGTATCACCAAGGTCCATCCCCAAGGTGTCATTAAGAAATTACCAAGGTTATTCACCAAGGTATCTTTAAAATGGTCATCTCTAGAGATTAAGTCTTTACCCAATGCATTGGAGCGCTATTAGGGAGCACACTTAATTTTTCTTTATTATAATGTGAGCCACATATATCATCATCAATAATTTCATAAATAACCCATATAGCATAAAATAAATGTGTTTAATTTCATAGTCATAACATTTTAAAAACTGCTTTAAAGACGTGATATTTATGTCACTTTAAACCCACGAAAAAGGAAAGAGGGTCTCATGTATGTAAATCACAGAATTTAAAATAGAAAAATTTGATATATATGTGAATAACCCTGTATAATAAATAGTTTTGAGTATTCACTTAATAAAATAAAAGAATTTGAGAAAAAGAGAGAGACATTTTGAGACGAAAATTCGGCAGCATAACGACTATGTTGTAGGGTTTTAGAAAACATTGAAAAGAGAGAGGACATGAGTCAACCACTAATAAATGATCCATAAAATAGTAAAGGGATAGAATATAAAGGATATAAGAACATGGTAATGAAATTTTAAGGACATACCATATGTAATGAAAAACTTGAAAGGAAGAAAAAAATAAGATTTCTCTTATGAAAAATTCAGCAGCCTAACAACGTGACTTAAAACTTTTAAAAAATGAATTTATGAGACTAAGGAGGGTCTCTAATCATGTGAACATTAAAGTACAGTATGATGAATATAGAGATAATAACCCAACATGAAAAAAAGAACTTGAAAGACTTGACATGAAAGTAGAACTTTGAAAATGGGAAGAGTGAATGGATCCCTTACAAAAATTCAGCAGCCTAACGACGCCACTTAAACATTCATAAAATGAAATTATGAGAGAAAGAGGGGGTCTATCATCATATGAAAATGAAAATTACAGTAATATGAATATAAAATAACACCCCCAACATAAGAACATGAGACTTAAAATAAATGACATAAATGAGAGTGCTTGAAAAGAAAGAGAGAGGTAGGATCCCTTACCTTGAAGAGTAACTTCGAAAGCTTGAAGGTTGGGTCTTTGGGAGTCTTGAGGGAACCTTGGGAGGACTCCTTGGGAGGTAAAGAGACCAGAACTTTATTGGGGAGGATTTTTAAATTAAATGAATGAGGGAAAGGCGTGGTATTTATAGAAGAAGTGAGGGGACAAAGCATTAATTGCCAAGGGACACCTCATCAGTGGTATTGGAAAAACCATGGGCTTGCCCATGGTTTTTTCCCATGGTATTGTCCAATTGGGACACCTCATACCTTATCTTAATATTCATAAGTAGACTAAAATTATTTCATAATTATTACATCCTTAATGATGTCATTAAACACCCGAAACTGCAAAACTGTATTTTCACTATTCACCAAAAATTCAACTTTCTCAGAAAAATCCCAAAAATTCACCTTAACCAAATATCGATGCTCTGATTTTAAAAATGAACTCCATTTTATGAAAATAATTTTCTAAATATTTTTAATTTAATTTTAAAATAAAAACACTATTCACCAGAAATTCAACTTTTTCAGAAAAATCCCAAAAATTCACCTTAACCAAATATCAATGCTCTGATTTCAAAAATGAACTCCATTTTATGAAAATAATTTTCTAAATATTTTTAATTTAATTTTTAAGACAAAAAACACTATTCACCCAAAAAAACTAATACTTAACCAGTACTTTCCGGAATAGTTATTTACTTATTTTATTGAATCACATTACTTAATCAAGGTTCCTAGATTATATTAATACTTTCTTAAGTGAGGTTACTTATTCCATTTGATCAAATTACTAATCATAAGCATAAAATCACTATTCATAATTTTCTACTTATCAAAAATTAAGTTGATCTAATTAGACTCTAAATTTCTTACTGAACATAACCGTAGAAGAACATTTTTTGAAAATCATTAAACATTATTAATTATTTAAGGTTTACATAAATATTTTTAAAATATCATTTTTCTAAAATTCATCAATAATATGCATACTATATTTATCCGGACATTTGAAATTTTACAAACTTCACCATAAGAAGAAATCACAATTTTTATTTAAATCAAAGGATTACACAAGGCAGTTACAGTCTCGCTACATAGCCCCTTATAACACCAGCATAGGACCTAAGAGTAAGGTGTGCTAGGGTGATAGAATCTTGGGGTGGCTAGGCCAACATTGCCCGAGTAGTGATTCCTATCAGTTTGAAATTATCACGAAGGTGATTCCATTCCAGCTTCACACGATGAATTTCGGCTTGGGTTCGGTCTAGGGAAAATCCCAAAGGTGCCACATCCTTCTCGAGTTCCGTTAGATGGGCTTCGATCAGCTCGAGACTACTAGATGGGGCCATCGAATCTTCTTTCTATATTAATTAACCAAGATCACTTGTATTTATAGAAAATAATCGCAACATTTAGTTTCCAACGGTCATATTGACCAATGGTCATATAACAGTTGAAACCCAACGGTCTTATTTTAATTATACTCATTTTATTAAATGAAAAAGTTTTGTTGAGTATAAAATAAAATAACACACAAAGTTAGGAAACAAAATTTATTCAAAATTTCGGGTCGTTACAGCGACAACGGCAACAACGGTGGCAGTGGCGGAAGCGGCATGGATCCTCTTCCACAAGATCTTGAGGGTGTGAGGAAGGAGGAGAAAGTTAAGGTTAATTTATAAAACCCGGTGACACTTTTATCAACGCTAGATAAAAGGCGCTGATAAAACATGCCTTTATCAGTGATTTTTTAGCACTGATAAAGGCCCATCTTTATCAGCGCTAAAAAAGCACTGATAAAGGCATGTTTTATCAGCTCTACAGTTGAAATCGTTGATAAAACATGACTTTATCAGCGCTGTTTTAGCACTGATAAAGGCCGATCTTTATCAATGCTAAAAAAGTGCTGATAAATGGATGTTTTATCAGTACTTTTTAATTAGTGCTGATAAAACATACCATTTATTCATAATTATAAAATGATAACCAATATATTTATTAAATACATATATTTATAATTTAAATTTTAATTAAATATATATAAATATAAATTGATATATTATTTTTAATTTTAATTTCATAAGTATTTAAATATATATATATATATATATATATTTATTTATTTTTCTGTGTATATATTCATTAAAGAAATATATTTATAAATAAATATATTCAAAAGTTATTCATAAATATATATTTATCATTTAGAAAAAATATTTTGTATTTTATAAATATTTAAACATATTTATATTTAATTATTTAAAAATAATTATAATAATATATAATATATTTAAAAAGTAAATAATTATATATAACTAAATATTTATATTTTTAAATATAATAAATACATTTATTGTTTATTTAAATATATTTATAGTGATTTTAAGTATTTATGAGAAGATAAATCTTTATATATATAGGAAATGAATGAATACACTAAGTATATATAGTGCTATAGTATGTATGGCCGACATTGTAAACAATGAACATATATTCATGAGAAGAACCTACGCATCAATTGACACATTCATTTGGAAACATAAATTTATTTAAATATATATATTAATAAGTATTTATATATATATATTAAAAATTATTTATATATAATATTATAAACATATATTATAATAAATATATAATAAAGATGTAACTAAAACTAATAAAACTAAGCATAAATAAAACATAAATATAATAAACATAATAAACATGCATTTTTTATTTAATTTATACATATAAAAATTATTTTTGAATATAATTAAAATATTTTTATATAAATTAATAATATTTTCTATTAATTTTTTTTATTAGCGCTATTATTAGCGATGATAAAGTCACATTTTTATTAGTGCTTTTTTGTTAGGGCTGATAAAGGAGGGAGTTTTTCAACGCTAATATTAACGCTGATAAAGGGTAGATTTATCAACGTTTTTTTCTAGCACTAATAAAAGTCCCCCTTTTATCAGTGGTTTTTGATTAGCACTGATAAAACCCGAGTGCTTCCCTTTCCCGCATTTGTGGAAGTGCTTATTCTTTTCAAGATCGGTAAATTTTTTTTAACTAAAATAACTCTGCCTCACATGTTGAGTCATGAATAGTTTGTTATAGTAGGTATGTTTAAAGTTGAAAACATTTTTGTGGGGACTATATAATTTCTAGTATGTGAATCTTTATAACCTATCATGTTTAATATGTTGTATTTATGATATGAAAGCATGTTATCAACTGATCATGTTATATTTAAATATGGAAGTAAAAACGAGTTACCCTTATTACAGTATATAATCATGTTTTCCTAAGCAATGAAATGTTTAAATAATGTTTAGTTTGGGAATGATAAACATGAAACATAGTAATATAGCATGTTTAGTTTTTTTTATTTAACTTGGATTCATATTAGAGATACTTAATACATGGCTTGATGTTTCACTAAAAATGACTTGGACATGCTAAGTTTTTTCACTGGTTGTATTGTTTATTGATTACAACATTGAATTTTTTATGTGGGTTTTTATAAACATGTTTATAAATTATATTATGATTTTTAAGGGATTTAAAAAAAGGATATGTTCCATAATAGAGCCTAATCCATAAACCCTTTATATTCTCTAACTTGGAAAATTGTGTGATATTTGAGATGATGTATCTTGCCATTGAGAACAGGTATCCCTACTATGATTGTGTGTTGTGGTGTGTTTGTGTTGATGGAAACTCCCACCACCCATAAAAAGGATGATCACTTAAATTCGGTATTAAAATAAAAGTTTTGTATGTAAAATCTTGAAATTGATGAGGATGAGCTTTCATTCCACACTTGAATTATTATGATGGAAGTGATGGTAGTGTTTTACTATTATCCTATTGGTTTGGTTTTCTGCGATTGATCTTATGTTGGTATCTTTTTTATGGATTCAATTATATAAAGAGAGATAAAATTTATCCCACACTAGGATGAATTATATCACAACACATTTTAAAACCATACAGGTGAGATAATGCTTCCCAAAACTGAAAATATTTGGGGTGTGGTGGATGGGTTCCCTTGATTTGTATGCTTTTGGAAGATTTTTATATGTTTATATAAGTGACCGAGTTGGTTGAGAAATGTTATTTAAAACTTTTAGAAGTAATGGAATACACCTATGGAAAATGGTTATTGGAACATTGATACCTTTTTTGTTTTTTCACGAGTGTGCTCCTGGTTAATAATGCTTTTTTAGTAAACATGGATTATTTTACAGTTGGATAAAGTGGATTTCTACAACCTCATGTTTTGTTTGTGATTAATTTCATATATTAAATTGGGTTTTTTAATTTATAAGTTATTTGCTGATATGATTATGGAAACCTTATTGTGTGATTGTTTGATATCACCTTGAATGAAATTGTATAAGAACATATATCTGACTAATAAATTGGTTTCCCATGAAAATTATGGTTTGTGTAATAATTACCTTGAAAAGTAAAGAACTACATGTGATGAAATCCCATTTTATTTAACTAATATTTAATATGTGAAAAGTTGTTGTGATGTGTGGTTGTGGTATGTGGAGGTTGTGATGAGGAAGCGATTATAATATATGGAGGGGGTTAATTCATGGGGATTTGTTTACATGAAAAGGGGACGGGAAATATGATCTATTTTTATTGCATTATATTTTGATAGTTTTCTAGTAGTAATGGAATTAAATAGTAATGATTAAATAAAAATAGATAATTGAACTCTTCAATTGAAAATGGGAAGTGTGGTTAAATTTGTTGATTCTTAATATGAAATTAATGGGCTAGATAAATAAAATTGGTTGGTAATGGGAATGATTTTATCAATATGTTTTGAAATTTTAAGTTCATAAGGACCATTGAACCATTGAGAAGGGGGGATTGAATCAGTGTTTGTATTTTTATAAATTTTTAACTTTATGAAATTTAATGCTTACAACTTATTAAAGTAACTTTCCTTATCGGTTTTTATAATAGACTCAAAATCATGAAAATATGATAAAGTAAACAAGGATCGCAATATTTACATGGTTTGAAATCAATGTGAGAACCTATATACTTTCCATAGACACTCCCATGGGTCCATGAAAATTCCCTATTATAGATAAGTTATTAAAACATTGATCTAACTTATATTAGACTCCTTATATATCCTGATAGATATGATTATACTAACTCTCTCCAGTTTATAAGTTTTACTTACAAAACATGAGACACAACGAAAGTATGAAACTTTGTAACTTCAGCTCCCAAAAAAGTTCTTCTAGATTTATCCATACATTTTTTTAAATTTATGTTTGGTGGCCATTTTCTACATTTATAATAGTCCATCCATTGTACATTAGTGAAAGTATACTTTTTATAACCTAGGTTCTATCTATTTAACGAAAACTCCATGACTCACAAACTCTACTTAGAAACTCCATCCATTACTATCTATCTAGAAACTTTTAACTGAAACCCTATCTAATCCTTTGAATGAAAAACACTATCCATAACTCTTATTCTTAAAAAAAAAGGTTGGGAACTCAGATTGATGCAACTTCTGCATCAATTCATCTTTTTGTACATATGAATAGTGTCAAGAACATTGTACTTTTCAACCCTTTATACAGGTTATCCAAAAGTATAAAAGGAAAGAAATAAATTTTATTTTCTGACTCATTGAAACTCAAATTTTGGATCTCCCACTCTTTTCTAATATGTTGGATACTTCTCAACACTTGTAGAATATTCAAGAAGCTTCATGAATTCCCAAAAAATTTCAAACTTTCTCAAAATTTCTTAAAATAATATAAAAATAAAACCAATTAAAATAATAGAAACATAACCATATAACTTTGAGACATTAAAAAGTTTCTCAACAAAACTTTTTCCGGTGAAATGTTTTTTTGATAGCTTTATAACAAATTCACTATCTGTCTTTGTTTTTCCGATGAATATACCTCATATTTCTTTAACCTATGTTTTCTAAAAACATTATTTGACCAATGGATTTTGGAATTTTATTTCCAATAGATAAACATTTCTCTATCTGGTAACTTTTCCTCTACTTAGACTTTATACACCACTTGGATCAATCTTCTTAGAAAATTTCATCTGGTGACTTCAACAATGTTTGTACGATTCTCATCCATCTGGTGATATTTCATTTAATAGCAGTTTTTAACTTTACAACTTCAAACATAAAACTTTATATTGTCTTAAAATAATATTTTTTTCTAATAAAAATTTCATTCAAAGTTTTTTTTAGAAACTCAAATAACTCTACCCATTTCTCTTAACCAACTGAATATGGTTAAAAATACTATTTCAACTTCTAAAGACTTTGGTCACTTGAAACTTATTATTCTCAAAAAATTGGATTAAAATCATTGAATTCTCCCAATTTCTATTTTCATTTCCACTTTAAAACATCAACCTTATCTTCCTTTGTACTTCTTTAATATTTTTCATACAAGTGTGTACAAACTTTACATTTATGACTTTAGTAACCTTAGACAATGTTCATTGGATGGGTTTTTATGATGATTTTCGTTTAGTACATCTATTGGAAATGTAAAAAATTTATCAAAATAAAGTTCATCCCATGAAAAGTTTTTATTTTATTCCATTGATAAACTCACCATTCTTTGTTTTTTTGGAAACTCTTCATTGGACTGTCTGATGAAAATGTATAAACTTTAAAAAATTCACACTCCCATATTTCATACAAATCCCTATATGGTGATATGTATTTTGTAAATCTATAAAATAATATCTGGAAACTATTATACTTATATATTCAATACAATTTTACAAAAATTAGTAGTAGTAAATTCAATAAAATTACACTACCAATGTCTTCTTACAAAAACTTTGTCTGGTAACCTGTATTTTGTATTTTTGGTAAAGTTCATTCAGTGAAAAAGTTTTTCTATTCCCTCTTTGGATAATTATTAATTTTATAATCTTATATACACTTTATAATTCAATGTCCAGGAAGGTTTATCCAAAACTTTATGAAACTTTCACTTTGTATAAACTAAAAAACTTTCAACCTTATACTTTCTTAAATATTTTCAATTTGGAAACTATTTCACAAAAATTCAACAGACTTTCTTAAAAAAATTTGATTAAAAAAATGTTTTACTTTATCTCTTATAAAAAATTAAGATTGTATCATGAATTATTTACGATGTCGGGAACTTTGAGATCTGCATAACATCATCTAAATTAGATAAAATTTTCTTTAATAACATTAAGGAAAGTTTACAACTCTCAAACTTTCCGAATTTCTAGCAACTTCATAATAAAATTTCTCAACGAACTTTCTCAAAAAACTTTCACCAGCTTTGTTTTCACCTATGAAAAAGAAAATTCTCAATGAATACAAATTTTAAAAAACTAAAAAAAGTTATTATGAAAACATAATGAAGGATATTTAATCTCCACCTTGGGATTTTTTGAAAAATTTCATCAAAAAATTTCATAACTAATAATTTTGTATCACTCACATTTTTCATAACACATTTTTATAATTATATCATTTTTCTCAAATTTTACCGAAACATGGACTTTCTCAAAGAGAATGTTTGGACATCACACTAATTGATAAAGTAATGTCTTTAAAGTAATTCTATTCCTCGATGATAAGAACATTTTTGGCCATGTTAAGATATACACCCATAATTTTTTATGTCAATTTTTATTCTCCCTCATTTTATGATAAAAAAATATTTAGATTTTTAACATTATGCCCCTCCCCATTGGCTTGAGTCAAGGAAAAATTTCTACTAGGACTTAAGAGACATCCCCAAGATGAAAAATGATAGAAATAATATGATGCATGATAATAATTTATACAACTAAAAGTATAACAACTGATAATAAAATACAACTACAATCACAGACTATATTAGAGTACCAAATGGAAACCAAACTAGAATCATAAAACAAAGCCGAAGACAAAACCAAAAAAGCTCAATGACTCCAAGATCATTGAATACACAACTCCCAACATGATTCAATATACAACTCCACATGACATACTCAAATTATCACAAAGAATCACTATATAAATGAGATACCTTTTATTTACTTATGTCTTGATAAAAAATACTTGCAAAACCACCAAAGTTCTAAATAAGGGGACGAGTAATGAAACTCTATAGGTTTTCCCCAAATTAATTCCCTACTCATGCCACTAGGATAAAAAATATTAGCACATTTATATGAAACAATTTATATAAATTTTTTTGAAATAGTTTATATCATAATATCAAACAACTTCTATACTATGACAATTTTCACAAACCAAATCTATTTTTAATGAAAAAACAAAAAAATACATTAAAACCATTTAAAAAATTCCATTTTTTCATAAATAATTACATTTCACATATCCAAACATCCAATCATGCATGAAATCATGGACCTCCCTATACACGTTAGTGGTGAGTCATCCTTTCACCAAGCCGTCACTTGGTGAACCATTTTGATGGGGGAAAGTTTATACCCTTATCCATCCCACTTTTGATGGGGGAAACTTCATATCCTTATCCATCCCATTTTGGATGGGGGAAACTTTATACCCTTATTAATCCCATTTTTGATAGGGTAAAGTTCATACCCTTATCCATACCTTATGCACATGAACATATGCCAATTATTAATGTTAAAATCAAGCCAAATCAATCTGATTTATTTGAGCTTTTTGATAGAGATTGTAAAAAAATCCCCTATTTCAGACTCTTGCAACTTTCTTGATTTTCAATAAATTGTGATTTGGTCTTTGACCAAAGCATTACCTTTTTAAAAAAATAATCAAGACAAATCAATTGTTTCAAACCATTTCAATAAAATAATCATTTTTTTGAAAACCTTTCCAATTTTTTTTTCATGAATCAAAGAGAAGCCATATTTTAAAACATCATTATAAAACCATGAAACAAAACACTTTACACAACAACCAATTTCTAAAATATTCTAAACCATAACTAAAGAGGGTTTCTACCAAGATTATAAAATAAATTTCACAATAAATTTCAATCAATTAAAAAAATTTTAAATCCAGAATTCAATTTATAATGAGAGGACTCAAGAGTAAAGTCACATACATCGAAAACTATGGAAATACAAATTATTCAACAAAACCTGGTTAAATCTCTAAAAATCAGCCTCATATGTTGTTCCTTAACATCAAAAAAACCATATATCATCATGATTGGAATCAAATATCACATATATATCCACAATGGATCAGATATATGAATCCATGATAGGGAAGAAGAGTAGATATAAGGAAAACCACCAAGAATGGAGTCTTACCAAGATATCCGGCCATCCACGCACCAAGATTTTCCAATGGATTACTCCTAGATAAAAGGGGAGAGTCTCTATAGCCTTTGGGAGGATATAAGACTTAGATAAGTTCAAAATAAGTGAAAATGAGAGGTTTAAGAGTAAATCCAAGTGAGATCAACTTTTTTAGGATCTAAAAAATAATCGTTCAAGGTTGTCTTGCACGATTAGGAAAACTGTGCACAAACCATGTGTTGATTACTGCCTCTACACACCCTTCACACGGTTGGATAACATGATTAGACAAACCATGCCACAAAAATGTTTTTACCTCTATCAAACTTTTCACAGTTACTCTTGGGTGGCCACACAGTTTGGAAAAACCATGGGTCTAACCGTGTGCCTACCCAAAGCCCACTGCTTTCCTTTTCACAGTTTCTTGAAGTTGTTTCAAGATTTTTACTAACCATGATGAAACCATGTACCTATAGAAAATCCCCCAAAACATTACAAAAGTCATCCAAACCCTCCCAAACTTTACCCAAACACTTTACATAGTTAAAATAATAAATAAAGGGTTACTTAATTGAAACCAGGGGTGCTATAAGATTCAATTTTGAATAAAATGTACTTACTCCACCCTTTTTAGGATAAAGTTTAATCTCCCTATTTCAAGACAAAGGTGTACATTCTATCAATTTTTGACATAATCCAAAGCACAATGGGGAACTTCCTTAAAAAATTTAGTATGTCTTTGGTGAAGGCTAGATATGACGTTACAACCTCAATTCCAAAAATCTATCTTTTGGAATAGTTTTTGTGAAAACATCTGCAATTCGATATTTTGTATAAAAGTATTCTAGCATAACATATCCACCAATAACTTTCTCTTTTATGAAGTGACATTATATATAAGTGTGTTTTTATCTTAAATATTGTACAATATTTTTGGAATGATCAATTTCACTTTTATTATCACAAATAATATTTAATAGCATAGAAACTTTCACATTCAAATATTCTAACTATAATTTCATCCAAATCATTTATATCCCAGAATGGGTAGAAAAAACATATTACGTTTCTAATATAATAAAAGTTACTAAGCTCTGTTCCTTACTACTCTAGTTCACAAAAAATTCTCCCAAGAGGAAAGCTCCTCCCGATGTTGATTAACCATCATTGTAATCACCAGTCCAATGAGATTCAGTATATCGATGAAAGTTTATATCACGAATTATTTTGTATAATATCCCATAAGAAGATGTTAATTTCACATATCTAAAATTTGTTTTATTCCCACATATTTTATTCTTTTGGATCACTATAATATCATGCACACAAAGTAACAACATAAATTATGTTGGGCCTTAAAGATATAATATAGAACATACTTCCTATCATTTTTTGGAAGTCTTTCTGTTTTACACTTTTCTCATCTTCATATTTAATCATATTTATGCCAACTAAAATATGAGTTGAAACTTCTTTGGAATACACCATGACAAACTTTTATAAAACATCCATGTAGTACTTTTCTTTAGATAGGAAAATGTATCACTCTTTTTTTTGAACTTGTAAATCGAGGAAGAAAGTCAATTCTCTAAGAATCAACATTTCGTAATTCTTCTTCATTAATTCAAAAAACTATTTTAATAATTTTCTTTATCCCCTTTAAAAATTATTTCATCAATTTAAACAATAACAATTAATTGAGTTCATGTCATTTAAATATTTTTTTTCAACTTTCCCTTTATAAAAATTTAACTTTTTTCAAGAAGCTATGAAGTTTTGAGTACCAATAATGTGGAGCTTATTTCAACCCATATAAGGATTTCTTCAAATTATACACTTTTGTTTGATATTCATCAAGTGAAAACCCACAAGGTTTTTAATGTAAATTTCTTCTTAAATTTCTCTATTTAGAAAGGCTTACTTTACACACATCTAATAAACTTTATAACAATGATGTGCAACCACTACTAAGAACATTATGATAGTTTCTTATATCACAATGGGGGAAAATTTTCTTAAAAATACACACCTTAAACCTATGAATAACATTTAAAATCAAGTTTTGATTTATTTATTGAAACTTTCCCATGTTCATTTAGCTTGTTTCACTACCACAAAAACAGTTTTTCGCAGCGCCCCCCTTTATCAGCGCTTGCTTAGTAGCGCTGATAAAGGGGGGCCTTTATCAGCGCTTTGTTTAGCGCTGATAAAGGGTCGGCTTCAAAAAAAAAAATTAAAAATATATTAATATATAAATATAGTTATATTGTTATATAAATATAATATATAATTTTTAAATATATTTTAGATAAGTATAAATGTACATTTACACTTATTATACTTAATATTTAAGATATTTAGTGAAAATGACTTCTTAAAAAATTAAAAAAATATTTTTAATTAATATTTTGATAATCATTATGGAGTAATAGTCATTTAATAACAATTTGAGGACTAAAAAAATTAAAAAAATTAAAAAAAGATCCAAAATATGTTGAAAACGCAACTCAAACTTCAAACGACCATAACTTTTGATCCGGGTGTCCGTTTGAGCTCTACCACATATCAAATCGAAGCCTACGACGACCTCTACGTCGCTGTGACTCGGGGGAACCCCAGTCAAGCAATTTTCGAGGCCAAAGGAGGCCCATAAGGCCTCCAAAACTGAGTTTTTTGTCGGGGTACCCCGATTTTTTAACATTTTGTGGATTTTCACCCTCGTTTAAGGGGGTATTATTGGATTTTTTTGGTGGGGTTTGAATTTATTCCAAGGTATTACATTCATATTGATATTATGTCTTTGAAATTTCATCATTTTTTATAATGCACTGCTATTTATAATCAAATATATAACTATATGTACATATTTTTTAAATATTCACACCTAAAAATTTAATTATAAATATAAATAATAAAATATATTTACATATAAAATATATTAGCTTTATCTAAATAATAACTAACATCCATTTTATTTAAAATACCAATATATGAATATTTATATACCTATATATTAATCTAACTATATATATATATTAATCTAACTATATATATATTAATATAATAACTATATATATATTAATATAACTACATATATATATATTAGTATTACTATAAATATATATATTAATATCACCATAAATATATATATTAATATCACTATATATATATTAATATAACTATATAATTATATATTCATATAACTATATATATGTTAATATAACTATATATATGTTAATATAACTATATATTAATATAAATATATATTACTATACGAATAAATATAACTATATATATATATTAATATTACTATATATATTATAATATAACTATATATATATATATTATAATATAACTATATATATATATATTAATATAAATATATATTACTATACGAATAAATATAACTAAATATATAAATATATATATATATAGAGATATCATGAATTGGAAAGCAAATCAAAATAGAGTAGTGGTAAGGGCTTAGGCGCGCAGGGGGGAGGTCTCGAGTTCAAATCCTGCTGGAGGCAGGGGTGCGCGCACATGAGGAATATTGGAGCAAGCGCTGTTAAAGGGTGGAGGGGGGTGCATGGGGTGCATGGGGTGCGTGGGGTGTTGTGTATAGGGTCCGAAAAGCGCTGTAAAAGGGGGGGGGGGGTTCAAGTGCTATAAAAGCCCCCCGATTGGCATTATTTTTTAAATTTTTTTAAATTTTTTTAAATTTTTTAAATTTTTTTAACTTTTATCAGTGCTTTTTTAAAAGCGCTGATAAAAGGGTCCTTTATCAGCGCTAAAACAAGAGCGCTGATAAAGGAAGCGCTGATATAGGACCCCTTTATCAGCGCTAAAAAAAGCACTGATAAAGGGGTCGTTTATCAGCGCTTTTTTTAGCGCTGATAAAAGACCCCTTTTATCAACGCTTTTTTTAGAGCTGATAAAGGGGTCCTATATCAACGCTTTTCAGAGCGCTGATAAAGGGGAACCCCCTTTATCTACGCTGGCATTATCAGCGCTTTTCTAGCGCTGATAAAAGCCATTTTTAGCGCTGATAAAGGCCGTGTTTGTAGTAGTGTTTCCAAACACCCATTTTTTTTACTTTAAAATTATTCCCTACTTTTCATGGAACGAGTTCCCTGGTGTCATTTTTCGCTATCTGGTCCAACTCATAATTCCTAGTATCTACTCATTATTTATGTTTAGATACTTATGTAACTAATTATATTTCAACCTATGAAATAAGTGATGAT
This sequence comes from Viscum album, assembly GCA_963277665.1. NCBI lineage: Eukaryota > Viridiplantae > Streptophyta > Magnoliopsida > Santalales > Viscaceae > Viscum > Viscum album. The sequence continues at coordinate 499,244,069 of OY728132.1, forward strand.
TGATTTTCTAATATCAACTTTCTTTTTGTTTTAACTGGCACTTTTTGATTTCCAATAATGTTCTTAGATTCAACTTATTTATGTAGGGTGTGAAATTTTAGAGTTTTTCTTACAATCTCACTTTAATCAGTAAAAAATTCTTATAAATATTTAGTCACCTATTTTTCTCAATTTTATATCTATTTTTTTATTCTCATTGGAAGTATTCAATTTATTTTCCAAAACATTTTCAACAACCTTTGTTATAGAAGTTGGATTTTCAACAACTTTCATCATAGGAATCCACTAACTTTTATAAAAGTTTATTCCATCATTTATAGATTCTTACATTGGATTAATATCACATGAAAATCACATTTTTCAACTTATTCATCAAATCTTCAATGATTTGGATTTTTTATCTTTAGTAAGTAGGTGTAATGTCCTAACCTAGGAGCCATGTGATGGTTCCCAAAACTGGTTGTTCACATGTCCTCAAGTGGACATACCCATATGCTAGAGGCTATAGAATAGCAGTGAGGATCTTGTAAGTCATTCAAAGGGAGACTATACCCTCTTTTATTAGAGTAAAATAACATCAAAAGTACATAAGAAATTTTGAAAGCATATATAATCATAAACAGTACCAATGTCACAAGATAACCAAAACCAGAAATATAGTGCTCAACTAAAAGGGAAACATGATATGCCAAAGTAAGTTCCAAAGTGTATAAATTGATACTAAAAGTAAAGACAATAATGTCTCCCAAGAGGGACTCGAACCATGTCAGGTTCCCCCATCCATGTTCCATCCCCAAATCAGAAATCTAATTTTGGGCCCTTGCCCTTAACCTATCCTGCAATAATAAATTCTATTTGGGTACCGATCAGGCAAACTGAGTAGGGTGTGATTACAATTCAGTAGGACACCACCAACAATGTCTAAAAAAATTCTAATCAAAATATAGTGTAAGCAGTTCTATAAAGAAAAGAAGACAATGCATAAATAAACAATTATTAAATTATCAATTATTCTTTATTTAATTATATTTACTCTAGGGTTCTCAAGGATACCCATAACTCTATAATATCTTAGGATCATTATAGAGCCCAAAGTGTTCCCTGGGTAATATCATATCTTAATACTTTCTTCGACTCATTCCGTAGCTTGAAGTATTCAAAGGTGATATGATATCTCAATACCTGATTTTACTCAAGCCGAAGTTTGAAGTATTGTCATGTAAGGCCATATCTCAGAGTGCCTTTATTACCATTCTTTAAATTCACACATAATTTCCAGAGTTACCAATAATAAATTCATAATTAATATGACCATTTCACTATTCTTACTTCTCTATAGAATGACCATGTTACCATTCTTTTACTCATAAGTACAATGACCATGTTACCATTTATACTTCTCAATTGAATGACCACATTTCCATTCCTTTACTCATAAGTACAATGATAGTGTTACCATTTATACTTATCATTTGAATGAACATGTTCCCATTCTTTCACACATAATTGATTCATAATTAATTATCCATCTCAATTCCATTACTAATTCAACAATTAGTTAAATTCATCAAGATCCTTAATTAACTCCCTAATTAATTAAGTAAGCCAATCCCATTAATTAATCCATAAATTAATTAATCAATAACACAATTCATAACCCATAATTAATTTTCTAGAATTAATTATCTCATCCTAAATCTCAAATATTCACAATTAATTCCATAATTAATTATCTAGATCATAATATCAAGGCACATGATTAATTTAGGATTAGTTATCTCAATATAACCAATTTAATATCTCATAATTAATCCCCAAATTAATTATCTATATTACCACCCCTAAATCTCATAATTAATTTCTCCCAAATTAATTATATAATAGGAAAACCCCATATTCTCATGATTAATTTCTCAATTAATTATCTATTTCAACAATTCTTCAATAAATCAATTGGTCATCCTAATTAACCCAATTTAGTAATTCATTTGATAAAGAAATATAGAAATTGTACATTTTTTCATAAACGTATAAAATCCAAGACTATGGTAATTAGATTTTATACCACCCACCTCAATTCGTTTATGGACGTTCATTCAATAGAAATCCCCAAAATCCGAGAAGCAAAACAATGTAGATCTGAGTTTTGGATCTAAATACATAAATCAAGATCAAGGATATCAAGATTTAATCAATCTAGATATAGATCTATAATCCTAGATCTAGATATCACAAAAAAGGTTTATATCTAAAGAAATAGAGAATAAATTACACTAAAAGATCAAGAAAATAGAGAAGAATGAATGAGATAGGCATCGAGATGATATACACTTACTAGAGAAGAGCAAATCTTCAATTCAGGATTTGAATCTTGAAGAATGATTGTCAGACAACCTTGTAACCCCTCCAAAATGCTCTAAAATCCTCCAAAAACATCTAGTCTCGATCCAAGGTTGAATATAAGGGGTTTTGGGGGGTTTGGGATATTTTAAAATAAAAATTTGGGTGATTAATAATTGCGTGCATAGTTTTCTAGGAAGGGCTGCATGGTTAGGTAAACCGTGCACCAACCATACGAACCTCACTATCTAGGGTCAAATGATTACTTGGGTTTGGGTGCATGGTTTTCTCTAACTGTGAAATAACCATGCACAACCCCTTTTTCTTAAATTTTTCTCAGAACTCCATCCAAACCCACACTAAGTCATAACTCTGATCAAAAGTACTTAAAAACAAAAAAAGTACCTAAAATTTCTCTTGAGAAAACTCCAAAAAAAGGTTGGGATATTACAATCTCCCCACCTTATAATAGCTCATCCCTGAGCTATACTTCCAAGATTTTATAAGATTCTGATCCAAAAAGATCAGGCCATTGATCCCTTACGCCTTCTTCCCTTTCCCATGTTTCCTCTTACACACAATAACTATCATAACATGTGAACTATCGTCAAGGTCTTTCCCTGCAACACTTTATCATTGCAATCTATCACAAATATTAGATGCTCCTCAAAGGACACATCTATCTTCAGTTCAACCACTTCTACATTGATCAAATGAGAGGGGTTGGGGTGATACCTCTGTAGTTTTGAAACATGGAAGACATCATGCATAATACTATATTTCTATGTAATAACCAATCGGTATGCCACCAGCCTGATTCTCTCCACTACATAAAATGGTCCAAAAAACCTAGGCACTAACTTTACCTACCTCCGAATCCTGTAGTGACCCAACCTAGATGACACCCGAAGGAACACCCAATCACCTTATGTAAACTCTAGGGGTCCTCTTTGTCTATCAGCATATGAATTATGCTAATTCTGAGCTGTAGCCATAAGTTTTTGAATTAACTGAACCTGCTCTGATGTCTCCTACATGATACTCAGTCTTAAAAACTCGGACTCACCCACTTTCATCCAGTGTAGCGGTGATCTACATGGCCTACCATAAAGATCTTTGTATGGTTCCATCTGTATAGTTGTATGATAACTATTATTATAGGTGAACTCTACTAAATCCATGTACTTATCCCAAGACCCACCGAAGTTCATCACACATTCCCGCAACATATACTCAAGCACCTATATAGTACACTCTGATTTACCATCTGTCTGTGGGTGGAAATCCGTACTCAATAAAACCAGCATACCAAGAAATTTATGAAATCCCTTCCATAAGTGTGAAGTAAAACATGAATCACGATCTGAAAATATAGTCTGTGGCACCCCATGTAGACTAACTATCTCCCGAACTTGCAGTTCTCCCAACTAGTCTACTGTAAAGGATTCCCTATAAGAAAGAAATGCGCTATATTTTTCAGTCGATCCACAATGACCCAAATAAAATCACTCATCCTAAACATATTTGGAAGTACCACCAAAAAATCCATTGTCACATCATCCCACTTCTATTCTGGAATAGGAAATGGCTATAGTAAACCTCCAGGTCATTGATGCTCTGCCTTCACTTGTTGACAGTTGAAGCATCTTGTCACAAACCATGCTATCTCTTTTTTCATGCCTGGCCACCAAAACTTTCATCGTAGGTTGTGGTACATTTTGGTCACACCTTGATGCATTTTGCACTTAGAGGCATAAAATTATCACATGAGATACTCTCTTATGCTTGTAGGCACAAAAACTCTATTATTCACATAAATAATCTCATCCACATCTATCAACCAATCTGAAGGTATCTCCCCACCTTCAAAGATTTACCTCAAGGCTAAGTACTCCAGATCCCCATACTGTATATCCATAATCCATCTCAAAAGTGTATAATCCACTAAAAATAAAACTAGATTCATCTTCTCCTAACTCTATAAAACAACCACATGCATTTCATCCAACAAAGTCACCATCTTACACTCTTCACTAGACTCTTGAACCATATGAGTCTGAAATTTCCTTCTAAAGGAATCAACCACACTATTTCATTTCCTGAGTGTATACGACAGTTCAAAATCAAATGAATTCATATACTCTACACATATCTGTTGCTGAAGATTCAATTCATGTTGTGAAATTATATACTTCAAGCTCTTGTGATTATTATAAACTATAAACTTTCCCCCCAAAAGGTAGTGTCACCAACACTTAAGATCACAAACCACTACTTCCGAATCAAGGTTGTGCATAGGGTAGTTCCATTCACGTGGTCTCAACTGTCATGAACCATATGCCACAAATCAATCCCATTTCATCAAAAAATCTCTAAGTCCAATCCTAGAAGCATCACAATAAACCATATAATACTCACTTGAATTAGGTAGGATCAATACCAGTGCTAGTGCTAATGTAAGTCACTTCTTTAATTCCTAGAAATCATTCTCGCATGCTTCCGAACATTAAAACTTTATCCCCTTCTTGGTCAATCCTAAAAGTAGTGCTTCCAAAAGGTAAAATTCTTGTATGAATCTCCTGTAATATCCAACTAATCCCAAAAATCTTTGGATATAAAAAAAATTCTTGGGATGTTCCCAAGAAACAAATTCCTGAACCTTCTCTAGGTCTACTACCACACCTTCCTCTGAGATAATGTGTCCTAAGAAGTGTACTTGATCAATCCAAAATTGAAACTTAGATATCTTGGGGTATAACCGATGCTCTCTCAGTTTACTCAAGATGATATCAAGATGTTGGGAATGATCATCATGAGTCTTGGAGTACACCAAGATGTCATCCACAGACACCACCAAAAACTGATCCAGATACAATTGAAAGATACTATTAATAAAATACATAAACAGTGCTAGAGTATTTTTCAACCCAAATGACATAATGACAAACTCATAAAGGCCATACCTACTTCTGAAAGTAGTCCTCGATATATCAAAAGTATGAACTCTCAACTGATGATACCCTGGTATCAAATTGATATTTGAAAACACACAATCTTCCTTAAACTAGTCAAACAAATCATTGACATGTGGAAGAGGATATCAGTTCTTAACATTAATCTTATTCAACTTTCGATAATCAACACACAAACATAAACTCCTAACAACATTCTTTGGGAACAATATAGGTGATCCCCAAGATGAAATACTTGGATAGATTAATCCTTTATCCTTCAACTCTTCCAACTGAGACTTGAGCTCTTGAATCTTAGTTTTTGCCATTTTTTATGGTTGAATAGATACTGGATCAGCCCCGACATGAGCTTAATAGTGAATTCCACATCTCTCTTAGGTGGTAGCCCTAACAAGTCTTCAGGAAAGAAATCTTGAAACAGTTCTACTACTGGTGAAAGGAAATATTTCCTAACACCCCCATCATCCACCAATAGACTAGAAAATTTGGCTGTGCTCTCTTCTAGTTGCTGAGTAATTGGCCCTGCTTGGCCCTCCTGGATATCCCACTCTCCGTGGTGAATGTACGAGTCATCCTTAGGAGATGTAAATGAAACTGTCATATTATAAAAGTTTATGTGGTATTAGTATGCAACTAGATAGTCCATACCCATAATTAGGCTTAAGCCTGTCATATCAAGAATATAGAGATCCCATAGAAAATAATATTCCCCAATCTCTGGTGAACACCTCTTTCATAGACATATGTATCTAGACTATGTTCCAAATGGTGTATGGATAGTCATTAATTCACTCAAGAAATCCACCTTCAGGCTCAAACCATTAACAAGTTTTACATATATAAAGGAATGATAGGCACCAATATCAAATAATACACTAGCTAAAGTTGAAGCTACTAGAATAGTACATCTCTCTATCAATGGCCCAACCTTGATTTCCACAAGTTTAGGCCGCAATGCATGTAATTGTTCTACCCCTCTTCCCTATAATGTTGTCTGAATCCCCTGAGTAGTACTATTTTCTTAATAAGGGTGCTCTATCCATGTAGCACCACATACACTACCTCTACCACCTCATCCATTATCAATCCGGCTACTAGACTGATATAGAGTAGAAGACACCCTTTCCACACTCTGAATCTTCCAAGCTACTCCCTCAACACTAGTCTGTCACTGTGACCTATAAAAATTCTGTAGGTGTCCCATATTTCCACAGGACCAACACTCTATTGGTGATCATGGATAGTGTCAATGATAGTGTCCTGGCCTACTACACTAGTGAAAGATCACCCCAGTAAGGTCTTGTCCAAATGACCCTCTAGTTTGTGTACTATTCTTCCTACTACCCTAGGTAATGTTTTCATAACAACACCTCCTACTCTCGAAATTCATACCTCATAATCTTCTAGTAAAAACTACCTATCTAGTACTGGAAGCCTCCCTTAGGTTTACTTCAGCTATGAGAGCTTTATTCACAACTTCAACAAGCTTTGTTAATCATAAAATATTAACTTGGGACTTAATCTTTCACTTTAAGTCCATACTAAAAACATCTCATCCTAGCTGCCTCATCTCCAACCAACACTAGAGAAAAGCATTTTAGATATGTGAAGCATCCAACATAATCCATCATAGATATACTCCCCTAGGTCAGATGCATGAAATCTACAACTTTCTCTTATCTCAGTGTCTCTAGATAAAAGTGATCCAAGAACCTCTCTAAGAAGTCATTCCATAACATACTATTAGTTTTTCCAGTTCACACATTAATTTCCTACCAATAATTCACTGATCCCCTTAGCATATAAGTAGCCAGCTTGATCCTCCTCTTAGCCAGAGTCTCCAAATGGTCAAGTATTGTCTCAATGAACTCAACCTAGAATTCAGACCCCTCAAGCCCACCCTCTCAAATAAAAGTTAGAGGGTTCTGCAACTAAAACTCCCTTGTCAACTCATAAATGCATTTCACAACCCACCTTGGGTCTCTTTCTATGAATTACATGAAGCAAACAAAGTTCTCTCAGAATTTCTCCCCTTCATCGTTAGATGGCACCATCGGTGACTCAAGTTCCCTGACTAGAAGACCATTCCTATCCATGCCCCTCAGTCGTCCCCTCAATAAAAATCATGGAGGAATATTCTCTAAAATTACAAACACATGTATTAGGTCTCATAACACAACCTTTTAACATTTATATAAGAGGAAAAATGAAAATAGGTCAAAAGGGTCAAAATTGAGGTTCTATCACTACCCTTAACGATCCTACTCCTAGGTTTTGGTTAACAAGGGTAAACACACTATCACAATCAATTTTCTCATTTATACATCCTCTTATTCTCATTTTGCATCATTTTTTTCATTTTAATATTACAAACAAGAAAAATAGTTCAAGTTCAACAACTTACCCATAACCCATTTTCCCATGCGTGTCTAAAATGATGCATGTCATAATAACCTTGAGTGCCTAGAATGATACATGCAGACTCAACTCTCATGACATTCCAGTCCACGAATCAATTCTCAAAAATCTCAAAAACAACTATCATAACACAAAACAAGTGATTCACCCAAGGTGAAATAATATTCAATTGTAACAGCAAACAAAAATAACAATAATCCCATCCTGAGTACTTGGGTTTCCCCCCATACATGGGTCTAAAAATCCCAAGAACAAGCTCATTAATAAGCCCTAAATCTTCTTAGTCTCATTTCTACCTTTTCACCAAATAGTAAGGAAAAATAAGAATAAATAAAAATGGACCTCTAATGCCACTTTGTAACGTCCCATCCCAGGAGCCAGATGATAGTGCCCCGAGCTGTTGGTCACATGACCTCAAGCATGCCTCACCATATGCCAGAGGCTACTGACTAGTAGCTATGATCTAGTAAGTCAGTCATGAGGGGAATATACCCTCTTTTTTCAGAGTAAAACACCATAGGAAGTACATATGAAATTTTAGAAACATATATAATCATAAATAATACCAATGTCATAAGATAACCAAAACTGGAAATACAATACTCAACTGAAAGGGAAACATGATATGTCAAAGTAAGTTACAAAGTGTCTAAATTTCTACTAAAATTAAAGACACTGACAACTCCCAAGTGGGTCTTGAACCATGTCAGGTTCCCTCATCCATGTTACACCCCCAAATCAGCAATCTAATACATGGCCTTTTCCCTTAACCCGTCCTACAATAATAAAGTCCATTTGGGTACTGACTAGGAAGCCTAAGTAGGGTGTGATTACAACTCAATATGCCACCACCAATAGTGTCTAAAACAATTCCTATCAAAATATAGTATAATTATTTCTATAAATAAAAGAAGACAATGCATAAATAAAAAGTTATCAAATTATCATTTATTCTTTATTTAAGCATATTTACTCCAAGGTTCCCAAGGATACCCATAACTCTATACTAGCTTCGAAATATGCCAGAGCCTAAAGTGTTACCTAGGTAATATCATATCTTAATACCTACTTTGACTCATTCTGAAACTTGAAGTATTCAAAGGTGATATGATTTCTTAGTACCTGATTTTACTAATGCCAGAGTTAGAAGTATTGTCATGTGAGGCCATATCTCAGAGTGCCTTTATTACCATTATTTAAATTCACACATAATTTCCAAAGTTACCAATAAAAAATTCATAAGTAAAATGACCATGTTACCATTCTTAATTCTCAATATAATGACTATGTTCCCATTCTTTTGCTCATAAGTACAATGACCATGTTTGTAACACCCTGAGATTTTATGATAAATAAATAAATATATATATATATACACACACACACACACACATACATATTTTCTTATGTTATATGAAACACCAAAGGAAGCTTTCACTACACGCAACACTGGCTTGGCTTGCGTTACATGCAAGAGCAACCTTCCTCAATAGCTTGCACAATACCGAGTTTCTCTAAACAAAGATATGTTACTAAAATATTATATAAAATATCCGTTATAAATATTATTAACCACATTTTAAATTTTATATAACATTAGAATTAATATTACATATGATATGAGAAAAAAATCAATTTTTTGGATAAAAGAATTATTTTTTTAAAAAATGCAGTTTTTCCGCCTTTTGATGACGCACACATTTTAAATCCAATTTTTGAAAATTCTATGAGTTAAATTTGACAAAATAAACTTCTTATTTTGAATAAAGATATAAAAATTTACATTGGATAAATTTTTTATACTTTTCTGATAACTTTCATATTTTGATGAATAGTAAAAATATGCTAACTTTTTCTTAAAAACAACTTTTTTCATCAAGATAATTTATATAGTTAAATGATAAAATTTAATGGTTTTAAAGTATAAATAGAATATTTTTTTACCATTTAATATAATTTATGTCATTACCATTAATTTTACATTGAATTCACAGGTAAAAACATTTCAATCTTTGACAATGTTTTAACTTTTAAAACCCATTTTCTTAACAACGGGATTAATTTTAAATTAATTACTGAAACTTCTGTGTTTTTAATTTTGAAAAATGGATTCCATATTTGGATTCAGTGGGTCCAAATTATTTTAATAGGTTTATTTTATTTTTTTGACATTATGAATAGTAACTATAGTAATTTTTATTTACTAAAGTTAAAAGTAAATCGGTTAATTATGGGTAAAAATAAGATTATAAAATTATCCTACCACCTTCCAAAATTCTATTTAATGAATAAAAGTAGACCCATATCACCTAAGTGTCAAAATAGATTCGTTTCATGGACTATTGACCATGAAAATGATATAATTATAATTAAAACCAAAGAAAGTGATAACATGTCACTCTCTTATATCTTATAAGTGTAATAATTTTAATTTAGTGATAAAATTCATAAAACCTTGAATATAAATATTCTACAGAAATATAATAAAATTATCTACATCATGAGAATTTATTTATAATTTTTAGAAATTAAATAATTATCATTAATGATGACACAATACTGATGTAGTAGTTATTTTATTGATTGTAATATCAAATAAATGGTTTTAAAAATGTCAAAATAAATATTATATGAACTAATTAATGTTATAAAAAAATTTTCTATATGAATATGACATATTAATAATCTATTAAATATTTTTTTTCGAATATATTCTCTGTGTGGATTTTATTTAAATGAAAATAAATGAATAGTGTCAAAATTGACACTATTGTTATTTTATAAAAATAACATATTATAAAATTGTTTAAAAATCACAAAAATATTTAAAAATTATAAATTGAAATTTATATGGTCTAAAATATCATAAATTATCCAATTATGGAAAATTTAAAACCCATAATTAATTATTTATAACAATTTAAAATTTAGAATATTATTACCACAAATAAAATTAAATAGATTAAATAAGGATAAATCAATTTGATAAGGTTTAAAATAAATTACCAACATGTATAAATTTTATTTTTTAATTATATTACAACCCTATATCATCTAATATTCGAATTTAGTCATTTTTGAGGTTTCTAAGTGGGGTTTGAATTTATTATAAATGAATATTTCTTATGTTTCCAAAGGTGCCACTCTCCTCCCTTATAAAAGGGCACCTCCTCCCCCTCCTATTAAAAACCTTTTGAGCCTTCAATCTTGGCCAAAATCTGCCCATTTATCTTCTAAACTTTACTAGAAACATACTATAGGTTCTGGTATTCTTCAAAGACCAACTTTAGTGCCCTAAGAGGAGGTTTAGAAGAGGCGCGCCGAAGAAGAGGTAATATCCTTTACCGATTCTTTAAAATTTATTTCTTCTTCTACTTCCTATAATTTATTTGTTTCATTATAAAGTAATAAAATAAATATCACTCATATAATGATATGTTATTAGAAATATGAAACAACCCTATTTCACCTTCTATCCATCCTACGGAAAATGAAATCACCGTGCGTGCGTACGTATAGAATACCGTCTCCACGCCGTAGTGTAATCTGTTTTCCAAAACCAACTTACTTGGATGGGTATAATGGTGTAAATAATAACTATATATGATTATTATTACATGATACTAATTATGAGATATTCTATTATCCACTCCAATACCATTCAATAATTATTGGAACGATATCGTCGCTCGTGCGTACGTACGGCTTACTGTCTCCACGGTGCGATGTGATTCATTCTACATGATCTTCATTAAACCATTATTATATAAATTAATTTAATGAATAAATATGATATATATTATACTAATACCATTATGTAAATGATGTGGCTATAACCTAAAAAGAGGAATACGATTTTATTCGACAAAACACACATAAGAACATAAAGCAATGAACACCCGAATAACAAGTAGCAATGAAATGTTACTAATAAGAAGATAAGAATATGACCATATATGATATCATAAAAATAGATATGATTATAAAATAAGTCAATGAAATTATTTAAATCATTATACAAGAGGTTCAGATACGTACAAAGCATATCAGACCTAAGGTAAGGGAAAATCTCGCAATCTCAATTTTTATCCGAGATTGTTTATACTTCAGTATTTACTGGGGCATATTTATCATCCACATCCATGTTTCCTCAATATGTAATATTATCCCCATAAAATTGTTTAAATACAATTTTACCTATTGCTGAATTTTTAGTAAAAGACATGAAAGGAATCTTTTTTCGTTTTCAGTACGAGATACTTTTTGACTTTTCCGGCCAAAGTATGTGAAGAATGTTTTTTTAAATTATACTACATGAATGGATTTTTATGATTTCATAGAAAATTATTTCCATGAATCTTAATTTACAAGTTTTCAAGTTTATTTTCAATTAACTTCTTTTAGTTTAAAATTTTATGACATATTGAGAAAGGAAAAATGTCTTTGATGAAAAAAGGATATTTTCCTCAGGAATGGAGTTCAAGTGTTTTATCAAAATTATTTTACATATAAGATAATATAGGGTTATGTTTATTTCCCTATTATTACATTGATTTGATTATGTTATGATGAAATTATTTTTATTAAGTCCTTTATCGTATATGGTTTATGTTATGATGGCATGATGTTTAAGAATCCCGTTTTTATTACATGGGTTATGATATGATGTATGATTTATGATTTTATGGAACACATAAGAATGGTTTCATTATGAGATGGGTGAGACCTATATCTCCCTCCAATGCGTTGGGTAAAGATTTATATCTCATGAGATATATATGGCTGGAGCAGAAAGTTAATCCATTTCAGTGATATAGGACTGGAACGAGGAGTGAACTCGGTTCAGTAATAGAATTTATACGCTATGATGGTCTTGGAAATGAGTCTTGACTAATATGAAATTATTTTCTATGATTATGTGTGTATGTCACAAAGTTTCATGTTTTATGTTATGATTATTGGGATTACATTTCACTACTATGATTTATCCCATGTCATGATATTATGATCTCTTTTGCAGGTTAAGATTTTAAAAATGTTATGTTCTTATGAATATGATATGATTGATATTTACTTTGTTTACCCTTACTGAGAATTTGAGCTTACCCTTTTGTATGTTTTCTTTTCCCCAGGTCTGGAAGATGGGTATTAAGTAGGATATGCCAAAAGGGACTCTAGATATTATGAAATAAGCGGGAGACAATCTAGATGATTTATGAACCATTTGTTTATGTTTCCCAGTTTCTAAAGACACTATACCTATACGGTCCTATCATGGGTTTTTTATATGTTGTAATAAGTGTGATTAAATTCTAAAGTAACAAAAATGTATGTAAAGTATTGGTCATTATGGTTGGTATCAGAGGAAAGGTACTGTCAACCTTTAGAAACTAGGATGTGAAAGCCTTAGTAAGAACCCTAAGGATATTTCTAAGCATAGAACACAATATTAGTGTTTTAGAAATGGCCATGAATAACCTATGATAAGACCTAAAGTGTGAAATTTTATTCTTGATTATGTGGTTTTCCTGTTATGATTAGTGTTTCTCACACTATTATTCTTTGTTTTAGTCAATGGATGGAACGCGAAGGAACCATGTTAAAGTTGAATGCAACGGGCAATGAAATGATTGTCCCCCTGAGCAACCAAACATTATGGGAGCTGGAATGTAAAATCTTGTAGCCATGCTCACACAACTTTCTCAAGATATGAATCATGAAGGAATTCCAAACGAGCAAAGGAAGGAGAAACATTCTATTGAATCCTTCATGAGGCAGCGTCTACCTTCATTCAGCGGGTCTTCTGATCCATTAGTGGATGAACAATGGATTAGTACCACTGAAAAGATATTTTCAGTTCTACAATGTTCAGAACATGATAAAGTCATCTTAGCAGTATATCGTTTGGAAGGTGAAGCTGATCAATGGTGGAATCTAATCAAGAATACGAGGCAAAGAGACGAAATTGAGTCTATGGAATAGAACAAGTTCAAGAACTTATTTTTCAATAAGTAATTCCCTCGTATTCTTTGAACAAAGATGGAGAAGGAGTTTCTTGAACTAAAGCAAAAGGATGATGAATTAGTTGGTACCTACGAAGAAAATTTTACAAGACTTGAAAGGTACGCTTCCAGAATTATTATTCAACCTGATAGTAAGATCGATCGATTCTTTAGTGGATTAAAACCAAGTCTTCGAAGAGTGTTATCCATAAGGGACTTCAATAACTACGAGGAAATTGTTCGATGTGATCTCAAGGTTGAGATGGATATTTGAGTAACCCATCAATCATATGGGTTTGATAAGAAGAGGAAAATGGAATTCAAAGGAAAATCTAAAGACCACACTGAAAAGAAGATGAGTTTTCCATTCTGCTCAAAGTGTGGAAAGAAACATGGAGGGAATTGTCTTAAAGGGAAAAGTAAATGTTTTAAGTGTGGAAAAGAAGGTCATCAGGCAATTGAATGCCGCAGTGATGGGAAAAAGATATCTAGTGATGCAAACAAAGAAAAGGATACATAGAATGCACCTCCTACACTTCAATGTTACAATTGCAAGGAAATGGGGCATTATGCCAATCAATTCCCTAATCCAAGAGTTGTTGATGATGATCAACTTCAACAAACTCTTAAGGCCAAAGACAAAGGAAAGTCACATGCAATTTTTATCGGTGATGTGGAGTACGATAACAGAGTGGTGAAAGGTACACTTACCATACACTCTAAAGTAGCAAATTTTTTATTTGATTATAGATCCACCCACTATTTTATTTATAAATAATTTTCCAAAGGTATTTCCATATTACCTCAGAAATTAGATATTGAGTTACCTATGACAACCCCTAATGGAACAATAGTCGCATCAAAAGTTTACAATTCTTCTTCGATTGAAGTTTGTGGGAAAGTGCTTCCTAAAAATCTTGTGATCCTTCCTATAGTGTAATTTGATGTGATTCTTGGCATGGATTGACTTTCCTTATATGGATCTCATATCAATTACCAAAGAAGGGAAGTCACATTTCATATTCCTGATCAATCTATGATCATCTATCGATGCAAGGATGAACATAACCTTCCAATGAAAATTTCTTCCATCTTATGGGTATTGATTCCAATATATGAAGGTTATTTATCTCAAATGGTTGGGAAAAAACTCACGATTAAGAATATGCCCATTTTAAGGGATCTTGATAATGTCTTTCCAGATGAATTGCCAGGTCTTCCACCAAATCGTGAAGTTGAGTTTTCAATAGAACTCATACCAGGTGCTATACCCATTTCAAAGACACCTTATAGAATAGACCCAATTGAGTTGTAGGAATTGATGAAGCAACTCCAAGAGAATCTTGATAAGGGATTCATATGCCTTAGTGCATCACCTTGGGAAGCACCTGTTCTGTTTGTTAAGAATAAATATGGATCAATGAGACTCTGCATTGATTATCAAGAACTTAACAAGATCACTATCAAGAAAAAATATCCTCTCCCATGCATTGATGACTTATTTGATCAACTATGCAGAGCTCAATACTTTTCCAAGATTGATCTTCATTTAGGGTATCATCAATTGAGGGTCAAAAGAGAGGATATACCAAAGACAGCTTTCCGTACAAGGTATGGACACTATGAATTTATAGTGATGCCATTTGGTCTAACTAATTCCCCTACTATCTTCATGGATCTAATGAATAGAGTCTTTAGAGACTATCTTGATCAATTTATGGTAGTATTTATAGACGATATTCTTGTCTATTCAAAGAGAAAGTAAGAACATAAATATCACTTGAGAATTGTATTAAAGACCCTAATAAAGAATAAGCTTTATTCTAAATTTACAAAGTGTGAATTTTGGCTTCAAAAAGTTTCATTTTTGGGTCAGATAATCTCAAAGAGGGGATATCTGTGGATCCAACAAAAATTGAGGTTATCGAAATATGGTCGAGACCAACAATAGTAACTGATATCCAAAGTTTTCTTGGTTTGGCTAGATATTATCGACGTTTTGTGAAAGATTTTTCACGATTATCTAATCCACTCACCAGGTTGACTCAAAAAGGAGTTAAGTTCATTTGGACGGAGGAGTGTGAAGAGAATTTCAAGGAGTTAAAAAGAAGTTTATCCAGTGCACCTGTGCTCACACTGCCTTGTAGTGGAGAAAGGTTTGGGATCTAAAGTGATGCATACAAGAAGGTATTGGGGTGTGTTCTCATGAAAAATGATATGGTGATAGCTTATGACTCACGACAGTTGAAAATCCATGAGCAAAATTACCCAACTCATGATTTGGAGTTTGATGTGGTAATCTTTGCATTAATGATTTGGAGGCATTATATTTATGGTGAAAGGTGTGATATTTATACTGATCATAAAAGTTTAAAGTATATTTTCACAAAAAAGGAGCTGAATATGCGCCAAATAAGATGGTTAGATCTGATTAAGGATTACGAATGCTCAATTCATTATCACCCTGGGAAAGGAAACAAGGTGGCAGATGCATTAAGTTGACAAGACCATGCTATCTTATCCATGATGAGGATAAAAAAAGATCCAATATTTATGAATTTAAAAAGGATGGATCTTGGAATTATAATGGAAGGGGAAAAATTTTATCTTTCTCAAATGAATGTTCAACTATCTATACATGTGAAGATTAAAGAGGCACAAAAAGAAGATGTAGAGTTACAAAAGAAGGTGAGAAATGTTCCTGAATTGGCCATTGATTTTGATGAAATAATAAGGTTCAGGAATTGGGTTTCTGTTCCTCCCATCCCAGAATTAAATAAGGAAATATTGGATGGGGCTCATAGTTCTTCATTCTCTATTCACCCTGGAAGCACAAAGATGTATAAGGACCTAAAAGAGTACTTCTGGTGGGATGGCATGAAAAGAGATATTGCTGAATATGTCTCTCGATGCTTGGTTTTTCAGCAAGTTAAAGCTGAGAGACAAAAGTCTAAGAGGATGTTACAACCATTACCCATACTAAAATTGAAATGGAAAAACATCACTATGGACTTTGTCATTGGACTTCCTAAAACATCCAAATATAATGATGCTATCTGGGTTATAGTTGATCATCTTAAGAAGTCAGCACAATTCCTTGCTATTACAGAAGATTTATCTCTTGATCAGATTGCCAGGATATATGTAAAGGAAGTGGTAAGATTGCATGGAGTACCACTTTTAATTATATCTGATCGGGATCTGAGGTTTACCTCGAAGTTTTGGTGAAGTATTCAGCTTACTCTAGATACAGAGTTGAGTTTCAGCACTGCTAATCATCCTCAGACAAATAGTTAGTCTGATAAGACAATTCAAACTCTAGAAGACATGTTGAGAGCTTTCTCTAGTTGGGATCAACACCTACCTTTGGTGATTTTTTTATAATAATAGCCTTCACTCCAGTATTCAGATGGCTCCTTATGAAGCTCTCTATGGAAAGAAATGCAGAACTCCAACTTGCTAGGATGAAGTTGGAGAAAGAAAGCTATTAGGACCTGATCTTGTTGATGATATGGAAGAAAAGGTCAGATCTATTCAACAACACATAAGAGTAGCTCAGAGTCGACAAAAAAGTTATGCCAATAATCAAAGAAAAGACCTAGAGTTTGAAGTGTGTGATAAAGTGTTCTTATGAATATATCCTTGGAAGAGAGTAATGAGATTTAGAAAGAAGGGAAAGTTGAGCCCTAGGTATATTGGTCCTTTTGAAATACTGGATCATGTTGGTAAGGTAGCTTACTGATTGGAGCTTCCACCGAATCTCACTCAAGTTCATGATGTGTTCCATGTATCTCTCCTACGAAAGTACATACCCAATCCTTCACATGTACTAAGCTCAGAAGTTGTACCGCTAGAGCAAGATCTTTTTTATGAAGAACAGCCGATAGAGATTCTGGATCATAGCAAAAAAGTTCTACGAAAAAAGACCACTCACTTGGTTAAATTTATATGGAGGAACCACCAATTAGAAGACGCTATATGGGAACTTGAGTATATGATGAGGGATAGGTATCCTCATCTGTTTGTTACGAAGTGACGAATTTCGAGGGCGAAATTCATTTTAAGGGGGGTAGAATGTAACACCCTAAGATTTTATGATAAATATATATATATATATATATATATATATATTTTCTTATGTTATATTCAACACAAAAGGAAGCTTTCACTACACACAACACTGGCTTGTCTTGCGTTACATGCAAGAGCAACCTTCCTCGATAGCTTGTGCAATACCGAGTTTCACTAAACAACGACATGTTATTAAAATATTATATAAACTAGCCGTTATAAATAGTATTAACCACATTTGAATTTTACATAACATTAGAATTCATCTTACATATTATATGAGAAAAAAATCAATTTTTCAGATAAAAGAATTTTTTTTTTCAAAAATGCAGTTTTTCCACCTTTTGATGGCACACCCATTTTAAATATAATTTTTGAAAAGTTTATGAGTTAAATTTGAAAAAATAAACTTATTATTTTGAATTAGGATATAAAAATTTACATTGGATAAATTTTTTATACTTTTCTGATAACTTTCATATTTTGATGAATAGTAAAAATATGCTAAATGTTTCTTAAAAACAACTTTTTTCATCAAGATAATTTATATGGTTAAATGATAAAATTTAATGATTTTAAATTATAAATAGAATATATTTTTATAATTTAATATAATTTATGTCATTACCATTAATTTTACATTGAATTCATAGGTAAAAACATTTCAATCTTTGACAATGTTTTAACTTTTAAAACCTGTTTTTTTAACAACAGGATTAATTTTAAATTAATTAATGAAACTTTTGTGTTTTGAATTTTGAAAAATAGATTCCATATTTGGATTCATTGGTTCCTAATTATGTTAATAGGTTACTTTTATCTTTTTGACATTATGAATAATAACTACGGTAATTTTTATTTACTACATTTAAAGGTAAATCGGGTAATTAAGGGTAAAAATAAGATTATAAAATTACCCTACCACCTGCCGAAATTATATTGGATGAATAAAAGTAGACCCATATCACCTAAGGGTCGTAATATATTCGTTTCATGGACTATTGACTATGAAAATGATATAATTATAATTAAAACCAAAGAAAGTGACAACATGTCACTCTTATATCTTATAAGTGTAATAATTTTAATTTAGTGATAAACTTGATAAAACATAGAATATAAATATTCTACAAAAATATAATAAAATTATATAAATCATTATAATTTGTTTATAATTTTTAGGTATTAAATAATTATCATTAATGATGACACAATAATGACGTAGAAGTTATTTTATTGATTGAAATATCAAATAAATGGTTTTAAAATTTTTAAAATAAATATTATATGAACTAATTAATGTTCTCCACAAATTTTCTAGATGAATATGACATATTATAAATCTATTAAATATTTATGTTTGAATATATTCTATATGTGAATTTTATTTAAATGCAAATAAATGAATAGTGTCAAAACTGACACTATTGTTATTTTATAAAAATAACATATTATAAAATTGTTTAAAAATCACAAAAATATTTAAAAATTATAAATTGAAATTTATATGGTATAAAATTTCATAAATTATCCAATTATAGACAATTCAAAACACTTAAGTAATTATTTATAACAATTTAAAATTTAGAATATTATTACCACAAATAAAATTAAATAGATTAAATAAGGATAAATAAATTTTATAAGGTTTAAAATAAATTCCCAACATGTATAATTTTTTTTTGATGAGATTACAACCCTATATCATCTCATATTATAATTGAGTCATTTTGGGAGGTTTTTAAGTGGGGTTTGAATTTATTATAAATTAATATTTCTTATGTTTCCAAAGGTGCCCCTCTCCTCCCTTATAAAAGGGCACCTCCTACCTCTCCTCTTCACAACATTTTGAGCCTTAAAGATCAACCAAAACCTGTCCATTTCTCTTATCCACTTCCCTATAAATATATTAGAGGTCCCCGTCTTCTTCAAAGACCAACTTTAGTGCCCTAAGAGAAGGTTTAGTAGAGGCGCATCGAAGAAGAGGTAATATCCTTTATCGATTCTTTCAAATTTATTTCTTCTTCTACTTCCTCTTATTTATTTGTTTCATTATAAAGTAATAGCATCAGAATAAATCATATACTGATATGTTATTATAAATATGAAACAACTCTATTTCACCTTCTATCCATCCTATGGAAAACGAAATCACCGCGCATGCGTACATACGTAATACCATCTCCACACCGTGGTGTAATCGGTTTTCCACCACCACCTTACTTGGATGGGTATAATGGTGTAAAGAATAACTATATATGATTATTATAAAATGATAATAATTCTGAGACATTCTATCATCCACTCCAATACCATTCAATAATTATGGGAACGATATCATCGCTCGTACGTACGTACGACTTACCGTCTCCACGGCGTGATGTGATTCGTTCTACATGATATTTATTAAAGAATGATTATATAAATTAATTGAATGAATAAATCTGATATATTTATACTAATACCATTCTATAAATGATTTAGATATAAAAAATAGGAATAAGATTTTATTCGACAAAATACGCATAAGAACATAAAGCAATGAACACCCGAATAACAAGTTGCAATGAAATATTACAAATAAGAAGATGACCATATATGATATCATAAAAATGAATATGATTCTGTAATAAGTCAATTACATTATTTAAATCATTATAAATGAGGTTTTGATACGTACAAAGCATAGCGGACCTAAGGTAAAGGAAAATCTCACAATCTCAATTTTTATCCAAGATTGTTTACACTTCGGTATTTACTGGTGAATATTTATCAGCCACATCCATGTTTCCTCAATATGTAATATTATCCCCCTACAATTGTTTAAATACAATTTTAACTATTGGTGAATTTTTAGTAAAAGATATGAAAGGAATATTTTGTCATTTTCAGTACGATATACTTTTTGACTTTTTCGGCCAAAGTACGAGAATAATGTTTTTTTTAACTTATACGACATGAATGTATTTTTATGCTTACATAGAAAATTATTTCCATGAAGATTCCTTTACAAGTTTTCAAGTTTATTTTCAATTAACTTATTTTAGTTTAAAATTGTATGACATATTGAGAAAGTAAAAATGTCTTTGATGAAGAAAGGATATTTTCCTCAAGAATGGAGTTCAAGTGTTTTATCAAAATTATTTTCCATCTAAGATAATATAGGGTTTTATTTCTATCCATATTGTTACATTGATTTGATTATGTTATGATGGAATTATTTTTATGAAGTCCTTTATCATAAATGGATTATGTTATGATGACATGATGTTTAAAAATCCCATTTTTATTACATGGGTTATGCTATGATGTATGATTTATGATTTTGTGGCACACATAAGAATGGTTTCATTTTGAGATGGGTGGGACCTATATCTCTCTCCAATGCATTGGGTAAAGATTTATATCTCATGAGATAGACATGGAAGGAACATCAAGTTAATCTGGTTCAGTGATATAGGACTGGAATGAGGAGTGAACTCAGTTCAGTAATGGACTTTGTCTGCTATGATGGTCTAGGAAATGAGTCTTGACTAATATGAAATGATTTTCTATGATTATTTTTGTATGACACAAAGTTTCATGTTTTATGTTATGATTATTGGGATTACATTTCACTACTATGATTTATCCCATGTCATGATATTACGATCTCTTTTTCAAGTTAAGATTTTTAAAATGTTATGTTCTTATGAATATGATATGATTGAAATTTTATTTGTTTACCGTTACTGAGCATTTGAGATCACCCTTTTGTATGTTTTCATTTCCCCATGTCAGGAAGAAGGTTATTAAGTAGGATATACCAAAAGGGACTCTAGATATGATGAAATAAGTGGGAGATAATGTAGATGTTTTATGAACCAGTTGTTTATGTTTCCCAGTTTCTAAAGACACTATAAATATATGGTCTTATCATGGTTTTGTTATATGTTGTAATAAGTATTCTTCAATTATGAAGTAATAAAAATGTATGTAAAGTATGAGTTGTTATAATGTTACCATTTATACTTCTCAATTGAATGAACTGGTTTCTATTCCTTTACTCATAAGTACAATGATAATGTTACCATTTATACTTCTCATTTGAATGACCATATTCTCATTATTTCACACATAATTAATTCATAATTAACTATCAACTCAATACCATTACTAATTAAACAATTAGTTAAATTCATCAATATCCTTAATTAACTCCCTAATTAATTAAGTATGCCAATCCCATTAATTAATTAATCAGTTAGTTAATAAATAACATAATTCATAACCCTAATTAATTTCCAAAAATTAATTATCTCATTCTAAATCTCAACTTTTCATAATTAATTCCACAATCAATTATTTAGATCAAAATATCAAGGAACATAATTAATTCACGATTAATTATCTCAATCTAGAAAATTAAATATCTCATAATTAATCCCTAGGTCAATTATCTAGATTACTACCCCTAACTCTCATAATAAATTTCTCCCAAATTAATTATATAATAGGAAAACCCCTTAGTCTCATGATTAATTCCTCAATTAATCATCTATTTCAACAATTTTTTGATAAATCATTTTTTTCAACCTAATTAACCCAATTTGGGAATTCATTTGATAAATAAAGCTATCAATTCTAATTTTTTTATACATGCATCAAATCCATGCCTATGAGAATTAGATTTTAGACCACCTACCTCAATTCATTGATGGATGTTCATTTAAAAGAAATTCCTAAAATACAAGCAACTCAATAACTTAGATCTGAGTTTCAAATCTAAATCCCTAAATCAGGAACAAGGATATCAATATCTAATCAATCTATATCTAGATCTACAATCCTAGGTCAATATCTTACTAAAAATATTTATATCTAAAGAAATAGGGGATAAATTCCACCAAAAGATCAAGTAAAGAGAGAATAATGAATGAGATAGGCATCAGGATGAGATCCACTTATTGATAGAAGAGAAGATTTTCAATTAGGAATTTGAATCTTGAAGAACGAAGGTCATACGACCTTGGAACCCCTTCAGAAAGCTCTAAAATCGTCCAAAAACATCTAGTCCTAAGACAAGGTCGAATAGGAGGCGTTTTGGTGGTTTGGGGGATTTTAAAATAATTTTTTGATTTATTAATAACTACATGCACAATTTACTAGGCAGAGGCACATGATTATATAAACCATGTGCCAACCATGTGACCCTCACTGTCTAGGGTCGAGCGGTTTCCTAGGTTTGGTTTCACAATTTTCTTTAACCAGGCACCAACCGTGAACAACCCATTTATCTTATATTTTTCTCAAAACTCCACCCAAATGCACCCCAAGTAATAACTATAAAAAACGGTACTTAGAAACAAAAAAGGTACCTAAAATTATACCTGAGAAAACTCCAAAAAATGTTAGTATCTTATAGTAGGGGATTCAAAAAACCTTGAAATATTTTGCCGAATGTTTTCTGTTATACCAGATTTCATAGAAATTAATGTTGGATTCATGACTTAACAAACATATATTTTTTACCTATACAACAACACTAATACCATCTCTTTAGAACAAAATATAAAGTCTATACTCATCCAATATACTTATTTCCATTTCTACAAATTTTTTTCCCTCTTTACCACTCCGTTTTTTGAAGAATATATGTATCACTATATTGATGTTTGATTATATGATTCTTAATATATGATTTGAAAAAACTACATGTGTAATCATTTTAATTATAAATTATTAGATTCATTATATAAAAACATAAATCCCTTTCAATATATCTTATAAAATATCTAAACATTTCCCTAAACTATGATTTATGCTTCATAAACATAATTCCGATTATCTGAGTGAAATCATCAATAAAAGTAATATAGTAATAATTAATTTTTTTGATTAATATCTAATAGATCCACAAAGATCTAAGTGAATAAGATTAAGAGTTATGGTATAATGAATTTAAACATTCCTTTTCTATTTATTAGTCATTTTCCCTTTTTGAAAAGTTGTAAAAATATTATCTTCTTTTCTTTTCAATGTTGGTAGGTTTATTAAAACATATAATTTGGAATGTTTTTTTATAATTTTATAGACAAGATGATGGAGTATAGAATGCCAAAACTTATTTTTATCTTCAACACCCAAATAATATTAGTTATAAAGTTCTATAATCTAAAAGATATTTCCAATGGTTATTTTTTCTATCATAACAACTTTAAAATCTTCTACACTTCTGATGATACATGAATCTTTCTTAAATATCACTTCATTTCCATGATCACAAATTTGTCTCACTCAAAGTAATTTGTGTTTAATACCATCGATATATAAAACTTCCCTAAATTTCTGTATCTTATCTTATATCCTAGATTTTCCCATTCCTCTAATTTTTAAGGAACTATCATTTATTAAAGCAACTGATCCTATATCATTATTTTCCACATATTTAAATATTTTTAAATATCCTTTTATATGTGAGGAATAATCGATATCAATAATCTATGACTTGTTCCTTATGACTACTTTCAAAGATATATCAACAATAATGGCTCATTCTTCAACTTTATTTTTTACAACTTTTTTTCTTTTCTAGAATAAGAAATTTATCCTAGAAGAGTAGTCATACATTATTCTACAAAATTTATTTCTTGGAAACATCATTCAAAAACTTCCTCTAGGAAATAAAATTGTTTTTTCATTTAATATTTTATAACATCTTGAGATTTTTATTTTTCAACTTCCCACAACTAAGGAAATTTAGTCACTTTTCTACTATTTTTGTTCCCACTCATTTTATACCTAATTCCAAGAAGAGACTTGATATGCTAAAAATTATAAGATTTGTGGCTAAATTTACCACAAAACCAACAATATCCACTAAATACCAGTCTTATATAGAAATAAAACCTTTCTTTGTAATAATTTTTCTGAGGTTCATAACATATTTATATTTTTGTTTCCACCTAGAATGGGGAAACATTATTACATAGGTTATTGTCAAAATTTGTTGATGTGGTATATTTATAACATAATTTATCAAGACTATCATTTTCAATGTTTTTCTTATCAACTACAAGGTTATTAAAATTATATAAACCATTATATTTATTGGGTGGAGATTTCACCTGATTCTTGGAGTGATATTTTTTACAGCTTGAGATGATTCAAATTTTACCTCTAAATCCTAGTTAAAATTTTAATTTATCTTTATTAAGGTACTTTCAACCTCATGTAGTTTGGATTGGGGTATAAAAATATCATATTATATAGCTACAAGTTTCTTACTGAGATCTTTCAATATATTTCCTTGTTCATAAATATTTAGTTTATGGTTTACAACCTCCTAAATATACTCATATTCCTTTTTAAGGACATGTTTCCTTCCTTTAATATCCTTCTTGATTTATTTCATTACAATTATGATTTATTTATTGAGTTTTTTATTTTTCTCAAGACATGATACAAGTTTAGATCTAGGTTGACATTCTCTATAAGATTCTTCACCTCCACCTTCTTCTTCACTTTTTTAGGAATATCTCTTTTTCTCAACATTTGAAAAGAAGGTTTTAATTTTTTATAAATATTCATCTTATGAATAATTATTGTTAACAAATTCTTTCTCAACTTTATTACTTAATATACTTTTTTTTAAATGAACATTTTATTACTACTAGTATATTTCTTACCTTCTTTATAATATTTCTTAATTTCTTCCACTATGGTTTTTATTCAGAATGATCTTCATATTCACCAACTTTATTCTTGGGGAAATTCATAGAAAGGTTCCCAATTCCTACACACTCAAAACATTTTAGTGTAAGTTTTCCTCCATACTTTCCTCTACCTCTACGATGGTTTTTAGAGATAAGAGACGTGATCTTTTCATTCATTTCATAGTATTCATTATCTTCTAAATCACTAAGGTCAATATTTTCATTATCAAATATTTTATACTCTCATAGATTAAAAATAAATTTTTTCATTGATATTCTGTTTGAATGCAGAAGATTTTTTCATTTCATAAGTAATAAGAATGATATGCAATTTATCAAGTGACAAATTATATTTATCTTCTAAAGACTATATTTTAGAATCAATCCTATAAAAGAAGTTTCTCACATGTTTCTTGAAAATTATATAATATTCCAATAGATCTCAAAATCCTATGATGTTGCAAACCATATCATTAAATCTGGTGAAGTAATCATCAATTGTTTCTGCATCTATCATTATGATATCTTTAAACTTTCTTAACCAGATTGGTAACTTTCTCTCTTTTACTTTTGGGTTTCCCTTGAAGATGATTTTAATCTTATCCTAAGTTTATTTATCCAATTTTATACCTATCACCTAGATGAAAAAAATTTATGATAAAGGCATAAGAATATAATTTCTAGATTTCCCATAAACATCAATTTTTTTTAGTTGAAAGTTATACTTAACCATTTCCTTAGTTTTGGAAATCAAAAAAAATTTAACACTTTATTAAAATTATATTTAACTAAATTTATACATATCCAGTTTTTTAGAATGTTTTTATAGAAATCATACTTTTCTACTGAATGAAGAAATTATTATAATATAAAATGAATATAAAATTTTTATTATTCAATCCGATCCATCATACTGAAGGTTTTTTCTGATCCATTAGAATGACTAGCATTATGTAAATCAGTTTAACTAAGCAATTTGGCTATAAGACCAACCATATTCATAACCATCATACTAATAATAGTTATAATCCATTGGGATAACCTTTTTTTAGTTCATCAGATTTATATACCTTAGTATAGTCCATCAAACTATTAAAATTTTATAATCAGAGTAATTGGAAATGATTTTATCTGATGAAATGTTTAACAACATTGTGATGGTGCTAATCAAAACAAAATTAGATGTAAATGTTTTTCTGAGATTTAAATTGAAAAATATCTAAGGCCATTTCAAATAACTTAGAGAATCATGGAAAATATGATCATTTGAGGAATGCATATAAATAGGAGTTCATTCAAGGAGATAGGAGATGATGTCTTTGCAACTCAAAACTTCTATGATTTTTCTCTTCCAGAATATCTATTTCTTATACATTGTAATTTTTAATAGAATTTTAGTTATAAGGAATTCAGGTGAGGATTGTAAATTCCTTATAACACTTTGATTTTTTATTCACTTTGTCCAATTTTGATTTAAATTGAGGGCTTCTAGGGATACGAAGATAGGTGAATCTGATCCATCAGATTGAGGTCTTCCAAGGATCGGAAGACATAGATAAAATTGATCATTATATTGAGGGATTATGTGGTATTAAAATATGGATCCATTCTAATCATCATATCAAGGGATTTACTGGTGTGAAAAGACAAACCTTTACAGTTATGTGTAAAACTATAGATATCTCAAGTTAGGATTTATGACTTCCCTAAATCTTATGTTCAAATAGTAAAAATACTTTAATAAATATTGTTAATCATTATTAATTTATTATAAGATTTAGTATTACTTTTTTATACATGTTTAAATTCTTTTTTACATTTACATTAGAATGTTTGTTTCACTAATATTTCTAATAATTATTTTTATAAAATTGTCTGTGAGCCTGATTAACTATTTTATCAGATGATTTCTGGATCTAATAGACACAATTTGATCATCAGATGAATTCAGAGTCCAATATTTTTGACTAAAGAGATTTTGTGTTTTGTGATAGTTTAAATTTTTAAACTACAATTCACCCCCACTTGTAGCCATCATAAACTCTTATGATCCAAAAATTGGCATCAGAGTAGGTTCTACTACTATACGTACTGAATTTTTTACTTTTATTATCTACTAAAAGTTTTTTATGCTTTTATAAGATTATTTTTTATAAATTTTTGTTACACTAACATGTATTGTATAAAATATATTTTTTCTATAATATGGGAGGATTAAATTTTGTTACCCTTGATAACTTGAATCCTAGAAGACCATAAATAATTGATGGTGTTGATTATGAATACTGATTGTACCACGATTCACTATTTCATTTTCTACCTTACAAAACTGTGCTAAACTAGTTTTGTATTGAAAATTATAAAAACAATAAAAAATTTCACTTCATGTTTGATTTAATTATTTTTTGTTTATCACTATTAAGAAGGGAACTTTTACTTGTTTTGATAATTTCATTAAAGTTGGAGGTGATTTAGAGGGTCCATGATAAAGTTCAAGAAAAATGGGCCAAACTGCACAGGATACAAGCACACCAATGGACTCAACCATACACTTATTTTGAAGAAACCCAAGCCTCATTCTACCATCTGGTGCCCCATCTAGACTGATCTATCTAAGCCATCGAATCTGCTCGATGTCAAAAAGTGGGTTCTTCATTTCATCCATATATATGGATGTGATTGTACAAATGGTGTAAAAATTTAGTTATAGTTATTAAGGAGGTGGGGATACAACTTTTTAGTTTTTTCAAAAGGGATATAAGACTTTATGGCCATATAAAACCATGGTCAAAGTTGTTTTTAGAAATCAGGGTTCCCAAAACCACCTTCCACATTTCCTATAAATTGGAACCTTGGGATCCTTATTTTTAAGTTTGGAAAAGAGAAAAATATATGGTATTTTGGAGACCCAAATGAGTCCTCTCCTCATCCAAGAAGTTACGAAGGCCCTATCCTCATAGAGGGATCAAATATGAAAGAAATGTTCCACCCAATTTTGAGGGAGATACACATACTTGGGAGGGAGTTATGAAACTTATTATTATACTAGTTTTATTAAATTTGTGAGTTAAATATTTCAATTATGTTTAATTTTGATGTGATTCTCCCTTGAATATATTTCTTTTGTTATAATTAAGTGAACCACTTTTTATTTTAACACCGATTGGGTTGAGATTTCAAGTGGAAATATTGGGATGTTCCGATTGGACAAGACAAGAATAATATTTCTCTCACACATACATAATATTTCATTATTCTTTTATAGAAATTTTTCTATGTTTTATAAACAAACCTTGACAACATGATTTTTGTTTCAAGGGGTGATTCTTTGAGCATCGTTTTAAGAGGCAAGAGGGAAGTCGAGATGTTGAAAACCCTTAACCAAAGGATTAAATTAAACCATATAAAATTTTTAGAACAATGAAATATCCAAGATGTGTAGTGAACATTAAATTATCTCCTTCTCTTATAATTCTAAAAAACCACCTTTATTTATCAACTATAAAACTCTTTAAATCAATTCATTTTCTTAAAACTATTTTCAAAACCACCCCCATTTTGTTTCTTTTTATTGAAAATTCACACTATAAACCCCAAAAGCTCCTTCATAGAGGACCTAGGGTATTCCTTATACTATAAATCAACCTTAATAACATAATCAATTTGACATGTCATGATAATGTGGTAAAATTTTGGCACCATTTCTGGGGAGCGCTTTGTTTTTTAGTGCGTGTTTTTGATAATATTTTTGTAATTTTTATGAATATTTATTTGTTTTATCTTATACCTTTACCTAAATTTTTGTGATCTGATTTATTTTTTGTGTAGGTTCTATGCATGTTGAATTCTACTCTGGGAGACTTCTCAACTTTCAAACATGAATTAGAGAGGATCATATGTCAGCGACACCGAGATGCACAAGATAACCCTTTAAAGAAGGACGCACAAAACATTAACACTCTTCTTGATACTTATTCTTCTTCTTATTCTAAAACCCATGTAAAAAATGAATTAAAATTATATAACATAGATGAAAAAAATCAAACACTAAATTAACTAACTTCTCCTGATGTTGATATCCAACCCACTTACATTCAAATACAAGGTGAGGCACCCAATTTTGAACTAAAATCTGATTTAATTACCTTGTTACCAAGATTCCATAGAATGGCTAGAAAAGACCCACATAAGATTTAAAATGATTTCATACTATGTTTTCAACATTAAAACATTCTAATGTGGATGAAGAATAAGTAAAGCTTAGGGAATTTCCTTTTTCATTAGATGATACTGAACAAGATTGTATTTACTATGTTAATTCACCAATTAGAGGCTGGGAGGACATGAAATGCATTTCTCTTGAAAAATAATTCCCATAATCTCAAACTAAAAAAATAAGAAAAGAAATATGTAGGAAAATACAATCTCAAGGGTAAACACTTCATGAATAATGGGAAATACTTAAAAGGATTTGTTCAAGTTTCCCACATCACCAAGTAAGCGATAAACTTTTAATTCAATATTTTTATGAAGGTTCATTTACTATTTATCAAAATATGATTGATGATGTAGTAGATGGTGCACTAGTTAATAATACTTCAATTGATACAATAACCCTAATTGAAAACATGGTATATAATAATCAACAATTCGGTTCAAGGTCTAGTGTACCAATTCGAGGTGTCCATGCAGTGAAAAGTTCTGATTTTGAGAAGAAGGTGGACATGAAGTTTGAAGAGGTAAGTACCATTCTTTGAAAACTTGACCTTTTCCAAGGGTAATACCAATATCCTCCTCCCATCCATTGTGGAATATGTTCTTCGAACACCCACTATTCTGACCAATTCTTTCAATTGAGAGAAACTTCTAAGAGTTGTGAGGCTATCATTTCAGGACACCCCTATAACCAACACTTTAGGCAATAAAATTACTATACATACAACCCTGGGTGTAAAGAAAACCAATACTATAGTAAATAGGGGTATTAAAACCAACCTTAAAAACTATGGAACTAACCAGGGAAAAGTAGTCATCCACCACCACCTAGAAATCCTTAACCACAAAAAAGGCCTTTCCAATATCCCCCTCAAAAATTCAATCCTATCCTAGAATATATGATGAAAAAAATTGATTCTAACAATATTTAATTCCAAAAAACCACCCAAGCATCCATACAAGACCTAAAAACCAAATTAGTCCAAATCACTAACTCTGTGTGAGAAATTGAAAGTCATGGGTCGGGTAAACTACCCTATAAACCAGTAGTTAACCCTAGGAATAAAGGAAATATTAGTTCCATCACCCTTAGGAGTGGAACTAAACATAAAATACAAATTAAACCTCCAATAGAGTCATCCCCTCCTAAGGAAAACACTATCCCAACCATTGAAAATGATCCAAATGTTGAAAAACCTTGTCATGAGAGAAGCCCTACCAAAGGAAACAATGCGTCTGTTGATGAGTCACCTAGACCAACCATACCAATTCCATTTACCCAAAGGTCCACCAAATATGGGAAGAAAAAGGAAACTAAACTTGATAAGGAAATATTATAAACTTTCAAAAAAGTTCAGGTTAACATTCCTTTAATTGATGACGTGAAGAAAATTCCATGATGCACCAAGTTTTTGAAGGAGAAGTGTACACACTGAAGGTGACTTTGAGGTGATGAGAAGGTGAGCTTGGTTATAAATGTCTCAACATTGATAGATCCATCAATTCCCACCAAATGAAACAATACATGAATATTATTGATTTCGTTCACCATATGAGAGTATTCCTTTACCAATACTATGCTTGATTTGGGTGATTCTATAAATGTGATGCCTCACTCTATTTACTCTTGATTGCAGGTTAGAGAAATGAATCCCACAAGAATTTTTGTTCAACTATAAAAATGGAGTAATACACACCCTTCTGGTGTGTTAGAAGATGTTCTTGTGAGGGTGAAAATTTTAATTTTTCTTGCTGATTTTTATGTGTTAAAAATGGAAGAAGATAAGATGAATGGACTTGCCCCGATTATATTGAGGAGACCCTTCTTGAAAACTGCCAAAACCATAATAATTGTCTACAATGGTATATTATCTATGGATTTTGGTGGTGAAAATTTCCACTTCAACATCCTTGATTCCATGAAGCACCCCTCAAAATAACATTCCCCTATATCTGTTAATTCAATTGATGTACTCCCTTCCCCTGAAAAAACATCTTTTCTTTCCACTGATCCCCTTTCTGAGTTTTCACCCTTGATTGAAATTATAAGAAATGAATCATTCATAAAATGTTATACCATTTTAGGAAAATTTCATGCATGTTTATTAATTGATTATTTCTTGAATACTGAGGATCACATGACCATCGATGATACTGATAAGATTGTAAAATCTCATTCCTCATTTGAGGATGATTCCATTGAGTAGTTAGATGGGATTAATGACCTCTCACTTTCACACACACTCCCATCAATCAAAAATCCTTTTAGATTGGAACTAAAACAACTATATCAAGATTTAAAATATTCTTATCTTGATAATGGAAACAAGTTTCCTATCACCATTGCTATTTCACTCCCTCCTAATCATGAATTGTGATTTCTTGAAATTTGGATGGAGTATAAATAGGATTTGGGATGGAAACATGTGGAAATTCCTGGTATTAGCCCATCAATTTGTACACATCATATATTGTTAAATGTTGAG
Organism: Viscum album; assembly: GCA_963277665.1. Classification (NCBI taxonomy): domain Eukaryota; kingdom Viridiplantae; phylum Streptophyta; class Magnoliopsida; order Santalales; family Viscaceae; genus Viscum; species Viscum album. Next base: position 499,276,267 of record OY728132.1, read on the forward strand.
GATAAACCAATGAGGCATGAACAACGATGACTGAACCCAAACCTCTTATATGTTGTCAAAAAAGAGGTAACAAAATTATTGGCTGATAGAATCATTTAACCCATCTCTGATAGCCAATGGGTCAGTCCAGTTTATGTAGTTCCTAAAAAACTGGTTTTACGGTAATTAAAAATGAAAATAATGAATTGGTTCCAACTCGCGTGCATAATAGTTGGTGTGTTTGTATAGAATATCGTTGACTAAACCAACACACTAAGAAGGATGATTTCCCATTTCCATTAAATGACCAGATGTTAGAGAGGCTAGTAGGGAAGTCCCACTAATATTTCCTTGATGGGTATTCTAGATATTTTCAAATCCATACTACCCCAAGGATTAGGAAAATATGACCTTCACTTGCCCCTTTGGCACATTTTCCTATAGAAGGATGTTGTTTGGTCTATACAATGCTCTAGGTACTTTCCAACAATGCATGGTTAGTATTTTTTCAGATCACCTGGAGATTTTCAGAGAAGTTATCATGGATGATTTCACTATTTATGGATCCTTTTTTGATGAATGTTTGAGTAGTATTTATTCTTTCCTATCTCGCTGTATTGAAAATAATCTCTTATTAAATTATGAGAAATTCTATTTCATGGTGAAACACGGTATATTATTGGGACATGTCATTTTTGGGGATGGTATCCAAGTAGATAAATTAAAAGTGGATGTTATTTATTCCCTACCATTCACAAAAAATGTATGGTATGTGCGGTCCCTCCTAGGTCATGTTGGATTTTACCATTATTTCTTTTGTGAATTTAATAAGATTGCACTCTCCCTCTCTGAATTACTAAAAAAAAATGAATTTGTTTTGATAAGGAATGTGAGGAAGCTTTTAGTAAGTTAAAATGGAGTCTCGCATCACCCTCGATAATCCAACCACCTCGGTGGAATTTTCTATTTGAGATCATGTGTGACACCATTAACTATGCATTTGGGATGCCCTATCACAATGGGTTGACCGACCTCCACTTTTCATTGCCTATGCCTCACATAAACTGGACCTGCCCAAGAAAACTACACCATAATAGAAAAATAATTCCTTTCCATTGTGTTTGTGTTGGATAAATTTATGGTATACCTTTTAGGTTCCAAATTAATTGTGTTCTCATACCATATAGCCCTCCAGTATCTCCTTAAGAAACCAAAATAAAAACCACACCTCATTCACTAGATACTCCTACTCCAAGAATTTAATATAGAAATTAGGGATATAAAGGAGAAGGGAATGTGGTGGCTGACCATATCAGTAAGATCCTCTCATCCTCAGACATTGAATCACCCCCGTATTCCCATTAATGACATTTTTCTTGATGAGAAACTGTACTGAGTGCAAGATGCTATTCCTTGGTATGCTAAAATTGAAAATTATTTGGTAGTATCTTGCATTCCTGTTGATTATAACAAAAACTAGGTTGACTGTCTAAAACATGAGTCCCATTGGTACATTTGAGATGACCCCTACCTTTGGCACACATGTAGTGATCAAGTTCTCAAACGTTGTGTTCTCGATAGTGAGTTTCAGTCCATCCTTAGGTTCTTCCACACTCTTTCTTGTGGGGGCCACTTTAGTCCCCAATGGAATGCTCACATAGTCCTTGATTTTGGTCTCTTTTGGACAATACTATTTCAAGATGCCCATAATTTCTGTAAATCATGTCCTCACTATCAAATAATGGGGAATGTCTCTAAAAGAAATGAAATTCCACAATAACTCTTTCTCTTTCATAAAATTTTTTATGTTTGGGGAATTGAATTTATGAGACCATTTCTTAATTCCTATGGAAACTTATATATTCTTCTAGTAGTGGACTATATGTCAAAATGGGTAGAAGCATACACCACAAGGACTGATGATTCCAAGACTATTGTTGAATTTTTTAGAACCTAATTTTTTTGTATGTTTAGATTTCATAGGTTCATCATTAGTGTCCAGGGTTCTTATTTCTGCAACCAAACAATAAAATATCTTTTACATTAGTCTGGGGTCGAGCATCAAGTGTATACTACTTATCACCCACAAAACAATGGTCAAAACAAGGTGTTGAATAGAGAGGTAAAATAAATTCTTGAAAAAATGGTCAAACCCAACATAAAATATTGGATTCTTAGACTCAGTGATTTATTATGGGCCTACCATACTACTTTCAAAGATCCCATTATAATGTCATATTATCATCTAGTTTTTGGAAAGAGTTGTCACCTCCCTGTTGAAATTGAGCATCAGACCTACTGGGTCATTAAAAAAAAATGAAATTATCATCTTTCTAGTAAAGGTTCTCAAATAAAGTTATAGATTCATGAGTTAGAATAATTATTTAGAGATTCATATGAGAACTCCCAGATCTATAAGGCGAGAACCAAGGCTACCCAAAACCGCCTCATTCTTCATTGTTAGTTCCACATTAGGCAAAAGTTCCTCCTTTACAATGAAAGGCTGAAGTTGCATCTAGGTAAGCTTCATTCTCATTAGTTTGTTCCATACACTATTACCAATGTTTATCCATCTGGTGTTATTCAGGTTACAAATGAAGAAACAAATAATACCTTCATTTTCAATGGGCAATGGTTTAAGCACTTTCATGAATCCATTCTAGGGTCATCTATGGAGTAAATCCAAGTTCAAGAAGAAAACTACCAATTAAACCCACCAAGTTTTATCCTTCCCACATTCTCATTTATTTTAGCGAGGACACTACATTTTCTAGGTGTGGGGGGATGGGTACATTCTTGGGTTAGTTAGGAATTTTCATCATTTTTTTTCTATTTTAAGCTTGATGAATAGTATTGTCACTTTCCCCACTTCCCCCCTCACTTCTGTGCTAGAATGTTACTTTTTGATGCCCACTTTATCATGAAAAATGATACCCATTTAATCGTGGAAGTTATTAAAAATGCATGAGGAATTTATATATTTCATGTTTCTTTAACATTCGAAAAAAAAATCCGATGAAATGTGCATTTCAGTAAGAATTCAATAATGTGGTGTGAATTTGTTTTGAAATTTGGTTATTTGTTGATGATATAAATGGTTGTGTCATTTTGAAACCTTTGATATGAATGGTACCCTTTGTGTGATTAATTTGAGGGGAAATTGTGTCACTTAATTTCTCCACACACCTTTGCACCCAACCATGAATTTTGAAAATTTATTACTTAATAGAATGAAAATATAATTTATGTTAATTTTTCTCTACTTTACAAAATGATTTTTACATACATTCATTCCTTATCTGATCTATTTCATTACTATATCAGATTGACCTATGCGTGTTTACCTATTATCTGACTATTTTACACCCTAAAAAACAAAAAAAAAACAAAAACAAATAAACATTGATGGGAGTGATTAAATGTAACATATATGGGGATATATAGGTAGGGAGCTTATGGTTTAACTTTTGGGAATGTTTAAGTGAGTGGGTCTTGAAATTTGATTGCAAACCATGTAGGGAAGGTTTGATGGAAATGATCATGTTAGTAGATTTTTTTTAAAATAACTTATATTTACTCAATAGAAAGTGGAAAGAATAGTGTGAAATGGTTTTCACACACACACACAAAGAATTAGTGACAAGATTAACTTTTGAATTATTTTCTTTGACTAGTATCATAAATCTCTTATAATTTTATTCTGATATAATTTTTGAGATGTATTTTTCCATGATCACTGAGAATAAATCCTTGGTATAATTTTTTATTTGATCACAATTATATCAAGAATTAAATTTTCATTAAATTTTAAATATTTTTGAAGTTGGAAATATCTAAATGCATAATTTTTGGAAATATGTATTTTTCTAGTAGTGAAAATGTTTACAAGTGGGGGTGTGATCACACCATGATTAACTATTTCATTTTCACCCTTGCACAACTGTGCTAAACTAGTTTTGTATTGAAAATTACAAAAACGATAAAAAATTTCACTTCATGTATGATTATATTATTTTTTTATCACTGTTAAAAATAGAAATGTTACTTTTTTTGATAATTTCATTAAAGGTGGAGGTTATTTGGAGGGCCCATGATGAAGTTCAAGAAAAATGGGTCAAACTGTGCTGGATTCAAGAACATTAGTGGACTCAACTAAAAACTTATACTAAACTGTGCATAAAAATAGGATGATATTTTTTGGGATGGTCCAAAATTTATTGTTCTACATTTCATATGAAGAAACCCAAGCCTCATTCGGCCATTTGTCAGCCCATACAGACTGATCTTTCCAATCCACTGAATCTGATCAAAGTCAAAAAGTAGGTTCTATATTTCATCCATATCTCCAGTTATTATTGTAAACATGGTGAAAAATTTTCATTGGAGATAGTCAGAATATGGGGATACAACTTTTTTACCTTTTTCAAAAGAGAGATAAGACTATCTGGCCATACAAAACTATGGGCCAAGTGGTATTTCGAAATCAAGTTTCCCAAAACCACCTTCCGCATATCCTATAAATTGGAACCTTGGGCTCTTCATTTGTAAATTTGGAAAGGAGGAAAATCTATGGTATTTTGGATACCCAAAGGAGTCCTCTCATCATCAAAGAAGTTTTGGAGGCCCCTATCCTCATAGGGAGATCAAGGATGAAGGTGAAGTTCTACCCGAGCCTCCTCCTCCTCTTGATGGCGAGCTAAATGGTGGATGATCATTTCAAGGGAGCCACACATACTTGGAAGGGAATTATGATACTTATTCTTCTACTTATTTTTTTTAATTTATTTGTTTAATATTTTACTTATGTTTAATTTTCATGTGCTTCTCCTCTGAATATATATATTTTATTATAATTAAGTGAAACAGTTTTTATTTCAATACCGATTGGGTTGATATTGCAAGTGGAAATATTAGGTTGTTCCAATTGGAAGAGAAAAAATCCTATTTTTATTACATACACATAATATTTCATTATGATTCTATATACATTTTTCTATGTTTTAGAACCAAAACTTAACACTATAGTTGTTGTTTCCAGGGGTGATTATTTGAGCATCGTTTTAAGAGGCAAGAGGGAAGTCGAGATCTTGACAAACCTCAACCAAAGGATTACATTAAACCATATAAATTTTTTAGAACAATGAACTATCCAAGTTGTGTAGTTAACTTGAAATTATGTCCTTCTCTCATAAATATAAAACATAAAATTTATTTAACAACTATCAAACTCTTTAAATCAAGTCATTTTCTTAAAATGGTTTTCAAAACCACCTGCTCTTTTGTTCCTTTTTATTAAAAATTCACAATATAAACCACCAATTATCTTTGAGGGACAACCTAGGGTATTTCCTATACTATAAATAAACCTTAAAAACATAATCAATTTTATATGTCATGACAATGCAGTCAAATACTAGAGATATTGAATGAAGAATTTTGTTATCAATACTGGTACTAGTAATTTTGTAATGATTACTTATAATTAATATATTCCAGATAAGGATGTTACTACATTTAAAAATCAAGAAAAGTTGGAATATCAGTTTAATTATAGAGTATGAAATTCTATTTTATGTTCTTTAACTTGAAATATATATAGTCAGATATCATTATGTGATGTAGATAATAGTATTTAGAAGATAATATAGGTAAATCAATTTATAACTTCTAAAGTCATTAATACTAGAAGATATATAATTCATATTGATTATCAATATTTTTTTATACCTGGAGAGTCAGTAAAAAATATGCATCAAAGGTTTATGACTACTGTAAATAGTCTACGATCTCTTGTAGAGAATGATCTTGAAGATAATATCTTACTTGAGAATATTATTGAGATCATTCTAAATGAATGAGAATCTAAAATAAATTTATTGTATAATACAAGAAGAATTACTAATCATACTTCTAATGATCTGATTGTAACCCTTATTCAGTAGGAGGGAAAATTGAAAAGGGATATAGAAAACTTGAAAACAAATAATGGAGGAGTTTCTTTTTTAACATCATATAATGTTCCTAATAAAGTTCAATCAACCAATAATGTTGTTATGCATTATAAAAAGAATAAATTTATTGTTCAGATGGATAATAATTCATCAGAACAATATAATAATGAATTGGATAATTTTTTGAGAAGGATAAACATGATTGTGGTAAATAAATAATTTTAGTATAGATATAAGAAGTGTAATAATGATAAAAGTGATAATAAAAAATCTTATGAAGTTAATTTTTATGATTATAATAATGTAGGGAATATAAAACTAGATTTTTCTAAGCTTAAAAGGAAGGATAAAAAATAAATAAATTTTGAAAAAAATTATAAGAAGTTTTATAAACACAAGAGTAGGAAAAATCTAAAAGATTCAGACACATGGAGTGAAAGTGGAGGATATAGTTTTTTTGATAATTCTTCAGATAGTGAAAGTTATGTAAAAAGAAATATTGGGTTATATGTAATTATTCCAAGGTTAAAAAATGTATCCTGGATAAGGTAACCACTACTAAATCTCTTACTAATCTAATTTTAATACAAATTACCCTGATAGTAATGATGAAAATAATTCCAAATCTTCTAGTGAAGAATATTATTCATCTGATGAGTAAAAAAATACTTGACCTTGTTTTTAAGAAGTTTTAAGATTTTAGAAACTAATTGAAAATAAAAACTATAATATATCTAAAAAAACTGAAAATGATCAAAAAGCATGTGAAAGTAAATTCAAGGATAACTATTTTAACTACTGAAATTTTAGATCTTTCTAAATAACTTGATAAATCTAAAATTGAAAAATATAATATTTCTAAAGATCATAAAAAAACTATTTCTGAGAGAACTAGTTTATAAAGATATATTTTGAAACTTAGTTCAAATATAATTTCTAATAAGGATAAAAATTTAGTTGTAAAACCAAATTCTGAAATCTCTAGTTTAAAAAATATATTTTCTACGTTTACCACTTGAATGGAAAAAACTGATAAAATATATAAAAAAATTATACCCCATATATATATTTCTGGAATAGGGTTTACATATATAAAACCTATTTTTATTAATAGCTACTTTATTAAAAAAAGTTCTATATTTTCACCAAATCTTAAAGTGGTGGGCACTAGAATAATAAATGTTAATTAAATAAAGTTCAATATCCATGTTTTCATAAAGCCTATTTTTAAAAAGAGTAAATATTTTCTCAACTTAATAAAGTTGAAAAAGTATGGATACCTAATATTTTACTTTCTGATAATGATGTACCCAAGAAGGTTTGGGTTCTAAACCACTATTTTTTTTTTGTTTTTAAGAAAATAAAGAATGTACCAGCAAAAAAATATTTAGTACATAGATAGTGGTTTTTCCAAGAATATTATAGAAAAAATATTTATTTAATAAGATTATAAATATGAATGGTGGTAAAGTATATTTCATAGATAATGATCAAGAAGAAATTATTGATATAGGTAACATGTTTCTTCTTGAAAAAACTTTAATTTTAAACATTTTATTTCTCATAAGACTGAAGAGAAACCTTATTAACGTATGAAAATTATGTGATGAGGGTTATCTTTTTCACTTAAGGAATGATAAATGTACCCTTCATAGTTCCAAATATTAATTTATTCTTTCTGCCAATCAGGATGATAATTTTTGAACACAAAATATATAAGACCTTAGGAGCCATGATCTACCATGAAATAGTGAAATGAAAGACCAATATTGGTTATGGAATAGAATATTAAGACACTGTAATATTATAACTTTAGATATGTTATCTATAAAAGGACTAGTAAATTACCTACTAGAAATTAGGTTTGATACTTCTAAAGTCTATGATCCATGTCAATTTGGAAAGAAAAATAAGTCAAGTTTTAAATATATCAATGAAGTCTCAACTTATGATTGTTTACAGTTAGTGTAAATGGACTTATTTGGTCATAAAAAAACTAGATGTATTGGTGAAAAATACTATGTATACATTTTAGTTGATGAATACACTAGATATACTTGGTTATATTTTCTAGAAAAAAATTCAGAAGACTTTTGTTGCTTTAAAACTTTTGTTTCTAGAGTTAAAAATGATAAAACCACTCCTTGATAATTATTCACAGTGATAATGGTGGATAATTTCTAAATTATATTTTTTATTTTTTTTGGGTAGAAAATGTATTATAGATAAATTTTTGGCACTTAGAACTCCACATCAAAATGGTGTAGTCGAAAGAATAAATATAATTCTTTAATAGATTACTGGAACCATATTGAGTGAATTCCCAACTGCTAATTTTTTTCTGGGCTTAAGTAGTTAGTACTACCTCTTATACAATAAATTGAATTTTAATAATAAATATTATTAATAAAACTCTTTATATGTTATGGACTGGAAGGGAACTAAAACTTTCTTACTTCAAAGTTTGTGGATTCAAAGTATTCATTCTGAATACTAAAGAAAACTTAAATAAATTTTCTCTAAAATATGATGAAGGAATATTTTTAGTTTATTCTACAACTAGTAAGGCATATATAGTTTTTAATAAAAATACAAGTACTTTTGAGGAAATAGTACATGATAAATTTGATGAAACTGATCCTTTTGTTTTCAAACAACCTCAACCTAAACCTTCACATGTTATTTCAAAAACTTATTTTTAACCTATATTATAATGTTCTTATCAAGAGAGAGAAACAAAATAATATAATTCTGAAGTTATAACTCAAGAATATTTTCAACCTATTGTTTAAGAACATAGTTTTGTAAACCTAATAAATCAGTTGTTTCTTGGGAATCATCCTAGTGATAATATCATTGTTGATGTAGATCAACCTGTTAGAACTAAAAGTTCTTTGAGAAATGAAATAAAAAATTTATCATTTTTATCTCAATTTGAACCTAAGACTCATGATGAGGCTTTAGGTGATGGATATTAGATAAAATCTATGCAATATTATCTCAATTAATTTGAAAGAAATCAAGTTTAGACTTTGGTTTAATGACCCAAAGATACTTCTATACTCAGAGTAAAATGGGTTTTATGGAAAAAAATGTGATGAAAATGGAATAATAGTTATAAATAAATCTATACTTGTTACAAAGTCTTATAATAAACAAAAGGTCATAGATTATAGAGAAACTTATGATCTGGTAGGTATACTTAAAGTTATTTGTATACTTCTAGCATATGAAACTTTCATAAATTTAAAAAATTTAAAATGGATGTGAAGTGTTCTTTACTTAATGGATATGTTTAAGAGGAATTTATACGTAGAAAAAACCCCTAGATTTGAAAATACAAAACATATATTGTAACAACTCAGGAACTTATAAAATAATTTGTTTTCATTCTGGAATTAAATAGTTAAATTCATTATAAATGTATAATGAAATAAGTGATATTTATAGAAATTAATGAATATATGCTAATAGAATATTAACCTCACCTATTAAAGTATAATTAAAATTTATGTATCTTATCAGTAAAAATATGGTATATTTATATCATGGAATAAGTAAATAATTTTTTTGAAAATAATAAATTAAGTGTTGGTATTTTTGTGAAACATAAATGTTTATTTACAATTTTATAATTAATATAATGATTTAAAATAAAATTTATATTTATAAAATAGATTCATAAATTAATATTTTTTTCTTATGATTATAAGATAATTTTATGATACCTTAATTAATTTTTTAAAGTGTAAAAAATAAGATATAATTTTAAAATCAGTATTTTTCTCATAAATGTTGATTTTAATTAAAAATTAAATTTCTCATATTTAATTTTTTTTATAAAATTAATTTCATTTATGAATTCTACATTTCAAAAAATGGTTAGGGTGATTTTTTTGGAATTTTTTCTGAAATAGTTGATTTTGTTGGTGACTAGTGAAATACGGTAATTTACGGTATATAACATTATAAGTTAAATTCACATTTTTATTGAGTCATTTATGATGTAAGAACCATAATATATAACTAAAATTCTATATTTAATGTATTTAGTATTGGGAATAAAAACTATTCATAGTCTGGAGCCAAAATAATAAATTAATGATTAAAATAATAAAAAAACACCGCTCCTCCACTTTAAATACCACCCTCACCACCTCTTCTCCTCACACCTCAAAATATTTTAAGATTGTTCAAATTATACCCAATACTCTTACCAATAATCTCTCTCATGTACGGGAGACTTTTTTCTCAACAAAATACTAAATCTAATTTCCCTAAGGAGGTTCTCAAAAAGAAGAATTCTAGAGGTAAAATCCTCTTTCATTTTCTTTTATTTTATTTTCAATTTATTTTATTTTATTATTGTACCATCACATCCCATCATCCAAGTGACATTATAACTCCAATATCTTAAATATACTATAATTATATTTTGTTAATGTAATATCTATCATCAAACATATCCTCTTCTCATCTTATTCTCGAAAATGAAAGCATCATCCATCACGTGGTGATTCACCACCTTCGTACACGTTGAATTTTCATTTTCCTTAACCACCTTAAAGGTTGGGAATAAAAACATTATTATGGTTAAAAAATATTTTACAATGTATATTATAACTTTTTAATGTTTTGGAACAAATTTATAGACATAACATTAAATAAAACAAAACATTTTTTGATGGTTGGAAAAACCCACAAAAATAAACCAAACTTTTATCATCAATGTTTTATATAATGAATCATTCTCATGTAAAAAAATGGTATCATTTATAATTATAGAAACATATTAATATCATTTTTTTCCACTTCTATATTTTTTTCTATTTGACAAGAAAATCCATAATGAACCAACCATGGAAACCATGAAATAAACGGACCCCAAACAATGAAAATAACAAAATATTATTATTAAATGGGTAGAAATATGTTATAAAAAAATAATATAAAGTATTATAAATATTAATATAGTTATTTAATAAATTAATAACACTATTTAAACCATAATACATGAGTTTTGAATATGTTTGATGGAATTCAAACCTGGGGTAAGGGAATTTTCTTTAAAAAAATTCTCTTTTAATTTCTATTTTTACAAAATTAAAAAGAAATGTTTTTTACATATACAACATGATATGATTTCTCAATATCATGACACCATAATGTTTTTATGTTTTATTTACAAGATTACATGTCTATTTTCAAAGAAAATGTTTTCCCCTGCACGTGCGCAATATTCTTTTAAAATAAGTGCTTTTACTCAAGGAATTGTTCTTACGATGAAAGTATTCATGTTTTATGATTATGTTTTGGTTCTTGGGAATTTTTTATGATGATGGGTGGTTCATTTATAAACTAAATATGTGTGGTTCTATGATATCCCTCCAATTCATTGGTTATGTTGGAAGTTGACCGTAATAGTTATTCCAAGTGTAACTATGATAGTTACATTATAAGGTATCCACGAGGGTTACATTGTAAGGTAGCTGTGAGGGTCACAACTCATGTGGTAGCCTCAAGGGTTACAATCATAAGTAATAATTGTTATAAAATGATGACCTAAGTTACCTAAGTTGGTTTTTTATTATTTATATGTTTTATGGAAGCCTCATGTTTTTATAAAGTATATGTTACTTCTAAGGGTGTCAAGTTTATCCTTCATGTGTTTGTAAGTATTCATGGATTAATGGTTTTATTTACTTCTTTTTATGTCCCTTATTGATATTTTTATTCTCACCACAAGTTTTATTTTACTTTTCACAGATTTTATGGATGGGTACAGGAAATGAAGATTTCAAGTTTAAAGTTATGAAGTTTGTTACAGAAAGAAAGAATTTTTTGTTTTTTTAAAAGTTTCATATTGTGAAAAAATGGATATTAAGTAGAATATTCTGATTTGTAATATATGAGTTATTATTTATATTTTATGTCCTAATTCTCTAAAACTATAAAACAAAAATATATTTGGTATTGTAAAAAAGTGATTTTTTAGTTGAATTTACTAGATTATGTAATGTTTAAGGATGATTCCTTATAGTTGGTATCATAGCATGGTTTAGATAAATTTAGGGGTTAAGATGATGTTAATATAATACCATAAATGATTTTTTAATTTATGGTTAATTTTAAATGATATAGCATGTAAATATTACCTTGTTTCTTCATCTAATATAAGTTTGTTCAGAATGGTTTTTCATAGAAGAAATAGGGAAGCTGGAGTAGGAAGGCACCGAGAAGATAATATCATTCCGAATCCACAACCCGGAATTGGGGGAATTGAAACTGAGTAGTTTGTAAAAGTAATGGATCAATTAACATAGGACATAAATGGTGGTGGAATCCATTCAAGAGAACATAAAAATCTACCACAAAGGAATATAAAGATAGTGGAACATTTTATGAGGCAACACCCTCCTACTTTCAATGGATCTTCTGACCCATTGGTGGATGATGGGTGGATTAAATCCCTTGAAAAGATATTCGATGTAAAGGGGTATTCAGATAATAAAAATTTTAGTCCTTCCATTTATCATTTTGAAGGTGAAGATGACTATTGGTGGTCAATGGTAAAGAATATTAGGGAAATAGAAGAGATTGATAGCTTGGAATGGGATGAATTTAAGAATCTTTTCCTTGAAAAATATTTTTCTAAGATGATTTGAATTAGGTTGGAAAAGTAATTACTTGAATTGAAACAAAATTAGGAGGATTTGGAAAGGTATTCTCCAAATATTACTCAGGATCTTAATAGTAAAATAAATCATTTTTACTCATGATTGATGAAAAGATATCAAATGGCATTCTATTCCTATGAATTCAAAAGTTATGATAATTTTTTTTGATGTGACAAGATAGTAGAAATGTATTTTGGTAACAATCAAGTGTACTTTGAAAACAAGTAGAAGAAAAGGTCTAGATGAAATGAAATGAGTAATAATCAATCAAATAAATCCTAAGGTAAGAAAATACAATTTTCAGTTTATGGAAAGTGTGGTAAAAATAACCATGGGGAATGCCTTAAAAAATCTAGAAAGTGTTTCCAATGTGGTAATATTGAACATATGGCCCGAGATTTCAATGAAAAATATCTTAGTGTTGGTATGTTTAATTATGATAAGAAAACTATAAAGTACTTTAAATTTAGTGATATGGGGAATTATGCACATACCTACCCAAAGAAGGATATCGATGATGGGAAGCATCAAGAATATAAGCAAAAAGGTGAAGTGAAATCATTTGAAACTACTTCAGAAAATGTTGGTCCATCCAATGAAGTGGTATCAGGTACATTGTTTGTTTACTCAGATTTTTCTAATGTCTTATTTGATACGAAGTCTAAAAATTCCTTTATTTATGAGAAATGTTTTGGTAAATTGGAAATTCCTCCTCAATAAATGAAACCAGAACTTATGGTAAAAACACCATGGTAAATATTAAAATGAAAATGAATTATAATAATCTTCATATTGCTTTCTATGCAAATACATTACATAAAAAACTTATTTATTCCCTTTGTAGAGTTTTATGTTATTTTGGGTATGGATTGGATTTCTGTTTATCATGTTAAAATTTATTGTAGAGTTAAAAAAGTTGTTTTTTTGAAAGAGTTTTAGTTTGTATACAAGAATGAACCCATACCATTGATAATATACCAGGAAGATAAGAAATTATTAAAATATGGAAATGAAAGTTATCTTTCACATATTGTTGAAAATAAGGGAATTGTTTAGATTAATGGTGTTCCAGTTGTAAATGAATACTTGGATTTTTTTTCTAATGAGTTTCCTAGTGGAATACCTGATTGGGAAGTTGAATTTACTATTTAATTAGTTCACAATGATAAGAAAATTTCAAAACCCTCTTATCAAATAAATCATGTGGATCTTTTAGAATTGAAAAAGAAATTGTATGAGTTTATTGATAAAGGATTCATTTTTTCTAGCACTTAACCATAGGGTGATCCTATTTTATTCATTAAAAAGAAATATGGTTCCATGAGACTTTTCATTGTTCATATATATTTTAATAACATTATTGTTAAGAATATATATCATTTTCCTCATATTGATAATTTTTTTAATCAGCTCGAGGGAGATCAGTATTTTTCCATGATTGAACTGAGATTTGGGTACTATCAGATGAAAGTAAAGGAGGATGAAATTCATAAAACATCATTCTAAACTAGATATGGGCATTATGAGTTTGTTGTTATGCCCTTTGGTTTGACAAATTGCCCTACTATATTCATGGATCATATGAATAGAATCTTCTGTGAATATTTTGACATTTTTTTGTTTTTTTATTAATGATATTTTGGTTTATTCAAAAATTTATTAGGATCATTGAAAACATTAAAGGATTGTACTAAAAACCCTTAAATAAAACAAGTTATACGGGAAATTTAGAAAATGTGATTTTTAGTTGAAACATATTAATTTTCTTAGGAACATTGTTAATAAGGATAACTTAACAGTTGATCCTACCAAAACAAAAGTGGTTGTTGAATGGATAAGCCCTAAAAATATTATAGAGATTTATAGTTTTCTTGGATTACCAGGCTATTACTGACATGCTATTAAAAAATTTTCATGGTTATCTAGTTAGATAAATAAGTTATTATGAAAAGGGATTAAATTTATTTGGATAGAATACTATTATGTTTATTTTTAGGAACTGAAAATAAGATTCGTGAATGGTCTAGTTTTGGATCCTCCTTCCAGAAATGGAGAGTTTTTCATTTATTGTGATGCTTCATTGAAGGGAATTGGTTGAATTCTGATATAGAATGATCAGGTTATTACTTATTCTTCAAGACAACTTAAACCTCATGAGTTATATTATCCCACACATGATCTAGAATTAACAACTATGTTTTTTACTTTAAAAATTTAAAGACATCATTTATATGGAGCCAAATGAGAAATATATACTAACCATAAAAGTTTAAATTATATGTTAACTCAAAAGTAATTGAACATAAGGCATAAAAGATGACTCAAACTGATAAAGGATTATGATTTCATGATCAATTACCATCTTGGAAAAGCAAAAAAATTGGTAGATGCCTTGAGTCAAAAACATTATGCTACATTAACCATGTTTCATTTAGAACATGACCCATTTGTTGATGATTTGATGGATTTTGGATTAGAAGTTATTGGTGCAGGAAATTCCTCTGTTTTGTTTCAGCTTTCTGTGAAATCATCTCTATCAGATAGAATTTATAAAGCATAGAAGGAAGACCATGAGTTATAGAAAATCGTAGAATTAGTCAAAATGGTAAGTTTCCAGAATTTAAAATTGATAAATATTGTGTTTTGAGATTTGGGAAGAGATCATGTGTGCCTTGTGATTCATTGTTGAAGAAAAAGTTATTAAGTGAAGCTCATAGTTCTCTATTTTCAGTTCATCCTGGTGGCACTAAGATATATAGAGAACTTCAGAAGTATTACAGGTGGGATGAAATGGAAAGAGATATTTCTGATTTTACCATGAAATATTTGACATGTTAATAGGTTAAATAGAGTGACAACTACCAAAGGGGATGCTTCATGATTTTCCAGTGCCAGAGTAGAAATTGGAAAATATATACATGGATTTAATAGCAAGACTACCAAAGAATTCTCAAGGTAATAATGTGACTTGGGTTGTTATTGATTTACTGAATAAATCTACACATTTTCATCATATTCTAGATACTATGTATCTAGTTCAGTTTTCTTGACCGTACCTCAAAGGGATAGTCAAGTTACATGGAGTTCCTCTCTCCATTGTATCTGTCCATTATTCCTGGTTTACTTCTAACTTTTGGAAATACCTTCAGAAGTTTTTGGGAAAAAAATTCAATTTTATCACATCCTTTCACCCCCAATTTTATGGATGGATTGAATGAAAAATTTGGACCTTGGAAGACATGATACATGCTTGTTCAATATATTACCAGGGAATTTAGGATCAACATATTTCCTTTGTTGAGTTTTCTTATAATAAGAGTTTTCATTCCAATATATAGATGGAACATTTTGGAGAATTATATGAAAAGTGGTGTCAAATTATAGATTTTTGGGATGATTTTGGGGAAAGGAAGTTTATGGGACTAGAATTAGTAGAGGAAGTGGCTGAGAAAGAAACGATGATCTAACAACATACGAGGACAACTCAAAGTAGGTAGAAAAGTTATGCAAATTACTAAAGGAGGGATATTTCTTTTGATATAAGTGATCATATCTTTCTCAAAGTTTCTCCATGGAAATATGTGATGCATTTTGGTAATAAAGGGAAGATAAGTCTACGATTCATTGAACCCTATGAAATCACGAAGAAAGTTGGATTAGTTCCCCACCAAGTGGATTTGCCTCAGTTTGTCCTATGTACATATTTTTTTTCATGTTTCAATGTTAAAAAAGTATGTTCCAGATTTATCTCTTATTCTGAGCCCTGAGATTGTTTAGTTGGAAGATAACCTTTCATTTGAGAAAAATACTATTTAGATTCTCAACTGTAGAGAGTAAGTGCTGTGGAATATGGTAATTCATCAGGTTAAGGTTTTGTAGAGAAATCACATGGTTGAATAAGCAACATGAGAATCTAAAAATGATATGAGGTAAATGTATCCTCAATTATTTAATAAGTAAAAAAAATTATGAGTACATAATTTCCAAAAGGGGGAGAATGTAACAATCTAGGAATATATAAAATAATTTGTTTTCATTCTGGAATTAAATAGTTAAATTCATTATAAATGTATAATGAGATAAGTGGTATTTATAGAAATTAAGGAATCTATACTACTAGAATAGTAATCTCACCTATTAAATTATAATTAACATTTATGTATCTTGTAAGTGAGAATATGATATATTTATATAATAGAATAAGAAAATAATTTTTTTAGAAGTAATAAATTAGGTGTTGGTATTTTTATGAAACAAATATATTTATTTAGAATATTATAGTTAATATAATGATTTAAAATAAAAATTATCTTCATAAAATATATTCATGAATTAATATTTTTTTCTTATGATTATAATATAATTTTATGATAGCTTAATAAAATTTTCAAAGTGTAATGAATCATTTTTAATTTTAAAATCGATATTTTTCTAATTAATGAAGATTTTAATTAAAAATTAAATTTCTCATATTTATAAAATTATTTTCATAAAATTAAGTTCATTTTTTAATTCTACACATTAAAAAATGGTTAGGTTTATTTTTTTGTATTTTTTTAAAATAGTTGAATTTTTGGTGAATAGTGAAATACGATAATTTACGGTATATAATATTATAAATTAAATACACTATTTATTGAGTCTTTTATGATATAAGAAACATAATATCTTACTCAACATCTATTTTTACTGTATTTAATATTGGTAATCAAAACTATTCATATTCTTGAGCCAAAATAATAAACTAATGAATAAAATAATAAAAAAACACCCTCTCCTCCACTATAAATACCACCCCTCAACACATATTCTCCTCACACATCCAAATAATTTAATATTATCCAATATTTTTCCCAATAATCTTCCCAATCCACTCCTCCACATCCAGGATCCTTTGTTCTAAACAAAATACAAAATCCAATTTCCCTAATGAGGTTCTCAAAAAGAAGAATTAAAGAGGTAAAGTCCTCTTTCATTTACTTTTATTTTATTATTATTATCTCAACTCTCCTCATACAAGTAACATGATAACCCTAGTATCCTAAATATACTATAATTTTATTTTTAATGGAATATCCATCATCAAATCTCCCCTCTTCTCCTCCTATTCTAGAAAATGAAAGCATCATCCATGTCATGCCGATTCCCCACCTTCGTAGAAATCAAATTTTAAATTTGCTTTACCACTTTCAAGGATGGTAATAAAACCATTATTATAGTTAAAAACTATTTTAATATGTATATTATAACTTTTTTAATTTTCTGTAACTAATTTATAGGCATAAAATTAAATAAAATGAAACTAGTTTGTGATTTTTAGAAAACCCCCAAAAAAATAAACCAAACTTTTATCATAAATGTTTCATCTAATGAATAATCCTCATATTAGAAAAATAATAATATATGGAATCATTTGAAATTATGGAAACATTTTAAGATGCTGGGGAGGAGCAGTTCCAAGTAGTTAGTCTGGGTTGTATGTAATGTTTGAAGCCTACGGGCAATGGATTCCTCTAAGGCCTACATGTCATGTAGTACTTACACCTACGGGCCTTGTAAGGGTTCCAACTCACCCCTTGAAAGGTGTATTATCAAAATCAATAAAAAATTAAGGCCTTCGATACATTAGAGGATGAAATAAACACACTCAAAACAAAGAAAATAACAAAATATTATTAATAAACGGGTAGAAAGATATTATAAAAGGATCTTATAAGGTATTATAAATATGAATATATTTATTTAATAAATTAAGAACACTATTTAAACCATTATACATGAGGTTTTAAAAAATTTAAAGGAATTAAAACTCGAGGTAACATGCATTTTATTAAAAGAAAATCCTTTATTAATTTCTATTTTTAAAAAATTAAAAAGTAATTTTCTTTTACACAAACATCATGATAAGATTTCTTGATTTTATGACACATTAATGTTTTTATGTTTTATTTAAAACATTACATGTTTATTTTCAAAGAAAATTTTTCCTTTCATACGTGCAATATTCTTTTAAAATAAATTCTTTTCCTAAAGTAATTGTTTTTATTAAACAAGTATTCATGTTTTATGATTATGTTCTAGTTCTTGGGATTTTTTTTATGATGATGGGTGGTTCCATTATAAACCAAATATGGGTGGGTCGATGATATCCCTCCAATGTATTGTGTATTATGTAAGTTGACCGTAATGGTTATTCCAAGTATAATTGTGATAGTTACATCATAAGGTAGTCACAAGGGTTACACTGTAAGGTAGATGTAAGAGTTACAACTCATATGGTTTCCACAATGGTTACATTAAGTATGTATAGTAAGAAAATTATGCCCTAAGTTACCTGAGTGGTTTTTTTAAACATTATATGCTTTATAGAAACCTAATTTTTTCACAAAGTATATGTTTATTTTAAGGGTGTGAAGTTTATACTTCATGTGTTTATAAGTATTCATGGATTAATTGTTTTATTTACTTTTTTTATGTCCATTAATAAGATTTTTATGATCACCCCAAGTTTTAAAATGTTTTTCATAGGGTTTATTGATGGGTAAATGAAAGAAAGATTTCAAGTTTAAAGTCATGAATTTTATTATGGAAAGAAAGTATGTTTTGTTTTTTAAAAGTTTTATACTGTGAAAAAATTTATATTGGCCTACATTGTAATATTTGAGTTCCTATGTATATGTTATGAACTAATTCTATAAAACTCTAAACTGAAAATATCATTTGGAATGTAAAAAAGTTATTTTATAGTTAAATTTACAAGATTATGTAATGGTTAAGGCTAGGTCCTTATATCTAGACCATGTTTTTAAACTTACCAATGCACTTTACAGACTCAATTAATCTCATAGAGCCTAGTATAATAGGCTAGATGGGTTTTTATTATAATTTTTTTTTCTAAGGGAGTTGAACATCCAAAAATTTTTATAAATGAAGTTTCTAAATTTTTTATTATTGTTAAAATATATATTGATGACATTATATCTAGTTCAACTCAAAATTCATTAATAAAATATTTTTTATATCTTATAAAAGTTTGAGTTTGAAATAAGTATGATGGGTGAGTTAACATATTTTCTAGGTTTTCAAATTTCACAAAAACTAGAAGTAACTTTTGCATCTCAATAGAATTATATTAAATATATTCTTAATAAATTTGGATATTATAATACTAAAATAATGAGTACTTCAATAAGATAGTATAATAATTTTACATTGATGAGGCTGTGAAACCAGTTGATCAAAATTTATTTAGATGAATGATTGGAAGAATACTTTACTTAATAGTTAGTTTTCTAGATTTATTGTTTTCTGTATGATTATGTGCTAACTGTAAATAAAATCCAAAATAGTCCCATATTAAATATATAAAATGAATTTTCCATTACCTTAAGGGAACTATGGATTTGGATTTTTTTTAATCTTTTGGAAATGATTTTGAGTTAAAAAGTTTTTCAGATGCTGAATTTGGTGGATATATAATGTATAGGAAAATTAATTCTGAAACTTTTTATTTATTAGCAGAATATTTAGTTTCTTGTTCTTATAAGAAACTACACTCAATATCACTTTCCACTACTGAAACAAAATACGTGGAAACTGGAAGTTGTTATTCTCAAGTGTTGTGGATACAACGCACACTCACTGGGTATGGAATGAGTTTTACTTAAAATCAAATATTGTGTGAAAAAACACGTTCTATTGCTTTAAGTCAGAATCTATCAAATCACTCAAAAGCTTAGAACATATATATAAGACACCATTTCTTTTGGGATCATACATAAAAAGGAGATTTCATTTTACAATTCACCGGAACACAAGAACAACTTGGTGATATTTCTAGTAAACCTCTTAGTTCTGATAGGTTTGAATATAGTAAATTGAGTCTAGGAATGATCAATATAAAAATGATTATTCATAGATAATTAATGTTTAACAATATCATTATATTAATTAACTCATTATCAAAGGGGATTACTTATGTTTTTTTTAATTTTTTTTCTAAAAACATTTTATTTTATAAAAATTGTGTTTTATAAATTTTATTTATTTATTTATTTTTTCAATTTTTTACTTTTTGGAATAAAAAAATTTAAATAAGTTTTTCTAGAGTAAATTATATTTATTTAAGTTATTTGAAATCAAAATTTATTTCAAAATTTTTTCTGAACAATGTTTTTTTATAAAGTTTATCAGTATCAAATTATTTTACAAAAACCGAGAAGAACATGGTACTCATACTGAGAGAACATTTCTACTATGAAAGGTACTCTTATAATATTTTAGTTTTTGTAATTATATATTACTTTTGTTTATCTATGTTGTAAATATTATTTTAGTTTTACAAATATTCAATTTGTTAAATTTTTTATGTATATGTAATCATACAATACAATACTCTGATGAGTAGTTTCCTTAAATTTTTTTTAACAATTCAGAATTTTTTACAAAATAATTCAAGGATTAATATCAACCGTCAAATCAGAAATTGGTTTTCATTCTGATTCATTTATTTTCTAGAATATAAACCGTCACCCCATACCTATATATCTGGTTAGGACACCCCTTTTCCCACATCAATTTTTAGGAATTCTTATTGACCCTAAACACCTATTTTATTTCCCATTTTAATAATTTTCCATTCATACTATATGATTCTAAAATCCAAGATCCGACACTAGTTTGGATCAGATGGCCTTTATAGAATAATTTTTAAGGAGAGATGTTAGAGAAAGTTTTATCGTGAAAACCTGGTATGAAAATTATGATTCTTTATTAAAAATAGTTATTAAGTTTCAATGTTGGGAAAATATATTCATTGAGAAAGTTGATTTTGAATTGTATTATCTAGAGATAGTTATGGAATTCTCTTATTCATTATAATTTAATACTGAAGTGGATATTAAAGTAACTATATTCACTATATTTGGTGAAAGTTATAAACCTAGATATCAATAAGTTTTTGATTTAGTGGAAGTAAACTTAGAGAGTGAATCATATATACCATGTCAAAAGATTCGGGATAATCTTGGTAGTTTTGATAAGTCAAAGGTAGAATATTCATTGTTTACTTCATCTAAAAAAGTTATAAAAGTTTTTCACCTAAATTTGGATGTAAGAGTGATGAACCTTTGGATACAATGGTACTTGGTATCGAGAAAGGGAGACATGGAAACTATAAAATTCCTTGAAATATTTGTGTTGGAAATTCTAATTAACTTGAGACAGATTAATATTGTGATGTTTGGGTTTCACTCTATAGATTATATTAATAAATCATCTATGAAGTAAAATATTATAATGTTTACTTTTTTTATTAACAATATGGTTGTGAACTACATGAATTTTTTTCAAATTAATAATCCATCATATACCCTAAGAGAAAATGTTTCTCTCATTAGTTAAGAAACTATAGAAAGAATGAAACTTGTTTTTAATTATATTTTGAAGAATTTTTTGGATAAAATGTGAAAATCTATGTACAATTCTGAACAAATCAAAGAGAAAGAAATCATAAAAGAGAAGAGGAAGGGAAATTCATCACCTTCAAAAGTTCAAAATAAGAAAAACAAATCCCTGATGAAGAATTTAGAAAGATGATGGCTTTAAAAGCTCAAAATAATCTAGGATATCCTTCATTTGGACTAGAAAAATCATAAGTTTTTTTCTTAAAGAAAATAACTAATAATGAATTGAAAGAAGATGATAATAAAAAGAAATCAAATAAAAGGGTTTTTTAAGTAAGGATGATGAAGAACTTATTGAAAGATATAAAAATATCATCCACAAATCAAACAATTACAGTTTCTCCTTTATCAGTTTTACAACCCGTTCCAGAGTCCATAACTATTTTTATTACTAATCAAACTTAAATAGATCCTTCAGTAACAAAATTTATAGAGTTTTTTTGAAACTTATACTATTACCATAGTCATTGGTGATAAGGGAAAAGGAAAAAAAGTTCTGTAAGAATATCAACTTCAAAATTCACCTTAAATATCAACACCAAAATCTATTGAGAAATTAGTTGAGAAGTCTTCCAAGAAGTCAGCTAAAAATGTTGGTAAAGGCATTATAATAGCTAAAAGGTAGTTGGAAAGATAACTAGAAGTTGAAGAAGAAGTAGTAGTATAAGAATAAGAAACCAAAAAATAAGAAGAAACAAAGGAAGATAAAAGTTCATTGTGTTCATCCTCAACATCAACTCCGATGTCAGCATAGTCAGATAAGAATCCCATTTTAGATGTTTTAGTTGAAGTCAAATCATTATCAAAAGAAGTATAAGAAGAAAAAAATTCACATACTAGAGTGTCAAATAAGTATGAAACCGAAAAAATAAGTTTATATTGTGAAAGTATCAGATGATATAAGAGTTGAAAGAAAAGAGAATTTGGATTTCAAACCTTTCTGGCAACACATTTTAGAGTCCACATTGGAGTAATCTGACTCATTAGCTACAGAGGATCAAAAGATCATTGATTACATCTATTAGACTCTAAAACAAATTATGGAATCAATTCCATACCCACTAAATATTGAATCCATGTGTAATAGTATTCAAAAAACTATGAATAAAAAGTTATAAAGTTTTAACATAATAAGTAATACAAAATGAGTCTATAATCCAAAATTTTAAATGAAAGACCAATCCACACAAAAGAATATTCAATCAGATGGTGGGATATTCAGGGAAAGTTGATTGTGATTTGAAGGATCATGCTGATTGGTTTTTCAAAGTAAAAAAACTTTCTCTTGACATTTTCTATGCATTTGATAATTTATCTACTAATATATCAGATAGAGTGAAGTTTTTCAAATGATTTAGAGATATGAAAAAAAATAAGAATGAGGAAGCTAAAGAACTAAAAGAAGAGATTAAAAATATCAAAGAGGAGAATATAAGGTTGTGATTATTCAAATAGGAGTTTCTTAGATTGAAGGTAGAAAAAATAATATCTTTGAAGAAGTACTAAGTTTGAAGTCAGATAATTGGAGGATTTCCTTTATAGAAGAAAGGATAGAAAATAATGAATCTATAAATTCTGATTCCAAGAAGAAAAATTAATATTTTAAGAAGTTAAATGCCATTTTCAATAAGTTATATAAAAAATAATGATTTTTTTAATTAACTCTTGATTTAAATCAAAATTTTGAAATAAATATTGTTAGAATGAATTTCTATCAAAATATCTTTTTTCTAAGTGTTTTTAAAATTTTTTAGATGAATGTTCTTTCTTTTATATCATAAATGAATAGTTAATTAAAAAAAATTGTTTTATATATTGTTTTCCCAACATTTTAGGAGATTATATTACTTTCCCATTTACTTTTTTAAAATCACATAGGGGGATACATTGTCTTGGGGCAAGATTCTACCTAAAGGGTGAGAAGTAGTTCCTGGGGAGAAATAATCTAAATGGGGATATTTTTTTATAAAGGAAAACAATTTATTAAGGGTGATAATATGAAGTTTTAATTTCTAAATAAATTAATATTTTTGAAAAAATAGAATTCATGAAATTAGGGGGATTTAAGATATGATAAGATCAAATAATTTTGTGAATATTTTCTTTGAATCTCATGAAAGAATATTTTTTCAAATTTAATAGTTTTTCATTTTTTTAATATTGTGTTTTATGCTTTTCAAAAAGGGGGAGATTGTTGAGTAAAAATTTTTACTTTTTACTTTTTCTTTCTATAGTTTTGAAAACCACACACTTTAACACTTTATTACAATTATATTTTTCTAACTTTATACAACCCTAGTGTTTTAGAATTTTTTTATAGAAAACATAATTTTATACCAAATGAAGAAATGATTCTAATATAAAATGAATATAATCTTTTTATTATTCAATCCAACACATCATAATGGATGTCTGTCTGATCCATTGAACTGACTAGCGTTAATACCATTAGTTTGACTAATAATTATGTATATTAGGTTGATCTAATTCATAACCATCAGATGAAAAATAGTTCCAATCAATTATAATAACCTTTGTTTAGTTCATCGGATCGAAAAACCATAGTATAGTCCATCAGAATATTTAAATTTTATAATCAAAGTAATTAAAATCGTTTTTATAGGATGGAATCTTTAACAACATTATAATGGTGCTAATAAAAACAATATCATATAGAAAAAATTTATTGATTTTTTAAGTGAATAACATATGAGGACTTTGCAACCAACTTCGTGAATCATGGAAAATATTATTTTCAAAGGAATGCTTATAACTAGGAGTGCATTAAAGGATTTATAAGATTATACATTTGAAACTCAACACATCTGAGATTCTGATCTACCTGAACATATCATTCTTATTATTTGTAATTTTTTAGAGTTATAGTTCTATAGAATCTCTGTGAGGATTTTGAATTCTTTATAAAACTTTTCTTTTGTATTAAATTTGTCCTATAATAGTTTAGATTGATGGATTCTGGGGATAAGAAGATAGGTGAATCTAATCCATGAGATCGAGGGGTTCCGAGGCTAAGAAGACATAGCTAACACCGATCATTGTATTGAGGGATTCCATGGGATTAGAGGATATAGCCATTCTAATCATCATATTGAGGGACTTCCTGGTGTGGAAATATAGAACTTTATAGTTAGTTGTAAAACTATGGATATATTAAGTTAGGATATATGAATTCCTTGACTCTTAAGGTTAATGAGTAAAAATAATTTTATAAATCTTTTATGTCATTATTACATTATTAGAATATTTAGTATTACTTATTTCTACAAGTTTACATTCCACTGAGCATTTACATTAGAAAGTTTTTTTATTAATATTTCTAATAATTGTTTTTTATTGGACTATTTGTGAGCCCGATTAACTATTTTATCAGACAATTTCTATATCAGATATATACACTTTGATCATATCATGAATTCTGAGTCTAATATTTTTGACTAATGTGGTTTCATGTTTTGTGATAGTTTAAAATTTTAAACTAAAATTAACCCACTCTTGTAGCTATCATAAAATCTTATGATTCAACATGTTTTCTTATCAAGAAAATACATAGGATAATATTTCTCAATGGGTGGAAACCTAAGTGTTACTGTATCAATTACCTCACAAACAAGAGGCATATTATTGGGGATCATTTTATTTTTCAATTCATGATAATTTATTCCAACAAATTTTAGAATATCTATGCTATTCCCTGAGTTTATATTTTCCATGATAAGTATTCCATAAGATAACATAGTCTCTAATACTAATTAAAGTTCCTAAGTATAATTTTGTCACTAAGAGGGGGAGGGGGTTAAATCAGTGGTTATATTTTTAATAATTTCCAACTTTTTTAAAATTTAACCCCTATAACTTGTTATATTTACTTACCTTATCAATTTTTATATCAAACTCACATGAATGAAAATATGACAAATAAAACAAGGAAAAAATGATTTACAAGGTTTGACCTCAGTGTGAGAACCTACATCCTTTCTATGACCACTCCCGTGGGTCTATAAAAATTCATTATTATAAACAAGTGAATACAATATTGATCCAACTTTTATTAGATTCCTTCTATATCCTGATAGGTATGAGTATACTGAATTCCATAAGTTTATAATTTTTTTCTTACAAAACATGATCCATAATAAAATTATGAAACTTTGTAGCTTAATCTCTCACAAATGTTCATCAGAATATCTTTGTCTATTTTATTTTATCTAGAAATGTCTGTCAAGTGTGCCATTTTATACATCCATAATAGTCCATCCATTACAACTCACTAAAAATACAATTTTTATAATATGTATTCTACC
Organism: Viscum album; assembly: GCA_963277665.1. NCBI lineage: Eukaryota > Viridiplantae > Streptophyta > Magnoliopsida > Santalales > Viscaceae > Viscum > Viscum album. Next base: position 499,302,660 of record OY728132.1, read on the forward strand.
CATTTAACAAAATCCCTACACCTCACAAACTCTACTCAGAAACTCCATCATTTTATATCTATTTAAAAACTTTGAACCGAAACTCTATCTAATTCTCTAAATGAAAAAACTCTATCTGTAACTCTTCTTTAACATAAAACAGAACATTAGTTAGAATATCATATAGAAAAAACATATGTAATAATTGATATTTTTTTTACATATGAATAATGTCGATAAATTTTACTTTCACCCCTTTATGTGCTCGAAAAGTAGAAAATGTAGGAAACACAATTCAATTTACCACTCAAACTCAAATTTCATATCTCATGCTCATTTATAATACACTAGATACTTATTAACACTTATTAAAAATTAAATAAGATTCATTAATTCTCCATCAATATCAACCATTTTTAAACTTTCTTAAATTCAGTAAAAAATAAAACCAATTAAAATAAAAAAAACTTCATTGTTTGACTTTGGTACCTTATTTAGTTTCTCAAAAAAACTTTATTTGGTGAAATTTTTATCTGATGTATTTATAATAAATTGTCCATCCGGATTTGTTTTTATGATGAAATTTCTTTAGATTTATTAAATTGGTGTTAAAAAAAATCCTTGACCAATATTTTATAGAAAATTTTGTCTAATAGATTAGTATTTATCTGTTTAGTCACTTTTCTTCTGATCATATATTATACACCACTTGGATTTGTCTTCTTATAAAATTTCATCTGGTGACTTTAATAGTGTCACCCGATGCTCATCCATATGGTGATATATATTACAGTAGAACTTATTAACTTCACAACTTTGAACATTAAACATTATATAGTCTTCAACCAATAATTTTTTTATTCATGCTTTCATAATTTTTCTTTTCTAAAACTAAAATACCTCTATCCATTTCTCTTAACCCATCAAATATTGTTGAAAACATTGTTGGATATTCTAAAAAATCAGTCACTTTCAACTTATCCTTCTCAAAACATTTTCTTAAACTCTTAATTCTCCCCATTTTTATTTTCATTACCACTTTAAAACCTCAAAATTATATAACTTTTTACTTATTTAAATGTTTTTCTACAAGTGTGTACAAACTTATTATTTCATACTTTATTTAACTTGGAAAAATTTTATTATATTTGTTTGTCTAGTGATTTACATTTGGTACGTCTGGTGACAATGTACAAAATTTATCACATGAAAGTTTATCCAATGAAAACTTGTGCTTTTATTACCTTGTACAAACTCATAATTATTTATTTGTTTGGAAACTTAGTATTGGTCCATCTAATGAAAATGTACAAAATTACGAAAATTTACACTCTCATATATCTTATAAACTCTATATTCGGTGATCAATATTTTGTGCATCTGGAAAATCAACTCTGGAAACTTCTATAATTGTATATTCAATACTCTTTTACAAACTTTAACAGTAGTAAATTCAAGAAAATTTTACTACCAGCTTCTTCTTATAAATAATTTGTTCAATAATCTCTATTTTATACAACTGGTAAAGTTCAGCTAGAAAAAATGTTACACCATTACCCATTTAGTATCTTATTCCTTTAATCACCTTATATCTAATTTACAATTCTATTTTTGGAAAGTCTTGTTGAGAAATTTATGTTTTATTCCATTTGTATAAACTCAACAAATTTTATCCATATACTTTATTAAAAAATTTATGTATGGGATATTTATCCAAAAAATATTATCTGAAAACTCAACAAAAAATATTACAAAAAGTTCATATAGTGATATTTTACTTATTATCTTGTATAAAATAAAACTGGTGTCCTAATTTATTCATGATATTGGTAACTTTTAGATCATCATAAAATCCTACAACTTAGTTATAAATTTCTTTAAAATAGTTAAGGAAACATTCCAACTTTCATCATTTCTGTCTTTCCAACAACATCAAAATAAAATTTGTCAACAAACTTGTTTTACAAACTTTAAATAGATTTATTTTGACCTATTAAAAAGAACAATCTCAACTAAGATAAATTTTCAATAGATACAAAACTTTATTATGAAAGAATCGTAAATGATTTTCATAATTTAAAAATTTTTGAGGTAAAATTTTGGATACATTTCTATCAAGAAATAAATATTTTGGAAAACATTTTAGGTTTTTGAACTATTTAAAAAACACGACTTAATAAAATTTTGTAAGTATTATATCCAAATTTGTCAATAAATTGTTATGAAAACATTCTAATATACTCTTTTTCATGAAATTTTAATAATGATATATTTTGAATGTTATGGATTATGTTTACTAGCATGATTAATTATAATAAATCTTTTATAGATTTTCATTTGATGTTATACATAAATAAAATTGTTAAAAAACTGGAGATAAAGGTATTTTCTCCCTAAAGGAGTTCCAAACCCTTTTTTAATCAATATGAAGTGTTTGTTATTGAAACTATTCCTTATGAAATATTTTTTTTTAATATTATGTTTGTTTGATTGGATATACATTCCTTGTTGGGATTGTTATGGCTATCTATATGAATTTATTCTTTTTTGATATGTGTCTCTGTTGATAGATTTTATTTAGAGTTTTTATTGTGTTACAAATATAATGATATCCTTGAGAGGTATCTCGTGGGGTGGTTAAATTATCTCCCCTTCCCTTTCTCTCCCTCCTAGTTTTGTTTTAAATTGTTGGGGATGATAATTGTTTGAGAGGTATCTAATATAAAGGTCTAGAATATTCCTGAGCCTTCATTTTCTATTTTGGAGTGTCTAATGGTTCAAGATAGATTTAATATATTCTAAAAGTTGTTTTAAAATTATTTAATAATTTATAAATTAGTTTTAAAAATGTTTTTCAAATTATTAAACTAATTTCAAGTTTTAATGCTTATTTGGGAAAATTATTAGGGAAAACTATTTGGGATGTTTTGAAAGTGCTCTTAATAATTTAGAAGTGTTTTTTTAGATTTTTTAACTGTTAATAAACCATTTTATTAATTATTTATAATTTAGTTTAATTTAAAAGTTAATATTTTCAATGAAATATTCACCATTATGCATGAAATTGGAGTTGTGTATTGATAATAGTGGTTTGTAATAGCTTATGTAGAGGTAAGATTTTTTTAAGGATTTTGTAAGGGTAGCCATGATTTTAAATAAGTTTTTTAAGGGTAAGTAGTGGTTTCCTTGAGTTACATAAGGGTAACCTGGATCTCTCATGTTTTTTTGTAATGGTAGATCTCATTTTCTATGAGCTGTATAAATGTAATAAATGATTTAATTTGGATCTGTAAGGGTAGTCCCCTGCTCATGTAATAGTGAGACCCAGATCTAAAACCTCATGTAAGGGTATATCATGACTTGTGTAATGGTAACAGATCATGTAAGGGTTATCTATCAAGATACATAAGGGTTAGATGAGTTTTAAAACACCCACATAAGGGTTAATTAAGGATTTTTCTATTTGTGTAAGGTTTGTTTGAGCAATGCATATAGGTAGTATAATCTTTTCATAAGTGTAATGTAACAACTACAACTCTAGTAACATAGATATGGTGTCTACTTTATTACATTAACATAAGATAAAAGGGATCACATCACCAATGGATGATCAATTTAGTTTTCTTGAAGAACCAAATACATGCATGACTCTCTCATTAAAATAAATATATATAAAAAAAATCATAATAAACTTTATCACATCCTTGAAATTATTCTTAATATAATTATTCATATCATGAGGAAAAGAAAAAAAATAATGAGTGATCTAAATTAATCAGTAAGGTATACGTACACTAGAATCTATCATGAATAAATAAGGAATAATCAATATGGTAAGAAAAAAAACTGAAAACACATTCCATTTAATCAATAACTTGAGCACGAAATGAATCCCTGGATAATATCAATGCAGTAATCTCATGGATAATAATGAATAAATTCTTAATAAAGGAAATGATCAATATTGGACATCATGTTCTCAAATATCATGATATATTTACTGTTAATTCATTGTTCTAAGGCAGTTTACTCAATGAGTATGTATACACAAAAACCTATTTAATTATTTTGGCCAACTGGTTTATCTCATGAGACCATTCAATGTACTGATGGGATATATATAACCAATCTCTACCCATCAATACATGTCTAATGAATTCACCATATTTTTAATTATCAATTTAATTTATAAAAAATTTGCCTTAACAATAAATATCTATATTGAGTAAAGAATAAGGAATACTGATATTTCCCTAATCAATAAAATAAATTTCATAGTAAAACACCATATATACAAATGGTATACGATTTAGGTAAAAATAATTTCCATGATGCAAATAATATGTATATTTAAGAGAAATGTAATGTCCAATGAAAAATTATCATAAGAAATAGAATGTTTCAAGATAAAGTTAATGACTATAAAATTAATAAGAGATAAAATATAACCATCTATTCATTAGAAAATTAGATTTTATAGTATAGTAAATTCTTCTGAAGAAAAGAAAAAAATGGAAGATAAAAATTTGAAATAAATTTTCATTAAAAAAATTTCTTTTTAAAATAATTGTAAACTTTTATAAGAAGCTATACAACATAAAAAAGTTAGGGTGGTGGGAAAATATATTAATTCTATATACATTAAAAGGAAACATTCCTTTTGATTTTTTTTAAAGAAATTCAAAAATGTACCTTTTATAAAAAATATAAGTATTCATTTAAATCATTGTAAAAAGTAAATGATAATATAAAACACCCTTAAAAAATACTTTTAGTTAATAAAGAGGACTTTTGTAAAATAATTTTGAAAAATATAGACATGGAATGAAAATATACCCGATCTAAATGAGAAATAAGATCAAATTTCCTTATAATTTTTTTGCTTGATTCAAGTGAAAAAGAGAGGAAAATTTGGAATAAAACATGAAAAATACTTAAATATATATAGGATAATAAAATATATGGATCTTATGAAGGATATATTATAACATTCCTTTAAGAAAATAAAGGTAATCCCAAAAAATGAGATCGTAAAATAAATCCTTAAATCTTTGTTAACTTTTAAATTGTAACCACCTGAAAGACTAAACTTGAATTGAAAAATTAATAATAATTAATAAATATATATTCATGTTAAATACATAAAAATTGGAAATATATACACCACATAAAAGTAAATAGGTGTATAATAACAAATGTGTCTCAATGGAGTGGACATTAAAATAAAATCCATTACCTCATGTTTGACTTTCCACATAAGTTATTTTAACCTCATGTATAATAAATTTATATTTATTATAATTACATATCAAAACTATATAAATATCTATAATATCATATATGATCCATTTCTAACATCTTATCACCCATTTGTCAAGAATATTTTATTATTATAATTGTTTCAGGTGTTAACTATTTTTTTTCATGTATGTTTTGATTTAAAAGTTATGGTCCTTGTATCTTGATCATGGTTATATCATATTTATAATGTTAATAATGATATAAAAATAATAAATATTCAATATATATATATGTATATATATATTTTGAGAAATAGACATGAAAAAATGAATCACATCACTTCGTGGAGACGATATGCTGTATATATGCATGAGTGATATTGTCATTTTTTTAACAGGTGGAAGGGTAAGGAATTATATGAAATATTATAATTAAATAATAATAATTATGTCATAATTATCATATATATTCATTATTTATATCATTATGAAAATCCATGTGAGGTGATAATGAAAAAAATTACATTGGTTTGCGAGGCAGTAGTCCGCTGTACACACGAGCAATGATTTTATTTCTCATTTGCTAGAGAAGGAGCCAAATAAATATTATGGCATCAATATAATAATATATCAGTATATGATATATGTTGGTGTTATTATATTGTAATTTTTACTATATAATTTAATTTAATAAAGGAATAAGAAAAATGAAAGTGCTTAGTGAAGATGATTACCTCTTCTTTGAAAGAGCTCCTTTAGATCTCCACTTAAGGGACCTAAGGTTGGTATTTTGGAAAGAAACAACCTCAATAACATAGATAATAATGTTTATAAGAGATTTTGGTAGATTATGGTCAAGATATGTGGCTCTAGGTTGTGTATATAAGAGAGGATAGGTGGTTCCTTTTATTGTTAATGAAATTACACACATGACATTAATAAAAATATTTAAATATAATAAATTCATTTTCATGTAAAATTGTATCAATATGGACATAATTTCTAAGATAATATAGCATATAGTTTAAATAAATTCAACCAATAAAAATTTTATTTCTTTAAGTGGTATTTTAGACCTTATATTTTAGGTTAACCCCCACATTAAGCAATTTAAGCCTTAATTGTAATAGCGACTTTTTCAATCTTAAAGAGTTATAATTTTACATAAAGGTAAAAATTTGATCCTAAATGACTAAGGGGTAAAATTTTAAACCAATTATAATCCTAATTACACTATTTCAATATTTTATATTTTTTAAATAATTTAATAAAATATTATTTAACATAAAATATCATTAATGTCTTTTTTTGATAGTATTCAGTTAATTTGACATTAAATACTTAAATACAATGATGTAATTAGAATAAAATAATTTTAACAGTAAATAAAAAATTATTATTAACTATAAAATTCTTGTTTAACCATAATTTATTCAAAAAACATAAGTTTTTATGTTTTTAATATTATTTACTTTTATTTTTCCATCGCTTGCACAAGCATTGTGTCAACATTGTACAAGAGTTTAAGGTAATTATATAGTCATTAAAAATTATAAATAAACTAACATCATAAAAATAATTTCATTAAACTCATAATATACTTTAATATTGATCCAAAAATTATTTTTATCCATATGTGAACATATAAGTTAAATTTAAAGGCAAGAGAGTAATATTTTGTATTTTTCTTTTCTCAAAATAATATAAAGATCATAATAAAATAAAAATGACATTGTAATTCCATATATTATAAATTTGGATGATAATGGAAATAATACCCTCACAAAATAGGATAAAAGAAAGTTTTGTAGAAAATTAAAAGCCTCATATCAATGTTTTAACCCCATTTTTCCCATTTTACCCTTATCGAGGTGACACATATTTTCCAAGGTTACTATTCATAATGCAAAAAAAAGAGAAAAATTTAAAAAATTCAGACACACCAATTAAAAATATGTAATATATTTTATAAAATTAAATTCCAATAATTTTCATAAATTAATTTAAAAATAAATCTGCAAAATGTGATAAAAAATGGTTTTCCAGAAAAATGCATTTTTAAGTCTAAAAATTGACTTATATCAAAATCATGTAAAATTTTGATCTTATTAGAATTAATTATATTATTTTAAATCAAATAGATCATTTATCACTTTAATAAAAAATAAAAAATATAATGGGACTTATAAATTACTTGATTTAAAGGAAAGAAAAGATAGTTTTACAAAAATCAGTATTTTTCATTATTTACAGAAAATTAAATATTTTTATAAAAATACCGAAAATTCTACATAAGATAATATTGAAATTTTTATATAAAAAATGATATCCTTTTTATAAAACTAAAATTTTAAAGTTGTAAGAAATTAATTATAATATCCATACACAAAATGAAACAAAAATCATTTATGAAGAAGACTTATTGTTAAAGCATAAAATGGTTTTACTCAAAATTAAGCACTTATTTCTTAAGAATTAATCAAAATATTTAAATAAAATAAAATAATTATATATATATATATATTTATATTTAATAACGTGGTTAATATTATTCATACCCACCATTCCAATGGATAAGAGATTATATTTCAATAGTTTATCATGGTACATTTAAACTTTGTGTTGCATGTGAACTAAACTATCAAAGAAAAAAGATTTATTTAATGAGAAATATATCACAAAATCTCAAGGTGTTATAGGTAATTATGTATTTCTAAAGGTTGTGTACGGTTACAACCAAGTTTCCTCAACTTGTGTAAGGATAGAAATCTGTGTAATGGTAAAATTCTATTACCCTTACACAACATATATCAAATGTCCAATACCCTAATAATTTAAAAGAACACAATGTTTGATAACATATACAACACACAACACTATGCTTTAATGAACCATGAAATATTATTATTTTATAATTGTTATAACATAGTATTTGAATTAGAAGGTATGAATAGGAGTATACTAATTATAAAATATATATAAAGGTTATAATCAATTAAAATTTATTAATAAATTCTGAGGAAATAAGCACTCAATTTTTAGTAAAGTCGTTTTATTCTTCAAATTATGTTTGCTTCAAAAATGGGTTTTGTTACTTTTTTGAGTGAATATTATAATTATTTTATATAAATTTTAAAAAATTTCAATGATAAAAATAATATTATTTTTGAAATCATTATATCAAAATTCTCTTAGGTTGATTTTTTTGGATTTTTCTAAAAAATTGATTTTCTATAAACATTGAAAAATATATTTTTTTTGAAAATTGTATTTTTGTTTCAAGAATTAAAAAAGTTTCATTTTATTTTAAAATAGTTTGTAAGAAAAATTAGTTCTTTTTTATATTATTTATAATCTAATTATGTTTATTATAATCTATTTTATGGTCAAATTTAGGATAAAAATATTTTTATACATAAAAAGACATTTTTATGAAAAAATAGTTTTTCATTTAATTTTACATTTTTATCTTAAATTAATTTATAAAACCTTAAAAATTGATTACATATTTTTAATTTGGAGGTATAAAGTCAGTAAATATGTCCCTTTTTATTTTCGGTTATTATAAATAATAATCGTAATAAATTTTTATTACCACAGTAATGGTAAAATGTGTTATTTACGGTTAAAAATAACATGATAAGGATTTAAATTCATTCAAAAGATTTTATTTATTTCATTTTATGAGTATATTTTATCTATAATCCTCTAAAATTAAAAAATATGACTTTTTTCCATTTATTCTTGATTTTGACCATTACAATATTTAAGTAATGGATAAAGTCAGCAATGTCACTCTCTTGCTTTTAATATATATAATATTTTTTAACAAAGATAAAGAAAATTATGTTTAGTTATAACTGTTTATTTGATATATAAACTTTTTTATCATGAAAATTTATTTTTAATTTTTATTAATTAAATAATTACCTTAAATTCTTATGCAACGACGATACAATGCATGTGCAAGTAGTGAAGAAAATCAAGTAAATGATTTTAAAAACTATAAAAGTTATATTTTTTAGGTGAGTTAAAGCATAACATGAATTTTAATGATAAATATAACATATTATATCTATTTTAAATGTTTATATTTGAATTATACTTCTTCTATGTTGTTTTCAAAGTCAAATTATTTGAATTGTTCTTAAAATGACATTAATAGTATTTTATGTTAAATATATTTTATTAAATTATTTAAAATTTATAAATATATTAAAATAGGAAAATAATTATCATAAATGGTTTAAAATTTCATCCCTTGTATATTTATGATCCAATTTTCTCCTTATATGTAAAATTATATCCCTTTAATAATAAAAAAGTCATTACCACAATTAAGGTTAAAATTTGTTAACCAAGGGGTTAAACGAAAAGATAAGGTTTAAAATGATATATAAACCTATAAGAATTTGATTGGATAACTATATTAAGAACATATATTACTTATATTCAAGTATATATCATTTTGGAACCATTTTATATGGGTTAAACACATATTATATTATAATATTTCATGTATTTCCTTAAATGTATATAATTATATTTTATAATAGAAAATATTTTATTAAATGATTTAAAATTAATAAAAATATAAAAATCATCCAATTTAATGGGTGTGTTTTATAATATCAATAATATTACATTTATGTGTCACTTATTCTTTTATAATAACTTAAGTTACCCCAAAAGTGTTAAAAACATTGAAATCATGGTAATTGTCTAAAGGGATAAAAAAGGTGGGTGGTTAAAACCAAGATATAAGGGTAAAAACATGACCAAAACTTGTAAAAATTTTATTTTATGAGATTATTTAGTCTCATTTTAATCATATATTCTAATAATATCAATTTTTATCTATTTTTTCATGAAAATTAATTTATATTAATTTAATACTTTAAGTAATTCCAAGAGTTCTCTTCCCCTCACTTATAAAAGGGAACATACTCTCCTTAATTATTCACAATGTTTGATAATTATATCCATAAAAAAACCTACAAAAGTTTCTTATAAAACTTCTATATTCATGAATTATAGGTTTTTATCTTCTTAAAATACCATTACAAGGGTCCTTAAAAAGAAATCTAAAGGAGGCCTGCCGAAGAAGAGGTAATTGTTTTACCTGACATATTTCAATTTATTTATTCTTCTAACTCATATAAATCAATGGAATACATTATAAAATAATTTTTTATTATATTAAATATACGCTATTAATATTATGATTATTTAATGACCATAATCCACCTTCTTCCTATCCATTGGAAAATCATAACATTGCTTGTGCGTACGTGTGGACTACTACCTCCCTGAAGCAATGTGATTCATTTTTCATATATTATTTACATGAATGGTAATAAGGATGTATTTAATGAATATATAAGATATACATTATATAAAAATATTACTTTAATGGTGAATTATTATATACCTTTCTTTAGTACCATCCATCAAAAAATAAAAACAACATTCTTACTTATGTACATCCAACCGTCTCCATGAACTGTGTAATTCATATTTATATCTCAAATTTTTATGGATGACTATAAATAAATATACAATTAATATAAATTATATTTATATCATGGTTAAAATTATGGATATGATGGAACCATGATCAAATTAAAAGGACCAGAACTGCAGATCCAAAACTTCTATGAAAAATGAAATAGTTAACACTTGCAAACGATGATTTTATTAAATAATTATTAATAAATGTATTTTTAAATTTTATAATTGGATCATATATGATATTATAAGTATTTAAATTATTCTTTTATAGATTTATAATAAATTTAAATTTATTATACCAAAGGTTAGAGTTCTTTCGAATAAAGTGAAACTTAAGGTAAGGGTTTCACATCTCATGTTTACTTCTGTAAGACACATGCCATATTCACCACTTTTTTATTTTATGTAGTTTATATAATATCCATGAATTTATTTTATGATAATTAAAATTAAAATTATGAATATTAAAATATTCATCCAAGTTTATCACTCTCATGAGGTTTTGATTCAAAAGTAACCAAAGTGGTAAGAGTTTTATATTACAATCTCATTATTTACCAGGATTGTTTATGATTAAGTTTTTGATGATAAAATTATATGATCTAAATATCAAGAAACTCATTAATTTTATTATACTATAGTAATTTTTATATATTACATATTTTCTATTAATTTTATTCTTTTAAGTAGTCAAGACATCGAAAGAACGTTTTTAAGGAAAACCAAATTTATTTCTTTCTTAGGTTGAATTTCCATTTTCTTACATGTACATGTTTTAAAATTTTTCAAGAATCTATTTAAATATTATCATATGAATTTTCAAGTCATTTTACCCATGATTTAATTTCTAAAAAATTGTTTAAATTGATTCTTATTTTCATTTTCTAAATTAGACTCTATTGTATTTTAACTAAAAATGGTAAAAGAATAAATTTTTAACATATACAACATGAATTTTTTTTCTCCCCATCATGACCAATCAATGTTTTTAATATTACATAAAAAGTTTCAATTTTTCTTTTAAAATAAAAATTTTCCATAATATTTTTGAAATTTTTATATTTTAAAGAAGTGATTTCAAAATGAAAAGGTTATTTTACTCAATAACTATTATATGTAATCATTCAAAGGAACTTTTAATATATGAAAACATAATTTGATATTAATTTTTATCTATTAGGGATATTATTCAATGATATCATCCTTATTATTTCTCTGAATGGTTTATGGTGATGAGTTGTTTATAAAACCTATTTATTTTCCATGAGTTATGGTATGATGAAATGATGAAATATTTATGAAACCCATTTCATTTTCAATGGTTATGATCTAATGAATGTTTTATGATCTTGCAGCATAAATATATTTTATTTTCATTATGTTATGGGTGTTCCTAGAATTATATACCCCTCTAATGCATTGGGTAAATATGGATATCTCATGAGATAATAAGAGCTAGAATCGGGAGTGAATCTACTTTAGTAAGGGACTTTGTACACTATTATTATCTTGGGAGTGAATTTTAACTTGGGATATTATGGAATGGAGAGTGATCCCAATCCATTATGATATTATTTGAGGTGATCCTTAACTAAGGAAATTATTTTATATGATTATGTGTATTTCAAAAACTTATTTATTATGCCAATATTTTCTCTCATGGATCATTTTATTTGATTTATTTATGATTCATGTCTTATAAACTACAAATATTTATTCCATGATTTAATATTATGATATATGATATGATGGGTATGATTTTCAAGTATGAAGTTCATTTTATTATAACATTATTCTCATGTTATAATTAAGTGATTATTGATATCTCCCTTTATCACCCTTACTAAAAATTTGAGCTCACCCTTTCTTATGTTTCCCTTCCCTTGGATATGAAGATAGATTTTAAGTATGATATGTTTAAGAAGGTTAATAGTTGTGAAGAACTAAGTGGGAGATAATGAGTATCTCTTAGAAAAAGTTGATTATGTATCCAAGTTTCCAAATACACTAAATATCTATGGTTCTAGTATGGATTATAATGTTTGGTAATGAATATTCATCTAAAATGATGTAATGTTTATGCTTTAAAGGTTTGGGATTCTATATTTAGTATTAGGTCCCGTTTCAATCAATATTTTAAGATTAGGATTATACAACTTTGGTGGAAACTCTAGGGATAATCCTAAGTATAAGATAACATCCTTATGTTATAGTAAGATCGAGATCATGTTATTTTCATAGTAATGAATTATTTTCTGGAAACTACAAGTTGATATGGTTTTTAAACAAATGTATCTAGGTGTAATAATCCTAAAAAGAGTTTTTTGAAGTATATCTTAGCTATCATTCTGGTGTACAGTGAGTGTACCCTTACTATGCACTTAGTTTAACACTCATAAGGGTCATTCTTGGGTTTAATCATATTTTCCTTATGAACTATAATAAAGGATTTAAATAGATGATAACCAATGATGGCCTAGGTTAAACTTAAGGTGTTATAGATTGAAAATAAGGTTTCATGATTTAGACATACTATGAATCATTTTTCATGATTATATGTTTCCTCACCATGACTATTTTTTATCACACTATAATTTTTTGTTCTATTCAATGGTTAGAACTAGGAGGATTAATGTTAACATATAATGTGATAGATAATGCAATGATTTTCCTAAGGAACCAAATGAAATGGGAGTTTTAAGGTGAAATATTATTATTATTATGTTTAATAAGATATATTGTTATATGATTAACAATCTCAAATTGGGTGAGTTTTCTGATACACCTAATAAGAGAAAAATTAAGTTTTAGGATGAACATGGAGGGAAGAAGATTAAACTTTCTACATGTAAAGTATTTGGGAGGGAATACTCAGGGAAATTTCCTATAGGAACAATAAGATGTTTTATGTGTGTACTAGAAGGGAATAGGAAAGTAATTACTAAGGAAAAATGAAAAATTTGATATAGGAAAATGAATTTCATCCTAAGGTAACATTTATAGTTCAACATATTTTGTGTGGGGAATATGGGAATTATCTAAAATAATTACCTAATATAATGTTTAACTATTAGAATAAGGAAAGAACTATTCTATTCCAATATTTTAATTTAAAGTATTAAAGTGTTTATGTATTGGTATTCTAGAATTATGTTACAGAAGTGTTATATCAATACTATTCTGGAAATAAGAATCATGAAACATCCAAGGATTATTCCATAATAGTTTTTATTTAAATATTTGAAGACATAATTTTAATGGTATTGATAACTAAGAAAAGTGATTTATTGGTAAGGTGATAATGATTAGTTGGGATAAAGATTTTATTATAATTGATGAAGTTAATAGGATATTATTTGTAACACTGAAATTGGTTAGTGATTTTGGTCATATTTGATGAAGTTTATTACATTTTCAGATATATAGAATATATTCAATAGTCTATGATTTTATTTGTGGAATATGGATTATGTTAATTTTTGAATCATATAAAATTTAATGTGGGGTTAACTTAAGTTTTATTGATAACATCATAGGTTTATAAGTTTAAGGTTGATCATAAGTTCAAAGGCATAAATATCCCTTTTTAGGTTTTAAGTGATGATATTTTGAGGTGATTTGAAACCTTTATAGTGTTTTATGAAGAATACTCAATTGATATTTAAATAACTTTTTTGGGTTAGTATATGATTTTATATTAAGTTAATTATGATCTATTGAATAGTGGGATGGTTGAAAAGTGATTAAATTTAAAGGTGATATTTTAATAAATATTTATGGTTAAGCTAAGGATTACCTTTCAGGTTAGTATATAAATTTGATTGATTATATTTTGGTAAATTTCACTATATTATAAGATTATATAGTGATTTATCAAGGTGATTAATTATATTTTGGGAGATGCTTCATTGGGTTGAGGTATATGTAAACTTTATGTTTAACATGTGATTTAGCATGAAATATTATTTTGGAAGAATGTGATTAAATTTTTGGATATGTAAGATCAAAGGTATGAGATAAAATTTTAGGTTAATTTTTTTTTTAATTTTGAGGTTATTGAGGTTATTTGGTTTGTAGGGTTATTTATGAAATGATCTAAGTGGAACCTTTATTATTATTGTTGAAATTTTTGAGTTAAATGTATTATTTCATCATATCAAAGTTTATACATTTTAGATATTATATTAACTTTTTCTAAAAGTTATGTTTTCATTAATATTTAAAGACACAAAGAAAAAATTAATATCCATTTGTGGATTATGAAGTTGATTTTAGTGCTCTAGGCATGAAAAATTCATTTTGAGTACTCATAGATTGGAGAAAAAAGATGAGATTATGGTGGAAATTTATTAAAGTATGAAATTATACTTGTCAAAAAATTATATTTCCTTATGTTCTTATTCTAGATGAAAAAATAATTCCTAAACTTTAATAAAATAATATTGAAATTTTTTATCCCATTACATTCATTTTTGATGAATTGGTGGGATTTTTTACACCTCATTGATTTATGGTTTTATGGTCACTAACTTTCTCATAATCATTCAATTTCTTGCAATCAATGATCTATTTTAGTCTCCATCATTATTCAGAAATTAAAATTTTACTTCATGTCTATATTTTTGCTTCCTACTAACTTTATCCTATTTTGAAACCTAGTTATGTGTTATTCCACACAACCATCATATTTCCTTTTCTCTCTTTTGAATAGGAAGTTTTATTAACCCTTTTTTATTATATGGGTTTTCAAAAGAGTAATTTTCAAATATCAAACACTTTACTACTGAGAACAAGATAAAATTTTAAGGACACAATTTATTAATGGGTAGGGGGAATGTAACACTCGAATATTTTAAAATGACACTATGTTCAACATCATATACACTGCGCAACATTGAGCTTTAACAAACCACAAAATATAATTATTTTATGACCATTATAGCATAGCTGTTGAATTAGAAGGTATGAATAGAATTAAATAAATTATAAAATATATAAAAATATTATATTCAATAAAAATTTATTGATAAATTATTTTTAAATAAGGACTTAATTTTTAGTAAAGTTATTTTATTATTTAAAATAAGTTTTTTTTTTCAAAAATGGTTTTTATTAATTTTTGTGATAAAATATTATAATTAATTTTAGGAAAATTTATGAGTTTTATTTGATAAAAATAAAATTATTTTTTAAATCAGCATATCAAAAATTAACTTAGGTTTATTTTTTTAGGATTTTTCAAAGATTGATTTTCTATTGAATAGAAAAAATGCTGATTTTTATTGAAAACTGTATTTTTGTTTCAAAGATTCACAAAGTTAAATTTTGTTTTAAAATGATTTCAAAGTAAAATTAGTTCTATTATATTATTAATAATCAAATTATGTTCATTGTAATCAACTTTATAATCAAATTTGGTAAAAAATATTTTTACACATAAAAGGAATTTTTCAGAAAAAACTGTTTGTCATTAAATTTTGCATTTTCATATTAAATTAATTTCTACCATGTTAAGAAACTGAATGTTGAAAAATAGTTTCCATATTCAAAATCATGAGGTCTAAATTTTGAAAATAGATCCATTTTTGTTTCATTATGAATAGTAGCCATAGTAAATTTTTATCACCCCAATAATGGTGAAATGGGTTATTTAGGGTTGAAAATAATGTGATAAGGCTTAAAATTAACTCAAAAAATTTCCTTTATATAATTTTATGAGTTTATTTAGACCATAATCAGCCAAAAGTTTAAAATATAACCTTTTTTATATTTATCTTTGATTTTGACCTTTATAATTTTTAAGTAAAGTATAAAGTCAATAATGTCACTCTCTTGCTTTTAATATATATAATATTTTGTGATAAAGATAAAAAAACTTATGTTTAGTTATAAATATTTATTTTATATATTAATTAATTTTTTTATCATGTTTGTTTATTTTTTAATTTTAGTGATTAAATAATTACCATAAATGCCTATGCAATGATGATACATTGCTTTTGTAAGAAAAAACAAGTAAATGATTTTAAAACTCTAAAAGTTATATTTTTTTGGTGATTTAAAGTGTCCCATGAATTTAAAGTATAAATATAACATACTATAGATGTGTGAAGTGTTTATATTCCAATTATATTTCTATCATGTTGTTTTAAAAGTTAAATTATGTGAATAGTTCTTAAAATAAAATCAATAATATTTTATGTTAAATATATCTTATTAAATTATTTAAAAATAATAAAAATCATTAAATTGAATAATTAATATTATAAATGTTTTAAAATTTTAAACCTTTTAAATTTATTAACCAATTATCACCTCAAAAATTAAGTTATAACCCTTTAGTATTAAAAAATTCATTTCCATGGTTAAAGTTAAAATTAGTTAACCAAGGGGTAAAACCAAAATATAAGGTTTAAAATGATATCTAAACTTGGAAAAATTTTATTGTATGATTATATTAATACCATATCTTCATTATTTTCGAATAAATTTTATTTTGGAACCATTTTACATGAGTTAGACACATATTATATTAAAATATTTCATGTATTTCCAAAAATGAAATTATTGATATTTTATTATAAATAATATTTTATTAAATGATTTAAAATTAATAAAAATATTATATTCTTCCATTTTAATATGATTTGGTTTATAATATAAACCATAGTTCATTTATGGGTCACTTATTCTTTTATAGTAAACTCAAAGGGCTTGTCACCCAAAGATTTTGTCACATGAGACTACCGATGCATTAAGGGGATTTCCATAACTGGTCCCCAACCCATGTCATGCATGTAAAAATCATTAATCATATATCAAATAATCTATTTAATTAATAAAAAATGTTTCTTATCAGATATCTGTATTGAGTAAAAGATATAGATTTATCAACATTTCCCCAATTAATCAAATAAATTTCAAATTAAACACTGTATGTAAAAATTGAATACGGTTTAAGAAATATTCATATAATTCATACTAGAATATTTATATTTAATATTAATTTAATTTATAATGAAAAATAATTACAATAATGTGACTGTTTCAAGAGAAAGTTAGAAATCACAAAAGAAAGTGATATTTCAATGATAACTTTACTACTTGGTAATTTTCAATTCAAAACCCTTTGAATGAGATAATTAAATGTAAAACTTTTAATACCATAAAGATAAAAGGATTAATTATATAATATATAAAAATGGGTTATAGATAAATCACAAAAAATATGTATGTGATGAATATGACATTTATCTCACATATGTAAAAATGAGATGAAAATACCTTACCTCGAGTCTGAATTATCATGTTTTAATCTATCTTCTTGAATAATAAATATATATTAATTATTTACTTATTTTATAAAATTTTTAAAGTTTATTATTAATTTTATATCACCTATTAACAAGTTATATACAATTAATTAATGAATTAATTTTAAGTTGAATATTCTGACAATATTTGGTTTATGTCTAAAACACAGATTTGGTAGGTGGACTATGGTCAAAGTGTTCATTATTTAAACATATCCTGAATAAAAATCATGAAATAATTATCATATTTCTATATAAATTATACTTTTAAAACCAATCATGGAATATGGTTATGAAAAATCAACTAACGTTACGATCATGGAGATGGTATGTCGTACACACGCATGCGTAACATTTCTATTTTTCAATGATCATCACGGAAAGAAGGAAAGTAAAATTAATCTTTCTTTAATTATAATTATATATTAAATACAATATTATTTAATCTTATATACTTTTATATAAGTATTTTTATTCAAAAGTAATCACACCACTTCGAGGATTTGATAATCTACATGTCCATGAACGATGTTATCACGTTTTTAGTGTGTGAAAGGGTAATAATGAAAATGATATATTATATTATTAGAAATTTTATTATGTAATTAATATAATAATTATGTAATTTATATCATATATATTCATTATATGTTTATTTATATTAATCATAATATTTAGTGATAAGAAATGGAATACACCATTCCTAGAGACGGTAGGCTGTACGCACACATGAATTATGTTTTCATTTTCTTATCATGTTAAAATAAATAAAATTAAATGATATATATGTATATTATATTTAAAGTATAAATTTCATGTCATATGTATCACATATTTTTATTAAACCCATCCTTAATACATTCCATGTAAAACGTGAATGAATCACATCGCTTTGAGAATGCAGTAGTCCACACGTCCACAAACGATGTTATCATATTTCCAAAAAATGGAAAGAATGAAGGTATGGGTTATATGATAATTATAAAAAATATATACATAATAAATATCATATATATTATATTAAAATATTAAATAAAACATTATTATTCACCTTGAAAGGTGGTAATGGAAGAATAAATGGTATAGGTTTGCGAGGCGGTAGTCCACTGTACACACGAACAATGATTGCGTATCCCATAAGATGGAAGTGTGAGAAAGTGTAGGTCATACCATTAATATAAAAAAATATCAATATATTTAAGATATTGAAGTTATGATATACTCTTTTTATAATAATAATTGAAATTATAGAGAAATAAATAAAACAAAAGAGCTCATTGAAGAACATTATCTCTTCTTAAGGTAACTCCTTTTAGTTTATACAAAACGCCTTCCATGGTTATATTTCAGCCCAAAGTGAGGATTATAGGATGAGTGGAAGGGGTTGGTAGTTTATTCGTGTAGTTAATGGCTGAACCAAAGTGTTTTGAGAGGGGTGAAAAAGGGGGATAGTTGGTGTCCTTTTATAAGTGCGGGAAATGACACACTTGACATTTTTGAAAAGAATTGTGTGATCCCCATGTATTTACCTACCAAGAGACTTCTATAATAGAAATAAATTAGATAATAGGTTGTTTAAGGTCTAAATATGGCCATAAAATGGGTTTTTTATAATATTTGGGTCATTTTTACACCTTATACTCTAAGTTTAATCATTAAATAAACTCATTTTTACCTTAATCACCATAATTAATATTGATTTCTTTCACTAATATTTTTGGTGAAAAAATAAGTTGAACTTATTAGATATTATAAATTATTTTTATTAAAAATATAGGATCTATTTTTCCAAATTCCAATCATATAATTGGAAGAAATTAATTTAAATTAATCACATTGAGGTGACAAAAGAAATCGAGTTTTTAAAGTGAAAATGTCCATTAGTTTACTAAGTTTTTATATCTAAAATAAATATAAAAATGATTTAAATAAAATAAATAGGATTAAATTATATAAAATTGATCTAATTATACTTTAAAAACTATTAAAAATATAATTTATCACTATAAATTATTTAGGAAAAAATTCATTTTTTAATTAAAATTCACTATTTTCACTATTCATGAAAAAATTAAACTTCACAGAAAAATATAAAATTTTAACCCTAATAAAATTTTGACATTATGATTTCAAAAATAATTTTTTTTTTCATTTAAAAATTTTTAAAGTATCAATTTTTTTAAAATTGGTGTGTCATTAAAAGGTGGAAAAAGTGCCTTTTGAAAAATAGAGCTTCTTATGCATAAAATTGGATTTGTTCATTTCTTATTTCTATAAAAATTATTATATAAATGATAAAAATAATATATTAAATATATAATTTATATATTTCATTGATATCATCCACTGATATAAATTAATTTAATTTATTAATATAAAATGCCTTTGGGTGTATAAAAATAGTGTTTTATAAAAAAATTTCTTTTATATTCATTTGGTTTGTATATTTATTTATAATTAATTAGTAACCAATGAATTAAGACATATATTTTTATAATTTAGTTAATCCTATTCATAACTACCAATTTATATTATTATGTTGAATAATAATATTAGTATTATATTACAGTTTGGTAAAACTATGTCTTGCATGTAATGCAAGCTATTGAAGGAATTGAGTATTGTGTGTAGAAAAGGAAAACTTAGGGTTGTGTGTATCAAAATATGATTTCAGTTTTATGTGTAGAGTAATATTAACATGGTTTTGTATATAAATAAAGCTAGAAAAAAAATTAAATTTATTCTAAAAGGAAAATATTGTAAAGTCCTAGGGAGTTACATTCTCCCCACCTTAAATAAATTGTGTCCCTACAATTCAAAATTGATCATGATAATCAATATTTTGATATTTAAAAATACTATTGTTGAGAAAAGCACATATTATAAGGTTTAATAAATTATCCTCTCAATAATAGAGAATTCAAAGTACAATGGTCATGTAACTAGGTTCCTAAGTAGGAGAACATAGGTGGGAAATAGAAATATGGACATGGAATGAAACTCTAACTATAAATTTATGATAGAGAGTGATAGAGAAGATTGATCAAAATAAAGAGAGTGATCCATAGAAGGTTAATGACTAAAATTCCATAAACCACATAGGTGTAAAAAAAGTTCATTGATATCATAAAAAATAATGATAATAGGACAACATTTTGTTTCAAGTCCTATTTTCCTAGAGTTTATGAATTCTTTCACTCTCTAATAACATTAGGAAATATACTTACTTGATACATTTGTATTTTATTAGAATAATATTATCCTTTAGTTGTTTCTTTTAACTATTTATACTTCATATATTATCACAACTTGTATCATATGTTGAATTAATACATTAAACTCTAAAACCTCACCCAGAGATCAACATAAACCATTTCATAAATGGTTAACTTTTCCAAAAGATTATAATCTAACACTTTATAAGGAAGGTCACTGAATTTTAAAAATGAACTTATCATTAGTCTTTAATCAATATGAAGTATCTCTTTAATCATCACATACTGAACATGTGAACACCTTCATCATGTATTCTCCTGAAATATGGTAATAATTTGAATTACCATGGAAAATTATTGAAAACATACAAGATTCCTTATTCCTTAAATATAACATAGATTATTTTATATATTACTTAAATAAAAAAATGGTTTAAACTACATAAATTATAGCATAAACCATATTGTCAATAAATCATTAATCAATTACTAGGTAGTTAGTAATATCCAGTTTACTTTATCCATATCAATCATCTCCTTATCCATCCATCAATATCTCAGCATAAGGATCATATGAAGGGTTATATTTCCCTCAACCATGTGTTTTAAAAATTGTTTTACTTTTTACGGATTCACTTTTCTTGGTACCATTAAGCATATGATCTCAAATCCATAATGAAATAGTAATATAGTGTAGTCCTTATGTATTTTATAATACTTATAGCCTGTATATCATTGATAACATACTCTTATAACATTATTTAATGATTCAAATATAGTATGAAATTAATCATTCCACGTAAGCTATATTAAAAACATAATCTTGAACTTGATCGCTTATATTCGTCCGAGGTGTATTATCTTGACACTTGGGGATTTTTTTTCATAGTGCCCCATCTCCTTACTATTATAACACTAAATATTAGTCTTTTTATTATTCAATTTTCATTATTTTTCTTGGTTATCCTTGTCTCTACACTTAGAATAAACTCTTAATCCTTTCAAGCACTTCCTAAGTGATTCATTCAACAATTATAACATATTATAACTATATCAACCTGGCCCTAGAAGTACTAGATTCAAAGTCTTCTATCAATTACATTGTTATTATTACACAGAATCAAATCCCAAAGGACTGATCAGTTTAGTAGTCTTGGTAAACTATATACATACATGAGTCTTGTATTAAAAATTAATAAAATTATTACAACATATTTTTTTATACTAAATAAATAACTTCGAGGATGACTTTATTCCATCAAATATATCCTCTAATATCTTTCATAATATTCTTATTTGATTCATGGGGAAAAGGAAAAATAATAAGGGTGATCTCAAATGCTTTGTAAGTGAAAATCATAGTAGAAAAAACAATGAATCAATGAGAATAGTCAATATTTAAAGATAAATAACTGAACACACATACCATGTAATCAAAAAACAGAATAGAAGTGCATAAAAATTATGAAAAGGTAATGACTGGAAACACATTCCATTAAAATAACTAGATAAGTTAAAATCAATATGGAAAGATAATAAACTGAAACACATTCTATTTAATCCATGAAATGAAATAATATGTATCCATAGATATGTCGATGCAAAATATCATGGATAATAAATAATGAATCAAAATTAAGGCAATGATTAATTATTAGACATCATGTCTCAGGAACACAAAAACTTCTACTATCAAGATCCATCCTCCAAAAATCTTAAAACTATGGATAAAAACCCATTTAATTTGTGCAAATTATTTGGCTCATGGGAACCAATCGATGCATTGAAGAGCTATATAAATTATGTGTTCCACCAATCATTGTATGTCCAAAGAATTCTTCAAACTGACTAATTGATTTAATTAATAAACAATATGACTTATCAAATATCTGTATTGAATAAAGGAAATATATTTATCAATATTTACCCAAATAATAAAATAACTATAAAATTAGATATCATATGTAAAATGTCATGTGATTTAGGTAATAATAATAACCATGATAAATTAAATTGATAATTAGGGGTAAATTCAATGTTCAATGATCATAGGAGATTGAATATTTCAATGGGAATAGAAAATGAATCAAGGAAGTGAATATGAATACTATCCTTGGCCAAATAAATAAAAAACCATCTAAAAGAAAAAATAGGATTATATCAATACAACTTATCCCAAGTGGAGTAAAAATGAGGGTTGTTGTCATTGATGATTATAAATACTACAAAACAATATCTTAAAAAAATTCTGGAAAAAATATCCTTTTATTATAAAAAACACTATCTTTGAAAATCACTTTTTAAAACATTTTATTTAAAAATTAACCTTTTAAACATGAAAAGAAAGATTCAAATTAATGACAGTGGGTAAATCCATACAAGTTATACGAGGTAAAAATAACATTCTTTTTGCATGGTTAAAGGTTAGAAAAATGCCTTATTCAGAAAGTGACAAGAATATTCATTTGAAAACATTGATAAAAGACAAAAAGGGTACAACTTTATTTACCAAATAATTTTAAAAACATTTTTGATTTTTTTAATAAAGCATGGCTTTTAGAAGAAAACATGTTCTCTGACTAAAGAGACAAATAAAGTTGGTTTTTATGAAAAACAATTTCTAAAACATTTTGAGTACTAGAGAGTGGAAAAATGGTACTATCGCTTAATAAATGTCATGAATAACCAGAGGAGAAGAAAATTGAAGGGTTTAATAGAAAATTTTCAAATAATTTCCTCTGATAGAAATTTATGTGTAAATAATCCTGAACAAAATGAGATTATAAAGTAAACCCTTGAAAATATTATATTTTTGGAATGAGAGTCAATCAATGAGTAGATTATGTGTATAAAGTGTAAATCCACATATATAAGAGGGAAACCATCAATAGATATTTAAATTAATTATAAACATGATCATATAATATTAACAATAATGAGGAAGTAATATAACCCAATGATAAGAAATTGGGTTATGAAATTCTTTTCTACTTGGTAACTTTTAACTCAAATCCCCTTATTTGAAATAATTTAAATTGAAACTTAAAATATCCTGAAGAATTATTGAATCATGATATTAAATGAAAAATTAGAATTATGTGAACCATATATAAGAAATTAGGTGCACTAAAATAAAGTTATTGTTTGAAGATAATGTTAACAGTCACAAAATTAAGTGATATTGAAAGGATAATCATTAAAAATATTCTTGAGGGGAATAATCTTTACACTTTACAAAGTGTCCCATAACACTTTGAAACTTTTGAATAATGATCTCCATGAAGTAATACCATTAAATTGAACTTATAATATAATGATAATAAATTGGTTCATGATATAACATGTCAAAGGGAAATATATAAAACATATAAAAGAAACTAGTTTCATAACAATAAATAAGTCTCAATAAAATGTAAATTGAGATGAAATCCCTTACCTTGCGTTTCCTTTAGGGTGAACATCCCTTAAATTATTATATAATAAAATTATATTAATTATATACTTTATTTATAAACCTTTTCATGTTTATTATTACTTTTATTTAACTTATTATCTTTTCGTATATAACTACTTAATCAATTAAGTTTACATGGGGTGTTTTGACTAAATTCAGTTTATGTGTCAAAAACAACTTTGGTAGGTAAACTATGGTCAAAGGGGATATTATATAACATATATAGAATAATTATCATGACATAATTATTATATTTATACATAAATTATACATTTAAAACCAATTATTAAATATGGTTATGAAAAATGAATCAACGTTACAATCATAGAGATGGTAGGTTGTACGTACACATGAGTAACATTCCCATTTTTTAATGGTCATTATGGAAAGAAGGTAAGTAACCCCATATCTTTCTATAATTATCATTATATAATAATTAAATTTTTATTTAATCTTATACACTTATATATATAATTCTTGTGATGTAAAATGAATCACATCTTGTTGAGGAGGAACTAGTCCACACGTCCACGAACGACATTATCTCTTTTTAAGTGTGTGTGAAAGGGTAATAAAGAAAATGATATATATTATATTTATAGAAATTTATTCATGTCATGAATATAATATAAAGTTTTTTATTTCACATATGTTTAATTAAGACCATCCTTTATACATTCCATGTACAGTGTGAAAGAATCACATCGCTTTCATGGGGCGGTAGTCCACACTTTCACAAACGATGTTATTGTTTTTACACAAAATGGAAAGTATAAAGATATGTGTTTTAAAAGAATTAAATAATATTAAAGGAATAAAAATATCATATTTATCATATATAAACATATTTTACATTATAATGGCCACCATGAGAGGCAGCAAAGGAAAAATGAACAATCATCATTTTGTGAGGTGGTAGTTCGCCATACACATAAACATTATATTTGTTACCCATTTGATGGAAGTGTGTGTAAGTGTATGTCAAAATATTAGAATAAAAAAATAATATTATATTTATGATATTTTTTTATATAAACCTAGAATAAGGATAATTGGATGAGTGGAGAAATGAAATAACACTAGAGAGCTTAATGAAAGATGTTACCACTTAATCAGGTAACTCCTTTTGGATTACACCAAAGGGATTCCTTGGATTGATTCCTTACCAAGGTGAGGATTCTAGGTTGAGTATAGGGATGTTTAGGAGATATTTTGGTAGATATTGGTTGATCCAAAGTTTCTTGAGAGGTGTAAGTAAGTGGGAGAAGAGGAGGCCTTTTATAGTGGGGGAGGAGTGACACTTTTGTAATATTTGACAATGGAATTCCATACACGTTTTTCACATTGAATATAGCTAAAATAATGAACCCAATTGTATAAAAGGGATTATAGGGTCAAACTATTACCATAAAATGGATTTTGGAAA
Organism: Viscum album; assembly: GCA_963277665.1. Lineage (NCBI taxonomy): Eukaryota > Viridiplantae > Streptophyta > Magnoliopsida > Santalales > Viscaceae > Viscum > Viscum album. Next base: position 499,328,798 of record OY728132.1, read on the forward strand.
AGTTTATAGGTCATTTGGACCCTTAAGATTAAGGTTTAGTCCCTTACTAAACTTAATTTTATCTTAATTATTATAATTAATTTTAATTACTTTCACTAATATTTTTTGTCAAAAACTAATTTGAACTTATCATAAATTATAAATTATTATGATTAAAAATATTAAATCCATATTTACAAATTCTAATCACATAATTTGTATAAATTATTTTAAATTTAATCTCACAGGTGGGATGACAATGCATGTTTTTAAAGTAAAAACGTCTGAAAGTTTGCTTTATTTTTATAGTCAATTTCAAAGTTAAATTGATTCCAATGAACTATATTGAATTAATTGATAATTTTTTATAGTTAAAATTTAACACCATTTAAAATTATAATTTAATAATATAAATAAATTTGATGAAAAACCAATTTTGAATTAAATTTTAGTATTTTCACTATTCATTAAAAACGAATCTTCATAGAAAAATAAAAGAAATTACCCATAAACTAATTTTTATGTTTCGATTTAAAATAGGGAGTTTATTTTGACTTATTAAATTTATAAAAGGGTCAAAAATTGAATTTAAAATATGTTTTTCATTAAAGGTGGTAAAAGTGCCTTAATAAAAATATAGGTTTTTATGTGTAATATTGAGTTCATTATTATTTTATGCCTATCGAATATATTGTATGATTATAAAAAATATTTTATTGAATAATATATATATATATATATATTACATTAATATAACTCACTAATTTTAATTAATTTAATTTATTAGGGTAAAATAGCTTTGTGAGCATAAAAATAGTTTTTTATAAAAATAATCACCTTATATTCAATCGGTTCTTATGTACATTAATTTGTAACCAATGAATTCATTTTATATTGGTGTAAACCATAATTTTTATAAGTTAGTTATTACTATTCATAACTACTAATTTAAATTCTATTTTATATCTTATTATATTAAATAATAATATTTAATAATATATTGTTTTTTGGCAAAACTCGGTCTTGCGTGTAACACAAGACATTAAAGAAAATCATTGGTGCGTGTTTCACACGCTAACTTAGTGTCACATGAATTTCAAGATATAAATTATATTTAATTTATTTAAAATATTAAATTGGTTATAAATACTTGGGATATTATTTTCCCTTATGAGCTTGGTATCTCGTCTCATACACGCTATCAAATATAAGGTTCGTACTTTAGATTTTCAGGGTGTTACATTCTACCCACTCATGCTATTGAAATTTAAACTCAATCATGGTAATAGATTATTTGATACTTCCTATGTTGAAATCCCACATCGTGATAAGGGTTTATAAAACATCCTCTAGGAAAAAGATAACGGGAAGTACAAAGGTCACATGTACTACCATTTAACTAGGTATCTAAGTCGGAGAACATTAGTGGAAAGTGAAAATACGTACTTAGAGGAAAAACATAAATATTTAAAGGGAGTAAATTAGGTCATCAATAACAAAGAATTAAATGATCAATAGAATGTTGATGGCCTCAAAGCCACAAATTTTTGATGATTTAAGAGACCATCAGTTCAATATAATATAAGGTATTAGTAAAACATTTTATTTTGAAGTCATTTTCCTAATGTTGTGTAATTATTTTAAAAACCAATAATATAAGTAAAAATTATTACCTGATAGGTTTAAATTTCATATGAAAAATAATAACTTTTGGTTTTACTTTACTCAGGTTCTAATTCATCCCTTTACTCCTATAAATTATTTACTAATAATGAATTTTTTTTATGCTTGAAGCACTAAAATAAACTTTTAAAAGATTGTAAGGACTATAAAAGAGTGAAAAGTATAACTATTTGTCCTTAAATATATTCAAAAACCAATATGGTTAATATATTAATCTCTAATCCTAAAAAGTGATACTATTGGTTCATCATTAACATTTATTCATCAAATTGTTTACCTAAAAAGAATGAAAAATTAACCAGGACATTATGTAGGTCAGTGGTTGGCATAAAACCCTTATCATCCTCTGTTCATGGGTTCAAGACCCTCAACATTTATTAAATTGATAGGTTTTCACCTGACATATAGTTTTTGCTTTTCTAAAACCATATTAATATAGTTTCCAAAATAAATCTAATGGACATCCTTGAAATTTAATCATTAAATAGACTCTTAACTAAGGTTTTCAATAAAACAATTTTTTATAAAGTATTATTATATTATTTGACTATTTGTATAATGTCATTACTGATCATATAAACACTAAAGGTTATCAATACATTTAAAGTTACATATATATAAATGTAAAGTCATTATTCCTAAAATAACATTTTCCTCTAAAACATATACTTCTAAAATCAAGCATATTTCTTAGACATTTTATGATTCTTATTTCCAAAATACCACTAGTAAAATATTTCTACAATTTAATTATTGAATCCAAAAAATACTTCCTCAAAGTTGGTCATTTATTTGTCAAAGGTTTAACCATAATATCATTTTTTTCATTTCTAAATAATTGCACCTTATTTTCAAATCTAAAACACCTTAGGTTTTACCTTGATCATTTTTTATTATACATTCAATTTATTCATATTTTTTTTGTAAAGAAAATGTGTATTATCCTAAGAATATCCCATAGGAGAGTCAAACTAGGTGTGTAGTAAGACCTATTTTCATGTACCAGGTTATCCTGAGTCAGGCTCGAAACACCTTGTTAGAGTTATTACTCCTAGGTATATCTGTGCCAGAACCACATCTACTTCTAGTATCCAGACAAGGATGTATTTCTAGAAAGACCCACATAATCTCTACCTTACCAAAATTACAGGATGCTATTCTCCAATTACACTCAAATTCTACCTTTGGGTTATGTTTTATAACCTATGATTTTATAAATCTAATTCCCAAGGTTGCTACTAAACTTCCTTTGATACCAACTGTAAATACCTGACCCCAAATGGCTCGAAGTCAGTGTCTTACATCAATTACATTGGTATGATTACAAGGAATTAAATCCTAAAGGACTGATTGGTTTAGTATTCTTGGTAAACTGTATACATACATGAGTTTTGTATTACAAATTAATACAATTTTTAGAACATAATTGTTTTTCTACTAAATAAATAAATTCGAGAATAAATTTATTCCATCTATTATATCCCTGCATATTTTTCATAATACATTTCTTGGATTCCTTGGGAAGGGAAACATAATAAGGGTAAGTTGAAATGCTCACTAAGGGAAAAATATTGTGGAAAAACTAATGATTCAATGATAAAAAGTCAATATGGAAAGGTAAATAATTGGACACATATTCCATGAAATCAATAATCTGAATAGAAGTACATAAAAAATATGGAAAGGTAATAATTGGAAACACATGCCATTCAAATAACTACATAAGGAAAAATTAACATGGAAAGGTAAGAAACTGAAACACATACCATTTAATCAATGAAATGAAATGAAATGATATGTATCTATAGATATGTCGACACAAAATATCATGGATAATAAATAGTGAAGCAAAATGAAGGCAATTATTAATTATTAGATGCAATTTCTCAGGAACATGAAAACATCTACTATCAAGATCTATCATTTGGACAGTTTAAAACTACAGATAAAGACCCATTTAATATTCAAAACTTATTTGTCTCATGAGAACCTATCGATGCATCAATGAGCTATATAAATTCTATGCTCTACCTATCATTGAATGTAGAAATCATTCTTCATATCTACTGATCAATTTAATTAATAAAAAATATGCCTTATCAAATAATTGTATTGAATAAAGGATATAGATTTATCAATATTTCCACAAATAATGAAATAACTGTCAAAGTGGACACTATATGTAAAATGATATATGTTTTAGGAAATATTAATATCCATGATAAATGAAATGGATAATTAAGGGAAAATTTAGTGTTGAATAATAATAGGAAATTGAATATTTCAAGGGTACTAAAAAATAAATCAAGGAAGTGAATATGAATATTATCCTCAGAAAAATAAATCAAAAACCATCGATAGGAACAAATATAATGGTATCAATACAACATGTCCTGAGTGGAGTAAAAACAAGGGTTATCATCATTTGATGAATAGAAATACTATAAAATGATTTTTTAAAAACATTATTGGGAAAAATATCCTTTTATTATGAAAAAAATTTTATTTGAAATTCACTTTTGAAAATATTTTATTTAAAAATTAACCTTTTAAACATTAAAAGGAAGATTCAAAAAAATTGAGGGTAAATCTATACAATCCATAGGAGGTAAAAATAATATTCATTTTTCATGGTTAAAGGTTAGAAAAATGTATTGTTCATAAAGTGACAAGATGATTCCTTTCAAAACATTAGTAAAAGAAAAAAAGGGTAAAAATGTATTTACCAAATAATTTTAAGTTTTTTATTTTTTTAATAAAGCACAATTTTTAGAATAAAACATGTTCTCTAAATAAGAGAGAAATAAATTCAAGTTTTCTAAAAAACGTTTTCTAAAACATTTTGAGTATCAAAGAGTGGAAAAAATGGCACTATCACTCAATAAATGTCATGAATAACCAGAGGAGAATAAAACTAAAGGGTTTAATAGATAGTGATAAAATAATTTCCTCTAATATATATTTAATTCTAAAAAATCCTAAACAAAATGATATTAAAAAGCAAACCCTTGAAAATATTATAATTTTGGATTGAGAATCAATCAATGAGTAGATTAGGTGTATCAACTGTAAATCCACATATATAAGGGGAAATAAATCAATAGATAGTCAAATTTATTATACACATGATCATAGAATATTAAGAAGAATGAGTAAGTAATATAACCCAATGAAAATAAATTGGTTTATGAAATTATTTTCCACTTGGTAACTTTTAACTCAAACCCCCTCAGATGAAATAATTCAGATTGAAACTAAAAATATCATGAAAAATGATTATATCATGATATTATATGAAATATTTGTAGCACGTGCACTATATATAAGAAATTAGGTGCATAAAAATAAATTTATTTTTTCAGGATATTTTTAACAATCACAAAAGGAAGTGAGATTAAAGAGATAATCATTAAAAATATTCTTAAGAAGAATAATCTTTAAACATTATAAAGTGTCCCATACTAGTTTGAAACATTTCAATAATAATCGCCTTGAAGTAATAACATTAAATTAAACTTATAATGTCATGATAATAAATAGGATCAAGATATAAAATTTCAAAGTACAATATATACACCATATATAAGAAAATAGGTGCATAACAACAAATAAGTCTCAATGGAATGTAAATTGAGATAAAATACCTTGCATTGTGTTTCCTTTATGGTGAAAATACTTTAACTTCCTGTATAATAAAATTATTTTAATTATCTAATTTCTTAATAACCTTTTTCATGTTTTTCATTACTTTTATTTAACTTATTACCGTGTTGTATAAAACTACTTAATCAATTAAGTTTACATCTGGTGTTTTGACCAAATTCAGTTTATGTGTCAAAAAAAATTTAGTAGGTCAACTATGGTCAAAGGGGTTATTATATAAAATATAAATAATAATAATAATGACATAATTATTATATTTAAACATAAATTATACTTTTAAAACTAATAATTAAATATGGTTATAGAAAATGATTCAACATTACAATCATGGAGACAGTAGATCATACGTACGCATAAGTAACGTTCCTATTTTTTAATGATTGTTATAGAAAGAAGGTATGTAACCCCATATATTTCTATAATGATAATTATATCATTAATACCATGTTATTTAATCATATATAATTATATATGTAATTCTTGTTATGTAAAAGGAATCACATTGTGTCGAGGAGGCATTAGTCCACACGTCCATGAACGACGTTATCACTTTTTATGTATGTGTGAAAGTGTAATAAAGAAAATGATATATATTATATTTATAGAAATATAATTATTTAATGAATATAATATAGAGGTTTTTAATGTCACATATGTTTAATTAAAACCATCCTTTATACATTCTATGTATAGTGTGAATGAAACACATTGCTTTGAGGGGGTGGTAGTCCACACTTCCACAAATGATGTTATCATTTTTATAAAAAATAGAAAGTATAAAGATATGAGTTGTAAAATAATTATATAAGCTTAAAGGAACAATAAATATCATATATATTATATATAAACATAGTGTCCATCAAAATGGCCACTATGATATGTGGTAAAGAAAATATGAACAATCATCATTTTGTGAGGCGACTGTTCGCCGTATAGGTGAATAGTATGTTTGTTACCCATTAGATGGAAGTGTGCATGAGTCTGTATTGAATGATTAGAATAAAATAATACTAGTGTATTGAGGATACTGTTTTTGTTATATAAACATGGAATAAGTATAATTGTAGGAGTGGATAAAGTAAATAACATGAGAGAGCTTAAGGAAAGAGGTTACCTCTTAATCGGGTAACTCCTTTTCATTTGTACCAAAGGGATTCCTTAGATTTCTTACTTCCCAAGGTGAGGATTATAGGTTTAGGGGAAGAATTTTTAGGAGCTATTTTTTTGATCTTGGTTGAGCCAAAGTGTCCTGATAGGTGTGAGAAAGTGGGATAAGAGGAGGCCTTTTATAGTGGAGGTGGAGTGACACTCTTGTAATATTTTTACAAAGGAATTCCATTCATGTTTTTTCACATTGAAATTGTCTCCGATAATGGAACCAATTTTTTACAAGGGATGATAGTTTCAAAATATTTCCAAAAAATGGATTTTTTACAAGTTTCTAGTTCATTTTGACCCTTAAGATCAAGGTTTATCCCCTTATTAAGTTTAATTTTACCTTAATCATTACAATTAATTTTAATTATTTTAATTAATATTTTTTTTATCAAAAAAAGGTTGAAATTATTAGAAATTAGAAATTATTATAATTAAAAACATATAATCCATTTTCCAATTTCAAATCACACAAGTGAAAGAAATTAACTAAAATTTAATCCCGTAGACAGGACGATAATACAGATTTTTAAAGTAAAAACATCCAAAATTTTGCTATGTTTTTACTATCAATTTCAAAGTTAAATAGATTATAATAGCCTAAATTAGATTAATTTATAAAATTTTAATATAATTAAAATTTAAAACCAATTATATGTTTAATTTAACCTTGTAAATAAATTAGATGAAAAACCTGTTTTGAATGAAATTTTAGTATTTTTTTACTATTCATTAAAAAATGAATCATCACAGAAAAATAAAAACAATTAACCCTAAAATATTTTTTATATTTCACTTTAAAATATAGATTTTATTTTGACATATTAAAATTATAAAAGTTTCAATTTTTTTAAAAATAGATTCTCTATTAAAAGGCGGTAAAAGCGCCTTAATAAAAATATAGATTTTTATGTGTAATATTGAGTTCATTCTTATCTTATGTCTATCGAATCTGTTGGATTGTTATAAAAATATTTTATTAAATATAATAAATATATATATAATACATTTATATTAATCAATAATTTTAATTAATTTAATTTATTAGTGTAAAATATCTTTGTGAGCATAAAAATAGTTTTCTATAAAAATACTAACTTTAATTTCAATTGGTTATTATGTTCGTTAATTTTTAACCATTGAATTCATTTTATATTGGTGTAGACCATAATTTTTATAAGTTAGTTATTATTATTCACAACTATTAATTTAAAAGCTAGTTTATATCTTATTAAATAAATAATAATATTTAATAATATATTGTTTTTGGGAAAACTCATTCTTGCGTGTAACGCAAGCCATTGAAGAAACTAATTATTGCATGTTTCACACGCTAACTCAGTGGCAATGAATTATAAGATATAAATTATATTGAGTGTATTTAAAATATTAAATATTTTATAAATAATTGGGCTATTATATTCTCTTATGAGCTTGGTGTCACATGTTATACATGCTATCAAATACAAGGCTCCTACTTTTGATTTTCTGGGTGTTACAAGAAAATCCTACTTTCCATTCTTCCCTTTACCCATAATTTTCCCAACTGCTATCTTATTATCATGCCTCCCTCTGAAACTATAATACTTAGACATCTCTTTCTATATCTCGTTATCACATGATAATGTGTCTTCAAATTATGAGAATTCTTGGGAGGGTATTTCCCTTTAAAATATTGTCTTAAGACCATAAGAGCTATGATCATTCTAACTCTTTAGATCACATACATTTATAAGGATCACATTTATTCCACCAGGTTCCATTTTTAAATGATTACATATACTAGATTAGATCATATCATTATGAATCATAATGTATAACCCCAAAACTAGTGGAATATTTAATCATAAATTGGAAAATTTATGCATATCTAACCTCATAATCATAAACCTGGTTCCTTTAGGATGTCCTTATATACTTATCATAAAATTACATCATAGGGTTATGTTCTCTAATCTATGTTTTTCTAAATATATCTTCTATGGTTTCTACTAATGTTCCTTTAATACCAACTATAATGCCCCATAATTTGAATCCCAAAGTCAGTGCCTTACTTTATTACATTGGCATGATTACAAAGAATAACATCTTGAAGGATCGATAAGTTTATCAATTTCGGAAAACCATATTACATACATGGTACCTATTTTACATTGGGGATATAAAATGAAATATAATACATAATAAAAGATGATAAATTGAAACCTTGAAACTAATTCCTAGAATTTATCTTCATATCTCAGGGAAAGGAAACAAAATAAGGGTGAGCTCAAATGATCATTTAGGGTAATTATATTACAAAAAATAATGAATCAATAAACATAATCAATATAGAAATGTAAATTAATGAACACACATTCTATATAAATAATAAACTAAGAATGAAATGTATTCCTAGATTTTGTCATAGTGAAAATAATCTAGATAATAATAACTATAATGAATGAAATAATTAATTATTGGAAATCATTTATCTGGAAAAGGAAACACTCCAAGACCTTTTCTCAAGATAGTTTAAGTATATGTGTATAAACCCGTCTGATTCTGCTTTGAAACAAACTCAAAGGGTTTGTCGCCAACTAATTTCATCTCATGAGACTACTGATGCATCGAGGGGATTTATTTAAATAGTACCCAACCCATTTCATTATTTTCCAATTAATTCCTTATATATTGAATAATTTATTTAATTCATAAATAATACGCCTTATCAAATATCTTTATTAAGTAAAAGATACGAATTTATCAATATTTCCCCAATTAATCAAATAAAAATAAAATTAAACACCATATGTAAAAATGGAATATGGTTTAGAAAATATTCATATACATCATAAAATAATATGGATATTTAATAGGAATTTAATTTTAATGAAAAATTATTACAATAATGTGATTTTTTCAAAATAAAGTCCACAATCACAAAAGAAAGTGAGATTCCAAAGATAATATGTACTACTTAGTAATTTTCAATTCAAAAACCTTTAGATGAGACAATTCATTGTAAAAATTTAAATACCACGAATATATAATGATTCATGATATAATATATCAAAAGGGGAACTACATAAACCACAAAAAATAATTAATTGGTGAATATGATATTTTTTCACATAGATGTAAAAAGTGAGATAAAAACCCCTTACCTTGAGTCCGAATTGTCATGTGTGTTTCTATATTATTGAATAATTAACTTATGTTAATTATTTAATTTTTTATAAACTTTTTAAATTTTATTATTAATTTTATTTTTCATATTAAAATTTTATATACAATTAGTTAATCAATTAAATTTAGGTCACATGTTTTGAACATATTCAGTTTATGTCACAAAAATGACATTGGTAGGTAGAATATGGTCAAATGGGTAATTATTTAAACATATATAGAATAATAATCAATAAATAATTATGATATTTATACATAAAATTATACTTTTAAAACCAATCATGGAATTTTGTTATGAAAAATGAACTAACGTTACGATCATGGAGAAAATTGGTCGTACGTATGCTTGAGTAACATTTCCATTTTCAATGATCATTATAAAAAGAAGGAAAGTAAATTTTATCTTTCCATAATGAAAATTATATCTTAAATACCATATTATTTAATCATATATTCTTGTATATAGAATTATAGTGATGCAAAATGAATCATATTGCTTCGGGGAGGCAGTAATCCACATGTCCATGAATGACATTATCACTTTTTATGTATGTGAAAGTGTAATAATGAGAATGATATGTTATATTATCAGAAAAATAATTATGTAATTAATATAATAATAATTTAATTTATATAATATATTTATACATTATATATGTATTTATATTAATCCATAATATTTAGTGATAGGAAATAGAATACACCGTTCATGGGGACGATAGGCCGTACATATGCATGAACACTATTTATATTTTCTTATCGTGTTAAAAGAAAGACAAGTAAATGATATATATGTATATTATATTTCCAGTATCATTTTTATGTCATATATATCATATATTTTTATTAAAAAAATCTTTAATACATTCCATGTAAATCATGAACAAATTACATTGCTTTGAGGAGGCGGTAGTCCACACATCCATAAACGATGTTATCATATTCTCACAAAATGGAAAGAATGAAATTATGTGTTATATAATAATTATATAAGAATAAATACATAAAAAACATCATATATATTATATAAAAATATCAAATCCATAATTATTTCCAACCTTGAAAGGTTGTAAAGGAGGAACAAATGACATCAGTTTTCCAGGCAGTAGTCCGCCATACACATGAATGATGATTGTGTATCCCATTTGATGGAAGTGTATGAATATACTGATTTTACCCTTAACATAACAAAATATAAGTATATTTAATATAATTATGTTATTATATATGCTTTATATAATAATAATTGAATTTATGGAGAATGAAATAAAACAAAAGAGCTCGTTGAAGAACATTGCCTCTTTTTTGGGTAACTCCTTTTGGTTTATACCAAAATCCTTCCTCATTTTTCCTTAAGACAAAAGTGAGGATTCTATGATGAGGTAAAGGATTTTGGGAATTTATTTATAAATGTTTTTCCAAAGTAAAGTGGTTTTAGAGGTGTGAATATGGGGGATAGGTGGTGACCTTTTATAAGTGAGAGAAATGACACTCTTGGCATTTTGGAAAAGAATTGTGTGCTTCCCACATTTTTACCTACCAAGAGGCTAAAATAGCACAAAATATTAGATAAAAGGTTGGGTAAGGTATAAATATTTCCATAAAATAGGGTTTGGAAAAGTTTAGGGTCATTTTGTCACATTACACTCTAAGTTTAATCATTAAGTAAACAAATTATTACCTTAATCACTATAATTAATTTTGATTTCTTTCACTAATATTTTTGGTAAAAAACTAAGTTGACCATATTATAAATTATAAATTATTCTAATTCTAAATTTTTAATCCATTTTTTTGAATTATAATTACGTAAGTGGCATAAATTAATTTAAAATTAATCCCGCATAAGTGATGGAAAACCATATATTTAAAGAGAAAATATCCAAAAGTTTACTATGTTTTTATATCTAAAATAAATATAAAAATAACTAAAATGATATAAATTGTATTAAATGATATAAAATTTATCTAATTATAATTTAAAAACAATTAAAAATATAATTTATCTCTATAAATTATTTAGGTGAAAAATCAATTTTTAAATAAAATTCAGTATTTTTCACTATTCATCAAAAAATGAAACTTTATAGAAAAATACCAAAATTTCACCATATGATAATTTTGACATATATATTTCAAAAATTAACTTTACTTTTTCATATAAAATTTATAAAAGTTCCAAAATTTATTTTTAAAATAGGTGTTCCATTAAAAGGCTACAAAACTGCCTTTAGAAAAATATATATTTTTATACATTAAATTGGATTTATTCTTATATTATACCTATAAAACCTATTGAGTGAATGTAAAAAATAATTGATTGAATATATAATATATATTTTATTAATATCATTCATTAATATCATTCATTAATATCATTCATTAATATCAATTAATTTCTTTTATTAAGACAAAACACCTTTTGGTGCATAAAAAAGTTTTTTTTATAAAAACATATCTTTTATATTCAATTGGTTTTTATATTAATTTATAACTAGTTTGTAACCAATGAATTCCAACATATATTTTCAAAAGTTCATTAATCATATTCATAACCTCAAATTTTATTATAAAGTTATATGTTATTATATTAAATAATAATATTAATTATAGATTTGTAGTTTTGTAAAACTAGGTTTTGTTTGTAACAAAAGATATCAAAGGAACTCAGTATTATGTGTAACACAAGAAAACTTAGTGTTGCATGTATAAAAAGCTAATATTAGCTTTGTGTGTAGTGTAATATTAACTTGATGTTGTATATAAAGAAAGCTTGAAACAAAATTGAATTTATTCTAAAAGGAAAATATTGCAAAGTCTTTGGGTGTTACATTCTATATTGACCAAACCCTACCAAATTCTATTCTAAACTTACATAATTATGAATTAGATATTATTTTGATCTTAAAAGACCATTCCAAGGGTCTTTAAGAAGGAATATAAACAAGGCCTACTGAAGAAGAGGTAATAATCTTACCCAACCACATTCAATTTATTTCTTATTATACCTCCTCTAAATAAATGGTATCCATTATAAAATAATAAATTTATTATTTTGAATATACTTAAGTATTATTATGATGATAGAATGACCATAATCCACCTTCTTTTCATCTGCTGAAAAATTATAATGTTTCTTTTTCATATTTGTGGACTAACAACTTCAAAAAGTGATGTGATTAACTTTTCATTTTCAGTTTACATGGATGGTAATATAAAAATAATCATATAAAGTTAAATAATTATTTACCTTTATTTTATTACATCCATAAAAAATGAAAACATCATTCATGCGTACGTATAATCTACTATCTCTATGAACATTTTAATTCACTTATATACCTTTTATAGATGAATCTCTCTCTATATAAGGAATATATAGAACATTTATATCATGGTTAAAATTATAGATATTATGGAACAATAATCAATGTATATGATCAAAACTATAGAATTGTAAATTCTATGAAAAATGAAATAGTTATCACCTAGAAATGATGATTTTAATAAAGAATTATTAAATAATGGGTATTGAAATATTAGAAGTGGATCATATATAATATTATAAGTATGTAAATTATTCTGGTATAGAATTATAATAAATTTAAATTTATTATATGGGAGGTTAAATCACTTTGGAAGCAAGTGGAACATGAGGTAAGGGTTTCCCGTATCACTTTTATTTCTATGAAAAAAATTCCATATTCACCACTTACTTATTTTATGAGATGTATATATTGTTAATGGATAATTTTTATGATTATTATCAAGAAAATTATAGGTATTTTAACATGAATATAAGGTTCTCTCTTTCCTGATGTTTTGATTTGAAAGTTAATAAAGTGGTAAGGGTTTTATGTTATAATGTCATTATTTTTCTAAATTTTTTATGATGAAGTTTATGATGATTAACTTTTATGATCCACATCTCAAAAAATTAATTAATTTTATTCCAATATAATATTTCAAGAGATTTCATGTTTACTATTCATTTTTTCTCTTTTATGTAATCAAGATATTGAATGAACTTTTTAAAGGAAAATCGACTTTATTTATCTCTTAGGTTGAAAATAAATTTTCTTCCATGTCTATATTTTAAATGCTTTCAAGAATGTTTTTTAATATTATACTATGATTTTTAAATTAATTTTTACCCATGATTTATTTTTTACAAAATAGTTTAAAATTTAATCTTCTTTTTGTTTTCTGAATGAGTTACTTTTGACCTTTTACTGAAAATGTGAAAGGAATCTTTGTTTTAACATACACAACATGAAAATAATCTCACTCTATCATAACTTCTCAATGTTTTGAATATTTATTTACAATTTTCCATTTTATTTTCAAATAAAATGTTTTCTATAATATTTTGGATATTTTTATATTTTAAATAATTTTTGTCAACATGAAAAGTGTGTTTTCCTCAAGAGATATTCCAAGTAATCTTTTAAAGGAAATTTTCATCAGTGATAATACCCTTTGATGTTACTTATACTTTACTAGGGATATGATTCAATGATAACTTACTTATTATTTATATGGATAGTTTATAGTGATGATATATTTATGAAACCCATTTATTTTCTACAGGGTATGTTTTGATTAAATTATAAAATGTCTATGAAACTTGTTTCTTTTTCATGAGTTATTATATGATGAGTGTTTTATGATATTTTTGGACACATATGTATGATTTTAATTATGTGATGGGTGGTACCATAATTATATATCCTTCTAATTCATTGAGAAGAGATAGATAATGGGGAGAGAACCACGTTTAATAAGGGATTTGTGTACAATGATAGTCTTGGAAGTGAACCTTCACTAAGGATAAGATAGAATAAAAAGTGAACCAAATACACTATTATAGTATTGGAAGTGATACTTAACTAAGGAAATTATTTTATATGATTTTTTTCATGACAAAAACTTATTTCTTATGACAATGTTATACTCTCATGGCTCATGTTATTTAATTTCTGTATGATTCATGTCTTATGAGATACTAATATTTATTCCATGATTCATGATTATGATATATGATATTATGGTTATATTTTTCAAATGTTAATCTCATGTTATCATACCATTATTCTCAAGTTATACTTAAGTGATCATTGATATCTCCCTTTCTTTCCCTTACTGATCATCTGAGCCCACCCTTTCTTATGTTTCCCTTCTCCAAGATATGAGGAAGTATTTTAAGTATGATATGTTTAATAAAGATGATAATTGTGAATAAATAATTGGGAAATGATACAGATATCTCATGAATGAGTTTTTTATATATCTAATATTCCAAATACACTAATCCTTTACAGTTATAGCATTAATCATAATGCAATGTAATGAATATTCATATATAATGATGTAATATTGGGAGCATTGACATGTGGATAATTCATTATATATAGAAATAGTTGAATATTTAATTTAGACTATGTAAATATATTACTAAGCACATAATATTATGAGGTAACACACTATATATTAAAAAAACTATAACATTAATATTGAAGTCTCTTTTTTTTAATGTTTGAAGGGATTTAACTTCTTTATCCAGTATCCAAATCCCCTCATTATCATCCCCTATAACATAGAATTCACAATATGTGTTTGAACCACAAAAAAATTATTATTATGTCCCAATGAAAGGGATATCCACAATGAAATTTTCACATGACCTTTCAGTGGTTTTAGTCAAAAATAAAAAAATAACCAATTTCTATTCATAGGATCTGAGACATAAAATTCTTATACTACCAATAATTCCATTATGAATAGTTTATCTATGTACCCTTCCTTACTGAAATTCACTTTCATGAATTCCAATTCATTGATTTTAACTTCACTCATATTATCAACTATATTCATCAAAAAATAAACACTTGGAATGTTTTAAAATCTAAATCAAATATTTGTTCAATGGTGTAAAAGTATGAAATATTCACGTAAATTATATTTCTATCCTTGGTACTAGATACATGCACCACTTTTTCCATAAGATTAACTAAACTATTTTTCATCTTACTATGTTTATCCTATTAATTTGTATAGAATATATAACTATTAATTATATATCCATTATAAGATAATACATTCATTTTTAGTCCTCTATATAGTTATAGAATTCATTCTAAAACTAAATTTTGAATTTTAGATATCTCCTTCAAAATATGGTATTTAAATCATTCAATTAACTATCGATTATGTGTATTTGATATCCAACTTCTAGACCTTGATTAATTCAAATATCGAAGAATTATATTATAGGTTCAATATAAGTTGAAAACTCTAAACTGTTATATAACACATAAAGGTAATCCTGATCTTACTCTGTAATAGAAATTGAGAGAGCATATATTCTAGAAATTCATTCACCCGCAAGGTTTCTGTTGTGATAAGATTTTGGGAGACCAATGCTATCTACATCAAATAGGCCATCAATATAAAATTCAATAAATTCCTCAACAATATATCACTCTAAAATACAATATTCTAACTAACTTTGATTTTTTTTCATACCCTTTTGAAATATTCATATACTTTTCAATGGGATATATCCATCTATAATATATATGACCACATAGTTAGATCTATCTAACTATTTAAACTATTAATTAAATCATCATATCAAATAATTACGATGGGAAGAACATCTATAATTCACTTATTATGATAGAAATTTCATTTTTTATAGTTGAAAACTTTCTCATTTATATAAATTTACTATATATATATTTTAAAAATAAACAAAGCTTGGTTAATATGTGTTGGAAATTTTTAGGAAAAATGAAACATAAAGTTATAGGAATTAAATCTTGTATCAAAACATGGAAGTCATGTGATTTTATCCCCATTAAAATTAAGTAAATTATTGACACAATATTATTGATATTTTATGAATACCCCTCTATATCCTTTATATCAATCAAGAATTTGAAAAACTAATATATTTATTTCTTGTAAAGAGTTTAAGCTACTAGAGGAATAAAATTACACATTTAAACCTTCACTGGTGCCAACTCTTCCCTCATCTCATTTTCAATCATGTAGAACCTAGAATTAATTCTATACTTTGTATTCTAGGTGAATTTCATAATGTTATAATAACACTATCATATACATATTTTTCTACATACATGGAATCAAGAAAACGTATGATGTACAAAATATTCTAGTAAAGTGATTCAAAATAACCGATCACTATTTTAAATTAGTTTTTATATGGTTTTTCACAAAATGTTTACAAAAAATGGTGAACATTAATTTAATTTCTCAAACCATTGGCAATATATTAGTGGATATGGTGTTGTACCTTATTTTGGATTTCCATTAAATTATTTAATCCAGTAGCAGTAGATATGTCATCAAGGTAAAAATTTTCAATGTCCTTGAAACACTATCTTTGATGAATGATTCAACCTAATCGAGTGTGCACCTTTTTCAAAAATGGGACACTCTATCATTACTTTAATTCTATATCCTAAAAAATTTCCATAAGTAGAAAATTCATTTATCATATCAAACAATATGACTCTCAATGTGAAATCATAATTTTTATTGGAACCAAACAACATAACACCTGAATAACACATTAGTTTCATATATTTAATTAATGGATCCAAATAAACATCAATATTATTGCCTTGTTTTTTTAGTCCTGATATAAGTTGAGACACCATAATGTATTTTTTCTTAATGCATAACCATGATTGAAATTTATATTTTACCAACATAACTTTCGATGTACCATAAGTGATAATTTTCACACCAAAAGGATTCATTCTATATATATATATATATAGAACAAAACATGTGTTCATCGACTCTTTTGAAATTTCTGGATACTCATCATCAATTTACTTTCACCAAGGAGAGTTTATTGGATGATGACGTTTTTTATCTTGGAATCCTACATTTGTGTGCCATGTTAATTTCTATATAGTCTCCTCACTTCTGTATAAGTTCCTAAACCTTGGAATTATTGGAAAATATTATAAAACTTTTAAAGGTATTGATTCATATTTCTTGTATTGAGACACACAATTATTAGGTAATTTTTAAGTGATTCATATTACTTTTAAAACAATATATAGTCATTTGTGCATACATATATTCTTTTAGATATCATACCCATTTATAATAACATTCATTTAGTACAATATTTTTGGAAATAAATCTCATTATACTTTGGTATCATATCATTAAATAGAGAAATTAGTTCATTAAAATGGTGTCACTCCACCCATTGAAAATTTTAAATTATATAGATTTATTATGGATGTAAATGTTGTATATGAAAGGTTCTGGGGCCTGCAGCGGAAGACGATGGGCTGGGGAGTTTACAATTTTTACCAGCGGATCAATGATACTTGTCGACACTGATGATCTGAGCCCTGGAGAGGTCTGAGGATCTCCCATAAATTATTAAGAGCAGAGAATTAAAATGAAAACATACCCATTTCAAATATGAAGCTTCGGTCGACTGTAACTAGTCGATGCCAATCGTCGCTTAAAGTATCTAAAGCAGGAACCCTCTAAATCATCCACACATGCTTCAAAAACCTGCAGGAGCATCGATCGTAGAATTTAGGGTGCTAGTGTAGAAATTTGATGGCCATTTCGACGTCCCAATGATTACCACATCGATATGCCTTCGATGCTAAAGATAGATCTTGATATGAGCTTCTTGGATCAGGATCTTCTCTTTATAGAGAGCGGGAGGAGAGAGAGGCTCTTGATTTCACTTCATGGAATGAATTAATAGTAAATTGCACACCAAGGGAGAGATCCTCCTCTCTTATTTATAGTGGAATTGATAAAATACCTGATTGGGTTCCCCTGCCCCTGTTTATTTCAACGTCCACTAAATAAATAATTTCGACAAACTAAACTACGCCAAAACTATTTATTATTTTATCACATAATTTTAATATATATATAATATATTATATGATAAAACTCGAGCCATTTGACTCGACTCGCTGTCCCAATTATTAATAAACGAAGATTAAATATTAAAATAATATTCGTTCAATTAATATTTTCTTGTATTTACTAAACTCATAAATAAATTAAATAAATTCAATCCCAAATATTCATAACTTGAATATTAATTAATTTATTTAATTCTTC
The DNA here is from genome assembly GCA_963277665.1 of Viscum album. NCBI lineage: Eukaryota > Viridiplantae > Streptophyta > Magnoliopsida > Santalales > Viscaceae > Viscum > Viscum album. The sequence goes on from OY728132.1 coordinate 499,347,584, forward strand.
TGGTGATCGATAACTTGGATAGCACTCGGACCCCATGGTGAGGGACACTATGTCCACATGCCTATTCAACTGAATAGGGCAGATTCTAGAATACGCTATTGTGTGTGATCCTCTAGGACCTTATCTCAATAGTAGTGAATAAATACACAGACCAAGAGTGGAGTCTAGCAACCCATCATGGCCCCTTAAAAGATAAGGATATTCATAGCAATGACTAACATCCTACAAACACTGACTGTGCACTATAATCTCTTTGTCATTAAATATCTCATAAAGTTGGATGCACACTTGTGCCATCATCCTTTTCTTCCTTTATTATTTTTTGACCTTACCAGATGGATTTACCTTTTTACTACTTTGTCCACAGACTTATGAAGGCATCACCATCCCGATCAACCATTCCTAAGATATACAACTTCCTAAACATGGAAGCGACAAATCCTTTCTTGACCATTCAACCAATTTCATATCACCAACGACGCACTTAACACATGCTACCTCTCCACGATTTCAATACCATAGTTTTTTCCTTGAATCAAAGTATATAATCAAATGATACACATTAGTAATGGTCTCAAGTTAGGAGACCAATACACATGTCTATAGATAAGAACAACCAATGACACCCAAAAAATGTGGTGTTTCTATTGGCTGGTATGTCCTTATGATCTCACAACTAGAGATCACCAAGTGCGAACTTCATGAGAAGAAGTCTCAATGCTTATGATCCCGCAACACCTGATAGTCAGATATGTACTGTGTCTAGTTAGTAAGATGTATCTAGATTATAGAACATATATTTAAGATTAATTTCATAGTATCCTGAGATTATCATTATAGTCTGATATCTACTATAACCTCTTAACACGATAATTACATTACCATTATTATAGTGGACGCAGAAAATTATACACTATAATGGTAAGATGACATCATGTATAACTAACTATACACATGATATGGTAATCAAATGGTACTACATAGTTGGGTCTAGGAACCCAATATTTCAACACTCCCACTTTCACTAGAGGAAAATTTCTAACCAAACTTGTTAGCTACACACAAGATAAAAATCATGCTTCTACTGAGTTATGGATTTAACTACTGGGCCTGCCACATTTTCGCTGTGCGGCATATCTGTTTTATGCGACCTCATCTCCTTGAGTAAAAAATATCAAGATAAGGTATCCTCGATTATATCACTTTTTTCTATTGTCATAACTTAACAACTTGGATAGAAAGAATATCATAATTTATATTATGAAAATACTTTTCTTACTAGATTAAAATCCATGAACTGGGATAAATCATTGAATTTAACTACTTCTTAGTTTCCTTAGATGCTGCAACATACTCGGTATTTGTAGGTATGGATACCACTAGCTTTTATGAGCTTGAATCACTCATCACCTTTTCCTAATTGCGATTTTAGATAATATTGTTCTAAGGTTTACTAGTTTGGGTCCCACCATAACTAGTATTCCTTATTCTCCATAAACCAGGTACATATCATTTGTACTTAATGAAGTGTAAGATGATAGTTCTGACTGCATCACTTACAGTTCTCCTAGAAATAATTGATATCTGCCTACTATAAAGTATATCCTATAAATATCAATTATTGTAGATATTATGGCATATGTGATTGATCCATCGCTAAAGCATATTGAACTCAAATCAAAATTTTAATCTCTTCTCATGTTTTGAACATGTCATCCTAGAGATATTAATCCATGTGACATTAGAAATAATTCTGAACTTTAATTGTTCCAACTTGTATTTTTAAATACAATGTCACTTTATGTACGATTGACTAGGTCAAAAAAATAGTTAGATCTACTTCAATAAATCCTGTTTCCTAGAACTTAGGTTGTTACTTTAAGTCAATCATTGGAGAATTAATTTTAATATGATCTTATCTAACTGTAAGACCAAGATCTATTTTCCATATGTTTTCGAACATATTTCACTTAGAAAACATTAGTGCTCCCACTAACCTTTAGTAGACACATGGCAAAGATTAATTTGAAATGAATTCTCTAAGATCTTGTTTCTTACTTTAATCCAGAACTGGATTTCAGTAACTTGCAACCTAAATTGGCATTAAATGGTTTCATCATCCATTTCTAGTTGCATCGTATAAACACCTTCCATGAAAGTTGATTACGACATCCAATCACCAATAAAATGATCTTAAAAGTTAGCTATGACAAGTAAAATTTCAAATGGATTTAGGCGTAATGACTTGGTACAACCAATCAAGCCTTATTGGTACCAGGCTTGTACCATCCATGTATCTTTTCATTTGAATACTCACCACAATATTCAATTTATAATCCCCTTTTCAATTTGATATATGGAATCCATTATTGAATTTTAATTGATATTGTCAATATTAGCTTATTTCTATATAATGCTTACTTGTAGGAATTATTATTTTTAATGAATAATATATCACCGACCATGGTAAATATAAAACCATCACCATGGTTTCATTCTTCTTACATAGTATGTGTCACTAGAACATTCCTATTCCACATGTACTTGTGGAACTTGTTCTTATGTCAACCATTTGTGAATCTAGAGCATTGACTAAGTCCAATTAAATTTAGATCCCACTATCTATAATAGAGATGTGCACCATTATATATAATTGTAGTCTAATTCTTGACCACATCCTTTCCATCTTAGTGATTTATGTAATATCATAAGAATCTTTTAGGATAATTACTTAGATTCACCATATGTTCAGCTTGATGCATGTTTGTTTGTTTTTTCCTTAACAAACGCTTTGAATCCTAAACACATGTCCTATGACATAATGTATTTTCATCATACTATGACTCGTATGATATCCATTTTTCATTTTAGTTAGCATATTGTTCATGGGTTTACATTTTTATTTGCAAAGTATATCATGAAATATAATGGAAGTTTCTACAAGTTGCAACATTGATACAACTTACATAATAACTTTGATGTATAAATGTGCATTTAGAAATTTCTCCATGATAAATTTTGTCAATAAATGTTAATATGTAAGACTCATCATCAATCCTCCTTATGAACATTAATATGGTGATGTAGATATGGTAACATGCGTTTAGGAATTACTCCATGATAAATTATCATAATCGATGATTGCATAGTCAAGATATTCTTCATCATGCTGATCTGAAGAAACTTATATCTTCTGACCATGCATATACTTCACTATTACATTCCTTATAGCTTAAAGGAATCATACAAAGTATCTTTACCTCTATCTTTACTCTGGAATAGTTCACACTCTATTGTTGAACTAACCTTGAATGCTTTGTGGCATAACTTTATTTCTAATGGTTTATTTGTTTAAAATAAGGATGTCAATAATACCAAAGGTGTTTAGATGTTCCGAGCCTAAATACCATACTAGGTATATTCTTGACATCCAATTTTAGTTTTAATTGACAAAAAATATTCTTTCCACAATTGGATAGGTCTTACATTTTATATTCATCATGTATTGCCTTTGATTCAAGTTTGTCTAAACTATTTGTTGAGTATGTTACCAGAAAAAAAATTCATTCCAAAACATGGAATAATGTCTCATAATGTCCATATGGGAACATGAGATAAATGTTTTTGGTTATACTCTACAACTTGTTCAGTTTGAATCAATCACTTGGCAATTAAAAGTTATGTGTTTCTCACCGTTGACTTAGGAACCACCTTTTCTCAGCTGCTTAGAGAAGACACCTTATACCTAGTAATGTTTCTATACATGGTTACTATATTTAAATACATACATGTGAAAATAATATTGTATTTAATACCCAAGAAGTATGTGAGAAGCAATAATTTATATTGATGAATATACCTGAATAAGAAGCGGGTACTTGCTTCTAGTATTACATTTTTAAACTTCCATAAATTAATTTCAGTATGTGATTAAAATAACCTTCTTCTCAATAACCAACCAATATTCATTTAATGATATGACGAAGGTGCCTTTGGCATAACTTTCCATAGGCCTTTCCGCCCTGTCTTTCAATATATTCACCATAACAACAAAAGGTTGTGCTATCTTTTATATTCTTACCACTTCACAAATTTTACCTTAAAGGTAATGATGGAATTACTTTATAACATTCGTTTGTATCATAAAATGTAACTATATTAATTGGGTGTAAAAGGTATAAGAATGGGATGACATGAAAGATTGTGAATTGTCTTTCACTTTACACAATCTGAGTGCAATCTCACATTCAAATCTTTCTTCTCATTCTCCTTGCAAATTTCTTGGTGATGAGACTTCATTTATCATCATCCATGTCATAATGCAACGACTGCAACTACCATAAAAAATTGATGATAGATTTATGACAGAACCATCATATGCTTGATTCATGTGTCTCCTGTAAGCATTTTTACACCCTCCCTTGCTAAAGTGGATTAATAGGTTAGGACACAAGCACCTTGAATTTCCATTATGGTAGTAATGTGCGCAAACGCCTATACTACACTTGGAATTTTTTGATTTTTTGGACATTAAATTTGTCCAATATTTATCACAGTTAAATTGTGGTATTACTTGACATTATCTACAAATAATCTTTAGCAGATTAGTACCTTTAATGTTGATTAACAAATGTGAAATTACTGATTAATTTACTCATTAAATATGTCCCACTAATTTTTCGAATTCTAGGAACCCTCTGTACTAGAATCGGAATACTCTTGAGTATTCTAGTGGAAATGATTCCTAAACCTCCCTCATAGTCTACAAGCTATGGCTAAACTACTACTCGGAGGGTCCAAGGTAGGCTTTTTGCTGGCCAACCGCTTTAACTTGCAGTTCCTTGATCTATTGAGTGAAGTCCCATATTCAAAAATCATTTTTTGATTTACTCAACTCTTGCCTCTAAAATTACAACAAGCTTGCTATGGCTATTTCTTTGCTGTAATTTTAGTTAAGTTGGCCCACCACTCCAATAAGAACTCTTTGGTAGTAAGAGCCACCCTCAGCTATGGAATGACCAGTACCTCGAACACCCGGTTTTATACAAACTTGAATGATGAAAGGCTGTTGTGACTTAATATTTTCTTTGAGGGTTTTATTGGATTATCTCGACGAATGTTATCCATTTCTATTAAACTTTTCCATCTATGTTATCGCACTCACAACTAAACTTTAATATAAAAAAATACACTGCTTATTTATGCATTTTATTATCTATTATTTAATGTATTTTTCCCGCTGTCCTAAAATTCATAAAATAATAAATTAACGCATAAAGGAAAACTACTACCTGACTGGTCTTGATCATCTAAACGACCTAAGGGAATCATATTTGAGTCAAAGCTTGACTCTTAATGCAGCTTTCCCCTTGTCTTGTATGTTCTCTTCACTTCTAGAACATCGCCTTATCTTGGTGGGGTCCACGTCATGTCTTGGTGGACCGCCTCGTCTTAGAGGAATCCATGTGTTGTCTTGAACCGTCTTCGTCAACGTGCACCACCTCATCTTGGTAGGGTCCACGTCATTCACCGTCTTCATCCAAAGTACAAAATTACTCACTGGCAGGTGAGGGGAACTTAGGTGTAAATGTACATCAGGTGAATTGGACATGCATGTCCTTATACATTTTAACCAAAAAAAGATGATGCGAAGATCGTCTATTTAATTAATTACAATAATTGCACGCAGTTAAATAAATAAATAAATAAATAAATGAATGAATGTATACATACAAAGGTCGGTGCTCAAGACCAGTAGATGGGTAAAAATGCGTGATAAAATTAAAATGAATTAAATAAGTATGAGGTATATATAATTAAATTAAATGAATTAATAAATTCAACTAATTTAATTATTCATCAGTCCACTAATTAATTTAATTTTAATATCAAAATTAAATTAATTAATTTAATTCAATTTAAGAACCAAATTGAATTAATTTTATCTAGGTATTAAAATTTATTTATTTTCAACCACAATTAATATATTAATTAATTTAATTTAATTTTGAAATTAAATTAATTAATGAAATTAATTTAAATTAAACTTCAGCCCCGAAACATCCACCATGTCCCATTGTAGGTAGCGCCAAAATTGTGCAGACTCGTAACAAGCTTGGAAAAACCCGTACTGGGCTAAGCTGAGTCAGAAATGTCCGCCCAATACAAATCTAGTTTGGCAGACCTGCTCAAACCCTTCTTGGGGTGATTCGGGTGGGGCACATATGTTGCATGCGTACCTGGCAACTAAAACTGACCGTGGGTGTGATAGAATTCCTGGAGGAGTCTGGTGCAGCGGTCTGAATAGAGGCGCTCAGGCAGGTTCTCCGGCGATGTGGCCTGGGTTGGCGGTGTGACCTACTGCGCGTGGGCCGAGGGCATTGGGATGGCCGGAAAGGCCGGGCGACAGCCCGGCCAGGTGTTGTAGGGCTGGACCTAGTTTTTGGCTATGAGGAAGGGGATGGCAGGGATACTTTGTGGCGTGATGACTTTGGCGGGCGACTAGACCAGGAGGGACAACTTGCAGGGCTGGCTGGGATCTCCCACGCTGCAGGGTAGGGCCAATGTGACTGTATCTGCTGGGCACCGCAACCTTCTACAGGTGAGAATAAACCCACCGGGGTGTCACTAAAATAGGCTGGGCAGTGGCCTTGCGCGCCTGGCATAGGAGGAAGACAGGGGGTTCTCCAGGTGTGGGTGTGGACTCCGACGTTGGGTTAAGGAGAACGAGGTACCCAGGTGGGAGATGGAGAGGGAATGCAGGGTGCAGGGAGGTCCGGGTCGCCTGGGATGGGTGGTAGGCGGTGGGTTGGCTAGGTGGTGAGCGGCTGGGAGAGGGCCGGAGTGAGGCCCTAGTTTAGGTCGCCTCTGAGGAAAGAGACAGGGGTCCCTACAGTGTGGAGGGAAGTTGTGGCCGGGCTTGGTGTGTCGCCTGGTTCCGTGGCATCCTGAAGAAGGAGAAGTAGGGGGTCTGCCACAGACCCCCTTTGCCCTCTTTTTTTTTTTATTTTCCTTGCTTGACCCTCAAAGCTATCCCCCACTTTGTTTTTTTATTTAAGACTTCTTTGGAAGTCTTCCTCTCCTACTCCCTATTTTTTTTAAGTCTTTTAACATTTTTAAGGTCAAGACACCAATTAAATCTTTTATGTGTTTTTTCCACACACAAAATTTGTAAAGGATATTTAGCCTTTAAATTTAATGATTATAAAGTTATTATAATAAAATTATAATTTATTATTATTACACTATTATAATAATAAAATAATAATAATAATAATAATAAAATTTATTATGAAAATCATAAAGTTAAAATTATAATTTTCACATAATTTTATTTCTCTAGGATGAACTAAACCAATTCAAATGAAACTCGATTAGTTCTTTTGGATGAAAAAATTTAATACCTGAGATCAAACCACATATTTGATCCAATCCAAAAAATTAAAATGAATATACTCGGTCATTCGGCATCGGATCGACACGCGGTTTGAACCATTGAGACCGTCTTTGAACCATATACTTAATAGTAATGCAAATTTAATTTTCTAGGCTTGGAAAATTTATGTGATCTCTCTGATAACACTGAAAGGTCCTGGGGCCCACAGTGGAAGCCGGTGGGCTGGGGAGTTTAAAATTTTCATCGGCGGATCGACGGTACTTGTCAAAGCTGACAATATAATCCTCAGAGAGGTCATAGGATCTCACATAAATTATTAATAGCAAAAAATTAAAATGAAAACGTACCCGTTTTAAATCCGAATATGCGGTCGATTGCAACTAGTTGATGACAATCATCACTTGAAGTATCCAAAGCAGGAACCCTCTAGATTGTCCACACACGCTTAAAAAACCCATAAGAGCCTCGATCGTCGAATTCTGGGTGCTAGCATGGAGATCTGATGACACTTTCGATGTCTCGACGTTCACCGCATCGAGATGCCTTTGATGCTGAAGAGAGATCTGGATCCGAGCTTCTTGGATCGAGAGATTCTCTCTCTAGAGAGTGAGAGGAGAGAGAGGCTCTGGATTTCACTCCATGGAATGAATGAATAATAAATTTCACACCAAGGGAGAGAGCCTACTCTCTTATTTATAGTGGAATTTATAAAATACCCAGTTGGGTTCCCCAGCCCCCATTTATTTCAACGTCCACTAAATAAATAGTTTCGACAAACTAAACTACACCAAAACTATTTATTTTTTTATAACATACTTGTAATATATATATATATATATATATATGATATTATGTGATAAAACCTGAGTCATTTTACTTGATTCTCTATCCCTCTTAATATTAAACAAAAATGGAATATTAAAATAATATTCGTTTATTTAATATTTTCTTGTATTTACTAAACTTGTAAATAAATTAAATAAATTCAGTCCAAAATATTCATAACTTGAATATTAAAGAATTTATTTAATTATTTTGGTGATTGATAACTTGGACAATGCCCGGACCTCATGGTGGGGCCCACTATGTCCATATACCTATTCAACTGAAAAGGGAGGATTCTTGAATATGCTATTGTGTGTGACCCTCTAGGACCGTATCTCAGTAGTAGTGAATAAATACAAAGACCAAGAGTGGTGTCTAGCAACCCATCATGGCCCCTAAAGAGATAAGGATAGTCACAACAACGACTGCCATCCTACGAATACTAACTGTGTACTATAATCTCTTTGTCATTAAATATTTTATAAAGTAGGATGCACACTTTTGTAATTGTCCTTTTATTGATTTATTATTTGTTGACCTTACTGGATGGATTTTCCTTTGTACTGATTTGGACAAAGACTTATGAAGGCAGCACCATCCTGATCAACCAAGCCTGAGATATACAACTTCCTAAACATGGAAGTCACACATCCTTTCTTGACCATTTAACCAATGTCATATCACAAATGACGCACCTAACACAAGCTACATCACCATGATTTCAATACCATGGTTTTCACTTTGCATCAAAGTACACAATCAAATGATACAGATTGGTAATGGTCTCAAGTTTGGAGACCAATACACATGTTTGTATATAGGAACAACTAATGAAACCCAAAACATGTGGTGTTCCTATTGGTGGGTCTATCCTCATGATCCCACAACTAGAGATCACCAAGTGCGAAATTCATGAGAAGAAGTCTCAATTCTTACGATCCCTCAACACATAATATTCATACATCTAGTGTGTCTAGTCAGTAAGATGTATCTAGACTATAGAAAATATATTTAAGATTAATGTCATAGTATCTTGAGGTTCTCATTATAGCCTAGGATTTGATATAACCTCTCAACATAATAATTAACCTTTGGACATTACCATTTTTATATTGGAAACAGAAAAGTATACACTATAACAGTAAGATGACATCATGTATGACTAACTATACACATGATATGGTTATTAAATGGTACTTCCTAGTTGGGTCTAGGGCACCCACTATTTCAACAATATATTTAGTACAACCAACATATAATGGTGTCTTTTCAATACTATTTAACTTATTAAATAAATTTGGACAATCATGAAGTTCATCATTAACTACCATTCTCATTTCATCAACATGATATTCATATTAGTTTACACTTTTCATTATATCCTCTATAAGATATTCATCCTCATTCATAATTGTAATCATATTATATGATCTATAAACCAAAGTGTTATCCCAGTCACTAGCTACATTCAGTTATTCCTCATGTTGAGTCAAAAATTTATAATTTTGATATATTAGATGACAGATCAAGTGTTACTCCAACTACTCTGGACTAAATCATCTTGAACAACAATAATGTAAACATGGACAATGGATTTGATAAGGGTCATATGCATGCTATTTTTCATACTTGATGAACTCTTTAACCCAATCTTAATACTCTTTTTCATATGATTTACATCCATCCATTTTCGATTCATATCCATCCCATTTTATTTAAAAATATATTTAGCAAAAAACTATATAGAATGTGTGAATATACATTACTAAAAGTTTATTTTTGACACACACACACACACAGTCTCCATAATTCATTATATTTTTTTGAATGGATTCAAAAAGGGAGATAATTCACTCTTATCACTATCAATATGCATATGAAACTTATGTATTTGTATATATGGATAAGTATTAGGTTATATATAATAATATTTCCCCATCAAAACATATATCAAAAAATTTTTTTCTACTGTGTTATAAAAAATTAATCACATTAATTATGGTTATTACAGTTTTAAATTTATGAAAGATATCATATTCTATGCAAAAACTAGCCTCCTAAAGTAGTATTTCCTAAATTCAACCTTCTAACTCACCCTCAAGATGTGTGAACATTTTTTCATATAATTATTTAAAGATTTTTTAATTATTAATTTGTTATATCTTTAGAGTTAGATATATTAATTAAACTATTTTTTATTAAAATAAACATTTGGGATGAAAAAATTCCCCTAATTGATGTTATAAAAACATTTTTGGTAAAACATGTCTATCTAAATCGATGTTTCTAGAAAAAAATGAAAAAATAAAGGATATTTAATGATGATATAATAAAGCAATTATTCTCATTATGGTGGTGAATTTATTTACCTAGAGTTAAAATATTTTATATATGATGTTATAGAACCACACAATAGTGGAGATGAGACATTTACTTTCTAGATATGTAAATAAGTAAGTTTTTTTGGAAATAAGAAGTTTATATCCATGTTTTTTGTTTTAAATAGTTAAATAAACACATTATATCATTGAAATAGGAAATAACATCATGATTTAGATATTGGTAAAAAATGATGATCATTATTAGATTTAAAAGTAAAAAGTGAAGAAATATAATGATATAATTCTTTTAAAATCATTTTATAAATGAAGAGGAATATTTTTCCATAGACATACAAGGAATATGTCTCTTCAAATAAATGGATGCACATCTAACTAGAGTCGATGCCGCATGTACCTCTATTCAAGAATACAATACGTTATTGAAACATGATGATGAGATTATATCCATAGATGCCAAACATAAAAATAGTCACCAAGAAACCCAAAATAGAGCACAAGGAATATAAGAAGGATTTATTGCATACTACTCTACCATCACAGATCCAAGAAAATAAAAATACATAACATAAAACCAAAGATAGGGTATGATGTAATGTTTTATGTAAAAATACAGGAGGAATTGGTAAAATCATGGCATTTAACACCAAAAGGAAACCTCACAATGCAACTATGAGACAAAAAGGATAAGAAACCCTAGAATGAAAGAGATATTTGAGAAGAAGGGAATAATGATTGAAAAAATGATAAAATATATACAAAATAAATAAAAATAATAATTGAAAAACATACCTTCAGTTGAGGGTTGATCTATTCAATAGATTCGAAGGAGGAGACAATAGGGTTCAACTTCTATGAGAGATTGAATGACACATGGATCAATGATCTCTGTTAGGGTTATTTTAAAAGAATAGAAAGTATTTTATCAGTACTAGTAGAAAAGTGTTGATAAAAAATACATTTGTCAACACTAAAATGAATTTTTTTATTAGTGCTAGTTTATAACTTTATCAGTGAAATAATTAGTTTTGATAAATATCCAAAATCATTACCTGCACATGAGAGGGGTGTTCTGTATAAGAGTAATCTAGAATGACTTTCACATGAGTGGGAGACTACACTAACTTGAGGGTGGGATAATATTTATCAATGCCAGTCTTAGTGCTGATAAATTTTAAATTTAGCACTGATAAATACTAGTTTATAAAAATTAAAAATTAAATCTAAAAAATACTATAAATTAATAATTATATAAACATGAATAATAAAATTACAAAATTAATTTATAATAAAAAATAATTTGTATTAAAAATTAATAAATTGGAGAAATATTAAAAATGAATAAATAATATTAATTATGTAAATTAAAAAATATATTAAATAAATAAATAAATAATATATATTATATATATTACAAAAATAATATAAATGAAAAAATATTAAAATAAAAATGAATAAATACTAAAAGATAAATTTAAATAAAAACTATTTATAACAAAATATTAATTAAAAATGTATAAATGATAAATTAATAAATATTTAAATAAAAAAATATTAAAATAAAAATAAAGAAATATTAAATATGTAAATTATAAACATGTTAAAAATATTAAATTTAAATAAATAAAAATATTTAAATAAATATTAAAAATGAATAAATTACTGAAATATTAAATGAATATATGTTAAAAATCAATAAATTAAAAAAAATATTAAATGTGAATAAGTATTAAAAATTAATAGATAATAATAAATGTATGAATATTAAAAATGAATAAAATTTGATAAATAAAAATTAATAAATTGCTAAAATATTTAAAAAATGAATTAATAATTTTAATTATATAAATTAATGAAATAATAAAATTAAATAAATATTAAAAAAAATATTATGAAATTACATTTTCAAGAAAGTGATTTATAATAAAGTAAAAAATTAATGATGAATAAATAACAATTGAATAAAGATTTAAATTCAAATATATTAAAACATAAATAAATAAATATTAATCATATAAATTACTTACATATTAGAAGTATATAATATTAATATTTAAATGTATAAATAACTATAAAAAAAGAATACAATACAAAACTATTCAATCAATAAGTATTAAAAATGAATAAATTAACAAAAATATTAAAAATGGATAGATATTAAAAATTAATAAATAATATTAAATGAATAAATGTTAAAAATGAATAAAATTTAATAATTAAAACTGGATAAATTGAAAAAAAATATTGGAAATGAATAAGTAATACTAGTTATATATGTTAAAAAGTATTAAAAATAAATAAATATTAAAATAAAAATGAATAAATATTAAAAATTACATTTACATATAGAAGATTCATAATAAATTAACAATTAAAAATGAAAATATATAAATTATATAAAGATTTAAATACAAATAAATTTAAAAACTGAATACATATTAGTTATATAAATTTCAAACATATTAAAAATATTAAATATTAAGAATTAAAAAAGTGTAAGGGTTGTTCTTAAATATATTTCTATAGGGATTTATGATGCTCTGTTCTTCTCCTCTCGGTGATGCCTTAGGTAGTGATGGTTATAGGTTTGACCCCTCCCTACCTATTGGGGGGGGGGATTCTTCCTCCGCTTTCTTATAAAGCTTGATTATACCCCTTTCTTCCATTCTCTAACTCTGATTTCATATCGCTATTCCTGGCTATCTTGATCAGACCTAAGGTTTTAGAACTTTTTGATTGATTGTCTCTGCTTGAGCTTTCAACTAAGGAGTTCACATATGCATCATATCTCCTGAATCTGACCTTTCTGGAACTCTTAAGAAATCATCAGCATTTGGTTGACTACTTTGACATGTTCGTCTTCAGATCATGGGGTCTACATGAATGAGTTTTTGTTGGTTTTCTAAACAAAGTCATATTATGATCTTCTTTTCATTTAAGGATGATTTTATCCTCACTTGGGCTAGATCTCCTCAAACCAACAATGAGTGTCATTTCTACCTATTTCGATGGTCTTATGATTTTCACATGAAATGATATGTTCCTTATGTGGTGGTGTAGATATGCTTTCCATAAATATTGTTGCATTTCCAAAATCCATATGTTATTAATATTATTGAAAATATGGTAGGTCAATACTTGTGTTCAGATAGTAGAAAAATTGATGTTTTTCACCCAATATCCCCACATATTTGTGTTGAAGTTGATGTTTCAAAGATGCAAGTGGAGTGGGTTTGGATCATAATTAGGGAAGAATTTTGTTATAAACAAGGGGAGGTATTCGAGTCTTAGACAGATTATTATTCATCTTGTAAATATCTAGGTCATCTTTTTTCAAATTCCACCACTGTTGTGGGTACCGAGGTGAGGTTATTGACTCAATTACTCAAAAATAATTTGGGATATAGGCTCTCATTTCCCTAGCAGTGGACCATATAGACACAACAAATGATGATCCCATCCAGAAAGAGGTAAAACCATTCATTTCCAATATGATGTTTGAGGAGATATTTGATCATGTTTTATGAAATGTGTTTGACCACAGGTCTACCATATAGGGATCTTCTGGTTTAGGGGGATTATGGGGCACACACCATTGTTTATTTGGAACTGGGATCCAATATACCCAAATATTCATCTTATATAGAGGAAGCGTGTATTGTAAATGGACCCACACATGAGGTGGTGATATGGGTGATAAGCAAGGGAGGTTCATCAAGATGAAAGGTCTATGTGAATGTTATATAAGTCTCACTAGATGTACAGGGGGTTGGGTGAATACAATGAATAGTTTAGGTTCCAAAATGAACATGTTGAATATTGATCTAAGAAACCACTTTAAAGGGTTGGAAACTAATGGATCGACTCTGGAACAATGAGACTCAACTGAGGTAGAGAACTTCACTAAAGGGAAAGTGATCTCTCATAAAGAATCAGGTGCTAATATCTCTATCTAATTATCAATTGACCATGTATATGGAAGCCATAGTAGATGGATTCATAGCCCAATGAGGAAGAAGGAATTAGAGGGAAACAAAGTTTCATAAAGCTGTGTTGTGCTCAAGGGGAAGATATCTAAAGGGAGTAAGGATTATTATCACTTTCATAAACCAATGAAGAAAAGGTTTATTAAAAATACTAGGTCCAAGGTGATTTATAATGAAATAAATGATGATGACCAAGGATAGAATAATTGTTCAAATATTTAGAGTGAAAATGAAGTGGCCGAATGTGGTGATACTAAGGAATAAGAGTAGGATGGTTGTATAATGGAAGATATGACTTAGATGTAGGGAGACTCTATGAATTTGGATGCTACCAATAGTGAGAACATAAATGATCTGGACACCCTCTCAAAGGATGTGTTATCTATCCCGTAGTGGGTGACAGGTTAGGAGCCTTTAAAAAAAGAAAAAACATGGGAACTTATCATTCACTCTGAGAAAGAAATATTGAAGGAGGATTTTCTGATTAATGTCTCTCAAGAGGATGTGGAGAGGATGAATGGGAGAATGAGTCTAGTGGATACCAATAAATATTAGTGTGTGTGGATCAATAATAAAGACCATTTTTGAAAAGAGGCTTCAATTAAAGGAAGATAAAATCATAGAAGTTCATCCAAAATTGGGACAATATGGCTTATCATTTTGAAGACCTCATCAAGGATGATCCTAATACAAATGTAACTCCACTTATTTGGAAGTTATATAGGGAGAATTATTCTAATAATATCATGCTTTATTTCATTGATTTTATTATTTATTATGGCATCTAAAGTTTTTAAGTATGAATTGTGAGGTTTTCCAATTTCTCCATAAAAATGTTTTTGAAAATAAAAGTCTAATTTTCAGTTAAAAATTTATAAATATGTATTACAAAATAAAATAATTTCAAAAATATTAAATGCCTATATATATATATATTTATATATAAAATTTAATTAATTACATTTGAAAAACCAAATGAATTTTCCTTTAATTATGTGTACGTATATGGACACACACACACACACTATAATGAGAGATATCAAGAAGTTGGGGGATTACCCAAGTCGTAAAAACTCCTCATAATCTTGCATGAATCTCAGGTTCAAAATCAGGAAATATTGAATTTTCAAATTACTATAGCTGAGTACCATAATAGATGTAATATTCTCCCAAATTGGTCATTTGTGCCATGTATTAGACCTTTGAGCCTGTGGGACTCCAAGTTATCAATGTAGGGTAGTTAGACTAAACTAGAGAAGACTTAGGATGATGGAGAAGAGCGGTAAAAGTCACATGGAGGAGATAAACAAAAACAAGATAGTGGGAGGACAAGGTGGACATGCCATTGGGTTTAGGCCCTATACACCTCCACATAGGGAAAGGACAATCCAACCAAATTATTAGGTGGTGAGATAAGCATAGACATTGAAGAAGGTGCTTGGGAGGGTTGCCTCTCAACTTAATTAAAATGAGGGATTATCTGAAAAATAAAAAATACAGAATTAGTAAGTAATATATATGTAAAATTGAAAAACCAAATGTCTTTTCTTATTATATAATGATATATTCATATACATATACACATACATATATATTACACACACAGACATAGTGATTCATACACATACACATACACATACATATACATGTATATACACATACATGCATATACACACAAATACACATACATACACATAAATATTGATACAATTACATACAGATAAATACACAAACATACACATACATACAGATACATACATATACATACATATACTACATAAACATACACAAAATATATAAACATAAACACACACACACACACACATGCGCATGGATGCACACACATGTATATACAAATACATTTACACACACACACACATATATATATATGTATATGCATACACATATACATAAACATATATACACACAACACATACATCTATATACATACACATAAACATACATATACACATACACAACACATACAACACATACAACACATACATATTCATAAATACACATATATTTGTATACAAACACATAAATTCACATACATACAAATATATACACACATATACACAAACATATGTATAAAAATACACACATGCAGACATAAACATGCATCTATATACATACACATGCATACACATACATACAAATATATGTGTATATTTTAAATTATTTAATATGAATATAAATATATAAATCCAAATATGAACTATATTTAATGAATTTATATATTATTTATATATTTATTTATATAGTTTTTATGACTATATTTAATATATATATATATGCATATATATAATTATAAATAAGTATAAAAGAATAAACAAAAATATATATATTTCCTGCTATATAAACCAAATTTAAGAATATATAAATATGGATATATAAATTATATATATACACAAATATATTATTAATACAATTAAATAAAAACACATTCAATTATATAATTATATTAAATTTTAAATAATTTATAATATATTATATTTATATACACATTAATAATGTATATAAAAATATTATTAAAAATGTTCTATTGATTACTATAAATTTGATAATTATATATATATATATATAATGTTATTAAAAAATTATTTATAATTTTTTTATTATAATATAGTTATATAAATCATATTTATATAAATATATGTACTTATTGTCATATAAATAATATTTAAATAAATAAATAAATAAATAGGCTGAGGGTTACCCATCCAAGTTCGAAACCTAGGTAGCATTTGTTTGCTCTGTACGTTTCATAGTGAAAAAACATAATATCTTATATTATATATTTTATAATATATATATATATATATTATTTATATAAATCTATATACTTATTTTTATATAAATCATATTTTAAAAATATATGAATATGTAAATATAAATTAAATTATTCATGGTGCCCTTTCTAGTGTTTTTAGCGCTCTTAAAGGGGAACCTTCTATCAATTCTAACTAAAGCACTAATAAAGTTTAATATTCATCATTTATAAAAAAGTTATGATAAAGGGATACCTTTTATCGGTGAATTTTTTAGTGCTGATAAAATACACCTTTAATAGTGCTTTTATTTAGCATTAATAAAAAGAACCCATTTATCAATATTTTTTTAGCACTGATGAAAGGCTGTTATAAATAAGCACGAATTTGTAGTAATGTCCCCACATTTGATGAGAGGACCATTAAAACTTCCTTTAAAAACAACCACCCTATAAGTATATCATGGAAGTAATATCCCAAAACCTTGCAAAAGACCTAGTGAGTATGGGGATAAAAATCACCACTTTAAATCCTTTTCCAGAATAGGAAAACATATCAAAATTGAAAACCCATGACTAGAACTAAACCCCACCATAAGGGACCACCCAATATTGAAGGAGTATATTATAATGTAGAAGAAAAAATATGGGTCCTCTGCTGGTCCAAAATACATCACCATCCTAAAACTCATTAAAACCGCATCGTGCTAGAAAAATATGGGGCCTTAGCATGATGGGTTAGGAAAAAAGGGTATAGGAGGAGTGACAATGAGTGGTACTAAAGCTATTACCACCAAAAAAGAAGTTGGAGATACACCAATAGATGCTACTACCATCACAGAACCAAACCCCCATAGACACCAATGCGTTTGATCAAGAATGGGGTATAGTGAAATAAGACATGTAGAAAGAGGAGTGGTGAGTGAAGAACGATTACATTAACAATAGACATCAAAAGGAAATAAGGTGAAGAAAATAGGGGATAATGATTTAAAGGGATGAAACCATACATGCACACTAGGGAAGGAAAGAAATATACAAAGAATAATATACCACTAAGACAGGAGAAGCAACATAGAGGCTGATTGAAATGTAGGATCACCATCAATACTAGAGAAAACATAAATCCATATTTGAGGAAGAGGAATATGTGAGATCACTAGGTGTTATAAGGGAGTGAAGATCCATCATGGTAGTAAACCTTTATTTATCTTCTATAAATATGAATCTAACCTTTTCCCCTTATATTATTTTTTATTTATTATCAACCTTCAAAACTTTTCCACTCGAAAATGCTATAAAAAAAATTAACTGAGACTATTCATTTTATTAACTAGTATTTAAGTAACTCTAAAAATGTGATTTTGTTTAATAACAATGATCAAGAATATATCCTATGTTTATCTCACATGCTTTAAAATATTCTTGATACCAATCTAGTGAATATTAATAAATACTAATTGATATTTCAATCAAAACATAAAACACATATGACATGGCACACTTGAGACTTTAGAAGACTCATAACATGTCACCTATTCTTGATAGATCTTCATATATTTTCTATACTTTCACCAAGAAACATTTACTTAACAACATTTTTGATGAAAATTATCACATACATTACTAGAAAAATAAATTTAACTCTCACTAACCCTCTTATCTAAATAATTGTTTACATAACATGAATCAATTTTATTTTTCATTTTTTTTCAAATTGAAATACCCTTTATATTAGAAACATTTTCCATTTTTTTCTCAATAAACTCATTAAGTTCATATTTTTATTCCACTATATTCTCAAAATATAAATTCCATTGAAAGGAATATACTAAGTTGATTCAGAATATTATGATATATTATTCAAATAACAACCCAGAAATTGATTGATACAATAAAAAAATATGAAGATTTATGTCAGTAATCGAACATCATATGATTACTTTATATCACTAAATATTTATAAAGATAAAAAAAAATTCTTAATATATATCTATGGTGTTGTTTATATTGATTTTGATCTAATTTTTTTATAGTTAATGTTGTATAGTTCTAAGGATTGAATAACATTTATTCAATATAGCAAAATATAATAGAAACTACAATTACTAAGCTCATTATACTTTGAAAATAGAAACCATGAATACTATAATTGATGAACATGTACCTTTAACTATAGATAATTAACTTCTTTTAATTAATTTCTTAATATAGATTATAGGTAAAAACCAAAGGACTTTTCCCTACGAGGTGTATCCATGGGCTAACTAAATCACCCAGTTCTTGGAAAAGACACTCCTTATAGCCATAATATTCTAGAATCTCTCGAGGGAAATTAATAAGGAGATAAAGAGATTTAGTAGGGATTTAACTAGAGTCTTGAACAAGGATTTCACAAGAACAACAATAATAATGACCACTTCATTCTTATATATCCCTCAAGGAAACTCATAGAGTATTCATTCATTTACTCATATGTTATAAAATATATGAGTAATTCATGTGATTACAAACCCTTTGTAACCCCTTGGATAATACAATCCCCATGAATGTTCCATATAAAATGTTACAATTGATGATTTACAATATGGAATATTCTTAGATGTTAACACTTAACATTCAAATATGACAATAAATCATAGGGAATTATACAAATCATACAATATGATTCTCTAAATAACATTTACCTATGATTTTCCATGTAATACACCATGAATATACTAGGTAGCTGAAATATGATATCATCCTATCATATATAATGATATGTCAAAATAAATATGATATTAATTTCATACATGGATGTTATATAATATGATATCCTTATATCATATCATATGATATTTTCTAGAGTAAATAAAATGTATATAGTCTTTAGGGTATATCTACATATCAATATCCAACTAGCAGTAAAGCATTATGAAATTTATTACATTTCACCTTGTATCATTTCATATACAATAAATTATGAAATAATATCCAAAAATAATTTTGGATATATTTAAAAATAATTTTGTAATTCTATCACCATGTATCGAATCATGTTAAATACCTTTTAAATATTCATCCAAAACACATTTTGGATAAACTATAAAACACATTTTATAACAGTTATCTATATTTGTAAAACTAAATCCTCATTCATTCAACCAAAAAGTGTGACCCTGTGTTCCTTTTTACCATTGATAATAAATATGAATTTTTTAAATTCATTAATGTAACCAAAGAGTGACCTATAGAAAATAATCCATGATACTCATGATTTAAAGGGATATAACATGATCTCCATAAAAAAATGTATCTCTATACTCGTGTCCACCAGCTATATCATATATAAGTATTCATTTTTCACAGGATCCCTTTTTCCAGGACATTGAGTATCCACAAGACATATATTATTTCAATCCCATATAAATACTCAAAAGTTATTAATTATCTAAGTATAGACTAATCAGACAGATGGATACATCACATTTCATTCAACCTGATCGATTAACACATCACATACCCATCATAAAATAGATAATCACATCACATGTATCATCTTGGTATGATAATACACTCCTATTGTCTATCTTAATAGAGGGTCCAAATTTTATTTTCATCACATGGGAGGAAAAATACTACCTTGATTAAAATGAACCAACAACATGATCAACAACATACCCAACCACCCCTGATTAGACTAGACTTAGAGATAACATAATAAAATTATCAATTTATGAAGGTTATCATGCTAAAAGTATTATCTAACTTCAAGTATGGGGAAATTATAGTATGAAATATCCACCCCTAGCATACCAAAGACACAGTGTATGACACTTCATACGGTATACTTGTCATGTAATCTAGTGCATAAAAACAATTTTATGCCTCATGAGAATATCATATATATGTTTATATGAAATCCTATGCATTATTACCATTACATTTCATCACAACATATAATAATTCATGATGAACATTGGTTAATAATAACCCAAAGTCATAGTTTTAGAGGTTATTCATTTCACTGCATGTGTTAGGTGCAACTAAAATTAATGTTTGATTAACCCAAGTAAAACTTATTATATAACATGATATGTTTTATATTCTTAAACTACTTAAGAATACTAAAAATCCATTCATAAATGACTATCTAATCATATACTATATGATAGATCACTAGATATGCCTTATGTTTACTGTATTTTAAGGTTTTTTTAAACTCATTACATATTTATGTAATTCATACCACATCTCTATGTGAGAATTTGATAAACCTATCCCACTAATCTCCTTTAACGAGTAGAATTTATAAAGAAAATACAATTTGAATAATGATGTGTCTTAGGGATCACATTCCTAATATTTAACTCTTTGAACAAATTATTTAAACTTATTTAATTCAAAACATCACATGTCATGATGTTAATAATTTATGTTGTCTACTAAGAACACTTTATATGTTCATTATCATCATTATTATTTGAATAATTCCTTATAAATTTTCTTTTATATCAATTTTGGTAACTAAATATAACACTATACAACATCTATCTTTAACAATACACTATAAACCTTTTTAGGTTATAAAGTATCTTTACTTTGTTAAGGTAAAAAATATAATTATTTATATTTCTATTTACCAAAATAATCTAAACTCTCTTAATATATAAAATGATATTTAATTTGAATTATGTCTAGTATAATCTTATATTTGATGCAGTTGAACTTCTATAAGTCCAAATATACTCCCACTAACCTCTTAAAAACTATATTCTCTTTAGTATATCATAATAAGATATAAAAACTCTTTTATATAAGGAAATAAGATTTATTTCCTTTAATGGAAATATTTAACAAATAAACTATTATCTATGATATATTATATAAAATTCTATTTTTTTCGAGAAATGTTCCGAAAAAAGACTTTATTCATTAAAATATATCACCCATGGGTAGTGGGAACTTTTTTATCTCATATTTTAACAAATATATTGAATAATCTTCTTTATCTTGGATAAAAAACATCCATCCTTGTCTCGTTTTCAAACATGTTATAGAATTATTTTTTTGGGAAAAAGATGATTGAAATCACTAGTGGTTAGGGTGATAATTGTATTAAATATTTTTTTTATTTCCTCATGAGAAAAACACCTCAATATGAGGGTTGAGTTTTTGTCTTATATAAAAAAATATTGTAAATTCTTCCTCCAGATAAATTTAATTCTATCTTAGATTATATTATCTTACTCCTTCAATATCTGGATATGGCAATGTAACCCCTTCTTATTCTTCTTCAATATATATCCCTTATAAAATTAGATATAATTATTGAAAACCATATGTTGTTCTCATATATTTTTCTTCCCCACTAAAAAATATATATAAATATGATCCATGCTCTCTTCTTCATTTTAGAATCAGATATGTTAACATTTTTCTTCTCATCACACTTCTCCAGACCAGCCACCGGTAGTCTATATAAATTCTTAGATTCACCCAACCTATCATTCAATGTTTGGGATAAATCCTTATTATTTTGGTTATCCACTATTCTTTAAAGTGTACTAAATGTTTTAATATTGAAAACAATTCATTCAAACTAAAGTCAATTCCCTAAAATTTCATTCCATCTCCTCATTTTAAATTCAACTTAATATGAATTTATCCACTACCATATTATTTATGGCATGATATTATACTCTATGACACGGTCTTTTAATTCCTCATCTTGATTATAGTTTTATATCATTACATGTAGTATGATACTTAGTTAATAACATGATCCACTAAATTTATTCAAATACTATATTTAAACCATTGAAATATCATGGAATGATCATCCTCTAATCATGACATAATATTCTCCATCATGATATGAAAAAATTCCCAACTAGACATATTATAAATTGTTTCTTATGATATATAATATATTTTAATCCATGATTGGTTGTATTTTCAATAATATTTTATGATTGATAGACCATCACAAATCAGTTTTTATATCCAGTTACTCTTACATATTCTCTCCTCTATAGACATTGTTATTTATCTATTTAGATTAATTTTACATATCAGATTGATGACCCTTACGTATCACAGTGAGAATTCTTTAGGAATTTTTCATTTTTACAACATTGACTTCAAATGTTACTTTTATGTATCTTCTATATTACTCTTATGTGACACATGGTAGTTCAACACTTTTTCGTTTTTTCTACTCATGAAAATGTTACTTTTACATATTTTGGTGATGAACCTTATGTATCACCCTGATGAACTTTATGTATGATAATTTACCATTATTAAACCCTTACATATTACTTTAATTATCATTACATATAAAATTTCTTGTTTTCCTTTGTTTTATTTATGAAATTTTATATAATAAACTCTTACATATACAAGAATTTTTTTGAGATTTTTTCAAATTTTTAAAATTGGTTACCTTTATTCATAGAGACATGGTTACCTTTACACATGGGAATTTTTCAAATTTTCAAAATCTAATCAACACTAAGTTAACCTATATGTATTGGGTTATGGTTAACTTTACATATAGAAAACTGTTAATTTTGGACTCTTCCACTTCAAGACCACTTCCAAACTCAAATTCTAGACTTTCACTTCATGAACAACTTCCTCCATTTCTAGAACATACAACCTTCACAATGAACCAAATAAAATTATATAATTTAAATTTATTTCAGGAACAACCTTCAAAAATTTGAGAATAAACTTCTATAATTCTAATTTACATTCAAAACATCTATAACTCCTCTTATAAAATATCTTTTAGACAACCTTCAACATTTATTCTTCCATATCTTTTGGACCATACAACCCTCAAGGTTTTTAAAAAAATCCAAAACATAATATCTATTTTGGAGAAAATATACCCTTGTATATATTTTTTACAATAATACCATAAATAGTACTCCAAATTTAAACTTGAAATGATTTAAAGCAATGTAAATATTTTTGGGGAATTCTTCTCACTCTCCCTTTATCAATAAAATTAAAAGATCTTATTATCCATATTTTTTTTCATTCTTCTCAATTTATCAAATAATTACATAGGATTATCTAATTTAATTTACCCCTTTATCAAAATAATACTTGATCTAGATTTTAAAATTAATTATATTCTTATTGAGGCCTACTAATTCTCTTCATCTTTTGAAATATTGATTTAGAGATATTGGTCTCCCCCATTTTTCATGTAATTATTATACAAACCTTTTTAATATTAGGATACTTCAATATATTCCAAAACACAACTTCCTATTAATATCCCACTTGATATCACTAGTTGGAATTCAAAACTCTTGACTTGGAAAACTATTAGAAATCATACCATCAGAACCTTTCATCATTTTAACTCCTTTTGAATCAACCTTATCTAATGATATTTTAGATAAATTTTCCTCCTTCAAACACTTATTCTGTCCAAAACACTTGTTTATAGAACCTTTGTCACTTTTACCAATGGTGTAACTTCATAATTTTTTACTTCATACTTTATTCACCTTATTGAATAAAACAATTATATAATTTTCACCTTTTAATATTTAAACCACTTACTCTCTATAGCTGCATTTTTGGTTAAATATTTTTATTGAGAGAATTTACCACATGAAAATGAGTCATTAAAAATCTTACAATCCTATAAATTCTAAAATGAGTGTAGGAAACAAGACTTCAAATTAATAACATCAATGATGTCCATGCAAATCACTTACTTCCATAACCAATATCAACCATGGAACTTGAGTTTTAAAATTTTTTCAATAGTTTTCCCTATAATCTCAAACACACTTACATAAAACTATAAAAAATATCCAATTAATAATATAGTTTGTGATTCATACAACATGTTTGATCAATTTATACCACATTTTCATGAAGAACTTGTGATATCTATTAATATTTATGGTATTTCCACTCTCTACAATTCTTTTTTCTGTCTTAGATAAGACTAAAAAATAATTTAATTATCACCACCAACTCCCATTGACCGACTTTAGTTATTGATACCAAGTATCGATATAATTTTTGATATGATAAAATCAATTATTGGTTATGGAACCTTATTTCTAGAAGCTTTTGGTATTCTAAAAAAATAGTCAACTGATACCACATGGTTGGTACATGAAACAATAAATATAAAATCCATCAATGATGCTTCTTATTCTCTAAGTTTTCTTATTCTTATTTGGATGGATGATACCACCTGATATATGGACTGATATTATTATTTTTATCACCAAATATTGATTTATTTCATTGGATATTTCAAATAAGTCTTTGATACCACCTTAATTATATATCAAAATATTTATCATTCCAACTTCTTCATCACAACATGGAACTCCAGATTTATCTTTGAAATCCAATGCTGTTTCTCAACCCCACTTGTTGAGTTAGTTTAATTCCTTGGTACCATTTAATATTTTTTAATGCGTGATACCAATTAAAAGATATAATAACTCTGAAACCACTTGTTATAATTATCTATATTCATTATAATATCACCCAATAGATCATATCTCTCTATTAAATCATTATAACAAAAAAAATATTTAAAAAATTCAAACACATTGGGAGAGGGGTAATTCCCAAACATCCTTAAATCTAGGAATAACTTGGGATCTATATTTATTGTGAGAGTAATCTAAATTACACATGTTTTTTCTTTTGATACATTTTTCTTACATTTAATAACATGCTTACTCTTCCATATGAGGGCTCTTCCACCATTCTTTATCAATTACCTTGTAATATAATTTATGAAACCACTAAGGAATTATTCTTGTTTTCCTCTTTAACAACCATTAAATATCCCTTATAATTTTTCATCCTTGGTTAGTATTTATTCAATTACACTTCCTTCTTTCTCACAACTAGATTTGGTTCCTTATTTTTCTTCCATATCTAATTTTGTTCTCTCTATGAGGGATGTTGTTAGTATACCATAATTAGTTCTTGATGAAGACATCATTATGCTCTATTATATTCTTCCAAATTAGTAAATACTTTTTTCCATTACAACATATATTTTTTCAATATGACTTCTCTTTCCACTTTTCATAGGATGGAAGTAATTCCTTATGAAACCTTTAGATACTATTTTTATATATTTTCTATCGATATTTCCATGGTTATAAAAAATAAAACATCAACAATTAAAATCATATCTTTTTTAGTTATTTCTTAATTGAGATGTTGTTAGAACTGATTGTCTTCCTCCTTTGATCACTTAGACTTCTATACACACACTCTTGATGTGATTCAATATTCTACAATAATATCACTTAGTATATACCTTCTTATGATAACCTTCACCTCCAGTTTTATCATAAATTTTATACATATTTCTTATTTCTAGATTTGAACTTCCATTCCTTTAACTTTTTAGTGATTCTGTGATGGGAGTTCCAACTATTTACTTCCCCTTCAAGGAATATAAATTTGATTCATGATTATTGATAACCATGTCCTTATCCATTAATTGGGAAACCATCCATTCCAGTCTTGAGATATCTCATTTTTTAGATGTTATCCTCTATTTAATTTATGTTTTTGAGAGGGCTATTGGTTACTTTCAACTATTTCTCCATGAAAATTTGTTTTCCAATTTCATGTGCAAGTTCTTTAAATAGTTCAATTTAAACCTCCATCATTGAACCCATTATCCTAATGTATAAATTCATGATCAACTCATACATTTTCAATATTTGATTCTATAAATCCAAATATACCATGAATTCCTAATTAAATTCATGTATAATATCTAATTAATCCAACTTCTAATATAGAGTTTGGATCACATCTATATTGTTTCATGAACATTATCTAGATTAATGACTTAATTGTTAAGTAAAAATTATTATTTTGACTTTTATAACTCTTGTTTTAGAAATCAAAAATATCTGTATGTGTATTATACTGACTCTGTCTATCATACTGAATCTGTCTATCATACTGACTCTATCTATCATACTGACTCAATATATCGTACTAACTCTATTCATAGTACTCACTTTGTTTATCGTACCCACTCTGTTTATTGTACTCACATTATGCATCATATTCACTTTGTATCATATCAATATTATGCATTATATTTGTACTAACAGGTAACATTAATCGTACTCATGTTACACTCTTATCAAATTCATGTTTTCATTATTTTATAAAAAAACATGTTTTATATCAATCATACTCTTGTTATAATTTTCATATATCTTTTGTTTTAACCAAAAATATTTCATAGAGTTAGTTATCAACTAATAAAAACGATGTCATGTTTTCTGTTTCAATATGACCATTACAATGCCATGTGTCCAAGTCCCTCTGAGTTTTCTAGAGAAATATGACCATTAGAGAAAATATGACTATTGGAACTCAAGGGCTATAAATAGAGGGTCATTTGAAGCAGATAAAACAACTTGAACGACTTCAGATACTTCTAGGTTCTAGAGAGAGACTATGTGACTTCTCTCTGTTTTGTGCGAAAGTCTTGAAATTAAAAAATGTGAATGGATCATTATTAGTTTTTGAACTTCAATAAGTGATTTGTTTTTTTTATGTGTTGGATCTGGTGATAATGATTGAGGGATGTTGGGGAAATGAAGATGTTGTGATCGATTATCGTATCGATGGATTTAAAGTGTTTGAAAGATAGATGTGCCGATTACCTATTAAATCGTGGGATTACAGGGATAGTAAGACGGATGTGCCGATCATTGTACCGAGGGCTTATCGATTTTGGTAATACAGACCTATTATCCTAGGTGAAATGATATCCTACTCTTTGGGATAAAAGATTTGTAATATGTTTTACTTTTTCACTACTTATTGTAATAAAAAGAGAATCCTTTTATTTCTTCTTTCTATTTATATTATTTTTTAATTGTTTTAATTACAGATTATACTTTTAGTATTGATTCTATACACTATATTGTAGAATCATTTACACTCTGTAATACTATGATATTTTTATTCAATCTGAATATAATTGTTTCATAACCTCTGGTATCATAACAATTTCATCATATTGAGAGTCATTCTGATTGTTTTGTTTTGTAAGAGGCATTGTGAATTGTGTTTGATTATGTTGTATTAAACTAAGAACCTCCATTAAAGGTTTTAATATCAATTTTTAAATATAAAATTCACCCCCTCTTGTATTTGTGCCATATCATATCCATTTCAATTCAACAATTTGTATTAGAGTAGGTTTTCCTATGCATTGTATTTTTTGAGTTACATTGTTTTCTAAATACACTAACCAGTATTTATAGAAAAAGGATATTGTTTCTTTATGATGGAAAGCATGATTAATGTCCATTAAATTGATAATCTTAAACCTACACGATCACCTATTTTTAGGTAATTATTTTGAATATTGGAGAGAAATAATGAATACTTTTATCATAAACACTGGTGTAGATAACTTTGTCATGCTCACTGGTAAATATTAGATCCCTAAGAAAGAGTGAAGACATTTCCTGCTCAAGAAAAAGTTGAATATCCACTATACTATAAGTTACAAAATACTTTATTGTGTTCTATGACAAGGAACATTTACATTCAAATATCTTAATGTGAAGCTTAAAATAGTATATAGAAGAAATTGGAGATTACACATTTTGGTACTTCCAAAGTTGTTGAAACAAGAAGATCTATGCTATAAGATAACTATAAAGCTTTTGAATTTCTATATGGTAAACCTGTAGTTAAGGTTCAACAATGATTTATAATTTTTTTTAAAGTCTTCAAGCTATGTGAGAGAAAAATTTAGAAGATGAAGTCTTAGTTTAGAAGACCATAGACATTATTCCAAATGAATGGGAAGCCAAGAGGACCACAATTGATGAGTCTAGAAATATTACTAATATTACTCTTGATGATCTCTTTGGAACTTTATTGCAATATTAAGGAAGAATTAAGAGAGATGCAAATAAAGTGAAAAATAAGAATGGTGGAGTAGCATTCACTACTACATCAAATCCTATAAAGTCTCAATCACCTATGAAAACTATGTTAAGAAAGAGAAAGGTTGAAGTCTTATCAGATTCTAGTGATACTAACCAGTCAGAGAATGATCTTGCAAATATTTTTAGAAGAATGAACAAAATTATAGGAAAGAAGGATTTCCAATATAGATATAAAAATATTTCCAAATGTAATAAGGATAAGTAAGATTCTGAAGTCACATGCTATGAATGTAAAAGAGAAGGATACATTCAACCTGATTTCCCCATGCTGAAAAGAAAGTATAGAAAGGAAATACATTTAAAGAATAATAAGAATAAATACTGGAAGTCAAATAGAAATAAAGTCTTAAAAGTAAATGACTCCTAGAGTTCCATTGGAGGTGATTCTTCTAAATAATCTTCTGATAATGATATCTCAAATCACAAGAATGTTGATATCCTTTCCAAAACTCCTTATCATTGCTTAATGGATAAGGTACACAGTTATGAATCTCTTGTTAATATGTATTTGAGTAACAATTGTTCTGATAAAAATTATTCTTCTAATGAAGAAACATCCTCATCAGAGAATGATAATTCTTTACCTTCTTATGAAGAAGTTTCTAGATTTGATAAAATTTTAGAAAATGAATATTGTAAAGTTTCTAGAAAACTTGAAAAACCAAATACTAGGATTGATATTTTAACAAGATAAGTATTAGATCTTTCTAAAGATCTTGATTCTAAAACTCTTGAGATTGAAAATCTTTCAAAAAATCTTGAGAAAGTGAATTCTGAAAAGAAATGTTTTTCTAAATATCTTGATAATATAATTTTTAAGAAAACTTTTTTAGAAGAAAAACTCAATTCTAAAACTAATACAAAAGAAGATAAGAATTTGGTCATTAGACTAAAATCTGAAATCTTTTCTTTGAAGAAACTTTTATCTAATTTCACTACTAGAAGGAAAAAGTTTGATAAAAATGTTTTCTCAAATTCTTCCTTTAAGGAATTGTTCTGGAATTTTTTATACTCATTTAAAACCGTTTTTAGTAATAATTTTATTTTTTCTCTAAAGTGATCCATTCTTCACCAAATGTAAATGTGGTGGACATTGGGAAATAAATTATTCTCTTAATAAAATCCAATATTTAGGATTCCATAAATCCCACTTTTCAAAACAAATTTGGATTCCAAATTTTTTTTCTAATATTTCTAGATCTAAATAGGTTTGGATTCGAAAAGTTTAATTGTATTTGTTTCAGGAAAACAAAAAAAACAATAACAATACATTGTACATGGATAGTAGATGTTCCAGAAACATGACTGGAAATAGAAAATTCTTTGAAAAAGTTATCAAGAAGAAATAAAGAAAAGTTACCTTCATAAACGATTCTCAAGGAAATATTTTTGGTATCGGTAATGTTGTTTTCCTTGGTACAATTTTGATTTAAAATGTTTTGTTTGTTAATAGTCTTAAGAACAACCTCATTAGAATAATTCAATTATGTGATGAAGGTTACCTTGTGATTTTTAGTATTGATAAATGCATAGTTCACAATTCTAAGGATGAATTCATTCTATATTCCCAAATGCATGAGAATGTTTACACTTTAAACTTAGAAGACATTATGATCCAAGACCTACCTAATCTATGTGAAATGGAAGACCAATCTTGGTTATGGAATAGAAGACTAGGACACTGTAATATTAGAAAATTATATAAAATCTCTAAGAAATGACTTTTTAAATATCTACATGAGCTTAGATTTGATTCTTATAAAGTTTGTGATCCTTTTAAATATTGAAAAAAAAACATAAGTAAAGATTTAAATAAATCAGTTAAGTCACAAATACTGATGCATTATAGTTAGTGAACATGGATCTTTTTATTCCAACACAAACTGGAAGTACTGGAGGCATGCACTATGTATTTTTCTTAGTTAATGGTTATACTAGATTTACATGGGTATATTTTCTTGCTAAAAAGTCATAATATTTTTGTTTCTTTAAAACTTTTATGGATAAAGTTAAAAATGAGAAAATCCTACCACTAATAACTATTCAAAGTGATCATGGTGGAGAATTTTTAAATTCTGATTTCAGAATTTTTTGTAGTAAAAAGGTATTACTCACAAATTTTCTGCACCAAGAACAACTCAGAAAAATGGTGTTGTTGTAATAAGAAATAGAACTATCCAAGAGATAATAAGAACCATATTGAGTGAATACTCAATTGAAATACATTTTTGGGAAGAAGTTTTTATTACTAATTGTTATACTATAAATAGAGTTTTAATTTTACATTTTCTAAACAAAACCCCTCATGAGTTTTGGATATGCCAAAAACCCAAAGTTTCATACTTCAAAGTATTTGGATGAAAAGTATTTAATTTTAATACAAAATATAACTTACATAAGTTTTCACCCAAATATAATGAAGGAATAATTATATGTTATTCCACTACATCTAAGTATTATAGAGTTTTCAGTAATAAAAATTGTGTTATTGAATAAATAATACATGTTAATTGTGATAAAATAGACCCTTTTGTTTTAAAAAAAACTCAAAATATTGCTTCTGAGGTGCTTTCTAAAACTGATTATCAACTTTTGATAGAATATTCTTAAAACATTGTAAATACTAGAGATATTGTTTTTGAGACATTTACACCTAAATACTTTCTATCTTATGTTGATGAACAGGTTTTAAAAAATCAAAATAAGTTATTACTTAGGAATCATCCTAGTGATAACATCATTGGTGATGTAAATCAACAGGTAAGGACTAGAAAATCCTTAAGAAATGAAATAGAACATCTTTATTTTCTATCCAAATTTTAACCTAAAACTCTAAGTGAGGCCTTAAGTGATGAGTATTGGATTAAGGCAATGCAAGATAAACTAAATGAATTTGAAAGGAATGAAGTCAAGACCTTGGTTGAAAACACTAAGGATACATATGTTAATGGAGTAAAATGGGTTTTCAGAAATAAATGTTATGGAAATGGTATTATTTTAAGAAATAAAGATAAACATGTGGCTAAAGGTTATAATCAACGAGAAGGCATAGAATGTGAAGAAACCTATGATCTAGTAGCAACAATCGAATCTATTAGAATTATATTATCCTTTGCAACATTCTTTAATTTAAAACTATTTAAAATGGATGTCAAGTGTTATTTATTTAATGGATATTTACAGGAGGAAGTCTATATAGACTAACCCCTGGTTTTAAAGATACATAACATCCTGAATATGTTTACAAACTTACCAAGGCCCTTTATGGACTTAAACAAGCCCCTAGAGCTTGGTATGATAGGTTAATAGGATTTTTGTCACAAAAAAATTACATTAAGGGAATAATGTATCCAAATCTTTTTATAAAGAAAGAAAAAAAACCTTATGATTCTTCAAATTTATGTTTTTGAAATCATTTTTGGATCAATTAAAAAGTATTTAATAGATTCATTTATGAATCTAATGAATTCTGTGTTTGAAATGAATATGATGGGTGAATTAACATTTTTTATTGGTTTTAAAATTTCTCAAAAACTAAAAGGAAATTATATATCTCAACATAAGTATATCACAGACTTACTAAAAAAGTATGAATATGACAATACTAAAAGTATTGGTACTCCCATTGAAACCTCAAACACTTTTGATATTGATGAAGCCGAGAAACCGATTGATCAAACAACTTTTAGAGGTATGATCGGAAGTCTAATATAATTAATTTATAGTCATCCATACTTAATTTTTTATGTATTCTTATGTGCTAAATATCAAGAAAATCCAAAAAAACCCATTTAAAAGATGTGAAAATGATTTTTCTGTATTTAAAAGGAACTTTGGATTTATGACTTTTCTATTCTTCTTGAAATGATTTCGAATTAATTTTTTTTTGGATGCTGACTTTGGTGGCTTTAGAATGGATAGAAAGAGTAATTCTTGGTCAAAAATCCCTCAAGGTATTATTGAAGCATTTTTGAGGTGATTGTGTTTGTTGACAAAGTGGACATCTGAGTGGAGATTGTTGACAAAGAAAAACAATGACATACGAATTTGTTGACAAAGAGGATTTCATGATGGAATATCGAGTTCAAGAGATGAGGTCAACAATCCATGTTTGATTCAAGAATGTCGACAAGATGAATGGATGATCTAGAGGCGGTACAAAATAACAGATACAAGGCGGCGCCGTTTTCTAGTGTTTGCCAAATTTTTGGGCCTGAAAATCGTCAAATGAAGAAAAGTGGTTTTTGGAAAAGGGACTTGCGCGCCGTGTACTTGAAGGCTTGGAAACTTGCGCTCCATATTTTTTTCAAGATCATATCATCAAAATATGGCAAAGAGACAAGTGTCGCACAAGTATTGGTAGTGTCACGCAAGTGACTTGCGCGCCGTGAAAGAGACTTGCGCGCCGATGCCTTGGAATCTTGATAACTTGAGTGCCTATGGTTTTTCAAGATCAAAAAATCAAAATATGGCAAATGAAAAAGGTTCGCGGAAGTTTGGAATTAGGTCACGCAAGTGACTTGCAGGAGAAGAGACCTGCGCACCGAGACTTGCGTGTCGAGGAGATACTTGCGCGCCGTCGCGCAGGGGTGACCAAATGCCTATAAATACTGGACCACCCCTCTTCATTCTTTACAGGAGTTCAACACTTTGAGAAATCAGAGTTCCCATCGCGCAGGTGTAGTGGTCACGCAAGTGGTGTGTGTGATCACGCAGGTGGAGTTGCACGCCAGTGTGAGGAGTTGCGCGCTAGTGTGAGAAGAT
The DNA here is from genome assembly GCA_963277665.1 of Viscum album. Lineage (NCBI taxonomy): Eukaryota > Viridiplantae > Streptophyta > Magnoliopsida > Santalales > Viscaceae > Viscum > Viscum album. The sequence continues at coordinate 499,381,648 of OY728132.1, forward strand.
GCGTGCCGGTTGGTAGTTGTGTGTCATTATTGGTTTGGGCGTAAAAGGAAGAGAGTCTTGCAAGTTTGGAGTTGAGAAATCTTGTATCACGAAAGTGTGTGTGGTGGACTTGCGCGCCCATTGTGACTTGCGCGCCGATACTTGTGCGCCGAGATTGACTTGCACGCCAAGTAAGGTTTATTTCCAGTAGTGATTTTCAGGCTGCGTGGAACCTAGAAGTTTTCCCGATACCTTCGGTGAAAAGAGAGATTCATCTACGGGTGAAAATTGGGCTTCAACAGAGCATCTACTTACAGAGGAAGATGCATTCTTTCATGAAAATGAAGAGACCTACAGGTCTATAAACGATGAGTGGATCCTTTCCAGAGTAGTGAGCGAAGGAAGAGGAAGAAGGTGATCCTCTCCACCGGCAGTGAGCAAGAGAGAGAAACAAGGAGTGACCCTTGGCAAAGAAGTGAGCTGACCCTAAACTTTGTAAAGACAGTGAGCCTGGGATTAGAAGTGATCTATCCTGAAACTTTGTATCCACATCTAGTGAAGAATATTGGAATTTGGTATGATCGAAAACTTGTCGGCGTATGTTCCTTGGACATAGCCCTTAGCGGCGAACCAAGTAAAAATTGCTGTTTCCTGTGCATACTTTACCTTCTGTTTATATTGTGCAACAGGAAAGAGGGAGAAGAGTGTTTTTCTTAACAGTGAAACAAGATTAGAACGAGCTTTAATTTTTAATTAGTCATACCCTGATTCACCCCCCCTCTCAGGGTACTCATCCTAGTGGACCTAACAGTAATTATAGAACTTGTCATTTCCTAGGATATTCCCTAGTTTCTTGGTCATTTAAAAAACAACACTCACTCGCACTCTCTACTGCTAAAGCAGAATATGTGGTAGCTGGAAGTTGTTATGCTCAAGTGTTGTGGATGCAACACACACTCAAAACTATGGTATGAGTTTTACTAAAAATAAAATATTGTGTGATTACACAATTTCTATTTCTTTATCTAAAAACCCTGCACATCACTCTTGTGCAAAACACATAGATTTTAGGCATCACTTTCTTAGAGACCACACACAAAAAGGAGATATTATTTTACAGTTCATCAGAATGCAAGAACAGATTGCTGATATTTTTACAAAACCATTACCTTACAATATATTTTAATATATTAAATATAATCTAGGAATGATTACATTAAAATAATCATTCACATCTACTTTCTGTTTTTAAAAATCTCTTTATATTAAAATAATCCTCTTAATAGGGGGAGAACATTAGCCTTTTTATTCTTAGTTTTAACTATTTTATATAATTTTGTTTCATATTTTATATTTTGCATTTGATCTTAATTCATTAAGTTTTTAGATCTAGTTGTTTTGTTTTTTTCATTAATTGTTTTATTTATGTCATTTATCTTTATTTTCTGTTTGACATTCTGTCTTTAGGTTTGAAATTTTGTTTATCATTTTGACCTTTTTTTATCATTTTGATTTTATTTTAATCAATCTAACAGTCTAGTATATCAGTTTGACAACCTACGGTAGCGACTTTTTTTCCATAGGCTCGACAACCTATGGTAATGACTTTGTTTTCCATCGAATCGACAACCTATGGTAATGAATTTATTTTCCATCAGCTTGAAAACCTATGGTAATGAATTTTTTTCCATTGTCTCAAAAAGCTATGGTAATGACTTTGTTTTACATTGGTTTGAAAATCTATGATAATGAATTTTTTTTCCATCGGCTGGAAAACTTATGGTCTTTACATTTTTTCTTTCTCTATAACAACCGATCGTATTCATTTTTTTTCATTGGTTTGATGTTTGATTGTATTCTCTTTTAATTATTTCAACTATTTATTTTCTGTATTGTATTATGTTTTTACTTTCATAATAATATAAAACCAACAACTCACTTGAAATATCAGATAGGTACATTCTCTTTTCTTTTTGTATTTATTGTCTTTTGTGTTGTTGTTTCTCGTTTTTAATCTTTTTATTTTTTTTAAAAAAAATTAAAATTAAAATTTATTTTATTTTATTTAAAAAACCCCTTTTATTCTCCATTTTTGGATTCTTTATCTTCTAATATCAATCGTATAATACCAACAGTCACCCAAATTCACCTTCAAATAGAGGACTCCCCTCCTCGAACCCACCACGGTTCTATAGATTTCTCGAAAAAGCTCTGATCCTCTTCTTAAGACTTGGTACGATCATTTTTTTTCCAATAAACTTTATGTCTTAGTCTTCTACTAATACTTTTACCGATATCTCTTCAAAGGCTTTCTCAGAAATGAATTTCTTCAGAGAGAGGTTAGTTTCATGATATTTCTTTGATAGTTATGACTCTACGATCAAAAGGATTATTTTTTTTCCAAGGTTTGGAAAATATTTGTGTTGAGAAACCCATATCTCAGGATCCAATTCTTGTTGAAGAGGTTAGAAAATTCTATAATACTGTATTGTTTGATAAATATTTGATTAATTTTGCTGTGTATGATAGAAATTTTTCTATGTCAGTAAAACAAGTAGCACATTTCCTCAATGTCTCTACTAAAGGTAACTCCTTCTTTCCTTATCAAAATCTACATGAGGAAGATGGTACATTTAATAAGGAAAGAGCTGAAAAGTTACTATTTCTTATCAATGAGGAGAAAAGAAAAGTAACCCATATCTCTGAAGATAACAGGTTTTTGTTCTTTGGATGTAAGGGTTTCTTATTCCAAGGAAAGGGGATAGAGAAACTCTTAAGGTTTCTCATATCTTTATGTTAGACTATCTTGTGAATATGAGAAACCAAAATCTCATGGGTTACATTTTCAAAACTATCAATAATGTGAATTTTGGAGCAATTAAGTCTCATTTTATCATGTATCCAACCATTCTCACAAAGTTTATTCTTGAAAGTTTGAAGTTTTGAAATATTTATATGAAAATAAAATTTAAAGAGCTTAATGGTTCATGGATAAGAAAAAATAAAATAAATAAATTGAATGTTAGTTTTGATTAAAAATCAAAACTCTTTGTCAAATATGTGGAAGAATCGACACCAAATCAATCGGAACCACTTCTAATAGAGTCAGCTCCAAAAGTTTTAGTTTCTAAAAAGTCAGATCCTCAAATTAGTGAAAATCTTAAGAAGAAAAAAAATACAGTAAAGAAGTTGTAGATAAGTGGATAAAAGAGAAAGAATAAATAAAATAAGGCAATACTTAGTTCGGTCTGGATTTAAATGACGCTCTAGCCGAGAAGATGAGAATAGAGGATAATCTACAGGATGAGAATAAGAAAAAACTTTTGAAAATAAAATCTCAAGATTTTAATGTTGCCAAAATTCTGAAAAGTATTGAGTTAGAAAGTGATCAAATGACAGTAGAGATTCAAAAAGAACTGATCGTTCAGACTCTTTTAGAGAAAGAGAAAGAAAAATAAATAGTGCAAGAATTTATTCAATTAGCTTCACAAAAAAAATGTGAATAAGAAGAGGAAGATGAATTTCTTATGGAATATCTTTAGACTTATAAGAAAATTAGAGAAGAATATTCTTTTCAAAAACAAAGTGAAAAAATTCAAAAATAGAATCCTCATGCCAATAAATCACCAGTTCAATCCTTAGAAACTCAATCAAAATGAGTTACCTCTCTAGTCAATCAAGTGGATCAAAGTTCTCATGCCAAGAATGTAATTATCATCGGTGACAGAGTTGAAGAAGAAAGAGTTTAAAAATGAAAATAAAGAGTTGAAAAATAAAAAGAGAAAGGAAAAGGAAAACAACATGATGAAGACTCAAGCCGATCCAATGAACTTGAATCATATAATGATGATACAGATTCAGAGCACACCATTTCTATCAATAAAAGTGATTACATTGTCTATGTTTTAAGAAGAATCAAGAATAATATTCCCTACTTTACCAGAATAGAAGGAAGGATTTATTTCATTAAAGACAATAAATGGAAGAAATTTGGTTTAGTAAGAGAGATTAGAAAGAGGGTAATGTCAATAGAGGCCGATCTAAAAGTTTTGAGTGATAGTTCTATTGCTCATAAGAAGGCTTGAAACAAGATAAAAAAATGGTCATACAAAACAGAAATCTAAGTAAATGAACATGAGTAATAAATTGAATACTTAAGGATTCTTTAAAAGGATATTTCTATTTCTTTCAATAAGATCGATATGGAAACAATTGACAGGTGGAATCAGATTCCTAGAACCTATAGTGCTGATGATCTTTTAGTAAAAGAGTTGGCAGAAAGGTTGAATGCTTTCCAGTCAGATTTTTCAAAGGTTTCATATTTCAAAGATGAAATTGTTTTGTTAAAGAAACAAAATACTTTGTTAACTTAAGAAAATAAGAATATTCAATATATAATTGATACTCTCAAAGAAGTGATTAGGATTCAAGAGACACCATCATAAACCAGGATAAACCATCTACATACCCACAAGATCTTCTCAAATCTCAGTGTGTTTCTATCTCGGAAGACAAGAAAGAAATAAATAAGATGAAGACTATTCTTAATGTGTTGATCAAGAAATAATAATAAAGAGAAAAAAAATGAAGATTTTATTGTATCTTTTTTTTAATTGTCATATAAATGTCTTTGAACTTTTGATAATTTAATGAGGTTTATGTTTTCTTTTCCATTGTTTTTCATTTTTTTTCTCTCTAATATTTTTAGGAAATTCAAGGTTACCCCATTCTTTTTGTAATCACAAATGAGAAGAATGTTTTATAAAAGAGGGAGTAAGTTTTACAAACGGGGAGTGTTCATAATATTTTACTCAAAAGTAATACATTAAAGAAAATAATAATCCACATCAAGGAAAATATATATGAATAAAATATTCAATAAAGTATATACCTAAGGGGGAGTTAGTTGTATTCATTTATTTATTCAGAAGAGTTTGCATAACTTAGGGGGAGATAAGTATTTCTTTCTAGTTTTACTCTGTGTTTTGTGCTTTCTAAAAAGGGAAAGATTGTTAAATCAAAAGTATTCTTTTTTACTTTTATGAATCTTGTTTTGGAAATCAAAAATCTCTTTATGTTTATTGTTCTGACTATGTCTATCATACTGATTCTATCTATCATACTAACTCTGTCTATCGTACTAACTCTGTCTATCATACTAACTGTATTCATCATACTCACTTTGTTCATCGTACTGACTCTGTTTATCGTACTAAAATTATGCATCATATTCACTTAATATCATATCAGTATTTTTCATTATATTATTACTAACAAGTAACATTAATCGTACTCATGTTACACACTTATCACATGCATGTTTTCATTTTTTATCAAAACACATGTTTTATATAAATCATACTCATGTTATCGTTTTCATATATCTTTTGTTTTAACCAAAACGATGTCATGGAGTTAGTTATAAATTAATAAAAATGATGTCGTGGTTTTTGTTTCAATATGACCGTTACAATGCCAGGTGTCCAAGATCCTCCGAGTTTTCTAGAGAAATATGACCATTGGAGAAAATATGACCATTGGAACCTGAGGCTTATAAATAAGAGGCCATTTTAAGCATAGAAAACAACTTGAACAACTTCAGTTACTTCCAAGTTATAGAGAGAGACTGTGTGAATTCTCTCTACTTCATGAAATTTTTTTGAAATTAAAAAATGTGAATGGATAATTCTTAGTTCTTTTATGTCAATAAGTGAATTGTTTTTCTTTGTGCGTTTGATTAGGTGATAATGATCTAGGGCTGCCGGAGATAGGCAGATGGTGCGACTGATTATCATATCAAGGGATTTTAAGTGTTTAAAAGACATATGTGTTGATTACCTATAAAATCGAGGGATTATGAGGATAACAAGACGTATGTTCCAATAATATTATTGAGGGCTTACCAGTGTTGGTAAGATATACCTATTATCCTAGGTGAAAGGATACCCTACTCTTTGGGATAAAAGATTTGTAATATCTTTTACTTTTCTGCTGCTTATTGTAATAGAAAGAGTATCCTTTTATTTCTCCTTTCTATTTGTATTCTTTTGTAATTGTTTTAATCAAAACTTATACTTTTAGTATTGATTCTATAAACTATAAGGTATAATCATTTACAATATGGATTACTCGGATATTTATATTCAATCTGAATATAAATTGTTTCATAACCTGTGGTATCATAACAATTTCATCGAATTGAGAGTCAGTACAATTGTTTGTTTTTTTATTAGAGGAATTGTGAATTGTTTTTTTACATTGTATTAAATTAAGAACCTTCACTAAAGGTTTTAATAGAAAATTTTAAATATTTAATTCACCCCTCTTTTATTTGTGCCATCTCATATCCATTTCAATCCAACATTAATGTCATTATAACTTTTTCCAGTAAATCACCATAATCTCTAATTATATGGGAGAATTTGATTTTTTAAATTTTCATACACCTTACACATAATGGTTAGAACTAGAACTATAAATTAATTCTCCATTATTTACCTTGATTGGAGAATCCATCTTCTTAGGAGTCTTTTTTTTTCTTTTACCTTTTCTTATTTCCTTTTGACATTAAGAAATATTTATTATAATTTTCTCTGGTTTCTCATTACATAAAGGTTTACATATATATATTGAGGTTAGATATTAAACCTTATCTTCTACCATTTATTTAACATATATAACGTCCAATGTTTTTCACATCTCAAAGGAAGTATAAAATTGAGAGGTTTTACTATATAATTTATGGGAAAATAATATTTCCTAGAACTTTTCTGTCTCTATATATCTAATTATTCCATGGTTATTATTCAAGTTAGTAGATCAAATTATATACTATATGATATCCTTTCCACATGATTTTAGGAACATAAAAATCTATTTTTTAACTATTGAAGTTAGTATAATTGAATAATATAGGCCTTATAATTGAATCCATGTTCATAAATAAACCAATAAAATTGGATACGGAACACAAAATTCAAAGATTTTAGCTCTAATACAACTTATTGGGACCAAGATGACTGAAATTATTATGAAATTATCCTGAGGCCTCTCATCATTGTCTAAATTGGTGGTGTCATGAGACTTTATCCATGAATCCTAGCATGCTAGAGGATTCCACCTAGTGGTGAGGGCCTAAGATGTTACATTAGGGAGACTATATTCTTATATTAGAGTAAAAAACAATAGAAAAATAACAAAATAGCCAAAAATAATCCACAAAATAAATTAAAGTTTTCATAATCAATAAAAAAGAAACCAACTATAAAAATAAAAATATAGTAGCATACATTCATACATCCCAACTAGTTATCCATCGAGTTGATAAAATATGAAAATAAACAAAAGAAAAGAAAACAAGGTGGCTCTACTAGCATCCCCAATCCTAATCACATCCTAGTTTCCAAATCCCCATTGAACTTCTCCAACCCAATCATGAAATTTGAGCCTCTTCCCTACATGAACCTACTATCATAAGGTCTTCTTGGCTACAAAAGTGCATTGAAACCTATGAAGGGTGTGGGTAAAACTTAGTAGGCCACCACCAATGGTGTCCCTAACATAACTAGTAAATACAGTGTACACACATATGATATAATTTTAATAAATAGACAATATAAAATAATAATAAAATAATAACCATTGGCCCTTGGGTTCTAAGGTGACACACAAGGTCAACTATACATTTTTATCCAATGTTAGATATCTCTAAGAAAAAAATATATCACCGAAGTGTAAAAATTTCTTACCCTATAACCTATTTATATTACCACCTAGGGGGAATCATTCCATACCTTAGAACATGCACTATAATATCACCAAGGGGGACCAAGTCCTATCATAGAGCCTATATTAAAAAAATATCTACCAGAGGAGTCTCTTCCACCCTACCTAAAATAAACATAAATCCACTACCTGAGAGGTCATGTCCCCTACCCAGAACTAATAAACCCATCCCCCTAGGGGTTCACATCACCTACTAGGAATTATATGTCCATTATAAATGGGGAGAGATTACCTAACTATAACCAGCAAATCATACACCTAGGGGGCTTCTCACTATGGAATAAAAAGATACCACCTAGGAGGATCTACATGCATCCTTGTAAATATACAGGGATATTGATGTCCATAATTGAAGCTATAATAGAATACACCTAGGGGGTTGCATCCCTAACTTGGAATAGGTACCAAGATTTTATTACTTGAGGAACATATCCTTCCCAAGTTCCTAAACCCTCATTCACATACACTCAGATCTGTAGCTCACCCAAAACCTTGGGTATTTCACACACTTATATACATCACATATACCAAGGGTGTATAATCCCTCCCTAGAAACTTGTGTCATAACACCTGGGGTTTTCACTATCTCACACCCAATACATATCTCATAGGTTATTCCCTCAAGAACACAACCCATCCCTATTAGTATAGCTATTACAGGATCAAACTATCAATCTTCAGGCTCTAAGATGACACTTATAATAAACATAACCTACTCCCTCAAACTAACCATCTATAGGGTCAACACAAAATTGGGGCACCCACTAAGGCCCCTAGGTAAAATCCAATCCAGAAACCCTATGTGGGATCCCCTATCTCATTATCATATCATAGACACAAGTTCTTCACTCATAGGGTAAAACATCCATTAATATAACCACAATCACATCATGCAATCAGGGAAAATCACATACCCATGTAACAATAGAGAGATTACATAAAGCCTATCTCACATACCAAGTTATCCTAGAATAGTTTAATCACACCCAATATTTACATAATTCCTACCTAGTGTATACTTATCCATGTTAACACATAATAGTGGGGGAGGAATACACCCACCACTCTCTTATTAATTAGATCAAAGGCTATAAGGGGTCTGAATATTCCCCATAGACTATCCCTAAACTAAATATTCCTAGTCCATAAATCACCCCACTCAAGGGAAATAGGGGAACCTATCTCGGTTTCATTATATTTATTCTCATCTCATTGGTACCCCTCTAGGGTGTACATATATCATCACTTGCATTTATAATCAAGACCATGGTTTTCAGTGGATGAGGAATGTTCTAGTTTTTAGGGGTTCATCATGGCCATTGAAACATCCATTCTATTCATTGATATTTGAGAAAAATGAATTCTTTTTAAATATATGAAAAATAACCCTCAGTGTAAAGGCCCTGACACTAGTAGCCTAGATTCAGTGATTATTTTATTACATCTGCACTAGATACAAGTGATTTCATTCCAAAGGACTAAATAGTTTAGTATTATTGGTAAAATAGATACATAATTGAATTTGACAAACATTTGAAAACAAAAAATAAACCAAAGTATTTCCTTTTAGGTCAAATTTATTCCATCTAGCATGTCTCTTTATAATAGTCAAAAAAATTTCATAGAATCCTGGGGAAAGGAAAAACATGAAAGGGGTGAGCTCTAATGATTTTTTAGGTTATGTTTATAGAAGAAGTTATCATGAATACATATGACATAATCAATATGGAAAGGTAAATAACTGAGACACATTCCATTTAATCAATAAATTGAACATGAAGAATAATATGGAAGGAATAAATGATGATCAAATAATGCCATATAAATAATCTCATGATATAGAAACTCATCCATGGATATCATAACAAATAAAAATAATCACATGGAAATAAATAAATAAATTAATAATGATGGAATGCATAATACTAGACATCTAAAACATACCATTTAACACCTATTCCAAGACATCTGAAATATTTCTAAGGCTTTATGCCAAGACATATATATAAATGGTTAAGGCCTAAGATAAAAACCATTATAGTTTGTCTCATGTGACCCACTGATGCATAGAGGGGATATAGTGAGCCCCTCCCATAAATTAATAATTCCAATTAATTCTTAACAAGACATAGTTGAAACATAATTAACATAAACATTCATATTGAAAAACTATCATATTAAATGTTAATACTTTCCCCAATTAGTAAACATAATCCTAAACCATCGAGAGTAAAATGTATAATGGAATCAAAATAGTACATCTGGAGTTAAATTGATCATAAAAAATCTAGAGAAATAATAAGGATGGTATCATTACAACATATTCCCAATGGATCATAAGTAAAATAAGGGTTGTTGTCATTGATGAGTATAAATACCATAAAAAATTCATTAAAAACATTCTTGATAAAAATATCATTTTAACTTAGAAAATAATTTTTAAAAATGAAAAATATACTTTAAAAATATGATTCCAAACTTGTAAAGGAATATTTAAAGTGATTAGTGGTCATGATGATGGGAAATTCCATACACACTGTAAAGGAACATTCCTTTCATACTATTGTAAAAAGGTTTAAACATGCCTCATTTAGAAAATGACAAGAACATTCCTTTCAAAATATTTTGAAAAAAGTAAAAAATGGGTAAATATGAATTTAATAAATCATATGGATATTGATAAAACATTCTTTATTTTTTTAGAAAATATGAATATGGAAGAAAAAGGGTTTTCGACTGAAGAGAGAAATGAAGTTTATTTTATATAAAAACATTATTTTGGATTATTTTGTTATTAAAGAGGGGAAAATGGGAGGGAAATATGAATTCTAGATAAATAAACTTATGAAAATAAAATTCATGATTTTATTGAAATATATTAAATATTATTTCATCATCATAAACTTAATCATGAATAATCTTGATAAATAATGAGATTGTAAGATAAACCTTTACTACTTTTGTAACTTCTTAATCACAAGCCCCATGAAAGAAATAGATTCAATTGAAAATTTAAATACCATTAATATAAAGGGATTCATGAAATAACATATCAAATGGGTAGTATATACACCACACAAAAGTACTGAGTGGTGAATATGGTATACGTCTCATGAAAGTATAAGTGAGACGACAAACCCTTAAATCAGGTCTGATATACATTATATGTGTCTGTACCACCTATATAATAAATTTAGATTTATTATAAATATATTAAATAATCATAATTATGTATTTAATATCATATATGATTTAATTATAGTGTTTTATTATTTGTTTATTAATAATGTTTAGTTAAAATCATTGTTTCATATGATAAATGTTTCATTTTTCATGTATGTTTTGGTTTGGTAATTCTAGTACTATTATTCTAATAATGGTTAAATAATATAAATAATGTTAAACATGAAATAAATATCATATATATTCATTATTTTTTATTTATAACACTCCATAAAATTTAGAGATTTAAAATGAATTACACCGTTCATGGAGATGGTAGGTCATACGTAAACAGGACAACTATTTCCATTTTATTAAAGGATAGAAAAAAAGGAAGGTAAAAAATATATCACATTTAAATAGTAATTATAATATAATATATATCACATATATTCATTAAATTTATCTTTATTACCATCCATGTCAAAATAAATTGAAAAAAATTTCACATCGCTACATAGAGGTGGTAGTCCACACGTACTCATGATAGACGTTATTGTTTTCCAAAGGATTTAATGATAAGAATGTATATGTGATATTATAATTTAATAAGTATATTAATATTATAAATATATGTTAAATCTATAATTATATCCAACCGTGAGGGGCATTGATGGAAAAAGAATTACATCAGTTTGAGAGGTGGTAGTCTACCGTACGCATAATCGATGGTTTCATTTCCCATTTGATAGAAGATAAGATAAATATATATTATTAAATAAACATAATAAAACATAATTATATTTTATATACTAGTTTTATCATATATTAATTATTAATACATGAATTAAGGTTATAAACTAAGAAAGAAAAAGGAAGAGATTCGTTAAGAAAATTACCTTCTCTTAGAGAAACCTCCTTTGAATCTCTTCTTAAGGAAACTAGGGTTGGTATTTTGGGGGGAACATAATACATATAGTGTGGAAAAGGATTTTAGGGATGGATTTTGGAAGTATTTGGTTAAGAAAAATGGTATAATATTTGTGAATAAGTGAGGGGAGGAAGTTCCCTTTTATAATTGGAGAGGATTGACATTTTTGAATATACCCAAAACTATTCAATAATGGGAATTGAATCTCACAAAAAGTTACTAAAAATTAATAATTAAATTATTTGAGGTATTATATGGTCTATAAACACATACAAAACAACAAAATATATTTTTTAAACATGTTTCCTAAAAATTCAAAGTTTCCTTTACCATTTTAGTTTTCACTACGATAACTAGTCTTTTACCTAGGTAATTTATCATTTAAGATAATAAATAAATGATCCTATTAAGATAATTTATTCCAAATGGTTATAAATATTAAATAAAATTTATAAAATATAAATCCTATGTGTGTGTAAAAATTAATTTTAATATGAGTGCATGTAACGTGCAAAACTATGTTTTCCCCTTTATTATGGTAACCAAGTTTTTTCTATTTAGAGGTTTATATATTTATTAAAAAGGAACACTGGTACATGAATGAAATATGATTGATATTTTAAAACATATTCCAATAAATTTTAAGTGACTAGTTTTTTTATTAATTTTAAATCATTTAATAAAATATTGTATTATTATAATATAACATTAATGTCAATTTTAGAACTATTAATTTAATTTAAATTTAAAAAAGAAAAAAAAGGTGGAACTAGAATATATTATTCTCAAACTAGTATATAATGTTATATTTATCTAAAAAATTAATGGAATAAAACAATTCATTCAATTTATATAATTTTTAATATTTTTAGTATCATTTATTTTGTTTCTCTACTAATTAAATAATTACTCTGTTAGTGTTACTTAAGAATTTAATGTAATTATATAATTAATAAAAATTAAAAGTAAATAAACCTCATGAAATTAAATCAATTATTCTTAAAATTACAATCAATATTCATTCACATATTGTTTTCCCTTTGTGATCATGTAATTTAAATTTAAAAGCAAGAGAGTGACATTTTGCCTTTTTCTTTACTTAAATTATTATATTGGTCAATATCATGAAAAAGTGCACCAAAAGAACATAAGAATATTTTATTATGTAATAAGAGACAAAATATGTCTATAAATATAATTTATATAAGTATTTTGTTTATTATAACCCTTATAATTTTAGTTTAACTGTTGGTATACCTGTTGTAACCGTAATCATGGTAATTATTCTTTACTATATTTACTATTAATTAAGAACAAAAATTAAGTTGAAAAAATTATATAATATTAATTATTATGATTTAAAATATTTAATCTATTTTTTTTCCAAATTCCATTAACATAATTTTCAAAATTTATTTTAAAATTAAACATGTAGACACGAGGAAAAACAGTATTCCAAGGAGAAAATTCTTATAAGTATAGAAAGATTTCATATAAAAAATTAAATATTAAATTGATTAAAATGAAATAAATTATATTAATTATAATATAATTGAACTAAATTTAATTTTAAAATAATTTTAAATCATAAAGTAACCTTTAAATTATTTAAATGGAAAATAAATTTTTAATAAAAACCAGTATTTTTCACTATTCATCGAAAATTAATATTTTTAGAAAATTCTCAAAAATTCACTCTAAGTAAATTTTGAAATTATGATTTTAAAAAAGTATATTATCTTGTAAAATAAATTTTCTAAAAGTGTAAAAAAATTAATTTTAAAGTATGTGCAAAAAGTGCGATGTGACCATCTTTTAGAAAAATACTTTTTTTAGAAAAAAATCATTTTATTTCATATTATTCTTATTTTAGTTATAATAAATAGATAAAAATTAAATTTTTTTATACATGTGTAAACCATATAATTTAGTTAGTACTATTCATACCTTCCAATTTAATTGAAACATTATAATGGTTATATTTAATAATAATGTTTTAATAGTTATTATGGTTTGTTTAAATTCAATGTTGCATGTAGAAATGTGTAGAAGAGATTAAATTTAAATATATATATTTCATGGGTAATTTAATATATATTTTTCATGTTTAATACACTATAAAAATAATTTTATTCTTTTAAAATATCAGGGTGTTACATTCTACCCCCTTAAATAAATTACACCCTTGCAATTCTATTTTGGTCATCATAGGTCCATCCTTTTTTGAAAACCCACATCATAAAAAGGGTTAATAAAAAACCTTATTAAAATAGGGAAAGTTATATATTATGGTTATCTAGAATAAAACATAACTAGGTTTTCTATTAGAAAAAAATTACTGGGACATGGAAGAAAATCATAAATAATTATGGGGAGTGATATAGATCATTAATAAAAATAAATTTAATGATAAAGAGAAATTTAATGACAAAAAATCCATAAATATATGATGTAAATGAAGGTTATGGGATAAATTTTTTATTTTATAACCCTTTTCATAAATTTGTGGGTTTCTTTTATTATCATGATAGAGAACACAAGAAAATATATGTACTTGATGTATTCTTATTTCATAAGAAAAATTTCATCAATTGGTTGTTCTTTAACCAATTTCCACTTCATTTATTACTCTAAGAAATGAATATAAAAGATTATTTTTTTATTCCCAATGAATAAAATTTAACTTATAATGGATCATAATATCCATAAAAGAGTGACAAGTCCTTTAGTATGTCTCTAAATTTTTACCAAAACAAAAATTGTCATCATGAGTCATCCAATATAATAAATTAATCTCTAAAACTCAATAGTAACAACCAATGTTAAACTTAATCCATTAAATAAGTATTTATCCATCAAATCTTTTAAGTAAAAATAATGTTATATTAATGGGAACATCATGTAGTCTAGTGGTAGGAAATTCACCCTTGTCACCCTTTAATTGTTATTCCAAGCCCCGTAGTCATGTCGGATGCGATGGGTTGTCACCTGACCTGAAATTTTTCCATTTTCTAAAACCATATTAATATAATTCCTTTAATTTTCCTAAAAAATAAGTTGAATATTCTCACAAATAACATTTTTCGTCAAATTACTTTTCTAGGACTTCGGTACCATTCAACATATGCTTTGAAATAATTAAAGGAAAAATATTGTAGTACAATCCTTATAAGTTATATTATTCTTATAACAAAAATAATATTAGTAAAAATAATTCTACAACATAAATATTTAATCAAAATACTCAGGTAATATAATCATTCCACTTAAACTATATTAATATCACAAGCATAAACTTGATCCCTTAGCTTATTTTGAGGTATATTCCTTTGGTACTTGGAGAATCCATTTACATAATTTTCCATCACATTATAGTTGAAACACTGAACATTAGAGGTTTATTTCTTAAACTTTCATTCATGCACCTAAAATCATTTCTCTCCATACATGAAGAAAAATCTCATTCCCTTCAACAAAGTACTAGGGTGCTTCTTTACATAATTATCAAATATGGGAAAATCATTCATTCTCTTCTTCCCCTTATCTATTTTTCTCTATACCATCATCTTATTATATTACTTATTATTGAGTCTATAAGACTTGGATAACTCCTTATCTATATAAATAGTACATGATACTATATCCTTGTCTGGTGAAAATTTTCGGGAGACTAGTTCCCTTCAAAGGATTAGCTTAATCCTATAAAAGAAATGATCCATATTGTTATTAATATTACATGCATAGTCAACATAATTCTTTGATAACCTTGTAAAGTTGGATTCATACTTAGCGACATTTTCATCTTCAATTTATCTTACATTTTGGAACTATATCTCTATATCCACTTGTTTCCCGGGAGGAAAATATTTTTCCAAGAAGAGTACCTTATAATCCTTCCAATCCATGTTTTGTATTCCCCCCATCCTTACTATTTTGAATTAGTGACCACCACTGATCTGAATCCCTTAAGAGATGATAAAATACCATCAAAACCTTCTCCATTTGATTACTTACAAGAGAGAAAAATATATTATCTAAGAAACTTATCCATTTATATGCTATAAATTCATTTTTAGTCCCATTGAATGATGAAGGTTGGTGACAGATGAAGCCGTATGATATTGTGACACCCCATGTTGGATCGGTGGGATTATACATATAGGAAATGTTATTTCTGCTAACTTGAGTCATCTTCTCCAATATTCTTATAATTTGTTTAGTTCTAATTATATCTCTATCTCTATCTTTAATATATTTCCCATGAGGGAAATCCCTACATGGAGTATATGTATTGTTATGGTTCCCCATCCTCTAGGTTCCATTTATAAACAATATAATACACTAGATTAGATCATAACATTATGAATCATAATGTATAATCCCAAAACTAGTGAAATACTTAACAAAAATTTAAAATTGTATGCATAGATATCTCATAATCATAAATATAGTTTCTTTGGAAAATTTTCAAGTCATAAAAATATTTTTAAACCCATCATAATGATTTGTAAGGAAAATGAGAATTCACTGAAGTATATCCCCATGGTGTGTAAGACCAAGTTCACAGTAAGGCCCATTTTTATGTACTAGGTAACACTCATGTAAATCCCAACACACATTTTTTGTAGTTATTACCCCTAGGTATATCTGTTTCAGAACCAATTACAATCATAGTATTTAGATAGGGATGTATTTCTAGGAAGAAAACCAAAAAATCATTTTGTCACCAAATCATTAGGATATTCTTCTACAGTTATCCTGAAATTATATCATAGGGTTATGTTCCCTAACCTATTATTTCCTAAATCTAGTTCCTAATATTTCTACTAACTTTCTCAGATATAAACTATAATGAACCTAGCCTAGTATCCCAAAGTTGGTCATTACTTTATTATATTTGAACTAGATGTAAGTGATTTCATCTCAAAGGACCGAATATTTTAGTATTCTTGGTAAAATAGATACATAATTTAATTTCATATACATTTTAAATTAGAAAATACAACAAATCATTTTTATTGATATCATCTTTATTGTCTCTATCATGTCCCTATATATCAATCATAAATTTTTTTCAAACATCCTCGGGAAAGAAAAATAAGAAAGGATTAAGATCTAATACTCAGTAAGGGTGTGCGTATAGTGGAATTTATCATGAATACATAAGATATAATCAATATAGAAAGGTAAATAATTGAAACAGATTACATTTAATCAATAAATTGATCAAGAAGAATAATATGGATTGAATAAATGATTATCAAATAATGCCATATAAATAATCTCATGATATAGAAACTCATCCATGGATATAATAAAAAATAAAATAATTAGATAGAAATCAATAACTAAATTAATAATTATGGAATGTATAATTCAATAAATCTAAGATATACCATATATTCCTTTTTTCAATACATCTAAAATACCATTGAGGCCTTATGCCAATATATCTATATAAATGGGTAAGGCCTCAGACAAAACCTAATCTATTTTGTCTCATGAGACCCACTGATGCATCAAGGTGCTATAGTGGGCCACAACCATCACTTTATAAGTCTAATTCATTCATCATATGAAATAGGTGAAACATAATCAACATAAATAATCATATTGAAAAACTAGCTTATGAAATGTTAATACTTCTCTAATCAATAAAAATAATCATAAACCATCTTGATTAATAGGGAGTATGGTATAAAAATAATACAACCCTAGTCAAAATAATCATAAATAATCAAGACAAATAATAAGGATGGTATCATTACAACATGTTCCCAATAAAGTATGATTATAATGAAGGTGAAAATCCGTTAAAAACATCCTTGAGGAAAATATACTTTTTACTTTGAAAATCACTTTTAGTAAATAAAAATTTATAGAATATTACGAAATAAATTTTATTTAAAATATCCTTTTAAACTTTTAAAGTAATTTTAAATGTAATAAGTGTACATGATGGTGGGTAATTTCATTCATGTTGAAAAAGAAAATCCCTTTCACACTATCGTAAAAAGGTTAAAAAGTGCCTCATTCAAAAGATTTATAGAATATTCCTTTCAAAATATTTTATAAAAAGTCAAAAAATGGGCAATTTTTTTTAATAAATAAATTTTTAAATTATTTTTTTTATAAATCATGGATACAGAATAAAATGTGTTTTTGACCGAAGAGTGAAATGAAGTCGGTTTTCTTTTAAAAAATTATTTTGGTATCTTTTGTTCTAAAAGAGATAAAAATGAGATGGAAACATGTATTATATATAAATAAATAAAATATAATAAAATTCATGAGTTTCAAAAAATAAATATTATAATATTTCATCATTAGAAATTTAATCATGAATAATCCTGATAAACAATGAGATTACAACATAAACCTTTACCACTTTGGTAACTTATGAATCCTATGCCCCATGAAAGAAAAAACTTCAAATGAAACTTCAAATTCCATGAATATAAATAGATTAATTATATTATATATCCAAGGGTAATTATATAACTCACATAAAATAACTAATTAGTGATTATGACATATGCCTTATAAAGTAAAAGTGAGACGAGAAACCCTTACCTCAAGTCTAATTTTCTTTGTACTTGTATGTACCTCCTTTATAATAAATATAAATTTATTATAAATATATTATTGAACCATAATAATATATTTTATACCATATATTATTTACTTATAGTCTTTTATGACCTTTTTATAAAAATTATTTGTTAAAATCACCATTTCCGGTGATAATTGCTTCATTTTTAATGTATATTTTGATTCTGTAATTTTGGTGATTTTACTTTGATCATGGTTCCATAATCTCCATAATTTTAACCTTGATATAAATATAATATTTATTCACTATATATTTATTTAATGTAATCCATAAAATTTTGATATAAAAATGGATTACATCATTCATGGAGACGGTAGGCTGTACGTACGCATGAACATTACTTCCATTTTCTTGATGGATAGAATAAAAGGATGGTAAATAATATATCGATTTTCTAGAGTCATTATGATTTCATATATATCACATATTTTCATTAAATTTATCCTTATTAGCAATCCTTTCAATATGAAATGAAAAACATGTCACATTGCTACGTGGAGGTGATAGTCTACACTTACACACAAGCGACATTATTGTTTTCCAACAGATTATACAATAAGAATGTATATGTGATATTATAATTACAAAATTATATTAGTGTAATAAATATAATATACATATGTTAAATATATCACCATATCTAGTAATTATGGGTGGTGATGGAAAATGAATTATATCAGTTCGTGAGCCTGTAGTCCGCCGTACACACGATCGATGGTTTCAATTCCCATTTGATGGAAGAGGATATGATTAAAGGTTATTAAATCAATATAATACCATCTAAGTATATGGTAGATACTAGTTTTATTATATTTTAATTATTAATGCATGAATTAAGGTTGTAAAAGAAGAAATAAAAAGTAAGATCTTGGTTAAATTGATTAACTTCCCTTAGAGAAACCTTCTTTTCATTGCTTCTTAAGGACTCTAGGGATGGTGATTTGGGAGGAAAAATATCTCCATGATGTGGATAATTATTTTGGAGAGGAATTTTGGTAGGTTTTGGTCAATCCTAAGTTATTAATAGGAGTAAAGAAGTGAGTATAGAAAGTGACTTTTTATAATTGGAAAGGAGTGACATTTTTTGTAAATACCAAAACAATTAAATAATTGGAAGTCACTATAACTACTCAAGATTTTGTAATTTTTTTTTCAAATTAATTTTATCTTTTTTATATTTTATGTTACATGAAACCCTGGGTATATCTTTTTTTATATGGAACACCATGTTTATCTGGTGTTACATGCAATAATATAAATTATATTTCATATTTAATGGCAACAATTATGGTATTAATTTTTCATTAGAAAATGTACATCATAATATATGATATAAAATATGAAATTAAAAGTTTATTCATTTTAAACATTAGTTTTAGAATCAATAATCATGTAAAGATCTGATATCACTATAAGGTTTATAAATACTGAATAAGAATTATTCAATTCATTTGAAGATAATAGACACCATAATTCCCAAGATCAGTGTGTTATGAAATCTAAAATCATACATGATATAAATAAAGAACATGTACTTTTCACTATAGATTTTTTATCCTCATTTTTTCGATCAAGTTATTGATTTATATAACTAGGAACAACCAAAGCACTCTTCCCTTTGAGATGTATCCAAGGGATAACTAAATCACCCAATGCTTGTACATGAACCTACTTACAACCTTGATATGATAGTATACATTAAAGTGATGGAAAAATAAAAAGTGATATTTGATGGTAATTTGGTAGGAGTCTTGAATAAGGATCACACATAACAACCATGTTAATGGATACTTGTAAATACCCGTAAATTTCAAGGAAATTTTTTTCTTAATTTTCTTTGGAATTTTACAAGAATGCAGTTTCTGACGGCACCTGATTCCGAGGCCCGGTGTGCCCGAAATCATTTTCCGAAGTTTTGGCTCGGGTACGTTCAGTGAACGGACGAGCGGGTTTTTCTAACTTTTGAACCGGTGCCCGGAATCGAATTCTGAGGGCACCGATGAAATCGCAGCGCCGGTATTCGCTTAGAAATGCCTCTTCCGGAGTTGTGTTTGCTCGGGTGTGGTTTTTAATTTTTGGGCTTAAAGTTAAGAAATAAAATAATTTTGCGACAACTTTATTTTATTTCGCTTAAGCCACTTGGAAGCCACTTGAAGCCACTTAAAGGCGGCTTGAACTGAGTTGAACTGGATAGGATGCTATCCAGAAATATCCTACCCCCTTGGTAGGATATTTGTGAGGTGGGGCCCGCACGAGCCCTGCCGTTTCTTTCCGCTAAAAAACGCACCCGTAAAAACCCGTCTTAATGAAAGTCAACTGACGCGTTTCTTAAAATCTTAACAGACCATTTAATTGGGCTGTTTCTTTCGTAAATTAAATGAGCTGTTTCTTTCGTTGAATTAATTCTACGAATTAATGGTTCGTTTCTTATCTTTTGAAATTCAAATGTTTAGTTGTGTAAATAAAATAAGGCTTACGCTTATTTTATTTTGGTTAATAGCTTTGGCCACCTGGAGAGCTTTTGGGAGATTTTCTTCTTCTTCTTCAACTCTGACGAAGAACACGAAGAACGCTCAACTTGACGAAGAACGCTCAAGTTCCGACGAAGAACGCCGCTCCTCTCTTCTTCGTCTTCCGTGTCAACGAGAGGGAGCGCCGCTTCCTCCTCGGATCCCCTTCGTCGACATAAGAGGTTTCTCCAACGACGTATCACATCGGACACATCTCTTCGTCAACGGAATTGACGAACGACGACCGCGACGCCCGATCTCCGCGACGTTGACTTCCGCGGACGTTGTCAAATCTTCGAACCTATACCCGAGGTAGGGGTTGTTGATTATTGTTTAATTATTCTATTCTTGATCATGAATTTAGCAAGTCTAACGTGTGGCTTTGGAAATATTTTAAGTTGCATTATTGCTTAACGTGAGGGGGGCGGACCGCATGAACACGGCCGAACCCCCCTCCATCGTTCTTGTTGTGTTGCTTGCGGGTGGATGAATCAAGGTGGCGTGGTGCCGTCGCACCATGCGGATATTCGCCCAATCCTTATTACGCGACGCCGTCGCGCGGGCACCATGGAAGAAACAACAAGAACGCGACGCCGTCGCGCCGCGTTGAGGAAATCAAGGTGCGGCGGAGGGGCGCGATGCCGTCGCACCGCGCCGGATGACGAAAACCGCGGCCGGTTCCGGGCCGCGGCGGAAGAGAAGACCGGCGGCCGGGCCGCCGGCGTCGGAAGCCGAAGGCGGGACCGGAATTTCCGGTCCCGTTGGAGAAAACCGGCCGGCCAGCTGGCCGGCCGGATGGCATTAAATCGGGGGAATTAATCCCCCGGCCAACAATTAAAACCCCCCTCATAAAGAGGGGGGCGGTTCCAAGAAAGGGGGGGCAGCAGCCCCCCGGTTTATTTCCAAACCGGCCCCCACGTGGGGGGCCGTTTTTCTGCAAAGGGCGCGGCTTAGCCGCGCCGCCGCCTCCAAGAAAGCGGGGGCTTTGCCCCCCGCGCCGCCTCCGTGCGGCATCAGGCCGCCGCGACCCCCACGCCGCCGCGCCACCACCGGGCCGCCGCGCCACCGCCGGGCCGCCGCGCCACCGCCGGGCCGCCGCGCCACAGCCGCGCCGCCGCGCCGCCGGCCGGCCGTGCCGGGTCAGACCCGGGTCGACCCGGTTCGGGCCGACCAGGGGGGGTCGGGCCGGGTCGGCCCGGACCCGGACCCCCCGTTTCGAACCATATTCGGTCTTTTGGCCATAACTTGAGCCTCGGACCTCCGATTGACGAACCGTCTGCGGAAATGCGATCCTTGGATCGAGACGGTCGTTTCAGTATATCGCACTCAAGGTTTCGGATTACTTTGAGTTCGGCCGGGTTGGTTCGTTCACGAAACCAACCGGGCCTTCGGAGCGGAAACGCTCATATCTTGAGCTACGGACGTCCGATTGACGTGCCGTCAGCTGTGTTGTGTTCCTCTTAGTGAGGAGGATATTTTGGCATACTCCGCCCGAGGTTTGGATGCAGGTGGAGTACGGTCGGGTTGGTTTTGCCTTAAAAAACCAACCGGGCCCCGGGGACGAAAATGTCAATAACTCTCAGACCGGGCGTCCGATCGACGCACCGTCTGTTGCGTTGATTTCCTGTTGACGATATAGAACTCTTGGCATCCTTCGCCCGAGTTTTGGATACAGTTAGTAGTGGCCGGGTTGGATCGCACCCGAAATCCAACCAGGCCCCTGGAACGGGAAAGCTGATATCTTTCAGACAGGACGTCCGTTTGACGAACCGTCAGCGGCGTTGGTGATTACGTTGAGTAACGGTCCCTTTGAGTATACCCTATGGGAGTTCAGGGTACAGTTGTGATACGGCCGGGATTGGTTTGCACACGAAACCAACCGGGCCCCTGGGACAAAAAGGCTAATAACTCACAGACCGGGCGTCCGATTGACGCGCCGTCTGTTGCGTTGAGACCCCTATGATGTGGCGGTCGTTTGAGACACTTCTTTGTGGGACTTTGTGATACTTGGAGTATCGACCAGTAGCTCGTGGAGCGGACCCTCCTGGAGACGAGCGTGCAGAGTACGGAGACCGTGTAGCCGACTGAGACCTGACGACTGCTTGACCGACTCGACTTGAAGTGAGTCGACTAGCCCAGTGGACGGAGCACCCGGTATTTGGCGGCAGACCCACGGCGGACGGAGCGCCTGGTAGTTGGAAGCAAACCCGCGGTACTCGACAGGAGGAGTACCTCAGTAGGCTATTTGGGTGAGCGCCCGGTATTTGGTGACAGACCCTCAGCGGACGGAGCGCCCGGTAGTTGGCCGCAAACCCGCAGTACTCGATAGGAGGAGTACCTCAGCAGTCTTAGGTTAGTGAGCAGTACCTCGGAGTCGTGACAGGACCACTGTACACTCTAGAGACGGAGCTCTTCAGTAGTTACGGTTTCGATAATGAAAATCCTGGTTTGAGCTGAGACTTTTGGCCTTTGTGTTTCCTCATGATTGAGATGGGTTACTTGATAACTTAGGTATATGTATGGGCATATACCTGGGTAGTGGTTATCCGTTGATCTCATGATCCTTGTGTTTCCTCATGATTGAGATGGGTTACTTGATAACTTAGGTATATGTATGGGCATATACCTAAGTAGAGTTTATCTGTTGAGATATTCTTGTGGTTATCCTTGTTGGTTTTAGTGAGACCTTGAGGGTCTCGGGGTCCCTACTGAGTATCGTTATACTCACCCCTGCACGGGCTATGCCCACACCTCGTTGTGTTGGTTGCAGACGACAGGCAGTGCTGACGGAGGCCGAGTGTTCGAGGACTGGACGGTACCCGGAGGTGGACTACATGACAAGTCAGTGTCCGGAGGTGGACTTCACGGTGAGACGACACTCGGAGGAGGTTGATGGATGAGAGTACTGTGGAGGCTATCTGTACCTACCCTTCAGGTAGGATTCGTGGTGGACGATCGAGGAGATGCGCCATCTGTACCTACCCTTCAGGTAGGATCCGAGGAGGACGACCCAGGAGCCGCTTCCGTCCCTCCAGCTGTTGTCTTTTTCTGTTGTACTTTCTTTTGGGTTTGTATTCTGTCCCATTTACTTTTCAGCACTTCTTTTCGTACTTAGTGTTTTACTTCCGCTTGTACTCTGTGGTGCTTGTTTTCTTTTATAAAGGCAATGCCTTCCCAGTTATCGGGATTTTACGCCTTTGGTGCTAGTCGCCAGCCCCTGGCCTATGGAAGGCGAGCTTGGGGTAGTCACGGCACGGGCCCCGAGGACGGGTCGTGACAAATTGGAATCAGAGGTGGTCGGTTCTACCGCCGATTCTGATCTTTCTTTCTGTGAAGCAATAGTGTTAAGGGTACCGAGTGTGGTTTCCAGTTCAGGGAATCCAGTGTTGGTGCGGGCAGCCGACGTATCCATACACCAGGACCCTGACAACTGATTTCCGACTTTGTGCACGAAAACACTGATTGCGTGTGTGTTTTCAAAGGTTTCCCCCCTTAAAACAGCTCAAACCAGGTCAGCTCACCAGGTATAATCGTTTGATCATGTTACGTTGTTTCTTTCAGGATGTCTTTTCTCAGACGACCAGCTAGAGCCCGGAGGGATGTGCGTGCTGACAGTCTGTCGAGCGACGAGGCTTCGGTACAGGGCCCTCTTGCAGTTGAGGCACCAGCGGTACTACCATACGTTGGGCCACCGATGCCACCAGCCCCAACAGTAGGCGATGCACGACGCTTGAGTGCGCTGCATGAGTTCCAGCGCCAGAGGCCACCCAGGTTCAGGGGAGAGACGGACCCGCAGGCGGCTGAGGATTGGCTGGAGGTTGTGGTGGGAGTCTTCAGGCTAGTGGGGACGCCATCGGACTTCATGGTGACCTTTGCTGCCAGCCTTCTTCAGGCAGCAGCAGGCAGGTGGTGGAGCCACTTGTTCCAGTTTTGCGATGGAATGGCTTTCACATGGGAAGACTTTGAGACCTTCTTCAGGGTGGAGTTTGTGCCAGTAGCTCTACACCCCGAGCGTGATCAGGAGCTGCTGCCTTTGCCACGTGTTTTTCGATCAGAAGCCGAGTCATCTGTGGGCAGTAGACAGATGATGCAGAGGTCCAGGAGGACCAGACCAGCAGTTGGGCGATCTCGGGTTTTAGGACCGGTGGTGCAGGGCACCCGGAGTGGGAACAGAGCTAGCCGTGCAAGGAGCAGGTTGTGTTACTCATGTCGCGGAAAGGGTCATCTGGCACGTGACTGTCCGACTCCCGATCCGTAGGCTTTGGGGGAGCCACCGAGATAGAGGCAGCGACAAATGCTTGAGCAACAGTAGAACTCTTGGAGCAGGTGGACAGGAGCGGAACTAGTGGATACGTCTCTTGTACTTCTAGTTCCATGTTTGATGTTGTTTTTGTGTCTTTGTACCATGAGCTGCAATAAAATAAAGACACTTATCTTGTGATGTTTGCCTTCCTGTCCTCTTTTGTGATGTTACTGAGTGGTCCCGGTTAAACTGTTGACTTGACCCTCACTTTCGAGATTTCAACTGGAGCAGACCCAGTGACCTCACACTGATGCCGACAGTGTGACTCGACCCTTGGAGGCGAGAGTGACAGTTGGATCTCTTAGTAGTTACGTCGAGGCCTTACGACGTCATCCATGGCATGAATGCATCCTTAATGCCAGGATTGACTGTATTAGGCAATGGGCGTGGTTCATCTAGAGAGGGGATGAGACCAGGTTTCTCTTTTCGGCAAAGGAGAAATTTTAGCAGCTCTTCCAGATCATATGCAAAGGAGGTGCAGTTCATCCAGGAGCGGATGAAGACTGCACAATGCAGTAAGAAACAGGAAACCAGTGCCAGTCTTAGAGACTCGGGCGTGTTAAATGTTTCAAGAAGAGGAAGCTTAAAGGAGAGATGAGTCTACAAAGCAGCAGACGTAGAGGAACTGCTAGGTGAGCAACATGAGGTGGTGTACATCCTAACATGCTACAACCACCCGCCTTAGTTATTCCCGCCAGGCTCAGGGAGCTGGAGGGCGGAGGAAGAGTGCGGCTGCATGCGGTCAAGGAGTGTGACCCAATGGCTCTAGAAATGATTCAAGGGACAGTCTATGTCCACTACTAGATGCTGTAGTAACAGACGTCGATATGAATCATTCCTCGCTTCCACAAATCTTGTTCCAGACCTAGAGTTTCCGGTAAGCCGTGGACTTGACCCTCACGTCTGGAGATACCTTGGGAGGAGACTCGATAATCACACTTACACCGACGGTGTGGTCAGACCCTCGAGGCGAGAGTTCTGGTTGGAATCTCTTGGTGGAAGCGTCGAGGCCTTACGGCGTTAGTTTGAGTATGGAATGGGCAATAACTATTCATACTCAAATTGACGGTTTTAGGCAAACGTTGGGATGGGTTTTCCTTGGTCGGCGGAAAAGGAAACCCCAGGCAGTGCAGGGTAACTCTTGCACAAGAGGGTGCGACCGATCACTCTTGAGTCGGTCAACCTTACCCTCATAGCAGCAGTCGTTTTGAGTTTCAGTTCTAACAGAAATGGAGACCTCTGGAGTTCGAGGATGACGACCACATCTTCTTACGGGTCTCACCTCGACGAGGTTTACGGAGATGTGGCCTGGGAGGCAAGTTATCTCCGAGGTTCAACGGACCTATCTAGGTCCTCAGCTGGGTAGGCGAGGTGGTTTACCGCTTGGCCCATCCACTTCAGTTGCACTAGGTGCACGACGTTTTCCACGTATCCCAACTGAGGAGATACGTGCTCGACCCCCCTTCGCATATCATCGACCATGAGGAGCTAGACGGTGGCGATGAGTGTCTTATACAGAGGTTCCTGTGAGGATCGACGATCGACAGGAGCGGATCCTAGGAGGATGGTCGATTCCTCTTGTGCACTTTCTTTGGCAGCACGGGAACCTCCAGGTGAGCACATGGGAGCGGAAGGCTCAGATGCGTGCTCAGTACCGCTTTGTTTCCCTAAGTCTGTGGTGAAGCTTTACGGGGACGTAAAGCCCTGTGGTGGGAGTAATGTAAAGACCCGTAAATTTCAAGGAATTTTTTTTCTTAATTTTCTTTGGAATTTTACAAGAACGCAGTTTCTGACGGCACCTGATTCCGAGGCCCGGTGTGCCCGGAATCATTTTCCGAAGTTTTGGCTCGGGTACGTTCAGTGAACGGACGAGCGGGTTTTTCTAACTTTTGAACCGGTGCCCGGAATCGAATTCTGAGGGCACCGATGAAATCACAGCGCCGGTATTCGCTTAGAAACGCCTCTTCCGGAGTTGCGTTTGCGCGGGTGTGGTTTTTAATTTTCGGGCTTAAAGTTAAGAAATAAAATAATTTTGCGACAACTTTATTTTATTTCGCTTAAGCCACTTGGAAGCCACTTGAAGCCACTTAAAGGCGGCTTGAACTGAGTTGAACTGGATAGGATGCTATCCAGAAATACCCTACCCCCTTGGTAGGATATTTGTGAGGTGGGGCCCGCACGAGCCCTGCCATTTCTTTCCGCTAAGAAACGCACCCGTAAAAACCCGTCTTAATGAAAGTCAACTGACGCGTTTCTTAAAATCTTAACAGACCATTTAATTGGGCTGTTTCTTTCGTAAATTAAATGAGCTGTTTCTTTCGTTGAATTAATTCTACGAATTAATGGTTCGTTTCTTATCTTTTGAAATTCAAATGTTTAGTTGTGTAAATAAAATAAGGCTTAAGCTTATTTTATTTTGGTTAATAGCTTTGGCCACCTGGAGAGCTTTTGGGAGATTTTCTTCTTCTTCTTCAACTCTGACGAAGAACACGAAGAACGCTCAACTTGACGAAGAACGCTCAAGTTCCGACGAAGAACGCCGCTCCGCTCTTCTTCGTCTTCCGTGTCAACGAGAGGGAGCGCCGCTTCCTCCTCGGATCCCCTTCGTCGACATAAGAGGTTTCGCCAACGACGTATCACATCGGACACATCTCTTCGTCAACGGAATTGACGAACGACGACCGCGACGCCCGATCTCCGCGACGTTGACTTCCGCGGACGTTGTCAAATCTTCGAACCTATACCCGAGGTAGGGGTTGTTGATTATTGTTTAATTATTCTATTCTTGATCATGAATTTAGCAAGTCTAACGTGTGGCTTTTGAAATATTTTAAGTTGCATTATTGCTTAACGTGAGGGGGCTGGACCGCATGAACACGGCCGAACCCCCCTCCATCGTTCTTGTTGTGTTGCTTGCGGGTGGATGAATCAAGGAGGCGTGGTGCCGTCGCACCACGCGGATATTCGCCCAATCCTTATTACGCGACGCTGTCGCGCGAGCACCATGGAAGAAACAACAAGAACGCGACGCCGTCGCGCCGCGTTGAAGAAATCAAGGTGCGGTGGAGGGGCGCGGTGCCGTCGCACCGCACTGGATGACGAAAACCGAGGCCGGTTCCGGGCCGCGGCGGAAGAGAAGACCAGCGGCCGGGCCGCCGGCATCGGAAGCCGAAGGCGGGACCGGAATTTCCGGTCCCGTTGGAGAAAACCGGCCGGCCAGCTGGCCGGCCGGATGGCATTAAATCGGGGGAATTAATCCCCCGGCGAACAATTAAAACCCCCCTCATAAAGAGGGGGGCGGTTCCAAGAAAGGGGGGGCAGCAGCCCCCCGGTTTATTTCCAAACCGGCCCCCACGTGGGGGGCCGTTTTTCTGCAAAGGGCGCGGCTTATCCGCGCCGCCGCCTCCAAGAAAGCGGGGGCTTTGCCCCCCGCGCCGCCTCCGTGCGGCATCAGGCCGCCGCGGCCCCCACGCCGCCGCGCCACCACCGGGCTGCCGCGCCACCGCCGGGCCGCCGCGCCACGGCCGCGCCGGGCCGGGCCAGACCCGGGTCGAGTCGACCCGGTTCGGGTCGACCAGGGGGGGTCGGGCCGGGTCGGCCCGGACCCGGACCCCCCGTTTCGAACCAGATTCGGTCTTTTGGCCATAACTTGAGCCTCGGACCTCCGATTGACGAACCGTATGCGGCAACGCGATCCTTGGATCGAGACGGTCGTTTCGGTATATCGCACTCAAGGTTTCGGATTACTTTGAGTTCGGCCGGGTTGGTTCGTTCACGAAACCAACCGGGCCTTCGGAGCGGAAACGCTCATATCTTGAGCTACGGACGTCCGATTGACGTGCCGTCAGCTGTGTTGTGTTCCTCTTAGTGAGAAGGATCTTTTGGCATACTCCGCCCGAGGTTTGGACACAGGTGGAGTATGGTCGGGTTGGTTTTGCCTTAAAAAACCAACCGGGCCCCGGGGACGAAAATGTCAATAACTCTCAGACCGGGCGTCCGATCGACGCACCGTCTGTTGCGTTGATTTCCTGTTGACGATATGGAACTCTTGGCATCCTTCGCCCGAGTTTTGGATACAGTTAGTAGTGGCCGGGTTGGATCGCACCCGAAATCCAACCAGGCCCCTGGAACGGGAAAGCTGATATCTTTCAGACAGGACGTCCGTTTGACGAACCGTTAGCGGCGTTGGTGATTACGTTGAGTAACGGTCCCTTTGAGTATACCCTATGGGATTTCAGGGTACAGTTGTGATACGACCGGGATTGGTTCGCACACGAAACCAACCGGGCCCCTGGGACGAAAAGGCTAATAACTCACAGACCGGGCGTCCGATTGACGCGCCGTCTGTTGCGTTGAGACCTCTATGATGAGGCGGTCCTTTGAGACACTTCTTTGTGGGACTTTGTGATACTTGGAGTATCGACCAGTAGCTCGTGGAGCGGACCCTCCCGGAGATGAGCGTGCAGAGTACTGAGACCGTGTAGCCGACTGAGACCTGACGACTGCTTGACCGACTCGACTTGGAGTGAGTCGACTAGCCCAGTGGACGGAGCGCCCGGTATTTGGCGGCAGACCCACGGCGGACGGAGCGCCTGGTAGTTGGCAGCAAACCCGCGGTACTCGACAGGAGGAGTACCTCAGTAGGCTATTTGGGTGAGCGCCCGGTATTTGGCGACAGACCCTCAACGGACGGAGCGCCCGGTAGTTGGCCGCAAACCCGCAGTACTCGACAGGAGGAGTACCTCAGCAGTCTTAGGTTAGTGAGCAGTACCTCGGAGTCGTGACAGGACCACTGTACACTCTAGAGACGGAGCTCTTCAGTAGTTACGGTTTCGATAATGAAAATCCTGGTTTGAGCTGAGACTTTTGACCTTTGTGTTTCCTCATGATTGAGATGGGTTACTTGATAACTTAGGTATATGTATGGGCATATACCTGGGTAGTGGTTATCATTTGATCTCATGATCCTTGTGTTTCCTCATGATTGAGATGGGTTACTTGATAACTTAGGTATATGTATGGGCATATACCTAAGTAGAGTTTATCTGTTGAGATATTCTTGTGGTTATCCTTGTTGGTTTTAGTGAGACCTTGAGGGTCCCGGGGTACCTACTGAGTATCGTTATACTCACCCCTGCACAGGCTATGCCCGCACCTCGTTGTGTTGGTTGCAGACGACAGGCAGTGCTGACGGAGGCCGAGTGTTCGAGGACTGGACGGTACCCGGAGGTGGACTACACGACAAGTCAGTGTCCGGAGGTGGACTTCACGGTGAGACGACACTCGGAGGAGGTTGACAGACGAGAGTACTGTGGAGGCTATCTGTACCTACCCTTCAGGTAGGATTCGTGGTGGACGATCGAGGAGCTGCGCCATCTGTACCTACCCTTCAGGTAGGATCCGAGGAGGACGACCCAGGAGCCGCTTCCATCCCTCCAGCTGTTGTCTTTTTCTGTTGTACTTTCTTTTGGGTTTGTATTCTGGCCCATTTACTTTTCAGCACTTCTTTTCGTACTTAGTGTTTTACTTCCGCTTGTACTCTGTGGTGCTTGTTTTCTTTTATAAAGGCAATGCCTTCCCAGTTATCGGGATTTTACGCCTTTGGTGCTAGTCGCCAGCCCCTGGCCTATGGAAGGCGGGCTTGGGGTAGTCACGGCACGGGCCCCGAGGACGGGTCGTGACACTACTAGATCCTTATATACCCCCTAAGGACACTCCACAAGAATTAATGCATTTTATTAAATGTTATAAAATGTATGAGTAATTCATGTGATTATAAAACCTTTATAAACAATTAGACAATATTATCCTCCCAAAAATTCCATTATATGAAATGTTACAACTATTGATAACTGATATAGAAGACTCTTAAACATTTCAACATAATATTTTAATTCTATAATCAATTATATGTTGTTATATAAACCATACAACATGATTCTACACATAAAAATTTCCCTATAAATTTTCCATTATGTATAATATGACTGGATTAGTAAGCTATAATATAATATCATCATATCATATATAATGATATGTGAAAAGATATATGGCATGCCTTTAATACATGGATTCCATACAATATAACATCTCTGTATCGTCTTATATAATATAGACTAAAATACATCAAATTTTTATAGGATTAATGGAATATATTCTTAAATTGAAACATAATACCTAAACTAAAAATATCTAGTCAACTAACATTTGAAATAATTCCATACCTTTTTATGATTAGTTTACTTTTGGATTAAGTATTTCCCACATTGATATTATAATGGGATATCAATAACCTTACCATAATTGAATATGTAGTTTGTTTTAAACTCCAATAACATCTCAAAGTTTCAAAAAATTTAAACAAAAAGTTCATGTGTTCTCATAGAACAACATAAAACAATATACGTTAGGTTTAACAACTCATAAAACCTTCCATTTTTCATCAAAAGGAAATTTAATCCTTTTTTTGAAATAAAATATACTTGAAAATATCATATGATTTAAAATATAATGATCTCAATAATCTATATTATAGAATATTTCGATGAATTTATTATTTATATGAAAAAATACATTATTAAGTGATTTTAGAATCAGAAACATTATTTTCTCAATTCCTATGATATAAACTATACTCTAAAGATCAAAAATATAAATTTTTAATCATATTCCACATCCATCATTAAGGTATACAATTTTTTTGTTCTTAACCATGAATAGAAACCTTATTTTTATATAAGAAATTGGAATCAAATTTTTAGTCATGGGATAATAAAATATTTTAAAATTTATAACTAATTTTTCAGGTAAATGTAGATAAAATATTATTTACTTTAATGTAATAACCCATTGATTCACTACAAACAAGTAGATCTATATTTCCCTTAATAAATTATTTTTAATATCTTAGTCCATGTACACCCACACATTTTTGTGATAAAAAATGGTGTCTCAAGATAAAAATCTTCAATCTTACAATTCATGAAAGTCCAAGTTAAATTTGGATCTTAATGGAAGAAATAGTAATTTTAATTTGGAAAAAATCCTCAATATTTTTCGTATTTTTATGTTAATAACTAAATATAGAGTTTACCTTTGGGTGAAAAATTGGTTTGAATTAGAGGAGTTTTATTTTTCAAAATTTTAATCAACTTATTTATGAAACATATGAATTGTTTAGTTTTTATATAAAATAAGGATAACTTGAAAATATAACCTTGAATTGATTTTTTTTTTCAGATTATTATTACTTAGGACATATTGTTTCATTTAACTCCAAAATAAAATGGTTATATGCTCTATTATTATTATGGGGCCATTTTTCTATAAGTTATTAATTATGTCTCCATAATCCATTTTTAGAATGATTTTAAATTTTATAAATTAGAGGGTTTTGGAGGAATCCTTGGAGGTGTTGGTGGTCCCATGAGGTAGGATTTTGAACACCCTTTTAATCATCATCCATATATATTGATTAATTTAGTATAATTATGATTATATATAGAAGTATAAGTCAAGTAATTAAATTATTATACTTAAATTAATTCTTAATAAAAAATATCAATCATATTATAGTTCACTATGGATGTGCATTTGGTCAGCTATCAACATCCTCATGCCACAAGTAGTTTCTATGACTTCCATCAATAGGACTTTGAACTTTGGTTAAAACTTTCACTAAGTTTGTGAGGAACATCCACTGAACATGATAGAGAATGAAATTCTTGAGGATTAATGAGGGTCTATATTCCGAGTGTTATATTTTTTTAATGGATCAATATGTGAAGTGATAATGCTTGGAGAAGTTTTATGGATTAGTTTGATAGAATTGGATATCATGCTTGAGAAATTCTCCTTATATTTGTGATTATTGTCGAACTTTTATTTAATTTAAAATACTTTTTTCAATAATGATATATTTTTTGCAACATATTCAAGAAGAATATGAAGAATAGGAATTGAAGATGACTATTCAATATTTAATTATTTCATGTGGATTTTTAATTGTATAGGCCATAAAAAATAGAAGGACATGCAATTATATATTCATATTTTTTATTAAGAATTTTAAAAAGGGATATTGTAAATATTAATGTTGATATTATGATTTGAATTTTTTATTTATATAATAAATTTAATCTTATATATTTTTCTTAGTATTACCAAAAAATTGTACAACCATTGAGCTAGGAACTAGCTCTATCCAACATTGTGCGAGGATAACCTCAACCATGTAGGAAATCTAACTCACATAGCCCACATGGAGGAAAGAGAGTGCATAGATTCATTGTTCTTTAAAGATCCCACAAGTGAGTGCACATAGAGTTTCCAGTTCCACTGTGATGGTTGGCATAGTGGAATGAGGTGGTGTGTTATGTGTGGTTCTAGGAGTAGGCCCCCGGTTTCTTGCATTGATTGATTATTGAAATGAGATTCATTATCTAGTTTTTCTCAACTGAAGCAATATCTGATGTGGGACATCAAAGATAGTTCACACTATTCATCCATTAAAAAGGTATGCACAAAACTTTCATTGTATGATCTCTCCAATTTGATCCATCGGATCAATGATATCATCATTATCTTTATCTCAAATTTGAGAGTTATTTTATATGTGGTACTCCCTCCATTTATGAGCAACAAAGATCCTGAAAATCCATGATAACTGAACCAAGAAACTTATATGATCATGATGATTTTTTACATGTTATAATGATGGATGGGATCATCATAAGTTCAATACATGAATCATGGGATGTCTATGATCCATTCACATGAAAACTACCACGAATGAATTACAAATGCTTGAACTGATAATTTCTATGGAAATAAATCTTGTATTATTGAACTAATATGTTTGAAATAATGTTATATATATATATGTAGTTTCACCTTCTTATATGTACATCAAATGTGAAAATAAATATAATCCACTTCTGAAAATCCAATGCATGTGATATTCATGCATGTAAAATTAAAATTTCAAGTCATTCATTATATGGGTGATAATGAAAGAGACTGGGTGATGATGTAGGCATTTAAATAAGGATCAAATGTAGTTTATTTGATAATACATTAAAAGGATATGATTCGTAGATGATGGTATATATGTGAGAAATTTTAAAGAAAACATGATTCCTTTGGGTATTTAAAATGAAGGCCACACTTTCTATATGATGAGATTTCACATGAAGAATAAATGAATGTACCCTACCAGGTTCAAGAAATGAAGATCAATTGAGGAAAATGGGATTTTAAAATGATTTTGAATAATAAATAAAAATAACCATACCTATGTGTATTTAAATTAATAAAAATAATTTTTTAATTTATAACACATTTAAATCCTGGAATAAATGAGATATCACATGCACAATTTTTTTATGGATAAATGTGTGTATACATGTGATGAAGAAGTTGAGTAGAAAATAGTGATAAATATTTCATCCATTTCATAAGATAATTTTTGAGAATCCTAATACATCTTTCTATCAAGAATTAAATTATGTTTAAGCTTGGAGTTCCTGAAGGATAATCTCTTTAGCATTGAAAGAAGATGAGGAGAATTCAGATCTTACTAAATTTGGTGAATAGTTTTAAGACTAGTGGCGATAAAGATCTGAAATAGGTAAAAAAGTATACTTGTTGATCCATTTAATCATGGAGAAATACTTTCATCCAAATGTTTGAAGATCTTTCTAGTTGTGGATCATCCTTATAGAAGTGAATAAGTCTTCTATTTTACTTTGTAAGTAGAGAGGTCATAGTGGATTTTATGTTGTAGTAGAGAGAGAACAATGGATAATGTGTTGTATATGTTATATTAACTTGTGGATATAGTGAATAATTATTGATAGGGGGTATAACCAACATGTAAAGTACTAGTATTTTATACTAAACCTTGTAAATACTACATGCTTCTATCTCTCTATCTCTCACTCTTATATAAAAAATGCACAAGATGTGATATTGAGAGATAATGTTGAGTGGATTGAGAAATTTAACCATATCAAGAGGTTTAATTTAAAAGGGAAATTTTTAAAATGAGGTTACCACTAATTCACCCCTTTTCAGTGTCACCTAAACAGTTGTTTGACCCTATAGAGGGGGGTTAAGAAATGGTAATGGGTTGAAATATATTTGTATTAGAGGATGGATTCATGAAATAGATTCTATGCCCATGATTCCCTCAATGATATGAACTTTCCATGGTAGGTGACCATAAAATGCAGTTATAAAATAGGGATATTGATTTGTGACAGTTCTTCATGGGTTGTGCTTCATTATTAGGTTTTAAAAGGGTTATATAGAATTGATAGTGATGAAATTATTTTTTGGTAGATGAAATTATGGAAATGGGTGATAAAGGATAGTGACTGGTGGTCTTTAGGTATACATTAGAGGAGGATCAATTCCCTTTTTGGTGATAGTTAGACCATTAGAATGATGAAGGAGGGGAGATAGTTTTAATTGAGATGAGTAAGGTAAAGTGTGACAATCAAAATTGAGAGATCAAACATTTTAGTGAAAATCCAAAAAATATAGCCTCATTTTAGAGGTGATAGTAGGACGACTTGCTTAGTCTAATGGGTTGTTGATTAGAGAAATGGCTATAGTGGTTGAGTGGGTCAAAGAGGCGGTAACATGACCTAACCCCCTGGGACCCATCTTGGGCTAGTATCAAGCTGAGTAATCCACCCCAATACCACCTCTGATAGGTCAAGGGTTGGTGAATAGAACCAAGAATAGATAACTCATGTATGTTAGGCCCCAGCTTATATGACCTGAATGTAGATACATATCTCAATAATATAATACAATCATTCAATACCAAGAAAAATAACAAACTATAATAAAAAATTCATGTGATGCATTCCAAACATCCACACAGTATAAAAAATGTAATGATTGGAAAATAAGGGTCAAACATGAGCCCAATATTCAAAGTAAAACCAACCTATGACCACTAGGAAAGTGGGGAATTCCAATACACAACATGAATGTTGACCAATATTGTCACCACCAAATACCACTACAACTACGATCCTCTAAATCTATGTACACTATGGTAAAAAATGAATTTCAAGTAATATATATAAGACAAAACACGTGTAGTAAAAAACTAT
The DNA here is from genome assembly GCA_963277665.1 of Viscum album. NCBI lineage: Eukaryota > Viridiplantae > Streptophyta > Magnoliopsida > Santalales > Viscaceae > Viscum > Viscum album. The sequence goes on from OY728132.1 coordinate 499,418,057, forward strand.
ATTAGGATGAGTATAAAAAAAACCTAGTAGAAAACCCAGAAAACAAAAAGCAATCAATGGAAGAATATCCTACTAAATCACATAGATATAAGTATTGACAACACAAATATTATTCAAAGATAGATAATCTAGGATATAAAAGAGTTTCACTTATCATAGAAATATATATAAGGATCAAACACTATAAAAACCCAAGGAACCCATAATAACCAACCATTTTGAAAATCCACATTAAATCTCCAAAACTATAGTGTGGGACCCACTCCTCACCAAGGTATTAGTTTCAATTGAGTGATTATTGACCCCATTTGAGGACCTATTCTACATTGAGTAGAGCGTGAAAATTGAGAGAGTAATGAATCGATATATTGAGGAATTATTATCCATTAGAAAGGGAGTTCCCAAGTCCATTAGTATTGTATGTGACCCACATATTATTGGGAATAAGGGGGTGCCAAAACAATTCCCGAATTTTAGAGGGCCTACGCCACATGTATATGATGGAGCACTAAACATTATAAAGCATGAGATGAACCCAAAATGCATCATCAGTATGTCTCTAGAAGAATATTTAATCTTGTGTTCAATTTGAACAATTTATTAAAACCTAGTCATAAATCCTATAAATATAAAGATCTAAATATAATAGAAACACTAAAAAAATCCCATAGTGTCCGGAAGTGTTGAATCATAACATTTTACAGGGAAAAACTCTCAAGAATGGATATATTATTTCACAAGATTGGTATATAATCAATAAGTTTTAAAAAATGATTAAGAATACATAGTAATGACATGTAACCTATAGAAAAATATATATAATAATTAGATAGTGACTTGGAGTGTACTGTTGTTTAACTACTATGTTTATTTTTACCTACACTTCATATATAAAGGAGGTACATGGAATGTGGTACATAAAGGTTACTCATAATGTATTCTCATCAACTTGAGTCTTATGTTTTTCTATGACATGACGTGTCCCCTAGAATAAATCATGTATGTGGTAAACTAGAAAACTGAGCATGCACTCCAATACACTCAGATCCATGCAAGCTTAGCTAAGAAAACATGTAAAGAAAAATTAAACCCCATGTGAAAGTTTATGTGATCTTGGAAACCCTAAATTACACTAGAACATGATATATGGTGCATGTATTTGAACTCTGGTGTCTTTTCCACACCTTTTTTGATCATCAAAAGCCTTATTTGAATCTCTAATGACCATCCATTACTAAAAAACTCTTGAACCATTCATACCATATATCACATCACTACTACTCATTGAAATATTAACGACCAAACCTTTCTTAAAGCTTGACATCATTATCTCACATTTATGGACACCGTGAAGGATGAATAACCATCAACCAAGTGAGAAAGAGGGGTATATAACAACAAAAGTGGAAAGGGGGATCAATATTGATAGGAATGTGTAATGTGATAAGGGGATGGGATTTAGTGGTTGAAATTCATCCATCCCCTTAGGGTATTTGATTCGCCAGTTATTTTATTTGATGGAGATTCACACAAATGGACACAAGTTTAAGATAAAAAATCTATAAAGAATGATATTCAAGGAAGTAATGAAATTTGATGAAATTCATAAATAAAAATTTCTAATTTAAATATAATGAATAAATAGATTATAAATTAAATAACATTTCCTACCTTGGATTTAGATAAATATTTGTTAAAAAATGTATCCACACCAACTCCATTGAGGAACCTTTGGAGAACACACACATCAAATATCCATTCTTACAATTTCTCTCTCTATAATTGATTTTTATTACCAATGAATAACCCTAATTAGAGGAGTTAAGTTAATTTTAATAAGGGTCTTCTAGGTTTATCAATATTTTTATTCAAATACCCGAGACTAGCCCAACCAAAGGCCAAAAACATAGAATTTAATTATTCCACCCCTATGGTAAACCCTCCAGCATGAGTTAAACCATGATGATGAGTTTCCTATCTAGGAATTCATTTAGGAGATATCCGTGATTCTTAATGATCACACATGTAAACTAAAAATTATTATTTTATTTTATTTTAATTAATAAAATTACCTAGGAAACCACTCTAGTGAGAACAACTGAAAAAATAATTTATAAAATATTATTTAAAATATTCTAAAGGTTCAACAAAAATGTTTTAGGTTGCTATATCCTCCCACATTCATGGATTTTCAACCTAAAAGGAATAAATCAACAAAGAAGGAAAGGTTATTGGGTATACATATAACTATCATACACCCATGATATCTCTTGAAGGTTACTATGTTTCTATAAGATGTATACCAATATTATTCCCAGATCTTCAAGTGTGCTCTCATATTGATCTTTGATCACCACTAGGCACTCTATGATGGTAGTATCACTCTCGATGCCCAACTCACCACTATTAGTAATGTGTGTCTGATTTTGTATATACCTACTTAGTTGAAACACATTGATAAAATAAAATTTTATTGAATATTTTATTGATAAAAAATGATATATTTTCCTCACATTATGCTAAATATGATCAACTATGAAATATTTGGGATTAGATAATTCTTTTGCAAATTTGATGAAAAATCCAGTTTTACCCTTTTAAAATTTACTGTAGTATTTCGGGCATAAATATTTTTATGTAAATTATTTTGACTTAAAATTTTCAAAATATGTTTCTGACTTAATGAGATACAATGTCTATTTAGGACATGGGAGCTGTATCGTGCATTTGAGTGGAGTAAACGGGCCATGAAGACAAAGTTGTACATAACCATCCAGATTGGACATCACTTCACCATTTGGGTCGTATATTCTTCATACGGTCTTGGATTGAGCCGAAAATTTTAGGGATGATCTGGGATATAATGGAAACAAATAATATTAATATATGGTCAGAAAATTCAAGCGTTTTTTAGGTCAACTATGAGGTGAAACTTTGAATAAAATATTTGGCCAAGTTTTCATTTCACACTTAAAAAAGTTATGTAACCCTAGCCCTCAAAAACTCTATTTAAAGGGGGTTTTCACTATTTGTGAGGTATGGTAGAGTATTTGGAAAGGTCTGTCTGAAAGGGTGTCTCTTGGGATCCTCTAAAAATTCTTGTAAGAAGTAAGTCTTAGTGCAAACATCTCTTCCAAAAAGGCTCTCCACTGCCACCTCCTCTTTGTAATTATTTTCTTTCATGTTTGTATCTTGAATTTTTCTTCAATTAATCTTCTATGTTATTCCATTTTTGTCTTCTCTTAATCTTCTTAATTGGGTTGGAATCAATAGTGGAGATGATATTGGGTTCTACACTTTCATTCTTTTGCTCATGCAAAACATCTCCATGATGAACACACTTCCCATAGAAGAGTAGTTTTTTAGTCACCGATAAATCTTCTAACCTATTCATTTAATTGTTTTGAATCATTAAGATACTATAGTATACTTTATATGATTCATGAATTGAGTTTTAAAATTTGAAGAAACTAAGAAATCAATTGAAAAATTGACACAAAAACATGTGAGGTTGAGATTTTGTGTAAATTGTGAGAGCGTGAACTTAATTGGTGATACAAGACCCCACAAGATATGTTTTTAGAGTTAAAATATAATCCATAAACACAATTAATCCTCATTTACAGAATTAATATGTTCTATAATTAACCACTAACCATAAGCTAACCTTATAACAACAATCAAAGTAGGGTGCTGTGATTGCATGTTATGAAGCTAGCCTAGGGTTTAAGTAAATCATATTTTTGGTTAAGTTAAATCTCGTAGGGTTCGAGGGTTAAAAAATTAGAGGATCATAATTAAGTAGATATTTATTTAAATGATAAGTATTAATAAGTAAATGAAGAGGTAGAGTTAGATCTATTACCCCTTTTAAAATATTTTCTAAAAAAATATCTTCTTGTTGCGTCTTTTTAATCAAACTTCATTTCAAAATTAAAAACAAAAAATGAAATATTCTTCCAGAAAAATTATTCAAGTTTTATAAACAATAAAAACCCCCCATACTTTCAAGTAGTGTTTTAATTCTTTTCTATTTTATTTTTAGAATACCTTTAAGAAGTTTTAATTTACTTCCTATTTTGAGAGATGACCTTGGTTAGCCACTCTGCTGCACCTAAGTACCCAAAAAACAATAATAATTTGAGGGTTCCCACAACAACGCCTTTCACACATGGAAGACATTTTTCACCTATTACAACTCAAATGGTAACACTAGGTGATAAAAAAACTCACCTAACCTTCATTAGATCAAGAAAAACCTAATAAACTTGGAGGATAACATGATTCCCAAACCTAAACTTCACAAACCACAACATAGAGAGACATTTAGGAACACATTATCTCTCTCCTCAAAGCCTAAAGTCCTCTATAATTATTAAAAATATAAATTCTAATGGATTTGAGCTTCCATCATGCAGTCATGTATCACTCATACCTTCTATATTTTCAACCAAATTAAATACAAAACCCTAAGATATATTATCCCAATCACTGTCCAACTGTAGGGAGACCTATCAGGTATTCCATAGAGGGACTAAAAATGTTCTAATCTAATAGAGGACTTATATAAATTATATGAAAACTCCACCGAATGTTAGTGATCATCCCAACTCTTACCAAAATTAAACATAGAATCCCTCAAGATGAACTTAAGAAATTGAATGGTTTTATTTTCTTTCCCATCCATATGAGGGAAATTAATTTATAACTGAGTCTTGAACACCTCCTATAAGATTTTATATAATTGAGACATGGATTTTGATTCTTGATTAGAAATAATTATTAAGGTTACTATAATAAATTGATTATATCTTATGTATAAAGGTATCCTAAGCCCATTTTCAAACGCTTCTTTTGAATATGAAGGATATGGGGTGACTTTATGAGTTAGTTATTGATAACCTATAAAAAATCATGATCCTTCACCAATATTAGGAACAATATCACAAAATCCATTGATATAAAACCCCACTTATACTCTATATCCTAAAGGGGTTAAGTAAAAATAACTATAACCTAATGCTCTACCTTCACCCACTGACGAGTGAGACACCACAACACAAACTTTGATACAATACTATTAATTCTATGTCACCAAAACTGATAGCTTAAGTATTAGTACATCTTTCTAAATACTGGATATATTAAAAAAGTAGAAGTGTGAAACTCCCTAAATACCTCCTTATGTAATGGTATTGGGACTACCATCCTCCCTTGAAAGAGGATGAAATTATCCCCATATTTATAAAATCTATTAGGTGCCTTTTCTAAGGATCACTAGTCACATAAGATATCATAACCAATGTCACCAATATATACCTCCCTCAATTACTGTATAAGTGTTGTTTCACCACCATTGATCAAAGGTAAATGAAATTTACCTTATCCACCAAGGATAACTACATTAAGAATAACTACTCAATCTCCTCTTCTATCAACCGAGAACAAAACTTTGTATTAAAGGAATTGGATTCCATGTTACCCTTCCCATAATTATAGATAATCTCAAAGTCATATTGCTATAAGAAATATATCAATTTCCTCTACCTTAGGTTGAAATTTAACTGGTAGATGATATAACAGACTCGTGTGATCCATATACACCATGAATCATTCAATATGAAGATAATGAAACCATGTCTTCAAGGATAACACTACTGATATAAGATTTTGGTCATGGGTGACATAGTTCTTCTCCTAAGGACTCACCTTCTTGGACACATAAATAATCCCCCCTTTTCTATGAACTAACACACAACCAATTCACATCCTAAATGAAACTTATAACAACACATACTCAAATCCTTCCTCTGGAAAATGAAACATAGGAGTATTGGTGAGGACCATCTAGAGGTGGTGGTGGTGGAAATGGATTAAAATTTCCTCCACCTTTGACTCCTCCTAGTGCATTGATGCATCCTCTACTATAGAATCCTCTTAAGGTAACACCTTGACCACTATAGAGAAGTCACTAATCGTTTTACTTACTCTATTAAGGAGTCACATCCTCTATACTATCCTTACTTTCCATTGCTTCATGTCATGTTGGAAAGTCCTGAGCCATATGAACTCATTATCCGTAGCCATAAAAAATATTTTCTCCCTAGTGGTCGAATCCTTAGTGTAAATCACATACTACTAACCCCTAGTATTAGGATCATTTATGTGAGACACCAACCTTTATATGACCATAATTAATGAATTTCACTTATAAATTTGGTACCAATTAATATCAATAGTTTCCCTCTACCAAGAATCTATCAATAACTAGATCCATATCTAAAACTATATTATAAGTGGGGATGAAAATAGGGACAACCATAGATTAAATCTCTTTACATAATCCATACAAAAACTTTTTAAAGTTATCCATCATGTATAATATCAATAGAGTAGAACATGTGGTTAGAAAACCTCGATTAATACTTCTTGGAAGATATACTACACTAATGCAAGCCCAAAAAATCATGGAAATGTACTATCCTCAGTGTGATCAGGTAATATTCCTTGAGGAAGTTGTGGTTAAACTATAGATAAGTAAGAGTAATCTAATTATGGATATGAGTTATTGAGGTCCTCCAATTACTCACTACACCATAGAGAAGGATGTATGATAAAACCATCATATAATCATCCAGTGTCTATACCAAGAAAAACACCTAAGTCACCACATCTAACCAATCATCCACGACTTAGAGATTAGGATCACCCAGGAACTTGAATGGTATTTCCCACTAAAATTCAAGAAGTGTACTCAGAATAAGAGAATGCTCATCCTACTTGACCAGAACCATACACTGCTCAATAAGTGGAGTATCAATCTCCTACACTCCTTGTGAAGGGGTTTCTTAGTACATTATGGAGGATGAAATCCATGCTCACAAGGTAGGGATGACTTATGAATAAGTACTTGGATGGAGGCCATGTCACTCAGTTAGTTGGTGATAAGAGGCTTAAGCACCTTCACAGGTGTGTTACAACCTTGCCTCTAAATCATTCTTGGCCATCTATGTGGTGGAATCTTATATTTGGAAAGGTGAACCCAAAATTATTAAAAAATATTTGTGTGAGCTATCTCTAGATGGACATCAAAATCAAAAACTAATTCTATATGATGTATACACATCTTGTATATTCCCCATCTATAATTCCATAGAGTTATGAATTTTTTGATAGATTATCAGAGTCCTTGTAAATGAATGCATTTTCCACCAAACCAATTATTCAGTTACATAGTTTGAAAATATAACTCAAGACTCCCTAATATCATTTCCTTAAATTCTGACACCAGAATCACCTAAAAATAAATTCTAAACTCCATCCCTTGGATTGAAATAATTTTACACCACTATGACATGACCTAACCCACTATAACAATAATTGGGATGATAGTAAGTTGATTGTTCCACCCTAATCCCACTTGCAATAGGATGGGGGCTAGTTACTAGCACCAAGAAGTCATAACTCAAATATGAAAGTCCTTAGCCTATATATCCTACATGAAAAAAATATCTCTATAAAAAAATAATGAGAAACTATGAAAAATAACTAACTATCATAATAAATTCATGAAACACACACTAAGAATCCATCATTGTATGAAAAATGTAATGACTATAAATGTACGTGAAAACATGATCCTAATATCCAAAGTAAAGACCAATATATAATATCTAGGAAGGAGGGGAATGCCATCATTCAACATAAACAATGACTACTACCATCACCTCTAATCACTACTAACATACTACTCCTTTAACTCCATGTCCACCATGGTCACCATCAAACTACCCATCATCTCTATAAGAAAAAACACATATAGGTTAAATAACAATGTAAGGGTGAGTATAAACATACCAATTAGGACATAATGAAAACACACATGAATCAATGAAACAATCCTTAGATAAATACCATAAATAAAAGTAAATATAACCTCGATATCATTTAAAGATAAAGAACCCATGATGAGAGATAATCCTTCTTTTCACAACCAAATATACAAGGATCAAGAACCATAAGTAACCAAAGGAGTCTGTAGGAATAAAAAACATGTATTATCCTATAAAATCGAGGTTTTACCTATAATAGAGACATAACACGACCCAATAGACTATTCCATAGTAGAGGGATTGAGTGTGCACAACTTTGGAGATTTATGCCAAACTCCCAGTTTTGGAACATAGTTGACTTACATTTGAGAGGTTGTGCTGAAAGACCAAGTGGAATGGGAAATTTATATGCCCAAAAATATTAAATTAGAATTTTTTTTCCAATATTGGTTCTATGCATGTAGCCCTATCATTGGAACACTTTCCATTTTAATGAGAAAGGTTCTTGTGAACTATTTCCTTATACGACCTTCCATCAGTGGAAATAAATATAGAATGCCCTCATATTTTTTGGATGGACCTCTAGAAGTCAAAATTTTGGCTCTCGATCATGAAAACCACTATTTCATGACATCGCCTAACTCCAGTATCCCCATAGATCCTCCAAGGCAGATAACTTGTGTGAATGGACTCTAATGGGCCCAAAGTGTCTTGGATCATGTTTGATACATGCTCATATAACTTACCCTAAAATATATATGGGTTCACACAAGATGAGTTCCCTTCATGATACTCCAAGATTTGTGAAACATTAGAAGTTGTGGACAACCATCCCCTAATATCTATAAAAAGTCCTTATTTTAGAGCCTGTGGCTTGGAAAAATATACTTTCAAGAAAAACATTAGAGTTTTTCACAACAAAATTTTGTTCCCAAACCTAATTCATAATTATATAAAAATAAGTTGTGAAGTTTAGTACTCATGTGCCACCACATACCCTAACCACGTTCATTCATGCCTAGATATTCCACATGATCGGTATCATTAACCCTTATCTATATACCCCTCATCCAAAATAAAAATTGGATTATTTTATTGAATTTTTCTCCTAATCATAGGCACCCTAATGTTAGGACCCCTATGCGCCACCTCACCATGACTGTTTTCCCCCTTCCATCCACTATCACATGCATAATAGGAATGCAAGCCATAAAGGTGGAATCATCAAGGGAAATAGAACACCATTCCTAGTATTGAGGGATAGTTCTGGATCCTTATTTCCTACCTAGAAATAGTCTCCCAAGGAATAATCCCCTACCTAGTCCAAGATATGAGACTTTAAATTTCATAGTCCAACATCTTGGCCACATGATGTTAAAATGTATAATGAATTCCTCAGTCTATGATGTTAAACTATAACCCTATCCTATTCAATGAACACATGTTTCCCTATGTATGACTGTAATGGGATGACACCCCTCCTATACCATAATGGGATGATCCCCATACCTTGTGAAATGGTCATAGGATGTCCCATTTATGACTTTCATGGGATGATACCTCTATTTATGGGCTGCCTCTAAGTATAATACCCACACAATCCATTACCATCACTCCTTCCATGACACAAGAATCCTTACCACATGACATTAAATTACATGGAATGATCCTATCACATGACTATAAACCATGTAATCAAAATTTGTGAGTTTTGATCAATTTCTCCTAAGAAGGTATGTAGAACAACTCTATGTGGTCCAATCCTATCACACTTGGGTTACTTCCCCAAGGATTAATAACGATCCCCTAATAAAACCATTAAATCTATATGTGTCCCACTTGGAATGTGGAAACCCTGAATTTTGACCATTCCCCCCATTAAGGAACACTCAACCCACCACCACCATAAATCTCACTATCACCCCTAGGAGGTGACGACCCTAAAAGTGTGATCATCTTCCAAATAGGAATATAATGAAACCCCACTATCTAATATTAAAGTACCCACAAGATGTTAAACCTATAACCAACCATTCCCCATAATGTGTTAAACCTATGACCAACCTATCCACACCTGATGTTAAATCTATGACCTCCACTAGAAGCATCAGAATCCTTACCTCATGTGATGAACATGGGACACATGAGGTAAAAGGGCTTGAAAGTTTTATTCCCCTAGAAAAAATTAACCCTATGGATGACATGTGATCCCTTGGGTACCACACCCAAGATGCCTCATACATGATATTACCATAAATTTTAAAGAAAAATACTTTATTGGTTCCCAACACATTCAACATCCATATATTCCCATATGTGTCCAACATCATTGTCAACTCCAACCATAGGTGATAGAAGCAGTGTAATTGGATAAAATCCACCTCAAGATAACATTGGGAATGAGGTTCATGAACATGAATTAAATTTATGATGGAGACCCATTAGAGGTAGAAATATCCAAGGAGGAATCCATGGAAGGAGGAACTGACCTCCCATCATCTAGTTTTGATCAAGGAGTTGACATCACCAACCATTATGGTAGTGGCCACCTGCCTTTGGAAAGAAAGAATATGGGGAAACAAAAAAATCCACCCTAGAGTTTGTGTGGCTGGTCCATGGAAGAAAACCAATTTAAGATAGGAAAGTAAGGAAAAAAAACATCATTAAACCTGATACCATAACTAATGGAAAGAATCAGAAAAAATGGTTAAATTGATGTTAAACTATTATCCTCTAACAATGAGTGGATTAGTAATGTTGAAACCACTAGATTTAGGCATCAATAGATCTAGAAATTTGGTGTCAGGCCTCACCAAACTAAATATTGGTCCTGAAATGAAACCATTATCCTAAAACTTGAGGAAAATAAAGTATTTTGGGAATATATGGTCAGATACATCATCGACGTGGATCCTTCAACTACCTTGGAAATAATGTATAAATCTGGGAACATTGGAGATCTATTTTATTATACTTAGATTTATGATTGACTTCATTAATGACACATGAATCAATATTTTGAAAATTCTCAATTAACCATCACCAAAATATGTGGGGATAGAAAACAAGTGGTGTGAAAATATTGCACAACTATACTCCTTCCATGATTTACACTCTCCATAGCCACTGGGTTCCCTCACCCCATTTCACTTCCTGATCTTATCTAGCAGAGGTTCATCAATTCCATGGTTCATTATTAATAAAAGTAAGGGGTCATCCCAACTAGGGATATATATATAATGAACTTGGAAACCTCAGTACCCCATTGACACCACCGTCTCCATAGTCCATGTAGGGGGTAGAACCCCCATTTATAATGGAAAATAATTTTAGGATCCTCTAGCCAAATTGATCTGATGGATTTCTCCCCTACACTGAGAATGTAAGGGATGATTAGGTCATTCCCATGGATAGGAACACTTTGAAACTACCTAGGAGTGATCCCACACAACCATTTTGACAATTCTAACTAACTTCACAAGACAAACAAAAAGATGATTTTATTCCTATTATACTAGCCCCAATCTAGAGAACCTGACACTGATGCTAGGGGAAGGTCAAAAACCCTACTTGATAATTGGACTCTTACTTAGATCTAGTGGAAGCTTCCACCACTAGTACAACTCATACCTCCCCTGAAACCACTGCACATGGTCCCATATTCACCCAATTATGATCGATACCCCACCCACCCACTAGACAGGATGGGTTAACTCTCCAAATCATGTGAACCACTAAAAAATATCATGGGCCACCCCATGGTGAAGAATTTCACCATGGAGGTACTCCCTGAAAACACTACAATTTCACACAATGTTCCTTCCCATGTTGAATATTTCCCATACCTAGAAGATCTATCCTAAGAAAGGAAGGAAGAAAATCTCCCTAGAGGACATACCCATGACACATGCATAAGGAATCCCCATTCCACCCGCGGTCTCTTGCTAAAAAATATGACAATGACTATGTAAAGAATAAGTTAATTGTCACATCACCATCAACAACTTATACTCTAAGGTAAAATATGTCATGATATAAACACCTATACCCCCACCATTATAACTGGGGGTAGAAGCTCATCAATTTAGGTTCGAAATCCCTAAATTTGTGTTTTATATAGTCCCTAGATCCCTCTATAGGTAAATGCATGTGGAATATTTTATGGTCTCCTTTTAGGGACTCACAGTGAAACCATCTCTACTACCATCATTTTACCTCTTCTACACCACCACCTTAGAAGTATGAGAGATATCGAGATCTGGATTGACACCCTCAGATGATGGTGAACACTCCTCCTAGAAATAGAAGGATGATGTCTTTAACAATAAATAGGATTCCACAGATACCTATTATATATGGATATGTACATGGAGATTTCCCCACCTCTGGAAGACACTCTAACATTCCAGGGACTATTGGATTATGTGACACCCCCTCTTCCACAAAGCTACTAGCAGAGCAAGTCCGCATCACCACTGCACCCAAATTCATTGCCAATGATGATTGGGTCTTGGGGAGATAAGGAACTAGAATCCCCAATGTATGATGATAAGGAGGAATATTTTTGTGATATTATAGACACTGACTAGATTTTGGTTGTTTTCTAGTCACCTATGATCCTACACTTCACCATACTAGATTCCCTCACCAAGGACCATGTGGTTTAATTTCACAAGAATATATATGCAATGTCCATACACCACTAGGATTTCTAAACAACCTATCTATGGAGCCTTTATAATCTTAGGACCATCCATAAAAAGTGTCAAAAGGTTGATTTTAACACCACAAAATGATAGAGGGTTAAATGACTAGATGATATGAATCATGTCAACAAGGTGCACCTTTCTTTTCGGGAGCCAACCTGATTAGAAGTCCATAGTTAAGTGTGATTATATTGGTGTAGTGATCAGGATGGGTGACCTTCTGGGAAGTTTCCCAAGGTGTATGCGAGTGAGGACAAAACACACTAGAAAGGACATGTGTTGGAATTTAGGGACTATCATTAGTCACATGACCTATTCGAACACGTGGGTGGGCCCCAGGGTGGGGACCATGTGTTTTTTGGGAAACTAGTGGTACCTAATGGGCCATGACCTGATGTCCATGTTAAGGCGGGGTGCTTTTGCTGTCAGTAGGGTCTAGTTGTTACATTTGGTATCATAGGAGGAACCCAACCTTAAGTGTGGTGCACTTCCTAGGCTGAGATGTGTGTGTGAGTGAGGAAAAAGAACACTATAAATGGCATGTGATGGCCTATGGGGTCTTTCATTAGTCAGATGACCCGTTCGAGCATGTGGGTGGGCCCCAGGGTGAGGACCATGAGTTTGTAGGGAAACTAGTGGTACCTGGTGGGACATGACCTGATGTCCATATTAAGGTGGTGTGCTTGTGCTATCAGTAGGGTCCATTTGTTACATTTGGTATTAGAGGAGGAACCCAACCTTAAGTGCGGTGCACTTCATTGGTTGAGTTGTGTGTGTGAGTGAGAAAAAAGAACAATGGAAAGGGCATGTGCTGGCCTATGAGGTCTTTCATTAGTCAGATGACCCGTTCGGGCATGTGGGTGGGCCCCAGGGTGGGGACCACATGTCTGATGGGAAACTGGTGGCTCCTGAAAGGCCAGGAATTGATGGCCATGTTAAAGTGGAGTGCATGTGCTATCAGTGGGGACTAGTTGTTACGTTGATATAGCCACACTCCCAGTGGCTCAATAGCCCAAATCATATGGCCATTGCTTGAGTTTTCTGTGGACCTGCATCAGGAGCCTCACCATGCTCTAGTGATTCATGGGGGAGGTATATCACTATGTGAATATTAGATGTTCAAGCTTTTAGGTGGGACCCAGGGTGGGGACCATATGTTTTTGGGGAAAATGGTGGTACTTGATAGGCTAGGAATCAATGTCCATGTTAAAGCAGGGTGCCTGTGCTGTTAGTAGGCCCCGATTATTACATTGATATTGCCGCACTCCAAGTGGCTTAACAGCCCAAATCCTATGGGTATTATTGAGTTTTCTATGGACCTGTGTTAGGATCATCACATTTCTCTAATAATTCATGGAAGAGGTATATCACTTTGTGAATATTATAGGTTTGGGGTAGTACACTTCCCTCCACATTAGTTCCCATCTAAGGAAACAATGAGACCATCATCCCAGTCAAATTACTGAGGTTGAAAATCTCCCTCTAAAAATCACCACTGCGAATGTTTTCAGGATCAATCATATGGTTGATCAGATAAATTAGATTAAAAACATGGGTAATTATGTAAAGAATCCACCCTATGGGGAGATGGAGTTTCAATAAAATCCTATAATTAGTTCCCGCACTCGTCATAATAGGAATTCACTAGTCTCAGGGAGTCTCCTCAATGAGGTACTTCCACACACCATTAGCATCTCAAAAAAGAAAAAAGGGTCATAAATCATGTTGTCCCATCAGAAGCGATGCTTGAGACCGAGTTAGACCCTATAATGGTTTCATTACTCTAGGATCATGAGGGATATAAAATACTCACTAATGTTCTCCTTGATGAGTAGAGCCCAAAGTGATACAATGTTAGTGGAGACCCCGTTCCTCCTCTGGCCGAACATCCAATCCTTATTATTTAGACAACCATGGTTGAGAAATACATAACTTTACATCCGATTAGGGTATAGGCTAGTGAATCTAGCAATAATCCATGATATTACTTTCCTACCCTACCTAAATAGTGCGACTTCCCTCCTTGGGACCATTATTGCTATACCTCACGAGCCAATAGACCACTCAGAGTTCTCATGATTTCCAATCCTCACAAAAATTATATAATAGCTACTCTCAATACTAGTTTAAAGGATATTGAAACACATAAATCTATAATCTCTCTAAAGGGGAATCCATACCCGGTGTGGGTGGGCCAGATCCACCGAAGCCCAAAATTTAGAAATCCAAGCTTTAACTTGTTTAAAAGTATGGCTGATCTACTATGACACCTAGCCCACTTTTCCCCAGGATGTGGCTTGATTATTGGGGCCCTATAGCACAAATATTCTTCCAAGATTTAGTGTTTTTGTTATCTCTTATGAGTACCTACCTTTGTTTGGTACAATCAACTGGATTTGGGATCTATCACCGGTTGTGAGGATTTCTATAGGCAGTTCCTCTATTAGTTCATCTCCACCATGCGTAATACCAGTATTGTCAATATCTCAAACTGAAATTAGTGGTTTGATGAGTTATTTTCTGAATTCATTTCTCAGTGGAAGGGGATCATGTACACCCTCTACATGCACCTTTACCAAGAACAATAGCTAACAATTTGTGTGTGAATAATTTCAAGGATGATTTTGTTGGAACCAGGTTCTTCAAAGCATGATTTGGTGTATGGTTTGTGTTTGTTTTCAATCCTCAGTGGAAGTTCAGGGTGTGTACCAACAAAGCGATCATACCGTTCAAGCAGAAAACAGTAGTAAAGGTGGCACTGTTTCCCAGTGTGCCAAATTTTTGGGCCTAAAAATCGGCCAATAAAGTAAAGTGTTTTTGGAAAAGGTACTTGCGTGCCGTGCTCTTGGAGGATAAAATACTTGCGCGCCATATGTTTTTGAGGATCAGAACATCAAAATTTGGCTAATGAAAGAAGGTCGCGCAAGTGTTGGTTGGGTCGCGCAAGTGAGTTTCGCGACAGAGTTTATTGAAGACAAGACTTGCGCGCCGTCGAGGACTTGCGTGCCACCGCGTAGGGGGTCCAGTTTGCCTATAAATACTGGACCACCCCTCCTCATTTCTGACGAAGTTCAAGGCCGAGAGATTGTTCGAGCTCTCGTCGCGCAGGTGGTTGAGTCGCGCAGGTGGTTGTTTTGTCGCGCAAGTAGAGCTTGCGCGCCGGTTTTTGGCTGTGCGCCCAAGGTGGTTTGGAAGAGAAAGGAAGTGGACCGCGCAAGTTTGTAGTTGGGGAAGGAAGAGTCGCGCATGTGTGTTGATGACACTTGCGCGCCAGTTTGGACTTGCGCGCCGTAGTGGGACTTGCGCGACTGTCTTGGAGAAGCGCGCCTGGTTTTTCTGAAGCCCACTGGCGTGTTTGGAGCTGCACGAAAGCCGAGAGACTACTCGGTACATTCGAGGAAAAGTGATATTCTTCTTCTGGTGAGAATCAGACTTCAATAGAGCATCTACATACAACAAAGGATGCACTCTTATGCAAATGAAGAAGAGACACTCACGTCTATAAACTGAGTGGGACTTCACCAACGGCAGTGAGCCAGGGGGAGTCAACGGGAGTGACCCGAGGGACGCAGTGAGCTATCCCTGAACAATTGTAAAGGCAGTGAGCCTGGGACAGAGTGTCTGTACCCGAACTTTTGTATCCGCAGCTAGTGAAGCATAGTGGATTTAGGTACGACCGGAAACCTGTCGGCGTATGCTCCTTGGACGTAGCCCTTAGTGGTGAACCAAGTAAAAATGGCTGTGTCTTCTCTGTGCATGTGAATGTTTTCATTCTGATCATAATCATCATACAGGTTCAACAAGTTCCTACCAATGTGGGAACAAGATCCAACACATTAAAAGAAAAAGTGGTCACCCTGATTCACCCCTCCCCTCTCAAGGTGTCCCGGGGTCCTTCAGATTTGGTCCCAACTATTATCTCCCAGAGATACCCAGGTGGGTTTCTAGAGTTTTCCAAAAGGGACCAGTGACTAAAATAATATTTATAGTAGACTAAGAAGTAATCACTCCCATTAACACTTCTAACTCCCATAAAAAACCTATAAAAGAAGAGACAACCATTTCTCCATATAATGAAGACCTGAAATTGGACCACCTCTAGGAAACTATGTTGGTTAGGACCTACTAAGTGAAACCTCCTCTAGAACAAACTATCTATGAAAATCCCACTCAAACTACCTCACCCAGTCTAGGTACCCAAGATTACCTTCACATAGCTAAAAATAAGACATACTCCTTCAAGGATGAATTGGCCCTAAGATAGTTTGTTTGTGCTTTGGAAAAGAACATCCTAAAACTACTAGAATGTACAAGGCCTAAGGAAGCTAAATTAACCAATCATTCCAACTACTAACCATATCATAGGGTTCTCATGAAAACCATTAAGGATTGTTTCATATTTAAATATTGGATTAAGGAATAGTTGGATCATGGATTATTCGAGTTGGGTGGTATCCCAGAACATGCGGGAAATGTGTCTAATAACCCTAATTGGGGTGATGAAGGCTTTGATAATTGAAAATGGGATCCAAGATCTGCGATGCAGAAGTACATAGATTGGATGGATCGTAAGGTGGTCACTTATTCCCAAAGTATCATATGTTACCATTTAAGAAAATCAGCACCCCTTATAATCACTACACCCACTTCATCCACTTAATCAGTATCATTGACTCCAAGTCTTGGAAGAATAGGTGTTGATGACATCAGGTTAATTAGATCCCTCATCCAGAGCTAAAGAAATCCTACACTCTAAGAAAATTCATGCCCCCCCGAATTAGAAGAGACCCCTATAATTCATCCAGTTTTGTAATATTTTATTGATGAAGAGAAAGAATATGACTCTGTGAACGTTTTTTGGATGGTATAATGATACACCATTCTCAATTATGATGGATTCCACACAAACCCCTCAGAAACCTCCATACAACATAGTTGGAGGAGGCATGGGTATTGAAACAACATCGAGTATTTCCAAGCCAGTTATCCATAGGATGCTTCTCATGCCACTGAGACAAGGCAATAATCCTCTGTAGGGTTCAAAAAGAGAAACCCTCTCATGAAACCCTATCAAAAAACCATCCATTGATGACCAAATTAGTTGTTCATGTAGCTAAACCACAATAGTATTGTGTCCGGCTACAGTATGCCAAGGGACAACCTCTATCATCTAGTACTCAACCTAAATCAACTAGTCAACAATAAGACATGGCTAGCACCGACCAACCCCCAACACCTCAATCAGCTATTCCCACTACGATTCCCACTAAAGAGAGGCCCTTGGTAAGCAAAAACATACCCCTCACCTACAAATATGATGTGATAAAGCACCTTTCTAGTCTCCTAGTGAGAATCTCGATCATTGACACACTCCACTTGTCAAATTAGATGTGTGAAGCCCTTATCAAGGCCCCAAATACCCTCTCTACTTTGAAAATGAGGTAGTTTATATTGAGGCTTACCATGAAAAGTAGAATGAACATGAATAATTCTTAGTTGTCATTTCCTTATCTAAAGAGGATAGGGGGTTCCATTTTCTAGGGTTATATTCATCAGTTGTATATCAAGTTCTAGTTTAATGGTGTGGAAATCCACCACTTCCTAGTAGATACTAACTCTGGGATCAATCTCATACTAACCTGGAAAATAAAAAACAAAGGGATTATGAAAAAAGATCTAACCCCATCCAACTTGAATATTATGTGGTATGATAATAACAACCCGAAGCTTCATGGAATGATCTGACTAAAGACCTATTTGGATGGCATGGTAGTAAGAACGAAATTTATATTAGTCTTATAGAACAAAAACTACACCACCCTAAGGAAGGACATGGATCTATCTCCATGTGGTGGTCACTTATTCATACCATAAATTCCTTAAATACTCCCTCGATGGTCAAGTAGGGTTACTCCAAGGTGATGCTTCTACCTCCACCTCTTGTGATACCTAGTAATTGGATACTGAGTACCAAAAAGGTAGGGAAAACATATCCATACTGATGAGGTTGAGCATATAGATGAACCCAATGATCTAAAAACCACTTTAATGGATCCCTAGACATATTTTAAAGACATATTTATTCTTCCAAACCATTGGATGAATCTCAAGACCCCAGAAATGGGGAGTTTCTTTATCAACTTTAAGAAGAAATAGTTTTCATAGATTACATTATACTCCTACAAGGAATAATCTCATCTAGTACTTGAAAATTCATATGACCATGGAATACCAAGGGATCCTACCAGTGAACACTAATCCATGACATCGTTTTATGTTCCAAAATATAGGGTTGAATCAATGGAAGACCACTCAATACCATTGATTTGATATTATAAGTGGGTATCATGGTTAGAAAACTTGTAGGAATGGATCATCATATTTTGTTTCTATGGTCTCCATAGAGTAATAAAACCTTAGTGAGGGTTATGAAGAAACTATTTCCACTCTTGAGTCTTTAGATCTAGAAGAGACACCACTATCCTTTGACCCTCAGGTTTCAGAAGATTAAGAGGATCTATATAACACCCCTAAAAAATTTGTAGAGGTTGTTTCCAATACGGTCAATGAGATGAACCAAATAAATCTAGGCATAGTGGAATACCTGAAGATAATGATTATTAGTTTATTAATTCCTTCAGAATAACAACAACTATATGTGGATTTCTTGAAATAACCCCATGATGTGTTTTCTTAGGGCTATAAGGAATTTCCAAGACGTGATCCCCAGGTTTCCGTTCACCACCTTGACGTCCTAAAATACCACTATGGGTTAAAATAACTCCTAGGAAGATGAAACCTTACAATGGTGACATGGTTGAGGCTGATGTGAACAAGATAATCAATTATAAATTCACTAGGGAGATTTAGTACACTAAGTGGTTGGCCAATATTTTCCTAGTTAGAAAGAAAATTGTGTAGATTAGAGTCTGCATTGATTTTTAGGATGTCAACCACCATTGCTTGAGGGAAGATTTCACATTTTAGTTATAGATCTATTGATTGATTCTACAACTAGTTTTATTCCCTCTCTTTCATGGATGGGTACTATGGGTATAACTAGATCCATATGGTCCCTGAGGACGAAGAGGCCACTACTTTCAGGGAAACCCACAAAACCATATGTAACCAAGTGATGCCATTCTGTTTGAACAATGAAGGAGCTACCTACCATCATGATATGAACTATATATTCAAACCACTCCTCAGGAAATTTTTGGATTTATACATGGATGATTTAGTGATTATATCCCACTAGTTTGAGGACTATATCAAAGATATTAAGAAAATTTATGACTTTTTATACTCCAACCTCCTGAAAATGAACCCTCTAAAATGTGAATTTGGGGTTACCTTTGGAAAATTTATATACTTACATGTTAGATATAGAGGCATTGATATTGATATAGATAATATCAAGTTTATCAACAAAATTACTACTCCACGAAACCTTTGAGAGCTATGATATTTCTTGGTTCACTTGCCCTATATCCAGAAATTAATTATAAATATGGTAGGTAAGTGCAATCTCTTATCAAGGATAATAAAGAAAGGAATCATCTACCATTGGGGATAATACTTCTAGACCACATTTGAGTACATTAAACATAACATATTGCATCCTTTGGTTCTGATGGCATGTATCCTAGTGAATCCTATGGTCCTTTATGTGACCACCATAGAATGATCCCTAGTTTTCCTTATATATTATAAGAAAAATGATGGTTGGGAAAAAAATATTTTACTATCTCATTAAAAGAATACTTCACATAGAGACCATATATCATCTCATCAAGAAGAGTTTCCTCCTCATGTTCTTTGCGGTTTATAAGTTGTGATGCTACTTACAAGTATCATTAAATATAGATGGTATCCCACATTGAACCACTTAAGTACATTCTCAAAAACCCAATGTTTGTAGGTTGAATAGAATATTGGGTTGTGATTAATCAGTAGTTAGACATCAGTTTTGTCCCCCGAAATCCATCAATGGCTATCCATTGAAAAATTTCTTGGTTGTTCCTTATAACCATAAGGAACAACCCCTGTATTTTTTCCAAGATGAATCCATCCTCTCCAGGGATCATATTATTCCATGTTTTAAAATTCATTTCAATGGTTGTAGCCCAATCGGAAGGGGGATCAACAACCCCAAACTCAACAGGGTGAGCCTTGGGATTTACTTTATCACTCTCTTATAGGCCATTTTTCCATAATCATTATTATTATTGGTAGGTTTCACGAATAATGAGGATGAGTGCAAGGATCTTATCACTTTCCTTGAGATCACCCTTGAGATTGATGTACAACATATACATGGGAAGGGAGACTCTAAGATAGACATCAAGTGGATCAATGATGACTACCTCATCACGAAACAATAGATTGTTCCCTTGCTAGAACAGACACATGAGTTAATGTCCCAGTTCCCTTCTCTGCTAGAGGTGACTCATGTTCCTAGATCAAAAAATGACCAAGGATACACTTTTACATGCCTAGTTATATCTATTACAGATCTTGACCAATATTATTTGGCCACCCATGTGGAAATTGAAGGGTTATCTCCCTTTTCACTAATAACAATGAAGACCAACAGGTAAATTGGTAGTAAACTGGAAATTCTATAGAAGTTCCCTCAAATACCCAAACAATCGAAGAAAAACCCAATTGGACACTCCCTTCATTGAGTATATCTAACATGGAACTGTCCGAGTAGAATAAATTGAGCTTGAGTGAATCTACAGATGTGTAGCATAATTTATCCTTTAGGATGGCCCCATAATTGATATGGACCTCTATAGGTAAAAATTCATCAGAATCCTTCTATGTTTCATCAAAGGGAATAAGATACCTCAAGTTAAGAATGAAACCCATGCTAGGTTGTGTGTGACATGTTAGGTAATATTGAAGCTCTCCCAATATATCTTGATATTGGGTTACTTATAGACCACCATGGGTTGTGATTGGATCAAATTCTTCAATAGGTGTCATGAATGCTATATCCATGCCAAATTCATGTATCATCCACCAAAGATTCTTCATATCACCTATTACTCCCAGCCATTTTCTATATGGGGACTTGATTTTGTGGGTCCCTATCCACCAATGACAACTCAATAGTACATGCTCATTCTAACTCCCACAAACTTCTTCTCAATGTGGGTGGAGGAAATATCCCTAAAAGTGGTCAAGAAACTATCCATGATTGAATTTTTTAAGTCTGATATCATCCACTAATTAATAATTCCTCACACTATTCTCATAAACAATGAAACTAGATTTTGATACTTTGATCTGAAAAATTTCTACATCAAGTAAAAAAAAACCCTCTATAATATCATGTAGAATATGGTAGGTCAAAATAAAAACTTTTTTCCCAAAAATACCTCTGATTAAATCTAATAATATTGGAAAATGACTCAAAATTCTACCCAGGTGACCTTGTACTCCCTGGTGTATGGGAAAAAAGCAGTACTACCTATATTGGTTCAATTAATATTACTCTGAATGGTTATTTATGATGAATAGAATCCATATAGAAGAGATTAAGTCCATTTGGTTGAGTTGGAAGCCCTCAAATAAGATATAATCTAGGTGTTGTATGACCTAGAAAGTAATCAAAACTAAGTAGTGTGAACATTCAATAAAAATATCTCAAGAAACCAATAATACCTGAAATGAAGACGATAAAACTAAAACCCAAATGGGAAGGACCTTACATCATTCATATGGTATAATCTAATGGTTAATACTCATTGATCACTATGTAAAAGGAGTTCATCATACGTCCCACCAATTACAGGTTTCTTAAGTGATACTTCACATAAATCTCCTAGTTCGAGTTGTACAACTTTAAAATAAAAATCCTAACATCTTAAAAACATGAAATTAAACTATAGACTTACCTATGTGATAAAAATGGGATGAATCATCTAGAAAATAATAGATGACACAATATCCTCAGTGCATTATGTTAAACTATAACCTTAACCTTTGTGATAAATATGGGATTCCTTATATGATAAATGTGATATGATCTAAATTTTGACCTGCATGACTTTAAAATACAAAAAATAACATCATTATCATGGAAAATATGAGATGAATAAACATCCTCAATGTATGATGTTGAAATATAGACTTAACCTATGTGATAAACATGGGATGCTTCATATTATAAATATGAGATGATTCAAAGTTTAGGAAATGAAACTTTAAACTAAAAATACTAAGGTCCTCATCACATGATGTCAAAAAATACCTTACCCTATGTGATAAACATGAGATGCCTCATATGAAGAATATTAGATGAATCAACTTCCTTAGTACATGATGTTAAACTGTAGCCTTACCCTATGTGATAAACATGGGATTCATCATATGAAAAATATGTTATGACTCAACATCCTCATGGAATGACATTAAACTGTATCCTTAAAATATGGTATAAACATTGGATGCCTCATATATGAGTTGAATCAACATCCTCACCAGAGAGGATGCCACCATCTTGGAATTGGTCTCCCACCACATCATGTTTCAAAACTATGTGTGGCTTGATTATCGGTTCCATGAGATACATAGTGATGCCTAGACCACATTTATTTAGGCCGAAATAAAAAGTTTCCTCTAGGGTGGGATTATATTTCCCAATGTTAGGACCCCATGGAATCTTCTCCTTTATGGTCTATTATTTCTAGCTGGAAAAGTCACTCTACCCACACTTCAAGTCCTAGTGTAATGATCTCAAAGGGAATGTCCTGAGTTCCTAATCAACCAATGAAAAAATTTATACCATTGTCCTAACTGCACGAAGTTAAACTAAAGTATACCCTATGTGATGATAATTGGATTCCTCCTATGACATACACAATATTCCTTATGCATTAAGCATAATATGGATTACGAAATGACCATAGATTGCCTCCACATATTAATGATGGGCCTCTTTATCATGTGTAATCTTTGATCATATTCCTTGATCCACCAATAGGTTGAGGTACCCTCATAACCTGGCACGAGGAAGAAAAAATGGGCAGCTTCAATGGATGAACCCAAACCACAACAATTTTTCTTTGAAATAGTAATGGGCATCCCTAGGTGCATGCACATCATGGTAAAATCTATACAACCTTAAACTAAAGAAACCCGAAATCCTCATTATATAAATTTAAATTTAATGTTCAATATATTTTCCAAACAATGTTAAATTTTATGGTCCAAATATCTGTAGTATGATAAAAAACTACATGAAGGTTTGAGACCTTACATGAGAGGGAGATATCTCTTCTAGTGTCGGTTGTCTATTGTTCCACATTCAAGAACTACATGTGTATTAATTCCCAGTCCTATGGGATATGTATCGATTCTTGAAGGTCATATCCTAGGACTATACCAACCACCAACCTATTCTGGATCCTTCCCCCTTGAGAAGATACCCAATCCTCACCTATTGATGTGCCTATTCAGCATGTTCAAGCAAAAGACAGAATAACTCCTAGAGTGTTGAACTCCCCCATGTGTCTTTCCAAAATTCCCACTCCCACAATTTATCCATTCCTCAATTTGGATCCTCATAAACATACCGATATGAATAGGTAACCCTAATGGAAATGGTTCCTAGCCAAAATTACTCACCTATTATCCCAGGTACACGCCCTGATGGATCCTAAAAAATGGATGATAGTAACTGTGTTTCAAACTTGGTCAAAATTCAATCCTACATTTGTTCTCCTCATAATTTATTAGTGAGGTTATGGAACCTATGTTTTGAACATGGTTAATAGTTGTTCCCTAACCATCAGTCACCCCCCTTTCATGGTCCAGATCTCAGAAGTCATGACTTCTCTCCTTTCCACCTAACTTTAGTCTAGTGGAGTTTCATCACCATTGGTTTTATTTCTCAATGCATTCATGCATGATGACCAATAAAGTTAGTTTCATTGGAACCTTTCTAGGGTAATGTATTCTGCTCCATTTTCACTCTCCCTTGTATCTAGGGGATATCCCTTCCACTCCCCATTTCATGCACTAAGTGTGGATCATATGATCTTAGGAGTTATTGTGGAACTTTCTCCCAAGAATGGTTGAGACGAACGAGCATTCCACATATGCAATGCCACCCCCTATGGTACAATCATCATGATGTAAAATTGTGTGCAACTTTTCTTAGAAATATTCATGGAACTAGGATTCCTCTTCCCTAATTTCATGATAGGTTACTACCTTTTCATGCCACACCAACCTTCTCAAGACACCCCATGGTCCAAGCATCATGAAATTAGACTATTTTCTTCTTCTTGTTCTAAGAATAATGACTTTAAAATGTTTTCTCACCCATGGTCCAAGTTTCATGACCTAAAACTATACACAACCTACCCAGGGATTGTTTGTTGGGCGTATAGGCCTATTTGGACATAATTTACATCAGTTTTTATACTCTATGGTGTGACATAAATCCACATAGAATAAAATACATGGTTTGATAATTATGAATATAAACTATGTTCAACTATCCCCACACAACCCATGATCTAAATTTTGTTTTCCCCACCTCGGGTGCTTCACCAAACTAATTTTCCCTCCTCTCACCACATTCTCACCCTAGTGTATTTCCCCCCTTCCAACATCGGTCTCCTACCATGACATGTTCTAGAACTAGGCGTGTCTTGATTTATAGTTCCATGGGATACGTAGTGATGCCTAGATCCCCTATCTTAGGCCCAAACATAAATTTTTTTATCCACCCATGTCTTGTTTTGAAAATCTTTACTCCATGGAGTATCTTATAACCTTCACACATACTGAGGTATTATGACACTTAGATAGAGTTCATCTTAACATTATGAACATAAAATATGTGAAAAATCATAATATGTCATGTCTCCTTAGTTCTCTATTCATGTATGGTTTATAATTTTCCCATACAAAAGAAGATTCTTCAAACAATAAACACTCTAGGGAATTAAAATATGACCCCTCTCCTAAGAACCGTGACCCTAAAATTTTGCATGATCATCTACACATATTCCATAAAATTATTCATATTTCTTCAGATAGGAATGACCCTAAACTATCTAAGGAAAGAAGCATAGAATTCTGTATGGTTG
Source organism: Viscum album (assembly GCA_963277665.1). Taxonomy (NCBI): domain Eukaryota; kingdom Viridiplantae; phylum Streptophyta; class Magnoliopsida; order Santalales; family Viscaceae; genus Viscum; species Viscum album. Next base: position 499,443,704 of record OY728132.1, read on the forward strand.
TAAACCCATAGGGGAAACCTAAAAAAGTTGGAATTTATCCTTACAGTTCACCCTTGTTACTTTAAAAAAAGGGCATGAATAGAAGATGTAAAAATCTAGAAAGAATTATCACTGATCCCCAGGAAAAACCAGACTGCACTCACTGGACCCCCTGGTTGAGAAAAAAATTAGGGAAAAAATTTAACTCCCTGTACTTTATTTGGTTCTACATGAGGTTCCTCTCTTTGTGTTCATTTTTCATGCATCCCACTACACTAATAGGATATATTTTAATTCATGAAAAATCACACTTCCTGGACAAATGAAATTAAACTAAGTGACACAATGGTCAAAGTTATACAAACTTAAGCTAAAAAAATCACATATCTACACCGTATGATGTTAAAATACATGATCAAAATCCTTATATCAAGATATTAAACTACCTTTCCACTTTGAACAATGTAAACATGAAAAATCTTGTAGACTCTCACCTAAGAGGACCATATCACCCCATTGGTTTTAGTCACCTACTACACCATTTGGAGTTCCCTGACCATATCTTAAAAACCAAGGTGATGATACCCTTATAAAGTGAGTATAACTATTCCTTAGATTGAAACAAAAACCCAATGTGCTCAAAACCATGGTGGAATAATCTCAAGGGATATGGGATTCATCCAAAGATCCCCTCATGTTCACTCCATGCTTCAAACCTTCCTTGATTTGAATCCCCAACATATTCCTAATCCTAATAGACCCCCTAATAGAAACAATTCCTTGAAAATATAGCTTACCTTCCATCCTGATCACACACCTCAAAGAACTTTGATGACAATTTTATGGGTCCCATGTTTTGATTATGATCAGTGGTCAACCCCCATTTTTATATCCCCATTTTTGGAAGTTTGATAGTGAATTCTATGTTTCAAAAATGTTTACTAGTCATTATCTATCTTCATGTAACTCCCCCTTATGTTCTAAGTCTGGGGTGTCTCAATTTATATCCCCCATCTTCCCAATTTTTCAAGTAGTGTCCAACTCCCCTATTTTACCCTGCTTGAGAAACTGTGCACATTGGGAAATCAAATCAACTATGAAAATCCCCACTCTCCAACCAAGAATTTACCAGTTAGGATTCTCCTTATAGTTGATGAATCATTTCAACACCTATCCTTAATTACCTAGATGGAACTCTCCAATAAACAAATAGTCTTCTATTTGACTCTTGTTTCTCACACCGAGCATGAATCATGTGGGATTAAAAACTTATAAATGATTGTTATTGTTAACAGTATTGAGGTTCATAAAAAAAGAACACTTATTTCCTAAAAATTGGGGCAGTATCAAGAATATTCATCTATATATTGGATATTCTTCTTTATTGAGCCAATAATAAAAGAAAGTATGCTATCTAGTACCCTCCCACAATGATTGAGTGCTTTATCTCAGCCAAACCCTATTGAGTAGCCTTTAGGGTATTCTTACACATAGAGAGATATAATGCTTCCTCCGAATGTACAGGGAGTACTTTATCAGGATATATCCACACCCAACCCTACTCAACTCAGAACTTAGCCACCAGAGATGGTGCCCCTACTGCCTCAGACTTAGCCACCGCCAAATATGCCCTTAGTCAGATGATGATATATGCTTTGTAATTGGAGATGGATACATTATTTTTTCCTACTCCTCCATCCTAGAATTTATTTATTTTTATTATTATAGAACCATTGTAATTTCAGGGTTTTCCTTGTACCAGGGATCATTGAACTTCTAATGTTCCACATACACCTTCTCATTGAGATAGTCATAGGAAAATGCATCAAAATAATGAAAATCCACACCTATAATCCCTTGGTTCAGCATAAAGTGGTAGAGGGATCCAATATAACTCACTACATAAACCTGTAAGGTGAAGATGATGAAAGTTTTCAAGCTTCTCCATTCTCTATAATGGACAATGTGATTCTCTTTGGTGACATCAGACCGAAAATCATCAATGTCCTCAGGTGGATTATGCTCATACATTGTGAATTTCATGAGAAATATGGTAGTAGGGTCATCCTATAGGATCATCTCGAATGGGTTGGGGCCCATATTGAGAGTGGGTCCATATTCATCTAACACTTCACTGGTAGCAGTATTTCTAATAGCCTTGATATCTTCCCCCCCCTCAACAACATTAGCTTCTAAAATGGGTTTATTGGGATTAGGGTTGTCTCACCCTGAATGGATGGATACTTAAGGGATGGATCGAATACCAGAGTGAGAATACAAATTCCCTCATCCACACCCAGTTGCTGAGAATGCCTCACCTCAAACACTATTTCAAATGATGGAAAGGCAATTAGTTAAACCTGTAGTAGTAAAATAGATGAACATAACCTATGTAAGAAAGAAATTTACATGAGAAATTTCCTAAGAGAAATCCATTCACAAGGCCTCTAAGGGGAAATCTTCCACTAGATACCACTATAAAAAATTTGGAACCTCGATAGATACCATGGGATCCCATACAATTTCATGGTTGGAAGCTGTATAAAGAAAAAAAATGTGCTATTATGACATTGTCACACAGTTATCAAAGACTTTGAGAAAATAAAGATAAATGATATCTAGTATCTTAACTTGAGGGGGCACAAGGATCTCAATGACGAGAATCCTTATGAGGCCTAACCCAGTAATAGAGGGAGTCACTATTGGAACGGTACACATATGCACTTAGGTGTGTCACCCCTTGCAAATTTCCCCAATTGACTATAGAATCTGGCTTACACCAAGGCACCCAAGTTCACCTAGTTTCCTAAATCCATGATTTCAGCCATTAATAATGTTCTGTTTTATAGGCCCATACAAGAATACCTAACCTACATCAACCATCCTCTCAAGAAAGTGGAAAATAAAACTATATATCCAATTTTTGGGAGACAATATTTCATGTTCTAACTCTAATCCTAATATTTGTTCTCCTCTAATATCATCCAATAAAACCCATGCCTTGTCCTATATCATACCCCAGAGAACTAATTATGCCACCTTGGAATCTCTTTGATTGGTCCATTTAGGAATAGGCCCAACCTAATCTTGAACTCAATATCTTTGTGTAAAGGGGGTTGGTGACCAAACACCAATATTAGCTGATATAAGAGTATCTATTCCATGATCAGTGTTTTCTCCATGTTTCTCAAAGCATTGAGAACTAGGAAGAATTTTTCATACTGATATACCATCAATGGAATTCTATAAATGTGGTGAGGATCCCACAAGATGATACCCACCTCCCTAGTATGGAAATTGAAGGTCTTCTTATCCGATGACTATTGGTTAAGGAGCTCTGAAAGAAACTCTGATTACTGGTAGTCATGAAATTAATATGTCTATACAAACCCATATATCTCTATATGATGCAAATAAAAACTATAATCTTAATAGGTGTAGCATAACCATTATTCCCACAACCATTCATCAATGAATTCTTCTCCAGCCTGCATGTCCCAATTTTCACACCATCCCATAAATTTGTTTATAATGATGGTTGGGATGATTCTGGTGTAATGGTAAGTAAAATACTCATCTACTGGCCATACCTTTAATACCCTAGGTAATTTTAAAATAAGGAATTTTCATATATATTAATATTTATAAATTAGATATTAATTTTACCTTAACTGGGACTCTATGTGAAATAGCTTACTCGACACGGAACAACAGGTTTCTCTGAAATCTTATATTACACACAAAACTGAGTTATATTAAAAAATAATAAATTATTAATATTATTATTTTAAATGGTAGTTAACTCGTAGCCATTGTATTGTAGGGAATTAAAAAAACAAACTATATTATGTTTAAACATGTTATTAAATGTTTTTACTAGCTTTAAATAAATTTTATGGGATTAAAATAAGAATAAATCCAATTTTTGGCATAAAAGCTATAATATTTTTAAAAAGTAGTTTTACCGCCTTTTGATAGAGAACCCATTTTAAATATAGTTTTGAAAATTTTATAAGTTCTATTTGAGAAAATAAATTTCTTTTTTGGAATATGGACATCAAAATTTAGTTTGAATATTTTTTTTGTATTTTTTTGATAACTTTTATATTTTAGTGAATAGTAAAACATACTTCATTTTACTTCAAAACTATTTTTTTGTCTAAATTATTTCTATTCCAATATTATAATTTTAATTTATTTTAAATTATTTTTAGATTATTTTTTTTTATCTTTTAATATATTTTATTTCATTGGAATCAATTTCAAGTTTAATCTAGATATAAAAACATTTCAAACTTTTGAACGTTTAACTTTAAAAACCCATTTTTTAGTTTTGTTTTTAGAATAAATTTTAAATAAGAATTTCCTAATTATTTGAATTTAGTTAGATAAAATGGATTATTTATTTTTAATCATATGGTCTGAATTATTTTGTAAATTAAATTTCATTTTTAGGTATAAAATTTTACCGTGGTAAAAAAAATATTTACCGTAGTAAAAGTGAAATTCTGACAAGGGTTAAAGTTAAGAGTTAAAAGCTTAAATTTCCTAAACACTACAAAATTTAATGGTTATTTGAGGTGTGGATCAACCATATTCAGAATATAAAACATTAATTAAAATAAAAAGTTGTGTAAATTAATTCAACCTCTATATGGTTGGCTTTTGATGAAAAATAATCAATAAATTAATCACTTGAACCTACCTCTCCTCAAGTATAAATGACACCTATACACTACCATATTTTGACCCAAAAATCCCTGTAACTCCTAAAATATCTTCCCAAACCTCTCCTCCTCAATTTATCTATGTTCCAGTCTGTTTTTCTGACCAAAATAACAAATCCAAGGTCCTCAATGAGTCTTTCAAGGAGGGGATATTCAAGAGGTAATTTTCTCAAAGTTCCTCTCTTAATTTATTTCTTTTTCTAATTTCTCGTCATCCCCTTCATCGATAAATGAATGTTAAATAAATAATCATGTACATACTGGATTTTTATGTTTCTAATTGAATATTTCATATCCATTTCATTTCTCACCTCCTTTTATTCAAATAAAAAAATTGTTGTCCAAGTGAGGCCGATTAATCGCCTCCGTGAATAATGTTTTTGTTATTTTTTCCTTTACTACCTTCATGGATGGTCCTAAAACCATTATTAAGGTTAAATAATATTTTATTATGTATATTATAACCTATTTTATATTCTTAATATTTTATATTAAACATAACATCATTCTTTCCATATTGTTGTTATACGATAACATCATTTGGGGACATGTGGACTACCACCTCCTCAAAATGATGTGATTCATTCACACATCACATGGAATATATTATGGAATATTTTAGTAAAAATATATGATATAAATTAAATATTAATTCTACTATATTGTTATTATATATATATATATAATTATATACATTTCATTTAAATTCACTCTTTCATTACGATGGGAAAAATAAAAATAGGGTTCATGCGTACGTACGACCTACAGTCTCCATGAATGGTGTTTTTAGTTTGTATTAAAATATTATTATAAATACATATATAATGAATATATAAGATATTTATATCATTTTTTATATTCTGGAGATAATTTACATATGTCCACATGGACTATGGACATCATACCAAGTTCATTTTGGACTCAAGTACCAAATACCGAAAAAACATCTAACAAGAAATTAAATAATTAAATAATTGCTATAACATTGAAAAGAGTGATATATAATGAATAATAAACTTTAAAAAGGTTCTCACACAATTATAAATTAATCAAATTTTATTATTCAAGAAGATAAAGAATGTATGAGATAATTCAAACTTGATGTAAGAGAATTTCTTGATTACACCATTCACCTCTTACGTGAGAAATAAATTTTTAATATCTTATCTTTTATTTATATCATGAATTTATTTAAATTTTTTAAAGTAATATTTTTATATGGTATGTCTTAATTTCTGTACAAAATGACAAAAGGAATTTTTTTTTAACATATACGGTGACAATGACTTCTTTGCCGCTATAACCATTATTTGATATTTGGATTCATCTATAAGACTTAATTTTTTTAAAAGGAATATAAATACCATATTACCTTTTCATGTATTTTGGTATTGAAAATGGGTTTGATAAGGGATTTATTATGTCAATATCTTGAAATTATATCTTGTGATTGCAATGTGGAAATAATATTTTTCCTTTAAGCTTGTTTTATGTGTTACGATTATGATATGGTTCTTGGGAATTACTTATGTATACTGGTGGTTCCATGATAAACCGAGGGTGGGTGAGCCTATTATAACCTTCTAATTCATTAGGTAATGATATGGAGTTAAATGATAGGGTTTCTCTTAAGTGATTTAGGGAATATACTTTGATGGGTATTCCAAATGTAACCACAAAGGTTACTCCCTATGTAGCTGTGAAAGCTACATTGTAATTATGATATAGATTACACAAGTTATATTTATGATTTATGATTTCTAAGGAGTTTTTTCTGAATCTTATGACTTTCTTGGGTATGTTAATGATCTTATGTTTTATGGGTGAAAATTATGACTTCATGGGTTTATAGTATTCATGGAATAATGTTTTTATTTTCTTATTATATGTCCCTTATTGAGATTTTTGTGATCATCCCAAGTTTTTAAGATATTTTCACAGGGTATAAGGATGATTAAGAGAAAGGAATAATTCAAGAAAATTTTTATCAAGAAAATAAATCATGTTTTATTTTTAAAAGGGTATCCTTTGGGGAAAAAATGGATACTATTTTGGTAGTATAATCTTATATGATTATGGTATGTTATGTATTAATAATGTCCTAATTATATAAAAAGTTAAACCTAAAAAATACTCAATGTAAAAGCAAGTAAATTCTTGACTAAAATAAATATAATGTAATGTTTAAGGTTGGGTCCTTAAAGTTGGTATCAGAGGCTAGTTTAGATAACTTTAGAGGCTATGATATATTTAATAGAATATCCATTAATGATTTTTTACTTTATTATAAAATTTAAATTATATAGACTTTTAATATTACCATATTTATTTTTCTAAGATATTATTATTTAGAATGGTTTTCCATAGAGGAAACATGTAATCTATGTTGGGATGACATCTAGTGGAAAAAAGCTTCCAAATCTGGAACCTGTGATGGTTAGAATCAGAACTGAACAGTTTTTTGTAGTGATGGAACAATTGAATCTAGATATAAATGGTGGTGTTATCCATGCACGATATCAGCTGGATCAACCATATAGGAACACATCGGTAGCAGATCATTTCATGAGGCAATATCCCCCATCATCCAGAGTATCATCTGACCCTATACTACCTAAAGGGTGGATCAAATCCCTAGAAAATATTTTCAATGTCATGGGGTGTTCAGGAAATCAAAAGTTTAGTCTTTTTTCTTACCATTATAAAGATGAAACTGATTAGTGATGGTCTATGGTAAATAATATCTGGGATAATGAGAAGTTTAATGCTCTTGAGTGAAACAAATTCAAATTTTTTTTCTTGAGAAATATTTTCCTAAGGTGGTTTGAATTAGGATGGAAAAAATAATTCTTGGAATTGAGGTAGGAGGATGACTTGGTGGATGATTATAAAGTAAAATTCACTCAACTAGCAAGGTATGCTCCAAATTTCATTTAGTATCTTTCTAGTAAAATCAATCATTTTTACTTAGTATTAAAACCAAAGTATTAAATGGTATTAGATTCTTGTGAGTTCAAAAGTTACAAAAAACTTGTTCAATGTGCAGAGAAGGTGGAAATGGAGTTCTTAAATGTTCATGGGTTCTTTGAAAAGTAGTATAATAACAGGTCTAGGTGGTAGGTGAAAGGGAAAAATTCTTCAAAAAAGTCTGATGGTAAGAAAATTAAGTTTATAGTTTGTAAAAATTATGGTAAAAACACAAACCAAATAATGCCTTCTAAATTCTGGTAAGTGCTACTAATGTGGTAAAATGGGAATAAGGCTCATAATTGCACTTAGAATGATAATTATAGGGGTAAAAAAATCCAATTTATAGTTAGTAAAATTTTTAAGTGCAATGAGAAGGGTCATTATGAAAATGAGTGTTTGATGAAGAACTCAAATGAAGGGAAGCAGTTAGACTAAAAGTAGAAAGGTGTGGTGAAATCCTTTGAAACTACTTCAATAGATGTTGGGCCATCAAAAAAAGTGTTATTAGGTACATTGTTTGTTTAGTCATATTATGACAATGTGTTGTTTGATTCCGGGGATACAAATTATTTCATTTCTATGAAATTTTCTAGTAAATTGGAAATTCCACCTCAATAAATGAATCCAAAACTTATGGTAAAAACACATGGGGAAATGTTAAGGCAAAAAGAAATTATATGAATATTCAAGTCTTTGTCTATGGAAAGAATTTACCTGCAAACCTTATCATTTTTCCTCTAGTAGGGTATGATGTTATTTTGGGTATGAATTTACTTTCTATGTACCATGATAAGATTGAATGTAGAGATAAATAAGTTTATTTTCAGAAATAATTTCAGTTTGTGTACAATAATTACCCCTTACCATTGATAATATATCATGATATTGATAATCTTTTAAAATATGGAACTCAATTCTACCTTCACAATATTTTTTTAAAAAAGTAACTATTAAGATTAATTATGTACCAATGGTAAATGAGTATCTTGATGTCTTTTTTGATGTGTTTCTTAGTATTATACCAAATCAGAAAGTCGAATTTACTATTTGCTTAATTACTGATGCTAAGCCAATTTCAAAAACCCCTAAACAAATGTCTCATACTGAACTTTTAGAGTTGAATAATAAATTACAAGATTTATTAGATAAAGGTTTCATTCGACCTAGCACATCACCATGGTGTCATACTGTCTTGTTTTTTAAAAAGAAATATGGTTCAATGAGAGTTTTCCTTGATTGTAGAGCCTTGAATAACATCAATGTTAAGAAAAAGTATCCATTGCCTCATATCAATGATTTTTTTGACCATATATAGGGAGAATTTTTTTTTCAATGGTTTACTTGAGGTCGGGGTACCATTAGTTGAAATTAGAGTAAGCAGACATTCCGAAGACAATGTTTTGTACTAGATATGGCCATTATGAATTTTTAGTTATGCCAGTTGGTTTAACTAATGCAATTTTTTTTATTCATGGATCCTATGAATAGAATATTCCGTGAGTTCATGGATATGTTTGTAGTTGTGTTTGTTTAAGACATTTTTATACATTCTAAAATTAAAGAGGAGTATGAAATTCATCTAAGGGTTATTTTAAAAACCTTAAAAGAAAAGAAACTATATGGGAAATTCTAAAACTGTGAGTTTTGGTTACAAAAAATTTCATTCAATGGTCACATTGTTACTAAATATGGAATAATTATTAATCCTACTAAAATTAAAGTTGTTAAAGAATGACCAATACCCACAAATATAACTAATATTCATAGTTTTCTTGGTATAGAAGGCTATTACCGAAGGTTTGTTAAAAAAAATTCTTGGTTATCTAGACCACTAGCTAAGTTAAATCAAAAGGATATTAAGTTATTTTGGTCAAAATCATGTGATTATTGTTTTTAGGAATTGAAAAGAAGATTGGTAAATGATCTATTTTTAGTACTTCCTTCCATAAATGGTGAAGTTTTTTATCTACAGTGATGATTCATTGAAATGAATTGGTAGTGTCCAAATGAAGAATGATCAAGAAATTTCTTAGGCTTCACATTAGTTGAAAACTCAAGAGTTAAAATACCCTAATAATTATTTGGAATTATATGCTATTGTTTTTTCTTTAAAAATTTAGAGACATTATCTATATGGAGTAAAATGTGAAATATATATCGACCAAAAAAGTTTGAAGTATATATTCACTCAAAAAGAATTGAACACGAGACAAAGAATATGATAGGAACTAATAAAATATTATGATTTCACAATTCATTACCATATTGGAAAAGAAAATTCAGTGGATAATGCTTTGAGTTAGAAAAGTAATGCTATATTAACTATGTTACATTTGGAACATGACACTTTGATTAATGATTTTAAAAATTTTGGAAAGGAAGTTGTTGGTGCAGAAAATTACTCTGTTTTGTTTCTGGTGTTAGTGATATCATCTATATCATACATAATTAAATGAGTGTAGAAGGAAGACAGTGAGTTGCATAAAAAGTTATAATTAGTTCAGAAGGGTAGTTTACCCAAATTTAAAATTGATAAAGAATGTGTTTTGAGATTTGGGAAGAGGTTATGTGTTCCTTGTTATTAAAAGTTGAAGAATGATTTTTTATGCGAAGATCATAGTTCTTCATTTTCAGTTCATCCTAGTAGTATTAATATTTATTAATATCTTCGAGAGTATTACTAGTGGGATGGAATGAAAAAAGATATTGCTGACTTTACTGTGAAGTGTTTGACATGTCAGAAGGTGAAAGTAGAATGAAATTTTCCAAAGGGGATACTTCAACCTTTGTTTGTGCCTGAGTGGAAATGGGAGAATATATCCATGTAATTCATAGTGGTATTACCAAATACTTCTTAAGGTAATAATGTGATCTTGGTTATTATTGATCTATTGAATAAATTTGCTTATTTTATTCTTATTCGAGATACTTTATCTCTAGATAAAAATTATCAATTGTATCTTAAAGAGATATATATGTTACATGGTGTTTTTATCTCCATTGTATAAAATCATGATCTCAGGTTCACTTCTTTCTTTTAGAAAGGCCTTCAGAAGCCACTGGGTACTGAATTAAATTTCAGTAAGTCTTTTCATCCTCAATTAGAAGGGAAGTTAGAGCGAAAAATTTAAATGTTGGAAGATATTGTAAGAGATCATTCAATGGATTACCCGGGAAGTTTGGATCAATATATTTATTTGGTTGAGTTTTCTTATAATAATAGTTTTCATTCTAGTATATATATGACACAATTTGAGGAATTATATGGAATGTGGTGTCAAAATCCTTCTCTTTGAGATGAAATAGGTGAAAGGAAAGAATGGGACAAGAGTTAGTAGAAGAGATGACAGAAAAAGTTCAGTTGATTCTGAAGAATACGAGGATAGATCAGAGTAGGCAGAAACGTTATACAGATAATTAGAGGAAGGATCTTTTGTTTGAGGTTGGTGATCATGTTTTTCTCAAAGTTTCTCCCTAGAAAAGTGTGATGCATTTTGGTAAGAAACGGAAACTAAGTCCAAAGTTCATTGGACACTATGAAATCTTGAATAAAGTTGGATCAATTTCCTATCAAGTAACTTTTCCCCTAGTTTATCCGAGTTACAAAATGGTTTTCATGTTTCAATGTTAAGAAAGTATGTGTCAGATTCATCTCATGTTTTGATTCCAGAGGTAGTTCAGTTAGGAGAGAATCTTTCTAATGAGGAACAACCAATCCAGATTCTTGACTGTAGAGATAAAGTATTATAGAATAAGGTGATTCATCAGGTTAAGGTTTTATAGAAAAACCATATTGTTGAAGAGAAAACATGATAATATTAAAATTCTAAGGAGAAATACCCCACTTATTTGATAAGTGAATAAAATTGGGAGGACACAATTTTCAAAAGGGGGAATGATGTAACATCCTAGGTAATTATAAAATAATAAATTTTCCCATATATTAATATAATTTAAATATATATTAATTATACCTTAATAAGGATTCTATTTCCAATATCTTACTCAATACACAACAATTAGTTTCTCTGAAATCTTTTGTTGCACACAAAACTGAGTTATATTGAAAAATAATGCATTATTAATATTATTATTATAAATGGTAATTAACATTGAGATGTTATATTGGTGGGAATTAATAGAACTAAATATATTATTTAAAAACATGTTATTAATTTTTTTTACTCTCTTTTAATAAATTTTATTGGATTAAAATAAGAATAAATCCAATTTTATGCATAAAAGTTCTAATATTTTTAAAAGGTAGTTTTACCTCCTTTTAATAGAGAACCCATTATAAATCTACTTATCGAAACATTTATAAGTTATATTTGAAAAAATAAATTTCTTATTTGGAAAAAGAAAAATAAAATTTTGTTTGGATAAATGTTTTCTATTTTTCTGATTACTTTCATATTTTAGTGATTAGTGAAAAATACTGTATTTTAATTCAAAACTGTATGTTTTTTCTAAATTATTTATATTGTCAGATTAAACTTTTAATTGATTTTAAAGTATATTTAGACCATTTTTTATCATTTAATCTAATTATGGTCATTTTAATCTATTTCAAGTTTAAAATTGATATAAAAATATTTCAAACTTTTGAACGTTTCACTTTAAAAACTCATTTTTTAGTTTTGTTTGAAGAATTAATTTTAAATATAATTTTTCCAATTCTAGGAATTGAATTAGATAAAATAGATTCCATATTTGGAATAAGAACTTCCAAATTATGTTGTGAATTCAATTTTAGTTTTTGGTATAAAACTTTACCATGGTAAAAAATTATTTACCGTAGTAAAAGTTAAATTTTGACAAGGGTTAAAGTTAAGAGTTAAATTCTTAACATACCTAAAAAATACAACATTCAATGGTTATTTAAAGTGTTTCTTGAACTAAACTACCCTATAAAACATTAATTACAATCCAAAGTCGTGTAAATTAATTCCACCTCTATATGGTCAGCTTTTAATGTAAAATAATCAATTAATTAATCACTTGAACCAACCTCTCTTCAAGTATATATACCACCTCTCCACCACCCTATTTCGACCCAAAAATCCTTTTATCTACTAAAATATCTTCCAAAACCTCTCATACTCACTCTACCTAGGTCCAAGTGCTTCTGGTATCACCAAAATACCAAATCCAAGGTCCTCAAGGGTCTTTCAAGGGGGGGATATTTAAGAAGTAATTCTCTCAAAGTACCTCTCTTAATTTATTTCATTTTATAATTTCTCTTCATATCTTTTATAACTTAGTAAATTATAACTTAAAAAGAATTTACATACTAGAGTTTTATATTTCTAATGAAATATATCATATTCTTTTCATTTCTCACCTCGTCTTATTCCAATTAACAAAATTGTTGTCCAAGTTATGCTGGTTAGTCGCCTTCGTGAATAATGTTTTTGTTATTTTTCATTTATCGACTTCATAGATGGTCTTAAAACCATTACTATGGTAAAATAATATTTTAATAGTTATATTATAACCTATTTTATATTCTTTATATGTTATATTAAACACACCTTTATTATTTATATATTTTTTACACGATAACTTTGTTTGGGGATGTGTGGACTACCGCCTCCTCAAAATGATGTGATTCGTTCACACATCACATGGAATGTATTAATGATTGTTTTAGTAAAAATATAAGATATAAATGAAATATTAATTATACTATAATGTTATTATATATGTATATATAATTACATACATTTCATTTAATTTCACTCTTTTAATACGACAAGAAAAATGAAAATAGCATTCATGCATACGTATGGCCTACCATCTCTATGAATGATGTTTTTAGTTTATCTTAAAATATTATTATAAATAATTATATAATGAATATATAATATATTTATATCATGTTTTATATTATGGATATAATGGAATTATGACCACATGGACTATTGACATCATACGAAGTTCATTTTCGACTCAAGTACTAAATATCAACAAAACATCTGACACAAACTTAAATAATTATGTAATTGTTATAACATGGTAAAAAGGGATATAAAATTAATAATAAACTTTAAAAATATTATCACATAATTATAAATTAACCTAATTTTATTATTCAAGAATATAAAGAACGTACGAGATAATTCAGACTTGAGGTAAGAGATATTCTTAATCCAATTCCCATTCTTCAGGTTAAATTTATATTTCTTGACTATGTCATTCACCTCTTATATGTGAAATGAATTTTGAATATATTACTCTCTATTTATATCTTTAATTTAATTCATTTTTTTAAAAATTAATCTTGTTATATGGTGTGTTTTACTTTCCATACAAAATGACAAAAGGAATATTTTTTAACATATACAATGAAAACAAATTCTTAACCACCATAACCATTATTTTATATTTGGATTCCTATATAATAATTAATGTTTTTAAAAGGAAAATAAATACCATATTCCATTTTCATGTATTTTTTTATTGAAAATGATTTTTATAAGTTTTTTATTATATCAATATCTTGAAATTATATCTTATGATTGGAGTGTGGAAATATCATTTTCCTTTAAGCTTGTTTTATATGTTATGATTATAATGTGGTTATTGGGAATTAATTATATATATGGGTGGTTTCATGATAAACTGTGGTAGATTGAGATTATGATATCTCTCTAATGCATTGGGTAATGAGATGAAGTTAAACGATAAGGTTTCTCTTAAGTGATTTATGGAATATACTATGTTTGGTATTCCAAATGTAACTAGGAAGGTTACTCCCTATGTAGCTTTGAAAGCTAAAATGTAAGTATGATATATATTCCACAAGTTATATTTGTGATTTATGATTTCTAAGTATTTTTCTTGAATCTTATGACTTCCTTAGGTATGTTAAGGATCATATGTTTTATGGGCGAAAAGTTTGATTTCACGGGTTTATAGTATTCATGGAATAATGTTTTCATTTTCTTATTCTATGTCCCTTACTAATATTTTTGTGCTCATCCCAAGTTTTTAAAATATTTTCACAGGGTATAAAGATGAGTAATAGAAAGGAATAAGTCAAGAAGATTTTTACCAAGAAAAGAAATCATGTTTTATTTTTAAAGGGATTTCCTTTGGGGGGAAATGGATACTATTTTTGTTGTGTAATCATATATGATTATGGGATGTTATATATTAATAATGGCCTAATTATCTAAAAATGTTTACATGAAAATATCATCAATGGGAAATCAAGTAAATTCTTGACTAAACTCAAGATTATGTAATGTTTTAGGCTATGACATTCTAGTTGGTATTAGAGTATAGTTTAGATAACATTATGGGCTATGATATATTTAATAGAATATCTATAAATGATTTTTACATTATAATAAAATTTAAATAATATAGAATTTTAATATTACCATGTTTATTTGTCTAAGATATGTTTATTCATAATGGTTTTTATAGAGGAAACATGGTAGATATACTGGGATGACATCCAGAAGAAAAAAACCTTCCAAATCAGTAACCTGAGATGGTTAGAATCAAAACTTAATAGTTTGTTGTAGTGATAGAAAAGTTGAGTCTAGATATAAATGGTAGTGGTGTCCATGGACGAGATCATCCAGATCAACCATATAGAAACATGTTGGTAGTGGATTATTTCATGATGTAACATCCCCCATCATTTATAGGATCATCTAACCCTATTCTTGCTGAATGGTGGATCAAATCCCTAGAAAAGATTTTTAATGTCATGGGGTGTTTAGGAAATCAAAAGTTTAGTCTTGTTGTTTACCATTTTTAAGGTGAAATAGATCAATGGTTTTCTATGGTTAAGAATATCAGGGATAATGAGGATATTGATGCTCTTGATCAAAAAAAAAAAAAAATTCAAAAATAAGTTTCTTGTTAAATATTTTCCTAAGGTGGTTTAAATTAGGATAGAAAACAAATTTTGGGAATTGAGGTAGTAGGACGACTCCGTGACTGATTATAAATGAAAATTCACTCAACTGGAAAGGTGTGCTCCAAATTTCATTCAGTATCTTGATTGTAAAATCCGTCATTTTTTACTCAGTATTAAAAAAAAAGTATCAAAGGGCGTTGGATCCTCGTGAGTTCAAAAGTGACAAAAAACATGTTTGATGTGTGGAGAAGGTGGAAATGGAGTTTTTCAATGATCATGTGTTCTTTGAAAAGAAGTTGAATAATAGGTTGAGGTGGTAGGAGAAATGGAAAAATTCTTCAAAACATTTTTATGGTATGAAAATTACGTTTATAGTTTATGAAAATTGTGGTAAAAAACACACTGCAGAATGCCTTCAAAATTCTGGTAAGTGCTACCAATGTGGTAAAATGGGCATAAGGCTTGTAATTCCACTTATAATGATAATTATAGTGGTAAAAAAATAGGATTTATAGTTATTAATTTTTTTAATTGTAATGAGATGAGTCATTATGAAAATGAGTGTTCGATGAATAATTCGAATGAAGGGAAGTAGCCATAATATAAGCATAAAGGTGTGGTGAAATCCTTTGTAAGTACTTCAAAAAATGTTGGTACATAAAATGAAGTGGTATCAGGTACATTTTTTGTTTAATTAGGTTATACAAATGTGTTGTTTGATTTATGGTCTACACATTCTTTCATTTCTGTGAAATTTTCTAGTAAATTGGAAATTCCACCTCAAGAAATGAGTCTAGAACTTATGGTAAAAACACATGGGAAAAATGTTTAGGAAAAAAAATTATAAGAATATTTCTATCTTTTTTTGGAAATAATTTACCTTCAAACCTTTTCATTTTTCCTCTAGTAGAGTTTGATGTTATTTTGGTATGTATTTACAATCTGTAACCATGATAAGATTGAATGTAGAGATAAAGAAGTTTCTTTTCTAAAAGAATTTCAGTTTGTGTACAAGAATGAACCCTTACTATTGTTAACATATCAGGATGTTGATAATCTATTATAATATGGAAATTAATTCTACCTTGAAAATATTTTTAAAAACAAAGTAACTGTTCAGATTAATTATATACCTTTGGTAAATGAGTATCTTGATGTTTTTCCAGATGAGTTTTTTGGTATTATACCTAGTCGAGAAGTTGAATTTACTGATGACTTAGTTCCTGATGCTAATCCAATTTCAAAACCCCCCTAACGAATGGATCATACTGAAATTTTAGAGTTGAAGATGAAATTATAGGGTTTATTAGATAAAGGTATCATTTGACCTAGCACATTACCATGGGGTGATCATGTCTTGTTTTTTAGAAATAAATATGGTTTAATGATAGTTTTCATTTATTATAGATCCTGGAATAACATCACCATTAACAACAAGTATCCATTGCCTCATATCAATGATTTTTTTAATCATCTACAAGGAGAAAAATATTTTTTTAAGGTTGACTTGAGGTTGGGGTACCATTAGTTGAAAGTAAAGGAAACAAAAACTCTGAAGACCGCATTTTGTACTAGATATAGCCATTATGAATTTATAGTTATGCCATTTGGTTTAACTAATGAAATTTTTGTATTCATGGATCTTATGAATAGAATATTTTGTGAGTTATTGAATAAGTTTTTAGTTATTTTTATTGATGACATTTTGATATATTCTAAAAGTAAATAGGAGTATGAAATTCATCTAAGGGTTATTTTAAAAACATTAAAAGAAAAGAAACTATATGGTAAATTCAGAAAATTTGAGTTTTGGTTACAAATATTCATTCCTTGGTCACATTGTTTCTAAATATGGCATAATTGGTGATTCTTATAAAATGAAAGTTGTTAAAGAATGGACTTGACCCAAAAATATAACTAATATTTTTTTGTTTTGTTAGTATAGATGGCTATTAACAGAGGTTTTTCAAAATGTTTTCTTGATTATCTAGACCACTGACTAAGTTAACCCGAAAGTATATTAAGCTTATCTGAAAAAAATAACGTGATGATTGTTTTCAGGAATTGAAAACAATATTGGTAAATTTCTTAGTTTTAGAACTACCTTCCATAAATGGTGAATTGTTTATCTACAGTGATTATTTATTAACAGGAATTGGTTGTTTACTAATGTATAATGATCAGGTAATTTCTTATGCTTCACATTAGTTAAAAACTCATGACTTAAATTACCTTACTCATGATTTGGAATTATATACTGTTGTTTTTTCTTTAAAAATTTGGAGACATCATTTGTATGAAGTAAAATTTGAAATATATACTAACCAAATTTTTTTAAGTATATATTCACTCCAAAATAATTGAACATGAGACAGAGAAGATGGTTGGAACTAATCAAAGATTATAATTTCACAATTCATTACCATCATGGAAAAGTAAATAAAGTGGTTAATGCTTTGAGTTAGAAAGGTAATGCTATATTAACCATGTTACATTTGGAACATGGAATTTTGATTAATGATTCTATAAACTTTGGAATGGATGTTGTTGGTGCAGAAAATTCCTTTATTTTGTTTCTGGTGTCAGTGAAATCATCTCTATTAGACATAATAAAACAAGCATAGAAGGAAGACAATGAGTTACAGAAAAATGTAGAATTGGTTCAGAAGGTTAATTTACACGAATTTAATATTGATAAAGATTGTGTTTTGAGATTTGGGAAGCGGTTATGTGTGACTTGTTATTAAAAGTTGAAGAAATATATTTTATGTGAGGCTCATAGTTCTTTATTTTCAGTTCATCATGTAAGTATTAAGATGTAAAGATACATTTGAGAGTATTACTAGTGGGATGGAATACAAAGATATATTATTGATTTTACTGTGAAGTGTTTAACTTGTCATTAGGTGAAAGTAGAATGACAGTTTCCAATTGGGATGCTTCAGCCTTTTCTGGTGCATGAGTGGAAATGTGAGAATATATCCATGAATTTCAGAGTGGGATTACCAAATAATTCTCAAGGTAACAATGTGATTTGGGTTATTATTGATCGATTGAATAAATTTTCTTATTTTATTCCTATTTCAGATACTTTATCTCTATATCAACTTTCTTGGTTGTATATTAAAGAGATATTCAGGTTATATGGTGTTATTCTCTCCATTGTATGTGATCGTGATCTCAATTTCACTTCTTACTTTTGGAAAGGCCTTTAGAAGCCATTGGGTTCTGAATTAAATTTTAGTAAATTTTCTCATCCACAATCAGATGGGCAGTTAGAGCGAACAATTCAGATGTTAGAAGATATGTTACGAGCTTATTCAATGGATTACCAGGGAAGTTGGGATCAATATTTATCTTTGGTTGAGTTTTCTTATAATAATAGTTTTCATTATAGTATACGAATGGAACCATTTGAGGCCTTATATGGAAAGCAGTGTCAAACTCCATCTTTTTTGGATGAAGTAGGTGAAATGAAGTTTATGGGACTAGAGTTGTTAGAAGATATGATAGAAAAATTTCAGTTGATTTAGAAGCATATGAGGATAGCTCAGAGCAGGAAAAAAAGTTATGTAGATAATCAAAGGAAGGATATTTCATTTGAGGTTGGTGATCATGTATTTCTCAAAGTTTCTCCTTATAAATGTGTGATGCGTTTTGGTAATAAATGGAAACTAAGTCCATAGTTCATTGGACCCAATGAAATCCAAAAGAAAGTTGGATCATTTTATTATCAAGTGACTTTACCCCTATTATCTCCGACGTACACAATGGTTTTCATGTTTTAATGTTAATAAATTATATTTCATATTCATCACATGTTTTGAGTCCAGATGTAGTTTAGTTGGAAGATAATCTTTCTTATGAAGAACAACCAGTCCAGATTATTGACTGTAGAGAGAAATTTTTACAGAATAAGGTGATTTATCAGGTAAAGGTTTTATAGAAAAACCATATGGTTGAAGAGAAAACATGATAATTTGAAAATTATAAGAAGGATAAATACCCCCACTTATTTGATAAGTGAATAAAATTGTGAGGAAATAATTTACCAAAAGGGGGAAGGATTCACTACTAAAAATAAGGATTTTAAAACCACTAAAAACCAATTTTAATAGTGTTAGGAAAGCACTGTTAATCACAATGAAGATAAAGGGAGGGACCCCTTTAACAAGGCTAAAAAAGAACTGATAAAGGGGACCCTTTATCCGTGCTATTTTGACCGCTGATAAAGGCCCAATTTGTCAGTGCTTAATTAGCACTGATAAAATGGCCCTTTATAAGGGCTCAAAATAGCATAAATAAATTACTAGTTTCCTGTGATATGTTATTTATTTAACAGCACACCCAACAACTGCAAACCTGCAAAAAATAACACCTACACAAAAACAAAGCACAGAAGAACGAAACAGACCACACAAGAGTCTCACAAACAATGCTATATACATTTACTTGACATCATGAATACAAAAAAACACACTGATATATAAATTTCAAACAATGTTTTATATGGTTACAATTACAATTATCCAACAAAAAGTTAAAAACATTTATGTTTCATCCTTTGGAATTCATGATCCCCTCTCAAAAATTGTCATCCATGGTATTAGTTTCCAAAAAAGCATCCAAACTCATGAAAATATTCCACTTATATAAGAATAAAAAATTATGTTAGTAATAAAATAATGAAATAAACTAAACATTAATATGAAATAATAAGTAATAAAATTTCAATTTTTAATAAAATAGACACATTTGGAGTTATACCGGTCACACTGTGCATTTTATTGAGGTGGGGTTGATTCCTAAACATCACAAATGAGTCATAGATTGTTTTTTTAATATATTAAAACAATCCAAATAGGTTTTCTTAGTTTTGAGTATTTCACATCTTCTTTTACTGAAATTGATATCAAATTGAAATGAATAATTTGGATTTATATCAGTCACATCATTCTTCAGATTGAGGTGCGAGTGATCCTTACATGTTACAAATGACTGATGGATTGTTTTCCTAATGTATCAAAACTATCTGAAAGTTTTTTCTCAGTTTATAGTATGTCACTTGTGTTTTTTCTAAAATTAATATCAATTTTAAATAAAAAGATACACTTTGATACATACCAGTCACATTGTGAATTGAATTGAGGTGAAGTGGATTTCTATATGTCACAAATTAGTTATAGATCATTTTCCTAATGTATCAAAACAATCCAAATGTATTTTCTCAGTTTGTAGTATGTCAGTTGTGTTTTTTTACTAAAATGTCATTTGAAACTAGAAACACACATTTTGTGTCATATCGGTCGCATCGTGCATTTTTTTGATATGATACTTCTTCATACATGTCACAAAGAACTTATGAATTGTTATCCTAAATTATGATGACAATTGGAGTTGGTTTTCTTGGTTTTTAGTGAGTGACATGTTTTGAGCTAAAATGTCAATTTTAAATTGATAACAGACACTTTTAGCCATACTGGTCACACCATGCATCAGATTGAGGTGCGTTTGATTCCCACATGTCAAAAATGACTGATGGATTGTTTCCCTAAAGTATCAAAACAATCTGAATACGTTTGCTCGGTTTGTAGTATGCCACTTGTGTTTTTTTCTAAAATTAATGTCATTTTTAAATAAAAAGAGACACTTTGAGTCATAATAGTCGTATTGTGCATTGAATTTAGGTGTGGTATATTCCTACATGTCAAAAAAATGACTTATGGATCATTTTAATAAAGTATAAAAATAATACGAATGTGTTTGTTCAGTTTGTAGTATGTCAGTTGTGTTTTTTTATTAAAATGTCATTTCAAACTAAAAACCCACATTTTGAGTCATATCATTCTTATCGTGTATTGGTTTGATATGAGACTGCATCATACACATCATAAAGAACATATGAATCATTATCCCAAATTATGAAGATAATTGGAGCGAGTTTTCTTGGTTTTCAGTGAGTGACACATTTTGAGCTAAATTGTCAATTTTAAACTAATAACAAACACTTTTAGCCATAACAGTCAAATTGTGTGTTGGATTGAGGTTTAGTTGATTCGTACACGTCAAAAATGACTCATGTATCATTTTCCTATAGTATCAAAATAATAAGAATGCACTTTCTTAGTTTTTAGTATGTCACTTGTATTTTTTTAAAATTAATGTCAATTTTAAATGAAAAGAGACACTTTGAGTAATACCAGTCACATTGTGCATTGAATTAAGGTGGGGTTGATTCCTAAATGTAAAAAATTACTTATGGATTATTTTCCTTAAGTATCAAAACAATACAAATGTGTTTTCTTAGTTTGTAGTATGTCAATTGTGTTTTTCTACTAAAATGTCATTTCAAAATATAGACAAACATTTTGAGTCATACCGGTCGCATCATGCAATGGTTTGATATAATACTTGATTATACACATCAAAAATAACTTCTAAATCATTATCCTAAATTATGAATACAATTGGAGGGGGTTTTCTTGGTTTTCAGTGAGTGACACATTTTGACATAAAATATTAATTTGAAACTGATAATAGACAATTTTAGACAAACCGATCACACCGTGAGTCATATTGAGGTGAGGTTGATTACTACACATCCAAAATGGCTGATAGATCATTTTAATAAAGTATCAAAACAATATGAATGTGTTTTTTTGGTTTGTAGAATGTCACTTGTGTTTTTTTTCTAAAATTAATATCAATTTTAAATAAAAAGAGACACTTTTAGTCATACCAATCGCATTGTGAATTTAATTGAGGTGTGGTTGATTCCTACATGTCAAAAATGACTTATGGACCATTTTACTAAATTATCAAGATAATCTTAATGTGTTTTATCAGTTTGTTTTATGTTAGTTGGTTTTTTTACTAAAATATCAATTTAAACTCGAAACACGCATTTAGAGTCATACCAGTCGCATCATGAATTGGTTTGATATGATAATTCTTCATACATATCACAAAGAACTAATGAATTGTTATACTAAATTATGAATACAATTGGAGCAGGTTTCCTTGGTTTTTAGTGAGTGCCACGCTTTGAGCTAAAATGTCAATTTCAAACTGATAACAGACACTTTTTGCCATACCGGTCACACTTTGCATCAGAATGAGGTAAAGTTAATTCCTACATATCAGAAATGACAAATGGATCATTTTCCTAAAGTATAAAAACAATAATAATGTGTTTTCTCATTTTGAAGTATGTCAGTTTTGTATTTTTTCTAAAATTAATTTCAAATTTAAATAAAAAGAGACACTTTGAGTCAGACCAGTGAAATTGTGTGTTGAATTGTGGTGTGTTCAATTACTACAAGTCAAAAATGACCTATGGATAATTTTTCTAAAGTATCAAAACAATCTGAATGTATTTTCTTAGTTTTTAGTATGTCAGTAGTGTTTTTGTACTAAAATGTCATTTCAAACTAGAAACACACATTTTGAGTCATACCGTTTACATCATGCCTTGGTTTGATATGTGAATGCTTCAAACAAATCACAAAGAATTTATGAATCATTATCATAAATTATTAAAACAGTTGGAGTGGGTTTTCTTGGTTTTCAATGAGTGACACTTTTTGAGATAAAATGTAAATTTTAAACTGATAACAGACACTTTTATCCATACCAGTCACACCGTGCATCAGATTGTGGTGTGGTCAATTCTTACACATCAAAAATGACTCATGTATAATTTTCCTAAAGTATAAAAATAATCCAAATGAATTTTCTGAGTTTTCTTTATGTCACTCGGTTTTTTTTCTAAAATTATTGTCAATTTTAAATAAAAAGTGACACTTTGAGTAATACCAGTCGCATTGTGCATGGAATTGAAGTATGATTGATTTCTATAGGTAAAAAATGACTTATAGATCGTTTTTATAAAGTATAAAAACAATTAGAATATGTTTGATCTATTTTTAGTATGTCATTTATTCTTTTTACTAAAAACAATGTCAATTTTAAATAAAAATGGACACTTTGAGTCATCCCAGTCACATCGTGTGAATATTGAGGTGAGGTTGATTCCTACACATTTCAAATGACTTATGGATCATCTCCCTAAATTATCAAAACAACTAAATGTGTTTTCTTGATTTTGAATGGGTTAGTTACTCTGATACCAACTATAATGACTTAAACATTTCAAACATTAATATAACATATTAGTAGATTAATATTCCTTACATAAAATAAATAAATAAAACATAAATATGAAACAATGCATTAATTCTTTGGATGCTGATTTTACTGTGAAAATATCAAGATTACCTCTGTGATTGAGCAGACATAATGTCATTGCTCTTCCTACAAAGGCATATCCCATGGACATAAATCTTTTAAAATAAAAGAACCCTACAAGGAATAATGAAAATCAAATCAACATTTCATTATATAAATTTTCATTAAAATAGAGATATTATATTGTAACATTACATTTACATCTTTACAAAGGGTTTCTTTGGTCCATATATAAGATAATAACAAAAATAATTATTCTTTGTGTACTTCACTACTGTTGGTTAACTACCTCTTAGCATAGCATCTGATCTGAACTTCTAATCCAACGCTCCCATGATGCTCTCATCCAATACTATCTCTATTATATCGTTATTAAGAATTCACTTTTCCTTCTCTTCCTGCACCTATTTACCTAATAAATGGGTGCAGGAAGAGAAATAAAAGTTATCATTGAATAATGATATCATAGAGATGGTGTGGGATGAGAGAATCATGGGGATGCCATATTGTAATTTCAGATTATATGCTATGTTAAGTGGTAGTTAACCAAAAGTAGTGAAGAATCATTAGTTTTTTTATTAAATCTATGAGTGATGCACAACCAATAGTCTTCTAACACACTACATCAGTAGAAACAACAATATAAATGACCAAAATATAGAATATAAATAAACTATTCCATAATAGTTTAGGCATAGTTCTTTTGGAATCATGGAAACATAAAGAACTAGTTCATAAGAGTATCTCATTAAGTTATTCTTTACTATAAAGAAAAATCATTTCTAAAACCATTATTCATAACCTAAGGATATAAAACATAAGAAAGTGTGATCATAAATGCTCAATAAGTGTAAAAAAGGGAGATATCAATGATCATATAAGAATAACATAAGTAGTAGGAATTCACCTTCATCATATTTGTGTACAATCTTCCATAAGGTATGCTGCCCATTAGTTTCTAAACACATCTATATCATCTTCTGAATATGTGTTTTTTTGAAAGTCATGGTAGTACTGAAAACATATAAATACACAATGGACTAATAAATATTTTAAATTAACTAGTAATTATTTTCAAAAATACCTCTTCAAGGATGCTAGTTTGTTGATGAAATAAAATCTATTTCATAAATTTACAAACATAATAACTACAATCCTTTAAATTTGTTTTGGACACTACAGAAACATCGAAAAAATAAGTAATTTTTTATATATTTTTGGATAGTTAAATCTTATTATATATACCCTGATACTTTTCCAGTTACAGATCTTATTAGTATTCTTGTCCTTAGGCCTTGGATTCATTCTATGAAGTAGACAATATTGATTCACCACCCTATCATAACAGAATCCTCATTAAAAGATGATATATATTATATAACTAGATATTTAGTTCTAAAATGTTGGATCTAGTGTATTAAAAATTGAAAAATTCCATCATGCATAGTCAGTTTGTTGGATATCCATGCATTGAATCCAGAAAATAAATATTTAGAGTATCGAAATTGATCACAATGAGCACCCAATGCTGCATAAAAACACAAAAAGGACTAATTAATAAGAGAAATGAAAATATAGTTGATATGATTAAATTATAGAGTTTTACCCCTGCATCATTGGTATTAAAAAGAGTATGTCATCCGTAATTTTGTTTTAAAATGATTTGAGCCAGGATGACATTATTTCACCCTCTTTATCAGAATTTATTTCTTCTTTTGAAGAGGTAATGTGAGGAATAACGAGTCCAATTTTTAATTCATGGGTAAACCCCTTCAATTGTTTTTAATATATATTCCTATGAAAAATATGAAATGTATTTATTCATAATTATTATAGTATGTTATCTTTTTTAAAATAAAATCATGAAAAAATACCTCATGTATACATTTATAATTGAGGTGCCTAGCCATTCATACTTGAGGATTTCATTTACATGGTCAGCACTAATGTAATCTGATTCTTCCCCTATGTACATTTTTTTTCAAAATCAATTGTGTGAGTATTTTCATCAATCAACTTTGTATCCACATGAGCCTAAAATGATATTAAATTTTTACATAGAACGAGCAGGGTGAAGGTTCTATCAGTTGATCATTTTGATAAGTTGGTTGATCCTTGAGATAGTTTTGAGCTGATATTTCATTTCACCCCCTTCCCTTTTTTTTCTGTAGTAAAATTCATTGGTTCAAACATTTTTCCTTAAATGTTAAAAATTAACCATGAAAAATAAATTGGGAATGAATAACTCTTTGTCAACAAGTTTTTTACTAGAATTGATGGCCATGCGATGAATGTTTCAACTACTTGTTCGACCATATGAATGTCGTCATTGTTATTTGGAATAGGTATCTCAACACTCAGCTCATGAGATATGTTAATCAACACTATGAAATGACCTATTAGAAGTGGTCTGTTTTGTAGCATGTTGTTATGCATATTGAACATTGTAGCCCTCACAACAAGGCGATGGGTGGAAGTTGATATATATAAATCACACTCATATTCACCCTATAGAATATCAGTACAGGAAAGGTATCAATGTCTATGTGATTAATATTTCATAGAAACAATTATTAGAACACTAATTAACTCATATAAGTTATGTTTTTTAAGTGAATGGCTTGCCTCAAAACTAGTGGGGGGATCTTCATGGATGGGCTGTTCTTGAGTTGTTTCTTCTCTTCCCCCCATCAAACATTCTATCAGAGTTATCTAGTATTACAATTATTCTTAAAACATTGCTAATGTTCTCTCATATTTTTCATTTCCATAGATTGATCCTCTACTTTTTTTTCTTTCTGAAAATATGTTCGGAGTGTCACCCCAAAACCCGCACCACTGACGTGACCATACTATTCTAGCTACTTCAAGGCTTCTGAAAGTATGTCTACATCTAGTGTGGGTGTTGTTGATTCTTGTGACTATTTCAAATAAAAAATATAGTAAAATAAGTAATCATTGTTATGTAATAGTGATATAAATCATAAAATATTTATATTATGTCATACTTACACATGTATCCCACACTTTTTTTGTATGTTTTCATCTTTCAGTATCCCATATTTATTTACATGAGCCCCCTTCCATAACACATGGCGTGGGATGGAAGTGGCTTTCTATTTTGATTCATCAAGCTGAATATTAATAGAGGAACATGGTTATAATTTTATTTTATGTCACATAAAAGTATTACGGTATATTTAAAATACATACCAATTTTTTTTCAAGTGAAGCGTACCCCATCCTTGCTTTATGGTAAGGGTACAATGGTTTTGCTGCACATTCCTTATTTTCAGCACTCAGTTGCTATTTCATAAATAAAAAACTGTCAATCAATATTATGAATACAATAAATGTCAAACAACATATTACTAGACACAAGGTAACATAAAAGTCTACTCCGCACGATGGCTGCTAAATGCATCCCACGCTCATTGGGATACCAAGTCTTCATAAAGAGGAGGTGAGTGTGGCTTTATTTTTGATTCATCATCTTTAAGATGATATTTCATTAAAATTGTGTGAAAGCCTCAATGAATCATTCCTGAAACTCTTAATACATATTCCTTGTGTGAGGCATCTACTATAAATGCACTTTATAGAGGATGATGAAGAGTAATTCAATGTTTTAGTATTTTATTTTATTTTAATAAATTAAAGAAATGATATCATAATGTTACCGTAATCTCTTCCCACAGTAGTGTCTTAAGCCCGATGACAACATGGTGGCACAACTGTACATCAGTCGACATGCATTACTAAGTGACGATTCTAATGTATCTACTAAACATGGATTTGTTGGGGTTAACATGTTGTCCCCAATTATTCCATCCCACCTCAAATTTTATGCCTTTTTCTTTTTTTCCTTAAGGATTTTGGCTAACACTATCAAACTACAGGGATATTTTTTTTGCGCCACCAGGGTTTCATTGCCTACCATTTATGTAGAGACCCGAAGATTGACGTACATTGACATTACATTACTTTTGCGGAATACTTAGTACATAACAAAAACACACACACAAGGATCGTAATAGTTTAGTGTCTTTGGAAACTTGGAACATAATCTTCTAATCGTGGTGAAAGATCTTCAATATCTCCCATAAAGATCTTCCTTTTTTTTTACCTAAAACCTTTCTTTATATCCTGGGGAAAAGAAAACATAAAAGGGTGAGCTCAAATGCTCAGTAAGGGTATACAAAAGAAATAAAAATCATATCATATCTTTTTGGAAATCCTAACCTGCAAAAGAGATCATAATATCTTAACATGGAACAAATCATAGAAGTGAAAATGAGATCACCATAATCATAACATGAAACTTGAAACTTTGTGGCATGTACACATAATCATGGAAAATCATTTCTTGTTAGTCATGACTCATTGCCAAGACTATCTTAGTGGACAAAGTCCCTTTCTGAATCGAGTAACCCTCGTTTCAGTCCTGTTTCACTGAACCGGTATAACCTACCATTCCAGCCATGTCTATCTCATGAGATATAAAATCTTTACCCAATGCATTGGAGGGAGATATAGGTCCCACCCATCTCTTAATGAATCCTTTCTTATGTGTGCCACAAAATCATAAATCATACATCATTGCATAACCCATGTAATAAAAATGGGATTCTTAAACAACATGACATCATAAAACCATTCATATAAGATAAAGGAATTCCTAAACATAATTCCATCACAACATAGTCAAATAAATGTAAAAATATGGATAGAAACAGAACCCTTTATTATCTTATATGGAAAATAATTTTGATAAAACACTTGAATTGAATTCTTGAGGAAAATATCCTTTCTTCTTCAAAATCAATTTCTTTTCACAAAACATCATGCAATTTTAAAAGAAAGATATTTTATTGAAAATAGTCATGAAATCTTTTAGAGGAAGCTTCATGAAAATAAGGCTTTATAAAATAGTAGAAATCCGTTCGTGCCGTATAAGTTAAAAAAACATTCTTCGTACTTTTGTCGGAAAAGTCAAAAAGTACCTCGTACGAAAAACGACAAAAGATTCCTTTCTTATTCTTTACTAAAAACTCATAGAAGGGTAAAATTGGATTTAAACTATTGTAAGTGGATGGAAATAATATTACATATTGAGGAAACATGGATTTGGATGATAAAATACACCCCAGTAAATACTTACGAATAAACAATCTCGGATAAAAATGAGATTGTGATATTTCCCTTACCTTAGGTCCGATTTGCTTTGTTCGTGTCCGAAGCTCCTCTTCTTTGAAGCGCCTCTTTGAGACCTCCTCTTAGGGTACTAAAATTGGTCTTTGAGGAAGACCAGAACCTCTAGGATGTTGCTAGGGAAGTGGAGAAGAGATTTTGGCAGGGGTTGGCCGATCTTGAGAGCTCAAATTGGTGTGAGGAGGAGGGGGAGGAGGTGTCCTTTTATAGGGGAGGAGAGGGGCACCTTAGGAATTCTTAAAAATATTAATTTATAATAAATCTAACCCCACTTAAAAACCTCCAAAAATGACTCATATTCGAATCTTAGATGAGATAGGGTTGTAATCTCATCAACCAATCAAATTTAGACATGTTTGGATCTTATTTTAAACCTTATCAATTAGATTTAACTCTAAGTTAAATAATTTAACTTTTACCGTGTCTTTTTGTTTTCTTTCACTATATGGTTAATACACTTACTATAACATGCCAAACGAACCCCAAATTGTTTATTATTAATATATATATCCTTATCTAAGTAATTTGGCCGAACCTTAGATTTTTAGGAATAAAATAACAATTAATAATATAATATTTGATTTAAAAACTATTTTGTGTCAATTTTGACACTATTTGATATATGATTTTTGTGAAAGTCATAACAGAATTAAATGTTCAAACCAAGTTGATTAAATCAACATTAATATATCATAGTAACCTAGAAAATTAGTGTAATTCATAAAAATTCTCAAATTACATTTATTTTGGTGTTTATAACATCAATTATATCAATATTTCATAAATAAGATAATTACTGCATCATCTTTGTGTCATAAATTAATTAAATTATTTGATGTCTAAAAATTACAAATAAAATACCATTATGTAGGAAATCGTTTTAGCTTTCTAATGAATATTTATAGTCGAATTTATCTTATGTATAACCCCATATTAAAAATGATTTACTTATTAAACTTTGATTTTAACTATTTTAACCCTTCTTTAAATAAATTAATAATAAATGTCCTAATCTAATCCAAGTGGGCCTAAATGGTCATATTATATTCATAAGGTTGTTTTTGGTCGAATTACACTTATCCAATAGAATTAGGACATGTGTTAGGGTAATAGTAATATCATATTTACCCTTAGTTACCCTATTTACTATTAACCGCGGTAAAAAAAAGTAAAAAGTTACTATTCACCAAAAATTATTTTTATCTCATTGAACCACATTTTACTTACTGATATCAACCGTGTCTGTCGGATTTTCGAAATTCCATTCACAGAAGCGGTAAAATTAAGTTTTATGAAAAATTCAGTTTTTTAACTACCACTTAGTAGTTTCACTATTCATCAAAAAATGAAAGTTTTCAGAAAAATACCAAAATTTCATCCTAAGCTATATTTCATATTCCGAATTCAAAAATGAAGTCTATTTTACCAAATTCATAACATAGAAGTTGCATTAATTAATTTTATAATTAAATCCCGCTGTTAAAATAAATAGCGTGTTTTTAAGAAACAATATCTATCAAAAGATTGACACTTGTTTATGTCTGGTTTAAATGTGAAATTACATCCAATGACCAACATTGTATTAAATTGTAAAAATATATTCTAAATATACTTTAAAACCACTCAAATTAATAATTTATCACTATTAATTATTTTGATTAAAAAAGTTGTTTTTAATTATAATTTAGTAATTTTCACTATTCATCAGAATATGAAAGTTATCCGAAAAGTACCAAAATTTCACCTTAGGCTAAATTCGATACTCCGAATCCAAAAATGAAGTTCATTTTGAAAAATAAGATTTACAGAGTTTTAGAAAGTGGTTATTACTATTCATAACGGCTAGTTTTAATAATATTTTAATAGCATATCGTTGTTTAGTGAAACTCATTATTGCGTACTACACACGCTATCGAGGAAGGTCGCGATTGCGTGTATGCAAGGCAAGTCAAGGATGCGTGTTGTGCAAGCTCCTTTTGGTGTAGCGTACAATACAAGACATTAGTGAAATAAAAAGAATATTTTTCATAAAATCTCGGGCTGTTACATTCTACCCCCCTTAAAATGAATTTCGCCCTCGAAATTCGTCGGGGTTATAAATGGTTTACTATTCGAAAGATTCTTTAATAGAATCCCACATCATAAAAAGGAATACAAAAACTTGGCTTTAAAAACTAAAGTATGAAATGTAACGATTACCCAAATAAACTAATCGCTGGGTTTCCACATAGGTAAAAATATGGATATGGAAGAGAAATCTAACCATCATGTTCTGATGGAGAGTGGTAGAGAATATGGCTATGGAAAAGCCAGTAATCACAAATCCATAGATTTGTGATGATATAAGGTACCATCTGATTCATCAGGTATAAGATCACTAGGACAACATTTTTGGTTTTCAAGATCATTTCCCTAAAGTTGAAAATTTGCTTAGAATAAATACTTACTTTATTTTGGTACAATCTCACTTTTGTTCGTGCCTTGAACAATTTCTACTTCATCTCTCAAATAAATGAAGTTGAATTTGTTATTTGTGAAGTGTTAGCAGATCATGTGATAGAATGACTGTTCATTCCATCTGTCTCAAACAAAAGGTTAGAAAAAGTTATTAAATATACATAAGTCATTCTATAGTGAGATTAATCATATATGGTTCCTAAAATGGACTTATACTTCATATATCATGCTGCTTAATATAATAAAACTAGTTTCTACTAAACATGGACTTCCTGTAGGCCAGTGGTAGGCGATAAAGGCCAGTCGCACTTCGGTTGTGGGTTCGATTCCTACAGCCTTGTCCGAAGCGATGGGCTGTCGCCCGTCCTGCAGGTTGTCCTTTTTCTAAAGCTATATTACTATAACATCCCATCAATAATATCGAAAATCTTCTATCCTTAAACAATACTAACTTATGTCCAACATAATCCATTCTAATCTTTAGGCTTATCCATAATACTGCAGTCCACTCTCATAATATAGTGACATCGATTACCAGAGATTTAATACTATCGTTGATCCCCACATATCATAAGATATGTCTTGTTGATCACATTCCAAACATTCAAAGTCCTTAATCGTGTATTCTCTTGAATACCTTAGTGAAAACATGAGTGCAGTTAAAAGTTAACACTTTCCACATACCAAAATCCTCAAAATTCTATATACTCAAACCATGATATCACTTAGTCCTTATATCAATCATGAGCTCATGAATACTATCAAACATTTAATTTTCTCCTTATCCCTTTATTATGCGCATATCATCTACATTCCAAAAATATCTGAATAACCTTTCATGGATACTGGTAACATTAATCATACACTTTCAAAACACAAGGAAAGACAACAGTGTAACAATCCATAGATGTCTCTTTATTCCAAAATTACACATGATAAACATGTAATCATTCCACTACATTCTCAAACCATTGACCGAGCTTCAAAAATTCTTTCATCTCACATATCATTTGTAGTCTCTTCATCATCATCCACATAAATACTACCCATATGACCATACTAATTCTCTTCATGAGTCTTTCCCTTAGGGCATTTGTTTGCATAATGCCCATACATTCCACATTTAAAACACTTAACCATTTTTGATGTCGTAGCAATACCATTATCCTCATCCATGGTGTTAAACGACCCTTTTCCTTTGCACTTACTTGCTTTGTGTCCTTCTTTTCCACACCCAAAGCATCTTCCAGTTCCCTTGAAACATTCTCCTTGATGCCTCTTCCCACATGATTTACATAGGGGAAATTGAACTTTCTTTCCTCTATGATCATCATGGAACTCCATCTTTCTCTTATTAGTCGAGTCAGGAAACTTACCAAATTTTACTTTATTGATCATGTTGTGAGATTGCTGATTCGGCATAATAATGATGTTTGGACATCAAAATCCCATTTCATTGGGTTGCTCATGAAGAATATCTTTCCATTGTCTATCATATCCTCCATTATTGTGAATCATCTTGTTTCCAGCCATTTTCTAAAACCCAAACAGAATAGTGTTAGATGCAAAAATCGTAATAAAGGGGGAGTAACTTAAATATCTATCATCTTTGGTTTAATATAATATCGTTAGCATAGTTCTAGAACTATATCCTATACGTATACTTATCCTTAGGGGCATCCCTAGACATACCTTAGAAATATCTCTAGGGATCTCACTAACGTTTTCGCATCCTAGTTTCCAAAGGTTGACTAAACCTTTCCTCTGATACCAACTGTAGAGACCCGAAGATTGACGTACATTGACATTACATTACTTTTGCGGAATACTTAGTACATAACAAAAACACACACACAAGGATCATAATAGTTTAGTGTCTTTGGAAACTTGGAACATAATCTTCTAATCGTGGTGAAAGATCTTCAATATCTCCCATAAAGATCTTCCTTTTTTTTACCTAAAACCTTTCTTTATATCCTGGGGAAAAGAAAACATAAAAGGGTGAGCTCAAATGCTCAGTAAGGGTATACAAAAGAAATAAAAATCATATCATATCTTTTTGGAAATCATAACCTGCAAAAGAGATCATAATATCTTAACATGGAACAAATCATAGAAGTGAAAATGAGATCACCATAATCATAACATGAAACTTGAAACTTTGTGGCATGTACACATAATCATGGAAAATCATTTCTTGTTAGTCATGACTCATTGCCAAGACTATCTTAGTGGACAAAGTCCCTTTCTGAAACGAGTAACCCTCGTTTCAGTCCTGTTTCACTGAACCGGTATAACCTACCATTCCAGCCATGTCTATCTCATGAGATATAAAATCTTTACCCAATGCATTGGAGGGAGATATAGGTCCCACCCATCTCTTAATGAATCCTTTCTTATGTGTGCCACAAAATCATAAATCATACATCATTGCATAACCCATGTAATAAAAATGGGATTCTTAAACAACATGACATCATAAAACCATTCATATAAGATAAAGGAATTCCTAAACATAATTCCATCACAACATAGTCAAATCAATGTAAAAATATGGATAGAAACAGAACCCTTTATTATCTTATATGGAAAATAATTTTGATAAAACACTTGAATTGAATTCTTGAGGAAAATATCCTTTCTTCTTCAAAATCAATTTCTTTTCACAAAACATCATGCAATTTTAAAAGAAAGATATTTTATTGAAAATAGTCATGAAATCTTTTAGAGGAAGCTTCATGAAAATAAGGCTTTATAAAATAGTAGAAATCCGTTCGTGCCATATAAGTTAAAAAAACATTCTTCGTACTTTTGTCGGAAAAGTCAAAAAGTACCTCGTACGAAAAACGACAAAAGATTCCTTTCTTATTCTTTACTAAAAACTCATAGAAGGGTAAAATTGGATTTAAACTATTGTAAGTGGATGGAAATAATATTACATATTGAGGAAACATGGATTTGGATGATAAAATACACCCCAGTAAATACTTATGAATAAACAATCTCGGATAAAAATGAGATTGTGATATTTCCCTTACCTTAGGTCCGATTTTCTTTGTTCGTGTCCGAAGCTCCTCTTCTTTGAAGCGCCTCTTTGAGACCTCCTCTTAGGGTACTAAAATTGGTCTTTGAGGAAGACCAGAACCTCTAGGATGTTGCTAGGGAAGTGGAGAAGAGATTTTGGCAGGGGTTGGCCGAGCTTGAGAGCTCAAATTGGTGTGAGGAGGAGGGGGAGGAGGTGTCCTTTTATAGGGGAGGAGAGGGGCACCTTAGGAATTCTTAAAAATATTAATTTATAATAAATCTAACCCCACTTAAAAACCTCCAAAAATGACTCATATTCGAATCTTAGATGAGATAGGGTTGTAATCTCATCAACCAATCAAATTTAGACATGTTTGGATCTTATTTTAAACCTTATCAATTAGATTTAACTCTAAGTTAAATAATTTAACTTTTACCGTGTCTTTTTGTTTTCTTTCACTATATGGTTAATACACTTACTATAACATGCCAAACGAACCCCAAATTGTTTATTATTAATATATATATCCTTATCTAGGTAATTTGGCCGAACCTTAGATTTTTAGGAATAAAATAACAATTAATAATATAATATTTGATTTAAAAACTATTTTGTGTCAATTTTGACACTATTTGATATATGATTTTTGTGAAAGTCATAACAGAATTAAATGTTCAAACCAAGTTGATTAAATCAACATTAATATATCATAGTAACCTAGAAAATTAGTGTAATTCATAAAAATTCTCAAATTACATTTATTTTGGTGTTTATAACATCAATTATATCAATATTTCATAAATAAGATAATTACTGCATCATCTTTGTGTCATAAATTAAGTAAATTATTTGATGTCTAAAAATTACAAATAAAATACCATTATGTAGGAAATCTTTTTAGTTTTCTAATGAATATTTATAGTCGAATTTATCTTATGTATAACCCCATATTAAAAATGATTTACTTATTAAACTTTGATTTTAACTATTTTAACCCTTCTTTAAATAAATTAATAATAAATGTCCTAATCTAATCCAAGTGGGCCTAAATGGTCATATTATATTCATAAGGTTGTTTTTGGTCGAATTACACTTATCCAATAGAATTAGGACATGTGTTAGGGTAATAGTAATATCATATTTACCCTTAGTTACCCTATTTACTATTAACCGCGGTAAAAAAAAGTAAAAAGTTACTATTCACCAAAATTTATTTTTATCTCATTGAACCACATTTTACTTACTGATATCAACCGTGTCTGTCGGATTTTCGAAATTCCATTCACAGAAGCGGTAAAATTAAGTTTTATGAAAAATTCAGTTTTTTAACTACCACTTAGTAGTTTCACTATTCATCAAAAAATGAAAGTTTTCAGAAAAATACCAAAATTTCATCCTAAGCTATATTTCATATTCCAAATTCAAAAATGAAGTCTATTTTACCAAATTCCTAACATAGAAGTTGCATTAATTAATTTTATAATTAAATCCCGCTGTTAAAACAAATAGCGTGTTTTTAAGAAACAATATCTATCAAAAGATTGACACTTGTTTATGTCTGGTTTAAATGTGAAATTACATACAATGACCAACATTGTATTAAATTGTAAAAATATATTCTAAATATACTTTAAAACCACTCAAATTAATAATTTATCACTATTAATTATTTTGATTAAAAAAGTTGTTTTTAATTATAATTTAGTAATTTTCACTATTCATCAGAATATGAAAGTTATCCGAAAAGTACCAAAATTTCACCTTAGGCTAAATTCAATACTCCGAATCCAAAAATGAAGTTCATTTTGAAAAATAAGATTTACAGAGTTTTAAAAAGTGGTTATTACTATTCATAACGGCTAGTTTTAATAATATTTTAATAGCATATCGTTGTTTAGTGAAACTCGTTATTGCGTACTACACACGCTATCGAGGAAGGTCGCGATTGCGTGTATGCAAGGCAAGTCAAGGATGCGTGTTGTGCAAGCTCCTTTTGGTGTAGCGTACAATACAAGACATTAGTGAAATAAAAAGAATATTTTTCATAAAATCTCGGGCTGTTACAATTTACATAGTTTAATCATCATCATTATGTTTCTCCGGAGTGCTAGAATCGACACTTAGACTAACAATAATAGGTTGATCAACCTATTGTACATCCACACTGGGACCAACAGTAATAAGTTTAGAAACCTATTGTTCCTATGCACTAGGACCAACAAAATCAGTTTGAGAGACCTGTTGTGCCTCGAGATTGGGCGCATCAATAGGTGAAGAAGTCATTATCTGCAGATGTGGTTAAAAATTTAATTTAGATGACATAAAATCAGTAGAAAATAGATAATAACATAAGGTAAAACAATGTATATTAAAATAAAAAAATAAACTTATTATTGAATTCTCTTTTTTTAATGGCTGAAGAGATTTTACCCCTCCATCGACAATGAAAATCCCTTCATTGTGGTATCCTATGACATACAAAACACCTTCTACATTGGGACTGCTATGAAATGATGGTGAAGTCCCAATGAAAGGGTCATCCACTATTAAATTTTCATCTGATCCTTCAATTTTTTTGGTCGATAACAGAACAATTGAACGGTTTCAGTTTATGGGATCTGGAACATAAAATACTTGTACTACCTATGATGCCATTATAAAGAGTTCACCTTTCTCCCCTTCCTTACTAAAATAAACTTTAATGAATCCCAATTCATCAATTTTAACAGAACTCATGTTATCAAATGACTTGCATTGAAAAATTGGCACTTGGAATTTCGTATAATCCAACTCCCATATTTGTTTGATGATTCCAAAGTACGACATATTCACATAAATTGGATTTCTGTCCTTATCACTGAAAACATGCATCGCTTTAGCTAAAAGTGTAACCCCACTATTCTGCATGGTACTGTCTTTATCATGTTCATTAGTATAGAATGTATAACCATTAACTACATAATCATTGTAAGATAATACAAACACACTTGGTCCTCCAGCTAGGCATCGAAGTCCTTCTAAAATTAAGTTCAGATTTTCATATGAATTCATAAAAACATGGTACTGAAACCATTATATAAACTATCGATTATGTGTATCTGATATCAATATTTCATCCCGAGATAGACTCAAATCACTAAGAATTTCTTTTTGGGTTTGAACATATGGGTCAATGTCGAAACTATTATACAAAATGTAAATGTGGGACTACTTCTGATCTGTAATATTGATTGTAAAAACCTATCTTCCAGAAATTCCTTCACCCTCAATCCATCTAGTGTGATGATATTTCAGTAGGCCAATGCTTTCCACACTAGAGAGGTATTCAGTATAGAATTCAATGGTTTCCTCAACAATATATCGCTCCACAATACAACCCTATAGATAACTTTGATTTTTGACATACCCTTTAAAAATATTCATATATAGTTGAATGGAGTAAATCCATCTATAATGTACATAACCACACATTTGAATCTCTCTCACCAAGTGAACCATCAAATGAACCATCATATCAAAGAATGTCGGCAGGAATGACATTTCCAATTCACATAATATGACGGAAATTTATCTTTCCATAGTTGGAAATTTCACTGGGTCTATAACTTTTCTATATATATATTTTAAGAAGATATAGAGCTTCTTTAATGTATAGTGTAAATTTTTGGGCAAAGTGCAACGTAAAGATATAGGAATTTGATCTTGCATCAAAACATGACAGTCATGTGATTTAAGACCCTTTAACTTTAAATCACTAATTGACATGATGTTCTTAATATTTTATGAATAACCCTATAGAACCTTTATGTCATTCAATAATTTGAAAAATTGATACCTCTCTTTCTTGGAAAGAGTGTAATTAACAAGAGGAAGAAATGTTTGTTTTTCACCCTTCCTTAGTGCCAACTCTTCTCGTATTCCATCTCAACCATGTCCGACCTAGCATAAATTCCACCCTTTTTTCCGAGTGCATTTAGAAATGTGTCGATGACACTATCACATACATATTTTTTCAACATGAATAACATCAAGAAAATGTCTGACAAACAAACAATTCCAGTATGGTAATTAAAAAAACTGATCTCTTCTTCCAACCAGTTTTCGTAAGGTTTTTCGAAAATGGTTTACCAAAAGTATTGTCCACATATTTTACTTTCTCATAAAATTGATCACCTATTAGTGGATATAGTTCTATAATTTCTTCTAAACATTCATCAAATGATGTCTTCCAATAATAGTACTTATGCTGTCGGGGGAGAAATATACGATGTCTTAGAAACATGGTTTTCAATGAATGTTTCAACCTAATTTTCTATATACCTTGTTCTCAAATAGGTAACCCTTGAGTTCCTTTAATTATATATCCTGAAAAATTTCCACAAGAAGGATATTCATTTATCGCCCCGTACAATATGGATCTCAAAGTGAAATCTTCATTTTTGTATGCATTATACAACATAACACCTGAATCCCAAAATAATTTCAAATCCTTGATCAATGGATCCAAATAAATATCCTCCAATGGCCCGAAGGCCTTCATTTTTTTATTGATTTTTGATAATCCACATTTCAAGGGGTGAGGTGGAACCCTTACAAGTCCAGTAGGCATAGGTATTACATGGCCCGTAGGCCTTATAGGAATTCATTGCCCATAGGATTCAAACATTACATAAAACCCAGACTAACTACTTGGAACTGCTCTTCCCCAGCATCTTCATCGTGAAATCAGCTCTCCACCTTCTTATGGATGTTCGGCTAGGCATTCCCATGCATGCACAGACTTGTCCCGATGGCAGGTTCCATACCCTCTCATTCTTGCAATCCGTTCAGCTTCTGCTATAAGCATAGATTAAATAATGTATTTTTGTTTCATGCATAACCACGATGGTACGTTATAATTTCCCAACATAACCGGCCATGTACTGTGATTGCTGCTTTGAAAACTGAAAGGATTCACTCCATCTATAGATAACACAATATGATGTTTTATTGGCTCATTTCCAAATTCAAGATACTCATGATCAATTCTCTTACAATGAGGAGAGTATTTCAGGTGACGTAGTTTCCCATATTTAATTTTGTATCTACATGCCATGTTAATTGTCCTGCAGTCTCCTCACTTCCATATAGGCACCTAAACCATGGAATGATTGGAAAGTACCATAAAACATTCATAGGATTAGATTAATCTTTATTATATTGAGAATCACCACACTTTTGGAATTATTTAAGTGATTTTTGGTCCCTGAGAAACAATATACATTCATTTGGGAAGGCGCGTATTCTTTCAGAGATCATACCCATCATGCATAGAATTTGATTAATGTCATATGTTCAAATTGGGAGCTCATTATCTTCCATGATCATTTCATTCAGGAGAGAAATTAGTTCTATAAAACATGTTTCACTCCACCCTTTTCTTTCTTTCAAATTATACAGCTTCAGTATAGCTGACAATACTGTATATTTAGTACAACCAATATACAATGGAGTCTTTTCACAACTCTTTAACTTCTCAAAAAATTTTGGGCAATCACAAAGTTCTTCTTCAACTTCCCTCATCATTTCTTCAAAATGATATTCATCATCATTCACATATGTAATCACATCCTCTATATGGTCATCTTCACTATTCATGCTTGTAATCATATCAAATGATCCATAAAACGCAGTACTATCCCATCCACAAACTACATTTGTTTTTACCCCGTGTTTATTCTAACATGTATAACTACGGTCTATTATATGAGATATCAAGTGTTCTTCCAACTCATATGGACTAATTTCTCTTGAATAACAACAATGTAAAAAACGGAAAAATGATTTCAGAAGGGTCATATGAATGATCTTTTGCAAACTTGATAAACTATTTCATGACATATGCATACTCTTTTGTCAACTGATTTTTATTCAACAATTTTTTATTCATATTCATTCTATTTGATTCAGTAATATTAATATTTAACAAAATAATTACAAAAAAAATGTTGAACTAGGTAATCATCCAACTATAATCAATGGAACTAGCTATGGTAAACAATACCCTTACCTATCTATGCATTACTAAGGACCAAAGTAGATCAAAACCATCTTCCCAACCACCTGATCAGTGGAACTAGCTATGAAAAGCCCTTCCACTAGAATGTTTTAGTATCCCACATGTGATCTATATGCATTGTTGTAAATTGGGTTTTTATTGTTTCTTTAGAAAAATAATGACTCAAGTCAAGAAATATGGTACTAAACTATATATGGTATGATTTTACATAGGGTGCTTATGGGTGGAAGGATTCATTACATGTTTTTTATGGTTATTTGACTAGGGTGTCCATAAAGTGTCACATAGAGTACTCTAGTGAAGTGGTTTTCTAAGATTCAATGGAATTACACTTGTAAAAAAGTGGTGGTTCCATTGAAATGGGTAAGTTTTGGATTTATATTCAATGGTGGAGGAACTAAAACCTGAAAAAATTGGCATACCAATCATGCCAAAAACTGCAACACCATACAAACACACAACCATGATAGAAATTACAGCACCATACAAACCAAACAAACACAATTTTATATTTCTAAAAGCATCCATTATTCAATTTTGCTTGTTAATTCAGGGGTTATCATTGATGTTTTATCATCCTGGGGAATTCATTCATTATCAAAGTATACTTAAATTACTAATTTCTATATTTAAATGTTCAATATAAACAAAACAACATAAAATTCATTTAGTGCGCAAACAAGGACCACCAATGACCACGATTTTCAGCAGGGAATTTAGACCATAAAATTCATAACATAACCATCAATATAAAATAGTAATAACATGTTAAAGAGGAAACCAATGAGTAGGAGGAGAAAACTCACCATGTGGAAGAGGTGCATTCGCAGCGGAGGAGAGGCATGCAACAGAGAAGATTTCCAACTGAAAAGAAAACATAAAATGAGAACTCATATGTTATACCTATCCAAAATAGGTCCAATGAGATTTAGTAATGGGAAATTTTCAGTTAAACAGTTTTATTTTTCAATAGTGGGATTTTATTTTCCATCTATGATATCTACTTCCTGTTTATTTTTTTTCATATCTACTATTTTCCAAGATGTTCAACTTATGAATTGGATATGTCTGGTTTTCAGGAAAAAGTTCATTTTTAATTTACTCTAATTTAGGG
Source organism: Viscum album (assembly GCA_963277665.1). Taxonomy (NCBI): domain Eukaryota; kingdom Viridiplantae; phylum Streptophyta; class Magnoliopsida; order Santalales; family Viscaceae; genus Viscum; species Viscum album. The sequence goes on from OY728132.1 coordinate 499,485,368, forward strand.
GTAAACATTCCACATTAATATTATCTTTTTTCCAAGGGATCATTACTATCCCATTGGGATCATGAAGGACTATTAGGTTAGTGGAAAGTCATGTCATTTTTTGGTTATGATTCTAGCCTGGGTCGTATCATTTCATTTCCAATTATAACTGACCCGTGTACATTTAAATATAAATGGGTGGGGTTAGACACTAATATATTCCCAAATCCATTGGAGTTCCTATGGGGGTGGGTCCTGATAGTATCATATCTGATAAATATTTTATAGATTGGACATTAGAGTAGTCACTGCTTAGGACCTCCTCATTTGTGTGGTAGTAATGTATGTTGAACCTAGTGAGTGAAGTATAAATTATAAAATAATAGGTGATTAAAACTTATGTGACGACTTCATAAAATATGAAAAAATATATAGGATATATCTTACAAACCTCATTGAATATTAATAGGTTTGGTTTCATTCATCATATAGTTACAAGTGATGTGGAATTTGTAAATGAAAAGCATGGGGGGTGAATGATGTTGATATATTGATGGAAATGATGACGTGACTGTGTACTTAAATATTCATTGTATATTTTTCATTAGAATGAGGTTGGTTTAAGTAATTATATTTACGTCGGTTGTGTTATTCCATCACGAGGTTCAATAAGAAGAGGTGCATCAAGCATCCAAGGATGTGCATCATAGACTAAAACTAGAGGTTGTGAATGTAAAAAATCTCTTCTTAAGGGGGTTCAATAAATAGAATTTATTGAAGTATGATGACTTTGTTTAAGTAATTTGACTTAGTAATAATTATATAAATTTGATATTTTATTTCATCTATTCTAAACTAGAGATCTACTTCATGTTCTATTTGAGGTGAGTTTGTTTTGAGGCTCAACATGATATATGTATATTCATTTCTAGGGTGTGTATAAAAGACCTTAGAGTTTATAGAGATATTTAATATATATTGATGATTGATGAGATGTTTATTTTTGTATAGGTATCTCATTATATGACATGAAGAAGGATATTTTCATGTTGATATCAGTAGAGATAAGATTAATATGAAGTTTTTTTACTTCGATAATTAGAGTTCTCTAAAAATGACATTTTATCTGATTGTGTGGTATATAGATTAAATTCATAATTGATACATCATATTACTAGTATATTAATAAAATTCAAATCATGGGTATTAGTACTAATTTTTAGGTATTATTTATATTAAAATACTCATGGATGAGTTGGATGCTCTATGGGGTTGAGGGATGTTTCAAAGTAAATGCGTTCTATCGAGTTAAAGTGAATAATGGTATGAAGAATATGATTTTTTCATGATGGTAATGAAAAAGTGGATGATTTTACTCATACATATATAATTCATGTATGTTTACACCATGTTGAAAATGATCACCCTGAGATGATAGGTGAATCTAGGTGTTGCATATTTAGAACTACTATCTTGATGATGTTAACCCCTTTTATAGGATACTTTTACCTCATTTAAAAGAACTCATTAAATCCTTCACTCTTAATGGTTTACTCACCAAAACAAACAAAAAATGAATAAATATAATGAAAAAAGTATTTTACATGGTTTACTATAAAGGGATACATCTAAGGAGAATACATCATTGATGAGTCAATGTGAAAAAAATATAGTATACTCACCTTCAGTGGATTAAAATTTTAGTGACAGTCATTTCATAACAAGGTTATTGTGAGGCGCAATGAATATCCATAATGATATGGATTATTTGAGACACAATGCAAAAAATAACACACAACCATAAGACATACAAAACCAAGAAAAAAAATTTAAACCTGGCAGCGGCATGCCCCCCCCCCCCCAAATCCATCTTGAAAAACCAAACACACATTGAAACCATTTGTAAAACAAAAAATACCACTTTTACATAAACATGTCCAAACATGCCTTTACACCAAGGATTTACCAAAAAGTGACCGAGTGCCTTTTTAAGCCAAGTTAAAACACAAAATGCATATAGAAGTTCCAAACGTGCTCTTGAGTTTCAAACACAGACACACCCAAAATGTTTCCCAATTTCCAAAAGGGCCCTTATCCTTTCCAAACACACACCAAATAATTTCCATAAAAATTCTATCAAAACTCTAAAATGATGACACATTTATAAACAAACCAAAGAATTTATCATCAATTGTACAAACAAACCAAACAATTTGTAAACAATTATATAAACAACCCAACAAGTTTATAAACAATTTTATAACAAGATAACCAGTTTATGAACAGATTTTACAATCCAAACAAAGTATAAATAATTTTATAAGCAACCCAAAAAATTTACTATAAATTCTATAAACAAATAAAACAATTTATGAACAATTTCATAAATATGACAAACAATTTATAAATAATTTTTTATAAACAAACCAAATAGTTTATTAAAAATTTTATAACCAGATCAGACAAATTACACAAACTAGAAAACACCATAATAAACTATTAAAGAGTATTACTAAGGTTCTTATCATGTTGAAAACATTATCAAAACAACATTTTACATCTACTGAACACAATTTCCAAAAGCACCCATAAACAAAAAGAGGGAAAAATACTTCAAAAATATTTTTAACAAAACCAACTAAGTTGAAAACATTATAGCAGATTAACCAAGTTTATTGCGAAGCTGTGAATCAAGTCAAATATTTAACTAAAAACATTCAAGTGTCAAATGGACTTAATCGAAAAGGAAAACATGGATTCACCTACCTTAGATGTGTGCAAATGCGACGATGCTTCAATAGAAGGGAGAACAAGACATCGCGGACCCTCAACACACCCTAAAAACCAAAGGAAACACATCACACCTAAACCCTACCCATAAGGGTTCATCTAAATCCTATGCACCATATAGAAACTAGGGAAACCACAATAGAGACTCATCGGGGGAATCCATGCATTGTCGAGGAGGCTACCGGGATGATCGTCGGATGAGGAGGGCGCACCGGAGTTGGTTAGGTGGACAAGAGGGTCACACAAAGAGGAGGAGGAGAAGGCGGTGGAGGAGGAGGATGAGGAGGAGGAGGGGGAGGCAGTGACAGTGGCATTGGAGGATGAGTCGACAGCTGCGGAGGAAGAGGAGGAGGAGGGGGAGGCAGTGACAGTGGCAGAGGAGGATGAGTCGACAGTTGCAGAGGAAGAGGAGGAGGTAGAAATGATGGCGGAAGCAGCAACGACGTTTGAAGGGTCGCAACAGAGGAGGGCTCGACGGCGCATGGGTCATCTTCCGTAAAGGATTGAAAGGGTATGATGGAGGTGGAGCCTGTTAGGGTAATTTTATAAAACCTGTTGGAACCTTTATCAGCACTAATTAAATGCACTGATAAAAGGCATATTTATCAACGCTAAAATCATAGCGCTGATAAAGACCTCTTTTATCAGTACTTTTTTAATGCTGGTAAATGTCATATTATCAGCTCTAAAAAGCACTAATAAAGGTATAATGTTGATAATTTATTCATATTATTATATATTTATTAAAAATAATATATAGGATAAATATATATTTATTTATTAATAATTATAACTATAAATAAATAAATATTTATTTATACTTATAAAATTATAGATTAAATAATTATAAAATTATAAGCAATATACTTATTATATTTACAATCATATAAATATATAAAATAAATATATTAATTATATATATTTAAAAGATTATAGATATATATAACTATATTTCTTCTAATTTTATAAATATTTATATGAAATATATATATTTATAAATATAATTATAAATAAATATTAATTTATTTATTTAAATAATTATAAAATTATAAAAAATTTATATATTTAATATTTATAATTTTTTTAATATATATAATCAATATATTTTTTTATAATTTTATAATTATATAAATAAATCTGTATTTATTTATAACTACAAATAAAATTTGTATTTATTTATCAATATTTGTATAAATATTTATAAATATATTAATAAATATATATTTATTTAATTATATATAACATATTATATATGAAATAATAAATATATTTTTTATAAATTAAAAATTATTTAAATGAATATAAATTTATTTGTGTTTATTTATAAATATTTTTATATATTTATAAATATATCTATTTAATTATATATTTATAACTTTATAAGTAGTATAATAAATATATTTATTTTAATTTTATAATTAGTTACATATATAAATACATTTATTTATTTATAGTTATAATTATTACAATAAATAGTATATATTTATAAATATTTGTTTATAATTGTTAATATATATATATATATATATCAATAAAATTATAAAATTATATGTATAATTTTATAATTGTTTATATATATATAGTTATAATTATAATTTGAAGTGCATTTGAAAAGTATTTATATATATCACTAAAAATATAATAAAATATATTTATTATTTAAATATATTGATTTTAATTTTATAAGTACATTTTTTAGAACATATATAGTTTATATGGGTAATATTATGAATTAATCAATATACCACATCAATGGACAGTGTGATGTAATGTATAAATGAACTTTCATGCATGATTCATAACATATATGCATGATCAATATATTCATTAACCAAATTCATTAGAAAAAACATATATATTCAATAATTTTAATTATAAATATATATATTAAAAATTATTATATATTTATAAATAAATTAAAAAAATAAATATATTAAATATAACAAATATAATGAATATAATAAATTAATCCAATAAATCTAATAAATCTAATAAATCTAATAAATATAAATCTAACAAATCTCTAATAAATCTAATAAATATAATAAATATAATAAATCTAATAAATATAATAAATATAATAAATATAATAAATATAAATATAATAAATATAATAAATATAATAAATATAATAAATATAATAAATATAATAAATATAATAAATATAATAAATATAATAAATATAATAAATATAATAAATATAATAAATATAATAAATATAATAAATATAATAAATATTATAAATATGATAAATATAATAAATATAATAAATATAATAAATATAATAAATATAATAAATATAACAAATAAAATATTTATTATAATTATAATAAATATATTTATTATTTAATGTAATTTATTATAATCTTGTAAATATTTAATTATATATATATATTTAATTATTATATTATAAATACTTTTTTTAAATTAAAACATTATACATATGTTTTTTAATTATTAAAATATATATATTAATTATAAACATGTGTTTTTTATTTAATGTATACAAATAAACATTATTTTCAATATAAATATAATAATTTTATACAAAATAAATAAATTTTTTATTAAAAACTTTTACCAACGCTAATAATAGCGCTGATAAATGTATCCTTCATCAACACATTTTTTAATGTTGATAAAAGGTACATTTATCAATGCTTTTATCTAGCACTGATAAAGGCCCACCCCTTTATCAGCGCTTTTAACTTAGCACTGTTAAAATACAGCGCTTCCCTTGCCATGTTTTGTGGTAGTGATGTAACATCCCATGTAATTATAAAATAAGACATTTTTATATATATTAATATTTATGAATTAGAAATTAATTTTAACTCAACTAGGATGCTATGTCTAATAACTTACTTGACACACAACATTGGGTTTCTCTAAAATCTTATGTTGCACACAAAACTGAGTTATATTGAAAAATAATACTTTTTAATATTACTATTTTCAATGGTAGTTAATGCCTAGACGTTGTATTGGTGGAAATGAACAGAACTAAATATAGTATTTATACACAAGTTATTAAAAGTTTTTACCCTCTTTTAGTAAATTTTATGGGATTAAAATAAGAATAAATCCAATTTTAGGCATAAAAGCTCTAATATTTTTAAAAGGTAGTTTTACCTCCTTTTAATGGAGAATCCATATTAGTTCTTGTTTTTGACACTTTTATGAGTTCTATTTGAAAAAATAAATTTCTTCTTTGTAATAAGGACATCAAAATTTATTTTGTATAAATTTTGGGTATTTTTCTGATAACTTTTGAATTTCAGTGAATAGTGAAAAATACTGCATTTTAATTCAAAACTGTATTTTTTTCCTAAATTATTTATATTGTAATATTATACTTTTAATTGATTTTAAAGTATATTTATAATATTATGTTCATTTAATCTAATTCTGGTCATTAGAATCAATTTCACATTGAAAATTGATATAAAAACATTTCAACCATTTGAATGTGTCACTTTAAAAACCTGTTTTTTAGTTTTGCTTGCGAAGTTAATTTTAAATAAAATTTTTCCAATTCAGTGAATTGAATTGAATAAAATGGATTAAATATTTGGAATAAGAAGGTCAAAATTATGTTGTAAATTAAATTTCATTTTTAGGTATAAAAAATTTAGCGTGGTAAAAAAATTATATACTATAGTAAAAGTCAAATTTTGACAGGGGTTAAAGTTAAGAGTTAAAAGATTAACATACCTAAAAAATACAACATATAATGGTTATTATAGGTGTTTATCTAACCAAACCATCCTATACAACATTAATTACAATCCAAAGTCGTGGAAATTAATGCCACCTCTATATGGTAGGCTTTTAATTTAAAATAATCAATAAATTAATCACTAGAACCCACATCTCCTTAAGTATAAATACCACCTCTCCACCACCCTAATTAGACCCAAAAGACTTTTATCTACTAAAATATCTTCCAAAAACGCTAATCCTCACTCTACCCATGTCCAAGTGCTTCTGGTCTCACCAAAAGACCAAATACAAGACTCTCAAGGGTCTTTCAAGGAGGGGATATTTAAGAGGTAATTTTCTCAAAGTACCTCTCCTAATTTATTTCAATTTCTACTTTATCCTCATATCCTTCATCCCTCAATGCATGATAACTAAATAATCATGTAAATATTAGAGTTTTATGTTTCTAATGAAATATATCATATCTATTTCAATTCTCACCTCTTTTTATTCCAATAAACAAAATTGTTGTCCAAGTTATGATGATTAATTGCCTATGTGAATAAAGTTTTTGTTACTTTTCCTCTATCGACTTTATGGATGGTATTAAAACCATTATTATGGAAAAATAATATTATAATAATTATATTATTTCCTTTTTCATATTCTTTATATGTTATATTAAACATACCTTCATTCTTTCTAGATTTTTATTATATGATAACTTCATTTGGGGATGTTTAGACTACCACCTCCTCAAAATGATATGATTTGTTCACACATCACATAGAATGTATTAATTATTTTTTAGTAAAAATATAAGATATAAAATAAATATTAATGATAATATAATGTTATTATATGTTTATATATAATTATATACATTTTATTTAATTTCACTCTTTTAATACGGTAGGAAAAATGAAAATAACGTTCATGCGTACGGACAACCTACCATCTCTATGAACGATGTTTTTATTTTATCCTCAAAGAATATTATAAATACTTATATAATGAATATATAAGATATTTATATATTGTTTTATAATATGGATATAATATACTTATGACCACATGGATTATTGACATCATACCAAGTCCATTTTTGACTCGAGTACCAAATATCGACAAAACATCCGTCATGAACTTAACTAATTATGTAATTGTTATAACATGGTTTGAAGTGATATAAAATGAATAATAAAATTTAAAAAGTTTCTCAAGAAATTATAAATTGACCTAATTTTATTATTCAATAAGATAAAGAACGTATGAGATAATTCATACTTGAGGTAAGAGAATTTCTTAATACAATTCTCGTTCTTTGGGTTAAATTTATACTTCTTGATTATGTCATTCACCTATTACGTGTGAAATAAATTTTCAATATCTTATATTCTATTTATATATTTAATTTAATTCAATTTTTTTTTCAAAATTAATCTCTTTTTATGGTGTTTTTAACTTTCCGTAAAAAATGAGAAAAGGACCGTTTTTTAACGTATAGGATGACAACGAAACAGTTATTTGATATTTGGATTAGTCTATCAGACTTAATGTTTTTAAAAGGAAAATAAATTCCAAATTTTAATTTCATGTATTTTTTTATTGAAAATGGTTTTGAGAAGGGATTCATTATGTCAATATCTTTAAAATATATCATGTGATTTCAACGTGGAAATGTTTTTTTCTTTTAAGCTTGTTCTATGTGTTATGATTTTGATATGGTTCTTGGAAATTACTTATGTATAAAAGTGGTTCTATGATAAATTGAGGGCGTTTGAGCCTACGATATCTCCCTAATTTATTGGGTAATGAGATGAAGTTAAATGATAGGGTTTCTCTTAAGTGATTTAGGGAATATACTGTGATGGGTATTCCAAATGTAACTATAAAGGTTACTCCCTATGTAGCTGTGAAAGCAACATTGTAAGTATGATATGGATTCCACAAGTTATATTTATGATTTATAATTTCTAAGGAGTTCTTCTTGAATCTTATGACTTATTCAGGTATGTTAAATAGCTTATGTTTTATGGGTGAAAAGTATGATTTCATGGGTTTATAGTATTCATGGAATAATGTTTTTATTTTCTTATTATATGCCCCTTAATGATATTTTGGTGGTCATCCAATGTTTTTAAAATGTTTTCACAGGGTATAAGGATGAGTAATAGAAAGTAATAACTCAAGAATAATTTTATCAAGAAAATAAATCATGTTTTATTTTTAAAAGGGTTTCTTTTGAGAAAAAATGGATACTTTTTTGCAGTATCATCTTATATGATTATGGGATGGTAGGTATTAAAAATGGCCTAATTCTATAAAAATCTAAACCTAAAAATATCCTTAATGTGAAATCAAGTAAATTATCAACTAAAGCTCAAGATTATATAATGTTTTAGGATGGAGCCTTATAATATCTTAGTGACTATCCTCACTCTTACATTAAGGATATAAATAGCACTGACCTCATGTTACCTGAACATATGACTTGTCATAGAAACATTATAGCCGTTGAGATCATCATGCTAGGAAAATCAGAATCTTGAAGCATTGGTTTCTTAAACTAGGAAGTATACATCATCAAGTAGAACAAAGTTGTAATGGGGAAACCTGTTACATCAAATATATTCCCACCACACTTTGGTTAACAATCCTAATAGTGTCATGTTTTCATAAACCTCCCTCTTGATTTGAGGGGTTTAAGGCTTACTATCCATATCATCCCTTCTTTTAGTAGTAACAATAACTTCTATAACAATTTGGGTATCTTATTTATCATTTTTTGTTTGTTTTTATATTTTGGAATGTCCCGGTCACATAATGGGGAACATTTTCATGCATCTTGAACTATTTTATGGAACTAAAGGAAGCTTTTTTAGGTCAGAATGGTTGATGGAATAAGGTATAGAGAGAGAGAGTGTGTGTGTATGGGGGGTGAATATGCTTTTATTAAAATTATCAAAGTTATAAAAATTATGTGAGATAAATTATTATATATAAATTTAGCTAATAGAGTTAATTAATTACGGAAATAGAAAGAAAGAGAGAAGAAATAATTTTATACTAGTTCAATCTAACTGAATTTTTACAGTCTTCACACCCCATATGATGAAGTATGACACCCACTAAGAAAGATAGATAGGGGGAGAGACTCTTAAATGTGATAAATATAAATCCATACTTTTACATAGCAGAAATACCAACCCAAAACTTTCTGAGGAGCATCCCTAAACCTAATAACACACTACCTTTTGCGGGAGAAGATAAATCTAGGATTTCTATAAGACAAGCCCCAAACTATGTGTTATTGTTTTTTTTTCATGTGTGAATAACCAAGGAATATTTTTTATAGTTATTATAACCTTTGTGAGAAAGAATTTATGTGCATCCCACTACCCAAATAGAAAAGATATTAAATATACAACTGGATATAAGCTGAAAGAATTGATCACGATGAAAAAAATTAACAAAGGTCCCCCAAATAGATTTTAATGATGAAGTACACACTTTCTAGAAAAGTAACTCTATGTCTATTTAAGGAGAATTAATTTAAAAAATATTTGTTACTTGATAGTTTTTCAAAAATGATGTGAATATTAGTTATAGGATTACTTGATTTTTAAAGATGCATGGACATATGAAATCATCCATTCTCATTGTGAACTACTGTGTTTATTCCAATAATACACAATTAATTTAAATAATATATTTAAAATATAACAAACCAATATCCAATTGATTAATGTGATCCAAATTCAAATTACAACATTATTTAGGAGAGAGAAAATTATCATCTGGAATAATCCTTAAAAAAATGTTTTAATTCAAAACTTAAATACTGATTCAAACCAATTGAATTACATATTAATTTAAGATTTTTTTTATAATAATAATTCATATGACTCCCATAATTATAATAAGAAAAATTTATGGTTTAAATTTCAAAAGACTTTCCAATTCCATGCAGCGTGTATTAATTAAAATATTTAATTATGCTGCATTAAATGAAACAAAATAAGTTTGAATAATTGGGTAATCCTTATATATTAATTTATAAATTAATAATACCAAGATATCAATTTAAAATATAAAAAATTTACTATTTTAAATAAATTGTGCATGAGTTACTTAATAATAATGAATAAATTTAAATCACATTTTAAAACTATTAAAAATATTTATAAAAAAGTTGTATTACATATATATAGTATATATATTAATTTTATAAATTAATAAAAAAATTAAATTAATTGATATAATCATACAATTAATGATAATATAAAATATAATGAAAAATAGCGTATGCATAAAAATATAGTTTTAAGAAAAAAACAAGTAAAGGAAAGAACTGACCATACACACAAAGTGAACTTCTATTCGGTATACTGACCATGGAACTATCACTTGAAATGATCTTGCGGTCAGTTTATATAATATATATTAGTTATACTGACAATTGGTCACTATACTAATCATGAATATAGTGTGGTAACTACACTTATCATGGGCCAAAGAAAGGAGTGACACCTATATAAGCTGTAACTAGGTGTCCGTGTGGTGGGAGGTCTTGTATCCAAACTCGACTTAAAAGATGATGTGATATTTCTGTTTGAATTCTAAAAATACAATCTATAGATCTACTATTTCAAAATTTTAGTGAGATGTAAATGAGAAAAAAGTGAAATTTTATTTAAGTTCATAAGGGAACATATACATGAGACAATATACAACATCTCTTACCTATGTGAACTACTGTATAAATGGATAAAACTTCATACACACCTTAAAAACAATATAGAGAGTTAGCACAAGGAGAAAGATTCATTCAGAAACTTCCATCATATATCGTAACACGTAGTCTTTATGCAGTAAGGTGAACAAGTGTTCATGTTTGGTAGAATATGGTTCATGGTATGTTGAAAATACAAATCATGGTAGGTATGATGATTAACAACCTAAAAATTCTATATAACTCATCATTATAAACTTCAGATAATTATTATCCCATATAAACATCATAATTATAATTCTATGTAAAAGAATTAAATGTATATAATTTCAAGATATTTTCGATGGATGAAAAAGTGATCTAATATGAAATGTATGTCCAAAGATATCATCAAAAATAGTGAATTAAATAAAGTAAAAATTGAAGAAATAATGTTGAAATGTTTCAGATATTCAGACATCTTTTAAGGAATATAAACCACATTTTTATGTTTTCATGAAGTTTAATTAAATATAGATAAATTTATTATATTTAAAATGAGATCAATGAAATGAAATTATAATATATATCTAAATATATATCATTGAAATAAAATATATTTAGAATTATGGAAATTCAAAAATTCTAGATTTGTTGTGTAAATTTCGTGTATTTTTTAGACCATTAAAAATCAATTTTAGATTTCCATTTATTCAAATTAAATGTATATAAATATACTAGATATCCAAAAACATAATCTTTACAATAATATGATATATATAACTCATGTTATAACTAAATAATAAAATAAAACTAAGAAGGAGTTAAAATTTAAAATTATTCTTCTAACCAAAAGCATGCAACAAGTACGAACTAAAATGAGACCATGCTTGAGATTGATTTATACTTTTATGAATTTTAATAAAAGTTAGATAATTTTTTTAACTTTAATATGTGACAATAATTATAAAATTCATATCACTAAAATCAAAATATAGTAAAAAAATATTTTAAAATCTAGTTTCATATAAAATAATAAGTGGGTTTTGTAATATTCTTAGAATATTAATATTTTTTAATAAAAAATCATAAAATACATAAAGGAACACACCCAAAAAATATCTGCCTTTTTTTTATTACAAAACTGAGTAAGCTAAAAAAAATTCTCCCCCTTTTTATAAACAAACAAACAGAAAACTATTAATTCTATATAAATAGGTATTATCATAACAACTAATTATCCCCATTTATATATTATGCATATGAAAATTCTAAAGATCATATTAATTCGATAAATATAGAGTTTAAAAAAATAAGCTCCACTAAATAACATTCTATATGAATACCTTAAATCACATACTAGAATTAATAAATAAAAGGTAAAGCTTCCCTTAAAAGAAATATAAAATTATATAGAATAGCTCCCCTGAATAAAATTTTTAGTGTATATAATTTATTTAAAACTCCATATATCTAAATAAAATGAAACTTTATTTAGAGAGTATACACCATTTGAGTAAATTATAAATCACATGTGGTAGAGTCCTATAAAAAATTGAACAACAATAGCTTTTGGTACCCATGCTATTTTGGGTCCGATTAGGTTTTAATTTTTTTACAGTATTCAGGTTGAATTAAAACATTTATTATTTGGTACATGAGAAAATAAATTCTAAGATATAGAAATTACAGTAAAAGAAATTTATTGAGGGAACTTTAGAGAAAATTAATCAGCATAATATCCTTGTAGATGACATTTCAAACATGTGACTATTGAAATCTTCCCTGTAGAACTCATAATAAAAGTAGACTTGTACATTATAGAAAGTTAATTATTATAACCAAAAATAGATTTATCTCTATTTGGTTTCATCATATCTACCATATTATCATATTTATTTTTTCCTTGAATAAAGGTAGATGGCATTTCTTTTAAATTCACAATTTCATATTTTAGATTAAAATTCTCTTTATGAATATACTCAAGATCATAAAAGATTTTATCTTTTTTTAGATAAAGTAGAATATCTTAAATTGTGATTTTCCTTTTCAATATTAGAAATAATATTTTCCATAATATAAATTTCCCATTTTCTTTATCAAAATCAAAAATGGCATTATTCAATTTTTCATTTTTCAAAATAATATTTTTCTTTTATTTTGAAATTTTTTTATAGTCATTGATCAAAATTTCATACTTTTTAGAAATTTGTTCCATTTAAATTTTAAGTTAATCACATAAATCAATTAATTATTTAACTTTATAATTTTCATGATCAAAACAAGAAGAGTATTTAAAATCATAATCATAATTAGAGGAATTACTAACCTTAATTATTATTTGCATTAAACACAGACCAAAAGGATTCACTATATCTTCAAAAGGATCTACTACCAGAGGATATTTTCCCATTAGAGCAAGGGTATAAGTGTCCTTTTATCATGAACCTAGTCAGGTCACTCTTTGAACCGGTGCCTGACCTACTCTATGGAAAGGCCTGAGGGAAATTACCGAGCCCCTGGGTTGGAAACTAGTGTCGGGCATCAAAATAAAGCTGTTGTGAATGATTTAGCCCATAAAAGACATAAAAATAAAAGAAGATTAACTGAATAAACTGGAAGCTAGAATAAAAAAAACTAAACAAAAAAACATACCACAAGTGACCTCATGGGTGACCCTGGAATCTAAAAACCACACTTTCTCTAAGAGCGATCCAAACTAGGGAAACCTAAAACTAGAATATAGATTAGGCGTGAGCACCGAGATGCTCAGTAGAAATGCCAAATAGCAATGGCTCCCTATAAAATTTCCTTTAAAAAGAAACTCAATCATGCTATTTGAAAATAAGGCATATTAAAATAACATTTTAATTCCTTTAAAAATCAATTCAAAAGTTTACATTTTTAAAGAAAGAAATTCTATTCTACTATATTTTCAAAATAGTTCCAAGCATTCATCAACATTCCCAAACGAAAGGCAAATAGTGTAAATTAAAAACATGTATTTTTCAAAGGAGGAAAGAAGATTTAAGAAACTAAAATGAAAATAATTTCATAGACAACATATCATAAATGATCACCATGGTCTATCCCTATAGGTAACTAGCACAAATGGGACCTTAGTAACCCCATACCTCTGTGAAATATGGTATAGAAACCAAAAAAATTCGTGTTCTCATGCATGATCCACTTGTATGGGACATCCCCATGACCCTAGTGGTCTCCATTCATAATCCAAATATTTACATAGTGTTGTAGTCATCAATCTTGCTAGACTAAACTGAGATGAACCACTTATATATCATCTAGCATACAAGTCCTTGTCTTCCCACCAAGGTACTCGAGGTTACCCATGTGATCTATTCCAATTGGTGGTGATATTTTATCAAGAAAACATATATGAACATACAACTATATTTACCCAAAAACACATTCAACAAGACACCAATGATCTCTCTCTTTAAGCATATTACCATTTTAACATAAAAAAATAATGCACATGCCTTACACTAGGAACATATCACAAATCACACATTAACACTAGCATCACATTTCTCAAATTAATGGGAATTCCTCAAGAGGGGTATTCCGCTTTCGCAAATCATTCTCAAACTTCCAAACATGCCTCATTTCTTTACAAGGAATTTTAAAATTTTCTAAAACACTATTTCTCAACACCTTTAAGTTCCAAAAAACATTTATGATCACACTTGAAAAACCAAGAAACCACACATTTAAAAGTAAGCTAGAAAACAAGTTTAAATCTAGGAAACCCATTGCAAATATTCATTACACACTAAAACTAGTAAGGAAATTGCTTTAAAGATTTAACATTAAATATCAACTGAGAATTATAAATACACCACTATCTCTAAAAATGTCAGAAACATGTTTCAATATGAAAATATTTCACTGAAGCATAGATAAATTATTTAAAACAAACAAATAACTATTTCTAAAAAATGCATCTCGACCACATAGCATGAAAATAATATATAAATATAAAACATATTTTTAAAACAATAAAGCAATCATAGATTTCAAATTAAAGGTCTAGGTATAGGGATCCTACCTAAAACATGCAGCTCCTTGATGATGACCACCCGAACCAACCCCTCTTAATTACACGCACATGAATTTATACACACATATATAAATACCCATAGCTACATTGCACATATTCCTCACGCCATGAGGGAATATGTAAAAAGAGGGAATATATATATATATATATATGTTACCTATGCATGTAAATATAAGTGTTATTGATACCCCCTACCCAAAACCACATTAATAAGACCCAACACACTCTGGAAAAATTTACGACCAACTCAAAACACCGCGATAAATACCCATGTATAGCCCAAAACTATTTTGAAAACATGTCTTCCATATTTTAAAATAATTTACAGGTTGATAAAAAGTGAATAACAAAGCCAATAACTTCAAATAAATCACCATTTTTCAATAAAGCAAACCATCCATTATTTTTCTCACACAAAAACCCCTTTTCAAAAAATTTATAAATACTTGCACGATTCAAAAAATTCCCTTTTTCAAGCATAAGAAAAATTATAAAATTACTCACTCAATTCAATGTGCCAATCTGCTTAGAAATACACACATAAACCAGAACCAATTAGTAAACATGCATTTCATCATTTAAACCATTTATAATTTACATTTAGAAATTCATGACTAACCAAACATGCCAAATTATGAATTTCCCTTTGAAAACCTACACCCAAACACATTTTTACTATAATTTCCCTTGAAAACATGATTCTCACCCTTCAAAAAACCCATAAGACACTTTTTTAGAAACATTTCCTTACCACACACACAAAACATATCCTTACCTTTCTTTAAAAATCCATTTCTGACACAGAAGCATGCCAAAAATTTCAAAAACACATTCTGAACCACTGAAACAAAGCATAGAACACATTCAAATACATTTAACTAGTAAATTAAATAATCAATAAATGATAAGGCATTAAACCAGCTACCTTGGGTGAAGAAATTTCTGCAAAAATAGTGCAAAGTCTATCCGCACCTCAACCTCACCACAAGGGATCCAAGACGAACCTTAAATAAGGAAAATTTAACCAAAACACCATGATTAAACCCTAACCCAACTGAACCCCATGAAATTGGAATGAAAAAACCCTAAAATGAGGGAGGGTTTTACTCAAAATAGCGACCATCAGAGGGTGGAGTTGAGGCTACTGAAAGAGGGGCCGATAGGGTCGCAGTCACCGGAGGAGGAGCTGGTGGGGTCACGATCGTCGGAGAGGTGCTGGCAGCGGGGGGGGGGGGGGGGGGGGTGTGCTGGATAGGACCAGCCAGTAAGAGGTGTACCAGATTAGGTTCTCTAGAAGGGAGTCCAACTAGCGGCAGCGTGCGTAGGGAGGATAGGAGGTAGGGAAGTGCACTATAGTGAGAAAAATGGGGGGAGGGTGAGGTGCGATGCAGATGGAAGGGGAGGGATGAGTTGAAAGTTGGACGAGAAGGGGGATAGGGGGACAACACACAAAGGTGGAGGAACCCTAACAAAAAGTAAAAAACCTAAAAATTAAAATTAAAGATAAACTAATAATAATAATAATAATGATAATTGAAATAATTAAAATACTAATCCACTTAATAATAATAATAATAAAATTCATAATAGACAATATTATTATTATTATTAAAGAATTTTTTTTATTTACTTTATTTTTCTTATTTAATTTTGTTCTCAAGTTATCATTCATCCCATTAATTAATTAATTAATAATAATTTTTTGAACACCAAAAATGATGTACAGAAACTCGGTGAAGCCGCATGGCTTCAATCATGCCCTGCCTGGGCACCAGATGCTGTCACACCCAAAACACTCATGTATTAGTAAAAACATGAAAATCCAATTGGGATTGTTCTGCACCTCAAAAAGAATAATAAAAACCAAATAAAAATAACAAAATAAAATTGTTTCAGTATTCTGAGTGTGACAATTCTCCCCACCACAATTTTTTCTGCCCCAAAAAAGCCATCCCAAGGTTTCTTTGAAAGAAATAATTGGTATTTCATTGCAATACAAGGAGATTCATGAATCATTGACAAACAAAGATATGTCAAGGACACTACCAACAAGAAAATATGTTTACAAGTTGAACTCGAGAGGCTCAAATGGACTCCTCCCTATGATCCACCCTCACCCAATAGTTCAAATATATCTAGTTTATTAATCAAAGAAAATGGAAATTTCACAACTTACAATCCAACCTACTGAGGAAAAACACCCCAGACATCACAAAACGAAACCCACACCACTTGCTTAAAACAAAAATCAAGATCAACCACATCTACTCCCACAATCTTAATTTAACAAAAATGTTGGGCATGCTTCTATCCCAACATTTAAATTATATTGGAGCTTGGGTTTTAGATGGATATGAATGATACTACCCACTGACAAACCAATTAATAGTAATGAAACTAAATTATTAACATGGGGAGTCCCAATTGGACTCCTCATCATAAGAAACAACTTAATCTTTGAGATAGAACTAGGACACCAATAGGGGGAGGACCAAACATACTCCCCACCATGAGGGATAGACTAACATCATTTCATTCCAGAGGAATTTTTATCGACACCCACAGTGTGTCTCCCCACCATAAGAACTATGAAACTTAACCGACTAACACACACTGATACAAAAAACCCCACAAAGGCCCAATCCCCAGTGTATAGGGACTGATAAAAGAGACTCTAAACCAAATGGAAAATTTTTACATAGTTCACTAATCCTGTAGAGAATTACCATTCTCAGATGAGACAAAAAAAAAACCAAAATTGATACAGATTTACAAGGTTGTTTGTACATAAAAAACCACATAGAGATTCACACCCACAAGGGTATAAGCATTAAGGTTAAAAAAACGAAACATCTCCACCTCCTTATAACCAAGGGGGAACTCTTCCACCTACACATATCACTACAATGAGGAGCAGGGTCCCCATGTCCCTTTCTACCACATAGGACCACTTAAAACACAAATACCCCATCGAATGCTTAGAATGTCTCCATTTCCAACAATGATGACATAAATTATTATGGGATCCCTTATACTCCTGGGGTTCCTAACCTTGTTCCAACTTCACTCTAAGATATATGGATAGAGAAATATTTATTGAAGAATTTCATTCCTCACAGTTAGACATTAAAACCTCTGAATGAAACTCCTCCTACTAGTTCGACAAGAAACCATACCACAATATAGACAACACCAACAAGAACAACACACACCGACATCAACTTAATCTCACATGGAAATTTTACCAAAATAAGGTCTTAAAAGATGTATACGCACCATCCCTTCTACTACGAACAAGAAATAGAAAGAGAAATAACACATTGAAATCACCTTCACTCGGAATAAGGAATTCAAAAATTCTCTGTATAGAACCACACTTTCAATCAAGAAGAAATTCTCAAAAGGTTCTGCAACATTCACCTTCACCCATAAAAGTGAACAGAACACAAAAATACCCCATTGAACATGACCCTTGAAACCGTTAGAGACATTACAAGGAATGAAACCATGAATCGAGTCCCAAACAACATGAGATTACCACAAGAATCCATAACAACCTCTTACGACCAGATTCTCTACACGGGTGGCCTAACATGGATCTTTAATTAAATGAAACCAATAAAATATCCAAAGGCCCCTTTAAAATAGAATCTAATATATAAAAATCTAGACTGCTTCCTTCTTTCCTCACTGGAATTCTTTCCATCACCTCCGGACCGAACCTTTAGACACATCTGTTCCAGAAATCACCTTTGATGACTCAGGAATCTCAAGAAATTATGATTTATTTAAACTCCTTCTTCATTCACTCTTTCACTAATAGAGGATCTTCTTAATCTAAAAAATAAAAGAGATAAACTCAACCCTAAAACCCAAGAATAGAGTCCGTACTTTGATCAACTAGAGGACCTACGAATGGTAAATCACCCGTGGCCAGATTTCGAATATGCATCAATTTCATATGGGGGCATGAACTATCTAACAAGGGAACCCAAGGAACCAATAAAAACGATATGTTATCCAAAAATACCATGATAAAACATAGAGTGCATAGGGAAAACACTACAAAGGCTTCTCCAAACACTTCTCAAACAAAACCACTAACCACCACTTCAAACCAAATCACCAACGAGACATAAACCCAAAACATTGTTCAAACAAGAGAGGTTTTAAAAATCAAAACACACCACAAAAATATTCACAAAACAAAAAAATGAATAAGAAAATGCAATATAAAATTAGTTTCAGTGGGTGAATCAGACATATGGTTAGAGACCATATATCAATCACTCCACCATCATGAAGAGTGTTTCAGGGAAATGTCACTGGATCCACTTGTATTGATAGATCCTACAAGCTCACTGAGACCATTGAACCAACTCTCTTTTCATTTCCCAAATAAAAAGAAATCATAAGGACTAAGGAACTTAGATGAAACCGAATTCCCCAGGTAACTCAAGTCCTCCCACAAGATGTGCTGGCCAGACACATTACCCATAACCTAAACATCAAGTTCCAACAAGACTAACTTCGTTCTACTTTGAAAATTTCCCAAGAATTAAGAACCAAGAGAGAGAACCCCAACTCTTATAACATTATTTTAGGAACCAAGTTGGGTTGCTATCAGAACTGATGCCTGACCCAGTTCACAAAAATCCTCTAGGGGTGTTTTCGATTCCCCTGGGCTGAAAACTTGTGATGGGAATCAAAATAAAGTAGTTGGGAATGATTTATCCTAGAAAATATAGACAAATAAAAGAAGATAAAATAAATAAACTGGCAGCAAGAATAAAAAATAAACTAAGCAGTGAAACATACCTCAAGTGACCTAGTGGGTCACCCTAGAACATAAAAACAAAACTCGATCCACGAATGATCCAAACTAGGGGAACCTGAAACTGGAAAATAGAGTAGGTGTGAGCACCGAGATGCTTAATAGTAATGTCAAATAACAACGATGCCTTATGCCCTTATCTTTAAAAAGAAACTCAATCATGCTAGTTTCAAAATAAGACATATTAAAATAACATTTTGATTCATTCCAAAATCAAGTCACAAGTTTACATTTGTATGGAATGTGTTTCTATTCCACTATATTTTCAAAATAGTTCCATGCATTCATCAACATTCCAAAATGAAAGGAAAATAGTTTAATTTAAAAACATTGATTTTTCAAAGAAGGAAACAATCATGAATAAACTAAAATGAAAATAATTTCACAAACACCATATCATAAACAAGAACCATGGTGAGTACCTGTAGGTAAATAGTAAAAAATGGGACCTTAGGAATCTCATACCTCAGTGAAATGTGGTATAGTAACCAAGTCAACCCACATTATAATGCACTGACCACTATTAGGGGACATCCACATTAAACTAATGGTATCTAATCATAATCCAAATATTTAGTTAGTGTTGTAGTCATCAATCCTTCTAGACAAAACTAGGATGAACCACTTCCTGTCCATTTAGTGTACTAGTCCTAGTCTTCCCACCTAGGTACCCGAGGTTACCCATGTTCTATATTTCAATTGGTGGTGAGATTTTATCAAGAAAACATATATGAACATACCCTTTTCTTTATCCAAAAACACATTTAACAACCCACCACAAATCTACCTCCTTAAGTTTATTCCCCCTTTTACGTCACACAATAATGTGCATGCCTTACACAAGAACATATCACAAATCACACATTAACACTTGCATCACATTTGTTAAATTAATTAGAATTCCTCAAGAGGGGTTTTACAATTTCAAAAATCATTCTAAAAGTTCCAAACAAGCCACATTTATTTACAAGTAATTTTAACATTTTAGAAAACACTGTTTATCAACACCTTTGAGTTCCAAAAATCATTTAAAATCACACTTTCACAACCAAGGCACCACACATTTAAAAGAAATCTAGAAAACATGTTTAAATCTAGGAAACCCATTGAAAATACTCATTACACACTAAAATCATTAAGGAAACTAATTTTAAATATTTTACATTAAAGATCAATTGAGCATTATAAATATACCACTATTTCTAACAATTTCAAAAACATGTTTTGATATGAAAAACTTGCACAAAAGCTAGGATACATTATATAAAAATATAAAGATCCATTTCTAAAAAATGCAGCCAGAGCACGTAGCATGAAAATACTATATAAATATAAAACATATTTTCAAAATAATAAAGAAATCATATATTTCAAATTAAAGGGCTAGGCATAGGGATCCTCCCTAAAACATGCTGCTCTTGGATAACGACCACCCAAACCGACCCTTCCCACTTACATGCACATGAATTTATACACATATATAAATAGCCCAAGATTTGTTGCACATATTCCCTATTCCATGAGGGAATATATAAAAATAGGGAATATATATATATATGCCTTACCTATGCATATACATATAAGTGTTCTTGATACCTTCTGCCCAAAACCACATCAATGTGACCCAATGCACTCTGGAAAAATTTACCAAAAACTAAATTTTTTTTTAGAAAAGGCCCACACATAACCCAAAAATATTTTCAAAATATTTTTTCCATATTTGAAAAAAAAATTAAAAGTTGATAAAGAGTTCACAACAAATCCAAGAACTTCAAATAAATCACCCTTTTCCATAAAACAAACCATCCATAATTTTACTCACAAAAATACATTTTTAAAATTTTTATCAACACTTACATGATTAATAAAATTCCAATTTCAAGAATAAGAAAAATTATACAATTACTCACCCAATTCCATGGGCCAAGAGCCTTTTAGAAATCCACACATAATCTAGAACCAATTCTAAAACAAAAATTTCATCATTTAAACCATTTAAAATTTAAATTTAGAAATGCACAAAAAACCAAACATGCCAAATTATGCATTTAACTTTAAAAACCTACTCCCAAATCCATTTTCACCAAAATTTCCCTTGAAAATGTGATTCACACCCTTCAAACTACCCATAATAAATTTTTTAAGAAACATTACCTTACCACACAAACAAAACATGGACTTATCATTCATTAAGAAACCATTTCTAACACACAAGCAAGGAAAAAATTTCAAAAACCAAATTCACAAAAATCAAAAAAAGAATATAACACATTAAAATAAATTTAACTAGAAAATTAAATCATCAACAAATGCTATATCATGAAACCACATACCTCAGGTGAAGAACTTGACGGAAAAATGGTGTGAAGTCTATCTGCACCTCAACCGCACCACAAGGGATCCATGATAAACCATAAACAATGAATATTTAACCAAAAAACCTAGATTAAACCCTAACTCAATAGGAACCCATGAAATTGGAATGAAAATACCCTAAAAGATGGAGGGGTTTACCCAAAAGGAAATCCACAAGTGGGTGGAGTTTCAGTTACTGGAAGAGGGTCCGGTGGGGTTGTGGTCACCGAAGGAGGAGATGGTGGGGTCATGGTCACTAGGGGAGAATACATGACTAACTAGAAGAGGGTGTGCCAAATTCGGTTCACCAGAAGGGAGGATGTCCAACAAAGGCATGCACAAT
Organism: Viscum album; assembly: GCA_963277665.1. Classification (NCBI taxonomy): domain Eukaryota; kingdom Viridiplantae; phylum Streptophyta; class Magnoliopsida; order Santalales; family Viscaceae; genus Viscum; species Viscum album. Next base: position 499,508,169 of record OY728132.1, read on the forward strand.
GAATAGGGGAGGTAGGGAAGTGCACTATAGGGAGAAAATGGGGGGAGGGTGAGGCATTATGCTTATGGAAGGGGAGGGGTGAGTCATGAGCTGGATGAGAAGGTGGAAAGGGGGATGTAACACAAGGGGGGGGGGAATCTAACAAAAGGGAAAAAACATAAAAATTAAAACTATAGATAAACTAATAATAATAATGATAATTTTAATAATTAAAATACCAATCCTATTAATAATAATAATATACTTTATAATTGAAAATAATATCATTATTATTAGAACAATTTTTTATTAAAATAATTTCTATTGTTTAATTTTGTTATCACTTTATCATTCATCCCATAAATAAATAAATTAATAATAATTTTTTGAACACTAGGAAGGCTGCACAGTAACCCAACAAAGTCTCACGGCTTCAAAAGTTCCCTTCCTGGGCACCGGATGCTGTCATGCACAAAACAGTCATCTATCTGAGAAAATGAAAAAAATCTATTCGGGATAAACCTACACCTCAACAAAATAATAAAAAACTAGATAAAAATAATAAAATAAAATTGTTTCAATATTTTGGGTGTGACACCTTTTCACTTCTATATTCTTCGATGGATTCTGATTATTCAGTGCACCTCCAACCATCATGATAAGAATGTTAGATTTCCTTTCTATACATATTATATTTCACTTCTTGTTTCAACTTTGGACACTCATATTTTGTTTTTCTAGCTATCCTAAATTTGTAAAAAATAATTCTAGATTTACCTTTATTACCATTAATTTTGAAATATTACTTGTATCACTTTCTTTTCCCTTGATCTTTTTTTGATAGTATTCTTTTTCTTTATAATCCCTTGAATGAATTTAGAAACTTTAGTTAATTTATCACCCTTTTTGAAGCTATAATAATGTGAATAATCATTGTAAGATTTAGTAGAAACATATTTGGATTTGGAACCAACTCCATTTCTTTTGTCAGATAAATCAAGCTTATTGTTATTCAATTAAAAATCATATTGTAATAGAGATCCAATCATCTCATCTAGAGAGTAGTATTCAAAATACCTGCATTCCTCAATAGATACTTTCTTTGAATTACACTTCTTTGGAAAGGATCAAAGTATTCTTTCAATCAGTACTTCATTATTCATGGTTTCACCAAGTGTGACCATGCTGTTTATGATGATTGTGAATCTATTGAACATATAATTCAACCCTTCATGGTCATACATTATAAATTCTTGAAATACCATCCTGTGAATGTGAATATTAGTTCTCTACAAATTTTTTGTTCCTCAATGAGTGAATTTTAAATTCCTCCAAACGTGATAAGTAGTTTTACAAGAAGATAAATGACTATACACACTTCTATTAAAATATTAGTAATTATAAATCATCAATTTGTAGTTTAAGACATATTTTTAGCATCATTTTTAGTTAAAGTTTCTGCTTAAACTTTATGTATTTTATAAGGTCAAGCCATTAAAATCCAACATTTAATACCTATACTTTTAAAAAATACATCAATTATGTCTTTCCAATATCTTTAATCAATTATATTGAAAAAATTTCATCTCAAAGGATTAATTAATTCGATCTCTTGAGTTTCCATAAATATGAAATATATCTTTTCGTAGTATTGTTAAATATTAAGATAGAAGTTATCTCAAATAAAAAATATAAAAAATCCAAAAAATAATCTTTAGAAATATCGAGCAAAACTAAGGATTTATAAAATGGTATCCCTTAGATACCATGTGATATTATTAGTAAAAATTAAAATAGAGAAAAACTATCCTTAAACATGGCAAGACTCTAATACCAATTCTTAGGTTTTAATGGTTGATAGTAAGAAGGTTTAGAGGGGGTGGGGGTGAATATGCCTTTATTAAAATTATAAAAGTTATAAAAATTATATGAGATAATTTAATTATTAATGTAAATTAACAGAGTTAATTACCAGTGGAAAATATAAAGAAAGATAATACAAATACTTTTATACTGGTTCAGTCTAAATGACTTATTCTTGTATTCACACCCCAACCGATGAAGTATGAAACCCACAAATATATATATATATATATATATATATAGAGAGAGATATAGAGATATATAATTTTACATAGGACTAATCTAAACCTATACTTTTACACCTGAGAAATCCTAACCTAGGACCTTGTGAGGAGGATCCGCAAACCTAACAACACACATACTTTTGTGGGAGTAGACAAAACCATGGATTTCTATATAAGTATCCCCAACCTAAGTGTTATGATGTTTTTTTTCAGGTTTTAATAACCAAGGAATAACTTTTAGTGGTGGTATAACCTATGTGAGAAAATATTTAAGTGTATACATTTACCCAGACAAAAACAAAAAACAAATAATAAAACTAGATAAAAGTAGAATGATTTTTTGTTTATAAAAAAAGTAGATATAGTCCCTTTGAATGGATTTGAATTATTAATTCTTAGCATTAGAACAATAATACAATATGTCTCTTCATAGAGAATGATTTTGAAGAATATTTTTTCTATTCTTTAGAGTTCATCAAAAATGATGTAAACAATGTGTTTAGGTTCCCTTGATTGTAAAAGAAGTATGAACATATAAAATCATCTATTCTCAATATAAATTGTCAAGTTTATTCCAAGAATCCTTGATTCATTTAAATAATATCTTTAAAATCTAACAAACCAATCTACAATCAGGTAAAGTGATTCAAATTCAAATTGAAAACTTATTTTTGAAAGAGAAAATTATTATCGAGAGCAATATTTTCAAAAATTGTTTGAATTCAAAACACAAAACTAATGCAAAACAACTTTAATTACTAATTAATTTAATCAAACAGTTTTCATAATAATAATTCAAATAATTACCATAATTATTATAAGATAATTTGATGGTTTAAATTTTAGTAGAATTCCCAATTTCATGCAGTTCATATTAAATAAAAAATTTAATTAAACTAAATTAAATGTCACAAAATAATTTCAAATTATTTGATCTTTACTAGATATTATTTTGAGATGAATAGGGATAAGAAATAAATTGAAAATATGAAAACATAAATATTTTAAATACATGATTTATTAGTTATGCAATAATATTGAATAAATTCAAATCATATTTTAAAACTATTTAAAATATTTAGAAACATTTCTCATGGAATATATACAATATATATTAATTTTAGAATTTAATAAAACACTTGAAATATTAAATATATGCATAAAGTTAATGATAATATAAAAAATAATGAAAAAAGAGCATACACAAAAATATAGTTTTAAGAAAAAAAAGTAATGGAATGAACTGACCATGTGCGCTAAGTGAACTTCTGGTTGGTATACTGACCACAAAATAGTTAGTTAAAATGAAATTGTAGTATTTTTGTATAATTTATTGTATGTATACTGACATGAAGTAAATTTACTAACCATGAATATAGTGTTGTAACTAAACATATCATTTGCTAGAGCAAGGAGTGACACTAGTATAAGCTGTAACTAGGTGTCCATGTGGTGGGAGAGAATGTATCCACACTCTACTTAAAATAAGATGTGTAGATTCTGTTCAAATTTTTCAAAAACACTCTTCATGTATAATATTTCAAAATTTTACTGAGATTTGGTTGAGCTATAGGTTACATATGATTTATATTCATCAGGAAAAATATGCATGAGGGAGTATAAAACATCTCATACCTATGTAAACTGATATAAATATGGATAAAACTTTATACGTACCTTAAAAACATGTTGGAGAGGTAGAATAAGCATAGATCTTCATTCAGTATCATCCATAACATGAAATAAAAGGTAGTATGGTTTTAGTAAGGTGAAAAAGTGTTCACGGTAGGTATAAGATGGTTCATGGTATGCTCAAAAAACATCTCATGGTAGGTATGATGTTAAAGAACCTAAAAAACCTGTACAACTCATCATCGTATATTTTAGCTAATTTTTATCTTATCTAAACACTAGAAATATAATTAGATGTATAATACATAAATTTATAAAATTGAAATATCTTTGTAATAGTTTAAAAATCACTTCAATAGGACATGTATTTCAAGAGATATCCTTAAAAAATAGTTAATTACATAAAATAAAAACCTTCAGAAAAATGTTGGAATGTTCCAGATATTCAAACATCTTTTAATCAATTCGTTTAATTACAATGTATATTGAAAGTGATATCATTGAAAAAAGATTCTAAATTTTGGGTATTCTGGAATTCTAGAATGGTTTCAAAAACTTCAGAAATTTTTTAGAGCACTAATAGAACTAACGAAGGATTCTTTTTATCCAAATGAAATATGGAAGAATATAACAATTATCTAAAAACATATGTTTCTCAATAATATAATCTATATAACTCAATTTATAATTAAATAATGAAAGAAAAATATGAAGGGGTTTAAACTAAAAATTATTCTTCTAACCAAAACAATACAATAAGTTCAGATGAAAATGAAAACAAGAGAGAGATTGATTTGTAATACTATGGAATTTAATAAAATATATATAAAATTTTCATCTTTTATATGATGCTGGAACAATAAAAATCATATCACTAGAATTGATGATATAATAAAAATGCAGAAATCTAGTAAATCTAGTTTCACATAAAATAATAAGAGGGTTATGTAATATCCATAAAATATTAATATTTTTTTGTAATAAAAAAACATAAAATACATTCAAGCATAAGAAAAAATAATATTCATGAAAAATTACAAACCAATACATCATGAAAAACAAATCATGTAAAAGGACTTGTGTGAACATCGCAGCTCAGGGAATTTGAGTTATCATAAAGTGTACCAATTCCACACATGATATATGGCTTAACACATGTGAAAGTTAGTGAACATACCATCCACCATTAAAATATTTATATGCATGAGACATCCTTGGAAGTGCACTCACACAACTGGTTTGCACAACCTGACCTCTAAGTTGCACGATAAGGAAAAATATTACCCTACACTTCAAAGTCTTCCTCAAAACAAGACCTTATAGTTCCCCATTAGCTCCAAATCTGGAGGGGGGGGGGGTATTTTTAGGCACTAAAAACATGTCTGAGACTTTTTACTGTGGGGTTTCCATAAAAAATACATAAACTCACCAAATTTACCATTTCAGTGCCAAGTTATCGAGTGTGACGAACTTTAGGGATTCGCGTGAAACTACCTATTTTGGCATGAACATTACTTATGAATGAAAGGAGACGATGAAATACAAATTTCTAATAGAACCTTAGAATCCCCCAAATATAAAATTATATGGTGGCATGAAAAATTAGTCTGATGTGTGCAACCACAATATTGGCATACAAGAAGTTTTCACAAGAAAGACACCATTGAACTACTACCTTATGTGACCTTCCACCGACAGCAGAGTCATGAAAATCACATAGTCACTTTTCATGAAAAAACACACGTTTCACACCCCAATACACCCATTTTGGATATAAATTGATCATCTCCCCCTATTTTGGGGATGGACATCTGGAAGTCAAAACATTGGCACTTGATTGTGTAAACCCATTTTTCGTAATGCCGCAGAACTCTTGCATGAACACGAATCCCATAAGGTAGAGAACATACATAAATGACCTCACATGAGCCCCAAATTATCTTGGATAATGTTTGATAAATCCTATTTAAACTTAACCTAAGGTCTAGATGGGTTCATATGAGATGAGTCCCCTTTATGCAACTCCATTCTTCCTGAAACACTAGAAGTTGGATGCACACATGCCCCCAATATCCATGGAAATTCCTTTGGATGGATCCCATGGATCACACAAATATACTTGTTCACACAAAATTATAGATTCACACAATAAGATATGATTTCCTAACATAATTAATCCCTATGTGAAACACAATTTTCTGCAATTTGAGTGCTCAAGTTTCCCCCACCTACCCCAATCTGGTTCATCCATGCCTCGATCTTCCACACGACCAATATAATCGACCCTCATGTCTTTCCTCATCATACAAAGCATGACTTTGATAATTTTATCACCTTTTTCTCCTAAGAACAAGCACCCTAATGTCGTTACCCTCATGTACCACCTCACAATAGAAGTGTTTATGCCTCATTCCATCCAAAAGAACATGTGAAATAGGAATATAAGAATCAAAGGTTTTATCATCAAGGGAAATAGACTAACTTTATTGGGATGGAGTCATAATGTTGGATCCTTCTCTTCTTCCTAGAAATAGTCTCCCTAGGCATAGTACCACACCTATTTCTATCTATAAGACTTTAAACTATGTAGCCCAACATCCTAGTCTCATGATGTTAAAATATAAGAAAACATCATCAACGTATGAAATTAAACCGTATCAATTCCATGTGTAATGAACACATAATACACCATATCTAATGGTCATGGTATGACATCCCACATATTTCATAATAAGATAATCCCCCTACCCTATGTGATGGACATATGATGCCCAGTGTATGACTCACATGGGATGCTACCTTAACTCCCCAACCACCTCTATGAATAATCCCCATACCATCCCTTGATGTTGCTCTTTACATGATATGAGCATCTTTACAACATGATGTTAAACTGTATAGGCCAGTCCTACCAAACAACCTTAAACTACATACTCAAACTATGTGGATTTTGATCTTTATCTCCTAACAGAGTATGTAGGACACCTACCTAATTTTCAATCCCGACACACTTGGGATTCCTAAAAAAGATTCAATCCTGATCCCCTAATACCACCATTAAATATGAATTTCTCCCCTAGAAGGTGGTAACCCCAAAGTATTCTCATTCCCCCTATCGGGGAACACTCAACCCACCACCACCATAAATATATCTATCACCCCCCTGGGAGGTGAGGAATCTAAAAGTGTGATCATATTCCCCATGAGAAGATAATGGAACCTCAAAATACAAACATGAAGTCCCTGAAATACATTAAACATTTGACCAACCTATCTTGAAAATATTTTAAACCTATGACCAACTTTTTCCCACAATATGTTAAACATGTGATCAACCTTTCCCCACAAGACATTAAACCTGTGACCAACCTATCCCCATATGACATTAAACCTATGAAAAATCAGTCCCCACAAGATGTTAAACCTGTGACTAACCTTTCCCCATAAAATATTAAACCTATATCCAAACATTCCCCATAAAAAATTAATCCTTTGACCCCCACTAGAAGCATAAAAATCCCTACCTCATGTGATGAACATGTGATGGATGAGGTCAAAGTATTTCAAAGTCTTACAACCCTAGTGTAAATTACCCTGTAGCTGACATGGGATGCCTTATGACCTTCACCAAGGATTCCTCATACATGAGATTCCCTTAACTTCTAAAAATTAAGAATTTATACATTCCCAACACACCTAATGTAAATTGATTTCTAGATGTATCCAATGTCACCATCAGCTCTTACCACATATAACTACCCTTCTACAAAAGAAGTAGTGTAATTAATCAGCATTTACCTCAAGAAGGAATCAATAATGATCTTCACAAACATTGATTAAATCTATTAGGGAGACCTAGACTAGAAAATGACCACTAAGGAGGAGTATATAGAAGTAGGAACCAACATACCATATTCCTATTTTGATCAAGGATCCCACATCACAAACCATGGTGGTCGAGGCGGTTTTCCTTTAGAAAGCGGGAATATGGGGTGAAAAAAGCAACCATGCAAGGGGAATGACCAATCCATGAAAGAAAACCACTTCAGAAGAGGTAAGGAAAAAGTGCCTAATCAAACCTAATACATGAACCACATAGAAAGTTTTGTAAAATATATTCCATGATATCAAAACATTTTGAAACCTACATTATCTATCAGGAACTAGAGTGGGGGACCCATGCCTCACCAAGGAATCAATGTTGGTTGAGGGGGTACCAACCCTGATGAAGGACTCATAACTCATCAAGATAAGTATACCGATTGTGGGAGTACCAACTCCATCGATGAAGGACTCATGCCTCGTTAGTGGGAGAGTTTCTAAATCCATCATTCATATAGAGGAATAACACCTTGTTTGGACTAAGGGTGTACTATACCCATGGATGAATTTTGGATGACCCATTCCCCACTAGTATGGGGGAGTAAAAAAATCCATAAGGTATGTGGGAGACATATTCCCTATCATCAGTACATATCCATAGGAGTACCGAACCCCATGTCCACTCTAATCATATTAACCAAACCCAATCATTGTATCTATAAAAATAATGAGATATATCTACCAAAATCACTAAAGAAACATCCCTTGGTGTTCCCATGGGATACTGCATCATATTATACATGAAACAAATTCTCTTGATAGGTTTTTTACTTTCCAAGAACTGAGGCATAGGTAAGAAGTTGCAAAAAACACCGAGGAACACATAATATATGGAATGCACTTAATGGGAAATTTTTTGAAAGACATATTAAATAGCTAGAAGTGTACTGACATTTAATTATTACGTATAAATTTAATTTAATGACATGTATGAGGGAGGAACATAGTGTATGGTACCCTCAAGTAACTCATCCTATGCTATCTATAACTTGATTAGTGTATTTTAAAACTACAAAACACGTCCCTTAATGTATATTTGCATGTGTGGATAGTGGGATGAATGAGAGTATACTCTGGTACAATCCAAGTTATGTAAATTAATCAAACATGATGTGTGAAATAAATTACACCATGTGTTATATTTTATAATATCCTAGAAACATAATCTTCCATTGGAACATGATTCAAGACACGTGTCTTAGAAATCACACACCATGTGATTTTTATTTCAAATGAAAGAAATCCTCACCACTCAGTAAAGATTCCACCATTACCAATTTCAATATTGATTATACCCAACACACCTCCAACCAAACTCTAACAATTACATATTACCTATCATGGTTGTTTCAATCTTTGTTAAAGCCCTACTGAGCACTCATTGCTGAAACTACTCTGAATCATGCCTCCTATGTACTGCCTTAATAATACTCATCGAAATCAAATACAATTCACACTAAATATGACCTTACACTACTATAATACACTTGTGGTAACCTTTTATTCCTAATAACCTTTACCAAAGTAAGAAAAAAGTATATAGGCCGCCCTCAAACTATTTTTGTCTATGGTTGGAGTCCTTGTAACACATCAAGATTCATGAAATACATGAGAAGTTTAGTGAATTAAATGGAAATAATTTATAAAAACTCCTAATGTATTTGATCAACCAATTATTTTCTATAATGAAAAATAACACAAATTAGAAACTAAGGTTATTATTAAAAATACACTTTTTCAAAATCAGCATTCACACCAACTCCATTGATGACATTTCAAAGAAAACATGCTCACACACTAAATATCTATTATCTAAAGTAAACACACTCTCTCTAATTAGGGGTTATTAATAATGAATAACCTTAATTAGATGATTTAATGATGAATTTATAAGGTTCTTCTTGGTTTAGTGATATTTTAATTCAAATACCCATGAATGACCTAGTTTGGGGTTTGAAACTCAAAAATTTATATTTTACCACATCTAGGGTAAACCACATCTCAAGTTAAACCATGATGATGATTTTCCTATATATGGATTTATTTAGGATATATTTATGATTTTTTATGATTGAACATACAAACTAAAAATTAACATTTTTTTATTTTAATATATTTGAATGCATGAAACACATTTTTATTGAATATAACACAGTGAATAACTAAAAAAATGTTACTTAAAATATTTTAAAGGTTTAATGAAAAACTTTTTGGGTCAATACAGGTGGGTCATGTAGGATTTACCTAACCAGGTAGTATAGTGTACACCTAGAGAGGGGTCGATCCTTCTTTCTTCATTTTATAATATTAATATATAATAACAATATTAATTTTATATATGTATATTTATAAATATTTTTACATATAATTATAAATAATTTGAGGCAAATAAGTTTTTTCTCCCTGATATCTGAATTTAATAAATAAATATTTAATTTCCCTTTTTTCCATATAGATCACGATGGTTATATTTTTAAGGCCAGTGGATATAATTTAAAGAATGGTTTTTATTTTTAAATTATTAGACATCGATAATGGAAATTACCTGAATAAAGTAAATTAAAAGGGAATGTACTTGTTTTTATTGATTAGAATGAAAATTTTCCCTATGTTGAGTGATTTTAATCTCTTAAAATGAAGAAATTTATAAAAAATGTTTTGGATATGAGTGTATGTAAAGGAAGTTTGGTGATAATTGTGATGACTATGATGTACATGAAGACTATGAAGGAACCCATGACCATGTGTGTAACTATAATAGATCATATAAATCAATGAAATAATGTGATATAAGAATTTAAAAATTTCATTCATGATAAAGTGAAGAGTTAAACCTTCATCCAATATATGACCAAGGGGATGAGACTTGTGAATTTTGAGATGATTAATGTGATTTGACTTGGCCATTAGTGGATTGATATTTATATCCTTATCATGATTTCAACTTATCATGGAAATGGAATGGAATAAATATTATGACTAAAATAGTTTGTTATATTGATAACATGGAATTATAATACAATGATGTTAAACATGGAATATATACTTGTATGTTGTGCTATTTTGAAACAATAGACATTACTGTATTTAAATATTTATTATTCTATATTACAGAAGGGTAGTGTACATGAAGTTATGTTATTTAATATTTGGGGGATTATTTAATAGTTTTATATAAAAAATGTTAACTTTATTAGGTGGTAAGTGACACTATATTGATGTGTTTTTAAATAGATTATTGGACAATATAGTATTGACACAGAGAGTTATATTTTTCAAGGTATTCATTGTGATGATGAAATGGACCATTAATAATGATTATTTATAGATGATTACACCTAGAAGATTCCTCGTAGGTGTATGACACCATTTTGATGGTATTTTTGGCTAGTAATGTGGATTAATTTACTTGGTACATTACCTTAAGACCCTATTAGAACAAATTCATTGACATGTGTTATCATATAGATGGTATGATGATGATTATGTTTATAGGGTTGGTAAAATGAATTTTTTTTCTCATAGATCAATTATTAGAATGATAGTAGCGGAGATATTTATTATTATTTGATAATTATATTTAAATAAGGAGATTACCATTCTCCATTCAACCACCTCCTGAGGGAAGCTTTCTCAGGTGATACCCAACATTTTCTTTGTGAGTTGACTAATTGAACGAACAAACTATTGTTCCCTCTTCCCCCACTTATGTGGTATTAATATGAAAATGGGTTAGTGAAAATATTTTACCTATAAAGGAATATAAATACTAGTTATTGGGAGATGGTTTGAGGGTGCCATTCTATATTTTGATAGTGTGTATTTTATTATACATACATTTTACTTAGTGAGTGATGCTTCTAGAGAGATTGATAATGGAATAATATGAGGAGATGAACTTTTATACATTGATATGGGGAGTTTTTAAATGATATATAATTTTATATAGTATCTTATGAGGATCCAATTATTATATGGTTCACTAGTTGATGTTTAACCTAAATTACCCCTAGGTGTTATTACACTTTGAGGATGTAAATATGTATTACTTTTTTAATGATTATTATGCATGCATGATACTTGATTGTTTTTATCATTAGGGTAAAACCTACCAAGTGTGTGGATATACTCAAAACTACTTTTATATACTGGGTTTCAAGATTGTGTTGGTGGAGGGGTCTGGTGACATTTCCATGGAGACTAAGCTTAATAATAGAGAATTGGTAGTTGGGGATTATTTCATATACCACTGAGATATAAATGATGTATTTTATTTTCTAATTTTTTATATTTAGTGGTATTTTTCATTTAATTACACTTTTAATTGTTGATAAAGTTATATTTTTTATTAACCAATTTGTGTGTAAATGTTTTTGAGTGTTATGGAAATTGTGAGTTTAATTCAAATGAATGAAGAATTAATTTAATGTGTGAATAATTTTAAGTGTTATAAATAAATAATTTTTTATAATTTAATGAATATTATAGTTTTAAGACATATATATTGGTCCTAATTTTATAAAATAAAAGATCTATGTACTAAGTAGTAAATGTTTTGGCCAACCATCAAGAAAACACCATTGAACCATCTTACTATCATGGGTGATGTTCAATATTGGTAACATCAACAGAAAGGGAGGCTATAAATGTGTTTATTAAAGGAATATATGGGGTGGTGCATGAATTAATAGTGCAAGGAAGCAACGTAAAACATCGTTGTGTGGGGTAGCATGATGAAATGTGAATGTACAATGGGTAAGCTACATGAGATTTATTTGGGGTTCTAATAGAGATCTATGGATAATTAAACCTGACCCATATGAAAGAAAGTATAATGTTAGACTCACCCCATGAAAGTAATTGTTCACATTTAATTACACACACACACACACACACACACTAATCAAAATGATTTTTATTAGGTTTTTTTCTCTGTATAGTGTCCTATGGTTTGTATGTGATCACACCCAAACTTTATAGAATAAATTCATGACACTTTAAAGGGTTTAAATACCACACATCTATATATAAAAGTGTATATACCATGTAAAATCAAGTAAAAATTGACGTTTGAAGAAAAAATATATGAGGGATAATATTTGTGTAGTGGTCATTCAATATGAAGAATATTACAAAAATTCATTATAAAAAAGGTTAGAGTGAAAAGTTAGTATGAGATGGTAATTTTGAAAGGACAATTTTTAGACATGCATGTAGTATGAAAATATGCAAGCAATATGTGATAATCATGAGGTTTGTGAAATAGAGATTACCTTTTTTATGAAATCATAAAGGGATGATTAGTTGAACATGATTTTGGAAGAATCATGTGCTAAGAACATTCACTATTTCCTCTAAATATCCCTAAACATACAATTTAATGGGTAATCATTGTTTGAGAGGATATTATCATATGTGAATATACTTTTTCTCTATTTAATTTCCACATACTAAGGTTGTATGAGAATCACCTATTTAGGAATCATTATTTAAAAAAGTATATAATTAAGGATAATTATATGAGATGATTAGTTTGTGAAGTGATTACATGTAAGAATATCCTATATAGAGGAATATGGATGAGTTTCTATGTGAAAAACATTCAATTAATTATATTTTTCATGAAGATAGTCCCAAATAATATGTTTCATATAAATAATAATTTAAAATTTGATTATGAATCAATTGAGAATGAGTTGCACAAAGAAATATATAAGGATATAAAGAAAAAGATACTGAAGGAGGGAGTTTTCAAAAATTATGAAAGGAAGAGTTTTATTACCCAAGAATTTGGTAAATTGAGGATAAAACAGATCATTAAAGATTTGAATACGGTGTGCAAGACGAGATTATCTGATTATGTTTTTCAAATGTCAAAGTTCATAAATAAGTGATCACGTGTTGTTATATTGATATATAAGAATTGAAGATGAAGATATTTATAAAAGTCTATAGTATAAACTAGGAGAAATAATTGACATTTATTAGTTTAGTTTGTTCTTTTTTATAATGGCAGTGATAATTTTTTATTCTAGTGGGAATTTATAAAAGAAAAGTTCAACCCTATACTGATTTATAATTGTAAGATGATTTAATTTATTGTGTTTATAGTGAAGAATAAATCATTGGAGTGTTTAACCAATCCAAGAAATGAGTAAGCTCTCAAATTGAGGTCAAAATTTTTAAAAATATTAGGTCCTAATTCCCTTCATTTTGTACTACATTTAGGCATGTCTATGATATCATATAAGAGTGGATCAAATCCTAACAGGTCAACAAATTTTTATTTTAAATAAATATAAATAATAAAAAAGGAAATACTCATTCAAAACCCCATTCTCAATAGTTCAAAACCTTCCTATGATATTTAACTGGTATTAGAGCTAGGCTCCCTCTATATAATATAATAAGTACTAAATATGGATAATCTGATTCTATAAATAGTAGAGGTTTCCATACATATAATGAAAAAACTATCATATTTGTAAGAATATAATTTTCCATATCCTTTATATCTTATACTAGAAGCATGAGATGCAATAATACTATTATTTACACCCATTTATATGGATTTACCTATGTCATTTTTTGATAAGATAAATTTAGAAGTTGATGGAGAAACTCAAAATTCCATGTTGATCTCACTTTTAGAAAGGTATATATAATGGTCAATGGAATAAAAACTATGAAGAAAATTTGGGATAAATTAGAAAATATTTATAAAGGAAATATGAAAGTCAAGGAAGAAAAGTAGAAAATTTAGAATAAAATAGTTGAGTATATTAAGATGGATTTCTGAGAAAACATTAATGATTACTTTATAAAAGTCAATGAAGTTTCTAAGAATATATAGGGATTTAGATAAAAAAAATTATGATTCCTTGATTTTAAAAAATTAGATGATAAATTTTATATGTATTATTGACCATAATATCTTAAATTTGGAAGATAGATAAGATATTTATACAGATTAATTTCATGATATTATTATTTCTTATGAAATGAAAAATATTATATCATTCAAAAAGATTACTAAAGTTGATATTGATTTTGAGGCTAGAAGAAAAATCAAAATTAGAGATGATAAAGATGAAGAATCGAATTAATATGATGGTGATGATGAATAAAAATATTATAAAAGAATTATTTCTCTTATATAAAATATATTCAAGAAGCTAAATAGAAAAAATAAATTATAATGACCAAAAAGGTTATAAAACTTTAATGACATTAGATACTTTACAATAACTTGTATAAAGAAGAATTATATTGAATATTAATTATATAAACTTGATAAGAATACATTGAAAACTAAGGGTGTAAAATTTGAAGGGAGGCAACCAAATCTGATTTAAGAAAGAAGAATTTATTTTAAAGTAAGAGAAGAAGTTTTATGAGGAAAGAATAAGTTGCTAACTCCACATTAAGTGGTCATTCAAAATATTCAACTATTTTTTTTTGAATCCTCTCGAAAAATGTTTTGGTAATTAAAGTAGTGAGGATAATAAAAGTGAATCAATATAATTTAAATACATGCCGAAGAATGAATATAATATAATATTGAAAAGTACACAAAGATCAAGAAAGAAAAGAGGATTTTGGTGAAATAAAATTAAAAGATATCTAAGGGAAAATAGGAATATTTCAAGAATAATACTATACTCATTAATGAGATCAATAGATATAAGATGATAGTGGTTGGGAAATATAATATGGTAAAATATATTAAATACAAAAGTTATCTTAGAGATAAATAATTTTATAAGACAAAATCAATGTTTCTTGAAGATCAAAATGATATGAATAAGATCAGAGTTAACATCAACAAGTTTGATGAGATCAATGATTAATTTTAAAAAGATAGTGAAAAGAGGGGTCCGAAGTTTTAGGTTAACTTAGATGCTAATAAACCTTAAAATAAAATTATTACCACTAATAGTGTAGGTATTAAAACCAAATATGGAATAGTTTGGACAAAAAAAATCAATGTAAAACCCACTTATAAATTAATGTAATAGAGGAATAATTTAAGAACATAATTTCTCACTAAGAAAATATAGTAAAAATTAATGTGAATAAAATAAAAAAAATATTTGGAAAAAACTTTTATTAGTATAAAACATCATGTTTTAGAGGATACTGATGGTGTTTTAGAGTGTTTAGGTACAACTACTACTCATGTTGGTTTAATATGTAACTATTTTAGAATAGAAACAAACCATGGGGGAGTTATTCTAAGAAGATAAGAAAAAAAATTAAATAAAGAAATCTATGACCAGAAATTCTTATAATTCACCAATATAGAACATATTTGACTACTTATAAGAAATTTATGGGAAATGTGATTAGTAGGTTCATAGATATGAGGGGTTAAATACTATTATACCTAAATAGATTCCATTTAATGATAAAGGAAAGGAAAAAAAATCAAGAGTCATGTCAATATAAGGGAATTAAGGGTGCTTAGAAATCACATGTTATTTTGAAATTTCAATCCCCATTAAGTGACTTCAACCCACCTATTACTAGGTCTAGGTGTATATAAAATTTTTATGAGTTTTTGTCTTGAAATTTGTCAAATTTGGGGAGGGATGGTTTTGAAATTTCAGAATTAACCTATAAAAGTGTTTTCTTTAAAATACCAAACAAATGGATTTAAAAAGGAAATAGAACTCAAAATATAAATAAATAAAAATCATGATTATACTTTGTTAACTAATTTCATATTTTTAATAACAAGTTATATGAATTTCAATTATTCATAATATTTATAAGACATTTTGAGAAGGAGAAGATAACCTAAATAAATAAAAATAGTTTATATAATGGAAAAGAGTTTAAATGTCATGTTTTTTAAATTTATATTTCCAAACATGGAATCAAGAATCAATATAGAAGACCATATATTACCTCTAAAAATGGTATAGTAGAGATGAATAATAGAAGCATAGTTGAGTTGGGAAGAGCTATATTAGGTAAACATATCATCTCAAAATATTTATGGAGAAAAGATTTATGAATTTCTATACACATAAAAAACAAATGTTTACTGAGGCTAGAGACACAAAATACACCTTATGAAAGTCTGGTATAAGATATTTCAAGCTATTAAAAATTTTATAGTTTTTGGTAGTCCTTAACTTATAAAGATAAATAAAAAAAATATGTGAAAATTTTAAGAGAAACTAGATAATGGAATCTTTATAGGCTACTTATCTAATGGTAGTAGATATAGATGTTGGAATAAAATTCTGCACAAGATTGTTAGCAATTTTTATGTTAAAATTATTGAAAACTAGGGAAATCCAAATGTTATAGTTGCAGTATATTTAGAAAATTAAGAATAAAACAAAATGTATATACTAGATTAGAAGAATGAGGAAGTAACTGAGAAGAATCCAATCCCAACTGATATTGGTTCTGAATAATTTTTTGAAAAATATGGAGTTATAGTAAATGATAGAAAATAATACAACATATTGAATAGAAAAAATTTGAGTGAAAATTTTATTGGAAATCAATTGGATCTAATGAAAACTACAAGTATATTGGTAATTAAATATCAAACTGAACTCATCTCTTGAATTTTACCTCAAATAGTTTCTGTAGAAGTTGAAAATGAGGAGTGGATACACCCTATGAATGAGGATTTTTATTGAATTTAGACGAAATCCACTTTAGATATTATGGAAAGGACAACAAATTAATATATTATTATTAATAAGTGGGATTTTATAAATAAATTGAATAATAAAGTTAAGGTATCAATAAATAAAGTTAGGCTTGTGTGAAAAGGATATTCTAAAATAGTGGGTGTTGACTATGAAGAAACTTTTAAACCAATAGAAAGATTGGATACTATAATAATGTTCTTTTCAATGGTAAACTGAAAAACATTATAGGGTTTATCAAATTGAGGTGAAATATACTGATCTAAATAGTGATGTTGAATAATAATTTTACAATTAAAATCTTGAGGGTTTTATCTTATAAAGTTATGGTAGCATGGTCTATATGATAAAGAATTTTTTTATGGATTGAAATAGTCCCCTAGATCCTGATATTCCAAATTTCATGGTTGTCTAAGGGAAATAAAGTTTACAAAAGGGATGTTTTAAAAAACCCTTTATGTGAGATATATATAGACAATTTCTCTCATAGACATTGTGTTTGTAGATGAGATCATATTTTCTTGAGACAAAGAGCATCTATATGGATAATTTTATAATAATTTGAGTAAGAGTGTTGAGATTTCCATTCTTGGGGAGATGATATTATTTTAGTATTATATATTTAGTTGAAGAATAATCACACATTTTTATATCAATAAAAATAAACTAGAGATTTTTTGATTTTTTTAGCGAACATTTAAAAGAAGTTTCAACTCCCATTTAAATTGGAATAAAAATTTTGAAGGTTGAATATAGAAGTAATGTAAAATAAAAGGAATTTAGAATACTGATTGGAAGCATGCTTTAATGAGCATCATCAAGTAAAAATATAACTTTTTCAGTGTATCTATGTGCAAGGTTTAAGAGTAATATCAAAGAGTTACACTTGTTTACTATATAGAGAATCTTGATATATATTAAAGTAACATTAAATTATAAGATTTAATATAAAAATAGTGATTATTTTAACATTTTCAAATTTATATATGTAGATTAGAATTGTTATTTCACTAATATAATATCCACTTCAAGTATAACCTTCTTTCTAGGAGAGGGTTTTATTAGTTGGTAAAAAAATATAATTGAGTGAAATTGAGAAAAACTGAGGTAGATTATATATATTCTACACATTCTTGTAATATATTATTTGGATGCAAGTGATGTTATCATATTTAAAGGTTGATACCATGAGGATAATAAAAATTTCTTATGATAATCAGAGTGCCGTTGATCTATCAAAAAACCTAGAGAAACATTCAAGATCCAAGAAAATTTATATAATATATCATTTAATCAAAGAAAATGTGGCTAATTTAGATATAAATATGGAATACATTTCTAATAAAAATCAAGTCATAGATATTGTGATTCCTTAGACTCGTACTCATAGATCTGGTGCCATAAACACATACTTTACATACCGTCTTCAATACCAATTATAAATTTTTGAACATAAATATCTCATAATTATGTGATATAAAGAAAATATTTCATTATATACATTTTAAAGACCTTCTAGATTAGATATTTAATTAATTATGATAAAACATAAACTAACAAAGCCCATTTCTCTCTCAAAAAATGGATATTTTTCCCACTATATAAGAAACTAATTAATCCATACTAAGTATTACATATCTACAAAAAATTCGCCACATAACTATTATGTTATACATTTCATGCATAATGCATTCCTTCATAAATTAAGGAAATGTATACATAATAAGGGTATAAGTCGAACACTTAGTAAATGAAAATATACAACTAAGGAAATCATAAAATAAACATGGCATAAATATTATATAAAGAATAATAAATTATCATAATTCCATAATCAATTTAAACTAAGAACATATTGTTTCCATTTATAGTAATTAAAATACCTAGATCAAATGGAAAATAATAACTAAATTCTTAGTTATGTAATTCCTAATGTCAGACATCTTGATCCTACTATGAAGGCATCAATTAAGACATCATTCCCACCATTAAGGCCATATCAAATACATTATGTTAAATTGGGTATGTATGCACCAAATATCTTAACATATTTGTCTCATGATACCTACCGATGCATCGAGGGGTTATATAATGTCGATCCCAACTCATAATTTTTTGAAGACCAATGAATTCATCAAATGAGATAATGAGTAAACAATACATAATAAACTTTTCAATAATTATGTGTACTAGAATAAAAATAGAAAAATTATTATTCTCTTCCCCATGTCAATGAAATGGATAACATGATCATAAACCATCTAGATAAATAATGTGTATGGTTAAGTGATACGTTTTCAGCTTTCTTGAGTAATCAATAAACATCTATATTAGAATAAAAAATATATGGATTTTTAATAGTTCTTCAGTCAATAAATGTAATATATTTATATGTAGAAATCCCTAAAAATAAAAATTTATAGAGTAATCGGTACACAATTAAATCAATAATTTACCAAATCAATTTATGTATGAAATCTTGGTTAACACCCTTCAATCGATGAAATGTGAATCATGGTATTCAAAAAGTAAATGTATTGGAATAAAAGTCACGTCGATTTACAATGGATGGTTAGGGGAGAAAAAGGTAGTGATATATCATTTATTTTATAGGTAAGAATGTTATAAAATATAACAAAAAATATAATGTATGTGGTTTCAAAAGAACATACCCCCAGTACAATAAAAAAACTCAAAAGGATGTTGACATAGATAAAAAACAATGATGTAAAAAAATTCAAACAGTATCACACTAGAAGGGATCAAGAATTTAATTATTTCATACCATGAGTTAAATCCTCCCAATTATATATATATATATATATATTAGAGAATAAATCATGTAAAATAAATCCCATGAGTGTAAATCTATTTGAATATGAAAATTAAGATGGTGGTCAAGATATAAAAGTGATTTTGTAAAACATTTTTTACATTTATGTAAAATAAAATATTACATGTCACATTCAAAAGTATATTTTGAAAAGGTGTAGTAAAATATTTTTAAAACTTTTAATTTTAAAAATAATATCCAATAATATTTCCTTGAATATTATTTAATTTTTTCTATAGTAAATGTGGGGCCAAAGATAAACCATTTTATTTTTAGGGGAACCTTTATAATAATTTGAAATTACCTTTATTGAACACACACATTGTAAAAAAATTAATAAAACCCTTTAGTATTAAAACTTAAATTTTTCAAAGAGTATTATAAAATACAATATATTAAAATATTTGGTCATGAGGACCCAAGCATGGAAAATAGAAGTTCAAGATGAAAAATTATAACTCTAGGAAAAGAGATTTTAGTTATCAATATCCATTACTGGAAACATACTTCATGAAGCATGAAATACTTGAAAAGTGGTTTATGTGGTAAAAATGTAAACAATTAGATAATAATACATAATCTAATTGAATGGAATAATGTACTTAAAATTTATAAAATAATTTCAAGTGAATGATTATAACTCAATGAACAAAAGTTGAGTTACAAAAAAATCTTACTACCATGGAAACAACTGAATCAATAGACACTTGAATAAGGGAAAATTATTTGGCTAGTAAATTCCATGAAATATAAATATTATTATAAGAATACATGCATGGTTAGTAAGTACACTATGAAAAGAAAACATGGCGCATAAAATATATTATGTCTCAAAAAATTATAATTGAGATCAAGAAAACCCTTATGACATTAGAAGATTTGGAATCAAAACCCAATAAAGGATATGATTTTAAGATAAAAATAAAATAACATGAAAAATTATAGGATAATTATGAAAAATATTAAAGGGATATTAGATACACCATTACAAAGAAAACATGGTTTAAATTAAGAATTATGCCTCAAGGGGTGAAAAATTAAGACAATAAAACCTTACCTATTGTCCCGAATTCGACGAACATACTTTAACCTCCCATATCACAAAATAGCTATATTAATCACTCAATTAAGAACCTTACCCTTATAAAATTTCATTTATTATAACACCCTAACCATATTTTATTAGAGTCAATGCATTATTTTATGTTACATTAGCATGATCATATAAAATCGAATCCTCAAGGACTGATCATTTTAGTATCCTTGGAAATACTAGAAACAAACATAAGTTTTAAATTACATCTTGAAATGAAAAAAACCTATTATCACCTTTGAAAACTATAAAATAATTTAGAATATCTATTTAGGTCAATCATAATATACTTATTCGTATCCTGGGAAAAATTGAATTATAAGAAAGGGGTGAGCTCGTATTCTCATTAAGGAAAAACAATACAACTGAAGTTATCATAAATAAGCCAAAACTTTTAAGGCCAGGTATAAAACTCAAACAAAATCCTTTTAAACATAATATTCATCATTATATGGATATAATAAATCAAATAATTCCATTTAAACATTCATATGAATATTCTACTTGTCGAATAATCAAATATAATATCAATAACTAATCTCATAATGAGGGAATGCATAATGTGGGACGTCATAAACATATCGTCAAGGATTCGACCAAGACACCATAGATAATTAGTTAAAAAATTAGACAAAACCCAAAAATAATTGTCTCTTGAGACCTAACGATTCATAGAGGGGATATAGTGGGTCACACACAACACATACAAAGCCCATTGCATTCCTCTTATGATAGGGGTAATACATAACCAACAAAGACATTCATATAAAATTTAGCATACCAAATGTAAATACTTAAACCATAAGATATGAATGGTATAAAAATAGAACATCCATAGACAATCATATCATAAAACCTTCAATACAATATGAAATATTGTGTCATAATAAATCAACCTCAATTAAAGATAAAATCCAACAAAGGATGTTGAAATATATCAAAATAATCTAATAAAATTGTTAAAAATATTTGAGAGAAATATCCATTTTTTACTTTGAAATTAATTTAAAAGCCTATGTAGTTATAAAAGGAAACATTTATATTAAAAAATACCTTATAAAATTGTAAGGGAATATTGATAATGTGAAGGTGTAATAATGGAAAAAAATAGCCATTTGTGTCGTAAAAAATGTTCTTTCCTTAATTTGTCAAAAAGTCCATAAAGTACCACATTTGGAAAACAATGGAAAGATTCATTTCAAAATGTTTTATATAAACATTATAAAATGGGTAAAATATCTTTATAAAAATTTCAATAATATTTTGAAATACATTTTATCAAAACATGGACATGGATGATAAAGGTGTGTCAGTAGGTACTTTCATATAAACAACCTCAAATAATAATAAGATTGCGAAATTTACCCTTATATTGTACTTAACTTTAGTTGAGGGGAATTAAACTCTTTTACAATGGTTAAATAATGTTATTAAATTATCCCTAGAACATATCCATATTTATGATAACATATATGATCCTCTTATATCATTTACTTAATAATATTTTAGTATTACTATTATTTTGGGTGTTAACTGCTTCGTTTTTCCATTCTTGTTTTGTCATGTAAGTCATGTTTTTTATGTATAGGATGTATTTTAATCATATACAGAATGATATTAAGTTTATAATATTTATTTTTAATCCTCATATATATTTTATAATCCTTTTTAATGGTTAACGTGGAGAATGGATCTCACCAGGTCCTGGAGACAGAAGGTCGTACATACGCACGAGCGACGATATCATTCCTTTGAGGGTTAAATGGTATAAAATTGGATGTAATATTAATTATAAAGAATAATTATAATTTTATATTAATTATTTATATCCATTATACTTTTCTTTATACCCATCCAAATAATATAGTGTTGAATAACTAATTACACCACGGTGTGGATACGTTAAGCCGTACGCACACACACATAGTGATATTATTATTCGTATAATGAATAAAATAAAGAATATGTTTGTATCAAAATAATAATAACATATTATAATTTAGATTATATTGGATATATTACTTTATTATAAAAGTAACATAGGAAGTGTAAGTATAAGAAGAAAAGAACTTTGAAAGAGTTAATAAAACGATTATATCTTCTTCAGGTATCTCATTTTGATTTTCCCAAAAGGACTACATAGGTTTGATTTATTCCAAAAGTATGTCCTCTAGGATGGAGTGTTAGAATTTTAGAGGATTAATAGAAAGGTTTTGGCCTAAATAAATGGATTTAGAGGTGTGAATAAAAGAGAAGTAAGGGTGCCTTTTTATAAGAGAGGGGAGGGGCACTTTTGGAAACTCCAAAACTATTAATTTTTTATAAATTTATTTTCAGTTTAAAATATCCTAAAAGTGAGTTATTTAGAGGATAAAATGAGTATGGGTATAAATCCTATAAAACAATGATTTTTAGAAAAGTTTTGGTCATAAAATAAACATTATCTTTTGTATTTAACCCTTAGTTAAACAAGTTAAACTCTTACATTGTTTACTTGAATTTTTATAATATAGGGTCAATATAGTTACTATAAAATGAAAAAATAACCCCAATTGTATCATTTATAATATATTTAACATTATCCTAGTTTTTTTTGATGAACCTTAGGTTTTTATTAATTTTAATATAATTTAATTAAATATTATTTATTTTAAAGTATCATTTATGAAAATTTTGATACTATTCTATATTTTTATTTTTTAAAAATTTCAAAAAAAACATGATAAATTATAAAAAATACTACCAATATGTCACTAAAATGTATATGTAATCTATAAAATTTGTGGATGTAATTAATTAATTAAAATTATATTTATTTTAGTATTTTTAAATTCATTTATTTGATATTTTTATTAATAAAATAATTTCTGCATCAGTAATGTGTCATCATTAATGGTATTTATTTAATCTCCAAAATTATAAGTAAATTTCTATGATATAGGTAATTATTTTATATTTCCAGATACTATTTATAATGGATGTTATCTCCTAGAAATCTATATATTAAAATTATTATACTTATAAGAAATGAGAGTGAGAAATTCTGTCACATTCATTAATTTTAATAATATTCAGGTCATATTCATAGAAAAGGGCCCATTAAATGATTATATTTCAAAATTTTTTTGATAAGGATATAATTTGGTCATAAAATAAGATTTTTATAGGTGTTATGGTAATTTTATAATATTATGTTTACCTATAATTACCCGATTTTCCCTTAACCGCGGTAATAAGAAATAACTAAAGTTACTCTTCATAATACCAAAAAAAAGTAAACTATTAACCTAATTTAAACCAACTTATTAAAAATATGGAATAAATTTTTCAAAATTTAAAACACATAAGTTTCAACAATTAATTTAAAATTAATCCTTGTTCACAAATGAGAAAACACGTTTTTCAAAAGTAATAACCATCAAAAGATCGACATGTGTTTATATCTAATTTTAATGTGAAAATAATTAAAATTACATATATTATATTAAATGATAATAAATTAATCAAATTATACCATAAAACCAATTAAATTTAAAATTTATCAATATAATTAAATTAGAAGAAAAAATAGTTTTGAATTAAAATGCATTATTTTTCACTATTCATTAAAATATGAAAGTTATCATAAAAACACCAAAAATTTATCCAAACTAAATTTTTATGTCCTTCTTATAAAGATTTTTTTTTTCAAATTTAATGTCTAAACGTTTCAGATATTGTATTTAAAAGGGGTTCTTTATTAAAAGGTGGTAAAACCACATTTTTTGAAAAATACTTGTTTTATTTGAAAAATTAAAATTTTTCTTATATCATGTTTAGGAAAGACATAAGATGAATATAAAAATTATAAAAATTATATAAAATTCAAAATTTGGTTAATATTATTCATAATTACTAATTTAAGGGATAGTTTATATATTAGATAAAATAATAATATTTTATTAATATACTATTGTTCAGTAAAACCGGGCCTTTCGTGAAATGCAAGACAACTCATTATTTGTGCAGCGTAAGATTAACATGTTGTTGAGTAAAAATAAATCAAGAAAAAAATTAAATTTATTTAGAAATAAAATTTTTGTAAAGTCTCAAGGTGTTACATTCTCACCTCTATCAATAAATTACCTCATCACAATTTAAACTAAGGATAAAAAACTAGGGGTTTGACATTTCAAAACATCTCTGTTTAAATCACACATTAGAAAAAGGATTAATGATACCCCCACCTTAAAATAAATATAGGGAAGTATGAAGGCCACAAGAGATAACACATAAAAGGGTTCCATGTTGGAAAACATGGACATGAAAGAAAATCTAATCATCATGTTCTAATGGAGAGTGATATAGAACAAGATGAGGATAAAGTTAAAAATCACCAAGCTCTAAATATGTGATGATCTAAGGGACCATTTTATTCATTAAAAAAAGTAATAGGATATAATATTTTTTTTCAATATCCTTTCCCTAGAGTTGAAGAATTAATTTACTTCATAGAATAACAACCCAAGCAATCATATTTACTTGACAAGTAGAGTTTTAACCTTTAAGTAATTCCAACCACAAATCATCTTTCTCTTCAAAAGATTATAAAATTCCAAAATATTCTAATTATCTTAATCATATAGGGTTATAAAAATAAACTTATAATTCATATATTATAAAGTTTAAATAAATAAAACTATGATATACTAACAAGGAAATCACATAGTCTAGTGGTAGGTGATATACCCTTCTCTCCCTTTAGTTGCGGGTTCAAGTATCACAACCTTTCCAGACGTGATGGGTTGTTGCCTAACCTGTGAGCTGTCCTTTTTCTAAAAATATATCATTATAAAATTCCAAAAAGTTCTTTAAATTTCAAAATATCAATCACCACATAAGATTCCCCAAAAAATGTAATGTAGCTCTTATTGAAACATACCAAATATTTGACCACCTTAAAAATATTATTGAAAATGTTCAGGCCTCCGAATCCTTAAAGAATAAGTAATGTAGTAAAATCCTTATATATATAATTATTCTTATAAATGGAATATAATAACATAATTCTTGAATAAAAAAAATACATTACTTATTCCAATTCGATTGTAGTAACAACATAAGATTAAACGTGACCCATTTACTTATTCTAAGATATTTTTCCTTGATGCTTTAGATAATCATTTGTATATTGACCCATCTCTTTACAATTATACCAGTGAAAATTTATAGATTATTTCTTTCCCTTAAAATCATGAGCCTCGTGACCTTTCTCTACACACTTTTAACATACTCCCATTTCGTTCAGGCAAGTATCAGGCTGTTTCTTCCCACAATTATCACATATGGGAAAAATAATTCTTTCCCACTTTCCCTTTATATGTCTCTTGATACACCATTCTATTCTTCTACTACCTTCCCTTAAAGTCATAATACTTATAAAATTATTTCTCTTTCTTAATAACGCATGATACTATATCTTCATAAGATTAGAATGTTTGGAAGATCAAAGCATTTGGGAGAAATGGTTTTAAACCATCAAAGGAACAATCAATCTTACATCTTGGGTTATGTATATAGTCTACAACATGCCTAAATTACCTTGTGAAGTTAGCCTCATACTATGTAACATTCTCATCCTTAATTTTCCTCAGAATCAAAAATTTCCTTTCCATATCTACTCACTATTCATGGGAAAAGTATTTTTCTAGGAAAATATCTTTAAATTACCTCTATTCTATATTTGATTATTCTTCTTCCTCCTATGTGTTTTGAATTAATGAACAATATTGATCCTAATATCTTTAGATATGATAAACTAACATGAATACTTTCTCCCTGTCATTACTTCCCAATGTAAAAAATACCTTTTCTATGGAACGTATCCATTGTTCAGCTATAAATGGATTTGTAGTCACATTAAATGTTGGAGGTTTTTTTTTCTCATAAAGTGGTCTAAAATTTTTCATCGACATTGAAGATCAGGACGCTTCCTATGGGTAAGGTTATTGTTCATAACCTGATTTAGTTTTCCCAACATGGTTATAGGTTTTTTAGAACTAGTTGCAGCTCCTGGCCCAACATCATTATCTTGCATAAAAGATAAATCTCAATAATGATTACATGTATTGATATTATTTCCATTTCGTCCACTAGGTGACATTTATAAACAATTAAAAACACTATATTTGATCATAAAATTATGAAAAATAGTGTATAACAATATAAATAGTTAATAACATAACCTAAATTGAAAATTTAGTTATAAATAATATCTGAATCATAAACATGGTTTCTTTGGGGACATATTTACTTTTAAATCCTTCAAAAAGTTTTGAAGATCGAATGAAGATTATCCTAAACATATCCCCCATGAGTGTCAAACCCGGTTCTTAGAAAGTCATGTTGACATGCACCAGGTTACCCAGAGTCAGGCTAGGTACACCTTGGCGAAGTTATTACTCCTCAGTACATCTATTTCAGAACCACATCCACTAGTAGTATCTATATAGGAGTGTATTACTTGGAAGACCCACATAATCTATATTTTACCAAAATTATAAGATGTTATTCTATACTTATTCTAAAATTATATCTTAGGGTAATGTTCCCTAATCAAAGTTTTTCTAAATCTGGTTACCAAGTTTTGTATTAAACTTTCTCTAATACCAACTATAATGCCCTGACCCTAGTTTCTCAGAGTCAGTGCATTATTTATGTTACATTGGCATGATCACAAGAAATAAAATCTCAAAGGAATAATCAATTTAGTATCCTTTGAAATACTAGATACAAACATAAGTTTTGAAATACATATTGAAATGACAAAACTACATATTATCCATTTTAAAAACTCTCACATCCTTTAGAAAATCCCTGGAGGTCAATCATAATAACTTCTATGAATCCTAGGGAAAACGAAACATAATAAATGTGTCATCTCAGATGATCAGTAAGGATAAACAATATAGAAAAATCTATCATAAATAAGTAAAAAAATTTAAGGCAAGGTATCAAAACTGAAAAAATATTTTTAAACATAATTTTCAACATTATATGACAAGAATGAATTAAATCATTCCAATTAAAATTCTCATAGACATTCTACTAGGATAATAATCACATTTAATATCAATAACTAATCTCATAATGGGGTAATACATAATATAATACATCTAAAATATACTATGAAGGATTCAAACAAGATTCCATTCATAATTGGGTAAGTAATTAGCCAAAACCCAAACATAATTGTCTCATGAGACCGACCAATGCATTTAGGGGATATAGTGGGAACCACATGACACTTACAAAGTCCAATGCATTCCTCTTATGAAATGGGAAAAACATAACCAACACAAACATTTTTATTACATATAATATATGAAATATCAACAATTAAACCTTAAGTTATGAATGATATCAAAATAACACATACACAGTCAAACATATCATAAACCCTTCAATACAATATGGATGATTATATCATAATAAATTAATCTCAATTAAACATAAAATCCTATAGTGTATGTTGACATAGATTAAAATAATCTAATAAAAAATTTAAAACTCTTTGAGAGAATGATCCCTTTTTAGTTTGAAATTCATTTAAAATCCTACGCAATTATAAAAGGAAAAATTTCTTTTGAAAACACCCTTTTAAGCTTGTAAAGTAATATTAATAATGTTAAGGCATCATAATGGTAGAAAATATCCTCTCACATCATACAAGTTAAAAAAATATTCTTTCCTTAATTTTTCAAAAAGGTCATAAAGTAACTCGTTTGGAAAATGATGGAAAAATTCCTTTAAAAAAAATTTGTATAAAAATTAAAACATGGGTAAAAATTTATTTGAACAAATGTTGATAATATTTTGAAATAAATTTTAAAAAACATGTATTTGGAAGATAAATGTGTCTTAGCAGATAATTACATATAAAAAACTTCAGATAATGATGAGATTGTAAAATTATCCTTTACCTTGTACTTTCCATTATTTGAGGGTGAGTCATCCTCTGGTATAATGTTTAAATCATGTTATTAAATTATACCAAGATTATATCTATATTTATGATATCATATATAATCCTATTATTTAATTTTCTTAATAATATTTTAGTATTTCCATTGTTTCGGGAGTAACTGCTTTGTTTCCCCATTTCTGTTTTGTCATGTAAGTCATGTTTGTTATGAATATGATGTATTTTATTCATATAAATAATGATATTGAGTTTATAATTATTATTTTTTCTCATCATATAAATTTTATAATAATTTTAATGGTTAACATGGAGAATGAATCTCACCGTGTCGTGGAGAAGGTTGGTCGTACGTACGCACGAGTGACAATATCATTCCCTTGATTGTAAAATGGTATGGAATTGGATGATATATTAATTATAAAGAATAATTATCATGTTATATTCCTGATTTATATCCATTATAATCATAATTTTACCCATCCAAATATAGTAGTGTCGAATAAAAAATTACACCATGATATGGAGATGGAAAGCCGTACGCACAAACACATGGTAATATTGTTACTCGTAGGATGAATAAAAGAAAGAATATGGTTATACCATAATAATAATAAAATATATGAATGTAGGTGATTCTGGATTTATTAATTTATTATAGAAGAAACATAGGAATTAGAAGTATAATAAGAAAATAACTTTGAAAGAGTTAATAAAACGATTACTTCTTCTTCAGGTACCTCCCTTTGATTTTCACAGAAGAACTCCTTAGGTTTTTTTCTACCCAAAGTATGGACTCTAGGATAGATTTAGGAGTGTTTATAGGATAAATGGGTAGGTTTTTTTAGAAATAAAGGTATTTATATATGTGAATAAACGATAAGAAAGGGTTCCCTTTTATAAGAGAGGGGAGGGACACTTTTGGAAAATCCAAAACTATTAATTTATTATAAATTTATTTTTAGTTTAAAATAGATCCAAAGTGAGTTATTTAGAGTCTAAGATGAGTATGGGTATAAATCATACCTACTAATTATTTGTAGACAAGTTTAGGTCATAATATTAACCATATCTTTTGGATTTAACCCTTAGTTAAACATTTTAACTCTTACCATGTTTACTTGTCTTTTTATAATATTGGGATAATATAGTTACTATAAAATGATAAAATAACCCAAATTGTATAATTTATGATATATTTAACAATATACTAGTTATTTGGATGAACCTTAGGTTTCTATGAATCTTATAACATTTAATAAAATATTATTTATTTTAAAGTATTATTTATGTCAATTTTGATACTATTTAATTTATTTATCTTTAAACAAATATCTAAACAACATGATAACTTCAAAATAATACTTCCAATATGTATTTAACATGTATATGTTATATATAAAATTCATTTATGTCATTAATTAAGTCAAATTATATTTATTTTAATATATTTAATATCATTTATTTGATATTTATATCAATAAAATAATTTCTACATCACTATTGTGTCTTCATTAATGGTAATTATTTAACCTATAAAAATTATAAATAAATTTATATGATTTAGGTAATTATTTTATATTTATAAATACTATTTATAATCGATGTTACCTCCTGGATATCTCTATATTAAAATTATTATACTTATTAGAAATTAGAGTGTGACATTTTTTCACATTGGGCCTTCGAGCTATGTAATGGGTATCCCTCTACCCAGTTAAAAGATGTCTTTTCTTTGCTTTAATAATAAAATGAGGCTTTAGCCACAACCTTAAAAAATATACTATTCATTTCAAATTCATGGACAAGGGTCCATTAAATGATTTGATTTATAAAAATAGGAGATAATGGTCTAATATATTCATCAAATATGATTTTTATAGGTGTTAGGGTAATTTTATAATATTATTTTTACCTTTAATTACCTGATTTACCCTTAATCGCAATAATAAAAAATTACTAAAGTTACAATTCATAATATCAAACAGAAATTAAAAGTAACCTATTAACATAATTTTATCCAACTTATTACAAATTTGGAATCCATTTTTCAAAATTTAAAACACATAAGTTCCAGCAATTAATTTAAAATTAACCCTCTTTGACAAAACAAGAAAATAGGTTTTTCAAAAGTAAAAACCATCAAAAGATCAACATGTGTTTATATCTAATTTTAAAGTAAAAATAATTCCAATAACCTAAATTGTATTAAATTATAAATAATTATTTATATTATAGTTTAAAACAAATTAAAAGGATAATTTATCAATAAAAATAAATTAGATGAAAAAGCTGTTTTAAATTAAAATGTAGTATTTTTTACTATTCATTTAAATATGAATATTATCAGAAAAACACCGAAACTTTGGACCAACTAAAGTTTTATTTCCCTATTATAAATAAGAAGTTCATTTTGTCAAATTTATTATATAAAAGTGTCAAATATTTTATTTAAAAAGGGTTCTCCATTAAAAGGTGGTAAAATTTCATTTTTTGAAAAATACTTATTTTATTCAAAAAATTTAATTTGTTCTTATATCATGTCTAGGAAACTTATGATATGAATATTAAAATTATATGGAATACATAAAATTCAAAATTTGGTTAATACTATTCATAATTTCTAATTTAACAGCTAGGTTATATATATAATATTAAATAATAATATTTTATTAATATATTGTTGTTCAATAAGACTGGGCCTTGCATGTAATGCAAGCTAACTCATTATTGTGTATAGCGTAAGCTTAACATGGTGTTGCATAAAAATCAACAAAAAAACAAAAATTAAATTTATTTAGAAATAAAAATATTGTAAAGTGTCGAGGTGTTACATTTATACTCTCTATATATAGTCACTCTCTATAAGAATTCTAGTTAATTATTACCCATTTTCAATATTGGGTGTAAATAGTCTTGATTATTTTGAATTTGTTTCACAAAAATGATGTTTATATTCATTATTTATGCAATATTCATCATTAAAAAATGGTTAATTTTATTTTAATAGATGTTAAATGATTGTTATAAAGGTATAATTTCATTCCATGGTATTTTTGGTTATAAACCATGAAAATGGAAATAGAGTTAATCATATTTATTTGATTCTTAACGAACAAAAGTTGTTTACTTAATTCACATGTTTAATAATAATGTTACAATTATAGAAAAAAAACTAGTATTTTATTATTTATATCATATATTACTATAAATTAAATTCCCATAGTCATTCACAATATAAATTTATAGCATTGTTTAAGTAGGTGGTTAAACCTACCCAAACAAGAACATACCATAATTAATGTATGATTATGAAGTTATTTAGTTATTATATTAGTAAAAAAAATAATAAATATCTTATTTAGTTTATATTAGTGTCATATATCACGATTTTAAGGAATTATAAGAAAAAACATAATATGAATAAAATATTTTCCTCTTAATATGCTTGTTTTAAATGATTGAATTAACAATGAATTTTTATTAATCTGATCGCTAATAGATTATATAATTTATCATAAAATAACCTTAATTATATCATTAAAATAATATTTATCCATTAAAAACATTCATATTATCATCTATGAAAGGAATTAATGAAAAATCAAGTTCATCATTCCATTGAGGCGGTAGTCCGCACATACGCGTGGACAGTGATTTCATTATCATATTATGAGAGAATGGATTAACATGTATTATCATTTAATAATATTAAATAAGATATAAATATCATAATTATATATTAAATTCACTATTTACTATCCAATATATTTTTTGAAGTAAAACAATCACGTTGCTTCATGGAGTTAGTATTCAACACAATACATGAATTATAGTTTCATTTTTTCTTAATAGAAAAGGGAAACTTGGTTAATGATTTTACCATCATTATAAAAAGATACCATTGTAACAAATATACTATTTTTATCGTTTAAATATTTTTTTAGTATAATTTTAGGAAGAATACGTTCACAAAAAGAATTATAAATGAGAATGAAGTTTTTGGATATTTATACCTACCTTATTGGATTATCTCTTTTGAAAAGAGGGATAATCGTTTTAGGGATGTATTTTGAGAAGAAAAAAACTATTAATTCTTGATAGTTTTTTTATTAGAGGTTTGGGTATATTTATTACAAAAATAAGTGTGTTTTTTATTTAGAATAAGTGAGGAGAGGAGGCCCCTTTTAATAGTGAAAAGTGATGACATTTTTGTAAATACAAAAATCTTTTCAATAAAGGGAAGTAAATATCAAAGAAATTAGCTCCAAAATTTAGAAACAATAGAGTGGGGAAGGGATGAGGTTTATAAATTAATCAAATTTATATTCCCACAATGTTTTAAACTTGTTTTTGGTCATTAACACTTTGTTAAGACCCTTTTAACCCTAATTTACTCTTACAGTTGTAACTAGTTTTTAGCTAAAGAATTTATCCTTTATGCCTAAAAATTAAATTATAGTTTTTAAAATATTTGGAACTAATTATTCTGAATTTGAAAGAAATTTAATAATATTAAACATATAAAAGTGATAAAAATTAATTTTAAAATAATAAATGTATAATGTATTAAAAATATTTCTTAAGAAAAATCTAACTTAAGTTCTAAAATATCAGATATAAGATTGTAGTCTAGAATAATTTTTTTAGATTTTTAATGTCCCTTATAAAATATTTTTTTATAAAAATTATTCTCATATTTTTAGGACATACTTATATACTAATAATGTCATTAAATTAAAATATTTGTAAAAACATTATATTTTACTATTAACCTTAAAATCAATATTTTCATAAAAATACCAAAAATTAATCTTAAGAAAATATTGAAATTATAATATAAAAAATGAAGTTAATTTTATAAAATAAAAATTATAAAAATTAATAATTTAAGTTTTAAATTAATATATGAGATATAATGAAAAATAGTTTTTATAAGAAAAAAGTTTTTTATAATATTTACCGTTCTCATTCATATTTCCTATCATTTACTAATAAATTTAGTTTTAACAAATTATTCATGTAAAAAATATTTTATCATCAATAATAAAAAGTTCTTTTAATTAGGAATTCATATCACATCAAAAGGAAATATTTAGGAAAATACATTTCTAAGCATAAAATGATTGTATTAGTAATTTTAACTATAACAATTGAATTTAATTCATAGTAAATATTTTTTTTATAAATATTTCATAAATTGATTACTCTTATTCATTCCAATTAATTCAATGAATAGTTTTTAATGATCATACATAAAAATTTATATATTATGTAAATATATTATAGTTTTTTTAAGTTCAGTGTTGCATGTAAATCAAGATATCAAACCCATTGACTTATTTAAAAGTAATAATAAATTTAAATCTTAGGGTGTTAGAAATTTCATAACCAATTTAATTCCAAGAAAGATATTTTTTAAATTGATGGTGAAGCATTGTTAATCCCTCTCTACTATCTTGAAGATTTATGGGTGTAAACAACACTATATTTGGATTTTTTTATCAATGATGGAGAGAAAGTGTACACTTATTTATAAATGGGAGGAGGTACAATTTTTTATTGGTGAATCTAAAGATATGGTTTTTACAAAATTGGGAGAAAAGTGAATGATAATTGATGGGATATCATCTGAGTTACCGAGAAACAAATTAATTATTATCTAGTGATGAAATTCTCCAAAAAAATTAACTTATCTGATAGTGTGGGTCCCAGAAATTTCTATTTGATAAAGGATATGATTTTATGACTCTTTCTAAGAAGTGTTGAAATTGAGGTGTTGGAGTTGACAATAATTCAAAAGGGGGAGAATTAAGAACCCATGGAATTTTATAATAAAGGTTTATTTATTATCAATCAATTTGTGAGTGATTTATTTTGAGTGTTATATTAGTTGTGGATTTAATTCATACATTCATAAAGATGATATTAATTGAGAAGAATGTCAAGTATTGGAGATAACTAAATTTTTATAAAGAATTAAATATTATATTTTCAAAATATTTATGTTTGTTATATGTTTTGAAAATGAAATATATATGTTATAAATATTAAAAAAATTAATCCCACACTATCAAATCAGTTTACCACTAGGGGTAGTGGCCAAGATAGAAAAAAACTGGTGATGTTGGCTTTGAAGGTGTTCATTGAAGGCATTCATGGGGTGGCACATGGAGCAAAAGTGTGGGGAAACATAGGAGAAATGTGTCATAGTGCAGGTTGGAGTGAATACATGTGGATGTAAATTAGTGAAGATACATGAGATTTGTTTATGGTGTCAATGAAGTTTCATAGGTAATTATGTATCATAAACATAAAGAAAAGTTATATGTGGGACTGACCCCACATGGGGTATTTTTTAGATTTAAAAAGGTATACACACACTAATAAAAATGGCTTTTCACCAGGTCATCTTCTCTATGTAGTGACCTTGGATTTGTACATGATCGTGCCTATACATACCATGATAAAATGCATGTAATTGCATAAGGTTTTCATACCACACATGAAAACAACTGATTTCATATGATTTGAAATATCAAGTAAATATCGTTGCATGATGGAAGATGAAAGGGGATAATTTTCATGTATCAATTATTAAATGTGAAGGAAATTATAAGAATTCAGTAGGTGAATGGTTAGTGTGCATAGTTTTTATACGATAAAAAAATGTGATGAAAGTTTATGGATGTGCAAGAATTATTAGAATGAATATGATGCATGCAATGAGAATGGGGTTTGTGAAATAGAGATTTTTTTTGTATCATTACATGGGGATGATTGGGTGATAATTATTTTTCTAAGAATCCAGTTCTTACCACATTAATTATTTCCTTTAAATATCCATCAAAAAGATTATTGAGGGCTAATCTTTATTTGATAAGAGATTTTCAGACGTGAACATTATTTTTATTTGGTTGATTCATGGTTACTATGGTTGTGTATAAATCATCTATTTATGAAGAATCATTTGGAGAATTAAAATAAGAATGATTTTTATAGGTGAATATTGATTCATGAAGTTTGTACATTTCAAAATAACCTATGTAGATTAATGTGAATGTAATTATATGAAACATCCATGCAGTTTATTACATTTTCCTGAAGACCATAACATATATTAAGTGGTATGGGAATAATAATTAAAAAGTTATTTGTGCAGTAAGTGAGATTCTATTACATGAATCAGATACATGAATAATTAGATATAAAGAGAAAGTAAGAGATCATATTTGAGAGTTTTAAAAAAGGTTGAATAAGATTTAAAGTACCTAAGAATTTGGTAAATTGATAAAGAACTAGATCATCAAAGATTTGAATATAGTGAGAAATTACAGTTTATATTATTTTATTCATCTCACGAAGAATATATTTTATAATTGAATACTTTCATTTCTATTGATCTAGAATAATTAAAATGTAACATATACATTAAATATTATAGTTACAAGAAATAGTAAAAGGGATCTTTTTTATTTTATTTTGATCTTTTTTCACGGGCATCTAGAATCTATTGTTCCAATAGGACTCTAGAAAATCATAGTGTGACTCTATACTATTTGAGAATTGTGTAAAGGTGTAACTATTTTTGATTATATTGGATATTATGTGATTGGGGTTTCCAACTAATCCTAATAAGGTGTGGTCTCTGACATTGAGGATGAACCTTGTAAAAAATATTATACCCATTTGTGATTCATTTTATATTCTATTAAAGTGATGTTGAGTAATCATATAAAAGTGGATTAGATTCTAATATGTCAATATAGGATGATATTAATAAAGGGAAAATAATAAAAAGGTACTATTCATTCAACCTCCCATTCTTAGTGATGTGACAACTTCATGTAAACTTCAGTAATAATTTTAGTTATCTTTAATTTTGGATAAATTATATGAAATTTATTTATTTATTTATTATATTTAATATTATGAATTGATATTATTCCATTGATTATGATTTTGGTTTTTATTTTCTTTTATTATCTTAAATTTTTTTCTCTAGAGGGAAATTCCTCCCATTTGAGTGTGGAAAACCCATGACTCTATTTATTAAACCCTGTCCTGTTCATGGTTGGATAAACGTGGAAATATCATCTATTAATGATCTAAAAATGAGTATTGGTGAATATGGTTCATTCTATAGTGGTATCAAAGAATATAATTGAGATTTAGGTTGGATTTTAGAGTGATGCACATGTTATATTTTTTAGGTTTAGGAAAACATAGAAAATATTTTCAAATTCATTATAGTTTATTCTTATAATCCAAAGACCCTAACATATGG
Source organism: Viscum album (assembly GCA_963277665.1). Lineage (NCBI taxonomy): Eukaryota > Viridiplantae > Streptophyta > Magnoliopsida > Santalales > Viscaceae > Viscum > Viscum album. The sequence goes on from OY728132.1 coordinate 499,545,593, forward strand.
TGTGGTGATAAATACATTCCTAATAAAGGATTAAGATTTTCTACTGATTTAATCATGTAATTTGAGAATTGATTTCAAGGTATAATTATGTTTGTACATTCACCATCTAATGGTTAGGTCATGATCTATACACACGATTTATTATGATAGGGGAAAAATTTTGGGTTTTGAAGCCATAAAATTTCAATAATATTTTCTAAATTTATCTCTCCATTATTATAAAAACACATCCATATTTATATATTCTTTTTAATGTGATAATATAGTGCATGTAAAATTTTATACATAGTCATGATTTGGGAAAAATTGGTTCAGTACCTATTTGAGTTCCCCACACAGTTGATCATGAATTTTATAAGTAATTTATCAAGGGAACCAATTAATATAGTCCTTCACTTGATACCATACTAAATATTGAGCTCATTATGGAATATATTATAGAGGATAAGACCACTCATGTTGGTGAAAGTTTTCTAGATGGGTTTGGGAACTGATTTGAGAGAGATGAGTGATATCATGTTATTTCATCTAATATTTAATCCCTCATTTATTGCATATTTTCTATTGTCTCCAAAAGTTTTTTATTTCTTATTATTTGATGCTTAGGCCCCTATTTATTTATTAATTTTATTCTTTATTGTGGTGATAGTTTCATTATGATAGTCATGCATATTTTTTTGCACATTTTTGACATTATTATTATGATCATTATTTCCCATTATATATTAGGTTTGAAAATTGTTAGGTTGAGGGATTATGGATGGGATATGAGAGATTATAATAAGTTTTTATTGGTTTTATATGTCTCATGATGGGATTTTTCCATGGTTATAAGGATTATGGTGGACAATAATCATCTGGACTATGAATATGAGTAGAATGACTTGAAGATGGTATTTTTTATTATTTTAACTGGAGTTACTTATTTATTTTTATGATGTATAGATTATATATATTATGTGATTTGTGACGTATTTATTTATTGACATATAGAAATAAATTTTTTATGTGAGTTTTTTTATTTTTCATGAGATATCAAGTAATGATCTTTTGAGGAATTTTCAATATGAGAATGAGTTTCCAGAGGGGGTATAATGATGATATAACTTCTTTAATTACTTCAAGTATAGATGATATATGATTTATATTTAGATCATTTTAGTGGGTATGGACTGAAATTTCTGTCCCACCGATGTGAACATAACAATTACTGACCATTTGAAAAGAAAATTTCAATGGGAATCTTGGGTGAAGGAATTTGGTAAAAAAATTAAATAAATGATAACATAACCATAAATTAGTTAGGTATAATATTATAAAATACCCTATTTGAAGGGTCATTCAATTTGGGTTTGAACATTATGGGTTCAAAACACTTTAATTTCATTATGATTTATAAAATAATAAGAAATGTGTAATTTATTTCTATCAGTGAATATAACGAGATATTTGTCTTGAATAAATATTTTATGTTGTTTCCATTATGAGGGATTAAATTTTGAGATAATATGTTTTGGACTCAATTAGAGTCAATTTCTAAATCAATTGGCTTTCAAGTGTTTTAGAATTCCATTTTTAATACATTGGGGAAACTGGGGCCCCATTCTCTATAGATTTTCATAATATGGATACCCAAAAGGCTATAAAGTTTAAAATATCAGACCCTTATGTAAGGTATTATGGTAAATATTTATTCTTATTATTTCACATTTTTTTATTGGTACTTTTATAAGTGAAATTATTATTATTAGACCATTGTTCTCTTGAAAATTATAATATATAAAAATGAAATAAAATTTAGTTATAAGACATTATGCGTCTATAAATACTATGTAGTAGTGAATGATAAAATGAGAATTGATGGTTTTGTCAAGATATGAGAATGATTTTTTTTCCAAATTAAGATATATTTATAAATTTATAATATAAAAATTCAAATTACGTTGATTTTAAATGTTTTCCCTACTCAATGTATCTTATAGGTGAAAGTTTTATAAGTTTCATAACTGGAGTTGATGAAAATAACTGATGGAAGTGTTTCTTGGTATAATAGATGTGGTAAAAGTAACAACCCTAAATTAATGATTGGGATATTTACAAAATTATGTAAGGGGGTTTGAATCATATTTATAGTTGATTACTGATATTCTATTTTATTATTTTATTTAACCATTGGTTTTAATGATGATGTTTTATATTATGTAAAGGAGAAACAAACTCTTAGTGACAGATTGAGTGATAAGCCATGTAAAAAATTGTTTTTGACACTTAATTCTTATTAAATAGATGATTAGTGATTTCTTTCACAATAATCCATACTCTAAATAATTTATGATGATGGGGTTAAAAGAAAATAATAAAAAAGTCAATGAGTCTATTTATGATTATTTTATTAATCATCATCATATAGAATTAAGGCATTCAATAATATTTTTTTATATAAGAATTGGTAAATTGAATCACTCTACCTAATTTCCTTTCTATATATATTTATTTTTTTTCCATATAGTGGATTAAAAAATTTATTTATAGGGAATCCCTTTAGGGTAAAATATATAAGTGTGTATGAGATTTTTGAGTTATTTTTATTGATAATTGAATTTAATATTGACCCATTATTGTGATAATATAGAATTTTAATTAGTATTTAGTTCACTCAAATATAATAATTAGTTATCATATGTTATTATTATAGAGGTTTCTTATGGATAACATAATGAGGTTATGTTAATGGACATTTTGGGGAATGATGTCCTTTTTACTCTTATATTGGTATGAAAGTTTAGTGAAATGTTAATATATCATCAGGCTTTGTGCGGATCTGTAAGATCGTAGATCTGGTTAGAGAAGTGGTTATCCTCTAGAGAGAATTTATTATTTATTCTTTATATCAATGGAAAATTAACCACTTTAATACTTCCCATGATGTGGCATGTATTGAGTTAGATTTAGAGGGGGGGATTCAATGTTCATAAGAAAACCTTTATGAATTTTGACCTTTTCAAACCATGTTGTAACAAAATATTTGTGGGTATATAACACATAGGTCATGTAAAGGTAAATTATTCCCTTTATTGAAGTAAAATATAGGAAAAAGGTGAATTAGAGAGCACTTCAAAGTTTAATTCTCTATTGAGGGTATATTACACTCATATATTTAAGTTGATTTTCTTTTCTATGTTGACGAAATTTGATGTTATGCTTGGGTTTATGGATAATTTAATTAAATGGATGTTTTGACATGTTTTTTTGTTTGTTTTTTTCTTCCATTAATTAGGGATTTATATTTTTTTAATGAATATATTTTAAGGGGATCTGAATGAGGGAATTTTGGTAGTTCTTTCACTTAAGGTTTGGAGGTTATAAGGATTTTTTTAGATTTTATAGGATAATTTTTGTAAAGGTGTATCTATTGTAGAAGCATTAAAAATTTCATACTTTTAGTTCATGTAATTTAAAATTCAATTTGGTATTTTCAAACATATGGAAAAGTGATAATTTTAACATGGTGAATGAATCTGGATAATTTATTTATAGTTCTATTGATATCTAAATATAATTTTTAGCTTTGGTTGGAAGTTTAAAATGAATCAGAAGGTCTTTGGTTTTAAATATACTAGTTATATTCATTTAATGAATTAATTAATTAACTGATGTAATAAGTTATTTTGGTTTTTAGAAGATCATGGATAAATTTCAATAAAGACCTCATAAATTTCATCAATGTTTCATTTATCACAACAAAATTTTTCATTTTAAAAAATATAAAATTTCATTTTTATTTAGTAATTTTTTTTCTATAAATAGATAAGTATGTATTATTATTACTGATTTTTATTACACTTTTTGAGGTGATGAGTTATGGTATTTTATAGTAAGAAAAGAATGATTTGGTGATCCCCTAAGGTGTGACTCTCCATGTGATTATGGGTTAATGGAATCAATAAGCTGTCCCACACCTATAGATCTGTAACCAAGTTGAATGTTAAATTTTGAATGAGTTTTGAGAAGGGGATTTTAACCCTTTTTAGCATTTAGAATGGATATTTTGGAGGTGTGGTGTAAGAGAAAAGTCTCATATTTTATTTTTATGTGTCAAATAATTTAACTTATTTATCAACCTATAGAAAGTCCCATTGGAAGCCCAGTGGGATCTCAATGGAAGCCTGGTGGTCTGATCAAGGTAGTATGGAACTACCCATACCACTGGGGACTATGTGGGATAATAGATTTGAAATTATAATTTTTCATATAATCTTGTTTATTGTAGGTTTGATTATAATCATATTGAAATAGATATGGAATGATAAAACCATGAGTTATTTGTGAAAATAAATAAGCACCAGATGTACTGACCACTAGATGAGAGTTTGGAATGTGATATATACTAGTCAAGGGATTGTAGTGTTATATGTGATTCATTTTAAAAGATTATATTTTTCTTTATCCAACTTCTAATTATTTTAAGTGGTGAATATGGTGGTTCTTATTTATGAAATATGTTTTTATATATAACTCCTCTTAAATATAAATGTTTTTTTAAATATTATGTATCATGATGAGTTTAGGTTGTCTGAGGTGTTAGTAGTGGAGAAATATTGATATTTATAAAAATAGATCTTGATTAAAAGCTAAAATTACAAAACATTAAAGTCTCTACATCGTGATGTAGGAAGTCACGTCTTAATTAGTTTCATGATCTTGGATCACACTGTGACAAAAATGAACCACTCCATGAGGACTAAAGTATAGAAAATGGTAAACTATTAGAATATAACGGTTTATCCTTACATACAGATACCCTAAAATGTAAAAGAGAGTGAATTAAAGAGGACATATTGTAATTAAGGGTTCCATGGTGTGATAGATGGTGTAAAGGTGGGGATGAAGGTATGGGGTCATGATATAGTGGACAATGCCACAATATGATATCCTAGGGCTGGGAAGGATCATAGAATGACCATAGGTTCATACTCTAAGCCTTTAGTAGGGTGGGAAATCATGGTGTGACCATAAGGTCCAAACCATAGGGGTGACCTACTTGGATCTCAAACCCTCTATATGGGGGTGGTTACACCATGATCCCAAGAAGCCACACTATAACCTGTCCTTAGAGAGGTTTCATCACAAGATGACCATTATGGTCACACCATGTCTATGTTACTAATTTTTTTTTATAAAATGGGGATATATGGAAATTCACACCTGGACCACTTTAACAAATCTTATGATTCTTCTTCATGCCTAATCAATATTGAAAAACTTTTAATCACTTCTATGTATTTCTAAGATCATCCACTCTCTCATCTTGTCTATTTAAAGTGTTTCAACACTATGATGGTTATCTCTTGGTATTCCTAACACCATAAATAACCTATATTTATTCTTATTATATGTTTTCTATGTTACCAATATAAAATACCTAATTTATTAGGTTTTGGGTCAGATTTTAGGTTTTTTTAGGATCTTGAATGAATTAGAGAGAGTTTATTGGAAACTGATATTATGTTTGAGATAATAATTCTTTACCATGGCATGATATTTATATGAAGTTGTATGTCATAAATTTTAGGGGATTGCATGAGTTATCCCAATAAGGTTCTTATTTTAGTATCAAAGTGATCAAGTGGATCTATATTGATGTATATGACCCCTTAGAGGAGAATTCTGGGTAAAATTTCTTGGAAATGGGGAAACCCATACTAGTTCTATGGATAGAGGTAAGGCTATCCACTAGGGTGATTTCGGTATAGAGTGAGTAATTCAGGATCCTCAAAGTCTTGACTGAAAAATTATTGTGGTATTCAGGTATGAATGAAAATTCCTAATTTTTTTGGTGCATGGTCATTGTTATGTGAGAAAACTTGAGGAGTTGATAAGGTAGAATCTGTAGGGATATCCCTATAGCGATTTTTTATTTAAATGTCTTGATGTTCCAATGTTGGTTATTATAATTATTTATTATTGTTCCTATGATATACCTTGTGTCATATTAAGACTAATGATTGTGAAATTTTCCCAAGTGAGGATAAGTGGGCCATTATATGATTGTGTGTGATTGTAGATGCATGGGCCAAAACTAAGTAAGAGGGTCAGGCCCTAATATGATGATGTGTGACTAATCCCATGTGAGAGAATGTGGTCAATGATTTTTGTGGAATATAACAACACAAAATTTTATAAATTAAATCCCCTTTTGAATGAGTAGATGCCTTATTAAGAAATTTAGTTACAGAAAAAATGCAATACTTTCCAATTTCGTAGTTTGCGCCATTATAAAATATAGCGTTTAAAATTTAAATTTTCATTAATAATCATAACTAATGACAATATATCCATTATACAATGACCATTAATATTTTTATATATTAAGGGTTATAATAATATCTAACTGTATATAAGGATGAATCAATTGCCTCGACTAGTAGGATCATACCTTATAAAGCCGGTTTATCAGAACCTCCAAGGGATATGACATCACCAGGATTTACCCATGACCTACCCCAATACAATATTCCACAACTAAATCTCAATAGAAAATTTTAATAGTATAAGTTCAATATTATCGAGATCACTAACCAAAATATGTTCACTTAACCATACTAAGAATGTATCACGATCACAAACCTTATCCATAGGGTGTATGCTGGTGTAATAATAGGTTATGTATATAGAGCCTATTTGTATGAATTTTTATATTTTATTTTTAATAAAATAATGATTATATTTATCCCTTTTTCATTATTACTTCATATATATATATATGTTCATTTAATGAGTTTGATAAAAATAATATTTTGATATGAAGAAAATTAAATTTTATTTTGGGGAGATCTATAGTTTCAATTAAAATAATATTTTTTGATAAATTTAATAAATTTTGAAATAACTAATATTTTAATTAAATATTCCAACTAAATGATATTTGATTAAATATAATTATAATATAATTTAATGATGCTCAATATAATTTTTATAAGGGTTAGGAAGTAGTTAGTGTCTTAAAAACAAGTTTTCCAATAAATAAAGTTTTTAATTTAAAATATATAATTTACCATATATAGAAAACTATTTTAATAATATAAATATTATTTTTGAAATAAATATACTGAAATTATCCAATGGTAAATGTTTTATTATTTTTTGATATAATATAATTTTTGAGTAAAAATTAATATAATATAAATATATGGTGTGTATTATAACATCATAATAGAAAAAAGTGATGTAATAAATACTATAAAGTTAATAAATGAACAAAAATAGATTTAACCTTTAAAAAAATGTTTATTTAAAGTTATTTTATTAATTTTAAAAACATTTAATGAATCTGGCCAGACCAATATTATTTAATATGGTTTTAAAAATAATTATTTATGAACATGACTCACTTCTATATCATCAATGATACTTTTTGAATGTGTTTATTTCTTGTCCTAATAAAATATTGAAATCTACATCTCTTTTGTTGAAACCAAGGTCAAAAACCATGGGAAGGTTTGTGTTTTTTATTATTTAATACTTAGAGTAAAAAACCTATGATTAGAAATTAATAAATAATTACCCTCTCTTTTTCTATAAATACATTCCATTGTAGCTATCCTCTTCATTAAAAACCCATTTATCATAAATTTTATCTATATTTACCTCTATATATCCCTCTTAAGGTGTTACTAAGATCATCATAATCACCTTTTAAGCTTTTATAAAAACCCACTCAATGTAAGGGATTCTCTCCCCTTTCTTTTTATTCAAGTACTTTATTTGTACTAAGCTGTTTGATTTACAATTTTTCATATTGTAATGCATGTTTATACATTCCTTTTCTATCTTGATGATTCCCAAGTAATTATATACCTACTTTCAATATCATTAAACCCTGCATTGAACCTTTATATACATCCATTATGTTTCCAAAATTATTCCATGATTTTCCATGCCAAAATTTTGTGCTTTAAATGTGTATCAAAATTTCCACTCAAGGATATTCATATAGATGAAACTATCCTTTACTGATTGGGGACTTTCATGTATGTAAAACATACTCCTCAATATTGGGATTAAATATGATTAAATGTGTTCTTATATTGCATGATCTATATTTCACACAAATGCATGTATATAATATGAATGTGATGGGTGGGACTGAAGTTATATAGACCTCCAATGAATTGGGTAATGTTTTTATCCCACACAATACTTTATATATTTCATAGGTGGGTATCCTAAGCATAGAATTTTATGATATATTTATGGTTATCCTTGAATCATGCTTATGAGGTCATGTTTTATATTATTTCCACATTCCTATGTTTCAATGATGCTATTCTCCCATATCAAGATTTAATGTTCATGTTTATGATTATCACACTTATATTTCACCTTGATATGCCTCTAATATTAATTTTACCATTATATTGTATGATTATTCACTTACTAGGATTTATAACTTATCCCTTTATTATGTAAGTCCCCAAGATATCCTATGAATTTTCAGAAGATCAATAGAATTCCTAGGGAATGTAATGATGTTTTAATTAATTTTATTGTATCCCTATTGAAATTTGTTGTCATATGCATATATTTACCCAAATAATCAAGGACTATCGATCTTTTATAATTTTAGTATGTGTATATTTATGTAACAAATCATGAATTAAAGTTTATGAAATATATGAGTAGTTATAGTTGGTATCAGAGAATGGTCTAGCCATTTTTAGGGATTAAAATTAGAAAACCTTATTGAAATATTTAGTGATAATACTAAACATAGGAAAACATCATTTTTTTAATTATAGAGTGAGTAGTTTACAAAAAACAAAATTCTTTTCTGGATACTACAAATAGATGTGGATCTGATACACCTATATCTAGGTTTAATAACTCTAAAAAGGGTGAATTGGGTATTAACTCAATCATTACTAGGTACATATAAAAGAGGTCTTACTAAACACCTGGGTTGACACTCCCATGTGATATGTTTTTCAAAATTCAAAATCTCTTTACAAACACAAAAATTTCTATGAAATTTTATGTTAGGAAATAGACCATGGATTACTTAAATTGAATCCTAGAAATTCATAGGTTAAATAATATATATCATTTATGAGTTATCCATTAAATGTTCATAGTTTTCATTTTATGTGTTTTGAAAATTCTCATTAATTATTTTCCTTTTATTTTAGTCAATGGATAAAAATAGGAGGAAACAAGTCAACAATAAGTGTGATGGACAATGTTATGACTTCCCAAATGAGTTGACTAACCCGATGGGAGTAGGAGTTAAGAGATTCATGAAAATATATACCCAATTAACTAAACTTTTGAATAAAAACATGAATCCTAGGGAAAAAACACATACACATAATAAAGAGAATGTTTCAAATAAGACCTTTATGTAATAAAGTCCTTAAACTTTAAGTGTATCTTTTGATCCCTTAACCACATAACAATAAATCAAATCAATTTAAATGATCTTATCCGTAATTAAATGCTACGAGATAGATAAGGACATGTTTAACTTTCAGTAAAGGTATGGATAAGTTGATAAATGTTGGTTATTGATCAAGAATACAAAGCCCAAAGAAGAAATCAAAGTTATGGAGTGGAATTTTTTTTTAAAAAAAATTTTCTTCAAACTCTCTGAATTAAGATAGAGAGTGAGTTTCTTGGCCTCATTAAAAAGGATATAGAATCTATCGATGCATATGAAGAAAATTTCAAAAGACTTTCACAATAATAATCTGGGTTTTTTATTTACCCCAAAATAAATTTTGAATTATTCTTCAATGGGATAAATTTAAATAGATGAAAATATTTTGTGTTTTGAGAATTTTATAGCTATAAAGAAATTGTATGATGTTATAAAAAAGTTGAAATGAATATTTGTGAATATAAAGGATCTCATGGGGTTGAATATAATAATTGATTAATGGATTTTAATTTTGGTAGAGTGAGGGAATAATATCACGAGGGTAAAGAATTCCAACACACCCCCTATAAAAAGCCTCAGAAGAATCATCCTAAAAATTACCTAAAAAGGAAAATAAATTATTTCGGTGTTGGAAGGCGGGGTACATAGCTAGTGAATTCTGATAGAAGAAACTCGACAATGTGATGGAATAAATGAATTATCCAATCAAACCTCAACCTTTTGTTCAATGCCATAACTTCTAGGAGGATGGAAACTATATGAACTAATGCACTATGCCATGGTTTGTCAAAGATAACCAATGAGGGTGATAAAATTCCATCAAAATTACTTTGGTTGATCCAAAAAATGAATTGGTGAAAGTCATTCTATTTATTAACTCATATAGAGTGAATGGACTATTTGTTTATGGTTTTATGAATTCTTTCATATAACACATGTTTAATAGAACTATTCAAACACCACCTTAAAATAATGAACTCAAGATATCAATGAAAATATTAAGTGAGGAAATTATTTCATCCCAAGTATATTACTTCTTCCCTATCAATATATGTGGGATGATTTTCCTAAAGAACGTTGTGATACTACATTTAGTGGAATTCGATTCCATTCTGAGTATGGATTAGATTTTCTTATATAGAGCCAACATTAACTATTGGGGGGAGGAAATTAAACTAAATATCATGAATCACCCTACAATTATATGTAATTCAAAGGATGAGGAGGGATCTCATTTGGAATTATTATCTTAAGAATAGATATTATTTCCTTATGAACAAGAGTATCTAGCAGAAATGATTGATATGAAGGAAAAGGTCATCCTTGATGTCATGAACATTGTAATAGAATATGATGATGTGTTTCCCAATGAATTTTATGATATTACTCCAAAATAAGAGGTTGAGTTATTAATAAAACTTATACTGAGAGATTTTCTAATATGAAAGACTCTATATATTATATCCATTGTTGAAATTTATAATTTGAAGAATAAACTATAGGGGAATTTGGATAAAGGTTTTAAAAACCAAAATGATTCATCCTGGGGTGTTCTAGTCCTCTTTTTAAATAAGAAGTATGGGTCTATGATCTTCTAAATTGATTATTGTGAATTCATGAAGATCATGATAAATAAAAAAGTATCCTCTACCTCATATTATTGGATTTTTATTCAGCTACATGGACCCCAATACTTCTATAAGGTGGATCTTTGGTCCAGATATTATCTAGTAACGGTGAATAAGGAGAATATCCACAATATTACTTTTCAAACAAGGTACAAGAACTACATGTTTGTAGTGATTACATTTGGACTCATTAATGCTTCAACTATCTTTATAAACTTAATGAATTGGGTTTTTTGGGATTAACTTGATAAATTTGTGGTAGTCTTTATCGAAGATGATTGAATATACTACAAAATAAAGGAGATTGACTCCCCTAAACCTTTTCCTTCCATAATATATGGGATAATAGAAATGTTTTTGGTTGATTCAACACATATTTTTCGTGTGCCTGAATCCCCCAAAATACCAATAATTTTCATAAAAAAATATTTTCCTCTAAAACTTCTATACTAATTTGAATTGTGAATTTGATTCTCAGAAAACTTATTTTATTTCTTTTCTAAACCACCAACCTTTATGTTATCAACCAGAGTATTTATTTTCTTTTCAATTTTATCGACACTAGTTGTATTGGAAACTTTTCTGAATCCAGATAAAACATTTTCAGTCTCAAGGTTCTTTGAGACTTCTGAGTTTCCAAATTTGTTGGTTTTCGATACATACATGAGTTTTCCATAATTATTATTCTCTAAAAACAGTTCATACTTATACTAAACCTTTAAAGGTAAATATTTTTGATCCAATATAGTTTTCTTAAAATGATAACTTTTACCAACTTCAGAGATAGAGTTTTTGATGTTTGTACATTTCTCTTTATCTTTAGAAAGTTTTTGTTGGACGAGTTCGACCTCTTCTTATTTTTCATTCAACTTCAAGTCAAGATTCTCATTTTGATTCTTTTCTTCTTTAAGTGATTTATTAAAATCATCAATTTATTTCTCTATCCTCACCTTTTTTTCAGAAAGACATTCTTGGTTTCATGTTGAGGAACATTCATCTTCCAACTTTTTTGTTTTACTTTTCAATCCTTCTTATTTTTCTCATACATTGTTTCAAATATTCTTTCAAATTCATTTAAATTTGAGTTTTTTCTTCATTAGAGACCCTAAATCCAAATTATTCATTATTAATTTTTTCAATAAAATTATTTTCACCAATATACTGAATAAAATGTTTTAGATTCAACTTCACTTTCTTCTTATTCTTCTTTAGAGAAGATACTTTCATTGCTCGAAGAGCTTTCCTCATTAACTATTACAATAATCGTTTTCTCTTCATCATCATCTTTAGAATCATCACTATCATCATAATTATCTATAATGATTCTCCTTTTGGATATGGATAACTTCTTATCTTTCCCCTTGGAACAATTTTTTTCTTTATCACCCTTTTTCTTCTAAGATCTTATTTGTCTTCTTTATTCTTCTTCTTCACTTTATTATTCATTAATTTACTCTCCATTAACTCTTTGAGAACAATTGGAAATAAAATTCCTATTAGATCCAAATATAAAACATTTTATGGTAAGTTTCCCTTTATACCTTCTTATACCTCTTTTAACTTTTTTAGAGAACAAGGATAAAATATTATTATAATTTTTACATACCTCATTTTTGGAATTCAAATCTCCCTCTTCTTATTCGTCAAGAGTATTCTTATATTTATTAGAATCCTTAAAAAAATTTCTCTATCAAATTTATTTTTTTCATTTAATATTATCCTACCTTCTCATTTCATAAGTAATGTGAGTACTATGCAAATCATATAGAGATATTTTTTCTTGATCTAGATCTTCCAATGAAGAAACTATGGAATCAAACTTGTCAGGAAGAATTCTCAAGATATTTTCAACAATAGTATAATCTTCTAAATTTTACCTAATACATACGATAGGGCTCACAATGTAATTTACCATGGTAAATAACTCATCAATAGATTCATTCTCACCAAACTTGAGGTCTTAATACTTAAATTTCAATATTTAAAACTTTCCCTTATTCACTTTTGTATTGCCTTCATAAATGTTATTCAGCTTATACTATATTCCTTTAGTAGTGACAAATTTTTTTAACCTCATAAAATCACTTTTATAAAGTGACGAGAGTAAATAATTATTATCAATTCTGTTATTCAAAAGATTTTCTATATCATTATTAGAGAGAGGATTATTCTAAATTTTGGAGGGAAACCTTCTGTAAAAGCTCTTGAGACATCATACACAAGAGAAATAAGATATGGAAGCATTATTCCTTTAATTATATGATAATTACAATCATTTAAGATTTTAATACCTTTACTATTTACATAATTCAGATTCTATATAATCGTCACTTCAAACATTTTGTAAAGAATGAGTAAAGGGAACCTTCACCTCTGATACCACTTGTAAGTGGCCAATCATGATATTTGTATCCCTGAGAGGGGGAGGGGGTAAATCAGTGATAATTTTTTTATGTTTCCTTACAATTGAAAAAAACTTCATCTTCTATTAAAGATTCTATTCCCTACAAAAAAAATTCAATCTCACATCCACATAAACATATGAATTTATACGGTTCACTATTTAATAATAATAACTACATCCTTGGTATGGTTTGGAGAAAATCCAATACCACCCAAGACACTATAAAACAATCATTAGATTAAAATGAGTAGGATATAACCTTTCATTCATGTAACACTTTGAAGACAATCCAAAAGTGAATGTATGCCCTCTTAGCACAAATAGGGTAATATAAAATTCGTGTAACAACTCATGTTACCTGTGCTTATTTTTTAATTCCACAAATGTATTCAATTGAAAAAACATATTCAATTTCTTACCCAGAATATGGTAAGAACTTATTATACTTGGTTAATGAAATCTTAAACTGATTTTCCCAGTCCATTTGTTACTATCCAATTACTCTGAGTACGATTCTCCCTTATACAAAAAATATGAAGTTGTTAGAATACAATAGAGACGAATCAACACCACATCAATTTGGAGTATGAAAAACTTTGTATGATTATTACAGTATCAAGAAGTCAATACAAAAAGATATAGCACTGGCTGAGTATGATTGATATAACTCAGAACTTTTTCCTTAATACGAAAATCCCAATATAGAAAACTCCAATCTAATTAATCTAGCATGATATGATGATCAACCGAATACGATTGATAAACTGAGTAAGGTAATCAACTGAATACAATAAACACTGAGTAAGATGATCAATTGAATAAAATGTTATGATCTTGTCTCTTCTCTTTCACTTCAATTTTTCAAAAACTTTTTCAACAAAAGACTCTATACATGAATATACTTATTTTCTATAAAAACAAACTCAAATATTCTCTCTATTCAGTGATGAATAGTACATTAGTCATTAGAAAATCACAATGTACTTTTTTCCTTTTATTGGTGACCCCTAAGATATTTTTTAGTAATTCCAAAATCTTTCCCGCTCACTTTAATTCACCCATATCTCAATTTCCCCTAAAATCTTAAGTGTATTTTTACTTCATCTACTCTTCTCAATTCTTCTTTAATATTATACAATGTTCACTTCTTCATCAAAATTTCATTTTCAATTGCTAGTCTGATGTCAATTCATGAGTTTGATTTTCAAAAGATGATTTCTTCAATACAAAGTTCTATATCAATTGAATATATAAATATATGAAGAAATAGATACCACTGTGAATGCTGAATACAATCATTATTTTGAATTCCAAGCTCCCACTTAACAGCACATTCAACAAACTCCTTTATCTCTACTCTTCGAACCAGTTCTACTTTTTCACCTCTTCTCTTGACCCACTTGAAATAAACATAATCTTCTTTATTTATTTATCTTTACACACTTGAAAATTCACATAATTAAAAAACCTATGCTTGTATCAGGACTTACTTCATGACATTAAATTCATTTGAGAATATCTTGAGCATAAACACACTTCAATTGTAAAGCATCATAACTTTCCATTCATTCAAACTTCTTTATTTTCTTCTCTTCCTGAGTATGATCTTTTCTGAGTACGATTAGCCCGTATAAGATCATCCCAAGTATGATTAACCTGGATATGATAGTTTCTAGGTACAATAATTCTAGATATGATCATTTTGAGTAAGATATTTTTCATCATTAGACTGAGTATGATTTATCTAGGGTACAATCTTCAACACCTTCTTTCTTTTCTTCCACCCGAATAAGATTATACTAGGTACTATTCCTTTTTGATCAACATAATATCTTTCTTCTCTTCCACCTGGATATGGTTAATCTAGGTATGATCAATCTAGGTCTAATTTCTTCAATAAAAACTTTTTCTATCTACTTAGATCCAATCATTTTGGCAGCATATCTTTCTTTTCAAAATACTATACCACTTAAAAATTCTTTCTCTTTTATCATAAACTTCAATCTCATGCCTTTGAATACGTTTTTGGATCATCTTCTATAGTTTTTGAATTACAATTGAAAGTATTTAAACTTTCCAATCCTCTAGAAAACTATTCTTCTTAGAATAGAATCTAACTGAGTCTTTTTCACTCTGTATTTATTTCACCAAGCTTGTATAATAAGTTGTCCAATTAACTTATGATTTATTAGAACTCAAATATCATCAAATAATCATCACATTTAATTAATCTTTGTCATGAAGACTCCAATAATTCATTAAAACCATCAATTTCTTCATTTCAAATTTGGATTGAATCTGATGGACATTTACTTATAGTAATATAAATTCTTAATGAGACCAATCCTTTCATTCTAGACTTAGTGGGAATCCAATTATGATAAATTCCTCACTACAATATTCTCCCATTAAAGACCCATGGTGAGTTAGATTCCTTTGAATATAATGATCAATACAATTTCTATCAATCATCTTTTACTTTCTTCAACATACTGATCAATTGAAAAAAATACAATCAAAACACACTTGGGACTAATATACACAATTGGTTCTAAAATTTAACTAAATCCATATATTTTCCATGATTCTTGTAACAAAAATACTATTGGTAAAATCCTAAAAGAATTTATTTATTGAATAAAAATACATAACTACCTTATACCATTTATTTACAATTAGGTCCTTCCTTGGTATAGTGGATTACCTTTAGAGGAGGGAATTGACTCAAGAGTTCCCAATTTCCCCATATCCAATGCATTGAACTATAAATCGATAATCAAGATAAAAATTATTTCTTTCCAAAGTACTCTTCTTTTTTACTAATAAATTAATTGATTTGTTCCCTTGTCTTCATCACATAAATCATATACCTATTCCATTGAGACACATTTATGGGTTTATCCTTTAACACTTCTTAGATGATATAAATTGATCCTTCTTATATCTATGGTATCCACCACTAATGATCTTAGAAAATTCAATCCTTATCTTATTTGGTGATTCCAAGAGTTGTTTAAGGTATAAATTGTTAATCATATTTGAGAAAATCGTATCAGGTATAACACAATTTATTTCACTTATATTATCATCCCACTTGGTTTCTCATTTTCACCACCTTGTCCTTTATGTTAAATATTTACATTATTACTCCAAGTTCCATACATTGACTAGAACCAAAAAACAGTCTGAGACACAATTATCACACTAAGAAGATCTTATAATAATTTATATAATGTCTAAATATAGTAATCACTACTGGAAATGTTGTTTTTCCCAACGGGTGTTTACCAACAGTTTGCTAAAACCATTGGGCTTGAAGGATTAAGAAAGCCTTTCCCAACGGTTCATTGAAACCGCTGGGAAAAGCCTCCCCTTTGCCAACGGTTTGAAGAAACCGTTGATAAAGGGGTGTGTTAATCACCTTTTTCCAACGGTTCTTTTGAACCGTTGGGAAAGGGTCACCCCTTTGCCAACGGTTTCCTCAAACCGTTGGCAAAGGGGTCCTTAGCATCTCTTTCCCAACGGTTCTTTAAAACCATTGGGAATTATTTCCCCCAAATCCAGCCGTGAGGCTGCTCTCCCCCATTCACACAGAACCTAATTTCATCCGCTCCACCGCTCTCCTCTCGCGAAATCCCCTATCTGAACAGGTGAAAACCATCTGAAATCAGGTATCTTTTCATTTATACACATATACTTCCTTATTTTTATTGTTATTTCTTTAGTATTTTAGTTTTAAGTTATCAATCCACCTCCAGCTCTCTGCTGCTCTCCAAATCCCCCATCTGAATAGGTGAAAACCCATTTGAATCATCTCAAATCAAGTAATTTTTTCTTTATACACATATGGTACCTTGTTTTTATTGTTATTGATCTAATATTTTAGTTTTAAGTTTGGATTTTGATTTGATTTCACCGTGTAAAATAGGGAAATGAATAAATATTTTGTTAATTAATTAGTTTCCCCTGGAATATCAGTTGTGTTATAATGTCCATGCTAAATAAAGGGTTAATGTAATAAAAGTCCTTGAATAAATAAATTGTGGAAGTTGGGGTATGTTGCCTCTATGAGAGGTTTTTTGTTGTGTTTCATTGTATGTTGTAGGCTATTTTATGGGGATTGAGGTGACCAGTTGGGCTTTGTGATATGTGGGGTTGTAATGTGATGGTTAGTGGGCATGGATGTGTCATGTGAAGTTGTATGATAGTGATGATGTGTGGTGGTGTTGTGTCGTGTGGAGGTGTTGTGTGGTGAAGTTGTGGTGTATAATGTGGTGAGGTGGTTTTGGTTGTGCGGTGGTTTGTGATGTGAAATATTTTTATTGTGATATGTGGTTGTTTTGGTGAGATGGTTGGTCGATGTAACATGGTGTCGATGGTTATTGTGAGATGGTGAGTTGTTGTGTGGTGGTTTTATTAGTTTCCTGGTTGTCTATGGAATAAATTATGCTGTTAAAACAAAAAAAACAAGATATTAAATAAATGAGATGGAATAGAAATGGATGTGTGGTAAATGGATTTAATTAATTTAACATTAAATGAATGGACAATGTAAGTGTGAACGAAGTGGCTTATAAATGAATGTGAGAAATGCTACGCGTCTTGTGTGGTGGTGGTGTGGTTTATGTGTTTTATGGTAGTAGTGAAGTGTGTGATTATGTAGTTAATGTGAACCCATAGGTTGAGTATTTTGTGCTATCTATATATCATGTATTTTTATGTTATTTCTACACATTCTAGGGGGGTGGTATGTCTAGGTGGTGGTGGTGGGGTTGTAGGGGAGGGGGGTGTGGGCTGTTTGGGAGGGTGGGCGGGGCTATCCAGGGGGGATACGGGGTGTCCAGGGGGGTACGGGGGTGGGCGGGCTGTCCACAAGGGTGGACGGGCTATCCACGGGGGTGGTCGGGCTGTCAAGGAGGGGTGGGCAGGCTGTCCAGGGGGGGTGGGTGGGCTGGACACGGGGGGTAGGTGTGTCCAGGGGGGTGGGCATGCTATCCAAGGGGGTGGGGGCTGTCCATAGGGAGAAGGGGTGTCGAGGGGGGTGGGTGGTCTGTCCAAGGGGGTGGTTGGGCTGTCTAGGGGGTAGGGGGTGTCCACGGGGGTGGGCGGGGCTGTCCAGGGGGTGTGGGTTGTCCTGGGGGTCTGGGTGGGGTGTCCTGGTGGGGGAGGGGTGTGTGGGGTGTCCAGGTAGGGTGGTATGTCTAGGTGGTGGTGGTGGGGTTGCAGGGAAGGGGGGTGTGGGCTGTTTGGGAGGGTGGGCGGGGCTATCCAGGGGGGGTACGAGGTGTCCAGGGGGGTACGGGGGTGGGCGGGCTGTTTACAAGGGTGGACGGGCTGTCCACGGGGGTGGCCGGGCTATCAAGGAGGGGTGGGCGGGCTGTCCAGGGGGGTGGGTGGGCTGGCCACATGGGGTAGGGGTGTCCAGGGGGGTGGGCGGTCTATCCAAGGGGGTGGGGGGCTGTCCATAGGGAGAAGGGGTGTCGAGGGGGGTGGGTGGGCTGTCCACGGGGGTGGTTGGGCTATCTAGGGGGTAGGGGGCGTCCACGGGGGTGGGTGGGTTGTCCACGGGGGTGGGCGGGGCTATCCACGGGGGTGGGAAAGGCTTTCCACGGGGGTGGGCGGGGCTGTCCAGGGGGTGTGGGCTGTCCTGGGGGTCTGGGTGGGGTGTCCTGGTGGGGGAGGGGTGTGTGGGGTGTCCAGGGGGGTTGGTATGTCTAGGTGGTGGTGGTGGGGTTGCAGGGGAGGGGGTGTGGGCTGTTTGGGAGGGTGGGCAGGGCTATCCTGGGGGGGTACGGGGTGTCCAGGGGGGTACGGGGGTGGGAGGGCTATCCACAAGGGTGGACGGGCTGTCCACGGGGGTGGCCGGGCTGTCAAGGAGGGGTGGGCGGGCTATCCAGGGGGGGTGGGTGGGCTGACCACATGGGGTAGGGGTGTCCAGGGGGGTGGGCGGGCTATCCAAGGGGGTGGGGGGGGGGGGGATGTCCATAGGGAGAAGGGGTGTCGAGGGGGGTGGGTGGGCTGTCCACGGGGGTGGTTGGGCTGTCTAGGGGGTAGGGGGGTGTCCACGGGGGTGGGTGGGTTGTCCACGGGGGTGGGCGGGGCTGTCCACGAGGGTACCCTACTAATATGGTTATGGGATGAGGCATGCTCTGATGTGATAACACATTAAGTTCTTGTTGGTTTTACATTTTTTCAATAACACATTAGTATGTTTTTTTCACATGTGTAGTTGATACCATGCTTATTTTCTTCCTTTATCGTTTACTTAAATGTATTTTCTATTAAAGTTCAATCCTATTGAATTGTTTATGACAAAATGACTTATATGAATTTTTTTACAGAATGGACAGAAGTTGGATGTATGAAACCGATCGTATCTCAAGCGATTTTCAAAACAATTTGGAGAGCTTTATAGATTTTGCATTTCACAATGCTTCAGATAGTGGTCGCATACACTGCCCATGTTCCAATTGTGTTGGTAGACCTTGGTTGAGTCATGAAGAAGTCAGCTACCACATAACCAAAAATGGTTTTCAAGCAAACTACTTTGTGTGGTATCACAATGGGGAGAGAATAAAATCTCAAATTGGTGATGATTGAAATGAAAGGACTGGAATGGTGAATTCGTTAGATGATCGGTTTCCGTTTATTCGTCATCATGAAAAAGAAAGTATTTCAACTCAAGAATACGTCGATATGAGGACAATTGATGCATCTAGTGAAAATGATGATATTGATAGGGTGAAAAAATTGAATGATGCTGCCACGACTCCAGTATATCGACAATGCGATAAAATGAAAAAGCTGGAATTTTTAATCCAATTGTTTCATGGAAAAACTATGTATGAGATTTCTAATACAGCAATCGATTACATTCTTACCCTCTTGAAGGATTTACTTCCAGATGATGCAGATATTCCCTCAAACCACTATATGACATGGAAGTTAGTTGAAGAACTTGGATTTTCCAGAAACAAAATTCATGCTTGCCCGAAAGATTGCAGTTTATTCTGGGAAGAAACCGCTGAACGAAATGAATGTATAAAATGTGGCACATCCCGTTGGAAGTCAAACTCTGATGGAACACCATCCCGCGTTCCACAGAAAGTAATGTGGCACTTTCCATTGATCCCCAGACTCCAGAATCTTTTTATGTCTGATGAAATATCAATAAAAATGAGATGGCATGATACCGAGAGAAAGAAGACTAATGATGAGTTGGTTCATCCTGCAGATGGATTTTCATGGCAGAGATTTGATGCTCGACATCCTGATTTTGCAGTTGACGTGCGTAATGTGAGGCTAGGTCTTTCATGCGACGGTTTTAATCCGTTTGGGCAGACGCTTACTTCGCACAGCACATGGCCAGTTTTTATACACATTTATAATCTTCCCCCATGGTTGTGTATGAAAAAATCTTTCACTTTCATGAGTATACTCATATCTGGTCCTTCTAATCCCGGCATTGATATTGATGTATACATGCAACCTTTAATAAAAGAGTTGAAACTTCTTTGGGATGTGGGTGTGCGCACATACGATGCATGTTCGAAAGACATATTTCAGATGCGTGCTGCGCTTATGTGGACGATCAATGATTTTCCGGCTTATGCAATGATGTCTGGATGGAGCACGAAGGGAAAACTATCATGTCCAGTTTTTATGAAGAATACACGATCCAGAAGACTGAAACATCATTGTAGTTTCAGTTTTATGGGACATCGACGATTTTTTCCAAAGGATCATCCATATAGAATGAATCGTCGAAGATTTGATAATACTATAGAGACTGATGATCCACCTCAGCGTATGTATGGAACTGATTTGCTTAATGAATTGAAAGATTTCAGTTTTTCGTTTAGGAAGGGTCAAATGAAATCTGGAAAGAGAAAGAATGTTTCCACAGAAACCTGTTACAATTGGAGGAAGAGGAGTATCTTTTTTGATTTGCCTTATTGGTCAACCAATTTGCTACGTCATTGCTTAGACGTAATGCATATTGAAAAGAATATATGTGAAATGTTGCTTTCAGTTCTTCTAAATGTCAAGGGGAAGACAAAAGATGATTTATGATCTCGACGTGACTTGGTGGATTGGGGAATCAGACCAGAATTGCATCATGTGCATATCAGTGAAAATAAATGGCAACTTCCATGTGCTTCTTATGTGATGACACCTACTGAAAAAAAAACAATTTTTGGAAGTATTAGAGACTATTAGAGTTCCTGATGGCTATTCAAGCAACATATCTAAACGGGTCAACAGAAGAGAGTTGAAGCTAAAATCTTTGAAGACTCATGATTATCACGTTCTACTGCATGAGTTGCTTCCAATAGCAATCTGTCATCTTTTGTCCAATAATGTAAGGGTGGGTGTTATTCGGTTGTGCCATTTGTTTAGAGATCTTTGTGCTAAGAAGTTGTCCAAGTCTTTCTTGCAAAAAAATGTTGACAGATGCCCCATTAATTTTGTGTGAGTTGGAGAAAATATTTCCCCCATCATTTTTCACAAGCATGCTGCATCTGACTGTCCATATTCCAACTGAAATACTTCTCGGAGGACCTATTTCTTTTCGTTGGATGTATCCAACTGAAATAAATATGTTCACATTAAAGTCTTATGTTCGAAACAAGAATCATCCAGAAGGTTCTATCGTGAACGGTTACTTAGCTCAAGAATGTATGGATTTCTGTTCAATGTATTTGTCTGATCTTACTACAAGAATGAACAGACCAATGAGAAATGAAGAAGAAAAATATAAGCAAATTGAACCCAGTTTTCCATCACTTCCTCAAACAGGAGGAATTCCTGGATCATATACATTGAAGACATTAAGCCTTGAAGAGCGGGAGATGGCACATCGCACAGTTTTGTTCAACTGTGATTTGTTCGATGACTATATCAGGTAACAAAATTGAATATGTATATCTTACATATATATCTGTTAAACTATTCATATTTTTTTATCTACAGGGAACATAAAACAATGATAAATATGAAGCATCGTTCTTTATCTTTGAGAAGGATAGAGACTTTGCATAGCAAAGAGTTTTCTACTTGGTTAAAATTGAATGTAAAAATATTACTGTTTAAATTAATTATTTCAATATTTACTTAAGTTTAACAGTCATTTATATTGCAGGTATTGAGTTTGTCTGCTGACTCTGTCTCTGAGGAAATAATAGCTTTGGATTTTGGTCCTAATACCGTGGTTCGTGACTGTAAATCAATTGTTATCAATGGGTACAGATTTATTGTCACTGAACGAGCCAAAAACATGAGAACACAACATGATGGTATTATGGTTACTTCCACAACAGATTGTTATTCCAGTGCATCAGATAGTAGACCGAGACTTGAAAATGTGGGTTATTATGGAGTCGTTGAAAAAATAATAATATTGGATTATTACTCTCATGGACGAGTCACAATGATGAAATGCCATTGATTTGATTTGATGACGAGACATGGAACATTTATTGATGATTGTGGATTTCGAGTAATTAATATGACCCGCACTCTTGCAACCGAAGAACCATATGTGTTGGCATCAATGGATAAACAAGTTTTTTATGTCAAAGATCAACTTCAACCTGAATTTGGTGTCATAGTTGAAGTAATTCCAAGACATATTTTTGATGATGCTGATGATGGAATTGACACTATCCCTATTACCATTGGAACCAATCCATTTATTTCTTTTGATGACTCCAATAGCTCAATTGTCAGAGTTGATTGTGAACTTGAAGTTGTGGTTGGAAATATATAGAATCATTCATCCATGTTCTCAATTCTTTTGGTTTACCTCGAGTTGGGTTGTTAAGGTTGGTAATATTCATATTTATTTAGTATTGATCACAAATATGTTTTAGATGACTTGACCGTTATGTGAATTTTCAATGTTTATTGGTTGCTGTTTTATTTGAATTGAATTTTCTAATTTGGAATTGAACTGTATTCAAACCAAATCAAACAATATTTCTAACTTGGTGAACATTACAACTTGTATGTTTTATTAAATTCATTCAAGCTCTTCTAAAACAATTGATAGCTAAATTACCAATAAATCCCCTCATTCCCTCATATATTTAGTTTTTTGGTTTACACATTAATTTTCTTTTTCTAATTAATTACATATTTGTTTTCAAATGCAGGAAATGTAGCCAATTGAAGAGAGACGGAGAAAAAAAATGGCGGAGAACAATCGTCGGATGGAGGAGATGGGCATTCCACCATTAGTGCCTACAGTGAGTACTTTATTTCAAATATATATATATATATATATATATATATATATATATTTACAGAATATATAATTTCATGTGATTAATTTTTTTTGTAAACTTTTTTGTAGGATCCACCATTACGTCGACAGTTATTCGACGAGGAGCCTAGTACTGGTCCTAGTACTCAGGCCGGTGGTACGAGGAGGGTTCGTACCAGAGGTGGACGTAGAGCTGCGTGTGCCCGACTAGACCCTGCCCCTCCCAATAACATTTCAGCCTTCCCACATTCTGATCCCGGTGTGTCGTTAGGGACACACAGGGTATTTAGGCCTCCCATGTTTTCGCTACCTTCTGCATCTTCTGCCCCATCATTTTCACATCCCATGATGATTCCCACTCCCCAGTCAGCATCAGGTCATACAGCTGTTCTATCTTCTTTTCCTTCTACTTCTGTCTCTCCGAGCTTTTATATTCCATCGTCTTCGACTCCTGTTCCACCAGAGGGTGTTCCATCAGGTTCTGTGGATCCGGCGCCACTCATTGATCAGACTAGCGCAGGTATATTTATAAAACCCTAACAAATTTTTATAGCAATATTTATTTTCATTATAACATGTTTTGATAAAATATTTGTTTTTCTTTCATGACAGATACATCTACTGATAGGAGGCGGGGGAGGGGCCGTACACGCATGCGTTCGGTGTGGAACCGTCGCACACAGGTTATGGTGGAATATAATGAAGACAATCAGATGGTTGAGAAAATAGGGCAGCAATGTTGGAGTTTTCTAGCGACGCTTGCCAAATACTCCGACATCATTCCCGTCAGCCCGCTGTCGTGGAGACATTTTCCACATGAGGTCAAAGATAGAGCTTGGGCAGAGATATGGGTAAAAAAATCTGTTGTATTTAATGCCATGAATTATTTTTGTATTTATATGAATTAATATTTTGATTTCAGCTTCGATTTAATTTTCCTGATAGTGAGGGTGCACGACTGGAACGTCTAAAGGATTTAGGCGAGCTTTGGAGAGCCTAAAAGCATGAGTTGTATATTGGTTGGCGTTCTAGAGTTGGCACTGAGTTAGAGGCGGTACCAGTCGTGGATGATTGTCTTATAGAGCAGTATTTTCAGATGATTACTCATTAGACGAGTACCTAGTTTAAGGTATGAATTACATTTGAGGTATTTAAATAATAAATTTCAAGTTTTGCATTAATATTATCCTTTGCATTATCGAATTTTATTTAGGAATCATCTGGAAAAATTAAAAAAAACATTGATGCAAAAAAATACCTCCATACACTAGGACGCACGATGATGCCGGATCATGAGAGGCAGCAGGTATGACAATTGTTTATAAGTTTTCTTTACGACTTACATTTTCTTTTGTTTCCTCAATTATTTAATCATTTTCTAAAGTTTTTATATAACTTTTGTTTTCAATGTCATTGTAGAGGCAAGTACAAAATATTGAAGGATGTGTGCCTCGAGCAAAACTATTTTGCTCGAGTAGACGAAAAAAGGATGGAAGTGCTGTCAACGAAGCGACTCATCAGCAGATTGTAAGTTTTAATCTGTTGATTTTATATTTTAATATCTATTTCGTAACTTAATAGTATATTTATATTTGTAACAGGATGCTTTAGAGGCCCTCGATGCCCAAGAAGCAGACAATTTTGGGCCATCTGATCACTTACATCAGGTGTTGGGAGAGGATCATTCTGGAAGAGTACGCTGCCGACCTAGGATAGCCCCGACGAGGTATTGGCCTGCCTTAGGTATGAGTTGTAGTGCCACCAAGCTGCAGCAAGTTAGGGCACATGCAGAACAGGCTAAGAAAAGGGCCACAGAGACGGAAGAACAGTCTGCTAGGGAAAACAGTGCATTTATGAAATTTATTGAAGTTCTACGTCCAACACTTCCAGCAGAGGCTAGCCCAGCGATTGATGAATACATGTCGTCGATACATTCTATATATGGTGCACCAGGTGGCAGTTCCAGTGGTGGTCAGGCCGATGTCTAGCTTGAAGATGATGATGGCGAGGAGTCTGATGCGGAAGAGGAGGGATATGAGGAGGGCGAAGGCGAGGAGGAAGGCGCTGTGGAGGTTGAGGACGATGAGGAGGACGATGACGAGGGTGATGATGATGATGATGATGATGGTGATGGTGATGTTGATGTGGGACATATTGATCCGTTACATTTTTGACTTATATTACTGAGATTTGATGTTTAATCTATTCTAGTTGTTGGTTTTATCTAGACTCGTAATATAGTATTGGAGTTGAGTTATTTTTATATATTGTCTGTTTTTATGGATGTTGATGTCTTTTAGTGGTTGTGTGTTTGTGAACTCCCTGGACAACCCCCCTCATTCTTGGACCCTGGACAACCCCCCCTCCCCCTTGGACTCCGAACACCACCCAAACACCCCGCGGATAGCCCCGCGGACAGCCCCCCGTACAGCCCCCAACCCTCCACCCTGGACCCCGGATAGCCCCCCGGACAGCCCCTCGGACAACCCCCCCACCCTCCCCCTTGGACCCCGGACAACCCCCCAAACACCCCCCGGACAGCCCCCTGAACAACCCCGGACAACCCCCTGAACAACCCCTGAACAACCCCTGAACAACCCCTGAACAACCCTCGGACAGCCCCCTGAACAACCCCGGACAACCCCCTGAAGAACCCCCAAACACCCCTCGGACAGACCCCGCACAGCCCCCCCACCCTCCTCCTTGGTCCCCGGACAGCCCCCCGGACACCCACCGGACAGCCCCCCCGGACAGCCCCCGCGGACAGCCCCCTGGACAGCCCCCCGTACAGCCCCCAACCCTCCACCCTAGACCCCGGATAGCCCCCTAGACAGCCCCCCGGACAACCCCCCCACCCTCCCCCTTGGACCCCGGACACCCCCCAAACACCCCCCGGACAGCCCCCTGAACAACCCCGGACAACCCCCTGAACAACCCCTGAACAACCCCTGAACAACCCCTGAACAACCCCTGAACAACCCCCTGAACAACCCCCGGACAGCCCCCTGAACAACCCTGGACAACCCCCTGAACAACCCCCAAACACCCCCTGGACAGACCCCGCACAGCCCCCCCACCCTCCTCCTTGGTCCCCGGACAGCCCCCCGGACACCGACCGGACAGCCCCCCCCGGACAGCCCCCCGGACAGCCCCTCCACCTTCCTTAATTTAATTAGCTCTGAAATGTTTCATAGCACGATCAACTAAAATCTAATCCATACTATATATGATATAAAAATATTCTATATGAATTTCCATAAGATTTTAAGTGAAAAAAAAAGTGAAATACGAAAAACTGACCAAACGCATTCGAAATGTGTTGGACGCCCGTTTTGGCCGTTTATGACACCAGAACTGCGTTGTCGGTCACCGTGGGCACACGGCACGTCCGATTGACGTGCCGTCTGCTCGACCACTTCATAAATCACTCACCCGTATTTGTTGTCAGATTTCAGGCCATTCTGAAATCGTTCGACCCGTTTGGACCACCCTCACGCGCGTTTACGAAGCACGCACATCACTTAAAACACGAATATTGAGCCGTACCGCAAAAACCGCACGTCCGATTGACGTTCCGTCTACGCGTACACGTCACGAATAATAATGAGAATGTTTCACGGTGGTTTCAGCTCAATCCAAGGTCGTACGCTATGAATTTGACCGTTTGACGCCCGTTTTGGCCGTTTATGACACCAGAACTGCGTTGTCGGTCACCGCGGGAACAGGGCACGTCCAATTGATGTGCCGTCTGCTTGAACACTTCAGAAATCACTCACTCGTATTTGTCGTCTGATTTGAGGCCATTCCGACTTTGTTTGGCCCGTTTGGACCCCCTCACGTGCGTTTACGAAGCGCGCACATCACTTAAAATACGAATATTGAGCCGTACCGCGCAAACCGCACGTCCGATTGACGTGCCGTCTGCGCGTACACGTTACGAATAATAATTAGAATGTTTCACGGTGGTTTCAGCTCAATATGAGCTCGTCCGCTATGAATTTGACCGTTGGACACCCGTTTTGGCCGTTTATGACACCAGAAATGCGTTGTTGGTCACCGCGAGCACATGGCATGTCCGATTGACGTGGCGTCTGCTCGACCACTTCATAAATCACTCTCCCGTATTTGTCGTCTGATTTCAGGCCATTCCGACTTCGTTCGGCCCGTTTGGACCCCCCTCACGCGCGTTTACGAAGCGCGCATCACTTAAAACACGAATATTGAGTCGTACCGTGCAAACTGCACATCTGATTG
Source organism: Viscum album (assembly GCA_963277665.1). Lineage (NCBI taxonomy): Eukaryota > Viridiplantae > Streptophyta > Magnoliopsida > Santalales > Viscaceae > Viscum > Viscum album. The sequence continues at coordinate 499,573,576 of OY728132.1, forward strand.
ACGTGCCGTCTGCGCGTACACATCACGAATAATAATTAAAATGTTTCACGGTGGTTTCAGCTCAATCTGAGGTCGTCCGCTATGAATTTGACCGTTTGATGCCCGTTTTGGTCGTTTATGACACCAGAACTGCGTTGTCGGTCACCGCGGGCACACGGCACGTCTGATTGACGTGCCGTCTGTTTGACCACTTCAGAAATCACTGTCCCGTATTTTTCGTCTGATTTCAGTCCATTCCGACTTCGTTCGGCCCATTTGGACCCCCCTCATGCGCGTTTACGAAGCGCGCACATCACTTAAAACATGAATATTGAGCCGTACCGCACAAACCGCACGTCCGATTGACGTTCCGTCTACGCGTACACATCACGAATAATAATTAGAATGTTTCACGGTGGTTTCAGGTCAATCCGAGGTCGTCGGCTATGAATTTGACCGTTTGACGCCCGTTTTGGCCGTTTATGACACCAGAACTGCGTTGTCGGTCACCGCGGGCACACGGCACGTCCGATTGATGTGCCGTCTACTCGACCACTTCATAAATCAGTCTCCTATATTTTTCGTCTGATTTCAGGCCATTCCGACTTCGTTCGGCCCGTTTGGACCCCCCTCACGCGTGTTTACGAAGCGCGCGCATCACTTAAAACACGAATATTGAGTTGTACCGCGCAAACCGCATGTCCGATTGACGTGACGTCTGCGCGTACGCGTCACGAATAATAATTAAAATGTTGCACGGTGGTTTCAGCTCAATCTGAGGTCGTCCGCTATGAATTTGACCGTTTGATGCCCGTTTTGGCCGTTTATGACACCAGAACTGCGTTGTCGGTCACCGCGGGAACACGACACGTCCGATTGATGTGCCGTCTACTTGACCACTTCATAAATCACTGTCCCGTATTTTTCGTCTGATTTCATTCCATTCCGACTTCGTTCGGCCCTTTTGGACCCCCCTCACGCGCGTTTACGAAGCGCGCGCATCACTTAAAACACGAATATTGAGTCGTACCGCGCAAACCGCACGTCCGATTGACGTGCCGTCTGCGCGTCCACGTAACGAATAATAATTAGAATTTTTCACGGTGGTTTCAGCTCAATCGGAGGTCGTCCACTATGAAATTGACCGTTTGACGCCCGTTTTGGCCGTTTATGACACCAGAACTGCGTTGTCGGTCACCGCGGGCACACGGCACTTCCGATTGACGTACCGTCTGCTCGACAACTTCATAAATCACTGTCCCATATTTTTCGTCTGATTTCAGTCCATTCCGACTTTGTTCGGCCCGTTTGGACCCCCCTCACGCGCGTTTACGAAGCGCACGCATCACTTAAAACACGAATATTGAGCCGTACCGCGCAAACCGCATATCCGATTGACGTGCCGTCTACGCGTACATGTCACGAATAATAATTAGAATGTTTCACAGTGGTTTCTGCTCAATATGAGGTCGTCCTCTATGAATTTGACCATTTGACGCCCGTTTTGGCCGTTTATGACACCAGAACTGCGTTGTCGGTCACTGTGGGCACACGGCACGTCCGATTGACGTGCCGTCTACTCGACCACTTCATTAATCACTCTCCCGTATTTGTCGTCTGATTTCAGGCCATTACGACTTCGTTCGGCCCATTTGGACCCCCCTCACGCGCGTTTACGAAGCGCGCGCATCACTTAAAACACGAATATTGAGTCGTACCGCGCAAACCGCACGTCCGATTGACGTGACGTATGCGCATACACGTCATGAATAATAATTAGAATGTTTCACGGTGGTTTCAGCTCAATCTGAGGTCATTCGCTATGAATTTGACCATTTGATGCCCGTTTTTGGCCGTTTATGACACCAGAACTGCGTTGTCGGTCACCGCAGGCACACGGCACGTCCGATTGACGTGACGTCTGCTCAACCACTTCAGAAATCACTGTCCCGTATTTGTCGTCTGATTTCAGTCCATTCCGACTTCGTTCGGCCCGTTTGGACCCCCCTCACGTGTGTTTACGAAGCGCGCGCATCACTTAAAACACGAATATTGAGCCGTACCGCGCAAACCGCACGTCCGATTGACGTGACGTCTATGCGTACACGTCAAGAATAATAATTAGAATGTTTCTAGGTGGTTTCAGCTCAATATGAGGTCGTATGCTATGAATTTGACCGTTGGACGCCCGTTTTGGCCGTTTATGACACCAGAACTGCGTTGTCGGTCACCGCGGGCACACGGCACGTCCGATTGATGTGCCGTTTGCTCTACCACTTCATAAATCACTCTCCCGTATTTTTCGTCTGATTTCAGGCCATTCCGACTTCGTTCGGCCCATTTGGACCCCCCTCACGCGCGTTTACGAAGCGCTCGCATCACTTAAAACACGAATATTGAGTCGTACCGCGCAAACCGCACGTCCGATTGACGTGTCGTCTGCGCGTACACGTCACGAATAATAACTAGAATGTTGCACGGTGGTTTCAGCTCAATCTTAGGTTGTCTGCTATGAATTTGACCGTTTGACGCCCGTTTTGGCCGTTTATGACACCCGAACTGCGTTGTCAGTCACCACGGGCACACGGCACGTCTGATTGACGTACCATTTGCTCAACCACATTAGAAATCATTGTCCCGTATTTTTCGTCTGATTTAAGTCCATTCCAACTTCGTTTGGCCCGTTTGGACCCCCCTCACGCGCGTTTACGAAGCACGCGCATCACTTAAAACACGAATATTGAGCCGTACCGCGCAAACCGAACGTCCGATTGACGTGCCGTCTACACGTACACGTCAAAAATAATAATTAAAATGTTGCACGGTGGTTTCAGCTCAATCTGGGGTCGTCCGCTATGAATTTGACCGTTTGACACCCGTTTTGGCCGTTTATGACACCAGAACTGCGTTGTCGGTCACCGCGGGCACACGGCACGTCCGATTGATGTGCCGTCTGCTCGATTACTTCGGAAATCACTGTCCCGTATTTTTCGTCTGATTTCAGTCCATTCTGACTTCGTTCAGCCCGTTTGGACCCCCCTCACGCGCGTTTACGAAGTGCGCGCATCACTTAAAACACAAATATTGAGTCGTACCGCGCAAACCGCACGTCTGATTGACGTGCCGTATGCGCGTACACGTCACGAATAATAATTAGAATGTTGCACGGTGGTTTCAGGTCAATCCGAGGTCGTCCACTATGAATTTGACCGTTTGACGCCCGTTTTGGCCGTTTATGACACCAGAACTGTGTTGTCGGTCACCGCGGGCACACGACACGTCCAATTGACGTGCCGTCTACTCGACCACTTCATAAATCACTCACCCGTATTTTTCGTCTGATTTCAGGCCATTCCGAAATCGTTCGGCCCATTTGGACCCCCCTCACGCGCGTTTAAGAAGCGCGCGCATCACTTAAAACACGAATATTGAGCCGTACCGCGCAAACCGCACGTTCGATTGACATGCCGGCTGCGCGTACATGTCACGAATAATAATTAGAATGTTGCACGGTGGTTTCAGCTCAACTTGAGGTCGTCCGCTATGAATTTGACCGTTTGACGCCCGTTTTGGCCGTTTATGACACCAGAACTGCGTTGTCGGTCACCACGGGCACACGGCACGTCCGATTGACGTGCCGTCTGCTCGATCACTTCATAAATCACTCACCCTTATTTTTCGTCTGATTTTAGGTCATTCCGACTTCGTTCGGCCTGTTTGGACCCCCCTCACGCGCGTTTATGAAGCGCGCACATCACTTAAAACACGAATATTGAGCCGTACCGCGCAAACTGCACGTCCGATTGACGTGCCGTCTGCGCGTACACGTCACGAATAATAATTAGAATGTTGCACGGTGGTTTCAGCTCAATCGGAGTTCGTACGCTATGAATTTGACCGTTGGACGCCCGTTTTGGCCGTTTATGACACCAGAACTGCGTTGTCCGTCACCGCGGGCACACGGCACGTCCGATTGACGTGCCGTCTGCTAGACCACTTCAGAAATCACTCACCCTTATTTTTCGTCTGATTTCAGGCCATTCCGACTTCGTTCGGCCCGTTTGGACCCCCCTCACGCGCGTTTACGAAGCGCGCGCATCTCTTAAAACACGAATATTGAGGCGTACCGCGCAAACCGCACGTCTGATTGGCGTGCCGTCTATGCGTACACATCACGAATAATAATTAGAATGTTGCACGGTGTTTTCAGGTCAATCCGAGGTCGTCCGCTATGAATTTGACCGTTGGACGCCCGTTTTGGCCGTTTATGACACCAGAACTGCGTTGTCGGTCACCGCGGGCACACGGCACGTCCGATTGACGTGCCGTCTGCTCGACCACTTCAGAAATCACTCACCCGTATTTGTCGTCTGATTTCAGGCCATTCTGACTTCGTTCGGCCCGTTTGGTCCCCCTCACGCGCATTTACGAAGCGCGCACATCACTTATAACATGAATATTGAGTCGTACCGCGCAAACCGCACGTCCGATTGGCGTGCCGTCTGCGCGTACACGTCACAAATAATAATTAGAATGTTTCACGGTGTTTTCAGGTCAATCCAAGGTCGTCCACTATGAATTTTACCATTTGACGCCCGTTTTGGCCGTTTATGACACCAGAACTGCGTTGTCGGTCACCGCGGGCACACGGCACATCCGATTGATGTGCCGTCTACTCGACCACTTCATAAATCACTCACCCGTATTTGTCGTCTGATTTCAGGCCATTCCAAAATCGTTCGTCCCGTTTGGACCCCCCTCACGCGCGTTTACGAAGCGCGCACATCACTTAAAACACAAATATTGAGCCGTACCGTGCAAACCGCACGTCCAATTGGCGTTCCGTCTACGTGTACACGTCACGAATAATAATGATAATGTTACACGGTGGTTTCAGCTCAATTCGAGGTCGTACGCTATGAATTTGACCATTTGACGCCCGTTTTGGCCGTTTATGACACCAGAACTGCGTTGTCAGTCACTGCGAGCACACGGCACGTCCGATTGACGTGTCGTCTACTCGACCACTTCATAAATCACTCACCTATATTTTTCGTCTGATTTCAGGCCATTCCGACTTCGTTCGGCCCGTTTGGACCCCCCTCACGCGCGTTTACGAAGCGCGCGCATCACTTAAAACACGAATATTGAGCCGTACCGCGCAAACCGCACATCCGATTGGCGTGCCGTCTGCGCGTACACGTCACAAATAATAATTATAATGTTTCACGGTGTTTTCAGGTCAATCCGAGGTCGTCCGCTATGAATTTGACCGTTTGACGCCCGTTTTGGCCGTTTATGACACCAGAACTGCGTTGTCGGTCACCGCGGGCACACGGCACGTCCGATTGACGTGCCGTCTGCTCAACCACTTCATAAATCACTCACCCGTATTTGTCTCTTGATTTCAGGCCATTCCGAAATCGTTCGGCCCATTTGGACCACCCTCACGCGCGTTTACGAAGCGCGCGCATCACTTAAAACACGAATATTGAGCCGTACCGCGCAAACCGCACGTCTGATTGATGTGCCGTCTGCGCGTACACATCACAAATAATAATGAGAATGTTTCACGGTGGTTTCAGCTCAATCCGAGGTCGTCCTCTATGAATTTGACCGTTTGACGCCCGTTTTGGCCGTTTATGACACCAGAACTGCGTTGTCGGTCACTGCGGGCACATGGCACGTCCAATTGACGTACCGTCTACTCGACCACTTCAGAAATCACTCACCCGTATTTGTCGTCTGATTTCAGGCCATTCCGATTTCGTTTGGCCCGTTTGGACCCCCCTCACACGCGTTTACGAAGCACGTGCATCACTTAAAATACGAATATTGAGCCGTACCGCGCAAACCGCACGTCCGATTGATGTGCCGTCTGCCCGTACATGTCAAGAATAATAATTAGAATGTTGCACGGTGGTTTCAGCTCAATCTGAGGTCGTCCGCTATGAATTTGACCGTTTGACGCCCGTTTTGGCCGTTTATGACACCAGAACTGCGTTGTCGGTCACCACGGGCACACGGCACGTCCGATTGACGTGCCGTCTGCTCGATCACTTCATAAATCACTCACCCATTTTTTTCGTCTGATTTTAGGTCATTCCGACTTCATTCGGCCCGTTTGGACCCCCCTCACGCGCGTTTACGAAGCGCGCACATCACTTAAAACACGAATATTGAGCCGTACCGCGCAAACCGCACGTCCGATTGACGTGCCGTCTGCGCGTACACGTCACGAATAATAATTAGAATGTTGCACGATGGTTTCAGCTCAATCCGGAGACGTGGTGTGGCCGGCACCACTCAAAGTGTCCGTCTTTTGTTTCAAAAGGACGTCATTTTAAGTGAAAAGCATCAACTGACATACGGAAAACCGACCAAACGCATTACGAATCTGTTGATAATTTATCCCAACAATCCATGGGTCATATGTGATGTGTACGAGCCAACTCGAGATGAATCTGAGTCGCGGTGTGGCCATGATAAGTCTAAGTGACTCTCTTTTGTTTAAAATGGACACCATTTTAAGTACATACGGAAAAATGACCAAACGGATTCAGTTTCCGTTGAAACTTTAGGAGAACGATCCATGGGTCTTATGTGACGTGTACAAATCATCCTCGCTTCAATCCGACATGCGGTGCGGCTGACACCACTCAAAGTGTCTGTCTTTTGTTTCAAAAGGACATCATTTTAAGTGAAAGGCATCAACTGACATACGGAAGAATGACCAAACGCATTCAGATTCTATTGATACTTTAGCACAACGATCCATGAGTCATATGTGACGTGTAAAAGTCAACCCCGTCTTAATCCGAGACGCGGTGTGGCCGACACCGCTCTAACTCTGTCTCTTTTGTTTAAAATGGACATGATTATAAATGAAAAGAACAACTGGCATATGTAAAACCGACCAAACGCATTCGTAATCTTTTGATAATTTATCACAACGATCCATGGGTCATATTTGACATGTACGAGCCAACCCGGGATGAATCTGAGTCGCGGTGTGGTCAGGATTAGTTTAAGTGTCACTCTTTTGTTTAAAATGGACAACATTTTAAGTACATACGGAAAACCGACCAAATGCATTCGGTTTCCATTTAAACTTTAGGAGAACGATCCATGGGTCATATGTGACGTGTACGAATCAACCCCGCCTCAATTGGAGACGCGGTGTGGTCGGCACCACTCATAGTGTCCGTCTTTTGTTTCAAAAGGACGTCATTTTAAGTGAAAAACATCAACTGGCATACGGAAAACCGACCAAACGTATTCGGATTGTGTCGATACTCTAGCACAACGATCCATGGGTCAAATGTGACGTGTACGAGTCAACCCCGCCTCAATCTGAGGTGCGGTGTGGCTGGTATCACTTCAGGTGTATGTATTTTGTTTAAAATGGACATCATTTGAGGTAAAAATATATGGTATAGAAAAAACCGATCAAATTATGAATTGAATTTCGGATTCCACATATAATTGTCATCTAAATTTTAAAATGAATTCTAAATGAATTATGTATGTTTATAATTATGTTATGAATTCTACTTTAATTATGGATGTGTATATTTTCAGGATGCATTATATGTGTTGGTTGGTTGGTTTTCATTATTTGTATGTGTTGGTTTGTTCTCTATATGTATGAATTATATGTGTTACAGGTACAATAATTGGATTGAGAAATTAATTGAAAACAAGGGCATAATAGGATTGAAAATTGAATTGAAAATGCCCAAAAACCAGACCTGCTGTGCAATTTGCACAGCAAATCCTATGCCAACGGTTTTCAAACCGTTGGCATAGGCTCTATGTAGCTGTTTTTACCAACGGTTCAAGGAACCGTTGGTAAAAACACCCTATCCCAACGGTTTCAAACCGTTGGGATATCCTGTTGTAAGGTTGTTTTTACCAACGGTTTGTAAACCGTTGGGAAAGAAAATTCTCTGATGATTTCCCAACGGGCCAAACCGTTGGGAAAGGCCTTTCCCAACGGTTTGGCAGAACCGTTGGGATAGGTTGATTTTTTCTAACCTATCCCAACGGTTCTCTGTAAACCGTTCGGAAAATCCTTTCCCAACGGCTTACTTCCCTACGGTTTGCTGAACCGTTGGTATAACATATACCAACGGTTCTGCATCCTTTCCCAACGGTTCTAAACCGTTGGGAAATGCTGGATTTCCAGTAGTGAATATTATTCTCATTATAATAATCCTTAGGATTAACCTTGTCTATTCATTATAATTATCTATCCAAATCCTTCATAATGGTAAAAAAAAGAAAATGTGAGTTATCTTAATCATATTACATAGGAGTGCCAAAGTTGGTGTACATTAGTGACTGATTTCATATACCTGATTATGCTCAATTCAAGCATGATGTTCCCTTTTCATAGTTATTACCCCCAAGTACATATGTTCTAGAACAATGTCCACTTATAGTATCCAAACACAGATGCATTTCTATGAAAATCACATAATCTCTACTTTACAATTTTTTTTTGATATTATTCTATACTTATAGTAAATGCCTATCATAGGGACATGTTCCCTATTCTATCATTCATTAAATCTAGTTCCTAAGGTTTCTAATAAACCTTCTCTGATACCAACTATAGCGACCCCAACCCCAATAGCCTAGAGCCGGTGCCTGCCAATAATATATTATTATAAGATGCAAGTAATCATATCCTAATGGACTAATTTGTTTTGTAGTCATGATAAAAAAGATACATACATGAGTTTTATAAAAAAAATTCAGTTATAATGAGCAATAAAATTGTATTATTACTTGAAAATAATCCTGAATTACCATAGTAGAATAAAATGAAATATTTTATTAAACAATGATCAAATAATTTATTTCAATGTAAATTCATGTGTAAAAAATATCGAATAAAATGATATTGTAAAGTAAACCCTTTAAAAGATCATAAAGCACATGAGCCTTAGCCCGGTTGGTAAGGACTCAGTAAGTGCATCTAAGCGACCAGGGATCAAATCCAGGCGGAGGCAGAATTCCTGAGTACTGTAGCAGAACTATAGCATCACTGTAGTAGGTACTGTAGCGGGAACTATAGCAGGCACTGTTTGGCACTGTAGTAGCTGGAAATTTTCCCCCGTTTGGGCCTTTAGGCCACCTATTTGGTCCCCGAGTCCTGTAAGGCCTTTGGGCCACCCCAGCCATTGGGTCAGTAAGGCCTTTGGGCCACCTCAAGGCATTCGGGCCACCTTAAGTGCAGAATAAAACTTGAAAACCTACAAGGAACAAGCTCTACAAGGAGGATGAGCAAAGAGTTTTCACCACAGCAGAAGCTAAACGGATTGCAAGAATGAGAGGGTATGGAACCTGCCTTTGGTATAAGACATTGCATGCACGGGAATTCCTAGCCGAACATCCATGTGAAGGTGGAGAGCTGATTTCACGATGAATATGCTGGGGAGGAGTAGTTCTAAGTAGTTAGTCTGGGTTGTATGTAATGTTTGAAGCCTACAGGAAATGTATTCTTCTAAGGCCTACGAGCCATGTAATTCTTATGCCTATTGGCCTTGTAAGGGTTACACCTCACCCCTTTAAAGGTGGATTATCAAAAATCAATAAAAAAATGAAGTCTTTCGGGCTATTGAAGCAAATATCATAGATTTGAAGTGATAACGAACTGGTGAATCGATTATATATATCAAATATAAATCCATGTAAAAAATTATGAATATGAAAATAGAAATTGAAAACTAATTACACACATAATCTTGTAATATTAATTATAATGATTCATTAATATAATCTTATGAAAGAGATTAGAGTTATGAAATTTTTTAACACTTGGTAAAATTTTAATTAAAACCCCAATAGATGGAATAATTAAAATAGAAACTTAAAAATACCATGTATAATTAATTATTATTATTATTAAATTTCAGTAAATAGTATATAAACCATATAAAATTAATGAGGTTCATAACATTTCAATATTCCTCAATGAAATGAAATGGAGATGACATCTCCTACCTTATGCTTCCTTTTTGTTGAACATGCTTTAAACTCTTGTATAACAACTTTAATCATGCTAATAACTTATTATAGAACAATAATAATATTTATTATATAATATGTTATCATTTAACAACATATTATTACTTTTTTTAATAATATTTCATTATTTTCATCATTCCAGGTGTCAAATGCCTTGTTATTCAAGTATGTTTTGACTTTTTATTTTTTTTCTCTTACTTAGGTCATGATTTATTAATCTTAAGAATGTAAAACAGAATTTAAATATCTTATATATTCATTATATATGTATTTACAGTGATATATAAAATGTAGTGATTGGAAATTAAATACATCGTTCATTGAGATGGTAGGCCGTACGTATGCAAGAACGCTGTTTCCATTTTCTTTTTATATTAAAAGAATAAAAAAGAAATGATATATATTATCATTATAGAATATTTATTTTAAATATATGTCACATATTTGTATAAAACCATCCTAAATACAAACCATGTAATGTGTGAATGAATCACATCGCTTCATGAGGCGGTAGTCCACCGTACACAAGAGCGACAATATCATATTCCCTCAAAATGGAATGAATAACAGTACGTGTGATATAATAATAAAAAATCATAATAAAATCATAAATATATTATATATGATATATAAATTATAAATCAATCATTATTCCCAACCATGAAAGGTGGTAATGGAAAAATGAATGACATTATTCTGGGAGGTGGTAGATCAATGTGCATATGAATGATCATTTCGTAACCCATTTTATGAAAGTGTGTGAATTTGGAGGTCATAAATTTAACATAATTTTTTTTAGTATATATAAGTTATTGATTTTACTATATAATAATCGTATAATAATAATTGTAGGAGGTGTAGAAGGTAATGAAATAAAAATGATTTTAGAAGAACATTACCTCTTCTTTGGGTATCCTCTTTAGGTTTACACTAATGAATTCCAATGATAAATTTATAACAAAGATAAGTATTATAAGATAAGGGTATGGAGTTTTGGGATTTATTTTCATAGTTATTTTATGATCCAAAGTGGTTTCAAGTTGTGAAGAAGTGGGGATATGTAAAGGCCATTTATAAGCAGGGTGAGTTGAATAATTTTAATTTTGTTGAAAGACTGAATTCCATCCACATTTATTTCATGGACCAGGACCACATAATTCTAAATTATATATTATTGAAGTTATGAGGTATAAATATGGTCATGAAATGTCTTTTGGACAATTTTTTGGTCAGTTCACACTTTAAACTCTAAGATTAGTTACTAAGTAAACTCGTTCATACTTTAATCAATGTAAATAATATTAACAGTTTTCACTAATAACTTTAGCCCAAAATTAAGTTAAACTTATTAAAAATTATAAATTAAATTAATTTCATTTATTTATTCATTTTTTACAAATTAATAACACCAAATTTGAAAAAAAAATAAATTTTAATAATCTCGTAGATGTGGTGAGAAATTGATTTTTTAAAGTAAAAATGTTCAAACGTTTATAATGTTTTTATATAAAAATTAAATATGAAAATGATTACAATTGCCTAAATTGGATTAAAATATTGATAATATAACTATTTTTTATTTAAATTCATTTTAAAATATAATTTAACATTTTAAATTATTTAGAAAAAATATCATTTCTCAATTAAAATTTAGTATTGTTCATTATATATAAAAAATGATACTTCTTAGAAAAATAAAATAAAATATCCCTAAGATAATATTTAAATTAAAAATTAAAAAATTAAGTTTATTTTTTCAAAAAAAATTTATAAAAGAAACTCATTATTTCACACAACACAAGATAAATCAGACCTATATGATTTTTAAGATATAGAAAAGATTAAATTTATTTAAAATAGTAAATATATCATAGAGTCTCTAAATTTTATATTCCTCTCTATGATTGGTGTTGCGTGTCTTACATGATATCAGGAATTATGCTCATATATTAAAATTTTGGGGTGTTATAGAGAAGATATTTTTTTTCATTGAGATGTAATGAAAAGAAAAAGGTTGTTATGAAATTTTATCATCTCTTAGGAGATTCAGATGGAAATTATTTTCCTCAATAAAAATGAACACATATGGAGAGAAAATTCATGAGTCTCATACAAAATAAAAATTAAAATGTTTCTACGTATGAAGAAAAATTTATAAGGTTACCAAATAATGATGCAGACTATATATGTAATCAAAATAGAATGATTCACTATTTGATTTAGGGTGTTAAGTTAATATTTTGAAGGGAAATGGTCTTCTAAAATTTCACTTCAATTGAGGACATATTATCATGTTATATAAATATAGAGAAATTATTCTCCATGTCTTATGAATTTTAAGGAAATATATCGATCAATAGGACAAGAGATAAACAATGGACAAGGGGAATAAGGGAATGAAGGATTTTCTCAAATGTGATAATTGTGGAATGAAACAAACTGGTACTTGAATGAGGGGAATGTGAGTTTGATTTAAGTGTGGGGAGAAAGGTAATAAAACACATGAATTCAATGGTAAGAAAGAAAAGTAAAATATTTAGTGTTTCAACTGTATGGATATGGGGTACTACACAAACTAATTCCTCAAGTGTCAAATAAATACACCTCATAAGAATATAAGGGATCACATTCAAGTTTATGATTTTAGTATAACATAAGTGGAATACGGTACTTGTGTATTTGGATTAAAGAATTATATTTTAGAGTTATTTTATCAATGATATTCTTTTTATAATAATCATGAAATGTATAAGGGTTTTATTAATTTCCGGTTGAATATTTATCTTCATCTAATATTATCTTTTGAGGTATAGATACAATCATGGGTTTATGAGTTTATGTATTTTCATATGTTCAATGTATTGAACACCCATTTTGAGGGTTTATGTGATAGATTTTTATCAAGAACACACACATTTTGGGAGGTATTTATGGAAATACAATACAATATTTTGGTATATGTTTTAGTAAAAATATTATTTATTGAAATTTTTTTACCTTTTTTGGAAACAATATTAAAGAAATTGATAAAATTTATGGTAAATCTGATCATTTATGTTAAGGTAATAATATTCAATTATTATTATTTTATTTCACAGAAAAATATAAAATATAGAAACCCATCTTGTTAAAATGTGATTGGACGACAAATCCTATTTTTGATTATATTAATAATTTGTTTGATAACTTTATAAGAATTATATTAAATTTTTTTTATAAGAAGGATAATCCCCATACTTGGTGATAACCTATAATATATGAAAAGGGAATGGGGCTTGAACATATAACTGAATGGCGACAAGGGTGTAACACCTACAACTAGCCTACATGATGTTCTGGTTTATATGTAATTTTTTTACATAAATTATTTGATGGTGAAATACTTTTGTAATAGATTAAGTTTGACTTTTGGTGTTACTATTGAGGTTTTGAGATTAGTGTAAAATATTGGACTAAACCATTTTGTTTTGGAAAATATTTAGAGATATAAAAAGGACATAAATTACTTTTTAGAGCATATGATTCATTAAAATTTAATTTAGTAATTTAGGTGTGAAAAATTTCATCTTGGATATTCCTTTATTGGAGTAAAAAATGAATTTGAATTTGATTCAAGAATAACCAAATGATGAAATTGGAATTATATTTTTGGGTGTTCTCTGTCATGAAAATAAAATAATCACTCAAATATAAGAAAAGGATCTTAAAACTAAAATGTTATCCAATTATATTCATCTCATATGAATCAATGGTTTTTAACTCATTATAAATCTAGGGTTTTATGGTCATTAAAATTCACTTGATCATTAAATTTATTATGAACAATGACCTCTATCAATCTACATAATTATTTACACTTTTAATCAATGTTTATCGTTTCAATTCTGAGCAATGTTATACTACTTGGAAATATTAATATGTGTTATTATAGATGACAAGAATATATTCCTTTCCCTATTTTTTGTAGAGGGTTTCTTAACCATTTTTATGATGTGGAATTTCTAAAAAGGTATTTTCATGTGATAAACCCTTCATTTCCAAGAACATTATAAAATTAAAAGGACATAATTTATTGAAGGTGTAAAGAATGAAACACACATGGATTTTAAAAAAATAAAATTTTATTTGATAGAAAATGTGAAACAAAACACTGATATTAAAAAACACACAAAATATATTTCTTTAAATTTAATCTCTTTGATAGACTACAATACACACAACCCAGATTCCAAATAAACTACATACTATTATAACGTAGACATTAAATTTGATCATATGAATAATATTAAAAATAACAATGAAAAGTATATATTTTAAAAATATTTAATGTAAATTTAGTGGTTATCAATTTATTAAAAATAAAAATAAATAATATTATAGAAAAAAAATGTTTCTATAAAAAACAATATATTTTTTAAAAGCTGTTTGTAAATTTTTCACACAGTTTGAAATTAAATTTTAAAATAGTTATAAAATAATTTTTAAAAAATTAACTTTATTTTTTTAAATAATAATTTCGAAATTATCTTATTGTGAGTTTTTTTAATTTTATGAAAAGATTTATTTTTTGATATATAGTGAAACATAAAGATTTTTATTGAAAATGACCTTTTTGTTTAGGGATTTTACAAGTTCAATATTGTTTAATTTTTTTAAAAATTTTCTTTTAAATTTAAATTAATTCAATTATATTATTATTAATTAGATTTAGGTCATTGGAATCCGTTTCTTGTTGAATTTTGAAATAAAAAAATGTTATACTTTTGAATATTTTTTATCTCAAAAACTATTTTTCATCCCGAATGCTGGTTTAATTTTAAATTAAATTATACAAAATTTCTAAATTAAATTTATAAAAAAGATTTCGAATTTGGAATCATAATAAATAATATTATTTATTAAGGTTTACTTAAATTTTGGTCACAATGAATAGTGAAACAATAAATATTAATCATCATGGTTATGGTTAAAAGAGGCTTACTCGGGAGGGGGGGGGGTAGACTAAAATGATAAGGGTTACAATGAACTTAAAACTTATCTAATTCCTATTTTATGACCATATTGTGACTATTTATCATCTATGTTTTGATAATGAACAATTTTTGGGCCTTTTGGTGTCACATCCCGACCATTGAAATTTAAATTATTTTAATTAATTAATTATTTTTCAGTCTCACTTTAGAGTTTTGATAGTTGGTGAGTTAATTTTTGTAATTTTTGGAATCCTTTTTTCTATTGCACGATTGACATGTACAATTATTATTAATCGTGTGGTGCCCATGCGGGTTCCGAGGTAGAGCAGTGGTATGGCACAAGACTTCTCAAACCATGTGGCTAGCTTGTGCAGGTGCCCAAGTGAATTAGTGGTATGGTGCATGACTTCTCAAACCGTGCGGCCTACCCGTGCATGTGACCCTTCTATCTAGTAGGACGTGCAGGGTTGGTGCAGTGTCTAGAAGATTGTGTGGACAAACCGTTAATCCTTCCCTATGTTTAAAAATAATAAAATTAAATGAAAACCAAGAAAAATAAAACAAAATAAGATAAAAAAATAAAATTAAAAGAATGCTTAATAATAATAAGGATAATATTATATGATGATGTTTATTATTATTAAGAAATATTATTATTATTATTAAGAATTAATAATAATAATAATAATAATTACAATTAATATTAAAACTTATTATTATTATTATTATAATTAAATTTAGTTTTTATTTAGGTTTTCTTTATTTTATTTTTCTTTTATTTCATTTTCTCTTCTACTCCCCTTTCCCTCCCCTCTCTCTAGTGATACCTCTCCACCTCTCCTCTATGCGGGATGACACCACTTCCCCCTTTCCCCTTCCCTGCTCGCACGACCCCCATTTGAGATCCCTACCTCCAGCGACCCTACCTCCCTCGCACGACCTATATCCCCCCTTCTCCCTATTCGCACGCGATCTGCCTCATCCAGAACCTGATGGCATGCCTCCTCTATAAAGAGTTTCCCTCTCCCTCTGGTGAGAATTTCTTCTACTGGTTTTGTGTGTAGTTCCCTCCAGAAAGTTTCCTCTTCATTCCCTTTCCCTATTTTGTAGTTTTGTTTGATTTCACTGAGTGTGTAGGGTTTTTCCAAACCCTAACTCATTTGAGGGTTTTTATTTTCGTTGATTCTTGGCAATTAGGTTTTGTTAGCGACATTGAGGATTTCCCTTGCTGTGATTGAAGAAGGCAATGGGTTTCACCATGCATTTAGGGTAATGATTCTTTGATTTTTCCATTTTGGATTAATTTTAATTAAGGATTTTGTGGTTTTTGAGTTGATGATAAATTTTATAGTGTGCATTGGGTCTCATTTTCATGGTTTTGAGCTTCAGGTATCAAGAATTCCTATATGTACATGCATAGTTAAGGCATATATATAGTCCCTCTTTGTACATATTCCCTCATGGTTTAGGGAATATGTGAAATGTAGGTAGGGGTGTATATATATATATAAATGTATGTGCGTGTATGCACTAAGGGTCGGTTTGAGTGGTCATAAAAAAAGTGAGATGTTTGATGTAGGTTCCTTTTTTTCTAACCCTTTAATTTTAATTCCATAATTTCTTGGTTGTTTTAAAAACATGTTTTAAATTTATGTATTGTTTTTAAAATCCATTCAATCTGATTATGCCTCTTATAAATGGTTCTGTATTTGTTTTACATAATTTATTTAAATTTTAAAGGTGTTCTTTTCTTGTTGATATATGTTGTTGACCATTGTTTTGGAAAATGTAATACATTTTCAGTGCTCAATCGATCCTAAGTTATATTTATTCAAATAGGGGATTCTTAAATGGTTTTGAGAGTGCGGTAATAATTTATAAAGGTATTTAGTGTGTATAAAAGAGCTAGGCAAGTGTACTTGAATGAATATGGGTTAGTGCATTATTTAAAAAAAACAAAATTTCATGTTTTGGTTAGTTTGAAAAAATCCATGGGTTTTGGTATGAATTTTTGGTCAAGTGGTAATTTTCCTTTTCTAAATGGTTTGATTTGTTTTAATCAGGTTTTATATATTGATTTTAAATGTGTGGTTCCTTGGTTTTGAAATTGAAATTTAAGAAGATTTTGGAACTTAAAGATGTTGAGCATTAATGTTTTCTAATTGATAATGTTCTTTGTAAATTAATGGGATTCATTTAGAACTTTGATAATGATTTGAAAAATTGGAAAACCCGTCTTGTGGCATTCCCCCTAGTTTGAGAAATGTGATGCAAGTGTTAATGTGTGATTTTCAATATGTTCTTAGTGTAGAGGCTTGTACAATGTTGTCTGTATTAAAAAGTGAAATGTGATGAATGAGTGCGATTGGTGGTGGGATGTTGAATGGGTTTTGGATAAAGAATGTGATTTTTTCATACGTTCTTTCTTGATAAAACCTTCCCACCATTTGAAATAGAGCACATGGGTAACCTCGAGTACCTAGGTGGGTAGACTAGGAATAGTATTTTAGATGATAAAAAGTGGTTCGTCCCGGTTTACTCTAAAAGGATTAAGGATTAAATCACTAACTAAATGATTATGATGATTGGATGCCACTAGGTTATAATGGTGCCCCTACTAGTGGCTCATGTCCAAGAATGATGATAGTCATTATTTCTAATCCAATTTTCACTAAGGTACGAGGATCCTAGGTCCCCAACTAACACTAGATTCTTAGGGATTTCACATGGTTTTTGTGCTATGATTTAAATTTCAGTTATTTCATACTTGATGTCGCATTTGTGAAAACCCATATTTTAATATAAACTGATTTATTTTCATTCAGAAATGTTAATGCATTCTTAGGAACTATTTTGAAAATGCAATGGTATAATTTTTTTTTCTAAATATGTAAACATGTGACTTCAATTTGAAAATATTGAAAAATAATATTTTATTATGTATTGTTTTCAAACTATCATGTTTGGGTTTCTTTTTAAAGATAAGGGATTAGGTTGTTGTTGTTATTTGGAATTCCTACTGAGCATCTAGGTGTTCACGCCTAATTTATATTTCTAGTTTCAGGGTTTAGTTCTGGATCTCTCTTATAGTGAGAATGTTTCTGTGTTTATTGGTGACCCACGAGGTTACTTGAAGGTATTTTTAGCTATGAAAATTTATTTAATTTCCTTTACTAGTGTTTATATTTTTTTTTTCAGTTTATGTTTATTTATATTTATTTTATTTATGGGAAAAACCTTTCCCAACCATTTTACTTTGATGCACAACACTAGTTTCCAGCCCATAGGGATCGAGAATACCCTTCGGGCCTTGTCACAGGCCAGCTCGAGTGACCAGTTTAGGGTCAACTTGGGTTGGTTCATGACAAAATGGTTTCAGATGAGGCCCTTGTTATTTGGGTTGTTCGGTAGTTGGAGAATAAAATTTTTAGGACTCAAGGGGTAGGTGTGGGAAGGGAATCATGAACCCTTACTCATTCTAAACCTTGAGTTTTCAGGTGTAGTCTAAGATTGCGTCTTATGCTTTTGTTTTGGATTGAGGGATGAAAATGAAGGTGTGCTAGTGTCATGTTGTAATTTTTCATGGAGTAGTGACCCATGTGATACCCAACTGCCCAGTTCAAGTTCCTATTACTGTTATTTCCCACCTAGGGAATAGTTCACTACTATATCACTATGTTTGACATATACACTAGTCACTCTCTTTGGAAGTTTGGTATTAGTGGTGCTTTGTCTTGGGTACATTAGATTTAAGAGTTTTGTTTGAAAATGAAAAGTTTTTTTGAGATTAAAATGATTTATTTTAAATAGATTTAAATTGGAAATATGGGTTTTAAAAAAATTTAAATTGTTTTGGTTTGAGAATTTGGTAATTGTATATAATTGGTAAAAATGGATTGGGTGTGATCCTTGGTGTTCTTTATGGATGTTTGAATGTGTGTGGGTATGTACGAAAAGTGAGAAAGGGAATTTTTTTCATGGATGACATGAGTGTAATGGATGAACACACATGTGATGGTTTATCGGATTCCATGGGTGAGGTTTTGAAATTCGAATTTTTTGGAATTTTTTTTTTTCATTTTATGGTGTGGGTTTTGTTCATGAGTATGGGATTTCACTTTTAAGCAGGCAGTTTTGAAATTTAAATGAAATGAGGGTTTTAAAAAGGTGTGTTTTTGATTTAATTTGTATCAGTGTGGATTCTAAGCTAGTTGTTATTGGATCATGGTATTTCTTTTGATAGTGTTCTGATTTGATGTTGGTTTTGGTTTGTGCTTTCGTGTTGTTTAGAAAATGCCTCCTAGATAGGTCTACAATGTTTCTAATAAGTCATGCCCAGTTTTAGGACCTTCTCAGACATTTATTATTCTTTGCCTTGATCGAGGTATCATGGTCTGTTTGAGGAAGTTTTGTGGCCTGATGGGGTAGATAGTTTCTTCAGGGTGTGGGGAACTCTCGATGATGTTAGGATTTGTTCTGTTCTAGGTTGGTTTGAAGGTCTAGTTTTGGATTAATGGGAGATGTTATCTCTACCATCATCACAATTTGGGATGAAATATGAGGATTTTAATTATGTATTCATCCAATGGTTCATACCTGAGTAGGTGAGGATGAAAAAAGGGAAGAGCTCGTGGGTATTCCATAAATCTAGCTGTTAGTGAAGGCCTACTTTAAGAAATTTAAGGAATTGGTTTCCTTTTCTCTAGAGGTAGTGTCATAGGATTTGGTGAAGAATTATATCTTCATTTGGAGTCTTCATCTAGAGATAAATGAGTGGATAATTTATTATAAGGACCACCATTTTGATAAGCTAGTAGATGAAGCATTCCTAGCTAAGTTAGTTTCTAGAGCATAGGCAGTTGGCAATATGTCGTTTCTCATTGCTCATGAAGGATTCCCATCTGGCCAGAAATATATGCTGGAGGAAACTATTTCTAAGGATTATCCTTCAACGGTTCTGGTTTCCATTTTGTTGGGTCATCCTCTTGTGTTCCACCAGTGTGGC
The DNA here is from genome assembly GCA_963277665.1 of Viscum album. Classification (NCBI taxonomy): domain Eukaryota; kingdom Viridiplantae; phylum Streptophyta; class Magnoliopsida; order Santalales; family Viscaceae; genus Viscum; species Viscum album. Next base: position 499,593,568 of record OY728132.1, read on the forward strand.
CGGTTCATGATCTCAAATCCTTCATGTTGCATCCCTCTGAAGAATTTCCATCATTGTGTCTGTTTAGGTCATCTGGAGAAGTTCGACAGGAAGTATCGCTCAAAAAAGGAGTTGTTACTGGAGGATGCTAGTGCCTTAAGGGAGTAATGGGATGCTTCAACCAACAGATCCCTAGCCATAGGTCTCAAGGTGAAGCTTATGCATAGTCAAGAGTTGTTGGGGGTGAGTAAAACCATGGTTTGAGTTTTATCTTTTGTGTTGGGATGGAGATGTTTATGGTTTCTTGTTTTAGTTTGGTTTCCATTGTAAATTCATTTTTTCATTGTAAAATTGTGAGGAACATTTCCTTTCGTAATTTAGGTGGTTATGTAAATATGATTGTGTCCTTTTGAATCATTGATTTTTCTTAAAGTTTGTTTCACCATCATACGGGTTGGTTGCAGTTGTGGTGTCAATTTTTCTCATTTGGAGTTGTCTAGAATTTGTGAGATGGGTAGATAGTGATTCCAGTTCTCAGTTTGGTTTTGTTTTGTGTTTTTTTGTGTGGGTTTCCCCTAGTTTTGGGGGAAATCAGTGATTGTGTGAAATTTTTATAGTTTCAAAAGTGTTTTTGACCACCTTTGTGTGGAGGGTTGTTGGTTCCGTAGGGAGTTCCTAGGTCCCTAGTTCTTCATCATGGGACGGATGTTGATTGGGTTTGGAAATTTCTGTATTAGTCTTGTCCTTTTGGTGGGGAGAACTCCTCATGTTCTCCCCTAATCCTCTTTTTGTTGATTCTTTTGGATTGGTCAGGTGTAAATTATGGAATGAATGGTTATCCCAGAATTCCATATTTATCTTGGTCATGATGAGACATGAACTCTAGTTTTAGCTATTCTTTGACTTGGTGAATTTTTGGGGGCAGAAAGTGTCTATGGTGGGGATAATTGTCACACCCCAACCATTGAAATTTAAATTATTTTAACTAATTAATTATTTTTCAATCTCTTTTTTGATTTTTGGTAGTTGGCGAGTCAAATTTTTAATTTTTGGAATCCTTTTTTCTGTTGAATGGTTTTCCCACATTGTTAGTAGTAACTGTACGGTGACCATGTTGGTGCTAAGGTGGACCAATTTTATGGTGTATTAATTCTCAAACCGAGTGACCAACCTATGCATGTGACCATTTTTAAGTAGGGTGTGAACGGTTGGTGCATGGTCTGGCAGAACAGGTGGCCTGCCCAGTGTTTGAAAATAATTAAATTTAATGAAAAAAATAAGGAAAATAAAATAAAATAAGATAAATAAAATAAAATTAAAATATGATTAATAATAATAATAATTATAATATTATATTATTATTATGATTACTATTAATATTATTAATATTATTAAGCATTATTATTATTATTAATAAGATTATTATTATTTTTTAGCATTATTATTATTTTAAGATTTTTACTACTACTACTACTACTACTACTATTATTATTATTATTAAAACCTATTATTATTATTATTATTATTAAATTTAGGTTTTATTTTGGATTTCTTTATTTTTTCCATTCTCTCTTATCCTCCCTTATCCCTTCCCTCTCTCACGCGAGCCCTCTCCCCATATCCTCCATGCGCGTTGCCTCCCCCTTCCCCCTTTCCCCTTCCCTGCTCGGACAACCCCCACTGGTGCACCCTCCCTCTGACAGTCATTCCTCCCTCACGTGTCTAGTCTCATTCCATCTCTCGGTTCATGCTCGACCCACCTTAGTCAGAACTAGAGGGCACACCTCCTCTCTAGAGAGCCGCTCCCTCCCTCTGGAGAACGTTTCTTTCACCGATTTGGTTGTAGTTCTCTCCAATGAGTCTCCTCTTCCTTCCCCTTCCCCTATTATGAGTTTCTCTTTGATTTTATTGGGTTTGTAGGGTTTGTCCAAACACTAAATCATTTAGAGGGTTTTTGGTCGATTCTTGGTGATTAGGTTTTGTTAGACCCATTGAGGTTTGCACTTACCATGATTGATGAAGGAAGCAGGTTTCACCCTAGTTTTTGATTAAGGATTACATTATTTCTTCATTTTGGATTATTGTTAATTAGGTTTTTTGTGGTTTTTGAGTTTTAGATAAATTTTTTGGTGTGTGTTGGGTATTGTTGTCAGGATTTCGAGCTGTGATTATTAAGAACACCTATACATATATTCATAGGTAATATATAAATATATACAACTTATTTGTATATATTAACTCATTTCCTATGAAATATGTGCAGTAAAACTAAAGTTGTATATATATATGTATAAATTTATGTGCATATATGAAACAAAGGTCGGTTCAAGTGGTCGTCGACAAATAGCGGCATGTTTGAGGTAGGTTCCCTATGCTTAAAACTTTAATTTAAATTCCATAATTTCATGGTTGTTTTAAAAATATATTTTAAATTTATAGTGTATGTAAAATCCATGCAATCAAGTTATTCTTGTTATAAAAATTTCTGAATTTGTTTTACACAATTTATTTAAATTTCCAAGGTGTTCTTTTCTTGTTGATATATGCTCTTGACCTTGTTTTGGAAAATGTAATACATTTTAAGTTCTCAATTGGTCCTAAAATATATTTATTAAAAAAGGGGATTACTAAATGTTTTTTAGGTAGTGATAAAAATTTACAAATGTATTTATTGTCTGTAAAACATTTTGGAAAGAGAACTTGAATGAAGACGGGTTAGTGTGCGATTTTTTAAAAAAGGGGAAATTTCTGGTTTTGGTTAGTTTGAAAAAATGCATGGGTTTTTATATGGATTTGAGGTTAATTGGTAATTTTCCTTTCTTAAAGGGTATGATTTGTTTTAAGAAAGTTTTATATCTTTCTTTTAAATGTGTGGTTCCTTGGTTGTTGAATTGGACTTTAAGATGATTTTGGAAATAAAAGATGTTGAGCATCGATGTTTTTTAATTGATAATGTTCTTTTTAAATTAATAGGGCTTGTTTGGAACTTTGAGAATTATTTGAGAAATTGGAAAACCCATCTTGAGGCATTCCCCCTAGTTTGAGAAATGTGATTCAAGTGTTAATGTGTGATTTGCGATATGTTCCTAGTGTAGTGGCTTGTGAAATGTTATGTGGCTTAAAAATGGGAATGTGCTTAATGAGGGAGATCATTAGAGGGACATTAAATGGGTTTTTGGATAAAGATAGTGATTTTTCTTAAATGTTTAATTGATAAAAACCCACCACCATTTAAAATAGAGCACATGGGTAACCCTAGATAACTAGGTGGGAAGACGAGGAATAGTATCCTATATGATATAGAAGTTGATCATCCCAATTTTGTCTAATAGGATTGACTATTACAACACTAAATAAATGATTATGATTATTGCATACTACTTGGTTATGGGGGTTCTCCCTAATAGTGTCTCGTGCATGAGAATGCAGATGGTAGTGGTTTCTAATCCACATTTCTTTGAGGTATAATGATTCTAGGTCGTCAAATAATAATAGATGCTTATGGATTTACCATGGTGCTTGTGATGTGATTTTCATTTCAATTGTTTCATAATTTATGTCTCATTTGTGAAAAACCATATTTTAATCTAAACTTATTTCCTTCCATTTAGAAATGCTAATTCATGCTTGAGAACTATTTTGAAAATGTAGTGGAATAAAAATATTTTTCTAAAAATGCATACTTATGACTTGAATTTTAAATGAATGAAAAACAATATTTTATTTTGTCTTATTTTCAAACTAGCATGATTGGGTTTCTTTTTAACGGTAAGGGCTTATGGAGTTGTCGTTATTTGGCATTCCTATTGATCATATTAGTGTTCATCCCTAGTTTATCTTTTGAGTTTTGGGTTATAGTTTTGGATCACTCTAGTAGTGAGCATATTTCTATTTTTGGTGGAAACCCATGAGGTCACTTGGACGTATGTTTTGATGTAAAACATTATTTTATTTCTACTACTTGTTTTTATCTATTTTGTCCAGTTTATGTTTATTTATATGTGTTTTATTTATGGGCCAAACCATTCCTAACCATTTTACATTGATTACTAGCACTAGTGTTCAGCTCTTGGGGATTGGGAATACGCTTCATGAGTCATCACGGTCTGAATCACGTTACCGGTTCAGGGTTAACCTGGGTTGGTTCATGTCATTTTTTATGTGAAAATTTTGGGGGTAGTTTAATCTTTACAAAATTACAAGTCTATCATGTCCCCCAATTATAATAGGTCGGCCACTCTCCTTTCCAATTTACACTGAAACAAATTGGCTTAACCAATCCCTATCAAAATATATTCTTTAAATACCTCCCCATTACCAAGATTTATTCATTTTATTATAAAACCAATACAGTATCTATTTTATAAAAAAACTAAAGATGTTTTCGGAAGAAATGGTATTGTTCTTAACCATGCACTTTAATTTTATTTCTTTATTTAAATCTATATAATCTCAATAAACTATGATGAAATATTAAAAAAAATATTTATCATATTGTGAGATTCTATTATGAAAATGGAAAACCATAAATCCATTCCATTTTCCACAAAAAGAGAAATAAAACCGCTGATCTTGTGTACGATATTCAACCGCATCAGATACTATTGAAATATGTTTTCCATCACTAGAAATTACAGATTCATATAATGATGTATATAATGTTTAAATATGAAATATATGTTATAATTATTATTTTTTAATTAAAATATGACATATTATTTCTTTCCTTCCAATCCATTTAAATATGATAACGTCACTCATCCGTAAATGTGTACTTCTGCGTCCATAAAGTGATGTGAATTGGTTTTAATTTTATTTAGACATGGATGGTAATAAGGATATATATAATGAATATATATGTTATATATATATATCAATGATATAATAATTATTTTATTAAGTTTTAATATGTTTTACATTTCCTTTATTCCATCCTTCAAAAAAATGAAAACAACATTCATGTGTACCTATGGCCTACCGTCTTTATTTATAGTGTAACTCATTTTTTTGCCTCTAAAATTTATGAAGTATTATTAATACACGCATAATTAATATATATATTTATATGTTATATATATTTTGGGTGAAATTATGGACTTGATGGAACTATGATAAAAGTGCAAGGACCAAAACTACCAAACCAAAACATATGTGAAAAATGAGGCAGTTATGAAACAAAATGATGTTTTTAATAGATATTTACTAACTATAATGTAATAAAAAGTTACATGAAAATAATATTTTGTATGATATATTATTATTATTATTATGTAATATATTTATAATAAATATATATTTATTATTCAATAGGTTTGAAAATGTATGATTGAAATCATACCCGAGGTAAGGGCTTCTCATCTCACCTTTTTTTTCATTAGACATCATTCCATATACACCACTTATTAAATTTTGTAGAGTATATACATCCCCTTTGATATTTTATATCATAATTATATTTATATTAATTTTATTTAAATGTTTCATTTTAATTTGTTTCTTTCATGGGGCTTATGATTCAAAAGGTACCAAAATGGCATGGGGTTATTTCACAATCTCATCTTTATTCAGGATTGTCTCTTTTTAAGCCTCCCATGGAGGAATTTTTTGATATTTATACCATAAAAAAATATAAATTACTATCCTATGGTTATTCGTGATTTTTTTAAATTAATAGTTCTATTTTAATCTCTTTGGTACTTCAAATGATTTTGAAAATGTTTTCAAAAAAGATTACCTTTCTTCTCTCTTTGGTTAAAAATCCCTCTTGTTCCATATCTTTTCATTCTAAAAATACAAAAAAAAATGATTTTAACATTTTTCAAATGGTTTATTAGTGATATATTCACCCATGTTGACTTCTTAAAAAATGTTTTCGGATGAATATTCTTGTGATTTTAGGAATGAGGTACCTTTTTACAATTTTACAATAGTTTGAAAAGAATGTTTTTTAATTTATAAGGCATGTAAAAAATTACCCCATATTTTTTTGAATCTTCTATTACATGTTTACATGTTTATTTTAAAATAATATTTTTTCCTAATATTCTATAATTTTTTTTTTAAAAAATTTTAATGGAATTTTAACTTTATTTGTACTCATTATCTACAACAACCCTAATTTTAAAAAATATACATTGGGAATATGTTATAGTAATACCATCCATATTTTTTCTCTAGATTTTTATGAGTTTTTTGACTAGGGATGTAATATTTTTATACCATCCATATTATTTCTCTTGGTGATTTATGATATGTTTGTATGGTGCATGTATTATAAATTTTATGGTAGTCTTCCAATGTGAATATTTATGTTGATTATGTTTATTTATTATAGAAATTGTAAATATATAATATTCTATTTTTTCAAAAATAATTTTTATGTTGATTATGTTTCTCTGCTTTCATAAGTTGAATGCATTAGACATCATAATGGATAGAAAATTCCCATTATAGCCCCTTGATTCATTGGTGGGTCACAAGAGAATAACATTCTTGGGTTTTAGGCTAAAGCCTTACCCATTAATATAAGATTTAATCGAACAAACCTCTGATGATATGGTGATGTTTTCAAACATTATGCCTTTATTCATTAAGAGATTAGTTATTGATGTCCATAAAATTATTATTTTACTTAGAATATCTGGGGATAAGTTTAAAGATCATGTGATTATTTATATTGAATTATTTGGTCATCATTTATTCCTTACATTTTATTACTCATGACCATGTTATTGATTAAATGGATTGTTTTTTCATTCATTTACATTGCTATATATATTATTCCATAATTATTCATGATTGATTACATTGGATACAAACCCTTACTGAGAATTAGAGCTCTCCCCATTCTTATGTTTCCTTTAATAAAGATACCCATAAGAGTTTTATGATTGATATGTAGGAGTATGCTAATTGGTATAATGCTATTTTGAAATAAAATTTTATATTATATTTTATGTTTTTAAATTTAATATGAGATTAATGTATATATTTAGTTTACTAGGACAGATAAACTATTTGGTTATTCAAAATGTGATTCCATGTATCTAATGCCAATTTAATAATGTAACTATATAATCTGGGCTACTAGGATCAGGATGATTAGATAAAATAGACTTATATATATATGGATTCCCAATTATACTTCATTTGCGAGTATATTCCATTTATGGAAATTAATATATAGTTAGGGATTACAACATATGAGGATTTCCATAATGGAGGATATTGATTATGCTAGAAGTCATGATCATTTCAAGTATCTAAGACCACAAGAATAATTCTCAGTGTAAGAAACTTTAGATACCAGAAGATCAAACTCATTGAATATGGATGTGGGGATTAAAAGTTGGGGCTTCCTAGAAAGAAAATGGATTACAAATCCCTTGGATAATATCAATCCATGAGAAATTAATTATGATATTCTATAAGAAATATTTTAATGTGAAATATATATGGTAGAATCAAGGTATTTATAGGGAATATGGTCACTTGGAAACACATGATATATATGAGGGAATTATGGCGCTAAATCCTTGAAAATTTATCTTATGTATCCTATATATAATAGTAATTAGAGTTATTATTATTATAATGGTTCCTTCCCCAATAATGTATAATTAATGAAGAATGAAATCATAGGGATATGGACCATGAGTTAGAGAACATAGGAAAAACATTAAGTGATATAGAAAAATGGAAAAATTAGACAATAGGTGTTTTTGATGTCTGAGTGAAACCATCATGAGTCTGGTGACCACATAAAGGAATTAAGATATCATGATTCATGTGATGAACATTGGGGGAACATGATCAAGCTCAAATGCTATGAGGTCACACAATAACATACAATATGATCGCATGACTCAGAGATTTGGTGACTGTGAGACTAGTAGGTCATCCCACAATCTAGTTACTAAAGGGGAATCATGCGATCTTATCTTGAATGAAATGGATAATGTGATTATTTATTCATCCCTTGTAATTATATACAAAAGTTTAAAATGGGATTAATTAAAATAAAAAATATCTCCCTAGATGTAATTCATATGTCTCGGCATTGTGTCCACAACCCTTCTTCATGTGGTTTTTATTATTTTGAAAAACGGGGGGGGGGGGGGGGGTATCGATGTAGACCCCTAAATTTTTCAATTTAACTTACTTGGAAAGCCTTATCAGAAGGATAAATTAATGGAAGGATCATTCACAAATGTCATCTCAGGATCATGAAATGTTTGTGATCATGTCACATATCATCATTGACATTCCTTAGTGAAACATGTAATATAAAGAGATCATGAGTGGGGTCAGTCATGGAAAAACTTTGTATATAATCAAATACACGAACCAACTGTCTTAGGTTGATTTTATTACTCATAAGGGTGTTGTGATGAATTCCATATGCATGAAGGCCCTACCTAAGACAACTTCTTTCCCCTGATTTTTCTATGGTTAAAAAATTACATAACTGGAAATCATGTGTGAACCCTATCATGGATAACTTATTCTTCTTGACCTCTAGGTGTCACATGAACTATATTGGGGGTCCCACATTCATGTGACATGTTCTATAATGACATGAAATTTTATAAATGAAATTCCATCTTTATTGAGTAAAATCTGAATAGTTATAGAAAACACATGCACTAAAATGGTTATTTTGGACCAATATACCATATTGGATTTTAAAGACCATAAATAAACTTAAACATTAATTATATATTTTTTTATTTCGACTCTGAAGATTTATATTTATTAAGGGTTATGATGATGTATAATTGATATATACAGAAGAAGTGATAACCTCTTCTAATAAGATCATACCCTATGAATCCCATTTATTGGAGCCTCTAAAAGAGTTGGAAACATTGGTATTTTCCCATAAGAATACCCAATTTAATATTCAGTATTTAAAGCTTGAGTGAACCTATTTATTTGGTATGTTCAATCATATTCACATCAAGACCCAAATCATGTTGACCAAACCACCCTAAGATAACACCACTATCATACACCTTACCATTTTGGTGTATGCTGGTGTAATAAAGGGTAATGTTTATAGACCTTATTAATATGAGTTTTTGTATTGTTTAAATAAAATAATTATTAAAATTTTACCTTTTCTATTAAGACTTTATCAATGATTATATAAGGTGTTTGATAAAAAAAATGAAATTTTGACATGATGAAATCAGAAATGTATTTTCGATAAATACAAATTTTCAATTAATATATTATTTTGATAAATTCAAATTTTTACCAAAAAATAATATTTTCATGAAATATTATTTTTAGATGAAAATTATTTAAATATAAATGATAATATAATTTAGAAAATTATAATTTAATTTCCATAATGCGTAGATTTTTCTTAATATCGTAAAAATTGTATTTTTGTGTAAATACATTTTTTATTTAAAATTAAAATTATCATATTTATAAAATTATTTTTATAAAAAAAATATTTTTAAAATATATACAATGAAATTATCAAATAGTTAATTTATCATAATAATTTGAGCAAGTAGATTTTTTGAGTAAAAATTTAATACAATATAAATATATGTTCAGTATTATGAAATAATAATGAACCAAAAATGAAGTAATAAATTCCATTAAAAGAATCTATAATTTTTTTAATATTTTTTAATTTCAAATAATTAATTTTTTAATCCATTTTATGAATTTTATAAACCCTTAATGAATCCTCTAAAACCTATATTATATTTGATGAATTTAATATCATTTCTTTATGAACATGAATCACTTGCACATCACTATCTAAATTATATTAAGGGGCCACGTTATTGTAATTATAAAATATTTAAAACAACACTTATTTGATAAAAACCACAAGAAAACCCGTATAACGGTTTTTGGATTTTAGTATTTTATCATATAGTTTATGAAACCAATGTTTAGAAATTAATAAATAATTCATCTATATTTTTCTATAACTATCCCCACATCCTCCCACACAAATATACTCGAAACCCAATGAAAAATATTTCAATCTCCCAATCCATCTCAAATTCCCTCCCAGGGTTTTTGAAATCTCTAAAAAAATCTCATTCCAAGCTTTTAGAAGTGTCCTCTAAAGGTAAGGGTCTCTCTCATCTTATTTTAATTTCAAGCACCTTCTTCATAATAATTCATTTTCATTTCCAATTTCGACATTTTAATGTATTTTTACAAACCCATTTACATCCATTATGATTCCCTTGTAATTAGAGTTTTCCATTTCCTATCAATCACCCCATTCAAAAACCTTTATGTACACTAATTATGTTGCTGAAATTATCCTGCAATTTTCCAGGACACACATTTGTGTAGTGATTACCCATATTAATTTCCAATCAAGGTAATTCATTGTAACATCCCATGTTTAAATGAAATATGTTTTAAAATAAATTAAATTTCTTGGATTTTTTGTATTACACATCGCACTAAGTTTTAACAAACTGTAATACATTGTTATTATTAATGATTATTATTAATATACTAATAAATTTTTCAGATTGAATCGGAATATCAACATATTCAAAATTAAGTATAAATTTTTAGATGAATAAAATATATTTATAAATGAGTACTAATTCATTAGTAAATTATTTATATGATTCAAAAATATTTTTTATTGAAAATATAAATCATTTATATTTATTTTTTGAAAGAATATAAAATTAATTTTTAAAATATTTTTTAAATTTATTATAAAAAATTAAAATCACTTTTAGAATCATAATTTCAGAATTATATTAGGGTTATTTTTTGTGAATTTTTTGACAAGATTAATATTTTGATGGATAATGAAAAATACTAATTTCTATTAAAAACAACCTTTTAATTTAAAGAATCTACAAAGTTTCATATTGTTTAAAAAAATATTAAAAGTAAAATTATTTTAATAATTTTATTATTAGAAAAATTTAGTTCTTTTGAAAAAAATTCACTCTGAATATTGATATTAAAACTTTCTTTACTTATAAAAAGTTTCCTTTGGAAAAATACTTTTTCATCACATCTATGGGTTTATTTTTTTAGTTAATTTATTTCACTTTTATGAATGGAATTTGGAGAAATGGTCTAAATATTTGGAATCATAAATATAAATATTTTATAATAATTTCAACTTAATGTTTTTTCAAATGAATAGTAAAAACCATAAAAATTAATTCCCACATTTGAGGTTAAAATGGGTTTACTAGGGGTTAAATTAAAAAGATAAGGATAAAAAGGAAATAAAACATGTAAAAATCCCATTTAATGACTATATTTATACCTAATAGCATCTAATGTTCATCAATGAGTTATGTTGGATCCATCTAGTATGTAGAAAATATAGGTAAAATTAATTCATTTCAAAAATTCCATGTGTGTCCTCTCCCCCACTTATAAAAGGGAAATATCTATCCTATTCTATTTACCCACCTAAAAAAACATGGTTCAAAAAATCAATAACCAAGTTATTTCCTTAATTAACTTTTGGCAAATAAGATATATAATTTTTGACCTGGAATCCAACCTAAGAAATCTTTTGGTGTAACAATAAGGATGTTCTATGAAGAAGATGAATCCTTCCCAACCGATCATTTATATTTTATAAATTCTTACATATCCTTAAAATTTTATTCAATTAGGATGATATAATAAAAAAATATCTCTCATATAGTTTTATATTATTATGTTAGTTTCATAACCTACATCTATAATCTCTTCTATCAAATGGGAAACAAAAACATCAATCATGTGTACGACAGACTACCACCTCGTGAACCAATGGAATTTATTTTACATTACCACCTCTCATGGAAGGATATAATTATAGATATAATATATATATATATATTATATTCATAAAAATAATTCTTCTAGAATTATAATATCACATATATCTTCCGAATTTTCATTAAACAAGGATACAATAATTTCGCATGTGTGTACGATGGACTACCACCTCATGAAGTGACATGATTTATTTTTCACATAAAAATTACATGTAAAGTAATAAGGAAAATTTTATGTAATATAAGTGATATATAAAAAATCATAATTACTATGTAAAGGTGATATATTTTTTTCTTTTATTTTATTCCTTAAATTGAGAAAAATGAAATAACATTCCTGCATAATTTCGACCAACTATCTATATGAACGGTGTAATTAAATTTCTATCTTTAGATTATATGGATCACTATAAATATATAAATTTTCATGGACTAGATTGGGTACCCTATTAGCTTGATAACTGAGTTGACTTTGACAAGGGCCGCATGGCGTCCCCGATCCCCATGGGTTAGAGACAAACACCTGAAATTATAAAATATGAAAGTGGAAATTAATTTTACTCAAACCCAATAGAAGAAATATAAAAAAGTTAGTATTAATAAAATAAAAAATCCACTGGGATAAGTGCACCAGAACTCAAAAAGGTATAAAAATCCCAAAATTCTAGCAAATATAGAAAAAAACCCAGGTCATAATGGACTCAGAAACACCAAACCCAAGGATCAGGAATAACAACCACCTTCAAGTGGTGCTTTTCCCTTTCTCAAACTTCTAAGGAGAGACTATACTAACACCCAAAGGCATAGATAGTGTGTGAGATAAAATCCATGTAGGGTCTCATTAAGGATTCCATAATAACATTTCAACATTTTATTAACAAAAAAATTCTTTTCAAATTTAAATAAACAAGAATGGAAGTTCAAAAAAATATTAAAAATATCATGATTTTAATTTCAAATAATGGGAATACGTTAAAAAAATGGATTAATAAATATATTAAATTAAATTGTTAATATAAATTTATAAGGCATGGAAATTAGTTTACAAACATTGGAATATATTTAAAATATAAAAAATGAACAACATGGTCATATGCCAAGAAGTACGATAGTTCCAGGTTGTGGTATCATCTTATACTTATATAATGATAATAGAAATGTGCACACACATCTCTTTGACACTAAATAAATAAGACTAAACAACATAACACTTGGGATTAGATCTGCCAATAAGATTTTTTTTGAGTTTTAAAGCATCAATCTGCTTCTAGGGAGTTCTTATACTAGCATGTTTTCCACTAGTAACTCACTAACTACCTGGTATCGCGTGTTCTCAAACAATAATCAATGGTTTTAAATTTATTTTAAAACTATTTAAAATAAAATTCCCCCCATTCACCTAGTTCAAATATGACAATTTATATTTAAAAACCAAAATAGGGTTTTAAACAAATCAGGATTTTTTCAAATATTAAACCACAGGGAAACTACCGAAACAATTTTATGAAATTTTTTCTCAAAAAAAAAATTGAAATCAATTTGATCAAATAAATTTAAAAATTTAAATTCAAAAATTTAAATTTCATAATTTTCCATCAATTTCACAAACACACCATAGTTCAATGGAATTAGGGGTTTTCCCAATATTGTTCCAAATCCCAAATTTACTGGAATTGGTTTTTCAATAAACCAATTGAAATAAATTAAATTGAAATAAAGAAATTGATTTTAAATAAAATAATTTAATTTAAATCAGAAAATTAAAAGTTAATCAAAATGGGCCATCATAATGGAACTTCCTACCATTTTCTAGGAAACATAATACCTACAATGAAACCCACTAATAAGAAAAAAAGCGTAGAAGATATATGAAATAAACCTAGAAATAAGATTCAATAACATAGATTTTGGAATCATCAATCCCAATATGGTATAAAAAACTCTGAGGAGGGAAAGATAAGAGATGGAGAGTTATGGAGATCAATTACCTTGAGAGTCACACCACAACCACAAAAACAATCAATTACTGGTATAAATGACCCATAAGAGTTGGAGGGATCTAATATCACCTGAGGATGGACATTAGGTCAATAGAAAGGATTTATAGAGAATTGGATTTAAATTTTTCAACTGATCTTCTTATTTAAAAATACACTCGTCACTTTACATGATGTGTAACCCAATTACACATTGTGTAATTGACAATTCCCATAAATTCTGAAAAACCCATCACCTTTTATTAAAAAATAGATTTATTATTATTTTAAATCTTACATTGTTTTTAACCACATTAAAAGGAATGTAAATTCTTATCATGCTACAAAAACATAAGGTTTTACGCTAAAAATTTGAACAAATCTATGGCTTTACCATTATAGGTATACTCCCAAATCCTTCTTAGAAAAACCTTGAAAACGTAAAAGGAAAACCACAAAAATTCATAAAAACATACCTAACATAAAGTTAATGAGATGTTAAAAACTCCAAAATATAAAAGCATTATATCCCAAGAAATCCGATCAAGAAGATGCTATATAAAAAAGGTGAGTCCAATACTCTCTCATCAGTTCCTCTCACTCCAAAGTCTCATGAGAATCAGAACTGTGCTACCACAAAAATATAAAAAAAGGTATTTTCCTTCCACAACACACAATGTTTCAAAAATAAACAATTTAAATTGGAAGCTCAATCATGGATAAATTAGGTTCAACCTCAATATCACTCTATCTCAGAACATGAGATTGATCAGATAGATACTTTCAGAGCAGTGATACATGGCGTATGTTATGTGTTGATGTCAGATGTGGTAGAAGTGATAAATGGTTAACCACTTTCCCTACATTATAAAAACCCAAAAAATGTACCACAAAACAAGGAGAATGTTTCCATTTCCCCTAAGTTGTAGACGACCCAAATGGGGTGAAACATTTGAGAACATCTGGTCACCAACTGAAAATTACAATGGTATGTGATGAAGATTAACATAGGATTTTAAAAAGCTATATTCTATCATGATTATCTGATGAATCAAATAAATCTTTTCTATCATCTCTTGAGCCAAAATCGGTCCAACCAAGGAAATTTCACCTATCTTCAACCAAAAAAATGATAATCTGTAGGGAGGGCCATAAAAGGTCTAAAAAAACAATTCTAATTGCACACTGGTAAAAATTGTTATAAAAAACTGAATAGGTACAACATGGTCATCTAATATCCACCAAAGTTGAGAAAAAGAGCATGGAACATATACTAAAGAATATTTATAGATCGTATTATTTGTCCATCTGACTCCAAATGGTATGTCATGCTCAAATGGACTTGGGGTCTGTGTGCCACCTGAAGGACTATCCAAAAGTAAGATGTGATATGAGAATCTCTATCAGAAACTATAGCATATGGAACTCTATGAAATGAATAATATCTTTCAAATAGAGATGTGAAAACTCATAAACTTTGGTTGAATCATTAATGAGTATAATATGAATTGATTTTGTTATCCAATCGATCAAAACCCATATCACATTTTTCTTTTTCTTTGGGTACATGGAAACCCAATAACCAAGTCCACTTCGATATCGTCCCACTTCTATGTTAGGAATGGAAGTGGCTAAAGAAAACATGAAGGTTTCTAGTACTCATCCTTGACCTGTTGAAAATTATAATAACTAGAGGAAAAATAAGCAATTCCCCATCTCATACATGGCCAGCAGAATTGTCGATGCATGTCATAAAACATCATCATGGATCCTTGGTACACTTAAAAATTGGAACTATATAAATCCCTAAACACATCCTTCCTTACCGCTAATGGAACCAAAAAATTATTATGATAGCATATAATTCCCTTAGTAGAGATTGACCAGTCAGGAATGGTTTACCCACTATAAAGATAGTCTAAAATACTTAAAAACATGCCATCAAGCTACTTCTCATGAAGGATTATCTTAATAAGAGAGGATATAAACATTATATTACCCAAATAAACATTGTCACAAATTTCTTGAACTCCAATATGAAACTGTGAAAATAAATCCATCATGTTATAGTTTTTTTGATAATTCTTTCACTTCCTGAGTCTGAATTTTACTACTTAGAGAATATTCCATGAAATTTCATTTACTTGGGGTATAGTCACTGTTGAAATAAAAAAATTTAGGTATTCCATCCAACACCTATGGTGGAGATTAAAATAAAATTTTGAGAAGATATATGTCAAGATATTGTGATCAGAGTAAATAATAAAATTTTCTATAAAAAAGAAATTTTACTATCACATAAGTGTGTGCACCATGGCTACAAGTTCAAGGTAATGGGTCTGATAATTCTTCACATGTGGAAAAAGTTGAGGAGATCCATAAGCAACAACATGATCACCCTTCATAAGAACTCAACCCAAACGTAAACCTGATGCATCATAAATGACCAAATAGCCTCACCCAAACTCTTGTAGAGTCAACACTAGCGGTGTAGTCAGAATTCATTTCAACATTAAAATATAATTGTGACATTACTCATCCTAGGAAAAAGTTACTTACTTCCAAGTTAGAGCAGTCATTAGAGAAGCCAAATTTGATAATTCTGTAACAAACTAGTGATAATACATAGCTATACCCAAGAAACTTGGAATCTCAAAAACATTTCATGTTTGTTCGTATGTCATAATAGCTTTTACCTTTTCAAAATCAATTGAAATACCTATTCGGAAAAAACATGTACCAATAATTTCACTTTCCGAATCCAAAAATAACATTCAAAATCATGGAATAAAGTCGATGATTTCTCAATAATTCCATAATTTCTCTCAGATAACACACATGATCCTCCTCTAACTTTGAGTAAATGGGGATGGAATACATAAATACTTTTACAAAAGAATTAATATACTCATGGAAAATCCTATTAACTAAATCCATAAAGACAACACAAACATTTTTGAAACCAAAAGGCATGAATAGGTACTCAGAATGGTTGTACCTTCTCTAAAAGGACGTTTTTTAAATGTTAGATTCTTTTATTCCCAACTAATTGTAACTAGATCGAAGATGAATCTTTGAGATCAACTTTTACCATTTCAACTGATAATATAGATTATCAATCGAGGGAAACATATACTTGTTCTTTGATGTGACCCTATCAAGCTTTTGTTAATCAACAAAAAAGATAAGGGAACCATCATCCTTCTTAATAAAGAGAACAGGAACCGCCCAAGGTGGAACACTCTGGAATATAAATAATTTCTCTATAAGATCATCCAACTGAGTATTGAATTCTTTCATTTTAGATGGTTTTATTCCGTAAGAAGGAATAAATACTAGTTGGGTACCATACACTAAATTTATATAAATATCTACCTCTTTTATTTGTGGAAAACTAGAGATGTCTGAATAAAAAAAATGGGAAACTCGGTGACAACTCGAGGAAAATCACCACTCACGGATTCTCATAATAGAACAAAAGAAAACAATGATATTACTTTACCCAAATCTAGATAAGAAAGTGAAACTTTACTCAACCTCAGGTCCCATTTTCCTTAAAAGGTATAACATACACCATGGAGTGTATTAAAGGAGACCCATTGAGGATATAAATCAATTTAATCTTTACTGGAAATGATCCAATCTGTCTCGAATATGATTTCAAGAAGTTTTATGTCAAGAACTAGAAAATCCAAAGAAATCCCAATTTCTGAAATCAAGAAAGAACAAGAGGGAAGATGAAGGCCCTGTAACACCCCAAGCTTCCATGGTATGCTTCTCTTTGAATAATACAGTAGCGTGTGTTGTATGCGACTTCGAGTTCTAACACACACCACAACCAATCAAACTAGTCGTTATGAATAGTAATACCCACTTTTTGAAATTTTATAAATTTTATCTTTCAAAATGGACTTCATTTTTGGATTCCAAATATCAAAATTAGCTTAGGGTGAAGTTTTGGTATTTTTCTGAATATTTTCAATTTTTGATGAATAGTGAAAAACACTAAGTTATAGTTTAAAACCGAATTTTTATTTAAATAATTATTTATTTTATTTGAATTTATTTTAGGTCAAAATAGATACATAATAGCAATATAAGTTCAACATAATTCATTGAAGTCAGTTTATAATAATTTTAGATATATAAGAATTTTATTGAACTTTTTATCGTCTTTTACCCATCTCCTAGGAGAATTTGAAAATTCTCATAAAACTTAATTTTACTACTTCTGTGAGTGGAATTTAGAAAATACGAGAGACACGGTTAATATCAAGGAGTAAAATGTGGTTCAATAAGATCAAAATAATTCTTGGCGAATAGTAACTTTTTTACTTTTATTTACCACGGTTAAATGTAAATAGGGTAATTAAGGGTAAAAATGATATTATTATTACCATAACACATGTCTTAATTCTATTGGATAAGTATAATTCGACCAAAAAAACCTTAGGAATAAAATATTAACCTCTCTGGTCCACTTGGATTATATTAGGACATTTATTATTATTTAATTCAAAGTAGAGTTAAAAGAGTTAAAATCAAAGTTTAATAACTGAAACATTTTTAATATAGAGTTATACATAAGATAAATTAGATTATAAATATTCATTAGAAAGATAAAATAATTTCCTAAATAATGGTATTTTATTTATAATTTTAATACATTAAATATTTTAATTTATTTATGACACAATGATGATGTAGTAATTACCTTATTAGTAAAATATTAAAATCATTGATTTTATAAATACCCAAATAAGTATAATTTTAGAATTTTAATTAATTCCACTAATTATATAGGTTAATAAGACATGTTAGGGTTGATTAAATGAATTAGTTTCTATGTAAAAATGCTGTTATGAATTTGGAAAAAACAAAATACCAAATAGTGTCAAAATTGACATAAAAGTGTTTTTAAAACAAATATTATATTATTAATTGATATTCAATTTCTAAATATCTAAGGTTTGTCCAAGAGACTTATATAATTATTGGTGTATCATTAATGAACCACTTAGGGTTCGATTAGAATTATATAGTAAGTTTATTAACTATATAATATAAAAATACAAAAAGACATGGTAAATGTCAAACTATTTAACTAAGAGTTAAATCAGAAAGATAAAGTTAATATAGTGACCCAAACCTGTCTAAAACTTATTAGTTGAGTTGTTTTAGAACAATAACCACCTTAAAATTTATATAATACACTTTGAAGCCATTAAAAACTGAATATTAATTTATTATAAAGTAATATTTCTAGTTTTTTCTAAGGTGCCCCACACCAATCTTATAAAAGGGCACTCCCCCTTCTCTCTAATCCACACTTTCAAAGCCTTTTGGATCGGCGAAAATCTGCCCAAATATCCTCTCATGTTCCCTAAATTCAACTTAGAGGCCTTAGTTTTATCAGAAAACCAACCTATGAAGCCCTTTTGATCAAATCAAAAGGAAGAACCTGAAGAAGAGGTAGTGTTTTCACCACCAACTTTCAAGTTCCTTTCTTCTTCCACTTCTTATTTATTTATTATTTCTATTCTAAAATAATAACTCCAGTATCTTCTATATAATGTGATTTTATTATGAATATGGTACACCATATTTAGTATTATATCCATCCTTTGAATGGCATGTCACTATATGTGCGTACGTACGACTTACCGTCTCCACGTCGTGGTGTAATTGTTTTTCATAACATTATTATTTGGATGGGTATGATAATGATGTGTAATTTAGTTAAATAATAAATATAACATTATAATTATTCTTTATAAATGATATACCATCCAATTATATATGATTTTAATATCAACAGAATGATATTGTCGCTCGTGCGTACGTACGGACTATCATCTCCACGAACGCGATGAGATTCATTCCCCATCGTATCTATTCAAGACTAATTTTCATTTGATGATTAAAAATAATGTTTAAGGACTTGATATCATTCTGGATATTAATAATATAAAACCTATGGATAAAAAATACGAATTATGAAACAAATCATATAAAATAAAATGAGTAAGTGAACACACGAAATGACGATAATACTAAAATATTCTTAACAAAGAAATATTAAAAGATCATATATTATATCATATTTATGTATATGATTCTTGTATAATTTAATAACAACAATTTAACTATTATACAAGAGGTTAACCTACCCTCGACCAAGGAATAGTACAAGGTAAGGGTTTATTTCACAATCTTTACATTATCTGAGGTTGTTTATATGTAATTATCTACTGGGACCCCTTTATCATCCACATCCATGTTTCTAAAAAATGTATTTCAAAAAAGCATACTATATTATAGACTATGGGTTAAATTCATTTATACCCTTGTTTGAATTTTATAAGATATTTATAAAGGAATCATTCCATCGTTTTCCAAAGAAGGTCTTTTTAACCTTTTCGACATAATTAAGGTAAGAATGTCTTTTTTAACTTATACGGAGGGTGTGAATATTTTATGCCGTTATAAAATCGTCGAAGCTTTCTTTAAAATATTATAAGAATATTTTCAAAGTAAATGTTTCCTTTTATAATTATGTGACTTTTAAATGATTTCAAAAATAGAGATATTTCTCTCAAATAGTTTTGATTTCATCTTTGTCAACATCCTTTGATGGATATTATGTTTATTTGAAATTGAATTATTATGATAAAAAACTTGCATATTGTATTGAAGGTTTTGTGATATGTTTTACTGTGGATGTGTTATTTTTATACCATTAATGGTTTATGGATAAATTCTTGACATTTTGTATGCTAGTTTCAATACGAATGTTTATGTTATGTTTAAACCTTTTCATATGAGGAATGAATTGGACTTAGTAAGTGATGGGTGGAGCCTTATATAGATCCTAGATGCATTGGTAGGTCTCATGAGACAAAATAGTGTCTTGTCACAAGGAATTGACAAAAACTTATTTGTAGTCTTGGCACAAGGTCTTGACTAGTGGTTATGATAGTCTGGCATTTTTCATTCCATTATTATGAAAGTGGTTATTGATATTGCATGTGATTATTCGACTAGTATAATATACATGTGAATAAGTAAATGACATTATTTAAGTTTATCTTTTCCATATTATGCTGAAGTTCAAGTTTAAAAAGGCTTTTTTTAGTTATACATTTCTTAAATGTTTATGTTTATTTATGAAAGTTTCCGCTATATTTTTATCCTTACTGAGCATCTGAGGTAACCCCTTTCAATGTTTTATTTTTAATAGGATGTGAAGATGTATTTTATGAATGACATGTAGGGATAGTATGAGGGGATATGAATACAAGATGTTGTTTTAGTTTTTTATTCACATTATGATGTAATGTAATACTTATGAATATATCTAGTGTTTCCAAGGATACTAAACTAATCGGTATTTCAAGACTTGATATTTTTTGATCATGATAATATTATGTAATAATGCACCGACTCTGGGTAACTGGGGTTGGGGCGTTACAGTTGGTATTAGAGGAAGTTTAGTACAAACCATGGAAACTAGATTTAGATAAACTCTGATTAGAGCACATAACCCTAATATAGACTTTGAGGATTAGAATAGAATAACTTCCTATAATTTTGGTATTGTAGAGATTTTGTGAGTTTTCCAAGAAATACATACCTGTCTGGATATGAGCTGGTAGAGGTGGCTCTGGTAGAGATGTACCTAGATTTAAAACCCAAAAACACTACTGTGATCTAGACTCGAACGGGAACTGGTGCACGATAACGGGCCTTGCTGCACTCTTAGTTACGACACTCCCGAGGGATATGCTTAGGATAATTCTCATTTTCTTTACAAACCATTATAAAGGGTTTATGAGTATATACTTCCTCAAAGAAAACATTTTTTTACGATTAGGGATTATATCCATAAACTGTTAAATTTATGTTAAGTGTTTTAGAAGTTTGGATTTATGTATTGCGATTCATAAACCAATCTAGTGTATTCCATTGTTTAGAAATGGTGCCTAGTGGAAGGAATGGAAACCATATCAATTCACGCACTCCATGTAAGGATTGCCCTCCTGCTCAAGATAATTATAGTGGAGCTGGTGATGCAACTGGTGCTGATCAACTAATCACCATACTGAGACAACTCACTCAGGTTATGAATTATAACCTTACCCATATAGAGCAGCCTAATCCACAACATGGAGGATCAATGTTAAATCTCTTCATGAGGCAACAACCACCAACATTAAATGGGAGTACAAATCCATTAGTAGCTGAGTAATGGATAAATTTCATGCCTTATAGAGTAGTGAAAGGGAAAAAGTTATCATGGCAGTTTACCGCCTCACTGGAGATGCTGACCAATGGTGGTCAATGATTCAAAACACAAAGGAGAATAATGAAGTATCAAATATGGAATGTAGGGAGTTCAAAAAGATTTTATTAGAAAAATACTTTCCTCATGACCATCGAGTAGATATGGAATGGTAATTTCTGAGTCTAAGACAAAAGGAGGATAAGAATGTCGCAAAGTATGAGTCTAACTTTACAAGGTTAGTGAGATATGTAGCATATTATGTACATAACCCAAAGAGTAAGATTGATCATTTCTTTGATGGGTTAAAACCATTTCTCCATTGAGCATTAATCTCACAATCCTTTCCGTCTTACGAAGATATTGTCTCATGTTCTATCAAGATAGAAAATGAATTCTCTAAGTCTTATGAATTTAAAGCAAAGCAAGAGAATAAGAGATCTTCTGATCACTCTAGGAATGTAAATAAGGGGAATAACGGAAAAGTGGAATATCCATCCTGTAGTAAATGTGGGAAGAAACACCCTAGTACTTACTTAAAGGGAATGAGTGTAACACCCTGAGATTTTATGAGATATATTATTTTCAATTTCTTTGATGTCTTCTATTAAACAAAACACTAGGATTAGCTTGTACTACACGCAATACCGAATTAGCTTCCAGTATAGGCAACACTATTCTTGGCTCATGTTACAAACAATTTCAAGTTCGTTTTGAAAAAACTATTTTACACAACATTAAGTATATATTTTGTTTAATATGTTTTGATTGTGTTATACGCAACACCAAATGGAGATTTCACTACACGCAGCCCTGACTTGGCTTGCATTACACACAATCAAGACTTTCTTCGATAGCATGTGTAGTACGCAATACCATGTTTCATTAAATGATATATTATTATAATATATTATGAACTAGCCGTTATGAATAGTAAAACCAACTTTTTGAAATTTTATAAATTTTATCTTTCAAAATGAACACCATTTTTGGATTCGGAATATCAAAATTATCCTAGGGTGAATTTTTGGAATTTTTCTGAAAACTTTCAATTTTTGATGAATAGTGAAAACACTAGGCTACTATTTAAAAACCGACTTTTTATTTAAATAATTATTTATTTTATTTAAATTTATTTAAGGTCAAAATTGACATATAATATCTATGAAAGTTCAACGTAATTCATTTGAGTCATTTTATAATAATTTTAGATATATAAAAAATTTATTGAACTTTTCACCGTCTTTTACCCACCTCCTAGGAGAATTTGAAAATCAACATAAAACTTAATTTTACCGCTTCTGTGAGTGGAATTTAGAAAATACGAGAGACACGGTTAATATCAAGGAGTAAAATGTGGTTCAATAAGATAAAAAATAATATTTGGTGAATAGTAACATTTTACTTTTATTTACCACGGTTAAAAGTAAATAGGGTAATTAAGGGTAAAAATGATATTATTATTACCTAACACATGTCCTAATTCTATTGGATAAATGTAATTCGACCAGAAACAACCTTAGGAATAAAATATTACCCTTTAGGTAAACTTGGATTAGATTAGGACACTTATTATTATTTTATATAAAGAAGAGTTAAAATAGTTAATATCAAAGTTTAATAACTAAAACATTTTTAATATTGGGTTATACATAAGATAAATTAGACTATAAATATTAAAGGGAAATATAAAAATATTTACTACATAATGGTATTTTATTTATAATTTTTAGACATTATATAATTTATTTTATTTATGACACAATGATGATGTAGTTAATTACCTTATTAATGAAATATTAACATAATTGATGTTATAAATACCCAAATAAATGTAATTTGAGACTTATTATAAATTCCACTAATTTTATAGGTTAATATGAAATTTTAGTATTGATTTAATTAACTTTTTTCGAACTAATCATGCTGTTATAATTTTCACAAAAATCAATTACCATATAGTGTCAAAATTGACATAAAATAGTTTTTAAAACAAATATTATATTATTAATTGTTATTATATTCAAAAAAGATTTAAGGTTCGGACACATGACTTAGATAAGGTTATATATATTAATAATAAACCACTTGGGGTTAGTTTGTCTTGTTATATTATGTTTATTAAGCATATAGTTAAGAAAACAAGAAGACACGATAAAAGTTAAATTATTTAACTTAGAGTTAAATCTAAATGATAAGGTTAAAATAGTAACCTAAACTTGTATAAAATCTATTGTTTGAGATTATTTAGACCCATAAACACTTTCTCTTTGAAATAAATCTTATTGGAGCTATTATAAACCAAATATGACTTTATTATAAAATAATATTTTACGTTTTTCCAAAGGTGCCCCTCTCCTCCCTTATAAAAAGGGAACCCCTTCCCTCTTCTCTTCACACCCTTTTGAGACTTGAAGTTCGGGAAACCCCTGCCCATTTACCTTATCATCTCCCCTAGAAACATTATAGAGGTTCTAGTCTCCTCAAAAGACCAACCCTAGTGCCTTAAGAGGAGGTTAAGAAGAGGCGCGTCAAAGAAGAGGTAATATCCTTTACCGATTCTTTCCAATTTATTTCTTCTTCTACTTATTGTTATTTATTTGTTTCATCATAAATTAATAACAACAATATCACTCATATATTGATATGTTATTATAAATATTAAACAACCCAATTTCATCTTCTATCCATCCTATGGAAAATGAAATCACCGCGCATGCGTACGTACGGAATACCGTCTCCACGCCGTGGTGTAATCTGTTTTCCACCACCACCTTACTAGGATGGGTATATTGGAGTAAATAAATAACAATATATGATTTTTCTAAAGTGATATTGATTCTGAAATATTATACATACACTTCAATACAATTCCATGATCATTGGAATGATATCATCGCTCGTGCGTAAGTACGGACTACCGTCTCCACGAACGTGATGAGATTCATTTTCCATGATTAAGCCATTCAAGTATGACTATAAAGTATATATAATAAATAATCATGAAATATATTACATAATAATGATACTGGATTTATATACATATATTTTTCATTTACTTAATTCCATTTAATTCAATCAGGAAATGAAAACAGCGTTCATGCGTACGCACGACCTACCGTCTCCATGAACGGTGTATTTCATTCCATTTATATACTGAATATATATTATATATAAATCATGTTTTACATTCTGGAATTATGTAAATCAGGATATAAGTAATAATATCAAGAACAACATGTCGAAACACGTATAATAAATGAAATGATTTTACCCAAAATGCTGCTTTAACATGGAATTGACAAACGAACGGATAATATAAAGTCATAAGTGAATCATATATGATATCATAAATATTAATATGGTTCTATTACAAGTTAATAATATTTTTAAACCCACTATACAGGAGTCTTGGACACATACAAAAGAAATTGGACATAAGGTAAGGGATAACTATTCCAATCTCGTTCTTATCCGAGATTGTTATTCGTAAGTTTTTACTAGGGTTACTGTAATCATCCATGCACATGTTTTCTAAAAATATTTTCATGTATTTTTAAAGCCCTTTTTAACCATTTTTGAAATTTACCACATGTTATGAAAGGAATCTTAATTTTGTTTACCACGCGGGGAACATTTTGAATTTTTTGACAAAAGTATGAGAAGAATGTTATTTTTAACTTATACAGCGTGAACGGATTTTTATAGTTTCGTAATGCCAGATTTTCATGAAGATTAATCTAAAAGATTTTATGACTATTTAAAAAAAAATTTCTTTTAAAATTTCATGGCATTTTTTGAAAATAAAATGATTTTGATGAAGAATGGATATTTTCCTCAAGAATTCATTTCAAGTTTTTTATCAAAACCATTTTCCATATAAGATGCAATTATTTCATATGTGTATGTTTAAAATATAATATCTCTATGATTTACATGGTTTCAATTTTCTTATGATGAAATATTCATTTGTTTTATATAGATTATGTGATGATGGGATGATGTTTATTAAACCCATTTTATTCTTTGGGTTATGATGAATTTTTTAAGTATATTTTGTGGAACAAGTAAGAATGATTTCATTATGAGATGAGTAAGACCTATATATCCCTCCAATGCATTGGGTAAAGATTTATATCTCATGAGATAGACATGTCTGGAACAGTAAATTAATCTGTTTCAGTGATATAGGACTGGAACAAGGAGTGAACTCGATTCAGAAAGGGACCTTGTCCACTAAGATGGTCTTGGCAGCAATGCCTTGCCTACTATGGAAATCATATCATGTGCTTAATGGTTTTACACAATTAAATGTTTTATTCCCATGCTATTTATCATGATTGATGTTCCCTTATGATATATTCCTTACGTACTTCCAAGATTTATGTATTTGCTCAAGATTTTGATGTTTAGATTTTATGTTCAAGTTTTTCCATTCAAATGTTTATGGATTGTTTTATGTTATCTATGTTTACCCTTACTGAGCATTTGAGCTCACCCTTTATATGTTTTCTTTTCCCCAGGATATAAAGAATGGTTTTATGTAAGAAAACCAAAAGGGTAAGATCTTTATGGGAGATGTTGAAGATATTTCACCATGATTAGAAGATTACGTTTCGAGTTTCCAAAGACACAAAACTATTACAGTCTCTGGGCATCTGTTTTTGCCATGTATTAAGTATTCTGCAAAATTAATGTAATGACCATGTATGTCAGGTTTGGGGTCTCTACAATTGGTATCAGAGTGAAGGTTTAGTTAAACTTTGGAAACTAGGATGTGAAAAATTAAGTGAAATCCTAAAAGATATTTCTAAGTCATGTCTAGGGATGTCCCTAAGGATAAGTATATGTATAGGTATTAGTCCTAGAATTACAGTAATGATCTTAGAATTTAACCTAATATGTCAGATATTGATGGTACTCCCCCTTTATTATGTTGTTTTCCCTAGCATGATTTTTGCCTCTAACACTATTCTTTTTGGTTTTAGAAAATGGCTGGAAATAGGAAGATTCACGATAATAGAGGATATGATGGACAATGGAATGATATTATTCATGAGAAACCAAATGAAATTGGATTTAGAAGTCCAAACATCGTTATTATACCTAATCAGCAATCTCATAATATGATCAATAATCTCAACTTTGGTAAGTTTCCCAACTCAGCTAATAAGATAAAGATTGAGTTTCATGATGATCATAGAGGAAAGAAATTTCAATTTCTCTCATGTAAATCATGTGGGAAGACGCATCAAAGAGAATGTTTCAAAGGAACTAGAAGATGCTTTGGGTGCAAAAAGAAGGATACAAATCCAGTAAGTGAAAAGTAAAAGGTTTAGTTAACACCATGGGGAAGGATAATGGTATTGCTATGACATCAACAATGATTAGATGTTTTAAATGTAGAATTTATGGGCATTATGAAAACCAATGCCCTAAGGGAAAATCTCATGAAGAGAATCAGCATAGTCATATGGGTAGTATTTATGTGGATGATGATGAGGAGACTATAAATGATATATGATATGAAATAAGTGTTAAATATTGGTCAATAGTTTAAGAAGGTAGTGGAATGATTGTATGTTTATCAAGAGTTATGTTGTATAGGTAATTTAATGGTACTATGGAATAAAGAAACATCTAAGGATTGTTACACTATTGTTTTTCCTAAAGTATTTGAAAGTATATGTTGAATGGTACTAGTAACCATGAAAGGTTATTCAGATATTTTTGGAAAGAAGATGATATGTGCATAATTAAGGGATAAAGAGAAAATGAAATTTCGATTGTATTCATGAGCTCATGACTGATATAAGGACAAAGTGATATCACGGTTTGTGTATATAGAAATTTTGGCATTTTGGTATGTGGAATGAGTTAACTTTTGAAAGTATTCATGTTTTCTCTAAGGTTCTATGGTAATTCACATTTTAAAAGAATACATGATTAAGGTATTCACATGTTTGGAATATGACCAACATAATATATCTTATGATATATGGGAGATAAATGATGATATTAACATGCTTGGTATATGACCTCTCTAGTAATCATTTTCTTTATACTATGAGATTGAATAGAAGTATTTTAGATAAGCCTAATGATTGGAATGGATTATGTGTGACATAAGTTATTATTGTTTATGGATAGAACTTTTTTTTTCAATATTATTGATGGGATGTTATAATAAGGTAGTTTTAGAAAAATGACAACCTGCAGGATGGGCAACAACCCGTCGCGTCAGACAAGACTGTGGGAATCAAACCCACAACTGAAGTGTGACAGGCCTTTATCACCTACCACTACCCTACAGGAAGTCCCTGATTAGTAGGAACTAGTTTTATTTTATTAAGCGGTATGATAGATGAAGTATAAGTCCATTTTTGGAATCATATACGATTAATCTCACCATAGATTGACTTATGTATATTTAATAACATATGCTATCCTTTTTGTGATAGAAACAGATGGGATGACTTATCATTCTATCACATGATCTGTTAATACTTTAGGAATGAAAAATTCAGATTCATTTCTTTAAATAGAGATGCAGTGGAAATTGTTAATGGAATGACCGACAATGATATTACACTGAAATCAAGTAAGTATTTCTTTTTATGTAAAAGTTCATCCATGTAAGGGAAATGATCTTAGAAACAAAAAATATTGTCCTAGTACTCTCATATCGGATGAATCAGATGGTACCTTAGATCATTACAAATTTACGGCTTTTCGATTTTTGGATTTTTATATCCATGTTCTCTACCACTCTCCATCAGAACTTGACGATTAGATTTCTCTTCCATATCCATATTTTCACCTATATACTCCTATGTGGAAACCCAAGTGATGAGTTACTTTGGGTGTCCGTTTTGTTTCTAACTTTCCTTTTTAAAATGATTATTTAGTATTCCTTTTTACGATGTGGGTTTCTATGAATGAAACCTTCAAGTAGTAAACGATTTATAACCCCGATGAATTTTGAGGGAGAAATTCATTTTAAGGGGGGTAGAATGTAACACCCTGAGATATTATGAGATATATTATTTTTAATTTCTTTGATTTCTTCTATTGTACACTACACTAAGATTAGCTTGTACTATATGCAACACCATATTAGCTTGCATTATATACAACACTATTCTTGGCTTGTGTTACACACAATTTCAAGTTTGTTTTGAAAAAATTATTTTACGCAACATTAAGTATAGATTTTGTTTAACAAGTTTTGATTATTTTATACGCAACACCAAATGGAGCATTCACTACATGCATCCCTAACTTGTCTTGCATTACACGCAATCAAGACCTTCTTCGATAGCGTGTGTAGTATGCAATACCGAGTTTCACTAAATGAGATATTATTATAATATATTATGAACTAGCCGTTATGAATAATAAAACCCAACTTTTGAAATTCTATAAATTTTTCATTCAAAATGGACTTCATTTTTGGATTCTAAATATCGAAAGTAGCTTAGGGTGAATTTTTGGAATTTTTCTGAAAACATTCGATTTTTGATGAATTGTGAAAACACTAGGTTACTATTTAAAAACCGACTTTTTATTTAAATAATTATTTATTTTATTTAAATTTATTTTAGGTAAAAATTGATACATAATACCTATATAAGTTCAATTTAATTCATTTGAGTCATTTTATAATAAGTTTAGATATATAAAAATTTTATTGAAATTTTCACCGTCTTTTACCCACCTCCTAGGAAAATTTGAAAATCTACATAAAACTTCATTTTACCGCTTCTGTGCGTGGAATTTTAAAAATCTGAGAGACAAGGTTAATATCAAGGAGTAAAATGTGGTTCAATAAGATAAAATATAAATTTTGGTGAATAGTAACATTTTACTTTTATTTACCACGGTTAAAAGAAAATAGGGTAATTAAGGGTAAAAATGATATTATTATTCCCATAACACATGTCCTAATTCTATTGGATAAGTGTAATTCGACCAAAAACAACCTTATGAATAAAATATTACCCTTTAGATCAACTTGGATTAGATTACGACACTTATTATTATTTTATATAAAAAAGAGTTAGAATAGTTAAAATCAATGTTTAATAACTAAAACATAATTAATATAGGGTTATACATAAGATAAATTAGAATATAAATAATAATTGGAAATATAAAAATATTTCCTACATAATATTATTTTATTTATAATTTGTAGACATTATATAATTTTATTTATTTATGACACAATGATGATGCTGTAATTACCTTATTAATGAAATATTAACATAATTGATGTTATAAATACCCAAATAACTGTAATTTGAGACTTTTTATGAATTCCACTAATTTTATAGGTTAATATGACTTGTTAGTATTTATTTAATAAACTTTTTTCGAACTAATTATGCTATTATAATTTTTAAAAAAATAAATTACTAAAACGTTTCAAAATTGACATAAAATAATTTTTAAAACAAATATTATATTATTAATTTTTATTATATTCCTAAAAATATAAGGTTCGGAAAAATGACTTAGATAAGGTAATATATATTAACAATGAACCACTTGGGGTTTGTTTGGCTTGTTATAGTAAGTTTATTAACCATATAGTGTAAGAAAACAAGAAGACACGGTAAAAGTTAAATTATTTAAATTAGAGTTAAATCTAAATGATAAGGTTAAAATAGTAACCTAAACTTGTCTAAAACCTATTGGTTTAGAGGATTTCGACTCATCCCCACTTTAGCTTCGAAATAAATCAATTTGGAGATATTATAAACCGAATATGACTTTAGTATAAAATAATATTTTATGTTTTTCCAAAGGTGTCCCTCTCCTCCCTTATAAAAAGGCACCCCTTCCCTCTTCTCTTCACACCCTTTTGAGACTTGAAGCTCTATTACCTTATATAATCCACTAGAAACATTATAGAAGTCCTGGTCTCCTCAAAAGACCAACCCTAGTGCCTTAAGAGGAGGTTAGAAGAGGTAATATCCTTTACCAATTCTTTCCAATTTATTTCTTCTTCTACTTATTCTTCTTTATTTTTTTCATCATAAATTAATAACATCAATATCAATCATATACTGAGATGTTATTATAAATATGAAACAACCCAATTTAATCTTATATCCATCCAACAAAAAATGAAATCACCGTGCATGCGTACGTACAGAATACCGTCTCCACGCCGTGGTGTAATCTATTTTCCATCACCACCTTAATTAGATGGGTATAATGGTGTAAATAAATAACTATATATAATTTTTGTAAAGTGATATTGATTCTGAAATATTATACATACAATTCAATACAATTCCATGATCATGGGACTGATATCATCGCTCGTGCGTACGTACGAACTACCGTCTCCATGAACGGGATGATATTCATTTTACCTAATTAACCATTTGTGTATGATTATAAAGTATATATAATAAATAATCATGAAAGATATTACATAATAATGATACTGGATTTATGTACATATATGTTTCATTTACTTAATTCCATTTAATTCAATAAGGAAATGAAAACAGCGTTCATGCCTACGCACGACCTACCGTCTCCATGAACGGTGTATTTAATTCCATTTATATACTGAATATATATTATATATAAATCATGTTTTACATTCTGGAATTATGTAAATCAGGATATAAGTAATAATATCAAGAATAACATGTCAAAAACACGTATGATAAATGAAACAATTTTATCCAAAACGCTGCTTTAACATGGAATTGACAAATGAACGGATAATATAATGTTGCAAGTGAATCATATATGATATCATAAATATTATTATGGTTCTGTTACAAGTTAACAATATGTTTAAACCCACTATACAGGAGTCTCCAACACATACATAAGAAATTGGACATAAGGTAAGGGATAACTATTCCAATATCGTTCTTTTCCGAGATTGTTATTCGTAAGTATTTACCGGGGTTATTATTATCATCCATGCCCATGTTTTCTAAAAAAAATTTCATGTATTTTTAATGTCCTTTTTACCCATTTTTAAAATTTACCACATTTTATGAAAGGAATCTTACTTTTTTACCACATAGGGAACTTTTTGACTTTTCTGACAAAAGTACGAGAAGAATGTTATTTTTAACTTATACAGCATGAACAGATTTGTACTGTTTCATAACGACTCATTTTCATGAAGCCTACTCTACCAGATTTTATGAATATTTTAAAAAAAATAATTTTTTTAAAACTGAATGGAATTTTGTGAAAAGAAAATGATTTTGAAGAAAAAAGGATATTTTACTCAAGAATTCATTTCAAGTGTTTTATCAAAACCATTTTCCATCTAAGATGACATTATTTCATATGTGTATGTTTCAAATATAATGTCTCTATGATTTACATGGTTTCACTTTTCTTATGATGAAATATCCATTTTTTTTATAAGGATTATGTGATGATGGGATGGTGTTTATGAAACCCATTTTATTCTTTGGGTTATGATGAATGTTTTAAGTTTATTTTGTGGCACAAGTAAGAATGATTTAATTATGAGATGGGTGGGACCTATATCTCCCTCCAATGCATTGGGTAAATATTTATATCTCATGAGATATACATGGCTGGAACGGTATGTTAATCCGGTTCAGTGATACATGACTGGAACGAGGAGTGAACTCGATTCAGAAAGGGACTTTGTCCACTAAGATGGTCTTGGTAGCAATGCCTTGGCTACTATGGAAATCATATCATGTGCTTAATGGTTTTCCGAAATTAAATGTTTTATTCCCATGATAATTATCATGATTGATGTTCCCTTATGATATATGCCTTACGTACTTCCAAGATTTATGTCTTTGCTAAAGATTTTGATGTTTAGATTTTATGTTCATGTTTTTGCATTCAAATGTTTATGGATTGTTTTATGTTCTCTATGTTTACCCTTACTGAGCATTTGAGCTCACCCTTTATATGTTTTATTTTCCACAGGATATAAAGAAAGGTTTTAGGTAAGAAAAAAAGGGGAAGATCTTTATGGGAGATGTTGAAGATCTTTCACCATGATTAGAAGATTACATTCCAAGTATCCAAAGACACTAAACTAATACGGTCTTTGGGCGTCTGTTTTCATCATGTTTTAAAAATTCCGCACAAGTAATGTAATGACCATGTACATCAGGTTTGGGGTCTCTACAATTGGTATCAGAGCGAAGGTTTAGTTAACCTTTGGAAACTAGGATGCGAAAACTTTAGTGAAATCCCTAATGATATTTCTAAGTTATGTCTAGGAATGTCCCTAAGGATAAGTATATGTATAGGTAAAAGTCCTAGAATTATGGCAACGATATTAGAATTTAACCTAAGATGTTAGATATTGACAGCACTCCCCCTTTATTATGTTTTTTTCCCTAGAATGTTTTTTCCCTCTCACACTATTCTTTTTGGGGTTTAGAAAATGGCTGGAAAAAGGAAGATTCATGATAATGGAGGATATGATGGAAAATGGAATGATATTATTCATGAGAAACCAAATGAAACGGGATTTGGAAGTCCAAACATCGTTTTTATTCCTAATCAGAAATCTCATAATATGATAAATAATCTCATATTTGGTAAGTTTCCCGATTCAGCTAATAAGAGAATGATGGAATTTCATAATGATCATAGAGGAAAGAAAGTTCAATTTCTCTCATGTAAATAATGTGGGAAGAGGCATCAAGGAGAATGTTTCAAAGGAACTGGAAGATGCTTTGGGTGTGGAAAAGATGGACACAAATCCAGTAAGTGCAAAGTAAAAGGTTCAGGTAACACTATGGAGAAGGATAATGGTATTTCTACGACATCAACAATGATTAGATGTTTTAAATGTGGAATGTATGGGCATTATTCAAACCAATGCCGTAAGGGAAAATCTCATGAAGAGAATCAGCAAGGTTATATGGGTAGAATTTATGTTTATGATGATGAGGAGACTACAAATGATATATGAGATGAAAGATGTGTTGAAGCATGGTCAATGGTTTAAAAAGGTAGTGGAATGATTGTATGTTTATCAAGAGTTATGTTGTATAGGTAATTTAATGGTACTATGGAATAAAGAAAAATCTAAGGATTGTTACGCTATTGTTTTTCCTAAAGTATTTGAAAGTATATGCTGAATGTTACTGGTAACCATAAAAGGTTATTCAGATATTTTTGGAAAGAATATGATATGTGCATAATGAAGGGATAAAGAGAAAATTAAATTTTTATAGTATTCATGAGCTCATGACTAATATAAGGAAAAAGTGATATCATGGTTTGAGTATATATAAATTTTGGGATTTTGGTATATGGAATGAAATAACTTTTAACAGCATTCATGTTTTCGCTATGTTTCTATGGTAATTCATGTTTTAAAAGAATACATGATTAAGGTATTCACATGTTTGGAATATGACCAACAAGATATATCCTATGATATATGGAGATAAATGATGGTATTCACATTCTTGGTATATGACCTCTCTCGTTATCATTTTCTTTATACTATAAGATTTGACAGAAGTATTTTAGATAAGCCTAAAGATTGGAATGAATTATGTTGGACGTAAGCTAGTATTATTTAAGGATAGAACTTTTTTTTCAATATCATTGATGATATGTTATAATAATGTAGTTTTAGAAAAAGGAAAACCTGCAGGACGGGCGACAATCCATTGCGTCAGACAAGGCTGTGGGAATCAAACCCATAACTGAAGTGCGACATGCCTTTATCACCTACCACTGGCCTACAAGAAGTCCCTGGTTAGTAATAACTAGTTTTATTTTATTAAGCAGCATGATAGATGAAGTATAAGTCCATTTTTGGAATCATATACAATTAATCTCACCATAGATGGACTTATGTATATTTAATAACTTATGCTAACCTTTTTGTGATAGAAACAGATGGGATGACTTATCATTCTATCACATGATCTGATAATACTTCATGAATGAAAAATTTAGCTTCATTTCTTTAAATAAAGATGAAGTGTAAATTGTTCATGGAATGAACAACGATGATATTACATTGAAATCAATAAAGTATTTCTCCTTATGTAAAAGTTCATCCATGTTAGGGAAATGATCTTGGAAACCAAAAATATTGTCCTAGTACTCTCATATCTGTTGAATCAGATGGCACCTTAGATCATCAAAAATTTACGGCTTTGCGATTGTTGGCTTTTTCATAGCCATGTTCTCTACCACTATCCATCAGAACTTGACGGTTAGATTTATCTTCCATATCCATATTTTCACCTATATACTCATATGTGGGAACCCAAGTGATGAGTTACTTTGGGTATTCATTTTGTTTCTAACTTTCCTTTTAAAAATGATGATTTAGTATTCCTTTTTACGATGTGGGTTTCTACGAATGAAACATTCAAGTAGTAAACGATTTATAACCCCGACAAATTTTGAGGGAGAAATTCATTTTAAGGGGGGTAGAATGTAACACACTGAGATTTTATGATATATATTATTTTTAATTTCATTGATGTCTTCTATTATACACAACGCCATGATTATCTTGTACTATACGCAACATCGTATTAGCTTGCAGTATACACAACACTATTCTTGGCTCGTGTTACACACAATTTCAAGTTCGTTTTGTGGAAATTATTTTACGTAACATTAAGTATTAATTTTGTTTAATAAGTTTTGATTATATTATACGCAACACCAAAAAGAGATTTCACTATATGCAGCCCTGACTTGGCTTGCATTAGATGCAATAAAGACCTTCTTCGATAGCGTGTGTAGTACACAATACCAAGTTTCACTAAATGAGATATTATTATAATATTATTTTTAACTAGCCGTTATGAATAGTAATAACCACTTTTTGAAATTTTATAAATTTTATCTTTCAAAATAAAATTCATTTTTTGATTCGGAATATCGAAATTAGACTAGGGTGAATTTTTGGTATTTTTCTGAAAACATTCAATTTTTGATGAATAGTAAAAACACTAGGATACTATTTAAAAACCGACTTTTTATTTAAATAATTATTTATTTTATTTAAATGTATTTTAGGTCAAAATTGATACATAATACCTATATAAGTTCAATGTAATTCATTTGAGTCATTTTATAATAATTTTAGATATATAAAAATTTTATTGAACTTTTCACAGTCTTTTACCCACCTCCTAGAAGAATTTGAAAATCTACATAAAACTTAATTTTACCGCTTCTGTGAGTGGAATTTTAAAAATCCGAGAGACACAGTTAATATCAAGGGGTAAAATGTGGTTAAATAAGATAAAATTTTTTTTTGGTGAATAATAACTTTTTACTTTTATTTACCATGGTTAAAAGTAAATAGGGTAATTAAGTGTAAAAATGATATTATTATTACCATAAAACATATACTAATTATATTGGATAAGTGTAATTCGACCAAAAACAACCTTAGGAATAAAATATTACCCTTTAGGTCCACTTGGATTAGATTAGGACAATTATTATTATTTTATATAAAGAAGAGTTAAAATAGTTAAAATCAAAGTTTAATAACTAAAACATTTTTAATATTGGGTTATATATAAGATAATTTAGACTATAAATATTAATTATAAATATAAAAATATTTCTTACATAATGGTATTTTATTTATAATTTTTATACCTTATATAAATTAATTTAGTTATGACACAACGATGATGAATTAATTACCTTATTAATGAAATATTTACATAATTGATGTTATAAATACCCAAATAAATGTAATTTAAGACTTTTTATGAATTAAACTAATTTTATAGGTTAATATGACATGTTATTATTTATTTAATTAACCTTTTTTGAACTAATAATTCTGTTATGAATTTCACAAAAATCAATTACCAAATAGTGTCAAAATTCACATAAAATAGTTTTTAGAACAAATATTATATTATTAATTGTTATTATATTCTTAAAAATCTAAGGTTCAGGAAAATGACTTAGATAAGGTTATATATTAATAATGGACCACTTGGGGTTTTTTTGGATTGTTATAGTAAGTTTATTAACCATATAGTGTAAGAAAACAAGAAGACACGGTAAAAGATAAATGATTTAACTTAGAGTTAAATCTAAATGATAAGGTTAAAATAGTAACATAAACTTGTCTAAAACCTATTGGTTGAGAGTATTTAGACCCATAACCACTTTATCTGAGAAATAAATCAATTTTTAGCTATTATAAACCGAATATGACTTTATTATAAAATAATATTTTATGTTTTCCCAAAGGTGCTCCTCTCCTCTCTTATAAAAATGGCACCCCTTCCCTCTTCTCTTAACACCATTTTGAGACTTGAATCTCGGCCAAACCCTACCCATTTACCTTCTAATATCCCCTAGAAACATTATAGAGGTTATGGTCTCCTAAAAATACCACCCCTAGTGCCATAAGAGGAGGCTAAGAAGAGGCGTGTCAAAGAAGGGGTAATATCCTTTACCGATTCTTTCCAATTTATTTCTTCTAATACTTATTCTTCTTTATTTGTTTCATAATAAATTAATAAAATCAGTATCAATCATATACTGATATGTTATTATAAATATGGAACAACCCAATTTCATCTTCTATCCGTCCTATAGAAAATGAAATTACCACGCATGTGTACGTACGGAATACCGTCTCCACGCCGTGGTGTAATATGTTTTCCACCACCACCTAACTTGGATGGGTATAATGGTGTAAATAAATAAATAAATATAAATATTGTAAAGTGATATTGATTCTTAAATATTATACAATCACTTCAATACAATTCCACGATCATGGGAATGATATCATCGCTCGTGCGTACGTACGGACTACCGTCTCCACAAACGCAATGAGATTCATTTTCCATGATTAACCATTCAAGTATGATTATAAAGTATATATAATAAATAATCATGAAAGATATTACATAATAATGATACTGGATTAATTTACATATATGTTTCATTTACTTAATTCCATTTAATTCAATAAGGAAACGAAAACAGCGTTCATGCGTACGCACGACCTACCGTCTCCATGAACGGTGTATTTCATTCCATTTATATAATGAATATATATTATATATAAATCATGTTTTACATTATGGAATTATGTAAATCAGGATATAAGTAATAAAATCAAGAACAACATTTCGAAATACATACGATAAATGAAACGATTTTACCCAAAATGCTGATTTAATATGGAATTGACAAATGAACGGATAATATAAAGTCGTAAGTGAATCATATATGATATCATAAATATTATTATAGTTCTATTAAAAGTTAATAATATTTTTAAACCCACTATACAGGAGTCTTAGAGACATACAGAAGAAATTGGACATAAGGTAAGGGATAACTATTCCAATCTCATTCTTATCCGAGATTGTATTCGTAAGTATTTACTGGGGTTATTTTTACCATCCATGCCCATGTTTTATAAAAATGTTTTCATGTATTTTTAAAGTCATTTTTACCCATTTTTGAAATTTACCACATGTTATGAAAGTAATCTTACTTTTGTTTACCACACGGGGAACCTTTTGACTTTTCCAAGAAAAGTACGAGAAGAATGTTATTTTTAACTTAGACGGCGTGAAAGGATTTTTATGGTTTCATAAAGCCTTGTTTTCATGAAGATTACTATACAATATTTTATGACTATTTTAAACAAAATAATTTTCTTTTAAAATTTTATGGAATTTTTTGAAATGAAAATGATTTTAAAGAATAAAGGATATTTTCCTCAAGAATTCATTTCAAGTGTTTTATAAAAACCATTTTCCATATAAGATGAGATTATTTCATATGTGTATGTTTAAAATATAATGTCTCTATGATTTATATGGTTTCAATTTTCTTATGATGAAATAACCATTTGTTTTATATGGATTATGTGATGATGGGATGATGTTTATGAAACCCATTTTATTCTTTGGGTTATGATGAATGTTTTAAGTTTATTTTGTGGTACTTGTAAGAATGATTTCATTATGAGATGGGTGGGACCTATATCTCCCTCAAATGCATTGGGTAAAGATTTATATATCATGATATAGACATGGATGGAATTGTAAGTTAATCTGGTTCAGTGATACAGGACTGGAATGAGGAGTGAACTCAATTCAGAAAGGGACTTTGTCCACTAACATGGTCTTGGGAGAAATTCCTTGGGTACTATGGAAATCATATCATGTGCTTAATGTTTTTCCACAACTAAATGTTTTATTCCCATGATATTTACCATGATTGATGTTCCCTTATGATATATGCCTTACGAACTTCCAATATTTATGTCTTTGCTCAAGATTTTGATGTTTAGATTTTATGTTCATGTTTTTGCATTCAAATGTTTATGGATTGTTTTTTATTCTCTATGTTTACCCTTACTGAGAATTTGAGCTCACCCTTTATATGTTTTATTTTCCCCAGGATATAAAGAAAGGTTTTAGGTAAGAAAACCAAAATGGAAAGATCTTTATGGGAGATGTTGAAGATCTTTCACCATGATTAGAAGATTACGTTCCGAGTTTCAAAAGACACTAAACTAACACGGTCTTTGGGAATCTGTTTTTTTCATGCATTAAGTATTCCGAAAAAGTAATTTAATGACCAAGTACGTCAGGTTCAGGGTCTCTAGAATGAGAGTCTGTTATAAGTGCGGTGACAAAGCCACCAAGCTCACGATTTCTAGAGGAAGAAAGAGGCTACCGATGTTCAATGATAAAATTGAAGTAAGATGGGACATTATGAAAATGAATGTCCTAAGAGTCAGGGAATCTTACCTCAGAAGAGTCCAAGGGATCAAGGCCAAACTTATACTTTCACTACTGCTGAGGTAGATGCTCCAAAAGACATAGTGGCAGGTAATTTAATGGTTTCCTCAAATTTAGCCAATGATTTATTGGATTCTAGATCATCACATTGTTTCATATCATCCAAGTTGGATAAGAAAATTAGATATTAACAATTTGATTTAACAAGGGAGTTGTCAGTTAAAAATCCTAAGGGAAGTATCATCGCAATAAAGATTTGTAAATCCGTTCCCATTAGAGCATATAAATGTTCATTATCTGCTAATATCATCGTCATACCTATGATTGAGATTGATATAATCCTTGGTATGGATTGGCTTTCAGACCATGATGTGAAGATTTTTGATAAGAAGAAAGAGGTTATGATTTTTTATGATGATGATAAGGAACACCTTATCTTTAGAGCAGAATCGTCACCACCTAATTCTTATCTATATCCACCCCCAGTAGCTCAACTAAATTCAATTATTGAGGAGGAATAGAATGAAATGACTGTGGGTGAGGAAAGAAATGTTCAAATATAGGATGCACCTATTTTGAGAGAATATGTTGATGTCTTTCCAGAAGATTTACCTGGACATCCTCCAGAATGAGAAATTGAGTTTTCCATTGATTTAATTCCTAGATCAAGGACCATATAGAAGACCCCTTATAGAATGGACATTTTTGAATTAGTGGAACTAAAGAAAAAACTATAAGAATTGAGTAATAAGGGATTTATTCACCCTAGTGTTTCTCCATGGGGATCCCCTGTCCTTTTTGTTAAGAAGAAAGATGGATCTATGAGGTTATGTATCGACTATAGGGAGATCAATGATATAAAAATAA
The DNA here is from genome assembly GCA_963277665.1 of Viscum album. Taxonomy (NCBI): domain Eukaryota; kingdom Viridiplantae; phylum Streptophyta; class Magnoliopsida; order Santalales; family Viscaceae; genus Viscum; species Viscum album. The sequence goes on from OY728132.1 coordinate 499,634,216, forward strand.
AGAACATGTATCCCCTACCTCGCATTAATGATTTATTTGACCAACTGCATGAAGATTAATAATTTTAAAAGATTGAACTTCGATCTGGATATCATCAGTTGTGTGTGAAGAAGGAATAAATTCCGAAGATAGTATTTCAAACTAGGTACGGGCATTACGATTTTACAGTAATTCCTTTTGGGCTGACTAATGCACCCTCTGTTTTCATGGATCTAATGAACAAAGTTTTTAGGGAATATCTTGATGACTTTTTAGTGGTATTTATTGATGATATTATGGTATACTCCAAAAGCTACGAAGGTCATAAAAATCACTTGCGCATTATATAGAAGACTCTGAGAAGACATGAATTATATGGGAAGTTTAGCATGTGTGAATTATAGCTTCAGGAGATTTCTTTTCTTGTACATATTGTCTCTAAGGATGGAATCTATGTTGGTCGTTCTAAGACAAGAGCAATCCAAGAATGCCCAGCACCAATGAGTATAACTGAGGTACACAATTTTATTGGTTTAGCATGTTATTATCGATGTTTCGTCCAGAATTTTTCCCGGTTGGCTAACCCATTAACAAATCTCACACGTAAAGGGGTTAATTTTTTTTGGAACAAAGTGTGTGAAGAATGTTTTGAAGAAATGAAAATAATATTAGTCAATGCTACTCTATTGACTATACCATCAGGAAATGATGGGTTCGTTATTTATAGTGATGCATCGAAGAAAGGACTTGGTTGTGTCTTTATGCCGAATGATAGAGTTATTACCTATGCATCACAATAGCTAAAAATTCATGAGTAAAACTATCCTACTCATTATCTTTAGTTAGATACTGTAATATGTGCTTTGAAGATATAGAGACATTATCTATATGGTGAAAAATGTGACATATATACCGATCACAAGAGTTTGAAGTATATTTTCTCACAAAAATAACTAAACATGAGGCAAATGCGATGGCTTGAACTAGTCAAGGATTATGGTTCCACTATACAGTACCACCTGGGGAAAGAAAATAAGGTGGCAGATTCTTTGAGCAAAAATGATCATGGAGTTTTTGAACAAGATGAGAGTTGAAAAGGATCTTATATATATGGATCTAGTAATGATGGATATAGGAATCACCATGGAAGGTGAAACATCAATACTTTTTCAAATGGTTTCCAAACCATCTTTACTAGAAAGGATAAAGAGTTCTCAGATCAGTGATTAAGATTTTCAAAAGAAGATTAATGCTTTGAATGATGGGAGATTGAGTGACTTTGTGTATGAAGATGAAATTTTGAAGTTTGGTAAGAGACTTTGTGTTCCCGATATACCTGATCTAAAAAGGGAATTGTTGGATGATGCTCATAGTTCCAATTTCTCTATACACACTGGGAGCACCAAAATGTATATAGATTTGAAGGAACATTTTGGTTGGACAACATGAAGAGGGAGATTGCTGATTTTATGTCAAGATGTATGGTTTGTCAATAAGTGAAAGCTGGAAGGCAACATCCTGGAGGATTCATGCAACCTCTTCCTATACCGGAGTGGAAATGGGATAATATTACGATGGAATTTGTCATGGGACTACCAAATACTTCTAGAAGGAACAATGTAATATGGGTCATTATTGATCGTCTTACCAAGTCGGCACATTTTCTTGCTATAAGAGAAGATCTACCACATAAACGTCTACCAAGACTATATATTAATGAAGTTGTAAGACTGCATGGAGTACCCCTATCGATTGTTTCTGATCGTGATCCACATTTTACATCAAGAGTATGGAAAAGTCTTTAGAAAGCCCTAGATACTGAGCTTTGTTTGAGCACATCCTACCACCCTCAAACAGATGGACAATCAGAACAAACTATTCAAACCTTAGAAGACATGTTGAGATCCTGCTCACTTGACTTTTAGGGTATGTGGGATAAATATTTACCTTTGGTAGAATTTTCCTATAAAAATAGCTTCCATTCAAGTATTCAGATGGCACCATATGAAGCGTTATACGGAAAGAGATGCCGCACACCAACCTGTTGGGATGATGTTGGTGAAAGAAAACTTGTAGAGGAAATGATGGAAAGGTAAAGGTAATCCAAAACTACATCAAAACAGCTCAAAGTAGGTAGAAGAGCTATGCTGATAACTAAAGGAAGGATTTGGAATTTTAGGTAGGAGATCATGTTTTCTTGAAGGTATCTCCATGGAAGGGTGTTATACATTTTGGTAAGAAATGAAAATTGGGTCCCTGGTACATCAGACCATTCAAAATTCTAGAATGAATCGGGGCTGTAGCTTACCGTTTGGAAATGCTGCCAAGTCTCTCCAAAGTTCAAGATGTGTTCCACATATCGCTATTGAGAAAATACATGCCTGACCCAACACATATACTCACCTATGAAAAATTATAACTGGAACCCGGTCTATCTTATTACGAAGATCCTGTCGAGATTCTTGATATGAGGGAACAAGCGCTGAGAAACCGGACGACTCGTCTGGTAAAAGTTATATGGAGAAACCATTAGATGGAAGAGGCAACGTGGGAACCCGAGGAACTTATGATGAAGAACCACCCGAGTCTTTTTATGCAGTAATATTATTGAAATTTCTAGGATGAAATTATTTGAAGGAGTGGAGAATGTAACAGCCCAAGCTTCCACGGTATGCTTCTCTTTGAATAATATAGTAGTGTCTGTTGTACGCAACTTCGAGTTCTAAAACACACCACAACCAATTAAACTATCCGTTATGAATAGTAATACCCACTTTTTGAAATTTTATAAATCTTATCATTCAAAATGGACTTCATTTTTGGATTCGGAATATCGAAATTAGCTTAGGGTGAATTTTTGGTATTTTTCTGAAAACTTTCAATTTTTGATGAATAGTGAAAAACACTGAGTTATAGTTTAAAACCGAATATTTATTTAAATATTTATTTATTTTATTTAAATTTATTTTAGGTCAAAATTGATACATAATAGCTATATAATTTCAATTTAATTCATTGGAGTTAGTTTATAATAATTTTAGATATATAAAAATTTTATTGAACTTTTCACTGTCTTTTACCCATCTCCTAGGAGAATTTGCAAATTCTCATAAAACATAATTTTACCGCTTCTGTGAGTGGAATTTCAAAAATCCAAGAGACACTGTTAATATGAAGGAGTAAAATGTGGTTCAATAAGATGAAAATAATTTTTGGTGAATAGTAACTTTTTACTTTTATTTACCACGGTTAAATGTAAATAGGGTAATTAATGGTAAAAATGATATTATTATTACCCTAAAACATGTCCTAATTCTATTGGATATGTATAATTCGACCAAAAACAACTTTAGGAATAAAATATAAACCTCTTTGGTCCACTTGGATTAGATTAGGACATTTATTATTATTTAATTCAAAGAAGAGTTAAAGGAGTTAAAATCAAAGTTTAATAACTAAAACATTTCCAATATAGGGTTATACATAAGATAAATTAGATTATAAATATTCATTAAAAATATAAAAATATTTACTACATAATGGTATTTTATTTTTAATTTTTAGACATTAGATAATTTAATTTATTTATCACATAATGATGATGCAGTAATTACCTTATTAGTGAAATATTAAAATAAATGATATTATAAATACCCAAATAAATATAATTTGAGACTTTTAATGAATTAAAAAAAAATTATAGGTTAATATGAAATGTTAGTGTTGATTAAATGAATTAGGTTCGAAGTAATAATGCTGTTATGAATTTGGAAAAAACAAAATACCAAATAGTGTCAAAATTGACATAAATAAGTTTTTAAAACAAATATTATATTATTAATTAATATTCAACATCTAAATATCTATGGTTCAGCCAAGAGACTTATATAATGATAGTTGTATCATTAATGAACCACTTGGGGTTCTCTTGGAAGTATATAGTAAGTTTATTAACTATATAATATAAAAATACAAAAAGACATGGTAAATGTCTAACTATTTAACTAAGAGTTAAATCAGAAAGATAAAGTTAATATATTGACCCAAACCTGCCTAAAACCAGTTGGTTGAGTGGTTTTCGACCTATACCTACCTTAAATTTAAATAATCCACTTTGGATCCATTAGAAACCAAATATGAAATTATTATAAAATAATATTTATAGCTTTTCCTAAGGTGCCCCTCACCCCTCTTATAAAAGGGCACACCCCCTTATCTCTAATTCACAGCTTAAATGCATTTTGGATTGAAAAAAACCTTCCCAAATATCCTTTCAGATTCCCTCAATTAAACCTAGAGGCCTTAGTTTGATCAGAAATCCAACCTAAGGACCCCTTTTGATCAAATTAAAAGTAAGAACTCGAAGAAGAGGTAATGTTTTCACCACCCTCTTTCAAGTTCCTTTCTTCTTCCACTTCTTATTTATTTGTTATTTCAATTATAAAATAATAAATTTATTATGTTCTATATACTATGATGTTATTATAAATATGGTATAACCATATTCATCATTTTATTTATCCTTTGAATGACATGTCACCATACGTGCGTACGTATTGATTACTATCTCCACGTCGTAGTGTAAGTGTTATTCAAGACATTATTATTTGGATGGGTATGATAATGATGTGTAATTTAATTAAATAATAAATATAACATTATAATGATTCTGTATATATGATATACCATCTAATTATATACGATTTTAATATCAAAATAATGATATTTTCGCTCATGCATAAGTACGGACTACCATCTCCACGAACGCGATGAGATTCATTCCCCATCATATCAATTCAAGAATAATTTTTATTTGATGATTAAAAATAATTTTTAAGGACTTTATATCATTCTGGATATGAATAATATAAAACCTATGGATAACAAACATGGCTTATGTAACAAAACATATAAAATAAAATGAGTAAGTGAACACCTGAAACAACGATAATACTAAAATATTATTAACAAAGCAATATTAAAAGACCATATATGATATAATATTTATGTATATGATTATTGTATAATTTAATAAAATTTATTTAACTATTATATATGAATTTAACCTAACCTCAACCAAGGAAAAGTACAAGGTAAGGGTTTATTTCCCAATCTCTACATTATCCAAGGTTATTTATATGTAATTATCTACTGAGACCCCTTTATCATCCACATCCATGTTTCTTAAAAAAGTATTTTAAAACATGATTAATATTTTATAGAATATGGGTTAAATTCATTTATACCCTTATTTTAATTATATATGATATTTATAAAGTAATCTTTCCATAGTTTTCCAAACAAGGTCCTTTTAACCTTTTCGACAGAAGTAAGGTAAAAATGTGTTTTTTAAATTATACGGCAGGTGCAGATATTTTACACCGTTATAAAATCGTCAAAGCTTCCCTTACAAGCTTATAAAAATATTTTGAAAGTAAATGTTTCCTTTTATAATTATGTGACTTTTAAATGATTTCAAAAATAGAGATATTTCTCTCAAATAGTTTTGATTTCATCTATGTCAACATCCTTTGATGGATTTTATGTTTATTTGAAATTGATTTATTATGATACAAAACTTCTATATTGTATTGAAGGTTTTGTGATATGTTTGACTGTGGATGTGTTATTTTTATACCATTCATGGTTTATGGAAAAATTGTTGACATTTCATATGCTAGTTTCAATACGAATGTTTATATTATGTTTAAACCTTTTCATATGAGGAATGCATTGGACTTAGTAAGTGAAGGGTGGAGCCCGCTATAGCTCCTTGATGCATCAGTAGGTATCATGAGACAAACTAGTTTCTTGGAACAAGGCCTTGACAAAAACGTATATATAGTCTTGGCACAAGGCCTTGAATATGTGGTTATAATAGTCTGACATTATGAATTCCATTATTATGAACGTGGTTATTGATATTGCGTGTGATTATTCGAATAGTAGAATATCAATGCGAATAAGTAAATGGAATTAATTAATTTTATCTTTGAATATTATAATGAAGTCCAAGTTTAAAAGTATTTTTTTAGTTATACATTGCCTTAAATGTTTATGTTTATTTATGAAAGTTTCTGCTATATTTTTATCCTTACTGATCATATGAGGTCACCCCTTTCAATGTTTAATTTTTCCCAGGATGTGAAGAAGTATTTTAGGAATAACCTGCAGGGATAGTATGAGGGGATATTAAGACAAGATGTTGTTGTAGTTTCTTTCACTTTATGATGTAATGAAAGACTTATGAATATTTCTAGTGTTTCCAAAGCTACTATACTAATCGGTCTTTCAAGACATGATCTTTTGTGATCATGCCAATATTATGTAATAATGCACCGACTCTGGGTAACTGGGGTCGGGGCATTACAGACCCTGTGCTCTCTTTATTCCAAGGGGGTGTAGTAATATCCATCACATATAATATAATATCCATATGAATATTTAATAGATTAAAAATATGGGTTTAAATAAGTGAAAGGGATAAAAAATATAAAATAAAGTAGTCCCTAATGAAGAAACTATAGTGATGGTACCTCTCAAAGTCACTAGCCCCGTATCCACTTCCTCTAAATACCCTTCCACTATATAAAGAATATTCATGTTGGATTCATATGGATGGAATACATTTTTCCATGAAGAATCTATTTGTAATATTGTTTTAGATGGTGATGATGTACCCATACCACAAAACAGAGTGGAATTAATATAATAGAACTTCTACAAGTGACCTAGGCATCCACAAAAACGACATACCTTAGGTTACTCAGTACAAACCCTATTTGAGTGCCTTAGCTTTTCACACTGGTAACCAATCAAAGGGCCTCTTCTAGGCACTACACGAGGTCTAGAAAACCTTATTATTGAGATAGACCATTACAATCATAATGTTTCCACTTTCATTTAGGGAAATTCACATTTCCACTGGGAGAAAAGGAAAAACCCACCAAACATGACTTTCCAGCCTGGTCCATATTAACCATAAACTATATATCAATCACATCATCATAATAAGGATGCTTCAACAAGAAAACATGAGAATGAATATCATATCAACCCTCTTCAGCAATGGTGTAGTGATATCAAAGGTGGTACAAAACACCATATCCTTGGGGAGGTACATGGTTCGATTCCTAGGAGCCTACTCCGGGGTGAATTTATCCTTCCCTAATCCCCTCTTGTCTTAACATGTCACCAAGTTCTGATTGGGTGGAAAAAATGAGGCACAACCCACCCATGTAGATATATTTCTTTGTTGAACCATCGATGATCGAGATGTCACCCTTTAGGATCATCTATCATCTTGGGTGGAAATGAATCCTTCTTAAATGGGAATCTCTCTGTAGTGACATCTTTATGGGGAGGGGGGTTTCCTGGTGTGGAGGTTTTCAAAATGAAACAGATGGTGATTACCTATTTTAGAGGTTGATGTAGGATATAAGTCCCAACTCTAATAATATATTCTTCATCATCTCATCGAATACAATCTCAGGTAAAAAATGCACGATCTTATAAAAATAGTTTTTATACTTGGTAAAAGACTTTTCTTTCTGGTCGATTTTGAAAAACTCAATAGCCTTGGCCCACACCATTGTATCTGGATAGAACTAGTCATAGAAAATGGATTTTATATCTTTCCACTATATTCCATTTGTGCTTCTTCTCCATCACTATCTTGTCTCTCCATCCCTTGCATGGTTCATCCAACATGATAATGGAACAAATTACCTTGATTTCCTAACAAGTATCTAAGAACTAAAAAAATTAGAGATCCTTCTCAACCATTCATCAACTTATTGATGATCCTTGGATCCTTTTAAGGATGGTGGTTTTTGAAGAAGGAACTCCTGAGGACAATTCTGGATAATATTCCTCTGAGGTTCCATAGCTGGAGCCTGAATGGGAACTGGTGGTGGTTCCTATCCTAGAGCATGGGTAGTACAAACAATCACCTCAACTAGACTCATGTCCATGAGATTATTCTATCACCAAGGTTAATTAGTAGATTCCTCCTAGATATAACTTTCACATCTTCTTAGACGTATTATACTACCTAATATCAAAAAACAGCATGGAATGCATCAAATTTAACACTCAAACCGAGCATCATGTGAAATCAATCCCAACAGATATATAAAAATGATTTGGATTCCAATATATATGAATCATATGCAAGGAAAAGATAAGAACCAATCATAATGAAATCTTCTCCAAACCACCCCTAGCGACTTAAGGATCATTGTAGTAATTTTTGGATAGGGACTCAATCGAAAATAACTCCTATGTCTCGAAAATAATACAGAAATGCATACTAACATCAATGAAATATGAAAAAACTACACCTTTGATATCACTTTTTCACAAACCATGCAGGATACAATGGTAACCCAATAACCGAGGAAGATTTGACATGGGATGCAGGAACATCCCAATCCCCATGAGTTGGAGACAATAACCTAGAATCATACAATATGAAATTGTGAAAAAAATTCACAAGAAATGAAAGAAATATAAAAAAGTCAATATTCATACAAGAAACAATCCACTGGGAGAAGTGTACCAAAAGTCAAAAGAAATAAAAATCCAAAAGTACTAGAAAACTGAGAAAACAAACCACATCTCAAAAAACTCTACAACATGAAAACCAAGTATCAACAATATAAACCACCTCTAAGTGGCACTTTTCCCTTCCCAAACCTAGAATGAAATAATATAAAAACACTTAAATTCATTGAAAATGTGTGATATAAAATCCTAATAGGGTCTAACCATGGATTCCACTATAAAATTTCAACATTTAATTAACCATATAATGATTTAAATTTCAAATAAATAGGAATTAAAGTAAAAAATCATATTAAAAAAATCATTGTTTTCATTTGAAATGATGAAAATACATTAAAAAATGGTTTAATAAATAATTTATATAAAATAGTTTATATAAATTCAGAAGGCATAATAAACTATTTAGAAACACGAGAATATATATAAAAAATAAACAATGAGAAACATGGTCTATAATAAGAGTTATGATTGTTCATGGTTATGGGATCCTAACACACCTATATAATGATAATGGAAATGATAATTCATATCTCTCTGACACTGGCCAAAGAAGACTAATCAGCATCCCACTGGGGATAAGATCTTCCAATATGTTTTTGTTAGAGTTGTAAAGCATCAATCGAATGATAGGGAATTACTATCCTAACATGTTTGTCCATAATAACTCACTATCTACCTTGGATTTCTTGTTCTAAAACAATAATAAATGATGTGAAATTTATTTTAAAACTGTTTAAAATATAAGTCGTCTCATTCTACCATTCCAAATAATCCAATTTCTATTTAAAAAAATGGGGTTTTAATCAAATCATGCCTTTTCAGAGATAAATCAACATGGTTTCTGTCAAAAAAATGTTAAGACATTTTTATAAAAAGACATTTAGAAAACAATTATATCTAATGAATTTCACCATTTAAATTCAACAATTTAAATTTCACAACTTTCATCAGTTTCAAAAACAAAACCCAATTCAATTGAATTGGGGGGGGGGGGGTGTTTCCCAATTTCATGCCAAACCAAATATACATCCCCAATTAAATGGAATTAGATTTTTAGTAAAACAATTGATAGAAATTTAATTGAATTCAGGTAATTAAAAATAAATAAATCAATTTAATTTAAATCAATAAATTTATGGTTAATCAAAATTCTTCATCATAACGAAACCACCTACTTTTTCACGGAAACACAATGCCTACAACGAAACCCTCTAGCCAAGAATAAAGGTGTGGAAGGTCTAGGAACTCAGACTAGATTAATTATTTTTAGAAAATAAAGTTTATATTAATCAATCTCAAGATGATCTAACAAAATTTGAGGTGGGAAATAGAAAGATTTGTAGAGATAGGGAGACTACTTCTTGGAGAGTCGTACCACAACTGCAATAATGATCAATTGCCGAATAAAATGACCCTGAAGGGATGTAGGGATAGAAATCCATTTGGGGATGGATATTATACAAATAAAAAAGTTTTTTAGATAACATTAAATAGATATTTTTATCCAAGTCTCCTGTTTGAAAACAAAACTTGCGACTTTATATGATGTGTCACCCAATTAAATGTCAAGTAATTTACAAGTCCCATAAACACAAAATAAAACTCATCACATTTTGTTAAAATGGATTTATTATTATTTTATAATTTACATGGTGTGTAAAAATATTAGAAATCTTTTTAATTCCCAAAAAGCTTTAGATATAATAGGTTTTATGCTGAAAAAGAAAAAAAATCCACGACTTCGCCAATATAGATATCCTCCCAACTCCTACTAGGCCCTACCCATACAATGAAATAGGAAAAACTCAACAATGCATAAAAATGTACCTGATAGAATGGTAATGGGATTTTAAATTTACAATGAATATATATGATATTTATATATTGTATAATATTATAAATATATTGGAACCAAGATAAAAGTAAATTTAATGAAAATACGATACCAAAACATATGTTAAAAATGAAACACTTATTACTTGAAACATGATTTTAAAAAGAAATTGTCAATAAATGGGTAATATAAGGTCACAAGTAATTCATAAATTATTTGATATATCTGATTATGGTTTAGTAATATATTTATAATAAACCTATATTTATTATAGAGTGGGTTCAAATGTGCACAAAGGAAGTCAAAACTTAAGGTAATGGATTTTCATCACACATTTACTTATATAGGACACATGACTTATATGCCATTTTTTTTATTTTTTGCAGTATACATTAAGTATAATTAATATAATTTATGATTATTCTTAAGAAATTTATGGGTTATAAATATCCATCTTAGTTTGTTTCTTTTATGTGTACAATACTTCAAAATTTACCAAAGTTGTAAAAGTTTTATATTACAATAACATTATTTATCGATATTGTTTATAATAAAGATTCCAATGATAAAATATAAAGATATATCTCTCAATAAACTCATTTATTTTATTATCCTATTTATATTTCTAGTTAATATGTTTTTCCATTAATTCAACTTTTTTTTATAATCAACATTACAAAATAATGTTTTGAAGAAAAAACAAATTATTTCTCTCTCTGGACAAAAACTATTTTTATTTAGATATTTATGTTTTATAATATTTTTAATATTCTATAATGATTGAATAAAAAATGACCCAAGTTTAATTTTGGATGAAAATAGATTAAAATGAATAATGTTTCTATTTTTTTGAATATTTCTCTTTTAAACTTTTACCGAAATTTTGAAAAGAAACATCATTTTAACATGTATGAACTAAATTAAATATTATAACATAACTAAAATTAAATTATTTGAATCGTTATTTAAAAGGTTTCATAATAAATTTAAACAAAATTTTTTTCCTTGATATATGGGAAATTTTAATATTTTAAAGAAGTGATTTCAAAGAGAAAATTATATTTTCCATAAGAAATGTTCCTAGTGTTATTTGAAATTAATTTCCATATAATATGAAATACATTTATATTAGTTAACAGTCAATCGGAATTTGATCCATTAATACAATTATATTTATTTATCTTGAAGGATTATGTTGATGATGGAAATATATTTATTAAACCCATTATTTTTCATAAGATATGTTATGGTAAAATGTTTATGAAACCATTTTCATTTCATTTGGTTATGTTATGATGAAAGTTTTTTGTAACCCATTTCATTTATTATTGGTTATGATATGATGAATTTTTTATGATCAAATGGAAAAAAGTTATGGATTATGTGGTGGGTGGTATCTATATATCTCTCTAATTTATTCTGTAATGATTTATGTAAAATGGGATAATGATTGGAAACAAGATGATGTTCTTGATCATATATGGGAAATAAGTCTAAGTTCTTGATAGACTAAGGTAAATAAGTTATTATTATAGATCCATTATTAAATGATAAAAAATTGTTGATTCTAGATCTGGTATGATTTAATGTTTTCAATTGTTATCCTTGACACATGAAATGATTTTTATACTTATGATGGTGCCACAATTATATGACATGGAATTATTATTTTTGATTGATTTATGATGATTTATCACACTTATGGTTCATGGATTATAACATTATTATTTTTTTCTTTGACGACTCATGTTTAAGATCCATGATAGAATTGACATGATCTTTGTAATATATATTCATAATCTCATACCCTTATGCTTATCTTATGTTTTTATATGATCATCAATTGATATATTCCATGTTTAATCTTAATTATCATATCATATAACTCTTTTCCTATGTTTCCATTCCTAGTGTATATGGAAATGTGATACCTTGACATAATAGAAATGAAAACTATGTTCAAGAGCGTATTTGACAGACAACCCTGAGATTAAACAACCCACAATATATATATATATAATTATTATAAACTATACGATATATTGGAAGGTATTAATAGTAATAAATAATTTATGTAATATATATATTTCTTACTAAATATAAATTTTTGATAAATTTTTAATAAATTTTATGTTAATTTTTGGTAAATTACTTTTGTTCTTTAAAAATATGTTTTTTTCTAAAATGATTTTTGTTGTTTTTTGTAAGAAAATATTGTAATTAATTTTTTTAACTTTTTGAAATTTTATTTGATGAAATTAACTCTAATTTTTAAATAATAATATCAAAATTTAATTAGGGTGAAATTTTTGTATTTTTTCAGAAAATATTTATTTTTAGTGAATAGTTGAAAATAAGATTATTTGTGAAAATGTCTATTGTTTTCAAAAAATTAAGAAATTTAAAAGTAAAAATATGTTTTGAATATTAATTAATGTAAAATAGTAATTTTTTTTATATTTTATCCTATTAAATTATTTGGAATCTACCTCATATTCTTCTTTAATATATGACTGTTTTTAGGTTAAAAACATGATTTTTCCAAAAATTATTTTAAAGTGCATAATGTTTATTATTTTTAATTAATTAAAAAACCTTTAGTGAGGAATTATTTTAATAAAATATATATATTATATATAAATTAATATTAATTTACAATTCATAAAATGATTATTATTAGTCCTAGAGTTAATATAAAATCATATGTTTCATGAAAAATATACTTCTTGAAAACCCATTTTTCATCGCATCTATGGGTTTCATTTTTTTATGTATTTATAATTATATTAATTTCATTTGGTAAAATATATTTAATATTTTGAATTAGAATAATTTAGATTATCTAATATGTTCGACTTAATGTTTTTACCATAATGAATAGTGGAATCAGTAAAAATAAATTATAATGTTTAATGTGAGAATTTGTTTACTGGTGGTTAAACTGAACAAATAAAGATCAAAATGACAAAAAATGTATCCAAAACATATTTTATAGACACATTTAGAGATTATAATGTTAAATTATTTATAATTATTTATAATGGATAATTTTATTATGTGAAAAACATGGATACACCTTTTTTCTTCTAAAAAATTACAACTGTAACACTAACCTCACCTCACTTAAAATAGGACACACCCTATCCTCTATTATTTACACATTAAAACCCATATTAATCACAAATTACATGAATAAATCACTTAAAAAATAAATATATTCATAATAGAAGTCCTTTTTGGTCAGAATTCATTTTTTCAAATACTTTAGGCATTATCCTAAAGAGGTAGTTCACAAGGAGGTAAAATTCCAAAATATATGTTTTTTATTTGTTCTTACACATCCTTAAAATACTATTCAACTATTATAATATGATATAACATATATAAATATATATATATTATATGATGATATTTTATTAAATTAATGGAATAACAAAAATCCATTTACCTTTTACTCAAAAAGAAAACAATAATGTCGCTCGTGTGTATGGCAGACGACTACCTCGTGAACTGATGTGACACATTTTACAACAACATTTCTCACAGATGGGTATAATGATGGATTTAAAGTATATATATTATTTTCATAACATAATTAATTAAATTTATTAATTATATAATATATACAAAATTATATTTAATTCCTTAGGGGATACAATTATGACACTCATGTGTACGACATACTACTTCCATGTAAAAAGATATGAATAATTTTCTCTAATTCTTTACATTAAAGGTAAAATGGAAAATTTTAATAAATATATGTTATTTAAATGAAATAATTATGATATTAATGAAATATTTATAATTATTAAAAGAGAATATTTTATTTTATTTATTATATTTTCAATCACCGAAAAATGGTAATGTCGTTCCGGTACATGTAGACTAATATATTTAGGAAGAGATCTGGCCCATACTTCATCGAAAAAACACATGGATGATATATATAAGTATATTTCGAAAGATAATATAGTATTTATTATATTGTGATTATTTTTTAAATATAAAATATTACATATCTCCTTTCCATAATGATCTATGAAAAATAGAAACGTTACTTATGTGTACGTACAACCTTACGTCTCCATGATCATAACATTCTTAATTTCTCAAAACCACATTTCAAAAATATTTTAAATTTATATTTTATTTATAAATATGATAATTATTTCATGATTATTATTCTAGATATGTTTAAATAGTTACCACTTTGACCATAATCAACTCACTGAAGCTATTTGAAAACTATGAAAAGAACATCCTCGAAACAACTGATGTTGACTTAAATAATCATGTATTTGAATATGTAATTAAAAATAAATAAAATAAAAGATTTATTAATAAGGTATTAAACTTGGAATTTTTTTAATAAATAAAATAATTGGTATAATCTTATTATATCGAAGATAAAGGAAATGCATGGAATTTCTAGACGCTAGGTAAGGGATTTCTATCACACTTTTTTACTTCTGTGAGACCCACACCATATTCACTAACTAAATATGTTATGTTGTGTATATACTTTCAATGATTAAATTTTATTTTAATTATCCTGAAAATAACTATTATTTACATATCTATTTGAGGATATATCTTTCATGGGGTTCATGGTTCAAATTTTACAAAAGCAGAAAGGGATTGTTGCTTCAATTTTTTTTCTTTGAGACATATGTTATGTTTTAAACCTATCTTCTTTTATGTGGTGAATATATAACCCCATTGACATGAAATATATTAATTTAATTATTCAAATTATATTTTATGTACCATTTGATATTTTTCCTTCATGGGTATTACGATTCAAAGTAACCAAAGGGGTAATGGTTTTATGATCCAATTTCATCGTTTATAAGGATTATTTATGTTTATACTGCCAATAATGAAATATTTTGATCCATATCTCAAGTAAATCATTAATTTTATTCTAATATAGTTATTTCATTATATTATATTTATTTTAGGATTTAAATTATGATTAAAAGATCCTCCATCACAATTTTATCAGGTTTGGGTCACTCCATCACAGATTTGTTCTTTAACATGGATCACTGTCCAAAAGGTTGGATCACATCCCACCCCTGGATGAAAATGACATGTGATGTGGAGGGATATGGAAAGGGATTATATAAAATTCCTCAAAACACTATAGTATTCAATGGGGGATAGGAAAATAGGCATCACTATGTGGCACCCATAAGTCATGATATGCCACCACTATAGCGGTTAAAAATTAACTATTGGAAACACAATATTATTAATTTGGGACTCCATAAATCACCCACATAGTGATACCCCTAGTGTATTCCTACCTCCTATTATACAAATTATAGGATCTAAATTGGGTCTGAAATACCCTTTATAAAATATTATCCTCTTTGGCTCACTCAATTACTATTTTGTTCTTCAATAGGACTCACTACTCAAAAGGGTGGATAAAAACCCATACCCCCTTTAACTATCATTTATTTTGGAATACAACATGTTTTAACTTATTTTTAGTCTCTTTATATACTCAATAGTTCAATGTAATGTTTTTTTATAAAATATCATCTTCTTTTATCTATTCGTTCAAAACCCATTTTTCTTCCAAAACCTTGTTTTCTAAAAATGATTTAAATTTTTTTATAACATTATAAAAATGATTTATTAAATATATTATTACCCATTTTTTACATTTTTAATTTTTTTTACATAAATATGCATTTATTTTTTTAATCAATTTTTATTTGGCATTTACCAAAAACGTTGAATATTTCATTGTTCAAATGTGTACCACATGAATAGAATTTCACATTATCATGAAAATTATTTTATTTTAATCTTTATTTATAAGTATTTAAGGTTATCTTAAAATAATATTATTTTATAAATGTTTTATATTTTTAAAGCATTGTTTTTCAAATCTTATTGGATATTTTCCTCTAGAAAAGTTTATAATTATTTTTGAATAATAATTTATATGTTTTCAAGGTTTTTATTAATAAAACTAATTTAAAAAATATTTTAAGAATTTTTAGTTTTACAAATTGTTTAAAAAAATTATTTTTCTTAAGAAATATTCCATGGGATATTTCAAAACCAGTTTCCCTCTAGGATGTCATACTTTGACGTTTCTTATTCATTAATGGGGATTTGATCCAAGGATTCCATTATTATTATTTCATTGGTTGATTTATGTTTATGAATCTATTTAATTTTAATGGCTTAATAAAATTTCAAAGATATTTTTGGGGAATATATTTCTTTTTGATAGGTTAAAAAAGATTCAAAGAGATTGTTTTGGAACCCTCTTCATTTCCTTCAATTAATATTCTTTAAAATAGATTTTTATAGAACCCATTTCTTTTCCATAGGTTAACCAGGTTACAAAGATATTTTTATGTAAACCATTTTTTCTATGGGTTAATCATGTTTAAAGAGATTGTTAGGGAACCCATTTCATTTACACAAGTTAATTATGTTTTAAAGAGATCATTATGGAACCTGTTTCCTTTCCACAGCTTATTCAATTTATGAAAGGAATAATGATTTTTATGAGTTTTTTGATTACATGAATTCTCTATGTGATTTATTCATGTTTTTGTTACTGTACATTTCTTATATGATTGGTGCACTCATATAACACTGAGTGAGCCCATTACAGGTTTTATGAATGGTGCACCCAAATAACTCTTTAATTCACTAAATCATCTTAATGTTCTTTAGATAATTATATTAGAATTAACCTATATGGTTATTCAAATTTTAAGGGTTCTATAATAGTTCTATTATGATGATGTTCTAAGATATAGATACATTTTATCTATGGTTGTAATTGGTTTATAATAATTAATATGATCAAGATTTATATCATATGTCTCCTGATTATTGATTATGATGAGTTTTTCTATTATTAAGGTATTATTCCATGTTTTTCTTGATTTATAATCTAGGTATTTATGGGTATAAATGTACATAAGTTGTACTCATGCACATTGTTTATCTCATCATAAACTTATGAACTTTTTAAGCTCAATAATGATATTCAGTTGAAAATTCTTATATATACACTTACTAAGCAGTTGAGCTCACCATTTTTATGTTCTATTTTACATAGGTTATCAATTTTGATGTGGAATGAATCACATATATAAGGGATTCATATGGATTATGTTGATTCTGTAATATATAATATGAAAATTTGGGTATTGTGGGGAAGATAATATTTTAAATTCATGGGTATTGACTATTTAAGTGTTTTTCCTAATTATATAAAAATATAAACCAATATATTCTCTGATAATGTAAGAGATCCAATATTTCCTTTTTATATATTATGTTTTCGATGAAAAAAATTGGATATCCTTCATTGGTTTCAAATCAAAAATGAAATTTTTATTATTTCTTCCTTTGATCCTGGAGTGTGGGTTTGAGGATTGTATAAGAAATGTTTTAGTAGGGTACATATATAAAGTGTACTAAATTGGAAAATCCACATAGGGGATGTTGAATATATTTTTATAAATAGGAATATTATATATTGAGTCTCAAAATATAGTAAACATTTATGGACCTCATGCATGTAATTATGAAATGTATTTGATAATTATTTATTAAGATATAATGTCAATATATTAAAATCATGGGTCAATATATTTTTTTATCAAATCTATATCCAATTACCATTTAGAAAAAATAATGAAAAATCATTAGTGATATGCCTAAGGATGTATGTAAAAAGTTTTTTAAGGATAAGTCAATGTATTCGAAATTGTATTAGAATTTTTGTAAATGATCTAGAGAGTGGTTTCCAAGAAATTAATTCCATCTCTGGATACTACAAGTGGATGTGGAACTCAAATATATGTAACTATGGGTAATAAATTGAAAAGGGCATATTCATCTAGACTAGAGAATCACATGGTGAACAATAATGGGACTTTCTACACACTTGGTTTGACACTCTAGGGAAATATGCTTTGGAAGATCACAAAATATTTAAGTACCATCAGGAAGGTTTGAAATAAATAACCATGAATAAACAAGGATAAAATTAAGGTTTCATATAATGAAAATAATTTTTCATGAATTATGAAATAATAAAACTAAATTTCATTTTTTGTTATGTGGTTTCCCACTGTGATTACTATTCCTCACACTATGACTTTTAGATTTAGTCAATAGATGGAACCTAAAGGGACCATTTTAATTATTAATGTGATGGAAAAAGAAACAATTTTACTCTTATAAAAACAAATTCAATGGGAGTGGGAATGAAAATTATCACTTCTATACTCAAAAAACATTCTCTAGCTATGAATCATGATGATCTCACAAATGGGAAAATGAGGGAAAATTGTTTAGTCAAGTCCTTTATGATGTAAAAACCACTTTCATTTAGTGGTTACATAGATTCACTAGCTTTTTATTAATAGAGGATTACCAATGAAAATATTTTTTCAATTCATCAATGTTTTGATCATTACAAATTTATTATATAAATTCATTTTTTGGATGGTGAAGTAGATTAGTGGTTGACTCTTACCAAGAGCATAAAGGGACATGAAGAAGTTGACTCTATGGAGTGGGATGAGCTTCATACAATTGTTACAATCCTTTTATTCTACCCCAAATTATGGATTAGTAATTTATATAGATTAAGTATAAGGATTATTAATCTATTAGTACCTATGAGTCAAATTTTAAATAATTCATGAAGTAAACATCTAGTATTATCATCCAATAAAAATGTAAGGATGATCGATTCACTAGTAGCCCAGAACCATGTCTCCAAAATGATCTATATATAAGAAAATTTATTATATATGAAGAAATAATTTTATGTGCACTAAAGTTGGAAACAAAAATTACAGATTCATACTAATCCCACGGTTTTAATAGGAAATGGTAGATCGAGTCACAAAAAAAGTGTGAATAAATCCCATGGTGGAATGTGATTCTAGACAATTGAATTCTAGAAATGTGTTAATAAATATCAAGGGAACATCATAAATGGAACTAAGTGGTTATTTAAACATGTAAGGGTGGGTTATAAATCTTGTGAATATCAAATGGAAATGAATGATCTATTTAATTCAATTGATGAGAAAAAGACACCCACTAATTCACTATGCATACACAAGTGATTAAAGTGAATTTATTGGAAGAATTATGCTAATAAATTCTCAAATATGTTAGTTAGTGATGATAATTAAAGTTAGAAACCTTTTAATCCAGGGGAATAAGGGAAATATCATCCAATCACTATTTATGATGAGGGGTATAATAATGATGTTGTAAAAGGTACACATATCATCCAATCAATAACTACCAATGTATTATTTTATTCTGGATCAATCCACTCATTTATATCTAAATAATTTTCTAAGATTATGAAAATAGCACCTCATTGATTAGATTTTGAATTAGAAGTGGAAAACTAATATGGCACGATGACTGTATCTCAAAACTATGATTCTTCCCTAGTCGATGTTTATAGGAATGTGATTCTTAAATATCTTTTTATTCGTCCACTGTTTGAATTTCATGTTATCTTAGTAATGAAATATACTTCAATATAGAAGTCCTACATCAATTGTAGATAAATTAAAATCAAATTTTATATTCCAAACCAACCTATGATCATCTATATGTGTAATGATAAATAATAAATTCATATGGAAGTAACACCCATTGTGTAGTTTTTGATTCCTTTTCAAAAGGGTATTTTATCTCATATGGTTGGTTAAAAAAATAACACTGATGATATCATTATTGCATAATATTTTTTTAATATATTTATATAATAGTTTTTTTATCCTTCCCTAAAATCATGAAGTTGAGTTTTCAAAAGAACTCATACATGGTGTCACACCAATTTCAAAGACTCCCTATACAATAGACAGAATTGAGTTATTGTAATTGAAGAAGAAAATATATGACAACATTAAAGAGGGATTCATTTAGATAAAGGCGTCACCTTAGAGTGGACCTTTTCTATTTATTAATAAGAAAGAAGGATCAGTGAGACTATGCATTTATTACGATGAACTAAACAAGATCACAGTCCCTAACAAGTGTCCTCTAGGCCATATTGATGATTTGTTTGATCTACTGCATCGATCTCAATATTTTTACAATATTTAATTTCATTATAAATATTATCAATTGAGGGTAAGAATGGAAGATATTCCAAAGACAGTGTTCCATACAAGGTATAGTCATTATGAATATATATTTAATCCACTCAGTATTATCAATTCTTCCTCTATCTTAATGTATTTAGTGAATAAAGTCTTTATAGATTACCTTTATCAATGTATAGTAGTATATATAGAAGATATTTATATATATTTGAAGAGAAAGGTAGAGAATGAATATGATTAGATAATTATATGGAATACCCCAATAAAAGAGAAACAATATTAAAAATGAACATTATGTGAAGTTTTTATACAAATAGTTTTATTTTTGGGTCATATAATCTCATGTGAGGTTATATCAGTGGACCCATCAAATATTGAGGCTATTGAACATTGGACTCAACCAACCATGGTAATCAAGATCCAATATATTCTTGGTTTGGATGTATAATATCAAATTTTTGGAGATAATTTCTCAATACTATATAATACACTCACCTAGTTAACTTATAAGGGAGCCAAGTTCCTATAGATTGATGAATATAATGAAAATTTCAATGAATTGAAGCGAAGATTATTCAGTAGGACTATGATTATATTACCCTTCATTAGATCAGGTTTTTTAATATATCACAATGCATGTAAGAAGGGGATGAGATGTGTTATGATTAAAATTGATATTGTTATAGAATATGCCTCATGATAATTGAAGTTTATGAGGAAAATTACCGAACCCCTGATTTGGAATTAGCTATGGTAATTTTTTTAATTTAAGATATGGAGGTACTATCTTTATAGAGAATATTGCGATATATATACTAATAAAAAATTTCCAAATATATATTAACATAGAAGGATTTGAACATGAACCATATATATTTTTCAAAGATAATTAAATATTATGACTTCTCAATACATTACCACCCCAAAAAGTGAACAAGGTGGCTAATACATTGAGTTGAAAGGATCATTCTAGCCTATCTATTAAGAGGATAAAAACATCGAATATTTATATATTTACAAAGAACAGATTTGGAAATATTGAAGTAAGAGAATAAATATTATCTTTATAAAATTAGTATTAAACTATATATACAAGTAAAGATTAAAGAGGCACAAAAGGATGTTCTATAGCTATAGAAGAAGGTGACAAATATTCCATAGTTTAAATTTGATTGTGATAGAATGATAATGTTTTTGAATCGTGCCTATGTTCCATCCATACAAAATTTAAAGAATGAGCTGTTAGAAGAAGATTATAGTTATTCATTCTCAATTTATTTGTGAAGTAAAAATATGTTTATATATTTCAATGAGTATTTACAATGGGATGGAATGAATAAATATATCACAATGTTTGAATCATGGTTCTTGGTATTTTTTCACGTTAAGGCTACGAGAAAAAATTATTGGGGGATGTTACAACCATTACTCGTACTAGAATTTAAATAGGTAAATATAATCAAGGATTTTGAAATTTGGATCCCCAAAAAACATAACGGGATTAATTCTATATGGTTTTTAGTCGACCACCATAAATTGTTTTCACACATCATCACTATCAGAGAGGATTTCTCTCTATATTATCTTTCCTTGATGTACACTATTAAAGTGGTAAGTTTTTATAGAGAACCAAATTATATTATATCTAATTAAAATCATAATTTTACCTTGATGTTTTTTAGATGTTTTAAATAGGCATTGGATATTGAGTTTAAATCCAGGAACTCGCACAACTGGATTCAATACTAAAAATTCTATTAATTGTTTATAAAATACAAATGAAAACTACATAGAGAATTTTTCACACTAGGTCCTTCTATAGTCTTGGTTTTATAGAATTAAAGAAATACATTATATTTTATCAATGATGTAAAAAATTAAATAAAATATATATAATTCTTGGTATGTTCTGACTCCATAAGAGAAGTATCCTTTCTATGAAATTATTATGGACATGTAAAAATAATTTCAAAAAAAGGATGAATAGTAAATTCTCTAGTTAGGTGTTTCTAAAAGGATCATGGAAAATAATTTTGGAAATTTAACTTTTAAAATAGATTTTGAAAATGACCTTAAAAAATACAAT
This sequence comes from Viscum album, assembly GCA_963277665.1. Taxonomy (NCBI): domain Eukaryota; kingdom Viridiplantae; phylum Streptophyta; class Magnoliopsida; order Santalales; family Viscaceae; genus Viscum; species Viscum album. Next base: position 499,656,807 of record OY728132.1, read on the forward strand.
AATACTTTGAAAATGAATTAATGTAATCCAGTGAGTTTTGGAAAACATTATTTAATCTTTAGAAAAAAAATAAAGGGGACACTTGAAGCATTGTAGGATTTTTGTGCCTAACCACTTTTCCGAGGGATGGGTTCACTCCCAACATCCCTATCATGTTTAAAAATATTAGGTGTCGAATATTAGTATTTCATTTTATGCTTTCCTTATATATATATATACATTTCTCTCTAGAGTTTTTTGATTTTAAAAAAATTATAATTCAATAAATAAATATACACACATATATTTATATATAAATAAATAAATATTAACTTTCTTAAGAAATCAATTATTATATTTGGTATGAAAAAATATCTAGATATTTAGACTTTTGATAAATACATGGATTTTTAATTGACATCTGTGTAATTAGAACTATATTAATAAACTAATGAAATGAATTTTAATGAAAAAGTCATAGGTTGGTGAATTTTATTATTTAAAAATAAAAATTAAATAAAAATTTTAAAAACTAATTTTCTTAATTTATATTATACATAAAATAATAACATAAATAGACTATCCGTTCATATAAAATAGTTTCAATAATAAATTTTTATTCCCACAAGTTGATGGATATATCATTTTTCGTTCATAGAATAATTATAAGAAAAAATTTGAATAAAACACATAAAATTAAAAAAATAACATTTTTATGAAAAAAATTCCATCCCTGAATAAATCATAAATATCATCATGAACAATATCTTGATTTTAAATTAAACCAATTTACATACCTGAATTTCTTGCGCAATCAATTCATGAATTTATAGTTTAATATGTCTATATATATGTGTGTATATATAGATATATATACCCATTCCATAAGTATAAACATTATTTTTATATTCGAGGATAATATCTTGGTCACATAAAATATATGAACATGAAAACATAACATAAAATCATAAATGGAAATTTTTTTCGTAAAATATATTTTAGGAAAGATGATAACTCCCTTATATAAACACCCATTTAATTAGAATAAATACATAGAAATAATACAAACATATATATATATATATATATATATATATATTTGAAGAATATAAATTTTGGAAATTATATCTAATAATATAATACATATACACAAATCATGAATTTAAATCCTAGGAATATAAACTTGAAGTTACTAAAAATATTAAATATATTTATATACGTATCTTCTTGAGTAATATAAACATAAAATTGATATATAGATATATTTTAATTTTTATTTAAATAAAATATAATTCCCCTTCTGAAACCATAAATTCATTTTAAATCATAAATTGGTAGATTTTAATAAAATAGAAACAATCCCTTCCATCAAAAAAATAACCTACAACCCTTTTGCTTAAGGATTGGACACATAAAAAAGCGAGTGTAGAAGTTTCTTTGGGTTTTCAAAAATTGAAGAAGTCACCTATTACTATCTATACCCTTATAATGATAGTCAAAGATTTATATAGATGAATCCACTATTATAAAAATAATTGTACATAGGAATAAATAGAATCAAAATAAAATGGTCTTAGTTTACACCTTTCTGAGCATGCTGAACTAGGTGAATTTTTAATTAAACTCTAGAAAATAAAGATATGAATATCTTACAAAACCAATAATTGGATTAAAACTGATATATTTTTTTATGTTTCGATGTTTACAGGATGAAGAGAGGTGGAAAATGATGATGAAAAATGAAAATTTGATGAAAAAAAATATGTAATTATTTATTGAAAAATATATATTATTATTGGTGTAGATTAGTTTTGTGTATTCTTCATTAAGAATCATTAGACGTCATCCAATTAAAAAAGAGACATAAAGAAAAATTTAACAATAAGAAAAAAATTCTTTTAATCCAAGGTCAAATAAACATTGAATGATCCATAATAAGAAAATGATAAATAGTTATACAATGATGAATAAGGTAAAAAAATAAATAAGCGAATGAATAAAATGCTGTAAACCAGAATGAAAATTTTAAAATATTTTAGACAAAAAAAACAAAAAAAAACATACCTTGATTAGGTTAAAGAAGATCTTTGACCTAAACCCTAAGATATAGATTTTGATGCTTGGTTTGAAACCTCTTGTATATCCCTTTAGTCTTCGGACATCCTCACTACCAATCCAACCATAATATGACTCCTCGCTAACAGCCGATCTACCTCAGTTGAAACCCCTGATAGTAGACATCCATCACGCTTGGCTTTACTTTCCCTGGTGGCTCAATCTCTCTCCCTCTGTGCTCGACATTCAAATCTGACCCCTTGCCCTTTTTAGTTGATGTCCCCCCACTTAAACCTCAATTAAAATTTCGTCACTTTTATTTTAATTCTTTAGTTTTTTTAATAAAAACATGAAATTCAATTTTTAATACAATAATATAATTTTTATTATCTCATTTATTTAAATATTTAAAAATTTTATAATCCATATTTCATATAATAATAATATTCAAATTATTATCCAAATTTTTTATTTTAATAAAATATTTATTTTCACATATTTATAATTTATAATAAAATATTTTACTTTAATATACATAATTCATGATAAAAAAATAAAATTAGAAATCATAATAAAATTTATTACCTTAAAAATAATAATTATTTTCTTTTAAAAGAATATGTTTTACAAGTAATTATAATTATTATTATTATTATCATTACCCTTAATAAATAATTATAATTTTCATATTTAGAATAAAATATGATAGATGTAACTTATATAATTCTAAAATCTTAATTATAATTAGTATCCTAAATATACATTTCATTATTTATGTAAGTTCATATTCTAAAATGTAATTAATAATAAATCATTTTAATTTTCAAACAAATTTAGTTATTCAAATATTATATTTTTACAAATAAATAATCAAATAAATATATTTATATTAAAATATAAAAATAACATCATTTTTTTATAATTTTGAATATTAATTTTAAAATAAAATCTTATGTAATGAAATTAATGATCTATTTAAAAATATTATAAGATGTTAAAATAATTTTTTCATAAAAGTATTACTAATATTAATTATAAGTCTTATTATATAATTTTAAATATTATAATATTATTTTGATTAAAAATAATATGTTTATTATATAAAAATTTATTAATGTAATAGTTATTTAATATTTTCAAATTTATTGTATGTTACACTATTCCCCATTGAACGAATTGCACCCTTAAAATTTGGTCATCAAACTTAAGAAAATTCCGAATTTCCATCATCAGAATCAGAAAACACTAGAATTACAAAACTTATATACTCTACCACTGGGATTTCCCTCAAACAATAATATATGATCTCCAATGTTATCTACACCATCTCTCTAATACCAAGTGTAATTTCCTAAACCCAATCTTCCTGATTCAATACTATAAATTCATGGTATATTTTCTATAAAAGATAATAGAAATATATTGAGATCATTTTACAAACCCAGAACATTCTTGGTACATGTTATGGAAAATTAGATGAAAACATTACATTTTAACAAATCTATACAAAAATAAAATAAAATATCTTAAATGATTCATGTGCACTAAATTTATAAGTGAAATTATCCATCTTATAACTTCTCATTTAATTGTAAAGATAATTTCAAAACAAAGGATGAGCATTAAATTGCATAGTTAGGGGTTACAAAAATTCCCATGAAAAATAATTTTGGAAATTTCATTTTTAAAATTACATTAAAAAAATCATTTAAAAATACTATAATAGTTAGAAAATGTTTTAAAATAATGTAGTGTATTTTGGAAAAAAAACATTCAAGATTTAGAATAAAATATCAATGGGAAACATGAATCATTAAAGGTTGTCTAGGTCTACCAATTTTTATAAGGGATGAGTTCACTCTCCAATTCATTATTATGATTACAATGTTCGTGTATCAAATTTTATAATGTCATTTAAAGTTTTCCTTACATGTACATACAATTTTTACTAGGTATTTTTCTTTAAAACCATTACAATATATTAAATACATATAAACACTTATATTCATATATAAATATATAAATATTAAAATTATTATGAAATCATTTGTTAAATTTGGTATAACCAAGTCTCCTAATATTTAGACATTGTATAAATACATGGATTGTTAATTGAAATCTATATAATTAGAAATTATTTCAAAAACATATGAAACGCATTTAATTAAAAAAAATACATAGAGTTTTAGCTGTTATCATTTAAAACTCAACCCTAAATAAAGATATTAGAAACTCATTTGATTAATTGATTTTGTTCATAAAATAATGATATAAATATATAAACCCTTCACATAAAATAGTAATAAATAATAAATTGATATTCATAGAAATTAATATATATCATTCATATTTCTTAAAATAATCATATGAAAAACATTTATATAAAACACATAAAATTATAAAAAGTAACATTTTTAAGTAAAAAATTACTTTAATTTCACATCAAGATCATGATCATATTGATCATGATCTTGATATGAAATTAAAATAATTTTTATACATGAATTTTTTTCATATTCAATTATAAAATTTATAGTTTCATATGTATATATATATATGTATATATAGTTATATATTTCTATAACATAAGTATAATAATTCCTATAACTTTTAGAATAATCACCCGGTCAAATAAAATATAAGTACTTGAAATCCTAACATAAAATCATAATTGGAAATAATTTTCATAAAATATAGGTTTCAAAAGATGATAACTCCCTTATATAAACACATAATTAATAAGAATATATACATGGAAAAAATATACATTTATATATACAAGAAGAATATAAATTTTTTAAATTCTTAAAAATAATATAATACATATACAAAAATCATAAGAATATATACTTTAAGTTTCCAAAAATATTATATATATATATGTATATGTTTTACTAATAAAAAATAAAAACTATAATAAATAGATATAATAGTTTTAATTTAAACAAAAGGGAATTATAATTTTAGAATCATACATTCTTATTAAATCATAAATTGATAGATTAATAATTTTTTTTTAAAATAAAAATAGTCTATTTCCTTAAAAAAAGGACTAGAAGCTCTTCTAGTCGATGCTTGGACACGTCAAAAAAAGTGTGTAGATTTTTTTTGTTTATCATAAAATGAAGAAGTGACCTCTTACAGACAACACCCTTCCAATGAAAGATGGGGATTTATATAGCCGACTCCATTGTTATAAAAATAATTCTATACAGGAAGAATAAAAATAAAAATCAGATAGTCTCGATTTCATCCTTGCTGATAAAGATGAACCAGGTGAATTTTTAATTGCACGATATGAAAAATGAAGATATAAAAATCTTACTACATCGATAATTGGATTAAAACTTATATATTTTTATATTTTTCAAAGTTTATAGGATCACTCAAGGATAAAAATTACAATGAAAAATGATAATTGGATGTAGAAAACTGATGTAATTATTGATTGAAAAATATATATTATAACTGGTGTGGACCAGTTCAATATATGCTTCACAAATAAGCCTTATACCACCTCCAATTGAATAATTGGAATAATGGAAGTGTAAATAATAAGGAAAAAATTTCTTTTAATCCAAACTCAAATAAACATTTAATGTTTTATAATAGGAAAATGATAAATATTCAACTGGTAGTGAATGTGGTAGTGAAATTAAATTAGTAGATGAATAAAACATTGAAAACCCAAAATTTATTTTTAAAAAGATTTTGGACACCTATAACAAAAACAAAATAGCTTCTTCGATGAGGTTGAATAAAATTAGAGATCTAAACCCTAATATATAAATTTTGATACTTAAAAAACCATTCAACATCACTTCAGCCTGCAAAAGCTCTCACTAACAGTCCAACCTCGATCAAACTCCTCATCGAACGCTGATCACCCTTAGTTGAAACACCCCAACACTCGACCTCCATCATGCGCGTCTCGAATCCCCATGGTAGCTTAATCCCTTTTCTATATGTTCGATGGCTAAACCCAATCCCCCTTAAAATATCCAGTTAACGCACCCCCACTTAACCCCAAATTCACTTATTCTATCATTTTTTGACTAATCATTTCTATTTTTAATAAAAAAAATGAGATTCTATTTTTAGTATAATAATATAAATATCAAAATATTAATTTTTAAAATGTTTATAGCAATTTATAATTACAATTGTATGTGAAAATAATATTCATATTATTATCACAATGTTTTATTTTGATGAAAAATTTATTTTCATGTATTTATAATTGATAATAAAACAAATTCCACTAATCTTAATAATTTAAGATTAAAGTATAAGTCATAACAAAATATATTACCTTAAAAATAGTAAAAGTTTTCTTATTAAAAAATATGATTTAAAATTAATTATTATTGTTGTTAATATTATCAGTACATTTAATAAAAAATTATAATTTTCATATTTAGAAGAAAATATGTTATATTTTATTTATTTCAAAACAATGGTAAAATTTTAATGATAATTATTATTCTTTATATAAAATTCATTAAATATGTATGTTCTTATTTGAGTATGTAATTATTAAATAATAATTTTATTTTTCAAACATATTTAGTTTTACAAATATTATATTTTTATAAAAAAAATAATAAAATAGATATTTTAGTATTAAAATATCAAAATAACAACATTTTTTATAATTTATAATACTAATTTAAAATTCAAATCTTATTTAAATAAATGAATGATATATTTAAAAATATTATAATATTTAAAAATAATTTTTTATAAAAGTATAAGTAATATTAATTCTCAGTCTTATTATAAAATTTTATATATAATACTTTTATTTTTATTAAAAAATACATATTTTATTATATAACAATTAATTTATTATACAATTATTTTATATTTTAAAATTTATAGGATGTTGCATAGAGATTAGCATTATCATAGATTAAAATACTTATAAATATGGTCAGTATGGGAGAAGAACTCAAATAGTGGAGGATATTATATGGTTTGGTTTGATGGACTTTATAGGTATTTTGGGTCCATTCTTCTAGTTGTGTTTTGTTTCAAAAATAGATTCCACTCATGAATTTAGATGGCTTATAATGAATCCCTATATGGAAAGAAGTATAGAGCTATAACATGTTGGGATGAATTTGGAGAAATAAAGCTATTGGGACCTGAGTTAGTTGAGGAAAAGGTAGAGAAAGTTAGATACATTCAACAACACAACAAGGAAACTCGGAGTTAATATAAAAGTTATGGTGAAAATCATTAGATTTATTTGGAGTCTAAATTTTGAGAAATGTTTTTCCTATGAATTTCTCCTTGGAATATGGATATGAGATTTTAGATGAAAGGAAATATATTCCCTAAGCATATTATCAGTTTTTATATTCTTGATATAGATGGGAGATTTTCTTATCACATGAAACTTCCATCCAACATGTTTCAAGTCCGTGATGTGTTCCATGTATCCCTCATGAAGAAGTACATAACTGATCCTTATCATTTACTAAACCCATAGGTCATACCACTAGAATAATTTATTTCATATGAGGAATAACTGGTGGTTATTCTTGGTATTATAGAAAATGTTCAATGACCACTAACCTAGTCAGCGTTTTGTGGTGAAACCACCAATTTGAATATCTAACATGGGAACATAAGGATATGATGAGGCATAAGTATCATCATTTTATTATATTAGAGTGAAACATTTATAGGTAAAAATTAATTTCAATGGGGGTATAATATAACATATATAGTTTTTAGGAAATATATATTTTTTGAATAAATGAAATTTGTTTGATTGGTTGCATTCTATAAAACACCAAGTTTTATAAAGTTGAGACATATTATTATTATAATTATTTCTTGTTCTAACATATATTTTTAATATTATAGCATGAATAGTATTATACAAATATTTAAAATTTAGTATAATGTTTATAGATAAATAAAATATATTTATAAATAAGTTCTTAATTTTTAGTAAAGTCTTCATATGTTTTGAAAATAATTTTTTCTCAATAAAAATTATTTGTATTTATTTTGGAAAAACCAATTTAGAATTAATTATTTAAACTTCTATAGAATTTATTTTATAAACTTATTAAAAATTTTTAACGAAATTTCAAAATTATCATATGGTGAATTTTTTAATTTTTTTGGAAAAGTATAAATTTTTGAAGATTAGTGAAAAATATAGATTTTGGTTAAAAACTACTTTTTAACATAATTTAAAAAGATAAATTTGTTTTAATAGGTTTAAAAAGTAAAATTACTTAAGTTATTTTAATATTAAACATATTTAGGTTTTTGGAATAATATTCATGTATACATGAGACATTTAAACTTCATATACTTACGAAAAGTTTCTCTTCAAAAAACCACTTTTTAATCACGTATACGGGATTATTTTTAAATTATATTTTGGAAATTATATGAATAAAATTTGAAAAAAGTATATTACATATTTTTTTATTAATATAATTAATATTATAAAATAAGGTAAAGTTATTTTTAGGGAAAATTCATTAGTAAAAACAAAAAAAATTACAGTAATAAAGGTTAAACAGGTTTACCTAGGGGTTAATCTAAAATAAAACGAGTAAAATTATCATTTTTTGAACAAAAAATTTAAGGAAATATTTAAAACATAAATCATTAAAGGTTAAATAATCCTTTATATTGTAGCCTTTTGAAATTTTAAAAATTTGGGTACTCATTACTATTTTTAAAATTTTCATGTGTGTCCCCTCCCCCATATATATAAGGGTTCACTCACTCCTCTCCTCACCATACATCTAAAACCTAGTGGTTTATCCTATACCATCCAATATCCTTTAATTAATTTCCTCTATAGATGAATTTATTTTATAAATTATCCAACCAAGCATGTCTTTAGGTGTAAACCAAAGATGGTTATTTGAAGATGATTCATTCTCAAACGAGTTTTTCTATTATATTTATTCTTACACCTCCTTAAAATATAAATAAATTATTTTGATATAATAAAAACCGTATCTTACATATAATAAGATGTTATTTTGTTAATTTAATAACTAAAATAGATCTTCTCTTCCATCAAATGGGTAATGAAAACATTGATCTTGTGTATGATAGACTACCACCTTGTGAATCAATGTAATTTTTTCTTAATCCATGGATCTCATGAAAGGATATAATTATGGATATAAATTATATATAAGATATTAATAACATAATTATAATCTATAAATAATAATATCACATATACCTTCCTACATTCTATTCTATAGGACTACAAAAATGTCGTTTTTTTGTACGATGGACTACTGCCTCGCGAAGCGATGTGATTCATCTTTAACTTACGATTTAAAGGAAGAATTTAAGGAATATATGTGATATTTCTGAAATAATAATTAATATTAAAATTTTATATATTATTTATCTTCCATTCTTTATATATTTTAAGGAAATGGAAACAACTCTCATGCGTACGTATGACCTACCATATCTAAGAATTGTGTAATTCATTTTCTATATGTAACTTATATTTATCACTTTAAGACCACATTAAATTAACAAATATTATATTTATATCATGTTTAAAATAATATATTCCATTTAACCATGATCAAATTAAAAGGATAATAAATATCAAACCAAAACTTACATGAAAAATGAAGCAGTTATTAACTGAAAGGTGATTTTAAAATTGAATTATCAACAAAGGTGTAATAAAAGGCCATAATTAAATCATATATTATTTTATATATATGTTTATATGGTTATATAATAGATGTATAATAAAACTATATTTATTATTTTAGGGTTTTTAATGAGTACAATGGATGTCAATACTTAAGGTAATAGATTTTCATCTCATCCTTATTTATGTGGGAAAGATACATTGTACGCCACTTATTTCATTGGTGAAATATAAGTATAATAAAAATAAATGTATTTTATTATTATTCTCAAGAAAATTATAGGAGATAAATCTCCATATAAGGTTCCTTATTTTTGGTTCTTACAATTCAAATGTTACAAAAATGATAAAAGTGTAATGATACAATCTCATTGTCTATCGGGATCACTTATGATTATGTTTTCAATGATGAAATATTATGATATACATCCCAATAAACCCATTTATTTTATTATATTATCTTTATTTCTTAATAATACATGTTTTCCATTAATTCTACCTTGTCTATGTACTCATGATTCCAAAATATGTTTTTAATGGGAAACCAAAATTATTTCTCTCTTCTAAAGAAACCCCTTTTCTTCTATGTACATGGTTTATAATCTTTTTAAAGAATATTTTTATGATTATCTAATGATATTTTTAAATAAAATCATATTTTTTTTAAACATTTAAAAAATGGTTTAAAAGTAATCTTATTTTAATTTTATCATCAAGTCTCTTTTGACCATTCACCGAACATGTGAAAGGAATCTTCATTTTAACATGTATGGAATGAAAATAAATTTTTACCATCATTACCACTCATTTAATGGAAGCTTAAATTAAAATTTTTTCATTATTATATTCAATGAAATTAATTTCCATGATATATGGGATTTTTTTTAAATTTAATGAAGTGATTTAAAATAAAAAAGGATATTTTACATTTTCTAGATGGTTTATATTATTTTTGATAATATTTTTATCAAACACTTTCCTTTAACATGGGTTATGTTATGAAAAAATGATTAATTATTTATGAAACACTTTTCTTTTACTTAGGTTATTATAGGATGAAATTTATATGAAACTCATTTCATTTTTCATGAGTTTTGGAAAGATTAATGTTTTATGATCTTATGGCACAAAAATATAGGGATTATGTGTTGGGTGCGACCTATATCTCCATCCAATGAACTGGGTAAATAATTATATTTGATTATATAATGATGGGAATCATGATGATGTGCCTGATCCACCCTATGATAAGAATGTTGATGCGCTGGATCCACTATTAGAAACAAGTGATGATGGCTGATTCATTTTGAAATAGGAATAATGTGTTGATTCATGATCCATTGTGATTTTATAGTCTTGTTTATTAACCTTGTAATATGAAATAGTTTCAATAATTATGAAGGTGTAACACTTATGTGGGATGAACATATGGTTCATGATTGATTTATGATGATTTCTTACTCTTATGATTTGTTTCAGGAAATGATTATGTTCTCTTACTGGGTTTATTTATAGTATCCATGATATATTGGTCATGAACATTGTATGTTATATTCATAATATCACTCCCTCTTATTCTTTCATATGATCATCAATTGGTATCTTTTATATATACCCTTACTAATTTGCTGAGCTCACCCTTGTATACTTTTTCCATTCGCTAGTTCATGAAGAAAGTTTTGAGTAGGGTATGTCTGTGATGTTTACTAAATAGGAATATATTTAAGGTATATGTTGAATATTTTTCATGAAATTATACGAATTTTAGTCATGTTTCTAATGAAAAAAACTTTTACGTTCCTCAGGTGCATAATTTTAGATGTATTGAATATTCATCTATTATGATGTAATATCTCTATATGAAATTACAGAGTAGTTATATTCACTAGGATGGACCTATCCTTCATTGATTTGGGATATCCATTTATGTAACCAACACACCTTATTCATAGAGTTAAAATTAATTAATTTCATTCTTATGTTGTATGATCTATGTGGTGAATAAATGCATGCATATGATATGAATGTGATGTGTGGGAATTTAATTATATATCCCTTGAATGGAGTTGGTAATGTTATTATCTAATGAGATATCATTTATGAATCATATGAGGTTTTCTTAAGAACAATATGTTATGATATCTTGATGGTTATCCTTGACATATGCTAAGGATGTCATGTTTTATGTTGTTTCCAGATTCATATATTTCCCTAATGTTATCATATTAAAACATGATTTGATATTGATGTTTATGATTATCACACCTTTTATGTCACCTTTATGTGCCTCTTGACTAACATGTATTACATTCATCATGTTGTTCTTTTATTAGTCCATTACTGGGATTTATAGCTCATACCATTCTAATATACATCACTAGGATATCCCATGCCATATTTAAAGATCAATGTAATAAAAGGTATTGTTTTAATGTTTCATCTAATGACATTATAACCATGTTTCATGTTGTTATATTATTTATATAATTACATAAATATGTTATTCCTCATGTTTTTCTTGGGATTGTATCATATGTGAATTTATGTAATAAATCATGAAATAAAGAATTTTAAAGTTATGGGTTTCTATAGTTAGTATCAGAGATGGTTCTACCTATTTTTAGTTACTTAGATTATCATTATTTAGTTAAATAATTATGCATAAAACTAAAAAAAGTAAAACAACATTAAATTATGTTAAAGTATAAATTAAGTGTTTTCCAAGAAAAAAATCACAATATATATTCTACAAGTTGATGTGGTTATTACACAATTGTACCAAGTGATAATAACCTAAAAATGAATGCATTGTTAATCAACTCGATCATTACATAGTGTAGGATAATAAGAACCTGATGTATTTCTAGTTCCATATTCCCATGGGAAATGTTTTTGTAAAATTTACAAGATCATCATGAACCATTATGAAGGAAAAAAAATGGCCTTAAATTTTTTTGTTAGAAAATATACAACTAAAAACATCAATTTAAACAAATAAATTCATTATTTATGGAATTTGTTTTTCATTTAAATGTTATCCAATTAATGTTCATGGGATCCCCTTAATATGATCGAGAGTTTGAAAATTCTCTTCCCAATGATTCCCTTTTTTTAGTCAATGATTGAGAATAGGAGGAACCAAGTCAAAAACAAAATTTATGAGCAATGTAATTGCTGTCCAAATGAAATTTTCAACACAATGTGAGTTAGAATCAATAATATCAAGAAAATAACATCTCAATTAACATGTAAAAAAACAAGAATAAGAGAGTGAGGCAACATCCCCTTAATGAAGAGAAAGTTTCTATTTAGACCTTGATGTGACAAAGGTCTCCAAATTTATGTGGACATTACAATTATTTAATAATTGAATAATTCATCATCTATATTTATATATTATCTACATAATTAAATTATATAAGTAATATATAAGTGTATGAAACTTTTTGGTGATTTGAGACATTGATAATAATAATAAAATTTTCTGATGTGCCCTAAAAGTCAAATGAGAGATCAATGAATCACAAGGGTCTCATGAGTCTTGATATGTGAAGTAGAGAATGTGTTTTAATTCTAGAGGTGTGATAGAGAAATATCATGATAGAAGGAATGTCTAATATTCAACTTTTAAAAATTATGGGAAGAAGAATACCATAAATTTTATAATGGGGACTTCGAAATTATTTAGGTGCAGGAAGGAAGGGAATCTAGTTAGAAAATTTCAATTGGAGAAACCAAATAGTGTGATTGATAATTGGAATGATCTAAAAAACACAAAACTTTCTATCGAATGATTCTAATGTAAATAATAAGGAAACTATGTGAATCAATGCACTAAGGAAAAGGTTATTGACGATAACATAATCCAACAATATCCATCTCATAGAGAGAAAGGGTGAGCTTATTCCATCACAATCGATGAGGTGGATCCTAACAACGATGTGTTGTTGGGTAAACTGGTCATTCATTCAAGAATATTGAAAATACTATTTTATTGTAGTTTTATTCATTCATTCATATAAGGTATGTTTTCTAGAACTATTCAAACACCACCTCAAAACATGGATATGTATCTATCTATGAATACAATGAAAGGGAAAATTATTATATCCCATGTATATAACTTCAACCATATCTATAATTTCTGGTTGAACATCCCAATTAACCTTATGATTAAACCATTAAAAAAATATGATGCAACTATATGTATAGATTGGATTTACTTATATAGAGAAAACATAAATTTCAAAGAGAAGAAAATCACCCTCGGTATCTCAAATTAGCATTTCATTCTATATAAGTGCAAGGATTGAGATGAATTTCATTTGGTAAAATAATTTCAATAATGGATATTATTTTTTATAATCATGATTATCCAACTCAAATGATTAATACTAATTAAAATATCATCCTTGATGACATACTACTGTAAAGGAATATGTTGATGTGTTTCCAAATATAGTTCCCTGTTATCCTATAAGTCATGATGTTGAGTTCTCAATCAAACTTATTCCATAATCATTATTTAAATACAGGACTCTATATAGAATGAACTCTTATGAACATGAATAGTTAAAGAATAATATTCTAGAGAATCTTGATAATGGTTTTATAAAAAAATGTTCTTTACTATGGGTTGTATTGGTCCTCTACTTCATGAATATGGATGGGTCAATGTTCTTCTACATTGATTGTCATGAGATCAAGAAGATCACGATAAATAAAATTATTCATCTACTATAGATTGATTACTTATTCACTAAAACACATTATGAAGTACAATTATCTAAGTTGGATCATTGGACATATATTATTATGTAATGGTGATGATGGAGGATATCCCCAAGACTAATATTCATACAAGTTATGAGATCATTGAGTTCATTGTGATGCCATTTGGAATGAATGTTGATCATGATATCTTCACAGACATAGCTTATATAGTCTTTAGGTATTTAGTCAATAAATTTTTTGTACATTTTATAAAATATATTCATATCTTCTTTAAAATAAATGAGGAACATGAGGAGCATTTTGTTTCTCTTCTAAAGATAATTTCAAAGTAAAAGTTATATGTGATGTATAGTAAATACAAATTTTTGATAGACCATGTAAAATTCTAGGGGAATGTTAAATCCAAAAAAAAACATGGATCCTTCAACGATTGAGGCAATTAGAGGATGACCATGAACAAAATCTACGATAGAGATTCATAGATTCCTTGGAATTGTTGGGTACTATCATTGATTTATGAGAAGCTTCTCAGGATTTTCAAGGCCACCAACCAAGATAACTCATAAGGGGTTGATGTTTTTCTAGAATTTTTGAATGTGAAGTGATCATTATAGAGTTAAATAAGTGAATAATAATTGCACCATTAGTGAAATTATCCACTAGTGGGATGGAATTTATGATATACAATGATTCATCCAAAAAGGGATTGGGTTGTGTACTCATGAAAGAAAACATAGTGATTCCCTATGCCTCATTCCAATAAATTTTTAATTAGAAACACTACATAACACATTATTTTGAGTTGGCTATAGTGATATTCACATTGATGATTTGGAGACATTATTTCTATGAGTAGAGTTATGACATATATATAAAGCACAAATTACTCAAGTATATATTCATGTGAAAGGACAAAAATATTCACCAATGAATTTTGTTAGAGCTTATAAATGATTATGATTGTTCAAGAAATTACTATATAGGGGATGAGAATAATGTTTTGGATGTTCTGTGTAGAAAATATCCTTAAACCCAATGCATAATGAGGACTTCAAGGGATCCTATCTTCATGACCATGTAAAGTATGGACTTGGGAATAATAAAAGGATCTTCATCCTACCTTGATCAAATAAATAAACCACCATCCATTCATGAGAGGATTATAGAGGACTAAAATGTTGTTGTTGAGCTACAGAAAAAGGTAGTGTAAATTATGTCCTTCAAACAAACAAATGATGGAGTTAAAAGGTTTTGAACCTAAATATATATCCCATAAGAACCATAACTGAATAGGTAACACCTATAGGATGTGCATAATTCATCCTTCTCTATTAATCGTGGAAGAAATATGATGTATAGATATTTTATGAAAAACTTTTTTTGGGATAATATGAAGATGGAAATTGAAGAATTTGCATCTCAATTCATGGTATGCCGATATGTCAAGGTAGAATGATAGAAGTATGAGTTTAATATGAAACCACTTCCCATAATAACATAAAAATGGGTAAACAAAACCATTTATTACATCATAGGACTCCCTAGGACACCTAAACCCATCAAGGTGGTTGTTGATCACCTTACAAAGTCATAATATTTCATTTTTATCAAGGAAGGATTCTCTATTGACAAACTCATAAAATATACATAAAGGAAGTGGTAAGACTGCACAGAGAGACGAAATCCATTGTATCTCATCAAGATATGAGGTCTACCTCAATGATTTTTAGAAGCCTTCACCTAAATTTCTATATATATAAGAGTTTTAGTATCACTTATCATCCTTAGATGAATTTTCTATATGAGGGAACTATCTAAACACTAAGTGATATATTGAGATCATTTTTATTGGATTTAAAATTATGTTGGGATCAATACCTTCCCCTAGAGAAGTTATCATATAATAATAATTTCAATTATAACACTCAAATGGAACCTTATGAGGCTATGTACGAGAAGAGTTTTCAAAATCCAACATGATAAGATTATGTTGGATTTCAAAAGCTTATGGGACATGTTATTATCTAAGAGATGATAGAGAATGTTCAAAACATTCAATTTCATTGGAAATATAAGAAAATTATATTGAAAATATATGTAGATAATCATCTATGAGATATCGAGTTTGAGGCCAAAGATAAGGTTTTCCTTTATTTATCTATGTCGAAGAATTTAATGTAGTTTTTAGAGAATGAAAATCTTAGTCCATGATAAATTGACGTCTTTTTTATCCCTGATTACATCAAAGATGTGTCATATTGGCTAGAAATACAACTAGAAATTTCCCAAGTATAAGTTGTGTTTTAGTTATCCATCTTGGGGAAGTACATACAAGGTCATCATAATTTATAAATTGAGAGGTGGTACACTTGGTGACTAATCAGTCATATAATGTGTAGACTATTATGATCTTAGATAGTGGAGAAAATGTTCTGAAAAAAAGACAACTCGCATAGAAAAGTTTTTGGGAAGAACGAGAAGTTTTAGGAAGTAAAAATGGAACTAGAAGAGGAAATGAAATAGAAATACCTTCTCCTATTCTTATGTGTAAAATAAAGTCTCAAATATGAAATTTTTAAATGGGAATGAATTTAAACATCATAAATTTTATAAATTAAATTTACTTTAAATTGAGATGATTCCTTATAGTTATAGAAAATATAAGTACTTATTTATTTTTTTGGACCAATATAGCTTATTAGATTCTAAATACCATTAATCATCATAAACATTCATAATATAGTCATTGTACATGGACTATTAATATTAATATATATTACGAGTTATGATAAAGTATAATTGACACATAGGGAAGATGTAATGTCCATAAACAGTAGGATCGTACCATGTACATCCCATATATAAAATCATTCAAGGGATATGGAATCACTAGACCTTACCCTTGACCAAGACCCGGTTGATAATCAACATCTAAAGCTTGAGTGAAACCATTTATAGGATAAGTTAAATCTTATTAAG
Organism: Viscum album; assembly: GCA_963277665.1. Classification (NCBI taxonomy): domain Eukaryota; kingdom Viridiplantae; phylum Streptophyta; class Magnoliopsida; order Santalales; family Viscaceae; genus Viscum; species Viscum album. Next base: position 499,674,217 of record OY728132.1, read on the forward strand.
ATCACGACCCAAACAATGTTCGCCAAACCACACCATGAAAGCACCATCATCGCACACCTTACACATAGGGAGTACACTAGTATACTAAGAGGTTATGTATCTAGACCCTAGTAATATGATTTTTTTATTTTATTTAAAATAAAACAAGGTTTATAATTATCACATTTTATTAGTAATTTATCAATGCTTATATAATGTGTTTGAAAAAAATTATATTTTGACATGAAGAAATCAGAACTGTATTTAAAGGAAACGTATAGTTTCTATTAAGAAAGTCTTATGATAAATAGATGAATTTTTGAAAATAATAATATTTTTAAAAAAATATTATTATCAGATAGTAATTATTTAAATATTAATTATAATATAATTTAATCAGGTCTAATGTGATTTTTATAAATGTCAGAAAGTGGTTAATACCATAAAAAATAGTATGGTTCAATAAATAGGGTTTTTTAATTAAATTTTAAAATAATAATATATAGAAAACTATTTCTTAAAAAAATTATTATTATTGAAATCAGTACACCTAAATTAGCTTATGGTGGACATTTCCTAATTTTCCGAGAAAATAAAAGTTTTGGGTAAAACTTAAATACGGTATAAATATATAGTTTGTATTATTACATCATAATGGACCAAAAGTGATGTAGTAAAGCAAATATCATGAATCTATGAACAAATATATATTATTCATTAAAATAATTTTTTTTGTTATTTGAATAATTTTATTAACCCATAATGGATTATAATATACCTATATTATATTTTATGTTTTTAAAATCAAATATTTATGGACATCACTCACTTCCACATCACCAAGGGTATCATTTGAAGGATTTAAATTCTCAAAATTATTCATTATTTAACACCAATCCTCTTTGTTATAAAACATGAGAAAAAACATGGCATGATTTGTGTTTTTGATTATTTTATCAAATAGAGTCCATATCCAAGATTTTTAAATTATGAAAGAATATCCCCTAAATTTTTAATCAATACCGACCCATTTATCCACTCCTATTCACTCACAACCCATTGATAATGACGTTATTCACCCTATCCTTCCCAAAATCTCTCACAAAGAGTTCCTAAGATCTTAAAAATCAACTCTCAAGCTCTTATAAGTGTTGTATCAATGTAAGAGACTATCCCATCTTCTTTTAATTTCATGTAAATTATTCATACTAAGCCGTTTTTATTTTCAACTTTCCATTTTGTATTGTTCTTTTTCCTACACCTCTATTGTACTTACAATTCCCATGTAATGAAAAAACCACCTTTCAATCACATTCACCACTCCAATAAACCTTTATGAACACCCATTATGGGGTAGAAGGTTTCATATGATTTTCCATGATAAACATTTTTGTTGTGATTATCCATCACTACTTCCACTCAAGGGTATTCACGTAGTTGTAAATATTTCCTTGTTTATTGGGGACTTCCATGTATGTAACCTACATTACTCAATTATGGGGTTAAAATTAAAGAATGTTATTATTATTTTAAATGATCTATGTTGTTCAAAAATAAATGTACATGATATGTATGTGATGAGTGGGCCTGGAATTATATAGACCTCCAATTAATTAATTAATGTTTTTATCTCATGAGATACAATTTATGGTTTAAATGATGTTATCATAAGAACACTATATTATGATGTCTTTTTTTTTATCCTAGACATATTTTTATGATTTCAAATTTTATGTTGTTTCTACATTACTATGTTGTCTTGATGCTATCATATTATATCATCCATTTAGGTTATTGTTTATGATTATTGCCCCTTTTATTTTATGTTGATATACCTCATGAGTAACATGTATTTTTGGAATCATGTTATGTTTTGATTACTCCCTTACCAATATTTGTATCTCACTCCATTCTTTTGTACGCCCCAAAGGATTTTATGTAGTATTATAAGATCAATGGAATAAAAGGGCTTGTTTTGAATGTCAAAATAATTTCATTATACTCATATTTATTTTTATTATGTTATATATCCAATTATTTAAACACACTGGTCCTAATGATCTTTTGGAATTGTTTTATATGTGTCTTTATGTAATAAATCATGAAATAAAGTGTTTTAATTTTATGAGTATTCATACTATCAAATGATATTTTAATGGACATGTGACATTTGAATTAAATGTTAATTTTATTATTTTTATTTTAAAAAATAGTAATTTATTTTGGAAAATTTTACCTCCAATAATTTTCCAATTTTCTTCTATAAGGAATCAACAACCCCGCTACAAAAATGATATCTAGAAGAAGAAGGCAAGATTCAGTTCATAGGAAGTAAATGCCATTGATAGACCTTTGGGATTTCACTTGGTGGTTTTCCAAGTGAATTTTAGTATTTTTTATGACCTTTGGAATATCATCAAATTACCTCTAAAAATAAGGGTGAAGGGTATTCCATTTTATTTGTGACTCAAAGGATTCAGATATCTTAACATTCATATGTCATGTGTGATCCCATCACAAGGTACCTATTTTGTGTGACTACTCCATGTGATTGAACCACATACTCTCATCATGTAATCATTATCACATAACTATTTCATGAAAAAAACAATGTAATTAGTGGATGATAATTCATATGTACCATACATCACATACCTTTAGTATTCCCATGTGATTCCCGTGATGATTCGCAAATTACATTGACCTTTATCTTCCAAACAACTTTTTGATTTCATGCTCCATTTCATTCCATTAAAATTGAATTCCCCTTTTATTTTGATGTATATTTCTTAATGAATGGATGTCAAAGTGTTTGTGGATCACTAGAGTTCCATTTTTAGTAGTGTGGAAACCAATCAATCCATAGTCATCTAGTATACTCAAGAACATCATTTGATAATGATAGGGAATAATTTATTCAAAGATACAATGTTTTTTTAGTCTCCCTTATACAGGTTTAGACTTTAGAATGATGCTTTAGTATTTCCTCCTTGTTTGATGATCGTGCCTTCCTCACGGATCTTCAAGACCTAAAATACATTTAAGGTGAATTTTTCATATATAGGTCACTTATCTCTTTAATTTTTTTATTATATGGCTACATCCAGAAGGCACTATCAAGGGGCATTGAATGGGTTATGTGTGAGCCTGATCCTAGAATCTATATCTAACTATCAATAACGGTGAACTTGTTATCCAACCATTGGTTCTAGTGAATATTCCTCTTGGTCACCCTATTGAGGGGAAGAGTTATAATTGACTAGGGTTGGCCCTTTTGGGAGAAGCATACTTCTATAGAGTTGAAGGATGAACTGGAGAACATAGATCTATAAAAGATAGTCTTGGTATCCCAAACCATTTCATACTAAAAAAATAATGACGAAATACCAGTTCATTCAATCAATTATAGACACAAATATATTCAATTTTTATATGGATAGATCAAAACATGTATTTTTGGTGTTGTAAATATTTTTGGTGTGACAATTCTGGGTGATATTTATGATGAGTTTCTCCCTCCCTAATCTACTTGGGATAATGTATAATAGAAACCTCTAATCATTAAAGAGTTATTCAATTTGGGTAATATGGTCCTTGGAAAGGACCCATATCTTGGGGCTGAAGTCCCCTTAAATAAGTGGGATTAAATATTTATCAAGAATTCCTATTATGAAACCCCATTCAAGGATCCTAAAGCCTTCCCATCATGAGAATCTAATGGGGATGATTTTTCCTATTGGATTATATTTTATTAAGGTTTATTCAATGACTTATGGTGGGAGATAATTTTCTTGGTCATACAAATTTTCTAACTAGATGGTTCTCGTGAAATGTACGCATGATTATACATTATTCTAGGCAATCATAATGGAGGATATAATGATTTAACTTTCATGATAGCGGTAATAATGGTAAGAAATAGTCACATTAGATGCCCATCCCTATTTTGGAAATTTATTACTTCAAGTATTGCCACCTTTATAAGGTAAAGGCTCTATACATAATTTTTGGCCCATTCCATGTGCATTGGGGATGGATAGGAGAGAATATGAATGAATATGAGTTTTCAAGAACTAATTCCATCCTTTTTGCATAGTTCAGTTCATTACTATAGAGTATTAGAGGATTAAATCCTTATATGATATGGAATTGTGAAATAATGTTCAAGATGAACCATAATTACCAATTACTCTTCATACCATATGGGTATCCATCTTTTTTTATCCCTGAAAATGGTAAGGGTGATCCCACGGATTGACCCAATTTGATATCTATCCATGAGGTCACCCAATTGACTCAGATAAATGTAAGAATCCATTGTTAGTGCTACACACCATGCTAATTTAGGAATCATTTTTGGTGAATTTATAAGAGATGCCTTAATACTCTAACATTTGGTCGAAACGATGTCTGATAGTGGCTTGGAAAATCTAGATAATGTCCATCAATGAAGAGACTCAGTTTCTAGAGATCTTCCCCCTATCCAATATGAATTTTTTCCTTTCCTAGGCTTTAATGATGTATGGATCTAGTTATATCGTAATAAAAAACATGATTCTTTGTTGGAGAGGGTCACAAATCATCCAATTTTATCTAAGGTTGAGGTTATAGGGGTTTGATCTAATAACAAAATAGGAGTACATGTAATCAACCATGATATAATAGGTCAACAACAATGGAGATATCCTAGAATAAGATTATTTATATGGATTCAACTCTATCATAAATCAAAGAACCAAATGAAAAAGTGACCGTGGATAGAGTTCATATGGGAAAAGATTCAGCCAGAAAAGTTACTAATTTGGTTTTTTTGAATTTACATTTGTGTTGTATAAATGGTATTACTAGAGAAATGTGACATCTATCATTGAGATCGATAAGTTATTATATCATGCTGTGGTGTAATTTCATGGGTTTCCTTGTGTGACCAGTCATGAAGGTATTTCACTCAAAGGGTATCCCACTAAGATAGAAGAGTTTTTCTATGTCCTTTATGAGGTGATTCATTTCATCAAGGGATAATATTAGTGCATTCACTGAGTATTTAAAATGTATATTCCTAGCATGAAAGTGGCTGGTGAGGGTAGGAGAATCGAATATGAATTTAGTAAGGAGGTAAGATTGAATTTTATCATTACCCTCACATGTTTGGGTCATCATTAATCCTATTATCCATTTCATTCCCTACAGATATTATAGGAGTCCAGAGATATCCGATCATCGATTTCATCCTTAATATTTTCTCTTTGGGGTATAGTGGATGATGCTGATTCATATGGTGATGATGATGGGAGTGATGAGTAGGGTTCTTCTAGTTAGATAGAAATGATGGATGCATTGGTTACTAATATGAAATAATCACTACTTGTGCCTCATTCGGTACCACCTTTAGTTATATAAGTGTCAATAACATTTAAAGGTCATTCTTTATAGAAAAAAAGGAAGAGTAAATGTGATGGGGAATCAAATAATAATCACAAAAAATAAAAAATTAAGTATCATACATTACAGAAACTAATTTTTTCTATGAATTTCTTAAGGATAATATCATATATAATTTTAGTTCAATAGGTTCTATTCAGGTAAATTCATTGAAATAATCACCAATGGAAGAAGACACACATTATTTTCCTCTACTGGGACCTCTGATATTGGATGAGGTTCGTAAAGAGGAGAAAGAAACAAATGTTCAAGAATGGTCATAATTGGTGGTAGATGCTGATTAACTAGTTCTCATACCCAATATCCTAGAATGGGTCAATGTTCTCTTTTAAAATCCTTATGTGGGAATCCATTCTTCTGGTCATCAGGAGAGGATGGATGAATCAATAGTTAAAGGTAATAATTTCCTTATGAGGCTTAGAGTAAGGAATTCTATAATACAACGATGATAGAGAATATAAATAATCAGGTCAACGGTAGGATAAATGAAATAATCAGCCTTCAAGAGGCGATTTACTTCCTACAATAAATTCTTACTGTTATATAGGATATGGTTGTAGTGTAGTATAATATTGTTTACATGGAATAGAAGGCTAGGATTGATGATATTATTAGGGTGGAGGTATTATGGAAGGTTATATAGTGGGAGACTATGTCAATGGGCTGGTTGTTTTAATCCATCACCACACAGGAGAAACATCTGGTGAAGTTTAAAGGGTATTTGAACCATTTTTAGGGTTTCTTGATATTTACAAGTCCCTTTTTTGGTGAATAATCATGGAGAGAATCCATATTTTAGAGGTTCCTCCCAACTCTTTGTATATTTATTAAAAAAAATATTTTTGATCTCTATGTGTTTATATTAAGCTCTTCTACTTCCTCCCTAATATATTTTTGATATATTAATGAATTAATATTGCATAAAATATTATGACTCAATATGGTTCTAAAATTTATATATCAATTGATACCCACGCTCTAACATTTAGGCCATAATTATTCTTCATAGGAATGGACTATTGATGTATTCCACTATAAACACCATAATCAAACTTGATGGCCCCATCCATTTAAAATAATGAAGAATTATTGGTTTAATAGGATGGGCTAGATGATTATTTAATATATATAGAGATAGAGAGAGATATAAGTCTAACTATTTTATAGTATAATGTTCTTGAGAGCACAAATTGATTATTGTTGAGGATATATAGAGAGACCCAAAATATTTATATCTATTTATTTTTATATTTTACTTACTTTTTATAAGAAACATATTATAAATTATTCTAATGTAGGTTCTTGGATTTTTATTAGGCTGCCCATTATGGGTTTTTGATTAAATAAGATTTATGCCTCTTTTTATTTATTACTGATTAATTTTTACTAGATTATAAAAAGTTAACGTCTTATGAGTAGATACTTGAATTTTACCAAATATTTATTTATGATTTTTTCCATCCTATTATTTTTATGTCACATTTCTTATGAATGTTTTGATCATGAATTTTAGACCGATATAAATTATTTTTTTGGTTGAATAACACTGATCATTATTACAAATGTTTATTTTCATAGAGTTTCAGACACATATTGTTGTATTTTATGGTTATATAACTTAGTCCCCATGTTCCTATTTTTTAATGTTATATATCATGGACCTCACATTGGAATTTTATGAATGCATATATCTTAGAATTTAGTTTATATCATAATTTCATGTATTGTATGATAGACTAAAAGAAAAGATGAACTAGGTCTTAGTTTTTTTTGGAATCTAGGTGACTAGATGAGACAAAAAATATTAGAGATTATCTTGAAACAAACTAAGGTGTCATGTTCTACTATATTTTATCAATCCATATAGTGAAAAATTAATCTTTTTGTTGGGAGAAGATTTCTCCAATTGACAGGATGAGGGCTCAAATATAGGATCTAGGGGAAGACATGCATAATCAAACCAAGAGTCCCTTGAATTCATGTATTATTATTTATAGGGGACACAATAGATTTCAGGGGGATTCAGACACTCAATAAATGAGGTGGGTCATAGAGGATGATTATTAAATAAGGGTTGTGGAACCATGCACACATAATTCAATGATTAACATTCAAGAATGGTTCAATAACCCAACATCCTACTTCAAGAATAAATATTGAATAACAGTTCTAATATCCTAATACTTACATCAAGAAAAAGAATGACATATGAGGATATAATGTCATTGATGTAAAATCCATATTGATAGTTGGATAATGGGTTTTATAGATTAATAAATGAAGATTTTTAATCAAAGATTATGAGCTCGATCATATATGTTGGGATGATCTTCAAACAGCTAGAGGTGTATAGTTTCGTTGCAAAGTTTTCAGGGATAATAGGGACCAGAGGAAACTATTTTAAATGAAAATAAACCATTGATTTATAGTATAGGGTATCCTATATAGGATCCATATATAGTCATGCATAGTCAAATAGGGATTCCATTGAAGCTGGGTACACTCATTTCAAAGGGACATGAATGTTTTGTGAAGATTCAGAAACATGATAATTGAATTAGGTTATGGTAAAAAATATATCCAATTAGGGTCTTGGAACACTAGATATAGTATATAAACTACATCAAAGTTGTAATTATGGTTACTTTATAGAATCTTGGAACATATATAATGCAGTTTAGGGTCACATGATGGGGTCTAAAAAAAGGTTCAAGAATGAGGCATCACATACTTGATTTGGGAATGAGTATAGTGTATATTGGGGTGATGTCCAAGATATCAAGTCCACATGAATATTTGGATTATGGATTGTGTAAATCATCACTGAATATATCTAAACATGATGATGATGAGTTGAGGAAAACATGCTTCAGAATCTTGTGAAACAGTATCAGGTGATGAGCTCCTCTATAATGTTTTCAGGATCTAAAAGGTCTAGAGGGCCTTTTTTCAGGGATAATATGCCTTTAGATGATAGGACTAGGGCTCATATTCAAGTGTTGAGTCCTTTTATTCATAGTCAACCATTTGGTCCATTGATATTGGATATTCAATTCCTAGGTCCTTAGAAGGTTTTAGGAGGTTCAAGAACTTGATCAATGAAGTAGTATATGGAAATAATATATCCATGGAGGTTTCTAGCACCCAAAAATTCATTTCATCATATACTAAACACGTTATCAAGTTACATGAATATAATAAATAATTTCTATAACTTCATCCTAGTCTATAAAAGTCCATAATGATTCTATCATATTTTTCTGTTGACATAAGAAAAATCCTAGGTGCTTTGTGACTTTTTTATTCATGATTTGATGGTTCCTATGCTCATTAAGTGTAAGGTTTAGTGAGTAGAGATTTGTTTTTTTCTCAGACCACCCTTTTATGGGTTTTATTTGAAATTTTTTACTTTTCATACATTATAAAATTTTGATATTTCATTTTGGACCGTCATGTTTATGAGGATAACGTAATTTTGTTTTAACAAAAATGAATGATGTTTAACATCATGATGTGTGGACTGAATATAGGGGATATACATAACATAATGACTCAATTAGGCCTCCCTAGGTTTAGAATAATTCAAATCCTTATGAAGAAGGGATTAAGGTGCAATAAATCTTGGATCAAAGTTGTTGGATCATGGTTAACTATATGAGATAGACATAAAAGGGAGGAATGTGAATTATTATGAGGTTATGAACCAAATTTTAAGATTCTTAGGGACCATGTGGGTCAAATTTATTTTTTATAAGGTGTAGATTTCTTGGGTTGGTAGGTTGGGGGCTCATTTTCAAGTGTCACATGGATTGTATACATAGTTAAAAAGAGAGTCTCTTGATGATTTATTCTCTTCACCAAAGGGTTGTGGTAATATTATAAACTAATGATAAGAAGTATGATTTAGGGATTGATAGACATAAAATGATGATGGAGTTATCTCGAAACACATTTGACCATATTCTGGTTTTTTGTGTCCTTAGTTCAGGGGAATTAATTATAAGGACCTAGCCTTAAAACATTACATAATCTTGAATTAAATGAATAATTCACATTGAGGATCTTTTTAGGTTTATAGTTTTACAGAGTTAGGCCACAACTATTACACAACAAAATATTACAAAGTAGATACTTCTACTCAGTTTACATTTTTTTCATAAAATAAAAACTCTTTGAAAAAAAGAGTCATGTATAGTTCAAGGTTTTAGACGTAATGACTTTTCATTGATCCCATATTTTACCCTATTCCACTTTATGTCCTATGAAGAACATTTCAAAACTTGGGATGAGCATTAAAATCTCAGTAAGGGATACACAAAAAAGGAAACTGATAGTTTTTTCAAAACAACAAGTAAACCATGAATACTTTATCATAAATATTAATTTTCACCTTTATGAAGTAGTAAATACTTTTCACTAAATAAAAGATCATTACATACCCTTTTGTAACCAAAATATTACCATAAAACCCATATAAAGAACACATAACATATTAAGGTAACTTAGGACATAAACATACTCAAATGGAATAACCATACGGTCGACTTTCACACATATCACTAAATGGAATAGCCATACGTCCGACTTCCATACCCAATGCATTGGAGGTTATAACGTAACCACCCATCCTGGTATTCACGACACCACCCATCATTGGGTTTATCACGTAACCACCTGTCAAATGTCCAAGTACCATTATAAAATCATAACACATAAAATAATTATAAAGGAAAGAAAACATTTCCATATTTCAATCACAATATATAAATTAAATATATTGACATAAAAAATCCATTATCAAAACCATTTTCATTACCAAAATACATAAAAGATTATATGGTATTTATTTTCTTTTAAAAACATTACGGTTTTTTGAGGAATCCAATGATCAAATAATACTCGCAGCGGCGGAAATGTCATTGTCACCTCTTACGTTAAAAGAAACATTCATTTTTTTTGTTTAGTAAAATGCATCGTATAAAAAGAATCCCTTTGAAAAGTCAAGGGTGTTTATACAACATATAAAAGAAGGTCGTGTATTAAAAAAAAATATGCCTCAATGAAAGGAGATTGAGACGATGTCCCTTACCTCATGTTCGACTTGACTCGATCGTTCTTTAATCTCCTGAATAATAAACTAAAGTTAATTTCTACTTGCTTAAGAACCTTTTTAAAGGTTATTATTCCTTTTATATCACTTATTATCATGTTATAAACATTATGTAATCATTTATGTTAATAATGGTCGTTTTATCGATATTTGGTACTTGAGTTAAAAATAAAAACCTTATATTTACAAGTTGTCCATGTGGTCAATATTCCATTACATCCAGAATGATAATAATGATGTTGATATCATATATATATTATAAATCCAGTATATACATGTACTTATAATAGTACATAACATTTAGAGGTAAGAAATGAAATGCACCTTTCATGGAGACGGTAAGCCGTACGTACACATGAACGCTACTTTCATTTATATTTCTTATTTTAATAGAATTTAAACATAATGATACATAGGTAAATTATAATTACAGTATAATATAATATATAATATCATTAAATCTATCCTTTATACATCCCACATAAGGCATTAACGAGTCACATCACTTTGAGGGGGCGGTAGTCCGCACTTCCTGAAAAGAGATTATCATATTTAGCCACTATGGAAACCATAAAGGCATGCTATAAATGGAAAATACAGAAGAATAAAGAAAAAATAAACATAATATATATCATATATAAATACAGTGCCATCATAATGGCCACCATGAGAGGCGGTTGGAGATATTTGAACAATCATCATTTCATGAGGCGTTAGTTTTCCATCCATAGAAACATTATGTTCTTCATCCATTATAGGGAGGTGTGTGTCAGTGTAGTTCAAATACTTCTCATAAAAACATCCTTGTATATTGAGGATACTGGTGTTGTTACAAAATAAAGGAATAAAAAGATTTTAGAGGTTAGAGAAGTAAAATAAAAGAAAACAATTTAAGAGAAACTGTTAACTTTAATATGGGTAACTCCCTTTGGTTTGAACCAATGGAATTCTTGAAGTTCCTTATTTCTAAGGTAAGGCATCAAATAGGAGGATATAGATGTATTTATCTTAATTGGGCAGAGTTTGGATAATCCAAATGGCTTTAGAGGTGTGTGGAATTGGATAGAAGTGGTCTCCTTTTATAAGGGGGAGGAGGGGAGCTTTAGAAAAGTGTGAAAACGTTATATTATTATATAATGATATTTGGTTTCTAATAGTCCAAAAATCATCATTGTCAAAGTTAAGATGACTCATGGTCTAAATAAAATCATCCAAAAGAAATTGGACAGGTTTTGGATAATATTTTATTCATTATAATCTTATTTATTTAAATCATTTATTATTGAGGTAAACACTGCATCATTATTATGTCATAAATAATTTATTTCATTTGATGTATTAAAATTATAAAAAGATACCATAATATAGGAAATCTTTTTTTCTTTCCAATGAGTTTTTATAGTAAAAAATATTACTAATATAACACCATATAAAAATTAATTACTAAAAGATTTTTGTTTATATCGATTTTGCCTTTACTTTAAATTAATTAATCTAAATTGTCATTATCACTCCCATGTGGCTAAAAAGGGATCGAAAAATCAACCCAAAGCTTTCCATGGTCGTTAATGACTCAACCAATAAGGTTTGGACAAGTATTAAAGTAATTTTGAATTATTATAATATTCTTTTTACCTTGAATTACACTATTTACCTTTAATTGTGGTAAATAAAAGTCAAAAGTTACTATTCACCAAAATTTTTTTATCTTGTTGAACCACATTTTAGTTCTTGATAACAACCATGTATGTCGGATTTTTGAAATTCAATTCCCAGAAGTGGTAAAATTTCATTTAAATTAAAAAATCGGTTTTTTAAACTACTACTAAGTAGTTTCACTATTAATCAAATATTGAAGTTTTTCAAAAAAATACAAAAAATTCAGCCTAAGCTTTATTTGATATTCAGAATTAAAAAATTGTGTCTATTTTTCCAAATTCAAAACATTTAAGTGGAACTAATTAATTTAAAATTAATTCCTATTGTTAAAATAAATAGCGTGTTTCTATGAAACAATAACTATCAGAAGTTTGACACTTGTTTATGTCCAATTTCAATGTCAAATAAACTACAATGACCAAAATTGGATTAAATGGTAAAAATATATTTTAATTACACTTTAAAACCAATTAAAAAGATAATCTAACTATATAAACAAATTAGATTAAAACACGGTTTTGAATTAAAATACAATATTTTCACTATTCATTAAAAAAATAAACTTTATCCGAAAAATACCAAAAAATACCCAAAGTAATATTTGATGTCCCAAATCTATAGAATAATTTTATTTGGTCAAATAGAACATATAAAAATGACCAAAACTAGATTTAAAGTGGGTTCTCCATTAAAATACGGTAAATCGAACTTTTAATGTAAATAATGCTTAAAATTAGATTAATTCACATTTTAAGCCTCTAACTTTTTTTATTGGATAAATTCAAATACATTTAACAATCATGTATAATCATATTGTAGTTAGTTTTGTCCATTCCTGCCAATACAATGTCTAGGATTTAACTACCATTTCAAATAATAATATTATATTATTAGTGTGCAACGTAAGATTTCAAAGAAACCTATTGTTGCGTATCGGGTACGCTATCGAACATAACAACACTTTTAAAGTAAAATTAATATTTAATTAAAAAATATTAATAAATATGAAAATCTTTTATTCATCATTTACCTGGGATTTACATCCTTCCCCCTTTTGGAAATTACATCTTCGCAATTTTTATTCACTTATCAAAATATATGGGGGTATTTATCCCTCATAGCATTTTCAAATTTCCATGTTGCCTCTTCAACCATATGGTTTTTTCACAAAACCTTTATCTGCTGAATTACCTTATTCCACAACACTTGCTCTCTGCGATCAAGAATTTGTACTGGTTGTTCTTCATAAGAGAGATTCTCTTCCATATGAACTACCTCTGGGATCAAAACATGAGATGGATCTGACATATATTTTCTCAACATCAAAACATGAAAAACATTGTGTACCTGGGAAAAACTTGGAGGTAAATCCACATTGTACGCCACTAATCCAACTTTCTCTAGAATTTTATAAGGTCCAATGAACCTCGGACTCAACTTTTCCTTCTTACCAAAACACATCACACTTTTCCATGGAGAAACTTTGAGAAAGACATGATCACCTACCTCAAAAGAAAGATCCTTCCTCCGGTTATCTGCATAACTTTTCTGTATACTCTGAGATGTTCTCATGTGCTTCTGAATCAACTGAAGTTTCTCTACCATCTCTTCTACCAATTCTGGTCCCATCTTCTTCCTTTCACCTAATTCATCCAAAAAAGATGGAGTTCGACAATGCTTTCCATATAATGCCTCAAATGGAGCCATCTGTATACTAGAATGAAAACAATTATTATATGAAAATTCAACCAAAGAAAGATGTTGGTCCCAGCTTCCCTGGTAATCCATCGAACAAGCACGTTGCATATCTTCCAATGTCTGAATTTTTCGTTCTGACTGCCCATCTGATTGAGGATGAAAAGCTGTACTAAAATTTAATTCAGTACCAAATAACTTTTGAAGGCCATTTTAAAAGTTAGAAGTAAACCTGGGATCACAATGAGATAGAATAGAGAGTGGAACTCCATGCAACCTGACTATCTCTTTAACATACAATCGATAAAGTTGATCTAGAGATAATGTATCTAGAATAGAAAGGAAATGAGCGGATTTAGTCAATCGATCAACAATAACCCAGATTTCATTATTACATTGAGATGTATTCGGTAATCCCACAACAAAGTCCATTGATACATTTTCCCATTTCCACTCTGGCAATGGTAGAAGCTGAAGCATCCCTTTCGGTAACTTCCACTCTGCTTTAACCTACTGACAAGTCAAACACTTTATAGAAAAATCAGAAATATCTTTTTTAATTCCATCCCACTAGTAATAATCTCTAAGATCTGTGTACATCTTATTACTTCCAGGATGAACTGAAAATGGGGAACTATGAGCTTCACATACCAACTCATTCTTCAACTCTGAATCATAAGGCACACATAATCTCTTTCAAAACCTCAAAACACAATCATTATCAACGTTAAAATTAGGCAAATTACCCTTCTGAACCAATTTTACCTTTTTTCTGAAACTCACTGTCTTCTTTCTGCGCTTGCTTTATTCTGTCTGATAGAGATTATTTTACTGACACCTGAAACAAAACAGAATAATTTCCTACACCAACAACTTCTATGCCAATGTTCATCAAATCAAAAACCAAAGGATCTCTTTCCATATGTAGCATGGTTAATAAAGAATTACTTTTTTGACTCAAAGAATCAACCACTTTATTTGATTTTCCCGGATGGTAATGGATCGTGAAATCATAATCCTTGATTAATTCCAACCATCTCCTCTGTATCATGTTCAATTATTTCTGAGTGAATATATACTTCAAAATTTTATGATCAGTATATATTTCACACTTCACTCCATACAAATGATGCCTCCAAATTTTTAAAGAAAAAACAAAAACAGCTAATTCCAAATCATGTGTAGGGTAATTTAACTCATGAGGTTTCAACTGATGTGAAGCATAAGAAATTACCTGATCATTCTGCATAAGGACACATCCAAGTCCTTTTAACGAAGCATCATTGTAGATAAAAAATTCACCATTTCTGGATGGTAGTTCCAAAACTAGAGCATTCACCAATCTTCTTTTCAATTCCTGAAAACCATCATTACATTCTTTTGTCCAGATGAACTTAAAACCTTTTTGAGTTAACATAGTCATTAGACTAGATAAGCATGCAAAATTTTCAACTAACCTCCACTAATAACCTTCCAAACCAAGTAAACTACGAATCTTGGTTATATTTGTGGGTCTTGGCCATTCTTCAACAACTTCTGTTTTAGCAGGGTCAACAATTATGCCATTTTTTGAAACAATGTGACCAAGGAAAGAAATTTTTTGTAACAAAAAATCACACTTTCTAAATTTCCAAAATAGTTTCTTTTCTTTTAAGGTTTTCAAGACAACCCTTAAATTACTTTCATGCTCCTCTTTACTTTTATAATAAACCAAAATATCACCAAAAATCACAACCACCATTTATCACCTGAATCAACTGAGCTATCACTACAGTAAACTGTTCAATTTTGATCCTGAACATCTCTTGATGCTGATTTGGAAGGTCATTTCCCTCTGTATGACTTCCCATCACAACATCCATGTTTCCTCCATAAAAAACCATTCTCAACAAAGAAATATCTTAGGCGAAGCAACATGATAATCTGTAAATTCTATATGATATCAATATTAACATAAATTACTTTATGGATATTAATTTAACAATACCTTAACTCCTAAAGTTATCTAAATCGACCTCTGATACCAAATATAAGGACCCATCCTTAAAAAATTAAATAATCTTGAATTAAATGAATAATTCACGTTGGGGATCTTTTGAGGGTTAGAGTTTTAGAGAGTTAGGCCATAATTATTACATTGAAAAATATTACAAAGTAGACACTTCTACTCAGTTGCCATTTTTTTCATAAAATAAAAACTCTTTGAAAAAAAGAGTCATGTATAGTTCCATGTTTTAGATGGAATGAATTTTCCTTGATCCCATCCTTGACCATATTCAACTTTATGTCCTGTGAAAATCATTTCAAAACTCGGGATGAGCATAAAAATCTCAGTAAGGGATACAAAAAGACGGAAAATGTTAGTTTTTTAAAAACAATAAGTAAACCATGAATACTTTATCATAAGTAATAATTTTCACCTTTATGAAGTATTAAATACTCTTCACTAAATAAAAGATCATTACTTACCATTTTGTAACCAAAATATTACCATAAAACCCATATAAAGGACACATAACATATAAAGGTAACTTGGTACATAAACATACTTAAATGGAATAACCATATGGTCGACTTCCACACATATCACTAAATGGAATATCCATATTGCCGAATTCCATACCCAATGCATTGGAGGTTAAAAAATAACCACCCTTCCTAGTATTCACGGCACCACCCATCACTTGGTTTATCACGTAACCACCCGTCAAATGTACGAGTACCTTTATAAAATCATAACACATAAAACAATTATAAATGGAAGAAAACATTTCCACATCTCAATAACAATATTTCACTTAAATATATTGACAAAACAAATCCAATATCAAAACCATTTTCAATACAAAAATAGATAAAAGATTATATGGTATTTATTTTCTTTTAAAAACATTACGGCTTGTTGAGGAAGGCAAATATCAAATAATACTCGTGGTGGCGGAAAGGTTGTTGTCACCGCTTACGTTAAAATAAACATTCCTTTTTTTCATTTAGTAAAACACTTCGTATAAAAAGATTCCCTTTGAAAAGTCAAGGGTGTTTATACATCATATAAAATAAGGTCATGTATTAATACAAAATATGCCTCAATGAAAGGAGATTGAGACGAAGTCCCTTACCTCGTGTCCGACTTGACTCGATAGTTCTTTATTCTCCTGAATAATAAACTAAAGTTAATTTATACTTTCTTAAGAAACTTTTTCAAGTTTATTATTCCTTTTATATCACCTATTACCATGTTATAAACATTGTGCAATCATTTAAGTTAATAATGGTCGTTTTGTTGATATTTGGTATTTGAGTAAAAAATGAACACCTTATATTTACAAGTTGTCCATGTGGTTAATAGTCCATTATATTCAGAATGATAATCATGATGTATATATCATATGTATATATATTATACATCCATTATATACATGTATTTATAATAGTACATAACATTTAGAGGTAAGAAATGAAATGCACCGTTCATAGAGACGGTAAGCCGTACGTACGCATGAACGCTACTTTCATTTATATTTATTATTTTAATGAAATTTAAACATAATGATACATTGGTATATTATAATTATAGTATAATATCATATATAATATCATTAACTCTAGGCTTCATACATCCCACATAAGGCATTAACGAGTCACATCACATTGAGGGGGCGGTAGTCCGCACTTCCTCAAATGAGATTATTGTATTTACCCACTATGGAAACCATAAAGGCGTGCTATAAATGGAAAATACAGAAGCATAAAGAAAACATAAACATAATATATATCATATATAAATATAGTTACATCATAATGGACATCATGAGAGGCGGTTGGAGATATTTGAACAATCATCGTTTCGTGAGGCATTAGTTTTCCATCCACAGAAACATTATGTTCTTAATCCATTAGATGAAGGTTTGTGTAAGTATAGTTAAAATAATTTTCATAACAACATCCTAGTATATTTATGATACTATTTTTGTCACAAAATAAAGGAATAAAAAGAGTTTAGAGGTTGGGGAAGTAAAATAAAAGAAAATAATTTAACAGAAATTATTACCTTTAATTTGGGTAACTCCCATTGGTTTGAACCAAATGACTTATTTACATGACTTTTGCCTAAGGTAAGGCTTCTAATAGGAGTATAGGGATGTAGGGAGCTTAATTGGGTAGTTTTTGGACGATCCAAATGTCTTGAGAGGTGTGTGGAATTGGATAGAAGTGGTCTCCTTTTATAAGGCGGAGGAGGGGTTCTTTAGGAAAGTGTGAAAACATTATTTTATTATATAATGATATTAGGATTATAATGGTCCAATAATCATTATAGTAAAATATAAGATGAATCATGGTCGAAATAAAATCATCCAATAGGAATTTGACAGGTTTTGGATAATATTTTAATCATTATAATCTTATTTATTTAAATCATTAATTAATGAGGTAAACACTGTATCATTATTGCGTCATAAATAATTTAATTTATTTGATGTCTAAAAATTATAAAAAAACCATGATATAAGAAATCTTTTTATCTTTCCAATGAGTATTTATTTTCCAAAATATTACTTATATAACACCATATAAAAACTAATTTCTAAAAGATTTTTGTTTATGTCTATTTTTCCTTTACTTTAAATTAATTAATCTAAATTGTCATTATCACTCCCAAGTGGCTCAAAAGGGGTCCCAAAATCGACCCAAATATGCCCATAGTAGTTAATGACTCAACCAATAATGTTTGGACAAGTATTAAGGTAATTTTAAATTATTATAATATTCTTTTTATCTTGAATTATCCTATTTATCTTTAACTGTGGTAAATAAAAGTCAAAAGTTACTATTTACCAAAAATTTATTTTTATGTTATTGAACCACATTTTTGTTCTTGATAAAAACCATGTATGTCAGATTTTTTAAATTCAATTCACAGAAGTGGTTAAATTTCATTTAAATTAAAAAGTCAGTTTTTTTAACTACTACTAAGTGGTTTCACTATTAATCAAATATTGAAGTTTTTCAGAAAAATACCAAAATTTCAGACTAAGATTTATTTGATATTAAGAATTCAAAAATGATGTCTATTTTTCCAAATTCAAAACATATAATTGGAATTAATTAATTTAAAATTTATTTTCGTTGTTAATACAAATAGCATGTTTTTAAGAAATAATAACTATCAAAAGATTGAAACTTGTTTTTGTCCAATTTCAAAGTGTAATTAATTCCAATGACAAAAATTGGATTAAATGGTAAAAATATATTCTAATTACATTTTAAAACCAATTAAAAATATAATATAACTATATAAATAAATTATATTAAAACACAGTTTTGAATTAAAATACAATATTTTCACTATTCTTTAAAAAATGAACTTTATCCGAAAAATACCAAAAAATTACCCAAAGTAAAATTTGATGTCCCAAATATATAGAAGAATTATATTTGGTCTAATTTAACATATAAAAATGACCAAACTTGATTTAAATAGGGTTCTCCATTAAAAGGCGGTAAATTTCCCTTTTAATGTAAATAATGCTTAAAATTAGATTCATTCACATTTTAAGCCTCTTAATTTTTTTATTAGATAAATGAAAATATATTTAACAATCATGTATAATAATATTATAGTTATTTTTGTTCATTCTCTCTAATAAAATGGCAAGGAGTTAACTACCATTTAAAATAATAATATTATATTATTAGTGTGCAACATAAGATTTCAAAGAAACCCGTTGTTACGTATCGGGTACGCCATCGAACATAGAAACACTATTAAAGTAAAATTAAAATTTAATTCACAAATATTAATAAATATGAAAATATTTTATTCTTCATTTACCTGGGATGTTATAGTAATAAATTACAGACTACTCAGTTAAACATCATCCAATAATGAGGAAACTATCAAGCAGTTTAATGTCATGAAATGAGGACTTAAGTGTTCTAAAATTTAGTGTCTTGTGAATAAGTACTTATGCTATATAGTTTAACATAATACATCTTGGATGACATATATAAAAGTTTTTTAATCAATGTATATAATTATGGATAATGATCTATGTATTGGAGACCCTACCCTGGATCTAAATCATATGTAGGTAATGAATGCATCTAGAACTAGACCCACCTTATTTCGTTCAAGGTCATGTAAGGTTGATCAATATCTATTTTTCATCAATGATTATGATTCACCAAGTCATTTTTATGGGGTGAAACCAAGAATCTAGGCTAATTTGAGTAATGATCAGTGTTAGAAATAAGAGGTGTGTATAAAATAACCCATATTTTTCATTATAGGGATGTATGAAAAATAATAACATCAATCATCATGTATATATTACCATAAAAAGTGTTCAAAAATCAGATAACAAATATTATGGAATCCTACATAGATCTGAATCATATATAGTAGGAGTTATTTCTCTAATTTCAGATTTCATGAAAATTTTATTTGTGAATGGGGAATAAGTAACTCATCTTATTGGTAGAAAATTGTGAGACGTGTTATGGTTGGTGGGTGATTTCATTGGGAACCAAGATAGGTTGTGGAAATATGTATCTTATATGAATTTAACGCGTTAGAAATTACCATGTATCATATAAGGGATAGGATCAAGCCACCTAAAAGTTTTTTTAGGTAAAACACATTTCACAGATATGAATCAAATACATAGGGAAATGTGATTTTTTAGAAATAATGGCTTGGATCATGATTGAATATTTAGGCATATCTTGCACACATAAGAATAAATCCCCAAATATTTCTTTAATGTATCTATATGAAGATAAAATATTTATATATAGAGGGGGAAATTATTAACAATCAAAATAAGATATTTGTATGCCTCTATATATATATATCTGGATCATGTATAGAAATTGGAATGAAGTCTTACCTTAGTGAAGGTCCATCATAGAATTAATGTATCTCTTTAGAGGTATAAAAATAGTAGTATGTGTTAGTTTAACTTTTTATTTTTATGTATTGGGATAAGGGACCCAATAATTGTTACTTATCCTATGATAATAGGAATAAATCCCTATATAGTTCTAGAAAGAGTGTCCCTACATGAATTTGGATCTCATTAAAGGTAAATTAAATGGGGTATTGTAATAATTTATTCCTATAATGATGCCTATAGGGAAAAAATTTCATTCCCCTTTACATATTACGATTTTAGAAATGAGAGAGAAAAAAGTGGGATTGTTAACTTGAGGACTATTTTTTGGCCCATGATAGAGAAATTGGGAATAAATTTATATCCAATAGAGATAGAAATAAAGTAACATGTAGTTATTTAAGTAAAGTAACCATACATAGATATGACTCATATGCAAGAGAAAATGGAATTTTATACCTTGAAGGACAGTTCTCCTCCACTATCCAGGTTCGTGGCTTCTGAGTATTGATTATATTGTAAAGGTGAAGGGATCTCATATTAGGTGAGACCTTCACCTATAGGGGAATATTCAGAATCTTAAATCCACCCAATGGTGACTACATTTGTTAAGGTCCAAGGGTTATGGTGGTGATGAACCTGTGGATTGTAAAGATGCTATTTTTTTCTTAAAAAATGTTTAAATATTTTAATGAATATTTTCAAATCTAGTAATAGAATTAGGATGGTATTTTGGGGCCTGTTATTCCTCATAGTTGATATAATAAATATAATAAAAATATTATATCACGAATACATTATTTTCTTGAAATAATTGAATTTATATGAAAAAATGGTTCATATGGGACATCCAATACCACCATTTAATATGGTATGTGGTTTTCACCATATGTGAAACATAACCTTCTTGTGTATTAGGTGCTTAACTTTAGAGAATCTGTGGGAATATTAATAAATATACTAAACCTAGACCTCCCTTAATCAAACTTGATTATGGAAAAATCCTAAGTCTATCTTCATAACCCTAGAGATTAGAGAAGAACATGGAGAAGAGTTTGGCCGATGATAACATGATCTTGGAAGAACAATCGATTTTCTAAGGATTTTTCTTCACCAACCATGTTCTGTTATAATTCCAATAATAACGAAATGAAACCATTCTTATTCAGTGATCATAAAAATATATAGGTGATAAATTTTATATTTTTTAATCAATAGAATATTTATCCCAAGTGAGACATAATTCAATTATTCTAATTTATTTTCTAGGGTCTAATATTGATTTAGATTCATAAAATTATTAATTGACAATAATGCGGTTATTACTTGATTTTTTTTGCATTTAATTCAAAATTATCTAGATCAATGGATTAAGGGTGTATGGAAAAATTCCCAATGTCCAATATATATTATTATGGTGTATTATTTTCTCCCCTTATTCCTTGAGATTTCATCACCACTATTTCTATTTGACTGACAGTTCCACAATACCAGGAAACCGATCATTGCACTGTCGATCTTTTGAAAAAAAAAATCATTTAATCAGGATCAAATTTTGCATTGAGAGTAGTATTGAAGTGTGATACGATAAGATATGAGATTTCACCTAGATCAGAGAATC
The DNA here is from genome assembly GCA_963277665.1 of Viscum album. Classification (NCBI taxonomy): domain Eukaryota; kingdom Viridiplantae; phylum Streptophyta; class Magnoliopsida; order Santalales; family Viscaceae; genus Viscum; species Viscum album. The sequence goes on from OY728132.1 coordinate 499,696,616, forward strand.
TAGGTTTATGAGACTTTATGTTTCAGTGACACAGTTCGATGGGGATGATTTTTGAGTAGATTGGGTGGCCATAATCTTACCATCAATTATGATTTAGGTTTGATCAACCTATGACCTATGTTCATTGGATTATTTTATATCTAGATCATAGGAGTATGTGTTGTGATAAGATACACATTACTACCCTATTAATCAAGAATAATATAATAAAAAACTTATAGTTTAGAATAATTCACAACATGTGGTCCTCTTTGGTAATGAATTGAGTTTATGCATAATGAAAAGGGCCACACACCATGTAACATGTTGTGTGACCCAAAAATGGTCACCCAACATGTAAATATGGGTAAATTGGTGCATATATGACCATGAAAACAAGTACAATGAGGTATATGGTCATGTACATACTATGGTCATGACCAGTAAACATTAATAAAGTTAGGTACACTAGAAAAACTAGTGTACATAAGTACAACCAATGTATAAGGGAATATACTAATAGAAACATGAACATACTTGAGTAGGTTTGGATATAGTTGGTCACACCAATTACTCAATTTACACATCATGTACCCCTTCCAATGTGGGGGGTTTTCCCTTGTTCTCCCTAGTCTAGTAGGTTATCATTAGGTTGTGTTCTATTAGTTCATCCCTATTAGGGTATTGTGAGGCATCACATTTTGATAAGAGGATGTGAATTCCCCTCTATAAGATAGTCCTAAATAGAGTTAGGTATCCCTCTATTTGACATAAGGTGTGATCCTTGATCATTTATCCCTAGTTTGGGCTAGGTTTCCCATTATTGATGATCAGGAACTGCGATTCTCATCCCAGAAGGTTTATATAGATAGGGTTATGTATCCCCATAGGCCCTGATTGTGACCCCTTAACTATGTATGTACATCTTCTGAGTTCCATTGTGAACATCTTCATGGAATTTTTTTATGATAACAACCTCTATGATGAGCAACATTAGTGTCAACAAGACTCAGGGAATGAGTTCTCCTGGACGAACATTACCCTAAATCCTTGTACCTATTCCTAGGCAAGTAGTGTGGTTTTCAATTTCCTTGATTCCTAGGGTCTATCAAGAGTATATATATCTTTATTTTATCATTTCATATGATCTCACTATATATATATATTATTTTTTATTAATGATTTTGAGGTGTTTTACTAGTTTTGTTTATATCACACCTACCTGGGATTTTCCCTCACATGTCACATCTCATGCTGATGATATGCCTTTTGATGGAGTCCTTAGAGGACTAGGGGTAGGTGGAGAAATATTAATCTAGAAATCCCATAGTCAGTTTGAAGAGTTTCATTTCATATAAATCCCATCCTTACTAATAGGTTGGTCTCTTTTATGGTATTGATGGTCTTGAATTTATACTATTATGCATTCATATAGTTGTTCCACACTTTGATTGGGAATTCGGGTGTATTCATGCATCGTAGATAAGTTTTATCTATCCTTTATATAATATATTTGTATTTTGAGATGCATGGGAGTGTACATTTACCTTAGGCTAAGGCCTCCCATGTTTTTGATATGCCTACTTGATGTAATTTTCTACCCCCTCCCCTATTAGATGTGGGATTTGAGAGTCACACTTAACCTCTCACCACTCATTATGGCCTAAGTGGTTCTGGTCCTGATAGAGTGGTATCATAACTATGTTATCTTATGATAGAATTATGGAGATATTATTGCTTTGATTTTTGGTTTGGTAATTGAGAAACAGTGTTAAAGTGTCTCTAATTGATCTCTTAAGACATAGATTATAGTGGTGATGTATAATCATATGTATCCATTAACTACAACTATAATAATTTTTTTTAGAATTATTTCATATAGGAACTGGTTGTAGTGAAAACATTAGTATAATCATCATATGAAAAAGTGTTTGGGGTTTCATGTCTTTATTGAGTAAACTCTATATATATATCCTTTGACTGTGGTATATATTGAATTCTGAAGCATGAATCCATAGCATATAGACAATAAGGATTATACAGTGGGATCATGAATATTTTTCACCTAGTGTCGAGACATTAGTTCAAAGTCATATACATGAGTTGGTACTAATTTGTAGTTTACCAGTATTTCCACCACCCACTAAGAATCTGGTTTTCCTATAAGTATAGGAACATGATGTGCATCGGATAAGCATAATTCATCATTTCTAGTGGTTGTGGACCCTAAGGTTTTGTGGTGAGACAGTCCTCAATGCAGAAGTGGACTAGATCAATGTAGTTGGGTGACTTTTCCACCATATTAGGACCAATAAAAACTATATGATGATCCTAGCGGTGGGATTTATCTATGGATTGGAAGGGAAATTAAGAATTTTGGTGAGATATTTTCTTAAAGGGAAAAATATAAATGTATAGAGTTATAGAACTTCTTTAGATATTTTTTTGTAAGACCTCAATATTTCATAGTATGTTATCTCTTCAAAGTAATTAAATAACTTGTGCTATATGCTACACTGAGTTCAAGCACACCACGAATTATTAAACTAGCCGTTCAAAATATGTTATGAATAGTATTAACTAAATTTTGAATTTTATATATTCTATATAATTTTAAAATCCATATTATGTGTTTCTTATACATTATATAAGAACAAATTCATTTTTCCAAATAAAAGAAGTATTTTTCAAAAAATGCAATTTTACCGCCTTTAATGTAGAACCATTTTTAGAACCAAAATTTGAAACTTTTATATATTAAATTTAATTAAATTAAATTCCTCTTTAGAAGCGGGATATAAAAATTTAGTTTGGATACATTTTTGGTACTTTTCTGATAGGTTTCATATTTTGATGAATAGTGAAAAATACAAGGTTTTAATTAAAAACAAATTTCCTAATCGAAATAATTATAGTGTTATATTATGAATTTTAATGGTTTTTATGTATAATTAGATTATAATTTTATCATTTAATAAAATATTGGTCATTATAAGTAATTTCACATTTAAATTTTACATAAACACAAGTCAATCTTTTTATAGTTTTTACTTTTTTTTTAAAACCTACTTTTTGGTTTTGACAATGAGAATTAATATTAATTTAATAAATGAAACTTCTATGTTTTCAATTTGGTAAAATAGAATTCATTTTTTAATTCATAATATCAAAATTATCATAGGTTTATTTTTTTGGTATTTTTCTGAAAACTTTTAATTTTTGATGAATAGTGAAAAACACTGCGTTATTATTTAAAACCGACTATTTATTTAAATAATTATTTATTATATTTAAATATATATTATGTCAAAATATATATATATAATACCTATATATGTTCAATGTAATTCATTGGTCTCATTTTAAAATAAAATTATATGTATAACATTTTATTTAACTTTTTAACGTTTTTTACCCACCTTCTAGGAGCATTTGCAAATTTGCATAAGACTTAATTTTACCACTTCTGTGAGTTTAATATCAAAAATCTGAGAGACACGGTTAATATTATTAAGTAAAATGTTTTTCAATAAGATGAAAATATTTTTTGGTGAATAGTAACTTTTGACTTTAATTTACGACGGTTAAAAGTAAATAGGGTAATTAAACGTAAAAATAATATTATAATTACCCTAAGACATGTACTAATTATATTAAATAATTTTAAATAGGAAAAAAACCTTTGTAATAAAATATTATCCTTAAGTTCCACTTGGATTAGATTAGGACATTTGTTATTACTTTATTTAAAGAAGAGTTAAAAGTGTTAAATTCAATGTTTAATAAAAAACCATTTTTAATATAGGGTTATCCATAAGATAAATTAGACTATAAATATTAATTAGAAAGATAAAGAAAATTAATACATCATAGTATTTTATTTATAATTTTTATACATTATATAATTAAATTTATTTATGACACAATGATGATGCAGTAATTACCTTATTAGTGAAAGAATCAAATAAATGGTATTATAAATACTAAAATAAATAAAATTTCAAAGTTTTTATGACATGCACGAATTTTATAGGTGAATAAGACATGTTAGGGTTGATTTAATGTATCTTTTTGAAGTAATAAATTTTTGATGACTTTCAAAATAACAAAATACTAAATAGTGTCAGAAATTGACATAAACGAGTTTTTAAAACAAAAATTATATTATTAAATTATAATATATTCTTAAAAATACAAGGTTCAACAAAAAGGATTAAATAATATTATTTATTTTATTAATGAACCACTTTTTGTTCTCTTGGAAGTTTAGAGTATGTTAATTAACCATATAGTGTAAGAATACAAGAAGACCTGGTAGAAGTTAAATTATTTATCTAATAGTTAAATCTAAAAGATAAGGTTAAAATGGTAACCTAAACTTGTATAAAACCAATTGGTTGAAGTTATATTGACCCATAACAACCTAAGGCTCAAAATAAATTCACTTTTATCCATTATACACTAAATATGATTTTATAATAAATTAATATTTTAATCTTTTCCTAAAGTGACCTTCACCCCTCTTATAAAAGGGAACTTCCCTTCTCTCAAAATCAAACCTGCAAAGCCATTCAGATTGGCCAAACCTGGTTAAAATATCATCCCAAATTCCCTAAAATCAACCAAGATTCATTAATTTGATCATAAACCCAACCTAAGGATCCCTTTTGATCAACACAAAAGGAAACACACGAAGAAGAGGTAACAATTTCACCAACCTCTTTCGAGATATTTTCTTCTTCCACTTCATATTTCTTTGTTGTTTCCTTAAAAAAATAACAACATCAGTCCCTTATACATTATGTGATGTTATTATAAATATTTTTAAACCACATTCATTATTCTATCTATCCTATTCATGATAATGTCACCATGTGTGCGTACATACATCTTACCATCTCCACGCCGTGGTGTAATTTTTTATCCAACACTATGTTATTTGGATGGATATAATGATGAGTAATATGTATATAAATTATTAAAATTACATTATAATGTCTCTATAAAATTAATATACCATCCAATTCGACACCTTTTAATCATTAAATAAATCCCATCGTCGCTCATGTGTACGTACAACCTACCGTCTCCACGGCGCAATGAGATTCATTTCCAAATTCACCACTCAAGAATGATTACAAAAATATATATTATTAATAATTATGTAATATATGACATAATAATTCTAATGAATATATATATATATATATATATGTACTTACATATATCTTATTCAATTAATTCCATTAAATACGATATGAAAACACAAATAGCGTTTATGCGTACGTACGACCTACTATCTCTGTAAACTGTGTTTTAAATTTTATATATATATCTAATATACAAATTTATATTATAAAGATATATGATATATAAATCATGTGTTATATTCTGGAATTATGTAAATCATGATCTAAATGATTCGATAAAGAAAGAAATTATTACCCAAAATGTTATCTTAACATGGAAATCATTATTAAATGGGTAGTATAAAGTCATAAATGAATCATTTATAATATAATAAATATGAATATGGTTCTGGTATAATTTAATAACATACTATGTTCATTATACTGGAGGTTAAACATACCCTCGACCAAAGGAAAGTGCGAGGAAAGGGTTAATTCTACAATTTCTTCATTATTCGAGGTTGTTTTTACATGAGTATCTACTGGGACCTCTTCATCATCCACATCCATGTTTCATAAAAATATTTTCAAAAGGAATATTTAATGTTTTTATAGAAGATAATCTTTAACTATATAATCATTTTAAATGGATTAAATATTTATTCTTCGAAATCATTCTCATTAATATCCCTGTTTTTAAAAATGGTTATTAAGGATTTATTTATATGGACATGAATGCATTTAAAATTCTAATTCCTTTCAAAAGTTTCAAAGTATTACGGGACACTTTGATTCAAAAATGTATTTAAATGTATTCCTTTCTAAATTTTGTGACTTTTAAATGTTTTCCTAAAAAATTGATATTTCTTTCAAAGAGTTTTACAAATCATTTTCCTCTATGTCAACATCCTTTGATGGATTTTAAACTTGTTTGAAGTTGATTTATTAGAATATAAATCTTCTATATTGTATTGAAGGTTTTGTGATATGTTTAACTGTGGATGTGTTATTTCTATACAATTCATGGTTTATGGATAAAGTATTGACATTTTTTATGCTAGTTTTAACACAAATGTTTATATTATATTTAAAACTTTTCATATAAGTAATTCATTGAACTTAGTAAGTAACGGGTGGAGCCCGCTATAGCTCCATGATGCATCGGTAGGTCTCATGAGAAAAACTTGATTCTTGGTACAAGGCCTTGACAAAATATTATATTTAGTCTTGGAGAAATGCCTTGACTATGTAGTTATAAATCTAGCATTATGAATTCCATCATTATGAAATAGGATATTGATATTGCATATGATTATTCCACTAGTAGAATATCCATGTGAATAAGGAAATGGATTTATTTGATTTATATTGGTCGTATTATGAAAACTTTTTAGTTTAAAAGGCTTGTTTTTTAGTCTTATACATTTTCTTAAATGTTTATGCTTATTTGTGAAAGTTTTCGCTATTTTGTCATCTTTACTCCGCATTTGATCTCACCCCTTTATTATATTTTATTTACCCAGGATTCTGAGAAGTGTATTATGATAGATAACCAGGGTTAAGCTATGGGGTTGATAGCGTTCTTAATGGATAATTTATGTTGTGTTTTATTTTCTAATGGGAAATTTAACGTTCATGTATTTAATCTATTTTCCAAGACTGCTAAACTGATTGTTGTTTCGGGACTCGATTCCTTTTAATCATAGAAATGTATTAAAATAATGCAATGACTCTAGGATTCTAGGTTCGGGGTGTTATAGTTGGTATCAGAGGAAGTTTAGAAACAAACTTGAAAATAGATTTAGATAAACTCTGATTAGATAATAATACCCTAAGATAGACTTTGATGATTAGTATAGAAAAAATTCCTAGAATTTTGGTAACGTAGAGATTTCATATATTTTCCACGAAATACATCCATGTCTGGATACGAGCAGGTAGAGGCGGCTCTGGAACAAATATACCTAGGAGTGAAAACACTAACAAGGAGTTTCGGGCTTGACCCGGGGTATCCTGGTACATGACAACGGGCCTTGCCTCACACTTGGTTACAACACTCCCGGGGGATATGCTTAAGATAATTGACATTTAATTACAAGCCATTATGAATAATTTAGGAGTAAATAATTCCTCAAAGAAAACATTTTATGATTATATATTATATGAATAATATTTTTAATTTATTTTTGGTATTTTACCGGTTTGGAATTATGAATTGCGATTCATAAAATAACCTAGTGTATGCCTTTGTTTAGAAATGGCCCCTAGTAGAAGGAATTCTAATTCCAATAATACTAATGATCCAAAGATTAAGAAGGAACATATAATTCATATTATTAAGACAACATTTAAAAGGAAATATTCTCCCATGTATTCTCATCATATGAAGAAATATTATCATGTGTTAATAAGATAAGTAATGAATTCTCTGAGTTCTATGGATTTGAAGGGAAGCAAGAGAAGAAAAGGATGAAAGATAGAAAGATAGTTAAATGGAAGATTGGAAAGAAGGATTTTCCCATATGAGATAACTGTGGAAATAATCACCATAGTAAATTCTTAAATGGAATGAGAGTTTTTTAAAAGTGTGCAGAAGAAGGACACCAAGTACATGATTTCAAGGGTAAGAAAAAGTTTTCAAATGTACAATGCTTCATATTCAAGGAGTTGGGACACTATGCAAATAATTTTCTAAATCATTAGAGTATACCCCAAATAATGCTATTGGATAATAATCAAATTATGATACTATCAATGATAAATAGAAATGATTAGAGTTCGTATGTTGTTATTAAAGTATTGTGTCATTTTAGTATTGTATTAATTATGTACATGTTATATTAATTATAGATTATATAAGGATTATACTAAAGTACTATTTCATTAAGGACTTGAGATTGTGTGGGAACAAGAAAAGAGACTCAATAGTGGGTTAATGTTATTTAGGAAAATATATGGTTGAGAGAAAGATAAACCATAATATGGTTCGGATACTGAGTTAGTGATTTTTGGAATAATATATGATTGATTTGCATAAATTATATTTGATATTCGTGACTACCTTGAAACAGATTAATGATTTGTATATTCCATCATTGTTGGAGTTTACAACATTTTCATATAGAAGGTGTATATATAGTATTCTATAAGGAATAATGGGGAAATAATGTAATAAATAGGGTTTTATGGTAATTCATGGTGTTATAGTGTTTTAAAAGAATACATGGTTAAGGTATTCACGTGTTATTACGTGGAAAAAAGGAGCTTCATTGTGTTTACCTTATAAATTTTGGACTGTGAGTTTGGAAAGAATTATTTTGGATAAGTCTAAAGTTTGGAATTAATTAATCTTGAAGTGGGATACTATTTTTAATGTTAAATCATTTCTGGAGATTATTTTTGGATTGTCATAAAAAGGACAACCCAGAGGTTGGGCAAGAACCCGTCATGTTCGGCAAGGCCGCGTGACTTGAACTCGCAACCGAAGGACGATAGGGGTGGATCACCTAACATTGGCATACATGATGTCCTGGTTTGTATAATGTAGTTTTTTTAAATAGTCTGACAAATGAATTATAAATTCATTATTTTTAGAACCCTATACGATTAGGATAAATAGAATATTTTTGAACTCTATTATCTTTTGGAGTGAAATATAAGTTTGTCGTAATAATTAGTTTAAGTATGAAACTATAATTGTCAAGTATATATTTTTTACTCTTATTATATGAATAAATTAATTCAAAAAACTTTAGGGAATGGATATTAAAAAAAATTTGTTATCCTAATACTTTATGTTTTTTGAACTGATGATATTTTAAATCATCATAGATTGATGGCACTGAGGCTCTTAGTTTTAAACTTGTTTGTGATTTATGTCCTCAATAAATCCATATAAATATTTACGTTTTTCCTATAATTATGTTTCTATAATTACCCCAAATTTTCTCCTAATCGAGATCATAATTTGGTACCAGCTTTTTCATCTCTATTTCCCTCTAATTAAGACTAAATTTTATAAAGCCAGTATCCGATGTCGGTTTTCCAAAAAATTATTTTTATAATTTTAACATTTTATTTTATAAGAACAATTTCAAATTGTGAGGAAATAATTTATTGAAGAAGGGGAGAATTTAACACCCCAATATTTCATTGTATGTTATCTCTTCAAAGTAATTCAATAACTTGTGGTACATGCTACATCAAGTTCATGCACACCACGACTTACCAAACTACCCGTTCGAAAGAGTTATATGAATTTTATTAAGTGAGTTTTGAATTTTATATATTCCATATAATTTTAACATCCATATTATGTGTTTCTTTGATATTATATAATAACAAATTCCCCTTTTCAGATAAAAGAAGTGTTTTTCAAAAAATGCAATTTTACCATCTTTTAATGGAGAACCTTTTTTTAAAACCAACATTTGACACTTTTATATATTAAATTTAATGAAACTAATATATTATTGTGAAGTGGGACATAAAAATTTAGTCTGGATAATTTTTTTTACTTTTCTGATAACTTTCACATTTTGAAAAATACTGAAAAAAACTATGTTTTAATTGAAAACAAATTTTGGAATCAAAATAATTTATAGTTTTAAATTATGAATTTGATTTGTTTTGAAGTATAATTAGATTATATTTTAATCATTTAATACAATGTAGGTCATTATATGTAATTTCACATTTAAATTTGACATAAAATCTTGTCAATCTTTTGATAGTTTTTTATTTTTTTAAAAACCCGATTTTTTGTTTAGACAACTGGAATTAATTTGAAATTAATAAATGAAACTTATTTGTTTTGAATTTCGTTAAATAGACTTTATTTTATAATTTATAATATCAAAATAATTCTAGGGTGATTTTTGTATATTTTTCTAAAAACTTTTGATTTTTGATGAATAGTGAAATACACTGTGTTATTATTTAAAACCGATTTTTTATTTAAATAATTAATTATTTTATTTAAATATATTTTAAGTCAAAATAGATATATAATACCTATATAATTTCATTGTAATTCATTGAAGTCATTTTATAATAGAATTATGTGTATAAATTTTTTTGAACTTTTTAACGTTTTTACCCACCTTCTTGGAGAATTTGCAAATTTGCATAAAACATAAATTTACAGCTTCTGTGTGTTTAATTTCAAAAATCCGAGAGACATAGTTAATATCAGTAAGTAAAATTTTGTTCAATAAGATGAAAATAATTTTTTGGGGAATAGTAACTTTTGACATTCATTTACCAATGTAAAATGTAAATAAGGCAATTAAAGGTAAAAATGATACTATAATTAACCTAACACATGTCCCAATTCTATTAGATAAGTTTAATTTGACCAAAAACAACATTAGGAATAAAATATGATCCTTTAGGTCCACTTTGATTAGATTTGGACATTTATTATTATTTTATTTAAAGAAGAGTTAAAAGTGTTAAATTCAATGTTTATTAACAAAACCTTTTTTAATATAGGGGTATAAAAAATATAAATTTGACTATAAATTTTCATTATAAAGATAAAAATATTTACTACATAATGGAATCTTATTTATAATTTTTATACATTAAATAATTAAATTTATTAATGACATAATGATGTTGCGGTAATTACCTTATTAATGAAAGAATCAAATAAATTGTATTATAAATATTAAAATAAATATAATTTCAAAGTTTTTATGACATCCACAAATTTTTTAGGTGAATATTACCTGTCAAGGTTGATTAAAATTATCTTTTTTGAAGTAATCAAGTTGTGACGACTTTCAAAAAAACCAACTACTAAATAGTGTCAAAACTAACAAAAATGAGTTTTTAAAAAGAATATTATTAGTAAATTATAAAATATTCTTAAAAATCCAAGGTTCTGCCAAAGGGCTTAAATAATATTATATATGTCATTAATGAACCACTTTAGGTTATCTAGTATGTTTAGAGTATTTTTATTAAATATATAGTGTAAGAATACAATTAGACATGGTAAAAGTTAAACTATTTAACTTATAGTTAAATCTAATAGATATGGTAAGAATGGTAACCTAAACTTGTATAAATCCTATTGGTTAAGAGGATTTTGACCCTTAACCACCTAAGGTTATAAATAAATTCATTTTGAGCCACTATAAACTGAATATGATTGTATAATAAATTAATATTTTAATCTTTTGCTAAAGTGAACATCACCCCTCTTATAAAAGAGAACTTCCCCTTCTCTCAAAATCACACCTCCAAATCCATTTAGCTCAGCCAAACCCTTCCCAAATATCCTCCCAAATTACCTATAATTACCCTATAGTCCTTAATTCATTCATAAATCCCACATAAAGAACCCTTTTGATCAACTCAAAAAGGAAACACTCTAAGAAGAGGTAATAATTTCACCATCCTCTTTCACGTTTTTTCTTCTTCCACATTCTATTTATTTGTTGTTTCAATACAAAAATAATAAATTGAATACCTTCTACATACTGTGATTTTATTATAAATATGGTTCAATGATATTCATTATTCTATCCATCCTATAGATGATAATGTCTCCATGCGTTGGTACGTATGGCTTATCATCTCCACGCCATGGTGTAATTTGTTATTCAACACTATGTTATTTTAATGGATATAATTATTTGTAATATTTATATAGATAATTAAAATAACATTCTAATTTATCTGTAAAATTAATATTTAATCCAATTCCACACTTTTTAATCATTAAGGAAATGACATCACCCCTCGTGTGTACGTACAACTTATCGTCTCCACGACGCGATGAGATTCATTTAACCATTCACTATTCAATGATGATTATAAAAATGTATATTATTAATAAGTATATAATATATGACATTATAATTCTACTGAATATATATATATATATATATATATGTACTTACATATATCTTATTCACTAACTTCCATTTAATATGATATGAAAACTGAAACAACGTTTATGCATACGTACGGCCTACCGTCTCCATAAACGGTGTTTTACATTTTATATATCTATTTACTATAAATAATTATATTCTAAATATATATTATATATAAATCATTTGTTATATTCTGGAAGTATTTAAATCATGATCTAAATGATACTATCAGCAATAACAAGTTGAAACACGTAGGATAAAGAAAGAGATTATTACACGAAATGTTAATTTATCATGGAAATCATTATTAAATGAGTAGTATAAAGTCATAAATGATTCTTTTATGATATAATAAATATTAATATGGTTATGTTATAATTTAATAACATATTATAGTCTTTATACAGGAAGTTAAATGCACCCTCGACCAAAGGAAAGTTCAATGTTAGTGTTAATTCTACAATCTCTTCATTATCCGAGGTTGTTTTTACGTGAGTATCTACTGAGAACTCGTTATCATCCACATTCATGTTTCATAAAAATATTGTCAAAATGAATATTTAAAGGTTTTATGTAAGGGACTCTATAACTAGATCATCATTTTAAATGGTTTAAATATTTATTCTTCTAAATTATTCTCATTAATGTACAAGTTTTCAAAATAGTTTTTAAGGATTTATTTATATGGACATGAATGTTTTTAAAATGTTAATTCCTTTCAAAAGATTAAAAGTGGTATGGGACAATATGTTTAAAACATGTATTTAAATGTATTCCTTTCTAAATTGTCTGACATTTAAATGGTTTCATGAAAAAGGGATATTTCAATCATAGAGTTTTACAAATCATTTTCATTTATGTCAACCTCCTTTGATGAATTTTAAACTTGTTTGAAGTTGATTTATTATGATACAAATCATGCATATTGTATTGATGGTTTTTTGATATTTTTGACTATGGATGTGTTATTTTTATACCCTTCATGGTTTATGGATAATGTATTGACATTTTGTATGCTAGTTTTAATAAGAATGTTTATATTATGTTTAAAACATTTCTTATGAGGAATGCAGACGACTTAGTAAGTAACAGGTGTAGCCCACTAGAACTTCTCGATGCATCATTAGGTCTCATGAGACAAACTAGTGTATTATCACAAGGCCTTGACAAAATCATATTTTTAGTCTTGGTACTGGGCCTTGACTATGTGGTTATGAAGTCTACCATTATGAATTCCATCATTATGAAATTGTCTATTGATGTTGCATGTGATTATTTGACTAGTAGAATATCCTGTGAATAAGTAAATGGATTTATTTGATTTATACTGGCCATATTATACAAAATTTTACGTTTAAAAGGCTTATGGGGTCAGGGCGTTACAGTTGGTATCAGAGGAAGTTTAGTAACAACCTTGTAAATCGATTTAGATAAACTCAGATTAGAGAACATTACCATAAAATAGACATTGAGGATTATTATAGAAGAACTTCCTAGAATTTTGGTAATGTAGAGATTTTGTTTATTTTCCAAGAAATACATCCCTGTCTGGATACGAGCAGGTAGAGACAGCATTGGAAGAGATGTACCTAGGAGTGAAAACTCTGAAAAAGAGTTTTAGGCTAGACCTGGGGTATCCTGGTACACAACAATGGGCCTTGCTGCACTCTTGGTTACAACACTCCTGAGGTATATGCTTAAGATAATTCACATTTCCATTACAATCCATTATGAAGGATTTAAGAGTAAATACTTTTTTAAAGAAAAAATTTTAAGATTATATATTATATGCATAATCTTTTCAATTTACGTTAGGTATTTTAAAATTTTGGAATTATGCAATGTGATTCATATAATAACCTAGTGTATGCCATTGTTTAGAAATGGTTCCAAGTAGAAGGAATGATAATTCCAGCATTACGTATGATCAAAAGATTAATAAGGATCATATATTTCATGGTATTAAGCCAACAATTAAAAGGGAAATAGTCTACCACATATTCTCACCATATGAAGAAATAATATCATGTGTTAATAAGATAAGTAAATAATTCTCTAAATCCTATAGATTTGAAGGGAAGCAGGAGAAGAAAAGGATGGAAGATAGAAATATGGATAAAGGGAAGATGGGAAAGAATGATTTTCCCATATGTGATAACTGTGGAAATAATCACCTTAGTAAATGCATGAAGGGAATGAGAGTTTTTTATAAGAGTAGAGAAAAAGGACACCAAGTACATGATTGCAAGGGTAATAAAAATGATTCAATTATACAATGATTTATCTGTAAGGAGTTGGGACTCTACGCGAATCAGTGTCCAAATCATTAGAGAATACCCCAAATGCTACTATTGGATAATAATCAAGTTATGATACCACTGAAGATGAAGAGGAATGATTAGAGTTCTTATTATGTTATTAAATTATTGTGTCATTTGAGTATTGTATTAATGATGTACATGTTATATGAATTATAGAGTATATAAGGATTTTACTTCAGTACTATTTCATTAAGGACTTGAGATTGTATGGAACCAAGAAAAGTGACTCAGTAGTAGGTTATTTTATTTGGAAAATATATGGTTGAGAGAAATATAAACCATAATATGGTTCTAATACTGAGGTAGTGATTTTGGAATAATATATTAATGATTTGGATAAAATACATTTGATATTCCTAACTACCTTGAAACAGATTAATGATTTGTATATTCCATCATCGTTAGAGTTTAAAACATTTTTGGACCGAAAGTGGATTCCCGGTATTCTATAAGGCATAAGGGAACATTAATGTAATCAATAAGGTTTTCTGGTAATCCAGGGTGTTAAATTGTTTTAAAATAATACATGATGAAGGTATTCACATGTTATTACGTGGAAAAGAGGATCTTCATTGGGTTTACCTTCCTTATAAATTTTGGACTGTGAGTTTAGACAGAAGTATTTTGGATAAGTCTAAAGGTTGGAATCAATTATGTTTGAAGTTGGATACTATTATTAAGGTTATATCATTTCTTAAGATTATTTTTGTTTAGTCATAAAAAGGACAACCCGGAGGTCGGGAACAACCCATTGCATCCGGAAAGGCCATGAGACTTGAACCCTCAACTGAAGGGTGATAAGGGTGAATCACCTACCATTGGCATACATGATGTGTTGGTTTGAATAATGCAGTTTTTTTAAATTTTCTGCGAAATTAATTATAAATTCATAATTTTTGGAACCCTATACGATTAGGATAAATAGAATATTTTTTAATTCTATTATCTTTTGGAGTGAAATATGAGTTTGTGGTAGGAATTAGTTGAAGGATGAATATATACTTGTCAGGTATATATATATTTTCCTCTTATTCTATGAATAAATTAATTATTAATCTTTAGGGAAGGGATATTAAAACCAAAAATGTGTTATCCTAATACCTTATGTTTTGTTGATCTGATGATATTTTAAATCATCATAGATTGATGGCTTTGAGGCCCTTAATTTTACAATTGTCTGTGACTGATGACCACAATCACTCCTTAAAAATATTTATGTTTTCTCTATAACTATGTGTTTATAATTTCCACCAATGTTCTCCTAATCGAGATTATAATTTGGTGGTGACTTTTTCATTTTTATTTCCCTCTTATTAAGACTAAATTTTATCAACCCAATTTCGAATGTCAATTTTCCACAAATGTATTTTTTTACTTTTAACCTTTTATTTTTGGAGAACAATTTCAAATTGTGAGGATGTAATTTATTGAAGTATGGTAGAATGTAACACCCCAATATTTCATAGTATGTTATCTACTAAAAGTAATTCAATAACTTGTGCTACATGCAACACCGAGTTCAAGCGTACCACGACTTATCATACTGGCTATTAAAAAGTGGTTATTAATAGTATTAATTGAATTTTAAATTTTATAGATTCCATATAATTTTAAAATCCACATTATGTGTTTCTTAGACATTATAAAATAACAAATTCATTTTTCCAGATAAAAGAAGTTTTAAAAAAAATGCAATTTTACCACCTTTTAATAGAGAACCCTTTTTAGAAATCCTATATTTGAAACTTTTATTTATTAAATTTAATGAAATTAAATTTTTCTTTAGAATCGGGACATAAAAATTTATTTTGGGTAAATTTTTGGTACTTTTTTGATAACTTTCATATTTTGAAGAATAGTGAAAAATACTATGTTTTAATTGAAAACAACTTTTTTAACCGATATAATTTATAGTGTTAAATTATGAATTTGATTGGGTTTGATGTATAATTTGATTATATTTTTATCATTTAATACAATTTTGGTTATTATAAGTGATTTCACATTTAAATTTGACATAAACACATGTCAATCTTTTGATAGTTTTTACTTTTTTTAAAACCTGCTTTTGGTTTTGACGACGAGAATTAATTTTAAATTAATAAATGAAAATTATATGTTTTAAATTTGATAAAAAATACTCCATTTTTTTAATTCATAATATCAAAATTAGCTTAGGGTGAATTTTTTGTATTTTTCTGAAAACTTTCAATTTTTGATACATAGTGAAAAACACTATGTTATAATTTAAAATCGACTTTTTATTTAAATATGTTTCAACTCAAAATTGATATATAATACCTATATATGTTAAATGAAATTCATTGTATTCATTTTATAATAAAATTAGATGAATAAAATTTTATTGAACTATTTAACGTTTTTTACTCACCTTCTAGGAGCATTTGAAAATTTGCATAAAACATAATTTTACCGCTTCTGTGAGTTGAATTTTAAAAATATGAGAGGCACTGTTAATACCAGTAAGTAAAATTTTGTTCAATAAGATGAAGATAATTTTTGGTGAATAGTAACTTTTGACTTTTATTTACCGCGATTAAAAGTAAATAGGGGAATTAAAGGTAAAAATGATATTATAATTACCATAAAACATGTCCTAATTCTATTATATAAGTTTAATTCGAACGAAAACAATATTAGGAATAAAATATGATCCTTTAGGTCCACTTGGATTAGATTAGGACATTTATTATTATTTTATTTAAATAAGAATTAAAAGTGTAAAATTCAAAGTTTAATAATTAAACAATTTTTAATAGAGGGTTATACATAAGTTAAATTCAACTATAAATATTAATTATAAATATAACAATTTTTCCTACATCATGGTATTTTATTTATAACTTTTACACATTAAATAATTAAATTTATTTATGAAACAATGATGATACAATAATTACCTTATTAATGAAAGAATCAATTAAATGGTATTATAAATATTAAAATAAATAAAATTTAATTTTTTTTATGAAATTGAAGAATTTTCAAGGTTAATATTACATGTTAGGGTGGATTCAATGTATTTTATTTGATGTAATCAAGTTGTGATGACTTTCAAAAAAACCTAATACTAAATAGTGTCAAAATTGATATAAATGAGTTTTTTTAAAAAATATTATATTATTAAATTATAAAATATTCCTAAAAATCCAAGGTTCGGAAAAAGGGATTAAATAATATTATAAATGTCATGAATGAACCACTCTATGTTCTCTTGGTGGTTTAGAGTATGTTTATTAACCATATATTGTAAGAATACAAGAAGACACAGTAAAAGTTAAACTATTTAACTAATAGTTAAATCTAAAAGACAAGGTTAAAATGGAAACTTCACATAGTATAAAACCTATTGGTTGAGATTATTTTGACCCCTAACCACCTATTTCTAGAAATAAATTCATTTGTAGCCATTATAAACCGAATATGATTGTATAATAAATTATTATTTTAATCTTTTCCTAAAGTGACACTCACCCCTCTTATAAATGGGCACTTCCCTTTCTCTCAAAATCACACCTCCAAAGCCATTTGGCTCGGCCAAACCCTACCCAAATATCCTCCCAACTTTTATAAAATCTACCTATAGTCCTTAATTTGATCATAAATCCAACCTAAGGATCCCTTTTGATCAACTCAAAAGGAAACACTCGAAGAAGAGGTAATAATTTCCCCACCCTCTTTCAAGTTTTTTTATTCCACTTCTTATTTATTTTTTGTTTACAAACCAAAGTAATTACTCTAGTAAATTATACATAGTTTTATTTTATTATAAATATGTTTTAACTATATTTATTATTCTATCTATCCTATGAATGATAATGTCACCATACGTGCATACGTACGGCTTACCGTCTCTACGCCGTGGTGTAATTTGTAATTCAACACTATGTTATTTGGATGAATATAATGATATGTAATAAGTATATAAATAATTAAAATAACATGATAATGTCTCTTTAAAATTAATATAACATCCAATTCCACATCTTTTAATCTTTAGGGAAATGATATCGTCGTTTGTGTGTACGTACTGCTTACCATCTCCCCGACATGATGAGATTTATTTCCACATTCACCATTCAACGATGATTATAAAAATAAACATTGTTAATAAGTATGTAATATATTACATAATAATGATACTGAATATATATATATATATATAAATGTATGTACTTACATATATCTTATTCACTTACTTCCATTCAATACGATATGAAAACGAAAACAACGTTTATGCGTAAGTACGGCCTACCGTCTCCATAAATGGTGTTTTACATTTTATATATCTATCTACTATAAATATTTATATTGTAAATATATATGATATTTAAATAATGTGTTATATTCTTGAATCATGTAAATCATGATCTAAATGATATGATCAAAAACAACTAGTTAAAACACATACGATAAAGAAAGTGATTATTACATGAAATATTAATTTAACATGGAAATCATTATTAAATGGGTAATGTAAAGTCATAGATGAATCATTAATGATATAATAAATATTAATATGGATCTGGTATAAGTTAATAACATACTATGGTCATTATACAAGAGTTTAAACGTACCCTCAACTAAAAGAAATATCAAAGTAAGGGTTAATTATAAAATCTCTTCTTTATTAGAGGTTATTTTTACGTGAGTATCTACTGAGACCTCTTTATCATCCATATCCGTGTTTTCTAAAAATATTTTCAAAAGGAATATTTAAAGGTTTTATGGAAAGTACACTTTTACTAGATCATCATTTTAAATGGTTTAAATATTTATTCTTCTATATTATTCTCATTAATGTCCATGTTTTCAAAATGGTTTTTAAGGATTTATTTATATGGACATGAATATTTTTAAAATTTTAATTCATTTCAAAAGTTTCAATGTGGTATGGGGAACTTTGATAAAAAATGTCTTTAAATGTATTCCTTTTTATATTTTAGGACTTTTAAATTTTTTCATGAAAAGGGATATTTTTTCACCGAGTTTTAAAAATCATTTTCATATATGTGAACATCCTTTTATGGATTTTAAACTTGTTTGAAGTTGATTTATTAGGATACAAGTCTTCCATATTTTATTGAAGGTTTTGTGATATTCTTGACTATGGATGTGTTATTTTTATACCATTCGTGGTTTATGGATAAAGAATTGAAATTTTGTATGCTATTTTTAATACGAATGTTTATCTTATGTTTAAACCTTTTCATATAAGGAATGCATTGGACTTAGTAAGTGACGGGTGGAGCCCGCTATAGCTCCTCGATGCATTGGTAGGTCTCATGAGACAAACTAGGTTCTTGGCACAAGGCCTTGACAAAATCTTATTTTTAGTCTTGGAACAAGGCCTTGACTATGTGGTTATGAAGTTTAGTATTATGCATTCCATCATTATGAAATTGGATATTGATATTGCATATGATTATTTGACTAGTAGAATATCCATGTGAATAAGTAAATGAATTTTTTGATTTATATTGTCCTTATTATAAAAAAGTTTAAGTATAAAAGGCTTGTTTTTTAGTCTTATAGATTTCCTTAAATGTTTATGCTTATTTGTGAAAGTTTCTGCTATATTGTTATCCTTACTGAGAATTTGAGATCACCCTTTCTTATGTTTTATTTTCCTAGGATTGTAATATGTATATTATGATTGATAAGAAAGGTTAAGCTAGGTGGTTAATATAATTCTAAAAGGATCATTTATCTTTTGTTTTATTTTCTAATGTGTAATGTGACATTATTGTATGTAATCTATTTTCCAAGACTGCTAAACTAATAAGTCCTTTGGGATGTGATTCCTTGTAATTATGCCAATGTATTAAAATAATTCACCGACTTTGGGATTCAGGGTTTGGGGTTTTACAGTTGGTATTGGAGAAAGTTTAGCAACAACCTTGGAAATATATTTAGATAAACTCTGATTAGAGAACATTACCCTAAGATAGACTTTGAGAATTAGTATAGAAGAACTTCCTAGAATTTTGGTAAGGTAGAGATTTTGTGTATTTTCCAAGAAATACATCCTTGCCTGGATACTTTCAGGTAGAGGTGGCTCTGGAACAGATGTACCTAGGAGTGAAAACTCTGACAAGGAGTTTTGGGCTTGACATAGGGGTATCCTGGTATACGACAATTGGACTTGCTGCAATCTTGGTTACGACACTCTCGTGGGTTAAGCTTAAGATATTTCACATTTTCATTACAAGACATTATGAAGGATTTAGGAGTAGATACTTCCTAAAAGAAAACATTTTATTATTATATATTATATTTATAGTTTTTCAATTTATGTTAGGTATTTTACAGGATTAGAACTATGCACTGTGATTCATAAAATAACCTAGTGTATTCCATTGTTTAGAAATGGCACCTAGTAGAATGAAAGATAATTCCAGCAATACGCATTATCTAAATATTATATAGGATCATATCTTTCATGGTATTATGCCAAAATTTAAAAGGGAAATAGTCTCCCATGTATTCCCATCATATGAAGATATAGTATCATGTGTTAATAAGATAAGTAAATAATTCCTTGAGTCATATGGCTTTGAAGGGAAGCAATAGATGAAAAGGATAAAAGAGAGAAATATGGATAAAGGGAAGAGGGGAAAGAATGATTTTCCCATATATGATAATTGTGAAAATAATCACCTTGGTAGATTCTTGAAGGGAATGAGAGTTTGTTATAAGTGTGAAAAAAATGGACACCAAGTACATGATTTCACAGGTAAGAAAAAGGTTTCAAATGTACAATGCTTCAACTGGAAGGAGTTGGGACACTATGTGAATCAATGTCCAAATCATTAGAGCGTACTCGAAATACTTCTATTGGATAATAATCAAGTTATGATACTACCGAAGATGAAGAGGAATTATTAGTGTTCTTATGTTGTTAGTATTTTTTCATTTGAGTATTGTATTAATGATTTACGTGTTATATGAATTATTGAGTATATAAGGATTATATTGAAGTACTATTTCATCAGGGACTTGTGATTGTGTGGAACCAAGAAGAGTGACTCAATTTTAGGATAATTTTTTTTGGAAAATATATGGTTGATAGAAAGATAAACCATAATATGGTTTTATTACTGATGTAGTGATTTTGAAATAATATATGATTGATTTTGATAAATTATATTTGATATTCTTAACTACCTTAAAACTAATTAATGATTTTTACATTCCATCATTATTAGAGTTTACAACAATTTTGGAAATAAGGAGTGTATCCAGTATTCTATAAGGAATAAGGGATAATGAATGTAATCAATAAGGTTTTATGGTAATTAAATGTGTTACAATGTTTTAAAATAATACAAGATGAAGGTATTCACATGTTATTATGTGGCAAAAAGATCTTCATTGTGTTTTCCTTCCTTATAAATTTTGGATTGTGAGTTTGGATAGAATTATTTTGGATAAGTCTAAAGGTTGGAATCAATTAAGTTTGAAGTTGGATACTATTGTTAAGGTTAAATCATTTCATGAGATTATTTTTGTATTATCATAAAATGGACAAGATTGAGGTCGGGTGACAACCCGCCGTGTCTGGAAAGGTCACTAGACTTGAACCCACAACCGACGGGAGACAAGGGGGGATCACTTACCATTGGAATACATGATGTCTTAGTTTTTATAATGTAGTTTTTTAAATAGTCTGACAAATGAATTATAAATTCATTATTTTTGGTACCCTATACAATTAGAATAAATAGAATATTTTTGAATTCAATTATCTTTTGGAGTGAAAGATGAGTTTGTGGTATGAATTAGTTGAAGGATGAAACTCTACATATCAAGTATTTATTTTTTTCTCTTATTCTATGAAAAAATTAATTATTAAACTTTAGGGAATGGATTTTAAAACAAAATATGTTTTATCCTAACACCTTATGTTTTGTTGAACCAATGATATTTTAAATCATCATATATTAATGGCTCTGAGGCCCTTAATTTTATACTTGTTTGTTATTGATGACCTCAATCACTCCATATAAATATTTACATTTTACCTCTAATTATGTGTCTATAATTTCCACCAATGTTCTTCTAATCATGATAATAATTTGGTGGTGACTTTTCATTTCCATTTCCCTCTTATAAGACTAAATTTTATTAACCCAATTTATGATATCGGTTTTCCACATATGTATTTTTATAGTTTTAACCTTTTATTTTTGAATAACATTTTCAAATTGTGAGGAAGTAATTTATTAAATGAGGGGAGAATGTAACACTGCAATATTTCGTTGTATGTTATCTCTTCAAAGTAAATTAATAACTTGTGCTATATGCAACACCGAGTTCAAGCGCACCACAACTTACCAAACTGGCTGTTCAAAAGTAGTTATGAATAGTATTAAATGAATTTTAAGTTTTATATATTCCATATAATTTTAACATCAATATTATTTATATCTTAGACATTATATAAGAATAAATTCATTATTTCAGATAAAAGAGGTATTTTTCAAAAAATGCCTTTTCACAACCTTTTAATGGAGAACCTTTTTTTAAAACTAATATTTTACACTTTTATATATTAAATTTATTGAAATTAAATTCTTATTTAGAAGGGGACATAAATATTTAGTTTGGATAAATTTGTGGTACTTTTTTGATAACTTTTATATTTTGACAAATAGTGAAAAATACAATGTTTTTATTGAAGACAACTTTTTTGATTGAAATAATTTATAGTGCTAAATTATGAATTTGTATGGTTTTTAATTATAATTAGATTATATTTTTATAATTTAATTCAATTTTTTTCATTATAAGTAATTTCACATTTAAATTTGACATAAACACATGTCAAACTTTTGATAGTTTTTACTTTTTTTTTGAAAAAACGCACTTTTTGGTTTTGACAATGGGAATTAATATTAATTTAATAAATAAAACATATATGTTTTGAATTTGGTAAAATAGACTTAATTTTATAATTCAGAATATCAAACTTAGATTACGGTTATTTTTTGGTATTTTTATGAAAACGTTCAATTTCTGATGAATAGTGAAAACAGTCTGTTATTATTTAAAACCAACTTTTAATTTAAATAATTATTTATTTTATTTAAATATATTTTAAGTAAAAATAGATATATAATACCTATATAAGTTCAATTTAATTAATTAGAGTCATTTTATAACAAAATTAGATGTATAAAAGTTTATTGAACTTTTTTACGTTTTTTTACCAACCTTCTAGGTGTATTTGAAAAGTTGCATAAAACATAATTTTACCGCTTATGTGAGTTGAATTTTAAAAATATGAGAGACACGGATAATATTAGTAAGTAAAATGTTTGTACAACAAGATGAAAATAAATTTTGGTGAATTGTAACTTTTGACTTTTATTTACCGCGGTTAAAAGTAAAAAAAGGCTAATTAGAGGTAAAAATGATTTTATAATTACCATAACACATGTCCTAATTCTATTTGATAATTTTAATTCAACGAAAAAAATATTAAGAATAAAATATGATCCTTTAGGTCTACTTGGTTTAGATTAGGACATTTATTATTATTTTATTTAAAGAAGAGTTAAAAGTCTTAAATTCAATGTTTAATAACTAAACCATTTTTAACATAGTGTTATATATAATATAAATTCGACTATAAATATTCATTAGAAAGAAAAAAAGGTTTCATAAGTCATGGTATTTTATTTATAACTTTTAAACATTAAATAATTAACTTTATTTTTGACACAATGATGATGTAGTAATTACCTTATTAATGAAAGAATCAAAAAAATGGTATTATAAATATTAAAATAAATAACATTGGAAAGTTTTTAGGACATACAGGAATTTTCTAGGTGAATATTAAATTTCAGGGTTGATTCAATTAAGATTTTTTGAAGTAATAAAGTTGTGATCACTTTCACAAAAACCAAATACTAAATAGTGTCGAAATTGACATAAATGAGTTTTTAAAAGAAATGTTATATTATTAAATTATAAAATATTCCTAAAAATACAAGGTTCAGCCAAAGGGATTAAATAATATTATATATTTCATTAATGAACCACTTGTGGTTCTCTTCGAAGTTTTTAGTATGTTTATTAACCATTAAGTTTAAGAATACAAGAAGACACGGTAAAAGTTAAACTATTTAACTAATAGCGAAATCTAAAAGATAAGGTTAAAATGGTAACCTAAACCTGTATAAAACATATTGGTTGAGATTATTTTGACCAATAACCACCTAAGGCTTGAAATAAATTCATCTGGATCCATTATAAACCTAATATTATTGTATAATAAATTAATATTTTAATCTTTTCCTAAAGTGACCCTCAACCCTCTTATAAAAGGGCACTTAACTTCTCTCAAAATCACACCTTCAAAGCCATTAAGCTCAGCCAAAGCTTGGAAAAATATCCCCCCAAACTTCCTCAAATCAACCTAGAGTCCTTACTTTGATCATAAAGTCAACCTATGGTTCCCTTTTTATCAACTCAAAAGGAAACACCCGAAGAAGAAGAAATAATTTCACCACCCTCTTTCAAGTTTTTTTCTTCTTCCACTTCCTCTTTATTTGTTGTTTCCATACCAAAATAATAAACCCAGTACCTTATTCATACTGTGATGTTATTATAAATATGGTTCAACCATATTCATTATTCTATCCATCCTATGAATGATAATGCCACCATGCATGCTTACGTACGACTTACCGTCTCCAGGCCGTGGTGTAATTTGTTATTCAGCACTATGTTATTTGGATGGATATAATGTTGAGTAATATGTATATAAATAATTAAAATACCATGATAATTTATCTGTAAAAATAATATATCATTCAATTTGTAACACACCAAGCTTCTACGGTACGATTCTCTTTGAATAATGTGATAGCGTGTGTTGTACGCAACACCGAGTTCTAACACACCATAACCAATCAAACAAGCCGTTATGAATAGTAATAACTAATTTTTGAAATTATATATATTTTATATTTTAAAATGGACTTCATTTTTGGATTCGGAATATCAAATTTAGCCTAAGGTAAAATTTTGGTACATTTCGGATAACTTTCATATTTTGATGAATAGTGAAAATTACTAAATTTTAATTAAAAACAACTTTTTTAATCAAAATAATTAATAGTGATAAATTATAAATTTGAGTGGTTTTAAAGTATATTTAGAATATATTTTTACCATTTAATATAATTTTGGTCTTTGGACATAATTTTACAATTAAACCGAACATAAACAAGTGTCAATCTTTTGATAGTTATTATCTCTTAAAAACACGCTTTTTGTTTTGACAGCGGGAATTAATTTTAAATTAATTTCTGCCACTTCTGTGTTTTGAATTTATAAAAATGGATTCCATATTTGGAATCAGGATGTTCAAATTGTGTAAATAGGTAACTTTTATTTTTAGACATTTTGAATAATTACTACGGTAAATATTTTATTTACCATGGTTAAGGGTAAATCCGGTAAATAAGGGTTAAAAAATAATATTATAATAATACTAAATTACCCTAAAACGTGTCCTAGAATTATTGGTTGATACATGTTCGACCATAGGCATCTTTGGGTCGATTTTGGGACCCCATGGCGCCACTTGTAGGTGATAGGGACACTTTATTTTAATTATGTTAAAATGAATACAAAAATGACACAAGCATATATTATTTAGCAAAACAATTTTTACATAGGGTTATATAAGTTGGATTTTAGATTATAAATAATCATTAGAAAGATAAAAATATTTCCTACATAGTGATAGTTCATTTATAATTTTTAGACATTAAATAATTTAATTTATTTATGACACAGTGATGATGAATTAATTACTATAATAGTGAAAAATTAAAATAATTGATATTATAAATACCTAAATAAATATAATATGAAACTTTTAATTAATTAAAATAATTTTCTAGGATAATATGATATATTATGATTGATTTAATTGACTTTGTTCGAAGTAATAAATCTATTATGAGTTTCACAAAAATCAACTATTCAATAGTGTCAAAATTGACATAAAAGAGTTCTTAAAACAAATATTATATTATTAATTGATATTAAATTCCTAAAAATCTAAGGTTCGGCCAAGAGACTTATATCATGATAGTTTCATCATTAATGGACCACATTGGGGTCTCTTGGATGTATATAGTATGTTTATTAACCATATTATATAAAAATACAAAGAGACATTGTAAAAGTGAAACTAATTAACTTAGAGTTAATACTTAAAGATAAGGTTAATATAAGTACCCAAACCTGTCTAAATTCTATTGTTTGAGTTGTTTTCGACCCATACCCACCTTAACATTTAAAAAATCAACTTTGGAGCCATTAGAAATCGAATATGAATTTATTATAAACTAATATTTCTAGCTTTTCCAAAGGTGCCCCTCACCCCTCTTATAAAAGGGCACTCCTCCTTCTCATTTCTTCACACCTTCAAAGCCTTTTGGTTCGGCCAAACTCTGCCCAAAAACTCTCCCAACTTACCTCAATACAATCTAGAGGCCTTAGTTTGATCAAAAAGCCAACCTAAGGAGTCCTTTTGATCAAATCAAAAGGAAGAACCCGAAGAAGAGGTAATGTTTTCACCACCCCTTTTCAAGTTCCTTTCTTCTTCCACTTCTTCTTTCTTTGTTCATACCATTCTAAAATAATAACTCCAGTATCTCACATATACTGTGATGTTATTATAAATATGGTACA
The DNA here is from genome assembly GCA_963277665.1 of Viscum album. Lineage (NCBI taxonomy): Eukaryota > Viridiplantae > Streptophyta > Magnoliopsida > Santalales > Viscaceae > Viscum > Viscum album. Next base: position 499,723,670 of record OY728132.1, read on the forward strand.
ACCATATTTAGTATTCTATCCACCCTTTGAATAACATGTCACCATACGTGCGTACGTACGGCTTACCGTCTCCACGTCGTGGTGTAATTGTTATTCAATATATTATTATTTGGATGGGTATAATAATGATGTGTAACTCATTTAAATAATAAATATAACATGTTAATGATTCTGTATATATGATATACCATCCATTTATATATTATTTTAATATCAAAAGAATGATATTGTCGCTCGTGCGTACGTACAGACTACCGTCTCCACGAACGCGATGAGATTCATTTTCCATCATATCCATTCAAGTATAATTATCATTTGATGATTTAAAAATTATGTTTATGGACTTGATATCATTCTGGATATAAATAATATACAACAAACAAGGCTTATGTAACAAAACATATAAAAGAAAACGAGTAATTTAACACCCGAAACGACGATAATTCAAAGATATTATTAACAAATCAATGTTAAAAGATCATATATGATATCATAATTCTTTTATAATTTAATAACAATTATTTCACCATTATACAGGAGGTTAACCTACCCCAACCAAGGAAAAGTACAAGGTAAGGGGTTTTCATCTCACTCCTTATTCACGTGAGATTTATACCATATTGCCACCATCACCTTTTGTGTATGTACTGCCCATAATTATATTCTTTGTGTAATACACTCTAATTTATGTGTATTTACATATTCATTGTATGATACCTCTTTCATGGGTTGTATGTTTCATAAGTTACCAAATTGGTAAGGGTTTATTTCACAATCTCTTCATTATCCGAGGTTGTTTATACGTAATAATCTACTGGGATTTCTTTATCATCCACATCCATGTTTCTTCGAAATGTATTTCAAAACATTTTTATTATTTACAAGAATATGGGTTAAAGTAATTTATACCCTTGTTTGACTTTTTATAAGAGGTTTATAAATGAATCTTTCTGTCGTTTTCAAAACAAGGTCCTTTTTAACCTTTTCAACAGAATTAAGGTAAGAATGTTTTTTTTAACTTATACGGCGAGTGCGGATATTTTCCGCCGTTATAAAATCTTCAAAGCTTCCCTTACAAGCTTATAAGAATATTTTCAAAGAAAATGTTTTATTTTATATGGATCTTAAATTATTTCAAAATAAAAAGAGATACTTCTTTAAAAAAAATTTTGATTTCATCTATGTCAACATCCTTTGATGGATTTTACGCTTATTTAAAGTTGATTTGTTATGATGAAAAACTTCTATATTATATTGAAGGTTTTGTGATTTTTTTGACTGTGGATGTTCTATTTTTATACCATTCATGGTTTAAGGTGAAAGTATTAACATTTCGTATGCTAGTTTTAATACGAATGTTTATGTTATGTTTAAACCTTTTCATATGGGAATGCATTGGACTTGATATGTGACGGGTGGGACCCGCTATAGCTCCTCGATGCATCGGTAGGTCTCATGAGACAAACTAGTGTCTTGGCACAAGGCCTTGAAAAAATCTTATTTGTAGTCTTGGCACGAGGCCTTGGCTATGTGGTTATGATAGTCTGGCATTATGCATTCCATCATTATGAAAGTGGTTATTGATTTTGCATGTTATTATTCGATTAGTAGAATATCCATGTGAATAAGTAAATTGAATTATTTCATTTTATTTATGCCATACCATGTTGAAAGTTAAAGTTTTAAAGGCTTTTGTTTTAGTTATACATTGCCTTAAATGTTTATTCTTATTTATGAAAGTTTCCGCTATATTGTTATCCTTACTGGGCATTTGAGCTCACCCATTTTCTATGTTTTATTTTTCCCAGGAAGTGAAGAAGTAAGTTATGAATGACCTGTAGGGATTTTATGTGGGGATATGAGTGTGGATTATGGAGACAATATGTTGTTGTAGAAGTTTTTCATTTTATGATGTAATGTAAGACTTATGAATATATCTAGTGTTTCCAAGGCTACTAAACCAATCAGTCTTTCGAGATTTGATCTTTCTTATGATCATGCCAATGTTATGTAATAATGCACCGACTCTAGGTAACTAGGGTCAGGGCGTTATAGTTGGTATCAGAGGAAGTTTAGTATAAACCTTGGAAGCTAGATTTAGATAAACTCTGATTAGAGCACGTAGACCTAAGATGAGCTTTGAGGATTAGTATAGAAGAACTTCCTAGAATTTTGGTATTGTAGAGATTTTGTGAGTTTTCCGAGCAATACATCCCTGTCTGGATACGAGCAGGTAGAGGCGGCTCTGGCACAGATGTACCTAGGGGTAAAACCCGAAAACACCGCTTTGAGCTAGACTCGAACGGGAACTAGTGCACGACAACGGGCCTTGCTGCACTCTTGGTTACGACACTCCCGGGGGATATGCCTAGGATAACTTTCAATTTCATTACAAATCATTTTGAAGGGATTATGAGTATATACTTCCTCAAAGAAAACATTCTTATGATTATGGATTATATCCATAAATAGTTCAATTTATGTTAAGTGTTTTATAAGTATGGGATTATCTATTTTGATTCATAAAATGATCTAGTTTATGCCATTGTTTAGAAATGGCGCCTAGTGGAAGAAATGGAAACCGTATCAATGCACGCACTCCATGTAGGGATTTCCCTCCTGCTCAAGATAATTATAGTGGAGCTGGTGATGCAACTGGTGCCGATCAGCTAATCACCATACTGGGACAACTTACTCAGGTTATGAATAATAACCTTACCCATATGGAGCACCCTGATCCGCAGCGTGGAGGATCAATGTTAGATCGATTCATGAGGCAACAACCACCAACGTTCAGTGGGAGTACAAATCCCTTAGTAGCTGAGCAATGGATATTTTCCCTAGAGAAAATATTTCAGGCTTTGGGGAGCAGTGAAAGGGAAAAAGTTATCATGGCAGTTTACCGTCTCACTGGAGATGCTGATCAATGGTGGTCATTGATTCAAAATATGAAGGAAGATGATGAAGTATAAAATATGGAATGGAGGGAGTTCAAAGATCTGTTTTTAGAATAATACTTTCCTCGTGACCATCGAGCAGATATGGAAAGGAAATTTCTAATTCTGAGACAGAAGGAGGATGAGAATGTCACAAAGTATGAGGCTAACTTTACAAGGTTAGCAAGGTACGCTGGTGATTATATACGTAACCAAAGAAGTAAGATTGATCGTTTTTTTGATGTGTTAAAACCATTTCTCCGTCGAGCATTAGTCTCACAATCCTTCTCGTCATACGAAGACATTGTCTCATGTGTTATCAAGACCGAAAAGGAATTCTCTAAGTCTTATGACTTTAAAGCAAAGCAAGAGAAAAAGAGACCTGCTGATCAATCTGCTAATGGAAATAAGGGGATGAATGGAAAGGTTGAATATCCATCCTGTGGTAAATGTGGGAAGAAACACCCCGATACTTGCTTGAAGGGAATGGGCGTCTGTTACAAATGTGGTAAAAAAGGCCACCAAGCTCGTGATTGCATGGGGAAGAAGGAAGCTACCAACGTTCAGTGATACAATTGCAGGGAGATGGGGCATTATGAAAATGAATGTCCTAAGCGTCAGGGGAACTCACCTCAGAAAAGGCCAAGGGATCAAGGTTAGACTTATGCTATCACTACTGCTGAGGTAGAAGCTCCGAAAGACGTGGTGGCAGGTAATTTAATGGTTTCCTCAAGTTTAGCAAATGCATTATTTGATTCTGGATCATCACATTGTTTCATATCTTCCCAGTTTTCTAAGAAAATTAGATATTTCCAATTTGATTTAATAAGGGAGTTGTCAGTTAAAACTCCTAAGGGAAGTATCATTGCAACAAAGTTTTGTGAATCAGTCCCCATTAGAGCACATAAATGTTCTTTATCTGCTGATCTCATCGTCATACCTATGATTGAGTTTGATAAAATCCTCGGTATGGACCGGCTTTCGGACTATGATGTGAAGATTTATTGTAAGAAGAAAGAGGTTACGATTCATGATAATAATGACAAGGAACACCTTATCTTTAGAGAAGAATCGTCACCACCTAATTCTTATTTAGATCCACCCTCAATAGCTCAACTAAATTCAATTATTGGGGAGGAAGAGAATGAAATAACAGTGGGTGAGGAAATGAACGTTCAAATAGAGGATGTACCTGTTGTGAAAGAATTTGTAGATGTATTTCCGGAAGAATTACCTGGACATCCTCCAGAACGAGAAGTTGAGTTTTCCATTGATTTAATTCCTGGATCAAGGCCTATATCGAAGACCCCTTACAGAATGGCTACTTTAGAGTTAGTCGAACTAAAGAAACAACTAGCGGAGTTGAGTAATAAAGGATTTATTCTCCCTAGTGTTTCTCCATGGGGAGCCCCTGTTCTTTTTGTTAAAAAGAAAGATGGATATATGAGGTTATGTATCGACTACAGGGAGATCAATGCTATAACGATAAAGAACAAGTATCCCCTACCTCGCATTGATGATTTATTTGACCAACTGCATGGATCTCAATACTTTTCAAAGATTGACCTTCGATCTGGATACCATCAGTTGTGTGTAAAGAAGGAAGACATTCCGAAGACAGCATTTCGAACCAGGTACGGGCATTACGAGTTTACTGTAATGCCTTTTGGATTGACTAATGCACCCTGTGTATTCATGGATCTGATGAATAGAGTTTTCAAGGAGCATCTCGATGAATTTGTGGTGGTATTTATTAATGATATCTTGGTATACTCTAAAAGCTACGAAGATCATGAAAATCACTTACGCATTATCTTGAAGACTCTAAGAAGACATGAATTATATGGGAAGTTTAGCAAGTGTGAATTCTGGCTTCAGGAGATTTCTTTTCTTGGCCATATTGTCTCTAAAGATGGAATCTCTGCTGATCCTTCTAAGACAAAGGCAATCCAAGAATGGCCAGAACCTACGAGTATAACTGAGGTACGTAGTTTTATTGGTTTGGCAGGTTATTATCGATGTTTCGTCCAGAATTTTTCCCGATTGGCTAACCCATTAATGAAGCTCACACGTAAAGGGGTTAAATTTGTTTGGACAAAAGAGTGTGAAGAATGTTTCGAAGAACTGAAGAGAAGATTAGTCAATGCTCCTATATTGACTCTACCATCGGGGAATGATGGGTTCGTTATTTATAGTGATACATCAAAGAAAGGACTTGGTTGTGTCCTTATGCAGAATGATAGAGTTATTTCCTATGCATCACGACAGTTGAAAATTCATGAACAAAACTATCCTACTCATGATCTCGAGTTAGCAGCTGTGATCTTTGCTTTGAAGATATGGAGGCACTACCTCTATGGTGAAAAATGTGAGATTTATACTGATCACAAGAGTTTGAAGTATATTTTCTCACAAAAAGAACTCAACATGAGGCAAAGGAGATGGCTTGAATTACTCAAGGATTATGATTGTACGATACACTACCACCCGGGGAAAGCAAACAAGGTGGCAGATGCTTTGAGCAGAAAAGACCATGGAGTTTTGAACAATATGAGAATTGAAAGGGATCCACTTTTCATGGATCTAGTGAAGATGGACATGGGAATAACCAGGGAAGGCGAAACATCAATTCTTTTTCAAATAGTTTCCAAACCATCTTTACTAGAAAGTATTAAGAGTTCTCAGGCCAGTGATGAAGAATTTCAAAAGAAGATTAAAGCTGTGAATGATGGGAGACTGAGAGACTTTGTGTATGAAGATGGAATTTTGAAATTTGGGAAGAGACTTTGTGTTCCCGATATACCTGATCTAAAAAGGGAATTGCTGGATGATGCTCATAGTTCCAATTTCTCTATACACCCTGAGAGCACCAAAATGTATAGAGATTTGAAGGAACATTTTTGGTGGGACAAAATGAAGAGGGAGATTGCTGATTTTATGTCAAGATGTATGGTTTGTCAACAAGTGAAAGCTGGAAGGCAACAGCCTGGAGGAGTCATGAAACCTCTTCCCATACCGGAGTGGAAATGGGACAATATTACGATGGACGTTGTCATGGGGCTACCAAAGACTCCTAGAAGGAACGATGCAATATGGGTTATTGTTGATCGTCTTACCAAGTCAGCACATTTTCTTGCTATAAGAGAAGATCTACCCCTAGAACGTCTAGCAAGACTATATATTAATGAAGTTATGAGACTTCATGGAGTACCCCTATCGATTGTTTCTGATCGTGATCCCCGTTTTACATCAAGATTTTGGAAAAGTCTTCAGAAATCCTTGGATACTGAACTTCATTTGAGCACTGCTTACCATCCTCAGACAGACGGACAATCAGAACGAACTATTCAAACCTTAGAAGACATGTTGAGATCTTGCTCACTTGACTTTCAGGGTATGTGGGATCAATATTTACCTCTCGTAGAATTTTCCTATAATAATAGCTTCCATTTGAGTATTCAGATGGCACCATATGAAGCGTTATATGGAAAGAGATGTCGTACACCAACCTGTTGGGATGATGTTGGTGAAAGAAAACTTGTAGGCCCAGAACTGGTGGAGGAAACAGTGGAAAAGGTGAAGGTAATCCAAAATCACATCAAAGAAGCTCAAAGTAGGCAGAAGAGCTATGCCGATAATCGAAGGAAGGATTTGGAATTTCAAGTCGGTGATCATGTTTTCCTGAAGGTATCTCCATGGAAGGGAGTCATACGTTTTGGTAAGAAAGGTAAATTGAGTCCCAGGTACATCGGACCTTTCGAAATTCTAGAACGAATTGGGGCTGTAGCTTACCAATTGGCAATGCCGCCAAGTCTCTCCAAAGTTCACGATGTGTTCCACGTATCTCTGTTGAGGAAATACATGCCTGACCCAACGCATGTACTCACTTAAGAGGAATTAGAACTGGAACCTGATCTGTCTTATTGCGAAGAGCCCGTCAGGATTCTTGATACAAGAGAACAAGTACTGAGAAACTGGACGACGCGTCTGGTAAAACTTTTGTGGAGAAACCATAAGATGGAAGAGGCAACGTGGGAACCCGAGGAACTTATGATGAAGAATCACCAGAGTCTTTTCATGTGATAATTATTCTAGAAATTTCGAGGACGAAATTATTTGAAGGAGGGTAGAATGTAACACCCCAAGCTTCTACGGTACGCTTCTCTTTGAATAATGTGATAGCGTGTGTTGTACGCAACACCGAGTTCTAACACACCATAACCAATCAAACAAGCCGTTATGAATAGTAATACCTACTTTTTGAAATTATATATATTTTATATTTTAAAATGGACTTCATTTTTGGATTTGGAATATCGAATTTAGCCTAAAGTAAAATTTTGGTACATTTCGGATAACTTTCATATTTTGATGAATAGTGAAAATTACTAAATTTTAATTAAAAACAACTTTTTTAATCAAAATAATTAATAGTGATAAATTATGAATTTGAGTGGTTTTAAAGTATATTTAGAATATATTTTTACCATTTAATATAATTTTGGTCATTGGATATAATTTTTCAATTAAACCAAACATAAACAAGTGTCAATCTTTTGATAGTTATTATCTCTTAAAAACACGCTTTTTGTTTTGATAGTGGGAATTAATTTTAAATTAATTTCTGACACTTCTGTTTTTTGAATTTAGAAAAATGGATTCCATATTTGGAATCAGGATGGTCAAATTGTGTAAATAGGTAACTTTTATTTTTAGATATTTTGAATAATTACAGCGGTAAATATTTTATTTACCATGGTTAAGGGTAAATCCGGTAAATAATGGTTAAAAAATAATATTATAATAATACTAAATTACCCTAAAACGTGTCCTAGACTTATTGGTTGATACATGTTCGACCATAGGCATCTTTGGGTATATTTTGGGACCCCATGGTGCCACTTGTAGGTGATAGGGACACTTTATTTTAATTATGTTAAAATGAATACAAAAATGACACAAGCATATATCTTTTAGAAATTTTTTTTACATAGGGTTATATAAGCTGGATTTTAGATTATAAATATTCATTAGAAAGATAAATAGATTTCCTACATAGTGATAGTTCATTTATAATTTTTAGACATTAAATAATTTAATTTATTTATGACACAGTGATGATGAATTAATTACTATAATAGTGAAAAATTAAAATAATTGATATTATAAATACCCAAATAAATATAATATGAAACTTTTAATGAATTAAACTAATTTTCTAGGATAATATGATATATTAGGATTGATTTAATTGACTTTTTTAGAAGTAATCAATCTGTTATGAGTTTCACAAAAATCAACTATTGAATAGTGTCAAAATTGACATAAAAGAGTTCTTAAAACAAATATTATATTATTAATTGATATTAAATTCCTAAAAATATAAGGTTCGGACAAGAGGCTTATATCATGATAGGTTCATCATTAATGGACCACTTGGGGGTATCTTGTATGTATATAGTAAGTTTATTAACCATATTATATAAAAATACAAAGAGACATTGTAAAAGTGAAACTAATTAACTTAGAGTTAATACTTAAAGATAAGGTTAATATAAGTACCCAAACCTGTCTAAATTATATTGGTTGAGTTGTTTGCGACCAATCCCCACCTTGAAATTTAAAAAATCAACTTTGGAGCCATTATAAACCGAATATGAATTTATTATAAACTAATATTTCTAGCTTTTCCAAAGGTGCCCCTCACCCCTCTTATAAAAGGGCACTCCTCCTTCTCATTTCTTCACACCTTCAAAGCCTTTTGGTTCGGCCGAACTCTACCCAAATACACTCCCAACTTCCCTCACTACAACCTAGAGGCCTTATTATGATCAGAAAGCCAACCTAAGGATCCCTTTTGATCAAATCAAAAGGAAGAACCCGAAGAAGAGGTAATGTTTTCACCACCCCTTTTCAAGTTCCTTTCTTCTTCCACTTCTTCATTATTTGTTCTTACCATTCTAAAATAATAACTCCTGTATCTCACATATACTGAGATGATATTATAAATATGGTACAACCATATTTAGTATTCTATCCACCCTTTTAATAACATGTCACCATACGTGCGTACGTACGGCTTACCGTCTCCACGTCGTGGTGTAATTGTTATTCAATATATTATTATTTGGATGGGTATAATAATGATGTGTAACTCATTTAAATAATAAATATAACATGTTAATGATTCTGTATATATGATATACCATCCATTTATATATTATTTTAATATCAAAAGAATGATATTGTCGCTCGTGCGTACGTACGGACTACCGTCTCCACGAACGCGATGAGATTCATTCTCCATCGTATCCATTCAAGTATAATTATCATTTGATGATTTAAAAATGATTTTTATGGACTTGATATCATTATGGATATAAATAAGATACAACAAACAAGGCTTATGTAACAAAACATATAAAAGAAAACGAGTAAGTTAACACCCGAAACGACGATAATTCTAAGATATTATTAACAAATCAATGTTAAAAGATCATATATGATATCATAATTATTTTATAATTTAATAACAATTATTTCACCATTATACAGGAGGTTAACCTACCCCAACCAAGGAAAAGTACAAGGTAAGGGGTTTTCATCTCACTCCTTATTCACGTGAGATTCATACCATATTGCCACCATCACCTTTTGTGTATGTACTGCCCATAATTATATTCTTTGTGTAATACACTCTAATTTATGTGTATTTACATATTCATTGTATTATAAATCTTTCATGGGTTGTATGTTTCATAAGTTACCAAATTGGTAAGGGTTTATTTCACAATCTCTTCATTATCCGAGGTTGTTTATACGTAATAATCTATTGGGATTTCTTTATCATCCACATCCATGTTTCTTCGAAATGTATTTCAAAACATTTTTATTATTTACAAGAATATGGGTTAAAGTCATTTATACCCTTGTTTGACTTTTTATAAGAGGTTTATAAACGAATCTTTCCGTCGTTTTCAAAACAAGGTCCTTTTTAACCTTTTCAACAGAATTAAGGTAAGAATGTTTTTTTTAACTTATACGGCGAGTGCGGCTATTTTCCGCCATTATAAAATCATCAAAGCTTCCCTTATAGGATTATAAGAATATTTTCAAAGAAAATGTTTTATTTTATATGGATCTTAAATTATTTCAAAATAAAAATAGATATTTCTTTAAAAAAAAATTTGATTTCATCTATGTCAACATCCTTTGATGGATTTTACGCTTATTTAAAGTTGATTTGTTATGATAAAAAACTTCTATATTATATTGAAGGTTTTGTGATTTGTTTGACTGTGGATGTTCTATTTTTATACCATTCATGGTTTATGGTGAAAGTATTAACATTTCGTATGCTAGTTTTAATACGAATGTTTATGTTATGTTTAAACCTTTTCATATGGGAATGCATTGGACTTAATATGTGACGGGTGGAGCCCGCTATAACTCCTCGATGCATCGGTAGGTCTCATGAGACAAACTAGTGTCTTGGCACAAGGCCTTGACAAAATCTTATTTGTAGTCTTGGCACGAGGCCTTGGCTATGTGGTTATGATAGTCTGGCATTATGCATTCCATCATTATGAAAGTGGTTATTGATTTTTCATGTGATTATTCGATTAGTAGAATATCCATGTGAATAAGTAAATGGAATCATTTCATTTTATTTATTCCATACCATGTTGAAAGTTCAAGTTTGAAAGGCTTTTGTTTTAGTTATACATTTCCTTAAATGTTTATTCTTATTTATGAAAGTTTTCGCTATATTGTTATCCTTACTGGGCATTTGAGCTCACCCCTTTTCTATGTTTTATTTTTCCCAGGAAGTGAAGAAGTAAGTTATGAATCACCTTCAGGGATTTTATGTGGGGATATGAGTGTGGATTATGGAGACAATATGTTGTGTTAGTAGTTTTTCATTATATGATGTAATGTAAGACTTATGAATATATCTAGTGTTTCCAAGGCTACTAAACCAATCGGTCTTTCGAGATTTGATCTTTCTTGTGATCATGCCAATGTTATGTAATAATGCACTGACTCTAGGTAACTAGGGTCGGGGCATTACACAATTCCACACCTTTTAATCATTAAAGAAATGACATCGTCACTCGTGTCTATGTACAACTTACCGTCTCCACGGCGCAATGAGATTCATTTCGAGATTTACTATTCAATGATGATTAAAAAAATTATATATTGTTAATAATTATTTAATATATGACATAATATTTATTCTGAATAGATATATATATATATATATACATGTATTTTCTTTCATATATCTTATTTACTTACTTCCATTCAATACGATATGAAAACGAAAATAGTGTTTATGCGTACGTATGACCTACCTTCTCCATAAATGGTGTTTTACATTTTATATATCTACCAAAAATACATTGTTATATTATAAATATATATTATATATAAATGAAGTGTTATATTCTGGAATTATGTAAATCATGATCTAAATTATACGATCAAGAATAACAAGTTAAATCACGTACAATAAAGAAAGTGATTATTACACGAAATGTAAATTTAACATGGAAATAATTATTAAATGGGTAGTATAAAGTAATAAATGAATCATGTATGATATAATAAATAATAATATGGTTCTGTTATAATTTAATAACTTATTATGGTCATTATATAGGAGGTTAAACGTACCCTCGACCAAAGGAAAGTGAAAAGTAAGGGTTAATTCTACAATCTCTTCATTATCCGAGGTTGTTTTTACGTGAGTATCTACTGGGGCCTATTTATAATCTAGATTCATGTTTCATAAAAATATTTTCAAAAGGAATATTTAAAGGTTTTATTAAATGGAATATTTAACCAGATCATCATTTTAAATGGTTTAAATATTTATTCTTCTAAATCATTCTCATTAAAGTCCATGTTTTCAAAATGGTTTTTAAGGATTTATTTATATGGATTTTAATTTTTTTTTAAATGTTAATTCATTTTAAAAGTTCCAAAGTGATATGAGACACTTTGATTCAAGAATTTCTTTAAATATCTTCCATTCTAAATTGTGTGACTTCTAAATGTTTTCATAAAAATAGGATATTTCTCTAAAAGAGTTTTACAAATCATTTTCATCTATATCAAAATAATTTGATGGATTTTAAACATATTTTAAGTTGATTTATTATGATACAAATATTCCATATTGTATTGATGGTTTTTTGATATGTTTGACTGTGGATGTGTTATTTTTATACCATTCATGGTTTATGGATAAAGTATTGATATTTTGTATGCTTGTTTTAATAGGAATGTTAATATTATGTTTAAGCCTTTTCATATGAGGAATTCATTGGACTTAGTATGCGACGAGTGGAGCCCTCTATAGCTCCTTGGTGCATGGGTAGGTCTCATGAGACAAACTTGTGTCTTGGCATAAGGCCTTGAAAAAATATTATTTTTAGTCTTACCACTAGGCCTTGACTATGTGGTTATGAAGTCTGGCATTATGCATTCCATCATTATAAAATTGGATATTGATATTGCATGTGATTATTAGACTAGTATAATATACATGTGAATAAGTAAATGGATTTATTTGATTTATGTTGGCCATATTGTGAAAAATCATAAGTTTAAATGGATTGTGTTTTAGTCTTATACATTTCCTTAAATGGTTATGCTTATTTGTGAAATTTTCCGCTATATTGTTATCCTTATTGAGCATTTAAGCTCACCCCTTTCTTATGTTGTATTTTCCCAGGATTCCAAGAAGTGTATTATGATTGATAAGTAGGGTTAAGCTAGAGGGTTAATATCATTATCAAAGTATCATTTATGTTGTGTTTTATTTTCTAATGTGTAATGTAACGTTCATATATGTAATCTATTTTCAAAGTCTACTAAAGTGATCGGTCTTTCGGGACTTAATTCCTTGTAATCATGCCAATGTATTAAAATAATGTATTGTGTCTGGGATTCTGGGGTCGGGGATTTACAGTTTGTATCAAAGAATGTTTAGCAACAACCTTGGAAATGGATTTAGATAAACTCTAATTAGAGAACATTACCCTAAGATAGACTTTGAGGATTAATAGATAAGAAATTCCTATAATTTTGGTAATGTAGATATTTTGTGTTTTTTCCAAGAAATACATACATATATGTATAAGAGCAAGTAGAGGAGGCTTTGGCACGGATGTACCTAGGAGTGAAAACTCCGATAAAGAGTTTCGAGCTTAACCCAGGGTATCCTGGTACATGACAATGGGCCTTGCTGCACTCTTGGTTATGACACTCCTGGGGGGTATGCTTATGATAATTTACATTTTCATTACAAGACATTATGAAGTATTTAGGAGTAAATACTTCCTCAAAGAAAACATTTTATTATTATATATTATATGCATAATTTTTTAAATTTACATTTGGTATTTTACAAGTTTGGTAGTATGCATTGTGATTTATAGAATAACCTGGTGTAATTCATTGTTTAGAAATGGCGCCTAGTTGAAGGATTGATAATTATAGCAATACGCATGATCGAAAGATTCAGAAGGATCATACATTTCATTGAGTTAAGCCAAAATTTAAAAGGAAAATAGTCTCCCACGTATTCTCATCATATGAAGAAATAGTATCATGTGTTAAAAAGACAAGTAAATAATTCTCTGAGTCCTATGGATTTAAAGGGAAGAAAGAGAAGAAAAGAATGAAATAGAGAAAGATATTTAAAGGAAATAGGGGAAAGAAGGATTTCCCATATGTGATAACTGTGGAAATAATCACCTTGGTAAATGCTTGAAGGGAATGAGAGTTTGTTATAAGTGTGGAGAAAAAGGGAACCAACTACATGATTGAAAATGTAAGAAAAAGGTTTCAAATGTACAATGCTTCATCAGCAAGGAGTAGGGACACTACGCGAATCAATGTCCAAATCATTAGAGTATACCCCAAATGCTACTATTGGATAATTATCATGTTATGATACTTCCTAAGATGAAGAGGAATGATTATAGTTCTTATGTTGTTATTAAAGTATTGTGTCATTTGAGTGTAGTATTAAATATATACATGTTATATGAATTATTGAGTACATAAAGATTATACTACAGTAAAATTTCATTAATGACTTGAGATTTTGTGGAACCAAGAAATGTGACTCAATAGAAGGTTAATTTTTTTTGGAAAATATATGGTTGAGAGAAAGATAAACCATAATATGGTTTTGACACTGAGGTAGTGATTTTTGAATAACATATGATTGATTTTGATAAATTATATTTGATATTCTTGACTACCTTGAAACTGATTAATGATTTGTATATTCCATCATTCTGGGAGTTTACACCATTTTTGGATAGAATGATTATACCCAGTATTATATAAAGAATAAGGGAGCATGAATATAATCAATAAGGTTTTATGGTAATTTAGGGTGTACAATGTTTTAAAATAATACATGATGAAGGTATTCAAATGTTATTACATGGAAAAAAGGATCTTTATTTTGTTTACCTTCCTTATAAATTTTGGACTGTGAGTTTAGACATAATTATTTTGGATAAGTCTAAAGGTTGGAATCAATTAATTTTTGAATTTGTATACTATTGTTAAGTTTAAATCATTTCATGAGATTATTTTTGGATTCTCATAAAAAGGACAACTCGGAGGTCGGGCGACAACCCATCGCGTCTGGTAAGGCCGTGAGACTTGAACCCACAACCGAAGGGCGACAAGGGTGGATCACCTACCATTGGAGTACGTGATCTCCTTGTTTGTATAATGTAGTTTTTTTTAAAAATTCTGACAAATTAATTATGTATTCATTATTTTTGGAACCTTATACAATTAGGACAAATAGATTATTTTTCAATTCTATTATCTTTTGGAGTGAAAGATGAGTTTTTGGAAGGAATTAGTTGAAGGATGAAACTTTACCTGTGAAGTACATATTTTTTTCCTCTTATTATATGAATAAATTAATTATTAAACTTTAGGGATGTGATCTTAAAACCAAAAATGTGTTATACTAATACCTCATGTTTTATTAGATAGATGATATTTTAAATCAACATAGACTGATTGCTTCGAGGCCCTTAATTTTACACTTTTTTGTGATTGATATCACTCTATAAAAATATTTACTTTTTCCCACTAATTACGTCTCTATAATTTCCACCAGTGTTCTTCTAATCATGATCATAATTTGGTGGTGAATTTTTCATTTGCATTTCCCTCTTATTAAGACTAAATTTTATTAACCCGATTTCCGATGTCGGTTTTTCCACAAATGTATTTTTATACTTTTAACCATTTATTTTATAAAATCAATTTCAAATTGTGAGTAAGTAATTTTTTTATGGAGGGTATAATGTAACAACCCAATATTTCATAGTATGTTATCTCTTCAAAGTAATTCAATAACTTGCGCTATATGCTACACCGAGTTCAAGCGCACCAAGACTTACAAAACTAGCCGTTCAAAAGCAGTTATGAATAGTATTAACTGAAATTTTAATTTTATATATTCCATTTAATTTTATCATCTATATTATGTGTTCTTTATAAACTATATAATAACAAATTCTTTTTCTAGATAAAAGAATTATTTTTCTAAAAATGCAATTTTATCGTCTTTTAATGGTGAACCTTTTTTTAAAACCCATATTTGATACTGTTATATTTTAAATTTAATGAAATTAAATTATTCTTTAGAAGTGGGACATAAAAATTTAGTTTGGATAAATTATTGGTAGTTTTCTGATAACCTTTATATTTTGACGAATAATGAAAAGTACCATGTTTTAATTGAAAAGAACTTATTTAATCGAAATAAATAATCTAAAATTATGCATTTTAATGGTTTTAAAGTATAATTATATTAAATTTTTATCATTTAATAAAATTTAGGTCATTATAAGTAATTTCACGTTTAATTTTTTCATAAACACATGTCAATCTTTTGATAGTTTTTACTTTTTTTTAAAAAACCCACTTTTTGGTTTTGAAAATGGGAATTAATTTGAAATTTATACATGAAACCTATATGTTTTGAATTTTTTAAAATATGATTCATTTTTTAATTCATAATATCCAAATTATCTTAGGGTGATTTTTTTGTATTTTTCTCAAAACGTTCAATTTTTGATGAATAGTGAAAAAAACTATGTTATTATTTAAAACAAATTTTTTATTTAAATATTTATTTATTTTATTTAAAAATATTTTAAGTCAAAAGAGATTTATAATACCTATTTATGTTCAATGTAATTCAATTGATTCATTTTATAATAAAATTACATGTATAAGTTTTTATGAACTTTTTAATGTTTTTTAACCACCTTCTAGAAGCATTTTTAAATTTTCATAAAACTTAGCTTTACCTCTTCTGTGAGTTGAAATTCAAAAATCCAAGAGACACAGTTAATATCAGTAAGTAAAATGTTGTTCAATAAGATGAAAATAATTTTTCGTGAATAGTAACTTTTGACTTTTATTTACCCTGACTTAAAGTAAATAGGGTAATTAAAGGTAAAAATGTTATTATAATTACCCTAATATATGTTCTAATTATATTTTATAAGTGTAATTTGAACAAAAATAACCTTAGGAATAAAATATGATCCTTTAGGTGCACTTGGATTAGATTAAGACATTTATTATTATTTTATTTATAGAAGAGTTAAAAGAGTTAAAATCAAAGTTTAACAAATAAACCCCTTTTAATATCAGGTAATACATAAGATATATTAGACTATAAATACTAATTAAAAAGATAAAATTATTTCCTAAATCATGGTATTTTATTTATAATTTTTAGATGTTAAATAATTAAATTTATTTATGACACAATGATGATGTAGTAATTACATTATTAATGAATGAATCAAATAAATGGTATTATAAATATTAAAATAAATATAATTTCAAAATTTTTATTATATGAAAGAATTTTCTAGGTAAATATGACATGTTAGGGTTGATTCAATTTATCGTGTTTAAAGTAATAAAGTTGTTATGAATTTTAAAAAAACCAAATACCAAAATAGTGTCAAAATTGACATAAATGAGTTTTTAAAACAAATATTATATTATTAAATTATAAAATATTCCTTAAAATCCATGTTTAGTCAAGAGGGATTAAATAATATTATATATTTCATTAATGAACCACTTCAGGTTCTCTTGGATGTTTAGAGTATGTTTATAAACCATATAGTGTAAGAATACAAGAAGACGCGGTAAAAGTCAAACTATTTAACTAATAGTAAAATATAAAAGATAAGGTTAAATTGGTAACATAAACTTGTATAAAACTTATTAGTTTAGTGTATTTATACCCATAACCACCTAAGGTTCTAAATAAATTCATTTCTATCCATTATAAACCGAATATAGTTGTATAAAAAATTAATATTTTAATATTTTCCTAATCTGACCCTCACCCCTCTAATAAAAGGGAACTTCCCCTAATCTCAAAATCACACCTCCAAATACATTTAGCTCGGACAAAACTTACCCAAATATCCTCCTCACTTCCCTCAAATCATCCTATAGTCCTTACTTTGATCATAAAGTCAACCTAAATATCCCTTTAGATCAACTCAAAAGGAAACACCTGAAGAAGAGGTAATAATTTCACCACCCTCTTTCAAGTTATTTTATTCTACCACTTCCTATTTCTTTATTGTTTCCATACCAAAATAATAAATCTATTACCTTCTACATAATGTGATGTTATTATAAATATGGTACAACCATATTCATTATTCTATCCATCCTATGAATGATAATGTCACCATGCGTGCGTATGCATGACTTACTGTCTCCATACCGTGGTATAATTTGTTATTCAACACTATGTTATTTGGATGGATATAATGATGAGTAATATGTATAAAAATAATGAAAATAACATGATAATGTCTGTGTAATATTTATATACCATCCAATTCCACACCTTTTAATCACTAAGGAAATGACATCGTCACTCGTGTGTACGTACGGCTTACCGTCTCCACGACGTGATGAGATTCATTTCCACATTCACCATTCAACAATGATTATAAAAATATATATTATTAATAAGTATGTAATATATGAAATAATAATTTTACTGAATATATATATATATATATATGTATGTATGTATGTATGTGCTTACATATATCTTATTCACTTACTTCCATTCAATACGATATGAAAACGGAAACATTGTTTTTGCGTACGTACGACCTACCCTCTCCATAAATAGTGTTTTACATTTTATATATCCATATACTATACATATTTATATTCTAAATATATATGATATATAAATCATGAGTTATATTTTTTAAGTATGTAAATCATGATCTAAATGATATGATCAATAATAACGAGTTAAAACACGTACGATAAAAAAGCGATTATTACCCGAAATGTTAATTTAAAAAGGAAATCATTATTAAATGGGTAGTATAAAGTAATAGATGAATCATGTATTATATAATAAATATTAATATAGTTCTGTTATAATTTAATAACATACTATGTTCATTATACAGGAGGTTAAACGTTCCGTCGACCGAAGGAAAGTGCAATGTAAGGGTAAATTCTACAATATCTTCATTATCTGAGGTTGTTTTGATGTGAGTATCTAATAGGACCTATTTGTCATCCACATCCATGTTTCATAAAAATATTTTCTATAGGAGTACTTAAAGGTTTTATGTAAGGGACTCTTTAACTAGATCATCTTTTTAAATGGTTTAAATATTTATTCTTCTAAATAATTTTCATTAATGTCCATGTTTTCAAAATGATTTTTAAGGATTTATTTATATGGACATGAATGTTTTTAAAATGTAAATTCCTTTCAAATGTTTCAAAGTAGTATGAGAAACTTTGTTTCAAAAATGTCTATAAATTTCTTCCTTTCTAAATTGTGTTAATTTTAATAATTTTCATGAAAAAGGGATATTTCTCTCAAAGAGTTTTAAAAATCATTTTCATCTATGTCAACATCCTTTGATGGATTTTAAACTTTTTTGAAGTTTATTTATTATGATAAAAATCGTCTATACTATATTGAAGGCTTTGTGATATGTTTGTCTGTGGATGTGTTATTTTTATACCATTCATTGTTTATGGATAATGTATTGATCCTTTTTATGCTAGTTTTAATATGAATGTTTATATTATGTTTAAACCTTTTCATATAAGGAATGCATTGGACTTAGTAAGTGATTGGTGGAGCCTGCTCTAGGCCCTTGATGCATCAATAGTTCTCATGATAGAAACTTGTGTCTTGACAAAAGGCCTTGACAAAATCTTATTTTTAGTCTTAGTACAAGGCCTTGACTATGTGGTTATGAAGTCTGGAATTATGAATTCCATCATTATAAAATTGGCTATTGATATTGCATGTGATTATTAGACTAGTAGAATATCCATGTGAATAAGTAAATGGATTTATTTGATTTATATTGGCTATATTATGTAAAAGTTTAATTTTAAAATCCTTGTGTTTTAGTCTTATACATTGACTTAAATTTTTATACTTATTTGTGAAAGTTTATGCTATATTGTTATCCTTACTGATTGTTTGAGATCACCCCTTTCTTATGTTTTATTTTCCCAGGATTCCACAAAGTGTATTATGATTGATAATAAGGGTTAAGCTGGGAGATTAATAGCATTCTCAAAGGATCATTTATGTTGTGTTTTATTTTCTAATTTTTAATGTGATGTTCATATTTGTAATATATTTTCCAAGACTTCTAATCTGATCAGTCTTTCGGGACTTGATTCCTTGTAATCATGCCAATGTATTAGAATAATGCGTAGACTCTGGGCTTCTTGGGTGGGGGAATTACATTTTTCCTAGTTACAATTATTTAATTACACATCTAGAAGTCTCTAGAGATCTATAATTGTATCATGTCTATTTTATAGTATTTTTTGAGGTTCTCTAGCCTCAAAATGATTCTCCATGGACATGGTTTATGATTTAAACATTAGATCATAAGTCATAAAGTATGACCTTTATATAGATATTCATTATGGAGTTGTATCTATTTATATTTGATCATATAATATGGTGTTATAGTATTCCATATTGGTGGACATCATTATTGATAAGAAAACATTGAGAGTTTGAGCTTATAGTGGGAACTATGGAGGTGATAATTCACTAGCTAATTTTCGAAGCAATACATAAGGATCTAGTTTTCTAGTCATTTCCAGAGAGAGAATCTCAAGATAGAGGGTATATAGTTCATGGATTACACGATGGATCTAGTCATCCAAGGTAGAAGCGATGATACTCCTATGATGAGGGAGGATATCTCATGTGGTATTGTATGAACTTCCATTCTTCCAATATGTAGATGATTAATGGACCACCAAAATAGACGTAGATGTTGGATAAGGGATATATATTTGGTGGATTTTCGGGTATAGGATCATGGAAAATAATGGGGTGGGGTGCATAATGTTTTAATCATTTTCCAAAACTACCGTAAAGAGGTCCATGAAAGGCATAGAGGGCTATTGGTAAGTGATGTTGGCAGCTACAAAAAATATAGAATTACGAACTAGAGGCATTAAGGATGATTTGAGGTATGATATTTGTCTTTTATTATATATCTATAGTTTTTTAGAGATAGGCATGATCCACTTTTTTCTTTCCACATCCCTTGTTTTATACATTGAGATTAAATTGGTTTATTTGGAACAATCAATTTGTTTGGAGACGCCTTCCTAAGAAGATTCAATATCACACACTTCTATAATAGTGTGACCTTACTCTTAATGGGGAGAGTTTAATATGGGATTTTTATGTCCATGATGACACCTTATGATGTCATTCAAGGTGAGGAATGAGTATATGTACTTCATGTACATATTTAATATTTCATTAATAGGATATGGTGAGCCCATGTAGATAGGATGAGGTCTTCATACATTGGTATGAAGGAAACCCAAGGCAATATAGATGGGCTTATATGTAGGATGATATAGCAAATTACTCATAATTTGGGTTATATTACCAATGTAATAGTAGATAATATGTTCTTACATCTTCGTACGGTACTGGAAGAGTATGATGATGTCTTCCCATAAGATGTGTTGGGCTTACATCCTCACATGGAGATCAAGATCTGCATAGGAATTCACTTGGCGAATAAATATATATCAGTGGAAGAATATCAGATGGCCCCCATTGATAATTGAGAGTGGAAGGTGTATCTTGATGATTTTTAAATGAAGAAATTCATTAGACCCAGTGTGTCCCTAAGAAGCCTTAGTGTTGTTCACTCATATGGTGTATGAGATCTTGAGGCTGTGTGTGGATCATCATCACCTAAATTTGGTAATTGTAGATAATGAATATCTAGATCCAAGAATAAACAACCTCTTTTACTAGTATAAATGTTATATGTTATTTTCAATGTTTTACATTAGTTAGGGCTATAACCAGCTCCATATTCAAGATGATGATATTCCAAAGACATCATTGAGGTGTTACTATGGTCACTAAAAGTTCTTGGAAATTCCCTCTAGTGTAAAAAAAACCCCACCGGTGTTCATGAGACTTATGATATAGATCACACATCCCTTCTTATACATCTTCATGATAGTCTTCATTGATGAAATACTTTGGTAATTGGAGTCAGAGTAGGATTACATATGAAATTTTAGGACGGTTATAGATAAACTATGAGGAAAAAATAATTATTTTAATATCTTCAAGTGTAATTTATGGATTTTAGAAGTCCACTGATAAGAACTTTTCATCTCATAAGAGGTTGTATTTTTTGAACCAGTAAAGGTTATGGTAGTGCTACCAAGGGAACCATGCAAGAGTGGGTATAAGGTGAGGATTTTCTTTTGGTTGGATGGAATATCCTAGATATTTATGCTCAGTTTCTATATTTTTTTTCGGACTTATTTTATTTTTCTTGAAAGGGGAATCCTTTCTTGTGGATAGAGAAGTTCCAGTGGTGCTTCTAAGAGTTATGGTAGATGTTTATGAGTTACCTAATATTGAGACTTCTTGAGGATGGTGTTGAGTATGTGTTGTTTCGTGAAGCTTCCAAAATTGTGATTGGATGTGTTCTAATGTAGAGGTAGAGTGTTATTTCTTAGGAGCCCAGACATCTAAAACCCCATGATAATAATTATGTGACCCATGATCTAGATTTGGTAGGAGTGGTCTTCTCTCTAAATATGTGGTGACAATACCTTATGGGTGAGAAATTTATTATCTTTTCTAACACCAAGAGAATGAATAATATATTTTAAAATAAATATATTAACTTGATA
The DNA here is from genome assembly GCA_963277665.1 of Viscum album. Taxonomy (NCBI): domain Eukaryota; kingdom Viridiplantae; phylum Streptophyta; class Magnoliopsida; order Santalales; family Viscaceae; genus Viscum; species Viscum album. Next base: position 499,745,896 of record OY728132.1, read on the forward strand.
CAGAGTTAATTGTTGAAGTTATTATTGTATTATGAATTTGAAAAACTCTATACTTCTGGAAAGGGGAACATAGGAAAATATTATCTTATGAGAAGTTATTTTTTGCATTTTTTAGAGAGGAATCAAAGTTGTTATCCTTTTATGCATTTTTTACTTAGTTGATAATGATGTTGTAGATTAACTCTAGTTGATTGTTTTTACCCCTCCTCTTATTAAGAGTTTAAGGGAGTTTCAAATTAGAGATATCAATTATGGGGTCTTTTTTTGGTAGATATCAACCATACATGCACTTGATAAATTTTATGAAGGTGGGGAGAACTTAATAATTTTTATAGAGAAGATCATAGTACTAATGATGCTGCAATAAGAGGTTTTGAGGGATCTTAAAACATCCCCCTAGAGGAACATACATGGGTGGAAAAGATATACCTATACCAGTATTTTTAATTCTAAAGGTTTCATATGAAGTGGTGTGAGGATTATTTTTTTCTCAATGCCTCAATTTTGTATTGGAGTAGGAAGAGAAGTAGGATTCAGTGGGGTTATTTTAAACCCATGATGTTTCATTGTGGATGTGGGTTGGTATATGCATGGAATTCATGGATGGAATTCCATGACTATGTAGAGGTCAAGATGATATTTAGGTGATCATAGACCAGCTTACCATGTTTCTCACTTCCTAACTATCTAATAGAATATTTTATTAGAAATTTTTTAAAATATATATGTTAATAAGATAGTATAACTTAATAGAGTTACCTAAAATATCATCTCAAACCATGATGTTGGTTTTACATAATGATTAATAAGAGGATTACATATTTCCTTTAGGAATCAGTTGTGGTTGAGTACACTATTACACCCCAGGCAAATGGCCATATTGGGCCAAAAATTCATGTTCAAGAGGACATGCTTGAAGCTTTCATGTTAGACTCTTGCTATAGTTTGGAGGATAATCTACCTTTATAAGTGTTCTCGTATTATAAATATTACCACTCCACTATATGTATTTCACTATTTATGGCTTTGTATGGTAGACCTTGTTGGTCACTACTATATTGGACCAATCCATGAGAGTCAACACTCATGTACATAGAGTTAGCTTGAGTGATGAAAAATAAGGTTCAAATCATCTGGTAGTGGATGAGATATTCCCAAATCTATCATAACACTTATACTGAGTGAAGGTAGAGGCTTTTGGAGTTCAAAAAGGGAGACCATGAGTTAATTAAGGTCTCACCTCAATAATTAATGTAGATATTTGGATGTGGTGAGAATTTATCTCTATGATTCACTATCTATTTTTAGATACTACATAGGGTTGATAAGGTATAATAACACATAACCCTATCTCCATAGTTAGAGCATGAATATGATATTTTCTACCTGTTGCAGCTAATGAGGTATAAGCACAAACCACCACAAGTAATCAATTGGAGTAATATGGACATCATGGAAAGATATATCTGCATATATTAATTGATAAGGATCATGGATTCAAAGGAAAATATCCTTCGTAGGTGATAAATTACCGTGGTGGATATCCAATGGAACCATATACAAATTCAAGAGAGCATCTAGAGTAGGAAAAGTAGACGTGAGTCTAGAACCCTCATCTATTTTAGTATGATATTTTTGGGAGGAAAATAACTAAGGTGTGGATAATTTTACAACATTGTTTTTAATATTTAAAACATTGGAATATTTTAAATAACTTTTTTCAATGATATGTGCAGAGTTATCTTGGGATTCTAAGGGCAACAAATATTTAGAGTTATTATGATAGATATATGAAATATATTATATCATGCATACACTGTTTTACTAAAATAATAGAATATCACTTAAATAGGGTTTTATAAGGTATATTATATACCTCCATTAAATCGATATTATGGGTTTTACCCTAGGTGGTACATAACCTTCATGTGTGTTAGGTGTACAGTTTAAAAGCTATCTTGGGTGGATTAATAGTTAAATACATAGATAAGTTAAAATATTTTTTATTAAACAAAACATAACTAATCATACCATATTTAATCCTCATTATGTAAATACATAGGGTTATTCATATCACCCAATAGATTAGATAGGATATTCCAAGAGAGCATGGTGGATAACAATGTGATCGTGGAATAGTGATTGATTTTATAAGGAGTTGTATTCACAAACAAAGTTCTTGGATGTTACCAATGAGAAAAATTGAATCATTATTTATTAAGGAATGATCCAATATATAGCTATAACTAATGTTTTTTTGTATTAATCCTCTATTTATTAATAAAATATACAAAAAACTATATCTTACAATCATTTGATTCAAAGATCAATTATTGATTTATCTTTTGAAAATTATGATGTGATAATCTCTTGGACAGTCCTTGATTTTTTATTGTGTTCTATATTTTATCTTTGAAATGTTTGGGGTCAGTATATAAAAAGGAAATTTTATATTCCCCACATTTTTTTAATGATTTTCTACCCTCATTTATTGAGAATTAATCATTAGTATTTCTGATTTATAGGCAGTTCGACAATACTCAGAGGATGCTCATTGCGTAGTAATTTATTGGTGTAATGAATCATTTATGTGGGTTAAGATTCAATATTGGGAGAACTATTGAGGGTTTATATAGTGAAATGGGAGATTGGTAATGGATTATAGATGTTCAGTTCATGGGATTTTTTATTTTGATGATGACATTCAGTGTGGATGATCTGTATAAAAATTGGGTGGTCGAAATCTAGCCATATACATCAATTTAGGGTTGGTCAACCACATACCCAAGTTACATAGTGAATTTTGTGTCTAGATCATATGAGGATGTGGTGTGAGTGAATAATTAAGAAGACTATAAAAATATATATAATTCCAATATACAGATCATGTATTTATTAAAACCACACATTGTGTGGTCATATTCTGCAGTGGATAGGGTATACATGTAGGGATTGGAATCACATGCCTTGAGAAATGTAACAAAACTTGTGATATAAAAAATGAGAATTGAAATATATATATAGGTATACAAGAATAGACATAACTAGGTACATGGTAATGAGTAGGTTTACTAAAATGTATTGGCTATGGGATGAGAAAAATACTCATTCATGACTAGTCACATATGAATGACCTGTGTATATGGGAATGAACATATTATATGGGAATGTATTAATGGAAAAAAGAATAGACTCAGATAGGTTAGGACATATTGGTACCCACCATGTACACCCTTTACACTTTATATACCCCTTTTAGAGTGGAATTTAGCCTTAATTCTTCTATTATTAGATGATTATAAATAGGGAATGTTCCCTTAGTTCATCCTTATGAGGGTACAATGAGGAATCCAATCCCATTCATAGGATAATAAATCCCCTCTATGGGTTAGTACAGGATATATTTAGGCACCCCTCTATGTGTCCTGAGATATGATCCTCTATCATTTGACCTAGGGTTGGGTTAGGTATCCCAAAACTACTTATCTAGGCATGTGATCCCCATATTAGTGGTTTAATATGGATAGGATTTGGTATCCCACAAAGCACCTGAATGGGATCCCCTACAAATGTATTGACACAAGTCTAGGAATAAACTTCATTATGGAGAGGTCTAATGAGTTGGACCTCTCGAATGAGCTCCATCAGTTCCAGCAAGACACAAGGAGTGAGTTTTTCCAGATGAGTGTTACCTCGAACCCTCAACCGAAATCCATGGACTACAGTGTTGTTGTAACATAAATTGAGACTTGGTGCTTATAATGAGTATATCATTCCTAATGATTTCATTTATTAGGAGTTTAAACTGGAAATTTATTATATTTTTTGATTTTGGTGTGTCCAACTAGGTATGTATATACTCATCCTTTCATGGGATCTAATCGCATATGTCATGTATTATACATACAACTTGCCATTAAATGGATTCCTTGGTGAACCAAAATTTGGTGGAGTATAGTTTATATAGATGAAATTCATTCAGTTCCAGGAGAAATATTTTATAGTATCTCCCTACATACTAGAAGTCCAGGATCTTTTAGTGTTTTGGTGGGATTTTTTTTGGCCATTTATGATTTCCCATACTTTTTTCCTTCACAGATGCATGATTTAGTTGTATGCATGAATCTTGGTATCAATTGTATATTTCCTTTAAAAAAAGTGTTTGGGGATGTATTTGTGTGTCTATAGGTACCTTAGGATAAGGCCTCTTATGTGTGTGATATGTATACTTGTTGTTTTTTCTATCCCCTATCATATTGGAGGTGGTATTTGGGAGTCACACTCAAATTTTTTCCAGACAGGTGAGCAATAGTGTGTTAGGTTGTGACATTCCTTGTCATGATATAATATACACACGTGTTTCTAGGAATCCTAAATATCTAGGAATCAGTCCAAACATAGTTATTATATAGAAGGCCTTATTCATAGGTCTAACCTATGTCTAGGGGGATGAAATTTTTTATTGGTATTGTGGATGGGCCCAATATAATGGATCAAAAATTACTATGTATCATACATGGAAATGATTAAATACACTCATTGTTATTGTGGAGGAAAATCTCATAAATAGATCTAACTCTAACCTGGGGGAAGGGCCTCTAATATGGACCCATCTAATATATAGGGGTATTTCTTTCCCATACATAGATTTAGAGGAAAATGAATGATTTTGTGGTAGATAACTTTGATGTCACATCATATCCCATAGTGATGGAAATCAATCCCACATGTAGTTATATTTGGGTTTCTCTTAGAGATCCATCTCATATGAGAATAACCTGACATTGATGTTGAAATGTATAGTCCGACCATACACTGAAGACTTCTTCATTTATAAAGATATCTTTTATGTGGAAAATCATCCACCTAAAATGGGTAACCATCTTCTATTTAGATTAATGTAATATGGACTTTCAACTCACATTTAACATCATATTGAAGGGATAATGAAAATATATATTAATTTCATATGGTATGGAAATATTGTTTTCATGGGTTTGATCCACATGCGAAGTGTGAGGACCTTATCTCTTTTCCTAGTTAATAATGTTAAATCAATGAGAAATTGTGGGGGGGGGGGGGAGGGGGTTGAAATTATGATTCGAAAAGGGGGAAACTTATGATATATATATTTTTTAATATGAAATTCTTGGTCTAGAGTACAAGATATCGACATCTCTATATATCCTAATGGAATTGAGAATAAATTCACCCATAGTTTCCTAAATATAATGTCCCTGTATTAATCTGGCTTATATACAATGCTATGTAATTTTCTTTTACAAGGATCCATATCTCATGTTACTTATGGACACCATAGGGTGTCCTTCTCTAGGAAGATTAATGTATTCTAGGATTGACCATGCATGATATTTAGTTTAAAAATCTTACAACTAGGACATTAAAAGTTTGGTTTCATAGAAAACCAACTACTGGGTCTAAGATAGGGATTGTAGACATCACTACATATCCCATGAAGTTGGGAATCAAGCCACACATACTTTATACAATGATATCATCTCTATATTAATTGGATTAAAATATTATAGGAATTATTTGTTGATGAAAGGTGTAGCTGGGCCTTAAAATTAAGTCACACATAGTCATTATATAGAAAGATGATCAATAGGTATGGCTTATATGTAGAGAGGGGGAATGTGTGTTAAGTGCCTACGTGAACTGTTTCATTATATTAAACTAAGAGTTCCATTTATAGATCATTATCATTTATAAGGGATGGGAAATATGTTATTCTATCACGACACAGGGGTTGAACCTATAGTTATATCATGGATTTATTCATATGGGTTATACCACATAACCTCACATGGACCTAGATCTTATGTAGAAAACATGACCTATAGGATGGACCACTCAATATAGTTTAAGGTCTTGCAGGGTGGAACTGATGTTGTATTGTTTAACGACATGTGACAATGTCATCATCATACAATTTGACATCATGTGACCTATATGTGGGTGATATATAGTTTAATGTATTGATGATATGAATTCCAATATATCTAGTTTAAACTAATTTCAATAGGACTAGATTTCACAAAAAGTAATTAAGAAAATTATTTCATTAGAGACTTACATTGGTGGGGTGATGTGTTCCAGTCCCTAATAGATAATTAGTATGAACGATTGGAATAATAGTTGTATAGAATATAAGGTCCTTCCCACTTAGGTTCTACTTTTTGTGGTTTCTTTCCTCCAATAATTAGATTCATCATAACTAATAATACCTCTCCTTGAAGGAATTACTATAGGTGAACCTTCTTAATGAAGGCTCAAACAATCATATTTTGATGGACTTCTAGTTTTTTTAATGTGTGAAACCTATTTTAATCGATTAATTTTAACTTATTGAGTCACTTATTCATCAATTCAGATTATGAGAGTTGATTTAAGATCAATAATTGATGTGAGGGTAACTGTAATTTTATAGTAATAACTTCTTCTATTTTATAGACACACAGGAATGGGTTTTCATGTGTGGCAGTTTGGTTTGTGGTATGATAGGCCCACAAGGCATGAAATAGTTTATCTAGATAATATTTCTTGTCTTTATCCACTATCATATAGAGTATACCAGAAAATGCCTTAAAGAAATCCTCCAAATAACCATTTAAAACTACATAATAGTAAGATAAAGGGATATAATTGATGTTTTACTCATGATAAAGCCATTTTAACATAGAAGAATAGATGTTGGTTACATTGTCTATTAATATTTTGTGAGGGACACAAAATCTAGTAATGGTGATAGATTTTAGAAATTTGATTATGTTATTTATCCCAAACTTTTAGAGGGATACATCCTTGATCTATTTGCCTAAGAATTCAATAGTTTTAAGGGTGTACATGAATTACGTAACTGTAGCGAGTGACATGATCCAACTATATCCATTACAAATATAGTGAATCATAAGGTGTATTTGGAATTATTCAATGAATATGGTGTTTGATGGAAGAAATTTTCACTAATTTTACTTGAATGATAATTTTTGTGTATTTTAAATTGTCTTTTATTATTTTCTTCAAGAAATAAGTGAGATTTTAATTTTAGGGGCAATTATATTTCCAGAAGGATGGGTGCCACAAAACCCTATATTGGCTTCCACCATTATAAAGGGGATATATCCTATTATACTTCATAAAAGGATGATTTCATTGAATCCTAATCTATATAGGAAATTATTTCCATTGGATCCATAAAAAGTGTAATTTTTTCATAACATCATCAAATATATTCATTTTTGGATTTTTTTTGATCTGAGGGTCATGCTTTTGGGTAATAAATCATGGGGTTTATCCATCCAGTAATGTGAATCGGCTCATCATGCCTTTAGGAAGCACTGATCTAGTTGATATTATCCATTTTTCAATGATGAATGAGAAATATACCCTTATATATTAAATATAAAATATTGCATCATCTTTGTTAGGATCGACCAGAGCTCTATCTATGTTAGCCAAACCATCATCAAGTGAATTTTTTGAATAAGGTGTGTGATAATACATTGAATGAAAATGTAATTCCAAAACAAGTCCACCTATATAACTAATGAAAGGGTTTAACAATTCCTTAGGTGTTTTATATTTTCTATTGGTCTATTTGATCATGAGTTCTGACTCACCATTGATGTTGAGATCAGAAAATTTCAATTATAAGGCCAATTATTGGCTTTTGATGAGGTATTCATATGTTAATTTGTTGTTAGTTCATCCTTTAGATTACAAAAAGGTATATAATATAATTTTCTTTGATGAGGCAACAAAGATGATCCCCGGACTATCTTTATTGAACTTTAGGATTTATATTAGTTTAATAGTCAGTCAGTTAGTGGCTCTGTTAAAATACATCAACCATATTTGGGGGAGTTTCATGACCATAGAAAACATAATTTTCTGGGAGATCAAAGTTAACTAGCATGATTTCTGTGGTAGGATGTGCTATAATGAAATTATCTAGTGACCATATTTTTATTTCATTATCTAAAATGAACTAAATTTAGTGATGTTTCAAGATGATCTCACATCAATCCTAATTCCATGTTAGTGTAACGCCCCGACCCCAGCTACCCAGAGTCGGTGCATTACTTCGTAACATTGGCATGATCACAAAAGATCAAGTCTCGAAAGACCGATTAGTTTAGTAGCCTTGGAAACACTAGATACATTCATAAGTCTTACATTACATCATAAAGTGAAAAACTAATAACAAAGTCTTCATAGTCCACACTCATATCCTCTTCTGACTATCCCTGCAGGTCATTCATAAAATACTTCTTCACATCCTGGAAAATATTAAAACATTGAAAGGGGTGAGCTCAGATGCTCAGTAAGGATAACAATAATGCAGAAGCTTTCATAAATAAACATAAAAATTTAAGGCAATGTATAACTAAATCAAAAGCCTTTTAAACTTGAACATCAACACAATATGGCAAAAGTAAAATGAGATAATGCCATTCACTTCCTCACATGGATATTCTACTGGTCGAATAATCACATGCAATATCAATAACCACTTTCATAATGATGGAATACATAATGCCAGACTATCATAACCACGTAGTCAAGGCCTCGTGCCAAGACCACAAATAAGATTTTGTCAAGGCCTCGTGCCAAGACACTAGTTTGTCTAATGAGACCTGCCGATGCATCGAGGAGCTATAGCGGGCTCCACCCGTCACTTATTAAGTCCAATGCATTCCTCATATGAATAGGTTTAAACATATCATAAACCATAACATAATCATATCATATAAAACATGCATAAAGGAAACATAACATTTCCACATTTCAATCACAAGATATAAATACAACACATTGATATAATAAAAATGCTTTCAAAACCATTTTCAATACCAAAATAAAAGAAAGTTAAAACTTTGTATTTATTTTTCATTAAAAAAAATGATGGCTTGTAGAGGAAGCCGAATCTCCAATAATGGTCATGGCGGCGGAGAAGTCGTTGTCGCCACATAAGTACGGAAAGAAAACATTCCCTTTTTTTTAGAAAAACGCTTCGTATAAAAAAAGATTCCTTTTGAATAAATGTAAAAGTCAAAAGGGTTTATACACCGTATAAAATAAAGTTGTGTATAAAACCAAATATGCCTCAATGAAAGGGGATTGAGACGAAGACCCTTACAAAGATCATTTTTTTAAAATAAAGTAGATATATTATGTGTATTCACTATAAGTACACATAAATAAAGTACACATACAAGATAGTACATAATAATATCATGACATAATTTGAAAGTAGAAGATTAACCCAAAGAATAGAAATTGGGTTAAGAAGTTCCCTTACCTCGTGTCTGACTTGACTCAACCGTTCTTTAACCTCCTGAATAATAAACTAGAGTTAATATATACCTTATTAAGAACCATTTTTAATTTCATTATCCTTTTTATATCACTTATTACAATGTTATGAACATTATGTAATTATTTAAGTTAATAACTATCGTTTTGTCGATCCTTGGTAACTTGAGTCAACAATAAACTTCTTATAATTACAAGTTGTTCATGTGGTAGAATATCCATTATATCCAGAATTATATTCATGATTTATATGTCATATATATCTTATATATCCAGTATATACATTTATTTATAATATTACGTAACATTTAGAGGTAAGAAATGAAATGCACCGTTCATGGAGACGGTAAGCCGTACGTACGCATGAACGCTACTTTCATTTCTATTTCGTATTTAATGTAATGAAATCATAATTATATAAAGGTATAATATAGTTCCAGTATAATATCATATATAATATCATTTACTCCATCCTTTATAAATCCCACATATGGCATTAACGATTCACATCACTTTGAGGGGGCGGTAGTCCGCACTTCCTAAAATGAAATTATCGCGTTTTACCCATAATGGAAATCATAAAGTATGCCATAAATGAGAAATACAGAAGAATAAGTAAAACATAAACATAATATATATCATATATAAAAATAGTGACATCTTAATGGCCACATTTGAAGGTGTTATATGAGTGTTGAACAATCATCATTTCGTGAGGCAGAAATTCGCCATCCACAGAAACCGTATGTTCTTTAACCATTAGATGTAGGTGTGTGTAAGTGTAGCTCAAATACTTCTTATAAAAACATCTTAGTATATTGAGGATACTGGTGTTGTTACAAAAGAAATGAATAAAAAGAGTTTAGGGGGTTGGAGAAGAAAAATAAAACAAAACAACATTAGAGAAGACATTACCTCAAAATCGGGTAACTCTTTTTGATTTGAGCCAAAGGCTTCCTTGAGAAGAGTTCTTCCCAAAGTGAGGCTTCTAGGAGTAAGAGGGGGATTTTGGGAGAGTATTTGGGCAGAGGTTGTCCGAGCCAAATGGCTTTAATGTTTGAATAAGGTGGGAGAGGTGGGGGCCTTTTATAAGTGGAGAGGAGGGGCTCTTTTGGAAAGATTGAAATGTTACATTATTACACAATGCTTTTCGGATTCTAAAGGTCCCAAACTTATATAATTCGAGGCTAACGTGATAAGGGTTCTAAATCCACTCATCCAATTGGTTTTGGCCATGTGTAGGTTTTATATTTTTCATTATCTTTCCATTTTATTTAAATCATCAAATAATGATGTCATCGCTGCATCATTATTATGTCATACATAATTTAATTTATTTAATGTCTAAAAATTATAAAAAAAATACTATTAAGTAGGAAATCTTTTTAGCTTTCCAATTACTATTTATAATCAAACTTTGGACTTGTATAACTCCACTCAAAAATTAGTTTAGTAAAACAATTTATGTTAGTGTCATTTTCACTTTAACATTAAATAAAAATATATTAATGTCATTTTCCAACTAAAGTGGCTCCATGGGGTCCCCAATTTGGCCCATGGATTGTCTTGGTCGGCCATGACTCACCCAATAGGTGTAGGACAAGTGTCATGGTGTTTTCACATTCTTATAATACCATTTTTACCTTAAACTACACTAATTACCTCTAATCGCGATTAATGAAAAAAAGTTACTATTCACCAAAAAATTATTTTAATCTCATTGAACCACATTTTACTTCTTAATGACAACCATGTATGTCGGATTTTCAAAATTCAATACACATTAGTGGTAAACTTTCATTTAACTGAAAAATCAGTTTGCTTGATTACCACTTAGTGGTTTCACTATTCATCAAAAATTGAAGTTTTTCAGAAAATTACCAAAAATTCACCCTAAGCTATATTTGATATTCCGAATTCAAAAATGAAGTCCATTTTACAAAATTCAAAACATATAAGTCAAATTAATTAATTTAATAATTAATTCCCTCTGTCATGACAAATAGCGTGTTTTTGTGAAATAATAAGTATCAAAAGATTGACACTAGTTTAAGTCTGATTTCAAAGTAAAATTAATTCCAACGACCACTATTGGATTTAATGGTAAAAATATTTTCTAATTTCACTTTAAAACCAATTCAAAAGGTAATCTAATCATATAAATAAATTATATTAAAAAGAGGTTTTGAATTAAAATACAACATATTACACTATTCATAAAAAAATGAACTTTATCAGAAAGGTACCAAAAATTTACACAAAGTAAATTTTGATGTCCCGATTCTAAAGAAGAGTTATATTTGGTCCAAAATAAAGTATAAGAGTGATCAAAACTATATTTAATGACGGTTCACCATTAAAAGGTGATAAGTGAACCTTTAGTGAAAATTAGAGTATATATGCCCTAAAATTGAACTCTTTCCGTATTTTAAGCCTTTATCTTTTATTGGGTAAATTTAAAAACATTTAAAAACATATCTAATAATATTTTAGTTAATTCTATCCATTCCCGCCAATACAACGGCTACTTGTTAACTAACATTTAAAATAATATTATTTTACTACTAGTGTGCTACGTAAGTTTCAAAGAAACTCATCGTTGCGTATCGGGTACGCTATCGAACATAGAAACCCCTTTAAAATAAAATTAATATTTAATTCGTAAATATTAATAAATATGAAAATTCTTTATTCTTTATTTACCTGGGATGTTACATTCTCCCCTGCTTCAATAAATTGCGTTCTCGCAATTTGAAATTTTTCTTGGAAAATAAAAGGTTGAAAATAGAAAATACCTTTGTGGAAAACCCACATCGGAAATAAGGTTTATAGAATTTAGTCTTAATAAGAGGGAAAGGGAAATGAAAAAGTCACCACCCAATTATGATCTCGATTAGGAGAACATTGGTGGCAATTAGAGACATATAATTGGAGGAAAAACGTAAATATTTATAGGGAGTGGTTGAGGTCATCAATCACAATCAACTGTCAAATTGAGGGCCTCAAAGCCTTCAATCTATGTTGATTTAAAATATCATCAGTTCAACAAGACATAAGGTATTAGGATAACCCATTTTTTGTTTTAATATCCCTTTACTAATGTTTAAGAATTAATTTATTCATTGAATAAGAGATAGGTATATATATATTTATGCTTGACAATTAGAGTTTCAACCTTCAACTCATCTTTCACTCAAAAAGATAATAGAACTCAAAAATATTATACTTATCCTAATTTTATAATGTTCCAAATATTAACACATACCATTTATATTAGTAAAACTATTTTGTAATAACCAGGGACTTCCTGTAGGCTAGTGGTAGGAAATAAAGGCTTGTCTCACTATGGTTGTGGGTTCGATTCCTGCAGCTTTGTCCGACACGACGGGTTATTCCCCACCCTGCAGGTTGTCCTTTTCCTAAAACTATAGTACTATAATATTCCAAAAAATAATCTTCAGAAATTCTTTATCCTTAAACAATACTATCCATGGTTCAACTTAATCCATTCCATCCTTAATAGTTATCCAAAATACCTCCGTCCAGACTTTCTCTAAAAGGTCTCTAAATTCCAAAATCAATTGTAACATCAGATTCCCCAAACAAATTAAAGTTTCTCTTTTGTCACATACTAAAAATATGATTACCTTCATCATATTAAAACCTTACTGAAATCAAAAAGTACTGCAGTACAATCTTTAAATATATCACATTATTCTTATAACCAGAATATAATCCTTGAGTCCAAAAGCACCAATACATTAATTATTCTGCTTCAATTGTAGTCACAGCATAAGATTGGCTTTGATCCCTTGGCCTTTTCTGAGGTAAGTTTCCCTGACGCTTAGGACATTCATTTGCATAATGCCCTGTTTCCCTACAATTATAGCATTCAACTTTGACAACCTCTTTCTTTCCCTTGCAATCACGAGCCTGGTGACCCTTTTCTCCACATTTATAACAAACTCCCATTCCTTTTAGGCAAGTACCAGGGTGATTCTTCCCACAATTATCACATAATGGAAAATACTTCTTTCCCTTTTTCCCTTTATCTGTCTCTTGTTCCACCGTTCTCTTCTTCTCTTGCTTTACTTTGTTGTCATAAGACTTAGAGAATTCATTTTCTGTCTTGATAGCACACGAGACAATATCATCGTATGATGAGAAGGATTGTGATACTAAAGCTCGACGGAGAAATGGTTTTAACCCATCAAAGAAACGATCAATCTTACCTCTTGGGTTACGTATATAATCCGCAGCATACCTCGCTAACCTTGTAAAGTTGGCCTCATACTTTGCGACATTCTCATCCTCCTTTTGTCTCAGACTCAAAAATTGTCTTTCTATATCTGCTCTATGGTCTCGAGGAAAGTATTTTTCTAAGAACAGCTCTTTGAACTCCCTCCATTCCATATTCGAAACGTCATCATCTTCCTTTGTGTTTTGAATCAGCAACCACCACTGATCGGCATCTCCAGTGAGGCGGTAAACTGCCATGACAACCTTCTCCCTTTCACTACTCCCCAAGGCATGGAATATTTTCTCTAAGGAATTTATCCATTGCTCAGCTACTATAGGATTTATACTCCCATTAAAGGTTGGTGGTTGTTGCCTCATGAAACGGTCTAGCATTGATCCTCCACGTTGCGGATCAGGGTGCTCCATACGAGTAAGGTTATTATTCATAACCTGAGTGAGTTGTCCCAGTATGGTAATAAGTTGATCGGCACCAGTTGTATCTCCAGATCCACAATAATTATCTTGAGTAGGAGGGAAATCCCTACACGGAGTTCGTGCATTGATACGGTTTCCATTCCTTCCACTAGGCGCCATTTCTAAACAATGGCATAAACTAGATTAGTTCATGAATCAAAATACATAATTCCATACTTGTAAAACACTTAACATAAATTGAACTATTTATGGATATAATCCATAATCATAAAAAGAAATGTTTCCTTTGAGGAAGTATATACTCATAACCCTTCATAGTGGTTTGTAAAGAAAATGAGAATTATCCTAAGCATATCCCTCGGGAGTGTCGTAACCAAGAGTACAGCAAGGCCCGTTGTCGTGCACCAGTTCCCGTTCGAGTCTAGCTCAAAGCGGTGTTTTCGGGTTTTACCCCTAGGTACATCTGTGCCAGAGCCGCCTCTACCTGCTCGTATCCAGACAGGGATGTATTGCTCGGAAAACTCACAAAATCTCTACAATAACAAAATTCTAGGAAGTTCTTCTATACTAATCCTCAAAGTCTATCTTTGGGCTATGTGCTCTAATCAGAGTTTATCTAAATCTATCTTCCAAGGTTAGTACTAAACTGCCTCTGATACCAACTGTAACGCCCCGACCCCAGCTACCCAGAGTCGGTGCATTACTTCGTAACATTGGCATGATCACAAAAGATCAAGTCTCGAAAAACCGATTAGTTTAGTAGCCTTGGAAACACTAGATACATTCATAAGTCTTACATTACATCATAAAGTGAAAAACTAATAACAAAGTCTTCATAGTCCACACTCATATCCTCTTCTGACTATCCCTGCAGGTCATTCATAAAATAATTCTTCATATCCTGGAAAATATTAAAACATTGAAAGGGGTGAGCTCAGATGCTCAGTAAGGATAACAATAATGCGGAAGCTTTCATAAATAAACATAAAAATTTAAGGCAATGTATAACTAAATCAAAAGCCCTTTAAACTTGAACATAAACATAATATGGCAAAAGTAAAATGAGATAATGCCATTCACTTCCTCACATGGATATTCTACTGGTCGAATAATCACATGCAATATCAATAACCACTTTCATAATGATGGAATGCATAATGCCAGACTATCATAACCACGTAGTCAAGGCCCCGTGCCAAGACCACAAATAAGATTTTGTCAAGGCCTCGTGCCAAGACACTAGTTTGTCTCATGAGACCTGCCGATGCATCGAGGAGCTATAGCGGGCTCCACCCGTCACTTATTAAGTCCAATGCATTCCTCATATGAATAGGTTTAAACATATCATAAACCATAACATAATCATATCATATAAAACATGCATAAAGGAAACATAACATTTCCAAATTTCAATCACAAGATATAAATACAACACATTGATATAATAAAAATGCTTTCAAAACCATTTTCAATACCAAAATAAAAGAAAGTTAAAACTTTGTATTTATTTTTCATTAAAAAAATGATGGCTTGTAGAGGAAGCCGAATCTCCAATAATGGTCACGGCGGCGGAGAAGTCGTTGTCGCCGCATAAGTACGGAAAGAAAACATTCCCTTTTTTTAGCAAAATGCTTCGTATAAAAAAAGATTCCTTTTGAATAAATGTAAAAGTCAAAAGGGTTTATACACCGTATAAAATAAAGTTGTGTATAAAACCAAATATGCCTCAATGAAAGGGGATTGAGACGAAGACCCTTACAAAGATCATTTTTTTAAAATAAAGTAGATATATTATGTGTATTCACTATAAGTACACATAAATAAAGTACACATACAAGATAGTACATAATAATATCATGACATAATTTGAAAGTAGGAGATTAACCCAAAGAATAGAAATTAGGTTAAGAAGTTCCCTTACCTCGTGTCTGACTTGACTCAACCGTTCTTTAACCTCCTGAATAATAAACTAGAGTTAATATATACCTTATTAAGAACCATTTTTAATTTCATTATCCTTTTTATATCACTTATTTCAATGTTATGAACATTATGTAATTATTTAAGTTAATAACTGTCGTTTTGTCGATCCTTGGTAACTTGAGTCAACAATAAACTTCTTATAATTACAAGTTGTTCATGTGGTAGAATATCCATTATATCCAGAATTATATTCATGATTTAGATTTCATATATATCTTATATATCCAGTATATACATTCATTTATTATATTACGTAACATTTAGAGGTAAGAAATGAAATGCACCGTTCATGGAGACGGTAAGCCGTACGTACGCATGAACGCTACTTTCATTTCTATTTCGTATTTAATGTAATGAAATCATAATAATATAAAGGTATAATATAGTTCCAGTATAATATCATATATAATATTATTTACTCCATCCTTTATACATTCCACATATGGCATTAACGATTCACATCACTTTGAGGGGGCGGTAGTCCGCACTTCCTAAAATGAAATTATCGCGTTTTACCCATAATGGAAATCATAAAGTATTCCATAAATGAGAAATAAAGAAGCATAAGTAAAACATAAACATAATATATATCATATATAAAAATAGTGACATCTTAATGGCCACCTTTTAAGGTGTTATATGAGTGTTGAACAATCATCGTTTCGTGAGGTAGAAATTCGCCATCCACAGAAACCGTATGTTCTTTTACCATTAGATGTAGGTGTGTGTAAGTGTAGCTCGAATACTTCTTATAAAAACATCATAGTATATTGAGGATACTGGTGTTGTTACAAAAGAAATGAATAAAAAGAGTTTAGGGGGTTGGAGAAGAAAAATAAAACAAAACAACATTAGAGAAGACATTACCTCAAAATCGGGTAACTCTTTTTGATTTGAGCCAAAGGCTTCCTTGAGAAGCGTTCTTCCCAAAGTGAGGCTTCTAGGAGTAAGAGGGGGATGTTGGGAGAGTATTTGGGCAGAGGTTGTCCGAGCCAAATGGCTTGAATGTGTGAATAAGGTGGGAGAGGTGGGGGCCTTTTATAAGTGGAGAGGAGGGGCTCTTTTAGAAAGATTGAAATGTTACATTATTACACAATGCTTTTCGGATTCTAAAGGTCCCACACTTATATAATTCAAGGCTAAGGTGATAAGGGTTCGAAATACACTCATCCAATTGGTTTTTTCCATGTGTAGGTTTTATATTTTTCATTATCTTTCCATTTTATTTAAATCATCAAATAATGATGTCATCGCTGCATCATTATTATGTCATATATAATTTAATTTATTTAATGTCTAAAAATTATAAAAAAAATACTATGATGTAGGAAATCTTTTTATCTTTCCAATTACTATTTATAAATAAAATTTGGACTTGTATAACCCCACTCAAAAATTATTTCAGTAAAACAATTTATGTTAGTGTCATTTTCACTTTAACATTAAATAAAAATATATGAATGTCATTTTCCAACTAAAGTGGCTCCATGGGGTCCCCAATTTGGCCCATGGCTTGTCGTGGTCGGCCATGACTCACCCAATAGGTTTATGACAAGTTTCATGGTGTTTTCATATTCTTATAATACCATTTTTACCTTAAACTACACTAATTACCTCTAATCGCGATTAATGAAAAAAAGTTACTATTCACCAAAAAATTATTTTAATCTCATTGAACCACATTTTACTTCTTAATGACAACCATGTATGTCGGATTTTCAAAATTCAATACACATTAGTGGTAAACTTTCATTTAACTGAAAAATCAGTTTGCTTGATTACCACTTAGTGGTTTCACTATTCATCAAAAATTGAAGTTTTTCAGAAAATTACCAAAAATTCACCCTAAGCTATATTTGATATTTCGAATTCAAAAATGAAGTCCATTTTACAAAATTCAAAACATATAAGTCAAATTAATTAATTTAATAATTAATTCCCGCTGTCATGACAAATAGCGTGTTTTTGTGAAACAATAAGTATCAAAAGATTGACACTAGTTTAAGTCCGATTTCAAAGTAAAATTAATTCCAACGACCACTATTGGATTTAATGGTAAAAATATTTTCTAATTTCACTTTAAAAACAATTAAAAAGGTAATCTAATCATATAAATAAATTATATTAAAAAGAGGTTTTGAATTAAAATACAACATATTACACTATTCATAAAAAAATGAACTTTATCAGAAAGGTACCAAAAATTTACACAAAGTAAATTTTGATGTCCCGATTCTAAAGAAGAGTTATATTTGGTCCAAAATAAATTATAAGAGTGATCAAAACTATATTTAATGACGGTTCACCATTAAAAGGTGATAAGTGAACCTTTAGTGAAAATTAGAGTATATATGCCCTAAAATTGAACTCTTTCCGTATTTTAAGCCTTTATCTTTTATTGGGTAAATTTAAAAACATTTAAAAACATATCTAATCATATTTTAGTTAATTCTATCCATTCCCGCCAATACAACGGCTACTTGTTAACTAACATTTAAAATAATATTATTTTACTACTAGTGTGCTACGTAAGTTTCAAAGAAACTCATCGTTGCGTATCTGGTACGCTATCGAACATAGCAACCCCTTTAAAATAAAATTAATATTTAATTCGTAAATATTAATAAATATGAAAATTCTTTATTCTTTATTTACCTGGGATGTTACAGTTAGAATGGGTTAGTTGAGGATATATATAAGAGTATCCAAAAAAGAGACTAAATGGGAATCTTGATTGTAAAATTAATGTTGTATTTTTTACCATAAAAATGAGGGAAAATAAGTTCTTATGTATTTCAAAATATCATGTCTCAATGTCTACCATTGTTCTAATAAGATTGTAGAGACAAATTTCATTCCCATTGTAATTTTTCTATGCAATAAGGGCACTAAATGATTATTCCATGGAGACCAAATATACAATGATTGGATTTCCTTATACTTGTAGAATCATCACCAATGTATGAATAATATATTACTTAATAGTCTTTAAGAATTCTTAGAGTTACTCATCCCATCAATTAATGACTCTTTTCATTATCATTTTGGTGCAGGGGAGGTATTTTCTAGCTGTATTGGCTATGAAATGCCTAATGTATATGAAGAGTCAATGGATTACTCTAAAAAAATAATGGTTTAGAGGACATGACATGTAAATAATAACCCTTTTTATCTCAAATTAATCATTTATTCCCAAGTAAAATTATAAAAGGAAATTTAATTTCTTGGATGTTACCCCGGAACAACACATTAAAGGGTTCATCTTCAAGATCTGATTTTACAATTTGTTGAATATTTTTTGGAGGTTAGTGATATGATCACAAAATTTTTAATACATAAATACCAATTCCATGATATATAATTCTTTGATTCTTCCATAAAAGGGTTTGATGATATAGTTCATAGTCAGTTCATAGATGGTACAATAATTCATCAAATTGAAAGGTCAATGCTTGGAAAACAATAACCCTTATGATTATTTATGAAGTGATGGCCTCTTTATCTTTTAGGTCTAAAAGGAAATAGTTATAACCTAAACTTACATCCATAAAGTAAAGGTCTTGAAAGCCTACTATTTCATCATTTTGGAGTTACATAATCGGAATTAGGAATCTCCCTTTGGTTAGTTTCGATTGTGATCCCCAAAATTAAAGCAGAATAAGATTTTCGCATTCTATTTCTTAATATAGATGGTAGTGTAAATATATTTGGGGTATTTCACCTATCATATAATATTGGATTTAATGAGATTATCAACTTCATATTCGACTATTGAGGAATGTGAGTGGTTTATTCTCCTTAAATATTGTTTAAAACCTCGATGGTATCATGGTAGGACCCTATGGTGGGTATCTACATTAGGGTTTAAACTTGTAATTTTTATGAAATTTTATCTAAAAAAACAACTATTCTACTTAAGTAATTACATATAAATCTCTTTCTCTACCATATTTATTATAGTGAAGAGAAATATGAGCCATGGGTTTTATTCTATTCCCATATTTACCTTCCTAAGATCACTGATAGTCATAGATATTCCTTACCCAAATACTTATGGATTATGGTGGAAAATGCGGGAGAATAATTATCCCTAATGGGATATGATGTTATTCTTCCTGGCCTTTAGATTTTCAAGGAATGGGTATTATTAATAGGAATGTTCTGTAAGTGTTCACTTTATTCATTGCTTCTATTGGGGATTGAAAGTGTAATGACATATCGGGTTTGAAGGGAAATTGTACATGAAATCTCGTTATCATCTAATATTGTAAGGTATTTTTTGAATAAGCGCAGTGATGAAAGTGTTGTGTTATCATCTGGGGTATTTACCTCTTTGGGTAAAAATTAAACAATATATTCTTGATCTTGTGGAGCCTCTGTTAGGTTGTTGGGAAATAATACTCATGGTTGTGAATGACTAAGTGTCTTATAGGGGTGGTCCCTAAACCATTGGGAGTAGAAAATTACATTTTATCCATTGTTATATATTTTATTAATTCTCCCTATCTAACATCAGTATTCTGATATTCAAAAGATTCAAAATGGGAACTATCAAAAAAAATTATGTCAAAATTTCTTTTGATAGGGAACTATAAGAATTGATGGAATTTTTACGTAATAATAGTGTGTCTATGGAGCTAATCTATCACATGAAGAACATTGTAAAATCTATCTAACTAGATTTTCCTAAACATGAAATTATACATTAGATCCCCAAATAAGGCCTTGAACATTATATTCTTGATGGTATTTTGGTCGCACTTGTCATTCCTAGGAATGGCCATGTTCGAAGGAAAAAATAATCCCCACTATATTCTAAAATTATAAGGGTTTATCCCAAGATAAAATTGACAATAGAAATATTATCAATTATAGAACATCAAATTTTGACCTCATAGAGGTCTCCTAATACATACAAGGATCTGATATGCCTTGAAATGGATTCATCCCAATCATTCTTTGTCAATGATATAGTGGAATGACATTATCCCAATGTATATTATGTGTTATAGAATTTTTCTATGGATACTTCTTTATCAAATTTATGGGGGATTTGAATGGAATAAAAAATAACCTCGTTGAGTTCTTTGGAATGATTGAGTGAATCCAAGATTGAGAGCTTCACTGGACCAACTGCCAATTGATTCAAAATGTCACATTTTTACACCAGAGGTCAAACATTATAAGAATGTGGTTATCTCTTTTCTATGTGCCTCAGGGGTGAAATAAAATTATGTATATGGATCTATTTCTTATATTAATGTTTAGGGAATTATTATCTCTAGTTTAATGGGTTAATCTAGTTTTTCCACACATTTGGGATAATCATGTAGTTTCATAGATGTTAAATGATCTTATATAATAATAATATCGTTTGGATGAATCTTAGGGTTCCCCAAGGTGTCTCCATGTCATTTAATCACTCATTAAAGTAATTTATCATAGTTTTCATATTCATATATAGATTTGGCGGGGATGCGACTGGGTTATTAGGTTAATCCATGACTACACCTCCCCCGATTTTCTCATATTTTCTAACCTCATCCTCTAGCTCCACAACCATGTACTAGGAACTCAATTTCATATGTATATTCTTAATTAAGAAAGGGGTATTCTAAGTGAATGATTTTTATAGAGTTTAAAATAATTCCACTATTTCATGAGGGTTCAATTCAGATGTGTGGTGGTGGAATTTTGTATTATGAGGGTAAGAAATATAAAAGAGTTATAGATAACATTGGGGCTCGGTGAGGCTCATAATCGAATGAACTATTCTATTTCTAATTATTTTATATCCATATTGGGGATGAGTTAGATAGTTTATATTTGGATGAAGTAAGATGTTATAGAGAAATGAATTGTTGAGGATGTTGTTCTCTGAGAACGGTGTGGTCCTAGTCGATAGTCTTTTGGGTCACATAGTCCTCAAACATTCACTCATTCCTAGTTATATATTATTTCCAATTATAATAATCCTTTTATTAATCTGTGGTTACATGGACACTTATGATTGAAATTTTCCTATTATCACATACCTAGAGTCAACCACGACCTGGAGTATTACTTTGAAGATGAAGCATTCTTGTATGGTTTGACCCAAGATCCAATGATAAGGGTGATATTCATAATGATTTCTTAGGATTACCTCATATGGTTTCTTAGTATAATAAAGATTAATTTGATTATTCTATATATATATGATTTAGTATTGAGAAACTAGATCATTTTGGAAGATATATGTTTTTTTCTCGATCATAAAAACATTGGTGGACTTGATCTCTCCTTGAAAATAGACAAGGGTGGTTATGTTATTATAATATATCAATATATGTTATTCTGAAAAAAGGAGCCTAAATGGATTCTCTTGTAGGAATTTTCACTGCTTTATTTTTTACCAAGATTTTTTCTTACATGGCATTCATTTTAAATGGAACTATCATCCTATGATGATATTTATCCCTGGTTCATCGAATGGAATATTTTATGTATTGGGTCATATCTGGGAACTACGATAATTTTCTTATATATTTCATCAAGATCAATGGTTTCTAGAGCTCATATTTTTAGTTTTCTACATAGATTTTCAACTACTGTTCCCATGTAACTGGAAACATGAGTGAAAACATTATGCCATTATATCTTGGTAAAATTTTAGAGACTCTATAATTTTTACATTTTTCTCATTTTGTGAGGTCAATGATTATTTTCATCCTTATCATGCATATGAATTTATAAAATAATTCATGATGAATGTATTCCTAGCCTACAATGGACCCTATTGGAAGGATTCTATGATAGATGATGGATGAACCCATCGTAGTCTGCAAAAAATATTTCATTTTAATTTCCCCATTTTTGTCTCAAGGGACCATAATGGGGTCACATTGGGATAGATATGCATGAGATAAAACTCTAATTCTCTCATTCAATCTGGGTTTGAGATGATAGGATTCAAAAAATAGGGCATGGGTTGAGTGTTGTCTACCCATTCAGGGTATAACTTATTCTCAGGCTGCACTAGGACACATATACCTTCCATAACTTCTAATCAAGAAGTAATGGACTTAATGGAATTGATAATCATTAGGGAAAGTAATATATAAGACACCACTTGAGTGAGAGGATAAATAAAGACGGGATGTGGTCACACTATACCCATTGGATGCAAAGTTTCAATTTTTGTTTGGTATGAATGACTATCCAGACATAAGGAAGGTAGTTTCCATGATGGGGGAAAATATTAGTCTTCCTTAATTATAATATTCATGTAAAATGACTCTCTATATCAAGAGATAAATTTAGGTTTAGGCTACATTCATATATGAAAAGAAGTTAAATCATGATGGGTGGTGGGAGGGAAACATTCTACCACTTGAAGGTGGTGTATAGTGGGAATATTTCCCCTAAGGAATTAGTCATTGATTCACTAGAGATTAGATCTATCCACATTTTTTGATTTTTGTTTCTCTCCTACAGAAGGAATTTATAGATTCCATGGTGGCATGTGTGCTGTATCCCTAACCTTTTGACCTTTTTCCAAGAGGAATTTAATTATGGGGGTGGTAGATAATTGTAAATTTCTTCCATTTTCTCAATTATCCTATGATTTTATGTGCATTAAAACTTGATCTATGGATCACTATTACCCACCTCTCAGGTTATATCATCCTCACTGCATTCCATGACATCAGTTTCCTGAACTAAATCATTAAATAGAATGATGATGAAATTTTTTATTTAGAAATATCGACTGGAATAGATAATTTCATTATTTTCCATTTTGTGGATAGATTCCACAGTTCTTTTATTTCCTATTCCCCCCTCGGGAGTTAGATCAATGTATCTTCCTTAATCCATCTTCTTAGTAGGATGTTTTGTCTTATAACACCTATGAGGTTTGATCTCCCTTTTTTGTTGTTCCCCTACTTTTGGTCTTGAAATAGTGATGTTGAGGGATTATGTAATTTCACTTTCCATATGATCCCCAAATGAAATGGGCGTGTTGTGTGGTGGTAGGGAAAATTTGGGTGCCAACTATGGGTATCCATGAACTATTCTAGGGAAAACCAACCTCCATGGGGGAATGGTAATAATACCCCATACCTGAGTGTTGGGGATTATATGAGACCATTAATTAGAGTTTGAAAATATAATAAGGATTGGATTATTCATGAATTGGTGGTCTGGGTAAAAAATTAATCCATCCCTATCGGCATGGGTTGATCTGTAGTCACTGTTAATTCCCACTAAACCTACAAGAGATTTAATGATCTATGGGGAGGAGACAATGGAAAAAATTCACCAATACATGTTTGATGGGGTTACTCTTCATTGGATTCTTTTATTGATATAATTATAGTTTTTTATTTAATGAATTTATTACTCTATAATAAACTAGATGTAGTGCCTACTCAGATCATAAATTACTTGATATAGGGTGTTGTTTCACAGCCCGATGTTTTGGATTCTTCATTTAATGTGTGTTCCAAGCTTATTGAAAGTCTTGGATTGTGATTCCTCAATTGGAATTATCTATCTATTCATAGTTCATTTATTTTTTATATTTAAGAATACTTTGTTAGATTGAACAATTAATGATTGCATTGTTCTATCTTTCAACCTGTCCTAGGACAATGTCATTACAAAATGCTGTCTCCTGGGAACTTTTCTAAGTAGGGAATAAGGTGTATTGAAATTAATTGTATTATCTGATACCCAAATGAATAAATCCATTGGGTGTTGAACAATTCTTTTCCTAGGGACCTCTAGGCTATAGAGTTAATCACATTGATGGTCCACACATAGCTTTTCCAACCATAGGTCCCAAGACACAAATAATGTAGATTGGTAAAATATGGGAGCATTGAATGTTCAAGTCATGGATATGATTTTAAAATTTGTGAAAAAGGTATGTTCTTAGACTTTAGCTGATGAAAGGTCACCCATAGGTTCTGGGATAGGTAAGGGTGGAACCCTTCATTTAACTCATCTAGGGTGTCATATTTGGATATATCAATGAGAAATAAAATTGTTTGGGGATTGTTCCTAACTAACTCATTCTAGATATCCATACCAACTAGTTACAAATTAGAAACATATTCCTCCACCTAGTCAGACCATAGAGGTTAATTTTATGTTTCTCCTACTGAACATAGTGAGGAGTTTTGTGGAAATACGAAGTACCATATACAGTTGATCTTAATGTTTTGAGTACCTTTAAATATGAAGGTTTCACAAAAAGGGAAAGATATACTTATCTATATGAGATATCACGATGGGGAGGTTATTTATATTGGATGTTAGGGGTAAGTTCCCTTTATTAAATCTCTATACTATCATGAGAAGGACTATCATGGTAGTTATCACCTTTAACATCTAATTAAAAGTAAATGGATCATTTATATGATTTACATATGTGCTGTGTGACCTCAAGGATGCTGAAATTGAGTAGTGTAGGAATATGAACCTCACAATACATTGTATTTGGAATATACTAACATTAAATATTGGGTTGAGCCAAAGAATTAGATTGTTGTGTGGCATCTAAAAAAATATAGTATAGGTTGTTTACTATTTCTAGAATATCAATCCATTTTTGAAATGTTTCTAGAGTATTCCTTCAATCATATATATTGTGAGTAGAAATGTGATCCTTAATTTGTATGGATTCTAGAATATATTGGAAAAACCTGGATGAAGTCTAAATATGTGATCGATTTAGGTATTCATCAGTCACTAGAATATGTTGACTGAACATTAGGATGGGATTAGGGATATGAGTATTCTAATATATGGATTCTTAATGATACATGTGTTGTTATTGATTATAGGTAGTATAAAAATTCACCTAACTCCTATCATTTGATAGAATATTATAGATAGATTTTGGATTTTTGGAAAGAATAGGGGCCTTCCCTGAGGTGATTGCTGGAATATGATTATGATCTTCAATTGGATATAGAGTCACATCTTGATCCTAGTTTTCTTTTAGAATATTTCACTGACCTTATTTGATAGTAATATATTCCTATCCTAAGGTGACTATCAATTTTAGATGTTAAATCTTTGTATGAATGGGGATGTGGGCCTTGTTTGGTGCCTTATACATTACTGAGAACAATCAAAAAACGTCCTAGATGGGATAAATAGTATAGGGTTTATCTGATATAGCTATCATGCCATGCTGGTCATACAGATATAATGGTATACCTATTAGGATAAGAGTATGTGCCTATAGTATATTGATTTAAATAATATTTCTACAAATATCATTTGTTTCTACTAGAATGTATTGTTACTTGATAATGGTATTAGATAAAATATAGTCCAGAATGTTCTCTGTCACCCTAATATACTGAATGATGTCTTCCATTTATGTGTAAGTATATGAATGCTCTTTTACTCATTTCTCCATCAGAATATGTCAATGTTCTTCATGTGGTGGGGTGGGGATATACATATTTCCCTTTTTTCTACGGAGATATGTTGTAAAGAATGATATGAGTGAGTTCTTATATGATATTTCTAATTTTTTTATTCTGTAATATGTCTGTATAATTTATTTTTGGAATTTTGGATATAGGATCACTCCATCTGATCTATAGCATGCTATAACCAGTAAGATCTCATTGGTAAATAGATTACAGTGTCTGAGGCGGAGGACTACTGGGAAACTCCCTTAGTATGATAATAATGATTTTTTTGTGACATGATGATGGTTGAGGTTGATATGAGCCATCCTAGTATACTACTTAAATGATATGGATCCTTAGTTGAATCCTCGATCCACATTTCTAAGATAAGGAAAGTGTTGATTATCATGATCTAGGGATTTACACCCTAAGTGGTTGGCATTACCGATTATAATTTTTGGATTTATTATGATCTTCCATGAATGAGGTAGACATGGGAGCTTAATATCTTAAAGATCATCAAATTTAGACTATGTTTGAGATACTATTGTGTCAATAATACTCCATAACCATTATGTTTTCCATAAAATGTTGGATGTGCTGAGTGGGTAATGTTGTTCTTCATTTGGAAAATGGGAAATATTTTATGGTCATTACAGTCATAGATAAATTTATTTAATATTCAATTAAATTAGTCTAAGGATATCTTTGTGATAAAGGTATATGTGATGAGAAATCCATCAAGAAACAAGGCCACTCATCAGTGTAACGTCGCTAGTAAGTAACAAGTCTAATTAGCTATAAAAGGGTGAAAAAATTGTTTATTATCATTGAAATATTATTCATGGTCTGTCTACTATTTATTTGGAATAAAATGAATAATGATAAATGGATAAACATGTGGTAAACACAATTATGTTTAATTATTAAATGATACACATCGAGTTTACCATTTTCTATTTCTCTAAGAACATGAAAAAAACTACTAAATATTTATAACCTAGTATGTAAAAAAAACATTTTATATTTTGTAATAAAACATGGACCATTATTAATTTTTGTGATCAGGGTGTTTAGTATTGTTACATAATCATCATAAATAGGTTCACTATTTCATTTTTGGCAGAAACACCCAATGCGTTCTATAACAGTGATGATCTATTGGAATACTTTACAAAGTTAGGAAGTCATTAATGTTCATTGATAATGATGATTAAGACCTCACATTTGTCAATGGTCTTAGAGGTCAGGCTCAACACACTTTTTTTTGGAATTATTACCCACTTTGATAATCTCATATAAATTAATGAAATGTTTATGATTATTTCCTTGACATTGATACAGGTATGGATACCATAATTTTTTTAATTCCATATTAACTTCCATGGACGTGAATCTCTTTAATTATGAGTGGTATGTTATCGGTAAAATCAAATGTATGTATTAGAGTTACTCCATCTTATTACCCATTATATTATAATGATTATTTTTTGTGGATCTCTAATCTTTGAATTCTTGCAGCTGGGTGATCTTGTGTTTATTGATCTCTAATAATATGATTAGTGTTTATGGTATCATGATAATGGATATAAAGGAGTGTTAATATGTATAAATGTGAGAGGAATCTGAACCCTAATAGTTCAGGATAGGTCACACCATTTATGGTCATGTGAAAGGACTGAAAGTACATCTATGTAAATGTTTCCTAGAAATAGTTGGAGTGGGATTTACTCATGAGAGAAATTTTCTAGTAAACATAATAGGGGAATATGGACAAAAAATGGAGATTTATGTCATAGAGTGTATGAAAGTTTAATGAAATACCCCATCCATAACATGGAATGATGAGGATGAATCCAATAAGAAATATAGCCCAATAAGGATGATATAGTTGGAATTGGAAGAAACATAGTCCTCGGGAGAGGGGTATGGAACTATCAGGAATTTGTCCTAAAATAAGATATTATGTTTGGGGATATATCTCTAAAAATAATATTTCATTTGAAATATAACCCTGATGGAGGATGATATGTGGGGTATATGTTAATGGTGAATATAACTATGTAAATTCAATGATATTGGTTTTATATGTCCTGGGGGAACCCTACATTTCTCAATATGATTAAATTTAAATACCTTGTTGTTTTAGTAACATATTTTAAGGTCATATGATAGGACCATGTTGGGAAGTTTCACTTCATTCAATAAGGATTCCAATGAGGGAATTTGAATGGGGAAATAGGGATCGAGCCTTATAATGGAATCCAACATATAGTGTGAATGCATGAATTTGAGTTTTCATGGTCATGATTGATGTCTTTGTTGTAAAATATGGGAAAAAGAGATCTAAATGGGGATTATAAATATATTTATTCCTTGAGATTATTCATTTAGGAGTATGACCCTTTGAAGGAAGGAGAGATACAGTCAGGTCTTACTCTTAATAAGGATACCCATAACGAGGGATTTCTATTATGCTAATATTCATGATCATTGAATGTATCTAAGACCATTTTGTCACACTAAGTTTGAAAAACATGTTATTAAATAATATCACACAAATTTCATATGGATGTGGGGATTA
Source organism: Viscum album (assembly GCA_963277665.1). Classification (NCBI taxonomy): domain Eukaryota; kingdom Viridiplantae; phylum Streptophyta; class Magnoliopsida; order Santalales; family Viscaceae; genus Viscum; species Viscum album. The sequence continues at coordinate 499,774,888 of OY728132.1, forward strand.
CACTCTAAGGCTTCCATGAAAGAATTCTCATTTTGAATCTAATAGAGAATATGCCTCCATGAGAAACGAATTATGAGCTTATAGATGGGATATTTTAATTTGAAATTTATATATGAGAATCATTGTATTATTGTGAAATTTTTTAATGTGGAACCAGAAGATAAAAATTAGGGAATTATGGTATATCTCCCATGAAAGGATTTAATATGTATCATGTCTATAATTGGAATAAGTGAACTCATAGTTTAAATGGTTACTTTTCCACTTAAGGATAATGAATCATATATAAAATAAAAGATATATTTTCCATGAGTCAAGGATATTGGAATTAAATTTAAGGGATGCGAAACTTATAATATAAGAATATAATAGTATTCTTGGAGGTTCACATGGAAGCACTAGGAGTTTGGAAATTGCATGAAAGATATGGGGTATCATGATTCGAATGATGAGGGGGGGGGGGTCATATTATCCTTCCAGAATTCCTTGAGGTCACATTATTATGTAATGAAAATTGTAATATCTTATAAAAATACATGAGGGTAAGGATACTAAATTATTGATGTTGGGTCAAATAATCATGAGATATGATCACATGACCGAGAGATCTACTGATCGCTTGACCAGTTGGTCATTAAGAGATATCATAACTGAAGGGTCATCATGAGATCGTTTCTCTAACCAAACTGTTTATTCAATATTCATGCTATACCTTTTAATAACACATATAATTTTAAAATAAGAGTCATTTGATTTAAAATTTTCTTCATAATTATAATTCAACAATATCCCCTTTTTTCCCAATATTTATCTTTGTATGTTTTTTCTTCATTCGAATGTGTATGTGTGTGTGTGGGGGGGGGGGTATAGATGTCTGACCATACACATATGCTTCTTTTTACACTATGTGAACATGAACATTGGTTAAATATGTGGAAGTATCAGTGAAAAAAGTTATATTGGGTTCATGCACTGTGTGTGATCAATTTTCATGTCAACAATGATGTTCCTTGACACAACATGTAATCAACAACCATTGTAATAAGGGACCATCATGGATAATTTTTCTCAATAATATACTGTGTAATCAATGGGTTAAAGGGTTATCATATAAATCCAATGGGAATCAGGTAAGGAATATTATAATAATAAATTCCCTAAATCAGATAGCTTCAGTCACCAGATTTGTGTGGGGTTCTAAAACTGTGTAAATAACTATCACATGATAACCATGTAATAATTAACCCCATTTATTTTTCTTGAGGTTTCATGAAAACCAGTTTGGGGGAAAAGTTATCCCATGACCTGATAGGATGACCCATAAATGGTTATGTTATAACAACTTAAAATTATCTTTTTCTTCTTTTTATATGCACCAAAATGGTAATTTAGTTTTATGTATTTTACCTACTTCAATTTTCAAATTTTCATCTAGTGGGAATAAATAGACACATATAGACTCCTCATAAATTTTATTTTTGTCTGGAATCATGTATTTAACCATTATTTTTTTGGAATGATCTAAATAAATATCCAGTCAAGGTATTATGATAACATTAGATATTATGTAACACTCATATTTTATCTGTTATTTCATTTTCTATTTAAATACTAATAAATGTTGGATAAATACACCGAATCAACAGAGTATGGACATTATTCAAGGTGTTGTGTTTAATTTTTTCATTTTTTACATTTATTGATAAGGAAGTTTTATCAACACTTAATGATTATATAAATATATGTTTTTAAATATGATAATGTATCTCATTTCTGGTTAGTATAATATTCAATATGTTACAATATTATAAAATGATATAGTGATATTGTATTCAAATTTTTTAAATAAAGGATAATAAAATGAAGAACATATATATGGCTTAGTGGTAGAAGGAAGTGCATGTCTAGGGGGTGTATCTTGGACATTTGATATTAATACCTTAGAGGGTGGAGATGTAAAATTTCATTAATATTTGGTATAAGGTAATTTGTATTCATATACTTTACATGAATAATTTGTTTATGATGTTAATGGTATTATTTAATAGGCTCAAAAGTTGATTGAATTTACTTATGTCTATAAGACAGTATCCATGAGAAATAGGAGAAGGGTACTGAATATGAAAAAATAATAATTTATATATTGATATGATTTTGAGGATGTGACTCATTATTATAACTTGGAGGGTTTTTTATTATGTCTAATTAAAATTAATTTTTTGTGAAAAATAAAAGTGAAGGGGCTAGAGTTAATGATATTTGATGTGAAAGAGGCTAGTCATGTGCTAGATATGTACTAAAACATTCAAGTGATTCCACATAAACACCACATTAAGGATAAAATCTATATGTAACTGGATAAAAATAATACTAAAGGTCATGGGATAACATTTAATATGAGGCTATATCCTTCATGGAATCACATGGTAAATAAGTTATGACAGAGAGAAGTAGTGATGCATAGGATGATGGAAAGAGTAATTATAGAGAAGACACATTGGATCATATTTACTGTTAGTTTTTGTAGGAGAATCATCTTCTAACTTATAATTATATATAAGGAAATAATTAATTAGAAGCTAAATTTTCAATGAAACTAAAGCCCCTAGAGGGTTATAGTAATGAAATGGTTAGGGTTTTAGAGTAGCTATATGTTAGAGTTCTTACTGGTATATAAAGATATAATTTTAAATCAATACCTATTCAATGTAGATATAGTGACACAATACTTTTAAACACATTATTACATGAATTTAAACATATAAAACTATTAATTAAAACCTAATTATCATGAGGTATAGTGTCTTTGAGAGACTCAAATTATAATATATCAAAGAGAAAATAAAATAAAAATTATTTATTTTATTCCCCATAATGAGATCCCAAATACTTTTTAGAACCTAAAACTATATAGGATAACTTGAGGAACACATAGACGTAAGGGGTTATCTAAATATCCTATTAAGGGAATTAAAATGACATGGAAGCATAATCTGTGAGTCAAATGTATATAATGACATCATAAAAGAGAAGGTCGAAGGGTAGTCACTTGGGAGAAAAATATAAAGAACATGGAATCATAAAATCATGGAATTATAAGAAATATGAAAAAAATATAACATGACATAAACATGAATCAAAGCTAAATTACTAGACAATCTCACATAGTGGATAATGTCCCATAACAGATTAGGTTTACTCTATAATCCCATACATGATGCCTCATGAGACTAAAGAATTACCAAATGAATTGGAGTGCTATTTTTTCACACCCATCATCAAAATTTCATGATTTATATGTTTCACATAACAAAAATGAACTATAATTCATAAAATATGAATTACCCATGCAAAAAATGGATTTCATAATCTTCCCTCATATCATAATCAAAGGAAATTTCATAACGATGGGATTTGATAAGAGATCAAAGGGAACATATTACCCCATCAATGTATGAGAGAATAATCTATGTATATTATATTATATATATATAAATAATTTAGAACAAATTCATAAAATTAAATAATTTTATCATTGATGAATATTTCATTAAATGTTAACATGGAATATTTTTTGAGGAAAAATCTATTATTATTTTGAAATCACTTCTTGAAAATATATGAGGCTTGAAAATATTATAGAATTTTTTTTCATAAAATATAAGAATATAATTGTAACACCCCAATATTTCATAGTAATTTATTTTCTTTAAAGTAATTCAATAGCTTGCGCTACACACAACATCGAGTTCGAGCACACCACGACCTATCAAAATAGCTATTTAGAATGATATTATGAATATTAATAACCACATTTTAAATTATATATATATATATATATCATATAATTATAACATTCATCTTTTTTGTTTATTAGACGTAATATATGGACAAATTCAATTTTTCAGATAAAAGAAGTATTTTTCAAAAAATGCAGATTTCCACCTTTTAAGGGAGAACCATTTTCGAATCCCTTATTTGACACATTTACATATTCAATTTGACAAAATAAAATTATTCTTTAGAATCGGGACATCGAAATTTACTTTGGATGAAATTTTTGTATTTTTCTAATAATATTCATTTTTTAATGAATAGTGAGAAATACTGTATTTTAATTCAAAACTGCCATATTATCTAATTTATTTATATGGTTAGATTATCTTTTTAATTGGTTTATAAGTGTAATTAGATTATATTTTTACCATTTAATCCAATGTTGGTCTTTGAAAGTAATTTCACTTTAAAATTGAACATAAACAAGTGTCAATCTTTTGACAGTTAATATTTCTTAAAAACATGCTTTTTTGTTTTGACAACGAGAATTAATTTTAAATTAATTTATCCAAATTTAATGTTTAGAATTTTTTAAAAATAGGCATCATTTTTGAATTCAGAATATCAAATATATCCAAGTCTGAATATTTTCTATTTTTCTGAAAAACATCAATTTTTGATGAATAATGAAACCACTAAGTAGTAGTTAAAAAACTGACTTTTTCATTTAAATGAAATTTTAACGCTTCTATGAATTGAATTTTGAAAATAAGACATACATGGTTCTTATTATTAAGTAAATTGTGGTTCAATAATATTAAAATAATTTTTTTGGTGAATAGTAACTTTTGACTTTTGTTTACCACAGTTAAAGGTAAATATGATAATTCAAGGTAAAAAAATATTCTAAAAATAAACAGTTACCTTAACACTTTCATAACCATATTGGATGAGTCATGGCCTACAATGAGAATATTTGGGTCGATTTTTGGACCCCATGGAGCCACATAAGAGTGATAATGACTCTTTATTTTAATTAACTTAAAGTAAAGGCAAAAATGACATTAACAAATATGTTTTAGTATATCAATTTGTACATGGGGTTATGTAAGTCATATTTTAGACTATAAATATTAATTGGAAATATAAAAGGATTTCCTACATTATGTTATTTTTTGTTATAATTTTTAGAGATCAAACAAGTTAAATTTTTTATGACACAATAATGATGCAATATTTATCTCATTAATAAACGATTTAAATAAATATGATTATTAATATTAAAAAAATATCCAAAAATTGTCCAATTGCTATTAGATGATTTTATTTCGACCATGATGCATCTTATCTTCGACTATAATTAGTTTTGGACCTTTAAAACCGAAAATCACTATATAATAAAATAATCTTTTCACACATTCCTAAACAGCCCCCTCCCCCTTATAAAAATCCCTCACCTCCAAATCATTACTCACATCTCTAAATCCACTTGGCTCATCCAACATTTTTCCAAATAATCTCTCAATATACCTCTCTTTCACCTTGGAGCCTTACATTAGGCAGAAGTCACTTCAGAAATTCCTTTTGTTGCAAACTATAGTGAGTTACCAAAATTAAAGGTAATGGTTTCTCTAAACTTCTTTTCTTTAATTTTACTTCTCCAACCCCTAAAATATATTTATTCTTTTATTTTATAATAAAAAAAGTATCCTAAATATACTAGGCTGTTTTTATGAGAATTATTGTAACTACACTTACACACACCTCCATCTAATGGGTAAACAACATACTGTTTCTGTGGATGAAAAACTAACACCTCACGAAATGATGATTGTTTAATTATCTCCTACCACCTCTCATGGTGGCCATTAAAATGACACATTATGTATATATAATATATATTATATTTATATTTTCTCTATGTTTCTTTAATTTTCAATTACAAACACACCTTTAGGCTTTCTAATATTTTTGAACACAAAAAGTTAATTTGAGGAAGTGCGGACTACCGCCCCCTCAAAGTGATATGAGTCATTAATTCCTTATGTGGAATGTATAAAAGATGTATTTGATGATATTATATATGATATTATACTGGAATTTTAATATACTTATGTATCATTATGTTTTAATTCCATTAAAATATAAAATATAAATTAAAGTAGAATTCATGCGTATGTACGACTTACCATCTCCATGAATGGTGCATTTCATTTCTTATCTCCAAATGTTATGCACTATTATAAATAAATATATATATTGGATATATAATATATATTATATCTAAATCATGTATATAATTCTGGAGATAAAGTTATTTTGACTCCATGGACAATTTTTAATTATAACATGTTTATTTTTGACTCATGTAGCAAATATCAACAAAACGACCATTATTAACTTAAATGATTACATAATGTTTATAACTTGGTAATAAGTTATATAAAAGGACTAATAAACTTGAAAAAGGATCTTAATCAAGTAGAAATGAGCTATTGTTTATTATTCAGGACATTAAATAATGAACGAGTCAAGTTGGACACGAGGTAAGAGGTTTCTTATCTCACGTTAAATTCTGTGAGATTCCCATTATTCACCACTTATTTACTGCATGTGGTGTATTGTGTACTTCCATTTGATATATATTATCATTATTCTTATTATATTCATGTTATTATGTGATTCATTTGGTGGTTATTAAATTTTGTTCATATGACTCGATTTATTACAACGAAGTAAGAGATTTTCATCTCACTTTTATTCCCGTGAGATTCATGCGATATTGGCCACAATTTCATTTTGTGTGGAGTATGTACTGCCCATGATTGTAATATTTTTTAATATAATTAAATTTATGGGTATTTATATCTTCATTGTATGAAACTTCTTTCCTGGGGTGTATATTTTATAAGTTACCAAATCGGTAAGGGAATTTCAAATTTCAATTTCCACTCATTGGGATTTACGCATACTTCATCGATTATTTTACTCCATGATTATGTGTGGAATAACTATTTATTATTTTTTATTAATTTACACTCCCATTTCTATGGATATAAGTTTGATACACATAATCACTCCATTGATAAATTCTTATGTGATCGATATGAACTCTGATACAAGTAATTTTAACTCTATCTCTATTTATTGAGTTAAACATCCAATTAATTGGTGTTGTTTTTACAAGAATATGTGTGAATGTTCTATGATTGATTTAAATTTAATATCCAATAATATTGAGTGTATTTATATTTTTCACACATAATTATGTCATTTATGTATCCTTAACCTGAGAATACTATCTTTATAAGAGATTTCATCTCAATTTACATTCTATTGAGACTTCTTTTTCGTTATACGCCAATTCACTTTTATATGGTGTATATAATGTACTTTGACATAGTATATCATGATTCCCTTTATTCTCATGATATTATAAAGTTTTTATTACTTCAATTATTTGTATTCAAGTGTCTCTCTTTTGGTTATGATCTCTAACTAAAATATCATTTTAAATGTTTTAAAGATTTATTATTCTAAATATTTCTCATTAATGTCCATGTTTTAAAAATGGTTTTAAGCATTTATTTATATAGACATTAAAGTTTTAAAATTAAAATTCCTTTTAAAATCATCAAAGTGGTATGGAACACTTTGATTCAAAAATCTATTTTAAACGACTTCTTGATAAATATTGATAATTTTAAATGTTTTCCAGAAAAAGGGGGATATTTCTCTCAAATAGTTTTGATGATTATTTTCATCTATGTCAATATCCTTTATCATTATCTATTGAGGTTGATATATTATAATACAATATTCCATATTGTATGTAATGGGTTTCTTTGACTATGGATGTGTTATTTTTATACCATTCATGGTTTGTGGTTAAAATATTGACATTTCATATGCTAGTTTTAATACGAATGTCTATGTTATGTTTAAACCTTTGCATAAGAGGAATGAATTGGACTTAGTAAGTGACGGGTGGAGATCATTATAGCTCTTAAATTCATCTTTAGGTCTCATGAGACAATTATACATGGAATAAGATGAGGCCTTCCCCAATTTTTGATATATGGTTTTGGACGAGGCCTTAATCATTTTTAGACGCCTTCACCGAGACCTTGACAAAATGTTTTAGAATGTCCGACATTATGAATTCCATCACTATGAGATTATCTATTTATATTTCATGTGGTTATTTTACTAGTATAATACCCATGACTATGTTTGATTATGGAATTATTTACTCATCTCATATTCCTGCCATAAAGTGTTCATGCTTATTATTTTTAAAGGCATGTGTTTTCAATTATTCACCATGACTAATATTTATGTTATCTTCTCCTGTATTTCTTACTCTTACTAAGCATATGATCTCACCCATTTCTTTTGTTTTATTTCCCAACAATTACAAGAAGTGTATTATGATTGATATGCAAGGTCAAGCTAGGGGATTAATGGAGTTCTCGAAGGATAATTTATGTCGTGTTTTATTTTCTAATGTGTAATATAACTTTCATGTATGTAATCTATTTTCCAAGACTTCTAAACTAATCATTATTTCAGGACTTGATTCCTTATAATCATGCCAATGTATTAAAATAATACACCGGCTCTAGGATTCTAGGGTTGGGGCTCTACAGTTGGTATTAGAGGAAGTTTAGTACAAACTTTATAAACTAGATTTAGAAAAACTCTGATTAGAGAACTTTAACCTAAGATAGAATTTAAGGATTAGTATATGAGAACATCCATAATGTTGGTAATGTAAATATTTTGTAATTTTTCCATGAAGTACTTCCCTGTCTGGATATGAGCAGGTAGAGTTGGCTCTGGAAATGATGTACGAAGGGGTAAAACCAGAAAACACCTCTCTGTGTTGGACTCGAACGAGAACTAGTGCATGACAATTAGCCTTGCAGCACTCTTGGTTACGACACTCATGGGGAATATGGTTAAGGTAATTCACATTTTCATTACAAATCGATTAGACGGATTTTAATATAATATGAGAATAAATAACCATGGTTAATCATAGGGTTCTTTAGATTAAAAATAAGGTGTGTTGATATTTTATAAATAATTTTATGAATATTCTTACTCATACAATGCTTTCTAGTTTTAGTTAATGGCTGGATTCCAAGGAAGTCATAGTAACATTGAACACGATGTATAAGGTGGGAACAATGGTGGAAATGATAAATGAAATGGAATGTTGATAGGCATAAAATATAATGTCTTCATGTCGAAATAGTTTTCTAAAAATATGATGAACAACATATATATTAACCAACTCTCGGACTCTACAAAGAAAAGAAAAGCGGTGAATGATAAGAGATCCAGCAGTCAAGACCATGGAGAGAAGAAAGCTCAATTTCCATCATTATAGAAATGTGGAAGGAGAATCCCAAGAATGTTTCTCAATGGAACAAATAAAATTTTATATGTGGGAAAGAGGGTCAAAATGTAATGAATTTCTGAGGAAAAATGAAGTGTACTATATAAAAAACTAAAAATGATCCAATAAATCCAATCACAGTCATTTGTCATAAATGTTATGGACCTTGAAATCACCCAGGTCAATACCCTATTACATTAGATAACCTCTTGGCCAAGGAAGAACCTATGTGGAAATAAATGTATGGAAAAATGTTTAAAGGTACTAGTGCTCTTTGTTGATGATATTACTTTGGAAGAATTTTCTCTTGTATGTATAACCATGAAGTTTGTTATGAGAAAATTCAATTCGAAGAATAATTATCTTTTATTTTGTGGATAAAGTTATAAATAACCTTTTGGGTTTATATGATTCTTGAATTTGAGGTAGTTACATGTTATTAATTTTTGGGATGAAAATGTGTGGTATGCGATAAAATTGGTGGTTAAATTATGTTATAATTAGTTTGAGGAATTTATATAATTTAGGGAATGTTATAAAATATAGTTTTTGAAAAAGGACAACATGCAGACCGAGTGACAGCCCATCGCATCGTACAAAGATATAGGAATCGAACCCACAACCAAAGTGTGACTAGGATTTATCACCTACCACTGGACTAGGTGAAATCTGTGGTTATTATGACTAATTCTTTTTAGTAAAATGATTTTATGGAAAAAGAATATATTAAATTTGGGAACTTATGATTTATACTTAGTATAAGAAAATGATTTTGTGATTTAGTGATAAATGTTATTTTGGACGATATTCTCTCTTTTGGTAACACTATTTGCCTAAGGAAAATAGAATACTATGAGATTTAATTTTAGGATTAATGGTGGGTTTTTATCTATGTTTTTATTGTGAATTTATAGTGATTTGGGTTATTTATGGAAATGATTAACCTTTCATAGAGAATATGTGATTAGGTTAATTACTTTTAAGTATGTGACTTTAAGAGTAGTCTATGTTATTTGGAGATACAATTTAACATGGAAGACTACGTAAGAAAATTCTTCTATGATTTGGGTTTCAATATTAGTTTGGATTATATTAAAAGATTTTATGGAAATTTTTTTATTGTATTGTATTTATCGAACTTTGGGTATTGTTGGTTTAATTTTATAAATTAAGATTAGTATTTATTCTCTAAAGGATTATCCTTTTTGAAGATCATCTAATCTCATACTAACCATTTTGGTTTTGGTTAACCTTGTAAAAAGAATAGAAATATATATTTTGTCATTTATGGATCATGTGATTCTCTAAAGGTTGATTCTAGCACTTCAGGTGTGACCAAGTCATCTTGAATACTCATCATTTGGAAAAAGAGATGAGTTAGTGGTAAGAATTTATTAATGGATAAAACTCTACTAAAAAATTAAGTATATCTCTATAAGTTATTAGTTAATCTCTTAAATAAATTACTCAAACATATGAAATAGAACTTAAAAAAATGTTGTCTGTTTACTTTTCCTACTGGGAAACTAATGACTATTTATCCCATCACAAGATTGTGGTTTACTTGTTGTTAACTTTCTCCTGATCATTTTTTCTATCACTCTCCATCAGAACCTAACACTTAGTTTATCTCTCATATCCATGTTTTCCTACATGGAATCCAAGTATGGGTTATCTCAGGTAACCTTTGTACTTATGTTTCTTTATTTTAAAGTGATAGTTTTATTAAAACTTCTTCCGATGTGGGACATTCAATGAAGCTCTCATGCCCAATTTTAAAATTTCAAGGATTAAATTTCAAAAAGGGGGGAATAATGTAACACGCCAAGATTTCATAGTAAGTTATTTTGTTTAAATTAATTCACTAGCTTGCACTACACACAACACTGAGTTCGAGCGCACCACGACCTATCAAACTAACCATTTTGAATAAGATTATGAATATTAATAACAATACATTAAATTATATATATATATATATCCTATATAAGTTTAACATTCATATTTTGTGTTTCTTAGACATAATATAAGGACAAATTCAATTTTTTCAGATAATAGAAGTAATTTTCAAAAAATGCAATTTTTCCACCTTTTAATGGATAACCCTCTTTTAATCCAACATTTGACACTATTACATATTCAATTTGAAAAAATAAAATTCTTCTTTAGAATTTGGACATCATAATTTACTTTGGATGAAATTTTGGTATTTTTCTAATAATATTCATTTTTTTATGAATAGTGAGAATTACTGTATTTTAATTCAAAACTATCTTTTTATCTAATTTATTTATATGGTTATATTATCTTTTTAATTGGTTTTGAAGTTTAATGGGATTATATTATTACCATTTCATCCAATGTTGGTCATTGGAAGTAATTTGACTTTAAAATTGAACATAAACAAGTGTTAATCTTTAGATAGTTGATATTTCTTAAAAACATACTTTTTGTTTTGACAATGAGAATTAATTTTAAATTAATTAATACAAATTCAATGTGTTGAATTTGGTAAAATAGACATAATTTTTTAATTCTTAATATCAAATATTTCTTAGGCTTATTGTTTGGTATTTTTCTGAAAAACGTCAATTTTTGATGAATAATGATACGACTAAGTAGTAGTTAAAAAACTGAATTTTTCATTTAAATAAAATTTTACCACTTTTTTGAATTGAATTTCGAAAATCTGACATACATGGTTGTCATTAGTAAGTAAAATGTGGTTCAATAAGATGAAAATAATTTTTGGTGAATAGTATCTTTTGACTTTTATTTACCGCGGTGAAGAGTAAATAGGGTAAGTCAAGGTATACAGTATATTCTAATAATACAAAATTACCTTAAAAATCATCATAACCTTATTGGAAGTGTCATGGTAGACCATGGGAATACTTTTTTTGATTATGGGACCCCATGTAGCCACTTAAGAGTGATAATGACACTTTATTTTAATTAACTTAAAGTAATGACCGAAATGACATTAACAAATATCCTTTAGTATATCAATTTTTACATGAGGTTATATACGTAATATTTTCGACTATAAATATTAATTTGAAATAAAAAAACATTTCCTACATTATGGTCATTTTTTTATAATTTTTAGACATCAAATAAATTAAATTATTTATGACACAATAATGATGCAGTATTTACCTCACTAATAAATGATTTAAATAAATAAGATTATTAATATTAAAACAATATCCAAAACCTGTCCAGTTCTTATTGGACGATTTTATTTCTACCATGAGGCATATTATATTTGACTATAATTTGTTTTGGAACTTTAGAAACCGAAAATTATTATATAATAAAATAATCTTTTCACACTTTCATAAAGAGCCCCTCCCCCTTATAAAAAGCCCTCACCTCTAACTCATTACCAACACCTCTCAATCCCCTTGGCTCATCCAAACTCTACCCACATAAGCTCTCAATATCTCTATCTTTCACTATAGTGCCTTACATTACGAATAAGTCACTTCAGGAAGTTCTTTTGGTTCAAACTAAAGGGAGTTCCCCAAATTAATGGTAATGGTTTCTCTTAACTTCTTTTATTTTATTTTACTTCTCCAACCCCTAAACTCTTTTTATTTCTTTATTTTATAATAACACTAATATACTAAATATACTAGGATGTTGTTAGGATAATTATTCTAAATATACTTACTCACACCTCCATCTAATGGGTAAATAACATACTGTTTCCGCGGATGGAAAACTAACACCTCACGAAACGATGATTGTTCAATTATCTCCTAACACCTCTCATGGTGGATATTAAGATGACACTGTATTTATATATGATATATATTATATTTGTGTTTATTCTATGCTTCTGTAATTTTAATTTAAAAACACACCTTTATGGTTTCCTATATGTGTGAACACGATAATTTCATTTGAGGAAGTGCGGACTACTACCCCCTTAAAGTGATATTACTCATTAATGCCTTATGTGGGATGTATAAAAGATATATTTTATGACATTATATATGATATTATACTAGAATTATAATATAACTATGTATAATTATGTTTTAATTCAATTATAATATAAAATATAAATTAAAGTAGCATTCATGCGTACGTACGGCTTACCGTCTCCAGGAACGGTGCATTTCATTTCTTATCTCCAAATAGTATGTACTGTTATAAATATATATATATATATATTGGATATATAATATATATATATATATATGATATCTAAATCATGTATATAATTCTAGAGATAATGTACTTTTGACCGTATGGACAATTTGTAATTATAACAAGTTCATTTTTGACTCAAGTACCAAATATCGACAAAACGACCATTATTAACATAAATTATAACATAATATTTATAACAAGGTAATAAGTGATATAAAAGTTATCATAAACCTGAAAAAGGTTCTTAATCAATTATAAATTTACTTTAGATTATTATTCAGGAGATTAAAGAACAACCAACTTAAGTCGGACATGAGGTAAGGGGTTTCTTATCTCACATTTAATTCTGTGAGATTTCCCTTATTCACCACTTTTTAATTGAATGTGGTGTATTGAATGATAAAATTTGATATATAGTATCATTATTATCTTTATATTCATGGTATTATGTGATTAATTTGCTGGTTAATAACTTTTGTTCATACGATTCGATTGATTACAACGAAGTAAGGTTTTTTCATCTCACTTTTATTTCAGTGAGATTCATGCTATATTGGCCACTATTTCCTTTTGTGTGGAGTATGTACTTCCCATGATTGTATTATTTTTGTATTATACTTTAATTTATGTGTATTTACATCTTCATTGTATGATATTTCTCTCAATGGGTGTATGTTTCATAAGTTACCAAATCGGTAAGGGAATTTCAAATTTCAATTTCCACTCATTGGGCTTTACACAAACTTCATCGATTATTTAACCCCATGATTCTGTGTGGAATCAATATTTATTATTAGTGTATTAATTTGAACTAGACTTTATGTGGATATACTTTTGATACACATAATCACTCCATTGATAAATTCTCAAGTCATCGATATGAACTTGATAAGATTAATTTTAAATCAATCTTAATTTATTGAGTGAAACATCCAATTCATTTGTGTTGTTTTTACAAGAATATGTGTTAATATCCTCTAATTTATTTACCCTGAATATCCAATAATATTTAGTGTATTTATATTTTTCACGCATAATTATGTTGTTGATTTATCCTTAACTTGAGGATATGGTCTTTATAAGAGATTTAATCTCAACTTAAATTCCATTGAGACTTCATTGTTGTTATACGCCAATTCAATTTTATATTTTTTATATAATTCACTTTGACATAGTATATCCTGAATCCATTTATTCCCATGATATTATAAAGTTTCTATTACCTCAATTATTTGTATTCAAGTGTCTTTATTTTTGTTAGGAACTCTAACTAAAATATCATTTTAAATGTTTTACAGATTTAATTTTCAAAATCTATCTCATTAATGTCCATGTTTTAAAAATGGTTTTAAGTATTTATTTATATAGAAATTAATGTTTTAAAAATAAAATTATTTTTAAAAGTTTCAAATTGGTATGGGACACTTTGATTCAAAAATATATTTTAAACAACTTGTTGATAAATAGTGAGTCTTTTAAATGTTTTCAAGAAAAAGGTGGATATTTCTCTCAAATAGTTTTGATGATTATTTTCATCTATCTCAATATCCTTCATTATTATATATTGAGGTTGATATATTATAATACAATCTTCCATATTTTCTTGAATGAGTTATGTTTGACTGTGGATGGGCTATTTTTATACCATTCAGGGTTTGTGGTTAAAATATTGACATTTCCTATGATAGTTTTAATACGAATGTTTATGTTATGTTTAAAAAATTTCATATGAGGAATGAATTGGACTTAGTAAGTGATGGGTGGAGCCCGCTATAGCTTCTCGATGCATCAGTAGGTCTCATGAGACAATTATACGTGGAATAGGATGAGGCCTTTCCCAATTTTTGATATATGGTTTTGGATGAGGCCTTCATCATTTTTAGACGTCTTGGATGAGGCCTTGACAAAATGTTTCAGAATGTCTGGAATTATGCATTCCATAATTATGAGATTAGATATTAATATTTCATGTGGTTATTCTACTAGTATAATACCATTGAATATGTTTTATTATGGCATTATTTACTCAGCTCATATTCCTTCCATAAAGTGTTCATGTTTATTATTTGTAAAGGCATGTGTTTTCAATTATTCAACATGCCTAAAGTTTATATTATCTTCCGCTGTATTTCTTACTCTTACTAAGCATCTGCGCTCACCCCTTTATTATGTTTTATTTTACCAGGATTCCATGAAGTGTATTAGGATTGATATGTTGGGTTAAGCTAGGGTATTAATGGAGATATCAAAGGATAATTTATTCATGTTTTATTTTCTAATGTGTAATGTAACGTTCATGTATGTAATCTATTTTACAAGACTGCTAAAGTGATTGGTCTTTTGGGAAATGATTCCTAGCAATCATGCCAATGTATAAAAATAATGCACCGACTATGGGCTTCTTGGGTTGGGGCATTACAATAATGATATAAAAAAATCGTTAAATAATTGAGTGTTCATGACCATGGGTATTTTTGTACATGCTATATACGTTAACAAAACATTCCAATCACACTATTATAAAAATGATAAAAATTACCTCATTCGGAAAATGATATGAATTTTACCTTCAAAACATTTTTTTGAAAGTAAAACATGAGTAAAAATTTCATTATAAATTATTTTTTATGTTTAAAATATTATTGAAAATAATTTATTAAACATGGATATAAAAGAAATTTGATTTTCAACCGAAGAGGGAAATTATGCCATCTTTTCATAAAAAAATTTCTAAACAATTTTTAGTATAAAATAGAAGAAAATTGTATTATCATATGAAAAGTTCTTGAATAAACATAAGAGATGAATTTAAAAGGATTTTATATATAATGATTAAATAATTATTTACTATGGAAATTCTAGCATAAATAATTATAATTAAATTGAAAATAAAATATAAACCACTACCACTTTGGTAAACATTGAATCATAAATCCCATGAATTATGAAAATATATTTTATCATAAAAAACATAAAATATAAATTATTAATGATGTAATCTATAAATGGTAAGTTTATTCGACATTTAAATGGAATTAGATGCATAAAAAAATGTGTATCGAAGAATGGTGTGTAGAGGTGAAACTCAAACCTTGATTCCAGACATTGCTGTGCATCACTTTTATCTACCATTTAATAAAATTATATCAATTTTTTTATAATATAAATATATAATTTTAATACTATATACTTAAACCATCCATTTCATTTATTTTGATGACATATTTAATCAATTATTTAATTAATCCCACATTTGGTGTTTTGAAGACGCTCTATTCATAATATCAAAATTGTATTTGTGTGTTGACCATGGTAAAAGGGGTCCTTATTAAATAATATCCTGAACAATAATAATGAAATATTTTTAATTTTATATAAAAATTATACTTTTAAAGATAACCATGATTTATGATTATGAAAAGTGAACTACCTTATAATAATAAAGACGGTTGGTAGTAAGTACACATGTATAACATTTGCATTTTTCAATGATCATGATGGAAAGATGTTAACTATTTTTTAACCTTAAAAATGATCATAATATCATAAATATCATATCTAAACATTAAAAAAACATTAATATACCATCCATGTGATGTGGTAATAAAATTTGCATCACATCACTTTACGAGGAAACAATCCACCATACACATGAATGACGTTACCATTTTACATGTATTGAATGTTAAGAAGGTATGTGATATATTAATTTAACATAATTATATATAAGTCATTAATATAATATATAAATATTAAATACATTATCAAAAACATCTTTTAGATTCAATGTTGGAAAATGAAATACATTGCTTCACAATACAGTGGCCCTCCATACATATGAATGATGGCTTCATTTCCAATTTTATAGATGAGAAATGGATTTAAATTACTAAATTAACATAAAAAAGTCTAGAATATAGAAGATAATTATTTTATTATAACATCATTATTGATTAATTTGTTAGAGAGTTGGAAGAATAAATAAAACAAATATTATTCGTTAAGAATGATGCCTCTTCTTTTGCAAACTTCTTTAGGATTAGAAATAAGACATCCTAGATTAGTTTTTAGATCAAAAAGAGTTATATATTTTTTGTGTAGGGATTTAAGTAATTTATTTAGGTAATTATTTGATGAAATAATTTTTTTTTTATTTTAAAAAGTATTGGATATGGTGTGACCTTTTATAAGTGGGGGAAATGACACACTTAGAATTTTTTAAAATAAAAAGTTTTAACAAAATTTCAGACAAGAATGAAGTATGAAAAATGATTCATTATCTAAAATTATAATATTTATTGTCTAAATATTTTCATAAAATTTAATTTTCTAATGTTTTTATTTCATTTCAACCCTTACCATTTTAGTTTATACAATATGTAAACTTGTTTTAACGTTAACTGTGATAATTAATTTTTACTATTTTCATTATTCATTACAAAAAAACATATCTTGAACATATTATATAATATTAGTTATTCTGATTCCAAGTTTTGAATCCATTTTAAAAAATTAAATTTATTTAATTATTATAATATAATTTAAAATTCATCCCACAGATGCAACAAAAATCATTTTTTCAATGAAAACGTTTTCATAAGTATAAAACTTTTTTATATAAAAATTGTACATGAAATGTTTTCCAATGGTATACATTATATCTATAATAAAATAATTGAACTAATTTTAATTTTAAATAATTTAAAACAAAATTTATCTCCATAAATTATCTAAATAAAAATGTCATTTTCTATAAAAACCAGTATCTATCAATATTCATTAAAAAACGAAACATCATAGAAAAATATAAAAAATTAATAATAATATAAAATTAATATTTTGATTTAAAAAATTATATTAATTATTCCAAATAAAATTTTTAAATGTGGGAAAAATTAATTTTATTATTTAATCACATAAAGAAGAAAAATCATTTTTTAAGAAAAACATATTATCGAAGCCAATAAAGCTTTACTAAAATATTATGTACTTTTTTATCTCTATATTTTTATTATCATTATTACATAATTTTGAAAATGTGTTTATTCATATTCATACTACCAAAACTATCATTTAGGTTATAAACATCATGTTTAGATAATATTATTTTAGTAGTATATCTTATTTTGTTTATACTCAATATTGATTATTGTATACACTATCAAAAATTATACTCCTTTTAATTATTAGGGTGATAATTTATAACACCATTAAAAAATTTCATCCTAAAAAATTTAAAATGTGCTCAGAAGTTAAGTGTTTTACATTCAAGAATTTTTTTATGGAAGACCTAATATGTAAAAAGGTTTTATAAAAATTTCTCTTAAAAATAGATATAGGAATGTATGAACGTCATCATAATTAAAAACAATTTAAAGATAAGAAGAATATTGGATGAAAGTGAAAACAAGGGTTTTGAATGCTATTCCATTTATAATATAATATTAATATTTTTTAAAAACATAGAAGATACCATCAATTTTTCTAAACTGAATTGTTTTTTTTCAAATTCATTTTCCAAAATTAGAGGGACACTTTTACCATGTAAAATAATAACATAAGGAAATATACATACATGAAATGTATAATTTCATCCTTTAATCATTTTTCACCAAAATCATGTAGGTTTCTCCAAATATTGATTAGTAAAGATAAAATTTTCTTCCTTTAAGAACATAAATTAACTTCTAACGGATCACATGATTCTAAAAAATGATATCAATATATTTCTCTTGTATTTATACATTAACCAAATCCCATAATGGTTACCATAATTTAATATAATTACCAAAATTAATACCCCTTCATATCAATATGCCAATGAAAATTTAAAATTAAATAATTACATAACTTAATAAACCAACATAATAAATAACCTCACCATTCAAGGATTTAATTATGTTCTTTCTAAAAAATATTTTAATTTAAATCACATTTTATTACTAAGGGTAACATATACCTCAAACTAATAAAAAAATTCCCCAAAACCATTAATCACCTAAAAACCATAAATAATTCAAAAAGATCTGATCCGAAATTTTTTTTCCCAAAATTAACCTAATATTTGCCCATAAAATTATTTAGGTAAAACAAATTTCAAACATTCTAGTACATCACATAGTTCAGTGGTAGACACTTCCCCTTATCACCCGTTGGTTATAGGTTGTCACCCTGTAACCTTTCTATATATAATGGGTTTTCACAGGATATGTAGGTTTTTCTTTTTTCAAAACCATATTTATATAATTCTTATAAATTTACCAAAAATATGATGAACAAATTAAAAATAAAATTAATCATAAATTCAAATTTTAACAACTATATCCATATTTATAGATTTTTCCGGAAATCAAATATTCTTAATCAATTATAAATATGTCAACATCAAGTACATATAAAAGCATAATTTTTCCTCGATAATGTTTTCCCATAGAATATCACTTTACCAATATTTTTTTCTTTATAGGTTATTAATACCATTCAAATAATTCATGAAAATTCGTAAAGAAATATTACTACTGAATGATCCTTAGATGTTTCATGATTTTTATAGCCAGAATAGAATTGATAAAAATAAATCAAAAATATGATTCTTGAGTTCAAAAACCGGAAAAAAATTCAATAATTTCATTTCAATGATTTTCATAACATAGGATCTTAGGAATTAATCCTTAGATTAGTGATTTTACATGGATAAACACCATGTTCCTCATATCTATGATACTAAATTGTTTGTGGTTCTTAAGGTTAAACTTTATTTCCATGCATCATGTAAATCAAACTATTTATTTTTTATCTGAAATTATAAGCTATATTCACTCCATTTCGACATATAAATAATATTCTTGTTCCATTAAGTAACTTAGAATGTACATATTCCCACATTTTTAACATTTAATAATTTGAGTCTTCAATTTTTTATCATCTTTTACAATTTAAATTCCATGATATTCCATCCTTCACTACATTGATGTGTTTGTAAATTAAACTATGTTCATATTTTTAATGGTAATTTAGTATAGTTCATTGAAAATTATCAAAATATTTATAAATTCTATTCCTAGTAGGTTTTGTATTTTATAAGTGAAATAACTACATCTCTTATAACATTGATTAATTTAATTATTTTTCATATTTCTTGTCATTAATGAGAAAGAATAAAAGAAATAAGATGGAAATTAATTAACATACAAAAAATAATAAACTTATAAGACTAATAGGAATAACTTATAAATAAAAAAGAAACTTTTTTTGATGTTCCAAAATTAAAACTCAAGACTCATGTATGGAGTTTTAATTTAGATACACAGACTAAATTATTAGACATCAAACATGATGAAGAATTTATATTATGTTAATTATTGAATATTATACAATTTTATGTATAATACTTCATTACTTATTAGTCTATTTTTATATACTAGGTCTCCAAGAGATCTCACAATGAGATGCAACTATTGAATATATTCCTCATACTTTAACATGTAGATGATATCATTTAAATGAGAAGAAAATGATTACAGAAATGTTTAATGCATTAAAAGATAAATCTATTAGTGGTTAAAAAGTTGTCATTTTGGTCCTAAATCCCCCCATCCATAATGGAAAATAGTAATGTTGTAGAAGAAAAAATGAAAATTATATTGTAGAAATTAAAAAATAAGTATCTGATAAAATTGAAAGAAAATTATTTTATTTTCTTTTAATGTTTTTAATTATTAAATTGATAAAACTAATATCGCATGATAATTAATAATTTTAGGATGAATTTCAGGATCCAGTGAAAAATGATACCTCTATCCCTCAGGTTAGGATATAAATTGTAGAAACTACTTCAGGAAATCTATGAACTCCCCGACTACTTAAGAGGAAACGAGACAAGTGTTAATATTTAGAAAATTTTTAGTCATTAAAGTGTTAAGTAAAAGAAAACATAATTATTTTTCATAAAATTTGAGATGAAAAATCTAAGATAGTACACGAGTGAATGAATTAAATCAACCGTGTAATAAATATTTGAATAAATGGAAAGGAAATCACATCCTATACAACTTTCCTTATCAGATCCTTCACTTTCTCATTTAGAACCAACCTTATAATGTGCGATACATGTTGTAGATCCATGTGTACATATTATAGTATATAGAGTCATACATATTTTGGGGGGTTTTTTATCACTAGACTATGTAGCCAGGTTAGGTATATGAATTGGTATAAGATATTATTCATCCAAATGATATAGTTCCATTGCATATAAAGGATGTTACTAGAGTGGGGGATTGTGTGGGTTATTTTTTACTCAATCCCACTAGCCTTTTTTAGAATTTGACATACGAGGTATGCCTTTTTTTAAAATATTAATTACTTTTGATTTAAAATTACTTATAATATTTTCATTATATTTGATATATATAGAATTATATGAAATCAATAGAAATAGTAAAAAATTTAAAATGGTTTAGGAACCAAAAACATCAGATACTTATGTGATTTCTAATATTAAAAAAATATTATCCCATATTTATACTTCCTTATATAATATTTATGACCTAATGATGATTTTTGATATATGTGGAGAAGAATATTCATTCATAATATTAAAAAAATCAAGGATATTATTATCTTTTTTGAGCTCAATGTACCTATTTTTTAGTTGATTTCCATGTATTTAAATTTAGGTTTTAGTTTTATTTCTTGAAATAAATATGACATTAAGTGACTTAAATTATGAATTCTTTATTTTTTCATCAACACATGCTTTGAATTGAAAATGATACCACTATTATTTATGAATTCATGTATCTAAAATAAAATTTATTTCCTTTCAAATATTGGGTTCATGATTCTATAGATATATATATTTGTGATAGATTAGACAATATAAATATTCGGTGAAATTTTTTTCAATTCATTTATGGATAAGAAAACTAATAAAATTATGAACTAATATTAAATATAATATAATTAAATTAGAAATTTTTATATTTTAGTGGTCATTAGATATTAGGAATATTATTCCCACATTAATACACATATTATTTGGTTTTATCTTTATTAAGAAGAGTTCATAAAACTTATAGAAAATTATTAAAAAACAATTTTCTATTATTTTTTATTAGTTCTTTATTCTTAGTTATTATTTATTATAATTCTTTTCATAGTTTATATTTGAAAATATAGGACATGCATAATTTTTAATGATCATGACTTGTTGATGTAGTATCCAAATATAATCTAATAGATGAAATTAATGGTAAATATTTTTTATATTTGAAAATATTTGTTTTATATATATATAAACATATTTATTTTAAAGTTAATTCTTTATAAACATAGTATCAGAATAAAAAATATTTAAGGAATGTGTTTATTATGTTTTATGATTCATGTTTGAAATAACCATAACTAGGGTGACAACGAAATTTAACAAGGTTAATTATATTATTATTTTTGGTTTTATGTTAAAAATATTTTATTTTTATATTATATAGTATTAGTTTTAGTGTAAATTTTAAAATATTTCATGTTGTATATGAATGAAGACCTTACCATTCTTCAATGATTGTTTTTAATGTATTTTTAGATATGTTTGTTTTGTAACTAATCATGTATTTCACTTTGAATTATAATTTTTTAAATGAAAATATAGAAAATAATTTATGGCGTTGTGTTGGTATTTTTTATTTTCTATAAATGAAATATATTTTTGTGTTTCTGGAACAAGTAATTTAATAAAATTCTCTTAAAATAGATATTTCCATGATTTATTTTATATAAGATGGTGTGGAATCATTACTAAAGATCTTTGAATGTTAGTTTTTATCGAGAATCGATGTCAAAATAAACTTTCCAAGTCATTTTATAGTAAAGATAACATGGAATTTTCTATTAGAAATTTTACATTTTTTTCATCATTGGTTAAACCATAGAACTGATATGTAATATGGATTTCAACATTTTTTAAATTGAAATTTATACATAACTTCATTTCTATTTTATCTGAATTTTAGATTTCAATTATCAAAGAATAAATGTAAAAACAATTTTTTTCATATTATGTATCAATGTTGGTTAAAAATAGATGATAAAAATTAAAAATAGATAATAAAATATTATTTTCAACTAGTGAAACATTTTTCCATCAGATTTATGTCTACACTTATAATAAATATTATCTAAAAATAAAACACAATCATTCAAATCCTTAGTTCAAACATAGTAATCTAGTTAAAGAAAATCAATCAAATGTGTTTATATTTTCCCCTATGTAAGATTTTTTTAGACTATCTATGTGTTAGATCATCGCAGATGGTAGGATAAAGTTTTTTATAAATCTCTCCCATATAATCAAGTAGATTTTCCCATGTTACATACTCACTTAATAGAGAGTGGTACATATTTGGATAATCTAGCATCAAAATCTTAACATGGGTGAAACAAATAAAAGTTTATTGTTTGGAAACCACTTTAAATAATGAAAATAATATTAATCATGTTTAATGAGAACCAATTTAATCTACCACTTACTACTGTAGATTTTCTTATTATGAACATCTACCTTAAATATTTTAATGTACTTAGTGTAACAAAGAACTTTTTCACTACAAGAAATGACTGAACTCCTTTTGAATACTCTATTAAGGAAACTGGAAACATGATATCTATTTATTTTACATAAAAAGACAATATCAAAAATATCTATAAAGGGTCTTATATTTTTATCTTCATCAATAATGAAATCATCTCCAATTAACTCAACATTTCTATACATCACTTTATATATATCTATTAGTTTCAATACATAGTGATTCAATAAAATGATAATACAAATAGCTAATAACAATTATTAAAATTTCATAAATACCCCAGGAAAAAAATTAGACTGTAATGTTAGAAAAATGAATTTTTTTAAAAAAGGTGAACTATAAAAAAATAATGAAGGAAATGGAATTGCTTATAAACCTATGATATAATTTATCTTCCATACTTTGAGCCTATTATGGGATAAATCATGAAAATATGTACTATCACGAAACATATAAAAAAAATATTAGTAGATATTAATTTTATAATTACAAACTTTTTAGTATATTTAATTATTTAAGAAAGGAAAGGATTTATTTTATTACATTATATAATAAATAAATGTTGTTTTGTGAACACGTACTCACTGATAACATTATGATTTCAAGTCATACTCATATGGTAAGGTTTATTAAAAAAGCTAAATATTTTTTTCTTATCATGATAATTATTTGGATAAAAATTGAATTAAAAAATGACACTTCAATATATTTTAATTATTTATATCTTAATTGATTGGATTGACTCTTTATCAATAGTTTGTTTTCACCTTTGTAAATATTTGGAGGAATTTTATTTTGAGATAAATGGAAATTTAAAAAATAGGTTTGTGGCCCACAATTAATACCTCAAAATATATTAAATTTAACTTCATATCACATTAAATACGACTTCAACTTATGAGTATTAATAAACAACTTATAGAAGAATATTCAATTAAGAGTATAAAAAAAATCATATTGTAATCCTTGAAAACCTGACCAATAAATTTTCAATGATATCTAAAATAACACCTTATTAATTAACAATACATTGGAATCGAAATCATCAATGAAATATTATAGAATTAACATAATTACAAAAACTATTTTTTTAAAAAAATAGGTATAATGTAATGACCCAGCCTTAAACATTACATAATCTTGAGTTAAGTCAATAATTATAATTTTTTCACATTGAGGATATTTTCATTTTTAAATATTTATAGAATTAAGCCATAACTCACAAATAATAAAACCATATAAATACAAAGGGGACACTTCTAACATTAACCATTTCTTTCATAAAAATCATTTAGAATGAAATATGGTTTATTTTATGGTTTAATATTCATAAATTTTCCATGATCCCATCCTTGACTCTATTGTTTCTTCAATTCTATGATGACGATTTTAAAACATTAGATGAGCAAAAAAATCCTTGTAAGGGATACACAAAGAAGGAAAATTATTATTCTTGCAAAAACATGTAAACCATGAATACATTATCATAGATCAATACTTTTCACCTTTAATAAGTATTAAATAGTCTTCACTAAATATATGATCATTGCATACCCTTTTTTTAAATGAAAATATTACCATAATACTCATATAAAGAACATATTACATATAAAGGTAAATTGGTACATAATCATACTTAAATTTTATAACCATACATTCGACTTCCATATATATCATTCTTACGAATGAAATAACCATAAAACCAACTTCTATACCAAATGCATTGGAGGATATAATGTAAGAAACAATTATTGGTTTATCATAGAACCACCCATACTTGGTTCATCACATAACATTTCATTTTCAATCATAAAACATAATTTCAAGATATTGAAATAATAAATCCATTTTCAAAACAATTATCAATACCAAAATACCAAAAAAAGGAATAAGTGATTTATTTTTCTATTAAAACATTGAGGCTTATAATGGAAGCCAAATATCAAATAACAGTTATAGCGGGGGAAAAGTAGTTGTCACCGTATACATTAAAAAAAATTCCTATTGTCCTTTAATAAAATAAAATGATTCATATAAAAATAATCCTTTTGAAAATCTTTTAAATAAAATTCAAACTAGTAGATTTTACACTTTATAAATAAAGGAGGTTTATAACATCAAAATATGACTCAATGGAATGAGATTAAGATGAAGTCCCTTACAAAGATCCCTTAATGAAAAAATTTTAGACTTGTTCAAAAACATTCATATACACTTAAATAAATTCATAAGAACCATTTTTAAAACATGTGCATAAAAAAGAAAAATTTATTAGAATAAATCATCAAAACAATAAAATAAGGTTTTGAGTTAAAATGTCCCTTACAACTTGAGAAACACTTGAATAAAAATAATTAAAGAATAAAATAAAAAAACACAGAATATAATGATAATAATGAGATTCATGATATACTATGTTAAATAGAACTATATTCACTATATAAAAGTGAATTGGTTAATAATAAAAAATAATCCTCAATGGAATTTAAATTGATCTGAAATCCTTTACATTGATTCAGACTCATCTCATACATTTTTTATCATTCTAAATTACAAACTTAGTTTAATTTCTAATTTCTTGAGAAATTTTTTAAGTTAATTAATCCATTTATGTTAATGATTTCTATGATATAATAATTACATAATTATTTAAGATCATAACAGATGTTTTGTCAATTTTCAGTACTTGAGTTGAAAATGAACTTTGTATGATGTCAATTGTTCATGTGGTCATAAGTCTATCATATCGAGAATAATATCCAGGACATAAAAAATCTCTTTTGTATTTCAATTATACCATTAAATTGATTAAATAAATACAGAAATAAAAAATGAACCACCTTATAATCATGGAGATGGTAAGTCATGCATATGTATGAGTAATGTGATATTAGAGACCCAGATTCCACTCAATGGGTGCCTTGATCCCGGTTGGACACATGGACTCAAGCACAGCTCCCTGAACTCTAGAGGCTACGTACTAGTAGTGAGGGCCTTGGTTGTGTCTGTGAGGATACCATTTCTTCACAACAAAATTGTTGTAAATGAGTGAATATAAACATATGTAAATAGAAGAAGCAATATTGGTAAACAAAAGGAACAATGGAAAAGTAGAGACAACAGTAACAATAACTGAGAAAACTAGAATAACATTAAATAAATTATGATATGTCATTTAACTAGAAAACTAGAAAACATAGATACAAGATAGAAGTAATGGCATGTTCAACATAAGTATAATGGAAATAAATGATTATCCCAAGAATCCTGAGCTTCGTCTCGGTCATATACTATCAAGAACTATAATAAATTGAAATAAATAAAGTGTTTGAAGTTGTATGATTCCCTTTTTCAACACATACAAACATGTAATCTGCTCTGGGTACCAAATGGTGGTTGGAGAGGGTGTGAGATAAATCTTAGTGGCCCACCACCAAAGGTGTCTATAACATCTAGTAAGTGTAATGGACATTTAACCGTTTGAATGAATGAATATATAATGTAATGCAGTACAATGTTACTAAATACCCAAGTATATTATTCATCCCTTGGATGGTTTCTGAACATTTAACAAAATCATTATTTGATTATTACTAGTTTATAAAAGATCACATGTTAAAAATAGTTAAGGTTACATGTTATAATATGGCAACCTATAATGATATTTAATAGTGAATTACCAAAGAATTAACCAAGGATATGTAGACCTCAAGGGTCACCAACACTGTAATAATTGTATCCTAGCAGGGGGTAAGAGTGTAATCAAAAGAGCATAGTCCAATGAATTCCACAATGTGGTTCCTACCTAATTCGAGGAGTTTTTCCAACTTAAAATAGGGATAAGCAGAGATGGGGACTGATTGGATTTTTCCATGGCACCTACTTATCAATGCTGGATCCAAGGAGTGTATCCAGGGCATCCTATGATAATATTAAAAGGATCATATGGTGTCATAATAGGCATTCAAATAATAGACAAGGATCGTGATCCAGGTGGGTCTCAACCTAAGAAATTTGTATCCTTGAATCATAATGGGGTTCTATAGTGCTCATGGAATTCTTTAAATAGAATCCTAGGAGCGCTCGAGCCAAACCACTTATATTTGATGTTGAAGTCATATAAGATTAGAGTTGGTTCATGACTTTTCTTTCATTATTGTGATAAGGTCATGTATCATGAAATCTTTTAATCATGTCATAATTAATCAATAAGTCTGCTTGGACCAAGCCCTTCCATTCATTAGTGTGACAAGGCCAAGTAGAATGAAACCTTTATTAATTCCATTTAAATCATATTCAATAGTTAAGTTTTATTCCTCTACCTTCCATTAATGTGGTAATGGGTGATATAGTCATGAAACCTATTAATCATTCACAATTAATCTAGTCAAGTCATATACTTGGTATACCTGCCAATTTCTATTTCACATTAAACTATCAATTGAAGCACTTAACATAGGTGGGTCAAGTGGTGAGAATAAATGGTAATTTACATTATGAAATTAACAATATAAATGAATCCATTTAATATAGAAAATATTACCCTTAGAAGGGTCAAGAAAAGTCACACCTGAAAGGTGGCTCAAACTTGTCAAATACTAAAAACCCAATTAGGGAATAATTTCTTACATGATATGGATGAAGTTGTGGGTGTAACCACCAACAATTAATCAAAAATATGGAAATATTAAATCCATATGGTTCTAATTATTATAATCATGTAATATAAATTCTATAAACGGAACCTGATGAAATTGGTGAGCCCCACACGACAAATCCAAAATCAATAAACTTGAGGGATGAATTTTAAACCACCCATGTTAGGCTTGTATGACTATACTACTATAATAGAGGCCATTTATTTGGATTATAAATGAGTATATATTGGGAAAATTAAAAAAACACACACCTCGATAACTATGTCAAGAGAAAGAGAGTAGAAGAAAAGATTAAACGGATTCAAGTACTTACCATTGCATATCCAATGTGATGATCATAAGACCAAATGGATCACATATGAGGGAGATTCTTTAATCCATAAATATGTCCTTTAAAAATCTATAAAATGAGTGCCATTTAGGAAATTATTTCTATAAATCATACTATGGAAGAATAGGGGACTTAATAGATCATTAAGAAAAAAGGAAAATTTATCCAGAGAAATAGCCAGTGCATGGTTTGTCCTAAATGTTTGAATAAAACATGTGAAAATTGTGCATGGATTCCTAGGTATAAGTGGAACTTTCATGTTTAGGTTGCATGACCACACACAAACTATGTGATTTGGTTCTGCCCTGAAATTTTCATCTGTACGGTCAGCTAAGCCATGCACCAAATATGCGCTAATAGGGATACATGACCAGTTTTCACAAAAATATTGGTCATGGGTGACAAAAATCCCCAAACACCCCTGATACATTTTGTAACTCATTATAAATCTATATTGGGTCCAAATTAAATATTAGACTAAAATTTGAAGGATCCATACCTTAGTGAAAATCCATGTTCGTACAATCTTTCCCCCTTGAAAGAAATTGTCCCAGAGTTCACCTTCCTAGGGTGTAAAAACACTCTATGAGAAAGAATATGGCCATTGGACAAATACTCTAGCCTCCCACTCCCAACTCTCATCCTAAATGTAGTTGTGCTTCTATAGAAGTCGTACTGGAGGGACAAACTGACCTCGAAGAGCCGTTGTGCTCCGGATGATAATGCATACTGGAAACTCCTCGAAGGTATCATCACCATCTAACTCCACCTCCTTGGGATAAGAAGTATGCGATATATGATAATGATTACGATGAATCTATAATACATGGATGATTTCATGCATGAAATGATAACAGAAGGAAGTAAAAACCAATACGCTTCTGACCCAACTCTCTCTAGAATCTCAAACATCCCTACATAACGAGACAAAAACTTTCCCTACTTTAGAAACCATATATTCCATAGCCTGGGTGATAACCAAAGAAAAAAATGATATTAAATGTGAAATTAAATAGGTAGTCTATGGAGATCAACATAATATTTCTATCTAGACTAAGCAGTAGTCATACACTTTTTGATTAGCTAAACATTCTCTAATGTCTCTAGAATGAGATGAGGACCTAGTATGGATGACTCACCTACCTTTAGCTAGAACATGGGTGAATGGAATGGCCTACCATATAAGGAATGAAAAGGAGTAATCTCAAATGTATCATGAAAGCTGTTATTATAGGATAACTCAATGGGAGGGATATACTTTTCCCAACCCAAATCAAGGAAACATACTCGAAGAATATCCTTTAGAACCTTTATTTTCTGTTCTGATTTTCCTTCTATATGAGGGTGAAAAACTATGATTAGAATCACCAATGTTCCCATAACCATATAAATACCCTTCCAAAACCTTATAGTGAAATGAAAACCTCGATCTGAAATGGTAGTATGAGGAACTTGAAGGACCTCGAAACACCCGGAGAGGGGAGGGATGAATCAAGGTGTCAAATTTTTCTTTTTAAAGTTATATATCTTGTTCCCACATTGGTAGAAACTTATTAAATCTATCAAACAAATGAAATTAATGAGATGACACAAAAAATTTACTTGGTTCACTGTAAGGGCTACGTCCAAGGACCGTACTCTGATAGTGTTTTACTCATACCTCATTGCACTAATATTAACTTGTTTTTTGGATTACATGGTTCAGTCACAGTCACTCTATGCCAAACACACTGCCTTTACAATGGTTTAGGGATAGCTTAGTTTGTCCCTCATGTCACTTCCACCGACTCCCCCTAGCTCACTGCCTTGGGAGAAGTCTAACTCAGTTTATCAACTTAAAGGTAACTTAAATAGATTTGAATTGTAGTCCTGGTCTCCATTAAACACGAGAAACTACTTTCATCAAAGCCCTGAATTGATGCACTTGAAAGCACTGATCACACAAACTGGCTATTCAAAATCCTGTCAGAACTGTAACACTACACTTGCATGAAATACGTCAACTTGTGCACCAGATTTGTGAATTGTCGTGAAAGATGAATTTCACATACCTCCTACATTCCGCGTAACCCTTATATTTCAAGAAAATACACCAAAGGGTTCACTTGGTCTTTTTAGACTAAAGGACCACCTTGTGTGGAAGATCAAATTTCTGTAATCCTTTCATGCTCAAATATTTCGTGTGGAAAAGGAACGACATTTTCTATGGAAAATTATTATGTCTTCCATAGGGATAGATACCTATTCATAGGCCTCGATGACCCTGCACGCATGTTTCCAACACATCTTTGTTGATGCACATTAGATTATTCCTTAGCACAAAAAACCCCTTTTGGTGTCGCATTGGGCAGTTATATTCTTCTATGCAACACCATCTTTCACACACATTTGTGTCATGTGCGAACATTTTTCCTTTTCCATATTTTGATTCACTGATCACACAAAAATCCTTATGTGGAGCTTTCAAAAAACCCTTTAATCATGCACATAACTTCATTTGCAAAAAATAGTTTTCTCCATATTACAATTATTGGACTTAAAACTTTGGAAAAAACTGAGAAATGATGCAACCTTCAATACTATTTACCTCTTGAACTGTATGATCCATTTCTTGGAAAACATCTCAAAATGAAAAAGAGGGTTGACAAAAAACACTAAACATATCCCATTTCTATCATAGAACAGTCATGGTTTTAATAATATCCCCTTTTTGGTTTGTTTCCAATTTGTAGATAATTTTAATTGAGCACCATCCACTATAAAATCCTGATATGTGAGAATCAACTCAGGCAACACTCTATGTATACATGAGTAATGATCAGTGTAGAAAACAAGAGGGGAATCTTGAATTGTGTTCCCATGTTTTGGAATTCTTAAAGACATCCAAGCTGTTCTCTTACAATGTTACAGAAGCATTACATGCTCTGAATTTATTCATTCTCCTCCTATTCGGTGACAAAGAATCATTACATGTACTAAATTTATTCCTTCTCCCCCATTGTAAATAAACCCAAAGAACAATATTTGTTCATTTTACAGCTCAAAACACACTCCCCCTTGATCGTCTCTCCCCCATAAATCTCCTTACACAAAAGGATGTGGCTGAACCCTAAGGTTTAACCGATGTTTCTCAAAAAAAGTTGCTGATAGTGGCTTGGTCAGGATGACAGCCCCTTGCTCATCGGTTCCCACATGGTCCATTTTGATCATGCCTCATTCAAAATTTTCCTTAATGAATTGATATCCGATCTCAATACTTTTTGTATGAGAATGATGAACTGGATTCTTCATAAGGTCAATCACACTCTTTTTTTTATAGAAAATAACCATCGATTGTTTCACATCGTCACTTATGTTAGTTAGTTGCTGCTTTATCCAAAGTAACTGAGTGCACGCCTTGGTGGAAGAAATATATTCAGATTCAGCAGTACTAAGATAAGTAAATTCCTATTTCTTGCTTAACCAGCCCACATATTTTTTCACAATATAGAATGATCCCCCACTAGTAGACTTTCTATCCAAAACATCTCTATCCCATTCAGTATCAAAAAAATGATGATAGTACACTCTCCCTACAGAAAAGTATAACCCATAACTATGAGTACCCTGAATGTACCTCATGATTCATTTCATTGTCACCATATGTTCCACCTTTGGATTACTCTGAAAGTGGGCTGCTAAGAATGTTGAAAAGAAAATATTTAGCCATGTCACTATCAGGTATAGTAGGCTTCCTATGCTTCTCCCATACATTTTGGGGTCCATAGAAATCCCATCCTCATGATTTCCAAGTTTTGTTCCAACCATAATCGGAGTCACCATTGGTTTGGAATCATTCATATTGAATTTATTCAGCAGCTCTATTACATAATTTTCTTGAGAAATGAATGTCTAATCCTTCTTTTGAATCACCTACAACACTAAAAATCATGTGTGTACCCTAATCATGGACAATTCAATTTTTGATTTCATGTGATTGGACAATTCATCCATTGATCCTTTCCTACTTCCACCGAAGATAACATCATCCACGTATTCCAATACCATGAATTGATACATTTGATATTTTTCACATAGAGATTGTGATATATTCCTCCTCTTTTAAACTAAATATTTATCAGATAAGAGTCGAATCGATAGTACCATGCCCGCGGTGCCTATTTCAAGACATAGAGAGCTTTCTTTAATTTTCAAACCATATATTCATAATATCAAATCAAGAACCCCACGAGTTGTTCGATGTAGAATTCTTCTTCCAAAAATCCTTTTATGAATGCTAACTTTACATCCATTTGATAAAATTTATATCCTATTTGGACTGCCTTGACAAGAAATAACATGATTGAATCCATTCTTGCTACTGGAGAAAATGTCTCTTCAAAGTCAACACCTTCAATTTGTGAGTATTCCTTTCAAACTAAAAGAACCCTGTTTTTGAGCACATTTCTATGCTCGTCAAAATTCTTCTTGTAGATCCACTTCATACCAATCACATTGTGACCTTTAGGTCTCTTGACTAGGTCCCAAGTTTTATTATTGTCAATCTGATCAAACTCTTTATTTATGGATTTCACCCATGATTTATCTTTTGTATCTTATTCAAATGGGGATGGTTCCACAACTGATAGAAATATAGATTGTGTATTATTCCTCATTAACCTCATCTATTTTGGTACTGTCCAATCCCTAATAATGATGGATTGATCAATTTATTATCTTTGATTCCTCTTTTGAGATTCAATCGAATTCTCTCCAACCATGGTTTCCTCTTCAGATTCTTCTTCTGAGTCAACATCATGATATGGCTCTTAATAATTTTTTAAGCCTTCCCCTATTTCTGTATTCATCTTTTCTCCATGTTTCTTCTTCATCTTCTATCACATCAGAATATGAATTCCTCAAAGAATTTATGGTTTTATCTTCAATGATCTTAACATCGCTACTTTCCACAATCCTTCCCAAGATCTTGTTGAAATACTTGTAAGATTTACTGTTCATTGAGTATCCAAGGAAAATTCCTTCTCTTGCATTGTCACCATAATTCCCTTGATTTTCTTTTATGTTTTTTATGAAACATTTACTTCCAAAAAAAAGAAAGTATTTTAAAGAGGGATTCCTTTTATGCCACAATTCATATGGTGTCTTTGTCTCACCCATATAAATCCCTGTTTGATTAAAAAATTACATTATATCTTGAACAAATTTTTATAGTAATTTTGAGGAATACGACTCTTAATTAACATAGTTCTTTCCATGTTTTCAGCCACAAATTTCTATGCTCAACAACTCCATTTTTCTGTGTATTTCTCACAGAAAATACCTAATGTTGTATCCCATGATTCTCGAAGTAATTTTCAAATTCAATGGATGTGTATTCGCCTCCATTTTCAGATCATTGCAATTTGATTGTTCGTCCGGTATCATTCTCAATGATTTGATGGTATGTTTTCATGAAGTAAATAACTTTTCGTTCCTTTTATATAACCATTACACATTCCATTTTACTGTAATTATCTATGAAAAGGAATAAGTACCTTTCTCCACGAATTTTGACAATATTTTCTAGTCCATATACGTCTGTATGAATGAGATAAAGAAGATGAGATTCCCTTTTCTTCATTGGATGATATGAACTTTAAACCAACTTCCCCCGAATGCATGCCTCACAAGACTTTTCACATTCACTCTACAGGGTGGGAATATCTATGACAATATTGAGTTTTGATATCTTCTCCATGTATTGTGGATTTATGTGCCCCAATCTCTGATTCCACAAGTTATTTTATTCTTCAATAGTCATGTAGCAAATATTTTCTTTACTATCAACTTAATACAAGTTTCCTTATGTTCTACGTCCTTTCATAAGTGAATTTCTTGTCTTTCCCTTAACAGTGAATCCTTTTTGATTGAAAGAAACTATAAGTACTGAGTCACAGAGTTGTCTCATGCTATGGAGATTATGATGTAGGCCATCCACATAAAGGACATAAGTTTTCTTTTTCTCTCTATTAGCTAGTTTAATACTTCCACCTCCTTTGATTTTCAGAGCCCAATAATTACCAAACTATACTGTTCCATCAACCCTCCTCTTGATACTTGTTAACAAGTCTGCATTACCTGTCATATGAGATAAACACATGCTATTAAGAATCCAGGTGCTATTTGTTTTTGTAGCTTTGAGGTCTACCTTTTCAATGTTGGATTTCTCAATTTTCTTCTTTTCTTTCCCTGATATATTCAATTGAGTGTAAGGCACTGATGGCCTTTCAATTCTCTCTTCTATGTACATGGGTTCTTTATATTAAAAATATTCTTCAAGAGGAGAAAACCTATTTGAAAGAGAAAAACTATCTTTTTGATGATATTGGACTTGTCTTAGAATTCAGTATGTGGTGTCCATGCCACTATTCTGCCTGAAATAAATGGATTTATGGCCAAAGTTTGAACAAATAAAACAATATCCATAGGAATTTTTTTTCTATTAGAAGTAGGATATGAATTTTTTCTCCTCTGTTGAACCTGTAGATCTTCCCCATTTAGATAGCTCCTTACCTCTTCACAATATGACATAGTATAACCTAGATATCCATAGAACTAACACTTCATGAGAGGAAATGTCTTCTCACTTCTATTTTTTCTCACACCTTCTTCCTATTGAAAAATATTTGAATGCATGTTGTTCATAGAAGCTCAATAATAGTATTATGTTATCCTTTCAGTTTGATTTAGGGGTCTCTTTTTCAGTACTTCTGGTGACTTTACAACATGGTCAACTCTTATCTTGCCTTTATTCTGGTCAACTTTATTTGTAGAATTTGATGTTTCAGCATCATAACTGATTCCATTGTTTCCCATGTGTATGGGTCTTTGATCAATATTAATCTTGTCAACTCCATTAGACCCTCGTTTCTATCTCTCCATTAGCTCAACATCCAAGAACCTACCAAACTTTATTTCCTTCTTTGATTCATTTTAACATGATTCACTTTTGAGCATTCTCCTAAGAGTATCAACTTATTCTACGAGTCCCCTAATAGTTGTGGACTTCTCTTCTAGTCTTGATGTAAGTTCATTGATGACCATTTCCTGTTATTCAATTTTGAGCTTTAGTTCCTCTACATCATCTATCCTTTCAAGGATTGATGACTGTACTTTCACCACTTCTTCCATTCATTCAATTTCAACATCAAACTGATCAACATATTAGGATGATTCATCCACCAATTCCTTCCACTTATTGCATCTCTTACACTAATTCTCAATATTACCAAAATCTTCCATATGTTGTAACATGGGATCAACATTAGTTTACAACTAGTTATATCTAGCTTTATTTGTGGATGGTTCTAAATTTTTAATGGTATCCATCATGGAACCATGGTTTCATGTTTTAAAATCTGGTTCTTCTTCTTCATAGAATTCATTATCATCATCTTCCTCTTCACAAAAAAAACCCTTCTTATGTACTTTCTTTCTAGATTTGAATTCTCCATTTTTGAAAAACCTTTTCTGAGGATTCTTGATTTGTTCAAATTCTCTTTCTTCATCTTTGATCTTTCTTGAGCACAGAGAGTCAATGTTCCCAACTTTACCACAAAAAAGCAAGCTAGAGGTTACTTCCCTTTAAATTTCCCTTTTTCCCTTTTAGATCTTATTGGGACGAAGAGAAAGAATTTATTTTTCCCTACCATATTCACCACTACATTATTTTGGAATTTTTATTTTTTCCATGTATTTGAATTCCATTTCCTTTCTCACTTGAGTCATAGCATATTCTGTCTTAAATCTCATTTCATATGCCACCAGGCTTCATAGTAGATCATCTAGAAAATGTTTGGAATGAAATATTTTTTAAAGGGATGACACCTTTACATTTTATAGGTGTGGAAAATATAAACTTATTTTATTTCTTCACCTAGACCCCAAATTGCTCCAACCATTTCAGTAATTCAATTGAAGTAGGAGTCCACATTCTCATCATGATGCATCTTCAGATTGTCAAACCTATTGTGCAGGACTTGTTGTTTCACCTCCTTTAATTTGATATATTCTTCATAAATATTTTCATGTTTATCTTACACAGACTTTCATGAGGTGAAACTCCTCACCATTAGATAGATCTAATTAGAAAGGGATGCGGTGAGAGCATTCTATGCATTAGCATCTACATCAAGAATTTTCATGTCTACATTAGTCATAGATAGCCCTGTTAGATCAGTGATTGTATTCATTTCATAGTAGAAAACAAGAATTCCATTCCAAGGGATATTAGATGAGATCTCATTTTGTTTTTCTAGATCTGAAAATTAATTCCATCGAATAGGGGGAGTCCCATGACATTGGATGAATTCTCCATGATGGTATAGGTTAGATCAATCACCAATAACTTGTCTCTGATACCAATTGAAGAACCCCTAAACACCCTTGGAGGGGAGGGGTGAATCAGGGAATCAAATTTTTCTTTTTTAATGTTATGAATCTTGTTACCACATTTGTAGAAACTTGTTAAATCTGTCAAAAAAAAATCAGAGTATGGAGATGCCACATCACTTTTACTTGGTTCACCGCAAATGGATACATCCAAGGAGCATATGTTGATAGTGTTTTAGTCGTACCTAATTCGACTAATCATCACTAGTTTAGAGATTTTAAGGTTCGGTCATAGTCACTCTGTGCCATAAACACTACCTTTACAATGGTTCATGGATAGCTCACTGCATCTCTCAGATCACTTCCGTCGACACCCCTATCTCACTGCCTTTGGATAAGTCTATCTCAGTTTACCAACATGAATTTTTCTTCAATATATTTTCTTTATAGTCTTTGTCTTTTTTCATCATGAGACACTTCATGTATAGATGTCTTGAATTGATGCATTTTAAATCACAGATCACACGAATCAGATATTCAAAATCTTCTCAGAAGCATAACACTACACTTCCACGCAATACCTCAACCTGCCCCCAAGATTTGGGAATTTTCATGAAAGATGAATTTTGTGCAACTCCTACTTTCTGCATAACCCTTATCATTACTGTAACTACAACAAATGGGTCACTTGGTCTTTTCAGAGTAAAGAAACACCTTGCACAGATGATCAACATTATATAATTCTTTCATGTGAAAATCTTTCGCGCGATAGAGCAACCAAATTTTTGCTGGAAAATTATTAAGTCTTTCGTGGGGGTAGCCACCTATTTATAGGCCTCAATGACCTGGCACAAAAGTTTCTGACAAGTCTTTGTTGGTGTGTGAAATATTCTTCCTGAACACACAACACCCCTTTTGACGTCACATTGGGTGCGTAATATTCTTCCGTCAACACCATCTTTTATGATCATTTATGTTTTATGTGCACTTTTTTCCTTTTCTATATTTTGATTCACTAATCAAAAAACTCGACTTGGGTGCAACATTCAAAACATGATTTAATATTGTGGGCAACTCATTTTACAAAAAAAAACTTTTCTCTATATTTCAATTTTTGGAACCAGAAATTTGGAAAACACTAGGAAATAATGCCACCTTCAATATTGTTTACCACTTAAACTGTATGATCCCTTTCTTGGAAAACATATTGAACTTCCAAGGAGGATTGAAAACAAACACAAACCCTACTCTATTTTTAGCATTTAATGGTCATGGTTCCAACATAACCCCATGTAGTTGTATGATCACACATGCATCAAATATTACCATCTCATGAACTGAGAAAGTCTCCCATATAAGAATTAAGTGAGATGATTTTTTAGCCAGTCAATGACTACCCTTATAGCATCACTACCCCTAAAAAACATAGGTATATCGACTAATAAATCCATGGAAACATCTTTTCATTTCCATTCTGGGACTAGAAATAGCTGTAGTAATCCCATATGTATCTAGTGATCCACCTTCACCTATAGATAAGTAAAATAGCTAATGATAAATCCTACTATCTGATGTTTTACCCTAGACCACCAATAATGACACCACATGTCTGGATACATATTTGAGATGCTTGGATGAACTTCCCACTATGAAGCATGGGGCTCTTTCACCAACTCCTCTCTCACATATATAGGAACCCAAATACATCCATGCTGATGAAAGACATTATCTCTGTCCTTATACCAATCTAGTGGAGGTTTAACTCCTGATATACTCTTCTGAATGACCAAGCCTTCAGGATATGAAAATAGTCAACCCTTCACCTTCTCAAGGAGGGAATAGTTAACTCTCAAGGTAGAGAGATAATATTATTGTGACTATCATGAAACTCTAGATGAAACTTAGAGAAGAGGTCCATTAACATTCATTCTTCGATGGATTCCCATATGGCTTGTGCTAGAGTTTTTTTGACTCAGTGCATCTGTAACCACATTTTCCTTCCCAGGTGTATAATGAGGCTCCAAATCGAACGATTATAGATATTGGACCCACATCCACTATCCGAGGTTCAAGTCACACTGTGAAAAGATATATTTGAGGCTCTTGGGGTCTGTGTACTCCACAAATTCCTAAACAAATGGACAATTTCTCCAGGAACATAATTCATGTACAACTTCTGCTTGATCAAGGCCATACTTCAGGTAGTTGCTCTCACGAGGCCTCAACTTCTGAGATCCATACGCAATAAATCTATCTTCCTACATTATAAATTCTCTTCGGCTAATTCCTGATGCATCAAATAATATGGTATAACCTACATTTTTCCCAAGAAGAGTCAGAAAAGGTTCCAATTTAAGCCTTTATTTTATCTCTTAAAAGTCTTTCTCACATGCTTCTGACCATATGAACTAGACACCCTTCTTTATAAGACTAGTAAGAGGTGAATAAAGGTGGGAAAAGTCTTGTATGAAATTTCTGTAATATCCATACAAACCCAAGATACTTTCTATGTCAAACATGTTCTTGGGATGCTCCCAAGAAACCACAAAACTAATCATTTCATGGTCAATAGATACTTATGATTCTGATATTATATAACCGAAGAACTGAAATTTGTCAATCCAGAAGTGGAACATAGCAAGCTTAGTGTAAATATGATGATCTATCAGTGTACTTAAAAATATATCAAGATGTTTGGAATGGTCGATACGAGTATGAGAATACATCAATATGGCATCCAAAATGACTACGACAAAAGATTCCAAATAGGGGTGGAAAACCCTATTCATCAGAGCCACGAAAATGACAGGTGCATTCTTAAAACCAAACGACATAATAAGGTACTCATACAGACCATACCTACTAAGAAAATATTTATGAGCTATTTTTAATGGAATGACTCGTACATGATGATAACCTGATATCATGTCGATCTTAGAGAATAGATTTTCTTCTCAGAGCTGGTCAAAGAGATCATTTATTCGAGGAAGTTGATAAATATTCTTAACCATAAATGGGTTCAACCATCTATAATCCACACATAGATGTAAGGTTCCATCCACCTTCTTGTAAAAAATCATTGTAGAACCCCAAGAGGATTTAATGGGCCCTATAATTCCTTTTTCCTCTTAATACACCAACTACCTCTTGAGATATCGAAGCTCTATTGGTGCCATCCTCTATGGAGAAATGGAAAATGGAACTACTCCTAAAAAAATATCAATCATAAATTTTACATCTCTCTCAGGTGGTACGTCAGAAAAAAATAGTTGGGAAATACATCCCTAAAATGATCAACTAATGGAGGGAATTAATCCTTACATAAACCTTGATGCTCCAAGAAGATATTATATATTAGTGTAGTAACTTCACCAAGACCACGATGCTCTTGTATAGCTCTACCAGCCTAGACATCCCACTCACCCTTATGTGGATAAATGATACCCTCTGGTGATGTAAAAGATACATTGCAACAATATTAGTCTACAAAATCAG
This sequence comes from Viscum album, assembly GCA_963277665.1. Taxonomy (NCBI): domain Eukaryota; kingdom Viridiplantae; phylum Streptophyta; class Magnoliopsida; order Santalales; family Viscaceae; genus Viscum; species Viscum album. The sequence goes on from OY728132.1 coordinate 499,815,670, forward strand.
GATAGTGAACTAACCAGCCCATTCTAAGTATGACATCAAAGCCTATCATCTCGAGAAAAAAAGGTTCTATAAGAAAGGGAAACTTCCTACGTCAAGGGGGTAGTCCCTAAACTAGTGTGTGCCCGATGTTTGTACCCCTAACGACATATATAGGGTCATTAATCCATAGTAATACAATATATCCTATTTGATACGTTCCATGATATATACAAAGATAAAAGAGTTCGAAGCACCAGAATAAAATAAAGCTGATACTATGGTAGATACCATAAGAATAGTACATCATACTGTAGATGGCCCCGCTTCTTCATCCTAGAGTATTAGATGTAGTGAATTCAACTATACTGATCCAAAAACATGTGAAATAGATGAACTACCATAGTCAGGAATACTCTGCTAGTGCTGCTGGTAATCAAGGGTCCGACTACCATGGCCACGACCTCTTCATCAGCTAGACCCACCAGTGCTATTTCAACTCACCACTTGATGCGGTGTAAATGAAATTTCTCCTGATGTTGGAGGTATCATGGATCCTTTTCCACTCAAGGCTAGTGAAAATTTCCTTCATAAACACTAGATACACCTCATATGACTACAGGATTGAAACTCTTGTAGTTCTCTATCACACCGAGGCTTTAAATTACCCCATGATCCACACTAATGACACACTTTAGAGCTATTTAAATAGGTTCTCTAGTTGTCACTACCCTAACGAGAAACCTTGAGGGAATGTTTCCTACCACCAGAAGAGCAACTGGCCTACTGCGACACTGATCCTATACACCCAATACTATTTTCATCCCTCAGGTTATGATCTGTGATTAGATCCAGATTGACTATATCATAAATATTAGGCAGAGAAAAGAATTTCACCTATATAATTATGGCATAATGTATCCCATCCTCAAAGTGTATAGAACACGAAAGATATTCACCAATTACAAGTGGTTCAATGTTTTAAAACTCTATGAAACATGATAAATATTCCATAATTTACATAAAAACCTACTCAAGATGAATGAAATCTATAACTCACTTAGCTCTCAGCGTCTAAGGAAAGAACTGATCATAGAAGGTAGTATGGAAATGAACCCATAACATGCCCTGATGATGACTAGCCTCAGAAGTCACATCCCACCAATGCTTGTATGAGTCACGAAGCATATATGGGGAAATATTGAACCTCCACTCTAGTGGAATCTCCAAAATCTCAACAATAGATAGGGTGGCTTCTTGAAAATATTTAACAGCCCATAGACTACCATCTCTTGAAGATGTAGGAGGATGCTACTACTGGAACTCATGAGTCAAATCGGTCATCGTAGGTTCAAGACACAGAGTACCATGCATGGACTACATTATATGTAGGAAACAATAAAAAACATGGGCATCTGTGTCAAAATTATGTACAACAGGCAGTGCCTCAAGTGGCACTGCTGGAGGTAAGCCGGGAAGCTCAGGGCCCACCACATCTGGAGCATGGTCATCACCACCTTCCTTGAATAAAATATGAGGATGTTGTGGAGACATTGGTCTAAAATTTCAAAGAAAATTCCTCAAAACAAGCTTAAGTTGAAAGATATAATTGCTAGAAGTTGATGAAAATAAGAAAACTCACTACCCAAGGCATACTACCCCAACTATTCACTTAGACGACCATGTATCAGTAAGTGTTCCTGTATACGTTTCAATTCATTTTTCGTTTAATTACCAGGTTAACTCCTTTAAATTTCATAACCATGAAAAGGTGGGATAAGGATGTGAAACCAATTCATTTTATATGTCATGGTTCACTCTATAATGGATAGTCATTTTAGGTGAATTAGTGCCCATGCACCTTATCACTGGAAATGACACCCATTTATTTATAGCATAATGTCTTGACATGGTAAATTACTCATCCCAACCCATGAGGGACCATACACCTCGTGAATTGAGACATGTAATAACTCAATCACATCCAAGAGTAACACAAGCATAAGATAACTATCACAACATCACTCAACAATCAAATTCATATAAAGCAATTACAAATAGTGAAATTCACCTATATAACATGGAAATATGCATGACATTAAAATTCTAGGTGCCTATAATGCTGCATGTAACAATGATCCTTGCCCTTATATCATCGTTCCAAGGATGAAATAAAATCCTCTCTTAGGGTAATAATCAAAAAATCCATACAACATGTGCATCACCCAATAGTTAAATAATATATACAATAACAGGAAAAATCCGAAAAACAATTATAATTTAGGAAACCTGGTTTTTACCCCAACCATGGGTTTGTGATGCCCAAGAATGACTTATGACCAAGTCCCAAGTGTTCCTAATCTCTTGGTTATTGTCTCCAAATAATAAAGCAAGAAACAAAACTCTTTTGATACCACTTTGTGACATCCTAGACCCGAATGCCACAAAATGGGTTCCTTGACACCAGTGGGCCACATGGCCTCATGTGAATCTCCCTGAAGGCCAAAGGCTACAAACTAGTAGTGAGGGACTAGGTTGTGTCTGTGGGGAGACTATCCCCTCTTTACCAAATTGTAGCACAACTGCTGAAGATAAACATATGTAAATAGTGGGAGCAATATAAGTAAAAAGAAGGCATAATGGAAAAATAGAAACAATAGTAACAATAACTAAAAGAACTAGAATGGTATTAAACAACTAATGATATTTCATGTCAATATAAAATTGGGAAACATGGATCCAAGATAGCAGGCATAACATATCCCACATAAGTATAAAAAAAATCAAATACTATCCCAAGCATACTAGGATCAGGCTTAGTCCTGTACTATCATGGTCCTTACTAAATAGAACACAATCAAGTGTTTGAAACTATATGATTCCCTTTTCAACACATGAAACCATGTAATATTCCTCAATTACCAAAAGAAATCTAAAGAGAATGTGAGATAAATCTTAGTGGGCCACCACCAACGGTGTCTGTAACATCTGGCCCATGTAATGGAAATTTAATTGTGTGCAAGCATGCATATATAAAGTAAAGCAGTACAATGGAAATAAATACCCATGTACCTACTTCATCCCTCGATTAGTGTCTGAACGTACACCCAATTCAATATTTTATTGTTGCCAATTTATATCATATCACATGGTAAGAATAGTGAGGGTTCCAAGTTATAACCAGGAAACCTATAATGATATTTAATATTGAAGTCCGAAGGCAATAACCAAGGTGACGATGACCTCAAGGGTCACCAACTCAGTAATAACTATAGAATAGAATGGGGTAATAGTGCATTTAAAAGAGCATAGTCCATGTAACTCCACAATGAGGCGCCCATGGAGTCCAAGGAGTTCATCCAAGGTAAAACGTGGCTAATCAGAGACTGGTCCTGATAGACTTTAACCACGGAACCTACTTTTCAATGCTGGATTGAAAGAGTGTATCTGAGGAATCCTGTGATAATATTGAAAGGATTATATGGTGTCATACCATGCATGTAAATGATAGGCAAGAATAGGGATGTTGGTGGGTCTCAACTTAATAAATCCATATCCTTGAATCAGAATGGGGTTCCCAAGTGATCATGGAATTCTCTGATTAGAATCCAAGACAAGATCCAGTTAGGCCACTCCTATTTGATATTGAAGTCATTTATGTTTTCATTAGGTACAAGAATTTCCTTTCATTAGTTTGATAAGGTCATATCACATGCAACCTTTTAATCAAGTCATACTTAATCAATAAGTCTATTTTGTCCAAGCATTTCCTTTAATTAGTGTGACAAGGCCAAGTAACATGCATCCTTTTTTATTTCCATTTAAAGAATATTCAATAATTAAGGTTCATTACACCACCTTCTGTTAATGTGGTAATGGGTGATACAGACATGCAACCTATTAATCATTCACAATTAATTTCGTCAAGTCATAGACTTGGTATACTTTCCAATTTACATTTCAAATTAAATTATCAATTGAAGAACTTAGCTTAGGAGGGTCAAGTGGAAAGCGTAAATGGTACTTCAAATTATTAAATTCACAATATAAATCAATAAATTTAATATAGAAAAGATTACCCTTATAAGGTTAATGAAAATTCACACCCAAAAAATGGATCAAACATGTCAAATACCAAAATCCCAATTATGGAATAACATCTTACATGGGATGGATGAAGTTGTGGGAATAACCACCAATAATTAATCACATATTTTGAAAGAGCATATCCATATGGTTCTAATGATTATAAGAATGGCATATAAATTCTATAAACAACACATGATGAAATTAGAAGGCCCCACAATACAAATTTAAAATCAAAAAAATTGAGAGATATAGAGACTCTATCCTTTTACACATATCATTACATGATTTTAAGCATAATAAAACATCATATTACAATCTAATGATCATGATGTCTATTGTCTTGGAAGATTATGTACATAAAACTAAAAATATGGTCCTAAATAAAACATTTCTTTATTTTGTTTTTATAAAGACCTTCTAAATTCCATTGTGATCGTACATATTCATAGGATAACCTAGGGATTACATGAACAAAGGGTTGAGAAAAAAAAGACAAGGGAAAAAACATAAGAATAATTCTTTATCACATGGGTTAGATGGAATGACATAATGATATAAAAAGTCATGGAACATATATAATCATAACATATAAAACATGAGATCATATAAACATGGGGTCATAGTAATTTTTAAGAATCATAAAACCTGACTTAGCATGAGTCAAGGATCAATGCACATAGAGGAGCACATGTCATGGTTAACCACCAAGGTCATTGCACATGGTAGAACTAGACATGGCTAACCACCAAGACAGTTGCAAATAACATCTCATGAGACTCAACTTTACCCAATGCATTAGATCACTATATGGGTGAACCCATATAAACATGTTGATGAATATTCTTTGAACATACAAAAACAAACATAATAAACCATACATAAACATATGGGTTACCCATGGAATGAATTGGGTATCCTAATCATGTTATAAAGCATTATAAATGGGAATATCACACAAGTTTCAAGAAAATAAAGGAATTAGAACATACATTGACATTAATGAAGTAAAATAAGAATATATAATGGTAAGTGATATCGAATATAAGTGATAACTTGTAAAAATAGTATTGAAGAAATCTTAGCATTAAAACATTTTAGTGAGGTTTTAAGGAAAATACGAACGAGAAATTAAAATTGATAGGGGAATAATCTTTTATATACAACCAGAAGTTATCCAAGAATGTTTTCATAATAAAAACACTTATTTTATAGAAACAATGGTTTCATATAACAGATGATAGAGTGTACTTTAAATTGGCTATGAATTCAGAATGTTCTTTAAAATGGGTTTGCTTTTCAAGAAGTATTGAGGAGGGAACCATTTAAAAACATGTATATCTACAAAATAGAATGATTAATTTATCTTGATACATGATTTTGGAGAATTTAGAAATCATTTATAATGTTTACATAAAAATAATATAGAACTTTATTTGGGTAAAAAGAAAGATAGAGAAACCCAAAGGAAAAATGGAGGTCTGAGTAGAATCTGTTACCTTAAGTCTGATGGTGTCCTCAAATTGATATTAATGTCATGGATAACCAAATAACATTCATTAATTAATTTTCCATAACTTCTTATTTATGAAACTGATTTATTATATACTTATTATGTTCATTAATGAACTTTTTGGATGGGTTACGATGTTCAATTACATTTTTTGGGAGCATTTGTTTCCTTGGTTTTCTTGATTGGTTTACTAATATACATATATGTATAAACATGTAATATTAGAATGGTTGTATAGAATTTAAGTTGTATGTTATTAGTGAACATACCGAATATTACATGGTCATAAAATTCTTATGTTTTTTTGGAGTGAATATGAATCGTTATATAAAACTTAAATGATACTTGTTTTGGTTACTTGCCGGTTTTTTTATACCATCGAACACATTATTTTTTATAAATTAGTATCTTGTAGAAAAAGATTCCATAAAATTAAATTACAAATAATAAATATATTTTAATATGGTTAAACCATAAATTCTTTTTCATGACTATAATTGAATACGGTAAAAGAATTTGAAAACCCATCCTCCTTGAATGTGATAAATTAACACATCTCGGATGTTGTTATCATTTCTAGTATAAAAGGAGGGGAAATGAGAGATGATGATTAATTATTAAAACATAAAAAAAAAATACATGTAAGGTACTAGAGTTATCATTACATTTGGATGAAATGAGGTGTTGAAAGAAATATAAATAACATAACTTGAAAGAAAATAAAATAAATGTAAAGATGAGTTTATCTCTTGAATAAAACTTCCTTGAGAACGTCTTTAGAGAAGATTATTTTGACTTTCAAGAGACCAATGTATGAAAGAAGTAAGAGCAGGGATTGGGGTAATATTTTGTCAGAATTTATACAAGCCACAAGGCTTGATATGAGTGAAGAGAAGAGGTAAAGAGTGATGATATTTATTTTAGAGGCGGGGATGGGTTTCTCATTAATTTAATCATTAGTTTAATATTTTTTATCAAGACTATGAATAATGTTGAATATTGTGACCAAAAATATAAATAAGTGCATGTGATTTCAAACAAATGGAAATTTACATCATCCATGACTCAAGCATGATGCAGAAATTTATGTTTTAGCAATTATCGTAAATTATCGTATTTTACTATTCATCAAAATTTCAAGTATCTCATAAAAATTCAAAAAATTCAACCTAAATTTTTTAGATGTTTAGAATCAAAAAATGAACACCATTTTTTGAAAATAATTTTCAAAATATGGAAAATTTAAATTTTAAATAAGATCATCATTTACTTGAAAAATACTTATTTTAAAATTATAACTGATTTTATAATACATTATACAATTAACTATGGTCTTCTAAAATTATACTATAATAATAATACATCAAAAAAATAATTTATGAAAATTTTTTATGAAAATACAGTTTAGTTTTTAATTATTAAATTATTTATAAATTTTTAATTAAATATTTATGACTTATAAAAATACAAACACTATCATATTGTCACTTATAAGATGGATATATTTTATTTATCCATTCATTGGTAAGGTTAATATTTAATTGGATGATTTAACATTCATAAGGGTCATATTAATATTCATAAGGGTAACATTACTATTCACAATGGTTAGTTTCTATTAACCAAAAATTAAATTTGTCTTATCAGACTTCAAAAATCTTACTGATCACAACTGTGTATGTCAAATTTTCAAAATTAAAATCATAGAAGTGAAAATATTATGTTTAAAGGTAACATAAAACTTAGTAGTTCATTGTGTTGTGATTTCATGTGATTTTATAACATAATTATAATAAAGTAATTTCCATTTATTAAAATTTGGGTTGTTACATTCTTCCCCCCTTATGTAATTTCACCCTCAAAATTTACTTTTACATTCTAAGCTGAAAATAGGTGCAGATACTTTTCCTTCATTTCCTCCTCTAGTTCATATGTTGCCTTTTCGTACTTATGGTTCCACCATAGTACTTTGATCAGGTGAACAGTCTTGTTACATAGATGTTTATCTCTATGATCCAAGATCATCATTGGCTGATCCTCATAATAAAGATCATTCTACAACTATACCACCTCTGAAGACAATATATGTGAAGGATTTGGAATGTACTTTCTTAATAGGGATACATGGGGGAAATAATGTACTTTATACATGGTATGTGTAATTTCTAGTCGATATGATACATCTCCAACTTGATCCAGAATATCAAAGGGGTTGATGTACCTGGGACTTAGCTTTCCTTTCTTCCCAAACCTCATGAACTTCTTCAATAGTGATATGCAGAGGAATACCATGTCTCCATCTTTGAAGTCAAGGTCCTTTTGAAAATTGTCTACATAACTCTTCTATCTAATTTTGGCTACCTTGATGTTCAGTGGAATGGTTTTCACCTTCTCTTCCATTTCTTCAACCATTTCAGGTCCTAGTAGTTTACAATCACCGAATTCATCCCAACATGCCCATGTTCTACACCTTTTTCCCATAAAGGTCATTATATGGTTCCATTCAGATGCTCGAATAGAAATTTTTATTGTAGTATAATTATACTAATAGAAGATGTTTTTTTATCATCCTTTGAAGTCTATATAACACACTCTCGACATGTCCTCCAGTGTCTGAATAGTTTTCTCAGATTTCCCATCCATTTTGAGGATGAAAGGTTCTACAAAAGTTCAGTTTAGTGCTTAGAGCATGTTAAAGACTCTTCCAAAACATCATGGTGAATCTCAGATCTCTATCATATACAATAGATAGTGGTAGTCCATATATCCTTACTACATATTTATTATATATCCATAAAATTTTATCCAATGAGAAGTCCTCTCAAATTGTGATAAAGTGAGCTGTCTTTGTAAGATGATCAACAATGACCCATATAACATTGTTTCCTCTAGATTTCCATGAAAGTCTAGTGATAAAGTCAATGGTGATGTTCTCTTACCTCCATGTTTGTATGGGTAGTAGTTGCATCATCCGCCTATACATTTATCTTTTAACCTTCACTTGTTAACATACCAGCCCTTTGATAATATTTAGCAATCTCCTTCTTCATATTGTCCCACCAAAAGTTCTCTGGGAGATCTTGATACATCATTGTGATCCCTTGGAGAATAGAGAAGATTGAGATATTTTCATCATTCAAAATCTCTTTCTCTATCTCTTTATTGGAGGGTACACAAAATTGTGACCCAAATATTACAACTCCTTCCTCATCAATCTTGAACTCAGAGGATTTACTATTTCTGATAGCTTTCACCCTTTTCTGAATTTCTACATATTTTCTTTGAGAATCCATTATTTTTCCTATAAGGGATGGTTGAGAAATAATTTGGAAAAGGATTGATGATGTTCCTCCATTAATTATTCCCATGTCCAACCTCTACAAATCTAATAATATTGGATCCTTTTTTAATTCTCATAATTGATAAAGATGCATGATCTTTTCTACATAGAGTATCATCCACCTTATTTTCCATATCGGGATCATAGTAGATTGAGAAGTAATAATCCTTGATTAAATCTAACCAAATTCACTAGCTCATATTAATCTATTTCTGGGTGAATATATAATTGAGACTCTTGTGATCAGTATATATCTCACACTTCTCTCCATAGAGATAATGATGCCTGATTTTAAATGCAATGATCACACCCACCTAGTCCAGATCTGGTGTTGTGTAGTTTTGCCCATGGATTTCATCTTCCTAGAGGTGCAGGATATTAATTTATAATTTTTCATTAGTGCACAACCTAATCCCTTCTTTGAAGGAACATTTTACACCATGATGTGTTCTCCACTTGTTGGGAGTGTGAGTACCGACATATTGATAAACATCTTTTTGAGCTCTTAAAATACTTTAACACATTCTTGAGTCCAGATGAACTTCAATACCTACTGTTTCAACTTGGTCATTGGGTTTGAAAATCATGATATGTTCTTCATAAATCTTTGATAATACTCATATAGAACATGAAAGCTATGGACCTCTATTACAGATGTTTTCCTGAGCCATTCTTCAATTTACTTTCTCTTGGAAGGGTTTACATATATCCATTTTATGGTGATTACATTCCCCAAGAATGATATTTAATCCATCCAGAGCTCAAATTAATTTCACTTTTCATATAGTTTTTCCTTCAAAAAGTCATGAACACAGTATTCAAATGCTCCTTAGGTTCCTTCTTTCTCTTGTAGTATATTAGAATATCATTGATATATACTACCAAAAAAAATTCAATGTAATTTCAAAAGACACTATTAATTAGATCCATGAAAATTTATATATAATTAGTGAGTCTGATGGGAATCACTATGAACTCATAGTGTCCGTAACTCATTCTAAAGGCATTCTTGGGAATATCTTCCTTCGTCACCTTTAGTTGGTGATTTCTCGACCGAAGGCCCTCCTTAGATAAATAAATGGACCCCCAAAGCTAATCGAACAAGTCATCTATCTGAGGTAGGGGATACTTTTTCTTTAGCATTATTTTATTGAGATCATGATAATAAATTCATATGCACATTTACACATCCTTCTTCTTGATGAGGAGGACTAGAAAACCCCACGGTGTAGAACTCAGGCATATAAAACCCTTCTCCAGATTCTCTTGTAACTGCTTCTTTAGCTCTTCCAACTCTACAGTGGCCATTCTATAAGGTGTATTTGATATAGGTAGGGATCTATGAATAAGTTCAATTTAGAACTCAACCTCTCAATCAGGAGGATAACTAGGAAATTATTCCAATAATACGTTAGTGTAATCCCTCATGATGGGCATATCATTGAGAAGTATAATCTCTTTTGTCTTAATCAATTTATCTCGACATGGTTTCTCATACGGCAGTAATATACACACTTGCGACAGTGATTCTAAAAGAGATTCCTCTTTATCCTTACACTTGTAAATAATTTAAAGATGCTTCAGAATATTAATAGTGATCTCCCTTTCCCAATAGTTGATGTTGGCTCTATATTAATATAGGCAATCCATTCCCAAGATAACATCGAAATATACTAAAGGATGTGTGATATGATTTTTTGGGAGGTTCACTCCAAAAAAATTTATGAGGGACGAGTTATAAACTTTGGACACAATAATTTCCCCATTCACTATTCTCACAAATAACTTATACTCCAAATTTTGAGGTGGTGTTTGAATAGTTTTACTAAACTTGAATGATATGAAAGAATGCACAGAACTAGAATCAAATGGTACATTTTCTATTCTTGAATGAATAACTATCATACCTATCACCACATTGTTGTCTGGATCCACGTCAATAGTAGTGATATAATAATCCATTCCTTGATTCCTTGGAGGTTTTATGTTGATTACCTTTGACATGCCTTGGCTTAGGGAAATTGTTTGTATAATTCCCATGATCCTTGCTTTTGTGACACATCACTATAGGTTGAGAGTTGATATAAACCTTCCATTATTATTCCACATTAGTGGAACTCTTCATATCCCTTTGGTAGTTATTTTCTAGATGTCCCATATTTTCACATTTGAAGTAATTTATGGTTACCTAAATATTGTTCCTAGGATACTTCTACCTACAATTTGGACACACAGGATGTTTGATCTTCTTTCCATCATAGGATTTATTTACCGAACCAACAATATTAGCCTATATCTTACACCTTTTTTCACCAGGCCCATGAGACTACCCAGAGTCTTTGATCTCCATTTCATCCTTAAGTAAACAATGGATAATCTCTTCATAACTGTTAATGTATTGAATCACCAATGCTTTTCATATAATCATCTTTAGTCCGATAAAGAAGCAATCCACCTTTCTTTATGTGTTCATGATATAGCCAGGGGTGTATCTTGAAAGCCCTGTGATGTTTTCTTCATACACCCCGATGGACTCATCTTCCTTATAATTGAGTATGAGGAACTCTCTTTCCACATTGAGGTAGATGGTTTAGGGACTATATTTGTTGCAAAAAAAATTCTTGAATTACTCCCAATCCATGGAATCAATTTCTTATTGGGACATAGTATTCTTGACCAGTTTCCACCATTGATCAACTTCCCCACCAAAACAATAGACCGCTAGAATTAATTTCTCTTCTTCTGACTACAAGATGACAATGAATATCTTTTCAATGGATTTAATACACTTTTATGCAAGGAGGGGATCAGATGATCCACTAAACATTGGAGGCATTTCCCGCATGAAGGATTCAATGACAACTTGATCTTCTTATGAAGGATGATGTCATTCCACATGATTCAAGTTATTATTAAAAATTTGAGACATCTGTGTAAGTAACTTCATAATGTTTTGAGCACCAATTGACATCATATTAGGTATATCAATATGGAAATATTCACATTACCTATAACATTATTTTTTTTCCATGTGTTCTTCTATTTCCCTCAATTAACTAAAAAAATAATGTACCATTGTGGGGATTTAATAATTAGCTAATAATAATAAAAAAGGAATCTTTAAACATAAAAGGATAAACTCTTAAAGGACAAGTATATCCTAACTTGTGATTCCCTAGGTTTCAATCTATGTTATCATTTAATTTTTTTAACTTATATTCTTATAGGCTCTTTTTTTATTCCCTTAATAATGGATCGTAATGAGATTAATTATTTACCAAAGCATATCCCACAAGAGTGTCAAAACAGAACTGCAACAAGACATGCTGTCATGCACCAATTTCTATTCGAGTCAAAATCAAAGTGATTTTTTTTTTCAGGTTTTACCCCTAGATACATCTATTTTAGAGCCACATATACTTGTTCATATCCAGACCGGGATGTATTTTCTTGATAAAACACTTACTCTATACTAACCAAAATATAGGGTTGTTTTCTTATAAATAGTCTCATACATAAGGTTATTACTAAAGTTCCCTCTTTCTAATATCCAAAATAAATAGACATTTTCTATGATACCGACTATAGAGACTATTTCCTTTTACACATTTCTTTACATGATATTAATCATAATTAAACATCATATTACAAGCCAAGGATCGTGATTACCAGTATCTTGGAAGACTATGAACATAAAACTAAAAACATGGGACTAAATAAAACATTTATTTATTTAATATTCATAAAGATCTTCTAACTTCCATGGTTCTCATACATCTTCATAGGATAACTTGAGGATAACATGAAAAAATTTATGAGCTAAAAACCCCATTACGGAAAAAAAACATAAGAATAATGCTTTAGAACATGGGTTAGATGGCACGAGATAATGACATAAAAGGACATGGAATATATGTAATCATAACATATAAAACATAGGATCATATAAATACATAATCATAGTAATGTTTCATCAATATAAAACATTAATTTTCACTATTCATGTCTTATTGCACAAAGAGGAGAACAATTCAAGGTTAACCACCAAGATTGTTGCACATGGTAGCACGAGTCAAGGCTAACCACTAAGACCGTTGCACATAACATCTCATGAGATTAAACATTACCCAATGAATTTGAGATGTATATGGGATCACGCATCTTAAAATTTTCATGAATATGATTTTCACATATAGAATAATATATAATCAGTCATTAATAAACATATGGGTTACCCGTGGAGAGAATTTGGTACCATAAACATGTCATAAAGCATAATAAATGAGTGTATCTTACAAGTGTCCATTAAAGAAATGAATTAGAACATACATGGACATTAATAAAGTAAAATAGGCACATATCATGGTATGTGATTTCAAATAGAAGTGATTACATGTAAAAGGAGTATTTAATAATTTTAAACATTAAAACATTTTAGTACGGTTTTACGGAAAATGCGAACGAGCATTTAAATTCCAAAAGGGAATAATCTTTTATATAAAACCATAAGAGATCCAAGAAGTTTTTAATAATAAAAATTCTTATTTTATAAACACAATGGTGTATTATAACAGATTAAATAGTGTACTTTATATTGGGTAAGAATTTAGAAAGTTCCCTTTAAAATGAGTTTTCTTTTCGGGAAGTATTGAGGAGGGAACCATTGAAAAACACGTATTTCCCTATAATAGACTGATGAATGGAACTTGATAAATGATTTTGGATCATTTAAACAAAATTTAAAATATTTAAGTAAATATAAAAAATAACTTCATTTGGGTAAAAAGAAAGATAGAGCAACCCGAAGGAATAATGAATGTCCATGTAGAATCCCATACCTTAAGTTTGATTGTGTCCTTCACTTGATCTTAATGTCATAGATAACCAAGTTACATTCATAAATTAATATTTATATAATATATTATTTATGAAATCGATTTATTATAACCTTATTAATTTCATTCATGACATTTTTTGATTGTTTAAGAGATTCAATAACATTGTTTGGAAGCATTTGTTTCCTTGGTTTTCATGATTGGTTTTCTTATATACATATAAGGATAAACATGTTAGATTATAATGGTGTCCTGAATTGAATTTGTAAGTTTTTAGTTAAAATCCAAAATATTAAATGGTTATTAAATTAATGTTTTTGGAGTAAAGGTGATTCATTATATAAAAATTTAATAATAATTATTTTGGTTAAGTAGTGGTTTTTTTATCACCCCGAACACATTTTTCTTTATAAAATAGTATCATGTGTAAATTAGATTCATGAAACGTAAATTAGGTAAAATAAATATATTATAGTTTTTTTATACAATAAAAATGGTTTCATGACCAGAATTGAAGATGGTAAGAAAAATTGAAAACCTGTCGTCCTTGAATGTGATAAATTAACACATATTGGATGTTGTTTTCATTTCTAGTATAAAATGAGTGGAAAAGAGAGATGGTGATTAATTATTACCTTATCATAACAAAATTATAGTAAATGTATGGTTATGGAGTTATCATAACATTTTTATGAAAGGAGGTGAGGAAATAAATAGAAAGAAAGGAACTTGAATGAAAATAAAATAATTGAAAAGAGGAGTTTACCTATTGAATATAAATTCCCTAAGAACCTCTTTAGGGGAGAGGATTTGGTTATTTGAAGAGACCAAGTGATTATGGACATGGGAGAAGGAGTTAGGGATAGATTTTATCATAATTTTGACAATGCACAAAGCTTGAGAGGAGTGCAGAGAAGAGGTAAATATGGGTGGTATTTATAGTGGATGAGATGAGGGGTATCCCATTATTTTAATCCTTAGTTTGTTATTTTTTATCAGGACTATGAATTTTCATGATTTTTGAGACAAAAAATAGAAATAAGTGCATGTGAGATTAAAACAATGACCATTTACATCATCCATGATTAAATAAGGATTCATAAATTTAGGTTTTATCGTTTATTATAAATTATCATAATTTACTATTCCTCAGAAAATTCAATTATTTCAGAAAAACCCCAAAAATTCACCTCAACCATTTTTGATTTGTAGAATCCAAAAATGAACTCCATTTTATGAAAGTATTTTTTTAATATGATAAATTAATTTTTTAAATAAAATCATCATTTACTTGAAATATACATATTTTAAAGTTATAACTGATTTTATAATACTTTAAAAAATTAACCAAGGTCTCATAAAATTATCCAATAATCGTAAGACATCAAAATAATAATAATAATTTATGAATATATTTTATGAAAACAAATTTTATTTTAATTATGAATGTATTCATAAATTTTTAATTAAATATTTATAACCTTCAAAAATTCCAACACTATCATATTATCACTTATATAATGGATAAATTTTACTTATACTTTGATTGGTATGGTTTCTATTTACATGGACGAATTACTATTAATAAGAGTCATATTTATATTCATAAGGGTAACATTAATACTAATAAGGTCCAGTTACTATTCACGAAAAATTATGTTTTCCTTATCAGACTCCAAACATCTTAATGATCACAACCGTGTATGTCATATTTTCCAAACTCAAATCACAGAAGTGATAATATTATGTTTAAGGGTCACATAGAACTTAGTTTTTCATTGTTTTGTGATTTCATGTAATTATATGATATATTTATAATAAGGGAATTTCTATAAAATGAACTTTGGGTCATTATAAGGGATGAGTTGTTGACCACCGACCTTAGACTTATATGACTCTCCTCCTCTAGTATCAACCCCCGATTTTTTTAGAACATAGTATATCTAAGAAAAAAGGGAAAAATTCTCACACCTATATTACTAGGTTGCGAGAAAGATAGAAGAAGAAAGGATTAAAAGGAGTCAATTACTCACCGTTGCACATCCAACATGACGAATGCAATCTCGAACAGATCCTGAATGATGGAGATCTTTCAATCCCTAACTTTATCCTTCCAAAAGCTCCAAAATAAGATCCATGTAGGTATATCCCAGTAGAAATCATATTATGTAAGAAGAGGGGACTTAATATATAGTTAAGGAAAAAAGGAAAATATAACCAGAAAAATATTCTGGGCATAGTTTGACTAACCGTGCATGGTTACCTAGGAATAAGGGGAAATTACACAGTTAGTCTATATGACCGTGCACAAACCATGAGATTTGGTTATTTCTAGAAATTTCCATTTGCACAGTTAGCCAAACTGTGTGCCAAGCATGCATTAACCATGCAGCATGGATAGTTTCCCCAGAAAGATGGGTTCTGGGCTCCAAACCTGGCCCGAAGCACATGATTCAATTTATAACTCATTATTCATCAAAATTAAGTTCAATTTAAAGATTCAGAACTAAATTTAAAGGATCTATACCTGAGTAAAAAACCGAGATCTTACTAGTAACAATTTAATTTTTCAATGATAATTATGGAAAGAAGGTAAATATTATTTTATTTTTCCAGAATGATAATAATATCATTAATATCATATTAATCATTTAAATATACCTATATAAATTATCTAAGTCATGTGTTTATTAAAAATTAATCACATCGCTTCGTGGAGGTGATAGTTCACACATATGCACAAACGAACTTATCATCTTTAAGTGCATGAAAGGTAAAAACATAATTGATATATTATTTTCTAATAATGATAAATATATCATTATTATTTCATATTAACATTAATTCTATCAGTATAATCATTCATGAGAGATTGTTATGGAAAACAAATTATATTGGTTCATTGAGGTGGTAGTTCACACGTACGCCCAAACTATTAATTATTTTCCCATTAAATGGAGGTGGAGATAGATTTAGGTGATGATGTTAACATAATAAAATTTAAATATATTGATTATACTAGAGTTATTATTTTATCATGGATGAAGAATATTTGAAGGAAGTGGAAGAAGAAATAAAATAGAAACACTTAAATAAAAACATTACCTTTCCTTTAGATGATAACATTTCTTAACACCTTAACACCTATAAGGATGGTATTATGCTTAAAATAAGGATTCAAGAACATTGGAAGTTATTATAGTAAGGTTTTTGGGTAGATAATTTCCAAACAAAATGGATTTTGAAGTGCGAGTAATAGATAGGAATGAGTTATTTTTTATTAGAGAGGGAGGGGCATCCATGAAAACCTTTAAGATATTAAATTTATATAAATTAATTTTTAACTCAAAATGACTCCAAATTATGTAATTTAGAATAAAAGACGAGGAGGTTTCTAAATAATCTAGACCAATAATTTCTATACATGTATTGATTTTATTTTCAGCCTTATCGTTTTTAACACTTATTTGACCTTTTTAATTCTTATCATTTTATCAAGTAATTTACACTTTGATGATTAAAATAAATACCATAACATACCAAATTACCAATAAATGAATCATTATATAAATTTATAGACTTCTAAGAACTTTTGGGATGAGTATTAGGTTTTTATAAAAATTATATCATTTAATTAAATATTATATATTATAACATATGAATTTTGTCTATTTTAACACTATTCGTTATTTAATTTTTTTAAAAATCATAAAAACTTGATTAATTCTAAAATACTACATAAAAAAATAATCAAAAAGTAAAATTAATCCATAATATTTATCGGTAATATCAAATATTTCAAATTATATTTATTTTAATATTATTAATATCATTTATTTGATTCTTCCTTTAATAAATCTATTATTTCATTATCATTATGTCACAATTAAATTTATTTATTTAATGTATAAAAATTATAAATAAATTAAAATAAATTAGGTAAATATTTAATATTTCAAATTATAATTTATAGTATTATTTAAATTTTATAAAACCCTATATTAAAAATTATTTACTTATAAAAAAATTGCGTATGACATTTTTAACGTGTCTTTAAATAAGATACAATAATTGTCATATTTTTACCAAATTGTCTTAAAACGGATATAATTTCGGAATAAGGTTGATTTAGGACTAAAACCCCTCATCCAATGAAATTTGGGCAATTTTTAGTTTAATGTTACAATATTATTATATTAGTTTCAATTTTAATTACTCGATTTACACTTAACCGTGGTAAATAAAATAAAAAAGAAACTATTAATAAAAAATTATGTGGATCCTACTAAATTTATTTTTTTATAATGATTACTAACAAAATCACACACAGAAAATATATATATATATATATATATATCCATTTTTTAATGTTAAATTCATAGACGTGACAAAATTAAGTTTGAAACTAATCCTGCAGATGTGGCGAGAAGGTGGGTAAAAAAGACATTCAAAATTTGAATAATATTTTTTATATAATTTCAATATAAAAAATATTTCAATGAACTAAATTGTGTTAGAAAATTTATTATATATAAATTATTATTTTAAAAATAATTTTAAAGGATAATTAATTTTGAATCACAAAATCTGTTTTAACTACAATGTAGGATTTTTCAGTATTCATCAAAAAATCAAACTTATCAGAAAAATGCCAACATTTCTATCAAATTAAATTTTGATACTCCTCTTATAAATAAAAAGTTTATTTTCACATATAGAATTTATAAAAGTGATAAAAACTAGATTTAAATGGGTTCTCCATCAAAAGTAGGTTAAACAAACTATTAAAAATATTAGAGTATTTTCTGTTTAAAATTGGATTTATTCTCATTTAAAGATGATAAAATATATTGGATAAATGTTAAACAATTTCATAAACAAGTCAAAAAATAATATAGTTAGTTCTATTCATTCCCACTGATAAAACAGCTAGGTGATAACTACCCTTTAAAATAATAATATTACAATACATTATTTTTTGGTATAACTCAGTCTTTCATGTAAAGTATGATTTCGAAGAAAATCGTTATTGTGTTTTGGGTACTCTATTTTACATATAATCCAATTGAAGGAAAATTATTATCTAATTCATAAATATTAATAAATAATAAAAATTATTATTCTATAATTACATGGAATGTTACATCCTTCCCCCTTTTAAAAATTATGTCCTCAAAATTTTAAATTTAGTATTGGCAACTATGGTTTGGATTATCAAAATACCTTTATTGAAATCCCACATTGTAAAAAGAGTCAAAAAATAAATCACTTTAAAATAAAGAAAGTCAAGTACAAAGGAAAAATGAGATAACAAATTCTAGGGATCTATGTTGGAAAACATGAATATGGAAGTGAAATCTAAACATGAAATTCTGGTAGAGAGTGACAGAAAACCTTGTCAGGATAAAGTTAACTACCCAAAACCATAAATTTGTGATGGGTTAAATAGTATTTGATTTTGTAGTAGGAAAATTAAAAATATTTTTTTTATCTTAAGATCATTTTCATAATGTTGAGGAATAAATTTAATTCATAGATTAATAAAATAAGGAAATATACTTACATGAAAAGTAAATTCTCATCCTTTAATCAAATTCCACTACAAACTCATCTTTTTCTCCAAACGACGAGTATTGTAGTTTAATTTTCCATTCCTTAAACACTAAATTAAACTTCTAGATAATCACATATCACAAAACATTAACTATCTATTTCTCCTATCTTTAGACATTAACCCAAACCAATATGGTTAGGATAAGATAAAATAATTATCCAAAAAGAATAAACCATTAGATGATGAAAAACTAAATTTAATCTCCAAAATTCAACTGTAATACAACAATTTAAACATAGACCATTAAACAACTAAATCAATCAAAATAATTTAAACTAAGATATAAAAAAATTTATAAGGATTTGATCACATTTCCTTCCAAGATAAATATTAACATTTATCTCCAAATAACATCAATTACTCTTGAAGTCTCATACCAAAAAATAATATCCAAAATAACTTATTCTTCAAGATAGGTTAATCATTTCCATAAATAACCCAATTCTCTACAAGTCCAAAATAAAAACATAGATTATTTTAAAATAAAATTCAATAATTTCTCCACAAATAAAATCCCATAGTATTCAATTTACCTTAATCATATAAAGTTCCCTAAATAGTGAATGTCTTCCAAAATAACATTTATCACTTAATCCACAAATAACTTTCTTATCAATCTCATGGTAATTTATTTGATAAAATTTATATTCCTAAAATCAACTTATTCCTCATCTCTAAACTTATTTAACTAAAAAAACATCATATTAACTAGGTAATTTACATAGACTAGTGGTTGTAGATACGCCCTTGTCGCCCTTCGATTGTGGGTTCAATTCCCATGGCCTTGCCCGATGCGACGTTTTGTCACCATTCCTCTGGGTTTTCTATTTTCTAAAATTATAAAACTCTTATAAAATTTCCATAATGAGATAAAATAATAAATAATAACCATAACATATTTTAACCTCAAATTTTATCTCCTAACTTTAATTTTTCATCACAAACTGTAATAAGCCATAATTACATTAAAAATGAATGTCTCTAAAAATAATGTTATTCACCTTAAAATTTCATATCATAAAGCCTCAAAAGGGATTCAAAGAAATTTATCTTATGATAAAAACGAAAATTATAAACCAATTAAGATATATATATATATATATATATATATCTGAAGAAAATATACTAATCTTTAAAGTTGTTTAAACCATCTTATAATACAAACTGTAAGGACCCGAACATAAACATTACATAATCTTGAATTAAGTCAAGAATTATAAATTATTTGACATTGAGAATATTTTCAAGTTTAGAACTTTATATAATTTTTCCATAACTCATAAATAAAAAAACCATATAAATACAAAGTGTACACATCCAACAGTATCCATTTATTTCATAAAATAAAGACTTTTAAAATGAAACATGGTTTATTATCATGTTTTATCATAATAATTTTTCTTTGATCCCATCATAGACTCTATTTTTAGAGGCCCGAAGCCTGACGTACAAGGACATTACATCACTTTTGCGGAATACTTAATACATAACAATAAAAAACACAAGGACCGTAATAGTTTAGTGTCTTTGGAAACCCGAAATATAAACAACTAATCATGTTGAAAGATCTTCAATATCTCCCATAACGGTCTTCCCCTTTTTGTTTCCTTACCTAAAAACATTATTTAAATCATAGGGAAAAGAAAACATATAAAGGGCGAGCTCAAATGCTCAGTAAGGGTAAGTATGGATAAAATAAAACAAATCATATACATTTGAGCTTAAAAACATGAACAAAATGTTTAAACATCAAAAGCTTGAGCAATGACATAAAACATGGAAGTATGTAAGGAATAGATCATAAAGATAAATTAATCATGATAAAATATCATGGGAATAAATCATGTGATTGTGGAAACCATTAATCACATGATATGATTTCTATAGTAGCCAAGGCATTGCTGCCAAGACCATCTTAGTGGACAAAGTCCCTTTATGAATCGAGTTCACTCCTTGTTTCAGTCATGTATTACTAAACTAGTTTGACATTCCGTTCCATACATGTCTATCTCATGAGATATAAATCTTTACCCAATGAATTGGAGGGAGATATAGGTCCCACCCATCTCATAATGTAATCATTCTTACTTGTGCCACAAAATAAACATAAATCATTCATCATAACCCAAAGAATAAAATGGGTTTCATAAACATCATCTCATCATCACATAATACATATAAAACAAATGGATATCATTTCATCATATGAAAAGTGAATCTATGTAGATCATAGACACATTATACTTGAAACATAAACATATGAAATAATTTCATCTTATATGGAAAATGGTTTTGATAAAACACTTGAAATGAGTTATTGGGGAAAATATCATTTCTTCTTCAAAATCATTTTCTTTTCACAAAATTCCATTAAATTTAAAAAAAGTATTTTTTTGAAAATAATAATAAAATCTGGTAGAGGAAGCTTCATTAAAACGAGGCGTTATAAAACCGTAAAAATCGATTCACGCTGTATAAGTTAAAAATAACATTTTCCTCATACTTTTGTCCGAAAAGTCAAAAAGTACTTCATATGGTAAACAAAAAAGATTCCTTACATACCATGTAGTAAAAATAAAAAATGGATAAAAAGGACTTTAAACATACATGAAAACATTTTTAGAAAAAATGGGCTTGGATGAGAAAGATAACCCCAGTAAACACTTACGAATAAAAAATCTCAGATAAAAATGAGATTGACAAATTATCCCTTACCTTAGGTCCGATTTTCTTCGTAGGTGTCCGAACCTCATGTATAATGATTTAAATAATGTTATTTAATTATTCAAGAATCATACATATTGTTATGATATCATATATGGTCATATTATTAGCTTCTTATTAGTAATATTTCATTACTACTTGTTATTCAGGTGTTTATTACTTTTTGTTCTTATGCGTGTTTTGTCGAATAAATTCTTATTCTCCTCTTTAGGTTATAGATACCCCATTTCCAGAATGGTATTAGTGTACTATATATCATATTTATTCATTAATTTCATTTATATAATCATTATTCAATGAAGATCATGTATAACGAATCACATCGCATCGTGGAGACGGTATTCCGTACGTACGCACGAGCGATGCTATCGTTCTCATGATCGTGGAATTGTATTGGAGTGTATGTATAGTATTTCAGAATCAATAACAATTTAAAATAATCATATATAGTTATTTATTTGCACCATTATACCCATCCAAGTAAGGTGGTGATGGAAAATAGATTACACCACGATGTAGAGATGGTATTCGGTACGTACACACGCGCGGTGATTTCGTTTTCCGTAGGATGGATAGATGGTGAAATAGGGATGTTTCATACTTATAATAACATATCAGTATATGAGTGATACTGATGTTGTTAATTCATGTTGAGACAACTAAAGAAGAATAAGTGTAAGAAGAAATAATGTTGAAAGAATCGGTAACGGACATTACGTCTTCTTTGAAGCGCCTTTTGAGACCTCCTCTTAGGGCACTACAATTGGTCTTTGAAGAATACCAGGACCTGTAGGATGTTTCTTGGGAATTGGGGAAGTGAAATGGGCAGGTATTGGCCGATCTTGAAGGCTCAAATTGGTGTGAGGAGGAGAGGGAGGAGGTGCCCTTTTATAAGGGAGGAGAGGGGCACCTTTGGAAATATAAGAAATATTAGTTTATATTAAATCCCAACCCCACCTAAAAACTGCCAAAATGACTAATATCAAAATATTATATGAGATAGGGTTGTAATCGCATCAACCAATAATATTTAGACATGTTAGGAATTTATTTTAGACATTATCAACTTGATTTATCCTTAATTATCAATTTTATTTTATTTGTGGTAATAATATTCTAAATTTTAAATTATTATAAATAATTACATATGTGTTTTGAATTTTCCTTAATTTGAAACTTTATGACATTTTAGACCATATAAATTTTAATTTATAATTTTTAAATATATTTGTGATTTTTAATCAATTTTATAATATGATATTTTTATAAAATAACAATAGTGTCAATTTTGACACTATTCATTTATTTGAATTTAAATAAAATATATACAGAAGATATGTTCTAAATAAAAGCTTTAATAGATTCATAAAATTTTATATGTATATAGAAAATTAGTGTATAACATTAAATAGTTCATATAATATTTATTTTAATATTTTTAAAACCATTTATTTGATATTTTAATTAATAAAATAATTTCAGCATCACTATTGTGTCATAATTAATGATAATTTTTTAATCCCTAAAAATTCTAAATAAATTTCTATGATGTATATAATTGTATTATCGTTTTGGAGACTATTTATTTTAGATGTTTCATTAAGTTTATAACTAATTTATTATTATTATACTTATAAGATTTAAGAAAGTGACATGTTGTCACATTCTTTGGTTTTAATAACAATTATATTATTTTCATGAACAAAAGTCCATTAAATGAATCTAATCTGACCCTTAGGTGATATGGGCCGACTTTTAGTCATACAATAGGATTTTTTCAGGTGTTAGGGTAATTTTATAATCTTATATTTACCCTTAATTACCCGATTAACCTTTAACTATGGTAAATAAAATTTACCGTAGTTACTATTCATAATGCCCAAAAATAAAAAAAATCCTATTAACATAATTTAGACCCACTGATTCAAAATATGGAATCAATTTTTCAAAATTCAAAACATATAAGTTGCAGTAATTAATTTAAAATAAATCCCGTTGATAAGAAAACAGGTTTTAGAAGTTAAAACATTGCCAAAGATTGAAATGTTTTTACCTATGAATTCAATGTGAAATTAATGCTAATTATATTAAATGGTAAAAATATATTCTATTTATACTTTAAAATCATTCAATATTATAATTTAACCATATTAATTATCTCAATGAAAAATGTTGTTTTTAATTAAAAAATAGCGTATTTTTACTATTCATCAAAATATAAATGTTATCAGAAAAATATCAAAGATTTATCCAAAGTAAATTTTTATACCCTGATTAAAAATAAGAATTTTATTTTGTCAAATTTAACTTATAAACATGTCAGAACTAGATTTAATGTGGGTGCGCCATCAAAAGGCAGCAAAACTACATTTTTTTAAAAATACTTATTTTACCCGAAAAATTTATTTTGTTCTCTTACCATGTTCTAGAAAATGTGTAAGATGAATAATAAAATTCAAAATATAGTTAATACTATTCATAACGGCTAGTTCATAATAATATATCGTTGTTTAGTGAAACCCGATATTACGTACTACACATGCTATCGAGGAAGGTCGCGATTGCGTGTAATGCAAGCCAAGTTCATATTGTGTGCTGTGAAAGATTCCTTTGGTGTTGCGTATAACATAAGACATAAAAAAATTCTCATAAAATCTCAGGATCTTCAATATAATTCTCAAGTGATCTTCATGTTCTTCCTTGCTCTTTGAATAGACAAGAATATATTCTATAAAGACTACCACAAATTGATCAAGATAGTCTATAAAGGCTCTATTCATTAGATCCATGAAGATAGCAGGGGAATCAGTAAGACCAAATGGAATAAATATAAATTCATAGTGTCTATACCTTGTATGGAAAGCCATATTTGGTATATCCTCCCTTTTTACCCTTAATTGATGATACCCTGAACGAAGATCAATCATGGAAAAGTATTTAGCTCCTCATAGTTGGTCAAATAAGTCATCAATGCGCGGGAGAGGATATTTGTTCTTGATAGTGATCTTGTTAAGTTCTCGATAATCAATGTAGAGTCTCATTGATCCATCTTTCTTCTTAAAAAATAGAACAGGTGTTCCCCAAGGTGACGCACAAGGGCGTATGAATCCTTTATCAATATTCTCTTAGAGTTTCTTCTCCAATTCCTGCAACTCAATTAGGTCCATTCTATAAGGTGTCTTTGAAATAGGCAAATCACCTGGTACGCATTCAATTGAAAACTCAACTTCACGATTTTGTGGAAGACCTAGCAATTCCTCCGTAAAGACATCATCAAATTCTCATACAATGGGAATATTATTAATCGTGAGTTTCTCTCCAACCATTTGAGATGAATAACCTTCATTTAGTGGAATCAAGACCCATAAGATGGATGAAATTTCCACTGGAAGGTTATGTTCATCCTTGCATCGATAGATGATCATAGATTGATCTGGAAAATGAAATGAGACTTCACTTATTTGGAAATTGATATGATCTCCATATAAAGAAATCCAATCTATTCCAAGAATAACATCAAATTACACTATAGGAAGGATTACAAGATTTGTAGGAAGCACTTTCCCACAAACTTCAATTAGAGAAGAATTGTAGACTTTTGATGCGACTATTGTGCCATTAGGAGTTGTCACAACCAACTCAACATCTAATTGTTGAGTTAATATGGTGATACCATTAGAAAATTCTTCTAAAATAAAAGAGTGGGTGGATCCAGAATCAAATAAAACATTTTCTACTTTATAGTGGATGGTAAGTGTACCTCTCACCACTTCGTTGTCATACTCCACATCGCCGTTAGTAATTGCATGTGACTTTCCTTTCTCTTTGTCTTTAAGAGTTTGTTGACGTCGATCATCATCATCAACCCTTGGATTTGGTCATTGATTGGCATAATGCCCCATCTCCTTGCACTTAAAACATTGAAGTGTAGTAGGTTCATTCTATGTATCCCTTCCTTTGTTTGCATCATTAGACATCTTATTCCCATCATTGTGGCATTCAAATGCCCGATGACCTTCCTTTCCACATTTGAAACATTTACTTGTCCCTTTAAGACAACTCCCTCCATGTTTTCTTCCACACATTCAACATAAGGGAAAGCTCATCTTCTTTTCAGTGTGCTCTTTAGATTTTCCATTGAATTCCATTTTACTCTTCATATCAAACCCATATGACTGATGGGTTACTCCAATATCTATCTCAACTGTGAGAGCACATTGAACGATTTCCACGTAGCTATTGAAGTCCCTTATGGATAAGGCCCTTCAAAGACTTGGTTTTAAGACACTAATGAATCGATCGATCTTACTCTCAGGTTGGATAATAATACTTGAAGTGTACCTTGGATGTCTTGTAAAATTTGCTTCATAGGTACCAATAGATTCATCATCCTTTTGCTTCAATTCAAGAAACTCTTTCTCCATCTTTGTTCAGAGAATACATGGGAAGTACTTATTGAAAAATAAGTTTTTGAACTCGTCCCATTCCATGGACTCAATTTCATCCCTTTTCCTCATATTCTTAATAATATTTCACTATTGATCAACATCTCCTTCCAAATGATACACTGCTAAGATGACTTTATCATGTTCAGAAAATTGAAGAACTGAAAATATATTTTCGATAGTACTAATCCACTGTTCAACAACTAATGGATCAGTAGACCCGCTGAATGAAGGTGGACGCTGCCTCATGAAGGATTTGACAGAATTTTACCCCTTCCTTTGCTCATTTGGAAGTCATGCATGATTCATAGCTTGAAAAAGTTGTGTGAGCATGGCTACAAGATTGTGCAATCCAGCTCCCATAACGTTTGGTTGCTCAGGGGGACAATCATTGCATTGCCCGTCGCATTCTGCATTAACACGGTTTCTTCGGGTTCCATCCATTGACTAAAACCAAGAATAATAGTGTGAGAAACACTAATTATAATAGGAAAACCACATAATCAATAATATAATTTCACACTTAAGGTCTTATCATAGGTTGTTCATGGCCATTTCTAAAACAATAAGATTGTGTTCTATGCTTAGACATATCCTAAGGTTTCTTACTAAGGCTTTCACATCCATGTTTCCAAAGGTTGACTATACCTTTCCTCTGATACCAAATGTAGAGGCCCGAAGCTTGACGTACATGGACATTACATCACTTCTTCGGAATACTTAATACATAAAAAAACACACAAGGACCTTAATAGTTTAGTGTCTTTGGAAACTCGGAATATAAACAACTAATCATGTTGAATGATCTTCAACATCTCCCATAACGATCTTCCCCTTTTTTTCCTTACCTAAAACCTTTCTTTATATCTTGGGGAAAAGGAAACATATAAAGGGTGAGCTCAAATGCCCAGTAAGGGTAATAATGGATAAAATAAAACAAATCATATACATTTGAGTGTAAAAACATGAACATAATGTTTAAACATCAAAAGCTTGAGCAATGACATAAAACATGGAAGTACATAAGGTATAGATCATAAAGAAACATTAATCATGTTAAAATAGCATGGTAATAAAACATGTGATTGTGGAAACCATTAATCACATGATATGATTTCCATAGTAGCCAAGGCATTACTGCCAAGACCATCTTAGTGGACAAAGTCCCTTTCTAAATCGAGTTCACTCCTCATTCCAGTCCTGTATTACTGAACCGGTTTAACTTTCCATTCCAGGAATGTCTATCTCATGAGATATAAATCTTTACCCAATACATTGGAGGGAAATATAGGTCCCACCCATCTCATAATGAAATCATTCTTACTTGTGCCACAAAATAAACATAAATCATTCATCATAACCCAAAGAATAAAATAGGTTTCATAAACATCATCTCATCATCATATAATACATATAAAAAAATTGGATATCATTTCATCATAAGAGAATTGAACCCATTTAGATCATAGAGACATCATACTTGAAACATACACATATGAAATAATTTCATCTTATATGGAAAATGGATTTGATAAAACACTTGAAACGAGTTCTTGGGGAAAATATCATTTCATCTTCAAAATCATTTTATTTTCACAAAATGACATTAAATTTTTAGAGAAAAGGATTTTGTTGAAGATAATCATAAAATATGGTAGAGGAAGCTTCATGAAAACGAGGTTTTATGAAACCGTAAAAATCCATTCACGCTGTATAAGTTAAAAATAACATTTTCCTCATACTTTTGTCTGAAAAGTCAAAAAGTACTTCGTATGGTAAACAAAAAAGATTCCTTACATACCATGTAGTAAAATTCAAAAATGGGTAAAAAGGACTTTAAACATACATGAAAACATTTTTAGAAAACATGGGTTTGGATGATAAAGATAACCCCAGTAAACACTTATGAATAAAAAATCTTAGATAAAAATGAGATTGATAAATTATCCCTTACCTTAGGTCCGATTTTCTTCGTAGGTGTCCGAAACTCATGTATAATGATTTAAATAATGTTATTGACTTATTCAAGAATCATACTTATTGTTATGATATCATATATGGTCATATTATTAGCTTCTTATTAGTAATATTTCATTACTACGTGTTATTCAGGTGTTTATTACTTTTTGTTCTTATGCATGTTTTGTCGAATAAATTCTTATTCTTCTCTTTAGGTTATAGATACCTCATTTACAGAATAGTATTAGTGTACTATATATCATATTTATTCATTCATTTCATTTATATAATCATTATGCAATGAAGATCATGTATAACGAATCACATCGCATCGTGGAGACGGTATTCCGTACGTACGCACGAGCGATGCTATAGTTCTCATGATCGTGGAATTGTATTAGAGTGTATGTATAGTATTTCAGAATCAATAACAATTTACAATAATCATATACAGTTATTTATTTTCACCATTATACCCATCCAAGTAAGGTGGTGATGGAAAATAGATTACACCACGGTGTAGAGATGATATTCGGTACGTATGCACGCGCGGTGATTTCATTTTCCGTAGGATGGATAGATGGTGAAATAGGTAAGTTTCATACTTATAATAACATATCAGTATATGAGTGATACTGATGTTATTAATTCATAATGAAACAACTAAATAAGAATAAATTCAAGAAGAAATAATGTTGAAATAATCGGTAACAGATATTACATCTTCTTTGAAGCGCCTCTTTGAGACCTCCTCTTAAGGCACTAAAATTGGTCTTTGAAAAATACCAGGACCTATAGGATGTTTATAGGGAAGTGGGAAAGTAAAATGGGTTGGGATTTTCTGAGCTTGAAGGCTCAAATTGGTGTGAGGAGGAGAGGGAGGATGTGCCCTTTTATAAGGGAGGAGAAGGGGCACCTTTGGAAATATAAGAAATATTAGTTTATATTAAATCCCAACCCCACATAAAAACTTATAAAATGACTCATATACGAATATTAGATGATATAGGGTTGTAATATCATCAACCAATAAAATTTAGACATGTTAGAAATTTAGTTTAAACATAATAACTTGATTTATCCTTATTTATCAATTTTAATTTTATTTGTGGTAATAATATTCTAAATATTATATTATTATAAATAATTACATATGTGTTGTGATTTTTCCATAATTTGACACTTTATGACATTTTAGACCATATAAATTTTAATTTATAAAATTTAAATATTTTTGTGATTTTTAAACAATTTTATAATATGTTATTTTTATAAAATAACAATAGTGTCAATTTTGACACTATTCATTTATTTGAATTTAAATAAAATATATACAGAAGATATGATAAAACTAAAAGATTTAATAGATTCATAAAATGTCATATGTATCAAGAAAATTAGTGGAGAACATTAAATAGTTCATATAATATTTATTTTAATATTCTTAAAACCATTTATTTGATATTTTAATTAATAAAATAATTTCAACAACACTATTGTGTCATAATTAATGGTAATTATTTAATCCCTAAAAATTCTAAATAAATTTCTATGATGTTGATAATTATATTAGATTTCTGGAGAATATTCATGTTCGAAGTTTCATTATGTTTATCACTAAATTATAATTATTATACTTATAAGAGTTTGGAAAGTGATATGTTGTCACATTCTTTGGTTTTAATAACAATTAAATTATTTTCATGGGAAAAAGTCCATTAAATGAATATAATCCGACCCTTAGGTGATATGGGTCGACTTTTAGTCATCCAATAGGATTTTGGAAGGTGTTAGGGTAATTTTATAATCTTATATTTACCCTTAATTACCCGATTTACCTTTAATTAGGGTAAATAAAATTTACCGTAGTTACTATTCATAATGCCCAAAAATAAAAAGAAGGCTATTAACATAATTTGGACCTAATTATTCTGAATATGGAATCCATTTTTCAAAATTCAAAACATATAAGTTGCAGTAATGAATTTAAAATAAATCCCGTTGTTAAGAAAACGGGTTTCAGAAGTTAAAACATTGCCAAAGATTGAAATGTTTTTACCTATGAATTCAATGTGAAATTAATGTTAATTATATTAAATGGTAAAAATATATTCTATTTATATGTTAAAACCATTCAATATTATAATTTAACAATATAAATTATCTCAATGAAAAAAATATGTTTTTAATTAAAAATTAGTGTATTTTTACTATTCATCAAAATATGAAAGTTACCAGAAAAATATCAAAAATTTATCCAAAGTAAATTTTTATACCCTGATTTAAAAGAAGAATTTTATTTTTTCAAATTGAACTTATAAACATGTCAAATACTAGATTTAATATGCGTGCTCCATCAAAAGGCGGCAAAATTGCATTTTTTTAAAAATACTTATTTTACCCGAAAAATTTATTTTGTTCTATTAAAATGTTCTTGAAAATGTGTAAGATGAATAATAAAATTAAAAATGTAGTTAATAATATTCATAACGACTAGTTCATAATAATATATCATTATTTAGTGAAACCCGATATTGCGTACTACACACGGTATCGAGGAAGGTTGCGATTGTGTGTAATGCAAGCCAAGTCCGTATTGTGTGCTGTGAAAGATTACTTTGGTGTTGCGTATAACATAAGACATAAAAAAAATTCTCATAAAATCTCAGGGTGTTACAATATTATCCCTTAAATCCTATGAGAAATAATTAAAAACATGGAATGATCACACAAATATCATTAAGTAATACCCAAAAGATGGAAAATTTCTAGTCTCCAAAAAACATGTATACAATGAATACTCTATAAAAAAGTAATAATTTTCCCCTTTAAGATGTAGTAAATACTATTCACTAAGTATAATCACATTGTGTACCCTTTTATTAATAAAAATACTACCCTAAAACCCATATAAAGAACATGTATAATATAAAGGTAAATTGGTACATAATCATACATAAATAGAATAACCATATATTGGAATTCCATACGTATATCACTCTTACAAATGTAATATAGATAAAACCTACTTCCATACCCAATGCATTGGAGGTTATAATGTAACCACCCATCCTTGGTTTATTATGGAACCACCCATCCTTGGTTTATTATGGAACCACCCATCCTTGGATTATCACGTAACCACATATCAAATGTTCAAGTAACATTACATAATCATAAAACATAAAAGATTCAAATTTTCAGTATCTCACTCATAACATTTCATTTGAAATCATAATGAATAATTTCAAGATATTGAAATAATCTATACAAATTCAAAACCATTTTCAATACCAAAATAACTAGAAAAGGGAATAAGGGATTTATTTTCCTTTTAAAACATTATGTCTTATAGAGGAATCAAAATATAAAATAATGGTTATAAAGACAGAAAAGTAATTTTCACTCTATATGTTAAAAATAATTCATTTTCATTTAATAAAGAAAAACACTTTATATAAGATGAGTCCTTTTGAAAACATTTGAATTAAAATTCAAATGGTTTGATTAGAAACATAATAAACGAAAGTGGTTTATAACATCAATATATGACTCAATGAAAGGAGATTGAGAAAAATTCTTTAATAAGGATCACTTTATGAAAGCATTTGAGAGAAATTTTAAAGTTCCCATTTGAAAACATTTATTTTCACATAAATACAATTATAGAAACCATTTCGAAACCGTGGACATAAAATAGAAATATTTATAAGAATAAATCATAAAAACGTTAAAATGAGGTTTTGATTTAAAAAGTCCCTTACCTCTGGAGAAACACCTGAATAAAAATAATTAAAGAATAACATGAAACAAAAATTAAAATATCATTAGAATAAAGAGATTGATGATATAATTTTCTAAGGGAAGTATATACACCATATAAAAGTGACTTGGTTTCTAACAATAAATAAGCCTCAATGGAATCTAAATTGAGACGAAATACCTTACCTTGAGTCAAACTCATCTCGTATGTTCTTTATCTTCTAAAATAATAAATGTAGGTTAATTTATACTTTCTATAGAAATTTTTTCATTTTTATTATTCCATTTACGTTATTTATTTTTATGTTATTACAGTTATATTATTATGTATGTCCATATCGTACATTTTGTCAATATTCGGTACTTGAGTCGAAAATGAACTTGGTATGATGTCAATAGTCCATGTGGTCAAACATCCATTATCTTTAGAATAATATTCATGACATAATAATAAATTTTATATTTCAATTATACTTTTAAATCCATTCGTTAAAAATGGATATGAAAAATGAACAATGCTAAAATCATAGAGAAAGTAAGTCGTACGTACACATGAGTAATAGTTTCATTTTTCAATGATCATTAATGAAATATGGTAAATATTATTTTATCTTTCTAGAATTATGATAATATGGCTCATATAATATTAATCATTTAAATATACTTGTCTAAATTATCCAAGTGATGTTGTGACTAAAAATGAATCACATTGCTTTGTGGATGTGATTATTCACATATACACAAGAATGACATTATCATCTTTATGAGCATGAAAGGTAAACATAATAATTGATATATTATTTTCTTATAATGATAAGTATTTAATTAATATAAAATATTAAAATTAATTCCATCATTATTACCAGTTATGAGAGTTGGTTATGGAAAATGAATTATATCGGTTCGTGGAGGTGATATTTCACACGTACACACAAATGTTTAATTATTTTCCCATTCAGTCTAATTAGAGATGGATTTAGGTGATGATATTAAAATAATAAAATATCTGTTTATTAAGGATACTATAGTAATCATTTCATCATCAATGAATAATATTTTAAGTAAGTGGAAGAAGAAATAAAATAGAAACACTTAAATAATAACATTACTTTTCCTTCGTATGATCACCTTTCTTAACACGTTAACACATCTAAAGATAGAATTAGGCCTAAAATAATGCCCTAAGAATATTGGGAGGTATATTAGGAAGGGTTATGGGTAGATCTTGACCTAACCAAATGGATTTTAAAGTATTCGTAGCAGAGAGGAATGAGTTCCTTTTTATATGAGAGGGGAGGGGCACCCTTGGTAACCCTTAAAATATTAAATTAATATATATTATTTTGTAACTCAAAATGACTCCAAATTGCATTATTTATAATAAAGGATGAGTAGGGATATAAATAACATCAAAAAAAATTTTTTAGACATGTATTGATTTTATTTTAAAAAACATCTGTTTGTTTTATCCTTATTTAACCTTTTTAATTATTACATTTTTATCAAGTAATTTACACTATGACAGTTAAAATAATAACCATAACCTGCCGAAAGACCACTCAATGAGTCATTAATGAAATTTTTTGACTTATAACATCTTTTTGGGTGATTCTTATATCTTTTTAAATTTTATATCAATTAATTAAATATTTTATATTTTATGATATGAATTATGTAAATTTTGACCCTATTAATTATTTAACATTAAAAAAATCATAACAACATGATTGCATCTAAAAAACTTCCTTAAATTTCAAATAATTTCATAAATTTTTTGTATGGATTAAAATATATCAAATTATATTTAATTTAATATTGTTAATATCATTTATTTAATTCTTCCATTAATAAATCTATAACTGCATCATCATTGTATCATAATTAAATTTAACTATTTGAAGTATAAAAATTATAAATAAATTATAATAATGTATATAAAAATTTTATTTTTCAAATTATTATTTATAGTTGAAGTTATCCTCCATATATATCAATATTAATAATTATTTACTTATTAAAAATATGAGTACGACATTTTTAACATATATTTAAATAAAATACAATAAATTTCATATTCTTACCCAAGTGGCTTAAAAAGGTTATAATTTTTTCCTATGTATGATTTATGTCAGGAACCACTCAGAAAAGTAAATTAGGATATGTGTTAAATAAATTTTATAATATTTTTTACTTTTAATTATCAAAATTACCCTTAATAGTGGTAAATAAAATACAAAACATAAAATTCCAAAAAAACTAATTTGATCCCACCGGATCAAATTTTTCATACTAATTAAAACCATGTATATCCATTTTTTAGAATTAAATTTTTAGAAGTTATTAAATTAATTTTATCACAAATCCCAAAGATGTGGTAAGATGGTGGGTAAACAAGACATTCAAAATTTCAATAAATTATTATATCTAATTTCAATATAAAAATTATTACAATGAAATAAATTGGATTAATACATTTATTATTGATCAATTATGAAATTGAAAATAAATTAAATGTTTAATAAATATTTAATCAAAAAATTAAATTTGAACTATAGTGTAGTGTTTCTTACTATTCATCAAAAAATGGAACTTATCAAAAAAATAGCAATAATTCAAACAGAGTAGATTTTGATAATAATATTATAAAGAATAAATTTTCTTCTTAAATAGAATTTATAGTAGAGATTAAAAATATATTTAAATTGTTTCTCCATAAAAAGGCGGTAAAACTAGCTTTTTAAAATATCAGAGTATTTTATGTTTATATTTGGGTTTATTATCTTTTAAGCCTATAAAATTTATTGGATGAATTTAACAACAATTAATAAACACGTATAATAATAATATAGTAAGTTATATTCATTATTTCCGATATAATAGCTATAAGATAACCACCAATTAAAATAATAATATTACAATATATTATT
The DNA here is from genome assembly GCA_963277665.1 of Viscum album. Classification (NCBI taxonomy): domain Eukaryota; kingdom Viridiplantae; phylum Streptophyta; class Magnoliopsida; order Santalales; family Viscaceae; genus Viscum; species Viscum album. The sequence continues at coordinate 499,850,851 of OY728132.1, forward strand.
TTTTGGTATAACTCAGTCTTGTGCACAAGGTAAGATTTTGGAGAAAACCATTGTTTTGTGTCGGGTATGCTATCAAACATAGAGTCCAATTAAAGTAAAATTACAATCTAATTCATAAATATTAATAAATATGAAAATTTATTATTCTATAATTACATGGGATGTTACATATAATAAAAATGTAGATTTTAAGAAATACAATTTCAGTGTTTTTTTAATTTAAACTAAGATGGATAAATTTTTATTTTATAAATAAATGATACATCAGAATTTCTTAGTAATTATTCTACTAAATTAAGAAAAAAAAGAAATAATTTGAGGGAAATTATTAGATAATCAGAATTATAATGAAGATTTGGATACAGAGAATAAAATAAAATGATAAATTGAATAAAAAACAAATATAATGTTTAAATTATGAAAATGGTGAAATATAAAAATCAAGTGATGATTCAAATAATTCATAGATTCATTGCAATTAATGGAAATTATACAATAACATTTGAATTTTTTTATCTAAAATAGTAGAGGAAAAAATAATAATAGGAAATTTGAATGAAATATATCACTGGAAAATTTAAGGTTTCACTATAATAATAATATTTATTAGAAATAATGTTATTTTGTCATATTTTTTTTATATTTTTATCATTCTATGAGGTTAATTTTGAATAATAAATAGAGAAAATTAGATTAAATGTTTCTATCCATGTAATAATAAAAACTAGCTATAGATTGAATCTCAATACATACCATATCAAAAAATATGAAAAGTGATTCTTATAGTAACATAACAAATAATAATTTAAATTGGATTAGTGATTTTGAGTGTATATATTTCAAACCATGTCATTTTATTTTAATTATACCATGGTAATGAGACCAACTGTAAAGCCAAAATAAAATTCACAAAATAGATCCAATGAAATTATTAAGGTTTTTTTCTCACTATTTCTAAAAAACTGTAATATAACCCACATCGGGGAATTATTAGAGTGATTAAGTGGGAGTGTGGAAAGGAGTTTGAAAATTATAAATTTATGAACTGGATAAACACATGATATACTTCCTCAGAACAACTGTTTTAATTAGACATTCGTAATTTTATATTGAACCATAGACATGTTTAAACTTATTAATATTAAAATACTATTTTTTGGTATAAAGTTAATTAAAAATTATACTAGATATGACTTATATCCTAAATCACTGTGATCTAGGGTTTAATTCTAAGTAGGTGATTTTTTTAATTTTCTATCACAATAAAAAATAATCATATACTGTAATAATATAATTTATTGGGAATGAAGTTATTTTTCTGATATTGTTTTTCATTATGAACAATCCACAATGAGAGGTTTGAAAAAAAATAAAACACATGATTCGAAGGCCCAATCAATTAAACATTAAACACTAAATATAGACTAAATCTATAATATTTCTCCATCCACAAGCATCGATCCCAATATTGATAATAAAATAAAATATAAAAAGGAAATGATTTAGGGATTATATTTTCTCATATTTTATTCCACTTCATTGGATTTTAATTATTCCATTGACACAATACCAACACTAAAAGAACATAAAAATCAGAGAAAAAATTAATTTATTAATGCTAGTATTCTTAATATTTATAAAAGGAAGTTATATGGCCCAATGAAAGGAAATGTGAGATTAGTTAATGGGTAGGGGACTAATATAAATTCATGTCTTGGATAAACAGGACGTGATCCTTAGATCAATGGTTTTGATAAGCAGGATATTATCACCAAGAGAATGAAAAATATCAGCTATAAATAGACCATGGGATTTATTTAAATCCAAACTAGATTTGATCACAAGAGGTTTATTCATAACACATGTGTAATTATTATAAATATTAACATTGATATCATTATTATTAATATAATTATTAAATCACATATATTAACATATGTGGTTTGATTGGGTTGGGATGTTGTGTACATATCAGATTCAAACCATTTGCATTGATATTTATTGAATAGTTGTGAAATGTATAGGAATAACAAAAACAACAACAAAAACTATAATTATTATTATAATTTTTTTATCATTATACAATAAATATCATGGCTAACTGGATATGGTTTCTGACATGTATCCTAGAGATCAGGGGGAAATATTATCAAAAGATGGATATTTTTCATGATTGTTTTCATGGGAAAATTTATAACTACAATTATATATTATATTATTTATGAAATAATGTCACAGATTGACCCATTGGGGCCTACATAGATGGAGTAACCATGAGGTACAATTATTCCAAGCCTGCCTCCATAGTCCAGGGTCTGCCAATAAGCGTCAAAATGCATAACTAAAATGTGATGCCTTTTCCAAAAGTATCATTATGAATGAACCCAACCATCTTCAGGCATATGTGAAGAGGAATAATGATTATTTACAATTCTATCTAGAGTTAAATCATTTAATTCAATAACCTATAGTTAATACAAATGAGTAAGATAGCGAAATAAGGAATGTAAAGGTGTAAACTGTATGCCCAACAAAAAAATATGTCTCAAGTAGACCACAACAGGAAAAGAAATTTTCTAAGAGCTCATATATTGATATTTATGCCTTTACCATTGTATGTTGTCAAATGCACACAAGTATCTCTATACTTTTCTAAAATCACTTCTATCATTTATTTTTTTTCATATAATACCAGACATATGTGAAACAACCCACACATGGGTTAGTATAAACATACATAGTAGAAAGGCTCAAAAACTAAAGAGGAAGATATATATGAAATGATATATGTAGTAATCTCATCACTACAAAGGTATTCCAATTAGTAAATGAGAAATCAACCATGAAAAAACCTAGATATTCCCAATAAGAAACCCAAATCAGAGACTTAGGGGTTCTCTATATCCAACGTCCATCTAAAAACATTGGGAATACATGAATACCGAAAATTAACAAACTATGATTCCCAAAATATCATGTACATAATGAATTCATAAGGAGGGTGCACACCTCACCACTTATCCATAGCCCAATACAGTATAATCTGAAAAAGATAGAGGAACCACATCTAGGTAAGATAGGAAAATATTTTCTATATAGACATGAATACAATATGAAGGACCTGATCCTTGTTGGGATGGTTGAGTATTATCTATGTGGATAGAAGATGCCCAAATGGGTGCGATATTGGAGTTCCATTTAAGTATCTTCACTAAACATATATAGGAAGAGTGCCCTGGTGAGATAGGGGAATACCATCTCTATGGATAAGGGACCCATTCCCTAGTGTGATAGGGGAGTACCATCTCTATGGATAGAGGACCCTTGCAATTTTTTGACTGGATATTGAAGCCTCTGTATCTACATAATGAGTATGCAGGACCCATGACTTCATACGACATGGGAGTACTATCTATATGGATAGAGAAACTACGCCCTAGTGCGATAGGGGAGTACCGACTCTATAGATAGAGGACCCATGACCTGGTGATATATGAGAGTGATGACTATATATCTGAACAAAAAGTATTGATGAACTGTTCCCTAGTGTGACCGAGAGTTATCTTCTAAATGGATGAACGACCAATGCCCTAGTGCGATAGGGGATTAAAATAATTGTGGGTAGAGGAACCTTTCCCTATTGAAGGAGGGGAGTGTCTGGTCAATATATGAAAAATGAGTATGTGTGAGATACACCCTAGTTCTTTAGAGGTGTACCATCTATATGTATATAGTACCTTTATCCTTGTCTAAGTGGGTAGTACCATCCCTATAGATAGAGGACCCACACCCTGGTGTGACAGGGGTGTACACATCTATATCGTTGATAGAGTACCCATGGACTGGTGTGATAGAGGATTAACAAATTTGAATTTGTATAATGAGTATAGATTATCCACACCCTAGTGTGATTGGGGAGTACCATTCCCATGGATATAGGACCCATTCCTTGGTATGTTAGGGGATTTCAACCTCTATATACAATCTGTCCGACGATCCTATCTAATCATTGTAACAAATGAGCAACATGTAAAGATGTTTAATTTTCCAATCATCATTCATCTTATCCAAAAAGTTTTTATGAAGGTTTCCATCATGTTCTATAAGGGAAATCACTTAGGACAGGCTGATATTTGGTGAAAATATGAGTCCATATAAAGGAGTTAAGAGTGGAACAAATTTTGGATAGAATACATGGTATATAAGGTGGGGTGGGGGAGGGGGTGACATAGAATGTGACCCCACCTCTTTCATCTCCATGCCTGGGTACACGATTGTTCCTTTTTTCCTGTATGTGTGCACATTTACTCTTAGAGTACATAATGTGTTTGTAAAAAATACAGATAAAAAAATTTCTTGTCATTGGTCTAATGAATAAAAACATTACACCACTAATCTATCATTGAAAATGGACTTAAATGGCATGAAATATTACACCATTGTGATACTCATGAAAAAACACTCAAAATAGCCTATTCACATTCACAAACTAGACATCGATGAAAAATGAATTTTTTTTGTAACACATAGGCACATCACTTCATGAGCTAGGGTCATGAATCTAAATTAAATAGATGATATTGGTCTTAAAAATTTCACCTCAATATCAGGGTCATAACATGGTAGTTTGTTCATCATTACTAAAAAATTAGGAAGAATATATGTCAGATATATTATTTAATAACAATATTATTATTATTATTGTTATTATTATTATTTTTGGGAGCTTCATTTACCTAATCCCCAGGTCCAAAAAATACCCAACATTTGTCTTTAATTGACTGCCTAAAAAACAGGCTCATGTTGCCTTAGAAAAATCATCGTTCTGAGGTCGCACGATGAAGTTACAACCGAATTAATGTTTTAACATATATAATAAAAATAATAATAATTTTTTTGCTTTAATTTTTAACAAAAAATAACTAAAAACTAAATAGGAAAGGAAACCTTCATGTGTACTACCCTTTTTAGGTGCTTCACACTATTGGAACTTCCCCCTTTCTCTTATATCATAAAATTGTTATAATAATATTATTATAAAATAAAAAGAGATAAAATGGAGGGGGAGGATCATTCCTATGCCTAGTTATTTTTTCCTTCAAAGATAGAACCTTTATCATCTTTAACACATGAAACTACAAAATATTGAAATAAATCAACATTATTATAATTATTAAAAATAATAAAAAATAAATCAATTAGAAGTCTATTTTATTAAAATAACAATAACTAAAACATATTATCATTAAAAATAATAATAAGACACACTGCCTATCCATGTCCAATTGGGAATTGGATTCTGGAAGTTAATTTCCAGAAACCATCCACACTTGTTCATAGAAATTGCACATCCTCAGACACGCCTCTCATGTGCCTTCTGCTTGATCTCATTTCTCCTTCGGAGAGATCCACTCAATCTATCTCACAATCCATTGAAACTTGATCCAATAATGGGTTCCCATCATCATCATCATCACCATTTTTCCATTGTGTCTCCAAAATCCCAATACAAACCCATGAATGCAATCTATTATTCCATATAATGGACACACAATGGTTGGTATTCTAATATATCATTGGATTACCTTTCATTTGATTACCGATGAATAATTCTAGGAATGGAGGGAGGAAGGCACATAACAGAAAGGTGATAATCTTTTTTTCTTGGTGTGATCACTTAAAATGGTCAATGGGTGAATAATCATCAGTGACAATCCACATAAAAAATAAATAATTGATATAAAAAATCAAATTATTGAATTGGATCATGCAAAAGGAAGGTAATCATAGATTAAAAGATGATCAAATCCAGGCTCCATATTTTAATCAAAAGTGGAATAATTTACAAATGGTGATATCAAACTTGATTATTGATCGATCATTGGTGGAGAATGCATACACTAGAGATGAAGGTGATGATCCCACTATTTTCATAATTTGTCTCATGATTATCCTTGAACCCTTTTTCTATTATTTTTTATCCTAATCCATCAATGATGAACACTCTCCTCCACCAACTAGATCAAGCATGGGATATGTGGAAAACCACTAGATAAACATAAAAAGTGATTATTTTTGTATTATTTTAATGAGGACATTTGATATAACATATAAATAAATTATTTATTTATTTTAATTATGCTTATCGACCAACGACTTCCCTCAATGAATTTTTTAAGCTGAAAAATCATAGGTTACACCTATGGTAAATTACATGTTTCATAATAAACCATGGTGTTTTATTTATCATCCTAGAAACCATTCCTGGGATATTTCAATATTTATGAAAATTTGAGCGCAAATGATATAAAATATTTTTAATATTTTTATAACAGTAATTCCTTTCTCAAAAGACTCATAATAGCATGATGTCATTGTACACATCTTTGTATATATTCCTAGAAATATTACAATTCCATTCATGAAAAATAGTCTCTATATTATTCCCTTTTACAATATGTTTCTTCTAAATAAATTACAAACTTTGAAAATGGGGTGGGGGGGGGATTTGGATCCAACATCCTACTTTCCTTCTCCCATGAGCTCCCCCAATGGTTTCAATTAACATTAAAAATGCACATCCAAGAAAAAAATTCCTATGAAGTGTCTTTGTCTGATAGTTCTCAATTCCATTGTATCCTTGAAAAATGAAACTCCACTCTCATTGAACATCTTATTGAGTTTGGTATCATACATGGAGTCACACACAAACCTCCTCAACTGCATCATGTGGAGAACACCAAGTACCAAGCATAACTAAAATCATAGGTTCAAGCTGTAAAAAACCTCTCTAACTTGACATAGACACTAGAAAAATTTCTTATGATCCTTATATATAACTCATAATCTAGTCCAATGTATCTTGGTAAAAATACTCTTCTCATGGGTGTACTACTATTGGAGAACAACCTCGTCAGCACCATTTCTAATAGTATGACTATTGCAATTTACTGTCCTTGATAAAGAATGTTGTGATCCCTATCTTCAAGGAATCCATAAAGAATATATATAGTGGAAATATGATCATTAAATATCTATATATTTATATCCACAATTTTTGGCTTCATATCATGATGTGGTAGTGAAGGAGTTACAACCATTTACTTGAGGTGCATTGCACCATCCACCCCAAAAAAGGGTCAACAAAAGAGGGGAAATCTATTCAGTCACCTCATTCAAAAAACAACAGACATAAAACCTTACTATAAGAATCTTATTCCATGACCACACCCTAGGTGTTAGTCATGATCATGATTCTTCATCCTCTATAAGGTCCACTATTACTCATGTGTATGAGAATACATATCCTAAGAAGTTTAAATTCAAATATAAAAACGAGTCCACAATATCTTCCATATTACAAGAACATGTATAGAATGTCTATAACCATCCTCCCGTGTCTTGCATGTTCCAAATCTGATTCTAAGGACATGTGGGTATCATCATTTAATACTATGACAAACTGATCCATGAAAGGTTGAGAATCCATATCGTAAGTGTTTTGAACTCTTATGTGGTTTTAAATACACCAAAGGGTATCAAAAATAACTCAAATAAACATTAAAGGCATTAGGAATCCATGCTTGGTATGCCGACATATCGAACGTGGATCTTGTGAGGACCCATCCTGAGGTCAAACTATAAGATCCACTTTACCTCCATCCACTGGATGAGGAGGCCATCGATTCACAACAATGGATACTCCATCAAGATAGTCATCTGGATTAGGTGATTCCAATCCAAACCTGATCCCAATCCCTAATATTCATTTTAGTTGAAAAAAATAGGGATTACCAAAAAAAACATCACATTTCTGATTCACTCTTTGAAAACTCCCCCAACCGCATCTCGAGGTCTCACATATACATGGGTTCATCCAATATACTAGTGCATATAGCTGGTCATCCATAGTGAAATCTAATTCATAAGTCAAACTCTCAATTGTGATGTAAACCCAACATGTCATCATGAAGGTTGGCCTCCTAATCCTCCACCATAAAAAGAAACTGCAAGGTAATAACACCCACTACTATAATGTTTATAATATAAAAACTATAAGGAAGTGGATGAAACGTCCTATGAAATATATCATCCTATCATTCTCATTGACCACTCCTTATTAAAGGCGAAAACTCTATCCCAACAAATCTGATGCACTGCTATAATAAATTGTAGAAATAATTTAAGAAAGGATGGTAAATATCCAGCCATACTAAGGAGAACATCATAGGGTCCCACGACCACTATAAAATTATTTCATGCATGTTGCTCTCTACTTTCAGATCCATGTTACATTTTCTAAAAAAATTCATGAACATCGATAAATTCTGCTAGAGACTCTAGTAAAAGGGTTGATAAAAAATAGTCTAACTAGTATCTATGGGTATCTAAAATGGCCTGTATATATTAAAAGTGTGTTAGGACCCAATTATATAACTATATTTAGAGAAGTAGAGACACATATCATCACCCATACCACACTTAAATCCATTAAGACACATGCTTATACTAACTGAAGCTATCCAATCCCTAATATTTCTGATCACCACAACTAGGGATCACTCCAACAACATATCTCATCAAAAAAACCATTAACATTCATGTTGAAAGAACTCATTCAGAATAATATAATACTATCCACTTTTTGAGTCATTGATTCACCTCATAATTTTTATTAAATTCCTAATAACATATCTCATTGGGGGATGTGTCCCAGTTTCGTGCATATACGAATCCACATTGAACATCACCAACACACGTCTCTATCGATTCCCCACACCACCATGTAAAAGCCTCACTGTCATGAACACCATCATGAGGGGACCTAGCCATGTTGTACATTCAAACCACTAGCTTAAACCAATCCTCAAATACGTGAAAATTGGGAGCCTAGATCACCAAGGAATATTGTGATCGATATCTTTGATACCCATATTGTGCACTCAACATAGGTGTGCCATGTTTTGGTACCTTTAGATCCAAAAAATGATCCATGGAGAAGACTGGTCACCAATGCAACCATTCGATTATTCAAGGTCCACACATTCCAAAAATTGTATACCACTACCTTAATTCAAACCTCTACTACCCAAGGAAATACCTCAGCATGAAACAAAAGAAGTATCCCATAGAAGAATTTAAAAAACATTCTAAGATTGTGTGTACCTTTATACATCCCTATTAGAGATATCGATTTCTCAACATAGAGATGATCACATTCCTAATCCATTGAAGGATCCATGCGCCAGACAATAGGTGGTTACACTACTTGGTGCCAGTCTAGAGAAAACTCCTTAGGGGTATGTCATATAACTGATGTTTCATTGCTCAACCATTTGTCATCATGACACTCTCTTGAAATCATGGATGGCATTGATCATGGATTCATCTTTAATGTTATCATAACATACCACAATCAATGTGAGTATCTGTGGTGTTGACTCTAGAATGATAATAAAATGACTCAATCCTATATGATTTATGCATGATTGATCCATAAAACCGATGTATCAGTATTATAAGATGATAATAAGGTAGTCATAGTCCTAATTAAAGGGTATGTTGGCTTTCACACAAACACTAGGTTCCTTGAAAAAAAATACTCACTTGAGATAAATAAGAATTGATTCCCTATCTCCTAACCACAACTCATAATGGGTTAATAATTAAAAAAACATCCCAAGGTAAATGCTCACTATGATAATAATCTTTAATGACACAACACACCAAGGACCGCATGGTTGGCCGAATTCCAAGATGCAATTATCCCAAGCCAACCTCCATTGGCGAGGGTTCGGTGACAAGCACAAAGTGAAATGACTAAAATGGAAAGCCTTATTCTAATGTACCTATACAATTTCATCTTAGCACACCATGTAGAAGTTCATATGAATAATGATAAAAGATAGTAAAATATAGAGTAAAATAAATGAATGTAATAACTTATAGGGAATACAAAATAGTAAAATAGTGTAACTGGAAATGTAAAGTGGAAAATACACACCCAAACAGAAAAGATGTCATAACTAGAAAACAATTGGAAATGAAATGATGAGAGATCCCGACTACAGATATCCAATCCCCAAGCCCCATCCATGGTCAAATTCACTGATGTATCTATATTCACTACTGAAATACCCTCAATCTAGTCTTTCGTCTTCATAAAACATGACATGTGTGGGAAAATTCTGTGCAAGCATGAGTATATATATCCCGTACGACTCCACAAAAACTGAATAGGTAATAATAAAAGACAAGATATAAGTTCTCAGATCATCACAATGAATGTATTTCCATATGTATAAAAGAAATAAATAATTAGGAAAACATATATTTTCTAAATAATAATCCCAAATGGGAGAGAAAGGGCTTCTCCATCACAACAACCAATATAATAATAATGAGTATTCATGTAGCCCAAATAATGGATAACTTTTATACAAAAAATATCATCTATCTGAAGAAGTCATAAGGAGGGTCTGAACCTCACCACTATAACACAAAATGATAGAGAATAACTTCGAATGATAGAGGACTGATGTCCAGTTATTATAGGGATGCACCATATCTCTCTATCTATACACATAATATGAAGGAATCATACCTTGGTGAGACCAGGGTGTATAATATCTATTTATAGAAGATGCGCTCCCTGGTGTGATAGGGGAGTTCCACCTCTATATCTACAGAATGAGTATAGAGTACTTGAACCCTAATGTGATAGGGGAGTACCATATCTATGGATAGAGGAATCATTCCCTATTACGACTAGGGAGTACTATCTAAGTGGATAGAGGACCTCCACCCTTGTGCGAGAGGGTTGTATCAGTTCAATATCTATACAATGATCATGGAGGACCCATGCCCTGGTACTACAAGGTATTACCATACCATTGGATAGTTTAACCATGCTCTGGTGTGATATGAAAGTACCATCTCGGTAGATGGAGGACCTGCACCATAGTAAAATAGGGGAGTGCCACCTTTTTATTTGAAAAATTAATATGGAGGACCCAAGAACTTGTATGATAGAGATGTACAATATCAATGTATAGAGGACCCATGCCATAGTGGGATAGGGGAGTACGGTCTCTATGGAGAAAGGAATTTGACCCTGGTGTTCTAGGGGAGTACCATATCCATGTATAGAGGATGCACACCCTAATGTGATAAGGAAGTACTATATATATGTATAATGGACCCACACATTTGTTTTATAGGATAATAATTCTTCCGTATCATTGATATAGGATACATGACAGGGTGTGATAGGGGTGTACCACCCCTTTATGTGTATAATGATTATGGAATAATTATGTGTTGTTGTGATAGTGTAGTACCATATCTTTGTATAGAGGACCCACACCCTAGTATGATGGGGGAGTGAAACATCTATTTTTAATGTCTTTTATGATCCATCCAAATCACTATAATCATTGATAACTTCTTAATAATGATTCTTGATCGAAATATTTCACATCATATCTCAAAATCCACTATGACGGGAACCACCACATTCTACATATAAAAACACTCAAAATATGATGATCATGTGAAAAAATATGAGTCCAAATAATGGAGATACAAGATCAAGAAGTTATGGAGAGAATAATACGTGTTTATGAGGGTTTCACACAACATACGACCCTACCTCGTACCTAGAACTCTACATGGATATGCATGGGTACCAGTTCATTCTCATGTAGCCCTAGACATGCATGTGTACTTCTATAGTAGAAGTCATGGATAATAAAAATCATGAAGACTGCACGAGGCTCATGATTAGTCTGACGGGAAAAAATTTCAAACTAAAAAATATCACTAAAAATATCCTTAAATGGAGAAACAGATCACACTATTGTGGTCCTTGTTGAAATAAATACGGGATAAGCTTTTCACATTCTCAAATCAATCATTTGACAAAAAAATGCATTTCACCAAAACATTTACATATGTTACTTTTTCGGCGTGATCCATGAATCAAAATTTAAAACCTGATATTGGTTTTGTAATGTTCGCAACAATATCAAGGTCACAACACCATATATGGTTATTCATTCTGACCCCAAATGCAGAAGGTACATCTTATATTTCTTTTTTAAAAGAAAAATAAAATTATTATTATTGTGATTGGGGATTTTTTAGACCCATTGCATTAGTCCATAATAAAAACAAAACATTAGTATTGAATTCACCACTCAAAATGGTCAAGTTTCAATATATGGATCACCATTCTAATGTCTCATGAAGAAGTTATAACTGAATTAATTTTTTTAAAAATGATGATAATAATTACAATAATTTTTTTATTATTAGAATAATATAGTTAAAATATAAATGGCCTAGAAAACCTACTCATGGATCACCCCCTTTTGTGATATCACCCTTTTAGTGCTTTCCCCCTCTCTCCTCTATTATCAATTTTTTTTGTAACATAAAAAGTGATAAAGTGGGGGGGGGGGGGGGTAAGGAAAATTCCCACGCACAGGTCACAATGCCATCAAAGTGAGTGCCTTCATCCTTGTCAACACGTGGCCCCCAAAATTTTTAAAATAAATCAACATTATTATTATTATTATTAACAATAATGATAAATATATAAAACACAAGTAATCATTATTAAAAATAATAATAAAAATCACATGTTATTATTTTCCAAAAATAATAAAAACACACACCACCCATCCCTGGTCGAGAGAAAATTATATTATGGTTAGTATTTCCTAGAAAACCATCCATATTCACTCATAGGAATCACACATAACAAGGAGAGACACACAAAATCCTACCAATCAACCATGTAACACCGCATGAAAGATTTGGTGAATCTAGATCATAAACCATCACAATCTGTTCCACAGTTAGGATCCCCTCATTATCATCATCCCTTCAATGTATCTACAAATTCAAAATCTGATCTAATGATTGAGATCTGTTAGATGATGTGATATTGATCATGGATTTATAAGTGTAGAATCATGGGTGATAGTACTGCATAAAAAATAAAAAATATATTTTAAAAAATAAAATTATTGAATTGGATCATGTGAAGGGAAGATAATTTCATATCAAAAAAATATAAAATTCATTATGAATATTTTATTGCAATGTTTTGGAAAACAAAATTGATAGCCCTAAATTGATTATCGATTAATCATTGGTGATGAAAACCTCTTCTAGCGATAATGGTGATCATCCCATTGCGTTCATCATTTGTATCATGATTATCCTCGATTTGGTTGTTTGTCATTCTCTGATCTCCATCCATTAATGAAGAACACTCACATTCTCCTCTTATATCTTGAAAGGGAAATATAGGTAAAAAATGGGAAAAATCATAATAGGTTATCAATTAAGGATTTGAAACATTTAATTTAGTAAAACAAACAAATAATTTATTTATTTATTTTAATTAATCGTACATACTAAAGACTACCTTAACTAGATGTTTAGTTCCGAACAACCTTAGTCCACACCAAGGGTAAACCTATGTAGTATAATTATCCATGGTCTATGATTTACCATCATGGAGTCCACTCAAGAGATATTCCATTATTTCTAAATAACTAAGAGGGAATGACATAATATAAATTTATTATTTTCTTAAAATTAATTCTGGGCCCACTGGGCCCTAAAATCTTTTTCTATCTCAGTGAATATATTCAAAAATAATATTATAAATATTACAATGTCTTATAATGGAAACTTTATCTATAAATGATTTTATTTTTATGTGACTATTTATATTATAACCCATCCATGATGAGAGGTGTGAAAAATGAATAAGAAAACAAGCTCAAACTACCTATCTATAAAGCACTAAATTGAAAAAATAGACTAATTATCATATACTAACCCATCAACAAAAATCCCATCTAATAATTTTTATAAAATAAAAAATAAAAATGTTAATGATTTAGATATTCTGAGTGCATATATTTCATACCAATACTTTTAATTCAAATAACTCAATTACAGTGAGACCAATTATAAAACAATGATACATACACAACAATGATGAGATGAATTGATTAAAATTATTATTCTCATAATTTATTATGTATTTTTATATGTCTTGATGAGTGGGAAGGAAATTTTTGGGATAGGGTTTCAAAATAATGGACAAATTTATACACTAGATAAACCCTAAAATGAGATCGTCAAATTAATGGTTATGATAAGCTGGTAACAGTTATAGATTAAATGGTGGATATTAGATCTTAATGGACTAAGGGTTCCCTTAAAATACATCCCAAAATCTATTATATGTAGAATATGATTAAAACATGTGGACATATCATTATTGTTATTGTCTCTGTTGTTTCTCTTTTTTATGTTGTTGTGGTTGATTCCATTATTGATGTTGTTTTGGTTGATATTATTGGGTTTTCTTCATCTTTGTTGATATAGATGGTTTGGGAATTTTTATTGGGGTTTATATCCTAGGGTTGAATGTTGAGATTTTTTATATTTTTCTAGTTATAAAATTTTCTTGTATTATTATTATTATTATTATTAAATAGTTAATCTTGCATCCTAATAACTATAGATTTTATGAAACATCTGACATATATGGGTTTTGATTGTCAAAGTTATAAAAGTTATTTTCTTTTTTTATCATAGGAAAACATATAGGTATACTAAAACATTATAATTTTTCAAAAATACTTTTTTCTATCATTCATGTTATGATCAATCCATGAGGAGGGGTGTCATAAAAGAATAAAAAACAAGATTCAGAGTTCATATTTTTGACAATGATGATATCATTTTCATGAAATAAATTATTTATTTATTAGATATGAATTTTTAATTGATTTTATGGTAATTTTTTTTGATTTATTTGGTATTTTCCATAGTTTCATGGTTTCTGGGGAAAACCACACAAGAGACCATGTTGTGAATAGTGAAAATTGGGCATTCCCCATTCGAGGAAGAGAGTTACATGGGTAAGTGAAAACTATTGTAGGAACCCCTCTAGTGAATCCTATAATCTTGGTGTCTCCACAATTGAGGAAAACATTTCATGGGTAGGGTTCATGAGCCCCAAACCTATGTACAATTACTATATAATATTTTAAATCCTTAAACTCTTTTAATTTTTTGGAATCCAAATTTTAACCCAAAGACTACCATTTCATCGACACATAACGAGGAAGGTTTTAGGAGATCTCCACCAGCTTCACCCTATTACACCATTTTTCATTGGTAAAACATTGTGAATTTGTGTGATTTGAAAATTTAATTCCACAAAAACATTTTATTTTCATCAATTTGCATATATAACTTTTTTCATCTATCTTGTCTAAGGTTCTCTATGACCATGGTTCCTTTACAAACATGTTTTATGTTTTTAATTTAGGGTGTTTATATTATTATTATTCTCAAACAATATTTGAGGATTATTCATCATCACTAATGATGGGTAAACACCATTTGACAATAAACTCACAGTTTTTACTATTTTAATTAATGTATTTAGCTTTCTTCATGGAACCATGAGTGACTATACGATTTTAATTTTTTTAATTTAAATAAAAATTATAAAAATTATATGTGATTTTTTTATGTTTCCATGATTTCATATTAATTAGAGTAAAAATGATCAACAAACTCCTTCTTGATGACCCTCCTGGGTGAAGGGACATCAATGCCAAAAAATGAAGGGTTAATAGCTGATTTAACAACTTTATAAAAATTATTCTTCTATTTAGGTGTAATAAAATGGTCTTTATATCCTAGATTTCTAGAATAAAAGAAGTTAAATAGATCATTATGACCATTAATCTCCAGTTTCTCAAGATTTTACTTTGATCAATTAAGATCTGTAGTGTTTTGTATAGTGAAAAAAACCATGTTCTTCTATTTTCTCCCATTACGCTGTGATTTATTATCAAATATCAATTATACAATTAGATATATAAAAAATTTACATAAAGGATAATTATAATAAATTACTGAAATTAATCGAACTATATATAGACTAATAAAAAAATTTGTTTCTACTATATTGATCCCCTAGTGGGATAGATCATGAGAATATATATGAGTAAGAACCATTTCACTAATAATATAGGATTATATTATATGTGAAAAAAATAATTATTCTTAAAAACATGGAGTTAAATAATGAAATGTTTTTTATTACCAATGTCATATAATAAGATAATTTAGATTTTTGAAAATGTACCCACTAATAAAGTGATAATTTCATGTGAAACTTACATTCGAAATAAAATATAATAAAGGGACATTTTATTTCTTCATATCATGATATGATGTTGGATAAAAATAGAACCACATAAAAATACTTTAGGGTACTATACTTTTTCATATATTGATTAAATATTCATGATCTTTCTCAGTACTAGGTTATTTCACTTTATAAATATTGGGAGAAAAAACCATCAGGAGATAATTGAAAACCAATGAAATATCACCAATAATGTGTTTATTTTTTGAAACATCACCTTATTTAATTATAAATTAGTATCTCATAAAATTTTAATTTGACTTATGAGTTAGAATAATCACTTAAGAGAAACATAACCAATTTTAATTTAAGAAGAGCAAATCAAATTATGGACCTACACCATAAGATCAATAAATTTTCATAGATAACAGATATAATCTTGTTGGAATTAATTATTCCTGGTTAGGGTCATTTAAAATCACATAGTGAAATATTAACATAATTCATTAAACTAAGCATTTCAAAGTGTGAGGGGGATTGAAAATAATAAATTTTAAAAATGTAATTTAGTTATATCATGATGTAAACTAAGTTTCAAATGATTGTAGTATATAAATAAAATATGAAATGTAATATTTTTTCAAAAAAATTATCAAATTTTAAGTAAAAAACTAAAATGGAATAAAAAATATTAGATAATTTGAACTATAAGGAAATTTTTTAATACATCGATGGAAATAGAATGTAAAATTGAATAAAAAACTGATAAAATGATTAATTTTTGATCATGTTGAAATAAAAAAACTAGTTAATGGTTAAATAAAATACTGATTCATTTGGATTCGTAAATAATTAATTATATTTGAATATGTTAATTAAAATATAGATAATAGAATAAAAAAATGGATATTACCAATTCAATTTATCATAATTTTTTTATCTTTACAAAAACATTATAATTTCACCTAAATGTAGGTTTTCCCAAATTTATTCATATTATGATTGATCCATGAGTGGGTATGTAGAAAATGAATAGAAAAAAGACTATTCAAGGTACCAATCCATGTAATAATAAATAATAAATACAGGATGGATCTATATTTTTACCCTACTCATAATAATCTAACCAAATACTTGTAGTAAAATAAAAAAAATTAAAAAAGGAAACAATACTGTGATTTTGAGAAAATTTACTTAATAAGATATATTCATTTATTAATTATTCCCTAAAAATGAGACAAACTATAAACTAATAATATAAGAATATATATGTTCTAATGAACTGATTTAATATAATATTCACAACATTTATTATTATTTATGATGTAACTTGATGAAAAAATAGATAGTGAAAAAAAACATGAGCGATGAATGAGGTCTGACTACTATAAATATTCACAAAAGATAAACTCTAGGAAGACATGCTTAGATAAAAAATTTTGATTCACTAAAAGTCATCATAGATTGAATAATGGATATATTATAAAATCTTATTCTTATTCCTTTTCTTATTATTATTATTATTATTATTATTGTGTACCATGTATTGATGCATATGGTTTGTGTTTGGTAGGGTGGGGTGTACATCCAAGGGTTTATCCTTGGTTTTTTTATATTAATGTGGGTCGTATGATGTAAAATGAATACTTTTTATTATTATGGAAGGATATTGGTTCAAGGGAGATCTCAAAATGGATACTATCAGAGTGATTAGGTTCTATGTTGTTCAATGGATTTACCAAGTGATGATACTCTAAATATCAAAAGGATTCTTATTGGAGGATGTCCCCATAAAATAGAGGCTGATATAGGGAATAAGAAATGTAAATAAAAAAATCTACATAGAATTTGGGTAAGCATAATAAAAATTACGGTATAATTGATAAGTTTTTTAATTTCAAGGTTTTACATCATTTTAAGAAGCATATTCTGAGGTGATATTAAAAACGTTTTCTCCGAATGAGTATATTTTAGTAAAGAGGATATTTTTGAAATATTATAGGTGTTTATGTATTCAATCACTTCTCATGTTTTTCTTAAAAATATGAAATTACATGAAGATCTGATTATATAGTTCATTAATCAAATTTAATTTGAGTTTTTACAAAATGAACATTATTTTGAACTAGTCAACGTTAAACTCTAAATTTTTTCCCAAATGATACATTTTTGATAAGGGAATGAATATTTTACTAGGATTCCCTAAAACATGGATGAATTCATATTCAATAATGGAATCCCAACCTTTATACTTTTGAAATTAACAATTATTTTTCATAATTATTTGTTAATATTTTCATGTGAAACTATGTACTTTATCATCCTATGATACTAAATAATATTGTTTCTTTGAAAAGAGTCCATAATAAAATTGATATAGAGACTAGGAAATACTAATATGGATTTTTTTATTTATTTCCTATTGAATCATATTTAAATTATGTATTGATTGATAAGGTTTTATTGTACAATTATGTTAATGAACCAAATATTAGGATTTTATATAAAAAGCACCATGAATACCACCAAGACTGTTTAGTTATAATAAATTATAAGGATAATTGATAAATGGATATTAATTTAATTTTTATTATTCTATTTATTATCAGTGTTAATTTCTAGGAAAATATAAAAGAGTAGATAAAATATATACTAAAATATAAGGTGATAGTGGAACTCATGGAAATGGGTTTCACATTCATGTTGATTTTAATGTGGATTAGTATGATACTACTCAACATAACACTATTTAGGTTAATTATAAATTGAGAAATATCAATATTTGGAATCTTTATTTCATTATATTCAATTACTATAATGAATTCCTAGGGTATGGGGACATTAATGGGAGATGAAGTCAAGTAGTGATGACAATTCTAAGAATGTTTATTCAGGTTTGTTAATAGGTTTTTAGTGTGGTAGGGGCACCAAATTCATAATCTATTAGAGTGAGTATTTGGATATTCATCTAAATTTGTGTGTATTAGGTAAAAATTCAACAAAAAAACCTTTCATTGGAGTGTAATTGGTAAGTGACCAAGATAAACATATTTTTCATTAGGAAACTAATCCTACATTTAATATCCAGATACAATAATTTTTAGGCATGGATGGGTTGGGAAGTTTAGATAAAAAGATTATAAAAGGATCTCATAATCATGGTTTAGAGATTACAATGAGCTCTAGAACATTGGAAGGAAGGTAGTTTAGGGATGTACAGTCACATGGTACATAAGAAAAATTGTAGGAAACAACTGAATCCTAGGTTCCTCTCACATTCATGATCAAATTCAGGATTATATAACAAAAAAATGGCATAATTTTTTTAAAGGAATCCTTGTGGAAATGGAAGATGATAACTAATATATAATCAATAAATTTGGATAATTATTCTCTAAATTTTTTAAATAGATTTTTGTTGATTATTTGGGATTCTAAAAATTACCTATCAAAAAATGTAGAAGTAATCTGTATTCCTAGTAGTAATGGACAACAATTATAAGTTATAAAACAAATTAATTTTACAATTTTGATTCATTTAATGAATTTGATAATGGGAATGAGTTATTATATTATTATTGTTGAGGTTTATTTTGAAATTCTATTGTATTTAGTTTTTTTAAATGAGGGAATTGTTTTCAGTACTGACCCCATCCTATCAATTCATTGAATCTTCTTTCTTATTTTTTAAAATTTTGAATTTTAATTTTTTACTCCTAGATCTAAATGTTTTTATTATAATTATTATTATTGTCATTATAATTATCAATATCATTATTATCATTGCTATTAAAAGGTTTAATAACACTAGTTGAGTGGCTTGATCTTGCTAATTCATATTTGATTATTATGAGTTCAACCCCTGGCTAGCTTCAAATTCGGGAGAAATTTTTCCCCTTTCGGAATCATGGATATTTTTTTGATCCATTTCACATAGAATGTTATATAGTTGGTAGTTTACTTATGAACTAGGTGGATTATGCACCACATAGAATGTACATATGCATGCACATGGACATGTCAAATGTGATAACATATTTGATGCATCAGTGGGTTGTTTGGGAAATTTTATTTTACTAAATTTGGAGGCATTCTCAAATAAAACATGGGTGGAATATATTATAATAGAGAGTGAGGAAAAATAAAAAAGTTCTTGTTTCAAAGGAAATAAATTCTAAATTTGGTCTATAGGGAAATTACACAAGGTTCACACAAGAATGTTAAATATTATATATATATATAATAAATTATAAATATTTATAGTGGGTTCTTTCCAATCGTAGTAAGGAGAGATTAGGATTAACATAGTTAGGTACTTGGGTATATGTGTGTGTGAGATTTTTTGATTTGTATTATAATCATCTATATATAATAAAAATTATTAATTTGATTATTATAAATTTATGCTAAAGGCCTAGAAGAAATGTATTCTATCATATAACCTATATATTAAATGTTTTTTGGGTGGTGATTTTATTAAATTTAATTTCATAAGAAAACCAATCGACCATTAAAAAAATTTGAATTTATATAAATTCAAATTAAATTTTATCTATTATATTTATTATGCTTTACACAAGAGGAGATTAGTGAAAAATTAATAGGAAATTATTGATACAGAGTTTATATCCATGAAACATTTATCACTATATATAAATGGAATCTCATGCTGAACCCCATCCACAAACATCATAAAATACACTATTAGTAAACTAAAAAAGGGAAAAAAGTTTGTGATTGTAAATGAATATACTTTAAAATAATTCATAATATTTAAATTGTACCATAAGAGTGAGACTAACCATAAAAAAAAATCATAGAATAGATGAAATGAGTTGATTGAGGTTACTATTATCACTAATTCTTATATAATGTGATATAGATAGAAAATTAGAGAAAGTAGTGATGTGAGAGAGATGAAAGGGGTTTAAAAGACTGGTATAAATGCGAGCTTTAGATAAATAATAATTGTGAAATCCTAGAATATATGATTACAAATATTTGGTGGTTGTTTAAAAATGAGAAATAGATATTAAATCCTTGTGGACTAACCAATCCCTTCAAATAATTATTTTCTTTGGTGGAGGGAGTGAGTTTGATTAATTACCTACGTGAAAAAGTGATGGCCTCTTAATGTGGGGATATATTTGGGAGGATTCATTATGGAGGGACACATGGGTGAACATATGAGAATAAATAGTTTGATTATAATAAGAGTTAATTATTGTGGGAGGTTCATTTTAAAGTTGTAGGATATAACGTCCCACCCTAGATGCCACTCACTAGTACCCCAAGATGGTTTGCCACAAGACCTCAAGTGTGCCTCCCTGAATGTCAAATTTTTATGATTAGAACAGAGAGCCTTGGGTAAGTTATTGTGGATACTATTCCCTCATTTATTAGATTATATTTCATCAATATATATATATAATATGAAATAATAAAAACAAAAAACCATAATAGTTGACATAATAATTGTTAAATATTTGAGTTAAATAACAATAAGTAGAAGTTAAAAAAACACAGGGTACAATATGATGATGATGTTATGAAAATTAGTGATACAGAAATGACTATGATGGGGAAAGGGATACAAGTATATACAATATAATGAAAAAATATTCAAAAAGAGTAAAAATTTCTCTGACTAGCATCTCAAGCATATTCTTGGACCTCTCCTCCCAAAAAATAATCCTATTATAGGAATCCAATCAAGCATTAGAAGCTGGATAATTCTTAATGTATATACCTGCATCCATAAATTCTACTCAGGTACCAAAGGTGACCGACCATGGTTTGAGATAAAATAAAAGAATTCCAACATCGATGAGGTCAAAGAAAATACATAACATATGTTAAAATTTTAATGGTGTTCCTTAACCATTTAAATGAATGATTTAATAAATAAATTAAATTACTAGACTGGGTTCTAATTGGATCCCCATCTAATCTACTTACTTTGGCCTAGTCTAGTGATTCTGAACCAGAGGAACCTTTGATGGAAAACTGTGTGAGATAAATATTAAGTGGTTGGAGTGTTCCAAAAAAAATTAATTAGATTTGAGGACACATCCCTATGTGTTTTTGAATACCAAGGGATCTATCCTCTTTTGAAAAATTTTCTTCAAATTTTATTTAATTCAAATTAAAATACACTTTATGAAACATAGCGGGACACCCTGAGCCCATAGAGGGAAATATGAAATGAATTTATAAGTATCACTCAAGGGTATCCTCTTATAACCAATGATAAAGAGTACACACATGGCGACCGAAGGATAATGTTCCACCTGTCATTCCAAGAATGGTGTGAAAAATTCAAGTACCAATAAATCCTCTAATTCCATACCTAGTATCACATGTTGGGGCCCAAGTCTCTCTCATGGCATGGTTCAACCAATCATTCCACACAACCTATCCAAGGGGTCTACAATAGGGAACTGGTGTCACTAGTATAGAGTTTAAAATTAATAACACTTGAGAATATTGTCTTTGGAATAGTTTGTTTCACCCCATGTATGTTTACTAACCATCAAAAATTCTATCAAGAAGGAACATGATTCGATCCAATGGGTCCTAAAATTAGAACACATTGTTTTATTCACCGTAAAATTGTGAAATAAATAAACTAAAATTACACATTTTTCAAGTTCAATTGGAGGACCATTACCATTAATTAAAGCAATTATATTTTAATAGGTATACATTGTCAACAAAAACCAATTGGTGAACCATGTCTTCTAGAAGGATTAATGATCACGGGCTATTATTAGTGAATAATTCAACTAGATTCAACAATTACATTTAATGGTGTGGGTTATAGGGGCCTAACACGTGTTTCATTCTTTGAATGCAATTAAAAAGAATATCCCATGGAATTAATTATTAGGAAACACCCTTTAAGGGGTTTTTGAGGTAACCAAGGAATGGTAAAAGTTAGGCTCAAAGGGGGTCACACCCAATTGGGTTTTATAAATCAATTAAATCAACCCCAATGGTTTATTTTATGCTAACATGGGATTCCAAGGGCTAGTTACGATATTCAATTTAATTTAAATGAAAAACTATATGAGTAACTAGAAATGGATGGCTCGTGGAATAATGGTGTAATTTTTAGAATGAAAGAATAGCTAGAAAATATGTAGACCACCTACCTTATCATTGTAGAGATTACCTCATCTAGTGTTTACCATTGATTATATCTAGGTCAAATGAAATCGACAAAACCATCAAATATCATGAAAATGGATCAAATGAGCTTGCAAAAAAATAGAGAAATGGATGAGATGAAGAACTTCCAATAGAATAGAGCAGATTACCAATCATACCACTTTCTTTCTATATTATTTGATGGTGAGTGAATCACTGATCGCATGAAGGATCTCTATTAAAAACAATAAAAGGAGGAGGAGGGATATTGGAATGTGAGGGAGGATAGGTCACTAGCTAGATAAATAAGAAGGTGGAAATAGAAATGGTTTAAATCACTTAGAGGGGAAAGTTCGTAATTTTACCCACACAACTCACTGTACATGGATTGGAAACAGAGTTGGAAAAACCATGCACTAACTGTGTTCCAATCACTTCCATAAGGGGGAACTTCACCTAGTTTGCAATATTTTTTGTCTAACCATGAACCACCTATAAAGAACCACTTTGTCAAGAATGGAATATGGATTTCATGGTTGGAGAAAAACTATGTAGCATCTAGGTTCCCACTATCTAGAACCTAATTGTTTAGTGAAACTTTGTGGGCTGGGTAGCACAGTATCCGCCAATTGTGAAACCCAATTTTTTTATCCTATTTTGGGGATATGGGCTCCCAAAAATCCATGTACACACCAAATCTATCATTTTCTTCCTTTTCCATCATTATAATGGATGTTTTAATGAATTTAAACCAAAAAATAAATATACCATACCTTTAAAAGTTTTCAAAACATTACCACCTCCCTTCATTAAGATAACTTGTCCACGAGTTTCCCTTTCAAGGGTGGTAGAATTACTTTTGAGAAGAGTTCCAAACACTACACACATACATTTTCTTCCCAGTCCCAGTTCTCTTTCTATAGGTATCCATGCTGCTAAAGTTTCCAGATCAAAGGAACTAAACTTCCTCAAAGAGTCTTCAAGATCAAATCAATGATATGTATTGGCTATTACACAATTCAACTGCTTCTAGAATGATATCATTAGGGTCAAACTAATGAGATAAGTTAGAGTGATATTTTCAAAGTTGAGATACATGGATGGAGTTTTGAATTTAATGGTACATCTGAGGAAACAACAAATGATAGGCTACCAGCCTAAATCTCTCTACTATCTTGAAAGGATCAATATATTGAGGTGACAACCTTCCATGTCTCCTTATTCCTCTACGACCCAATCTAGGTGATAAAATAGAAAGACCCACTATACATTATCGAACTCCATAGGTTTGCGGTGAAGATCTGTATAAGGATTCTTCCAAGATTGAGGTATATCCCAAGCCTCTTGGATTTGCAGGACAGTTTTTTGAGTCTCCTAAAAGAGATGAGGACCTAGTAGAGCAGCCTCACCTACCACAAGACAACACTAAGGTGAATGAAATGATCTATGACAGAGGGCGTCATACGGAGCCATATGAAACATTTCCTTGAAACTCTTTTGTAGTAAAACTAAACTAGAGAGATATTATTTTCCAAGAAACCTCCAAAATCAAAGATAAAGGCTCGTAGCATATCATATAACACCCAAATTGTCCTCGCAGACTACCTATAAATTTAAGAGTGATATGAAGTAATTAAGAGTACATGTGAACCCTATTTATTCTACAACCTTATCCATAACGATGATGTAAACTGAATGTCTCTATCTAAAATGAGAGAATAAAGAACCCCATAAAGTCACACTATCTCCCAGATATAAAACATTCCTATCTCATTAACTAAGATGGTTTCTGGGATCGGTAGTAAGTGCACAACATTGGTCAACATGTCGCTGGTTCTCTACCTTCACCTAATGAAAGGTGGAGCACCAAGTGATAAATCCTATTATCTTACTCCTCATACCTAGACACCAATACTGATAATGCAGGTCTCTCTAAATTATGGGACAACAAGGGAGAACAACCGATATAGATTCATGAGATTCTTACATCATCACTTCTCATAAATATGAAGAAACCCATATGTAGGCATAAAAGAGAAGGATCTCACTACAATCCACAAAACAACCAAGAGGGGGGTTATATCATGTGAATATCTCCCTTAGAACAAGACATTTTGAATATGATTATTTTTTTATCCAAAACCATTGTATAATGGAGTTGGCCACTTCTATAGATTCTAGAACTGTCTTTCCATGCTATTATTGGACCTCTAGGTGAATCTCGGAGAATAGATCCATTAAATATCATTCACTAATGGCTTCTATGATGGATCATGTATGAGTTTTCCAAATCAAGGAATCACCTACATAATTTCCCTTACTAGGTGTGTATTCCAGCTCAATGTCAAATGAATGTAAGTATTCAACCAACCTACACATTCGTTAGATTAAAGTCTAACTTAGCGGAAATGAATTTGAGACATTTATAGATTATAAAGAATACAATCCTCTCACCCAACAATTAGTCTGTCTAACAATGTAGAGACTGAATCATGAAAGCTTGATCAATATCCTAACTAAGATAGTTCAACTCATGTGGTCTCAACTAGTATGATCTATACACTACGACCCAATCACCATGAATCATAACTGCACTTAGATAGATTCCCGAATCATCATGAAAAACAGGATGGCTTCTTCCCATATCAAGTAGAATCAAGATCAGTGCTGAATTGAGACTTCCAATTAACTCCTAAAAATATGAATCACAAACTTTAGTCCAATAAAACATTAATGCCTTATTGTTTAAGCCTTCAAGAGGCACTTATTGTAATGATAATCCACAGATGAATAGCCTTTAATATCAAGCTTTTCCTAAGAAGCTTCCTTTATCAGACACATTCTTTGGCTGATACCCAGATACCATAGTTTTTACCTTATTTGGGTCAACAAATACATATGCCTCAAAGATTATGTGAACCAATAAGTGAACATTATGGATATAAAAGTATAATTTAATAATATTCACATATATATGGTTATCTCTCAATATAATCAACACAATCTCAAGATGATTGGAATGGTTGTGTCTAGTGTGCGTGTTCACATATATTTCATATACAAAGACTAGCATAAATGAATCATGATATAGGTAGAAACACATATTCATCAGAGCCAAAAAGAATGAAACAAAATTCATTAGACCGAAAAACATAACCAGATAATCATACACACTCTACCTTCTTTAGAATTATGTATGTTATATGTTTGAAGGCCTCACAAGAACATGATGGCAACAAGACTAAAAATCGACCAGAGAGAAAAATATTTCTCCTTAAAGCTGGTCAAATAAGTTTTCTATATGAGGTAGTGGATACCTATTTTTACCATAAGGTGGTTCAATTGGTGGTAATACATGAAAAATCCAAGGGGTCCATCTTCATTTTTGGAAAAATGGATGGGTGAACCACTTGGTAATCTGATAGGTTGAATAAAACCCTTAGCCTCTAAGTCTACAATATTTCCCTTGTGTTCCTGAATCAATGTTGATTACATCTTATAAAGAGGAATTGAAATTAGTGCTATATCTAGAGAAAGCTCAATGGTGAACTCAATTTCTCTCTTAGAAGGTAAGTTAGAGAAATCATTAGGGAATAAGTCACTAAAAAGATCTACAACTTGATGGAATTCCACGAGATGCATTCCCTGATCACTCATAATGAAACTATCCATCTGGGTTGTTACTCTACCCAACATAGTACACCTGATTCAAACTTGACTAGATCGAAGATACCAATCACAAATATGTATATATGTATTTCCCTCAGGTGATGTGAATACAAATCATTGGTGATGGGAATCCACCCAGCCCTAGTAAGGGACATGCCAATCTATGATGAGCTTGAATTCAAAGCTGATCATCTCGAGGAAAAAAAATCCAAAAGAAATGGTACCCATGTGCTTCAAGGGGAATTCCTTGAATTTGAGTATACCCTATTCCCAAAAAATTAATATAATTTCAAGTTTTATAACACCACCAGAATAATCTCTCACTAATCCCATAAATTACATGGTTGTAGCAGATTGAAAAGTGTGTGATGCATGAGTATCGAATAAGGAAGATACTAAAGTTGAGGCCACTAGAATAGTAACTCTAATTATATATATTCCTATAATTATCTCCACTGGACAATGATGAGAAGCATAAATAATGTCCTAAACTACTGCCAAGACATGCTTCCTGAGTAGCCTGAGTAGGCACACTCTATGAACAATGGATAAATGAAGCTTGAATACCTGATCCACAACCACGTTCTCATCCTGAATAGCCCATAGAAGTCCATCATCCAAAATTTCAAGGTGTCACTAACCTTACACCTGAGGGTGGTGTTGACACAAAACCCCATTTTTCATAGAACTAGAGAAAAAGATTGATAGAAATGCTAGACGTGTCCCAACCTCCCCCAATCTTGGCACTCGCTCAGGTTTATAACACACAAGGTCTTTTTGTGACATGGCCTGCCACACTAGTGACACACTAAAAAGGTGTAAGTTTGTGACACCAGGTTAGTACCACCCCCACATGTACCCTCTAAGCATCACTTATTGCTATTGGATAACCCATTACACTTCCTAGAAGCTAAAACTCCATGTTTCATGTAGCGTGATTCTCTCAGATTCCACTCAGATAGGAGTTCATTGTTCGCAATCTCTAAAATGGTGGTTAGCTAAAAGACATTAATCTATGAGAATATAAGGTATGAAATCACATCCTTTAAGCGTCTCACATTAGTCATCTAATCAACATCCATGGTTGGTGCAAAATAAAACAAATTGGTGAAGTGAGCTGAGTATTCCGTCCCTAAATGTCACCTTTATTAAGGTACATGAATTCTAGAACATGATCTGTTCTCAGAGTCTGAATGAAGAAATAGTCAATGAAGGATTCCAAGAAATCTTCCCTAGACCATACCCCTTTGTCAACTATCTTGAGTTAGAACATCCCACCATATCTTGGTAGAGTCACACATGATGTAGGTTGCGAGCTTGACCACCCACTCTGGTGTCCCCTTCATGTGATCAAAGATTGTTACCATAGCCTAGAGCCATGAATTAACTGGATGAGGTATTACATCCCCCAAAAATGTGGGAGGATGCTACAACTGGAACTCACATTTCAATTCTTCCATAGAAGCGGTAGGTCTTGATGCACCTTGAACTGATTGAATGAAATTATGTAACCTATCCCAAAACTGGGAATCAGAACCTAGTGGAGGATCTAGAGGAGGTTCTTTATGTTACACTAAAAGAAGTTTCATGGGTAGATAAGGGCCCACCTCCTTTATAGGTTTCTCATGGAAACTTTCTGACATATAATAGAAGGTATCCATGGTGGAATATCTCAACAAATTCCTAGTGCATGTCTTAGACATGAATTATAACAAATAGAGAAAATGAAATAAATGATAGGAACAATTATATCTACCTATATAAGAACACCCATCTTCCTACTCTATGATCTAGTTTTTGGGGGAAAGAATGAGTCATAAAAGAAAGAATATGTGACATGGCATACTTCCCACTAGTAGGATAGGTCACGCTTGGATCTCATATATGGGATCCAAATCATTTTTAAGAACCATATTAATTTTAATTTATTTGGTTATGATAATCATGATCTAGTTAATTTTCCAAAAAATTAATCTTATAATGTCCCATACACATTATATATTTGAAATTTGTGTGTCAAGAATCTCCATCCCAAACTTTACACTAAACAAAAGGTGTAACATGCCATGGGTTGTGTTTTGATTGGATGAGCTGTAATTAGAACCCAACAGTCAAACTAGCTAATGTAGAATTATCGCTCCCTTGAACCAATTATCCTATCATAGGGAATAAAATAAAATTTCAAGGAATTACTAAAAAGGAACATACAACAATCATAATCTATACTAGAAATACATGCAGTAATGTTAATATGGTATGACATAATTCTAATATTTTAAGTACCATTATTCCTAAAATGATGCATGATTATATTGTTCCATCTTGTTATCAGTCATGGGATAATAAACCCACCTAAATACAATCAATATCAGTAACATATCAAAATAAGTAAGCCACCCAATGGTGATATCTTGTTAAACTATAACAAACTCATGAAAAAATAGCATTTACCCATCCTATCTAATTTTAATTTTCCATATTTGTGGGGTAGATAATCCCAACAAGAGGTTAATTACAAAATCCTAACATCCTAGACTCTTATATAGACCCTAATAGTAAGACAATAAGAAAAGTTAATACTTATGATACCACTTTTTAGTGTCCCACCATAGATTCCACTCATCGGGGACCCGACACGGTTGTCTACAAGATCTCAAGTGCACCACCCTGAATTGTCGAGGCTACCGTTTAACAGTGAGGGTCCTGTGTATGTTCATGGGGAGACTATTCCCTCATTGATCTTAGTGGTGTGCGACAATATATATATATATAATATGAAATAGTGGAAAAAAAAAATAGATATAAGCGGAAATAAGAACAGGTAAAAATTTAAGCTAAAGAGCCATAAGTGGATTCTAAATAAAGAGTTTCTAAAATATCATGATGATGCTATGAAATACATGGATAACAAAATGACTATTCTGGTCTAGGGGATATAATAGTATAAAATATGATGAAAAGATATACAAAAAAGGGAAAAAAGTTTATGACTAGAATCTTAAGCATAAGATCAGTCATCTTCTCCCAAAACTTCATCCTATCAAATCTATTCAATCATGAATTGGAAGAATACTGCTTCCCTTTGACTATACCCACAACCATGAAATATACTATGGTACCAAAGGCACTAGGGAATGGTGTGAGATAAAATATTAGTATTCCAGCACCCATGGTGTCTTGAAAAATTCCTAATGTGATTGGGATAAGGTCTCACATGGATACACATCCACTCTACTTGCTTTGGCATAAGATAGAGAGTCTGAAATAGTGGAACCTATGATGGTAAACAGGGTGAGACAAATAGTAATAGGGTAGAATGTCCCTGAGTATGTAATTGGGATTATAGGACACATCCCTAAGTGTTTTCAATTCAAAGGGATCTATTATCTTCTAAAAATGTTTATTCACATTTTAATTAATATAATTTTAAAACCTATTTATGAAACATAGCAATACACCCTGAGCTCGTCAAGGGAAATTGGAATTTACTTTTGAAGTATCACTTGAGGGGATCTTAATATGACCAATCCTAATGAATTCATATATAGTGACCCAAGGATGAAGTTCTAAGTCTCACTCCAAGCATGGTGTCAAATATTTATGTACTAAAAAAACCTTTGAGTCTATACCTCGTATTTTTAATAGGGGGTAGAGTCTATCTCCAAGCACGGTAAAACCAAATCCTTCCATCGAGCCCATCTATGGTGTCTCGCCAATGTAACTGGTGTCACTCATATGGAAGTGGAATAGATAACACATAGAGATCCTATCTCAAGAATAGATGATGTTTCCCCAAACATGTTTAATAATCATTAAAATTTTTATCAAGAGGGAACGAGAGTTTGTATAAGGGTTCCTTATGTTGGTACCCCTTGCTTGAACCTCATCAAAATAGTGAAATAAATAAACAAGAATTAAACATTTATCAAGATCAACTAGAGTGACATTCAAGAATTTATATAGTAGTATGTATAGGCAGTCAACACACACCAGTTGGTGAACCATGTATGTCATAAGGATTAAGGTTCATGGCCTTTTATCATAAACAAAATCAACTACTTTCAACAATTCCATTTAATATTCTGGGTTATAGGATCCCAACCCATGTTACAACCATTTAATTCAATTAAATAGAACATCCAAAGGAATAATTATTAGGAAACACAAATCAAGGGATGATTGATCTATCTAAGGTAAGGGAATGTAAACCTTAATGGTGGTAACTCTCAAAATGGTGGAATAAATCAAGGATATCAACCCAAGGGTGTTATCCCCTATGAACTGAGATCACCAAGGTCTAGTTAAGGCATTTATTTTAATTTTAATTTAATTGGAAAAATAGGGGAGAAACCGGATGAGTCTAGCTAGTGACACAATAGAGAAATTTATAGAACACAATGAAATAATGGGAAATGTAATAGACCATATAACTTACCCCTATAGAGCTTACCCCATATAGTTTCATCATTTAATTGAATCTTGGTTAGAAGATATCCAAAAGACATTTTAATTCCATGAAAATTGTGTAAATGAGCTTTCACCCAAATGGCACAACAAATGGGATGAAGAACATGAAATATATTAGAGTAAATTAAATATTTTACCTCTATCTTTCCATAAGATATGATAGAAATCAAAGTAGATATCTCATGGAGGAGTACTATAAAATGCTGGAAAAGGAGGAGGTGGGAGCTTCTAATGAGAGATAGTGGAGCTCAAATACTATTCACCGATTGTATGCCAGTAACATTTATAAGTTAGAACATCGCATGGTTTTTCTTCATTGTTTTTATAACCATTAAAAAAATGAATATCTTATCCTCCATGATTTAAAAATTGATCTTATAGGCTTTCACCCTAGGTTTCACGATTGTAGACAAACCATGCATCATAATATTTTCTTCCCCTTTTGGGGATTCATGCTTCAATAAATCCCCATACACACCCTAACTATTCTTGAGATAATTAGTAATAATTATTAGGTATATTTTATGGAATTTAAACAAAAACATTAACCATATGAACCATTATGAAATTTCAGTATGTTTAATAGGATGCATGAAATATATATCAGTGTAAAAAGCGGTGGCTAATTTGGGTTAGTTAGTTAATGTGGGGAACTTGAGATGCAATTGTTTTCAATAGTAACGATAATTTGAACATAGTTCAGTTGGTCCATTTATCTATGAATTATAGCACCCTTTGGCCTAATAAATATGAGGAATCAACTCATATGTTCTTTAGGCCATTCAAAATTGAATATATCCTTGAAGGTGCTTTCAAATATTTTTGGTGAGTCACAAATATTGAATCAATAGGGTACCTTAGGTGTGTCTATTTATTTTTAGTTTATGATACCCTATAACATAATATTAATTCCTCATCTCAATTGGACATACAATTTTTTGGAATACTCATTTTCTCTCACAAGCATGTATGTGGCATGCTGTGGACTAGTATTACTGTGATGACAAATATGAATGGGAACAATAATGTAAGAGATTGGAGATTCTAGTGTGGCATGCACACATGTGTGTCATGGAATGATGAAGAAGGTCATGTCAGGGACCTGATAAACATGATAATATCTGAAATAAAGAGATGAAAAAAGACCACTGGGCCTCTTGGCCTTCGAGCTATCTTATATGGGTCCCTTAGGCTTCTAAAAATCATTTTTTCTTTGGGTCATGTAATTTATGTTCCTTGTGAATTCTTTTCAATCCTATTAAAGAGGGGTGATGCATGATCCAGTCAAGTATCTTGGGTTTTTATGAGTTTTTTATTGTGTTTTTTCCCTTAAAACTAAATAAATATTATTATCCCCATGGGGTATAACCTAGTGGAAGTGTCTTTATGGGGTGTTGGGGAGATACTTGATTTGATCCTCCTCATGCATTCACATGTGTGTGTACATGTGTGGTTCTTTTATTTCAACCTTAGCTGTTAAAATATAATAAAAACATCACTATCAACACCATTATTATGTTATCTATGTGAGCACACGTTATTTTAGTGGGGTTAGGTGGGTTTCATATCTATGGGTCAATCCCATATCTTTATTTCCTTTTTTGTGGGTTTTAAAATATACTTATATTATTATTATTATATTGTTATGATCCTAACATATTAGCTGTGATTTCTTTCTTACATTCTCTAGTTCAAGGTTTTGAATCTTAATTGATTTTTTTGGGTTTACTATCAAAAGAAAATTTATAGATACACCAAGATGTGATATTTTTTTCATAAATAATGTTATTTTTTTCTCTATTATTGGTATTATGATCAAGCCATGTGGTATGGTGTGAAAAATGAATAGAAAAAATAGATTTAAATTTTTATCAATGCACAATTAAAATGTAAATATAGAAAGAATCTAAATTTTTACCCTATCCAAATACATCAAAATATATACCAAAACTTAAATAAAAAGAATTGAAACAATTCATTGGTACTGATTACATATATTCCATATGAATTCATTATCTATTAATTACTTAATTTCCATGAGAACCACTCAAAACCAACAATACATGAAGAAATAATATTAAGGTAGTTGATAAAGGTATTTATTCTCACTATTTCATATCTATTGTGATAGGTCTGAAATGAGGAGATTTGATAGTGAGGTAGTGAGGGAAATAAAATTGGTTTGATAGATTTTTATAAATTCTTTTACTGGATAAACCCCTAGATGAGGGCCTCAAGTAAATAGTTGTCATTAGATATCAGTCAATGGTAGACACATGTGGACTTGTTATTATTAATATTAATGAAATTGATGTTGTTATTGGGTTTGAATTGATATGGTGATCCTAGGGTGTCCAAGGATTGATCCATAATAGTTTTTTGCTTAAATATAGTCATAGATATATATGAAAATCAATAATGGAATCTAAATCAATCATTAATCGTTTTGGTTACTTTTTCATGTTGTAAAACAATATAATCAATCAGGAATATGGTACATTGGGTCAATCCATGTGTTAATTTCACATCTCTAGATCTAAATTTAAGTTACCATCCATTATAATCAGCCCTTCATAACTCAAGGAGAGAATTAGAACATCTAGTTTTTCTATAATTGGTCACATACTCCTTTAATATATGGATAAGATAATGGATCTGGAGGATATAAATTTGAGACTAACTCAGTTATGGAGATTCAAAAATAATATGAGAATTTACTTGGGTAAGGTATATTTTAATCTAATTTTTTAATCTCTGAATATTAATTTTACCACTATAGTTCTTATATTTATAATCCTAGTCCAATTGTGTTTTAGATATCATAGTAGGATATTAATTCCCATATACACACCTAGAGCCACACCAATAACCATATTTCGGTGGGGATTCAGTGTCTCAGTTGGGAGTTTTAAAAACCAAATATCTAAACTAACATTTCTTCATGTATTAAAGAACCTCTTAATATAAGTGAGAATACAATTTATTTAAATATTTTATACTATTCGAGGGTTCTTATGGACATTAAAATTCAGAATCTAATTTTCGATACAATTAAACTTTTGGAAAATGGGTATAAAATTGAAATATGTTTTGATGATGAATTCATCCTTAATTTTTTTGTTAGTAAAATATGTGAGTGGGATTCGCTATTCCCAACATTTTAACATTAAAAAACATATAACTAAAGTATTATGGGCCTTCCACTCCAAATATACGTGTTATGAATTTTAAAAAACAACCCAAAAGTAGGGGATCACTAAAATTAGTGAACCATCTAAATCTTAAGAGAATATTTAAAAATCTATTTAGTTGCATATGGGAGATATTTGAAAAAAATAAGAATTTAGAGTACAAAAAAATTATAATATACCTTCAGGGAAAATAATTTTTTATTAATGTGAAGTAGATAGTTATTGAATAATAACATTCCAATAACAATGACATGAGAGTTTAACAATTTAGTGAATTAGTGGATAAAGATATAGTCCCTATAGTTTAAGATTTCCAAATTTCATTCTAAAACTTTGTGTATATTGAATGTAATAATTTAACAGATATAGATAATTATCACTATGTTTTTAAACTACATATTGTGATTTAAGTTACCAAATTGGTACCTAAAGAAAAAAATAAATATACATGTTATGATTCACTTATGAAGGAGATATTTGAGTAACTAAAAGATCCTAGAAAAAATAATAAATACCCATATAGTGATACCAAAATGGGTGGTCGTTTCTCCACCACAGTATAAAATTAGAAAAAGGGGTTGGCCCAAGGGATAAAATTTTCATTGAACTCCTCATTATAGTGGAAATAAGAAAAAAAGAATAAGATATAAAAAATGAAAGTAAGATTTTAGATTTTTTATGGGAGAGCATACTTAGCCACAAATTTTACTCTATATATTATCATTTTGAACAATAATACCTTTATAGTTTAGATTAATAAAACTATGTATAACCTTAATTTACTTAAAACATTATACTATAATGCTTTAGGATATGACATTATAGGGATTATTCAATAAATTATTACTATTTTAACTCTATCAAATATCTTTTCTTACAAAATGACTGAAATTATTTGAATTAATATTAGTTAGATTATTTTTAATAGTATAATAATTTTTACTGGTAAAACCTTAATCAAAATTATTATATGTGATTTTTATAATTATCAATTTAGAAGGTAAATATGGAGAGAATTTGGGAATCATAAACCACTTAGAAAGGTATTTTATTTCTCACCATGGGAATCAATATGGTATTGGGATTTCTTGAAAGGAAAAGTGAACCAACTTTATCTTTATACACTAGATAGTTTTGGAGTTTATAATATATTAATATTTAGTGTATGGTTCTTTTCACGGTGAAAAACGCATCTGATACAGAAGGCCAGTTAAAAAGGTTCTGGTTAGTATGGTGGATTTTTTTTCATCTTTTATGATTTGGTTAAATAGGAAAAGATTAATTCAGAACTCTATTGTATATCATTTTGGATCATTACACTATCCTATCATCCTTTTATAATGATATATAATATGGTCACCTTCCCTTTAGATTTCAAAATTATAGGACAAATTACCTTGATTGTAGTATATATTTATTTAAATCATGGTATACCTATTTTTATTCAAATGAATTTTATAATTTTGTTTCCAATATGTGGAATTAGAAGATAAATCCTATAATTTAGACGAAATAGACTTTTAGTAACCTTGATGTGGAGATTTATTATCCAAATAATTATTTATAAGTGTTACTAAATAGTCTTAATGATGATTTTTATATCATCATCTCTAATAGATAAGTTAACCTATCCTCTTAACTAAATTATATGATCCACACCAAATAGTAAAGAATGAAGCATTATTTAATGGGTAAATTATAGAAGCATTCATACGTGACCATCTAATACCCATAATGTAAATCAAGTATTAAAAAAATACATTACCAAGTCCTTATAGGTTTATATTTCCAGATATTTATTATAATAAATTAATTAACAGAACTCATGTTCTTTGTATATATTTTAAATTATACCCATTATATATGAAACCGGTCAACATATAATGAGTCTTACATATCTCCAAAATAATTCTCCACAAAGGAAACTCTTCTAAACATTTTATTATTTTCCAACATTCATAACATGGGGAAATTGGAACATTTAAAAGGAGTGATATCTTATGTTTAGTAAGGGTAAAAATTAGCGTTAAAAATATAATATCAGAAGTAATCATAATACTGAAATAGGTGTATATTAATGATAGATAAGAAACTTATACCCAATAAATAATTGATCTTAAATCAAGATATATGGATTAAATTAATATTATACATGAATGAAAAGAGTTTTAAAACATGATATAAAAAAAATGAGCCATGATATTATAGAATAGTCATGATAAAAACAATAAAACTATATAGAGTAATTTAAATATAGAATAGAAATTAGTATATAAAAATATTACCTTCAAGAGCCACACCATCAGTTACCATGATCATGACCATTTAAGTTGAATTCATCAATTCGTATCTAATGAGATATAGTAACTAACGAATGAATTGGATGGAAGTATATTATTCCACTCATAATTGATTCATACATATGGTTTTTACTTGAAAATCATTCACATATTTCAACATAAATTATACATATAAATCAATTGGTTTTCATAAACATTTAAAATGAAAATCATTCAATTTTTTATAGAATAAATATCTCATGGAAATAAAATGGGTTGTATTCAGCACATCATAAAGAACCCATGAGAAAAATCAATTTCATATCATTTAAAAATTTATTCTTATAGCGAAATAATTAATAATGACTCCTATAATAAAAATATGTTGAAACCATGGAAAATAAATTGGTATCTTGTCACCTAATGTAACCTTTTAGTTAAAATTTGATTAGTTATTATAATAAAGAATATGGTCTTGAAAAAATATAGATAATGTGTACATGACTAAGAAACAAATTTCACCAATAAATAAATTTATTTAACTAAGGTAATCACCATTAAATTAAAGGAATCAGAAATTTGGATTTCATATTGGTAAGGTTTTAGATGAAAAACTTGGTTTATAAACCATTAATGACTTATAAGGAAAAAGGTAGTGTATCATTTTCATGATATAAAATTACATCACATCATCCATACATAGAAAAAAGGTGGATAGTAGAATTTAAATAATTTCCTAGATCTTTAATAATTATTTAAATAGAAAATTTCCAAGATGAAGACACATTTTTGGTGTTTTATAAAAAACACTCTAAAAATAAAAATTATCCTTGATCTTTTTTTAATAAATTTTTATGAAATATTTTATCTATATAAGAGAAAATTATTTAATTTAGAAATAAGGAAAAAATATAGAAAAATATTAAAATAGATGAAAAATGCAGTGGAATTAAATTATAACTTGTAAATGTTAAAATGATAAGGCTTTCAAATTTGGAGGAAAATGACCCATATAACAACCTGAAATTTTTAAATATGATCATCATATTTGATGGCATGTATAACATGAAAATCAAAGAATAGAAATGAATATAAAAAATAAATAATTTAATATATATTTAATATTTCTTTTAAATACAATATATGTTATATATTTCAGTGAACGAAACACTGAGTTAGCTTGTATTAAATGCAACAATGACTTTTTCGATAGATTGTGTTGCGCCTTAGGCCAGATTTTATTGAATACTATTAATATTATGATTTGAAATAAAAATTATCCCCTAGATGGTAAATTAGAGGTTTTTAATAGTAATATTTATGTTATAAAAAAATGTTGTTGAAATCATTGTTTACCAATTAATGAATACAAAAACTTGGTGAATATAAAGGAAATTTGTTTTGTAAAAAAA
This sequence comes from Viscum album, assembly GCA_963277665.1. Classification (NCBI taxonomy): domain Eukaryota; kingdom Viridiplantae; phylum Streptophyta; class Magnoliopsida; order Santalales; family Viscaceae; genus Viscum; species Viscum album. The sequence goes on from OY728132.1 coordinate 499,889,210, forward strand.
CTATTTTTATCTCCCATGGGAACATTATCCTAAATATTTAAATTATTTACGACTATTTATTTATATTAATAAAATTTATATATTTAATATCCAATAATTTTTTTTACATTCATAAAACATACTTAATAGGTATAATATATGAACAAATCCAATTTTATAAATAAAAATATGTATTTTTGTAATGGAAATTTTTCTACCTTCTAATGGAACACATTTTTTCAATTTGACCCATAATAAATAGTATTTTAAAAAATAAAATTCATTCTCAAATTATGAATTAATTTTTTTAGGCTTAGTTCTGGGAATTTTTTGAAAGGTTTTAATTTTTTATGAATAGTGAGTAATATTGAATTTTTATTAAAAATTGAGTTTTCATTAAAAAATGATAATGTTAAATTTTTTTATTTGTTATAATGTAAATAATAGTTACATTGTATATATATAAATCCAATTTTTTCCAATGGAATAATTTTTTTTAATTATATTAGATATAAAAACCTAGTATACTTTATAACATTTTCTCCTTAAAAACCTGTTTTCTCATCCCATCTACAAGATTAATATTAAGTTAATTTTTTAAAATTATGTGGGTTGAATTTGGGAAAATAGATTCCATATTTGGAATAAAAATAATTTATGCTTTATTATAAAACCATTATATTATTTGAAAAAATTTATCAGTGAAAGTACATAGAATTAATTATAGTGGTTAAGAGAAAAATGAATTTACCAGAGGGATAATATTTAAACTTAAGGAGATCAATGGCCAATAAACAGGTCCAAAAATATTTTTATGGAAATATTTCTACCATATAACCTCTATTATATAGTTTTTTTATTATTGGAGCCTTTTTAAATTTAAATAACATGTTTGGATTTTACTCTTTAAAAAAATTACAAGTTTTCTCCTCACCCCACTTATAAACGGGAACCCCCTACCCCTTAATTCACACCATCAAACCACATTGTTTCATACATATAGATGCCCATATAAATTCTCCAATTACCTCCTATAATCATTGAATCCTTATTTAATTAATACATTAATACATTTAAGGCTTTAGTGAAAACCATAGGAGGATTCCCGAAGAAGAGGTAATGTTATTCGAAAAGTGTTTTTTTATTACCTTCTCCAACTCATTAAATTCTAATTATATCCAAATTATATAAAAAAATAATTATATTAAATATTATTATATGTTGTTATATAAATTTTATGACCTATAACTATAAACAGGTCAATCAAATGGGTTACAAAATCATCATTCTTGTGTACGGAGGATTATCGCTTCATGAACTGATGTCGTTCGTTTTATAAATATCCACCTTTAAATATTGGGAATAAATATTCATTTATAGTTTATATATGATATATATGATATAAATTATGATATTATTCTCATTTAATTGTTATATCCCACATATAATCACTCTTTACCATTTCTAGGAATGCGATAATGTTGCTCATGTGTATGGTGGACTACCACCTTGCGAAGCAATGTGATTTATTCATTATTTACATGTAATATATTAAGGATGAGTTTAATAAATATTATATATATATGAAATAAAACTGATATGTTAATTAATATATATATATATATAAAATTTACTTTTATTTCATTCAATAAGATAATAAAATTGAAAAAACATTTTTGTATAAGTACAACATATCATTAATATGAACGATGAATTTCCTTTACTATCAGAGAATTTAATGGATTATTAAATGTATATATAATAAACATATATGATATATAAATCATGATTTATATTATAATTATGATAAAATTATTATTTAAATAAGAGGAATCAAAAATAAAAAGTCAAAACATACTCCAGAAACAATGTCATTATTACAAATAATGATTAAATTAACGAAAATTATTAATTAAGGGGTAATAACATGTTATATAATGTGAATATATGATATAATAAATATTAATTTGGTTATTTAAGTAGTCAATAAGATTTTTTAAACTATTATACCAGAGGTTAAATCATGTTCAATGAAAAGAAAACCTAAGGTAAGGGATTTTGAACTCAATTTCACTTCATTGAGGTGTACTGTAATTTTATGAACCTAAATTACTTTATATTGTGTACATTATGCCCCTTTGAAAATTAATATCATTAATAACTCATTATTCATGTTAATTAATGTTTCGATTTGATTTATCTCATTTAAGTGGATTTTTAATTAATAGATACCATGTTGTAAGGAATTTCATAACTCAATTCCTTTCTAGTGGGTTATATTATTTCATTATTGTCCTTAAAATTAATATATTATGTATACAATGAATCTTGAATATCTATTTATTTATTTAAATTTTTGTTATTTTTATGTATAATTTATAAACATAATTGATTCATGGATTAATTCTCATATCAATATTATTATCATTTTATGGTCTTATTACACAATATCATTCTAATCAAGATTTTTTATTATTAAATTTACATTAAAGGAAAATATATGATCATTTTTATCAACTTCTCAAAATTTATCTCTTCTAGCTATTTAGGATAATTTTAATATCAAAGTACTATTTTTCCACTCTTTGAAACATAAAATTCTATGGAAAATGTTTTTATAAAAACCAAAATCCATTTCTCTCTTCCGTTATGAACTTGTTTTATCTCAAAATAATATTTTAATATTTTTTCCATTTTTTTAATATTTTAAAAAGGATATATTAAAGACACTTTTAGAAATTTTGAATTTTAATCAAATTTTTTGGGTTAAATATTTGAGTCATTTTCCTAAAAAAGAACTTCTCTATCCTTTTTAAAAGGGATAAGAAAATATAATTTTAAACTTATAAAGAATATATGGAATTACCCACCATATTTTCATTGAATATTACTTTTAAATTTCACATATACTTTTTGAAAGATTTTTTTTAAAAGTGATTTTGAAAGAGAACTATTTTCAAAAAAATTTTCCAAATGAACAATATATTTTCTTCAAGAGTGTTCTTAAATATATTTCTTATTTCATCAATTAAAATAACAATTATTCTTAATAAAATAGTTATATTCCATATTTATATCATCAATATTCATCCTCTAGATTGATTATTATTATTTACCCAATGTATAGTATTTACATTCACTTCCTTGAAGCTTTTTTGTAGTAATTAACTCACCCTAAAGTTATTCCCCTTCCAACGACTATTAAACAACTAATTTCTCCAAAATATAAGCATTTTTTATCATGGATATTATTATTTTCTAAAAATTATGGAATTTTAACATATGGTTTTTACTTTGATAGTTATTTGATTATTGGGGGGAAATATTGATAAATCTATATTCTTTACTCAATAAGGATATTTGATAAGGCACATTTTTTTATGAATTAAATAGACAATTCGATACTTGAAGAATGATTTGGTCTGTTGTGACATGGATTGGGGAAAATTTAATGAATGAACCAAAATGGATTGTTAGTATCATGGTATGAATCATATAGATAACATGTAATAATACCTTTTTAATTACATATCATTTCATTATATGGTACAAATCGGGGACATTTTATTGTTAAATTTCATAGAAATTAGGTAGTGAAAACATGACAAAATATATTTTTTATAATACACTTGAATGGATTCTTCATGGGTTCATCCATGTTTACATTTACTGCCTCTCTTAACCTGGGTAAATTAATCAAAGGAATGGGGCCAACACGAGTCCTAGTAAGGGATTAAGCAAGGTAAATAGTTTACATGCGATCATGAAGAATATCAATAAGAACATAAAGAATATCATTATGGAATGATAAAAATACCATGAGGAATATCATAATAAAGAGAACATGATTTAGAACATTGAAATTTGGATAAAAAATTTAAATGAGATTTTCATAATCAAATATCAAATGTTTATCACCAAGGTGTCGTAAAGGAATATTACCGAGGTTATTTACCAAGGTATTAAGAAAAAATGTCTTCTTTATAGAGTAAAATTTTGAACCAATACATTGAAGTTATATCAGGTCACAACCTTTATATTTCCAATGTGATTCACATAAATCATAATCCAACATTTCATAAATAACATGTGGAGAATAAAGAACATGGTTCTGATAAAAATCATGGTGTTTTAAAAGTTCTTAAAGACATGATAATTATGATATTTTTAATCCATGAAATGGGAATGCAGGTTTTATGTATATTAATACCAAAATAAAATAGATCATTATTAAATTTTGGTTAATACCCATGGAAAATAAAGCAGTTTGGTTATTGACAAACATATAATCAGTGATAATTTTTAAGAAGAGTGAAACTTTGAGGAGTAAAATCGACAACATGATGGGTTTAAAAAATGGTTTTTGAGATTTGTAAAATTGGAGAAAAGTGATCTCCCATTGATAAAATATGATTTATAAGTATGTTTATAAATAAAATGATAATAAAATAGAGTCAACATAACATTTAGAAGATATATACAAAAAAATGTTCTTAAATTGACAAGAGAAGTTGGATAATTCCCAAACATTTCAAACATACTAATTAATCATGAAGAATGTAAGATTAAGGGATTGAGGAAGCCATTTGGGGACCCATTGGGAGGAAAACTACCAAAAACTCATACAGGTTGGATTATAAGTTAACGGAAATGTATAAAGGGTAATTATATAAAAAGTTGTGTATTTTTTAATAGTTTTCAAATATTAGCCTTGAAAATATAGGTTGTGGAAAATGGAAAACCATTATATTACCCATGGTTTTGGACATTTGGGGAAAATTTTATTTTATTTTTGACACACAAGAATGTAGAACCATTTTTATTACTTATTTTGGCATGTTAAATTAATGTTTCCTCAAAATTGTGTTTTTAAAATCAATGTTTGAATTTTAGTCATTTAAAAGTTAATTATAGGTTTTTGAAATTAATTAAAATATATTAAAGTACTTAATATTAATAATCTAATATATTTTAGGTCATTTAATGTGGTTATCCAATTATTTCATCATTATTACATAATTACGAAGTCTTTAATCATACTAAAATCACTAAACTATATTTCTAAGAACAGTAGAAAATAAAGTAATTTAAGAAATTATCACAAATTCAACCTAACATAATTTATAAGTGATAATTTAAAAAATTATGTTTATTTTATCATAATACTTATCAGAATATGATACTTATAATTTCTAAATAAAAAAATCTTTATTTATTAAAAAAATAGTGGGTTGTAAGGTGTAGTCAAATTTATGACACATAAAAACTTTCCAGGACATATTAAAATTATTTTATCATTTATTTTTAAATTAGTGTGCATTTAACATATTGTTTCATTAAAATAAATATTTTTCAGAATACCTTATCTTATTATAAAAATATACATATTTTATGAAAAGTACAATTTTTGCTTGAAAAATCAATTTATCAATTTTTTTTCACAATTATCCCTATATTTTATTAATAAAATATATTCTTAAAATGGAATTGAAAGAATTGTAATTTCATTTATAAAATTTAATTAAAATTTAAGTAATTATGTCCTAGACATTTAACATCTTATAACATCCATGTTTGAACAAAGGGTAAGGTGTGAGGTGGGGATAGATTTATGAGGTTGCTCAGCTAACATCATATGAGTGGTAATTTACCCTAACTCGATCTTCTCCCATTTGGAATTTAAATCTAGCTTCACATGTTGAAGATCATCTGGGTCTTGGTCAAGGGAAAACCCCAGTGATGCTTCCTCCCACCCATGCTCTGACAAATGTGCTCGATATAGAATGAATTTATAGGTTGAGGCTATTATTTATCCTTTCTTTATTAATTATACATTGTCATTACTAATTAAATAAACTCTTTATAGCATTAAAATTATTACCAAGGAGTATAGTCCCCAATAATAAAATTTTCCAATGGTTATATTGACTAATGGTAATAAAATAGTTGAATACCAATGTTCAAATTTCCATTTATACTTTATAAATGTCACATCATTATTTAAGTCAAAATTTACTAAAAATAGTTTTTAAGACGTTGATTAGTTTAATAATATTTTATTTAATTTATGAAGTGTTGGGGAGATGTTTCTAACAGATTGGAGTGATCCATATTTTCGAATTTTTGGGACTAATTTATTGATATTTATTATGGAGGTATGGTTTTGTTTTGTATTATATAATATAACAAAAAATTTCTCAAGAAAACAATAACATTTAAAAAACATGGGTCATCACATTCTTACCACTTTAGAAATTTTGTCGCTGAAATTTCAACACATTCTCTTGGTTGAGAAAAGGTGAGGGTACTTATGTTTCATTACTTCCTATGGTTTATTGGTTTCCTATTTAAATATAGGGTTTTTACATAACAAATTTACAAGGTGGGTAGTTTTGTTCCAAATAATGTTGTCTCTATAGTCCTAGATGTCCACTAGATTATTTTTATAAGAGAGTTTATGTTCTGGTTGTACCACCTTTGTATTTCGTGCATATGAGAGATCCAGTGTGTACTTTCTTAAGAGAGATACATGGAATACATCTTGAACATGAGATAGATTCGGTGGAAGTGCTAGCTGAAAGGCCATAGTTCTTATGCAATCAATGATTTCATAGGGGCCAATGTACTTAGTGATAAACTTCCCATTCATTCCAAATAACATGAATCTAATCCATTGTGATATTTTAAAGAAAACTTTTTCCCAACATCAAACTCCAAGTACCTTCAATGATTTTTATTATACATCTTCTTCCAAATCTGAGCATCCTTTATATGTTATTAGATGGAATGGTCCTTTTTTCCATCTCTTTCCCAAGATCATTCCCAAGTAATGTAATCTCACCAACCTCATCCCAATAAGTAGGATTTCTATATTAGTTTCCATATATAAATTCATATAGTTAAATTTAAATACCTTAGTAGAAGCTCTTATTGTATTGTAATTGAACTAATGGGTTGTATTGATCCCACACACCATTAAATTCCATTGAGCATGTTATAATATTTTACTTATGTGTCTGAATAGTCCTTTCAGATTATCCATTTGTTTGGCGGTGATAGGCCATAATGAAAATCATTTAAGTATCTAAGGAATCATAAAGAATTGTCTATTATTTAAATGTGAAATCTTAGATCATGATCATAAATGATAGAAATTGGCACCCCATATAGTCTCAAAACTTCACTTATGTATATCATGGAATGTTGGTGAAGAGAGAAATATTCTAAAATAGCTATGAAATGTCCAGTCTTGGTGATTTTGTCCAATATAAACCATATCACATTATTTCATTTAGATGCTCTTGAGAGACTAGTGATAATGTCAATACAAATATTGTCTAAATTCCATGTTGGTATGGGTAGTGGATTCAATACCCCATTATGAATTTGTCGCTCCACCATCACATACTGACATACCATGCACCTAGCAGTGCTGTCAGATATCTCCCTCTTTAAATTATCCCACCAAAAATTATTATGAAGGTCCCTAAGTAATTTAGTGATTCTAGGATGTATAGAGAATGTAGAATTATGGGATTCATCCATTAGTTCGTTCTTTAAATCTAGATTATATGGAACACATAGACTTGTATGAGATTTTGATACACCTTCTTGATCAATACTGAACTCATGAAACTTACCATTATTTACATACTCTACCTTCTTTTTCGAAAAATATATTATTTTTGATATTTCTTGATTATCTATAGAAATGATGGTTGAGAAATAATTTGTGATAGGATTGATGGTGTACAATCACTAATTATTCTCATGTATAACCTTACAATGTCCTTGATCAATGTATCTTCTTGAAACCTCATAGTTTTCATCACAAAATGATATTAATTCTTAATTCATCAGTAATGTTGTTTTCTCTTCTAGGGTGTAATGAATTGAACAGTCATAGTCTTTGTGAAGTTCTAACTATATCCCTTGTATCATGATCAATTAAATATTTTTTAATATATACTTAGAATATTTTTGGTATGTTTATATATCACATATATACCCATAAAGATAGTGCCTCCATATTTTTAGAGAAAACATAACTGCTACTAGCTCCAGGTCATGCATAGGATAATTCTTCTCATGGGGGTTTAACTATCGAGATGCATAAGAAAGAACCTTGTCATATTTCATAAGGATTCACCCAATCCCTCTTATAGATGCATCACTATAAATAAAGAATAATTTTCTAACAGAGGGTTGAGTTAACATTGGTGGAGTAACCAATATCATCTTCTCTTCTTGGAAACATTCTTCACACTCCTTAGTCTAGATGGACATAGTAGCTTTTTGAGTGAACATGGTTAGTGAATTGTATAGTCATTATTTTTTCTTAAGCATCCTGTAATATCCTAATAAAACAAGGAAAGTATGAATACTAGTTACTATTGTAGGATGAGACCACTCTTCTACAAGATTTTATTGCGTGGTCAATAGTTATTCCTTTATTTATCACAATGTTCCCTAAGAATGAAACATTTTGTAACCATAATTCCCATTTAATGAATTTTACAAACAAACTATAATTCCTCATAGATTGTAATATAATCCATATATAATACTCATGATCCTCATGATTTTTTTAATATATTATAATATAATCAATAAAAAATAATATAAATTTATCATGGTAGTCCTTAAAGACTCTATTTATCAAATACACAAACGTATCAGGGGAATTAGCCAATCTGAAGGGCATAACAACAAAATCATAATGTCCATATTTTTATCAGAAGATAGTATTCATAATATCATCCTAAATCACCCTCAATTGATGATATCCAGATCAAAGATCAATCATGGAGAATAATTGAGCTCCATAAAGCCAATGAAATAAATGATCAATACCTGGGAGAGAGTGCTTGTTCATTACCGTGATATCATTAAGTTCTCTATAATAAATTCATAACTACATTGATAAATCATGATTATTCACAAAGAAAATAGTTTCTCTCTAAGGAGACACACTTTTTCGGAAAAATCACTTTTCCAGAAAAATATATGGTTGACGTATCTCTCTTTTGGGAATTTCTATAGGATTTCCATTCAAGACTACATATATTTACTTTCTTATTTAATTGATCTCAGAATTATAATTTGAGATCCAGTCCACACCTAGTTTATTATCTAATTCCACCTTTGGAGTGACTACTATATTTGAGAGGATATCTTACTCACTAATGTCAATAATAGAGTTTCTATACACAGTTAATTCTTTGATAATCCCTTCAAGAGTATAAATAATAAATTTACTTCTAAAATCTTGGGGATTGATTGTATATTATTTGAAAAATAGTGTAAATAATAGAATACATAGAATTTCAATAAAAAAAGTACAAAAAGTTTTTAATATAACAATGATAGTACCTACCACCACATCATTTGGCACATCCACTACATCTGTTGTGATAGAAAATGATCACACTTTCTCCCTTAGAATAATATGATATTTATTTCTAATTCCCTCCATTATATTTTGATTTGGATAGTGATTATAAATTAATCCAAGTAGTCCATAATTGAAGCATTGAACTTCAAGATGGGTCTGCACCATATTCATTTTTTCATTAGTGTTGATAATTTTAGGCTTCACCTCACCACAAAAGATCTGAGATATATGGACATATATTCCCAAATTTTATCATTTTACACTTTGAAGAATGTTTTTTTCCTAATGATTCTTCAAACACTTGTTTCATGTGGTAAGTTCACATGATTTCTTCAACTTCAATGATCAATGTTCCTCCATAAGATTGGATCGATAGGTATCCAATGCTTGTTCAATTTATGTGGCCAGTGTGTTTCTCTAAACTCCAAAATAACTTTCATACCACTCCAAACTGTCTCCACAACGCTTTCATAGTTAGGGTTTGCTAGATTCATCTACTGATGGGGTCTCAGTACACCTATGAATATATCAACCTTTACTATAGTATCTTTATCAATTCTATGGGTGTAATGAGAAGGTCTTGTAATGTTTATATCATAGAATCCCATATATTCATCTTCCTTCAACATTAGCGCTAGTAATTACTTCTCCACTTTTATTATCATCCAATTGGGAGATATTTATTTTAAAATTTTCCCGTGAACTCTATCAACTACATAAAATCAATCACTCTTATTAGATTCACGTTTTTAATTAGTATCCACTACAAATTAGAGTATCCTTTTAAGTGGAATACATCCAAGGTGAAATTATCTTGTCCAGAACAATAGAGTACATAAAATATCTTTTATATAGAGATTTTACACTGTTCATAAATGAAAGGGTAGGTATATCCACTAAAATAAGGTGGTCATTGAAGCATATAGGACTAAATGACATGTTGTTCCCTTTAAAGAGAATATGGATGCTCAACATGATTTAAGTTATTATTCATAACTCAAGACACATGATTCATCATTATCACAAATTTTTCTATTCTAGTATCCATTAGATGGGTCCTCAATGCATCATCTACTACGGTTATCATTTATGTAGTTCCTCTAATTTGAAGTAATTTTTTATAAATGAAAACAACTATAGCGAGAAATGTGTTCTTATAATAATAATATAATTATAAAGGTAATTTTTTTTTTTAAATTACATGATTAAATATGTTAATCTTTAACAAAAAGTATATTCTCTATATATATTTTATAATTGTTTAAAAAAAGATTCTGATTTACTAAAAATATCACCCTGGGAGTGTTAAATCAAGAGTGTATCAAGGCCCATTGGCATGCAACAATTATTAATTGAGTTTATATCAATATGGTGTTTCTAGGATTACCCCTAGATACATATGTGTCATATCTACATCCAATTTTTCATATATATACACGGATTTCACTACTCATAAACCGATTACTTAATAATTCACCATAATACTAAGATTTTTACCATATCAAATGTTTTCTCTAGGATTCATACTAAGGATTTATATTCATAATTATCAAAATAACTAACCCTTATTATGTTACTAACTATGGAATCCCACATTTTTATTATGTAAATTTTTATTACTTGGTATAGATAGATGATCTTTTAATGTTTAGTTTCTTTGAAATTAAGTACATAAAAAAATGAAAAGATGGAAAAATATTCAAATATATTTGAATATATTCTTTAGGGGTTATACAAAGTTTCATTTAGTTCATCTCATAACATGGGGACATACATAAAAGTAAATGGGTGCGAATGATCCCAAGAAAGGGAATTAAAAACATAAATAGTTTAAATGTGACCATAGGGAATATCAATAAGAACATGAGGAATATAATTATGGAATGAGAAAGGGAACATGAGGTATATCATAACAAATATAACGTGATTCATAACATGGAAATGTGGATATATCATTTAAATAATACATTTATAATCATATCACAGTGGTTTATCACCAAGGTTTTGTAAATGAAAATTAATAATTTTATTTAATAGGGTATCCTAAAAACATGTCATTTATAGAGATTAAATTAATTATCCATTTATTTGGAGTTATATCAGGGAAAACCATGAATATTTATTAATTAATTTTAGGTACATAGATTATATTCATAAATTTCATAAATAACACTTGTATGATAAAGTAGAAGATTCTTATTAAAATCATAGTGTTTCAAAAGTGCATAAAGACATGATCGTTAAAGGGAATCAGGGTTTCATGTTTGTTAATACCTATGAAAATAAATGATTTTTACATAAAGGTTAATAGATTTATAAAATAAATTTGTTTGGTTAATAACAAAAAAAAAATATAAAAGAGGATTTCTTAAGTAGAGACAAAAATATTGAGGATTAAATTTAGCAGCATGACAGGTATAAATAATGGCTTTAGAAAAAGGAATAATGAGTAGAAATGGGTATAACATTGATAAAACGTAATTTCTTAGTATGGTTATGATCAAAAGGATAATAATATTGTGTAACAATAACATTTATAATACATATACAAAAATATGCACTTGAATTGATGATAAAATAAGGATATGTCCCTTACCATGAAAAGTTATTCTAAATATTTTGGATTGTAACCCTAGGGTCTTGAGGAAACTTTAAGAGAAATATTGGGAAGCAAATATACTATAAAATTGTGAATTATGTATTGGGAGGGAAATAAAATAGATTAATGGGTGGGTATTTATAGAAAAAGTGGATGATTTGTTTAATATTTCCTATATAGAGGCCTATGAAATATAGGATGTGGAAAAAGAAAAAAATGGCTAAACTATAGAATTTAATATGGTTTTAGATAATTATGACACATTTAATGTTATTTAACCCAAAATAACCATGCATCCTTTTTTTACTTTATTGGAATATAAAAATAATCTTTCCAAAAATTAATGTTTTTCAAAATAAGTGCTCCCATTATAGACTTTGGATTGTTACTTATAGGTTTTAAAAATTGATTAAAATACATTAAAATTCTAAATATTAATAAAATAGAATATTTTATGTTTTTTATTTTAGTTAATTAATTATTACATAACTATGATGTTGTGAAACACCATGAAACCCCAAAAATATATTATCACTATTCACTAAAGAATTAAGTATTTTATAAATTTTTTATAAATTCACCCTAACCTAATTTCAACATGATGATTTAAAAAAATCAAGTTTAATTTTTAATAATAATTATTTCAATATAAAAATTTTAACATTATAAGATAATTTTCCTTATTTAATAAAAAATATTATGTTGTATGGCATACTCATATTTCAAACGATTAAATTTTTGTCAGGACATAATAAGATTAGTTTATAATATATATTTAAATAAGAGTTTTTTTAACATATTAAATCACCAGAATAAATATTATTCATAATAAAATACCTTATTATTAAAATTTATAACTTTTATAAAAATTATGATTTGTGGCTTAAAAATTGATTTATCAAAATTCATCTCAATTAAATATATATTTTATTAAGAAATAATATTCTTAAAATGGAATTAATGAAAAAAAAAATTTACACAAAGGAATTATATGATACTTAAATAAGGATTGTAAATGTAACCCCTTATAATAACCACATACATCCTAAGGGTAAAGTGTAAGATGAAGATATATTTCTGGGGAGGATCAACTAACATCGACCACGTGGTAATTTCAACTAAGTTGAACTCCTTCTGTAAGTGATTTTGTTATAGAATTACTTTCTAAATATTTGTTTAGGAATGGTAAAGGGTAATCACCTGCGACACTACCTCCCTCTCATGTTTTGAAAAATGGGATTCATACGACATTAACCTACTAGTTGAGGAAATATATTTTCCTATCAATATTAATTATGTTTTTTTCCATTAGTAATTGAAATTATTAATTGTAACTTTAAAATTATTACCAATGGTTATAGTTCTCCATGTTCAAATTTTCAAATATTTATATTAAAAAATGGTTATAAAATGGTCAAATCCAAAAAATCACATTCTCATTTACAATTAATAAATAACAGTTCTTGATTTCATACAATATATCTAAAAACATTTTATAATATGTTTAGTGGATTACTAATATTTTTTTTATTTAGGAAGTGTTGGGGAGGTGATTCAGATGGATTAGAGAGATCCATATTTTCCCAATTATATGACAAAATTATAACACATTATTAAAGAGATATGTGTTTTGTGTGTATAATATAATATAACAGACTTTTTATGAGGAAAAAAATATAAATTAAAAAAAACGGGTTGTTGCTGCTAGCCTTAGACAAATGGGTTTCTACAACTGATTAGTAAAACTATTTGTGAAATGTACTGATTTTAAAGGTTCCATGTACTTAGGAAGAATGAAGTATAATATTTATGAATTTACTTAATTCATATTATTTTATTATTATCTACAATTTTTTTTAATATGAAAAAATCTATCTGTGCATTTAATTCCCATGGTTTCATTAAATGTAATGGTTTTCAGTTATTTACTTTTCCATTTGAATATTCATTATACTATTATTTAAATGGAATGTGATTTTTTTCATTTAACATTATATATTGATTATTCTTTGTCCAGTTATTTAATTAGAGTTTGTGTTCATTTATTTACCTTTCCATATTGATTTTTCTTTATCTAGTTATTTGAATATCATGCCCGATTAGTTATTTACCATTGTATATTGATTATTTATTATTTATTTATGATATATTCCCATGTACTTAAAAACTATTGAGCATTTTAGATCCCCCTTATTTTGTTTCCTTTCTCTAGGATGAAATTAAGTTTAATTCCAACAATATGAAGAGATATTTCAGATGGAATAATGTTATTATTTTCAAAAAATATTTTGATATAATTTGTGTATTCAATTGTAGTAAAACAATAATTAATGTACCTTTTCTACCAATACTACTAAAATATTTAGTCATTTAGGGAATGATTTCATCATATGTTATGCCAATGTAATAGAAGTAGAAACCAGCTCTAGGAAGCTGGTGTTGGGATCAACATAGTTCTTATAATTGATATTTCATTATAAAAACCATATAAAACATATTTTGGAAAATATATGTTAGGGAACTTAACCCTATAATATAATTTTAGGATATTTATATAAGAAAATAATAATTATTTAGTAAGGTAGAGATTATGTTGGTTTTACTAGACATACATCTTTATCTAGATACTACAAGTGGACATGGTTTTGACACAAATTTACATAGGGTAATAACTCCTAAAATGGAATGTTGGGATTGACTCAATAATAACCTCGTACATGACAACGATACTTACTGCAAACCTATTTTGATAGTCCCTTGGGATATGATTTAGAAAATTTATAATTAACATAAAAATTCATAAAGGATTTAAATAGATTATTAAAATGGATGACTGAGGTTGAAAGTCTATACCATGGAAAGAACTATGTGGAAATAAATTGGATGAAGTATGTTTCCAACGGGATTCATGAATTAAAATTTTAAAGTATTTTTACTAATGTTATTTTAGATATAATAATAATGAATCAACTAAGTATTGGGTAATGTTTTAGAATCAAATGATTCCTCACCAACTTCAGTGTTATGAACACCATCATGTGTTTATGATTTTAATATTCAAAATAAGTTCAAATTCATAAACACCTCTTGTTACGTATTATGTGATGAAGGAAATTTTAGAGAAATTTATATGTTGTATATGTTTTAGTAGAAACATTATTTTAAGAATAATTAATTTAGATATTATAAACATTAGTTTAAATTTATTGGTAGCCTTTATGGTTTATATGATCATTAATTACATTTTAATAATATTATGAGATTTCTTAAAAAAATTAAATTGTATTGAGAACTATAGAAAAAATGTTATTTAGTGATTAAATTTTTTCATGGATGTCCATCACAATTTTTTTTGAAACAATAGAGAAATTATATTAATATAGTCTAGAAAAAGAAATACTTTTATTATGGGTGAAAAACCTTCATGTATAGAAAGGTAATGGGGTTTGAACCAATGATTCAGGGATGATATATATTTTTCTCTTGTCATTGGCCTAAACGATGTTTTTGTTAATGATTGATTGTTTTTAGTTAAACAATTTGTTGAATAAACATTAATAAATAATAAATAGCATTCAAGTGTTTTTATTGATTAATTTCTCAACCATATTGTTTTTATAAAATAATTAGTGACATAAAAAATACTTTTCCCCCATTTATGGATATATTAAGAGTGAATTTTAGTGGATTATGAGTAAAAAAATCATTTTTTATATTTATTTCTTGTAATAAGAGTTGATTTGGAAATTGATCCAATAAAAACCAAAGGATGAAATAGTTCATATAAAATAAAAACATTTAAATTAATAATATTCCCCTCTATTCATAAGTTGTAAAATAATTCATCAACTTTGGAAAAAATGATCTTAAAATAAAATGTTATCCTATTATAAACATTTATGATGATATAAATGACCTTTCCACACCAATTTGATTTAATGTTTTAAGCCCCTATAATTTCCATTTAATATTCACTTGTTTGTAATAAATGATAGTAATCAGACCCAATAAATAATTATTCACTTCCCCCATGTCCATTTCTTTACATTCCACTAATGTTCTCGTATAAAGAATCATTGTCATGTGTCATTATAGATGAACTTCTTACTTCCATTTTTTACTTAACAAGAGTATATTTTATTAACTATTATATAATTTGGTATTTTAGAAAAATAATTCTCAAATATCGTAACACTTATTACCAATATCATGTTCAAATTTCAATGATAAAATTTATTTTAGGTGGGGGGAATGTAACACCTAGAAATTGTAAAATATGACTATCATATTTTATAGCATGTAAGACATGAAACACCATGCATATAAATTTATATAAAATCTCAATACTCTATAATATATAAACTATTTTAAATAAATTCATTATATTATATAGTATTCAATGTACAAAACACCGAGTTAGCTTGCCTTACATGCAACACTGACATTTTTCGATAGCTTGCATTATACACAATACCGATTCTTACCAAACACTATTAATATTATATTTTAAAATAAAAACTATCTCCTATAAATTAAATGGTGTGGTTATGAATAGTATTAACTAAATTATTAAAATATATGGTTGAATTCATTGGTTTCCAATATAGTGAATATAAAAACAAACTGAATATAAAGGTATTGTTTTTATAAAAGAACTATTTTTATGCGAAAAAAGAGTTTTATCATAACAAATTAATATAATTACTATTAGTGAATAATGTTATAGAAATTAATATACTATTTATTCAGAATTTTTTTAATAGTCTTTAAATAGATTGGATATGTATAACATAAGAACAAGCTAAATTTTATGCATAAAATCAATATTATTCTGAATTCTACTTTACTAACTTTCAATGGAACACTTATATTAATACTAAATTTTGAAACTTTTATAAATTTTATTTTTTATAATAATTATAATTTTAGAAATATTATTTTCAAAATAATCTTAGGGTGAGTTTTTTCCGAAGAAGTTTCATTTTATGATGAATAGAGAAAAATATTGAATTTTAATTTAAAAACGAAGTTTCATATTAATTATTTATAAAGTTAAATTATATTTTGTATTGGTTTTAAAGTAGAAATATTTCAAATATATATCTATTTATCCAATTTTTTTCATTAGAATAATTTTTCATGTTGATGTTCGATATAAAAACTTACTAACCTTTGGAACATTTTTACTTTAAAACCCCGCATTTTCATTTTGTATATTGGATTAATTTTAAATTAATTTATCCCATTATACGATATGAATTTGGAAAGACAGATTCCAAAATTAGAATGAAAAAAAATTAAAATAACTAATAATTCCAAATTTAGTTTTTTATAATGTGATTATCTAATGACGTTAAAATAATAGATAATGATTAATAAAAAATGAGTTTACTAAGGAAATAAAAAATAATATTAATGGACCAAATGACGTATAAACTTGTAAAAACCAATTTTAAAGCCATATATAGACATTATACCATCTAAAATATTGTTTTTTAATTTTGGATCCATATTACATTCAAAAAACGTGGGTGGAATTCACTCTTTCAAAAAACTACCAATTTTCCCCTAACCCACTTATAAATCAGAACCCACTCTCCCCCTCACTTCATATATTAATGCCATATTGAATTAGTTAGGAAGAGACCAGATAAATTATAATAATACCTAACCTCATAATATATGTCTTTTATTGGGAATAAATTCTTCCTTTGATGGATTTAGTGACAACCTAAGGAGGATACTCGAAGAAGAGGAAATGTTTTTCTATGAAATTGTTCATTTTATTTCATTCTCCACCACCTTAAAGTAAAATTATATAATGATTATATAAGAAAATAATTTTATTTAATATACTGGTATATTGTTATGTAAAGGGTACTATCTTCATCCAGACACACATCTATCAAATGGGTTATGAAATCGCTGTTCATGTGTACGCAGACTACCACCTCGTGAACTGATGTTGATATTTTTTTCATTACCACCAATAATTTTTGGGAATAATGATGGATTTATGGTTTATATATTATATATATAATATATATTATAATATTAATATTATTGTATTATAATATCATACATAAAACCATGATTTTCTTTTAGTGGAAATATGATATCCTCCGTTGTGGGTACGGTTGACTACCACCTCGCAAAGCGATGTGATTAGTTAACCTTTGGCATGTAATATATTAAGGATGGGTTTAATAAATATATGCGATATATATGACATCGAAATGATACTTTTTTGAATTTATATATATATATATATGTCATTTAATTTTTTTCTTTTAATACAATAAGAAATGGAAAAAACATTCATCCATATGTACGACCAACTCTATCCATAAACATTGTATTTTATTTGCAAAAAATAAATGTTATGAATTACTCAATATATATATACATATATATATTAAATATATTTTATATTTACACTATGGTTTAATTTTTTTAAAACATAAAATCATGATCAAAGTAAGAGGAATGAAAAATAACAAGTTAACAAATTCTTGAAACACAAAGTAGTTTTTACCAAAAATGATCCAAATAATGAAAGGTTATTAAAAAATATGTTATAATATTTTATAAAAGTATCATATATGATATCAAAAATATTAATATAGTTATAAAATAATTTAATAAATTTTTTAAAACAATTATACACGAGTGTTTCATTTTGGTTTTGGCCTTCAGCCTCGAAATGCCCAACGACTCCGTATCTAGTGATTGATGGGACTGCTTTCCAAAGGCAGGTGTTCGTCGGATGGTCTGACTAGTGACTCTTAAGAACTCACATTGTTCAAGAGGAGGGGAAGTTGGGCTCATCGTACCCTTTTTGAGGGGGAATTATTGCATGTTCCGGGACTCTCTTATAGATTTAAGGCATATTCATATGTTTGTGAATCTTTGGTTTGTACCCAAACATAGTATCCATGGATTTAGCCTTTTTTGGAAATGGTCAACTGGACGCAGGGGTTTAGAATCATTTATGCCCAAGGTTTACCATCCCTCGTTGGATTAATGACCCCGAAGAGTCGGAACTCGCTTGAGGCGGCACTAGGAGTGGCACGTTGAAACATCATGAAGAATAGTCGGATCGACGGGTTGTTGGGATTGAACCTCTTGGAGGCTTTTTACGTACCCTGTCTAGGAGACAGGGATCAAATTCCACGTAGTTCTCATTGGTGTCGGGGAACCGACGTGAAGAGAGACCGGGTGGTCCAGTGGATGGCGGGCTTGAACCTCATGGAGGCTTCCCGCGTACCCTGCCTTGGAGGCAAGGATCAAAGTCCACATAGTTTGCATACATAGTTTAACGTCATTCTAGATGAGGGTAAAACTCGATGTGAAGACACGACCGAGTGGTGGGATTGAACCTCATGGAATCTTCCTATGTACCATGCTTTTGCATGGATCAAATTCCCCGTAGTTCACTTTGGCTTGGGTCTTACGCTCTGGGGAAGCCCGGGATGATGGATTGGGGCTTACACTCTGAGGAGTCCCATGGTGACGGATTGGGGCTTACACTCTGAGAAGGCCCATAGGGGGATGTCATGGTTGATGCTTACTCTAATCCCACATGAGTCATGCTTGGTGTGGGAAATAAGAGGCAGCAGGGACCAGAGGATCACGTCGCGAAAGGTGCGTCCGTGAGAAGTGGAGTGGGGCTTACGCATGAGGGCGGCCTAGGGTGATGAATTGGGGGTTACACTCTGAGGAGGCCTAGGAGGTCGGGGATTACTCTGATATGGACACCCTGGGCGACAAAGCCTAGTGGGAGAGGGAAAGGGGGTGCTCTGGTTCCCATCTCCTTTCTTGCAGTGCATGAGGGCTTCCTTATGATGGCTATTTTACCATCTTCGAGGAACCCTCAACAAGTGGAGGGGAAGAAAAGGGATCCTCGAGCTCAGGATCCACATTACTGTGGGAATGTGAACCCATGAATGCTTTGGGAATCTGCTCAAGGGTCGGGGAAACCCCTTTTCCCCTGTTTACCGTGGGTATGTGAAGTCAAAATGTTGCACTAATGTGCCTGAAAGTTACACCACCTGGATCCGGTGGCTCTGGTGGAGGCCTCGGCTCGGGGCCGATGAATAGGCCAATGAGGGAGTCGCGGAGGACTTGGCTGGATCGGAAGGATTTTACATGGCTCGGGAAATGAGAACACTGAAGTATTTGGAGAGCCACCGAGAGGTATGGGTGGTGGCACCCTTCACGTGGGGAAGTGCCACGCGGCTGGAGAAGCCATCCGTGAACCAGGGTGGTCCACGGACTGATCGGCATCCCGCTAATTGGGGTGGTTCACAGCTTCGGGTTCAATCCACGAACCGCGGTGGTTTGCGGAGGGTTCCTGGAGGGAAGTAGCGGCCAAGGGCGGCGCCGGTCGGAGGCTCGTCGGTCGGGGCTTCGCCCGTATAGGAGACTGCTACACGGTGCGATGAATGGGAAAAGAGGCATAAACTCCCTAGTCTGTGGGGGAATTCATCCACAGAGGGGGTATGGTTTTCGGTTCTCCTTTTTTTGTTATTTTAGGTTCACGGTTCAGCAAGTTATTATGCATTTCCAATTCCTTGTTAATTCATATACCTGATGTGGTTCAAGGATGGGAATTTCGTTGTTTGCGAAATCCGAAGCCTTCCTTCAACCGATCTCCTTCCAAATCTCCAATCCCTCTGAATCTGATTCCAGTTCTCCGATCCCCTTTTTCACTCAACCTTTGTCTCCTTTAAAGAGTTGGGAAAGGGATGTATCTATGGCCACATGGCACCTTTTGCAGAGGCCCATAACCAAATACCCGGTTTACAGCTGACTTGGTCAATCCGCGATTCGCGGTGGGTATTGAACGCTTCCCCCCCTTCGCGAGGCGAACTCAGGGAGTGCTCTGTGGCTACAGAGGGTTCTGCCTCTATTCCGCGAATGGAAGCAGGTGTGGCTTGAACCGGTCAACGCGGTCTATGGTTGGGGCGGTTCCTGACAGTGAACCGGACTGGCGCCCATCCTGCCTCGCAATTGCGGAGGATCTTCACCTCTATTTTGCGAACGAAAATGGTTCGCGGAGGGGGTTCCTCGTGGGGCCTGGCCGCATTGCCCTTCCATGGGACCGGTTCGTGGAATGGTCCTGTTTGTGTCCCTTCTTTGATTATTTTCCCCAATTCTTTGAAGGATTTGGGTATAATTTCCGTTGCGCAATTTTCAGGACCCTACAAATTCCCCCCATCGGAATGGGGACCGATCGGAATAAAGAGGAGGCCATTCTGATGCAAAGTGGTCTTGAAACTAAGATGGTTTGCGGTAGAAAGGTGGACCCAGTAGGGGACCATACCTATAAATACGGGGATCCCTTCACTTGTCCTTTACCAAATTCTTCGCAAAACCAGAGCTCCTTCACCTCCGCGTGTTTTCTCATTCGTGAAGTGCCTCGTCCGGGAATCACAACAATCCTCCGCAAACCATTCCTTCTTCGCGGTCCCCTTCACCCATGATCCAACTTCCCAACCATGAACCATTACTATTAATTAATTAAAAATTAAGTTATGACGGGTTTCGGAGGAACTTGCTTCGCGGTTTCGATGCTCGATGGACTAAAAATCTCTTGAACTTTAAAAAGTATCAGAGTCTTCAGAATAAACTCAGGATTGGAATTTCGCAGAGTGACTTGGTTCGCGGTTTCCGGGCCAACACTATATGGGACAGGGTTCGCGGACTGATTTCACGAAGGGTTGGTTCATGGGATGATGTTATCACAAACCATCCTCCAAGGCCTCCTTGCAGATTTTGATTATGAAGGCTCCATAACCATTCATTTGGTTATTTTTGTCCAGATTTTTATTTCAGACTAACCAATTGTTGGCTATCTTTGTGAAGGGAGAAAATATTGTTCCCTCTCATTCTGCACCGAGGCCTGCTACAGAGCCCCTCTCAATCGGCTCAAAGTGACGTTAAGCTATGATTCACAGAGCGGAGGGCGTCAAATAAGACCCTAGTCAGTCCATCATTCCTGATGACGGTTTCTTGAAGAACCTGCTCTGTCTTGAGCTTCTGAGTTTTCCATTATCAAATCGGCTCCCGCTCTATGGATTCGGTCTTCATGATGACGTCCCTATCCCCCCTACTTTCTCAGGTCTCCCTTCTCTTTTCCTGGAAGCGCCGTCAAAATGCATTCAGGAAAACCTTACCCAATTCGGAGTGATAATATATAATTCTGGTCCAAAAAACACATTTATTCTAAGGGGCTCTATCTGGACCCAAAGCGATCAATGCATTCAAGAATTCTCTCAGAAAGCTGTCCTTAAGGACTACCCTTCTATTATCAACCTTACTCAAAGGGATCCTGATGTCGGGTGGGTTCCCAGGTGGGATCTTCAGTCTGACGGGCTCTTCTTATATGATTGGACCTGGGCTTTTTGGGTCCATCAGCATTGTCGGATGTCTCCCGATTCACTAGAAGTGGTCAATCTACACTCTGCAGTGTGGGATTCCCAATTTTCTATTTACCCACCATCTCTGATCCTGCCCGACCTGTTCAGCCACTAGTGTTCATGTACTAATACTTTCCACCTCGCCCACGGTGAAGTCGGCATTAGTCTGTGGGAAATCTACCAGATAGAAGGACTGACGATTACTGGCGAGATGTATGAAATTTTATTTGCCACTCCCGACGCATGGGACGACGTCGAACAAGTGCCTTTATTGGCGAAGGAGCTGATGGCCATGGCGGTGCATTCACCGGGTCAGGCCTTGCATGCCCGCTCTCTTATTCCTTATAGGACTTGAATAGGGTTATTTCTGACCACCAGTGGTCCTACACCGAAGATTAAGCATCACATGACTCATTCTTCGCAGCAGTCACGAACCATTCAAGGTTCTTACTAAGCGGTTCTAGAAGTAGGCGACTACCTTTCTTGGGGTTACGAGGTGCGCCCTAGTGTGTCGCCTATGCTACAGTTGGCCGGTTTGTTTGCTATTTTTTTGAGTCGATGACTATTTGCTTCCCGGGATGTTAACCCAGGTGTCCGGGCCTGCACTATAATAATGGCGGCTGAGTTAGTAGAGGGCTTCTTGGTGAAATTAGACTACCCACTTTGGCCCGTATCTATGAGCTACTGAGCCACATGCCGGTGGGCGGGTCACCCTACCGTCTAAGCGGGCCATTTCAATTTTTTTACAGCTGGGTGGTGGATCATTATCGCTATTATGAATATCGTCACAACACGACCATCATTCTCCCTACCATTCGTCCTACCCTACTAAATATAGTCAGAGTTCGCTTGAATTCCCTCAACTCTAGTGAAGTCCTCGAGCTTCTAAGCGACTTCTCCCAGTTCATCTTCACTCTCTACCCCCACCTCGTCTGGTGTCTTAGTTGACAACCACCAGGGGAGCCTGGAGGAATGCTCTTACATGATCTCCCTAGAGGACGAGTTTCTGTCCACACGGATCGACGAGGTTTCTCTGTGCGAGCTGTATGTCCCATATCTTTTTTCTCACCAGTTTGGGTGCATTCAAGTCCCAGTTTCCCTTCCCCCTTCTCGGACTCAAGGACTGAAACCTTCCATACTTCGTCAGTGGTTGTTGATACTGACACGGGAGGGATCTGACGCAGGCATTCCCTTGCCTGATACGGGGGCGGCTGCCAGCCTTTCCATGGAGTATGAAACAACATGGGTAAAATACTATCCTGATGGGATCTTAGGGAAGGCTATCTGGAAGGTTCCCAATTCAGGAGTTATGGTGGCTGCTGCATCCACTACACCTTCCCCATCAGTTTTAAGGGAGGACCGACTAATGGTTCGTTGATAAAAGCGACTTAGATAACTTTACTCTCCCAAACCTACGGTGGCCGCAGTTCAGATTAATTCATCCTTCTTGTGTGTGGATGAGAATGACCCTGTGGTTTTGGGTCCCAGTGAGACCATCCCAAAGGTTCCACTAGTCGATACCAGGCTTAGCAACATGGTCCCCAAGCCTGAGCTGGGGTTAGAGGCTCCAGACTTTCCAGTTTCGGAGTCAACTTCTAGTGAGCACACGTCCTCGCGAGCTTTCATGCCAGACTTGGTCTCATGTCGTCCAGTGAGGATACCAAAGATCCTCACACCATAGCGGACCATCGGGCAGTACGTAGGTGGGCCTGACCCTGAATATGTGAAATCATCACTAAAACCCCCTTAGCCGAAATGGAAACTAAAACCGAAGCTCTTCGTCAGCTCTTCCTGGGATTGGGGTCGGGTGGCTTTGACTATCGGTAGTTCCATTCTCTTGCTTTCCATGTTGTCATGGCCAGTGAGGAAGCTGTCACTAATGAATGCAAGATTGCTCACTTCGATACCACTCATTGTGGGGCCCGAACCATGGAGGAAACCACAACAAAGCTCCATCCACTAATAGCACGGGAGGCGATCTCTCGAGATCAGGCGGCCATCCTACCCTCCGAGTTGCATGAACGCGAAGAACGGGCCGTGATGCTGAGAGATCAGTTATCGGCTATGAATAGTCATCTTGAAGCTACCAGAAAAGGGATCAACGACCTCCAAACCACAGTGGAGCTTATCCGTCCAGTGGTTGAGGTTGAAACCAGGGAAAAGGCAGTGTTGGAACAATCCTGCAACGACATTCGCCATGTGGTCATTGATTTGGTGTGGAGAGCGAGTCAGGATCCTTTATAACTATTAGAGCTACCTTTGTATCCCCTGTTTTACTTACCCCTATGCCCCCATTTTTTTATGTGAAGGAGAGACCCCAGCTTGTGGACGTCCTCCGTTTTTTGTTCAAACGAAACACAGTCTCTGTCAATCACTTGTTGCTGTGGAATTTGATTGTTACTTAGAACAATTGTTGTGAAAATAACAATTCACTAAATCAGAATTAATCATAAATCTGGAAAAAAAGCTCTAATGTTTTCCTAGACCATGGGGTCCAATGAGCATAGTCTGACTATTTCTAGGGTTTTGTAGGAAAACCCCACAATTTTTTTGTCTTTTTCTTCTAATGCCCCGATTTTTCCAGGTCCCATTTAGTGTGTACCCAGCGGGTATAACCCAGATTTTTCTTAGGTCACCCTTTTCGGGTTTTCAGCCCAAGAGGATTTGTGACTCTTTCTTTTGTGAGCGGTTTAAAGTCCCACCATCAATACTATCACTAATGATGTTTTAGGTCGAATAGCTTTGACCAAATATGGTGGGGTGAGGGCCCCAATGGGGTTCAACTGATTAAAAGATGTCTCAATACTCTTCCGACACACGTGGGGGGAAACATGTTTAAATTTGAGTGGCACGCAGGGCCTGTCTCAATATATAGGAGTCGTGTCGGCGTACAGAGGTAGGAAGAGCGTTGCCTAAGGAAAACTTGCCTTTGGTAGACGGGCTAGGGGTGATCAATTTGCAGAGCCGCTGAGGGCATGGTATGCATACTCATACAAAGTTGTCCTCAACTCAAAGACTTATCCATTTTTGATGGCCAGGGGACTTCATGGAAGCCCAACTCATGGAAACCACAATGGGTGGCTTGGAAAATTATGAAAACCACCTGGGGTGGTTCAGAACGGGAGTGTGACATCTGAAAGGGTTTTGGGCGCATCCGTCCTAATCAAGAGCGTGGTCAGGAGACAACTTCTCTGTGCATTTAGTTAGCGTATGGGATGGTCAAGGCTTGGCGCAGTTTAAAGTCATGCAGATGGGACATCATTTAAAATGGAATGACCTATCATAGTTCTCAGTAATCTTGTCAAAGACGTTCCACCATATTTAGGCAGGGTTGTGAAAGAGTTTGGAAAACTATAGGTCATAGGGTTTCTGAATCCCGGGATAGAAATGGAGTCTCAAAGGCCAAGAGGCGTACAGAGAGAATAATTTCCTAAGGAAATCTTGCCATTGGTCGACTGGACAGCGGCGATCAATATGTAGATCCTCTAAGGGCATGGTATGCATAGTCGTACAAAGGTGTCCTTAGGTCAAAGACTATCCACTTCCGATAGCCGAGAAACTTCAGGAAAGTTGAGATTTGGGACCACCATGGGTGGCTTATGAGAGTTCATCTTTTTCTAAGTACATGGTATGGCATATAATGAGAGGGTGCCTAAATATGGGGGAAATATCTAGACTAAACTTCCTGAGAACAGGTGAAGTAATTATTTCTCACGCTGGTGTGAGGCAGTGGTTCGTGCATGTCTGACCTGTACACTGAAAGACAGAGAAAAGTCTCTGTTTCTCATTGAACCCATGACGATTATTACTATGTATTTTATCGTCATGTGGTTGGGACATAATCCGTGCAGTTTAGCGTCATGCAACAAGGACAAGAGGCATTTTTGAAGGTTGTTGTTCCATTTAATGTCATGCAGTGAGGACAAAGACATTCTTGAAGGTTTCTATACAGTTTAACGTCATGCAGCGTGGAAGGGGGGTATTTTTGAAGGTTTCTATGTAGTTAAATGTCATGTTTCAAGGACGGGGACATTATTGAAGGTTTCTATGAAGTTTAATGTCATACAACAAAGAAGGTGGGTATTTTGAAGGTTTCTATGTAGTTTAACGTCATGCAGTGAGGACAGGGGGTATTTTTGCAAAGGCTGCTCTTCAATCAGAATGTAACTGGGCTTGAATACCTGAACATGCCCTAGACGTGGTGGGGGGGGGGGGGGTGGGAGGGTTTTATTGGTGTAAATCATGGTTCCGGGGCATCTTTGATCAAGAAAGGTGATATGGGGGCTCTGAGGCCGGTAAGCCTATGGAGCTAGGAAGAGCATCGCCTGTGGAAATCATGCCTTTGATGGATGAGACAGGGGCTATCATTATGCAGAGCCACTGAGGGCATGGTATTCATAGTCGTACAAAGGTGTCCACGGGTCGATCACATTCCACTTCCGATGGCCATGAATGGTTATGAGGATCTGCAATTATCCGGGCCACAATGTCTATCATTTGGCATGGGAATGTCTGGACATGTTGGGGATATCCGTCCCTGGTTGCTTGTTGAGTTTCAAAGAGCCCCCTGCGCTGATCGTTTCTCTTTTTTCTGTGCGTGGGGGTGTGCCTTCATTCCATCCAGTTTCATGTCTTATGGTAAGGATGATGTACTCCTAGTTTATCGGTCATAGAGCTCGGACCATTGGGTGACTATTGTTGTAGTCACTCAAAGGATAACCATGTCAACATGTTCGGATATACTTGGAACAAGGTGGGGGATAAAGGTTGTAAACTGCAACTTTGAGTTTTCCTGGATCAAGAGGTGTGGTGTGGGGGCTTTGAGGCTAGTAGGTGTACAGAGCTAGGAAGAGTACCGCCCAAGGAAATCTTGCCTTTGATGGATGAGCCTGAGGTTATCAATATGGAGATCCGCTGAGGGAATGGTATGTATAGTCGTACAAAGGTTTCCCTGGGTTGATAACTTTCCACTTCCGATGGCCATGAATTATTATGAAAATATGTGATTGCTCACAGTGCAGAGTTCGACACATGGGGATAATGGTGTCCGGGTATACAAGAAACATCATCACTGCAATTGTCTGTTGAGTCAAAGTAGCCTAGTTCTGGCTTGATGTTTGTTGATGCAGGTCACTATGTGAATCACTGATAGACACATAGGCTAGCCAGATAGGGATACCCTAGAAACACCTGGATGTGAAAAGGGGAATGAACATGTAAACCACTTCTCTATAAACTTCTGGGTCAGGAGGTATGGTATGGGGGCTCTGAGGCTGGTAAGCGTATGGAGCTAGGAAGAGTGTCGCCTGTGGAAGTATTGCCTTTGGTAGACAGGCCAGGGGATATCAATATGCAGAGCCGCTGAGGGCATGAAATGCATAGTTGTATAGAGGTGTCCACGGGTTGATGACTTTCCACTTCTGATGGCCATGACTGGTTATGATGATCCATAATTATCTATGTCGTAGAGTCTGATGTATAGAGAGGATGCATCCAAATGTGCAAGGAGTATCTCCATCTCATATCGCCATGTGTCTTGGGTGGGTTGCGACAAAGTCCGTGCAGTTTAGCGTCATGTGGTGAGGACGAAGACTGTGCAGTTTATAGTCATGTGGTGAGGAAGAAGTCTGTGCAGTTTATCGTCATGCTGTAAGGACGAAGTCCATGCAGTTTATCGTCATGTGGTAAGGATCAAGATATACACCCCGTGCAGGTCTGGTCCATACACGGGGGAAGGGGGAATTTTTAACATCATTTTCCATGCAGTTTAACGTCGTGCGGTAAGGATAAGAAGTACACCCCTTGCCGGTCTGGTTCGCACATGAGGGGAAAGGGCATTTTTCGTTGTTTATTCAGGGGGTTGGGCCAGGACTAGGGATCATGGCGTCGCTATGTATCCTGCGTGGGCATGAATCAAGCCGTATGTAGTTCTCTGGAAGAAGTACACCCCGTGCAGCTCTGGTCTCTACACGGGGGAAAGAAGGCATTTTTTATCTTTTATTTAGGGGACTAAGCTAGGACTAGGGATCCTGGCATCGCTACGTATCCTGTGAGGGCAAGAATCAAGCTGTACGCAGTTCTATGAAATCTTTGTAGTTTTAACGTCATGCGGTGAGGATGAATTCCATACAGTTTAAAGTCATGTGGTTAGGATGAGGGGTATTATTAGATTCTGTGAAGTTTAATGTCATGCAGTGAGGAAGACATACTATTAGTTTAAGGTCATAGAGTTTGGACCGTTGAATTCTTGGTAGTTTAAAGTCATGCCTCTCAGACGATGAGTACACCTCGTGCAGGTCGGGTCCATACACAGGGGGAGGGGCATTCTTAACTCTTGTTATCTGTGCAGTTTAGCATCGTGCGGTAAGGACAGACTCCATGCTGTTTAACGTCATGCGGTGAGGATGTGAATACACCCCGTGCAAGTCTGGTTCATACACAGGGGAATGGGAATTTTTGTTTTTTTTGAGGTGGCTGGTCCAGGGTGTGGAATTCTGACGTCACTACATATCCTGCGAGGGAAGAAAGCAAGCCTCACATAGTTCACTGAAAAACGATACACCTTGTGCAGGTATGGTCCGTATACAGGGGAAGAGGATATTTTAAAATCACCTTGTCCATGCAGTTTAACGTCATGCGGTGAGGAAGGAATGCTCTTAGATTAAGGTCATAGAGTTTGGACTGTTGGGTTCTTGGAATTCTAACATCATACAGCTCGGACGATGAGTACATTTCATTCTTTTCTTCATCTGTGTAGTTTATCGTCATGCGGTAAGGATGAACTCCATATAGTTTAGCGTCATTCGGTGAGGACGTGAATACTTCTTTGTCTCTATGAAAAATACTTCTTTAGGAATCTCGCATTTGTAGGATCCGTGTTGAATTTCCCGTCCATGGAGATCAGGGAATATGCTACGTTGGAGTAGACCTTGTGTACAACATATGGTCCCTCCCACTTGGGCTCCAGCATTGGAGGCTTCTTTCCAGGTATCATTGGGGTCCGGAGGACCAGCACTAATTATCCTTCCAATAAAGACCGTAGGAGAACCTTTTTCTTGAAGGCTCGTGCGATCCGATTCTGGTACACATCCAGGTGGTGCAGAGTGTGCAGTCGCTTCTTGTCTAGATGTGCCAATTAACCTAGCCGCTTTTCTGACTACTCATCATCATATAATTGATCAGAGATGGAAACATGGAGTGAGGGAAGTTGGAGTTCAAAGTGCAGGACTGCCTCTGTGCCGTACACAAATGAGTATAGGGTAGACTGAGTAGCGGTGTGGATTGTGGTTCGATAAGCCCACAATGCATGGAGGAGTTTATCCGGCCATGACTTCTTGTCTTGATCCAGCATTTTCTAGAGGATGTTGGACATGGTCTTGTTTAAAGCTTCTGTCTATCCGTTGTCTACTGGATGGTAGCGGGATGAGTGGTTATCCTTGATACCATACTCGTGGTATATCTTTTTCAATTCAATAGGGCATAAATTGGTGCCATTTTGTTCAGTATAGTATGAGGGAAACCAAATCTGGTGATGATATTGGTCTTCACAAAGCTGACAATATTTCATGCCCCGACTTCCTTTAGGGGTATGGCCTTTTCCCATTTGGAAAATAAGTCATTGGCTATGAGGATATAATTCAGCTGTTTGGCCATGGCGGGAGGATATGGTCGCACGAAGTCCATCCCCCAGATGGAAAACGGCCAGGACTACTTATCTTGATGAAGTAATTCTGGGTGCTGGTGTATGAAGTTGGCATGAATCTGGCATGAGTGGAATTTTGTGGTAAAACGCTCGTAGTCTCGTGCCATTGTGGGCCAGTTGTACCTAATACATCGAACCAGATGGGAAAGCTTGGTCCCCGGTTGATGTGCTCCACATGCTCCTCCATGTACATCAGTCATGACGGTAGCCGTTTCTTCTCCATCAAAGCATCTGAGGAGAACTCCCTCAAGGCCCTGTTTGTAGAGGACCTCTTGCTGACCCATGCCGCCACATAGGAAAAAATTGATTTTCCTTTTCCGTATTTGCTCTCGTTCATCCCTATCTGATGGAATCTATCCCAGTTAAAGGTAGTTCGCGATGGGGATCATCCAGCCGATGGAAGGAGCATATGGCTTGGGGATAGGACCAACTTCGTGGATTTCTTCCATCTTAGCTTGAACAAATCGCAATACCATTCGACAGTGAGAAATAATAATGACGGTTTCATCCCGGTTTGGGTCGGCTAGGGTTGTGGCCATGTTGGCTAATGCATCAGCCTGAGCATTCTGGGACCGGGGAATATAAGTCAATGTTGGTTCTGTGGAGAACTCTACCATTAGCCCTCAGACATGGTCAAATAGGTGGATCAGCTACTCCTTTTTAATAGAATAGTTACCATTGACTTGCTTGATGACTAGCTCCAAATCTCCTTTTACCTTGAGGTGTTGTACTTGCACCTGGAGTGCGAGATCTAGGCCTCCAATGAGAGCATGATATTCCGCTTCACTATTTGTACATCCCTCTGATAAGAGGAAGTAATAAAGCAAAACTACCTTTTCTGGGGACACTAGTATTATCCCTAGACCCACATTATTGAATCTGGGATCCTCCATCCTCTTCCTGGTGGGGCTTCGGGACGCGCCGTCAAAGTACATTTCCCATACTGGGAACTCCTCTTGAACCGAGAAGATATCTTCATCAAGAAGTTTAGTGTCCATTGTAGTTGTCCCTGTTGAACGGTGCTCTTTCAGAAAGTCTGCTAATGCCTGGCCCTTGATGGCCTTTTGAGGCACGAACCAGATATCGAACTGTTGCAGGATGACGACACATCGGGATAAGCGTCCAGTTAGTATCGGGCGACTGAGGATGTACTTGAGAAGGTTAATCCGCGAGATCAAATGGACCTCATGATGCT
Organism: Viscum album; assembly: GCA_963277665.1. Taxonomy (NCBI): domain Eukaryota; kingdom Viridiplantae; phylum Streptophyta; class Magnoliopsida; order Santalales; family Viscaceae; genus Viscum; species Viscum album. Next base: position 499,920,500 of record OY728132.1, read on the forward strand.
ACAGATAATGTCACAAATTTTAAACCGCGAAGACACAGGCCAGACAACTCTTCTTGATATTTGAGTATCGAGTCTCAGCATCAATCATCGTTCGACTGAGGTAATAGAGAGTGTTTTCGCTGTTGGCGTCATTCTTCTGTGCAAGGAAGGCTCCCAATGATCTTTCTAGGGCCGTCACATATAGAATGAAAGGACTTCCTTCGACTGAGCTTTGAGCACCAGTGGGCTTAAGAGGTACTTCTTCAAGTTGTCGAATGCCTCTTGGCATTCATCCGTCCATTGGTACGTAACCCCCTTCTTCATTAACCTGGTGAAAGGAAAACATTTGCCTACCAGGTTGTCTATGAACCACATAATATAGGCTAGGTGCCCTTGGAATCCCCTCAGCTCAGTGATATTTCGTGGAGGTGATAGGCTCAGGATAGCCTTCGTCTTCTCAATGCCGACTTCGATGCCACGGTGGCGTACAACGAAGCCAAGGAATTTCCCTAAGGTAACCCCAAAGGCGCATTTCAAGGGATTCATCTTCAAGCTATACTGTCGGAGCTTGTTGAAGACAATCTCAAAGTCTGACAGGTGATCCAAGTGCTGTCTGGACTTGACCACTTGGTCATCCACGTAACATTCAATGAATTTCCCTAGGAACGGCTTAATGATCCGATGCATGGAACGCTGATACATGGCGCCAACATTCTTGAGACCACAGGGCATGACCCTATAACATAATACCCTTTAAGGGGCCCCAAAGGCAGTGGCTTCTTCATCTTCTCAGACCATCCTAATTTTATTATTTCTGGAATAGCCGTGCATGAAGGATAGAGCTGCATACCCAGCCGTTGCATCAATTAACAACTCGGTGATTGGAACCGGGAAGTAATATTTTGGAAAATGATGATAAAGGTCTCTGAAGTCAATGCAGACGCAGATTTGTCTATTCTTTTTCTTTAAAGGGACGATATTGTCCAACAAAATGGGGTACTGGACCTCCCTAATAAAGCCTGCTTTAATGAGCTTATCGACTTCAGCCTCTATCTTCGCAGCATGTGAGAGGTGTTTCCTTCTAGTAGCCCATTTGTAGCCCAGGTGGTCTTATGGAAGACCCAGGTGATGCGTCGCTACCTCAGGACCGAGTCCTGTAATTTCCATGTAATTCTAGGAGAAGACATCCCGATGTTGCCTTATGAAGGAGGTATATACTTCATGTTCCTTGGGAGACATGGCTGCACTAATGAGAGTGGTCTCGGGTCTTCCTCGTTACCCATGTTTATTTCCCTGAGTTCGTCCACAGTGGTGGAGATACCTTACTCAAATGCGGGAGGTGTTTCCCTGAGATCTTCCCCCTCTTCTTCTTGTAAATCCGCATCTTCTTGGTCCGACGAGGAGAGATCTCCTGACATGAGCTCTTGGATGTCCGGAGGCGAGGTGTCGTGGGATCCCTTGATCAAGTTTTCATCCCCCGTTTGAGGGTCAGTGGACATTCCCACATTGTCACACTCGGCCATTATGGCAGAAGTCATGAGGACATCCGAATGTGTCTCTGGACTTGAACTCCTACCTTCCACGTGGTTGATGGGAAAGACATAATCTCTTCCACGCCGCCTGAGGGGGTCATCAGGAATCATTTCTAGGCCATTTGGAGCGGGGATCCAATTGACACCGTTGACCAAAGGCTTCTTTTTCTTTTTCTCATAAAACCCGGTGTCGATCTAATGTGACTCGGAGAGCTCGAAAGGGGTCTTGTCAGTGTACAACGTCCCTCTTTATCTATTGATGCAGTACTTGATACACTGGTGGTAGGATGAAGGAATGGCCATGTGTTTATGGAGCCACGGCCTTCCCAGCAGGTCATTAAATGTTGTGCTCTGCCGGACCACCAGGAATTCCATGTAGGATACTAGGTCACCAAAATGGGTCTTTAGCTTAATCTGTCTCATTGGTTTCTGCTCACTCTTGTCGTAACCCAACAGAGTTGTGGCTGAGGTAATTAGATCGTCCTCGCTGTAGCCCAGCTTACGGAGTGTCCGTAGGGAAAGAAGGTTAAATCCAGAGCCATTTTATATAAGGACTTTCCAGATCACAATATCAATTAGTGTGCTAGACACATATAGCGGTCTGATGTGTCCTTTCATGATGGTGTCTTCATCCTGATTGGTGAAGGAAATCACCGCATTACATTCAGCCAGGCCAGTCTCTGTCCGGTAAATATCGGTGGAAGCTACCGTGGCTTGAAACTCTTAAGGGCTGATCAAAGCTTCAAAAAGCGCCTCCCTAAGGTTGGATGACAAACCCAGGGCATCTGGGATTGACAACTTGGCTGGTATTGACATCAGCTGCTTAAGGATGTCGTATTTTTTTCTCCAGCGGTCGATGCTTCTCCGTTGGCGGGAGAGCCCTAGCAGGTGCTTTGGGAGCTGAATCATTTTACAAGGAGGGATCGGTCGTGGGGAAGGATGTCGATGGTGTTCTTGCATTTTGAGGACTTGGTCTGGCCGTTATGTTTGTGCTCACTAGGCGACCAGATACTTGCTCCTCCTCTGGTGGGTATTGTAGAACAACAGGGCTAGGGTGGCTGCTTGTGTAAGTGGAGGGGCATTCCCTCTCCTGTTGAGTCTGTTGAAGGGCTCTCCCACGGGTTTCCACAATATTGACGGTCTGGGTCAGGGTCCAACCGTAGGGTTGGTTTCGGCCACGGCTGCGCCTCCCCTGGTATCCTCAACCTCCGCGGTTCCTCCTTCTGGTTCCTCGTGTTGGGAACTTGGGTTCGCAATCATACCCTTCGTCTGGGAATGATTCCATGAGATGGATGACGTTGATAGAACAAAAAATTTTCTCTTCATCCTCTGACAGGTCAACCTGGTCAGTTGTCCCTGATGGTGTCATTTGGTGGGTCGGTGCCCGTGGTTCCAAATTCAAGGGCATAAAGTCTTCTAGGGTCGGGAATAACTTTGAACCCATCGTGGACTGCTCCTCTTGTGATTGTTTCTTCCTTCGACTCTATCTGGATGACCGAATTGAGGAGGGATGTGAGGCCGATGTTGTGGGCTCTGCGGCTCTAGGGGCTATTGGTGGCAACACTAGCTGCTGTAGTTGAGCTCGGAGTATTCCCTGGTCTCAGTTGATAGTCTTCCGAGTCATCCAGTTGTCAAATTTCTGCCCCTGCTTGCTAGTGACTTTCTACCACCCCTCCTCTTTGTCGGAGTTGGTGGTAGAGATACATGCCACATGTGCTAGGCATGGTCCCAGCTCGACTTGTCTAGAATCTACCATCCTCTGCAGGAGGTCTTTGAAGATGAAGAAATCTCGGATACTGTGCCCCAACATCCGATGGTAGGGGCAGTAATTTGGCCTATCATCACGGCTAACTTCTTTAAGTTTCCTTGGCTCTGAGTGGCGGATCAAGTTACAGTTCATGGTGGTAATGAAGTAGCCACAGACTTGATCATCTCAGAATGAGTATACTGTTTGTTTTCGTTCCTCAAACTGGTTCTGCTTCGGTCCTCTCTAATCGTCCCATTTAGGCGTGGGTGGCCACTGATATGCAGGGGGGGCCCTTGAAGATTTGGTGGAGGCCTGAGCGGTGGAGCGGGCATAGGGGCCAGCTTGAGTGTGACATCGGATGCTTAAGCTCTAGGGGATCTTTTCGCAAGAGCTTGCGAGGCTATTTAGGACTTTTAATTAGTCCGCTACAGGGAGTCCTCAATTCATTGGGCAATGACCGAGAGATGGAGGAAGACAATGGTGCGCTCCACCGGTATGATCAGTGTTCACAGCTCATCTCTAAGATTATCGATGCATATGGCTAGCATCTCATCTTGAGGCATTGGACTGTTCAGAGAATAGGTCAGACCTTTCTATCTGGAGATGAAATTTGAGACCCTCTCGTTCTCCCTCTTCTTGCTATTCATGAGATCACTGACCTTTGTTTTAGGCAGCGTTGAGCTGAAATGGAACAGGAACTGCTACCGGAGGTCCTCCCAGCTCTTTATCGACTGGGCTGACAGACTCGTGTACTAGAAGAAGGCGGATCCTTGTAAGGTTCGTACGAAGCATCTGAGTTTCAATGCTTCTTGTTGTTCTGGAGTCCCCATCATAGGGTCGCAATAGGATGCGTAGTGCATCAAATGCTATTTCGGATCGCCTGATCCATTGAATATGGGGAATAAAGGGCTCCCAAAATTGGGTGGAGGTGGTGTGTTGGTAACCCAATCTGGGTAGGGATTCCGCTCCAGCTGTATCGGAGCGCGTCGTCCTTCCATCCCTTCCAATCGAGCTGTTAGTGCCTCGATGGTGTTGGCGAGTCCCTGGTTTACATCTTGTTGGGCCCGGTCCTGGAAAGGCATAGCCCTAGGCATTGCCTGAGGATCCGGATTGGCCGGCACCAAGGGTGCATATTCCGTTCGGGGTACCCTTGGAGGGTTCAGGCATACTTGATTTAGTTGCCTCCTAAGGGGAGGGAAATCCTGGTATTCATCATCCACATTTAGGTAGCTGGACAAACCAGGTGCCTCATTGGGCAAGAGCCCTGATCGTGCTTTGTTTTCTAGGTCAACCCTTAGCCTTTGAGGTGCACTTGTTGGGAGTGCATGACGTGGATCTTCTTCGGACTCACTTTCAATAAGGCAGATCCTCGGGAGCAGCTCGGTGTTAAGCCACCTTAATTCTTTCATATCTTCTTCTTGTCGAGCGAACCTCTCTTCCAGCGTGAGTGGCTCGTTTTTGTCGAGAGAGGGGGACGACTTAAGGGTAACCGTTCCTTTATTCTTATCCTTTTTGGAAGCTCATAGGGTAAGCGGAGGGAGGTTAGCTGAAGGGGCGTCCATATTTATGGTGGCCCTCTGGTTCCAGGTGTGCACACCTGGGGGTTTTTTGTGAGTCACAGCCTGACTGGAACTGTCGTCTCCCGATCCATCTGGATCTCCATTTTCCCCAGTGTCACCCGTGGGGTTGGCCACTATGGCATTGATGAACGCATATTTCGGGGTGAAGGGGACGTCATCTTCCAAATAAGAAGAGGATCTCTCGTGTCTTCGGCTGGCCTTCCCTTTCATGACCTGGGATTTCCTTCAGACTTATTGATGAAGGGTGACGTGGAGAGTTCTCTGATGCGACCTTACGACACGCCTTACTCTCAGAGGGGATGATGATTCAAATGACGGGATAGGACATGAACCTCCTGTTATGAATGTCCTCCCTAGATGAGTGAATACCGACTCTCTTGGGGGGAGGTTGTTATTGAGGGGGTAATAATTCCCCCAGCCCTGAGGGATGGGGTTGGCCCCGTTCCTTGGTCATTGAGTCTCTTCTCGATTTTATTGGTCTTACGATGGAATTTGTTGTTAAAAATGACCCCTTCCCTATAGGCTGGGGTTGAACCTGGATGGAAGCAGTGGCTACTACTATTGCGACCTGCCTGATCTCACGTGCCTCCATCCTGGGGTGAACCAGATTTGGTGCCGAATTCACCTGTAGATCAGTCCCTTCTGGGGAGGCAGGCAAAGATCACTGATTGGCCTCTCTTAGGTGAGAGGCCTGCTGTATTCTCTCGGTGGCCTGATTCAAGAGTTTTTGAATGGATTTTTCCCGTTGGGCCTGACACTTATGGGAATTACTCAAGGCCTGACTCTGTTGTGTGTGTTGCCTTTCCTAAATAGGGGGTCCACTTGATTGCTGTCTCGATGTGACGATGTTGCAAGATACCATGCCAAACGGGTTTTTCTGCATGGGGGGCAGAGTGAAATGTAGAGCTCCATGTTCCCCCCATCCCCTGATATGGACTCCCGTTAGAGCGTCACCGATGAGGTGGTGTAGCTCGTGCAGTGCACGAAGGCAAGCTGCCTCCATATTCTCTTTTCACCTCTCAGAGCATTGTTGTCGCGTCGAGGAAAGGGACTCCAGGTGGATGTGATGCAGGAGGTCCCATATCATCTTGACATGGTCTACATACCCGTCATAGTACAGGAAGCTCGATTTCAGCTGGCGGACGCCGTACATGCATTCTTCCGACAACACCCTAGGTATGTCGTACTGAGAGGTGGCTGTGGACCAAAACATAACTGGTATATCATTGTTGGCCAGTCGTTTCCTCAGGTGCAGCACATCGGCATACTCCTCCACCAGTGGTTCCTCTACCTGGTCAGCCCAACTAAGGCGCTCACTGTAGTCAGAGGAAGTGGGACCGGCAGGTATCGAATTGTGTTGTGGGTGATTCTGAGGTGGTTCAGAAGATGAACGCGGCCCTGGAACGACTCCTGATCGAAGAAGGGCATCGCTAACGACAAGCTAGGAATCTGAACTTCTCAATCCCATCCTTCTGAGTGCCTCGGCATACGAGGGCCTTTCGGTGCTTGACTTGGCAGGAGGAGGACCTTCCTGTCGAAATAATATGTCATCGCTGGGAGGACCTCTGCAATGGTAGTCGTAATGGAAAGGACTACCATTACTGCTTGATGCTTTACTGCATAGAGGACTTTTGCAGTGCACACCCTTGGAAGGACCTCCTAGGCGTGTCATAGTAAGGGGAGGAACTTCTGGCTGCATAGCATCATTATAGGGAGGGCCTTAGCAACAACTGCCATCATGGTGAGGATGACCATCATGGCTTGACGTTTGACGCGCATACTGGGGAGGACCTTCAGGACACACCACAACAAGGGGTGTACCTTCTTGTTGCTCAGGGCCAATGCGAGGAGGACCTTCGCAATGGCGGTCATGGTGGTGAGGACTACCATCCCAGCTGCGACAATGGTGAGGACTACCATTACTTCTGCCGTAGGGAGAATATCTGCAAGATACATCCTAGGGAGGGCCTCCAGAATGTTCCGCAACGAGAGGAGGTCCTTCTTGTTGCTTGACCTCTCTACAGGGAGGACCTCCATTATCAGGGTGGCAAGGACTACCACCATTATTTGATGCCCATCTACGTGGAGTTATTTTGCAGCGTAACCACTGTGGAGGACCTTCAGGGCAGGCTACGAAAAGGGGAGGAACTTCTTGTCATGATGAGACATCGCTACGGTGAGGGCCTCCGTAGTTGCGACTATGATAGCGAGGAATACCATCACAATCTATGGTCCCACTGTATGGAGAGTGATTGTAGTGTATACCTCAGGGAGGACCTTCAGGGTGGACTGCAGCAAGTGGAGGACCTTCCTGCTGATCGATCTTCTAGTCACGTGTAGGGTTTCCGTGACTCGAATCAAGAGAGAAGCTCTAATGGCCGATCATTATATTCCCGCGGGGGAAGCCCCCACAAGTGCTCTGGGGAGGACCTTCAGAGCTGTTGCTAGCACCATTGCGGGGAGGACCTTCTCAACTGCTACTGCTGCTCCCATAATATCGAAATTGGAGGGTAGGATTTTGAGTCTTTAACGTGTGCTTAGCGGTGTTGGGAACCCTAGCTTCCAGAAGAGTGGATTCCTAAACCCAATCTTTATTTTCTGGCTACCTTCGGCGCGTTCGGGGCGCTCTTTTACAGGAAGTGGGGACCGTCTGCTGTTGAAAACGGCCTTCACCTCCTTTGGGTCCCTATCTAATTGGGTCCTGTGATGTTTCTAGGATACGCCGACGAACATCCTGGCTTTTAGCAGGGATATATGCCTACTCTGGAGCATCCACCGTGATGGACGGGTGTCCCCCAGTTGGAACGAGTGAAGCTGCTCGATCTGGTTGCCGTTGTGTCGCGGAATATTTCCAGTGACCCTCCTGGGTAGAATTAGGGATGCCGATCTGCTCCGAGGTGACTCTCTAGTCTCTTAAATGAGTAGCCTCAACTGGGGAGATGGGCACACGGGCTCGAGTCCTCTCTTTTGCCGCCGATGCAATTACATTCTGGCAAGTTTGCAAGATATGTTCTGGGATTGATACCTGCTCCTCCATCATTTCCAGGATATGTACAGAGGAATCATTGGATGGAATGGGTATGAAGGCCCATTCCGGTGTTGGAGTAGGAATATCCTGCTCCAGTCCTCTAGCGGTCAGTGGGTACTGACAATTCTCATGTGTCGGGACAGGTGAACAAATCTGCCCCTATACAGGGATACGCCGGTTTATCTCTCTATTTTCCACCACATCGGGGTGGCGGACTTTTCTTGCACCCGTAGGGAGATGACACTGCATATATTTATTTCCCACCATATCGAGTCGGTGGCCTTTGTTAGCGGGGAGACGTGCCCGCCTATGATTTGCCGCCACATCTAGATGATGGGCTTTGTCGATTGCCACCATGTCAAGTTGACAGGAATCAATAGAAACTGATAGGAGCTGGTCCTGCAGGTGCTGGGTCGCCACCACGTCAAGCTGGGGGGCTTCACAACCCTGGGCAGGGAGAGGTGACTATCGAGTTAGTGCCATCCAGCGTGAGTGACGGGCTTGACGGAGCTCGACAGGGATGCGTGTCGGCTCATATGATGCTGCCATGTCAAGATGGCGGGCTTGGGAGGATCAAATAGGTGTATGTGCCTGTTTGTCATACGTCTCTGTGGTTGGGCAGAAGATCTCCTCCTTAGGGACCAGGTTGATGACCAATCCCCAATTGTACATCTGCCACCCTCATCAGGTGGTCCGAGGGGCCGGAGCTGGGGGAGCGTGGGCCTGAATTCTCGGGCAGACATCCTCCTCGGCGCGAGGATGTTGAGTCGCGGTGTGACCGTGATGACGCCTTCTGGCAGGGGCCTTAGAGCAGAACCCCTGTTCGACAGGGATGAAGTACTCAACGCCGACCTCATCCACCTCCCTATGATAAGGGAGGTACGCATTGTCCCGTTCCAGGGATAGGATCCCGAAACGGTTGGAGACAGCGACAAGGGCTGTCTGGATCTGCCTTTGCAGCCACTACTGGGCAGGTGACTGGAAAATCTTAACGGATTAGAGGGCGTTCCTGGATGCCTCCACCATTGTGAGAGTACCATTCATGTGGTACTCTCAGATTAGCGCATCCGAAACCCACCATTGAAGACGTTGGGTGGGTGATGGGTCCTCCGTTGTTGAGGATTTCCCATCCCTGCGTTGTTGGAAATGCGCACTTGTGAGTTACTTTGCGATGCCATTGGATCGAAGGGATTTCTGAAAGTAGTGCCTGAAAAATATTTTAGTACATACAAGAAGAAAACCTATCAAAGTAGCATCTCATAATCCCATGCATAATTAATGACCTTGCTTGGCCCTCCTTTAGAGCATAAGGGGGAACTGGGTGAGATTAGGTCAAGTCCATCATGTTTGTTTAAAGATTCAAGTTGGGTTCACCATTTTTTGTTTCGTTTTGGTTTTGGCTTTCGGCCTCGAAACGCTCAAGGGCTCCGTATCCAAATATTGATGGGTCTGATTTCCAAAGGTAGGTGTTCTCCAGATGGTCCGACCAGTGACTCTTAAGAACTCACATTGGCCGAGAGGATGGGAAGTCGGGCTCATCTCACCCTTTTTGAGGGGGAATTATTTCCTGTTCCATGAATCTCTTATATATTTAAGACATATTCATATGTTTGCAAATCATTGGTTAGTACCTAAACATAGTATCTATAGATTTAACCTTAGTGGGAAATGGTCAACTGGACGCAGGGGTTCAAAATCATTTATGCCCGAGTTTTAACATCCCTTGTTGGATTAATGACCCCGAAGAGTCGGAACTCACTTGAGGCGGAATTAGGAGTGGCGCGGTAAACCATCGTGAAGAATATTTAGATCGACCGGTTGTTGGGCTTGAACCTCATGGAGGCTTTCTATGTACCCTGTCTAGGAGACAGGGATCAAAGTCCGTGTAGTTCGCATTGGTGTCGGGGAACTGACGTGAAGAGAGACCGGGTGGTCCGATGGGTGGTGGGATTGAACCTCATGAGGGCTTCCTACGTACCCTGTATAGGAGGAAAGGATCAAAGTACATGTAGTTTTCATACACAGTATAACGTCATACTGGACGAGGGTGGAACTTGATGTGAAGAAACAACCGAGTGGTGGTCTTAAACCTCGTGGAGGCTTCTTACGTACCATGCTTTGGCATGGATCAAAGTCCCCATAGTTTTCTTTGGCTTGGGGCTTACGCTCTGGGGCAGCCTGGAATGATGGATTGGGGCTTACACTCTGAGGAGGCCCATGGTGATGGATTGGGGATTACACTCTGAGAAGGACCATAGGAGGATGTCATGGTCGATGCTTACTCTAATCCCACATGAGTCCTGCTCGGTGTGAGAAACAAGAGGCAAGAGGGACCAGAGGATCATTTCGTGAAAGGTGCGTTCGAGAGAAGTGGAGTGGGGATTATGCTTGAGGGTAGCTCAGGGTGATGAATTGGGTCTTACACTCTGAGGAGGTCTAGAAGGGCGGGGCTTACTCCGAGATGGACGCCCGGGGTGACAAAGCCCAGCAGGAGAGGGAAAGGGGGTGCTCCAGTTCCTATATCCTCTCTTGAGGTGCATGAGGGCTTCCTTCTTATGGCTATTTTACCATCTCTAAGGAACCCTCAACAAGTGGAGGGGCAGAAAGGGGATTTCCGAGCTCAGGCTCTACATTACAGTGGGAATGTAAACCCAAAAATGCTTCGGGAATCTGCTCAAGGGTTGGGGCAACCCCTTTTCCCCTGTTTACCATGGGAATGTAAACACAAAATGGCACGCTGATGTGCCTGAATGATACACCATGCGGATCTGGTGGCCTTGTTGGAGGCCTTGGCTCGGGGCCGATGAATAGGCCAATGAGAGAGTCATGGAGGACTTGGATGGATCTGAATAATTTTACCTGGCTCGAGAAATGAGAACACCAAAGTATTTGGCGATCCACTAAGAGGTATGGGTGGCGGCGCCCTTCACGTGGGGACGTTTCATGTGGCTGGAGAAGCCGTCCGCGAACTAGGGTGGTCTACGGACTGATTGGAGTCCCGCGAACGGGGGTGGTTTGTAGCTTCAGGTTCAATCCGTGAACTAGGGTGGTTTAAGGAGGGTTCCAAGCAGGCATCGACGGCCAAGGGCGGCACCGGTCGGAGGCTCGTCGGTAGGGGATTCGCCCGCGTAGGAGAGTGCTACCCGGTGCGACAAATGGTAAAAAAGGCATAAACTCCCTGGTCTGTAGGGAAGTCATCCGCGGAGGGGGTATGGTTGGTGGTTCTACTTTTTTTGTTATTTTAGGTTCGCGGTTTACCAAATTATTATGATTTTTCCAATTCCTTGTTAATTCATATACCTGCTAGGGTTCGTGGATGGGATTTTCTCTATTTTCGAAATCTGAAGCCTTCCTTCAACCGATCTCGTTTTGAATCTCCAATTCCTCTGAATCCGATTCTAGTTCTCCGATTCCCTTTTTATTTCCCCCTTGGTCTCCTTTTATAGAGTGGGGAAAGGGATCTATCTGTGGCCACACGACACCTTTTTGCGGAGGCCCATAACCAAATACCCAGTTTACATCCGACTTGGTCAATCCGCGATTCTCGGTGGGTAATGAACGCTCCCCCCCCTCTGTGAGGCGAACTCATGGAGTGCTCCGCAGCTACGGAGGGTTCCGCCTCTATTCCGCGAATGACAGCGGGTGCGGCTTGAACCGGTCGATGCGGTACGCGATTGGGGTGATTCCTGATGGTGAACCGGACTGGCGCCCATCCTGCCTCGCGACTATGGAGGATCTCCACCTTCATTTTGCGAATGAAAATGGTTCGTGGAGGTGGTGCCTTGCAGGGCCTGGCCACATTGCGCTTCCATGGGACTGGTTCGTAGATCGGTCCTATTTGTCTCCATTCTTTGATTATTTTCCCCAATTCTTTGGGGGATTTGGGTAGAATTTCCATTGCGTTTTTTTCAGGACCCTACAATGAGATTAAATCATAGTAAACAAAAATTAAACCTAAGGTAATGGATTTCCATCTCAATTTCAATTCACCAAGTCATATAGTAATGTTATAAACCTAAATTATTTTATAATATCTAAATAATTTTCATTTTAAAGGTAATATTATTTACAAAAAAAAATTTATTGGGTTTTTATGTTATGATTTTAAATATTTCAACAAAGGGTATTTAAATTAAGTGTTACCAAGGGGTAAATTATTTTATATATCAATTAATTTAAATTTGGTTATATTAATTATTTTTGTCATTAATATTCAAATATTATTTGTGTAAATAAAAATTTCTATTTATATATGTATTTAAACTTTTTTCGTTGTATTTACAGTTCATATACTTAATCCTTTCATTTTATAATTCACACTTCAACGTTATGATCACTTAAGGGTTTATTTTATAATCCAATTCTTATCAATATTATTTATTGTAAAATTTCCATTAAAATAATTTAAATGATCATTTTTTGTTATATAATTTCAATTACATATACTCCATATATTTTATTTGGTAATAGTACCATTTTCCCATTATTTGTTACTGAAATGTTTTAGAAATTTTCATTATAAAAACCTAACTTCATTTCTCACTTTGTTAAGAACTTATTTTCTTCAAAAACCATGTTTTCTAAAAATATTTTAAAAAATATTGTTAACCTTTTAAAAATGATTTATTAAAGAAATTAATTCCCATTATTCATATTAAAATTTTTTTTGAGTAGAATATTATTTTTTTGTGACTAAGGCACTTCTCTATCCATTAAAAAATTCAAATTAGATGTTCTTTTAACCTTATACCACATGTATGAAATTACATATTGTTATTTCTTTGAAGGGACCAATAGAAGATCATAATGAAAATTTTAAATATTTTTTTAAATGTTATTTTCAATGAAAAGTATTTTTAAAATGAAAAATAAATTTTATAGATTTTCTTGAAAGATATTTTTTTGTTTCATTTACAAAAAAACCATTATTTTTGGTCTAATTGGTATATGTTATATTGATTCCATAATTATTCTTCCTCTCAATTGATTATGATTATTATTAAGAAGTATAGTGTTGAAACTCAATTCCATACACCATTGTTTTGTATCCATTAACATCCCTTTGAGTTATTCACTTTCCAATGATCATTGAACATTAAATTTCCCATAAATATCCACATTATTTATCATGGATATGATTATTTCCTAAACCATATACCATTTTTAAATATCATGTATACTTTGATAGTTATTTTATTATTTAGGGAAATATTAATAAATATTTATTCTGTACTCAATATAGATAATTGAGAAGGAAAGTTATATATGTATTTAATTGATTATTTAATATATGAAGAATGATTTGTACTCGTATGACATGAGTTGGGGAAATTTAAAAGTTTTCCCGACAATGAATTGATAGTCTCATGTAATGAATTAGTTGGATGGCCTTAACCAAAAGGGTTTATATCAATCAATTTTAAACCATCATGTGAGTGGTATTGACAGTAATGTTTCCATGTACATGGGAAACATGCAGACCAATATTTAACCATTTTCTTCATTCAGATTCAACTTTTATTAACCATGATATTTTCACTATGATGAATTCTAAGGATGTATTTCATTGATAGTTTTCTAATTAAATTGAATGGTTTTATATTATTTACCATTCTATATTGATTATACCTTATCAAATTATAAAAATTGAAGTTTTTTATCAATCATTTATGGTGACATATTGATTATTCCTTATCCTTTGATTAAAATAGAAAGTGTATTCTGTTATTTACAATTATATATTAATTATTCTTTACCTGTTTATTTAAATAAAATATTCTTTGTTATTTAACATTACATACTTATTATTTATTATTTATTCTTGATAGGTTCAATTTCACTTATCCCTTATTAATAATTTTAACTCTACTTTATTCTGTTTCCATTCCCTAATAATCCATGAAATTTACTATGCCTGATATGCAGGAATATTCTACTTGTAACTATGTGATTTTTTTAAAATATAATAATCATTTTTTGTATTCAATTATAATATAATAAAAGTGTATCTATATAGTATAATAATACAAATAAACTATTCAGTCCTTTGGGAAGTGATTTCCCTATATCTTATTCTAATGCACTGGAAGTGGGCATCATTTATGTACTGCTAGGTTTAGGGTCTCTCAAACCCATATGGAAGATGTAAAAATTTATTTAAAACATTTAAAGTAATATATCTAGAATAAAATTTCCCTAAAAAAAATTGAATCATAGGTAAGAAAACCTGATAATCATAATGTGATTATATATAAAGGAAAATGGAGGATCCCATCATAGATGAACATATGGAGTTAATTTCAATTACACAAAACACTTTATTTAAAAAATGAGTCAAGGGGAAATGAAATTTTGGGGGGACATATAAAACCCCATGAATATCCAATTAAATGTAATAGGTAATTAAAAAGGAATAAAAATTGCATAGATGATTTATCTTTACAAAAAAGATGATTTGAATAAAATATTTTAAATTGAAACCCTTATAATTTGAATAAATTTTTTTATCTGCACGCATTTGGACTTTGGTATCTTTTGAATTGAATATATACAAAGAAATTAAAAGATATGGGCCTTTTAAACGAATTAATATGGTCAAATATATTCATTAGGAAGTAATCGAACCATATTTATGTTATCATATTTCATAATAAGAAATATGTCTTATGAAATTAAACATGGGAGAATTAATGCCTTACCTGAATTATTGTTTATTCGAAATGATTTCTAGGATATTTTTTTTTAAAAATAATCTTTCATAATAACTTATATATAAAATATTTTAATATCTACTTTTTTTTATAATTTTCATTTATTATCATTCTGTATATGTACAATAATTATTTTTTAAATATTTACCCTCATCGTGTGTTTATAGTTTGTACTGTTTGTACTAGTCTTATAGGATAAGTGTTGGTATAAATTTGTATTCATAATTTTGACATTCAAAGATCATTAAATATACTGTAAATGAGTATTTATTCTTTTTTTTTTTGTTTTTTAATTTTATTTTAGGAGTGTTTCAATATTTATCCTTGAATATGAAATTTATAACAATGACATTTCTATGAATTTCTTGACCAAAGAAAGGCATTTGACTAATTATTGAGATTAATATTTATATATATTTTCCTTACAAAAACCAAATAATTGTTCAAAATTTATATCCTACTATAAAATTAATTATGTTTTCATTGTTATCTATGATATAATTCCAAATAATTGTTCAAGTAGGTCATCTAAAATTCCCAAAGAAAAACATACAATTATTATAAGATGATTATGATATGATTTAGGTGAAATAGTAATAGACATTGAATAATGATATAATTTACTGATTATTATTATTATATATTCGAATTAAAAATAATGTGGAGAATATGTAATGAATATAAAATAAATATATAATATGAATAAATTGTTTTCCATTCTTTTTTCACATGTTTAAGACAATTAATTTTAAAAAGCAGTTAATCATCTATATCCTTAATATGTTATTCAATTATGTTTACTGTATCCTTATTCTTATAATTATTATCACATATATCATTTAAATCCATACATATAACCTACCATGAATGGATATAATGATAAAGGGAATACATCTATCAATGGAGGTGGTAATCTACTTGCAGTCACGAATGGTGAATTTTTTTCATAGAGTGGGAGAGGTGAGTATTATGAGTTAACATTTAAGAATATTGATTAAATTATAAATTAAAAAATTATTCATTATATTCTCCTCTTAACTTTCCCTTATAGGAGGTGTCAAAAAATGAATATGTTACATCAGAGAGGTGGTAGTCCTCAAATAGACACAATTCACATTTTTGTTTTTGTTTTTATTAACGAAAAATTAATGGGTAGAAATTGATTGTAACATCATTTAAATGACATGTAAATATACAACTCATACTAACGTTACCATTTTAATTTTTTATGTAATTTTAGGAAGAATAAGTGAACATACAAAAATATAAGGAAGGAGATAAGGGATAGAAATTTAAACATGAATTATTTAATTATATCTTTTAAGAAGGTGGATAAACCTATTATATATACTATTTTGAGAATAAAAATAATATTTAAGGGGTATTGTAGTTTTTAGTAGAGGTTTGGGTATATTTTATTCTGAAATTTAATTTTTTAGAGTGAGGGGAATTAAAGAGACGATATCACCATCTATAAGTAAAAATGTGTACTTTTTTTAAATACTAGAAAAACTTTAATAATGGGATGTCACTCTAAAATATAGTACTGAAAAAATATAGATATAATATATGGGAGAAGATAAAATTTCAATGTCATCCTAAAATACCCATTCCAACAAAATATTTAAACATGATTTCAATTCTTTACCTAGAAGTATGTTTAAAGTTTTGAATCATTTACAATGGAAAATTGTTTTTACCCAAGGTTACTTCCATTTATAACGAAATGAAATTAATACATAATTTTTACCTTTTGATTAATATTTTTAAATAAATTTTATTTTATTAAATATCTAAAAGTTATAATAAATAAATTCAAAATATAAAATGTATTAGGTATTATTTCTTAAATGTAAATAATATTCTAAAATGTGAAATATGGGTTTGTAAATTAAAACCTAAAATTAAAAAAATTATGAATTCACTTATAATATATATATTATCTTAAAAAAATGTTTCATAAAATTCTAACTAATACTTATATATTAATAAATTTAAAAGAATAATTTTATTTGAAAAAAGGATATTTTTACCTTTTCAACAAAAAAATAAATCTTTTTAGAAAAATCATAAAAAGTTATCTTAAGTTAATATATTTTTGGTATGTTCAAAAACTAATTTTATGTTTTCAAATTAAAAATTTAAAATTTATAAATTTAGCACTAAATTAAAATCATAAAATATTTTTAAAAAATATGTTATATTGGAAAAAATTATTTAAAATATTAACTATACATCTAAAATTATTTTTAGTCATAAGTACTTGAAACATGAAAAATGTAAATTTTATAAAATAAATTTTTATCATAAAAATTATTTTATTAACTTATTATTCATACTTATAGAAAGTATATTTAAAGGTAAATTTATTTAATAACTTGGTTATAACTATTTTTAACAGAATATTTAATGACTACCATACCTTGGTCAATATATAATTTAATTGAATGAGTTTCTTTAAAATATGGTATTGTGTTCCATCTGAATCAAACTATTAGAATATATTTATTTATGGAAAATACATATTGAAATGTCAAGTCTTTATATTCTCCCACATAAAAAAAATTTCAACCTAAAATTTTTAATTGTTGCTTAATTAAAATTAATGGGCTTGTATGACTCTATATTTAATTAATGATGCGGTTTAATCCTCACTATCATTTTTTAAAAAAGTTAACTCATATGATCCTTAATAATAATAATGCAACTAATGTTGTGTTTTTCTTTAAACATTTTTTCTAAATACCCCAATTCAATGTGAGTATTTTTTAAATGGATTTTATAGATATCCTTGTATAAATAAGAGATCATGGGTTGAAGTTTAGATGTAATTTTACAATTTTGAAATTTCATATTTCCAAAAGAGATAATCCAAGATAAATAAATTGTCAAATTTTATAAATGCATCAATAATTTTATTTTGTATATAACACATTGCTTTAAAAATAATAGAAGAGTTGTATACTTGGGAACAAGAATATTTTATGTATAATTATATACATATCCACTAAGGTGGTGATTTAATTTCCTTAGAAACCAATCTAGGTATAAATAAGTGGGTTAAAAAGGTAAAAATATATAAATTACATTTCCTTATTGGGTGGTTGATGTTACTCACTAAATATTATCTTTAGAACTAACATCCATGGTTGTGTTTTAATTGGAATTCCCTTATCTAGGATATTTCTAGTTCCTATCATCCTTGATAGCCATTAGATTAAGAAATTTATGTGGACGATATCCGTATTACCCATATTTATTTTAGCAAACTGTCAGTGGTAAATTATGATGAACTCAATTTCAAATGACCGCTTCCATTGAGATCTACACTTTTCATTTGAAATTAGTTTATCTATGTTATCTTTTTTGAAATAAAAAATACCCCAATTCATTTAATTCATTCCAATTATTGATTTTTAGAACATATTTTATATGAAATAATATGAAAATTATTTCCTTGATAATAATCATAACATAAACTTACATGAGAATCTATGTTTCACTTCAGTAGTGTAATTCGATGGGCTACTAAGTTTATATTGTTAACCATAATTTTGGATAACAATTTTATAATAATCCCAATATTTATCAATGAAGCTCTTATCATGTAATGTTTTTAGAAAAGATCTGCATTGTCGATGACATTTATTGTTAACTTGGTTCATTTTTTTAATTAAAAATTACAAACAAATAGTAAATCCTATGTGATATATAATTTAAACTATAAGAGAATTATTGAAAAAAATTTCATGAGAAACTCCTCTTCTAGATATCATACTTTTTTAAATCATTAAAACATCTTAATTTACTACCAAAATCAATTTTTCCTCAATCTAAGTTTCATTAGGATGAGTTCTGTCATACTTATTATCTTTTTTCATTAATGTAATAAATCCTTCATAATGGATTTTATATAAAGTATTGTTAACAAAATAATATCCCATGAATGTGTCAGACCAGGTGTATAGTTAGGACTCTTTATAATGCACCCAATTAATTTTGAGATTATATCCAATAATACTTTTTTGTGTTATTACCCACACATATATAAGTTCCAAATCCTACAAACAGTTATACTATCTAGAAAGAGATGATATTTATTGTAAAAATACCCCAAATCAACATTACCAAAATTTAATGAGGTTATCCAATATCTAGGACTATCCCATTGACTTATCCCTTGTATTTTAATGAATTTTATCATATCATAATACTCAAAATAAAACCCCAACCAACCTAAAGTGGTATCTATAACTTTGAAAATAATTTCAAACTTAACATATCATCCTTTGAAGACATTTCTTACCACCAATTTATCATAAAAAAGTAACATACTAATCCCCAAAGTTATCTAAAACCTACTATGATACAAACTTTAATTGGGGAAAGGTATGACCATTTAATTCACAAAAGATAATGTAAATAGTCAATTATAATACATTCCCAATAACTTTTGGGTTTTTATTTTTAGATATATATGAAAAAATAAAAAAAAACCATGTTATTTGTTTCAAAATAAAATCTTCCCATTATATATGAAAATAATTAATCCATAATGAGTGTAAAAAATCTACCAAAAAATCCCCAAATGTAAAAATTACTACAAATTATATAATTTTACTATATTCAAAACTTATGGAAATGGAAACATAAGAATGCTGTGAGCTCAAATACATAGTAAGTTTAAATATACGCATTAAAATAATAATATCATAACTGAATAGAGGAAAATAATATGGGTATATTTATGATATATAAAAAACCTAATCCAAAAAAATGTACCATAAATCATGAAATAAGGCTTGTAAAAATATAATAAATGAATCAAAAGTTTTTGGAAAAAAATTCAGTAATCATGATCTATGATATAATAAAATATTAAAGTGAAAAAGAATAAAACTATAAAAAATGTTTAAAAAATGCAATAAACATTAGTATATGGAATCATTACAATAATGAGATTTACCATAGTGACCATGATAATTATTGAATAAAATATACTCGTGATTACATATATCACGAGATATAAACTTTTAAATAAGGAATTAGTGGGTGATATAGGACCCCAACCATTATTGATCAATAGTTTAGAGTACTACAAAGAAATCACCAACTTATCTCATGATAGAGAATACATGGAATAAATACGGTTTTATAAATAATTCAAATGAATAGCATTCATGTTTTATATAGTAAATATCTAGTAGAAATAAAATGGGTTTGGCTCCAAGCATCATAAAAAACAAAAATGAGATACATAACATTTTCAAATGGATTCAAAAAAAGGCTATAATTAATAATTACATTAATAATAATGACATTATCAACTGATGGAAAATATTTTTTTTATTTAATTATAGTAGAAATCTATGAAAATAACACTAAATAAAAAAATAATAATAAATTATATACACCACATAGATAATGCGTATAAAATTATGAAAAAAAATTCTTTAATTAATTGGTGGATGTAATATAGGTGAAAAATGATAAATCAATGGAATAAAAAACAATATTATTCACTGAATAAGGCATTGGATGAAAGATTAATTTTATAAACCATCAGTGATTAGAAATGTAAAAGAAAGCAAGGTATAATTTCTAAAATTAAAAACAAAATTACATAATACATCCAATGAAAGAAGGTGGATGGTGAAATTTAAATAATTTCCTCTATCAATAATATGGTATTTCAACAGTAAATGAAATCTATGAAAAGCACTATGTTTTGGAGTTTTAGAAAAATCACATTAGAAATAATAAAAACTTTGATATGTTGAAATAATTATAAAAGAAATATTTTATAGTGCTAATAAGAAAATAATTTCCTTATAAACCCTACAAATTTATAAATAAAACATTATATAAAATGGAATGAAATTTTCACATGTAAATGTAAAAAAGATATGGTTTAAATTTATTGATGAAATTACCCATACGAAAAACATTAAAATTTATTTTAAACTTTTAAAATAATATCTTGTATAAGAAAATGAAATTTATAAAATATTGAATAAAATATAAGGATAATTTCAATAGAATAAAACCTATATGGTAATGGAAAATGGGAGGTTCTCATGTGAGAGGAAGAAATGAGATGAGTTTCACTTTCAAGAAACATATCAATAAACAAATTAGATAAGGGAAAATAAAAATTTTAGATATGTAAAACACCATGAATATGTAATAAAAGTGATGAGTTTTATTATAAATACAATAATATCCCTAGAGGTGTTTTCTATAGAAAACAATACTAACTAGAAAGATTTATTGGGAATTGAAACCCAAATTATTTGAGTACTATTTTGATAAAAAATCCTTTAAACTTTTGAATCATTTAAATAGAATTATACTTCAATAATGTTAATGATATAGGTATTCAAGCACTATTAATATGGAAATATTCATTCATTGATTATTAATTAGACCTTATTAAAGGATTCGTGTTTCATATTAATTAATATGTCTCATGAAACTAAATTTAAGATATAGAATGCCATAACTAAAATTCCATCTTGGTAACAATGAACTCAAACAACTAATATTTAAAAAAAATACAATTTTAATCACTTATTTCAGAACCATATTCATACCTAATTGTTTTTTTATAATTTTATTTTACAGTTTTTATATATATGAAGAATAATTAAAATTTAGATATTTTCCCATATCAGGTGTTAATAGTGTTGACCTTTTTTACTACTCCCTCATGAGTGGTGATGGTATTTGTTTGTCATAAAATTTTTATCATTATTAGATCATTAATGTTACTATAATTTATGATTTATAATTAATTTTAATGTTTCAATTTAATTTCATTAGTGTTTCCCTCTTTATCATTGAAGAAGAAATTGACAATAATCACACTTCAGTGATTTTATTAACCAATAAAAGGTGGTTTCCTAATTATTGAGTTATGTATTGATGTTTTGTTTATGAGAAAAAAAATAAATGTTTAAATATTAAAATAATATTATACAATTAATTTAAATTTCATTTTTTTCAATGATATTGTTTCAAACCATTGTTCAAGGAGGAAGTCAAAATAACCAAAACATGAGCATACCATGATCAGTAGATGATTATGAGTTGATTTCACATAAATATCTTTATAAAAGTATCATAGTGATGTCAATTAGTTATTATAAATTTTATTTATTAGAATATGATTATATGAAGATAATATGTTATCGATAGAAAACAATTATGTAGAATGAATAAACTGTTTCCCCTTTTCTATTGTCTTGTTTATGTCATTTAATTTTATAGAGAATATATATTATTCATAAAAATTATAGGTTATTCAATTTCTATTAAAAAACTATTCGTAAAATAAATACAATATTTTTCATTTAAAATCATTCATATATTCATCAATGAATGATGTTAATGGTAAAAGGAATGCATCGATCCATAGTAGTCGTAGTTCATAATCACACATGGATAATGATATGGTTTTCATACAACAAGTGATAATAGAAAAATACTTTTTCTATATTTAAAATATTATATAATTCATAAATAAAAGAATTATACATTTAATTCATTTTTAATTAGACATGATATGTTTTTAAGGAAAATAAACTCATTAATTTGTCAAGGATATAGTTCCACACAAGAACGATTCATGTTTTCATTTTTTTAATGGAAAAGTGAAGGGTGGTTAATGATTGTACCATAATTATTGCATAATTTAAGTTTAATGGTGATACCAAACTATTCATTTTAATATGCTATAATATAATTTTTGGAAGATGAATTGCAAATAAATTAATATAAAATAAGAAGGATCAATTATAAATTTATACCTCACTACATGAATAATCATATTTTAAAATGGTGTTAAGAAACCGAGGATGGGATTTTAAGAAGACGAGAACCTATTTAATGTGAATAGTAATTTTTGAGAGAGGGTTGGGAAGATTTTTGGATAAACATATGGGTTGTGTTTTAAGGAGAATTTATGAGAGTATATTCTATACTATATGTTAAAATGAATGAAATTTTATCAGAAATGCTCTAGCTTATTAATAATGTAAACTTACTATCAGGTAACTTAGATATAAAATTGTGAAATAATGGATAGGTTATGTGATAAGGTCAATATAGACCTTAATAACACATTCCCACATATGTTTTAATATTTTTTGAAATCATTACCATTATATTTTTCAAAATTTACCCAGGTAATGATTTTTTACTTATGTATAATTATCCTTTATTCTTAAATATAAAATAAAACTTATTAAATAATTTCTAAGAGTATATTTAAAAAATTTAAAAAAAATTATTGGATTCATTTTCAAAATGTGTTATAAGTTAATATTGAAATAAATGTTGTATAAGGTATGAAAAGAAAATTTTCTAAACCAGATTACTTATGTTTTAAATTTTCAAATATGAATTAATAATTTAAAACCAACATTTTTTTAATTTAGAATACATTATAGAATAAATATTTGGTCTTATAAAAATATTTTATTAATTTATAATTCCTATTTATATACTAATAATGTCATAATTTTCATGTTATTTGTAAATATGATATTTATTACTATTTACCTAAAAATAAAAAAATTTATTAAAAAATTAATCAAATGTTAATATTTTTATTATATGTTAAAAATGATTTTTTTTCAATTAACTCTCTAAAATTTTCTAAATTAACATTCAAATAATATTAAAATAAATTTTTATATAATGTTTTTATAATAATTTTTTGGAATATTTACTAATCTATAAAAATTAGTGCTAATATAAAATATATCTTATTTACAAAATATCCATTTAATAAAATTAATTTTATGTATAAAAAAGTTTTTATTTTTTGATTATCTACTCATATTGAAATAGTATTGGAAGGGAAATTGTTCATAGGATAGTAATAACGGTTTATACTGATATATTCAACAACTATTATACAATGGTATATATCAACAACAGTAAAATGAGTTACAATATTTTAGATTTTGGTATCTCATTTGAAACACACTATTAAAATAATATTTATTTTAGGGAAATATATAGTGAAATATCAAGACATTACATAAATGGTTAAATTATTGGGACAAAACAACCCCCATTTTCAATAATATTTACAATGTTATGACAATTAAAAATATTATTACCTTTTTAAAGAATAGTAATGAATTTATCTGTATAACAATATAAATATAGGAACACTTTGTGGGGTAATACTAAGAAATAGTCAGCTATTACCCAATAGTAAATGTTATAATAATGAATGAAGTTATTCATATAGGTCATGATGAAACTGATAATGGTATTCCCACTAAAATGTTAGATCTGGGGAAAGTTATATTTTTACTGTTTTCTATAAATTATTCTAGATCTCATTGACTGAATGGGTTCACTAACTTGTTTTTTCATGAATTTATTAACATTATGAATATTGATTTCATGATTACTATTTATATCTTTTTCATGAATAGAATTCTACCTAATGATATAAACACTTAGTTTCTTTTCTTCTAAGGAATGGTTGTTGATAATGATTCCCTTAATATATTCATGCATGTTTTACTAGGTAATAGTGTTTAAAAAATTATAAGAAATGTCCTAGACCATAAGATCCCTATGGTGTTTTGTAGAGTTTTTTAAAATGACCAGTGTGGTTTGATCCAAGGATCTATAATTCAATATTATGTGATCTTGGATTCTAATAACATAAAACTTGTTATAGAAAAAAGCAATAATTTTAGTATTACTATAGATTTGAATATTGGGGAATATTTTATCACTATAAATTGAGATTTTACATTTAATGTTCTCCATATATTTGATTTAAATGAAATTTCATTTTCTATTTGAAGATGTTTTTTGATTATATTAAAAACTCCACTCTTATAAAAAGTATCTAAAAAGATATTTATATATATAATGTGGTGTCACATTGGATCATCTATTATATACTGTAATCATTTTCATTTCTAATGATTACCTTAGTATATTCAATCATGATTTAGTTGAGCATGACTTATTTAGTCCCATCAAGGCTATGATAGGATTTAAAGACCCATCACATTTTATAACCTTGCCATTATAATCATATATATGAATTTCATTGGAAAAATAAAGCCCTAAAAAATATTGTAGATCAAAATTTATATATTTTTTGTCAATTTATAAGTTAGGCCAATTATATAATTTACATTGACCATAATTTTAATAATCCTAGGAAAAGATTCCTCAAGAGAAAAATGAATATCAACTAAGTAAATATTCCATTCATTTACACAGGTATGTCACTATTTTTTGGCACACGAAATAAATATTTATCTAAGGATATTTTTTTAATGATCAAGGATCAGCTAACTACTTAAAAAGATAACGATTTTCTTCTTATAGGTAAAATTTCCCATTCTAATTGCACTTTTATTCCTTATTCTATTAATTATTTAATTATGTAAGAATGTCCTCATAATTATATCATGATCATGAACATGATCATTAAAAAATTATTTTTTTGAAGGAATATATTTTAGAGGGAAATTTATAGAGTCCCATGGAGCATTATATGTAATCCAAAATGGGATGGTGGGATAGGATTCAAAAACATGAACCTATTTAAAGAAAACCTTGAATATCAAATCATTGATATAATTTTTACAAAAAATATATAAAGGTAATAATTTTCTTCAAAACATATTCTATATTATGATTTAATATTGTAAGAATTAATACATGTGTTTCTGTATTTGGCCATATCTCAAGAAGTTATTTACTATTATTATGAATCAATAAATGAGGATTTCATGTCTAAATTAAAACTTTTTGTTTTTAATGAAAATTAGCACTACCATCATTTTCATGCTGATATTCAAGAGGATATCCTATATCGACCTATTAGTACTAGGTCTGAAATTATATTTAATGTTGGAAAAATTCCAATTTAATATATAGAATTAATATATTGTTATAATTTAATCCCTAGAAAGGATACTATTATATTGGATCATATTTGTAATGTTACTTCACTAGTACTATGTATTATCAATTACATATGGATATTCATACTAAAATATCAAGTTGGATATATTAGTTACACAAACAACAATTTATTCCTTCTAGATATATTATAATTTAGAATGAATTTTATAATAAAAGTCCCACTCATTTTTTTGATTAATTCTAAGATTACTATATATTACATTTTTAGTTACTATAATAATGGTGTTGATTTTTTGGACAATATTTTCTGTAAATTATGTTTTGATAGAAAATTATTAAAATTTTCTATTAATTTATTTGAAATTAATGACTATAAGGTGATCATTATGTTGAGATTTTTTTAAACCCCTTATATTTTTTTGATAAAATTCTCTATAAATATATTTTATCTCTTTTATTTCTTGTGATATTCATAAAATTGAGTTTCAAAATACCGTGATATACAATTAAAATATTATTGAATGAAACTTAGTTCCTATTATTTGTATTGTGAGGTATGAATATTAAAAAATAAATTATTTACAACATATTTATTTGTATTTAAAAATATAATTCATAGGTTATTAATGAATTAGAAAAAAATAGAAAACATTTTAAAATAAAAGAGTTGTTTTATAGAAGAAACTATTTTATATGATTTTTTTATATATTAATAAATTAAATAGTCAATATTGTAAAATTATTTTAATGAAATTTTTATATTATATATTCAGTATTATTTTTTTAACATTTATCTAATATTTTTAGAAATGGGGTAAGAATAAATATAGTTTTATGTTAAAAAATGTATTAAAAAAATTATTTTCATCACCTTTTCTAAACATATTTTTAAATTAATTTCTAAAAGTTATAGAAATTGAATATGATAAAATGGATTCCATATATGTAATCAGGACTTCAAAATATTTAAAACTGTTCCCATTTATTTTTCAGAATTATGAATAGTTACCGTGCTAAAATTTATCCCCTCAGTAAAGGGTAAATTGAATTAATAAAGGATAAAAATTTGTAATAAGTCTATTATTTTTCATCCAAATTCATTTTGATGAATGTAATACTAAAACTATTAAATTTGGAATAAAATTTCATTGTTTGAGGGAAAAGTTTCATGGAAAATATCCTATATAATTTTTAAATCAATTTAAGTTACAAAACATCAGCATATTAGTTTTAATTAAATATTATGTGTACAATTAGGGAAAAAAGGTAATGAATGGATATAATATTCTATTTTTATAGTAATGGAATTATATTCAATAAAAAATTATTTTAATTTTTTATGATACATGGTAGCATTAATTATTTAATAATTTGAAAAATAAAATAATTGATTTTGACAATATTAAAAGTAAAATAATTTGAAAGATTTTGGGGTTTTGAAAAATTTTATAGATCAATATGAAATAATATTGTTTTTATCATTATTATTTTTTAATTCAAACTTCAAATTTAGGAATTTTAAACATAAATTTAATGAATACTGTGAAAATTTTCATTGATGATATTTTTTTTACATAATATATTTATAAATTTTTTAAATAATAAAAATAATTACCGAGTAAATTTTTAATAATATAGGGTATAAAATTATTCCCAACAGAAATTTATGAGAAAATATTCACCAAATATTTTAAAATATAACCCTTTAAGTATGAAAAATATGTCACAATGGTTATAGTTAAAATAGGTCAATTGAGGGGTTAACCTAAAATATAATGCCTAAATAACTACTTAAACATATTAAAATTTTATTGGTTGATAGAAATTAAAATAAAAAATATCTTATATTTGAATTTGTGTAAATTTTAATTAATTTAATCAATATATTGAATTTATAAAATTTTAATATCTAAAGAAATTCAAAGAGTACCCTTCCCCTCACTTATAAAAGGGAACCAATCCATTCTGTTCTTCAAACTACATTGATCCTTATAGAGTTACCAAAACATGAAAAATAATCCTATTCACTACCATATCCACATTATATAGGTTTTCTTCTTCCAAAAATACTACCCCTTGGATCCATAAGTGGAGATATAAAGGATTTGTTTCAAAGATGAAATAATCGCCATAACTGATCACTTTATTTTTAGTTCTTATTTTACCTTATATAATTCTATTTTATTAATCATAATATAATAAATTTAGTTCTGTAAATATAATAAAACATTATTATTATTAAATTGTCATTATCCACCATTGGTCTAATGAAATTTTAAGTGAACGTTTTATTCGTGCACACTTTTCAATTACCATCTCCATGTAGTGATATAATTTATTTTTCATCGTCATATTTTAGGGATGAATAATATAAATGGTGTACTATTTATATTTGATATTTATGAAATAATTTTTTATGGAGTGGTTATATAATATATAACTTCTTACCTTAGAAACCGATTTAAAATGATAACATCATTTGTGTGTATGTGAGAACTACCACATCAATGAAGTGATGTAATTAATTTTTTGGATTTTTATTACACAGTTGAAATAATTACAGATTATATTAATATATATGATGTATATGATATAATAATTATTATATAATATTCATTTATTATTTTCTTTCATTTTATTCCATCCATTAAAGAGTTAAAATATTTTTCATGTGTACTTAAGGCATACTCTCTTCATGAAAGCTATAATTCTTTTTTTAATCTATTACATTCTACAGAAGAATATAAATATATATATATATATAATGAATATATATTTATTTATATCATGACTAAAAATATGTAATTTATGTTACCTTGATCTATAAAAAATTTAAATACGTCCATATTGAAACTTGAATGAAAATAAAGTAGTTATCACAATGTGAAGTGGTTTTAATAAAATGTTGTTAATAAATGGATGCTTAAATTTCATAAGCAAACCATAAATTGTATGATAGGTAATATTTTGGTTCTACAATACATGTATAATAAATCAATATTTTCTACTTTAGAGGTTCAGACATGAATAAGGAACCACAAGACTTCATGTAAGGTATTAGAGTTTGTATCCTATTGTAATCGAAATAGTTTATTCTTGAATTTCAATTCAAAAAATTATATGATTATTACATAATATACACCTTTAATTTTCATTCTAATAAATTAGTTTCTTTATAAATTCATTATTCATTATTTATTTTATTTATATTTATATACTTAATTGAATGAATGAATCATTTTAATGAAAACTGACCATATATTACAATTCTATCGTGAATATTTCTCATCAATTTTCATGTTCTATAAAACTATTTCGTGACTGTTTTTTTATTATAAAATTATTATTTAACATTATTTTTTTTCTTTTACATTTTAAAAAATGGTTTTAATATAATTTTCTAATTTGTCCCCAAATAATGTACTTTTTATATTTTTACCAGAATATAGAAGGAATGTTTTTGTTTAACATGTAAGAAATAAATAAATTTTACCACCATTATAATATCCCAATTATTTTATTATTCAATTTCATGTTTACATATTTATTTTCAAAAATAACTTTCCCTAATGTTTTGGGAATATATAATTTTTTGGAAATTATTTTGAAATGGAACTATTATTTTAACCAAGAATGATTCTTAAGAATATTTATATTCATCAATGAAAACAAATTTTGGTGTTACTTATTTTTTAATGGGGATATAATACATGGGTACCATAAATTTTTTTACCTAGATTTATTATGATTATGATGTTTAGATATTTAAGAAACACATTATTTTCCACAGTTTATTCAAGGATGAGATTATAAAATGATTATGAATGTTTTCTTCTTTACATTGATTATGATATGATTATATTATGAATGTTTTATGATATTATGGACAACATATTTATGGTTATAATTACTTGAAGTATGGTATAAGAATTATATATCTAAACAAATAAATTTTGTAATTGTTTTTTCTCATGATTAAACTGTGGGAAACAAGTCAATGTTCTTGATATATTATTTGAAACAAGTCAACGTGCTTCATCCATTTTGGGAAAAAAGTCGATGTTTTTGATCCATTATGGGAAACAAGTTTATGTTATTTATCCATTATCAGAAATAGTTATCGGGTCCTGATCCATTATGATTTCATTTTCTTTATAGCTAACCATTATATGTGAAATCATTTCTATACGTACG
The DNA here is from genome assembly GCA_963277665.1 of Viscum album. Taxonomy (NCBI): domain Eukaryota; kingdom Viridiplantae; phylum Streptophyta; class Magnoliopsida; order Santalales; family Viscaceae; genus Viscum; species Viscum album. Next base: position 499,950,181 of record OY728132.1, read on the forward strand.
ATAATGCCACACATTTACAACTTAAGTTATAGTTTATGATGTATTTTTGATATTTTCTCACTATTTTGATTCATGTATTTCCCAATGATAATTATTTATACCTTGACTCATTTTTATTAACTTTAAGAGATAGGTAATGGAATTTTTAATTTTTGGTCATTATCCCTTACCTTTATTCTTATCTATTTTTTTCATATGATCATTGATTGATATCTCCCATGTTTACCCTTACTGATTATCTGATCTCAAACTTTATTATGTTTCATTTCTATAGGTTATAAGGAATTATTTTAATTAGGGTATTTTTAAGATGTTTAAAAAATGGGAAGATCTTTTTGGGAGATATTTAATATAATTCTTGGAATAATAATATTTTGTATCTAGTTTCCATATATACTAAAAATTTATGATACTTGGGTGTGTGTAGGTGAAAATTATTGAATATCCATATAAAAATATAAAATATTTATGTACCAAAAATACTATACATTTACACAATTTACTTATTACATAATTCTTCCCAGTTTAGTACAATTCAAGATTATTTTTAGGGTATTAGTGGAAAACATTTATAACCTTATTTTCTAGAATATGAACTGATCATGGTTTATCTACAAAGAGAATAATATTAAAATAGAAATAAATTGAATATTCTCATCTACCAAGCTGGGAAATTTCTAATAGGTTTATATTACATGTATCACCATTCAATAGATTTTTTTAATAAATATAGAATTTTTCAAAACTCTATAGGATACAATATATATAATTAGTTTATTTGGAATAATCATTATATATCTTGAACAAAAATCAAAAGTTTTTTAGTAGATAATGGAAGCTCAGGACTAGTTGAAAGATATGAGATCTTTTGGGATATTATGGTAGTAGTGATGGGGGGTGATTTCATGATTAAAAAAATACGGTGGATTTGAATTGGTATTCAAAATTAATTTAAAATGGAGTAATCTAGGTTGTTAAAATTACAAGGCATAATAATAAGAGTAAGGTCTAGCTAGAAATAGAATCTACCATTTTTAAGCATGCGATTATGTTTTAGCATTGAATCTCATTTTTGGATATTAGTTTCATATTTGGATCACTACATGAACTACTATAAACACATTGAGTTTATGTTGTCATGCACATATAGGGAGGCGAATATACTATATTATATATTAGAATATTTTTGTGTGGGATTTCGTAGTACTAGTTGATCTATTTTATCACCTGATAAAACTTTGAAGACCTTATTCCTATATAATTATAAAATATTATCTCATATTTTTTATAAATTTTTTATACCATATTGATTTTCTATAAGGTGATCCCCATTTATTATTATTATAATTATTATTATAAATAATATTAATATTAATATTATCATTATAATTATTATATTGACTGTGTTAATGAAGGTTTTTTAGGTGGGTTAGATTAAGGGCATACGTACCATGTTTTTTCCATTATATTTTATGTATATTATTAGGTTATAAAAAATACTTGAGTTATTGTTATATTGTTGTTATTAATATTTTTATTAGTGTAATTATTATTATTATTATTATCATGTAGTCCAACCCATGACCTACTTATTATATATTCAATCAAGTCTCCCAATTATATGCAATTTTATTTTTATAGGAGGATATTTTTTTTGAGTTTTTATCGCTGAAATATTAATAGTCACATTAAAATAATATAATTTATCCAAAATAATTTAATTTTCTAATTTTATGCATAACATTACTTGTCGTAAAGAAGAAAAATGAATATAAAAACTCAGAGAAATGTTCTTATAATTATATAATAAACACTATATAAAAAATTAATCAAGTCATACCCCTTCTACAAATATCTAATGTTATGCTGATAAAAAAATAGAAAGAAAATACAATATTTCTAAGATCATATATTTCATACAACTAATTATTTTTTAAATTGTTCTGTTATAATTATAAAAACGATAAAACATTAATACATACACAACATATATGAAATAACTTGATTAATATTAGTTATTTCACCATTATATATCTGTTTCATTATGGCCCAATGAGGGGAAAGGCATGAGTGAGGTTTCACGAATGAGGAATAGTTTTTAGCAGATTTTATAAATATATGAGCTTAATAAATGATAGTAAAAGATCCTCTAAATAATATTTTTTTATCAGTATAAGGTTACCAAAGAATGAATGGTAAATAAAATCTCTTAATGGATCGAGGGTACCCATCAAATACATTACAAATTTGATTATAAAATGGTTGGTGTTGACATATATATAATAATTAATAATATTTTTTGCAATAAATTTAATAATAATAATATTATTATTATTTTTCCACAGGTGTAAATCCATGGGGGTAATAAGGGGTGGGGTTTCCTGAATATCCCAGTGTTAACTAGAAGATTTCATGTACTTTCATGGGTATTAGAATGTACTGGGATCATTATTATCATCTTTATGATCAACATAATCTTCTACATCATGAAATAAAATAGATAGAATAATTGATAAGGCTTATGTATGATTTCCCCTATGTCGAGTGATTGATTCATGATGGTGGAATATTTCTCAATTTTACCATCATAGTAAAATTTATAGATGTGGTACTACATTTTAATTTATGTTAAAAAAAGTGATTTTTAAAATATGATTTATATTACGATAGATCGATAATGAGAGGTGTGAATAATTAATGGAAAATCATGATTTAATGTTTCTATTTAAAAAACATTAAACACTAAATATAGGCTTAATATCAAGGTGTACATCATCCACAATCATCAAACCTGATAAAAGAAGTAAAAAAATAAAAAATAAAAAATGTATGTATTTTCAAGTGCATATATTTAATACCACAATATCCTCATTTAATTATTCCATGGTAACAAGACTAAATTTAAATGAAAAATTAATTAACTATATAAATTAAATGAATTTATTATTTTTATCATTATCCTAATTTCTAATCTATTGTGATGTGGCTTGATGAGAGGAAACACAAGAATGAGGTAGAGGGTTTAATTGACTATTATAAAACGTTTCATTGTATATACCAATGTAATAGAGACTCAAATCAATAGTTAGGATTGGTTAACGATTTTCATAGATAGTATGGTTGATATCTTTTCATAATAGACTATGGGATCCCTCAAAATCCATCCCAACATTTATCATAAAAGTTCTGGTCTCAACACATTATGAATTATTAATCTTTTTCATAGTAATAATAATAATAATAATAATAATATTATTATATATATTATGTTTATATTGGTGTTTTTGGTGGCATGGGGTGAGTTAGGCTGAAACTCAGGTTTTACTATATTCTAATGGCATGCAAAATTTACTTGGATTATCAATGTTACTTTTTTAAAGCATTCAATATCCATTTTTTGATTATTAAAGTTATTATATTGTAAATTAAACATGAAACTAATCATGAAAAATATCTTGAATCCTTGTGATCTATTATTTTATTGTCACCGGTGTAAGAATTCTCTAGTTTAATATCATATATTTTTTTAACTATGTCTCAAAAATATATATTTTTTAAAACAAAGAATGTTTTTAGTGATTATTACTATTAGGATTGATCCAAAAAGTGAGGTGTGAAAAATTAATTGGAAAAAGGTCAATTTGATGTTATTATCTATGAAACCTATGATTAAATTATTAGGTATAAAATTTTCTATTCATTGGTAATAGATTATTTTTTTGGTTTAGGAAATTGTTTTACATTTTGGGGGGTTCTGTACATATATAGGTGGGTGCACAACCATATTGGTTCCCATGTAGTGAATAATGCTATCAAAATATTTTCAGATTTGATATTGTATTTTTCCCTGGAAGGTGAACACCCATATAGTTACATATAAAATGAACAATGAAAATTTGGTGTCATTTTATTTTATGAGAAAAAATCTTGGGATATCTACCCACATATAGTTCTTATGAAAAAAATTTCAAAACCTAATTTTTTTATTCTTAGGACATGATTTCGATAAAAAAAGCCTCCATTTTGTTCTTCAAATATTGAGAAAGAATCACGAAGTCTCTCCATCAAATATCACATATTATCTAACCTTGAAACTTGGTAAAACTCCATGAGTGTGAAGTATTTATCCTTATAGGTCCACTAAAACTTCTTATAATACTATAATATACCATATTGGTTCCATATTCATTATAGTTCAATAATCAATATAGTGATTGAAGTTAGGGATTCTTGTTTCATGTTTTTTATTTGTGATGGGGGAGAAAATATATTTTTTTGGTTTGTAATCATCATATATAAATTCATTATAAATTTTAGTGATAGAAAAACATCACAATAAAATATATTAATGATATATTTTAAATAGATTCATATATATACATTTATTCATGGAACAATGAGAGTTTATTTTTATGAACATTTATCTTCAATTAATATCAATGTTCTAATTATTATATTTAATTTATAAATTATTTATCAATTATTTATCTCTTATTATTTTATGGTAAAATAATTATTTTCTATATCTAATGTGTTTAGTTTCATTTTCCTGGAAAATATGCACTTATAGTGTTTGAGTAAATTTGACCATTAATTTTTCCTCAAGTAAATGAATTATTTTTTTAAAATTATTTGTAATAATTTTATATTATTTACCACAATGTTTTTATAATGGTATTTAATGGATAACACCATGTTCGGTCTAACTTTATAAAATTTCCATTCAAACCCCACTATTTTTTACTTTAATTTCTCACCAATGAAATGAAATTGTTGCATCAATGATGTTGATGTTTCAATTATCCATTGTGTTTACATGAAAACATATCTTATATATTTTAAAATTTATTAGATATTTATTTTTTCACTTCCATTTGTTATAATATTATTGGTTCCACATAAGGTAAAAACTAGATGTTACGGATCAGGGAATTATTTTTGTGTAACGGTTATTACTATGTTTTTCATCTTGTTATAAAAATAGAATACCGTATAAAAGGGTGCCTAAAGACAATAATTATTTATGATTGTTTTTATTATTGTTATAAATATAGGTAATTAATTGTATTTGAAACTTCTATTTATTTTCATGATAATTTTTTTTAGAAAAGTGGGAAATCTATAAATGAGTAATACACTAATATATGGTTCCACTGTAGCTAGTGGCCCTATGTTTGGACTATTTTCTGCTTATTTTATTTTCTTCTATTTCATTTTAAGAATATTAAAAATGAGTTTTTATGAAGTTTAATTCCATTATGAATTCTAGTTGGATGAATTCTTTTGTTATGTTGTCTTATATTATATCTCAGGGTTATAGGTGTTCCAATGATAGTTGTTCATTATGTTTGTTTAAATTTTATATTTAAAAATATCTCATATATTATTATTATTGGTTTCTTTTAATTTATCTTTAATAATGTATGATATGTATATAAAATGAGTAAAAATGTAATTTCAATTCATTATGGTTTCTCATTCCATATTAATTTTTTTATTGATAAACATTGAGTTTTTTCCTCCATTTTTATTAAAAAAATCACTATCATTTCATAGAGATATTATATTATATTTGGAAATTATTTATATATGAAATTAAACTCCATTACTAAACAAATCTTCTATGAAATATATCATTTTCTCTCTTTAATAAATTTAAATAATTTTATATTGTTTTAATAGAGAATTGGTAGAATTATTAAAAACATATAATCATTATTATTACAAAATATTTTTAAAATGATTGATCTTATAAACTTATATTAATTTCAATAAAATATTAATATATTTTGTATCAGAAATGGATTACAAAATTATTATGAATTTTTTTACATGTGGATGTTCTATGACTCATTGATTTAATTTAAATATATTTTCATCAAAATACTTAATTTATTCTATTCATTTTTTGAGATATGCATCCCATGATTATTTAGAAATCAATAAAAATGACCTTATTATATTTATTTTAACATATTTGGGAAAATGTTTCATTACATATTTATATTTCAAATTAGCATTACACGATTTATTTTTAGAGGTTATGCTTTGAATATTTGGTGGGATCTTACTAGGAATTATCTCTCATGCCCATCATTTTCCTTTGAGGGTTTTAGTTATTTCTTTGTCTGATACATGTGGACTTTTGTTATTTCTTTTTGTTGAATGTGACACATTGACTTGTTTTGGATATTATAATGTAATTGGAGTTATAATTCATCTATGTTCAATTTAGGTTATATATTTTAGTTATTCCTTTGGTTTTATAACTCCCCAGACCCGGATGCCACCCAAAATGACTCCCCAAGACCAGTTGGACACATGGCCTCAAGCGCATATCCCCATACACTAGAGGTTGCCGACTAGCAGTGGGGGCCTAAGTGAGTCAGTGGGGAGACTATGCCCTCATTACCAGAGTATCACAATGGCATTCAAATATATAATAAATAGTGGAAGCAAAATAAAAAGAAAAAAACTGAAAGTAAGACAAGACATGAATACCTATCAATATCCAGAATAGTCTCATATACAAAATGATGCAAGTGGTACAAGTATCTAAAAATTATCCTAAAGAGTACATTGAAATAAAATACAATAAAAATATCACCAAAAGAAATAAGACCGAAAAAGGTATCCCAGCATCTCAAGCCTCAACTTGGTCTTATGATCCCCTACTCTAAATGCATAGTCAACAACCTATAGTAAGGCTCTTTCCCCTACCATAACTCGCAACCATATAATCTGTTTGGGTGCCTGAGGAGGCCCAAACTGGTTTTTAGATAAACATCCCAGTAGGCAACCACCTAGGTCTATAAAATTATAACACTAATATAAAAAAGTTCTAGAAAGTGTAAACAACTAGTAAAGTAAGTGTATATGCCCATGGAATAAGTCTACTATAATATGTAAAATCAAACAACCCTCAAGGCTACCTGTAAATGAGAGTCATCTGCTAATAATGCTGTTATAGCCAAGTAAACAAGCAAGTCACACGACCATTATATACATCTATCTATATCATGTAACCCGCATCCACACTATATAGATAAGTCATGTGTCCCATAGCCACACCTTACAACGATTATTAGAATCCCACTACTGCACTGTATAGTGATGTATAGACCTCAAGGGCCAGATCCATGGTTTTTACAGACCAAGGCATCTGTATAACAATTATAGACAATGGATGGTTGGATCCAAGGAGCTTGTACATGGTATCTCATCGAGTCCCATGGGTAACCCAAGTGGAAACTCAGTTAGGAAATGGTTGGGGTCCTTGGATCATGGAAATAGAAAGTACTCTACCGCCCAAGCAAGCCGGATCCATGGGGTAGCAAGTCCCAAGTCAACCAACTGAATAAAGACATGAGAGGCATAGTTAACCCAAGGCATCTACTACTGCGTTCAACATCCATGGAGAGCAGTACAGGACATCTATCAAACCATTCTATCTAGCATTCAAGCATTCAAATTAAACATTCATTCAAAGTGAGTATACCCACTCACCTCAAACTGATCAAGCCATGAGTATAGCCACTAATGAATACAATTTATCAAAACAATCATATGGAACTACCCTACCATATAAAATAATAACATGTTATTAGTTATTTCACATGGGTAGACCCACCCATATTATCTATTTAACATGCCAAACAATTAAAATAGATAAGGAATAACACAATATTCACTAGTAGAGGAGGCAGTACATCTTCTAAATAAGCTATTTAGCTATCAAGGCTTTAACGAGATTTTTCTTCCTAGAAAACCACAAGCACACACCCCTTAGGTGGTTTAAAGGGGCATAAATAGGTTAAAACCATAACACGTAACCCTCGGGTGACCTAGAAATGAGGGATGAGTGCCTACACACAAAAATAGAAACTATGGTCAACCTCACTAAGTTTCACTAAGCCTATAACAATAAACCCTCTAAAAAACTATGAAACACCGAAAATTCTGATCGATGGAATATCGTCTGAATTCCCAAAAAGCACAAGAAAATTCTAATGAATTTATACACCACCTATCTTTCCCTGGTAGTATACAACTCGTCTTGTATCAATTTTAGATTCATCCTGGTTTAAAATAAATCTGAATATATATGAAGAAAGGAAAAAAACAAAATATTAGGGAATATGTAACTAAATCCAAATAGCGTAAATGATTTCTAGAAGAATTGAAAATTTATGAAAAGAAATCTAGGACACACAATTACATATCCGATGAGACAATCAATGATCAAAATAGAGGTTGGAAAAAGTATAAGGATGAAAGCTTAGGTTAGGTGCCAAAGAGAGAGATCCACGGAGGGTTGCAATGACAGAGGAAGAAAACCCAATTGGGTTTAAAAAAGAAAAAAGTTTATAACATAAATAGTTTAAAAAAACAAACCCTGTAGGTTGACACGGTTTCCCAAACCATATGACAAATGCACGCACCAATTTTCTTATAAGAGGAACATTCCCTGGTTACCCCACATGGTTTGAGTAACCGTATGGTAACTGTGCAAAAACATTGTGTTAAAAACTTACATATTTCAGATGTGTCTCACAGTTAACCCAACCGTGGACAAATTGGGCGTGAACCATGCACCAGGTCATTTTCATCCCAAAATTTGGTTCCAGGCTCCGAAAAAACCCCAGAAACCTCCAAAACACACGTGATCAAGTTAATTATTCAAATAAAGCCATATCAAGTCATTTAAACTGAAAAGAAAAGGATTAGTACCTCAGATGAAAATCCAGGTTCTTACAATCTCCCCCCCATAGAAATTTGGCCCTGAATTTCTCTCTGAATGGAGGTCAAGATTCGTCTGATAACCAATATAGCCACTAATCAAGTAAGTAGGCATCTCTCTCCTAAGTCTTGTCTTGTAAATGGTTGTTCTACCATAACAAATGTACTAAAGTATCTAACCGGACTTGGAGAACCTTCGAGCTCCTGTCAACTGTATAAATTAGATGCTCCTCAAAGGATACAACAACCTACAACTCAACCTCCTCAAGATAAAAAACATGAGGCATGTCTAAGTGATATAAGTGCAGATGAGATACAAGGAAGAAGTCTTTTATGGATCAGTACCTCTGAGGTAACAGTATCAGATAAGCAACTAACCCGGCTCTCTCCAGAATATCAAATGGCCTAACATATCTCAGTGAAAGATTACCTTGTCTTCTGATCCTCCTGTGTCCCAACCTCGATGAAACACGTACAAAAAACTAATCCCCAACATCAAACTCTAGAGGTCGTCTGTGGAGATTGGTGTATGATTTTTGGTGACAATTTGTGGTAGCAATTGGATTTTGAATCATCCAGACATTCATTGGGGTCTCATGCATGAGAAGAGGTCCTAGTAATGCTACCTCACGATCCTCTAACCAGCACAGGGGAGAACAAAATTAACTACCATATAAAGCCTCGTAAGGTTCCATCTGTATATTCACTCGATAAATATTATTGTTGTGAGAACTCCACCAGAAGAATGTGCCTCTCCCAAGAGCCCACAAAATATAGGACACATGCTCGTAAAATTTCCTTTACCACCTGTATCATATGATATGACTGGACATTAGTTTAAGGGAGGTATGATTTTCTTAGAAGTACTTGGGTAATGAGAAGCCTCTCAAAACTCTGCTAGAAATTAGACATAAAGAGAGAATCCCTATCTGAAACAATAGTTTGTGGGACACCATGTAGTCATACCACCACTCAGATATAAAACATTCAAAGATCATCAAGACTAAAGGTCTCCTTGATCAACAAGAAATGAGTGACCTTATTAAGAATATAAACAAGAACCCACCAAATATCGTTACCTCGAGACGATCTTGGAAAACCAGTCAGGATACCCATCATGACATCATCCCATTTCCACTCGAGGATAAGTAACTACTGTAAAATCTTATCTTGTTGTTGATATTCCTCCTTCACATACTAATTGGTGGAAGAACTAGTAACATAAACAACAACTTCAAACTTTATTCCCAAGAACTAGTACTAACATTGAAAGTTACGGTACATCTTGGTGACTCCGGGGTGAACTGCCTAAGATGAAGTATGAAACTCCCGTATTAGCTCCTCACATATATCCATTGGAACCCAAACACATCAATGGATACACATGATCTTATCATCACCTATTATCTAACAAGGAGGAGGGACCTCACCTACCACACCTTCCCATAGGACTTGGATTTTTTGAATTTGATAGCTGCCTCATCCTAATTCAATCCAGCTGGGTAGATTTCACAGATAAGGATTAAATAGGAGTATTCCCCTCTCTATCGTGCACCTCCAGACGCATCTCAAAAAACAACGTCGTAAGCCTCCACTTGCTACATGCATGCTTCACTGCCTTTATCTGAGTCCTCCTACTCAGGGCATCAGCCACTGCATTTACCTTACCAGGCGTGCAGGCAAGTTCAATGTCAATAGAATGTTGGTAATCCACCCACCTTCATTACCTCAAATTCAGATCACACAACATAATGATATACTTGAGGATTTTGTGGTCTGTGTACACCAAAAAACACTCTATAAGTAAATAGTTCCCCAAAAACACAACTCATGAACAACTGGTGATGAATCGAGACCGTGCATAGGCTCATTCTTTTCATGAGACCTCAACTATTGAGACCCATACACCACAACTCAATCTCCCTTCATCTGCACTACCCCATCCCAATCCCTAATGCATCATAGTACACCGTGTAGAACTTACCATGCTCTGGTAGTACCAAGATAGTTGCTAATGTCAACCTCCCTTTAATCTCCTCAAAGGCTGTCTCAATAAATTCTAACTAGACAAACTTCGCACCATTCTTAGTCAATCCTGTCAATGAAGCATCTAAGCATTAGAAGTCCTGTTTAAAATTCTTATAGTAGATATCTAGGCCCACAAAACTCTATATATCAAAAAGGTTATTGTGACATTCCCAAGAAACTATAGCTCTCACGTTCTCTGGGAGCACTGACACTCCTGTCTCTGAGTTGATGTGATATAGGATGTGTATCAGATCCATACAAAAGTGGCAATTTGTGATCATAGAATATAACTAATTCTCTCTCAATGTATTCAAAATGATATCAATATGGTTGAAATGGTATTGTCAATTGGGAGAATACACAAAGATATCATCCATGAAAACCACCACAAAAGAATCCATGTTAGGATGGAACATTTGCTTCATCAACTCCATGAAATCTTCTATTGTGATTATGAGACCAGATGACATAACCAGATAATCATATAACCCATACCTGCTATGAAAGTTTTTAGAAGGTATGTAAATAGGACTAACATGAACCTGATGATATCCTGACCTCAATTTTATATTCTAGAACACACAACCTCCTTGAATCTGATCAAATAGGTCAACTATCCTTGAAAAAGGATATCTGTTTTTAACCGTTAGCTGGTTCATTTGTTGATATTCTATATATAGCCTAAGTGTTTCATCTAAATTTTTCACAAAAGGTCCAATGAACCCCATAGAGGATTACTGGGCCTAATAAACCCTTTTCCTACAAATCCTTTCGATGCCTCTTGAGATCCTGTAACTCCTTCATAGCCATCCTGTAATGAGAAATGGATAACGACCCAAATTTTAGCACTTACTAGGTGGAGAACTCCACCTATCTATTAGAAGGTAAAATAGAAAATCCAATTGGAATGACATCCCTAAATCACTCAATCATTGGAGGAAGGTTTTCCTAACTCACTCCATGATCATCCAAAAACAAACTTGCAATCTGGGTTATCATCCCACTCATCCCAGAATGATCTAGTCCAACTCTTCTCCCAGGAACATCTCATTCACCCTTGTGAATAAGAAAATCAACCTCAGGTGATGCGAAAGTCACCCTATAGAGATATCAGACAATGTACACTTGATAATCCATGATAAAGTCCAATCAGAGATTGAAATCAAACCCCACCATATTGAGGATCTAAAGATTCAAGATGAAGTGAAACCCTCTGGCCTCAAGGGGACACTTCCTACCCTGAAGCACATCACCCATTCAAACTCCCAACAATGTACCTAGAATCAAAACACCCTCCTAAATAAAAACCACAATCCCATGTATTTTTACTACTCATGTAGATATGTTGTTGTGAGAGACACATATATCCAAAAATAGAATATGCAATAGTAGAAGCTACTAAGATTGTACCTCTCATTGTAAATGGTCTGAGATCCTGCTCTAATTGGGTCTGTTTCACTATATATGTCTGGCCTGTACCACAGCCCTATGACCCCTCCTAGGTACCATAAGTTGATCCATTCAACTATCTCTAAGAAACTAGTGTCTGGATACCATGGCCACAACCACCATGGCCCTGGCCTGATCGGCCTACACTGATCCAGCTGCCAGTCTTATGTGGAGCTGAAAAACCTACTCATGATCTCGATGTTGGAGTTGACCCCTACCACTCATAGTTGGAAGGAAGGTCCAACAAAACTGCTGCATGGGCCCCTTCCTGTCGCAATCTTGACACACGACTTGGTCATAGTCACATTGATTTTTCAGGTGTAATTTCCAACCACAAAAATGGAAATAGACCATGTAGCCCGCACCCACATCTTGACTAGCACTCACATCCTGGAAAGTCTCAAAATGATGCTTCATAATGGAATATTTAGATCCAATGGGGTGAAAAATAGAACTCCCTTATTCTGTACCCCCAGATACTGTAAAGTTCCACTCTATAATCAACGCATGATTCACAATCTCTGTGATAGAGGGAACCTTAAAACGTTGACCAGATATTTGATATCTTATCTAAGACCTTCCTCAAAGTTCCTCAACTTCGACAACTCATCATTATGATTATCAGTGCAAAAATATGCATCATTTTAAAGCGTGTTGAGTATTTCATAACCATCATCACACCTTGCTCCAGATGCATAAACATAGTATCCTTCTCAGCTCGTAGAGTTGTGGGGTAAAAGTAGTCATAGAATTGGGTTTGGAATTCATCTCAACCCATATTATACATCCCATCAATCTAGTTCAAAACACCACAATGGCACTTTAACAATCCATGTTGAATGTAGGTCGCGAGCTTGACCCTCTACTTTGGAGGGATGTCTAGATTTTCAAATATCTCTAACATGGTCTCTAAGCATATCTCTGTAGCTTTTGGTCCTCCATCCCATGAGAAAATAAGAGGATGTGCTGCTATAACACCCTTGTCATCTCAACCATAGTCAAGGCTGGATGCGGTGCTCACTGTATCATCTTCACATATCAGAAAAAACCCTCATGGAATGGTGCATCAACACCTATTTCCAAAACAACCTTAGGTGACTTAGATGGAACTGTAAAAGGATCCACTAGTAGCCCATGGACCACTGTCTCTAAATTATGGTCATCAACTCCATCACGCCCTACCAGTGGAGGTCGTTATGGTATCATGTCTCTACAATTCTAAACACACTACTTAGGAAATAATAACATCAAACACACACCTCAAAGCATAGTAAAAGTCAAAACCCTCCTAGAAACCATGTCTACCCCAAAGCCTGCTTTAAAGATAAGACAATATAAGGAAAAACCATAAAACCACTAGAAAAAATACCTCATTCCCACTCAAACTTGGGTATAGGTAAATTCATTATTTTTCATTCAAATTTACATTTCCATTTCAAATTTAGTTACTCAAGAAATTCCACAAAGGGTTTAACATTTTTCGAATCCATGAGGGCCCATTGCACCTCATAAACCCAAAACATGGATCTAATTCAAACCATACATATCAAGTATATTTAACATTCACATTCCATCAGTGAATCATTTCACAATTTATAAGGTCCCATAATCCTTATGGATTGAATGATTACATCACAAATTTATATACTATACCCAACGAACACAACAGTAGGAATAACAATCACATAAACTATCAAAACAACATGAAATATCTAATACATCCTAGATAGCTTTTCACAATGTGTGACATGTGATTCTAACAAGTGTCTATATGATGCATGATTTTTCACAACCTCATCTCATCAGGTTGAAATAGAAATATAACCCAAAATTTCATCAATATTAATAGCGAAAATCATGTGTGTCACCTAATGGTGAAATTGAATCAACTATAATAGTGAAAATCCAAAAAATCAGAACTCAATTTGAGGAAATTTGGGTTTTCACTATACGTGGGATAGCTACTCCCAGGTACAGTTTATTACCAAAATCTATTCCCTTCATATCCATATATAATGTCACTAAACAGTATGTCAAACAATACAAAAACCTCATCTAATACAACTTTGTAACATCCCGGACTCAGATGCCACCAGGAACAGTGCCCCAAGCCCAGTTTTCCACATGGCCTTAAGCGCATCTCCCCATACACCAGAGGTAGATGACTAGTACCGAGGGCCTAGGTGAGTCAGTGGGGAGACTATTCCCTCATTACTAGAGTATCACAGTGGACATCAAACATACAATAAATAGAAGAAGCGAAATAAATAGTAGACAAATGAAAGTAAGAAAAGACAAGAATAGATATCAATAACTAGAAGGGTATCATATAAAAAATTATATAGATGGTACAAGTATCTAAAAATCATCCATAACATTACATGGAAATTCAATACAATACAATTATCCCAAGAAGAAAAGAAAGTCCAAAACAGTATCCCAGCATCGCAAGCCTTAGCTTGGTCATATGCTCCCCTGCTCCAAAGTGACAATCAACAACCTGTAATAGGGCGCTTAACCCTATCATCACATACAATCATATAATCTGTTTGGGTCCTCATGGAGGCCCAAATAGAGTGTGAGATAAACATCACAGTATGAAACCACTATTTTCTATACAATTCTAACATTAATATACAAAAGTACTAGAAAGTGTGAACAACCAGTAATGTAAGTGCATATTCACTTGGCATAAGTATACTTCAATAATTAAAACCAAACATCCCTCAAGCCTACCTTTAAAAGAAAGTCAACTCCTAACAAGGAAACTTTAACCATTTAACAAGCAAGTCGGATGACCATGTCATACATCCATCAATATACTGTAACCTAAAACCACACTGTATAGAGATGTCAAGTGTCCCACAACCTTGCTGTATAGGGAAGAGTAGAATCTCACTACCACATCGTATAGTGAAGTGTAGACCACAAAGTCGAATCCAATGTCTTAGTAGACAAAGGCATCAATATAAAAATTCTAGACTGCAGAGGGTCAGATCTAAGGATATTGTCCATGGCATCCCACTGAGTCCCATGGGAATTCTTAGTGGAAACTCAGTTAGGCACTGGTTGGTGTCCTAGGAGCATGGAAATAGAATTTACTACATGATACCCAAAAATCCAGATCCATGGGGTTGCAACTCCTGAGGCATCCCACAGAATCAACCCAAGTCATCCACTACTGCCTTCTAGATCCATGGAGAGCGGTACATGGCATCTATCAAACCATTCCATCAAGAATTCAAGAATTCAAATTAAAAATTCATTCCAAGTTAGTATACCCCCTCATATCAACCTGAAAAATCCATGAGTATACCCATTCATGAAGACCAGTTATCAAAACAAGAATATTGGCCTACCCTCCCATATAAACCATTAAAAAGTCATTATTCATTTTACATAGTTATACCCACCCGTATTACCCATTTAACATGACAAAATATTAAAATAGACAAGGTATAAAAAGATATTCATTAGTTAAGGATGAAATACATCTCTTAAACAAGATATTCAAGCTATCAAGGCATTAAAGGGCTTCATATACCTTAGAAATCAGAAGAACACATCTCTTGGGTGGTTTAAATAGGAATAATCTAAAACCAAATGAAGCACCCCTCATGTGAACTTTAAATGAAAAATGAGCACCAAAACACCTAAAAAACCTATTATCATCTTCACTAGGTTAAACTAAGTCTACGACAAGTAGATCACTCAAAAATGTGGCCATAATAAAATGTTTGATGGAATGAATATTGGATGAATTATTGAAAAGAACAAGAAAAGGAGAAATAATGTATAGACCACATACCCCACCTTGGTAGTAGATAGATCATCCAATATCATGTCTTGGTTTATCCTTATTTAGAATAAATTTGAAGAACATATGATTAATAGAATATTAGGGCATATGAGACTAAATCAAAATAGTGCAAATGATTTCCATAAGAATAAAAAAATTCTATAAAGGAATCGAATACTTACCATTCTAGATCCAATGAGACAATCGACGACTAAAATGGCGGCCATACGAAGTCTCAAGCTCAAAGTGTAGGTTACTTTCTAAAGGGAGAGCTCCATGTAGGGATACCGTGTGAAGAGGGTGAAAACCCAATTTGGTTTAAACATGAAAAATGTTTTTAATTTCAAATTAAAAAAACACATAAGGGTCGCATGATTTACCCACAAATTCTCCCAAACTGTGAAGAAACCGTGCACACCTCATTGCCTAGAAGGGGAACTTCGCATGGTTACCCCAGATAGTTTTATTAATCGTGTGGTAACCATGCAAAAAAATTCTGTTAAAAATCTACACATCTCATATGTCATGCATGATTAGCCAAACCATGTGGAAACCACGCACAAACCATGCACTATGTCATTTTTAGCCCAAAACTTGGTTCCGGGCTGCGATCAAGCCCCAAGCATCTCTAAAACACTCATGATCAATTTGAGCATTCACATAAGGCCATAAAACCAAATTTAAATAGAATACAAAAGGATCATTACCTTGTACGAAAACCCAAGTTTATATAGGTTGTATTTAATGGATCTATACATTTCCACATTCGCCTATAATGGTTTTTCGTAAATGGATTCATTTAGGATTATATAAAAAGTATGATTTTATTTTATTTTATATAGTTTAGATTATTTTATTATTTTTGAATCATTGAATATTCAGTTGTATTGATTTTTGATATATATTTTTTAGTTTTTCATCAATTGTAATCTTATTATTTCATAAAGATGAATAATACAACATATTAAAAGGTCATATGGACTTACTAATTGTAAAAATTCATTAAAGATTAAATTTTAATAGTAGTAATTGTTTCCAATGAGTTAAATTGATGTCATCGAAACCTGCTTCCATATAATGGGAATCAAGAATTCACTTTGGGAATTAGAGTGTTTAACATAGTAAATACTGATGGTTTAGCTAGGTTTGTTAGTTAAGATATCCCTGAATCACTTAACACTAAAAAAAATAATCTAAAGATGTATACTATCTTCAATACTAAAATAAAAAATTAAAAAAAAATGTTAATGAATTTGGGATTCTAAGTGTATATATTTCATACCACTTATTCGACTTTTAATTATTCCAAGATAATAGTAACAACTGTAAAAACAATAAAAAAAAGAACATAATAGAAAAATTTAATTTATTAAGGTCTATCTTCTCACTATTTGTTATTTTCAATAATATAGAATGGCGAGAAGAAAGGAAAAAAATTACTGTGGCGAGAGAAAGGAAATGGGTTCAGAAGGCTATTATAAATGAGTGTATTGAATAAAACCTATGAAGAGAGCCTAATATCAACATTTTTGATCAAATGGAATTCATCATATATTTAATGGTCGATAAAATGTCAAAATAGTCTAAAGAACCATTCAAACCTTACAAAATTTTAACCATAGGATGGTTGGGATCGATACAAGTGAGATTCTTCTTCTTCTAACTCTTATTATAGTTAATGGGTCCAAGGATAGCTAGATGTTGACAAGGTAGTGGGATCCTAAGAAGTTGAATCTAATGAAAATACAGAGTCCTAAAAATTATTATAATAATTTCATCAATGAATAAGATGACAATTATGATTTTAAATTATGTGATATTCCCTTGAATATTAAAATGAATAATCATTCATTAATCAAAGATGGATAACATTATGTCCAAAATTAAAAATATTAATGATATATATAGATGATAAACCCCAAAAGAATTAATATATCACTAAAAACAAACCAAATGATTGATCAAACCCAGATTTGGAAATAATTTCTTTTCTATAATAGTCTACGTTGAAATTAAATTCTTCAAATGAGATAAAAATCATACATTTTTTCATCATAGGAGGCAATTGAAAATTTTAGAGAGACCAAGGGACCATGTTACGAATTTGGAGAAGATAATGTGCATTTTCATGCAATGATAATGAATCAAGTGATGAAATGTTTAACATGAATCAACCACATCGGTAACTTTCCTAGGTTGATTGAAAGGTCAAATGTACATTTTAAAACATACTACATTTACACATGAAATCAAATTATTGAACATTGTAATAAAAAAGTGAATAATTAGACACTAATATTTAAAAATTTGATATTTGGAATAATAGTCATGAAAACACACCCCTTTGGTGAAACTTTATAGAGATGGTCTCATATTTTCAAATTCTTAAGTGATATTAAATTAAAATATATTATATAAATATTTTGTGATAATAGGTCATTACAAATAGTTATTATGAACACAAAAATAGATATTATAATAATATTTAATTTTTAATAATTTATTATGTATAAGAAAATAAAATAAACTATCTAAATACACTTAATACACTCAAAACACATTCTTCAAAAAAATAAATAACTTAACAGAAAATTCATTCATAATATACTTATATTTATATATTCAAAAAAAATTAATATAATGAAATAAAATAAATTTTTAACAAATTTATACCAAATTGTTAGAAATACATTAATAAGGTTTTTAAAACCATTAGAATATTAAAAAACTCATTAAATTATAATGGTAATGAAAATGTTAGTCATGATATTTAAAAATTTGTAATAAATCCCCCTATATTTTAACAAAAATATCCTTAAATTCTAAAAAATAAAATTTTCACTTAAATTACATTGATGAAATGTAATCATTGAAGAAATTATTATAAATCAAAAAACACAAATTATATCATATTATGTGAAGAAATTCTTCAAAAAACTATTATTTAGAAATCAAATAATAAATAAATATATTAATTAATATAAAAAATATTTCATTATTAATTGATTTCATAAATTCTTCAACTAGAACCAAACCACGTATCAATCCAAAATAATAACCAATAAATAAAAAATGTATAATATTGAAAATATATTTAAAAAAATAAAAAAAACACACACACATACAAACACACACACATTGAAATATATTCAAAAAAAGGTGACAGATAAAAAAACGATATAACTACCTAACCAAAAGTTCTAGGAATTCATAAAAAATCATCATGGATAAGAAAAATAAATGATAAATATTTTTTATGATATATGCATCAAAAGAAGAAAAAATATAAAAAAATATAATGAAAATAAACATTCCAAAATATAATTTAAAAGACATATGATTAATACATCACTAATATGTTTTTTTTAATAAAATGGTAATTAAAAATATATTTTTATTAATAATAAAAATAACATGTTAAAATTATAGCATAAATAAATAGCTCAAGATGTTTAATTAGATGAAAAAATATACCAAACATTATTTGAACAGAAAAACATTAGGATCCCATAATATTAATAAAATGGGACATGAAACACAAATATAAGAAATTAAATAACGTAAAACACAAATTGAAAATAACTTCTCATCAACTTCATCATCACCACTAACATCCTCACTAAGGGTAGATTTGACCACCTTAAACTGATCGACCAACCTCATATTTCATTCATCCATTGTATTATTCAATTGGTTAGACATGAAATAAAAAAATATAACCTAATCATTTCCATTTTTAGAAATTTTTATATAGTTTAAAAAACTAATTAATCAAAAAAATATCTCAATATGTAGGGAACTTACATTAAATATTACATATTCTACTGACTTTTAAGTAGAAATCAATTTATTACATCCCTAATGATCATTTAGTTTTTGAGTTTTAGAGATCTAAATCATATCTATTAAATAAAAACAACATGCATATACTAAGTGGAAACTTATAATCAATATCCATTTTGACACAATATAAACCCTTTAAAATAAAACATGTTTTTTCTATGAAAATATTCATTCATAAAAACTTGAGTTCGTCCTTTTTTTTATCCATCCTTAAAATCCATGAATTTTTTTTTCAAAATGTGAGAGAAGCATAAAAATATTACTAAGGTATATAAAAATAATGAAAAACCATTAGAACAATGAAAAAAATAAAAAAACATTAGTGGTTTATATTTATCTAATCTTAGAGAAAAAAATTAATTAATTTCCTATGAAAAAACACATTTTTCTCAAATTAAATCATTAAAATAGAATTTATGATAATCATAATTTTTTTTGTAAAATATATAGCATGACGTTAAATTATTATTTTAAACCTGTGTTAGAAATAACTAGATACAAATTTAATCTATATGATAAACCTTCTGGTAAATCACTTTATATTTCCTTTCAAGATAAGGAACATCAACTATAGAATTGAATATCTATCTTGAACTACAGACTATATAATCTATATCAAGATCACTTTGTACTGTAAGGGCATTCACATTATATAAGCTATATGAGGGTCACCTGGTGTCATTTGGGACACCCATCATATAATCTATATTGGACCATATCATGGATAACATGTCTTATTTTTGAATGTTTTCATAATAAAACATTTTAAAAGGTCTTTTAAACTTATATGTCAATATCTTTATAGTATAAGCATACCCTTTTCCATTAAAAATCCCATTTTCAATACCCAAACTGCCTTTTATTTTAAATGGAATATTTAAATAAAAAAATAATTTGAAAAATGAGTTTTCATTGAATAAATAATTAAATATTTTAAATTAATATTAATATAGAATAATGTTCATGGTGATGAGAAATGTCATTATTTTTCATATACATTAAAATAAAATACTCCTTTTGATGTTTCTAAAGAAATTAAAACATTATGTACAAAGGATTCTATTTGAAAAAATATGAATTAAAGAAAGCTAAATAAAATTATAAACTCTCATATCCATATAATTTCATTATTAAAATCATATTAAAAATAGAGAAATAGAAGGAAAAGTGGGTTTGAGATAAGTCATTAAAAGATGATATTTTTATATAAAAGGGGAAGTCTCTTACATCAACGAAAATAATTAATTCCTGATCCATATTAAATAATATAATTAAAAATAGTAAATATCATGATAATACATTAATTAATTATTTTACATGTTAATGGGGCCGTATACACACTGCATAAAATATATAAGTATATAACATCAAAATATACCTCAATGAATGGAAATCGAGAAGAAGTCCCTTTCCCCAAGTTCAATTCATCACGTACGTTTTTTTATCATGAATAATAAATATTTTTATTTATTCACATTAATAGGAACCTTTTTCATATATATTATTCATTTAATTTTATCTCTTACCATGCTACATAACATTAGATAATCATTTAACTTTACATAATATGTTTCAAATGTATTCAACTTATGTGTAAAAAAATACTTTTATAGGTGAAAATGGCCAAAGATGTAATTACATTAACATATTTATAATAATAGCAGTGAAATATTTATCATTTTTACACAGAAATTAAACCTTTAAAACCAATCATGATATATGTTTATGAAAAATAAACTATGATATAATCACATAGAGTGTAGGTCGTATGTACAAATGAGCAACGTCTTCATTTTTCAATGATCATTATGGAAGTAAGAAGTAATATTTTATAATTATTGAATTAACACCGTATCATAAATAATATTGTATTTTATAAATAATATTATATACAACAACTGTGTTATTTATTGATGAAATACTATCACATCACATCATAGACGCATTTGACCACACATACAAATAAACAATGTTATAAATTTATAATGAAAAAAGAAAATAATATATTATTCTGTATGAATGATAAATATTTAAATAATATAATAATTATATACTATATATAACCTATATATATTACATTTACCATTATTATCTTTCATGTAAAATGTTATTGAAAGAAGAATAGCATCGCGTCACGAGGCGGTAGTCTGCCGTACACACAAGTGATGTTATCTTATCCACCACAAATAAAAAAATAATATTATATATATGATAATATATATATATTTATAAGTATAAATATGATTGACATTATATATATAATTTAAATCAATCATTATATCAATCATTCATAGGAGATTATAGAAAAACAAATGTCATTCATTGGTGAGGCTGTAATCTGCCATACACGCAAATGATGATTCCTTATCTATTTTGATAGAAGTGGATATTGATTTAGGTTCCTTCATTAACATGATAACATCTATGTATATGGCATATAATACCATTTTATATAATATTAATCTTATGACAATTTAAGGTGGTTTAATAATAAATAAAATTAATAATCTTGGTTAACTGCAATACCTCTTTTTCAGATAACCTCCTTATGTAAGCACAAAAAGGATTATAATGATGGATTTAAGATAAAAATAGGGGATATAAGTAATGGTTAGTGAATTAGGGAATTACTTTTTGTATTTATTTTCTACAATAAAGTGATTTTATTATGTGAAAATAAGAGAATAGTAGATGGGATTTTATAAGTGAGGTTAGTGGAAGCCTTTTAATTTTTAAAAAACAGTATGTTTTACCCATGTTTTCCATAAGAAAATGTTTTTGAATTGGAACATTATAATTAATTATAAATTATAAGATATAAATATGAGACAAATATATTTTTGACCTATTTTTGGGTTATTTTAATGCATTTATTTTTAGTTTAACCACTTGGTAAATCTATTTGGACCCTAAACTTGGAAGTTAAGTTTTACTATTTTAAATATTATGTATGGTAAATAATTAAGATATATTTTCAAGATAATATAAATTATAATAATTAAAAAAATAAAATTAATTTCAAAAAATTAATATCCACAAATGTGGTAGAACATAATTTTAAATTAAACCCTTCAATTGTGATGAAAAAGAGTGATTTCATAAAGTGACTTTTTCAAGAAAAAAATGATTTTATATTAAGTATGTAACTATTAATAGTCTTAGTACGAATTAAAATTAAATTATACTTATATATAATATATACTTTTAATTTATTATTTTCTATTTATGAGTTTTTTTAATTACTTAAAACGGAGAAACATTATGAACTTTAAAAAAAATTATAGAAATTCCGTTTTCAGACACAAAATAAACTTATAGTAAAATCCAATGTGAAGATAATTATAAAGAAATTTAGTAGATTAAATATGAATAAAAGAAATTATTTAATTGAAAATAATATATAAAGGTTAATTTACTTTTAAATTACATAAATTAATAAAAAAATACATTTTTATTAAAAATCGATATTTTTCATTATTAAAAAAATCAAAAGTTTCTCAAAAAACTAAAAAATTCACCCTATGTTTGTTTCAAAATTATGAATTTAAAGAATATATTTATTTTTTAAAATTATAATTATAATATTTAGTAATTATAATCTTAAAAAACCTTTTAAAAAATAATTTAATTAAAACTATTTCATTTCTATTTAAGAATTGCAGAATAAATTTTTAATAAATATCACAATCTAATTCATATTAATATACATTAAAATGATTTATTCTATCATTTACTAGGCTATTAATCCCCCCCTTCGAAATTTATTCCCTTATTTTAATTCACTTATGAATCAAATGGGGATCTTTTTTACTCATGGCCTTTTCATATTCCGATGTTATCTCTTAATCCATACAATTCTTTAATAAAACCCTAACCTGATTAATCACTTTATTCCAAAACACATACTCTTAAATGTCCAAAATTTGAACATATTGGTCATTATAGGAAATATTCATTTCCAATATAACTATTTCAGGTCTCAAAACATGAGACGAATATGGCACATATTTCCTTAACATTGAAACTTGAAACACATTATATACCAAAGGTAAACTCATATGTGAGTCTAATCAGGATGAAACTGATCCAACATTAACAAGTATATCATATCATTTAATGAACCATGGTCTTAAAATTACATATTTACTAAAATACATAACACTTTTTCATGAATATACTTTAACAAAGACATGATCACCTACCTAAAAATAAATATCCTTCCTCCAGTAATCCACATAATGTTTTTAACTTCTTGGAGATGGAATTATATGATACTAAATTAAAAACACATTCTTAGTTATCTCCTCTACCAAATATAGTAGAATCATAATCTTTTCTCTTATATAATCCCAAAAATATGATTTTTAACCCAATTTCAACACAATTCCCCAAATGGTTCCATAGTTATGATGGAATGAAATGTGATGTTGTATGAAAAATCAACCATAGAAATTTTTTGATCCAAAATTCCCTAGTAATCCATTAAATAGGATAAAATTATTACATCCGTATTCTGATTTTTTTCAATCTAACTATCCATCAAGTTACGTAATAGAAGTTTTATTGAAATTTAAATTAGTAACCAAATATTTACTAAGACTTAAAAATTACGATGTGAACCTAAGATCATGGTCTTATAAAATGAAAAGGGAAAATCCATATAACCTAACTATATCCATTAAACAGAGTTGAGATATCAGATCTAAATAAAGTAGATCATTAATAGGAAAAATGTGTTAATTAAGTTAATTTATAAACAAAAACCCAAATAGTATTGTTACCTCATGATATCCATTGAAATTTCCCCATAAAATCCATTTTCAATTTCCACTTCTACAATAGAAATTATTAAATCATTAGAATAAGTAATTTTTTTCTTCTTTAACCTATTGTAAATTAAAATATTTCAAGGTAAAGTAAATAATATATTTTTTCATTACATCCCACCAATATTAATTATGATGGTATCTATACATCATAGTACTAAAAGTATTAATAAGAATATTTGGAACTATTAGCTTCACTAAAAAATTCTCTCTTCAAATGGTATTCACACGACACATAAAATAACTTTCCAAATCTAATAAAACCTTATTACTCAATATTAAACTTAATAAACTTATCCTTTATAGTATATTATACCTTTTGATTAAAAAAATAAACATCCTTTTGATATTGATTAATTCGTATTGAATGATTCGATTTAACTAGAACATGAAAAAAAGGATATCTCTACATCCATAATTTCTAGGATAAATGTAATCGAATCCTTAACTAAAGGGGCATGTTCAAACAAAACATAGTAAATGTAGCATTATTTTTATCACTCAATGCATCAACCACTTTTATTCCTTTCCCTTCATGTTAATAAATTATGAAATCATATTTCATGATCAGTGAAATCCATATTTTCTTTCTCTTTTTGAGAGCTTTCTTAGAGAATATATACTTCAAAAATTTAAGATCAATATATATTTTGAACATATCTCTATATAAATTATTCTTCCAATTTTTTAAATTTAAAACAAGAATAGTAAATTATTGATAAATTTTAGGGTGATTTTAGTCATGTGGTTTCAACTGGTGTAAAGAATAATAATTACCTGATCATTATATACCAGAACACAATTAAGTCCCTTCAATTAAGAATCATTGTTGATGACAAGTTCTTAATTTTTGGATGCTGAGTCAAAACATTATTATTTAACAATATAACTATTTTCTCATGAAAAAAATAATTACATTCTTTTTTCTGGATAAATTTAACTTCTTTTCGAGTTAACTTATCCAATGGGCTTGAAAAAAAAGAACAATTATCAAAAAACCACCTGTAGTAACTTAGAAAATAAAAAACCTATGAATATTTATGAAATTTATTAGACATGGATAGTCTTTAAAAAAATTCATTACCAAGGAAAACCATTATACCATATTTATAAAAAATATATCCAAGGAAAGAAATTTTTCTATTAGTAGAATTTAAAGTTACTACATTTTAAATACATTTTATATTATTTTAAGATGTGTAAAACAACATAGAGTTGTCTTTCTTGTTCCTCAGGACTCTTATAATCTAAAAAGACATCATTTATAAAAAATCCACAATCATATCCATGAACACTAGGAAAATAAAATTTTAATGTTCTATTAATATATAGGTTACATTAGAAAACCCAAGAGACATAACCAAAAACTCTTAATTCCCATATATAGTCTAAAAAAATATTTTTCATAATTGCATTCAAATTTACATTAAGCTAATGTTACTCAAACCTTATATTAGCCTTCAAAAAATATTAATTCTCTAGGATATAATAAATCATATTCTCTTTATGAGGAAAAGGATATTTTTCTCAATAGTGATGTTCTTCAGGGATATAAAATAAATGAAAAGTATCTTTGTTCATACATTATTTAAAAAAAATAAAATATAAGATCCCCATGGTGAAGTTATAAGGAAAATGAAACATTTATATAATAATTTATGCAATTTATTTTTCAATATGAAAAGTCATAATTGATTTATTAAATAAGAGGAGTCAAAAATATTTCAAGAATCAGGTAATACTTCAATAGTAAATTCAACATAATGATGTTGAACAACACTTAGAAAATCATCGTGGAATATATCTATGTATTCATTCACTATTGAAACATAAAAAATTTGAATATTTTCGATCTTTTCAACAATATCAGAAAGGAAACATTCATTAGATTCAATAATAAATTTCTCATCATCCTGGTGTATTAAAAATTAATGCAACATTTGATTGTATCACCCAAAAATTTTTATGAAATATTTTTATTTAAAGAATTTTATTTCCATAATATTTTTTTTACAGAACAATGAGTTTAAACAAAATGTATAACATTGTTATTTTCCCACTAATGTATAAAAATTATATTAGAAAGATTGAATAGAAAAAAAATATAATCTGAAAAATATTTTTTCAATAAATCATAAAATAAATTCATTAATTATCAAATTATTAGAATGTGTGAGAAAAATTTTTTTTTAAAAAAAATGTGAATTTTCTGAAAAAAAAATAATGCATGAAATAAATTTTATTTCAATAAATTAAATATATATATTTGAATTTTTTTAATGAAATTTATATATTAATTGATCACAATTTTTAAACATTCAAAAAATAGTATTTCTATGCTTAGTAATGTATAAAGCATAGTGTTATTCTTAAAAATGTATTTTTCCTAAAGAGAACTTTTTTTCACATTTTTTATCACATACATTGAAGATAATTTCAAATATTTTTAGATATTTAAATGGATAAAATTATATAAATATTCAGAATCATAAGGAAGAAATTTGGTAATTAGGCGATTTTATTTTTAGTCAATATGAATAGTAAATGAGGTAACAATTATTACCTCGGTAATGGGTAAATGAGCAAACATGGAATAAAAATAAGTGATAAGGCCACAATTTTTCATTCTATTTAATAATGGATGGAGTTAATTCGAACATTAACATGTATGATTTTAATTTGAGTTGTTTAATGGGAACTATTCTGTTAAAATGACTTATAAATTATCTAAATCAATGAAAGTGACAAAAGATCATTTGGTTTGTGTTAAATATCGATTATGTGTCTAAATGGGGAATGAAGTGTTTTATGAATTAATATAAGTACCCATATTGAACCTAATATATATATTTTTTGATATAAATTTATTTATGACTTATAAGGATACATGGATATGATGTTGACCTTTATAGTATTTTATTTAAAGAATATTCATAATTGTCTCATTCATATTTTACCTAATTATAACATTTTAAATAGGGAATTGTCTGTAGTATACATTATAATATAAATATAATTTTGAAATATAAAAGATTTATCTTCATTATAGTAGTCTATTTATTCTTTTTCGGAATTAAATAATCTTCTAAAATGCGTAAAAAACATTGATAAAATAATTACTAAATTAGAAGAAAAATTAAATAAATGATGTTTAAAATATTTAAATTAATATAATTTTTTATATTTAAAGTGATAAAATAATTCATTAGTAGATCTTCACATGTAAGGTATATAACAAAATAGTTATTTATTACTTTACAATTTTACTTTATATTTGTTAAAGTCAAAATATTTAATAGTAATAATATTTAAAATAATGATTTTTTATAGGATTTATATTTTATTAATTGTTTAAAAAATAGTAAAAACAGTTAAAAATAAAAAGTGACTAATATAAGATATTTTTTTATAAATTTTCCATTTATTTTCCGATTCACACCATATTTGTAAAAAATACAAGCTTTTAATATTGATGATATTTTTACCATAGTTAAAATAAAAATAGGATTAAAAATGGTTAATAAAAATGATATGGATTAAAATAACCCCAAAACAAGTCATAAATCAATAGGTTGAAGATATTAAAATATTATATTATATTATGTTTAAATCTATGTCCATTTTGCGGTATTTGGATAAAAATGAATTTATTATAATATATTGTTTTGAGAAATTCTTAAAAGTTCCTCTCAACTCAATTATAAAAGGGAACCTCCTGTTCACTTATTTTCACCACTTAGGAACCTTTTAGTGACATTGATCATAAATAAATTTATTAAATTAAAAAAATATATTTTTTGATTATTTTATATACATATTTGTCAAATCTATTACATAACACATCCACACACACACACACACATATATATAATGGACACTTTTAATCAGTATCGATTTTTTAACACAATATAAAATTTTTATAATAAAAAGGATTTCTCATCACGTAAAATCTTAATTTATTTAAAATTGATTTTTTTCATATCCTTTACCCTTCATTAAACCACATGAAACTATTTTTAAAAAATTGGGATGATCACAATAATTTCAATAAGGGATATACAAAATGAAAAACACTTAGCCTAGTTAAAAACAAGAAAATAGATGAATGTTTTATCATTAACTAAAAATTATTTTAGTGAACGAAATAAAGGATTCAAAAATTGAAATCACATACAGTTTTTAATCAAATGAAATCATTAAATCCAATAACATAAAAATCAAACCCAATTTTGAAAACATATAGCATCATAGTCATAACCCATTTTAACCCCCTGCCAAAATAACTTGCAGTAGATTAAATCCATCGGAGAAACCCATTGGTAACTCCCTAATTATTTCCTATTAGTAAATGTAAAATTACATAATACATTGGAATGATATCTGTGTGAACCCATCATATACTCTATTTTTGTCTCACTCGGTGCTATTTGGGTGCACTCTTTATAAAAGAAATATTGGGTTCACTCGATGCTATTTGGGCACACCCATCATATAAGATATATATATATTACTAAATTATCATATAATTCTCAAGTACTATACAATGAATTAAATTTTTTATCCCTAAACATGTTCATTATAATAAATTTGATAAACTTTTTTAAACACTAATGTAAATCTATTTTGGGAATCAAACTACCATTTTCTTTTAAACAATTATTTTCAATATAAATATTCCATTCTTTTTAAAAAACTATTTTTAATTTAAAAAATAACGAGAAAAAATATTTTTTCTATAAATAAAATATAAAATAATATAATGGAATCCAAAATTTAATTAACAATTTTGACAATGGAAAAATACATTATCTTCTGATATGCTAAAGTTGAACATTCCTTTTGTCATTTGTATTGAAAGTCAAAAATTATTTTATGGATACATTTTTGAAATAGTGTGTTTTCGAGAACCACATTTTACTAATTTCAATTCAAAAATTTGGAAAATTTTAACTTTAAACTAATCCAGCATTATTGATGAAAAAGTGTGTTTTCGAGAACTATATTTTTTAGAAAATGATGATTATATATTAACTCTATGACTATTAATAATCATTATATGAATAAAATTTAATAATACAATATATGTGATAAGTATATTTATTTATTTCATTCAATATTATGTGTTTTTAGTTATTTTTAATGGAGAAAAATTTTACACTTCAAAACTATTATTAGAAAAATCCTATTTTCAAAAAAAAATAACAAAAACTAACATCCAATATGAAGATGATTCAAAAGAAGTTACATTGATCACATAAAAATAAATAGTAGTTATGTAACTTGAAATATTATCAAAAACATAATCGGAATATTAAATTACATAATATTTTCTAAATGAAAATTCATTTTTCCAAAAATATTTATTATTCACTATTCACTGAAAAAATATTTTTTTAAAAAAAGATCCCAATATTTTACTATAATTAAATTTAGATATAAGGATTCAAAAAATTATATTTTTTTCATTATTAAAAATAAAAAATATATAAATTAATAATTTAAATAAAAATTTATTAAAATTGAGTTAAATTATAAATATATATTTTTGATTCAAGAATTACTTCCTATTTTTATAATAAATTTGATTATCTAATTCATAATTATAAACATGAAATTAATATATTCTATTATTACCTATGTTGTTACAAATATTACCCATGAACACTATTTTCGGTTATTCTTTGGATCAATTTCAAAATAGGAATAAATTTTTTTCCCATCTCTTCTACAACATGATGTTGGGTTTACCACATTACATACTCATTAAATTGAGATGAGTAATTCTCAAGAACATCATCCATCAACATATTAAATGTTCAGATAAAACCCAATATGTGTGTTATCCAATGTATATATATTATGAGGATAATATTCAAGTAGCTTAACCAAACCTCTTGTGGTCCATATAATGACCACTATTGTTGTATCAGAGATGAACGAATGAATCAAGTTATTTTGAATCTAAGAATGCTCGAAATAAATTTTCACTAGGATGAATTTCCAAAACACCATACATCACCCCATAAGATATCCATAAAAAATATGCATAATTATTTTCCTAGTTAGAAAAAAATCAAGAATACAACTGAATATTATCCTACTATCTGTTGGTTCAATTATAAAATCGCATGTAATTGCCAAAATATTTTCGTAAATCCCTTAATCAATCTCCGAAATTTTTAGAACACAATTTTCTAATATATGGAATTAAATTATGATAATATAGTGAATTCAATTCAATAAATATTATTGTAATGGAAATTATAATTTCAACTAGAGAAGTTAGGTAAATGATTGAAACATGAACTGATTGAATATAATAAAATAATTTAATTGGTAATAAAAATGGAGAATATTTTTTTTGCCCAAATTTAATCCCATATCAAGATAGTTCATGAAAATAAAAAGAATAAATAACTATATTCATATAAATACTATATGATATTATTTGTTTAATCATATCCTTTTCTCACTAATGAATGAGTTATGAAATGGAATGATTTCTTTTCATGTATGAAAATTTCCATACAATTAGATTTATAATCAAGTGATTAACATTCAAATGAATAATTATCCTCAAACACACATTTTACAGTGAATAAAATAAACATTAATTATATTTTTTATTATCTTGATATGTTATAGAATAAAAATCACACTATAAAAGGGTAATTCTTTGTATTATATTTTCTCCTATTGTAAAAAATTACACAGTCTCATTTATGTTAGTTTTTTTTCACCTCTTTAAATATTGGGATAAATAAATCAATTATTAAATTAATAAAAAAGCTAAAAATATTATGGACATGGGACAAAATTAATACATCAAACTCCATTAAATTTAACTTAATATCATTTAAAATATTTATTCATCTTATGAGTATTAACCAACACATGAGAGATATGTATTAAATTTATACTATTAAATAACATATTAGATTTTAATATTAGTTGACAGGTTTAATAAATTTGTAGAGATTACAGAAACACCCCATTAATAATTTCTAGAAAAGGGGAAGGGGAACTAACTATAATATTGTGGGGGCATTGACATAATTCCTCTCACCATAAATTTCAAAGTTTCGGGGATAATTTAAATAGTTAATTTAATTAAATTTTTATGTTTCCTCACATGAACCTAGTATAAAAATATTTCAACAATGAAATAAAATTCAAAATAAAATATATAAATTAAAATTAAGATTTTTTTTGAAAATATACTAATATAAAAAATAAATTATACAAACATTACAACCAAAATGTAATTTCATGATATTATGAATGAAATAAAAATAAAAATTGACACATTAATTTTAAAGCATGGTAAATTAAAAAAATTAGAGAAAAAATTATATAAATTTATAATTTATTCAAATCCCGGGTAATACTTCATAATAATTTTTATATGTTAATTATAATATTTGGTCCAATAAAATAAAATAAAATAGTCTTAATAAAATATTTCATAAGTAATTTTTTAGTTTAACTGCAACTTTATAATTTTTTTGGAATCAATTCCTTATTTAACTAATAATCATATTATAGTATATTCATTATGAGAGGTTTGGAAAAATGGAAAAATCCCATTAAATCTTCTTAACAATGTGATATTTTACACTAATAAAAAATAGAATATTATGATGAACCAAGTCCAAAAATATTAAACATGATACTAATAGTAAATAATAATAGATAAATAAAATTGTGAATTTTAGTGAATATATTGTATAACGAATTCCTCAAATTTTCAATTTTCTATGAAAATGAGACCTACTATGAAACAAAAATACATGCACAACATTGATAAAATGAATTGGTTATGTCTATCATTTTCATTATTTGTAATTGATTACGTTATGTCCCGAGAAGAGGAAAAAAGAGTGAGGTAGTGATATATAGGAAGGAGGTTTGACTGTTATAATATTTTTTAGTAGATAAAAATTCAAAAATCATCAGTTGCGTGGTCTAAATATAGACGAGTTCATTTGAACATTTCAATTGGACCTTTACCCATAAATAATTTTTATGCCAGATAGAGGGGAGACAAGCCATGTAATTTTCAGTAAAGTGAAACCAATTGAATGGTATTTTGAAACATAGTATGTGGTGTGATGGTCTGTGACTCATATATCAACAAATGGGTCAGTCAAAGTATTGATAGGTTCATTTGAAAAAATCAACCAACCCTTTTACCACAAGTTTTTATAGTGACATATTGATGGCTTGTTATTTTATTTTGATAGGGGAAACATGAATTTAAGATATGTGATATAGTGTGATTATTTCTAATAAGATGAGACTTGATAGAATAATGCTGAAATTGTGTGATTTATGTTACTATTTTATTCATTTGTTTCTCCTCATATGACGTTATTTTAGGCAACAATCAGTTTTGTGTATTATCTATCTAGTAATGGTCTGTTGGGATAGTCCATGTAATAAAATAGCTTCAGTAGGTGCTTCACATTCCTTTGGGAGGGGTGAGGCCTGTCCTACTGAGGTTCCTATGCAACTATGTTTTTTATTATTTGAAATCATCTATACCTAATATATATTATAATAATAATTAAGATCATCATCATCTTCATTATCATGATTATTATTATGTCACTTGTTTTGGTGCTAGGGGATTTGGTGGGGGTGGGGTGGGGTATACATCCCAATGTGTTCCCCCTTGATTTTATTTGTTTACCTGTGTTATAAAAAATATTATTACTATTCTTATTATTATTACCATCATTATATCATTATGATATAATATGTAGAATAATGAAGTAGATCTGTTGTGAGGTGATCATCTAGATGACTCAACATTGAACCCTAATCACATCTTCTCAAAAATGGTTTCTAGGAGATTTTTCAAACTTGACATTGTCAATGATTTTTCACAAATTTCACCATCCAAATTTCAACACAAAGGGAAACCTTTTATTCCATTCTCAAAGAAGGATATGTAATTTGTGTCTTTTTACCTTTATTATTCATTTATCGATAGGTATTTAAATTAATTACATTCAATTAGATTTATCTATAGGGATCATGAAATCATTGGTTATACATGTTATTATTTGGAGCTTCTGGATTTATAACATTACATAATACAAATTTCTATGAGGGATGATTACTAATGATGTTTTTCCCATTTAAAGTTATTTTTCCCAGATTACTATATGATGATGATGAAATGGATGCCAAAATTTGACAATAGTGTTAAACCTTCTATGGTTATTATTTAGTTAGGATTCAATTTTTTACCACTAAAACTATTTAAGATATATTCCCCAGATTATATTTCTAATATTATTTCTAGGCCAATATAGTGTGATTTAGTAATCTATAGCATCTTGATAACCTCTATCATGAAGATTTGAATAGATGTAGGAATACATAAACAACTTCTTATAGTCATATTGATTCTAAATAGGTAAAAAATATATTGTAATAACCTTAATTATAACCCCAAACCACATCATATTATATCTTTTGTAAACATTGGTCATAGCACAATGTCTTGTGGTATGGTGACCTCACAGAAACGCATATTAAGAACTCATATTGGGATTCTATAACAACCCTGATAATTATTTATTACATAAACATGATTCATTACCTACAAAAATCACTTGATAAATATATAATATCTATAGTTATAGTGTCTTTTGGGCTTAGGAATATTACATAACTACTTAGAACATAAAACACAACATATTTATTGAAAATTTCTTTTATATCACCACACACAGTCATTCATACTTAGCATTTCATGGGATAACCTAATGACATTCAATTGAAAAGGTTGAGTTATAAATCCTAGTAAGAGAGAAAAAATTCATAACATGAATAATACCATACATGTTTGGAAATAGGCATATCAATAGAGCATAAGAAAAACATGAACATAAAGACATGATATAGCATGATTATCCTAACATAGAAATATGGAAACAACATTTAACAAGATATTAGAAAGATCCAATGATCATTTCATAATGATCCTGAGTAAACCATCATTGAACATGAATTAACATGAGTAAAACCTCAATGCACTTGGATTATCATGATATTAATCTTTACCCAATGCATTTGAGCGCAATCAGGGAACACCCTTCTTAATCATTTAATTTCATGCATAAGTATGCCACATGGATCATATAATAAGGATTCATTAAATATAATAATTTATTCCATGATAAAGGAATGTGGAATTCATAAATGAAACTCTATAATCAATAATTAAATGTGCATAAAGGTTAATATCCTTGATAGAGAAATGGGCATGGTATTCACAACATAATGACTTTGGCTTAAAAAATCGCGGTGTAATTTTTGCAGTATAACAACATGTCATAGGAATTCATAAAAATGTTTTATGAAAGAGAAAGTGGTGTCTCGTCATTTTTACATGAAATGGAATGTTATTGGGTCATATAGAAATATGACCCATCATATTTAATGGAATTTATATTCACAATACAAAATACTTTCTTGAATGTAAATGAAGAGAGAAAATCCCTTAGAGAATTTTGGAATGGTAACAAGTGTACATGGGAGTAATTAATAAGAGAGAGGGATATATCATCATTCAAAAACAAGGAGGGAAGTATTGTAGAGGTGATAAATAATACCACAATATTTGTAACTGAAATTAATAAGGTATACCAACATAATAAAATTTGGACAAAAATGAGAAAGAAATAAATACCTTTCCGAATTTCGGCATGGTAACATGTGTAAATGGGTGGAATTAATGGGAGAGAAAGGGGGTATCTCATCATTAAAACCTAAGGAAAAAAAGTATAGGGGAGGTGAAAATTCATACTGTAACATTTTTAATTGAAAATAAAATAGAAGAACAACATAATGAAATTTGGAGATAAATTAGAAAGGAAGAAATTCCATTACTTGGAAGTGTGATCCCAAAGGTTTGGGAGAGGCTTAAGAGAGGCACAATGGGTGCTTGGGGCACATTGGAAGGATTCTAGAGAAATGGGGGAAGAGGTTTTTAGAGCACCAAAGGCATTGAGTGAAGAGGAAGTGGGAGCTTCTTTGGGGTTATATAGAATAATAGATTGAATTCATTATTATTTAGGTTTTGGACACCACAAATTAAACTAATCAAAACCACAGACTATCCAATGGTTTTTTACCATGGTTCTTGAAAATGGTAGTGTAGAAAATTATTTTATAATTCCAATGGACGAAATTATTTAAATATTATGCTTTCTTATGTGGAGGCGAATCATACTCTCAAGGAAATCAATTTGAGAAGTTAAGATGTTTTATAAGTCTTGGAGGGTCCACTAATGCTTTGTAAAATAAATCAAACAAACCTAAAATCATATAATTTTAAATATAAAACATATTTCTTCCAAACATCCAATTTATTGTATTTTATTACATCACTATTGTGTCATTATGATGTTATAAAACACATTATATATTAAAACGGTTTTAAATTTTTTCCCAAAAATTCAAATGGCTCTGAAAATTATGAAAAATTCACCATTATATAATGTCTATGCCTTGATTCCAAAATTAATATTCATTTTATATAAATTATTTTCTAATTATTTAAATTTATTACTTTTAAAATATAAACTAACAATTATAAAAAATTCATGGGTTTTGACAAAAATGGTTTTCAATCATTAATAAAATTAATATTGTATTCATAAAAATTATACAATAATTTATATTCAATAAAATTTAATTTAGTGATAATAATATTTTAATAAAATATTATTTAATTCTAGAATTCAATCATTCATCAAAATAGAATTTTCAATTGAATGTTAACTTAAAATACAATTGGTTCGTTAAAAACTATTTTCAAATTAACAATAATAAAATGAATATATATGATTTTTTATATACAAAAATAATGCACATAATCATAATGATATGGTCTTATTATATAACCTCTTATAACACATGTATAAGGCCTAAGGGTAAGGTGTGTGATGGTGACCGACTCCTGGGGTGGATCAGATAAATTGCTCGGGTGGTAATCTCTTGCAACTTCCACATCTTCCATGGGTTGTTCCGTTCGAGTTTAACATATTGAAGCTCATCTTTGTATTGCTCAAGATCAATTCCTAGTGACACCACCTCCTTTCCATGCTTTGACCAATGGGCTATGTATGGAAAAATTCTAATGGATGAGGCAATCATTTCTTGGTCTGAGTAAATTGGATTTGTTAAGGACCTATATTTATACTAATAATTTGATCACTGTTTAATGTATATATTAGAAAATGGTTACAATTATTAATGGTATATTATAAAATTCTACAAAACAAAATAAACGCATATGTTATATAAAAATTTTACATAACAATACATTTAATTAGATCAAGAATAATTTTAATGGATAAATGTTTGGGTCATTACAATATTCCCCCATTAAGAAATTTCTCCCTTGAAATTTTCTTTTACCACACTAAAACAGATGCAGGTAACTCTGCTTCTTCACTTACTCCGATTCCCACATTTCTTCTTCAAACATGTGGTTTCTCCACAATACTTTCAGGAGGGGAATTGTCTTATTTCGTTGAACTATTTCCCTATTATCTGAGATATTCACTAGATTCTCTTCATAGGAGAGGTCATTCCACAATGGTACCACCTCTGGATTGAGTACATGTGATGGTTTAGGTTTTTACGTTCTCAAGAGTGATACATGGAATACATCATGTACTTGATATAGGTTCGGTGGGAGTTATAGTCGATAGGCCACGACTCCATTATGATCAATGATCTCGAAAGGGATGATGTACCTTTTAATAATAGTTCCCTTTCCTCCAAATCTCATAACTCTGTTACACGGTGATATGTGGAGGAATACCATGTCTCTGACATCAAACTCTAGGTCTCGTTAATGATTATCATCATAGCTCTTTTGTCAACTCTAAGAATAATTAATGTTTTGTTGGATGATCTTTACCTTCTCCATCATTTCTTTGACCATTTATAGACCTTGAATTTTTCACTCACCAACATCATCGCAACATTCCAGTGTTTTGAACTGCTTCCCATAAAGGTCTTTATAAGGAGCCATTTTGATGCTTGATTGGAAAATATTGTTGTAAGAGAACTCAACTAGAGGGAGATGTTGATCCCATCCTCCTTTAAAGTCCATTGAGCATGACCTAAACATGTCCTCACATGTTTGGATTGTCCGATCAGATTGTCCATCAGTTTGAGGATAAAAAGACATAGTGAAGTTCAGCTTAGTATCCAGAGCATGTTGAAGACACTTCCAAAACATAGGGGTGAATCTTGGATCTCGATCAGATTCAATCAATAGTGGTACTCCATTCATCCTTACCACTTCTCTAATATATATTAGTGCCAGGTGATCCAATTAGAAACACTCTTGAATTTCAATGAAGTGTGAAGTTGTTGTAAGACAATCCACAACAACCTAGATACCATTGCTTCATTGGGATGTCTTCGGAAGTCCAATGACAATGTCCATAGTGATGTTCTACCATTTCCATGGTGGTATGGGTAATGGTTGTATCATCCCCTCAGAAATGTGTCTCTCAGCCTTCACTTTCTGACATACCATGCACTTTGATGTATAATTCTCAATCTCTTTCTTCATGTTATCCCACCAATAAATCTCTCGAATATCTCAATACATCTTTTCATTTCTTGGGTGAATAGAGAAATTGTAACTATATGCATCATCCAAAAGTTCTTTCTTTAACTCTTGATTTGACGGAACACATAGTCTTGACCCAAATATCATAATTCATTCTTCATTAATATTGAACAGTGAGGATTTACCTTTTTTGATAGTTTCCACTTTCTTCTGAATTCCCACATCATCCTTTTAATCATCTTTTAAACTTTCCAAAAGAGACAGTTGGGAAATCATAGGAGAAAGGATTGATGATGTTACCTTATTTATGATTCCCATGTTTATATTCATCAAATATTATAAGATTGGATCCTTTTTGATTTTCCTCAATGATAGAACCACTGGGTCCTTTATACATTGAGAATCTGCCACCTTGTTTACTTTCCCAGGGTGGTAATGGGTTGAGCGGTTATAGTCTATGAGCAGCTCTAACCATCTTCGTTGGTGCATATTCAACTCATTCAATGTGAATATATTCTTGAGGCTTTTGTGGTCCGTATATATTTCACACGTCTCCCCAAATAGGTAATGTCACAAAATTTTTAAAGTGAATATTACTGAAGGAAACTATAGATCATGTGTTGGACAGTTTTTCTCATGAACATTCAATGTCCTTAAAGCATAGGAAATGAATATTTCATTTTTCATCAACACACATCCCAGACCCTTCTTCTATGCATTACTAAATACAACAAATAATTTCTCCACTTGTGGGTAATATGAGAACACGCACAGTATTAAGCCTCCTTTTCAACTCCTTGAAGCTCTCTTTGCATTCATCAATCCAAGAAAACATTACTCCCTTTATAGGTAACTTGGTAATAGGGTTGGAAACTCCTGATAATTTTATCACAGATCGGCGATAATATCTATCTAACCCCAAGAAGTTATGAATATCCATTACCGATGCTGTCCTAAACCATCTCTCTATTATTGTTGTCTTGGAGGGATCCAAAAATATCCCATTGTTTTTTATGATATGACCCAAGAATGAGACCTCCTTAAACCAGAACTCACACTTGCTGTACTTTTCATAGAGTTTCTCCTTTCGCATGGTCTATTGTATAGTGCACATATTATCCTAATTCTCCCACTTAGTTTTGGAGTATATTAGAATATCATTTATAATGACTACCACAAATTTATCAAGGTAATCTATAAATACTCTATTCATCATGTCCATGAATATTTATAGAGAATTAGTGAGTCATAAAGGCATTACTATGAATTTATAGTGTCCATACCTTGTAAACAAAGCAGTATTGGGGATATCCTCCTTCTTCACCCTTACTTGGAAACATCTTGAACAAAAATCCACAATAGAGATATATTGTGCTTCATGTAGCTAATCGAACAAGTAATCAATTAGGGGAAGATGATACTTGTTCTTTGTCATGAATTTATTGAGGTTAAAATAATCCATGCAAAGACACGTTGACTCATCCTTCTTCTTGATGAAGAGGACTGGTGCACCCCATTGTGAAACACTTGGGGATATAAACCCTTTATCCTAGTTCTCTTGTAGTTGTTTATTTAGATCCTCAATGTCCAAAATATCTATTCTATAGAGATTCCTGGATATTAGAAATTCCCCAAGTATAAGATCGACTGAGAATTCAACATCTATTCAGGGAGGAAGACCAGCCGATTCCATGGGAAACACTTCAACAAATATCTTCACAAAAGGCATGTCTTCAAGGATGGTTGCTTCCTTATACTCAATCATCTGAGACAGATATGCATGCTTATAGGGCAGTAATATCCACGCTTGATATAATGGTACTAAAGAAGATTAATCTTCCTCCATTCACTTGTAAATAATTGGGGGGACAATTTTCTATATTGAGAGTGATTTTTCTCTCATGAAAATTTATGTTTGATCTATACAAGGAAATTCAATCCATGTCAAGAACTGAATCAAATTCTACCAAAGGGAGTATGAAGAGGATTTCTAGGAAGTGCAATCCAAAAATTATACAGGGGAGGATTTATATTCTTGGGAAGCAGTGATTTCCCCATTTTTCTTACTCATCGATATCTCCACCTCCATGATTTTTTGTGTTTTTGGGATTGTTCTACTAAACTAATGGGATATAAAATAATGTGTATAAATACAAGCAAAGAGTATATTATGTATTCTTGAATTAATTTCTAGTATAACTGTGAACAATTTTATTTCAGGGTTCACTTCGGTGGTGGTGATGGAAAAAGCTCTCCCTTGATGCCTTGGAAGTTATTGGTTGCCTCCGAAAACCCTTGGATTAGAGCACTGGATTACAAATTTCCACAGTTCTTTGCAGTAGAAGCAATGAACAACATGCTGAGAATCAAACGAAGAGTTCCTCTCCACTATCACAACTGTAGGTTTTTCTTGTCAGCAGTTAATAGCTAGGTTTCCTTCTCTTTAATAACTAATGAATTTCATCATCCCCTTCCAAAAATTTCTAGGGTGTTTCTTTCCGTATTTTTGGAAAGTGGGGTGTTGTATTTTCTTATCATCGTTGGATTTATCCATCAGCCTACTAGAATTAAATTAAACCTTACACTTCTAATCCCCATGATACCCCTGAGATTCATCGATATCTATTTCTACGTTGAGGGCACATCAAACAATTTTCTCATAGCTCTCAAAGTCACAGATCGCTAGGTATTTTCGTAGGCTTGGTTTTAGTCCACCAAAGAAGCGGTCAACCTTGAATTCAAGGGTAATGACAAATCCAGAGGCATATCATGCAAGGCATGTGAAGTTTACCTCGTACTCTCTGATGGATTAGTCATATTTTTGTTTGAGGGAAAGGAAGTCCCTTTCCATATTGAGTTGCACGGTACGAGGAAAATATTTGTGGAAAAAACTTTTCTAGAAATCCTTCCATTCCAACACATAGATCTCAACCTCATGATTCATATTTTTAATCAATGTCCACCATTGATCAGCTTCACCCTCTATAAGATAAGTATCCAGAAGTACCGTCTCTTGTTTAGAATATTTATGTATGAATGAAGATCTCATCAATGGAGTTGATCCATTGTTCATAAATT
Organism: Viscum album; assembly: GCA_963277665.1. Lineage (NCBI taxonomy): Eukaryota > Viridiplantae > Streptophyta > Magnoliopsida > Santalales > Viscaceae > Viscum > Viscum album. The sequence continues at coordinate 499,991,549 of OY728132.1, forward strand.
GAGGGATCACATGAACCATTAAAAGTAGGCAGCCTTTGACACATGAATCTCTCGATTGAGACTTGTTCTTTCTTGGGGGGGGGGATGAATGTTCCTCTTGACGCATGATTCTATTCAAAATGTTAGTTAAATAAGAGATTATCATAAAAAAGTTTGTGATTCCCACTCCCATCAGATTGGGCATCTCATTAGAAAATTCATCACATTTATCTTCACATAGGTTTTTTTCCTGAATACTCCTATTACCAGCTATTGGCTAGAATAAAAGGAATGTTAGGAGTAACACATAAAGGGGAATCCAAAGGAAAAAATGGGTGACTTATAAATTACTTTTATTTTATTAACTTATGAATTTACAGGCTTTAGTCTATACTATCCATGATAAACTTCCCACCATATATTAATAGGGGAATTGTTTTCCTTACTAATGTTTCCTACTAAGATTTGGAATTTAACAAAGCATATCTCCCTGTAGTTTCATAACCAAGAGTGCAGAGAGGCCCATTTTCGTGCACTAGTTTCCGTTCGAGTCTACCTCAAAGTGGGGTTTTTAGGTTTTACCCCTAGATACATCTATGCTATAGCTAACTCTAACTTTTCGTATCCATACATGGATGTATTTTCTGGATATACCACTTACTCCATACTCACCAAAATTTAGGCATGCTTTTATTATACTTAGACTTATCCCTATTTCTTTCACTGGGGTTTTGTAATCCTAATCCCAAAATAACTACACTTATCCTCTGATACCAACTTAAAAAACCCGACTATTTATTACACAGTTAAACATGATTTAGTACATAAACTCTTCACTTGATACAACATAGAATATCAAGAGGTCTTGGGACTTTAGGGACTAGGAAAATTACATAACAACTTGGAACATAAAACACAAAATCTTTATTAAAAACATCATTTACATGACCACACACATTCATTCATACTTAGCATTGCATGGGATAACTTGAGGACATTCATAAGCAAAGAGTGAGAGACAAATCCCAGTAAGGGATTAAAAAAGTCATAAAATAAAGAATATAGTACTTGTTAGTTAATAGAAATATAAATGGAGAATAATAGAAACATGTGTTGAGTCAATAAAGTTTCCTTATGAATTTTCCATTCCTTTTTGTTTTGAATATAACAAACACTCTATCTTAAGGAAAAACACTTTTCCCCTATACTTTTTTTATTCATAAGGAAAATTTTTCTTCCCCAAGGAAATCTATCCTTACCATGATTTCATTGTTCATATTATAATATAACTTATTTTCATTATAAGTATAAAATTCGGTTTCATATCTAAAACCACAGAATCTTATAAATACTTAAATATAGAGCATTCTAATTTCAGAATCTGAATTCAGGTTTCGAATTCTCTAAATTTAGACTATGAATGTTCTAGGTTCAAACTCCAATATTCTATGAATTTAGACTCCAATAATTCTTAGTTCAAACTCGGATTTCTCTGAATTCAGAATCCAACCTTTCTGAATTTAGACTCCAAATTCTTATAAATTAAGACACCTAATTTCCATGATATTCATACTCCAGAATTCTATAGAATTCAGGTTCTGAATTCTTTTGAAGTCAGAATCCGAATATTCATGTACTATAGACACCGAATGGTTCTTTTTGTTAGACTCCAAACATTTATTTTTTCTTTACACTCTGAAAAAATTAATTTGTCTAAGCAACCATATTTTCCCTACTCTTGTTATAGTTATAAAATGATGTCCTGCTTTCTATTTTTAACCAAATGTTGTTTGAGTGACACGTGTACACGTCCCTATGAAATTAAAGGAAAAATATGACCATTGGAGGAGGGAACCGACCGTTGTAAATACGCCTATAAATAGGAGCTCATTTTAATTAGGTCAATACTATTCTACAACTCTAGAGATTACATGCTACTAATGTTATTTCTAGAGGGAGACTCTCATGATTTGTGCATACTGAAAATATTGTTCAGAATTGCATTGCGAAACTCTGAATTTTGTTGAGTATATTCATGGGCTTCCACAGATAGGAAGACAGAGGTGCCAACTACATTGAAGTTAGAGGGCTTGCTGGGATTTTAAGTTAGATTCCGATATTCGTATTGAGGACTTACCCAAGTGTGGGTAAGACATAATTTCTTGAAAGTATAAATCAAGGGACCTTTATCCAAGGTTGTTGGATACCCTTCTCTTTGGGTTAAAAGATTTACTGTTTGTTACTTGTATTGTTTCAATTTTTCTGCTACATTTTTGTTATTAAATAAAGTATAACTATATTATACTTTCCTATTCATGTACTCTGATTAGTATGATTATATATGCTCTAATATAGAATCTTTATCTTTGTAATCTTTTCTTATGTTTCATTTCCGGAACATCATTTCCAGAATCAAGAGAGTTCGTAGAACTAGGAAGATTTGTGAATTTACCTTGTTTAACTTTGTTAAACATTACAATCTTTAAAAGTTCCAAAGGAATTTTTTAAAGTATACAATTAACCCCCTCTTGTATATTGAGCGTCTACATTCATTATTTTGATCCTAAAATTGGTATCAGAGGAGGTATCTGAAATAATTATATTCATATATAAATTTTCTTTCTCATGTTTTTCATTGTTCTATATTTTACTTTCTCAGTATTTTTCTATCCTTGTTTACAAACTTTTATTACTAACATTTTTGTGTGGAAATAAGTTATATTTGAGATGGCAGGAATGAATGTTTGTTCAATTGATAGTCTTAGTCCAACTAGACCACCTATTTTTGAAGGGAATGATTACAAATATTGGAGATATCATATGAAGAATTTTGTTATTAACACTGGAGTGGAAAACTATTTTATGCTTACTGTATATTACAAGATTTCTGATAAAGAATTCTGAACATTAACTAATTAAGAGAAGTCATAATATCAACTAAACTACAAGGTATGCAATACTTTGTTGTGTTCCATGACTATGAATATATATAGCCAGATTTCTTCGTGTGAAGCTGAAAATTGAATTTGGATAAAGCTTGAAGTAACTCATTTTGGAACTTCCAAGTTATTTAAAATAGAAGAGCTATGCTTAGAGCTGAGTACCATGGTTTTTTCTTTCCTTATGGAGAACCTATATGTATGGTACAAAATAGATTTATTACTGTTTTCAATAGCTTACAATCCATGGGTGAAAAAGGATTGTATGATGAGGAACTTGTAAACAAGACTATATACATCATGCCTAATGACTGGGGATCCTAGAGAACACTTATTGATGAGAATAAGAAAGTCTCACAGATTACTCTTGAGGATATTTTTGGATCTCTTATTAAACAGGAGACCAAAATAAAGAGAGACGCTGATAATATTAAGAAAAAGAATGGGAATTGAAGTTTTTCTTTTATAACTACTTCAAATCATATGAAATCCAAGACTCCTAAGAGAGTTACAAGATCTAAATCTATGAAGGTTACTATTTTATTTTAATCAAGTGAAAGTGAACATTCTGAGAATGAACTAGATAATATTTCTCTAAGGACGAACAAGATAGATTGGAAGAATGATTTTCAGTATAGATAGAAGAATAAAGAAATAAAGGATAAGAAAGAATCTGAAGTCACTTGTTATGAATGAAAAAAGAGTTGGACATATAAGGCCAGATTGTACTATGCTTATGAGAAAAGATAGAAAGTAAAATCATTCTGATAGAAATAGAAATAAGTACTACAATTTTTAAGCTATGAATGTTTTGAAAGATAATGAAAACTGGAGTTCCAGTGGTGGAGAAGTTTCTGATGAATCCTTAAATTACGAATCTTATGGACAGAAGAATCTTTGCCAAATAGCCTAAATACCTATTGAAAATAATTGTATATTGGAAAAGGTACATAATGCTGAATCCATAACCAATGTATCCTTAAATGATAATTATAGTTATAGTAACTATTATGAATCCTAAGATGAATAATATTATTCTGATGAAGATACTACTTTACCTACCTATGAAGAAGTTTCTAGGTTTTCTAAGCTTATTGAAACTGAAAATTCTAAAGTCAAGAAAAAACATTATAATAAAAATTCTAGGATTTATATTTTTACTAAGTAAATATCAGATCTCTCTAAATATCATGATAAGAAAACCCATGATTTTGGAAGTATTTTAAAAAACATTAAGGAATTCAATTCTTAGAAGGATAATGTATCTAAGGATCTAGAAAAATTAATTTCTATGAAATGATTTTTCGAGCCTAACTATAATGCTAAAACTAATATTTTTAAGGATAAGAAATTAGTTATTAGACTAAAGTCAGAAATATTTTCCTTGAGGAAGTGTTTTTAAAACTTTACCATAGGTACGGAAAACATTGATAAGATGTATTCTGAAATTAGACCTCTAAGGAATAATTCTAGTTTTGGTTATACTAGTTCCAAATTGTTTTTTAGTAACAATTAATTTGTTCCTAAAAGTGCTCCTTTCTACACAAAATGTCAGTGTGGGGGGCATTGGGAAAAAAATTGTTCCTTAAAAAAACTCAGTCTTTAGGTTTTCATAAAGCTTATTTTTCAAAGAAAATGTGGATACCTAAAATTGTGCTTTCTGAAATTTCCAGATCCAAGAAATATTGGATTCCAAAAGTGTAACCTTTTGATTTTTAGGAAAATAAAGATTTTACTAAAAAAAATACATGGTACAAGGATTGTGGATGTTCTTGGCATATGACTGGTAAAAAAACTTCTATGAAAAGATTATCAAGATGAAAGGAGGAAAAGTAACTTTCTGAGGTAATGCTATGGGATAATTTATTGGTATAGGTAACATCATACTTCTTGTAAAAACATTGATTTCAAATGTTTTATTTGTGAAGGGTCGTAATCACAATCTCATTAATATTAGTCGATTATGTGATGAATGATACCTTGTGAATTTTAGGAATGACAAGTGCTTAGTACACAATTCCAAGGAAGTGTTTATTCTTTCTACCAATAGGCAAGGGAATGTATACAAACTAAACATAGAAGACCTTATAATCCATGATCAACCTTGCCTTAGTGTAATGGAAGATCATTCTTGGTTGTGGCATAGAAGGTTAAGACACTATATCCTTATGAACCTATGAAAAATCTCTAAGAAAAGACTAGTTAAGGACCTACAAGATCATAGTTTTGAATTTTCAAAAGGTTTTGATCCTTTTCAATATGGAAAGAAACATAAATAAAGTTTTAAATTAGTTGGTGAAGTCACAACTACTGATTCATTATAGTTAGTCCATATGGATCTCTCTGGTCCAACATGAACTGTATGAATTGGGGGAAAATATTATATATTTGTCTTAGTTGATGATTACACTAGATTTATGTGGGTCTATTTTCAAGCAATAAAATCTGAAGCTTTTTATTATTTAAAAAGTTTTACATCCCAAGTTAAAAATTAGAAAAACATTCAATTGATAACTATTTATAGTGATCATGGGGGAGAATTTCAAAATTCTTATTTTGAAACTTTTTATAGTTGATGGGGCATTAATCATAACTTCTCAGCACCAAAAACACCCCAAAAAATGGTGTTTTTGAAAGAAGAAATAGAATTTTTCAAGAGATAACAAGAACCATGTTGAGTGAATATTTGGTAGCGAAACTTTTTTGGGATGAAGCTTTAAGTACTACTTTCTATAATATAAATCGTGTTCTCATTAGAAATTTTTTTAATAAAACTTTTTATGAGTTATGGAATGTTAGAAAACCTTGAATTTCCTACTTCAAGGTTTCAGGTTTAAAGGTATTCGTTTTGAATACTAAAAATAAAATACAAAAAATCGCACCAAAATCTAATGAAGTAATTTTCAAAGGCTCCTCCACAACCTCTAAGGCTAATAGTGTTTTCAATAAAAATACTTGTACTATTGAAGAAATAGTACATGTCAAATTTGGTAAAACTGGTCCTTTTGTTTTTAAACATCCTCAACTTATATCTTCATATGTGTTTTAAAAAACTGATTATCAACCCTTATCAGAAGATCCTCCTAATAATGAAAATGTTCAAGAAGGTATTTCTGAAGCATTTACCCCAGATGATTTCTTACCCTACATTGATGAATAGGTTTAACAAAACCCAAATATGTTGTTTCTTATGAATCATCCCAGTGATAGTATCATTGGTGGTGTAAATAAACCCATAAGGACTAGAAGTTTCTTAAGAAATGATGTAGAACATCTAGCTTTACTTTCTCAATTAGAACAAAAAATTACTGATGATGTTTAGATGATGATGATTGGATAAAACCTATCCAAGATGAGCTAAATGAGTTCTAAAGGAATAAAGACTGGACCTTAGTTGAAAGACCTAAGGGAAAATCTATTATTGGAGTAAAATGGGTCTTTATAAATAAATGTGATGAAAATGTAATCATTGTATGAAATAAAGCTATATTGGTTGCTAAAGGCCATAATCAACAAGAATGAATATACTATGAAGAAACCTATGCTCCTGTAGCTAGACATGAATATATTCTTATTTTACATTCCTTTGTAGTATTATTTAATTTTAAAATTTTTCAAATGGATGTTAAATGTGATTTCCTTAATGGTTTTGTACAAGAGGGTGTTTTTTTTTGAACAACCTTCTGGGTTTGATGATACAAAACATCCTAAACATGTTTACAAACTTACCAAAGCTTTGTATGGACTTAAGCATGCCCCTCGATCTTGGTATGATAGACTTACATGATTATTGATTCAAAATAATTATGTTATGTGAAATTCTGATCCAACCCTTTTTATAAATATTAATGAGAAAAATGTTTTGATTGTTCAAAGTTATGTTTATGACATTATATTTGGTTCAACTCAGTAATCTATAACCGATTCTTTTGCGGATCTAATGAAATCTGAGTTTGAAATGAGTATGATGGATGAGTTAAAATTTTTCCTGGGTTTTAAAATTTCTCAAAAACCAGAAGGAATATATATATCACAACATAAGTATATTAAATATCATATTAAAAAGTATGGATATGACAACACCAAAAGTATAAGTAATCCCATTGGTACCTCAAATTCACTTGATCATGATGAATCTTGGAAACTAATAGATCAAACATCTTTTAGAGGTATGATATGAAGTCTAATTTACATGATAGCTAGTCATACAGACTTAATGTTTTCAGTATTATTATGTGAAATATATCAATCCAATCCTATGGAATCTCATTTAAAGGTAGTAGAAAGGATTTTTCACTACTTAAATGGAACCGTGGATATAGGACTCTTTTACACTTCTGGAATTGATTTTGTTTTATAAAGTTTTTCGGATGCTGACTTTGGTGGATGTAGAATGGATAAAAAAAGTACATCTAGAACATGTCATTTCTTAGTAGATTCATTATTTTCTTGGTCATGAAAAATGCAACACTCAGTAGCACTTTCCACTACTGAAGCAGAATATGTAGTAGCTGGAAGTTGTTGTGCTGAAGTGTTGTGGATGCAACACAATCTCATAGATTATGGAATGAGTTTTACCAAAACACAAATATTATTTGATAATACTAGTTCCATTTCCCTATGTAAAAACCCTTCACATCACTCTCATGAAAAATACATAGATATTAGGCATCACTTTCTTAGGGATCACACAAAAAAAAGAGATATCATTCTTCAATTTATCAGAATGCAAGATGAACTTGCTGATATTTTCAAAAAATCATTACCATCTGATAGATTTTAATACATTAAATAGAATATAACAATGATAACCATAATTTAATCATCCTTATTAACTTCTTGTTGAAACATATCTATTTATTGTTACGAACTCCTGTTCATAGGAGGAGTACATTTTCTTGTTTTGTAATTCAAAAATTTTCATAATGAAGATTTTTTGTAATTCAAAATTTTTCAAAATGATTATTTTTTAATAAAATAGTTTTCATAATGAAGATTTTTTTAGTTCAAAATTTTTCGTAATGAAGATTTTTGTAGTTCAAAATTTTTCTTAATGAAGATTTTTGTAGTTTAAAAGTTTCGTAATGGAAATTATTTGTCATTTTTTTATTGAAAATTTTTCATACTATAAATAATTTTCATAGTCTAATATTTTTTATACTCTAAAATTTTTTATAGTTTAAACTTTTTTGTACTATAAAATTTTTTAATCTGAATTTTTATTTTATTTCGATGTTTTTAAATTTTTCGTTGTCAATGTTTTCATAATCAAATTTTCAGAATCAAAAGTTCTTCAAGAAGAATTTTCCTCATTATGAATAATCTTCCCACCAATCTGAAAGGTATTTTCCCTTTCTTAAATTTTCATAATAATATTTTAGTTTTTGGTATTTTCATATGTTTTAAAAAATTTTGTATTCTCTTTTCCTTGAATCCGAATGTTTGTATTAAAAACCTCAAAAGATCAAAATATATCAAAATTATTCTGCAGTCATTTCTAAGTCGTCAGATCTAAAGAGAATTTTTTTCTAATATTGGATTGAGTATGAAAGATGAACCATTTCCTCGAATTCGTATATAAAGTACCCCCTATGGTTGTCCCACATCGAAAATCAAGCCTTCGCGTGCTAAAGCTCTGACCCTCCTATATAAGCTCGTTCCAGATCTTCAAGGTTTCCTCATCTCGAAATGTCTATTGAAGCTTTGTCTCAAAAAGAATTGTCAACCATAAAGGAAATATCTGAATGGCAGGTTTACATATAAAGGTTGGTTCATCTGAATTTATTCACTAACTATGATTCCATTATCTCAATGAATATAAAGATGAATGGTTGAGAGATTGTTTACATTTCGAAATCAAAAGAACATGATCTGGTGAATCCAGAGTTTCTAATTGAATTTTATGAGACAATAACATTATTCAAGGAAGAAGTCATGAGAAAGTTTTATTTCAAGTGTTACGGGAAGACATATTCTCTTTCATATACCAAGTATGGTAGTTTGATTGGAATTCCTTTTGAAGGAGAAGCATATTCTTCTCACATAAGCTGCCTGATATTCAAGGAAGGTTTTTAAAGAAAAATTCATGGCTTGCCTTGGTCTTTCAAAAGTCAAGACTCTTTATATTCTTCACTTGAATACAAATTTTAAGATTCTTTAATTGTGGGTTCAAGGATTCATCATTCCAATAAAAGGTGATAAATATACATTAAAGAAGAGTGAAATATACATTCTGGATTTCTTTATAAACTTATGAAATATAAACTTGGTTGAACATATTTGGTTTGGATTGAGAACATATAGAATGGAAATATGAAGGCTCTAATTATTATGTATCTAGCCATTCTATCAAAGATGATTGTTCAGTGTTTATAATCCTTCAAAATTCCTTTCAAATCCATTTCAAGAAATTGAAAAGTAATGTTGTTGAGTGATGAAACCTTGAGAAGGATGAAATTTGGGTTTTCTAAAGAATTTAAAGAATTATATGATTTGCTTAAAGAGGAATTTGAATCTCTTTCATTGAAACTGGAAGTGGCTAAAACCTCTAAAAAGAGTGGACAGAAGAGGAAGGTAAAGGAAGTGGAAGAGAAGGAAAAAACACCAACAACAAAAGAAACTCAATCTGTACCACCAAAGCCAAAGAAACAAAAAAGCCTATCCTGATGACATTGTGGTAAAGTTGAGGGAAGTCAAAAAAATCCGAAAGAAGGGGATCCTATGTTTTTCTTGGACCCTACTAAGGAAAAATATTTTAAGTAAAAGTAAGTTGAAGAGATTGAGAAGAAAGGGAAAGAGAAGATACCGAAGAAAAAGTTGTTTAATACAGAGATAGCCCAATAACTTCTGAAGGCTATTGAGAAAGAATCCGAGAGTATTCCGGTACCAGAATCCATCCTGATAGAACCTTTACCAGAGACTCTGGGAAAGAAGTTTGTGACTCTAGAAAAAGATAAAGAAAAATAAAAAGAAGAAAAAGAATTAGAAGAACAAGAAGAAGAAGAAGGTAGTGGTAATACCGAATACTTGATAAATCAAGTACATAAATTTCATGAGAAGGAAATACCTTATGAAAAATTAGCATTCCAAACTTTTAAAGCTGAGTCTTCAAAACATGCTACACCAGGAATAGATGAGAAAGGTGGGGAAGAAGTGAAAAAGTTGTCTAAAGAGAATAGTAGAAACCATGATTTCATTCAACCTGAGGCTACTAAGGTAGGAGTTGAGAATGAAGAAGCAGTTAAAGATAAAATTGTGCAACTATCTGATAGTGAACACAAATCACCCAATCAAGAAGCATTAATTCAGAAAGATGACAAGGGAAAACAGGTGGTTGTTTATACACCTAGAAGAGTAGTGTTGAAGAAGAAATAAGTGGGTGCTTCATCAAAGAGGAATGTTGATGACATTGAAAAAGAATCCTCACCAAGAAAAATATCTTATTCATAATCGTCCTTTCTTGGACATGATTTTGTAGTACAGTCCTTGAAGAAGCTTGTTGGAAATATTCCAATATTTCCCAATATATACTCGAGATGATAGATAATTCCACACACCTCAAATCAAAAATAATATTTAGTATCCATGGTGATGGATATGTGCATCAAAGATGAGGCCGATTTCAAAACCTTTTTCATTAACTACAAATCCCATAAAAGATCTTTCAAAAAGATGACAAGCTGGTCAAGGAAGAAAATAGAAGAGATGAGAATCCTTGATGAATTCCAAGAAAGTGTCAAGGATGAATTTGACACTAAATATGTGAATATTGAGGATCTCACAAATAGTTTTGAGTAAAAGATATCTCTTAAAGAAAATACTTGGAATCAAGAAGTGAGAGATCTGAATGGGAAATTATATTTAGTTGCTCAGAGTTGGAAGAGGGAATGAGATATTTGAATTGAACATGAGGAAAAATTTTCTAAGAAAAAAGAAGTACTAAAGGGTCAAGAAGAATATCTTAAAGCTCAGGAAGAAAAAATAAAAGCCATAGAGAAGAAAACAGAAGATCAGGATCAGCTTCCCAAACATTCAAAGGAAGATCACAAGGAATCAATAAACTCAAAACCATAGTAATTAAGTTGATGCCGAAGGAGAAGGAAGGATAATCTTGTTCAATTACGATATTTTGTTGGATTTCGTCCTTGTATAATTTTTTTCCAATCCTATTGAAAATTTTCTTTTCTAGTCTTTTGGTCGTTTAGTACTAATATTTCAGGTATAATATTTTCTTTTCCATTACCTATATTCCTTTTTGAAAATCACAATGGGTGAGAAAGGAATGTTAAAAAATGAATACAAAGTAAAAGAATAAATTTTCTTAAGTAAAGGGGAGTTCATATAATGGGGAGTTCTTATCCATAAAGATTTTTGTATGCAGTAAAATGCTATGTCTCAATACGGAAATCAAGAATAAGTTCCTTAGTGTTTCCAAATCCTAAGGGGGAGTTATTCATATTCCTCTTTTCCCATGTGTTAAGAGAGATATGTTTTTCTTTTCAAAGTCCATAAAAATATTATCTAAGTCCTTATATTCTTTTTCGTATGGATGTTTGTGATTTCTAAAAAAGGGGGAGATTGTTGAGTCAATAATAATTCCTTTTGACTTTTACATTCTTTCTTGTTTTGAAAATCAAAAACACTCTATCTTATGGCTGATTTATTTTCCCCTATATTTTTTATTTATAAGGAAAATTTTCCTCCCATATGGAAATTTATCCTTACCATGTTTTAATTGTTCATATAATAATCTAACTCATTTTATTTCTATGCATAAAATTTAGTTTCATATCTAAAACCTCAGATTATTATAAATACTTAGATATAGATCATTTTATTTTCAGAATCCAAATTCAGGTTCCAAATTCTTTGAATTCAGACTCTAAAATTTCTGAGTCCAGACTCCGAATTCTCTGAATTCAGACTCCGAGAATTCTGTGTTCAGACTCCAAATTGTCTGAATTCAGAATCTGAACATTATGAATTCAGACTACGAATTCATTTGAATTCAGACTCCAACTTTCTTTGAAATTAAGACTCAAAAATTCTATAGAATTCAGGTTCTGAATTCTTTTGAAGAAAGAATCCACATATTCATTTATTATAGAAATCGAATTGTTTTTTGGTTATACTCCAAACTTTTACTTTTTCTTTACACTTTTAAAAAATGAATTTGGAAAAGTAACCATATTTTTCCTACTCTTGTTATAGTTACAAAATGATGTCATGATTTCTGTTTCTAACCAACTGTTGTTTGAGTGAAACGTGTATAGGTCCCTCTGAAATTAAAGAAAAAATATGACCATTGGAGTAGGGAGCCGACCATTAGAAATATGTAGATAAATAAGACTTCATTTGAACAAGCTCAATACTGTTATATGACTCTAGAGATTACATGATGCTGAAGTGATTTTTAGAGAGAGACTCTCATGGTTTTTATGTACTGAACATCTTGTTCAGAATTGCTTTGTGCGACTCCAAATGTTCCTGAGTATATTCGAGGGATTCTGAGGATTGGATGACAGATGTTCCAACTACCTTGAAGTTCAAGGGATTGTAGGGATAGAAAGACATATTCTAATATTCGTATCAAGGGATTACCTTGGAGTGGGTATGACATACTTTCATGAAAGTATAAATCAAGGGACCATTGTCCAAGGTTGTTGGATACCCTTTTCTTTGGGTTAAAATATTTACTATTTGATAGATTTATTATTTCATGCATTCCGCTGTATTTTGGTTGTTAAAGAAAGTATAACTATCTTATAATTTCTTATACTTCTACTTTGATTAGTAAGATTCTATACACTCTAAGGTATAATCTTTATCTTTGTAAACATTTCTTATGTTTCATTTCCGGAACCTCATTTCTGGAATCAAGCATGTTTGTTGAACTAATAGGTTTTGTGAATTTACCTTGTTTAACTTTTTTAAACATTACCAGTTGTAAAATATCCAAAGGAATTTTTTAATGTATAAAATTCACCCCCTATTGTATATTGAACATCTAAATTCATTATATCGATCCTACAACATGAAAAGAAAGGCATGATATAACATGATTATCATAACATGGAAACATGGAAACAACATTTAACATGATATTAGAATGATAAAAGCATAATTGCACATTGAGCATGAGTAAACTCTCATTCCATTTGAATTTTTATGAGTAAACCCTCAATGCACTTGACGTACCATGATATTAATCTTTAACCAATGCATTGGAGTGCTATCAGGGCACACATTTCTTAATAATTTCATTTCATACATAAGTGTGCCACATGGATCATATAACATGGATTCATTAAGCATAATGATTTATTACATGATAAAGGAATGTGGAATTAGTACATGAAACTCTATTATCAATATGTAAATGTGGATAAAGGTTAATACCATTGATAGGGAAATGAGCATGCAATTCACTACACAATGACTTTGGCTTGGAAAATCGCAGTGTAATTTTAGCATCATAACAACGTGTCATAAGAATTCATAAAAATGGTTGATGAGGGTGAAAGGCATGTCTCATCACTTTTTAATAAAATGTAAATTAAGGGGGTTATATAGAAATATGTATCAACATATGTAATGGAATTTATATTCATAATACCAAAAAATAGCTTGAATGTAATTATGGAGAGATAAATCCCTTACATAATTTCGGCTTTGTAACAGGTGTACATGTGAGGCATTAATGAGAGAGAATGGTGTATCTTATCATTAAAACATAGTGCGGTAAGTATGGGGGTGGTGAGAAAGCATACCTCAACATTTTTAATTGAAATTAAAATTTTATAACAACATAATGAAATTTTGACAAAAATGAGGAAGGAAGAAATCCCTTACAGAATTTCAGCATGGTAACTGGTGAGCATGAAAGGAATTAATGATATTTAAAGGGTTATATCACCATTAAAACATAATAATGGAAGTATAGGGGAGGTTGGAAATCATATCCCACAATTTTTAATTGAATATAAAAGGGATTAAAAATATAATGAAATTTGGAGAAAAATGAGAAAGGATGAAATTATCTTACTTGGATGTGTGATCCCGAAGGCTTGGTAGAGGCTTGAGAGGGGCATCTTAAGAGTTTAGGGAACCTTGGGAGGATTATAGGTAGATTAGGGTAGAGGTTGATCAAGCTCCAAAGGATTTTAGTGAAGAGGTAGTGGGATCTTGTGTGGGTTTATATTGGAAAAGAGAGTAAATTTGTTATTATTTAAGTTTTCGAATCAACACATTAAACTAATGAAACCCACAAACCATACCATGCTTTTTGACCATAGTTTATTCCAAAGGGACGTGGAAAAAATTATTTTATAAGGACAACTGCTAAACATATTAAAATTTTAGGATTTCTTAGGCAGAGGTGTGCCACAATCTCAAGGAAATCAATTTAAAATGTTAAAATGTTTTGTAACTCTTGGAGGGTCCACTAAAGCTTTGTAAAATAAATCAAACAATACTAATATCACATTATTTTAAAGATAAAACTTATTTCGTTTGAACAACCTATTAACAGTATTTTATTACATTACTGTTGGGTCAGTATGATGTCATAAAAGACATTATATATTTTAATGGTATTTAATTTTATCCAAAAATTTGACTGTCTCAGAAAATTATGAAAAATTCACCATTGGATAATTTTTACACCCTGATTCAAAAAATAATATTCATTTTAAATAAATAATTTTCTAAATAAGTGAATTTTTATTTATAAAATAAAAGTTGACATTTACCTAAATTTCATGGGTTTTGACAAAAATGGATTTCAAACATTTATAAAATTACAATTGTATTCATAAAAATTATACGATCGTTTATATTAAATAAAAATTAATTTAGTAATAATAGTATTTTATTAAAATATTATTTAATTCAATAATCCATTAATTCATCAAAATATATTTCTTAATTGGATACTAACTAAAAATACCATTTGTGATTTAAAAACTATTTACTAAGTAACAATAATTAAAGAATGTGTATTTTTATTCTATAAAAAAATAATGCTCATAATCATAGTTATATGGTCTTGTTACATAACCCATTATAACACCCTCATAATACCTAAGGGTATGGTGTGAGATAGTGAAAAACTCTTGGGGTGTCTCAGATGACATTTCTAGGGTGGTAATCTCTATCAACATCTACTTCTCATGTAGGCGGTTCCATTCGAGCTTATAGTGTTGAAGCTCGACTTAGTCTTAGTCAAGAGGAAAGCTTGTGACACAACCTCCTTTATGAGCTTTGAAAAATGGGATTTGTACCGAAAAATTATACTGGATGAGGTCATCACATTATATTTCTGAGTAAGTTGGATTTCTTAAAACCATATATTTATACTAATCATATGAGCACTGTTCAAAGACTATATTATCAACGATAACAATTATTAATGGTTTTTGGAATCCAAAATCATAAAACCAAAGAATTGCAAGTTTTATATAACCATTTTATATAATAGGACATTTAATTGGTTCAAGATTAATTTTCATTGATAAATTTTTGGGTCATTATAAATTCAATCCATATGTGTTGAAAATGGGACAACTTCCATTTCTCTTCAGCCCTCTAGATCCCAAGTGAATAAGAATCCTAAAAAGGTTTAGTATAAGGATTACTCAATATTTATGTATGTTATTAATGATGACTAACCTAACACTAAAAATATAGTCAATGATTATAATAGTCATTATAATTATATTTTAGATACTACCATTACTGCAGAAGTTGATTCCCCCATTTTAAAGGAGTCTCGGGAGGTCTATAGCGACTTTGGGGAATCAATCCAAGATTATTAAGATCATGAATTCCCAATTGAATATGATTTGATTCATTTTAGTAATAAAAAAATTTAAAAAATCAATAATGTATTCTTATTGATTAGCTAACAAACATCCAAGGATGATTCAAAATCATTTGGATTACTCAAAATTGGTCATAAAAATAATCATTATATCCATTGGTATGTGTATTTTGGTGAACAATACATCCATCCGCAACAAAATTTAGATGAAAATTCCGTATCATACTATTAAACAAATTCCTTGATGATGTTAATGAACATAAGAAAAATGCTTTTATTCATCAAGATAGTATACCTAAGGAAATTTAATCATGGGATGAGTATTAAATACCAATTTTTTTTAATAGATATCGAAATGGGGAGATAATTTTTGATGACTAACAAAATTTTATTAATTTTATGTTTAGTTGAATTGAATTTGAATTTTAATAAAACCCAAAATTTTACAATTTAAATATTCATTGGGAATAATGATTCATGGTATTAGAAGAAGGACATTATTTGATGGTCTAATTGTAATACTATGTATGGTATAATTTGTTTTTAGTTAGAACATCATTTTTTTAATTTGAGTTATTATTAGTCTTTTTGGGACTGGATTAATGATATATTGTACTTATAAATTTTTATGATGGATTAATGAAACCTTCTATGGACTTGATTATTGGTTTTTTAAAATATTTAATGATGTAAAAGTGATTATGTTGTATAATTCATTAACTACTTGAGAAAACGATGGATTTAATATTTGGTTATCAAATCATAGATAGATTTAGATTTCGGAAGAGGGGCCTAAACATGATCATATATGATTAGTATTTTTAATGTGTTCTTCCATTAAAAATTTATTTTTTTGTTTTTTTGATATATTATAAATAGAATACAAGTAAATTTTTTTAATTTATTATTGTGCTACAAGGCATTTAAACGCTCAGGAATAACATTAAATTAGTTAATGGTTAAACATGGGGAGTACTAAAGGTTAAATGAACATGTCTATAGTGATGTTTCCTGGAGAATATAGTGTTGCCTATTGATGCATCCTAATATTGATATATGCTGTTATTGGAGGAAGATATGATTTTAATAAATTTATGGATATGACTATAGAATCTTTTATTGATTCTTCTCTCCCAAATATGATTTTCCTTACTACAATAAAATTATAATCTCTTTATTCATTTATAAAAACATAAAATTTCAAACTCAATGGTGAGTTATGGGTGAGATAACTATGATCAAATTATAAGTTTTCATATTGTATCAATTCTATAATTTAAATAGTGAATGTAATTTGAAATACTAAGCCGATCAAGACTTCAACCACTATAAATTTAAGTGTTCTTTCAGAAACCAAAAAGTATCCCTAATAATTAATTATATGAAAGTGTATATCTCAAAACTAACTAAACATTATTTTTATATTAGATTGGTATTACCCCACATTGATACATCCCATTATAATAATGTTTTTAATATTCAAATCCTTCGTTCATGTAATCTCCTTACACAATATGTACTCTCATAGTATAACTATTTTTATTTAATAAATTTATGGGGATCATGGGTTGGTTTTCCAACTCATTCTTTATATCATTGTTGAATATTATAATTATTTTTATTATTATAGGGTTTATCATTTAAAGGATTGAGAGCATATAATTACCATAATTAATATTCTCTAGAATTTTAAAATGGTTAATTGACCCCTGAATCACCTAAAAAATATATTATATTATATCTCAAAAACGAATATCTTTCAATGTTCATTTTCAACTAATATGGTTATTTATTTATGAGAAAAATCATCTAATTGAAATTTAATTGGTGGATGACATTCCTCGGGGGTATATATGCATTATAATATGTAAAATTTCACTCCTAAAAATTATTATATCTAGATACATTTTTTTCTCTCATCATAAAAACTATATCTTTTCTTGATGGTTTTATAAATAATTTTTTCAAATTATTCTATGATATTTTGTTTGAGGGTATTAAATAAATATGAAATGATTTATTTATGGAGGGAAATCAAATTTTTTAAATTAACTCTCCATTTCTAATTATTATTACTAAGGATAAATATTCTGATGAAATATCTATGATTAGAACTAGTATCAGGGATAAATCTTCATTAAAATTTCTAAAAAATAGTTTTAAATTTATGCACACTCTTATTGTTAATATAATTCTTTCAAAAAACTAGTATGGTTTCATCCATCAGACAGAGGTTTTGGATTATATTATAACTTCCTATTAATGTGTTAATTTTCATAAGAAATTTATTACGTCAAGTGTTACTCTTAATCTTGAAATTATAAATTTTTTTCATTCCATTATATGAGAATTGATCTTTGTAACAACAAAAGGATTTATAAATAAATTTAAAATTAAATCCAAGAAAAAATGAGTCCTTACAAAACACCAATTTTTTATAACCTATCCATTAAACATAATGTTTTCACCTCTGTAATTTGAATTTCGAAAAACTAACATACATTGTTATGTTCAGTAATATATTTCGAGTCTAATAGGATCAACTTACATTTTTGGTGATAAATAACTTAACCCTTAAGAATAGTAGTTTTCCCTTATGAAGCGTAATATGATCCTTATGAATGGTAATATCATCCATGAAAGTATAAATAAGATTCAGACACCTTATAAATGAAATGGAGTATTGTAAAAATTAATAATTAAGTGTTGGTATTTTTATGAGTAATAAATATTTAATTAAAATTTTAAATTAAAAAATTAACGAAATTAATTTTCCTAAAATGTATTTATAAATAAATATTTTGTTTTCTTATTATTTTAGGATAATTTTATGATACCTCAGTTAATTTTTGAATGTATTATAAAATCAGTTTTAAATTTAAAACTTGAAATTTTAAAGTAAATAATGATTATATATAAAAATTAAATTTCTCATATATATAAAACTATTTTGATAAAATGAATTTAATTTTTAAAATACACACGTCAAAAAATAGTAAAGCTGAATTTTTGGGATTTTTCTAAAATACATGAGATTTTAGTGAATAATGAAATTCGATAATTTAAGAAATATAGTAAATAAATGAAAATATGCATCATGCTTGAGTCATGGATTATGTAAATGGAAATTAGTTCAAACTCACAAGAAATTATTACTGTTTTTAGTTACAATAATCAATACTATTCATGCTCTTGAGCCAAAATAATAAAATAACGATTAGAATAATGGGAAATAACTCCTCTCTCCCACTAAAAAAGCCACCATCACTCCCTCTTCTCCTCACTCTTATATGTCACGACCCGTCCTCGAGGCCCATGTCGTGACTACCCTAAGCCCGCCTTCTATAGGCCAAGGGCTGGCGACTAGTACCAAAGACGTAAATCCTGATAAATGGAAAGACATTTCTTTTATAAAAGTAAACAAAACCCCACAGAGTACAAGCAGAAGTAATACACTAAGTACAAAAGAAAGTGATGAAAAGTAAATGAGGCATGATACAAACCCAACTGAAATGTACAACTAAAACTGAACGAATGTACAATAGATAATACAAACAGCTGGAAGAATAGAAGCATCTCCTGGGCCGTCCACCTCGTATCCTACCTGAAGGGTAGGTACAGATAGTGCATCTCTTGGATCATCCACCACAGATCCTATCTGAAAGGTAGGTATAGATAGTGAAACTCCTGGATCTTCCACCACGGATCCTACCTAAAGGGTAGGTACAGATATCCTCCACAACGCTCTCGCCCGTCTACCTCCTCCGAGTATCGTCTCGTCATGAAGTCCACCTCTGGATACTGACTCGTCGTGAGGTCCACCTCCGGGTACCGTCCAGTCCTCGAACACTTGGCCTCTTTCAGCACTGCCCGTCGTCTGCAACCAACACAACAATGTGTGGGCATAGACTGTGTAGGGGTGAGTATACTATACTCAGTAGGGACCCCAAGACCCTCAAGGTCTCACTAAATCCAACATGGATAACCACAAAGAAGGATCTCAACAGATAACCCTTACTTAGGTATAAGCTCATACTTATACCTAAGTTATCAAGTAACCTAACTCAATCATGAGGAAACAAAAATGTTATGGAATCAACAAATAACCACTACCTAGGTATGTGCCCATATACATACCAAAGTTATCAAGTGAACCATCTCAAACATGAGCTAAACACAAAGGTCATAGACTTAGCTCAAACCAGGATTTTCATTATCGAAACTGTAACTGCTGAAGAGCTCTGTCTCTGACGAGTACAGTGATCCTATCACGACTCTGAGGTACTTCTCAATACCCTAAGACTGCTGAGTTACTGCTCCTGTCGAGTACTGCGGGTCAGCAACCCAAACACAGTAGAGCTTCCCGCCGGGGTCTGCCACCCAAACATAGTAGTGCACCCCCCTAATAACCTGCAGAGGTACTCCTTCTATTCAGTACTTTGGGTCTACACCCAAACATAGTAGTGCTCCATCTTCCATGGTTCTTCACCCAAACATAGTAATGCTACATCCACTGGGCTCGTCGACTCACTCCAAGTCGAGTCGGTCAAGCAGTCGTCAGGTCTTAGCCAGCTACACGGTCTCCGTACTCCGTATGATCGTCTCCGGGAGGGTCTGATCCATTAGTTGCAAGTCGATACTCCAAGTATCAAATGTCCCACGAAGAAGTATGTCAACGGACCGCCTCATCATAGGGATCTCAATGCAACAGACGGCGCGTCAATCGAGCGCCCGGTCTATGAGTTATTAACCTTTTCGTCCCAGGGGCAGGTTGGTTTCGTGTACGAACGATCCTGGCCGTATCTCAACTGTACCCCGAACTCACATATGGTATACTCATAGGGACCGTTCCTCAACGTGATCACCAACGCCACTGACGGTTCTTCAAACAGACATCCGGTCTGAAAGTTATCGACTTTCCCATTCCAGGGGCCCAGTTGGATTTTGGGTACAATCCAACCTGTCTATACTCCAACTATGTCCAAACCATGAGCGGAGTAATCCAAAAGGTCCGTCTTACTAAGAGGAATCCTACAAAGATGACTTCACATCAATCAGATGTCCGGAGCTCATGTTATAAGCGTTTCCGCTCTGCGGGCCCGGTTGGTTTTGGGTTGGAACATACTCGGCCGTACCCAAAGTTCTCAGAAACCTTGAGTGTAATATACCGAAATGACCGTCTCAATCCAAGTATCACATCACAACTGGAGGTGCATCAATCGGAGGTATGTAGCCCATGTTATGGGAATTTGAACGGATATGCCCGAAAATAGGGGGTTCGGGCCCGGTCCGACCCGACACGATACCCCCCATGGGTCGGCCCGAACTCGGTCGACCCGACCCGGGTTTGGGTCCGGACCATTAGGGCACGGCTTGGCCTGGCCAGCGTGGTCCAACCCAGTCAGCGCGGCCCGGCCTAGCACGGGGGTCCGGCCCAGCACAGGCGGCCCGGCCCGGCACGGGCGGTCCGGCCCAGTGTGGCCGGTCTGACTGGTGCGGCCGGTTGGCCTGGCACGGGCACGGCCCGCATAGCCAGCGAAGAGAGGAGGGGGTGAAATCCCCCTCAGTTGATCCAAATGACGCAGCTTAATTGCTGCGCCTCCCCCTAAACCCAGAACTGCTTAGCCGTTCCGGTCCGCTGCCGCTCTGCTGCGGCGGTCTCCTCCGGCGGCGTGCCGCTGCCTCTCTCCGAGGACCACCGGACGCACACCGGTGGTCCGTTCCACCAGCCGTCTGTGCCTACGGTCACTAAGGGACCCGTAGATTACTGAAAAGGGTTCAAAACATCTTTTCGGCCCACTTCGTCATCACCACCAATCCGCACATCAATAAACAAGCTGCGGAGGGTTGTCGGGCCGTGTTTGTTCAGCCCGCGCCCTCCGCGTTAGGTGTTATCAAATGGAAAAATTTTAAAGCTTTTAATCATTGACGAGTGTATAATTTATTCAAAATAAATTATACGAACTCCCTGCAATTAAATACCCATGCACGAGAGTATAATTCACATAAACATTATATACAAAAAACCCCCTACCTCAAAATTGACGTCGCACGTCGTCGAGTCACGGAAGTCGAGCGTCGCGGTAGTCGGGTGTCGTGGAAGAATGGTATCGATTATGTCAACATCGGAAGAAGAAGAAGAATGTTGTGGTTGACATCGGTCTCCATGCTCGGCGTCTCCTTCTTTGTTGCGGAGGAAGAGAAGAGTTGATGGTCGTTCTTCGTCGAGAACGTTCTTCGTCGTTGGAGGAAATCTCTCCCTCCTCTCCTACTCCTCCTTAGCTCTCCACCAAGAAATTAAGCCCCCCAAAATAATAGATTTCTCTCTCTATTATTTTTATGGCACTAAACCCAAGGTTTATTACTCATAAAGTGACAACACCTAGATTAAATATGAAGAGATGAATTCAAAAATATTTGAATTAAAAGAATCAATTAATTAACATCATTAATGAGGGAGAGTGGGTGAGTTACAAATTAAAGATTGAGTTAGGGTGTTATGGGGAATGTGATAGGGTAGGGTTCGTGTGGGCCCCACCTCACATTTAACCTCACTTAGGTAGTTAGTAACTAGTGGATTTCTCCCCAACTCCCACACATAGGTTAAAACCAACTAGGCTTGAAAAAAAATTGTATCACAAATTTTATTCCCCTTTTTATTTAAACCACAATTTTTAACAACTCCTTATGAGCAAACACATCTTCAGTAAAGGTCCCCTTAAGCAAATACCGGCGCTGCAGTTTCATCGGTGCACTCAGATTTCGATTCCGAGCAACGGTTCAAATGTTAGAAAAACCTGCTCATTCGTTCACTAAACTTACCCGAGCTAAACTTTAGAAATTGATTCCAGTCACACCGGGCCTCAGAATCAGGTGCCATCAGAAACCGTATACTCGTAAAATTATAAAGAAATTATGAAAAAGATTACCTTGATATTTCTGGGTCTTTACATTACTCCCACCACAGGGCTTTACGTCCCCGTAAAGCTATAACACAAACTTGGGAATCAAAAGTGGTAATGAGCACGCATATGAGCCTTCCGCTCCCATGTGCTCACCTAGAGGTTTCCATTTCCTGATTAGAACTGAAACTCAAATCTCTTGCTGCCATGAGGGTAAGGTTGACTGAAACAAGAGTGGTAAACATCACCTTCCTGTGCATTAGTTTATCCTATGCTGCCTGGGGTTTCCTTTTCTCTGACCAAGGAAAACCCACCCAACGTTGTAGATAAACCACAACCTTTTTTCCTAATACAGTCAATCTGAGCATGAACTGTGAATCCAATCCATACCGAGGCCAACGTCGTAAGGCCTCGATGCTGCCACCAAGAGATTCCAACCGAATCTGTCGCCTCAAGGTTCAGATCACACTGTCGGTGTAAGTGTGATTATAGAGTCTCCTCCCCAAGGTATCTCCAGACGTGAGGATCAAGTCCATAGATTACTGGAAACTCTAGGCCTGGGACAATATTAGTGGAGGGATGGAATGATTCATATCATCATCTTTTACTACGACAGCTAGTAGTGGACACAGGCTATCCCTTGAATCATTTTAGAGTCATTGGGTCACACTCCTTGACTGCATGCAGCCACACTCTTCCCCTTCCCTCTAGCTCCCTGAGCCTGGAAGGGACAACTAAAGAGGGTGGTTGTAGCATGTTGAAATGTACACCACCTTATACTTCTCTCCTAGCTCTTCCTCCACGTCTGTTTCTTCAAAGACTCATCTCTCCTTAATGCTTCCTCTTCTTGAAACATTTTACACGCCCGAGTCTCTGAGACTGGCGCTAGTTTCCCGTTTCTTACTATATTATGGAGTCTTCATCTTCTCCTGGATGATCTACACCTTCTTTTCCTACGATCTGTAAGAGCTACTAAGATTTCTCCTTTTCCAAAAATGGAAACTCGGTCTCATCCCTTGGATGAACCACGCCCATTGGCTAATACAGTCAATCCTGACATGAATTATGCATTCATTCCTTGGATGACGTCGTAAGGCCTCGATGTTACTACCAAGAGATCCAACCGTCAGTCTCACCTCCAAGGGTCGAGTCACACTGTTGGCATCAGTGTGAGGTCACTGGGTCTCCTCTAGTAGAAATATCAAAAGTGAGGGTCAAGTCAATAGTTTTTAACCAGGACCTCTCAGTGTCAACCAAACAAAATGGCAGGAAAGAAAGTTACACTAAGATAAGTGTCTTTTATTATTGAAGCTCATAATACAAAGACACAAATACAACAGCAACATGGAACTAGAAGTACCATGAACAAAAGGATCCACCAGTTCCGCTCCTGTACACCTGCTTCCGGAGCTCTAAATCCTTGTCTACTGCTCGACTATTGCTCAAGCACCCGTCGCTGCTTCTGTCTTGGTGGCTCTTCCAAAGCCTGCAGATCAACTGTGCGGGGGAGTCGGACAGTCACATGCCATGTGACCCTTCCTACCGCAAAAGAAACACTGTCCGTTTCTAGACCGCCTGGCTCTGACCCCACCCCGGGTGCCCCTCACTACCGATCCTAGAACCTGAGATCGCCCATCTGCTGGTCTGGTCCTCTTGGACCTCTACATCATCAGTCTACTACCTACATATGACTCGGCTACTGATAGAAAATCATGCGGAAAAGGCGGAATCTCTTGAACACACTTGGGGTGTAGAGCCATTGGTACAAACTCCACCCTAAAATAGGTCTTGAAGTATCCCCATCTGAAGGTCATCTCATCGCAAAAATGGAGCATCCGGATGCACCATCTGCCTACTGCTGCCCGAAGGAGGTTGGTAGCAAAGATCACCATGAAGCCCGCTGGTGTACCCACTATCCTGAAGACTCTCACCACAGCCTCCAACCAATCCCCAGCGGCTTGTGGGTCCATCTCTTTCCAGAACCTGGGTGGCCTCTGGCACTGGAACTTGTGCAGCGTGCTCTAGCAGCGTGCATTGCCTGCTTCTAGGGTTGGTGGCAACAGTGGCCCAACATATGGTAGTACTGCTGGTGCCACAACTGTAAGAGGGCCCTATACCGAATCCTCGTCGCTCGGCAGGTTTTCAGTACGTATATCTATCGGGGTTCTTGGAGATCGTCAGTGATAAGGCATCCTAAAAGAAACAGACGTGACACAGTCAAACAATTTATACCTAGTGAGCGGACCTAGTTTGAGCTGTTTTAAGGGAAAACCTTTGAAAACACTCACACAATTAATGTTTTCGTTCACTAAGTCAGAAATCAGAAGTCAGGGTCCTGGTGTATGGATACGTCAGCCGCCCACACCAACACTGGACTCCCTGAACTGAAGACCACATTCGGTACCCTTAACACTATTGCTTCATAGAAAGAAAATATCAGAGCTATAAGTTCTGCGGTAGAACCGACTCCTCTGATACCAATTTGTCACGACCCATCCTCAGGGCCTATGCCATGACTACCCCAATCCCGCCTTCCATTAGCCAGGGGCTGAAAACTATCACCAAAGGTGTAAATCCCGACAACTGGGAAGGAATTTCCTTTATAAAAGTAAACAAAACTCCACAGAGTACAAGAGGAAGTAATACACTAAGTACAAGAGAAAGTGCTGAAGAGTAAATGGGCCAGGATACAAACCCAACTGAAAAGTACAGCTACAACTGAACAAATGTATAATAGAAAAGAAAAACAACTGGAAGAATAGAAGCAGCTCCTGGGCCATCCACCTCGGATCCTACCTGAAGGGTAGGTATAGATAGTGCAGCTCCTAGATCGTCCACCACAGAACCTATCTGAAGGGTAGGTACAGATAGTGCAGCTCCTGGATCGTCCACCACGAATACTACATAAAGGGTAGGTATTGATAGCCTCCACAACGCTCTCACCCATCTACCTCCTCCGAGTATCGTCTCTTCGTGAAGTCCACCTCTGGATACTGACTCGTCATGAGGTCCACCTCCGGGTACCATCCAGTCCTCAAACACTCGGCCTCTGTCAGCACTTCTCGTCGTCTATAACCAACAGAATGAGGTGCGGGCATAGCCTGTGCAGGGGTGAGTATACTATACTTAGTAGGGACCCCGAGACCCTCAAGGTCTCACTAAATCCAACAAGGATAACCACAAAGAAAAATCTCAACAGATAACCCTTACTTAGGTATAAGCTCATACTTATACCTAAGTTATCAAGTAACACAACTCAATCATGAGGAAACACAAAGGTTATGGAATCAATGGATAACCACTACCTAGGTATGTTCCCATATACATAACTAAGTTATCAAGTGATCCATCTCAAACATGAGGTAAAACCAAAGGTCATAAACTCAGCTCAAACCAAGATTTTCATTATCGAAACTGTAACTGCTGAAGAGCTCCGTATCTGACGAGTATAGTGATCCTCTCACGACTCTGAGGTACTGCTCACTAACCTAAGACTGCTGAGGTACTCTTACTATCGAGTATCGCGGGTCATCCACCCAAACACAGTAGTGCTTCCCACCGGGGTCTGCCACCCAAATATAGTAGTGAACCCCCCCCAATAGCCTGCAGAGGTACTCCTTCTGTTGAGTACCGTAGGTCTGCACCCAAACATAGTAGTGCTCCATCCTCCATAGGTCTGCACCCAAACATAGTAGTGCTCCATCCACTGGGCTAGTCGACTCACTCCATGTCGAGTCGGTCAAGCAGTTTTCAGGTCTCAGCCAGCTACACGGTCTCCGTACTCCATACGCTCGTCTCTAGGAGGGTCTGCTCCACAAGCTACAGGTTGATACTCCAAGTATCACAAGTCCCACAAAAAAGTATCTCAATGTACCTCCTCATCATGGGGTTCTCAGCGCAACAGACGACGCGTCAATCGGGCGCCCGGTCTGTGAGTTATTAGCCTTTTTATCCCAGGGGCCCGGTTAGTTTCGTGTACGAACCCACCTGGCCATATCTCAACTGTACCCTAAACTCACATAGGGTATACTCATAGGGACCGTTCCTCAACGTGACCACCAACACCGCTGACGGTTCATCAAACAGACGTCCGATCTAAAAGTTATTGACTTTCCCGTTCCAGGCGCCTGGTTGGATTTCGGGTACAGCCCAACCCGAACATAGAAAAACTACGTCCAAACCTTGATAAGAGTAATCCAAAAGGTTCGTCTCACTAAGAGGAATACTACAAAGTCGACGGCATGTCAATCATACATCTGGAGCTCAAGTTTTAAGCGTTTCCGCTCTACGGGCCCGGTTGGATTCGGGTTGGAACCAACCCGGCCATACACAAAGTTCTCCAAAACCTTGAGTGTAATATACTGAAATGACTGTCTTGATCCAAGGATCACATCGCAACTGACAGTGCGTTGATCAGTGGTCCGTAGCCACGTTACGAGCATTTTAACGGATCTGTCCGAAAATAGGGGGTTCGGGCTCGGTCCGACCCGGCCCGATACCCCCCTAGGTCGGCCCGAACCGGGTCGACCTGACCCGGGTCCGGGTCTCGATCATTAGGGCGTGTCCTGGCCCGGCCCAACACGGGGGTCCAGCCCAGCGCGGGCAGCCCGGCCCGGCACGGGCGCGACCTGCGTAGCCAATGAAGAGCAGAGGGAGTGTTGTCCCCACGGTTGACCGAAAAGGCACGGCTTAATTGTCGCGCCTCCCCCTAAACCCGGAACGGCTTAGCCGTTCTGGTCTGCCGCGGCTCAGCCACCATGGTCTCCTCCGGCGGCGCGCCGGCGCCGCCACGCCTGGGGGGGCGTATAGCATCCCTCCTTTTTATCACATAAAATTTCATTACATTTTACAAAACCGAAGATCTTTAAGGTTTAGCGTCTTGGAAACCGGGAACTTAAAACATGAAAACACAAAACATTCTTCTTAGACATTTTAAAGGCTTCTCCTCATGTTCATCCTAGGTTCAATACTGCATGTCATAACCTGTGGACATACATCAAAAGAAAGGGTGAGCAGAAGGCCCAGTAAGGGAAACAAGAGAAACATTTTACATGTGAACATGAGATACTTCAATAAGGTCATGAAAATAACTTTACGGCATGAGAAAGAAATCATGAGGAATATCATAATAAAAATAACATTTTTCATAACTTTAAGATGTGGATAAAACATTTAATATTGACAATCATTTCATTTCACCAAGGTCCATCCCAAAGGCATCATTAAAAATTACCAAGGTTATTCACCAAGGTATCAGTCTAAAAAGTCATCTCTAGAGATTAAGTTTTACCCAATGCATTGCAGCGCTATCTGGGCGCACCCTTGACATGTCTTTATTATCATGTGTGCCACATATATCATCATCAATAATTTCATAAATAACCCATATAGCATAATAGAAATGGGTTTCATTTCATAATCAAAACGTTTTAAAAACTGCTTTAAAGATATGATCTTTATGTCACTTTAAACCCACGAAAAGGGAAAGCGGGTTTCATGTATGTAAATCCCAGAATTTAAAATAGAACATTTTGGTATATATGTTAATACCCATATAGGAGGTAGATATTTTAGTATTATCTTAATAAAATAAAATATCTTTAGAAAAAGAGAGAGACATTTTGAGACGAAAATTCCGCAGCATAACGGCTATGTTACAAGGTTTTTAGAAAACATTGAAAATAGAGGGGACATGGGTCAAACATTCATAAATGACCCATAAAACAGTATAGGGACAGAATATAAGGTATTTAAGAACATTGTAATGAAATTTGAAAATATACCATATGAAATGAAGAACATGAAAGGAAGACAAAAATAAGATTTCTCTTATGAAAATTCGGCAGCCTAATGGAGTTACATAAACTTCAACCAAAAATGAAATGATGAGATCAAATAGGGTCTCTAATAATATGAACATAAAATATCAGTATGATAGATATATATATCATACCCCAATATAATAAAAAGGAACTTGCAAGACTTGACATGGAATTAGAACTTTGAAAAGGGAGAAAGGTGAAAAGACCACTTAAAAATTCAGCAGCCTAACGATGCCACTTGAACTTCAAAATACTAAATTGAAGAGATCAAATGGGGTATCTCATAATATAGGCATAAAAGATTAGTATGATAGATATAGATATCATACCCCAAAATAACAAAAAGGAACTTGAAATAATTGACATGAATGTATAACTTCAAAACGAGAAGGGTGAAGAACCACTTAAAAATTCGGCAGCCTAACGGCGCTCACTTAAAACTTCAAAATACTGAATTGAAGAGATAAAATGGGGTATGTCATCATATGTATACCCCAACATAACAAAAAGGAACTTGAAATAATTGACATGAAAGTAGAACTTCAAAATGAGAAGGGTGAAGAACCACTTAAAAATTCGGCAGCCTTATGGCGCCACTTAAAACTTCAAAATACTGAATTGAAGAGTTAAAATGGGGTCTCTCATCATATGGTCATAAAAGATCAGTATGATAGATATATATATAATACCCCAAAATAACAGAAATTAACTTGAAATACTATACATGAAAATAGATCTTGAAAAATGAGAAGGGAGAAAGAATCCGTTACAAAAATTTTAGCAGCCTAACAACGCCACTTAAAACTTCATAAAACGAAATAATGAGAGTAAGAGGGGATATATCATCATGTGAACATGAAAATGGTAGTAATATGAGTATAAAAGAACACCCTTTAACATATGAACATGGATCATAAAAGAAATTACATAAAAGAGATTTCTTGAAAAGAAAGAGAGAGATCAGATCCCTTACCTTAAAACGTAACTCTTAAAACTCAAAGGTTTGGACCTTGAGGTATTGGGGGCACCTTGGGGGGACTCCTTGGGAGGTAAGGAGACCTGAACTTAGTTGAGGATGGTTTTGGAGTCGAAAGGATGAGAGGAGGGCTTGGTATTTATAGGGAAAGTGAGGGGACAAAGCATTAATGGCCAAGGGACACCTCACATGTGCTTTTCTTAAAACCATGTGCTCTCCCATGGTATTTCCCATTATGTTTGGCCACATGGGGCCCCAAATACAAATATCGATCACCTTAGGTCGGCCAACCCTTAAAATATCTCATGAAATCACCATGACATAGTTATGATGTCACTAAACATACCGAAACCCTTAAACTATATTTTTACTATTCACTGAAAATTCAACTTCCTCAGAAAAATCCCAAAATTTCACATTAACCAAATATCAATGCTCGGATTTCAAAAATGAACTCCATTTTATAAAAATAATTTTCTAAATAATTTTAATTTAATTTTTAATTAAAAAACACTATTCAACCAAAAAAACTAATACTTGAATAATAATTTATGAAACCGTTATTTAACCATTTTATTGAATCACATTACTTAATAAAGGTGCCTAGATTATTTGAATGCTTTCATTAAGTGAGATTACTAATCAATTTGGTCACATTACTAATCCTAAGCATAAAATCACTATTCATAATTTACTATTCATCAAAAATGAAGTTGATCTTATTAGACTCTAAATTTCGTACTGAACATAATTTTAGAAGTCCATTTTTTTGAAAATCATTACACATTTTTAATTATTTAAGGTTTACATAAACATGTTTTTAAAATATCCTATCTCGAAAATTCACCCAAAATATGCATACTATATTTATCCGGACATTTGAAAATTTGAAAACTTCATAAGAAGAAATCAAAATTTTTATTTAAAACAAAGGATTACACAAGGAAGTTAGGGTCTCCTTACATAGCCCCTTATCACACCAGCATAGGACCTAAGTGTAAGGTGTGCTAAGGTGAGAGAATCTTAAGGAGGCTCAGCAAATATCGCACAAGTAGTAATTTCTATTAGTTTGAACTTCTCGCAAAGGCGATTCCGTACTAGTTTCACATGATGAAGTTCGTCTTGGGTTTGGTCCAGAGAAAAGCCCAGTGGTGTTACCTCTTTCCCAAGTTCTGTTAGATGGGCTTCAATCGGTCCAAGACTACTGGGTGAGGCCATCGAATCTTCTTTCTATAACAATTAACCAAGATTACTTGTATTTAGAGATAATATTCGAAACGTTTAGTTTCCAGCGGTTATATTGACCAATGGTCATATAACTGTCAAAACCCAACGGTCTCATTTTAATTATAATCATGCTATCAAATGAAACATTTTTGTTGAGTATAAAAAATAAAATAAAATGACACAGAAAATTAGGAAATAATATTTATTCAAAATTTTGGGTCGTTACAATCTTCCCCCCTTAAGAACTTGTGTCCTCGCAATTTTTAAAATTGGGTTTTGAAATTTCATTGAAAGTCCCACACTAGAAAAGGACTCAGTAAAACTATTACTTTAAAAGAAATAAAGGTAAGTAAAAAGGTCACCCGAGTTAACCCATACTAGGATTCCATGTAGGAAAACATGGACATGGAAGAAAAAACAAAGGGTCAAGTTCTTGGGGAGAGTGATAGAAAACATGATTAGGAGAAATTTAACCATAAGAAAATCCCAAACATATGATGTGTGTAAACGGTATTTTATTACCTAGTAGGAAACGTAAACCAACAAATTTTTTGTTTTATATTCCTTTTCATAATTTTAAGGAATTCATTTACTACATAGAACCAAACATAAGAAAATATACCTACCTTCAAGTAAAGTTTCACCCTTTAATAAGTTTCTACCCAAACTATTCTTTTATCCAAATGATGATCATTCAAAACTACTTGGTGTCATCAAGACACAAGAATCATCTTCTAGAGAATCACATAATCCACAAAATATTAACTATCTATTTCTTCTATCTTTAAACATTATCCCCATAATCAGAAAGGGTAAGGTAAAACAACTCTTCAAAAAAAAAAGAATCCCATAGGAAGGGAAACTACTTTTAAATCTTCAATGATCCATGGTACTACCCAAAGTTCATCATAGACCATTCCATAAATAACTGTTCTTAAAATTCCTCAAAATAAACCAAACTAAGCTTGAAACCCAAATACAAGAAGAATTTGGTAACGTAGTCTTCCAAAATAAACTTCATTGTTCATCTCCAAAACACATCAACCACTCCTAACATCTTATAACAAAAGTAGCTAACCTAAAAATATTTTACCCAAGATAGGTTAATCATTTCCATAAGTAACCTAAATTACTATAATTCCACCTTAAATTCATCAATTCTATAAGTCAACCTTACTCCTCAATGAAAATACCGTAGTAATATATTTACCTTGATCATATAGGGTACCCAAAATAGTGAACTTCTTCCAAAATAATAATCATCTTTTAATCCCCTAATCATCTCTGTCATATTAATACGGTAATATTCGCATTTCCTATCACATTGGTTGTTGGGACATCTTCTTCCATTTCCCGCCATTAACTACGAAAATATAGTACAATTAGGGGCTTGAATACTTAGCCAATAATCATTAAAAGGAAACTTTAAGCATAGATGGATAAACTTGTAGAAGGAAAGTATACCCTATCTTGTGATCCCCTAGGTTCCCATCTAGGTTATCCATGATCATATATTCTTATGTGAATCTTTATTTTATTTTATCTTTGTTCATTTAACAATGGTTCATACTAAGCTTATGAATTTACCAAAGCATATCCCTCGGGAGTGTCATAACCAAGAGTGCAGCAAGGCCCATTGTCGTGTACCAGTTACCGTTCGAGTCTAGCTCAAAGTAGTGTTTTCGGGTTTTAACCCTATGTACATCTGTGCCAGAGCCACCTCTACCTACTCGTATCCAGATAGGGATGTATTTTCTTGGACACCCATTACTCAATACTCACCAAAATACCAGAAATATTTCCCATACATAAAATTTTCTATATGATTATTCCTAGAGTTTTCATATCCTAATTTCCACAAATAACTAAACCATCCTTACCAACTATAGCATCCCTCCTTTTTATCACATAAAATTTCTTTACATTTTACAAAACCGAGGATCTTTAAGGTTTAGTGTCTTGGAAACCAGGAACATAAAACATGAAAAAATAAAACATTTTTATTGGACACTTGAAAGGCTTCTCCTCAAGTTCATCCTAGGTTCAATACTACATATCATAACCTGGGGAAATACATCAAAAGAAAGGGTGAGTAGAAGGCCCAGTAAGGGAAACAAGAGAAACATTTTACAAGTGAACATGAGATACTTCAATAAGGTCATGAAAATAACTTTAAGGCATGAGAAAGAAATCATGAGGCATATCATAATAAAAATAAAATTTTTCATAACTTTAAGATGTGGCTACAACATTTAATATTGACAATCATTTCGTTTCACCAAGGTCCATCCCCAAGGTGTCATTAAAAATTACAAAGGTTATTCACGAAGGTATCAGTCTAAAAAGTCATCTCTAGAGATTAAGTCTTTACCCAATGAATTGGGGCGCTATCTGGTCGAACCCTTGACATGTATTTATTATCATGTGTGTCACATATATCATCATAAATCATTTCATAAACAACCCATATAGAATAATATAAATGTGTTTCATTTCATAATCATAACGTTTTAAAAACTGCTTTAAAGATATGATCTTTATGTCACTTTAAACCCACGAAAAGGGAAAGCGGGTTTCATGTTTGTAAATACCAGAATTTAAAACAGAACATTTTGGTATATATGTGAATACCCATATAGAAGTTATATCTTTGAGTATTATCTTAATAAAATAAAATATCTTTAGAAAAAGACAGAGGCATTTTGAGACGAAAATTCTGCAGCATAACGGCTATGTTACAAGGTTTTTAGAAAACATTGAAGAGAGAGGGGACATGGGTCAAACATTCATAAATGACCCATAAAACAGTATAGGGACAGAATATAAGGTATTTAAGAACATGGTAATGAAATTTGAAAATATACCATATGAAATGAAGAACATGAAAGGAAGACAAAAATAAGATTTCTCTTATGAAAATTCGGCAGCCTAATGGCGTTACATAAACTTCAACAAAAAATGAATTGATGAGATCAAATAGGGCCTCTCATCATATGAACATAAAATATCAGTATTATAGATATATATATAATACCCCAACATAATAAAAAGGAACTTGAAAGACATGACATTGAATTAGAACTTTGAAAAAGGAGAAAGGTGCAAGGACCACTTAAAAATTCAGCAGCCTAACAACGCCACTTAAACTTCAAAAGACTGAATTGAAGAGATCAAATGGGGTATCTCATAATATGGTCATAAAAGATCTGTATGATAGATATAGAGATCATACCCCAACATAACAAAAAGGAACTTGAAAGAATTGTCATGAAATTAGAACTTCAAACCGAGAAGGGTGAAGAACCACATAAAAATTCGGCAGCCTAACGACGCCACTTAAAACTTTAAAATACTGAATTGAAGAGAACAAATGGGGTCTCTAATCATATGGTCATAAAATATCAGTATGATAGATATAGAGATCATACCCCAACATAACAAAAAGGATCTTGAAAGAATTGACATGAAAGTAGAACTTCAAAACGAGAAGGATGAAAAATCACTTAAAAATTCGGCAGCCTAACGGCGCCCCTTAAAACTTCAAAATACTGAATTGAAGAGATCAAATGGGATCTCTCATCATATGGTCATAAAATATCAGTATGATAGATATAGAGATCATACCCCAACATAAAAAAAAGTAACTTGAAATACTTTACAGGAAAATAGATCTTGAAAAATGAGAAGGGAGAAAGAATCCGTTACAAAAATCTCGGCAGCCTAACGACGGCACTTAAAACATCATAAAACGACATAATGAGAGTAAGAGGGGATCTCTCATAATTTTAAAATAAAAATGGAAGTAATAGGAGTATAAAATAACACCCTTTAACATATGAACATGGAGCATAAAAGAAATTACATAAAAGAGATTCCTTGAAAAGAAAGAGAGAGATCGGATCCCTTACCTTAAAACGTAACTTTTAAAACTCAAAGTTTTGGACCTTGAGGGATTGGGGGAACCTTGGGAGGACTAATTGGGAGGTAAGGAGACCAGAACTTTGTTGATGATGGTTTTGGAGTCGAAAGGATGAGAGGAGGGCTTGGTATTTATAGGGAAAGTGAGGGGACAATGCATTAATGGCCAAGGGACACCTCACATGTGCTTTTCTCAAAACCATGTGCTCTCCCATGATATTTCCCATTAAGTTTGGCCACATGGGGCCCCCAATACAAATATCTATCACCTTAGGTCGTACAACTCTTAAAATATCTCATGACATCACCATGACACAGTTATGATGTCACTAAACATACCGAAACCCTAAAACTGTATTTTTACTATTCACTGAAAATTCAACTTTCTCAGAAAAATCCCAAAATTTCACATTAACCAAATATCAATGGTCTGATTTCAAAAATGAACTCCATTTTATAAAAATAAATTTCTAAATATTTTTAATTTAATTTTTAATTAAAAAAATCAG
Source organism: Viscum album (assembly GCA_963277665.1). Taxonomy (NCBI): domain Eukaryota; kingdom Viridiplantae; phylum Streptophyta; class Magnoliopsida; order Santalales; family Viscaceae; genus Viscum; species Viscum album. The sequence goes on from OY728132.1 coordinate 500,026,641, forward strand.
TATTCACCCAAAAAAACTAATACTTGAATAATAATTTATGAAACCGTTATTTAACCATTTTATTGAATCACATTACTTAATCAAGGTGCCTAGATTATTTCAAAACATTCCTTAAGTGATATTACTAATCAATTTGGTCACATTACTAATCCTAAGCATAAAATCACTATTCATAATTTACTATTCATCAAAAATCAAGTTGATCTTATTAGACTCTAAATTTCATACTGAACATAATTGTAGAAGACCATTTTTTTTAAAATCATTACACATTTTTAATTATTTGAGGTTTACATAAACATTTTTTTTAAATTTCCTTTCTCTAAAATTCACCCAAAATATGCATTCTATATTTATCCGGACATTTGAAAATTCAAAAACTTCATAAGAAGAAATCCCAATTTTTATTTAAAACAAAGGATTACACAAGGCAGTTCTGGTCTCCTTACATAGCCCCTTATCACACCAGCATAGGACCTAAGTGTAATGTGTGATAAGGTGAAAGAATCTGAGGGAGGCCCAGCCAACATCGCATGAGTAGTAATTTCTATTAGTTTGAAATTCTCGCTAAAGCGATTCCGTTCTAGTTTCACATGATGAAGTTCGGCTTGGGTTTGGTCTAGAGAAAAGCCCAGTGGTGCTACATCTTTACCAAGTTCTGTTAGATGGGCTTTGATCGGTCCAAGACTACTGGGTGAGGCCATCTAATCTTCTTTCTATAACAATTAACCAAGATTACTTGTATTTAGAGACAATAATCGAAATGTTTAGTTTCCAGCGGTCATATTGACCAATGTTCATATAACAGTCAAAACCCAATGGTCTCATTTTAATTATAATCATGTTATCAAATGAAACATTTTTGTTGAGTATAAAAAATAAAATAAAATGACACATAAAATTAGGAAATACGATTTATTCAAAATTTCGGGTCGTTACAGGGCGCGCTACCGCCTCCCTCCGCAGACCACCGGATGCGCATCAGTGTTCCGTTCCACCAGCCGTCTATGCCTACGGTCACTATGGGACTATTAGATTACTGCGAAGGGTTCAAAACATCTTTGCGGCCCGCTTCATCATCGTCGCCAATCCGCACATCAATAAACAAGCTGCGGAGGGTTGTCGGGCCATGTTTCTTTGGCTCGTACCCTCCGTGTTAGGTGTTATCAAATGGCAAACATTTAAACACATGATTTTAATCATTGATGAGGGTATAATTTATTCAAAATAAATTATAAGAACACCCTGCAATTAAAAACCCACTAACGAGGGTATAATTCACATAAAAATTATATACAAAAAACCCCTACCTCGAAATTGACATCACACGTCATCGAGTCGTGGAAGTCGAACGTCGCGGTAGTCTGGTGTCGCGGAATAATGGTATCGATTCCGTCAACATAGGAAGAAGAAGAAGAACATTGTTGTTGTCGTCGGTCTCCACGGTCGGCGTCTCCTTCCTTGTCGCGGAGGAAGATAAGATTTCATGGCCGTTCTTTGTCGAGAATGTTCTTCATTGTTGGAGGAAAGCTCTCCTTCCTCTCCTTCTCATCATTAGCTCTCCACCAAGAAATTAATCCCCCCAAAATAATAGAGTTCTCCCTCTGTTTTTTTATGGCACTAAACCCAAGGGTTATCAATCATAAAGTGACAACACATAGATTGAATGTGGAGAGATGAATTTCAAAAGATTTGAATTAAAAGAATCAATTAATTCACTTCATTAATGAGGGAGAGTGGGTGAGTTACAAATTAAAGAGGGAGTTAGGGAGTTATGGGGAATGTGAAGGGGTGGGGTTCGTGTGGGCCCCACCTCACATTCAACCTCACTTAGGTTGTTAGTAACTAGTTTCTTTCTCCCCCACTCCCACACATAGGTTAAAACCAACTAGGCTGGAAATAAAATTGTATCACAAATTTTATTCCCCTTTTTATTTAAACCACAATTTTTAACAACTCCTTCTGAGAAAACGCATCTTCGGTAAAGGTCCTCTTAAGCAATTACCGGCGCTGCGGTTTCATCGGTGCCCTCAGATTTCGATTCCGAGCACCAGTTAAAAATTTAGAAAAACTCGCTCGTTCGTTCACTGAATGTACCTGAGCTAAACTTTGGAAATTGATTCCGGGCACACTGGGCCTCAGAATCAGGTGACGTCAGAAATCGCATACTCGTAAAATTCTAAAGAAATTAAGAAAAAAATTTCCTTGAAATTTCAGGGTATTTACATTATATACCATTAATGTCATAAACTTTCTTCCAAAATACTCTACCATAGTCTGTCCCTATATCCATGAGCCCTTGTTCTTTCTAAATAACCAAGACCCCTTCCCTTAATGAGGTTGTTAAAGAGGTGTATTCAAGAGGTAAATCCACGTATTATTTCTTTTAATTCCATTTCAAGTTACTTTATTTTTTCATCCTCTACTCAAATCCTCTATCAAAATGAACTTGATAACTCTAGTATAATATATATAATGGAATTATATCATGTAAATGTAATAACCATAATAAATTTTCTTACTCTCTCTCTCTTGTTTTATAAAGGAAATCATCGTCTATGAGGTGGCAATTTACTACCTTCTTGGACGACGAAGTCTCGTTCTTTAATTTCTACTTCAATATAGGTCATAAAACAATTTTTATGTTTGAAACAGAATATAGAAGATTAATTATAAACTATTAAATATTTATTAACCAGTATATGTACATAATATTAATTCATACAACAAAATTAGTTCGTAATAATCAAATTACACCCAAAATAATCTATGTGGTTGTTATTAATATTGCATCTAATGATTCATCTCAATACCATGTAATAATGATATATATAACAATAAAAAACTCTTAATGTTAATAAATAATATATAAATTCAATTCTTAATAATTATATACTAGCCACATGAACATCCATGCTAATATAAAAGTATACTGATTATGAAAACCAAGGAAACAAAGACTTTGGAACGATAGAATTCAATCTTATAAAATATAAATAAGGAAATAAATGAACATAATAAAATTATGAAAAACTAAATAAATGTATAATAGGTTATGAATTAAGTTATTAATATGTCTAATTTCATATTCCAGTGACCTAAGTGCATGATCGTAACATATTCATACATAAGGTATGAGTTTTCTACCTGAAATTTTATTCTTCTTTTAGTTTACTCTTATTGTATACATTCCTCAATGAAATTATTATTAATAATTATTTACTCTTCATAAATCCTATTTTAATTATATATATATGTTCACCAATCTGAATCCTTCTTTATTTTATGGGGAGTTATATGTTTTAAAAGGTTCTTTCCAAAATTCTTTTTTGATAAACCAGCTCGTTTGAAAGAAAATTCTAGAATTCATACCTATTTTCAAAAGAACTATATAATCTATTTTACAACATCATTATTTTATAAAATAAAAAATTTTATTATGGAAAAAATAACTTAATTAACTTCTGGTTTTATACAATGATTGTTCCAAAATAACTCTCCTTTTTAAAGTAAAAGAGTGTTTATATAAATAATTACTAGATGAATTTATAAGAGTATCTTCACCTATTTCAACTCTCTTGTTTGTTATTATGTTTAGAAAGTGAAAATGTTTTATTATATCATCCAATATATTTTATATAATTTTTTATTATTATATTTACTGTGTATGTACTATCTTGATACCGTTCACCGTGTTACTCTGAATGGTTAGTGTTTATGATTAATGTTTGGGGAATGTTATTTAAAGTTCACATGTTTGTTCTAATATGAATTCATATGTTGTTTATGTTTATCACCATTAATATGAGGAATGAATTTGACTTATTAAGTGATGTGTGGGTCCCACTATATCCCCTCGATGCATCAAAAGGTCTCATGAGACAAACTAGATTATTGGTACAAGGCCTTGACAGTATAGGTATTTATGGTTTTGGCATGATTCCTTGATGGTATGGTTATGATGTCCAAAATTTTTTATTCCCACATTATGAATCTAGTAATTTATAGTTCATGTGGTTATTCTACTAGTAGAATACCCCTGTTTATGTTTTATTGTAGCATTATTTATTCATTTGTTATTCCTAACATATTGTGATCTAGTTCATTTGTTAAAGGAATTTGTTTTTAGATATTCCCAATGCAAAAATTTTATGTTCATGATATCTTCGGCTGTATTACATTCCCTTACAGAGCATCTAATTCCACCCCTTTATTATGTTTTATTTTCCTTGGATATAAATTGATAAATTATGAATTACATTTTGGGATAATCTTGGAGTCATGGATGTTTTAATGGAATATATATAACGTATTTCCTTTCAAGTTGTAATGTTGATATTATTTATGTATCTGGTTTTCCATAACTACTAAACTATTCATTACTTTAGGATAACAATTTCTTGTAATCATAGCAATGTAATGAAACAAGAAACCAGATCCGGGAAACTAGGGTCAGGTTTTTTATAGTTGGTATCAGAAGAAGTTTAGTAGAAAACTAGGAAAATACATATATAAAATATAGATTTAAGGAAAAACCCTAAGATAATATTTGAGGATAAATATACAAGAACATCAATTTTTTTTAAGGAACAGATTATTAGGATATTTCTAGAAAATACATCCCTATCCAGATACTACAAGTGGAAGTGGATCTTTCATAAATGTACTTAAGAGTTATAACTCTGAAAAGGTGTTTCAGGCTTGACCTAGTGTATCTTGGTACATGACGATGTGCCTTACGATGCACCTGGTTTGACACTATAAGGGGATATTCTTAAGATAATTCAAATTTTCTTTACAAACCATTATGAAGGAATTAAATGTAAATTTTTCATCAAATAAACCATGTTTATGATTATGAACTTTTCTATGAATAATATTTAAATTTGTGCGAATTATTTTTCTATGTGGATATTATACATTATGATTAATAAACTAATCTAGTGTATTCCATTATTTATGAATGATTAATAGTTGATGGAATTGAAACTGCATGAAAGTGCATTTCCCATGTAGGGATTTAAAAAAGATTTAAGATAATGATGTTGGCTGTGGGGCTACGACTAGTGATGAAAAACTTATAAATATAATGTGACAATTGACTCATGTTATGAAAAATAACCTTACCCACATGGAGCATCCAGATCCATAATGTGTAGGAGATATGTTATACTGCTTTATGTGAAAACTACCCCCATCATTCAATGGGACTACAAACCCATTCTTATTAAAGTAGCGGATATGTTATTTAGAGAAGATATTTTATGATTTGGGATGTAAGAAATAGATAAGGTTGTGTTATATGTTTATCATCTCTAGAGATATGCAGATTAGTGGCGGTCTTTAATTCAAAAGACAATGGAGGAAGAAGAAATATATGAAATAAAATGGTGTTATTTTAAGGAAATATTATTATACAAATACTTCCCTCATGAAGAACAAATAGATATGGAAATGAAGTTTTGGAATATAAAGAAAAAAGAGGATGATAATGTTCCAATGTATGAATCCAACTTCATAAGGGTAGAAAGACATTCCACGAACTACATACATGATCCATGGAGAACTATAGATCGATTATATTATAGTTTTAAACCATTCCTCTGAAGGGAACCGGTATCTCCATGTTTCTCATTATACGAAGATATAGCCTCATTTACTATCAATATAGAAAAATAATTCTATAAGTATTATGAGTTTAAAGGAAAGAAAGAGGAAAAGAGGGCTATTTAAAACTCAAGAAAAGGAAATAATTAATGAGGAATAAGGGAGGAGTTGAATTTCCACCCTATGATAATTATAGAAAGAAACACCCTGGTACATTCCAGAAGTGTATGAGTGTCTGTTACAAGTGTGGAGAAGAAGGTCACCACTTCCATGAGTGAAAGGGGAATAAATAAACTAAAAATGTTTGTTGATACAATTACATGTAGATGAGGAATTATTCAAATGATTATTCTAAGCGTCAGGGAATTTTTCCCCAAAGAAGGACAAGGGAGAAAGGTGAGGCTTATATTGTTGCAATTACTAAGGTTTAAGTGCCTAATGATGTGGTGGTAGGTACTTTAATCAGTTCCTAGAACTTAAGAAATGATTTATTTGATTCTAGATCATCACATTCTTTTATATCTTCTTAGTTTTCCAAGAAAAGTAGATATTTACAATTTGATTTAATAAAGGATTTGTCAGTCAAAACTCATAAGGGAAGTATAATTCCCATAAATTAGTGTTCGGTAGTACCCATTAGGGAATATGTATATGTTTTATGTTCTAATTTTATCATCATACCCATGATTTAATTTGAGATAAACCTTCTAATAGATCATATTTCAAATTATGATTTGAAAATACATTTTATGAATAAAGAAGTTAAAATTTTAGAGAATGATGAGGAATTATTTATCTTTAGTGAGGAAATATCACTATATAATTATCATATAGATCCACCCTCAGTATCTCTAAAAAATAATATTCACGGGGAGGATGAGAAATTGATATCCAAGAGTTAGGAATGAAATGTTCAAACTGAGGATTTACATATTGTGTAGGAATATATGGATGTTTTTCCAAAGTATTTACCTAGACATTATCTAGAGTTGGAAGTTGAGTTCTTAATTGATTTAATTCATAGTTCAAGATGTATATCAAAGACTCCTTATATAATGGGCACTGTGGAATCAATAGAACAGAAGAAACCACAAGTTGAATTGAGTGATAAATGATTTATTCACCCTTGTTTTTCTCCATGGGGTGCTCATGTTCTTTTTGTTAAAAAGAAAGATAGATCTATAAGGTTGTGAATTGACTAAAAGTAGATCAATTATATAACAATAAATAACAAGTATACCCTACATCACATTGATGATTTATATGATCAACCTCATGGAGCCCAATACTTTTTTGAAAATTGACCTTCGATCTGGATATCATCAGTTGCATGTGAGGAAGGGAGATATTCCAAAGATTACATATCAAACCAAGTATGGGTATTAAAAGTATATAGCAATTCCTTTTGGAATGACTAATGTACCATCTTCCTTCATGGATATATTGAATAGGGTTTTTAAGGAATATCTTGATGACTTAGTTGTGGTATTTATTGATGATATATTAGTATACTCCAAAAGATACAAAAAACATTAAAATCACTTGCACATTATTATAAATACTCATAGAAGAAATGAATTATATAGGATGTTTAGAAAGTGTGAATTTTGGATTCAATCTGTTTCTTTTCTTGGAAATATTGTTTCTAAGGATGGAATATCAGCTGATTTTATGAAGACAAAGGATGTTTAGGAATGGCCTACACCAATGAACAAAACTAAGGTTTATAGTTTTAGTGGTTTAACAGGTTATTATTGGTTTTTTGTTTCGAATTTTGCTCAATTTTCCAACCCGATAACCAAGGATAACCCTAAAGGGTTTGTGTTTATGCAGAAAAAATAATTCAAGGAATATTTCAAATAAATATTATGGATATTATTGATTTTTTCAATCCAAACTCTACCATTGGGGAATGATTGGTTTGTGATATTTAGTGATGCATCAAATAATATATTTCTTTGTGTCCTTATGTATAATTATAGAGTTATTTCCTATGCATCAAGGTAGTTAAATTTTTTTATAAATAGAATCCTACTTGTGATATTGAGTTTTCTACTATGATCGTTTATCTAAAAATATGGAAGCATTATCTCTATGGTGAATGATGTGAGACATATATAAATCAAAAGAGTCTAAAATGAATATTCTCATATAAATAATTCAACATGAGGCAAAGGCGATGGCTAAAAACTCCCAAGGAGTATGACTGTTCCATACACTACCACCCAGGAACGAAAAATAAGGTATCCAATGCATTGATCAATATAGATCATGGAGTTTTAAACAAAATAAGGATAAAAAGGGATCATGTATTCATGAATATAGTAAGGATAGAGATAGGAATTATCATAGAATGTGAAACATCCTTACTTTTCCAATTGGTTAGCCAACCATATTTATTGTTAATAATTACATGTTTTCAGCATAATGATGAGAATATTCAAAAGAAAATTATTGATATATATGATGGGATGTTTCCAGAATTTGTATATGAAGATGGAATTATAAAATATTGGAAGAGGATTTGTGTTCCTGGTATAACTAAGTTAAAAAGGAAGTTATTGGATGATGCCCATAGTTCATATTTTTTATATACATACTACTAACACTATGATATATTGAGATTTGAAGATACATTTTAGGTGGGATAACATGGAGAGGGAAATTTCAAATTATGTTTCAATATGTTCAGGCTCTCAACAATTAAAGGTTGAACGAAAAAATCCTAGTGGAGTAATGGAACCTCCACTTATTCCTACATGGAAATGGGATATCATCGCCATGAATTTTATCACTGATTTACCCAAAACTCCATGAAAAAATAATTCAATATGGGTAATTTTTGACCGACTTACAAAATCTTTATATTTCCTCACTATTAGGGAATATTTTCTAGTAGATCGCCTTTCACGACTCTATATAAATAATGTTTTGAGACTTCATGGAGAACCCCTCTCATTTGTGCCTTACCATGATTCGTGATTTACATTGATATTCTGGAAAACATTGCTGAAATCCCTGGATACTGAGCTTTTCTTGTGTACTTTATATCAACCTCAAACTGATTGAAAATCAGAAAGGATGATCCAAAATTTAGAATAAATATTGAGATAATGCTCACTTTATTTTCAAGGTATGTTGGATTAATATTTACAATTTTTGGAGTTTTCCTAAAATAATAGTTTCCATTATAGCATTAAAATGAAACCATATGAACAATTGTATGGAAATAGATGTTATGCACCAACATGTTGGGATGAAGGCAGTGAATGGAAGATTATGGGTCCATAGATTGTAGAGGAAACAACAGTGATTGTAAATACTATTTAAACCCATATCAAAGCATAATGAAGTGGGTAAAAGTGTTATGTTGATAATCAAAGGAAGGATTTGTAATTTTAAGAGGGAGATCCTATTTTCTTAAAATTATCCCAATGGAAGGGTGTTATAAGATTTGGGAAGAATGGGAAACTGATCCAAAGGTATATTAGTCCTTCTAAAAATCAAGATATAATTAAGGCTATGGCTTATTGTTTGGAAATTCCACCAAGCCAATAAAAATTACACAATGTTTTCCATGTCTCATTATTGAGAAAGTACATGCTAGAACCAAAATATGTCAGCACTTATTATGGTATAAAATTAGAACCGAAATTATCTTACTGTGAAGAGCCTATCCAAATATTAGACACTAAGGAATAAGTGTTGAGGAATTATATGACATGAATATTAAATGTACATTAGAAAAATCATAAAATTAAATAAGCAACATGGGATCCTAAGTAACTTATGATAATGAACTACCCAAATCATTTTATGAGGTAACATTCTAAAATTTTGAGGAATTTTTTTTGTGAGGGTAGGGTGAATGTAACATCCAAAAATTTATAAATAAATTTAATATTGAATCTATGAAACAATGAGTCTCTACAAAAATAAAACATTATTCTAACCTAGCCAGCAAATATAATTTTTCGACCTTTATGATTTGAATTAAAAAAAACTGATATACCTGGTTGTATTCAGTAAGATATTTGGAGGCTAATAGGTATGACTTATTTTTTTTGAATAGTAACATGACCCTTATGAATAGTAATGAACAAATATGAATAGTAATAAGATCTTTATTCATTGTAACTTCACCCATGAAATTCTAATAAAAATTAGACACCTTATAAATGAAATGGAGTATTTTAGAAGTTAATAATTATGTGATGGAATTTTTGTGAGTAATAAATATTTAATTAAAATATTAAATTAGTAAACTAATAAAATTAATTTTTATAAAATTTATTCCTATGTAAATATTTTTTTACTATTATTTGATACTAGTTTTATGATACTTTAGTAAATTTAGTAAAGTTTTATAAAAGGAGTTTTAAAATAAAAATCGGTATTTTTCAGGTAAATACTAATTTTATTTAAAAATTAAATTTATATTCTTTAGAATATTAAATTGATAAAATTGAGTTTAATTTTAAATTATACACATAGAATAAAATTTAGGGTGAAGTTTTATGATTTTATGAAATATTAGAATTTTAGTTGAATAGTGAAATTTGATAATTTACAGAATATGATAAATAAATAAATTTTTACATCATGATTGAGTCATGGATGATTCCATTGGTTCTAAACCACATGAACTCATTATTATTTTTAGTAAAAAGAGTCAATACTATTCATATCCTTGATAAAAAAATAATAAAATAATGATTAAAATAATGGGAAATAACTCCTCTCCTCCACTATAAAATCCACCCATCACGCCCTTTTCTCATCAATCCTCTAAGCCTATAAGATACACAATGTTGATAAAAAATACTCTTCCCTAGTCTCGAACCACTTCATAGGGCCCTTGGTATTTACAAATGTCTAAAACCCCTTCCCTTAAGGAGGTTCTAAAAGAGGTTTATTCAAGATATAAATCCAGATCTTCTTTCTTTTAATTTCATTTCAAGTTCCTTTCTTTTGTTATCCTAAACTCACGTCCTCTATCAAAATTATCATGATAAATACATTATAATATATATATTAGAATTATATCATGTTAAAGTTATAACCATTATCAATCTTACTACTCTCTCTATTATATTTTTTAAATGAAATCATCATCCATGGGTGTCCATTTACAGCCTCTGTGGACAACGATGTCTCATTCTCCAATATATCCTTCAATACTGGCCATTAAACCATTTTTATGGTTGAAATATAATATATAATATCTATTATAACCTACTTAATATTCATTAACCAGTGTATGTACATAATATTAATTCATACGACAAAAAATAGTTCGTAATAACCAAAATACCAGAAAAATAATCTAAATGATTATCATTAATATTTCATCTAATTATTCATACTCTTACCATGTATCCAAATGATATATATATACAATAAAATATAAATATGTTTATAATTAATATATAAATTCAATTATGAAGTTTTATATCTATTCCATATGAACATCTATTCTCATATACAAGTATACCAATTATAAAAAATAAAGAAACGAACACTCTGAAACAATAGAATTAAATCTTATAACCTATCAATAAACACATAAATGAACATAATAAAATTATGATAAAATAAATAAATTTATAATAGGTTCTGAATTTTGTTATTAATAAGTCAAATTTCATATTCCACGGCCTTAAGTGCATGAGCGGAACGTATTTTGATTTAAGATAATGGGTTTCTTCTCGAACATCCATTTTCATCAGGGTTACTCTTATTCTCTACGTTCCTCGATTAAATTATTATTTATACTTATATACTCCTCATAAATCCTATGTCATGTTATATATATTTTTACTAGTCATAATCGTTCTTTATTTTATGCGGAGTTACATGTTTTAAAAGGATCTTTCAAAAATTATTTCAAATAAATAAACCCGTTTGAAAAGAAATTCTTGAATCCTTACCTATTTTAAAAATCACTATATAATATATATTTAAGAAAAAATTATTTTTATAAAAGCACTTATTTTATATTGGAATAAACTACTTTAATGAATTTATGGTTTTATACTCTTATTTTTCCAAAATAACACTTCTTTTCAAAGTAAAAGAGTATTTTGCTCAAGAATTACTCGATGATTTTATATGAGTATTTTCACCTATTTTAACACACTTATTGATATTTTTGTTTAAATGAGAATAATGTTATATGATATCATCCACCATATTTTATTGAATGGTTAATGATTATATTGGTAGTGTGTGTACTATCTTGATACTATTCACCATATTACCCCGAATGGTTATTATTGATGATTAATGTTTGGGTAAAGTTATTTACATTTCATATGTTAGTTTCTATATGAATGTATATGTTGTTTATTTTAATCCCCATTAATATTAATAATTAATTGGAATTATTAAGTGATGGTAATGGCATGTTGTATCCCATTGATGCATTAGTATGTCTCATGAGACAAACTAGAGTCTTAGCACAAGGTATTAACAATATGGATAGTTATGGTTTTTCCCCAAGGACATGAAGTTAAGGTTATGATGTCCAAAATTATGAATTAACTCATTATGAAGCTTGTAATTTACAGTTTATGTGGCTATTTGACTATTCAAATACCTATTATTATGTTTCATTTTGGAATTATTTATTCAGCCCTTATTCATCCCACATTGTGTTCACGTTTCTTGGTTAATGGAATGTGGTTTAGATATTCACCATAAATAATGTTTATATTTATTATATATTATACTGTATTTATTATCATTCCTATGTGTCTAAGAGAAACCCTTTTTTAGGTCTTATTTTCACTAGATATGAAGAAGCAACTTATGAATGACATGCAAGGATAATCTAGGAGTCATAAATATTGGTAATGGAACATATATATATTGTAATTTATTTCAAGTTGTAATGTTGAACTTATGTATGTATATGGTTTTCAAAAATTACTAAACTATTCATTCCTTTGGGATACTAATTTCTTATAATGAAGCCAATTTATTGAAATATGTCACTGGCTCTCGGAAACCGTGTTCAGGTTCCTACAATCTTTATAGTGTTAGAAAAATTTGTTTTCAATTTTATTTTTATCCCAGGAATTATGTAATGTATTAAATCTAAGAGGATTTATATGTGGTTGAATGGATCTCATTTGGGTTTATTCTCATTCTCTAGAGTTGGAAGGCAATGTGATCCTCTATAAAGCATTATTTTTTAATTATGAAATTATACATTAATATAGTTATCCTATGTAAATATAATGATGAACTTATTATTCACATACATGGTTAAATAGATATGGTTTCCACATCCTAGTTTTTTATGTTGGTAGTATAATTATATTATCCTAGAAAGGAAAAAAGGATCAAAATATCACGTTTTATTCAGAAATGATGTGGTTTTATTTTTCATCAAATGGTTAAAAGGTCTAAATTTCATATTTATTTTTGTTATGTGTTTTCTATATTAAGAAAGACATGATTTGTCCCTCAAATATATAAAATAAAGAATATTCTATTCCCCTTACCCTAGGGTTCATATATTTTTTGAGAAAATCAAAGGTCTAGTTAATTTTAGAAAATAAGGATATATTTAATCAATAACAATTATATTTAAACGAAATGAAACATATTTTGGTTAGATGAGTCAATTCAGTCAATTTGGATATTATCTTAATGTTTTTATATTCTTTTGTCTTGTATAACTACCCTATGAGACAAGTCATGATGATTAATTATTCTATTATAAATATTGTCCAATGTTAGAGTACCTTATAAAATATATTTTAGTTATAAATTTTCCTAATTATTTAAATCATAATGTTGTGGGGGGGGGGATTTAGAAAAGAAAAGTATATGGACCATTAATGAGGCCTTATAAGATCATTTTTTTGTCAAAGTTACTCTATCAGAGTAATGGATAGAATAATTTCTTCCATGATATATTTTTTAAAAAATTCCACATTGAAATTTCCTTTAAAGTGGAAACTTAAAATTTTATTTTCGATAAAAGAATTTATAAATCTATTAAAATTTAATTGTTATGATTTTTTTCATTGAAATAATTTCTAATTTCTATAAAGTATACATTATTATAACTTTAATTCTTGAATTTTTGAAATACGAGCATGAGATTCCAATTAATGAAATCACAATCAACACTAAATTGATATAGTCAATAATTGTATCAATGATTAAAAACGATGGATTTTAATGTATATTAGTTTATAAATAGAAATTATATCCTCATATTGAACCACAAGTGAAATTTTATTTTGAATAATATATTAAATTATCACAATATAAATGTAAATTCACTATCGTCTTGTAAAATCATTAATGAGTTTTCTAAAATGTGGGTCTTATAATTCCCTAGATTTTATCCAGGGTGGGACTCAAATTAATTTGTAATTTTTTAGTCCCCATAAATTTCTAGAGGTAATGCTATATGTTTACTATAGAATAAAATTTTAGGGAAATTTTATGATGGTTTGACTATATCCATAATACACTATTTACCCCCTCAGTAAATTTGTAATGTGAGAATGATTATAAAAGAGATTTGAAACTAATATAAAAAAAATTATATTAGATTAATGAACTTGTGTGTCTCATTAATTAAAAACATATATCTCCTAAAAAGATCCACGATTGAAAAAACTAGGACCACCGTTCAGTCTGTAATGAGGTTTAGACCCTGTTAGTGATGTTTTTTAGTTTGAATTTTGATTATCCAACATACTCTATCATTGGTTGATTGAAAAAATAATAAATTTATTTAATTAATTTAATTATTCTACCATGAAACCCTTGGTATCATATATTTAATCCTCTTTTTGTGTCCTCTCTAGGTTTATATGCATATGTCTTTGAAAAACAAGAGAGAAAGGATAAAAGAATCTGAATGTAGAGGAATTAATGATACATCAAAGAGGGGAATCATATTTATATTGACATCTATGGATATATTTATATGGTGGTGATGATAAAATTTATGGTTGTAATGTTGGATTAATGAATGTGATATTCTAAATTGAGATAGGTATATCTTATTTATGGAATTTTTCTTATTTTTATTATCATGCGAACATTTATTAGTCTATTATAAAATAAATACATGATTTTATATTTCATGGTCACATCATATTTGATTTTGAATTAAAACTGTGATTGTGATAAATTGGTTTATATCCTATTAATAATCCTCATTCTATTGATTTCTGTAAATGTTGAATATTTTCATTTTTCTGATGACCATCATTCAATCCCATATTTGTCTTTTAATGGACCTCACCCACAATTTTATGATTTATCATGGACAGAAAACAATTGGATTGGGGCTCAACCATCACCACTTGACCATTATTTTTTCATAATTTATAATTTATATTTATGATTCTATAAATTAATATGAATTTATTGATTTATACATTTGTAAGGATTATATAAATTAATGTAAGAACATATAAGTGTAGTGTGATAGGTTTTCTAAGAAGTGATAAATCAATACAATGGGAGATTCATGCCAAAATATAATGATTTGATAGGTGATTTATATTATGATGATCAATGACTAAGAATAATTTTCTAGTGATGATGGATTCATGGAATGTGGCTGTAGGTATTGATCAACGATGATGGTGTAAATCAATTTAAAAATAAAAATGGCTACTTTATGATTTTTGGATACATAGTATATGTGTGGGGGGGGGAATCTAATTTTTAGTCAATGGGTGGAAGAAATATCAATTATGGTGGTTCAATGAGCATGATTATATGCAATTTTTATAATATTTTATGGATGAAAAGATGGAAAAAAATTTGATTCATGGATATCTAATACACATTGAAAATTTTATCGTTTTGAAAATTTCTGAACTACACAAGTTGTAGTTTAGAAGATCCCATGCTTTGTAATATGAATTATGGGATGTGATGGTTTTGTATGGAGAAGAATATTATATGACTGGGTGATGGGTCCACATTCCATATAACCCAAAAGATATTAACTTAGTGCGTACATGACGTGCATGTTAAGGGAAGGTCGTGTGTCCAATATTAAATGATCGTTGAGTCCATCCACAATGTACCACAAAATAGAGCATGAATCGAGAAAAAGAACATATTGACTGCTAAACCTCAACCCTACACAACATATACAGTATAATAAATTGCATATATATTATTTTATATATACTATATTGGGTGGTAGAATACGACCATACTTCTAACTCATGAGAAAATGAAGTCTACACTTTAGAAATATTTTGTACTTATTTTTCCTCAGAGTGGGTATTCATGAGTTTTATTCTATGTCAATTTATTCATTGAATATAGTGATATAGTCTTTTAAATACCGTATATATGGTCAAGAATCCCATATATTTCTCAATATTTGTGGTCATCTATCTATGGGATGATCCATGATAAGGTCAGGTAACCCCCCATAGGGCTCGAGGTTGTCATCCCCTATTTTTACTCCTCAAGAAGGTATAGTTATCCATTATCTAATCTAGAAGCATGTGATTACCTACTATTAGAAAATATTTATTGATTATGGTTCTCCCAATTTCCAATAGAGTGGTCCTCTAGTTGAAATTTTAATTTACTTATTTTAGGTGTCCTTTAATGAAAAGTGTTCTATCGTCAAAATTTTTTGAGATATAAGATAATATGACTTAATAAATCCATGAGATTATTATTAATCATTTTACTAGCTACATATACTATGAATATAATCTAAGAAATTATCATATTTCAATTAACATATTGTTTTATTCTTACCCTCTATTTTGGTATGCTACCTCAGTCAGTGAGTTAGCTTTAGGTTTTGTTGAACACCCCTTATTGAAAATGGGAGGCAACATGGTTACTGAAATCCAATCATGTGATAACATTTTCAAGGATTGTGTATTTTCAACACCTTGAGGGTTTGTATTTAGAATTCAAGTTAGATATGTCTTTCTTCCTTAGGATCTATGTACTCTTCTATTTTCTAAACACTACCAACAACCCGTGTGAGTTGGTTTCTTTGATTATAGTTTTTATTAATGGGACTTTTCAACATCCATATATCATATTATGTTAGAGTATATTTATACTACTATACATGGAATCAATTCCACTACACTGTACTTCCTAGAATATTGATATTTATATTGACCCATATACTTCATTCATTGAGATTACATCTAAATAGTTGAAGATTCATTAAAAACATTTTTATCCACATAAGAATCATTTAGGTTCATTGTCATTGTAAATATGGAAACATAAATAACTGGTTCATAATATATATACATCACCTCACACATTATTTTTTTTTAAATGAGAACTATTCTTATACATATCTTACTTAATAACATTCTTCATAACTAGGAGAATGTAAGAATAATAAAAGGGTGAACTTATATGCTCAGTTTGGGTAAACAAGGATGATATCAATGATAGCATAAGCATAAAATTAGCATAAGGGTATAATAAAATGGTATTAAAATTTTAAAACCATACCTAATATATCAAAATCGTAATATTATGTCATTTAATAAATAATGAATGCTCATAAGAAATTAATCTTAGAAGAATCAATAAACATGATCCAGGAGAACATAACATTGGAATAAGGCAGAAAATTTTGAAATACACATAAATATATGAAATAATTTCCATATTATTCATGGATTATTACCAAAGCTATCATAGTGGAATGAATTAACTCTCTAAACAAACAAAATATTCCTGGACCAGTCTAATGTGAATCATAGTGGACATATTAAATTTCTAAATTGTGTACACTCACTATTCCAATTGTGTTTATCTCATGAGATATCAATTTTCCTTCAATTAATTAGAGGGAGATAGAGGACCCATCACATATTTAAAATAATAAAAAAGTGTTAAAAAAGATCATAAAACATTCATCATATTAGAACCCATAAAAAAATTTGTTTCATTTATGTTTCATCACAGTATTACCCATGAAAATGATATGGATATCATAAAAATATAATCATTTCCTCATAGTGTAACTTAGGAAAAGAAACATGTTTCATAAAAATCATAAAATCATATTCATATACTATCTAGAGAAATAATAAGGATGATATCGATGGATCTTATCACTATAATATCATTGTTTACATCAAAGGTTATTATCGCTCATGAATATAAATACCATTAAAGGTTCCTTAAAAAACCATGAGGAAAATTATCTTTCAATTTTGAAATCACTTATTAAAAAAACTGAACAAATATAAATGAAATAATTTTATTTGAAATGAAAAGTGTACAATACAAAATAAATATTCAATGTAAAAATTATTCCCGATGGTGGAAAAATCTATTCATGTTCTACAAGTTAAATCAAATTCATTCCATACTAGAATTAAAAGGTGAAATAGTACCAAATTTTGAAAATGAAAATAATATTTCTTTGTATTTTTTTGAAAAGATAATTTTTTTAAAATCATTTTTAAAATAATAGAAAAATATTAAAAAATGTATTTGGAAACATTCTTAGAAAACATTGATATGGTTGAAAATGTGTTTTCTAGCCAAGTGATAAATGATGTTTATTTTCCTTAACAACATATTTTTGTTTCTTAAGTACATAAGAAGTGTTAAATGATATGATTTCCCTTTATTATTTTTGTAAGTAAATAGAGTAGGATAAAACTTATGAGTTTTCTGAAAGCTATAACAAATTATTTTCATCTGAAATATAATAAGTTTTTTTGATAAATAATAAGATGATAATATATAACCCCATTACAAATTGTTATCTTTTGGATCATAATCCCAATGAGAGAAAAAAATAGATGATTTTCATAATCCAAATAAATTTAATAAAAAATAATAATATACATTTACGTTTAGTATATACCCCACATAAAAGAAACATGTGGTGAATATGACATATATCTCATTGATGTAAAAGTGAGATGAAAATACGTTGACTTAGGTCAAAATTCTTTCATTCATATTGGAACCACATGTATAATGAATATAAATTTATTAAACATATATTAAAGAATCATAATAATATAAATCATAGTGTATATTATAATGTCCTAACCTTTTAAAAATGATATTTAAAAGATTCTTTTGAAAATTATTATTTTAAGCGATATCTATGGAATTTTTCTTTTATGTTTTTGGTTTATAGTTTTGAATGCTGTCCTTTAATAATTGATGAATAATATACCAAATATTAATAGTAATATTAATATCTTATAAAATACATATATATATATATATTCATCTTTAAATTTTATAGATAGAAAAATATGTTGCACCATTCATGGAGACTGAATCACATATATACACGTTAACACTATCATAATTTCTCAATGGTTGGGATAAAGAGAGTTAAAAAAGGAATCACAGTTGTAAAATCACTATTAAATCATATATATCATATATATTCAGTGAATCTATCCTTATTACAATTCAAGTAAAATTAAAATTATAAACTAACTATATCTCTTCGTGCAGGTGGTACTCCATACACACACATGATAAACATTATTATTTTCTAATAGTTTTTAAGGAAAGAATATAGATATGAAAATATAGTTATATATTAATAAAAATATCATTATTATCATATATAATAATTAAATCCACCATAATAACCATGTGTGAAATATGGTGGTGGAAAATTAATTGTATCACTATGTGATGATGAGAGCTCGTACATTTACATGACCAAAACTGTCACTTATAATATGATGGGAAAGAGGGAGTATAATGGTGTTATAATAATAATAATATTTTATAATACTTATGATAATTCAATTGTTAGTTTATATCATATACTGGTTATATAAGGGAGATTAAAAGAGTAGAAAAGAATGTGATCAGTTAAGGTGGTTACCACTTCTTTGAAACAACTCCTTTAGATATCATCTAACTCGATATAAGTTAGGTATTTTGAGAATAAAAAAACCTATATAATGTGTATAGATTAGTTTTTAAGAGAAATTATTTTATCTGGATTGATATATCAGGCTCAGTGTGGTGTAATGATGTGAGGGAGGAGATTCCATTTTATAATTGAGATGAGGGGCATTTTTCGAATTTTCCAAATAATTAAATTATAATAAATTCATTCTCAAGTAAGAATAAAAAAAAGTTAGGTATTAAAATAAATGGTATTATATGTTTTCTATACCATCATTCATTATAACTTAAATAACTTTCATTGTCATTTTAATCCTTATCATTTTGATTAACCCTTAGCTAATTGATACTAATTTTAAATATAGTAATAATGTTTTCAATATTGAAGGTGGTAATTTTAATCTATAGGGACATAATTGGTCCATAAATTTATATGTACTGAAATTTTAAACAATATAATATTCAAATTTCATTATTTTTTTATTTTTATTATTTTTATTATTTTTAAATAATTAAATAAAAATTTATTTTGATAAAATATCATTATTTCCAATTTATACACTAATAATTTAACTTAAAATAAAATACATAAATAATTATTTTAATTGGAATAAAATATTTTTTTAAAATAATAATATGTCATTTTTTGTTAAAAAATTAAAGTGAACTAATAAATTTCTCAAATTTTATCAATTTTAATATTTTCAAATCATATATTATATTTTTCAATTAATGAAATAAATATTATTTCAGCGTTGTCTAAGAATTTATAGTAATTGTATTACACATAAAATAATTAATAAATTACCATCATTAATATAATATCATTATTTACAATCTTATAATTAATATTGTTTCATAACGAGTTTTTTCCATACTTGAACATAAAAATAATATTCAAAACTAAGAGAGTGACATTTTGTAATATTCTTGGATTTAAGTAATATATAAGTCTTTTCATGGAATAATGTCTATTAAACTAATAAAATTAAAGATTAAGGGGATAAATTCCAAATTATATATATCTAATATGAATTACTATGAAAAATAATGTCCTTATTACCTTTTTTAATATTGATTAACCCGATTTATCCTTTACTAGGGTGTTAAATTTTACAACGGTTACTATTTGTATTGACCAAAAAAATAAAAAAGGACTATTTACAAATTTTCAACATCATAATTATAAATATTTACATACTTTTATAAATTAAATACATATAAATATAGAAAATTAATTTTAATATAAGTGTGAGATGTTTAAAAAATGTTTTTTTGAAAATAATTTATAATCATAAAAATTGATTTCTAATTATCGCATAAAAGAATTTTTTTGTTGAATGTTTTACACTTTTTATCAAGTAAATAATATATTAATTTCATTAAAATTATTATCCAATTTTTAATAATTTCTTTTATTAATAAAAATATGTTGTGCATACAAACAAATTTCAAAAAAACATCACTTTTATTTTGAAATAATTTTTTAATACTATTCATTTGATAACTAATGAACACATTTTATAAATATTTAGATTGTATAATTTTTATAATTTATTTTTAACTATTAATACACTCCAATCCAAAAATTAGGTTGTAAAGTGCACATAATATTTCGTTAATGATACAATACTCTTTTAAACTCTGTCCTGCATGTAATGTGAGCTTTCCATTAAATCATATTATTTAAAGAGAAATACTTAACAAAAGATACTAGGGTGATAAATTTTACCCCCTTTAAAATTAATTTCTCCATCAAAGATTTTCCAACTGATTCAAACATATAAGGATGCATTTTCCCCCTCAAATCCTTATGATCCCTCACAGATTACTCAAATTGGGGGTTTTTCCATAAAATATTGACTAGTTGAGTGGTCTTGATTGATTTAACTGCCACTCTGTGATCTAGAATCTATACTAGTTATTTTTCATAAAAATATTTTCCTCTAACAGTAAAACTAGTGAGTTTATTACATGTTTGTAACATCTGTACCTTTACTAGAGATGTCTCTTGACCATTTATAGGCATTCTATTATCTTTTTTGAGTACATTTTATGAGTTTTACCTTAGGAGTGTTTTGGTGAAATTTGGATGTTTTTGGAGGGATTTTAGGTAGTTCATTTGGGCACATAGTTTTCCAAAACCATATATATTTCCCCCCAAAAAATATAAAACCCAAGATAGAGGGTGATTTTAGGATTAGTCAAACCATGTTCCCTCTTAAGAGTAACTATGAGACTACCCTAGGTGAGAATCATGGTTAGGGTGCGCTGTT
Source organism: Viscum album (assembly GCA_963277665.1). NCBI lineage: Eukaryota > Viridiplantae > Streptophyta > Magnoliopsida > Santalales > Viscaceae > Viscum > Viscum album. The sequence continues at coordinate 500,048,405 of OY728132.1, forward strand.
AGGGGAAACTATGTGCCCTAAGTAGAAAACTAGGAATATGAGATTTAAAAACCAAAATATTAATAAAAAATTTCATGAACACCCGTCTTGTATCTCAAAACTCCCTAAATTAGCTAGTAATCATTTTTCTCATTTTTGGAGGACCCTAAAAAAATTCTATGTGCTTATGACCTCCTTTATTAGAGAATCCTAGATCTATTGATGGATTCAATCCTCCTTGGATATGTGGTTTCTTCCAAAATATATATCTCTCTCAATCATTCCATTGATTTGTATATAATTGGTTTTTTTATCGCTTATTAGAAAGGGTTTATATCTAGGTTTAATGGATCCCAATTTATTTAATATTGGATCTAGGGTTTGATGTAGATCTCATTCTTCATTGGGATTTTGGTTGTTTTTCTTAAATTAGGGATATATCTATGGGGATGTTCATTTTCAATCTTGAGGTAAATGGTCTATATTCAATTCCCAAATTTTTTTTCCTAATTTTTTTTATGCATTGAAAGAATTCAATTGGAACGTTTGGGAATCTAATATTGGTTTGATAAAAATAAATTATTAATTAATTTATGGAGAAATGGAATTTAATTAATTAATTTTTGAATTAATTAAGTTAATTTTTTAATTGTGAATTGATTGGATGTTTATATTGTTGAATTTAAATTAAGTAAATAGTGAATTAATTATTGGAATCCCATGATACAGGAAATTTTTGGATATTGGGATTATGAAAATTGATTTAATTAATGGAATCTTATAATTGTGAAATTATTTGGATATTGAATTTATATAAGTTGGATTAATTAATTGGTGAATTAATTAATGGGATATAGGGTTGTGGAATTAAATTAATTAATTTCTTAATTAATTAATTTCTTAATTAATTAATGAGTTATATGGAAAAAAATTGATAAATGGATTAAGGGTATTATGTTCATTCAATTTTAATGTGATTAATTTGAAAAGATATGTTTGTTATCATAATTGTATTAGTATTCCATGATGTGAAATATTGATAAAAAGTGTTACTATGGATTATCCTTTAATGATGTGATATTTGTTATATAAGTGTGATATATGTGATATTATTATGTGGGACCCAGATTAATACTTCCAAAATCCATAGTGACATATATGTTTGGGAAATAGACTGAGGCTCAAAATACATATGTAGGCTTACTATGCGTGGGACAAGTGCTAAGGCTTTAAATAGTCATATGTGATACTAGTATGAGAAAGGTACTATATATTTGAATTACCATTTGACATTGAGGTGTGGGACATTGATATAAGCTCCAAATACCCACGGGGAGTTAGACATGACATTCTATGCCCATGTTTTAGCATTGGAATATGCTTCAAATTTCCTGTGACATGAATTTATATGAAATTTTAAATGATAAAAATTGTTATGTGATATGTTTTATACATTGGTATATAAGGAAGAAGGTATTTTGGGTTTTGGTGTCCTTGGGAAACTTGTGGTTTATGTAGTAAGATAAAGAAAAAAAGGAAAATGTGATAATTATTCTGTTATGAATTTTAATTTATTCCTTATACTAATACACACACTTTTAATAATTGGGAATTGTTTTATACACCATTGGTGGTGGATTTTTAATTTGTATTCACACCGTAATTGGGCTTCCTCATCAGTACCCGAATAAATCTAATGTTGCGGGACAAGATAAATGAAAAGTCCCAAATGAATGATACCTTTGTTTGCATGGAACATGGATCAGGAAACACAACATGGTGTTGTTACCCCTTGGAGTTGTTAGTTTCTTAGTTTTGGGTTTTCCATTTGACACTTGGCATGTTCTTGGCATTCTATATCTACTATTTTAGTTTGGATTTTGAATTCCAATTTTAGTCATCATTAGATAATTTTTTTGGTTATTAGGTTATATCATTTGGTTTTTAATATTTATTTCCACTATTGTGACACTTTGATAAGGAGATTTTAGTCTCACCATGATCAATATTGACACTCATTTCTATTTGTATGTATCTGAAAATCAAGAAGGTTCACTTGAGGTCATGTGACCGACCATCTCAGGGCACCAGTTTGTGCCACCCTAGATGAGATGTTACAAAGTAGTATTAGAGGGGTTTTATTTTCTATTTCATTAGTATTAATATTTTATAATGGTATATTAGAGAATAAGATGAGTCAATACTTTCTTAAGAGCTCATGCATGGGAGTAGCTAACCTATGTATGAGGAAAAAACTGATGTTCCCAGCGTGGCATTTTTTTATTGATGTGCACTATTACAGTTGATGCTATTTCACCTTGTTCGACACAATTTTTTTGTGATGTGATTGTTGTTTAAGAAATTTTTATGAGATTTGACTCATCAAAATTTTGGAATAAGAGTTTATAATGCATGCATCTTTTTAGGCAATCAATATTATATGTGACATGAATAATTTTAGGTATACATGAGAAAAAATGTTTTGGGTAAATTGTGGAAGTTTGAATGTTTCTCTTTACTTGTGAAATTGTATTAAAAAGGGTTCCTAATGTGAAATTGGAAATTTTAAAATGATTAATGATGTGAGTAAATGGGGTTCTAACAAGAAACTTGTATAATGAGATTGATTTTACCCTTTGTTAACCCTCAACTAGATGTTGGATGGTTAAGGGTAGTGATAAAACCTTGGTTTTGAATATGTGGTGGTGTTTGGGAAGATGAATGTTTATCGATTATATGAACCTTGTTTTTTTAAATGTGTAATTTTTTGCCCTAAGACATGTTATTAGGGATATTCCCCTATGAGGACACTTATCGAAGGGATGGAAAGAGGTCATAAATGGAGATTGTCTTATAATAGTGGAACCTACAACACCCATTATTCTAGGTAAAGAAGCTGTAGAGCCATTTCATAAAAACATTTATTTGTTTATGAAATTTATGGGGAGGGAATAAATGTGAGCTGTGAAAAGTATATCTGACCAGAGATGGGATTTGCATATCATTACTTCTATACTATTTGGGTAGAGAAAAATATGACCTGGCAGTTCTATGATAGAAATAAATGTGAGATTAAGTCCAAAGTTAAAATAATTCAATTAAAGTATTTATCTATGGAGGTGGATAATAATCTCATAGTCGAGGGGAACCTAAATGAGTCTTCTATTGTAGAATAAGTGATTTTTATTTGATGAAATGGTGGTACATATTTTGAGGATAGGAAGAGTTATTTTATGAATTTTTACTAGGGTAGTGGAGTAAAGAGTGTCCAAGGGGAGGATAGGTTACTCAGTATCATACCTAAGTAAATTTACACCAATGAAGTAGGTTGGGACACTATTGTATCCATTTTCTCCTACTAGTGATAGAGTTTGAATATTATGGAAGGATTACACATCTATAATCATTTTTCAAGAATCCGTGACTGATGGGTAATGACTGTGAAACTAGGAAGGATTAAAATGTGGAAAGGGGATCTTCTACACTGTATTAGTTGGATTCATATAGCTATACTAGTAGTGGAGGTATAGGATGTTGGCATGGTTCATTTGGTCAAAACATTGGTTTCGGAAATTTGGTGTAGCTCTGGGGAATCAGACTATATCCCAGGGAGAAGGGGAAGGATAGTTACATGTCATTCAGCCTACACTAGTGAATATGGGGGATGTACCATCTAATGTTAGAGTAACTTTTATTTTAGCTTCTATGATTTCTAGTTACTAAATTGATATAGGTTCCTCTCAATCCATTATTTATGAAACATTTGTGAATGGTTTAAGAGTATTGGGGGAGTTTTTGATACTGTCAATGATGATAGATAAATTTTTTTGGAGTATGGTCGAGGGACATAATCCTATGGAATGGGTGTTCTCTTGCGGTTTGAGAGTATAAATTTATATGGGATCTATATATCTATAATATTTCAGGATTCTTCATCATTATTGGTATGTAATAGTAATTATCATACCAATCCAACATTTATTATGTCTAATAGAGAGTGAAAAATATATTATAAATAGATAGTGGGATATTTAGGAAAACAATATAGGTCAATTTCATCAGAAACTATGGGGGATCACCACCATGGTTTCTAGTATATTGATGGATAATGGAGGATTAAAGAAAGATTTAATTTCAACTATAGTGGTTATATTTCCATATGTTTATCTAGAATACATCTCAAGGATTTAAGCTAAGAGAGATGTGGAATTAATAATTGAGCTCAAACTGGAGGCTAAGAGAGTTTTTGTTACACTGTACATAATGATTCCAAAAGATCTTTAAGAGTTAAAGTATCAACTTGAGGAGTTAATGGATAAGGGGTTCATTTGTATGATTAAATCACCTATAGTTTCTCTAGTATTTTTTTAAATGATGGTATATTGGAATCTATGCTTTTGTATTGGTTATTGGAAGTTGAAACAGATAAATTTAGAGAACCATTTCAGCTGAGAGTTTGGAATTCTGATATACCAAGGACTGATTTTGGAAGCAGGTATGGCCTTGTTGTGTTTTTTGTGAAGTCATCTAGGTTGATGATCAGAAAAAAAATGTTTTTATGGCCTTGATGAAAAGAATATTCCACAATACCTCGATAAGTTTGTGGTAGTGTTTTTAGATTACATCATGGTGTACTCCAAGACTCATGATGATCATTCCAAAAATATTTAAATATTCCTAAGTACACAATGTGGGAATCAACAATACATCAAGATATCTATATTTCAATTTTTTTATTTATCACACACACTTCATGGGTAACATAATCTCAAAATAATGTGTGTTAGTGGACCCAGATAATGTTTAAGTGGTGGTTTCTTGGGAGAATCCCAATAATGTTGTCGATATTCATAGATTTCTATGGCTAAAAGGATATTATAAAGGATTCAACTAAGAATGGTTCCAAAGGGAAACACCACAATACGCCTTGAAATATATGGGGATACTATTTTAATGGTCTATATCATTTATGAATTCCTTTTTGGATTTGAAGAAGAAATTTAAAACAAAACTGATCGTGATCATACCTGAGCCAGGGGAGGAATATATGGTGTTATTTATGATTTTTGGTTTGGTCATGGATTTTAGTTGAAGTAGGGATATTGTGTTGTGGTGTATAAGACTCATCATGTAATGCCCCACCCCTAGAAGCCCAGAGTTGGTGCATTATTACGTACCACTGGCATGATCACAAGGAAATCATGTCTCGAAAGATCGATCAGTTTAGTATTATTGGAAACAAAATTCATACATAAGTTCAAATTTATAACTTGAAAAGAAATAAAACCTGAATTTATTACATTAGAAACATCCAAGAATCCTAGATTATGCCTGCAAGTCACTCATAACTAACTTCTTCATATCCTGGGAAAATGAAAGATATGAAATTAGTGATCTAAAACGCACAGTAAGGGTAGGCAATATAGTGGAAGAGAACATAAATATTAATCATGGTGAATAATTTAAACCACATGCCTTTACTAATATTAAACATGTAATGCCCCGAACCCAATTACCCAGAGTGGGTGCATTATTACATAACATTGGCATGATCACATGAAAGATCAAGTCTCAAAAGACCGATTAGTTTAGTAGCCTTGGAATAACTAGATACATTAATAAAGTTTAACACTACATCATAAAAATGAAAAATACAACAACATAGTCTCCATAGTCCACACTCTTATCCCCTAATACTATCCCTGCTAGTCATTAATAAATTACATCTTCACATCCTGGAAAAAATAAAACATAGAAAAGGGGTGAGCTCAAATTCCCAGTAAGGATAACAATATAGCGGAAACTTTCATAAATAATAATAAACATTTAAGGCAATGTATAACTAAAACAAAAGCCTTTTAATCTATAACTTCAACATAGTCTGGAAAAAATAAAATGAAATAATTCCATTTACTTATTCACATGGATATTCTACTAATCGAATAATCACATGTAATATCAATAACCACTTTCATAATGATGGAATGCATAATGCCAGACTATCATAACCACATAGCCAAAGCCTCGTGCCAAGAATTAAAATAATATTTTGTCAAGGCCTTGTGCCAAGACACTAGTTTGTCTCATGATACCTATCGATGCATCGAAGAGATATAGCGGGCTCCACCCATCACATATTAGGTCCAATGCATTCCCATATGAAAAGGTTTAAACAAAACATAAACATTCGTATTAAAACTAGCATACAAAATGTAAATACTTCATCCATAAACCATGGATGGTATAAAATTAACACATCCATAGTCAAACATATCAAAAAAACTTCAATAGAATATATAAGTTTTGGATCATAATAAATAAACTTCAAATAAGTGTAAAATCCCTTAATGGATGTTGACATAGATGAAATCAAAACTCTTTTTAGAGAAATATCACTTTATATTTTGAAATCATTTAAGAGTCATATATTTATAAAATAAAACATTTTCTTTGAAAATATCCTTATAAAATTGTAAGGGAAGCTTTGATGATTTTATAACGGCAGAAAATAGCCACACCCGCCGTATAAGTTAAAAAAACATTCTTACCTTAATTCTGTCGAAAAGGTTAAAATGGACCTTGTTTAGAAAACGACAGAAAGATTCCTTTATAAACAACTTATAAAAGTCAAAAAGTGTATAAATGACTTTAACCCAGATTCTAGTAATTAGTAAATATGTTTTGAAATCCAATTTTTAAGAAACATGGATGTGGATGATAAAGAAATCCCATTAGATTATTATGTATAAACAACTTCCGATAATAAAGAGATTGCGAAATAAACCCTTACCTTGTACTTTTACTTGGTTGAGGGTAGGTTAAACTCCTTTATAATTGTGAAATAATTGTTATTAAATTATACAAGAATCATATATATTAATATGATATCATATATGATCTTTTAACATTTCTTTGTTAATAATATCTTAGTATTATCGTCGTTTCGGGTGATAACTTACTCATTTTCTTTGATATGTTTTTTTACATAAGCCATGTTTTTCAAGGATAGGATGTTTATTATTCATATCCAGAATGATATCAAGTTCTTAAAAATTATTTTTAAATCATCAAATGATAATTACACTTGAATGGATACGATGGAGACTGAATCTCATCGCGTTGGTGGAGACGGTAGTCCATATGTACGTACGAGCGACAATATCATTCTTTTGATACTAAAATAATATTTAATTGGATAGTATATCATATATAAAGAATAATTATCATGTTATATTTATTATTTACATGAATTAAAAACCATTATTATACCCATCCAAATAATAATATATTGAATAACAATTACACCACGACGTGGAGACGGTAAGCCGTACGTACGCCCGTATGGTGACATGTCATTAAAAGGATGGATATAATACTGAATATGGTTGTACCATATTTATAATAATATTACAGTTTATAGTAGATACTGGATTCATTATTTAAAATGGGAATAACAATGAAATAAGATGTGAAAGAAGAAAGGAACTTGAAAAGGGTGGTGAAATCATTACCTCTTCTTTGGGTTGTTAACTTTTGATTTGATCAAAAGGGATCATTAAGATGGATTTATGACTAAAGGAAGGCCTCTATGATGAAGTGAGGGAAGTTGAGAGAGTATTCGGGCAGGGGTTGGCCGAACCAAAAGGCTTTGAAGGTGTTAATTAATGAGAAGGAGGAGTGCCCTTTTATAAATAGGGTGAGTGGCACCTTTGGGAAAAGCTAGAAATATTATTTTATAATAAATTAATATTCGGTTTCTAATGGGTCCAAAGTATATTATTTAAAAGTTAATGTATGGATAGGTCGAAAACCACTCAACCAATAGGATTTAGATAGGTTTGTGTTACTATATTAACCTTATCTTTAAGTATTAACTCTTAGTTAATTATTTTCACTTTTACAATGTCTCTTTGTATTTTTATATTATATGGTTAATAAACGTACTATATACATCCAAGTGACCCCCCAAGTGATCCATTAATGATACATATATCATGATATAAGTCTCTGGTCCTAACCGTAGATTTTTAGGAATTTAATATCAATTAATAATATAATATTTGTTTTAAAAATTCTTTTATGTCAATTGTGAAACTATTTGGAAAATTGATTTTTGTGAAAATCATAACAGAATTATTACTTCGAAAAAAGTCAATTAAATCAATCCTAATATGTCATATTATCCTAGAAAATTATTTTAATTCATTAAAAGTCTCATATTTTATTTATTTGGGTATTTATAATATCAATTATTTTAATTTTTCACTATTATGGTACTTACTACATCATCATTGTGTCATAAATAAATTAAATTATTTAATTACTAAAAATTATAAATAAAATATCATTGCCTATGAAATATTTTTATCTTATTAATTAATATTTATACTCTAAAATCCAACATATATAACCCTTTGTAAAAAAATATTTGCTAAAGGATATATGATTTTTTCATTTTTGTATTTATTTTAACTTAATTAAAATAATCCTTCCCTATCACCAAAAAGTGGCTGAATGGGGTCCCAAAATCAACCCAAAGATGCCCATGGTCGGACATGTATCCATAAATAATGTTATGATACGTTTTAGTGTAATTTAGTATTATTATAATATTATTTTTTAACCCTTATTTACCGAATTTACCCTTTAACCGTGGTAAATAAAATATTTACCGAAGTAATTATTCAAAATGTCTAAAAATAAAAGTTACCTATTTACACAATTTAGAAATCCTGATTAAAAATATGGAATCCATTTTTCCAAATTTAAAACACAGAAGTGGCAGAAATTAATTTAAAATTAATTCCTGTTGTCAAAACAAAAAGCGTGTTTTTTAGATATAATAACTATTAAAAGATTGGTACTTGTTTATGTCCAGTTTAATTGTGAAATTATGTTTAATGACCAACATTTTATTAAATAGGGAAAAATATATTATAAATATACTTTAAAAAAACTCAAATTCATAATTTATCACTATTAATTATTTTTATTAAAAACATTGTTTTTACATAAAATTTAGTAATTTTCACTATTCATCAAAATATTAAAGTTATCTGAAAAGTACCAAAATTTCTCCTTAGGATAAATTCGATACTCCGAATCCAAAAATGAAGTCCATTTTTAGAATTAATATTTATAAAATTTTAAAAAGTAGGTATTACTATTCATAACGGCTAGTTTGATCGGTTGTGGTGTGTGTTAGAACTCGATGTTGCGTACAACACACACTATTGCATTATTCAAAGGGAAACGTACCGTAGAAGCTTTGGGTGTTACAAAACATGAATAATTTTTTGTAATTAATATGATCTATGTAAATAATTCCATAATAAAACATAATAATGGGTATTCTACTAGTCTAATGACCACATGGACCATCAATATTACTTTCATAATGAGGGAATGTATAATGTCAGACATTTTGAAACATTTTGTCAAGGCCTCAACCAAGACGCATAAAAATGATTATGGTCTCAGCTAAAACCATCTATCGAATTGGGAAAGGCCTCAACCAATTCCATTTCTAGTAGTCTCATGAGACCTACTGATGCATCGAGGATCTATAGCGGGCTCCACCCGTCACTTACTAAGTCCAATACATTCCTCATATGAAAAGGTTGAAATATAACATAAACATTCATATTAAAACTAGAATACTAAATGTCAATACATTAACCATAAACAATGAATAGTATAGAAATAGTACATCTATAGTCAAAAATATCACAAAACCTTCAATACAATATGGAAGTTTTGTATCATAAAAAATCAACATCAAATAATCATAAAATCTATCAAAGGATGTTGACATAGATGAAGTCAAATCCTTTTATAGATAAATATCTATTTCTATTATGAAATAATTTTAGGGTAAATTAATTATAAATAAAACATTTATTTTGAAAATATTCTTATAAGATTTTAAGTGAAGCACTTACGATGTTATAACGGCGGAAAATAGTCGCACCTGCCGAATAAGTTAAAAAAACATTCTTATCTTAATTTTATCGAAAAGATCATAAAGTAACTTGTATGGAAAACGATGGAAAGATTTATTTCAAAACATATAATGTTAAATAAGGTTATAAATGACTTTACTTCTTTATCTAGTAAAAAAATGTTTTGAAATACATTTTTAAGAAACATGGATGTGGGTGATAAAGAGGTCCCAGTAGACACTTACGTAAATACAACCACGGATAATAAAGAGATTGTAGAATTAACCCTTACCTTTTACTTTTCCTTGGTCGAGGGTAGGTTAACCTCTAGAATAATTTTGAAGTTATTGTTATTAAATTATACACGAATCATATACATCAATATTATATCATATATGATCTTTTAACATTTCTTTGTTAGTAATATCTTAGTATTATCGTCGTTTTGGGTGTTAACTGATTCCTTTTCCTTTATATGATTTGTTACATAAGTAACGTTTGTTATGGATGGGATGTATCAAATTCATATTAAAAATGATATAAAGTATTTAAACATTATTTTTAATCATCCAATGAAAATTATTCTTGAATTAATACGATGGGGAATGAATCTTTTCACGTTCGTGGAGACGGTAATCCGTACATACACTCAAGCGACAATATCATTCGTTTGTTATTAAAATAATATATAATTGGATGGTAAATCATATATACAGAATAATTATCATTTTATATTTATTATTTACATCAATTACACATCATTATTATACCTTTCCAAATAAAAATGTATTGAATAACAATTACACCACGACGTGGAGACGGTAAGTCGTACGTATGCACGTTTGGTGACATGTCATTCAAAGGATGGATAGAATAATGAATATGGTTTTACCATATTTATAATAACATCACAGTATATATATGATAATGGAGTTATTAATTTATAATGGAAACAACAAGGAAATAATAAAAAACATTAATGAGGTGGTGAGATATTTACCTCTTCTTCAGGTTCTTCTTTTTGATTTGATCAAAAGGGCTCCTTAGGTTGGATTTATGACTAAAAGAAGGCCTATAAGATAAAGGGAGGACAGTTTAGAGGGTATTTGGGCCGGGTTTGGCTAAGCCAAATGGCTTTGAATGTGTGAATTAGAGAGAATGGGAAGTTCCCTTTTATAAGAGGGGTGAGGGGCACCTTAAGAAAAGTTAGAAATATGATTTTATAATAAAATAATATTCAGTTTATAATGGCTCAAAAATAAATTATTTAGAGGCTAAGGTGGGGATGGGTCGAAAAAAACTCAACCAATAGTTTTTAGACAGGTTTAGGTCACTATATTAAATGTATCATTAAGATTTAACTCTTAGTTAATTAGTTTGACATTTACCATGTCTCTTTGTATTTTTATAATATATGGTTAATAAACATACTATATACTTCCAAGAGAACATCTAGTTATTCATTAATGAAATATATAATATTATTTAAGACCTTTTGAAGACCTTTGATTTTTAAGAATATAATATCCATTAATAATATAAAATTTATTTTAAGAACTCTTTTATGTACATTTTGACACTATTTGCTATTTTGTTTTTGTTAAATTCCTAACAACATTATCTCAGAAAGAAACTTCCTTTAACCATCCCAAATATGACATATTAACCTACAAAAATATTGGAATTCATAAAAAGTCTCAAATTACATTTATTTGGATATTTATAATATTAATTATTTTAATAATTCATTAATTATGTAATTACTGCACCATCAATGTGTAAAAAATAAATTAATTATTTAATGTCTAAAAATATAAATAAAATACAATTATTTAGGAAATATTTATATCTTTCTAATTAATATTTATAGTAGAATTTATCTTATGTGTAACCCTATAATAAAAAATGGTTTAGTTATTAAACATTGAATTTTAAAATGTTAACTCTTCTTTGAATTAAATAATACTAAATGTACTAATCTAATCCAAGTGGACCAAAGAGGTTCATATTTTATTAATAAGGTTGTTTTTGGTCGAATTACACTTATCCAAAAGAATTAGGACATGTGTTAGGGTAATAATAACATCATTTTTACACTTAATTACCATATTTACTTTTAACCCAAGTAAATAAAAGTAAGAAGTTACTATTCACAAAAAATTATTTTCATCTTATTGAACAAAATTTTTATTACTGATATCAACCATGTCTCTTAGATTTTTCAAATTCCACTCACAGAAGCGGTAAAATTATGTTTTATGTGAATTTTCTAATTCTCATAGGAGGAGGGTAAAAGAGGGTGAAATGTTCAATACAATTTTTATTTATCTAAAATTATTATAAACTGACTCCAATGAATTAAGTTGAACTTCTATATGTATTATGTATCTATTTTGACCAAAAATAAATTTAAATAAAATAAATAATTAATTAAATAAAAATTTGGAATTGAACTATAACTTAGTGTTTTTCACTAGTCATCAAAAGTTGAATGTTTTCAGAAAATTACCAAAAAAATCACCCTAAGATAATTTCGATATTCCGAATCCAAAAATGAAGTCCATTTTGAAAGGTAAAATTTATAAAATTTCAAAAAGTGGGTATTACTATTCATAACGGCTAGTTTGATTGGTAGTGGTGTGTTAGAACTCAAAGTTACATACAACACACGCAATAGTATTATTCAAGGAGAAGAGTACGACAGAAGCTTGGGTTGTTACACATATGTTGAGGATACCTAAATATAAATACCATATACATGAACAGAAGTTAGCTGTAGTGGTTTATTCATTGATGTGTACGTAGAATTATCATTAGGGAGATAGTTTTACTATGTATACTGATCAAAGGAGTTTAAAGTATATATTATGACATTGAGATTTAAATATTTGGTAGTGGAGGGGGTTGAGTGTATTAAATCTATTGACTTTGAGATTGAATATATGCCTAGTAAAGGAAATAGTGTTTCAAATTCTTTAAGAAGGGAAAATAAATCTCAGAAATTTCAGGAGTCTAGTGCTAACTGGAAGATGATGGGATTACATTATGAGATTCATGTTGTGGTTTAAGATAGCTAGTAGTAGATATTCCTCATATCATTTTAGTAGAGTCTACAAATTTGATCCATAATCGATACATGAAGTACAAGGAATCAAAATGTTTTACCTTGAGGGAAATCCTGGATGTTGGGGAGTTAACTTCCTATTAGAACACATATGAGGACAATATCATCTCTGTTAAGAATCAGGTTGTTGTAACTTCAAGTATATGGGGGGAGTTGATGCATGTATTTCAAATGTCAAAGTATGTTGTACTTAAAGGTTTAAATAAATTGTACAATGACCTACAACAAATATTTTGGTTACTATACCTAAAAATGAAGATTTCAAAGTTCAAGATATAATGCCACACATGTTAATAATTGATTGATGAGGCACAATGATATGGTGTTTTCCCACATTTTTTCCCATTCCAATATAGAAATGGGATAACATTAAAAGGGAATTTTTGGTAGGTCCCACATAGATTCCTTTGATGAATGATTCTATATGGGTAATTATGGACTTGTTGACCAAGTTAACACATTTCAAGTTTATATGAGAGACTTTCTTAGTGGATAATTTTGGATTTTTGTACATTAGATAAATAGTAAATATCTACTAGGTGACATGGAGTATTGTTGCAAGTTGTGACTCATGTTTTACTTTGTAATTCTAAAAGGAATTTCAAAAGATGTTTTGTACATAGGTCTTAGTAAGTATGGATTTTTACCCATAGATAGATAGACCATAAGAGTGTACTTTATAGGTACATGATGATATTCTAGAAGAGTTTGTTCTTGACTTCAGTGGGTCTTTGGAGAAGCACATCTCTTTTTTTTGGATTCCATCTATAACAACAGTTATTAAACAACTATTCATATAGAATTATATGAGTCAATTTACAGTAGGTTATGCATATCACCTCTATTATGGATGCAAAAAGGCGAGTCATATTTATTAGGGCTGAGTCTTGTGATAGAGATGTCAGAGCATGTTCAGCTGATTCGAAAGCTTATGACTATAACGAAGAGAAAGAAACAAATTTATACTAATAACATTTGGAAAACAGTATAGTTTTTATAGGGTTACTTTGTATTATTTTACGAGTCACCTAGATTGTGTCACCACAGGATATAGAGATTGGGTAAGTTCGCACCTAGGTTTACTGGGCCATTTGTGGTTATTGAGATAACGTGTCCAATGGCATACCTTTTGACTCTTCCATATATGTACAGTGGTATGAATGATGTTTTTCATATGTCACAAATCTTGTAGTATCACCTAGACCATTATCATCTGATCGATGTGGATGATGTTAAGCTTGAGACTAATGAATCATTTGTAGTGAATCTGAAATATCTATTAGATCATCGTGAGAAAGTGATGCATGGAATGAATGTTACGATAGTTATCATATTGTTTTAATGTGGATGTGTTCATGAGGATACATAAGAAATAGAAGCATATATGAATGCTCAATAGCCTAATATTTTTTAATTAAAATCTAAGATTGGCTCCAGAGTATAGCTTGAGGATGAGATGTTATATAGTCAGAAGATTATAATATCACAACCTTTTTTTAGAGATTTATCAAGCTCATTTATAGGTACCCTATTTCCATTTTGGGTAATTTTTGAATGGGGTTTACCATGGGTGTGTTGGGGTACAATTTGGATATTTTTATAGGGATTTTGGTTAGTGTATAGTGGTGCACAGTTTTACCAAACTATGTTCCCTACGATAGAAAACCATGCGACCCAAGATAGATAGGTATAACACAATAGGCACATGGTTAGTCAAACCATGTCCCCCCATAGGAGTAACCCTGAAACACCCCTGTGAGAGGCACATAGTTTGGTTGTATATTAAGGAAAAACTATATAACAGAAGTAGAAAACTGTTTGTATGAGATTTTAAACCTCTAAAAATTGTTAAAAAATTAATGAATGCCCATATTATACCCCTAAATAACCTATCTCAACCTATAATTATTTTACCTAATTTTGGAGGGTCATAAATGGATCCACATCACCCCGTCCTCCGTTCAAGGTTAATCAATGATCTGTTGATGGATCTGCACCTCTCTGTGTTTTCGGTTTCTTCCCAAATATATCTATCTCACACTCTCTTATGATCTTCATTCTAGGTAAAAGAGGGATGTTGTATACAGAGTTGGAATGGGTTTAGATCTATGTTTAATAGATCATGATTTATTTGATCTTAGATCTAGGTTTCTATCAATATCGTATTCTTCGTTGTGATAATGGTTGATCCTCTTTAGTTGGGGAATTTTATTTGAGAGAATTCATTGTGAATATTAAAGTATAAAGTACCAATTAAATTCCCACTATATTTATCCCCATTTCATGTATGAATTATTTGAATTAAATTGGAACATTTTTCAATTTAACCTCTATTTGATAAAATTAATTAATTAATTAATTTTTGGAATCATGGAATTGGATTAATTAACTGTTGAATTAATTAATGAAATCTTGTTATTGTTGAGTTATTTGGATATTGGGATAGTGGAAATTGAAATAATTACTGGTGAATTAATTAATCTAATATCAGGTCATGTAATTATATTTATTAATTAATGTGTTATATGGTTAAATGTTAATAAATGAAGTAATGGTGTTTCGTTTATATTTTTTTCATGTGATTAAATAGGATAACCATGTATTTTATGATATGTATAATGGTATTACATTATCTAAAATGTTTATAAAAGGGTATAATTTTGAATAAAATTGAATGATGTGATATATTTGATATATGTGTGATATATGTGATATTATTGTGTGGGATAGTTAATGATGGTTCAAAATCCCATAGTGATACATGTGTGTATGATAGGAACTGAGGCTCCCAATACCCACATGTGATAAATGTGTGTGGGAGAAGGAATGATTCTCCAAATACACATTTGAGATTTAAGAATGGGATAGCTACTAAGGCTCCAAATACCCATGTGACATTCAGTTGTTGGATAAGGATTGATGATCCAAATACGCACATGATGATAGCCAGGATGTTCTATGAACTTGATTTGGCATTGAACTACGGTTCCAAATGGCCATGACATGAATTTATATGAAATGATAATTGATAAGCCATGTTATGTGATATGGTTCAGAATCTAGAAGAGTCTGAAGAAGTTAATTAGGGTTGTAGTTTTTTAGGGAACCTAGTGGTTTATGTGGTTAATTAACGAATAATTGAAAATCTGATAATAGTTTACTTATGAATTATAATTTATTCTTTATATAACTTAATACATTGTTATTGTCTAGATAATATTTTATTCACCATTGGTAGTGGCCTACTAAGTTGTACTAACACCTGACTTGGGATGTCTGATCAGTACCCCAATAGATCTCATGTTGTAGGACAAGATAAAGTAAATGTCCTAGTGTTAGATGGCTGATTGGGGATGGAGCATGGATGAGGTAACATGAACTAGTGTTAGGACTCTCTTGGAATCTTCAGTGTCAAACTTTGGGGGTTTTCATTTGACACATGGAACATACATGACATTATAAATCTAGTGGTTTACTTTGGATATTATCTTCATGTTTTAGTCATCATGTGATAGTGGGTTTTTCAGGTTAATTGGGTAGGTCAATTGGTGGGTCATTTTTATTTATGCTTTGTTCTACTTTGATAAAGAGGGTGTAGTCTCTCCCAAATCGATATAGACCCTCGCCACTAGTCGGAAGCCTTTGGTGTACCGGGAGGTTCACTTGAGGTAATGTGACCAATAGGCATAGGGCACTAGTGCATGGAATCCAATTTGGGATGTTACAAAGTGATGTATCATGTATGCAATTCCTCATGAGAGATATAGTGAATAAATTATCAACTAGAGAGAGATTCATTGGAAGAACCAAAAAATAATCTACCTTTCTGATATGATCAGTAATTTAAAATGGATTGATATAAAAAGGTATTATCATTATATTTTTTTAAATCACACCACCCTATTCTAGGGAGAAATTCATTAGAATACACTATCACTAAAGAAAAACTATATATATTTCCAAAAATTCATAGAAAACATTATTTTATTTATTTCGATATACTCTTATGTGTTGCTAAATGTCTCTAAAATTTTATACCATTTTAATATCTAGATCAGATACCAATAGATAAATTTCTATAAAATAATTCTAGCATGTTAGAGTTATTCACTTAATACCATATAGGGTTTTATAAGGATCCATGTTAATTATGGAGTGAAATATATTATTGTATGTAAATTTTTCCAATAGAAGGTTTTTATTGAAACCACCTTTGAAATATATAAAGATTACTCTTAATATATCCTCTTGAGTTTTAATGGTCCTATTAGACTGACCATCTATTAGAGGATGATAATAGGTGGTGTAAAATACCTCTATATATAGGTATTGGTAATGTCTTCACTAAAACATTGATGTAAACCTTGGGTCATGATAATATAAAATGAAATATTACATGTTCCTTAATATATAACTAAGTATGTTGATTAAGAGATAAATATTCTCTAATAGAAATTATCTGTGTCAAATTCATGAAGGGATCAACTAAAACCTAAATATGACTATTCTATTTTGATGTATTGGGGAGTCTGATGAAAAAATCCATGGTGGTGTTTTACCATTTCCATTATAGTATAGGAAGTGTTTTTAACATCCTCTTAGACTTATGTCCCAAATACTTGACTTTATTAATTACTAAGCACTAAAAAAATCATCTACGATATATCTCTTCATGAAATTCATCCAAAAATAAACATTCAAATATTTATACATCTCTATAACCAATGTAATAAGAATTAATGAATAACTATTATATTCACCCATCACCTCTATATTAAAATATGGTACCTAAGTGACACATACATGGTTCCAAAACCATATATTCCATTATATTCATGGATGAACTGGGGAACATTACTCACTTTATTTTTTATCTCTATATCTACCTGGTATTTTTCTTTAATAATTTCATTATTATATAATTGAATAATCATTTGAGAAAGATAATATTTGTTCTATTTAATAATGATTTCATGATCGATCCATTAAAATCCTAAAATATTGGGTCTTTTCTGATCCTCATCATAGATATGATAAAATGTTTCTTTCAACTCAGAGTGTCTAACTCCTTTTTCATTTTACCAAAGAGATAATGAAGTCCTTCTGGCCATTCGAGCGGGGGGGGGGGGGGGAGGGGGAGTGCATGATCATATATATTTTAGTGATAATATACTAAGAACTTTTGTGATCATTATATATATCACAATTTTTACTATAGTGATAAGGTCTTCATATCAGTTGATGAAAAAAATTACATCATCTATATCGAAATAATTATTTGGGGAATTTTTCTCAGGGAAAATTAGTTTTCATGGGACATAATCTATAACCATATTAATTTACATGAGGAATCATTCTATTCACTTCAATAAGGAATTTCTATAGATTAAAAAACATTTTACACTATAGGGTAGTGCATTCATAGTTTCACTAACTCTCATTCTCTTCAATTCCTTAAAAAATTCCTCACATTTATCAATCCAAGGGAACATGAATCCCTTATGAGTTAACATAGTGAGCATATTAAACATCTATGAATATTTCCTCACAATGATCTAATAATATTCATCCAAACCGTAAAAACTACGGATCTAAATCTTATTTGTTTGTCTCATCCAAACATATTCTTTCTTAGGTTCCACTAATATACACATACTTGAGATTATATGACCAGAAAAAATAATAATAAAAAATTCACACTTGTTAAATTTTTCATAAAGGACATACTTTCTTTGGGTCTCTAGATAAATTCTCAAATGATTATCATTATCTTCTTTACTCCCTAAATAAATAATAATACCATCTTTAAATTCATCCAAACTATGATGAAGGTAATATCTAGAGATTCAATTTACTAAATCCATGAAGATAGTGGGAGGTATTAGTAAGAAACAATAGTGGAATATATATTCACTTTGTTCATAAAATGTACAAATTTTTTTCTTTGGCATATCCAACTTTTTTAACATCAATTGATGATATCCAGAATGAAGATAAATCTAGTAAAAGCATTCAGGTACACACAATTTATAAAAAAATTCAAAAACATGGGGTGTATGATACCTATTCAAGATAATGATCCCTTTCTTTTCTCTATAATCAAATAAATGTGACATTGATCCATATTTATTCTTATGAAATGAAAAGGTATACTCCAAGGAGGGGAACATGGATAACTGAATGCCTTTTTCATCATTCTTCTAGTGTTTTTTCATCAATTTTGGAAACTCAATTAGGACCATTTAATATGGAGGCTTAAAAATATGTGTAATACCATGAATTATTTATATTGAAAGCCCACCATAATAATTTGGAAAAAATACATAGAAAATATTCCATAAATCCATCAATAAATTCCAGTAAAATATAAATATATTCAATGTTACATATCTTCCCAATCATTGAGAAAAATTTCCTTTTCGAATAGGAATCACTACCCATGTGATGGATGAAATTTTAATTGAAAGTTAATTTTTTCAACTCACTAATAATAAATTATAGGTTGGTTAATAATATAAAATATAACATCCATTCCTTCAAAATTGGTATGGAATTTCTATAGACAAAGCTAATCCATGTGAAAAATAATTTTAAATTGAACTAGAAGAACAATTTCAACATTTTCAAGAAATCCATTCCCACAAACACCACCAAAAGAAAAATCAAGGGCATGGGATGATAACATCATACCCTTAGGGGTTTTAATATTAAATCAAAATCAAATTTTTGATATGGTACTATGATATCCCTAAATATTTTATATATAAAAGAGTCTATTTTAATAAAATCAAATAATATATTAGTAGCTGTAGGGTGGATGGAATGTGTACCTGTCACCATGTAATTATCATAACCCATGTTAGA
Source organism: Viscum album (assembly GCA_963277665.1). NCBI lineage: Eukaryota > Viridiplantae > Streptophyta > Magnoliopsida > Santalales > Viscaceae > Viscum > Viscum album. Next base: position 500,068,313 of record OY728132.1, read on the forward strand.
AATAGTTATCAAATGAGATTTTATTTTTCATTTGTAAATAATATTTCATTTAAATCAATCATAATTAGTAACCATTGCATTTGGTAACTGGTTAGAATAAGTCTTGTACTTCTTATGTTAAAAAATGGATTGTTGGTGGTGCTTTATGTGGTTCTTTATCTTTGTTCATATCATTAGAAAATGTATTTCCATCACATTTACATTTTATTTCTTGATGGAATTACTTTCGACATTAGAAAAATTTACTAGTTTATCTAAGACAATATCCCTTATGATTCTTTCCAAATATAGAATATAAATGAAGCCTCATCTTCTTATATTTATGTGTTTTATAATCCCCTTTGAAAATCATTTTTCATTTATTTTCAAAAACATGAGATTCATAGGTAACTAAAATCTCTAAATCTACTATGATATAACATCAAACAATTTTTTCATATCTAAAAATTCATGTATGGATTATACCCTTCATTTAATTGTCTTAAAGCCATAAAACAATACAGAAACCTGAATTTCTGGTTGGTTGATAATATAAGAATAATACAGAAAATTATTTTAAAATTTTTTTATATGTAAAAAAAAATTCATCACTCTTCTACATTAACTTAATGATCTATTTTTCAATTTCTATTTGACAAATACAAGGAAACATATTATTGAAATATTATATTTTATAATTTCTAAATACAATATTCTTTTTCATAATTTTATCTTATGTTCTTGATAAAAAACCTCCATTTATATTTTCACATTTCTAATGATAAGTAGCCAAAAAAATATACACATTCTGGAAACAGTGATGAATGTAAAATAACTCTTCCATAGTACTGATCCATTACTTAGTGACTAGTGTATTAGTAGACCCACTAAGAGAAGGTGTACATTTACACATCAACGACTCAACAAAAAAAATTTTGACCTCTTTTTATCATATAAAAATTTTATATTAATCATAATTTGTGATTATTTTATGAGAATAGAAACTATATTATCCATTAAATCTTCTATAACATTATATTTATCAAAAGAGCAATCATTTCATTTCCCATTTCATTCATCATGAATATAATTATATTGTCTTCTAGCCATTGACATAAACCAAAAATAATGGTGAGAGAAACAATAATCATTGTTGGAAGCCACATAATCTTTAAAACTAATTTCATGGATTCAAAAATCTTGTTACCTTCTTCCCTGCCATCATCAGTTTTACCTTTTCCATTCATGATCATTATTTTTTTTTTGTATTTTATCTTATACAAAGACTTATCTCTATGGTTCTTACTAAATTTTTATAATCCTAGTTTCAAAAGGTTAACTAAAATGTCTACTAATTCCAGAAATATTGGAACATAATTTTAATATGTATATATTAAATATAAACATTGAATAGTCATTATTTTTTTGGATTCATTCTAGAATTATTTTGGTAAAATATTTATAGAAACTTGTAAACATAAAAAATGGTTCATAAAATATCTACATCAACTCACACATTTTTCATTATAACTATAACCATTATTTTTCATTTCATACTTAATAAATCTATAAATAAAACGGGGAAATGAATCATAAGAAAATGGGGAGATCAAATTCTCAGTTATGGTATGAAGGGGCAATATTGAAGATCACATAAGCATAAAATAAGAATATGGGTATAAGAACATTATCATAAAATTTGAGAACCATAACCTAAAAATAAAATATCATAATTATAATTTACTACAGAATTCTCGAAATTGCATAAGACATGAATTATAAAATAATCAAACAACACGATCCCTAAGAAGAAAATACTGACATAATATATGGAACTGTGGTATACATATAAGCATATAAAATCATTTCATTACTAGTCAAGTATCATTTCCAATTCAATCATTATAGAATGAGTTCACTCCCCACAGAATCATTGTTGTCATGATTCACTCCCAATTAAATCCTAGTTAACATAGTCCCTTATTAAAATATATTCTCTCCCCAATATTAGGATATGTAAATCATTAATAAATAATGGGATGAAGATATAGGCCTCACCAATCAAATATTTAAAATCATAAATATGTGTTTTAATGAGATCATAATATATTAATCATATCAAAACCTAATCAAAAGAGGGGATTATAAAACTTTCATAACATTATAATCTATAGAAAAGTAAGGGGTTTTATATACCTTTTAAACAATTCATTATAGCATTACCCATGGAAAAGAAATGGATATTATAAAAAAACATCATCATATTCATAAACAATTTAGAGGAAGAATTAGGATGGTAACTATGAATCGTATCAACCATAAATCATAAATTAAATCAGGGGATATTGGCTTTTATTAATAAGATTAACATTAAACTATAATTAAGTCATTCTTAAAAAAAATAAACTTCCAGTTTTTATATCACTAATTAAATTAAATAACGAAAATACAAAAGAAACAATTTTTTTTGAAAATAAAATTATAAACTGGTGATGGATGATTAAATGAATAAAATATTTATTATAGTAGGAAAGTCAATTCATTCTATATATGTTAAAAAATTCCTTTCATATTGTTGAAAAACATTTAAAATATACCTTGTTAATTAAACTATATAATTATTCACTTCATTCTTTTAAAAAATTCATTATTGAGTAAAAATTAATTTATAAAATTTTAGGAGAATAATATAAACCTTCTTGAGGATATTTTTTTTGAAAACTTTAATATGTAAAAAAGTTTTTTTTCGACTAAAGAATAAAATGATGTAAATTTTTATTAAAAAAATATTTTTAATATCTAGAGAACAAAAATTGAGGAACATTAAAGGATAATAATTATTTACCAATACTAAAATATATTAAAAAATTTAATGTGTTTCTTAGATGTTATATCATATGTTTTAATCATCCAAAAATTAATCATTTACAATCCTGATAAATAATGTGATAGTAATGTAAGGTGCCTTACCATTATGGTATCTTTTAGATCAGAATCCCATTTAATGAAATAACATTATATAAATTTAAAAATTATCATAAAATTCATAATAATTATCATAAATGATATTTATTATACATATATATACCACATTAAATAAATAAGAGGTGGATATTGCTTGTATCCCATTGAAGTAAAAGTGAGATGAAATTTATTTACCTAAGGTTGAACATCATTCGTATTATTTGGAACACCATATATAATAATTATATATTTATTAAAAATATATTGAATAATAGTAATAATAAATATCATACCATATATGATATACTCATAACCATTTATCAACTATTTGTTAACAATACATTATTAAAATAACAGTTTCATGTGATATTTTTTCATGTATGTTTTAGTTCGATGGTTTTAGCCCATGTACATTGATCCTTATTCCATCATCTAAGGAATATTAATGATATATTTATGTCACATATATATATATATATTCATTATATACATATTTATATCCATCCAGAAATCTAATAGATAGATAAATAAATCAAGCCATTCATTTATACGGTAGGTCATATGTATACATGAACATTGTTATCATTTTTAATGGATGGAATAAAAGAAAGGTAAATAATAACTCAAATTTCTAGAGTCATTATTATATAATATATATAATATATTTTCATTAAATCCATCTTAATTACTATAACATTCCACCTTGAATGACCACTAAACCAGTAGCTGGACCTATCACCACATGGTCGCCCCTATATTCCATAGGCTGCCAACTAGAAGTAAGGGCCTACTGGTTCAATGGCAGGGAGACTATAGCCACATGGTCAGAGTCACATAGTGGTATGTTAGATGTAAACAAATTGAATATAGGGGAATATTTATATAATGAAAATAAATAGTAGTTGAAGATAAATATAATAACATAGTAAATGAGGAAAATGAAAAATACAACCTTGTATGCATGTCCATGTGATGATATATAATAATGTAGGAGACATACATATAGATATATGATACAAAAAAAATGAACAAATAGAAGAATAAAATTTCCCATTGGGATATCTCATCTAGAATAATGATTACTAGCTCAGTCTCATGATCCTAACTCCCAAGTACAATTAACAACACAATAAATAGATCATGGACATATTAATAAGAGATTTTATTTAGGTATTATATTTCAATAGAAGCATTACAAGGGTGATATATATAATTAGTTGTCCAAAACCGACATTTTATAAAGAATAATCTTGTTCAAGAATATAAAATAAACATTTTCATTTATATCAAAAGAAAATTAATAATGATAAATTAATAAAAAATCAACTCAGGATCAAGATCCTCAAGTACAACTGGACCAACCATACTAAATTTAGTTTAAGTTGGAAATGACTGAACCATGGGATACCTATATAAATGGGATATGGGTATGGTGATAACAAAACATCGTAAAATAGATATATTGAGAAGGAAAACCCAAGTATATGATTTGGCTTGGAGGACTTATCCCTTGGATAAAATATATGCTTCATCAGTCTTTGTTATAAAAATAATTACCAAAAATTAAATAAGAATCATCATGGGACTATCTAAGGAGAACCATAAAAAAGAACCAATATATCACACTAGGAGCACCATATGTTATCACCATCCTTAGACCTTGTCCAATGAAATCCATGAATAGACTCACAACAATCACTTTTGACATAATATAAGACAACTACCTCTATGTGTGTACATTTTATCAATACATTTGGTACTATGTGTCACTTGTTTCTTAGTGTAACCATCTATACACCAAGCCCGAACATGGTACCTCACCTATGGAACATGTATCTCTCATTTTGAGGTAATAATGACACATGGTGATCCTGTCCGGGCGAACCAGTATTACCCTAGGGTAAGCACAATTTATCAATGAAGATGATCACAAGCATGATGAGCCCTTCCAGGGCATTACAAGGAACAAAACCCCTAGTATATCTCCCTATGTTAATTATTCACATAAATAATTAAATTAAACAATACAAAATTCCATGATAGCACGAATTTTATAATAAAAAAAATAATTCTTGTAGAGGTCCACCCCTATTATCCTTTTCATTTTTTTAAAAAGGGTCCAAATAAAAAAGGAATCAACATAAAGTAGAAAGAACAAAAAAAGGATATGGGAACACCCATACAATAAAGTAAGAAAGGCATATCATACATATTAAATTTTCAATTTTATGTAGCTCACCAAATTATGGGGTTTTATTTGAAAAATATATGTTATTTTTCAATAAAGTAATATAGTTCACTTTAAGAAAACCACTTCTATAAAAAATCATAAACAATTCCACTCAAGGTGTTTTTTAATTAATTAACATCACAATTAATTTTATAATTAAAAATCACTCCAAAAATTGGTGGCTCAAATAAATTTATACAAGATTTATAAGGGGAGGAAATTAGAACCCACCATAAAGGGGTGGTTTTGGTTGAGGTCATAATATTCAACCATACAACTAAGGGTCTAAACACATCATAAGATGGTATATGTAAATTAACATAATATTTTTTTAAATTGAATGTGAAACTGGGTAAATTCAAAGAAAGAAAAATAGAAATATTTTCTTAAAATGGTGAAACTTGAGTGAAAATCTATACACTAGAAACTTTATACCATATATGAATCAAATATAAAATATTGAGGTTTAGTTAAGTTTGTATTGAGAGAAATTGATAAAATAACAAACACCTTGAAATTTGGGGGAATTATGTCACACCAAAATAGTGATATAGATTATGGAATCGAGGATAAATAGTAGAAATATAAGTGTAGGGTATACCTCAGAATTTCTAAAGATTTTAATGGTGAGTGGTTTGGATAACGGATGAGGATGATTTCAAGAACACTACCTTAGAAGAGGATAGGGATTCATCCATTAGGAATAAGGGGACACCTACTTGGGAAAAGTGGATAAAGTGTGAGATTTTTAATATATTTTCATTTAGAGAAAATAAAAACTTCTCAAAAAATACTGGGGCACCCAGGTTGGCCACACAGTTAGAAAAACATTGTACTATCAATGTTCTAAGGAACATACCAAAAACCCCCTTTCATGGGGTGGCTGAAAAATTTGTATAACCATGTGCAACCGATGAAAAATACTTCTGTAAACAACCTTTAGAAATCCAAACATCCCTACAGATCCCCTCACATAGTTAGACAAAAATGTGAGGCACCTCCTAGTCCACTGAACCAGGATATATATTTTCATCCAATGACTGCACAGTTTCAAAAAATATTGGTTCTCAAACATTTTCTTCCATAAAGTTGGATTTTATCCCCAAACACTTCTCAAACATTATGGAACACCTAAGGGTCCCATTATTCCTTAAAAAATTCTAAAAATACTTTAAATTATTAAAAATCTTGGAATTTATTTCTCATAAAGCCTCGGTTTAATAAATTAACCTACCACCAAACTGAAAATTCAAGTTCCTTGTGGAATTTATTTACTAGTCCAAAAATAATGGATGTTACACTCTCTCCATCATAAAAATTTATGATACGCAAGTGTAATTTTTTATATTAATATAACTTCACCCAAACTATTCAGGTTGTGATTTCTTATTCATACAGGTCACGTTGAATGTATGATTCCCAATGCATCACCCAATGGTTAAATAATATCAACTGTAATTGGAAAAAGCATGACAATAATTATAATTTAGGAAACATGGTTTTTACCCTGAACATGGGTTTGTGACCCCCAAGAATTACTTATGACCATGTCCCAAGTGTTCCTAATATCTTGTTTATTGTCTCAAAATAATAAATCAAGAAAATAAACTATTTTTACACCACTTTGTGATGTCCTAGACTCGAATGCCACTCAACAGGTTCCTTGTGACTACTGGTCCACATGTCCTCATATGAATCTCTCTGAAGGCCAGAGGCTACTAACTAGTAGTAAGGGACTAGGTTGTGTCTATCGGGAGACTATTCCCTCTTTACCAAAGTGTATCACAATGGGTGAATATAAACATATGTAAATAGTGGAAAAAATATAAGTAAATAGAAGGCACAATGGAAATATTGAAACAACAATAACAATTACGGAAGCCACAACAATTCTATTAAACAACTGATGATATTTCATGTCAATATAAAATAGGAAAACATGGATACAAGATATAAGAAATAACATGTTCCACATTAGTATAAAAAAAATTAAATACTATCCCAAGCATACTGAGATCTGGCTTAGTCATATACTCTCATGGTTTTTACTAAACAACACACAATCAAATAGTAGCTTTTTGAGTGAACATGGTTAGTGGATTATAAAGTCATGATTTTTTCTTAAACTTCCTATAATATCCCGAAAACCCAAGGAATGTTAGAATAGTATTTACTATTACAGGATGAGATCACTCTTCTACAAGATTTTTTTTTACATGGTAAATAGTGATTCCTTTATTTGTCATAATGTTCCCTAAGAATGAAAACTTTTGTATCCAGAATTCCCATTTAATGAATTTTCAAAAAAGACTATCATTCCTCATAGATTGTAATATAATCCATAGATAATGCTCACGCTCCTCATGAATTTTTTAATATATAATAATATCATCAATAAAAACTAAAATAAATTTATCATAGTAGTTCTTAAAGAATATATTAATGAAATCCATAAATATAGAAGAGGAATTAGTCAATATGAAAGGAATAACAACAAACTCATAATGCCCATATTTTTATCGAAAGATATCCTTCAGAGTATATTCTTACATCACCCTCAATTGATGATAAAAATATCAAAGATCAATCATAGAGATGAATTGAGCCACATGAAGCCTGTGAAATAAATGATCAATACTTGGGTGAGGGTGCATGTTCTTTACTGTGATATCAGTAAGTTCTCTATAATCAATTCACAACTAAATTGAAAAATCATTATTCTTCACAAATAAAATAGGTTATCTCCAAGGAGATATACTTGGTTGGAAAAATCCGTTTTCCAAATGATACTGAATTTATTTCTTTAATTCCTCTAGATCCACATTTTCCATTCTATATGGGTTCCTTGACATCGTCTAGAAAGTAGGTATTAGTTGATTGTAAAAATATTCCTCTATTTTTGGGTGAGGTCTAGGAAATTCTTCAAGAAATATGTCAATGTTTTCATGAATTATGGGGACAAGATCTATCCTTAAATTTTTATTCCTTATCACTCTTCAACGATCATCTCCATAAAAAAGGCCATGGGATGTTCTTCTAGAAAATTTGCAAGTTGACATATCTCTCATTTGGGAATTATTATAGGGTTTCCATTCAATACTACTGATATTTTCATACTTATTTAATTGATCTTAGAATAATAATTTGAGATCCATTCCACCCAGAGTATATTATCTAATTCCAACTTGTGAATGACTACTTGATTTCAGAGGATATCTTAATCACTAATGTAAATAATAGAGCTTCTATACACAGTTTATGCTTCTACAATCCCTCCAGAAGTATAAATGATAACTTTACTTCTAGAAGCTTGGGGATTGATTATATATTATTTGAAAAATAGTTTAAATAATAGAATGAGTTGAATTTAAGTCAAACAAAGTCCATAAAATCTTTAATATAATAATGATAGTATGTACCACCACATAATTTTGCACCTCCACTTCATCTATTGTGATATAAAATGATCCCCCTTTCTCCCTTGGACTAAGATGATATTGATTTATAATTCCCTCTATTATATTTTGATTTGGATAGTGATTATAAATGTTTCCAAGCTGTCCATAATTGAAGCATTGAACTTCAAGATGGGTCTGCACCATATTCCTTTTTTGTTAGAGTTGATAGTTTTAGGATTCACCTCACCATAAAAGATATGAGATATATGGACACATACTCCAAAATTTTATCCTTTTAAACTTTGAAGAATTTTGTTCCCCTAATAATTATTCATACACTTGTTTCATGTGGGAAGTTCACTTGATTTCTTCCTCTTCCATGATCAATGTTCCCCCATAAGTTTGGATGGATAGATATCCAATGTTTTTTCATCTTATGTGACTAATGTGTTTCTAAAAACTCTAAAACAGCCTTTATAGCACTCCAAGATTTCTCCATAATTCTTTCGTAGTCATTGTTTTCTAGATTCATCCATTGATGGGGTCTTAGTCCACCTATGAATATATCGACCTTTACCATAGTATCCATATAAATTCTATAGGTGTAGTGAGAGGGTCTTCTAATTATCATATCATAGATTCCCATATATTCATCTTCCTTCTTCATTAGCTCTAGTAGTTACTTATCCACTTATATTATCACCAAATGGGGAGAATATTTTTTGGAATATATTCCCCTGAACTCTACCAAGTGCATAAAATCAATCTCTGTTATTAGATTCACGTTTTTAATTAGTATCCACTTCAAATCATATTTTCCTTTTAAGTGGAATACTTCCAAGGTGAAATTCTATTGTCCTGAACAATAGAGTACCAAAACTATAATTTCCATTGAGATTTTACACTGTTCATAAATGAAAGGGTAGGTAGATCCACTAAAATATGGTGGTCGGTAATGCATGAAGGACTCAATGACATGTTGTTCCCTTTAAGGTGATTCTGGATGCTGAACATGATTTCACTTATTATTCATAAGTCAATATACTCGATTCATTATTATCATGAAGTTTTCCATTATGGATTCCATCAGATGGGTCATCAACGCATCATCTATTACGCTCATCAATTATGTTATTCCTCTGATTTGAAGTAATTTTTTCTAAAAAAAGAAACCATAGTGAGAGATGTGTTTCTTTTAATAATATTATAATTATAAAGGTATTTGTTTTCTTAAAACAACATTATTAAAATATGTTATTATTTTAAAAAAATTATAATTTCTATATGTCTTTTATAATGGTTTAGAAATAGCTTCTGATTTACTAAAAATATCACCTTGGGAGTGTCAAATCGGGAGTGCATCAATGCCCATTAACATGAACCAGTTATTGATTGAGTATATTTCAAAATGTGTTTTCTAGGATTACCCATAGATATATCTACATTATATCCACATCCACTTGTTCATATATATACATGAATTTCACTACTCGTAATATGAGTACTTAACAATTCACCATAATAATAGGATGTTGTACATCATATAATGTTTTCTCTAGGATTCATGTTGAAGATTTATAATGATAATTCTCAAAATAACTCACACTTATTATGATAAAAACTATGGAATCCCACATTTTATTATGTAAATGTTAATTTCATGGTATAGATAGAGGATCTCTTAATGTTTAGTTTCTTAGAAATTAAGTACATAAAAAACAAAAAATGGAAAATTATTCAAATCCATTTGAATATATTCTTTAGGGGTTATTTAATTTTTCATTTACTTTATCTCATAACATGGGGACATACATAAAATAAAATTAGTGATAATGATTCAAAGAAAGGGAATTAAAAATGGAAATAGTTTAAATGTAACCATGAGAAATATTAATAAGAATGCGGGGAATATAATTATGGAATGAGAAAGGGAACATGAGGTATATCATAAAAAAAATAAGATGATTCATAACATAGAAATTTGGATATAACATTTAAATAATACATTCATAATTATATTACAAAGGTTTATCACTGAGGTTTCATAAATATAAATTTACAAGTTTATTCAACATGGTATCTTAAAAACATGTCATCTCTAGTGATTAAATTTATTATCCAATTAATTAGAGTGATATCAGGGAAAGCCATGAATAATTATTAATTAATGTTAGGTACATAGATCATATTCATAAATTTCATAAATAATGCTTGGATGATAAAGAACAAGATTTTTATTAAAATCATGGTGTTTGAAAAGTTCTTAAATAAATGATCATTAAAGGAATGAGAGTTTTATGTATGTTAATACCTACAAAAATAAATCATTTTTACATAAAGTTGAATAGACTTATAAAATAAATTTGTTTGGTTATTCACAAAAAAAATATAAAAGAGGATCTCTTAAGTAGAGATTGAAATATTGAGCATTAAATTTAGCAGCATGATAGATATAAATAATGGATTTTGAAAAAGGAATAATGAGTAGAAAAGGGTATAAAATTGATAAAACTTAATTTATCAGAAAGGCCATGATCAAAAAGAAATTAAAATAGACTAAAAATAACATTGTTAATACATATACAAAAATATGTTCTCAAATTGATGAGAAAATAAGGATAAGTCCCTTACCTTGAAGAGTTAATCCTAAATATTTTGGATTTTAACCCTGGGGTGTTGAGGAAACCGTATGAGAAATATTGGGAGTAAAATATACTATAATGTTGTGGATTATGGATTGGGAGGTAATTAAAATGTATAAATTTTTGGTTATTTATTAAAAAAGTGGAGGATTTGTTTAATATTTTCCATATAAAGGCCTTGGAAATATAGGATGTGAAAAAAGAAAAAAATGGCCAAAACATGGGTTTTCCTATGTTTTTGGATAATTATATCCAATTTAATGTCATTTTAACCCAAAATGACCATGCATAAATTTTAAATACCTCCTTAGGAATTGAAAAATAATGTTTCCAAAAATTAATGTTTTTCGAATTAAATGTTCCCAATCTAGACATTAAATATTATTTATAGGTTTTAAAAAATGATTAAAATACATTAAAATACTAAATATTAATAATATAGAATATTCTATGTTTTTTATTTTGGTTAAATAATTATTATATAACTATGATGTTGTGAAACACACTAAAACCCCAAAACAATATTTTTACTATTCACTAAAGAATTAATATTATAAAAAATTATCATAAATCCACTCTAAGCTAATTTTGACATGATTATTTAAAATATGATGTGTGTTTTCTAGGAATAATTATCTAAATATGAAAAGTTGAACATTATAATATAATTATCCTTAATTAATAAAAAAATATTATGTTTTAAGGCATAGTCATATTTCGAAAGATTAAAACTTTCTCCGGACATCAAAAGATTACTTTATAATTTATATTTAAATTAGAGTATTTTTGATATATTACATCACTAAAATAAATATTATTCATAATAAAATACATTATTATTAAAATTTATATCTCTTCTAACAATTATGATTTGTGGCTTAAAAATTGATTTATCAAATTTCATATCCATTAAATATATATTTTGTTATGAAATAATTTTCTTAAAATGGAATTTATGGAATAATTTTTTTACAAAATAGAATTATATTATATATAAATAAGTCCTGGACATGTAACCACTTATAATAACCACATTCATCAAAAGGGTAAAGTGTGAGATGAAGATAGACTTCTGGGGAGGATAACCTAACATCAACCAAGTGGTAATTTCCATTAAGTTGAACTTCACCCATAAGTGGTTTTTTATAGCGTTACATGCGGATGATTGGTTTAGGATTAGTCAAGGAAGATCCCCTGTGACACAACCTCTCTCTCAAGTTCTGAAAAATGGGATTTATTTGAAATTAACCTATTAATTCAGAAAATATATTTTCCTTTTAACATTAATTATGTTTCTTCAATTAGTAAATAAAAATAGAAATTGTAACATTAAAATTATTGCCAATTCTTATAGTTACCCATGTTCAAATTTTTGAATATTTATATTGACTAATGGTAAAATCCCAATAGTCACATTCTCCTTTATACATTATAAATAAAACATACTTATTTCATTCAATATTATCTAAAAAATTTATAAGTTGTTTATTAGATTACTGATATTTTTTATTTTGGAAGTGTTGGGGTAGTGATTCATATAGATTAGAGAGATCCATATTTTTTCATTTGTGTGACAAAATTATAACTCATTATTTAAGAGATATGTGTTTTGTGTGTATAATATAATATAATAGAACTTTTTTGAGGAAAAAAATCTAATTTTAAAAAACTAGTGTTGTTGTAGCTAGCCTATGGTAAATGGGTTTCAAACACTGTGTTTTAAAACTTCTTGTGAAAGGTACTGATTGTAAAGGTTCCATTTACTTAATAAAAATGAAGTATAGTATTTATGCATTTCCTTAATTATTATTATTTTATTATAATATACAAGATTTTAACTATGAAAAAAATCTATCAGTGCATTTAATTCTCATGTTTTTATTAAATGTAATGGTTTTTATTTATTTACATTTCCATTTTTATTATTCATTATACTATTATTTAAATGTAATGTGATTTTTGTCATTTAACATTCCATATTGATTATTCTATATCCAGGTATTTAAATAGATTTTGGGTTAAGATATTTACCTTTTCATATTGATTTTTACTTATCCAATTATCTAAATAACATGTGTGATTAGTTATTTACCATTATATATTGATTATATTATATTTATTCATGATATATTCCCATGTACATAACACTTATTGTGCCTTTTAGATCACCCTTATTTGGTTTTCATTCGCTAGGATTAAATTAAGTTTAATATTACTAATATGAAGAGATATTCTAGATGGAATAATTATATTAATTTCAAAAAATATTTCAATTTAATTTGTATATTCAATTGTGATGAATAAATAATTAATGTATCTGAATTACTAATACAACTAAACTATTCAGTCATTTAGGTAATGATTTCACCGTATGATATTCCAATGTAATGTAGGTAGGAACTAGCTTTAGGATGCTGGTGTTGGGATCACTATATTATTTTATTGTAGATATTTCATTAGAAAAACTATGGAAAAATATTTTGGAAAACATATGTTTGGGAACATAAGCATGTAATAGAATTTAGGATAAATATAGAACAAAATACTAACAACTTAGTAAGGTGGAGATGATGTGGGTTCTATTGGAAATACATCATTATCCAGATACTAAAAGTGGACATGGTTCTGACAAAAATTTACCAAGGGTAATAAATCCTAAAATGGAATGTTTTTCTTGACTCAAGAATAACCTCATACATGATAATGATACTTACCACACACCTTGTTTGACACTGACAAGAGATATGATTTGGAAAATTTATAATTCACTTAAAAAAATTATAAAGGATTTTAATAGATTATTAAAATGAATTACCTATATTAAATTCCTATACCATGGAATGAAATATGTGGAAATAAATTGAATGAAGTATTTTTCCATAGGGATTTGTGAATTAAATTTTTAATGTATTTTTACTAATTTTATTTTAGATATAATAATCCTGAAACAACTGAGGATTAGGTAAAGTTTTAGGATCAAATGAGTGTTTAATGACTTAAGTGTTATGAATACCATCATGGATTTATGATTTTAATATTCAAAATAAGTTCAAATTCATAAACCCTTCTTCTTATGTATGATGTGATGAAAGAAATTTTGGAGAAATTTATGTGAAGTATATTTTTTAGTAAAAAATTTATTTTAAGAATAATTAATTTAGACTTTATAAACATTAGTTTAAATTTATTGTTAACCCTTATTTTTCATATGATATTTAATTAAATTTTAATTATATTATTAGACTTTTCAAAAAAAAAGATTAAATTGCATTGAGAACTACAGAAAAAAGGTTATTTAGTGATGAATTTTTTTCCATGGATGTTCATCACAATATTTTGGAAACAATGGAGAAATTACATTAATATGGTTTAGAAAAAGAAATAACACTAGGATGTGTGACAAACCATCATGTATAGAAAGTCCATGGGGTATGAAAAAATGATTGAAGGATGATATATGTTTTTTTCCTATAATTGGCTTACAGAATGTCTTTGTTAATGTGTCATTGTTTTTGGTTAAAAAATTTGATGACTAAACATTAATAAATAATACATAGTATTAATGTTTTTGTTTGTAAATTATTGTCTCAAAAATATTGGTTTTGTGAAACATTTAGATACATAAAAAACATTTTTCACCCATTTATGGATATGTTAAGATTGTATTTTAGTGCTTTATGATTATAAAAAAAATCTTTTTTTGATATTTATTTCATATAATTAGAGTTGATTTGGAAATTGATCAAATAAAAACCAAAGGATGAAATTTTTCATATAAAATAAAACCATGTAATGTAATAATATCTCCCACTATTCATAATAAGTAAACAATTTTATCAACATTGGAAAAAATGATCTTAAAATAAAATGTTATCCTATTACAAGAATTTATGATTATATAAATGACATTTCCATACCAATTAATTTTAATGTTTTAAACCCCTATAAATTCAATTTACTGTTCACTTTTTTGTGATAAATGATAGTAATCAGACCTAATAAAGAATTATTCATTTACCCCATGTCCATTTCTTTTCATTCCACTAACGTTCTCATATAAAGAATCATTGTCATGTGTTATTATAGATGACCTTGTTACTTAAATTTTTATCTTAATAAAACTATATTTTATTAACTATTTTATAATTTGGTATTTTAACAAAATAATGCTCAAATATCATAACATTTATTTCCATTATCTTTTTCAAATTTCAATGAAAAAATTTATTTTAGGTGGGGAGAATGTAACACCCCACAATTTTAAAATATGACTATCATATTTTAAAGCATACAGGACATGAAACACAAAGAATATAAATTTATATAACATACCAATACTTTAAAATGTATACACTTTTTTAAATAAATCCCTTATATGATATAGTATTCAATGCACACAACACAGAGTTAGCTTGTGTTACATGCACCACCTACATTTTTCGATAACCTGCATTATACAAAAAAGAGATTCTTAGAAGATACTATTAATATTATATTTTAAAGTAAAAACTAGCTTTTATAAATTAAATTTAGTGGTTATGAATAATATTAACTAACTTATAAAAATATATGGTTGGATTCATTGTTTTCTAATTAGTGAATATAAATATAAACTAAATATAAAGGTAAATTTTTTATAAAAGAACTATTTTTATGTGAAAAAATAGTTTTATCATAACAAATTAATATAATTAATATTAGTGAATAATGTTATTGAAATTTATATACTATTTATTCTGTAAATTTTTTAAAATTTGTTAAATATATTGGATCAGTATAATATAAGAAGAAGTCAAATTTTATGCATAAAAGCTATATTATTCTGAATGTAGCTTTACGACCTTTCAATGGAACACTTATATTGAAACTAAATTTTGATACATTTATAAAATTTATTTAAAATAATAATAATTTTTTTGGAAATATTATTTTCAAGACAATCTTAGGGGTAGTTTTTTATTTTTCCATGATGTTTTATTTTATAATGAATAGAAAAAAATAATGAATTTTAATTGAAAAATGATTTTTTCTATTAATTATTTATAAATTAGAATTGTATTTTGTATTGGTTTTAAAGTGACAATATTTAAAATATACATCTATTAATCCATTTTTTGTCATTAGAATAATTTTTCATATTGAAATTCAATATAAAAACATACTAACCTTTTGAACAATTTTTCTTTATAACCCCACATTTTCATCTCATATATCATATTAATATAAAATTAATTTCTCAAATTATACGATATAAATTTGGAAAAATATATTCCATAATTATAGTGAGAAAAATTTACAATATACAATAATTCCAAATTTTTTTTATAATGTGAATATCTAATGTCGTTAAAATAATATACAATAATTACTAAAAAATGAGTTTACTAATGGACTAAACTATAATATTAATGGACCAAATGACCTAGAAACATGTAGAAAACTAATTTTAAGACCATATATAGAAATTATACATTCTACCATCTAGTTTTTTTATGCATATTACATTGAAAAAACGTGGGTGGAATTAACTCTTTCAAAAAAATTACCAAATTTCCACTAACCCCACTTATAAATTAGAAACCACTCTCCCCTCACTTAATACCATAAAACCACATTAAATTAGTGAGGAATAGACTAGAAAAATTATAATATTACCTATCCTCATATTATATGCTTTTTTGGGAATAAATTCTTCCTTTGATGGATTGAGTGAAAACCTAAGGAGGATACTCAAAGAAGAGGAAATGTTTTTCTAAGAAATGGTTCATTTTATTTCATTTTCCACCAACATAAATTAATATTATAAAATGATTATATAATAAAATAAAATTTTTTAATATACTGATATATTATTATGTAAAGGGTACAATATTCTTCCAGAAATACATCCATGAAATGGGTTAAGAAATATTGGTTCATGTGTATGCAGACTACCGCCTCGCGAACTGATGTTGATAGTTTTTTCATTTCCACATTTAATGTTTGGTAATAATGATGGATTTATGGTTTATATATAATATATATTATATTATTAATATTATTGTATTATTATATTATACATAAAATCAAGATGTCTTTTTAGTGGAAATTTGATAGCGTCCCTCGTGTGTACATTAGACTACCACCTCGCAAAGCGATGTGAGTAGTTATCATTTCATATGTAACAAATTAAGGATGAGTTTAATAAATATATGTGATATATATGAAATAAAAATGATAATATTTTGAATATATATAAAAACACACACATATATGTATAATTTAATTTTCATTCCTTCAATGCAATAATAAAATGGAAACAACATTCATCCATATGTATGACCTATCGTATCAATGACCATTGTATTTTTTTTGTGACTAAAAAATATTATTCATTACTCCAAATATATATATAAATATAATACATATATTTTATATTTATACCATGGTTTAAATTTTTTAAAACATAAAATCATGATCAAAGTAAGATGAATGAAAAATAACAAGTAAAAAAATTCTTGAAACATGACACAGTTTTTACCAAAAATGATGATAATGAAAGTTTATTGAAAAAAATGTTGTAATATTTTATAAAAGTATTTTATTTGATAACATAAATATTAATATATTTAATAAATAATTTAATAATTTTTTTCTCATACTATTATACATGAGTTTAAATAATTGTAATAAAAAATGAAACCTAAGGTAATGGATATCCATCTCAATTTCATTTCACTGAGTCATATTGTAATGTTATGACCCTAAATTATTTTATAATATCTAAATAATTCACATTTTATTTGTAATATTATGAACACAAATTTATTATTGGGTTTTTATATTTTAATTTTAAATATTTCAACTAAGGGTATTTCAATTAAGTGTTACCAAGTTATAAATAATTTAATATATCAATTACTTTAAATTTCATTATATTAATTCCAATTTTTCATTAATATTCTAATATTTTTTGTGTAATTTAAAATGTATATTTATTTATGTAATTACACTTTTTTATGTGTATTTACAGTTCATATACATAATCATTTCATTTCTTAATTCACACTTCAACGTTATGCTAATTTAAGGGTTTATATAATAATCAAATTCTTATAAATATTATTTATTATTAAATTTCCAACAAAATAATTTACATGATCAATTTTTTTATATAATTTCATTTTCATATACCCAGGATATTAATTTTTTTCCTTTAATAGTACAATTTTTACATTCTTTGGTACTAAAATGTTTTAGAAATTGTCTTTAATAAAACCTAACATCATTTCTCAATTTTTTCAGAACATATTTTCTTTCAAAACCATGTTGTGTAAAAATATTTTCAATTTTTTTTAACCTTTTAAAAATGATTTATTAAAGAAATTATTACCCATTTTTTTAATAAATGATTTGAGTCGAATATTCTTCTTTTAACACGGCACTTTTCTATCCTTTTTATAATTCAAAATGGATGTTCTTTTTACCTTATACAACAAGTATGAAATTACATGTCATGATTTCAATGAAGGGCCCACTATAAGATCATAATGAAAATTTTAAATATTTTTTTAAATTTTATTTTCAATGAAATGTATTTTTAAAATGAAATGAACATTTTCTTAATTTTTTTTGAAAGATGTTTTTTTGTTTCATTATCTTAAAAACAATTATTTTTCATCTAATCAGTATATGTCATATTGATTTCATCATTATTCTCCCTCTCAATGGATTAGGAATATTATTAATAATTATAGTGTTGAATCTCAATTCCATGAACCATTTTTTTCATATCCATTAACATCTCTTTGAGTTATTTACTTTACAATAACAATTGAACATTAAATTTCCCCTAAATACCCACATTATTTATCATGGATATGATTATTTCCTAAACGATATACCATTTTTAAATATCATGTATACTTTGATAGTTATTTTCTTAACTAGGGTAATATTTATAAATATTTATTCTATACTCATTATAGTTAATTGAGAAGGCATATTATATATGTATTAAATATATTATTCAATAGATAAGGAATTCTTTGTACTAGTATGACACTAGTTGGGGAAATTTAAAAGTTATCCCCACAATGAATTGATAGTCTCATGTGATGAATTGGTTGGATCAACTTATCCAATTGGTTTTCTATTGATCGGTTTTAGACCATCTTGTGAGTTGTATTGACGGTAATGTTTCCATATATGTGGGAAACATGGAGACTAATAATTAACCATTTTCTTCATTCACATTCAACTTGTATTATATATGATATTTTCACTATGATGAATTCTAAATATGTATTTCATTTATAATTTTCTAATTAAATGGAATGGTTTATAATTATTTACCTTTCTACACTAATTATACCGTATCAAATTATTTAAATTGAAGTTGTTTTGAATAATTTATGGTGTCATATTTATTATTCCTTACCGTTTTATTAAAATAGAAATTGTGTTCAATTATTTACAATTCTATATTGATTATGCTATATCTAGTTATTTAAAGAAAACATTCTTAGTTATTTAACATTCCATATTTATTATTAATTATTGATTCATGATAGCTTCCATTGAACATAGACATTACTAGTAATTTTAGATCTACCTTATTTCTTTTCTATTACCTAGGAATCCATGAAATTTACTATGAATGATATACAGGGATATACTACCTGTAATTATGTGATTTCTATAAAGATATATTTTCAATTTTGGTATTCAATTATAATATAATAAAATTGTTTCTATATAGTAAAATCATACTACTAAACTATTCAGTCCATTAGGAAGTGATTTCACTATATCTTAAGCTAATGTAAAGGTAGTAGACATCATCTATGTGCTGCTAGGTTTGGGGTTTCTCAAAACCATATGGAAGATGTAAAAATTTATATAAAACATTTAAAGTATCGTATCTAGAGTAAATTTTTGCTAAAAAATATTTATTCATAGGTAAGAAAACACGAGAATAATATTATGATTATAGATAAAGTAAAATGGAGTTTCCCATCCTAGATGAGGAGATTAAGTCAGTTTCAATTACAAAAAACACTTTAGTTAAAATATGAGTTAAGGGGAAATTAAATTATGAGGGGAAGTGTAAAACCCCATGAATATCCAGTTAAAACAAAGAGATAATTTAGAAGGAATGAAAAATTACCTTTATTATTTATCTTTCTAAATAGATTATTGGAATATAAGATTTTGAATTGAAACCCATATAATTTGAGAGAAATTGTGATCTACATGCATTTCGACTTTAGTATGTTTTGAATTGAATATATACAAATAAATTAAAAGGCAAAGATCTTTTAATCAAATTAATATGGTAAAATATATTCATTAGGAAGTAATCAACCCGTATTTATGTTATCATATTTCATAATAAGAAATATATCTCAAGAAATTAAACATGGGATAATGAATGCCTTACCTGAATTCTTGTTTAGTCGAAATGATCTCTAAAATATTTTATAAAAAAATAATATTTCATAATAACTTATTTAATAACTATTTTAATATAATTTTGTTTTATAATTTTCATTTATTATCATTATGTATAAGTACAATAATTATTTTTTAAATATTTACCATCATTGTGTGTTTATAGTTTGTAATGTTTGTAGTAGTTTTATAGTATAAGTGTTGATATTAATTATTATTCAAAATTTCAACATTAAAAGACCTTTAAATGTAATGTAAATGATTATTTATACTTTTTTGGTTTTTTAATTTTCTTTTAGTAGTGTTTCAATCTTGATCCTAGAAAATGAAATTGACAACAATCACACTTTGATGATTTTCTTGACAAAAGAAAGGATTTTTCCTAATTATTGAGTTTAATATTTATATATCGTTTCCATAAACAAAACATAATATTTTCTTAAAATTTATATCTTACTATAAAATTCATTATGTATTCATAGTTATCTATGATATAATTTCTTATAATTGTTCATGTAGGTTATCTAAAATACCCAAACCTGAACATACAATTATTATTGGATGATTATGATCTAATTTAGGTGAAATAGTAACACAAATAGAATAATGATATAATTTATTTATTATTATTATTATTATTTATTAGAATTAAAAATAATACGGAAAAGAGGTAATGGATATAAAATAAATATATTATATGAATAAATTGTTTTCTATTCTTAATTAACATGTTTAAGATAATTAATTTTATATAAGTAGCTAATCATTCAAATCCTTAATATATAATTCAATTATATTTACTGTATATTTATTCTTATATTTATAATAATATTTATCATTTAAATCCATACATATAACCTACCATGAATGGCTATAATGATAAAGGGAATACATTGATCAATGGAGGCGGTAATCTATTAGTAGTCATGGATGATGAATCTTTTTTCATAGAATGGGAGAAGTGAGTATTATGAGTTAACATTTTATAATATTAAATAATTTAAAAATAAAAAAAAACTATTCATTAAATACTCTTTTTAACTTTTCATTATAAAAGGTGAGGAAAAATGAATATGTTACATCACAGAGGTGGTAGTCCTTAAAAAGATTTAATTCAAATTTTTGTTTTTTATTTTATTAATGGAAAATGAATGAGTTGACATTGATTAAACCATAATTTAAATGACATGCAAATATACTAGTTATACTAACGTTACCATTTTAAATTTATAGGTAATTTTAGGAAGAATAAGTGAACATAGAAAAATATAAAGTAGGAATGAGAGATTATAAATTTATACCTGAATTCTATTATTATATCCTTTAAAAAGATGGATAATCCTATTATGAATGATATTTTGAGATTAAAATACATATTTAAGGTGTATTGATGTTTTTAGTAGAGGTTTGGGTATATTTATTCTAAAATTTAATTTTTTAGAGTGAGGGGAATTAAAGGGATTATAGTACCATCTATAAGTGAAAATGAGTTAGATTTTTTAAAATACTAGAAACAATTTAATAATGGGATGTTTCTCTCAAATATAGTAGTAAAAAATATATATAAATAATATAGTGGAGAATATAAAATTTCAATATCATCCTAAAATACCCATTCCAACAAATTTTTTAAAAATGGTTTCAATTCATTACGTGGAAGTATATTTAAATATTTTAATCTTTTACCATGGAAACTAGTTTTTACCCATGGTTACATCCATTTATGACAATGAGAATTGTTACATAATTTTTACCTATTGATTAATATTTTTAAATACATTTTATTTCCTTAAATATCTAAATGTTATAATAAAGATATTTAAAATATAAAATGTATTATGTATTATTATTTTTAAATATAACTTATGTTCTAAAATGAGAAATACGGGTTTTTAAATTGAAACATTACATTAAAAAATTATGAATTCAGTTATAATATATATAAGGTATTATAAAAAGGTTTCATTAGTTTCTAATTAATACTTATATACTACTAAATTTAAAATAATAAATTTATTTGAAAAAATGATATTTTTTAGTTTTAAAACAAAAACATAATCTTTTTAGAAAAATCCTAAAATGTTTTCTTAGGTTAATATCTTTTTGGTATATTCAAATACTAATTTAATGTTTACAAATAAATTTTTTAAAATTTATAAATTTTGTACTGAAATATTATCATTAATTATTTTTTTTAAAATATTTTCTATATGAAAACATTATTTAGAATATTAACAATACATGTAAAATTATTGTTAATCCTAAATATATTAAAAAGTAAATATATAAATGTTATAAAATGAATTTTAATCATAAAAATTATTTCATTAGTTTATTATTCATACTTATAGAAACTATATTGAAAAGGAAATTTATTTAATAATTTTGTTATAATTATTTTTACCAATATATTCAACGACTACCATACATTAATAAATATCTAGTTTAATTGAATGTGTTTCTTTCAAAGAAGACTTAGTGTTCCATGTGAATCACACTATTAAAAAATATTTATTTATAGAAAATACATATTGAAATGTTGAGTGTTTATATTCCCACATATTAAATAAATTTCATCCTGACAATTTTAATTATTGGTTGATTAAAATTAAAGTGCTTCCAGGACTCAAGATTTAATTAATGATGTGGTTTAATCCTCATTATCTAGTGTTTGAGAAGTTAACTCATACGATCCTTCATAATAATAACGCAACTAATGTTGAGTTTTTCTTTAAACATTTTTTCTAAATACCCAAATAAAATGTGGGGATTTTTTAAAGGGATTTTATAACAATCCATGTATAAATAAGAGATCATGGGTTGAAGTTTAGATGTAATTTTATAATTTTGGAATTTTTATTTCCAAAAGAGATAATCCAAGATTAATATATCATCAAATTTTATAAATGTATCAATAATTTTAGTTTATATATAACACATTACTTTTAAAAATAATAGAGGATTTTTATACATGAGAACTAGAATATTTTATATATATTTCAATACCTATCCAATATGGTGGTGAATTAATTTATTTAGAAACAAATATAGGTATAAATAAGAGGGTTAAAAAATATAACAATATATAAATTACATTTCATTATTGGGTGGTTGGTGTTACTTAATAAAAATTATCTTTAGAACTGACATCCATTATTGTGGTTGCATTGGAATTCCCTTATCTATGATATTTCTAGTTTTTATCATCCTTGATATCCATTAGATTAGTAAATTGATGCCGATGATATCCATATTACCCATATTTATTGTAGCAAACTATCAGTGGTAAATTATGATGAACTCAATTTAATATGACCATTTCTATTTAGATCTACACTTTTTCATTAAGAATTAGTTTCTACAGGTTATCTTTCTCGATATAAAAAACCCCAATTCATTTAATTCATTACAATTAGTGATTTTTAGCACATATTTTATATGAAATAATATGAAAATTATTTCCTTCATAATATTCATTTCCTAAACTTACTTGAGAATCTATGTTTCACTTCATTAGTGTAATTTGATGTGCTATTAAGTTTACATTGCTAACAATAATTTTGGATAAATATTTTGGAATAATCCCAAAATTTATCAATCAAAACCTTATCGTGTAATTTTTTTAGAAAAGATCTACATTGTCGATGACATTTAGTGTTTACTTGGTTCCTTTTAGTATTAAAAATCACTAAAACAAAATAATAAATCCTATGTGATAGATACTTTACACTACTGGAGAATTATTAAAAAACTCATGAAAACTCATCCTATAGATATCATAATTTTTTAAATCATTACAACAGATTTATTTACAACCTAAATAAATCTTCCCTCAATCTAGGTTTCAGTTGGATGTGTCTTTTCATACTTATTATCTATATTGATTAATTTAATAAATCATTCAAAATGGATTATATATAAAATCTGGATAACCAAATAATATTCCATGAATGTGTCCGACCAGGTGTATAGTTAGGATACCTTCTAATGCACCCAGTAAAGATTGAGTTAATAACCAATAATCCATTTTTTGTGGTATTAACTAGACATATATAAGTTTCAAATCCTACATACATTTATACTATCTATACTGAAATGTTATTTATAGTAAAACTACACAGAATTGACATTTCAAAAATTTTATGATGTTATCCTATATTTAGGATTATCCCATAAACTTATCCCTATGGTTTTCATGAATTTTATCATATTCTAATCCCAACCAAAATAAAGTGTTATCTATAACATTGAAAATAATTTCCACCATAAAATATCATCCTTTTAGGACATTTCTTACTAACAATTTATCCTAAACATGTAACATCCTAATCCCCAAAGTTATCAATAAGCTACTATTATACTAACTATAATTGGGAAAAGGAATGTCCATTTAATTCACAAAACTTAATGTACATATTTCATTGTAATACATTCCCAATAAATTTTGGGTTTTTATTTTTAGAGAATTATGAAAAAAATAACAAAAAAATCCATGTTCTTTGTATCAACATTTAAAATTTCCCATTATATATGAAAATACTCAATCCATAATGAGTATAAAAAATATCCCAGAAACTCCTCAAATGTTGAAATTATTATAAATTCTATACTTTTCCTATGATCAAAACCTAGGGATATGGAAACATAAGAATGCTGTGAGCTCAGATGCAAAGTAAGGTTAAATATAAGCATTAAAAATAAAATATCATAAATGATTATAGGAAAATCATATGGGTATATTTATGATATAAAAAAACATAATTTAAAAAAAGGATCATAAATCATGGAATAAGGCTTAGAAAATCATAATACATGAATTAAAAGTGTTTGGAAAGAAATTCAATTATCATGATCTATGATATAATAAAACATTGAAGAGAAAAAGAATAAAACTATCAAAACTCATTAAAATATGGAATTAACATTAGTATAGAGAATCATTACACTAATGAACTTTACAATAGTGACCTAATAATTATTGAATAAAATATACTCATGAATTCATATATCATGGGATATGAAATTTTAAATAAAGAATTGGAGGGTGATATAGGACCCCAACCATTATTGATCAATAATGCAGTGGTCCACAAAGAATTTAGTCACTTATCTCATTTTAGAGAATACATGGATTAACTATGGTTTCATAAATCCTTCAAATGTAAAACATTCATGTTTTATACTATAAATAACCAACAGAAAGAAAATTGGTTTGGTTCAAAGCAACATAAATAACAAAATTGATATTCATATCCTTTTCAAATAGATTCAAAAAGGATATAATTAATAATTACCAGAATAATAAAAACATTATTTAAGAATGGAATATATTTTTATCCAATTATAGTTGAAATATATGAACCATCAGTGATTATGAAGGTCAAAGGAAAATAGGTATCATTTCTATGATTAAAAATAAAATTGCATAATACATCCAACAAAATAAAATGTATGGTAAAATTTAAATAATTTCCTCTATCAATAATATGATATTTCAATAGTAAATGACATATATTAATAGCACTCTGTCTTGGAGTTTCTGAAAAATAAAATTAGAAAAGAAATCATTCATATATTTAAATAATTATAAAATAAATATTTTTTAGTGATAATAGGAAAATAATTTCTTATAAACCCTTAAAAATTATTAATAAAATATTATATAAAATGGAATGAAATTTTCACATGTAAATGTAAAAAAGATATTGTTTAAACATTTTGATGAAATTTCCCATACAAAAAATATTAATTTTTTTAAAACAATTAAAATAATGTCATGTAGAAGAAAATTAAATTCATAAAATATGGAATAATATATAAAGATAATTTCAATAGAATAAAACCATTATGGTAATGGAAAATGGGAGGTTCTCATGTGAGAGGAATAAATGAGGTGAGATTTAATTTCAAGAAACATATCAATTAAAAAATAAGTGATGGGAAAATAATAATTTTAGATATGTAAAACACCATGAATATGTATTTAAAATGATGAGTTTTTTTATAAATTCTAAAAATTCCCTAGAGGTATTATATATATTAAACACTATTGACTTGAAAAATATATTTGAAATTAAAACCCAAATTATTTGAGTAATATTTTGATAAAAAATCCTTTCAAATTTTGATTCATTTAAATAGATTTATATTTCAATAATGTTAACGATATAGGTCTTCAAGAACTATTAATATGGAAATATTCATTCATTAATCATTAATCAGACAATATTAATGGTGGGATGTTTCATATTATAAAAGATATCATATGAAACTAAATTTAAGACAGTGAACGCCATAACTTTATTCTATTTTGGTAAAAATGAACTCAAAAAAGTTATATTAAAAAAAATTACTATTTTAATCACTTATTTCATAACCATATTCATAGCTAATTGTTTTTTTATAATATTCCATTATAGTCATTATATATATTAATATTAATTAGAATTTAGATATTTTCCCATATTTGGTGTTTATAGTATTGATCTTTTTTACTTCTCCCTTATGGGTGGTGAGAATATTTGTTCTTCATAAAAGTATGATCATTATAAAATAATTAACATAAATATAATTTATAATTTATAATTATTTTTAATGTTTAAATTTTATTTCATTAATGTTTCATTCTTTATCATTAAGGACGAAATTGAAAATAATCACACTAAAGTGATTTTATTTATCAATAAAAGGTGGTTTCATAATTATTGAGTAATGTATTTATGTTTTATTTATGAGAAAAAAATAAATGTTTAAATATAAAAATACTATTACACAATTAATGGAAATTTCATTTTTATCAATGATATTGTTTCAAACCATTGTTCAGGGAGGAAGTCAAAATGACCAAAACATGAGCATATCATTATTAGTGGATGACTATGACATGATTTCACTGAAATATTATTATGAAAGTATCACAATGATTTAATTTAGTAATTATTAATGGGATTTATTAGAATATGATTAAATTAAAAGATTATGTGATGGATAAAAAAATATGTAGAATTAATAAAATGTTTTCCATTTTTTATTTTCTTGTTTAAAATTTTATATCAATTATTTTTTATTCATATAAATTATAGGTTATTCAATTTCTATTAAAATAATTATTCACATAATAAATAAAATATTTTTCATTTAAAATAATTCATTTATTCATCAATGAACTATGTTAATGAAAAAAAGGAATGCATCGATCCATAGTAGTTTCAGTTCGCAATCATGCATAGATAACAATTTTTTTTCATAGAACTAGTGATAGTAGAAATATTTTTTTGGTAAATATAAAATATTAAATAATTCATATATATATAAAATTATACATTTAATTCATTTTTAACTAGACATGATATGTTTTTAAGTAAAATAAACCCATTACTTTATCAAGGAGATAGTTCACACACAGGCACGATTCATGTTTTCATTTTTATTAATGGTAGAGTGAAGGGTGGTTAATGACTGTACCGTAATTATTATATAATTTAAGTTTAATGGTGACACCAAAAAATTAATTTTAATATGGTATAATTGAATTTATGGAAGATAAAGTTAACATAAATTAATATAAAATAGGAAGGATCAATTATAAATTTATACCTCACTACCCGAATAATCCTTTTTCCAAAGGGGGTTAAGAAACTGCGTATGAGATTTTAAGAATACGAGAACCAATTTAATGTGTATATTAATGTTTAAGAGTGGGATGGGATGATTTTTGGATTAAAATTTGGGTTGTGGTTTAAGGGGAATTAAGGAGAGGATATCTCATACTATAAGTTTAAATGAATGAAATTTCATCAAATACGCTCTAACTTATTAATAATGTGAACTTACTATAAAGGAATTTAGCTAAAACATTGTAAAATAATGGATAGGTTATGAGATAAGGTCAATATAGACATTAATAACCCATTCACACACAAGTTTTAATATTTTATTAACTCATTACCATTATAGTTTTCATCATTTACCCTAGTAATGAGTTTTTACTTATGTTTACTTCTCCTTCATTCTTAAATATAAAATAAAACATATTAAAAAATTTCCAAGAGTACATTGAATAAATTTTAAAAAATTATTTGATTCAATTTCAAAAGGTGTTAGAATTAAATTTTTTTTAAAATTTTTTACAATGTATGAAATGAAAATTTTCTAAACTAGATTACTTATGTTTTTAATTTTCAAATATGAATGAATAATTTGGAAACAAATTTTTTTTTTAATTTAAAATACATTAAAGAATAAATATTTAGTCTTATAAAAATATTTTATTAATATATAATTAATATTTATATATTAATAGTGTCATAATTTTCATTTTATTTCTAAAAATGATATTTATTACAATTCACCTACAAATAAAAAAATATAGAAAATAAATATTCATATGTTAATATATTAATTATTAGTTAAAAAATGATTTTTTTCAAATTGACCCTCTAAATTTATAAATTTAATATTCAAATAATATTAAAATAAATTTGGAAGAAATGTTTTTATTATATTTTTTTTGGAATATTTACTATTCTATAAATATCAGTGCTAATATAAAATATATCTTTCCTGAAACATATCTATTTAATAAAATTATTTTAATGTATAAAAAATATTTTATTTTTTGATTAGCTTCTCATATTGAAATAGTATTGGAAAAGAACGTTTTTTCATAAGATAATTATATGAGTTTATACTGACATATTCAACAACTATAATACATTGGTCTATATCTACATTAATAAAATGAGTTAAAATATCTTAGATTTTTGTATCTCATGTGAAACACACTATTAAAATTTTATTGATTTTAGGTAAACATATAGTGAAATATCAAGAAATTACATTAATGGTTATATAATTGGGATAAAACAACCCCCTTTTTCAACAAAATTTACAACGTTTTGAAAATTAAAAATATTATTACCTTTTTAAAGAATAGTAAGGAATTTATCTGTATAAAAGATTAAATATAGGAATGTGTTCTGCTATAATACTAAGAAATATTCACCTATTACCCAATAGTAAATGTTATTATAATGAAATATGTCATTAATATAAGTCATGATGAAATTGATAATCGTATTCGCACTAAAATGATAGATCTGTGAAAGGTTATGTTTTTTGTGTTTTCTATGAATTATTATAGATCTCCTTGACTGAATGGGTTCACTAACTTGTTTTTTCATGAATTTATTGACATTATGAATAATAACATCATGATGATAATTTATATCTTTTTCATGAATGGGATTATACATAAAGATATAAACACTTATTTTTTTCCTCTAAGGAATGGTTGAGGATATTGATTACCATAATATATTAATGATTGTTTTTTCAAGGTAATATGTTTAATTTTTCTGGAGAAATGTCCTGGATGTTAGGATCCCTATCGTCTTTTTTATACTGGTTTAAAATAACCAGTGTGGTTTGATCTGGGGAACTAAAATTCAATATTATGTGATCATGGATTCTGAATACATAAAATTATTAAAGAAAAATAAATAATTTTAATATTTCTATATAGTTGGATATTACGGAATAATTTAACACTATAAATTGAAACTTCACATTTAATGTTCGCCATATATTTGGTTTCAATGAAATTTCATTTTCTAGTTGAAGATATTTTTTGAATCTATCAAGAACTGAACTCTTATCGGTAATATACAAAAGGATATTTATATATATAATGTGGTGTCACATAGTATCATTCCTTATATACTATAAAATTTTTCATTTCTGATGATTAACTTTGAACATTCATTCGTGATTTAGTTGAGGAGGACTTATTTGGTCTCATATCGGCTATGAGAGGATTTAAAGACCCATCAAAGTTTTATACTCCAGAAATGAAACCCATATATATGAATTTTTCTGGAATACTAAATCCCTTAAAAATATTCTATACCATAGTATATATATTTTGGGAAAATTTATATGTTCGACCAATTATATCATTTCCATTGACCACAATTTTAATAATCTAAGGAAATGCTTCATCAAGAGGAACATGAATATCAACTAAGTTAATATTCCATTCATTTACATGTGTATTCCTCTATTTTTAGCCACAAGAAATAAATATTTATTTAAGGAAATTTTCTTAAAGACCAAGGATCAGTTGATTGCCAAAAAAAGATAAGGATTTTCTCTTTATAGGTAAAATTTCCCATATTAATTTCACTTTTATTCATTATTCTATAAATTCTTTAATTGTGTAAAAATGTCATCATAATTGTATCATGATCATGAACACGATCAATAAAAAAGTAATTTTTTGAGGGAATATATTTTAGAGGTAAATTTATAGAGTCCCATGGAGCATTATATGTAAACCCAAATTAGATGGTGGGATGGGATTCAAGAACACGAGCCTATTTAAGGAATACCTTTAATATCATATCATTGATATACGTTTTACAAAAAAAATAAAGGATATAATTTCCTTAAAAATATTTTATTTATTATGATTAAATATAGTAAGAGTTAATACATTTGTTTCTCTATTTGGCCAAATCTCATGAATTTATTTACTATTATTATGAATCAATAAACGAGGATTTCATTTCTAAATTCAAATTTTTCACTTTTTAATGACAATTAGCAGTACTATTCTTTTGTTTTATGATATTAAATAGAATATCCTATATCAAACTATATATACTAGATCTGAATTATATTTAATTTTGATAAAATTGCAATTTAATATATAGTATTAATATATGTTTATAATTTAATCCTCAGAATGGATATGTGGATATGGGATCACATTAGGAATGTTACTTCACTAGTATGATGTCTTATCAATTACATATGTATATTAATACTAAAATATAAAGGGAGATATATTAGTTATATAAACAACATATTATTCCTTCTAAATATATTATAATTTGGAATGAATCTTATAATAAGTCCCAATAATTTTTTTGATGAAATCTATGATTACTATATATTACATTTGTAGTTACTATAATTATGTTTTGGATTTTTTTGGCACGATTTTCTATAAATATTGTTTTGATAGAAAATTATTACAATTTTCCATTGATTTATTTGAAATAACAGTTTACAAGTTTATTGTTATGTTGATATTTTTTTTAAAACCCTCATATTTTATGATAACATTCTCAATAAATATATTTTATCTCTTTTATAGCTTGTGGTAATCTAAAAATTGAGTTTCAAAATACCCTGATATACAATTAAAATATTATTCCATGAAACTTAGTTCCTATTCTTTGGATTGTAAGGTATGAATATTAAAAAATAAATTATTAACAACATATTGTTAAATATTTATAAATGTAATTCTTTAGTTATCAATGAATTTTAAAAAATAGAAAAAAATTTAAAATAAAAGAGTTGTTTTTCAGAGAAACAGTTTTATATGTGAAAATTTCTATATGTTAATAAAATAAATTGTCAATATTTTTGAATAATTTTAATAATATTTATATATCATATATTCAGTATTAATTTTTAACATTTATCTAATATTTTTAGAAATGGGGTAAGAATAAATATAGTTTTATGATTAAAAATGTATTAAAAAACGATTTTCATCACATTTTCCAAAAATATTTTAAAATTAATTTCTCATAGTTATAAAAATTGAATATGATGAAATAGATTCTATATATGTAATCAAGATTTTCAAATATTTAAAATTGTTCTCTTTTATTTTTTGGAATTATGAATAGTTACCATGCTAAAATTTATCCCCTCGGTAAAGGGTAAATTGAATTAATCAAGGATAAAACATAGTGATAAGGCCATTATTTTTCATCCAAATTCAATTTGATGAATGGAATGCTAAAATTATTAACTTTGGGCCAAAATTTCTTGTTTGAGGGAAATTTTTCATGGAAATTATCCCATATAATTTTAATTTAACTAAAGTTACAAAACATCATCCAATTAGTTTTAATTAAATAATATGAGTCCAATTAGAGAAATAAGGTAATGAATGAATTTAAAATTCTTTTTTAAAATAATGGAATTATATTCAATAATAAGTTGTATTATAATCAGTTTTAATTAAATAAATACTTTAATTTCATATGAAATGTGGAAGCATTAATTTTTTAAGAATTTGAAAAATAAAATAATTGATTTTAAGAATATTAAAAGTAAATTATTCTGCATGATTTAGGGTTTTTGACATATTTTATGGATCAATATGATTTTTTTTAAATTTATATATTTGAATTTCAACTTGCAATTTTGGAGTTTTAAAGTCAAATTTAATGAATACTGTAAAACGTTTCCTTAATGATATTTTGTCTACATGACATATTGATAAATTTTTTAAACTATAAACATTATTAAAGAGTGAATTTTTAATAATATAGGGTATAAATGATTCTTAATGGATATTAATGTGGCAATATTCACCAAATATTTAAAAATATAGCCTTTTAAGTATGAAAAATACGTCATAATGGTAACAGTTAAAATAGGTCTATTGAGGGGTTAAATTAAAACAAAATGCTTAAAGAACCAGTTAAACAAATTAAAATTTTATTGGTTGATAATAATTAAAAAATATAATATCTTATATTTGAATCTGGGTAATTTTTTATGATTTTTTTATATATTGTCTTTATAAAATTTTAATATCTTAACAAATTCCATGAGTACCCTTCCCCTCACTTATAAAAGGGAACCAATCAATTCAATTCTTTAAACTACATGGATCTTTCTAGAATTAGAAAAACATGAATGATAATACTATTCACTACCATAAAAAAATTATATAGGTTTGATTCTTCCCAAAATAAAAACCATTGGATCCATAAGTGGAGTTCTAAAGGATTTGTTTCAAAGAAGATGTAATCTTCTTAACTAATCACTTCTTTTATAGTTCTTATTTTACCTCTAATAAAAATATTTTATTAATCATAAGATAATCTATCCTGTTTCGTAAATATAATAAAATATTATTATTATTAAAATACCATTATCCACCAATTGTCTAATCAAATTTTAAGTGAAAGTCTTGTTAGTTCACACATATCACTTACCATCACCATGTAGTGATACAATTAATTTTTCATCGTCG
Organism: Viscum album; assembly: GCA_963277665.1. NCBI lineage: Eukaryota > Viridiplantae > Streptophyta > Magnoliopsida > Santalales > Viscaceae > Viscum > Viscum album. The sequence goes on from OY728132.1 coordinate 500,102,021, forward strand.
TATATTATGGATGATTAATATAATGGGTTTACTATTTATATTTGATATTTATGAAATAATTTTTATTATAGAATGTTTATATAATATATAACTTCTTACCTTTTAACCCGTTTTAAAATGATAACATCATTCGTTCTTACATGTGGACTACCACATCCATGAAGCGATGAGATTCTTTTTTTGGATTTTTATTACATGGATTGTAATAATTATAGATTATATTAATATATACAATGTACATGATTTAATAATGATTATATAATGGTCATTTATAATTTTCTTTCATTTTATTCCATCCATCAAAAAGTTAAAATATTTTTTATGTGTACTTAAGGCATACTCTCTTTATGAATGTTGTAATTATTTTTTTAATCTATTACTTTATACATAAGAATATAAAAATATATATAATGAATATATATTTATTTATATCATGAATAGAAATATGTAATTTATGTTACCATGATATATAAGAAAAATTAATTACTACCATATCAAAACATGAATGAAAAACAAAGTAGATATCACAATGGGAAGTGGTTTTAATAAAAAATTGTTAATAAAAGGGTGATTAAATGTCATAAGTAAACCATAAATTGTATTATAGATTAGATTTTGGTTCAAGAATACATGTATAATAAATCAATATTTTTTACTTTATAGGTTCAGACATGAATAATGAATGACGAGACTTCATGTAAGGTATTGGAGTTTGAATCCCATTTAAATCAAAATTGTTTATCCTTGAATTTACTTTGAGAAAATTATATGATTATTACATAATAAACCACATTTTTTTATTATAATCTTTTAGTTTCTTTATAAATGCATTATTTATTCTTATTTTATTTATATTTATATACTCAATTGAATGAATGAATCTTTTTAAAGAAAACTGGCCATATATTACTATTCTATTGGGAATATTTCTATTCCATTTTCATGTCTTAAAAAAATTTCATCAACATTTTTTTATACAGTTATTATTTAACATTATTTTTACCCTTTTACCTTTTAAAAAATGGTTTTAGCATAATTTTTTAATTTTTCCCAAAGAATATACTTTTTTATATTTTTATCAAAATATGGAAGGAATGTTTTTTATATTATATGGAAAGAATAGAATTTACAGCCATTTTAATATCCAATTTATTTGATTATTCAATTTTATGTTTCTATATTTATTTTGAAAAATAAATTTCCATAATATTTTTGGAATATATAATTTTTTTATGAATTGATTTTGAAATGGAACTCTTATTTTCATCACGAATGTTTATAAGAATATTTTTATTCATCAATGAAAACAAATTTTGGTGTTATTTATTTATTAATGGGGATATAATCCACGGGCACTGTCATTATTCTTTTCCTGGATGTATTATGATTATGATGTTTAGAAATTTAAGAAACACTTTATTGTCCAATACTTATTCAAGGATGATATTATAAAATGATTATGATTTTTTCATTACATTGATTATGATATGATAATATTATGAATGTGTTATGATATTGTGGAAATTTTTTTTATGGTTATCATTATATGAAGGACATTATAAGAATTATATATCCAAATATGAAAATTTGGTAATTATTTTTTATTATGATAAAACTATGGGAAACAAGTGAATGTTCTTAATCCATTATTTGAAACAAGTCGATGTGCTTGATCCATTATGGGAAACAAGTCTATGTGCTTGATCCCTTATGGGAAACAAGCTGATGTTATTAATCCATTATCAGAAATAGTTATTGGGTCCTGATCTCTTATGATTTTAGTTTCTTTATAGCTAACCATTATACGTGAAATAATATCTATACGTATGATGGTGCCACACATTTACAACTTACGTTGTGGTTCATGATGTATTATTGATATTTTCTCAGTATTCTGATTCATGTATTTCTAAATGATAATTATTTATACCTTGACTCATTTCTATGAACATTAATAGATAGGGAATGGAATTATTAATTTTTGGTCATTATACCTTACCCTTATTCTTATATAATTATTACATATGATCATTGATTGTTATCTCCCATGTTTTCCTTTACTGAGCATCTGATCTCAACCTTTATTATGTTTTATTTCCCCAGGTTAGTAAGAATTGTTTAAATTAAGGTATCTTGATGAAGTTTACAAAATGAGAAGATCTTTTTGGGAGATATTTAATATCTTTCGTGGAATAATAATATTGTGTATCTAGATTCCATGTATAATAAACAATTACGGTACTTGGGTGTGTGTAAGTGAATTTTAATGTATATCTATATAAAAATATAAAATATTTACGTATGGAAATATTATACATTTACATATATTACTTATCACATAAATCATCCAATTTTAGCTCAATTCAAGATCATTTTTATGGTATTCGTGGAATAAATTTATAAACTTATTTTGTGAAATGAAAATAGATCATGGTTTAGCTACAAAGAGAATAACGTTAAAATATAAAGAAATTGAATCTTCCCATCTACCAAGCTGGGATATTTCTAATAGGATGATATTACATATGTCACCTTTCAATAGAATTTTTTAATAAACATGGAATTTTTCAAAACTCTATAGGATTCACTAGATATAATTAGCTTATTTGGAATACTATTTATATACCATGAAAAAAATCAAAAGTTTTTTAGTAGATAATGGTAGCTCAGGAGCATCAGAATAATATGGGAACTTTTGCGATATTATTGTGGTGGTGGGGGGGGGGGGTATTTCATGTATAAAAAAGATGGTGGATTGGAATTCGTATTCAAAATTATTTTAAAATGGAGTAATCTAGGTGGTTAAGATTAAAAGGCATAATAATCAGAGTAAGGTCTGGCTAGAAATAGACTCTACCATTGTTAAGCATGCCATTAAGTTTTAACATTGATTCTCTTTGTTGGATATTAGTAGTATATTTGGATCACTACATGGACTACTATAAACAAATTGCGTTTAGGTAGTCATGCCCATATAGGTAGAAGAATAATCTATATTATATATTTAAAAAATTTTGTATAAGATTGAGAATTACAAGTTGATCTATTATATCACCTGATAAAACTATCCATGCTTTGTCCCTATATATTTGTAAAATATTATGTTATCTTTTTTATACAGATTTTAGGACATATTTATTGTCTATAAGGTGATACCAATTTATTATTATTATTATTAATATTATAGATAATAAAAATAATAATATTATTATTATCATTATAATGATGACTATGTTGATGAAAGTTGTTTACGTGGGTTAGAATAAGGGCATACATCCCATGCTTTTTCCATGATATTTTATGTCAATTATTAGGTTATAAAAAATACATGGGTTATTATTAAATTGTTGTTATTAATATTTTTATTAGTGTAATCATTATTATAATTATTATTATTATGTAGTCTAACCCATGACCTAATTATTATAGATTCAATCACGTCTCCCAATGAAATGTAATTTTATTATTATAGGTGGATTTTTTTGAGTTTTCTATCGCTGAAACAATAATAGTCACATTAGAATAATATAATTTATCCAAAAGAGATTAATTTTCTACTTTTATTCATAACACTACTTATCCAAAAAAATTTAATAAAAAAACTCAATTAAATATTATTTTAATTATATATTAAATAGTATATCAAAAATTAATCTCAATTCATACCCATTCCATAAATATCTAATGTGATGGTGATAATAAAAGATAAAGAAAATTCAATATTTCTGAGATCATATATTTCATAACACTAATTATTCTTTAAATTATTCTTTTATAATTATAAAAACAATAAAACATGAATAAATACAAAAAATATATGAAATAACTTGATTAATATTAGTATTTTCACCATTAGATATCAGTTTAATTATGGCCCAATGATGGGAAAGGCATGAGTGCGGTAGAAAGAATGAGTAATAGGTTTTATAAGATTTTATAAATGTTTTCACTTAATATACCATAGTAAAAGAGAATTTGATCAATATTTTTTATCAGTTGAAGGTTACCAAAAAATGAATGGTGAATAAAATCCCTTAATGGATTAAGGGATCCCATCAAATCCATTACAAATTTGATTATAAAATGGTTGTTTTTGACATATATTGAAGATTCATTAATAATTTTTGTAATAAATTTAATAATAATAATATTATTATTATTTATTCACATGTGTTAATCTATGTGGGTAAAAATGGGTGGGGTTTCTTGAACATCCCAGGTTCAACCACATGATTTCATGTAATTTCATGGGTATTAAAATATACTAGGATCGTCATTATCATAATTATGATCAACATAATCATGGACATCATGTAATAAAACAGATGGAATACTTGATATGGCTTATGTATTTTTTCCCCTATGTCCAATGTTTGATTCATGATGGTGGAATATTTCCCAATTTTACCTTCATAGAAAAATTTATAGATTTAGTACTACATTTTAATTAATGTAAAACTAAGTGATTTTTAAAAAAATTATTTAGGTTATGATATATCTATGATGAGAGGTATAAAGATTTAATAGAAAATCTTGATTCAATTTTCCTATTTAAAAAACATTAAACACTAAATATTGGGTTACTATCAAGGTGTACCTTATCCACGATCATCAAACATGATACTAGAAGTAAAATAAAAAATAAAAAAAAATGTATGTTTTTTTCAAGTGCATATATTTAACAACACAATATCCTCTTTTAATTATTCAATGGTTACAAGACTAAATATAAAACAAAAATTCATTAAATATATAAATTAGATGAATTGATTGTGGTTAACATTATCATAATTTCTAATTTGTTGTGATGTGGCTTGATGAGAGGAAACACAAGAATGTGGTAGAGGGTTTAACAAACAATTATAAAATGTTTCATTGTAAATAAAAATCTGATAGAGACTCAAATAAATAATTATGATTGGTTAATGATTTTCAAATATAGTATTGTTGATATCCAATCAAAATAGACCATGCGATCCTTCAAAATCCTTCCCAACATTTATCATAAAAGGTCAGGTCTCAACACATGATGAATTGTTATTCATTTTTATAGTATTAAAATTATTATTATTATTATTATTATTATATATCTTGTGTTTATATTGGTGTTTTTGGTGTCATTAGGTGTGTTTGGTTGATACTCAAGTTTTACAATATTCTAATGGCATGAAAAATTAGGATTGATCCATGAAGTGAGGTGTGAAAATGAATAGGAAAAAGGGTAATTTAATGGAAATATTTATGAAACCTATTATTTAATTATTAGGTATAAAATTTTCTATTCATTAGTAATATATTATTTTTTAAGATCATTTTTTACCTTTTTGGGGGTTTTTATATGTATATAGAAGGGTGCACAACCACATAGGTTCCCAGGTAGTGAATAATGATATCATAATATTTTCCAATTTGATAATGTCTATTTCACTGGTATGTGAACACCCATATAGTTAAACATATAGTGAACAATGAAAGTTGGGTGACTCTATATTTTATGAAAGGAAATTCTTGGGATCTCTACCGACATATAGTTATTATTCTACATTTTCAAAGCCAATATGTTTTAAATTTAAGACATGATTTTGGTCAAAAAATCTCTAATTTGTTCTTCACATATTGGGAAAGAATCATGAATTTTTCTATCAAATATCACATAGTATCCAGCCTTTAAACTTGGTAAAACTCTATGAGTGTGAAGTATTTATCCTTCTAGGTCCATTAAAACATCATATAATACTACAATATACTATATCAGTTCAATATTCATTATAGTTCAATAATACCTATGTTGATTGATGTTAGGGATTCTTTTTTCATCTTTTTTAGTTGGGATGGGGGAGAAAATATATTTTTTGTTTTTTAATCATCATCTATAAATTCATAATAAAATTTGGTGACAGAAAAACATTACCTGAAAATAGATTAATGATATATGTTCGATGGATTCATATATATACATTTATTCATAGAACAACAAGATTTTGTTTTTCTTATCTTTTATCTACAATTAATAACAATGTCTTAATTATAATATTTTATTATAATATTATTTATGAATTTTTATCTTCTATTATTTTTTGGTAAATTAAATGTTTTCTATATCAAAAGTGTTTGGTTTCATTTTCTTGGAAAATATGTACTTATAATGTTTGAGTAAATTTAACCATTAATTTTTCATCCAGTAAATGAATTATTTTTTTAAAAATAATTCTATAATAATTTTATATTATTTACCATAATGGTTTTACAATGGTTTTATAAGGATAACACCATGTTTGGTTTAATTTTATAAAATGTCTATTAAAACCCAACTTTTTTGTCTTTAATTTTCAACCAACCGAAATGAATTTGTTGGATTTATGATGTTGAAGTTTCTATTATCAATTAGTTCTACATGAAAAAATCTCTTATATATTTTAAAAATGATTTGATATTTATGGTTTTACTTGAATTTATTTGTATTTTCTTAGTTTCACATATAATAAAAACTAGATGTTATGAATCATGGAATTATTTTTGTATAATGGTTATTACAATGTTTTTAATTTTGTTACAAAAATAGAATACCATATAAAAGGGTGTTTAATGAAAATAATAATTTATCATTGCTTTTGTTATTTTTATAAATATAGGTAATTAATTGTATTTCTAAATTCCATTTATTTTTCATGATAATTTTTGGGTACAAATGTGGGAAATATATTGATGAGTATAACACTAATATATAGTTTCACTCTATCTAGTGGCCCTATGTTAGGACAATATTATGCTTATTGTATTTTCTTCTCTTCCATGTTAGGAATATAAAAAATGAGTTTTTATGAAGTTGAATTTCATTATGAATTCTAGTTTGACAAATTCTATTATTATGTTGTATTATATTATATATCGGGGTCATAAATGTTCCTATGATAGTTATTCATTAAGGTTGTTTAGATTTTATATTTATTGATATCTCATATATTATTTTTATTGGTTTCTTTTAATTTCTCTTTTATAATGTATGATATGTATATAAAATCACTAAAAATGTAATTTCAATTCATTATGGTTTCTCATTCCATTTTAATTTTTTTATTTATACAGATTGAGATTTCCCTTCGTTTTTGGAAATAAAAATCACTATCATTTCATATAGGTATACTCTTACATTTGAAAATTATTTATATATGAAATTGAACACCCTTAAAAATAAAATCTTCTATGAAATATATAATTTCCTTTATTTAACAAATTTAAATCATTATATACAGTTTTAATAAAGAATTGGTAGAATTATTCAAAACATATACTCATTATTGTTACAAATAGTTTTAAAATTATTGATCATAGACACATACATTAATTTCAAAAAAAATATTAATATATTTTGTATGAAAAATGGATTACAAAATTATTATTAATGAATTTTCTTATACATGGATGTTCCATGACTCGTTGATTTAATGTAAATGTATTTTTGTCAAAATCCTTAATTTATTTCATTCATTTTATGAGATATTCATTCCGTGATTATTTAGAAATCATTAAAAAGAACCTATTATATTTATGTTAATATATTTTGGAAAATTGATCATTATATATTTTTATTTTAAATTAGCATTACATTATATTTTTTAGAGGTTATGCTTCGAATATTTGGTAGGATCTTACTAAGAATTAGATCTCATTGCCATCATTTTTTTTTGAGGGTTTTAGTTATATCTTATTCTGATAAATGTGGAATTTTGTAATTTAATTTTATTTAATGTGACACATTGACTTGTTTTGGATATTATAGTGCAATTGGAGTTAGCATTCATGGATGTTTTATTTAGGATATATATTTTAGTTAAGACATAGGTTGTGTAACGTCTCATACCCGGATGCCACCCGAAATGGTATGCCAAGCCTGGTTGGACACATTGACTCAAGTGCATATCCCCATAAACCAGAGGCTAGTGACTAGTAGTGTGGGCCTAAATGAGTTAGTGGGGAGATTATGCCCTCATTACTAGAGTATCACAGTGGAATTCAAAGATTGAATAAATAGTGGAAGAAAAATAAATAGCAGACAACTGAAAGTAAGAGAAGACATGAATACAAATCAGTAACCATAATTGTCTCATATACAAAATGGCACAGATGGTACTAGTATCTAGAAATCATCCTGAAGAGTACATAGAAGTACAATACAATACAAGTATCACAAAAAGACTGAAGACCAAAAATGTATCCCTGCATCTCTAGCCTCTGCATAGTCCTATGCTCCCCAACTCTAAATGCATAGTCAATAACCTATAGTAGGGATCTTTCCCCTATCATAACTAGAAATCATATAATCTGTTTGGTTCCCTGAGAAGGCCCCAATAGGTTGTCAGATAAACATCCTAGTAGGAAACCACCTAGGTTTATAAAATTATAACACTAATATAAAAAAGTGTTGGTAAGTGTAAACAACCAATAAATTAAGTGTATATTCCCATGGAATAATTATACTATAGTAAGTAAATCCGAAAAACCCACAAGGCTACCTACAAATGAGATTCCTCTTCTAATAATGCTATTATATCCAAGTAAACAAGCAAGTCAAACGAACATTCTGTATAGCTGTCTATATCATGTAACTCACATCCACATTGTGTAAAGAAGTAATGTGTCCCATAGCCACATCATACAGTGACTATTAGAATCCCACGACCACACTGTATAATAAAGTGTAAACCGTAAGGGACATATCTAAGGTTTCTGCAAACCAAGGCATCCGTATAACAATTCTATACAATGGATGGTCAGATCCAAGGAGAATGTACATGGTATCTCATCGAGTCCCATGGGTATCACTAGTGGAAACTCAATTAGGCACTAGTTGGGGTCCTAATATCATAGAAATAGAAAGTGATAGGCGGCCCAAGCAAGCTGGATCCATGGGGTAGCTAGTCCCAAGGAATTAAATTGAATAAAGACACATGGGGAAGAGTCAACCCAAGGCATCCACTACTGCATTCCAAATCCATGGAGATGAGTCCAAGGAATCTTTCAAAACATTCCATCTAGCATTCATCCAATAAAATTAAATAATCATTCGAAGTGAGTATACCCACTCCCCTCAACTTGCGAAAGCAATGAGTATACCCACTAATGAAGACCACTTATCCAAACAAGCTTATGGGACTACCCTACCATATAAAACAATAACACGTTATTAGTTATTTTACATAGGTATACCCACCCATATTATCCATTAAACATGCCAAACTATTAAAATAGATAAGGTGTAACATGATATTCATTAGTCGAGGAAGTAGTACATCTTCTAAACAAGCTATTCGAGCTATAAAGGCATTAAAGAGAGTTGTATACCTCAGAAAGCACAAGAACACTCCCCTTAGGTAGTTTAAAGAGGCATAAATAGGTTAGAAACATAACGTGCAACCCTCGGGTGACCTAGAAATGAGAAATGAGTCCCTATGCACCTAAAAATAACTAATGGTCAACCTCAATGGGTTTTACTAATCATACAAAAAGAAACTCGCTAAAAATGAGGCCACATCTAAAATTACTACAGATGGAATATCAGCTGAATGCCTAAAAACACAAGAAAAGTCTAAATAATGAATAGACCACCTATCTTTCCTTGGTAGTAGACAACTCATCTAGAATCAATTTTGGATTCGTCCGGGTTTGAAAGAAATATATAGAATAGATTTAGAAAGGACAAAGAACATAATATTTGGGCATATGTGACTAAATACAAATATCATAAATGATTTAAAGAATAATTGAAAATGTCTAGAAAGGAATCGGGTACACACTATCACAGATCCGATGAGACAATCAATGATCAAAATGGATGTCGGATGAAGTCTAAGGCTGAAATCCTAGGTTATGTGCCAAAGGTAGAGATCCACGGAGGGATACTATGAGTTGAGGAACAAAAACAAATTAGTTTTAAAAAGGAAAAAATGTTTTTAATTTAAATAATTTGAAAAACAAACCCAGTAGTGTCACACGGTTTCCAAAACCATGTTGAAAATGCACGAACCTCAATTCCTATAATTGGAACTTTTTATGGTTACCCCACATGGTTTGAGTAACCGTGAAGTAATCATGGAAAACATTCTGTTAAAAACTTTCCCTTTTTATATGCCACACACGGTTAACCAAACCAGGCACAAACCATGCACAAAATGTGCGCAAACCGTGCGCCATGTCATTTTCATCCCAAAACATTGTTCCAAGCTCCAAACAGGCCCCAAACACCTCCAAAACACATGTGATCTATTTAATCATTTTAATAAGTCCATATCGAGTCATTTAAACTGAAAACAAAAAGTAACCTTAACTCATATGAAAATTTGGGTTCTTACAATCTTCCCCTTATTGCAATTTATACCTGAATTTCACTTTGAATGGAGGATGAGATGCGTTTGATAGAAAATCTAGCCATTGATCATGTAAGTAGGCCTCCCTCCCCTAAGTCTTGTCTTGTAAATGGTTGTGCTACAACAAAAACTATACTAGTGGAACATAACAGCCTCAGAGAAACTTCATGCTCCTATCAACCGTATAAATCAGATTCTCCTCAAAGGATGCATCAACCTACAACTCAACCTCCCCAAGATGAAAAACATGATACATTTTTGAGTGACATCAGCACAATTGAGATACATGGAAGATTTCATTTATAGCTCAGTTCATCTGAGGTAACTAAAAAATATAGGCTACTAACCTGAATCTCTCCAGAATTTCAAATGGACTGACATATCTCAGTGAAGGTTTACCCTGTCTTTTGATCCTCTTGTTTCCCAAACTCGCTGAAACAAATAATAAAACCCGATCCCAGACCTCAAACTCTAGAAGTCATCTGTAGCGATCGCCATATGATTTTTAGTGAAAATGTCTGTTATACATCTGCTTCTGAATCATCCAGACCTTTTTTGAGGTCTCATACATGAGAAGAGGTCCCAGTACGGCTACCTCACCATCCTCTAACCAACATTGGGGATAATTAAATGACATTCCATATAAAGCCACTTAAGGTGACATCCATATCTTCACTAGATAAATATTATTGTAGGAAACCTCAACCAGAGTAATGTGCCCCTCCCAAGATCCCCTAAAATACGAGATGCATGCTCAAAACATGTCTCCTAGAACCTGTATCATATTATCTGACAGGACATTAGTCTAAGGGTGGTATTCTATACTCATAAGTACTTGTGTAGCCAGCAGCCTCTGAAAACTCTACTAGAAAAGAGACGTAATGTGAGCATCTCTATCTAAAACTATAGTGTGCGGGACCCCATGTAGTTGTACCATCACTCGGATATAAAACATTCCAAGATCCTTAAGACTAGAGGCATCCTTGACCATCAAGAAATGAGTGACCTACTTAAGAATATAAACAATATCCCACACAACATTGTTACCTCGAGATGATCTCAGAAAACCAGTCATGAAATACATCTTGACATCATCCCATTTCTAATCTGGGATAAGTAACTGCTGTAAAATCCAATCTTGTCACTGATGTTCTTTAATCACCTACTGGTAGGTAGAGAAACTAGTAACAAAAAAACAACTTCACACTTTATTCCTAGGCACTTGTACTTTCATTGAATGTCACGGTACATCATGGAGAATCTATGGTGAACTGCCCAACAGAAGTATAAAACTCTGGCATCAGCTCCTCGCGTATATCCATTAGAACCCAAACATGTCCATGGATACATAGAATCTCATTATTGTCTATTGTCTAACCAGGAGGAGGATCCTCACCTACCACACCTTCCCCAAGAACTTGGATTTTTTGAATTTGATAGCTGCATCATCCTAATTCAATATAGTAGTGTAGAGGTTATATCTAAAGATGAAATAAAATTATTCCCTTACCTATCGTGCACCTACAAACGCATCTCAAGAAATAATTCCATATGCTTCTAGTTCCAAATGGCATGCTTCACTGCCTATATCTTAGTCCTCCTACTCAGGGCATCAGCCACTACATTTACCTTACCTGACATGCAGGGAAGATCGATGTCAACAGAATATACGTAATCCATCCACCTTCATTACCTAAAATTCAGATCACACAACATAAAGATATACTTGAGGCTTTTTTGGTCTATGTACACCAAAAAACACTATCCATGTAAATGGTTCCCCAGCAACACAACACATTAACAACTGGTGATGAATCTAGACCATGCATAGAGTAATTCTTTTTGTGAGACCTCAACTGTCGAGATCCATACACCACGACTCAATCTCCCTACATTTTTGATACCCCATTCCAATACCTGAAGCATCATAGTACACCGTGTAGGTCTTACCTTTCTCTACCAGTATCAGTAATGGTGCTAATTTCAACCATATTTTCATCTCCTGAATGGTTGTCTCATGAAATTATAACCACACTAACTTCACCCCATTCTTAGTCAAGCCTGTCAACGATAATTCTAAGAAAGATAAGACCAGTATAAAATACCTATAGTAGCCAGCTGGCCCCAAGAAACTCTGTATGTCAAAAAGGTTATGGAGCTGTTCCCAGGAAACTATAGCTCTCACCTACTCTAGGTCCACTGACACTCATTTCTCCGAGATGATGTGACCTAGGAAGTGAATCAGATCCATCCAAAAGTGGCAATTTGTGAGCTTAGAATATAACTAATGCTCCCTCAATGTATTCAAAATGATATCAATATAGTGTAATGGTCTTGTAAATTGGGATAATACGCCATGATATCATCCATAGAAACCACCAAAAAATAATCCAAGTAAGGATAGAACAATCGGTTCATCTACTCCATGAAATCCTCTAGTGTGATCGAGAGACTGAATGACATAACCAAATACTCATATATCCTATACCTGCTATGGAAGGTTGTACTAGGTGTTTCTGCTGGTTGAACAAGCACCTGGTGATATCCTGACCTCAATTGTATCTTCAAGAAAACTCGACCTATTTGAAGCTGATCAAACAGGTCATCGATCCATGAAAAAGGATATTGGTTTTTAATATTCAGTTGGTTCATTTTTTTGACATTCTATGAATAGCCTAAGTGTTTTTTCTGACTTTCTCACAAAAGTACTGGTGAACCCCACAAGGAATTACTGGGTCTGATAAACCCTTTTGCATAAAAATTTTCTAGATTCCTCTTGAGCTCTTGAAACTCCTTCATAACCATACTATAACGAGGAATGTATATCGACACAACTCCTAGCACTAGCTCAACGGAGAACACCACCTATCTCTTAGGAGGTAAACCCAAAAATTCATCTGGAAAGACATCTCTAAAGCACTCAACCACTAGTGGAATGTTTGTATAACTCACTCCATGAACATCCAAAAACAAACTAGCAATCTGGGATGTCATCCCACTCATCCCATATTGCTATGGTTCATCTCTTCTCATATTAACATCCCATTAACCCTTTTGAATAAACACCACACCCACAGGTGATGTGAAGGACACCCTCCAACGATATTATTCAATGTATAATTGATAATCCATAATCCGGTCCATTATGAGAAGGACATCAAACCCCATCACATTGAGTACATACATATTAAAGATAATGTTAAACCCTCCTACTTCAAGGGGACACTCCCTACCCTAAAAAACATCACCCATTCTAAATCCCAACAATTTAGTTTTCCGAAAAAATCCCTCATAGAAAACCAGAATCCCATGTCTTTTTACCCCTTGTGTAGAGATGAAGCTATGCGAGACAACTGTATTGAAAAGAGTAGATACAATAATAGAAGCTACTGAGATTTTACCTCTCACTATAAATGTTCTAAGATCCTCCTCATATTGGGTGTGTTGCACAATATATGTCTGGCCTACACTGTGGTCCTTTGACCCCTCCGGAGTACCCTTAGTTGATCCACCCTACTATCTCTAAAAACCTGGTGTCTTGCTACCATGGCCACAACCACCATGGCCCTAGACTGATCGTCCTGCACTGCTCCAGCTCCCAACCTGATGTGGAGGTGAAAAACCAATTGCTGATCGCGATGTTGGAGATGAACCCCTACCACTCATAGTGAGAGGGAAGGTCCTACAAAACCGTTTCATGGGGCCCATCTTGTCACAAGCTCGAAACTAGACTTGGTCGCGACAACATTGTTTTTTCTGGTGAAATTTTCTACCATAAAAATAGAAATAAACCATATAGCCCACACCCACAAATTAACTAGCACTCGCCTCTTAGAAATCCTTAGAATGACACTTCCTTCCTGAATATGTCGATACAATGGGATGAAAATACACACTCCCTTATTCTGTACCCCTGGCTACCCACGGGTTCCACTCTATAATCAATGCATGATTCACAATCTCAGTGATAGAGGGGAGCCTAAACATGTTGACCTAATATTTTATATCTAATTTGAGACCTTCCATGAAGCACCTCTCCTTCGAGAAATCATCATTAGTATACATTAGTGAAAAACTCTACAGCTCTATAAAGTGTGATCAGTATTCCATAACCATCATCATGCCCTGCTCAAGATGCATAAAATCATTATTTCGCTTAGCTTGTAGAGTCGCAGGGTAAAAGTAGTCATAGAAGTGGGTTTGGAATTCATCTGAACCCATATTCTACAGCCCATAGACCTCGTTCAAAACATCACACCATCACTTTAATGCTCCATGTAGAATGTAAGTCATGAGCTTCACACTATGCTCTAGAGGAATCTTCTGATTTTCAAATATCACTAACATGGTTTCTAACAATACATCTACAGCATGTGGTCCTCCATCCTTTAAAACTATAGGAGGATCTGCTGCTGGAACACCCATGTCAACTCAACCATAGTCAAGGATGGATTCAGTGATAACTGTACCATCTTCACATATCGGAAAAAAACATCATGGAATAGTTCCTCAACACCTATGTCCAAAACAACCTCAGGTGACATAGCTGGAACTATAGGAGGATCAACTATTAGCCCATGGACCACCGTCTCTAATGTATGGTAATCAACTCCATCACGCCCTACTAGAGGAGGTCGTTATGGTATCATGTCTCTACAATTCTAAACACACACGTTAGGAAATAATAACATCAAACACAAACCTCAACACATAGTAAATGTCAAAACCCTCCTAGAAACCACGTCTACCCCAAAGCCTACTTCTAAAACCAAGACTATATAAGGAAAATCATCCGACCACTAGAAATAATGCCTCATACCCACTCAAAATCTGGGTCTTGGTAAAGTCCCTATTTTTTATTCATGTTTCCATTTCCATTTCACATTTAGTTATTCAAGAAATTCCACAAGGGTTTTCCAATTTTTGAATCCACCAGGGACCATAATACATCGTGGACCCAAAACATGAATCCAATTCAAACAATACATATCAAGTATATTTAAAATTACATTCCATCGGTGAATAATTTCACAATTAATAAGGTCCAATACTCCTTATGGATTGAAATATGACATCAAAAATTTATACACTATACCCAATTAACACAAAAGTAGGAACAATAATCACAACAACTATCAAAAAACATGAAATATCTAATGCATCCTAGATGTCTTGGCATAATTCCTGACATGTGATTATAACAGGTGTCTATATGATGCATGATATTTCACACCCTCATCTCATCATGTTGAAACTAAAATATAACCCAAAATTTCATCAATAGTAATTGAAAAAATCAAGTGTGCCACCTAACGGTGAAATTGAATCAACTATAATAGTAAAAATCCAGAAAATCAGAATTCAATTTGAGGCAATTTATTTTTTCCCTATATATGGGATAGCTACTCCCAAGCACAATTTATTAGAAAAATCTATTCCATTACTATCCCTATATAATTCTATTGAACAGTATGTCTAACAATACAAAAAACTTCTCTAATAGAACTTTGTAGCTTCCCAGACTCAGATGCCTCCTAGAACGGTGCCCCAAGTCCGGTTGGCCACATGGCCTCAATCGCCTCTCCCTAAACACCAGAGGCAGTTGACTAGCAGTTAGGTCCTTGGTGAGTTTATGGGGAGACTATTCCCTCATTACTAGAGTATCTTAGCAGAAATTAAACATACCTTAAATAACGGAAGATAATTAAATAGTAGTCCAATGAAATTAAGACAAAGCAGGAATACATATCAATAACCAGAAGGGTATCATAAACAAAATGATGCAGATGGTACAATTTTCTAAAATGAAACAATAAATGTACATGGAAATACAATACAATACAATTTTCCCAGGAATAAAAAAAGACCAAAAAGGTATCCTAGCCTCACAAGACTTAACTTGGTCCTATGCTCCCTTGATCCAAAGCCATAATCAACAACATGTACTAGGAATCATTCCCCTATCATCACCTATAATCATATAATTTATTTGGTTCCCCATGGAGGCCTAAACAGTGTGTGAGATAAACATCACTATAGGAAACCACCCATATCTATACAATTCTAACAGCAATATGAAAAAGTGATAGAAAGTGTAAACAACAAATAATGATAGTGAATATTCACATTAAAAAAGTCTACTACAGCATGTAAAACCAAAAAGCCCTCAAGCCTACCTTTAAAAGAGAATTATCTCCTAAAAAGACAACTATTACCATGTAAACAAGCTAGTCATATGACGATGTTGTACATCCATCTATATACTATAACCTAAAACTACACTGTATAGAGAAGTCAAGTGTCCCATAACCATGCTGTACAATGAAGAGTAGAATCTCAAAACGACATTTTATAGTGAAGTGTAGACCGAAAAGGACGAATCCAATGTCTTAGTAGACAAAGGCATCCATATAACAATTCTAGACCACAAAGGGCCAAATCCAAGGAGCATGCCCAAGGCATCCCATTGAGTCCCATGGGAATCCCTAGTGGAAACTCAGTTTGGCACTAGTTGTGGCCCTAGGAGCATGGAAATAGAATGTTCTACGTGAGCCCAAGAAAGCCAGATCCATTGGGTAGCAAGTCCCTTGGCATCCCACAGAATCAACCCAAGGCATCCACTACTGTATTCCAGATCCATGTATAGCAATACAAGGCATCTCCCAAACCATTCCATGAAAAAAGCATGAATTCAAATTTAACATTCATTCCAAGTTAGTATACCCACTCATCTTAACCTGCACAATCCATGAGTATAACCACTCATGTAGACCAATTATCAAAACAAACATATGGGCCTACCCTCCCATAGAAACCATTAAAATTCCATTAGTCAATTTACATAGTTATACCAACCCATATTATCCATTTAGCAGGCCAAACTATTAAAATTGACCAGGCATAAACAGGTATTCATTAGTCAAGGATGCAGTAGATCTCCTAAACAATCTATTCAAGCTATCAAGGCATTAAAGGGATTCTTATACCTAGGAAATCACAAGAACACAACCCTTGAGTGCTTTTAATAGGAATAGACTAAAACCATATGGAGTTCCCCTTAGGTGAACTTGAAGTGAGAAATGGGTTCCAAAACACCTAAAAAAACCTATTATCAACTTCACTAGGTCCAAATAAGCCTACACCAAGCAGCTCACTCAAAAATTATGCCGAAATGGAATGTCCAATGGAAGGAATATTGACTGAATTCCTGAAATTAACAAGAAAATATGAATGAATGTATAGACCACATACCTTGCCTTGGTAGTAGAAAGATCATCTAGTATCATGTCCTGGTTTGTCCTTGATTGGACGAAATCTTATGAATAGATGAGGAATAGAATATTAGTGCATATGTGCCTAAATCCAAACAATGCAAACTATTTCCAGAAGAATAAAAAATGGCTAAAAATGAATCAAATACTTACCATTACAGATCCAATGAGACAATCAACAATTGGAATAGAGGTCAGATGGAGTCTCAGGCTCAAAGCCTAGGTTAAGTGCCAAAGGGAGAGCTCCAAGAAGGGCTACTGTGTGTATAGGGTGAAAATCCAATTATGTTTAAAAAAGGAAAAATGTATTTAATTTAAAAATAAAAAAACACAAATAGGTCCCCCGATTTACCCACACATTCACCCAAACTGTGAAATGACTGTGCTCACATCCTTTCCTAGATGGGGAACTTTACACGGTTACCCCACACAGTTTGACTAAGCATGTGGTAACCATGGGAAAACATTATTCTAAAAACATTCACATTTTATATGTCTCGCACGGTTAGCCAAATCCTATGGAAACTGTGTGCAAAACCTGAAATAAGTAATTTTTAGCCAAAAACATTGTTCCGGGCTACAAACAAGCCCCATACACCTCCAAAACACTCATGATCAAGTTGATGATTCACATAAGGCCATAATAAGTCATTTATACTGAAAAGAAAAATATCATTACCTCGCACGAAAACCCAGGTTCTTATAGGTTGTGTTTAATGGATCTATACATTTCTACTTTCCTCTATAATGGGTTTTCATACAAGGATTCATTTAGAATTATATAAAAAAATTATGATTTTATTTTATTTTATATAGTTTAGATATGTTTATTATTTTTGAATGATGAAATATTCAGTTGTATAGTTTTTTATATAGATTTTTTATTTTTTTCGTCAATTGTAAACATATTATATCATAAAGATGAATAATCCAACATATTAGAAGTTCATATGGGATTTGGTAGTTTAAATCATTATTAAAGATTAAATTTTAATTGGTGTAATTGTTTCCAATGAGTTAAATTGATGTCATCGACACCTGATTCTATCTCATGGGAATCATGAATTCACTTTAGAACTTAAAGAGACTAATATAGGTGATACAAAAGTTTTAGCTAGGTTGGTTAGTTAAAATATACTTGAAACATTTAACACTAAAAAACATAATCTAAAGTTGTATCCAATCTTCAAACATCAAATGAGAAATTGAAAATAAATAAAAAAATGTTAATGAATTAGGGATTTTAATTGTATATATTTCATACCACTTATTCGGTAATTAATTATTATTGGACAAAAATAACAACTATTAAAACAATAATAAAATCACATAATAGAATAAATGAATTAAAAAAATGTCTATATTCCCATCATTTGTTATTTTCTAAAATATAGAATGGCTAGAGGAAAGGAATAAAATTAAGGTGTTCAGAGGAACGATCAGGGTTCAGAAGGTTATTATAAATGTGTGTATTGGATAAAACTTATGAATATAGACTAATATAAATATCTTTGATAAAGAATAATTCATTATAGATTAAATGGTTGATAATAGGTCTAAATAGTCTAAGGAACCATTGATATCTAGCACAAATTTAACGATAAGATGGCTGGGATCGATAAATGTGAGATTCTTCTTCTTCTAATTATTATTATTTTCAATGTGTCCAAGGATAGATAGATGTTGACAAGGTAGTGGTATCATAATTAGATGAATCCAATGAAAATATGGATTCCTAAAACTACTTACATTAATTTCATCAGTGAATAAGATAAAAATTATGATTTTAAATTATGTGAGAGACCCTGGAATAATAAAATGAATAAACATTCATTAATCAAAAATTGATAAAACTCTGTCTAAAATTAACAATCATAATGATAGATATATATGATAAACCCAAAAAGATTTAATATATTACTAAAAATAAACCAAATGATCGATCAAACCGAGATTTGGAAATAATTTTGTTTTTATAATAGTCTATATAGAAATTAAATTCATCAAATGAGATAAAAATCATATATTATTTCACCATATGAGGAAATTGGAAATTTTGGAGAGACTGAGGGACTATGTTACAAATTTGGAGGGGATAATGTGGATTTTCATGTAACTATTAAGAATCGAGGGATGGAGTGTTTTACATGATTCAACTGCATCAGTACCCTGTCTAGGTTGATTGAGAGGTCAAGTGTAAATTTTAAAATCTAATACATTCATACATGAAATCTAATTATTGAACATTGTTATAAAAAAGTCAATAATTTGACACTAATATTTTAAAAAGTGATATTTGGAACAATAGTCCTGAAAACACATTCCTTTGGTAAAAATTTATGTAGATGAACTGATATTTTTAAATTCCTATGTAATATTAAATTAAAATATACACTATATATATATATATATTATGTGATCATAGGTCATTACAAATCGTTATTATTAACCCATAAATAAATATTGATATAATATTTCATGTTAAAAAATTTATTATGTATAAGCTAAGAAAATAAACTTTATAGAGACACTCGACACACTCGAAACACACTCTTCAAAAATATAATTAACTTAATAGAAAATTCATTCATAATATATGTATATTTATATATTTTTAAAAAATATTATTAATATAATTGAATAGAATAATTTTTAACATATTTATATAAAATCGTTACAAATACATATACAAGGTTTTTAAAACCTGTAAAATTTTAAAAAATTCATTAAATTATAATTTCAATGAAAATGTTAGTAATGATATTTAAAAATTTATAATAAATCCCCCCTATATTTTAGAAAAAATATCCATAAATTCTAAAAAATAAAATTTTCACTTAAATTACATTGCTGAAATGTAATTATTATAGAAATTTTTAGCAATAAAAAATTAACAATTATATCATATTATGTGAATAAATTATTCTTAAAAAAATCATTTAGAAATCCAATAATAAATAAATATATTATTTAATATCACAAATATTTCATTACTAATTTATTTCATAAATGCCTCAACTAAAAACAAACCACATATCAATCCAAAATAGTAAACAATAAATAAAAAATCTATAATATTGATAATATATGTCAAAAAATGAATCAAATAAAACACACAAACACATACAAACTCACACAAATTGAAAAATATTCAAAAAAGGTGATAGATAAAAAAAACAGATATAACTAACTAACGAAATGTTCTAGGAAGTCATACAGAAAATCATAATGTATAAGAAAAAGAAATGCTAAATATTTTTATTGATACCTGTAAAAAAAAAGAAGAAAAACGAAAAACATATATTCAAAATAATAATTCTAAAATATAATTCAAAATACACAAGAGTAATACATCACTAATCTGTTTTGTAATAAAATGTTTATTATAAAAATATGTTTATTAATAATAAAAATAACACGTTAAAATTTAACCATAAATAAATAGCTCAAGATGTTTAATTAGTAGAAAAAATATCCTAAAAATTAATTGAACATAAAAACATAAGGATCCCATCATAATAATAAAATGGGACTTGAAACAAAAATATAATAAATTCACATATGTAAACCACAAATTGGAAATAATTTTTCATCAACTTCATCATAACCACTAACATCCTCACTAATGGAAGAGTTAACAACCTTCAAATAATCAACCAACCTCATCTTCCATTCATCCATTGTATTTTTTATTTGGTTAGACATAAAAAAATATAACCAAATATTTACCATTTTTAGAAATGTTTATATAGTTAAAAACATAATTATTCAAAAAAATATCTCAATATGTAGGGAACATTACTTAAATATTACATATTCGATTGAAATTGACCTAGAAATCCATTTATCACATCCCCAACGATTATTTAGTTTTTTAGTTTTAGAGATCTACATCATATCTATTATATAAAAATGACATGCATATTCTAGGTGGAGACCTATTATCAATATCCATTTTGACACAATATTATCCTTTTAAAATAAAACATGATTTTTTTCGTAGAAAATATTCATTCGTTAAAACATGACTTCTTCCTTTTTCTAATCCATCCTTAAAATCAATGAATTTTTTTTCAAAATGTGCGAGGAGCATAAAAATATTACTAAGGTACATAAAAACAATGAAAACCCATTAGTCCAATGAAAAATATGAAAAAATATGAGTGCTTTAGATTTATTTAATCTTTGAGAAAAATAAATAATATACTTTCCTATGAAAAAACACATTTTTCTCAAATTAAATAACTAAAACCAAATTTATGATAAATATAATTCTTTTTGAATATATAGATCATCACATTCAAAAATTGTTTTAAACCACTGTTAGAAAAAACATGATCCCAATTTAATCTATAAGATAAACCTTATGGTAAATCCCTTTATATTTTCTTTTAGGACATGGAACATCAACTAATGAATTGGATATCTATCTAGAACCACACACTGTATAATCTATATAAAGATCACTTTGAACTGTAAGGGAATTCCCATTATACAAGATATATGAGGGTCACCTCATGTCATTTGGGAACACCCATCATATAAGTTATATCGGGAAATATCATGGATAAAATGTATTATTCTTGCATGTTTTCATAACAAAACATTTTAAAAGTTATTTTAAACTTATATGTTAATATATTTATGGTATCAGCATACCCTTTTCCATTATGAAACCCATTTTCCAAACCCAAACCCCATTTATTTTAAAAAGGATATTTAAATAATATAATTATTTGAAAAATGGGTTTTCATTGAATAAATAATGAAATATTTTAAATGAATATTTACATTGAATAATGTTCATGGTGACAAGAAATGTCACTATTTTCATATACATTAAAATAAAATAATCCTTTTGATGTTTCTAAAGAAATTAAAACATTCTATAAAAAGGATTCTTATTTGGAAAAATATGAATAGAAGAAAAATAAATCAAATTATAAAATCTCATATCCCTATAATTTCTTTAATAAAATCATTATAAAAAATAGAGACATGGAAGAAAAAGTGGGTTTGAGAGATGTTATTAAAATAATATATTTTTATATAAAAACAAGAAGTCTCTTACATCAATGAAAATAATTAATTCATGATCCCCATTAAATAATAACATTTAAAAAATAGTAAATATCATGATAATACATTAATTAATTATTTAACATGTCAATGGGGCTATATATACACCTCATAAAATATATAGCTATATAACATCAAAATATACCTCACGGAAAGTAAATCGAGATGAAGTCCCTTTCTCTAAGTTCAATTCATAATGTACATTATTTTTTATCATGAATAATAATATTTATCTATTTATTCACATTAATAGGAACATGATTCATATATGTTTTTCATTTAATTTTATCTCTTACCATGCTACACACAATTAGTTAATCATTTTACTTCACATCACATGTTTCAATGGTATTCAACTTATGTATAAAAAAATACATTTGTAGGTTGAAAATGGAAAAAGAGTTAATTAAATAAAAATATTAAGAATAGTAAAAATGAAATATTTGTTATTTTTAAACATAAATTATACTTTTAAAACCAATCATGATATATTTTTATGAAAAATAAACTATGATATAATCATGGAGAGGGTATGTCGTATGTACAAATCAGTAAGGACTCCATTTTTCTATGATCATTATGAAAATAAGAAGTAACATTTTATAATTATAGAATTATCATCATATCATAAATAACATATTATTTTAATTATAAAACTATATATATCAACCATGTTATTTATTGATGAAAGACTGTCACATCATATCAGGGAAGCGGTAGAACACACAAACAAATAAACAATGTTATAATTTTTCAATGTAAGAAAGAAAATGATATATTATTTTTTAAGAATGATAAATATTTAAATAATATAATAAATATATACTTGATATCACCTATATATATTACATTAATCATTATTACCTTCCATGTAAAATGTTAGTGAAAGAAGAATTGCATCACGTCTCGAGGAGGAAGTCTATCGTACACACAAGCGATGTTATATTATCCACCACAGATAAAAATGTAAGATGGTATATATGATAATATATATATATATGTATAAAGATGAAAAAAATTTCATATATTTAATTTAAATTAATCATTATATCAATAATTTAAAGGAAATTATGGAAAAAAAGTCATTCATTTGTGAGGCTGTAATCACACATACACATGAATGATGATTCCCTATATATTTTCAAAGAAGTGCATATGGATTTAGGTTCTTTCATTAACATGATAACATCTATATATATGGTATATAATAACTTTTTCTATAATAGTAATCTTATAATATTTTGAGGTGGTTTAATAATAAATAAAATAAATAATCTTGGTTACCCATAATACCTCTTTTCAGATAACCTCCTTAGGTAAGCACCAAAAGAATTCTAATGATTGATTTAAGATTAAAATAGGGGATATAAGTAATGATAAGGGAATTATGGAATTTATTTTTTTATTTATTTTCTATGATAAAGTTATTTTATGGTGTGAAAAAATAGAGGGCAGTAGATGACCTTTTATAAGTGAGGTGAGTGGAATCCTTGTAATTTTTAAAAATAGAAAGTTTTTCCCACGTTTTCCATAAGAACATGTTTTTATAGTAGACCATTATAAATAAATATTCATTAAATTGTCGAAATATGGATATAAAAAATATTTTAGACTTATCTTTGGGTTATTTTAATGATTTAATTTTTTGTTTAACCACTTTCTAAATCCATTTGGACCTTAACCTTGGTAATTTATGTTTTTCTATTTTTACTATTAAGTTTGGTAAACAATTATGATTTTTTTTAAGAAAATATAAAGTATAATTATTCAAAATATTAAATTAATTTAAAAAAATTAATATCACAAATGTGGGAGAACTTAAATTAAAATTAAACCATTAATCCTGATGAAAAAAGTGAATTTAAAAAGTGACTTTTTCATGAAAAATTTGATTTTATATTGATAATTTTACTATTAATAGTCATTTTATGAATTAAAATTAATTTTCTATTTATATTTTATCTATAAATTATATTAATTAAAAATATAAATAATTTACCCTATGTTAGATTCAAAATTATAAATTTAAGAAATATATATATTTTCTAAAATTAATATAAAAATATTTAATAATTATAATTATAAAAAACCATTTAAAAAATAATTAAATTAAAACTATTTCCTTTCTATTTTTGAATTACCCAATAATTTTATAATTAATATAACTATCTAGTTCATATTAATATACATTAAAATGATTTATTCTATCATTAACTGGGTTATTAATTCCCTCCCTTTTAAAATTTATTCACTTCATTTTAATTCACTTAAGAATCAAATGGGGGTCTTTTTTACTAATATCCTTTTCATATTGACATGTTGCCTCTTAAACCATACAATTTTTTAATAATACCCTAACCTGATTAATCACCTTATTCCAAAACTCATACTCATAAATGTCTATAATTTGAACATGTTGGTCCATATAGGAAAGATTCATTTCTAATATAACTATTTCATGGATGAAAACCTGAGAAGAATCTATCACATATTTAATTAACATTGAAACATGAAACACATTGTGTACAAAAGGAAAACTCATATATGAGTCAAACGGTATGAAACTAATCCAACATTAACTTGGATTTCATATCCTTCAATGAACCATGGTCTTAACATTCCATTTTTACTAAAATACATAACAATTTTTCCTGAATATACTTTAATAAAGACATGATCACCTACCTAAAAATAAATATCCTTCCTCCAGTTATCCACATATCCTTTTCAACATCTCGAAGATGGCATTATATGCTACTGAACGAAGTACACCTTCTTAGTCATTTCCACTACCAAATATAGTAGAATAATCTTCTTTTCTTCTATATAATCCCAAAAAGATGATGTTTCACACCAATTTCTACCTAATTCCCCAAATGGTTCTATATTTATGATGTAATGAATTGTGTTGTTACATGAGAAATCAACCATATAATGTTTTACCTAAAATTATCTAGTAATCTGTTGAGAAGGATAAAATCATTACATCCATATTCTGATTTTTCTCAATCTCACTAACAATAAAATTATATATTAAATGTTTTATTGAAATTTAATTTAGTAACCCAATATTTATTGAGTCATAAAAATTATGATGTGAACCTAGGATCATGGTCTCATATAATATAGAGGGAAAATCTGTGTAACCTAACTACATCCATTAAACACAGTTGAGATATCTGATATAAATAAAGTAGATCTCTAATGGGAAGAAAATGTGTTAATTAAGTAAATTTTTCAACAATAACCTAAATAGTATTGTTAACTCACGATTCCATGTAAATTCTTCAATAAAATCGCTTGATATATTTTTTAAATTCCGCTTCTACATAAGAAATTGTAAAATTATTATAATAAGTAATTTTTTTCTTCTTTAACCTATTGTAAGATAAAATATATCAAGGTAAAGTAAATTATATTTTTTTATTACATCCCACCAATAAAAATTATGAAGGTATCTATACATCATTGTTCTAAAAGTATGAATACGAAAATTGGAACTATTAGATTCACTAAAAAATTCACTCTTCAAATGGGATTCACATGACACATAAAATATTTTTCCCAATCTAATAACACCTTATTACTCAATATAAAACTTAAGAAACTTACCCTTTATAATATATTATACCTTTTACAAAAAATAATGAACTTCCATTTGATATTTATAAATTCATATTGAAAGAGTCGTTTTAACTAAAACATGAAAAAACAGATATCCCTGCATCCACAACATCCATGAGAAATGTAATTGAATCATTAACCAAAGGGTCATGTTCCAAAAATAACATCATAAATATAACGTTATTTTTGTCACTAAATTCATCAACCAATTTTATTCCTTTCCCTACATTTTAATGACTCACGATATCTTAATTCATGATTAGTTAGATTATTATTTTCTTTCTCGTGTCGAGATCTTTCTTAGTGAATATATACTTTAAAATTTTAAGATCAATATATATTTTGAACTTTACTCTCTATAAATGATTCTTCCTAATTTGTAAATTTAAAACTAGAATAGTAAATTATCGATAAATTTTAGGGTAATTTTAGTCATGTGGTTTCAACTGGTTTAAAGAATAATTATTACCTAATCATTATATATCAAAACACAATTAATTCCCTTCAATTATGAATCATTATTGATGAAGTGTTCTTAATTTTTGGATACCGGGTCCAAAACATGATCATTTAACAATATAACTTTTATCTCAGGAAAACAATAATTACATTCTTTTTTATAGATTAATTTAACTTCTTTTTCAGTTATCTTATCAAATGGGCTAGAATACCAAGAACAATTTTTAATAAACTTCCAGTAGTAACTTAGAAAATAAGAAACCTATGAATATTTATAAAATTTCATAGACATGGATAGTATTTAAAAAATTCTTTACCAAGGAAAACCATTATACCATTTTTAGAGAAAATATATCCAATGAAAGAATTTTTTTGTGACTATAATTTAATGTTACTACATTTTAAATAAATTTTATTTTATTTTAAGATGTGTAAAAAAACCTATAGATGTCTTTCATGTTCCTCCGGACTTTTATATTGTTAAAAAGATATCATGTATAAAAAAATCCACAAATTATATCCATTAACACTTGGAAAATAATATTTAAATGTTCTATTAATATATATAGTGCATTAGAAAACCCAATGGACATAACAAAAAGTTCATAATTCCTATATATTGTCCAAAACATTATTTTTCCTAATTTCATCCTCATTTACATTCAGCTAATGTTACACGATCATTATATTAACCTTCAAAAAATATTAATCCCCTAGGATATATGAAAGCGTATCCTCTTTATGAGGAAAATGATATTTTTCTCAACAGTGATGTTCTTCAAGGCTATAAAATCAATGAAAATTATCTTTTTGTGGACATTATTTTGTACAAACAAAATAGAAGAATCCCATAGTGAATTTCTAAGTCAAATTGAAACCTCTATATAATAATTTATGCAATTAATTTTTCGATATGAAAATTTATAATTTATTTATTAAATAAGTGGGTTCAGAAATATTCCTAGAATCAGGTAATAATTCAATAGTAAACTCGTCCTAATGATGTTGAATAACTCTTTTAAAACCATCATGGAATACATCTATCTATTCATTCACTATTGACACATATAAAATTTGAATATTTTCTATCTTTTCAACAATATCAGAAAGGAAAATTTGATTTGATTCTATAATAATTTTCTATTCTTCTTGGTGTGTTAACAATTCAACAAATACTTGATTTTATCACCCCAATATTTTTATGAAAATGTTTTATTTAAATATTTTTTTTCTTTAATTGTTTGTGTTTTACACAACAATGAGTTTAAAAAAATGCATAATATTATTACTTTCCCATTAATGTATAACTATTTTATAGGAAGCATTGAATAGAAAATAAGAAATTGTGAAAAATATTTTTTGAATAAATTATAAAATGAAATCATTAATTATCAAATGATTAGAATATATGACAAAACGAATATTTTAAAAAACTTGTGACTTTTTTAAAGAAATATTTATTTATGCATGAAATAAATTTTATTTTAATAAATTAAATATATATTTGTAAATTGTTTTAATGAAATTTATATATTACTTCATCAAAAATTTTAAACATTTGAAAAATATTTTTTTTATGCTTAGGAATGTATATATAATAGTGTTAATCTTAAAAATTTATTTTTTCTAAAGATAACATTATTTTCACATTTGTATCAAATAAATTAAAATTAAATTCTTATATTTATAGATATCTAAATAGATAAAATAAAATAAATATTCATAATCATATGGAAAAAAATTATGTAATTAGACCATTTTATTTTTATATAAATATAAACAGTAAATGGGGTAACAATTATTACCTTGCTTATGGGTAAATGATCTAATATGGAATAAAAATAAGTGATAAGGCCTTACATGGTCATCCTATTTAATATTTGACAGAGTTAATTTGAACATTAACATGTATGGTTTTAATTTGAGTGGTTTAATGGGATATATTAAATTGAAATGACTTATAAATTATCTAAATCAATGAAAGTGAAAAAATGTCATTTTATTTGTGTTAAATATCTATTGTGTGTTTAAATGGGGAATGAAGTGTTTTACGATTTAATAAAAGTACCCATATTGAACCTAATAAAAATATTTGTTGATATAAATTTAGTTATGACTTATGAGGACACATGGATATGATTTTGACCATTATAGTATTTTATTTAATGAAAATTAATAAATGTCTCATTCATATTTTATATAATTATAACATTTAAAATATTGAATTTTCTATAATATACATTAGGATATAAATAAAATTTTGAAATATAAATGATTTATCTTCATCATTGTATTCAATTTATTCTTTTAAGGAAGTAAATGGTTATTTTAAATGAAAAAAATGTTGATACAATAATTATTAAATTGGAATAAAAATAAAATAAATAATGTTAAAAATATTTAAATTAAAATAAGTTGTTATATTTAATGTGATAAAATAATTCATCAGTTGATCTTCACATGTTAGGGATATAATAAAATATTTATTTATAACTTTATAATTTGTCTGTATATTTTTAAAAGTCAAAATATTTAATAGTAATAATATTGAAAACAATGATATTTGGTAGGATTAATATTTTATTAATTGTTTAAACAATAAAAAAAATAGTTAAATATAAAAAGTGACTAATATAAGTTATTTTTTATACATTTTCCATTTATAGTCCAATTGACACCATTTTAGTGAAAAACACATCCATTTAATATTGATGAAGTTATTACCATAGTTAAAATTAAAATAGGATAAAAAATGGTTATTAAAAATGATATGGATTAAAACAACCCCAAAACATGTCTTAAATAAATAGGTTGATGATATTAAAATATCATGTAATATTATGTTCAAATCTATGTCCATTTTTTTGTATTTAGATAAAAAATGAATTTATTATAATATAATGACATGAGAAATTCCAAAAAGTGCCCCTCAACTCAATTATAAAAGGGATCATCCTCCTCACTTACTTTCACCACTTAGAATCCTTTTAGTGAAATTGACCTTGAAATAAATTTAGTAAAATTTAAAGTATATTTTAGTATTTTTTTATATATATATTGGTCAAATTGATTACATAGCACATCCACACATGCACACACACATATATAACTGACACATTTAATCAGTATCCATTTTTACCACAATATAAAACATTAATAATAAAAATTAATTTTTCAATATTTAAAATCATAATATATTTAAAATTTAGTTATTATTTTCCCTTACAAATCATTATACCACATGAAACTATTTTTTAAAAATTGGGATGATCGCAATAATGTCAGTAAGGTATATACAAAATGAAAAACACCTGGCCTAGTTGAAAATAAGAAAATAGATGAATGCTTTATCATTAACTCAAAATTAAATTTCTCAATGAAATAAATTATTGAAAAATTAACATAACATATATTTTTTAATCAAATGAAATCATTAAATCCAATAATAGGAAAATTAAAACCAATTTTGAAAACTTATAGCATCATAGCCATAACCCATTTTAACCCCTTGCCAAAATAACTAGTAGTCAATTAAATACTTATGAGAAACCCATTGGTACCTGCCTAATTATTTCCTATTAATAAATGTAACATTACATAATAAATTGGAATGATATCAATGTTTTCCCATCATATAATCTATTTTGGTCTCACTCAGTTCTATTTGGGTGCACTCTTCATATAATCTTTGTCGGGTTCACCCGATGTTATCTGGGCACACCCATCACACAAGATATATAGATATTACCCAATTATCATATAATTATCAAGTACCATACCCTGAAATAAAATATTTAACCCTAAAAATTTTTATTACAATAATTTTGATAAACCGTTTTAATCACAAATTTAAATCTATTTTGGGTATCAAACTACCATTTTCTTTTAAAAAATTATTTTCAATATCAAAATTCAATTCTATTTCACAAACCATTTTTCATTAAGAAATAACAAGAAAATTATTTTTTCTCAAAATAAAATATAAAATAATTTAATGGAATCCAAAATTTAATTAACAATTTGGAAAACAAGAAAAGTCATTATCATCGGATTTGCTAAAGTTTAGCATTCCTTTTGTCATTTGTATTGAAAGACAAACATTATGTTTTGGATACCTTTTAGAAAGTAAATTTAAACAATGAAATAAATTCCCATATTAAAAAATTATGAAAATATATATTAATTTTATAAAATCTATTTAAAAATATGGCCTTGGAATAAAAAGGGAGTTAGAATGAAAAAAATTAATAGAGGATATTTTTTTATAAAAAGAAAATTTTCTTTCCACTCGGGAAACATTTTAATAGTAATAACCATGAAATAATAACATTAAAAAAACATTAAATATAATTTCAGTATGGTAATTATTTATATAACATGTCAAAAATGGGATTAATATGATCCTAATAAAATTATATATGTGCATAATATAAAAATATGCCTCAACAAAATAAAATACAAATGACGTCCCATACATTGAGTTTGATTCATAACATACTTTCTTTAACTTTTAGAAAAATAAACATATTTTAATCTTTTACAATATTGTGAAAATTTTATAATTTTATTGTTATTTTAATTTAATCACTTATCAAACTATAAAAAATTATCTAATCTCATACGTTCTCTTTGAATATTTTGAGGTTATTTAGGTTATAAGTCAAAAAAGAATTTAGTAGGTTGAATATGATAAATGTGGTCATTACATAAAAATATATATAATAATAATGAAATAATTATCATTTTCATACATCAATTATACTATTAAACCCAATAATAAAATATGTTTATGAAAAATGAACTATATTATAAACATGAAGACGGTTGGCCATATGTACGCATGAGTAATGATTCCAATTTTCAAAGATCATAATGGAAAGACAGTAGGTAATATTTTATCATTAAATAATTATCATATTATCATAAATACAGTATTATTTAATTAAATATACTTACATTTGTCATATATGTGATTTAGTGATGAAAAAGGGTCACAGCTATTCATAGCGGTGGTAGTCCACACATACTCATGAACGATATAATCAATTTCAATATATGAATGAAAATTATACATTATAATTTATGAATGGAAAATATGTCACAAATATCATAATTATTTCATTTATATCAAATATTTTCATTAATTTGTTTCTTAATAAATTCCATATTATGCGGTAGGGAAAAAAATCACATCTCTTCACGAGGTGGTAGTCTACTGTACACATGATCAATGTTATCATATCCCCCATATCCAAGAAAGTAAATAGTAGTATTTGATATCATAACTCTAAAAGGGAAAATATGTTACAAATATCATATATATAATTATATAAATCCATAATTATAATAATCCTTGAGGTGTGATGATGAAATACAGAGAACATCATTTCATGATGTGGTAGTCCACCAAACACATGAATAATGATTTCATATCGCATTTTATTAAATATTTAGTGGATTTAGGTTGTGAAATTACTAGAATGACATATTATTATATTGAATATAATGTTTTTTTATATATGAGTAATTTTATTAGATTTAATAGAGTTGGAAGAAGAAATAAAATAAAGACAGTCAGTTAAGAATAATGTCTCTTCCTCAGACAACCACCTTAGGTAAGATCTAATATCCTTATTATGATGGCTCTATAAAAAAACTACAGGATCTAAGTAATGTAATTGAAAGTGAGGAATATATTTGGTTTGGGATTTTTTGGGATACATGTTTTTTATTACATGAAGTGTGGAGAAAAAGTGTGTGGCCTCTATTAGTGAGGTGAGTGGAAAAATTAAATTTTTCAAAAATAAAATGTGCACCAAATTTTTTTATATCCTATAAGGCCCTTTTTAGGAAATTATAATCCTTATATTTTTAGTTTATCATCGATAAATCCATTATTACATTAACTATGGTAATTATTTTTTACTATTTCCATTTTCCATTATGTTCAGAAATTAATATGACATTATTAGGTATTATAAATTATTATTTTTCCAAATATTTAACCCATTTTAATAATTTCAATTCATATATTTTGAAAATTTTAACATTATATTAATCTGGCATACTTGATGAAAATGTGTGTTTTCAAGAACCACATTGTAATCAAGAAAATGATGATTACATAATAACTCTATAACTATTAATAATTATTATATGAATAAAAATTAATAATAAATTATATGTGATAAGTATATTTATTTATTTCATTCCAAATTATGTGTTTTTAGTTACTTTTATTGGAGAAACATTCTGCACTTCAAAACTGTTTTTAGAAAAATCATGTTTTCAAACAAAAAATAGTAAAAACTCACATCCAATATAAAGATGATTGAAAAGAAGTTACATTGATAAAATAAAAATAAATATTACTTATATATCTTGAAATATTATTAAAAATAGAATCGGAATTTTAAATTATTTAATATACTAAAAAAAATTAAATTTTCCAAAAATATTTATTATTCACTATTCACTATGAAAATAATTTTTTTACAAAGATCCCAATATTTTGCCATAAATAAATTTAGATATTATGATTTAAAAAATAATATTTTGTTATCATTATTAAAAATAATAAATTTATAGATTATTAATTTAAATAAATCCTTATTAAGATTGAGTTAAATTTTAAATATATCTTTTTTATTTAAGAATTACATCATATTTTTATAATGAATTTAACTACCTAATTCATAATTATAAACATGAAATTGATTTATTCTATCATTACCAAGGTTGTTACCAATTTTCTCCTTGAAGAATATTTTTAGAAGTTTTATTATTTGGATAAATTTTGAAAGAGGAACACATTTTTTCACATCATTTCTACAACATGAAGATGGATTTACAGCATTACATACTCATTAAATTTAGACGTGTAATTATCAAGAACATCATCCATCAACATCTTAAAAGTTTAGATAAAACATAATAGGTGTGTCAGCCAATGTATATATATTATGAAAATAATATTCACGTATCTTAACGAAACCTATTGTTATCCATATAAAGACCACTATTGATGTAGTTGTGATAAACACAAGAATCATGTTACATTGAATCCTAGAATTCTCGCCAAATACATTTTCACTGGGATGAATTTCTAAAACACCATACATCATCCCATAATATATCCATTAAAAAATATATATACTTATATTCTTTGTAAGAACAAAATAAAGAATACAACAGAATGTTCTCTTTCTTTCTGTTGGTTCAATTGTAAAATTGTTTATAATTGCCTAAATATTTTCCTAAATCCTTTAATCCATCTCCATCATTTTTAGAACATGATTTTCTAATATAGGTAACTAAATTAGGATATTTTAAATAAATTTAATTCAATATATATTATTGTAAGGAAAATTCTAATTTCAATTAGAGAAGTGAAGATAACGATTGAAACATGAACTGGTAGAATAGAATAAAAGTAATTAAATTGGTAACAAAAATGGAGCATAATTTGTTTGCTATAATTTAATCCCATAACATGATAGTTAATGAAAATAAAAATAATAATTTACAATATCTATATAAATAATATATGATATTATTTTTTCAATCATATCCTTACCTCTCAAATGAATGAGTAATGGATTGGAATGATTTCTTTTCTTGTGTGAAATTATCAATACAATTATCTTTCTAATCAAGTTATTAACATTCAAATGACAATTTCTCCTCAAAAACACATTATATAGTGAATAAAATAAAATATATTTATATTTTTTATAATCTTGATATGTTAGAGAATACAAATCACACAAGAAAAGGATAATTTTGTGTATTATATTTTCTCCTATCATGAAAAATTACACATTATATTTTATTTTAGTTTTTTTTACATCTTTAAATATTGGGAGAAAAAAAATACATTATTAAATAAATGAAAAATCTAAAAATATTATAGACATGGGACACAATTAATACCTATAATTCCCTTAAATTTAACTTAATGTCATTTAAAATATATCTTCATATTATGAGTTTTAATCAACACATGAGAGATATATATTAAATTTATACTATTAAAGAACATATCATCTTTTAATATTAGTAAATTTGTTTAATAAATTGGTGGAGATTACTGAAACACCCCATTAATAATTTCTAGGAAATGTGAAGGGGAACTGACTATAACATTGTAGAGGCATTGACATAATTCCTCTCACCATAAATTTAAAAGTGTTGGGGATATTTTAAAAGGAGAATTTAATTTTTTGTGGGTTTTCTCACATGAACCTAGTATAAAAATATTTAAACATAGAAATAAAATTCAAAATGAATGATCTAAATAAAAATTAAGAATTTTTTTCAAGTAAAATAAATTAATAAAAAAATTATTCCAATATTACAACCAAAATGTTATTTCATGATATTAAGAATAAAATAAAAATTAAAAGGGACTCAATAATTTTTATAAGGATTAATATTAAAATATGGTAAAATAAAATAACTAGAGAAATAATTATATAAATTTATAATTTATTTAAATCCCTCATAATAAATAAATATATTTTTTGTATGTTAATTATAATATTTGATCCAATATTAGAAAATAAAATAGCCCTAATAAAATTTTTCATAAAGAAATTATTAGTTTAACTTCAACTTTAGAATTTTTTTGGAATCAATTTATTATTTAACTATTTTCCATATTACAGTATATCCATGATGACAGGTTTGAAAAAATAGAAAAAACCTAATAAATATTCTTAAAATGTGATATTTAAAAGTAATAACAAATAGAATAGTAGGATGTACCAAGTCCAAAAATATTAAACATGATACTTAAAGTAAAATAAAAAAAGTGACATGAAATAGTGATTTTTAGTGAATATATTTTATAACCAATTCTTTATATTTTCAATTTTTAATGAAAAGGAGACCAACTATGAAACAAAAATTAATGCAAAACATAGATAAAATGAATTTGTTATGGTTATAATATTCATTATTTATAATTGATTATGTTATGACCTGGGAAGAGGAAACAAAAGTGTGAGGTAGCGATATATAGGTTGGAGGTTTGACTATTATAATATTTTTACTAGATAAAAATCCAGAAATCTCCAGTTGGGTGGTATAAATATAGACGAGTGCATTGGAACATTTCAATTTTCCATTTACCCATACATAATTTTGATGTGAGATAGAGGTGAGACTAGCCATGCCATTTTCAGTAAAGTGAAACCAATTGGATGGTATTTTGATACATAGTATGTGGTGTGATGGTGTGTGACTCATATATCACTAAATGGGTTAGTCAAAGGATTGATAGTCATATTTGAACCAATCAACCAACCATTGTCCTACAAGTATTTCTAGTTTTAAATTTAAGGATTGTGTTTTTATTTTTGATAGGGGCAACATGAATTTTAGATATGTGATATAGTGTGAATATTTATAATAATAGAATACATGATAGAATTATGGTGAAATTTAGTGACATAAGTTACTATTTTATACATTTGCTTCTCCTCATATGATGTTATTTTAAGAATCAATTAGTTTGGTTTATAGTCTATCTAGATCATGATCCTTTGGTTTAGTCCATGTAATAATATTTCTTCAGCGGGTGCTTCCCATTCCTTTTGGGGAGGGGCGAGGCCTGTCCCACTGAGGTTCCTATGCATCTATGTTTTTTATTATTTGAAATCATCTCTATCTAATATATATAATAATAATAATTATGATCATCATCATAATTATCATGATTATTATTATGTCACTTGTGTTGGTTCTAGGTGATTTGGTGGGGTGGGGTGGGGTATACATCCCAAGGTGGGTCCCCTTGATTTTATTTATTTACCTGTTTTGAAAAAATATTGTTTTTATTATTATTATCATCATCATATCATTACGATATAAGATGTAGAACAATGATGTAGATCCATTGTGTAGAGATCATCTAGATGACTCAACTTTGAACCCTAATCACATCTTATTAAATCTGGTCTCAATGAGAATTGTCAAAAATGATGTGGTCAATGATTTATCAAAAAAATTTCTATTCTCATTTCAACATAAATGGTAACCTTTAATTCCATTCTCAAAGAAGGATACATAATTTCTTTCTTTTGACCATTATTATTAAATTATCGATGGGTATTTAAATCAATTACCTACAATTATATTTATATAGAGGGATCATGAAATCATTAGTTGTACCTATTATTATTTGGATCATCTGGAATCATAACTTGAGATAGTAAATTTTTCTATGAGGTATGATTACTAATGTTGTTTTTCCCATTTAAAGTTATTCGTCCCAAGTTACAATATGATGATGATGAAATGGATGCCAAAATTTTTCAGTAGTGTTGAACCATCTATGGTTTATGTTTAGTTATGATTCAATGTTTTACCACCACACCTATTTATAAAATATTCCCCATATTATATTTATAATATTATTTCTAGACCAATATAGTGTGATTGATTAATCTATAGCATTTCTTGAACCTCTATCACGAGGATTATAATAGATTTTTAAATACCTAAACAACTTATTATAGTCATATTGATTCTAAATAAGTAGATATATTTTGTAATAACATTAATTATAACCCCAAACCCACATAATATTATATCCTATGTAAACATTGGTCACACCTAAGTGCCATGTTGTATGGTGATCTTACAGAAACATGTATTAAGAACTCTTATTAGGATTTTATAAAAACCATAAATTTATTACACACATAAACATGATTTATTACATAAACTATGGAATTGATACAACATATAATATCTAGAGGTATAGTGTCTTTGGAACTTAGTAACATTACATAACAAATTTGAACATAAAACACAATATCTTTATTGAAAAATTCTTTTACATGACCACACACATTCCTTCGTACATCGCATTTCATGAGATAACTTGAGGACATGAAATAAAAAAGGAAGATCGATAAATCCTAGTATGTGAGTAAAAAAGTCATAACATGAAGAATACCATACATTTTTGGCAATAGGTATACTAATATAGCATAGGTTAAACATGAACATAAAGACATGATATAGAATGATTATCATAACATAGAAATGTGGAAACAACATTTAACGTGATATTAGCATGATCAAATGATCATTGCACATGGATCATGCGTAATCCCTCATTAAACTATAATTAAAATGAGTAAAACCACATTACACTTAACTTATCATGATACTAATATTTACCCAATGCATTTGAGTGAAATCAGGGAACACCTTTCTTAATCATTTTATTTTATGCATAAGTGTTCCACATGGATCATATAACATGGATTCATTAAACAACATAATTTATTCCACGATAAAGGAATGTGGAATTAATAAATGAACCTATATAATCAATAATTAAATGTTCATAAATGTTAATATCCTTGATAGAGAAATGGTCATGGTATTCACTATATAATAACTTTGTCTTGGAAAATCGCAGTGCAATTTTGACAGCATAACTTTGTGTCATAAGAATTCATAAATATGGTTCATCAAAGATAAATGGGTGTGTCATAATTTTTAAATGAAATATAATGTAATCGGTTCATATAGAAACATGAACCAATATATTTATTATAATTTATATTCATAATACAAATGAATTTCTTGAATGTAAATGAGAGGAGAGAAATACCTTACAGAATTTCGACATGGTAATAGGTGTACATGAGAGTAATTAATGAGATAGAGGGGTCTTTAATCATTAAAAAATCCGGAGGGAAGTATGGTATAGGTGAAAAATAATACTCCAACATATGTAATTGAAATTAAAAGGGTATAACAACATAATGAAATTTAGACAAAAAATGAGAAAGGAAAAAACCCCTTACTGAATTTCGGCAGCGTAACAGGTGTACATGGGAGGCATTAATGAGAGATAAAGAGGACTCTAATCATTCAAAAATAAGTAAGGATGTATAGGGGAGGTGATAATTCATACCTCATCGTTTTTAATTGAAAATAAGTGGTAATAACAACAAAATGAAATTTAGAGAAAAATGAGAAAGGAATAAATTCCCTTACATAGAAGTGTGATCTGAAAGGCTTGGGAGAGGCATGAGAGAGGCTTAATTGGAGCTTGGGGTTCCTTGGGAGGATTCTAGGTAGAATATGGAAGTGATTTTTCATTCTACAAAGCCATTGAGTGAAGAGGAAGTGAGAGCTTGGTTGGGTTTATATAGGAAAAGAGAGTGAATTCTTTATTATTTAGGTTTTGGACACCACACATTAAACTAATAAAAACCACAAACCATCACATGATTTTTACCATGGTTTGTGCATAGGGGAGTGGAATAAATTATTTTATAATGACAATGGTAGACAATATTTAAATATTATGCTTGCTTATGTGGAGGTGAGTTACACTCTCAAAGAAATCAATTTAAGAAGTTAAAATGTTTTATAAGTCTTGGAGGGTCCACTAATGCTTTGTAAAATAAATCAAAAAAACCTAAAATCATATTATTTTAAATATAAAACATATTTTGTCCAAAAATCCCATTAAAATTATTTTATTACATCACTATTTCATCATTATTATGTTATAAGACACATTATATATTTAATCGATTTTTTATTTTTACCCAAAAATTCGATAGTCTCAGAAAATTATGAAAAATTAACCATTATAAAATGATGATTACCAGATTAAAAAAAATAATATTCTTATTATATAAATAATTTTATAATTATTTTTATTTTTACATTTAAAATAGAAATGAACAATTATAAAAAATTCACTGGTTTTGACAAAAAACAGCTTTTAAACCTTAATAAAATTACAATTGTATTCATAAAAATTATACGATAATTTATATTTAATAAAACATAATTTAGTAATAATAATAGTTTATTAAAATATTATTTAATTAAAACATTCATTAATTCAACAAAATAGATTTCTTAATTGAATATTAAAAAAAATTACGATTTGTTATTTAAAACTATTTACAAAGTAACAATAATAAAATGAATGTATGTTATTTATTATATAAAAAAATGCACATAATCATTATGCTAGGGTATTATTACATAACCCCTTATAACACATACATAATACCTAAGGGTAAAATGTGTGATGGTGACAGACTCTTGGGGTGGCTCAGATATAATTTCTCAGGTGGTAATCTCTATCAACTTCTACATCTCTCGTAGGTAGTTCCATTCGAGCTTAAATTGTTGAAGTTTTTCTTGGTCTTTCTCAAGGGAAATTCCCAGTGACGCCACCTTCTGCCGAGCTCTGAAAAATGGGCTACATATTGAACAATTCTACTAGATGAGTCTATCACTTTCATTGTCTAAGAAAATTGGATTTGTTAAAGCCCTATATTTATATTAATAATGTGATCACTGTTCAAGAGATATATTAGAAACAATAATGATTTTTAATGTTATTTTGAAATCAAAAATCGTAGAGACAATGAAATGAATATGTTATATAACAATTTAAAATAATAAGACATTTAATTTGATCAAGAGGAATTATCATTGATTAATGTTTGGGTCATTACAATATCCCCCTTAAGAAATTTCACCACTGAAATTTTCTTTTCCCACACTAAAACATATATGGGTAACTCTTCCTCATCACTTACTCTGATTCCCAAATTTATTCTTCAAACTTTTGGTTTATCCACAACACTTTCATGAGGGGTGTTGTCTTATTTCATAGAACGTTTTCTATACGATATAAGATATTCAACAACATCTCTTCATAAGAGGGGCCATTCAACAATGGTACCACCTCTGGATTGAGTACATGTGATGGTTCAGGTATGTACATCCTCAAGAGTGATACATGGAATACAACATGTACTTGAGACAGGTTCAGTGGTCGTTCTAGTAAATAGGCCACAACTCCAATGCAATCAATAATCTCAAAAGGGTCGATGTACCTTGGACTATGATTTACCTTTTTCCTAAATATCATAACTCTCTTCCACAGTGATATGTTGAGGAGTACCTTGACTCCAACATCAAAATCTAGGTCTCTTCAATGATTATCACCATATATCTTTTATCGACTCTAAGCAGCATTAATGTGCCGTTGGATGGTCTTATCCATCTCCACAATTTCTTTGACCATTTATGGACCTTGGAGTATTCACTCCACAAATTTATCCCAAAATATAGGTGTTTTGAACTGCTTCCCATAAAGGTCTTTATAAAGATTCATTTGGATGCTTGAGTGGAAACTATTTTTGTAAGAGAATCAACTAGAGGGAGATGTTGATCCCATCCTACTTTTGAAGTCGATTGAGCATGCCCTCAACATGTACTAAGGTTTTATGATATTCTGATTAGATTGGCCACCTGTTTGAGGATGATAATACCTAGTGAAGTTTATCTTAGTATCTAGAGCATGTTGAAGACACTTCCAAAACATAGAGGTGAATCTTGGATCTTGTTCTGATACAGTCGATTGTGGTAATCCATGTAGCCTTACCACTTCTCTAATATATATATGTTTCATCTTATCCAATGGGTAATCCTCTCTAATTACAATGATGTGTGAAGTTGTTGTAAGACATTCCAAAACAACCTATATAGAATTGTTTCTTTGGGATGTATTCAGAAGTCCAATGACAAAGTCCACGGTGATGTTCTCCCATTTCCGTACTAATATGGGTATTGGTCACATAATAACCTTATACATCTACCTCTCAACATTCTCTTGCTAACATACCAGACACTCTGATGTATACTCAACAATATCCTTCTTCATGTTATCCCTTATAAATCATTCGGAGATCTCAATACATCATTGTGTTTCCTGGTTGAATGGAAAAATTCAAACTATGTGCATTATCTAGATGTTAATTCCTTAACTTTGGATTTGATGGGACACATATCCTTGACCCAAATCTTATAATTAGGTCATTATTAGCATTGAAATATTAGGAATTACTAATTTTGATAGTTTCCACTATCTTATGAATTCCCTCATCATCCTTTTAAGCATCCTCTAAACTTTTCAGAAGATATGACTGGGCAATAATTTTTGAAAGTATTCATGATGTTCCCTCATTTATGATTCCTATGTCCATCTTCATCAAATCTAAAAAGATTGGACCCTTTTCGATTCTCATAAATGATAGAATTGTTGGGTCTTATCTACTTAGAGAATCTTCCACCTTGTTCCCATTCCCAGAGAGGTAATGGGTTGAGCAGTCATAGTCTTTGAGCAGCTCTAACCATATTCGTTGGTGTATATTTAACTCTTTCAGTGTGAATATATACTTGAGGCTTTTGTGGTCTGTATATATTTTACTCATCTCCCCAAAGAGGTAATGAAACCAAATTTTTAAAGTGAAGATTTTTTCAGCCAACTCTAGATAATGTTTTGGATAGTTTTGCTCTGGAACATTCAATTTCTTTAAATCATCGGCAATGACTTTTTCATTTTTCATCAACACACATCCCAGACCCTTCTTCTAAGTATTACTGAATACCACAAATATTTCTCAAATTTTGGGTAATATGAGCACATGCACAGTGATAAGCCTCATTTTCAACTCATTTAAGCTCCCTTCACATTCATAAATCCATGAAATCATTACTCCCTTCACAGATAGCTTGTTAAAAGGGTTTGAAAATCCTAATAAATTTCTCACAAATCGGCAGCAATATGTTTCTAACCCCAAGAAGTTATGGATATCCGTTACCAATGTTGGCCTCAACCATCTATCTATTATTGCTGTCTTGGTGGGATCCACAGATATCCCATTGTTTTTTATGATACGACCCAAGAATGAGACCTCCTTCAACCATAACTCACACTTTCTTTACTTTTCATAGAGCTTCTCCTTTCACAAGGTCTATTGTATAGTTCATATATTATCCTCATTCTCCTCCTTGGTTTTGGAGTAATTTAGAATATCATCTACAAATACTACCAAAAAAAATTTAAGGTAATATCTAAGGACACTATTCATCAATTCCGTGAATATTTTTGGATAATTATTGAGTCTGAAAGGTGTTACAATGAATTCATAGTTCCCATACCTTGTACAAAAAGCAGTCTGGGGGATATCCTCCTTCTTCACCCTTACATGGTAATATCCCAATCGAAAATCCACCTTGGAGATGTATTGTGCTCCACATAGATGATAGGAGAAGACATCAATTTGGGGA
The DNA here is from genome assembly GCA_963277665.1 of Viscum album. NCBI lineage: Eukaryota > Viridiplantae > Streptophyta > Magnoliopsida > Santalales > Viscaceae > Viscum > Viscum album. The sequence goes on from OY728132.1 coordinate 500,144,946, forward strand.
AGCAGGTACTTTTTCGTTTTCATGATTTTATTGAGATCATGATAATCAATTCAAAGGCGCATGACCCATCCTTCTTCATGAGGAAGATGACTGGTGCACCCCATAGTGAAGCACTTGGGATTATAAACCATATATCCAGATTTTTCTATAGCTGTTTATTTATATCCTTAATCTCCACAATAGCCATTCTATATGGAGTTCTGGATATTGGAAATACCCTAGGTATAAGATCGACAAAGAATTCAACATCTATTCTGGGGGAAGACTGAGCAATTCCTCAGGAAACACTTCAGCGAATTCCTTCACAATAGGCATGTATTAAAAGATGTTTTCTTCCTTAGACTCAATCATTTAACCCAAATACACATACTCATAGGGAAGTAATATCCATTCTTGAGATGATGGTGCAAATAAGGATTCCTTTTCCTTCTTTCACTTGTACAGAATCAGGGGGTGGGGTCGATTTTTTATATGGAGATTGATATCTCTCTCACAAAAATTTATGTTGGATCTATATAAGGAAATCAATTCTATGCCAAGAATTGATTAAAATTCCCCAAAGGGAGTATGAATAGGTTCTCCAGAAAGTTCAATCCACAAATTATGAAAAAGGAGGATTTGTATTAATGGGATGTAATGATTGCCCCATTTTCTGTACTCAGCGATATCTTTACCTCTATGACTTTTGGTGGTGTTGGGATTGTTCTAAAAAAATATTTGGATATAAAAAAATGTGTATAAATAGAATCAAATAGTATATTCTCATTTATTTAATGAATAACTAGTGTACATTTCATCCCTTCTTTGTCAGGGTTCACTTCGGTGGTAGTGATGGAAAAAGTTATACCGTGCTTCTTGGAAGTTATTGGTTGCCTCAAAAAAACTTTAGGATTAGGGAACTACTTTACAAAGTGCCCCAATTATATGTAGTTAAAGCAATGAAAAACGCGTTGAGCATCGAACGGAGCATTCCTCTCCTCCTTCACAGCCACGGGTTTCTCTTGTCGGCATTTAATAGCCATGTGCCCTTCTCTTCAACAACAAAAGCATTTTTTCATCCCTTTCAGGCAATTTATTGGGTGTTTATTTCTATATTTCAGGCAAGTGGGGTGTTTAATTTTCAAAGCATCATTGGATTTATCCATCGGATGGCCAGAATTAAATTCCACCTTACGCTTCTTATCCCCATGATACACCTGAGATTCTTCGATCTCCATTTTGATATTGAGGGCACATCAATCAATTTTCTCATTGCACTCGAAATTACGAATCACTAGGGATTTTCATAGGCTAGGTTTTAATACACCAAATAAGTTTTCACCCTTGCATTAGGGGGTAATGAAAAATTCAGAGGCATATGGTGAAAGCCATGTGATGTATTCCTCACACACTCTGATGGATTAGTCTTCTTTTTGTTTGAGGGAAAGGAAGTCCCTTTTCATATTAAGTCGTAGGGTGCGAGGAAAATATTTGTTGAAAAAACTTTTCTGGGAATCCTTCCATTCCAACACCTCGATCTCTACCTCAAGAATCATATTTTTGATCAATTCCCACCTTTGATAAGCTTCATCCTCTATACAATAAGTATCCAGATGTAGATTCTCTTTTTTAGAACTTTGAAGTTTAGAAAATATCTTCTCAATGGAGTTGATCCATTGTTCGGTGATTGAGGGATCAGATGATCCCATAAAAGTAGGGGCTTTTGTCTCATGAAGCTCTTGATTGCGAATTGTTCTTTCTGGGGGGGGGGGGGGGTGAATGTTCCTCCTGAACCATGATTCTATTCAAAACGTTATTTAACTGAGAGAGTATCATGACAATGTTTTTGATTTCCACTGCCACGAGATTGAGCATCTCATTAGAACATTCATCACATTTATCTTTGCATCAGTTGTTAGCTCAAATCCACCTATTACAACACATTGTATAAAATAAAAGTATTATTAGGGGTAACCCATAAAGTGTAATCTAAAGAGAATAATGGGTGACTTATAAATTACTTTTCATTCCATAACTAATGAATTTGTAGGCTTCAATCTATGTTATCCATATTATACTTCCCAACAAATATTAATAGTGGAATTTTTTCCCTTAATAATGGTTCCTACTAAGCTCTAGAATTTAACAAAGAATATCCCCCATGATTATTGTAACTATGATTGCTGAAATTCCCATTGTCGTGCACTAGTTTCTATTCGAGTCTAGCATAAAGCGGTGTTTTCATGTTTTACCTCCAGATACATCTGTGCTAGAGCTAGCTATACCAACTCGTATCCAGAAATGCATTTATATTCAAGATATACCACTTAATCAGAACTCACCAAAATTTTGGGATTTTTTATTATACCTAGTCTTTTCCCTATGCCTTTCACTAGGGTTTTGTAATCCTAATACCGAAAATAAGTAAACCTATCCTCAAATAGGAACTATAAAAACCCTGATATTTATTACACACTTAGACATTATTTAGTACTTAATATATTCAATTAATACAACATAGATGATCGAGAGGTATAATGTATTTGGGTATTAGGAAAATTACATAACAACTTAGAACATAAAACACAACATCTATATTGAAAACTTATTTTACATGACCACACACATTCCATCGTACAAATAATTGAATGGGATAACCTGAAGGGAATGTATATGAAAAGGGTGAGCTATAAAGCCCAGTAAGGGAGTAAACAAGTCATAAAATGAATAATATAGTACATGTTAGGTAAAATAAATATCAATGGAGCGTAAGAAAAACATGAACATAAAGGTATGATATAACATTATTATCATAACATGGAAACGTGGAAACAAAATTTAACATGATATTAGCATGAGACAAGGATCATTTCACATAGGGCATGAGTAAACAGTTATTTCAATTTAATTATCATGAGTAAACCCTCATTGAACTTTACGTACTGTGATACTAATCTTCACCCAATGCATTGGAGTGCTATCAGGGTGCAACCTTATTAATCATTTCATTTCATACACAAGTGTGCGACATTGATCATATACCATGGATTCATTAAACATAATAATTTATTCCACGATAAAGGAATAAGGAATTTGTACATGAAACTATACAATAAATATGTAAATGTGGATATTGTTTAATACCCTAGATAGATAAAGGGGCATGGTATTCAATACAAAATCACTTTGTCTTGGAAAATCGGTGTGCAATTTCGGCAGCATAATAGTGCGTCATAAGAATTCATAAAAATGGTTGATGAGATATAAAAGAGTGTCTCATACTTTTTAAATGAAATGGAAATTAAGGTGGTCATATAGAAACATGTTCCAACATATGTAATTGAATTTAGATTTATAGTAACAAAATATACCTTGAATGTAATTGAGGAGAGAGAAATCCCTTATAGAATTTCGGCATGAAAAAAGGTGTACATATTAGGAATTAATGGGAGGGAAAGGGGTATCTCATAATTCAAACATAATTCGATAAATATGGGAGAGGCTGGAAAGCATACCTGAACATTTTTAATTGAATTTAAAATGGTATAACAACATAATGAATTTTGAAAAAATGATAAAGGAAGAAATCCCTTATGGAATTTCAGCAAGGTAACTTGTGTACATGGGAGGAATTAATGAGATAGAAAGGGGTATATCATCATTAAATCAGAATTATGAAAGTATATGGGAGGTGAGAAATCATGCCCCAAAATATTTAATTGAATATAAAAGGGAATAACAATATAATGAAATTTGGAGAAAAATGAGAAAGGATGAAATTCGCTTCCTTGGAAGTATGATCCCAAAAGCATGGGGGAGGTTTGAGAGAGGCTTATTAGGATTTTGAAGCACCTTGGGAGGATCATAGAGAGATGATTTCAGATATTGGTCGAGCACTAAAGGCTTTGAGTGAAGAGGAAGTGGGATCTTGTGAGGGTTTATATAGAAAAAGATAGAAAATTATTTATTATTTAGGTTTTGGATACCACACTTTAAACTAATCAAAACCACAAACCATCCCACTGTCTTTTCACATGGGTTTTTTCAAATGGAAATGGAAGAAGTTATTATATATGGCCAATGGCTGAACATATTAAAATATTAGGATTTCTTATGTGGAGGTGAGTCACACTATCAAGGAAATCAATTTAAAACGTTAAAATGTTTTATATGTCCTGGAGGCTCCACTTATGATTTATAAAATAAATAAAACCAACCTAAAATCTAATTTCATTAATGCTAAAATATATTTTGGCAGAAAAAATCATTTTCAGTATTTAATTACATCACTATTGAGTCATTATGATTTCATAAAACACAATATATATTTAAACTTTATTTAATTTTTACCCAAAAATTCGAATGTCTCAATAAATTATGAAAAATTCCCCATTGGATACATTAGACGCCCTGATTCCAAAAATAATATTCATTTTATCTAATTAATTTTCTAAATATGTGATTTTTTTTAAAAATGAAGACATACATTTACTTAAAAATCATGGGTTTTGAAAAAAAATGGCTTTCAAACATTAATAAAATTAAAATAGTATTCATAAACGTTATATGATAATTTATATTTAATAAAAATTAATTAAGTAAAAATAATATTCAATTAATATATTATTTAATTCAATAATCCATTAATTCATCAAAATAGATTTCATAATTGGACATTAACTAAAAATACTATGTGTTCTTTAAAAACTATTTACAAAGTAACAATAATAAAATGAATGTATATTTTTATTCTACAAAAAAATAATTCACAAAATCATAGTTATAGGGTCTTGTTATATAACCCCTTATAACTCCCACATAAGACCTAAGGGTAAGGTGTTCGATAGTGACACACTCTTGGGGTGTCTCAGATGACATTGCTCGGGTGGTAATCTCTATCAACATCCACTTCTCACGTAGACGGTTCCATTCGAGCTTAACGTGTTGAAGCTCGACTTGGGCTTGTTCAAGAGTAAAGACTATGGAGAAATTTTACTGGATGATTCCATCACTCTCTTTTTCTGAGAAAATAGGATTTGTTAAAGCCCTATATTTATATTAATCATATGATCATTGTTCAAAAGATATATTAGAAAGGATAATAATTATTAATGGATTATTTAAATCCAAAATCATAAAACCAAAGTAGTTCATATTTTATATAACCATTTTACATAATATAAAATTTAATTAGATCAAGAGGAATTTTTATTGATAAATGTTTGGGTCATTACAGATTCAATCCATATGTGTTGAAAATGGGATATCTTCTATTTCTCTTTGGCCCTCTGGTGGCCAAGTGGATAAGAATCGTAAAAAGGATCAGTATAAGGATTACTCAATATTTATATATGTTATTAATGATGAATTACCTAACACTAAAAATATTTTCAAGGATTATAATAGTCTTTATAATTATATATTAGATTCTACCATTGCCCTAGAAGTAGATTCCCCCATTTTAAAGGAGTCTTGGGAGGTCTATAGTGAATTTAGGGAATCAATCCATGATTATTAAGATCATGAATTCCCAATTTAATATGATTTCATTCATTTTAATAATAAAAGATTTAAAAAATCAATGATTCTTTCTTAGATATTAATTAACAAACATCCAAGGATGATTCAAAATCACTTGGATTACTCATATTTAGAAATAAAAATAATCTTTATATCATTAGGTATGTGTATTTTGGTGGAAAAGTATATCCATACTCAACCTAATTTAGATGAAAATTCACTATCATACTATTATAAAAAATTCTTTGATGATGTTAACGAACATAAGAAACCGGCTTTTATTCTATCAGGATAATATTCATAAAGAAATTTAATCATCAGATGTGGATTAAATAATTTTTTTTGAAAAGATATTGAGATGGGGAGATAAATGTGGATGATTAATTTTTTTTAAATATCATGATTATTATAATTGAATATTAATTTAAATAAAACCCTAAATTTTTGAATTTAAATATTCATTGGAAATAAGGATTCATGGTACTAGAAGAAGGACATTCTTTAATGGTCAAATTTTAATACAATGTATGTTATAATTTGATTTCAGTTGTAATTTTTATTAATTTGAGTCATTTTTGTCTTTTTTTGGAATGGATTAATGATTTCTTGTACTTATCAATTTTTATGAGGGCTTAAGGAAGGATTCTAGGGACTTCATTAGTGGTATTTTTTTGATAATGTTATAATAAAATAAAAGTTATTATTTTTTCTAATTCATTAACTACTTTAGAAAATTATTGATTTTATATTTGGATGTCAAATCATAGACAAATATAGATTTTGAAAGAGGGGCCTAAACATGATCATAGATGATTAGTATATTTAGTGTGTCTGTCCATTAAAAATTGATTTTTATATTATTTTTTTGATATATTATTAATTTAATACAAATAAAAATTATCAATTTATTATAGTGCTACAAGAGATTTATGTGATCAGGAAGTACATTCATTTATTTAATGGTTAATCATAGGGAGTACTAAAGGATAACTGAACTTGTCTATAGTAATGTTTTATGGAGATTATAGGGATTTATATTGATTCTTACTACTATTGATATATGATTTTATTGGAGGAAGATATGATTTGATAAAATTCATGGATTTGAATATAGACTCTTTTATTGATTCCTCACACCCAAATATGATTTTCCTAACTATAATAAAATTATAATCTCCTTACTGATTTATGAAAACACAAAATTTCAAACATAATGGAGATTTATGTGTGAGGTCACTATGATCAACTTATATGTTTTCCTGTTGTCTCTAATCTATAATTTATCTACTGAATGTAATTTGAAATCCTTAGATGATCAAGACCTCAACTACTATAAAATTAGGTGTTCTTACTAAAACCAAAATGTATCCCTAATAATTAATTATATAAAAGTGTAGATTTTGAATGTATCTACACATTATTTATATATCATATTTGTATTCCTCCACATTTATCCATCCCATTATAATAATTTTTTTAATATTCAACTCTTTTGTTCTTGTAATATCCTAACACAACATGTACAATCATAGTATAACGATTTTTATTTAAAAAAATTATGGGGATAATGGGTTATTTTTCCAACTAATTATTTAAATCATTGTTGAATATTATAATTATTTTTATTATTATAGGCTTTATCATTTAAAAGATATAGAAGATAAAAATACCATCCTTAATAATCTATATAATTTTAGAATGGTTAATTGACCCCTGAATCACCTCAAAAAACAAGATTATATTATCTCTCAAAAATAATATATTTCACTCTTCATTTTCAAATAACATGGATATTAATTTAATGGAAACAATCTTCTAATTGATATATTATTTGTGGATATAATTCCTATGGGGTATATGTGCATTAGATTTTGTAAAATTCCACTCTTAAAAATTATTATACCAAGATACATTCTACTATATCATCAAAAAAACTACATCTTTTCATGATGTTTTTACAAATAGTTTTTCCAAGTATTCTATGATATTTTTTTGAGGGTATTAAGTAAATACGAAATGATTTATTTGTGGACTAAAATAATCTTTTTGAAATTAACTATCAATTTCTTATTATCAGTACTAAAGATAAATATTCTGATGATATCCCTATGATTATAACTATTAGTAGGGATAACTCATCATTTAAAATTCTAAAAAATATTTTAAAATTTATGATCACTATTATGTTTAATATAATTGTATCAAAAAATTAGTATTGTTTCATCCATGATATTGATGTTTTGGATTATATTATAACTACATATTAATGTGTTAATTTTCATTGGAAATCTATTACACAAAGTGTTACTCTTAATATTATCATTGTAAATTTTTTCATTCCATTATACGAGACTTGATCTTTGTAACAACCAAGGGATTTATAAATATATTTAATATTGAATCCAAGAAACAATGAGTCTCTACAAAACACCACATTGTTAAAACCTATCCATTAAACATGATTTACCACCTTTGAAATTTGAATTTTGAAAAGCTAATATACATAGTTGTCTTCTGTATGATATTTCGAGTCGGATAGGATTAAATTACATTTTTGGTGAAAAATAACTTGACTCTTATGAATATTAATATACCCTTTTGAGGTGTAATATTATCCTTATTAATATTAAAATCACCCAAGAATGTAAAAATAAAATTTATACACTTATAAATGAATTGGAGTATTTTATAAATTAATAGTTAAGTGTTTGTATTTTTATGTGTAATAACTATTTAATTACAATTTAAAGTCAATAAATTGATAAAATTAATTTTCATAAAATTTATTCCTAAATAAGTATATTTTTCTATATTATTTTTTTAGGAAATTTTATGAGACCTGAGTTAATTAATTAATGTATTATAAAATCAATTTTAAATTTAAAATATGAAATTTTCAAGTAAATATTGATTATATTTAAAAATTAAAATTCACTTATGAATAAAACTATTTTTATAAAATGGATTTCATTTTTTAATTATACACATTGAAATATGGTTAATTTGAAATTTTTGTATTTTATTGAAATACATGAGATTTTAGTGAATAGGGAAATTTGGTAATTTAAGAAATATAGTAAATAAATGAATTTATGCATCATGCTTGAGTCATGGATGATGTAAAAGGCCATTAGATAGAACACATAAGAAATTATTACTATTTGTAGTTATAATAATCAATACTATTCATGGTATTGCACCAAAATAATAAAATAATTATTAGAATAATGGGAAATAACTCCTCTCTCCAAGTAAAAAAGCCACCATCACCCCCTCTTCGCCTCACTCTTATAAGCCTTGAATCGTAAAAATGTTCCTCCCAAATACTCTTCCATAGTCTCTATCTAAATCCATGAGACCTTTTTCTTTCCAAATGACTTATATCACTTCCCTTAAGGAGGTTCTTTAGGAGGTGTATTCAATAGGTAAATCCTAATATTCTTTCTTTTAATTCCATTTCAGGTTCCTTTATTTTTTTATCCTCCACTCAAATACTCTGTAAAAATGATCTTTATAACTCTATTATAATATATATATAATATAATTATGTCATTTAAATTTAATAACCACTATAATTATTCTTACTCTCTCTCTCTTTTATTTTATAAACAAAATCATCATTTGTGAGGTGCTAATTTACATCCTTCATGGATGACGAAGCCGCATTCTTCAATTTCCACTTCTATACTGGTCGTGAATCAATTTTTATGTCTAAAAAAAATATAAAATATTTATTATAACCTCTTTAAGATTCATGAACTACTATATGTACCTAATATTAATTCCTACAACAAAATTATTTTGTAATAATCAAATTACCCCCAAAATATTCTAAGTGGTTGTAATTAATATTTCATCTAATGATTCTTCTTAATACCAAGTAACCAAATTATATATATATATATAACCATTAAAAACTCCTAATGTTAATAAATAATATATAAATTGATTTTTGAATAATTATATACCTTCCACATGAACATCCATACTCATATATAAGTATAATGATTATGAAAACCAAGGAAACAAACACTTCAGAATGACAGAATTCAATCTTATAAAATATAAATAAGGAAATAAATTAAAATAAAAAAATTATGATAAACTAAATATATGTATAATAGGTTATTAATTAATTTATTAATATATCTAATTTATATTCCAGGACCATAAGTCTACGATCAAAACATATTCAGACATAAGGTAAGGGTTTTCTACCTAAACTTTTATTTTTCTTTTGGGTTACTATTATTATCTACTTTCCTCAATGAAATTATTATTTTTAATTAGTTAATCATCATAAATACTATGGTAAATATCTACATATGTTTAAAAATATGAATCCTTGTTTATTTTATGGGGATTTATATGTTTTAAAATGATATTTCAAAAATTATTTTCGATAAACAGGCATGTTTCCAAGAAAATTCTAGATTTCATACCTATTTTAAAAAGTTATATATAATCATTTTTAAGAAACCATTTTTTATAAAAATAATAATTTTATTATGGAAAAACTAACTTAATTAACTTATGGTTTTATACAATTATATTACCAAACGAACACTACTTTTCAAAGTAAAAGAGTGTTTATATCAGGAATTACTAGATCAATTAATTGGAGTATCTCGACCAATTTCAACTCTCCTGTTTATTATTATTTTTAAAAAGTGATAATGTTTTATTATATCATCCAATAAATTTTATTGAATTATTTATTATTATATTGATAGTGTATGTACTATCTTGATACAATTTACCTTGTTACTCTGAATAGGTAGTGTTTATGTTTATTGTTTGGGAAAAGTTATTTACATTTCATATGTTAGATTCAATTTGAATATATTTGTTGTTAAGGTTTATCACCAATAATATGAGGAATGAATTGGACTTATTAAGTAATGGGTGGTACCCACTATATCCCCTTGATGCATCAAAGGGTCTTATGAGACAAACTAGATTATTGGAACAAGGCCTTGAAAGTGTAGTTATTTATGGTTCTGGCATGATTCCTTGATGGTTTGGTTATGATGTCTGAAAATTTTCATTCCCTCATTATGAAGCTAGTAGTTTATAGTTCATGTGGTAATTCGACTAGTAGAATACCCATGTTTATGTTTTATTATGGAATTATTTATTCAGCTATTATTCCTACAATATTGTGATCTAGTTCATTTGTTAAAGGAATTTGATTTTAGTTATTCCCCATTCCTAATGTTTATGTTTGTGATATCATATGATGTATTACATACCCTTACTGATCATCAGATCTCACCCCTTTCTTATGTTTTATTTTCCCTTGATATAAATAGATAAATTATTGTTTAACTCTCTGTGAGATGGTTCTTTTAATAATCACAAATCATTGTTTTATTTATGACAATTTAGTTATCTGAAAAATTTGTTCTAAATATGTTTATATATTTTTAAATTATATCTACATAATGTTTATATATGTTAATTTATGTTTTACTATTGACCTAGAAGCGTTCCAGATTAAACATACACTTTGTGAAGATTTCAGATCTCTTGTCACACCGATGAGAATGGTCGCACCGATGAGAACAGTCACACTGATGAGGAAGGTCGCACCGATGAGAACGGTCGCACCGATGAGAATGGTCACACTGATGAGAACGGTCACAACGATGAGAACGGTCTCATGGATGAGAACGGTCGCACTGATGAGAACGGTCGCACAGATGAGAATAATCACACAAATAAGAATGGTCGCACTAATGGCAATTGTCGCACCAATGGAAATGATTGCACTGATGGCAACGGTTGCACTGATCACATGACCTACCGATACCGATGTTGATCAAAGGACCTACCGATACTGATTCTGATCACATGAGCTGCTAAAGACGATGCTGATCACATGATCTACCGATATCATGACTCACTGATAGTCATGAAAACTGTTTGAATTTCTATTAACTCTTATTTAATTGCAACAGTCATATTTGATGTTTTTAATTCAATAAATGTTATTAATTGATAGTTATTGGCATGTCAGGGAACCGTACCTCATACCTATGAAAATTTAATCATTCCTATTTCCAGATCTCGTGGAATATAAGGAATATCGATCTGTAGTAAGAATGTGATTCGTAGAGAGAATTCTTCTGTGCACATATGGCATAACAAGAATAACACACGAGGAACTTGAGGAACCCTCATAATCGCCAAGAACAGATGTTCAAAGAAGAAGTTCAAGTGCTATAATAATTACTCATACTCGAACTGAACATCTACACTGAAAGTGAAGAAAGAGAACTACGATACTCTGTTTTTCTTGAAAAAAACCTAAGAAAGACTCAGAGATTCATTTGCATCAAACCAAGGAGTCCAACGCTTCTCTCACAACACATAGAGCACTCTAAATTCATCTCTATCTGTTTAGCTATATTGTGTTTCATTCATTTAATTTTTGATCAGTGTCTGTTATATTTACATGCAGACTCTTGAACTGAACTGGAGGATACTAAATCCTCACTCCAAACCATTTATACCTTATTGCACCCCACTGTGAATTGAAGAAGATGTCAAGTGTGACCTAGAAAACTTGTGTGCTCTTGTTTTGTTTTCCCATGAAGAAATGTGGTAGAGGTCTTAGTGCCTGGAAAGTCTCTGTACTGTTGTTTACCCCAATCCATGATGTGGATCAAATTTATATAAATTTTTTGAGAGGACTATGTTTTGGCTTGAGATTGAACCTCTTGGTTACATCTCCTATGCATCTTAGATTAAGTCTAAAGTATACTATATATATTTTATATTCCGCTGCCAATTACTTCGAAATTAAAACTATTATAAAGTTACTTTGATAGTTAATCTAGCAAGTCTTTGTATATACTATTAAGCATTAGGTTATCATAAAAAGTTAATTAATCTTAATATTAGATTAACTGAGAACTAATCAATCTTTTGAGAATCTAACTTACCCTTTGTAGTTTTACAAATTCAATATAGATTATCTTGTTATTCAATTTTGGGGATTTGACTAATAATCCTTTTAACATAAATTTTTAATTGGAACTCAATTTACCCTGCCCCCCTCTTGAGTGTCCACTCCGACCAACATTTGATATCAGAGGGAAGTTTTGTTTGTCAAGGTTTTTAAAATACTCTGTTTCAACTGTGATTTTAGTTGTATCTTGAAGATCTTAAATTTCTGTTAGTTCTAAATTTTATCTCTTTAAACATATTTGTTAAAATATAATTATGGAAAATAGATTATAAGGTGATGCTACCAACATGACACCTTTCTTTAATGGTACAAATTATGCCCAGTGGAAGCTTAAAAAGAAAATTCATTTGGAAAGTATGGGATTTGATATCAGGACTAATATAGAAACTCAATATAAGATTCCAGACACTGAGAGAACTACTTGGGATGAACTTAAAAAAACTAATAATAATAATAACTGTAAATATATGAATGAAATGTACTGTTCTCTAGGAGACGAATAATTTAATCGCATATCTTCTTGCAAAACTGCTTATGAAATTTGGGATGCTTTGGGAGTTTCTCATGAACGAACAACCAATGTTAAAGAAATGACATATAAAACCTATACTATTAAATTTGATAATTTTAAAATGAAGTCTGATGAACCTATTTAAGATATGTATCTCAGGTTCAATGAGATTTTCAATGATATGATATCACTTGGAAATGTTTTCCCTGTAAAGGAGAAATTATGAGAATAAAAAGAAGTCTTCTAGAAAAGCGGAGGGGATTATCCGTTTCAATTAGAGAATCATGTGATATTGGTTCTTTTCTAGTTAAGAAGCTGATTGGTAAGATTATGATGTATGAAAAATAACTAATGGTGAACAAGGAAGAAGATTATGAACCAAAAAGGAAGTCGCTGGCATTTAAGTCTCTTTTCTCAAAGATCTAGGATAAGTGAAAAATTCATATACCTATTGAAAGCACAACAAGTGAAAGTTCATATTATGACAGTAATGATGAAATGGCTCAGATAGCTAGGAGATTCAAGAAGTTATATAGGAAGAATAAGTTCATCAGAAAATCTAATTAGAAAGGAAAATATGACAATAAAGGTCATTGGAAGATGGATTGGAAAAATCTAATAGGAGTGATAAAATTGTTTACTATGAGTGAAAAAGTAATTGACATGTGAAAGTTGATTGTCCCAAATTAAAGATCAAAAATAAATATGACTACAAGGATAAAAAATACAAGAATGCTATGAAAGCAACTTGGAGTGCTTCAGAAAACATCACAAGTGAGTCTGAAGTTTCTGATTCTGAAGAGAATCTTGACAATATTTGTTTCAGGACAAACACATCTGACGTAACATTGGATACTCTTGATTTAAATTCATATTATTCTGGAGTTGAATCTGAATGTATATCTAGTGAAGAACTATTTTAATATTTTAATATGCTATAAGAAATCTGTAATGGGATTAAGGACAAGTATAAGGCCTTGAAGAAACAGCATGCTTTGAACATTTCTCTCAAATATTTACTTGTTATTGAAAAGGAAAATAATGCTCAATAACTTAAGGAAAATACTGAATGGAAATTTTCTAATGAGAAATTAATTAAAGACATAAAAAAATCACAAATGGAAAAGATACACTTACTAAAATTCAAGGTAAGAAAGTGGCACCAAAATATACCACTAGAATAGGCTATCTGTCGGGATAGAGATAAATTACTAAAAATATATTTACTCCTAAATCTGGACAGAATGATGTTAGTTCATGTTCTAGGAATTCATATGCTTCAACTAGTTACTCACATAGTTAAAGATCAAATAGTGTTTATATTTCAAAATATATTGATTTTGTAAATAATATGAGACCCATTAGACATGTCTGGATACTGAAAGTTTTGCTTGCTAACCTGTCTGGATCCAAGAAAATCTGGGTACCAAAATTATTTCCTGTTTAAACCTGTTTGGTAGAAAACGTGTTCTAAATGTTCCTGTAAAAATACATGGTATTTGGATAGTTGATGTTCAAGACACGTGACAAGAGAATTTTCATGCTTCAAAATCATAATCAAAGGTGATGGAGGCCATGTCACCTTTGGTGATAATTCTAAAGGAAAGATCATCCCCCTAGGCCAGATTGGTAACACTGATTCGATTTTAATTTCTAAAGTATAGTTTGTTAATGGACATAAATATAATCTGTTAAGTATTTCTCAGTTGGGTGATGATGGTTTCAATATTAAATTTTAAAATGATGATTGCAATGTATTTGATTCTAAATATACTTAGGTATTTAATTCCTTGAGAAATTAAAATGTATATGATATGGATTTAAATTCTCTAGCCAAACAAAAAGTTACTTTTTAAAATTATTTTCATAAAGAGTCTTGGTTATGGAACAGAATATTAGGACACTGCAATATACACTCACTTAGAAAACTGACTAGGAAGAACATAGTTAGAGACCTAACCAAACATAAATTCCCACCAGACAAAGTTTGTGATCCCTGTCAAAGGGGAAAGCAACATAAAGTTTCTTTGAAATAAAAGAAAAATGTTTCAACTTCTCAACCTCTCGCGTTGGTTCACATGGACTTGTTTGGACCATCTAGAGATTCTAGTTTAAATGGGAAGCACTATGTCTATGTCTTAGTAAATGAATTTTCTAGATACACTTGTGTATATTTATTAGCTCACAAGAGTGAAGCTTGTTCTTATTTTGTTAAATAATCCAGGTCTGTAGAAAACCTTAGTGGACTTAAGATTAAGACCATGAGAAGTGATCAGGGTCATGAGTTTGAAAATCATGAGTTTGAATCTTATTTCTCACACAATGGCTATAATCACAACTTTTCTGCCCCTAGGACACCTCAGTAGAATGGTGTAGTTGAAAGAAGAAATAGAACCCTTTAGGAAATTTCAAGAACTATGATAAATGAATATGATCTACCTATTTATTTTTGGGTTGAAGTTGTAAATACAGCTTACTACATTATCAATAGAGTCGTGATTAGACTTTTTCTTAAGAAGACCCCTTATGAATTGTGGAATAATAGGAAACCTGAAGATAGTTACTTCATATTATTTGGTTTCAAAGTGTTTATTCTCAATACTAAGGATAATCTAGAAAAATTGGAATCTAGGAGTGATGAAGGAATATTTTTAGGATATTCAACTAATAGAAAATCCTATAGAGTATTTAATAAGAGAACCAAGTGTGTGAAGAATCTATTCACATCAAATTTGCTGAAACTGATCCACATGAACCTAAACCTTCGCTTGAAAATCTTGATGAATATTTGTTTGTTCTGAACCGGATTGACAAAATCAGTGACCCTGTTTTAAAGACAACCAGCTTTGGAAGTGTTCCAAAACCTTCTGGCGATGAATCCAAACCAAGAAAAGAACCTGAAATTTCTAGTCCTACCATTTACTAGATCAACTGGGATTCAAAAGAACCATCCTTATGATGTTGTTGTTGGTAATCTTGATAGAGGGACACAGACTAGAGCTTCTCTAAGAAATCAGGTTGAACATCAAGATTTTCTTTCAAGGTCAAAACCTAAAGATATCAATGATGCAGTCAATGATGAGTTTTGGGTAATGGCTATGCAAAAAGAACTGGATCAATTTGAAAGAAACAAAGCCTGGGAATTAGTTGACAAACCTAAGGACACCTTGACCATAGGAACTAAATGGGGTTTTAGAAATAAAGTTGATGAGTTAGGAAATCTATTTAGGAGAAAATCAAGGCTAGTTGCACAAAGGTATAGTCAGGAAGAAGGAATAGAATATGAGGAAACCTTTTCACCTGTAGCTATATTAGAATCTATTAGGATTCTACTTGCCTATTCTGCTCATATAAATTTCATGTTTTATAAAATGGATGTCAAAAGTGCATTTCTAAATGGTTTTATAATTGAAGATTTTTTTGTTGAACAAACACCAGGATTTAAAAACCCCCATTTCCCAAATCCTGTTTTTAAACTTTCTAAAGCTTTATATGGTTTAAAATAGGCTCCAAGAGCTTGGTATGATAGAATAACAAATTTCATAATTTCCAAAGGTTTTACTAAAGGGATTCCTGATCCCACTCTCTTTATAAAAAAAATTTCTAACGATATTTTGATTGTACAAATCTATGTTGATGATATTATATTTGGATCTCCCAAAAAAAATTTATGTACTAATTTTTCAAATATTATGCAAAATGAATTTGATATGAGTTTAATGGGAGAACATAATTATTTTCGTGGATTTAAAATTTCTCAAAAGAAGGATGGTATTATTTTAAATCAAAGTAAATATACAAAGGATCTTTTAAAACGTTTTGTTTTGGATAGTAACAAGGGAAGTGACACACCTATGAGTACCACCGGTAAGTTGGATGATGATGAAACTGGGAATCCATTTCATCAAACCAATTATAGAGGTATGATTGGAATCTTAATTTACCTTACTTCTAGTCGAACAGATATCATGTTCAGTGTGTGTATGTGTGTAGGATTTCAAGCCAATCCTAAAGAATCTCATTTGCTTGCTGTTAAAATAATTATCAAATATCTTAAACACACCGCAAATTTAGGTTTATTTTATCCAAAAGGACAACCCTTTGACATAATGAGATATTCAGATGCTGACTTTGATGGTTGTAAGTTAGATAGTAAGAGCACATCTAGAACATGTCATCTTTTGGGAAAGTCCCTGGTATCTTGGTGTAGTAAGAAACAGAACTCTTTTGAATTATCTACTACTAAAGTAGAATCCATTGCTGCTAGTAGTTGTTGTGCACAGATTCCGTAGATGAAACACACTTTATTGGAATATGGATATCAGTTAAGACATGTGTCTATAAATTGTGATAACACTAATGCAATTAACATATCTAAGAATCATGTGTCTCACTCTAAGACCGAACACATTGATGTCAGAAACCACTTCTTGAGAGATCACATTTAAAAGGGTGATATTTCTCTGGAATTTATTGACTCTGAACATCCGTTAGCTGATATTTTCATCAAGACCTTATGCTCTGAAAGGATTGACTTTATTAAACAAGAGTTGGGTATGATCGATCTGTGAAACCGATCTGTGAAACTGATCTATGAAACAAATATGTGAAACCGACATGTGAAACCGATCTATGAAACCGATCTCTTAAACCGATCTGTGAAAATGATCTATGAAACCGATATGTGAAACTAATCTATGCTACCTATTGAGTTGTACAGGTTGTGAAACTGTTAGTGTTTGTAAAAATGAAGTTGTTTTACTAAATCTTTATTATTTATTATTATTATTATTGTAACCCTAAATGAAAAAAATAATGACCCGCAACTGTTTCTAAATACTATTGACCTTCCATATCCCACCAAACCATTCTTTCCAAATCCCGAATCTTTCAAACCTTTCCAATCTCTCAATCCTCTCAATCCTCCAATGGAAAATCAAAAGCGTCGAAGCAAGGAATCTGACGGTTCATCTCCTGTGAAACAAGCATGAGGAGAATATAGGAGAACAACTAAAAGAGCAGTAAACCTGGAGTTGGAAACTCTGGTGGTTACCACTAAAAAATAAGTGAGTGCCAAATGGGTTTTATCCAGCAAGTCTGCACTTTTAAAATTTTGGAGATACAAGGATGGAAACAATGGTTCTGGTATAATGACTGAGTCTACTACCTGAAGCTAGTGCATGAGTTTTATCTAAACTTAAGTATTGTATTGGATGGAGCAGAAGCTGCGAGATTATTGTCGATAATAAAAGGTAAAAAGATATCCTTTTCATCTAAGCAGTGGGCTGAATATTTAGGAGTACCACATAATGGATGATATGAGGATTATACTGGTAATATCCCTCATACTACTGAATATTTCTCTTACGAACTTTCTCTAGAGTTTCTGAATGGTAAGTCTGAATCCATAAGAATAACCGCTACTGAGTTAGATGGTGAAAGTACAATATTGTTTAAGTTTATTCAGCACCAAATCTATCCCAGAAAAGGTGATTTTTCTACTGTAAAATATCAAGATGGTTTATTGTTATTTGTATGGCTAAATGATGAGAAGATCAACTTGTATAGATATTTTACTGTCTATATTGCTGAGATGGCAAAGCCATCCAAAAAGGCTACAACTCTGTTTTATTCTAAGAAAATCACTCCCATGATAAAGTTCTTGGGGTATGTTGATGATGGAGATGAGTGTATGTAATCCATTAGTAGTTTTTATTATTACATGTATATCTGTAAAAGGATGAAAATCAATTGGAATCCATGGAAGAAGGCTTGGGTTGCTGATGTAGAGAAGTTGTATGACTCCTTCAATCCTACTGATCATCCTAAGAGACCAAAGGGGACGAGAGATCCCAGTTTAAAATCTAATGAAGATGTTGTTTATTCTGATGAGGAAGAAGAGACAGTAGCTCCAAAGGACACTGGAGAGTCCAGCAAAGAGAAAGCATGGGAAGCCATATCTGATGATGTTACGGAAGCTGAAAAGGAACCCGAGTCATCTCTTGATTACAGGAGTGATCCTCGCATAGTGAGTCTGAATAAAAGAAGAATGGAATTTGGACCAGCAAGCCCTTCTCTTAAGTTACCAGAATCAGAACCCCTTCTTGGCAATGATGAGGAAGCTAAGACTAAAGAATCAAATTCTGAGTAGTATGAATCCATTAGTAAAGATAGTTCAAATGAGAAATTGGTCAACAATGATGGTGACGAGGGTGATGACATTGTGGGTGATGATAGTGATGATGATGATAGTGGCGATGATAGTAGTGATGATGATGATGATGCAAGTGCTCAACCAGTGGATGGTCAAAATGGGATTCAAACTGATCCTCAACCCCAACTAAATGAGCAAGAAACTATTCCGAGGCTGAATGGACATTACAGTCAGATATTGATGTGCATGAGGAAGTCTCTCCTGAAGATTCTGTAAGAGCTAGTTTTGTGAAACCATTGTATCCTTCATGAAAATCCGAATGGGAATAACACCCAGGTCTTGCGGTTCTGGGTTTAGATTATCCAGAGGAAGAGGAAGAAGAAGTATATTTTATAAGAGTAAACGATTCAGTTAAGGCTTGATTAGTTGCTGAGTATATGTAAGTGACAGAAGACATACCTAGTCCATCAATTTCTCAATCCAGACCAGTTCCTTCAGTTACACAATCTGATCTTGAATGTTTTAAATCTGAGTTGCTTTATGCAGTTAAAGAGATAATTAAAGAGGAATTTTCTAACACTCTTACTTCTGCTCCTATGGGTTTATCAAAGGATTCTATGGATGCTCTAACTCAGAGAGTGGTAAGTATCATTAAGCCAGACCTGTGAAACACTAGTGAGATGATTGGAAGGCATATTACCTCTCTGAATCAAACACTCCATGATTTAAGTTGTGGTTTAGTGTCTCTGTCAAGTGATTTTAGGTCAACCATTACTGGTATAATGGATGTGTTAATAAATTTGGTATAACATTTGAAGAAAGCTAATTTGAGGAAGCTGAAAGCTGAGATAACTCAGATTGTTGCTCAGGATTGCTCCTCTAAAGTGTCCAAGATCACTAGTCATAAAATCAATTCATTAAAGGATATTATTAAAGAAGAGTTAGTATATTTTGGGCCGATTTGGGATTTGTACTCCTTGCAAAAGATGAAAGACAATAGTGATCATATTCACAAGATGGTGAAGTTGTATTAAACTGATTCTATTAAGGCTCAGAAAGAGATGAAGGAGAAAGTGGATCACTAATTTTTTAAAATTTATACCAAACATGAGTTGAACCATAAGTTTAAGGTTTTAGCTGAGAATTTGAGGCTTCCTACAGTCACTCAAGCCTTTAAGGCTAAAGTTCAAAAGTTGAAGGATTTTACTTCTACACTGGATAGTTTCATGCAGAATAATGATGACTTTGAAAAGTCTATGAAATATGGTATTGAAGTAATTCAAGATTTTATCAATCTTCTCAAACAATATCTTCATGTGCAAGCGAAGGTAATTGTTCTTCCTACTGTAGAGCCTCTCTGTTCATCAGATGTTTCTCCTGGTCAGATTTCAGTCTCTCAATCTGTATTAAATATACAACCATTCATTCAACAGCCACCTTCAGAATGATCTTCTACTCCTCAGAAAGTATCCTTAACACCCACTATGCTACCAGCTCGAGCTGTGCTGCCTTCTCTCTCCAACAGCCCAGATCAACCTTCCACCAAATCACCCTCTGGCCCATCCATTCCTCCCTTTGATAAAGGGAAAGCTCCATTACACCCAAAGAAATAGTTGTGTCTATCATTTTTGATAGGGTTTCTATTTCTTATACTTTTGAAGTTGTATCTGGTTCTTGTACTCTTTTTCAAATATTTTTTTAGTGGAATATTCTTCTTAATTCCGTTCCTTCTACTTTCTTTTTGATAATCCCAAAGGGGGAGAATAGAATCATATCACAGTATATGGGGATATTTGGTGGAGAATATCTCAGGGGATGAATGTAATCATATCTGTAACATCCCAAGTAAGTAATGAATAATAGATATTTTTATCTATGTCTATTAATGAATTAGATAGTGTTTTAGAGGCTTAAAATGATAATAAATCCAATCTTAAGAATGGAATACAGTAATATTTTTAAAAGATTGATTTACTACCTTTTGATGGCAAACCATTTTTTAAATCTAACATTTGACAATTTTATAAGCTATGTTTGTCAAAATAAACTTATTCATTATGATTGGGACATCAAAATTTACTTTTTATGAATTTTTGGTATTTTTCCGATAAAGTTCATTTTTTAATGAATAGTGAAAAATGTTGTATTTTAATTCAAAACCACTTTTAAATCTAATTTATTTATCTTATTAGATTATCTTTTGAATTGATTTTTAAGTGAAATTAGAATATATTTTTACCATTTAATCCAATGGTGGTCATTGTAATCAGTTTCACATTGAAATTTTACTTAAACTGGTGTCAATCTTTGGATACTAATTGTTTCATAAAAACACGCTATTTGTCATGCCAGCGGGAATTCATTATTAAATTAATTAATGTAACTTATATGATTAGAATTTTTCAAAATAGGCATCATTTTTTAATTCATAATATCAAATATTTCTTAGGGTGACGTTTTGGTATTTTTTTGAAAAACATCAATTTTTGATGAATAGTGAAACCACTAAGTGGTAGTTAAAGAAACTGATTTTTCGTTTAAATGAAACTTTACCACTTCTGTGATTTGATTTTCAAAAATCTGACATACATGGTTGTCATTAAGAAGTAAAATGTGGATCAATGAGATTAAAATAATTTTTTAGTGAATAGTAACTTTTAAGTTCTTAATCGCGATTAGAGGTAATTAGTGTAGTTGAAGGTAATTTTTTTTTAATAATATGAGATGAGCTTGAAACATGTCCTACCCTCATTGGATGTGTCATGTACGACCAATACAATCCATGGGTCAACTTGTGGACCCCATGGAGCAACTTTGGTTGGGAATTGACATAAATAACTTTTTATTTAATGTAAAAGTAAAAATGACACAAACATGAGTTATTTTACTAAAATTATTTTTACATGGGGTTATACAAGTAAGATTTTTTTATTATAAATAGTCATTGGAAAGCTAAAAAGTTTTCCTACATCATGATAATTTGTTTATAATTTTTATACATTAAATAAATTAAATTATTTATGACATCATGATGATGCAGCGATTACCTCATTAATAGAGGATTTAAACAAAATGAAAAGATAATTTAAAATATATGACCTACACATGTCCAAAACCTATTGTATGGGTATATTTCGAACCCTTATCACCTTAACCTCGAATTATATCAATGTGGGACCTTTTTAATCTGAAACTCATTTTAAAATAAAGTAACATTTCTTTACTTTCCAAGAGTGCCCCTCCTCTCTCTTATAAAAGGACCCTACCTCTACCTCCTTACCCACACTTCCAAAGCCTTTGGCTTGGCCAAACCCTGACCATTTTCTCTATCCACGTCCCTCTCTTACTCCTTGAAGCCTCAATTTGGGCAGAAGTCTTCCCAAGGAAGCCTTTGAGCTCAAACCAAAGGAAGTTACCCGATTTTAAGGTAATGTCTTCACTTGAGTCCTTTTGTTTTATTTTTCTTCTCCAAACCCTTAAACTCTTTTTATTAATTTCTTTTGTAACAACTCCAGTATCTTCAATATACTAGGATGTTGATATAAGATGTATTCGAGCTACACCTACACACACCTACATCTAATGGTTAAATAACATACTATTTCCGTGGATGGCGAATTTCTGCCGCACAAAACCATGATTGTTCAACACTCATTTATCACCTTCAAAGGTGGCCATTAAGATGTCACTATAGTTATATATTATATATAATATGTTCATGTTTTCCTTAATCTTCTATATTTTTCATTTTGGGGATACCTTTATGGTTTCCATTATGGGTAAACGCGATATCTTAATTTAAGGAAGTGCGGACTACCGCCCCCTCAAAGTGATTTGATTCGTTAAGTACCATATGTGGGACGTATAAAGGATGGAGTTATGATATTATATATGATATTACACTGGAATTATAATATACCTTTATATCAATATGATTCCATTCTAAAAAAATATGAAATAGAAATGAAAGTAGCGTTCATGCGTACATACGGCTTACCGTCTCCATGAACTGTGCATTTCATTTCTTACATCTTAATGATTATATAATATTATAAATGCATGTATATAATGGATATATATGATATATATGATATATACATCATTATTATAATTCATTATATAATGGATACATGAACAACTTGTAATTATAAAGGGTTTATTTTCGACTCAAGTACCAATGATCGTTAAAACGACCGTTATTAACTTAAATAATTACATAGTGTTCATGACATGGCAATAAGTGATATAAAAGGAATAATGAAATTGAAAAAGGTTCTTAAACAAGTATAAATTAACTCATGTTTATTATTCAAGAGATTAACGAACGGCCGAGTCAAGTCGGACCCGAGGTATGGGACTTCGTCTCAATCTCCTTTAATTGAGGCATAATTTATTTTATACACAACCTTCTTTTATACGATGTATAAACCCCTTTGACTTTTTGGTCTATTAAAGAGGAATCTTTTTTATATGAAGCATTTACTAAACGACAAAAGGGAATGTTTTTGTCATACCTATGCGGCAACAATTACTTCTCCGTCGCCGTGACCATTATTTGGGTTTCGGCTTCCTCTATAAGCCATACCTTTTTTTAAAAGAAAAATAAATACCATGTTTTACTTTTCTTTTATTTTGGTATTGAAAATGGTTTTCATAATGTTTTTATATCAATGTGTTGTATTGATATATTGTGATTTAAATTTGGAAATGTTATCTTTCCTTTATGGATGTTTTATGTGATACGATTATGTTGAGGTGTTTGGGCATTATTATGACGACGGGTGGTTCCGTGATAAACTAAGGGCGGGTGAGCCCGATATAGATCTCCAATGCATTGGGTAAAGAGAATGAGTTAAAAGTTAAGGATTCTCCAAAGAGATTTAAGGAATATACTGTGATGGGTATTCAAAA
The DNA here is from genome assembly GCA_963277665.1 of Viscum album. Taxonomy (NCBI): domain Eukaryota; kingdom Viridiplantae; phylum Streptophyta; class Magnoliopsida; order Santalales; family Viscaceae; genus Viscum; species Viscum album. The sequence goes on from OY728132.1 coordinate 500,168,994, forward strand.
CGTAACCACGAGGGTTACTCCCTACGTAAGAATGTTATGAATGCCTCATGTTACCATTATGTCTTATGATTTCAATGATTTATTCATGATTTGATGAGGTATGTTAAAGTTCTTATGTTTTATGTGTAAAGTATGATTTCATTCTTATGTATATAATGACTCATGTTTCCTTACCATACTTTTATATCCCGTACCGAGCTTTTTATGCTCATCCAATGTTTTTTTGAATTGTTTTTCACAGGTCAAGGGAATGGTACACGATATGATGATAGTGTCAAGGAAGTTTCAAGAATTAATCAATGTTTTATTTTAAATATGTTTATGTTGATGGGAAAAATGAATAATATATTTTATGTAACCACTTTGTGTAAATGTGGAGTGTAATGAAATTTTTATGATATAATTCTCTAAAACTCTAAACCTGAAAAGATCCTCAAGGTGTAATCTTGTAATAACTCAAGATTAAGTAAGGTTTAAGGCTGGTGCATTATAGTTGGTATCAGAGGTCGGTTTAGCTAACTTTAGGAGTTATAATTCTATTAAATTATTATCCTAAAATATTTTTTTTATGGTCAAATTGAAATGATATAGAATTTTAAGATTACCATGTTGCTTCATCTAAGACTTGTTTGTTCGGAATGGTTTTTCATAGAGGAAACAAAATAGATTATCTGGGAAGGCATACAGAGGGAAATGACCTTTCAAATCAGTATCCTCAGATGGTCAGAATCAGAACTAAACAGTTTGTTACAGTGATGGCTCAGTTGAGTCAGGTGAAAAATGTTGTTTATTTTTATTGATGATATTTTGGTGTTTTCAAAAAGTAAAGAGGAGTATGAAAGATATTTAAGGGTTATTTTGAAAACCTTAAAAGAAAAGAAATTTTATGGAAAATTCAGCAAGTGTGAGTTTTGGTTGCAACATATTTCTTTCTTTGGTCATATTGTTTCTAAAGATGAGATAACTGTTGATCTTGCAAAAACAAAGGTTGTTGAAGAATGGCCAAGACCCAAAAATTTAATGAAGATTCATAGTTTCTTTGGTTTGGCAGGCTATTAATGAAGGTTTTGTTAGAATTTTTTCACGGTTATATAGTCCAATGACTAAGCTATCTCGGAAGGGTGTTAAGTTTATCTGGACAAAAGAATTTGATGATTGTTTTCAGGAGTTGAAATAAAGATTGGTGAATGATCCAGTTTAGGAACTTCCTTACAGGAATGGTGAGTTTGTTATCAACAGTGATGCTTCATTGAAAGGACTTGGTTGTGTCCTAATGCAGAATGATCGGGTAATTGCTTATGCTTCACGACAGTTTAAAACTCATGAGGTAAATTAACCTACACATGATTTGGAATTAGTTATTGTTGTTTTCGCTTTAAAAATTTGGAGGCATCATTTTTATGGAGTAAAGTGTGAAATATATACTGATCACAAAAGTTTAAAGTATATATTCACTCAGAAAGAATTGAACATGAGACAAAGGAGATGGCTAGAATTAATCAAGGATTATGATTTTACAATTCATTACCATCCGGAAAAAGCAAATAAAGTGGCTGATTCTTTGAGTCGAAAAAGTAATTCTTCATTAACAATGTTGTGTTTGGAACGTGATTCTTTGGTTAAGGATTTGATGAACTTTGGAATATAAGTTGTTGGAGTAGGATGTTCTTATGTTTTGTTTCAGGTATCAGTGAGATCATCTCTATCAGACAGAATCAAGAAAGCACAGAAGCAAGATAGTGAGTTGTAGAAAAAGGTATAGTTGGTTCAGAAAGGTAATTTTCATGAATTCAACATTGATAGTGATTGTGTTTTGAGATTTGGGAAGAGATTGTGTGTGCCTTGTGATTCACAGTTGAAGAGAGAGTTGTTATGTGAAGCTCATAGTTCTCCGTTTTTAGTTCATCCTGGAAGTACTAAGATGTACAAAGATCTGCATGAGTATTACTAGTGGGATGGAATGAAAAGAGATATTTCTGATTTTACAGTAAAGTGTTTGACTTGTCAACCGGTTAAAGCAGAGCGGAAGTTACCAAAAGGGATGCTTCAGCCTTTACCAGGGGCAGAGTGGAAATGGGAGAATATATCCATGGACTGTGTTGTGGGATTACCGAAGACATCTCGAGGTAATAATGCAATCTGTGTTATTATTGATCACTTGACTAAATCTGCTCATTTCCTTACTATACGAGATACTTTCTATCTAGATCAACTTTCTCATTTGTATCTTAAAGAGATAGTCAGGTTACATGGAGTTCCTCTCTCCATTGTATCCGATCGTGATCCCAGGTTTACATCTAACTTTTGGAAGGGCCTTCAGAAGTCGTTTTGTACTGAATTCAATTTTAGTACAGCTTTTCATCCTCAATCAGATGAGCAGTCAGAACGAACAATTCAGACATTGGAGGATATGCTACGTTCTTGCTCTATGTATTATCAGGGAAGTTGGGACCAAAATCTTTCTTTGGTTGTACTTTCATATATTAACAGTTTTCATTCCAGTATACAGAAGGCACCATTTCAGGCATTATATGGGAAGCGGTGTCGAACTCCAGCTTTTTGAGATGAAGTGGGTGAAAGAAAGCTGATGGGACTAGAATTGGTAGAAGAGTTTCCAGAAAACATTCAGCTGATACAGAAACACATGCGAACAGCTGAGAGCAGGCAGAAGAGTTATGCGGAAAACAGGAGGAAGGATCTATCTTTTGAGGTAGGTGATCATGTTTTTCTTAAAGTCTCACCATGGAAAAGTGTGATGCGATTTGGTAAGAAAGGAAAGCTAAGTCCAAGGTTCATTGGACCATATGAAATTCTGGAGAGAGTTGGACTAGTTGCTTACCTGGTGGCTTTACCTCCGAGTTTATCTTAGGTACACAATGTTTTTCATGTTTCGATGTTGAGAAAGTATATGCCAGATCCATCTCATGTTTTGAGTCCAGAGGTAGTTTAGCTGGAAGAGAACCTATCTTATGTGGAACAACCAGTCCAGATTCTTTACCACAGGGAGAAAGTGTTATGGAATAAGGTGATTAATTAGGTAAAGGTTTTTTGTAAAAACCACATGATGGAAGAGGCAACATTGGAATCTGAAAATGCAATGAGGGATAAGTACCCCAATTTATTCGATAAGTAAATAATTTGCGGGGACACACTTTTCTAAAGGGGGGAAGGATGTAACATCCCATGTAAGTAATTAATAATATATATTTTTATCTATGTCTATTAATGAATTATATAGTGTTTTAGAGGCTTAAAATGATAATAAATCCAATCTTTAGCATGGAATACACAAATATTTTTAAAAGATTGTTTTACTGCCTTTTGAGGGCAAACCATTTTTTAAATCTATATTTTGACAATTTTATAAGATATGTTTGTCAAAATAAACTTATTCTTTATGATTGGGACATCAAAATTTACTTTGTGTGAATTTTTGGTATTTTTCCGATAAAGTTCATTTTTTAATGAATAGTGAAAAATGTTGTATTTTAATTCAAAACCTATTTTAAATCTATTTTATTTATATGATTAGATTATCTTTTGAATTGGTTTTGAAGTGAAATTAGAATATATTTTTACCATTTAATCCAATGGTGGTCATTGGAATCAATTTCACTTTGAAATTTGACTTAAACTGGTGTCAATCTTTTGAAACTTATTGTTTCATAAAACACGCTATTTGTCATGATAGTGGGAATTAATTATTAAATTAATTAATGTAACTTATATGATTTGAATTTTTCAAAATAGACATCATTTTTTAATTCGGAATATCAAATATAGCTTTGGGTGAAGTTTTGGTATTTTTCTGAAAAACTTAAATTTTTGATGAATAGTGAAACCACTAAGTGGTAGTTAAAGAAACTGATTTTTTTGTTTAAATGAAACATTGCCACTTCTATGATTTGATTTTCAAAAATCCAACATACATGGTTGTTATTAAGAAGTAAAATGTGGTTCAATGAGATTAAAATAATTTTTTTGGTGAATAGTAACTTTTATGTTCTTAATCGCGATTAGATGTAATTAGTGTAGTTTAAGGTAAAAATAATGTTTTAATAATATGAGATGAGCTTGACACATGTCCTATCATCCTTGTATGTGTCATGTCTGACCAAGACAATCCATGGGTCAACTTGGGGACCCCATGGAGCCACTTTGGTTGGGAAATGACATAAATAACTTTTTATTTAATGTAAAAGTAAAAATGACACAATCATGAGTTATTTTACTAAAACAATTTTTACATGGGGTTATAAAAGTAAGATTTTTTATTATAAATATTCATTGGAAAGATAAAAAGTTTTCCTACATGATGATAATTTTTTTTATAATTTGTAGACATTAAATAAATTAAATTATTTATGACATCATGATGATGCAGCGATTACCTCATTAATAAAGGATTTAAATAAAATGAAAAGATAATTTAAAATATATGAACTAAACATGTAAAAAACTTATTGGATGGGTATATTTATATCCCTTATGACCTTGACCTCGAATTATATCAATGTGGGACCTTTTGAATCTGAAACTCATTTTAAAATAAAGTAACATTTCTTTACTTTCCAAGAGTGCCCCTCCTCTCCTCTTATAAAAGGCCCCCACCTCTACCTCCTTACCCACACTTCCAAAGCCTTTGGCTCGGCTAAACCCTTCCCATTTTGTCTCTCCACATTCCTCTATTACTCCTTGAAGCCTCACTTTGGGCAGAAGTCTTCCCAAGGAATCCTTTGAGCTCAAACCAAAGGGAGTTACCCGATTTTAAGGTAATGTCTTCACTTGAGTTCTTTTGTTTTATTTTACTTCTCCAACCCCCTAAACTCTTTTTATTCATTTCTTTTGTAACAACTCCAGTATATTGAATATAAGAGGATGTTTTTATAAGAAGGATTCATGCTACACTTACACACACCTATATCTAATGGTTAAAGAACATTATGATTCCGTGGATGGCAAATTTCTGCCTCACGAAATGATGATTGTTCAACACTCATATATCACCTTAAAAGGTGGCCATTAAGATGTCAATATATTTATATATTATATATAATATGTTCATGTTTTCCTTAAGATTCTGTATTTTTCATTTTGGGCATACCTTTATGGTTTCCATTATGGGTAAACGCAATATCTTCATTTAAGGAAGTGCGGACTACCGCCCCCTCAAAGTGATTTGATTTGTTAAATATCATATATGTGACGTATAAAAGATAGAGTTATGATATTATATATGATATTACACTGGAATTATAATATAACTTTATATCATTATGATTCTATTCTATAAAATATGAAATAGAAATGAAAGTAGCGTTCATGCGTACGTACGGCTTACCGTCCCCATGAACGGTGCATTTCATTTCTTACCTCTAAATGATTATGTTATATTATAAATGCATGTATATACTAGATATATATGATATATATGATATATACATCATGATTATAATTATGGATATAATGGATACATGAACAACTTGTAATTATAAATGGTTTATTTTTGACTCAAGTACCAATGATCGTTAAAACGACCGTTACTAACTTAAATAATTACATAGTGTTCATGACATGGAAATAAGTGATATAAAAGGAATAATGAACTTGAAAAATGTTCTTAAACAAGTAGAAATTAACTCATGTTTATTATTCAAGAGATTAAAGAACGACCGAGTCAAGTCGGACTAGAGGTATGGGACTTCGTCTCAATCTCCTTTCATTGAGGCATATTTTATTTTATACACAACCTTATTTTATACGGTGTATAAACCCCTTTGAATTTTAGGTTTATTAAAAGGAATCTTTTTTATATGAAGCATTTAATAAACGAAAAAAGGGAATGTTTTTGTCGTACGTATGTGGTGACAACGACTTCTCCACCACCGTGACCATTATTTGAGTTTCAGCTTCCTCTACAAGCCATACCTTTTTTTAAAAGAAAAATAAATACCATGTTTTACTTTTATTTTATTTTGGTATTGAAAATGGTTTTCATAATGTTTTTATATCAATGTGTTGTATTGATATCTTGTGATTGAAAGGTGGAAATGTTATGTTTCCATTATGCATGTTTTATGTTATACGATTATGTTGAGGTTCTTGGGCATTATTATGAAGACGGGTGGTTTCGTGATAAAATAAGGTCGGTTGAGCCCGATATAGCTCTCCAATGCATTGGGTAACGTGAAGGAGTTAAATGTTAATGTTTCTCCAAAGATATTTAGGGAATATACTGTGATGGGTATTCCAAACCTAACCAAGAGGGTTACTCCCTACGTAAGAATGTTATGAATGCGTCAAGTTACCTTTATGTCTTAAGATTTCTATGATTTATTCATGATTTGATGACGTATGTTAAAGTGCTTATGTTGTATGGGTAAAGTTTGATTTCATTCTTATGTATATATGAACTCATGTTTCCTTACATTATTTTTATATCCCATACTAAGCTTTTTATGCTCATCCCAAGTTTTTTTGAAATGTTTTTCATAGGTCAAGGGAAAGGTACATGATATGATGATAGTGTCAAGGAAGTGTAAAGAATGAATCCATGTTTTATTTTAAATACGTTTCTGTTGATTGGAAAAATGAATACTATCTTTTATGTAACCACTTTGTTTAAATGTGGAGTGTAATGAATGTTTTAGGATATAATTATCTAAAACTCTAAACATGAAAAGATCCTCAAGGTGTAATCTTGTAATAACTCAATTTTAAGTAAGGTTTAAGGCTGGGGCCTTATAATATCTCATATATATATCTAAGGAAGAGACCTGTATATATAAGCTCTGAATTCTAACCTTGTCTATGATATGATGTCATGCTCCATTGACTTTTAAATGTTTTTATATATATATTATTTCTATAGAGGGGGATCCTACTGAATGATATACTATCTTCCCTCTTCGTTTATTTCGTTTATTTGTGATTATCAAAAAGGGGTAGATTGTTGAACTCTCTATGATATAGTTATTTTAATAATCACAAATCACAGTTTTATTTATGAAAATTTAGCCTTCTATTCGATTTGTTCTAAATATGTTTATATATGTTTATATATGTTTATATATGTTTAAATCCTATCTATATAATTTTTATCTATGTAAATTTATGTTTTACTGTTGACCTAGAAGCATTCGGGATTAAACAGATACTTTGTGAAGATTTCAGATCTCTTGTTGCATTGATGAGAACAGTCGCACCGATGAAAATGGCCGCACCGATGAGAACGGGCTCACCGATGAGAATTGTCTCACCGATGAGAACAGTCGCACCGATGAGAATAGTCGCATAGATGAGAACGGTCGCACCAATGAGAATGGTCACACCAATAGGAATGGTCATACCAATGGAAATGGTCGCACCGATGGCAATGGTTTCACCAATGGAAACGGTCGCACCGATCACATGACCTACCGATACCGATGCTGATCAACGGACCTACCGATCCCAATGATGATCACATGATCTACCGTAGCCAATATTGATCACATGATCTACCGATCTCACGAATCACCGATAGTCATGAAAAAATATTGAATTTCTATTAACTCTTACATAATTGCAACAGTCATATTTGATGTTTTTAATGCAATAAATGTTATTTATTGATAGTAATTGGCATATCAGGGAACCGTACCTCATACCTATGAAAATGAAACCATTCATATTACTGTATCTTGTGGAATATAAGGAAGATTGAGCTGGAGTAAGAATGTGACTCGTAGAGAGAATTCTTCCATGCATATATAACATTAAAAGAAGAACACACGAGGAACATGAGGAACCCTCGTACTCACCAAGAACATATGTTCAAAGAATACGTTCTAGTGCTATAATGATTACTCATACTCAAGATGAACACCTACACTGAAAGTCAAGAAAAAGAACCATGACAATCAGTTTTTCTTGACAAAAACCAGAGAAATACTCAGCGCTTCATTTGCATCAAACCAAGGAGTCCAGAGCTTCTCTTACAAAACATGGAGCACTATAAATTCATCTCTATCTATTTAGCACTATTTTGTTTCATTCATTTACATTTTGAGTAGTGTGTGTTATATTTACACACAAACTTATGAACTGAACTGGAGGATACTAAATCCTCACTCAAAACTATTTATACCTTATTGTATCCCATTATGAATTGTGGAAGAGGTCAAGTGTGACCTGGACAGCTTGTGCAATGTTGTTTTGTTTTCCAACGATGAACTGTAGTAGAGGTATTAATACCTGGACAGTCTCTGTACTGTTGTTTACCCCAATTCAGGGTGTGGATCGAATTTACATAAATTGTCTGAGAGGACTAAGTCTCGGCTTGAGAATGAACCACTTTGTTACATCTACTATGCATATTAGATTAAGTCTAAAGTATACTATATATATTTTTTATTCCTTTGACAATTACTTTGAAATTAAAACTATTTTAAAGTTACTTTGATAGTTAATATAGAAAGTGTGTATATGTTCTGTAAAGCATTATGTTAGCTTTTAAAAGTAATTAATCTTTATATTAGATTAACTGAGAATTAATCAATCTTTTAAAGATATAACTGACCCATTGTAGGTTTAAAAATTCACTGCATATTATCCTGTAATTGAATTTGGTGGATTTTAATAAGAATCCTTTTAACATAAATTTTTAATTGGAACTCAATTCACCCCCCCTCTTGAGTGTCCACTCCAAAAAACAATTATGAATTACTTTTAGGGATAATCTTGGAGTTATGGATATGTTAATGGAATATATATAATTTATTTCCTTTCAAGTGGTAATGTTGATATAATTTATGAATCTGGTTTTCCAAAGCCAATAAAATATTCATTCCTTAAGGATACTAATTTCTTGTAATCATACCAATATAATGAAATAAGGAACCAGCTCTGGGCTACTAGGGTTGGGTTTTTAATAGTTTGTATCATAAGAAGTTTAGTAGAATACTGGGGAAATATATTTAGAAAATGTAGATTTGGGAAAAATACCCTATGTTCATTTTTGAGGATAAACATACCAGAAAATTTTGAAATTTTGTTAAGGAATAGATTAAGTGGCTATTTCTATAAAATACATCCCTTTTTTGATATTACAAGTGGACATGGATCTGGAAAAATGTAACTAATAATAAAAACTCCAAAAAGGAGTTTCAGGCTTGACATTGGGTATCTTGGTACACGACAATGGGAATTACCGCACACCTGGTTTAGCACTACTAGGGGATATGCTTAAGATAATTCAAATTTTATTTACAGACCATTATGAAGGAATTAAATGTAAAATTTTCATCAAATTAACCATGTTTATGATTATGAACTCTGATATTAATATGATTTCAATTTGTGCTAAGTATTTTTATATATTGATATTATACATTATAATTGATAAAATAGTCTAGTGTAAGCTATTATTTAGGAATGATTAATAGTGGAATGAATGAAAACATGATGAAAGTTCATATCACATGTAGGGATTTCCCAATGATGTAAGATAATGAAGTTGGCTCTCGTACTGTGACTAGTGATGAGTAACTTATAACTATATTTAGACAGTTAACTCAAGCTAGGAAAAATAACCTTACCCATATGGAGTATCAAGATCTGTAATGTGGAGGAGCTATGTTAGACTACTTTATGCAACAATAACTTCCATCATTCAATGGGACTACACACCCATTCATAGTGAATTAGTCAATAGGTTATTTAGAGAAGATGTTTCTTGCTTTGGGATGTAATAAAGAGAGAAGGTTTTCATGGATGTTTATCATTTATCAAGAGATGAAAATTAGTGGTTGTCATTAATTAAAAACAATAAGAAGGAGGAAGAAATAGAATAAATTGAATGGTGGTATTTTAAGGAAATGTTATTTGAAAAATACTTCCCTTGTGAACAACAAGTAGATATGGAAAGGATATTTCTGAATATGAGGAAAAAATTAGATGAGAATGTATTAATTTATAAATCCGACCTAATAATGGTATAAATACATTCCATGAACTACATACGTAATCCAAGGAGCAATATTGATCGATTCTTTCATTGTTTTAAACCATTCCCTTGAAGGGAAATAGTTTCCCAAATTTTATCATTATACAAATATATAGTCTCATTTTCTATCAAGATGGAAAAAGAATTCTATATGTCCTTTGACTTAAAAGGAACGAAAGAGAAGAAGAGGGATGCTAAAAACTATAAAAAAGGAAATAAGGTAATGGGGAATAAGGGAAGAGTTGAATTTCTACCCTGCGATAATTGTAGGAACAAACACCCTGATACCTTCCCGAAGTGTATGGGTTTCTGTTACAAGTGTGGAGAGAAAGGTCGCCACATCCATTATTTAAAGGGGAAGAAGAAAAATACCAAAGTTTGATGCAACAATTTATAGTAGATGAGGAAATATGCAAATGATTTTCCTAAGTGTCATGGAATATTTACCAAAGAAGGACAAGGGTGAAAGGTAAAGATTAAGTTGTCACAACTACTAAGGTTGAAGTTCCTAATGATGTGGTGGTTGGTAATTTAATCTTTTCCTCCAACTTAGGCAATGATTTATTTGATTCTAGATCATCACATTCTTTTATATCTTCCATGATTTCCAAGAAAATTAGATCTTTAAAATTTTATTTAATAAAGGATTTTAAAGTTAAAACTCATAAGGGAAGTATCATTCCATGATAGGTGTGATATGAAGTCCCCATTATGGAATATTAATATGCTTGATCTTTCAATTTTATCATCATACCAATGATTGAATTTGATACAATCCTTCGTATGGATCAGATTTCAAATTATGATTTGAAAATACATTTCAAGAAGAAAGAAGTTATAATTTTGGAGAATAATGTGTAATACCTTATCCTTTGGGAAGAAATATAATCATCTAATTCTCATATAGATCCACCCTTAGTAGCTGTACTAAATTATATTCTTGGGGAGGATGAGTACTTGATATCTAAGAGTTAGGAATGAAATTTTCAAACTAAGGATGTACCTATTGTGTAAGAATATAGGGATGTTGTTACAAAGTATTTAGCTGGACATCATCTAGAGTAGGAATTTGAGTTCTCAATAAATTTAATTCATAGTTCAAGTTATATATCAAATACTCCTTATATAATGGGCTCTATAGAAATAGTAAAACTGAAGAAAAAACTGATATAATTGAGCGATAAATGCTTTATTTACCCTTGTGTTTCTCCATCGGGTTCCCCTTTTCTTTTCATTAAAAATAAAGATATACTTATAATGTTTCACATTGACTACATGTAAATAAATGCTATAAAAATAGAGAACAAGTATCCACTACCTCACATTGATTATTTATTTGATCCAACACATGGAGCCTAGTATTTTTTAAAAATAGACCTTCGATCTGTATATCATCTGTTTCATGTGAGGAAGGGAGATATTCCAATGATATCATTTAAAACCAGGTATGGGTATTAAACGTATACAGTAATTTCTTTTGGACTGACTAATGTACCATCTGTCTTCATGGATATATTGAATTGGATTTTCAAGGAATATCTTGATGACTTTATTTTGGAATTTATTAATGATATATTAGTAAACTCGAAAAGATACAAAAATCATGAAAATCGCATGCGCATTATTATAAAAAATCTTAGAAAAAATAAATTATATAGCATGTTTCGAAATTGTGAATTTTGGCATCAATCAGTTTCTTTTGTTGGACATATTATCTCTAAGGACGGAATATCTGTTGATCCTATGAAGACAAAGGCTGTTTAGAAATGGCCTACACCAATGAACATAACTAAGGTATGTAGTTTTAGTGGTTTCGCAGGTTATTATTGGTGTTTCGTTCATAATTTCACTCGATTAGCCAACTTGATAACCAAACATACATCTAAAGGGTTTATGTTCATACAGACAAAAGAATGCAAGGAATATTTAAAATAATTAAAAAGGATATTAGTGATTTTTTCAATCCAAAATCTACCATTGGGGAATGATAGGTTTGTGATCTTTAGTGATGCATCTAAGAATAGACATGAATGTGTCCTTATGTAGAATGATAGAGATATTTCCTTTGCATCAAAGTAGTTAATTTTTTTAGAAAAACTATCCTACTCATGATATTGAGTTAACTACTATGATATTTTATCTAAAAATATGCAAACATTATATTTATGGTCAATGATGTGAGATATATACAAATCAAAAGAGTGTAAAATACATATTCTCATTGAAATAACTCAACATGAGGAAAAGGCGATGGCTAGAACTACCCAAAGATTATGATTGTTCCATACACTACCACCCAGGAATGGAAAATAAGGTAGCTAATGCATTGATAAGTAAGGATCATGTAGTTTTATGCAAAATGAAGATTGAAAGGAATCCTATATTCATGGATCTAGTAAGGATAGCCATGTGAATTATCATAGAATGTGAAACGTCATTACTTTTATAATGGGTTAGATAACCATATTTATTAGAAAGAATTAAAAGTTATGAGACTGATGATGAGAATCTTCAAAAGAAATTTATTAGTGGGAATTATGGGAAGATGCAATAATTTGTATATGAAGATGGAATTATCAAATTTTGGAAGAGGAATTGTGTTCATGATATACCTAAGATTAAAAGGGAGTAATTGGATGATGCCCATAATTCAAATTTATCTATAAATACTGGTAGCACTATGATATATAGAGATCTGAAGGAACATTTCTGGTGGGATAACATGGAGAGGGAAATTTATGATTATGTATCATGATGTTTAGGCTCTCAATAATAAAAGGTTTAATGAAAAAAATCCTAGTGGATTAATGCAACCTCTTCCTATTTCTACATGAAAATGGGATATCATTTAAAAAACATTTATCACTGATTTACCCAAAACTCCAATAATGAATGATTAAATATGGGTAATTGTTGATCAACTTATAAAATCTGCATATTTCCTCACTCTATGGTAGGATATTCCACTAGATACCCTTTCACGACTCCAAATCAATGATGTTATGAGACTTCATGGAGAACCTCTCTCAATTGTGTCTTACCATGATCCATGATTTACATTGAAATTCTAGAAAACTCTATTGAAATCCCTAGATACTGAGCTTCAATTGAGTACTTCTTATCAACCTCAAACTGATGGGAAATTAGAAAGGATGATCCAAAATTTAGAAGACATGTTGTGATCATGCTCACTTTATTTTTAAGGTATGTGTGATCAATATTTACCTTTTGAGGAGTTTTCCTAAAATAATAGTTTCAATTCTAGATTTAAAATTAAACCATATAAATCATCGTATGGAAAGAGATGTTGTGCACCAACTTATTGAGATGAATTCAGTGAATGAATATTGTGGGTTCATAGCTTATAGGGGAAACAACAGTGATTGTAAATACTATTTAAACCCATATCAAAGCATAATAAAGCGGGCAAATGTTCTATATTGATAATCGAAGGAATGATTTGGAATTTTATGTGGGGGATAATGTTATATTAAAAGTATCTATATGGTAGGGTGTTATAACATTTGGTAAGAAAGAGAAATTGATCCCCATGTACATTGTTCCATATAAAATTTAATAGATAATTGGATCTATGAATTATTTTCTGGAAATTCCTCCTAGCCAATCAAATGTACACAACATTTTCTATGTGTTATTGTTGAGAGAGTACATGCCAGAACCAATGAACGTCCTCACTTATGATGGTACAGAATTGGATCCTAAATTATCTTACTCTGAAGATCCTATCCGGTTTCTAGATACTAAGGAATAAGTGTTGTGGAATTAGATGACATGAATAGTAAATGTACATTGGAAAAATCAAAAAAAATTAAAGAATCAACAAGGGATCCATAGGAACTTATGATAAATAACTACCAAAATATTTTTATGAGGCAACTTTCAGGAATTTCGAGGAATTTTTTTTGTAAGGGATGGGGGGAATGTAACACCCCAAGAATTTATAAATAAATTTAAGAATGAATCTCTGTAACAATGAGTCTCTACAAAAATAACACTTCTTTTTAACCTATCCAGTAAACAAAATTTTTCCACCATTGTGATTTGAATTTAAAAAAACTAATATACATGGTTGTATTCAGTAAGATATTTGGAGTCTAATAGGATAAAATTATATATTTTTTGGAATAGTGACATGACCCTTATTAATAGTAATGAACACTTATGAGCAGTAATAAGATCTTTATTTATAGTAACTTCACCCATGAAAGTATAAATAAAATTTATACACCTTATAAATGAAATGGAGCAATTTAGACATTAAAAATTATGTGTTGGTATTATTGGGAGTAATAAATATTTAATTAAAATTTTAAATTAATAAATTAATAAAACTAATTTTTTTAAAATTTATCCCTATGTAAATATTTTTTTCCAATTATTTTAGGACAATTTTATGATAATTTATAAAATTTTTTAATGTTTTATAAAAATTAGTTTTAAATTAAAAATTGGTATTTTTCGAGAAAATACTAATTTTATTTAAAAAATAAATATCTCTTATTTAGAAAATTAAATTAATAAAATGGTGTTTAATTTTAAATTATAATCATAGAAAAATTGTTAGGGTTATTTTTTATGATTTTCTGAAATACTAGAATTTCTGTTTAATAGTGAAATTCGATAATTTACAGAATATGATAAATAAATGAATTTTTGTATCATGATTGAGTCATGGATGATGACATTGGTTCAAAACCACATAAACTTATTACTATTTTGAGTATCAAGAATCAATACTATTCATATTCTTGAGAATAAATAATAAAATAATGATTACAATAATGGGAAATAACTCCTATCGTCCACTATAAAAGCCGCACATCACGCCCTTTTATCATCATTCCTATAAGCCTTGAAGATCCTCAATGTTCTTCCAAAATAATATTACCAATTCCATACCCACTTATAGGAGACCATGGTCTTTCCAAAAGACAAAAACCCCTTCCCTTAAAGAGGTTCTCAAAGTGGTGTATTGAAGATATAAATCCACATATTCTTTCTTTTAATTTCATTTCAAGTTCCTTTATTTTGTTATCCTCAACTCACATCCTCTATCCAAATGATCTTGAAAAATACATTATAATATATATATTGTAATTATATCAAGTTAACGTAATAACCAATATCAATTTTATTAATCTCTCTCTCTTTTATTTTATAAATGAAATCATCATCCGCGTGGTGTCCATTTACAACCTTTGTGGACAACGAAGTCTCATTCCCCAATATATCCTTCAATACTTGTCAATAAACCATTTTTATTATTAAACGAGACTATAGAATATGTATTATAAGCTACTTAATATTCATTAACCAGTATATGTATATAATATTAATTCATATGACAAAATTTGTTCACAATAATCAAAATACCGACAAAATAATCTATGTGATTATCAATAATATTATATCTAAAGATTCATACTCCAATGATGTAAAAAAATGATATATATAACCATTAACATATATTTATGTCCATTATTAATAGATAAATTCAATTATGATGATTTATATCTATTCCACATGAACATCTATTCTCATATACAAGTATACCAATTCTGAAAACTAAGGAAACGAACACTCTGAAATGACAGAATTCAATCTTATAACCATTCAGTAAGCACATAAATGGACTTAATAAAATTATTATAAAATAAATAAATTTCTAATAGTTTCTGAATTAAGTTATTAATATGTATAATTTCATATTCCATGACCTCAGGTGCATGAGCGGAACATATTCAAATATAAGATAATGGTTTTCTACCTGAACATCCATTTTTCATCCGGGTTACGCTTATTCCCTAGGTACTTCAATTAACTAATTGTTTATAATTCTATAATCCCAATAAATACTATTTTAATGCTATATATATTTTTACCTATCATAATCTTTTTTATTTTTTGGGGAGTTACATGTATAAAAAGGATCATTCAAAAATTCTTCCTAATAAATAAGCCAGTTTCAAATGAAATTCTCGAATCCATACATATTTTCCCAAACACTCTATAATATATTTTATGAAACCATTATTATTATAAAATCAGATATTTTATTATGGAATAATCTAATTTTATTAATTTATGATTTTATACAATTATATTAACAAAATAACTCTTCTTTTCAATGTAAAAGTGTATTTATCCCAAAAATTACTTGAGGATTTTATACTAGTATTTTCACATATTTTAACACTCTTATTGATTTTTATGTTTAAATGAGAATAATGTTTAATGATACCATCCAAAATATGTTATTTAATGGTTGATGATTATATTGTTAGTGTATGTACTATTTTGATACCATTCACCATATTACTCTGAATGGTTATTGTTTATGTTTAATGTTTGGGTAAAGTTCTTTACATTTCATATGTTAGTTTATATATGAATGTATATGTTGTTAATGTTTATCCACATTAATATTAAGAATTAATTATAATTATTAAGTGATTTTCAATGCATGGTTTACCCATTGATGCATCAATAGGTCACATGAGACAAACTAGAGTCTTAGCACAAGTAATTGATAGTATGGTTAGTTATGGTGTTGGAACGAGGGCTTGAATTTATGGTTATGATGTCCAAAATTATGAATTAACATATTATAAATCTATTAATTGATATTTTATGTGGTTATTTGACTACTAGAATACCTATTATTATGTTTGAATTTGGAATTATTTATTTAGCTCTTATTCATCCCATATTGTGTCCACGTTTCTTTGTTAAAGGCATGTGTTTTTAGTTATTCACCATGCCTAATGTTTATATTGCTGATATATTCTACTAAATTTATTACCCTTTATAAGTATCTACGCTCACCCCTTATGTTTTATTTTCACTAGATATGAAGAAGTAAATTATGAATGACATATAGGGATAATCTATGAGTCATGAATATTTCTATTGGAACATTTATATATTATATTTCTTTTGAAGTTGTAATGTTGAACTTATGTATGTATAATGTTTTCCAAAATTATTAAACTATTAATTCCTTTAGGAAATGAATTTATTTTTATCATTCCAATTTAATTAAATAAGGCACTGGCTCTAGGAAACCGGTGTCAGGTTTCTACAATTTTTATAGTGTTAGTAAAATTAGTTTTCAATTTTTTTTATTCTAGGAATTAAGAAATGTATTAAATCAAAGAGGATTTATTTGTGTTTAAATGGCTCTCAGGTGGGTTTATTATCATTCTCTAGAGTTGGTAGGCAATTTGATCCTCTATATAACATAATATTTTTTATTATTAAAATATACATTAATATAGTGATCATAAATAAAGTTAATGATGAACTTATTCTTACCATACATGGATAAATAGATATTCTTTCCTAATCATAGTTGTTTATGTTGATGATATAATTCTATTATCCTAGAGTGGAAAAAGGAACAAAATATCATTTTTTCATCAGAAACAATGTGGTTTTATTTTTCATCAAATGGTTAAATGGTCTAAATCTCATATTTAATTTTGTTATGTGTTTTATATATTACGAAAGACATGATTTTTCCCTCCAATATGTAAAATAATTAATATTCTACCCCCTTACCCTAGGGTTCATATATTTTGGAGAAAATCAAAGTTCTAGTTAATTTTTTTTTAAAAAGATATATTCAATCAATAACATTCATAGTTAAAAGGAATGAAACATATTGGGGTTAAATGAGTCAATTTAGTAAATTTGGACACTGTCTTAATGTTATTATATTCTTTTTTCGTGTATAACTAACCTATGAGACTCTTCATGGTGATTAATTAGTCTATTATAAATATTTTCTAATGTTAGAGTACCTTATAAAAGAAACATATAGTTATGATTTTTTCTAAATATTTAAATCATATTGATGTGGGGGTGGGGGATTCAGTAAATAAATGTATATAGAACATTAATGAGGCCTTATAAGATTATTATTTTTGATAAAGTTACTCTATCAGGGTAATGGATAAAATAATTTCTTCCATGATATATTTTTAAAAAAAAAATTAATATTGGAATTTCATTTAATGTGGACACTTAAAATTTGATATTTGATAAAAGAATTTATAAATATATTCAAATGTAATAATTATGGTCTTTTTCATTGATATGATTTCTAATTTCTATAAAATAAATATTAATATAACTTTAATGCTAGAATTTTTGAAATAGGAGCATGAGATTCCAACTATGAAATAACATTCAACACTAAATTAATATAGTCATTAATGGTATCAATGATTAAAAAAAGGATTTTCAATGAATATTAGTTTATAAATAGAAATGATATCCTCATATTGAACCCCATGTGAAATATTATTTTGAATAATATATTAAATTATCACATTATAAATAGAACCCCCCTATCAGCTTGTAAAATAAATAATGAGTTTTATAAAATGTGGGTCTTATAATGCCCTATATTTTATTCTAAGTAGGACTAAAATAAAATTTTAATTTTGTGGTCTCCATAAATATCTTGAAGAAATTCTATATTTTTACAATATAGGAAAATTTTAGGGTAATTTTATCATGGTTTCACTATATTCATAATACACAATTTACCCCTTCAGTAAATTTGTTATGCGAGGATAAATATAAAAGAGCATTGAAACTAATATATTAATAATATAATATTATATTAAGTAACATGTGTGTCTCATTAATTAAACACAAATTTCTTATAAATAAAACCTTGATTGAAAAAACTAAGACCATTTCTCAGTCTGTAATGAGGTTTATACCATATTAGTGATGTTTTTTGTTCAAATTTCGATTATCCAGTATACTCTATCATTGGTTGATTGATAAAATAATAAATTTAATTAATAAATTGAATTATGAAATCATGAAACCCTAGGTATCATCAATTTTATCCTATTTTTGTGTCATCTCTAGGGTTATATGCATATGCCTTTGAAAAACATGTGAGAAAAGATAGAAGAAGCTAAATGTGGATGAACAGATGATACATCAAGGAATGAAATCAGATTTATATTGACATCTATGGGAATTTTTCTATGGTGATTATGAGAAAATTTATGGTTATAATGTTGGATCGAAGAATAAGATATTCTAAATTGAGGTAGGTATATCTTATTTATGGAATTTTTTCCATTTTTTTTCATGTAAAAATTTATTAGGCTATTCCATATGAATTACAAGATTGTATATTTGCATGGCCACATCATCATTGATTTTAAATTACAACTGTGCTCGTGATCAGTTGGTGAAAATCCTATAAATATTCCTCGGTTTATTGATTTATGTAAATGTTAACTATATTAAATCTCTAATGATCATCATTTAGACCATTTTTATCTTTTAATGGACCTCACCCACAATGTTATGTTTTTTCATGGACAGAAAACAATTGGATTGGAGCTCAACCATCTCTACTTGCTTATTACGTTTTCATAATTTATAATTTATATTTATGATTTTATAAATTAATATTAATTCATTTATTGATTCATGTATAAGGATTATATATGTTGATGGAAGCACATATAAGGGTACTGTGAGAATTTTTCTAAGAAGTGATAAATCAATACAATTGGTGATTCATTCGAAACAATAATGATTTGATAGTTGATTTATATTATAATGATAAATGAATAAGAATAATTTTCTAGTGATTATATATTCATGGAATATGGATCTAGGTATTGATCAATGATGATGGTGCAGATCCATTTAAGAATGACGATGGCTACTTTATGATTTGGGATACAAAGTATATGTGTAGAGGCGAAAAAATCAAATTTTAAGTCAATGGGTTGAGTAAATATCAATTATGGTGGTTCAATGAGCATGATTATATTCTCATTTTATAATATTTTATGGATAAAAATATGGAATAAAAATTTCAGTCTTGAATATCAAATACATGTTGAAAATTTTATCTTTCTGAAAATTTCCCTACTACACGAGTTGTGGTTCAGAAGATCCCATGCATTGTAGTATGAATTATGGGGTGTGAAGGTTTTGTATGGAGAAGAATATTACCTGACTGAGTTATTGGTCCACATTCCCTATAACCCAAAATATATTAACTTACTGCATACATGATGGGCATGTTAAGGGAAGACCGTGTGGCCAACAGTAAATGATCATTGAGGCCATCCACCTTGTACCATCCAATGGAGAATGACTAAATAAAATGAACATGCTAACTTCTAAAACTCAACACTACATAATATGTTCATTATTCAAAATTCCATATATATTATCTTATATATACCATATAGGGTCGTAGAATACAACCATGTGTCTAACTTGTGAAAAAATTAAGTGCATTCTTTAAAAATATGTTGTACTTATTTTTCCACAGAGTAGGTTTTCAAGAGTTTTATTATATGTAGATTTATTCATTGAATATAGTGATATTTTCTTTTAAAGACCTTAAATATTACTGATTATCCCACATATTGGTCATTTAATGTGGTCTTCTATCTACGCGATGATCCGTGATAAGGCCAGGTATCCCCCCATAGGGTTCAAGGTAGTCATCCAATATTTCTAATCCTCATGAAGGTATATTTATACATTATCTAATCTAGAATCATGTGATTACCTACTATTAGAAAATATTTATTAATTATGGTTCCCCCAATGGCCGATAGAGAGATCCTCTAGTTAAACATGAAATTTACTTATTTTTTGTGTCCTCTAATGAGGAGTGTTCCACCTTCATACTTTTTTTGAGATATAAGATAATATGACTTAATGAATCCATGTGATGATTACGAATCATTTGAATAGATAAAAATACTATGAATATACTCTATGAAATTATAACATTTCTATGAAAATATTTGTTTTATTCATTCTCTCTATTTCTTTATGCTACCTCAGTAGGTGAGTTATCTTTAGGTTTTGTTGGACTCCAATTATTGACAAAGAGAGGATACATGGTTACTGAAATCTAATCATGTGATAAATTTTTCAAGGATTTTTATTTTTCAACACCTTGGGAGTTTTCATTTAGATTTGAAGTTAAATATGTCTATCTTCCATTGGATCTATAGACTCTTATATTTTCTAAACACTACAAACAACCCATGTGAGTTGGTTTCAATGATTATTGTTTTTATTAATGGTACTTGTCAACATCCATTTGTCATATTATGATAGAGTATATCTATATTACTATAAATGGAATCAATTCCACAACACATTAAATTCTATAATCTTGATATTTATAATGACCCATACATTTCATTCAAAGAGAGTATATATTAATAGATAAATATTCATTAAAAGCATTTTTATCCACACTAGAATCATTTAGGTTGAGTAGTAGTGGAAACATGGAAACATAAAATAATGGTTCATAATATATATACATCACCTCACACTTATGTTTTAGAAAATGATAACTACTATTATAAATATCTTACTTAATAACATTATTCACCACCTGGGGAAAGTAAGCATAATAAAAATGTGTTCTTATAATATTAGTATGGGTAAACAAGGATGATATCAATGATATCATAAGCATAAAATGAGCATAAGGGTATAGGAAAATGGTATTAAATTTTTTAAACCATACCTCAATTTTTGGAAATCATAATATTCTGTCATCTAATAAATAATGGATGTTCATAAGACCTGAATCATAAAAGAATCAATGAACATGATCCAGGAGAACATAACATTGGCATAAGTCATGGAATTTTTGAATTCACATAAATATATGAAATCATTTCCATATTAGTCATGGATCATTACAAAAGATATCATTGTGGAATGAATTCACTATCTAAACAAACAAAATATTCATGGATCAGTCAAAAGTCTATCATAGTGGACATATTTTCTTACTGAATTGGAAACACTCGCCATTCCAATTGTGTTTATATCATGAGATATCAATTTTCATCCAATAAATAAGAGGGATATAGAGGACCCATCACATATTTAAAATAATAAAAAAGTTTAAAAAATTATCATAAAATACTCATTATATTAGAATCAAAGAAAAAATTTGTTTCATTTACGTTTCATCACCGTATAACACATGGAAAAGATATGGGTATTAGAAAAATATCATCATTTCATCATAGTGTAACTCGGGGAAAGAAACACGTCTCATTAAAATCTTAAAATCATATTTATATAATATCTTGAGAAAGAATAAGGATGATATCCATGGAACATATCACTATAATATCATTATTTAAATCAAGGGTTTTTATCTCCCTTTAATATAAATACCATTAAAGGATCATTAAAAAAATCTTCAAGAAAATAACCTTTCCATTTTGAAATCGCTTATTAAGAAACTGAATAAATACAAATGAAATAATTTTATTTGGAATGAAAATTGTAAAATACTAAATAAGTATTCATCAAAAAAATTAGTCATGATGGTGGAAAAATCTATTCATGTTGTACAAGTTAAATAACATTCAGTTCACAGTAGAAGTAAAAATTTTAAATAATACCACATTTGGAAAATAAAAAATACCCCTTTTAAATATTTTTAAAAGTAAAAAATTTGATAAAATGAATTTTTGAAATAATAAGAAAATATTAAAAAATGTTTTGGAAACATTTTTAGAAGACATGGATATGAAATAAATTTTTTTCTATCCAAGTGATAAATGATTTTTATTTTCCTTAACAACATATTTTGGTCCCTTAAGTACATAAGAAGTGTTAAATAAAATAAATTCCATTATTTTTTTAACTAAATAGTGGTGGATAAAATTTATGAATTTCATGAAAGCTATATCAAATAATTTTCATCTAAAATACATTTAACAACAATTTGGATAAATAGTAAAATTATAACATATAATCGCATTCAAAAAAAATTATATTTTTTATCATAATCACAATGAGAGAAAAAAAAGATGATTTTATTAATCCACATATATTTAATAAAAAATCATAATATACATTTATTTTTAGTATGTACCCCGCATTAAATAAACATGCAGTGAATATGGAATTTATCTCATTGAAGTAAATGTGAGATGTAAATACTTTTCCTTTGGTCAAAATTCCTTCGTACGTATTAGTAAACGAGGTATAATGAATATAAATTTATTATAAATATATTAAAAAACAACAATTATATATATCATAGTATATAATATTATGTCATAACCTTTTATAAATGAGTTTTTAACGGTTCATTTTAAAATCATTATTTTGAGCGATATCTGTGGAATCTTTCTTGTATATTTTAAGTTTATATTTTTGAACGTTTTACTTTAATAATTATAGAATAATTTACTAAATATATATAGTAATATTAATATTGTATATAATAAATATATATATATGTATATGTATTTATTTATTTATTTTCATCCATAAATTTTATAGATAGAAATTTTTTTACACCATTCATGGAGATGGTATCACATACATACACATTAACACTATTTTAATTTCTCAATTGTTGGGATTAAAGAGATGTAAAAAATGAATCATAGTTGTAGAATCACTATTAAATCATATATACCATATATATTGAGTGAATCCATCCTTATTACCATTCAATTTAAATTAAAATTAAAATATAACTACATCTCTTCATGCAGGTGGTACTCCACACATACACATGATAAAAATTATTATTTTCTACCAGTTTGTATCATACGAATGTAGATATGATATTGCAGTTATAGATGAATAAAAATATCATTATTATCATTTATAAACATTAAATATATCAAAATAACCATATTCGAAATACGGTGGTGGAAAATAAATTGGATCACTATGCAGAGATGAGAGCTCATACATTTGCATGATCAAAACTGTCAGTCATTATCTGATGGGACAGTGAGAGTATAATGGTGTTATAATAATAATAAAAATAATAATTTATAATAATTATGATAATTAAATTATTATTTTATAGAATATATCGATTATATAGTGTAGATTAAATGAGTATAAAAGAAAGTGATCGGTTAAGGTGGTTACCTCTTCTTTGTAACAACTTCTTTAGATATCATCTAAATGGATATAGGTTTGGTATTTTGAGAATAACAAGACCTATAAAATGTGTATAGATTGGTTTCTAAGAGAAATTAATTTATCTAGATCGATATATAAGGATCAACGTGGTGTAATGATGTGAGGGAGGATATTCCATTTAAAAATAGAGATGAGGGGCAGTTTTTGAATTTCCCATATGATTAAATTAGAATAAATTCATTCTCAAGTAAGATTCAAAAAATATTTAGGTATTAAAATATAAGTTATTAGATGATTTCAATACCATCTTTAATTATAACTTAAATAATTTTTTTCATTCTAATCCTTATCATTTTGATTAACCCTTAGTTAATTGATTCTATTTTAAAATATGGTAACAAATTTTTAAATATTCAAGGTGGTAATTTCAATTTCTAGGGAGTTAATTGGTATATAAATTTATATTTATTGAAATTTTAAATAATATAATAATGATTTTTTTTTATTTCATGATTTTTATTATTTTTAAATAATTAAATAAAACATTATTTTAATAAAATATCATTATTTTCAATTTTGACAATTATCATTTAATTTAACATAAAATACATAAATAAATTATTAATTTGAATATAATATTTTTAATAAATAATAATATGTCATTTTATGCTAAAAAATTCATGTTCCATAATAAATTTCTCAAATTATATCAATTTTAATATTTTCGAAACATTTATTTTATTTTTTTCATTAATGAAATAAATACTATTTCTGTGCTGTCGAAGCATTTATAGTAATTATATTACACATAAAAATTATAAATAAATTACCATCATCAATATAATATCATTATTCACAATCTTACAATTAATATTCTTTCATAACTAGTTTTTTCTATAAGTGAACATAAAAATCATATTTAAAACTAAGAGGGTGGTATTTTGTAAGATTATTGGAATTAAGTAATATATAAGTCTTTTCATTGATTAATGTATATTAAACTAATAAAATTCAATATTAAGGGGATAAATTCCAAATTAGATATTTCTAATATGAATTAAAATTAAAAATAATGGCCTTATTATTTTTTTAATCTTGATTAACCTGATGTAACCTTTACTAGGGTGTCAAATTTTACCGCAGTTAATATTTGTATTCACCAGAAAAATAAAAAAGCATTATTTACCAATTTTCAACATTCTAATTATAAATACTTATATACTTTTATAAATTAAATACATATAAATACGGGAAAATAATTTTATGATAAGTGTGAAGTGTTAAAAATGTTTTTTGGAAAATAAATTTTAATCATAAAAATTGATAAATTATTATCCTATTAAAGAATTTTTTTTGTCGAATGTTTAACAATTTTTATCAATTAAAGAATATATTATTTTCATTAAAATCATTATCTAATATTTAATAATTTATTTTATTAATAAAAATATGTTATGCGTACAAAAAAATTTAAAAATAAATTACTTTTATTTTCAAATTGTTTTTTAATACCAATCATTTGATAACTAATGAATACATTTTATAAATATTTAGATTATATAATTTTTATAATTTATTTGTAACTATCCATACCCTCTAATCCACCTATTAGGTTATTATGTACACATAATATTTCATCAATGGTAAGCTACTCTTTTAAACTAAGCATGGCATGTAATGCGAGATATCCAATAAATCATATTATTTAAAGATAAATATTTAACAAAAAATATCACGATGATACATTTTCTCCCCTTTAAAATTAATTTCCCCATCAAACATTTTCCATTTGAGTCAAAAATATTATGATAATTTTTCCCCATCACATCCTTATGATCCCACACAAATTACTCAAATTGGTTGTTTCTCCAAAAAACATTGACTAGAGGAGTGGTCTTGATTGATTTAACTTCCACTATATGATCCAGAATCTATACTAGTTCTTCCTCATAAAAATATTTTCCTCCAACAGTAAAACTAGTGAGTTCATTACATGTTTGTAACATCCATACATTTAATAGGGATGTCTGATGACCATTTATTTGTATTCAATAATATTTTTGGAGTACCTTTTTTATGGGGTATACCTTAGGAGTGTTTTAGTGAAACTTGAATGTTTTTTGAGGGATTTTTGTTAGTGCATTTTTGCGCATAGTTTTCAAAAACCATGAACCTTTACCCAAAAAACAATAAAACCCAAAATAGAGGGCTATTTTATGTTTAGTAAAATCTTGTTCCCTCTTAAGAGTTACTATTAGACAACCCATGGTGTAAATCATAGTTAGGGTGCACTATTAGGGGAAACATTGTTCCCTTAGTAGAAAACCATGCATACGAGATTTGAAACCCCCAAAAATTATTGATAAATTTTCTGAACACACGTCATATATCCCAAAACTCCCTAACATAGATAATAGTCATTTTATCTCATTTTTGGAGGATTTTAAAAAAAATTCAAGAACTTATGACCTCCATTCTTAGAGTATCGTAGATCAGTTGAAGGATTCAAACCTCTTTGGCTATGTGGTTTCTTAGTGTATAGATATATCTCTCTCCCACTCCATTGATTTTTGTAAAATTGGGATGTTTTATCCACTATTGGAAAGGGTTTAGATCTAGGTTTAAGGGATCCAAATTTATATAATATTGGATCTAGGTTTTGAAATGGATCTCACTCTTCATTTGGATTTTTGTTGTTTTTCATAAATTAGGGATATCCCTATGGGGGAGTTAATTTTCAATCTTGGGGTATGTAGTCTAAATTCAATTAGCATAGTCATTATCCTAATTTTGTTAACGCATTGTATGAATTCAATTGGAACATTTTGAAATTGAATCTTGGTTTGATAAAAATAATTGATTAATTAATTAATTAAGACATGGAATTTAATTAATTAATTTTTGAATTAATTAAGTGAATTTTTTATTTCTGAATTGATATGATGTTGATATTGTTCAAATTTAATTTAATAATTAGTGAATTTATTATTGGAATCTAATGATTTTTGAATTTTTTGGATATTGGGATTATGCAAATTGAATTAATTAATTAGAGAATTAATTAATGGAATCTTATGATTGTGAGATTATTGGGATATTTGGTTTCTATAAGTTGGATTAATTAATTGGTGAATTAATTAATCAGATATAGGGTTGTGGAATTAAGTTAACTAATTTCTGAATTAATTAATGAGTTATTCGTATAAAAATTTATAAGTGGATTAAGGACATTTTTATCATACAATTCGATGTGATTAATTTGAAAAACAATGTTTGTTATTATAATTGTAAAGGTATTCCATGATGTGAAATGTTGATAAAAAGTGTTACTATTGATTATCCTTTAATTATGTGACATTTGTTATATATGTGTGATATATGTGATATTATTGGGTGGGACATGGATTAATGCTTCAAAATTCCATAGTGACATATATGTTTGGGAAATGGACTGGGGCTCAAAATACCTATGTGTGCTTACTATGCATGGGACCATAGCTAAGGCTCCAAATAGTCATAAGTGATACTTGTATGGGAATTGTACTATGTATTTGAATAACAATTTGACATTAAGGTGTGGGACATGGATATAGGCTCTAAATACCCATGGGGTGTTAGACACAACATTCCACGCCCTTGAGATAGAATTAGAATATGCTTCTAATTTCTAGTGATATGAATTTATATGAAATGATAAATGATAAACCTTGTTATGTGATATGGTTCAGACTTTGGCACATGAAGAAGAAGGTTTTGTGGGTTTGGGTTCCCTTGGTAAACTTTTGATTTATGTGGTAAGTTAATGAATTAAATGAAAATGTGAGAACTATTTAGTTATGCATTGTAATTTATTCTTTATAATAATATACACACATTTAATAATTTGGTATTATTTTAGACAACATTGGTGGTGGCTTTCTAAGTTGTACTCACAACGTAATTGGGCTTCCTCATCAGTACCCGAATAAATCTCATGTTGTAGGACATGAAAAATTGAAAGACCCAATGAAAGATAACTTTTTTTTGCATGGAACATGGATGAGGGAACACAACCTGGTTTTGGGACCCCCTTTGAGTTGTCAGTGACTTACTTTTGGGTTTTCCATTTGGCATGTGGCATGTACTTGGCATGACATATCTACTGTTTTTGTTTGGATATTGTAATCCAATTTTAGTCATCATTTGATACTTTTTTTGTTATTAGGCTATATCATTTGGTTTATAATATTTATTTCCACTATTGTGATACTTTGATAAAGAGATTACAGTCTCACCACGATCAATTTTGACACCCATTTGTATTCAGAAGCATCTGGCAATCGGGGAGGTGCACTTGAGGCCATGTGACCGACCATCTCAGGGCACCGGTCTGTTCCACTCAGGATGGGATGATACCAAGTAATATTAGAGGGGTTTTATTTTATTTTTCATTTGTATAACTATTTTCTAATGGTATTCAGAAGAATAAGATGAGTCAAGACTTTATTAAGAGCTTATTCATGGTAGTATCTAACTCATATGTCAGGGTAAAACTAATGTTCTTAGGGTGGGATTTTTTTATTGATGTGCACTGTTATAGTTGATTCTATTTCACCTCGTGTGACACACTATTTCTGTGATGTGATTATTGTTTTGAAATTTTTATGAGATTTGACTCATGAAAAATTATGGAATGAGAGTTTATAATACATGCTTCATTTTAGGCACTCAATATTATATGTGACATGAATAATTATAGGCATACATGAGAAAACGAGTTTCTTATAAATTGTTAAAGTTTGAATGATTCTCCTTACTTGTGAAATTGAATTGAAAAGAGTTCCTAATGTGAAATTGGAAAAGTTAAAATGTTAAAATATGTGAGTAAATGGGTGTCTAATAAGAAACTGGAATAATGAGAATGATTTTACCCTTTGTTAACCCTGTACTAGATATAGGATGGTTAAGGGTAGTGATAACACCTCAGTTTTGACTGTGTGGCGAGGTTTGAGACGATGAATTGTTATGGATTACATGGACCCCATTTTTTAAATGTGTAAATGTTTTTTCATCAGACATGTTATTATCATTGTAGAGATATTCTTCCATGAGGCACCAATTGGAGGTATATAAAGAGGTCATAGATGGATATTTTTTTATAATAGTGGATCCTATGATACCCATTATTCTAGGTGAAGAAGTGGTAGATCCATTCCATAAAAACATTTATTTGTTAATGATATTTATGGAGAGGGACTCAATATGGGTTGTAAAGAGTATGTCCGACCTGACATGGAATTTTCAGTGACAATATCCTCTGAATTTCACCATAGAGGCTGTACCTTAGAAAGATATGTAATGGATTGAGTCCATCCAAGAAATACATGGCCATTTGGAGAATCTAGATGAGAAGATGGTTAATATAGCTTCATACATTTTATAAGGATTCGATGAGCACTAGTGGGATGTTCATGCCTATAAAAGGTAGATAAAATGGATGGATTGTAAGGATTTTTTGTAGAAGTTCCTAGGGAACTTCTATCCATAGAAAATGAAACAATAGAAAGTATATAAGATCATTAAGGTGACTCGGGGGAGTATGTCCATGATGGACTATATTGGATGATATACAAAATTTCAGATCTTTACTCCAGTACTAGCAGGTGAGAGAAAAACATGACATGGGAGTTCTATAATGGAAATAAATGTGTGATTAAGTTCCAAGTTAAAAAATTAATATAAAGGAAATTTCTATAGTGGTTGATGACAATATCAAAGATGAGGGGAACCTAAAGGTGTCATCTACTGGAGGATAGGTGATTTCTATTTGATAAAATCATGTTATATATTTTGAGGGAAATAAGTGTTATTTTATGAATTTTGACTAGGGTAGTGGAATGAAGAGTGTCCAAGGGGAGGATATGTTACTCAGTATCTTACCTAAGTAAATTTACACCAGTGCAATAGGATGGGCCACTATTTTTTCCATTTTATCTAACTAGAGATAGAGTTCCAATATTATGGTAGGATGATACATCTATAATGTTTTTAAAATAACCTATGACTGATGGGTAATGACTGGGAAACTTGGAAGGATTATAATGAGGGAAGGGGATCTTCAACACCATATCAGTTGGATTCTTGGAGTTATACTATCCATAGAGGTAATGGAGGTGGACATTGTTTTTTTTCAAAAAACCTGTTTAAAAAATTGGGTGTAGCTCATGGGACTCAGACTATATAACTGGGAGAAGGGAAAGGAATGTTACATGCAATTCGCCCAACATTGAGAAATATGGGGGATGTGCCATCTAATGTTAGAGTAACTATTATTTTACCTTCAATGATTTCTAGTTACTAATTTGATATAGGTTCCTCTCAATCCATTAATTTTTAAAACTTTGTGTATGTCTTAAGAGAATTGGTGGAGTTTTTGATAGTGCAAATGATGATAGATACACTTTTGGGAGTATGGTAGAGGGACCTATTCCTATGGAATTGGTCTTCTCTTTTAGTTGAAGAGTATGAATTTATATGGGATCTATATATCCTTAAAACTTAAGGCTTCATAATTTTTATTGGTATGGACTAGTAAGTATCATACCAATCCAACATTTATTATTTTCATTGGAGAGTGTGAAATATATTAACCATAGTTATTGGGATATCTAGGAAAATAATATAGGCTAGTTTTGTCAGAAACTAAGGGTGATCACCACCAAGGTTTCTAGTATATTGATGGATGATGTAGGATGAAAGAAGGATTTCATTTAAACTATAGTGGATATATTTCCATATGTTTATATAGAATACTTCTGAAGGATTTCACATAAGAGAGATGTGTAATTCGCAATTGAGCACATACTGGGGGCTAAGAGAGTTTCTAATTCACTATACATAATCGTTCCAAAATATCTTTAAGAGTTAAATTATAAACATGAGGAGTTTATGGATAAGGGGTTCATTTTTATGAGTACATCACCTTTAGTTTCTCTAGTATTTTTTTAAATGATGGATGATTGGACTCTATACTTGTGTATTAGTTATTTGATGTTGAACTAGATAAATTTATGGAACCATATTGAGGTGAGAGTTTGGAATTATGATATACCAAGGACTGATTTGGGAAGTAGTTATGGATTTGTTGAGTTCTTTGTGATTTCATTTGGGTTTACAATCATACGAAATTTTTTTACGGCCTTAATGAATAGATTATTCAACATGTACCTAGATCAGTTTGTGGTAGGTTTTTTGGATTACATCATGGTGTCCTCCAAGACTCAGGATGATTGTTCCAAAAATATTGGAATCTTACTAAGTACCCAATATCAGCATCTACTATACACCAAGATGTCTATGTTTCATTTTTTTATTGATCATGCACACTTCATGGGTCACATAATCTCAAAAGAATGTGTGTTACTGGGCCCAAATAATGTTTAAGTGGTGGTTTCTTGGGAGAATCCCTAGAATGTCATCGATGTCCATATATTTCTAGGGCTAATAGGATATTATAAAGGGTTCAACTAGGGATTTTTCCAATTAAAATCACCACATTACGTCTTGAAACGTATGGGGATACTATTTTAATGGTCTATATCAGTTAAAGATTCTTTATTGGATTTGAATAATAAATTGAAAACAGAACTGATCATTATCATAGTCGAGCTAGGGGATAAGTATAAGACGTTTTTTACGATTTTGGGATTGGTCATGGAGTTGTATTGATGTAGGGATATTGTGTTTTGGTTTATGAGACTCATCGGTTGAGGAAACCAGAATATAAAGACCATACACGTGACCATATGTTTGCTATAGTGGTTTATTCATTGAAGTGTATGTAGAATTATCATTAGGGAGATAATTTTACTTTGTATACCTATCAAAGGAGTTTAAAGTATATATTTTAACAATGATATTTAATTATTTGGCAGTGGAAGGGGTTGATTATATTAAATCTGTTGACTATTAGATAGAATATATTCCTAGAAAAGAAAATATTGTTTCTATTGATTTAATAAGGGAAAATAAATCTCATGAATTTCAGGAATCTTGTACTTACTAGAAGATGATGGAATTACATGATGAGATTTAGGTTATGGTTTAAGAGAGCTAGTAGTAGATAACCCTTATATTAGTTTTATAGAAGTCTAAAAATTTGAACGAGAATAGACACAGGATGTATGAGGAATCAAAATGTTTTACCTTGAGGGAAATCCATGAAGGTGGGGAGTTAACATCCTATTAGACCACATATGAAGACAACATCATCTGTTTCAAGAATCATTTTATTGTAACATTGAGTATATGAGATGATTTGATGCATGAATTTCAAACCTAAAAGTGGTTTGTACATCCAAGTTTGATAAAAATGTATCGTGACAAAAAAAACTATTTTGGTTGTTGGGCCTAAAAATGGTGATTCCAAGGTTCATGACACAATGCTACACATGTCAAAACTTGAACGATGAGGCTCAATGATCTGGTGTTTTACCACATTTTCCTATCCCAATATGGAAATGGGATGACATTAATAGGGAATTTTTGGTAAGTCCCCCAAGGATTCCACAGAGTGATGATTCTATATGGGTAATTCTGGACTGGTGGACTAAGTCAACACATTTTAGGTTTATACAAGAGACATTCTTAGTGGATAATTTTGGAATTTTGTACATGAGGGAAATAGCGCATATCTACTAGGTAACATGCATTATTATTGTAGGTTGTGGCTCATGTTTTACTTTGCAGTTATATAAAGAATTTCATAAGATGTTTTATACATAGGTCTTATTGAGAATGGATCTGCACCCATAGACATATAAACCATAAGAGCCTACTATATAGGTACATGATGTTAATCTACAAGAGATTGTACTTGAATTCGGTGGGTCATGGGAGAAGCACCTCTCTTTGCTGGATTTCATCTATAAAAATAGTTATTAGAAAACTATTCATATGGAATTATATGAGTCAATTTACAGTAGGATATTCCTATCACCTCTATTATGGATGAAAAAAAGGTGAGTCATATTTATAAGGACCGAGTCTTGTGCTGGAGATGTCATATCATGTTCAGTTAATTTAAAAGCATATGACTATAACTAAGATATGGAAAAATTTGTATGCTGATACGGGTTGGAAAAACCTTGTGGTTTTATAAGGTTATTGTGTATTACTTTACGAGTCACCTAGATTGTGTCACATTAGTATATAGAGATAGGGTAAGTGGGCACCTAGGTTTTTTGGACCATTTGTGGTTATTGGGATAATGGGGCTTGTGTCATACCTATTAACTCTTCCATAGATGTACAATGGTATGAATGAGGTTTCTCATGTGTCACAACATCTGTAGTATCACCCTGACCATTATCATGTGATTGATGTGGATGATGTTGAACATGAGACTAATGCATCATTTGAGGAGAATCTGATATATCTATTGGATCACAGTGAGAAAGTGATGCATGAAATGAATGTTGTGATAGTTCTCATATTGTTGTAATGTGTGTGAGTTCATGGGGATACATAGGAAAGGGAAGTGTACATGGATGCTCAGTGGCATAAGTTTTTTTACTTGAAATCTTTTATAAGCTTCAGAGTATAGCTTAAGGATGAGCTGTTATATGGTCGGGAGATTATAAGATTAAAACCTTTTCTAGAGATTTATTGGGATCATTTATAGGTACCCTATTGCCATTTTGGACAATTTGTTAAAGTGGTTTACCATGGGAGTGTTGGGGTGAAATTTGGATATGTTTAGAGGGAATTTGGCCAGTGTATACGTGGTGCACGGTTTTTCAAAACCGAGTTCCATACAACAACAAACTGTTTAACCCAAGATAGATAGGGATAGTAAAGTTGGCACATGGTTAGTCAAACTGTGTCCCCCCGTAGGTGTAACCATGTGATACCCCTATGAGAGGCACATAGTTTTGGTGTACGTTTAGGTAAAACTATATAACAGAAGTAGAAAATAGTATGTATGAGATTTTAATCCTCTATTTATTATTTAAAAAGTAATGAACCCTCGTATTATACATCCAAATACGCTAGATCAACCTATAATAATTTTATCTCATTTTGGAGGGTCCCAGATGTATTCCACATCACCACATCCTCCGTTGAAGGTGAATCAGAGATCTGTTTACGAATTTGAACCTTTCTGTGTTTGTGGTTTCTTCCCAAATAGATATATATATATCTCTCTCTTCCGATCGTCATTTTTGGTAAAATAGGGATGTTTTATACATTGTTGAAAGCATTTAGATCTATATTTAATGGCTCATGATTCATTTAATCTTAGATCTAGGTTTCTATCTCGATCTTATTCATCATTTTGATAATGTTTTTTCCTCTTTAGTTGGTGATTTTTGTTAGAGGGAATTCATTTTCAATCTTATGATATGTAGTAACAATTAAATTTTACCATATTGATCCCAATTTCATGTATGAATTATTAAAATTAAATTGTAACATTTTTCAATTTATCCTTGGTCTGAAAAAATTATTTGATTAATTAATTTTTTGAATCATGGAATTTGATTAAATAATTATTGAATTAATTAATGGAATATTGTGATTGTGGTGTTATTGGGATATTGGGATTGTGGAAATTGAAAAAAGTACTGGTGAATTAATTAGTGGATTATTGTGATTGTAGATTTTTTTGGGATAATGTTATTGTGGAAATTAGATTAATTAATTGGTGAATTAATTAATCTAATATCATGTTATGGAATTAGACTAATTAATTAATGAGTTATATGGTTAAATGTAGATAGATTATGTAATGGTGTTCCATTCATATTATTCCATGTGATTAAATTGGATAACCATGTATGTTATGATAAGTATAATGGTATTCCATTATCTGAAATGTTGATAAAAATGGATAAT
This sequence comes from Viscum album, assembly GCA_963277665.1. Lineage (NCBI taxonomy): Eukaryota > Viridiplantae > Streptophyta > Magnoliopsida > Santalales > Viscaceae > Viscum > Viscum album. The sequence continues at coordinate 500,203,804 of OY728132.1, forward strand.
TTTGATTAACATTGAATGATGTGATATATTTGATATATGAGTGATATATGTGATATTCTTGTTTGGGATAGAGAATGATAATTCAAAATCCCATAGTGATATATGTGTTTGTGATATTGACTGAGGCTCCTAATACCCATGTGTGATAAATCTTTTTGGGATAGGGAATGAGGGTCCAAATACACATTTGAGATTCAATTATGGGATAGGGACTGAGGTTCCAAATACCCATGTGACATAGAGTTTTAGGATAGGGTTTGAGGATCCAAATACCCACAAGGTGATAGACATGATGTTCTATTAACATGAGTGGGCATTGGACAACAGTTCCAAATGGCCATGACATGAATTTATATGAAATGATAATTGATAACCCTTATTATGTTAAATGGTTTAGACTCCAGCATAGTCCGAAGAAGGTATTGAGGGTTCAAGGGTCCTAGGGAACCCAGTGGTTTATGGGGTTAATAAATGAATAATCAAAATTGTGATAATTGTTTATTTATTAATTGTACTCTATTATTTATAAAATTTAATACATTGTTATTTTATAGATACTGTTTTATAAACCATTTTTGGTGGCCAACTAAGTTGTACTAAATCCCAACATAGGATGTCTGATCAGTACCCAAACAGATCTCATGTTTCAGGATAGGATAATGTAAAAGTCATAGTGTAAGATGAATGATTGGGGATGAAGCATGGTTGAGGTAACATGACCTAGTTTCAAGACTCACTTGGCATCTTCAGTGTCAATATTTTGTATATTTAATTTGATACTTTGAACTTACATGACTTGATATATCTTGTCTTTTACTTTGGATAGTATCTTCATGTTTTAGTCATCATGTGAATGTGGGTTTTTTCAGGTTGATTGGGTATGTAATTTGGTTTGTCATTTTTATTTACATTTTGTGATACTTTGATAAAAAGGGTATAGTCTCTCCAAGATCGATATCGACCCTTTCCACTAGTCGGAAGCCTTTGGCATATCGGGAGGTGCACCTGAGGTAATGTGACCAATAGACTCTGGGAAACGTTGCATGGAATCCAATTCAGGATGTTCCAAAGTGATGTATCATATATGTACTTCCTTAGGAGATATATAGTGAAACAATTATCAACTAGAGAGTGATTCATTAGAAACATCAATAAATATTCTACCTTCCTTATACGATCAAGAATTTCAAATGGATTGATATACCTTGGGATTATCTTCATCTTATTTTTAAATCACATCACCCTATTCTAGTGATAAATTCATTGGAATATAATATCACTGACTAAAAACTATAGATATTTCCTAAAATTCATATAAAAACTTATTTTATTTATTGTGAGCAAATCTTATGTGTTTTTTAATGTCTCAATCATTTTATACCATTTTAATATATGGATCGGATACCAATATATTTATTTCTACATCTTAATTCAAGCTTGTTGGAGTTATACACTTAATACCATATAGAGCTTTATAAGGATCCATGTTTATTATGGAGTGAAATATATTACTATATTTAAATTCCTTCAATAGAAGGTTTTGACTGATACCACCTTTAAAATATATAAAGATAACTCTCAATATATCCTCTTGAGAATGAATGGTCCTATTAGACCGACCATCTATTAGAGGATGTTAATTAGTGCTGTAAAATAACTCTATATATATATGTCCTAGTAAAGTATTCACTAAAACGTTGATGTAAACCTTGGGTATGAATAATATAAATGCAATATTACAAGTTCCTTAATGTATAACTAAGTATGTTGATCAAGAGAGAAATCTTCTCAAATAGATATTAAGTGTGTCAAATTCATGAAGGGATCAACTAAAAACTAAATTTACTATTACATTTTGATGTATGGGAGTGTCTAATGAAATAATCCATGGTGGTGTTTTACCATTTCTATTGTAGTATAGGTAGTGTTTGTAACATCCCCTTAGAAATATGTCCCAAAGACTTATCTTTATGAATTACCAAGCACTAAAAAAATTTATCTACAATATATCCCTTCATGAAATCCATCCTAAAATTTATATTCAAATCTTTATACATATTTATAACCCAAGGGAAAATAATGAATGAATAACTATGAGATTCACCCATCACCTCCATATTAAAATTAGGTACCGAAGGGAAATATACACGATTCCAGAACAATATTATTCCATCATAATCTAGGATGAACTCATGAAAACTACTCACTTTATTTTTTAGCTCTACATCTACCATATATTTTTCTTTAATAATTTAATTATTATATATTTGAACAATAATTTGAGAAAGATAATATTTATTCTGTTTTATAAATATTTAAGGATCAATCCATTGAAATCCTAAAATATTGGGTATTTTCTAATCCTCATCATAGATAAACTAACATGGTTCTTTCAATTTAGGGTGTCTAACTCCTTGTTCATTTTACCAAGGAGATAATGTGTTGATTAGTCATATTCTTTATTCAGCTGTAATCATCTTATTCAGTGCATGTTCATATGTCTTTTAGTTAAAATATAGTATAATCTTTTGTGATAATTAATTATATCACACGTTTCTCTATAGTGATAATGTATCTATATCATTAATGAAAAAATTATATCATCTATATCAAAATTATTATCTGGGTATTTTTTCTCCTAGAAAATTACTTTTCATGGGACATAATCTATAACCATTTTACTTTGCACGAGGATTCATTCTATTCACTTTAATAAGGAATCACTATAGATTAAAAAACATTTTACACTATAGTGTAGTGCATGCATAGGTACACTAACTATCATTATATTAAATTCCTTAAACCATTACTCACATTTATCAATCCGAGGGAAAATGGATCCTTTATGAGTTAACATAGTGAGTGGATTAAACATCTATGAAAATTTCTCCACAATGATCTAATAATATCCATACATACCTTGAGAACTACAGATCTCAGTCATAGTGGTTGGTATAATAGAAAATTATTCTTTCTTAGGGTCCACTAATATACAAATACTTGAGATTATATGACCTAAAAAATTAATTTTTAATAAACATTTCACCCTTGGTAAATTTTACATAATGGACATCCTTTCTTAGGTTATCTAGAAAAATTCTCAAATGATTATAGTTATCTTCTTTACTCACTGAATAAATAATAATATCATCTATAAATTCATCCAAAATATGACCAAGGTAATATCTAAAAATTCAATTTACTAAATCCAAGAAGATATTGGGAGGTATTATTAAGAAAAAATGGTGTCACTATAAATTCAATGTGGTCATACCTTGTACAAAATGTAATCATTGGCATATCCACCTTTTTGAACATCAATTGATGATATCCAGAATGAAGATCAATCTATTAAAAGCATTGATCTCAACACAATTGATCAAAATATTCAATAACATAAGGAACATGATACATATTCATGATAATTATCCCTTTTCTTTCTCTATAATCAATGAAATGTCATATTGATCCATATTTATTCTTATGAAAAGAATAGGTACACCCCAGGGTGTGGAAATTGGATAACTGAATCCCTTTTTCATAATTCTTCTGGTGTTGTTTCATCAATTTTGGAAACTTAATTAGTACCATTTTATATGGAGGATTAAAAATATGTGTAGTACTGGGAATGAGTTCTATTGAAAACCCTCCACCAAAATTTGCGAAATACCTGGAAAATATTCAAGAAAATAATCAATAAATTCCCATAAAATATGCATATATTCAGTGTTACATATCTTCACGACCATTTGAGATAAATTCAATTTTTAATATGAATAACTACCCATGTGATGGATGAAATTTTCATTGAAAGTAAATTTTTTCATCACACTAATATGAAATTATAGGTTGGTTAATAATATTAAATGAATCATCTATTCCTTGGAAATTGTTATTGAATATATATGGACCAAGCTAATTCAAGTGATAAATAATGGTAAATGGAACTAGAGGAACAATTTCAACATTTTCAAGAAATCCATTCCAAAAAACATCAACCAAAGAAGAATCAAAGTCATGGGATTATATCATCATACCATTAGCGGGTTTTAATATTAAATCAACATCTAATTTTAGATATGGTACTGTGATACCCATAAAAAATTATATTAAAAAGAGTTTATTTTAATAGAATCCCATAATATATTTTTAGTTCTAGAGTGGATGGAATATCAAACTATCACTACGTAATTATCATACCCCTTATTAGAAATAGTGATCAAATGAGATTTCCCATTTTCTTTGTAAATAATATTTCATTTAAAACAAAAAAAATTAGTAACCATCACATTCGGTAACTTATTTTCATAATTCATGTACTCCTTTTATTAAAAAATGGATTGTTGGTGGTGAATTATGTGGTGATCTATATTTTTTAATATCTCTAAAAAACATCTTTCCATCACATTCACATTCAATTTCTTGATGGAATTTCTTTCCACACTTTAATTTTTACCTGTTTTCCAAAGATAATACCCCTTATGATTCCTTCCAAACACCGAATATAAAAGATTCCTCTTCTTCTTCTATTTATGGATTTTAGAATCCCCTTTGAATATCATTTTTCATTTATTTTCAAAAAATGAGATTCATAGGTTACTAAAATCTCCATCTCTACCATGAAATAACATCAAAAAATTTCTTCATATCTAAAAAATTCCTGTATGGATTACACCCTACATAGACTTGTCTTGATGCCACCACGAATAGAGAAACCTCAATTTCTAGTAGGTTGATAATATAAGACGAATAAAAATAATTACTGTAAAATATTCCTTATATGTAAAAAAAATTTCATCATCCTTCTACATTAACATAATGATATATTTTTCAATTTCTATTTGATGAGTATGAAGAAACTGATTATTGAAATATAATAATTTTTATTTTTGGAATATTTGATTAAATTTCCTCATTTTATCTTATGTTCTCAGTAATAGACCTATATTTATCTTTTTAAATTCCTAATGACAAATATCCTTAAAAATATACACATTCTTGATACATTTATGTATGTAAAATACCTCTTACAAGGTATTGATATATTTCTTATTGACTAGTGTATTAGTAGACCCACTAAGAGAAGGTGGACATTTCCCCATCGGCTCAAAAACAATGTTTTCACCCCCTTTTCTCATATAAAAAATCAATATGATTCATAATTTGAGTATTTTTTATGAGAATAGAAACAACAATTTCCATTAAATCTTCTATGACAATATATTTATCAGGATAAAAATCATTTCATTTCCCATCTCATTCAACATTAACATAATTATATTGGATTCTATCCATTGAAAAAAACCAAAATCAATGGTGAGATAAGCAATAATCATTATTGGAAACCACATAATCCTTAAAAATTATTTCTTGGATTCCAAAATCATATAACCTTCTTCCATGAAATCATCGATTTTAGCTTTTCCATTCATGATTAGTAAAAAAAATATTTAGTATTTTATCCTATAAAAAACTTAGCCCTTGGGTTATTACTAAATTATTATTATCCTAGTTTCTAAAGGATAACTAAATTATTTACTAATACCAATAATATTGACACATAATTTTCATACGTATATAATAAATATAAATATATGAATATTCATTAATTTTTTTTGTTCCATTCTAGATTCGTTTAGGCAAAATATTTATGCAAACTTGGAAGCATAAACAATTTTTCATAAAATAACTACATAAACTCACACATTTTTCACTATAAACATAACCCTTATTTTACATTTCATGCTTAATAACTCTCTAAATAACCTGGGGAAAAGAATCATAAGAAAATGTGGAGCTGAAATACTCATTAATGGTTTGAAGGGGTGATATTGAAGATCACATAAGCATAAAATAAGAATATGGGTATAAGAACATTATAATTACATTTGATAACCATAACCTAAAAATAAATGATCATAATTATAATTCATAGCATAAATCGTGGAATTTCATAAGACAAGAATCGTAAAGGAAACAAAAAAAATGATCCACTAGAAGAAACCATTGGCATAAGTTATGGATCTGTGGTATACATGTAAGTATATAAAATAATTTCATTATTAGTCCAGGATCATCTCTAATTCAATGATTATAGAATGAGTTCACTCCCCAAAGAATAATTTTAGTTCTGATTCACTCCCAATTCAATCCTAGTTGACATAGTCCCTTATTAAAATGGATTGTCTGCCCATTTGATTCCTATTAATATCACAAGATGTAAATCATTAATAATTGAATTGGATGGAGATATAGGCCTCACCCATAAAATGTTTAAAATTATACGTATGTGTTTTGATGTGATCATTAAATATTCATCATATCAATACCTAATAAAAAGTGGGGTTTATAAAAATTTCATAATATTATAATCCATATAAAAGTAAGGGGTTTCATAAAATTTATTAACAATTAATTATTGCATAACCCAATAAAAATGGATACTATAAAAACATAATCATATTAAAAAAAATTTATATAAAGAATTAGCATGGTATCCATGAATCATATCAACCATAAATCCAAAATTAAATTAGGGGATTTTGGATTTTAGTAATAATATTTCAATTAAAATATAATTAAATCTTTATTAATAAAAATAAACCTCCAATTTTTATACCACTAATTAAATTAAATTACACATATATAAATGAAACAAATTTTTGGAAAATGAAAATATAAACATGTGATGAATGATTAAATGAAAAAAATATTTATTATAGTTGGAAAGTCAATTCATTCCATATAGGTTAAAAACAATACTTTCATACTATTGAGAAATAGTTAAAATATACCTTGTTCATTAAATGATATAAATATTCATTTTATTTTTTTAAAAAAAAATTCAATCATGGGTGAAAATTAATTTATAAAATTATAGGAGAATAGTTAAAACCTTCTTGAATACATTTTTTTGAAAACATTAATATGTAACAAAGGGTTTTTGGCTAAATAATGAAATGATGTTAATTTTGATTAAAAGCATATTTTTAATATATAGAGTACATATAGCAAGTAAAATTAATGGATAATAATTATCTACCATAAATATAATATAGTAAAATAATTTTATTTCTTTCGATGGTATATCATATGTTTTAATCATCGAAAAAATTATCATATACAATCCTGATAAACAATGTGATTGTAACATAGGGTGTATTTCCATTTTGGTAACTTTTGGATTATAATATCATTTAAATAATTAACCTTATATAGATTTAAAAATCACAATAAAATTCATAATAATCATCATAAATGATATATATTTTCAGTATATATACCATAATAAAGAAATAAGAGGTGGATATTGCACGTATCCCATTGAAGTAAAAGTGAGACGAAAATTATTTACCTTTGGTCGAAAATCCTTCATATTCTTTGGAAAATCATATATACTAATTATATATTTATTAGAAACAAATTAAATAACATTAATCATAATTATTATACCATATATAATTTAATCATAACCATTTATCAACCATTTGTTAACAATTAATTATTAAAATCACTCTTTCATGTGATATCTTTTTCTTGTATTTTTTAGTTCAGCGGTTTTAGCTCAAGTACATTGATCGTTATTCCATAATATAATGAATATTAATGATATATATTTCATATATATATATATTCATTATATAAATATTTATATTCATCCATAAATGTAATAGATAGATAAACAAATTAAACCATTCATTGATACAATATGTCATATGTATGCATGAACATTGTTATCATTTTCTAATGGATGGAATAAAATAAAGGTAAATAATAACTCAAATTTCTAGATTCGTTATTATATCATATTTATAATATGTATTTATTAAATCCGTCTTAATTACTATGAAATTCCACCATGAATGACCACTAAACCGTTAGCTGGACCTTTCACCACATGGTCTCCCCTATATTCCATAGGCTGCTGACTAGTAGTGGGGGTCTACTAGTTATACGGTAGGGAGACTATACCCTAATGGTCAGAGTCACATAGTGTTTTTTTAGGTCTAAATAATGAAAAGATAGGGGAATATTTTTATAATGAAAACAAAAGGTAGTTGAAGATAAATATAATAACTTAGTAAATTTGGACAATGAAAAATAAAACCTTGTATACATGTCCATGTGATGATATATAATAATGTAGAAATATACAGATAGATACATGATACAAAAAATGAACAATTAGAAGAATAAAATAGACTAGTGGGAGATCTCGTCTAGAATATTGATTAATATCACAATATCATGCACCTAACTTCCAAGTACAATTCAAAACACAATAAATTGATAAAGGAAATAATAATAAGAGGTTTTATTTAGGTATTATAGTTCATTAGAAGAATTACAAGAGTGAGATATATAATTAGTTGGACAAAACCATCAATTTTTAAAGAATAATCCAGTTCAAGAATATAAAATAATCATTTTCATGTATATCAAAAGGAAATTAACAGTGATAAATAAATAAATAATCAACTCTAGATCAAGATACTCTAGTACACCTAGCCCAACCATACATAATTTAGTTTATGATGTAAATGACTAAACCATGGGAAACCTATATAAATGAGATATGGGTAAAGTGATAACAAAACATAGTAAAATAGATATCTTGAGATGGAAAAACCCAAGTATATATTTTGGATTGGCGGACGCATCCCTTGGATAAAAATTACGAATCATTAGTATTTATTATAAAAATAATTACCCAAAATTAAATAAGACTAATTATAGGACTGTCTAAGAAGAACCAAAAAAGGAACCAATGGACCGCACTAGGAGCACTATATGATATCACTATACTTAGAGTCTGTCCAATGAAATCCATGAATGGCCTCACAAGTATCGGTTCTAACCTAATATAAGATAACTACGTCTGATTGTGCATATTGTATTAATAGGTTGGGTACCAATTCTCACTTGTTGCCTAGTGTAACCATCTATCCACCAAGCTCGAACATGGTGTCTCACCTATGGAATATGTATCTCTCATTCTGAGGTAAGAATGACACATTGTGGGCCTATCCTGGAAATCCAGTATCACCATTGGTTAATCAAAATCAATTAATGAATATGATCACAAGCACGATGAGCCCCTCCAGGGAATTACATGGAATGAAACCCCCAGTATCTCTCTTTGTGTTTATAATTCAAATAAATAATTAAATTAAACAATACAAAATGTCATGATATCTAGAATACCATAATATAAAAAAATCTTTCATAGGACCACCCCCATTATCTATTTCATTTTTGAAAAAATGGTCCAAATACAAAAGGAATCAATTTCTAGGAGAAAGAACAAAAATAAAGATATGGAAACACCCATACCATAAAGTATGAAAGGCATATAAGACATATTAATTTTTCAATTTAAATTATATCACCTCATAGTGGGGTTTTATTTGAAAAATTTACGTAGTTATTCAAACAAGTAATTTAGTTGACTTTAGGAAAACCACTCCGGTCAAAAATCATAAAAATTCCTCTCAATGTGTTTTTAATAAATGAACATCATAATTAATTTTATAAATAAGAATCACATCCAAAATTAGTGGCTCAAATAATTTTAGACAATATTTAGAAGGGGAGGAAATTAGAATCCACACAAAAGGGGTGGTTTTGGTTGAGGTCATAAAATTCATCAATACCATTAAGGGTCTAAACACATCATAAGACAATATAATAAAATTAACATAATATATTTTTTAAAATTAAAAGTTAAACTAGGTATATCGTGTGTAATAAAAATGGAAATATTTTCTTAAAATGGAGATACATGAGTGAAAGTCTATACAATGAACACCTTATACCATGTATGAATCATATATTCAGTATTGAGGTTTAGTTCAGGTTGTATTAAGAGAAATCGAGAAACTGAAAAACACCATGAAAATTGGGGGAATTAGGTCACACCAAAATAGTGAAATAGATTAGGGAATGAAGGTTAAATAGTAGAAATATACGTGCAAGGTATACCTCAGGATTTATAATGATATATATGGTGAGCGATTTGGATAATGGATGGGATTGATTTCAAGAACAATAACTTAGAAGAGGAGGGGGATTCATCCATTATGAATAAGGAGACACCCAGTAGGGAAAAAGGAGAAAAAGTGTGGGATTTTTAATATATTTACATTAAGGTAAAATAAAAACATCTCACAAAATACTGGGGCACATGGTTTGGCCATATAGTTAGCTAAACTGTGCACCATACATGTGCTAAGGAACATACTAAGAACCCCATTTCACGGGGTGGCTGAAAAATTTGCCTAACCATGTGCAGCCCATGAAAAATACCTCTGTAAACAACCTGTAGAAATCCAAACATCCATATGAATACCCTCACATGGTTAGACCAAATTGTGAGCCTCCTCCTACTCCACTAAACCCGGCCACATATTTCCTTCCAAATAATGTAGATTTTTAGAAATTTTTTTCCCCAAACATCTTCTTCTTTATAGTGGTATTTTAGGCCCAAACACTTCTAAAACATTATAGAATACCTAAGGTACTCATTCTTCCTTAAAAAATTCTAAAAATACTAAATGTGTTCAAAATCTATGAAGTTATTTCTCATTGAGCCTCAGTTTAATGAATTAACCTACCACCAAACTGAAAATTCATGTTTTTTGAAGAATTTATTTCCGAATCCAAAAATAATGGAAGTTACACTCTCTCCAAAATAAAATTTATCATACCCAAGAATAATTTTGTAGATTAAGATAACATCACCCAACCTATTTTTGATGTGATGTCTTATTCATATGGTCATGTTGAATGTATGATGCCCAATGCATATCAAATAATTTCTTATGAATACGGTATACAAATAAGAGGAACTTGATCCAGTGAATGTATTACTATACTGAAACACTGAGTTGATACCTACCAAAGACAATTGTAGCTAAGACAAGATCACATGGTCTTCAACTTAAACACAAGTTTATGTCACTTGTAATTTCAAAACCAAGTCACAATATTAATTCAATGGAACTATCAATTTAAGAATTACCTTATCACTTCATTGGTGCACTTTGAACTCATTCTCATATTAAAATATCAAATGAATCCAAATGTACCTCAATGGACTAGTCGAGCCTAATTTTCATTAAAATAATCATCATACTCTCAACAAACTTTCCCGAACCCAACAACACTTTTAAGAAGTTCTCCACCAACCCCATTCAATAAGAGAGAGGAAACACCAGTCAAACCATCCCTAGTTTATTCTTCTCAAAACAATCATATTGTATTTTTAGTGTACTCTAAAACCATGATCAATGCATTTTAAAATGATGGAAAATCAATATTTAACTGATCACCCTCATTGATGCTGATAAATGGCTTCCAGTGATGTATCTTTCAAAAATATAGACACTATACATTCTTTCCCCAACACTAACATGGGTACATGCCCAATCTATAAATCTAGAATAACCACACTTAAAACATCACATATGATCCTAATTAATGTTTTGTGAATTCCTATGATCATTAACACAAGTCCAAGGATCTCATCAATGAAATTTGTTTAATTAAATTTATAAGGTACAAATTATTACAAACCAGAACGTTTACATATAGAGAACTCTTACCATTAAAAAAGTGGAATACACATTCTGATCAAGTCAAAAGGGTAATAGATGTGGTATATGAGTTTGAACATGTAAATCATATATGAGAACCTAGTTATAACTTATGAAAAACTATTCCTATATGGAAAACCAGACTTTTAATGCGCACTCTGATAGATACCAAAAAAATGTATTTTAAACTTAGCATGGTATACAAACACCACTCTCTCAAGGTACCCAGATGATACCATAAGAGGTGACGGAAATATTATTTATCCAAGAGTACAGTAATATGATATGAAAGGTTCTTCAAAATATCCCTTTGAAATTTTACCACATTAAAGGAAAAGTATTTTATTTTGTACATGAATAAACTATCAGCAACTGTTGAAAGGAAGTGAATTCGAAACACTATAAGTCTACTTATTTTAGAAGATCAAAGACTCTCCTATCAACTCATCACCAACAAAACCATGATTCCTTAACCACCTAATGAGTCCCATGACAGCTCAAGCACACCCACTAAAGTCCATCACAGACTAACATTGTTTTCAAGTGTTTCGTATATAGCCCACAATATTTTTGTCGATATCCCTTACGAGCACCAACATGATCCCAACATAGATCCACATAGGGAATCAAAATAAAAATTGACCAATTCAAAAATGTCCTTCTTGGATGTGTGAATTATACATGGAATGAATCATTCATCCATAATTTATGCGATTCTTCCCATTTTTGGAGTGTCCTTACTATCTAATTTATAGAAAATAGTAACTAATCTTCTAGCATATACCCATCCACCACTGATTTTCATTACTATGCATGATTAAAAATATGAATCCTACATTAAAAAAAAGATATAGATAACTAGCTTCTTAAGAGTGATAAATTATATTCACATTTAGATATAACTGGGGATTGCCTCTTGGATTATATCTTGGGGCACTATAGATGTGTTTGTAAAGACCCAAACAACAGACCAATATATCAAGAACCTAATCCTCTCAGAATGTCATCCTATGAATTGGGTTGTGTTTAATTTTTTCAGAAACTCAAGTTACCCTACTCTAGGGATTGTCCATGAACAAGGGGTTAAAAATCAATGCTTATGTGAGTACCACTGATCATAAATAGTTCACTATACCATCTTAGAATCCTGATGGTACCACATGTATCACTATAGACTACCACAACATTACCAGTAAAAACGGAAAATCATTTATACTATCCATTGGATTATCATCCCTATGAACAAAAGTATAAATGTACTAAGCATTGATCTAGCAATGAGAAACCCTATCCCATGCAACTTTAAAATAGGTCTATGGCCTCTTAAGTCATCCAACACTGAAAATTATGAAAAGGAAAGGGCACATGACCTACTAGGTGGCTGGCCATGCCCTAGGAATGTATACAGCTATATAACTAACCCTTTATCGATTATGAAAATCATATATAATTTTAAACAACACACAACCACACATCATAAAAAGGGTTTTATTTTTGAAAACAATAAGTCGTATACCAAAAATGACACCTAAATAATACCATACATTTGAAAAACAAAAATAAGAGACTAAAAAAGGCATGGAAGAACATAGGGCACTACATACAACATGTCATAACCTTACTTAAATAAGAAGATTCATCACTATAATGGGATTGTTTTGGAAAAGGTCACTATGCTTATTAACATATCATTTGGGTTCAGGTGGTTAGCAAAGATGCCAACAGGTAAAGTCTACATTTCTATTTCAGGGTAACTACTAAATGGAAATTCTGAAATGATTCAAACTACCCTTCCAGGATAGTAAATTATAAAAACACACTTTATAGTTTCATTGAGTAGATTCAACTATTTACATTTGAACCCAGAATATTTTAACGGTTTATCTTATAAGATAATCTAATACTAGTCATATGGTAAAATATTCTAGCACATTATTTAGCTAAGTTCGTACGGGAAAAATGTATGTTATTTTAGAAATCCATATAAAATTTAATTATTTAGTTTAAATCCAATCATAATTTGGCTATTGGTTCCAAAAACACACATTTTAAACAACATTCATTTTTTTAGTATTTTTTCACAACTAGCTCAATTAACTGAATACACATATTAGTATATGTAAACCATGTAATAGATTTAGGCACATTAAATGCCCATCACACACAATACATGTATACCCACATGGGGTATAATAAAAACCATATAAAAGAAAAGGATACCGACTAGGGTCTTATTAATATATTTTAGGTTCAAATAAAATAAACTCTATCATTTTAATCATTATGATATAAAACACCCTTAGTGGTTCATTCTGGAATCGACATGCGCCAACTAACCTACTTGGCTCCAGCTATGCATTTTGAAATTCAGCCATATCCATCATAATTCCCATGTAATAGAGGTTGAAACCCTTAAAAAGGAAACCATTTTATTTAAGGTCAAATTAAACAACATTTATATTTACAATAGTTTCTATGTTCATGAGGCTCTCAAATAATGGTCCAGTTGTCCGGGTCACGACTACTCAATTTTTATAATGGCCATAATCTTTAGAACTTGAAAGAAGGAACCAATTTAACAACCCCCAATTTATTTAGGATTAATGAAATATTCAATAGTTTTAACATTTATACAAGAGTAATTATGTATATTATGTTCATCTATAATGGTTTGACTAAATGCAATGCTTTTTACTAATTTATATAGGAGCCATACACATTATAAATTTCAAATGAACTCCTAATATATTAACATAAGTATGTTTCATCCCATGAAACCAATGGTTCAGGTATGAAACATGACATGATATGTTTGTTAAAGGTAATTTCACCATTAAATGTATACTAGAAAGACAACTTAGTTGGATGATGGCATTTATTTGACCCAACATTATATTAAAATTTTTAATTGGCATGCAATCACTAGTAAATAAAAGTATCATGATGAATATGAATAAAAGTCTGGATAATGCATAGAAACATATTAATTAATTAAATCATCATGGTAATAATGGAATTGAATACATGGAAAATTCTAATTACACATGAAATAAAATGTCTTACCATGGTAGGTTGTTACATAAGTTGGAATATTTAAAACAAGAAGCACATACAATGTACTAAATAAATAAAAAATCATGTTATTTAATAAGGAATGAAAATAAATAACTAAGCGGGTACAAAAATAATCATGGTACTAAAAACCAACAATGAATAATAAGTGGAAGGAAAATAAACACACAATGAACATCAAAATCTATATAGAAATGTAATGTACATGGAATAGAATATACAAGGATGTTAATGTTCTTTGTGCCAATGATGATTCATGAAATAGTTCTTCCTTGACACATTAGACCAAGGGTAAACTATGAAATATCTCATAAATCCGTAAGCAACGTAGTATAATCCAATCACTCAAATAAAATTCATAATGAACTATAATAATGAATAGTGGAAACGACAATCCGATCATTGGATACTTAGACATTTCTATATATACGGGTTTATCACTCCGAGAATTGACTATTTACCATGAAACAACACATTCCTAGATGCTTACATACTATCCCAATATTGTTAGATAATGAAAATGAATCCTTGGATACCACTTTGTAAAATCTAGGTCTAACGGACCACTAAACCGGTAGTTGGACCAGTCAACACATGGCCTCAAGAACGCCTCCTCATATTCTATAGGCTACTGGCAGGCAATGAGGGTCTAATGGTGGTATGTATGGGAGAGTATACAATAATTTTATAAGTTTCATGGTGGTTTACTTGGAGTATATAAATGGAAAATAGAAGAAAAACATATAATGAAAATAAAATGTAGTAGAAGATAAATATAACGACTAAGTAAACACGACCAACAATGAATAAAACTATGCATCCATGTCCACATGACACTACCTAGTATTGAAGAAAACATACATCATGAGATATGATACAATATATGAACAAAGAAAGGAAAAATAACACCATGTGGGTGATCTCCTCGACCGTCCCATGTACTAGATCTATACCATACTCCTCACACCAAGGTATAATGCCCATAACATGAAAAAAATCAATGATATAAGAACATGAGGGTCTTCATGGGTACCATAGTGAAATGGTGGCTTCATCAAGGTGTGAAATATACTCAGTAGGCCCCATATGATGGTGACTAAATCATAATACACTTTATGCATATAAAATAACTAGTGTTCATGTATATTGAAGTTAAAGTAGTAATGTGAAATAAAATAATATCCAAGTCAGGATCATTCTCCTCTTGAATAATGGGCACAACCATACATACTCTAGCATAATCCAAAAATGTTTGAACCATGGGAATCTTATATAATTGAGATATGTGGGATGTGATATAAGAATATCATAAAACATATATCTAGAGATGGACAAAAACCAAGAATGTGATGAGGCTTGGTGGAAACATCTCCTGAATAAAAAATATTCATAATTTTACTTTTCTATAAAAATAACTAAAAAATAAAAGAAGAATCGTCCTAGTCATTTTGAGGATAACTGTAACAAGAAACCCATGAATCACATCTATAGCACCATATGTGCCCACTACCATTGTCATTTGTCTAATTTGATCCATTAATGGGATCTCCTGTACCACTCTTCACCTAATGTGAGAAAAATACCTATGGAGACATAGCTAGTATAAACCCGAATGAGACTAAGTAGAATTCATGACCTTGTCTAAAAATATAACAATGGATCCTATCCAAGGACTCCCTCTTAGGGAACCAGTATTGCTTATGATGAGTTAATGATAATTCCCCAGGAGCTCATTCTTTCATACCAATATATCCCTCATTGTATGTACAACCTTTCAGCAATTTGGATCATAGGAATAATGATCCCACCCTTAGTGTTTCATGAAAGTAAAACATGAGAATCACTCATGATGTTCATAATTCACTTATTCAATCAAATTAAACAATACAAATAGCCATGACAACAAGAATGAAATTAAAAGATTAAGTATTACCTAAGAGGTCCATACCCATTAGAAATTTAATTTTAGAATAAAAGTAGCCACATACACACTGAACAAACATCAAGGACTATGAACACAATGAAATTGATATTAACACTCATACCATAAATCCATGAATGGGGGTAGAACACATATCACTTTCCTAATTGAAGAAAATGCACCACATCGAGGGTTTTTATTAGAAAACATTATGATATTATTTAAAAAAACATTTTCTCATCATTCTCAAGAAAAATTATATTATAAATAATAATCAATCCAAATAATAGTGAATTTTTTAAAAAAAAACTTCAAAAATTATATATATATATTTATATCACAAAAAAGGGGTTGATGTATGAATGGAAAACAAAATTTAGATAGGTTGTCTATATAGACCCATCCTAAATAGATTATATAGGTTGAGTTCATAACCTCCAACCAAACCATAGAGGGTCGAAACTCATCCTAAAACTATATAATAAAATTAACATATGATAATTTATAAATTAAAAGTTACCCCTGGGATGTCCGTTGTGCTACACAGATCAAAATTTTATAAAAATGGAAATACTTGAATAAACATTATATACCACCTACCTTATAAAATAGATTCCTAGTAAATCCAATTTTGAGGTTTTATTTAGTATGGTTGGCGATAAATCAAGGAAATGGATGAAATTATTGAAAATATAGTGAATTAGGTCTCACAAAAATAGTGAAACAAAAGAGGGAATCAAAGAGAAATAGAAGAAAGAGGAGTGTAGATCTTATCTCAAGCTTTCTCATGTTTCTTAAGAAAAGAGATTTGGAAATTGGATGATCGAGATATTAATAGGAATAACTTAGAGGAGTAGAATTAATCATTCTTGAGAAATAATTGGAAAACCACTAGGGAAAAATAGAAGGAAAATATGGAATTGTAAATTAAGTTCATTAAGGAAGAAATCATAAATTCACCCAAAATATAGGGGTGAATGGTTTTTCTACATATTTATCCAAAATGTTCACAAATAATGTGCTAAGATACTTTCCAGGAACCACTTAACATAGCCTATCAACATGGTTTTTCTAATCATGCGTATCCCATGGAAAATCTAATTGTAAAAACCTTATATAAAGCTACTCTGCCATGAAGCTTCTCCCATATAGTTAGACCATACCGTGTAGTACCTCATGATTCACTAGACTAGGCCCCAAGATATCTTTTAAGGTCTCCATGGTTTCAGATAAACTATTTCCCCTAAATTCTAATTACTTAAAGTGTACATTTAGGGCTCGAGACTTTTAAAATGTGGTGAAACACCCAAGGGGTCCCTTATTCCTTTAACCATGTCTAAAAAATATATTGTTTTGAAAATCGTTTCAATTTTGTTCAGAGCCTTTGTTTAAAGAATGAACTGGTGACCAAACTAAAAATTCATGCTCTATAAAAAAATTTCCTGGTCTGAAAACACATTACACTATAATTACCATTAATGTAACATATAAATTGTATATTTTTCACATCACTAGGATGAGGTGGTAGTTAACATGTACTCATGATTTACATTATTATTTTTCCAATAGTTCAGAATGTATGAAGGTACATTTAAACTTATCATTACATAAGTGAAATTATTTCATTATTATCATGTATAAAAATTATACCTAACCATCCTTTAATTATAATGTTGTAAAATTAATTGTATCTCCAAGCATAGATAGTAAGATTTAATTATGGATGATTGATAAATTCACTTCTCATTTTATGTGAAAGAGGGTGTTTAACTATGAATTCATAATAATTATAAAATTTCAAAATATTTAGGATAATTTAGTTATTTTTTTATTATAAATATCATATATTTTAAAAAGGTAATGAAAAGTGGATAAGAAAGTGATCGGTTATGGAAATTTCCTCTTCTTTGAAACGACTCATTTAAATATCCTCTAACGGGCTCTAGGATTTTTCATTGGGAAGACAAGAATATATAGAATATTTATTAGTAAGTTGTAAATAAAATTTTATAGATTTTATTTAAGCATGAGTGTTCAATGTGGAGTATTATAGTGAGGAAGAGGTTTACCTTTTATAATTGAGGTGAGAAACACTTTTGTAATTTCTTTAATATTAAATTATAATAAATTAATTCCCAATAAATATTACTCCAAATGGAAGGGGATTCAATTATATGAGATATAGGGTTATAATATAATCAAACAATGTAATTTGGACAAGTTGGGGTGAAATTTTAGACCTTATAATTTTGATTAACCCTTAGTTTTCCAATTGCAATTTTAGTTACATTAAAAACATTTTTAATATTGAATGATGTATGTCTTACATATAAGTTAAAAATTTGAAAAAACATTGACAATTTATGACATATTAAACTATATAATATCCTATTTTCCTTGATTAATAATTTATATCATTTTTAAAAATATAATTTTTTTAAACATCGTTATTTTAAATTTTAACACTAATCATTTAATTTGACATAAATCTTACAATGGAAAAACTTTTAATATAAATAGAATATTTGAAAACGTCACTAAAATTTTGTTTTGACCTTAATATTAATGAAAATAATTAATTTATCAAATTATATTAGTATTAAATTTGTCAAAATCATTTATTTTTTTCAATTAATTTAATAAATAATATTTTGGCGTTGTATAAGAATGTAAGGTAATTATAAAAAAATAAAAAATTATAAATAAATTTCCATCATAATATAATTTAGTTTGGATTAAAAGTAATATTTTTATTGTTTCATAAATAATTTTTGTCACAATGTGAACATAAAATGTATATTTAAATCTAAGAGAGTGAAAATTTGTAATATTCATTTATTTAAATAATATAGAATTCATTTAAATGGATATGTATACATTAATCTGTTAAGATTAGAGCTTATGGTGATAAGGGTCAAGTTACATTCATATGATTAGTATTTTGATGAAATTTTTTACCCATATCCCTTATTCATAATCTATATTAATAGAATTTACCCTTTACCAAGGTAATAAATTTACCCTAGTAACTATTCATATTGACTCAAAATGGGATAATTTACTATATTTTAACCACATGATTATAAATATTTTATTTGATTCAATACCTATTAATTATAGGAATTAATTTTAACCCACGTTCTCAAAATGATACAAAAACTACTATTAGAAAAAAAACATTTTTATCTATGAAATGGAATTTATCCCTATATTATGACTAGAGAAATATTTTTTGAATATTTGAAAAATTTGATGATATAAATCATATAAAATTTCAATAAAATAATTTATCAATTGGAAAATTTTTAATTTATTAATAAAAATAAATTTATAGCCTAGAAATAATTATATAGAAAAAACAACACTTTTATTTTAAAAAATTATTTTATTTTAAATTATAATAATTTTCTAACAAATAAATTATGTTTTATAAATTTTTAGACAATATATTTTTTATATTTTAGTTATTACTAGTAACACCCACTAAAACAATGCCCTACGGTTAATAGACACATAATATTTTAATAATGTTATGTTGTTATGTTATACTAGGTGTTGTGTGTATCAAAATATATCAAACAAAATCAAATTATTTAATGAGAAATATTTCATAAAATAACTGGGTTTTAAAAAATGAAATTGATTTCTAAATTTCCTTGTTTTTTATTGTTGGAAAACTCCAATGCAATGATTTGTTTTTATTTTTATTTTTATTTTATAATACTTTTACTGTTCTATAGATTCCTACTTGAATGTTTCTATGTACCACAACATGGGTATTTAACCAAAATTATTTCATTTAGTACTAATTCCTTAAAGGTAAGATATGGATATAAAATCGTTTTGGGATGTGATGTTATCATAGTATTGGTGGTACCAGGAGATGATGGTAGTTGGATTCGTTGAAGATTGTCTCAATCTTGTAGTGAGGGCCTATTCACCTTACTTTATTGTTTTCTTTTTTTAAATGATTGTAGGGAATGAATTTTACCCATTTTATTTATTACTGTTAAAAATATTTACCATTTGGATTTTTTATAGCAATATAATGTATTTGTAAATTTTTTCACATTTTCATTTATGTATATACTATTGTAATGGATGGTATTTTCTGATTTATGATTTTTATCTATTATAGGTTATAATAGTTTAAGGCCTCACAGGTACCTAATATTATTACATGATACATGTCACCATCCCTGAACTATTGAGGGTGGTGTCCACTATGTTATATATTGTGTCACTAGAATAGGAGGGGTCCCAATTGGTCAGGATGTGATAGGACCAAATGTATTGTTTTTATAATTTAAAGACATTTTAGTGGGAATCTCATAAGTGATTTTTGTGTCATTCAGGCTGGGTTTTGTCTTATTATGATTATCTTATTAATTAAATATAGATAATATAAAAGGATAATATTTTTATTCATTGAAATTAGGCACAAATCCTTATAAAATCTATTATTTTAGTTTTTAAGGTACCTCAAGTTCATACTGTTTCATTCCTGGTATTAAACATTCACTTATTTGAACTAAATATATATATATTCAATAATATACACGATATTTAGTGGTGTAAGATGTGCATTACATATTTTTGGAGATTAACAAAATTCTTAATCATGAGGGAAAGTAAATATCTCTTCTTATTAAAATTTCAAAAGTATTGGATATAATGGAATATTCTATTTCATTTTAATGGGAAACTTATAATTTCTAAATTACTAATCATTTAGATTTCCATAGGTTTGGAATTTGAGTGATCATATTAGAATATAAAGTACTTAGAAATATCTCTCTATATCCCTCGCTTATATCCTAAATAAATAAAAACATGTATAGTGTGGAGATGGAAATTTCATCACTGGCTTGTTGAATATGGAATTTTCATGATTCATATGTTTTTTGGATAAAATAATATTATAAAAAATATTTAAGAATGGTAGAATTGTAGATAGAACCATAGGGTTTTTTATGGAAACCCACATTGAAAAATAAGAAGGATGGGTTATATTTGGACAAAGATAAACTCATTGATTCAGATGAAACTCATAAATAATGGGATCTCAATAACATCAATGAGATATAATTGCAATATGAGATAAATAAAATTATTTTTTAGTAATATCAACATTTATAATTCTCATTTTTATGGGAAATCCAATAAAAATGATTAAATAAAATCAATTATGACGGTGAATAGAACAAAATTTTTTATTTTTGTTGTATTTCAAAATAATTTTTTAATCCTTCCTATTTGGAAAGGATTATAACTCAAGAAACTCACTTATTGTAGATTTTTTTTCACATTCAATGGAGTTTTATGCTCTATGTATTACCATTCATTAATTATTTTCATAATTATGAATATTTATTCTATTGTAAAAATTTTTGGTATCCAATCAATATTTTTTCTTCATAAAAATAAATTTTATAACATATTGTTGAGATAAGTGGTTTGATCTAGGTGTTTGGAATTCTCTAGATTTTTCTATCATATAGAAATTTATTGATTTTCTATTAAACTGGTAGAATTTATTATACCTTAGTGTTATTATAAGATGTTTTACATGAAATATTGAATGAAAATGAACCACATTAAAAATAAAATATGAATATTGTAGCATGAATTTTGATATTAGTTATTATAAATCATTTCTACCATATTAGAAAATAAATACAGAAATGTTGAATAAATGGAATAATGTAGTATAATTATTTTTTAAAGCTCATCTTTATAACAATGTAAGGTATGCAGCTTCTATATAAATTTCCATAGACCAATATATTTTTGAAATCCAATATCTATGAATTAAGAAAAATTGGTTGCATGAGGGGTTGAAGATCATGGGAAGCATTATGATATCCATTATTTCTAACCAAAATATCCAACACAGATTATATTATCCTTATGAATTACATAAATATCTCAAGGGGTTATGTATATATAATTTATGTTGATATAAATATACAATTATCAATATATTAAATAATAAACAAATCATGTGTAATTATATACAATTAATTTTTTTGTCTCAAAGTGGTGTCTTCCCAGGCTCTCGCGAATGATAATATTCCCCATCTTCTTCCATCCCCCTCCATCCTGAATCAGCTCAGATCTTTCTAATATCGGCTTGGTGAAGGTGTGTCTAGCTTCAGTGTAACACTTCTGGGATCCAAGGATTGTGTCTCCGAATTCCACTCATGGTGTCGTCAGTTCGGTGGTGTTCTAGTGTGTAGCTCAGCGAGATCCCTTCCAACGATGACATATATGGATGACGTCTCTAGTTCCCATTTCTTCGACTCGATGGTCTTACATTGTGCGGGTCAGATTCTGCTAGGTGCCCCTTTCATCAGTGATATCTCGACAAGGTTCAGTTAGCTCGGTTCATCCGTTGTTGAAATAGTTCCATATCGATGATTCTACTACAACTTGGTGTCATCATTAGTGGTTTCATCGAGTTTCTAATCGGTCTTGGTGTCGACTTGCAGTTCCTCAGAGGGGGAGGCTTTGTGATTCTACGGCTATGAGTTTTTCCCGAGTTTTTTATATCATGATTATGGGTTTTTTTGATTTCACTTGAAACATGCGGTAAATCTAGTGTTTTTTTGGTTTGGTTCTTTGACAACATTGGTTATCCTCTGTATCATCACGTTGATTTTCTCGCCGCCATGAATGGCCTACTTTGGAACCCGGTGAGGGTTCAATTGTTGTTTGAATGGAGCTGATCCATGCCCAGAACGGTGTTTCTGGTCAGGATGACCCAGATCCTCCAATTCATGGTTTTCTCTCAGCAGGAATCTAGGCCATCCATTCCTAGGTTATTATTCTATAAATTTTCATCCCTTAGAACGCCTTCTGGGCTTCTATAGTAATAGTGTAGGGTGTCGCGTGGAGTGTGATGGGATTTGACCAGGATAGTCATTGATGGTGGTGCCATGGTCTCTTGTTTTATCTGTGATGGGGATACTATATAGTCTACAAGGAGTTAGTTCAGATGAGGATAGATATGGTAGCCTTCACCGTGCATGGATTTTCAGATTTGGATGATTGAGGGGGTATTTAGTTTCTACCGGTATCGAGCCCATGATTTTTTTCATTGGGCAACTAGCTGAGTAGCCATGCTTTGGTTGAGGTGTTCCATATCGATGTTGATTGTGAGAAGGGGTACTTCTACATAGTCTTTTTCTTAGTTTCAACTCGAAATATTTTTAGATTTTGATAATGTCTCTATGTCAATGAAGTTTGGGTTTCTTCCCCTTTACACTTAAAAGGGGGTTTATCCAAAATCAATAAACATTTTGGCCTTTGGGAAAATAAGTCACATAACTAGTTTTACTGGAAAATAAATAAAAATTTTTTAAAAAATTATTTAAATCCATCTATTAGTTATTACATAGAACACAAAATTAATAACTTAATTTTATTCTTAAAAGGTACGTTTTTCTTAAAATTGCATTCTTTCTTTATGTGTGACAATATTAAATTTAATGTTTATCAAATCAATTGACATTATTGAAATTGATTTCATATTTTAAATAATCACATCAAAATAAAAGTATAAGATAATTTTCATCTTCAATAAAAACATATGTTATGAGAGAAAATATTATTAACCATTGTAAGATTATTATTTTTCAAAGAATTATTTTCATAAAAGTTGGGTAATTTTTATCTAAATAAATTAAATTTATCTATTTCGAATGATGAATGAAATATGATGTTTAAAAATATAAAATATATATTAACAAAAATTTAGTTAATTATTTATTGGAAAAATTTATAGAAACAGTAAATATATAAAAATTCATTGTTTTCCAAATACAGTATTTTCTAAATCTAATATTTCAATTTAAATGATAATTTTTACAAATTAAGAAATTTAATTAGATTAAACTGATTCATAATTAAATTTAAAAACATTGGAATTTTGTATGATGTTTCATAATATATTTTTCGTAAGAAAATAAGCATGGTAAATTTAAAATCGATGTAATTTAAGGTAAAGACATATAACAAAAAGAGGTTCAAATTTTTCAAAATTTACATGGCACATAGACTATATGACTTTTTTTATAAAAATGATTCCCAAATTTAATCCAAATATTTATTCACTAAAATCACCTAAATACCATTTTATTTCATCTTGTCCCCTCACCAATCATTCAACTATAAAAGAAAGCCTGTCATTTTGGCCAATAAAATGATTTTTACCCCCCACTTCCAAGATATGCTTACCCTTAGAATTTCATATGAAACCCTATCTCTTTTACCTATCCTTGATTTATTTTTCACAGTTGGATGCTAATGGAAATAATAAAGTGTCTCGTGTTCTCTTTTTACATGAATTCCTCCAAGAGAAGATTAAAGTTCTCAATATGTGTATTATCCACTCACCATCAATTTCTTTTCTATTAATATTCTCCAAATTTATTACAAACATTATGAAATCCTATGTAACAATATTAAAAATAAATCCTATAATTTATATGAATTTATTTTATTGATTTATACTTGAAATAATTTTATAAATGAAATTAAAAATATTTCTAGTCCAAAAAGGAAATCTTTTATTTAAAAAAAGTATTTTCCCATGAATTTAATTATTTCATTAGAATAAATTTATCAAATTTATAAATTTAATTTGAAAAAAAAAATTAATTTTTTTTAAATAAATATCAAATATATCTTAAGATTACATTTTGGTATTTTTTGAAAAAGTTTTATTATTGAGTGAATAGTGGAAATTGACAATTTTTGGAGAACTAATTGTTTTGGATAAAAAGAATTTATATAAACGTAACATCATATATTGGTTTGGGTTTCAACTTAAAAAAAGATCCATTTTATGAAAATTTATCTAAACAGTTTATTTTTATCCTAAAAATATTTCATTTTGGTATAACATGATTTTTATGCTAATATGCAAAATTTAATAAAAATTGATTTTCTTTGTGTGTTGTGCACAAATATTAAAAATAATTTCTAACACATTTAAAAAATAAATCATGAAAAATTTATTCTATATTTAAATTTGGACTGTCAAATTTATTAATGTGGTCAATTTCATTTTTCGGTCATCATTAATTGTAACGATGATACATATGTTTCACCACTATAAAGGGTAAATCATGTTAGGTATGATAAAATATATATGATACGGGCATAAAATATTATATAAAATATTAGTGGATGTTGTAATTCAGACCATTATCACACTACATTGATTATGTTTATAGTTTTAGAGAATCCTTCCCATGATTAATACATTATAATATTAAAGTGCATAGAAAAATTATAAGTGTGCCACACTACTCACTAAAAAAAGTACATCCTATCCTCTGTTCCATACACATTTTGAGAAATTTATTTTCGATAATACCCAACCAAACATAACCCAAAAATATATAAATATTTTCTAAAGTTCATTCACTTCATGTAATACTAATAATATGATTCTTTAGCGGTATTCCAAAGGTAAATATCTAAGGAAAATGTATAAGTCATAATAGACCTATTCCAAGATTATTTCTTATTAATAATCATTAAAATATTCATCATCGATGATTAAATGATAAAATAACTATCATTTATATATTTAAATATTTTTATTATTATAGTAAATACATTTTTTTATCTCATTTTTATTATTATTGTAAATGAAAACATCACTCTTGTGTTCTTCTGGACTGCCACATCCATGTAGCAATATTTTTTTTTCATCACAAGATTATATAAATAGTTAAAATTATGGAATTGATGTATATATATGATTATAGTGATGTAGTTATTATTATTTGAAAATAATATTTTATATACATTTTTATCATTTATTTCATTGTGAATTGATAACTTCACTTTTTCATAAGTGTGGAATATGACCTTCAAAAGGCGAGGTGATTAATTTTTCATTTTCAGATTATAAGGATGGTAAAGAGGATGAAAAAAGTTAATAAATATCAAATATATTAAATATAAATGAAAAAGTTAAAAATAAAATATTATCATCCTTATTTATTATCCACCAATTAGAAAAATAAAAAAAGTCATTCATTCTTATGTATGAAATATCGTGTCCATGAAATGTCATAGTTCATTTTACATGACAACCTTACAATGTTTATTTTAAAAGTTTATATAAATTAATTATATGATAAATATACATTTTTATATTTTTCATATAATTTAATCATAATGAAAATGTCCATGGTCGACAAAGTGATTTGGATTTGAGGATATAATCTAAATGACCCCAAAACATCTAATGTGAACATAATTATTATAGTAAAAAATTAAAAATTTTAATAATTTTAAAAAAAGAAAGAATACTAAATAAATGAAAATTAAATGGTATATTAATAAATTTTATAACTAATACGATTTTATTATTATGGATTTAGTTAACTTATTTAATTAGACATGACTTCAAATATGAAATTTTCCCCAAAACCTTATTTAAATGTATTCCTTTAAAATACGTATCTTAAATATCCATGATATATTATATTTTTCATTAATGATATTATATATTCATAAAAAGTAATTTGAAATTTAATTATTTTATTATAATTTTCTTTCTTTAAATTTTTTAAGAGGACACCTCTCAATTTTATTTGTATAAGTCTATTTTGAATTTTGTTTTACCAAAGTGAAAAATGATGTTTTATAACATATACACCATGGACCACATATTCAACCATCATTTTTTCTATTCATTATACAAAATAATATATAGGATTACTATGTTTTTTAATTTAACACCATATTCACCCTATTATGGTATTTTTTTTTCAATTATATTAATTTTGACTACTATTTAACATTACTCATTATGATTATGAAAAATTGTAAAGAGATTTTTTAATAAATGTAAATGATATTTAAAAGGATTTTTTTGAGGAAAATATAAAATTTTATAAAATTTTTATTAATCAAATTATAATTTATAATTGTATATGATGATGGGTAATCCCAATAGATCTCTTGATGATGGACCATTGGGTGGGTTACTCCTATAGAATTAATTGGGATTTAGGTATTCTAAAATTGGGGAAAATTTTGGGAACACCGGTTATTAAAATAATACTCTAAGATAAAAATATTATTCATTCATTAAAATGGTATTTTATTGAAATATATTTATTTCAGGTGGTCATGAATGTTTAAATTTGAATGGTTTCTCTTTAAAAAGAATGTCATCACGAGTTACCACATGTCGAAAGATTCTATTATGATTTCTATGGAAAGTTTTAATGGTTGTAAAATGTGTTCTTTGAACAATGATCGGTTCTCACTTATGGAAATTTTTTATTTACCTGATCAATGAATGATTGTGAAACGTTAAATTTATTCAAGATATTTCATATTTTTTTCACTAAAAAATTGATATTTGTTATATCTTATGTTTTATTTTTTTCCTCAAAGCATGATTATTTTTTAAAGGATCTAATGATGAGTAAAAATGTTATAGTGTTCATGAATTCCATTATTTTTACTCATTGTAAATAGATAAAATGTAACTTTTATGAAAAATGGTTGTAATAGTAATGCTCTATTTCTATGAATAATTTATACTCTGTGAAAGTGCCCATTTTTTTATGTAAATTTTCACCCAATTTACAGAAAATATAAATAGAAAATACCGTAGAAATATAATATGGTGTAACCCTTTTTATAAATCAAGTATTGTTAGGTTGTTAAAAGAATTTTTCATTATAAATGGTATCAGAGATGAGTTTTAAATACCTTATAGGGTAAGATAATACTAAAAAACACTTAATGATCCTATAATTTATTATTATACTATCATGATATTTTTTTGAATATTTACACATTTATTCACCAATACCATGTATTTTTGGAATATTTTTCCATAGTGGAAGCATGGTAGATGAATTTAGAAGGAATATAGAGGATAGTAACCTTTATAATTATAAACCTAGACTTGTATGCATAGATAAGTTTGGGGATATATGTACTTAGTCAATATAGGGTACTAACGTCTAGCCCATGAAATATAGTGACCAAATTCTTTATAGAGAAAAAAAATCTCAAGTGGGGTATTTCATAACACTAAACCGTTCAAAATTCATTGGATATTCTGAGAAAATAAATTTATAAATACATAGTTGAAGATATTTTAGGTTTTGGGACATAAAAAATCAAAAGTAAAATCTTACAATTTATCATTTTGGAGGTGATGATCATTAATGGTTGTCACTCTTTAAAAATAAAAAATGAAAACTATGATATTGATGCTATGTATAGGATGAAAAATAATGATCATTTTCATGATAATTATTTTACTGAAGGTATTCATATTAAAATGGAATGAAAATTTATAGTATTTTAGTATATTATAGAATATGGGGTGGCTTCTTATGATGAAAATTTTACCAGGTTGGACATGTATGCATGAAATTTTATTAATTTATATAAGTGTAAAATATATAGATTTTTCATTTTTTTATAACCATGTTGATAAATAATGGAAATATCTTATGTGTAACACTCCAACCCTAGTTACCCAGAGTAGGTGCATTATTACTTATCATTTGCATGAGCATAAAATATCAAGTCTTGAAAGACTGATTAGTTTAGTATCCTTGAATGTACTAGATACATTCATAAGGTTTAGATAACATCATTAAATAGAAAACTACAACCACATCATTTCCATAGACAACACTGAGATCAATAGACTTTCCTAGTAGGTCAGTCATAATATACTTCTTCACACCCATGGAAAAATAAAACATAGAAAAGGGTGAGCTCAAATTCTCAGTAAGGATAACAATATAGAAGAAACATTCAAAAATAAGCATAAACATTTAAGGAAATGTATAAAACTAAAAAAAAGACTTTTAAACATAAAATTAATCATAATATGAAAAATATAAATCAAAATAATTACATTTACTTACTCACATGGATATTTTACTAGTCAAATAATCAGATGCAATATTAATTGTCACTTTCATAATGATGGAATGAATAATGTCAGACTTTCATAACCACATAGTCAAGGCCATGTTCCAAGACTATAAATAAGATTTTTTCAAGGCCTTGTGCCAAGGCACTAGGTTATCTCATGAGATCTACCGATGCATCTAGGAGCTATAGAAGGCTCCACCCATCACATACTAAGTCAAATGCATTCCTCATATGAAAAGGTTTAAACATAACATAAACAGTTGAATTAAAACTAGCATAGTTAATGCTAATAAGTTTTCCATAAACCATGAATGGTGTAAAAATAACACATCCACAGTCAAATATATCACAAAAACTTCAATACAATATGGATTTTTTGTATCATAATATATAAAATTCAAATAATCTGAAAATCCATCAAATTATATTGACATAGATGAAATCATACCCTTTTTAGAGAAATATCTCTTTATATTTTGAAATAATTTAAGAAAAAATTTATTTTGAAAATATTCTTATAAAATTTTAAGGGAATCTTCAACAATGTTATAACAGCGAAAAATTAGTTCACCCACCGTATAAGTTAAAAAAATATTCTTACCTTAAATTTGTTGAAAAGGTCAAAAAGTACCTTGTTTGCAAAATAAGAGAATGATTATATTGAAATAATATAAGGTTAAATAAGGGTATAAATGAATTTAACTCATTTTCTAGTAAATATAAAAAATGTTTTTAAATACATTTTTAAAAACAATGGATGTGGATGATTAAGAGGTCCCAGTAGATAATTACGTATAAACAACCTCAAATAATGAAAAGATTGTGAAATTAAACCTTACCTTTTACATTTTATTGATCGAGGGTAGGTTAACCTCCTATATAATGGTGAAATAATTGTTATTAAATTATAAAATAATCATATACATTAATATGATACCATATATGATCTTTTAATATTTATTTGTTAATAATATTTTAGTATTATCGTTGTTTTGAGTGTTAATAGATTCATTTTCCTTTATATGGTTTGTTATGTAAGTAATGTTTGTTATGGATAGGATGTATCTTTTTAATATTCATAATTGTATTAAGAATTTATAAATTATTTTTAATCATATAATGAAAATTATTCTTGAATGGATACGAAGGGGAATGAATGTCATCACGTTCGTGGAGACGGTAATCCATACGTACGCACGAGCGACAATATCATTCTTTTGATGCTAAAATAATAAATAACTGGATGGTATATCATATATACATAATCATTAACATGTTATATTTATTATTTAAATCAATTACCCATCATTATTATACCCATCCATATACTAATATATTGAATCATAATTACACCACAACATGAAGATGGTATGCCATACGTACGCATGTATGGTGACATGTCCTTCAAAAGATGAATAGAATAATGAATATGGTTGTAACATATTTATACTAACATCAATGTATATAGAATATACTAGAGTTATTATTTTAGAATATACACAACAAAGATAGAGGAAGTGGAAGAAGAAAGGAACTTGAAAGAGGTGATGAAATATTTACCTCTTCGTTAGGTTATTCCTTTTGATTTGATCAAAAGGGATCCTTAGAATGGCTTTCTGACTAAAGGAATTCCACTAGGATGAAGAGAGGACAATTGAGAGGGTATAATGGTAGGGGTTGGCTGATCTAAAGGTCTTTGAAGTTGTGAATTATAGAGAATGGGGAGTGCCCTTTTATAAATGGGATGAGGGGCACCTTAGGTAAAGTTAGAAAAATTATTTTATAATAAAATAATATTTGGTTTATAATGGCTCAAAAATGAATTATTTAAAGGAAAATTCAAGAATGATTCGAATTCCACTAAACAAATAGGTTTTATACAGGTTTCGTTCACTATATTAACCTTATCTTTTAGATATAACTCATAGTTAAATAGTTTGACATTTACCATGTATCTTTATTTTCTTATATTATATAGTTAATAAACTTACTAAAAACATTGAAGAAAACCTCATGTGGTTAATTAATGACATATATAAATTAATTTAAGACCTTTTTCTAAACCTTTTATTTTTAGGAATAGAATCTCAATTAATAATATAATATTTATTTTAAAAACTCTTTTATGTCAATTTTGAAACTATTTGGTATTTTGTTTTTCTAAATTCATAACAGCATTATTACGTCAAACAAAATTCATATATCCAACCCTAACTTGTCATATTAACCTATAAAGTTAGTTTAATTCATAAAAAGTCTAAAATTACAATTATTTAGATATTTATAATATCAATTATTTTAATCTTTCATTAATATGGTAATTACTGCACCATCATTGCGTCATAAATAAATTTAATTATTTAATGTATAAAAAATATTTAAAAAATAAAATTATGTATGAAATATTTTTAGATTTATAATGAATATTTATATTCATATTTATCTTATATGTAACCCTATATTAAAAATGGTTTAGTTTTTAAATATTGAATTTAACACTTTTAACTCTTCTATGAATTAAATAATATTATTTGTCCTAATCTAGTTCAAGTAGACCTAAAGGATCATATTTTATTCTAAGTTTTTTTTGGGCAAATTAAACTTATCAAATAGAATTAGGACATGTTTTAGGGTAATAATAATATCATTTTTACCCTTAATTACCAGATTTACTTTTAACCGTGTTAAATAAAAGTAAAAAGTTACTATTCGCCGAAAATAATTTTCATCTTATTGGACCAAATTTTACATACTGATAGAAACCATGTATCTCTGATATTTGCAATAAAACTGACATAAGAGGTAAAATTATGTTTTATGTAAATGTGCAAGTTCTCCTAGGAGGTGGGTAAAAGACTGTAAAAAGTTCAGTAACATTTTTATATATCTAAAATTATTATAAACTAACTCCAATGAATTACATTGAAATTATATAGGTATTATGTATATATTATGTCCTAAAACAAATTTAGATAAAATAGGTAATTATTTAAATAAAAATTCAGTTTTAAACTATAACTCAGTGTTTTTCACTTTTCATCAAATATTGAAAGTTTTCAGAAAAATACCAAAAATTCACCCTAAGCTAATTTCGATACTCCAAATCAAAAAATGAAGTCCATTTTGAAATATAATATTTAAAAAAATTCAAATAGTTGGAATTACTATTCATAACGGCTAGTTTGATTGGTTGTGGTGTGTTAGAACTGGATGTTGTGTACAATACAAGCTATTTTATTATTTAAAGAGAAGTATAATATGGAAGCTAGGGGTGTTAAATTATTTATATAAATTTCAGAATAATGATTACCATTGTGCTAAAAAAAATTGGTTGAGTTTTCCAACACTTAAGTACTCAATGATGTCAAAAGTAAGAAGTAATAAAGGTAGAATTTAATGGAAAGTATTCAACTATTAAATCATGATGAAATCCCCCAACATTGAAAAAAATGTGGTAAAATAAATTTAAAATAATATTTCGTAGGATTAATAAACTGATATCAATGTGGTAAGATGATAAATTTATATCATGACTATAAGGAAAAATATTCTAATCAGACCAATAATAGGGAAATAGATAGTCAACTAATAGTGAGGTGTTTCATTTGCAATGAGTTGGGAAATTATTTTAATTACTACCCATATATTATCATTTAGGGGGGTAATAATCCATAATTAATTGACAAAATTTGTGTAAATGTATTTTTCTACTACTCTGGTAGTTTCTATACAATAAAATTAATTGGTGTTAGGTACATTACTTTTTTATTTTGTTTTTTAAAATATTTTTTCAGATTTGATATCTATGAAATCTTTCATTTTTGTGATATTTTAATTTAAAATGGAGATATCATATAATTAAATGATGTCAAAAATTTTGGTAATAACCCAGGTAGTAAAAAGTAGATAATATCGTATATAAAATTTCCTATTATCATATGTTAAATTAGTTTTCCAAATATCCTAGTGTATTCCCATTGAATATTTTGATATTATTCTAGGTATGTATCAGATTTCATTATTTTATTATAGATATATAACTAATGAAAATATGTCCTTTTAAATTTTTAATATGAGATTCAATTCATATATAAAAACATGTTTATACATTTTATAACATATCATAATGTTGATAAAATGATAAATGAGGGAGGTCAATGATATCATGGAAATACTATTTAATTGATTTGAACTATCCAAATTAGTGATGTTCAAATAATTAATGAATATATGGATCTATTTATTGGTGATTTTCATAGTGTTATTTCTAATCAGGAGGTTGAGTTTTCTCGTGAATTACAGTCTCATGTTAAGAAACATTCAAATTCACCTTGTATAGTGGATTTAGATGAGTTGTTATACAAAAATAATATTACCTAGATTCCTTTATTAGGGAATCATCCACCCTAAAATTTCTCTATTTGGTTCTATTTTTATATTATATAGAAATATGGATAGATTAAGGATAATTTTTAAGGACTATAGAGAACTAATTAACATCTATATTAGGACCATGTATTTGTTTACTCATGTAGATACCTTATTTGATCCACTATTTAATGAATATTATTTATTTGATGATTGATCTTATGTGTAGGTACATTAAAAAAATGAGGAAAGAAGATGAAATTTTGAGGATGATGTTCAATACATTATATGATCCTTATGAGTATGTGGGTTTTTCCATAGGTTCAATAAAGGAACACACTGTATTTATATATCTAGTTAGTAGAGTGTTCAATAAGTATATGGATAAATTTCTGGTTTTTTATTGAAGATATTGTGGAATAATATGAAATATATTTAGATCATGGAAAACAATTAAGGATTGATCTAAAAAATTTAATATAAATGATATCACATGAAAAAATCAATGGATTTAAATTTTGTGAATATTTTTTCAAAATACTTCATCATTTTCCATCATTCTAAAAGGAATGTAGTGGAATACTTGAAAAGACTAATAAATATCACCAAGATTAAAAGTTTTCTTTTGTGATACGGGTAACACCA
Source organism: Viscum album (assembly GCA_963277665.1). Taxonomy (NCBI): domain Eukaryota; kingdom Viridiplantae; phylum Streptophyta; class Magnoliopsida; order Santalales; family Viscaceae; genus Viscum; species Viscum album. Next base: position 500,238,337 of record OY728132.1, read on the forward strand.
ATTGTTTTTCTAGACCATTTCTCAGTGATTTAGGGCACTAATATTTTTTTGAAAAAAGAATTTATATTCTAGGAAATTGAGTCGGATGATTTCTTTCATAAACTAGAAATAATATTGTTTAATAATATAATATTATTCATTAAAAGAATGGAAAATTTTATATTAAAATGAAATCATCATCGGAAGGACTATTTTGAGTAGATGTAGAATTATTTTTTTATCACCTATGAATCACATCAACTGCAACCACATTAGAATAATATTTATACAATTGATGATGAGTTGACTATAGTAAAATTTTCATTAAAAATAAGGGGAATAATTTTAATGGGATAAGTGTAAAATATATATGGATAATAACATTTTAACATATCTATTCAATCTAAAAGAGTTGAACATGGGCCGAATAAGATGAATAGAACTAATTAAGGATTATTATTTCAAAATTTAGTACCATCCATATAAATAAAACAAGGTAGATGATTATTTGAGAATAAAAATAATATATTAGTAACTATGTTAAAACTGGAACATGAACCATTAGTTAACAATATTTTCAATATTGAAATAGAAATTATATAGGTAGAATCTTATTCTAATTTTTAGGAGCTATTAGTGCAATTATAATTTCTAAAAATAATTAATGAGGATTATAAAGATGATCAATGTTTGAATGAATGTATTGAATCATCTACGAATGGAATGTTTCATGATTTTAATATTAATAAATATTGTGTTAATAGATTTCAAAAGAGGTTCTGTGTTCTATGTGATTCTCTATAAAAGAAGGAATAGAAAAGTGAATGTAATAAATCTCTATTTTTTGTTCATTTGTGTAGTACTATGATGTGTAGACACCATTAAGAATATTATTGGTGGGAATGTATGAAGTAATGTATTTGCAAATTTAGAATGAAATTTTAGAATTTTCAGGAGGTTAATGTTTAGAGATAAATACCAAATGGTTTATTTGAATATTTTTGAGTAATTGAAAGAGATTTGGAGAAAATATATATTCATTTCATGGTGGTATTAACAAATAAATCATATGATAATAAATAAATTTGGATAATTTTTTATCATCTAAAAAACACAGTGCATTTAATTTCTATTTGATTAATTGTATAATTAGAGAAAATTTATATAATTTATCTTAATAGGATATTATTTTTGCACGAAGACCCTCTATAAATTGTAAATTATCATGATCCGAGATTTTCCTCAATTTTTTAGAAATGAAATTAAAACTAATTAGTTATAGAATTAAATTTAATCACATCATTTCATCCTCTATTAGATATGAAATTAAAATAGAAAATTTAGATTTTGGAAGATATTATTTTATTTTTCTTTTTATATTATTACCTAAGTTAGGATACTCATATTTCAGTGGTGTAAGTTTATTATAACAATATTTTTAATTGAATTCAAAAGCTGAATTTTTTGGGAATTATTTTGAAAGTAGTATCAAACTCCAAAATGATAGGATAAATATTATAAAAGCATGTTTTTTTATAAAACTGGTAGAAAATGATATAGAAATTATTGTTTATTTAGTATCACATGATGAGGGTTTAGTGAAAACTAATGATTTATGAAGATCACATGTGAAAAAATATATTTCATTATGTAGGAAATAATTTTTTCCTTAAAATAACTTCATAATTTTTTTTCATTTTAAAAGAGAGGAAAATTTAATTCCATTGTTTTTTATCCCATCCATAATTCTACAAGATATAGGATTAACATCAAATAGAGTAGCTTTAAATTTGATTTTATCTTTGGTAGATGATGTAAATCATGTTTTCTTTCTATGAATGTACCTACATGATGCATAACATTTTTTGATGCATGAAGTGGTACAGTTTAAGGAAAATAAATCTTTTTAGGAATGTTTGATTCATATTTGGATCATATAGAGAATTTACTACAAATTTTGGTGATTCCCTAGGTAAATTTTTTATTGAATAATTTCATGATCATAGAAGGAATATGAGAATTTTGAAATTCGATGAAAAGAAAAATAGCCTTACTTATATAAGTAATGAATAAAATTACATAGTTTTGTTTTAAAAAGGGGGAAGAATGTGAACTACTAGGTAATCCGAAAAAATATATATCTTATGACATTTAAGTGTTCATTTTATGGTATTTTATTCATAAAAAATTTATAAATATTTTTATCAAACTATTCAATAAAAATGATTCATTTTATCTATCTATATTTTCTTCCATAATTTACATGGTTTTATTTAAAAGATAAATTTTTATAATTTTAAATTTAATTCAATAAAAGTGACTTATTATTTTTGAATAAATATAACAAATATATCTTAGGATGCATTTTTGATATTTTTATGAAAATATTGAGTATTGAGTTTGTAGACAAAAATGTTGAATCAATATAACTCTTCTTCTCAAACTACATTATTATTTGTTTGTTTTTTTTCATTAATATATTATATCAAATTGAATTTGAGATTTATTTTTTTAAAATTATTTCTCACAAAATCAATTCTTTTAGATTATTACTTGAAATTTTATCTTTTATTTATTTATATTTTCGACTCAAGCTCTATCTTTTGTCCTATTTTTTATTCCGTTAGTATAGTACAATAAAATAATTATATTATTATAATTTTATAATTCATATAATAAATTCTATTTCTCTTTACATGATTCAAAATTTCACATTAAAATCTAAATCGTTGATGTATTTAGTTTATTTATGATAAATCGTGTTTTGAAGAATAAATAGTACCCTATCCATCAAACTCTTTCTCTTCCATAACCTTATTCTTTATTTCAAAAATAAATTCCATTTTTATTTGAAAATCCTATTAATTTTTATTTATGAGATATTCATATTTTTTGTGCCACATTTGTTATGGAATCATTATTATCCTTTTAACTATGTGGATTTCAATAAAGATATTTCAAAATATTTAAAAGAAATTTCATATCACATTCACATATTTTATATTACACTAAAAATTTCATATCTTTTACCATATTCTATTTTAGTTTTTATATATATGATATTATATTCATTTGATGGTTTTTAGTTTCCAATTATCATACTATACAAATGGATTTTTAAATTTATTTATATGTTTTTTTACAAAAATGTTAAAAAAATTTATAATAATATTTATTATTGTTTATCTTATGTTTACATTTAACAAAATTAAAATTTATATTACATTATATATATATATATTAAATGAATTAATCTATTAATTCACTTAAAAACTTTTCTTTTGAGTGATTTATCTCAATGGTTAAAATAATGAAATTATTTATTCCTGATTATATAGTACCACTAAAAGGTGTTATTTTTATAAAGGGGGTTTTAATCTATGTTAATATCCTTCAATATTTTATACACATCACTATGGATATGCTAAAATGATACAATTCACATTCTTTTTAATGGAGTGATTGTGATAATATAATTTAATTGATTAACTGTTGAAATTACTAACATCTTGTGTGCTCTTTATACCAATATAGATGTTCATTGATTACATATACAAGTTGATTATATATTTTGTTGTAAATAATTTTTATGATGAATGAATTTCACTTAATTAGGGATTTGTGGGTCCCAAAATTATATATCCTATAGGGTTTTTAGTAATATTCATATGAAAAACCTGTTTCAGTATTTTGTGTATGACTACCCATTTATTTATAATGTCATGGAATGATTCTTGGATTATTTGAATAAATTGCGATATCATGGAATGTGACCTTGATAGTCTATATGATATCATGAAATATGGCTATGATGGTCCGATTATGATGTTAATTTTTTTTTATTTTATTATATTTGAAAAATGTATTAATCTTTATGAGATTATTTAAATTTTAATTTTATGAATTGATATATTATTTACTCCATATTCAATTAAATTTAATATTTTATTATTATTTATTATGTCAATATTCATCCTTCTTTATTCCATGATAACATCTATTATATTTTACAACCTATTTATTATCTGATCTCACTCCTCAATTGTTTTCATTTACTCTAGTCTATGAAGATAAGTATTATGTATGATATTTCTAGATGAAAATAATTTGTATAGAATTTAATGTTTTATTTTGAATACTTGTTATAAAATAATAAATAAATGAAAAATTGGAAAAACATTACCATTGTATTGGAAATATATGTTTTTTGGTTAATGTTTTTTCTCAACACTCTAAATTTATAAACATTGATGGTCCTTGGGATATAAACCAAAAACTATATTTTTTCAATATTTTAAAAATAAATGAATAAATTTTTTGTTTGTCAGTTAGTTTTAAAGATGGTATATAGGGACTATGATTGTTTGAACAAGATCTGGTACTGTGGGTTTAGGGTGTTAATTTTTGTATTAAATCTAGGTTTAGATAAATTTATATGTCATGATATTATCCAATGAGAGTAATTTTAGAATTTAGTATACTATTATGAGTTTATAATTTAATGGTTTTTCATAATTTCAATGGTATATACGTCCACTTTGAGGTATTATGTGATCCGATTTTTAGCTGATTAATGATATTTTGGGATATTTGTATAAGGTATTTGGAGGAATATGTGATTGAGGATTATATAATACTATGTTTTAGTATGACATTTTATATTGAGTTATATATATTATATTTTTAAATGCGATAATTATTATTGAGAATATAAGTCGGGCCTTATGGATATGCTTGGGGGATGCAAAGTGATATGCTGATATGGTGATTTAGGATATGTTGTGAAAATATAAATATTATCTCCTTGCATAAATTATTAATGTATATGTATGTTGTTGTTTTATTTTATAGATGTTATGTTGATATTTGGGAGTACAGTTTTCCATGGATTTCAGGTTTTAGGATATAGTAAAGAATATATAGATTAATCATTATTATAATTTAAGACAAAAATACATAATTATAAGCCCTTGAGGTAAATATAAATATTAGAAAACTTCATAAAAGTATATATATGTATAGTGTGTGTGGTTTCCTTGTAATGAAATCCATATCTGGATAGAAATATGGGGATGAAATCTCTAGAATATATGCACCTTTGGGTAACAATGTGGTAATGTTTTTGTTTAAAAATAATTTAATCATCACTCACTGCACAACAATTGTTCCTAACAACACACCTAGATTGAAAATATCAACGTTAATTATTTGGATGATTCAAAAGAACATTAAAACCCATTATAAAGTATATTGATGTGATTTTATTCAATTTTAAAATTATATATTTTACAAGTTTATTTAGGAACATAATAGGAAAATGATGATAGAAAAATGAAATTAAATAGAAAGAGTGATACTTTGATCCAATTATATACTATTTGAACTAAATGTATCATATATTTAAATTAAGGTGTCATTTTCGATTACGTTGTAGGATCTAATGTTCATATTTATATGATTATTTACTCTAATTATATTAAATTTTATAATAATTAGTTTTATTTTTTAATTTAGTTTAAAATAGGATCATGAAAATGAAGACATTAAAGATAATCCTATTGAATATAATAATACATATAAATATAATGGGGGAAATTTTGGGAAAATGATTTATAATAAAAATACGGTTGATTTATAGTGGAAAATATAAGTTTTATTTTCTTACAAGTTACATTACGTATTAAATTATATCATGAATCATAGCATTATCTATTTTTCATTTGTGATTAGTAATTAAAATGGAGTGGACGAAATTTATTTATGTGAGGGGGGGGGCAAGGTGTAGAATGTAACACATCATATATTTTAATAACTTGGAATTTAGATATCCTGTTTTAAAAAAACACTAATCCAAAATGAACCACGGTGAAAATTAAAATATTATTAATAAAATATAGCTATAGATTTCTTTTGTTATTAAATGAAGAAAACATATTTTACAATGAATTAATAAGGGAAAATTACTAAAATAACATAAAATAACAATTCATTATGAATTTTTTTTGTGAATGGTAATTATATTTCTTCTCCATGGGTTTCCTTAGACCCAGCCCATATTGAACTCTAACAAGTGTAGAATGAGAAAAAATAATAATGATAGAGGTTCTTGGACTCTTAACTTTATATGAGGTGCATTATAGCTAAATCACCATTAATGAAAAAATAATAACTTTTAATAATCCTTGTTTATAGACAATGATATGTAGGGGTTATTTAAATAGATTTTAGGATGATATAAACATGAAATTACTTATGTTATAAATTATTTATATATATGTGTAGTGTGTATCTTTATATATTTCACATTAATTTATTTAACATAAATTAAATGATATTTTTAATAAAAATTTATTTACATCAATCCAATAGTTATTACAAGTTATGAAATAATAATAAATTCATTTTATTTATAAAATATAGATTTTTTTCATAATTGTTTATAGATTATGAAAAATATTATATAATTTAATTTTCATAAACTCATAAAATTGAGTTTAATAAAATTATTTTCAAATTTTTAATTTTAATTATAAATTTGTTAGTATGTACATTCTCATTTTTAAAATATAAATAATTTTCTGAGGTATATATTAGTTTCCATTTTGAAACCATTTATGGTTAATGAATTGTTCTCATAAAGATTGTTTAATTTTTATATAAATAGATTTAATTTCTATATATAAAATTTGAAACTAAATAATGTATATCCATATAAAAAAATGTTTAATCTAATTTAATGAATAATTGATATGAAATAATAATAAAAACAATTAATGTATAAATATTCATTTTTCAATAAAAATAATTTTTTTTTCAATTTGTTTGTATTTTATTTTAAATAATTATTTAAACATATTTATAAATTGAATTATAATAAATGGAATTCAAATTTATAATTTTTAAATTTATATTTGGTAAGGGAGGTCCTCTTATATTTTTATTAAAAATCATTAATCACCATGTTTAAATTTTTATCAACGTGGATAATTGAAAAAACAGAGAGTAATTTTGGGTATTGCTGAGTGGTAGAGTCACACCTTAATAATTTGTCAAACCTGATTTCAAATTATAATTTTCATCTAGTTGGGGGGGGGGGGGGTTATGGGTCAATTACAGAAAAAAATATAATAAGTTACAAATAAAGGATCAAAGTAGTATGTGGTTTAGTAGGTCAAGGTGACATAATGTGATATGGTAGATAGATCACACAATGTGGGGACTTAAAAACATCATAATATAGTTGAATTGAAATAAAAATATTCTTATTAACATCAATCAATTGACCATATGACTTTGTGATTTTTTTGTAGGATTAAATGTTTCCTTAAAATACCATGAAAGAACGTGGCACACCATGATAGAGTCTTCCATTGGGGAATGTGGGAACATGCTATAGTGTGATGGTATAATAATTGATGTTGTAAAAGGAGGAAACCATAAATATTTTTTCTTTTTTTTAATGAAATATTCACATTTGGTTTAGTATGTCTTCCGTCATGGGGCTTTGGGCCAAACTTAATCAGGCTTCTAGTCTATCCAAAACAATAGCCCGGAACCAATTTATATATAATAATATATCTATTTTGGGAGTATTTGAATAATTTTGGGGATTGATGTGGCATGAACTACTCAGATTTCTCAGAGAATGATTATTTAGGGCATATAATCCACTCTACCTAATAAAGAAGGATAAAAGGGAAACTTAAAGTTGTTTGAATTTTGATAAACAAAGGTAACAATCTGGGGTTCAAATTTTAAATTGTTTTTTTTTAATTTCATACTGACAAGTCTCAACTAAAATTTCTCACCTAACACACCTAACACCAATGTGATTCTATCTTTACCCCTTATGTAACATTCAATTCCAGGGAGACATCAATCTCTTTCACCTTTAAAAAGAACTCACTCCCATCAAATTCCATCCAAGATGCACATACCATTCAAATTACACATTAAACCCATCCAATTTTCCTTATAAAATAATCTAATTTCACATTTTACATCCATTTATTTCATGAAAGTGGACCAGTTGCACCATTTATAACAAGCCATCCAAGAGAAGAATCTGGTCCTTAACATGATTTTTATCCACCCAAAAACGTTTTTTCTCTATCGTTCCTCTCTATGCCTATTATAACTAATCTAATACAATTAAATAAGTATCATTACCATATTTAAATGTAATTATGTTTATCTGACAACTTTTTTATCCACCTATAATTTATTTAAAAATAAATGGTTTCACATGGTACGTGCGGACTACTGTGTCAATGAACGGAACATTACATTTTTCATAACTTATTTTCAGGGATGGTCCAAAAAATGGATTCAATGAATATATATATATATATATATATTATATTCATGACATTAGTAAGACTATAACATGTTAAATTATTCATTTTATTAATAATATTAACCAAAATTTTTTATTTTAAAATTTATCACAAAAAAATTAATTTACTAAAAGGGTAAAATATCTTCATTATAAATAAGATATTATTAAATTACCTTAACCAATCAACAATTATCCATTATAATATATTTATTTAATAAAATCTGAATAATATCACTATTCTTCTATAATGTTTATTTTATAAGAATATTATTTTCATATCATCCACTAATTATATAATTTTGTTGTTTGTATAAATTTATAAAATAACATGAATGATGATATAAGTTCTTATCAAGGGTGATTTTGGAAACATAATTAAAAGTATAATATTTTCTTAATATGAAAATAATATTTTTTTGCACTTTATTTTTAATATTAATATTTAACTAATTTGTAAGAATCATCCTTTCGTTTGTTAAAAATTTGTGAAACATGCTCCTCACCGATTTCTTCTTCACGAATAGTAACTAAAACTATTAGGGAACTAAATTAGAACATTGAATAAAACTATTTTACATTTACTCCACATTTTTAAATAAGTTGGGGACAATTACATATTGTCATTGTATAGGGATCGACCTCTCCATAATGATACTTGTGTATTACAATCGATGTTACTAACATCTGAGAATGAAAATAACTAAAAACTAATGATAAAATTTATAATTAATTGTTATAATTAAACTGTTGAAAAGGCTATTTATATGAATATTTTTATAAAATAATTTATCATTATGGTTTGTTATTATAATATTTAAAAAAAACATTTTTTGATGTTGAGAGTAAAGGTAAGTGTTTCTTATAATAATATTATTTCATTAATACATATTCTTAGTTCACCACTTATATATTTCTTCTTGGTTTATATAAAACCCAATTAATTCTCTAATTTTTTTATTTAATAAATTTTTTTTCAAAATCCATTTCGTTTTCAATTTACCATTGTATTTTGATTAAAAATATAACAAATCTCATGTTTTTTTTCAAAATTTAATTTTTTTCATTGAGTTATAAATTTTTTTATAAAACCAAATTATTTTAGGATTAATTTATTATATCCCATGATTATATAAAATTATAATTTAAAATGATTTTGGATTTAATTAATATTATTTCACACTAATTTGGATTATACGGTTTGTTTATCTTTGAGATGCAACATATGTATACAAAATAATGATATAATTTCAATAAAAAATGTTCAAAAAAGGTGACGTAGGATCACTTAAAAGTCTATAAAATTTATAGGATGTGTTGACCAATATCAATATTCATAATTTTGGGTCCTAATTCATAGTTTGAATAAATACATTATTGGATGGTTAAACAAATATGTATACTAACAAAGTTTGGATAATCTTTTTTTGCTTTGTTTAAATGTAGTTGATGAAGGTAAGAATGAATAATATAATAAATATAGAAGTGTCCTTATTAGTAAATTCATTACATTATTTGATATAAAATTCTCAACAAACGTCTATTATTCTTACTAAGAATGACACTAATTTATTGCATATATAGATTATACAAACCTTTTTCTAATTAATTTTGTATAAACTAATAAAAATGACCCTTTTTCATTAATGTATATATATATATCAATATATACTACTGATAATATATTTATATATTTTATGAAATAGGACCCTACCATATTTGTATATTTAATGGTACCAATTTCCTATAATTTTTTATAAACTATGATGATACCCTTATACACCTTCTATGTAGATTGGACACTGATATTAGGACTATATTTCTTATACCAGGATTACATATCCATATATTTTATAAAAATTTATGTATTTTCATAAAAAAAAAATTATTTTTTTCTATTTGGGTTATAGAAATTTGGACACCAAATCTGGTAATGTTTCTCACTAATGGTCAACCAGTAAAAGTTCTTGGTGTGAAGCCATAAGAATTTAATGGATTTGATTTTAAAAGGTGGAAATATATTATGTTCTATATGAGTATGTTATATCTAGAATTTTTTCACACATAATAAGAACAAAATATTGATAATGAAGAAATAAACATAGAGAAGGTTGTTTTTATTGATTATTGGTAGAACATAGACATATAATTTCATAGCTATATACTCGATGTCTTAGTAATATCCCTTTAAAATCAATATTTATAATTTCTAACTATAAATGGGTTATGTGAGAGACTTGGGTATAAGTATACGGAGGAAGATGATGTATTTTATAAATTCATTATTGGTAAATATTTGGAATTTAATATTCTTTAATCAATATTATTAGGGTGTCATATCCAGGAATCACTGGTTGATATAAAAAAAATTTCTAATTAAAGGTATGCATTTGAGAGAATCCTTTGATGTTTATGCTTTATAGATAATTTACCTATTTATTTCAATGATTTTGAAATCTATTGTACACAGAAGGTAAATGATATTTCAATTGAGAACCTGATTATGTTATTGAGGATAAAATAATATTATCTGATTTATAAATAGAACACTATCAGTAATGAAATTATCTAAAAAAACTGGAGTGGTGGAGGATGATACGATATTATAAAGAAGAATTAAACTAAATGGCAGCCTATCTAGGATCAAATTAAGGTAAAAGGAATATTTTATAACTATTATAAGCCTGGGTACCAAGCGAACAATTAATGAAATCCCTAGACAAATATAAAGCCTCAAGACAATATATGGGATCCTTATAATATCTATACTAAGGATGTTGATTTTTATTTTTACACCATGATTTATAAATTATATCTCACTAGAATCATGGACTAATGGTGGGTTGAAACTATAAACACTCATCATGTATTTTCCAAATGTGCATGATATTATTATAAACATCATTGAGAAGTGATGAAATACTCTTTATAGGGAACTCCTCATCTTATAAAGTCTAAGAAACCCGAAACATACTATAGAAAATGACCTTATGAAAGACTGATGTATGAAAAATCATACAAGTTGTGCCTAATATTTTCAAGAACATTGTTTTGGGTTCATTTTCATTTCATGAATGACATCAATAATGTGTTTGTTTTTTAGAAATTTTTACTCTTTAAAAGTGAAATTTATATTATTTGGGGCTCTTAGAGTGATGTAATTTTCAAAATAAAAGAAATAAATATGGTTACAAAAGATTATATAATTAATAGATGAAATGTTCCTTTGTTTTATGAGGATGAGTGTGATGATTTATAGTATGAAAGACAGTTTCATGCTAATAATAAATCATTGATGAAATAAATTAACATTGATTTATTTCCTATATTTAAATTTTTGGGAAAGAAATTCCAAGTGGTTATTTAATCAAAACATTATAAACTACTGATTCATTATATATAAAGGAGTTCCCATAAATTGAATTTAATATGCACTAATATATGGGATATGAAATTATAACCTTCAAGTGGTCGGGAAAATGTACTTTTTCAACTTTTCAAATGATTATAATGGGTTTACTTATATTAATCTAAATAATAGTAAATATTGATATATTTATGTTTTAAAAAATTACAAAAAAAAATATTTAGAATCAACTAAATAATAGAAAAAAAATCAAAAGGAGTGAATATGTAGGTGAATATGAGTCACCATAAAAAAATATATACAATGTTACTGGAATATTTCAACAAACAACAGCTCCTTACTACCCATAATGAAATATATTTTTTTGAAAGAAACATCTACACCACCTAAAAAATGATGAATTCTATGTAAAATAGTGTTGGTTTACTACATATTATGTTAGGGGAAGATCTTCTTACTACAAATTGATTATTAAAGTGGGTACCCAAAAACAAGGCACAAAATGTTAACTATCAGTACTAGATTGAGAGAAAACCTACCTTAAAATATTTTAAATTATGGGGGTGTTTTTTAAAGGATGTTGTTCCTAAACCCAAAAGAAGCTATATTTGGTTAGAAAATACTGATTATTTATTTATTATTTTTTCACATAATAGTAACTCATGAAATTTTTTTAATTCATAAGTTAGAGAGAATTCAAATATAAAAAAATTTGTTCTTAGAATCGAGGGTTTCTATAATGACCCAAAATTTTATCAATGAAATATCCCTCATTATAATTATGTCAAAAAACACATGGATCATGTATAGAACGCAATAAAAACAGTATTTTCATAAATAATTTATACAATAAGTTATATTTATATAAATTACGGAACCTATACCAAGGGAATAATAACCTGAACGTTAGGATACCAATATGAAAATTTTGAATAGTAATCAGGCTATTAAAATAGGAACTTGACATATTATATTATAAATAAAATTTATGTTCCTTATAGATGGAAATATGATATATTTATCTCATGGTATTAGTAAATAATTATTTTAGAATTGATAATTTAATTTCTGGTATTTTTCTAAAACAAAAATGCCTATTTAAAAATTTTAATTAATATAATGATTTAAAACTAAATTTATTTACATAAAATATATTAATAAATTAATATTATGTTTTATTATAATTATAATATAATTTTATCAGACCTTATTTAATTTTCCGATGGGTCAAAAAATAGATTATAATATTCAAATATGTTATTTATAACTGATGATTTTATTTAGAAATTAAATTTCTCAAATTTATAAAATTATTTTCCAAAAATTATGTCCATTATTTATATGTGCACATCGAAAAAAATAAATGGGTTATGTTTTGGAATTTTCCAAAAATAGTGGAGTTTTCGATGAATAGGGAAATATAAAAATTATGATATAAGATAAATACATGAATTTTTAAGTCATTAATGATTTATGGATAAATTATGTAACATTTTCTATAAATATCCTTCCCAATAAAATTTATTTAGTCCTAGGAATCAACACTATTGATTGTTTTGAGCCAAAATAATGAAAAAATTAATAAAATAATAAAAAAATATCCATATCCTCCTGTATAAATACCACCATAAATAACCTCGTATCTGAACACCTTCATATCCTTTTAGGTTATCTAAAATTTTCCTAATTTCATACCCATGATACTACCCCACATCCAAGATCATTATGTCTAAACAAAATAGCAAATCCTTATGCCTTAATGTGGGTTTCAATGATACAACATTCAAGTGGTAAAATCATCAATAATTCCATTTTAATTTCTTTATTTTTCTTATCTTATCCTAACATCCCCTTATGAAAAGTGGAATGATAAATCTAGTATCATATATATGTGGAAATTTTGTTATGTTAATGTAATTTGTATCATCGAATCTATTCTCAAGTATTTTTAATATAGAAAATGAAAACATCATCTTCGATATGTCAATTCACTGCCATAATAGACGACAAGTTTTCATTTTCCATTACTTTTTTCATGGATGTTCATACAAAAAAGACTATGGTTAGAAAAAAAAAATTATTCTTATAATAAAATTTTCAATTTTATGTAACAAATTTATAAACATAATATTTTATAAAATTAAATTATTTCTTGATGGTTGCAAAACAACCAAAATAAACCAAAATTTTTAACAATATGATTTTATAAAATTACTCATCTTCATATCATAAAAATTAATGATATAGGGGAAAATTTAATCTTATTTATGTTCATCAATATCACTTAATTTAACATACGGTAAATAATACTCATTTTAAACTATTTTCATAATTTTTTATAAGAAAAATAAACCTAAAACCACTAAAAATTACTCTCCCAAATAATGAAACTAAACATTATAAATCATCAAAATTTCAATTAAATAATATAATAAAATAACCATAAATTAATTACATGTATAATTTGTTAAGAATTATGTAATCAAGGAATCAAATATGATTAACCAATATAATCTTTACATGTGAATAACACATTCTTAGCTATAGTAAGGGGATTCTCAAACACAACTCCATTAATTTGGGTTATACCACTTTCATGGAAAATCTATGTTCAGATTTTCTATTAATGTTCCATAAATATAATTTCATCTTTTAAACCATTAATTATACAGGATATACATGTTTCCAACCTTGTTTTATGAAAAATAATAATATTTTGAAAAATAACTCTTCTTTGTAAAATAAATCTTGACTCCTCTGGAGATTTATTATTCCTAAATAAATAATTTTAATTATAATACCGAATATGTTTTCTTATTTTAATTTTTCAAACTACAAGATTATTGTTCAATAATTAATTATTAAATCTTTATAAAGCCAATTTTTTCCATGGGATATTTAAATATTAGTATGTACATATGTTCTTTGTGATATGCATGATTATTTAAATTTTTTGATGTGATGGGTGGGCCCAAGATTATATATTCCCCCAATATATTGGGAAATATAATCTGTCTCATGAGATAATGTGTATTATGCATGAATATGATGCTGTATTTGTTCCAAATAATGATGTCGTGATTGGGCATATATGTTATGTGTGAATGTGATGATGGATTTTTTTAAATCTATGAGATATATTAGACTAGTAAGGAAAGTTGATTGACTTTTATGAATTCCCTTGTTTTATGTATTTATCAAATATTTCCCTGATGATGTTGATAATTATACCATGCTAACGTTATAATGTCCAAATTTATTCTCAATCATGTTATGTTGTTTAATTTCATATAACCATCCTCTTATTGGGGTTTTATCTCACCCCTTTATTTGATGTATATCATCCTGTGACTATATGTATTATGGAAAATGTAATCTTTATAAGGATAATGAAGAATATTTTAAAAAATGATTCTTTTTTATTATAAATATGTTTTTCATGTTATTAATTTCCCCAAGACACTAAATCATTGTAACCTTGTTTTTTATGCTAATATGATGTTTATATTTAAAATTAAGTAATAGAATTTCAAAAAAATTAGAGTCTATATAGTTGTTACTAGATCATGGTTTAGTTAATTTTGGAAATAGGATTAGAAAACATTAGGGAGTACCCTTAGGCTAAGAATAGGTATAGTAAACATCAAAGATGATTTTATTTATAAAAATACTAAACATGGTTATCTCAGAAGATATTACTTTAGAATTAATTTCATATAATAATAAATTATTTACTGATGATTTTTTGAAATATGTTTTTATCAAAACATTTCCATTTTAAAAAATTTTGGGAACTAGTAGAAACTAGGCCAACAAATCATGTGAGGGAAAATATAATAGTTTCATGAATTAAATCCTTAATCCCTTGAGTGGTCGAGTTCAAAAATACATGGTGATGCATTCAAAACGGTCTCAAGCTATCAATAACAACTCGAACAAGGTGGAACATCACCCTCCACCCAAGAAGGGGAAACTAGCCATTGATTCCTTTATGTGGCCACCACCAATTAAATTTAGTGGATTTTCTGATCCACTTTTGTGGAAGAATTCGTTAACTCAATGGAGAAAATATTTTTTATGCCCCACTATTCAGATAAAGAGATGTTGAATCTGTCTATTTATCATTTAGATAGAGATGATGATCAGTACTGGGTGTTGATGAAGAACACAAAACTGAAGAATGAAATTGAAGAGACAGAGTGAAGATTTTAAGAAAATATTTATGAATAATTTTTTCCATCAACTCTTCTTACAAAGATACAGATAAAATTCATAGAGAAGAAAAATAAAAGTTAATCAATCTTGATATAAAAATAAAACTTCAAAATGGTTTCTATATAGTTCTTGGGTTTTGTTAAGAACAATTATATCAAAATAGATATATTTCAATCCAAGTGTTTGGGAGTTATGAAGAAGTGTTTTGATGTTATCTCAAAGTAGAGATGGATTTAAATGAATATTATCTTGGTTTTAGAGATTAGAATATGTGAATATATTTTTAAAAAAATAGGTTAAATTAAAAACGAGGAAAGAGGATCCAACCAACCATGTATCAAAAATACGGTAATTAGAATCCCAGGAATGGCCATAAAGGAAGAGGGATATGATTCATGTGTGGTTGAAAAGTCCACAAAGCTCATGAATATTGATGATATGTGATTAAAATATCCAATGTTATAGAGGAATGAAGTTCAATTCCTCTGGTTCAATTCCTAAACTATATGGATTAATAGAACTATTACATCCAAATCACTGAACCGTGATTCCTTGAGGGTAATCAACAATAGAAGTTACCAAATCCAATTGCGAAATGGAATGATTAAGACATCACTACAGATAAAGGTATGTAAGAAGTATAATTCTTACAAGGTAAATGTTCTATTCAATCAATAATGTAAAATTGATTTTTTTTAATTTATGTTTTTTTCATTCCTTTATATCCTACATGTTTTCAAGAAATATTGAATTAAATCCTTGAAAATTTGATTTAGAGATATCCATAAAAAACATAATGCTGAGATGATTTAAAAAAATGTTTGACTCTTTTTATTATTATAATATGTGGTAAAATTATTCTATATAACCTCATAATACATCCCTTGGTGATTTTAGATTATATATTAGGCATAGATTTTATCTAGTTATATAGAGAACACATAAACATCCAAGAAAATTAAATATCATTTCATATTCAAAATCAACTCATAATTCTCTAAAAAATCAAGAAAGATGATGAATTTCTATTGTAAAATAGCTCAATGGTGTGGGTTTTGATTCCAGATAGAGAAGCATACCATGGAAAAATGATTGAGTGAAAGGAAGATATCAACCAGGAGGAAATTCCCAATATTAGGGATTAAAATGTTGTGTTTCATGAAGAGTTTCCCAAAATTCCACACGAAAATGAGGAAGAGGTTAAAATAGGGTCCATAACTAGATCCACCCCTATCTCAAAATTCCCCTACTAGATAGACCCAATCAAACTGGAAGAGTTAAATAACCAACTGAAAGATCATTAGTAAAAAGTGATCATAGGATCTAGTGCATCACCTTGGGGTTATCCAGTGCTCTTTGTCATGAAAAAGGATAGATAAATGGGGCTGTGAATCAAATTTTAGAAGCTCAATAATAACACCATTAAGAAAAAGTATCATCTACCAAGGAATGATAAAAGGTTTGATCAAGTACAATTAGATCAATACATCCCACAAGTTCGTCATTCAAGATATCATCATCTGAAATTGAATAAGGAAGATAATCAAATGGGTGTTTCTCATATAGGGTATAAAACCTATGGGTTCCTTTGATGACCTTTGAAATTACTAATTCCATATTAATCCTCATGGATATTATTAATAGAGTCTTGAGAGACTACTAAGAAAAATTCATTATTGTATTTACTGATGATATTATAATCTATTCCTAGGAAAATGAGGAACCTTAAAAACCCAAAATGATTTTGTTTATAACATTATGGATGGATAAGTTTTACAAAAAGTGCAAAAAGTGTGACTTTTATATGTGGAATGTCCCATTATTGGAACACATAATCACAAGTGGGGGAATTTAAATGGATTATTAAAAAATAAAGCAATAAAGTAATTACCTAGAACCAATAATGTCATAGAAATCCATATTTTTCCAAGATTATCAGGGATTTACTGACATTTATTTAGGAATTTCACACAATTTTATTAGCTAATAACTATTTTAACATATGGAAAGGGGTAAAGTATTTCTAGATTGAATAATGCGAGGAATGCTTCATAGAGATTAATAAAAGGATAATCATTTCCCCAATACTAACACTACCAATAAGTGGAGAATTTTTTGGGTTATACATTGAAGCTTAGAAGAAATTAATTTGTTGGGTACTAATGAAGAATGATAAAGTGATAGACTATGCCTCATGGAAGTTATAGATCTTGGAGAAGAACTACCTGATGCATGATCTAGAGCTAGTAGTTATGATATTTGCCTAGAAAATTTGGCATCACTGGCTATATATTGATAATTGTAACATATATATCGATCACAAGTGTGTAAATTATAAATTCAAATATATGGATACTAACAAATTCCAAATTATATTCTTAGTTCTAATCATGGACTATGATTTCTCTATTCATTCACATCTAGGAAAATTGAACTAGGTAGTTGATGCTCTATGAAGAAAATAACCTAATATTCTATCCATTAGGCAGACTGAGAAGGACCCCATAATAATTGATATGAAAAGATTGGATTTTAAATTCATATAGGTAGGGAATAAATCCTATCTTCCCATTATTATTTCACAACAATATATACACAAAAATTTTAAGGATTAACAAAGGGATAATCTAGAGATACAAATGAAGGGGAAAGATGTAATAGAAGTGAATCTAAAATAGTTCCATATCAATGGTGATGATGTTATTCATCTTGGAAAAAGTCATTGTGTTCCTTCATTACATGTGATAAATAATGAAGCTATTGGATAATACACATAACCCATCTTTCTCTATCCATCCTATAAGTAATGATATGTATCGTGATATTTTAGAACACTTTTTATGGGACATAATGAAGAAGGATATTGCTGAGTATATCTAAAGGTTCTTAGTATGTCAAATATTTATATCAGAATGAAAGAATTCTAACAAGATGATAAACCATTTCACAAACACATATGGAAATTGGAGAATAACACTATGGTCATTTTCACTGGTCTCGCAATGACATCCATAGGAATTAATGAAATATGGTTATAGTGGATCCAAAAACCAAGGATGCTAACTTTATTGATATTTAGAATGATTTATTGATTGAATAACTTTTTGAGATATATATGAAGAATATTGTGAGGTTTCATGGGGTTACACTTTTTATAATCTATGATAACAATCCTAGGATGCCCAATAATTTTTATTGTATTTTTTCATCATTATTATAGTATTTAATTAATTTTCAGCATGGCCTATAACCCAAAAATAGATGGTCAATATAAAAGGACTATTCATATTATTGAAAACATGTTCAGAGTATGCTCAACAGAATTACATATAAGATGGGATCATCATCTCCCAATAGTTGAGTTCTCATACAACAAAAAAAATCACCCTAGTATTCAGATTCTTCCAAATGAAGTTCAATGTGGGAAGTGATGTCGAGATAAATTTTTTCGGATGAAGATGGATAACAATGTAAATTTGGACCACATGTTATGTCGTAGATGACTAATAAGGTTCATTAAATCTAAAAATAAATAAAATCTGATCAACATTGGAAGAAGAGATATGATGGAAACCATTGAAGGGATTAAGAGTTTGATGTTTGGTATAATATTTTCTTTCGAGTATCACCATGTAATAGATTCATGAATTTTCGAAAGAAAGGGAAGCTTAGGCCAATATACGTTGGCCAATTGGTGATCCATGATCACATTGGAGTTGTGACCTATTTAATTTCACTTCCACCAACCATGTCTTTAGTCCATGATTTCTTCCATGCATCCCTCTTGAGGAATAAATAATTAGATCCCTCACACACAATAAACTAATATGTGGTACTTCGGTAAGATGATATCTCTTATGAAGAGAAGATGCTATAGATTTTGGATAAGAGAGACAAAGTTCTATGTAGCAAGACCACCAACCTAGTCAAGGTACTATGGATAAATTATTAGTATGAAGTGTAGACATGAGAAATGGTGGAGGTGATGAAGGAGGAGTACCCTGAACTATTTAAACCATATTATGTAAAATAATATTTTGTCGATGCGATTTCAAAATGGGGAAGAATGTAATGATGCCAAATTTTATAAATAGAATTTTCATTTTTATAATTATGTCATAAGAACATTGATCACATAGATAACTCAATAAATGCATTATTATCATGAATGGAGTATAAAATAAGTGATATTTATATGAATTTAGAAACATATACCAATGAAATAGTTACATGAACATTGGAATAGTAATATGATCATTATGAATAGTAATCCAGCCATTAGAATAGTAAACCCACCAATGAGAGTGAAAATAAAATTTAGGTATCTTATAAAAGAAAATATAATGTATTTATATAATGGTATCAGTAAATAAATGTTTTAAATAAAAAATTTATGTGTTAAGACGATTTATAAAAAATAAATGTTTATTTAAATTTTATAATTAATATAAATATTTAAAATAAATTTATTTTCCAAAAATATATTCATAAATTAATATTATGTTGTATTATAATTATAATATAATTATACAATACATTAATTAATTATTAAAAGAGTTAAAAATCAATTATAATATTAAATTCAAATATTCCTGAATAAATAATGATATAATATAAAAATTAAATTTAATAAATTTATATAATTATTTTCAAAAAATTAATTCTATTTTTTATATTAAAATTTTAAAAATTGGTTAAGGTAATTTTTTTTGGATTTTTCAAAAATAGTTGATTTGTTGGTGAATAATCAAATATGGGAATTTTTAATATAAGATAAATACATTATTTTTTGAGTTATAGATGATTTATTAATGATTTTAACACCATTATCCCTAAATATCGTTCCCTAGATACTGTATTTAGTCATCAAAACCAACCCTATTGATAGTATTGATCCAACAGAATAAAGCAATGTATAAAATAATAAAAATAATTTACTCTCCTTACTATAAATACCTCCCCTAACCACCTTATCTCTTCATACATTGTATTCCTTTTATATTTTTATATTCATCCTAATTACATCTGCAAGACTATTACACATTTCCAATAACATTTAGTTTCAGAAATATATAAAATCCATGTCCCTTAAGTCGGTTCCAAGGAGACAACATTTATGTGGTAATATCCACAATCCTTCTCTGTTAATTTAATTTCTTTTATTATCATATCCCCATGTCCCTTTATCCATAGTGGAATGATTAATCTAGTGAAATATATATATATATATACATATATAATGTAATTTTATTATCCTAATGCAATATACACCATAAAATCCCTTATCTTGTACTTTTGTTCTAAAAAATGAAAACTTCCTCTATGATCTGTTCACTGGCCGCCTTCACGGATGATGAGTTTTCATTTTCCATTGCCACCTTCATTGATAGTAAAAAAATTATTATGGTTAAAACCAATTATAATATATATACTATAACCTGTTCATTTTTCTATAACAAATTTAGACACATAATATTTAATACTATGAAATAATATCATGATAGATGGTAGAACATCCAAAATAAACTAAAAATTTATCATTAATTTTGTATCAAATGAATTATCCTAATATCATAAGACAACTATATATGAGAACATTTATACTTCTGTAAGATCATTTATAACACATACTTTCACTTATAGGGAGTTATTTTCATTTGATAACAACTTCTATAATTATATATATGTCAACTAACCATGAAACCAGGAAAAAAACACTCCCAAAACAATGAAATTGAACACTATAACTAATTAAATTGACATAAATTAACTTAATATCATTATAATATAAAAAATAAATTTATAAGTGGTTATGTGTAAATTAATTAATGATTCTAATTTGATTATCCTAGATATTAAGTGCATGTGGTGTATACCTTCGGACATATGGTAATGGTATTCTCGAGCACAACACTCTTTCATTGGGTAATACCTCTTTCCTTCCGAATCTCAGTACTGATGTTCCAATAATTTTACTAAAAAAGAATTTATCTCTCTAGCCCTTTTTACAATGATATACATGATTCCACTAGGGTTTATGGAAAATATAAATATTTTCTAAAAGGAATATTCATTCCAAAACACATATTGGGTTCTCTTGATATTGTTTTTTCTTCACTATAGAATAATAATTCCTATTAAAAATATGTTTTCCCATTTTATTTTGGAAACCGTAACTCTATTCATGAAATCATGATTTATTACATCATTATAAAACCCATTCCTTTCCATGGTCTATATCATGATTATTATTTACATATTTTGAATGTGGCATGCATGATTATATAAATATTATGATGTGATGGGTGGTCCCATCATTGTATTGTCCTAAAATGAAATGGGTAATGTGATTTATCTCAAAATGTAATTTTTATTATGCTTGAAAATGATGATAGGGTTTTTAAATATAATTTTTTATATTATGTACATATGTTATGTGTGACCATGATTTAATCTTTGTTGACAACTATGAGTGGTATTTGACAACTAATACACAATCTTTCAATTTTAGGAATTACCACATTCAATTCCTTTATCAATGATTCCCTTATAACAATGATAATGATCACATGATTATGTAATGATGATGATGACTAGGATTACTCATGTGATATTGTTTTGTGTCCCTTATTCATCCTCATACTGGGCTTTTAGCTCACCCATTTCATTGATGTATATCCTCATGTTACTACATGTACTAATAGAATATGAGATTTATATGGATAAATAATAATATATTAAATAAATTTTAAAGTTTTATTAAGCACAATTTATTAATGTTAATAATTTTCTCAAGGCACTAAACCATTCTATTCGGGTTTTGTAATGATAATATGATTCTAATCATTAAATTTATGAAATAGTCATGTTATAAAATGTAGTGCCTCTATAAATGATATATCTATTAAAAATATATTTATATATCATTTTCAAATGAGGTGAATGAGAACAATAAAATTCTTACAAATAATATTGAGGAAAAATATCCAATATAGGTAGATTATTTATGGATAAAAATAAACATTATCTCAATGTCATTTGGACAATAGATTTTTTCCTATTAGATAGAAAATGATCCTAAAAATATAGAGTCTATAACCACCATAAAAGATTCAATATAAGAAGAAGCATTGAAAAGTGTAATAGATTCTATATATTCCAACTATACATGAGAATTGGATTGTCTTTACCCAATTATCAAACCACTTTGATGCAAGAATATATTTATATGGAAATTTATGGATGATGGATTAATTGAATAATAAAATGCTATAAAATTAGTAAATGAGTTTAAATAAAATGGGGAACATTATTATTTCGAGACTAATTCAATTGTTATAAGGATAACATCTATAATGATGTTAACTTCTTTAGTTAGATTGAAAGGAATATAAATACAACAAATGGATGTCAATACTAACTTATTAAATTTTAATTTGGAAGATTGTATTTACCAATAAAAATGAAAAGTTTTTACTATTCAATTTAATGAATGAAAAACATTTTGATTGGTGAAATAACATAATGGTCTAATAGAAAATGCCATGAAATTGAAATTTTTTTATATTGTAATGTTATTAAACATGAATAAGATGAATTGCTATGATAAATTATTATATATTATAAACCCAGATGATGTATATGTAATTTTATGCATGTATGTTGATTATATTATCATAATCTAAAGTAATATGGATATCATAAAATCGACAAAATGTGTTTTATCCATCAAATTTGAAATAAATGACTACTGAGGGGAATATGAAATTTATATAATTTAAATACCTAGAAAATCTAATGGGTTTTCATTATCTATGTATCATTATACTAGGAATATTTTATAGAAATATTATAATATAGATATAAAACCTGTAAAGATAATGATAGATGTAAATTTGTGTCTTCGAATGGTCCTTTTTGAATGAAAATTACAGTTAGAGTAATATCATATTATATGAATATAGATGTGTACTATGAACTTTACTAAAACAAAAATAGATATTTATATAAGGGAGAAAATCCAGTTTACTCACAATCCAAAAAATTTATAATGGGTTGGTATTAAAAGAGTATTGATATAGTTAGAATATAATAGAAATGTATCATTAAACTATAAAAAATATCATATATTACTTTAATGTTATAGTGATTAAAATTGGATAAATGAATTTAAATACAAAAAATTATTTATGGGTTATGTATGTACACTTACTGGTGAATTTTAATCATTTTAATCATCTAAAAAATGTTTATTTCGTGATACATAATGGAGTTAGAGTTTATTTCCCTAGAAATGGTTAGAGATGAAGTCAAATGGATTTAAAAAATCTGGTAAGACATTCCAATATGTAGAATACCTATGAAATCCATGTGAACCCATTCTAATAGTCACATAGTGGTGATTAAGAAATATAATGTACCTTATAATGGAAAATATCGACATACACCTTGACGACATGACCTAATTAGACAACTAATATCTTATTGGATTTTTATAATTGACCCTGTCAAATAAAAAATAAATATTACATATCCATTTACAAATTTTCTAGGTACCGATTTAGTTGATAAATAATACAAATTAATTGGGTAAAATCCTATTATATAAATTCATCCTCATAGAGACCCTACCAAGTTTACTGGGGATACAATGATCAAGGATCAAGGGAAAGACTATGATATAATGGAAAATTATGTACATTATATTAACACAATTAACATGATAATTTACTTCAATAAGACGTTATTCCTGAACATATAATGTTTTTAAAAATGAATGGATGCTTCAGAAAATCCTATGTAATTTTAAAGTGGGTCTATATAAAAAAAATTGAAAAAATTTCTAAAACAAAAATGAATAGGTGTGGTGTCTTGTGTCGAAATGTTAAAAAAAAGTGTGAACCAACTATGAATGAGATTTTATTATGGGACATATATAATTAAAATTTTATAAAAGGTACAAATAATGAATAAATCAAATTTAATATTAAAAAAAGAAAGTATAATATGATTCATTATATAATTTTCCGGGATAAAAACAACTTTTACTAAGAAAATTAACTACATTTAGAAAATTGCACACTTTTTATCCATAATGATTTTTTATATTTTTGTGTGTATTGTGTGAAAATAGTTTATAAGTGAAGGGGGATGACTCAACATGTTTTTTGGAATTAGAGAGAGTGGGGAAAAATGTATAGTTATTTCAAGCACTAATCCTTTATTTATAAAGAAGGTTTTGTTCCTAAATAAATAATAATAATAAATTTTTAATAAAATCCACCACTATTTTTCAATTTAATTTAAAAACAATTAATCCCTATATCATTAAACATGTATTTTCTTTCATATCTCATGTTTCTGAAACTCTGTCAAATTTTCATGAAAGTATCAATGAATTTAAGATGTGTTAGTCTGTACGTGATTTTTTCATTATAGTTCTTGCATTTGAAGTGCCTCTATACTAATTGAGTAATATATTTTAATCTACAGGAAACTTTATTAAAACTTTTAGCATTAAAGATAGGGGAAATATTTATTAATTAAACAACATGGGATTATTGGGTTTGGATTTTAATTAATTTATGTTTTATTTACATTTAATCATTTTCCACTTCCTTTGATCTACACATTGTGTGTATACAAAATAACAGTAAATAATCAAAATCCATAGTATTTAGTAAATATACTACTTGACTAAGTCTACTTAAGAGGACCCTAATGTATTTTATACAAAAAATATTATAATATTACACTACATTACATACGATGTATATGATTAATGACCCCTTTATATTAGTATATAGATCAGTCTAAAAATCCAATACATTATTTATGCCAACAAGGATGAAGGACCCTTTTTTTATAATTAATGTTAAACAAAATTGAAAAATTAGGTTCCATATAATATAATTGAACAATAGATTTTTATTACCATATCATTCATATAATGAGATATGCAAGATGTATACTAACAAAAACATTGTAGATATTTTTTCATTAACTATTTATAAAGTACCGATCTTACATTATTTTTCATCTAAAAAGTTTCTTTTTGTTACTATACTACAATTATAATCTCATGATACTATGGGATTAATGCTAATCATATTTTATATTGTGTAGATAGATCATATTGTCTATCTAAAAAATATGTTTGAAAATTAGGTGTTAGTGGAATATAATCATTGAGGGTTGTTCACATGTAGTTTATACTATTTCATCTCAAGTCGATGAGATCATGAGGACTACCCATCCAACTGGAACAACACCTATTTTAGATTTCATTTGTAGTTCGTATACATGAAAAAAATTTATTGGCCTCCTAATATGATATTATTATCATTGTACAATATTTCATCACATATATTAATTCAAGTAAAAAATAATGAAATTTATTTCATGGTGAGGTACCTTGTGTTGGTTATTCCATTAATGGTATTCCATTGATAGAATAATCAAGATAGAAAATTTCACTTCTAAAAGTTTATGAAAACTGAAGCATTGTTGATTAGTATTGTAGTAAATTTACTAAATTTATTGACGTAGTAGAAGAATATATGTTTATCTAGTATGGTAATTGACAAATAAATCATGAAAAAATGACGACGTGTAGTGTGCTGTAAGAATTATTATATATCTTGAGACAAAGACATTATATTGCATGATGTGTTATTATAGGAAAGGTTGTATTTTACTAAATTTCCTTTACCACATTATGGGACTTTAGGGGTCTTTAGACCCCTCTTAGTCTATGAAATGTATTCACTGCTATTGAGATAAGAACATAAAGGGTTACAACATATTAAAAAGTTTTACCTATTATAATAAATAGAAATATAGAACATTGTGGGTATAACCACATGTCCTATAAATGTCTTAGATGTTAGTATTTCGATTAAATAAATAAATTCATATTTTTTTATTTTATTAATATTAGTATTGAATATTTTTAATAAAATTATACACAAACTATTAAGTTAATAATGGTTAAATACATAATCAATAAATATTATTCTAATATTCAAGGGATTTTAAAATATTTATTCGAAAAATTAGTAAATTTAAAAGTGGAAATTTTATAACATAATATATTTATTATATTACAAGTATGTTATAAAAATATATATTATTATTTTACTCAGTCAAACTTTTATAAGATTCCATTTATGTATATTTACAAGGAATTATATAAATGAGAGATAAAAAGATTTTATTGGGCCGTTAATTTCAGTTATTTAAGAAAAGGGAGCTCCTTTTATATGGACAATTTATCCACTCAAATTTGAGAGATCATTCATCCTTCCTCCTATAAACTTGAGAGAGAAACTCTTAATCCAAATTATTGATCCATGTTCATATTAATGGATAGAAAAAACGACATTTCAATATTTATAGGGACATAAAATGGATCAATGGATCTCATCAACAACATCTCGAAATCATCGATCGATTATCCATGAGATTTTCAATGAATGTGTGGGAAATATGTTGTGATCCAACTTAGATTCCTTTGGGTAATGGAATTTCATGATTATTGGTTTTTGAAGGAATCATAAAATTGAATTATTTTTTTCTGATTACTTTTCATTCTAAAAATTATTCATGTGAGATCCATGAATGTTATATAGGTCTGAGGGACATAAGAGGTTCTTTAGTAATATTGGTTGGTGTTGAAATTTTTAAATCCCCAAAAATTCATTATTTCCTTCTTACCCTAATAATTTCAATTGGTACCAGAGGGATCTTGTGAAAATATTAATATTCGAAAAAAAAATATATTCCTTAAATTCATGTAGAGGGAATCATCATACTTACATTGTCGTTGATGTAATTTTTTACTCTATGATTGTTGAATTAGGATATTTACATTGAATACGAACTACGGTAGAATGTTTAGTGGATAGAATATTTTTTTTGTGGATAGGGATATTATTCCACACTATTACAGAATTTAAATTCAACATTTTTATTTTTTATAAAAATCACTTATAATGTTAGTATTTAGAAGCAATTTAGAATAAAAAAAATTCAGAATGGTAGGTTACGGGTGTCTCATGGTCACAAAAAAAGGATAAAAGAAAAAAATGGATAAGGGTCCCACCTCTCATCATGCCATTATTGGAATCCCTCTCATAACTTCTTAGAAATCCCCTCTACCACCTCCCACCAAGATCCAGCATGCTGACCCTCTCTCAAAACTGGCATCTTGTCATTCCATTGGCTAGGTCAGACCCTTACCCCCACATTTGGCCTCCCTCTCAACCTGACTGTTTAGCCTCCCACACACTGGCCCCCTGGGTCGTCATCTTCATCAGCCTCTGAAATTCACACTATACCTGACAGACCCATATCCCATCGACCGCCACCCAAACCAAAAATCCCACTAACTGGCCTCTCATAGTCGACATTCCCTTAAAAATATCCCAGGATATAAACCTTGTAAGTCCCTTAATTAGGTAGATTCCATCACTATTAGATGACCCCAACTCCCACCACTGGCCCCATCATTGTTTGCATCTATTTTAGATAGACTCACCCATAGGATCCAATGTTGGACCCTCCTGTCAAGAGGCATCTTCCATAGTGTCATCGTTCGATCAAGATGTCTAATCAGGTTGGCTTGACTCAAAATTGGAAACATTGGGCCCTAAATGACCCACCAAACCCATTTGGGATATGATGGAGTCCTACAAAAAGAATATTATAAACAAAATCAAAAATTAAGATTATATTATTGGAATAAAATATGACCTCTAAATAAAATTATTATATGTAGAATAAAAATTAAAGTGAATTATTTATTTTAATTATCTTTTATTCAACTTTATATTATTAAAAATTAATTTATTATATGGAATTTAATTTTCATATCGACTGATCAGTTGTGGTGACCTCACATGGTATTTTTGGGGTTTATTTATTAATTAAATATTTTATGTGGATATTTAATAGTAATTAATTAATCTAATAGACTGTCTTTGCATCACTGGTCTTCTTTATTATATCTATAAGGGTTTCAGAATCCACAAGAGAAGTATTTCATGTTTATTACTCACATTCGAGTCCACACTTATTTACCTGACAAAATTTATTTATTATGATGAAAATGGATGAAGACGTGGAACATTCCCAAATGAAGTGGTATTCCAGAAAAAATGTGGATACACTATATTGGGGTGTGAGCTATAATGTGAATAGGAGAAAAATTAGGTATTTTACCGCTAGTCTATCTGTTGATCCATTTATTCTAAATAGATCAACCAGTAAAAATGATCATGATGACTCATTACATATAAATTAATTTATGAATTGTTCAATATTGTTAATTGATCATTAAAGTGAGACCAATTACATTAAATAACAGAAATAAAATCATAGATTAGAATAAAAATTCAGTCATGTTAAAAGATTTATATTAACATCATGGTCATGTTGTTAGTGAAATCATATAGTACATCCGTATTTGAAATAAAATTATTTCTTCATCAAGAATCAATTAAACCCCCAAATTAAAATTTAAGTCATAATGCTTTCAATAATTTGAATTTATAAAATACCAGATTTACATGGTTCACTTCATACATAACTAAGGGTGATCATACTACTATGGTGTGGTTATGAAAGAGATGGATATGAATAACAAAATATGTATGTAATAATGTAATCAAAGTAGTATGTTTTATCTTAAGAATTAATTAGGTGATAAATTCTTGTTTATGATATCTTGAAGAGGGTAACTCACACAATAGTTCCTAGAGCGGTGTGTTAATATGGTTGTTCATTCAAACACCTACCTTGAAACTCTTCAGAGTAGTATTTTATCCATATCATGGACTATAGGGTGCGGTTTCATTGATCCTTTCAACTAAATTACTAAAGAGAAAGGGAATTCACTATCGAGTAGCAATGATTATTAGATTTTATTAAAATAGTTGGATTCATTTAATGATTTAATAACAAACGTATAATTAGTAATCAAGATAAAGATGGAATCATAAATATTTTATTTTTTATTATAATGTAAATTAATACCATTGAGACACTACAATATATTTTGTAAAAAGAAAATTTAGTCACCATTGAATGTTTCCAAAAGCAGTACAGGGGCTCACACATAGTAATATGTTATATGAAATTGTTTTGTATGTAGTCCCAACAACTTTTTATGCCACATTTGGAAGAGATGGTGTAAATTAATCTTCAAGGAGACCAACATAGGATTAATTAGATTTTTTACATAATAATAATATCAACAATTTACAATCATTATTGGAAACAATATCGATAAATTGAGGATTTTCCACGTTGTATGGTCTTTGAAATTTATCGAGGAGAAAGTGAAAGAATATATGAATTAGAAGATGATTACACTAAATAAGGGTAAATTGAAATATGGATCACAATATTTAAATACATCAATTTCTAATATAATTTTTACATATTTAACCCAATTTTTTTTACGATTACAAAGTAAATCATGTGGAGAGAAAATTTTCAATATATTTTGTAATGATCGCCATGAATATAAGAACATTAATAAAGATTAATATTTTGTTATAATACTGAAGAAGTTGATATAAAATGATACAAGGGTAATGGAATGTGTTATTCCAATGGTACCTTCAAATTATTCTTTAAATAATTGAGTTATATAATCACACATGTAGTTATTTACCTTTTATCTTCTTAGATTTTCATGTGGAACATAATATTAATTTAATTGAAGTAGAATCAGCCATATGAATACACTTAGTGTATATTCATCATTATATGTGATGTTTATATCATAATTATTGTGTATTAAATACTACATGACTATCAGAAACGTGTTTTTAAATATAATATCCATGTAGGAAAATTAATAATTAAATAAGTAAGTTTAATTCAACAATTATCTGATAAAGAGTGATTCCTATGTTAAACTTGTTAATCCCAGAACATCTAATTAGTATTTCTATTTATTCGTATTGAAGTTTGGTTATGTGTCACCAAACCATTTATCTCACATGTCCTACAGACACAAGGATACATTATTCCTATTTTGGAATGATTGTTTTTATTGTGTTGTATTCTACAATAGTGGTTCAATAATTCTTATATCATTGGAAATAAAAGATGAATTTATAAATTGTGGTTTAGCAATTCGATGTTGTGACCAGATAATAATATTTATAGTATAATGAATTTTTTCTCTAGGATATACCAACTTTAATTTTATTCACATTGGAGATAAATACCTTGGGTTTTATCCACTTATTTACATGTTTATATTTAAAAAAACATTACATTTTGATATAATTTAAGGCAACTATGCTTCAGAATTTATTCAGGTAGAGGTTTTGAAATATTCCAAGTTTTTGGTTTTGTAATCTCTTATATCCCATAAGATTGTTTTAATAGTTTTATGGAATGTAAATGTATAGTATGTAATTTTCATAGTGAATATATTTGAGAAGATTAATGCATGGGTATCGAAGAATATATTGACCAAGATTACATAAAACATAAAATATAGAGTGGATTTAATCCTAAACTAATATTTTATTATTCACAAGAAAGTTATGATGTTTTTAAAATGTATCGATGATGATTATAACATTAAAATATTGACCATTGAAATATACCATGAAGTAATTCATAAATAAAAATTTCCTCACAAACATTACATCCATAATGATAGTAAAATGATAATCCATGTTAAGATTCATATTCATTGTAAAAACATCCATTTATTCAAGACATACATTAAAAAACAATATCCCATAACCATATATAAACTATTTTAAAAAATGGATATCATATGAGTTATAGAATTTTATGAATTCATCATTTCATTGTGTCATGTTTTTAAATACAAATTGTTCATTAAGGATACAAAAAAACTAGCACCATGAAAAAACACAAAGTTCATCTAAACTACTTTTAGAAACAGTTTTATTAGGATATTACAAAAATCAATGAGACAGAAAATTGATAGTAAAGTGATATTCTATATTTCAATAAAAAATGGTTGAAATATCTATTTGATATAGTGGGAGAAATATTTTATATGGTTTTATCAATTCTGTACATACAAAACAAGTTTTCATAAGAAAATATTCCACAAGACCTTTTGTAAAAAGTAATATTACATAAAGACAAAGTATATAAGAAGGATAAAACAACAGTAACTATTTGATATTCACCAAGAATGGTGATACATTATTAATTGAGAATAATTTATCCTATAAGTAAGATTCATATAGAAAATATATAATATTTACATGTTCAAATAAAGTTCAATAATAGTATTCCACATCTGAATGTAATTGTGGTAAGTATTTTAAAGGTTTCAAATCATGATACATTGGTGTTATTTGGAAGAAACATTACATCAAAGGTACACAAGCAGTGAAAATAATGAAATATTGTTTATTCAAAGACATCATTCCCAAATAAACTAGAGTTATACATTTCATGGATACATTATATGGAATTTTTTTTGGATTTTTATGTCAATATCACCTTTATTTGAAAGTGTATATTTGATACAACCAAAAATATTGGGTGACAATATAGAATTATAATATGAACTGCAAGACTATGAAATCTAGATTTTAATTGATGAATATAAAAATATTATAGAGTATTAACTTGGAATGTATTTATTGCATGTGCCTATATGAGGTTAATGGTAGTGCCACATTTTTCTTTGTAATATATCTTAATAACATATGAAAATGATATTAGTCTTATAGTTAGTTAATAGAAGAATGGAAATAACTCTCTAAAGATTGAATAAATATAGAAACCAACGAAATTTTATCTATTTAGGTAGATATGATAGATTTCATAGATATATTAAGAATTATATATACTAAAAAGGTATTTGAAAATATAATATGTAATAATTTGAGGGATAATTGTTACAAAAATCAACTAGAATAAATAAATCCAAGAACGTATGTATCATACCTAGGTGGATATTAATTTGGTGAGGTGAATTCAATATGCTTCAGTGATGGATCAATCACATATTACATTCTTTATAATAGATGTGAAATTTCCAACATATACATTACGATAGGAAAATATCAATGTATTCTTGGAATATTTCATGGGAATCATTCAGACCTATATAATTTTACATGGGAGATTATAAGGGATTAATTATTTGAAACTATATAGTAAGGGAAGCCAGTTATAAGGAGAAAAATATTTCTCTATTGCATTAATATGTTCTAATATCATAGTTAGGAGGTAATATTAAGAAAAATACATTAATCCATGATATTGGTAGGCATATATACAAATAAGGAGTGTGTTGTGGATATTAATTAAATTGAAGAAGAAATAAGAAAATTTAATATACACCAGGATATCATCTTTTTAAGAGTTTTACTCATGGAGATACGTCACAGATTATAGAATATCCATGAAGGAGATACATGGAAATACCAATAATTAATGGTATATAACAACAAAATCAGAATATTATAATGTGATACATAAAAAGGATATTTAACACATTAGTTCTAGTGAATGTTGGATTTTTTAAAGTTGTATTCCATAGACAAAAAATAATTAGTATTTTTTTATTATAATATCATGTATTAAATGAAATATTAATGTTGTATACATACTATAATAATGACCACAATCTATAAGTTAATGTATAGTGAATATTTTTCTTATAAAAGAATTAGAACAGTTCCAAGGATATAATGAGAACCTTGATATACAATGATATAGATTATAAACATATCTCTAATGTTTTAGATAAATCATACTAATTAGACACAAATTATTTCTGGTTATTAGTTTTTGTGGGATTATATGAATTGATACCTATTATCATTATCTTTTCACATGGTGATATCAAGTGTATGAGATCATCAAGCCTGACCCGCTAAAAGGAAATCACATGTGTCAGGTTTGAATGGAAGTTCCTATATATGAACATGTATAATGGAATTATAAATTGATATTATTATAAGTGAATACTATTTCATCATGTAATTTTATGGAAGGAAAATATAATGACATTTATTTAATGTCAATTCTCCTTTCATTTGGGGCACCATTGGTGGAATGTAATTGATAGAATATTCAATATATAATTTCTCACTAATTGATCAAAGTGATCCTCAAGCCATAATGATTATGATAGATGTACCTTTATTAAGTCCACATATATGGTATAATATATAAATATAACTTATTAAGTTCATTTAATAATATGGAAACAATGGATGATGACTTGAAGTATTTGTCCTTCATTATGAGAGATCAATAAAAAATGAGATTATGTTACACAGTGTGTGTTCATTCGAATGGTTTTATTTGTTATTACTTTTCCTTATCTCCTTAGGGGCCTTGATGGGTTGTCTAAGTCTTCTATTGTTCTATGAATATTATTTAATAATTTTGAGATATGGTCATAGAGGATCACACAATTAGTGCATTGAAATTTTTTCCCTATTCTAGTAAATAAGACCATAGGACATAGTTGAAAACACCATGGGGTCTAAAAGATGTCTAAGTATTAATACTTACAATAAAATAATGAAATTTATTTTATATGATTTTTTTAAAATTTAAATTTATTTATGTGTTAGAATTATTCAATATACGATAAGTTATTATAGAGAAACTATTTAATGATTGAATATTATTTTAATATTCAAGGATTATTTAATTCTTGAGGGAATATTGATTCGAGTAAAATAAATCACTTTTATCATGAAATAAATTAATTATTTAATAAGTAAATGATTAATATATAATTCATATTTATGACTTATTAAATCATTAATAATTTTTCATTTATGTCATATTTTTAGGGTATTACCTATATAGGGTCCTGAGAGACTTTTCAATGTATTTACTTTACACTATAAAAGATATAGGGATTTATTAAAAGAGGAAAAATTCATCCATTCTAATTTTAGGGATCATATTTCCTCCCTCTCACATCCTAGAGAGACAGAGACACCCAATCCAAGAGATAAATCCATTTTCTTTTTCAAAGATCAATGGTTAGGCATTGTGATGATCATCAATACATCAAAGGAATCCTTAGATATCTACTCTAGCACCTATATTTCAATGATTGATTCTCTCTATGACTTTTTATGAACGCATAGATGATATATATGGATCATTTGTGAGTTTTATTAAGAAATTGTCATTGTTGATTAATGGTTGTCCAACACAACATAAAATAGAATAAGGTATTTTTTGTTTGTTCAATGATAATTTTTTTTTCCAGAAGAGTTCCTTAAATGTTGTAATGGGATTTGTATCAACATAGAGTACATTGTTACATCGATCAAAGTTTAAAATTTTAAATCCCACACCAATATGATTCCACGTCTTTCCTTTAGTACCTTTAAACAACTCATCTACTATATTTATAGATTAGTAGAAACCATACTGCACATTGTGTGTAGATTGTTCATTAAAATTGTAACTATATTTCACATAAATATATTGAATATCCAATAGATACTTAAATTAGTATGTTATCCCAAAACGGTTTTATGTATTTCTTTATAAAATAGTGAAAATAATATTTTTATAAAAATTCTAATCCCCTAAAATACACTCATACCCTTCCTTGTATAAAGTATGTTATCCCAAAAATATTTTAATATATTATACTAAAATCCACTTGTATATTATCTCCTTATATATATATATATATATATTCAAAAGTAAGGCTTCTTTAAATTTTATCATGGTGTGTTCCAATAAATATATTTCAAAAATTTAAGTGGAATTTCATGTCACCTTAATGTCATTTATTTTCAAATAAATATTTATTATCATTAATTACATTTAATTTAAGGCTTTTAATATCTTCAATTAATGTATATAAAGTTTTTTATCATCACTTTTTAACCCTTCCAAATGTATTTTTGATGTTACTTATAATTTTGTTTTCCCCACTATGTTACATGAAGATTTAAGAAAATGTTTTTATATATTCATTAATTTTTATCTTAATATCTTAAATTTCATTTTCATTTGGAGTTATTTACGATTAATTATCCTCTAAATTCGCTAAAAATTCATTAATTTTGGGATATTAGACTCACAGAATCTAAGAATCTATATCTTGAACCCTAATTATAGGCTTTCATTCCAACGTGTTCTTCTTATATATTTTTTTGATAGTTTTAACATCCTTAAATTATTCTTCTACTTCACTAGGGATAATATATTATAATAGTTCCTAATTTACTTCTCAAAATAGCTAATTATTTAGTTATTGTATTCATTGACTATGAAAATTACAAACTTCCAGTATGAGTTTTATTCCATTATGTATGTTTATTGATTATTAAGACATGTTGATTATTTATTGTAATATTTTCC
This sequence comes from Viscum album, assembly GCA_963277665.1. NCBI lineage: Eukaryota > Viridiplantae > Streptophyta > Magnoliopsida > Santalales > Viscaceae > Viscum > Viscum album. Next base: position 500,274,594 of record OY728132.1, read on the forward strand.
ATTTCTATAAAATCATAAATGGATTGGACATAATTAGTAATGTATGGGTATCCAAATTATATATATCGTCAATTAATTAGTAAGACTTATCAGACTGTATAGTATTTATAATTTTTGTATTCATACCAATTTATTTATATTTTCTTCATATGAATCATTACTTGTTTGAATTATTTTGAATTTCATGACCTCAGACATAAATGGTATGTTAGATTTCTTGGAATGGGGCCATTATAGTAAGATTATGATACTGGGAATTAGGCATTCAATATCTATTAAATAATTTATTAACATCTATATCATTATTTACATTACAATGTAATCCATGGATATATTAAATACTCCTGATTTAGTTATTTTTCATGATTTGATATTTATTTATTTCTATAATATTATTCAATCATTCTTTATTCCTTGATTATGTTTATTGTACACTACAACTCAATGAGTATATAAGCTCACCATGCCTATGTATTCCCTTTTACCATGGTAAAAAATATTAAAATGTATATAATGTATACATGTTTATCATATGTGGCTAATTCTATGAAAAATATTGTTATAAAATAATTAGTAAATAGTTCGGTTGGAAAAATTAACATTGTTATAGAAATTTATGGGTTTTATTAGTTAATTTTATTCATAACTCCTTAGAAATCTAAACATAAATAATATTTTTATGTAATTTATTCAATATTTATTATTTATATTATAATAAATGATAATATTTTAAGGGTCACTTGCGTTTTTTTTCATGATAATAGATAAAGAATAGTTTTATTAGTAATGTAATTGAGAGTTCAGGTTTTGGGTGTCACATCACTGAAACATTAAAATTTATAAAGAATATAGTTTTTTTGATTAAATTATATAAATTATTATTTATTCCAGAGGAGAGGTGTGAAAATAGAAATATATAGTTTTGGATTCACAGTTAATATCGAAGAAATATTTAAAAAAAGATAGAACTCAATTTCAAGTAGTACCCTATCAATCAATATCAAATGTGATTAGGGGGATAAATTTTAAAAATAAGAATGGGAATAAACTCAAATATTCAATGACTATATATTTAATGAACTTTACACATCTTTTAATTATTCAATATAAAAGATACAAACTATAAAAAATTTATATATTCATAACATATATCATTGGATTTTACTATGGATAATATTCTCTCAATTTATTATCATCTCTGATATTTTTTAATCAGAGACAAGATGATAGGGAGATAAGGGTATTAAGAAACTACAATAAATACATTTTTTGGATAAATCTTATGATTATATCTTTGATTCAATGGATGTGATTGAATGTGAACCTTAAAAAATTAAATGTAATATATCAGCTCTAATTGGACAAATGAATCCCTTCAAATCGTATCTAACTTCATTTATAAGAGTGATAACATTGACACATTAGGACATATTATTATTTTTATTATTTTTATTTTTATTTTAATGTATATTATTTTCTATTGTTTTTTTGTTGTTAGAAAAATGTGTCTCATCATAGTATGCTAGATTTTATGGTTTTCATGAAAATAGTTCAGCATAAAACCCTAATCATTCATCAATTTTCCCCTTTAAATGTTTGTGTGGGGGTGGGGGTATATGCTATATTAAATGATTTTTTGTTCATGTCATATGTTGAATTCAGCTGAATCCCATGCAGTGATGGAAAAAAGGTGATGTGATATGGCCCATTTGGGGCGCAGGCTCAAGTGGCCTGGTATCTCTATGAAATTGCTTCTATGGGGGGAAATTTCCCCTCATGGATGACTCATCTCATGAGGGGGTGATTCCATGGTGTGTCTATTGGTGGAATAATGTGGAAGTAGGTAGAATCCATATTAGAGGATGAAAGGACCTCAGAAAATCTATTGTGGGCCCTTTGGGACACCCAAAATATTGGGCTTTCTAGCTATGTTACTATATAGTCATTACTGGCATGTTCAAATCATAACGAAGAGTGATGAGGCTTGACCCAATCGTGCAACTCAGTTGTGTGTGGTTTTTGTTTTTTTATTCCTCTAACCTGAATAAAGACTATTATTATTATTATGGTTATTATAATAATAATTTTTATAATAATATTAATAATAATAATTATTATTATTATTATGCAGCCAGGGTCCAAGATTTTTGGTAACACCACCTAATTAATCTGAATAATATTATGCATAAGACCCTTGATTGCATCTATTTAGAGAATTATCAGTGCATTTATTGGTGTAATGCTTGACCATATGTAAAATTAGGGATTCAATAATGATTTATACCCAAAATATTTATTGGTTTAGGCATAATATATATTAGTGTGTCCTCATGTAAAAATAATGAACTACTAAAGGTTAACATCAAATAAGGGGTGAACTCAATGGGCCAGTGATGTTAGATAGAGGAAAGTGGTCGTTGTGTTTATAAACCACTTCACCAGTATAAAACATTTCTGATGTGTAATGTTGTAGTGCTTCTATAATTCATGAAAAATAAGGTGGAAGAGAACATATTCAATGCATCCTTTCTAGGTAGCTAGTTGAAAAAATGGAAAAAGATATAAAAATGGACTTATTGCCTATTGGTCCTACAAAAATGTTATATATATATACATATATATATATGATTCTTGAACTAATTTATACTTTAAATTTCTTAAGGGAAGTGATCAACCCACACCAGCATGGGTATCTTTAGGGTGTTTGGTTTTCATTTATATCCTTTCTACCTAAATAACGATGACGATGACGATGATTACTAGTATTATTATTATTATTTCTATTATTACTATTGTTTTTTTTGTTACTATTTATTGTTTTTGGGTTCATAATGACTATTATTATTATTACAATTATTGTATCATCTACATTGATGTAGACTGTATTAGTGTGGTGTCTTTGGGTATTTTTCTAAGGGCTAAGCTCTAAGATTTATTGTATTTTGATGTTTTGTAATATGTACGTGGATTATTATTATTATTATTATAACTGATACTAATAATACAACTACTACTAATACAACTACTACATATTGAATCATGTGGCCTATATAAAATGTCTACATCCCAAATATATGGGGTTTTATTCTTGGTGGTGGGAAATTTATCATGGTTACTATTTTAGGAAAATTTATTAAATCACAATAAAATTAAAATTTCATTATAATAATATTTTTTTACTATTATTTGTATAATTATTAATACATGTGGATAATTCTGTAAAATGAATTGAAAATCATGATCTAATTTTATTATCGATGGAACATTAAACACTGAATATAGACTTAATATCATGTTGTACCCGATCCAAAAAAAAACGAATTATGATAATATTATTAAAATAAATACAAAAAAAAGAAATGATTATGTGGTACTGAGTGAATATATTTCACACCACACTTTTGTATTTAATTCACTATATGGAAATGATTCCAACTATAAAAAAATAATAAAATCATAAAATCGATCTAATGAAATGATTAAGAATACAATTATCCCAGTTTTTTTGTTGGGACCATTTCTGAGGAGAGGAAAGATGATAGAAAGGTAGAGATAGAATAAAGAGTCATAATATATTGTTATACTAGTGTTTACTAGATAATAGAGTTGGATCAGATCAATGGTCTGGATCATTTCGTAGTTATCTAGAATGAATGACAGATATTAGCTACAAATGGTGAATATAATCCATTCAAATTCATCAGAGCATTGATCAAAAGATGGTTAGGATTAACACATAGTGACATATTATAGTTGTTTTATTATTATTATTACTATTATTTTTTGACTCATGGTATCATATAGAGATATGGATACCAAATACAGATGTGAATTCTCTTTTAGAGATGGAAATATAAGATATGGATTATCTATGCTCATTATGATTTTTAATGATTTATTACATTTTCATGTAGCTGATATTCTTGTTTAAAAGGTGAACACATTCTCTTTTTTATGATTAATTTTTACCATATTAAAAAAATTAAATGGATTTTACCTTTGGTTCATATACGAGGCCTTCTAGTCAGTAATAATAATAATAATAAATATTTCATTCATGTTATTGAATAATCATAGAATCCAAAGATTTAAACCACACAGAAACATTAAAAAAGATATAGATAGTTAAATAAATAAAATAAAAACGGTAAATTATTCCATGATTATATGTTCATATAATATATACCATTTTATTATATTTCAATTACTCTATCGAATTACGAGAAATTATAAAAATAATACATGCACAAAAAAAGATCAAATGAATTTATTTATGATATTATTGTCACAATTTCATGTCAGTTGTGATATAGACTAACAAAAGGATACAACAGAGAATTATAGTTTGAGTAAGGTATGGGTATTAAAAGATTTTTATAAATGTATGTGTTGGAGATACGAGTTTATAGGAGACTTAGATCAATAATTGTAGTTGTTTATCATTCATCTCAAAATCGATTAATATCTATGAAAATAGACTAAATAATTGATTATTAGAAGGCTATAACTACACATATGACCTTATTATTATCCTTATAATTTTAATAAAAACTATTATATATGTTCAAATTTGTGGTGTAATGGTTGGTTTTTGGGTTCTATACTACATCAAGTGGGGGTTGAGTCCTCAGTTATTTCAAATTTTTTAGAATCTATTATATAGAATTAATGAAACAACTATACATTGGAAAAGATATATGTAGGTATTTTTAAAGAGTTCACTATATGAGAAAATGATTGTATTCAATGTAATGTGGGGTGTATGGAGTGAGAAAAATGTCAAATCAATCAAATAATTGGATGTTTTTTCATTTGGGGTGGAGTGATTAATGTGTGTAACTATCACTCAGACCAGTATGAGGTTCTCAATAGGAGATCTTCGATTATTAAGGATGATATAGAGATTTATATTCCTATAAATAAAGGGTCATGTATTCACATGTTTACTGCATTTTAATTTTACATTAGTGATCATACAAATCGTAATAAAATTATGACAAGAATATTTATCTAGGAAAAAAATAAAGGGATATATAGGCCTATTAAAAATATATATACATATATAGTATATGTGAATAAATAAAAATATTAAGATAGATTGTACCTTTTGTGGTATATTGGCCTCCACTTTCATGTACATTGGGTGGCGCATGTGAGTTTTTCCGTTGTATTATACCCCTAAATAATAGTATATGTTTTATTATTATTTCCACTAAATTGACATATTAGGTTTAGATTAGTTGTGTTGGGGTGTACATCCCATGGATGAGCAATTTCATACATTGACAAGGTGGAGTATGGAAATGTGATTTAGAGATTATGAGGTTTATTATATAGAATGAAGATATGCCTCTTCTATGCTATCTGGGGACTTTAGGTTATTTAGATTGGAAATTAAAATGGATTCTATGCCACCATGATTGATATACATCATGAATGGTTTGATGTTAAGGAGGTAAAATGAAATTAGGCAATATATGATAGAAATAAACATAGAACTAGGGAAGATAACATGTTTTATACATAAAAATATTCAATAATGGGACTTCATGCAAATTTGATCATGCCCCATGAAGGAAAATATATATGTTCATTTGAAACGTAATAATATAAATATATTTTATATTAAAATAAATAATAATCTATATGTGTGTACTCTAATTCAAAGTCATGGAATGATGGTAAGTCCACTTGGATATGGGTTAGTGTAAGTTATTTTCTCCTTTTATATCACATTATTTAATATGGTGACACACATGCACTATTGGGTCTAAATCCAAGAAAGAGGTATAAGTGCATCAAAACAGATCAACCATACACCCATCCCCATGTATTTTTTATATTGGATAGATGGGTGACCTAACCCTAACTACCATGTAGTGGTTCTATTAAAATTACATTACATGATGGGAAAGTGGCACTACATGGTTCCATGAAAGGAATCATCAGGTGGGTGGATTGGAAGAGATATTACTCTTCTAGAACCTATCATCCATTTCTTTACATTCATTATTTCTATAGTTATATGGGTTCTGCACTACGTTGAATTATAGGGTAGTATTATGTATTGATTATTTGAAACTAGGGTGGGGGTGATGAAGAATTTTACTAGTGACAGAGTTTTTTGACTACCGGAAATTAATTCCAAGGAATCCAACTAGTAACAAGGCTTGATGCAACTTGCTCCCTTAGGCCTCCGAGAAACATGTAAGGGTATTTTAGAATCTATGACTTCAATTTTTGTAAATACCATTGGGAAAATGGTAAAACAATACTCAACTAGCACATGTATATATAATACTAAAAACATAAACATTTTAATTTCATTCATTTCAACCATTATATTTAACAAAATTTAAACTATCCAATGCATTCAACATCAAAAGGGAATTATGAGATCAATTACATCACCATTTACCTTTTAGGATTATAGTTTTATAGAATATGTCTTACTCATAGATAACAATACCCATGTACTAAAGTGTTCATTTATCCTACTATTTCAATATTTACATAATTCTAAATAATTCTTAAACATCTCCCATATGAATCTCTATACATGAATCCATGATGAAAAAAAAATCAGTTAATGTAATTCTCTATAATCATGAGAAATAATTCATTAAAAGGGTGAGATAAAATTATTAGTAAGGGTAAAAAGGGTCAAAAATTGAATTCCATTAGAAATTGTAAGATTATCATAAGGGTACGAATACATAATCAATGATCATGGGTATTAAAAAATTGAATTCATGCCCATCAAATCATGGATTATTGAACAAGGGACATGGTATACATAAATAATAGTGGAATGTTTAATAAGTATCAATATCTATGACCCATTTGATTTCAATATTGATCAAAGGGACTATTAAAATTAATATCAATAATTTATAAATCGTTTTGGAATATTTAAACATCATTATCATATCACTCTTACTATCGCTCTTATAAGGGGAATAACTACATGGAAAATTCCAATAATATCTTAGGATAATATGATAAACAATATTCTCTATAAGATTAATTATATAATTCATTGTAGTTCTAGATCAATATCACTTATGATCATTAGATATATCGAGCCCCATTTTCATCATAAATAATGTCCCCAAACTATACCAGAATCATAACACATGATGGATTTCATTTTTTTAACACAATTATAACAATTGTTACTTCATATCTTGATTTACCCATGGAAAAGTTATAGGTTCTCAGAGAATCTATTAGAAAAAAAAAATCATTATCCATATAATGAAATAATTAGAAAGCTATTATTACAAAATATCATTATTGTATCATAATTAATATTAAGGGATGTTGATCTTGATGAATAGAAAAATACTTAAAAACGTTATTGAATAAAAACCCCTTTTCATTTTGAAAATAACATTTAAAAAAAATCCAAGAAAAATTATGAAAATTTGTTTCATTGGAAATAATTTTGAAGTTATAATTTTATATTAAAATAATGGAATGGTGATTATGTTGGGAAATTTCTTTATTTTCATACATGTTATAATTAATCAATATTTTTATTTTGTTAAAATATAATAAAAAATGTCCCCTATTGAAAATATTGATAATGATATATTTAAAACCATTTAAAATAAGGTAAATGATATTGTAAAAAAACTTTTTTTTTATTTTTTTTATTTTTAAGTAATATTCCTGGAATAATTTTAGAAAAAAACATGGAATAGAATAATTACTGATCTAAAAATTATGGAAGATCAGTAACTATAAATAATTTTATTGATGATTCATTATTAAATAATACTTTAAATTTAACATAAGAATTTAAATTAAATTTATAAGAAGAGGATATGAAAATATACAAGATTCAATAAAAATGGTCATACAATATTATTTTGGGATCCAAGAACATAAATACTCTCAAACAGAAATGAGATTGTAACATAAAGCCTTTACCACTTTGGTAACATTCAAATAAAATGTATCACACAAATAATTTTACAGGGATTTTTATAACCCATTAATTTCTTTATTTAATGACTCAAAATTCATTCTTGATGTTTAAATTAAACCATATATGAAAATTAGGATGAAATATATGAAACATGTCTCATGAAAATATGCTCTATTTAAAGAAAACCCTTGATAATATATTAACATTTGAAGGGATAATTAATCATTGATGCGATTATATGAAAATTTGTAAATACACATAAATCTAGTTCAAATATTGAATAAAACAATTTATCATAAAATTCATGCATAATCATTTCATTATTATGTCAATGAAGATGATGTATTACCCGATTAATGGACATTTATTTAAGAGAGCCCTTATTACTTATAAAATTCAAGTAAAATAAGCATGGATGAAATAATTTGACATCAAACATATAATACCATTAATTGTGAAGGATTCATGATATAATATATAAAATGGAATTATATTCACCATACAAAAGTAAATTTATAATAATAAAACCTTCCTAAATCATGGAAAATTGAGACGAAATCCCATAATGTGAGTCGATACTTGATATATATGTCCATTAAAACATATATAGTGAACATATATAAATTATATATTTGATAATATATTTTTAAAAAATTAATCCCATATAATAAACCCATTTATTTCCTTTATTTTAATGAAATATTTAACTACTTATTCAGTTATGTCAATGCAGGGGGTTTTGAGCATGTTCAGTTTATAGATTCAAAATGCCATCAGTATGCCAATAATAGAAAAAATGATTATAAATCCATCATATATAGTATTAAAGTAAAAAAATAATTATAATTTTTAATCCCCAATTATAAATTTAAAACCAAATTTGATATATTGTTATCAAAAAAGAATTACAATATAATCATTAAGACTGCAAGTCATACGTATGCCTGAGTAACACTTCCATTTTTCAAAAAAGTAATTGAATGAAGGAAATAATTATTTTATATTAATATAAGTATTATAATATTAAAAATAATTTATATTAACTTTTAATAAATTATATATACCTACTTATGATGCAATAATGAATAAGGAATCACATCACATCGTGGATGTGGTAATCTATACAATCACATGAACAAAATTATCATTTATAATGTAAATAAGTTTAATAAAATATATAATATATTATCCTAATATATGGATTATTATTTAATGATTAAAATAAATATACCATAAATTCATGATTATAATCATCCATGAGATAATTTTATGGAAAACTAATTACAATAGTTAGTGAGAGGGTAGTTCACCATACACACGAACGATTGTTGTATTTCTCATTGGATGGAAGAGGAGGTAGATATATGATATTACATTAACATTATAAAATAACATTATATAGAATATAATTTGGTAAACATTTCATAATGGATATTTTCTAAGGATTTATAATGAGAAATAAAATAATGACACTCAGTTAAATACTAAACCTCCTCTTTAGGTGACCTCTTTTTCTTTACACCTTAAGCCCCATAATGCTGAATTTATCAAAAAATAAGACCACTATAAAATGGGTAGGGATTATATGATGGGTTTTTCATAGGAATTTGATAAACTAAAAGTCTATTAATTTTTGCATTAGACAGTAGAGTGGGGGTCCTTTTATTAGTGAGAGAGGATTAATCTTTAAATTTTATAAGGTATTAAATTAATATTAAATAATTTCAAGGTCCATGTGGATCTAAATTGATATAATTATTATAAATGAGAATAATTAGTTGGAATAATATAATCTAATGAATTTTTGTTATGTTTGTATTAATTTTTAGTCCTTATCTCTTAGTTTTAATGCATATTTAACCTTTCTGACAAATATGACCAAATTAGTGATTTTTTACTATTTAGTAGTCATGAAAGAGAAAATACTAGGATATTTGAATAATTAGTGGAAAATGAATTATATTATAAACCATATTATAGTCACTTGACCTAATATTGGAATTTTATGAACTTAAAATAACTTAATAAAATATTATAAATTATAAAATATCATTTATGTATTTATTTAAAATACATGAAATATTCAAATATAATGTGTGTCTACATATTATAATATTCCTCCTAACTAACATGTTTTATAAAATAATGAGGATACGCTATTTATATAATCATACAATAAAATTTATATACATTTACTTTTTATATTCAACCATATATTTTGGTTTAACCCCATGGATAACAAAATTTTAACCTTAACCATGTCCATCACTATTTCAACATTAAAAGCTTATAAGATTAAATATTAGGTTAAAATTGGATAATAAATCGAAAATAGATTAAATTTTTTAACTTATATCATCCTAGTTGTTATATTTCTCAGTTTTTATTTGTTTTAAATAATTTATCAAAATAATATTTTACAAAAAATACCATTAAAGTCATTTGAAACTATTCGTCGAGTATGAGTTTAAAGACATGAATATTGTAATGGATATATAATTTAACCCATTCACACATACCTAATATGTTTTATTGATCAATGAAACTATAATTAAATAACATATCATATCCTAGAAATTAGTTTTATATTTTTTAAAATCATTTACTTAAATTTTCTTTCCTAACACATGCATTATGTCGATTTTGCTGTTGAATTTAAGGTAAATATTTCACCACAAAATGTTAAAAATAAATTACCCTTAAAATATTAGATAAATTTAGAATAACTATTTATAACTAATCAAAAGTGGATTTTTTAAATTACACTAAATATTATATATATTAAATAAAGGGACATTTTATGGTTTACCTATACATAGAATATTATAAATATAAATATCAATGTTAAATAAAAAAAATTAATATTTTTAAATTTAAGTTTATTTTGGATGAGGTAAAATGAAAAATATTAAATTAAGTAATTTTTTATGAATTTAAATCTGCAACACATTTGTTTTAACCATAATTAACCCATTTTACCTTTATTGTGATAATGAAAATTTACTATCTTTACTATACATAATGTCCAAAAATGAAATTGGATAATTAAGAAAACCTTGACCTCTAGATTCCTACTATATAATAAATTCATTAATATTCATTTTCAATAAGTGGTTGAAATTAATTTTAGATAAAAATGAAAAACAAAAAACAAAATTATTTTTCATAGAAATTCATTTTAGGACAAAAAAAAAGAACTTATACCAAAAGAATGAATAATTATGATTAAAATATAATTAATTAGATTATATTTAGTTGATAAAAAATTATATTGCATTGATTTAAATTTCAAATAATACGGTTACTTTTAAATTAATATTTTTATTAAACAGATTAAATGATTAACAAAAATCTATATTTGTAACTATTCAATGAAAACAATATTCAGAAAACCCCCATGAAATTGACCTTTAAATAATTTTGAGTTGATAAATTACAAATAAAGAGTTAATTTTTATAAATGAAACTATAAATGTTCAAGAAATAGTTTAAATTATTTTCTCCCAACAAGAATTTAAAATCAATTTGTAAGAAAACTAGTTTTTGTATAATAATATTGATTTACTAAAAAGATATTATTTATTTTATAAAACATTATCTATAGATATTTATTTATTAGGATATATATATATGATTTTCTTAATGCAGTTTCTATATTTTATACCCGCCAATTCAATAGCTAGTTTACAGTGATCATTAATTAATAATATTTTGTGGTTTATTGAAGCTCAATGTTATTTGTTGTGTACCCTATGAAACATAGTGTTGTTTTAAAATATTTTGATATTATGAATTATGATTAAGTATATCATATGTAATATAATTATTCTAGTTATTTCTTTTCATTCCCTGTGGGAAGGGTGGAGGATTCAACCAGTTGGGATCCCAGGTTTGTTTTTTTGTCTAGTCTCTTATTATCCACTACCTATAATAACAATAATAAAAATAATAATAAATTATTATTATTACTTATATTTTAATAATTTACCTAAGGTTTATCCAAACCAAATAAGGGTTTTTTCATGCCTCATAGAGGTTTTCAGTTTGATTCCTGACGACATAATTTTTTTTCAGTTTACTATTATAGTAAATTTTAATACGGCCCTAAAATATTACAATTTCTCATAAATCAAGTTATTGTTTCCTCACAATTCATATTATTTTCGATCCATGATGAGAGTTTTGAATAATTATTAGAATAAATCCTACTTTAATGTACCTATGTCTGAAATGTTAAAAACATAATATTTAATGAATCTAAATCTATGACCCATACACAAACATAAAAAATAACAGTGAAAATAAAATATAAAATCAAAAAGTAAGATAATTTTGTAGTATATGTGTAAATATTTTAAAACACTTCTTGATATTTTTATTATTTTACAGAAATAAGAATATATATATATATAATACAGAAAAATTGATTAAATAATTTGATTAATGTTAGTATTCTCATGATTCTTATTGTTAGTGCCTAAATTTGGGAAGAAAAAGAACAAACAGTAAGCATTAGGTGTTTCCTTGTGAAGTCTAATTGTGGAGTCCATGTTTCCCCATAGCTAGCATAATGCTCCACTTCATGAATACCCCGAAATTCAAGGAGGCAAGATGCTCCACGAACCCATTTGATGTTTGCAAACCCGTAGCGGAGCATGGAGGCGTGATGCTCCATGAACACCATTCACATTCGTGATCCCGTCACGGATCAATGAGGCATGAAGCACCGTAAACCCATTGACATTTGCAAACCTGCCATGGAGAAAGCTTCATTTTCTCACCGAGCGAGATCTGCTTCACGACACCTCTTGCCTTTAAATAGCGGGCTCCCCTCAGGCCCAAATAATGGATCTTCTGAACTTTCACCTTCTTATATCCCAAATCGCGATGTAATCTCTACTCTGCAAACCATGATCTCTTCAAGATTCTTTTGCATTGCTGACTACCTACCCCTTTGCATGAATTCGGCCCCTCTTCAGAGAGGGATGCCCTTCATAGAGCCCACATGCCTCTGCGAAAGAAGGGTATCCCCATAGGGAATTGGGTCCTCACGGAGCACTTATTTGTCACGAAGTACCCTTGATGCACATGTGAATCACATGATTAGGAATGGCCACTATTCTTTGTGAAGAACATTGCTTTTCAATGATATGATTTTTGAGGAACCCTTTCTTCGTGATGCACTACTCTAAAAATGACTTTCCACTTTGCGAACCCCCTTCCATATGCACCTATCCCCTACTATTAGGCTAGGCCACTTCACTATGCGAAGCACACCCATTCGTGAAACCTCTTCACTTCACGGAGCACCAGAGCTTCATAAGGCTTCTTTCTTTGAACTCCTTTTCTCTGCCACTCCTTTTCTCGTGCATCCCTCCAGGTTTTCATGATGTGATTACAAAATTTCTTGGGCGGTACTTTATGTTCCGTTGCATCGCCTCATTCTTCTTTCCATAGGAACACTAACGGATATTGCTAATTCACATATCCACGCTAATGTGGGACCCTAAATGGATCACTCCATAACACACCTTGAAAAAAAAATTTCATATGCCTTCCCTTCCCCAAGGGGCGAGAGGCATCAGTTATGTAAGCCCTAAGGGGTGCGGAATGAACCCACCTTATCCGAGCTACAAAACATAAAACTACCAAGCACCATCATCCTCAACACAAGACATTAAACTATGACCCCACCCCGTGATTCATACGCAGGGTGCCCCATCTCAGATGTTATACGTGACCACTAGTCTCCTTCAAATTGAAATACTTTCTCACATGGAATAAGATCCTCTTTATCGGAGTGACATCTATCCGTGGGGAAACGATAACCACCTATGTGTAAGACCCTATCATTTCTTAGGGAAGGATGCATCCTTGTTCCTCCTATATTATTCCTAGCCAAAGAATAGAGAGGGGGATGGGAAATAGAGTCCTCTGTTCTTTGATTCCAAATCCCTCTCCCGCTAGGCATGATCTCCACATAGGCCTCCACCTTGGAGTAATCCCCAATCTCCATCATCTTGGGATACTAACCACGCATAAACCCATGTTTCCTCTCTGTGATGCTCACCACACGTATGTCCCTTTTCCCTCTTCGGGATGATAACCATGCGTAAGCCCCTATTTTCTCTGAGGGCTGATAACCACACGTAAGCCACTATTTCATCTCTGGGAAGCTAACAATTTGTAAGAACTTGTTTCCAATTTGGGTTGCGGACCATGAGTAATCCCCTGTTTCCTTTTTGGGCCACTAACCATGTGTAAGCCACCATTCCACTTCCCACAGATGCACCTTCTGTGATGTAAACATGAGGCCCTTTCAACCTTTTGTTAATGACACTGAGAATGACTCACTTGCGCTTAGAGTAAGCATCTACCATTACATCATCTATAGGAAGCCTAGAGTGTAATCCCCAAACATTCTCCTCAAGAACTACGTGGAATATGATCCTTTCCAAGGCAAGGTACGTAGGAAGCCTCTCTAAGGTTCAATCCCACCAAACATTGGTTCCGAACCCCTTCACATGAGTTCCCAGTCCTCTCTAACTATGTCGACTTTGATCCTTGCCAGGGAAAGATATTTAGGAAGCCTCCCGGAGGTTCAAGCTCAACACCCATTGGTCCCAACCATCTTCACGTCGGTTCCCACCATCCATTTGTTCTAATTCTCTCCCCATCAGTTCACTAAACCCCATCTTGAACTACGTGGTCTTTGATCCTTTCCATGGAAAGGTATGTAGGAAGCCTTCTTGAGGGTCAAGACCAAAAACCATTGCTTCTATCCCCCTTCATGTCGGACCACCTTCTTCCCGTATGATGTTAAACTGCATTCCCCCTTTTCATCCTTCATGACGTTAAACTGCATCCACCATCCCGAAATGCGTGAGCTTTGGTCCTTGTCTCCTAGACAGGGTTTGTAGCAAGCCTCTATGACATTCAACCCCATCCAGAGGCAAGCCATTGTGTCCCCATCTGGCGGTAAGCTATTATGACCCCATCCAGCGGTAAGCCGTTGGGACCCTATCCAGCGGTAAGCCGCTGTGATCCCCAACCCAATAATAAATCATTGTGGACCTCGCGCAATGGTAAGACGTTGGAATTTCATGTCAACGATAAACCTTTGTCAACCCAGACCCAGCAGTAAGCTACTATTTCCCCATATGTTTGGACCCATATTGTTGGCCCATCCCAGTAGTGTAATTCCAACCTCGGGCTGCTAACCATAGGTAATCCCTAGTATATCATTGGGTTGTTGCCTTATGCGCACACCGTGATTCTATACCCCCACCCTGAACTATGTGGACTTTGATTCCGTTCCCTAGGGAGACGTAAGAGGTCTTTTCGAGGCACAATCCCAACATCCCTGTTGCCCCCAAGCTGACTCCATCCCATTCTCCATTCACATCACTTAACCATCCATTATCCATCTTGATTCTTACCCAGGCCACCACATCCCTGTTATATCATGCCAATTCATATCATCACTGATACTATTAGTAACCGGGTAACTAACCATGTGTTATCCCCAATATTAGTGTTTCCTCTAGGGGTTTCATCTATATGATCCACTATAGCCAGTGTTCCGACCATTCTAATCCATCTCCTCTAGACGTTAAACTCACAACATACCCTGTGTTGACTTGGGAAACTAAGGAAAACCTCGGATACATGCCAATGGAATATAATTCACCACATTCCCCTTGGGATGCATCAGGCCTTCAAACCCTCTAGAAGCCCTATAATAAGAAGAAGAAACCCATATGCTCTAGTACTCCGGTGTCCAAACACACCCGTGACGTCCAACATGACTAATCCCCCAACCAAAGGATGTTGTCCTGACCAGACCCCTTAGATTGTCCTGACCGAAGCAGTGTACATAATCGGAGTCCTTGAAGACATGTCACTGATAAGAGTTTCATGAACAACATCTTTGTAAATAAGGAGACCCAAACTAGGGAACGAGTTCTGAGGAGGAATCCACATAAAGAAGAACCAACATTCCATCATCATGTTTCGATCAAGGATTATACTTCCTTGAATAATAGATAGATACCACCCACCTTTGGAAAGCTGGAATGTGGGGAAATAGTTGTGTGTCCTCCATAGATGGATGCAGGCACCCCGATGAAAGAATCAGAAACAGAAATGGTGAAACCAATGTGAATTTTTTCTTCTTAATGTGGAGATTAGTGGCGTTCGCAACATCAGTGGATTAGTGTGTCACCTAATCAATCTATCCAGCACTAGGTCCCGCCAAGAAAATAGTGGTTCGAGCATGAAATTATCCAGAGGTTGGGGTAATCAAAAAATTGGAAATCCCGGTCTACGACATTATCAGCGTGGATCCTTCTTACTAGAAATGGTAGATGTAATGGAACTAGGGCACTAGATGTCAGTTTCTTTGTTTCAGCACTAATAGTTTAGTCTCCCAGCATTCAAGGAACCAAGATGTTGCACCAGAAATATGATCTCCACCCACCCACCAACGTAGGGGTAGGGTTAACACCAACATGGAAATCCTATATGGCTTAACTGCTTCTGCGAAGGCTTCCACACCCACAGCTGCTGGGCGACCATACCCCATCTCCTCTTCTAAATCCGTACAACGAAGGGTGATAAGCGAGCTCGATCATTGATATAATGAGGATAAGGTTATCTGGACTTAGTATATGGTTGTTCAGGATATGGAGACATCTACACCTCATCGCCACCGCCTGCCCCAGGGGTCGCGCTGGGAGCCACTGCTCCCCACCCCAACGTACAATCATTTGAGGAGCCTCTCCCTAGATTGCCCTAAAAAATACCTCCCCTAGGCTGAGGAGGTGGGGGATTTCTAAGCCAACCTGGACAAGATCCCCTTTTAGAGCCCCCATGGATGGCCCCCACTAGGCTCTACCAGCACCGCCACCCGATCCCACGAGCTGAAGAGTAGGTAATCTATGTACCTACACCACCAGCCCCAGTCTGCTTGACCCGACGCCAGTGTTGGGCGTAGGCTGAGGAGGACGCTTTCCATAGAGTGTCGACATCCCCAACTATTGTGGCCCGAGCCATCCTCGACATGCTTCATCAGCCCCATGTGGATACTGATCATGGTCACTTATATACCCATCCCTGATCGAGGCCCTAGATGCCCCATTGGAAGGATGGTTTGACTCTCTTGGACACCAGCGTAGGGAACACCCATCATGGACCAACCCGTGGCAGTGACACCCAGTACGAAGGTCCCCCCCATACTGCCACCATGGATAACTCGGGTCCTCCCCACTTTGAAGATCGACATGGAGGTCTGTCTAGTGCTACCTTCAATCCAAATGAGGGTCCTCCCCATGGAAGAGACACTCAGTAAATAAGCCTCTCTCACACTCATTATATTGAATATGGGTTCATTCCTCCTACCATAAACCTTTGATATAGATATGTTACACACCCGGTGAATATCCAGTATGGGGGGATTCACCATATCCATGTAGAAGATGGTAAAGGTCCTCATCACCTTAGAAATAAAAGGAGTGAAGGTCAAATTCACTTCACCAGTGCCCAAAATAACGGTCCTACCCATGTTCGGCTTGAACAATACAAGGACCCCCCCCCCCCCCCCCCCCGTACTGACGCTGCCAGGGGTAGGAAGCATGGTGGTCCTACCTGTTCTCCTATCTTCTTCAGTAGTGGCCATATCCGCTCCAACATTTCCCATGGAGGTCACCTCCGCACATCAGCTAATGGACACAGAGCCCCCCCCCCCCCCCCCGTATTCCCTTGGATATCTTTCTAGGGGATCCTTGCACCCCAGCTCACTCAGGCAGAAGTCCACCCCACCCCAGCAGCAGTACGGCTGAAGGAAATCCTCATTCCAGAAATCTACATTATCTAGAGGAACCATACAGGGGAAGGAGGGCAGGTCGTCACCACTATAAATATAATGATGTGAAGATTTAGACTGAGATAAAACCAGTTTGATTCTCAGATTTAGAGGCGTAATACGACTCACTAATGGAACCCTCACCTAGATCGTCCATGTCAATAGACGAGGCATGAACAAAGAGCATTAGACACATACATCTATAATGTGAGGTCCATCAGATTCCTGCCTCCCTCCAGAGGTATATCTACGAGGAAACATATATGGAAACACCACAGGTTACGACTGTTCAATCATAACCATCATCACCAGAAGCACTATCTACCACAGCTATTGATCACAAGGAGATATTCTAGGGATCAATGGTGTACGAGCAGTTGTTTAATCCATTTCTATCAGCTCTAGTCCAAACACCAGAATCTATGGTTGTAATCCCATCTTACTATGATGTGGTGGCTACACTCTTCTGAGGATAGCCCAATTCGCGACGGCTTGTCAGCTCACTTTCCATATTCTACACTGGTCGGCCTACCATCTCAGTGGTATGCATCAGTACCACTACCAGTTCCCCAACCACCTCCAGTAGATGAGTATAGAAATGAAGGGCTAGACCATGAATCTGGACCATCATGTTTGTGAGATATCCTCACAGCTGACCATTTCCCAAAGAATTTATGGCCAGTTGCAACGCCAAATGTTTGTGCACTATAAGAACTCACCTAGGAGGAGGTTGGATGATTTCACCAGACCCTCTGTACGAATCATTTTAGCCTTCAGCATCGATGAGTGACCTACCCCAAGAGTCAGGAACACTTCAATGATGTCGACCAACAATGTCGTTTGGTCAATTTGGCTGCACTCTCCGTGGCCCAGTGCCATGACTCACAAGGCCGCAATAAGACCCTCTAAAAATGATGTGGCTCGATCATTAATGTGCTCTATAGTATAATCATGGAGGCTTCTCCCTATGTTCAAATTCGTGGTTGGTGCCAGTAAGTGACCCTCCATTTCAATTCTATCTGGAGCCAACCCTATTTTTGAGGCGATATAGAGGATATGCATCCATGCATGGTAATAGTTAACATGGATAACATATCTATGGGATAGAACGATTTGGTACTCCTTGATGGGGACATAACCCCTAAGGGAGTTCCGCAGCTATTGGATCCGTTGGGAGGGGTCACTCACTAGTAGATAAATCTACTGGGTCTTCTCGTGCCCACTAAGGAACTAGTCCTCAGCCGGAATCCGAACAAGGGTAAGAAACTCCTTGGACCCATCAAACCCTCCAACCTATCTTGATCAGTGTAAAAGGTGGAAGACGACCCTGAAAAAGATGTGTTGCATCATAAAGTCTCTGAATAGAAGAAGCTGGTCGATGAACTCCTTGCTGAATGCGCTGTGGAGTGACGGCCAGACTACGGTGATCCTTGGCTATGGATGTTGGGGCTGGAACAACATCTCCTTCGCAAATTGACACCAGGTGACCCTGACCATCATGCCCATGAAGACAGGGTTGAGGCTAGAACTTATGGAAAGGGGGCATGATATGTGTCACTAAACCCTCCTGAATGGCGTGACAATTCTCAGGTCCCAGATCAAATTCTGCTAGCTTCTCCCCATGTTGTTCCACCAGCTGCTCCACGAGCTGATGGGTCTGTTAATTGTGTTGAAGAACCCGCCAATGCATTGGTGGTCCGGGATACCCATCAAGATACAAATTCACACCTTGATGATCCAATGGCGGCACTCATCGCCCGCCTTGAAGCCTTAGAGACTCGGAAGGTTCCAATCCCACTTGAGGAAAAGCCATACCCGCCATGGGTGGATGATATTCCATCACCACCGAGTTTCAGAAATCCCAGCTTTTCTCCCTTAAATGGGACATGGGACCCTCCCCAACCGTTGGCCACATTATTTCATGTTGTGGGCCCATGTTAGGAACTCTAGCGTAGTAGGAAGCTACCAAACTCCATTTTTTCGTATAGACGTTGTAAGGGTAGGCGTTTTTAGGTATAACTGTGTCCCTATTGGGTCAGTGGCCAGCTGGGAGGACCTCTGTAGTCAATTCCTCTACCAGTTCAGTTCCACCATTCAGAAGACGAGTATCATAAACCTCTTTATGTGCAAGCAGAGGCCTGATGGGTGTGTTGCTGACTTTGTTTCCCAGTGTAAAGGACTCACATATTCTCTTGACATGCCACTTACTCAGGAGAAATTGGTAATGATGTGCATATTGAATTTCTTGACGGAACTAGTCCCCTCTTTGATCACCCAAAACACCCCAAGGGATTTCGCAACTTCTCTGATAATGCCCCATGCCTAGAGGAAGCCTTATAGTGAGATAAGCAGGCACGTCTGATGCCTCCTACAATCCTCTTGAGTAGATCTTCAAGGGATGAGCTCACCGTAGTGGCTCAAATAGAGCCCCCTAGGTAACTAGAGTTGTTACTAGTGGAGCGGCCTCCACAACCTCACAGAGACCCTACACCTCAGGCACATCCTCTAGTGCAGTAGTACCAACCTCAGAATTTCTAGGTGCCCTCGTGAAATGTGCCGCCACCTCCTAGGTGAGATAATGAAGATCCACTTCATTAGAAGTATCTTTTTCCCCTTACTAGGGTCAGGCACCAAGGGCCGCCTTTTCGGACTAGATAAACCAGACCTACTCATCCATTGAGGCACATGTCCCGGGTTATTTATGAAGTTCTATAGAGTAGGGTATTGTACGTTTTCCTGAGTGCTGGAGGCCAGAAGAGGTGAACCTCACTGATCACCTGAATTACTTCCTCTTACACCAGATCCCAGATAACACCCTCAAATAGTGCTATGTGTTCAATGATTTTCTTCAAGACCAGGTGGATAACAACATAGTTTGGTTGAGCACAACTCCGGAACATGTGGCATGCACCTTTGTGAGGCTAGATGGAAGCATCGATGATGAAGGTGAGTGGAATCAGGTTTCTAACTGTGGGTACTAAAATAACGATGTGTAGATGGATTGTAAAATAGTCACTCGTTCCCATGGTGTTATCTGTGCATGCCTAAATCAGCCAGATCCTTTAGAAACTGTAGCAACTACTTCTGCATCGTCGTCTCAGCCATCATCTTCCTAGAGGAGAAAACACCGAAGAGGTAAGGGAAACAAAATTCCCCCACCGATTCCATCATAATCTCGTACTCTCAGAGACTACATTCCCCCGAAGATGGAAATCCCTCTCGAAATTTATCTAGTAGTGGATGACTCTTTGAATGATGGACAATGGTACGCCTTGGTTAATACCGTTGAGCTGGTAAATACCTACAAGATTCTTGATAATGGGGAGCGCCAGGCAGATCCTCCCAATGTCCCCATCCATCTTCAGCATTGACGGAGCCATAAAAATATAGGCCATCAGAGTGCTTTGGTCAGTAATTCTAGCTTGTCTATGCACACGACTGAAACTAGGCAGCATGCCCAGCACAGATCTCAGTATATGCATCCTTCTCAACTGGTGACATCAAGTCTGCCTTCATCGGTGTTCCTATTGTTGGATCTGGCAGATCCACCTCGACCACGCCATGACCAACCACACTTTTCTACAGGCTATTCTCGTTCATCTTGTAACACCCCGAGATTTTATGAAAAATATTCTTTTAAATTTCATTAATTTATTGTGTTGTACGCTACACCAAAAGGAACTTTCACAACATGCATCCCCAACTTGCCTTGCATTAAACGCAATCGCGACCTTCCTCGATAGCGTATGTAGTACGCAATACCAAGTTTCACTAAACAGGATATTATTATAATATTATTATGAACTAGCCATTATTAATAGAAATAGCCACTTTTTGAACTTTTATAAATTTTATCGTTCAAAATGGACTTCATTTTTAGAGTCGGAAAATCGAAATTAGCTTAGGGTGAAATTTTGGTACTTTTCGGATAACTTTCATATTCTGATGATTAGTGAAAATTACTAAATTTTAATTAAAAACATCTTTTTTAATCAAAATAATTAATAGTGATAAATTATTAATTTGAGTGGTTTTAAAGTATATTTAGAATATATTTTTACAATTTAACACAATTTTTGTCATTGGATGTATTTCACATTTAATCGAGACATAAACAATTGTCAATCTTTTGATAGTTATTATCTCTTAAGAACACGCTATTTGTTTTGACGATGAGAATTAATTTTTAAATTAATTAATGCAAATGATATGTTTTGAATTTTGTAAAATAGACATCATTTTTGAATTCATAATATCAAATATAGCTTAGGCCTAATTTTTGGTATTTTTCTAGAAACATACAATTTTTGATGAATAGTGAAAACACTGGGTTACTATTTAAAAACCGACTTTTTATTTAAATAATTATTTATTTTATTTATATTAATTTTTGGTCAAAATTTATAAAAAATACCTATATATGTTCAATTTAATTCATTTGAGTGATTTTATAATAATTTTAGATATATAAAAATTTTATTGAACTCTTCACCGTCTTTTACCCACCTCCTAGGAGAATTTGCAAATTTACATAAAACTTAATTTTACCGCTTCTGTGAGTGGAATTTCAAAAATCCTAGAGACACGGTTGATGTCAGCAAGTAAAATTTGGTTCAATGAGATGAAAATAATTTTTGGTGAATAGTAACTTTTTTCTTTTATTTACCACAGTTAAAAGTACAGAGGGTAATTAAGGGTAAAAATGATATTATTATTACCCTAAAACATGTACTAATTCTATTGGATAAGTGTAATTGGACCAAAAAACAACCTTAGGAATAAAATATTACCATTTAGGCCCACTTGGATTAGATTAGGACATTTATTATTAATTTATTTAAATAAGGGTTAAAATATTTAAAATCAAAGTTTAATAAATATTTTTTAATATAGGGTTATGCATAAGATATATTCAACTATAAATATTCATTAGGAAGCTAAAAATCTTTCCTACATAATCGTATTTTATTTGTAATTTTTAGACATTAAATAATTTAATTTATTTATTACACAAAGATGATGCAATAATTATCTTATTAATGAAATATTGACATAATTGATGTTAAAAATACCCAAATAAATGTAATTTGAGACTTTTTATGAATTACACTAATTTTATAGGTTAATATGACATGGTATTATTGATTTAATTCACATTTCTCGAACTAATCAGTCTTTTATGATTTTCACAAAAATCAATTACTAAATAGGGTCAAAATTGAAATAAAATAGTTTTTAAAACAAAAGTTATATTATTAATTGTTATTTTATTCCTAAAAATCTAAGGATCGGCCAAATGACTTATATAAGGTTATATATAATAATAATAAACAACTTGGGGTTCATTTGGCTTTTTATAGTAAGTTTATTAACCTTATTGTGTAAGAACACAAAAAGACACGGTAAAAGTAAAATTATCTAACTTAATGTTGAATCTAAATGATAAGGTTACAATAGAAAACTAAACTTGTCCAAATTAAATGGTATGAGAGGATTTCGACCCATCCCCACCTTTTCTTCTAAATAAATCAATTTGGATCTATTTAAAACCGAATATGTCTTTATAATAAAATAATATTTTTCGTTTTTCCAAAGGTGCCCCTCTCCACCCTTATAAAAGGGCACCTCCTCCCTATCTTCCTCACACCACATTGAGCCTTCAAGATCGGCCAACCCCTGCCAGTTTCTCTTCTACACTTCCCTATAATCATCCTAGAGGTCCTGGTCTTGTTCAAAGTCCAATTTTAGTGCCCTAAGAGGAGGTCTCAAAGAGGCCCTTCAAAGAAGAGGTAATGTCTGTTACCGATTATTTCAACTTTATTTCTTCTTCCACTTATTCTTCTATGGTTGTTTCATTATGAAGTAACAACATCAGTATCACTCATATACTGATATGTTATTATAACTATGAAATAACCCTATTTCACCATCTATCCATCCTACAAAAGACGAAATCATCGCGCGTGCGTACGTACAAAATACAGTCTCCACGCCGTGGTGTTATCTATTTTCCACCACCACCTTACATGGATGGGTATAATGGTGTAAATAATAACTATATATGATTATTTTAAAGTGATATTGATTCTATAATAGTATACATACACTCCAATAAAATTCCACGATCATGGGAACGATATCATCGCTCGTGCGTACATACGGAATACCGTCTCCATGACGCGATGTGATTCTTTCTCAATGATTAACCATTCATAAATGATTATAAAGTATATATAATAAGTAATCATGATATATATGACATAATAAGGATACTTTATCTATGTATATATATATTTATTTCATCCAATTAATTTCATTCAATTCAATGAGGAAACGAAAACGACGTTCATGCGTACGTACGGCCTACCGTCTCCATGAACGGTGTATTTCTTTCAATTTATCAATCTATTATATATATTTATATTCTGATTATATATTATAAATAAATCGTGTTGTATATTCTGGAATTAAGTAATCATGATCTAAGTAATCATATGAATAATTACAAGTCAAAACACGGACGACAAATGAAACGATTTTACCCAAAATGCTCTTTAACATGGAATTTACAAAAGAAAGGGTAATATAAAGTCATAAGTGAACCATATATGATATCATAACAATGAATATGATTCAATAATAAGTCAATGAAATTATTTAAATCATTATACAGGAGGTTCAGATACGTATGAAGCATATCGAACCTAAGGTAAGGGATAATTTTGAAAATCTCATTTTTATCCGAGATTTCTTATTCGTAAGTATTTAGTGGGGTTATTGCTATCATCCATGTCCATGTATTATAAAAGTGTATTCATGTATGTTTAAAGTCCCTTTTACCCATTTTTACTTTTACCCCATGGTATGGAAGGAATATTTCTTTTATTTACCCTACAATGTACTTTTTGACATTTCCGACAAAAGTATGAGAAGAATGTTTTTTTAATGTATACGGAATGAAAGGATTTTTACGGTTTTATAAAGCCTTATTTTCATGAAGCTTCCTAAAAAATATTTCATGAATATTTTCAACAAAATCCTTTTCTTTTAAAATTGCATGACATTTTGTTAAAAGAAAATTATTTTGAAGAAAAAAAGATATTTTTCTCAAGAATTCATTTCAAGTGTTTTATCAAAACCATTTAAATCTAAGATGACATTATTTCACATGTTTATGATTCAAGTATCATGTATCTATGATTTACATGGTTTCACTTTTCTTATTATTAAATGATATCCATTTTTATATGAATTACGTGATGATGGGATGATGTTTATGAAACCCATTTTATTCGTTGGGTTATTATGAATGATGTATGTTAATTTTGTGGCACAAGTAAGAAAGATTTCATTATGAGATGTGTGGGCCCTATATCTCCCTCCAATTCATTGGGTAAAGATTTATATCTCATGAGATAGAAATGGATGGAACGGTAAGTTAATCCGCTTCAGTACTACCGGACTGGAACGAGGTGTGAACATGATTCAGAAAGGGACTTTGTCCACTAAGATGGTCTTGGCAGCAATGCCTCGGCTACTATGGATATCATTACATGTTCTTAATGGATGACACAATTACATGTTTTATTCCCATGATATGTTATCATGATTTATATTCCATTATGATCTATGCCTTATGTACTTCCATGTTTTAAGTCGTTGCTCAAGATTTTGATGTTTAAACATTATGTTCATGTTTTTAGATTCAAATGTATATGGTATGTTTTATTTTATCCATTATTACCCTTACTGAGCATTTGAGCTCACCCTTTTTATGTTTTATTTTCCCTCAGGATTAAAAGAAAGGTTTTTTGTAAGGAAACAAAAAGTGTAAGATCTTTATGGGAGATGTTGAAGATCTTTCACCACGATTAGAAGATTACGTTCCAAGTTTCCAAAGACACTAAACTATTACGGTCCTTGTGTGTCTGTTTTTGTTATGTATTATGTATTCCGCCAAAGTAATGTAATATCTATGTACATCAAGATTCAGTTATCTACACATCTGGACCTCCTCCAGTAGTCACTCTGCAACCTTCAACAAGTGAGCAGGATGATATTTCTAGCACCAGTCAGTCGTCGGACCTATCTATAGGTCCCACCATACCTCTTATCATAGAGTGACCTTATATAAGCAGAAGTTCACACCTCGGATAGAAGTATGATGTTCTCAAACATCTTTCTAGTATTCTAGAAAATATCTACATCTTGGATACCCTTCTCATGTTATCAGATATGCATGAGGTCCTCGCCGAGGCTTTAAGATGCCTCCTATAATTTGAGACGGAGGTAGCAGCCACATGAAGCCTTTTATGTTGAGGCGGTCGATAATGCTGAATGCCAGGATGTCATCTCATTATATGGATAAGATGAAGATTCTCCCGTACATGGGAACATTCTTCCACTTTATATCACTGGCCTGTTCAATGGTGTGGAGGGTCGTCGCTGTCTTATCGACACGGGCTCTGGAATCAACCAAATCTTGACTCGGACACTGGAAAAACTGGGATTGTCCAAGGATGATCTGGGTCCTTCTCAAGAAAGAATACAAGGTTATGATAGGAAAGAGTAGACAACGGTGGAGAAGATCTGTTTTAAGACTAAGTTTGGTGGTCTAATATCTAGCATCGAGTTTATGGTTGTCTCCAAGGACACCGCTTACAATGTGTTGATGGGTAAGCCATTAATCCACCTACATACAATGGTTCCTTCATCATATCATCAGTTCCTTAAGTACTCCCTTAATGGTCGAGTGTGTGTGCTTCAAGGTGACGCATACCCCTTTTCCTATTGTGAATCCCTTTATTAGGGTGCCAACTACTATAAGATAAAAGACAAGGAGATTAAGACTAACTCAGTCGAGCATGCAATAGTTGCAACCAACCTGTGGGTAGATCTGGATGATTCATATGTCTTACGAGTCCATTGATTTGAGGATACAACTCTGGGCATGGGACAATGCTTCATTGTTTTTGAAAGGAGGGGAAGGACATTCCCAAGTCTAAGAAACACTTGTAGATTACCTCATACTTCTACAAAATCCAAGATCAGGTGATCATGAATCCCCCTAATTCCATAAGGTATTGAGATGTACACCCATAGAAACAACAATAAATAATTCTTTCATATTTCTTCAGGTCGTAATTAACCTGCACAAGATGACGCGACATTATTGCTTCGATATCATCAAGCATGGCCCCTTGGGCCAAAGACTATATGAGATGGGATCTATAACCTTCTTCGCTATGGTTTCAGTAGCACATGAGTTCCCTGATGTAGTATCCACTACTGCTCAGGCTGGTACCAGCCTCCAATTAGGAGCAGTCAACTCAGAGGAATCTCCTCCCACTGAGGATCCCCCCTACATAAGTGAAGAAGTGGATTTAGTGGATGCTCCCCCCGACATTGAAGTGGGTGTCTCTACCACAGTTGACAACATGGTACAGGTGAACCTCGGTAGCGAGGTAGACCTGAAACCCACATTGATTAGTGACAACATTCCCCTCGAGGAGCAACAATAGTACATAGACTTCCTTAAACAACATCGTAATGTATTCACCTAGAGTTATGATGATATTCTAGGACTAGATCCTCAGGTATCCATCCACCACCACAGTCTCCCGAAAAATCATCGGGGGTTTAAGCAGCTTCCCAGAAAGATACACCTTTCTCATGGTGCCATGATGGAGGTAGAAGATGATAAGCTCATCACTGCCAATTTTGTTAACGGGGTCTATAAATCCAAATGGATGGCCATCATTGTGCTAGTAAGAATGAATAATGGACATATTAGAGTTTTCATTGACTTATAGGATCTCAACTGTCACTATCCTAAGGATGATTTCCCCTTCCTAAGATGAAATTGTTCATCGATGATACAACAGTGTTCCAAGCCCTCTCCATCGTGGATGTGTACTTCTTGTATAACCAGATCCGAATAGCCCCTGAGGATGAAGATTCAAGATCCTTCAAGGCACCAAAAGGTGCATTCTGTTACCAAGTCATTCCCTTCGGATTAAAGAATGTGGGTTACACCTTTCAGCGGGCTATGCATCGCAAATTTAAGTCGATCCTCGGAACGTTGGTGGAATTTTACGTATATGACCTGGTGGTCAAATATCTCTAGTGTAAAAAACATCTCAAAGACCTTGAGAAAGTGTTTGGATTCCTATATTCCATTCACCTGAAGATGAACCCATTGATGTGTGCCTTAGGGATCACCTCTAGAATGTTTCTTGGCTTCATTGTTAGATACTGATTCATTGAGATCATCCCAAATAAGATCATGGAAATAGGCCAGAAGTCCCCTCCAAGCAACATTCGAGAGCTTCAAGGATTCCAAGACCACTTAGCCTCTATGTGCCTATTCATCATGAATTTGGCCTGCAAGTGTAAGCCCTTTTCTTGGATCATGAAGAAAATAATCATCTATGAGTTGAATGAAGAATGTATGAAGGAAATCAAGCAGAATTCGCTCCAGCCTCCGGTCATAATGACACCCATCTATGTTAAGCCACTGGACCTTTACCTGACCGCCCTAGAATGGTCTCTCGGTGCCCTTATCGCCCAGAAGAACAATGAGTAGATGGAGAATAGTCTCTACTATATTCGCCACATGCGCCCCGATACGGAGACTAGATACTCCTATATTGAGAAGATATACCTTTCGCTTGTATTCACAATCCATAAATTACAACATTACTTGAAACATCATGCGGTACAACTAGTGTACCAAGTAGATCCGCTAATGTACATCCTGAACTGCCCCATGTAGACAGGCCATCTAGCTCAGTGGGAAGTGATTCTCTTACAGTTCGACATCAGGTTTGTCCCTCAAAAGGCTATTAAGGGGTATGTGTTGGCAGACTTCCTTGCTTCCCATCTAGCTCCTGCGGACTAGTCCCTAGACCATGATTTTCTTGATGAGGTAATATTCTCAGTAGACCAAGCCATCCCATGTTGGAAAATGCACTTGTATGGTGCTTCCCTAAGCCCAACCAGCAGAAGTCTCAATGAACCTAGGCTCAACAAAGTAGGTATGGGTCTTGTCTTCATTACCCTTGCATAGTCCATTATTCCTTTCTCATTCGAATTATCAAAAGGCTGCATCAACAATGAGGTAGAGTATCGATCTCTCATTACTGGCCTCGTGCTAGCCCTTGAGATAGATGCGCAGAATTTTCCAATGAAGGGGGACTCCAAACTAGTCATCAAGAAGATAAAAAATTTATATGTCAATATAAATCCAGATCTTGATCCATTGTTGAAACACACTCACCAGCTAATGGCCCAATTACCATTTTGGCCCGAAGATTCTCTTTTCACTCAATCTCAGAATGGTTTCGTTGATGCCTTATCTGGCCCTGATCCATCTCTTTCAGAGCCCGAACAGGTTTATCAGATTATCCACATGGCTCACCAAAGAGTAATTGCTCCTATCACTTCGGGTGACGATGAATTCCTGCAAGAAAGCCACCTTACTGTCAGCACCTCTACATCAGCACCCCAGGTCCCCTGGATATAGTGATTGAAGTGAATCATGGTTGGAGAACCTCATTTGTCGAGTACCTCTAGGATGGTAATCTTCTGGAAGATTGGGCCAAGCGCGGGCAGATCCTACACTGCACATTTCAATTTACCCTCCAGGATGGCCTTGGTCCTAAGCAGAACCTCATCAAGAATGGGTTTGACGGGGTTCTCCTCAACTTCATTCAAGGAGTCTATATTTACCATGTCATGAAAGAAGTTCATACTGGTTCCTCTAAGGCTCAATAGATTGGGCTGAAGCTATCCCACAAATTCCAAAGACTGGGGTATTTTTGGCCCTCTATGATCCATGATTGCATCGAGTTCACCAAAAGGTTCCATGCATGCGTAATTAATTCTAACATCATGCATCAGCCGCCAAAGCCTCTCCACTCCACCATGTACTCTTAGACATTTTCAGTATATGAACATGATGTCCTGGGACCATATCCACCGGTGACAGATCGTCAGTGCAGATTCACCCTAACTGTTATAGATTTCATCTCCATGTGGGTAGAGGTAGTTCTACTCCAAGAGGCCAAGGCTCGTTCCACCCTTGAATTTGTGAGATCCAACATAATATACCGGTTTGGAGTTCCTCACAGCATCCTCACTAACAATGGTATAAACTTCCGAGCAATTGAGTTGAAGAAATTGTACGCTAAGTACATCATCCATTCTAACCATACGTCTCGCTATCATGCATATGCAAATGGATAGATCGAGGCATTCAACAAAACCCTCTCTAAAATTTTGCAAAAAATGGTCGGTCAGAATAAGAAGAGTTGGTCGAAAAAGTTCCATAATGCCCTTTGGGCTTATCTAACGATGACTTGTAATTCCACCCATGTGACCCCATATTCCTGGGTGTACAGAATGGAGGTCATCATGCCCATCAAGATTCAATTACCCTCACCATGCATAGTTTTATGTGATTAGAAAATGCTGGATAATGTAGCTGAAATCCATCTGGCTGAGTTGGAATCACTTGACGAGAATAGGATTCGTTCCTTGCACAATATAGAAGGAGTTCAGAACAAGATAGATAGATCTTTCAACAAGAATGTTTACTCTACTTCTTCTTATAAGGCGACTTGGTGTTGGCCTTGAGGGAACCAATAATACCTCTAGGGAAACCACCCATGTTAGAGACCAAATGAGATGGACATTATAACATTCACAAGGGTTACTCTAATGGCTCATACTCACTAGTTACCATGGATGGTGATCGCATAATTCCTCCCACCAATGCCTAGTTCCACAATAAATACTTTAATTGAGTCTCCTCGATCCTACATGACCTTAAACTATATGATCCTACATGACCCCAAACTATTTAATAGCCCCACATGTCCCAAAACTACATCAGGGTCCTACATGACCTTCAACTGTCCGGTCCTACATGACCATAAACTATGAAATGTCCCGTATGACATTAAATTATGTGTCCTTCTACAAGACGTTAAACTACATCTGAAGAACTACATGTGGCTTGATTCTCATCCTCATGGGATACATAGGAACACTTGGACGACTTGTCCAGAGTCCAGCCCCACACTCTTCTTATTTGGATACCCCTCCTTGGTGTAGTTCCCTAGGAGGATCTCATCTGACGAAGCCTAAGATTCTTTGGCCCCAATCATGGAAATATTAAGAAGGTCATGCTATGTGGGCCTCCTCATTCTTCTAATCCCCCCACATCCTTACCGTAGGATGTTAAACTGTACTACCTTTTTAGAACTACATATGGATTGATTCCCATCCTCATCAGATATGTAAGACTGCGCGAACATTTTGTTCATAGGCCCAGCCCCAAACTCAGGGATCTCTCCTTGATTCTCATCTCTCCCATGTTACACGATGTGGATACTGTTCTTTGAACCTGGTCAACAGTTATCCATTATTGTTGTCCCCACCCCCACATGTCCAAAACATGGAGTGATGTGGTTCATTCTGCCCTGCCATCTCTCCAAAACCCATTTTTCCTTGTACATGAGTGTACATATAGATGTCATACCCTGATATAATGAGGCAATACCTTCATCAGAGGTCATATGTCTATAGTTTGTCAGGGCACCCAGCCTCAGGTCTTTCGACCCCTTTGGCCCCCTTTCCCGAGTTCTCATTTTGTATTGTGCGGTGTGGTATGGACTCACATCCTTATTCACATTGGGCTATTTCTCCACACCACAAATATCCCCTTGAGACATCCTTCCCTTTATATTTTATCCATCCCCTAACCACCGACCCTACCATGCTGCGCAAGCCCCATCATTTGGGTTTCCATCACCTTCAATATCCTAAAGGACCCACGAATGGAATGGATGTTCGGGCCAAGGTCTCTCTTACCATTATTGGAAAACGTCCCCTTGGGTGTCAAACAATAAATCGATAGAAGTCCTGTGTTGTGAATATGGTCAACAATCGATGCTCAATAATTTTCCTCAAACTCTGGTCACACTAGGGTGGATGTTGTGTTATGAACCAGGTCAAGAGTTTCCCTCTATCACTGTTGCTGCTTTATGGTATTCCATAGGCATGATAATTCTCCCTCTCTCTCCCATGCATATGACATTAAACTAGGCATCTAAGATCCAAGATATATGACCTTAAACTAGGATCACAATCATCCTCACTTTATGATATTAAACTACAAGTTGTTTGTGACATTCTGTCTGTGGACCAGCCTTAGGTCCCTTATCCTTTTGGGCCCCTACTCCAAGTTCTCACTTGGGTTTGTACAGTGTTTTATGGGATTATGTCCTCATTCATGTAGGGTTACTCATCGTTCCTTACATATCCCTTTTGGGGTATCTTTCCCTTATTTTCATCCTTGCTACATGAAGATAAACTGCACATCATCCTTCTTGAGATCTATGTATGGCTTGATTTCTACTCTTATGAGATACATAGGATCTCAAGAACGTCTAGTATTATGATCCAACCCCAACTCTCAGAAACCTCCCTATCATCATGGCCCCATGGCCTGCATTCTTCTAGAAGAGGGGTATATGGTGTGATATCGGCTTATGTCCCAATTCATGTCAGTTTAATAACAACCACACCACATACCTCTCTCTCTTGATCACCCTTCTCTCCCTTTCCATAAAGTCATCACTTCGAGTCAGTCTCCCTTAAATAGGGTCCGTTGACCCTCTTCGGTTATTCGCCAATGTGCCTAGTAGTACTCTAGTTTAGATCCTGGAGCATCGGATTCTACCTGGACATGCAATCACTCATTTTTCAGGCTTCATGTTCCCCTTCATTTGGGATTCCATTATCTCTCACATCTAAATGGACCCCCAAATAGAATCAATGTTTTTCCTAAGTTCTCTCCTACCATTACGGGCCAATGTCCTCGAGGGTTTCAAACAACAAATCAATACATGTCCCACATTGTGAATATGGTCAGTGGTCAATGCTCATTTGTTGTTCCAAATTTATGTCACATGATATGGATGTTGTGTTTCATACATAGTAAATGGTTATCCTCCATCGTCACACTATCCCCTTAAATCCTTGTTTGTTGGTTACATGATTCACATCATTTTCCACACCATCATGTCCAAGTGGAATTTCAACACTCTTGGCACTATTCTAAAGTGCACATTTTCACGTTAAGAGGACAAAGCCACTGTAAGGAATCATTCGAGGCATCGCACTGAAATCCCTTTGGTCTATATTCTAGGTATTGAAAAAACCTCTTCCACCCTTGTCTCCCACACTGAGTTTGACTCATGTGGGCGTAAGAATTGGATTGAGGAATGCACCTACTTGGAAGAGTCCTGCTTCTCCATGGTCTGATCTCTAAGACCTTGAACTAAGATCCCCTTATAACTCACCATTAGAACTATGTCTAGCTTGATTCCCATTCTCTTGGGATACATTATAATTCCTAGACATCTCATATTTGGGTCCAACTCATGTTCCACTAATTTATCTCTCATGTTCATCCTTTTGGGCCCTAACTCTTATAAGACCGAGTGTTATGGCATCTTGGGGCTTATACATTTTTTCACATCAGGTTTACAATAGTCGCACCATGTACACCCCTTCAAGGATCTAGTTCCTCCTACTTGTTGTCCCGCATGACATAAAAATGTATGTCAACCCGCTGACATTAAACTGTATGTTGTCCTGCATGATGTTAAAATAAACATTCTAGAACTATGTATGGCTTGATTCCCATCTTCATGGGATACATAGGAATTCTTGGACATCTCATCTTAGATTCCAGTTCAATTGAGAGTTAGTCTCTACGACCCCATATTCCCTAACTTTCACTGGCCCCTCGGCCTGAGGTTTCATTCTTGGATTCACGCATGGAGTGATATGGGCCTCATCCTCATACACATCAAGTATTCTTTATCACATCGTGAAAATTCCCTTTTGAACCTCGCCTCTCTTGTATATGTCTAATACATGTGACTCTAAAATATGATACCTAGTCTTATATGACTTTAAATTGTTACGTCTATTCTGCATGATGTTAAAATGCATGGTTGGTCCCATCACAGGACCCTAAAAATGGAATTATCATCCTTGCCACACGATGAAAAATGGCTCTACACCGTGATGTCCCCATTCAAGCGGACATCATTCTTGGTATCGGTCACCCACCATACCATTTTTCAACCCTTACACATAGATTGATTCTATCATAGATCCTAGAATTTCTATATCAGGTATCTCGCTTCATAAAAACAAAATCATTCACTCATCCTACAGGACAAACATGATGTAACAAATTCCACCTATTTTTGTGCAAGGGTTAGGCCCGAATGACCTTACTATCTCTAGCACTGGTACCTTATCATGCCATCTTCATAACTATGTATGGATTGATTCCCATCCTCATGAGGAATGTAATAACACACATTCACCTTGCCTTAGGCCCACCCTAACTTTCATTTTTGGTCCCTTGACCTATAACCCCCCCCCCCCCAAGAAACACATGGTAATCTGGACTCTAGATCCTCATTCACATCGGGTTTTATAATTACCTCACCTTGTGTCTCCCGTTTTCCCTACCATCTATGGTCGAAGCTCTATGACCATAAACTAAGATCACTCTGCATCCTTTCCGAAAGACGTTAAACTGCATGACATCTTCTAGAGCTACGTGTGTCTTGATTCCCATCTTCATGGGATACGTAGGGACACCCGGACATATTGTCTCTGGGTCCTTCCCCAATAATCTAAAGTCATGTCCCCTCACTTTTGGCTCCTAGTCTCAAACCCCATTTGAGAGCATATGGTGTGGTGAGTACCTCTTGGGTCCTCAACTATGTCTAGTGTTACAATAGTTGTACCGTGTGCCTCCCATGTCTTTTCCCAACTTGTTCCATGTTATATGACCCTTAACTAATATCCCTTTATGGGAATTTCTTGTTACATTTGGCTAATTTTTCTCCCTGCATTCCATTAAATAAATCCCCCCCTTAATGGCACATCTTAAGACCATTTTGTTGGGAAGCATGCAACATTGGGAACCTTGTCCATGGAGGAGGACTCAACTACATCTATCATATATGACTTATTGTCAAACATATATGGGTTGTGTCACAGAGCCCGAAGTGGGGAATTTTCACAAGGACATTCCTTCATTCCTTGTCCATCCTTTTTGAGCTGATCATTTGGATCCTCATCATCTTACATGTCTGAATGGACCCCCTTTATGGCTCGTATTCATGCCACATTGTCTTACCTACCATCTTGGGCCAATGTCTCAGAGGACCTCAGTTGACATTTTCGACAGGTCTTGTGTTTTGAACATTGTTAGCGGTCGACCCTCATTTGTCTATCCTTATTCCAGGCTAACGTGAAAAAAATATTGTGTTTCGAACATGGTCAATAGTTATCCCCTATCATCATGCCACCATCATTATGGTCTAGATCTTGATCATCATGATTCACATATTTATAATTCCTTATGATAAATAATAATTACAACATACTAAGTATTACCCCTTAACGCATCTAGGTGAGTTATTATGAAAGGTCGGAATTATTGGGATGTCACCCACCTAGCGTCCCACTATCCATAATGTCTGCCTTCTTATGCTAGGAATGTCTCATCACTAATCCTTGTTTCCCACATCGAGCACTACTCACATGGGCTTAGTAGTTCTGGTAGGACATGTACTAGCATATCCATGCCACACATACCTTTTATCATCCCGCATGAAGTTAAACTGCACTCTTAGAACTACATATGTCTTTATTTTCATCCTTCTAGGATACATAGATATGCCCATGAATTTTCTCCCAAACCAAGCCCCAGGGTCATTAACCCTTCTGGCCCCTCGAGCCCTATCTTGGTCCAGGTAGTATGACCTTTATACTATGTTCACCATCTTCACCGTATGACATTAAAATACATGTCTATAATCCTCATTGGTATGATGTAAAACTATATGTCATTCTATGTCTTTACCAAATAGGTACTATTAGAAAGTATGTTTGATCCTTGATCAGGCCAATGCACCCACCTAATGTGTTTACACCATAGTGGAGTAATTTAAAAAGTGTTGGACTCCATCCAAATGACCCATCACTACAAACTCCATGCTTTTTGTGACTTTTATTCGGACCCTTGTACTCTTTCACATATTAAATAACCCCTTAACAGTATGGATTATTGGCTTATGGCTCACCTAATGTCTAGGGCCAACGTTCTGGAAGATTAATGGTTAAATTTTTTAGTCAGGCCCCATGTTTTGAACATGGTCAACGATCGTCCCTCACTGGTTATCTCCATTCCAAGCTAACACAATTGGATTTCTGTGTTATTAACATGGCCAATAGTTATATTTTATTTTAATTCCCCCCACAGTGTTCTGAATTTTGGGTACTGTGATTGAAAAATTCCATTCCCCAATGTTCGGATTAATTCCAACGCCTCTGGCGTTACCCCGCTCGTGAACTATATCACATTGGGAAGATGATTCCTTGATTGTTATAAGCTTTTCATCCTTCAGCCAGGCCTGTTAATTTCTTCCCAAAAAACCGGATTGGTTGTTAAATCCCCGAATGCCCGGAGCTTGATTTTCACTCTTATATTCTGGTGGAATGATAAGGTCATCATCCCCTATTTCTCACATTGGGCCTGATCCACATGAGCTTAGGGACTGATAACCAAATGTTCCATGAATGTATTGAAAATTAAATAATCAAAAAACAAATTATAGAACTCATGCATGCATCGAGCATAAATAGTCAATACATGAAAGTGTGTTCAAAAGATACATGCATCACAGTACCTAAGGATCAACCCCTACCAAGGATTGGTTTACCCTTTCAAACGAACGATGCATCTCTGCCACCCTATGACTCATGGAATCTAGGAGCCATTGTTGCCTATTCAGTTCCCACTCCTCCTCAACGGTAAGGGGTCACAGTTCTTCAACTGAGATCAAGGCCCTCTTCTCATTGGATCAGATAACGATCATCTCATTGGAAGCTTGGCTCGTGCACTCTTCGGCCTATGCCAATTGGGCCTTCAACCACAATATAATCTCCCAATACCCATGTAGGGAAGAAGAATGTTCATCTTCCCAGATGTGCAGCCGCTGAATCTCATTTTCAGCCTCTTGGATTCTGTTGATGTTCACCACGTTTCTCCGCTGCCATCCCACCCCAATGCCACAGTCATACTTTCGAATATTCTATGCCATGATATCTTGGACGAGCATGTGGGGATGCTGGGATTTCACCCCCAGCACACAGTTCACGTAGTTGCGAATGATGTCTCTCCATATGGTCAGTTCATTGTGCTTGAGGGGTGTCATCGATGAAGTGCTTGATCTGATTCCATGACCATAGACTGACTATCTTGTTATCCTCTTCATCAGAGGTCTTTTCATCGTAGTATGCGGGGTTGGAATGCTCGTACATAGGGAATGCCCCAAAGAACTCATCAAAAGGGTCTGCATATGGTGTCTAATCAGGTATGGAAGGACCCGAGCTATCCGATCGATCTTCATCCCTAGATCCCACTTTAATAATCTCAGGCACTACCCTGCCAATGATCCCACCAGTGATCGGGAGTGCCACAGCTTGGTCGGTCTGGATATCTGCCTCCATGACCACCGGTATTCCCCTAGGAAAAGTGCTTCTAGGAATACCAACCAACCTTAACATGGATTCCCACACCATTTAATGATATATACATACCAAAAAAGGCACGGATGTTAGTTAGCATGGTCAATGGGTGGGAGTCATGAGTTTTTTAAAGGAGACTTACATAGATCGAATTCTCTATCTCGTTCTTGGGTTATTACTGTGGGGACCCCGAGGCATGGCCCTCTGTATGTTGTTGGAAGGTATGAAAACTTTGGAAGAGGTACCTTGAATATCCTGGCACCATTGGATGTGGTAATTGTTGTAGCTGCAAGTTTGGATCCTAAAGGCCTCGCATCTGCATCCACTGAGGGATGAGAACAGGTTCTGTGAATGAGGCTCTCTTTCATAGCTAAACATTTGTGAGGGGTCTAAAGTAGCACCTAAGAAGATCCCATGGAAGGGACATAGGATTTTACCTCAAGGGCCTCTGTGAATTCTTCAAAATCTATGCTTTAATTTCTAGCATTGCCATCTTGTAGAGGGCTCCCTTTATCGGCCTCCTCCCCCTAGGAGGAATCGTCCTATTCTTCTAGAAGAGGGAACCGTTCCCTAAAATCAACAACCGAAAACTATGGGGGAGATGTGCATTCCCAAAACACCTTCACCTAGTCTGTCATTGAACATGGAACACCCCATGAGTGCACGAATTACTCCATCTTGTACAGGTATTGCTCTGCCTCCACCTGGGATGCTGCAAAGCTGGCCCTGACGGGGCCAATTCCTAGAAAATTCATCCTGAGACTGTTCAAGTGTTGACACATCTCGGACGGCCTAAGGAATTATTGACATCCCATATTTTCCATGAAACATGTAAGAAAACATTCTTTGGTATGTCTATATGGCGCAAATACTTCCCCAGAGCCTGGGTAGATATTCTGTGTAATCCTCTTGGTGGCCTCCCATATGGATAATTTTTCTCTTCTCGGACTGCCAGTTCCGCCACCACCACTAGATCCACTACTGCTACCTCCCGCTCAACTGGTGTGGGCTGCACAACCATTGAATCCCCACAACTGTGGTTTGTACTTGTTGTCTTCTAGCACCGACCTCACTATAACGACCCATACTTTACATACATTGTTAATACTTCAAAATTTGAAGCACACTTATTACAACATATGACAAAACCACAAAGGACCGTATAGGTATAGTGTCTTTAGAAACTGGGAAACATAAAAAACTGGTTCATAAATCTTCTACAGTGTCTCCCATTTATTTCATCATATCTAGGGTCCCTTTTAGCATATTCTATTTAATATCCATCTTCCTGACCTGGGGAAAAGAAAACATAAAAGGGTGAGCTCAAATGCTCAGCAAAGCAAATAAAGGAAATAAAAATCATATCATATCTTTTTGAAAATCAAAACCTAAAAAAGAGATCATAATATCTTAACATGGAATAAATCATAGAAGTGAAAATGAGATCCCCATAATCATAACATAAAACTTGAAACTTTGTGGCATGCACACATAATCATGGAAAATCATTTCTTGTTAGTCATGACTCATTGCCAAGACTATCTTAGTGGACAAAGTCCCTTTCTGAACCGAGTTCACTCCTCGTTTCAGTCCTGTATCACTGAATCGAAATAACCTTCCGTTCCAGCCATGTCTATCTCATGAGATATAAAATCTTTACCCAATGCATTGGAGGGAGATATAGGTCCCACCCATTTTATAATGAATCCTTTCTTATGTGTGCCACATAATCATAAATCATACATCATCACATAACCCATGTAATAAAAATGGAATTCTTAAACAACATGACATCATAAAACAATTCATATAAGATAAAGGAATTCATAAAAATGTTTCCATCACAACATAATCAAATCCATGTAATAATAGGGATAGAAACAGAACCCTTTTATTATCTTATATGGAAAATAATTTTGATAAAATACATGAACGTCATTCTTGAGGAAAATATCCTTTCTTCTTCAAAAACATTTTTCCTTTCATAACATGTCATACGACTTTAAAATAAAAGAAGTTGATTAAAAATAAACTTGAAAACTTGTAAAAGAATCTTCTTGGATTTAATGTTTTAAAAATCCATTCATGCCGTATAAGTTAAAAAAAACATTCTTCGTACTTTTGTCGGAAAAGTCAAAATGTACCTCGTACGAAAAACGACAAAAGATTCCTTTCATACATATTACTAAAAACTCACCGAAGGGTAAAAATGGATTAAAACAATTGTAGGTTGATGGAAATAATATTACATATTGATGAAACATGGATGTGGATGATAAAATACACCCCAGTAAATACTTACGAATAAACAATCTCGGATAAAAATGAGATTGTGATATTTCCCTTACCTTAAGTCCAATTTGCTTTGTACGTGTCCGAAGCTCCTGTATAATGGTTTAAATAATGTTATTGACTTATTCCAGAATCATACATATTGATATGATATCATATATGTTCATATTCTTAACTTCTTTATAGTAATATTTCATGGTTACTTGTTACTCGGGTCTTTATTGCCTTTTGTTCTTATGCGTGTTTTGTTGAATAAATTCTTATTCTTATCTTTAGGTTATAGATAATTAATTTCCAGAATGCTATTAGTGTGGTATATACCATATTAATTCATTCAATTTATATAATCATTATTAAATGAAGATCATGTAGAACGAGTCGCATCACATCGTGGAGACGGTATTCCGTACGTACGCACGAGTGATGATATCGTTCCTATGATCGTGGAATTGTATTGGAGTATATATATATATATTATTTCAGTATCAATATTACTTCATAATAATCATATATAGTTACTCATTACACCATTATACCCATCCTTGTAAGGTGATGGTGGAAAAATAGATTACACCACGGCGTGGAGACGGTATTCCGTACGTACGCACGCGCGGTGATTTCATTTTTCCGTAGGATGGATAGAAGGTGAATTAGGGTTGTTTCATATTTATAATAACATATCATTATGTAAGTAATAATTATGTTATTACTTTATCATGAAATAACTAAAGAAGAAGAAGTTGAAGAAGAAAGAAATTGAAAAGATCGGTAATGGATATTACCTCTTCTTTGGAACGCCTCTTTGAATCCTCCACTTAAGGAACTAAGATTGGTCTTTGGAGAAGACCAGGACCTCTAGGATTATTCTAGGGAAGTGGAGAGGAGAAAATGTCAGGGGTTGGCCGAGCTTGAGTGCTCAAATTGGTGTGAGGAGGAGGGGGAGGAGGTTCCCTTTTATAAGGGAGGAGAGGGGCACCTTAGGAATATCTCAAAATATTATTTTATATTAAAGTCAAAATCGGTTTATAATGGTTCCAAAGGGTATTATTTCGAAGCTAAAGTGGGGATGGGTCTAAATCCTATCAACCAATAGGATTTAGACAAGTTTAGGGTATTATTTTAACCTTATCAATTAGATTTAACTCTAAGTTAATTAATTTAACTTTTACCGTGTCTTTTTGTTTTCTTTCACTATATGGTTAATACACTTACTATAACATGACAAACGAACCCCAAATTGTTTATTATTAATATATATATCATTATCTAAGTCATTTGGCCGAACCTTAGATTTTTAGGAATAAAATAACAATTAATAATATAATATTTGATTTAAAAACTATTTTGTGTCAATTTTGACACTATTTGATATATTATTTTTGTGAAAGTCATAACAGAATTATATGTTCAAACCAAGTTGATTAAATCAACACTAATATATCATAGTAACCTAGAAAATTAGTGGAATTCATAAAAAGTCTCAAATTACATTTATTTTGGTGTTTATAACATCAATTATGTCAATATTTCATTAATAAGATAATTACTGCATCATCATTGTGTCATAAATAAATTAAATTATATAATGTCTAAAAATTAAAAATAAAATACCATTATGTAGGAAATCTTTTTATCTTTCTAATGAATATTTATAGTCGAATTTATCTTATGTATAACCCCATATTAAAAATGATTTACTTATTAAACTTTGATTTTAACTATTTTAACCCTTCTTTAAATAAATTAATAATAAATGTCCTAATCTAATCCAAGTGGGCCTAAATGGTCATATTTTATTCCTATGTTTGTTTTTGGTCGAATTACACTTGTCCAATAGAATTAGGATTTGTGTTAGGGTAATATTGATATCATATTTACCCTTAGTTACCCTATTTACTATTAACCGCGGTAAAAATCGTAAAAAGTTACTATTCACCAAAACATTATTTTTATCTCATTGAAACACATTTTACTTACTGATATCAACCGTGTCTGTTGGATTTTCGAAATTCCATTCACAGAAGCGGTAAAATTAAGTTTTATGCAAAATTCAGTTTTTAACCTACCACTTAGTGGTTTCACTATTCATCAAAAATTGAAAGTTTTCAGAAAAATACCAAAATTTCACCCTAGGCTAATTTCGATATTCTGAGTCCAAAAATGAAGTCCATTTTGAAAAATAAAATTTATAAAATTTCAAAAAGTGGTTATTACTATTCATAACGGCTAGTTTTAATAGCATATTGTTGTTTAGTGAAACTCGGTATTGCGTACGACGCAAGCTATCGAGGAAGGTCGCTATTGCGTGTAAAGCAAGCCAAGCAAGTGTTGTGTAGAAAAAGATTCCTTTGATGGTTTATATAACATAAAAGTCTCGGGTGTTACATTCTACCCCCCTTAAATTGAATTTCCCCCTCGAAATTCGTCACTTTGTAACAAACAAATGAGGATACTTCTCCCTCATCATATCCTCAAGCTCCCATGTAGCTTCTTCAAGTTGGTGGTTCCTCCATAAAACTTTCACCAAGCGAGTGGTCTTGTTTCGTAGGACTTTTTCGCTACGATCCAGAATCTCTATCGGCTGTTCTTCATAAGAAAGATCTTGCTCCAGCGGTACAACTTCTGAGCTGAGTACATGTGAAGGATCTGGTATGTACTTTCTTAGGAGAGATACGTGGAACACATCGTGAACTTGAGAGAGATTCGGTGGAAGCGCCAATCGGTAAGCTACCTTCCCAACACGATCCAGTATTTCGAAAGGACCGATATATCTAGGGCTCAACTTCCCCTTCTTTCCAAATCTCATAACCCTCTTCCAGGGAGATATTAGTAAGAACACTTTATCACCCACTTCAAACTCTAGGTCTTTTCTTCGGTTGTCGGCATAACTTTTCTGTCGACTCTGAGCTGCTCTTATGTGTTGTTGAATAGATCTGACCTTTTCTGCCATTTCATCAACGAGATCAGGTCCTAACAACTTTCTTTCCCCAACTTCATCCCAGCAAGTTGGAGTCCTGCATTTCTTTCCATAGAGAGCTTCATAAAGAGCCATCTGAATACTGGAGTGAAAGCTATTATTATAAGAAAATTCCACCAAAGGTAGGTGTTGATCCCAACCTCCTTTGAAATCCATAGAGAAAGCTCTCAACATATCTTCTAGGGTTTGAATTGTTCTCTCAGACTGACCCTCTGTCTGGGGATGATAAGCAGTGCTGAAACTCAACTCTGTATCCAGAGTATGCTGAAGACTTCGCCAGAACTTCGAGGTAAATCTCAGATCTCGATCAGATATAATAGAAAGTAGTACTCCATGCAATCTTACCACTTCCTTTACATATATCCTGGCAAGCTGATCTAGAGAGAAATCCTCTCTAATAGCAATGAAGTGTGCAGACTTTGTAAGACGATCAACTATGACCCAGATAGAATTATTGCCTTTGGATGTTTTAGGAAGTCCTGTGACAAAGTCCATAGTGATGTTTTCCCATTTACATTCGGGTATGGGTAATGGTTGTAACATCCCCTTAGACTTCTGTCTCTCATCTTTAACTTGTTGACAAACCAAGCATCGAGAGACATATTCAGCAACATCTCTTTTCATGACATCCCACCAGAAGTACTCTTTCAGTTCCCTATACATCTTCGTGCTTCCAGGATGAATAGAGAATGAAGAACTATGAGCCTCATCCAGCAGCTCTTTCTTTAATTCGGGGATGGGAGGAACGCAAACCCGATTCCTGAACTTTATTATCCCATCACAATCAAGGTTGAATTCAGGAACATTTCTCACCTTCTTTTGTAACTCGACATCTTCTTTCTGTGCCTCTTTAATCTTCACATGTATAGATGGTTGAACATTCATTTGAGAAAGATAAGATTTTTCCCCTTCCATTATAATTCCAAGATCCATCCTTTGTAAATCCATAAATATTGGATCTTTTGTGATCCTCATCACGGATAAACTAGCATGGTCTTGTCGACTTAATGCATCTGCCACCTTGTTTGCTTTCCCAGGGTGGTAATGGATTGAGCAGTCATAATCCTTAATCAGCTCCAACCATCTTCTTTGACGCATATTCAACTCCTTTTGTGTGAAAATATACTTTAAACTTTTATGATCAGTATAAATATCACACCTTTCACCATAAAGATAATGCCTCCAAATCTTTAATGCAAAGATTACCGCAGCCAACTCCAAATCATGTGTTGGGTAATTTTGCTCATGGATTTTCAACTATCGTGAGGCATAAGCTATCACCATATAATTTTGCATAAGAACACACCCCAATCCCTTCTTGGATGCATCACTGTAGATCACAAACCTTTCTCCACTACAAGGCAGTGTGAGCACAGGTGCACTGGATAACCTTCTTTTCAACTCCTTGAAATTCTCTTCACATTCCTCTGTCCAGACAAACTTAACTCCTTTCCGAGTCAACTTGGTGAGTGGATTAGATAATCGTGAAAAATATTTTACAAAACGTCGATAATATCCAGCCAAACCAAGAAAACTTCGGATCTCAGTTACTGTTGTTGGTCTTGACCATCTTTTGATAACCTCTGTTTTTGCTGGATCCACAGATATCCCCTCTTTTGAGATTATATGACCGAAAAATGCAACTTTTTGAAGCCAAAATTCACACTTGGTAAATTTGGCATAATGCTTCTCCTTTCTCAGGGTCTTCAATATAATTCTCAAGTGATCTTCATGC
Organism: Viscum album; assembly: GCA_963277665.1. NCBI lineage: Eukaryota > Viridiplantae > Streptophyta > Magnoliopsida > Santalales > Viscaceae > Viscum > Viscum album. The sequence goes on from OY728132.1 coordinate 500,319,022, forward strand.
TCTTCCTTGCTCTTTGAATAGACAAGAATATCGTCAATAAAGACTACCACAAATTGATCAAGATAGTCTCTAAAGACTCTATTCATTAGATCCATGAAGATAGCAGGGGCATTAGTAAGACCAAATGGCATCACTATAAATTCATAGTGTCCATACCTTGTACGGAAAGCCGTCTTTGGTATATCCTCCCTTTTGACCCTTAATTGATGATACCCTGAACGAAGATCAATCTTGGAAAAGTATTGAGCTCCGCGTAGTTGGTCAAATAAGTCATCAATGCGTGGGAGAGGATATTTGTTCTTGATAGTGATCTTGTTAAGTTCTCGATAATCAATGCAGAGTCTCATTGATCCATCTTTCTTCTTAACAAATAGAACAGGTGCTCCCCAAGGTGACGCACTAGGGCGTATGAATCCCTTATCAAGATTCTCTTGGAGTTGCTTCTTCAATTCCTGCAACTCAATTGGGGCCATTCTATAAGGTGTCTTTGAAATAGGCAAAGCACCCGGTACGAGTTCTATTGAAAACTCAACTTCACGATTTGGTGGAAGACCTGGTAATTCCTCCAGAAAGACATCATCAAACTCCCGTACAATGGGCATATTCTTAATCGTGAGTTTCTCACCAACCATTTGAGATAAATAACCTTCATTTAGTGGAATCAATACCCATAAGATGGAAGAAATTTCCACTGGAAGGTTATGTTCATCCTTGCATTGATAGACGATCGTAGATTGATCTGGAGTATGAAATGTTACTTCCCTTCTTTGGCAATTGATATGAGCTCCATGTAGAGAAAGCCAATCCATGCCAAGAATCACATCAAATTCCACTAAAGGAAGGATCACAAGATTTGCAGGAAGCACTTTCCCACAAACTTTGATCGGAGAAGAATTATAAACTTTTGATGCGATTGATGTGCCATTAGGTGTTGTCACAGCTAACTCAACATCTAATTGTTGAGGTAATACGATGATACACTTAGAAAATTTTTCAGAAATAAAAGAGTGGGTGGATCCAGAATCAAATAAAACATTTGCTACTTTAGAGTGGATGGTAAGTGTACCTTTCACCACATCGTTATCGTACTCCACATCGCTGATAGAAATTGCATGTGACTTTCCTTTGTATTTAGCCTTAAGAGTTTGTTGACGTCGACCATCATCATCAACCCTTGGATTTGGGCATTTATTGGCATAATGCCCCATCTCCTTGCACTTGAAACATTGAAGTGTAGTTGGTTCATTCTGTGTATCCCTTCCTTTGTTTGCGTCATTAGACATCTTCTTCCCATTATCACGGCATTCAAATGCCCGATGACCTTCTTTTCCACATTTAAAACATTTACTTGTCCCTTTAAGACAACTCCCTCCATGTTTCTTTCCACACTTTGAGCATAAGGAAAGCTCATCTTCTTTTCCATGTGCTCTTTAGATTTTTCTTTGAATTCCATCTTCCTCTTCTTATCAAACCCATGTGACTGATGGGTTACTCCAATCTCCATTTCGACTTTGAGAGCACATCGAACGATTTCCTCGTAGCTATTGAAGTCCCTTATGGCTAACGCCCTTCGAAGACTTGGTTTTAAGCCACTAAAGAATCAATCGATCTTACTCTCAGGTTGGATAATAATACCAGAAGCGTACCTTGCAAGTCTGGTAAAATTTGCTTCATAGGTACCAACAGATTCATCATACCTTTGCTTCAGTTCAAGGAACTCTTTCTCCATCTTTGTTCGGAGAATACGAGGGAAGTACTTATTGAAAAATAAGTTCTTGAACTCGTCCCATTCCATAGACTCAATTTCATCCCTTTTCCTCGTATTCTTAACAATATTCCACCATTGATCCGCATCTCCTTCCAAACGATACACTGCTAGGATGACTTTATCATGCTCAGAACATTGAAGAACTGAAAATATCTTTTCAGTAGTACTAATCCATTGTTCAGAAACTAATGGATCAGTAGACCCGCTGAAAGATGGTGGACACTACCTCATGAAGGATTCAACAGAATGTTGCTCCCTCCTTTGTTCGTTTGGAAATCCTGCATGATTCATAGCTTGAGAAAGTTGTGTGAGCATGGCTACAAGATTTTGCATTCCAGCTCCCATATTGTTTGGTTGCTCAGGGGGACAATCATTGCATTGCCCATCGCATTCCGCATTAACACGGTTCCTTCGGGTTCCAGCCATTGACTAAAACCAAGAAGAATAGTGTGAGCAACACTAATTATAATAGGAAACCACACAATTCAAGGGAAAAAAAATTTCATGCTTATGGTCTTATCCTAGGTTATTCATGGCCATTTCTAAGATTGTGTTCTATGCTTAGACATATCCTTAGGGTTCTTACTAAGGCTTTCACATCCTAGTTTCCAAAGGTTGACTATACCTTTCCTCTGATACCAACTATAACGACCCATACTTTACATACATTGTTAATACTTCAAAATTTGAAGCACACTTATTACAACATATGACAAAACCACAAAGGACCGTATTGGTATAGTGTCTTTAGAAACTGGTAAACATAAACAACTGGTTCATAAATCTTCTACAGTGTCTCCCGTTTATTTCATCATATCTAGGGTCCCTTTTAGCATATTCTACTTAATATCCATCTTCCTGACCTGGGGAAAAGAAAACATAAAAGGGTGAGCTCAAATGCTCAGCAAGGCAAATAAAGGAAATAAAAATCATATCATATCTTTTTGAAAATCAAAACCTGCAAAAGAGATCATAATATCGTAACATGGAATAAATCATAGAAGTGAAAATGAGATCCCCATAATCATAACATAAAACTTGAAACTTTGTGGCATGCACACATAATCATGGAAAATCATTTCTTGTTAGTCATGACTCATTGCCAAGACTATCTTAGTGGACAAAGTCCCTTTCTGAACCGAGTTCACTCCTCGTTTCAGTCATGTATCACTGAACCGAAATAACCTTCCGTTCCAGCCATGTCTATCTCATGAGATATAAAATCTTTACCCAATGCATTGGAGGGAGATATAGGTCCCACCCATCTTATAATGAATCCTTTCTTATGTGTGCCACATAATCATAAATCATACATCATCACATAACCCATGTAATAAAAATGGAATTCTTAAACAACATGACATTATAAAACAATTCATATAAGATAAAGGAATTCATAAAAATGTTTCCATCACAACATAATCAAATCCATGTAATAATAGGGATAGAAACAGAACCCTTTTATTATCTTAGATGGAAAATAATTTTGATAAAATACATGAACTTCATTCTTGAGGAAAATATCCTTTCTTCTTCAAAAACATTTTTCCTTTCATAACATGTCATACGACTTTAAAATAAAATAAGTTGATTAAAAATAAACTTGAAAACTTGTAAAGGAAGCTTCTTGGATTTAATTTTTTAAAAATCCATTCATGCCGTATAAGTTAAAAAAAACATTCTTCGTACTTTTGTCGGAAAAGTCAAAATGTACCTCGTACGAAAAACGACAAAAGATTCCTTTCATACATATTACTAAAAACTCACCGAAGGGTAAAAATGGATTAAAACAATTGTAGGTGGATGGAAATAATATTACATATTGATGAAACATGGATTTGGATGATAAAATACACCCCAGTAAATACTTACGAATAAACAATCTCGGATAAAAATGAGATTGTGATATTTCCCTTACCTTAAGTCCAATTTGCTTTGTACGTGTCCGAAGCTCCTGTATAATGGTTTAAATAATGTTATTGACTTATTCCAGAATCATACATATTGATATTATATCATATATGTTCATATTCTTAGCTTCTTTATAGTAATATTTCATGGTTACTTGTTACTCGGGTCTTTATTGCCTTTTGTTCCTATGCGTGTTTTGTTGAATAAATTCTTATTCTTATCTTTAGGTTATAGATAATTCATTTCCAGAATTATATTAGTGTGGTATATACCATATTCATTCATTCAATTTATATAATCATTATGAAATGAAGATCATGTAGAACGAGTCGTATCACATCGTGGAGACGGTATTCCGTACGTACGCACGAGTGATGATATCGTTCCTATGATCATGGAATTGTATTGGAGTATATATATATATATTATTTCAGTATCAATATTACTTCATAATAATCGTATATAGTTACTCATTACACCATTATACCCATCCTTGTAAGGTGATGGTGGAAAAATAGATTACACCACGGCGTGGAGACGGTATTCCGTACGTACGCACGCGCGGTGATTTCATTTTTCCGTAGGATGGATAGAAGGTGAATTAGGGTTGTTTCATATTTATAATAACATATCAGTATGTAATTAATACTGATGTTATTACTTTATCATGAAATAACTAAAGAATAAGAAGTTGAAGAAGAAAGAAATTGAAAAGATCGGTAATGGATATTACCTCTTCTTTGGAACGCCTCTTTGAATCCTCCACTTAAGGAACTAAGATTGGTCTTTGGAGAAGACCAGGACCTCTAGGATTATTCTAGGGAAGTGGAGAGGAGAAAATGGCAGGGGTTGGCCGAGCTTGAGTGCTCAAATTGGTGTGAGGAGGAGGGGGAGGAGGTGCCCTTTTATAAGGGAGGAGAGGGGCACCTTAGGAATATCTCAAAATATTATTTTATATTAAAGTCAAAATCGGTTTATAATGGTTCCAAAGGGTCTTATTTAGAAGCTAAAGTGGGGATGGGTCGAAATCCTATCAACCAATAGGATTTAGACAAGTTTAGGGTATTATTTTAACCTTATCAATTAGATTTAACTCTAAGTTAATTAATTTAACTTTTACCGTGTCTTTTTGTTTTCTTTCACTATATGGTTAATACACTTACTATAACATGCCAAACGAACCCCAAATTGTTTATTATTAATATATATATCCTTATCTAAGTCATTTGTCCGAACCTTAGATTTTTAGGAATAAAATAACAATTAATAATATAATATTTGATTTAAAAACTATTTTGTGTCAATTTTGACACTATTTGATATATGATTTTTGTGAAAGTCATAACAGAATTATATGTTCGAACCAAGTTGATTAAATCAACACTAATATATCATAGTAACCTATAAAATTAGTGGAATTCATAAAAAGTCTCAAATAACATTTATTTTGGTGTTTATAACATCAATTATGTCAATATTTCATTAATAAGATAATTACTGCATCATCATTGTGTCATAAATAAATTAAATTATTTAATGTCTAAAAATTAAAAATAAAATACCATTATGTAGGAAATATTTTTAGCTTTCTAATGAATATTTATAGTCGAATTTATCTTATGTATAACCCCATATTAAAAATGATTTACTTATTAAACTTTGATTTTAACTATTTTAACCCTTCTTTAAATAAATTAATAATAAATGTCCTAATCTAATCCAAGTGGGCCTAAATGGTCATATTTTATTCCTAAGTTTGTTTTTGGTCGAAGTACACTTGTCCAATAGAATTAGGACATGTGTTAGGGTAATATTGATATCATATTTACCCTTAGTTACCCTATTTACTATTAACCGCGGTAAAAATCGTAAAAAGTTACTATTCACCAAAAAATTATTTTTATCTCATTGAACCACATTTTACTTACTGATATCAACCGTGTCTGTCGAATTTTCGAAATTCCATTCACAGAAGCGGTAAAATTAAGTTTTATGCAAAATTCAGTTTTTAACCTACCACTTAGTGGTTTCACTATTCATCAAAAATTGAAAGTTTTCAGAAAAATACCAAAATTTCACCCTAGGCTAATTTCGATATTCTGAGTCCAAAAATGAAGTCCATTTTGAAAAATAAAATTTATAAAATTTCAAAAAGTGGTTATTACTATTCATAACGGCTAGTTTTAATAGCATATTGTTGTTTAGTGAAACTCGGTATTGCGTACGACGCAAGCTATCGAGGAAGGTCGTGATTGCGTGTAAAGCAAGCCAAGCAAGTGTTGTGTAGAAAAAGATTCCTTTGATGGTTTATATAACATAAAAGTCTCGGGTGTTACACTCATGGTGGTGGTGTCACAACATCATCGGCCCAAACAATTGGCTGCTTTAGTCTCTTCCCTAGGTAGGCCATGTCCCATATTTTAGCATACTTGTTCACCAACCCAAAGGCTATAGTGGGCAGAGGCTTCTCATTCTAAATCTTCCCATCTTACTAAGTGAACATGAGACACATATACCTCATCAGGAATGAGTTATGCTTGTGATATCACCCCCAAATAGACCTACGGTGTTAGTCGCTGCATGCACCAAAATTGGGTTTCAAATTGATGCGTGGTGTACGGCTCACAGTGGGGCTCATGTTCCACCCATGCCACCAGGACTCTAACATGAAAGGCCAGGAGATAGGACCGATGTTCTTTAGTTCCCCAACCATCATCAGTGAATACACCCATTGGAAATGAGAACGGGTGAATGTTGAACTACTCCACCTTCCAGACCCAGTTCAGCACCAACTATATCGTCAACTTGGTTAGAAAGATCCTTGCAGAATTAAGAATGGATGAGAATAAGTTTGATTCCAAAGGGTAGATGGGGTTCTGATATTCATAGACCCCCCAGATGCACACTTCTATCCACCCATACAGGAGGTGGAACGGCCCGCATATTCCCTGTGGATTTTCCCCTCGTTGATATGCAACAACATCTTGTACATCTTGGTGAGAATCGGGATCCTGAGGTTAACCTATCCTCCTATCTCCAGCATGGACACCATGGAAAACGTTCTCGGTCACATGCTCATGTTTGTGTCCCTCACATGGAGGATCCAGCTGCAGATGAGTGCCGCAACAAAGGAAACAAACCTGAATACCGGTGGTTGCTCGGTATTGACGCTGAATCTCTATGACTTCAACTATCTATCCTCCAAGAGACGCTATTACGAGCACTCCTTTCCCCGTTGGGCCCCATTTTGGGAAGTTTGAGGCCTCACTAGCAACTACCTATCTTTCTGAAAGTTTAGGAACTACTTGAACCACCATCTGAAGTGGATGTCCCACACCGACTGCTTATCCTCTCCCGAAACCAGGATCATCAATGCCATCGCCAGCAGTGACATTGGCTCCGGATCCTCCCACAAAACCATGACATGGTGGAACTCATCAGACATCTCTCCCTATATAGGGACTCCTGAGATCTGTTGCACATCCCATAAACCGATTCCAACCTCTCTATAGTGCAAGTGTAATGTATTGGTCATCGACGAACATCTGCTCTCCAACTTCGACATCAGCTGCTTCAACTGATAAATATGGAATTTGGAGGCCCAAGATACATCATATAATCTCATCCTCCTCCTCTTATCTCCAAATTATTCAAACGAAGCACCTACCCAGTAATCCCAGGCCTAGTAATCAATGAAGTTTCCACCCTGGCACAAATCCCACTCATCGGACCACCCCTTTCCCGAGTTCCTCAGAGCTGCCTTCAAGATAGTGTGGTGTAGGTGGGATGTCTCCTGTCACCGCTCCTTCCTGTAAATGTTTTTCAGGTGGTTGTATAATAATTTAGCATTGACATGGAGTGAAGTCTTCTTGGTATTGGCCGTCAGCTAACCTGAAACACTGGTGCTTGCACGACGTGCTCCTGAACCAGTATGTCGGCTCATCCCTGCTCGCTTCAGGGATGAAGATGTCATCCCTTAGTCCAAATCCATACAGACACATCCACTTACAAATCAGAAAGTTCTTTTTTCTTTCCGACTGTAGTGCCACCTGTGAATTATTTTCAGAGTGGATCCACACAAACTCCTCTTTTCCTGATCTATCCATTATCTCCTCCCTCCGGGATGCATCCACAAGGACACCCCAAATAGCCTCCCAATGATCCATTCAGTTTATTAGTTTTGGTGTTTTTGGTTTTCGTTCAGGATTCCCTTTTTCATAGCTTGGTTGTGGAGATCGTTTATAAAGAATATTTGCAAAGACCTTCCCCGACCTTCATATGCAAGCCACATTGCACAATTTTGAACTGTCAGGTACTCATTGTGTGCCACAAAGATGAAGTCCCGATTCGCGGAGAGAAATCATGGAGAAGGGAGAGCTTCCCAAATCGATAGTGATAATAGCCAAAACCGTGGAGATGAGAAAGTACAAAAGGGAGGTCATCTCCCCAATTTATTGGCGAGGAACCTCGATGCATCACTACACATCTCACCACGGTGGTCTTCGCGGGGCTCTAAACCTGCTCATCACCTCTCGACTTCACAAGCCTCCTTCGTGATTTATCTTAATGAGGATTTTTCGTGATTGGTGAGAGATTTTGTTGATTGGCCCTCATAATTTTACCCTCACTTTCTCCTCAACTCCATGTCTGGGGGGGGTATTTTTCAGTGCCAAAATTTTGGAATAATAAGAACAAACAGAAAGCATTAGGGGTTCCTTATGAAGCCTGATCGTGGAGCCCACATAACCCCTTTGCCGGTGCAAAGCTCCCCTTCATGAAGCTGCCATAGAGAAAGGAATCGAGATTCTTCATGAAGCAATTTGAATTTTGAAAACCCACCATAAAGCATGAAGGCGGTATGCTCTGTGAACCACTTTGACGTTCGGGAACCCACCACGGAGAAAAAAGGTGGCAAGCTACGCAAACCCCTTGACTTTCATGAACCCACCATGGAGAAAGCTTTGTCTTCCTGCCAAGTGAGCTCTTATTCATGGAACCTCTTGACAATTAATTCTGATCTCCCCTCGATCCCAAAGGATGGATCCTCCAAACATTATCCTTCTTAGTTCCCAAATTGCGAAGAAATCTCTGCTCTATGAACCATGAGCTCTTCAAGGCACTTTTGCATCATGAACTGCCTCCCCCTTTGCATGAATTCAGACCCTCTTCAGGGAGGAATTCCCTTCATAGAGCCCATGGGACTCCTTTATGGAAGGGGATCCCCAGGGGTACTCGGGTCTTCATGAAGGACTTATGCTTTGAAAAGTACCCTCCCTACATGTGTGACACACATACTCAGTCATGGTCACTGTGCATCACAAAGCACATTCCCTCACAATGCTATGCTTCACAAGGCACCCTTTCTTCATGAAGCACTGCTCCGTGAATTCCTCTCTACATTGTGAAGAACCTTTAATATGAACCTATTCCCTAATTTTTGTCTATGCCACTTCACTTCGCAAAACATGCCCCTTCATGAAGCCCCTTCACTTAATGGAGCACCAGAGCTTCATGAGGCATATTTCTATGAACCCCTTTGCTTCACAACTCTTTTTCCTATGTGACCCTCTAGGTATTCATGAAGTGATTTCCAAATTCATTGGGCGGTACTTCTTGTTGCATTGCTTCGCCTCATGCTTCTTCATATAGGCATGCTAACAGCTACTACTTCTTCGTAAAGCCACACTAACAAGTACCCCTCAATGAATCACTCCATAAAACCCCTTCACCACGACATTTCCATTCCACAAGGGGTGAGAGGTATAAGTGATAGAAGTCTTAAGGGGTGCAGAGTGAACCCTCCTCGTTTGAGCTGTAGGATGTTAAACTGCCAACTGCCATCGTACAAAGTACCTGACATTAAACTGTGACCCCACCCAATGATTCCTTTACGGGGTGACCCTTCTCGGTCATTCTGCATGCCCAACAGTCTCCATGGTAGTGAAATCATTCCTCACATGGAATGAGATCCTCTTTATCAAAGTGAAGTCTATCTGCAGGTAAAGGGAAACCACATTAGTCCAAGACCCTAGCCTTTTTTGGGAGGCAGTATTCCCGCTACTCCTATCTTCTTTCTAGCCCAAGACCAGAGAGGGGGATGGGTAACATAGACCTCCTTTATTCGGTGTGAAATCCCTCTCTCTATTGGATTTGTCGCCACTCGGGCTTTCACCCTGGAGTAATTCCCTATCTCCATCACCTTGGGTAGTTAACCACACGTGATCTCCTATTTCCTCTTTGGGCTTATAACCACACGTAATACCCTATTTCCTCTCTAGGTTGCTAACCACGCATAATCCCATTTTTCCTCTCTGTACTACTAACCATGGGTAAGCCCATGTTTCCTCTGTGGGCTGGTAACCACACATAGCCCCTGTTTCCTCTCTTGGATGCTAACCACAAGTAAGCACTTGTTTTCTCTCTGTGCTATGGACAAAGTGTAATCCCTTGTTTCCTTTTTGGACCACTCACCATGTGTATTCCCCCATTTTGACAAAGTCATGAACCTCTTCATAAAAAAATGTGTAACCCCCCATTCCACTTCCCACGGATTCACCTTCCGCGACATGATCGTCAGGCCGTTGATGCCACTTGTTTCTCACACCGAGCATGACTCACTTGGCCTTAGAGAAAGCGTAGACCATTACATCCTCTCTAGGTATCCTAGAGTGGAACCTCCAAACATACTCCTCCCGAACTATGTAGACTTTGATCCTTTCCGAGAAAAGGAATGTAGGAAGCCTCCCTAAGGTTCAAACCCACCAAACATTGGTTCTGACCCCCTTAATGTCAGTTACCACTACATCCGAACTACGTGGACTTTGATCCTTACCAAGGAATGGTACGTAGGAATCCTCCATGAGGTTCAATCCCAACACCCATTGGTACTGACCATCTTCATGTTGGTTGCCACCATCCATTGGGTCTGATTCTCTCCACATCGGTTCCCAAACACCCATCCGGAACTATGTGGTATTTGATCCTTACCAAGGTAAGGAACGTAGGAATCCTTCCTGAGGTTCATGCCCAACAACCATTGGTTTCGACCCCCTTCACTTTGGACCAAATTCATCTTACATTATGTTAAATTGCATGACCACATGTCATACTACATGACGTTTAACTGCATCCACCAACCCAAACTACTTGGGCATTGGTCCTTGTCTCCTAGAGAGGGTACTAGGAATCCTCTATGAGGTTCAACCCCATCCAATGGTAAACTGTTGTGACCCCATACAGCAGTATGCTTTTGTGACCCCATCCAAAAGTAATTCACTGTGACCCCATCTAGAGGTAATCTATTGTGATCCCCTACCCAATGGTATGCCACTGTGGACCTCACGCAGTGGTAAGACATTGTGATTCCTTGTCATCGGTAAGTCATTGTCAACCCAAACACAGTGGTAAGCCACTATTGTCCATTCTGTTGGGACCCATATCGTTGGTCTATCCTAGAAGAGTATATCCAACCTTGGGCTTCTAAACACACATAATCCCCAGTATATCATCGGGTCTCTATCCTCTATGCACACTATGATTCTATACTCCCCCACCCTGAATTATGTGGACTTTGATTCCCTGCCACATGGATACGTATGAGGTGTTTTCGCGGCTCAAGCTCAACATCATCATCATCCTCAATTTGAATCCATACCATTATTCATCAACATATAATAACCATCCATTATCCATATTTATTATTACCTAGGCCGCTACATCCCATTGACTTCATTCCAATTCATCTCTTCACTATTTCTAGCAGTAACTGTGTAACTAACCACATGTTATCCATGACATCAGTGTTCCCTCCAAGGGTTTCACCCATATGATCCATTCTAGTTTGTGTTCCTATTAGTCTAATCCATCTCCAATAGATGATAAACTCATGGAATAACATGTGTTAAACATGGGAAGATGATGAAAACCTCATATATAGGCTCATGAAATATAATTCCCCACATTCAACGTGGGATGCCTTAGGCCTCTACGCCATTAAGAAGAACTATAATAAGGGGAAGAAACCCAGACTCTATAGTGATTCAGTGTCCAAACATGCAAGTGATGTACTACATTACTACTCCCCCGACTGAAGGTTTCTGCCCTTACTGGACCCCTTGGAATGTCCTAACAGAAGTAGTGTAATTAACTAGCATCCATGAAGACATGGCACTAGGAAGAGTTTCATGAACAATGTCTTAGTCTGTAAGGGAGACCTGGACTTGGTGATGAGTACCGAGGAGGAATCCACAGAAGGAAGAACTGACTTCTCATAATCCGGTTTCGATCAAAGAGAAAACATCCCTAAATAAGAAATAGATGTTGCCTGCCTTTGGGAAGCGGGAATACGGGGCAACAGCTATGTGTCCACCAAAAATGGATGCACACACCCCATAAAAAGCATAAAAAACACTTATAATTTCAGATAAGTCATGAGATCCAAATCTAGGGTCTAATCAAATTAAATTTTAATTCCAAGATGTATCATATTGTTCAACCTTGAATTGTAATGTAAATTGATTATCCAATCAATTATTATTCATTGTTATTTGAAATTATAATTTTTAATAAAATTTTAATATATCAAAAAATATAAATTATATATGTTGGTTGCTTTTTATTTATGGAAAAATGAAATGAAAATGATAAATAAAACACACAAGCGGTAACTAGGAATGGAGAGTGATGTTATGCCTAATATTTTTTTATCATTATTCATTTTATTTTTTCAAATAGGCAAATAAATATCACTCCTTGATTACTATTTTTCTATAAATGTTATGAAACCCAACACAAATATAATGTACCCCATGTATATGAATCCCAAACTCTTCCACAATGCAAGTAATGTGCACACCATAATCAAGGGCAAGTCACCTTATAATTACACTGATATATCATATGTCTCCCAATTCTAATTCAACCCAAATATACCATATTAATACATTCCCAATAGATGGGAGCGAGAAGAGTTAGTGGAAATAAAAGAGTGGATTTTATCGCATAAGGCGTTTATAGTGAAAATTTCATATCCAAAACATTGTGGTCACAACCACCAATATCAAGATAAATTAAAAAATTGATGAGAAGGAGAGGTTCATGGAAATACAATTCTTTCACATAGGATCAAGTACCTAATATAGTTCTATATATAAATATAGTTATGAAAGATCATTTTAGGGGAAACAAGAAAAACCATAAGAATTATTGGGGGAGTAAGAGATAATATAAATTTAAAACTAATTTTTATTATAATTTTAGGATAAATATTATAAATATTAAATTGTAAAAGGAAAATAACATATTTACAATCAACAACATCTCAGATTTTATGGGTCATGTATTGGAAAAATGATCCTCCCATCCTTCCCCTATTAAATATTTCTTAATTTATTATAAAATTGGAAAAAATTAAAATTCCCATAAAGTTCATGATTCATTTTATAAAGTGTCACAGGTGAATTTTTAATGAATGAAAACATGTATGAAATTAATATTTTATAAAATATATGTGAATCAATTCAAAAATGTTCAATCATGATAAAAAAAGGTTCATAGGACACATAAAAGGTTCACTATGATATTCTTATGGGTTATACAATTGGTTAGACATTCGCCTGGTGAGTTTTTGGTTATGTCATCAATGGATTAAATATGTTCAAGTAGAATACATAAGAATAATAGTAACCAACCATTTTCAGGTGGGTGAGTGAAAAAAAGTAAACTGTGGTGTTTCTAGGTTATCAAAATAAGAATTGTTGGTGATACTAAGATAATTTTCATGGGAGTTAATGAATGGTGGTGTACATGTTCAATTATGTTCTAAAAATTTTCTGGTTTAGATTTTATAGTTATAGGTGTTCACCATGGCTTTGATGTAACAAAATTTCATTCATTGAGATTGAGAACAAAGCATGAATCTTCCTTCAATTGTGGGTTTTTGTGGGTATGTAGGTGCACTACTCTATTCATTGAGGTGGTTGATGATACTTATAGAAGTTAAGGTAGTAGATTTATGAAAAAGATTAATATGAAACAAGATGTAGAAATGTTCATGTTATCATGTTATCAAATATCCCACTTGATTTTTACGAAATGAGGGGGAACTGATTTATATAACATAGAACATCATAAAACAGTTGATTAAAAATGTAACATAACATTAAGGGGTTCCAATCCACAATCTTAATTTTAACATGGACATATGAACATACCTTGGGACACCCCATTTCCTTCAATTACAACCCTTTCCCACCTATGATTGTCCTTGGTCTATCATTCTCTGTCTTTTACAGGATACAACTATGGGTTTTAATTGATAGGCTAAGTCATAAACTATTGGTAACTTCTCTTCTCTCCTCATTGTATTGAGAAGGTATTAGGATATTATTTGGCCATATGTGATGTCACCAAGTCAATAAAGGAAATAAATATATTCCAAGGGCTTCAATAAAATTGTTGGATGATTTACCATTTGAAATAAAACAACCACAACCATGGTAGCCATTACCCACAACCAATATATTATTCATGAAAAAAATATAACCCAACCTAAAGTAAAACAAAACTAAAAACAATACAAACCAAAAAACTAAGAACCATATCAAATCAAAAAGAGGAACATAAAACCGGAAAATCTCAAGGACCCCAATGAAATAAATCAGAAACTCAAAAAATTCTCCAATATCCAACTCAACACTACATTCCAATTCTAGAATGATGCATTACTAAATAAATGATATAACTGGCCTTTAACTCTATCATGATAAACAATATCTACCAATCCAACAAAGTTCCAAATATGGGAGTGAATAAGGGAACCCATTTAGTTTCCCCCCAAAAGACTTTCCTTCTCAAGCCACCAGGATAACACATGTTAGCAAAATAATATAAAATATTTTATGTAAAACTATTTCTGTTAATTTCATCAGATTTTCTCAAAGAGAAAGAGATTCTTAACCAAAATTATTTTCTAAATAAAATCATTTATCATGTAATAAAAAAAATTCTATAAAACAAAGCACATTCCATTTGGAATAAACATTCCATGATTCACACCCACACACACACACATTGAAATGAATTATTAAGTTAAACTTCAATACTCATGAGAATTTTCTCATCCATAAACCATGTTGTCACTAAGTGTCCAATATCGTTGTACCCCAATAATACAAACCCCTTATCATGGATCACATCTATTGCACATGTCTTCCCAAAATTTATTATCCTGATAAATTTTTTAGAACATGTAGATGATATAGATGGATACATCATGATTTTCATTTAGAAATAGTGAATGTTGATGAATGGTTTTCTGACACATCATCAAATTGAAAGAGGTATTTTTATATTTTTTTCATGATAAAAATTCATCAGATGAGTTCCTTATATGTTGTACCAGGATTTTCATCACTAGATATGACATTATTAGATTGATAAATAATGAAAATTCTAAATCCCCCACCCATATTTATACAATTATTTCTCTTAGTACATGCAAAAATGCACTACTATTTTGATATACGTAGAGTAAACCCAATAAAACTTTATGGGAATATTTTTCACTAAAATTATAACTATATTTCGTATATAGAGATTGAATTTCAAATAGGTACATAAATGATTATTTCATCCATAATGGGTTTGATGTATTTCTGTTGAAAATAAAAAATATATATCATTGTTAAAAATATTTCCCATCATCATTAATATATTTATACTCTTCTGTGCATTTCTTCTAAAAAATATTTTCATTTATTTTACTGATATAAACATATATATTATCACTTTTTTTATTTATGTTTCAATTTATATCTTTTCAGAAAGAATACTTATTTCCATTTTAACATTGTGTGTTTTAATAAATATATTTTAGAATATTTAAGACAAATTTATTATCACCTTTTTTTCTTTTTAAAATCCAAATTTAATACCATTAAATACATATAATTTCATTGTTTGAAATAAATTCATCTAAATTTAGGTTTTCATTATCCTAATTTTATCCCTTAGAAATGGGTTTTGAAGTGAATTATAATTTTATTATTACAAATATGTTATAAAAGATTTATAAAAATAGTTTTTAATGTTATGCTTCAGTTTTCCTCTCAAACACACATGTTTCTATCTCATTTGGCGTTATTTGACACTAATAACCCGCTAAATTCCATTATAAATATATGTTTTGTGGAATAAACACATAGTAACTGATATTAAAATTCTTGACCCCTTCTTATATGCTTCCATTAAAAGGTGATCTTCGTAGAAATTATTTTAAACATTATTCAATGTTTCTTATAATTCACTAGGGACATAATCTAATTTTACAGTCTACCTTATTTCTCTAGAAATCTAATGATCATGTTTTTTATCATTGAATGTGAAAATTATTGGCTTTTTGTTTTTTAATTCCAATATGGATGTTTATTTATTAATTAGACAATTCGATAGAGTTTTGTACTTTTATCCATTTTCTTTACAAAAAAATGGATTAGACTTAATTAGTCTTGGGTGGGTCTCAAAAATTATAAAAAAACATTTACAAATTAACTTGTCTCATTAGAAAAAAAAATTCATGAAATTAGTGAATTTAAATAAATTTGTTTACATTGTCTTTCTATGAGGCCTTAACAATTTTAATTACTTATAATGTCTTTGTAGGAGGTTATGATGTCATGTAACTATTCTCGGCTTGATCCCTTGACAGTAATATAACGATATTTGGAATTTTGACTTCCATTACTATGAAATAATTTATTGTTATCCATTAGTTATTTAAATTGCCATGTTATACATGGATATTTTATATACTTCTAATTCAATTATTCATATTTATTTTATTATTATTTATTCCAATAATATTATTCATACCCTTTTTATTCTATAATTTCGATTATTGTACCCCACCACTTAATAAAAATTTTACCTCATTGTTACTATCTATTATTTTTCACCATTTAATAATGAAGATTATTATGTATGATATTTATTGATGTATCTCATATGTGGTGAATTTTTTGAATGATATCATTATAAGATAATAATTACTCAATTTGGTGTGAAAAATATCTTTTGTAAGGGAATGTTTTGGGATTTATGAGTTAATTGTTATTTCTAAATCTATTGAACTCTAAATTTAAATATTATTTTATTTTTAATCAAGTCTATATTTATTTATGATATTATCATAAATGATAAATATATTTGGGTAGCTTTGGGTTATTTCGAAGAAAATATATAAAAAATATTTTTATTATCACTAAATTTAGAAATGTAGAAAAAATATTATTCCGGATTCATAGTTCATATCCTCAAAATGTTAACAGTAAATACAAATGGAATCATAAGCAGTACCCTATCAATTAATATCAAATGTGATAATGGAAGTAAAATTAAAAATTAAAAATGTAAAATTACCCAAAGGATCTATGGTTATATATTGAATTTTATTTAACCATCATTTTATTATTCCATATCAAATTGTCAAAATAATAAATATTTATATATTCACAATATAGATCTGATGAATTTAATATAAAATGTATTCTAATAATTTATTATCCACTTTGATATGAAACACTGATAGAGGAGACATAATGGGGGTATGGGGATAAATAAACTACAATACATTCATCTATAAGATAAAACCTATTATGAGATCATTGATTCAATGGACATTATTGAATAGTAACCATCAAAAATAGAATCAAGGACATATTCCCTAAATGGACTATGTAATCCCTTCAAATAAATCCAAAATTTGGTAATAATAGGGATAAAATTGACACATGTGGAATTATTTTTATTGTTTTGGTGGTTCTTATTCTTAATAATGATTTGTTTTTTTGTTATAGAAATATTTCCCATTTGAGTAGGATATGGGTTATTATTTTCAAAAAATAGATATGGATCAGACCCCAATCATTATTCCATTTCCCCAAATACATGTGTTTGTGGGGGTGGGGGGGGGTTATTTTCTGTGAAATTATATTCATGCAGCAATTTGGAATTCGAGGCATCACATAGAATTATGGGACATAATGGATATGTGAGAGGGTGAATGTGGGGAACATTATTTAGTGGCCAAAAAACTATATGAAATGGAATCAAATGTGGTGGAATTTTCTCCCAATGAATCTCACATCGTAAGAGGTGGCAATGCCATGTAGTTGATATAGGTGAAAAAATATGGCACCAGGTTGCATCTATTTTTGAAAAAAAAATCCCTAGAGGGATCTCATGTGGGGCCTTTTGGCCACCAATAATATTGGTCCTCTAGGCCATGTAAAAATATAGTAATTATTGGACATTACAATCTTATTATGGAAGGATAAAACTTGACCCATCCATTCATCTATGATGAATGTTTTTTATAGTTTGTCTTCCATTAACACTAAATATAGATTATTTTTATTATTATTATTATCACCATTATCATTATTATATAGTTGGTGTCTTGGATTATTGGTAATGCCTCTTAATTAATCTGAATAATATTACAAGTTTAACCATTGATTACATATTTTTTTGAAGATTATTGGTGTATTTATGTCTGGAATCCTTGACCTTATAGAAATTAATTGATAGAATACTAATTTATATCCAAGAGATTCATTGGTGTAGGCATAATATAAATAGGGAATGTGCTCCTCCTCAAATAATGAATTACCAATGGCTGACAAAATGTAGGTGTTCACTCAGTGGGGCGGTAATGTTTGATAGAGGGAAGGGGGAGTGTGTGTTTATAAACCCCTTTACATTTCACCCATATTTCTGATGAAGAATTTTGTGGCATGTCTATCATTCATGAAAAATTTATGTGAGATAGAATTAATGTAATGAATGCTTTTCACGCATCCAGTTGAAAAAAATGAAAAAATGAAAAAATTATAAAAACGAACTCAGCCTCATTGGGCCCTAAAAATGATATTATATATACATATAACTATATTACCAATGGATTATTTACTCTACTTTCAGAGAGTGATGAGGATCGACTAACATGGGAATATGGGGGGGGTGTTTTGTTGTTGTTTGTATCCCTTCTACTAATGTAATGATTAATATTCCTATGATTATTAATAATATTATTTTTCTTATTTTTGTCACTATTTTATTAATTATAATTATTATGTATATTACTTTTATTATTACTATTGAAATATTAATTTGATTTACACATGTTGTATTAGTTCAATGGGGTTTTGTGTTTTTATAGAGGAAATTCCCAGGATTTATTGTATTTTCATGTGTTGTAAAACGTACATTCATTAAAACTTCCACTACAAATAATACAACTACTATTACTACTACTACTACTACTACTCCTACAACTAAAACTGCTACTACTATTGTTGCTACTACTAATACGACAACTACTAATATTACAACTAATACCATTACAACTACTACAACAACTAATACGACAACAACACAACAAATACTACTACTACGTAGTGAGTCACGTGGCCTATAAGAAATTCATTATATCAAGAATTACAAATATCCGGGGTTTTTTATTTAGTGTTTTAAATTCTATCAAGTTTCATATTATATGAATATATTTGTATTCAATATATAATTATAATTTCATTGAAATCAATTTTTGTCTCTATTACTTATATAATTATTAATCCGTAAGAAGATTTTTTTAAAATGAATAGAAAAACACGATCAAATGTTCTTATCGATGAAACATTAGAAATTAAATGTAGACCAAATATCGAGTTGTTTCATATCCACATACATGAAATAAAATAATGGTAGTAAAAATTGAAATGATTAAGTGATATAGAGTGTAAATATTTCACACCAAATACAAGGATTTTATTTTATTTATTAAAATTATTCTGACAATAAAACAATAATTTATTCCTAAAAGAGATCTAATTCAATTATTAAGGATATTATTCTCTACATTTATTGTTAGTTGTGATATTTTTTTTATGAAGAGAATGATGAGAGAAATGTATAGAGAAGAAACTAAGGGGTTTAATAGATTATTATATGTGTGTACACTTGATAAGAGTGTTGGATAAAAGATCAATGGTTGTGTTCAGTTGGAAGTCATCATAAAATTAAAATAGATATTAGGTAAAAATAGACCAAGGGATCCATTCATATCAATCACATCATTGATCATTAGTGGGATATGAAAAAAACACGAGGACTTATTAATTTTTTTCTAACTCATGGTCTACATTACATAAAGGGAGAAAAAGGAAGGTGGAAGATACACTTTCAAAGGATGTAGTAGAGGTTATGGATTCTCTTTGGTCCTTTAGTATTTTTGATATTTTTTAACATTTTTATGTATCTAATATGTATGATAATTTTAAATTGAAGTGTTATCCACTCTAATTCACATTAATTTTTATTTAAATGATTAATTAAATTATATTTCACCTTTGGTTTACGTCCGGGTCTATTATAGTTTATTATTATTATTTCAATCTAGTGATTGTTCTTCTAGAACATTTCATCCGAATTGAGTAGAAATTTTTGGTTCAAAACCCATCTACAACAACCCTAGGGAATATTTTTTCACATTTATGGAATCATATTCTATTTTTTGTGTGGATGTGGCTTCACTGTTCATATGTGGATGGTCATTGTGTTTGACGATATATAGAGTTTGTTGGGCCTCAACACCATTTTTAGGGGGAAATATATTTTTAATCAACGATGAATTTGATATGGGACAAGGTGTTCTCCTTGAAGGTGGGTCATGGGGAGACGTTGGGAGTGATTAGAACATGGTGATAAAAACAAAGTAATGTGGTCCATGGTTCAGGAATATTTGTGAAAAGAATAAGTAGATATGTTATATTATAAAATTATAATGATCAGGATATAAATGAATCATTTATCTCCTTCGTGCTATTAGGAATCTGTTCCATAACATACAGGTCCTTTGGACCACCCAATTTTTTATCTTTGGATCCATTGGACCTTTTCTTCATTATAAATCTTCAATGGTCCTCATTGGTGATTTTCTAATCATAGTGGAAAGGGATAATGGATCACCAAATTTTTTATATTGAATGTTTTTGTGCTTGTATTTTATTCTACCCTCAATTGAAATAATAACAATAGTAATATTAAAAATAACTAATAATAATAATTTTATTATGCAGTCAAGAATGATGTCTACTAGATTCAAAATCTATCCAATTTCCCAATGATCTACCATTTTTATTTTAGAAAGTGTTAATTTTCATGAATTTTCATTAAGAGGAAAATGTATAGATATACTGAAACCTTATTATTTAATGACTATAAGTTTATATATAATATACATATTTTTAGATTTAAATTATTCTATAGAATAGAGACAAATTTTAAAACTATAATATATTCCCAATAAATATCTAATTAATTGATTAATGTCAGTATTCTCACAATTTTATATCAGTTGTGTTGTAGACTAACAATAGGAAATGAGATATCATGGATGTGAGAGTGATACAAGGGGTTCAGATTATTTTTATAAATATACACACCAGAGGTACACTTTTATGAGATCCTTAGATCAACAATTTTGTTCATTTTCCAATATTCAAAAAAAAACTGAGTGATATATTCTCTAATTATAATGAATCATTTACCATAAGAAGGCTAGTATATACACATATGAACTTATAAATATCTTTATAGAAATAATAATTACTATTAAATAAGATCAAATTTTTGGTGTAATGGTTTCATTTTTTATTCTATTCTATATCAACTTGGGGTTCAATACCTATTTATTTCAAATTTTTGGGAATTTTTCATGTAAAATTACTAGTATCAAATAACATATGGAATGATCTATTTTGGTATTTTTAATGATATTTTTACAGGTGAAAATGGTTGGATACAATTTCTCGGGGTGTTTATGGAGTGTGAAAATGTACAATTGATCAATCAATGGTAGGTGATTCCATTTTATGTGGTGTGATTAAAGTGTGAAACCCGCACTCACGTCAACATGATTTGATCATGTGAAGATCATTAATAATTATGGATGAAGAATGGATTTTTTTCCAATAAATCATGGAGAATTTATTTAAATGTTTAATTCATATTTAGTTTACATTAATAGTCATAAAAATAAAAATAAAAATATGTTACAAATATTTATCTAGAAAATAATCAATGGACATTAATTCCTCTTAATAAATTATATACAGATATAGTGTATATAAATAAATTAAAATATAAGGAGTGATCAAACTTTGGGGGGATATTTCCATAGATTTTCATGTACATTGGGTGGTGTGGGTGATTTTTTCAGTTGTATTATACACCTAACTAATATTATAATTTTTATTATTATGTTAATATCATTAATATAGGGGGTTTATATGGGGTTGTGGTTGTGTGAAAATCACTGGGATGGGACCTAGGATACGTCGACTAGGTAGAAGATGGACATGTTATTTAGAGATGATGAGAAATTAGTTTATGTAGAACACATATGTAAATCCCCCATGAATTATGGGGACTTTAGGCTATTTAGATAGGAACTATAAATAGAATCTATTCCTCCATTATAAGTATAAATCACGAATGTGTGTATGTTAAGTATAGAAACCCAAAAATTAAGTTTGGTTAGATAGAAATAAAAAGTATACACAGGGAATGAAAAAAGTTTTATTTATCAGAATATTCAAGAATTGGCCTTCCATAAACCTTTATCGAGCCCATTGAAGGAAAAAATATATAGTCATTTCTAATATAATTATATAAATATATTTTATATAAAAATAAATAAAAACACACACACACAAGCACAGACACACGGATATATATATATATATATATATATATATATATATGTGTGTGTGTGTGTGTGTGTGTAATCCAATTCATAGAGGATGAATGAGGGTATATACACTTGGATAGAGGTTCATGTATGTTATTTTTTCCTTTTATCCATTCTAGTGAATATTGTGAAACACTAGTTCCTTTGGGTGGGAAGCCATGGAAGGGGTATTTTTACAATGCAATCTATATACCATCCACCCATCCCCATGTATTTTCAATGTGGGAATGATTGGTTCCCTACCATTAACTATCATGGAGTGGGAATATTCAAATGATGTTGATTTATTTGTAGGATGCACAACAAGGTTCCCAAAAAAGAATCACTAGGTAGATTGATTTAAAGAGAGATTAGTGTGTTGGATCCTATCATCCATTTCTCTAAATTCATGTTTTCGATAGTTATATGGGTTCCCCCACCATGGTAATTTAGAGGGTATTATAATGTAAGAAGATCTCAAAATAGGGTTAGGAGTAGTGTATATTGTAGATTAGTAAAATGGTTCATTTTATATTGGAAAAGAATTCAAATACATTCAACTAGTAACCTGAAAAGATTCACGCTACTCCATTAGGCCTTCGGGAAACATGTTGGGTATTTCTAGAGACTAGGCCTTCAAGTTGTGTGATGGCCTTTGGGAAAATGGTAAAATAATCCAATGTCCACCCACCCATATCTGATGCGAATGAACTAATATTTTAATTTCAATAAATAATTCCAATAAATGTATCAAAATTTCAAACATTCAATAACATACAATATCAAAAATAAAATTTGATAAATTACAAAACCATGAACCTTTTAGGATTTTAGTCTTATAAAATTGGACTAACTCTTACATAACAATTCCCAATTCCAAATGCTATTTTTTCCAAATATAATAATATTTTTGTAATTTCAAAATATGTATTAGACATCTCCCATGAAAATTCTACAAAGAAGAAACCATATTAGACACAAATCATTTATCATCATTAATTATAACAGAAGGCAAAAGAAACATTAAAAGGATGAGATCATGTTATTAGTATGGATAAACATATGTATCAAAAATTTAATGCCAATAGAAGGTGTAATATGAGAATAATGGTATGGCTACATAATCAAATATCATATGTATTACATAAAATAATTTATACAAAAAAATAGGATCATTAGACATGTGACATTGTATATTGCTTTAATAAAGGAAAGAGTCAAAAGTATCAATAATCATGGCCCATATTAAATCAATATGGATAAAAGTAACCATTTAAATTTAGATCAAGAATATACAAATCATGTTGGAATCTTGGAACATCATTATCATATCACTCATACAATTAGAATTTCAAATGGGAAAACCTATATGGTAAATTCCAACATTCCCTTTATAGAATCCTAAAACTTGTTTACTTTGTACCTCTACCTGATGCCTTAGATAGACATATCAGGATCACCCATCATCATGATCTTTGTTGATCTCCATTTTTATCCTAAAAAAATTATTAAGAACAATAATGGAATCAGAAAAAATGAATGATTTCATTGTTCAAAATAAAAAAAAAATTGTTCTTTCATATATTGATTTACCCATGGAAATGAAAGAAGTTCTATGAGAAGATAGTAAAATATCATAGTCCATATAAATAAATAATAAGGGTGATATCATTACAATATATCCTTATGGTATCATAATTTTAATTATTGTATATTGTTGGTGATGAATAGAAAAATCATTAAAAACATTCTTAAAGAAAATAATATTTTCTTTTTTGAAAATCACTTTTAAAAATTAAAAATTAAAAATATATTTTTAAAATTATTATATCTGAAAATGAAAGAAAAAAATTAAAATCTAACATTAAAATAAATTAATGGTCATAATGATATGAAAATTCATTCATGCCTAAATACTAAAAATTAATATTTTTCAAGCACTTTTTAAAGAGAGTAAAGAGTGTCCCATATAGAAAATATTTACAAATTTCAATCTAAAACCTTTTATAAGAATTTAAAAGATCTTTTAAAATATATTTTAAAATATCTTTATAAAATTATTAATTTTTATGAAATAATAGTTGTGGAAACATTTTGGAAAAAATGCATACAACACAATGATTCTCGAACTAAGACAGTACACATAATCGATAATTACAAACAATTTTCATGATGTGTCATTATAAAATATGAGATGAATTTACATATAGGAATTTAAATGTCATTTATAACCATAGGATATGATAGGATACAGGTTTCATAAAATAAATGCTAAAAAATATATTCTTCGGATCCCTAGACAGAAATAATCTCAAAATTAAATGCGATTGTACTATTAATCCTTTACCGCATTAGTAAAATTAATGTCAAATATAATTTAAAAAAAGAGTTTGATATTTCCCTATTAATAAAATAATTTTCTTTATTTAATATTTAAAAATTCATTCTTGATGTTTAATATACTCCCCATTTGAAAATCATGGAGCAATATTTGAACCATGTCTCACGATAATGAGCATGATTTAAATAAAACCATTGAAAAATCATGACATTTAATGGGATAATTAACCCTTTATGAGATTATATGGACATATGTAAATCCACATTAATAAATTTTAAATATAAAATAGAAAATTTAGGTATCAATTCAAACATAATCATGTCATAACAATGACCCTGAAAAAGGTGTATTTCCCAATGCATGTAAATTGAATTAAAGAGTCCCTTTTCATATTATAACATTCATGTAAAATATCCTTGAATGAAATTATTAGAATTGTAACATAAAATAAAAATAATTATGATGTTTTCATGTTATATCATGTAAAATGGAAGTATATTAACAATATAAAGATACTAGGTGTAAAGTAATAAAATATGCCTTAATCAAGGGAAATTGAGATTAAATCCATTATCATGAGTCGAGATACTATATATTTATCATTTAAAACCTAAAGAATAAACATATATAAATTATATAATTAATAATATCATTTTATAGTATCCTCAAATCATTTATTTCATTTATTTTAATGAAATATTTAATTACTTATATGGTTATGTCTCGGTCTAGTGTTTTAAGTACATCTTGTTCATAACTTCAAAATCATTAGTATGTTGACCAGGTATAAAATGGTATTAATTCCATATTCAATAGTATAATAAAAAAATATTTATCACTTTTAT
The DNA here is from genome assembly GCA_963277665.1 of Viscum album. Taxonomy (NCBI): domain Eukaryota; kingdom Viridiplantae; phylum Streptophyta; class Magnoliopsida; order Santalales; family Viscaceae; genus Viscum; species Viscum album. The sequence continues at coordinate 500,344,674 of OY728132.1, forward strand.
GAATCAATTATAAATTTAATACCAATACTGAATGACTTTTATGAAAATAGAATTATGATATAATCGTGTAGACAACAGGTCATACGAACACATGAGTAATGTTTCTATTTAAAAACATGAATGAATAAAGAAAATGATAATTTTATATTCCTATAAGGATTATTATATAATAAATATAATATTTCATCTTTAAATACATTATATATACCTATAATTTGATACATAAATGAAAAAGGAATCACATCACTTTGTGGATGTGGTAATTCGTACATATGCATGGACAACATTAACAATATTCAATCAATATAATTTTAATAAAATATCCAATATATTATCATAATATATTCATAATTATTTCACGGATATCATAAATATTCTATAAATTCATCCTTATAATAATCTATTAGAGGCGTCGACAGAGAACGATGTTCATTAGTTAGCGATAGGGTAGTACGTAAAACACACAAAAGATCAATATGTTTCCCATTTGAATGAAGGGGAGGTGGATATATGATATGCCATTAAAATTAAAAAATATCAATATATGGAAAATAATGGTTTTATTATTTCATAATGGAAAATATTTAAATGATTTTTAATGAGAAAAAAAATGATAATGGTAGGTAAAAAACTAAACATCATTTTCGAGAAGCCCCATTTTCCCTAAAAATTATGCCATATATATGTTGACATTATTAAAAAAATTGGAACATGGGTAAGGATTCTATGATTGTATTTGGGTAGGTCATGGAATATCTAATATTCTATTATTGTGTGTAGAGGAGAGGTGAGTGGGTTTTGATTTATTAGTGAGGGGAAGAACAATCTTTATATTTCTTAAATAATTAAATTAATATAAATATTTTTTCATGTTTTCATGGCTCTAAATTGATATAATTCTATCATTGGTTGATTATTAGTTGGAAAAATCATATAAATTTTTTTTTATATGTTTTAATCCTTTTCTTTTAGTTTTAAATACTCTATCCTTTTTGACAATTACGGAGATATTGATGGTTTTTTACTATTCTATGTTCATGACAGTAAATATAAAAGGAAAATTTAATTATAAATGGAACATGTATATTATTTTAAAAAATTTCAAATTCAATTGAATAAATATGGTATTTTTATGAAAATAAAATGACTTAGTGAAATATTTTTAATTATAAAATACCATTAATGTATTTTTTAAATATATGTAATATTATAGTATAATATATATATAACTCATGTAAATTAGGACCAAAATGAAATTATTTATAATGAATTTTTTTTAATAATATAAAAATAAAATCTTTTTTTTATTGTAAAATAATATTTTAAACGTTATCTTTTAGTTTAACCCTTGGGATAACCCATTTTATCCTTAACCATAATGAGTAATTTTAAAAATATTGAAGGGTTATAATTATACTTGTAAGGATAAAATTGAATAATAAAAAAAAGGAATGAAATTTTGTACCATTTTGTTTCATAGTTGTGCTATTTCAAAATTATTATGAATTTAAAATAATTTAATTATATTTTATTTAACATTAAATATCATTAATTTTATTTGTGAAATTAATCATCGAGTATGAATTTAAATACATAAAGTTTGTATTGGATATAAAATATAAATCTTTGACATAGACATAATATGTTATATTTCTCAATTTAATTTCTATGAAACTATATATCATATCCCAAAAATTACTTTAACTATTTTTGAAAATCATTTATTTTATTTCACAACTACTTACACAAGCACTGTGTTGGTTCTTGTTATGAATTTAACGTACCTATTTAATCAATAAAAATTAAATAAAAATTACCATAAAAATATTATATAATATAAATTAATATCTATCACTAGAAATATGTTTTTTATTCATTAAAAATTTACTAATATTAACATTATGTTGGGAAATTTTTTAGTTTACTTGTACTTAAAATATTATAAATTTCAAAATAAAATTTAAATGGAAAATGCCATGTTTTTATATTTTAGATGTATATGTATGAGATATAGTCTTATAATTAAATCAAGGAATTTTTTTAGAAAATTAAAAAACATATCATATTATTTTTATACCTAATAAAAAAAATTTAACTATATTTTTGTAATACATATTTTCTATAGTTAATGTTCATAATTCAAAAAAAATAAATTTAATGCATAGACCCCAGTTTCTTAGATTCAATGATTTATTTTTTGTTAAATTGGCCTAATCACAAGAAATCAAATCCCTAAGGACCAATCATTTTAGTATCTTTGGATATAATAGTTAAAAATATAAGTTTTACATTAGATATTGAAATGAAAAACAACATATTATCTACTTTGAAAATTCTCATATCATTTAGAATATACCCACACGTGAATCATAATACACTTCTTCACATCCTGGGGAAAAATGAAACATAAAAAATGGGTGTTCTCAGATACTCAATAAGGAAAAACAATATAGCGAATGTTATCATAAACAAGAAACAAATATATTGAAAGTTATAAAACTAAAACAAAATTCTTTTAAACATAATATTCAACATAACATGGAAAGAATAAATAAAATAATAACATAATAACATTTAAATGGATATTCTACTTATCCAATAATCACATGTAATATCAATATCTAATATCATAATGGGGGGATACATATTTTGGGACATCTTAAACGTTTTTTCAAAGCTTCAGTCAAGAGACCATAGATAATTGGTTATGAAATTAGCCAAAAAAAACTAATTTTCTCATGAGACCTATTAATGCATCAATGGGCTATAACAGGCCCCAATCCTCAATTATAAAGTCCAATTAATTCCTCCTATGAAAGAGGTAAAACATAACAAACATAAAAATGAATATTAAATATAGAATACATAATGTAAATACGTGAACCATAAGCTATGAATGGTATCAAAACAGCACATACAAAGTCAAAAAAATCATAAACTCCTAAATTAAATATGGTAGATTGTCTCATAATTAATCAACTTCAATTATGCATAAAATCTAACAAATAATATTGATATATAAGAAAATAACCTAATAAAATATATAAATATCATTGAGAGAAATATCACTTTATTCTATGAAATTCATTTAAAATCCTTTGAAATAATAAAAGAAATCATTTATATAAAAAAAACTTGTAAGATTGTAAGGGAAGATTTAGAATGTTAAGGGGCCATAATGGATGAAAATTGCTGCTCATGCTATATAAGTTAAAAAAAACATTCTTTCCTTAATTTGACAAAAAAGTCATAGAGTACCTCATTTGGAAATTAACAGAATGATTCCTTTCAAAACATTTTATATAAAAAGTAAAACACGGGTAAAAATGAATTTAATCAAATGGTGACAATATTTTAAAATATATTTTGGAAACAAGGACATGGATTATAATTATGTATCAGTAGATATCTATGTATAAACAACCTCAGATAATAATGAGATTGTGAAATTAACCCTTACCTTGTAATTTCCATAATTCGAGGGTGTGTTAAAATCTTATATAAAGGTTAAATCATTATATTAAATTATACCAAGACCATATCCATATTTATGATATCATATATGATCCTATTATATAATTTTATTCATAATATTTCTGTATTACCATTTTTTCTGGTGTTAACTTTTTCATTTCCCCATTTCTATTTTGTCATATAATTCATGGTTTTTATATATATGATGTATTTTATTCATATCAAGAATTATATTATGTTCATAATTATTATATTAACTAATTTTATAGATTTTATAATCATTTCTGAATGGTTAACATGGAGAATGAATCTCATAACGTCTTGGAGATGGTAGGTCATACATACACACGAGTGACAGTATCATACCCTTGATGGTTAAATGATAAGGAATTGAATGGTATATTAATTATAAATAATAATTATCATTCTATATTGAATATTTATATCCATTATAATCATTATTATACCCATCCAAATTAATTAGTGTTGAATAACAAATTACACAACGATGTAGAGACGACAAACTGTATGTACCAACACCTGGTGATGTTGTTATACATAGGATGCATAAAAATAAGAACATGGGTGTACCATAATCATAATAAAAACTCATAATATTTATTATAATAGATTTATTAATTTATTAAGGGATAAAAATAAGAATTTAAAGTAGAAGAAGAAAATATCATTGAATGAGTTGATAAAATGATTACCTCTTCTTCAAGTATCTCCTTTTGATTTTCACAGATGGAATCTATTTTTTGGCTTTATGATCAATGAATGGAATACAGAATGGATTTAGTAAAGTTAGGAGAAGAAATGGGAAGGGTTTTGTGGAACTAAATATTTTTAGATGTGCAAATAAAAGATAAGTAAGGGTTCCCTTTTATAAGAGAGGGTTGGGGAACTTTTGGAAACTATTGAAATATTAATTTATTATAAATTTATTTTCAGTTCAAATAGAATAAGATTGAGTTATATCCAGTATAAGATGAATATGGATTTCAATCCAGTCATCTAGTGATTTTTAGACAATTTTAGTTCACAAAATTAACCTTATCCTTTGGATGTAACCCTTAGATAAACAGTTTAACTGTTACCATGTTTACTTGTATTTTTCATAATATAGGGTTAATATAGTTACTATAAAATTAAAACCTAACCACAATTATATCATTTATTATATATTTAACATTATCCTTGTTATTTTTCTAAGACTTATGTTTCCATTAATTTTATAAAATTTAATAAAATATTATTTATTTTAAAGTATCATTTGTGTGAATTTTGAGGCTATTCAATATTTTTATTTTTTCAAAATATAAAAACAACCTAATAACATCTAATAAATACTTCCAATATGTAACTAATATGCATATTTTATCCTTTAATATTCATTTTTCACCACCCGCCTTCACCAAGATGAGGTAAGGGACAACAAATCGCCCGACCTTTCCTTCATTAAGTTGAAGGAGAGATAACGACCCCCAAGACCCACCTTCAATAGTACCCAAAGAGTTGACTAGCACCAAGGGTATATAATCACACAAAAGATGGAAGGCATTACCCTTTTTCTGAATTAGGATCAGAAGATAAGATAGTAAATCCCAACAACACCAAAACTAGAGGTAAAATTAAAGCCAAAGAAAACCATACCCATATGCATGTTACAAAAGTAAATACCACAAAGTACAAGGATACCACAAGGTAAAGTACCAAATAAAGGAAAAAAGCAACTGAAAATGTCCCAACGTCTGACCTAGTACAGCCTTGCACGATCCATGAAGTCCTCTTGGAAACCTGAATGAAGTTTTATATACACAGGGTGACCATACAAGTATATTCAGTAGAGAAAACCAAAGACTCTCGTGCACAAGTGGGGAGGAATTCTAATGCCCTTTGAGAAAAGAAATAACCAAGAACCTAGAGAAGAAAACTATCCATCCAAGCCTCACCAAGTCACACTGCCCAAATAATTCAAGTCATGTAATGTATAGTAGTAGGACATCGATATTTGGGTACCCCGCGCCACTTTCCCACTTTCCATTGAAGACATCCTACACATTGAACCAATCCCGCCATTCTCAACGTATTCCCACTACCACACCCTTCCCGAAAACACCTGGGCCAAAACCACCATCCCATCCGCAAAAACCTAGGTCAAAACCACCATGCGTAACCATTCCCGCAACACCTGAGCCAGAACAACTGCTGCCCAACCTGAAGACACCTGGGCCTCATCCCGATGGCTCTTGGGAAACAACCTGCCCGCACACACCTGGGCCAACCACCATAAATACCATGGCCGAATAATATTGGTCTATAATGGACCTCGTTCCATCACATCCTGCCCGAAGAGTCTTGGGATATTCGGGAAAGGGAGCAGAAAGGAGCTAATAACCAGCCACTCATAAGAGTGTTGAGAAAAACACCATCCCCTATGAAATGGGGGTGTTTGGCACAAAGTTCTCAACTTGGGTGGGGAAAAAATAAGAAACATAAAAACTAAAAATATGTACATATATAGGTAATAAGAACTCATCCAAACCTAGGGTTTCTAAATCAAACCTAAGCACAAACACCCTAATTACTATTCATCCATAAAAGAAAGGCATAACACTCACGACCAAGTCATAACTCACTCCCCAGAACAATTCCCCATTCAACCCATTCTTGTTTTCATGTTCAAGTGATCCAATTTAAATAAATTATACACTAATGGGAAATCTAATAGGCACAACCACAAGCCAGAGAAATAGAAACACCTAAACAGCAATTTAAGAATTCACACCCAGTTCTCATGTGAAGTCACAACAACAAAGGGATCAGTGAGATCCATAAAAGTTCTGGAATGAAACCAAGCCTTGAGATACATCCCCACACGGCTTCAGATTTACAACCAAAAACCGAGCCACAATAGAGGATCCAATCCACATCCACATCACCCCATAAGCATCAAGCATAACAACACACCTCCTACCGAAACAGAGTTGGTAAATTTCTAGGTTCAAGGACATCATTTATTAGGTTATTCTTTCTGCTGGTTAACCAGGGTAACCACATAAGGATTGATGTTCACTAGTATTCATTTAAATAATCGATTTTAGGTGATTAACTAATTTCCATGTTACAGTCATTTAATCATCATATAAGACAAGGGATCATTAGTGCGCAAGGAAAGACCACCAACGACCATGATTTTCAGTGAGCATAAGCCCATAAAGTTAATAACATTTTTCAATTATAAAAGACTATTACAGAATTGTCAAATGAACCCCATCATTCTTTAATAGTCTATTTATTATCTTTGTTAAGGTTTGGTTTCATCCATTCCCATAGAAATAGTAGAGTACCCACCCCGCATGATACATTGTAAAGAGAGACGAAAGAAAAATCCCTACTTGGTTGATCAAGGATCGAAGTTCTTCTCCACGCACCAAGAACTGGGGATGCACGACATGTAGGGGAGGAGCGTCTGGGACTCCAAGGATGAGCCGAAAGGCTCCGGCATAGGCGCAACACTTTCCTTGGGAAGGGGAACTCCAAATGTAGAAAAAAGAAAAAGATACTAGACAAGAGAAGAATAAGAAGGAATTCCCATGTGATATAAGGATGAGATCCCATTGTTATGGGATATGGAAATTTGAATGGCTTTAAAGTGGGATCGTGGTTTCACTACATTGTTGGGGGGTTACACATGACTAAATTAATTGTTATTTAATAACTCTCATCTGGAAAAGGTTGTAACAACTATGACTTTAATGGAATTTATATAAATAGAGGGGAATGTTACACAGACACACAGCTCGGTCTGTTGATGGTCGCCGCACTCTTAAGAATTTTAATCATTGATTATGGGGATAAAAACATCCTTGAACCACTTCCAAAAGGATAAAAAGGCATAAAAGTGGCATTACAGGAAAAAATGTATAAGAAAAACTCAAAAGGCTGTGTGACACTGATCGATCACACTGATCGATGACATACCAATCGTGTCACATCGACCGGTGACACAATGATCGGTTGTACTGATTAGGGACACACCGATCAGTCGCACCTATTGGTCGCACCAATCAGTTGCACCGATCGGTCCCACCGATTGACGACACACCGATCGGTTGCACCAATCGGTCACAACGATCAGTCACAACGATCAGGTCACACCGATCGGTGACACACTGATCGGTCACACCGATCTTGTCAAGCCGATCGGTCAAACCAATAATGTCACGCACCAAAATGAAATCCTTTTACCGAGAATCCATCCTTAGGATTTGTAATTTGGAAAAGGGATAGACCATGAGGGTCTTGACCATTACATTTGATACCTCTCAAACTATTCTCGTCCTCAAGAATCAAAACTAGACCCGAAGAAAAGTGGGGGGTCCGAACAACCACCTCGAAAGATACCTATTAGGAGTGAACCTCATTGACATATAGGAACACCTCCCCCTTAAGAAACCACACAACATTCAAGGGTCAAACAATCCAGTCATATGGGTTAGGGAGTTTCTTCATCCATGTCAAGATACTATCCGCTTTTGGTGGCACTGACTCTCCCGCACGAGTTTAATCGCATCCACCATAATCCGTCTTGATTAGGGATCGGGTCCTCCCCTCCCCAGAGTCATGAATTTTCACATGAATCTATAGATTAAGGAAAACTATAAATTCCATAGTTAACAAGGTAAATTGTTCCATGAAAAACAAGTACAAAAAAATAGAACAAAGCTCAAAACAGCTCTGAGTATTGGGCGGGAATCTGTGCCTCCCATTACTAGGTACTTTCTTCGAGCCCACCATGTATCCACAACACAAAAACTAAAGAATCGTCCATCCATAGAGAACTGTCTCCTCACGATCCACAATTATCACATGCATTTCCACAAACAACACGTCGGCCTTGATGTCCAGCTTTCCCTAGTTGAGGATGTGTGAATCGTCGTGTAGATATTGTCGGAGTTGTGACACATGGAAGACGTCGTGTATTCTCAGTTGTGGCGGTGGTAGTGATAGCTAATATGCCACTTCTACGACCCACCGAAACACTTCTAAGTGTCCGATGAACCTTGGATAAAGCTTACTCCCCCTGCTGAACCTCCGTTGTCCACACCGAGGGGAGACCTTCAAGAATACGTGGTCCCCAGCCTCGAACTCCAAGGGGATCCTCCTATTATCAGCATATGACTTATGTCGGTCCTGAGCCTCCTTCATCCTCCCCCATATTAGTTGTACCTTCTTTGTCGAGCTCTGAACCACTTTCGGGCCAAGAACACTTGTTTCCCCAACCTCGGTCCCGCACACGGCTGAGTGACACGGCCTTTCGTACAAGGCTTCTAATGGAGCCATGCCAATGGTAGAGTGATAGCTATTATTGTATGAAAACTCTAATAGAGGCAAGTGTCACACCCACAATCCCCCAATGTCCAAGATATATACCCATATAATATCCTCCATTGTCTGGATGGTGCGCTCTGTCTGTCCATATGTCTGGGGGTGGAAAGCAGTGCTAAGACGTAGATGGGTGCCAAAAGCATGCTGCAATCCTCTCCAAACTCGTGAGGTAAACCGTGCATCGCTATCTGATACTATGGACCTCGGAACTCCATGTAACCGCACCACCTCATCCACGTACCTTCACGCTAAGGCATCCACTGAACCCGACTCCTTGATCGCCAGAAAGTGAGCGGAATTTGCCAACTGGTCCACCACTACCAAGATAGCATCACATCCTCCTTGAACCTTGGGTAGTCCTGTGATGAAAGGCATCAAGATTTTGTCCCACTTCCATTTGGGGATATCTCTAGGTTGTAACATACCTCCTGGAATAGGGTGTTCAACCTTCACCTACTAACAAACTAGGCACTTGGCCACAAACTCTGCCACCACCCACTTTACCCCGGGCCACCAAAACTGACTCCTCAGACCCTGGTACATCTTGGAAACTCCCGGGTGCACTGCTAGGGGTGAGTTGTGGAACTCAACAAGAACTCTATCATGCATCGCCTCTGGGACAAACATCTTCCCTTGGAAAAGCATCTGATTCTGACCATCCTCCATCCATCCTTCCAGAGCTTTTCCATGGTTAGTTCGATCGTGCATCACTTCACTCTCTAAGTATCCCCACTGAGACTCCTCCACCTGCCGTAGGAGAGACGATTGCACTTTCATATGAAATTGAAAACCTCTACCACCATCCTCCCTTACCTCTAGGTGCAGGGAAACCAACTCCTCCATCCCCTTCCAAGCATCTGTTGACTCTCGAACCGTATCCTTCTGCGATTTCATGCTCAAGAAATTGGCCACCACATTCCCTTTTCTTGAGGTGTAGGAAATCTCGAAGTTGTAATCCTGAAGTAACTCCATCCACCTTCACTACCGTAAGTTAAGGTCCCGCTGGGAGAAGATATACTACATGATTTTGTGATCCGTGAAAACCATGAAGTTATCCCCGATGAGGTAATGCCGCCACATCTTTAGTTAGAAAATGACCGCCGCAAGCTCCCAATTGTGGATGGCATTATTTTTCTCATTGGGATGTAATTTTCTAGACCCCTAAGTTATCACCCCTTGTTCTTGCATCAGTACACACCCGAGGACTTGTCCTTAAGAATCACAGAACACCTCATACGCCACCCCTTCTTCGGGATACCTCAGCACTGGGGAACTTACCAACATATCCTTCTGATAGGTGAAGGCTGCCTCACACCGCCCATTCCTCACGAAAGACCAGTCCTTCTTGGTCAAAGCTGTTAAATGTGATGAAACTCGAGATAATTTGGGCACGAACCTCCGATAGTATCCTGCCAGTCCAAATAAACTACGATCCTCTACCACGTCCTTGGGTGCTGCCCAAGAAACAACTACCTCGACCTTCGATGAATCCACCGCTATTCCCTGCTCGGACACCACGTGCCCATGGAAGTGTACTTCTCGCGTCCAGAACTTTTACATGGACAACGTCCCATAGATTTGGTGTTGTCGGAGGACCTCCAAAACCGTTCTCAGGTTCTCAGTGTGATCCTCCTCTGATATTGAGTAGATTAGGATGTCTTCAATAAACAGGACTATGAACCGATCCAGGTATTCCTGGAAGACGGAGTTCACGATCCCTATGAAGACAGCTGGAGTGTTTGTGATGCCGAAGGGCCTGACCACAAATTCAATGTGCCCATATCTACACCTAAAGGTAGTCTTCAAGATGTCACCCTCTTTCACCATCAGCTGGTGATATCCCGGCCGTAGATCAATCTTGGAGAACCCCCATGCCATTTTTAACTGGTCAAAAAGGTCGTCTATCCTCGGAAGAGGGTAACGATTCTTGACCGTTATTTGATTCAGTCTCTGATAGTCTATGCACAACTTGAGACCACCATCTGCCTTCTATGAAAATAAAACTGGAGTACTACATGGTGACACACTTGTTCGAACAAAACCCTTCTTCATCAGATCGTCAATCTGAATCCACAACTCCCGCAACTCAGAAGGTGACATTCGGTAGAGAGCCATCAAAATCAGACAGGCACCAGGTTGCATGTCTATCTAGAACTCATCATTACATCGAAGGGGTAGATTAGCCACCTCCTTAGGGAAGACATCCATAAACTCACTGACGGTCCCTAGGACTTCCACCATTTCTGAATCCACTGACTCCACTGATAGTGCAGCTAACAAGGAAAAGAGGGGCTCCTCTCACCTGATGCTTTTCTGGACACCCCCTCACCGATGAAGGTTACATGTTGGCTGCCCAAATCTGAAAACAAGACCCTTCCTCGGAAGCATTCAATGATGTAAAATACAGAGAATAACCATTCAATGCCTAGGATGACATCGTATGGATGTATCTACAATAGTAGAAGATCCCTGATAGACTGATGTGGTCCTATCATCAGTTTACACCCTCGGAAAACATAAAACAAGCTGGTCTAACCTCTGACTGGTGTGCTCAGCTATTTGGGAACTGGAAGTCTCTCAGTGTCTAAACATAGAGCACTGGCCATATCGAATGCAACCAAAGAGTGTGATGCTCCTCTATCAAACAAGGCATAGGTAAGAGTACTAAACAAGCTGATCATACCTCGAACAACTTCTGGCCCTGCTGGAACTGCTACCTCTACGATATGCAACTGTGCACACCCAACTCCTCTACCTCTCGGTTGCCGAACACCTCCCAGACTACTCCCTAGTCGAGGTCCTTGAGGAGCGCCCTGAGGCCGGCCTCCTCATGAAACAATGGCCCTCAGAGGAGCGGGAGCATGCTGCCCCTGCTGCTTCGGCTGAAAGGACCTAGCTCAAAACTTCTACTGATGAGGTGGGAATGAAACATGCCCACCCCCATTGTACTATACTCTGTCCGGGCGCTGATTCCGAAGGTGCCCATGGACTCCACAAATGAAGAATCTTGGCCCTGGGCCTGAAAGGAAAGGATGAGGGACGGGAATTCAGAACTAGAACTGGTAAGGCCTGCTTCCTGCTGGTCGAAACATAGAGGGCCCTGATGCTGGAGGTCTGCTGTTGAAGTCCTTCCCTTTTGATGAGCCCAACTGTATTCCCTCTCGTGATACACCTCCCGGCGTGTGAATCCTTTCCAACACATCATCCTTCTTCTGGACCTACATGTACGTCGATAGGGTGAAGGGAGTAACAACGTACTAGAGAGAAGGCCGAAGTGCCTCCTCAAAATGTCTCACCCAAGACTCCACATCTGGAAAGAGGTTGGGAGAAAAGTAAAAGAGATCCTTGAATATTATTCCCAGAACTCTCACTAACATACTCCTCTACTGGAAGGATAGAAGTTCCTGCCTCTTCTCATTCTTCATCATAGAAAAGAGGAATTCCACCCGGAACTCCTTCTCGAAATCAGTCAATGTCACCTCAGCCTCCCTCTTCTCCCCAAGATAAAGTGTCCACCACTAACGCGCTGCTCCATGAATCTTGATTATATCTAGGGGAACCAAGTACTTCTTCAGAGCTCGGATCAAGATGAAAGCTATCACTAGCTCCTCTAGAGAGCTCTCGGTGTCCACGTTAGAGATTTTACCCTCATACTTCCAGAGGGTCTTCCATTGAAAGGAATGAAGCGTCCTCTACCACTGATCATCCTACTCCTCTCAGTCAGTCCTCTACCAATTGGCCAAGTCATCCTCTTGGGCCTTGATCGACCGCACTACTCATGGTCATCTCCCAGGTGCCATAGCTGTAAGGTAAATAAGTAATGCCTAAACCCAATTTGTGTAGAATATTTTTCTTGAGTTTTCTTAGAATTCTTATTCATTTTAAATCCCCAAATACCCATGAAACACAAAAACACAAGTCATTATGATGCATGTTCCTTCCCTAGGGTCTCTACCCTACAATTAGTGTAGCCTTACATGGTCGTTCGGTAGGCCCAGATTCCTTGCATCGGATCATAGGGGGCCTTAAAATCCCATGTCCCAGCTAGTCTTTCCTGGCCTATTTCACACACCAAGATCACCCAAAGATGTTGCCCTACCAACCCATGCAACCCTCACTATGCCTAACCCTAGACACCATCCTATCTCTGAACCTTCCTGTATTACCATTCTGTCACGACCCACCTTCACCATGATGAGGGAAGGGATAGTAGATCGCAAGACCCTTCCTTCTTCAAGTTGAAGGAGAGATAATGACCTCCGATACCCGCCTTCAATTGGCCCTGGAGTGGCGAATAGCACCAAGGGTATAGAATCACACACAAGATGGAAGGCATTACCCTTTTTCTTTATTAGGATTGGGAGATAAGATAGTAAATCCCAAAAACACAAAAACTAGAGATAAAAGTAAAGCCAAAGAAAACCATACCCATATGCATGTTACAAAAGAAAATTCCACAAGTACAAGAATACAACAAGGTAATGTCCCAAAGAAAGGAAAAAAGCAACTGCAACTGTCCCAACATCCAAGCTAGTTCGGCACTGCATAATCCCTAGAGTCTTCTTGGAAATCGGAAAGCAGTTTTATATACATTGGGTAATAATACAACTATACTTAGTAGGAAAAACCAAAGACTCTCATGCACAAGTGGGAAGGCATTCTAATGCAATTTGAGAAATGATATAACCAAGCACCTAGTAAGGAAAACTATCCACCCAAGCCTCACCAAAGAACACACCCCAAATAAAACAAATAAAATAATGTATAGTAATAGCACATAGATATTTGGGTACCCCGCACCACTTTCCCACTAGTCAATGAAGACATCCAACGCATCGAACCCATCCCACCATTCTCACTGCATTCCGACTGCTACACCCCGCCCACACACACATGGGCCACAACCACACATTCAGCCCACAAAAACCTAGGCCATAACCACTATCTTGCCCGAAAACACCTGGGCCACAACCACCATCCCACCTGCAAAAACATGGGCCACAACAACCATGCGTAACCATGCCCGCAACACCTGGTCCAGAACAACTACTGCCATGCCTGAAGACACATGAGCCTCATCCCGAAGACTCTTGGGAAACACCATGCCCGCACAAACCTGGTCCAACCACCATAACTACCCTGCCCAAAGAATCTTGGGCTATAATGGACCTCAAGCCATCACATCCTGCCCGAAGAGTCTTATTTTATTTGGGAAAGGGAGCAGAAAAGAGCTAATAACCAGCCACTCATAGAAGTGTTGGGAAAAATACCCTACCCCATGAAATGGGGGTGTTCATCACTAAGTTCTCAACTTGGGTGGGGTGCGAATAAGGAACATAAAAACTAAAAATATATACATATATAGGTAACAAGCAGTCATCCCAACCTCGGGTTTCCAAATCCAACCTAAGCACAGACACCCTCATTACTATTCATTCATAAAAGAAAGGCACATTACTCACAACCAAGTCACAACTCACTCCCCAGAACAATTCCTCATTCAACCCATTCTTGTTTTCATGTTCATGTGATCCCATTTAAGTAAATTCTGCACTACTGGGAAATATAACAGGCACAACCACAATCCAGAGAAATAGAAACACCTAAACAGTAATTTAAGCTTCCACACCCGATTCCCTGGTGAAGTCACAATAACAAAGGGATCAGTGAGATCCCTCAAAGTACTGGAACCAAACCGAGGCTTGAGATACAACCCCACAAAGATTCAGATTCACAACCAACAACCGTTCCACAACATAGGATCCCATCCCCATCCAAATAACCCCATAAGCATCAAGAATAACAACACACCTCCTGCCAAAATAGAGTAGAGAAACTTCCAGGTTCAAGAACATCATTCATTATGTTCCTATTCTTGTTGGTTAACCGGGGTAACAGCACAAGGATTGATGTTTATTGGTATCCATTTAACCAACCATGTTTAAGTGATTAACCAATTTCCATGTTATAGTAATTTAATCATCATAAAAGACAAGGTTAAGTTAGTGTGGAAGGAAAGACCACCAAAATCCATGATTTTCAGTGAGCGTAAGCCCATACAGTTCACAACATATAGAAATTATAAAAGAGTATAGAAAAATTGTCAAATGAACCCATCATGATTTAACCGTCTGTTTATTATCTTCGTTAAGGTTTGTTTTCATCCATTCCCATAGAAACATTAGAATACCCACCTCACATGATACACAGAAAGGAGATTAGAAGGAAAATACCTACTTGGTTGATCAAGGATCGAAGTTATTCTTAACGCGCTAAGAACTGTGGATTCACGACTTGCAGGGGAGGAGTGTTTGGGACTCCAAGGACGAGCAGAAAGGCTCCGTCACAGGAGAACCACTTTCCTCGAGAAGGGGAACTTCAAATGAACATGGAAAAAAGGAGAATATCCAATATAAGAAGAAGAAGAAGGAATTCTTGTGTGGTATAAGGATGAGATCCCGTTGTTACGGGATATAGAAATTTGAACGCCTCTAAAGTCAGATCGTGGATTCACCACGTAGTTGGGTGGTTACACACGGCTGAATTAATTTTTATTTAATAACTCTCATCGCAAAAAGGTGGTAATAGTTGTGACTTTAAAGGATTTTATATAAACAGAGGGGAACGTTACAGGGACACATAGCTGGGTCCGTTGAGGGTCTCCCCACTCTTAAGAATTTTAAGCATTGATTATGTGGAAAATTCCAGCCATGAACCACTTCCAAAATGTTAAAAATGTTACACCCCAAGATTCCACGGTACGTTTCCCTTTGAATAATGCAATGACGTGCATTGTACGTAACTTTGAGATTCTAACACACCACAACCAATCAAACTAGCCGTTATGAATAGTAAAACCTAATTATTGAAATTTTATAAATTCTATCTCTCAAAATGAACTTCATTTTTGGATTTGGAATATCTAAATTAGCCTAGGGTGAAATTTTGGTATGTTTCGGATAACTTTCATATTTTGATGAATAGTGAAAATTACTAAATATTAATTAAAAACAACTTTATTAATCGAAATAATTAATATTGATAAATTATGAATTTGAGTGGTTTTAAAGTATATTTAGAATATATTTTTACCATTTAATTAAATTTTTGTCATTGGACATAATTTCACAATTAAATCAGACATAAACAAGTGCCAATCTTATGATAGTTATTATCTCTTAAAAATACGCTTTTTGTTTTGACAGCGGGAATTAATTTTAAGTTAATTTCTGCCACTTAGGTGTTTGTAATTTGGAAAAATGGATTCTATATTTGTAATCTTGATGTTCAAATTGTGTAAATATGTAAATTTTATTTTTATACATTTTGAATAATTACATCGGTAAATATTTTATTTACCGTGGTTAAAGGGTAAATCTGGTAAATAAGGGTTAAAAAATAATATTATAATAATAAAAAATTACCCTAAAACGTGCTATAACCTTATTGGTAGACACATGTCTGACCATGAGAATATTTGGGTCGATTTTGGGTCCCCATGGTGCCACTTTTAAGTGATAGGGACACATTATTTTAATTAAGTTAAAATGAATACAAAAATGACACAAGCATATATCTTTTAGAAAAACAATGTTTAAATAGGGTTATGTATGTTGGATTTTCGACTATAAATTTTCATTCGAAAGCTAAAAAGAATTCATACATACTGGTATTTTATTTATAATTTTTAAAAATTTAATAAATTAATTTATTTATGACACAATAGTGATTCAGCAATTACCATAATAGTGAAAATTTAAAATGATTGATATTGTAGATACCCAAATAAAAATAATTTTAGACATTTAATGAATTAAAATAATTTTATAGGTTAATAAGACATGTTAGAAATGAGGTAATTAACTTTTTTTCGAAGTAATAATTCTTTTATGATTTTTTAAAAAATCAATTATTGGATAGTGTCAGAATTGACATAAAAGAGTATTTAAAACAAATATTATATTATTAATTGAAATTAAATTCCTAAAAATCTAAGGTTCGGCCAAGATAATTATATCATGATAGTTGTATCATTAATTTACCACTTGGGGGTCTTTTGTATT
This sequence comes from Viscum album, assembly GCA_963277665.1. Classification (NCBI taxonomy): domain Eukaryota; kingdom Viridiplantae; phylum Streptophyta; class Magnoliopsida; order Santalales; family Viscaceae; genus Viscum; species Viscum album. The sequence continues at coordinate 500,361,605 of OY728132.1, forward strand.
TATATATTACTTTTATTAACCATATAAAATAAAAATACAAAGAGACGTTGTAAAAGTGAAACTAATTAACTAAGAGTTAATACTTAATGATAAGGTTATTATAGTCAACCAAACCTGTCCAAATTCTAGTTTTTGAGTGGTTTTCGACCCATCCCCACCTTAACATTTAAATAATATACTTTGGAGCCATTAGAAACCGAATATGAATTTATTATAAAATAATATTTCTATCTTTTCCAAAGGTGGCCCTCACCCCTCTTATAAAAGGGCACTCCCCCTTCTCATTAATTCACATATTAAAAGCCTTTTGGCTCGGCCAAACTCTACCCAAATAATCTCTAAACCTCCCTCACTTAATCCTATAGGACTTACTTTAGTCAGAAATCAATCCTAGGATCCCTTTTGATCAAATCAAAAGGAAGAACCCGAAGAAGAGGTAATGATTTCACCACACTTTTCCAAGTTCCTTTCTTCTTCAACTTCTTCCTTATTTGTTATTACCATTCTAAAATAATAATTCCAGTATCTTATATATAATGTGATGTTATTATAAATATGGTACAACCATATTTAGTATTCTATCCATCCTTTGAATAACATGTCACCATAGGTGCGTACATACGGCTTACCGTCTCCACGTCGTGGTGTAATTGTCATTCAATAAATTATTATTTGGATGGGTATAATAATGATGTGTAATTCATGTAAATAATAAATATAACATGATAATTATTCTTTCTATATGGTATACCATCCAATTATATATTATTTTTACATCAAAAGAATGATATTTTCGCTCGTGCGTACGTACGGACTACCGTCTCCACGAACATGATGAGATTCATTCTCCATCGTATCCATTCAAGTATAATCATCATTTTATTATTTAAAAATAATTTTTAAGGACTTGATATCATTCTAGATATGAATAAGACACAAACTATCCATGAAAAACATGGCTTATGTAACAAAATATATAAAAGAAAACGAGTAAGTTAACACCCGAAACAATGATAATACTAAGATATTATTAACAAATCAATGTTAAAAGATCATATATGATATCATATTAATGTAAATGATTCATTTATAATTCAATAAAAATTATTTCACCATTATACAGGAGGTTAACCTTCCGTAGACCAAGGAAAAAGTACAAAGTAAGGGGTTTCTTATCTCACTCTTAATTTCATGAGAATTCCATTATTCACCACTTATTTATTGCATGTGGTGTATGTGTACATCCCACGACTGTATTCATTGTGTAATATACATTAATTTTTGTGTATTTACATCATCATTGTATGATCCTTATTTCATGGGTGTATGTTTCATATGTTATCTAATCGATAAGGGAATTTGAAATTTCAATTTCCATTTATTCAACTTTACGCAAATTTCATTGATTATTTTACTCTGAGATTATGTGTGGAATCACTATTTATTTTCTTATGGCATAATTTCCAATCCCCATTTATGTGGATATACTTTTTATACACATAATCACTCTGATAATTTCTCAAGTCATCGATATGAATTTGATAAGAGTAATTTTAACTCATTCTCCATTTGTTGAGTTAAACATCCAATTCATTGGTGTTGTTTTTACAAGATTATGTGTGAATGTCCATTGATTGTTTTACACTGAATATAAAATCATATTTAGTGTATTTATATTTGTCACACATAACTATGTCTTTGATTTATCCTTAACCTAAGGATACATCCTTTATGAGAGATTTCATCTCAATTTACATTCCATTGAGACTTCTTTGTTGTTATACACCAAATAACTTTTATGTGGTGTATATAATGTACTTTGACATAGTATATCATGAATCCCTTTATTATCATGATATTACAATGTTTTTATTACCTCAATTATTTTTATTCATGTGTCTCTCTATTGGTTAGAAACTCTAACTAAAATACAATTTTTAAATGTTTTAAAGACTTATTCTTCTAAATATTGCTCATTAATGTCCATGTTTTAAAAAATGGTTTTAAGGATTTATTTATATGGAAATTAATGTTTTAAAATTAAAACTCCTTTTAAAAGTTTCAAAGTGGTATGGGATACCTTGATTCAAAAATCTATTTTTAAATGGCTTTTTGAAAAATAGTGTGCCTTTTAAATGATTTCAAGAAAAAGGGGATATTTCTCTCAAATAGTTCTGATGATTATTTTCATCTATGTCAATATCTTTCATTATTCTCTATTGAGGTTAATATTATACAATATAATCTTCCATATTGTATCGAATGAGTTATGTTTGATTGTGGATGTGCTATTTTTATACCATTCATGGTTTGTGGATAAAGTATTGACTTTTCACATGCTAGTTTTAATACGAATGTTTATGTTATGTGTAAAACTTTTCATATGACGAATGAATTGGACTTAGTAAGTGAGGGGTGGAGCCCGCTATAGCTCCTCGATGCATCGGTAGGTCTCATGAGACAAACTAGTGTCTTGGCATAAGGCTTTGGACAAATCTTATTTGTAGTCTTGGCACAAGGCCTTGGCTATGTGGTTATAATAGTCTGGAATTATGAATTCCATCACTATGAAAGTGGTTATTGATATTGCATGTGATTATTCGATTAGTAGAATATCCATGTGAATAATTAAATGGAATTATTTCATTTTATTTTTTCCATACTATGTTGAAGTTCATGTTTAAAAGGCTTTTGTTTTAGTTATACATTTCCATGAATGTTTATTCTTATTTATGAAAGTTTCTGCTATATTTTTATCCTTACTGGGCATTTGATCTCACCCCTTTTCTATGTTTTATTTTTCCCAGGACGTGAAGAAGAAATTTATGAATGACCTGCAGGGATAGTATAAGGGGATAAGAGTGTGGATTATGGAGACTATATTGATGTAGTTTTCATTTTATGATGTAATGTAAAACTTTATGAATATATCTAGTGTTTCCAAGGCTACTAAACTAATCAGTCTTTCGAGATTTGATCTTTCTTGTGATCATTCCAATGTTATGTAATAATGCACTGACTCTGGGTTACTGGGGTCGGGGCATTACAGTTTTTATCAGAGGAAGTTGAGTACAAACCTTGGAAGCTAGATTATATAAACTTTGATTAGATCACGTAGACCTAAGATGAACTTTGAGGATTAGTATATAAGAACTTCCTAAAATTTTTGTATTGTAGAGATTTTGTGAGTTTTCCGAGAAATACATCCCTGTCTGGATACGAGCTGGTAGAGGCGGCTCTGGAACAGATGTACCTAGGGGTAAAACCCGAAAACACCGCATTGAGCTAGACTCGAACGGGAACGGGTGCATGACAATAGGCCTTGTTGCACTCTTGGTTACGACACACCCGAGGGATATGCATAGGATAATTTACATTTTCTTTACAAACCGATTTGAAGTATTATATATAAGATGAGAGTAAATGACCTTGGTTAATCCTAATGTGTTTAAAATTGAGAATATGGTGATATGTTAGTCTCTAAATGATTTTATGATTACTGTTACTCACACAATGATTTCTGGTTATAGTCACTGACTGGATACCAAGGAAGTCATAGTGACTTTGATAATGATGTACAAGGTGGGAATGGTGGTGGCAATGAGAAAAAAATGGAATGTTGATAGGCGTAAAAGATATCATCATTATGCCAAATCAATTTTCCAAAAATATGATCAACAATATATATATTAACCAATTCCTGGACTCAACAAAGAAGAGAAAGGTGATGAATGATAGGAGCTCCAGTAGTGGAGACCATGGAGAAAGAAATCCTCAATTTCCATCATGCAGGAAATGTGGAAGGAGACACCAAGGAAAGTGTCTCAGTGGGACAAAGAAATGCTTTACGTGCGGGAAGGAAGGACATAAAGTGAAGAATTGCTGAAGAAAAATGAAGAGTACTATGGAAGAAGATAAAAATGGTCCCAAGAATCCAGTTACAGTCATTTTCCATAAATGTAGGGGACTTGGCCATTATCCGAGTGAATTCCCTATTCTATTGGATATTTTCATGGTCAAATAAGATGCTATGTGGAAATAAATGGTTGGAGAAATGTTTAAAAAGTATTAGTGCTCCTTGTTGATGGGTTTACTTTGGAATAATTTTCTCTTGTATTTTTAAACCTACAGTTTTCCATGTGAGAATGATATTTGAGGAAGAATTATCTTTTCTCTTGTGGATATAGTTATAAATAACCATTTTGTTTTATATGATCGTTGGGTTTGAGGCAATTATGGGTTATTATAATTTGTGATGAAAATGCAAGGTATGCGATAAGATTTGTGGTTAAATTATGTTATGGTTATTTTGAGGAATTTATCTCATTTTGGTAATGTTATAAAATATAGTTTTTGAAAAAGGATAACACGCAGACTGTGTGACAACCCATCGCGTTGGAAAAAGCAATGGGAATCGAACCCACAACCCAAGTGTAATTGGGATTTATCGCCTACCACTAGACTACGTGAAGTCCCTGGTTAGTGTGACTATTATTTTTAGTTAAATGATTTTATTGATCAATAATAATTTGATTTGGGATCTTGTGTCTTATCTAATGAAGACCCTTAGTATAGGAAAATCATTTGGTGATTAAGTGATAAATGTTATTTTGGAAGTTGTTTACTTTCTTGTGAACACTATATTCCCAAGGAAAATAGAATATTATGAGATTTCATTTGAGTATTAATGGTGTATTTTTATCTATGTTTTTATTGTGGATTTATAGTGATTGGGTTATTTATGGAAATGATTAGGTTTATTACTTTTATGTATGTGACTTTAATAGTAATTAATGTCATTTGGAGATACAATTTAACATGGAATACTAAATTCTTATAAGTTTTGGGTTTAAATATTAGTTTGAATTATATTAAAGGATTTTAAGGACAATTTATTATTGAATGGTTTTTATTTAACATTGGGGAATTGATGGTTTAATTTTAGAAACTAGGATTAGTGTTTTTTCTCTAATGGAATATCCAATTGGGGGATCATAAGATATTATACTAACCATATTGGTTTTGACTAATCCTTAAAGACAAGGTAAATATATATTTTATCCTACGTGGATCATGTATTTCTATAAGTGTTTATTCTAGCTCTTCCATTGTGACCAAGTCTTCTTGAATACTAATTTTTCAAAAAAATGAGTTAGTGGTTAAAAGTTATTAAAGAATGAAACTCTACTTAAAAAGTATGTATATCTCTTTATGTTCTTAGTCAATATAATAAATGAATTCCTTTTCATTATGTAATGTAACTTAAAACAAAAAAATGTTGTCCGTTTACTTTTCCTACTGGCAGACTAAGGACGGTTTGTCCCAACACAAGTTTGTGATTTTCTTATTTTTAACTTTCTCCTGATCATGTTTTATATCCCTTTCAATCAGAACTGAACACTTAGTTTATCATCCATATCCATGTTTTCTTACATGGAATCCTAGTATGGATTATCTTGGGTGACCTTTATACCTCTCTTCCTTTCTTTTAAAGTGATAGTTTTATTAACTCTTTTTCCGATGTGGGACATTCCATTATATTATCAATCCCAATTTTAAAAAATTGTGAGGAAAAATTTTATTGAAGGAGGGGAGAATGTAACACCCCAAGATTCCACGGTACTGTTCCCTTTTAATAATGCAATGGTGGGAATTGTACGCAACTTTGAGATTCTAACACACCACAACCAATCAAATTACCCATTATGAATAGTAATACCTACTTTTTGAAATTTTATAAATTCTATCTCTCAAAATGGAATTCATTTTTGGATTCGGAATATCGAAATTATCCTAGGGTAAAATTTTGGTACTTTTCGAATAACTTTCATATTTTGATAAATAGTGAAAATTACTAAATTATAATTAAAAAAAACGTTTTTAATCGAAATAATTAATATTGATAAATTATGAATTTGAAGAGTTTTAAAGTATATTTAGAATATATTTTTACCATTTAAATCAATTTTTGTCATTGGACCCAATTTCACAATTAAACCGGACATAAACAAGTGTCAATCTTATGATAGTTAATATCTCTTATAAACACGTTTTTTGTTTTGACAGTGGGAATTAATTTTAAATTAATTTCTGACACTTCTGTGTTTGGAATTTGGAAAAATAGATTCCATATTTGGAATCAGGATGTTCAAATTGTGTAAATAAGTACCTTTTATTTTTAGACATTTTGAATAATTACTTCGGTAAATATTTTATTTACCATGGTTAAAGGGTAAATCCGGTAAATAAGGGTTAAAAAATAATATTATAATAATCAAAACTTACAATAAAACGTGTCCTAACCTTATTGGTTGATACATGTCTGACCATGGGCATATTTGGGTCGATTTTGGAACCTCATGGTGCCACTTGTAAGTGATAGGGACATTTTATTTTAATTAAGTTAAAATGAATACAAAAATGACACAAGCATATATCTTTTATAAACCATTTTTTTACATAGGGTTATATATGTTGGATTTTAGACTATTAAAATTCATTAGAAAGATAAACCGAATTCCTACATAATGGTATTTTATTTATAATTTTTAAAAATTAAATAATTTAATTTATTTATGACACAATAGAGATGCAGTAATTACCATAATATTGAAAAATTAAAATGATGGATATTTTAGATACCCAAATAAATATAATTTGAGACTTTTTATGAATTAAAATAATTTTATAGGTTAATATGATATTTTAGGAATGAGTTAATTAACTTTTTTTGAAGTAATCATTCTGTTATAATTTTTACAAAAATCAATTATTGAATAGTGTCAAAATTGACATAAAAGAGTTTTTAAAAACAATATTATATTACTAATTGATATTAAATTCCTAAAAATCTATGGTTCGGGCAAGAGACTTATATCATGATAGGTGTATCATTAATGGACCACTTGGGAGTCTATTTGATGTATATAGGGTGTTTATTAACCATATAATATAAAAATACAAAGAGACATTGTAAAATTGAAACTAATTAACTAAGAGTTAATACTTCATGATAAGGTTAATATAGTAACCCAAGCCTGTCTAAATTATATTGGTTGAGTGGTTTTTGACCCATCCCCACCTTAACCTATAAATAATCTACTTTGGAGCCATTATAAACCGAATATTAATTTATTATAAAATAATATTTCTAGCTTTTCCAAAGGTGCCCCTCACCCCTCTTATAAAATGGCACCCACCCTTTTCATTAATTCACACGTTCAAAGCCTTTTGGCTCGGCCAAAAACTGCCCAAATACTCTCTCAACTTCCCTAACTTCATCCTATAGGACTTACTTTAGTCAGAAATCCTGCCTAAGAGCCCTTTTGGTCAAATCAAAAGGAAGAACCCGAAGAAGAGGAAATGATTTCACCACCCTTTTCCAAGTTCCTTTCTTCTTAAACTTCTTCCTTCTTTGTTATTACCATTATAAAATAATAATTCCAGTATATTATATATAATGTGATGTTATTATAAATATGGTACAACCATATTCAGTATTCTATCCATCCTTTGAATAACATGTCACCATACGTGCGTACGTACGGCTAACCGTCTCTACATCGTGGTGTAATTGTCATTCAAAAAATTATTATTTTGATGGGTATAATAATGATGTGTAATTCATGTAAATAATAAATATAACATGATAATTATTCTGTCTATATGGTATATCATCCAATTATATATTATTTTAACATCAAAAGAATGATATTGTCGCTCGTGCGTACGTACGGACTACCGTCTCCACGAACACGATGAGATTCATTCTCCATAGTATCCATTCAGGTATAATCATCATTTGATTATTTAAAAATAATGTTTAAGGACTTGATATCATTATGAATATGAATAAGATACAACCTATTCATGAAAAATATGGCTTATGTAACACAACATATAAAAGAAAATGAGTAAGTTAACACCCGAAACAACGATAATACTAAGATATTATTGACAAATCAATGTTAAAAGATCATATATGATATCATATTAATGTAATTGATTCTTTTATAATTCAATAAAAATTATTTCACCATTATACAGGAGGTTAATCTACCATCGACCAAGGAAAAAGTACAAAGCAAGGGGTTTCTTATCTCACTCTTAATTTCATGAGAATTCCATTATTCACCACTTATTTATTGCATGTGGAGTATGTGTACTGCCCATGATTGTATTCATTGTGTAATATACATTAATTTATGGGTATTCAAATAATCATTGTATTATATTTCTTTCATGGGTGTATGTTTCATAAGTTATCTAATCGATAAGGGAATTTGAAATTTCAATTTCCATTTATTCGGCTTTAAGAAAATTTCATTGATTATTTTACTCCGAGATTATATGTGGAATCACTATTCATTTGCTTATGTCATAATTTCCACTCCCCTTTTCTGTGGATATACTTTTGATAAAAATAATCACTCCATTGATAATTTCTCAAGTCATTTATATGAATTTGATTAGAGTAATTTTAACTCATTCTCCATTTGTTGAGTTAAACATCCAATTCATTGGTGTTGTTTTTACAAGATTATGTGTGAATGTCCTTTGATTGTTTTACACTGAATATACAATCATATTTAGTGTATTTATATTTTTCACACATAACTATGTCGTTGATTTATCCTTAACCTAAGGATACGACCTTTATGAGAGATTTCATCTCAATTTACATTCCATTGAGACTTCTTTGTTGTTATACACCAAATCACTTTTATGTGGTGTATATAATGTACTTTGACATAGAATATCATAAATACCTTTTTTCTCCTGATATTAAAATGTTTTGATTACCTCAATTATTTGTATTCATGTTTCTCTCTTTTGGTTAGAAACTCTAACTAAAATACCATTTTTAAATGTTTTAAAGAATTGTTCTTCTAAATATTGCTCATTAATGTCCATGTTTAAAAAAATGGTTTTAAGGATTTATTTATATGGACATTAATGTTTTAAAATTAAAACTCATTTTAAAAGTTTCAACATGGTATGGGACACTTTGATTCAAAAATCTATTTTTAAATGGATTTTTGAAAAATAGTGTGTCTTTTAAATGATTTCAGGAAAAGGGGGATATTTCTCAAGAATAGTTTTGATGATTATTTTCATCTATGTCAATTTGCTTCATTATTCTCGATTGAGGTTAATATGATTCAATACAATCTTCTATATTGTATCGAATGAGTAATGTTTGACTGTGGATGTGCTTTTTTTATACCATTCATGGTTTGTGGATAAAGTATTGACTTTTCGTATGCTAGTTTTAATACGAATGTTTATGTTTTGTTTAAAAATTATCATATGAGGAATGAATTGGACTTAGTAAGTGACGGGTGGAGCCCGCTATAGCTCCTCGATGCATCGGTAGCTCTCATGAGACAAACTAGTTTCATGGGACAAGAACTTGGCAAAACTTTATTTGTAGTCTTGGCACGAGGCCTTGGCTATGTGGTTATGACAGTCTGGCATTATGCATTCCATCTTTATGAAAGTGGTTATTGATATTGCATGTGATTATTCTATTAGTATAATATCCATGTGAATAATTAAATGGCATTATTTCATTTTATTTTTTCCATACTATGTTGAAGTTCACGTTTAAAAGGATTTTGTTTTAGTTATACATTGCCTTGAATGTTTATTCTTATTTATGAAATTTTCCACTATATTGTTATCCTTACTGGGCATTTGATCTCACCCCTTTTCTATGTTTTTTTCCCAGGATGTGAAGAAGTAATTTATGAATGACCTGCAAGGATAGTATGAGGGGATAAGAGTGTGGATTATGGAGACTATATTGTTGTAGTTTTCATTTTATGATGGAGTGTAAAATTTTATGAATATATCTAGTGTTTCCAAGGATACTAAACTAATCGGTATTTCGAGATTTGATATTTCTTGTGATCATGCCAATGTTATGTAATAATGCACCGACTCTGGGTAACTGGGGTTGGGGCGTTACAAAAAAGGCTTAAAAGTTGCATTACCTGAAAAATTGTAGAATAAAAACTCGACAAGGCTGTGTGACACCAATCGGTCACACCGATCCGTGGCACACTGATCGGCGATAAACTGATCGATCACACCGATTGGTCACAGTGATCGGTCGCACCGATCGTGTCCCACCGATCAGTGACACACCGATCAGTCACACCGATCGTGTCACGCCGATCGGTTGCACCGATCATGTCGTGCACCGAAATGACGTCCAACTACCGAGACGCCATCCTTAGGATCCAGAATTTGGAAAAGGGGTGGACCATGAGGGTTTTGGCCATTACACATTTATTTCATTAATTAAGTCAAATTTAAGTTTTCTAATATTTTTAATATCATTTATTTGATAATTCTTTTAATAAAATAATTTATTTATCTATATTTTGTCATCATTATAATTTAACATCGAAAATTTATAAATAAATTTATATTTTGAAGATAATTATTTTATCATTATGGATAATATTTATAATCGATGTTACCTCGTGGATATATCTATATTAAAATTATCATACTAATAAGAAATGAGGGTGTGATATTTTGTCACAATTATTAATTTATTAACATTCTGGTCATATTCATGGAATATCATCCTTTAAATTATTAAATTTATAAATATAGTTGAAAATGGTGTAATTTAGTAATCTAGTAGGATTTGGACCAATGTTATATAAATTTAATAATTCACGTCTTACCTTTAATTATCAAATTTACCCTTATCCACTGTAATACAAAATTACTAATGTTACTATTCACAATATCCAAAAAATTAAAAGTAACCTATTAACATAATTTATACCCACTGATTTAAAATATTGAATATATTTTTTAAAATTTAGAACACATATGTTTTTTTATTTAATTTAAATTTCATCCCCATTGAAAAAATGAGAAAATTAGTTTTTCAAAAGTTAAAATCATCAAAAGATCGACATGTGTTTATATGAAATTTTTATATGAAAATAATTCCAATGAATAAAATAATACTAAATGACCAAAAATTAATCTAATTACACTTTATAAACAATTAAACGGATAAATTATCAATATAATTAAATTAGTTGAAAAATACTTTTTGAATTAAAATGAAATATTTTTCACTAATAATTAATATATAAAAGTTATCATAAAAACAATATAAAAATTGTCCAACAAATATTTGAATGTCCCAATTCTGAAGAAGATATTTAATTTGTCTAATTTAATATATTATTGTTTCATATATTGGATTTAAGAAGGGTTATACATTAAAAGATTATAAAAGTACATTTTTCAAAAAATAGTTCTTTTATACGAACAATTGAATTTGATCTTATATCAATTAATAGGAAACACGTGAGATGGATATTAAAATTTCATGGAACATATTAAATTCGAAATTTTGTTAATTTTATTCAGAATTTCTTATTTAATGGCTATGCTATATATTATATTAAAAAATAATATTTTATTAATATACTGTTGTTTGATAAAACTAGGCCTTATGGGTAATGCAAGACCACTCACTGTTATGTGTAGTGTAAGATAAAAATGGTGTTGTGTAAAAACAAATAAAACATAAAAATTAAATTTATTCATAATAGAAAATATTCAATGTGTTGGGGTGTTACATTCTCCCCATTATTCAATAAATATTGTCCTCTCAATTTAAACACAAGATTGAAAACATAGCATTTGACATTTCAAAGAATATTTGTTGAAATCCCAAATCAGAAAAATGATTAATGATACCACCCCAACAAAATAAATATAGAAATAATGAAGGTCAACAAAGATAACACATACAAGGGTTTCATGTAAGAAAACAAGGAAATTAAAGAAAAATTAAATCATCATGTTTTTATAGAGAGTGAAAGATAACAGTATGAGGAGAAAGTTAACAATCAAAATGCTCTAAATATGTGATGATCGAAGGCACCATTTGATTCATTGAAAAAAGTACTAGGATATAATTTTTGGTTTCATGATCCTTTCCAAAGAGTTGAATAATTAATTTAATACATATAATAAGAACACAAGGAAGCATATTTACATGATAAGTATAGTTTTATCCATTAAATAATTACAACCACAAATCATCTTTCTTTTTAAGAGATAATGAAGATAAAAACATTCTATATATATTAATCATATAGGGTCATAAAAGTGAACTTATAATTCATATTTCATATAATTTAAATAAAGAAAACTATGTTATAATAACTAGGACATCATGTAGGCTACTGGTAGGTGATGTACCCTTGTTGCCCTTGTGTTGCTGGTTTATGTCTTACAACCTTGTCGGATGTGAAGGGTTTTAACCCAACCTGCAAGATTTCCTTTTTCTAAAAATATATTATTATAACATTCCAAAATGTTATCTAAATTTTAAAAATCAATCACAACATTAGATTCCCAAAATAACCTAATGTAGTTATTATTGAAACAAACCGAATATTTCATCACCTTAAAAACAATAATGAAAATGTACATGAATCCAGATCCTTAAAGAATAAGTACTATAATACAATCCTTATATATCACATTATACATATTAGTAGAATATAATAACACAATTCTTGAATTAAAAAAAATATTTATTCCACTTCAATTGTAGTTACATCCTAAGTTTAACCATGATATATTTTTTCTTATATGCTATATTTAGTTGATGATTTGGGCCATAATTTTCATATTGTACCATATCTTTACAATTATCGATGTGCACATTTAAAACTTCTTTATTTATATTTTAATCATGAGCCTCAAGATCTTTCTCTGCACAATTGTAACAAACTCTTATTCCTTTTAGGAATGTACTAAGGTGTTTCTTCCAATAGTTATCATATATAAGAAATATAATTCATTCCTTTCTTCCCATTACATGTCTCCTTCTCCACCATTTTCTTATTCTCATGCATACCCTTAATGCAATAAGACATAAAAAATTCTTTCTTAGTCTTGATAGAACATGGGACAGTATCTTCATAAGTTTATAATGTTTGGTACATCAATACCTTTCAATGAAATGGGGTTTACCCATCAGTGTAATGATCAATCATAGTTCATGTGCTACATAAATAGTCTGCCACATGCCTTGATATGCTTATAATGTTAGGCTCATAATTCACTGCATTCTCATACTCCTTTTTCCACAAACTCAAAAATTTCCTTCCTATATCTGCTCACTGTTCACATGGAAAGTACTTTTCTTGGAAAATATATTAAAATTTCCTACATTCTATATTTACTACTTCTTATTCCTCTTTTTTGTTTTGAATTAATGACCACCAATGATCCGAATCTCTTGAGATTTGATAAAAATACATGAAAAATTCCCCACATTTATTACTTCCCAATGTATGAAATTTAATTTCTAAGGAACATATCCATTTACCAAGCAAGTTCAATTAGAGGAAAAACCTCAGACCAATTATTAAAGATAAAGAATAAGTAAAGTAAGAAAGAAGGATGGGTGCGTTCACCTTTCCCACATCCAAAAAACATGTCTAACCATATGATACAACTACATGTCATAATAATCGTATCCCTACCCACATCCATAATAAGGATCTTCTTCTGTAGTGTCTAATTCTCCCTCATAAATTTTTTCATAAGATTTCAAGAGTTTGATGTACTGCTCTCGATTCATCAATTGTTACATAGAGAGATACCCCTTAACGAATTTCTTGTCAGTACGATTGAATGTAGGGGAATCCCCTCTTTCCCTCATAGAATAATACTTGGTATTCACTCACTTTGACAGATACGAATTGTCATACCTCGGTATTCTCCTTGGTGGAGTAGTCATACCTCCTTGTCTATCAGATGTCATAGTTCTCCCACCTTTCTAAATATCACTGTTGGAAGGTTGGATAACACCACTACCATTTTCCCGGTCACTATAAGATACATCTCCCAACTTGTCAGTGTTATAAATAGTGCCATAATTTTGGAAACCATTATTTCTTCTAAACTGATCACCCTTTATAGAATCCTAAATCTCTCCTCCCATTATTTGAGAGGGCTTATTAATATCCATCAGGGATAGGCTTTGAGAGCGCACCATATTTTCATGCTCATCATGAGACTCCATGGCCGTTGCATTAACATAAATTACTACTTGATGCTTATTAGAGGTAAATTTCCTACTTTCATCTCCATACATTGTAGGAAATACCATCCCATGGGGTATATATACAAGCTCTAATCCTTCATACCGATTGTAGGTGAGATCATTGACGTGATTCTCCTCACCCAAAGTATTAAAAACCATTTTCGTTGTACCTTCATCACAAAATGTATCATCTAAGGTCTCTATAGGGAAATGTTCTGCCACATCTCTCAACAAAGATAGATTCCCTACCCCAAGATCAGACATAATCCTATCAAAAACCTTCTTAATTGTCAGATTCGATGATAACATCCCCTCCTTTAATTAAACTGGAATTGTAGATACCTATACTAGCTCAGTCCTCGCCTCTTCCACTATAGATCCAAAGGGATATGCCCCAACATTAACTCCTTGATCAGATGAGCCACTCACATCATCACACAACTTTTTATAAAATAAACCCCTTACCTTAATAGCGAAGATGTATGATTGTCCTTCAACAGCTGATAATATAAAGTGGAATCCCATACAATAAAACTCATCTTCTCCACTATTAGAGAGTCTCCATGCAAAATTTGTTGTAGAAAACCAATTCTAAATGACCAAGACAACCACAAGGTACGTAGAAATGCATCCAAGACACAAAAATACACCCTTCATCCAACAGAACTCTTTCCCATTAGTAATCCATAAAAATTTCACTGATGGTTGTGTGACATAAACCTAAAACCAGATGTATGTATGAATTGGATAAGAAACCACCTCCATTCAGCAATCAAAACAGAGATATCATCTTAACATATTTATGATAGCACAAAGAATGGTGGGATTCTGAAATGAAATTGGCAGACCAAGAATGCTTACCCATGTCATAATGGTCGAAGGATCCTACCACATGTGAAACTGGAAGCTCCATCTAAATAGATAAAAGTAAGACTCATTGCATCATTGAGGGGTTCTAGACCAAGACATTTTCAAGTCCAGCCCCAATCCATATCAAATCAAGATGTGCCTTCGGTCAAGGATTCCAACGAATGAACCCTCCTATAACTCCCATGAATCCAAGAAGAATATATCGAAATCAACAATTTATGGGTGATGAAGGAAAAAAGAAGCCGCTCGAGTGAGCTTGAAGAGATATGGTTTACTATTGACCTCTTTCAGGAGAAGAGTGAGCTGCAACACCTCCTAGATGATATCTAGAAATTTTAGATAGAGTGGGATCATTGGGAAAGCTGAAATAGAAAAAGGGGTTGAGGATGTCAAGGAGAAGAAACCCTTCTCAATCCGAGGAGGATGCAATCCTCCCCCATCCACATTGGAGGGGGAGATATGCCCCGCGACAATAGGGTTATGGCATCACCAAAGAGAGTCCAACCTCTTAGACTTTTATGTCTCAATCCACCACTAAACGTGTTGTTAGATAATGAGGTATTGGGGTGGCCTCCCCAGCTGCATGCCCCACGTCCCTAGCGAGGCACAAGGTGGCCAAAACATTGTCTTAGTCATATTACCAACTGGGTAGAGGAGAACATGAGAGTTTTGTTATCATATAGTGCATGTTTCCTTGTGAGGACTCGGATATGGAACCTCAGGGTCAGGACGCCCCTACCTTTAAACTACTCATGCATCCCATATGGGCCTAAACCGTGTTGTTGGGTAATTAGGCATTAGGGTTTCCTCTCCACCAATGCTCCACACATCCCCAGTGAAGCCCACAATGTCCAACCGTTGGGCTTAGGATAGTTCCCAACAGGGTAGAGGGGCCCATGAGTGGTCTGTTAAGGAACGTATCCAGTATTCAGCTATAAATGGATTTATATTCCAATTTAATATTGGATGATGTTGTATCATAAAGCAATATAATGTTGTTTCTCTATGTTTTGGATTATGACACTCCACATGGGTTAGGATATTATTCATAACCTATTTTAGTTGTCCCAATATGGTTATAAGTTGTTTATAACCTGTTTGAGCTCTTACTCAAACATCATTATCTTGAAGAGGAGAGAAATCCATATAAGGATTACAAGAGTTGATATGATTTCTATTTCTATCCCTAGGGTCTATTTCTAAATAATGAATTACACTACATTATATAATAACATTATGAAACATAATTTATAATAATATTACAAGTGAATCATATTACCAAAATTGAAAATTTAGGTATAACAAATTTCTTAATTATAAATATGTTTAATTTGGTGACATATATATTCTTTTAAATCCTTCATAATGTTTTGAAAATAGAACGTGAATTATTTTAAACATTTCCCCCATGAGTGACAAATCAGGTGTGCAATAAGGCCTATTTTCATGTACCGGGTTACCCAACATAGGCCTGTAACTCCTTGTCTAAGTTGTTACTCCTAGGTACATATATGCTCAAACCTATTCCACTTATAGTATCTATATAGAGTTTTATTTCATGGAATACCCACATAATCTATATTTTCCAAAAAAATGGATGTTCTTATATACTTTCCCTCAAAGAAAATCTTACGGTAATGTTCCCTAAACAATTTTTTTCTAAATCTAGTTACCATGGTTTGTACTGAACTTACTATGATACCAATTGTAATTTCCGGACCCCAGATTCCAAGAGTCGGTGAATTATTTTACGTTACAATGTCGTGATCACAAGAAATCAATTCTCGAAGGACTAATTAGTCTAATATCCTTGTAAATACTAGATACAAATACATGTTTTACATTACATCTTGAAATAAAAAAATCACATATTATCCCCTTTGAAAACTCACATATCCATTAAACAATCCGCATAGGTCAATCATAATATAATTATTCGAATCCCGGGGAAAATGGATCATAATAAGTGAGTGAGCTTAGATTCTCATTAAGGATAAACAATATATTAAAAGCTATTAGAAATAAGGAAAAACTTTTACAGTCAAGTATAAAACTGAAACACAATACTTTTAAACATTATCTTCAGAATAATATGAAAAAAATATATAATATAATTCCATATAAAGCTTCACATGGATATCCTGCTTCTCAAATTATCATATGTAATATCATTAAATCATCTCATAATGAAGGAATGCATAATATGGGACATTTTAAACATTTTTTTAGGGATTTATCCAAGAAACCATACATAATTGGGTAGTACAATAGCCAAAACATAAACAAAATTATCTCTTGTGACATATTAATGCATCAAGGGGCTACAGAGGGCCTTTCTTGAGACATTCAATGTCCAGTTCATTCCTCTTATGTAAGGGGATAAACATAACAAACGTAAACAGTCATATTAAATCTAGAATACAAAATGTCATTACTTAATCCATAATTTATGAATTGTATCAAAATATCACATCTCTAGTAAAACATATTGTTGGTGAGAGTAGTTTACTCAAGAGGGGAGGGGTGAATTGAGTAAATATATAAATTTCTTTTACAAAAATATTTTTTTATAAGAAATGTTTTCCCCAAAAATAGATACATCCTAGTTAATCAAGGTTATACAGTTATAAGAGTTTGACAATTTAAACAAACTCTTATAAGATTTATTAATTCTTAGAAATCTTAATATGTATTATTAAAATTAATTTTAACATTATCATAAAAAGACAAATCAGTTATAACTTTTTTCCAAGCCTAACTATCAAAGTGAAATTAGAGTTTTCTATATTATTCAATAAAGCATTAAAATAGAGAGGACTAAATATAAATAGCACAGTGGATATGAAAAAAGTGGTTTAGTCTCATGCCGAGACCGAATCCACTCCACTTAATGATCACCTACCACCAAGTAGTTTATATAAATAAACGTCGATCCACAACTTGGATCGGGGTTAACAAGAGTACACAGACTGTCTAGGTCACACCGGGACCTCTTCCACAGTTTTTGTGGGTAAACAAAAATACTGACCAGGTCACACAGGGACCTCTTCCATAGTTGTCGTGGCTAAACAAGAGTATAAATTGTTTGGTGTAAGGTTTTAAAAATCCTTAATTTTAGAACAGGAGTTAGTGTGTGTATGGAATATACAGAGTACACACACTGCTCAAAATTAAGTAAAATAATCACTGAGAAGGATTATATATGAGTTTAGAAGCTCTAGTGATTTGAAGTGCAGCTCTGGACTCCTTTGATTAAACAAAAATGCTTTTCAGTCCTTCAGTGGTTTTTTTCATGAAAAACAGAGTGTTGTAATCTAGTTTTTGTTCTTCGTGAGCTTTGATAATGTGAAGTTTTTCTTTGTATTCCATTGTACTTTGTATGTTCTTAAATAGTGTCAGATTGCATGAATGAGACAATGCTTTCTTTGAAATCTTGCAATGTGTTCTTTTCATTTGTGCTCACATGATTTTTTTTCATTTAGTGTCACACCCTATGGTTTTTGGGAACTCTCCACTCTTTATCTTCGAATGCATGTGTTTTAGCCAACAGGTTTCTTGTGTTTCATACCTCGTACCTCGTACTATGTCTACAAAGAAATATTAATCATGTCAGTTCATTAAAGGCTTAAAATATTACTGTTAAACATTAAAATGAAGGATGAAAAAGTAGTTTAAAAAATGGTGTCACAGTATGTTATTCAAATGGTGTCTCCTTCACACGGTGTCTGGGTGTCACGGTCTGAGTGTCACGGTTCCTGAGTGTCACAATGTATTCTTCACGGTGTCTTGCTTACTATGTCTAGCTTACGGTGTTTTTCTCATGGTTCCTTTCTCACGATGTCTTGCTCATGGTGTCTTGTTCACGGTGTCTGGCTTCACAGTGTCTGGATTACTATGTCAGGCTACCCGGTTTCTGGCTTCACAGTGTCTTGTACTTAGGAAAATAACAGTATTCAGACATAAACAGTAATATGAATGAAATGGATTGAGCATAACCATTATAAAGCTTCAGTGAACTTGAAACATAAATAAAAATCATTGGATATAATTTATATAAATTAACTTCTTTGAATAATATTTATGATCATTAATGATATTTGTGATCATTGATGAGATTTTTGATCACTAAAACATGATTAATACATGAGGAGTCCAACAATCTCCACCTTTTGATGATCAAAAATCATGCACAGTTAATGTTTAAATTAGATGCAACTATAGAGAAAATAACATTGAGAAACTTATTCCCCTTTTGGTATTATCAAAAAGTCGAATGAAAGATAGGGTAAACAGTGCACATTCCTTTAAGAGCAAAAAGTTCAGGACAAAATAGAAAGAGATACAAAAATAATTACATCCCCCTCAATAAAGAAGTAAGAACTGGTCTTATTTATGGAATGACCTTCTCTTTGCCTTTATCAGTTGTAGAAGAGGATGCCATAGGGGTAGTGGTTGATATAGAATAAGGTAGAGAGGTGGTAGATAGATAGGGTAAAGGGATACATTCAAAGACTGAGGGAGCCAAGGTAGGAGCAATAGAAGATCGAGGCAGTTGCTGATCAAGAATCACATGCCTGATCTGAATGAGAGGTTGTCCAACAGACATGGTAGTTGAGGCTAAGGGAGAGGTGCATGTAGGTAGTCCAGGTCTAAGAGGTGCAGCTGCTGGAGCAAAAATTGCTATACTCTGGACATGAAGATAAGGTCTCAGGAGTTTGATGAAGTCTGCAATAATTTCTCCACCATACTACATGGACTTTTCAAAGTCATCTTTGTTTTCCATGAACTTTTCTAACAATATGGTAAACTCAGTTGGCTTCCAGACATAATTTTTGAAGGATTGAGTTACATGAGGAATTCACAGATTCTCTACAAGGTATTTTAAGTGGTTGGTCATATCAGTATTGGAGAAAATTGAGTTGAAATAGAAAACCACTTTCATAGAAATATCCTATTGGGCATCATTTTCAATCATGGAATGAACTTCCACAAGGTCAAGAACTCTTTAACTATTCTTGAGAACTTCATAGAATGAATCCACATTAAAGACACTGAAAGAATTCTGAAGCTCTTCTTGGACTATAGATCTGAGAATAGTACTGTCTAAGGTAGGTGTAGGGGATTCACTAGATGTATTAGAAGCTTTGATGGCTGTGGTTAGAGATTTGAGCTGATTCTGTACCTTTTGAAGACAACCATTGTACTCATCAGTGAGTTTATTCAGGTTCACCACAAGATCTCTCATTTCCTTCAACTACTGTGTGTTCCTTTATGCAATCTTTTCAAAAGGATAATAGATAAGGGTGAATATGAGACACAACTCGAGAGATTTGAGAAACAGTGGGTTCTAGAGGAGCAGTAGCAGGATTGAATCATGAATGTAGCTATATCTGTATGTCTTCCAGAATGCTTCTCAGGGTTGTGAATTCATTAAGGAGAAACTTATTTTCAACCCGCACTTCTTGAATCTCATGGATCATTTTAGGTTGTATCTGCAAAATTATCTTCTGCAAAAGCAGTGAGTCATATCTATCACTCAGATTTGTCACAGTACGAGGTTGGGAGTTCATAAGATTCTCAACTATTGATAAGATAATACCTCAAAAATCCTTCAAATCATCCTTACTGACAAAGGGTTGCTATTCAGTTAAAGGTTCAGGTGAAGGATCGGGTGCAGGAATTGGTTCAGGGGCATGTTCAAGTTTTTGTTACTTCTCAAGGGAAAAGATAGAAACTGACTTCAACTGAAACACGAATGAAAGATCAGACCCAATTGTAGAAACCTACCGAGACTCACTCACATCATAAAAACGTGGAAATTTGTACTGAGTGTCCACATGACTTGAATTGGTTTGATGTGAGGCTTTATCAGACTTAATATTTTGGGATTCCTCCCCCTCAACAAGTGATTCTTTTTTAGGTTGAGAGGATCAACAGTTTTGTCTAAATCCACAGTTTCATTTCTATGTTCCTCATCCATCTCTTGTCTAGCTAAGTAAAAGGCTATTTCCATCATCTCTTCAGTAGAGGGTATTATTTTAGGAATAGAATGCTTCATAGGGAATTCTTTCAGATTTGTTTCTTACATAACAGGGAGTTCTTCTAGATTTACTTCTTGTACACCAGGGAGTTCTTCCCGATTTACTACTTGTACACTAGGGAGTTTTTCTACTATAGGCACATCCCTGGATTGCTGCTCAAATTCTATGACCATTAGTTCTTTTTCAGCCTCGTGTTGGATTTCTATATTAAAATCTTCACTAGGGGTAGAAACTTATTCATCAAGAACAACAGGAGGATCAATAGTCCTTTCTTCCTCAACTGTATCTTCTTCCCTATGAGGTATTTCAGCTTCTTCTTCCTCTTCTTCTAAATACTCACCAAGTTCATCTAGTTCCAAACCAGGATCCGAAATGTCTTTCGGCCTTGAGGGATAATCTACATGAATAAACTTCTCATAAATCTTATCGTTGTCTTCCACCCACTCCTTTTTCCGAGGATTCCAGTTTATCTTCATTCTCCTAATAGTGGATTTAGAGAGACAGTACTGACAGTCCATAAGCACATCTTCATTGGGTCCAACTACGCCATTTTCAACAAACATAGCTGATATCAGCTGAGAGTAGAACATAGAGGTGGAATTTGATGTAACCTTGATCAACTCACACATATGGTGAATAGTGTACATGCATAGGTTTACCTTGAATCCATTCTTCATAAGATGAATTAAAAACACATCTTGATACATTAATATAGAAATTTAACCATTCCTTGGACAAACCAAAGTTTGAACAAACATAAATATAAGTCTTGTTTCACCATCAATTTCTATAGTGATTTCCCTTCTCTTGGATCCATTTTCTAGTTAGGGTTTTCAGAGAATCTTCAAGATCAAAGAAATCAGTTCTAGGTTAAGGTTCTCTATGATAATCATAAAAAATTCCTTCTTGAGGTATCCTAAGGCTTTTATCCCATAACCTCTATGAGAATAAGCATATTTGTCCATTAATCCAGCTTCTCACAATATAACGTTCACCGGAGTCAAAAGAAAACACTGCGTGCTGGTAGAACTGAGCTACTAATCTGGGATAGATAGGTCTGTTCTCCCTTGAGAACCATTCTAACCAGCCTTGTTCTTTTAACACTTTCAAGACCAGAGATTTGCGAGATAAAATCCATTCGGGGAAAATTTCTTTCTCAAGAACGACACTACGATTTACCAAGTTCGGATTCAGAGTCCCTTTGGGTGTCAGCTTGGGTTCTATCTTCTTCTTCTTCTTTAAGCAGCACTTCTCAAGTGTGGATGATGATGGATGATTCATTCTTGGCATCCACTAAGGGTTCAAGAGAGAGGGATAGATAGGGTTTTAAGGTTGAAAAGGGTTCAAAACGAGTGAGTAAGAGAAAGTCTGGGTGAAGAACCGAGTGAAGCTTTTTGTTTTACCATTTGGAAATGCCAATCATCACAAAAATAAAAACGCGAGAATGTAAAAGAGGTGAAATAAAAATTACCGTAATATAGGATTAATGAAAATCATAAATAATTTTCACTGTGAGACAGTACGTAGTCATTAATGTGAGACAGTGAGTGAACATCACGGAGAGACAATGTGTGAACGTCACGGTGAGAGAGTGAGTGAACATCACGGTGAGACAGTGAGTGAACATTTCAGTGCACGTTACGTTGAGAGAATAACTGTCAGACGTTAAGTACAAAGTGCTAATGGTGATACCATAAACATGAGAGACAGTAACTAAGAAACTGTAATCATGAAACATTAAAGTAAAACATAGTAAAATATTGAACAGTATGAAAATTAAGATATATATTTGATATATATCATGCCAAGATCACGTATGATGTAGTCTATTGTTTAAGAATTTAATGGATTAGTGAATATATCAGCAAGTTGATATTCAGTAACAATGAATTCTAAGGTGATATCAGCTTTTTGGTAATGATCTCTCAAAAAGTGATGTCTTACATTAATATGTTTTGTCTTAGAATGTGAAATAGGATTTTTTGAGATGTTAATAAAACTTTTGTTGTCACAATTTATTGGTACATGTCTGAATTAGTATTCATAATCTAGTAAAGTGTGTTTCATCCAAAAAATTTGTGCCCAACAACTGCCAGTAGCTATGTATTCATCTTCTGCAGTAGATAATGCAACAAAATTTTGTTTATTACTGCACCATGATACTAGTGACTTGCCTAAAATATGAAATGTTTCATAGGTGCTCTATCTATCTAACTTACGGCCACCGAAGTCAGCATCAAAATAACTAACTAGATCGAATGATTGTGCTTTAGGATAGAACAGTCCTAGATTGGGTGTATGCTTGAGGTATTTGAAAATTCTCTTTACATCATTTAAATGAGATTATTTAGGATTTTCTTGAAAATGAGCACACATACACACACTAAACATAATGTCCAGACAGCTAGCAGTTATGTAGAGTAAACATCCAATCATTGCTCTATGAGTTGTTTGATAAACAGATTTTCTATCTTCGTCAACATCCAACTTGTAGGTGGTACTCATGGGAGTGTCACTACTTTTAGTTCTACCTAATCCACAATGGTTTAGAAGATATCAAGTGTATTTAATTTGTTATAAAACAATTCCGTCATTATATTGAAAGATTTGAAATCCAAGAAAGAATTTTATTTCACCCATTAAACTCATTTCAAATTCGTTTTGCATCATTTTATAAAAGTCAATAGATAATGAATTTTTTGAAGATCCAAAGTTAATATCATCTACATAGATTTTAAAAACTAAAACATCATTAGAAATTCGTTTTATAAAGAGGGTTGGATCATCTCTTCCTTTTGTAAAACCATTATAAATAAGAAAAGTACTCAATCTGCCATACCAAGCTCTTGGAGCTTGCTTTAAGCTATATAAAGCTTTTGGTAGTTTGGAAATATGATTGGGAAAATGAGGATTTGTAAATCCAATGGTTTTTTCAACAAAGACATCCTCATCTTTATACCCATTTAAAAATGAAACCTTAACATCCATTTGATATAGTTTGAAATTCATATGTGCAGCATAGGCAAGTAGGATTCTGATGGGTTTAAGTCTAGCTACGGGAGCAAAGGTCTCCTCATTTTCAATTACATCTTCTTGATTGTATCCATGTGAAACTAATCTAGCCTTTATCCTAAATATATTTCCATCTTCATCTACCTTATTTCTAAAAACCCATTTAGTGCATATGTTGAAAGTGTCCTTGGGTCTTTCAACAAGTTTCCAAATATTGTTTCTTTAAAACTGATTATGTTCTTCTTACATATCCATTACCCAAAATTCATCGTTGATGGCATCATCAATGTTTTTTAGGTTCATGTTGTGACAAAAAGGCTTGATGTGCAAACTGATTTCTAAGAGAAGCTCTAGTATGTGTTCCTTTCTCTATGTCACCTACAACAACATATAAGGGATTGTTTTTAAGGGTTCTAACCTTTATAGAAAAAGAAGGACTTGTGAGTTCAGGTTCATCAACAGATTCAGGTTCTTTATGACTCGATTGTACAGAATTTCTAGAATTGGATGTTTTCACATATTATTTCACAAAGGAATTTGAGGAATTTGAGTTGATTTTTAGATTTGATACATCATCCTCCAGATTTTCAAGTATGGTTCTAGGATCATGTGGACCTGTTTCATCAAACTTGATATGAACAGATTCTTCAACGTATTTTGTTCTCATATTGAATACTCTATAATCTTTACTTAATATTGAGTAACCTAGAAACATTACTTCATCACATTTGGATGAAAATTTGTGGAGATTATCCTTAGTGTTGAGAATAAAGAATTTGCAACCAAAAAAAATAACGTAATTAACCTTAGGCTTCCTATTGTTCTAGAGTTCATACAACGTCTTTTTGAGAATAGGTCTAATCAAGACTCTATTGATTATATAGTCTGATGTATTAAAATCTTCAGCACAAAAGTAAATAGGCAAGTCATATTCACTAAGCATTGTTCTAGCAATTTGTCACAGGGTTCTATTTCTTCTTTCTACAACACCATTCTGTTGATGAGTTATAAGGGGATTTTTTTTTTGAATATAACCAATTTGTGAGAAAAAGGATTCAAACTATTGGTTTTCAAACTCACGACCATGATCACTTCATAAAGATTTAATTTTAAGGCCACTATGATTTTCTACATACTTGGCATACTTATTAGAATAATGCTAGGAATCACTTTTGTGAGCCATGAAGAATGTCCAGGTATATCTAGAAAAATCAATAACCAGAACATAAAAATAGTGCTATTCATTTAAACTAGATACTCTAGATGGTCCAAAAAAATCAATTTGAACCAATTCTAGAGGTTGAGAAGTAGAAACATCATTCCTTGATTTGAAAGAGATTTTGTGTTGTTTTCCCTTTTGACACGGATTACACACTTTGTCATGTGGAAACTCAAGTTTGGGTAAGTCTTTAACAAGGCCTCTTATAGTAAGATTTATAAAGGAGTGAACATTACAATGTGGTAGTCTCATATGCCAAAGACAAGAATATTTATGAAATACACTTAACCAATAAATATTTTGAGAAGCTAAGGAATCTAAATTAACAGAATAAACATTCTCATTCCTTGATGCAGAATATAATAATTCATCTTTAGAATTAAAGACATTACATGCATCATTTTCCAATTTAACATGATATCTATCATCACATAAGTGTGAGATACTAAGAAGATTATATTTTAATTCATTAACAAAAAGTACTTTAGAGATTAAAATCGAATCAAAGATACCAATCTGGCCTAACCCAATGATCTTCAGTTTGGAATTGTCACCAAATGTGACTTTTCAACCATCTACTTTTATCAGGTTCTTGAAGCATGAGTAGTCTCCTGTCATGTGCCTTGAACACCCACTATCTATGTACCATAGATTTTTTTAGGATATCTTTATGTTTCGTTCATATAACATGATCAAGAAAAGATAGATTTTTGTACCCATACTTGTTTGGGTCCAATAAAATTAGTAATAAGTTCTTTAGGAACCCATATTTGTCCCATAGGTTTCCTATAAGCATTATGTAAAGTATTTAAAAAATAAATTATATTTGGTCTGGAAAAACATGAAATAGTAGAATATGTATCTTGACTTGAGCTAGTTGAGTTGTGTCTAGAACTGGGAACAAAATTATATGCCCTATAATTTGAAACAAAAATTTTTCTATAAAGGTTTCTTTAACCTGGTTGATAATCAATGCCAGTATTATATTTAGGGGAAATTTGGTTTCCTAGCATTTGTGTAAGGGTATTTTTCCCATTAGTAAACTTTTCTAAGTCCCTTTTTAATTTCTCATTAGACATTTTAAATTCATTATTTTCTTTGAGCTGTTGAGAATTTTTCTCCGTTTTAGTAATATGTTCAGATTTTGACATTTACTGTGAGAGCATGTTGTTTCTTCAATGATTTATATTTATCTTTTAATTCATTTAAGGTCTCTTCAAGAATGTTATTGTATTCAAACATTTCTTTGTTATTCATATTTTTAGAGTCACTTGCCTCTTCAGAATAGTATGAATTATATACAGAAGAGTTCATTGTTACCTCAGATGTGTTTTTCAAAAAACACATATTGTCATTTTTAGCACGTTCATCATGTGATGTCTCTGAGTCGCTTGAACTATCCTTAGAGGCACTCCAAGTTTCATTCATTTCCTTTTTAGTACTTATCCTTGTCCTCATATTTCTTCTTATACTTGAGCTTTGGACAGTAACCCTTTATATGTCCTTTCTGCTTTCATTCATAGCATACAATTTCATCAGTTTTGTCATTTCTTTTACAGTCATTTTTCGAGTTTCCTTTTAGATCATACTTGCCCATGATGTTAGGATTTCTGAAAAAGTTTTTATTTTCGTAGAATCATTTGAATCTTCTGGCCAGTTGAGCCATCTCCTCGTTACTTTCAGGTGATTATTGTTTAGTGGTGGAACTTTCTATAGAAGCTTCTAGTTTCACTTTGTCATTGTGCTTTGAGAAGGTGGTCTTAAATGCTACATATTTCCTCTTTGGTTCATCATCCTCTTCTTTGTTGACTTTCATCTCTTCCTCATATATCATCAGTTTTCCAATTAGTTCTTTTACAGGTATCTTACTGAGGTCACATGATTCATTAATTGAGATAGAGGTTCCCCTCCATCTGTCCAGTAGACATCTCAAGATTCTCATGATCTGTTCTTTGGAAGTGACTTCTCTTCCATGAGAAATCATTGTGTTGCAAATCTCATTGAACCTCAGATATATGTCGGAAAGTGGTTTATCCAGTTTCATTTTAAAATTATCATATTTTATAGTATAAGTATTAAGTCTCATTTCCTTTACACTAGATGTGCCTTCATGTGAGACAGACAAGGTATCCCAAATTTCATGGAATGTTTTACAAGAAGAAATCCTATAAAATTCTTCATTTCTTAAGGAATAGTACAGAGCATTAATGGATTTTCAATTATTATTGTAAGCAAGTTTCGCAGGTTCATCCCATGTAATTCTATCAGTCACTAGGAGTTTGTATTCATCTATAATGGATGACCAAATTTCAAAGCTCATACTATCTAGATGCATTTTCATTTTAATTTTCCATTGAGAATAATTGGTTCCATTAAAGAATGGTGGTCTGTTGGTTCCAGCACCTTCCAATCTATTATCCATACTAATGAATTACTTTAAAAGATCTAGAAATTTAGAATTAACAGAAATGTATAGATATTTAATGTAAAACTACAATAACAGTCGAGTAAGAGTACACAGAGTCCTAATAAAGCATCCTCTGATACCAAATATTTGTCGAAGTAGTTTACTCAATAGTGGAGGCATGGATTGAGTAACTTTATTAATTTCTGTTATGAAAATATTGTTTTAAAAGAAATGGTTTCCCCCAAAAATAGATACATCCCATTTAATCACAGTTATACTGTTTTAAGAGTTTGGCTATTTAAACAACTTCTTAGAATATTGATTAATTCCCAGTAATCTTAATATGTATTATTTATATTACTTTTTATGTTATCAAACTAAGATAAATCAGTTATAACTTCTTTCCAAGCCTAACTATCAAAGTCAAATTAGAGTTTTCTTGATTATGCAATAAAGCAGTAAAACAGAGAAGACTAAATTTAAATAGCACATTAGATATGAAACAAGTTGTTCAGTCTCAAGATAAGACCTAATCTACTCCACATGGTGATCAACTTCCACCAAAAAGTTTATATAAATAAAAATTGATCCACACCTTGGATCGGGGTTAACAAAAGTACATAGACTTTCCATGTCACACAGGGACCTCTTCCACAGTTTTCGTGTGTAAATAAAAATAACAACTAGGCCATACAGGGACCTCTTCCACAGTTTTCATGGCTAAAAAAGAGTATAATGTGTTTTGTGTAAGGATTTAGAATTCCTTCAGTTTAGAACATGAGTTAGTGTGTGTATGGAATATACAGAGTACACACACTGCTCAAAAGTAAGTAAAATAATCACTGAGATAGACTAAATATGAGTTTATAATGCTCTAGTGATTTGAAGTGCAGATCCAGACTCCTTTCATTATGTAGAAATGATTTTGAGTCCTTCTCTGGTTTTTGTCTTGAAAAACAGAGTGCCGTAATCTAGCCTGTGTTCTTCATGTGCTTTGTTAATGTAAAGGTGTTCTCTGGATTTCAGTGTACTTTGTATGTTCTTTAGTGGTGTCAGATTGCATTTATGAGGCAATGATTTCTTTAAAAATATTGCAATGTGTTCTTTGTGGTCATCCTCACTAGATTTTTTTTCATTCAGTATCGCACTCTATGGTTTTTGGGCACTCTCCACTCTTTATCATCAAATGCATGTGTTTTAGACGATAGGTTCCATGTGTTTCACACCTCATTCCTCGTAATATGTCTACAAAGAAACATTAATCATGGTAGTGAATTAAACGCATAAAATATGGCCGTTAAACATTAAATTGAAAGATGAAAAAATAGTTTAAGAAATAGTGTCATAGTATGTTATGCAAACGGTGTCTCATTCATATGGTTTCTGAGTGTCACGGTCTGAGTGTCACGATGTCCGATTGTCACGGTGTCTTCTTCACGATGTCTTCTTCAGGGTGTCTTACTTACGATGTCTGGCTTACAGTGTCTTGCTCATGGTGTCTTGCTCACGATGTCTTGCTCACGATGTCTTGATCATGGTGTCTAGCTTCACGGTGTCTAGATTACTGTGTCAAGCTTCATGGTGTCTCGCTTCACGGTGTCTGGCTTTCTGTGTCAGGCTTCACGGTGCATGGCTTCACAGTGTCTTGTACTTAGGCAAATAATAGTATTCAGACTTAAATAGTAATATGCCTGAAATGGATTGAGCTTAATCATTATAAATCATTAGTGAACTTGAAACATAATTACCTATTATTAAATATAATTTATATGAGTTAAATAGGTTGAATAAAATTTATGATAATTAATGAGATTTGCGATCATTGATGAGATTTGTGATCATTAAAACATGATTAATACATGAGGAGTCCAACACATATTATAAACCATATAATATAATATAAAAGATTATATCTTAAAAAATCAATCTCAATTAACCAAAACAATAATAACAAAGAATGCTGGTATAGATAAAAATAATCTAATAAAATCATTAAAACGCTTTGACAGAAATATCCATTTTTACATGGAAATCAGTTTAATATATTACTCAATTATAAAAGGAATATTTTAGTTTGAAAAAAAAACGTGTAATATTTTTAGGTAATCTTCATAATGTTAGGGTGTGATAGTGGTGGGAAATTGCTACTTGCACCGTAGAAGTTAAAAAAACATTTTTCATTAATTTATCAAAAATTTCATGAAGTACATCATTTGGAAAATGAAGGAAAGATTATTAACAAAATAATTTTTATAAAAATTAAAAAATGGGTAAAAATTAATTTAAAAAATGGTTGCTAACTTTTTTTAATATATT
Organism: Viscum album; assembly: GCA_963277665.1. Classification (NCBI taxonomy): domain Eukaryota; kingdom Viridiplantae; phylum Streptophyta; class Magnoliopsida; order Santalales; family Viscaceae; genus Viscum; species Viscum album. Next base: position 500,391,571 of record OY728132.1, read on the forward strand.
TTATGAAAGATAGACATGGATGATAAAAAATTCTCAGTAGATACTAACATATAAACAACTTTAGATAATAATGAGATTGTGAAATTTACCATTACCTTGTAATTTACTTTAGTTAAGGGTGAATTAAACTCATGTATAATGGTTAAATAATGTTATTAACTTAAACACGGACTAGGACCATATCCATATTTACAATATCATATATCATCTTATTATATCATGTTCTTAATAATATTTCAGTATTACTAATTTTTCAGGTGTTAAATTCTTTATTTCCTGATTACCGTTCTGTCATGTAAGTCATTTTTGTTATTCATAGGATTTATTTTATATATATCCAGAATTATGTTGAGATTATAATTAATTTTATTACACATATTTTAAATTTTATAATAATTTTTTATGGTTATCATGGTGAATAAATCTCACAGTGTCGTGCAAACTGTAGTATGCACGTGCGTACGAGCAACAATATCATTACCTTGATGGTTAAAGGGTACAGAATGGGATTGTATGTTAATTATATAGAATCATTATCATGTTTTATTAATTATTTTTATCCATTATACTCATCATTAAACTCATCCCAATAATGTTGTTATGAATTAAAAATTACACCACGACGTAGAGATGGAAATCCGTACGTACACACGCATGATGATATTTTTATTTGTAGGATGAATAAAATAAATAATATGGTTGTACCATAAACATAATAACATACCAAAATATTTATTATACCTAATTTATTAATTTATTTTTAAAGAAACATAGGTTGTGGAAGTAGAATAAGAAAAGAACGTTGAATGAGTAGATACAATGATTACCTCTGCTTTGGGTATCACCTTTTGATTTTCAAAAAATTACTCATTAGGTTTGATTTATTGCAAAAAAATATAATCTAGGATAGATAAATGGAATTTGGGAGGAGAAATAGGCAGGGGTGTTATATACTAAAGGACTTTATATATGTGAAAAAAGGGAAGGAAGGGTTCCCTTTTATAAGAGGGGGAGAGACACTTTTAGAAACACCCAAACTATAAATTTATTACAAATTAATTTTTGATTTAAAATAACACTAAATTGTGTTTTTTTAGTATAAGACTTGTATGGGGTTAATTACTCACAAACAATGATTTTAGGCAAATTTAGATCATAAACATAACCCTATCTTTTGGATTTAAGCCTTAGTTTAACAGTATAACTCTTTCTGTGTTTACTTGTATTTTTATAATATAGGGTTAATATAGTTACTATAAAATGAAAAACTAACCAAATATATATCATTTATGATATATGGAACATTATAATTGTAATTTGTCTGAACCACTGGTTTTTATGAATTTAAAACATTTAATGAAATATTATTTATTTTAAAGTATAATTTATGTCAATTCTGATACTATCCAATATTTTCATTTAAAAAAAATAGTAAACCAACATGGTAACATTAAAAAATACTTACCATATGTCACTAAAATTTTAATTTTATATATAAAATTCATGGATGTCATTAATTAAGTAAAATTATAATAATTATAATAATTTTATTATCATTTATATGATATTTATATTAATAAAATACTTTCTACATCAAAATTGTGTCATCATTAATTGTAATTATTTAATCTATAAAAATTATAAATAAACATTTATAATGTTGTTAATTATTTTATATTTTTAGAGACTATTTACAATCAATATTACCTCTAGAACATATCTATATTAAAATGATTATACTTATAAGAAATGAGGGTGTGAAATTTTGTCATATTGATTAATTTTAATAATATTCATGTCATATTCATGGACAAGGGTCTGTTAAATGATTAACTTTTCAAAAAAAGGTTATAGGATTATAATTTAATCAAAAAGTTGTATTTTTATAGGTGTTAGGGATGTTTTATAATATTATTTTTCCCTTTAATTACCTAATTTACCCTTAATCTTTAAAATAAAAAATTACTAATGTTATAATTCATAATATGCCAAAAAAAATAAAAGTTACTTATTAACATAATTTTGACATAATCATTCAAAATATGTAACAAATTTTTCAATATTTTAAAATCAAAATTTTTAGTAATTAATTTAAAATTAATCCACATTGAAAAAAATGAGAAAATACATTTTTCTAATGTAAAAACAATGAAATGATCGGCATGTGTTTATATATAATTTTAATTGTGAAAATAATTCCAATTAATTGAATTATATTTAATTTAATAAAACATAATCTAATTATACTTTAATATCAATTAAAAGGATAATTTATCATTATATATATATTAGATGAAAAAAAAATTGAATTGAAATGCAGTATTGTTCACAATTCAATAAATATTAATGTTATTCGAAAACACAAAATATTTTCCTAAAATAAAATTTTAAGTCCCGATTCTAAAAAAGAATTTTTTTTAAAAAAACTTAAATTTATAAAACTTTCAAATATTATATTTTAAAAAATTTCTCCGTTAAATGACAACAAAACTGATTTTTTCTAAAAATACTTACTTTCTTCGAAAAATTAATATTGTACTTATATAATATATTTGATACACATGAGATGAATACTAAAATAAAATGGAATATTAAAAATTAAAAATTTGGTAAGTACTATTTATAATTTATAATATAATAGCTTGGTTATATATTATATTAAATAAAAATATTTTATTAATATACTATTATTTTATTTAATTGGGCATTGAGTGTGTTGCAGGACAACTAAATATTTTGTGTATCATAATATTAACATGGTGTTTTATAACAATCAAGCAAATAATATAATTAGATTTATTTAGAAATGAAAATATTGTAATGTCTCGAGGTGTTATATTGAAAGGGTGTTATTATAAAAATTTGGAATTTTGGAATCCAAATATAAAATAAATTCATTGGGATTAGTTTTATATAAGTGGCAGAAATTAATTGTAGATAAAAATTCGAAATTCTATAAAAATTGTTTTTTATAAAAATTATTTTTTATGATAAAACTGAACATACACAAAAATAATTTATAATTTTGATTAAAATGTAATTAATTATATTTTATAAAATTTAGAAATAATTATGTTACATTTATTTTAATTTAAAATCTTTATTTTACTTTTAACTTACATTATTTTATTATATGAAGGATGTTTTTAACAAAAATATCCATTATTCAGTATTCATTAAATATACGTCTTTTAGAAAAACCAAAAAAATTATCATTAAGATAATTTTGTGATGACGAATTAAAAAATAATATCATTTTTACCATAAAAAGTTATATATGTTCCCGAAATAAAATATTTTTGTATCCCCCATGAAGATATTATAATTATTTTTATATAAAACTATTATTTTGGAATAAAATATATTTACTAAAAAATATTCTTATTTTATAAGAATTTATCAGTAGAGTTTAAATCAGTAGGATATATATATATATATATATATATATTAATGGGGATACTTCAATTCTTAAACACCACTTCAATAGCTAGTTTAATACAGTCACAAAATATAATTTTTTTGTGGTTCATTTATCCGCGGTGTTGAGTGTCAAGTATGCTATGAAGCATATAATTCTTTAAAAAACATGACACTAAAAATTCTACTTTAGCCATTCATATAAAAATAAAATTGGTATATCCTGTTATTTTCATTTCCTATGGGGATGGATGTAGAATTAATTATTTTGGTGTCTTGGTGTGTCTTCTATTGGGTATCTTATTATCCCCTAACAATAATAATAATAATAATTTCACGTTATTATTACTATTATTATTCTATAAGCATGTATTCCCTACAAACTATTGTTCATTTATTTCATCGTAGATTTATGTTGTTTAATTTTCAATGGTATAATGTTTTTTGATTTTACTATAGTGAGAATATTTATTTCCCTAATAAAACATAACAATTTCTCAAAAAATAAGTTTTCTTTTACTGCTATTAATATTATATCAATCCATGATTAGTTTTTTGAAAAAGTAATTGAATTAATCTTAATATAATGTACCAAAATAGTTAATTTTAAAATCATAATATGGAATAAATCTCAATCTATAACACGTCCATAAATAACAAACATAACACAAAAAAATTTAAAAAAAACCAAAGGGAAATAATTTACTAATTATATGGGTATATATTGTATTACACTTTATAAGATTTTTATTGTTTCATGGAAATAATACAAACTATATATAAATATTAAAAACAGAATTTAGATCAAATAAATTGATTAATTTTACTATTCTCATGATTCATATCATTTGAGATATGTGATGAAAGCCTATTTAGGGTTCTAATAAAATTATATTTAAATCCCAAGATGTATCCTATTGGCCGAATTCGAGGTTTAATTCAAATATATTCTCAAATCAATTTAAATTCATAGTTTTTCTATTATTATTTAATTGGGTTTATAATATATAAAAAAAATTATATTATATAGGTTAGTTTTTGTTTGTATATGAAAAATGAAATGAAAACCATAAGTATAACATGGATGTAGTAACCTGTAATGGGGATTAATCCAATGATTGGTAAAAATTCATTTGTTATTCATTTTTTTGAATAAAAAAATCAATATCAGTCTTTGATTTCTCACCTTCCATAAATCATATGGAAGTAAACACACATGGAATTTATCTCACATATATGGAACACTAAATGTTTTACAATGTAAGTGATGTGCACATTAAAATCATGAGTGAGTCACCATATAATCATACAACTCTATTATATGTAATTCATCTGTTAACCGACCAACTCCATCATGTTAATTCTCTCCCAATATGTGGGGGTGATAGGTGTTGGTTTATGGGGATGAGTGGATTCAATATCTTATGGTTTTATAGTGAAAATTGAATATAGAAAACATTGTGATCTAACTACCCACTAAGAAGTTGAATAAAATCATCAATGAAAATAAATATTGGTTCCTAAAAATTGCATGGTTTCATAAAGGATTAAGGGCCTTAGTTGTTTTTCTATTTAAATAGAGAAAAAGTTTTATTTTAGTGGAACTAAGAATAAAAATAATCAAAAATGGGGAGGAAGAATTAATATAAATGAAAAAAATCCAAATTAAATTTTGATTAAAATAAAGATGTTCTAAATATTAAACTATAGAAGGAAACAACATTACCAAATTTCAATACATGATCATGTCAAATGGTCTATAATTTGAAAACTAAAACCCCATCCCTAAACTATTTAATATTTAATATTTTTATTTTTCAATAGAAGAAAATATTTAAAATTCATCCTATATTTATGATCCATTGTATAAAGACTAACACACTCATTTTTTGTAAATGAGACCATGTAGGAAATTGATATTTGACAGAATATAGGTGTATCATAAAAAAATGTTATTTCATTATAAAAATGGTTTGTGGGACACAATGAAGGTTCACTATGAAATTATCATGGGTGTCATGGAGGATCACACATTATAATGGTGAGCTCTCCATTGTCGCATGCATCGAGAAAATAGTTTCTAATATAATTCACAAGAATCGTATTAACCAAACATTTTGTAGGTGGGTGAGGGGAAAAATAAATATTTGGATGTTTCTATGTTACCTCTATAGTAATTGTTGGTGAAACTATTATAATTTCCATATGAGAAAATTAAATGGGGTGTGCTAGTCGATTAAAAAATGAATCGTATTTAGATAGATATTAGTGTTTTAGGTGTTCACCATGTCATGGGGGTAATGAAATTGAATTCATTGATATGGAAAAAATAATTATGCAACTTCAACACTGGTTTTCTTTAGGTTTTTGTTGGTGTGGAGGTGAGATACTATAGGCATGCAGGTGGATGATGAAACATAGAGACTACGAGGTTGGTAGATTTGGTAAGAAATTAAGTTGACACATGATTTTGAAATGTTCATGTTATCATATAAACATGAACCCCACATAAGTTTTATGATATCCGGGGAACTAATTTATATAACATTGAACACCATATGAATTTTGATTAAAAAATTATTATAACAAACTTGGTCCCAATCCACACTCGTAATCTAAAAATTCACAAACAAACCTACAATGGGGAGCCCCATTTACCTTAATCACAATGGTTCCCCTCCCATATGTATCCTTAGTCTATAATTTTCCATCATTCAGAATCTATGACCATGGGTTAGGATTAATTTGTAACATCCCAACCCATCACATTGACTTGAGGAGGCAACAAGATATTACATGGCTAGGTGAGACATCCCCAAGACAACAAAGGCGGGAAATAAATTTCTAGGGAATCAGTACAATTTGCGGATGCTTTTATAGTTTAACTTAAATAACCACAACCATGATAAAAATAAACCAAAAACAATATATAATTCATAATTATAGTGTAATATAACTCAAATTAATACCAATCTAATAGAAATACCAACAAAAAAACTAGGAACTATATAAGAGTATGCAACGAATGACAAAAAACGAAGCTCAAGTAATCCATGTACACAAATCTATAGCTCCCAACAAGATCCATCTCCAACTCCATGATCCATAACCAATGTATCATGAAAAATCACTAAAAAATAGATATATTTACTTTAAATATCTAATTATTAATAATATTTTTAGAACCAGAAAAGATACCAAGAAGTGGGTGAATAATGAAAATCAGTATGTTTTTTGCAAATCTCTTCCCTATATAGGCTGATAAGTTAGAACATTTTACCCAATTTATATAAAATAATTTATATAAATAAATTTCAATGTATTTCAATAGTGTATCTCAAAATACAACTAAATTGAAACCAAAGTAGCTTTTTATATCAAAATTGCATTTAGGGAAAGAAAAAACATGCTCTAAACTATTTCACATTAAAATTGGCATACCCATTCCTTGATTCACATACACACACAAACACCCAAACATGAACTATTCAGTGAATGTTTCATACTCATGAGAATTTTATCTTCAACCTACAATGTTTTCATAGAGTTTTTAATATCTTTATTCACCAATTCCACACACCCCTTATACCGGGCCACATACCTTGTACCCTAATGATACATGATCCTTATTCAGGGTAATGTCAAGGGTCTGAACACATACCATCCCATGTATTCCAAAACCAATCAATACAAATAATTTTAACCCATTTTAATAAAAACCTCCCTTTTATTGAAAAAATTTCTATCAAATAATTTCCATGAATGAAAACCAAATCATATGTTTATACATCATTTTAAAATCACAAATCAGGAACTTTTCTTAACAAAAAAATTACGAAGTTTTCTAAACGATCACTAAAGAGAGTTTATACCATGAATTTCAGATCAATTTAATAATAAATATCCATCAATTTAAAAAATTTTAAAACCACCCTTTATGTTCTTATAATATTAGTTGAGTGTGATTTGAACAACCTCACAATCATAGGGAAATGAATAATGACACCAATTCTTCAACAAAACGAGATTGAAAAAAATACACATTAGATATTTTTCCCTAACATTAACATATCCATATATCATCATGAATGGTATTTAATAACATAGATATATCCCCCAACATATTATATCTATGAATCCATGAGAGGATAAAATGAGTAACTAAGGGAAAAAACAAATAATAGAAACATACCATGGAATCCGGGCTTCCAATTCCAAAATTATTATGAATGGATTACTCCCAGATCAAGGGAAATGGTACCTATAACCTTTAAGATAAGTAGAAATTGATATGGGAATGATTTAGTGATCATAGAGACATTATGAAGAAATCTGATTTAGATACACAATTTTTAGATCTACATTTTAATCTCGCATGATTGGGGTGCACGGTTAGGAAAACAATTCACAAACCATGTAGAGTCCTCTACCTCAAAGTGCACTGTTATATATGGGTGGATGTAGAGTCTATCCAAACCAAACCTCGAACCATGTGCCTACCCATAGCCCATTCTATGACCTTTCATAATTCTCTATTGGAGTTTCACAATTTTTAATAACCATACTTAAACAGTGAACCACCAAAAAGGCATAAAAAAATTTAAAAATTCATCCAAATCCTCCCAAACATCTCCCAAACACTTTACATTCTTAAAATAAATAAATAAAGAGGTAAATAAGTGAAATATGGAACCTAAATTCTCCCCCCATATGAATTTATGTCCCAATAGAGTATAAAACCACCACTTTACCAAAGGAGTATGGGACATTGCTCAACCATTTCTTCTTATCATAAACAAAAATTTTCCTAAAATTAGACCATGTTTCCCCAAATCCCACACTTAGATAATCATTTTCTAATGAAAGACGTTATCTTACTAATCCAAAATCATTACCAAAACCTGGAACAATGTAGCATCTATCTCTAGGTCAATATGTTCCCACCAAATCACATAATTGGAATCACGCTGATACCTATTCAACTATGATTCATGAAAAACATTATTCACTAAACTGAACCATAGTGTAAAATCTAAATTAGATTCCAACTCATCAAACATTTCATTTATCTATAAAAGACCTATGTTTTTAGAAGTTAATTTTTCTATTTACACAAAACAAAGATTCCCAAGACAAGGAGAGATTATCAAGAACACATGATCACTCAACAAGAATGATAATGACTATCACTGATCTGTATATGATTTCTGAGGACATTGTGCCATCAGAATCATTTTCCGGATCAACTAAATCATCTATTTTTCTCTTGGAAAATACATTTTATTATATGTGATATCACATGGTTTTCAACCAAAAAAAGTAGACACTAAAAATAGAACCCATAAAATTCATAAAAATTATCCATATGTATCGAGACTTGATAACTATTATTATATGAGAAATCCACAAATAAGGAATGATCTTCCCATGATACCCCATAATCCATTACACATTCCAATAGAGTATCTTCCATTATTTATATCGTCCTTTCTGATTTTACTTCTATATGATGATGGTACATTGTAATCATAGCTAACTGAGTCCCAAGGGATTACTATAAGGATTTCCATAAATGAGACAAAAACATTGAGTCCCTATTCAATACTATCATAAATATTTCACAATGCCTTTTTGGCACTTCTCAGATATATATTGTAGACAACTAATCCATTTTTTAGGGATAGATTTGAAATGGGAGAACCTTGTGAGAATATACATTATCACCAATATGGAATAATTGTTTCCAATTCTATATTGGGAGACCTATCAAAAACTCCATGACTATCTGATCACATTTTGAAATAGGTAAAGGTAAATAATGAAACATAACCATTGGAATATGGTTTTCAACATTAAACTTATGATATGTTATGAATATCTAAATAACTTTTCCACCTTTCATTTCATTTGAACACACTAAAAAAATTCTTTCATTTACTTATAAATATTTATTAATCAGAGATGGGAATACAATCTTGAACAGTGCTATGCATGAAGAGGATGTTTTTCTAAATCCAATGTTATGCTCATATGAAATCAAAACAACAAAAATGTGCCCCCATCCATGTTCCATCCCCCAACGGTCTCTCCCACTATTGTGTTTTAGCCTCAAAATAACACATTCTGAATTAGATTTATGTGCCTCTATAACTATCTTCACTATATCGAAAACCAATGCAACATGAATGAAAACTACAACACTATATCTGGTTTCACGTTCCATGTGTACGTCAACTATCACTAACATTAACATCAACTAATCTAAAATCTATTATTCCAAATAATTATATGACATTATACTTAATGAATGTTCCAATAAATTTTATTTACCCAGTGTATACATCAATTAAAATCCAAACATTGGGAGATAATCTCTCCATCTTATTTGTCTTAAGTTATAGTATTTTTGTGAGAAAATGTGCCTAGAAATTTTATGAACAATAAACACCATAAATTTCTCACACAATAGGTAAAAACTCCATGTATTTAATGCATGGAATAAAACATATAAATCAAATTCATGAGGTGGGTAGTTCATATTATGAAACTAAATCTTTAATGAACCATAAAATAAACATGATCCTTATACATGAGAACACATCCCAACCTAGACCCCAAAGCATCAAAACACATCAAACCCCATTTCCGGATTTCAGAAAAATCATTAATATTCCTGATATAAGGAAAATTGTAGTCTCCTTAAAATACATGTGTCATTTATCGTTCAATTAGAATACATAATTTTTCCTTCTCAAAGATAGAATTGGTGAATCTAGTCATGTAATGTCTTGAATAAAATGCATCTAATAACAAGATAATTTGAGGAAAATCAGTATCTTAATGATATTATTTTGTAGTTTCCAGGAGGTAAAAGAATCTATTTGTTATGGATCAAAAAAATCATTTTTCACAGAGATCATGGATAAGAAAACCTATATCTTGTAGCTAAAATGAAAACATTGATAATTTTTCACATAGATGATGATCCTGAAAGACACCCAATGTTGACACAAACTGCTTATTTTTCTATGCCTTTATCCTTGATTAGAAAAATAAATCATCCATAGAAACCACCCCAAAAAGCACCCAAATATCACTGAACTATCTGATTCATCAAATCTAAAATCACTAAGGGTTAATTTCTATGACCAAAAGGAATAACCACATCATTTTAATGGTCATATCTACATTTCAATGATGTATTTGAAATATCCTACATATAAACCCGTAACTAGTGATATCCCTATGACAAGTAATTTTTTTAGAATAAATGGGATCCCCTCAAATGATCAAAGGGGTCATCACCATGAGAATGTGGATACTGATTTTCTATCACCACTTTGTCAAGATAATGAAAATACACACACATCCTTTGTGTTCCATATCCATTTTTTTCACAAATCGGAGCAGTGTTATCTATAGTGACATACTAGGATTAATGGAAAACTTTCATTCTAGATCTCCCTACTAGTACTTCATTTATTTTAATTCTATTGGTTCCATCAGATATGTCGGATGTGGGACAGGGCTAGTCCTGTGTAAGTGATCAATCATAAAATCAACTTCTATTAAGGGTGGACACACTATGAAATTACCAGGAAAATCTAGAAGAAATTGATCAAAAATTGTGGGAAATCCACAATCCATGATTTCATCCACCGATTCGATGGTTAATACTGCCAAATATTTTGAGATTTTTCCAACTATAGGTGAAAACATGTTTATTTCACCTATAATCACAATTTTTCTCCTCCAATGTGATGCTTGAATGAATCATTTGTTTTATAAATAGAACTTCATGTATAATGATCAATGTAATCAAAAATAATTGTTAAAATATCCATACCTAGGATTATTTCATATTCACCCATCTCTTACATAGTGAAACCCCATATCAACTCATCTCCTACGATCATCATAGAACATAATATTCATATAAAGTCTCAACATTATAATTAGTGAAGAGGAGTTTGATGTTTCAAAATATAAGGTATCATCTAAACATATAAACGAATTAGATCAATAGAACGAGAAAAAAAATTAATGGGATTCACCTATATCAAAATATCATTCATATGGGTATAATTCAAATGAATCACACCTATCACAATCAATGGTCCATGCTTATCACCCATAATAACTATCTCTAGTCCATATGAGTTCTTACTCACTTAAAATTTGTATTTATTACCCTGTTGATATTTCCCTTATTGAGGACTCAAAGTATTCTTAGAAACCTCATGGAATCATCAGCTCTTCGGAAAAGTGGTATTCTATTTCCCTCATCCTGTTGAAGAATACTACATCTAAACAATGAGATGATTCCTTAGAACCCGACCATGGAGAACTTTGACAATAATGATGAAGATACACCATCTAGTTGCAATTGTGGAACACTCTAGTTGGTTTTATAAAATCTCACTTAATGTGGTTGAATAAACTACACTGAAAACATACTGGTTTACCCTTTGGTTTTGGAGAATGTTTTTCTCAACCAACAATATAGTTATGAGTTATTTCACCACCCTATAAATAGGTGTCCCTCATCCACTTATTCCTATCATTCGATTTTCCACTATTTTTGGGTGTTATCCACTTGCTTCTTCCACCATAATTTCATAATATGTAACTATCTTGCACCATCACAATGATAACCATATCCATATAATATGACATACAAATAATAAAAACCATTAAATGAATATCATTCCTTATCATTGATTAAAAAATTAACTCCTTCCAGGATGAACTTGCAGTGACTTATCGTAAAGATGAAAAAATTCATAAAATTATTATCATGCTCTATCACTATTTTATTCTCCTTCTTTAATTAGATTAATTCCATTAATTCAATAAATCTTGAAATTTTGAGGATGTAATTTATTTTTGAACAATTCTTTAATATAATCCCATGAATATCCTTGGACTGATTTATCCTAAACTATGAAATCCCATAACTTGGATGCATGATCTTCTATCTTGTACATTTCAAACATGTCTTTGAACTCTACTGGTGTGCCAAGGAAATCAATGATTTGAACCAACCAATTCACCCACACAACTACATTACCTAGTTAAAAATCACTTCGAAAGATTGGTGTATTCCTCTTCTTGAACTAAATGGAATGATCCACTTTTCAGGGTTCATCCCACTATATCCTTCAATTGAAACCTAAAAATCATGGAATGTAGTATGAACTAGTTATTGGTTCACTTGAAGATCAAGTGCAACCACATTCTCAAAATCTATTTCCACTTAGTTTCTTCTACACCTTACGATGGCCATTTCTTAAATTCAAATCAAAATGCCATAAATCTCTTCTCAATCAATTAGTGTCTTACCAATTTCCAATTACACTGCATCACATATATCACATTATATATTTTCTAAATTCATCAATTTATATATTATCCCTTTTTAAAATATTCATCATTTTTTTGAAAAAAAATAATTTTCAATATAGCACTACAATAATTTTTAAAATTCTCAAATTTGATGAAAATTACAACACTTTTCTAAAAAAAATCATTTGAATAAAATCATAAATAATTCTTAAAAATAAAATACAAACTCATAGTGGGAATTAATTTATAAAATTCATGCCATTACATTAGCATTGGATAAACCAATGACAATGATATTAAAAATCTGATTAATGTCACAAAAAAATCTTGTTCAACACTCCCTCATAACTTTAGTTTTATTCGAAACCAATTTCCCAGCCCTTCTTATTCTCCACATTCCAGGTTTGGATGATCCTACCTCATGCTACCATCCTAAATAAATGAATAATGATGAATGATTTCTAACTCAAAGACTGAAAAACTTATTTCATTTATCATAAATTAGAAGATATAATTTCTAATAAATATTCTATTTATAACATAAGGAACCACCTCATTTTATTGATAATGTAGTAGGATATTTATTTTCGTTTCTGATACCCCCAAGACACCAATGGGTGGAAATAAATTCTAAGGGATTTTATAATAATGGTGGATGATATTTCCTTTGATATAAAACCAATAGAACCAAGATAAATATAACTCACAAAAAATTATGAGGCATGAAATTAATGAAATACAACTAAATTTAATACCAAACAAATAATAATACCAACCAAAAATATAATAACCTTATAGGAGTAGAAAGTGTAAGAAAACCCCAACAAAGCTTAATTCCTCCAAAGTCATAACTCGACAAAAAACTACAAGATCCAAGAACAAACTCAAAAATCCATTCCAAAGGTGTCATGATACACCACTAAAGAAATTATAAATCATTCCTTTAACTATTCCACGATAAAAAATAGTTGTATACGCCCCAAATTTCACAAGGATGGGTGACTAAGAAAACACATTTGGTTTCCCAAAAATGACCTCCATACTCACACCTCTAGTATTGAATATGTTATCACATTTATATAATGAAATTTAAATAAAACCATTTCAATAAATTTAAATAGCTTATATCAAGGACCAAGAATTTCAAAACCAAAAATTATTTCGATATAAAATTATTTTTAAATGAATGACAAAAACAATGCACTAAACGGTTTAACATTTTATTTTTCATACCCATTACATGATTCACACACACACCCACAAATGAATTATCTAGTGATATTTCAATAATAACGAGCTCATTCTCATCCACCTATCATGTTATGACTATGTTTCCAATATTCTTTTCATAAATTTCATACACCTCTTATCGTAGGTCATTTTCATTGTACCCAAGTGGTATATGTCCCTTATCCCTAGTCAAGTTGAATGCACCAACTTAGATCGACCCATGTATTCAAAAAAAAATGAAAAAAACATTTCAATAGATTTAAAAAACCTAAATTTTATTAAAATAGGTTCTATTAAATCATATCCATGAATCAAAACCATGAAATATTTTAAAACATAATTTAAAAATCATGGAACAATCACTCATAATAATAACCAAATTCCATAATTTTCTAAATTATAAATAAGGAGGGTTTCTAAATATATTCTCAAATTAGTTTCACAATAAATATCAAGAAACTAAATCAATTTGAAACAAACACTTAATGATATAATAACTTGAGACAATGGTGAAACCACCTACCTCACAAACTGAGGTGAAAATGAATAATGACACAAATTCTTCAACAAAATGGCATAAAGCTCCAAAAATATGTCGTAAATATCATTCCTTGACATCAAAACTACCATATCTCTTCATTATTGGAATCATAAAACATATATATAATGAAAATGAATTATATATATGACTGCAAGAGGGTGGAGAAGAATAAAAAAATGAAAAACAACCAAGACCAGAGACTTTTAAAGGAATCTGGTCTTCCAACACCAAAAAACCACAAACATATTTCTCCTAAATCAAGGGGAAGGGTCCCTCTATCCATTGATAAAATTGGAAATCATGTTAGGGTTGGATTAAGATATAAACATGCCATAAATACAAAAAAACATGCAAGATCCATAATTTTCTGATATAACCTATAGTTGTGCATGGTTAGGGAACACAAATAGAAAAATTGTGCACTAACCATGCACAAGGATCTGACTTAAGGGGAACAGTTACTCCGGGGTGGACTCGCATTTTCTACAAACCATGCACCAAATTTTTCACCTTCCATATTCCCACATCTTCTATTTTCACAGATTTCCAAGTGGCATGGGTTCTACTAAACATGATCAAAATGTAAACCTATAGAAAATCCCAAAAAATATTCCAAATTCCAAAAAAACGTCCGAAACATAACCCAATCAATTTTATGAAATAAAATTCATAATATAAAGTGTTAACAACTTGAAAATTGGGGAACTACACTATTTTTCAATAAAAAATTAAAATGAGAATTTACATGTCCATTAATAACTAATAAATAATAGTCATAGTTAAAGGATTGATAATCACATTTTAGGTTGTATACTCTAAAAAATCATAATGCACTAAAATACTAAAATATATTGATAATAACATTAAATTATGAAATTCATGGAGGTTTAATCACAAAATTACAATGTTGTAATTCTAATGTTTGGAGTAATATAAACTCCGAACTCATAATCATTACAATAAAAAGAAATTATTATATATCCAGATCACATCCTAAACTAAAAAGAGAGTGATATATTTTTTAATTAACCATTTGAAAAAAAATCAATTGGTCTCATTTATAATAAATATATCTAGTTCGTTTTTTATTCTCTCATTTAAATTTATTAAACCTTAACTATCCAAACAGTAATCAATGAAAACTGACCAAAGATGAAAACTTGTATCTCTAATCACTTGTGAGAAATTAAAATTTAATTATACTCATACATCAAAAATACTTGTATCAATTTCATTATGTGAAAATTCTAGTTTCTCCACAAGATGGGTGAGAAATATTTAATAATAATCATATTTAAAGGTTTTTTTTTGGATTTTAGTTGGTTGAAAAAATACCTCAGAAAAAAATGGCCCAAAAGGGAAGCTTTATATTCTTAAATACATTTTGTGATAATTCATTTTAAATAATGTATAAATATTTATTAATTTCTCCTTAACATATGTTATTAAAATTCAATTTAATTATGTGGATAATGGTTAAAATAATGAGTCATAATGAATATATTTCAATCCACATTCTCCTAATATATATATATATTTGCGTGTGTGTGTGTGTTTTAATTTTATTTCTTCTAAATTTTTTATATAAATACAATTTGTTATACTTTTCATCAACATATATTTTTTCAATGGAGTAGAGGATAAAATATTCTAATAAAATGAACGTGTTTTATTTCCACATTTACTTTCACATTCCCATGATATATACACTAAAATCCCAGTCACCCATTATATGGAATTACATTAAAATATATATATGAATGTCCTCCCCCCACACTCAAACATGACATAATAATGTAATTATTTTAGAGAATTAAGTTAGGTGAGTTATAATCAGCATAAAATATTCTATACACCTATAAGGACATTCATTGTATTCATATGGAATAATAATGGTTGACATGAAGGGAATGTATTAAAGAAATTGTTAGCTATCTAAAAAAAATTCATTAATCACATCATTAATATTTCAAGGAATAAAATACATTAATTAAGAATAAAACCATGTTCTATTTCATACATAAAATCCATGTTTCAATTAAATTTTGAGTTTATTAGGAGTACTATAATAAAATTGTTTGGAATACCTCTCAGGATGAGAAAATAATTTCTTATAGTCACTATAACAAATCATGATTTTATTATATATTTTTCTAACCTATATATTAACTTTTATATTTTTCCACATGAAATAATTACATAAGAATAATTGATATATTAACAATTCAAAATTATTAAATACTGTCAACTTAATATAGTCTTCGAATTTGTGGGTGTATTTTAACAAAACCCAATTATGAAATATATATATATATATATATTGGATAATTAATGACATCATTTAGTATGAACATTTCTTATCAGGATAATATATCTAATATTGGATATGAAATAGTATCGATAGGGAATTGTAACAACCAAAGTATTTAAAAAATAATTTCATTTCATTCTATAATTAAGGATTCAAATTATTTAAAAATGTATAACAAAATATGTATAATTTAATGAAATTAATGAATTTATACTAATAGAATAGTAACTTGACCTTAGGAATAGTAATATGACTATTTAGAATAATAATCTGTCCAATTGAATTGTAACCTCAACTAATAATGTATATAAAAAATATATCCAACCTTTTTTTAAAAATATGAAATATTTAAATCATTTGACAAGTAAATATTTATATTTTAAAAAACGTGTCAGAATTTTCTTAATTAATAAATAATTAATTTAAATTTTAGAATTATTATAACTATTTAAAAGAAAATATATTTTCCAAAAATTGATTTATAAATAACTATTTTTTTGGCTTATGATTATAAGATAATTTCATAAAACTTTAATTATTTTTTCAAAGTGTTATAATATTAGTGATAGTTTTAAAACAGGAATATTTCAAAAAAGTTATGATTTTAATTAATAATTAAATTTCAATTATTTATGAAATTATTTTCAAAATATGGATTTCATTTTTGAATTGTAAAAAATAAAAAAATGCTCAGTGTGAATTTTTCGTATTTTTTTGAAATACATGAGTTTTCGGTGAACAGTAAAGTACAATAATTTATTTAATAAGTTATATATATTTATTATTGTGTCATGGATGATGTTATTCTAAGGTAATCACCCTTTATTCAAACACACATGCACTAATTAATTTATTTATTCACAATAACCAACACTATTTCTTATCTTGAGTAAAATAATAGAATAATGATTAAAATAATAAACAACCCTCTCATCCACTACAAATACCACCCTCAATTTCTCTTATCCTCAAACATCTAAATATTTTATAATTGTCCAAATTCTTCCTAATAATATTCCCAATAATCTTCTCCACATTAATAACCTACTGGTCACACCAAACGGACAAGACCAAAGGACATTAGGAGGTTTTTAGGGAATATATATTAAGATTTTAAAAAATACCCTTCCATTTTCTTTTATTTACTTTTCATTTATTTTTCTTTTATTATAATATATTATTCTCCCCCTGTCCAAATGTAATGAAAACTATAGTATCATATATATACCGTAATTAAATCATGTTTATTGAAAAAAATCATTATCATACTTATTTTTGTCTCCCTTTCATTCTATAAATATGAACATCCTTTATGATGTGTCAATTTGTCATCATTGTGGACAATGTGTTTCAAATTTACATTATTGCCTTCATGGTCTGTCATAAAAATGAATTAATAGTTAAAATGTTTTTATGGCTATTATATAACCTCTTTAATATTTTTTAAATAATATATATACATTATATTAAATTATCTAATGAAACTAGTTTGTGATTATCGAAGAACAACCAAAATGATCTAAACAAATATCATCAATGATTTATTTAAGGATTCGCCATAAAATACGGAAAAATGATTTGGTGTGCAATTTAATATTATGTAAACAAAAAATAAAATTTCATTTTACTTTTGCAATTTCACTTCTATATCACAAGAAAATCCTTTAACAACCGACCATCGAAACCAAGTAATGAACGCACTCGAAATAATAGAAGAAAAAAATATTAATAAATGGGTGGAATAATGTAATTAAATGATAATATAAGGTGTTATACAAATAAATATGTTTATTTAAAATATTAATATGACTCTTTTAACAATTATATAAGAGGATTAAACACATTTGAAGTATGGTGAACCCTAGGGGAAGGTAATTCTTAACCCAATTTCCATTCATTGCATTAACCTTATACTGCATTAATAATCTGGAAAAAAGAATATATGTGAAACTAATAATTATTATATTATGTTATATAATGTGTATTTATAGTGTATACACATATTACATTCTATTTATCAAATTTTACATAAATTATATGATATTTGTAAGGGACTATTCATTAAAAATGCCCTTTTAATTTCCATTGTTTTTATAAAAGGATGGATTAATATGTTGTAAGTATTATTTTTTTATTATTATGTTCTAGTTCATGGTAATTGATTATGATAAAGTGTTGGGCCTATTTATCGCTGAAATTAAATGTCTATGTTTGTGTATGACGTCAACCATATGGTTTCTCCTAGTGTAACAATGACAGTTACACCATGAGGTAGCCATGAGGGTTACATTGTAAGGTATCCCAATGGGTTACAAATAATATGGTATATTGAAGGGTTTCAATATTAATTATGTAATTCAAAATGTTACCATTTTGTTATTATTTATGTTTTATATTTTTTAACGTAAATGAATTGTTTTTAGAAAGTAAATATATGATACTTTATGGTTAAGATGTATTTCATTGAAAAAATGATTTGATAAGTTTATAAAAATTCATGTTCTAATGTTTTCTCCATTTATGTGTTCCTTATTGAGATTTATATGTTCATACAGTTTTTTAAAATGGTTTTCATAGTGTATTAGGATGTGTAAGAGAATATTATAAGCCTATATAAATGTCATGGGGAATTTTCATTAAAAAATTTCCTGTTTTTATTAAAAACTTTTGTATTGTAAATGAAATGGATAGTATTTTAGTAATACCAACTTTATATTATTATGGGTTTATTTGTATGAATTATGTACTAAAATTATAAAATTAAAAATAAAAAAGGTCCTTTTGAGTTTAAAGAAGTTTATTTTGAAGGAATTTACTTGAATATGTGATGTTTAAGGCCCAGACCTTATTGTTTGTATCAGAGGTACAATTTTGATAACTTTGGGGGTTATGTTGATGTTAATAGAATATAATAATTAGTTTTAACCTTATTTTTATGGAATTATATTATATTTTAAGAATACCATGTTGCTTCATCTAATATATTTTTATTAAAAATAGTTTTCTGCAAAATAAATAAGGAAGTTGGGGTTACAAAGAACCAAGAGGCTATTATATTTTGGAATCCACAATTGGGAATGGTGTGAATTGGAACTGAATAATTTCTGATAGTAATGGATCAGTTTATATAGTCTATAAATGGTAGTGGATTCAATGAAAGATAAAAACAAGTGCTACCAAAAAAGAACATGATTATAGTTCAACATTTTATGAGGCAATACCATCCTAGTTTCAGTGAATTACCTAACCAATTAGTGGATGAAGGATAGAATAAATCCATTGAAAAGATATTAAATATTATGGGGTGTTCAGATAATGAAAATTATTGTCTGGATATTTTTCATTTTAAAACTGAAGCCGACCAGTGGGGTCAATGGTGAATAATAACAGGGATAACAATGAGATTGATGGCTTGGAAGGAGATGAATTTAATAAATTGTTCAATAAAAATTATTTTCCTAAGGTGTTTCGACATAGGATATTAAATTAAATCCTAGAATTGTAACAAAAATTGGAGTATTCAGCATAAATTTATGAAGAATACATAAACCGATTGGTATGATATGCTTCAAATCATTTTCGGGATCTTGAAATCAAAATAAATCGCTTTTTACTCAATATTGAAGCCTGATACCGAAGGGTATTGGCCTCCCTAGAATTAAAAATTTATGGAAACTCTTTTTATTTGCTAAGAGAGTGGAAATGGAATTTTCTAATGATCATATGCACTATCAAAATAAGAAAAAGAAAAGGAATAAATGAAATTTTATGGGTAAGAATCCATCTATTAAAACTATAGGTATGAATGTCCAGTTTTCTATTTGTGAAAAGTGCGGTTAAAATCTCCCAGGGAAATTCCTTAATAAAACTAGTAATTGATTTTTATTTGGTATGTTTGGACTTATGTCCTATGATTTTAAGGAAAATGAACTTACGATCAATTTTTATTAGATATCAATAATGTGTTTGGAATTTGGTGAGATGTGTCATTATGGAAATACCTACCCAAATAAAGATCTCAATGATGGGATGTGGCAAAATTATTAGATGAAAGGTGTAGTGATATCCTTTTCCACTACATCAGTAAATGTTTTTCCATCCAATAATGTATTTTCAGGTCCTTTTTTTACCCAGATGTTGCTAATTCCTTGTTTGATAAGAGTTCTACACATTCATTTATTTCTAGTATGTTTTCTAGTAAATGATAAATTTCACCACTAGAAATTATTTTGGAAAATATGGTTACAAAAACCGGGGAAGTATTACATCAAGAAGGCATTATAAGAATCATAATGTTTTTGTCTATGGAAATTCATTACTTGAAAACCTTTTTGATTTTCCCTTAGTAGAATTTGATGTCCTTATGGGTACGGATTAGATTTATGTTTATCATGCAATGAATGATTGCAGTTCTTGAGAAGTTTTTTTCAGAAATATTTTCATTTTATAAACAAGAATGGTACAATACTATTTATATAAAATCAAGAACTTGAGAAACTGTTAAATGATTGAAGTGAAAGTTATCAGTATTATATTATTGAAAACAAGAGAACTATTCTGATTAATGATCTTCCAATTCTAAATGAATAACAGGATGTGTTTCCTGAGGAGTTACTCAATGCTATACGTTATTATGGAGTTTCATTTAATATTTTTATAGTCCCTAATTATATGACAATTTGAAAACCCCATTATGTAACTGATCAAGTGGAACTTCATGAGTTGAAAAATTAGTTGTAAGAATTTCATGATAAAGGATTCATTTGTCATATAATATCACCATGGGGTTTTCTTTTTTTGTTCACTAAAAAATGGTTTCGTGAGACTTTCCATTGATTAAATTGCTTTGAATAACATCACTATTATGAATAAATATCCTTTTCCTCATATGGATGATTTTTTATCATATCTCTAGATCATAGTATTTTTACAAGATTGAATTTAGATCTGGGTACCTTTAACAGAAGGTGAAAGAGGATGACACCTGAAAAATAGCGTTTTGTACTAGATTGGGGGCATTATGAGTTTTTTTATTCCATTTTTTTTGAAAACTTCCCCTGACGTATCCAGCGATCTTATGAATTTATTATTTTAGGAATATTTGGATAATTTAGTAGTTGTTTTTATTGATTATATTTTGTTATTTTAAGAAAATTATGAGAATCAAGAAAAACATTTATAGATTGTCCTGCAAACTATCAAAGAGAAGAAGATATATGGAAAATATGGAAAATGTGATTTCTTTTTCAAAATATTAATTTTCATGGGAGCATTATAAATAATGATGTAATAATAGCTGATCCTGCCAAAACAATGGGTAATGAATGACAAAAACCTACAAATGTTACAATGATTTGTAGTTTTCATGGATTAGCAGGTTATTATTAATGATTTTTTGAAACCACTTGATATATATCTATAATAATAACTAAGTAAACATGAATGTGGTAACATTTATTTGTACAAAATAATGTGATTTTCTTAGGAACTGAATAGGAGATTGGTGGATATTCAAGTTTGACCCTGCCTTCCAAAAATAATGAGTTTGTCAAATATTGTGATGCTTCATTGCATGGGTTTTGTTGTATTTTGATGCATAATGTTCAAGTTATTGATCATGGTTCAATTGACCTGAAACATCATGAGTTAAATTATATCTCACATGATTTGGAATAAAAAACCATTGTTTTTTTCTTAGAAAATATAGAGGCATGATTTATACAGATCCAAATGGAAAATATATATTGAAAATAACAGATTGATGTATATATTCAATAATAAAGAATTAAACATGAGGTATAGAATATGAATTGAACTGATAAATGATTATGATCTCACAATCAATTACCATCCTAGAAAATAAAAAAAGTTTCAAATTCCTTGAGCCCAAAACATCATGCTAAATTAACCATGTTACATTTAAAACACAACCCATTGATTAATAATTTGATGAATTTTGTATTGGATGTGGTTGATGTAGGAAATTCCAATGTTTTATTTTAAGTGTCAGTGTAGTCATCTCTATCAGAGTGAATTAATCAAGAATAAAAGGAAGGATTAGAGTTGCCAAAAAAGGTTTAATTAGTTAAAAATGATATGTTTATAGAATTGAAATTTGATAAATATTGGGTTTTGAGATTTTGAATGAGATTATGCACTCCTTCATATAAAGAAATAATTGTTACATGAGGATCATAATTCTCTATTTTAAGTTCATCTGAGTTGTACTAAGATATATAGAGACCTTTGGGAGTATTACTGTTGTGATGGAATCAAAAGAGATATTGCTGATTTAACCATAAAATATTTGAAATGTAAACACGTTAAATTAGAGGGATAACTAAAAAATGGTATTTTTATGCATTTTTGAGTTCTAGAGTGGAAATGAGAAAATATATCTAGGGAATTCCTGGTGGGACTACTGAAGACTTCTCAATGTGAAAATGTGATTTGGATTATTGTGATAGAATAACTAAATCTTTACATTTCCGTTATATTCAAGATACTTTTTCTCTGGAACATATTTACCGACTATACTTCAAATATATTATTAGTTTACATGGAGTTAGTCTTTTCATTGTATCTTCCTATGATCCCGGGATGACTTCATACATTTGGAAAGGCCATCAGATATTATTGGGAGTAGAATTAAATTTCAACACTAATTTGCATCATCAACTTGATGGGTAGACTGAGCGAACAATTTAGAAATTGGAGGATATGTTTTGATCTTGTTCAATATACTACCAGTTAAGTTGGGAAAAACAACATTATTTAGTTGAGTTTTCAAAAATGACCAATATTTATTTTAATATATAGATGCCTCTTTTTGAGGCATTATATAGAAATCCATGTTGAACCATATAATTTTGGGATGATGTTGGATAAATAACGTTGATGATACAATAAATAACGTTAAACCATATAGATGCCTCTTTTTGAGGCAATATTTATTTTAATATATAGATGCCTCTTTTTGAGGCATTATATAGAAATCCATGTTGAACCATATAATTTTGGGATGATGTTGGATAAATAACGTTGATGATACAATCCCATGATTCATTTGACCTTATATAATCCTCATGAAAGTTGAAGAAGTTTCCTATTATGTAGCTTTGCAGTCGAGTTTATCTCAAGAACATACTTTTTTCATATTGTAATCTTGAGAAATTATCTTCCAGATTTATCTCATGTTTTCAGACAGTAATTAGTTTATCTGGAAGAGTACCTTTCTAATGAGGAGAAACCAATTCAGATTCATGAGCATAGTGTGAAAGTATTGAAAAATAAGGTGATTCACCAGGTTATGGTTTTGTAGAGAAACCACATTATTGAAGATGATACATTGGAATCGGAAAATTCTAAGAGGGAATGGTACCCAGACTTATTTAATATGTTAATAAAAAATATCAGGATGAAATTTCTAGAAGGTGGGGATAATATAACAACCTAGGTACTTATAAATTATTTTTTTATTTTCTAATTAAATTGTAAAATTCCTAATAAATGTATAAATAAATATGTGGTATTTATAAAAATTATGGAATTTATAATGATTGAATTATTACATGACCTTAGGTATAGTAACATGAACATTAGTAATAGTAATCTGGCTAATTGAATCATTACCTAACAAAATAAAGAATAAATAAAATTTATATATCATATACGTAAACATATGATGTATTTATATCATTGAAAAAATAAATAATTTTTTTTATAAAATAATTGTTGGAATTTTTTAAATAATAAATATTTGATTACAATTTTAAAATTAATATAATGATTTAAAATAAAACATATGTTCATAAAATATATACCTAATTTTTTTATCTTATGATTATAATATAATTTAATGAGACTTAAATTAAATTTTCAAACTGTTATAAAATCTTTTATAGTTTTAAAACATGTATTTTTCAAATTAATTATGATTTTAATTAAAAATTATGATTCTCATATTAAGAAAAATATTTTATTAAAATCGAGTTCATTTTTTATTTTAACACTAAAAAAAATGGTGAGGGTTATATTTTTAGGATTTATCTAAAATACGTGATTTTTTTCTAAATAATGAAATATGATAAATTAAACAATAAGCTAAATACAAGAATTATTGAGTCATATATGATGTTATACGGATGTAAGCTTACATAGTTTGAACTCACATGTTGTAATTAATATTTTTTAAAAAACCAACTATATTTCTTGTCTTGATCAAAAGAATAAAATAATGACTAAAATTATGGGAATCCCCTACTCTCCTCCACTATAAATACCTCACTCACCCCTCTTCTCCTCACAACAATCAATATTTGGGAATTTTATGAATTATATGCAATACTCTTCCAAAGCCTCTTCCCCATATCTAAGGCCTACTTTTACCTCCAAAATTAAAAACCCAAAGGACATATGGAGGTTTTTGGAAAGGATAATTCAAGAGGAAGAAAATCCTCTATCATTTTCTTTTAATTCATTTTCAATTATTTTTCTTTTCCTATAATCACTTAACCTACCCTTATTTAGAAGGTATAAAACCTATTATTATATATAAAATGTTATGGTATAATTATTATGAAAAAATTCATCATCATACCTCTTATCTTCTCCCTTTTTTCTAAAAATAAATACATCATCCATGATGTGTCGATTTACCAACATCGTGGATGATGTGTTTTTAATTTCCATTACCTCCTTCATGAATTTTCATGAAACCACTTTATTAGATTAAAAACATTTTTAATTTTATTTTAAACCCTAATTTATGTTATTGAAATAACATATATAAATGATATTAATCTGTATAATGAAACTAGTTTGTGATTGTCGAAGAAATACCAAATTGTTTGAAACAAATATCATTAATGTTTTATTTAATGATTCATCATCAGATATGAAAAAATTATTCATGGTATAATTTATTATTCTAGAAAAATAGTCATTCTATATAATTATAATTGAGTTTTTTTCTTCCTTTTAAAAAAGAAAATTATTTACGAACCAACCATTGTAACCATGTAAAGAATGCACTCGAAATAATGGAAACAAAGAAATTTTTAAAATTAATGGGTGGAATGATGTTATAAAATAATCATATAAGGTGTTATAGGAATAAATATTTATCTTAAAATGTTAATAAAACTATTTTAACCATTATATTGGAGGTTTAAAAAACATTTAAATTAAGACGAACCCAAGGTAAGGGAATTCTGAACCCAATTTCCATTATTTAGGTTACCATTATACTTCATTAATGATACGATACTAATATTATTTATGAAATGAATATTTATAAAAATATGTTTTATTATCTATATGTAAACTATATACACATATTCCAATTTTCTTTTATCAAATCTCAATTAAAATATATGATATTCGTAAAGGAAATGTCTTTAAAAGACTTTTTAAATTTTCTTTCTTTTTTAAAATGGTATGATTTCTATGATGTAAGTATTGTTTTTATGATTATGTTTTAGTTATTGGGAAATATTTTTGATTAAGGGTGAGAACTATATCTCACTCTAATTCACTTGGTATGTTTATGTTGGAGTTTATCCATATGGTTACTCCAAGTTATACATCCATGGTTACACTATGAGGTAGCCATTATAGTTACATTGTAAGGTAGATGCGGGGGTTAAAAATAATAATGTAGGCACGAGGGTTAAAATATTATGTAAGTAATTACCCAAGTTACATTTATTTCGTTATTTATGTTTCCAATGTTTTATGTAAATCTAATTTTTGTATGATGTATGTATATGATACAATATGGGTGATAAATATATATTTGTGAAAATAATTTCATATGTTTTTAAGTATTCAGGTGATAACAGTTCATGCCCTTATTATTGTAACCCTTACTCAGAATTTTATGCTCATACAATGTTTTAAAATTTTTTACATAGGGTTTTAGGATGGGTAAGAGAAAACTAGAATCCAAGATTAATGTCATAGATATTTTTCATTAAAAAAATTCTTGTTTTTATTATAATGTTATGATTTATGGACGAAATTTGTACAATTTTAATAATACCCACTTGTTATTTTTATGGTATGATATGTATTAATTAAGTCCTAACATTGTAAAACTATAAACCAAAAAGTTCCCTGAAAATGTAAAGAAGTTATTTGAAAAGTAATTTACAAGATTATGCAATGTTTAAGGCTCGGTCCTTATATTTATTCCCTAGACCAAGCCCAATATAAACATAAAGATGTATTAATTTTGAAATAAACCTTATGTAAGATGTTTAAGAGTATGGAAACCACAATGTCATTCATGCTAGTTGAGTCAATATATTCAATGTCGGAAATTTCATATCATACCCATAGATCTTATATTGTGTTCCTAATGGGTTTCAGTAGTAGTATTATTGATGATGTAAAAAATTAATTGATAGTATAATAAATTATTTGGTTATAGTTTATATTTTAGAACCAATGGAAACAACATGAATACCCTTTGACCAAAAAACATATTCCACACCCCATAAAAGTGTCAAAACATCACAACTTTCTCATTAAAATTTTATAGCTCGATGTCCCACGTTTTTATGGCCTGAAGACCCATTTGTCCTAGGATAATTTCCAACTACCTATATCCAAAATGGGGCCAATGTTTACATGGGCCTACAACTTTTTCAATGTGATAAACTACATGATTGCATGTGTCACCACATGTTTCATTAGTCATAAATGTCTTAGAATTCCCCCAAAAGGAGGTTTCTTGGGTTTGAATCATGGTCATATTTAGAATTAAATTTTGAAAATACTACTAAATAAATTCCCAACTATAATTATTAATGTAATAAATTATTTTGGTTCATTATTTATCATTTTGATATATTTTATGCTCAAATTTGTTTTCTAATTTTTTTTCCATAATATGAATATGTATATTAAAAATAATTTTAATCAACGTTAGAAATTTAATTTTTAAAATTAATTGAATTATTTGATTTATAATTTCAATAAATTCTTTCAGTTAACATTGCGAAATTTTCATAAAAATGATTTTCAAGTGAATAGGGAATATATTGTTTTTTTAAATACTGTCAGTTTAAAGACATCAATATGATATAATCAGTAATTAAAAATATAATGACCATTTTTGGATAATTATTCATTTAGGGAATAAATAATGAATTCAATGTTAGAATGTTTTATTTTTTTAACAAATTATTACGTCTTGGAATTATCATAATAACTTATTTTAATAAAAAACTATCTCATTTCATTTCATTTAATTACATTTTCCTTGTGATACATTTGATTTTGGAATGATTTATATGTCCAAAATATTCTAATTCTTTAATTATAAACCAATAAATATCATAGTAATCAATAATATAGATTATTTTGGTGTAAATACATTCTTATGGTTAAAATAAAAATTTTTCTAGATATTATTTTTTTCATTTCTTTATCATACATTTTTTAAAATTAATTTTTACAACCCAAATAATTTAAAATTAAAAAATATTTTACAAATTTCTAATTATAAATTTCAAATTAATTAGTAAGGTTGATATCAATATTAGTAATAAAAAATATAGTACCAAATGATATAGTTTCTGAAGAAATATAAAATTTTAGAAATGGGTTTAATTAATAGAAACATACATAAATAAAAAAATTGTTTCCAATTGATTGTATTTTTAGAATACTGACCCAACATATCCAAAATGTAAAATTTGTAAAAAATTTTGTAACATAAAATTAGTGTGACCAGCTTTTTATTTTAATATATCATTATTTCCAAAAGCTACACTACTGTCACCAATTAAAGGACCCCTTCACTGCCCCACTTTTCTTTACACCACAACATAACAAAATCAATTAAAATCTAACAACACACATCCGCAAATATTTTTTATATTATAATTTCTGATCTTGTGAAAATAATAATCCATGTATAATTACAGGGAGGCCCATGGGAGGATAACCAATGATTAGGTAATCATTTTGACCAATTACATTCAAGTTTAATTCTTATTATATCTCCAAAAAGTATTCTGTAAACATCCTAATACAAATTTTAAAAATAATAATATTATAATAAAATGATATTATTTTGATGCAATAACCATTATAAACCTTCCTCTCAATTTATATAAAATGAAAATGTCACTCGTGTGACGTACATACTACCTCTTCCAAGAAACGACATATTTCATATTTCATCACAACCTTATATGAATTTCTATAATAATTCATTTAATAGTTAAATATGATTTTTATATCTTTTTTATGATTTGGGGAATATACGTTCTCCCATTCTATAAATAATATTAACAATAAATGGGAATTGTAAATCTGACTACCAAAAATGATCATACAAAGATACTTTTCTTAATTTTGATCTATTTCATAAAAACATATATAGTTGTATAAATTTTAGTCTACTACAATGATAAATAAAATATTTCTAAATATTTCATAGATGTTGAAACTATTATACAATAGTTTTGACGATGGTGAACATAGTAAACATATTTTAAATCAATTAGCCTACCATCACCAAGTGGATGAATGGAGAAAACAATATATAATTAATGAATAAAATATCATATACAATGGAGAAATTTTTTTTCTATACCTGAAAAGGTACAAAAAAATTATTTAATTAATATAATATTGTAATTCATGTGGATAGAGGCATGAACCATGCAAGTCAGGACATGGGAAAATCTTTTTTTCTCAATTGAACTTTATTGAGACATGTTTCATACTTGGAACCTATTTATAATTTATATAGTAAATACAATAATATATTGAAATATTATTCCTTGGTTATATTTATAATATTTATATTTTAATTTCAATGAAAAAAAATTTCTATCAACTAGGTTTTAATTTTTAAATCCAATTTTTTTTAAATAATTAATTTAAATATTTTGAAGCCTTTTACACAATTATTTCCCTTCCAAGTACATATTCCTTAGAAAATTAAAAAAAATATTTTTTATATATTTCAATGATTGTTTTTGTTAAATTTATAATAGCTTTTACTTTATAATTAATGTTTTTAAAAGGAATATTATAAGTATTTTTCATATGGGTTACATAAACATTCTTTATAAATGTGTGAAAATAATTTTTCTCAATTTTTATCTCATATCCTCCTTTTCAATTTTTTATGTCCCTTGTATTTTAAAATAATATTTCAATATATGTTACCTTGGATTTCAATTATATTTTTGTTCATATTCTTCTATTTATCATTCATTTAAAAATAGGTGTTAATTTTTTTAAAAATAATGATATTTCATTATATATACATATATTTCATTATTCAACTCCACATTTCTTATCTCTAACTACATTTTATTTTTAGAAACCAATATTTTAAATCATTTTTCAATCAATAATTTCATAGACCATTTTTACCAATTTGAAATGGAATTTTAATGTGACTTATATGATCATATTTTATAACACCATTATAATAGCTGTGTGAAAATAATTTTATAATTTCACTTATAATTTTCTCACCATGAACAAAATTTTTACCTCTGATAGTAAAAATTTAATAAACATTATGTAATAAAATTTATTTTTTAAAAATTTTAATAGATTTAATTTTTATTATTGGAAAATCATGTCTTGATATCTTGTAATGTGATACCTTTAAAAAATGATATGATACCAATTTTTTCCAAGGGGTATTTTTTTGTCATTCCTTGAAACGTGTGATCTAGTTTTAAGAATCACTGCTTCTAGGTGGATTCCATTGGATTTATTCATGGAATTGGAAACATCCAATAGTTCCTTAACCAAAAGGTACTTTCTTTCCAAAGGCATTCATTCGTTATGTTTGATCATTATGATACTTAGGAAAGTGCATTAGTCGAGATGATGGGAGTTTAGACTCATCACAACCTTTTGGGGGAAATTATTATCTAATCTGGGACTCTGTTTGTAAATTTAAGATATTTACATGAATTCTTATTAATTCACCATGTATAACATAAGTTACCCTTGGAATTTTCAATCACTTATTAACATGTGTAAAAGTTAAAATCATTAGTATGTACTCAAGGTTCTTCATTAATGAAGTTATTTGTTTGTATTCTAGAATATCCATAAATGGTAACCTCTCATATTCTATTTAATGATTATTTTAATCATCATTATGATGATACTGATTTTTAAGACACTCAGTAGGGCACTCTGGAATATATTATCATCTAGGGGGATGAAGGAATTTGTATATTGGCATAATAACAATGAAATGCGTTAACTATGTATCCTAATAAAAGGAATCGGAACCCTTGTAGTCTGGTGCCACTTAATGGGACACATCATAACTTTAATGGTCATGTGATAAGGATATAACTGTACAGTTTAATGTCATGTAGTAAGGACATATAAAATAAAGGTTCTTAGTCAATGTTTGGTTTGGGACTTATTCATAGGTATCCCAAGGAACATGGAAAGAATATGGATTTCCAAGTAAGATTATACCCTCTTGGGAATATGGTCCAAGGAGAATAAGGTTGATTTGAAGTGTTGGGTTTGAACCTCAAGGAGGCTTTCTACGTATCTCATGTAGATGGTAATCGAAGACCACATAGTTTGATCAGTCTCATTAGAGAATATAGTCATTTAAGAGAAATGAGTTTGGGATTACTTTCTGAAAAGGATTCCCTAACGTTTATGGGGGTTTAATTTGGGGCTTATCCCAATGGAGGATGCCCAGATTAAATGAATTAGAGTTGGATTCTTGAAGAGAATATCCACTGGGATCGGGCCCTGATAAGGCTTCCTACATATCCCGATTATGGTGGGAATCAGAGTTATCATAGTTCATTCACCGTGAGTGTTTTTGAACATGTTGTAATCATATAAAATCTATAAGAATTTGTGATTCATGATCGGTGTGAGAAACAAGAGGATGTAAAAGATTCAACAATGAGATATAAAATTTTTCTCCTCCCCTGGTTGAAGAGGGAACAACTACAATGGTGATGGTGGATGAGGGAAAGGAGACAAGCCTCCCCTCTATTCACTTTCCATTGGATGAGGGTCTAATGAAAGGAATAAAGGATGATGGTTTAGGGGCGTACACTAGGATGGAAGCCCTAAAATTGATCCTAGTAGTGGAGGGAGACTTTTCAATTTCGTGAATGGAAATGAAAGGGTGAACATTACCTTCCCTACAAGAAATTTGATGTTATGGGCCCTCGAGAAGGGAGAGGTCGATACCTAAACCCTAATTCTCAAAACCGAGAACTTCCCAGCATTGTTCCTAGGAGAAAGGTCCATTTGAATATGTATATAAAAATCCACAGACAATCCATGAATCATATCCCCATTGTAAAACAAATGTGGGAAACCTCTGACTGTGGACATAATAACACAAATAAAAGACACACTGATGTGCATTTCCCAAAGGTTTGATATATCAGGAGGTTTTGGGGGAGTTCTCAAAATAATCACCTTCAAACAAGGGATACAATGAAGAATAATCCTTTCCATGAATGTCATTGAAGAGGTCTTGATGGATTTCATATTGAAGAGAGTAAGTTAATCAATGAGGGGTACCCAAGGAGGTAAGGGCGCGCAAGAATGGGTCCACAATTAGGATTGGGAGACCTAATATTCACTTAAGAGGCGAAAAAATGTTATGATAATACTTGGGTGTAACCTGGATCAAGCTTTAAATAATATTCATAGGTGATCCCAGAGGGGGGATCTCATGTTCTGATGAAAGGAATAAGAATCCCGCAAGTGTTTCATATTTTGGGAGGTTGTGCACTTTATCCGTGCTAGTGTTATGGATTTGAAACACTAAAAGGACTTCAGTCCTATAATCCTCCTTCCATTCCTTCACTTTAGGTGATAATGAAATACCTCGAATGTTTTGAAGGACTTAGGAAAAGTACTATGGAGACCAGAGCATCAATTAAGATTTATGGAAATTAATCTTTAAAAATTAAGGTCCAAGGGTCTATTTATAGGCAAAAATACGACCCTGGGTGAAATGAAATTGGCTGCACAAGTGGATTGTAGGACAGAATTGTGGCACGAATGTGGATGTGTGCTAGATGTGTGGCACCCAAGTATACTTGTGCGTTGATAGTGATATTCCCTAACTGGGGAGCCACATTAAGGACTTATCCAAAATAATTTCGTCATTCTCCACTAGCATGGGGGTGCACAGGTGATTTTTGTAGGTACCATTGGCTCATCATTAAAAAAAATATTCAAAATAATTCATCCATTTCACATGGGTTTCACCCCCGCAACCTTTCTTGGGATCATTTCCTCTCTATGGTCCCATGCCTTCGGGCCAATGCCTTTGCTATCATCCCTGAGGCCTATGCAAAATGCAGAGTGGCACATTTAACTTTTCAAGCTCGGTTGAGGACATTTTGCAGACAAGTTCATGGAATAAATTTCATGATGTCTACAAAATTCCTCCCTTAGAATTTGATTCATTAGAAATTAAAGGAATCTTGTTCTAAGGATAAAATTGGGCACTCTAATGCATTACAACATCATTTGGTTAGATTTGTAGCTACGTCAAGTTTGGAAGGACGCTCTATTTTTTCCCTCATTCATGGGGCCAATCTATCATAGTTCATTTTTTATTATAGGGTTATATGGACAACCCCACAATCTTTGTATCTTTTGACTCATTATTTCTCAATATTATCTAAATCATTCAAAATTTATGTTTAGTGAGATAGGACTCAAATCTTGTACAGAGTTCCCATTGCGGGTTCTCAATCTGGTGAGTACTAGGTCTCCTGTTTTTGGAAGTTTAAATTCATGCATGTTGGACTATAAAATAAAAATGTTTAAGGTTCAATGGTATTGACCATAAATTTTGAAAGGACATCCCAAAAAAAAAAATGACTAAGAATTCCTCTAATATTCTTTAAATATTTCAAAGGGAAATCTTGAGTCATGTTTTAATGGTAACCAAATTTTAAACATGTATCAACATAAGGGGCTACACCCAGAACTATGTCACTATCATTTGACAAGCTCGTTATGGTTATTTTGTTATGCAGGGCCAGGGAATATGATACATAACTAAATTGGCTTCTTTTTACTAACATTCTGGTTATGTTGGAATATTATGCAAGGCCACCTAAGGGAACATTAATCCTAGTCATGCGAAGGAACCCTCAAAATCATGACATTTTACTATTGATAGAAAAGGGAAAATAAGATATGGGTGACTCAAGACCACAACAGGTGGTTTTTCTAAGGGATTTATTTATGAATGAAACGGCTATTTTATTCCAACAAATATCATGAATAGGAAAACCATTTCCATAAAAAATTGGTCTATGATAAATTGATAACATTTATTAGAAAGGAGAACTTATGATATCATATTATGCAATTTTATGTCATTTTGTGATGAAATTATACTGTGCAGTTTTAAGTCATGCAGTGAGGACATTATACTATGCTTTTTTAAGTCTTGATGAGAGGAAATTATACTGTATTGATTTATATCCCTTAGTGAAGAAATAATACTTTTCAATGTTTAGACATCCAGTGTGGACATTATACTGTGTAGTTTTATGTCATGCAGTGAGGACATTATACTTTGTAGTTTTTAGTCATGCAGTGAAGACATTATAATATGTAGTTTTTAGTAATGTAGTGAGAACATTATGTTGATTTAATTTGTGTTATTTATCTCTAACCAATGTTATGAGAATCTCTCTATTTCTTGATAATTTGTTTGGAAACATACTACCATATTAAGGTATAGAACGAGAAATTTTATACTGTGATTTGGGAATGTTTAAATCAGATGAATGATATGGAAAAAGGGATAAAGGAATTAGAGGAAGTCTTTTCCAAGAATGAAGATACCATTATTTTACAAACACTATTATGGGGGTTCTGTTATGCAGGGCTAACGGGGTAATATGTTTCATAGCTATATAGTGACATCGTTTGACTGACAGGATCATTATGTAGGTAAATACTGCAAGGCCACTTAAGGTCACATGCAACATATTTAGGCAATTGGGATCTAAGGAGTCTAACATTCTATTGATAAAATACAAAGAATGCTGATAGATATTTTTATTTTCAGAAGAACTGAGTTTGGTGTATAGAGAAATGTATTAAATATGGAGAGGTTATTTCTATCCATGATTTCCAATGAATCAGAGGAATAGGACTTCAATGAATGTTTGACCCAAAAGTAAAAGGTATGGTGTATATAGATTTTGGGCTTAAAACTAGGTCCAAAAATGGAAATAGTATATGATATGTGGCCAAGTGGTTCCATGGTTATTTCATATTTCATTGAACACATAGAGATCTAATTTTGTAAACCATGGTCTTAAAGACTTTCTGACCGAGAGATTGATAATGGGACAAATATACATGAATGACAGTTTTTAAATAAAGATTTATATATATTTTCATCAAAGTGTTAAGGGGAAAAGACACTATAACCAGGAATGAAATTAATATCATTTAACAAACCGGTTATGGGGGTTGTATTATGCAGTTTTAACTGTGGAATACGCTGTATAGCCAAATAGTGGCATCTTATGACTAACATTACTGTTATGTAAGAAAATTATGCAAGGCCACCTAAGGGAGTATGCTGCATAGTCAGGAAAACGATATCTCAGGTATTTGAAACTCTATCAACAAAAACTGTAGGAATGATTATGACGATCTAGATATATTCAATATTAAGCAGGTGAAATATAGAATAGGGTTATGATCGATGCACATAAGAAATATTTCATTCAATATTGTCGATGAATTTGACGTCCTTTACATAGATATAAAACCTATGTTAAATGGAAACTTTTTTTCCTCTTTTAAATTAATATAGTGACATGCAATTTAGAGTCATGCGGTGAGGACATTGATAACCCCATAAGAAATTAGGACACCTTATTTAAATAATGAATCCTTTTACCAAATTCCTAAGAACACGTGAGCTATGCTCGGTGTGAGAAACAACAAGAAGTTAGGTTGTCTTCTATGATACAAAGGTGAAACATGTGAATAATATGGGTATTCAATTTCCATGTAGTTTAATGTCATGCAGTAAAGACAAAGAAGATCCAATGTGAAAGGAAGTCAAATTGTAAATGGACTAAGGAATAAAACCCATGTGTCACTATGTGTCTTCCTTGGGGAAAGAATCAATCCATATGTGGTTCTTTAAACATTCTTTATGTCGGTTTGATTTTTATACATATAATACAGGGTTATATCCTGGCTGGGTCCAATATTGGAGATCTAGGCATCTATATGTATGTCATATAAACGTGAATTATGTAGTACACAGTTCTTTAAACATTCATTTCCCACACTAATCAAGTTTTACATGGGAGACGGGAAGCTTTAACACATCTAGGATAATGATTTAATTTAAGAGACATGATGGTATTAAAATAAAATCCTGTATCATAAAAGAGCACTCTATATAGATCTAGTTCATATATAGTACAAAAATGGGAAAATATTTGTGGTTGCAACTAGGCCCAAGATTATATATCTAGGCGTCTCTACATATCTGATATTGATGAGAATCAATCCACATGTAGTTCTTAAAAAGAGGTCCCTATAAAGATATGAATTAGAAACATGGAAGAAAAAGGAATCATTTGACACTAAGGGGTAACAGTGAAATCATTGATGCTTGCATATAAAAGCTCATAACATCAAGTAGAAAAGACATTAACCGTACAATTTAATGTCGTGTAACAAGGAAAAATGGTTTCATTCAGGTTAACATCATGCGACAATGAAAATATGATGGATATTTTAACGTCATGCAACATGGACGCCTAAGGTTGTTATGTATTATAATGTATTGTAACCAGAACTTTCTACTATTTAGTTTTAAGTCTTTTAGTATGGACATGGGAGCTGTGAATTTTTTAGTCTTTCCACGAGGAAAATGTGTACAACTACAAAAATTATTTCGTCAAGAATCTCACATTATTTGGTGTCTAATAAGCTCTCTATCCCTTCAGATTAAGGAAGAAGCTTTATTTTAGTAGACCTTATGTATGAAATAAGGTCCTTAAAACTTTGACTCATGCTTTGGAGTTTTCTTTCCTGGTATCATTAGAGTCCAGAGGACCAATACCAACTATCCATGAAGAAATGAATAAAGGTGAAATTTCTTGTAAAAGGATCGTAGTATTCTGTTTTCATAGACTTCCAAATGATGAAAAGTGTGAAATATTTTTTCATCTAGTTATTCTTGCTACTTAAACAATTCCTAAGACCTCTCATCTATAGACAACATATCACAGATTGCAACTCTGAGTGAAGGAAATTGTATTTCAATTGGAAAGAATACTTTTGTTCTATATACCAATGAATAATGAGTTACATGGGGTGGTAGTATGGGTAGTAGTTTGATAATACCACAAATCATGAAAAATTATATCAGGCCACAATTTCTTATCTTTATCCACCATCTTATGGAGTATCTTTTATAGGGTTCTATTGAAATCCTCTATCTATCTATTGGCCACTGCATGATAATGAGATGAAGGGTTTGATTTGATATTGTACTCCTAATATAACTTCTTTACCTCAAAAGAACAAATATTTGTGCAATTGTATATCAATATACTTTGAGGGACACTAAATCTAGTGATGATGTTAGTTATTAAAAAACTAACAATGCCTTTGGCTCCAACATCATCGAGAGGTATTCTTTCATCCCATTAGGAGAAGAAGTCTATAGCCGTAAGGATATACTTGAACTTCTTAGCCATATTTGGAGGATAAGGTCCTACTACACCCATTCCCCATGTGGTAAATGGCCAAGAGGATTTAGTTGTATGTAACAACTCCGGGGGTTGATGAATGAAGTAGGAATGCACTAGGTATGGATGAAATTTCATAGTGAAATCTGTGAATTTCTATATCATTGAAGGAAAAAAGTATCCAAGCTTTTTGATTTGATCAAAAAACCTATGCCCAAACTGGTGAGCCCCAAAAACTCCTGAATGAACTTCTTTCATTACAGCTTCATTTTCTTCTCCATCAATAGATCCGAAGATGATTCCATCAAATCCTAGTTTGTAGATGATTTTCAGGTGATATGGACTACCATAAAGAGTAAAATTGGACGTTCAGCATCATATTTGTTCTTTTCAGCGTTATATGGTGGAATTACTCTATTTGGAAGGTATTCCATGATGGGTATTCTCTATCCCATCATTTGACCATATGGATCTGAAATAGGGCTAATTTCATTAATTTCTTCCATTCTTGTTTGAACAAAATGTGATACCACACGACGATGAGCTATGATGTTGATGGTCTAATTCCAATTTGGATCTGCCAAGGCTGTAGCTGCATTATCCAGTTTATCTTCTTACACATTTTATGATCGCGGGACATGATACAATGTCATCTCTAAGGGAAATTCAGCCATTAACCCTATTTTGTAATCACACAAAGGGATTAACTGTTCTTTTATGATAGAATATTCCCTATTGATCTCTTTGATAACCAATTTTGAATCACCTTTCACATTCATGTGATTCACTTTCACCTGATGTGCCAATTCCCAGTATATGATGAGAGCTTGACATTCTGCTTCATTTCTAAAACATCCATCTGATAATCAAACAGATCAAGGTATTAACTTGAATACTGAGTGTATGCATCAACCATAGTTTGATTGAGATAGTAAAGGCTATTTTAATTCCCAACATCATTTTTTTTGGCTCAAGGAAGGCACCTAGTGATCAATATAATGTTATTACGTAGAGAATAAGTGTTCTCCCTTCAACAGGTGGAATTAATATCGGTGGACTCTTGAGATATTTCTTGAGGGTATTAAATGCTTCTTAGCTGTCTTAAGTCCATTGATAGGTGACTCACTTCTTCATTAATCTAGTGAAGGTATTGCCTTAATTTCTAAACTAAAAATATTAATTCTAGGAACGTTTTTAAAAACTTGAATACTGAGTGTATTTGTCAAGAATTGTTCGATTGAGATAGTAAGGGCTGTTTTCATTCCCAACGTCATTCTTTTTCTCAAGGAAGTCACCTAGGGATCAATATAAATCTATGACGTAGAGAATAAGTGTTCTTACTTCAATAGGTGGAATTAATATCGGTGGACTCTAGAGATATTTCTTGAGGGTATCAAATGCTTCATGGATATCTTAAGTCCATTGATAGGTGACTCACTTCTTCATTAATCTAGTGAAGGGAAAACACTTTCTACCAAATTGAAAATAATGTGCCAAATGTAGGCTATGTTTCCTTTGATTTCTCTTAATTCTTTCAAATTTTGAGTAGGTGACATTCCAAGGATATATATGTTTTCTCACGATCCACAATGGCATACAACAAAGCCAAGGAACTATTCAGAGGTTACCCCAAAAGAATATTTCACGGGGTTCATCTTCTAACTATATTGACCAATATTATTAAACATGGTCTCTAAATCAGCCAAGTGATTGGGAAATAGTCTGGATTTGACCACCAAATCATCCATATAACATTCAAAAAATTTCCCTAATAAGGGTTTGAAGATATGGTGCATGACACGTTGATATGTTGCACTTGAATTCTTTAAGTCAAAGGGAATTGCCTGTTTTCAAAACAAACATTGAAGGTATAAGAAGGATATAGATTATTCATCCTATGGGTCCATATGGATTTTATTATACATAGATTAGGAATCCATGATATAAAGAGCTTCATAATTAGATGTTGTATCAATTAAAATCTCATTGATTTGAACTGGAAAGTTATCTTTAGGACAATGCTGGTTATGATCTCTGAAATCAATGAAATATTTGATTTTTCTATTCTTCTTTTACACTGGGAAAATGTTCTCTAGACATTTTGGATATTTAACCTTCCTAAAAATGTTATACTTTATAAACTTATCAACATCAACTTCAATTTTTGAGGCATGATTTGGGTGTGTTCTTCTTGATTTCTGTTTGAATCTATGATGTTCTTTAGGATAACCCAAATGTTGAGTGGATACAATGAGATTAAGGCCTAGAATTCCTGTATAACTTCTTGAAAACTTATCTCGATGTTGCTTTAATAATGATGCATACGTCTATTTCCCTTAAAAAGTCATAGCCACACTAATTAAATTAGGGGCATGGATCTTCTTCTGTACCTAGATTTATTTCTTTGATATCATCCACAGTGGTAGAGACACCTTCCTCAAATGATGAAGGATCATCATGAAGATCTTCCTCTTCTTCTTAATCATCCTTATGCATCACTTCTTCTGTGTCAACTTTAACAGTAGATGACAAATAAAAACTTTCATAGTTGGGATATAAGTCAATATTTGAACATCCTAAAGAAGAGACCACCATTTATGACCCCACTAATGATGAAGAGTAATCTTGGTTTAATAAAGAGGTGATGTTGGATTTTGAATCAACAAAATTTCCATAATCTAGAATTTCTAAAACTTATTTTATTATGATTGATGTAGTAGAGCCTTGTAGTAGTTCAGTAGATGAAATGAAGACAACTCCATTTAAGCTTCTATCACTGCTTGGTAAATCAACAATTTCTCCCATTCTGTCAAGCTCGATTCTCACAATTGACAGTATGGATGTTACTGGATGAATGCTTTGATTTGGGTTTACCTTTTCAATTTGGTTGATAGGTAACCCTTAATCTGTACACAAGTGTATGAATGGGTTTGCTGGGATCTTTTCCAAACCATTAGGAGCACTAATTCTAGTTACCTCCTTTGTCATGGACCTTATTCTATTTGTGTGATAAAACTTATTCTCAATGAATTGAGATTCATATGTTTTTATTAGAGAATTGTGACCATAAAATGTCCCAATTTGACCATTGAAATAGTACTTAATACATTTGTTGTATGACGAAGGTATGGCCGCATGTTGGTGTAGCCAAGGCCTTCCAATAAAAATGTTGAAGGTTGTGTCCTCACAAAAAACCATGAAATCTGAATTAGAGACAAGATCTCCAAACTGAGTTCTGATTGTAATCTCTCCCAGAAGTTCTTTCTCATTCTTTTCATATCCTTGCAACATTAAATTAGAATGAGATAAGTCAGATTTAGTCTGGCCCAATCGTCAAAGTGTACAAACGAGAACGTGGATGACTCTATAGCCATTATCAATGAAGGATTGTTTAATTTCTATGTCATTGAACTTTCCAAATATTTACAATGGTCTAATATGTCCATATAGTAAATCATGTTCACCTTTAGCTGTAAGAGATATGACTACATGACATTTTGTAGAATCGTTCTCTATACAGTAAACCTCACTATCAACAACTTCAGTTTCAAACTCTTGAGGACTTAAAAAAGCCTTAATAAGTGTTTCTCGAAGGTCTTTTGATATACTTAAGGTATCCAAAATTGACCACATGGATGGTACTTAGGACAGGGGTTTTAGATCACCATTCTTTTCGTCCAGAGTTCTGTGTTTCCTAGCATGAAAATTCATGTGTTCTGATACCTTGGATGTTGACTCTCATGATATAGATGTACCCTGTGTTAGAGTAGAAGCTGGAAATACACTTAGCATTGGTATATTAGACTGACTAGGTATATTTATTGCTAAGAAGATGATGGTGTGACTGCTAATGAGTCCTCCAAAATAACCATGTTAGGACCGAACCTGTTATTCATGGGAAAATATCCTTGTTCTTATTGATCTAGCTAAATGGATCTTCCATGAGTTTCTTCCATATATACAGTTCAAGCCACAATAGAGTTAAAATAATGGCTTCTATAATTCCAACATCTTCTCATGTATCAATGATCTTGGCCTCTTCCTATAGTTCCCCAGTTAAGTACAAGGAACTTGGGATCGCTATAATCAGAATCACCAAGGGAATAAGGATCTTTTAAGTGAAAAAAGTTGAAGGAAGCAAAGACAAATTATTCATATGATGAAGATACTTATTGATAGGTTATTTTTGGTTGTGCCATTTGGTGGGGCTGGGCCTGTACATTTGACGCATGTGGAATGAAATATTCCATGGTCAGGGTAAAATATGGCTTTAACATGAGCTCGTTTTTTTATGATGGCTCTTTTTCCTTCTGATCACTTCGCTTCTTTGAGGATTGGACTTTTGATGAAGGTGGTTTTGCAGTGGCAGAAGTGGAAGAAGACACAATTAGTTATTTCAAAAAAATTTTTTTAAAGAAATGAGTTTAGTTGATCCTTTTCATGATCATCCAATCATCATACTTCTGTACGTTTTTAATTTTGAGTTCCCGCCATTCGCCTTCTTCCTCTAGATCAGTAGCAGTAACACATGCTACTTGAGCTGATGAACTTTTTAGTTTTTTTTTCAGAGTATATAATTTTTTGGAAGAGTTCCTTGAAAACAAAACACTCATAAATGGGATGCCCCAACATCTAGTGAAATGGAATATAATTAATAAGATCTTCATCTAATACATTGTTTAGTTTCTTTTTCCTTAGAAAATGAACCAAATTTTTTTCCTGAGATGGAATAAAGTAACCGAGAACTTGTTCATTCCAGAAGAAATAAAATTTTCTCTTTCATTCCACAAACTGTTTCTGCCTTTGATAACTTCAGTCATCTTGATGCGGCAGTCTTTGATACTAATGCTCAAGTAGTGGAGCCCTTCGATTTGATGATGGTTTTGAAGTGGAAGTAGGTACAGGTGCTTGCTTGTGTGTAACTATAGCAGCCTCTTCCTTCCCTATTCTCCTTCTCATAGCTGATGGAATTACCCATGTTTTGTCCTTAGTGTTTATAATAGAATATTCTATCTATTGAGCATTTGATGTAAGGTCATGAAACCCTCCAGTGTATTTCAATGGGATAAGTGGTGTGCATAACTCATAACACAGATTTTCCACAAAAATTGGGAGAAAATATTCTTGAGGGAGTGTGAGACATAAGGAATGTGTTAATGGTTTCCATCAAGCAATGAAATATGAAACTCTTTCATTATCCCTTAGTTTTCAATTTTTATGATAAAAAATAGTTATCTTTGTTATTGTTGAGAAGAATTGAAGAAGGAATTTTTGACAGAGATCTTCCCATCTAGTAATTGATAGATATTGCAAACATGTATACCATTAAAATGTCGGTCCTTGTAATGACTAAAAAAACACCTAATCTTTACTCCTTATTGTTGTTGAGGATTTCCCATCATTGGATCACAACCAGAAATGAAATGTCTGAAGTGTTGTTCTAGATCTCCCAAAAAATTAAATATTGGAAATATGGTATTTAAAAAATTTGGTGGGGGAGGTATTAGGTCCACCTACTTGGGGTAAGCATTCTTTTCTGGATAAACTGGTGCACGTCATTCCTCCATGGATTCCAATTGAGTATTTAGTGCCTCAATTGTGTTCATAAGAACTTAAGGAATATCCATATGAGTAGGGACCTATACAAGTACAACAGTTGGAGCATGAACTAGTGTAATGACCAAAAAAACCACTAATGGTGTTGCTTGTATTTTCCATAGATAACCCACAGGTATAGGCCTATAAAGATGTGTCTGATCCTTCCCCAGATATGTACCCTATGGTGGTAATTCGTTATCTGCATCTGTAGTTACCACACATCCTCTTTGGCGAGGAACTCCTACATGATTTGCTAGTTTTGGATTTTATTGGGGAGTACGTCTAGCAGAAATACTGCATTGATGTGACTCTGTATTGAAACTTTTCAACCCCTTCATCTCCTCTTATTACTATAAAAATATTTTTTCAAGTGAAATATATTAACCTTCTCTAGTGGAAATGTAAGATGCAATCTGACATTTTCCTTTCCCCTTTGTTAGATTGTCTTCTGAGGGTTGGGAGTTGGTTATTTATCTTTCCCCATGTTAGCAGCGGCGAGCACTGCAGCAGTAGCGGGTGACTGTAGCGGCGGCAGGGTACTATAGCAGTGGAGGTTAATGTAGTAGTACTATTCACATAATGGGCCTTGGGCCTTAAATATGGGCCTACGGGCATTGTAATGGGATAAATGCCCACCGGACCTTCAAGCTATGTAATGGGTCTCCCTCTTCCATGTTAAAGAGTTCTTTGCTTTGCTTTAATAATCAATGAGGCTTCGACCCCAAACTTTTAAAAAAATTCCTTTAATGTGCACTATATTATGGATAAGAATATCATATTCTGATTCCCCTAAACTAGACTCATTTTTAGCAGGATATTCTGTAATGGTGTTAATGACATTTATTGACGCATAACGCATTGATGGTATTCTATATGTATCTTTGTATGATTTTATCCCTCTGTATCTTTCTTGTGACTCTGAATTCTTATATGATGGATTCCCAGGAGCTGTTTGACATTCAGTAACCTAAAGGGAATCCTTGGATTGTACATCTGCGCACTATTTTTGTGGATTCTTCCCAAATTGGGAGAAAAATGACTTCTGTAGTGGAGGGGATGTTATATGTGACAAATACCCAATCCCTACAGGATGGGTCTGTTCCTATTCTTCTACTTCAAATAATTGAACTTTGTTTAATGAATTTTAAGGTTTAATTAAATGATCCCCCATCAATGAATGTTGGGGTGGTTCTTGAATTTCTATGGCTAAGATTCATGCTGTTTCTATTTTGATATTGAGAATTTTGGTTTGGATATTAGCTGGATGCATTATCCGATAACCAATCAAATCAACTATTTTGGAAGATTGTTGTGTTATTTCATACATTTGTGTTATCTAATTAATAACATCCTCTATGAAGGAGGCCTGATCAAGATTCTTAGATGATTGATGTAAAAGTAACAAAAAATTTGTTTTCTTTAGGCCTAACTCAGAAAAGATATTGTTGAGGCATGTTCTTGTGCATACATTTTATTACATACAAAAATCTTTTGATTGTTGTCGGCTGTGGGAAACAACACTGCATGGGACCAATTTTGGAGGGATTTACGAATTTTGGAGTGCAGTGAAATTCATTTCTCCATGTGCACCCCATCATCTGATAAGAACACTCGATGGGTAATCAAAAATTAATTGGTGTAGCCTTTTTAGAGCATTGAGGCATGCATGCTGAAGGGTTTTCTACTGCCTTCCAACCATTGGATGTTGGGAAACTGAGGAAGATGCCATGTCAATTTGACATTTCAACCCTTCTATTACCTTTATATTATTTTGATATTCATAATATGTTAATAATTTTTTTTCCAATGACAATTATTC
Organism: Viscum album; assembly: GCA_963277665.1. NCBI lineage: Eukaryota > Viridiplantae > Streptophyta > Magnoliopsida > Santalales > Viscaceae > Viscum > Viscum album. The sequence continues at coordinate 500,436,567 of OY728132.1, forward strand.
TTCAATAGATTATGGTGGATATCATGGATGTAATCTTCTAGCATCATTCTTTAATGTTTTATTGAGAATTTTCCAATGGCCGGAACATGACTGGTATTTCCCCTTTAGCCAGTTGTTTTCTCATGTGTAACATATCTTCACTATCCTTCACTAGAGGTTTCTCCACTTGGTCTGACCTAAGTGGTAGCTCTCCACTTGAATATAATTGACCAAAAAGTGGTTTGGAGAATGATCATTTCCTTATGAACTACATTGTAATCATGGAGATAATAGGTTGTATATACGTACGAGTAACATTTCCATTTTCAACGATCATTATGGGAGTAAGGTATGTATTATTATATATTTATATAATATATATATATAATCTATGTGATGTGGTGATGAAAAATAGATCACATCATTTCAAGGAAGAGGTAGTCCACAGGTACGTACTATTGATGTTATAATTTTCCATTGAGTGTAATGGTGAAAATTTACGTGTTATATTATCTTAAAAAATGATAACTATTTCATGAATATCCTATTTATACCATAAAAATATCATCAAAACCAACTATGAGAGGTGGTGATTGAAAAACATTACAATAGTCCACAACACGATAGTCTGCCGTACACACAAATAATTGATTATTTTTTCATTTGATAGAAGTTGGAAATGAACATATGGTATAACATAAAAGAATAAAATATAATTAATGGTGATAACACTTAATGGAGTTTTAATTTCATCTAATGCATACCAATCATCCCTAATAATGGTTTGTTGGAATATTATTCATTAGTATTCAGTCATTCTTTCCATAATGGAGTTGGATTTGGTATTGGCCATTGATTTTCTCTACCAATGTAGAGGTCATATTATTTTTTTAGTTATAGAAGTATTATCTTATATCAGGAATCATCAATTTATCAAATATCAAAACAAGGATGATTTTGTAATAATATTGAGTGTAAATCGAATTATATTGGTTATGATACCCAATAACGAGGGATTTGTGGCTCAAGTATTTCAGAGGGAACCCAAAAATGAAGATATTCTTTTTATATAGAGTATTTTTTATGTATTTATTGATTAGAAGCACAGTCCCCCGATCATAATAATAGGATGTGTTTTCAATTGAACTCATATCATGTTCTATTCCTATATCAATGATTCTATTTCATCTTTTTCCTAAAATATTAGAATAATTGAATAATTGAATTCAATAGAATATAGATAATGGTATTATATTCCCTAGTGAATTAAAATGGGGTTCACTTATCCTCCTTATCATCATGAAGAATCGATTAATGTATCTTTAAAATAATTTTCGTGAATATAAAAAAATATTATCCATGAACAAGTAACCTATACCATATATTGATTAACCATTTGATCAATAATGAGGGGATCATTACATCCCTAATATTGGTCATCCATTTGTTAATCCTTAGTAAAGGGTCAAAAGAGTGGATATAACCTTGAACTCTTTATGTATGGGGTTTGAACACTATATATTCTCAATGACGCATTTTGAAATTACAAATTAACAATATATCATCATTGATCTAACTAATATTATTGTTAGATATTTCCATAATAAATCTATTATATTTTTTATTTAATAGATTCTAAGATACTCTAAGAGATTTGAATATTGTGAATAACATTTGACGATTCTTTTGAAGATCCTAATCAATAAAATTTGTTATAAGAAATTTAACACGTGTGAATGTTTTATGAAAAAATTTCCCATTACTATGATATGTTATCAAAAATTGAGGAATATATATATATATACTTCAATGATGTAATTTATTAACAAATGACCCACACCAACTACAATAATCGATATCTTTGGATATCTTTGGATGAAACTACACTATCAAAATATTGTAAGATAGTTCTCATTGTTATAAAATCCATTGAAAATAGTAATGTAGGGAAAAAAATTATTTAGGGAAAAATAATGTTACTAATGATCTAAGGATATTGAGAAGAGGTTGGTTACCAAACATGTACTTACATTACCCTGTAGTATAGAAGGGTATGTTATGTAGAGTGATTTTTTATAAAGGGATTCAGATGAATCTTGATTAAAAATGATAATTTAATAGAATAAGGATCACATAAATTAATGGCCCCACAAAATAAATTACCTATTACATGATCAAGAATTGGTGCAAGTAACCTTTATTTTAAATATTTTCCCAATTCTTTATTTGGTCAAAAATGTGATATATATTTACTGATAAAAAAATAATGAAGTATATAGTCACATAGAGGAGTTGAACATATTCTAAAGTAGATTATTGGAATTGTTCATATATTATGATTCTTAATACATTACCATTTTGCGACGAAAAACATTATTTTGGATGATTTATGAAAAAATAATCATGCTACTCAGTTCTTGATGTGTATTTAAAGGTACCCAATCTTCTTGTATGTTCAAAGGATGGATATAAAAATCATAAATATGGGAAAAAACAGAACATTATCCAAATATTTCTCCACCATACATATATTTTTAGATAAAATAATTTCAGAATGATTATATGTAATTTTTGGATAACATAGAATATGTATATATATATAATTTATCCCCAATAAAAAATGAATTATATATTCAGGAACAACAATATGTGTCCCATTAAAATACTAATTTATGAACTATTTTTTGGATTATTCTCATAACCACATAATTATTTACTTTCCTTCAATCATGATGTTGTATAAATATCTTACGAAACCATTCTAGTGGGAAAAAATATGATGAAGATTACTGAGTATGTTTTGTGATGGATTGAATTCCAACAAGAAAACACAAATCTTCATAAATCAAAAAGAATGATGCAACCCATTCCTATACCATAATAAATGTTGATGTAACTCCCCATAGATTTTCTCAAGAGTCTCCCAAAGACACTAAAAATGATAAATTCTATCAGGGTATTCATGGATTGAATCACATTGGTGGAATAATTCAATTCATTCCTAGATTATTTTTCACATGGTCATCTTGATAAATTTTACAAAAAAAACAAAGTTATAAGTCTTTATGGAGTGAACATTCAATTGTATCTGATCATGAAATAATGTTCATCCAAAACATTTGGATGATTATAAAGTAACTATTAGATATAGAGCTAATGTTTTTATGTTCTATCACCCAAAAACTGATGGTCAACATAAACGTATAATTCATCATTATAAGCTATGTTAAAATTTTTATAAATGGATTATAAAGTATGTTTTGATAAAAAAAATTAATATATTTGAGTTCATTTATAATATCTATTTGTACACAAGAACTGAAATGGAGCCTTATGATGATCTATATTGGAAAATATGTAGAACATTGATATGTATGGATGAAGATAATGAGGGGAAGTTATCCAGACTTAATCTATTATACTATATGATATAAAAGATTAAAACAAGATTTATTCACATTACAATAGTATAATATTATTTGATTATCAATTATGATTATAATCAATGATATATAGAGTCTGAAGTTTGTTACCAGGTGTTTTATTGACATCTCATTGGATGTGGGTCATGATATTTTGAATAATATGAATTTGGGATCTAGGTAAATAGGTCTCTATGATATTATTGGTCTTGTCAGCATTGTAGATTTTCAATTATAACTCCCTCCAAATCACAAAAAATTACATGATGTGTTCCATGAACTAATTTTGATAATATAGATATCATATATGTCACATGTGCTGAACTCAAAATTCGTGTTGTTTGAACATGATCTATTTTAAATGGAATAAGGTTTAAGGATCCTATATCTAATAGAAAATATCTTATATAACAATTTAACCAAATTATTCAAATATTATTTGAATAATAATAATTATGGTTAATCTATGTTTGAATGTGATGATGTAGTGAGATAAAAGTAACCTCCATTATTATTATCTATGTAATGTAATTTTGGGGAAAATTCATTTTTAAGGGCATTGAATGTATCAACCAATAATTTTATTAAACATTTATACTTATATAAATATTTTTGATTAACTTGTTTCACATTCAACAATGATACAAATTGAAATGAAATATCTAAATAATATAAAAGTATTAAATATTATAATTATCGCATTACAAATTAATTGTTGGGTATAAAAAGAAACCTTATTTTTAAATATACTATGAAAGCGGAAGTAATGACATAAATAAGTATGTTTGTTACTTATGTGATTTATCAATATGAGTATGTAAATGAGTAAGTTTCCATATCATTTTCTCTAGACTAATGAAATTATTATTTTCAACGAGTAAAACATGATAAAAATCACTTTTGAGATAAAATCGAGATTATATAAAATCATTATATGATCATTTGTAGTTAAATCAACACATGTGACAAACATCATTATTTATATTACACTCAGCATTTATGTAGTGGTTTGAGGGGTACTTTAAATGTATTTTTGGATGGTATAAAAAAGTAATTATTATTAAAATAAATTATTATTTTCATTACTAATCATTAAAATTCATTTCATGAATAAAAATATTATTTTTAATATTATTTTTGAATAATTTATTTTTTTTGTATTATAATAATTTTTGTCATTTCTATAATTTGAATTTTCAAAACTAAACTTAATTTCTGGATTCATCATTTAAAAATTATCTCAGGTTGTGTTTTTAATATTTTTCTAAAAATGTTGATTTTTACATAACTAGCCAAAATATAATTTTTTGTAAATACCGTAAATTTTTTGACATCATTATTGATATAAAAATAAATTTAAAAGATATAAAACATTTTTAATAAAAAAATTAATTCGAAGATTAATATAATGAATTTAAAATTAATTATTCCAATTGAAAAATTCATGCCTGGGTTTTTAGATTATTTTCTATATTTTATTTTAAAAAAATATTTTTTTCCATTTTACATTAATTATATTTTCAAAACAGTCCAATTGGTTTTGAATTAAAATGTATTTAAAAAAATATTCATTATATAAATTTTTTAAAAATAATATCAGATGAATAAATAATATACATGATTTTGGTTTATATTAATATTTATGCTCATTCTAATATTTCTCTTAATGTTTTTTTGTCTTGCTAAAATTAAATTATTTCAAATTCTTATTTATAAAAACTAAAAAATGATTCTTATAATTGTTTTTCAAAATATTGTATTAACATTTTTAAATTAGGTAATAATGTCCATTTCAGATTTTTTATAAATCAAATTTTATAGAAATTGTTAGTCACCTTGATAAAGGTTTAAATAGTGAAAAATGTGATCCTTTAAATATAAAAAACACACATATATAATTTTGTTATGAATTTTTTATTGACCAAATTTCATGATGACGACATGTGTTCCAACTAACCCAACAAGCAACTCGATTCATGAGATAGACCAAAGGGTGTTTCTGATCCCCAAAGGATGGAAACTATTGTTTGTGTATCAATAATTTAATTTGGGAATGATTTCACCCAGGTATATGATCCCAATGAACCAAAATTAATAAGAAACAAAATAACTGATAACTACTAAAACATGAGGTAAAAAAATTCAAATTCAATGTTCTACAACATTAACCCAATCCATAAGTGCTATAATAGAATGGGATTAAAAGAAATATCCTAAAAATCACCATGAAATAAGAGGGACACCACCCTCAAGCCACCACCATCAAAAAATTTAAGAAGTGGAACAATAGAAACCAGATCCACCATCACTACTTCAATAAATCTTTCCTTTACCTTGGTCATACAAAAAAATGTTTACATACTCCTAATGGTGTATCTTGGGTGTAATCCAAATCCCAATAGGATTCCAACCAAACAAAATATTACTTTATATAACATTAGAAGAAAAATAAACATTGAAATTTCCATCAGAATATTTTAAACTTTTCTATGAAATCATTTTAAATAAAATATTCTCAAGAAACACTTTTTATGGAAACCCTTTTTCAAAAATAATATTTCTTAAAATAAAATTGTACATATGTTCTAAGATATACAAATAGTTAGCGCCATATAACAAAGGGATCTTGTCCCCAAATAGAACTATGGGAAAATACCTATAGGTAACTTGAAGTAGTGGGACCCTATTAACCTCATACCTTAGTGATCAAAATCCTCTAACTGAACTACAAATAACATCTTCATGGATGATCCACTAGTGAGGAACACATCCCAAATTATTGATATCACCATATCATAAGCCAAAACCAACTACCATCTCTTTTATTATCCAATAGAGGGGATCCCATCCTAGCTTCTAGTGGTCTCTGATCATATCGCATGTTTAGTTAGTATTGTAATTATAAATCCTTCTAGAAGAATATGGGTTTCATCCACATCTGAATCTACCAGATTACTAATTATTATTTTCCCACCTAGATACCCTGGAATACCTTTATTCACAAATTCCACTTCCACATATCACAAGAATCATCACGTTCACATACACATACAAAGTCTCATTATCCAAGAAGGAACTCACAACATTAACATTTTAAAATTGATCCAATGATCAAAACCCACATGGAAACCACCATTATCCATAAACAAAACTACTTCTCATTTCACATGCATACCAAAACCATTTTGAAATACATTACACACCACATAAACAATTTATGAAACCTATTTGCAAGCATAAAAATAAGAAGCCCTTTGAAATCCAACCATTTACACTGTAAAAGTTCCTTTCAAATTCATACACACATTGAAGCAATTTTTATAACATTCTCTACACCATTTTCACAATTCAATGACACATTGTATGTTCATCCCAAATAATCCAACATGAAAAAACCCATTTCATAAAAAAATCCACATTCAACATATTCATACATTTAAATATATTTGAAAACAAATTTGAAATCATTCAGACAATGAATAAGACATATTGAACCAACACCACACAAAAATCACACATGAAACATAACCACCATCATTTAGAAAACCCATTTTCATCACATGTTCATGTCAAGCCTCTTCATGATCATGTTTCTTAACCCTGAAATAATACATGGAACACATTTAAACAATAATGAAAAAAATAAAAACTAATTTAATCATTTTAAATCATGGATCAACCTACCTCACTCTTGTAAACAACCAGATTCCAAAGAAAACCCACAACTGCACCACCATAAGACCCTATAAAGGAAACATAGTGCATCAAACATCAACATTTCCCAATAAAACAGTGTCATACCCTCTTTAGGTTGAACTATCAACTAGAAAATAGAACCCATGATGGAGGGAAGAAGAACCCTAGAATGTGGGATTAATCAATGGAATCTCGATTTTCATTATGATTTCTTGAAGAACCAGGGACTAAACCATCCAATAAATGATGCTCAAAGTTTGTAAAAAGGATTAGAGGAAGATCCTATGTGTGAAAACTCCACAATGGGAGGTTGAGAGGGGATTTAGGGTTAAAATTATAGAGATAATATGGTCAATTTTGTACTTATTATGAACCTATAAAGTTTAGACAGTTAGAACATACAGTTTTCCAAACCATGTAGAAATCAGGCATCTGTCACTATCCAAGAGGAACATTCCTCACAATTTTCAACCATATTTTTCCAAACCATGCACCAATCACGTGGAATCTACCATCTAGTCCAAAATAACTATTTGAAAAACTCATGGGGAAACAAAAGGATAAATTTATGTCCAAAAAATAGACAAAATAAAACATAAAAAAATTGGCAGTTCTCCATGTTGGTCAGAGTGGAATCTCAAAGGGGGCTGAATTGAGTTCCTGCTTAAAATTTCTGTCAAAAACCTTAATTTAAAATGATCCCCCAATTTTAAAATGGCCCAGTTAATTAAGGCAGCAGAGATGTAAATGTTTAGTTGGTCAACATGTTTCTTAGAGGGTGATTAATGCTCAGTTGAATCAGTGTAAAACACATATTCGACTTTTGAAACAAGTTTACTACATTAGACAAATACACACACTAACTAAAACTAACTATCAAACTGAAAGAAAAACAATTTAATATTATATAAAATATAATTAGTAGAAGATAGAAAAAATATATTATAACAAAATATACAACACAATGATGTAAAAAAATAGGTTCAGTCTCAAGCCGAGACTTAATCCTCTCCACTTGGTGATCGCCTGCCACCAAGTAGTTTATATTAGCAATAAACTTGATACCCAGCCTATATCAGGCTTTAAAATAGTTTCCACAAACTGTCCAGGGTTAACACCCTCTTCCACAGTTTGTCATGGGAAAGACAAAGAACCAGGCCACACATGGACCTATTCCACAATTATACTGGGAAACAAATGAAGATGTAGTTTGATGTGAGGATATACAGTATCCTCTAGTTTAAGCATAGGAGACAGTGTGTGAAAAAGACCAACAGAAACACTTCTCAGAAATGTAAAATGAGAGAACACCATAGATCTTATACTATGAGATTTATTTTATAAATCCTTATGGGTTATCAGTTCAGATTTTGACTCCTTGGAGTGAATAATTTGCTGTTTGAGCCTATCTCTAGAAGTTGCCACCAAAACTGAGTATTGAAACATTAGGTTCTAACTTCGAGTGTTCTACTTCTGGTGTCGATCAAGAGTTGATGAGGCACATAAGGCAGTAGCGAGTTTGTCCCAAAATGTTCTTCAGGAGGCTTTGTGGATTCACAGTGTAAGTGCTGATGGTTTTTAATTGATCTTAGTAGGTTCTTCCTCATGCATTTAAATTCTAGACATACATTCCTGATTTTTCTCAGTGCCTCTATATATATTTCTTCCTCAGTCTTCACATTCATATTTTAGGTCCTACAATAGGAGAAATTACATCATGTTCAATATTTCTCATACATCGTACTGTCAAGATATGGTATCCTGATATGTATACAATAAGAATTAATTATGTCAGAAGCATTAAAGTTAGAAAATATTAACATTTCAACAATATCATGAATTTGACTTTGTAAGGGCATTTATAGACTTGTAATATTATCCTTCACATCGGTAGGCTTTAACAGTAGGTGCACATCGGAAAACTCCAACATTAAGCTTCCATCGGTAACCTTTAGCAGTAGGATTGCATCAATGACCTTTGTATCGGTGACCTTGTATCTGTGACCTTGTATCAGCGACCTTGTATCGGTGACCTTCTATCGGTGACCTTTTATTGGTGACCTTGTATCAGCGACCTTGTATCGGTGACCTTGTATCGGTGACCTTTTATTGGTGACCTTGTATCGGTGACCTTGTATCGGTGACCTTTTATCGGTGACCTTGTATTGGTGACATGGTATCGGTGAACTTGTATCGGTGACCTTGTATTGGTGACCATGTATCGGTGACCATGTATCGGTGACCTTGTATCGGTGACCTTTCTATCAGTAACCTTCTACATAAATAAATTATACACTATAAGATTAACTAAACAAGTAGTGAGATTGAGAGTATATGAATATTACTCTTTAACCAATCAAGTAGTGAGATTGAGAGTATATGAATAATACTCTATAGAAACAATAAACATTAATAAAACATGATGAACATAGATTGAAAACATGTTTATCAAATAAATGAAACATGATTTGGGATTATCAAAACATGTGAGTCCAACAATCTCCCTGTTTTTTATAATCACAAATTATGTCATTGAATCTTTAGGTTAAATGTTTTTATTCAAGATTAAACACATCTACTAATTCCATTAGTGATGTTAGCAAACAAATATTAGTAAATCATTAAAGTTAAATTAAATTGAAGTCAGAACATAAAATTTGATGATAGAACACTAAAACACTAAACACTTCTCCAACTTTAGTTAACTGAGAGATTCAAGTTTAAATATTTATCCCCCTATGTTTTTAACAAAATGTGTAGCTAACAAAAAATAGAGAAAAGAGAGTGTTTGTATTAATAAAATATTAGTACAATATAAAAAAAGGAATACACTGATCCCTATCAGCCAAGACAGTATGCACTCAATCTACATCAAAGATGTCCAGTGGATTTTTGTCTTTAGAAGCTATGGAGGTAGGTTCTGAAGGTGGAGGGATAGGCCAAGGAAAGATAGTGAGCAGTGTAGGAGGAGTAGCCACCGAGGCATCAGTAGACCTATAGTGAGTAGATCTATGAGTAATCATTGGTGTCAAACTTATGATGTCCTGGTTAGGAGTTATCAAATGAGTACTGGTGGAACCCATAGAAGTTGGAGAAGTAGGAAAAGAAGGAGGAACAATGATGGGTGTGCAATCCACATGGAGGAGGGGTAACAGAAGATTCCTGATGTCCATAATGATTCTTCCCCAACTGTCCATAACAAAAATGATATCATATTTGTTTTCCATGAATCTCCCCAGGGCAGGAGTCATCTCTATAAGCTTTCTCACTTGATCCTTAAATGCCTTAGTGATAGGAGGGATTCTGAAATTTTCCAAAAGTAGCATAAAGTTACCATCCATTTGATGCTTAGTGTATACCCATTTGTAATAGAAGTCCAATTGATCCTTGAGGGCCTTATGATCTTGAACATCTTCCATTAAATAATTTCCCACATGTTTATGAATTTACTTGGTAATGTAAATGACTTAAGATTCTGAGGTACTGTCCCCAAAGAACATTTTCACTACTTCTATAACAACAGTTATGAAGGATTCAATTTCAACCGGAAGAGAGGTTGATGAAGATGAAGATGAACCTAGATGTTCTATTGAGAAATCCTCAGTCTTTTTAAATTATTTGGTTTGCCTAATGATCAGTCTATTTACATCATCATATTTTATCTTCACATGTGTTTCCATGGACTTATTAAAATACTCAAACATAATGACCGTTTGATGAACCACACTTTTTACATATCTAAGGTCTCTGTCCACCTGATCCCTCAAAGCCATATACACATCTATTCTGGAAATTGACTACTTCACTAATTCCATAGAAACTGCCAAAGTTCTTAACTGATTCTGGAATTCCATGACCACATGTAACACAGCTAAGTGAGAGGTAGAGACTACCCTTTCCACTGCATATGTAATGAGTTTTTGATTGTGAGCTATTGTTCTCGCTATCTCAATGGATTTCTCATTAATATTCCTATTCAGATCTGATTTCAAATAATCCAATTCATCCTTCTTTAAATAGCCTCGAGGTAACATAACCACTACAGACACAATGATAGTTTCTGATATAGTTGTATTTGGAGAACTTCTGATAGGCTGGTCATATATAGAATCTCCATAATCTAAGACTAAAACCACAAAACTAGGAGCTTCTGTTCAGTCCTCTATCTCATGAGCAACAACAACTGATCCTGTAGAAATAGGTAACTCTCCCTCACATGGAGCATTATCCTGATCTGCCACCTCTATCTCTATCAGTCCTTCTTGATCAAATTAATTAAATGGAAGGTCCACCGCCACTTCCTCCACAGAATCTTCAACGAATTCCAAAACAAGTCCATATTCAACTGAATCATCAACTTCTTCATCTCCACTTTCTACCCTTTCTATATGTACTATTAGAGGACTGAGACTTAACATTCCTCTTCACATTCTGCAGTAGCTGTCTCAAAGTCATCTTGACTTGAATCATTGTCCTCAACCTCATCTAAGGTATCAATAAATGTCTCTTAATAAATTTCAGCCCCTTTTTTTCACTAGTTTCCTCATCACTGTCCCTTAGGATAGTATACCTTCTAGGAAACTGTTTTGGTGGACCGAGAACACCAAAGGATATCGTACTAGTATGAGGATTAGAGGGAAGGTCAGGATCCCTCCTGTCATCTATAGAAGAATCCGCTTTTTCTTTCACAACATCATCTTATTGTCATTCTTCTTTTAAATAAGATGTCTCTACTTCACCTGGATTAAAACCAGGGTCTATCTTATTTTTAGGCCTAGTTGGATGAGCCACATGGTCAAACTCTTCATATACCATAGCCTCATCATTCACCCATCTCCTCAACCATGGATTCCATTTGATCTTCATCATCATGATAATCACATTGGTGATGTAATGGTTATCTTTCACAACAAGAGTTTCCTCCTTAGCTTCAGCAGCTCTATTCACTTTCAACATAAGAGATATCAACTTAGCATGAAATAAGGGATTGGATTTGGTACTAGGTTTGGCCATATATTCTAGTGGAATCATCAATAGCCTAAATAAGTTGATCTTATTTTCATGCTTTAATAGATACATGAGAAAAACATCGTGAATCTTTAATGTTGCACAGTCCCCTGTCCTAGGACATAAAATATTGTAGATAAACTTGAAAATAAGCATAACTACTTCTACCATTTATGCAGCAGTGACTTTCCTAGGAATTCTGTTCCCTGTAAATTCAGCTAATGATTCTTCATAGCATAAGAACTCTCTAGTGGGAGGCCCCAATTTTTTGTAATAATCATTAATCCATTCATGTGGAACCCTCAAACAATCAGCCCACTCAGCAGAGGATAATCTCAAACTTACTCCATTTACTCTGGATGACATCTGGTGCTCATCCACATACTGCACAATCTAGAGATACTCATAAAATTCTTTCACTAACATCAGGTAATAGGGTCCATTGTTGTTTTTAAAACACTCAACCCAGCCCTGAGCTTCAAGTGCCTTCAGTACTAATGACCGACTCGACTACAACCACTATGAACTTAACCCCTTCTCATCCACTGTTTACCTCTTAGATAAATGTGGTTTAAGAACCTTGTCCACTGTCTGGATTCCACTTCTAGACTCAGCTCTAGGTCTATAAGGATCTCGGGTGTCTCCTTCATCAGTAACTAATGACCTTTTCATTATTGATATTGATATGGAGTGGTTCGAGTTGTCAGTAGAGGTTTATGTTATGATATTTGGGAGCAAGAGGTTTGGGAGAGGGATTGATGTGGATCAAAATGTGATCTGTGTTTTATTTTTATCATTTAGGGGTCAAAAAAATAAACGGATAAAATAAATCAGTAATATGCAGAAAACATTTCAGATCCCGGTGAGAACAAAAAAACACAAAGTCCTAGACTTAATATGTCTATTGGTAAGAAGAAATCAATAAAGTCAAACAGTGAGGTCCTATTAGTGAGGTCTAACAATGAGGTCATACTGATAAGGTTTAATGGTGAGGTACTATAGGTAATGTCTAACAGTGAGGTCCTATCGGTATGGTCTAATGGTGAGGTCTTATCAGTAAGGTCTAACAGTGAGGTCCTATTGGTAAGGTATAATGGTGAGGTTCTATCGGTAATGTCTAACGGTGAGGTTTATAATAGTGAGGTTTCTAATGGTGAGGTTTATAACAGTGAGGTTCATAACGGTGAGGTTACTAATGGTGAGGTTTCAAACGGAGAGGTATCTAACTCAACAGTTTATCATACCTAACTCATGTTTGATGTAATTTAACCTCTCAAAATTCAAAGGCTTTGTGAATATATCATCCAATTGTTGTTCAATTCCAATGAATTCAAGAGTGATATGACATCTTTGATAATGATCTCTCAAGAAGTGATGTCTCACATCAATATGCTTTGTCCTAGCATGAGATACATCATATTTAGAGAAGTTAATATCACTTGTATTATCACATTTTATTTATACATGTTTGAATTGATATCCATATTCTTGTAAAGTGTGTTTCATCCACAAAATTTGAGCAACAAAAACTACCAGTAACTATATATTCCGCCTCGGCAGTAGATAATGAAACATAATTCTATTTCTTACTACACCATGTTACTAGTAACTTGCCTAAAATGTGACTTCTTCTATAGGTTCTTTTTATATCTAACATGAAAAAAGCTAAGTGAACATCCGCATAATAATTAATTCAAACAACTATCCTCCTGGATAAAATAGACATAAATTTATAGTATACTTGAGATATTTAAAAACCCGTTTAACAAAATTTATGTGAGAATCTTTGAGATTGTATTGAAAACAATCACACATGCATACACTGAACATAATGTCAGGTCTACTAGTAATAAGATAGAGGAGAATCCCAATCAAACCTCAGTAATTGGTTTGATCCACTGATTTACCATTTTCATCAGCATCTAACTATCATGTGGTACTCATAGGTGTATCACTACCTTTAATATTATCCATACCAAAATGTTTCAAAATACCCTTAGTATATTTTCTTTGATTTAAGATGAAACCATTTTTTGTTGAAAATTTTGAAATCCAAGGGAAAATTTATGTTCTCCCATTAAACTCATTTAAAATTATTCTTGCATCTTTTTTCAAAAATTAGTGCATAAATAATTTTTAGAGGATCCAAAAATAATGTCATCTACATAAATATGTACTATTAAAACATCTTTAGAAATCCATTTAATATAGAGAGTAGGATCCTTTATTCCTTTAGAAAAAGATTTTGAAATAACAAAATAACTAAGTGTCTCATACCAAGCCTATGGAGCGTGTTTCAGACCATATGATGCTTTAGAAAGTTTGAAGAAATGATTTGAAAAATGGGTATTTATTAAACCTGGGAATTGTATAACAAATACATCTTCAAATATATAGCCATTTAGAAAATCATTTAAAACATCTATTTGATAACTATTAAAATTCAGATGAGCTGTATAAGCAATTAGTATCCTAGTGTCTTATAGTCTGTCTATAAAAGAAAAGTTTTCCTCATAGTCTGTCACTTCTTATTTACTATATCCTTGTGCTACCAGTCTAGCATTATTTCTAACAATGTTTTTAGATTCATCAACTTTATTTCTAAACAACCATTTAGTTCCTATGGTCAAAGTGTCTTTAGGTCGATCTACAAATTCCAAAAATCGTTCCTTTCAAACTGATTCATTTATTCTTGCATAGATATCACCCAAAATTCATCATTGATTGCATCATTGTTATTTTTTGGTTCAATTTGTGAAATAAAATTTTGATGTTCAACCAGGTTTCTCAGAGAATCTCTAGTTTGTGTACCTCTATATAAATCACCTACAATAACATGTAAGGGATTATTTTTTAGAGTCTTATACCCCTATAAAGAGTTGAACTAGACTCGTCATGATTATCGGTAGGTTCAGATTCATGATGAATAGATTATGGAATGTTTACTGAAGTGGTTACTTTCACTAAGGGTTCACTGTCTTTGTCATTTAGGACTAGAATTGGCATATCTTCCTCAATATGTTCAAGGGATTTTTTGGGTTAATGTTGATTAGTCTCATCAAATTTGATATGAACTGATTCTTCTGCACATTTGGTGCTCCTATTAAATAATCTATAGGATTTACTATAGATTGAGTAACCTAAGAAAATTCATTCATCACTTTTTGAATAAAATCTATAAAGATTATCTTTAGTGTTAATGATAAATACTTTACAACCAAAAAATCTAATGTAATTAACGTTATCCTTCCTATTATTCCAAATTTCGTATGGGGTCTTCTTAAGAACAAGTCTAATTAAGACTCTATTTATAATGTAAAAAGGTGTGTTAATAACTTCAGCCCAAAAATAAATAGGCATATCATATTCATTGAGCATTGTCCTAAGAATATCTTGAAGGGTTCTATTTCTTCTTTCTACAACTCCATTATGGTGAGGTGTTCTAGGAGCTGAGAAATTGTGAGTATAGCAATTTTGGGAGAAAAAATATTCATAGTCATGATTCTCAAAATTACGGCCAGGATCACTTCTCATGGTCTTAATTATATGTCCACTATTATTTTATAAAGACATGGAGTATTTGATAAAATAATGATAAGCTTCACTTTTTTGAGCACGAAAGTATAACCAAGAGTGCCTAGAAAAATAATCTACAAGAACAGAAATATAATGCTTCCTATTCAAACATGAAACTCTTGATGGTACAAAAAAAATCCATGTGAGCCAACTCAAGTGGTTGAGAAGTATATACTTCTTTATTTTGTTTGAATGAAACTTTTTGTTGTTTCCCCTATTGACAAAAATTACACACTTTGTTAAAAGGGAATTTCAATTTAGGAAAGTCTCTAACAAAACATTTCCTAGTCAGTCTCCTATGTGAGTGCACATTGTAACATCCTGGTCTTCTGTGCCCCAACCGGGATTCCTTAAAAAAACAGAAACAATAATCATTTTCCTTCACTAAAGAATCAATATCAATAGCATATACATTCTCATTTCTAAGAGCAGTAAAAATTAAATCATTTTAAGAATAAAAAACATTACATGCATGATTTTCAAACATGACATTAAAAGCATCATCACATAACTGAGAGATACTAAGTAAATTATACATTAATCCATCAAAGAAATTACTTTAGAAATTAATATTTTATTAGGGATACCAATCTGGCCTAATCCGATGATCTTCCATTTATCATTATCACCGAATGTA
This sequence comes from Viscum album, assembly GCA_963277665.1. Classification (NCBI taxonomy): domain Eukaryota; kingdom Viridiplantae; phylum Streptophyta; class Magnoliopsida; order Santalales; family Viscaceae; genus Viscum; species Viscum album. The sequence continues at coordinate 500,452,884 of OY728132.1, forward strand.
ACATATCCACCATCAACATTAATTAGAATATTGAAAAATGAATTGTTTCCCATCATATGTCTTGAACATCCCCTTTCCAAGTACTACAGAGTTTTATAAGAGCTCATTAGAAATTTTACCTGCAAAATAGATTAAGTGTGGGGTAACTTTTGTACCAATATATTCTTGGTTCTAGAGAGGATAACAAATAAAACATTGGGAACCCATACTTCTTTTATAGATTTCCTAAATCCAAAAATATATTTTGAGCCATAAACACATTGTTTGGTCCTTTAAAAAAGTATTTTTCAAGAAAATGGTGTAGATCATGAATAGGTTGTGAACTATCTAGATTTTGGAATAAATTTCGTTTCATTAATCATTCTCTATCCTGGCTTATATCCTAGACCTGTTTTTTATTTTAGAGAAATATTTTTTCCTAGTAACTAAGTCAAGGTATATCTACCTTCAATAAACTTTTCGAATTCCCTTTTTAATTTCACATTTGAAAATTTGAGTTCAGTGTTTTCTATTAATAGCTGAGTATATTTTTCATTCTCAATATCCAGATCAGATTTATAATTTTCATTTAGAGCATGTTGCCTTTTCAATAATTTATATTTATACTTGAGTTCATTAAAGGTATCATCAAGCACTCCACAGTATTCAAATAGTTCATCCTTAGTCATATTTTCATATCTGTTTTATTTTCATTCATTCCCAGAATAATAATCATTAAGTATAGGGGAATTTGGTGTTACCTCCAATGCTTTTGTCATGAAACACATATTATCATGTTTATTTTTATCACTATCAGAAGAGTTAGATCCACTTGAGCTGTCTTCTGAGGCACTCCATGTAGATTTCATAGCCTTTTTATATCCTTTTACCTTGTCTTCATACATCTACTTAAATTTATTTTTGGGGCAATCAACATTCACATGGCCTTTTCATTTACACTCATAACTAACTATATCAGTTGTATTGTTATTCAATTTTTTTTATTTTTTCCACTTTCCTTTATTATCATACCTTCCTCTGTAGTTTGATTTTCTAAATTACTTTACCATTCGATTGCAATTCTATAATATCCTAGCATGATGAGCCATGTCATCATCACTATCAGAGTAAAAGTATACACTTGTGGAACTTTCTATAGAAGCTTGAACATTTTCATTATCATTGTTATTTGAGGAAGCAGTATTGATTTCTACACATTTCTTCCTTGGTTCATCATATTCATCTTGATTCACCTTATGTTCTTCTTCATATAGAATATAATTTCTAATAAATTATTTTACTGGTAGCTTGCCTATGTCACAAGATTCTCGGATAGATACAGAAGTTTCTCTCCATTTGTGAGGTAGGCATCAAAGCAGTCTCATAATCTGGTCCCTATTGTCCACTGGTTTCCCAAGCTGACTCATAGTTTGAACTATTTCATTTAACCTATGATACATTTAAGAAATATGTTATTCAGGCTTCATTTTAAAATTATCATATTTAATAGTATATGTATTGAATCTCATTTCTTTAACATTGGTTGTTCCCTCATGTGAATTGGATAGAGTATCCCAAATTTCATATGCAGTTCTCAAGAAGATATTCTATTGAATTCATCATCACCTAGAGAATAGTACAAACCATTCATTACTTTATAGTTATTATTATATGTGGCTTTAATAAACTAAGACCACGTGTCTCTATAAGTAGTAGGAAATATATGTTTATCATCAATTGTGTCCCATATTTCAGGTCCCACGATCTGTGGATACCTTTTCGTTTTTAATTTTCACTTAATACAGTTATTTCCATTAATGAATGTTCTCCTATTGGTAATAGCACCCTCAACTCTATTATCCATGGTTAATTAGAATTTAAGGAACTCAAAATTTAGATATGACAGAAATTTTATGATATTTAAGATACAAGTAAAATCATAGTTGAAATGAATTTAAACACTGGATAAGAGACCATTTGATACCAAATGTTGGTCTGACTGGAATCTAAAGAGGGGGTTGAATTGAGTTCCTACTTAAAATTTCTATTAAAAACCATATTTTAGAACCATCCCCCAATTTTAAAAAGGCCCAGGTAATTAAGGTAGTATAGATATAAATGTTTAGTTGGTCAATAGGTTTCTTAAAGGGTGATTAATCCTTAGTTGAATCACTGTAAACCAACTATTCGACTTTTTAAACAAGTTTTCTGAATTATACAAATTCACCCACTACCCAAAACTTACTATCAATGTAAAAGAAAACAATTTAATGTTTTACCAAATATAAGCATTTGGAGATAGATAAAACAGATTATAACAAAATATAGTGCACAGTGAAGTAAAACAAGAGATTCAGTGTCAAACCAAAACTCAATCCTCTCCACTTGGTGATAGACTCCCACCAAGAAAATTATATTAGCATTAAACTTGATACAAAACCTATATTAGGCTTTATAATAGTTTTCACAAACTATCCTGGGTTCACACACTATTCCACAGTTATTCGTGGGAATGAAAAAAACCAATCCATACAGGGACCTCTTTTACAGTTATATGTAGGAAACAAATGTAGATGAAGTTTGTTGTGAGGATATTTAATTTCCATTATTTTACGCACATGAGATAGTGTGTGAAACAGACAGACACACACACATCTCAGAAATGTAAAACGAATGAACAAAATAGATCTATGTCTATAAGATTGAGTTTAGAAAGCTCTATGTGTTTCCAATTCATCTTTGAACTCCTTGTAGAGAACAATTTGATGTTTGAGTCAATTTCTGGAAGTTGTATCCAAAACGTAGTGTCGCAACATCAGGTTCTAACTTCGAGTGTTCTTCTTCTGGTGTCGATCAAGAGTTGATGAGGCATATAAGGCGGAAGTGAGTTTGTCCCAAAATGTTCTTCGTGATGCTTTGTGGATTCATAGTGAAAGTGTTAATGGTTCTTCTTTAATCTTAGTAGGTTCTTCTTCATGCATTAATCTTTTGGACTTACATTCCTCATTTTTCTCTGTGCCTCAATATTCTGTTCTTCCTCAGTCTTCTCTTCCATATTTTGGGTATGAAAATAGGAGTAAGTACGTCACATGCAATATTTCTGGTACCTCATACTGTCACGATATGGCCTCCTGATATGTATACAATAAGAATTAATTATATCAGAATAATTAAATTTATCAAATATGACAGGTAGAAAAATATCATGAATTTGACAATGTAAGGGTATCAGTAGACTGGTAATGGTAGCCTTCACATCAGTAGGCTTCAACAACAGGTGAACATCAGCAACCTCCAACTGTTACCTTCAATCGGTGACCTTCAGTAGTAGGCTTTAATCGGTTACCGTTATATCAGTGTTCATATATCATTTACCTTGTATCGTTGACCTTGTATCAGTGACCTTTTGTCAGTGACCTAGTATCGATTACCTTTTATTTGTGACCTTGTATCGGTGACTATGTATCGGTGACCTTGTATCAGTGACCTGGTATCAGTTACCATGTATCGGTGACCTTGTATCGGTGACTTCATATCGGTGACCTTGTATCAGTGACCTTGTATCGGTGACCATGTATCAGTGACCTTTGCATCGGTAACCCTGTACATAGAAAAATTATGCACTGTAAGCATAACCAATCAAAAAGTGAGATTGGGAGTATATGAATATTAATCTTTAACCATTCAAGTAGTGAGATTGAGAGTATATGAATATTATTCTATAAAAACAAGAAACAATAATGAAACATGATTAACATAAAATGAAAACCTGATTGTCACATAAATGAATCATGATTTGGGATTATCAAAATATGTTTGTCCAACACACCCCACCATGAATAATTTTCCCCCTAAAAAATAAACACATTGACTTATTAGAGTATTAAAATTGATACTCTTTCTCAACATAATACATACACTCAAAAGAATCATGATCATCACTACCATGATTCCAAATAACTCATACCAATGTAATTATATACCCAAGAAGCACTTTCTTTTGAGAATCCCTAATCTGCACCATCCACTCAATCATAGAAAAATAAGCCTTTAATTCCAAATCATCCCAGTTCAACACATGAGACATATTTTGGTTATACTTTCTTAGTTGACAGAAATGGAACATGTCATCAATTAAAAAAATATTAGAGGAAAAAATATATCATGTATCCCACCTTACCAACTCTCTCAGTAATATCAAATAGTCTGAAATATTTTTAATTAACATCCCTTTTATACACAAATGATGGCGAAAGAGGCAAGGTTTTACATTTTGGAACACCTAGACAACCACAAAAAAACACCAATTCCTGATGCCTCTGATTGGAATAATACTTATTGAAACTCTACCCCATAAAAATCATTGTTTGATAAAAATGACTTTATCAATCATTTCCTACACATGGATCGATCCCAACAGTGATTCCCTATCAACCCTAACCTAACCCGAATGCAATAGAAAAATGAAACCATAAAACATATCAAAGGGATCCATTGATATTGAGTATTGGTAACTCTTGTTATATGAAAAATCAACCAATACAAAATGTCTACACCACTACCATCTGAAATGTGAAACACATGCTCCGAGAATGTCTTTGAAAATATAATTCACCCACTCTATTTTACCATCCGTTTGAGGGTTGTATAGCATGATCAATTTAGTCCATGAAAAATATACATTTGAAATCCTTACCAAAACTATGAGGAAAAATGGGGAACCTATTCAAAAATCATCATTGAAGACATGCCATGAAGCCTCACAACTTCCTAAACATACAACAAACCCAACTCATCTTGTTTGGATGAATTGATAATTGTAACAAAATTTCTTATATTTTGGCTAGAAAACCAATCACTAAAAAATGGAATTATTCTCCCAAGGTGTATGAAGTAATCCAACAATAAACTCCCAGGTTATATCATCCCACATCCATGTTGGAATGGGTAGTGTCTGAATAAAATTGGAGGGCCTTTTGTTATATTCTTTAACCCACTAACATGTACAATAGCATGATACAAATTGAGATACATCCTGCCTCATACCTGTCCATTGGAATAGCTGAAACACATCATAGAAAACTTTTTGGAACCAATATGAACATACCACTAGTTCTAGTGACTATCATACATCACCATGTTTCCAAAAAACAAAGGCACCATGAAGAGTCCATTGAAAGACATGACTCCCTTATAAGACAATGACCAATCAAAAGGAATCTCCCCACAATTTGAATACTGGATTAAATGTTTTAATAACTCAATATTTGGATTAACTTACCAAACAAACTCTATAAGGTAATGTGTCTAACGAAAAATATCCAAGAGCACACCTCCACTATTTTCCTTGGCCACCAGGTTCATCCTAGCAAAGATCCCCATCAAATCCCCCTCACTCCTAGAATATTTTAATGCCTACAATGACACTTTTATACTCATGTATTCTAAATGTACATTAAATTTTCATTGGGTATATACTATAACAAAATAAAAAAACCTATATTTACTCAACCCAATGACACTGCCTCAAATTTAGATCATTATTCAAGAAAACGTAGGCTAAGCTCTTATGATCTGAATAGACTACAAACTTCTCCCCAAAAAGCCAATGGAATGAAATCTTTTGGGAATGAATTACGGAAACTAACTATATGTATAGGGATTGTATTTTTTTCATGTGGTCAATGTTGGTGAGAAAAATATTCAAACACATAGTCATCCTAAACTAGAACACACCCAAGGAATAGACCTGAGTCATCAAAATAAACCACATATCCCTTTCCAGATATTGGCTTGATCAAAAGAGGGGTTTTTATCCATAATAAATATATCTACTCAATGTTTTCATAACAATCTGTGATCAATTCAGGCATTTCCCCTTTATTAGTAATTTATTTAATGGACGTAGCAAGACGAGATAAATATTGAATGTACTGGCTACAATACCCTACTCACCACACAAAAATTCGGATCTCAAAAACATTTTTCAGCAGTTCAAACAACAAAAATACACTATCACTCTTAGGGTCAATAGAAAAACCTCACTCCTAGATAACATTACCATAAAACCTCAACTTCCTGACAAAAAAGGTGAACTTAGAAGGATTCAAATAGAGATGATGATCCTGAAGGGTTCCCAACTGAATTCATATATGCCACTCATTCTCCTCCTCGATCTTATAATAGACCATAATTTCATACATGAATACCTTGAAAAAGATATAAACATGAAAATTAAACACACTATATATAAGATCTATAAAGAACACTAGAACATTCCTTAACCTGAAAGGAAATAAATAAATACTCAAAATAGTTATACCTTCTTTAGAAGGCTATATTTCCAACACCCACATCTGTAACTCTATCTTGATGATGCATAAAACTAGAATAAATCATGGAAAACCACTTTTCCCCCTTATTTTGATTTAAAATTTAATCAATACGGGAAAAGGAAAATTACTCTTGATCTTTATATAATTCAGTTTTTGGTAATCGTTGCATAATTGGAAAGATCCATCGGCCTTTTCGGCAAATAGATTGGTGTTGTCCCAAGGTTATATTCTTGGGTGAATGAATCTTTTGGATTCTAAATAATATAAATATAACTTTAATTCCCTTAACATAGTGGGAGTCATTTGATATGTGGTAAGATATATTGGTTGTTTTTCCTATGCCAGATCAATGAAGAACTCCATATCACACTCAAGAGAGAATCCAAAAAAAACCCTTTGAAAAAACCTCTAGGAACTCATCCACCATTGGAGGTAATTCACCATGAAGACCCCAAACAACATCCTCTAGTGAGAGAAACTATATCTGAAAAATAATTTTTTTTAATTTCGTAAGTGGTGGTCAATAATGACCTAACTGGGGATCCCATTCATGTTGAAAAACATGGGAACTCCCATTACATGCCAAAATACTCACTCACCGCATATAATAATTGTTGTGATCCAAAAAACACACCATTAAATTCATACTAAAGATCACATCAAATAATTTCATTTTAAAAACCTAAAAATCCCATTCTTGAGCAACCCTTCATATGTTGGGTGCACTAGATAGACACCTAAAACACTACTCTCACTTCTTAAATTGCATGATTTCCAAAGATATCACCAATGGAATAATATTCATCTGAAACAAAGAATGATTCAAAATATACGATGAAATAAAATAAACAAATGAATAATTATAAAAAAAACATCAGCTAAACATTATTAAATAAGAACAGTACCTTTAATTGATGTAGGTCCTATATTCGATACCATTGATGTTCAATCCACCATATGAAGATGCCTCATCTCTACCAGACCGTGAGAGAGACTATTGACCAGTGGCTCCACCCTAAACTAACACTATCTTGATGATGATCCAACCCCACCACCATTACTTTTAAACTAAGGACCCACGATCATGGATGATTCTAATCATGCTGGAATACCTCTAGAATCCCTACATATTTCAACACCCAAATATGAGCATGCCACATTTCATAATTGATGAATATTTCCCATACCTCTACCCTGATTATATGGTATTGGCGGAAATGAATACCCATATTTATTGTGTCAGTCCTTTCTACACTAATGGAATATATCTAACCATGCATCAGAAGCTATATATGATGATAGATGGGAAGGATGCCCAAAACCACCACCTGCCTTCATCCCATCCTATTCATGCTTTATATTCTTCTCTGATGAACTTACAATACCCATATATGACTCTCCAGTTGATCAACCATAAATTCCCTTACAATAAATTTCTACCATCATGGAATGATAAACCAACTCATGATAAGATCACAACTTAAACAAGAAGAATTAGGATAATATTTTCTGTCACAGCCACATCTTGAACTTTTATACCTTCATCGTCTCATTGGAAATTACCTATAGTGCATGCTGAATTAACTCTAGAACGTGGTTAGTGAACACCATAAAAGTACAGTCTTCATGTATATGCTTAAAAACACCTATTATATGGTGGAGGCAAAAATATCGGGACTTTAATTCTCACTAAAAATAAACTTAAAGTCATTCCAAATGAACATCTCATGTTTAACATATTGCACCATTGAGTCCCACCACATATGACTCAGACCATCCAAAAAGAAAGAATAAAACTTCACTCTAACTGCGATAAGAGTATACAAAAAATCAAACATCCTTTCAATCTTCTCATTACATTCATATGATTCATAGGGTTCCATTCTATCTCCAAAATAATAATTCTTGTTTGTTAGAAACTCATATTCTTTTTACTTTAAATGAATTGGTTTGGTCTCTATAACCATAGTATTACCAAGGAACCCTCTTTGGGATATATATTGGATAATATAAGACACTACATCCACTAACCATTGAGAAACAAGAGAGGGAGAAGACTCTGATTTCTTCCTGAAGTCACACATGAAGTCTCTTGGGGGTGGGGGGGGTCTTGCAACACCAAGAAATAACCACAAGGAAAACCATCAATACATTATTTATAAAAATATCTAGAAATAAAAAAAATACAAAGTCTTATATAAATTAGAACATAAAATATTACATCATAATAACAATATCGATCATATCACTCCACCCCCACCCGGGGTCTATATATAATCCATAGCTTGTGTGTCTTACCTAGTTTAGAAGCCAAACCAAATCCCAGCATCCCATGGAGACTCTAGTCCTATCACAAGTTGTGTTTGTTAAACGTATTGATCATAAAAATCCCCCCAAGTCCTGATAAAACTATCTCTGTTTTATCCATTATTTTCCCCAATAACTTGACCTAAAAGAGTGTAACCTCCGAAGATACCATTTTTTCATGAACCATACCAGTGTTCAATCAAACCTAACACATGACCCAATTTGTGGCATGGACTACTGGGAATTCCAAATCACAACAGGATGAAAATTGGTACATAGGTATAAATAATTATCTTTTTAAACGATTTCATATATTTATATAATCCAAAACAACCAACAATAATAAGAATCCCAATGAATTTTAACCACAACCAAACGAGGTACCTCAATTTTTAGATTCAATGTTTTACATCATTAGGATAAAAAAAAGTTATACAACATAATGGGAATAAAAAACGATCCCAAAAACCTTCATGAAAACATAGGGACACCACCCTCATTCCATGACCATCAACACCTACATGAAGTGGAAGACTAGAAACTAGATCCACCATCACCACCATGATATATCTTGACATTACTTTGGTCATACATAACAATGTCTAAATACACCCAATGGTGTATGTAGGGTGTGATAAAAATAAAATTAGGATGAATACCAAATGAATTATTTCATACTATAAAATTATAAGGCAAATCAACATGGACATTTTCATTAGAATATTTGAATCATTTATAATAAAATAGTTCAATGAACAATTTCTCATGAATCAATTTTTAAGGAAAAATAATTTTTAAAATTAAGATATCATGACAAAAAAATGTACATAGGGTCTACATTATAATGATGGTTAACACTACATCACATAAGAATCATGTCATAAGAGAGCCCCATGGTATAGTCCTTAAAGGTTACTAACACTAGCGGGACCCTATGACCCTCATTCATCAGTGATCAAAATCAGTAAGAACCTAATTCTTTATGGATATATATCTGACACGTTTACAAGAAATATATTTTCAGTATTAAGTAAATTTTATTTGGGTTTTACTTTGGGGTGATTTTGGGTGAATTTTTAGATAAATTGAAGCAAAGAGTGTTGTTTATGGTTGGCGCAGGCTTAGAGAAAACTATGCGGCCTATGCCAGAAAACTGTGTGATCCCAGACATCGGGGATTCAGAGTGCTGACACACGATTTTTCAAACTATGGGGCTTAAAAGGTGAAACTGTGAACCCCCAAAATAATCAGTTCATGGTTTTGGAACATGGTTAGGGAAAACATTGAAACCCTACCTAGAAAACCATGCCCGATGATTTAAATCCCCCATAAATTATTTCATAAATTCCAATAACATACAAATGTCACCATATTTGACCAAACATATAACAACTCAATTTTGGATGATTTTTGCTCTTTTAAGATGGATTCCATGGCCTTTAATCCTCTATTCTTCATGATTCTATGAATGGATCAATGATCATCACCTCTCTAAGTATGTGAGTTCTATCCTACTCTCTGTCCGGTTAATCTATCATCCTTCTATGATTCTCTTGGTGGATTGATCAGTCTATTTTGGTTACATATAAATCTATTTATTAATATATAGATATAGTATTGAATATCTAGATCATTATTTTAGAATATTTATTATATTAATCTAGATTTAGTGTTTTAGATTTTGAAGTTGTTTTACATCATTGTGTTGCTCAAATATTGAGGATTTTCATTAGGGAACGTTCTTCGTCATACTTTAGGTAGGTGTTATATAATTATAATTACAAATAATTAATTTCAATCATGTTTATATAATTATATAATTACTATTAGATGTTTTAAAATTTTTCTCTTGATCGAATTAATTAATTTGGTGAATAATTAATTAAAGAATATATATTTTTTTTATATTTGGTTTATTGATTATGACTAAATAATTTCAAAACAGAATATGACGAAATTGGGAATGTTTAATTAGGTATTTTATTGTTCAATTAGTTATGAGATATTTTATTTTTGAAATTTGGATAAATAATTATTGAATTAATTATCAAAATATTGAATTTGTGTTGGAAAAATTAATTAAGACATTATTTGGGGATACTGAATTGATTTAGGTAAAATAACTAATTGGAGAATTAATTAGGGGTTATTGAAATATTAATTTGGGATTAATTAATTTGTGAATAAATTAATGGATTAATATGAATATTTAATTATTTAATTGAATAATAGGTTAGTTGGGATTAATTATTTTATGAATTAATTAGTGGAATAATGTGATTATTTCATTGATGAATTAAATAATGGATTTGATGGGATTAATTAACCGAAGAATTTATTAATGTGAACAATATGATTATTTTATTATTGAATTAAACTATGGGATTGATGTGAATAATTAATAGAATAATTAATTAATGAGAGTTTTTTGTTATTTAATTGTTCAATTAAATCATGGGATTGATGGGATTTTTTAGCTGATGAATTTATTAATGCGATTAAGTGATTATTTTATTATTGAATTATATTATGTTTTTTATGGGATTAATTAATTTATGAATTAATTGATGGGGTTAATGTGATTATTTAATTGTTGAATTAAATAATGGGATTTAAGGGAATAATTAATTGATCTAATTAATGGAGTTGACATGGAAAATTTGTTGGTGAATTAGTTGAAGTTGTGAGTGAAATAATATAATTGTAGAATTAATTAATGGAAATTATTTAGATAATTTATTTATAGAATTCATTAGTGGATGAAATGTTATGTTTTTTGAGTTGGATTAATTAATTGCTGAATTAATTAATTTCGATTGATGTGTTAATGCCATTGAATGAGTTAGACTAAATAACTAGTGAATTAATTAATAGTGATTGATGTGTTACTACAACTAAATGAGTTAATTAATTAATTGAATAATTAATTAATGTGGATTACTGTGTTAATGTATTTGGATGACTTATATTAACAAATTGATTAATTAATAAATGTGATTGATATGATTAATTAATTGGGTAAATAAATAATTAGATTTATGTGATAAATATTTGTTGAATTAATAATGAAATTTATGTGATTAATTAATTATTCAGTTTAATAATAAACTTGTTTTTAATAATTAGTTGTTAATTTTTTTTAATATATTGAATGTGATAATTAATTATCCAATTATTTAATGTTATTGAAGTCTTTAGTTAATTTTTGAATTGAGTAATAGAATTAATGTTATAATTTAATTTATGAATTAATTAATGTATATTTTTTTATTAATTAATTTTCAAATTAATTATTGAATTGAATGTCATTACATAATTGTCGATTTTATTATCATTATTCATGTGTTTAGTGAACTATTGAATTAACCGGATGAATTGAAGTGGATAATTAATTATTGAATTAATTCATGTCATTAATGTGATTAATTATCTAATGAATTAATTAATATTATTGACATGATTAGTTAACTATTGAATTAACTAGATAAATTGTTGCGATTAATTAATTATTCAATTAATTAATCTAACTAATGTGATCAGTTAATTATTGAGTTAACTAATAGAAATTATATGTTTATCTAATTTTGGAATTATAAATAGATATTTTGTGGATAATTAATTGTTTAACTTATTAAGTGTTGCCAAATTGTAACATGGCCATTCAATTGTGATGTTATGAATGGTAACATGGTCATTCAATTGTGAAATATAGAATGGTAAAAAGGTCATTATAATATGTTTCATGAATGAAAAAGTGGTTATTCTAATTGATAATGTATGATTGGTAACATCAGAATTCCGGGATGAATTAAAAAATGGGAACATAATCATTCTATTGTGTGTAGTATGAATAGGAACATGAAAATTCTAGTATGATTTAAATAATGGAAATAATGGAATTATGATAAATGACCTCACATTGGAATACTTAGGGTGCTTAAATGATCTAAATCAGGTATTGTGATATGATATTACCTAGAAATACATCGTTCTATAACATGATATGAAGTAGTTATTGATAAATCATGTCACATGGAATACATTGGGCTCTCATATGAGAGAAAATAGGCATTGAGGGATAGGTTTCCTCAGGTACTCGAGAGTTAATGTGGTAAAGTAATAAATAAATGATAATGTGATAATTATATACTAATGCATTATACTTATGTCATTATAAAACTACATACACTATTTTTGACTTGATATTCCTTTAGACACCATTGGTGGTGGCTTATTGAGTTGTACTAACATCTTACGAAGGTTGTCTGATCGGTACCCAAATAGATTACATGATTATAGGAAAGGTTAAGGGAAAAGGCACAATGATGGATAAATGATTTGAGTATCGAAAATGGATGAGGGAAATTGATGTGTTTTGAGGCCTACATGAGAGTCATCAATGTATTTCTCTAGAGTTCCATATTAGACACATGACACATACATTTGCATGGAATATCTACTGTTCAGTTTTAACATTGTATTTACAGTTTTAGTCATATTTTGATTCATTTTTATTTTGGTTATGTCATGTCATTTGTTTATTTTTATTATTTCCAATGGTTTACTGGTTAGATAAAGATAAAAGAGGGTATAATATCAATTTTATTGATATTATAACCTCACTTCTAGTTAACATCCTATAGAATATAGGGAGGCTCCCCAGTTCTTAGGTGGAAAACATGCTCAAGGAACTACGGTGTGGAACCTATGAAATGAAATCAATAAGTTGTATCAGAGACCAGTTTTATTTTATTTTCATTTTTTATTACTATTTAGGAATGGTATATTAAATACTAGGAAGTGTCATTTCTTGTTTATGAGAACATTCATTGCTGTATATAACCCATATATGGTGGAGAACCCAGGTTCCCTGGGTGGTATTTTTGATGTTTTTTGTTATTGTTACAGTTTAATATTAATTCATCTAGGTTGACACACTTATTTTGGGATGTGAAAATTATTGTTGGCATTTTCTGAGTTTTGAATATTCTCTTGGTGTGGCATGATAATTGAGTTTACATGAATCATTCACGGCACTTTTGGTTTTGGTAACATGCATCATTTTATACACACAAGGGAAAAAAGTTATGGGTAAGTTGTTGAACATGAACATGTTTTCCTTTTTAGTGAATGTGGACTTAAAATGGTGCCTAATATGAAATTAAGAATTGTAAAATGATGCAAAATGTGAAAAAATGGATGTATAATGTGAAAACAATAATAATGAGAATTTTTTTACCATTTTTCAATGGTTCCTAGATGCAGGGTGGTTAAGGTTAGAGATCATGACTCAATTTTTACCATGTGGTAGAAAATAGCGGGAATGACATGATATAGTTTTGTGTAAATCCTGCATTTTAAAAGTGTAAATGTTGTTAATTAAGAAACATTTTTCTATTTAGATATTGACATGGGTAGTTTTCAAAGTGATAATTCCATCGCATTGGAACTTAGTGGTGTGTTGTGTGAGGAACCATTATGTTTTGGATTAGTGTAGTGAGATGTTAGTGGGAAGGGGATCTTGATACATTAACAGGTTAATGTGTTTCCATAGTGTGTGGTAACATCAGTAATAAAAGATTTGTGGTGGTACTCTTCGATGAATAAATAGCATACAATTATTCTTTTTATTTTCATTTCCCCTAAATTGACATCATCCTTTGTATGGAGTGGAAGATTTTTCATTACGCCTATCTTCCAAAATGTGTTTTGGTGGGATTTGAGACCTCTTAGAGGTTACTTTTATGAAGTGGAATATGTGGAGATGGATAGTTTAATGTACAACATTATTGTTTTCATATGCAGTTCTCAAGATGGACCATGGTCAATGAATATCTTAGTGGTTGTGTTTCATTATGAAGCAGTGTTAATGAAGCTTCATTGGTGGGGTTGAATTTGGTGTGTTGAGCATGACCGTGGTTTGGAAGTGCTGGAATCAAAATTCCAATGAGGAACCTATTAGGTGCATGATTAAATTACACGTAGAAAGGCCTAGTCATACTTAGAGGTAGTGGATTTACATCCTTGAAAGGAAGTTTTTTATGGAAAGGTTATGTGTCATTGTTGGCAATTTTCATGGGGTTTTAGGGAACAATTATTTAGGAAACTTGTGCTGTAAGTTGTGTAATTTGAACATGAGACCGATGTGACTTTTAGGAGAATTTGACATGAGTGTTAAATCACCACGAGGAAGTGTTTTTTGGATGGAAAGTGATCATAGTCTATGTATTATGGAATCATGGATGGGATCAATTGAATACATGGGAGATATAATTGGATAAGAGTGCTAAGTGGATGAATCTTTTTTATTTAGAATCATATAGATTCTTGGGCATACAAATTGAGAAGGAGCTCATATAAAGTGGGAATATTGTAAGATCTAAAATGTTTCTATGGATAAATCAGGATCAATTATAAGTAGTCTTTTCCTAGTATTTATTACCTTCCTTTTTTGTTTTACCGAGGGTTTTGTTTGGCTAAATTATGAAAAAAATGAATGAAAGAGGTTTGTGGACGGTTGGTGCACTATTAGATAAAACAGTACACCTAACATAGAAAACCATGAAAACCCATGATGAGTGAATTTATATGTCCGGATCATGAGTTTTCAAACTATATTGTCTAAATATAGATAACATGAACCCAAAATATAATAGGTGTACATCTTAGGTGCATGGTTTGGAAAACAATGCACCCATTCCAGGGAAACTATGAGTAGTGATTCAAAATAGTCATAAAATTAGTTATTAAATCTCCCAAATCGGAAAAAATCTTCAAATTCAACCTAAACTAAAACCTAATTTAATCTAGATGATTTTAGAGACTTATAGAGAGATTCTACGGCCTTCCATTATATGTTCTATGCAATTCGATTTCCAAATCGAAGATCTTCACCTCTCTCGGTATGTGAGTTCTATCCCAACCACTTTCCCAACCATCTCTGTTCCTTCTCCTAGTATTTTGGGGTGTTTATCATTCTATTTTGGATATATTGAAAACTATTTTGTGATATTAAGATCTAGTATTTTAGATCTAGTTTTAGATTTGTAAGATCATGATTTTTAAAATCATTATTTAGTGTTTTAGATCGATATCTCATACAAAGTCACTATTATACTCAAATTTTGGGGATATCAATTTGTGTGTATTATTCATCAATCATGGGTAGGTGGTCAACAATTCAAAAAACAATGTATTAATTTTTATTATGTGTCTTTAATTTTAGAATATCTATTCGATGCTTAGAAGTTGTGTTGTTGATCAAAATATTTTTTTATGAATTAATTAATCAAGGGAGATGTTCTAATTGGGGATATTAGGATTATAGATAATTTATAATTAATTTTTGAATTATTTATGAGGGAATTGGAATTTTAAATTATGTAATGAGTTTTTTAATTAATTATTCGGTAATGAAACATTTAATTTGGGATAACTAATTATTGAGTTAATTATAGAAATACTGAATTGTGATTTAGAACAATTAATTACAGAATTAATTGTGGATATTGAATTGACTGAGACATAGAAATTGATTAAGTAATCAGTTGAGGGTTATTAAATTATTGAGTTTGGATTAATTAATTGATTAAATAATTAATGGAGTAATATTATTAATTAATTGTTTAATTAAATAATTTGTTTGTTGGGACTAATTAGAAGATGAATTAAATAAAGGGGTAATTTGAATATTTAACATTTGAATTAACCAATGGGTTCGATGGGATAAATTAATTAAAAAATTAATAAATGGGAGGAATATGATTAACCAATTTTTTAATTAATTAATTGGATCGATGGTATTAATTAGTTGAATAATTAATTGATCGGAGTATTGTTATTATATAGGGATTTAATTAAATAAAGTGATAGAGAGGATTAACTAATTGATGAATTAATTAATAAATATTATTTATTATTTAATTATAGAATTAAATAATTAGTTTTTGTGAGATTATTTAATTTATGAATTAATTAATGGTAGTAATTTGACTATTTAATTGTCTATTTGAATAATTTGTTAGATTAGATTAATTAGAAGAATTAATTACATGGGTTGACATGGAAAATTAATTGAAGAATTAATTGACGGGGTTGAATGTGAATAATAAATTTAAAATAAATTAATGGAAATTATTTTGATTAATTAATTAGGTAATTAATTGATAGATGTAATTTTATGATTTTGGTGTTAGATTAAATAAATAGATGATTAATTTATGGGGATCAATATCTTAATTAAATTGAATGAGTTAGAATAATTAAATGGCCATTTAATTACTGGGGATCATTTTTTAATGAAACATAATGAGCGTGATTAATTAATTAATGATGATCATTGTGTTAATGAAATTGAAGAAGATATATTAATAAATTTTAGAATTAATTAATCAGATTTATGTGATTAATTAATTAGTGAAATTAATTAAGGGGATTTATTTGATAAACTAAATGATGAATTACTAATGAAATTGGTGTGATTAGTTAATTATTGAATATCCTAATAAAAATGACTTTACTAATCAATTATTGAATTATTTAATGTATTTAATGTGATTAATCAATTTTGAAATTAATTAATATTATTGATGTGTTTAGTTAATATTTAATTGACTAATATAATTGAAGTAATTAATTAATTATTGAATTAATTAATGTATTCTACGATATTGATTAATTATAGAATTAATTAATTTTCCATACTTTTTTATTTAATAGTGGAATTAACAAGAGGAATTGATGTATTTAATTAATACATGAATTAATTAATGCATTTAATTTCATTACAATTTTTTTAATAAATTAATGCTAATGATGTGTTTAGTATATTGTTCAATTAATTTGGGGAATTGAATTGACTAATTAATTGTTGGGTTAATTATTTTATTTTATTTAATTAATTAGTTGTTGAATTAGTTAATATTATTGTTGTGATTAGTTAATTTTTGAATTAACTAGATAAATTATTATTAGTAAATATATGTTGAATTAATTAATGATTTATTTCGATGAGTTAATAATTGAGATAACTAATGGAAATGTTCTATTTAACAAATTATTGAATTATTAATGGAAATTTTTTGGATAATTAATTGTAGAATTGATTATGTATTGATGGATGGTAGGATTGAAAATCAATAGTTGAGTAATGAATGGTAACATGGTTATTCAGTTGAAAAATAAAAATGGTAACATGATCATTCTAGTGTGTGCTTCTAGAATGATAACATAGTAATTCTAATGTGTTTTATGAATGAGAACATGGTAACTATAATGTGTAATGTATGAATAGTAACATGGGTATTTAGGTATGAATTAAATAATATGAATATGGTCATTATATTTTTTATAATTTGAATGGTAATGTGGGAATGCATGTATGAAATAAATAATTAAAATAATGGTATAATGAGATATGATGATATTTGGGAATACCTTAGTCTCTGGTAGGATCTTAAGCATTTGTTAAGATATTATATTACCATGAAATACTATAGGCTTCATCATGAGTTGAAGTAGGTATTGAGATATCATATAATTTGGAATTCTTTGGGGCCTAGAAAAAGTTGAAATAGTATTGAGGTATGGGTGTCCTTGAGAACCTAAGAGTTAATGTGGTTAAGTAAGTAAAAAATGATAATGAGATAATAGTTTACTAATACATTTTACTTATACATTATATAAATACATACACTATTTTCAATGGATATTGTTTTAGACACTGTTGTTGTTGGCCTACTAAGTTGTACTCACACCCCACTCAAGCTCCCTAATCAGTACTCAAATAGATTACACGATTTTATGACATGTTAAGGGAAACAACCCGATAATGCATAGTTGATTTGGGGATGGGGAATGGATGAGGGAGCTGAATGTGATTCAGCACCAACCTAGGTGTTGTTGGTGACGGTTTATTGAGTTTCATTTTAAAAACATTACACTTACTTTAGAATGACATATCTAAATGTTCATTTTAACATTCTATTTCTAGTTTTGTTCATCTTATGATATATTATTATTATGTTAATGTTATATCATATGGTTATTTTTATTATTTATGACGTTTTGTACACTGATAAATAAAATAAATACGGCTTAGTCTCCCCATGATTGATATTAGAACCTCACTACTAGTCAGTATCATTGGACGTATTGGGAGATGAGCTTGAGGTCATGTAGTAAATCAGATTGGGGCACTGAGAAATGTGACCCATGTTAGGAAATTAAAAAATAAACTAACTAAACTACCCATAGCATTCTCATACATAATTCTCTATAAGGAACAAATCCCAAGGTCTATTGGTCTTTATATCATAATCCAAAACCAATAACGTTCTCGTACACAAGACACTAGTAGGGATCTCATCCCATGGTCTAGTGGTCTCTGATCATAACAAATGGTTAGTTTGGTTTGTAATCACCTATAATTCAAGATGAATCTGAGACTTATCCACTTCTAAATCAAGTACATACTAGTTCTATTTCGTCCTCCTAGATACCCCAGATACTCTTTGTTTATAAATTCCACTTTCACATATCGCAAAAATAATCACATTCACATAGAAAAAACATGTTGAGAAAGAACACAAGGAAATATATATATTCACATTTTCACTTTGATAAAACGATCAAAACCCACAATAGGAACGACCATTTCCCTTAACAAAACCACTTCCCATTTCACACTCTCTACCAAACCATTTAGAAATACATTTCGCACCACCTGTACAATTTATGAAGCCCATTTAAAAATGAATCAAGAACAACACATTTGAAATACAACCTTTTCCATGGGAAAATATCATCTCAAATTCAAAATTACATAAAAATCATTATAATAACATTCTTCACATCACTTTCATAATTAAATGTTATATATAAGTTGAATAATAAAGAATATGACATGCAAAAAAATACATTTCGCTTGTAAAATCGACTTTCAACCCCTTATCACATTTAAATCACTTTGAAAACACATTTCACACATTTCACACAATACATAATACATATTCATGAAGCACTAGAAAATATCACACATGAAACATAACCAATATTCTTTAAAAACCCCATTTCATAACATGTAATCACAAACCTTTTCAAAACCTAGTTTCTTTCTTGAGAAGTAATACATTGAACACATTTAAACATCTAAGAATGAATTAAATACTCATCTAATAATTTAAAATCTTGTAACCACCTACCTCACAATTATATACATTTGGAATTAGCTATGAATCCACAACAATACCTTCACAAGACCCTGTAATGGAAATATTGAGAAAATGACATCAATATTTCTCCAAAAAACACAAGATATAAATATATTTAGGTAAAACCCCCACTATAAATCAAAGAACCTATGAAATTAGGAAGAAAAAAACTTGAAAAAGTGAGAAATATAATGAAATAAGACTTACATTATGACTAAATGGAAAACCAAGAGAAAACCCATAGAATGATAGATGCTTAACGGACCCAAGAAGGATTAGAGGGATCTCTAATGGATGAAAATACCATATAGGGTGAATGGGAGTTGATTTAAGGTTAGAACTAAAGGGATAACACGAGTAATTTTCATAAATATAATGACATATATAGGTCACATGTTAGACTATAGAGTTCTCTAAATCATGTGGAAACAGTGCGTCCCTCACCATCCAAGAAGAACACACCACACATTTATGCAGCATGGATTCCCAAACTAATTTTATACCATGAAAAGGTCAATTTCCAAAAATAATAGTTTCCACATGATTTCCTAGAAGTGGCTGCATGGTTTTACTAATCTATGTTCCAACTATTCACTTACTCTTTTCGAGCCCAAAATCGTCATTTTCACCCAAAACTCATGGGGAAAACAATCAGAAATGAATGAACCAAAAAATTATCTATAAAAATCATGTATGTGACACATAAAATATCATATCATTATAATTTTGGATATTTTGGAGCAAATTTTGTTGAGGGGGAAAATAATTTTACTTTATTAAATCAGTATTTTTAATGTGCCATTTCACTCATCAATAAAAGGACCCCTTCAACACACTAATTGTTGTCACACAAATATATTAATGTCTTGAATTTTTTTTTCTAAAACCTCTCCGTAAAAATCATTAAAATTTTCTCTAGATTCCGGTCTCACAAATATATAAATCTATGAAATAACAATGAGAGTCCTAAATGGTGAAATCTAAATAAGAGATAATTTTTTATCCATTTCTCTAAAAACATTTACTTCACATAAATCAAAAAAATATTCCATAACCATAAAAATTTAGGTTCATTAGGATAATTAGTCTATTAAAATGTTTCTATTTTTATGGAATAACCATTATCTACCTTCCAATCATTTCATAGAAATTGAATACATTACAAATGTTACATGAAAACTACAACCTCCCTAAAACAACATATTTAATTTTTCAATACATCCATACATGGATGGTTAAAAAAAATTAATGACTAAAAATGATATTTATAAAATTATTTTTATTATTAACATGTAAAATCTCCACTATATTTATAATTTAAACAAAAAATTTTCCTTGGAAATAAAACTGTAAAAAACAACCTTTCTAAGACACTTTTCTTAATATAAATATATTTTTTAACATCATATTAATCATTATAAATTTTTTGATAATAATTTGGTAAAGTAAATCTTTAAATAAATTATTAATATGTTGAAACAATTATGTAAACCTATTTTCCATGGATAACATACAAATGAAGTTTTATTGATATTTACCGAACAACCCTAAGTGACCGAGGAGAGAAAAAATATAAAATAAATGAATAAAATATGATACTAAATAGAAATTAAACAAATTCATAAAAATGTTTTAATAAATATCATAATAAAAATTATTTGTTTTATGATTGCGTTTTGATTCATGAACCAAGGGAGTTGGGACAAGGGGTATGGTTTTGTCATCTCAATTACACATCAATGATAAATTATTCAAATTATACACCAATTTTATATTATATGAGGAATATACTACTTATCTTACACATTATGTTATTATTATCATTATAACACATGAATTTTCGGTACCTTCTTAAATTATTTCATTCATTGGGGTTTTATTTTTAAAATTTCAATTGGTTTTTTCTAAATCACTTATTCAAAAGTTTTGAAGTCCTTTTCCCAACATATTATCTTTCATTTCCATATTCATAATTGTCATTCAAGAATTATATTTTATATATTATTGTTTTGTTAAGGTTATTTTCATATATCTTTAAATTTCATTGTAATTTTATGAAAATAAATCTTTTGAACACTTTCAGTATGACTTATTCAAACGTTATTTATAAATGTTTAAAAAGAATTATTTTTTAAACCAACCATATTACCATTTTTTTTGTAATCATGACCCCTCTTCATTTTTAATATTTATTTTAGAGTCCTCATAGTTTTTCAATGGAAATTATAATCCCACTTTTATATTATAACTTCTAATGAATTAAATATATTTTAACGTTTTTGTAGAAAAAATATTATAATTCACACCATATTCAAATAATTTTATCCATGAATCCATATTTTCAATATATAATATAAATTTATTTTAAGCATTAAATATTTAAAATTATTTGAAAATATATTTTTTCAATTACAACATTTCTCCCATTTAAAATGTATTTTTGAACATGATTATAAGATATATTTTTTTAAAATATGTCATAAAATGATTTAGAAAATATTTTTATAAATTTTTATTCACTTTTCTATCTATCAATAAATGTAATATCTCTTATAGTGTAATGTTTATGATAATAATATAATTTATTTTATGATTTAAATATTTTTCAATATTTAATATTTTGAATCAATCTATTTATCCTTAATCTAATTTTATGCAATGTCATATAGAAATGTAAAGAAACAAATTTTTTTCTATGAGTTTTTTCATGATAAAAAATGTTATTGATTTCAAATGGTACACATACATATATATTCTGACAGTTAGGGTGATATATGTCCTTATAATGCATTTTTTATGGGTTAATATCTCAAGATATAATTTCTAGAAATGTGTTTCTATTATTTCACTACTATGTAAATTATGTACTGATGCCTTCTCAGTTATACTTTATCAATCATATATTGATTTGTACCCCATTATTTTATGTTTTTATTGTTATATTTGGGCCAAAATCTTATTACACATTAATTTATTGAGATATATTCCCAGGTTATGATTCCATGGTTTGTGATTATTTTAACATGTATTCAAATGATTGTATTTCTTGTATGTTTATCCTTATATATTCAAATAATTTCATGTCCTCATCTATGATATTCTATCATTTCATATGATCACCCTTTCTGATTATATTTTTTAAGATATTTGGCCCATGATTCAAGTTCCATAACATGTTTATGATTTTCCACTTTGTTACTCTTGATATTTTTACCTTATGTATTGATTCAAATTACTCCTATAATTCTACAGTTCCATAAGAAATTTTATACATGATTATATTTTGAATGAAGAATTTTATAGGGAATTTTTTTATAGATGTTCAATAATAATATGTAATAGTATTTTTATACATCTAATCTATGATGAAAATAATCCTTTGGTTTCCTTGATTATGAAATTATCATTATGATGAAAACATTAAATTATAAATGATGTAAAATATATCCATTTTTAGCATTGGTTCCCTATGTCATTGATGCTAAATGATATATTAAAATTAGATAAAATAATAAATATGTTTAAAAATCATTGTCATAGGATATAATTCCATAAAGAAAATAATTTATTTTTTTCCAAATAATTATGGGAAATATTCCAAATTAAATAGTATCATAAAAACTATTATTGGATTAAAATTTAATCCCAAATTATATAAAATTAAGGAAATTGTTAAAAATAACATAAAAATACAAAAAAAATACTGGAAATAAAAAATAACTATATGTTGATATTCTAAAACCATTATATTTTATTAGACTTCATTAAAGGAAAAAAATATAATGTTTTGAATATTAAACATAAACATGAAATTAAAAATTCATTGATGCTACTCCAGTTATAGAATAAGTTAATCAGTTCACCAGTATTTCACAAAAACCTATATGAAGATAAGCAAAACATGAATATATTTTTTGAAAATAAAATCAATTAAAATGAATGATATAGGGAATAAAGAAAAGGTTTTACCCACAAGGTGGATATAAGTCTCATTAAACTAACAAAAAAGTAGTGCATACTATTATCCATTGTTTAATGGAGCATTTTGTTTATATCTCTTAAATAAAAAAGTTTTTTTCGTTTAATTCTAATCCATATGTAGTATATGTGGATGATACCTTGTATAGTGTAAAATGACTATACCCCGTTTAATGTTAATGATATCATGGGTTTTAAGGGTGGAGGTAGGTATGAGTATACTTCTTGACCAGTATATAAGTAGCATTATTTTTCATATTGATGTACCAAAAAATTTCTTATTCGTCTAATGTTTTATTATAGGGAGAGTCATTGAATGATTTATATTTATTGAAATTATAATAAAAAGAGTTTAAATATAAATATTCCAAATCAATTTTTTCATTTTATGAATCTGTCTCCTTAAGAACATACACATGGTACTCTCATTTATTTAATTCTCTATAATAACATTCTATTTTTTCTAGTAGATACATATGTTCCTCGATTAGTGCATCTTCACCTTCTTGATCACTATCCAAGGTAATAAAATATGATTTATAAATTAAATAAAAGTCTCATGAGTAGGAATATTTTATAATGTAAAATTAAAAACAAGGGACAAAAATAAAAATACTACTCCCCTAATTTGATCATATTAAAGAATTAGTTATCCCAGGAAGGCCACTAAAAGATAGTTAAAATATTCATATAGAGAAGACATGTATAGTAAAGCTTGATCCACATAAATATCCTTAAAAAAATATGGGTGGTATTAGGCGATTATTTTATACTTCCGCTACATGTTAATAGAAGAAATATGATAATAGAGTGATGTCCCTCTCCATGGATTCAATATGTGGTTTATCATGAAATTCTTTGGGATCATTGATGGGTTCTCTAAACAAATCATCTTTGAAATTTTTTATTTTAAATCCTAATATATTTTTAAATATTAGATAAACTATGTTACTTATATTATATGGTGATTCTTAAATATATTTTATTATTTATATTTTAAAATTTAAATTAAAAACATACAAATTGTATTTACAATGTTATAAAATAACAAGTTGTCCTATTTGATCTTTGTAAATGGTGCTAAAAATCGATGAGGTCCTTTCAAAATGATTAATGAAATTACATTTAAATCACTTGGTGTTGCATAGAAGATGAAATTAGGGTATCTCATAAATATATTTTCTATTCACATATCATTTATTTTTTCCTCACATAATAATATTTTGTCGATTTTTGTGATAAAAAATATATTTAAATTGTGGATTAGGATGTTTTGTGGGTTTTATAAAAATAAATGTACATTAAAAATGAAAAAATGTGTTAGTTGAAAATGGTACAGATTATAGGTATTATATTTAATCCTTCATTAGTCAATTTAAAATTTAAAATTACTTATTCAACATCATTCATTGATTAATCTATGTACATAAATATTGTGGAACTAAACAACATATGAAATATCAAATTCATATAAATGAAAAACTAATAAAAATATAAAAGGGTTTTACAAACATCAATGGAGACTGATTCAATATCCAACGTCTCAAATACATTGTATTTCATTACAGCTTGATCAATTTTACAATATTGTATAATGAAGTGGATAAGAGATATGAGGGAGAATAGGTACAATAATAAAGAGAGTGGAATCAATATCCCATGGTGATTATAATGATAATCACATAAAAAAATTCATGTGAGGAAGGGAAATTTTCAATGAAATATAAAATTTTTATTTACTAAAAATTTATAAAAATATGTTATTGAAAATAAATTATAGAAGGAAAAAATTAAACCCCATGTTAATGCTCCATCGGGTCAAAGGATCATGTTGGAAAACCATAAAAAATACACCAAATACATTCTACAATTTAGAAATTTCTAATTTATTTTTTAAAAATTGAATAAATATTTAATATTATCCCTCAATTAATGGGTATTTGTTTAAAATATATTATGTACTTATATTATATATGAAACCTTGTTGAAAAATAATATTGGATAGAGTCCAGGTGAAGAAATCAATAACTTTATACTATAGTTCATTATGGAATTTTTGGGTTATCTAATTATTTACTCTATTATTACAATGGATTTTATGTGGGGACTATAATGTACATGGATTTTCAAGACTTTTGTTTGTGTTGTGCAATGTACATCATGATATATGTCTAAAAATCATAGGGAATGAACATTTTACTACATTGGTAGAAAAGTAATATGATTTTGAGTGTTTCTATGTGATCACCATATGCATTTCGGGTGATCCAATGTGTTTTAGTATGGAATTTATAGTTATTTGGTTCCCTAGATAAATTAGTTATTGTTTCATGTTCAGTTGAGATTAAAAAGTTTCATGTGGTTACCAAAGCGTGAAGGTGGTAATTTTATGATCATTGATATGGAAGACTTACCATGGATCAATCTACTAGACCTATTTCCATTTTTTTATTATGATTATGATGGAAATATATAGTGTTTTTGGAGGTGGTAAACAAATTTTGGATATTTCTAGGGACATAGATTGGGTGATAAAATAAGATGATGTTCGTATTTAATATTCACATGAAATAGTTAAAATTCTTATTCAAATTTAGTTTTGGGATGGGATGTGATGCCTGTTTATATGTCATAATTTTGCATAGATACTTGAATTTGAAATATACCTGTGTGTAATGTGTATCCAACCAATTCCCTCAATTTACATTATTATGCCTGAACATACTTTAGGTTATCCAACTTATTTCATAAGCATGCCCCATTTCCTATATTGATAGAACTCTGAGTGTATCATCCATTCATTAAGGGTGATAAGCTATGTGTATTCTCATTTTGAGTATAGAAATATGATAAAGAAAATTTACTTTTCTATTAACCACTAAAATACTTACAACTAATAAAACCTTTAAAATTCACATTTTAGGCCACAAAGAACCAATAATTTTAATCACATATTAGAACACTAATATATGCAATAAATTATATTTAATTATTAAATACATTGGTTTTTATATTATATCAACCATATATTACATAGTATAAAAGATTTAATTATTTTAAAAAATGTTCTTGAAGTTGATCAATGATCTAGAATATCAATTTTATGTTCTATTATTATTTAATATATATATATATTTATATAACATTATTTTTTTCCTATTTATTTGTTTTCTTGTGAATAATTCATTTTACACTAATGAGATGATTTTATGCGGAATCTAGTAAAAAAAATTCTAAAAAATAGGGGATATATATCGGGGTGGTGTACTCTCCATTTTCATCAGGATCCCTAGGTTCAATCCATCACATGTGGAATTATTGAATATTAATAATTAATTTTTTTATTTAACGAATCAATCAATTAATCATATTTTATCTATATAAACCCTAATGTCAATTATTTAATCCTATAAAACTCTTAAACCTTGGGAGATCCCCTAAATAAAACCCTAGTTCTTTAGAGAGATATTTTGATAGATTTGGGGTTATAAAAGTGTGTTCTTTGGGAGGAATGGGCACATAGATGAAAAACGATGTGTTATCCAACAATGATCAAAAAAACTTATGGTGTAGATTTAATATTTTTATATTACTATATTATTAACGATTTTGATCATTTATTTCTTCTTCATTATTTGATAATTCAATTTTATGGGCATTTGGATTATCCTCTTTTATGTAGGAATTTAATTTAGTATTTCCCAATTACTAACTCATATTTATAAAAATTTCATACAAATGTATTAGTGGATGTGATTTTAAATGGTAACAATTAATTTATATATATTATTTTCATTAAATTCCCATTATCATTTTTCATGCATTTAGTTCTTCCCTCTTCTATTCCTACTCATTCATAAAATCATGGATTATATCAACACAAAATCTTTATATAGGATCACAAGTGGCTGATTTAGTATTAAAAATGAGAATCAAGGCATGTAGTGTTGATGGAATGTGATGAACAAGCCATAAAAAGGCGCAACGGTGCATGTTTGTGGTGAAGGGACATCTCAGATTGATGGGGGTTGTATTAAAGTCCCATTAAATCCATTTATTAAGAAATAATTAGAGGGAATTGATCATTACAGGAACACAATCCTTAGAAGATGAATATTATAGAGTTTTAATCTCAACCGAAGGTAAGAAGAGTGATAAAGACAAGATTTCAAGTGACATACTGAATCTAAGTTCATAGAAATATCCACATAACATGTATAAATGATCCATGTGTTGGGTAATAAAAAATTAATGACAATAGGTATTTCAATTGGATATAAATAAAATACTATTTTCACCTAAATTAAAACACCATGTAACTATATATCGACCAATATAGTGTGAATATGGAGTACAAACCATGGTGGTTTTTTAGCCACACAATCCATATACCCTCTTGGACATTCTATATCACTCATCCTCTAAATAATAATTTTTTAAGAGGTAAAAAATGTGTACCCCTGTGGTCCCATAAATAATGTAACATTTCACATAGGTTCTATAGGATGACCCTTATAAAGAATATTACATAGTAAGAAATTTATAAATTATTTGTGCGAGGCTACACATTTTTCATGACATGGAATATAAAACATATTATTCTATACATAGTTGAATTTCATATCACTTTTCTTAACCCACATATTCTTGTGCTCGAGTAGTTCATCATGAAAATTTTCACACATAAGTTATGATAGTGAATGTATCTTCAAATTTTAAAGAAACACATGAAGTTATTATCAATGTTTATCCTTCAAAGATAAGTAGATCTTATAATAGGGATTCTCACTATCGATCAGATAATTTATTGGGATTTTAACACAAGGTAAGTTAGACTATATTATTTAATTTGTAAACAATATCATAGATATGGTAATTACCCCCACATACTCCGTGTGAGGATCCTCAATCTATAGAGTTCATTAATCTTTTATATAATAGGTATGATGTGGAATGAGTCCTCCAATTAAATTTTTACCCAATATACTAACAATTAACATTTTCAATGGAGTGATTACCCCAATATAGTTCCATAAATATGACATAGGTTTCTATTTGGTTAGTCTAAATTCTTTGGGTTGAATACTATTTATCCCAAAGATAGGCTGGGAAGAACATGAATCTCTCCCATGTATTTGGTTCTCCCTTTATAGAATATATGAGTTGTGTTTTTAATATTTTATTCTTTTATTCCTTCTTTATGGTTATGAGATAACTTGTTTGATTATTATTCATTTGAGGATTTGGGGAACAAATATGGATATTTACACTTACCATGGCATGGGAATGTTTACATTAATATACCATGACCAATACAGATGAAAAAAATTCAATTGAATCCTTATTATATTTGGAATTGGGGGTGTATTATAGAATATGGTGGAGGTATTAATAGATAATTATAACGTACTAGATGGTCATTATTTCAAAAATATATATATATCAAATTATTTTTTTCAGTTTCCTTTTTAGGTTGTTATTTGTTTACCAATTCCATATTTCTTTATGGATTATATACTGGTTTATATTTTTAGGTCATTTAATTTTTCATTGAAATTATATATTATAGTTGTTTTATTTTTGTATTTTACAATATTATTTATTATTGGAGTTTTTCATTATATCTGTATACATTTGGATAGGACTTCCCATCATGTTTTATTTTCCTACTATGTGGTGGTTTCTACCCCCTTTCCTATTGGAGGTCGCAATGAGGTGGCAGATTTAGATCATAACTTTCTAGGAGGGGTATTGGTGGGTAATGTAATGTATATTTGGTATAAATGCTAGGATTTTTTAGGGATTGTATTTGAAGTTATATGTCTAGTGATTATTGGTTTACAAATTTTCTAAATTTTTTCATGGGGTGTCAATTTTAACCTTCAATCCAGTGATTCAATTTAACATTTCCATTCACTGGGATAATTATATCGAAACTATCACATTAGTACACTATTTAACATATTCATTGGAATAAATAAATGAGAAATGAATTATATTTTAATGGGTAAATAATTTTCATGATATTTTATAGTAAGGTACATCAATATTCATTAAATAAAAATGTGCAAGTTTTCAAAATAATTGGATGTAAATATATAGAAAATCATTGAGAATCATTATATATGTTACGGTGTAATCATTCTAGTAGTTTATCCATCGGTAGATGAATAATTGTGTGATGAATCTTCCTTATTAGTATGTGATAATGATGTTATTTCATAAATCATACAATTATAGGTACCTTTACTCATCGTGGATGGAAAGCAACCAGATCCTGGACTGGCATCGGGGGTTTGGTTTTGTGGCAGTCGAATTCTAGTTCTGTTCGGTGTGTTTTGCATCGGCCTAGATTGATGCGGAGGGGAGGGGGATTTGTGGATTCTGTCAGTTCTATGGTTCTTCAGCTAGTCCGATCTCAGTATTTTCTTCTTTGTTTTATGCATTGATTTTCTGGATCTTTTATCTATGGCAGATGGAAATTTTTTTCATTCTTCGTGGTTTCTCCTATGTTTGATGTGGTTTTTTGTGTTGGGCTATGGTGAGGGTGAGTCTACAGTCCAGTTCCAAGAGGATTCATTCCTAGAGTGGTGTTTCTGGTTCAGAGAAGCTAAAAACCCTTCATCGGTGATGTAACTTTGGTGTGGTGTTGGGACATCCAGTCCTAGGTGATGCTGGCCTGTCTTCACATTCGTTGGATCGTCTTTCGGTTGCTCTGGCATCTACAGTGGTGGTTGAGAGTCATGAATATCGTAGCGGGGCTTGTTTTGGTTACTGTCTTGATGGAGATAATTATTTGAGTAAATATCCTTTTCAGACACATATTGGCCAAATGGTAATTCCAATATCCATCATTATCCTGGGAGTGATATGTTAATGGTGGACCCTGACCATACATACCCATGATGAGGAGATGCATTCATAGATATAGATCAATATTCCACATTAAGTGGGGTACTATTTGAAATGTTGAGGTCCTTATAAAGCCAAGAGATATTAGAGTTACATTTAGGAATCATGTTTATTATGGAGTATGAGTCAAGATTCACCGTTTTCATAAGGTAACCACATTATAATATTTAATGTGGATTTCTTATAGTGTAGATTTTTATCCATAGCCATTATAGAGACATTAAATATTGAATTTTTACCTTTTGAATTTTCAACTACGTTAGGGTTCTGGAGAAAGAATTAGTTATTGATTATTTCATTATAGAAGGGAAATATGTAGAATTTGTTGGTGGAACCCATCCCGGTGAAAATTTACTAGTTTTAGCCAATTAAAATCAAGATTTAGGTTAATGTAAAATGATATAGATTAATGAGAAATCTAATATTAGATGATAAGAAACTAAGACTATTTTAAGAGCTCCTGTATTATATAAGAAAATATTTTTTATGTGTGTAGAGGATATGGTCATGTTGTATAATAATTCATGACCCATTATGTAATATATAGGAGTGAGTTAGTATAAGAAGCTTGATTTCGTAGAAAATGTGGTCAATTTCTTCCTAGTGGTAGTCAAGGTTGTCCTCTTGGAGACATTTTTGAAAGAGGAGTTGGTAATTCACCAACATGATACACTATATGAGGCTAATGATAGGATCTTCATCCTCTACTACCACCACAAGAGAGTCCACTCCGAGATAAGAGGTTTCCTAGTTCAAGAAGTGAGTAGATGCATGAGATGTTGTGTTATGAATTTCTATCTCCATCTGTATCTACTCTACTCTATCACCTATACCCATAGACACCATCATCATCCATTCCTTTTTCATTGAATCTCTATTTTGAGAGGTATAGATTCAAGTGTATCCCCTAGTCTGACCAATGTGGAAAGAGAATATTAATATAATCATTATTATTCTCATTATAATCTAATGTTTATGTGACATTACTCTCATAGGATATATGTTTTCATTGGAAAAAATTATAACTATAGTCACATCATACATAGTCATCCTTGATATGGATTGGTTGTCTATGGTACATGAATTGATTGAAATCTATAGACAAAAAGTAATGTAAATCTAAGATAATTGATATAAATTCATAATTGTCGGTGAGTGAGACCTTCAATATATATGTTTAGGGACAATGTGGTGAATGTTTCAATAGAGAAATAACCTATTACAGATTTTGAATCTAGGTGTAGAAAGGGGCTCAATAGATCTTATTTCATTATTTTTGGATGTGTAAATAGTCAATATCCATGAGGATGCACCATTATTTATCCCACATTGATAGGTTCACTTTGGAATTAATTTACATAGTATTAAAACATAAATTCAATTAATAGATTATCATACAACCCTAGATACCCTGAATGATATGATTTTGTAGTTTGAGGACCCTATAGTGAATGGTTTCATTAGTCCTTGTGATCCCCAATTGAAAAATTAGTGTTTTCCACCAAGAAGATATATGAAATATTTAGATTAGTTGTTGAATATCACTTCTAGAATCAATAATCCATCTGGGAAAAGGTTAAATATTATTAGGATCAGTGATCTCTTACACCAGTTCAAGGGAGACATATAGATCTTGATGAATGATATCTGGTCTACATATAATAGTATCCATTTTATTTATGATGATACTAAAAAAATGAAAATTTATTTTTTAATAGTAATTTTGATTTTTCAGAGGTTCCCTTATGTTTAAAAATCACTAAAGCTATGTAGATGGGACTTATAAACCAGATCAATCATCCATTTATAGAATGGTTTGTGGTCTTATTCTTGGTCGATATCATATTTATTTCATCATTTGAGGAATATTATGCATAAAAAAAATTGATGAAACATTTTTTGAGAACCAAAAAAAATTTAATATCCTGAATTTTAACTAAAATAATTAGATTATTACTAATTAGGTTCTTGTATTCTTAATGGTAAGAGTATCTTCACACAGAGCAAAGATCACAGAAGTGAAATCATTGGAGCTTATGAAGATAATTTTCATTGTTAAAATTTCCATTTTATTATAAGCGTATTATAAGTGATTCCCGAGAGAATGTTCCAGGAATTTAGGCCACATTACACAACATATTAAAAATAAACATCTTTTTATTTAGTCATATTAAAGTCTAAGAGATTTAAAAGTGCTGAATAAATGGTTGAAGATTTACACTATAATGTGGTTTATACATTGTTCTATGAACACTATATATAATATCATTGATTTTTTATGATATAGGGATAAAATTATTTTTCTTATAAGACTTGTTATTTGAATCAACATTATTAAAATTTTGAAATATAAGATTTATACATGGAAAAAGTAGTTTTTCCAAACAAAAAATATGATGAGCTACCTTCCTGGAGGGATTTTATTAGTCTATGTGGATAATGAAAGTCTCAAATATGTATATAAAAATAGATATACTAACCAAAGGTGATATATTGGTTGTGTTTATTTGAATAATACTTCTTTGAGAAAAAACTATTCCTATGTAAAATAAAAAATTGTTACAAATAAAATTACTATGAACTCTCATTCTCATTTGTTGTTAGATTTTTCTTACTATTTAGACTTTTTATAGTTATCCTAAATAGAAGAATGATATAAGAATTATCTTGAATCAATTTGGATGTCTCCTCCCTTTCATTACAATTTGGGGAACAAACATCATGGATATATTGATTTTGAGAATTTGTGTGATATGTTATTTTAATAAAAATAAATAGATTTATTTTTTAAAGTCTGTTAGAACATCACAATCATTTAATGATGATAAAATATTCTAGTTGTATTTTATATGAAGGATATAAAGGAGTTCAATTGTTCACTCTTTAATATATATCCTAGAGTGAAAATTATTTAACAAGATCGTAATATTCAGTTATTGTTGGTATGTATGGAATATTATGTTCACATGTATTTGTTGTGGTTACATATATTTCTATATGTTAAAGTGGAGCTTCAATTCCCAATTTTCCTAGGCCAACCCATTAAACTATAATTATAGAAAGAGGATGATAAATTGATGGAATTCAAGAAAGTGATTACTTGTTTATTTAGTGATCATGATTATATCCTTGTGATCATGAACTGAAACACTAATTGAGGTCAATTCCTTACTATACATGAGTAGAGTTTGGTAGATAACATGTGATTAATATATATTAAGGAAATCACTTAGCCACAATTTTTACACTAAGTGAACAGTTTTTATTGAGATTCATAATTTATATACTGATTATTGAGGTGATTATATGAGGTATTTAAGACTCAATTATGGTTGAGTTAAACATTCTACCATCAGAGTGATGTCTATGCTATGTTAACCGACCAAATTCATGATCATATGTTGAGGGATTATGTGATGTAATTTATTTAGATATTGGAAGTTCTCTTTCCATTAGTGGTGTTCACACACAAAAATAGTGACCACTCTACTATAAGAATGATATCATTTGAGGAACTATACAATAAACCCTACATGTCATCCCTATGAGTTGTATAGACTAGAGAGTCTTCACTGAGGGGGATGGAGTTGGTGTTGCTAATGATGGATAATTTGTAAATTACCTAGGAAGGGATAAGTACCTATTATAGATGTAAAAATTCCTTCATGGATAAAAATAGAGGGATTTAGAGTTCAATGAGGGATATCATGTCTTCCAGAAGGTATACACATGATGAGGTTTTGAGTTATTTGGGCAAGGAGGAACAATATCAATAATTTTCATTAGTCTATTGATGATCTTGTGTAGGGTGGGTGAGTATTCCTACTAACATTAACTACCCCAATAGTTGTTATGGGTTCAAAAATTATTCTATTATTTCTATTAAATAAGATGCATGCATTCCCAGTCACTCATCATTTGAATGGACTGAGCTAGCCATCTAAGATAGACCCAACTTCTTGGAGTTTCCATTAATGATCCTATAATGGTGAGATATGATTCTTTGTGGATGAATTATTTAAATTTTTTACAACCATTGAATGTAATTTAACCTCTATGAGATGTAACTAGAGTATAAAAACCCTATAAAAACAAAGTATTGTCACCATTTTTGATAGATTATTTTTAATATACTGATTATTGAAGGTGTGGATTATATTTTAAGCATAGTTTTTTTTTGAAACATTATTATATGTAACATAATATTTTTTGAGGTTGAATGTAGAGAGTATTTTTAGCTTGGTGCCAGTGAAATTAAGAAATAATAAAATTAAAAATAAAATACTATTTTCATTCTTATTACATGAATTCATGATATTAATATTCCATTAATATTAGACTTATAATGAAAATCTAAGATCATAATTTCATCCCAAACTTCGGGTTTTACCATAGGAGTGGTAAAATATCAATTCCCATCGGGGTCAACGGGTTTGATCCAAAATTGATGGAATTGAATAATTTAATTAAGTATTTTAATGGAATTATCTAATTTGTTTTGAGTGTTAGAAAATTTAATCACCATAATTTTAATCTTCTATTAATATATTAAAATGATAGATCTATCCTAAAGAGCCCATGATATTTAAAGGGGGATGGGGAGGGACTAGAGGAACTGACTAGTGTGTTATTTATAGTGGATTTATAATACTATAAAGAAAGTTATTCTCCAGTTATTGATCCAAACCAATGGTATTGATTTATTATTTATAATTCGATATTTTATTATTGATTTTAACCTGGATTAATTTTTTGTTATTTTATTTTTCAAATACATGGTCTTATGTATTATATGATTTTGTAAGACTAAAATTTATAATTTTTAATTTAGTTCCCCGGTTTCTATGAATTTTGTGCCCAATGATCAGTGTTTAGGCTTCATAATGAACATTATTAGTTTTTTAAAATGATTTTACAGTAATTCCACTTCATGTAATTAGTGCATTCATCAATGTAATTTGGCCTATTCGGATGATCAACTATTCATATGCCAAATTGACACCCAATCATACTTCCAGACCATGATAGAATGTTTTTCATTGAAATTGAATATTGAGGTGTATATGTTCAATGATTGGTAATAATGGAGGCTTAGGAAAACATAATAATATAGGGATGAATCAAAGATTCATGGTGGGAAATGTGAGTTGTGTGCAAACTCCTTTAATTTTTTTCTAGTTATGTCACAACCAGTATTCAACTATTAGTTGTACACCAACATCATAACATGAATTTGGTTGATTTTTTTTCTAGGTTAGAGGTATTATTTACAATTATTCCTTAATTATGGTGTATATATTGAATCTATGTTTGTAGAAATAGACACATTTCTTGTGTTCCAAATATACAGACCACATAATTCACTTCCAAAAATGATTTTGATATATTTAGAAGAAAAATATCACACCTAACCTCATGTATCATTAGGATGAAAATATAGAATATAAAGTGACTGAAATCCTAGTTGGTAATTTAGAATAAAATGTTCTATATCCTCTGGGCTACACCATGTAGTTCGAAGCCAAAATGACACAAACTGAGATTGTACATATAAAATACCTATAAAATACCACACATCATATAACCTACAACACACCCCATTTTCATATACCCATAGAAACTATGTTATGATTTCATGAAACAATATATGACTCATAAGATGAATTATATTGTGTACACCTATGTTAAATTCCATATACAATTCTTTCTTTTATGTCGTTTCACATCTATTTACTCGAGACTCAAATTTGGGTGTGTGAGTACTCCATATTGAACATTATTCTTATGTGTAAAGTTATTGAATGATTGTAATTGGTATTATTGTTAATATTTGAGGTGCATAGTTTATTCTTTTTAGATATTTATGACCAATTATTATGATAGAAAATCACATTTAGATAATTTATAGGGTTGGAACCTTATGGGAATGAGAGTATCATAATGAATGTGTTCCCCCATGATAGATAGGTTTAGTACCCACAAAATAAATATCAAAACAGTTATAAACTAATGGATTTGGTTTGCCCAGTGTTAGGTGACAAAATGGGGCATGGTTCCCCCAAATATATCAGTTACGCCCTCAACCGACACTTATCATTTAATGACGTATGGATCCTCCATCGTTATTATTGGTGAATGATGAATGTTTCTAGTTTTACATTTTAGTTTTGTTATTAAAAATATTATTTATCATATTTCAATGACAATTTAATGAATATATCTCTTATGTTTCTGGTTCTCTCATTTATGGAATATATGTTTTTTAACGATTATTCTTTCATTATTACATTATTGTCTTTAGATAAATGGTTTTATTTTTATTTTCTTGTTGTTTTAAATTAATCATAGTTGGTATGTTTATACTAACATTTAAATGGGTTTTCTCCCATACATTAAATTTTATATGAATAAAAAAATATTTTGAGGTGTCCTCGGTGGGTTCATTATTGGTGGAGCATAGTGGAACCAAAAGATGATACTAAAAGATGTTGTTAACATCATGGAGCTAAAATATTACAAAAAACTATTTATTTACTATATTTATGTTGGTTTTTGTTAGTTTTATAGGGAATGTGAAATTTTCTTTTTAATTTTGAATTCTATATTAGATTTTCTTTCTTTATTATAGTGTTTATAAAATGAAATATATAATTTCATTATTTTAATTAACATTTTTCTTTTTTTTATGTGTTGTGTTGTGACTGTCTAAATTGTGTATTATTCTATGGAATCCAAATACTTGTAATTTTTTTACTAAATGTTATTCACTATATGATTACTTTTGGTAGGTGAGATTACGGTGGCCCACATAACATACCACTTCTTATGAGGGTTTCTGGTTAGCCATGTAATCTTATAGTTCTTAGAAAAAAACAAAAAAAAATGAATATTTGGATAATATAAATATGAAATAAGGATAGAATCATGACAGTGACATGGGGTTGGGGGTTAAATAATATTACAAATTAATTTTTTAGATAGAACATATAATTCGAGCTTTAGGTTAATGGTTTTAATCAGTTGGATTCCATAAAAGATTAGATAGAAGATATCATGTCCTTATAAAGAAACGGTTCTCTTTAAACATATCACATCACTGATCCTAACGGTGAAGGTTTGGAAATATGTAAAAATCATCCTATTATTATTGTTATTTTTATTTTTATGAATTCATGAATATGGTCTACTATGTATAACTTCTATCATGTATCCTTGAGATATGGGGTTTAGTACTCAATGGTAGAATATTTTTCAAGTTTCTTATCATAGGTAAATTATTAGCTGAATAAAAGTATTAGTATTTATAGAAAATATTCTTATTTTTTAACTATTAATTATATTTTGACTGATCCATCTAGAGAGGTATGAAAAATGAATAAAAAAATATATTAAAATTTTCTTTTATTGGAACACAAAACACTAAATGAAGATTAAATCTAATTCTATCCCCTATCAAGTAAAATGAAACAAATCTCTACCTATAATAAAAATAAATGGACAAAATTTTTTGTAATTCTCCATATATGTAATACCAATTCTTTATAAATTAAATAATAATCTAAATTAGTATTACAATAAAAAACAATAAATGTATAAGAGAGGTCAGATGAATTAAATAATATTAGTATTATTAGTATTTCAAATTTTTTGTGATAAGGCACATTGAGCAGAAAGGAAAGAGAGAGGCTAAAATAGTGAGGAAATGTGTTCAATGGAAAAATTTAAATGAGTTTATTTTATAAACTAATGTATTTTATCTTCACATCAAGGTTTTTGATCAAAAAGTTTTCAACTCATATTGAACAATTTATATTATCATCAAATGGTTGGAGGTAACCCATAGAATCCAACACATATTTGATCATAAAAGGGAAGGGATAAATACATGTAGAATTATTCATATAATTATTATTGAAATAAATATATTAAAGGGTAGATAAATTTTTAAATGGAATAATGACCTAAAATGATAAATAGAGTGAAATAGTAGAGTCTTTAATCTTATTATAATCCATTTTTCATTACATAAGGTGGAAATGATGATTTTAAAATATGTGATATTCCATAAAATAAAAAATTAAAAAATCTATCATTGGGTGATAATGGGTAAAAATGTATTTTTCTAGAGTATTGTAGATATATAGTGAAGTTAAAACCTAAAAACAT
Organism: Viscum album; assembly: GCA_963277665.1. Classification (NCBI taxonomy): domain Eukaryota; kingdom Viridiplantae; phylum Streptophyta; class Magnoliopsida; order Santalales; family Viscaceae; genus Viscum; species Viscum album. Next base: position 500,491,771 of record OY728132.1, read on the forward strand.
TAACATATTTGTTGAATAAAAAAAATATATTCATCAAAAGTAAATATGGTAATATATGTTTGTTGACAATAAGAAATATCAAAATCCAATTCTAAAAATGAGATAAAAGTCATATAGTTTAAATCATTGGCTGAAACAAGTTTTTTAATATTGAATCATGTAATATATTAAAAATATTAATTCGGAATAATGTATCTTGACATAAATAGATCAAAAAACATAGTGGTAAAAATTATAATTAAAAAGTGTAATGTTGGAATGCCACTCAAGTTAATGGAATGGTTTAAAGTATATTTCCAAAACCAACTCCAATAGACTAAAGGTTAGTAACACATACCAAGAAATCACAAATGAATAATGAAAGGCATTTTCTATTAAATCATATGATTGAACAAACTGATAAAAATCAAAGAATAAAACAACGAAATTTAATGTATAGAGATTAACACAAAAGTAACGGTCACACAAACCAATAAAGAACACATTGGGTTAAATTATACCATGTTAATATTGACCTATAATTTTTTTTTAAAATTATATATATACATATATATATGTATATATATATATATGACATTCTAAACGATCAATACACATGATAGTATTAAGATCATAAATGAACACTACATAAATCGTTATTGTCAAAATATTCACTATGTATTATATAATGTTCATAATCTCTCCAAATAAACTCATACAAATAAAAAAATAATCATAAAAAAAATAAAATTAACAAAAACTCATTCATAATTTATTTTTAAAAAAATTAAATTTTAGTTATTGATATATTTAAATTTACTTAATCAGAAAAATAACTATAAGTGAACATAAATATTAATATAAAATTCATATAATATTTACATATAATCCTCAAACACACATTAATAGGTTTTTAAAAAATTAATTCAACTTCAAAAAATAATTCCTCTATAATTATAAATGAAATTACACTTTTAATTTTGGTACAAAATTCATAATAAATCCCTATAATCTATTGAGTAAACAATATTTAATTCTCCCAAAGAAAATCATCACTTAAATATCAAGGATACAATGTTAAAATTTATGAAATTATTGTAATGTGAATACAAGTAAAAAATAATTAATCAAATAAAATCCATAATTTCATAAAAAAATTACCGTTTCTCAAAGTAAAAAATTTAAATAAATCAATAAAAGAAAATAACAAATATTTCATTTTGATGTGATTTAATTGAAAGTTATAACAAAATAAAATCACCTCTAAATCAAAAATATTGTTAAACTAAGAGAAACATATAAAACTATAAACATTTAAAAAAATGTAACAAAAAAACATACACATAGAGACACATATAAATATATTAATTTATATTATAAAAATCAGAAAATATTAAAAAATTAAGGAATAAATTAAATGTTGAATGAAGTTTCAAAAAAACATGGTGGATAATCATGAAAATTTCTATATATTTTTTAAAATATATATTTAGAGAAACAAAAAACTAAAATAATATGTTCCAAATAAAAAATAAAATTCCATAGTGAAAAAAGTAACACGATTGTAAAATGTTTTTCTAGAAATAATGAATATAATACAAAAATTTAGATAGATTAGAATAAAACTGATATGTAAATAAACTAACAAAACAAAATTTGTATTTATATTGATATAGTGATAAAAATAAAACATGTCCAAAAAAATTTTAGAAAATAAAATACAAAGGATATAATCCAAAAAATAAATAAATATAAAACATAAAAAATGTATGAAATTAAACAATTAAAATAATAAATTAGAAATTACTAATCATCACCACCTCATTACCATAATAATAATCCCTAGTAATGAAGTAGAGTGAGTTCAATCACTCAATTAGCCTCATATTCTTTCAATTATATGTATGTTTATTATTATTGTGCTTGTAGTTCGAAAACATAACCAAATAATCCAAATCAATGGTTCTATAAAATTAACATTTCACAAAATAAACTAATAAATCAAAACTATACATATTTTTCTCCCTGGTATGATATTTTCTTAAATTCTTTGTCCATTGGACCCACTCTGATAGTGGAATAATATTTTTTTATAAAAATCTACTATATAATTTGGTTAAATTTACATCCTAAAAAACATGATGTCTAGCTATTGTCCACGATTTTCAACAGAAATATTATCATTAAAGTTATTTATACATTAATCATGTCGGAAAATGATGTATTTTCTAGTTTCCACCACATTTCATTAATACTCTTCATCAATCTTTGAACTTTTCAACACATGAGTACCCAATAAATTCGATTTTAATATACTAATTATAAATAATGAACGTCAATAAAGAGTGCATAAATCACTTTTCAGATATATTATTTGTGAAATGAAATGATAGATCAAAAGGTGAATGTATGAAAGGAATAAAGTTGATTCAATTGGTTTCATCTATATTATATAATATTTCGGCCCTACTTTGACACCATAGAATGAAAATTACAAAAATGTTACAAAACATAAGTACATAACTATTAATATTAAGTTATATTATTTGGAAACTATTATCCTTATAGATCCAATATATTTTTAAATCCAATAATGATTTTATTTATTGTCTTCATATTCATTTAAACTATCATTGTTAAAAATTAGCTTCCAATAAATTGGTGTTTTCAAGGAAAACTCAAAATTTACAAAAACTAAAGAAAATGTAATTATTTTTTTCCTAAAATAATAATTTTTTGATACAAATTACATTGTAAATAAATAATATATTGCATTATAATTGTTATTAACTTGATTATGTTTGACGTATCATTTATCTATTTCTTTTTTCTTCTTATCATATTTGGAGAATAGTCCCATAGAAACACTTATTAGTGATAAGAAACACTATCAGTTGCAATTATGTTTTTATTTATTATTATTTATTATGAGAAACATAACCTATTAAATACTTCATTTCAATTCATGCCCTCCATTCCACAAGAAGCATTCACTTTGGTTTCTAATTGTGAGAACTGTTATATCCATCACTAATAGTCAATGTGGAATGATGCTTTTTTTATGAATAATGAAACATATTAAAAAGGACCTAAAAATTTACCATTAACAATAGAAAAAATATGTCTCTAATATCTTGTTGAAAATGAAAATTAATTAATATAATGTAACCTCTTTTATCATCCCCTCATCACTTATTACATTCTCCCATTTGTGTGAATTTTCCTAACAACAATCCATCAAATTACCTACCCATAAAATCATCCATCACACCCAATTTATTCTTTATTTAATTATATATCATAATGGAACATACTCATCTTCACTCAACATTCAGGATTTTTTTTGATATCCTAGTAAATCATAGCAAATGTATCTTGGTCAAACACTATGTCAAAAAATTTAACCTATTTTTATGGTTTATTTTGAATTTTGGGATACAATGAGTTTATTATTGACTATTTGGATGCCCACCATCTCTATCATAGAACCCTCAGTTTCAGGTAAGTAACACATTGTATATTATTTTTTTGTATTTAATGTGTTTGGGTGATGTTTGGGAGGTTATGGAAGAATCTTGGAATGTTTTAGGGATTTTGTAAAGGTGTGTGGATGGTTAAATGTTTTGGGAAACCGTTAAACTTCTATAAGAAACCATTAATAGTGAGACATGGTCTAAGTGGAAGACACATGGTTAGGCACACATTTTTTTAAAACCGTGTGGCCGCCTAGGAGAAATCGTGAAAATTTAGGCAGTGAGCTTCAGCATGGTGGGTGATTGGTGTTTCTAACCTTGAAGGATAACCCTGAGAGGTCCTCCTTGAGATATATCCTAGTGCACTGTTACCTGATGATTTTCCCTAACCATGTGACTAATATTACGCGATTTAAAAGCAAGATCATAAGAAACTAGAATTAGGTTGGGATTAACATCAATATCCTTGTTTTTGCTCCAAATTGACCTTAACATGATATTTCTACTTACCAAAGGATGTGGAACCTTTCTCCAATTGAATCATAAGGGATATGAAGGTGTTTTCTAGTGCGATAAATCATGATTCTTATGGTACATTTTTATTTATAGTGGTTTTCAGTGTGTTTTATTAGATCTACTTTTTCACAATCTTAGTTTCTAAGATCTAATTAACTATGGATTGATATAAGTTGGTTGATTCGAGTCACTATTATAATTTTTATTGTTGATGTTTGGGGAGGATATCCAAGGTGGTTTTTGGATGTTCTACATAGTTTTGGGTACTCTTTGTGTCCTTCATTATTTTCACCATTAATTCTATAGTAGGTGGATGCACTCCTGACTCCTATTTTTTGAAAATGATGTCATGATTATAAATTGTAATTTTTTATTTGAAATTTATTGTGAAATATTTTTGGAATGATTTATGTAAATCCTAATTAGTGGAAGTTTATGAAATTGGAAAAATGGGGTGTTTTGGAGTAAAGTGAGTTTGGTAACATGATTTTAAAATTATATTTTAAAAATGGTTTTTTATTTTTAATGCCTGAAAAATTGTTTTGAATTAAATGAGTTTTTATTTAAATGGTTTTTTTGAAATGGATTCCCAAATAATAATGGTTTTATAGAAATGACATGAAATGGTTGATTGTGTTTCAGGTGTTGGCCTACTGATTGGTCTGTATTAATTTGCATCGAGACAAAAAATGTTATAAACTCCATCCCATAATTTCTATGATGTTTAAAAATTTGAAATTTCCCCTATCATAATGGTAAGGACAAGTGTATGAATCTTAACCCATCATTCTAGAATAGATAATGGTATGATCTTTCCCCCATAAAAATGGTTCACTATATAATGTCTTAGTGAGAGGATGAATCACCAATCACGAGTATACAAAGGTCCATTATTTCTTGCATGGTTGTATTTATGGAAATGTGTAATGGCAAAGATTATGAAAAAATGTAATTTGGAATTGTTTCTAATTTATTTTTTGGTTAATTTCCTTTGAAATCAGTTTTTATGAAAAAATGTTTTGGTTTTAAACTACTTTTCTTTTAGATTAACTCTTTTATATTGTTTATATAAATTGGTTTATATAAATTTTGTAACATTTTCTATTATATTGTCCTTAGTGGGGAAGAAATTTGTGGAAAATCTACCATGTTTCATTACTCACCACTTCTTTGTCTCTTTTTTAATTTTTCGAATGTTTTTTATTAGGACATAGATAAAGGTAAAGTATCACACTTTTTTCTGGTTATTTATTATATTTGGGTTGTATTTTTGAGTTGGATCATGAAGTATGTTGGGTTATTTTGAGTTATGTTTGTTGTTTATTATTTTTGATTGTTTTTTTCTACATTACACTCTAATATTAATATTCTTCTATTATAATATTATGTTAATGTTTTTTATATAAATTGTAGTATTTTGAGTTTCATTAAATTGTTGTTATGGAAAATGTATTAGTATTTTGTTATAGTGTGTTAGGTTTGATCATTTATTTTCAAAAGGGAAAATTAGACCCCATTTGTATATAATCCTTTGGCATGTATTTATATCCTTGGAATCATAGGTAATTCATTTAAGGCCACATAACAATTACCCCTTTATTCAATCCACTGATGAGGGGTGGGATGTTACAAAATTATTTCAATATTGATTGGTCAATATATCATTTTAGTACATGTGGTATTGTTTTATCCGGTCCCTTACTTACAAGAGGAATTAATTTATTCTATATTTTTTATCATTTGTTACAATACTAGAATTAAAAATAATTATGGATAGTCTAGGATTTGATTTGATAGAAACATGTTGGACTTTTGGGATATGAAATGTTGTACAAAAAAAGATATATCTATCCTTTTTATCCTAAACATTATGTTACCACGGTGTGGGGTTCATAAATTTTTTTAGACACTTATAGGAATTATAATCTATTTTTCATGAGTTTAGCTAATGAAAAGAGAATGACAACCTTATAGAAATAACATCTCACTTGGATTGTATATTTTATTTGGGGTTATGATATTTGATTTGGGTTTTATGTTTATGATTTTTGAAAAAAACATTGATTTTTTTTTCAAATGGGAGATTTTGAAAATGACATGATATGTTATTTTGAAATTATTTTGGTTTTAAAAATATTTTTTGAATTTTTAAAATTGGATGAAAATTGAAAATTATGAATTTCAGAACGAAATTTTGTGATATATAATGTTGTATAATTTTAATTTGATAGGACTATATTTTCTATAGGGGGATACTTATGCATTTTTATTATTTTTAATGAAATGGCACCTAGTAGCCATCATAGGAACCAACCTGTTGATGCAGCTGAGAATGTGGTTTCACCTTAGAGACATGTGATCTAAGATCTGGTTTTGAGTTTTTTCTAGGATTTTAATTAGTTATCCATGTTTTAGATTAAGTATGTTGATACCTATGGGAAAATAGTGGGAACTGCAATGTTTGTAACCAGAAGAATTGGGACACCATTTTTTGAGGTAGTGCATGGAATGAAAATAAAATATATGGATTAGTGAATCATCCTCCGTTCACTACAAGTATGTTGGGAATTCTTTTGTGTGGTATATGGAATCCCATCATGAGAGAGTGTACATCTCCACCTAGTGCATGTCTGAATTTCAATCAAATGGGGAATCCTCAGCGCTATAGTCGCAGTGCTCCAAAGTCGAGAGTTCATTCAACTACTCAAGTGTCATATACATCATGTAATTCGACATAATGGGGGAATAAAAATCAAAATCATAAGTAGAATATAGGTATCCTTTTTTTATCTAGGGATACCAATAATCATTAGCACATGAAATCATAATAGGTAAATAATGGAATATGTTCCTTGAGAAACCAATTATACGGAGATGAGAAAGTTACTATGGATGATTAATATAGACTATAAATAGTGAAAGGTTTTATTATTTTTAATTGTACCATTATTCTTTTGACAATGGTGAATCTCGTTACAATGTTCCGTCTCATGATTTTGATTTTCTAGGATTAATTGTTGGGATAATTCCTTATGTGTTGAAACTTAAAATTTCACTTGGTCAAAGTGAATGTCGTGAAATTATGTGTAGGTATATCCGATAGCTGTTTATGGAATTGGAATGGTATGGGATTTATCTATGTATGAGGTGGATGTTTAATATGTAATAAATTGTATGGATTGGTTGAAAACATTAAATTCTCACCTAAATAGTTATATCGAATGGGTTAGTTTTACATCTAAAGATGGCATCAAGCATATCTTTTGAGGAGACCATAATGTAATTGTAGGTTAAACAAGCTTGATTGTACCATCACAAGGAATTATCATTTACTAGTTGGTAGAATTGAATTTGAAATTAATGGATGATATCAAGAATATAATTTTTTTCATCAGTGGATGATTAGTTTCAAGATATTTTTCACAAAAAAATTTCACTGTTACCACCAATGAGGGAAGTGGTGTTTAAAATTGATCTTATTCATGGGATGAGTCTAATTTTAACTTGCTAGATTCAACCAATATATTTTTGGAAAATTTAAGTGAAATTGGAATAACTAGAAAGAAAACGGTTCATTCGGACTAACATGTCTCCTTGGGAAGAACTGGTTTTTTTGTCAGGAAGTTCGATGGAACACTTTTACTGTTTGTGGACTATCATAAGATTAACCAAGTAATAATAAAGAATTGGTATCCAAATTTATAAATTTATGGTTTGTACGATCAATTAAGAGGGATCATAATGGTTCTATATTATTTACTTTGGAAAACAATGCCACCAATTATGGGTTCAGAAAGAGGATAATCCAATGACATCTCTCAGGATCAGATTTCTCTATTATGATTATGTGGTTATGACATTTGTCTTTTGAATACTCTAGTTGTCTTAAAATAATTAATGAAGCATATATTTCAAAGGATTCTAGATTCTTTTGTTGTGATATTTTAGGATGACATATTGGTGTATCCAAGGACAAGGTCAAAACTTGAACAACACTTAGTGATAGGGTTGGGAGTATAAATGAATCATCATATATTTAAAAAGTCTAAAATTTCCAATTTTTGGTATAATAGGTACGTTTCATTATACATGTAACCTCTAAAAGATGTGTATTTATAGATATAGAAAATATAGAACCTTTTATCTCTTATAATCAACTAAAGAATGTCTTCATGAAATGTAATATCCTTGGACAAGTAGGTTTTTACCCATGTTTTGTTCATGATTTTTCATAACTAGCTTCCCCATTGACATATTTTTTTAAAAATAAACATCCATCCCAATGGAATGAGAAATTTCATAAGCCTTTTCAAGAGCTTATAGTTTATCTTACATCCACAAAGATCTTCATTTTTCCAAAATTATGAAAATAGTATGTGGTTTATTGTGAGTCATTAGGATTTGGGTTGGGATGTGATATCATGAAGGTATATCGTGTTTTAGTTTAAGTCTTAATGTTGTTAACATTTCACATGAATAACTACCGAACACATGATTGCGAGTTATTTTTAATAGTACAATCATTCAATACTTTCTATCATTTTTTATTTGGCGATAAATTAAATATATTTAAGAATCATAAGAGTATTAAACTAATTCTCTAACAAAGGGATTTTAAACTATGACAATGAAGAAGTATAGTGTATATCTAAAATTTTGACATTAAATTAATGTAAAGACCCAGTAAAAGAAATATTATAGAAGATGCATTAAGAATAAAGTCATATACTTAGTTAGAAAAAGAAGCTTTAGTTGAGTGGTGGTTGGTGTCAGTCCTGGAAGACATGAAATTGGAATGTGAAGTTAGAGGTGAGGTTGTGGTTTTTATTCAAGTATGGTTCATTCTTGATTTTTCTGAGATAGTTAAAAAGGCATAAGCATCTTATTCAAAATGAATTTCTCTGAGTTTAAAACACAATGGCGGGGAGACCATTGAGGGTTCGATGCTCTTTGGGTGTTCAGTGTTGTGGTTCCAAAATCAGATGTTCATACATATTCCTTTTAGGGAACAACTTATTCATGATTACCACTATTTCAGATGGGATATTCATACTAGAATATAAATGATGTATAAGGTGTTGAGTGAAATTTTTATTGGCCCGATGTGAAATTGTTAGAGTCTGAGTTTGTTTTATGATTCATAACTTGTAATCTTTTGAAGGCAGAGCCTCAATGACCAAAAGGTATGTTATATTCTTTTCTGACTCTTGTTGGTAAAATGGAACAAATATCTATATATTTTATATAGGTCTCCCGAAAATTATTCGGAAACACGATGCCATATCGATGAATTTTGATCAACTCACAATGTGGGATCATTTTATCCATATTAGTGAATCTAATATGGTGGAGAAATTATAAAAAATATATATTTGAGAAGTGGTAAAGAGGCGTGGAGTACCAATTTTGATAGTCTCAGACATATATCTAAGGATTACCTATTTTTAATTGAAGTAATTATAGTAATATCATTGGAATATGTTGATAATGAGTTTGGTGTATCATCCTCATATAAATGGGAAATCTGAAAGGATAAAAAAATGTCTACTGAAAGGTTGATGGATTCTATAATAGAATTTGGTGGATCATGGTAAGAGAACATATTGTTAGTGGTGTTCCCAAATAACTCCAATTATCACGACTCAATACAAATGGATCATTATAAATAATATTATTTTTATCCATGTCATTCTCCAATTTCTTTCATGGAAATAGATGAGACCTTAATAATTTGGTGGAGCCTCATCCAAGATTCAATAGAGATAATTCAGTGAATCAATATATATATTGGGACGACATAGAGTCATCAAAAATTGTATTCAAATCATCGTCGAATGCCATTTTCATTTGTGTTTAGTGAACATGTGTTCTTGAAGATCATTCCAGGGATTAGGAATCATTGTTTTGGGATTCAAGGAAATTTATCTCCACAATATATATTCCCTTTTTTATATTCATTAATTGGATGGTGGGGTGGAATATTGCTCGATATTGCCACTATAGTTTAGTAGGTGAATAATATGTTTCATGTGACTCATTTGAAAAAGTTTCAAACTAATCCTAACTATGTGATTTGGGGGGATCCAATTGACCTATATTTAAATATTTCATCAGTTCATGAGCTATTGTATATTTTGGATATTCCTGAGAGAGCCTTTCCCATGAAAAGAATCCATTTATTATGGTTTTTAGGGAAAAAAGGTCAATTTCAAGAAGATACATGTGAAGTGTAGAAGGGAATGATAGTGAAACTAAAATAACCATTTTAGTGGAATGATAGTTTTATATTTAATGGGGATGGAAATACCAATCGTATAGATATTGTACAATCCATAGATTCAAGTAAGTAAACAATTTTTCATAATTTTTATGTATATAATGTGTTTGGGTGATGATTGGGAGGGTTTTATAGACATTTGTCATTTTTTGGGGATTTTATAAAGGTGCACAGTCAGTGCACAATATGTTAAAAACAATGAAAATCCTACAAGAATCACTGAATCATAATATGGGGACTTTGAGGAAGGAACATGGTTAGGCGTACTACTATTTCAAATTATGCACCCACCCATGAGAAACCGTGAAAAGTAGGACAATGATCTTTTTATAGTTGGTACATTGTTTTTCTAACCATTTTTCCAACCATGAGAGGTCCTCTTTGAGGTATATACTGGGTCATAGTTAGTTTATGGTTTTTCTTAACCATGAAACTAGCCCAGAATGGTTTTAAAAAAACCTAAAAAAGTGTATATTAGTCAAGATTAATATTAAAACCATATTTTTTCACCAAATTGATCCTAAAAAGACATTTCTCCATCCCAATAGATGTGGATCCTTTCCCCATTGAGTCTGAAGAAATCTTGATGGAGTACCTGATGCATTGAAGCCCAATCCCTATAGTAATTCTTCTTTTAAAGTGGATTTTTGTGGGATTTCATAGATCTACATATTTATCTACATCTATGATAATATCTATTCCACTTCAAATAGATCTAAGGTGGTGGATTCAAATCGTGGTAATATTGTTCATTCTTGATATTAGGGGAAGAAAGATAAGTTTGAGTTTTAGAGATTCCACAAAAAAATTTGGATTTTTTTGTGATGTTATTCATTTTATAATAAATTACTAGGTATGTGGATTCAATCACAAATTATATTATTAGAAGCATAACGATTGATATCTAATTGGTTGTTTTCATTAGAATTTTTTTTGAAATTATTATTCGATTTTTGGTGGAAAACCTCATTCGTTTTGGTTTGTGAAATTATGAAAATTATGCGTTTTTTGGGAAAGTGAATTTTTAACATGATTTTAAAATGATGATTTTAAAATGGTTGTTTGGTTATAATTCATTGAAATGTATTTTAACTAATAGGTATGTTTTATTGAAATATTTTTTGTAAAATGGTTTTCGGAAAATCAATGGTTTATTGGAATGGAATGAAATTTTTGATTTCGATTTGGTTTCTGGAATAATGGTTAGTGTGTTCTCAATTTTGTTGGGACATAAAAGGGTATGAAGTTTCCCACATAATTTCAAGGATGGGTAAGTTTATATTTTTTCTAGTATCAGAACGAGATGGAAAAGTGTATGATGTTTTCCACATGATTCTATAATGGATAAGGGTTTGAAATTTCCCCTATCAAAATGGTTCACTAAGTGATGACATAGTGAATGGATGAATAACCCCTCAGGAGTATAAGGAAGTTCATTGTTTCATGCATGGTTGGAATTGTGGAAATGTTTAATGATATGTATTATGCCAAATTGAATTTTTTATATAGTTTTATATTATTATTTTGTTCCATTCATTGGAAAATATTTTAGTATGAAAGGATTTATTGGTGTTACACTACATAGATTTTGTGTTAAATATATTCAATTTTTTATATAAATTATTTTATATAAATTTTAAATCCTAGTGGTATGATTTGGGACATCATTATGAAAAAAAAATAATGTGTTTCAATACTAAACCCATTATTGCCACTTTAGTGCTTTTTTAGATGTTCTTTTTTAGGACACTGGAAAAGAAAAATATCACACTTATTTTGGGGTTCTTCTATATAATTGGGATATATTGTGAAGTTAGAGAATAGAGAATATTGGGAGAATTGGATTTATGTTTTCTGTCTTCGTGTTTTTTAGGTTGGTTTCTTCTTTGTACTTTGATATTTGTAGTATCCTGATGTGGTACTATTTTATAGTGTAGTTTTGATATCAGTGGTATTGTTATAAGTTTATTGACATTTTTATCATGAAAAATGTAATAGTGTTTTGTTTTTCGGTGTTTGGTTGTGTTGTTTATTTTCACACTATAAAATCATCCCCCAATTTTATTGAGGAACATTTCAATTATTTCTATCCTTTGGTGTCTTGGGGATGCTTCTTAAGACCACGTAAGAATTCCTCATCAATTCAAGTCAATGAGAAGGTGTGGGATTATACATTTGAATTGGTTTATTCGAATTTATTTGAGGTATTTTACTCAACTTTTAACCCATACTTCATAAAAGTTTGTGTTTGGTATTTATAATGACATTAAGTTTGTTAGATTATGTTATCATTGGAAATGTGACTATTAATGAAATTATATATAGGGTTATATAGTATTTATATAAATGTTTAATGATTATATATAAATCCATTTAATTTTTCAACTGTATTGCATACTTAAGGTGATATAAGTTTTGCTGAATTAGGGTAATGATTTCATTTTTGTTGCGATATTGAACCATGATTGATTATTATATTATGATGGGTTTTAATTTATTTAAAATATGTCAATATATTGATGAAAATTTATTGATATATATATATATATTATAGTATATATGTACTGATTTGATATATATATATTTGTTTAAAAATGCGTAAAAATATATTATTTGAATATATATTTGATTAAGATACCATGTAATATATATTTTTATATATATTTTTAACATGTGAATATACATATATAAAGTTTTTTGAAACTGTATAAGGTTATTGATATATATATATATATATATTAATATGTATATAGATTTAATATGTATATTCATTCAAAAACATTTTAAAAAACATTTTATGTATATATATATATTTGATTAGTAAATCATGTAACATATATATATATAATCCTCATAATATAAATATATACACATTATAAAACATGTAAAATTACATTTTCTGTATATATATTTTATTATAAATTGTGAAATATATATATAAATGTTTAAAAAATTAGTAATGTAATATATATATATATATTGGTTTATGTATAAATATATTTTATAAGAAGTTATGTTTTTTAAAAAGTTTTAAATATCTTTGATGTATATGAATTTGACTAAGAGATTGTGTTATATATATAAAATATGAAATCAATATGAAATGTGTTTTTTATAAAAATAATGGGAAAATAAAATTCAAGAAAACATTTTAACAAATATGTGAGAAAGTTTTTTTTTCCAAAAAAAGTGTTATTTAATTTTTTCTAATGGTGATATTAAATAACAAATAAGTAATAATTTTTAAATTCATAGTTATTATTAATTATTAAAAAACATCTAATACCTTGTATAAAAATATAAATAATACATAAAATAATTTAATCTTAAAAATAATTCTAACTTTTAAAAATGTAGTTATAATTTAAATCATCAACAAGTGACATTAATTAATTTGGAATTATTATTATTAATTATTAAATATAATTAATAATTATAAAATGTCAATTTTAGCTGCTAAATGTTATCAATAATTTTTATAATTCATAAATTTAGTATAATTTATAATAAATTGATATATATATATATATATATAAATACATATATGAAATATTGGGTATTATAAAAAAATATCAATATTTAATAAAATATCAGTTATATTTTTCAAAAAATTTATATGACATAATAAATAAATATACCACGTTGTAAAAATTTTAAAAATATTTTAAAAAACTAATAAAAAATTTGTAATACTACATAGAAAATTAAATAAATAGAAACTATTAAAATTCAATATAATTTGTATAAATGTAGAATTAAATAAAAATAAATAGTAATAAGAATGAGATAAATATGAATAATTAATTAATAATATTCCAATATTAGTATTATTTTGTAAATTTCATCATTTATTGCTAAATAATTTTTATATATTTTTAAATTATAATAGATTCAAATAAAGATAATAATAAATATATATGAAATGATAATTAAACATAATAAAAATATTATAATAATTTGTTGTTAATCATAATTAGTATTAATTATTCTTATTTATAATGTTTTTATAGATAATTATGGACTCATAAAAGAGACACAAGTTTCTATTACATGAACATGATGAGGTAAATCTTCTAAAAAAATACCAACGGATCAGGTATAAATCATGTTTCTATTGATGGTGTTGAAACCTTTATATAATTTTCATTGACCGATTCATTATTTTTTCATATAGAAAAATTTAATTGTCCAATTATGTAATGCGTTATTATGAGATTACAAGTGTTTGAAAATAATGGACTTCTTCTAAAATGATTTTATTTAAGAATGATATTACATTTTTGTATAAACACGACCAATGAAATTCAATTTAAATGATTTTTTCTATCTGATCCATTATTTTATAATTTAGTGCATGAGGCTCCTTAACCATCTATTCATGAAATAATAACTTATTATTATATTCCTAATCTAGAATTAGAAATATTTTAATATTTTAATTTGTTGAAATATTTTGAGGATGCCTTATATTTGGGTTACCAAATAAGAAAACATGAATATTTAACAAAATTTATTTCATTATAATTAAATTTGGATTGTATATTTGTTTCTTTGATCAAATATTTTATTTGGTAAAATTATTGTTTCCTTTAAAACCACGTAACATTTAAATTTCTATTAATGTAGGTGTTTGGCCTGTAATTTTGTTTATAGTTATTAGAAGATATATGCATATTCAAATGATGGTATCTTATATATTGGTTATTATTAATTATTAGTTAATTTTACAGGATGTATAGAATCAAGGTATAATAAATCACAATGAGTAATGACAATATTTCCTAAGAAACACTTGTGGTATTTTATAATTACACAATGTTTACCACATCTTTTTTATGATTCCCAATACAGTATCATTGATAAAATAGAATTAATTAATTATTTCTCTCAATAAAATCTTCAATATCCTTTTTAATGGTGATTAGTGGGAAAAAATTGGTTTAATGGATCATTATTTTTTATTACAACCACGTAACATGTGGTTGAGTCTTTATACAAATATTTTTTTCCCATTGTGTGCTTATTATAGTCTGTATTCATTTTGGACTGTTATCATTACTCCAGTCAATTAACCTCTTAGAAGTTGAAGAGGTAAATATATATATATATATATGTTCATGTGTGTGTGTGTGCTATTAATTCTAGAACATCCAAATAAGAATATCATTTTTTATTTGAATGCACTAATTGATGAGTGAATTTCATTGTGAAATAGATGTGAAACTACTTATGATTAAGTTGAAGATCATAATTTTTAAATGATGGTTTCATTAATGTTGGTCATCGATGAATTTTTGGATTATTATATGGTATCTGGATGGAGGACACATGGTTTAAAATCATGATTTTATTATAACTCTGAGGAAAATGTATTTATGATTTCTAATATGATAACTTCTAACAATTTAGACTATTATTAGATATTTCATAACGTGGATTATCATTTTCAAAGGAATTATAATATTTTTAGAAGTTGCATAATATAATGAGATGAACATCCAATAGTGCACTCAGGTATTCAGGTAAAATATTTCATAATCCCATTAACTTATGTTACTTTTTGACATACCATAAATGATTAAAAAATATATGGTTTTGGTAGAGATCATAATTGGATAAAGTAAAGTATTTTTTGGATCAATTAATATTGGTCTAATTTTTGGATTTGTCACATGTTAGATGTATTTTATTTTAAGGTTATTTTTTTAAAACATATTGGACACCCTTAGAATGACCAAATATAATGTTAATTTATTGATTGATATTACCAAAAAATATCCACATCTGGAAATTTAATAAATTAAAAAGGAATGATCACACAATTTAAACAAGACAAAAGTAGAAAATACACTATCTAAATAAAGACATCTATTATTATAAAAGTTTATTAGATATTTATGGTTATAGATGGTTATCATAATAATTTGTCTCATTACTTCATATATTTAAATATTACTAGGTTATAATCTATGACTATCATGTCAAAATGGATTGATTATTAAATTTTGGTCTTAGAGGGATATTTAATTATTCAATTTGGGAAATGTTTAATAGAAATATAATATATATGTGAAGATACTTTTGTGGAAACATAAATTATGATTCATTCTGTATTCTAATAAATGTTGTTGTTCATTTTTTTTTGTAAACGAGAGAAAATATTCTGATATTCATTATTTGACTAAATGGATCATTTAATATTAAAATTTTTTATAAAGCTAAATGAGTAGGGATAATACTATAGAGACCCAATTCTTGACGCACATGGACATTACATTACTTTTGCGGAATACTTAATACTTAACAAAAACAGTCACCAAGGGACCATAATAGTTTAGTGTCTTTGGAAACTTGGAACATAATCTTCTAATCTTGGTGAAAGATCTTCAACATCTACCATAACGATCTTCCCTTTTTTTCTTACCTGAAATCTTTCTTTATATTTTGGGGAAATGAAAACATATAAAGGGCTAGCTCAAATGATCACTAAGGGTATGTATGGAGAAAATAAAACAAACCATATACATTTTAACTTCAAAACATGAACATAATATTTAAACATCAAAATCTTGAGCAATGACATAAAACATGATAGTATGTAAGGAATAGATCATAATGGATCATCAATCATGATAAAATAGCATGTGAATAAAGCATGTAATTGTGGCAACCATTAATCACATGTTATGATTCCCATAGTAGGAAATGCATTGCTGCTAAGACCATCTTATTGGATAAAGTCCCTTTCTGAATCGAGTTCACTTCTCATTTGAGTCCTGTAACAATGAACTAGATTAACATACCATTCCAGCCATGTTTATCTCATGAGATATAAATCTTTACGCAATTAATTTGAGGGAGATATTTTTCCCACCCATATTTTTATTAAACCATTCTTATGTGTGCCACAAAATAATAAATCATACATCATAGCATAACCCATGTTATAAAAATGGGATTCATAAACATCATGCCATCATAACATAATACATATAAGATAAAAGAACTTCATAAAAATAATTCCATCATAACATAATCAAATCAATTTAAAAATAGTGATAGAACCAGAACCATATATTATCTTAGATTGAAAATAATTTTGATAAAACACTTGACCTCCATTCTTGAGGAAAATATCCTTTCTACTTCAATTTTTTTTCCTTTCTTAACATGTCATACAGTTTTAAAATAAAATAAGTTAATTAAAAATAAACTTAAAAACATGTAATGTAAGATTCATTGAAATAATGTTCTATGAAATAATAAAAATCTATTCACGCCGTATATGTTAAAAAAAAGATTCTTCTCATACTTTGGCCGGAAAAGTCAAAAAATGCCTCGTACTAAAAACGAAAAATGATTCATTTAATATATTTTACTCACCAAAGGATAAAATTTTATTTATGAAATTGTAGGAGGATAGAAATAATATAAAATATTGAGAAAACATGGATGTGGATGATAAATATTCCCCAGTAAATTATGAGGTATAAACAATCTCGGATAAAAAATGAGATTGTGAGATTTTCCCTTACCTTATGTTCGATATGCTTCATATGTATCCGAAAATCGTATATAATGATTTAAATAATGATATTGGATTATTACTGAATCATATTCATTGTTATGATATCATATATGGTTCACTTAGGACTTTATATTGCCCATTATTTTGTAAATTTTATGTTAAAGAAGTGTTTTGGGTAAAATCGTTTCATTTATCGTACGTGTTTTGACTTGTTGATCTTGATATTATTACTTATATCCGGATTTAGATAGTTTAATAATTTAAAACATGATTTATGTATAATATATACTCTTCATATACATATATATATATATATATATGATAGATCGACAAATGAAATAAAATACACCGTTCATGGAGATGGTAGGCCGTACGTACGCATGAACATTGTTTTTCGTTTCCTTATTGAATTGAATGGAATTATGTAGATGACATACATATATAAATCCAGTATAATTATTAAATCATATATTTCATGATTACTTATTATATATACTTTATAATCATTCTTGAATTGTTAACATGGAAAATGAATCTCATCGTGTTCGTGGAGACTGTAGTCCGTACGTACGCACGAGCGATGATATCCTTCCCATGATCATTGAATTGTATTTAAGTGTATGTATACTATTTCATAATAAATATCACTTTACAATAATCACATATATTAATTCATTATACTATTATATCCATCCATGTAAGGTGGTGGTGGAAAACCGATTACACCATGACGTGGAGATGGTATTCCGTACATACGCACGTGCGGTGATTTCATTTTCCATAGGATGGATAGAAGATAGAATAGTTTTGTTTCATATTTATAATAACATATCAGTATATGAGTGATACTGATGTTATTACTTCATAATGATACTACTAAATAAGAGGAAGTAGAAGAAGAAATAAATTTGAAATAATCGGTAATGGATATTACCACTTCTTCGACACGCCTCTTTGAATCCTCCTCTTAGGGCACTATGTTTGGTATTTGATGAATACCAGGACCTCTAGAATATTTCTAGAGAAGTTTATAAGGTAAATGGTCAGGGGTTTGACGAGCTTTAAGGCTCAATGATGTGTAAATATGAGAGGGAGGAGGTTCGCTTTTATAATGGAGGAGAGGAGCACCTTTGGAATCCTCGCAAATATTCGTTTAATATAAATTCAAACCCCATATAAAAATCTCCCAAAATGACTGAATTCGAAGATTAAATGATATAGGGTTTTAATAGCATCAATAAAAAAAATAGACCTTTTTTATCTTATTTTAATCATTATCATTTTGATTTATCCTTATTTAATCTATTTAATTTTATTTATGGTGATAAAAATATAAATTTTAAATGGTTATAAATAATCACTTATGTGTTGTTAATTTTCCATAATTGGATACTTTATGACAATTTCAACTATTTAAATTTCAATTAATAATTATTAAATATTTTTTTAATTTTTAAACAATTTAATAATATGTTATTTTTATAAAATAACAATAGTGTCAATTATGACACTATTCATTTATTTGAATTTAAATAAAACCCACACAGAGGATATATTCGAAATAAAATATTTAATTGGTTCATAACATGTCATAGTCATCTAGAAAATTAGTTTAGAACATTAAATATTTCATATAATATTTATTGTAATACTTTTAAAATCAATTATTTGATAATTTAATAAATAAAATAATTTCAACATCACAATTGTGTCATAGTTAATGATAATTATATAATGCCTAAAATTTATAAATAAATTTACATGATGTAGATAATTTTATTAGATTTCTGGAGACTATTTATTTTCGATGTTTCATGAATTTTATCACTAAATTAAAATTATTATACTTATAAGATTCAAGAGAGTGACTTGTTGTCACTTTCTTTGGTTTTAATAACAATTATATTATTTCATGGTGAAAAGTCTATGAAATGAATCATGTCCGACCTTTAGGTTATATGTGTCAACTTTTATTCATCCAATAGGATTTTGGAATGTTTTAGGGTTATTTTATAATCTTATATTTACCCTTAATTACCCGATTTACCTTTAACTGCACTAAATGAAAATTATCGTAGTTACTATTCATAATCTCAAAAAAATAATAGTTACCTATTAACATAATTTGGACCCCATTAATCCAAATATAGAGTCCATTTTTGAAAATTCAAAACACAGAAGTTGCAGTAATTAATTTCAAATTAATCCCATTGTTAAGCAAACGGGTTTTTAAAAGTTAAAACATTCTCAAAGATTGAACTGTTTTACCTATGAATTAAATGTAAGATTAATGATAATGAAATATATTATATAAAATGGTAAAAATATATTGTACTTATACTTTAAAACCATTCAATATTATAATTTAACCATATAAATTATTACGATGAAAAAAGTTGTTTTTAATTAAATTATAGCGTGTTTTTACAATTCATTAAAATATGAAAGTTATCAAAATAATATGAAAATATTATCCAAGCTAAATTTTTATATCATGATTCCAAAGAAAAATTCAATTTTTTTGAATTGAAATTATAAAAATGTGGATAACTATTTTTAAAGTGGGTGCGCTATCAAAAGGCGACAAAACTACATTTTTTGAAAAATACTTATTTTACCCAAAAAATTTATTTTATTCTTATACCATGTTCTAGAAAATTTGTAAGATGAATAATAATGTTATAAAATTAAAAATATAGTTAATAATATTAATAATGGATATTTCATATTAATATTATAATATATCTTTGTTTAGTGAAACCCGGTATTGCGTACAACACACGCTATCGAGGAAGGTCACAATTGCGTGTAATGTAAGCCAAGTCAGGGTTGTGTGTAGTGAAAGACTCTTTTGTTGTTGCTTATAACAAAATACAACCATATTTAATTTATACATTGAATATATATATATATATATACTCAATGTTGTGTAGAATAACTACTATAAAAAAACATGAAATTGCGTGTAACACGATCCATGTTTAGTGTTGCATATACTGAAAGCTAATACTTATTAGTGTATAGAGCAAGATAATCTTGGTGTAGTGTAAAATAGAATATATGAAATAAATTAAAAATAATATATCTTATAAAATCTTTGGTTGTTACATTCTACCCCCCTTAAAATGAATTTGGCCCTCAAAATTCATCGGGGTTATAAATGGTTTTCTACTTGAAAGTTTCTTTCATAGAAACCCACATTGTAAAAAGGAATACCAAAACTGAACTTTAAAAAATAAATTATGAAACTTAATGATTACCCAAATTAACTAATCATTGGGTTTACACATAAGAGAACATAGGTGAAAATATGGATATGTAAGAGAAATCTAACCATTATGTTCTGATGGAGAGTGGTAGAGAACATGGATATGAAAATGACAACAATCACAAAGCCATAAATTTGTGATGTTCTAAGGTACCATATGATTCATCATATATGAGGACACTAGGAAAAAATTTTGGGTTTTCAAGATCATTTCTCTAATGTTGAATAATTTTAGAATCAAAAGGAATACTTACTTGATTTTGGTAAAATCTCACCGTTGTTCATGCCTTGAAAATTTTCCACTTCATCTCTTAAATAAATGAAGTTGAATTTTTTATACGTGATGTGTTAGTAGATCATGTGATAGAATGATGAGTCATTCCATCTGTTTCAAACAAAAGGTTATAAAAAGTTATCAGATATACATAAGTCCGAATATAGTGATATTAATCGTATATGGTTCCTAAAATGGACTTATAATTCATATATAATGCCATTTAATATAATTAAAATAGTTTCTAAAAACCAGGGAATTCCTGTAGGCCAGTTGTATGAGATAAAGGCCTTTCGCACTTCAGTTGTGGGTTCGATTCCCATATCCTTGTCCGACACGACGGGTTGTCGCCCGTTCTGCATGTTGTCCCTTTTCTTAAACTACACTATTATAGCATTCCATCAATAATATCAAAAAAAATTAAAGCCTTAAATAATACTAACTTATGTCTAACTTAATTCATTCAAATATTTAGGATTATTAAAAATACATCTGTCCAATCGCATAGTATAAATAAAATGATTACTAGAGAGGTAATATACCAAGCTTGTGAATACCATCATGTATCTCACATATATCATAAGATATATCTTGTTGGTCATATTCCAAACATGTGAATACCTTAATCATGTATTATTTTGAAACATGAATTACTATATAACCTTAGTGAAAACATGAGTTCTATCAAAAGTTAAATCTTTCCACATACCAAAAACCCAAAAATTATATATTCTCAGACCATGATATCACTTAGTCCTTATATCAATCATGAGCTCATGAATACTATCAAACAATTTATTTTCTCCTTATCCCTTCATTATGAGTATATCATCTAATTTCCAAAATATTTGATTCACTTTTCATGGTTTCCGGTACCATATTCTTATAGAATACCACAATGGACCAATAAACAGATATTTCAATATACTATAAGATTACCTCAACAACATTATTATTGAATTCCAATACATAAGCCCTTCAATCCATCATTTTTAATGATTGGAATGGAATAGGTCCTTCCTTGATTTAGAATTATCTTCTTAGGTTGGGGCGTTGAGTTGTGTAATTCCCATGTTCTCCGTAGATAAGACATTAGACTCTCTAATAGTCGGTCACTCTATGACCCTTTTCTCTACATAGATAACATTTTCCCCTCCATTTGAGGTATTCTTCAAGGTTCTTATTCCCTACTTTAGAAATCTTAATATTCCTTTCTCTATGCTCCCCACCATGAGAACATGCATAAAATTCCATCTTCCTCTTATTTGATGACTTAGGAATACAACTAATGTTTACCTTGTTAATCATATATCGAGATGAATGATTCAGAATAATCATAATATGTTTCTCTCTAGGAGTTACATAATTTCATTGATCATAATCACCAGTTTGTCCATTGGAATCAATGTTAACTGAATTCCTTCTTGTTTCCTCCATTGAATAAGACCAGAAACCATAGTGTAAGAAATATTTAAAATTATGAGGAACCACATAATCATAAAAATTCACTTATGGGATTTCTAAATTATCAAAACTTTTTTAATCCATGACACCTTTGTTTCACCCTAGGTTATTCATGACCGTCAACATAATTATAGGACTCTAACCTATACATATACTTAACATTAAGGACATCCCAAGACATACCTTATAAATATCTCTAGGGATCTCACTAAAGTTCTCACATCCGAGTTTCAAAAGGTTGACTAAACCTTTCATCTGATACCAACTATAGAGACCCAAAGCATGATGCACATGGACATTACATTACTTTGGCGTAATACGTAATACATTACAAAAACAGACACTAAAGGACCATAATATCTTAGTGTCTTTGAAAAATTGGAACATAATCTTCTAATATTGGTGAAAGATCTTCAACATTTCCCATAAATCTCTTCCCTTTTTTTCCTACCTAAAACGTTTGATTATATCCTGGGGACGATAAAACATATAAAGGGTGAGCTCAAATGCTCCGTAAGGGTAATCTTGTAGAAAATAAAACAAACCATATACATTTGAACTTGAAAACATGAACATAATATTTAAACAACAAAATCTTGAGCAATGACATAAAACATGATAGTAAGTAAGGCATAGATCATAATGGATCCTCAATCATGATAAAATAACATGGGAATAAAGAATGTAGTTGTGGAAACCATGAATCACATGATATGATTTCCATAGTATCCAAGGCATTGCTGCCAAGACCATCTTAGTAGACAAGGTCCCTTTCTGAATCAAGTTCACTCCTCATTTCAGTCCTGTAACACTGAACCAGATTAACTTACCATTCCAACCATGTCTATATCATGAGATATAAATCTTTACCCAATTCATTGGAGGGAGTAAGAGTTCCCAACCATCTCATAATGAAACCATTCTTATGTGTGCCACAAAACCATAAATCATACATCATAGCATAACCCATGTTATAAAAATGGGATTCCTAAACATCATGCCATCATAACATAATTCATATAAGATAAAAGGACTTCATAAAAATAATTCCATCATAACATAATCAAATAAATGTAAAAATAGGGATAGAAACATAAACCTATATTATCTTAGATGTAAAATAATTTTGATAAAACACTTGAACTTCATTCTTGAGAAAAATATCATTTCTACTTAAAAAACATTTTCCCATTCTTAACATGTCATACAATTTTAAACTAAAAGAATTTAATTATAAATTATCCTTAAAACTTGTAATTTAAGATTCATGGAAATAATTTTCTATGACATAATAAAAATCCACTCATGCCGTATAAGTTAGAAAAATTATTTTTCTCATACTTTGGTCGGAAAAGTCAAAAAGTACCTCGTACTAAAAATGAAATGAGAATCCTTTCATATCATTTACTAAAAAAAGGGTAAAATTGGATTTAAAAAATTATATGAGGATATAAATAATATTAAATATTGGGGAAACATGCATGTGGATGATAAATATTCCATAGTAAATTCTGAAGTATAAACAATCTCGGATAAAAAATGAGATTACGAGATTTTCCCTTACCTTATGTCCGATATGATTCGTATGTATCCAAACCTCCTGTATAATTATTTAAATAATTTTATTTTCTTATTAAAGAATCATATTAATTTTTATGATATCATATATGGTTCACTTATGTCATTATATTACCCATTCTTTTGTAAATTCCATGTTAAAGGAGTGTTTTGGGTAAAATTGTTTCATTTATCCTACGTGTTTTGACTTATTGATCTTGATATTATTACTTATATCCTGATTTAGTTAATTACAGAATGTAAAACATTATTTATGTATAATATATATTCATGATATACATATATATATTATAGATCGATAAATGGAATGAAATACACCGTTCATGGAGACGGTAGGCCGTACGTACGCATGAACGATGTTTTTCGTTTCCTTATTGAATTGAATGGAATTAATTAAATGAAATAAATATATAAATCCAGTAGAATTATTATTTAATATATTCCATGATTACTTATTATATATACTTTATAATCATTCTTGAATTGTTAACATGTAAAATGAATCTCATCGCATTCGTGGAGACGGTAGTCCGTATGTACGCACGAGTGATGATATCATTCCCATGATCGTGGAATTGTATTGAAGTGTTTTTTTAATATTTCAGAATCAACATCACCTTAAAATAATCACATATAGTTATTATTTACACCATTATACCCATCCATGTAAGGTGGTAGTGGAAAACAGATTACACGATGGCGTGGAGACGTTATTCCGTATGTACGCACGCATGGTGATTTTGTTTTCCATAGGATGGATAGAAGGTGGAATAGGGTTGTTTTAATATTTATAATAACAAATCAGTATATTAGATATACTTATGTTATTTCTTCATAATGAAACAACTAAAGAAGAGGAAGTATAAGAAGAAATAAATTTGAATGAATCATTAACAGATATTACCAATTCTTCGACACGCCTATTTGAGTCCTCCTCTTAGGGCACTAAAATTGGTCTTTTAAGAATATCAGGACCTCTAGAATATTTATAGGAACTTTTAGAAGGTAAATGCACAGGTTTTGGCCGATATGGAAGGCTCAATGTTGTGTAAATATGAGAGGGAGAAGGTGCCCTTTTATAAGGGAGGAGAGGGGAACCTTTGGAATCCGCACAAATATTAGTTTATTATAAATTCAAAACCCACATAAAACCACCAAAAATCACTCAATAAGAAGATTAGATGAGATAGGGTTGTAATATCATCAACCAATAAAATTTAGAAATGTTTTGATCTTATTTTAAACCCTATCATTTTGATTTCTCCTTATTTAATCTATTTTATTTTATTTGTGGTAATAAACTTCTATATTTTAAATGGTTATAAATAATCACTTATGTGTTGTTAATTTTTCATAATTGGATACTTTATGACATTTTATACTATTTAAATTTAAATTTATAATTTTTAAAAAAATTAGTGATTTTTAAACATTTTAATAATATGTTATTTTTATAAAATAACAAGAGTGTCAATTTTGACTCTATTCATTTATTTGAATTTAAATAAAATCCACACATAGTATCTATTCGAAATATAATATTAAATATGTTCCTAACATGTCATATTCATCTATAAAATTAGTTTAGAACATTAAATTGTTCATATAATATTTATTTTAATACTTTTAAAATTATTTATTTGATAATTCAATCAATAAAATAATTTCAACATCACTATTGTGTCATAATTAATGATAATTATTTAATCTCTAAAAATTATAAATAAATTCAAATGATGTAGATAATTTTTTAGATTTCTTGAGACTATTCATGTTCGATGTTTCATGAAGTTTTTTCACTAAATTAAAATTATTATACTTATAAGATTCAAGAGAGTGACATGTTGTCACTTTCTTTGGTTTTAATATAACTATATTATTTCATGGTCAAAAGTCCACGAAATGAATATAGTACGACCCTTAAATGATATGGGCCTACTTTTATTCGTCCAATATAATTTTGGAAAGTTTTGGGATAATTTTATAATCTTATATTTAACCTTAATTACCTGATTTACCTTTAACTGTAGAAAGTAAAAATTACTGTAGTTACTATTCATAATCTCAAAAAAATATAAGTAACCTATTAACATAATTTGTACTCACTTAATCCAAATATGGAATCCATTTTTAAAAATTCAAAACACATAAGTTGCAGTAATTAATTTAAAATTAATCCCATTGTTAAGTAAACGGGTTTTTAAAAGTTAAAACATTCCCAAAGATTGAAATGTTTTTACCTATGAATTCAATGTAATATTAATTGTAAGGACATAAATTATATTAAATGGTAAAAATATATTATATTTATAATTTAAACCCATTAAATATTATAATTTAACCATATAAATTATTACGTTGAAAAATGTTGTTTTTAATTACAATATAGCGTGTTTTTACTATTCATTAAAATATGAAAGTTATCAAAATAAAATGAAAAATTTATCCAAAGTAAATTTTTATATATTGATTCCAAATAAGAATTATATTTTGTCAATTTGAACTTATAAACATGTCAAAAACTAGATTTAATGTGGGTGCACCATCAAAAGGCAGAAAAATTGCATTTTTTGGAAAATACTTATTTTATTGAAAAAATTTATATTGTTCTTATACCATGTTCTAGAAAATGTGTAAGATGAATAATAATGTTATAAAATTTAAAAGTTATTTAATACTATTCATAAAGGCTATTTCATAATAATAATATAATATATCGTTGTTTAGTGAAACACGGTATTGCATACAACACACGCTATCAAGGAAGGTCGTGATTCCGTGTAATACAAGCCAAGTCAGGGTTGCATGTAGTGCAAGAATCCTTTGTTGTTGCGTATAACAAAATTCAACCATATTTAATTTATACATTGAATATATATATATATATACTCAATGTTGCGTAGAATAACTACAATCAAGAAAACATGAAATTGCGTGTAACACTATCCAAGATTAGTGTTGCGTATAATGAAAGCTAATACTGTGTCGTGTATAGCGAAAGATAATATTAGTGTAGTGTAAAATTGAAGATATGAAATAAATTAAAAATAATATATCTTATAAAATCTTGGGTAGTTACAAATACAATTTTAATTGATCTATAAATTTGATTATTTGTTTCAATTTAAGAAAAAATAACGTAATAATGAATACATTGAATGGTTAATTGAAGAAGTATACTTATTAGAGGAAATTTTAAATTTACACACTTATTAATTTCCATCAAAATATCCTTCTAAACATAATCACATGGGTTTCAATAAGGAAAATAATGGTGATGTAATGAATAATCAATTTTCAATTTTAAATCATCATGAAATTTGTTTGAAGATTATATAAAAAATTGATTTCAAATTAAGAATTGACCAATAATATTACATATATTATTGTCTATTGTGATGGAATATCACAATTTGTGTAGTTTTTTATAAAAATTTTATAATTTTTTTATAACAAATAAATTCATTTACATCATTTTTATTATAGATTATATGATGACCATATCAGAAAATATATATATATAATTTATCCATACATATCCTAAAGAACATTAGAGATAGAATTTTTAATATTGGGTTTAAAGAATAGTAAGTTATGTTGTATATGATTGAATATTAAATCATTTTTAATAATAATAATAATTAATAGTTTATTATTGTTTGTAGGAAACAAAACACGAATATAAAATTTATATTCAATTATGTGTACAAAAAACTCTCTATATAAAATTTTAAAATATTATAATTACTATTTGTTCAGCTGATTTTGATTTCAAACATGGATATATAGTTAATCATGGAAATCAGTGAATAAGTTTGTTTATTCGAAAGGATCTCATTATTAAAATGTGATGTTGGTTTTAATGGTGATATGGATAAAATAATTTAGTAATGTTATCTTGGATAAAAATATGTAAAAAAGTATGAATTCCATTTTCATGATAATTATTGTGGGTTGAGCGTTCTTCCATGATATCGATTCATTGAAATTATATTTGACATTATTATTTCCTCAAATAAACCATTCTGTTTTGTTCATTAAGAACATAAGGTTTATTAGGAATGTTATTATTGTGTATCATGATATTTTAGTGAATTGTTTAGTGTATTAATAATGAAACTTGCTGAAAATCAGTTTATTGAAATTGAAAATAGTTATGTGAAGGTGTGATATATTTATATTTTTCAGGATCCATTGCTAAATATATCTACTACATGATGAGATATAAACATTGATGATGAAACATCCTAGTAAAGGTTTGATGATATTGACAATGTTGATGATGTAATATGGGATGATGAAATCTAAAGTCATATAGAATTTGACGATGCCAAAGATGAAGATGAATACATATCCATCAATGAAGATAATGAATATGAGGAAGAATTATTTATTTTATTTAGGTATTTATTTGTGTTTTATATTAGATATTTATAATAACAATTATTTGTAGGAAATATTATTTATTTTAATTTACTAGACCTTATAATATTTTTTGTCCCTTTATTCATTCTAGTTATTATTAGTTTTTTATATTTTATAACAATATTAAAAAACATTGAGAAGTAAGAATATTATATTTTATATATAATTTTTTTAATATGATATCTAAATAAAAATTATTTATATATTTAATTATCATATTCTCATATTTAA
The DNA here is from genome assembly GCA_963277665.1 of Viscum album. Lineage (NCBI taxonomy): Eukaryota > Viridiplantae > Streptophyta > Magnoliopsida > Santalales > Viscaceae > Viscum > Viscum album. The sequence goes on from OY728132.1 coordinate 500,520,784, forward strand.
ATATAGGTAATTATTATATTCAATTATTTATTAGTATTTTATATTGGATATTAGTATTTTAAATTTTTTATATGTTTAATTATCTGACATAAAAATATTGAGTTTCACCTAATGATCTATTTCATTATCTAACTAATGTCAGATTTCCCAATGATGGTCCTGATTCATTTGAGCTACAAGATTATATCATAGCACCCACTATTAGGATGTGGTGTGACCATGGTAGATAATTGATTCTAGACCCTTTTCTAGATATATCCATTATTTATTTTGATTATCATTTATAGAATTATTATTATTGTATTATGGTATTTATTATATATTATGTTTTTGTAATATGTTTTGTAATATTATCTTAAAAAATATGTATTTACTTCCATTTTTTTCATTTATCTATTTCATTGGATGGTGTGATACAATGAAATTATATTGTTGTGACATCTTTGTCATGGGATTATTCATTAATTTCAGTTAGAAATATTTTCTTCAACCATTGGATTATATGGTAATATATAATATATTTTTTTAATAATTTGTATCATTTTTTTTCTCTATTGCAAAAATCAGGAAAAACAATTGATGATAGCATGATATATACCATATAGGAGGCATTGACGATTTGTATATCTGAATGTTTTAATCTGTTTTTACACTACTTAAGAAAAATATCCATGTAAAATGATTAAGATACTTTTTTTACCAATATTTACATTCCCATCGACAATACTATGCCTTATCTTAGGTATGGGATGAATGAAGATGCTATTAGATATTGGAAACTTTTAATTGGATTTCATCACCAAGGTGTTAGAACATGGGGAAGATGAAGGACACTCATGGGGTGTAGAGACTTCTGTTAGGTACTTATTGATAAAATATGGTAAACAATATCATCTAATAATGTGAATATACTCTACATGTATTTTTAAATTATATAATACTATACTAAACCGCCAATTAAGGATTTTGAGTTTTATATGAATTTTACATTGATCCCCAAACACGAAATATAGTAATTGATAGACAAGAACATATTATGGGTTGTATTTTTTATCATTTTATTTATATTAAATTTATTACTATATTTATATATAATTTTATTTGAGGGAATTATATAAGAATATGAATTCTATTTTTTGTGGGTGTCATACTGATAGTGAAGTTGATTCCACCTCTTAGAAATGATTCTATGAGGGGGCCTATATAAAAGTGACTACGAATGGTTTCAAAAAAGTGTGGATGATCGATATTCATTCTTGAATTACACCCATTATTTATTATAGTACATATTCAATGTCATCGGTAAACTCACATAGAGCTTGTGTGGAGTCATTATTTCATTTGATTAATAGTATAAAGAGGGGTTAAGAGCATTGAATAATATGATATAATAGATATAGAGAGAGGGAGAGGAGGAGTGTAAGAAATCGTGTTATAGAGATGAGTATATATCATATTATATTTGAAGTCTTGCGTGTGTTGTTGTTGTGGAGTGTCCTTCCCATAACCCTTTGAGTGATCCTCCACCACCAAATACCATTTGATGTTCAGTTTTTTAATTTTTTTTTACATTTTTTTCTGATAGAAATATTTTGTATGAAATGGTGTTGTAATTATATTAATATTTTTATAACATATTTTTATAAATTTTTTATTAATTATTTATTTTATTTATATGTAAATAAGATAGATTTCATAATATGTTGTAATTTTTTATTTATATATTTTCTCAAACATATTTTTTGAAGATTGTAGAGTCTGTCACAGATATCATTTTTTGTGAAGGCCCATCACAATTACATTTTTTACATTTACCACAAATTATTTATTATGGTAAATAGGACCTATCATAAAAAATTAAATATCAATCATATAAATAATAGTTTTCATCGTTGTTTACTATAATAGGTTTTTTGAGGGACTTTAATTAAAAATGAATTTTAATGGTGGGAGTTTGTTGCAATAAACCCATCCAAAAATAAAAAGTTTCTTATTATTTTTTTTGATTAATAATGTGTATTAATACAAAAATAATTGAATGTGAATTTTAAAATGCAAGTACTCTGTATTATACAGATGAAGACCAATTTAATGGTAACCTTACTAGTTTTTGTATTGGTGTAGATTTGTTTTACCTATAGGGGGTCTTAATGAATTATGTTCCTACCCTAGAATGTGATTTTTTAAACATAACTATTTTAAATTATTAGTCTGGTTTTTTGGGTTGTTTGTTTTGTATATTTTCCCTTAATCATTATTGATTATTGATTAGGGATAAGTTTTATTTTTTAGATCATGGAATCTAAATAGGAATTATATATTTTAATTTTTAATTTATTTATTTTCTCATATTATATCAATTATGGAATAGATCATTATATTAAAAAAATAAATTTCCTCCCATCAAGTTTTATTTTTTAACTCAATGATTGTCATTATCCCCTAGCATATTGGTAGTGTTCGTGAGGCAGAACAGTCATATTAATACTTCCAAGTGAGGATTTTGTGGGTAATGTTTTGTTAGAGTAGTATTAGTTCAAGGATTATTATATAAAATTATTTGAGTTATATTTCCGTTGTGGTATAGTTTTTTAACATTTCAAAATGGTTACTAGGGGTATGAGGTTAAAACTTCACTCCATGAAATCTTGTTGTTTTTCGATGACCAATGTATATATTCACCAAGACTCTGATAACCTTCTTATCGACTTGATAAACTAATTCCCTAGTTAGGGGAATTAATTAATGAAACCTACATCATATTATATAGGGCTAATATATTTCCATTATTTTTTTTCTAGTCATCTCCAAAGATATTATTTGCTAAGAAAAGTGGATCCTATTATATAATCAGATGTATTTGTGTTGATAGTCAATGAGGTTCATGATATAGTATCTTAGCATTATCATGCTACTTATTGAGCCCCATGTTTCTAAATAAGTGACTAAGGAGGATTCTATCTTGGTATCCAATAATCAGGTTCTTTCACCTCACAAAATATGAGTAGTACCATTTCTAATTATGCTATCAGAAGGCCCACTACATACAATGTAAGTTGTTATTCAATTTTTTTGAAACAGATTATTCAAGGTATATGAGATGAGGATGCATGTATATTAACTTTGTTGTATGCTTTTTAAAAACAATTGACAACCTATTTTCAAATGTGAATGATAACAATGGTTGTTGATGACTATATTGAGATAATTATTTTAGACTACTTTTTTTATAAACCAATCATCCAAAAGGTAATATTGATATCGAAAATTCTTTTGGTTTGTATGGGTTACTAGGGGATCATGATCATGTATACCCATGATTATTTGATGATTTCTTTGATATAGATCAAGCTTCATCTCTGAGAGGGGTACTATTTCGTGATGTTGAGGCCTTTATAATACTAGAATACTTTGTGGTTATATTAGGAGAAAGTACTTGTTACTGAGTATTTCTTGAGATTGAAAAATCTCATGAGGTACTCTCTTGATATGATTCACAGAGAATTATTATGAGTGTATATGTTTTACCATATGCTCTGTAGAGAACTCCCAGGGAGATATTTAGACTATGAAATTTAAACTATTTGGGGGTTTTAAGTGATTTGTTGTGATTGTGGTATTCCTAGTAGACTTATAAGACAAAGTCATTATTTTTCTGTATCCACCTAGATGGGGATTTTTCATCTCTATCCAATAGATATATGAAATTAATGTTTTGAAAAATTAGACAAGAACACAAGTTGTCTCATATGAGAAGATAAAAAACCTAGGATTCATGTAAGGGACCCTTTCCTTCATGGGATATATTTCATTATTATTGTGGACGATGAGGTCATCTAGCTCATGATATCGTGAACAGTCATGTTGTATAGGGTAGTAAGTTAGTAAAATAATATCAATATCCAAGGAAAATATTGAGCAATGTCATCCTAGAGGGCTTCAAGCTTGTCCTTAATTATGTAGCATTGGAATATGAGATGTATGTTCAATTGTATTAGGATCCATATGAAGATTCTATTGTGATCTAAATCATCCACTGCTACCACAAATAGTCTACTCCATGATAAAAGGGTTATCATACATGGAATTTACCAGGTGAAAAAACTATGGGTTACGACCAGAAAGATCTATCTATATCAACTTTACTCTATCACCCATACCTATAGAAACTATCTCTCACTATTAATTTATTATTTTATAATTATTTTAAGAGGAATGAATTCTAATAGTTCTTCATTCCTGACCCTTGTTTGTTTGGACACTTAATATACGAATTAAAATTCTCATATGTCACTATTGGGGACATGACGTTATGATTAGTGGGGAGAGGTTTCCAAAGGCCATCATTATAACTATAAAAATGTCATATGATGTTATACATAGTATGGATGAGTTGTCTGTGATGTATAAACTAAACTAATTACAATAATAATGAGTGATATAATTCTTAGATGATGGATCCTAGTTATATTTAATAGGTGTGTGGGACTATTTGTAGAGGTGAGTAGGGAAAAGATGTGTAATTTGTTAATAGATCACCCAATATCTAAGGATTTTTTATTTATGTGTATAAAATATCGCAAATGATGTGACACCATCAGTGGTGGAGATGTACATAGACGTTTTCTATAAGGATGTTTCATGACTTCCCCCAAATTATAGGGTTAAATTCATTAATGAACTACACAGAAGTACCAATTAGATATCCTTTATAGATTATCAAATTTATGTATCTAGGATCAATGAGTTAATAGTGTAGTTGAAGGACCTTATAGATAAATTTTTCATTTGACCCACAGTTCCCCCCACGAAACATCGATTTTATTCAACCAGAATGTACATGAATGTGTGTGTATATGTACTTATTAACACTTAAACATTAAGTGACCATCTGAAAAATGTACCATCTAATAAAGATTGTGGACCACTTTAACTCTATGACCAGATAAAACTTTTTCAGGATGAATGATATCAGGTACAATTATCACAATATCCATGTTTTTTTGATGTTATTTAAATGTTGAGATTTTATTTTTTACATACATCATGACATTTTTTAGATTACGTTTAGTGCTAAAGTAACATTGATTGGATTAATGGGAGTTATGAAATATATCTCTCATAATATTCTGTATATTTTTTGGTTTTCTTCATCGATGAAACCCTTTCCTACTCATCATTAGAGGAAAATCATAGTGAGAACATAAAGATTTTCCTCGACATACTTTTGGAGAACCACATATATGAAAATCTCTGGAAGTTTTTGTAATGGATTCAAGAGTCCCATTTCCATGGGCATGTCATCTCAGAATATAGAGTAGCTTCCTAAATATGGAAGATGAATGATGTACCATCGTTTAAGCCGCCCAATCGAGTTTTCATGGTGAAACATTTTCTTGGGTTGATAGGGTATTATCAAAGATTTATTGATGAATTTTCCATGACATCGGGTTTAATAAATTCTAACACACAAAAGTTTGAACAATTTATTTTGATCCAAGTGATGCTAGATATATTTTGACGTTTTAAAGAAATTATTTAAGAGTGATATTATCCTGTGGTTTCAAGACGAAAAAGTCATGTATACATTTTTCAATGATTATTAAAGATATTATATTATTTGTGTGTTGAAGAAGAGGTAGGATGTGTTTCCGTATGATTCAAGTATGTTAAAACCCAATATGTATAATAACTAAATAATTTATATTCTGATAAAAAATGTATTTTATCCCAAAACAATTGTGAAACTAAATTCATTGAGTGATGTTCAGAGTCTATACTATCCATATGAGTCTTAAATATATATTTTCTTATAGAGATTTTATCCTAATGTAGAGCCATATTTTGGGTTTCATGTAATATTATAACTTGTATTTTGACTACGTGCAAGGAAAGGGTAACATGGTGGTCGATACCATAGTAGTAAGTCACATTCTCAATTTCATGTAGATTTTTCCGAGAATCTAGACTTGTTGTAGTTATCTCCATAGGAAGAATAACTTAGGGATTTTCACAAATCAATGCTAGTATCTCCTCTATTTCATTCCCTTTGGGAGATGCTCATCGGGGAGGCATCAATTGAGTTTTTCTATTTGACTAGATATCTTTTGAAAATCTATTATATTGATATTACAATTGTAGAGATAACATAATCATTACTATAGGATAAAGAGTTATTAAAATTTTATTATATAGGAAAGAAGTGAGGGAGTTCTATACTTCCAAGATATCTATACACCCAATAATGACATGGATTTAAAAAGACAGTAAATATCATTTTGGTAGGTTTTTATGAAATGGATTTTTCCCAAAATTCTATTATACTAACTCATATTTAAATCTATTAAGGAATTGAATAAATTCCTTACATTCTTATCATTACCCCATAATTTGTAAGATTGGATGTGGGATGATATATTAATTGTAATCATGATGGTAATATTTTGGTTAGTGAGAGGTAATGTTTTTATCTAGTAGATAATTAACTAATTGACATAGACATCCTAATTCCTTACTACAGTTGTGTAGTGTTTGGAAGATAACATCAGATTATTATATGTAGAGGATATCACCTAGATAAATGTGGTTCCCCTATTTATCATTTTTATCAATATGACCAATTTATATCATATTCATTTAGATTCTTATAGTTTTCATTCAAGACTGAAATACAGATGAGTACATTGTTCCACCCTCATACTGATTGAAAATATTAGTAATCCATAACAATTCATGATCATATGATTAGGGATTATGTGATGGATATTGGAATGATCTAGTAGGATCTATTTCATTTACTGATGTTCACATGTAACAAAAACCAAAAATCAACTATTAGAATGATCCCTTTTATGACAGCATTCAAAAAACCTACATTTCATCCTAATGCTCGGTGATGATTAGGGATTCATAACTGATGGTGAAAGAGCTAGTGTGCCTAAGGATGGATAAGGTGTGACTGTCCGAGGAATAAATAAGGACCTCTCATAGATTTCAAATATCCTTAATGGAATGAAAATGGATGGATTTAGAGTTTGATGAGCGAGTTCATGTGTTGTTAATGGTCTCCCAATAATGTTTTTTAGATGGATTTTTTAGGGATTAAAAGATATCCCCTAGGATCATAAATACATTTATGATCCTACAGAGGTTGGGTGAGGATTCATGCTACCTAAAATTTCTCCAATAGTTGAATTGGATGCTCAAATTTATTCATGTGATTCATTTGATAAAACAAATCCAGGACCAAATGATCATAGTTGATTTGGGTGATCTATAAATCAAATATAGTTCCACCTTCTCAGAGTATCCAGTGCTGAACAAAGACTAGTGATTAGGGATTCATTTTTTTTGAGTTATTCCACTTGTATGCATCATTTGGTACCTATGGAAACTGAACGAATGGTCATAGTAGCTTGAGAACCATATAAAAACATTGTACCTTTTCTATTTAATGTTAGTGAATTATTTATGGTTAAATATTCATGATGGTGGGTAGGATGTTAAAACCCTATTTTTTTGACTATTTGGAATATTTAAAATTATATTTATATAGTCAACCGTTAAGATAAATTTTTTATTTTGGTTCCACCAGGCTTCAACTTTAATAATTATAAAAATATTATATTGTTTTCAGCCATTAAAAATGAATTAATGGGAATAATTTTTTAATATGAACCCCAAATCCAATATATGATAACACAATTTCATCCAAAAAAGGTGTTTTACCCTATTATTTCAATAATATCTATTCACATTTTGGACTCCATGTCCGAGAGATCATTGGTGGAATTGAAAAATTAAATTAAAATTTTTTAATTTAATTTTTTAATTTGTTTTCACCACTAGAAGCCATAATACATGTTATTTGAATCCTCTATAACACTATAAAAAAGGGATAAACATCACAAAAAATAATATATCATTAGTGGGGTGTTGGATAGACTAGATAATCTGACTAAGATGCTATTTTTGGAGGTTCAATAATGATGTCAAAAACCAAAATATTATTCAGTAGTGATTGATTCAAACATGAGCTATGGATTTAATATGTTTTTTATTGATATATTCATCAATGTTTCGATCATGGATTAATTTTTGAGTAATTTATTTCTCAAATTTAGAGAATTATAAATTATATGAATGTATTCATGCAAAAAATTCATAATTTTTCATTTCCCTTCCTCTTTTTCTATAATTGTTTCCATCATTTTTTGTTCATGATTCATAATGATCGCTATTAATTTTGTATAATTATTTTCATTTGATAAATCATCCCATTATTGGAGGATTTAATTATGGCCTTTATCATGGTTAGTGGTTTGAAAATTCATGGTCTAGAATCACACACTATTTAAATCCTATAAATTGAGATATTGATGATGATTTGATAGTATATATTGAGGTTTTTGGGATTAATTAAGAGTAATGGTGAATTTAACGAAAGACACTACGGGGGGGGGGGGTTCAATTAAATCTATATGGGGAATAATGTGTGTTTCATTAAAACTAATTATTTTTTGGTGATTTCATAGACTATTATATACCATTGGAGGCACACCATTGTTAGTTGATAAATTAGATTGAAATTTAGTCTTGTTTAGTTGTATTATTGGTGAATATTCTATAATTACACACAATATATATAATTTTGTTTTATATAAATGGACATTGTCTGTGTTCCAAAGCCACATACCCTGTAACACCCAACCAATAACGACGAAGCGTTCAGTCAGAATTATATGTCACACCGCATATAGAAGAAGTGTTTATGTCATCTAACCATAATCCTACCAGCATGGAATGTGTAGGCAATACATTACCATTTGTTAATTATTCCATTAATAATGTGTACCCTCTAGTTTATATTGTTTATTTTGACCCCCACATAAATAAATTTATTATGGTACATGAAAAATACCTCAGTGATCCAACACATCATGTAATCCATCACACACAACATGTTGGTGGAACCTAAAACAATGTGTTATAACAACATATAAGACTATATTAATTTTATGTTGAAACATATTATGAAATACTAGGGTACATTCCTTGTACTACTGCAACATCTGTTACAATTTTTAACTCTTTTCATGCCACAACAATTTATGTGTGTGAGTTATCCATATTTAGTTTTTACAATGTATAACATGATATAATGATTATCATTTATATACATGGTAGTATTTTAGGGGAATATTTTATCATTAATATATCTCTAGGAAAAACTATATGGTTCAATCCAAGATATAAGAGAATTATTTTGGTTGGTACCTTCTTGAAATTAGTTTCTGTATGAGCACGGGTCCCCCCATCATAGATGGGTCTCTATATCGACCTAAACCTTTATCAATGAAAATTCATCTTGATCTAATTAAATGTATTATTATGTATAATGGTTATATAAAATATTTTCACTTCCCTTGTTTTATGTTATTGTATTTCAAAATAGAGTTAGATGTTTTTTACTGTTTCAAATATAGCCATTAAACTCTGATCACATGATTAGTATAAATATAGGGCTTTAAAAAGTCTAATTTACTTAGAAAATGGATATCATGGCCTAATACATTGGAATTTCTCCATAAGAAGCCCATTTTTTGTTCATGGAATGGAGGTAGCGTCACTGTGATTATCTCTTGACCACGGACAAGATGAGATTCAACATGTTAATCTTAAACTAAATCCCCTACGAATGTTGTTGATGTTAATAGAGATTACCAGCCGAGAGATTCTATCAGAGAAACCCTAAGTGTGTCACCATAACAAACCTTACCCTTAGGACTTATGCAGTTTTTATAAGGGTTTATTTTTCAAGACCCTAGAACTATTATTATGTGCATTAATTTTTTATAATGAATATACATAATTTTATTATTGCTACTTTGTAAATCATTTTTAAAATAACAAATAGTATTTGTAGTTAATATTTAAATTCAATTAAGATATATATTTTTTAAAATTAAAGGATTATTGAATTATATAATATATTAATAAAATATTATTACTAAATTATGTTTTATTAAATATAAATTATGGTATAATTTTTACGAATACAATTGTAATGTTTATTATGGTTTGAAAGCTATTTGTTGTCAAAACCCGTGAATTTTTGTTAAATGATAGTTTTTTATATTAAAAGTAAAAAATCAAATTTTTATAACATTATTTAGATAAAATGAATATTATTTTTTGATTAATGTGGTTTATATTATTTAACAGTGATTTTTTCATAATTTTCTGAGACATTTGAATTTTTAGTTAAAAATTAAATATTGTTTAAACATATAATTTGATTTATGACATCATAATGACCCAATAGTGATGTAATAAAACAATATAGAAGGGTTATTAAGCAAATATATGTCTTAAAATTAAAATAATTTAATTTTATATTATTTTTATATATTTTACAAAGCCTCAGGGGTCCCTCCAACACTTATAAACATATTAACAATTTGAAATGATTTCTTTGATAGTGTGACTCACCTATATATAAGAAAGACTAATATTATAGTATGGTATACCATTGGTATTATAAAATAATGTTTTCCACTCCACTTTGGTAAAAAACATTGGCAAAAACCATGATATGGTTTGGGTTTTAATTAGTTTAATGTGTAGTGTCCAAAACATAAATAACAAATAATTCCCACTTATTTCTTATATAAACCAACTAAATCTGCCATTCATCTTCACTCAAAACCTCTGGAACACGAGAAAACACTACCTGTATCTCTCTAAAAGCTTCTCAATGTGCCTAATCCTCCAAAATAGCTACTCTAAAGCCTCTCCTAAGCCTTTGGAATCACATTCCATGTAAGGGATCCTCACTTTCATTCCTCCCTTTTTTATGTCCAGGTTTATGTATTTTGTTATGCCCTTTTATATTGATTTATAAAATGTTGGGGTATGATTTATAACCTCCCCTAAACATCCCTAATTAGTTTTTAATGATTATATATCCCTTTCTCTCTCATTAATGCCTCCCTTGTACAACTGTTACCATGCTAAAATTCTGTAAGGGATTTCATTTTCCTCATTTTCATTTAAGAAATTATTTTATATTATGCATCTAAATTCCCTCACATATGTTGGGATATTATATTACATAACCCCCTTACTATCAATTTAATGTAGAAATGATGAGATACCTCTTTCCCTCTCATTATCCCATTTTATGATTTCCATTTGACATCGTTATGCTACAGAAGTTACACCAAAATTTCCATTCCAAAATAATCGTATAAGCGAATACCATACCCATTTTTATATCATGGGTATTAAATTTATGCACATGTAATTTTTGATTGAGTACTTAAATTTATGTATTCAACATATCTTACTCATGTAATAAATTATGATGTTAAATGAATCCATGTTGTAGGATCTATGTGGCACACATATTCATGAAATGAAATGTTTAAGAAGGGTGCTCCCCAATAGCATTCCAATGCATTGGGTGAAGAATAGTACCATGATATTCCAAGTGAAATGAGGTTTTACTCATGATAAATAAAGTTAAATAAGTGTTACTCATGCCAATTAATGTTCAATGAGGGTATACTAATGCTCCATGTGCAATGATCCTTGGCTCATGCTAATATCATGTTAAATTTAGTTTCCACATCTCTATGTTATGATAATCATGGAATAACATGCCTTTAGGTTCATGTTTCTCTTTGATCCATTGATATGCATAATGTATAACATTTATGATATTCCTCATGTTATTCCTTATTTTTCTCTCTTACTGGGCTCTATAGCTCGCCTTTTTCTTATGCATGTCCTTAGGTTATCCAATGAAATTCTTTTTACGAATGAATGTTGTGGTCATGTAAAAGAAATTTTCAATAAATATGTTGTACATTATGTTTTAAGAATTCATCTAATGTTCATAATTTCTCAATTCACTAGACCTATCAATCCTCATAACTCTCTTAAGTTCATGTTTATGTAATAAATCATGTATAAGTGTGTTATAAAAAGAATAGCTGTTATAGTTGGTATTAGAGGATAAGTTTAGTTATTTTTGAAATTAGGATTATAAAACCCGACTTAATGACTTAGGGATAAGAATAATAATAATAATAACATCCTTATTTTGTGAGTATAGATTATGTGGTTTATTACGAAAATAAATCCGTATCTAGATACAAACAAGTACAGGTGGCTCTGACACATATGTATCTATGGATAAAAACTGAAAACACCACATTGAGCTATACTCGAACGAGAACGGGTTCATGAATGTGAGAATTTCTGCACCCATGGTTATGAAACTCATAGGGGATATTCTTTGGTAAATTCATAAGCATAGTTTGAAAAATTAATTAGGGTATAAAAAATTCCCATAAAAATATATGTTGGAAATAGATCATGGATAACACATATTGAAGCCCATAAATCATATGTTAATCAGATAGATGTAATTTATAAGTTATAAATTTTTTTTTCACTAGATTCCCCGTTTGGTCTTACCCCTGTCTTTTCTTTTATTCCAGCCAATGGCTAGTAATTGGGGGAATTAAGCTAACAACCAATTAAAATATCAATGTGATGACATTTCAAATGAGATTCACTATCCAATGGGAGCAGGAATTGAAAACATTGTGATGATACTCTCCCAGTTAACTCATGTTTTGAAAACAAACATGGGTCCAGAGGAACTTTCCACACCCCCACCAAAGAATGAACAAGCCCTAATCGAAAGCTTTATCAGACCAAGGCCCCCTACATTTAATGGATCATCTGATCACTCAATCACATAATAGTGGATCAACTCCATTGAATAGATACTCTCTAACTGTCAATGTTTCAAACAAGAGATGTTTCTTATGGATGCTTATCGTATAGTGGGTGAAGCTAATCAATGGTGAAGATTAAAGAAAAATATGAATCCTAGATAAGTGATCGAGGCATTGTAATTTGAGGATTCCAGGAAAATGTTTTTCGAAAAATATTTTTAGTGAATCCCAAAACATAATATGGAAAGAGGTTTTTTTACCCTATTGAAAAAAGACACCATATCTATCCAAGAGTATGAGGAAAAATTCACAAGGCTTGCCCGATATTCTTCTTTCTTTATCATTACCCCCGAATGCAAGGTAAACCGCTTCTTTGGTGGGCTAAAACCTAGCCTATGGAAAGCCGTTGCGATCCGTGAGTACGATAGCTATATGGATATTGTCTGATTTTCACTCAAAGTCTAAATGGATATTGGTGAATCTTGGGGGTATCCCGGGTATAATAAGCAGAAAGTAGAATTTAATCATGGTACTCTAATAGATAATTCCAACGGTGCTCAAAAATTCCAGCACCCCACTTTCCCATGGTACAGAAAGAAGCACCTTAAAATTTCTTGAAAGGGATGAGGAAATTATTTACGTGTAGAAGTGAGGGGAACATATCCATTAACTACCCACAAGAAAAACCTATGACCCCTATAGAGGATTAGAACCCTCCTTTTGACCAACAATGCATTGTTAATTTCTTAAACAATAATGAAACACATCACTTTTCAAACGAGTTCTCTATGAAAAGTGTTCATAGAACAACAAACAACCCCCAAGGCAGTAAGGGTGAGATTTTTCCCTCACTACCATAGCAGAGAACCCCTAAAATGAATCGATCATATGTACTATAGTTATTCATTCAGAACTAAGAACATTATTTTTTATTTTGGTTCTATGCAATATTTTATATTCTAAAAAAATTAGTATAAGAATCCCAACCCCACTAGAAATCATGGATCTTAAGGTGTCAGTGAGAAAGTGAAATTGCGAAATCATGCCATCCTAAGAATATAACGCCTCCCCTATCATAATTTGTGGATTGAACATCTCAGAAAACCTCATCATACAATGTATAGTGGAATTTGATGCAATTATTGTCATGTACTAGATTTCCTTATATAGAGCTATCATAAATTGACATGAGAGGGAAATAACTCTCCATATTGAGAATCGATCAAAAATTTTGTACAAGTGCATGTTTGAGGAAGAATATTCTTTAGCACCTTCATCTCAATCATGGATAGTACTTCCCCATGAGCATGCGTATCTTCCTCAGATGATTGAGTATAATAAGTGACCATCCAATAAGATATCCCTATTGTGATGGAATTCACTAAAGTGTTTCCCAAGGAATTTCCCAGTCTTCCTCCAAGAAGAGATGTTTAATTCTCGATCGATCTTATACATGAGGCTTTTCCAATATCCATGATTCTGTATAGAATGGTTATTGTAGATCATAAAGAGGTGATGAAACAACTAATGGAGAATCTAGAAAAAGGATTTATATTCCCATGTGATTGACCATGGGGTGAACTAGTCCCCTTCATCAAGAAGAAGGATGGGTCAATGTGCCTTTGAACTGATTATCGTGTGCATAAAAAATAACAATAAATAACTTGTATCCTTTTCCATGAGTTGATGAATTGTTTGATCAACAATGTGGTGAACAATAATTTTCCAAGGCGGATCTATGGTAAAGATATTACTAATTACGGGTTAAGAGGGTGGATATATGCAAGAATGATTTTCATAAAGGGTACATGAACTATGAATTCATATTAATTCCTTTAGGACTCACTAATTCTCTCAAAAATATCTTGGACTTGATGAATAGAGTATTGCGATATTACCTCGTAAAATTTTTGGTAGTCTTTATAGACGATATTCTGATATAGTCTTAAACCAAGGACGATTTCTAGGAGAATCTAAGAACTATAATAGAGTACTTCTGAATGGAGAAGTACAATGAAAATCACAACGATTGTGTCTTCTAGTTATAGGAAGTATCATTCGTCATATCATCATGAGTAATTGGGTATTGATGGATACCTACAAGATAAATGAAAATGAGGGATAGCCAGGGCCAAAATCTATGGCGGATATCCATAGCTTCCTTGGGTTAATAGGATATTATTGCAGATTTGTGAGAAATTTCTCAAGATTATAAAATATTCTTCCTAAGATAACTCAGAAGGGAGTCAATTTTTTTTTGAATAATAAATGTGAAGGTTTCTTCAAGGATTTGAAAAAGAGGTTTATCACTATTCCCATGCTCACACTACACACAAGTGGATAACTTTTTGAAGTATTTAATGATGATTCAAAGAAAGGAATGGGATGCGTGTTTATAAAAAATGACAAGTTCATTCCCTATGATTCCAGGAAATTAAATGTTCATGAGAAAAACTATCCAACAAGAAGATCTGGTGTTGGATGTAGTTATCATCATTTTAAATTTATTGCGACATTACCAATTTTGGGAGAAGTGTGAAATATATATATATATAATCCTCAAATATTTATTTACACAGAAAGAGTTGAATATGATCCGACAAAGATGGTAAGAGCTAATCATATAATATGACTACTCAATTCACTACCATCCATGGAAACAGATCAAGGTGGAAGATTCTCTTAGAAGAAAGGAACCCATATTTATTTCGTTGTTGTTTTCTCAATTCACTGCCATCCATGGAATGAGATCAAGGTGGATGATGCTCTAAGTAGAAAGGATCCCATAATGATTTCATTGTTGAGAATTGAAAAGGATCAAATATTCTTATATTTTATGAAATATATATGGGAATCGTAGGTAGGGAACATCATCAATCCTTTCACAAATGATTGATCTAACATTTAATTTGGAATGGTTAAAGAATGCTCAAAATGATGATGTACGCATTCATAATAAAGTAGATACTATTAAAAAAAGGAAATGATCATAGTTCATTGTTGATGAATATGGAATTTTGAGATTTGAGTCAAGACTATGTGATCCATCAAATCCATAGTTAATGAATGAACTTTTGTATGATATACATAGTTTAAATATCTCTATTAACCTAGGAAACACAAAATCAAGATCCCCTAGAGCATTATTGGTGGGAAATCATAAAGAAGGATATCACTAATTATACATCAATGTTCCTCATATGACATCACGTGAAAGCAATGAGGATGAAGTCTAAGGGTATGTTGTTAACATTAACCCTACACAAATGGAAATTAATGAATATCACCATGGACTTTGTCCCCAGATATCTAAAGACATCTAAAAAAACCATTCTATCTGGGCTGTTATTGATCATCTCACAAATATTCCACACTTCATTTCAATTCGTCGGTATTTTTCAATAGATCAACTAGATGGGATATACATCGGGGAAGTGGTAAGGCTGCATGGAGTACCATTATAGATTGCATCTGATTGGGATCTAAGATTCACTTTTCTGTTCTAGAAGAGTTTCTAACATTCTTTGAATACAGAGCTGAACTTTAATACGATTTATCTTACTCAAAATGATGGAAAATCTGAGATGACCATCCAGAAACTTGGGAACAAGATGAAAGAATTCTCAATGGACATTATAGAAGGATGTGATCAACATATTACTCTGGTTGAGTTCTCTTACAATAACAATTTTTACCCAAGCATCAAAATGGATCATTATGATGAACATTATTAGAAGAAGTTCATAACACTATCATGTTGGGTTGAATCTGGGGAGTTAAGTGTCTTTGGTCTATAAATCACCGAAGAAATGTTGGGGAAGGTTAATACCACTTAGACACATATTAAAGCTTCTCAGAGTCAACAAAACAGCTATGAAGATAATCGTTGATGAGACCTAGAGTTTGATGATGGAGACATGGTATTCCTACACATATCACCATGGAAGAGAGTTATATGATTTGGGAATAAGAGAATGCTTAGTCCAGGTTACATCGATGCTTTTGTGATCCTTGATCTCATTGGAGGAGTGGCATATCGACTAGTACTCCCACCGAACATTTATTAAGTGTAATATGTATTCCATGTATCACTCTAGAGGAAGTACATACCTAGCCCATCACATTTACTCAATCCATAGGTAGTAACAGTGGAGAATGAACACTTCTATAAAGAGAATCCAGTGAGGATCTTAAAATATTGGAAAAAATTATGAGAACACAATTCCCAAAAGGGGGGAAGGATGCAACATCCCAGGTAAATAATGAATATGAAATTATAATATTTATTAATATTTTTAAATTAATTATATATTTTTCTTTAATGGAGATGCTATATTCGATGGCTTACCTGATACACAACAATGAGTTTCTATGAAATCTTACGTTGCACACAACGTTGAGTTGTACTAAAAATTAATAATATAATATAATTTTAAATGGTAGTTAATGACTAGAAATTATATTTTTATGAATAGAAAAAAAAAATACAGTAGGAATATACATGTTTGTTAAATGTTTTACATATATCAACTAAATTTTAGAGGCTTAAAATAAGGATGAATCTGATTATAATCATAAATATTCTAATATTCAATAAAAGGTTGATTTTCCACCTTTGAATGGAGAAACCTATTTAAATAATTTTTTTGACACTTTATATGTTATATATTACGAAATAAAATTATTCATTAGAATTAGGACATCCATATTCACCTTGGGTAAAATTTTGGTATTTTTCTCATAAAATTCATTTTTTGATGAATAGTGAAAAAACTGTATTTGAATACAAAACATCATTTTAATATAATTTATTCATATAGTTAGATTATATTATTAGTTGTTTTTAAAGTGTAATTAGATTAATTTTTAACCATTTATTCTAATGTTGGTCCTTGTATGTAATTGTGCTTTGAACTTTGACATAAATAAGTGTCAATCTTTTGATTGTTATTATTTTTTAAAATAACACTTTTTGTTTTTAAAGTGGAAATTAATTATATATTAATTTCTGCCACTTCGATGTATTTAATTTGTAAAAATTGATTCCATATTTAGAATAATTATGTCCAAATTTTATAAATATGTTTTTTTTATTTTTATACAATACAAATATTTATTTCAATGCAAATTTTATTTACCAAGGGTAATGGGTAAATCTGGTAAAGAAGTGTAACTAAATATTATTATAATATTATAAAATTACCCTAACACATGCCCTAATTTTATTTTTTAATAAATTTTCAACCATGGGAATCCTTGAGTATATTTTGGAACCCCATGGAGCCACATAAGAAAGACACGGACACTTTCAATTAATTTAACGTAACGACAAAAATTACATAAACATATATATTTTGTAAATTAATTTTTATGTAGAGTTATATAATTTATATTTTGGAATATAAATATTATTTTGAAATATAAATATATTTCCTACATCATGGAATTTTTTTATAATTTTTATACATCAAATTAATTAAATTATTTATGACATGATAATGATGCAGTGTTTACCTCATTAATAATTAATTTAAATAAATATGATTATAAAGATTAAAATAATATCCAATCACAGTCCAATTATTATTGGATGATTTTATTTCAACCATGAGTCATGTTATATTATATATGTATTAGTCTTGGACCTCTAGAAACCGAAAATCATTATATACTAAAATAATATGTTTAAACATTCCTAAAGAGCCCCTCTTCTCCCTTATAAAAGTCCTCAAATCAAACCCATTCCTCACACCTATAAATACCTTTGGATCATCTAACCCCTTCCAAAATATTCTCTCAAGATCCATTAATTACTCCTAGAAGCATTAAATTAGGCATAAGGAACTTCATGTAAGCCTTTTGGTTCAATCCAAAAAAAGATACGCAATTTAAAGGTAACATCTTCTTTTAAGTCCTTTAGTTTTATTTTACATACCCAACCCCCTAAACTCATTTTATTCCATTATTTTATTAAAAAATAGTATCCTAAATATACTTTGTCGTTTTTATGAGAATTATTCGAACTATACATACACACACCTCCATCAAATGGGTAAAGAACATACAATATTGTGGATGACAGACTAACGGATCACGAAATGATGATTGTTCGATTATCTCATAACTCCTATTATGGTGGAAATTATGATGGATATGTATTTATATATGATATATATTATGTTTATGTTTTCTTTATTCTTCCTTATTTTTAAGTTATAGCATATATTTATGGTTTCCATTATGATCAAACACGCTAATTTCATTTGAGGAAGTGCAGACTACCGCCACCTCAAAGTGATATGACTCATTCATGCCATTTATGGGACATATAAAATATGGAGTTAATGAAATTAATAATTATATTATACTTTAAATATAATATATCTATGTATCATTATGTTTTCATTCAATTAAAATATTAAATATAAATTAAAGTAGAATTCATGCGTACACACGACATACCATCTCCATGAAAGGTGCATTTCATTTCTTATCTCCAAATTTTATGTACTATTATAAATAAATATATATACTAGATATATATATATATGATATAAATGATATCTAAATAATGAATATCAATATTGAGATAATGTAATCTAGACCACATGGACAACTTGTAATTATAAGGTGTTCATTTTTTTACTCAAGTACCAAATATCGACAAAATGACCATTATTAACTTAAATGATTCTATAATGTTTATAACATGGTAATGAATGATATAAGTGGAATAATAAACATGAAAAAGTTTCTTAATAAAGTATAAATTATCTTTATATTATTATCCAAGAAGGACAAGGAACAGAATAGTAAAGTCAGACTCGAGTTAAGGAGTTTCTTATCTAACTTTTAATTCTGCGAGATTTCCATTATTCAAAAATAATTTATTGAATGTGGTGTATTGGGTACTAAAATTTGATATATATTATCTTGATTATCTTTATATTCATGTTATTTTTTCAATAATTTGTTGGTTATTAAATTTTGGTCATAGGACTCGATTGATTACAACGTGGTAAGGGATCTTCATCTCACTTTTTATTCCCATGAGATTCATGCTATATTTGCCAATATTTCCAATTATGTAGTGTATTTACTTATCATGATTTTATTAATTGTGTATTATAACTCAATTTATGGGTATTTACATATTCAATTTATGATCCTTCTTTGATGGGTTTTATGTTTTGTAAGTTTCCAAATCGTTAAGGGAACCTTTTAACCCAATTTCCATTCCTTGGGTTAGTCTTATAATTCAAAATTATGTCATGATATGACTATGTGTGGAATCACTATTTATTTATTTATGTTGTTATTTCCAATCTTCTTTCTGTAGATATAATTATTATACACATAATCAATCCATTGATAAATTCTCAAGTCATCGATATGAACTTGATAAGAGTAATTTTAACTCAATTTCCATTCATTGAGTGAAACATCCATGTAATTGGTTTTTCTTAAAAACAACATGTTTGAATGTACAATGATTTATTTAAAGATATTATAGAATCATATTTAGTGTATTTATATTTTTCACACATTATTATGTAATTTATTTATTATTAATCTATGGATACCATTTTTATAAGGGATTTCATCTCAAATAACATTCCATTTAGACTTCCTTGTTATTATGCATGAATTCACTATTATATGGTTTATATAATGTCCTTTGGAATAATATATCATGAATCATATTATTCCGATGATATTATAATGTTCTGGTTGAATTTTATTCCTTAATTATTTGTATTCAATCGTCTCTCATTTTGTTAAAAACTCATTAGAAAAAATAACATTATAAATGTTTTTAAGATTTATTATTTTACATATTTTTCATTAATGTCCATGTTTTAAAAATGGTTTATGTGATTTCATTATAAAGACATCAATGTTTTCAAATGATAATTCATTTAAAATCTTCAATGTGTTATGTGACACTTTGATTAAAAAATTTCTTTATCAAATGATTTAAATGGTTTTGAAAATGGTTTGATAAAGGATTTTTTATTTCAATATCAAGATTAGATATATTATGATTGGAATGTGTAAATGTTATCTTTCCTTTATGCTTGTTTTATATGTTATGATTATTTTATGGTTATTGGTAATTTTTTACGTATATGGGTGGTTTCATGATAAACCTAGGGAGGGCGAGCCGAAGATGGCTGTCCAATGCATTGGGAAACTTGAAGGAGGTAAATGTTAATGTTTTTGCTAAGATATTTATGGAATATTTTGTGATAGGTATTCCAAATGTGACTCCCTATGTAGATGTGATAGCTACAACCTATCTATGTTATGAATTCCATAAGTTACCTTTATGATTTATGATTCTTATATATTATTTATAATTCATACGATTTCACGAGGTATGTTATGATCGAAAAGTATAGATTCATTTATTTGTATTTATTTATGGGATAATGTTTCATTTTATTATTTTCTTACCCTTACTGAGATTTCTATGCTCATCCCAATTTTTTGAAATTTCTTCCATATGACTTAAAGATGAATATGGTCAAGGATGGGATCAAGGAAACATCATGATATCTAAAAACATGGAACCATACATGTTTCTTTGGAATAGTTTTAATTTTATGGAAAAATGGATATTGAGTAGTAGAGTATACGTGTAATTTTCAAGATTATATTTAAATGTTATGACCTAATTCTCTAAAACCCTAAACCTGAAAAGATCCACAATGTGAATTATTCATTCAAATCAAGATTATGTATTGTTTAAGGCCATGTCCTTATATAAAAATAATTAATTTAATCTAAATTAAACCACCCCTTGAATTTCAATTATCCGATATAAACATAGGAGTATTTTTTATCAACTGAATTAAAAAAGAATTAATGGATCAATTAAATTTAATAAATTACAATAAAAATTATAATATTTTAAAATAATAAAAATTTGAAAAAAATAAGAATAACATAAAAATTATTTTACTATGATTTGATTTAATATAATTTTCAATTAATTTGAAATAACCTATTAGTAAAAATTAATAATCAATAATGATAAAATATATAAAATTTATTTTTTTTGAAAAAATTAATATGAAACACACATAGAGACATATATATATATTATAAAAGTGGTATAATATTGATAAAATACAACACAAAAATAAATTTTTTTAATAAGTCACAACAAAAAACAATGTAGATAATCAATAAGAATTATATATATTTATTATAATATATACTAAAAAATATAAATATAAAATGATATGTTCTAAATATGAATTGAAAAAACATAGGTAAAATATTTATATGTAACACATCAATAATATGTTTTATAATAGAGAATTAATATAATACAAAAAATATTCTAAATTAGAATGTCAATGAAATTTTATTAGAAAAATAAATAATTATAGATGTTGAAAGAGTGAAAAAATGTCAACAGAATTATTAAAATTTAAAATTTAAAGGATCTAATCACAAAATGGTAGTAGGGGAAAAATAACAATGTATCAAATTTAACAATTATAATTATTCATGGGATAATACTTATTATCATCTTCATAAATTCAATCATTATCAGCTACAATAATAGAGCTGAGATCATTCAACTACTTGATTATCCTTATATTCCTTCCATCACAAGTAGGTGCCTTCATTTTATACTTTAATGATAAAATTAAAACCCAATAATCCTAATATAAATTTAAATAATAGTATTCTAGTCAAAAAATTAATCAACTGATTACCTATTATTCTTATTGGGAGTCTACTTTCACTATTTCTTTATTCATTGTGTCTGCTGAGACAATGAGATGAATTTTTTTGTACAAATATTACATATAGTCTATCAATATTTAAATTTTACAATTATCAAAAAATTATTATTGTTACTTCTAAAACTCATCTTCCATCAAAATTATTAAAGTGGTTAATAAAGAAAACAATTGTGTATAGTAACCTATATATATTATGAGAACTATAAGATGGTATTTTTCTTAATCCTCATGTAATCCATGACATTCCCACCATAAATGTATTTTTTATGAACTTCAACATCATATATATTAGGATCCATAAAACCAGATAACCTTTTTTCACTATGAGGAATTACCCGACCCCCATATTTCTATCTAGTAAGACAACCTGAAACTAGATCTGAGTTTCCATATATTAAAGAAAAACACCATGATGATCATATATGGGACTTATAATTTATTAATGTTTAATGAAAAAAGTTATCACTTGTTTCCACTAATCATCCCTAATATTAATCATTAATATTTGTAATTTGCAACATATTAAATGATCAAAAAACCCATTATAACAAATTTATTATAATGATTGAATGTAAATAAAGAGAAAATGAACCAAATTTGAAAATTAATATTATTAAAATTAAATAAAAGAATAAAAGGTGATATAAAATTAAATATTAAAT
This sequence comes from Viscum album, assembly GCA_963277665.1. NCBI lineage: Eukaryota > Viridiplantae > Streptophyta > Magnoliopsida > Santalales > Viscaceae > Viscum > Viscum album. The sequence continues at coordinate 500,543,956 of OY728132.1, forward strand.
ATAATGAAATTGGTTAAAATGCTATAGAATAATTTTCTACCATACTTTTAGCTTGTTTCCGGACATTTCATGTGAATTATTCAGCAGAAATAACTATGTAATTTATAGTACTAGATGAGAATATTTTTGATATATTATCATTACAGATCTAATATAATTTTTATGAAAATAATGCATTTATTTTATGTATTTGTGTTATTGGATAAATAATATTAATGAAAATTTAATACAACTAAAATTATTCTATCAAGGAAAACCTATAGTTGAACTCAAATAATTTAAAAGGGTATTTCATTTTTCCTTATTTTGATAATATATTGGATTAAAATGACACCATAAAGTAATAATTCAGAATATTAGATTTAATATTATCTTTTAATAATTTGGATGGGTCTTTTCATTATTCTCTTTTGTTCTATGAAAATATTGGGAGAACATTACTATCATTAGGTATGTAAAAATGGAATCATAAATAAAAATGATGTGGGTAATATTTAAACCCGCTCATTTCTTTAAATTTATCATGACATAAAATAAATTATTCAATATTGATTTGGTTTTTAGTAAACAACTAATATAAAAATTTCATATTAATAGTATGATTGAAAAATTCACATTGTAAACAAAAACTGTTGGATTAATAAATTTTCATAGGTGAATAAAATACCCTAGATATCCTTACTAAAACAAGGGTAGGATTATTTCTTATGACATAGAAGAAATAAAATCTCAAACTAGATCACTCTAAAATGACATAATCTAGGAGAATCATTCCATTAAGAGAACATCATCACAAGAAATATATTACAAACAATCACTGGGGGTAATAAAATATTATGAGGATACTATTCCCTATAGATTCAATAATAATACATAATAAATGCAATATTATAAATTTCATCATTATAGATAAACTATGAAAAACCATCATTAATTAAATCATTAACTAAAAATTCCAAGGCATAACATATTAATATATGGAAGTTTACATTCCATACAATTTCATGAATATAGTTATGATTTCCCTGGGGTGAATCGTATTCATCAAGATCCAAGATAATCTAAAGAATGAAAAAACTACGAAATGAAAACAAATCTGGTCATGATTATACACCCAAACCCACCCACAATGATTTATTTTATCCAACCAATTAAATAGTATATTATAGGGAAAATTTACTTATCAATCCCTACAAATATGAAGTCTTCTAGGGTACACAAGATAGATCTAATAAGGTGTTTGTAAATATCAATAGTCTACCAATGATGGTTCCTCAAAAAACATATTGTCAATATATTTTTCATGTTGATGTTCTTTAATTATTCAATTCATAATAAATAAGTAAACCACTATTGATATTCATGATATATGGTTACACATAGGGTCAAAATCCCACCCCAATACCCTCATTAGTGTGTTATTTAATTTATGATAAAAATCCATCCCCATAACCATTACCATAATATTATCACTTACATAATCTATATCCCACCCCAGAACCAATCCCATATTTTTATCACATGGGGTACTGATGTACCACCGAAGAACCTTTACATGAATATCACTAACTAGGTTGTCCAAAAACAACACTTGAACTATTTCCAAAAAATCATAACCCAAATGACCCATCCATGTATGAACTCATTAATATAATATCATCACCAAATAGATCCACAACCCACCCAAAACCTCTTACCTATAATAGGTTAATCTTATAAAAATCATAAATTTTTTATATTTTATCAAAAATATCAGTCAAAGGTTATTTTAAGACACCACTCATGTTATATCCAACATTCCCCATTTAATTAGTCCAAATTCATACAACTCATAGGGTAAAAAATTTCAGGTTTAACTCATTATTATGGAAAAATAATAATTGAATAATGTGAACATAAATATAGAGGGATTTATTAACCATTAATTTTAATATTTTTTGAGTGTATATTAAGAGGAAATTACCACACATCTGACACGGATAAAAAACATGGTTAGATGATAAGGATATATTATAGAAAATGTACCTTATTATGATAATATATACTAATTGAATAAATTTTTGATTTAGTCTCAAATGAAATGAAATAATAAATCTTATAAATCCCTTATAATAGACATTTAATTCTATAACATGAATAATCTTCTTAAAAATGCGATGAAACCTGGAATAATAATTTATGGAAATCTATCCTTAGATAATAATATATCCGATAATGAATGTAATGTAAAATGGAAAAAATTGAGTAAGATCATAATCTTATATGATGAAGGAAATTATGGAACAATAAATGATTTCTTTGAAGTGTTCTAGTCAAGAAATCCATATACCCCTTTTTACAATCAATTATAAAATTTTATTTTTTTAAATATAAAATAGCCATCAATCATAATACTTTTTTGAAAAAAATATGTGCCCTTTTGTATAAACCACAATTACTCTTATATATGATCTCTCAAAATTTAATTAAATATGGAACCTCACGTATCACCTAGGCTTACTTCATGAATCACATGGAATCCTCAACATTTTTCCAAATTTTACTAGTCTATTTACCTTACTGAAGCTCTATAAAAATTAGTTATATGATTACCACTAAATAAATCAATGAGTTTGATAGCTTGTTCTACAAAAAAACAAACAAAATGGAAATAATTATATATTTATAATATCCAAACCATGATGTTTTGTAAGACATATTGTATTAGAGTAACCTCTAAAGGATATATTTTTCAAATGAATGTGAATGTATATTTAATATAAAAAAATTAAATTAGTATAGCTAACTGAAAAATACAAAAAAAATATGTGATTAGAAATATATGATTAGCTATTTACTTTCTATTAAAAATTCATTTTTATTTCAATAATTTTTTAATTAATTAAAATAAAATTATGTTTTTAAGAATAATATGTTTATAATATTTTAATTACTATATAATAAGAAATATGAATGATAATTGTAAATATACTAAAAATACACAGTCCTATAAAAATGATTTTCATTATATGGGATCATTTTATCTGAATGGTAAATTTATAAAATTAATTAATTTTATTTCACAAAATTAATACTCTTTTAAGATTCATCAATGAAATATTTTATTAATATATTTATTTATTTATTTTTCTAAAAGGAATTATTTTATGTTAATAGTGTGAAATATCACTTATAAAAATAACATGACTTTTATGAAATTATTATAAAAAAATAAAGAATTATAAATTTATGAAACATATCTATAAGGTAGTATATATAATTTACAAGAATATTTTAAATTTTAAAACATTGGTTTTAGTATAAAACTACATATTTGAAATTTTTGTGAAGAATGTATCTGTTTTATATTTTTTAATACATTATACATTTAGTATTTAAATATTTTTTACCACATTAGAAATTGAATCAAATAAAATGGTTTAAAAAATTTTGATTTATTATTTCTAAAATAGGTAATAACTTCCAGCATAATGTAATTCATAAATATTAATTTACCATAGAACAAAATTTGTCACCATGATAAAATTTTAAATGTAAAATTGATGATTTTAGGTCTAAAGATCATGAAAAAAAATAAAAGGATGTTTCAAATTTATTTATTGATATATTATCAAACGTATATCACCCTATTCTCAATTGGATTCTATTTTTTAGATCCAATTTTCTTGTTTTAGCTATATTAAATTCATATTAAGCCAGAATAGTTATAAAATTTCAATATCATAACATTTAAAAGGGGACTCTTGCCACCATTGTATGTAACTACTAATAATTCTATTTTTTATTGAACTATTATCTTTATCTTCTAGTAAAAAGTGATTTTCTTATGGAATCCCTTTCCATTGAATCGTCCCAAGAAATATATAAGTGCTCCAAGTTAGTAACCAGTTTTACATCACTTAATACCCTTTTAATTCAAATATATGATGATAATTTTTAAATAACTATGAAATAAAATTAGAAATATTTATAAATTAAATTTTCTAATCCACTCGTAATAATCATCAATCAACATTTCCTTTAAAAACAATACGAAATGAAATTTGTGTGTGTGTTTGTCAATAACTACCAACCCAAAATAATATATTTTTTATAAAATATTGAAAAGGATGGTAATAATTCTTATCCTAAAAAATTATAATGATATTTATAACATATTTTTGAATCTAAAATGATAAAAAAATTATACATTTCTCCCATTCTATAGAAATTATCATCATCAACCATTGTCATTTTTGGACTATTGTAACCATGAAAATATAATTTATATATTTTCTTTCATCAATGCACTACATGGAATGTAATATGAATGGATTTAATTTTAAAATATGGATTTTATTATATAATAATGGTTTTTATTATGTATTTAAAAACATATTATCGACATTATCAATACACTATCATCTTTAATTTAATTCTTTAAAATGAGAGTAATAAGAGGAAAACAACATATTCATTCAATGTAATGGGTTAATATAAATTATACTTTCGTTAAAATTAATTTATGTTATGTTATTTCAAACTAATAATTTTTATATAACATCATTATTCATCTATATTAATTATATTGTAATTTACTACATCAAAATCAACCCTTAAACCGGGTTGGCTCGTGTTTGGGTCTCTTTGACCCCATACTTGATAAATATTGAATATTTATATCATGGATGAAAATGGAAAATTATATACTAGTATAATATAATAAATATTTTAAATTTTACTCTTTTGGGTATGTAAGGTTTATATTTATAAATACCAATTTAATTAGAAATCGCCATTTATTCATTGAGAATCACTAAAACATTCTTGTCATTGATTTCAACCTCATGGATCGTAAAAAAAACTACCACAAAATGATATTATATCACTATAAAAAATGTTTTAACATATCTTCCAATACCTCATATTTTCTAATAATTATTTTTTTAGGAAAATAATCTATATCAAGTACCTTAAATGAGACTAGTTCAAAGTGATAAAGGTTACAAAAACACGATTTTAAAAACATTTAAAAAATTCATTATATATATCCTTATATATCGAATGATTTTAAATAAATATTATAATTTTTTTATTTGAATATGGTTCATAGACATGTATTTAATTAATATTATTTAATTATAGATGAAATTAGTTTAATGTGAACAATAAATCAGGGATAAGGCAAGGGTTTTCATATCTAAATCAACTTTATGAGACATTTTCAGTATTATGCTCCTATTATAAATTTTGGGGAAGATATAAAACATATTTGAGATATCATAATATGAAATATATTTTAATATTAGTATTATGAGTTAAATTACAATCTCTCTAATTCAAGTGTTTTTTATTTGTATATTACTCATGCCATAAGTGTTATTTATCTCAAATGAAAATTCCTTGTGACATGTTTATGAAATGCAACATGTTTTCCTTTGAATGATGTATTCAAAACTCATGGATAGGTCTTTATAATATATTTTTCTATTCCTGGGAAATACTATAAAAAATCATTTCCTATTCATTAAATGGATTTTCACATGATTTTTAGTCGAGTTATAAGGCTTTTTGTTATCTCAATTTTCATTGATTATGTTAATATTCTTTATAATTATTTAACATAAGTTTGGAAGAATATACCATTTTATTATATTGTGTGGTATTTTATTCTTTCACATTACTAACACATAATCCCCCATATTTTTATATATTCATTATTTTAGGGTATATGTTTCTCAAAAGGGTAATAGATAAATCATTTATAATTTCCTTTAATTGTTGTTTTTAATAGTTAACTTATTTATTCCGTGATTGGGTTATTCTAAAATAATATTTTATTATATGTTATTTTATTATCCTTTTTTTAAAATATGGTTTTAAAAATATGAAATTATTATTACAACTTTAAACAATATTTTTATTCAAAAAATTTACTTTCAATATTTTAAAAAATTATATATCATTCATTATAATTTATTATCACTATCTACTGATTTTCAATATATTTTTTTAATTTTAAAATATCAATTAATGGAAAATAATTTGAAATTTGTATGAATTAAAAATCATTTATTGAATATTTTCAAATGAAACATTTGGTTGTGAAATTTGTGATTATATCATACATAAATGATTAAAATGATTTTTAAAGTCTCTTTTATGTTTAAAATACAATTCATATTTACTATTCAATTGAATATTCACTTATGCGAATTATGTTTCAGGATTAATAATTTAATATATAGATCTCTTTTGGGGGATACAAATCAGGGTATTAATCATTATATTCTTGATCCCCTCTTTAGTGATACTATTAAATGAATTACTTTTATAATCTAATCTTTCATTAATTTCATCCTACATCTAAGTTTCCATCATTATATTTTGGATACTTCCTTTTTTAACAACACCTTTATTTTTATAGATGATTTACGATCATGTTATTATAATATTGGCATGAATATATAGTTATTAAACTATATGGTGTAAACATGTCATTTAAAAAATTATTATTAGATTATGTTAAACTAGAAATATTTATTATATATTTTTTGTGTATGTATTGACATTCATGAATATTATAGAATGGAATCTTAGGTTTATTATGTATTAATTTTATTGTTCCATTCAATATATAGATACCTAACTTTTTTATTAAACCAATGGTTACTTATGAATTATATGAAATGTATTATTTATTCTTATTATGAATGAATTAGACTTAATCAAATAATGTGTGGGGTAAAAAAAATATACCCTCTAGAAATCATAGGTCTTATGAGAAAAAAATACTTTAGTTTTGGTGTATACCTCTCTCCATATCATTATCTTATAGCATAAAGACTTGAAAACATGATTTAGATTTCATATTTTGTCTATTCAATCATAAATAGATCAATAATTATTTATATCATTGGTTTCATTTATTGTAATGGATATTTAATGATCTCATTTTTAGATTATTATTTCATCATGAATTTATTTATTCTGTTTATAATATTTATATGAGTCTGTTGTTCTTTATAGCTCCACATATATTTTTCCCAAACTAATCAGTAGATATCTCCCCTTTCAAAGGTTCCCATTTCCGATGTAATGAATAAAAGTATTATGAGTGAATTATTTTATAGGATACCATGTTTGGAATAATTCATGGGATTTTTTTAAGAAAAATTATTAATTATTTAGTTTCATATATAATTGAAAAAATTATATTTTGATTCAATGAACTTGGGATTTGTTGGTTTATGTTTTTTTCAAATTTTTAAAATCTATAAACCTAAAAGTCCTGGTAATATAAGTAATGAAATATGTTCATTAATTTATTTAATTATGGGATAATGTTTTTCAAATATATTGTTGGTGTTGAATCCACTACATAACAAATTGTTTTATGACATCAGATCAGAGAATGTATATATGGTTCATTATAGTTGGTAGAAGAGTAGTTTTTAGATAAAATTGGTGATTAAGTTGTTTCATGAGGATAATTAAAGTACTAATAAGATATTGATGTCGATGATTTAAAAGGTATATATAAACCTTCCTATTTTTTATTATTTAATGTTATGGTAATATTGAAAATTTTATTTAGGGAGTAAGACAAGTGAACATAAGTGAAATCCATAAGGATTCTAAATAGGTGAAAATTATAAATTTATGATAAAAAAAGTGCAGTTATGTTTAAATTTTGTGGTACCCCAAGAGATTACATCCCTCTATAGACCCAATAAGTTGATTCATGCTCTAATGATAAAGTGCCTTAGGCTAATAACCATAAAAAGGGTATATTAGGTTTTAACTTAGTAGTTACTTGGTGTATAAACAGGGTCAAATAAAAACCAAGTTTCAATCTCTAGGGGGATAAATATGGGATAATACATATTCTAATTTTGACACATTATGAGGTATTTGAGTATGTATAAGTGATAAAAATTGGAAAGAAAGTTAAATTGGATATAATATACTAATATTTTGAGATTTATAAGTTATATTTTATATTAATCAATATGTTGTTTCCCATATAATAGATAATTGTTTTTCTTATAAATTTAAATTATTTCTAATTTTAGATTATTTTAAAAAAGATCATTGAAATTCCGGATCTCTATTTAGATGATATTGTTAATATTTGTGAGAAAAAACAACTCAAAGAAACCTAGGTTAAAAAAATGGATGATATTAGTTAAACTAAATGTGATATAGGTCAAACTGAGTATGATACAAGTTGATCTAGAATAAATGTAATCTATAATGATAGTTTAATTAAGAGAGACATTAGGAGTTAAAATATTTTATTTTATATTTATTATAATTATATTATAATTATAATCACTCATTTTTCCACTATTGGTTTTATTAATGTATAATTGATAAAGGATAAATTATATCAATGGATGACATTGAAAATTTAGAAACTGTTCTAATAAAAAATCTTCTGGGATATGGGATGAGGGAGAAAACATGTTATTATTCATAACTATCTATCAATATTTCTAAATAATTATTTATGAAATATTAAAATTAAAACACAAAAAATAAAATAAGTAATGAGTCTCAAAAAGAGTTTGGTCTCTAATATTATAAAAGAAAAATGATTCAACATCTTATATATAAAAAATATGTGATAATACCAGGTGGGATTTATTGAAATAGACATGTAAATTATAAAATTATCTATAAGGTGATTATCATAGTCACAGGCATAGAATAAAGATGTAAACTATATAAATATATTGATTCAATTATAGGGGTGTTAAGAATTACGCAGCGTATTATCCCAATCTAAGGGGAAATGAGAGAAATAGTGACCACTAACCATGCAAAGAAAGAAAATCATATTAACCTAATTATTATGTAGTGGTTTGGTAGTACTCAATCTAAATATTCTAGTTTCCTATGCCATCAATATTTTCAAAAACTACATGATGTTTAATTATAAATGAAAACCCATTTTTTATGACTATCATATAAATCATTATAAATCTATGTGTGGAGTTATCCATTATGATAATATACCATATTTGTTTAATATAATTGTATTTTAAATTACAAATCTGTTAAATCTTCTTATAAGTCACATAAAATAATTTTTCATATAGGTAAATCCCATTGACCATCATAAATAAACCTATGATCATTTTTTAGTGTATACTTAATGATGAGTTACCTATATAAATTTCTATAATCTAATGATTTATATTATGAGGAAGAAATTTATTTACTAAGGGGTATTTAACCCCCTATTATTTTAATATATGATTACCTATAAATAATTCAACGTGTTTGATATCATTCCCCACATGCAACATAGAACCAAAATGATATTATGATATGTATAAATGGTTAAACCTGTCAATTGAATTACTGAGAATTAATAATAGTAATCACTACATAAAATATTTATATAAAGAAATAAATTAATCATTTAATATGAATTAAATTCAATTTGTATAGCTAAACTGACTGATATGACGATTTTGTGCCCATAAATATATTTTTTCTAAATACTTAATTTCTATGTGGAATTAATTTATATTTTGTTAAACATGTATTTAATGATAGTAGATGATATTTTATATTAATACATGATTAATTAAATTATAATTATTAAGTAATAATAAGTATAAAGGAGGACAAATATTATTTTTTAGAAAATATATTTTCTTATAAATTCATTTTTTACAATATATCTCAATATTTTTTTCAAAATTTTAATTCTAAATATTTAATATTTTAATTTTATGAAATTAATATTAATTTAAAATTAATCAATGTAAAATTTTTCTAAGAATAAATTTTAGTATTTTCATTAAAAATTATTTTAAAGTAATTATTAGATATATAATTTTTACTAATAAGATGACTTCAAAAAAATTATTTTATATAATTATGTATTAGAAACACATGAATCATTTTTATGAAAATATAAGTGCTTTATAATTTTATTTATAATATTCAAAAATTTATCTTTAATTTACAAACCCATATTTGATATTTCAGAACATATGTTATATTTTTTAAAAAAAAATACATTATAAATTTGGTGTTTAATATTATTTTTTATCACTTTTCGTTTAATTATCAAATATAATGGTTTTAAAATATAGAATAATTCGGTACAAATTATGTAATAAGTATGACCTTATTTGTTTGCTTAATGATTCAGTTATATTATGTAAAAACAAGTTAACATGGTAAATTAATTAGTTTAAAACATAATTATTCAAGGATTAAAGATCTTGAAAAGTCATAGAAACATGTTCCAAATTGATTTATTGAGAGACTAATCAACCCTATATCCCCCTGAAGTCATTTATTTTCTATTTTTGGTTCCTCATGACATGATTAACATGTGATGAATTTATATGAGGTTGCAATTTTTACAAAAATAGAATTTTCAGAACTTATTAAAGTGGTCTCTTCCCACACATTCAAGGAACTCCTAAAATTGTATTTTCCACTAAAACTGTACCCCTTTTCCTTCCCATGTAATAATCTTTCACTCTCTTGAGATTATAATCACATGATATTTGAATAATTATTTTTTTAAATGGAATATACCTTAAAAATCATAAAGTGCTTAGTGTGAGTAATAATTTTTATATAACATCATTCACTTTTATTATTATCTTCCAATTTTATTTTTCAAATACATATTTTATGAAATTATTATTCATTGTATAAAATATTTTATAATTCTTTGATAATGACCACTAATCTACTTTTATTACACCATGATATATTAAAATAAGGACATGATATTCAATGTGTATATGAAATGAAACCCGATTTTTAGAATAGAATGCAACACATAGTGAATTTATCTTATATATATTCAAATTAATTTAATTACATCAACAACATGTGATAAACATAAATACATAATTAAAAGATACATTATAATATATAAAAATATTATTATTTAATCATAACCCTCATTACATAGCCATTATGTTAAAGGGTAAGACTAAAAATAACTAAATTTTGAAAAATATATAGTTCACACTTGTATAAAATTATTTCCATGTTTATATATTAAAAAATGTAAAATAACAAACTTTTCAATGATAAAAAATGTTTTAAAAAAGAATATTATGAAAAGTGTTTTACCGTTCTTTTCACACATATTTTAAAAATAATTCTCACCACTTTTAAAAACATTATTTGGAAAAATATATTCCTTTTTAAAATCTAAATTACGATTTCATATTTTGTTCAATTGTTTTTGTTTTTATAAGAATAATATATTTTTTTTGAAAAAGTGAAAAATACTTATTTTTATTAAAAACATCCTTTATAACATCCACGTCCCCAGTAACTTGGATATGGGGCCTTACATTAACAATTTGGAATAGATAAGATTAAAATACCAAAGGGCTAAATAGTTTAGTAGTTTGTGAAAACGAAATTACATATATGGTACATATTTTTCATTGAAAAACAAAAATAAAATATATCTCATAAGATAATCTAATAAACTAAATCCCTAAAATCTCATTCAATGTTTTCATTTTATTACGTTGGGGAAATGAAACAAAATAATAATGAGATAAAATTTTCATTAGTGTTTATGTATAGTGTAATCTATCATGAATAAATAATAAATAATTTGTATGTAAAGGTAAATAACTAAAAAAATTCCATTTAAACAATAATACAAGTCCTAATAATATGGAAAGGTAGATAATTTATCACTCATTCCATTAAATCAATAACTGAGAATGAAATACATGCATAGATTTTTTGTAAGTGAAAATATTAGGGATAATAATAAATGAATTCTGAATGCTGGAGATACTTAATTATTAGACATAAAATTTCCAAGGAATGTGATACAATTACAATCATTATATATTCTCTTGAATATTTAAATATATTATTTAAAAATCCTTCTAATTTTCCCAAATGATTATTTCTTGATACTAATGATGCATCAAGGCTATATCTTTAATAGGGACCCACACAAGCCTATTTGTCCTATTCATTCATCATATATCAAATAATTTATTTAATAATGAGACTTATCATCATATATATGTATTGATTAAAAATATAGAATTATTATTATTTTCCCAGTTAATCAAATAACATTAATACAAAACCATGTATGTAAATATGGTATATGGTTTAAGAAAGACATATATATCACAACATAATATGGTTATCTAATAGATATTCAGTTTTAAATGAATCATGTTTTCAATTAAGTGATTTTTTCAAGAGATAGGTGAAAATCAAAGAAGGAATTAAGATATCACAAAAATATTTATCAATTATTAATTTTTATATCAAATCAACATGGATGAAATAATTCCAATTGGAACATAATACAGTGTAATTATTTAAGTATTAATGATATTTCATTTTTATGGGGTAGTATATATTCCACATAAAAGTAAATTTATTTATAATAACAAATAAGTCTCACCTGAATGTAAATTGAGACAAAATCCCTTAACATTCACTTAATTTTGGTTGAAAACACATAAAACTCAAGTATTTTGGCTTTAAAATTGTTACTAACATATAAAATAACCATATTAATATTCATATTATCATATATGATAATTTATAACATCTTATCACATGTTTGCTAATAATATATCCTTATTTTGACTATTATTTTTGTTAATTTCCTTGTTTTTCAAGCATGTTTTGACGTGTTATTTTTTTCTTAAAAATTTATTAATTATTTAATCATATAATGAATTTAAAAAATCCCTGAAATATCATATATTTTCAATATATATGTATTTATATCATTTCATAAAATTTGGGGATATGAAATTAAATACTCCTTCCATGGAGATGGTAGGTCGTACATATGCATGAAAATTGTTTCTATTTTAATTTCAAAATAAAAGAAATAAAACTAGATTATATATATTATCATTAAGATATCATAATTATTTCAAATATATGACATATATTTAGTGAATACATCTTTAATATATTCAATATAATGAGTGAATGTACTATATCTCTTTGCAAGGAATCAACCAATCATACACCTGAGAGATATTATTATATTCCCAGAAAATAGAAATCATGAAGGTATGTGGGTTATAATAAATTAAAAATCGTAACTAGATAATATATATCAGATATACAATTCAAAAGAGTATGTCCTTTATTACTCTTAACATTGATGGTGGTAATGGAAAAACAGATAACAATAGTTTGTGAGGTGTTATTTTGATGTACAGATGAATGATACATTTATAACCAATTTCATCAAATAATTTTTTGTTTTAGGTTTTACCATTATACTAAAATCCTATCATTATATTGACGATACATTTATTTTATATAACTATGTTGTAATAATAATTTAAGGAGGAATATAAGGATATAAAATTAAAATAATTTTATAGGATTGTTACCTCTTCTTCGACTATCCTCCTTAGGTTTGAAATATATCATTAAAAACCTAAAATTATTCAAAAAATGAGACTTCAATAATTATGTGAGAATATTTTTGGAGTGATATTTTCAGGTATTATAATAAAAAATGGTTTTCATTGTGTGAATAGAATAGAATAGAGGGTAACCATTTATAAGTTGGGTTAGTGGAAAACATGTAAATTTTTGAATGATTAAATTATACCAATAATTTTTTCATTTAAATTGGATATAATATTTTCTAACATGATAAAATATGGTTTATTTTCTAAATATGTACTTTAACGGAGTGTTGTAAATGTTTCTAGGTTATTTGGACCCTTATGTTTAAATGTTAGTCCATTGGAAAACTCATTTTTTCTTAACCTTCAAAACTAAAATTATCTTCTTTTACTAATAAAATTGGATAAATGTTAGATTTAATTTATTATAAATTATATGTTATGATAATTTAATATATCTACTTTTCCTAATTATAATCATAGATGTGGTATAAATTTATTTATAATTAATCTTGCAGAGGAGATTACAAAGTGTGTTAATAAAGTTCAAATATACAAAGGTTTACTATGTTTTTATAGAAAAATAAAATATAAAAAATTTGAATAATTATTTAAAATGGATTAATATATTTATAATTTTACTTTTTTTACGTTAAAAAAATTAAAAATATAATTCTAGAATATAAATTATTTAAATGAAAAGGATGTATCCATCTAAAAATCAATATTTAGAGTATTCATCAAAAAAGAAACTTCTTAGAAAATTTCCAAAAATTCACTCTAATTTAATTTTAATATTAACATTTAAAAATTAAATTTATTTTCAAAAAATATCATTTATAAAATGTCTATATTATTTTAAAAAGAAGTGCATCATTAAAAGGCATCAAAACATTTATTAGAAAATACTACATTTTATAAGTAAAATATTATTTGTTCTTATCTAATTAATATAAAAACTATTGTATGTATGTAAGTAAATTTATTTATTATAAAATATTAAAATTTAATTAATATCATAAAATAATAGTGATCAATTTAATTTATTAATATAAAATGAATTTTTCATATAAAAATAGTTTTTATAATAACATTTCCGTTATAATAAACTAGTTTATATATTTATTTTTAATTAATAAGAAACCAATAAATTAAACCATATAATTTAATAAGATATCTAATCTAACTTATAACTTCTAAATTAATTCCAATGATATAATTTTCATTTAAAAGAATATTATTAATTATATTCGTTAAAACTCAGTCTTGCGTGAAACGCAAGACATCGAAGAAAGTCATTATATAATTTAATGCAAGCTAACTCAATATTGATTTCATTGCATGCTATAGAATATATTAAATTTATTAAAATTAACAATATGTCACAAGGTATGAGGGTGTTAAATTCCTTTCAATTCTTAGTGTTTCATGTCACATATTCAATTGAATATGATCTTCATATTTTAAAATTCAAAGGTTTTACTTTTTCTCAACCATAAATAATTTTCTCCATTAAAATGTAATCATGATCTGGAAAATAATGGTTATGAAATTTTGAAATACCATTTCCTAGAAACCCACATATTAAAATATCTATTAATAATCCACTTAATAATGGAGTAAGGAAAGTATAATGGTCATCTATAATAATCTCATTATTAGGTTTTTAGATTAGAGAATTGAGGTGGGAAATGAAAAATTGATACAAAAGAGATAACATACTCCAATATCCATAGGGATAGATATACAGAAAATGTTCAATTGAAATATGATGACCATATAACTAGAAAATAGTTGTGTAAAAGGTCATTAATATCATAAACATGTTTATAATAAGAAACCATTTTTATTTCAAGACCATTTTTATAGAGTTGAGGAATTCATTATCTCTCTAATAATACATGTAATTATACTAACATGATACATATCTATTTTATAAAAAAATATTATCATTTTTTTCCTTGAAATACTCATTCTTAATTACAAAGTACATGTTAAATCATATGGTTAAGGAATACATTAATTTCAAAAATATTGACCAAAATCAACTTCAAAAATTTCAGGAATGGTTAACCGTATGTACAAACCAAAACACCAAGATCCAAATGTTTATAAGGTCCCGGAATTTGAAACATTTACTTATAAATAATCTATATAATATGATATATCTCAAAATGATCATAGACCAACATGTGAATACCTTGATCATTTATTCACTTGAAATACATTAATAACCTGAATTACAATATTTTTTTTTGAAAAAAGCATGATTCCATATTACACAGGTAAAAAATATATATTGGAGATTCACCTTATATCCAAAATCTCGATAAAATCCCTCAATGATGGCATAAACAACATTTTCAAAATATTATTAATTTGAAAAAAAAACAAGTTGAATGAAATATATTATTTAATTTATAAATATATATCATATATTTATCCAAACATAATTAACTCAACATTTAAAATTTAACACCCCAATATTCCATGGTACGTTTCCCTTTGAATAATGCAATGGCGTCCATTGTACGCAACTTTGAGATTTTAACAAACCACAACCAATCAAACTAGCCGTTATGAATAGTAATACCTAATTTTTAGAATTTTATAAATTCTATCTCTCAAAATGGACTTCATTTTTGGATTTGGAATATCGAAATTATCCTAGGGTGAAATTTTTGTACTTTTCAGATAACATTCATATTTTGATTAATAGTGAAAATTACTAAATTTTATTTAAAAACAACATTTTTAATCGAAATAATTAATATTAATAAATTTTGAATTTGAGTGGTTTTAAAGTATATTTAGACTATATTTTTACCATTTAATTCAATTTTTTTCATTTGACATAATTTCACAATTAAACCAGCCATAAACAAGTACCAATCTTATGATATTTATTATCTCTCAAAAACACACTTTTTGTTTTGATAGCGGGAATTAATTATAAATTAATTTTTGCCACTTATGTGTTTGAAATTTTGAAAAATGGATTCCATATTTGGAATTAGTATGTTCAAATTGGGAAAATAGGTAACTTTTATTTTTAGGCATTTTGAATAATTACTTCGGTAAATATTTTATTTACCATGGTTAAAGGGTAAATCCGGTAAATAAGGGTTACAAAAGAATATTATAATATTGAAAAATTACTCTAAACCATGTAATTACCTTATTGGTTGATACATTTCTGACCATGGGCATATTTTGGTTGATTTTGAGACCCCATGGTGCCACTTGTAAGTGATAGGGACACTTTATTTTAATTAATATAAAATGAATACAAAAATGACACAAGCATAAATCTTTTAGAAAAAAATTTTTACATAGGGTTATATATGTTGTATTTTCGACTATAAATATTCATTAGAAAGATAAAAATAATTCCTACATAATGGTATTTTATTTATAATTTTTAAAAATTAAATAAGTTAATTTATTTATGACACAATAGTGAAATAGTAATTACCATAATATTGCAAAATTAAAATTATTGATATTGTAGATACCCAAATAAATATAATTTGAGACTTTTTAGGAATTAAACTAATTATTTAGGTTAATATGACATGTTAGGAAGGATTTAATTAACAGTTTTCGAAGTAATCATTCTGTTATGTTAATTACAAAAATCAATTATTGAATAGTGTCAGAACTGACATAAAATAGTTTTTAAAACAAATATTATATTATTAATTGATATTAAATTTTTTAAAAATATAAGGTTCGGAAAAGTGACTTATATCATGATAGGTGTATCATTAATGGAATACTTGGGGGTCTCTTGTATGTATATAGTATGTTTATTAACCATATAATATAAAAATACAAAGAGACATTGTAAAAGTAAAACTAATTAACTAAGAGTTAATACTTAATGATAAGGTTAATATAGTATCCCAAAACTGTCTAAATTTTTTCGACCCATACCCACCTTAACCTTCAAATAATCCACTTTGTAGCTATTAGAAACCGAATATGAATTTATTATAAAATAATATTTCTAGATTTTCCAAAGGTGCCCATCACCCCTCTTATAAAAGGGCACCCCCCCTTCTCATTAATTCACACATTCAAAGCCTTTTGTATCGGCCAAAATCAGCCCAAATACTCTATCAACATCCCTAAATTCATCCTAGAGGCCTTACTGTAGTAAAAAATTCAACCTAAGAGCCCTTTTGATCAAATCAAAAGGAAGAACCCGGAGAAGAGGTAATGATTTCACCACCCTTTTCCAAGTTCCTTTATTCTCTCACTTCTTACTTCTTTGTTATTACCATTATAAAATAATAATTCCAGTATCTTATATATACTGTGATGTTATTATAAATATGGTACAACCATATTCAGTATTCTACCCATCCTTAAATAACATGTCACCGTACGTGCGTGCGTACGGATTACCGTCTCCACGTCGTGGTGTAATTGTCATTCAATAAATTATTATTTGGATGGGTATGATAATGATGTGTAATTCATGTAAATAATAAATATAACATGATAATTAATCTGTATATATGTTATACCATCCAATTATATATTATTTTAACATCAAAAGAATGATATTGTCGCTCGTGCGTACATACGGACTACCGTCTCCACGAACACGATGAGATTCATTCTCCATCATATCCATTTAATTATAATAATCATTTGATTATTTAAAAATATTGTTTAAGGACTTGATATAATTATGGATATGAATAAGATACAACCTATCCATGAAAAACATGGCTTACATAACAAAACATATAAAAGAAAATGAGTACGTTAACACCCGAAACAATGAGAATACTAAGATATTATTAACAAATCAATGTTAAAAGATCATATGATATCATATTAATGTAAATGATTCTTTTATAATTACATAACAATTATTTTACCATTATATTGGAGGTTAACCTACCATCCACCAAGGAAAAATTAAAATTAAGGGGTTTCTTATCTCACTCTTAATTTCGTGAGAATTCCATTGTTCACCACTTATTTATTGCATGTGGTGTATGTGTACTGCCCATGATTGTATTAATTATGTAATATACTTTAATATATGGGTATTTACATCATCATTGTATGATCCTTGTTTCATGGTTGTATGTTTCATAAGTTATCTAATCGATAAGGGAATTTCAAATTTCAATATCCATTTATTCGGCTTTACGCAAATTTCATTGATTATTTTTCTCCGAGATTATGTGTGGAATCACTATTCATTTTCTTCTGTCATAATATCCACTCCTCTTTTCTGTGGATATACTTTTGATACACATAATCACTCCATTGATAATTTCTCATGTCATCGATATGAATTTGATAAGAGTAATTTTAACTCATTATCCATTTGTTGAGTTAAACATCCAATTCATTGTTGTTTTTTACAAGATTATGTGTGAATGTCCTTTGATTGTTTTACCCTGAATATACAATCATATTTAGTGTATTTATATTTTTCACACATATCTATGTCATTGATTTATTTTCAACCTAAGGATACATCCTTTTTGAGAGATTTCATCTCAATTTACATTCCATTGCGACTTCTTTGTTGTTATACACCAAATCACTTTTATGTGGTGTATATAATGTACTTTGACATAGTATATCATGAATCCCTTTATTCTAATGATATTAAAATGTTTTTATTAACTCAATTATTTTTATTCATGTGTCTATATTTTGGTTAGAAACTCTAACTAAAATACCATTTTTAAATGTTTTAAAGACTTATTCTTCTAAATCGTTCTCATTAATGTCCATGTTTTAAAAAATGGTTTTAAGGATTTATTTATATGGCCATTAATGTTTTAAAATTAAAACTCCTTTTAAAAGTTTCAAAGTGATATGGGACACTTTGATTCAAAAATTTATTTTTAAATGGCTTTTTGAAAAATAGTGTGACTTTTAAATGATTTCAAGAAAAGGGGGGATATTTCTCTCAAATAGTTTTGATGATTATTTTCATCTATATCAATATCCATCATTATTCTCGATTTAGGTTAATATGATACAATAAAATCTTCTATATTGTATCGAATGAGTTATTTTTGACTGTGGATGTGCTATTTTTATACCATTCATGGTTTGTGGATAAAGTATTGACTTTTCGTATGCTAGTTTTAATACAAATGTTTTTGTTATGTTTAAAACATTTCATATGAGGAATGCGTTGGACTCAGTTAGTGATAGGTGGATCCCGCTATAGCTCCCCGATGCATCGGTAGGTCTCATGAGACAAACTAGTGTCTTGGCACAAGGCCTTGGAAAAATCTTATTTGTAGTCTTGGCACGAGGCCTTGGCTATGTGGTTATGATAATCTGGAATTAGGCATTCCATCATTACTAAAGTGGTTATTGATATTGCATGTGATTATTCGATTAGTATAATATCCATGTGAATAAGTAAATGGTATTATTTTATATTATTTTTTTCCATACTTTGTTGAAGTTCATGTTTAAAAGGCTTTTGTTTTAGTTATACATTGCCTTGAATGTTTATTCTTATTTATGAAACTTTCTGCTATATTGTTATCCTTACTGGGAATTTGAGATCACCCCTTTTCTAGGCTTTATTTTTCCCAGGATATGATGATGTAATTTATGAATGACCTGCAGGGATAGTATGAGGGGACAAGAGTGTGGATTATGGAGACTATATTGGTGTAGATTTCATTTTATGATTTAATGTAAAACATTATAAATATATCTACTGTTTCCAAGGATACTAAACTAATCGGTCTTTCGAGATTTGATATTTATTGTGATCATGCCAATGTTATGTAATAATGCACCGACTCTGGGTAACTGGGGTCGGGGCGTTACAGTTGGTATCAGAGGAAGTTTAGTACAAACCTTGGAAGCTAGATTTAGATAAACTCTAATTAGAGCACGTAGACCTAAGATGAAATTTGAGGATTAGTATAGAAGAACTTCCTAAAATTTTTGTATTGTAGACATTTTGTGAGTTTTCCGAGCAATACATCCCTATATGGATACGAGTAGGTAGAAGCGGCTCTATCACATATTTACCTAGGGGTAAAACCCAAAAACACCGCTTTGAGCTAGACTCGAATGGGAATTGGTGCACGACAACGGGCCTTGTTGCACTCTTGGATACGAAACTCCCGAGGGATATGTTTAGGATAATTTACATTTTCTGTACAAACCGATTTGAAGTATTATATATAATATGAGAGTAAATGACCTTGGTTAATCTTAATGTGTTTCAACTTGAGAATATGGTTATATGTTAATCTCTAAACGATTTTATGACTACTGTTACTCACACAATGCATTCTCGTTTTAGTCAATGGCTGGATTACAAGGAAGTCATAGTGACTTTGAGAATGATGTACAAGGTGGGAACAGTGGTGGAAATGAGAAAAAAATGGAATGTTGATAGGCGTAAAAGATATCATCTTTATGCCAAATCAATTTTCCAAAAATATGATCAACAATATATATATTAACCAATTCCCGAACTCAACAAAGAAGAGAGAGGTGATGAATGATAAGAGCTCCAGTAGTGGAGACCATGGAGAAAGAAATCCTCAATTTTCATCATGCAGGAAATGTGGAAGGAGACACCCAGGAAAGTGTCTCAATGGGACAAAGAAATGATTTACGTGCGGGAAGGAAGGACATAAAGTGAAGAATTGCTGAAGAAAAATGAAGAGTACTATGGAAGAAGATAAAAATGGTCCAAAGAATTGATTTACAATCATTTGCCATAAATGTTGGGGACCTGGACATTACCCGAGTGAATGCCCTATTCTATAGGATATTTTCTTGGTCAAAGAAGAAGCTATGTGGAAATAAATGGTTGGATAAATGTTTAAAAAGTATAAGTGATCCTTGTTGATGGGTTTACTTTGGAAAAATTTTCTCATGTATTTTTAACCCTGCAGTTTTCCATGTGAGAATGATATTTGATAAAGAATTATCTTTTCTCTTATGGATATAGTTATAAATAACTATTTGGTTTTATATGATCGTTGGTTTTGAGGCAATTATAAGTTATTATAATTTGGGATGAAAATGAAAGGTATGAGATAATATTTGTGGTTAAATTTTTTTATGGTTATTTTGAGGAATTTATCTCATTTTGGTAATGTTATAAAATATGGTAGACCGTGTGACAACCCTTCGCGTTGGACAAAGCTGTGGGAATTGAACCCAAAACCAGAGTGCGATTGGGATTTATCGCCTACCACCGGACTACGTGAAGTCCCTGGTTAGTGTGACTATTAGTTTTAGTTAAATGATTTAATTGATCAATAATAATTTGGTTTGGGATCTTGTGTCTTATCAAATGAATACCATTATTATATGAAAATGATTTGGCGATTAAGTGATAAATGTTATTTTGGATGTTTTTTGCTTTGTTGTGAACAATATATGCCCATGGAAAATAGATTATTATGGGATTTCATTTTAGGAGTAATAGTGTATTTTTTATCTATGTTTTTATTGTGTATTTATAGTGATTTGAGTGATTTATGGAAATTATTATGTTAATTACTTTTAAGTATGTGACTTTAAGAGTAATTAATGTCATTTGGAGATACAATTTAACGTGGAAGACAACATTCTTATAAGTTTTTGGTTTAAATATTAGTTTTGATTATATTGAAGGATTTTAAGGGCAATTGATTATTGAATGGTATTTATTTATCTTTGGGGTATTGATGGTTTAATTTTAGAAACTAAGATTAGTGTTTTTTTCTCCAATGGAATATCCATTTGAGAGATCATTAGATATTATACTAACCATATTGGTTTTGATTAATCCTTAAATACAAGGTAAATATATATTTTATCCTACGTGGAACATGTATTTCTATAGATGTTTATTCTAGCTCTTCCATTGTGACCAAGTCTCCTTGAATACTCATTTTTCAAAAAAAAATGAGTTAGTGGAAAAAAGTTATTAAAGAATGGAAATATACATAAAAATTAAGTATATCTCTTTATGTTCATAGTCAATATCATAAATTAATTCCTTGTCCTTATGTAATGTAACTTAAAACAAAAAAATGTTGTCTGTTTACTTTTCCTACTGAGAGACTAAGGACCATTTGTCCCAACACAAGTTTGTGATTTTATTATTTTTATCATTCTCTTGATCATGTTTTCTATCCATATCAATCAGAACTGAACACTTAGTTTATCATCCATATCCATGTTTTCCTACATGGAATCCTAGTATGGGTTATCTTGGGTGACCTTTATTCCTCTCTTCCTTTCTTTTAAAGTGATAGTTTTATTAACTCTTTTTCCAATGTGGGACATTCCATTATATTATCAAGCCCAATTTTAAAAAAATTGTGAGGACGCAATTTACTTAAGGAGGGGAGAATGTAACACCCCAAGATTCCACGGTACGTTTCCCTTTGAATAATGCAATGGCGTGCATTGTACGCAACTTTGAGATTCTAACACACCACAACCAATCAAACTAGCCATTATGAATAGTAATACCTACTTTTTGAAATTTTATAAATTCTATCTCTCAAAATGGACTTCATTTTTTGATTCGGAATATCAAAATTATCCTAGGGTGAAATTTGGGTACTTTTTGGATAACTTTCATATTTTGATGAATAACGAAAATTACGAAATTTTAATTAAAAACAACTTTTTTAATCGACATAATTAATATGGATAAATTATAAATTTGAGTGGATTTAAAGTATATTTAGAATATATTTTTACCACTTAATTCAATTTTTGTCATTAGACATAATTTCAAAATTAAACCAGACATAAACAAGTGCCAATCTTATGATAGTTATTATCTCTTAAAAACACGTTTTTTGTTTTGACAGCGGAAATAAATTTTAAATTAATTTTTGCCACTTCAGTGTTTGGAATTTGGAAAAATGAATTCCATATTTGGAATCAGAATGTTCAAATTGTGTTAAAAGGTAACTTTTATTTCTAGACATTCTGAATAATAAATTCGGTAAATATTTTATTTACCATGGTTAAAGGGTAAATCCTGTAAATAAGGGTTAAAAAAATAACATTATAATAATAAAAAATTATTATAAAACGTGTCCTAACCTTATTGGTTGATACATTTATGACCATGGGCATATTTGGGTCGCTTTTGGGACCCCATGGTGCCACTTTAAGTGATAGGGAAACTTTATTTTAATTAAGATAAAATGAATACAAAAATAACACAAGCATATATCTTTTAGAAAAACAATTTTTACATAGGGTTATATATGTTGGGTTTTAGAATATAAATATTCATTATAAATATAAAAATAATTCCTACATAATGTTATTTTATTTATAATTTTTCAAAATTAAATAATTAAATGTATTTATGACACAATAGTGATGCAGTAATTACCATAACACTGAAAAATTAAAATGATTGATATTGTAGATACCCAAATAAATATAATTTGATACTTTTTATGAATTAAACTAATATTATAGGTCAATATGAAATGTTAGGAATTAGTTAATTAACCTTTTTATAAGTAATCATTTTTTTATGATTTTTACAAAAATAAATTATGGAATAGTGCCAGAATTGAAATAAAAGTGTTTTTAAAAAAATATAAACTTATAAATTGATATTAAATTCCTAAAAATCTAAGGGTCGTCCAAGAGAGTTATATCATGATATTTATATCATTAATGGACCACTTGGGGGTCTCTTGGATGTATATAGTATGTTTATTAACCATATAATATAAAAATATAAAGAGACATTGTAAAAGTGAAACTAATTAACTAAGAGTTAATACTTAATGATAAGGTTAATATAGTAACCCAAACCTGTCTAAATTCAATTGGTTTAGTGGTTTTCGACCCATCCCCACCTTAAAATTTAAAGAATACATATTTGATCCATTAGAAAACAAATATGAATTTATTATAAAATAATATTTCTAGCTTTTTCAAAGGTGCCCCTCACCCCTCTTATAAAAGGGAACTCCCCCTTCTCATTAATTCACACATTCAAAGCCTTTTGGCTAGGCCAAACTCTGCACAAATACTCTCTTAACTTCCCTCACTTTATCCTAGAGGCCTTACTTTAGTCAAAAATCCAACCTAAGATCCCACTTGATCAATTAAAAAGGAAGAACCCGAAGAAGCGGTAATGATTTCACCACCCTTTTACAAGTTACATTCTTCATCCACTTCTTCCTTCTTTAATATTACCATTATAAAACAATAATCCCAGTATCTTATATATACTGTGATGTTATTATAAATATGGTACAACCATATTCAGTATTTTATTCATCCTTTGAATAACATGTCACCATATGTGCGTACATACGGCTTATCGTCTCCACGTCGCGGTGTAATTGTCATTCAATAAATTATTATTTGTATGGGTATAATAATGATGTGTAATTCATGTAAATAATAACTATAAAATGATAATTATTCTGTCTATATGGTATATCATCCAATTATATATTATTTTAACATCAAAATAATGATATTGTCGTTCGTTCGTACGTACGGACTACCGTCTCCACGAACACGATGAGATTCATTCTCCATCGTATCCATTCAAGTATAATCATCATTTGATTATTTAAAAATAATTTTTAAGGACTTCATATAATTATGGATATGCATAAGATACAATCTATCCATGACATATATGGCTTATGTAACAAAACATATAAAAGAAAACGAGTAAGTTAACACCCGAAACAACGATAATACTAAGATATTATTAACAAATCAATGTTAACAGATCATATATGATATCATATTAATGTAAATGATTCTTTTATAATTTAATAACAATTATTTCACCATTATAAAAGAGGTTAACCTACCGTCGACCAAAAAAAAAGTACAAAGTAAGGGGTTTCTTATCTCACTCTTAATTTCGTGATAATTCCATTGTTCACCACTTATTTATTGCATGTGGTATATGTGTACTGCCCATGATTGTATTCATTGTGTAATATACTTTAATTTATGGTTATTTACATCATCATTGTATGATACTTCTTTCATGGGTGTATGTTTCATAAGTTATCTAATCGATAAGGGAATTTGAAATTTTAATTTCCATTTATTCTACTTTACGAAAATTTCATTGATTATTTTACTCTAACATTATCTATGGAATCACTATTCATTTTCTTATGTCATAATTTCCACTCCCCTTTTCTGTGGATATACTTTTGATACACATAATCACTCCATTGATAATTTCTCAAGTCATCGATATGAATTTGATAAGTGTAATTTTGACTCATTCTCCATTTGTTGAGATAAACATCCAATTCATTGGTGTTGTTTTTACAAGATTATGTGTGAATGTCCTTTTATTTTTTTACACTGAATATCCAATCATATTTGGTGTATTTATATTTTTCACACATAACTATGTCATTGAATTATACTTAACCTAAGGATACAACCTTTATGAGAGATTTCATCTCAATTTACATTCTATTGAGACTTCTTTGTTGTTATACACCAAATCACTTTTATGTTGTGTATATAATGTACTTTGACATAGTATATAATGAATCCATTTATTCTCATGATATTACAATGTTTTTATTACCTCAATTATTTTTATTCATGTGTCTCTCTTTTGGTTAGAAACTCCAACTAAAATACCATTTTTAAACGTTTTAAAGAATTATTCTTCTAAATCATTCTCATTAATGTCCATGTTTTAAAAAATGGTTTTAAGGATTTATTTATATGGACATTAATGTTTTAAAATTAAAACTCATATTAAAAGTTTCAAATTGGTATGGGACACTTTGATTCAAAAATCTATTTTTAAATGTCTTTTTGAAAAAATAGTGTCACTTTTAAATGATTTCTAGAAAAAGGGGGATATTTCTCTCAAATAGTTTTGATGATTATTTTCATCTATGTCAATATCCTTCATTATTCTTGATTGAGGTTAATATGATACAATACAATCTTCCATATTGTATCAAATGAGTTATGTTTGACTGTGGATGTGCTATTTTTATACCAATCATGATTTGTGGATAAAGTATTGACTTTTTATAGGCTAGATTTAATACGAATTTTTATGTTATGTTTAAAAAATTTCATATGAAAAATGAAATGGACTTAGTATGTGACGGTTGGAGTCCGCTATAGCTCCCTGATGCATCGGTATGTCTCATGAGAAAAACTAGTGTCTTGTCACAAGGCCTTGGAAAAATCTTATTTGTAGTCTTGGCATGAGGCCTTGGCTATGTGGTTATGATAGTCTGGCATTATGCATTCCATCATAATGAAAGTGGTTATTGATATTGCATGTGATTATTTGATTAGTAGAATATCCATGTCAATATGTAAATGGAATTATTTCATTTTATTTTTTTCCATACTATGTTGATGTTCAAGTTTAAAAGGCTTTTGTTTTAGTTATACATTGCCTTGAATGTTTATTCTTATTTATGAATGTTTCTACTATATTGTTATCCTTACTGGGCATTTGAGCTCACCCTTTTTCTATGTTTTATTTTTCCCAGGATGTGAAGAATTAATTTATGAATGACCTGGAGGGATAGTATGAGGGGATAAGAGAGTGGATTATGTAGACTATATTGTTGTAGTTTTCATTTTATGATGTAATGTAATACTTTATGAATATATCTAGTGTTTCCAAGGCAACAAAACTAATCGATCTTTTGAGATTTGATCTTTCTTGTGATCATGCCAATGTTATATAATAATGCACCGACTCTGGGTAACTAGGGTCGGGGAATTACATGAAACATATTAGGGTTTCTCAGTTGTGTATTTTTCCTAAAGATCAACTTGTCAGTAATTGAGTTCTCTTATTCATATATACAAAATATGCTCTCAAATATGTATTTAAATAATATTTTTGTAAAATCCTTATATATTTTATAATTATTATGATGAAAATATCATTAAAAATATAATTTTACACAATTTTACAAGGCTCCAAATACATAAAAACATAAATCATTCCTCTTTTGTTGTATAGACAACATATTCTGGACCATAATCCCTTAAATTCATCGTTCATGTATTCTATTGAAACCTAGTTCATTCATTTGTGTAGTTCACTATTTCAATAATGAAAAATAAAATAATAGTTCTATTTCCTTAATTTAATTTACATTTATATTCCTATATAAACTTTTCACTTAAAATCCCTTAAATCATTTACCAAGTTGATTCTATCCATAGTTCACACATATGGAAAAATTCTTATGTCCCTTCATCCCTTTATCTTTAATTTTATTTATCCTCTTCTTATACTACATTAATTTGAGTCCCAAAAACGTGTATAATTATTCCATTATATTGATAGAACATAAATATATTTTATATTATGATGAAAATGTTTGATATGCCATCAAACTTTATATAATTGGATAAATACATTCAAATTTTTGGTAAAGTGTGCAGTCAATGTTAAATATGTAATGCTTAGAAAACATAGGTATCCTTGTAAATTTAACCCCATTCTCATCCATAATATATCATTCAATTTTCATTACATTAAATAACATTTTATTCATCTCATTGTGTTTCTCAAGAGGGAAATATTTCTCAAATAATTTCTCCTGCAAATCATTCATTTATATGATTTTTATTTTCTATTACTCTATAGTATTTTTCATTAATCACAGCCATTGGTCAACATGTCCATTGAGAAATACACTTCTAGTGAAACCTTTTCATTTTAAAAAAATCCTAATTCCATAAAAAAACTTATCTAAAGACTTAATTAATTTATTAGTTATCATCGGATCATGTGTCCAACTAAATGATATACGCATCAATCGCATAATAAAATCTACCATAGAATATTATCATTTTGGAAAAGGTTTATCAATATACGAAAGGTTATATGTCATAACCTGATTAACATTCCCTATGTTTCCATAACTTTCTTAGTTCCAATATGGTTCATATTGTCTTCCTTAATTGGGAGTCCTATACATTGTCCACAAGTATTGATTCATTTCATCCATCCATGTTCCATCTCTTCATAAGTAAATACACATGTTAATCTCATAAGATTATGAATAATATATAATTTATATATGGTGTAATTATCAAAATGAATTAAAAATTAATGAATTGTTAATATAAGAATCATTATCAATGGTTTCATTGAGGATACCATTACTTTAAAATCCTAAATAAATGTTTGTAATAAAAAAGTGGGGTATCAAATGAATAACACCTAGGAGTGTCCAACCATGTTTAATGTAAGGTCCATTTTCATGTATGATTTTTTGTTCGAGTAAAGGCTAAAATTTCTTTTTAAGAGTGATTACCCATATGTACATCCTAGCCATAACCATATCCTCCTGTAGTATTTAGGCATGGATGTATTTCTATGAAGACCCACCTAGTGTCTACCTTATCAAAAAATTATGATGTTAATCTATACATATCTTTTATTTCTATATAATTTTTCTATTCTATAATATATGTATTCATTAATCTAGTTTCAAAGTATTCTACTAAAATTTCTATCATACCAACTATAATGAACCCAACCCCAATAGCATGGAGCCACTGCCTTACATTATTACATTGGAATAGATACATGATTCAAAAATAAAATTAAGAGTTTTTCATTTTTCTAAACCATATGACATACATATTATCCATTATATATTGGTTAATTAAATTAAAACATAATACATAACAAAATATAACAAACTACATTCTTAAAAACTCTTTCCAGGATAAATTTTCATAACTTGGTGAAAGGAAACAAAATAAGGGTGAGGAAAAATTTATAGTGAGGGTTAATAAAAAAGGTGGATTTCATGAATAAATAATGAATAATAAATACTGAAATATAATAACTGAATGAACATATCCATTAAATAACTAAGTAAGGTATAATCAAATCAGAGTATAAATAACGCAACATAGATGACATTTAATAAATAACTGCGAATTAAATGAATCCATAGATTTTGTTAGAGTGAAAATATCATGAATAAGATAAAAGAAATTATTTATGAAATAAATTTTCAATTATTGGACATCTTGTTTCCCAATCCCATTATACCATTACCATATAGATATATTCTCAGGACACATTACAACTATTGGGTAAAATCCCATCAAATTTCACCAACTAATTAATCTCACAAGTCAACCAACGCATTGAGGTAATATCATTTACTATATCCCATACATTTCTACATGTCCAAATCAGTCCCCACGTATTTAATAATTTATTTAATGTTGTAACTTATCAAAATATTTCTATATTCAGTTAATAATATGGGTTTTTTTCAATATTTATCCAGTTAATCAAATAACATTCAATGTAAACACCATATTTAAAAATGGTTTAAATTTTAGGAAATAGTAATATATATATATATAAATAATATGGAATTATAACATAAATTTAAATTTAAATGAAATATAATTACTATAGAGTGATTGTTTTAAGACAAATTTACCAATCACAAAATAATGTGAGATTTCACAATAACATTTATCACATGGTAATTTTCATTTAAAATACCCTTGGATGAAATGATTAAAGTTAGAGCATAACATAATATTAATAATGAATTATTAAAAATAATACAATTAAATGGGGTAGTAAATAAACCACATAAAGGTGAATTTTTTCATAAAAACAAATAAGTGTTTGTGGAATGTAAATTGATACAAAATCAATTACTTTAAGAATTGTTTTGGTTCAACACTATTAAAACTCATGTTTTACGGTATTAAAATTTTTATCAATATAAAAAAGAAACATATTAAAATTTATAATAACGTATATGATAATTTCAATACATATTATTCCATATTTTATAATTATTTATCCATATTTTCATTATTTTGGGTGTTAATTTCCTTGTTTTTCAATTCTGTTTTGACTTATTATTTTCTGTTAAACATAATATAATAATGTTCACATCATATTAATAATGTAAACAATGATTTAAAAATCCTATATAATAAGTATTTTTAATATTAATCTATAAATTTTTCGATAGGAAATGAAATACACCATTTATGGAGATAGTATATCGTATATACACATGATCCATATTTCCATTGTCTTATCAGATGAAATGGAAAAAACAAAATTATAAATATATATAAATATAATATCATTATAATAACATTATAATTTCATATAAATAACATATTGTTATTAAAAACCATCCATAAAAATTTAATGTAGATCATGAATGAATCACATCACATCGCGGGGTGGTAGTCAGTCACACACACGAGCAGTATTATCATATTCCCAAAAAATAAAAAGGATGATGGTGTCTGTGATATAATAATTTTATAATCATAAATACAAAATATATATAATATTGAAATAGTATGTATATTTTCATTCCCATCCATGAACGGTGGTAATGGAAAAATGAATGACATCGGTTCATGAAGCGGTCCCCACCGTACACAAGAACGATGATTTCATAACCCATCTGATGGATTATTTTGAATATGTAGGTCATACCTTTATAATAAAAAAATATATAAAAATTTAAAATATATCTTTCTATTTAACCATTGATTAATAATAATATAAAGAGGTGGAAAATGAAATAAATTAAAACTCTTTTTGAATATCAGTACACATTCTTTGGGTATCCCCCTTTGGTTTCAACTAAATCCTTCAATATATGGATTTCACTAAAAATATTGTTGGTAATATTATTTAATCAATGTTTGGGAGTGATTTCGGTAGCTATTTACAAAGAAAATGTTGTTTTAAGGTGTGAATAGATGAAGACAGGGGAGGCATATTGTGTGTTGGATGAGTGTCAATCTTGTAAATGTTTTAAAAGGTGAATTATACCGACATTTGTTACATGTAACATAGATATAATAATGAAATAACTAGATAATATAATTCATACGGAATAAATATGTTCATTAAATTGTTTTTAGAATGGTTTCTATAACATTTTACCACTCATGTTTAATGTTTTGGCCCCAAGTGAACTCATTTTTCTCTTAATTGTCATATTTAATTTCAACTAATTTCAATAAAAAAATTATTTGTAAAAAGTAAAGTTGAAAATAATATGATTTTTGATTTATTGTTTATAAAAATCGTAATTCCTTTTTCCAAAATTCATTTAAATATATATCAGAAATTAATTTAAAATTAATCCGACAAACGAGACAAGAAATTGAGTTTTTAAAATAAAAATTTACAAAAGATTACTAATTATTTTTATCTATAGTCAATATAAAAACATTATAGATATATATTTTATTAATATATTTATAATTTCACTATTTTATCATTAAACCAAATTAAAAATATAATTTTTCACAATTAATTATTTAAATGAATGTGGATGTTTTCAATAAAAATTCAGTAATTTTTAGTATTCAACAAATAAAATTAAACTTCTCTGAAAATAAAAAAACACCCCAAATTAATTTTCATATAAGACATTAAAAAATAAGTTTTCATATTATATTAAAATTTATTAGTGTGAATTTCTTTTCTTCCAATCACGTGCACCATCAAAAAGTGAGAACATTGCCTTTAAAAAAGTATATATTTTATATAAAAAATAGGATTTCCACTTATAATATTCATATATAATATATTGGATGATTTTTAAATCATCTTATTGAATATATAATATATAAATTTTATTAATATCAACCATATTCTATAATTATTTTAATATAGTCTAATAAAACACATTAAATGGATAAAAATAGTTTTTTATAAAAAAATGTACCTTATATTTAATTGATTTATATATTCATTTAAAATTAATTTTAATGTAATGAATTAGAACATATATTTTCAAAAGATATCTTATCATATTTATTAACATCAATCTAATGGTTAAGAGGTAATTTTCATTTTAAATAATAATATTAATAGTATTCGGTGAAACTCGATCTTGTGGGTAACTCAAACCATTAAAGGAAGTCATTGTTCCATGAAAATAAAAAGTAACTAAATATTTCATGAATAAAAACACATTTAATATATACTTTTTTTCAAATGGTAAATATATCCTAATGTCTTAGGATTTAATATTCTTTTTTATGATTGGGGTTGCGAGTCACATCTGTAATTGTATATAATATTAATATTTTAAAATTTTGGTGTGTTATAAAATATTATTTTAAATTAACTACAATGTTAAATTGTTTTTTAAATTAGTTATAATGTAATATGAGTTAAATTTTATTAAAATTTATGTCATTTATGTCATTTTATTCAATTCCACATTGACAAAAAACAATATTTTTATTATTGTCTCCAGAAAAACTATTTTTTTGATGCATCTGTGGGTTTAATTTTTAATTTAAATCTTCAACTTCTATGAAAAAAATTATGAAAAAATATAAAATTTTTAGTATAACAATATATTTTATTATATAATAATAAAAAATTAAAATTGTGAAATTAATAATAATAGAAATAATAAAATAATTACCACAGTTATGGTAAAAATGTGTTTACCAGGGGTTAATATAAGATGATAAGGGTTAAGATTTTCTGAAAACATGTTAAAAACCCATTTCATGTCCATATTTAGATTATATAACACATAATTTTTTATCATGACCCTTTTGAATGATTTTATCATTTGAAAAACGTGTGTATCACACTTTCTTTTAAAAAATATCGATGGGTGTACTCTCCACAACGTATAAAATGAAACACTCTCCTCCCATATTTACACATATATTACCCGTTTTCATTCATTAACAACCCATATAAATTTCTTAATTACCAAAGTACATAGAATGTTATTTTTTTATTATAAATCAATCCTATTAAGGATTTAGTTTTAATACAATCAATGCTCTATAAAAAGAGATGAAATTATTTATCATGCGTATTTGTTTAATTTGATATTCAACATCTTTCATGAAATTCGTAAAATATTAAAATATAATAACACTAGTGTACCATATATAATAATGATTTATTATTATAATTGGATTATATATATAAATATCCACTTTAATCAAATTGAACATGAAACTGTTTATCACGTGTATGCCAAATTACTACCCTATGAAATGATGTAATTTGTTTTCCGTCACCACCTTCCAGTACTGGATATAATAATGGATTTCACATGTGTATAAGATATTTATGACATTAATGTATTGAAGGAAATATTATATCATAAATACCTTCTTAATTTCTATTCCATAAGGGACTCAATAACGCTACTCATGTGAATGGTAGACTATCGCATCATAATGTGATGTGAATAATTTTTTTATATTCTGTAAATTCAAGGTAATAAGGAAAAATTTATTGAATATATATGACGATTATGACGTAAAAATACAACATCAAATATAATATCACTTATAAATTCAAACCATACAATATGTTAGAAAAAATAACATTATTATACCTTACTTTTTATTACACCTGGAATTGGGTTTTCATAACTTATCAGTTTGTCTTGTTGATATTTGTTTAAATCTTGAGTTTTTGGTGTTTTTTATTTAAATATTTATGATTGGAAAATTTCCCACCAGTTTAATGGTTTAGGTGCACAGTTAAGGTGTATCCATGCGACCTATAGGTTGTGAGTCTCTTTTTAATTAATTTTGAACATGGAAAATTTGTGTTTCGGAGATTTAAAATCATTTCATCCTAATAATGAGGCTCCATAGAAAGATAATTCAGTCCTTAGTATGTCTCTGGTCAATGGAACACTTTCTATGATCAGTTATAAATACCAGGAAGGAGTGGACATGGTTCCCTCATTTTGGAAAGAACCACGTTGCATTGTTGGAACATTGTTTATTAAACTATGCTCCCAAAACATGTGGTTTCCTAGTTCATATAGTAAGGGTTTCATGGTTAGTGAACAGTTTTGGAAATTTTGCAGTTTAACCAATCACTGTTCCCATGTCATTAAAGGGTCCTCTAGTATCATCTTTACTACTTGGACACTCATGATGATTTTTTGTGTTGTCGTTTTTGATGTGATTGTGATGTGATTATCATTACCATTTTTCTCCTAACCATTAAACAGAAGATTCATTTATTTAATTTATTTCACACCATCATTGGATTTTAATTAGTGATGTTTTATTTTTAGAAAGAATATTGATTGGAAACTTGGTGATTTCCTTCTTGTTTTTTATTTATATGTAATATATTTCTTAATCCATGCACACCATGTGTTTAATATATTACACGATTAATTTTTTATATTATTTTTTATTTATATGGAATAGTTATGGTCTTATAAATTTCAGATGGATGCGAAATTTTGTTTTGTTTAATTTGATGTGGTTATCAAGTGGATTTTCAGTTTTTGAAAGTTGTTTTTGTTTGGTTATTTATAAAATTATTTAACATATAAAGTGTATGAATGTCCCATATGTAATTTTATGAAATTAGTTTTCTTGAATGATCTTAATGAAGGATCCTATTTACTATGATATGTTGAATGTAATATGATTTACTTGGTTTTGAACTCTTTTGGGGTAGAATGGTTGAAAGGAAATTTATTCATCTTTGGGTGGTTTATGTTGATATGTGTGTGTGATAATTTTATGTGTGACATATGTATATATGGTTGGTTATTTTTTTTGAAAATATCATAATTAATTATAATCATCATGGGAACCTTTCATAAAAGGATTATTTTCTAGGAATGGTGTCTACACTACATTAGGGTTTCACTCTAGTTTGTGGCCTTTAGTATGGGTGTTTCTCTTCTTTGAGAGAGTTCCCCATGGTTATACTTGGTAGGGTGATAATCCAGTGTGTTATTGGAATTGATTTCACAAGTTGCACCATGTATATGGGATGAGTTTAATTTTTTTTAATGTTTTAGATTATACACTATATTCCTAGATTCTACCATGTACTTTGTCACATAGTTATCTATGTTAGATGATTGAGATGGATTAATAGTCTGTCACTCTTGTGTGGTATTTTTCATTCCTTTATTGTATGATAATTGTTCATTCATCTTTATTTAGTGTATCTTATTTCTAAAAGTGATAAAATGTATTCAAATGTTTATGGAGTATTTTTATAAATTTTATAACAATTCTTTCATTTTTTAAGAGAAAACATTATCTTACATCGTTAAAATTCAGGTGTCCATTTAATGGAAATAAAACCAACATTTGAATTGATAACATGAAATGGAATATATATGTTAAAGTGGAAAATATTTGGAATCATAGTTTTATATATTTTAATTCAAACTTATGAAGGATTATCCATTTATTTAATTTAAATAAATATAGATTAGTTTTTTTCGGGTGCACCTTATAATTATTAATACTATGAGAAATAGTTTCTTTTTGTTTTTAAATTTTTTGTGTAGATTCTAGCATGGTTTCAATATTAATTGGTCATGCTGGATTTCCAATTCAGAGAGTTATCCAAGTGGTCACATTGAATATTAGGGGAAGTTAGGTTCAACTTGGGTTTTCATTTAGTTTTGTTGTATTTGTAGTTTATGTATAAATGATCATCTGTTTGAGAAATTTATTTATGGTTTGATATCGATTTTTAGTTATGCTACTTGGTTTATTTATTTATTATTGGAGAAATCATTTCCTTGGTTATTGATAATTCGCTTTGCACGTTTCGTTATCGCAAAAGGATACAGAATGCCACTCAGGCCTTTTCGTGGGCTGAATCCAGTGATAGGTTTAGGGTCAACCCATTTTTTTAAGAAAAATGGTATTTTATGAGGTTTGTTTCTTAGTAGACATAGCCTTCCTATGTTAATTGTTTTTATTTTGGATGTCACGATAGATGGTATAGGACTATCGAAGCTTGTATTTTATGTATAAGGGGGTATCTTTCCAAGATATTATGGACTCAACCACGAGTTACAATGGGATGTTGGGTTTCGTTTGGTGTATTTGTTTCTTGTGGGTTGTGTTGTGTATCAAATAGTGATGTGGATTTTGTTACAATGGTCTCAGTGAGATCACAAATCTTTTAAAGAAAGTGGAGTTGAGGAAATGGTTAAAAAATTATATATGTGATGTTGGTGTGATTGGAATATGGTCACCAACCATATAACCGTGTCACCCATCGATACCAGATTCCCCATGTGAGTTTTTTGGTCCTTTTTTGAATGTATTCAGAACCCCTATTTTGATGTTTTGAAAAAAAGTTTTTATCTGGTAATGTTCTGTTTTATGAACGATCAAAAATGATATTTCATATTTATCTTAAACAATTTCATAGAGAATGTATTTTTAATAAAAATTATTTTGGTAAAATTGGAAGTGATTCATTAAAAATCGAATTTCAATTAAAAAAATAGAAGTTTTTGTATTTTTTTTAAATGTTTTGTCATAATTAGATGTGGGTAAGATATGAAATTTAAATCTTGGGAAGCGTGTTTGGTTTTCAAAATCAGATTTATTTTATAAAACTTCATTATTTTTATGAGAACACACAATAATAGATTTGTGTGTAGATGAGCATGATATGTGGAATGGGTGGATGAGTGCACAAATTGGAATGAGAATATATTTTTGTGAGGCTACCTAGAATACCATTGAAGATGGTGAAATTTTCAAAGTGTATTTTCTTTTCAAAATTTTTTTATTATAGAAATTGTGTTTCTTTAGTTATGGATGGTTGTGTAGTGTTCTTTCTTGCTATTTTGGAATATTTTATAAGTGGTGTTTCATGTTTGGGTTCTAATTGTCGACTTAGTTTTGATAGAGTTGTTGATTTTCATTTTTGTGTTGGGTACTCCCCCACTAAATATTTGATAGATATTTGAGGCACATCGATAGGTGGTTCACCATTTGAAAAATATTGAATAAATTGAGCTAATATATTATTTCATGAGTTTAAGAAGTCGAATCCTCCCATATTTTATGGTAATTCATATCCATTGAAAGGGGAAGAATGGAGGTGGATAATATAAAGGATATTTGGTTTTCTCAAGATTCATGAGTCTCCAATGGTCCTGTTCTCTAACATTTTTCTTAAAGATCCTCGATTGAAGTGTCAGACGTCAGTTTTTAGAAGCAAAACTCAAGGACATATTACCACGGAATTCATCAAGGTTTTATTCATTCAACGATACTACTCTGAGGTTGTCAAGGTGTAGGTGGTGAAGGAAATTTGTTGTCTTCAGCTGGGTGATGTCTTAGTGTTAGAGATTTTCCATTACATCATTGATATAGTTCCTTATCTTATAGAATGGGTTGAGGAAGAGTTTTTGAAGGCTTGACATTTTGAAAATGGATTTAATTATGAATTTTAGTTTATGGTGATGGTGTTCTATCTGACCTCCATTGAAAACATGGTGAGAAATGTTGTTCGGGATGAAGTTGCATTAGCTGGAGTTCTTGAGGCAGCCAACCATCCTTCAATATGTTGAAATAGTTATGGTAATCATGATAAAGATATATAAAAGTGTCCTAAAGTTGTTGTTTTTTTGGGAAACTAAGATGCCTTTAGATATATTGTCAGCATATTAGGGGTATAAGATTATATTGTGTGATCAATTTGGATAAGTTATTCATAATAATAAATCATGTCTTTGTGGTTTGAAAACTTAATGTACCTATTGATGCCTTGGTCTCTTATAGAAATTATATCCCAGTGTTTCTAGGAAGCAATGTTAAACCATATATTCTCCATTAAATAAACCCCCGGCCCATTTACAAGAGTAAGATTCTAGTCCTAGTTCAACTTTAAGGCCCTTTATTTTAATGTTCCTTCCATTTTAGTGGTGTATTTTTTAGAATTATCCTTTAATTTAAGTAGTAAAAGATGTTGTAATATTCAGTGACCCAATTTTTTATATAATGTGTGTCTTTTTAGAAATTTAGAATATTTCAATCTTATGTGATTATTGTTCTAGTGGTGTGTTTTTTTAGCAATATCCATTTTGAGGTTAAAGAGGATGATAAATTTCAACATATCTTATAATTAACTATTTTGGATAAAGTGTTTTTATAGACTGAAGTAGGTATCATGGTGTGTCTTATTTATTTTGTTTATATTTGGGGTTGTTTTTGGTCATTCTAGTTTAATATTCTAGTGGTTGGTGGATGATGTTGGTTGGGCATTCAGCCAGAATTCTAAAATCATGGGGAGTTTATTTTGGCCTCTACTATTGAACCCGATGAGTCTTTTTTTTACATTCATTTCATCTATTCTCTCTCTTATACATGGTGAAGGTTGAAACTGTAGGGTAGACCTAGTGGTATTAGTTTTTGCATGGTGTTTGGATTTAGGTCCATGGCATTCATTAATTTATTTGGATGTGGTTTTTGGTTAATTAGTTTGTTTCAAGTATAAGTGTGTGTTTTTTATTTCCTATAGTTAGATGATTTTGGTTTCAGTAATCAGATCATGAGAGCATGTGAACCTAGTACTTTAAAATCATTCAGATAGATATTTTTTGGCTTTATATCGGAAGAAGTTGTGCTGTTGTGGAGGATTGTCACACCACTAT
Organism: Viscum album; assembly: GCA_963277665.1. NCBI lineage: Eukaryota > Viridiplantae > Streptophyta > Magnoliopsida > Santalales > Viscaceae > Viscum > Viscum album. The sequence continues at coordinate 500,582,768 of OY728132.1, forward strand.
TTTTGTTTAAATATATATTCTTGTTTTATCTATTGATCATGGTTTACCTCTTGATTGTTGGGTGTCCCTTATTTATATTTTGAGTTTTCGGTTGTTTTTCTCCAATTGAATGGTTTAGGTGAATGGTTTAGAGGTATCAATGAAAGCTCATGATGTTTATTCTCATTTTATTTCATTTTGATCGTGCTTGGAATGAGTTTCATGGATTCGTCATGGATGGATCCAATCTATGGGGCTCTAAAAGAAAATCGGGGGAGCTTTGGGATATGTCCCACTAAGGGTGCATAGAAGAAGCACAGTTAGACAAACTGTGTATAAGGCGTTCACATGGTTCTTAAATTTTGGAATGAACCATATCATATGGTTGGTGAATAGTTTACCAAATCATGTAGAAAAATAGTGTGAGTTTCGAATTCATACAGTATGGGTCACATGGACAACGTAAAGTTGGGGAAATCATGCGGCCTGGTCGTTCATAGTTCGTAGTTCTTTAAAAGTCTAATATTCATCTTAAACCCTATTCATTTTTTAACAGAAAAAATCACATTCCATCATCTCCATGTTTTTATAGCCCTATGAGATCTTTTCCCTTAATCTCCTAGCTTCTCATCAAATTTCAACGGTTGAATCAAGTGGTTTCTCCATATTTTGGGCCATATATTCATGGTATTCTACTTAACTCTTCTTTATCTTATATTCTATATTTTCATAGTGGCCCCCTATCTCTTAATGTTTGGATGTGGGATTCATTTTTCATTAGGTTTAAATTTGGGGTTTTGTGTTTTCAAGGTTCTTATTGGATACTCTTTTAATCGGGGACCCTTTTGGAGCTCATTCAGGTTGGTATTATTGAGGAGCTTGTGATTTGATGATAGTTCCCCTTTTTAAATGTACATTTAATTCAGGCATCATTTGTTTCATGAAATTCTTACCATCATAAGATATTTATTAAATATTTATTATATTTATAAAAAAATATTTCAGGGGAATTTATGTGATTTCATTCTTGTTTTTAATGTATGTGGCATTGTTTTAGCAACCTATACAGAAAAATGATTGATAGAATTACTGGTTAGGTTTTTTAATTTTTTTGTGTTTTTAAGGATTGGATTTGGCCTCATAAACATGTTTTATATTTTAAATGACGATTTGGATCTTTTGAATTTGTTTTCATGTGGATTTCAAATTTTTAATGTTTTATGTGTTTGATTCTTTTAAAATTTATTTAATATGTGACTATTGTGTAAGGCTCCTCTTTCATTTTAATGAAATTAGTTCTCTTGAAAATTATGCATGGTTATCACATTTACCTACCTATGTTAAATGGGATGGGAGTCCCTTATTGTTGAAATCCTTTGTGATATATTGTTTGAATGAAAAGAGATTGATCCTTTGGTTGGTTCTGAGTAATGCATGTGTGTGATGCTTTTGTGTGTCATATATGTATATATTCTTGGTTACATGATTTGATGAATGGATCACCACTCTTTAATCTCAACATGGGATCCTAGAATTTATACTATATATTTTGTGAACAACTTCTACACTAGATTAGGAATGCACTCTACCTTGTGGCATTTAGTTTTCACAATTCATTGCTTTGGGATAGTGCACCTTGGATAGAATAGGTAGGTTGAGAAGCCAGAGTGTGGGAATAATTTTTCTCGTCGATTGAGGAATTCCAATGGGATTATTTAGATGCATAATATGTTCTATATTATCCATTGATCTCAAATGTTTTCAAATTTACATTGGAAATTTATATCCTCTGGTCAATGACTGGGATGGATTGACGTTTGGTTACACTTTTGGGATATTTTCCATTTCTATTGTTGTATTTTTTTGTTATTTCTTGCATGTGTAGTGTTTCTTCTTTATAATATTGATAAAACGGTATTATTTTTTTGGAAATATTTTATTAACTTTTTTACACTTAATTCCTCTATTTTTATGTGAAAATATCATATTTCTCACTTAAATTGAAAGTGTCACATTCTTGGTAATGAAATCGATTTTGGGACGGGGAAATGGAAATTGGTCATGTTTTGTTTTAAAGTGAAAAAATGTGTTAATTGTTTATACATATTATTTTTAACCAAGGATTTATTATTATTTTATATAATTAAATTCATTGGTATTTGTTTATTTTGGGTGTGCCTACTGAGTTTTAATACTGACACCGATAGTTACTTCTTATTTTTTGTTTTTGGTTCAGTTTCTATTTTAGTTTTGATCATGGCGGGTGATGTTGGATTCTGAGATTAGAGATCGACCCAATGGGTAACATGGAGTTTTATTGGTCATTTTTATTATCCTGGACTGTCATTTTTTCTGGTCGTATTTAATGTTTACATATAAATGATGTTCAGTTTGAGAAATGTATTTACATTTCAGTTTCTATGTTTATTTCTAAATCTAAATTTAATTATTTATTTTAGAATAAATAATTTTCACGGTTCTCATTGATGAACATAGTGCTTATCTCTATCCTTAGAATATTGGTGATACCTCTTTGGCCATATTAGTGGCTGAATCTAGGGACTCGTTTAGGGTCAACTCGGCTTGGTTTGTGACACTTTTGTTCAACCACATCTATACAAAATTTTAAAATGATTTACATTTTTTTATATGAATGGTTTTGATAGTGAAAATATTTTAAATTATTTTATTCTGAATTTAAATGATTTTATTCCAACTAATGTTAATTTCATGGGTGATTTTAACATTTAATGGTTTCTGAAGTATTTGAAGATTAATTGTTAAAATTATCTATTTTGGATTTTAACTATTTTATTTATTTTTATTTATTACATCCATATGTTTTTCATTAGTGATAAAAATTTAATTTTTTTTTTGATTTTTGGTTTCTATATTTTGTAGGATTCATTTAATCATTCAAGACCCAAAGCGTTATCCACTATTTGAAGATGTAAATCCTGCTCACAAAAAAAGCCTCGAAAACTCTACATAGATCTGGTGATTTTTTATATTGGGCTCATATCTCATAAATGGATATCCCATATGAGATGAAATTCTTTATGTAGGTAGTGAGAATCTAGGGTAAGAACTTATTTGACTCTTTTAATGACTGGTTCCTTCATTTTTAAGGCCATAAATTATTGAGAATGTGGACTATTAGAATATGCAAAGTAATTATAGGATGAATAATGTTCCATAGTAAATGGCCTATATATCAAACATTCATTAGATAGTTTATATATATTTTGATGGAGGATGGGGATAATGTTACTAAAAAATGTTCAACAAGAAAAGATTTCACAATTCAACCATTATTAGGGATAACTTTCATAAAATTTAGGAATATATTTTTTGAACAATGATCATCACCCCTTTTTCCTATAAAAACTAGTTTTTCTTCATTTTGAATGGTTGGTTTCATAGGGGTATCATTTCTTATAAACAATATATATATTTTTAGATTATTATCATTTGTAATAGTATTATTCATTATTACATTATGTTAGTACCTTCATCTCCTTATCATTCTTATTTTTACTTTTATGTCATTCTCCCACTTTACTCTCCCTTAACTCCATAAGAATTGGGAAATAACCTTGGTGTTTGATCGAGGGATAGAATGCTGGGCGATTGAGTTTAATTTCACATAAATTTAGATAAATTTATTTCATTCTGATAATATTTTTGGTTGATAAATTTACTAAGGTGTAAAATTTACCGAATTTCCTTAAATACAAGTTCTTATTCCAATTCATCATTCCTCGTCCCCTTAACTATCTAAGTTAGGAATAAGATAGATTATAGAATAGGTAGCGAAGGAAAAAAAATAGTTCTACTTGATGGATTTAAGAAAATTATTTTCTCGCATGCATAGAGATGTTGGGATAATAACCAATCGAATGGGAGGTATCAGAGTAACAGATCAATATGACTACATAAAATTGATATTGAGAATATTTAAATGAATAATGATATCAACCATTATGATTTACTCAAATCGAATGACTTCCTTGTTTATTTTTAATATCATTTTGTCACATTTAATATATATATATAAATATTTTATTCATCTATCAAAATAAAATTTTTATATTATTTAATAATATATTAGTTATAATTTAAATACAGATAACAGAATTACAGTGTTGGGTGTGCTGCCTCTTTGAGACTAACCCTTGGTCTATACTATATTACATGCTTAGGTAAATAAAATATTGAAAAAGTATCTACAAAAACCCCACATAACATGTATTTAATTATTTATTTAATTAATATTAATATTATATAAAAAATAATAATGATTTCTGAAACGTTAATTAATATTTACCTTCTTTTCATTCAATCTTTGGGAAACAAATGGAAACAACATTTAGGTTTTCATACAACATACCATCCATAAGCACAATTTAATTCATTTTCTCACTAAAATATTCATAGAATACCATAGTTACATATATAATAAATATATATGATAATTAAATCATCGATAAATTTATAGAGATTATGGAACCATGATCATTTTAAAGGGATATAAAATAAAAAATCACCTCATCTATGAAAAACAACATTGTTATTACATAAATCATGATATTAAAAATTAATTTTTAATAAAGGTCTCACAAAAGTTCATAAATAAATCACATCTGGTATGATATATGTATATATAATTATAAGTTCTAAATATATTTATAATAAATATATATTTATTATATAAAAGATATGAATATGTACGATGAAAACCAAACTAGATGTAATGGTTTTTTATTATACATTTTCGTCTTTGATATATATGTCATATCCACCAATTATTCATCTTTTATGGTTTATATATTTTCAATATTGATATTTTATATCATGAATCTAATTAGATCTGTGGTATTTAATACCTCATTTTATTTTATTACTTTCATTAGTCTGCAATTTAAATGATACCGAAGTGGTTTGTGATTTATATTTTAAATTTATTTTAATCAAGGTTATTTATGTTTATTTTTTCAATAATGAAATATTATGGTAAATATATCAATAAACAATATAATTTTATTATAAACTAGTTATTTCATGATAATTCATGTTTTTTATTCATTTTCCTCTCTTTATGAACTCATGATTTCAGATGGATTATTTTAATAATAATCAACATTATTTTTCTCTTCGGTCGAACACACTTTTTCTACTGAATCAGTGTTTTTAATTTTCTTTCTAAAATTGTTTCTAAAACAATAAAAATGATTTATAAAATTAAATTTTACACAATTTTTTCATCATAATAAATATTCAAAAATAAATCCTCAAATCGTTATACAAACATGGAATGTTTGGGTTTTATCGAAAATATTAATGAAATATTTATTTTAAGTTGTATTAAATGAAAAAACATTCCACCATAATAAAAACTAGTTTCATTGAATCTCTATTTATTTGTTTACAATTATATTTTAAAATGAATTTTTTTTATTAATATTGAAAATAAATTATTCATGAAATAAATTTTCAATGTAAAAAATTACATTTTATTTAAGAATGATTTAAATGGAATTGAAATGGAGTTTTTATTCATAAGAGACAAATTTTTTTGTTAATAATTATCAATAGGTAATATGTTCTAATTATACAATTATTATTATTTATGAAAAAGTATTAGGATATATTTTCATAGGGATTCAATACATTGAAACCTTTTCTTTATTACTTAGAATGGATTGTGGTTATGTTTATTTATTGGGGTTATTATTAATTTTTTGAATGTTATTTTCTCATAATATTTTTCATTGTTTATTATTACTCAACCAATTCATATGATTAATGCATTGTATTTTGTCTGTGAGGGTTAGAGAATGTTATATACCCTCAATGTATTTCTAGGTCTCATGAGAAAAGATGGATTGGGTTTCTATTCAAGGCCTTACCCATTTATGTAATATGTACTAGCATGAGGCGTTGATGATATGGTTATGATATAAATAATCATGAATTCCATCATTATAAAATTAGTAATTGATATCCATATGAATATTCAATTAGTAAGAATGTATATGGAAAATATTTATGCTCATGTTATTACATATATGGAATTATTTGATTATTATTTATTCACATAATATAATGATGAAGTTATTAATTAATGGGAATGTGTGTCGGTCATTCATTATGACATATTGTTTAATATATTTTCATTCCTAGAAAACATATTACTCATACACTATATAAAAAATTGAGCTCATCCACTTCCTATGCTTATATCCCCTAGATTTCATATGAGTGTTATGATTGATATAGAGAAATATTCAAGAAGAGATAATGATTCAATTGATAAAATCATTGATTTTCTTTATATTATATTTTTAAAAATCATAATCATGAATTTATAAATTTACATAGAATAAATAACTATTTTGTAATTTTTGATGTGATGCTTATTATCTTATGAAAATGTAATAAATAAAACAACAACTATGGGAATATGGGATAAAGGTATTTATAGTTGGTATTAAAGGATGTTTAGTTGTTACATTGGGAACAATATATGGGAAAAATAGAATAGATTACCTAACAATATGATGGAAATTTAGGGTATGTATATAAGAACATCAAAAAAATTATGTTAGTGATAATGTGGGTTTATCGAGAATTACATCCATATATTAATAACCTAAGTAGATGTGGTTCAAGAATATATATACCTACGGTAAAAACCTATGATAAAGGAATGTTGGGTTTCACTTGGGAGTTACTAGTTACATGAACACATGTGTAGTGACCCAATAACAGTATTCCCAGAGCAAGTTTCTACTACCATTATACTAGCCTAATTACGTGAAACAAAAACCAAGGATCAATGAGTTTAGTAGTCTTGGTAAACTAGATACATATAATAGTGTTCTATTGAAAATTAATAAACTAAAAACATAATTTTTTCATCTTGGGGATAATATTATTCAATATAGCTAATCATTGCATAAATTTATTAGCACACTTCGTAAAATATTTGTAAAAGGAAGTGATATAAAATTCTCTATAAGAGAATTTTTTTGAAGAAATAATAAGGAATCAATTAGAATAATTAATAAGTAAAGGAAAATAAGCGGGAATATATTCCATATACTCAATAACTAAGAAGAAATTGAGTAATGAATTTGGAATGGTAAATAATTAGAAACACATTCCAGGTAGTAAATAATTGAGAAAAAAGTGACTAAATAATACGACAAGGTAAGTAACACAAAACACATGTCATTTTATCAATTAACTGAGAATGAAAATTATTGTTATATATATCGATATAAAATCTCATTGATCAATAAATACTGAATAAAAAAATAAGGAAATGATTAATTATTAGACATCACATATGTATATCATATACCCATACCATCTATTACATTCACATGATGGTTTGAGTATATGGGTATAAACATAAATTTTTACTTGGAAAAAATGTCAAAAATTTGATTTCCAACTAAATTTATTTAATGAGACTACTAATGTATCATAGGGATTTCATTAAGCAATCCCCAAATAATATGGACTTACCTAAACAGTTTCCAAGCCATGTCTTTAATATCCTAATAACTCTACAAATCAAATATCAATATTCCATATCAAATATCCTAATTTAATATGGGACACAAATTTATCAATAATTTCCCAAATAATCAAAAAATAATCATAGTATAAACTCTATAAAAAATGATATACAGTTTTGGTTATACATATATCTAGGAAAAATTATATGGATAATTAAGTGAAATTTAATGTTTAATGATTAGGGGAAATTGAATTTTTAAATAGGACTACCAAAGGATTCAAGGAAATAAATGTCAATACCATCCATTTCCAAATAAATAAATAAACATTCCTATGAAGTATTAGGATGACATAAACCCGACATATCCCAAGGGTAGAAAAAACTAAAGGGTTGTTTTCCTTAATGAATGTAAGTACTATAAAATATATTTTAAAAATATTATCGGGGAAAAATATTTTTTATTGAAAAAATCAAGTAGAAAATCATTTTCTTCAAGAATAGATGTTGAACACGTTTTTCTTTTCTATTTAAAATTCTTCTAATTTATTGTAAGATTCAAAGAAATGATGAGTGGTAAATCCATACATTATTTACAAGGTAAAAATAATATTTCTTTTTCATAATAAATTTTTAAAAAAATTCATAGTTTATAAATTAATATGAAGAATCATTTTAAATTTTTTTAAGACAAATAGGGTAAAAATATCATTAATAAATAATAATGGAATGGTTAAATAATTTCTCAAAACATTTTTTAGAATATAAGGTTTTTAGAAGGAAACATGTTCTTTGATAAAAGAGATAAATTAGGTCAGGTTTTTTAAAAACATTTTCTTATAAATTTTCTGTACCACAGAGTGGAAAAATAGTACTACAATATAAAATAGTTCATGAACAACTAGATAAAAATAAAATGAATGGTTTTATTAGAAAATTATCAAAAAAATTAAAATGATGTAATTTTATGTCTAAACAATCCCAAAAAAATAATGTGATTGAACAAAAACCCTTAAAAAGAAAATAATATTAATGTGATATTCAATAAATGAATAGAATATGTGTATCAATAGTAATTAAAAATTAGATAAGCGTTAATAAATCAAAAGACATTCCAATGTATATATAAAAATAATCATAAAAATTTATTGAAAATGGGAAAGTAGTATAACCCAATGAAACTGAATTTGGATACAAAATTCTTTACCACATTGTAATTTTTAACTCAAATCCCCTTTGAAGAAATAATTCTAATCAATACTCAAAAATACCATGAACAATGAAAGAATCATGATATTTCAGGTCAATGTGGCAGTATGAAGGCAATATCCATGAAAGCAGGTGCAGAAAAATATTTTTATTATTTCAATATAATTTTAATAATATAAATTTATGTTAGATTGTAAAGATAATCGTTAAGAACATTATGGAGAAAATAATCATCAAACATTCCAAAACATCCCAAACAACTTTAAAAAAATTGAATCATTATCCAAATTATAAAATGACATTAAAAAATATATAAAACATAATGATAAATAGTATATTCCAGATATTAAATTTCAAAAGCAAGTTTATACACAATTTAAAAGTGAATTGGTGCATAACAACAGACAAGTGTCAATGGAATGTAAATTGTGATGAAATCCCTTACCTTGTGTTTCCTTTCAGGTGAATGACATTTAAACTCTTATATAATGTAATGAAAAATATTAATATATCATTATATAATCATATTAATATTTATAATATCATGTACTATCTTTATATATTATATTATTACCAATTTTTTAATAATCCTTCATTATTTTGACTCTTTTAGGTGATAATTTCATAGTATTTTATTTTGTTTTGACTTGTAAATTATTGTTCCTATTAATCACATAATGGTTTAATCTTATCAAAAATGTAAAACATGGTTTAAATAATATATGTATTCAGTATATATGTAGTTATAATAATCCATTATAATTGGAGAAAAGAAAAGAAATTCACCGTTCATATAGAGAGTAGACCATACGTTTTCATGAACACTAATTTTATTTCTTTTTTGTATTTAATATAACTCAAATTAAATGATATATATATATATATTATAATACTACTGTCACATATTATTCATATAATTTGAAAGGTTCTATGAAAATCATCCATTATATGTTCCATGTATATCATGAAAAAATCACATCGCTTTGAGGAGTTTGTAGTCCCCACTTCCATAAACAAGGTTATCATATTCACACAAAATGGAAAAAATAAAGGTCTGTGTTATATATGAATTAATGATTAATAATAAATTTTAAATTAAATATTATGATATATAATTTTTTTCATCATAATTTCCAACCATGAAATGTGGTAAATGAATAATAGAACAATCATTGTGTACTGAGGCTATAGTTCAACATACACTATTGGAAGGTTTGTCATTGATTATATAGAAGGGTTTTTAAGTTCATGTAAAATACATTACATGAAAACAAATTAGTTTATTGAGGACATATATGTTATTATTTAATCATTGAATAATAATATTATAGTGTGCGGAGAATGAAAATAATACTAAATATATCGATAAAATTTTTAAATTTTATATGGGTAAATCTTGTTGATTTTCACCAAAAGGATTCCATGGATGGAATTATGATCATGGTGTGGATTTTTGGTTGAATGGATGAATTTTAAAAAAACTATTTGGATATATATTAGTCGATCCAAATGGCTTGACAAGTGTGAGGATGTGTAAGGTGGGGTACCATTTCAATGTAGAGAAGAAGTAGAACTCTTGCATATTCTTGAAAAGGGAATAAAACCCATGTTTTTACCATTTAAAGTGGATCCAATAGTGAACCAAATTCAATAAAATGTGTTATAAGGTCCATATATTTCTGAAGAAATCAATTTGGACATGTTTATATGGCATTATGAATATTATGTTTAATGATTAGTCCCATGTTAATATAATATTTCTCTGAATCCTTGTAATTAATTTTTATCACAATCAATATTATATTTGGTCAAATACTATGTTTTTATTATTAAAAAGTAAAAATTATTATTTTTAAATATATAGAATAAAATTTTCCAAATTATATTCCTAGAATTAGTCGACATTATTTTAAAAATAACCCCAGATACATAACGACAATGTAGGTTCTTAAAGTACAAACATTCAAATGTTTCAGATGTTTTTACATCTAATTTCAATGTAAAATTGATTATAGTGACCTATATTTGATAAATAAACAAAAAAACATGATCAAATAAACTTTAAAATATATTTAACATATAATTTACCATTTTAAATAAAATATACAAAAAAGAAGTTTTGAATTAAAATTCATTATTTTTAACTATTCAACAAAAAAAGAAATTACACCGAAAATACCAAAAAATATCCCTAATATAATTTTTTGATTCCATTTAAAAAATTTAATATCATATTTACTTATAACATTTATGAAATAACCAAAAAATATTTTTAAAATAGGCAATCTATTAAAATACATTAAAAGTTCCTTTAATAAAAGATTGATTTTTTACGAAATATCGGGCTTATACTAATATTATTACAATGAAATATATTGGATGAATATCAAAAATATTTTTTTTTCATATATAGTATATATATTCCATTAAAATCAATCAAAAATTGAAATTAATTAAATTTAATAAGATAAGACATCTTTGTTGGAAAACAAGCTTTCTACAAAAATATTCTCATTTTATCCATTTGGTTCTTATATTAATTTATAAATAATTTTGTAACCAATGAATTAATTTTATATTTGGGTAAAACAAGGATTTTAATATTTAATTTAATAATATTATTTACAAATAATTTAATATCTAGTTAATTAATTACTATAATAAATAATAATATGTTAATAATATTTTGGTATTAAGTAATACTCAATCTTGTGTAGAACATAAGATATCAATGAAACTAATTATTGAGTGCACATAAAATAACTTTGAATGATGCGAATTGTTGTCTATATGATTGATTAATTATATTTAAAATAGTAATTATATCATAAAATCTTGGGATATTATATCCCCCTACGCACTTGGTGTTGCATGTCACACAATCTATCAAATACAATGTTCGTACTTTTAAATTTTGGAGTGTAACATTTAACCCTCATTAATTAAACAGTGTCATCACAGTTTAAACTCGACCTTGGTAATAAATTGTTAGATATTTATTATGTTAAAATTCCACATTATTAGAAGATTTAATTAACTATCCTCTTAATAAGTGAGAAATTGATGTTCAAAGGTCACATGGACTAACCTATATCTAGGTATATATCTACAAGATCAAAAATAGAAAGTATAGAAACTTTAATGGATGAAAAACATAAAATTGATTAAGGATATATTGATTTCATCAATCACAAACATGAGAATTCTCATTGGACAGTTGGGGGCCTCAAAGCAATAAACTGGTGATGATTTAAAAGACCACAAATTAAAGAATATTTAGGCTATTAGGAAAAAAAAAATTATTTTCCTAATGTTGGGTAATTCTATCACTGACTAAGAATATAATGAAATATACTTATGAGACATATTTATATATTATAGAGACATTTTATATCCTTTTTTCTGTGATAAATTTAAATTTTTTCCATTAATTCAATAAATAGATTTCTGCAAATTACCATTGATTCAGGAAGCACTAAAACATAATTTTAAACAATATTATGGTCTATAAATGAGTATAATGTATAAATATTGTTTTTTACCTATTATCCAAATCCAATATGGTTAATAAATAAGTCATTAATCACAAAATAAACACTATGAGTTCATCATTAAAATTTATTTGTCAAATTTGTTAACTAAAAATAATGAAATATTATCCAGAAAATTGTGTTTTCTAGGTGTTTCCCTGAAACCTATATTATCCTTTGGTCATGGGTTCAATTAATATATCCTTGTCAGACATGATGGGTTCTCACCTAGATATATGTTTTTCTTTCCAAAAAACATATTAATTTCTATAATATATATGATGGACATCATTAATATTAGGTTAATCATTAAATATTACATTAAATACTTTTTTAATACAAAATTAATATCAAAATACTTCTTCCATTTATTTATTTGTTGTTACTTCCATGGTCTAGAGTTTATACATAATATAGTTTTTAGGATTTATAAATAATTACACCATATTTTTTCAATCTAAAACACCTTATATTTAATAATATCATACATTTGTTTATTCAAATAATTCAAAATGGTTTTGTAATGAAATTTAAATTATCCTGAACATATAACCAGGAATTGTAAAACTATTTTCACAGTAAGTACCATTGTCATGTACTAAGTTATACCGAGTTTGGCCTGCCACACCTTGTCAATGAAATTACTCCTATGTTCATCTATGCTAGAACCACGTCCAATTTTATTATCTATATACAGAATAATTAGTGGGAGAAATACATAATCTCTATATAAACAAAACATTATGATGTTATTCTATACATATCATTAAATTCATCTTTAAGGCCATGTTATTTCATATATATTATCCAAAATGTAGTTTCCATGGTTTCTATTAAACTTTATCTAATTTAAACTATAGTGACATGACCCTAGAAAATCTGAAATAGTGTATACTACCATTATATTAGAATTATTATAGGAAATGAAATCCTGAAGTACCATAGAGTTTTGTATTCTTGGTAACCCTATACATAGATGAGTCTTGTATTGAAAAAGAATACATGAATTACAACCTAATTTTTTTTATTTCAAGGAAAAATTATTCCATCTAGCATATCCTTGGGAATCCTAGGGAAATGAATCATAAAAAGGGTGAGCTAAAATTATCATTATGGGAAAAGTATTATAGAATAAAAAATAATTGATTGTGAATAAAAAATATGGAATGGAAAATAATGGAGAACACATTCCATTTAATACATATATGAGAATAATGTGAAAAAATAATATATAAAGGTAAATAACTAAAAACACATACCATGTAATCAAGAACTAAAAACTAAATGTGTAAAAAATATGTCATTTTAAATAGGTAAAAATAGATTATAATTAATCAATGAATTGAGAATAATATTTATCCAAAGTAACGTTGATGAAAAATCTAATGGATAAATAAATAATGAATCAAACTGAAGGCAATGCATAATTATTGGACATCATGTTTCTGCAACATGAACTAATAACAACAAGTACATTCATAGTATGGGTTAATTATAATGATAGAAACTCATATATTTTCTTGGAATCAAATTATATGGTTTTCCATAAACTAACTTTGTTTTATGAGACTACATATACATAATGGGTATTTCATTAACATGTCCCCAACCCACGTATTTCTTTACCATAACATTCCTCTTATCGAATACACAATATTTTTTCTCAAATATTTGTATTGAATAAAGGATATGGATTTAAAATTTTTTAATCCAAATGGTAAAAATCATTTAATGTAAATAACATATGATGAATGTTATATGTTTATGCAATACACATATCCATTATAATGATATGGATAATTTGTGGAAATTCAAAGTTAATCGATTATATTAAATAGAATATTTCTGGGTGAATAACAAAGGATTACAGAAAGGTAAAGTAAATAATAGCCTGGACCAAATAAAAAAGAAACCATCATGAGGAATAATGATGGAATCAATAAAATATATCCCAAGTTGAGTAAAAATTAAGAGTTACATTGATTTATGAATATGAATAATATATGAAGATTATTTAGAAAAATTCTTCATGAAAATTAACATTGTATTGAAAAAAAATATTTTCAAAAATATTTTCTTTGAAAATAACATTTGAAATAATTTTATATAAAAGTAACATTTTGAACATGAAAGTGAATTATTTAATATTTTATGACTAGTAAATTTGTGCATACTATACAATGTAAAACTAAAATTCAATTTTCAATAGAAAATGGTAGAAAAATTCTTTATTTTGAATGATAGAAGAGGAATGCTTTCAGAACATTTGTAAAAGGAAAAATGTGTACATATTTATTTCATAAAGAATTTTGTAAAGGATAAATAATTTAAGAAAACCATTTTAGAAAATAGGGTCTTTATAATAAAATATGATATTTGACTAAAAGTGAAATGGTGTTAGGTTTTTTTAAATATATTTTCTAAATCATTTTGAGTTCCAAAGAGTAAGAAAATGTTACTATTACATGAAAATGGACTTGAATGGCTAGAAAATAATTAAATGAATGTTTTTATTATAAAATGATCCAATAATTTCCTCTTTTATAATTCAAGGGTAAAAAATCCCAAACAAAATGTTATTTTCAATTAAACCCTTGAATGTACCTTAACATTTAATTGAGAATCAATCAATGAATAGAATATATGAGTCAACTATAAATCATCATAAGTGATGTGGAAATACGGAAAAATATATTTCAAAATATTTATTATCATAATAATGTAATAATAATGAAAATTATGATGTAGTATAACCAAATAAAAATGAATTGGGTTATGAATTTATTTTCTACTTGGAAACATTAAATCGAATCTCTTTAGAATAAATAATTAAAATTGAAACTCATAATACATTGAAGAATAAATGAATTATGATATTACAAGTCAATATGTTTGTTTGTACAACATATAAAATGAAATATTTGAAAAATAATAATTTTATTATTTCTAGAGAAGTTACAAATAATAAAATGGAAATTTCATATCAAAGACAATCATCGAGAATATTCATTATGGAATAATATTTAAACATTCCAAAGTGTCCCATTACAATTTGAAACATTTGGAAAAAAATAACCATGAAATAAAGAAAAGAAAAGAAACTAATAATATCATGATAATAAACATATTCATGAAATAAAATTTCAAAATTTAATATATTCACAATATAAATCCTAATTGGTTCATAAAAATTAGTAAGTCTGAATTTAATGTCCATTGATAAAAAATACCTTACCTTGTGTTCCCTTTCTAGTAGACATCCATTAATCCTTTTTATAATAGTAATAAACATTTTAGAATCTTAATTTAGAACTTAATTAATGTTTATGATAACATATATAATCTTATTAGAATATCTTATTACCCATTTGTTAATAATCCTTCACTATTTTCACTATTTTCACTATTTACAGTGTCAATTGCCTAGTTTTTCGTGTATTCTTTGACTTATTAATTTTTTTTATTATTCTTATCATGGATTAATAATACATATAATTTAATCCACAATGAAAATATTATATAAATTTATTATATTTATATCTATTATAATCCATATTATTTGGAGAT
This sequence comes from Viscum album, assembly GCA_963277665.1. Classification (NCBI taxonomy): domain Eukaryota; kingdom Viridiplantae; phylum Streptophyta; class Magnoliopsida; order Santalales; family Viscaceae; genus Viscum; species Viscum album. The sequence goes on from OY728132.1 coordinate 500,598,578, forward strand.
AAGAAATGAAATGCCCCTTTCATAGTGATGGTAGGTCATACGTACGCATAAATGATACAATAATTTATTTCACATATTATAAGGATTGAAATGTAAATGATATATATGTATATTATAATTTAATTATCATATATATGTCATATAAGTTACATTGGTTCATTAAAAAAACTTCATAAGATCAATGTATATCGTGAATGAATCACATCGCTTTGAAAAGACGTTATTCCAAACATCCATAAATGATATTAACGTGTTCCAACAAATTAAAATGAATAATGGTATGTATTATATATTAATTAAAAATTAAACAAGGCATTATAAATAATATATATTGTATTTAAATTTTTTACCATAATAATTCTGAACCATGAAAGGTGTTAAAGGAGAAATGATCAATCCTTATGAAGCGAAGTGGTAGTTCACCGTACACGAATGGTAGGATCGTTACCCATTAGATGTCTGTTTGTTTAAGTGTAGGTTAAAAAATTTCCATAAAAATAATTATTTATATTGAAGATATTGATGTTTCTATGTATGAATATAATAATAATATTCTAGGTTGTGGTGAATAAAAATTAATCTAATGATCTTGAGGAAGAATGTAACCTCTTATTTGGGAAACTCCTTTGGGTTTACACCAAAGGGATTCCATGAATGGATTTTTGACCAAGTTTCTCATTACAGGATTATGGTAGGTATTTTTAGGATCAATTGTGATAGATATTTGTCGACCGAAAGTGTCTTGAGAGGTTTGATTAAGTGGGAGGGGTGAGTGCCTTTTTAAAGCGGAGGAGGAGTAGAAGCCTTGTAAATTTTGGAAAATGGAATTACACCCATGTTATACCCATTTTAAATGGATACAATAATTTACAAAATTAGATAAAATATATGAAAGGGTAAACATATGTCCATAAAATCTATTTTAGATGTGTTACATAGTAATTTTGTATCTTAAGATTGAGGTTTAGTTCTTTATTGAGCTTACATTTTTCTTATTCGTTGCAATTAATTTTAATCACATTCACTATTTTTTAAAAACTAATTTGAAAATATTAGACATTATAAATTATTATTATTAAAAATATGGATTAATTTCTGAAAAATTAAAATAATATAAGTGGAATATTTAATTAAAAATTAATCATGCTGATTGGATGACAATGTGGGGTTTTAAAGTAAAAATGAAGAAAAGATTGAAATTTTTTTATATGAAATATCATTATAAAATTTATTATAATTAAATAAGTTTGATTTTATAAATATAAATTGATATTTTTAAACATTGAAAAAGCTGAAAAAATAATTTTTTCTTTTAAATTATGTAATAAAAAAATTAGTTTCGAATTAGAATTAAATATTTTCAACATTCATTAAAAAATAAAAATTCAAAAAAAAAATAAAAAAACATTACAAAAAAATAATTTTTATGTTAATATTTCATAAATGGTTTATATATATATATATATATATTTTAAAATATACAAAAAATATTATTTTAATAGGTTATCCATTAAAAGGCAGTAAAAGTACCAACAGACAAATAATTATTTTTATGTGGAATAATAGTTTTTTCATAACTAAGTCTATTGAATATATTGGATGACTATAAAATATATTTTATTTAATATCTATTTATATATATCATCAATAATAGTACATAAATTTAATTACATTAATTTTAATCGAAAAACATCTTTTTGGTCAAATTTTTTCTATAAACAAATTCTCGATACATTCAATTGGTTCTTATATTAATTTATAATTAATTTTGTTAGCTGTAAATTAGTTTTAAACTTGTGTAAATCATATATTTTTATAAGTAATATAATAATAGTCTTAGACACTAATTTAATAGCATGATTTATTCTTATTATATAAAATTTTAATATATTAATAATATTCTGTTTCTTGGTAAAACACTTTCTTATAGGAAAAGTAATGTATCGATGAAACTCGTTTTTTTGTGTGACATAAGGAAAATTAATATCATGTGCATTAAAAGAAATATGACAGATTAATATCCTTTAAAATAGTAAATATATAATAAAATTTTATTATATTGTATTCAATTACATGCTTGGTGTTGCGTTTCATACAAGCTTTCAATTATAATGTTTTTACTTTAAAATTTGATGGCATTACAACAGTACATACTATGGATTTGGATTAACAATACCATGTGATATTCGAAGGAATATTCCCACCTTCTCTACAAAAAATTAGGACAGATATAAATTAAGGGTGAAAATAACTGGCAAAGTATGACATTAAGGTTTATTCCATAGAAAAATTATATCATGATTAAACATCCTATAAAATTTTATATGGTTTTCACACTATGCTAATTGTTTCTAGAATTATTTTATTGAATTAAGTCAATGGATTGAATCTTAAATAACAACATTTATAATAAATATTAGGTAAAATGTGGTTACCATGTGAAACGAAATGAGATGATGACTGAAGTGAAAAATATTATGATTAAAAACAATTTTACCCAAAAACATGATTACAACTTGTATCAGAATAAAATATCAAACTAACCAAATAAAAGATAGGAGAATTTCACTATGTTATTGAGTTATATATATTATGGAGGAAATAATGATTTTTTTTACATTATGTTTGAAATTACAAAGAGACTCCCAATAATGTTTATCAAATGAAATAAAAAAAAATCTTGTGCCGAAAAAAAGGAAATAATGAATTATGTTTCTATAAGAAAATGAAAAGTATAATGGAAGGAAATAAATTTCATCATTGGGATCTATTTATAGTTCATTTTCATAAATTCTGGGAACCTATAAATTATCTAAGGAAATTCCATATTCTAATGGTTACCCCTCGACCATGGGAGGACCTATGTCTGAAAAAATTGACAAATTATTTGTGTACTAGGATTTAGAAATTAGATGGTATAAGTATTTTTTCCAATTTTATTTTGATTATAATAAATTGTGAACATCTAATGATTATGAAAAATTTATAATAATATATGGCATCATAAACATAAGAGTTCTAGATACTATCATCAGTTTATTAGTTCAAGGTGTGTCATAATTTCATAATCTTAAACACATTTTGTATGGATTTATGTGATGAGAGTTTTCAATTATTGAGGATATATTGATATATATTTAGGGAAATAAATCCCAATTTCTTAAATATTGTTTTAGTGAAAAAGTAATATTAGGATTAATGCCGTTAAATTTTATGGGCATAATTATAATGTTATGTGCAACCTTTGGGGTTTATCTTTTATTTGATGTGAATGTAATTATGGATTTTTTAAAATTAGTTGCAGTGTAAGAATTATTTTGATAATATTTATTTAATTGATGAAAAACTTTCTGGGTGACATTCCATTACATTTGGAATGGTCAAGGGTATTGAACCAACATTATTAGAGTTATAAGGTTTTAATGTATACCACTATATTATGCGATGTTCTAGTTAATTTGAAATTGTTTTTAAAAAAACAATTTAACATATAAATAGTATATTTTATCCAGTACTGTTATAGTAGAGTTATAGAAATTACTGTGTTAAATTATATAACTTGTTCAAAATGTGTTGGATTTGGAAAAAATTTAGAGTCAAATTGAAATATATTTCAATCATTATGGATTTTAAAAAAATTTAACAGTTAATTTTAGTGTTTTACGTATACAATATATTTTTTTAGAAAGATATGATGTTGAAATTACTAGATGAATAACTAATGGATTAAATTTTTCTTGTGAAATATATCTCTATCATGTATGTATTTTGTCTTATATTTATAGATAGAAAATGAATTACCAAAATTTAGGGAATGAATCCTAAAAAAATGTTTTCCAGTTAAATTTATATCAGATGAATTATAAGATTTTTTAAATAATTAAATATTTATATTTAGGCCCTTATAATTCAATGGACTATTCAATTTCTTGTGATAAATGATCTTTATCACTCTTTATAGTTATTTATTATTTTTCCCTAGTATAAATATTTACATCCTTCCAATGTTATCCTACTCGAAAAAAAATTTGATTGGTTATTCTATATGTCATTTAGACACCCTTAAAATATTATAAATTTTTTATATGCTAATTATTTCTATAATGATAGATTCAAAAAATTGGATTTTAAAATTTCAAACCATTAACTTCAGATATCTTGATTAAATTGTAATAAGGCTATTTATTTAAGGGGATAAAATGAAACAACCAAATATTTTGAAAGTGGAACATCATATTCAGTAGCATATATGACACAAAGTAAAATTGTTATGAGATAATTTAAAAAACCAAGAATTTTTAATATATTTATATTTAAAAAAATTGAATCCATTCAATATTTTGTGTTGAATGAAACTCCAGGTTTTAATGAAAAAAGATACAATTTAATTATATTATTATTTAAATATAACCAATATATAATATCCATTATCTTAGAGGGTATGAATATGATGAAATAAAATATAAAAAATATATGTTTTATTCATGAATTATAGAAATTAAATTTTTATAATCAAAATAGAAAATAAATTAGAAGTATTTGACAGAAATTTTTTTAGGAAAAATTGTATTTTTCAAAAATTAAGTTTTGTCATGCATTCTGACCATAATTTAAAAATTAAATTTTCCAATACTAAATTTTCTTATAAATATACATATCAAAATTATATTTTGTAGAATTTTTGGTATTTTTGGAAATTATTAATTCTTTGATAAATAGTGAAAATAATTATTTTTATTTAAAATATCAATTTTATTTAAATTAATTAGATGAATAAACTATATTTTAAATTTTTTAATAAATTTAAAATTGATAAAATATATTACAATTTAACTAATTGTTTCATATTGATTTCCCAGATTAAAACATATTCAACATTTTAATGTTTTTCTTTAGAAAAACATTATTTTTATGCATAAAGGGGATTAATATTATTTTGAATTACTCAAATAATATGAATCAAATTATAAAAAATGTATTCCTTATTTTTATTATTAATATTTACTATTTTATTTCATACTTAAGAAAATATTTTACCATTAAAACAAATAAAACCAATAAAAAATAAATTTTGTGGTTTCAATAAACAGAGGATTTATGGGGGTAAATCTATGAAGACAAGGATAATATTGACCTAATACTTTTACAACACCAATTTTATGGAAATAACTAGACCTAAAAACCTATAAATGGTGAAAATAAACCATTTTTAGGCCTTTTCCTTGAAAAAAAATTAGTTTCACATCATCTTTTAAAAAATTTAATGTGTGTCACATCCTTCACTTATAAAAGAGAAACACTATCGTACCATAGTCACACTTAAAAACACTTAATTTAAGAAATTAATTCCACAAATAACTTCCTAAATTCCATAACAACATTCTAGATCTATTAGTATGATTAAGAATAAATCTTAATAATTATTATGGTATAAACCCATAGAGACACTCTGAAAAATTGGTAAAATTCATAAGCATTCTTATTTGTTTTATTTATTTTTATAAAAACATAATATATTTTCTAGAAATTGTAATATTATAAGTAATTATATTCTATATATTGTTGTGTTATCATTTTAATGGAATATCCTATATAATTCTACACTTTCATCAAATGAAATATTAAATCATCGATCATGTGTAGGGTAGACTACCGCCTCATGAGTAGATGTAATTGTTTTTTCATCAACAACATTCAAGGGTGGATATAATTTTGAATTTAATATATTTATATATATTATACTGATGAAATTATTATACTTATTAAATTATTATATAATATATACCTTCTTACTTCCACGTCCTTGGGGTAAGTGATTATGTCGCTCGTATGTACAATGTACTGTCATATCGTGATGTTATATGATTCATTTTACTCTTAAACATTACATGGATGGAATAAATGGTATATTCAACAGATATTTGTGATATTTTTGGCCTTAATATAATTATATAACTATAATATCAATTATATCGTCAAACCTTCAAATTCATTGGAATATAGTGTCATTGCTCAAGCGTATGTGTGTACTATTTCCTCAACATAATGATGTAACAAGTTTTTCATATTATTTTTACCTGGATGGTAGTAATGAAATATTATATTAATATAATGTATATTAATATAATTATAATAAATATTTAGGGCAAATTAATATGTTTTTCAGTTCATTCTATCCATTTATAAAAAATTTGATAACATTTGGGCATACATATGACTTACTGTCTCCGTGAATTTTGTAATCGATATTAAATATATAACACTTTAATATTGATATAATGAAATATATAACAAATATATATGATATTTAAATAATTATAAACATTATAAATGTATTTTAACCACAACCTATGTAAAAATCAAAAAATAATAAATTGAATCATTCTTGAAAAACCAGGGTATTTTAACCCAAAACACAGTTTTAACAAGAAATTGTTAAGAAACTGGTCAAAAATAGAAATGAGTAAATAATATTTTGAATTAATTATAAATTAATCATTAAAAATTTATATAAATTTTCATTTATTTTATAGTTTGTATTTACCCAAATGAAGGATATCAAACCTGAGGTAAGGGTTTCTTCATCCCACTTTAACATTTGTGAGACATTTCTCAAATTCAGAACTTATGCCTTAAGTGTGGTTCATATAATAACCATTTGGATTTATATAATAAGATGAATATATTTTCCTAGATATTGTTTACTTTTTATTTTGATGTTATTCCATTCATCGATCATACAATTTAAAATTTACCAATGTGGTAATTGATTTATGTTCCAGTCATCTTTTTAATCAAGATTATTAGGGTTTTTATTTTGAATATAAAATTTCATTATCCATATCTCAAAAAACCCAATAAAATTAATATACAATATTATTTTCATGATAATTCACGTTTTACCTTTATTTCAATTAGTTTCCGTACTAAAGAGTTTAAAAGAATGTCATTATAAAAAATCATGTTTATTTATCTCATTATTTGAAAATACTTTTTTAAACAAATCCATATTGTCTAAAAATGTGTTATTTTTTTATATTATAAAAATAGTATACTAAAGACATGGTTCACCATGTTTTAATTTTTTTAAAATGAATCTTCATTCCATTTTCCAAATAATGATTATTTATATTTTATAAGAAATGAATATTTTTTAACATGTAAGGAATGAACAATATTTTCATTCATGAAGAAAACTCATTGTTTTAATTATTTTATTACAAAATAATATGGGTTATTTAGGAATAGTTTGATTCATAATATTTTAGACATTTTTTATTTCTGAAATTTATTTTCAATGTAAAAAAATATATATGCCTCCATATTGTTTTAATGTAATTTCTATAGTATATATATTCATAAAAAAAAATTCCTTATATAACTATTTATAAATTTGGAATATGTTTTAATGATACCATTTGTATTATTTATTAGTATTATTTATTATTACTTGGACTTGGGATATACTACTTTGTTACCATATCCATTTTACATTGAATGGGTCATAATTATTATTATTGATTGGGGTAATTATTAACATTTCAAATGTTATTATTTTAATCAAATTTTATTGATTATTTTGATTCACACCATTTATATGGGGAACCCATTATATTGAATAATTGCTGGTAAGTTCGCACTATATATCCTAGATTCAGTGGTAGGTGTCATCAAACATAATAACATGGTTTTAAGGCCGAAAACATATCAATCTGTGCAAGATGTAATGGCATGAGGCACTAATGGTATGATTATGGTGTCCCACAATTTACATCAATCATTTCGAGACCAGTAATTTATTTATAGGTTATTATTTGATTAGTTATAATTTCATTACAAAAGTATCAATATTATGTTATTATTTATATGATATTATTTGATAATTATAAATTTCTTCAAAAAATTTCTCAGGATATTGATTAATTGTAAATTTATACTTTAATTTACATTGAGATATTAATTATTCCTTATTTATTCAATGGTGAAAAAGCCCTCATACCGTTAGTAATAATTTCAGATCCCCGCATTCTTATATTTCATTCCCTAAAATTTCAAGTTGTGTTTTCTAATTTATATTATGGGATATTATATAAGAAATAATTATTAACTTGAAGAGAAAACATTTTTATAATTTATGTTTTCAATTGAATAATGTGAGTCATTTATTTCTATACTTACTAGAATACTAAACTATTAAATAATTTGGGATGTTATTCCTTATATCTTATTCCATTTTCATAATGGGACTCTAGGAAACTAGGTCCACGGTTTCTACACCTTTAACATTCTCATTTTAGAGAAAATACAAATGACATTTGTATGTGTGTGTGTGTAGAATACCATCTATAGAAAATATGATGTTTAATTTTCATTAATGAATATACATGGTTGGTAATAATGGTTAATTTAATAAATGATTATGATATTAATAATATATTTTATATGCTAAATATATAATTAAAATGATCTATTTCAACCATTTTTTGGAAAAATAAATCATCATCCATGCATACATATGAAATACCACTTCCACAAAATCATTGATTTCAATTTTAATTTAAATGACTTCCTTACAAGGATTTCCATGAGAATGTGATTAGTTTATAAATAATATGAAATATATTTTATCAGGGGTTTATATCGAAAATTGGAGAATCTATTAATGATATAATCAACAAACATTCATTGTTAATTAAATCTTTTATAATATGCATACTAAGTGGAAAATGATATAATTTTTCTATGTAAGAAGTCTATATAAATTACCTCATATTTCTACATCTTCTAAACCATCCTTGGGCCAATTGCACCACATTCTTAAACAAAAATGTACATTTATATAATTTATGACTATGATATCTTATTAACTATTATAGTATAATCTAAATATCTAAATATTATTTTTATTCTATAAATTTTATATGAATATTTAACTCATTAAAAAACATTAAGAATCAATGAATCATTATCATTTTCTATTTAACCTCCTATATTATAACTATAATAAGCATTAAATCTGAATATATCTTTATATTATAAATTGGAAAAAAAATTCCATTACTATATGTATTTGAGTTTAGAGGTATGGTTTAATTGAATTCATCATGATGATATATTCATTTTAGTCACTCTAAAATAATCACATCCAGCTTCTAGATATATGATTTGTGATAGAATTAGTTGAGGATGTTTTCAGAGGAGAAATCATATGTTGAACTGGTCTTTCAGATGTAGGTGTTAGTTCATTATATAAATAAATTATAAATAGTTCCGAGAGAATATTTCATCAATGGATTCATGACGAGGATCAATTAACACACAATGTGGAACCCTATAGGATATAATGGCTAAAAATGGATTTTATGTATATAAACCATATTAGGTTCAAGTTTTGAATCTGGGATTCACTCTAGGAATGAGTTGACTACCAAAAAGTTTATATGTTCCCAATCCCTTTGATTTTCATTATTGGATCCCCATTCATCCAAATTTTAAGGTATTCACAAAATGATTTTTTGAGATCATCATTCCACTGATTCTTGGTCGTGATCGTTATAATATGAATATCAATAATTGGTAATTCTAATCCATTTGACCTTATCATTAGTTATTAAAATGTTAGAATAATCCAACTACATAATTAAGGATTCATTCATCACTTCCAATTGAACCAAATATGAGTTAATATTTTTTTTCAATTTTGTTCCTTTTTGGTAGATTTTATCATATATGGGTATATTTGTTGAAAATACATACATTTAAATACTTTATTGTTTTTCAAAAATAATAATTTATTTATGGTAAACATTTCTCCATTCTTCAATATCTGTAATCTTGATTGTTATCCAAATTCAAACTATCCAATGATGATACACACTTTGGAGTTCGATGGATTTTAAATATTTTTCATGTTATTAATTTTTGGTGGATGTTGTTGTAGCATTTAATATTGATGGATGGGATTGATCATGTTTATGTGTTTCTACATGTATATTTGGAAGTTTTGTCGAACCCAATAGATTTTGGGATCCATGATAGGTGATGAGAACATGGTATGTTGTTGTGACAGTTCAACATGATTAGGAGAAACATGTGGACATTTGAATGAAAATAACATTGAAAATGGTGATTGTTACATGGTGATATATGGAGATGAATTTTCCCAACCATGGGTAATTTGAAATGGATTTTTAGTGATGTGATGTGTATAGTTAGTCTATTTTGAAGGTCCACCATTGAAATTGTAGTTGGGGTTGTGAATGTGTTGAAATTTAACAAGAACAGGGTGTTTTAGTGGTTATGTTCACAACATTAAATCATAATTTGGAATCGTGATTGATTTATATTAGTACTATCTAAATTATTTATAATTTAACTCATGAAGTGAATGGCTCTTTCATGCCATGGATTGTATAGGGATGATTCATAGAATTAATTCCACCTTTATACCTAAAACCATATATACTGGGGATGTTCGGGGATAATTTATTTTCACCAATTCCATTTATAAAACTATTACTTACTTTATTATATGATGGGTGAATTATTTATATTTTAACTTTATTATCGTTTATAGTAGGGATTTTGATCTATTTTTTGAGTCGGTTCTAGGCTTATTACTTCCTGGGTACCAGGACTAAGAGTGCATTTCACCAAATATTATTTTCCCATATACTCAATACTCAATAATTATTTATGGGTATGGCTCCTCTATCTATGGAGATGGTACTCCCTCATCAATGATATCGGGAATGGAGTGTCTTCTCAAATTTATTTATAACTCCCTAGACTAAAAAATATACCATTGAAGAATAGATCCACCACTATTTTTCGATGAGGGGTATGTTGTACATATTACATCAGAACAACACTTACCCATAGTTCTACAAAAAACTCTAAATATATATAGGTAACATGATTACTTTTTCAAAAAATGGAATTTCTCTATGAAATATTATAAGGGAATACTATTCCTTAGTCAGACACGTGAGTTGTGATGATTACTTTTCTCTATGTCTTACTTTTTTATTTTTAGGGTGTTTTAATGTGTAGGTTTATAATCAACCGTATAATTTATTTTCAATATTGATTCATCTATTATGATGATAAAAAATATTTTCTATTACATAGGTAAACTTGGTATACCAAATGTTTTGTAATACATGAAGGTTTTGACAATGTTTGCTAGTCTAAATCATTGATCATGACCCTGTATTTGTTATATATTTCCCATTTTTCATTTGTTTCATGATTGGTAATTGTTCTTTGTGATTATTTATTTGAAATATAATTCTTTGTGTTTCATTATTTATGATTTATCATTTTCATCCTTTTTTTACTTTATATCGACTATTGCATCAATTTTTCATTATTTAGAGGTTCGAATTAAATGCATATCTATATTATCGCAAGGGATGGGTGTGTGTGAATAGGTATATTATATAATGGCCACCAATATTATTGATATTCCTTCTTAGTTGTTACATACATCTTATATCCAATTGATGGGGGACTTAGGGTTTGAATCATAGCTTTCTTTTTTTCCTAGGTGTGGCCTTGGGTGTATGGGTCATAATAGAGTGATATTAGAGAAGATTATATTTTTCTTAGGGTATATGTTTTGAGTTAAAAATATATTTAGGATTGGTTTGATAACATAAAAAAATGATGTTAATGAATATCATGTTCATATCTGAATTAGAGAACCCATTTTTGGTGAAATTTTTAGTTTATCAAGACACTAGGGAATTAAAAAATTACCTATTGACACGGAATTTTGCTGCACTGGTTACAAAGAAATTAAATTTATATGAATCATAAATGATGGGGAATTTATTCTTCCATGTCCTCCATGAGTCTGTTCACCAAATATTCTCATCTAACCATGGTAGATATTTTTTATTTTTAGTCATGTTCTATGATGAAAGAAAACTATCATTATAGAATAGGGACATAATAATTTATAGTTTATTAACGATTACATAATGTATGGAACTATGATTGAGTTTCTCCCTCTTGAAAGGAAATGGGAAAATCATAAACCTAATGGGAACCACAAAGGCACGCCTTTTATGGATTACGTAGGTGATCATATTCCTGTTGAGTAACTTATTTCTCATATGTGTTTATAGAATGATTGACAAGGTTTTAAAAATTTATGTGAGTAATAGTGATAAACACAGGTCATGTTATTTTATGTTATAGAACCACAAGAAGTAGATTATTTTATTTTTATAATTGATATGACTAATCAATCTTTCATTTACCCCAAGATATTATATTATATAACTCTATATGAATTATGGATATTTTGATCTAAAACTAGGTGACTTATCAGTTCATGAGTACAGAATATATATTTATAACCTCATATTCTATTAACTATATATTTTTCATGTTGGAAACAACAAGGGAATAACTTTTGAGCATGAAATCTATAGGGATATATAGACATCTGTGGTATTATTATGAAATTAATATAATTCTCGAGTGTGACTTGGTGATAAAGATATTTCTCATAGAGGGGTGTTAGATTGTTCAGGTTTTCAATGGACAACATAATGTCTTTTCATCTGCATTATCTTGAAGCCATCATTTTTAGGGACATGGTGAATTTGTAAAATTTATTTATATAGACAAATAAAGGTATTAATAGTTTAATTATTACACAAGGAGGTATTGTTATCCTCGATATAGATGATTTTGTATATGTGATTTGAGAGGTCACGTGGCTCATGATTTCTAAATATGATGTGTAGTAAATGATGGGATTAATGTGGATGGACCTATATAAAAGAGGAATCATCATGATCAAGGTTATTCCAATAATGGATAGGGAATATCCAAGATAATCATTTGTGTAAATTGTGAAAGGAGGTGGATAAGAAGGAGAATTTATAAGGGGAGGATGAGGACATGACCTACTACCACTACTACCAACAGGTTTCTGGTGCCATTCTCTGATGTCTGGAATTAGTGGGCACAGTTTGTTGTAGGGTACGTATAGATATAAACATGTTGTGAATGATATGATTCGAGTAATTATCTATATATTCACTTGAAATATATATAGTACATATAAGTAGAGGTGTGTTTCATTTTATATTTTCCATATCCCTTATGTGAGAGCCATATATTCATGTAGAATATTTGGTGTCTCATATATGGGTATATGTTCATATAATTACTTATTTCTCTTTTTTACAAATCTATTGGATGTTTATGTTGAAAAACCATTCAGATTATTTCTTTTGGAATGATTTGGTTATTACGATGAAACCTTATAGAATCATTTTTGATATAGATTGGTTCTCAATAGTCTGTTCCCTGATATATTATCACCATAAAAAAATTATATTAATATAATACAATTTGATGATATTCATATTAAATAGATATTATTACATTTTACATGAATGCTATGTTCTCTTACATAGGAGGCTATAACCTATCACCCACCAATTAATGAGTTTGATCCTTGTAGTATGAGATTCTTTAGAAATCTTGCTTCTAGTGGTAGTGGGTAACTCTATATGAATATTTATTGAGGATTTTTAGGTCTACCTTTACGGTGGAAGATCAATTTCATTATTAAATATCACCACGATATGATAAAAATATTTTTTTTTCATATATTAGATAGTCCCTATAGTTCTTGAAGTGTTGAGGGTGTATTTAGAATACCTTTGTGAGAAGGTATTTATTTGACCTCGTGTGTCCACTTGTGTGGAACTAGTGTTGTTTTTTAAAAATCTTGTAAGGGTATTGTGTTCATGCATTTGTAATTATTTATTGAATCACGTGAGGATCAATAACAACTACCACTTACTAAGTATTAAATAACTCTTCAATTATTTAAAAGGAAAAATATTTTTCATAATAATATTTCACAGGCCTAGCTACCCTCAATTATTGGTTCACAAGGATGATATTAAAAATATTATTATCCAATTTTTCTATATGAATTATGATTTTATGGTGATTCCAGCTAGTGTGAAAACTTTATAAGTTGTGTTCATGGGACTTATTAACAGGATCCTCTAACATTACCTAGATAGGTTCACGATTGCCTTTATAAGTGATTATATCATTTACTCTATGTTTGAGGAAGAGAACATAAAATTATTGTGGATGGTACAAGAAATACTACTGTATAATTAAATATATATTAATATCATGATGTTTTAGTTTTAGATTATTGTTGTTCACTCTATAGGGTATGTCATCAATATGCATCATGTGGCTTTGGTCTTAAAAAAGACTGATGATGTAAATTCTTTGGGGACATCCATGAATGAATTAAAAGATTATATTTTACACTATTTATATTTATACTATAATAGTGTTTTGAATTAATTTTATTGTATAATATACACATTAAGAGACTTTATTCAAAATGGTAAAATTTTTTCTTTAACTGAACATTAATAGAGACCCTTCAAGAAGCTGAGTAAAAGGTTGACTAGTGGACCTGTGTTGATACTTCTAGTGTAGGTTTCTGAATAAAATTTATATTAAGATGATATATAAGATGTTTTCATATGATATTTAATGCATATTTAAGAAAATAATTTATATGGTATATGAAATTTGAGACCCCCAAGAATAAATATGCGACCCATAACAAGTAATTTGAGGAGGTAGAATGTGCCTCGATGATTTGAGGGCATTATCTCTTGGGTGAAAATTTCTTTCATCCCATGAAATCCTCATGTAAATCATTAAATAGAGAGACAAAAACATGACATAAAGGTCTTATTTTAAATACATATAGGACTATGAAATCAATATATTCTACAATTGAATAAAAGTAATAATAGTGGTTGATACCCATAGCAAGAAATCCCATCCACACCTAGTGGAAGAGGCATTGGAGTAGTTGGCCTATATATATTTGACAATGTTTTTAGAGAGATGGTAATATAAAATTTAATCATTGTTCATGACTCCACCGCTTCTTCATCAAATAAGTGAGGGTTATATTTGTTACATAGAATGAGTGGTTATTAATGAGAATATTTCCACAAGAGATACACATATGGATTTTTTTGTGTTGGAGCATGATATTCTTTAACAATATTGGTGATAGTTTTGGATTCTATTGTTGAGGATGTACTAAGGTAGTTTTATACCATATAATTATTAGAACATAATGGAGATGAAATTATTTACCAAGATGTTCAATGTTAGGTTTCATCAAATGGAATGAGATGGAGTGTTACTGATTATGTTTCTTGATGCCTCACATGTCAGTGAATGAATGCTAAATAGTATGTTCTAGAATTTTTGTTTGAATGAAATAAGATTCCAAAATATAATTGGTATTATATATTGATTGATTTTGTAGCGGGACTTCTATTTCTGGAAGTAGGCCACGATTTTAAGTAGGTGTATTTTAATTAACATAAAAATTTAGAGAATATCCTCTCTATTTGTGGGAAGAGTCTAGTTGAGAGTTTGGGGTATTTTTTCATATAAAAATGATAAAACATAATTGGTTACCTATTAATATTACCTCCAAAAATTATTTTTGATTGAATTAATTGTTATAAAAAGGATTTAAGAAGTCATTTGAGACTCAATTATAGATGATATTGACTATCCAACACTGGAGGATGGTCAGACAAAGTAAACCATCTGGTTATTGGATGATATGTTGAGATTCGATGTATTTTAATCAGTATTGTTATTTTAGGATCTCTTTATTTTTGTAGAGTTTTCTTATAACAAAAATATCACTTCACTCTCATTATAAAATAATTCAAGTAATTGTATGGTGGAATGTTAATGTTACTCATTTTTGGACTACGAAGTATAAGACACCTTTTGTTGGGTCAAAAATAAAATGGAAATCAATGAATAGGTTTTAGGTGATTGGTGAGAATATGATGTAAAATCAGAGATGATATGGATTATAAATAGAATAAGTTTTTATTCCATTGGTATTCTAGCATGATGTCTATGTGTTCTATAATGTATCTCCATAGTGAGGGTTACGTAGGAATTGATCGGGTTATAATCAATCCTTCATTTCAATTAATCCGTATGATATAATTCATAGGGTTAGTGAGGTTTAATACTACTTTTCTTACTATAATAATCTGAAAAAGTTTATATTTTCTTCAACGCATCAAAATTAACAAGATACATGAATGAAAAATTTATTTTTATAGACTAGGTAGAGATGGACATCGATAATGAGGATACCTTTTCAGAGTACCCCATAATGATCGATGATCAAAATTAGAGGATCCTACAATGGAAGACCATTCCACTGGTTCGAGATCATTTGTGGAATCATAATATCTATGTGTTCTCATAATAATTAAGTATCAAAATTCCCACATAGTACCCTTCCATTCTTATGTATTTCACACTTTCATGATTAAAAATTTCTTCAATGTGGGAAGAAAGCATTGATTCCGGTTTTAATGTATCGGTCCTTTTAATTCTTATTGATGTTTTATTTATTTATAGTAATATAAATCCTAGAAAAATAAGCTTCATATGTATAATTTTTACCTGTTGTATTGGAAGAGGATTATCGTGGAGACAAATCATGTTGAGTTGGGATGTCATCTAAAAGTGGTAGATCACTTCCAAATCATTATTCTTGGGTTGAATATTTAGGGAATATTTCTTATGATAGATATAATTAATGGGTTCAGGAAAAGACTCAATCAATTAATGGAATGAAACCCTTATAGATAAAGTGTATATAATTATGGGGTTTTTAGTGTAGGTTCATTACATGATCAGTAGTGTCACACCATGAAAGTGTTGATCCCTGACCTATTTATATGTTATGATACCCTCCAATTTTATTTTTTGGATATCTGTTTATATATAACTCTAGGTGATACCACATTGATTATTATATATTCTAAATCATTTGATTTTTACATACCATCTAAAGCATTTGAGTTCAATTCATGGTAATCTAATGATATTTGGTATCCACATTGATGGTGACATTCATAGATAATTCCAACGACCTCAATAAAAAATTTTATTCTCTTACATCGAATCCAACTATGCAGTATGGGGTTATAATTTTTGATTAATTTCCCTATTATTAAGAAAAATAGTATATTTTGGTATACATATAATGTATCCTTAAAAAAATGTATTTTATATCTTCATCGATATTATTTATTTATTAATGGTACCACTTCCCCATTCTCTATAAATTGTAACATTGATCATTAGATGAATATATATTGATCAAAATTTTGTCACCCATTTTCATTTTATTGATTTCTTATACATTATTAATGTTCTTAATCACCATACAATGTGGTTAGAGATTAAATTATCGAAGGATTACTTTGAGATTGATTTGAACTATAAATTCACAAAATGGATATGCATGTAACAATATAGAATTTATTGACCATCACATTGTACTAATTCATGTGGGGGAGGTGTCCATGGGATTACTATGCTAATTTTATGTGAAAAAGGGAGGTTACATATAGAGAATATAGATAAAGGAAGTCATATGGTATGGATCATAGTAAAACATCATATGGGTTTTTGTTGTAGTGTAGTTGATTTTTTTTGAATAATAATGGTGTTATGTACTATTTCCATGGATGCTAAGAATATTCCATGGTGATTGAGATGTGTAGTCATGGTGATACATTCAATTTTAGGGTGTAGCAATTCCAAGGGTCATTAGTATTGTATCCATTCCTTGGAAAATTATTATTGTAGTGTGGATACCCAGACTATTGAATAGAGTCACATGGGTCAGTTTCGGTGGTTATACCAATATGAACATCACTAAGGCATCAATATTAGTTGGTAATATAGCCTTTTCATTGATTTTGTGTTCTGTAGGGGGTGTACTTAACTATTCTAGAGTTTCATTCTAAAAATATTAGATATATATTGTGATAAAATGATATAAAAATAGAGGGAGATATAACTAGCTAGGATATGAAATGGTAGTCCATACCATGCCATTTCCTCACTAATTTTTAGATATTTTGAGCCATATCTCTAGGGGATTTGATGTTGTATTATTTGTTATAAACCACCAATATATTCTAAAACCTATTTTGATCTAATCAATTTTACTTTGTTTTGATCATTTCATGGATTAACCAAGTGCATACCAATGATAAAATAATCCCGTATTACTTTTCCTTTTGATTCTAATATAAGAGATTTGATCCTTGGTAAATAAGGTGTGTTTTCATATTCTAAATCCCCTACTCTCCTTCTTCTTTTTCTACATGGGAGGTATACCATGAAGAGGGAATTAGATTTTTTGGCTATGTTTTTGTAAGAATATGTTTTAAGGTGTTGTTTTATTGGTGATCAGGGTCTTCTTTTTTATTTTGGTGTTGTAAGTTGTCTTCCCTTCAACCAAATCCTACACATAGGACTGAAAAACTCCAATTAAGATTGGGGTTCCTTTGTTTCACACATAATTGATCATGTGAGATGTGTTTACTCTAGTTATATCTCAGAAATATTATTGTTTCCTTATTAAAAACTATATGTATTATATTTAAGTAAATTTATGATTATGGGGAAGGAAGTCAAATATTTTACAATTTCGATATATTTGTGGATATTTTTAATTATACAAGATAAATTCCCCACTGAAAATCATGGGAATTTGGGGCCTTTTCTTGTGTTGTAGTAGTGAGTATCGAATCAAGGTTATGTGAATTTTTTTTAATCTTATATAAATATTGTGGAAAAATAATTATACAAGGATAATTGATTGGTGGAATATAGAAGTACTTATTATGTTTTAAAAACCATTAATAGATAAGTTAATTTGATGAAAATTTCCATTTTCAAATAGGAAATCTATTATGTAATTATTGTGGAATGTGATTGAGAATGTGGATGTGTGTTGTTGATTTTTTTATTGAATTTATACATTTGAATTATCTATATCATAGAGGACTAGTGGTAAAATATTGAGGATGTGGTGGGGTGTTGTGATATGATAGGAGGTATGTTATTGAAATTGGATGAGATGGGGACGATAAGAGGATATGGATGTGGATTTGAAATGCTTGTGATATATGGTTTGAAGGCATGAATTGGGGGGATGAGGATGAAGATGGTTTTTTCAATGAGCTGTTATGATGATATTTTTTATATATTTTTTGTTTTTTCTAATTATCTAGGTATTTATGTAATAAATAACATCATAATGAATTGAAATTGTATTGGTTGAACTGTTAATGGATGAATGATTAATAATGGGTTGTTTGGTTAAAATGGTATGATGTTAAATTAAAAAAGGGCCTATAAAATCTATGGGATAAAGGAATGGAATTGGTTGGTAAGGTGAAATCTCGAAAAATTATTAAGTTGCATATCATTATGAAATGTGAACTATGGATTTTGGCATATTGTGTGGTGTTTTGAGTTTAATGATATAAGTAAAAGTAGTGTAAAATTTGAGGCCTTGGAGTATTGTGTTATTATATTTGTTTGGATCGATGTAGTATACCCATAGGTTTTCCATAGGTGTAATGATATTATAATTACCTTGTATAATCCTTGTGATTTACTATACACAACCTACCCACATTGACCACCATGTTGTGACACCCATATATTTATATGTGTTTTTTTCAAACATCATGTTTGTGAGGATTAATATATGGACACCCATGTAAAACGAAACGATTTTATGGGATAGATTATATTTAATTTATTGGTTATCCAGTGTTGTAAAATGGCCAATTATTTGCTTGTGCTACTTGGAACATCGTCATTGCTTGCGGTATACTCAAAACTATGCTCGGCTTGTGTTAGTGAAAATTTCAAGATCTTTTGATAAAATTCATTTAACAAAAAAACCAGTTTAAGAGAACAACTAAATATTATTATGTTAACATATAAACTAACCATTATAATATTGGGTATGAAAATTATAAAACGAAATTATAAAAATATTCTTAATTATTTATTGAGAAATTTATTATAAATGAAAATAAAGACCTTTTTAAATAAAAGGAAATGTTTTTCTGATATATTTTTAAATTAAAAAACAATTTAATAAATTAATAAAATCAGTATTTTTTGATTTAAATAATGAAATATATTTTAAATATATTCATTATAATGTTTAAAATTTATCTTATATGTTTTATATAATTGATATAAGAACAAATTCAATTTTTTGGATAAAAGAAGTATTTTTCAAAAAAATGTAGTTTTGCCACCTTTTGAGGGTGCACCAATTATATATATATATATTTTAATAGTTTAATAACTTATATTTGGAAGTATAATATCATTTATAGGAATTGTGACATCAGAATTTATTTGGGATAATTTTTTTGAATTTCTCTAATAACTTTAATATTTTAATGAATTGTGAAAATACTATATTTTAATTCAAAACTGCTTTTTCATCTAATTAATTTATATTGTTATATTACTATTTTAAATGGTTTTAATGAATAATTTGATAAATTTTTATCTTATAATACTTGTTTTGTAATGAAAAGTAATTTCACCTTGAAATTTTATATAAACAATTGCCAAACTATTGATGGGTTTTACTTTTTAAAAACACTTTTTCAAGGACCCTCAAAGAGATTAATTTTAATTTTATTAATACAACTTATTTGTTTCATATTTTGAAAAATTAATTCCATATTTTTAATTAGTGGGTGAAAATTATTTTAATAGTTTATCATTATATTTTTGGATATTATGAATATTATCTATGATAATTTTAATGAAACACAACTAAAGTGAGTCCCCTAATTTAGGTAACAAATTAATATGATAAAGACCATACAATTACCAAAACACCTGAAAAAATACTATTTGATGGGAAAAAGTCAACCCTTAACACCTAAGGGTCCGAATTTAATCATTTAATGGTGTTTTTCTTATGAAAATGATATAAATATTATTAAAATGATTGAAAGTTACGTGAATGTGACAAAATATCCCCCTCTTATTTATTTTAATTATAATAACTTATTGTAGTGTTAGACATGATTTAAATAAGGCAATAAATATTCTATATAATTATAATGAAATTATAAACATCATGTTAATTTATTTTTAATTTTTAGATACTAAATAATTACCATAAAGGATTAAACAATGATTATGCAGAAATTATTTAATTTATGAAAAATAAATGAATGAATTTTTATTACAATTATAAAAACCATTAAAATACAAAAAAAACATGAAAAATCCTCTTTTTCGAGTATATTGTTACCATACTCCACCATGGGCCAACTTATTAACCCTTTGGAACCACATATGATGAATTATTACATTTAAATTATTTTAATTATAGTAGATTCAAATTTGTAGCTTTTAAATTTTTAAAACCAAATTATTTTAAATTCACAAAAAAAATATATAATATACTATCAATAAAATTTTATAATATATAAAAATTATCTTCATCATGGTATTTAATTTTTAATTTTTAGTTAAAATATTTTTTTTAAATAAATAATCAAATTTTATGTAGTAATTGTTTTATTAAGGTAAATACCAAATGAATGATATTAAAAATATTAAAATAAATATAATTTTAGATAAATGATATTTAAAAATATTTTTTTAGATGACCCTGACCCCTTATGTATAACGACCCATACTTTACATACATTGTTAATACTTCAAAATTGAAGCACACTTATTACAACATATGACAAAACCACAAAGGACCGTATAGGTATAGTGTCTTTAGAAACTGGGAAACATAAACAACTGGTTCATAAATCTTCTACAGTGTCTCCCATTTATTTCATCATATCTAGGGTCCCTTTTAGCATATTCTACTTAATATCCATCTTCCTGACCTGGGGAAAAGAAAACATAAAAGGGTGAGCTCAAAGGCTCAGCAAGGCAAATAAAGGAAATAAAAATCATATCATATCTTTTTGAAAATCAAAACCTGCAAAAGAGATCATAATATCTTAACATGGAATAAATCATAGAAGTGAAAATGAGATCCCCATAGTCATAACAAAAAACTTGAAACTTTGTGGCATGCACACATAATCATGGAAAATCATTTCTTGTTAGTCATGACTCATTGCCAAGACTATCTTAGTGGACAAAGTCCCTTTCTGAACCGAGTTCACTCCTCGTTTCAGTCCTGTATCACTGAACTGAAATAAGCTTCCGTTCCAGCCATGTCTATCTCATGAGATATAAAATCATTACCCAATGCATTGGAGGGAGATATAGGTCCCACCCATCTTATAATGAATCCTTTCTTATGTGTGCCACATAATCATAAATCATACATCATCACATAACCCATGTAATAAAAATGGAATTCTTAAACAACATGACATCATAAAACAATTCATATAAGATAAAGGAATTCATAAAAATATTTCCATCACAACATAATCAAATCCATGTAATAATAGGGATAGAAACAGAACCCTTTTATTATCTTAGATGGAAAATAATTTTGATAAAATACATGAACTTCATTCTTGAGGAAAATATCCTTTCTTCTTCAAAAACATTTTTCCTTTCATAACATGTCATACGACTTTAAAATAAAAGAAGTTGATTAAAAATAAACTTGAAAACTTGTAAAGGAAGCTTCTTGGATTTAATGTTTTAAAAATCCATTCATGCCGTATAAGTTAAGAAAAACATTCTTCGTACTTTTGTCGGAAAAGTCAAAATGTACCTCGTACGAAAAACGACAAAAGATTCCTTTCATACATATTACTAAAAACTCACCGAAGGGTAAAAATGGATTAAAACAATTGTAGGTGGATGGAAATAATATTACATATTGATGAAACATGGATGTGGATGATAAAATACACCCCAGTAAATACTTACGAATAAACAATCTCGGATAAAAATGAGATTGTGATATTTCCCTTACCTTAAGTCCAATTTGCTTTGTACGTGTCTGAAGCTCCTGTATAATGGTTTAAATAATGTTATTGACTTATTCCAGAATCATACATATTGATATGATATCATATATGTTCATATTCTTAGCTTCGTTATAGTAATATTTCATGGTTACTTGTTACTCGGGTCTTTATTGCCTTTTGTTCTTATGCGTGTTTTGTTGAATAAATTCTTATTCTTATCTTTAGGTTATAGATAATTCATTTCTAGAATTCTATTAGTGTGGTATATACCATATTCATTCATTCAATTTATATAATCATTATGAAATGAAGATCATGTAGAACGAGTCGCATCACATCGTGGAGACGGTATTCCGTACGTACGCACGAGTGATGATATCGTTCCTATGATCGTGGAATTGTATTGGAGTATATATATATATATTATTTCAGTATCAATATTACTTCATAATAATCATATATAGTTACTCATTACACCATTATACCCATCCTTGTAAGGTGATGGTGGAAAAATAGATTACACCACGGCGTGGAGACGGTATTCCGTACGTACGCACGCGCGGTGATTTCATTTTTCCGTAGGATGGATAGAAGGTGAATTAGGGTTGTTTCATATTTATAATAACATATCAGTATGTAAGTAATACTTATGTTATTACTTTATCATGAAATAACTAAAGAAGAATAAGTTGAAGAAGAAAGAAATTGAAAAGATCGGTAATGGATATTACCTCTTCTTTGGAACGCCTCTTTGAATACTCCACTTAAGGAACTAAGATTGGTCTTTGGAGAAGACCAGGACCTCTTGTATTATTCTAGGGAAGTGGAGAGGAGAAAATGGCAGGTTTTGGCCGAGCTTGAGTGCTCAAATTGGTGTGAGGAGGAGGGGGAGGAGGTGCCCTTTTATAAGGGAGGAGAGGGGCACCTTAAGAATATCTCAAAATATTATTTTATATTTAAGTCAAAATCGGTTTATAATATTTCCAAAGGGTCTTATTTCGAAGTTAAAGTGGGGATGGGTCGAAATCCTATCAACCAATAGGATTTAGACAAGTTTAGGGTATTATGTTAACCTTATCAATTAGATTTAACTCTAAGTTAATTAATTTAACTTTTACCGTGTCTTTTTGTTTTCTTTCAATATATGGTTAATACACTTACTATAACATGCCAAACGAACCCCAAATTGTTTATTATTAATATATATATCCTTATCTAAGTCATTTGGCCGAACCTTAGATTTTTAGGAATAAAATAACAATTAATAATATAATATTTTATTTAAAAACTATTTTGTGTCAATTTTGACACTATTTGATATATGATTTTTGTGAAAGTCATAACAGAATTATATGTTCGAAACATGTTGATTAAATCAACAATAATATATCATAGTAACCTAGAAAATTAGTGTAATTCATAAAAAGTCTCAAATTACATTTATTTTGGTGTTTATAACATCAATTATGTCAATATTTCATTAATAAGATAATTACTGCATCATCATTGTGTCATAAATAAATTAACTTATTTAATGTCTAAAAATTAAAAATAAAATACCATTATGTAGGAAATCTTTTTATCTTTCTAATGAATATTTATACTCGAATTTATCGTATGTATAACCCCATATTCAAAATGATTTACTTATTAAACTTTGATTTTAACTATTTTAACCCTTCTTTAAATAAATTAATAATAAATGTCCTAATCTAATCCAAGTAGGCCTAAATGGTCATATTTTATTCCTAAGTTTGTTTTTTGTCGAATTACAGTTGTCCAATAGAATTAGGACATGTGTTAGGGTAATATTGATATCATATTTACCCTTAGTTACCCTATTTACTATTAACCGCGGTAAAAATCGTAAAAAGTTACTATTCACCAAAAAATTATTTTTATCTCATTGAACCAAATTTTACATACTGATATCAACCGTGTCTGTCGGATTTTCGAAATTCCATTCACAGAAGCGGTAAAATTAAGTTTTATTCAAAATTCAGTTTTTAACCTACCACTTAGTGGTTTCACTATTCATCAAAAATTGAAAGTTTTCAGAAAAATACCAAAGTTTCACCCTAGGCTAATTTCGATATTCTGAGTCCAAAAATGAAGTCCATTTTGAAAAATAAAATTTATAAAATTTCAAAAAGTGGTTATTACTATTCATAATGGCTAGTTTTAATAGCATATTGTTGTTTAGTGAAACTCGGTATTGCGTACGACGCAAGCTATCGAGGAAGGTCGCGATTGCGTGTAAAGCAAGCCAAGCAAGTGTTGTGTAGAAAAAGATTCCTTTGATGGTTTATATAACATAAAAGTCTCGGGTGTTACATTATGGATATAATTAAATATTTTTTTGAGGTTATCATCTTATCTTTATATTTTTAAATTTTTAGTAATTGAATAGTGTCAAAATTGAAACTCTTGACTTTTTGTCAAAATAATGATTTATTAAATTATTTAAAAATAATAATACATATTTAAAAATAACGACTAATAAAAATAAAATATAATAATATTAAAAATTATTTATTTCTGATTTATTTGACCGAAAATAAATAAAATTAATACATTTTAATATTGGAAAACTTGTTACCTTAGTAAAAATTAAAATAGATATTAATGGAGGAATTAAAAAGGGACATTTTAAATTTACATCCAAAAGTGTTTACATTTTATTGGTTTATGATGTTAAAATATTATCACATCTTATCTTTTCATATATATCATTTTGTATTTATTTGGATTGTTTTTTAAATTTTCATTAATTAATTGTTTTACAAAATTATAAAAGTGCCTCTCACCTCAATTATAAATGGGAACCTACTCCCTCAAATATTCACACCCCTTTTAGACTTAAATATAAAATTAACAAGAAATTTACCATCTAAAAATCATTATTCAATTTTTAGAGGTGCTGGTCTTCTAAAAATACGTACTCTAGTTTTCTTAAGAGGAGATTTAGACAGTGATCATCGAAGAAGAGGTAGCTTCCTTACCAGCTTTTCAAAAATCATTTCTTCTTCTACATTCTCTTATTATGTTGTGTCCATTAATATATAATAAATACATTATTACCTATTTGTTGAGATTTTATTATGGGTATCTGACAACTATATTCCACCGTCTATCCATCCAATGAATAAAATCAATTCACTAAGTGCGTGTACATATGACTTACCATCTCCACTTTGTGGTGTAATCTAATTTTTTCACCAATTTTATTAATGGGTGTAATTATGTAATTAAAAGGAATATATAGTAATTATAACTTGATATTTATTATAGAAACAACACATATACCATTGACTTACTTAAGTATTACTATTAAGTAAATGATACTATCGAAGGTATATACGTATAGACTACCGTCTCACGATGCGATGAGATTAATTTTCCTTTTTTACCTTTCATGAATGATTAAATAAATATATATAATTAATAAATATGATATATAATACTTTATTGACAATCTGTAAATGATATTACTATATCCTATGAATAATATGTTAGACTTATACGAGAAAACATGCTTATAAAAGATGAGATAATTAACACCCAAAAGAAGTTTAATAATGACATATTATTATGCAGGTGATAATATAATCATATATAATATCATTATTATAAATATGGTTCTAGAATAAGATAATAAATTTATTTAATCAATCATTCATGATTTTTTTATATGTATAATGGAACCCCATCCTATGGTAGGGAAATTTCGGATCACTTTTTATTTGTTTTAGATATCTACCATATTTAAGTACCTGAATGGTCCAATGGCCTTATTCTATTGATTTTTGATAGCCCCCCATTCATGGGATGTGGAGGAACACATTCAAGGCCTATATTCTTAGATATTAGATAACCTGTAGGTCTTAATGGACATATCCAGACTATAACTACATGGAACTAGTCCTCCATAGCTTCTACATCTTGATATCAACTCTCCACCATAGCATGGTTGCTTGACTAGACTTATCTTGCATGCATAGTCTGGTCTCAATGGAAAAACCATACCATCTCCTTATTCCACATCCATTAACATCTACTCTTGTGAATACACATTCTTTTGAATACTCATATAGAGTCTGATCCACAAAGATTCTTCTTGGTAAATTAAGCACATTTTTAGGTGGAATGAAATCCTTGAGGTGGCAGAAGACCTTGAGGTGGGCCCAATGCCTTGAGGTGGCCAAAAATACTTACTGACCCAAAGTTATTTAGTTGACTTAAGGCCTTGAAGGTCCCTATGAACAAACCAGTGGCCCAAAATCCAATAAAAATGAATAGTTTCATCTACTACAGTCCAAATAGTACCAACTACAGTGATTTTAAATTTCTTAGAAATATTTCTCTTCGTAGATTTGAAATTGGGTCTCTTGGATACACTTGTCGAGTCCTCACCTACTAGGATGAAGATATTTTTCAAATACAATACATATTAACAACTCATTTCTTTTCAGTTCAGTATATAACTTGGTTCAAAATGATGGTCTTGGAATCGATTCCTTAGATACTATGGAAATCATATTATGTGCATATTTTTCTTCCCCAAATTCCATTTCCTATTCATCTGTTAGAATGACATGTCTTAGGTTCTTCCTTTCATTATGATTAATGTCTTATAAGCTTCCAATATTTATGCCATTAATCTTTTCATTGATCATTTATTTGTAGGGTATTATCTGTTACTACTATGATCACGTTATCATATCCTTATGTTCATGTTTTCGCTTACATATCTCTCTTGTTTACCACTATTGAGCATTTGAAATCACCCTCTCTTATGTTTATTTTCCCCATGTTATGAAGAAATATGTTAAATGATATTTTTCTATAAGTATTTCACATGGATTATGTTGATTAAGTAATGTTAAATAATAAATTCTTGCATAGTTTGAGATAGTTTGTTTTTATTTTTTAACTAGTTGTTTAAGAATAAAAGATTCCATGAGTTTTTAATAATTCTTTAAAACTATAATCCTAAACTATATTTGGGTGTTTAATTGATAAATTATATTCCTTTTGACGTTGTATGTTTTTATGGAAAAATTGGGTGAAAATTGAAAATTTTATTCCTATATTTCCAAATCCAAAATTGTAGTATATGGCCTATTACATTCGGTATCATAGTTGGTTTTAGATAACATGTGAGATTATGATGTTTTCATCAGTATCATTCATACCATCATGGGATTATAATTTTAGGGTTGAACATAAGATCAGTGTACTAGAACCCATTTTACAGGATTTATCTTATGAAATTTTAAGGTTACTAATGGTATTTTAGAGACATTTAGTTTTGAGTTAATAAAGGTTTATTGTATTTTGGAATGAATCATGATTATTATGATCCAAAATTTGATGTTAAAATATATTATATTTATTTTTTAGTATTTTATCTAATTTTGGTAATAATATAACAATTATATAGATTTAGAAAAATGATGACCCTCATGAAGTATGGAAACCCATCACATAAGACAAGTCTGCAAGAATCATACCCACAATCAAAGGGTGATAAGGATTTATCTCCTACCACTAGCTTACGTGAAGTATCTATTAAATATGACTATTTAGTTTTAATTAAATGAGATTATGAAATAATAATATATTTTTCCATGAAATTTTGTATTATTAAATGGTTATATTTATTAATGGGAATTTATTTGTTATTTATGTTATAAATATTATTTTGGAAGATGGGTACTATTTTGGGAACATTATATGATTAAGGTAAATAAAATACTATGGGATTTTAAATAAGGAGTAATGGTTTAACTATATTTTAGAACAATCTAATATTTTAATTGTGGACATAATGGGAATTAGTTTATTTATGGAAATGATTGACCTATGATATATAATTTTAGATTTTGTTAATTTGTTTTTTGTAAAATACATTAATATTGGTTGATGTTATTAGCAGCTAAGTGTTAAAATTTATCTTTAATGATTATTTGATAAAATTATTTCTAAATATTGCGATTCAATGCTAGTCATGAGATTCATGAGGCTACTTATTTGTTGAATGGTCAATGTTGAACATTGGGTAGTACTAATGAATTTGGGATATTTAATTAGTTTTTCCTCACATAAGGATTATTATTTTTCTGAAATTATCTTCTCTTTTACTAACCATTAAGGTTCATGTATATAAATATAATACATATATCGTTAATATTTTATGATTTATTTTATTCTCTATTAGTTTATTATGGTGCATCAAGTATGAAAAATTCATCTTGAATCCTCATCATTTAGAGGAAAAGATGATTTTGTGGTTGAAATTTGTTAAAGTTTGAAACATTACATTTCATGTAAATATACTTCCTTTTAATATTTTTTTATGTAATAATATAATTCCTCAACACTATGGAAATGGTATTAAAAAAAGATTTTTTATTTACCTTTCCTCCTAAAAATCAATAACTTTTTAACCCATAAAAAATTTCATGTTTTGTGATTATCTACATTCACCTAAAAGTGTTTTCTATAACATTCCATAATAACTCAATGATCAATTTTTCTTCCATATCCATGTTATTCTAAATGGGATCCTAGAAGCTGTTATCCTAGATGACCATCATACTTCCATTTTACTCATTTTAAATGAGAGTTTTATTAATCTTTTTTATGATGTGGGTTCTATCCTTTTACAACCCAAATAAAGTTCGATGGAAAAATCATCTTAAAGTGGTTGAATGTAACACACAGAGATTTTATTAGATTGATTATTTGTAATTTCATTGATTTAATCTATTTCATACTACTCCAATATTAATTTGTTCAATATGCAATAGGTCCTTAGATTGCAGTATACACAATACAATTCATGGCTTGTGGTTGACCCAATTTCATGTTTTTTTATATAATTCATTTTACACAAAACAGAGTTTAAGAAAACAATAAAAAATTATTATGTTTCCTTATAACCTAAACATTATAATAGCATGTATGAATATTAGTAAATAAATTATTAAAAAAATTAATTAATTGGTGACAAAATAATTAAAAAATTAAATATAAACCTTTTTAAATAGATGAAAATGATTTGCTGAAGAACTATTTAAATTAATATAAGTGAGTTTATAATATAATAAAATCCCTCTTTATGGATTTTATTTACGAAATATATTTTTATTATATGAAATAAAATTTTTAAAATTTATTTTATATGTTTCCTGACATGATATAAGAACAAATTCAATTTCTCAGATAAAAGGAAAAATATACAAAAAAAATTATGTTTTTCCACCTTTTGATGGCAGAGCGATTATAAATTCAGTTTTGACACTTTAATAAGTTCTATTTTTAAAAATAAAAATCATATTTTTTATATGGGACCTAAAAATTTTGGTTTAATAATTTTATTATATTTCTAATAGAATTCATATTTTAACGAATAATGAAAAAACTGCATTTTAATTAAAAACATCTCTTTAATTTAAATAATTTAATTTTTTATATTATCATTTTAAATGGTTATAATGTTCAATTATATTATTTTTAATCCTCTAATCCAAATGTTTTCATTATAATTAATTTTTCACAAAAATATGATATAAACACAAGTCAACCTGTTGATTGTCTTTCACTTGTTAAAACCCTATTTCTTTTTCCCTCAATAGAATTAATATTCTTTTAATTATTGTAACTTCTATATTTCATATTTGGAGGAACTGATTCCATATTTGAAATAAGGGGTTCAAAACTTTCTTAATATGCAACTTTTATTTTTTTGGAAATTATGAATATTATCTATGGCCATTTTTATTTAACACCATTAAAAATAAATTGAGTAATTTAGCTAAAAAATTACTATGATATGAACAATAAAATTTCCCTATCAACTACTGAAATCATATTGTATGGGTATGAATAAAACCATAAAACACAAGGATCATAATTGACTCATTTAATGGTGTTTTTTCTTTGAAACTGATATAAATATTTTTATAATAAAAGAAAGTGACCTGAAAGTGACAAAATGCAGCCCTCATATTTTGTATAAGTATAATAATATTAATGTAGCAATAAACATGATATAAATTCGATAATAAATATTCTACTAGAATATAATGATATTATATACATCATGGTAATTTATTTAGAACTTTTTGATACTAGATAATTACCTTGAAATAATATACTATAGTGATGCATAAATTATTAAATTGTTGCAAAATAAATAAATAAATTTTTATTTAAATGATAATAACCACTAATGGAAAAACAATACTTGAAAAAATCATGTTTTTTGAATATATCTCAGCCATAATCATCTCTGGGTCGAGTTTTTGACCCTTTGGAACCACATAGAAAAGATTATAAAAATTCTATTATTTTAATTATTGTATTTTCAATGTTGTCACTTTTTTAATAATATATTATTTTAAATATAGGGATATAAAAATATATATTCAATTATTAATATAATTATTGAATCTATTAAATTTTCATTCAACATCATATTTTATTTTTTATTTTTAGTGAACAAATAAAAATATTAAATAAAAAATCAATAATGATGTACTAATGATTTTATTATGGGAAATATCAAATGAATAATATTAAAAATACTATTATAAACATAATTTTGGATAATTAATACTCTCAATTAATTTTTTATATTACATTTACCCATAGGGGTATAATTTTTTTTTATTTTATCATATTATCTTGATATTTTTTAAAATCCAAGAAATGAATAGTGTTATAATTGACACTATTGATATTTTGTCAAAATTAAGTTATATTAAATTATTTAAAAATCATAATACATATTCAAAAATAATAATAAAGTTAGAGAAAATATTCTAAATAATTTATTTATGGCATATCTGATATAAAATAAGTAAAACTCCAAAATATTAATATTGGAAACGTTATTACCATGGTAAAAATTAAAATAGATATTTATGAACTATTTAAAAAGAGAAATTTTAAATTGACATAAAAACTTGTCTAAATATTATTAGTTGATAATATTACACCATTATCATATCTTAGATGCAAATATATCTCATTTTTGAGGTATTTAGATATATTTTGAAATTATTATAAATTTATAGTTTCTGAAATTACAAAAGTTCCCCTCACGTCAATTATAATAAAGAAACTCCTCCGTCAAATTTTCACACCCCTTTCTTACTTGAAGATCAAAAAAACATTTCTTATTTTACTAATAAACTACCATATTAAAATTCTAAAGGATCTGGTCTTCTTAAAAGACAAACTCTTTAGATTCTAAGTGGAGATTTAGAGAGTGATCATCAAAGAAGAGGTAACTTCCTTACCGACTTTTAAAAATATTTTATTCTTATCCATACTATTCTTATGTTTTTTTTGTTAATATAAATAAAATTCAGTGTTAAATATATGTGGAGATTTTATTTTTGTTATGGAACAACCATATTATACCTTCTATCCATCCAATGAAAAAAATATCATCACCACGCTTGCATACGTATGACCTATCATCTCCACGTCATGGAGTAATCTATTTTTCATCACCAATTTCATGGATGGGTATAATAATGTATATAATAGACATATATAATAATAATAACATGATATTTGTTCTAGAAACAACATATATACCATTCATTTCCACAATTATTATTATTATGGAAATGATTTTATCGATTGTGTGTGTGTATTTATTACCCTCTCCACGACACGATGGAATCCATTTCCCTTATTAAACATTCATGAATGATTAAATAAATATATATATAGAATAAATATGATTTATAAACCCTTAATTACATTATTTTAATTATATATCTATTACCTATTAAGGATATTTTGGACTTATAACACAAAACATTTGCTGATAAGATGAAACAATTTACACCTAAAAGAAGAATAATAATGAAATATTAGTTAATGGGTGATAATATAATTATATATGTTATCATAAATATTAATATGGTTTTGTAATAATATAATAATATTATTTCATCAGTTATATAAGAGTTTTTTATACATATAATGGAACCCCAACATTAGGTAATGAAATTTCATCTCACTTTTAATTTCTTTGAGATACATGCGTTATTCATAACTCTTTTCTTTTGTGTGGGATACATACTACCCATGACTGTATTATATATATTTTTTACCTTAAAATAATATGTACTTAAATATCAATCTAATGATATCTATTTCATGGGTTTTCACAATTCAAACAATACCAAATGAGTAAGGTAGTTTTGGTCTTAATTTTCCTTCATTGAGACGCATATTTTTCTAAGAACTTATACTCTTATACGAGGTGTCGACATTACCAATTCAAATGTTATATAATAAATATACTTCATTTCATGGTATTAGAATATTCTTTTATTTTTATAATTTCACAAGGACAGTGATTCAAATGATGCAAAGTGGTATCAAATACTTTGAAAATTTTAATGATTATTATCCTAACGAAATGTGTTTAAAATATATCATCAACACATTATCATGGTAATTTATTTTAAAGAAATTTTTAATGTTATAATGTTTTCCATTATATGATTTAAATTATATTTTTTCCATGATTTATTCAAATAAAAAGGATTTCAAGAGTATTTTATGTTATGAAAATAACATTACAATGAAAAAGGAATAGTTTCCTCAAGAACTATTTTCAGGAGTTCATTCAAAATTATTTTCCAAATAAGACCTTGTTATTTGATGTTACATATGTCTTATTAGGGATATGAACAAATGATACTATTATTATTCTTTATTTTAATGGTTTTTATTCATTATGTATATTTAATTATGATTTGTTTCTTTTCCATAATTTATTCCATAATGAAGTGTTTTATGAGACCCATTTCTTTTCTTCGGTTATGAATAATATATGTTCTTGTGGAACACAGAAGAATGATTTTACTTTTATATGGGTGTGAACTACATCTAAATCTAATGAATTGGGTATGTATTTATATCACATGAAATAGACATGACTGGAATGGTAAGTAAATTTAGTTCAGTAATATAGGGAAGGATGGATATGTAAATCTTGTTCATTAATACATGGCTGGAATGATGAGTGAACTTAGTTAATTTTAGGTATTTTTTCACAATTATAGTCTTGGTAGTTATGCCATCTCTATTATTGAATTCATATTATGAGCTTGTTTGTCTGTGACAAATTCCATGTATTATTCATATGTTATGATTTCATGGATTATTTTCATCATTTACTAATGATTAATTCCTTATAATCATTGAATTGTTATTCCATGACTCTCATTTATGATCTTGGATATAAAGGGTATGATCTTTGACTGACACGATCATGTTATCATACACTTATGTTCATGTTTATGATTATACATCTCTCTTGTTTACCCTTACTAAGAATTTGAGCTCACCCTTTCCTATTTTTATTTTCCTTATGTTAAGAAGAATGATGTTAAATGATTTTTGTCTAGAAGTAATTCACCTGGATGATGATAATGAATAAATTTGAAATATGAAAATTTTGAGATTTTGGGAGATAGTGTGACAATATTAATGAATGTTTTGTTTACAAACCAATGTTTATAATAGTTTTCCGTATTTACGTAAAATTATAAACATAAAAGGTCCTTGGGTGTGTAATTGAACAATTATTTTCATTTTGATGTTTTATATTTTGAATCAAAAAATTGGGCCATATTTGTAATTTTTTATCTTTAGTTTTGAATCTGGTAATGTGGATTTTGGGCACTTGCACCCCAGCCTTTCACACTCTCTCTTCGAAAAAAAGTTCTCATGCATTAGTTTTGATGTAATTATGTCAAAACTGAATCATTGATATGTAATGTGATGTGTTTACCTTGGAATATTTGGATGAAATATGTTGTGATTCTCATTGTGCTTTCGTGTGAGATTTCAATGATGTATTATGATAGAGATCATTTTTGGTAGAAGGATTACATGATTTTGATTTACTTAAAATTATTAATACCCTATAATTTTGGGCATATAATAGATGTTATTTGAGGTTCCATGTGATTTTGGGTGAGATGTGATGTAATGAACTATGTTTAATTAGAATATTTGTGATGTGGTGTCCTAGATGTCTTTGTATTTCTACGATGACCCCAATACCCAAAATCTGATGTCTACATTATTAAATTAGAATTAGATTCAAGGAATCACATAATTATGGTCCAAGTAGATTATTAATATTGGTAATTCATATATATATTATATATTATTATTAAAATTAAAATCATAAAATAAACAATGTATTTTCTTTGAGAAAAACATTATTCCTCATCATGTATCCATTCATATCAGTAAAAAACTTTTTATTATATATTAGAAAATAAAAAAGAAGAATTTTGCAGACTATACTGCATATTAAGGGTAAGAATATAATGAAATATACATATAAAATGTACAATCAATATGAAAAGGTAAAAAACTAATGCATATTCCCCTTTATATATAACATGAGCACAATATGGTTGTAATAAATGATGGTAAAATAATTCCTCATAAATAATCACATGATCTTGAAAACATTACCATTGATATTTTATATAACATAATAATCTAATAAAATGTCAATAAAAATATTCATAATGTTGTAATTCATATTTTTTAACCTCTAAACAATACATACGAGGCCATATCCCTTGACATCTTAATTAATGGGTTAGACATCATCCAAATACTGATTCAGCTTACTTTATGAGACCTACCAATTCGTTGAGGGGATTTATCAGGGCCCTACCATCATATACTATGTCTAATTCATTATAACGATTAAATTATTGAAATATAATCAACATAATAATTCATATTCAAAAACTAATCTTATAAATGTTTATAGTTAAACCAATAGATAAATATAATTATAAACTATCAAATGTAAAATGGTGAGTTGTAATAAAATAATACATCTATAGTAACAGTAATACTAAATAAACCGATATCTAACAAAGATTGTATAAACACAACTTATCCTTAATAGATCGTATTTAAATTATATATTTGATATCATTGATGTATATGTATATTATAAAGAGATCATTAAAAACAATTTTCAAAAAAATAACCTTTACATTTGGAAAACAACATTTTAATATATAGATATCCAAAAAAAATTAAAATCTTTTTTCATTGATGGTATCCTTTTAATACCTATAAAATAAGGTTTAAAAAATTTACTCATCCTGATGGTGGAAAATTATTTTCATGACATACATTTTAAATTAATGATTTCTTTCACATTTTCGGTATATGCGAAACATGCATTGTCTGGAATAAAACATGAATATTATCTTATACAATTTAGTAAAAAAAGTTTGAATTATTTATAATTTATCAAATTAATAATTTTTCATATTTTTATTTTTATAGTATTTTTTTTTGAAATAATTGGTGGTAATGAATTTGGATTTTTGAACGAAGAGTGAAATAAAATCATATTTTCTTAAAAAAAATTATCAATAATTTTAAGCAATAGAAAGTAAAAAATTGGTAATATTGCATGATAAAAAATCATTAATAAATATAAGTGAGTAAATATATATTTTTTTATGATAAAAATATAAAATAATTTCCCCATGGTAGATGTAAACATAAACAATATTGAATAATGATTACATTGTGAAATAAAGTCTTTCAACAATTGGTAACATCTAAGTCATATGACCCATAAAAGAAACAACATGAAAAAAAAGCATTAAATACCATAATGATAAATATATTATTGAAATATTATATCAAATTGTAATTATGTACACAACACATTAAAAATAAGTGGTGAATATGGAATATGACTTATAGAAATAAATGTTAGATGAGAATCCCTTACATGTGGTCGAATTTCCTTTATATGTGTTGCTAACTCATGTATAATTGGTTTATTCATGTTATTAATCTATACTAGAAACATACTAATAGTTATAATATCATATATGATACTATTAAAAATTTTCCATCATGTTTGTTAATAATATATATTAATTTTAATTGTTTCAGGTGTTAATTGGTATTTTTCTCATGCACATTTTGTCATGGAATATCTGATTCTTGTGAATTTGATATATATATATTATAGATAATTATAATAATTTAATAATTATAATATTTATTCATCTAATACATTTTTATAACCCATTATTAATGTTGGAAATTGAAAATGAATCACATCACTTCAGGAAGATGGTAGGCCATACATACACACGAGTTACGAATTCATTCATCTAATGAGTTAAATGGTAACGAAGTGGGTGAAATATTAATTTTACAGAATAAAATTAATCACATCAATATCACACAAATTAATTAACGTTATCATTATTACATTTTGTGTAAATCATATGTTGAATGAGAATCACAACAGTTCGTGAGGCAACAGTCTTCTATACACATGAGAGATATTGTTTTATTATAATATTAATTAAAAAAAAGTTATACGTGAAATTAAATTTCCATAAGTATAATAATATCATAAATATATTTTAAATTTCATAAATTAAATATCATATCCATCCTTGATTGTTTGTGATGGAAAACGTACTAAATCGGTTCCTGATAAAGCAGCTCGTCATACACAAAAATAAGGATTTCTTTTCCCATTTGATGGAAGTGGAGAAAGATTAATATTATTCCATAAAAAATTTAAAATCTATATATATTTGTGATACTCAGGTTATAATATTTTAATTTTTAAAGAATACTTTAAGGTTTAAAAATAATAAATTTAATGATAGATCTTTCTTAAGATAATTACGTTCTATAAGAGAAACCTCCTCTGTATCTCATTCTAAAGAATATTGAGATTGAATTTCTTGAGTGTTTCAAGATATGTAATATGTATAATAATTTTGGGGAAATAGGTTCTAGGTTTTTTAAGTAGAATTAGATTTAGGTCTGTGAACAAGATAGGAGAGGAAGTGTCTTTGTATTAGTGGGGGGAGGGGAACCATATTGGAAATTACCTGGAAATTACCCAAATGAATAAAAAAATGAAAAATTTAGTTAATTTAAAAAATCATAAAAACAATCATATGATCGATTTATAGATAGTATAGGGTGTAAATATGGCCATAAAATAATATTTTACACATTTTACAGTCATTTTTACCCTTAACTCATTAGTTTAACACCACAAGAAACTCATTTTTACCACAACCGTAGTAATAATTTTTTACTATTCTGACTATTCATTTTGGAAATAATATAAGATGACCTTATATGATAATACAAATTCACCTGGTTCAAAAAATTCAATCCATTTTTCTTAATTAAAATAATTTATGTGTCTCAGTTAAATTTAAAATTACACCCGTTGATGTAAGGAAAAGTTAATTTTCTATGAGAAAATTCTCATAAGTAAATAATCTTTTAATATAAAAATTCAAAATGATATTTTTAAATTTCGTAAATTGGATAAATTTTAATTTAATTTAACAAATTTTTACTTAAAAATAACTTAAAATATATTTTAACTTAGTAAATAATTAGAGTAAAAGGGTGGTTTTTCGTAAAAATTAATATTTTTCACTATTTATCCAAAAAAGAAACATTCCATACAAATCAAAATAATTCAACATATTTTAAATTATATAAGATTATTTGAAAAATAATCATTACGTTTGCAAATAAATTATCTAAAATTGGTAAAAAAATCAAGATAAATTAATTATCAATGCGAGACTAAACAACTTTTTAGGAAAATAATGTTATATTGAAAACATTTCTATTACATTGTAATGGTTGTTATTTTTCAAATTAATATTTATCTATTTATTTTTTTTATCTATATGGGTAAAACATAAAATTTTCATAGTTTAGTTTGGTCTATTCATACCCATAAACTTAATGATAATGTTTTTATAGTAATATTTAAATAATAATATTTTAACAGAGAATTATGATTCATTTAATCCATGTGTTTGATATATCACATGGTATCAATGTGATCTGATATATTTAAATATAAATGCATACCAATAATATGTGATTTTATTTTTTCTTCAAATCATTGATTTTTATTTCATACATGCTTTCAAATATGATGCTCCTATATTAAAAATATCGGTAGATGTTACATTCCGCCCACCCTAATTGAATAAATTTAATTCTATATATTAAATCTTGTTCTTGATACTAATGGGTAGGACATCAATAAATTTATTCATTTAAAACCCACATCATAAACATGGAAAATAAAACATCATTTTAATCATAGATAAATTTACATAAAAAGGTAAAATGTTATAACACATAACTAATATTGGTTTAGGATAACGGTGGTGGAATGTGAAGTTATAGAAATAGAATAAAAGTATTAATAATTAAATTGAGTGGAAGATGACATTGTTCAGATGAATTTTATTGATAAATGAAATTTTAATGGCATAAAAACCAAATTTTTGTAACAATTTAAAAGAACATTACTTCAACATAAACAAGTACTAGAATACAACTCTGATTCATTATCTATTTCATAGAGTTTTGGAATTCCTTTACAATCTTTAGTAAGATTATATGAAAAAATAATTAGATGATTCATTTCAATTTCAATGTTTGGTCGTGGTTTGATCATTTTACAATTCATTTATCTTTAAATAATATTAATTAAAAAATTATTTTTTATGCCCAAACTAGTAATATTTACATTTAATGGATTATAAGATCAAAAAAAGAGACATGAAATTCCATATGTTTATAAATAATTTCCAAAACCATTATTATAATCAGAAGTTATCCAATGAAATACCTTAATATCTAAAGATAAATGGTTTCACCAATGGTTCAACATTAACATTTACTGATAATATATTTTAATTAAAAATAATTACATATCAACCTGGATATCATATATACTAGTGAGAGGAATTAAATCCATATCATCCTTTTGTTTTGTGTTCAAGCACCACGGCCTTGCCGAATGTGCTTATTTTTCAACCATCGTGCGGGTCATACATTTTATAAATCCATATTAATATAATTCATAAAATATTCTAAAATATTGATAACATAATTTTTACAACAGAAATTATAGGATAAACCTCAATGGTTACCAGTAAATTTATTCTTATGGCAGAAAATGTATAATCATTCTTCCTCAAATAACACATTCATTAACTAGACCAATAGGTTGTATTTTTATTAATGTATTGTAAAAAAATATTAATCTTTCTAATCACCCACAAAATAATTCCAAAAAATGGATGTTTACAAATTTTAACATACGATAGACCTTAAACACATATCCCAGGATCATATTCATAACTATAATGTTAATAAATACACATGTGTTTCTGAAATTTTGAACAATCCTTCTATGTTTCATGATTATTATAAAAAATAAAATGGTTAAAAAATTACATTAATGTTAAATATTAAATCCCAATACATATATAATTCATCTATTTCTCATCAATATATGTACTTTCATGGTCAAGGATTCAACATTTTTTTTCAGGTAATTCAAATGTATAATTCCCAAGTCTACAACATTTATGAAAATTAATTATAAATAGATTCATATGATAAGATTAATTTTCATAAATTTTACATTTAATTTTCTATCAGAAATTATTTTCATTTACCCCACTTTTCTACACATAAATCATTTCCCCGTATATTTTATGATCTTTATTGTGTGTCAGTTTCCACATTTTTGAAATGATGGAAATCAATAATTATTTAATCTATGGTCACTACCACTTAATCTCTTATCAAACACCATCCATATATTATTTTGTGAGCTGAAGTGTTGGATATGTTATATATTTTTAATTATATTTTAGGATTACAGATTAAGAATAATCATAATATTTTTTACTTCAATCAACATCCATATTTGGTTTCTCATAGT
Organism: Viscum album; assembly: GCA_963277665.1. NCBI lineage: Eukaryota > Viridiplantae > Streptophyta > Magnoliopsida > Santalales > Viscaceae > Viscum > Viscum album. The sequence goes on from OY728132.1 coordinate 500,639,276, forward strand.
TACCACATTTTCCTTCATTCTCAATGTTAACATGATTCCTTCATGTTCCATCCATTGATTGAAACAAAATATAACTATGTTTAAAACAATAATTATGGTGAAAAAATAAAAAAAATAATTTATACAATGTTAAAATAATGACAATTTTTTAATATAAGACACCTTAGGGTTAAACTAGGTCATCAATTGTCGTATTATATTTAAATATATCATAATGGTTTAAAAAAAGTGATTTATCCTATTCATATACCTTGAGAGTGTAAAAATAGATGGAATGTATGTAAAATTTCTATGCACTAGGTGATGATCAGGTCAATCCCTTAACATCCTTTTTAGAGTTATTTATCCTTGGAAAAATTGTTCGAGAACCACACCGACTTTTTGAATCTTGATAATGATTCATTTATAATAAAAATTGTATTATATATTCCATACCAGATTTTTATGTTGTCCTTTTATTATTATCCATATAACATATCTTATAATTCTATTTCATAATCTGAATTTTCCTTAATCTAGTTCCCATATTTTTTTACTAAAATTCCACTAATAGAAACTGTAGTGACCCAAACCCCAATAGCAAAGTGTGAGTGTCAACATTAATTAATTTTAGAAATATATAAGAAAAAACATCCCAATGTACTTAATAGTGTATTAGATTAGGTAAAATATATGTGTACTTTAAATTATTATCATAATTGAAAACATAAAATGTAAAATGTATCTTCTTTGAGAAAACCATTATTTTTTATAGCACACCCCTACACATCAATCATATAAAATAACCTCCTATCATTGTGAAAAAAAGTGGTGATCCCAAAATCTCATTAAGGGTAATAATATTGTCGAAGATAATAATAAATATGTAATTATCAAAATATCTAGGTAAATAACTAAAAAACAATCCATTTGATGAATAAATTTTTCATAATATCTAAGGAATAAACAATGAACAAATAATTTGATAAAACTAATCCCATAAGCTTGAAAACATAACCATGGATATTAACACTAATTCAAAACTTCCATGGGATGTAAATAAAATAATTCCAAATGATATAATGCATAATTTTTCACATATAAAACATACTATTGATTAATTGAACCAAGACATCTAAATAAATGGCTAAGGCCTAGACCAAATACCCAATGTAGTATGTTTAATGAGACCTAATAAATTAATAGGAGGGATATATTAGGTCTCTCTTATAACATACTAAGTCAAATTAATTTCATATATGAATGGGTTGAAGCATATTCATCAAAAAAATTCATATTGAAAAACTAAAAAATGAAATATGATTACATAACCCAATCCATAAACATAATCATAAACCATCCAGAGTAAAATAGTGAATGGTAATAAAATTGTACATCCCCACATAAAATTCTCATGAACCATATTGATAAATATAATGGATGTAATCAATAAAAAATATCCTCAAGGGTTTTTAAGTAAAACTAAGGGTTGATATTGATAATTGAATGAAATAACATGAAACTTATTTTTTTAGAAAAATAACATTCACATTTTTAAAATCATCCTTAAAAAAATTTAGAGAATATTTTGAAAATAATTTTCATAGTAAATAAAATTTTAAATCATTAATTATAAGACATAAAACATTGATTTTTCATGATACTGGAAAACATTATTCATAGTTAACATGTTAAAACAAATAATCCACTGACATTTTTAGAAAAACAGAAAATAAAATTGTTTTGACGATGACATGAAGATTAGATTCACAAAATTCTTTAAAAAATTGAAATGGGATAAAAATTCAGTAGTAAACCGCTATAAACATTTTAAAAACCTTTTAGAATTTATTAGAAATAATGGGTTTTGAGGAAAAATATAATTATGACCAAAGAGAGAAATAATATCCAATTTTATTAAAATTAATTTCTCTATAATTTAAGAAACATACACTAAAATATTGTATTATTACATGAAAAATAACATGAATAACCTTAACAGAATTTTTTCGTTATTTATTTTAGGATACAAGTTTTAAAAAATTACCCCATGGAAGATATAATTATAAATAGTACTGAATAATTATGAGATTGTGAAATAAAGTCTTTCTACATTAGTGAGTTATGTATCATAACCCCAAAAAATATTTACTAATTTGAAATATTAAATAGCGTAAAGATAAATATATTCCTGGTATAAACTATTATAGGGGAATTATATACTCTATATAAAGGAAATAACTATATAATATGAAATATGTCTCATGGAAGTAAATGTTATAAAAGAAACACTTACCTTTAGTACAATTAACATCATCTGTGTCTATACCTCATATAAAATGGTTTTAACAATGTTAATAATTTACAATGGAAACAAATTATTCTTTATAATATCATATATAATATTATTATATTATTTCACCACATATTTTTTAATTATATTTCATTATTGACATTGTTTCAGGGGTTAATGGTCTTATTTTCTCATTCGTGTTTTGTAATGAAAATTCTGATTATGTGAAGATTATATACATATAAATACCCTATCCATAAATTTAATAATTCTATAAATATATTATTTACTCACTAAATACATTTTCTATCCATTTATGAATGTTATATATAGAGAATGAGTCACATTTATTCTTGGAAATGATTGGTTATACATACCCACGAACGACGATATCATTCACTTATCGAGTGAAAGGGTAAATTAGTGTGTGATATTATAGTTTTATAGGAAAATATTATCTCATATATATCACATATATTCAATAATTATTAATTTTAATTAAATTTTAAGGGGAAAAAGAATCACATCCCTTCGTGAGGTAGTAGTCCACCGTACACCCATGAAATGTTATCGTATTTGAATGGAAATGAAATATACAAAGAAATATGTGATATTAAAATTAAATAAAAATCATTAAATAATAAAAAAATATAAATATTTAAAAATTATCATTATATTAATCCATTAAATGTAGTGATAAAAATAAACTACATCAATTCGTGAGGTAATAGTCCAACATACACACCGTTGCGGATTTTATTTCCTATTTGATCGAAGTGTAAATGTATTAATATCATAACAACAACATAATAAAATTTCATTATATGTCATATAGTAATGTTATAATCTTTTATGGGTTTAAAAATATTTTATGGTTGAAAAATAAGAACAAAAATGAATGTTATTTTTAATGAAATTATCTTATCTATGAAAACATTCATTTTGATTTCTTCTTAATGACCATATAGAATGTATTATGGGAGGACTAGAAGAACTATAATATGTAAAAGGATTTTTGGAAATAATATTTCAATGTTTAGTTCAGATAAATGGATTTTTTTTGTGAATCAGTGTGGGGAGGTAGTTCCCATTTATACGTGGTGAAAGAAAACCCTTTTGGAAATTGCATTTCCATTTCCCAAAAGAATCCTAAATGTTAAAGTTATTCACATAAAAGATGCATCTAAATTACCATATGAATAACTTTGGTATTGTATAATTTGAAAATATATCCATCTAATATTATTTTGAAATGTGGTTAGGTCATGTTAACTACTATCATAATAGTTTAACTCCACAACAAACTAATTTTCAAAATAATAGTTTTAATTAAAAATTATTGTTTCCAATATTCTTTTTGGTCAGAAATAAATTTTTTGTAATAAGAGAGTATAAATTATTACTATTCCAACTATGGAATCCAATTTTCGAAATTAAATTCATTAAAGTGGAAAAATTCAATTTCGACTTAAAACAATGAATACAATGAAAAGTTGGTTTTCTATGAGAAAATTCCCTTAATTATAGAATGTTTTAATATAAAAATTAATTAACAAAATGATTAAAAAGGAAAAAATTATATAAAATGTAATATAATTTAACTAAAATTACTTCATATCCAATTTAAATCACAATTTTACAATGTAAATTTTTTAGACGAAAAAGCAGTTTTTTCTAAAATTAATTTCATGACTCATCGAAAAATAAATCATTTCAGAAAATTAAAAAAAAAAATTATGTGTAAGCTAATTTTCAGATGATGATTTAAAAAAAATTCAAATAAATTTACTATAATTGGATAAAATTGTAATAAATTATGATTTTAGAGTGCTACTGAATTGCCTTGTAGAAGAATACAATTTTTCAGGAAACACTTCTTTTAGTTTAAAATGATTTTTATTTTATTTATACTATGTATATACACATTGAATCTATAATATTAATATTTAACAATTTTCTTATTATGTAGTTAGTACTATTAATTCATGTTAGAATTATAATTAGGTTATAATGGTCATGATAAAATAACAATATTTTATTATTTTATCATGTTTTGTTTAAACCTGTTGTTGCACGCATCACAAGCGATCAATAATACTGAATTTATTAAAACAAATACTACAATGTAAATTCATTGGATGTTATATTCTATAACAATAAATGTTCATTGTGTCATACATGATATCATGAAATATTTTTTTATTTTAAAAAAACAAGGGTTTTATACTTCATGCAAGGTGTTATTTCATGGAACAAGTTTCATCTGACATGTTGTGATGTGATGATTTAAACAAGAGATGATAGCACCAAGTCATACGATGTTGGTGTGTGATGGTGGAACCCGAGTTGGAATGTGGTTCAGGGTACCCTTTATCATTATGACTCTTATTATGTTACCACTCTTTGATGATTTTTATGGTGAGTATTCTATGGTGAGGATAGTCTTAGTTAGATTACCCATATTGGTGATTTTGGTTTTGCTACTTTCTCATTGTTAAATTAGTAATCTCTTTTCACAAGTGAACAATAGAAACTTATTACCATACTGAATATATTTTGACATCACTATTTTTATATACAAACACTTTATCCATTTTTAGGATGATTATTTTAATAATGATAAATAGTACATTCTTGTACCATTAGACTGTTGTTTTGTTTCTTAGATAAATTTTCATTTGGGTATTTAATCTTGAATAATTTTATCTCTATAAGAATACATATACAAGAATTTTGGGAACTTTTTTTCATTTTTATGTTATTTAATGGAGTTTCTTATGGTTTTTGAGTCTTCTCTAAGGTCCATATTATTATTATTGAGGGTAATGGTTCACATTTGTGAGATTTTAATACCATCAGTGCTAGTCTCTTACCCCGGGCCTCCTGGAGAGGATAATCTAGGGTCAATATCTCTCTTCTATCATTGAAATCTTATGATCGGTACCTTTGGGATTGGGGGTCTTGACGGAATTGTGTCAAAGGTGATGGGTGAGAGATATAATGAATTATTGAGATAGTAAGAGGTAGAATTTCATTGGTTAGTAAGGAAATGTTGTCATTTCATCATAGTGTGTGAGATATTTTTGGGAGAACTATTTTAGAAATGAGATATTAGAGTCTCCCATGATCCTAAATAAATGAAAATGATCTTGCTAAATGACAATGTGAGTTGATTCCACTTCAATATGGTTGTCTAATAGAGGTATATTCATCATGAGTGACATGTTTTATTCATTTAATTGGGTGGTTTGGGATAGTTGAAATAATATTATTGAAATAAATAAATAATCATAAATATTTCATTCTACCGCAATTATGAAATACTTATATCCCCTTCATAGTTATAGATCTTAGTCATTAGTGTCATATGATTCAGGTATTGTGGGATTAGTTGGTTTTTCTGGCTAACCAATAGAGAGTTAAACCCATTGAGGATAATATTGAGTATCATAGAAAATTCATCCCATTTTAGGGGATGGTGCTGGTGAAGTAAGGGGTTAGCATCCCTAATGTGAGGTAAAAGTACTGGTTAGAGAATATATATATATATATATATATATTGTTAAATAAAGGAAATATACTAGTTCTTATTGACAATTAGTTATATTCAATGAGATATGTCTCTCTGGTGGATGATGAGTCTTTGTTAGTGGAAGGAGGTAGAGGTGTTGTGGTTAAAACTCCAAAGTAATTTTTCTATTGAGACATATTATGATTTACTTTGAAGTAATTCTAGAGTTTGGAGATTATATCTATTCACTAAGATATTGTTTCAGTGCAAGATCTCCCGATTGAGATCATGGTTTTTTATATTACACCTCTGATGTTTTTCTGGATAAAGGGTGAAATTCATTGTGTCTATAGAAGGGAATTATTCATTCTATCCAATATAAAATTAATAATTTCCTTTTTCTAATGTATATAGATGATTAGAGGACGTAATATGTGATCATTATGATTCAATTATGAGTTGGTTTATCATGACTGGGGAACCACCGTGGTTATTTAAGAAGAATTTTTCTTAGTCAAATGTTTATGATTCTATTTCATTCATGTTTTTGAATTTCTAGGAGTATACATCTAAAGATTAATTTCTATCCTTTTGGGGAATGTGGTATCTATACATTTTCAAGGGACTTTAAGTAATTTTTTTTTCAATTGGGTTCATGGGCATTGTCAAGATTTCTTCCCTATTATTCATCAAAAATATATTATTAAAGGTGGAAAATTAATTCACTATCCTTATCACAGTTTTGACGTGGAATGGTTTCAATAGTATGGGAATGAGTCATATTCTCTACCGAGGGGATATAGTGCACGTAGAGGTCAATATCTGGATGGTCCATGAAGTTGTAACCTTTACACAAATGTGGGTATGAAGGTTTTCATCAATAAGGAGGTAGATAAGTTGGGTTTGGGTAGTTTTATACACTAAGGTTATATTTATAGAGATGATTGATTTTTTTGGTGTGATTAGTTGTTCATAAACTCATGTTTATTTCTTATTTGATTCAAGAACATGACACTCCTTTATTTCACCTACTAAAATCCATGTGTTGGGTATGTATGTATTGATTACTCTCATATCCCTATTATTGACCCTGCCAAATGGAGGATAGAAATTTTTTTCATGTATACTAGGGTTTTATAATGATAATAGGGTCGCATATTTACCATGGTGAAATTTTAATGCTTCATGTGCATTTTTATGATTTCATCATTAGAATATATTGGTTGTATTCAATGCATGTCTTCTCAAAAACATCCAAATGAGAGTAGTGTTTTTAGATGTGGATTAACATTTTGTGACTCAAATTATTGATTATATATTTTATTTGGGAAGAAGAAATGTGAATCCCATTCATTACATAATGAATGATTTATCTTTGGAATCCAATCAGGCTAGGATGGTAAGGGTTTATAGGGTTGTTGGGGAGTATCATGATGTTTTTTTAGAGGATGAATGAATTATAATATTGGTGAGATATTGAATTTGATATCGAATTATAGTGTGTTGTTTCTATGATATTTATGGATTCTTATACATTTTCACCCTGTAAGTTATTGGATTTTATAATTTAGAATGACGACCTGTTGTGAATAGGGTTTATGTGGCCTAGTTTGATATCATGGGGTTCTCTTGTGTTATTATCCTAGAAGGAAGATAATATTATTAGGTTGAGTATCAATAAATGAAATTTTGTCTCTGGATTGCTGTATATTATCGACCCATTGAAAACATAGACTATCCAAAATAAGGATTGTATTTGGACTTATCAGTTTCATGAAGCTTGGACTATATAGTGGAAAAATTTCTCAATGTTGTGGTGACTCAATTTCATGAGGAGGGTTTCAGGTTTGATGAGTTATATGTAGATTAATTTTTTTCTTGGGATTAATCATGATACAAGAGAATACAATGATATCTTATGAATCTATGTAGATACACCCCCATGGTTGTAAGTATTCAACAAATGATCTCCACCTATCAGAAGGTGTTCTTGTAATGATTTTGTTTTGACATTACCTCATTGTAGAGTACATTGTTGTTTTTAGAGATCATAATAGTTTTAGGTATGTCTTTTTCTCATTAAAAATTAAATATATATAAGTGGAGGGGGAAAGAGATACATTGGGACTATGACATTGAGATCTCATACACCTCCGAAAAGGGAACTGTTGTTTAAATTTCGTTGAGTAAGAAATGGAATGATGGTGTGATTTAGGAATATTGAGATTACTGGATGGAGATGAAGGAGTTAATATCCATTCAGTATTATAAAATGGTTTTTGATAGTGGTTGATGATATAGTTTACCAATTTCAGATAATAGGGTTTCATTATCTGATGTGGTTGTTGGATGAGTATCATTAGAGAGACTTGGGGGGGGAAGAGTTTATGTGTGATTTTTATGTCCATAATGAATCATTGGGTTGATCATTATAAGATCTAAAAATTCATATGTTGTTTTTGGGAATATATTTCCATATAGTAAAAATTCAAGATAGATTCTTTCATGTTATCCATATAGATCATTTGATGGTACACCAATGCGTAAACAAGATGTACCTTTTTATGTTGATGCAATTGTTATGTCCCAATGTAAAATGGGAAGTGGTAGAGTTTGTGTCCTTCTACATATTTTTCTAGTAGGTAATGTCTATGAATCATATTCCTAGTGATTTATTGAATCCCATGGACTTCCTAGAGAGGAAGTGGGATGGAATCTCTATGGGATTCATCACTAGGTTACCTCTATCTTAAGGAGGTTATGATTCCATCAAGGTAATCTATGATTGGTTGACATAATTTACCCACTTAATAAGGATTTTAAAATCAGGAATGATGGATGTTTGGGTTATTAGGTATGTGGATGAGGTATTTTGATACATGGGGATTTGATGTTCATTATCCCCACTAAAGAAGCTCATTTTAATTCATTAGTGTGTGTGGGATTAAATTAATGTTTTTACACTGATTTAATTTTCAACAATTTATTCCACCCTCAGTTAAATGGGAAGATGTAGTGGAATATCCTTTTACTAGAAGACACGTGATGGGGATTCATCTTAAATATTAATATATTTAAAGAAAATTAGTTATCCCTGTATGATTTTTCATTCAAAAATAGTTTTCACTCATCCATGAGGATAACCATATTTTTAGGCATTTATGGGAGTCTATTTTGTTCACTATTATGTTGGGATTGGGTTTGAGGGTTTTTAGTTACCATTCCTGATTTAGTGTAGATAATTATATAAAACATTTTTTTGGGAGGTTGAAAGTAGTGAAAATTGGAAGAAGGATTATTATAATATTTAGTGTAGTCCCATATAATTTTGATTTTGAGGACCATGTTTTCTAGAAATATTCTCCTAATAATGGGTACATGAGGTTAATAAGGAGGTTTAATATATCTCCCTATGTGTTTGGAACTCTTTTGTTGTTGGGGTTGGATGGGGAGGTGGTGTATAGGATGGAAATACCACCACTAATGGGAAGGATCCATGAATTATTACGCATATCTCACCTCTATCAGAATATTTATGATGACTCCAATGTCATTTAATAAGATGGTTCGATAGGGTGAAATGGAATTTGTATACTAACCATTAGATATTATGGATAATGATGAGAATATATTGTGATGGAGGACCATTCCAATGGTTTCTATTTTGTGGAGTCAAAGTTTCTTAGAAGATAGTACTTGGTGGTGTGGGACATAGATTCATTCCAAGTACAAAATGTTTCTTTAGTTTCATTCTTGATTTTTACTTACTCATGTATAACATATTGATTTGGTGTTTTGACCTTGATGTTTTATGAGAGTAGTTTTCCATGTGATGATCTGTGTTTATGACTTCATTTTATGAATATGGTAAAACATGAACCCAAGGAATTATATATTAAACAATATGAAACTAAAAACATTTGGGTGAGTCAGTTCTACCCAAAGTGGTTTGATTCTTGACATAGGATATGTAATTCATTGATTTATGTGTTCATGTCGGTATTTTGATTAGGTATTTAAAAATAATTGATTTCTGGAATGTCTAATCTGATATATTACTGAAAATGGTTATATGAATTGGTGTCTGATTGTTTATGTGAATGGTGTAGTTTTTTGGTTGTGATGTAGGTGGTTGTACAAGGTTTTATAGACGTTTTAAGGTTATTGTGTCTATATTGTGGAAGTTATTCAGTTTTAATATGTTTATTGAGAGGTGCTTTACTGGATGGTTTTAAATACCACCTATTCATTATTATTCTTCAAGTTGGTTTTAATTCTCAAGGGCTTGAATTGTTTAAGGGGAATATGATTTAACATAATAGACCTTCCAACCCACCCCTTAGAGGGAAATTTAGCAGTGGATGTTTCTAAAGAATTCAGGATGTGTTTAAAGTATAAATAAAGTAAAAGGAGTTAAAAAATATAGCTGAAGGATTTCGTATAGTGTGGATCATGGTGATTCACAATTAGGGAGGCCATTGTGATCTGAAGTAGGTGGTTGCAGAATAGGGGTGTTCTGTTCTGTTACCATGAAGGTGGAGTTTATGATGGGGTGGTCCAATGATAGAGGTTTCCGACATCTTACATTTTGGGGGGCAATATCATTATTGATAATTGTATGTGGCATATCCCCTCATTTAAAAATGATGGTTATGGTGATTAGAGGTAGGATATGGAATTGATTTCCCTCAGTTAGTTTTTTGTGGTTCTAACAACCCAGGAACCATTGTGTCATGGATGTTTGGATGCTATGTAGCATTTTCATAGATTTTGGGTTTTGTGGTTTGGCCTCCTTGGATACGTTTTTCTCATCATCTTAGATTATATGATATTCGGTGTGAAGATATTCATGAAACTCAAAGGAATCATTAACAAAATATGATATGGAATAGTCATTTTAATTGAGCAATGGACAACCTAGTTTGTAAACATTCCATGGAACATACTCAGGGTTAGTGTTGTAGTGTTATGTTTTATAGGTCACCAATAAATTGTAAAACCTATTTGAACATGCTAAATTTTATCATATTTATTATGTTTCTTAGTTAATTTATTATGTCTCTATGATCAAAGTTATCCACATTCTTTTAGATTTCCAATATGGTCTAAGAGATTTTATTGTTAGTAGATATGTTAAGTTTCTCCCTATTCCAACCTTTTAATCCATATATTTCTTCATCTTAAAAGAGTGCAATTAAGGGGGGCTGATAGATTTTGTGGTGTTCTGTTAATATAGAGTTATGGGGTGTTGTCTCTATGGTAAATTAGGTGTTCTCCATCATTTTGGTATTTTTAGTTTTATTCATTTTGACATAATCTTGTACAATGGATTGGATAACTATATTTTAGGTAGGTGCGAACCATTTTTTATCATCTACTGTATAATGCAGCCTATGTTTTCTCTTTTTATCCCCTTGTAATATAGTTATATCCATTTTAAAAATGTTAAATTAGATTCATTAATTTAATTGAAGGGAATGTGAAATGAAATTAACAATTTTTTCATGTTGACATGTTTGTTGATATTTTCAAATGTATAGGTTAATGTTGAAGTTAAAATCAAGGGTATCAATGATCTTTTTATTCACTCTAGTTGTGATCGTGGAATCCATGTTGTGTAATTTTTTATTTTCATCTAATTGATTTATATTTCCAAATTACTTAAACCCAAAAATGGAATTTTTTGCACAAGGAGATATTATATCTTAGGTAATTCCCTTGACTAAATAATATATAGTGACAAAAAATCCCTTTGAAAAATATGACAACATTTTCATGAATAATGTGGAATTTTTTTAGAAAGAGGATGTGTAGTAGGGATTTCTTACATTGATGTGATTCATGTGGAGTAGCTATGTCGTGGACGATGTGTGTGGAGGTTTTTTGGATGTATTGGGGTGTTGTGACAAGAGAGGTGGTATGCGATGGAATGTGGTTGATATATTATTCTTGTGATGATGGGGTTTTGGATTTGAAATAGTGGTGATATGAGGATTATTTGGAAGAAAAGGTGGGATGAGTAGGATGGTGATTTTGTGGATGGGATATTGAATTATTCATATTGTTGTGTGGTTGGGTTAGTGCAAGATGCCCAAATAGTAATGGAATGAATAACATAATGATGAATTAAAGTGGTATGGGATAAATTTTAAATAAATGAATGACTGTTTATTGATTATGTGGGGAATTTAGGTTGATGTTATATATGAAATAATTGGTATATAAAATCAATGGGATAAATAAATTGAACTGGTGGGTAATGTGAAATATGTAAAAATAATTATGTTGTAAGATAAGATGAAATATGAAATGTTTCTTTTGGCCTGTTGTTTGGTGTTAAGAATTCTGTGATAGTAGTAATGGTTGAGAAGGATATGAGGCCTTATAGGTAGAAATTTCTAGTTAGGATTAATTTTATGTGTCAAACCCATAGGTTGGCATTACATGTTGTGATATAATATTTTCTATACTTTTACATTTTGATTTACTATATGCACCCCACACAAATTGAATAACATATTCAAATTCCAATATAATTATACGGGGTTCTTTTCCCAACATTCTAGTTGTGAGGTTGGATACATGGCTGCCTACCCTTTTAAAATAAGTGTACAAGGAAAATTGACATTAACAAGCGGTGATATCTAGAATTAAATAGTGCCCTATTTGGATGTGATTTGATAGCCTATATGTGTTTGGGAATGGTGTGATGTGATGGCCCAAGCATCTTTAGGAAATATTTATTGAGATGAATTATGGTGGGGTTCATGCACGGTTGGATGTGGACCTGAGGTTGATGTCCTTTATTTTCATGATAACCTACTATTATGGTTGTGGATGAAATGTTCTGTGATGTCTGGGGTGTCTTAGTGAAACATGTGATGTTATGGATGAAGATTCTTTCGGTGACATGCAGTGTGATATATTTTTATTCACTGAGAAAAATGTTGAGTGATGTTACACAGAAGAGATAAGAGGGCCGTGATAAATGATGTTGGTGTGTGAGGGAAACAATTTACTGGTAAAGTGATGTGAGGTACCCCATATAGATATGATTCTTATTATGTTACTACTATTTGGTGAATTGTTTTATGAGAAATCCATAGTTAAGATAGGCATGGTTAGTTGACCTAATTAAGTGTTGTTTCATCTACTCATCTCCACGTAGTACATTAGTAAGATCATTCATCATGTACATGTTTGAATTTTGTTATCCTACTCAGTGTAATTTTATTCTCAACCTATATATATATAAATATATAATATATTTAGGTTTTATGACATATTGATGAACCACGAAATATATTACTAGAACATATGATTAAATAGTTGTTCTCTTTTTACATTTGATTTTCAATTGGGTATTTACTCTTGGAGACATATATATGAATCCAATTACATTACACATTAATTATGGGATGGTTTTAGTTTATTATTTATGTTATATTATTGATTTTATAATTGTTTATTTATCACATCTCATTATACTATTAATATTATGTAGTATAATGCCTCCCATTTGGCATATTTTTATACCCTTAGTTATAATGACCAACCTGAGGCCTATTAGATGTGGTACTTGAGGGTAATTATATATATATTTATTCATTTATATCCATAGAGGTGTAGAATTGGGGGGGATATGGTCATGTAAATTATATTTTGGGGGAATCCAAATGATTCGAGGATATGTTCCCTAAGATGATATCATTGATCATAGAACCAACAACTAAGAATGATCAAGTGATACAATGGATTTATGAATGGTGGTTAATTTTCAGATGAAAATTTGTCCATAGAGTTAGAAAAAAGATTGTTTTTCCAATATTGGATAATCACTAATGGCTTTCCATTTAGGGTACTTGAATGGACCAAACACCTTGGATGGTATTTATTGCAAGTCATAGGTCGTGAACCTACTGCATTGATGAATTATTAGAACCTCAATATCTGGGGGTTATTATTGTATTGTGAAGTCCTATTTCACACTATGTATATTAAATAGATATCATATCTAAATTCTTTAGTATTCAATTCATATAATAAATGTGCCTTTAACTTCATGGATGAGAAAAGATTGATTCATAGTGCGAACTTTAATAAAATATATAATTCCTTCCATGGATGTTTAATAAGTATTTATTAATGAAATGTACCATTTAGATATCCTTAGTTGTCTACTTCATATGATTATCACATGATCATATTTAGAACTCCATTGATGTCAATTATGGTTTTGGATTGATTATTATAGGTGATTATAAGATTATTAATCAAATGGTATCTGGACTCGTGGAATGGGTCACTAATATCCTATATATTAGAAGACATAATAGTCAACCATATTTATGTTCTACAAGATCAGTATCTAAGAACATGGTTCTTCCCCATCACTAATCTCTATATGGGAGAAGTTCCTCAATTATTTTTTTAAATCTCTTGCCTAAGACTACTACCTAAGAGGCATATGTCCTGTAATATAATTTAATGAGTTTTACATCTAAATTAGGTAACGAAGAAACCATTAGCTCTTGTGGGTGAAAGAAACTAATCGTACATATTTTGTTTTTGAGATTTATATTCAACAATATTTTAATAGGGAAACAATATGTGAATATCTATTGGCTTTATTATCCCCAATCTAACTAATTGGCTTAAATTATCATTTAACTCTATTTTTTTCTTGTACCTTAATGTAATTATACAGTGAATAATTGTACTAAACCATTTGTAGGATATTAGAACATGTTTCCTATGTTATAAAAATGATATATAGATTAGTGGTTACATTGGTGGATCTTGAATATAAGAAACATAATAATAATTGAAGGCTCTCTCATTTTCTAATGGTTATAATAACAGATCATGATCTTGGATCTCCATTTCATTTAACATTTTTCAGTTCATTACGGTTGGGGCATATATTTATTTTTTACATGGTTAGGATTGTAATTTCACCTATTTTAATTATTGGTTAATTAACTATTTTACTATGTTTTTTTTCCAAGATTTTGTTTCATGATTTTTTTTATATTTTTTATGTTACAGTTTATTACATCATTATAATGAATCATTGAACTGATTTGTGTGTGTGTGTTTGTTTTTATGTACATTAGTCTAAGACATTCTATTATTTTTATATAAATACACGATAATTATAAACATCCTTAAACCTATTATAGGTAGGTAGGGGGCGTGACTCTCTATTTTTTATCCAGTCTAGTAGGTTCATTTGTTTTTCATGAAAAAGAAGTTTCCTACATAATTATAGAATGTTGGAATTTGGAAAAGTAATTTTTATGATAATGTGTTGTGTGAATCTAGTTCCAAGAGATAAATATTATTTACACTCTATGTTGAAAATAGGTGAAAAATTACTAATATGCATATATATGTCTATAATTATTATAATATTTGAATATAGATTATTATTATTATGAATAGGTTTATTAGTTATTTATATAATTTTCATGATTTTATTATTCGTATATTTTAAAGAATTGAAGAATAAATCGTGACTGATGTAATGGTTTTATTATGATATTCCTCTCTTTGATACATGTTTTTATATTATGAAAATCATTTCATTTGTGTGGTTTATATACTAGTAATTTTATATATAATTTGAATAATTAAATCTTAATCATGTTATTAGAATTTTAATTTTAATATGTCTCTTTCAATTGGTTTTCATTATCATGTCACATAATCAAGAAGGGTTCATTATCTCAAACATTATTTCAATGAGACAAGTTTATGTTAGTCACCTTGTTTATTTTGAAGTATGTTATCAATAACCATAGATATATCATTATCATATATCAATTTAAAATATTTTATGTTTTTTTCCAAATTATTTATTTTTCATAAAATTTATTTTGAATCATTTACCAGAGATGTAAGACATTTTGGTAACTAAATTTTTATTCATTATATTTTATAATTTTCAACATATTTCATTGAATATAGGTATATTCTATCCTTTTAAAATAATAAATTGTATTTTCTTCATAAAAATTTCAACTACATTAAAACGCTTACTTTAAATTATTTCTTACAACATGTAGTATGTCTCCAAAAAACAATATTGTTTACTAATGTCTCATTCCCTGAGTTATATTTTTTCATTAAAAACTACATTATTGTATGATTGGGGTATTCCAACCTTATAATTTTTTATATAGTATTTTATCAACAGATTTTTGAAAGCTCTATTTTAATATAAGTATGGTTTTATTAAATATTTTACTATATAGATTTTTATTAAGGTTATTTTCACAGTTTTAAAAATATTACTTTCGTTTCATTATAAAATATCTTAGCATTTTCACTACATTTATAATAGAATAATTCATGACATTATCATGGATCAATTAATACATATTCTTTAAAAAATTATGTGTTTTAAAATTAATTCACTTCAATTTTTTCAAAAGTTCTATTTTAATGTGTCATATATGTATGTATATTATGTCAATGTCAAAAAAAATTATGAAATTTTTTCTTTACATAAACATCCATATTCATTTTCATGTTCCAAAGTGTTTTTCATCATGGGATTTGTAACATATGATTTATTGTCTAATATATATTTTTCATTTGGAGGATTGAACTAATAATGTTAAAAAAATTTATTGATCCCCAGTTGATTGATACCCTTCAAATAACTCATGTAGGACCCATAAATTTTATGAAATATGTTTTTGGATGAAATTTAATTTCATTGATAGAATGTTCAACACACGACACTAAGTTCTAATGAACCGTATTATACTATTAATATTATTATTTAAACATGACCATTAATACCTAGACATTAATCATTTTAAATTTAATATAAATGATTATTTAAAATATTATGTATCATGGTTTTATATAAATTATTTTTTAAAAAATATACATAATTTTTTGTTATGTATTTATATATTTAGGAAATATTATTCTCTCAAAAAATATTTTTTGATTTATTTTATGAGAATATTAATAAAATAATTATTGAAAATTTTTAATAATTTTAATTTAAAAAATAGAATAAAATTTTGAAATCATAATTCTAAAATAAGAATAGAAAAATAATCATATTTTTCTATAAATTTTAATTTTTCTATGAAAAATGAAAAATTCTTGTTTTTATTGAAATATTCATTTTTGTATAATAAAATTACAAGTTCGTTTTTTTTAAATGTCTTCAAAAATTAAATTATTTAATTTATATATATCATAGTTAAATTTTATTAATTTTAATCATTTTTCAAATGATATTTGATATAAAAACTCATTACGATTTTTAGTATTTTCTCTTTAGAAAGTAATGATATCATGGCATCCGCATGTATAAGTTTAAGTTATATATTTTCAAGTAAACGAATATAATGTGTAAAAATTTATTCCATATATTTATTTGAAATCAGTTATATTATATAATAATTTATATTAAATTTTTGGTCAAAATGAATAATGAAAAAATTATAAACTAATTACAAAATTTAAGGTGAAAACATGTTTATAGAAGGTTTAGAAAATAATAATAGAAAACATAATCCAAAAACATATCGAACAAAAATTTTATGGAAATATTTTGAACTAATCACCTATAAGGATAAATAAATTCTAATTTTAGATCTTTTTTTCAAGTTAAAAATATAGGTACACATTATTATTTTCCATAATACCATGTGAGTCTACTCCCCCACTTATAAAAGGCCACCCAATTTTCCATCCTATTCACACACACAAAACAATTTTGTATGAAGAATTACTACTAATAAATCACCCTCAAATATATCCCCTCATTATTGAGGACATTACAAGATCAATAATCTAATCTACGAACGCCTTATGAAAATCCTAAAGAGGTTTTTGGGAGAAGAGGTAAGGTTTAGAACGATGTTTTTTTAGATTTATTTATTCTATTACCTCATTAAAATATTATTAAAATATACAATATAATAAGACAAATATATAAAATATAGTGATATTTTAATATTTTAATGTCAAAAACAATATCCATCTCTACATCCATCAAATGGGATATAAAATCATCAATCCCCTCTGTGGAGAACTAATTCATCACTAACCATTGTTTTTAATTTTCCATCAACTCCTTTCGAAAATGTATAAAATGTTTGAGTTAATGTTTATCTATGAAAATTTGGATATTATTATACTTTTGAAATCATTATATCCTATTTTTCTTATTATATTCCCTTCTGTTGAAATTTGATAATGTCACTCATGTGTACAGAGGACTACCGCCTCATGAAGTGATGTGATTCATGAAAAAATTAACTAGAATATAATAGAGATTTGTTTAGTAAAAATAAGTTATATATATTACATACAAATGATTCTGGAATGGAAATACATTATTTAGATTCCTCTCATTTATGTAATGATTAAAATGGATGTATAATTCCAGCATATGTAGACATACTATCTCAATGAATGGTGAATTCACTTTCCATATCTAACATTTATGGATTAATATACAGAAAAATATACAAAATATATATCAAATATGCAGCATGGTTAAAAAAATTAGATTATATCCCTGATCAACGTAAGATGATATAAAATATAAATTCAATACAAACACACACAAAATACCCTCATTACCTGAAATGTGATTCAAGCATGGAATTATTATTTAATGGGTAATAATAGGTCATAAGTGATTCATATATGGTATAATATGTATACTTCTGGTTCTATAACAGATTAATTATAATATTCTATTTATTATAAAATATGTTTGAATTTTTTTTGAGGAATTTTTTTATTTAATCTAATGTGTTTTTGTCTTAATTTTTATTCTTTGAGATATAGGTTATGTTATAAACCTATCTAATTTTATTATGTGTATATATAGTTCATTTTACTTGTAATATCATGAATATTTTTTACTGCCATGATATTTTATGTTTTATTTAATTTTTTTCTTTCTTGGTTCTTTTAACTCAAATTTTTCGAAGTGGAAAGGTTTTTATCATACAATCTCGTCATTTATCACTATTAATCAAGACAAATATAATAATAATGAAATATTATGATATATAAATCATTAAAGTAATTAATTTTATATAAAATTTGGTTACTTTAGGATAATAAATATTTCCTCTTCATTTTTTCCGTAATTTACTCAATATTTCTAAATAATTGTTCTAAAAAAAATTTCTGTTATTTCTCTATTTGATCAAAATCCTTTTTTATTTCAAAAAAATGTTATAGAAAAATGTTTTCAATTTTCTTTTAATTTTATCCAAATGATTTATTGATGAAATATTTTCTCATATTTTTTTTACAATTTTCATTGAATGGAATATTCATTTCCTTGTCCAAATCAGACCCATTCGTATTTTACTGAAAATGTGAATGAAATATTCGATTCAGCTTTTATGAAATGATATTTGTTTCTTAAAATCAGGAAAAGTAATATATTTGAAGCTTCAATTATTTTTTTCCAATATAATTTTCAATGAATAGTATATTTAAATTTTTTTATGAATTTTTATTTTGGACTATAGTTTTTCCAAAGTGAAATGGTTATTTTCCTCCAGAAATATTATCAGTGATAATTAAAAATACATTTCAATATAAGGTCAATAATTAGGATTTTAAATAATATTTATTAGTGATATAATCCAATGATACTATATTTATTGATTCTATTAAATTTTTATATCTATTATGATAATATTTTTATGAATCCCACTTCTCCCTAATGGTTAATATCAGGATAAATTTCTATTAAACACAATTTCTATTTCATCATGTCACACCATGTTAAAATTCTTAAGAAACAAACTTAATTTTCATTGGGATATGTTCTTATTATATGATGAGATGATTTTTAAAACTATTTCTTCTATATGTGTTATGTTGTGAAGAAATATTTATGAAATCCATTTCTTTTCTAGTGTTCTGATAAAATTAATTGTTTATGTTCTTACGGAACACAGTTAGCTTATTTTCATTATGTATAGTGTGGTAGATCTATATTAATTTTTTATATTGGTAAAATATTGATATCTCTTGAGATAAATATTATTAGAATGGGGAGTAAACCTATTTCCGAAATGTAATCTGACCACTACAATTGTGTTGGGACTGAACCTTGAAAAAATGATGGTTTTAATGGTGAACCTATTCTACTAAAATAGTCATGTAAATGAGCCTTGAACTAATAAGTAAATTATGTTCTATTATTATGTTTATTCCAAAAATACATGCCATATGATTATATTATTTTCTCATATATCAGGTTTTATGATTCCATTTTGATTCATTCCTTATGAACACCCAATATTTATTCGTTAATGAAATTTTATGATCTATGATATACAGGGTATGGTTTTGGATTTTTTTCTCATGTTTCCTTATACATATTCTCATGATATATTTTTATCTCCCTTGTTTACCTTTATATATCATTTGATATCACCTATTATAACGATTACATTCCTATAGTTATGTGGAAATGAATTATATACGATTTGTATAAAAATGGTGCATGTTATGAAGAACTAAGTGGTAGATAAGATTTTTCACTTATGGACTAGTTTTTTTTGTGTCTAGGTTTTCCAAGGAACTATAACTAAATAATTATGGTTTGTATCATTATTTGATTTTGTAAATATTAATCTCTTAAAATGTAATATTATATAGGATAAATTTGATCATTATAGTTGGTATTATAATAATTTTTAGTTAATACTATATAAATATGTTGAGAAAACAATAATGGTAACACTTAGGATATTCCTTTGTATAATTTAATATCCAAACATATGGTAATGAAATTTGTTTGGTTTCCCAAGAACTATATCCCAAACATGATATAATAAGTGGATGTGGTTCTAGAATATATTTACCTAGGGGTAATAACTCAAAAAAAAGGAATTTCAGGTTTGACTCAAACATTACCATGTAATCAATAATAATCCTTACTGTTTACATGGTTTGAAACTACCAAGGTACATTCTCTGTAAAATCAAAAACTATTTATGAACCATCTTAAATGATTTAAATTGATTATATCTAGAAGTTATATAGGAAAAACTAAGGTTTCATTTATTTTAATGATGTTTTCATGATTTAGAAATACAATATGTTAGTTTTCATGATTATGTGGTTCCTCTATATGATTATTGATTCTTAAAATATAGTTATTAGTTTTATTCAATGATTGTAACCTAAAAGAAAAATGCTACTAGTATGGGTGATGAGAAATTATATGATTTTCCTCCAGGATAGCCCAATATTAGGGGAAATCGAATGAAAAACCTATTTTATATAATCCAAAAAGTCTAAATACATGAATCGTGATGAAATTAAAAATGATAAAAGGAAGGAAGATTATTCTCTATAGTCCCTTAAAAGGAAACATCCCTAATTTTTAAATGATTAAACTAATCTACTAGTTGTTTATGAACTGGAACACTATAACAAATATGAAATTTTATTTTTTACGGTGTTATGAACATGGTAAAGTAATTTTGGATATCTATGATATATAAGGAGAATTTTATCAATGGCAGAAACTACTCAAGAATACAAGGGGACTTGTTGAAATTAAATCCATGGAGTGTCATGTGTTTAAGAGTTTAATTTTTTAATTTTTACTTCTCATGAATTAATTGTAAATTAGTTGAGAAGAAATTACTTCATCTAGAGAATAAGGATAATGAATATATTCATATATCTAAGGAAACAGTTACCAAACATGAAATGTGTGAATCAATAATTATCATCAAACAAAAAGTTATGTTTGATATATTCTTTAGTGTCATAAAACCTGGTCTCTTAATGGACTGGGCCATAAGGTAATTTATTTAATTTTAAGATATCATTTATGTGATCTTAGGGTGTAAATAGATATAATTGTTACCCATCATCATCATGATTTTTACATGTAAAGAAAGATAGGGTTATAAGGAAACACTAAAAATAATTGAGAGAAAAAGATGTTACTTTCTTCATTATCAGAGTAGGGAAGGAAACAGTGAGGAAATTTTCTTAAGGGGGATAGAAAATAGTGTACATGTATAAGGAAGGTATTTGGGAAATTCAATACTGATATGATGAGAAAAAGTTATATATTGATGAAAATTTAATGAATGTTTCCCAAAATAAACCACACCCATTCATATGTTTCAAGTGTAATGAGTAGGGGAATTATGCTAATGAGTTCCCAACTCCAAATTTTAATGATGATGATCAATTTTAGGAAACTATTTTTAAAATAGACAAAATAAAATCACATTATAGTGATGTTTCTATTGAGGTATGTGATAATTATGTTCTAGAACTTATATTTACCATCCACTATAGAAATAATAATCTCTTATTCGACTCGAGTTCTACCCATTAATTCATTTATGAATAATTTTTTAATGATACAAAGATTTCAGCAAAGTTATTACATTTATAATTTGCAGTGAAACCGCTTAATGGTGTTATTATATCATCACAAGTATATGATTCCTCGCTAGTTTATTTTTTTAATAATGTGAATTTTTTTAATATTTTTATTATTCACTAGAGTGACTTTAATGTTATCATAGGAATTGAATAGATTTCACTACATAAATGGCTCATTAATTTTTGTGAATGGGAATCACATTTTAAATTCCAAATAAAATTATGATTTTCTATCAGCGTGATGATAAATATAATCTCTTTATAGAATTAAAATCCATTATATAAGTTTTTACACACAATAAATAGTTAAATTTATCTAGTATTGTTGGGATGAAACAAAAAATTTATGATATGCCTATTATAGGGAATTTATGATTTCCTTTAATAAGTGCTTCTAATCCCACATCCAAAATTTGATGTTGATTTCTTAATCAAACTCATTCCTGGTTCCATTCCTATTTTAAATACACCCTATAGAATGTCCCTGATTGAGTTACATGAATTGAAGAAGAAACTCAAAGAGGGTGATGATAAGGGATTCATTTAGTGTAGTAATTAAACT
Source organism: Viscum album (assembly GCA_963277665.1). Taxonomy (NCBI): domain Eukaryota; kingdom Viridiplantae; phylum Streptophyta; class Magnoliopsida; order Santalales; family Viscaceae; genus Viscum; species Viscum album. The sequence goes on from OY728132.1 coordinate 500,662,040, forward strand.
AATGTTTAACCAATTCATTTTCATAAAAATAAGTGTGGATTTATGTGACTCTTCACTGATTATCATGATCCAAAAAATCATGATCAATAACATGTAACATCTACCATATGTTCATATCCTACTTTATTAACAACATAGAGCTATATAATTTTTGATAATGGATATTTATTCTAGACATAATCAATATAGGGTCATGAAAGAATATATACCTTATAAAATATTCACCAACTGTATGGACACTATGATTATGTAGTGGTTATATTCAATCTTACTAATGCCTTGGAATCTTCATAGATATATTGAATAGTCTCTTCATAGATTACCTTGATAATTTTGTGGTAGTACTTATAAATGATACTATTATCTATAAAAATATAACCTAAGAACGTGAATATAAAATGAGAATAATACGAAATACCCTATGAGCGGTGAAATTGCATTAAAATTTTACAAACTTTGAATTTTTTCTATAAAAGGAATCATTTTTGGTCATATAATCTCATTAGAGGGTTTGTCGGTAGATCCATCAAATACATATTCTATTGAATGTTTAACAAGACCAAAAATCATGATTAATATTACTAGTTTTGTTGGAATGGCTACATGTTATTGATGGTTTGTGGATAATTTCTCATGAATATCTAATCAACACTATATCTGATGGGAGATAAGTTCCTAAACAATGATTTCATTGATGAAAATTTCATGGATGTAATGTAATGATTAATAATCCCACCTATTGCATGAATGGACCGAAGGCCTTATTTTCTTTATTTTATAATGGAAAATTCCTCTTTTAAGGGATGAAGGGGAACTCGTACATTACACACAGGCCAAAGGCACAAGCCCCGACTGACCTGCAATACATGACCTGATGGCTCAGAGGCATACCACACCCAATACATGACCCATAGGCCCATCCCACTTGAACTACCCCTCCCCAGATTTTGCATTATTAATCACCTAGCTCCCCAACTTTAATTATTGATAGGCTAGCATTTCACCATACAAAGCTGCATGGTGCCAGGTCCCGATGGCTGCCTCCATACCCTATCATTCCTCCAATCCAATTAGCTCTGCTTCTAGTGGCCAGTACTCTTGTTGCTATGATCCTCTTCTGGGGCATGTTGTGTGAGAACTGGGCTACTCCATGGCCTATGTGGCCCAATGGTCCTATGGCCCAAAGGCCTTTGATTACCTGAAGGCCCTTGAGACATATAGGCCCCAATCAGTTGAATAGTTCCCACTGTTACAATACCGAACAACAGCTTCTACAGTGACTACTGCAGTGGCTCTTATAGTACTGATACAGTACCCAAAAATTCACCTACACACGGTTTTAAACCTAGAACTCTTGGATTTCAAGAAGGATCCCTTACCACTCAAGTACATGCTTTTTGTCCAATCATCCCACCTATTCATACAAAATATTATAATAGAGAACAGTTTCATATATATAGTGATGAATTATATAAAGGATTATTACAATTTCTTATTTAAAATGATATAGATATAACTTATTCCTCATGAAAAAAAATGGTTAGTTTGAAAATTTACCAAACATGTGATTTGAAGGTGGATTCATTAATTTTTTCACTAATGAAATGGAACCACTATCTTCAAAATGAAATGTTTTCTCTATACACTGATTAAAATAGGATTAATTGGTATATTGACATATAATATGATGAATACATTTCATATAAGAAGGATAGTGTGGATTAAAGATTATTACTATTAAATACATTAACACATTTGGATTGTGAATAGGGAGGATGATTATTTTAGTGGAATGAATATAGCTATATTATCCATGATGTTGAGAAAAATAAACAAAATTTTTTAAATTTTTAATGGACAGATCTATAAATCATAATGGAATGTGATAAATTTTACCTTTCTCTATTGAATGTTCAACCATATAGCTATGTGATAATGAAGGAAGTGTATAAGTAATATGTATAGTTGAAAAAGAATGATAAATAAATTTGTCAAAATTAACATGATCATGGTTGAGTGATGACATTTTTAAAATGCGTATGTGTTCCATTCATATCAGATGTGAAGAAAGAGTTATTTGATTAAGCTCCTAGTTCATCATTCATTATTAATAATCAAATCATGAATATGTATTGAGATTTCAAAGAGTATTTTTTAGGGTATGTAATGAAAATAGATCTCCTTGATTTTGTATCTCTACTATTGGTATTTATGTATATTATGTATTGGTAAAAAATACTAAGGGGAAGTTACATTAATTACCCATACTAGAATAAAAATGTGAAAAATAAAAATGTATTTTTTATTAGTCTCCTTAAAAAATTTATATGGATTAATTCTATATGTGTTGTAGTCGATATCCTTACAATTTTATCACACTTCACCACTCTTTGAGAAGATTTATCTCTGGATTATCTTTCTAATATATACATTAAAAAAGATGTATGGTTTTATAGAGTAACACATTCCATTATTGAATATTGATGTTTGAGTATTACCTTATGGTTCTAGTGAAGTCTTCAACATGGTCTTGATAAAATGTTGAGTATCAACACTATGTATCAGGGGTAGCTATATGGTCATTACAAGAAAAAAATTCAAACACTAGTGGATATTTTTTGAACTAGATCTCTGATTTTATTTATTTTTGGGATCAATAACTTCCCATATTTGAGATTTCATTACATAATATATTTCACTCGAGCATTCAGAAGGATAATTATAAATCCCTCTTTGTATAGAAGAGTCGTGGTCCAATATGATCGAATGAACATGTAGAAATAAATAAAATTTGATTTTAGATCTCTTATGAAAATGAAGTGAATTTTAGAACCATTCAGTAGTATATAAGAGTTGTCTATAGTCAGTAGAAATATTATTCTAATAATCCCTAACGTGATATTAAATTTTTTGTTAAAAAAAATTTGTTCTGAGGAACATATGTGGGGAATAAGGTATTGGGATTTTGAAATAATAGATAACTAAAAATGAGGTATATATATATCCCTCTAAGATTCACCATCATATTAGTAATGTATAATATTTGTGGGCACTTCTGCTAATCCACACTCATGTAAACATTGTGTTACCCCTATCTCTCTGGGGTAAGTACCTACCCAACCCATCACATGTACATAAATCATATTTGATTCTACATAATGAAGATATATCTTATGAGGAACTACTATTTGATATTATTGATTAAATAGATGATTTTTTTAAACAAGACTACTCACTAGGGAAATGTTTTGTGGTGAAACAACCAGTTTGAGGAAGCTATGGGGGAACAATATGATATCTTGATGAAGAATTATCCTCTTATATTTTCATCAAAGTGATACAATTTAGATGGTTAAATTACATTAAAATGGTATATTGAAACACCGAAATAATTTTGGAAATTATCCCCCACAAAAAATAATTTAATTGATATAATCTACTACACAGAACAGGGAGTTCTAACAAACCATAATATACTATTGATATTATTATTTAAAATTAGAATATTACATAGAAGTTAATAATGAAAAATGATATGGAATAAAAAATATATATAATTTATAATGTGTTTAGAGAAATAATATATATTTATAAATAAATACATAGATTTTTGTAATAGTCTCTCTAAATTTTTAAAATATTATTTTCTAAAACAATATATTTTTATTTATTTGTTTAAAAAATAATTAAAATAATATTTGAAAATTTTATAATTTAAATGTTATTGAAAAAAACTTTCTTAGTATCATAATGTTAATATTATTTTATAGTGAATTTCTAGGATTTTTAAAAATGTATGATTTTTTTAATTTATAGGGAAAAATACTAGTTTGATTGAAAACATCAATTTCGTATTAATTATTTATAACATTTATTTTGTGATTAAGAATTTTTTTTAAAATAAATTTAGTTCAAACATAAATTTTGTAATTGAATTTAGGTGTTTGGATTCATTTTAATTTTGAATTATAATATATAATTTGTTTAATATCATGGAAATTTTATCTTCGGAATATTTCTTTCTCTCCACGTCTCCATTATTAATTTTAAAATAAACTTTTACACTTCTAGGTTTGGAATTTCTAATATTGGGTTAAATATTTTAAATCATCATAATACATATTATATATATTTTTATGTCCAAATTTCATCAATATGAAGAGTAAATTTACTAAAAATTAACTGTCACAGTGAATATTATAACCAGTTTACTATAGGTTATATAAATTGATAAGGGATAAAATGAAATACAAAAACATAAAAACTAGTTTTATGGAAGTATTTATGCACTATCACCTATAAGGATTGATAATGGATAATTATATAGATTTTGGAATGTGAAATACATGGGTATACTTAATTATTTTTCATCATTCCATTTGTATGATCTCCCCCACTTATAAAAGGAAAACCACTATAATCACTTATTCTCAAATCCAAAACCATTTTATTAAAAAAAATCTAACCCAATATTTTATTTAAATATCAACACATAATCAAGATTCTTTGTGGAGATCATATATATAATCTAGTAATGTATTATGATAAACCTAAAGAGGCTTTTCGTGGAAGGAGTAATGTTTTTAACTATGTGTTTTTTATAAGTACTTGCAAATCCAATTATGATGATATAATATCACCGGTATCTAACATATTCTATGATTATATTATTTTAGTGAAAATTAAAATGTCAATATCTACCTCAATTAAATGGGATACGACGTCATCATTCGTATGTATAATGGACTACCACATCACGAACCGATGGTATTTGTTTACCATCACCACCTCTTAAAAATGGATATAATGATATATTAAATTATAATATTTGATATTTTTTACCATTATATACTTATTTAATTATTATATCACATATAACTTCATGATATTCTTTTTTCTGGTAATATGATGCCATCACTCATGTGTATGACAGACTATCTCCTCAAAAAGCGGTCTTATTTCTCCATGCTTTCCATGGAAAGTAAAATTGAGAAGTTTAATTTAAAAATGTTATAGGTATCAAACAAAAAATATTGATTAATGTTAATATATTTTTTAACTTTATTAACATACTTCTGCTAAAAAAATAGAAACAACATTCATTATTATATATATTCTACAATTTCCACGAATGATGAATTTCATTTTATATCTCTATATTATATGAATTAATCTATATATATATACTGAATATATATTATATTTCAATATTCGAAAAAATTATGGATTTTATTGAACCATGATCATGTTATGAGGACTGAAAATAAAAAAAACATATGATAAATGAAAAACAATTCATTTATTACATAAATGTGATTTTTAAATTAAAAATTTAATAAACAGTTGATAAAATCTTAAAATTAACAATCATATTGTAATATATATATATATATATATATTTAAGGATATCTAATATATTTTTAAGAAAAATATATTAATTTTAATTAGAATTCAAACTTTTATGATGGATATTAAGAATTAAGGTAATATAATTTTTTTTCTCAATATTCTTTCTTTGAGACAAATTTCATGTTATTAACTTTTATTAATTCTCGAGGTGAATACACATAACATTGGACATGTAAAATCATTATTTTTTTTCTTTATAATGTTATTTTAAATTTAATTTTATTTTAAACTTTCATGGGGAATTCAATTCAATGTTAACAAAGTGGTAACTGTTTTATAATACAATATCATCGTTTAAAATTTATGAAAAAAGTTTCCTATAGAATTTACATCATATAAATAACTTTATTTATTAAATTCATTTTATATGATATATAAAACATTATTCTTGTGAAATCATTTAAATGTAAAACCTATGATATTGTTTTTACATAAAAGGAAGAATAATTATTTCATATTCTTATTTCAAACTAGAATATCCTTTCTTATTTATAACGGTTTTACATATTGTATTTCGTGGAATATTGTTATGAATTACTACTCAAAACATTAATATTCTTAATAAAGAATGTGGGTCTTACATTTTCATAGATAGCTGGAAGCTAGATACATTTTATTATGACATGTAATTATAATATTTGGTTTTGTTATATTGGTGGTGTAAAGTGGAGCTAGCTCACATATCAAAAGGACATGGGTTTCTATATTTCAGTTATATATATTGGTTAAGTCTTTAAATGAATTTCATGTATATATTACTTTTGAATTTATCCACTATTTATTATTTATAATTTGTTTTTCTGTTCATCTATAAATTATGATTTCATATGAAATTGGACATTATGGACATGCATATTATTTATTTACCTTAGTCAATTGAGTTACATAGATATTTTTAATATCCTTTTATTTGGATATCTAAAAATTTTAAACTAATTATATCATATGGTTGAACTATGTTCTATAGAACATGGAAATTGATGTTTCCATGTTTTAATCATTCATTAGGTTTTAATCATTAATGGTGAAAATAACTCCCATCATGATATATTGTTTCCCTTAGTACTTATTTCCAACCCATTATGATTGAGAACATTTATTGGGCCTTATAGAAGAATTAACATTGTGATGTAACAAGTTAATTACTGTATGTTTATTAGAAAAAAGTAAAATTATTTTATTTGCCTTTTTTATAAACATAAGTTCTATTGGAGAGAGATAAGACTATCGCACATTGAGTCATAGGACATTAGAAAGTTATTTAACAATAATTTCTATGACAAAACATATTTTAAGTGGGAATTACATGACAGTTTATCCTAGTTTGTTTTTTAATTTATTTGAATTTAAAATCATTTATAGATGGGGTTCATAGTATACGAATAGCGTTTCAATAATTTATAGGTCGATATAGGTGATTCCATGTCTATTTATGTTTGAAATTTAGTCTCTAGTGATTTATTAATATTTTTATTTTTCAAATGAAATATTTATTTTCTAAATTAATGATTACATAGGGATTTTGGTTTAGTTTTGGTGGTTTTTTAGGGGTTTACATTTCAATGAAATTCACAATTACTTATATTTAAATTGATTTTTATTACTATATTATAATAATTTTTGTTATATTATTTCCTTATTTAATTTATAAATTACATGTGTACTGATTACATTAGTTATATTAGTAAATGGTTAATTAATATTTTTTTCATTTTATAAAATAATTATAAAATAATCTTATGAAATAACTGATTAAAAAGATTTTAAATTGGATTTTAAAATGATTGTTTTCTCAAGTAAATGGACTTCAGTAATCTAGTGTGTAATAATGGATTTTCGAATGGGGATTAGAAAAATCATGTTGTAAAGAGTTATACTTTTAATTTTTTTTATGAAATCAATGTTTTGTAATAAAATTTAAATTCAATTTTTTTTGTTTTCATGGTTTTCAATATAATTATATGATGTATTTGAAGTTGTATGATATTTTTAAAAAAAAATATTTATGTATTTTAAATTTTTTTTTAATTTGAGAATTTATTATATATAAATGATATTTTTTCTATTATATCATTTTAATTGATAGATTTTGATTTGATATATTACCTCATATCATTTTTTTGGTTGTTATGTAGTCATGATTAGAGGTCATATTTGTAAGATTTTCATAGTGAGTCAGAATAACATAAAATAGAAGGGATCTATTATCAATTTAATAGTCGATAAATAAGTTCTATAAATGATACTAAATGATTTATTTCAATAGAAACAAAATTTAAAAGGTGTTTCAGGTCTAATTTATTAATTAATGTTCATTATTAATGATTATCAACTAAATATAATTTTACTATATTTCTAACCTATTTGGTTTTAGTGTTTTGGTTATTTAAGGTTTTTTGTAATATGTGAAGTTATTTGTCTATTTAATTTACAACTTCTCAATTAAAAATTATATTTTAAGGAGGTGTTCTTTTGAGTAAGCTCTATAGTAGTGTATCTCATTTATAACTTCCTCTTATCTTCGCTTCTCTTTTCATTCCTCCTCCATAATTATTATTCAAGAATCCTATTTAAAAGGGTTATTAGGGTTATTTTTAAGTTTTTATTTTATTGGTTTTCATTTTATAGATTTTTAATTAGTACATATGGATTTTTATCATATTTTTCGGTTATAAACACCATTTCGAAAAATATTATACATTTCATACATGAGACATCATGAATATACTAATATTCATGTATCCATGATTAATAGAATGTTTTTAACTATTAAATGTAGTCTAAATAAACATTTAAATTATTATCTATGATGAGTATATAGGTTCTCAATTATTTCTAATTTTTTAAACAGTTGTTAATGATAGTTTTATATATATAAAGGGTTATGTTTTATTTTATAAAGAAAAAAAACATAAGTTGTTTAATAAAATTAAACCCATGATTTATCATGAATTAAATGAAGTGAAATATATAAAATATATGAAATAATATCATTATTTATAAAATATTCTCATATTTTTTATTAATTTTTTGAAATTAATATCCAGTTTTATACCCCCAAAATCTATTTGATAATTTCATTCATTATCTACCAAGTGAGATGGTTTGGATTGATTTGGAATGCAAACTATTAAGTTCTCTATCATGCTTCCAAAAACATATCTGTTGTTAGATATGATATAAGATGTCATTATATATTTATGGTTTAAAATCCCATAAATATATACATCTTAGAGTTTTATTGTAGAAAAAAATTGTGTTATGGTATCTTGGATGGATTTTTATTAATGGTTATTATCATGTAATTGATGTTGTTATTAAAAGTGGCTATATCTGTAGAATGTTTACTGAAATATGGGATTATTTATGATTGATGGATTTTATTATTATGTATATATGTATTAAATTGTACTATTTACCTAAATTTACATATCATGAGAATCCATTGTTATAAATGTGGGATAGATAATGATTAGAAGTATACATTTGTATCATTCCACTTTGAAAAATGACCGCAATATTGGACTGTTCTTTTTCTAGGAATTTTTCATCTTATTCAGGACTAGATGGGTAAAACCAAGGGTATACATAGATGAATTGAATTATAAATACCAATTTAATGTATTTATTGTTGTGTTTTAGAAAATATCATCCATGTGTCCTAGGTTTCCTAGTTAATATTTCATGTGAAGGTTTTTTATATTATATATTTTTGACTATCTAAGATATTCCTAGTAAAATAAATTTTTTATAATGTTTGTGACATGAATTGGACCCAAAATTCCGGCTCCAAGATATTTATTAAATGAAAAATATATCAATACAAGCACGAGATGTAAATAACATACACCATCAGGGGTTGAAGGGGCGTACAAGTTGAGAAACTGATAAAAAAATCATCTCGAGTAGCAGAAAATGAACAAAATACCTTTTCAACAATTAGATCATGATATATATAAATTTATTCATTGATAATTATGTCCAAAACCAGAAAAAATCCAACATATTAATTTTCAATGATCTGGATCCTTGACAATAGTATGAAAAAATCACACCAGTTGTGACCTCTATCAAGTATGAACCACACTAGGTCTTCAAAACATCATCAAGAAAAACACATCTTCATTGTGAATCCCAAGAAAGCCTTAAACATACAAGTATTGACAAGAAGTACCAAGAAACACCAAAAATCAAGATGCTAACAAAGAGAAACATAATAAAAATTATACTCATCAACTTCCCATAGAAGACCAATACTTTTTAAAGTTAAATCTCTCCACTGAATACTGATCTTTTCAAGAATCACATAGAACCTCCCAAAATGATAATGAGAACCACCCAACATCCCCCAAAGAGAAATGGTGGAATTGTATAACATTAGACCATCAAGAAAAATAAATCCAAAAAATTGGACATCACGATGTAGAGTAGAAAAAATCAGACATAGAATAGACTCCAACACAAACCCTACAAATAATCAAATTCAAAGAGTCCATCACATAGACAAAAATAAAAAATTTGATGAATCACTTCCAAGGTATGGATTTGAAGTCGAAATCAGGGTTTCTCATATGTTCTTCCAACATCCAAATAAAAATGTGTCTTCTAATTTCATGTTATTTGTTATCATTAATGATACCATATTGATATTTCTTGAATGTGAATGCATATTGTTTATCCACTTAAGCATACACTACTTCTCCCACTGCTTATCATTGTAATAGGAATCTCTATTTATAGTTCATTTCTTTCTTTCATCATATTGCTCTTCTGAACGAGAGACTGAAATCGGATGATCAACCATATATGAGAGTGGTTATGTCTCCTTCTTATAGACATCAAGATATCATGTAATTATTCTTATTTCGAGGAGATAATAGTCTCTATGCTTCCTTGTTTTTTAAGGATTTGGGGTTATTTTACCATTGGAATCCAGCATAGACTTTTCCATTTCATGGAACTCAATTTGAGAAAGTATTCCACAATCTCATTAGGTTGATCATCAACATCTAGCATGGATTCACTATAATCAGAGTGTCCACCTAGCTTCTTATCTACTGGGTCATGTCATTCAAGCTAATTCTCTTTCCCCTTTACTTGGGAAGAAGGGATATTTTTGATATTTGTGACATTAGAAAGAGAATCCAAAAATCCTGAAATTTCCATAGAACGACATGCTGTTTAAGAAGGCTGAGTATTGGATAATAGAACATTCTGGTTAACATATAAATTCTGCTCTCTATTAGTATAAGGACCTACATTAGTTACTTGACAACTAGTTCTCTTATCTATTCCAGGATTCATCTTGGGTTTTTTCAACCCTATTAACTATCTTGGCTTCATTACGTGTGATTTTTAAGACACATTCCTTCTGTTTATGCCCCAATATAAGGAATGAATGGCAGTAATTATAGGTTTTCATAAATAACATCTTGGAAGAAACCAGACTCACCATTCAGAATCCAAATTTGGGAAGGAAGATTCTTAGAGACGTCAGTTTCAATACATATTTGAGAATTGATGGTCTTATAAGATTCCTCATCTTAAAATTCATCTTCAAAGGCAATGAGAATGTAAATTTGAAAAAGGGATTTATTTTTTAACAAGTGGACTGGTAGACCAGAGAAGCTAATTCAAATTGGAATATTGGGTTGTTCAGAAAAGGCATTGAAATCTAGGGTCCATTTGAGGACTCTCATATAACAGACCCCAAAGGACCACGATCTCCTCTCCAAAATTCTATAATAATTACTCTCAGCAAATGATTGAAAAAAAACATTTGTAGTGGGAAATGTGTCAATTTTACATTTATATTTCAATAATTCATAGATTGAAATATTTCTATATGTTATGAATAGATAATTTTGTTAGGTCCAATATGAAATTTTCACTCATACCATTCAAATGCATTTGGGGGTATGTTTTTCTATCTCAATCAAATAGAGTTGTAATCAGGTTACCAATGTTGTAGTTTTTCATCCCTATCATTGGATCAATTATGCTGGTGGCCTAAAGTGGTGTTTCACCTTTATTATATAGAAATGGGTGGTCTTTTTCAGACCTTTTATTTGTAATATTGTTAGATGAGTTTCATTATCTAGACGTTCTAGATTTCACCTCTCATTTATTATTACATTTCATTCACCTTTGAATAGTGAATTCAGATATCATGTTTACTTAGGATTAAATTAAAAAAAATTATTTACTGTGGATAATTTATCTAACATTCCATATTCCGATAATAGATTCTAATTATAATAAATTAATTTGATGTAAATATATATATTCTAATTATTTATATTAACACTGTAGCCACGTTTTTTAAGTCATGGAGATCTAGAATGTGACATAGAACTTATAGTAGGTTGACCTAGGTGACATGGGAGGTTGATCTCTCTTGGTTGGTTGCAATATCAATTAAATATTAAACACATTATAAATAAAAAATTCCAAGTTATACCCAATACAGAAAAATAAAATATGACAATTCATATAAAACAAATGAAATAATAATTGGAAACTATTCAATAATTTAGTGTTCATATATTGAATATAACTTTTTCAGTATATACCTATTCAATGTAAATGAGATAAAATATGATAAAAAAATATTTTTCAATATAGAATAGAATTAATTTTATTAATGTCATTATTCTCAATTATTATTATTGTTTGTGATATGGATTTATGGGAGGAAAGGGTAGAGTGAGGATATAAGGTTGAGGAATGGGTTTCAATATAAATTTATCAATTTATTCCGACATAAAACTAGGGTGAAGACCTCCTCAAAATTTTAATGGATACCCAGTGGACCTTTAAAATTGAATGATGGATATAATCTCTAAATATACCATGGAATGACTTAAATTACATCCCAGCTTCAATCATTAGAAGGACTAGCTTGATACATGTGTAATTATTTTAATTAATAATAATATTATTATTTTTTTTGTTGTTTTTTTTGAAAAAATTGAAGGATTACGAGATTATTTCAGGGAAAAGTGATCAAAAATGGTAATGATAATGAAAATTTGATGTTATGAAAATTCTTATTATCCTTGGCCGACTCCAACTATTGAAAATTATGAATTTCAAATACAAGGGATTTATTACCAAGGGAAAGGTAAATTATTTTCTCATTGAAGTTGTATAAAAATATGTTGCCAATTAAAAATACTAATGATAGATGGTGGTTTTAATACCCAATAAGAATTAATATATTTGGTAAATAAATCAAATAAACCAATAAACTAAAAATTCAGAAATAATTTTGTGTTGGTTATAAGAAATATAAATATTAAATTCACCAAATTATACAGAAATCATATGTATTTCATTATAACTGAAAATATGTTTGTAGGAGTGACCTAGGATGTGACACAAATATATCACTATTATGGATTATTTTAAATAAATACGGATTATTTTATATTTTTATATGTTCTTGAATTAAAACATTTAATATTTTTGAAACATTATATGTATCATGGTTTTATAAAATCATGAAGTATATTGAAACATGGTGGATGATAAAAAAAAAGACTAATTGGTGCATGGTGAATAATAACCATGTAAACTAAAAGTAAAAATATTGGAATCATATTAAGAACCATACAGTGTAATTTAATAAATGGTAAAATATTCAAATTATTCTTACCCATGGGAAATCTGGTTTAGTGGTGGTGTGTGGTTAATTTACAATTTTGATTGATTTTAAGGTCTCACATTCGGTATAATTATTCACCCAATAAGTAGTGTTTTGATTATAGGGAAATCAATGTTGTAATTTTAAAGTAAAAGTATCTTATACCTCCCATTGATTATTTATTTGACTAATTTCACATAGATCAATATTTTCCAAATATTGACCTTTTCTCTGGGTAACATAAATTATATGTAAATAAGAAAGTTATTTTTAAGGAATAATTTTTAATAAGTCATCCAAATTATGAATTTACAGTAATTCCATTAGGACTAACCAATTGATCATATGTTTTAATATAATAAATGAAAAGTATATTCAAGGAATATTTGGATAATTTTTTTGTTATTAATATTAACGATATGTTTGGGCATTCTAAAAGATTATAATAACATTAGAATCATTCTCATATTATTCTGGAGACTCTTCGATGTAAATAATAAAGTGGTAAATTTATAATGTGTGAATTATAGATTCGGGAAATTTGTTGTCATGGATATATTTTCTCTACGAATGGAATCACCATTGATCCTGTGAAGGGAATGAAATTCCAAGAATAGACTACACAAACATGAATATCTGAAGAACATAGTCTCATTGGATTAGAAGATTACTATCTGTGTCTTTTTATATATTACTAAACATTTTCTAATCCTTTATGAAATATTATATATAAATTGAATATGTTTTCATAACAAAAAGAATGAGATGAATGTTTTTAATAATTGAAGAGGATATTGGTCAACGATTTTATTTTAACACTATAATTAGTAAATGACATGTTATTAATATATAGTTTTGTATCAGAGTAAGTAATAGTTAATTTCCATATGATAAATGATAATTTTAATGAATATGTGTCAATTTAGATGAAGAATCAAGAACCAGATCATCCATATCATGATCCAGAGTTAGAAACATCGATATTTTCTTATAAAGTAAGAAGACACTATCTCTAGGGTGACAAATGTGGTATATATATTCTGATCATAAGAGTTTTAATTACATCTACACACAAACATAAACCCAAATTTGGTAGAGAAGGTGTCTTTAGTTACTCAATTATTATTTTTGTTAAATACAGTACAGTCTAATGAAATAAAATAAGGTAGAAGACTATTTATGTTTAAAGAATCTAGAATTTTAAAACCAATGGAATATTGGGAGATACAATTTTCTCATTGATTTATTAAATACATATCTGTAAATTATTAAGTAATTGATACACCATTATTCTTTCAAATGATTTTGATACCGTATTTGATGGAAATAATAAAAAGTTCTAACGATGATGATGAGATTTTTTAAAATAAAATTAATGTTGTGAAGGATGGAAAATCAAAATTATTTATTACCTAAGATGGTGTTCTTAAATTTGAAAAGATTTAATGTGTTCCTTTAATAAATAATATGAAAATGGAACAATTTTTTGATACACGTAGCTCAAATTTCTATATACACCCTTCCAGTATCAAGATGTATACAGATCAGAAGGGAAATTTTTTGTGGGATAATATTAACTAGGAAATTAATGATTATTTCTCTAGATTGTAGGATTAGAAACAAGTGATATAATGATACAATATAATAGAGGAGTACTGAAAACATTTACTATCGATGTGTGTAAATGGGATACCATTATGATAGAATTTATCACAGGCATACCAAGGACCCCTAGAAGGAATGATGATATATGTATTTTTTGTTCACCACCTTATCAAATTAGAAAATTTTAATTATATTATAGTAGATTAAAATCTTGAGAACTTATATATATTCTATAAAAATAAATTAGTAAGACATAATGGTGAACTTCTATCAATTATGTCTTATTGAGATCGTCGTTTTGTATTAAAATTCAAGATGTGTCTTAAAAAAGAACTAAATACATAGCTTCGTTATACCACTGCCTAACATCCTAAAACTAGTAGACATTTTGAATAGGAAATTTTAATATTTTGAGAAATTTTTAGTTAATGATCACATGAATTTCACAGTATGTGGGAATAATATTTCTTTTTTAGAGTTTATGTATAATAATATAATCCATTAAAGTATTCATATAAATACTTTCAAAGAATTATATTGAATGAGATTTATTAATCTAACTTGTTGGGTTGAATTTAGTGAATGTAAAATTATATACCAAAACATGTCAAAGATACAATGGAAAATGTAGACATTATTCAGGCTGATATTAAATCATCACAAATGAGGAATAATGTGTATTGAAAAAATTGAAGAAAGGATTACAATATTTCAAGTGGGTGATCTTGTAATTATGAATATATCTTATTGGAAGTGTGACTCATGGTTTGGTAATAAGAGGAAACAAAGCCCCATGAACATCAGATAATTCAGAATCCTGAAATTCATGGGATTTATATCATACCATTTATTTTTTCATTGATGTCTCTCAAAAATTCGTGATGAGTTGCATATATTATTCTTAAGGAAGTAAACGTCATACCCAATTCATATACATACCTCTGTATAGAGATAAATGAAACCCGATCTATATTATTATAAATATCATACTAATTTTCTTCAATTTAGAGAGAATGTGTTGACGGTTATGACTACTCAATATGATATGGTGCTTTAGAGAAACCATTAAAATGATAGAATCATTTTCGAAACTTGAGGATGTTTTAGAGAAGAACCAGTCTCATCACTTTTTAACGTAATATCCATGATGATTTTGAGGGATAATTTATTTGGAGGGAATAATATAATACCCCAATATTTTTTGTTATTTAACATTTGAAAAAAAAATTATTCTAATTGTTATCTTACATTTCATAGAACATCGAGCTTAAATGAACCGTGATATACTATTAAACACTATTCTTTTAACAAGGATTTTATAAACATGCTTTTGAATAGTTGGATGTGAATTGGATAAACTATGATATTAAATATATATGATATTAGTATTCAATAAAATGTTATTTATCATATAAATATAATAAAAAAATATAGCAATATCATTGTATTATTCTAATCTTTGTTTTCTTCAAAATGATATTTTTATTTTATTTAATTAGTAAATAAATATTATAAATGTTTAGAACTATATCAAAATTTATTTGATAAAATTTAATTCATTTATAAATTAACTAAACGAAAATTTTCCCATGGATATATTTTTTTATATTTTTGAAAGAGTTTATATTTTAATGAATTGTTATAAATATGTATTTTTATTACAAACAAAAAATATTATTAATTTTTCTGAAGAATATTAAATTTTATTTATAATTATTTGAAATTAAAATTATTTATATGATATTATTAACAATAAAATTACTTTTATTAAATAAATTTCATGGATGAATTTTTTTAACAATTTTTTTACACTTAAAGAGGAATTTTTCTCTAAAATAGTTCTGAGTTGCATTTTGATAGTTTAATGTCAAATTAAAATCTACCAATTCATTTTTTTGAATTTTTTAAACTTGAATCCAAATTTTCATTCATAAAGACTGATTTTTTAAATCAATCCCTTTAAATATTCATCAATTTGAATACTAACCATGATAATTTTGTTTGCCACTATGATGGGGAAAATAGACAATTATGTGAGACAATAAAATGATATGGACTACAAAATAACCCTAAAACATGAAAAAAATTAATTAAATTATTGATTCCAATCAATAATAATTAATTGTTCCGTTATATTACCATTATAAACTTTTTTTGATGATTATAACCATTATAATATTGTTCATTTAATGAAAATTGAATGATATCAAACTATTGTCATTAATAAGAATAAAAATTATAATATGTAGTCATCCATAAAATATCTATATCTATAAATAGTATTTTGAAATATATATAGTTTATATTAATAATAATAATATATTTTTAATTTTTTAAAATGAAATAGTTGTGTTAATTACATGTGCAATGATAATGTATTAATTTATTAGTTATTGGAAATATAAAATTAATGATATTAAAAACAATAAAACAAATATAATTTCAAATATTTAATGTTTTAAAATAATTTTATATATTACCTCTCCATGTTATGGAAGTAATAAAATAGTTTTATAGAATTTTACTTTTTATCTTCTTTATTTTAAACCTAATGTAATGAATAATACCAAATTTGAAATCAATGATATTTCATTGAATTAATATTTTATTAAATATTTTAAAATCCATGAAAAATATAAAATAACAATAAAGCAGTAATATTTTTCTCAAATTCATACATTTTTCAATTGTAATCCACTAGTATGTATTGGGTTCTAGAATAGTATTATTATATTTTAATAGTTTGAGATATTCTGAATGTTCCCATACCATCAATTATAAAAGATAACCTACTCCTTCAATTATTTAAAACACATCGAGAAATCTAGATCGATCAAAATATAAAAATTTGGATAATAAATAAACTATTACATGCTCTATAGGTAATGGTACTTTCAAAATTCAACCATTATATAACTATAGAAGTGATGTAGAGAAGATCTTTCATGGAATATGTAATCGCCATTTATGAGCTCTTTCTAAATCCCATATTCTTCTACTTATTAATCATGTGTTGATACCTTAAAAAATAATAAATAAATTAATATATATATATATTAATATTTTATTTGGTTTATGATGAAACCATATTCCATCATGTATCAATTACAAGGAAGAAAAAATCAACCTGTGTGGGTATAGATGACATACCATCTCTACACGATGGTGTATTTTTTTCATCACCACTTTAAATGGATGGTAGTATTTGTGGAAATAATGAACATTTATATAAATTATAAATTATAATTTTTTAAAATTAATAAATCATCCACTTTATAACCATTCACAATTAAGGGAATTATATTATCGCGCGTGCATATGTACAACCTATCGTCACCATGATGTGAGGAGATTTATTTTATATTTTCATAATTAATGAATGGTTATGAAAATATATATATTAATTAAATATTATATTTATAACTTTAATATTATTACATATTTGATGGATATATTTTTTATTAAAAATAACCATAACATTCATGACAAAACTAGTATTAGAAAAAAGATAAATTAACACCCAAAAAAAGATTAATAATGAAATTTTAATAATGAACTGGTAGAAAGATGTTATAATAGGTCAATATATGGTATTATAAATATCAAGATGAATCTTTAATAAATTAATATTACAATTAAAACCATTACACATGATGATAAGGGATTTCAAGAATCAATTTCCATTCATTGGGGTAAATATATACTTCATTGATTATGTCATGATAAGAATATGTGTGAAATGAATTTGTATTATCTTATATTTTAATTCCAATTTATTATTTTGGATTTATAGTTTAGATAGTTAATAAATACATTTGATTAAATCTCACTTAAACTATTTGATATCAATAAAGGATATCATCTCAATTTTCATTCATTGAGGAATAATTTGATGTTATGAACCCGTATTCAATTATAAGTCTTATGTAATTTCTATTATAAATGTTATATCATTAATTATTTTCTCCTAATGATATTTAATTTTTTTCAATGTTAATGATTCCAGGGTCACATGATTCAAATGATTACAATGTTGTAATATAATTTTTCTCTATTTCACTTCATTGATGTTTATTTTAATGTATGAACCTCATTTCAATTATATAGTTTACATAATTTACATTTTGTTATTTTTCCCATAATTCATTAAAAATTTACTATTTCATAATTATATAAATGTAATAGATCATGGATATGATTATTTCCTAAACCACAAACCGATTTTTACACAAGTTGATTACATTGGAATTTTATTTTTATATTTTTGGATATAATCCTAAATAAGTATCTATTACTCATTGTTTATATTTTTTATAAGAAATATTTATATGAATTATAATTTCCCGTTTTTTAATTCCCTAATACTTTTTTATAATAATGTAATTATTATTAGGACAATAAAATTTTACCATACATTTATCATATAAATTAATTTAGAGTTTAAAAACACACTTTTAGTTTAAAAAATTTAAGTTCTATGGGTTTATAAATTTAGATAATATTTTCATATAGTTTTGAAATAAATTAGGAAAAATGGATACCAAAATGAGAACCATAATTTTTTAATTTCTTAAAAAGGGAATACTTATTTATTTATATAATTAAAAATAATAAAAATGATTAAAATTTAATTAAGGGGTATAACTATTTAAATTAATTGTGTACAGTTGATGGAATATTCATAAATTAAATTGGACATTAGATATTATTAGAATATTTTTTTAGGTTATAAATTCATTAATTTAAGTGTTTCAAATTTTTCATCACCTGAATCTCATAACAACCAAGTATTCCAATTATTACAGCTTACAAACCATTTCCCTAAAAAGCCTCTTTTATTCAATTATAAAGGGATATTACTTTAAACCTTCCATTATAAAAAACTAATTTAATTTTTCCCATGAATCATACCCAAATTTTATATCCTTGAATTCTGTTACACTAACTTATTCCCATGGTCACTAAAAATAAACCTCATTTCCATCAATCCATGACTTTTATCTAGAGAAATTTCAAGGTCTCAACCTCGGTAAAACATTATTATTAACAGTTAATTCTTATTATTTCCTTTATAATGAAACCATAATGATATAATTATAATAATAAAAAGTCACATTTTTTATAGATGTTATTTTTATACTTTTAAAACCATTATTAATTCTCTTCCATTTAAAAATAAAAACAAGAATCTTCATTTATACATGTGAATGCATTACCCACCTATTTAAATGGAAACATTTATTTTTTCATGACTAATTCTCTTAAATGGTAATAATGATACTATTTATGATTATATATTATAAATATAATGTATTTATTATTCATAAATGTTAACTTATTACACACCTTCACCCCTCCCATTGTATTTTGAATGGTAACACAGATCATGAGTTTTGTAGACTACCACAACCATAAAATGATATTTTTTCTACATCCAGATAAAATGGATAACATTAAAACTATATTATTATAAAAAAAATTATATTTTAAAATATTTAAAAATTTTCACCATTCATAATATTGAAATATCTTTTTTAAAATATTTGTAACCATAAAAGTATTTTCATAATGATGTAATATTGAATTGAGTCATCTAGGATTACAAATATCATGATATTATTTTATAACAACATTGGAAATCCTTAGAAACACAAATGTATTATGAATACGTTAACTAAAAAAATAACAAGCGACCAACAGAAATGGATGTTATAATAAAAGAAGAACAAAAATATAATAAATGTACTCTATCAAATTAAATATATATTAATAAGGTTATTGGGAATATAATTTATGAGCATAACACAATTATATAGGATTTTAAGTGCATGTTCTGAATAAATTTAGATATAATTTAATGGGATCCAGCAAACTACCCATATTTACTTTTTTTTACATACACTCTGTCTTTCTCTAATTTACATTATCTTCTTAGTAATTATGTTATTCATATTCAATATATATGTTCTTCTAAAATATGATCCCAATTTACATTAAATTTATTGTATGGGGAATGTAAATTTATAATTTTTCTTTTATGTTTTCCCTTTTATGTAAACATGATTTTTTATGGACTGTTTCATTTAGTTCTATGAACATACATGTCTTTAAAAAACCATAATTAAGGACTTATTACATATGAATAAACATAATGAAATCTCAGAATATTTAAAGGACCAATGTCTTTGGGTAAATATATCAAACAACATTATAAAGAAGAATTGTGATATAAATACATTATTTAAATATTCCCAAACCTGCCCTTAGATTCCCTCAATTATTCTAATAATACATGGGATATCCTAGGGATGTAAATAATAAATGGGTGAGGTATAAATCCAAATAATGAAACAAAAAATAATAAAATGTCCTGAATAATACAAGGTAGATATGAGGCATAAAAAGATGTAATAATTTTTTTCGAATGATCAAAATAAACATAGAAACATGATTTGGATGATAACATAAAGGATCAATTAGAATATATAAATAATAAAAACAAGAAATCATAATAATAAGTGAAGTATATCTACCAAGATATCATAACATAGTGTTTGTAGTTTAACCGCATATCCACTACAAATGGAACATTATGATATCATATCATGAACCATATCATTGGAATGTTATATAATTCTTGGCCCATGCCTCACATTCATATCATGCATAAGAATATATGTGCCTCATTTATCATTCAACATATGGATTTTTTTTATTACTTATGCTACCATGTATAAAGAGTGTGGGAAATAATCATGGAAGTCCAAAAATAATTAAGGATATGTATTTATTGGTTAATAACCATGATAGGAAATAGGGAAGAGTAATCTAGATATGAAATATTTCATGGAAAATGAAAATATAGTATAAATATCATAATGGGATTAATTGTATTAAAAGGGGGGAATCCCATTATTTGGGAATCATAAAAACCCAAATGGTTTGTGTAAAAATATATGAATGGATGAACAATTTGAATAAAATTGAATTATAAAAATAGAGTAAATGAAATACAAAATAGGTGGATAGGATCAATTACCATGAGAGGGAACTTATAAAAGCCTTAGAGAAGTTTATTAAGACTATGTGGACACTATTTTGAGGGTTTTAGAGAAGGAGATGAAAATGGAATTAGAGATAATTTATTTATTTTTTGTGAAGTGTATTGGGAATTTAGAATGTATGTATAGAAATAAAGATATGGATATTTATTAATTTCATGGCATAGGTTTTGGACTCTATAAGTAGAATATTCAAAATCATAAACATTCTAATTTTTTAACTCATGGATTTTTCCAAAGTGGTTGTTGTTGAATATATTGAATTCCCAATAACATCAAATATTAAAATATTACCACTGGGGATGTGGAGTGAGTAATGTTTTTTATATATTGATCTTAAAAACGTGAACTAAGATATTGGTTTTGGATCATTCATTAATTGTTCAAAAAATTAATATAATTGCATAAAAAATAAATTATTTTACGGAATAATATATATCTCGTTTTTATTTCATTTTAGGGTACTTATTACATCACATTTGAGCCACTATGATCTCAAAATATTGATAATATATTTATAATATATTTAATTATAACCCAAAAATTATACTATTGTTGAACTTTAAGAAAAAATCACTAATAGATAATTTAAACATTAAAATTTAAAAAATAATATTTATTTCATAAAAATACATTTTGAAATATCATGATATTTAAGATTAAATAGAAATATCAATTTACATGAAAATTATATTTTTTACGACACTGATATATTTTTATCCAATGTATAAATTGTATTAAGAATAAATAAAGTAATTTATCATTTATATTTATAACAATTTTATTTAATATCAATATTTTAGAAAAATTAAATTTATTTTAGAATTATTGAATTTATCATAAGATTATTATTTATAACTATATATTTCACAAGAATAAAATTTTGATTTATTTCCATCTAACTCTAATTATCGTTAACTAAAATACTACTGAATAAATAATATTATAATGAAAATGAAAAATCCTTATAATTATTTTATAATATTGATAACATAAAATACTCATAATACTAGGGACTATATATATAACCCCTTATTACAGTAGTGTAAGACATTAGGGAATTTGTGTTATATTGGGTCATTATTGGGTTGTCTTGAAAAATATAGTTCAGTCCATGATATTTATAAGTACGAAATTTCTCTATATATAGGTTTTTTCATGTTTCAAATGTTGAATTTCATCTATGGATTACTCTTGGGAAACGACCAGGGATTTTACACTCTTAGGAGGATCCAATAAATGGGCATCAAAGGATATGATCATATTGGGAGAGTCCATCACTTATTACATCTATGTGAGTTAGAATTTATCAAAACCCTTTATATATAATATTTTTGACGGCCACTACTAAATATATAAATTATCTATAGTAATGATGCTTAAAATTGTCTTGAGTCCACTAGTCTATATGTGTCTAATATAAACAAATTAGTGTATGTATTTTGTATAACTATATTAACTAATAAGACATTAATTCTCCTAGAAAGGGGTTTCTTTTATTTAATAACAAGTCATTAAATTCATCCACCCTACAGAAATTTCACACCCATGTTTTAATTTTCTACACAAGAATAGATAATGTTAATTCAATTTCAACAACTCTTCTAGTTACCTAGTTTGTTCCTCAAACATGGGGTTCCCTCATAGTATATAGGCCAAGTGAGTTGTCTTGTTTCATTGTATATTGTCTCTATGATCTATGATATTCAGAAACTAATCCTCATTTCAAGGATCAATATTCAAGGGAACCACTATAGGATATTTGAAATGTGATGGGTCCAGTATTTAATTCCTTAAGAGGGATACACGGAACACATTATTTCCATGGGATATGTTAAGTGGGTGTGTGAGTCGATAGGCCACCACCTCGATGAAATAAATTATATAGAAGCTGCTGATGTATGTAGATATATGATTTTAATTCTTATAAAGAACAAATTTTTTTCTCTATAGTGATATATGATGGAAAACATTATATCTAGATTCAAACTCAATGTCATTTTAGTGATTTTTTTCAAGGCATTATTGTGTTTTTTATATATATTAAATATCACTTAATGGTTTAACACATCTATTTAATTTCTTGTATAATTTATATCCCTATATTATTATTCTATATATCTTCATCCAATAAAATTGGATTCCAACACCTCTTCATGTATAGAATTCGATAAATTTCCATTTGAAGGCTCTAAAGTACACAATTGTAAATGAGAACTCTACAAGGGGATGGTGTGGATCCCAACATCCATAAAAATCATTGAAGATGATTTCATCATTTGATATAGAATATAAATGGTTCTATGATAATAAGAATATACATAAGGGGGATAAGATATAACACCCTGATTTTTTAGAATATAATTCTTTTTAAATGATATTATATCCTCACAGTTTTTTGTTACACACAATGTCGAGTTTAAACTATCTGTGATATATTATTAATATATTTTTATGTGATAGCTATTTCTATTACATTTTATTGGTGGGAGTGAATATGGAAAACTAAATTATGATAAAAAATTAGTTACATATCTAAAAATGATTTCATTTATAATTAATTAATAATATATTAAAATATAAAATCATTTGAAAATAAAAAACTGTTTTTTTTAAATAGATTTTATGGGATCAATGAAATTTTATAATGATAATTTAAATTAATAACTAATTGTAGTTAATTATTAATAAATTTATATATAATACATTTAGTTCTTATTTTTGACATTGTTTTATTATTTATTTCACTGAATGTGAATATAATATACAATATTTTATGATTAAAAGTTTAGTTTCAAAAAAAGTTTTTTTCATAACGTTTTTTATGGTTATTAGTAAATTTATTTTATAAATTTATTGAAATAAGATCTTGAAACATATATTACATATTAGGAACTAGTAGGATCGGGTTTTTTAAATGGGACCCTTTTATTTTCGGTCAATATAAATCATAAATGTGGTAAAACATATAACATTACTAAAGGGTAAAATTGTGATATATATAAGTTTAAAAAATGATAAATCCATAATTTTTAATCATAATTAATATTGGGTGATGGTACTCATACTATTATCCCCTTCAGCCTGAAATCAATTTTTTTATGGAAATATGTCTATGGAAATGTCCAACATAATATTTAATGAATATAAAGATACAATTCTTGACTCCCTTAGTTGTAAATTTATCATATTTTTTAACATATATAAAAAATAATGTTTTGAATGACTATAAATGTATTTTTATGAGAATAATGAATTTATTTTTCATGATGAAATTTAATATATAATTTTTTGAAATTATTAAATTACTTTAAATTCTTATGCTATGCTAAGACATTATTTCATAAACTAATTGAAAAATAAAATTAATATAATAAAAAATTTAAATTTAATATAATTTTAGGGAATTATAGTAATTTATGATATTTTCGATAAATATAACATATTATTGACTTTTAAAAAGATTATAATTGAATGAAAACTTTTTATTGGCATCTCTAATGTTAGGTAAAATTAATAGTTTCAAAATATACCTTAGTGATATTTTATAATAAATAATACCTTATTAATTGATTTAGAAAACACAAAAACATATCATAATCCATGTTAGTAGAATATATGTTAACAATCATCTATGGACAATTTATGATATGATTTTACATTTATGGAATCCTTCAAAACATATTTGGTTTAAAATATTAATTATGGTTTTTACGGTAAAAAATAAGTTATGAAGGGGTTTATCCTAATTATGTAGATTAAAATGAAACCAAAACCAATATAAATATAAATGGATTATGTTATAGAAACATTATCCTATTTTTAGCAAAATTAATTTATATTTGGATGCATGTTTCTTGAGAAATAGTTTATTATATTTTTAATATTTTTTGAATACCTTTGAGTTTCCATACCCACAATTATAAAAGGGAACCCTTATATTCTCTTATGTACATAACAATATTAATTAGGGCTAAAAAATACCCAAAATTCATTTTCAAATTCCATGGAAACAATATAGAGGTTAATTTCATCCCAATATTGAAACCCTAGATTCATTAAAATGAGATCTAAAGGATTGTTTTTAAAATGAAGAGATAATCGCCATAACTAATCAGTTTGTTTTTTAAACTAATCTTAACCTCATATATATATATATATAGAATTTATCATAATTTTAGAAATTAAATATTATCAATATAATAAATTTTAAATATGATTATTAAATGACTATTATCAACCTCTTTCACATGAAATGGTTTGTGAATGTATTGCTTGTTCACATGTACTACTAACCGTATCCACGTAAGGACACAATTATGTTTCTACTCCCATATTTCATGGATAGTTTTTTTAAGGATAAAATATTCATATATTATTATTATGAAATAAGTATACTTCTAAAATTTTAAGACCACATCTATCGATTACCATCCATTCTATAAGAGAACAACAACATTTCTCATCCGTACATATAAACTGAATCCCAAAAAAGTATTGTGATTTTTTTAAATCACGATTGAAAAGGATGGTAATAAAGATGTATTGAAATAATATTTTTGAAATATATGATATTATATGTATTTTTAATTTATAGTAATTATTTAGCATTCATTCATTTAATAAGTAGAAATGTTAAAACCACGTTCAGGTGTACGCACGACCTACCGTCTTTATCAATGATTTAATTCACATTCATATTAGTATAATTTATGAAATATTATAAATATGAAAATAATTTTTACATATAATACTTATATCATGATAAATATTTTAGTAATTATATAAGCATTATCAAAGTACATATACTGAAAATACAGAATGCTTATTTCTATAAAAATAAAATAGTTAACACCCATAGATAATGATTAAAATAAGGAATTATTAATAAAAGGGTTTTTTGAAATGTCATCAGAGGATTATATATGATATTATAACTATTTTCATGACACTGATATAGAACTATAATAAAATAAATTTTTTTATACAGGTGAATAGTGCTCATTCAAAACAATTCATACTCAACGTAATTGTTTATGTTAGAATCACATTTTTTATCATGATGGTTTGTGATTATATTCCATTGATAAAATATTATGATATTACACCCAAAAAACTATTTTATTTTCCATTAAAAAAAGTAATTTCTTGAGAATATAGGATTTTATTACGATTTACTCACCTTATGTACCCAAGTGACAGAAAATACATTTTTTTGCAAAACTAATATTATTTCTCTATTTGTTCGATCAAAATTTTAAAATAATATCCTTATATTCTATAAAAATTAAAGAATTTATTAATATAATACGATTATTTTTTGTATTATATTTTCTACATTATTGATTTTTTATAGACATTTATAAAGGAATAACTTTTTCTTTTTCCAAATAAATCTCTTTTTGATTATTTAAAATAATTTAAAAGTTATACTTTATTTTCACTTATATGGAATGAATGTAATTTCCCACCATTATTACCCCTAAAATCTTTGAAAATTAAAATAAAAGATTTTAATGTTATGAAAAAATTAATATATTTTTTAATATTTAGAATAAATTTATATTTTAGTAAAGTGATTTCAATGTGAGAAAGATAGTTTATTCATTAAATACTTGAAGTGGTACATTAATGTAATTTTCATCTATGTTGATAGCCTTCAATTTTTTTATACTGTATTGTTGATGAAATATAATTATTTTATCAATATTATTTATATGGATGTTTTTTAGTATGATGTTTAAATTTTTATGGAACACATTTATTTTCCATGGGTAATAAAAATGATGAATGATTTATGATATTGAGAAAAAATAAAAATGTTTTATGATTAAGTGAAGGGTGGGATAAAAAGTAAATATCATTTTAATTCTTTTTCCAATGATAGATAATTTATGAGGTGAATATGTTATGCAAGAACCAAATTTATTAGTCAAAATTTTATATATGGACCTATATTTCATGTTTATATTATTATTCATGGTCCTGGATTTCAGGTCTATATTTTTTGTTTGAAACTAGCTTTCATGTCCATAAGTACATTCCTAGACCTTCTCTTTATGTCAATATGTTTATGTGAGGGAAATAATTCATGCCATTAACTTAATGAGTACACCTATTTCTATTATTTCTTATTCATATTAACATATGGTTTTGTTTTTTCAAAAGGTATATTTCAATGATATGATATCATTGAATCTGTTCATTGATTCCTTTATGATTAATGTCATATTTACTACCAAAATTTATGTCATGATTCACTATTTTGATGTTTAATATGTAGGGCATGGTTTTAAAATTTCATTCCCAAGTTATCATACCTTTTTACTCATATAATTTTATTTTTGATCTATGATATAAACCAAGTTATACTATACTGAGTATCTAGTAAAATCCTTTTTTAAGTTTCATTTACACAGGTTATGATTAACCATTTTATGTATGGAATACCCATGAAGTGTGCAAGTGATGAAGTTAAAAATGAGATACTCTTATGTAAAATTTAGTTGTGTTCCCATGTATCTAATGATACTAGGAATATACGATTCTCGAATGGATCATAATTTTATTCATCTAATAAGATGAAATATCTATTTGGTAGAATGTAGGGGTTACTTAAAACATGTATTGAAAATAATTTTTATATCTAGTTACTGCTAAAATCTTCTCTATAATAATTTCTTAAAATATAGATAATGATTAGGTATAATGGATAGTGTAAATACAAGTAGTATATCAATTGATAAGGCCGAACTATATTCAGTAAAATCACTGGTAGGGGAGGGAGTGAATCTGTGGTATATTTCTCATTTTTATTATATTTCATGTATCAAAACCATACACTCATTTTAATATTTTTTAATTTTCTGAAAACTAAACAATCACACATCCATAGTAAGTTATTTATATAAATGTTTCAATACTCAATAAGGTTACATAGTCCTTGACATGGTTTGGAAATAATAATATAGAAAAAAATATTTAAGGAAAAAATCAATTTGTGTCGATATAACAAGTAGTAAATACCCTTTAACATGAATAACACTTTGATCAATATAACAATGTATATAATTCTTCTAGAAATAATTTTGTAGATACGTTTTTGTAACAGGTTTTAAAACCTTCACTAGTTGGTTATGAACATGTCACTTTGCTGCTTCAACAACTTACACTTTTGTGGTTCTTGAAAACATAGTTCATCGCATACCTACATAGTATCACATAGGAACAACTTCTCTAGACATCATAAAAAAACAATATCTTATTCTTCAATCTAATTATTCATTATAGAAATAATAATGATTCACTTTTATTGAAACATGTATGATATATTATTTATTTTCATGTAACTATCAATATAATTTCTCAATCTGATTCATAGTATATAATCGCAATTTATT
The DNA here is from genome assembly GCA_963277665.1 of Viscum album. Classification (NCBI taxonomy): domain Eukaryota; kingdom Viridiplantae; phylum Streptophyta; class Magnoliopsida; order Santalales; family Viscaceae; genus Viscum; species Viscum album. The sequence goes on from OY728132.1 coordinate 500,691,160, forward strand.
TTGAAAAAATATTTCATCTGGAAATACTCTTTGAAGAAAATATATCGGGAAACATGACTATTCTAATTCTATCTCAGGATCTTCAGTGATTTCATTCTCCCCCATATATGAATATGTATTAGAATATGTCATACTTTTACCTCTATATATAGGTTCTTAATAAGTTAAAAGGGGAGGAAACAAATTTCATTTTCCAAATAATTTTTTTAGAATTTTGAATTTCATTTACATTTTATCAATATTTAGACCACATTTCACTTCTTCCCAACTACTATAGATTCTTCTCAATAAAAATTTAATCTTCACACAACTTCATATTTCTTTGATTTTAGAAAAAAAATATTCAATCCAAAACTATTTGGCATTTTGATATTCAAGATCTAATTTAAAACTTGTAAAATAGAAGACAATCCAATATGATGATCCAACCCAAACAAAAAATTTATTCCATAAATATTATTGTAACTTTTATGAAATCCATAAAAAAAATTTTATGGATACTTCAAAATGATTTTCATTTTCATCTAATTTCATCATTTTTTCAAAAACAACTATATAAAATGAAAATATGTCCAATAAAGAAAAGGTTCAGATGAATTATCATCTGTATCATACATATGATGGGCCAATCTATATTTCCCTTTTGATGGATTTGGGTCACACATTCATTTGATAGATCGGTACCACTACATGTTTGATGAGTCATGAACCTTTTGAAATAGATGATAAATGCTTCAGAAAACAATTAAATGAAAATTATCACTCCTATTCATCAAATCACATTAGAATGTAATGAAAACACCTTTGAATTTAATCCAATTGTTTAGGCTCTAAATAACTTATGATTCTTCAGTTCCAAAAAAAATAAAATGATCGATTAGCATCAACAGCTTATCTTCCAAATCACTCTAAACATCTCTGATCTATCTGATATAATTTATATTGTCTCATGTTCATCCTCTAAATGAATTAAAAATCATTTGTTTTATGAGTGTCATCCATATGTCTAATCAATCAGTCCCCAAACCAATCTGATGGATCAGTGGTCTGAAGAGTCTAATAGACTAGTATAAATATATAATTCATTCTTCATAAAACTCATAAATTTTGATTCATTTACTGAATCAGTTCATTTTATGGATCGACTCATCTGATGTATCTGTTGATTATAATTTTTTCAATAATTCTAACATCAAAAAATAGGGACTCTAGAAACCAAAATACTTTTGTTTCAAATTTTTCATGATCTAATGATCTATATCTAGTAAATTTCAACAACATAGAAACACTATAAATTCTAATTTTTCTTTTCATCCTAAAACTCCTTGTATACTGACATTATCAAAAAGATAATAACATTGATATTGGAATTATATTATGTGAATTCTATACCTTTTCTCCCACTTTTATTCTCAAATCATATATTACAATTATCTAGATAAGTAATTATCTTTGTAGCCTTTTTCATAGAAAATAATTTTCACAATTTTTTCTAACATTTTGAAAGGAATTTTTATTATGATACAAAATCCCACTATGATCTAGAAACTTTCAACCAAGAAAAAATAGGAATTTAAAGATTTTCACCTAGATAACTTATTCATACCAAAAGAATTGATAGACTTTTAAATGAAATATGCATCTGGTCATAGGATTCTTGTACTTCTTTATCCAATCATGAAAATGTATAATTTGAAGTGATATCTCGAAAATTAAAAAATTATAAAATCCAACAGAAATGAGTCCTTCCAAAATCCAAAAAACAACACCCATCCACCATGTTCCAAACAAATCCACCATTAGATATTTTTTTAACAGGGGTTCATAAATTATCGAAACTTATTAATCTCAATTTTTGGATCATTAATAAATAATTCTACAACTATGTGAGAAAAATCATTATAGTAAATAGGAATCATTGACCAAAAATCCATGTTTTCCATAATAATTTACATAATTCATTTTTGAAACAAAACCTTAATAATTCTTATTTATTCAAAAATTATTCCAATTTTATTTAAAAATTTCTTATACAAAGAACATCTGTAAACTATTGGAATTGTTCACACACATACTTATTTAGTTAATAGCTTACCCCTTTCAATAAATCTAAATAAACACATGATGCCTTAAATGGTTTACCACATTTCAATTTATTGATTTATGAAACATCATTCTTATACACATTGAAAACACTATCCAATAACTATATGAGAGAGGAATCATGAATTAATACTTGAATCATAGAGATAAAGAAGTTGGATTCCATAGCTTAAACACATTCTGTAATAAGTATCCTTCAATAATGGTTTTGTTAAAACGTTTGAAACTTTGTTCCATTATAGGAACTAACTGTAACTGGATTTCATCATTCTCGTCTTGATATTTGATGATGTGATATTTGATATCAATAATACTTCAATTAGAATACTTTACTTGATTTATATTTATTATTATAATACTTTTACTATCACAAACTAATAAAAGTGGCACCATCACTTCAACTAACATATGAGCCGACTGAGTCTTCATCCACATAAATTATGTAACATCATCAGTGGAGGAAACATATTCATAATTAAAAATGAAAACTGTTAAAAAAATTATTATTCTAAATCACAAAAATTTCCTTAGAAAGAATGATTCCACACATTTTGATCTCCCATCATCCACAATTTCCCAATTAGAATATGGATAACCAAAAAATTCAATTCTTCCTAAGATATCATATTTGATATAATAATATATTATTCCTTTAACATATTTATGAATTAATTTTCAAGGTGGGATATCATGTTATTTTGAAATTATTCAAAATCCGGAATATAATTTAATAGTAAACATAAAATTTATTATTGAAGTAGTTTGATATAACATACTTTCTATTCGCTTTTGAAACTCTATAGAATCCACTTATCTTCATTCTACATATTTTCTCAACATGGTTGACTCCAAATTTATTTATAGAATGAGCTTTGAATTTTCTAGTACAAAAATATTATTATGTAACTTGGTATACTAATATTGGTATATATTATTGTATATATTATGTCTATAGAATTTAATCCTTGAAAATATTTCATTTCCCCGATCATAGACATCTAAAACAAATAATTCATCTCTTATAAAATAATTTCATAGTCTCTCTCATAATTCCAAACAAAGATAATTTCATAAATTTACAAAATTAAAATGATATAAATATCATGATTATATTTTATGTATATATTTTTGTAGACTCTTTCTTTGTTGAAATTAAACTTCCATAAATAGGAATCCAATTTGGAATACCAAGCACTCGATGTATGATTTAACCCACACATTGATTACTTCAACATGAACGCATAACATTCATATTTTCCAATTAAAAATCTATATTTTTATTAAATATAAACATCTTCATCAAGTTCTATATTGAGAAATCATTATTTTTCATCCATTTTAAAAATATTATATCATCATTATGTATAAATTGATATCTATTTTCGGATTGTTTATCACATTTACATAGAAGAGAAATTCTTATTTATAGTTATTACCCAAAAAATTTATCATTTCATTGTGGTAAATGAACAAAAGTACCATTTTTATAAATATATAAAAACACTTAATTTATTACATGAATCCACTCCTGATGATCTAATGATTCATTTACATTTTTTTATCAACAACTAAATACAAATAATTTTGTAAAAAAATGATTTTCATCTTGTTTGAAGATTGTGTTGTAGATCGCCAATTCTATTTTTTTACTTCCAAAATTTTTTTCATATAAGGATGAGATTTAATAGCTTCAATATTATCACTATAAATTAATGTGTATGATTATTTTATATATCTAGAATAACCATTTTTATAATTATTTTATTTTTTCTCAACAAAAAATGTTAATCTTCTTCATCTTCATTTTATGCATGTTTTTTTTCAAAAATAAACTTCATCTATTTTTTATCATTTAGATCAAAAAAATAAACTATATTTCATATTTCATTAATGGAACAGATATATCATCTACCATATATATCATAACAAATAAAGATTATATATTCACCTATTTAATCAAACATTCGATGATTTAAACAACACTTTTTAATGATACATGGACTCCCAAGAACCTATATCTATTTTAAACATGAAATATAATTGGAAAACATTTTACAAGGAGTCATATTAGAACATATCTAGTAAAAATAGTGATTATAAATATAAAATCATATACTCATTAAATTAATTTATACGATGTTATAAATACCATGTTCAATATGAATAGCATGTCCCTTCCCCATCGATCTTCTATCATTTCTTTTAAAGTCCCAAAACTAATGTGGCTTATTTGGTGCACTAATGTCATGAATAATTCCATATATTTTAATATGACTTCTAAAATCATGAATCTTGTATTCACCACAATAATTAGTTTGTAACTTATTTATAGAATATCCATAATCATTTTATGTTATTCTCCTTAAAATCAGAAAAATATTATGATAATCTGATTTATGTTTCAAATATAAAATATAATTTATTTTAGAAAAATCATACATTTAATAAATTAATTACATATATTAAATTATATTATTTTCAAATTGTCCCAAAAATATCAGAATAGATTAATTACAGGGGAATTTGGACTAATTTCATCTTTTTTATACATTGAGTTTTTAATTTTGCCTTTTTATAAAATTGAATGAACAAATATCATTCTCATTTTATATAAGAATATAAAAACACTAACTCAGTTCTTTAACATTCCCATATTTATATAACACATATTTCCCAACTGTTTAAACCACAACCAATTTTATTTCATCATGATTATATTAGAAGAATTTTTTTCATCACCAACATCAAATAATTCTCATTTGTAACTTTTCCACTTGTAATGAATTTTTGGTACGCAAATAAATTCACAGTAAAACCAAATATTTAAAATAATATATTTTTATCTTCCTATTTTTTTAAAAACTCAGTATGTTGTGTTTAATCCCATTAATAAACAATTCCTTCATAAATTTTTTCTTTTCATCATTAATAATTATTATTCCAAAACCATTTAATTTGATTGATTGATCATTTAAGAATTATAATTTTCATTCTTTAAATTTAATAACATCCTTCAAAAAAATCAAACATCTTATCATATGTGAGAATAACCCACTATCCAAAATCCAAAGTTGATCTCTTTTTGTAGATAGGATATATGTTTCAATAACAATTTTTTTTTCATTACATCAGTCATTCTAAAAATCTAGCTTTTGAGATTCTTGTTAATTTTTTGTGAATTTAAGAAAACATGGCATTATTAAGTAATATTTATTTTATATTAAAATTATTCACATGTTTTTCATTATTATGGAATATATATTATACATTGAAAATATATTAATCATAATTATTTATTTATGATTATTGAATTCCCCTCAAATTTTTAATCATGTAATACATGGATTGAGTTTATTATTGTTTATTGAATGAACATTTATTTTTACTTGAAATATCCACCATAATACTATTAATAGAAATAAAATGAATATTTACCTTTTATAAAATAAAAATTATATGAATTTCAGAACATGTTTTTCTTTAACATTCTTACCATTAACATCAGAAAATTGATGAGTCCCAATATTCTATTATTAACTAAAATATTATTCATTAATTCAGATATATCCCCAAATATAATATAATCATATTTATTAGAATTTATTTAAGGATTTTCAGATTTTAAAAACATATAAATATGATTTTTTTGTTTTTGTAAACATATATGACTTTCGCATATTTTTTCATTAGAAGAAGAATATTGATTTTACATTCAACCTTCAGTGATATTTTTTCTGAATTATTATCAGTTTCATAATTTCCAAAAATTTATCCGACACTAGATATTGAGGTCTTGAATCATGTAACTCCATGGTAAGTTTGGATGTGATTCTTTAATTTAATTTAATTTAGGATTATTATTATATGTATTGATATAAATTTTTCAATTTTTATCCTCATTCTAATATTTTTTGATACTTTTGAGTTACAACAAGTTATTCCGTTGAAATGGATGATGAAATATAGGTTCATGGTAGGTGTAATGTCTTTGAAACTATGTGAATACTAAAAAAATGTTTCCATACACAATATATTGATAGTAATATGGTTTGCGTATATTCATTGAAACCTTGTTTTCAAATCATTAAAAATAGAAACACCATCAAAATGTTTCTATTTCACCACTTTATCATCAAAAATAATACCCAATGATTTTTTTACTAAATTCATTAGGTTAAAAGGGAGTTTTTCTATTGTAATGACTTTCTTGGACTAGTCATGTTTTCCACATTATGTCATATTGTATGGGTCTAGGTTATAAAATATTGTTTTTTGTGGGGAAAGGATTTTCATGAAATAGTTTCATTTTAGAAAAATGTCTAAGAGGCTATTTCCATTTTATTTATTTCGTGATGTTTTCTCAAATAATTTATTTTACAAAAAAAAATTTTAATTGTATTGAAATAATTGTGAAATTTTTTAATTTTTCATTAGTTGAAAGTTATATTTTATTGAGCTCTATGTGACATTTATAATATTATTACATGATTCATGTAATTTTATTTTATTTAATATGTTTTTAATGTTTGATTTAAAATTTTTATATACTCTACAATGTTGTTTTTAATTTTTTACTTATTCAAATGTTTTGAATTCCATAGTGGAGTAGTTAGATAGATGTAAGAATTTATAGTTATAGTAGAATAATCTGGTGGATTTTAGTTTTTTTCAACCTGTGGATATATGTTTTACATATATGGATCCCATTAATAAATATATTTTTATATTCGTTTTTATATTTAAGTGGTAAAAAATGTAAATTTCTGCAATGTATTATAAATGAGATTTAGTTTTGGGAGTTTTTATTTTTGGGTTCGTTCATTTGATTTGTATTGGGATTTTGTAATAAAAAACATTGATTCATGAAATTATTTTTTTAACCTATTGGGTTTTTAAAGTATTAATACTATAATGTTCTTGATTAAATATAGAAAGATTATGTCAAGAGGTTACCATAAAGTTAGTTCCTCAATTGTTTTTGTGTAACCCTTCTTATTGATGGATATAACCATAATCATAACCAATTTTCTGAGTCAGTTTTCTCATTAATCATAGACGTAGTCCAAAATAATAATAATAATCATCCTTTTACATTTCATGGGTTTGATGGTTTTGTGTTAAGGTCATTTTGAATTATCCAAAAACATTTAAAACATCAATGTAAAATGTAATTTAATTCTCTTTAAAAACTATTATCCTTTATTAGATGTATGATGAAATGTCTTTAGAGTTCGTCATGAAAATTGTTATCTATTGGATTCATATTATTAATTTTATGGTAGATAATGACATTAAATTTTAGATTATTCAAATGGATGAGTGAATGACGAATTAGTATGTCGATCACTTCTCTAAGATGATTATGGATATCTTTCTCTACACATAGTGACTTTACATATTTCTTGAGGTTAATATATATTGTTTTTAATGTGATAATATTTGGGTTTCTATGAGTTTCAAAAGAATAATACATTGTTGTGTTTCTGGTTAATTAAAATTAGAGTTTTACTAGATGATATTATGAACTCTCTAGGTGTTTCACATGTAAGGTCCTAGATTTTTATCATTTTAATCTTCACAACCCTTAGTTTGAGACCTTGTTTCTCCATATTGAGGCAAGATAGTAATTTCTGTTTCTCCTCTCATTTTATATTTTATGACGTTTATTAATTACTTCATCCAAAATTTTGGTCCTTTGGATATCCTTTTAGTTTGTATTCCTTTGAGAAATTTGGAATTTTTTTCTTGAGTGTTTTTTGATTTATTAGCGTCATTTTTCCTCGGCTATTTTTTGGAGACCTTTTTCCCCTTGGTCTCATTATTATAATGTTAATTAAAAAATTTTGGGGACCCTATTTAATGTTTCTTTGTTCAATAAAAATGATTATTTACCATAATAATTGTTCTAAAATACAATTAATACCGAATGGATTCATTGATCATTGTATCGCTTATTTGTTATATGTGTTCTTTATCATGTTGTTTGAATATATTTGATGATTATATCCATTGATCATATGGATTATTTAAGAATAATTTTGAATTTTTATGGGTTGTTATAACTTCTAATAATATCGGTCAATGAATTCTATTATATATGATGTTCAATTTCTTTAAACCTCCTCTTGTATTTTATAACCCACCCTCTAAAGATATTAGTTGAGGAGTAGTATTTTTTGAATCATTTATTATAAAAAATACTAAATTGTGGAATATTTATAATTATATTTCATGATATAGGTCATTTGTATCAATATATTATGTTTATTATATTAGTATACAACTAAAACAATAATTTAGTATAGAAGGATTGATTATAAAAAGTATTAATATTTAACATTCATATTATTGGGGGTATATAGTTGTTTGGTTGGGGAATATTCAAACCCACATGTCATTGTTGTGTAATATATTACATAAATAAATGTTATTTCAATTATTTTGAAGTTTTTAAATACGTACATTTAATTTCATTAAATTGTATATGTTTCATGATAAATGTATAATTACTACATAAAATTTTGTATATTAATAAATATTGAGTCATATTTAAGTAATGATGCATGGTCGGAACATTATTAGGATTAACCATATATAATGACCTTACAGGGAGTTCCATATTACACTTAACCATTTTGAGTAAATTTATATAAGTAATGAAATATTTATTATTTTTACATTTAGGAATTCTAATTCAGTTGTGGTTAACGGTAAACACATTGTTATAGGTAATAATATTGTTTAATATTCAATAAAGTAATCACTATATAATAACTTGTTCATATGATACACCTATTTTTTATCCATGTTAACTAAAAATAAAACAATTTCCCTCTTTATTCGAGTGGAAACTATATGGAAAGTATAATGTTTGGTAAACTACAATATAGAACCATGTAAGAATCCCAAAATTGGAGTTTTTAAAATTACTCTTTTAATCATACTTGATTGTTTACCTAATTAGACTCATACATCCATCATTTAACTATAAAGTCTAATAAAGTTATCAATGATTTTCTCCACCTCTTACTTTTCTTCTCCAAAATTTGAGGACCATTATTTCTCGATTTGAAATTTTTCTTATAGGGAATCCTCCTTTTAACCCTCATTCTCCTTCTCTCGTCTATTTAAATTTTTGTTTTTATTAAATAGTACACTCTAATGGATGTGCTTATGGATCCTATGGTTTTTTATAGTCAAATATTAAGTATTTTCATCTCTAGAACTTGTAATTCTCATTTCTCATCAGTTATTTTTATCCACTACTTATGGATATGTGACTCTAGTAATTTGGGGTAGGTGTTTTTTTAATAAATTTGATTAAACTATAATGTGATTCATGGGGTTTTAAATTTTTTTCTATCAAGATGTATATATATATATATATATTCTATTATGGTATTTTAAAATATTATAAATGTTTAGTTTTTCACTTTTTTAATATTATTTTCTATGGATTTAATGATTAAAATTTCTAAAATAATTTCATAGGAATGAAAACTCTTTGTATAAATGTATATAAGGATATTTAAAATGAATTTTATGATAAAAGAGGCATTTTGAATCTACAAATATTTTTAAATATGGTAACCCATGATTTGGATAAAGTATTTTCCCTTCAAATATGTGTTTTTATTTTCAATAAATTTCTCTTGAATGAAATTTATGTTTTCGATGAGATGTTATAGATTTGATTTTGGTTATTAGTTATATTTAAAATAATATTGGGATTGATAAATTATTTTAGTTTTTTGGTAATTTTTATAAATATTATAGAAACTATATTTTTATTTTTTATCATTTATTTAATGTATTGATCCTTTTGAAAAAAAATATGAATTAGTTGGAACTGTGCTTCCTATATACATCCTAAATTGAGGGTTTGATCCTTAAATTCCTATAGTTACAGGATTCCCTTTTTCTATGGTTATTTTCAGGGGTGGTGATAAAATCCCCTAGTAAATGGTAGTGGAGAGTGATGATGATGGATCCCACACTAATGCAGTATAGTGATCAAGAAAGAATGTGGTTGAAGGGGTTATGATATGATGATGTGTGGTGATGACCGGTTGTGGTAGGATAAGGATGAATACAGTTTTCTTATCCAACAAGTTGGCGATACTTGGTTGGGAGACTAAAACATTGATATGGTTTAGGACATCATTGATACAAAGCATTCGATTACTGAGGAAGGCCACCAAAACGGATTTTTGATGGATGGTAAATATGGATGAGAATTTGGAAAATGGGTAATGGCTACAATATACCAACATATGAAAGATCTTATATATATGGAATTAGTCCACTAACTTATACTAGATAAGTTAAATTGTTTCCTTTGGGATAAGAAATTATTTTCCTCAAAACCTTGGAAAATTACGGCTTTACATCTATGATAAAAATATTGGACTTCGAACCCATTCATATTTAATAATAATTAATTAACCATTTATTTTCATCAATGTAATTTTTTATAACTCAAATTTATAATCTTTGAATAATGTAACATTTAGATGTTTTTAAAAAGATTCATTTTTAAGGGAAATGTTAATCATATTTTACCCATTTTTAAGTGACTTATGTGAATTTTTTATAATATATAATATGATTGAATTACAATTTTCTTTGTAAGATTTTATTTTCCAAGAAAGGTCATTAGATGTGGAATGTGTTATTTTTTAAAAAAAAAATCCTGATAGTTGTATTGATGACATTAATTTTATATTCCATCAACTCTATTGGTGTTGTTGCATGGGGTGTAACATCCCAAGTAAGTAATTAATAATAGATATTTTTATCTATGTCTATTAATTATTAAGATAGTGTTATAGAGGCTTAAAATGAAAATAAATACAATCTTATGCATGGAATACACTAATATTCTTAAAAGATTGTTTTTCTGCCTTTTGATGGAAAACCATTTTTGAATCTATATTTTGACAATTTTATAAACTATGTTTGTCAAAATAAACTTATCCTTTATGATTGGGACATCAAAATTTACCTTGTGTGAATTTTTGGTATTTTTCTGACAATGTTCATTTTTTTAATGAATAGTGAAAAATACTGCATTTTACATCAAAACTGCTTTTTAATCTAATTTATTTATATGATTAGATTATGTTTTGAATTGGTTTTGAAGTGAAATTAGAATATATTTTTACCATTTTATCCAATGGTGGTCATTGGAATAAATTTAACTTTGAAATTAGACTTAAACTGGTGTCAATCTTTTGATACTTATTGTTTTGTAAAAACACGCTATTTGCTCTGGCAGTGGGAATTAATTATTAAATTAATTAATGTGACTTATATGATTTGAATTTTGTAAAATAGACTTCATTTTTGAATTCTGAATATCAAATATATCTTAGGGTGAATTTTTGGTAATTTTCTGAAAAACTTCAATTTTGATGAATAGTGAAACCACTAAGTGGTAATCAAGCAAACTGATTTTTCAGTTAAATGAAAGTTTACCACTAATGTGTATTGAATTTTGAAAATCCGACATACATGGTTGTCATTAAGAAGTAAAATGTGGTTCAATGAGATTAAAATAATTTTTTGGTGAATAGTAACTTATTAAGTTCTTAATCGCGATTAGTGGTAATTAGGGTAGTTTAAGGTATAAATAATGCTTTAATAATAGGAAATGACCTAGACACATGTCCCAACCTTATCGGTTGTGTCATGGCCGACCAATACAAGCCATGGGTCAACTTGGGGACCCCATGGAGACACATTGGTTTGGAAATGACATAAATAACTTTTTATTAAATGTTAGTGTAAAAATGACACAAAAAGATATGTTTTACGAAAAAAAAAATTTACATGGGGTTATAAAGATCATATTTTTGATTATAAATAGTATTTGGAAAGCTAAAAAGATTTCCTACATCATAGTAATGTTTTTATGATTTTTATACATTAAATAAATTAAATTATTTATGACATAATAATGATGCAGCGATGACATCATTATTTCACGATTTAAATAAAATGGAAAGATAATGTAAAATATATGAACTACGAATGGCCAAAACCAATTGGATGAGTGGATTTAGAACCCTTATCACCGTATCCACGAATTATATCAATGTGGGACCTTTTGAAACCGAAACACATTTTCAAATAAAGTAATGTTTCTTTACTTTCTAAAAGTGACCCTCCTCTCCTCTTATAAAAGGCCCCCATCTCTACCTCATTTCACACACTCCACAAGCCTTTGGCTCGGCCAACCCCTGCCCATTTACTCTCTACACATCCCTCTACTCATCCTAGAGTATTCCCTTTGGGAAGAATCCTTTCAAAGGAAGCCTTTAGGCTCAAATCAATAGGAGTTACACTTTTTAAGGTAATTCATTCTCTAATGTTCATTTGTTTTATTTTGTTTCTCCAACCCCCTAAACTCTTTTTATTTACTTATTTTGTAACAACACCAGTATCTTCAATATACAAGGATGTTGTTATAATATTTATTTGAGCTACACTCTCACACAACTACATCAAATGGTTAAAGAACATACGGTTTCTATGGATGGCCAAATTCTGCCTCCCGAAACGATGATTGTTCAAAACTCATTTAACACCTTCAAAGGTGGCCATTATGATGTCACTATTTTTATATATGATATATAATATGTTTATGTTTTCTTTAAGCTTCTGTTTTTTTCATTTTGGGCATACCTTTATGGTTTCCGTTATGGGTAAACACGATATCTTCATTTTAGGAAGTGCGGACTACCGCCCCCTGAAAGTGATTTGATTTGTTAATACCATATGTGGGATGAGTAAAGGATAAAGTTAATGATATTATATATGTTATTATATTGGAATTATAATATACTCTTATATCATTATGATTCCATTCCAGAAAATACGAAATAGAAATTGAAGTAGCGTTCATGCGTACGTACGGCTTACCGTCTCCATGAACGGTGCATTTCATTTCTTACCTCTAAATGTGATGTAATATTATAAATACATGTATATGATGAATATATATGATATATATGTTATCCAAATCATTAATATCATTCTCGATATAATGAACCTTTGACCAAATTAACAACATGTAAGTATAAGAAGTCTATTTTTGACTTAAGAACCAAATACCGGCAAAATAGACATTATTAACTTAACTGATTACATGATGTTCATAACATGGTATAAAAGGAATAATGAACTTGAAAAAGATTCATAAGCAAGTATAGATTAACTCAAGTTTATTATTCAGGAGATTAAAGAACGGTCGGGTCAAGTCGGATACGAGTTATGGGACTTCGTCTCAATCTCCTTTCGTTGAGGCATATTTTATTTTATACACAACTTTCTTTTATACGGTGTATAAACCCCTTTGACTTTTACGTTTATTCAAAAGGAATATTTTTTATACGAAGCGTTTACTAAATGACAAAAGGGAATGTTTTTGTCGTACGTATGCGGCGACAACGACTTCTCCGCCGTCGTGACCGTTATTTGAGTTTCGGCTTCCTCTACATGCCATACCTTCTTTTTAAAAGAAAAATAAATACCATGTTTTACTTTTCTTTTATTTTAGTATTGAAAATTGTTTTCATAATATTTTTATATCAATGTGTTGTATTGATATCTCGTGATTGAAATGTGGAAATTTTATGTTTCATTTATGCATGTTTTATGTGATATGATTATGTTATGGTTCTTGGGCATTATTATGAAGACGGGTGGTTCCGTGATAAACTAAGGGCGGGTGAGCCCGTTATAGCTCTCCAATGCATTGGGTAACGTGAAGGAGTGAAACGTTAAGGTTTCTCCGAAGATATTTTAGGGAATATACTGTGATGGGTATTCCAAACGTAACCAAGAGGGTTACTCCCTACGTAAAATGTTATGAATGCTTCAAGTTACCTTTATGTCTTATGATTTCTATGATTTATTCATGATTTTATGAGGTATATTAAAGTGCCTATGTTTTATGGGTAAAGTATGATTTCATTCTTATGTATATATGAACTCATGTTTCCTTTCCATGTTTTTATAACCCATACTGAGCTTTTTATGCTCATCCCAAGTTTTTTTGAAATGTTTTTCACAGGTCAAGGGAAAGGTACATGATATGATGATAGTGTCAAGGAAGTGTCAAGAAATAATCCATGTTTTATTTTAAATGTGTTTCCATTGATGGGAATGAAGAATACTATCTTTATGTAACCACTTTTTATATGTGGAATGTAATGCAAGTTTTATGATCTAATTCTCTAAAACTCTAAACCCGAAAAGATCCTCAATGTGTAATCTTGTAATAACTCAAGATTAAGTAAGGTTTAAGGCTGGGGCCTTATAGTTGGTATCAGAGGTCGGTTTAGATTACTTTAGGAGTTATAATTCTATTAAATGATTATCCAAAAATATTTTTTTGAAATTACATAGCATTTAAAGATTACCATGTTGCTTCATCTAAGACATGTTTGTTCAGAATGGTTTTCCGCAGAGGAAACAGGGAAGCAGTGCTAGGAAGGCATACAGAAGGAAATAATCTTCCGAATCAGCATCCTGAAATGGTCGGAATTGGAACTGAACAGTTTGTTGCAGTAATGGCGCAGTTGACTCAGGCGATAAATGGCGGTGGTATCCATACACGAGATCAGCCAGACCAACCGCAGAGGAACATGTCAGTGGTGGAACATTTCATGAGGCAACATCCACCATCATTCATAGGATCATCTGACCCTGTGCTAGCTGAAGGATGGATTAAAACACTAGAGAAGATTTTTGATGTCATGGGGTGTTCAGACAATCAAAAGGTTAGTCTTGCTATTTACCGTTTGGAGGGTGAAGCAGATCAGTGGTGGTCTATGGTTAAAAATATCAGGGACGCCGATGAGATTGATGCTCTTGACTGGGATGAATTCAAAGGTATGTTTCTTGAGATGTATTTTCCTAAGGCTGTTCGACTTAGGATGGAAAAGCAATTCTTGGAATTGAGGCAAGATGAAGACTCAGTGGCTGCCTATGAAGAAAGGTTCACTCGATTGGCAAGGTATGCTCCAAATTTTATCCGGGACCTTGATAGTAAAATCAATCATTTTTACTCAGGATTAAAGCCAAAATATCGAAGTTCATTAGCTTCTCATGAGTTTAAAAGTTATGAAAAGCTTGTTAGATGTGATGAGAAGGTGGAAATGGAGTTTGCCAATGACCAAGTGTTCTATAACAACCAGCAGAAGAAGAGACCGAGGTGGCAGGAGAAAGGTAAGAATTCTTCAAAAAAGTGTGATGGTAAGAGAACTAAGTTTCCAGTTTGTGATAAATGTGGCAAAAGGCATGCTGGGGAATGTCTTCTGAATTCTGGGAAGTGCTACCGATGTGTTAAGATGGGACATAAGGCTCGTGATTGCACTGAAAAGGATCAAGGTGAAGGTAAGAACAAATTTGATTTACAGTTAGTGAAATGTTATAAGTGCAATGAGAAGGGTCACTATGAAAACGAGTGTCCGACAAGGAGCTTGAGTGATGGGAAGCGGTTAGACTACAAGCAGAAAGGGGTGGTGAAATCCTTTGCAACTACTTCAGCAGATGTCGGGCCATCAAATGATGTTGTATCAGGTACTTTGTTTGTTTTCTCAGATTATTCCAGTGTGTTGTTTGATTCGGGGTCTACACATTCTTTCATCTCTAAAACCTTTTCTAGTAAAATGGGAATACCATCTCAAGAAATGACTCCTGAACTTTTGGTAAAAACACCTGGGGGAAGTGTCGAGGCAAAAAGAATTTATAAGAATCTTCCTATCCTTATCTGTGGAAAGAACTTACTTGCAAACCTTATTGTTCTACCTCTAGTAGAGTTTGATGTTATCCTGGGTATGGATTGGATCTCTATTTACCATGCTAAGATTGAATGTAGAGCTAAAGAAGTTTCTTTTCAGAAAGACTTTCAGTTTTTTTACAAGAATGAACCCTTGCTTTTGATAACATATCAAGAGGCCGAGAAACTTGTAAAAGATGGAAATGAATGTTACCTTGCACACGTCGTTGAAAATAAAGGAACTGTTCAGATTAATGATGTTCCAGTGGTAAATGAGTATCCTGATGTTTTTCCTGATGAGTTGCCTGGAATAATACCATATCGGGAAGTTGAGTTTACTGTTGACTTAGTTCCTGATGCTAAGCCAATTTTAAAACCCCCTTATCGAATGGCACAAATTGAACTTTTAGAGTTGAAGTAGCAATTGCAAGATTTATTAGAGAAAGGTTTCATTAGACCTAGCACATCACCATGGGGTGCTCCTGTTTTATTTGTTAAAAAGAGAGATGGTTCTATGAGACTTTGCATTGATTATAGAGCCTTAAATAATATCACTGTTAAGAACAAATATCTTTTGCCTCATATCGATGATTTATTTGATCAGCTCCAGGGAGCTCAGTTTTTTTCAAAGATTGACTTGAGATCAGGGTACCATCAGCTGAAGGTAAAGGAGGCAGATATTCCGAAGACCGCGTTCCGTACGAGATATGGCCATTATGAATTTGTAGTAATGCCTTTTGGGCTAACCAATGCACCTGCTGTATTCATGGACTTAATGAATATAATTTTCCATGAGTTCTTGGATAAGTTTGTGGTGGTTTTCAATGATGATATTTTGGTGTTTTTTAAAAGTAAAAAGGATCATGAAAAACATTTAAGGGTTATCTTGCAAACCTTAAAAGAAAAGAAATTGTATGGGAAATTCAGCAAGTGTGAGTTTTGGTTGCAACAAATTTCTTTCCTTGGTCACATTGTCTCTAAAGATGGAATAACTGTTGATCCTGCAAAAAAAAAGTTGTGGAAGAATGGCCAAGACCCACAAATGTGACCGAGATTCGTAGCTTCCTTGGTTTGGCAGGCTATTACCGAAGGTTTTTTAGAAATTATTCACGGTTATCTAGTCCAATGACTAAGCTAACTCGGAAGGGTGTTAAGTTTATCTGGACAAAAGAATGTGATGATTGTTTTCAGGAATTGAAAAGAAGATTGGTGAATGCTCCAGTTTTGGAACTACCTTCCAGGAATGGTGAGTTTGTTATATACAGTGATGCTTCATTGAAAGGACTTGGTTGCTTTCTAATGCAGAATGATCAGGTAATTGCTTATGCTTCACGACAGTTGAAAACTCATGAGGTAAATTACCCTACACATGATTTGGAACTAGGTGTTGTTGTTTTTGCTTTAAAAATTTGGAGGCATAATTTGTATGGAGTAAAGTGTGAAATATATACCGATCACAAAAGTTTAAAGTATATATTCACTCAGAAAGAGTTAAACATGAGACAAAGGAGATGGCTAGAATTAATCAAGGATTTTGATTGTACAATTCATTACCATCCGGGAAAAGCAAATAAAGTGGCTGATACTTTGAGTCGAAAAAGTAATGCTTCATTAACAATGTTGAGTTTGGAACGTGGTCCTTTGGTTAAAGATTTGGTGAACTTTGGCATAGAAGTTGTTGGTGCAGTAAGTCCTTCTGTTTTGTTTCAGGTATCAGTGAGATCATCTCTATCAGATAGAATCAAGAAAGTACAGAAGCAAGACAGTGAGTTGCAGAAAAAGGTAGAGCTGGTTCAGAAAGGTAAGTTTCCTGAATTCAACATTGATAATGATTGTGTTTTGAGATTTGGGGAAGAGATTGTGTGTGCCTTGTGATTCACAGTTGAAGAGAGAGTTGTTCTGTGATGCTCATAGTTCTCCGTTTTCAGTTCATCCGGGCAGTACTAAGATGTATAGAGATCTGCAGGAGTATTACTGGTGGGATGGAATGAAAATAGATATTGCTGATTTTACTGTGAAGTGTTTGACTTGTCAACAGGTTAAAGCAGAGCGGCAGTTACCGAAAGGGATGCTTCAGCCTTTACCAGTGCCAGAGTGGAAATGGGAGAATATCCATGGACTTTGTTGTTGGATTACCGAAGACATCTCGAGGTAATAATGCAATCTGGGTTATTGTTGATCGCTTGACCAAATCTACTCATTTCCTTGCTATACAAGATAATTTCTCTTTTGATCAACTTTCCCGTTTGTATCTTAAAGAGATAGTCAGGTTACATGGAGTTCCTCTCTCCATTGTATCGGATCGTGATCCCAGGTTTACTTCTAACTTTTGGAAAGGCCTTCAGAAGTCGTTACGTACTGAATTAAATTTTAGTATAGCTTTTCATCCTCAATCAGATGGGCAGTCAGAACGAACAATTCAGACATTGGAGGATATTATACGAGCTTGTTCTATGGATTATCAGGGAAGTTGGGACCAACATCTTTCTTTGGTTGAGTTTTCATATAATAACAGTTTTCATTCCAGTATACAGATGGAACCATTTCAGGCATTATATGGGAAGCGGTGTCGAACTCCAGCTTTCTAGGATGAAGTGGGTGAAAGGAAGTTGATGGGACCAGAATTGGTAGAAGAGATGGCAGAAAAAGTTTATCTGATTCAGAAACACATGAGAACAGCTCAGAGCAGGCAGAAGAGTTATGCGGATAATCGGAGGAAGGATCTATCTTTCGAGGTAGGTGATCATGTTTTTCTCAAGGTCTCTCCTTGGAAAAGTGTGATGAGATTTGGTAAGAAAGTAAAGTTGAGTCCAAGGTTCATTGGACCATACGAAATTCTGGAAAGAGTTGGATCAGTTGCATACCGAGAGGCTTTACCTCTGAGTTTATCTCAGGTACACAATGTTTTTCACGTTTCGATGTTGACAAAGTATATGCCAGATCCATCTCATGTTTTGAGTCCAGAGGTAGTTCAGCTGGAAGAGAACCTATCATATGAGGAACAACCGGTCCAGATTCTTGACCACATGGAGCAAGTGTTACGGAATGAGGTGATTAAGCAGGTAAAGGTTTTGTGAAAAAACCACATGATTGAAGAGGCAACATGGGAATCAGAAAATGCAATGAGGGATAAGTTCCCCCATTTATTCGATAAGTAAATAAATTGCGGGGACACAATTTTCTAAAGGGGGGAAGGATGTAACATCCCAAGTAAGTAATGAATAATATATATTTCTATCTATGACTATTAATGATTAAGATAGTGTTATAGAGGCTTAAAATGAAAATAAATACAATCTTATGCATGGAATACACTAATATTCTTAAAATATTGTTTTACTGCCTTTTGATGGCAAACCATTTTTGAATCTATATTTTGACAATTTTATAAACTATTTTTGTCAAAATAAACTTATCCTTTATGATTGGGACATCAAAATTTACCTTGTGTGAATTTTTGGTATTTTTCTGACAATGTTCATTTTTTTAATGAATAGTGAAAAATACTGCATTTTACATCAAAACTACTTTTTAATCTAATTTATTTATATGATTAGATTATGTTTTGAATTGGTTTTGATGTGAAATTAGAATATATTTTTACCATTTTATCCAATGGTGGTCATTGGAATCAATTTCACTTTGAAATTAGACTTAAACTGGTGTCAATCTTTTGATACTTATTGTTTTGTAAAAACACGCTATTTGCTCTGCTAGCGGGAATTAATTATTAAATTAATTAATTCGACTTATATGATTTGAATTTTGTAAAATAGACTTCATTTTTGAATTCGGAATATCAAATATATCTTAGGGTGAATTTTTGGTAATTTTCTGAAAAACTTCAATTTTGATGAATAGTGAAACCACTAAGTGGTAATCAAGCAAACTGATTTTTCAGTTAAATGAAAGTTTACCACTATTGTGTATTGAATTTTGAAAATCCGACATACATGGTTGTCATTAAGAAGTAAAATGTTGTTCAATGAGATTAAAATAATTTTTTGGTGAATAGTAACTTATTAAGTTCTTAATCGCAATTAGTGGTAATTAGGGTAGTTTAAGGTATAAATAATGCTTTAATAATAGGAAATGACCTAAACACATGTCCCAACCTTATTGTTTGTGTCGTGGCCGACCAAGACCAGCCATGGGTCAACTTGGGGACCCCATGGAGACACTTTGGTTTGGAAATTACATAAATAACTTTTTATTAAATGTTAAAGTAAAAATGACACAAACAAGAGATGTTTTACAAAAACAATTTTTACATGGGGTTATAAAGATCATATTTTTTATTATAAATAATATTTGGAAAGCTAAAAAGATTACCTACATCATAGTAATTTTCTAATGATTTTTAGACATTAAATAAATTAAATTATATATGACATAATAATGATGCAGCGATGACATCATTATTTGACGATTTAAATAAAATGGAAAGATAATGTAAAATATATGAACTACACATGGCCAAAACCAATTGTATGAGTGTATTTAGAACCCTTATCACCTTATCCACGAATTATATCAATGTGGGACCTTTTGAAACCGAAACACATTTTCAAATATAGTAATGTTTCTTTACTTTCCAAAAGTGCCCCTCCTCTCCTCTTATAAAAGGCCCCCACCTCTACCTAATTTCACACAATCCACAAGCCTTTGGCTCGGCCAACCCCTGCCCATTTACTCTCTCCACATCCCTCTCCTCATCCTAGAGGATTCCCTTTGGGAATAATCCTTTCAAAGGAAGCCTTTAGGCTCAAATCAAAAGGAGTTACACTTTTTAAGGTAATTCATTCTCTAATGTTCATTTGTTTTATTTTGCTTCTCCAACCCCCTAAACACTTTTTATTTACATATTTTGTAACAACACCAGTATATTCAATATACAAGGATGTTGTTATAATATTTATTTGATCTACACTCTCACACAACTACATCAAATGGTTAAAGAACATACGGTTTCTGTGGATGGCGAAATTCTGCCTCCCGAAACGATGATTGTTCAAAACTCATTTAACACCTTCAAAGGTGGCCATTATGATGTCACTATTTTTATATATTATATATAATATGTTTATGTTTTCCTTAAGCTTCTGTTTTTTTCATTTAGGGGATACCTTTATGGTTTCCATTATGGGTAAACACGATATCTTCATTTTAGGAAGTGCGGACTACCGCCCCCTGAAAGTGATTTGATTCGTTAATACCATATGTGGGATGTGTAAAGGATAAAGATAATGATATTATATTTGTTATTATACTGGAATTATAATATACTCTTATATCATTATGATTCCATTCCAGAAAATACGAAGTAGAAATGGATGTAGCGTTCATGCGTACGTACGGCTTACCGTCTCTATGAACGGTGCATTTCATTTCTTACCTCTAAATGTGATTTAATATTATAAATACATGTATATGATGAATATATATGATATATATGTTACCCAAATCATTAATTTTATTCTGGATATAATGAACCTTTGACCAAATTAACAACATGTAAGTGTAAGAAGTCTATTTTTGACTTAAGAACCAAATACCGACAAAATGAACATTATTAACTTAACTGATTACATGATGTTCATAACATGGTATAAAAGGAATAATGAACTTGAAAAAGATTCATAATCAAGTAGAGATTAACTCAACTTTATTATTCAGGAGATTAAATAACGGTCGGGTCAAGTCGGATACGAGGTATGGGACTTCGTCTCAATCTCCTTTCGTTGAGGCATATTTTATTTTATACACAACTTTCTTTTATACGGTGTATAAACCCCTTTGACTTTTACATTTATTAAAAAGGAATCTTTTTTATAAGAAGCGTTTACTAAACGACAAAAGGGAAGGTTTTTGTCGTACGTATGCGGCGACAACGACTTCACTGCCGTCTTGACCGTTATTTGAGTTTCGGCTTCCTCTACAAGCCATACCTTCTTTTTAAAAGAAAAATAAATACCATGTTTTACTTTTCTATTATTTTAGTATTGAAAATGGTTTTCATAATGTTTTTATATCAATGTGTTGTATTGATATCTAGTGATTGAAATGTGGAAATTTTATGTTTCATTTATGCATGTTTTATGTGATATGATTATGTTATGGTTCTTGGGCATTATTATGAAGACGGGTGGTTCCGTGATAAACTAAGGGCGGGTGAGCCCGTTATAGCTCTCCAATGCATTGGGTAACACGAAGGAGTGAAACGTTAAGGTTTCTCCGAAGAGATTTTAGGGAATATACTGTGATGGGTATTCCAAACGTAACCAAGAGGGTTACTCCCTACGTAAGAATGTTATGAATGCCTCAAGTTACCTTTATGTCTTATGATTTCTATGATTTATTCATGATTTTATGAGGTATGTTAAAGTGCCTATGTTTTATGGGTAAAGTATGATTTCATTCTTATGTATATATGAACTCATGTTTCCTTTCCATGTTTTTATAACCCATACTGAGCTTTTTATGCTCATCCCAAGTTTTTTTGAAATGTTTTTCACAGGTCAAGGGAAAGGTACATGATATGATGATAGTGTCAAGGAAGTGTCAAGAAGTAATCCATGTTTTATTTTAAATGTGTTTCCATTGATGGGAATGAAGAATACTATCTTTATGTAACCACTTTGTTTATATGTGGAATGTAATGCAAGTTTTATGATCTAATTCTCTAAAACTCTAAACCCGAAAAGATCCTCAATATGTAATCTTGTAATAACTCAAGATTAAGTAAGGTTTAAGGCTGGGGCATTATATGGGGACTATGGGTAACTATGTGGAAGATATTTATAGGATCTCCTTCTGTTAAGATAACTATTAACTATAGAATCCCAAGAGATATTAATGCACTGGCTAGGTTATTGTTATTCGGTAAGAAAAAATGGATATGTTAGGGTATGGGTAATTACAAGTTCACCATATGATACTAGTCATTTTGAAAATGAGGTCTAGGATCATCTCACAATAGTAAGTGTATTCCTAGGTAAAAATACACCTAACTATTTACTAAATGAATGATGAAGTATAGTAATGCATTAAATAAGATAGAGATGAACATATTTCCCACATAAAGACACCAGTTCAAGAAAAAAAATGAGAAAATTACATATCATAGTAGTCGTATCCTTCACCACATTCATTGTAAGGTTTTTCATCCAAAGTAGTTGATTCCCACTCTGAAATTGTTTCATATTACTTCAAAAAATTGATGTACTTCTCCCTGAGCATCAATTGTTCCCAAGATAAATCCTCTTTACTGGATTGTGCATGACCTTTTTTCAGAGTCAGGGTAACTCCAATTTCCCTCTTATTGGATGATCTAGTGGTCACCGGACTTGGTAGGTAAGAATAATCCTTCCTTGGATTTATCATTGGTTTCATAGTCCTAGTTCCATCACATTAAGACATCCTTTTTCGTCTGCCTTGAACAATGTAATTGTGTGAAGGTCTGAAAGTGTTTTTGTTCTATTTTTCACAGTTAAAATAGCTTCCCCATTTTCCAATGGATTTAACGGAGGCAGAATTATTGAATATTTCATCTTTCCTTGTCAGAATAATCTCTAAGGAATCAATAATCCCTCACAGTTCATAGTGCATATTATGGACAATTGGGGAAAAATGATTATTCTCCACATTACCATGACCATCATGCGACTCCTTCTCAATTTCATTAATACTAGCTTCCACTTGACTATTGGGATCATTCTTCACATCATCATCCATTTGATATCCCTCAAACACAAGGGGAACCTACTCATGCTCCTAGAAATAAAACCGATTGAATGTCAGACTATTACCTTTATCCTCACCATTTTCACAAGACACAATTCAAAAAGGCTTCTCCTGACTAATACCCAACTACATTTGATAACAATCAGCATCATTATACATTTTAGACTACTTCCCAAGACCTAGATCACTTTCTATCCTATCAAACACTTGCTCTACTATTGGTTTAGAGGGAACCCACATCTCCTTCACATAGAAACCATGCACATGATAATTTGTTGATTCACCCTATCACATATCTTGCACCACCACTGCAACTGAAGGTTCTCCAACTACTACATCACCAGTTTGAGCCACTTTCACGCATAATCCATCATTGTTATCCTCCACCAACAACTGTACTAGCCCAGGATCTTAAAGGACATCATTGTTCCACCTTTCCATCACATATGGGCTTTGACTCACCTTTTGATTGCATCAAACCAACTTTGTGTAACCAATGTGAAACCAAGTCGTGCAGTACTGCATCTTGGAATGTAATGCAACCTCTTTTGTCCAACAAAACTCCCAGCCATCAGTGATCTAAACACAGTTCACAAGAGACTTTACAACATTGACCTCCACGCATATCCGCAGACAAATTGGATGGCACAATACATCAGTACGAAGATCCGAACACTAGTACCACCCCACCATATTACTGACTACACACAGTATAGAAGGGTTCTGAAAGGAATGATTTAAAGCAGGAAAGCTTACCCAGCCGCTATCATTGAAGCGTCTCTCCTCATGTGAAAATCAAAAATCCAGCAGAAATGATAAAAGGAGGATCCATTGTACTGTCAAGGTACCATGGACTAGGCAGTTACCAAATCCTCTTCTGTTCAAATCTCCAACAGAAAAGATAGAAGGAAGATCCATTGCATCACCGAGGTGCCCTGAACTAGGAAGCGATCAAATCCTTAATTATAATCTTTATTTTTTGGAACCATTTACCTGGGTCTTGTTCACTCATAATCTATTTATAAGATATTATTATTTCATTTTGATTTTATTCCATCATTATTTTATATTCTAGTTTTCACTCCCAATAGCTTCAATGATTCTTTTTAGTATTTTTTGGAAAAGGGAAAAACATTATTTTTTTCATTAGCATTGAAATCTACTTATGAAGATTTTAAAAGTATTTTCTTAAGTGGTAGTTCCATATTATATTTATAAAAGTATATTTCAAATATAGATTACATAGGTAAATATAACTCTTATTCTATCATGATACCTTCAATACAATTCTTTTCAGGTCATATAATTCTTTTGTTTTTCTAAAACATATTTTACCCCATTTTTATATAAAGCGTTGATTCATTTTTAAATGGTAATAGTATGATTATTCTTTTATATAAATTTTCTCATATGAAAACCTATTTTCTCAATTATATTAAATAAATTATGAAATATATAATAAAATTAATTTCATTGAATAATTTGTGAAATCCTATATAAATTTTTTATCACATTCTATATAAAATCATCCATGTGTATATTGGTCCATTATATTTTTAGTTCCCATGTTAGGATCTTATTTTTAATATTGTTCTCATAATCCATTGGTTGATATTTTTGGATTTAGAGGTGATCTCGAGTCACAAAGAAATGATATTATAATGGATTGAGATTGTATATCAAATGAGGATGTTCATGATTCAAATAATTTGACCTCTAGAATTTATATTTTTCTCCATCCCTTATATTTGTACATGTTATTTAATATTTCTAATGTTATAATGATTTATAGTGTGTATTTTATTTTTTATTTTCATATTCTCTTTTTGGTATATAATTAATATTTCAACGTTATAATTTGGGATTCATAGAAGTCAAATATATAGACACACCATTCCCCATTCTTATCCAAGATATCATATTATTTTATTATTTTTAAGGGTAAAATTATATGCACTATATTAAATTTTAATTCATAGTACATGTCACCAGCCCATAGAGATTTATGACATGTTTTAAGCCTTATGGTGGGCTAACATAAGGGATGTGCAAGGTTGAATAGTTATTATACATTTCACTATGAATAATATTAAAATAATTTATAACAATAAATTGGTTTTTAATCCAATGATGGAGAATGTTGTGATAAAAATTATAAAATGTATAATCCCAATTGGATCCCCACACTAGTTTATGTCCATGGCTAGTGGGACTTTCTAAAATAAGCTAATTTAATCAAAGGATTGAGATATTGGTACTAAAAATGCACACACACAAAACGAATGGTGAAAAATCATATTGTAAAATAATAAAACAAATTTCATAAATGTTGAGAATATGGACAAACTTTTTAAGGGTGTATAGATTGAAAAAAGTCATAATAAAGAAAAGATACGGATAGTTCCTCCCTTGTTTAAATTTATATTTGACATTTAATTAAAATATATAAATGTATAAATATACATTTTTCTGAAAATATAATACACACACTACTCATGCACATAATATTAATATTATTAATATGATTAAGGAGAAAATTTTCATTATATATAATCTACATAACACAAAATCTATAAATATAATCAATTTAAAGAAAAAAAATTATTCTAAATAAATAAACATAATACAATATGATTGAATATTTATTTTATAAAAAGATAAATTCATTTTAAATATATTTATATTCATATTTTCAAAATACATTATTAATAACATCAAATATATATTAAACATTTGTGACAAAATTATTATAAAATTTTCCAAAACCCCATAACAAATTCTTAAATGAAAAAATGAAATCCTTCACATCTATTTTCTAGGAAAATATTTAATTCATAACATTATAATAATATATTTAATTAATTGAATCTAATATAATAATGTGATAAATAATTATTAATTTAATATGATAAAAATATATACATCTTTTTTTATATCACCATTCAATTATTTTAATGATCATTAAAAAACATAAATATGTTTTGTGATTTTCTGTATGTGATGTGCTCCATGTTTTGATGAAATATTATTTAAATCCATTAAATTTACCTTGAAAATGCTTTAATATATTATTATAAAAATTAAAAAATGTTTATAATAATTACCACAGTTTGGCGGAAGGAAGTGGAGAAAAAAATTTAGGAATCTTTTGTCTACAAATAGTACAAGACTCTTTATGTAGTGACATCAACCAACCTGAGTCACATCCCATATATTCTACAACTAGTAGGTCCCCAACAACTAAAGAATGCAAGATAAAAATATTTTCAATGATAATGTGTAATGGTAATGTAATCTATATGATATCATCATCCAAAAGTTCGAGGAAAACTAACTAGCCTGTAGTAGTTGGTAGTGAAGACCATGTTTTAGAAATTGCACTGGAAGCCTTGTATAAGCTACTAGATAGTTATTAGAATCATTCAACAAGAATTTATAAAATTATTTTGGTGGTAAATATTATTTGAACATGGAAATATTTGACTTAAGGACTCATAATGAATTCTTATATATTATTGAAAATATTAGAACTTGTAATTAGGGTCATAGAAGGCCTTGTAAACTAACTCTATCATCCAATATCCAACACCAACACTCCAATATATTCAATTGATCACATGGGTTCTATCCTTATTAAATATCCTTTCTTATTTTTATATTTTTCTATAAAATTTAATCTAATAACTCACATTTATTACTATTGTTATTATCCACTAGATTTTATCATATTATATTTGACAGTAGAGTCCAAGTTACAATGTGAATTATTCCATCCAATCATCCTATTTTGTGTCTATTTTATTCTCACTATCAATATAGTTAAGTACATTGGTTTCTTTTACATTTGTTATAAAAGTGATTGTACAAGTATTCTTGATGTTTATACAGTATTTTGTGAAATTACTAGTGTATATTATATTTATACTTTCTAGTTATAACCTAATAAGAAATGGATAATTTTGATATCTACATTATGTTTAAATCAATGTGACTAATACATTAAATCATAAACTATTTGGGGTTGTAAAAGGACGATCTTTTAAGATAATTTTCCCAAAATCCCTAAAAAATATTGTATCTTATTTTCAATCATCAATTTCAATTTGTTTCCCCTCTCTTTAATTAATTTATTCAATTTATTAATTCATTAACGATGCCTAATGGATTTATACACAAATAAATCTCTGTCTAATTCTACCAATTTTATTTTAATATATGTTATATTTTATTTCATTATAAAAATTTTCTACTTATTAAAATTCATCAAAATGATTTAATGATATTAATATTTTATGAAGGTGTTTTTAAAATCAGATTTTTTCTATTATATTTTTTATTGTAAATTCACCCTCTTTTTCTATTATACCCTACCCTAGTTTTTTATAAATGGGGTCTTGAATTTATTTGATTTAATTCATTCAAAACTCATTATATTTAATAAATATTATACTGAATTTTCAAGAACCACTATTTTAATAAATGGTTTTTGAAAACACCACTGGTGCTCCGTAATAAAAATCTGTGGGCCATGTTGCATATTTAATTGAAATAATTATGGTTATTGGAATAAATCACATGTCCTCATTTATTATAGATATTTTGTATCATGTTTATATGATATTATTGCATAGTTCGACAACAAAAATTGAAAAACAAGATAAGTGGATACCATATTATATTTCTAATTTTGAATTAGATTATAATGGTATGAATTAATTATAATTTGTATTTAATCAAACTGAATTTAATAATTTTTCATCATGAAAAATTTTATCAAGAAATTTGGAATATTTTAGAAGTTACTCGCGAAAGAAATAAAAATTATAAAGATACCCATTTACTCATTTTTAGAAAAGTTATTGAATTTTTTTCTATGAAATTTTTTAAATATTTCATTGAAATGATTAATCAATATATTGAAATTTTTAACAGGGATTTATTGGAGATTATCTTAATTAAGATAATTTAATAAAGAGAGTCCTTCAGGGTTTTATATGTAATTATGTTACTAATATCAATGTAATAAAATTATATAAATATATGGAGAACATGGAGGATGGTGAAATCCTAGGATCTATAAGGAAATAAGAGATAACATTAAGAAAAAATCCAAAGAAGAAAATAACGATCATAAAGAAACCAATATACTATAACTTTCAATGGTATCAACAATCACCCTTCTGAAAAAGAATCATTAATTTCATAAATTATTAATAGTGAAAGAAGGTACATGGATAATTAAATGGATACCCAATTCTTAAAAATAATTTCTTGATATGGAATTCACTAACATCATTTAACGAAACGAAGGTTCACATCATACCATATTTTCTATTGACAAAAATAATTGAAAATATTATGTGAGGTAAGAAAGATGTAAATTCACCCAATTAAAGTTCATGAAAAGATTCAATTTCATCATATGAATCATGTTACAAAGAAAAAAATTCCTAATAAAAAATTTAAAGGTATGTGATAAAATATATTCCACAAATTCTCATTCTTACTCCTCTACTTCTTCAACCACTTCTTTATGTTGTGATGAACTCCTTTATTTTAGCCATCAAATAAATTATAATTTTGGTCAGAATATTTCAATATTAAGAGATATTATGTGATATTATCATCATATTTTCCGAGAAAATAATAAAATTTTATAAGAAATATTGGTTTTCTTTTAAATGTTATCGGATCAAAGAATTTTAAAACCATTAGAATTTTAAATTAATTATAATATAATTTAAAATATAATTTTTTTCAATGGAGAAGAAAATGTAAATATTATTTCAGTTTGTCAATAAAATATTTGAAATTAGTATCTTTTTTTTGGAAAATATATATTTTTTGCAATATTTATAAAAAAATTAATTTTGTAAATGAATTCGTAAAAATAAAATTATTTTTTTTATGAGATTAGTTAATCTTATTTCAGATTGATTTTTTAAAACCACTAGATATAGTTGATAAAAAATGATTTATCTATCTTCTAATATTTCAAATGGAAAAACATTCACAAAAAAACTATAGATTCCAAAATAATCATTTCTTATCTAAAGTGGATCCAATATATGATTATAAAAATATATATTTTTTAGTATTTTATCGAACATGAGTAAAATTTGGGAAGCTAAATTGTATATGGATAGAAGGTTCTCAAGGAATGTGTTTTGTGATATTTATTTATTGAATTATTTTAATGAATTTTATGGAGAAAATGTTAGTTTTGAGAGATGTATAAAAATGAGAAATTAGTTCGGATTCCATCATTTTTTTAAATACTATTCCTCTATATTTTCCTTACTCAAGATATTTTCCTTGTTTACAAACTCATACTACTAACATGTTTTTTTCCAAATATCATCTTAAGGATGGATGGTCTAAAAGATGGTTCCATAGATAATCTAAATCCTACCAGACCTCCTGTTTTTAAAGGGAATGATTATGAGTACTGGAGAGATAGGATGAAGAATTTAGTTATAAATACTAGAGTTGATAACTATCTAATGTTGACTGAAGATTATAATATTCTGGATAAGGAATTGAGAACCTTAAAAAATCAGGAGAAATCAGAATATCAAACATAATTCAGAGTCAGAAATACATTGTTATGCTCAACGACTAGGAAAATATATAGTCAAATATCATCATGTGATGCTGAAAGCAGTATTTGGAAGAAACTTTAAGTTACACATTTTGGTACATCTAAATTCATAGAGACCAGAAGAGGTATGTTGAGAGTAGAATACAATTGTTTTAGTTTTCTTTATGGAGAACCTATAAGCAAAGTACAACAATGGTTTATAACTATCGTGAATAGCTTGAAATATATAAGACAAAAAGGATTGGATAATGAGGCTATTATAGATAATATCATAGATATCAATCCAAATCAATAGGATTCCAAGCGGATAACTATTCCTGAAAACATAAAAGTCACCCAGATTTTTTTAGATGAGTTGTTTTGAACTCTTCTTCAGCATGAAACCAGAATGAAGAGAGATGTTGAAAATGTTAAGAAGAAGAATGGGAATGGAGGAGTTCCTTTTACAACCACTTCAAAACATATGAAATCCAAGACCATAGAAAGGAAAACTAGATCAAAAAACAAAGAAATTAATTATTCAGTCAGAATCTAGTGACCCAGAAAAATCTGAGAATGAATTAGAAAATTTTGCTCGGAGAATGAACTAGATTGTTCCTCAGAAAAATCATCTGAATAAGTATAAGAAGAAAGATTACAGAGATATAAAATATGGACAAGATACTTGTTATGAATTTAGAAGAACAGGTCATATCTGACCTCATTTTCTTTGTTGAAGAAGAAGGAAAATAAGGAAAAAATTGAGAAAGGATCAATAAAAAATTCTATCGATCAAAGCACAAGAAAAGCCTTAAAGCTAATGATACTTGGAGTTATAGCTGTGGAGACTCTTCAGATAGTGAATCTTCTAAATATTATTCGTCAGCACAAAATAATATGGGATTCATTGCTACTACTTCTTTTCCCAACACATGTTTTATGGACTAGGTAAGCTCTACTGAGGCTTTAACAAATTTATCTCTTGATAAGAATTACTATTCCGAAAATAGTAATTCTAATGAAGATACTTCATCCTCAGAAAATGAAGAAATACCGTCATATGAAGAATTTTCATGATTTTCCATATTAATTGAAGCGATAAATTGTAAAATTTATAAGATATTAGACAGGGAAAAAACTAGAGAATAAATTCTTACAAAATAGATTTCAGATCATTCTAGAATCTTAGAGATAAAGTAGAGCTTTTAGAGAAACTATCAAAAGACCTTGAGAAAAAAATATTCTTTTAAGGAATAACATTCTAAAGACCTTAAGAATGCTATTTTAGAGATAAAAGGTTTTGAGGAAAAGTCTAACTCTAAGGAAATGATTCATGAGGATATGAATTTAGTCATCAGACTGAAATCAGAAATATTTTCTCTTATGAAGCTTCTTGCAGACATTTCCTCTGGGAAGGAAAATTTTGACAAGATGTATTCTCAAATTAAACCTCAAGGAAACACTACTGGAGTAGGTTATACTCACCAAAAACCAGTTTTCAAAAACAACTATTTTGTTCCTTATAGAGCCCCTTTTTGTACTAAATGTCAAAGTGGTGGGAAATGGATAAAAATTTGCTCCTTGTATAATGTTCAATCTCTTGGGTTTCATACAGCTTATTTTTTGAAACAAATGTGGATACCCAAAATTTTAATGTCTAAAAATTCTGGATCCAAGAAATTTTGGATTCCGAAAACCTAAATTTTTCTTATTTTCAAGAAAATAGAGAAGGTACCAACAACAATATGTGGTACATGGATAATGGATGTTCCTGGAATATGACTGGTAACAAAATCTATTTTGAAAATATTATCAAGACGAATGGATGAAAAGTATATTTCGTAGATAATGCTCAGGGGGAAATTATTGGTATAGGTAACATATATCTTCTTGGAAAAACTTTGATTTCAAATGTTTTACTTGGTAAGGTTACTAAGCACAACCTCATTATCATAAGCCAATTATGTGATAAAGGCTTCCTTGTGAATTTTAGGAATGAAAAATTTTTAGTACACAATTCCAAGGAAGAGTTTATTATTTCTAACCATAGGAAAGAGAATGTTCACACACTAATCATAGAAGACCATAGGATCCAAGACATACATTGCCTTAGTGCAATGGAAGATCATTCTTGGTTGTGGCATAGAAGTTTAGGACACTGTAACCTTAGGAACCTATGAAAACATTCTATTAAAGGACTAGTTAAGGATCTACTAGAGCATAGATTTGATTTTTTAAAAGTTTGTGACCCTTGCCAATATGGAAAGAAACATAAATCAAGTTTTAAATTATTCGGTGAAGTCTCAACTACTGATGTATTATAGCTAGTGCATATGGATCTTTTTGGTCCAACACAAACTGGAAGCATTAGGGGCAAGTATTATGTATTTTTTATTATTGATTATTACACTAGATATACGTGGGTCTATTTTCTATCAAAGAAGTCTAAATATTTTTCTTATTTCAAAAGTTTTAGAGTCTACGTCAAAAATGAGATATGCCTTCCAATTAAAAAAACTCATAGTGATCATGGAGGATAATATCAAAATTCTAATTTTGAAAAAAAAAATCATAGAAAAGGTATTACTCATAACTTCTCAGCACCCATAACACCTCAAAAAATGGTGTTGTTGAAAGAAGAAATAGGATTCTTCAAGAGATAACCAGAACCATGTTGAATGAGTATTATGTAGCCAAACATTTTTGGGCTGAAGCTGTATGTACTGTTTGTTATACTATAAATCGTGTTTTGATTAGAGCTTTTTTGAATAAAACACTTTATGTGTTATGGAATGGTAGAAAACCTAGACTTTCATACTTTAAGGTTTTTTGTTTCAAGGTATTAATTCTGAATACTATAGATAATCTACATAAATTCACATCAAAATTTGATGAAGGAATTTTCTTAGGCTACTCCACAACTTCTAAGGCTTATAGAGATTTCAACAAAAAACCTTGTAATGTTGAGGAGACGGTGCATTGGAAATTTGATGAAACTGATACTTTTGTTTTTAAACAACCCCAACATACATCCTTGGATGTGTTTTCAAAAACTGATTATCAACCTTTGATAGAAGATCCTTTTGATAAGGAAAATGTTCAAGTTGATACTTCTGAAACCTTTACGCCATAATATTTCCTACCTTATGTTGATGAGAAAGTTTTACAAAACACAAATCAGTCATTTCAAAAGAATCATCCTACTAATATTATCATTGGTGATGTCAGTCAATCCGTAAGGACTAGAAGATCCTTAAGAAATGAAGAAGAGCATCTAGCATTCCTTTCCCAATTAGAACCAAAAAAGCACTGATGAGGATTTAGGTGATGATTATTGGATTAAAACCATGCAAGATGAACTAAATGAATTCAAAAGGAATAAAGTCTGGACCTTTGTTGAAAGTCCTAAGGAAACTTCTATTATTGGAGTAAAATGGGTCTTCATAAATAAGTGCGATGAAAATGGAATCATTGTAGGAAATAATGATATATTAGTTACTAAAGGCTATAATCAACAAGAAGAAATAGACTATGAAGAAACCTATGCTCCAGTAGCTAGAGTTGAATCTATTCATATTTTACATGCCTTTGCAGCATTCTTCAATTTCAAACTTTTTCAAATGGATGTGAAATGTGCTTTTCTTAATGGTTATGTTCAAGAGGAATTTTTTGTTTAAAAACCTCCTGGCTTTGAAGATACAAAATATCCTGATCATGTTTTTAGACTTACAAATACATTTTATGGCCTCAAACAATCCCCTTGAGCTTGGTATGAGAGTCATACAAGATTTTTGCTTCAAAATTACTATCTTAAGGGAAATGCAGTTCCAACCCTTTTTATAATGAAAGATAATAAAAATGTTTTGATTGTTAAAATTTATGTTGATGACATTATATTTGGTTCAACTTAGCAATATTTAACTTATTCCATTGTAGATCTAATGAAATCTGAGTTTGAAATGAGTATGATGGTTGAGTTAGAATTTTTCCTTGGGTTTAAAATCTCTCAAAACCAGAAGGAATCTATATATCCCAATATAAGTATATTAACGATCATCTTAAAAAGTATGGATATGACAACACTAAAAGCATAAGTACTCCCATTAGTACCTCAATCACACTTGATCTTGATGAAGCTGGGAAACCAGTAGATTAAACAACTTTTAGAGGTATGATAGGATGTCTACTTTACTTAACAGCTGGTCACCCAAAATTAATGTTTTCAGAATGCTTTTGTGTATGATTTCAATCCAATCCTAAGGAATTTAATTTAAAGGCAGGGAAAAGAATTTTTTTCTACTTAAATGGAACCATATATTTTGGACTATTTTATACTTCTGGAAATTATTTTGTTTTAAAGAGTTTTTTGGATGCTGACTTTAGTGGATGTTGAATGGATAGAAAAATTGCATCTGGAACTTTTCATTTCTTAGGTGATTAGTTAGTATCTTGGACATGTAAGAAGAAACACTCAGAATCACTTTCCACTAATAAAGCGGAATAAATAGCATCTGGAAGTTGTTATGATCAAGTGTTGTGGATGTAACACACACTCAAAGATTATGGCTTGAGTTTTACCAAAACAATTTTTTTTGTGATAATACAAGTTCCATTGCCCTTATTAAAAATGATCCACATCACTCTCGTGCAAAGAACATATATATTATGAATCGCTTTCTTAAGGATCAGACACAAAAAGGAGATATTATTCTTTAATTTATCGGAACGCATGATCGACTTGTTGATATTTTAAAAAAATCGTTACCATCTGATAGATTTGAATAAATTAAACATAAGTTAGGAATGATAACCGTATGGTAATCCTCCTAAATTTACTTCTTATTGAAACAATATCCTTAAATTAACAAACTATTTTCATAGGGGGAGTACATTTGTTATTGACGGTTTTTCAAATTTCTCATAATGAAAATTTATCGTAGTTAGTTTTTAAAATTTCTCTTAATGAAAATTTTCGTAGTTGGTTTTTCAAAATCAAATTTTAGTCAGTCTCTGATGTTTTAGTAATTAAAATCATTGGACATGAAGTTTTCGTAATGAAAATCATCAGACTTGAAGTTTTCATAATGAAAATCTTCGGACCTGAAGTTTTATTAATGAAATTTTTCATACATGATGTTTTCGTAATGAAAATATTTAGACTTGAAGTTTTCATAATGAAAATCTTCGGACCTGATGTTTTTTTAAAGAAAATCTTCAGACTTGAAGTTTTCATAATGAAATTATTTGTACCTGATGTTTTCATAATAAAAATCTTTGGACCTGAAGTTTTTGTAATGAAATTCTTCGGACATGAAATTTTCATAATGGATTTTTTGTATTTAAAAATTTTCGCAGTGATTTTGTTTCGTATTAAAGTTTTTTTAAACCAAAGTTCTTCAAGAAGAATATTCCACAATAAGTATTATCTTCTTAGCAATCTGAAAGGTATGATTCTTTCTTAAGTTTTTTGTAATTACATTTTCTTGCTTTCAGTTTATTTTGTTTTTAATATTTCTCAAATTATAGTTTTCATAAATCCGATTCAACCAAATTTTTTCATGCAGATTTCATTTCAACTATCAGATCAGAATTGAAGAATTTTCAGCCATTGGATTCAAATGGGATGTTCAGCTATCACTTCAATGCCTATATAAAGGAGACCCCCGAGGGTTGTCCCACATTGGTTATCAAACCTGTGTGTGTCTAAGCTCTGCCTCTCTACAAAATCCCATTCCGAATTATTCAGAAGTGCTCAAGTCTGAATATCTGCAGAAGTTCCCTCATAAGATATGTCTTCTATCAAGCCGATTCCAGAGTGGCAGATATACAGGGAGAGGTTGGTACACCCATACTTCTTCAATAATTATGACTCTATTATTACCAAGACCATCAATCTCAATGGATGGGAAAGTATAGATATTTTAAAAGCAGGATCTCAGGATCTCGTCTATCCAGATTTGCAGATAGAATTCTATGAATCTGTATACTTCTTTAAAGAAGATGGTAGGGAAAAGTTCTCCTTCAAAAGTAATGGAAAGACTTAAAAATATTTACACCAAGGCTCCCATCTTGGTGGGGCTATCCTATGAAGGGGAAGCCGAATTTTTCTCCGACAAAATACCAGAGGTTCATGGAATTTTTATTAAGGTGAAAGATTTGGAATGATTAGGGCTTAAATATGTGAAGACAACAAAGATTTCCCATCTATCTACCAACAATCGGATTCTACAATTATGGGTTCAAGGTCTCATTGTACTGAGAAAGGGTGATAAGGACACCCTAATGAAAAGTGACATGTATATCCGAGACATTTTAGAAAACCTAGGGAAGGTAAATCTCATGAAAAACATTCTCATTAAAATTTAGAATATCAAGAATGGTAATTTCAGAGCTCAAATTATAATGTATCCTACCTTGCATTCAAAATTGATAGTTCGGTGCCAAGAATCATTCACGATCCCCTGCAGTTCCAAGGCAAAGTGTTGAAAAGTTATGATGATCAGTGATGACACCCTTAAGAGGATGAGGGTTGGTTTCTCAAAGGTGTAAGGTGAGTTCTACGATATGCCTGAGGATGAGGCGCAACCATATCCAGAAAATGTTGAAAAAGCTGAACCATTAATGAAGGCCTTGAATGAAAAGGCAGCTGATGAACTAGAAAATAAAGCCATAGAAAAGAAGCTGAAGAATAAGATGTCTGAGGCACATATTGTCCAATATCATTTATATGCCACTAAATATTCATTTGAAAAAAATCCTTATACCAAAATCATTCCTTATAGAACAATTGCCTGAGACTCCGAGTAAGAGATTTATGACTCTGGAAAAACCACAAAAGAAGATTGTGGAAGAGAAGAAAGGTCCAGAAGAAGTACAACAAGCTGAGATTAGTGGTGGATCTGATGATGTGATTAAGAAAGTTGAAGAGTATCATGAAAATGAAAGTGTTTCAGTGAAATTCTCTCTCAATAATTCTCAAGTCGGGTCTTCAAAACATGCTACACCTGGAGATGATGAGATAGGTGAAGAGGAAGTCAACATGTTGTCAAAGGAAGAGAGTCATAATCATGACTTCATTCTTCCGGATGATGTTGATGTTGGTGTTGAAAAGGAGAAAGTTAATGAAAATAAGATTGTTCAATTGTCTAAGAGCGAGCATGACTACCCTGATGAAGAGGCGAATCCAAAAATGAGAATGGGTAAATAATTTGTTATTGATACACCAACCAACAATATTTTGAGAAAGAAGGAAGTCGGGGGATCCTCTAAGAGTAAGCTGATAGAGTTAGAGGAAGAACCATCTCCATGTAAAGTGTCTGATTCAGATTCATCCACCTTTTGACATGATTTTGTGGTTCAATCCCTAAATAAGTTGATGGACACCATTCTAATATTTCTAGAAATTGAGTCTAGATGCCAGATGCTTCAGCACAGTATGAATCAGAAATTAGATTCGGTATCTATAGTAATGGAAAATTGTGTGATGATTGTGGAAGAATATAAAAATATCATGATCAATTATGAATCCCACTGATGTTCATGCAAGAAAATGACCAAATGGTCTAAGAAAATTGTTGATGATATGGAAGAGCTTGATCAGTTCCAAGAATATGTTACAGAATCCTTTGGTACTAAAGATGCCAAAATTAAAAATCTTTTAGACAGCTTTCACGAAAAGCTAAATCTTGAACAAAATTCTCAAATTCAAGATGTCAAAAATCTGAATGGGAAGTTGAGTCATATTATTCAAAGCTTAAAAACAGAAAAGGATCTTCAGATTGAGATCCTAGAAAATCTAGTGAAGCAAGAAGAATTGTTGAAGGCTCTGGAAGAGGCCATGAAGGCTTAGGAAGATAAATTCAGGGCATTAGAAAAGAAAGAAGAGAAGGATCACAAATAGCATAAAATGATGAATACCATTGTGAAGATACTAATTCCCATGGAAAAAGAAACCAAATAAATCCCACTCTGATCTTTTGTTGTATTTTTTCACTATACTAATTCTTCCAAACATAATGAAATTGTGGATGCTTGTTTTTGTTTGGGTATATATATTAATATTTCAAGTACTATATTTTCTTTTCATTCCATAAAACTCTTTGAAAATCACAAAGGGGGGGAAGAAAAAATAATTCTAAAGAGGATAAGGAAAAAATATATATCCCTAAGTAAGGGGGAGTTTATTTAAGGGGAGGTCTCATTACAAAGATTTCCACATCCAAATAAAATTTCTCATTCCATAAATCTAGAATACAATCCTTAGAGTTCAATTTCCTAGGGGGGGGGTTAGTCATATTTATCATTGTCCATAAACAAAGGGAGATAAGATTTAATTTCAATGTCTAGAAATTTATTCTAAGTCCTTACATTCTTCTTCGTAAGGATGTTTGTGCTTTCCAAAAAGGGGGAGATTGTTGAGCCAATAAGGTTTTCCTTATGAATTTTTAATTCCTTCATGTAAGGGGGAGATTGTTGAGTCATTAAGGTTCACTTTTGAACTTGACCATTCCTCTTATTTTGAAAACCACAAACACCTTATCTTAAGTCTAATTTCATTTTACCATATATTTTACCACTATAAAGAAAACTTTCCTTCCCCAAGGAAATTTATCCTTACCATGTTTTCATTGCTCAAATCATAATTTTTCGAAGTGTAAAAATCGGATTGAAACAAAAACCTCGGAATCATATAATACTTAGATATGAGTCATTCTGTTTAAGACTCCAAATCATGGTTATGAACACTCATGATGTTCAACTCCGAATTCTGGATATGAATTCTCATGAAGTATAACTCTGAATTCTGGATACAAACTCTTCTGAGTTCTGACTCCTAATTCTCATTATGAATTCTGATTACGAACTTGTTCAAATTATGACTCCGAGTTCTCTAAATATAGACTCTGAACTCTCATGAGTTCAGACACCAAATTCTAATGAACACTGACTCTGAACTTTGTAAGTTTAGGTTCCGAATTCTTCTGAATTCAAACTCCAAATTTCCTTGAAATTTAGACTCCAGAATCATACAAAAATCAGGTTCCAAATTCCTACAAAATAGAATCTGAATATCCTTTTGTTGTAGACTCCAAATTCAGTTTTAGCATAGACATCGAACATTCATTTACATTCATTCCGAATATCAGATTTTAGTAACACATACACTCATTTTGTTATAAAATGATGTCATTTTTTCAGTTATCAACTAACAGTTGTTTGAGTGACACGTGTTCTAGTCCCTCAGAAATGCAAGGAAATATATGACCGTTGGAGGATGGATCTAACTATTAGAGTTATGCCTATAAATAAGGGCTCATTTGAAAAGAGTGACATACACCTTAACACTGATCTTTGACAAAGTGTTGTTGAAGTGATTTCTAGAGTGATAGACTCTTATAAGCTCTTAGGATTCGTGCAGAATGTGCTGAACTGCTTGTTCAAACTTTTCTTCTTGCAGACTTGATTAGTGTAGAGGTTCTATTTCCTTAAAATCAGAGAATTCAGGTTGTGAAGTCATAGGTTCCGATTTCCTTAAAATCGAGGGATTGTGTGGATAGCAAGACAGATACCGATCTTTGGATTGACAGATTACCTGGGTTTGGAGAAGATAGACTTTACTGAAAGAATAAATCAAGGGACCTCTTATCCAGGGTTGTTAGATACCCTTCTCTTTGGGTTAAAATATTTTATTCTTGTTACCTGTAGTTTTACAACTTTGTTTTTCATCTTCATTTGTATTGTTGAGGAAAGTATAAGTTTCTTAAACATCCTCATACTTGTACTCTAATTTAGTTAGATTCTATATTCTTTAAGGTAGAATCATATTTGTTATAAACTTATTTTAGGTTTCATTCTTGGAATCTCTTTTCTGGAATCAAGCACGTTATTAGAACTCACAGGTGTTGTGAATTTTGGTTATCTATAAATGTTCCAATGGAATTTTTTAAAGAATACAATTAACCCTGCTCTTTTATTTGTATTTAATTTTACATATTCGATCCTACATTTGGTATTATGGTGTATATCATACTCAGACATACCATCTCAATAGAAGGAATGGGAACTACATTAATGTACATAATCCAATCAGTACGAATGGTCATTTGATTGAGGGGTTTATGCCATTATTTTAAAGGGAACTTCTCTCAGAAACATTTTTATCATACAGGGAGATAATATCTTGTTCTAACAAGGAGGAGAAAGGTTTTTCTATATATTATTTTTTTGGAAGGAAGAATGAGATGAATGTATAACTAGGGGAAATATAGATAAAGTTTAAAAGGAAAAAAGTAGTATTTTCCCAAATCTAATAATTGTGGAATAACAAACAATATATGGGGATGATAAAAGTATCATTGCCATAAATATGTATCAGTCAGTCCCTTTTGTGACACATAATCTTACATTAGTTTTTGACCTTATCATCAAACCTATGATTGAATTTTACACAACTCTCAGTATAAATTGGATTTCAATTTATAATAAAAATATATATTTAAAGAAAAAGGAAGTAATGATTTTTGATAATGATATAGAATTCATTATATTTTGATAAAAAACATCATCATTTTGATATT
This sequence comes from Viscum album, assembly GCA_963277665.1. Lineage (NCBI taxonomy): Eukaryota > Viridiplantae > Streptophyta > Magnoliopsida > Santalales > Viscaceae > Viscum > Viscum album. Next base: position 500,731,949 of record OY728132.1, read on the forward strand.
ATCTAGTTCCACCTTCAGTGGAACTTCTATATTACATTATGGGGTGGAAGAGAAAACATCGTCTATGGATCATAAAATTGAAGATGTATCTATTGTGAAAGAATAAATTAATGTATATCCAGAGAATTTACAAAGACATCCTCCAAAGTGGGAAGTTGAGTTCTCTATTGATTTAATTCAAATTATGAGAAATATATCAATGGAAACCTTTAGAATGACCACTGTGGAATTAGTAGAGATAAAAAAACAACAAGAGGAATTGGGTGAAAAGGTATTTATTCTACCTACAGTTTCTCTAGGGGATCTCATGTTCTCCCTATCAAAAAGAATGATAGATCTATGGGGTTGTTTATTAAATATAGATAAATAAATGATATTATAATAAATAACATGTATCATGTTCCTCGTGTTGATGATCTATTTGATCAACTAAATAAATTTAAATATTTTGGGATAACTGACCTTCGGTATGGTTATCATTAGTTGCATGTGAGAATGCAAGATATTCTATTGACATCATTTGAAACTAGGAATTGGGATTACAGGTTTAAGGTAATGACATTTGGAATGACTAATTCACCCTCCATTTTCTTTGACCTTATGAATAGTGTTTTCAAAGAATATATTTATAATTTTTGTTGGTATTTATTGTTGACGTATTTATATATTCCAATAATATATGAGGACTATGAGAAACACTTAAATGTTGTTCTTGAGACTCTTAGAAGAAAAGAGTTATATGGGATGTTAATTAAATGGGAATTCATGCTTTTGACAGTCTTCTTTCTGGGCCATTTTTTCTCTATAGAAGGAATATCAGTTGATCTTGCGATGAAAAAGGAAATCCATCAATGGACTACTCCAACAAACTTAATCGAGGTACGGAGTTTTATTGGAATATAAGGTTAAAATCTTCATTTTGTGTAGAATTTTTTCTTAATTGGATAACCCACTAACAAAGATAACATGTAAAGGGGTTAGGTTCATATGGAAAAATAAATGTACATAATATTTTGATGAATTGAAAATAAGATTGTTAAAATATATAATTCTGACTCATCCATTTGGAAAATGAAGGGTTTGTGATATACACAGATGCCTTGAAGAATGGATTGGCTTGTGTACTTATGAAAATTTTCAAAGTTATTTCATATGAATCAGTTTAGTTGAAGACTCATGAAAATAATTATCCATATCATGATCTTGAGCTATAAGTAATAATATTTTCTCTAAAAATAGGGAGGAGAAACCTATATTGGGAAGGATGTGAGATATAAACGTATCCCAAGAGATTGAAATACATTTTTTTCATAGAAAGAACTCATATTGAGGAAAAGGAGATGGATCGAGTTACTCATAAATTATTTTTATTCAATAAACTACCACCTATAAATGTAAAATAATGTGGATGATTTATTTAGTTGGAAAAATCATGGACTTATGACCCAAATGAGGATTAAAAGATATCCCATATTCATGGATCTAGTAAAGATAGATATGATAATTGTAAAGGAAGAGGAAAAAAAACTTTTTCTAATTATTGTTCAACCTCTATTACTATAGAAGGAAAAAAATATCTAAATTTGATGATGAAAATATAAAAAAACATTAATGTTGTTAAGGATGGAAGATTGATAGACTTTGTTCTTGAGGATGGAGTTATAAAACTTTGGAAGGTGGTTATGCATTCCAACTGTACCTGAGATAAAAAGCCAAAAATTGGATGATGGTCATTACTGAAATTTCTCTGTACACAATAGAAGAACCATGAAGTACAGAAATCTAAAGTAATATTTTTTTGGTATAAAATGAAGCGATAAATTACTGACTATGTGTCAAGGTGTATAGTTTTCTAACATGTGATGGCAGGGAAAAATCATCCTAGACGGGTCATCCAAACTTTACCTATTCTAATATAAAAGTGGGATGATATTATGATGGTCATTGCAATAGGACTACCAAGGACACATTTAAGGAATGATTCTATATTTTTAATTGTCGACCTTCTTACAAAATCGAAGCATTTACATGTAATAAGAGGGGATTTAAAAATTTAGAACATTGAATAACACTATAATAATTAATATTTATGACATCATGGTGCTCCCGTATCAATTGGGTTTGATAAAGATCACCGATATAAATCAAAATTATGGAAAATTTTCTCACAAGGCTTTGGATACAATACTTTATATGTGTACTACTTTTCACTCCCAAACCGAGAGACAGTTTGAAATAATTATTCAATCATTGGAATACATGTTGAGATATTTCTCACTCAACATTCAATGTTTGTGGGATTAGTAGTTACCTTTAGTGGGATTTTACTACAATAATAGATTCCATTATTGTATTCAAATGGCACAATATGAAGCATTATATTGGAAGACATGTCAAACTACAACTAGTTTGAAAGAATTTGGTGAATGGAAACTTATATTCCTAGAACTTATTGAAGATAGAAAAGTATACGTAGTGGAAATTATGTCCCATATAAAATTATCCAAATTTTGGTAAAAGAGTTATGCTAAAAACCATGGAAAGGATTTGGAATTTCAAGTGGGAGATCATGTCTTTTTGAAAGTATATATATTAAATGGTGTCATATTGTTTGGATAGAAAGGGATACTGATCCCCATGAATATCAGACCATTTGAAATTATATAATGAAATAGAATAATAGATTATGGTTTAGTGATTCCCCCAAGCCTATCCATTATTCATGATTTGTTATATGTGTCACTGTTAATGATATACATACCGGACCCAATTCATGTAATCACCTATGATGAAATATAACTTGACCCCTATTTTCCATACTGTGACGATCCAATCGATATTGTCTATATAATGAATCATGTATTGGGTACACATACAACTTGTTTAGTAATGGTTATTTTAACGAACCACAAAATGGATGATGTAACATGGGAACCTAATGATATCACAAAGAGAAGCCACCAACATTTTTTTAGAGAGATATATTTATGAAAAATTTAGTGGACAAAATTTTTGAAGGATGGAAGTATATAACACCCTTAGATTTTATGATATTATTCTACTTAAATAATTTAAATTCATTAGATTGCATATTATACCTGAAACACTGAGTAATTTTGAAATAGAACATGTTTATAGGAAATAATTATAACATATCCTTTAAAATTAATTTTTCCACTTTTGTGCTTTGAATTTCAAATAACATACCCATAATATTGTGTTTTGTATGATATATAGAGCTAGATAGGATCATCATAATTTTTGGTGAATAATAACATTCCCTTATGAATAGTAATGTAACCATTATGAATAGTAATATTCCCTTATGAATATTATTGTACCCTAATGAATAATAATGTACCCTTATGAATAGAAAACTCACCCATGATAATATAAATTATATTTTGGAAACATTTAAATCAATGTTAATTTTTTAAAAATTAATACCTAAAAGTTTGAATTTTTGTGAGAAAAAAATATTTTATTACAATTTTATAATTCATAATATTATTTAATAGAATATTAATTTTCATAAAATATTTTTCTAAACCAGAAAAATCCTATCATTTTATGGTACTCTAATAAGTCCATAGAAAATTCCTGGTATAATAAAATCATTTTTAATTTTAATAACTTATTATTTTACCAAATGGTTATTTTAAATAAAAATTAAATTTCTCATGTCTAAAAAATTATTTTCATAAAATGGAGTTCATTATTGGATTCTAAAAATCAAAAAAAACGTAGGGTGAATTTTTGGGATTTTTATGGAATACATGCATTTTTTTGAATAGTGAAATTTGATAATTTATGAAATATGCTAAATAAATGAATTTTTGCATCATTATTGAGTCATGACGGATGTAAATAGATATTATTTTGAACTAAAAAGAACAATAATTTTTGTTTTCACAAAATTCAAAATTATTTCTTTTCATTAAAAAATAATAAAATAATAAAATAATTGATAAAATATTGAGAAATCACTTCTATCTTACACTATAGAAACCACTCCACACTCTCTCTTCTCATCACTCCTATAAGACAAAGAATATAAAAATTCATCAAAAATACTCTTCTCTAGTCCCTCCAGACTTCCATGATACCTTTCAATTTCAATCAAACCAAAACCATTTCCCATAAGGAGGTTCTTGGAGAGGTTATTTTAAGAGGTAAATCTTTTTTCTTTTTCATTTTATTTCATATCAATTTATCTTCATTTATTAAAATATTTGAACCTCCTATGTTCAATTGATCGTGGTAACACTAGTATCATCTATATACAATATTTATATCATTTTAATGTAATAACAATTATCAATATCTTTACTCTCCCTCTTTTATAAATGAAATAATTGTCCAGAAGGTTCCAATTTACATCATTTCTAGATGATGGAGTTTTATTGTTCAAATTTTTCATTAAATATGTTCATCAAAAAATTATAATGGTTGAGAAAAATTGTAAAATTTTTAATATAACACTTTTTATTTATTTGATGTTACATGATTACATAATACTAAACAATAAAATAGAATGAGTTCATTATGATCAATAACCACCATAGTAATCTACACAATTGTCACTAAATGACTTGTCTGTCGATTCATCATCATACCACATAACATAATGATATATTTTATAATTTATTCTTATGAAATTTCATTAATAATATAGAGATTCAATTATAGTGAATTATATTCTTTCCATATAAACTTCTATACTCATACACAATTTCTTCAATCCTGAAAACCAAGGAAACAAATGCTCTCATGTAATAAATTTTATCTTATAACTATTATAAAAGGTCATAAATTAGTATAATAACATTATAAGAAATCAAATACATGTAGAGAAGGTTATGAATTTATTAATTAGTTAATTTAATACCATTATTCAGGACATTAAGATTATGTGAAGAACATATCTCTGTATATGGTAAGGGGTTTCTCATCTCACTCCTATTTATGTGATACTTCTATTATTCACCACTTATTTCATGTATGTGGTGTATGTATACTTAAATTTGACATATAATATCATGATTACTTTTATATTCATGGTATTCATTGATTCATTTGATTATTATTAATTTAGGGTCATGTGATTTGATTGATCACAATGTGGTAATGGACTTCATCTTAATTTCCATTTTTTGACATAATTGGTATTGTGAACCAAGTCATTTTAATGTGGTGTATCTACTGCCCATTTGAGATCTTTATTCTGAATTCTTGTATAATGAATATGATTATTTTATTATTCATATACCTTTTTAAATAAGTTTTTTATATTTAATATTGTTTTCACTGTGGAAATATTTATATATCTTTATCCTCGGCTCAATATGAAAATTGATAAGGCCTATTGCTATAAAATTAAATCTTTTTTTAAAAAATATTTATACATTTAGTGATGGGCATGACCTGCTATATCACCCTAAATAATCAACAGGTCTTGTGAGACAAAATAGTGGTGACATACCCTCATCGGTTTTTTTCCAAAACATATTCATATTGGTTTCTACCCGTAGAATAAAACCATCTCAATGGAATGATTGTTCATGTGCAAGATACATGCAGTCAAAATAATACACATTATATTTATTCATAATTTAATTAATACATTCCCAGAGGTTCTCACTAGGAAAAAGTCAATGGATGTATTTGCATTATTAGTTCATTGATGGAATGTCTTTTTCACTTGTTCACCATGGCATATTGATTATGTATAAATTATTATGATTCAATTTTTATTTTTTTATGCATTTACTATATTTTTCCCTTACATAGGATTTGATCTAACCCATTAAAATTGAATTCCTTCACCATTTTATGAAGAAGAGAGCACTTATTTAGTCTTAAAGGGTGTAGTTTGTTAGATTTTGTTATGTTATCATTGTTTTATACTTCCCCCAATATAAAATTGCTTCCATGTATGTATAATGTTTCATTACAACTACTAAACTAATCGATCCATCAAAATTTCATTCCTTCTAATTAATCCAATGTAATGAAATATTGAATCATCTGCTAGTTTATTGGGATGGGGAGTTACAATAACTTCTTGAGACATAAAATTTTATTTCTAATTTTAAATATTTTTATATATTTTATATCAATAAATGCACACAATAATGATTTAACTGGAATTCCATTCAATAATGATATTCATTGATAGTTTTTGTTATAAATATGACAAAATTATATCAAATAATAATGTATTTTATGTAATATAATAAGATATAATCTAGCAGTTAAATAAGGGGTTATGAGTAGTATAATCAAACATATGATAATTTGTGGTTTATAAACATATAAAATAAATTAAATTGTTACCAATCAATTAGAAAGGAAAATATAATCTAATTGAACACAAAAGTTCTTTTATGTGGTCGAATGTATTTGTTTTTAAATAAATTAAATGTGTATGATATTTATTTATGTTATATATTAAATAAAATATTTCATATATTCATAAAATTTATTTTATAGGAATAATATCATAACAAATCTAATTTTATGCATAAAAACATATATTTTTATAAAGGCCCTTTTTCCTCCTTTTAATGGTGAACCAATTTTAAATACAATTTTTCACACTATAATAAATTTTAAATGAAAAAATAATAATAAATTATAAATAGGAAAATATAAATTATATAAGGTTAATGTTTTTTTATTTTTTGAGAAGTTTTATATTTTTGTGATTTGTTAAAAATTACTAAATTTTAATTTCAAACTAATTTTATATTTATTTTATTTATAATGTTAGATAAAAATGTAAAATTATTTTAATGTAAATTTTGATAAATTATACATATTTTAAAACATTTATGTTCATTTGAATCAATATTTAATTGAAATTTGTTATAAACATATCTCAATATTTTGTCCATTTTCAAATTTAAAACTAGCTTTTACATCCTATCTACGAGATTAATCATAAATTAATTTATTCTAATTCAATGTTAGTAATTAATAAAAATGGATACCATATTTGGAATTAGAAAATATCAAATTTTCTAATAATGCAAATTTAATTTTTGACCAAAAATTAGGAAATTAAACTGTAATTAATTATAGTGATTAGGAGGAAAATTTAGCTTACCGAGGTACTAAGGCATAAACATAAGGGCCAAAATGACCTAAAGACATAAAATAAATCCATTAGATGGTAATATATCAACCATATACAAACTTTTTTATAATTCTATTCATTATTAGAGAAATGTTTCCTGGGGAAAATGTCAGTGGAATTCCCTCTTTCTAAAATTTATAAGAATTCCACTCCTCATCCACTATAAAAATGCCCTCACCCCTCACACATATTCACATCTCTAAATCCTTTTTTACATCCAAAACCTTTCCAAATAAGAATGAAATATTCTTAAACTATTATTGGATTCCTAAAATTGTTCATAAATTCATCTGAGGATATTTTTTGTATAATCCAAAATGAGTTACCAAATAACGATGTAATATTATACAATTTGAATTTATGTTATATTTGTTTATCCACACCTATATTTAATACTCTAAAATTTTTATTTTATATAATAATTATCCTCAATGTAATGAGATTTTTATGTTATTTATTTTTCCTAAACCTACAGACACATCCAGAAAATGGGTAACAAACATACCATTCCAGTTTGGAGAACAACTGCCTTATGAAATGATGACATTAATTTTTCCATTACCTCCACTCATGGACATTCCTTACGATGTACATGATTATTTTATATTATATTAATATTTTATTCACAATTGTTTTAATTTTATATAACACTAGCCTTCATGCATTCCATTTTGTGTAAATATGATGACATTGTTTCTGAGCGTGTTCATGACATCCTCTTCAAAGAGAACTGACACATTCACACTATACATGGAATATATTATGTTATATTGTGATAAACATATGTTACATATATGAAATATAAATAATACTAATATTATAATGTTTATATATATATAATTTATTTTTCATTCTTTTAACATGAAAAAGAAAGGGATGTATCATTAATGTGTACGTACAACCTACCAAATCCTTCAATGGTGCATTTAATTTTCAATCAAACTATTTTTATAAGTATATAAATATTAATTTATTCAATATATATGATTTTTATATCATGGTTTACATTCTATAGATGATGAATCCATGATCCAATTTATAGGAATCATAGGTTAAAATAAAAAACATACTTGAAAAAAAAGCCAATTAAAACCCTAAATAGTAAAAATAATCGAATTTTGTCAAAAATGGGTAATAAAATATTATAATAATATCACATATAAAATTATGAAAATAATTTTTATTCTAGTATTTGTAATAAAAATGCTTAAAACCATAACACTATGATTAAATGATAAATTCCTAAAAGGAAACACAAGGTAATGTATTCTTGTATCGATTTTCTTTCTGTGAGGCATAAACTATTTTTACCACTTCTTTATTCTGGGTGGTGATTATACTGACCCTATTTAATTTTATATCATGTAATAATTTTTTATCATGGTTTTTATATTTTCATTTGAAATTATTTCTTTCATGGGGATTATAATTCAATGTCTTCCAAATAGTAAGGGATTCTGCCATAATTTCATTTCATTGAGGCATATTGAAATGTTATGGACCTATATTAATTTATATTGTGTGTACACATCCCCTTTCAGATTTAATATCATTAATAATCCTTTATTAATTTTATTTTTAGTTACAATTAAAAATATATCAACTATAGTATCTTTAACATAAAGTAACCAAGTAGTAATGAAATTTAATAACTCAATTACCTTTCATTATATTATATTAGATTCTCGTTGTAATTAGTATTTTATTATTTTTGTATAATAAATTTGACTATATATTTTTGTACATCAACTTATTATATTTTCATTTATATTTGATACAAATATTAAATTAATTGATCAATTCACACTTCAACATTATAATCATTTAAAGGGTTTATTTTCAAATCACATTCTATTCTAGATTTCATGTTCATAAAATTCACCTAAGGTAATATATATTATCATTCAAAAAAATATTTAATTTTATTCTCATCTAGCAATTCAGGACCCTTATCATGTAATAGTTCCATTTCCCCCTCATTGTTTTGTATAAATATTTTATAAAAATCTAGATTCATTTCCATCTTTAGATGGAGAAATTGTTTTCAACTAAAAATGTTATTTTCTAAAAAAAATTCAAAAATGTTTTTATCCTTTCTAAAATAATTTATTAAATATAGTTTTACTTGTTTTCATTAAATTTTTTTGAAGGAATCTTTTTTTCTTTTTTCTGAACATTCCAATTTTATATGTTTTTCCATGAAAAAGGAATGTTATTTTTACCTTATATATCATGTATGTATTTAGATGCTATAATTTATTCAATGATTCCATTGATATTTTAAAAGGGAATTTTAAAATAATTGAATATTTATTTTCAATTAAAATTATGTTTAAAATTATTTTTTAAATAAAATTGATATTTTTGTCAATTTTTTTAAAAGATATTTTTATAATTATTTAATTCATATACAACAAAAACTTTTTATTATTACTCCACATGTGATATGTTGTATTGATAGCAACATTATTCTATATCTAGATGGTTTGGTATTGGTTTGGAAAAGTATATTATTATAATTTATTTCATTGGATCATTTGTTATTAACATTAAAATATTAAATTTCATATAATCATATGACACAAAATTTCCCCTGATTATCTATTTCACTTTTCATGGATATGTTTTTTTCCAATTTTGTATATAATTTTTTTATACAGTGTTTACTACGAAAATTATCTGATTATATGGGAAAAAATTTATAAATCAATAATTTTTATTCAATACGGATATTTAATAATCTATTTATTTAATAATTAAATAGATTTATCAATATTGGTAATGCATTAGACATACAATGATGGTTGGTGCCTAGACATTATATATACCCTCGATGCATCGTTATATTTTAATTAGAAAAATTCAATGAAAAAATTATACATATTTATATCAATAGTTTTGTATTTTATAGAGGATATATATTGACCAAAGAAGATTCCATGTGCCTAAGACATGATGTCTGATAAATAGACAATGCCCTCATTTTGATTTAGTGTAAATTTTCCCTGATATTTTTCATTATGAAAAATTTTATGGATAAATTTCATTTTCATTTTATTAATAAAAGGATTCTGTTATCAGGTTTATACATTCCTATATTGATTATATCTTATCCAATTAGTTAAATGGGGGGGGGGGAGACAACTCCTTCGACGGATCACACCTTGCTTGGGCTAACAGAGGGGGTGATGAGGTTCTTTCCAATGCTTGTTTTTTCTGTCTGCTTCCTTTTTGTCTTTTTTGTTATTTGTTTTTCCTTCGGGCTTTTCTTTATGGGCATCTAGCCCTTGACATGTAATGGGTTGCCTCTTCTCCCAGTCCATTTAAGAGGTTGTTTATTTTTGGTTCAATAAAGAGGGCCTGACCTTCAACCCTAAAAAAAATGGAACGTGATTTTTGTCATTTAAATTTACATATTATTTATGACCTTACATATCAATTTATTTCTTACATGGATTTTTTGTACAGATATTTATTAAGGCTTAATTATTATACTCGCTGATTTATTATTCTTTCCATTCTATTTACCCTTAATGAGAATTTAAGCTCGCCCTAATTTTTTCCCTTCCATAGAAATTCAATAAGTTTACTACGAATGATATTATTGGATATTCTAATTTTTAATAATGTTATCCACGAATGAATAAAATTATGCAACAATTTGTTTTATGAATTTTTAATATTTTACTCATTTATGTATTTAGTTTAACAAGCCTTACAAACTCTTTTGTCCTTTTAGATTTAATTCCATGAAATCATGGTCATGTAATGGAATAAGACAAAATCTCTAGGATTACTATAGATATTATCCTAATGATGGTTTCAAAGGATTTTTGGTTGCATCGTTAGGAATTAGATTCAGAAATAATAGATTATAGAACATATCCCAAAGTTAGTATTTATAGGGAAGTAAAGAAGATCATCCTATAATGTTGGTAAGGTATAGATTATGTGGATATCACTAGCAATAAATCCTTTTCTAGATACTACTAGTGGATGTAGTTTTAGAAAAAATGTACTTAGGGATAACTACTCTAATATGGCACCTTTGAACTATTTGAAGAGTAACCTAGTACATGAAAATAGGCTTTATTGTGCACAAGGTTTGACATGCCTAGGGGATATGTATAGGATAATTCATATTTTCTTTACAAACCATTGTGAATTATTTGTACACATGATGAAAATAAATAACTGAAATAAAAACAATCATATTTGTGATTGAAAATAATGCTACATGATATATATATATATATGATTATAAACTTTTCTATCTAGGATTATCATTACTCACACAATTCTTCTTGGTTTTATTCAATGAACGGATCCAGAAGGATTCATGTTAACATTGAACATTATGGGAATTTTTGGGAAATGAGAAGAAACCTTAGGTGTTTATAAGAGGGAAAGATATTGTGTTCATGCCTAACCATTATTATTGAAATATGATTAACAACATATAACTTAACCAACTACTATTCTCACAAATGAAGATATTTATATTGTTATCTATGAGATCAAGTGGTGATGACCCTAGAAAAAAGAACAATATATTTCTATCATGTACGAAATATGGAAGAAGAAACCTTGTAAATCTTCTCAACATAATGGATAAATGACTTATCTTTGGTAAATAAGTGCATAAAGAAAATGATTTTCAATTAAAAATGAAGAATATGGTGCAGGGACATAAAAATAATTTTAAGGATCTATTTAAAGTTCATTGCCTCAAATGTGAGGAACCTGGGAATTATCCATGTTTATTTCCTTCTATATATGATAATCTATAGACCATAGAATGACCTATGTGTTATGAAATGGATGAATTATTTCTTTATTGGGGCTGTATTAAAACCATAATTAAAATGATATTTAGTAATTAAACATTTTTAATGAAAGTATATCATATTTATTTTGGATGTTATAATAAATATTCATTATAAAAACAGCATTTATAGTGGGGGACAACCCACTATGTCCAGAAAAGTTGTGGGACTTGAACCTATGACCAAAATACGATAAGGGTTTAATTCCAAACACTAACCTACAAAATATGCATTGTAATATTTCATTTTATAGTTAAAAACTTTGAAAAAAAATTATTATTGAATAACTAGTACTAATAATTTTTAGTTTTAGATATTAAAGTATTAACCACATTATAATTTTTCAATAGGTATAGGCAAATAGTTATACATGTCACACTTTTATGGGCCTTACAATCCATTAATTTTTTCTTTTAGTGCATTAAGAATCAAATTAAATTTTTTTATATCCATTTATCAATGAATGGGTTGAAATAGGATTTTATCAAATCGTATCCAACATATTAAATTTTTCATATAAAAATGAAACTTGAGAAGTAATTAAATTTTTTTTTCAACAAAAGATTGTTCAACATTAAGGAAATGATGTTAAATGACACATGTTTTCTAAAAATAATAATTTCTATTCAACTGAAGGTATTTTAAATCATCATAGATTTATGTATTTTAGGACATTAACATTCCATTTATCATTTAAATGTTTTTATTTACGACCTCAATAACTGTATATAAATATTTTTGTTTTTCCTCCAAGTCTATATTTTCACATTACACTAATGATATTCTATGTATAAACCTAGTAATATGTAATTACATTTGAACTTGATACATAAAAATTCATCATTTTCACAAAGATTTTTTAAAAAAATGGAATTATCAAATGGGAAACAATTTATTACCATTATTGACTATAAAATTCAAGGACATAATATATTTATTATGGGGAGAATATAACACCTCAAAAAATTGAAAATGATGAAATTTTTATTGGATAATGTGTATGATATGTGAAATAATACATAGAGAGAAAAATCACATATTGTGGATTTATGAAATATTTTATTTTGAAAAAAAAATTAATATATTATATAGCATTCAATTCTTGAAATACTGTGATAACTTTCATTGCTTGAAACTATGAGTTTCGTCAATACATTTCATTACAAAGAATAATTTTTTCTATATAAATAAGTATATTATTATTCAATATAATAATATATATCATTTCTATCAAAAATTATATATGATTCGTATTAAAAAAATTATGAAAATATGTTGTTTATGTAAAACTGAGGTGAAATCATTGCTCAATAAACAATTTGAAATAAAATCCTAAACCAATTGAATATAAAGGATAGTTTTTATGAAATTAAATGAATTTGGTGTTAATAATTTAAATCTTACATATATAATAATCCGTGGATTCGTACTACCATGTGTCCGAACAATATGAATCCATGTCAATTTTTTTAACATGCCAACCATTTGTAGCTCCATCTCACGCATCTATGCGGAAAATAATTTTTCTCTCCTCCTCTTGAAATTGATCCCACTAAGAATACTGGCACTCTTGACCTATCGATCCCTCGTCTGACCTCCACTCTCATCGTCGCATTCTTACTCGACTAGCCTTCTATCTCTGAGCATTTCCCCCTGATTTCTACCACAATTTCCATCCATTTGTGCTCTGACCACCACCTCAAATTTTTACATACAATGTCGACTATTATTGGATTTCCCGGTCGCAGTCGTCAAAACAATATTCACTCTTTAGGGTCCTCACATATTCCCAAAGTGGTCGTCATCTACATCCATTTATTTTTAACTAATTATGTCCTCACACATCGCCTTCTTCTTTGAACTGGTTCTAGCATAGTCCTCTATCCTGTTGAAACGCGCACTCAGACTTCCAAAGATCTTAATTGGTTCATGATTCCCTTTCAACTAGATACTGCAATGTCCAGCTGTTCTTTCAAAAACATCCTTCACTTCTTTATTGTTTGATTAAATACCATACATGATAATTGTAAGAACTGGAAGTCAATACCTTGGCCACCCCCCCATTCTGGTATGTATCTTATTATATTTCACTATGGAAATCCTAGTAAATGTTATTTCATTTTATGAATCTATACAATTTTCTACATTCATATTTCAAAATCCATCTAGATTCATGGTTTCTTTCTTCAATCAGTTTCAATTTGGATTTCCTAACTTCATCTCAAGCCATTACAGTAAGTCAATAATTTCAATAATATTTTAAAATTCAATCACCTCTCATATTACATGCTCCAAGAAGTTGAACCTGGAATGAATATTGTATAATTATCATTAAAAAAGGTCTTCACATAAAACATGGGCATAAAATCTTCTCACAATTATGTATTGAATCCACTATTACACCTTTTATTTCTTGAATATTTATTTCAACTATCACTTGAATTCTAGGATAATACAAAGTACTCATATCTTTTGGTGTTTTTTGTGTGTAGTAACCATATACTAAAACTGAATGATCTTACTGTTATGCAGAGAGTTCTTAGGTAATATTAAACAAGATCCGTTGATATTGGATCACAATGATTGGTTTATTCTTGGGTTAGATGGAAGGATCATGAGGCACTAGATAAGGCATCTAGTTCATTCTCATTTCTCCTTACATTAAACTATAAATAGCATCAGGTTCTATGTAAGTGTATGTTACCGTAATCACTACTTCTAAGATTCATGTACTACAATAATAGCGATTGCAAAATGACATGGATCTTATTGATAGTGAAAACAATTATAGAAAGGAATAGACAGTGAAAAAATATATTGACAGTAAATAAAATAAATCTAAGGAATCCTTAGTGAATTTTCCTAGAATGTGCATTCATGAATGCACTAAATCATTTTTATTTTTCTTATTCTTACCCCGAGAAGTAGCTGAAAAAGTGCATACAGGTATGTATCTTATCATCTTGTATTATGGAAATCTTAGTGACTATTGTTTCCTTTTATGAATCAGTACAATTTTCTATATTCATATATCAAAATCCATCTAGATTCAAGGTTCTTTACTTGAATCACATTAAATTGGGGTTTCCTGACTTCATCTAAAGCGAGTACAATTGAATCAATAATTTCAAGAATATTCTAAAGTTCTATCAGCTCGCATCTGACAAGCTCATAGAAGGTGAACCTGGCATGGATATTTTATTCTTATCTTTGATAAATTTCTTCACAGGAAACATGGGCCTAAAATTTTCTCAACTTTAATGTATTAAATTCCGTGTTACATTGTTTAGTTATTGATGTTTCTTTCACCAAACAGTTCAAATCTATGATTATACAATGTACATGGATCCTATGATGTTTTCTGTGTATAGTATCCATATAAAAATTACTGGAACATCTTATTGTTATGCAGATAGTTTCCAGGTAATATTGAACAGGATCTGTTGATATTGGATCACAATGTTCGGTTAATTCATGGGTAAGATGGAAGGATCACGAGGCACTTCATAAGGTATCCAATTCATTCTAAGTTCTCCTTACATTAAACTATAAATACCCTTAGGTTCAATGTATGTGTATGTTACCATAATCATTGCATCTACATTTCAGGTACTACAATAATGGACAGTGCAAAATGATATAGATCTTATTGACTGTTCAAATAGGTATAGAAATATATAGATAGTGAGAACTTGTATAGAAAATGAAAACATTAAATCTTAGGAATCCTTAGTGAATTTTCCAAGAATTCATATTCTTGAATGCACTAATTATTTTTTATTTTCCTTATTATTACCCCTGGAACCTGCTGAAAAAGTGCATACAAGTATGTATCCTATCATCTTTTTCTATAGTAATCTTAGTGAACGTTCTTTAATTTTATGAATCTGTACAATTTTCAACATTCATATTTCAAAATTTATCTGAATTCAAGGTTCCTATCTTGAATTAGTTTCAATTGGGGTTTCCTGACTTCATCTCAAATGAGTAAAGTTGAATCAATAATTTTAGGAACATTGTAAAATTCTATCACTTCTCATCTGACATGCTCCCAGAAGTTGATCCTTGCATGGATATTGTCTACTTATCTTTAAAAAAGGACTTCATATGAAACAAGGGCATAAATTATGCTCACCTTTTAGGTTTTAAATCCACTGTTACACCTTTGAGTTCTTAGAGCACTCCACTAGTCTATAATTCCTAACTTAATTATTTATTTTCTCAGCTCATGTCAATACATTAAGAATTTCTGGAAATGTGTTTGATTATAACATTCAGTTTTGACCTAAGGAGTTTTGGTTCTCTATCTCCATAATTTATGGGATTGTAGTTTGGATTTAAATACTGCTCAAGTCTATATCCATATAGATTATACCAAATATTTTTTATAGTATAAGGTACTGAATCCTGCATAAACATTTCTTACAGTTCAAGCTCATAAGATAAGAAATTTTCGATGTGTTTTTAAAGATATAATAGTTCCAAAATTTCCCGAATCACCTTACATTATTAATTTTATTTTTTATTCTTACTTATATGACCAAAATCAGTATGTATGTGCCTCTTCTATTTTTCAATGCAATGATGGATAAGATGAACTGTATTCATTTCAATTAAGAATGCTTTGGGGGATATAGAAGGATTTGATACCATACTCTCTCGCAAGATTGATGACTTCTATGCAGAAAGTAGTATTTGGTTTAACGTTACGTTAGAATATAAATACAGTTGTTAGTACAAAGGGTTTTATATTTGAGTTGACGAAAAAGTAATGTGAGTTCAGGTATTTTACATGGTCATCGCTGGATAATAAACCAATGATAACTAAGGGTTTTAATTTTAAAATTGACACTCTTATGAGCTCTATGTCACATTTAAAACCAATAGTTTCACTATTAATAATGGATTTAATGTATTAATGAATAATGATAATAGTTTTTAGTTGAAGGGTTTATACGTGCATATTTAAAAATAGTAAAAGATCATCCCGTTATAATTTGAATAACGTTTTGTAGCTTTGTAAATTCAATGTTCAATAGAAGCATGTTACACTGGAGCTTGAAAGAACGAGCCAAATTTTTGGATTTGAAGATGTTGACATTGAAAAAAGTCAGTATGTATAGTTCAAAGATATCTATGATTTAGTATGCTTATTCCATACAAATAGTGCCTGAATGGGTTGTGTTCGATTTTTTCTAGAAAAATGTCCCAATCAGCTATGAATCATATCATATTATTTTGCATGTATTTTTCATAAATCGATTCAATGTATGATCATTCATTATATTAATTTTACCCCAGATGGGTTTATCCTCACATGGATTATTTGGAATTTTTCTCAATATAATCGATAACCTTTTTTAATTTCATCCGTCACTGGAAAATTTGTATTCTTTGTTGTACATTTAGTTTTAATAATGTTTGGACTAGATCTGGCCTTTATAAAATTTATGTAATTAACAATTTACCATTACAATAGTAGATATATTCATAATTTGATACAATTTCATCTTGGATTGGTTTAGCTTGCGTGTTTAGACACTTTCTAATAGTTCCAAAATTATCCCTTAATGATTAATATAATAATTAATCATATGTTCTAACTTCCATTTGATGGCTATTATGGAATGCTATCAATGAATATATTATATGAAATTATTTTTATCTTCTTAAAATCAATCGAAGATAATTTACTTTTATCTTATTAGAATTTATATTTTATCATTTATTTATGATATACAACACTCCAAGGGTGATTTCATCTTTATTATTGGTTAGGGTAACTTTTTTTATTTTCTCCCATATCCTTAGTTTTAATTGATGACAACTAGGGACCATATTCATCCATCGACTATGACGGATTAATTAAGGGGATAATAAGTAGGAGTGGATGGGGATGAGGACATTATATACATGTACTCCACCACCTCCTGGACATGTTTTTTATACTTTACATTTTTTTACGTTTTTCATTTTATAACATATAGTATACAATGTTTTAAGGTATTGTTTTTATCAATAATTCTTGCCTCATAACCAGTATTAAAATATAATGTGATTTCTATGTTTCAATGAATGTATTGTTGTGATGTAAGAAAAACAATTGTAAGATTATTTTTGTTCACAATTTAACAGAATATTTTTATTTTCACATTCAAATTCAATTGTTTCTATTCGGAATGTACTTTTACATAATTATTGTTGTGGAAAATACTTTTGAATGTCTATAAAAATTAGAAACAATACTAAATACAGTGATACATTTTAATAGAGTATTGTTGTGTTTTTTTACGCTATTATACTATTCAAAAATAGTAAAAATATGAAACCACAATACATTTAAAAAAATTGGTAAAAAATACCATCACGTCCTTATAGAGTATTGTGGTTCTGAGATGTTAGTGTTTGTACTATTTGGGATGTGATGTTTCACATCATACCGTTAAATTATTATGTAAAACATCACATAACATTATGATGTGATGATCAAAATGTGTGATATGCTGTAAAAATTAAATAGTACACTCTTACATATTTTCTTATCATTTAAAATTTAATATTTTACATATTTTCTTCCAACAGTATGTTTTTAAAAGAGCCCATCACCCAAATAACACATCACACAAATAATAATAACGTGTTGTTTTATACTTCAACAGGTTCATTTATTTATATTTATTGATATTTATAGCACATGATTATAATATTATGTTTATCATTGATGTGTTTTTTAACAAAAACTAACTTCGTGATCTGTTGTATCACCTTAAATATTTGTGTGATGGGTTGTTTTACATTATATATAAAAAATTGTGTGTAACAATATAAATAACCAATATGTGCTATTTTAAATATCTGAGATAAGAATATATAAATAACATCCCATATAAACATTTCATCTCTTCCATAGGGGTTACTCTCATCCAGCATAGATTTACTCACTCCACTCTGCGATGTTTCCAACTACTCATGTCACCCAATGATTTCTTCTTCTCTGGTATGTTTTGATTGACTTTGATTTTCGTCATTCTAATTTGGATTTTCTTATCATCATAGTTGATCTCCCATAAACATTAATGTAGTAAATATATAATATCCACATGGATGAGTTTTTCATTGATGGAGTATGGTATGCCTCCAATCTCTTTTTCTCGTTTTGACACCAAACCACTATTCACTGTCATTCTTCTACATTTGAGTTAGGGTTAATTTAATTCTCTTAGATCTATTTATGGGTTATATTTTTTTCTAGATGTATGTATTAATATTTTAATTATCCTTTTACTATATCACCCCAAAATGATAAATGATTAATTTAATTTATCTATATCATTTTGATGATGGAAAGTGATTTAGTTTGGGAGGAGAATTTTCAAGCTAAAGTGTTACATGATTGTTATCCACATTAAGAAACTGTGCATTAATTTTTTGATTACAAAATCAGTTGTACAACCTTAATATGTTTTGGTAATCACTCCTTTAGTTTTGATTACATTTTATACATATTGCATCTATTTTGTATATGAAAACTATAGACGAGACCTTCCAAATTCATTTCATTCTTGTGCTTTCAGAATATGGTTCCAAAATTCCCTAAAAAGTACATGAAAATATACCTCTAATTTTATATGTCCAGTACCATTTTTGAATCAACGGTGTGGAGATGAGAGTTAACATCACACTTTATACATCCATATTCAGTATAATACAAAATAATAGTCTATTAGTCATTTCCTTTTGCTATTATTTTTCCTATTCCATTCCTTTCATCCTAATGCGTCTCGAGGGTTTTTTGTTATGTAATCTATAATGATGAATGATGTATGATTCTAATTTTATGAGTTGGAAGAGCCATAGATATATTATTAATTCCCTCTAATTGTCGTTTAGTATGAATTTCTTCAACTTGCAGTATTTTATTCATCTAACTACACATAGCAATATCATGTTTTTCTCTATTTAAATTTGTTGAGAAGCCTAATCACTCTATTTATTCTTCCAATTTCCTACCCCTCTATCAAAATGTTACATAGATTTCATAGGATATCTCTGTAGTTTGTGGTTCTTTGATTTATTAATGGTTGTTTTGTTATAATGTAGAAAAACATGTTGGGTATTTTATAGTAATCTTCCTGTTGCATGTGGGTTCATTGCAGGAATTCAATGGATTGAAACTGAGGATATTTCTTCTAGGGATGGGTTTTTTTGGTTAAGTTGGTTTTCCTAGAAATAATTTTTACTGAGTGCTGCAGTTCTGTATTATGGATGTTGTCATAGTGTTTTAGTTATCCTACAAATATACTGCTTTGGTTGGCCTTAATATTCATTAGGGTATGTTTAAAATTATGCTGATTGAAAATATAGTATTATTCAAATTGTTGAATTTTTTTCTTTTTTAAATTTTCAAGAGCATTTGGTTGTATCTGTTTTCATGGTAGTGGTGTTTTCAATCATAATAGAGGCTGAAAGTGGTGCTATGGTGTATGTTCGATATCTAAAATTGTAGTATGCATTTTTAACCTGTTTTTATTTTTTCAAATGTGATGTTTTGGTTGATATTCTATTTTCCTTTTGGTTATCCTCTAATGGTTGCAAAATCACCATAAAGTGTACTTAATTAGAGAATACATAAACGAGATTTTGAGTGAAACATGTTTTAGATAAACCATACAAAATTTTATCTTTTTATTTTTATCCAATAATTTCATTTATTTTAACATTCATATTCTTATTCAAAAAATTAATTACGGTATTATTATGTTTAAACATTTTTTTCTATGCCAAAAATAATGTTCAAACCTATTGAAAATGAATATTTGTAAAATTTCAATGGATTTTTGGGTTATAACTTATAACATATTGTTACACTCATTGATTGATATAGTTCTACAAATACAGAAATTACTACATTTGCTATGTATTTTTCCTTAATATATATCTATACTCCAACCATTTTATTATGATGTTAGGCCCTTAAACTCTATTTACTTATTCCTCACACGACATCACCCATCCTTCTTATCTAACCCTTTGATTTCTTTATTTTTAGTTACATGAAATTCAGTCCCACATTAAATATTATAATGATCATAATTTGAATTATCCATTTGAATCATTTTG
Organism: Viscum album; assembly: GCA_963277665.1. NCBI lineage: Eukaryota > Viridiplantae > Streptophyta > Magnoliopsida > Santalales > Viscaceae > Viscum > Viscum album. The sequence goes on from OY728132.1 coordinate 500,753,033, forward strand.
TCGTTCATGTAATTGATTTCTCCATAATTAATTCCCATTATAAATTTCTATTTATTATTAATTCAACTAAATATTTTCTACTATATTTATCGTATTTGACATTAAAACTTTATAAAAATAAATAATTTCATATTTACATCTTATTATCCAACTGTTTTGCTTCAATAGTTTTTATCTTGTAGGCATTCATTTTATAACATCCTACATTTACATATTGTGATCTCTACTTCCCTTTTTCCATATTGTTCTATATACATCATGAATAGTTTCAATCAGTTTTCTTTTTTCCCGGACATCCCACTCATTCACTTTATTTTAATTTCATTTATTTTCACATTTCTAATTTTTATTATTTCAACAACTTTCTTATCATTTATTTCTCTTTCACATTATATTTCAGTGCCTTCATTTTAGTTATTGTGAATGAAATTGTAAATAAATTCAAATATTATTCCTCAAGATTTAAAAATTCATATAATTTTACTCAATAATTTTTCTTTGTCAACTATTTTAATGGTGTATACATGTTCTATGGAATTTTATTTAATTATCACACACAATTACAATCTAATTAAAATTTAGTCAACATTATAGTTTCTTCAAAACTTTTATATATATTAATCTCTTATTAAAAGAGAATCCATTAATCTATGACATCGTACAATAGCATGGGAGAGTACTAGTTTATAACAATTATATAATTGTATTAATGAAATATATATTCTATATATTCAATAAAATATTTTTTATATCCATCCAATTATTCTTATAGGTATAATATGAGGACAAACTAAATTACTTGTATAAAAACCTATATTTTTTCAAGGACACTTTTACCACCTTTCAATGGATATCCTATATTAAATACAATTGTTTGAAATTTTATGTAATTTATATATAAAATAAGCTTCATTTTTTAATTAGGGACATAAAAATTATCTTACGGTGAAATTTTGGTATTTTTCTGAGAAGTTTCATTTCTTGAGGATTAGGGACTAAAATATTGATTTTAAATTCCGAACAACTTTTTCATATTATTCGTTTATAATGTTATATTATATTTGAAAGGTTTTTTGATGAATATTATATCAGTTATAAATCATTTATTATAGTGAAGGTCACTGTTATCAATTTCTCATCAATCTGGTATTTAAATACATATAAATATTTTAAACATTTTCACTTTAAAAACCTTCTTCATAGTCCCATCTATGAGATTTAATTTAATTAATTTCATCCAACTATGTGATTTGAAATTGTAAAAATGGATTATATATTTTTAATCATCATAATTTATAATTTCAAATATGTTAAAATATGATTTTTGACCAAAAATAATAGAGGACATAATTAAATTTTAGTAATGCGATTAAGAGGGAAAATTAACATAATAAGGTATAAAAATTAAATAAAAATTAAAAAATGACCTAAAAACTTATAAAAAAGAATTTTATATCCATATTTATATAATATTCCTAAAAATATTTAATTGGGATCATTATTTGATCCAGGTGAATTGGGAAAAAAGTAGGAGGAATTCCCTCTTTAAATATTTTACATGAATTCCACTCTAACTCCATTATAAAAATGCACTCACCCCCCCCCCCACATATTCACATCTATCAATCATGTTTTCCCATAAAACCATATCCAAAAAAATTTCAATCATACCTAACATCATCATATAATCCTCACATTGTGAATAATATTACTAATGAGGTATTTTGATATACTCTAAAAGGAGTTACCTAAAAACGAAGAAACATTCTTCAATGTCAATTGTATTATATTTCCATCTTTACACATTAATTTAGTATTATTCCACGATTATATAGTAACATAATTTTTAAAAATATAATAACATGTTTTTATTTTATTGCTTATACTGACACCTGTACAAACATACATCAAATGGGTAATAAACTTACTGTTTGCGTATGGAGAACTACCACCTCATGAAACGATGTCGTCCATTTTTCCTTTACCACCCTTGATGGTTAGACATTGTGATAGAAAATCTATTTTAATATATATATATATATATTATGTTCACTTAATAAATCTATATTTTTTATATAAAAAATACCTTCATTCTTTTCTTTCTGTATAAACATGATAACATCATTTTACGGATATGTGGACTACCGCCTCCTCAATGTGATGTGATATGTTCACAGTATAAATGGAATTTAATTAGGATTATTTTAGAAAATATATATTACTTATATGAAAAATATATAATACAAGAATTTTGTTATTCATATATATATATATATATCATTTACATTTACATTTCATTCTTTTAATACAAAACTGAAATGTATGTAGCGTTTATGTGTACGTACGACCAATTAACATCATGAATGATGCATTTCATTTTTATCATGAATTTTTAGTATTCTCGTCAATATAGAAATAATAAATATATATTATAGTTTTCTATTTAGTTATATTATTGATGTTATGAAGCCAGGACCTAATTAGTGGGAACAATAAGTTACATGTGAAAATAACTAAAAAAACTAGGCAATTAACACCTAAAATATTAAAATAATGAATGGTTGATAAAATAGGTTATATGATATTATAAGAATATCATATAAGTTATTTTAAATATATTCGAAGACCTTTTATAAGTTCATTCTATGTTTTAAAACATTATTCTACATATTGAATGATGATTATCTGAAAAGAACACAAGACAATCAATTCCTGTCACACTTTCCTTCCTTGAGGCATACACCATTTTAACCATTTATTTATTTTTTGTGGGGTATATACTACCCATATTGGATTTTATATCATGAATAAATTTATCTTAATGGTATTTATAGTTTCATTTAAAATTATTCTTATCATGGGTGTTATAATTCATAATTTACCTAGTATAAATATATTTCATCTCAACTTCATTTATCGGAGGCATATTGTGATGTTATATAAGTAGTTTCATTTTTATAGTGTATATACTAACCATTTGACAGTTAATATAACTAATAATTCATTATTAAATGTTTTACGAGTTAAAATATCAATTATTTCATTTAATGGGATTTTAATTTTATGTTACTATATAGTAAAGCATTTTAAAAACTCAATTTCTTTTCATTGGGTTATGTTACTTCATTCTTGTCGTTAATATTATAAGACTATGTGTATAATGATTTTTACTACATATCAATGTATTTAAACTTATAATATGTGTATTTACGGTTACTACACATAATATTTTCATTGATTAATTCTCACATCAATGTTATCAAATACGTTATTCATGTAATAATGCCAATTTTTCACTATGTAGTACTAAGAATGATTTAGAAAATGGTTCTAAGAAAACTGAAGTTTATTTCCTTCTTTATTTTGAGAAACTATTTTCTTTTAAAACCCATGATCGCTAAAATGCTTTTCAAAAATGGTTCTTAAAATTTCTAAAATGATTTTTAAAAATATTTTTACCCATTTTTCATTTACAAGGGTTTCCAAATTAATCTTCTTTTCTATTTTAGAAAAAATAATTTTTAAAACCATTTTACCATGAAATGGAATATTCATCTTACCTTAGTTGAAATGTGAATATTATCCCACAATCATATATTCCATGATTAATTTGCATTTTTAATAGGATAATTTTTAAACAATAACTATTTTATAATTAATTTTTTAAGAATAGTATATTTAGAATGTGATTCAAAATAAAAGGATATTTGTTTTGAGGAATGTTATTAAAATAACTTTCTATAATATTTCCATTCATCAGCAACAACAACCTTTTTTACACAACATGGGATAATTTGTATTGATTACAACTTTATTATTCATCTTGATGTGTTATGATTTATTTTCCAAGGATATAATTAACATCCACATTCTTATCTTCTAATTTAGACCCCTAGAAATATTTAATTTCTTTTGATTAGAAGACATTTAGTTTAGCCTAATTATCCATATCATTTACCGTGAATATGTTCATTTGATAAAATATATATCATTTTTATATATTTTGTTTTCGTTGAATTTTATTTGATTATATGGGTAAATATTGATGAATATGCATTCATTATTAAATAATGATAATTGATAGTCTATATTGATTATTAATTAAATTTATTTCATGATTTGTGAAATGCTTTGTACATGCCATTATAGGTGGTCCATGAAGTTTATAGAGACCATCGATGAATAAATAGGCTCTAAAGAAAAAATTAGTTTTAAAAATTAATCATGCATTTACCTGTAGTCTTAAATTGGATGGATAGTAGATCCTGATAGTATATGTTTTCATGTTCTCGAGACATTATTTTTGGAAATTAATCATTTCATTCATTTTGATTCAGTATTTATTATCCATTATACTTTCACTATGAAAAATTCAATACAATAATTTCATTATAATTTTATTGATTAAATGTCATGTGTTTTCTGTTCCATTCTACTCTATATAGACTTTATATTATCTAGTTATTTAAATGCCACGTGTTTTCAGTCATTTATGTTTATATATTTTTTAAGAACTTCCTTAATATTTTATTGATTAAATTGAATGTGTGAATAGATATTTACCTTGACATAATGATTATTATCATTGATTAATTTATTATTCAATTTCATTTACCATTATTGAACAGTTGAGATAATCTTATTTTTTTCCTTTCCCCAGGATTTTAAGAAGTTTACTAAGAATGATATGCATGAATATTATAATTATAAATAAATTTATCATAAAAATAAGAAAAATTATTTTGTAATTAACATTTTCATTTGTAATACATGATTCATTAATGTATCTAGTCTATCAAGAATACTAAACACTTTGTTACTTTGGGATTTTATTCCTTGAAATCATGCCAATGATAAGGTTGTAGACACCAGCTCTAGGCTTACATGGGTTGGGTTTCTTATTTGTAATTAGAAGAAATGCAATTTCAACATTGGGAACTAGATTTAGGAAATCATAAATTATAGATAAATTCCTAAGGAATACTTTGATGAAAACTATAGAATAACATTTATTATATTTTGTATGGTATAGATTATGATGGTCTTACTAGAAATACATCCATATATAGATTAAACATGTGGAAATGGTTCTAGAACATATGTAACTAGGGATAAAAACATAGAAAAGGTATCTCAGACCAAACTAGATCATAACCCACTACATGACAATGAGCCTTACTACACACTTAGCTTGCCCCTATTGGGGGATATTCTTTTGATGCATAAATTTTTTTATAAACCATTGGGTTGAATTTTAAAATTCAATGACCATAGATAACCTTGGTTAATACAAATTTGTTTTAGAATGAAAATAATGTTTTATAATTTACATATCATATAAATGATTATATTCTTTACTCACACAAACTATGGTTAATCACACAATGCTTTCTTATTTTAGTCAATGGATAGAACCCGAATGATTTCTGTTAACATTTATCTTGAAATAAAAGGTGGGGGAAATGTGTAGCAAAATGAGGTGTTAATAGGATTGAAAGATATCCCATTCGTGCCTATTAATTTTTTTCAGATTGTGATTAATAACAAAAACCTTAACCCACTCCCAAACTCACCAAATAAAAGTTCAATAAAAAAATTTAAGAGATCCAAAGGTGGATATAATAGTGAAAATAATGATCAATTTATATCATGCATGAAATATGGAAGGACTCCCCTATAAATGGGTCTCAATGGAATAGAAAATGAATTAGGAGTTAGAAAGTATTATGTATGAAAAATAATTATGGAGGAAAAATAAAGATTACGATGGAAGGAAATTAAACACTTCCTCAGGATCCATTTGTAGTTAAACTCCATAAATTAAGGAAACATAGGAATTACCTGAGTCAATTCCCTCTAATATAGGATACACTCCAGACCAATGAATGAAATATGTGGAAATGAATGGATGAAGTATTTTTTTATGAGTGTTGTATTAAAAAACATAGAAAAATTAATATTAAGTGATTAAAATTATTTCAAAGATGCCTATCATATTTATTTTCGAAGTTATAATAATATGGTTTTAGAAAAAGGGAACATGTGTGCTGGGAAAAACCCATCATGTCTGGAAATGTTTTGTGACATGAACCCATGATAGAAGTATGATAATAAGTTTAATTCTAACCATTAAACTACATAATTTCATGGTTAATATATCATTGTTTTTAATCAAATAAATTGATGAATAAAAGATAACGACGATATATTAGTGTGAGTGTTTTGGTTTAGTGATTAATTAATTAACCACATTATCTTTGGAGAATAATTAGAGATAAATAATTTGATATTTAACACTTTCATGTGCCTTACGATCCATTAATGGTGTATTTTAGTGATTCGGAAGTAAACGTATATTTTGGGATATGCATTTATTGAAGTAAGGGATGAATTATAATTTGATTGAAGAATAACCAAAGTATGAAACTGCTCATATGAAATTAAACCATACTATCTAAGTGATGTACTGTTCAATAAAAGGAATCTTCAATATTAGTAAAGGGATCTAAAAATAAAAATATTCTCATAATACCTAAAATTTTGTTGAAGTGATAGTCTTTTAAATCATCATAGATTTAATTACTTGAGGCCCCCATTATTAAGTTATTCATTAAATTAATTTTTAATGATGACCTCACTCACTCTCTATAAATATTAATGCTTTTACTTCACGTCCCTGTTTTCACATTCCACAAATTTTGAACAATATAGAAACCTAGTTATATTCTATTCCATGTAACACTCATACATAACAATATATGCTTTCAAGAGGATGTTTTACCAAACATTAAAAGGATTTGGGATTCAAAAAAATATATTCAAATGTCAAAAACATTATAAATGAGGTTGAGTTTAAATTCAACGGTTGTAATTTCTTTAAGGTGGGTTGAATGTAACACCCCCAAAATTCTAAAAGAGTAAATTTTTTATTTTACATCATGTATGACAAAAAACATGAAGCATATAAATGAATATAACCTATAAATAATTTATTGTATATTTTATAATTTAAATAATTTCATATACTCTATAGATTAAAATTCACACAACAATGGGTTCACTTTCATTTCCCACAATAGCGTGTTTCATCGATAAATTTCATTGCACACAAGATGGAGTTTTACCAAACAACAATATATTTTAATTTAATATAATAAGATATATAATGAAAAAAAAACTAATTCTTATGAATTTTGTTGAAAATATTATAAAAATATATGCTCAATTAAATTCTTTGTTAAATTATTTACTTAAAAATAAATTAAAAGCGCAAATATAATCCATTTGAAAATAAATGATATATTTTTATTATTGTTCTATCAAATGCATTTTCTATAAATTAATAAAATTAGTTAAAATTATTGAATCATATTAATGAAATAAATATATTATATATTTATACCTTGTTTCTAATATTCATCCAATTGATTTTATTGGCTTAAGATGAGACCTTACCCAATTTTCTTTATAAAAACAAATATATTTATAATGTCACCGTTAATAATTTTTATTGGAGAACCTATTTTCATTCAAATCATTGAATAAATTTCTTATTTTATATGTCAAATTAAAATTTATTTCTAAAATCATAAAATAAAAATTATCTTACAGTGACGTTTTGGTTTTTTTAAAGGATGTTTATTTTTCGATGAATTGTGTATAAAATACTAAATTTTAATTCAAAAATACTTTTCCCTTAACTTATTTAATGGTATAAATTATTTTTTAAATTATTTTTAAAAGTAAAATTAGATCTTGTATACATCAATTAATCAAATTATGTAAATTTTAATCTTTTTTTCAATAAAATAATCTATAAACACATCTCAATATTTTGAACATTTTCAGTTTAAAACCATCAATTATCATCCAATCAGTGAGAATACATTTAAATTAATTTATTAATATTCTATTATGCGAATTTGGAAAAATGGATTCTTTATTTTTAATCATAAAAATTTATAATGCATAATAAGAGCATGTTATTTTTTTACAAAAAATATTAGTGAAAAATATTAAAATTAATTACAATGATTTTGATGGAAAATTGTCTTATAAAGGCACTAAACCGTAAATTTATTAGTCAAATTTCCTAGAAACATGTCCAAAATCAATTTTACTCCCATATTTAGACCATATCTCCCATTTTATCAATTTTGATTCATTATTTCAGCCACATGAAATGGAAGAAATGTGTGTGTAATTCCCTCTTTCAAAACTTTAAAAAAATGGCACTTCTCTGTTATAAAAATTAACTCACCCTCTGAATTATCCACACCACTGAAGACATTTTATCAATAAAAACCTTTTAATTGAAGCATAAAATATCTCTCCTTGAAAACGATGTAACATTTATTAATGTCAGTTTATGTTCAATTAGTTTCTCCATCCCCTCATTTTTAATTTTTAAATTCTTATATAATTTCATAATATTCCAAAAGATACATATTTTTTAGTTAAGGGTTAAACCTAAATCTACACACACATTCATTAATGGGTAACATACAAACCATTAGTGTGTGGAGAACTACTGCCTCATTAAACAATGTGGTTTATTTTATCATTACCACCACCCATGGTTGGAATTATAATGGACATAATGTTTTTATATGACATATAGGATATAATTATTTTATTAATTATTTTTAAATTTTTATATAAAACATACCTTCAAACATTTAGTTTATTAAAATATTTTATCATCATTTGTGGACTTGTGTACTATTGTCCCCTCCAAGAGATATGAAACGTCCATACTATACATGCAATGAATTGTGGATGACTTTACTAAAATTATGTGACATATATGACATATATATGGTACTAAAATTATAATATACATATATATACCAATTATAATTCATTATTTTAACAAAATAATGAAATGGAAGAGAGTTCATGCGAACGTACAACCTATTGTCTCAATGAATACTTCATTTTATTTCCAATATCAAGAATTTAATGATTATTAGAATGGCATATATACTGAATATATAAGATTTTTAATTAATTTTTTACATTCTAGATGTGATTAAATAATTATCCAATTAATACTAACATCATGTAACGAGTCAAAACGTACACGAAAAAAGTGAATTAACACATGAAATACAAGAAATAATGAAAATTTTCATAACAAATGTGTAACAATGTATTATAAGAAGATAATATATGATATTAAAAATATTATAAACATTATATAATATTTTTAGTAAATTTTTATAATCATTATTCATGATATTAAAGGAATATCACCCGAAAGGAAACATAACATTTGGGATTTTTATCTCCCTTTTCTTTCTGCGAGGCGTACACCATTTACACATCATATTGATTTTTTGTAGTGTATATTATTCCCATATTTTATTTTTTATCATGAAAAAATTTATATTCAGTTTATTTAGAGTTTCATATGAATTTTTTTTCATGGAGGTTATAATTTAAAATTTACCATGTAGTAAGGTACATCGACTAAATTTCATTTAATTGAAGAATATTATAATGTTATGAACCTAGTTTCGTTTATATGGTGTAAATACTACACCATTGATATTTAGTGTCATGAATAACTCATTATTAATGGTTTTTTTAATTTCAATTTAAATTATTTTATCAAATGTTATTTGATCATGATATAACCCAACAGTAAACAAAATTTATAACTCAATTGTTTTTTATTGGGTTATATTAATTCCTTATTGTTTTTAATGATATATGAGTATGTGTATAATGAAAAAAACTATATATTTATGTATTTAAACTTTATATGTGAGGTTTTAATATTAATTCACATAATTAAATCATATATCATTTCTCACAATAAATTTTTTATCATTTAAAATGTTTATTTCACAATCTCAATCTATTCATGATTTCTTATTCATGAAAATACATTAAAAGAATGTATATGACCAATGAACAATAAAAACATTCATTTTATTACACACCATTATTTTATGACATATATAATGTAATAGTAATACTTTCCACTATTTGGTATTCAATTTTTTTTAAATGTTTAAAAGAAAAATAGATTTCATTTTCTCTTTAGTTGGAGAACCTGTTTGCATCTGAAAACCCCGTTTTTTTAAAATATTTATCAAAATATTTTTAACTTTATAAAATTATTTCTTAAATATAATTTTTACCTTTTTAGTTGATAAATATATTCTACAGAAACATCATATCTCAATCCAAAGAATATATTTTTTAATGTTTTTTATTGTAAAAGATGAATGTTCTATTTCACCTTGTGTGATAGGTATGGATTTACCCACCATCATTTAATAAAATCATCCATTGAATGTTTAAATCATTAAATTTTTTAAAAAATATACCATAAGTGGTTTTCAAGAGATGTATTTTAAAAAAATTTAAAAAAAAAATTGCAAATGAATTTTTTCAAAATATCTTTTTATAATACTATACTTCATCAAAGAAAACAACATGTTAATTTTGTTCCATTTGGGAATTTTTTTATAGATACTATTATTATTCATCATCTCTATGGTTTATGATTCATTTGTACATTTATAATATTAACATTCACTTATTTGATTCATTTTTTATTCCCATTGAAGAATTTTATTTCCTATCATCATTAGGCATTGCTTTTACTCATATTATCTATATCATGTATCATAGATATGTTTATATCCTAAACCATATTTCATTTTTTCATAAAGTGTTTAATTTGATAGTTATTTTAGTATCTTAGTAAATATTGATAAATATTAATTTCTTTTTTAATATTTATTTTTAGAAAATACATATTTTTTATTAATTAAATTGATTTCCCTATATGAGGAATGCTTTGGAAATGAAGTGATGGGTGAGACTTGGAAATTATTTATCCTCATGATGTAGTGACATGTAATAATGAGGCAAATTAGTTGAGAAAATTAAATTCATATCTACCATTATATTTAAAAAATCTATAGGATAAATATTTATAGTAGAGGCTTTCATGTTCTAGAGACATGAAGTTTAATAATTAAGTGTTAAAATAATTTTGATTAAGTATTTATAATCCATTATATTTTCACTATGAAAAATTATATGGATTCATTTGGTTATCATTTTATTGATTAAATGACATTTTTTTGTTTGATACCATTTTTTGTTGACTATGCATTATTTAGATATTTAAATTTCATATATTAATGTCATTAAAATTCCCACATTTCTTACAAAATTCCATCCATGTGTATTGATTATATGGAATGCCTGTTCAGATATATAACATTCCATAATTAATATTTTCATTTATTCCTTATTTCATCAACTATACTTACCCTTTTGAATATTTAAGATCACTTTTAATTTTTTCCTTTCAATAGGTATCCTAGAAGTGTACTAAAAAAGACTTGAAATGATACTATAATTTAGAATAAACTTATCCTCTAAAAATTAATTTTATAATTAATGACTTAATTGGATATAAAATATTAATTTGTGTATCTAGTTTACTAATACTTAGAAAATAATTAGTCCTTTGGGATTTCATTATTTAAAATCATACAAATATTATTGTAATACGCATTGGCTTTGGGATTACTATGGTTGGGTCACAATAATATCCAAAGTATAAAATTTAATGGAAAACATATATTTAAAATAAATTCATGTTGTAAAATAGATGAATAATAATTCAATGATATCATATAAAAAATTACATCTTGACTTAATTTGAGGATTAATTTGGGATTCATTCTAATTGGATTAAATATGAGAATTAATGGATTTTTTGAAAAGTAGTTTAGTATAATAAATCATGGAAGAGAGAAGATGTAGCTGACACAACTATTGTTATTATTTAAATTAATATATAAATATATAATGCATGTTTTTATGTTTTTTTCAAAGAATAATTATGTATCTAATACATATTCACAATGAAATATTTACTGGAATCAAAAAATAATTGTGTGATCAGTAATATGATTATTCAGATATAGAATTTGTAGTCAAAGAAATAAAAGGAGATCCAATGATACTTTTTATTATTTAACGAATAAATAAGGAATATGTAATGAAGATAAAAAATGTATTGTGCACATTTTTCTTCATATAAATAAAGTGTATAAGGAGAAAATTGTGAATACCGATTTATAAAGATTATTGTGGGATATAATGATAGAATATTTATTAAAAAATATGAGGGAGTTCATAATTGATGAAGAACAACGCCACAAAATCATTTCATCAAAAGCCATAATGATGTTCAATAACTTTTTATTTAAGGTTTGGAAGGACATTACAGAACTGATGGTGCGAGAATATACATTCATAAAGGAAACAAGATAATTATCCATGAAATAATAATTGAATAATATAAATTTTAGGCCTAGATTTATATTGATATATAAAATATCAAATCCCTCTTTTGAATTCATATATGGAGAATTTGAAATAAAATTATACAAAAACAATTAAAGACTAAAAATTAAATATATTCAACAAAACTATTACTTTTGATATGAATTTTTTCCCTTCACTATCATAGATCATTACATGAAGGAATTGATGTCAAATCCCTCTAAATCATCGACACATAATTATAATGGATTTCACTAAGTTTATATTCAAATTTCAGTTTCTGGTGTAGATAAATGATGGTGATTTTATCATCCTTGTGATATCTTCAGAATTTTTCTTTCCATATACAATGGATAACATTTATTGGGGTTCTTATATTAATTTTTCTCACTTTATAATTTGGGGGGGAAGATATATGTTCTTGAAAATTTGGGGGAATAAAAAATGTCATGAATTTACGTTCTCAGGTCTTAAATATGTATATTAAAATGTTACACACCATGATTTCATGATATTTATATTTTTAAATTTAATATCATTTATATATTACATTACACAAAACACTAAGTATAATCCTATGATAAAATATTATTACTTAATTTTTACATCTACCACCAAGTTATTGGAATTATGGGAATGAATGAGATTGAAAAATAATAATTAATATATAGTTTATAAATGTTTATAAAATGATTTCATTGGTTTATAAAAAATTATATATAGAAATAGAAATCAATTTAACATAAATGATTTGTCTTGTAAAATACAATTTTTAGGAGAACAATATAATTTTATCTTCATAAATTAAATTAATCACTATTAGTGAATGAAAATCATTAAAATTATATTTTATATAATCTATCAAATGTTTTTATGTTCATAAAATATGTTTTACCAGACTAAAATAATAATAAGTCAAATTTTGGAATTAAAATATATATTTGAGTAAAAGGTAATTTTTATGACTCTTAATGGACCACTTGTTTTATATATAAAATTTAAGAATGTAAGAATTTTTATTTGAAAAAACAAATTACATTTTGAAAAGTGGAATATTAAAATTATATTATAGTTATTTTTTGATATTTTTTTAATAAGTTTATTTCTTTGATAAAAACTGAAAAATACTACATTTTAACTAAATAATGATTTTTAACAAAAATAATTCAAACTGTAACATTACAAATTAACTAAAATTTAATATATATTTAGTTAAATTACAATTTAATTCATGAAATTTATTTCATTTTAATAAATTTATCTATGAAATTGGATGAAAATAATTTTGAACTATTTGACTTTTTAAATTTAAAAAACATATTTTCTCAATGTGTTTGTCTGATTAACATTAAATATAATTTTTTTATTTATTTGAATTTAATTTACTAAAATGGGTTACATATTTGGAATTTAAATTCATAAATTATGTTTTATGTTCCTTTTTATTTATATAAATAATAATAATTCCTTGTTAAAAAAACAATTTACAATCTTATAGGTAAAACTGAAATGGTTCAATTATAAAAGGGTAAAGGAAACATATAATATAAAACCACTAAATTTACTATATTGTGTAGTTATTTCAATGGTCAAACCAGCAACTAAAATTTAAATTATCATAATTTTTTTGTAATTTATTCCCACCACAATGTGGTTGTATTTAAATATAAAAACATTATTTTTAATCACTTAAAATCACCTCCCCTTATGTATAAATACCACCCTTACCACCCCATTTTGAATAAAAAGCCTCTAATTTCCTCAAATATCTATCCAAATAGACCTCATAACTCTTACCATGTCTATTTTGTACTGGTCATACAAAAATACCATATCTATGGTTCTTATTGTGTCCTCCAATGTAGTGATATTGGAGAGGAATTTTTTTCAAAACACCTCTCCTATTTTCATTTATTCTTATAGTTTCTTCTAATATATTTCATACATAAATTAATAATAATTATATAATGTTGTAAATAATAAAATTATATATTGATAATTGAATATATTATATAAAACCCTTTTATTACCTACTATATTTAATAAAACGAAATTATTGCCAAAATTATACGGGTTAATCACCTTTGTGAATAATGATTATGTTTTTTTCCATTATCGCCTTCATGGATTGTCATTAATGTTTAATATTGGGTAAATAATATTATATTAAGTATATTATATCCTATTTCATGTTCTTGAACTAATATATACTTGTAATTGTAAATAATTTGAAACTAGTTTGGGGTGTTAAAAAACAACTGAAATAAACTAAAAGTTTATCGTCAACATTTAATAAAATGAATAAACCTCATAAAAAAAGAACAAAGTTATATGAAACCATTTATACATCTTGAATATAATTAATAGTATTTAATTCCACTTTTGTAGTTGTAACCCAACTTTAAAATAATATCAATAATTTTATAAAAATGATCTGATCATGAAACCAGGAAACAAACACACACAAAACCATTAAAATAACGATATATTATTAATGATTTCATCATATGATATTATAAAATCATCACATATAGAATTATAAATATTATTATTTTTATAGAATGAGTTTATAAAATTATTTAAATGATTATACCAGAGATTAATGGATTTTAAACTAAAGGTAAGCATGAGGAAGTGGTTTCTCATCACAATTTTTAATTCTTTCAGATATATTCCTTATTCCCCAAAAAAGTTTCTTTTCTGGTAAAAATATACTTCCCTTTGATATAAAATATCCCCAGTCTCATTATCTACATGGTATTCTATTTAACATGTGATAATTATTGTTTTTATGGGTCATATGATTTAACATATTATATATAATGACCCATACATTACATGCATTCATATTAAATCAAAATAGAATAATATTCATAAAAAAATATTAAAAATCCAAGAGAGAACTGTATATGTATTGTGTATTAAGAAAATGGGAAACATAAACAATTGGTACATAAGAAATATTCATTGTCTCCCACTTATTTTATCATAACTTGACCCCTTTTTGACATATCTTACTTAATACCCGTCTCCATGGTCTGAGGAAAAGAAATATATAAAATGGTGAGCTCAGATGCTCATCAAGGGTTAAAAATAGGGATACTAATAATTTAATAATCATAATATATATGAACATAACATTTGAAAATATTATCATGTATATGAAATATTGTGATATATTAATGTGGGGTAAATCATAAAAGTTCATAATAATCCATGAATATAATCCCAAAAGACACAACATCTGACATGAAATTTTGTGGAATACATATAATCATATAAAATATTTTCATATTATTCATGTCTCACCATCGAGACTATCATAGCAGACAGATTCCATTATTGAACAATGCTCACTCCATATTATGTCACTGTATTACTATAACTATATCATTTCTCATTCTAGACCGGTCTATCTCATGATATTTATATCATTAACCAATTAATTTATGTTGCTATAGGTCCCACCATATCGCAATTAAATCATTCAAAAATGTTCAAAAAAAAACATAAATAATTTATCATAGCACAACCCAAGGAATAAAGTGGGGTTCTTAAACCCCATTCCATCTTAACTTAATCCAGTAAAACAAATGGATTTCAAAAATAGAATTAAATAAAAACATAACAAAACCAGGATAATGACATGGATAGTATACTAGAAACATTACCTAATTAAATAATTCTATATTAGATAGAAAATAATTTGTATTTAACACTTGAAATTTATTTTCGAGGAAAACATGATTTCTACTTAAATAACATTTAATTTTCTCAAAATTCCAAACAATTTTAAATAAAATAATTTATTTTATAATTAAATTAATGTTTTGTGAAGTAATATTCATGTAAATATAGTGTTATGAAAATTTAAACACCTATTATGCTGTATAATTCAAGTGAAAACATTCTTCTTGTACTTCTGGCGGATAAGTCAAAAAGTACATCATATCAATAAATGACCAATGATTTCATTCATATCATTTTATTAAAATTCCAAAATGGCTAAAATTGTTACTAAAAAAATATAATAATATAAAATATATTAAATATTTATGAAACATGGATGCGGAATATAAATACACCAGTGTAAATACCTATACATAATTAATAACATATAATAAAGAGATTGAAAAAGTATCTCTTACCTCAGTCCTAATTTCCTTTGTATGTATCTGAACTTCATATAGAATGATTTAAATAATTAAATTCACTTATTTCATAACTATAGTTGTTTTAATGATTTCATATATGATCATATTATCATCTTTTTGTTCGTAACATTATTACTCCTCCTTATGGTATTAACATCTTTATTTTCTTACGCATGCTATGTTTGGGAATTTCAGGTTCCTATTCATAGGTTATAGTTATATCATTTCCATAATTATATTAGTGTAATATATAACATATTTAATCATTCCATTCATTTATATAATCTCACTTTAATGAATATCATGTTGAATGAATCACATCGCAACCTGGAGGCGGTAGGCCATTCGTACGCATGAGAAAAGATATAATTCCCATAATTATTGAATGGAATTTAAGTGGATATTATATAATATTTTTGAATAAAAATAATTTTATAATAATCATATATAGTTATTATTTAAATCATTATAACAAATAAACTAAGCTGGTGGTTGAAAACAGATTACACCATGGCAAGGAGATTGTAAGCTGTGTGTAGGCACATGTGGTCATTTAGTTATTCATAAGATGAATATAAGATGGAATATTTTTGTTTCATATTCATAATAACATCAATGTATATATTTAATTCATTAGTTATTAGTTTATAACGAAATAACACATGAAGTGGATGATGAATAAGAAATTATTTTGAATGAATCGGTATGGAGATTACCTATTCTTCCATGTGTTCCTTATAAATCTCTTCATAAAGCACTAGAATTGGTATTTTAAGATGAAAAGAACCTATTAAAGTTCACTAGGTAATTATATAAAGGAATATGGAGGTAAATGGGTGATCTTTAAGTCTCAATGTGATGTTATGAGATTATTGAGGATGTATACTTTTTTAATTGACTTTAGGGGTACTTTTGGAAACTCAAAAAATATTAATTAAATATAAAATGAAATCCCATAAAAACACTCAAAAATTAAATTTTTTTAATATTATATGATATAGGTTTGTAATATCATCAACCAATAAATTTTTGACTAGATTTCCTATCAATTGAAACCTTAATATTTAAATAAACAATGAGTTTTTCTCTTTAATTTTTAATTATGGTAACACATATGTCAATATTAAAAGGGTGAAAAAATTACATATTTGATGTAAATTTGTTTATAAATAATTATATTATAACATTTTAAACCTTATCATAAATATAATATATATTTTTTAAAAAAAATTATGTTTTTTACATAATTTAATTCAACGTCAATTTGATAAAAATCAATAGAGTCAACATTGGCACTATTCAATTCAATTATTTTTACAAATATTAAAATGAAAAGATAACTTCTGAATTTTTTTTATTATATTACTAAAAGGTTATTACCATCTATAAAATTATTCATATATATTAAATATCCAAAACTAAATTTATTTTAATATTATAATAACATTTTTTGTTTACCTCCTTTAATAAAGTAATTACAACATCAATTTTGTGTAATTATTTAATACATTTATTTCTCTAATGAAAATTAAAAATTAAATAAAATTATGAAGTCAAATATACTATATTTCATTGAAATACTTTTTTTAATATATATTCTAGAAAACCCAATATTGAAAATGTTTTTATTACTAAAACATAAATGTGACAAGTTTATCATCACTTTAAATAAAATAATATATGTTTCATAATCCCTTCTATAAATATCTAAATGGTCAATAACTCAACCCATGGATGTTTATAGTCGATATATACTTGACTAATAATATTTTGTCAGGTTTTGGGTCTTTTAATGGTTATTATCACTTTAATAATTAATATTTTATTTATTTATCATCAATTAATTAATTCATGTATCATTAAAGTATAAGTCCTCGCGTAAATTATTTAATTTCTAAAAATTTCAAATAAAGTATCATGATAAGGAAAAAAAATTATATTTCAAATGAGTATTTATAATTAAATTTTCTTTTTTATAACCTTATTTTAAAACTGTTATAGTTATTAAAACATGAGTAAACAAAATATAATTTTCTTTAAATAAAATAAAATAAATATTATAATCTCATCAAAGTGGATTAAAAATGACACCATTTCAACTAATGGATGATTTATATGAAAAAAACAAAACCTGTGTTATTAGGGATTGTGTTAGGGAAAATTTATAATATTATTTTTACCCTTAATTACCTGATATAACATTTTATCGTATTAATAAAAATTACAGATGCTACTATTCCGAATCCCCAAAATAGTATCATATTTAAAATTTTTTGAAATGATTATTCCAAATATGGAATCCAATTTTCAAAATTTATATCACAAAATTTATTTTAATTAATTTAAAATTAAACTCATTTTTAGAAAGAATGCATTTTACAATTTAAAACCTTGCAAAAGATTGAAATGTTTTTACCTTTGGATTCAATGTAAAATTAATGATAATTAAATAAGTTACATTGAAAAGATAATAATATATTCTAATTATTATTTTAAAACATTCCATATAATAAATTATTTATATGAAAAAATGTTGTTTCCAATTATAATTTAGTTTATATTTACTATTCATCAAAATATGAATGTTATCAATAAAATATCAATAATTCATCCAATGTAAAATTATATATCCATATTAAAAAAAATATTTTATTGTGTTTATATAAAAAAATTTAATGTATTAAAATTTTATATAAACATTTATTATCCATAAAAATTTAGTAAAATTACCCCTTTGAAAAAATATAGGTTTTATACATAAAATAGGGGTTATTCATACACAATGACAAAAATAACAATTTTATGAATTTAAAAACTATTTTATTAAGTATATAAAATATATATATCATAAATTTCATTTAATAATAGCAATTCACTCAATTTTTTTAAGAAAACTATATAAATGATTTATATTTTCCAAAAATATATTTTAGACGTTGAATTCCCCATACATTTTCTAAATCTTGTTATATATATTCCCGTTTACCTAAGAGATGGGTTATAATTTTCATTTTATACAAAGGGTGTCCTTCAATTCGATAATACCCTACGATTTATTATAATGAAAGCTGTTTTGAAATTAAAATTAATTAATGAAAATATTTGATAAAAACTTCAAGGTGTAATATTCTACTCCGCTTAAAATAAATTTTTCCCGAAAAACTCATCAACTGGATAAAAACAGATGAGGTACCTCTGCTTGACAACTTTTTCAAGTTACAACATATCTTCCTCAGATTGATGGTTCGTCCCTAAAATCAATACCAAGTGATAGATCATATTTCATGGATCTTTTTTTTCTATGATCCATAATCTCTATCAGTTGTTCTTCATAATAAATATCATTCTTTCACAACACCACTTCAGAGTTTAGTATGTGTGAAGGATACAAGATCTAACTTCATAGAATAGATATATATAACACATCACAATTTTGAGACAGATTTGTTAGAATGACAAATCCGTAAGCTTCCTTACCAATACTATCTATAATTTCAAAAGTATGGATATACCTAGGGATCAGCCTTCAATTCATTCCAAATCACACTACTCTCTTTCATGGAGATATTTATTGAAACACCTTGTCACCATCTTCAAACGCAAATTCGTTTCATTAGATTTCAACATAACTCATTTGTCGACTATGAGATTTTCTTATGTGTTTTTGAATTTATCTGACCTTTTTTTAAATTTCATCAACAATTTCAAGTTATAATAGCTTTCATTACTTAACATCATCTTAGATCATTGGAGTTATACACATATTTCCATATTGGGTTTCATAAGGACCCATCTTAATACTAGATTGAAATCTATTATTTTGTGAATATTCCACCAAAGGTAGGTGTCGATCACAACCACCTTTGAAATCCATAGATCATGCTCTCAAAATGACTTATAGAGTTTGAATTTTCAACATAGACTGAACATCTTTCTGAGGGTGATAAGTATTGAAGAAGTATATATCTATATCCAAAGCCTACTGCAAAAATCCAGAACATCGAGGTTAACCTCAGATCCAGATTAGATATAATGGAATGTGGTGGTCCATGAAATCTTACCACTTAATATACATATATCATGGAAATATTATCAGGAGGGAAATCCTCTATAATAGAAATAATTTGTGCAGAATTAATGGGAAAAAAACTATAACCCATATAGTGTTATGGCCTTTAGATGTTTTCTAAAGGCTGTCGACAAAGTCCATAATATTGTTTTTCTATTTCCGTTTTGGTATGGGTAATGGTTGTAACATCCCCTTGGTCTTCTGTCTTTCAGCCTTAATATGATGACAATCCTTGCATTGAGGAACACATTTGGCAACATCTATTTCCATACTAACCCAGCAGATATGCTCTTTCATATCCTTTTATATCATTGTGTTTCCAAGATTAATAGAGACTAAATAACTATTATAAGTATCCAACATGTCCTTTTTTAAATCTTATATGTGATAAATTAAAACCTGGTTCATTAACCTCATTATTCCATCACAATCAATGTTCAATTCAAGAACATTTATCACCTTATTTGGTAACTCTATATATTTCTTCTGCACCTCCATAATCTTTAATTAAATAGATGGTTTAATATTCTTTCGTTAAAGATGATATTTCACTCCTTCCATTAAAATTTCATGATCCATATTTTGGAAATCCATAAATATTGGATACTTTTTTATCTTCATCATTGATAAGATTGCAAGGTCCTTTCAACTCAATTCATCAACCACGATGTTCACTTTCCCCGAGATGTAATGTATAGAGAATACACAATCTTTAATCAACTCCAACCATATTTTTTGACACATATTCAACTACATTTTTGGGATAATATAAATTTAATTTTTTTTTATCATTATAAATATCACACATTTCACCATAAATATATTAGCCAAATATATTTAGTGTAACGATTATCATTGTTAACTCTAAATAATGATTTGTGTAATTTTTTTCATGAATATTAAATTTTCACAATGTATAAGCTATCACTGTGTCATTTTTCATGAGAACCCATCCCATCCCCTTCATGGATGCATCACTGTAGATCACAAACAATTCTCTAATAAAAGGAAGTGTGAGCATAGGTGCACATGCAAACCTTCTTTTTAGAACATTGAAATTATCTAAAAATTCCTCCTTCCACATGAACATTACACGTTTCTAATTCAACTTGTTGGGTGGCTTAGATATTGATGAAAATCATTCAAAAATCATCGATAATATCCATCCCATCCAAGAAAACAATAGATCTTAGTTTCCGAGTTTGGTCTCGAATAACTTTCAATAACATCAATTTTTTCCGGATCCATAGATATCCTCTCTATTGAGATTATATGACCCAAAAATGATACTTCATGAAGTCAAAGTTAACACTTAGTAATTTTTTTATAAAGCTTCTCCTTTTTTAGAGCCTTTAGTATAATTATCCAGTGATCTTTATGTTCTTCCTTCCTCTTCGAATATAACAAAATATTATCTACAAAGACAACAGAAAATTTATAAATATTTTATTTAAAGACACTATTCATTATATCCATCAATATAATTGTGGAATTAGTAATGAAAAAGGCATCACTATAAATTCATAGATTCTATTAATATTATTTAATTCCATCTTTAGTATATCCTTCTTATTGAACCATAATTGATTATATTCAGAATGAATATCAATCATGGAAAAGTATTGATCTCCAAATTTTTTTTCAAATAAGACATTAATGGAGGGAATATGGAATTTTATCTCGATAGTATTCTTGTTAGGTCTTTGATATGCGATGCACAGTCTCATTAGCCCATCTATCTTCTTAAAAAAATAATTGGTGCACCTAAAGGTGATGTACTAGGGTGTGTGAATCCATTTCGATGATTTTATTAGAGTTTTTTCTTCAATTTTTGAAACTCAATTGGGAAAATTATATATGGTGTCATTGAGATAGGAATATAACTCGGTATGGGTTTTATTGAAAACTCGACATCACAATTCAGTGGATGACCTGAAAATTCTTCTAGGAATATATCATCCAAATTTATTACAACAATTGTATTCTTAATTGAATGTTTATGCCTAACAATTTGAAATAAATAACCTTTATTTATAGGTATCAGTACAATTAAGATAGATGAAATTTATACAGGATGGTCATACTCATCATTTCATTGATTAGTCATAATAGATTGATCCAAAATATAAAATGTGACTTCCTTTACATGGAAGTTGATATGATATCCATCCATAGATAGAAAATCCATTCCAATAATTACATAAAATTCCACTACATGATGATTCACAATAGTTTCATGTATCACTTTCCCACTAACAACAGCTGGAGAATTATTATAACCATTGATGTGATTTTTGTGCCATTATGATTTTTCACAATTAACTAAACATATAATTTTTATGGAAATATGATGATACCCTTAAGAAATTATCCCAAAATAAAAGAGTGGGTGGATCCAAAATTAAATAAATCATTTTCTACTTTAGAGTGAATAATATGTGTACCTTTAACCACTTCATTATCGTACTCCACATCACCGATAATGATTACATGTGACATGACCCTAAAATTGGCCTTATGTTTTTGTGAACATATATCATCATCAATAACACATTGATTATTTCATTTATTGGAATAATTCCCCATTTCCTTGGATGTCTAACATTAAAGTGCAGGGGTTTCATTATGTACAACATTTTCTATATTCATGTCTTTAGAATTATTTTTCTCATTATGTCAACATTAATCTTCATGATGACCTTATCTCTCACACGTAAATTATTTTATAATCCATTAAAAAATTCCTCTCTCTTTTTCAAAAGTTTTAGCATTAGGGAAAACTGATCTTCTTTTTAGTGTAGTCTTTTGATTTATCTTGGATTATAATTTTTCTATCTTTATCTAACCAATAAGACTGATAGGTTTATCCAGTATCTTTCAAAACCTTGATAGCACATCTAGTGAAATCCTCATATATATTTAATTATCTTATAGAAAATTCTATTCCAAGGATTGTTTTTAAGAAACTAAGTAATCGAACTATTTTACACTCCAGTTGGATAATAATTCTAGAAGCATAACTTTTGTGTCTTGTAAAATATGTTTCAATGGTACCAATACATTCATAATACTTTTGCCTATGTTCATGTAACACTGTATCTATACTTATTCAAAGAATATAAATAAATTACATTTTGAAAAATATGTTCCTGAACTCATCACATTCAATGGATTCAATTTCATCTCTTTTCCTCATTTCATGATATGATTCCACCGTTGATCATCTTCACCATCCAAACGATAGACTATAAAGATGAAATTATCAATTTATGAATATTGTAGAACTGAAAAAATATTTTTACTGGAACTAATCCATTTTTCTGTTATTAGTGGATCAGAAGACCCACATAATGATAGTGGATATTTCCTCTTGAAGCACTCTAAAAATAATGTTCTATCTATTTTTATTTAGATGATCTGCATTATTCAAATCTTGAGAATGTTGTATGAGCATAGAAACAAGTTTTTTCATTCCATATCCCATTATATTCTATTTCTTAGGAGGAAAATAATTACATTTACCCTTCTATTCAACATTAACTAGTTTCTCCAATGTTACAACAATTGACTAAAACTAAGAAGCATAGTATGAGAAACACTAATAATAATGAGAAAACAACATAAAAAATAATAAAATTTGTATTTAAAATTTTCGTTTTTATCCTAGTTATTCATGATCACATATAAAAAAATAGGATTGTATACTATACATTGATATCTTTTTTGACTTCTTGTTAAGGATTTTTAAAACTAGTTTAAAAAGATAACTATTCATTTCCTATAATACCATCTATAAAAACACATACATTATATACATTGATATTAATTAAAAATTAAATATATTCATTCAAAAATGTAACAAAGCCATAATAAGACAATATTAGAATATTTTCAGTAGAAACTAGGAAACATAAACCACTTGTTCAGAAGGCATCTTCATTGTTTCCAACTTATTTTGTTGTAACAATACCGCTTTTTGACATATCATAATTAATACCTATCTACATGACATAAGGAAAAGGAACATATGAAAGGGTAATCTAAAATTCTCAGTAAAGGAAAATAAGAGAGATATAAATAATATCATAATCATGAGACATAAGAATGTAACATTGGACAATATTATCCCGTATATGAATGGTCGTGATATCATACATCGGATAAATCCTAAATGTTCATAAGTAGAAATGAACATAATTCAGAAATACATAACATAAGACATGAAATTTTGTATCATATACATAATAATATAAAATAATTTCATATAATTCACGGATCATTTCGTATACCATCATTGCTAACAATGTCCATTACTAAACTGAGCTCACTACTCGCTCGATCCATGTGTTACAGAACTGAGTTCGCTTCATGTTCTATCCCAATCTATCTCATGAGATATAAATATTTACCCAATGAATTAGAGGGAAATATAGGTCCCACTATCTCATAATGATATTATTGTTCCATGTTCCACAAAAATATAAATCATTCTATCATATCATAACTCAAGGAATAAAATGGGTTTCATAAACATCACTCCATCATAATATAATCCACGTAAAACCAATGGATTTTATAAATATCATTCCATAAAAATAATAATAAAATAAAATGGATAATAGTAATATTATAACTGAAACATATCCCTATTAAAAATTCATCTTAGATGGAATATAATTCGGATTGAACAATAGGAATTAATTCTTGAGGAAGATATCATATCTTCTTGAGAAACATCATCTTTTCTCAAAATAAAACAAAATTTTAAACGAAAATTATTTCATTGAAAATAACCACGAAATATTTTAAAGATTCATTGAAAACTGTTCTTATGAAAATTTAAGAACCCATCATTATGTATATGTTAAAATAAAATATTCTTCTCAAACTTTTTTTGGATAAGTAAAAAATTACCTCATATAAAAAAAATGATAAAATATTAATTTCATCCCATTTAAGAAGAAAATAAATAATAGGTAAAACATAATATTTATTTTTTTATAAGAATAGAAATAATGTTACATATTTAGGAAAAAAATTTGTTGTTGATTATTATACCCTTGTAAATATATACATGTAAAAAATCTAAGATAATATTGAGATTGAAAAATTATCCCTAACCCTAGGTATGATTTACATTGTGTGTATCAAAACCTTATTTATAATGATTATAATAATTTCACTAAATATTTTCAGAATCCTATTCATTTTTATGACAGAATATATTATCATATTGTTATTATTTTGTTAGTAACATTATTAGTCATCCAACGGGTGTTAACTTATTTAGTTTCTTACGCTTGTTTTGTCATATATGTTCTTGTTACGCTTATTAAGTTATAGTTATATAATTTATATAATGATATTATAATAATATATACCTTATTAATTCATTAAATTAATTTATAAAATAATTCATTAAGGAAGATCATTTATAATGAATCACTTCACATCATGGACAAGGTAGGTCATACATCTGCACTAGTGATGATATCATTCCAATAATTGATGAATGGAATTGAAGTGGATGGTGTATAATATTTCATAATAAATATAATTTTATAATACTTTTATATAGTTATTATTTTCTTCATTATAAATATATTATTAAGGTGGTGGTGAAAAATAGATTCCATGATGACGTGGAGATGGTAAGTGGGGTGTACGCACACGTAGTGATTCAATTTTTCATCCGATTGATAAGAGATGGAATATGTTTGCTTCATGTTGATTATTACATTTATTTAAATAAGGGAAATTAGATTAATTACTTCATAATTAAACAACTCTTGAGGTGATGTATTGGAAGAAAGATGATTGAATTAATCAGTAGAAGAGATTACCTCTTCCTTGACATGCTCTCTCTAAATCTCCTTGAAAGGCACTAGAGATGGACTATTTAGAAGACTAGAACATTTAAAATGTATCTTAGAAAATTTATAAAGGAATATTTTTAGGGTATGGATGAGATTAAACTCTCAATGTGAAGTGAATAGACAAGGAAGGAGGTTTTCTTTTATAATTCAGGTGATATGCACTTTTGGAATCTCCCAAAATATTAATTTAATATAAAAGAAAACCCCATCCAAAAAATTCAAAATGTATAATGTTAAAATATGAGGAGATATAGGGTGGTAATATCATCATCGAATAAATTTTTGACAATTTTTTTAATCAATTTATACATTATCATCATAATTATTACATAGTTATTCTATTTAATTTTTATCTAGGGGAATAAATATTTCAATATTAATGAGGTTGAATATTTACTTATTGAATTTTAATTTGGACATTAATAAATAATATATAACTATTATAAAATATTATTATTGTTATATTTTTTTAAAATGTTACATTATTTTGATATAATTTTAAAAAATATTGATAAACTACCAATAATGTCAATTTTGACACTATTCCGTTCATTGAGTTTTAAAAATATTAAAAAAATAAAGATACCATATAACCAGATATTTTATTATATTAATAAGAGGGAAAAGTGTTCTATAAATTTCATTAGAAATATTAATTATCCAAAATTATATTTATTTTAATATTTAAATAACATTTATTCGTTATATCCATTAATAAAATAAATAAAACATCAATTTTGTAAAAATATTTAATAAACTTATTTGTTAAATAAATTTTTTGAATAAAATACAATGATAAAGATACATCTGATATATTTTAGAATAATAAATGTAGTTTAATATATATTTCCAAATAATTCAACATTAAAAATGTTATACATATTAAAATATGAATGTGTCAATTTTATCGTCACATTAAATAAAATAATATATGTGTCATTATCTCTTATATGAGGCCCCAAATGGTCAATAACTAGACCCTTGGATTGTTATATTTGAGATATACATGAAAAATAAAAAAAAAATTCATTTTTTTGATAGATTTAATTGTTTTTATCACTTTAATAATAAATTTTTTATAGATTTCCCATCAATTAAATAATTTCTCCATCATTAAGGTATAATTCTGCATGAGAATTATTTATTTCCTAAAAATTACAATTATATTTTCCTAAAAAATAAAAATAGTTTATTTTTCAAATGAGTATTTATAATATAATTTATCCTCTATATAATATTATATTAAAAATTTTATATTTATTAATATTTATGTAAGCCATATTTAACATTCATTTAAATAAATTAAATTAAATGTCATAATCTCAACCAAGTGGCTACCAAACGACCGCATTTCAACCAAAGGATGATTTAGGTCGAAAAAAACATATCCAATTATGTTATAAAAAAGTGTTATGGTAATTTTATAATATTATTTTTACCCTTAATTACTTGATTTACCCTTTTTCCATATTAATAAAAATTATAGAAGTTATTATTCATAAATCTCAAAAATAAAAGAAAGATATTTACATAATTTTAACAAACTGATTCTAAATGTGGAATCAATTTTTCAAATTTCAAATCACTAAATTGTTGGTAATTGATTTAAAATTAATCACCTTGTTGTAATGAGGGAATGAATTTTAAAAGCTGAAACAATGAAAAATAGTAGAATCTATTAGCATTTGAATTCAATGTAAAATTATTTCTAATGGAATAAAATATATTGAATAGTAAAAATTATTATATTTATACTTTAAAAACATTGAATTTTATAATTTATCCGTATAATTTATTTTAATGAAAATGTTCTTATCAATTAAAATTTAGTATATTTTTACTATTCATCAAAATAATAATGTTATAAAAAATATAAAAAAATATTCTAATTTTTTTTATATCCTGCTTCCAAAGAAGTGTTTAATGTCATCATATGGAAATTATTACTATTATAAAATTTTACTATTAAATGGGTGTAAAATTATCCTTATGAAAAAATATAGGTTTTTATACATTAAATAGAGTTTATTAATACCCGATGACAAAAATAAATATTAGATAACTATAAAAAATATAATATTATATACATAATATATATATATATTATTTAATTCATTTAATAATAGTAACTCACTAAATTTATTAACACTAAAGACATAAATATATAACTGATTTATATTTTTCATAAATAACTAGTAGACAATGAATCCAGCATACATTTTCATAAGTTAGTTATAGTTATTTCTGCTAACCAAATGACTAGGTTATAATGGTATATTTATACAAAGGGAGTCTCACTGTTCGTTTAAACTCATTATTGTGTAAAAATATTGCTAATGAAAAATTAAAATTACTTATTTAAAATATTTTATAAAACATTTGGGTGTTACATTATATGTGGTATGAAATTTATTAACTCAATTTTCATTCATCTGGTTAAAATTATATATCAATATTATTTCATTATAATGTTATGTGTGAAATTATTTTTTATTATATTATGTTGTATTTAACGTGTTTTATGTGTATTTACCGAGAATACCCAAAATCAAATAATTTGATTAATGTGATGATAATTGTAAGGGACTTTGTCCCAATTCCACTTGATTATGAAATTAATTTCCTTTCATTATTGTATAATATTCCAATATTTTTTTAATATGATTATCATTCATTGGAATTTTAATTTCACTTAAACATCCATATTTCTTGTGCCATTAATATGATTATTTCCCAAGTCATATCCCTTTTTAAATAAATTGATTACTTTAAATGTGATTTTATTGACTATAGAAAATGTGGAATCAATATATTTAACTCGATATAGAAAAATAATTATAATAAATATTGATTTATAAATTAAATATATTTACATATATATTACAAATAATTTAGAAATACCATGGGACCTGCATTATATTGTCCATCGATGAATCTACTGGCCTTCTGAAAAAATTACTTCACCAAATTAAATGGTGTTTCTACTATATACTAAATCATCTTCGGAAAGGATTTCATGGTACTAGTTAATGTTGCAAATAAATGAGTTCCAATAATTAGGAATTCCATTCTTCTATTATTCAATAATTTTTATTGATGAGGTTTTTAATATGGAAAAATATATTTATGCATTTTATTCTCAGTGTATTGGTAAAATGGGATGTGTTTTAAGTTATCTACCTTTACATGTTGATTATTCTCATTGATTCATGATATCATACACCGTATATAACCATTACTAGAGATTTTAGCTCACCCTTATTTGGATTACTTTACCCAGGTAATGAGGAAGAGAACATTGAATGATTTTTTGAGGATGTTGTTTATTTCATCCTATCTTTTTATAACATAACTTTTCATTACATTTTACAAAACCTAGGATCTTTAGGGTTTTGTGTCTTGGGAACCAGGAACTTAATACATGATAGCATAGAAAATTTTTCTTAAACAATTGAAAGGATTATTCATTGTTCATATTAAGTTTATTATAGCATCTCATAACCTAGGAGCATACATCAAAGGAAAGGGTGAGAAAAAGGCCCAGTAAGGGAAACAAGAGAAACATTTTACATGTGAACTTGAGATACACCAATAAAGTCATGATAAATAACATTAAGACATGAGAAATAGATCATGAGGAATATCATAATAAAAATAACTTGTTTCGTAACATGAAAATGTGGCTACCAAATTTCACTTAGACAATAATTTCTGTATCACCAAGGTCCATCCCCAAGGTGTCATTAAAAAATTACCAAGGTTATTTAGCAAGTTGTCGTTAAAATGGCCATCTCCAAAGATCAAGCCTTTACCCAATGCATTGGTGCGCTATCAGGGAGAATCCTTAATTTCTGTTTATTATCATGTGAGCCACATATATAATCATCAATCATTTCATAAACAACCCATATATCATAAAATAAATGGGCTTTATTTCATAGTCATTCAATCAATGTCACACCACAAAGATTAGCCTAATATTTGTTGAATCACCATGACATAAATTCAATGGGTTTTCACCTACATCAATGTATGTAATAAAATTGTCATCATTAATAATTATCTCAAGAAAAAGCATTGATTCATGTGTTCTTAGGTAGGAACAACCATTAACACTAGACCCATGATTGTTCCTAATAGATGTTCAGTCCCCAATATCTTATTTACATGATATCATCAACTGTAAAATCCATGAGATTTTTTCTCAATGCTTTTGATCTCCAAACACTGAATTGTAATACATCATATCTACCCTATTTGTAAGATGTATATAGACCATATGATGTAACTCCCCGACCCCAGTTACCTAGAGTCGGTGCATTATTACGTAACATTGGCATTATCACAAAGATCAAGTCTCAAAAGGCCGATTAGTTTAGTAGCCTTGAAACACTAGATAAATTCATAAGTTTTTCATTACATCATAAAGTAGTAAAAAACTACAACAACTTCTTGTCTTCATATCCCCTCATACTATCCCTGTAGGTCATTCATAAAATACTTCTTCAAATCATGGAAAAATTAAAACATTGAAAACGGTGAGCTCAGATACTCAGTAAGGATAACAATATATGGGAAACTTTCATAAATAAATATAAAAATTTAAGGCAATGTATAACTGAAACAAAAGCCTTTTAAACATGAACTTCAGTATTATATGGCAAAATAAAATGAAATAATTCCTTTTAATTATTCACATGGATATTCTACTAGTCGAATAATCACATGAAATATCAATAACCACTTTCATAATGATGGAATGTATAATTCCAGACTATCATAACCATGTAGCCAATGCCTCGTGTCAAGACTAAAAATAAGATTTTGTCAAGGCCTTGTGCCAAGACACTAGTTTGTCTCATGAGACCTATAGATACATAGAGGAGCTAAGCGGGCTCTACCCGTCACTTATTAAGTCCAATGCATTCCTAATATGAATAGTTTTAAACATATCATAAACCATAACATAATTGTATCACCTAAAACATGCATAAAGGAAACATAACATTTCCATATATCGATCAAAAGATATCAATAAAACACATTGATTTAATAAAAACATTACCAATACCATTTTCAATACCTAAATAAAATAAAAGTAAAACATGGTATTTATTTTTCTTTAAAAAACATTATGTCTTGTAGAGGAAGTCGAAACTCAAATAATGGTCACGGTGGCGGAGAAGTCATTTTCTCCGCATACGTAAGACAAAACATTCCTTTTGTTGTTTATTAAAAACGCTTCGTATAAAAATATTCCTTTTGATTAAAAGTAAAATTTAAAGGGTTTTATACACCGTATAAAATAAAGTTGTGTATAAAAAAAAATATGCCCCAATGAAAGGAGATTGAGATAAAGTCTCTTACCTCGTGTCCGACTTGACTCGACTGTTCTTTAACCTCCCGAATAATAAACTAGAGTTAATTTCTAATTGTATAAGAACCTTTTTCAAGTTAATTATTCCTTTTATATCACTTATTACCATGTTATGTACATTATCTAATTATTTATGTTAATAACGGTCATTTTTTCGATCTTCGGTACTTGTGTCAAAAATAGACTTCTTATAATTACAAGTTGTTCATGTGGTAAAATATCCATTATATCTAGAATTATATTCATGATTTATATATCATATATATCATATATATAATATATATCCAGTATATACATTCATTCATAATATTACATAACATTTAGAGGTAAGAAATGAAATGCATTGTTCATGGAGACAGTAAACCGTACATACGCATGAATGCTACTTTCATTTCTATTTCTTATTTTATGGAATAAAATCATAATTATATAAAGGTGTATTATAATTCCAGTATAATATCATATATAATATCATTTACTCCTTCCTTTACACATCCCACATATGGAATTAACGATTCAAATCACCTTGAGGGGGCGGTAGTCCGCACTTCCTAAAATGAAATTATCGCATTTACCCATAATGGAAATCATAAAGGTATGAAATAAATGAAAAATATAGAAGAATAAGTAAAAAAACATAATATATATCATATATAAATATAGTGACATCTTAATGTCCACCATGAGAGGTGTTAAATGAAGATTGAACAATCATCGTTTCGTGAGGTAGTAATTCCCCACACACAGAAACAGTATGTTATTTAACCATTAGATGAAGGTGTGTGTAAGTGTAAATGAAATAATTCTCATAAAAACATCCTAGTATTTTGAAGATACTGGTGTTGTTTCAAAATAATGGAATAAAAAGAGTTTACGAGGTTTTAGAAGCAAAATAAAACAAAAGAACATAAGAGAGGAGATTACCTTAAAATAGAGTAACTCTATTTTATTTGAGCCAAAGGATTCCTTGGGAATACTTTTGCCCAAAGTGAGGCTTCTAGAAGTATGAGAGGGAAGTTTAGAGAGTATTTGGACAGTGTTTGGCTGATCCAAACGGCTTGAATGTGTGAATAAGGTGGTAGAGGTGGGGGCCTTTTATAAGAAGAAAGGAGGGGCACTCTTGAAAAGTCAAGAAATGTTACTTTATTATAAAATGTGTTTCGGATTATAAGGGTCCCAAAATTATATATTTCTAGGATAAGGTGATTAGGGTTCTAAATATATTCATCCAATAGGTTTTTGACAAGTTTATGTTTTATATTTTACATTTTATTTTCATTTTATTTAAATCCTTAATTAATGAGGTAATCACTGCATCATCATGGTGTCATAAAAAATTTAATTTATTTAATGTCTAAAAATTATAAAACAAATATGATGATGTAGGAAATCTTTTTATCTTTACAATAGATATTTATAGTCGAAAAGGTACCTTATATAACCTAATGTAATAATTGTTTTAGTAAAACAGCACATGTTTGTGACAATTTTATTTTTATTTTAAATAAAAAGTTATTAATGTCATTTTCTTACCCAAGTGGCTACATGGGGTTCCCAAGTTGACCCATGGATTGTCTGGGTCGTCCATGACTCATCCAATAAGGTTAGGACAAGTTTAATGATATTTTCATATTTTTATAATATCATTTTACCTTAAATTTCACTAATTACCTTTAATCGTGATTAATAAAACTTAAAAGTTACTATTCAAAAAAAATATTTTAATCCCATTGAACCACATTTTACTTTCTAATGACAAGCATGTATGTCGGATTTTTGAAAATCAAATCACAGAAGTGGTAAAGTTTCTTATAAACGAAAAATCAGTTTTTTAACTACCACTTAGTGGTTTCACTATTAATCAACAATTGAAGTTTTTCAAAAAAATACCAAAAATTCACCCTAAGAGATAATTGATATTCTGAATTAAAAAATGATGTCTATTTTACGAAATTCCAAACATATAAGTTTCATTAATTAATTTAATAATTAATTCCTATTGTCATAACAAATATCGTGTTTTTAAGAAACAATATATATCAAAATATTGACAATTGTTTATGTCAAATTTCAAAGTTATATTAATTCTAATGACCACCATTGGATGAAATGGTAAAATTATATTCTAATTATACTTTAAAAACCCTCAATAGTATAATTAATCACTCTAAATTATTATTATTAAAAAAATTAAGAATTTATCTATTCATAGAAAATTTGAAGTTCTCAAAAAATTACAAAAAATACAACTTAGGATAATTTCTATATTCTGAATACAAAAATGAAGTATATTTTGAAATATAAAATTTATATAATTTCAATAATTGGTTATTACTATTCATAATTGCTACTTTGATTGGTCATGGTGTGTTAGAATCTTGAACATGCGTACAATGCAAGCTATTTCATTATTGAAAGGGAAGTGTACTGTGGATGCTTGGGGTGTTACATTCTCCACTCCTTCAAATAATTTTGTCCTCGAAATTTCTAAAAAACTACCGTATGAAAAGACTCAAGTGATTCTTCATCATAAGTTCCTCGGGTTCCCATGATTCCTCTTCCATCTTATTGTTTCTCCATAGAACTTTTACTAGATGAGTTGTCTGGTTTCTTAGCACTTGTTCTCTTGTATCAAGAATCCTGATGGGCTCTTCGCAGTACGACAGATCGGGTTCTAGTTCTAATTCCTCATAGGTGAGTACATGCATTGGGTTAGGCATGTATGTTCTCAACAGTGATATGTGGAACACATCATTAACTTGGGAGAGACTTGGTGGCATTGCCAAATGGTAAGCTACAACCCCAATTCACTCTATAATTTCAAAAGATCCAATGTACATGGGACTCAATTTACCCTTCTTACCGAAACGTATAACTCCCTTCCATGGAGATACCTTCAAGAAAACATGATCTCCCACCCGAAATTCCAAATCCTTCCTTCGGTTATCGGCATAGCTCTTCTGCCTACTTTGAGCTGCTTTAATGTGGTTTTGGATTACCTTCACCTTTTCCATCGTTTCCTCCAACAGTTCTGGACCTACAACTTTTCTTTCACCAACGTCATCCCAACTGGTTGGTGTGAAACATCGCTTTCTGTATAATGCTTTATATGGTGCCATATGAATACTTTAATGGAAGCTATTGTTATAGTAAAATTCTACCAGTGGTAAATATTGATCCCACATACCATTAATTTCAATTAAGCATGATCTCAACATGTCCTCTAAGGTTTGAATAGTCCATTCTGATTGTCCATCTGTTTGAGGGTGGTAGGAAGTGCTCAAACAAAGTTCAATATCTAGGTCTTTCTGAAGACTTTTCTAGAATCTTAATGTAAAACGGGGATCACGATCAGAAACAATCAATAGGGGTACTCCATAAAGTCTCACAACTTCATTAATATATATCCTTGCTAGCTGTTCATGTGGTATATCTTCTCTTATAGCAAGAAAATGTGCTGAGTTCATGAGACGATCATCAATGACCCATATTGCGTAATTCCTTCTAGGATTCTTTGGTTGTCCCATGACATAGTCCATCATAATATTATCCCATTTCCACTCAGGTATGGGAAGAGGTTGCAATACTCCACCAGGTTGTTGCCTTCCAGCTTTTAATTGTTTACAAACCATACATCTTGACACAAAATCAACAATCTCCCTCTTCATGTTGTCCCACCAAAAATGATCCTTTAAATCTCTATACATTTTGGTGCTCCCATGGTGTATAGATAAATTAGAACTATGAGCATCATCCAACAATTCCTTCTTTAAATCAGGTATATCGGGAACACAAAGTATCCTCCCAAATTTCAAAATTCCATCTTCATACACAAAGTCACTTAATCGCCCATCATTCACCTTCCATGGTGATTCACATATCCATCTTTACGAGATCCATAAAAATAGGATCCCTTTCCTCTCTCATCATGTTCAAAACTCCATGATCTTTTCTACTCAAAGCATCTGCAACCTTAGTGCCTTCCCCGAGTGGTAGTGTATCGTGAAATCATAATCCTTGAGTAGTTCAAGCCATCGACTTTTCCACATGTTGAGTTCTTTTTGTGACAAAATATACTTCAAACTCTTATGATCGGTATATATCTCACATTTTTCACCATAGAGATAATGTCTCCATATCTTCAAGGAAAATATTATAGCATCTAAATCAAGATCATGAGTAGGATAGTTTTTCTCATGAATTTTTAGCTATCATGAAGCATAGGAAATAACCCTATCATTCTGCATAAGGACACAACCAAGTCCTTTCTTCGATGCATCACTATAAATAACTATCCCATCATTCCCCAATGGAAGAGTCAATATAAGAGCATTGACTAATATTCTTTTCAGTTCCTAAAAACATTCTTCACATTCTTTTGTCCAAAAAAATTTAACCCCTTTACGTGTGAGCTTTGTTAATGGGTTATCCAACCGAGAAATATTCTGGACCAAACTTCGATAATAACCTGCTAAACCAATAAAAGTGCATACCTCAGTTATACTCATCGGTGCTACCCATTCTTGGATATCCTTGGTCTTATAAGAATCAATAGAGATTCCATCATTAGAGACAATATGGCCAATAAAAGAAATCTCTTGAAGCTAGAATTTACACTTGCTAAACTTCCCATATAATTCATATCTTCTAAGAGTCTTTAGAATAATACGCAAGTGATTTTCATTATTTTTTTAGATTTTGGAGTATACCAAGATATCATCAATAAATACCACCACAAACTCATAGAGATATTCCTTGAAAACTCTATTTATTAGAACCATGAATACAGAGGGTGAATTAGTCAATCCAAAAGGAATTACTGTATACTCATAATGTCTGTACCTTGTTCAAAATGATGTCTTCGGAATGTCTTCCTTCATCACACATAACTGATGGTATCCAGATCGAAGTTCAATCTTTGAAAAGTATTGATCGCCATGCATTTGGTCAAATAAATCATCAATGTGAGGTAGGGGATACTTTTTCCTTATTGTTATAGCATTGATCTCCCTGTAGTCAATGCACAATCTCATAGATCCATCTTTCTTATTAACAAAAAGGACAGGGGCTCCCCATGGAGAAACACTAGGGTGATTAAATCCCTTATTACTCAATTCCTCTAGTTGTTTCTTGAGTTCAACTAATTCCTCAGTGGCCATTATAAAAGGGTTCGTTGATATAGGCCTTGATCCAGGAATTAAATCAATGGAAAACTCAACTTCTCGTTCTGGAGGATGTCCAGGTAAATCTTTCGGAAACACATCTACATATTATCTCACAATAGTTACATCCTCTATTTGAACATTCTTTTCGTAACCCATGGTTATTTAATTCTCTTCCTCCCCGATCATTGAATTTAGTAGAGCCAATGGGAATGTATCTAGATAAGAATTAGGTGGGGAAAATTCTACTCTAAAGATAAGGTGTTCCTTATCATCATCATAAAAAAATTTAACCTCGTTCCTCTTATAATAAATCTTCGCATCACGGTCCGAAATACAATCCATTCCGAGGATTATATCAAATTCAATCATGGGTATGACGATGATATCAGTAGATAAAGAACATTTATATGATTTAATGGGGACTGATTGCCAAAACATTGTAGCAATGATACTTCCATTAGATGTTTTGACTGGCAATTCTCTTATTAAATCAAATTGGAAATATCTAATTTTCATAGAAAACTGGGAAGATATGAAACAATGCGATGATCTAGAATAAAATATTGCATTTTCTAAACTTGAGGAAAACATTAAATTACCTGTCACCACGTCTTTCATAGCTTTATCCTCAGCAGTAGTGATAGCATAATCATGGCCTTGATCCCTTGGCCTCTTCTGAGGTATGTTCTCCTGATGCATAAAACATTCATTTTCATAATGTCCCATATCACTACAAATATAGCATTCCACATTGACAACAACTCTTTTTCCCTTGAAATCATAAGCTTGGTGGCCTTTTTCACCACACTTGTAACAGACTCCCATTCCCTTCAAGCATGTACTGATGTTTTTCTTCCCACATTTACTGCAGGACTGATATTCAACATTTCCCTTTTTCCCCTTATTTCCATTTCCAGATTGATCAGAATATCTCTTCTTCTCTTGCTTTGCTTTAAAGTCATAAGACTTAGAGAATTCATTTTTCGTCTTGATAGCAAACGAGACAATATCTTCGTACGATAAGAAGGTTTGTGAGACTAATTCTCGATGGAGAAATGGTTTTAAAACATCAAATAAATGATCAATCATACTTCTTTTGTTATGTATATAATATGTTGCATGACATGCTATCCTTGTAAAGTTAGTCTCATACTTTAGGACATTCGCATCCTCCTTCTGCCTCAGACTGAAAAATTTCCTTTCCATATATGCTCGATGGTCATGTGGAAAGTATTTTTCTTAGAAAATTTCCTTAAACTCCTTCCATTCCATACTTGATACCTCTTCATCTTCCTTTGTGTTTTGAATCAGTGACCACCATTGTTCGGCATCTCAAGTGAGGCGGTAAACTACCATGACAACTTTCTCTCTTTCGCTACTCCCCAAGGTGTGGAATATTTTCGCTAAGGATTTTATCAATTTCTCAGCTACTAATGGACTTGTACCCACATTAAATGTTGGTAGTTTTTGCCTTATGAAGTGATCTAACATTGATCCTCCACATTGCGGATCAGGGTGCTCCATACGAGTAAGGTTATTATTCATAACCTGAGTGAGTTGTCCCAGTATGGTGATTAGCTAATCAGCACTTGTTGTATCACCATCTCCACTATAATTATCTTGAGCAGGTGGGAAATCCCTACATGGAGTGTGTGCATTGATACAGTTTCCATTCCTTCAACTAGGTTCCATTTCTAAACAATGAAATAAACTTGATTAGTTTATGAATCGAAATACATAATTCCATACTTGTAAAACACTTAAAATAAATTGAACTATTTATCGATATAAGCTATAATCATAAAAATGTTTTCTTGAGGAAGTATATACTCATAAACCCTTCACAATGGTTTGTAAAGAAAATTAGAATTATCCTAAGCATATCCCCTGGGAGTGTTGTAATCAAGAGTGCAGCAAGGCCTGTTGTCGTGCACCAGTTCTCGTTCGAGTCTATCTCAAAGCGGTGTTTTCCGGTTTAACCCCTAGGTACATATGTTCCAGAGCCGCCTCTACCTACTCGTATCCAGATAGGGATGTATTTCCTGGAAAACTCACAAAATCTATATAATACCAAAATTATAAGAAGTTATTCTATTCTAATCCTCAAAGTCTATTTTAGGGTTATGTGCTCTAATCAGAGTTTATCTAAATCTAGCTTCCAAAGTTAGTACTAAACTACCTCTGAATTCAATTGTAACGCCCTAAGCCCAGTTACATAGAGTTGGTGCATTATTACGTAACATTGTCATGATCACAAAGATCAAGTCTCGAAATTCCGATTTGTTTAGTAGCCTTGATACACTAGATACATTCATAAGTTTTTCATTACATCATAAAGTAATAAAAAACTACAACAACATCTTGTCTTCATATCCCCTCATACTATCCCTGTAGGTCATTCATAAAATACTTCTTTCCATCCTAGAAAAATTACAACATTGAAAGGGGTGAGCTCAGATGCTTCGTAAGGATAACAATATAGTAGAAACTTTCATAAATAAACATAAACATTAAAGGAAATGTATAACTGAAACAAAAGCCTTTTAAACATAAACATCAGCATAATATGGAAAAATAAAATGAAATAATGACATTTAATTATTCACATGGATTTTCTACTAGTCGAATAATCACATGCAATATCAATAACCACTTTCATAATGAGGGAATGCATAATTCCAGACTATCATAACCACGTAGCCAAGGCCTCGTGCCAAGACTACAAATAAGATTTTTTCAAGGCCTTGTGCCAAGACACTTGTTTATCTCATGAGACCTACCGATGCATTGAGGAGCTATATAGGGCTCCACCCATCACATATTAATTCCAATACATTCCTCATATGAATAGTTTTAAACATATCATAATCCATAACATAATCGTATCACATAAAACATGCATAAAGTAAACATAACATTTCCATATTTCAATCAAAAGATATAAATAAAACACATTGATATAATAAAAACATTATCAAAACCATTTTCAATACCAAAATAAAAGAAAAGTAAAACATGGTATTTATTTTTCATTTAAAAAACTTTATGGATTGTAGAGGTAGTCGAAACTCAAATAATGGTCATGGAGGCAGAGAAGTCATTGTCACCGCATTTGTAAGACAAAACATTCCTTTTGTCGTTTAGTAAAAATTCTTCGTATAAAAATATTTTATTTGATTAAAATTAAAATTCAAAGGTTTTTATACATCATATAAAAGAAAGTTGTGTATAAAACAAAATATGCCTCAATGAAAGGAGATTGAGATGAAGTCCCTTACCTTGTGTCCGAGATGACTCGACAGTTTTTTAACCTCATGAATAATAAACTAGAGCTAATTTATAATTTCTTAAGAACCTTTTTAAGTTAATTATTCCTTTTATATCTCTTATTACCATGTTATGAACATTATGTAATTATTTAAGTTAATAATGGTCGTTTTTTCGATCTTTGGTACTTGAGTCAAAAATAAAATTCTTATAATTACAAGATGTTCATTTTGTAGAATATCCATTATATCCAGAATTATATTCATTATTTATATATCATATATATCATATATATCCAGTATATACATTCATTTATAATATTATGTAACATTTAGAGGTAAGAAATGAAATGCACCGTTCATGGAGACGATAAGCCATACGTACGAATGACACTACTTTTATTTCTATTTCGTATTTAATGGAATGAAATCATAATGATATAAAGGTGTATTATAATTACAATATTATATCTTATTGAATGTAATTTACTCCATCCTTTACACGTCCCACATATGGCTTTAATGATTCAAATCACTTTGAAGTGGCGGTAGTCCGCACTTCCTAAAATGAAATTATCGCGTTTACCCAAAATGGAAATCATAAAGGTATACCATAAATGAAAAATATAGAAGAATAAGGAAAACATAAAA
The DNA here is from genome assembly GCA_963277665.1 of Viscum album. NCBI lineage: Eukaryota > Viridiplantae > Streptophyta > Magnoliopsida > Santalales > Viscaceae > Viscum > Viscum album. The sequence goes on from OY728132.1 coordinate 500,793,909, forward strand.
ATAATATATATCATATATAAATATATTTACATCTTAATGGCCACCATGAGAGGTGTTAAATGAAGATTGAACAATCATCATTTCGTGAGGCAGTTATTCACCACCCACAGAAACAGTATGTTCTTTAACCATTAGATGAAGGTGTGTGTAAGTGTAAATAAAATCCTTCTCATAAAAACATCATATTTTATTGAAGATACTCTTTTTGTTACAATAGAAAGGAATAAAAAGAGTTTATGTGGTTGGAGAAGCAAAATAAAACAAAAGAACATAAGAGAAGACATTACCTTAAATTCGGGCAACTCTTTTTGATTTGAGCCAAAGGATTCCTTGGGAAGATTTCTGTCTAATGTGAGACTTCTAGGAGTAAGAGAGGGAAGTTTAGAGAGTATTTGGGTAGATTTTGGTCGATCAAAATGGCTTGAAGGTGTGAATAAGGCGGTAGACTTGGGGGCCTTTTATAAGAGGAGAGGAGGGGCACTCTTGGAAAGTCATCAAATGTTACATTAATATATAATGAGTTTTGGATTTTAAGGGTCCCATAATTATATATTACAAGGATAAGGTGATAAGGGTTTGAAATACACTCATAAAATAGGTTTTTTACAAGTGTAATACTTATATTTTTTATTATATTTTCATTTTATTTAAATCGTTAATTAATGAGGTTATCGCTGCATCATCATGGTGTCATAAAAAATTTAAATTATTTAATGTCTAAAAATTATAAAAAAAATATCATGATGTCAGAAATATATTTATATTTCCAATGAATATTTATAGTATAGAAGTTACCTTAAATAACCCCATGTAATAATTTATTTAGAAAAATAACACATGTTTTTCAAAATTTTATTTATACTTTATATAAAAAGTTATTAATGTCATTTTCTTACCCCAGTGGATCCATGGGGTCCCCAAGTTGACCCATGGATTTTTTTGGTCTTCCATGACTCTTCCAATAAGTTTAGGACAAGTGTAAAGATATTTTCATATTTTTATAATATCATTTTTACCATAGATTTCACTAATTACCTTTAATCGCGATTAATAAAACATAAAAGCTACTATTCACCAAAACAATATTTTGATCCCATTGAACAACATTTTACTTTCTAATGACAACCATGTATGTCGGATTTTTGAAAATCAAATCACAGAAGTGGTAAAGTTTCATTTAAATGAGAAATCAGTTTTTTAACTACCAGTTAGTGGTTTCACTATTCATCAAAAATTGAAGTTTTTCAGAAAAGTACCAAAAATTCACCCTAAGATATAATTGATATTCTGAATTCAAAAATGATTTCTATTTTACAAAATTCCAAACTTATATGTTGCATTAATTAATTGAATAATTAATTTCCACTGTAATAACAAATAGAATGTTTTTAAGAAACAATATATATCAAAATATTGACAATTGAATATGCCCAATTACAAAGTGAAATTAATTCTAATGACCAACATTAGATAAAACGGTAAAATTATATTCTAATTATAATTTAAAACCACTAAATAGTATAATTTATCACTATAAATTATTTTGATTAAAAATGTTGTTTTTAAGTATCTTTCTCTTTATAGAAAATTGGGAGTTCTCAGAAAATTAAAAAAAAATCAACTAAGGATAATTTTGATATTCTGAATACAAAAATGAAGTCCATTTTGAAATATTAAATTTATACAATTTCAAAAGGTGGTTATTACTATTCATAACGACTACATTGATTGGTCACGGTGTGTTAGAATCTCATACTTGTGTACAATGCAAGCTATTGCATTATTGAAAGAGAAGCGTACCGTGGAAGCTTGGGGTGTTACATATGACATATTTTTGTGATTACATTCATAGAATCTAGATATTCTCATTATAGTTGAGAAATGCTATAACGTTTTGATACATGATATAAATTAAGGATACTACCATGTAAATAGTTGAAATTAAAATATAAACGTAATTATAGTAAGTACACACCATGCATAACACATTGTATATATGATATAGTTGTAGAGACCAGTTTTTTCCTTGTAAAACAGTGGAATATTTCATCATATATTTCCAGAGCTAGGGATTGAGACGAAATGTGATTCCGAGGCCCGATGTGCTTGAAATAAATTTTAAAAATTATTATAAATTTTTATATTATTCATGCAATAGAAAAGTGATATCTCTTAAAGGCTAGCTCCAATCAGTTATATGAGGCCAAAGTTTAGTACATATAATGGTGTTACCCTTGGAGAGACATAACTTTTTTCGGTGTGAGCCTTCAGTAGAAAATGCTACTTGTAACGATCTGAAATTTTTAATTATATTTGTTTCCTAATTTTGGGTGTTTTTTTATTTTATAGTCAACAAAACTATATCCTTTAATTAATGAAGTGAGTGTAATTAAAATGAGACCATTGGGTTATTACTTTTATATGACTATTGGTCAATATGACCATTGGAAACTATAATCTTAATGTTGTGTTTTTATAAATACAGTTATATTGGTTATTTAATACATAAAAATGATTGAATGGCCTCATCCAGTAGACTCAGGCCATATGAAGCCCATATGTCAGAGCTTTGGAAGGAAGTAGCATCACTGAACTTTTCTATGGACCAAGCACAAGCTGAACTTCAATATATGAAGCTTTATTGGAACCACTTAAGGGAGGAGTTCATGCTGATAGAAATCACCACTCAGTCAATGTTGTCCAAGCCACCCCAAGATTCTATCACCATAGAACACCTTACACTTTGGTCATATAATGGTGTTATAAGGGGCTTTGTAATGAGACCTTATTTGCTTTGTGTAATCCTTTTATATAAATAAAATTGTTATTTCTCATTATGAAAATGTTTGTAAATTTAGAATATTCGAATAAATATAGGATGTGTATTATTGATGAATTAAAAAAAGGTATTTTAAAAAAAAATTGTATTATTTAAATAATTAATAACGTTAAATGTTTTTCAAATGATGGTCTCTTACAGTAGTGATTAGTGAGAATTTTATATTCTAATAAGATCAAAGTGATTTTTAGTGAATTGTAATGTATGAATAGTAACATACCCGTATGAATAGTAATGAATAGTTAATTGGTGAAAAAATAGAAATTTCACCCATGAATGTATAAATACAATTTAAACATCTTAAAAGTGAAAAGTCAATAATTGTATAAGTTTTGGTATTTTTGTACGTCATAAATATTCTATATAAAATTTTATAATTAATTTAATAATTTAAAATGGGAATATATTATCATAAAATGTAATCATAAATTTTTACTTTATTGTATTATGGTTATACGATAATTTTATAGGACCTTGATTACTTTTTTAAGGTTTACAAAATGAGTTATAGTTTTAATGTTGTATTTTTTGGATTAAATAATGATTTAATATAAAAATAAATTAAAAATATTTAGAATTTTTTTTATAAAATGGAGTTCAATTTTTAAATTCAGAGCATTGATATCATGTTAGGGTGAATTTTTTTGATTTTTATCATACAGTTGAATTTTTGGTGAATAATAAAAATACAGTTTTGAGTTCCGGGTGTTTAATGACATCATTAATGATGTAACAATGATGTAATCTTTTTGTTAGACTTATGAATAATGATATATGCTCTGAGGTTTCCCAAGAGGCCAATACCATGTCAAATACCATGGTAAAGCCCATGGTTTTGCAAATACCACCGACGAGGTGTCCCTTGGAAATTAATAATTTATTCCATCACTTTTCAAATAAATTCCAAGGCATTTCCATCATTCAATTCATTCAAAAATCCTCCTAAATAAAGTTCTGGTCTCCTTACCTCCCAAGGAGTCCTCCCAAGGTTCACTCAAGCCTCCCAAGGTCCCATTTTTCATGCTTTCTAAGTTACTCTTCAAGGTTAGGGAACCTTTCACCCTCCGCTTTTATATCATGACTTCCTTTATATTTTCTCTTATAGTTCCATTTCATTATGAGTTGGATTGTTCTTCTATATATTTACTATTTCCCATTTTATTTACAAATTATGAGAATCCACTTCCACTCTCATTAATTGGTTATCTGAAATATTATGTGACGTTGTTAGGAAGCAGAATTTTCATAAAAGAAATCGTGCTTTCTCTTTCCTTGCATGTTCCCTTTTCATGTGGGGTTTCATTCAATTGTCCACACCATAGTCTTATTTATTTTTATTATGTACCTCTACTATCAAATTATTCATTTATTTATTAGAGATCCTTTTCCCCTATCTTTATTTTATTTTATAAAATCATGTTATATAGCTTTTAGGCTGCAGAAATTTCATCTCAAAATTTCTATCTCTTTTTTTCATGGAATAATCTTGTTTTATTTATTTGAATACCCAGACATATTTTGTTTATATGGGTGTTAATATATACACAAAAATGATATATTTTATTCTGTAATTTACATACATGTAACCCTCACTCCCTTTACATGTGTTATAAATGACATAATGACTTTATTTTAAGAACTTTTAAAACGTCACAATTTTGAAATAAAACCCATTTCTTGTGTTCTCTATGGGTTATTTATGAAATGTTTTATTATGATCTCTGTGGATGACTTGTAAATAAATACATATTAAGGGTTTTTCCTAAAATCACTCCAATACATTGGGTAAATAAATTAATCTCTAGAGATGAAATGTTTTATGATACCTTGGTGAATAACCTTGGTAATTTTTATGACACCTTGGGGATAAAACTTGGTGATATGTTCATGAATTTCTAAATGAAATTTTTAATCCACATATTCATGTAATGATTCATGTACATATTATTATGATATTCCTATTCTTCCATTGCTCATACATTTACGACTTTTATCATGTTCTTATTAATATTGCTCAAGATCACAAGTCAACTATTTAACTTCTTTTCCTTACTGAGCCTTTTTATCATCCTTTTCATTGATGTATGTCTCCATGATATGAGATGGAATAATTTTACATAGTATAAACTTATTATGAATCCTTACGAGTTGTTTAGAAGAATGTTTATGTTGTTTTCATGTATTATGTATCTGATTTCTAAGACACTAGACTATAAAGATCCTCTGTTTGTAAAATGTAATGAAAAGTTATGTAATAAAATGCTGGGATGCCATAGTTTGTATCAACAGATATTTTAGTTATTAATGAAAATTATTCTATGAAAACATTAGGAATAATCCTTTAGAAAAGATTAAATATAGGTAAATTTCCTGGTAATTTGGTGAGTATTGAGTATGTGGTTCGTCATGAAAATACATCCTTGTCTGGATACGAGCAGGTAGAGGTGGCTCAGGCACAGAGGTACCAAGGAGTGAAAAATCTAAAAAGAAGTTTCGGGCATGACCTGGGGTATCCTGGTACATGAAAACGGGCCTTGCTGCACATTTTGTTATGACACTCCCGAGGGATATGTTTGGTTAATCGCATGATTTTTATGAATCATTATTAAGGAATTATAGTGAAATGAAAGTGTTTAAGCATGAAGTTTTAAGACATAAAATCTTTTACATTTACAAGATTTGTATATGAAATAAGTTTCTCACTAAGGTTTTATTCCTTTAGAAACTGGCATGCAATAGGAGGAACTGTGAAAATGGTGATCGCAATGGACCATGAGCTGACGACCCTCTGATGGATGCTGGAATGGAAACATTCATGCGAATGATGAAACAACTGAATTAAGATTTGGAAATAAATTAAATCAAGCTGAGAGGCATATCTCACCACGAAGGGAAAAACATTTAGTTATGTCTTTTATGCATCAAAAAACACCAACCATTAGTGGATCAACTGACCCATTGATTGCTGAGCAGCGGATCATCTCTATCGAGAATATATTTTTTGTGCTCCACTCTTCAGAGCAAGAGAAGGTCACCCTGGCTGTCTATCGCTTAGAAGGAGAAGATGATCTATGGATGGAGATGATTAAAAACATGAGGAATAGAGTAGCGGTTTAAGATATGGAATGAGAAGAGTTCATAGGGATCTTCTTTAGTAAGTATTTCCCTCGTTCCATGAAAACAAGAATGGAGAAAGAGTTTCTTGAGCTGAAGTAGAAGGATAATGAATCTATGGGAAGCTATGAGATGAACTTTACAAGACTTTCCTGTTATACCTCAAGATTTTTCATGGATCCTAATGGTAAGGTTGATAGTTTTTTCTGTGGACTGAGACCTCATCTGCGGAATAATCTAGCCAACCAAGACTCTGACAGCTATGAGGAGATCGTACGTAGTGTAATGAATGTTGAATCGTAGTTTGGTGAGATGCAGTGGCCTCATAAATCCAATGACAAGAATAGATCAATGGATCCAAGATTAGGGGGGATATTTGATCAATGAAGAAGAGGAAAGCAAGTGAAACTTCCCACCTGTAATAAATGTGGGAAGAAGCATTCGGGGAACTGCCTGATCGGGAGTGGGAAGTTCTACAAGTGTGGAAGATATGACAGAATTGCGATGAATTGTCATATTGAGGTGAAACCTCAACTTCAAAACACTAATGAAAAGGGGATTATGGTACATACCATACCTGATGTCTCGTTCTTTATGATTAGACAACTTGGGTACATTTCCAATGGCTGTCCAAATCCGAGGGCAGTGGAGGGGAACCACAAATCAGCCTCAGCAAAGGACAAGGGAAAAAGGTTGTGCTTTGGATATCACGACATCTGAAGTTGAAGCTCCAAATGATGTGGTAGCAGGTACTCTTGTAGTACTCTCAAAGATAGAAAGTACTCTTTTTTATTATGGTTATACACATTTCTTTATTTCTTCCATGTTTGAAAAGAATTTAGAATCAACCCCTGACTTGTTAAATGTAGAGTTCTTAGTCAAGACTCCTGGTGCAATTATCCAAGTATTGTCAGTGTATAGAAACTCTAGTATTCACATTGGTGAGAACAATCCTATCACAAATCTAGTCTTCATTCCCATGATGTAATTTTACATTATACCGGGGATGGACTGGATTGCAAATAATAATGGTAAGATCAAATGCAGAATTAAGGAAATCACAGTAGTCTGGAATGGAAGACCTATAGTTATATTCCAAGGAGAGATATATCAAACTGATCTTTGTCTAGAAGAACCACCTATATCCTTATATATGGAATTTATCGGTGAATAAGAACATGGAAATGAGAGTTTTAGGATAGAAAATGTTCCCATATTCCAGGAATATGTTGACGTATTTTCTAAGGAGTTGTCTGGACCTCCCCCAGAAAGAGAGGTAGAGTTATCTATTGAACTCATACATGGATCTCATCCAATATCAAATACCATGTATAGGATGGAAAATGTCGAGCACGAGGAATTAAAGAAACAACACCAATATCTTTTGGAGAAGGGTTTTATCCGACCGAGTGTGTCTCCTTGGGGAGAACCTATTCTCTTTGTGAAGAAGATGGATGGATCGATATATCTATGCATTGATTATAGAGAACTGAACGGGATCACAGAAAAGAAAAAATACCATCTTCCAAGAATTTATGCCTTATTTGTCCATCTTTGTGAGGCTCAATTCTTCTCTAAGACTAATCTTCGATCTGGTTATCATCAATTGATGGTGAAAAAAAAGTTATTGCAAAAAATTCCTTCCGTTCAAGATATGGGCATTATAAGTTTGTTGTTATACCATTTGGATAAACTAATGCACCTTCTATTTTTATGTATTTGATAAATAGAGTCTTTAAGGACTACCTCAATGAGATAATGGTAGTTTTTATTGATGTTATTATGATATACTATAAAATTCATTAGGAGAATGAATATCATCTAAAGTTTATATTTCAAACATTATTGAACTAGACGATTTTTGTAATGTTCAACAAGTGTGAATTCTAGTTACAACAAGTTGCATTCTTAGGGCACATTGATACTAATGAAGGAATCACAATTGACCCTACAAAGAAAAAAGTTGTAGAGTAGTGGCCTCATCCTACAACAATAACTGATATTCATAGATTCCTTGGATTTTCAGGATATTATAGGAGGTTTGTGAAAAACTTTTCATGACCTTCTAATCTATTAACCATGTTAAATCATAAAGGGGTCAAGTTTATCTGAAAAAAGAAGTGTGAGGAAAGTTTCCATGAGCTAATGAATAGATTGGTTACTGATCCCATGTTAACTCTGCCCTCATGTTGAGAGGGAATCATTATTTTTAGTGATGCATCTCTGAAAGGGATTGGGTGTGTCCTCAGGAAAAATGAAAAGGTCATTGCTTATGTATCTCGACTGTTGAAGACTCATGATTAGAACTGTCCTATGCATGATCTAGAGCTAGTTGCGACCGTTTTTCCTCTGATGATTTGGAGGCACTATCTTTTTGGGGAGATATGTGATATATTCACAGACCATCAAAGTTTGAAGTATATTTTCAAAAAAAAAGGAATTTAACATGAGAAAAATGAGATGTTTGGAACATATTAAATACTATGATTGTTCAATTCATTATCATCCCAGAATAGAAAACAATGTCACAGATGCATTAAGCATGAAAGACCTAGTTTTTATGTCCATTATGAGGATATTAAGAGATCATTTGATCAATGACCTAATAAAACTAGACATGGGATTTATAAACGTAGGGAAATAATCAAACCTAACCCAAATGATTTCTCAACCGTCACTACTAGAGAAGATCATGAATGCTCAAAAAATATCCTTTGTTACAGAAGAGGTTTGAGGCTGTGATGGATGGGAAGTTTCCTGAGTTCAATACTAATCCAGAAGGTGTATTGGAATTTTTTACAAGTCTATGTGTTCCATATATTCTGGAAATAAAGATGGAGTTGAGGGATGAAGCTCATAGCTTTAAATTCTCTATACATCTGTGTAGCATGAAAATGTATAGGGACCTTCATGATCATTACTGATGGGATAATATAAAAATTAATATTGTTGACTACACATCAATGTTCGTGGTATGACAACAAGTGAAGGTGGAGTGGAAAATTCCAAATGGGTTATTTGATCCACTACCCATACCAGCATGGAAGTGGGACAATATCACCATGGACATTGTCACTGCTCTCCTGAGAACTTCCAAAGGAAACAATGCGATATGTGTTATTTTGGACCATCTCACCATGATTTCAAAATTTATATCCATTCGGGAAGATTTCTCCCTTGATCAACTGGACAGGATTTATGTGAAGGAAGTGGTAAGGCTTCATAGAGTTCCACTTTCTATCGTATCTGATCGTGATAGATGGTTCATTTAAAAATTTTAGAGATTTCTTCAACAAGATCTGAGCACTGAATTGAATTTCATTATGGCCTACCACCCCCAAATTGATGGCCAATATTAATGGAATATTCAAACACTCGAGGACATGATGAGAACATTCTCAATGGAATCTAAAGGCAGATGGGATCAACATCTCACTTTAGTTGAGTTCTCTTACAACAACAGCATCCACTAGAGTATTCAAATGGCACCCTATGAAGCTCTATATGTGAAGCGATGTTGAACTCCTACTTTTTGGGACGATTTTGGTGAGAAAAATTTTCTTTGTCCTAATCTTGTGCAGGAGATTATTGAAAAACTCCTTTCCATCCAGAAACACATTACGGCTACTCAGAGTAAAAAAAAGAGCAATGCTGACAACTGTAGAATAGAATTGAAGTTTGATATTTGTGAAAAATTCTTTCTCTGGATTTCACCTTGGAAGTGATTCATGAGGTTTGGGAAGAAAGGGAATCTCAACCCTAGGTACATTGGCCCCTATGAAATCCTTGATCATGTGGGAGCAGTGGCATATCAGCATGCACTTCTTCCAAATCATTCACAAGTTAATGATTCCTTTTATATATCCCTCTTGGGTAAGTACATACCTAACCCTTCACATATACTAAAAATCGAGGTCGTACAACTAGAACATAAAAACTCTTGTGGGGAGAAGCCGGTGGAGATTTTGGATCATAGGAACAAGGTTCTACGCAATAAGTCTACCCACCTTCTTAAGGTGTTGTGGAGGTACCACAAATGTGAAGAAGCCAGATGGGAACCGGAGTCTATGAGACATAATTACCTACACCTTTTCTCATCAGAGGGTAGGAGATAAAATTTCAGCGGCAAAATTTATTAAGGGGGGAAGAATGTAATGACACAAACTTTTTATTTTTTTATTTCCTAATTTTGAGTGTTATTTTATTTTATACTCAACAAAACTATATCCATTAATTAATGAAGTGTGTATAATTAAAATGAGACTATTCAATTTGGATTGTTATATGACCATTGGAAACTATAATTTTAACATTTTGTTTTTATAAATACAATTATCATGGTTAATTAATATAGAATGAAGATTGAATGGACTTATCCACTAGACTCATGCCACAAGCAGCCCATCTTTCAGAGCTTGGAAATGAGGTAGCATCACTGGGATTTTCTATGGACCAATGCCGAGATGAACTTAAACACATTAATCTTGAATAGAATCACATATGGGAGAAGTTCAAGCTGATAGAAATTACCACTCGGGAAATGTTGTCTAAGCCACCCCAGGATTCTATCACAATAGCACATCTTACACTTACGTCATATGATGTTGTTATAAAGGGCTATGTAACGAGACCCTAGCTTCTTTTTGTAATCCTTTTATGTAACTAAAATTGTTATTTCTTATTTTGGAAATGTTTTTTAATTTTAAATTTCATGATAAATATAGGATGGGTAATATTGATGAATTTAGAAAAAAAGGGGTATTTTGAAATATTTATTTTATTCTTTATGTAATTAACAATGTGAAATGATATCCAAGAAATGGTCTTCTGCAGTTGTGATCAGTGATTATTTTAGAGTTTAATAAGTTCAACATGATTTTCAGTGAATAGTAATGTAATAATAGTAGAATACCCACATAAATAGTAATGTATAGTAATGAATAGAAAATTGGCCAAAAAATAGAAACGTCTCCCATTAATGTATAAATACAATTTAAACATCTTAAATGTTAAAAATGATAATAGTATAAGTTTTGGTATTTTTGTATGTCATAAATATATTATTTACAATAATATAATTAATTTAATAATTTAAAATGGAAATATATTTTCACAAAATTTAATCATTAATTGAAACTTTATTATATTATGGTTATACTATAATTTTATGGGACCTTGATTACTTTTTTATGGTGTTACAAAATGAGTTATAGTTTGAAAGATGTATTTTAGGAATTTATAATGTTTTCATTTAAAAATAAAAATAAAATTATTTTGGAAATTTTTTTCATAAAATAGAGTTTTTTTTGAATTCAGGGCATCGATATTAGGTTTTGGTGATTTTTTGGGATTTTTCTGAAACAGTTGAATTTTCAGTGAATAGAAAAAATAATGTTTTGAGTATCAGGTGTTTAATGGAATCGTTAATGATGAAATAATGATGTAATATTTCTGGTAGACTTATTAATAGTGATATATGCTATAATGTGTCCCATTTGGCCAATACTATGAGAAAATACCATGTGAAAGCCCATGGTTTTGCAAAAACCACCGATGAGGTGTCCCTTGGAAATTAATGATTTATTCCCTCACTTTTCCTATAAATACGAAGCCATTTCCCACAATCATTTCATTCAAAAATAATCCTTAATGAATTTCGGGTCTCCTTACCTCCCAAGGAGTCATCCCTAGGTGTCTTCAATCCTCCCAAGTTCACAACCTTTATGCTTTCGAAGTTACTCTTCAGGGTAAGGGATCCTTTCACCCTCTTTTAAGTCATGACTTCGTTTATGTTATGTCTCATAGTTCCATTTTATTATGAGGGGGGTTGTTATTATATATCATTAATACTATCCATTGTATTTACAATTTCTTAGATACCCTTTCTAATCTCATCAATTGATTTTCCAAATTTTTAGGTGACGTCGTTAGGCTGCCGAATTTTCGTAAAAGAAATTGTGTTTCCTCTTTCCTTGAAAACATCTTTTTAATGTGTTGTGTCATTATATTGTCCACACCATGTTATTATTTATTTTTATTCTATACCTATATAGTAAAATTATTCATTTAATTATGGGAGTCATTTTTCCCCTCTCACTATATTATTTTCTAAAACCATGTTATATAGCTGTTATGTTGCAGAAATTTCGTCTCAAAATTTCTCTCTCTCTTATTCTCAATGAATTATCTTGTTTTATTTATGTGAATACTGAGACCTATTTCATATTTATGGGTTTTCATAGAAACAAAATAATGATATATTTTATTCTTTAATTTACATACATGTATCCCTCACTCCCTTTACATGGGTTATAAAGGACATACCGATCTTATTTTTAATCACTTTTAAAACGTCACAATTTTGAAATGAAACCCATTTATTTTGTTCTCTATGGGTTATTTGTGAAATTTTTTATTATTATTTATGTTTATCACAAGTAAATAAATAAATATAAATGGTCCACATTGATATCACTCCAATTCATTGGCTAATTAAGTTAATCTCTTGAGATGACAAGTTTCACAATACCTTGGTGAATAACCTTGGTAATTTTTATAACACCTCGGGGAAAAACCTTGGTGATATGTTCATGAATGTCTAAATGATATGTTGTAGCCACATATTCAAGTTATATTTCATGTTAGTTTTATTATTATATTCCTATTCATACATTTCTCATTCATTTATGACTTTTATCATGTTCTTATTTATATTGCTCAAGATCACATGTCAACTGTTTCACTTGTTTTCCTTTCTGAGACTTCTGCTCACCCTTTTATTTGATTTATGTCTCCAAGATATTAGATATAGAAATTGTACATAGGATGAACCTATTATGAATCCTTACAAGTGGTTTATAAGAATGATCTATGTTGTTTCCATGTATTATGTTCCTAATTTGTAAGAAAATAGATTCTAAAGTTCCTCTGTTTGTAAAATGTAATGAAATGTTATGTAATAAAAATGGGGGATTCCATAATACATAGATAATTTTCATAAATAAAATTATGGAATTTCATTAATTTATCATTTATTCCTTGTCAAATAAATATAAAATGTATACTATGATTTTAAATCCAAGACCGTCGTTGAGTTTGAAATGGGGGTTTTGCCTAAATGAGAAAAAAAATGAGAGGGAATAGGAGGTTCAGATACCAAGAATGCTTCTAGACTCTTATAAATAGATTTTAAGTGAAATGATTCAGGTTACCTCATTTCTCTAACAGAATGTAGTGCTCTGTCCATATTTTTTACATTGTTTTTTGATATCCCAAATTTATCTAATCGCAAAAAAAATGTATATGCTAATAGATAAATCCTAGTCAACACAATCACAAATCCAAATTAGAGGTAGTATTTCTCTACCATATTTTTCTTCATCCTGATTGAACGGTAGGTTTTTATTTTGATTTCTGGTCATTTATACTCCTTTGTTTACATCTGTTGATTTCATAACTAACAATGTCCATCCACCAATTGATATATCCATTGCACATTCTAAGTCTTTCTTTATCATTATTAATGTTCTTTGTCGATCAACATTTCAACAAACCGAATTGAAATTAGACATTGAACAATAAATACATATGTGAAGTTCGTGAAGAAAGTATTTATGAACTATGATGTTTTTTCATTTCAGGTGCTCGAGAATGTGCAGTGGCAACCGAAGGCTATGGTTACTTTTCGTCGTGTCGAAACAACAATAGATCATTGAGTGAAGTATAATGCTGTGAAAATATATTTCTGAGGATCCCAAATCAGGTCGCCGATCAGTTTTCAAAGTAGTAGGTCTCCACCGGTGGTCCGCGAATGTCCTATAAAAGCTGATGGTGGCTACGGGAGTCTAGAGAGGATATGGTGGGCCGCTCGGCTATGGCAATGAGTGGAGGAATCCGCAGTCAACAAGACAAAGAGGATCGGTGCCAATTCTTGGGGGAATGGTGTTTAGCTCCCAGCCAGTGGTCCAGGGGGCTGAGATGGGCTGACTGGGGAAGGTTGGCCCTGACAGTGCAAACTGGTTGGACATGGCCGTTCGAGCTGGAAAGGACCTTCGGGCTGGGAAATTGTTAAAATTCCAATATTATTAGAACTCGACGTCCATTTGACACGCCGTTTGTGACCACATGACCCTATATTTTAGGAGAACCTTTTGAGACTAGGTTCAGAAATTTTTGTTGCATTAATGAGGCTTGATGGAATGAAATGTCTGATAATAATAATAATTATATAATTATTATTATTCGATAAATATTTATCAGACTGTTTGTCTATCTACAATTTTTGATTGATTCCCCATTAGAGGGATCGTGACCATGAAGTTTATGAGGAAATTTCAAGAATAATTTTCATATTATGAAAACAAATTTTGTGGTGTGGGTCCCACAATCCCAATTTTGGGAATTCATGGTGAAATGTGTCTTTTTCCCCGGGTTTCAATTTTTAAAGAATGGATATCAATTACTGTGTTTTCATACATGAGTATCAAAATGGTGAGAACCATATGATGTGTTCTAGGATTGAGGAGTGGGCTGTATAAAGAATCGCTCAAGTGCGATGATGAGATATGATGTTTCTTCACAGGGAGCCCAATTTGGGTGAATAAATATTTGATCATGTGAGCCATTCCGTAAGGATCGCAACATTGTGATCCATTTGGTTATCCGGTGCCATTTGAGGAGGGGTTATAGTAAAAGTATTTTCTCACCCTTCAGACCAACAATGAGTAATTTCGACTCATCTTCCTTTATCTAGAGGTACCATATACTCTGGGAGTACACTTTCATGCCTTGAGGGTACTAGTTCATAGTTTATTACTAGAGAACAACTAGGTATATATCCAGAAAATTAGGTAGGTTCACACATTGTGTGGTCCACATAGACATTGTGTTCCACTTTTCGAATCTTCTTTCTCTTTTATCTCTATCTTTTTAACACAGATTTTGGCCCAGTTATATCGTATACTAGGTTTTTCCCATGTATAATGTGATATATCCCTATGTAGTGGATTGTGAGATACAATATAGTATGTTATGATTGTGATTCCAATATGAGGTGACACTTGATGTTATAATTGTGATTCCTATCCATGGAGACACTCGATATTCAGGGTGTGATGACAATATTAGGATATGGTTGAAGACTTTGGTAATCATGAAAATTCAATTGAGCAGTTCCAGGATTACCCTCCCATGGGACAGGTTTGTGGTGTACCTGATGATCTTTTCAAGGGTTTCCATCCATTAGGAATGGAAAGTGTAGTTCCTCGATGTATTATGAGTGGCACCATCTAGCTGAGTTGGTCATGGGTCCTCGAGGATATATAGAGTGGAACCCTCCATTTGGGCTGGCTTGGTTCCACAACTAAACTCTAGTGGCACCCTCTAACCGATATGGGCATGTGTCCTCAACAACACTAGAGTTAGACCCTCCAGCTGGGATGAACATGGGACATCGATGACACTAGAATAGCACCCTCCATCCAAGCTGGGTATGGTTCCTCAACCTTGAGATGACTTATTGACTATGCAGCATAGTGAAGAGACCTATTTTCATGTTTTATTGGACTCACAAGAATGAGGAACTCTTTTCCCACCAAGACTCCACCTTTCAGCACAAATTAAAACCGTACAGATGAGACAGACCCACCCAATGCACATAGTATCAAAGTATAGTGATCGAGTCCCTTGGACGTGTAGTTCAAGGAAGACATGTGGTACACTGGGCATTGATGATGGATACTTCAGGAACTATTGGGGACTATTTTCATGGGATGATCATTGATTTGGAAACCACCTTACTCTATAGCATGGGATTATATGGTTATGTGTGTGTGTGTGTGTGTCTATATATATATATATATATCCTATTTTAGTTACTACTCCTTAGGATTAGTTTACTCTCCTCCAAGGAGAGGCAATGATGTGTGACGTATTGATGGTTATTTCCTTGTCTATTTTCTTGGGGTCAGAAGAGTCTACCCTCCTACTATATGTAGAAAAAAATTGACACGAAGTTCATCATTTAACCATATCTATATCCTTATTTTTATATGATCATACATCACTATCTCAATGCATTAAAGTATACTCTTTACTATTCCTTGTTCTATTTTCTTCTCCCCTCTATAGTACCTCTATTACTACTCCCTTAGGCCTTAATGGAATCCTACTAGGTATTTTTATACTCACACCAGATTGAGATTTTTCCATACTTAGTGGGTCCTTACAGACGATTGATTGGTTGATCATGAATTCAAATGAGCTAAGGAACTAGGGTTCTTGTCCCACATGTGGTGGTCGTGACTTGGGATTAAGAAGCAGGCCTCCCCCAGCTATTTTACTTTTCCACCTATTTCTGGTTGTGGCACATTTCTGTTGGGTGTGTATTTTTCCCTTTTTTCCTTTCATTTTTCTTTATATCACCTATCCTTGTATAGTTTAGAGGTAGATTCATGTTTTTAGTTTATATAGATCAGTATTGTAACTTTTATTTTCTTTTCCCTTTGAACTATTTCAATGAGTTGGCTACATGTGTGAGTACAACTACATAATAAAATGCCTCCCCACATTATTGCGCCTTCACAGCTAGTTTCCAACCCTGGCCTATGGAGGTGGGCTTAGGGTAGTTGGGGCTCTGGCCCTGATACAGTTTGGGTTGTAAAAAGGTTTTATAAAAGTTAGATTGACCCTTGGGAATTTGTTAAAAAATTTCACTAATAATTTGTTCATTGATTTTATGGAAATTGTGTCAACATTTCTCAAGATAGGCCCTCCATCTAGGGATTCATTGGATGGTGTGGTGGCTAACGTAGCCATTCACAACTTCCCTGATTACCAATTTGTTTACTTGACATGATGAGACATTTATTGTAGGGAACATTGGATCAAGCCTCATACATACCTATGTATTTGAATTTCCTACTTGAATCAACTCCACAACATTATTGATACATATATATTCTCATTTTACTATGGTAGACCTTGATTAGATTTAGGATTCTTTTGTAATGATAAAAAAAATAGGATACAAGCTCTGGTTCATGACGATGATTATGTGAGAGGCCAGGCCTCAGTTCAATATCCATTATGTGATCCCTTTCCTCCAAGTGGGTAGGTAGTATCCCCTCCACCTATTGAGCAATAGACATCCCTAGCTGTGTAGGATTAGGATGTGTGCATGTTGAGTGCACTCCATAAGTTCAAGCATCATCGACCGCTGAGGTTATGAATTTAGCCAGACACTCAGGCAATAGAGTTTTGTATAGAGTAAGGGGTCCATCTCCTTAGGCTTGTTCGGGAAACAACTGATCAGATAGTTTTGTTGGTAACCATCCATTTCCCATAGAGTAGATGGGAATTAGTGGAGCTCATATAATCAGATACATGATGATTCGACACTCTCGCTAGAATTCTAGAAGTTGTTTCTTGTGGTGTATTTCCCTTCCTACCCGTGCTCTATTCGATTTTAGGATATATTTATGTTTCAGCAGTGGGGATGATGACAACTTTTGGGAACATAAGACTGTACATGGTATCCGTAGATGAGATTCACACTAGTGTAGTTCCCTTGTGCATTTCCACCTTTTTCCAGGGTGAATGAACATGCACTAATGAAATAGATATTTATGTTAGACGGGTTCCGGTTAGCTGGTTTTGGTAATGGGCACCAAAGAGTTGGGATGTCTACTGTAGATAGAATACATCAGTTGGAAGGACCTCTATGTAGAAGGCATTCCCTTTATAAGACTAAAGAACATGGTCGGGGATTTCATAGAGCACTGGGGAAGTCATAGATGGGCTACTACTATGCCCATGATAGTCAATGTCACATGGCATGAGACTGCCTAACCAATCATGCTGAGCTTTTCATATAGTTGGTAGATATACCACCACAGAATAAGCGGTGTAATGATTAGGGATCTCCCAGGTGAGGATAGGGTGGTCCTTAGGGTGGAAGTGCTGACATAGTAGTAGGAAGAATTGGGTTATGTGGATGGTGTTGTGGCGCCATTTCACAACCACTGATTATCCCACCACATACACACGGAGATATCGGTCAGGGTTACAGGAATCTCCATTATTTTTATTTCTATAATCTAGTAGTTTGTGAGATGATAAGAGGTACGATATGTGACTCTTATACCTTTTGGTGGCAGAACATGTTAGGCATTGTGTGAGGTACCCTTTCCTCCTTGTTAATTTCTTAAGTTTTACCATGGTTATGAGGGCATTAGTGTAACCATGTATCAGTTTTGTTCAACATAGAATTGAATTCATGATGAATGAGGGTTCTTACTCCACTTATATTCATCATGGTGATGAAAACAAAACCATGGGGGGTGACTCTGTTCCACCCAAAGAAAATAATATCAATGTGTGGGGGATGAGTCCCCCCAACATGTGAGATCATGGGTGGGGTTTTTATTGGAGTGTAGAACTAGGTCCAGTAATTTCAGATGGAGTTTTCTAATCATCCTACTTTTAAATGGAATTCTACTACAGAGTGTGAATGAGGGTCTAGTCTCAGATTACACTCCTTACAAGAGAGGTAAAGATGTGCAGGGTATGCCACATTCTTATACTTTCTAGCCTCTTGTAGTTGGATGAGTTAACTCACATGACCTTGTTTCCTACGCTTTTACGCTAGGGCATGCACGCGTGTCCGTCACGCATGGGAGGACGTGCGGCTTGTTTCCCCACATTATTGCTTTCCAATGGCAGGTGGCATCCATTCCTTGTTCATGGACGTCTGCTCCTTGATCGAAATCAGGATGATGGGATGTCAGTTCATCCATCCGTGGATTCCTCCTCGAAGCTCGTCACCTAGTCCGAGTCTCCCTCATAGATTTAAGATGGGTTCGTGAAGCTCGTTCCCAGCGCCATATCTGCATGGATTCCAATTAATTACGCTGCTTCCGTCGAGACGCTCCAAGGGGTCTTTTCGGGGCAGCAACATTATGTGAGGAGAATGGTCACCTTGTGGTGTCGTTGGCATGTCTTGACACTGGGGATCAGCATGTCTGTCTTCTATCCCTTATCATAGGGCTTCTCGAGGGCACGGAAGTCCGAGGCATCCCACATCGAACGCGGGGAATTATGTACCATCTGAGGTTTTCCTCAGCTTCCCATGTTTAACACGGGGTCTGACGCGAGTTTAACGTCATGCGGAGACGGATCGGACTGAACGAAACACTGAGATTGGATCAGATTAAAGAAACCCCTAGGGGGGACACCGATGTTGGGGCCATCACGTGGGCGGCTTCCCAGATACCATGGAGTTGGATGGGGTGGCATGATCTCATCGGGATGTGGCGGTCCAGGTAAGGATCAGAAGGGATGGAATGACAGGATAGAACCTTGTGGAGGCTTCCTACATATCAGCATGGAAGGGAATCAAAGTATGTGTAGTTCGGTGATACGGTGGGACACCTGAAGAGGCGACCTGTGAGAATGGACGCATGGATTAGAGCCTGGAGGAAGTAAGATCTCTGTTCTAGGGCATGAGATTCCGAAGGAACGTGGGCTTGAGGGGGGAAGTCAGGATGAGACGTGGGTGTGAGGAATGGGGCTTATTCTCTGAGATAGCCCAAGAGGGCGAATACAGTTTAACATCATGTAGGACGAGAAACAGTTTAACGTCATGCGGGACGAGGGCATACAGTTTAACATCATGCGGGATGAGCAATTGGGGTTTACGCCTTGTGGCGGCCAAAAGGGGATATAGGGCTTACGCTCTGAGGCGGCCCAAAAGTGGATATGGGGGCTTACGCTCTGAGGCGACCCATGATGGTCAGGGAACCGACATGGAGAGGTCGGAATGACCGGGTGGTGGGATTGATCCTCGTGGAGGCTTCCTACGTACCATGCTTTTGCACGGATCAAAGTCCACGTAGTTCGCTGGTATGGGGGATTACGGTATGAGGTGGCCCATAAGAGGATGTCATGGTGTATGTGCGCTCTAAGCCCACGTGAGTCATGCTCGGTGTGAGAAACAAGAGGCATCAGGGTCCAGATTATCACGTCGCAAAGGGTGAATCCGTGAGAAGCAGAATGGGGCTTACGCGTGGAGTGGCCCAAAGAGGAAATAAGGGCTTACGCGTGGTTAGAGGCCCTTGGTGCTGGGGCTTACTCCAGGGTGGAGGCCCATAGTGCGACAAAGCACAGTGGGAGAGGGACTCCACTCGCCTTGGGAGGGGGGAACTATGGAGATGCACGGGTGAAGCCTTCCGCAAGAGAGGCTAGGGGATTACGCTCTGAGTCAGCCCTTCCCCCGTGGACAAACACCACTCCGACAAGGAGGATCTCATTCCATGCAAGGGAGATTCCATTCTCGTGGAGACGAGAGGCATAAAAATGTATGAGCTGGGGGGACCCTACGTGCGAAGCACGGGGTCGGACCACAGTTTAACGTCATGTGTTTAGGATGAGGTGCTTAGAAATTTAACGTCCTGCAGCTTGGATGAGGTGGGTTCGCTCCACAAACCAATGGATTACATGCCCAATTCCCTCTACCCCTTGTGGGAGGGAAGGCATCAGCAAGGCCGTAATGAAGGGGGTCGCAGGGTGAACCATTAAGGGGTCCACGTTAGTGTAGCTATACAAAGAAGCAATAGCCGTTAGTGTGCCTATGCGGAGAAGCATAAGGAAAAGTAATGCAACGGGAAACACCGCCCAAGGGACCTTGAGGTTTATTCATATGATCCTGGAAGGCCGTACGGGAAAACAACGCATGGAGCCACGCCTGATAGGGGAGACATCAGGTGCCTGCGCGGAAATTCATCCAAGGGGTGTCAAGGTAAAGGGGTCCTGGGTGTTGCGCGCAAAAGGAAGGTTTGTGTGCGAAACACTGGGATTGGGCGCAATAGGGCCAGATGAATGTGCATATAGGTGATTGCGCGCAAGGTATTTCACACATAGTAATGTATTGCAAGCAAGGGGCAACGATCGTGCGCAAGGGAAGTACCCAGAGGAGGAGGCAAATTCACTTAAGCTAGTGGAGTTGTGTGCAAAGGTGATCCCCGAGGAAAGGTTGCGCTAAAAATGGGGATCACCTGGAAGTCATAGTGCACGTGGGGGATCCGAATTGCGCGTACTAGAGCCGATCTGAATTCCGCAACCCCCAAACCGTTTGGGGGCGCCTTTTATTTATAGGCACCAGCCGGCGCGGAATCCAAGCGGTGTGTGCATGTTTTCGCGACGGGAACCGTCGGCGCGCAAAGCTTCACCGCGCGGAACTGGGGCGCGCAAAATTTCATGCACCGTTGTCTCAATTACGTGAATCCCGGGAAGGCTTCGCACGCACATCCTTATTTCGCGCAATCAATCCTTTATTTCGCGCACCACTTCCTGAGCCTCCGGACCTGGCCTCTGATTCCAAATATGACTTCGCTTTGTCAGTTCGAACTTTCCTCTGGGAGTTATGGAATTTTTCGGTGTCTACAAATTCCCCCCCTAAGAATTGGATCACCGAGAGGTCGCAGCGATCGGATTCCGAGGGAAACTCTGAAATGCCGAAGCAGGGCCACTCCTGGGTTCTTAGCGCGCAAACAACCCACGCGGCGCGAAAACCGACAGATCCGCGCGGAATTTTCTTTTCGCACGGTGTGGAACCCTGGCCTCCCCTATAAAAAGGGGAACTGGGTCCCAAATCTGTACCCCAGCTTTTCCGCGCGATAGGTTTATGGATCTCGTGCATGAAATTTCTCCCGCAGAAACACTCTGGCAGTGCGGAATTCCTTCTGAGTTTTGGCCGTCCTTGCGCGCCTACTCAGGATATTCTACGCTTAGCACGCCAATTTCCCACCCAACTCTTGGATTTCGCGCCGCCACTTCAGATTTCGTGCAGCACTCTCCCATTCTGCGCACTACATCTTGGTTTCGTGTAACTCCCGAGATATTCGAGATGGCCGCAAACCGAGTTGATGAGGGGGAATCCGCCGCTCGTAGGACCGAAATGGAGGCGACCGAGGGGGTTTATGGCCCCAAGGAGATCGTTTCCAACAACCTGACCTTGTTCAATCTACTGACTCCATCAAAGAAGATGTATCCCCTGTCTGACAACCTCCTGCTCTGGAATTTTGGCATGCTGGAGGAGGTGCCCCTGCCGGGTTTCATGGTGGACACACCGCGGTCATGGGTGAACCGGGAAAATGAGCTTCCTTGCTAAAACATCACCAAAAACGGTCGTCCTTCCAGGGAAACAAGACATATGGACATATATTTCTTTAACCCGAGGACCAGGACCATTACCGGGGACGATCCTGTCACAGAGAATTCTCCAGCCTCTATGCGAGCACGTTTCATCAGAGCGTCACGAATGACACGAAGGGCTGGATGAAGGATTGGGACCTGCGGTCCGAGGGTAACATCACCAGAGAGTGGGCCAGGGCGTTCTGGGTTCGCCATACCTGCGACCAGATCAGGGATGAACTACGGTATATCGGCCTGCTCGAGGCGGGATGGATGTCGCAGTTCCACTTCCACCATCAACCTGAGCTCGGGCCGGATCAATTCACCCGATGGTCTCCTGATACCAATGCATTCCACCTTCATCATTGGGAAGTTGGAATCAGTCTCTGGGATGTTCACTGCATCGGAGGTATCCCACTGGAGGGCTACCAATACGACGAGTTCGTTCCTCCAAAGAACATCTGGGAAGATAGGTAACGGACGCCCATGCTGACGTGGAACCCGCTGGAGCTGGCCAAAGAGAGGTTAGGGGACAAGGACTTCTTGAAGAAAATTGCCTAAAAGGGCTGGTTCAGCCTATTCCTTGAGAAGGATCCATCCGTCCAGATGCCAGTATGGGGTAAATGATTCCCCACCGCGGCTCAGAGGAGCAGGGATGGGTCATACTGGAGGACCCTGGAGGCGGGGCAATACCAACCATGGGTCTATTGCGTCATTGAGGCCCGAGACTCGAACGTCCGGTATGCTAGGTTCCTTGACGCCTTCCTGAGCGGGTGGCTCCTGCCGGTGTGGGACGCGAGGATGGGCGTCTGTCTAGCAACACTGGTGATGGCGGGTACCATGGCCGCCAACAAACGGTTCAACATGGGCATCCCCGTAATGACCAAGTTTTACACCATCCTGGGACACATCTCATGAGGGGGTTCACCTTGGAGAGTATGTGGCCCCTTCTAGATCTTCCACAGCTGGGTGGCGGCTCACCTCGGCGGGTACACTTTCCCAAATGTCATCCATCCTTCGGGAAATGGCATGTGACCGTCCTTGCTGAACATTACAGGGGCGGCGCTGATGACGCTCAATGAGGAGGGAGTGAGAATACGCATTGGAAACCACAAAAACTTCCACTCTAGCCCGTTCCCCACCCCGATCGGCCAGATTGTGGAAAATGGGCGAGGCTCTCTGGAACAGCAGGAATATTTCCAGAGCATTTGGGGCAGGGTGCTCATGGCTCGGATCGACGGAAGGGTGATCTACGATGTAACACCCCAGGTAAATAAAGAATATGACATTTTCAAATTTATCCATATTTGTGAATAAAATAGTAATATTACTTTAATGGGGACGCTATGCACGATGGCATACCCAATATGCAACAATGAGTTTCTTGGGAATCTTGCGTTGCACTCTAATAATAAAATAATATTATTTTAAATGGTAGTTAACGCCTAGCCGTTGTAATGGCAGGAATGAACAGAACTAACTAAAAAATGATTATATATGTTTGTCAAATATTTTTACATTTTACAATAAATGTTAGAGGATTAATAATGCGAATAAATCCAAATTTAAGAGTAAACATTCTAATATTCTTTAAAAGGTCGATTAACCGCCTTTTGATGGCGAACCACTTTTAAATCCAATTTGTGAAAATTTTATGTGTTATATTTGATAGAATAATATTCTTATTTAGAATTGGGACATCAAAATTTACTTTGTGTAAATTTTTGGTATTTTTTCGAAAAAGATCAATTTTTAATGAATAGTGAAAAATGTTGTATTTTAATTCAAAACCTATTTTTAATCTGATTTATTTATATGATTAGATTATCTTTTGAGTTGGTTTTAAAGATAAATTAGAATACATTTTTACCATTTAATCCAATAGTGGTCGTTGGAATTAATTTCACTTTGAAATCGGACTTAAACTAGTGTCAATCTTTTGATACATTTTATTTCATAAAATCACGCTATTTGTTTTGACAGCGGGATTTAATTATTAAATTAATTAATGCAACTTATATGTTTTGAATTTTGTAAAATAGAAATCATTTTTGAATTCGGAATATCAAATATATCTTAGGGTGAATGTTTGGTAATTTTCTGAAAAACTTCAATTTTTGATGAATAGTGAAACCACTATGTGGTACTTATAAAAACTGATTTTCCGTTTAAATGAAATTTTGGCACCTTTTTGTTTTGAATTTCAAAAATCCGACATAAATTATTGTAATTAATATGTAAAATGTGGTTCAATGGGATTAAAATAATTTTTTGGTGAATAGTAACTTATTATGTTTTTAATCGCGATTAGAGGTAATTAGTGTAGTTTAAGGTGAAATAATGTTTCAATAATATGAGATGAGCTTGACACATGTCCTACCCTCATTGGATGTGTTATGGACGACCAAGACAATCCATGGGTCAACTTGGGGACCCCATGGAGCCACTTTGGATGGAAAATGACATAAATACCTTTTTATTTAATGTTAAAGTAAAAATGACATAAACATGAAATGTTTTACTAAAACAATTTTTACATGGGGTTATACAAGTCATATTTTTGACTATAAATATTCATTATAAAGATAAAAATCTTTCCTACATCATGATATTTTTTTTATAATTTTTAGACATTAAAAATATTAAATTATTTATGACATCATTATGATGCAGCGATTACCTCATTAATAAAGGATTAAAATTAAATGAAAAGATAATGTACAATCTATGACCTAAACATGTCCGAAACCTATTGGATGGGTACATTTCGAACCCTTATCACCTTATCCTCGAATTATATCAATGTGGGACCTTTTAAATCCGAAACTCATTTTAAAAAAAAGGAAGATTGCTTTACTTTCCAAGAGTGCCCCTCCTCTCCTCTTATAAAAGGCCCCCACATCTACCTCCATTCCCACACTTCCAAAGCCTTTGTATCGGACAACCCCAGCCCATTTTGTCTCTCAAAATCCCTCTCTAACTCTTAGAAGCCTCCCGTTGGTCAGAGGTCTTCCCAAGGAAGCCATTGAGCTCAAACCAAAGGGAGTTACCCGATTTTAAGGTAATGTCCTCACTTGAGTCCTTTTGTTTTATTTTGCTTCTCCAACCCCCTAAACTCTTTTTATTCCTTTAAAATATACTAGGATTTTTTTATGCTAAGGATTCGAGCTACACTTACACACACCTTCGTCTAATGGTTAATGAACATATTGTTTCTGTGGATAACGAATTACTGCCTCACGAAACGATGATTGTTCAATATTCTTTTAACTCCTTTAAAGGTGGCCATTATGATGTCACTGTATTTTATATATGATATATATGGTATTTATGTTTACTATATGCTTCTGTATTTTATATTTAAAACATACCCTTATTCTTTTCATGTTGTGTAAATGCGATAATTTCATATGAGGAAGTGTGGACTACCGCCCCCTCAAGTGATGTGACTCGTAAATGCAATACAAGGAATGTATAAAGAATGAAATTAATGAACTTATGTGACCTATATAACATATATATTATACTGAAATTATTATATATATATATATATATATATCATTTATTTTTAATTCCATTAATATGACAAAAAAATGAAAGTAGTGTTCATGCGTACGAACAGCCTACCGTCTCCATGAACGGTGCTTTTCATTTTTTATCTTCAAATGATATTGAATAGTATAAAATGAATATTTACTAGATATATATGATATTTTAATCAATAATAATATTCTGTAAATTATTTACTTATAACTACATGGGAAATCATTTTTCAAACAAGTTCATTTTTGACTCATGAACCGAACATCGGCAAAAACGTCTGATATGAACTAACATTATTAAACAATTATTATAACATTATAATATGTGATATGAACTGAATAATAATATTTAAAGGAGGTAATTAGGCAATTATAAATTGACCAAAGTTTATTATTCAGGAATATAATGAAACGAACAAGACAAGTCGGACTTGAGGTAAGGGATCCTACTCTACTCTTTCTTTTTAAGTACACTCTTTTATGTCATTCCTTTTAAAGCTCATATTTCTTGTTATTGGGATGTTATTTTATATTAAGCTTACTGAAATATTATGTTCATATGACGAGAGACCATATTCTCTCTCATCAATCCAATTTGGATGTTTTGAGTGGCACCGTTAGGATGCCGAATTTTCGTAAGAGATCTAACCTTTCTCTTTCTTTTTTTAAGTACTCTCCTTTATGTAACTTCTTTTAAGATCCGCTTTGTTATGTTGGGGGATGTTCTTTTATATTCCACTTTCTGTAAACATTATGTTAATATGATGAGAGACCCTATTTGATCTCATCCATCCATTTTCGTATGTTTTAAGTGGCGTCGTTAGGCTGCCGAGTTTTCGTAAGGGATTTTTCATCTCACTTTTATTCCCCTGAGATTTATTCTACATTTGCCACAATTTCCTTTGAGTGGTGTATGTACTACACATTATTTTTCTCATTGTGTAATAAACATTAATTTTTGAGTATTTACATCAATGTTTCATTTTCCTTCTTTCACGGGGTGTATGTTTCGAAAGATACCCATGTCGGTAAGGGAACCTTTCACCCTCCTCTTTTTAAAAGACTTCTTTTCTTATTTCTTTTAATTCACATACTATTATGTTGGGATATGTTCTTATATATACTTATTGATTTAAATTTTATTTCCATGTGATGAGATACCCTTTTTATCTCTCATCAACTCATTTTCTGAATTTTTTAGTGACGCCGTTAGTCTGTCAAATTTTTGTAAGGGAACTTCTTAACCAAAATTTGATTCTTTGGGATAAACTTGTACTCCGTGAATATGTCATCCTTTGAATATGTGTGAATGACCTTTGAGTGTTTTACACTTAATATCCACATATATTGGGTGTATTTATATTTGTCACACATAACTATGAGATTGATTTATCCTTAATTTAAGGATACCTTCTTTATAATGGATTTCATCTCATTTTACATTTCTATTGATACTTCATTGTTGTTATTCATAAGTTCACTCTTATATGGTGTATATACTGTCCTTTTGAATATTATATCATGAATCCATTTATTCTCATGATATTATAAAGTTTTAATTAAATTTTATTCCTCAATTATTGTATTCAAGTGTCTCTAATATTGTTAAAAACACTTTAACTAAAATATCATTTCAAATGTTTTAATGATTTATTATTATAAATATTTCTCATTAATATCCATGTTTTAAAAATGGTTTTAAGGATTTATTTATATGGATATTAATGGTTTAAAATGTTAAAAGCTTCAATGTTGTATGGGACACTTTGATTCATAAATCTCTTTATTAAATGTTTTAAATGGTTTTGAAAATGGTTTTTAGAATGGATTCATTATTTCAATATCTTAAAATGTTATATTGTTATTACAATGTTGGAATGTTATCTTTTTTTTTGTTCTTAAGTTATGTTCTATGATTATTTTATGGTTCTTGGGCATTGTTTATGAATACGGGTGGTTCCGTGATAAACTAAGGGAGGGTGAGCCCGATATAGCTCTCCAATGCATTGGGTAACGCGAAGGGGTTAAACGTTAAGGTTTCTCCGAATAGATTTAAGGAATATACTGTGATGGGTATTCCAAACGTAACCAAGAGGGTTACTCACTACGTAAGAATGTTATGAATGCCTCAATTTACCTTTATGTCTTATGATTTCTATGATTTATTCATGATTTTATGAGGTATGTTAAAGTGCTTATGCTTTATGGGTAAAGTATGATTTCATTCTTATGTATATATGTACTCATGATTCCTTTCCATACTTTTTGTAACCCTTACTGAGCTTTTTATGCTCATCCCAAGTTTTTGAAATGTTTTTCACAGGTCAAGGGAAAGGTATATGATGTGATGATAGTGTCAAGGAAGTGTCAAGAAAGAATCCATGTTTTATTTTTAATATGTTTCCGTTGATGGGAAAAATGAATAGTGTCTTTTATGTAACCATTTTGTTTAAATGTGGAATGTAATGCAAGTTTCATGATCTAATTCTCTAAAACTCTAAACCTGAAAAGATCCTCAATGTTTAATCGTGTAATAACTCAAGATTAAGTAATGTTTAAGGCTGGGGCCTTATAGTTGGTATTAAAGGGAGGTTTAGATAACTTTAGAGGTTAGGGTATCTTCTAAGCATAAGTGACATTACCATAATGGTAATATTTCATAAAAGGTCCTAGTTTTAGATAAAGTGAATAAGTAAGTATATCTTAGTAGTTATCTTCCTCATTAGTACATGATGGTTTTGTTGATATAATCACACTGACATTTCTGTTTTTAGTAAATGGATGGATCTAGCATGCACCAAAGTGGCAATTGGTTTGAAGGAAACTGTGGTGGTTCTCTGATTAGAAGACTGGATGAAATGGGGTATTCAATGAGGAAACTCGTGGTTGTTCTAAACCAACTATCAAGGAGTCATGATCATCCAGTTGAACCTTGGTATGTTTTGTAATGCATCATGTACGAGATGACCAATCGATGTGTATGTTCAGGTAATAATTATAAAGGTAACCATTAGGGTTTATATGATCCTTACTTTTGAGGTAATTATGGGTTATTATATGTTATGATGGAAAATGAAAAGAATGAGTTAAACATGAGGTTAAAATATTTTATGATTATTTTTCTGAAGATTTTATCTCGTTTTGGGGAATGTTTTAAGAATTATGTAGTTTTGGAAAATGGACAACACGCAGACCGTGTGACAACCCGTCGCGTCGGACAAAGCTGTGGGAATCGAACCCACAACGAAAGTGCAACTGGTATTTATTGCCTACCACTGGATTACGTGAAGTCTGTGGTTAGTATGACTTTTTCTTTTTAGTTAGGTGACTTTATGAATTAAGAGTAAGCTGATTTTGGGTTATCTATGGAAATTTATTAACCTATCATGGAGGATATGTGATTAGGTTAATTACTTTTCAATATGAGACTTTAGGAGCAACTAATGTTGTTTGGAGATAAATGTTACGATTTAACTTGGAAGACTATGTGACTAAATCCTTCAAATATTTGGGTTTCAATCTTAGTTTTGTTTACATTGATGTATTTTATGGACAATTTGTTTATTTAATGGTCTTTGTTGAACTTTTGGTATTGTTTGATAAATTTTGGAGATTAAGAATAGATTTGTTTTTTAAAGGATTATCCTTTTTGGGTATTATCTGATCTTGTACTAACCTTTTTGGTTTTTGTTTTGGTTAAGGTCTAGAGATATGGGAAGTATATAGTTCTCTTTTGTGGATTAGGTGATCCTCTAGAAGTTTATTATAGTACTCTTAATGAGAACAAGTCTTCCTAAATACTCGTCTTTTGGGGAAAGTATGAGTTTTTGTAAGAAATCTAGTAAAAGTTGAAAGTCAACATGAAAAGTTAGTATGTTTCCTTAAGATCAAAAATAAATTCCTCAATGAATATTAACGTAAAACAAAAATGTTGTCTGTTAACTTTTCCTACTGGGGAATCGAATACCGTTTAACCCATCACCAGTTTGTGATTTTCTTTTTGTTATCTTTCTCCTAGACATGTTTACTATCACTCTCCATCAGAACATGACCCTTTGTTTTTTCCTCCGTGTCCATATTTTCGTACTTGGAATCCTAGTATGGGTTAACTCGGGTGACCTTTGTACTTATCCTTCTTTATTTTAAAGTGATTGTTTTACTGACTCTTGTTCCGATGTGGGATTTTTAATGAAGTTTCCAAGCCCAATTTTAAAAATTGTGAGGATGCAATTCCCAAAATGGGGGAAGGATGTAACACCCTAGGTATATAATGAATATGACATTTTAATATTTATCCATATTTGTGAATAAAATATTAATATTACTTTAAAGGGTATGCTTTGCACAATGGCGTACCCAATACGCAACAATGAGTTTCTTGGGAATCTTGCATTGCACTCTAATAATAAAATAATATTATTTTAAATTGTAGTTAACGCCTAGCCGTTGTAATGGTGGGAATGAATAGAACTAACTAAAAAATGATTATATATGTTTGTCAAATATTTTTACTTTTTACAATAAATGTTAGAGGATTAAAAATGCGAATAAATCCAAATTTAAGCGTAAACATTCTAATATTCTTTAAAAGGTCGAATAACCGCCTTTTGATGATGAACCTCTTTTAAATCCAATTTTTGAAAATTTTATGTGTTATATATGAAAAAATAATATTCTTCTTTAGAATCGGGATATCAAAATTCACTTTGTGTAAATTTTTGGTATTTTTCCGAAAAAGTTCAATTTCTAATGAATAGTGAAAAATGTTGTATTTTAATTCAAAACCTATTTTTAATCTGATTTGTTTATATGACTAGATTGTCTTTTGAATTGGTTTTAAAGTGAAATTAGAATATATTTTAACCATTTAATCAAATAGTGGTCATTGGATTTAATTTCACTTTTAAATCGTACTTAAACTAGTGTCAATCTTTTGATACATTCTGTTTCATAAAAACACGCTATTTGTTTTGACAGCGGGAATTAATTATTAAATTAATTAATGAAACTTATATTTTTTGAATTTTCTAAAATAGAAATCATTTTTTAATTCGGAATATCAAATATATCTTAGGGTGATTTTTTGGTAATTTTCTGAAAAACTTTAATTTTTGATGAATAGTGAAACCACTAAGTGGTACTTATAAAAACTGATTTTCCATTTAAATCAAATTTTGGCACCTTTGTGTTATGAATTTAAAAAATCCTACATACATGGTTGTAAATAAGATGTAAAATGTAGTTCAATAGGATTAAAATATTTTTTTTGTGAATAGTAACTTATTATGTTTTTAATCACGAATAGAGGTAATTAGTGTAGTTTAAGGTAAAAATAATGTTTTAATAATATGAGATGAGCTTGACACATGTCCTACCCTCATTGTATGTGTCATTTCCGACCAAGAAAATCCATGGGTCAACTTGGGGACCCCATGAAGCCACTTTGGTTGGAAAATGACATAAATACCTTTTTATTTAATGTTAAAGTAAAAATGACACAAACATGATATGTTTTACTAAAACAATTTTTACATGGGGTTATACAAGCCATATTTTTGACTATAAATATTCATTAAAAAGATAAAAATATTTCCTAAATCATGATATTTTTTTTATAATTTTTAGACATTATATATATTAAATTATTTATGACATCATAATGATGCAGCGATTACCTAATTAACAAAGGATTTAAATAAAATGAAAAGATAATGTACAATCTACGACCTACACAAGTCCAAAAACTATTGGATGGGTATATTTCTAACCCTTATCACCTTATCCTCGAATTATATCAATGTGAGACCTTCTAAATCCGAAACTTATTTTAAAATAAAGGAACATTTCTTTACTTTCCAAGAGTGCCCCTTCTCTCCTCTTATAAAAGGCCCCCACCTATACCTCCTTACCCACACTTCCAAAGCCTTTGGCTCGGCCAAACCCTGCCCATTTTGTCTCTCAAAATCCTTATATAACTCTTAGAAGCCTCACTTTGGTCAGAGGTCTTCCCAAGGAAGCCTTTGAGCTCAAACCAAAGGGAGTTACACGATTTTAAGGTAATGTCTTCACTTGAGTCCTTTTGTTTTATTTTGCTTCACCAACCCCCTAAACTCATTTTATTCCTTTATTTTTTAACAAAGAAAATCTCTTCAATATACTAGGATGTTTTTATGTTAAGTATTCGAGCTACAATTACACACACCTTCGTCTAATGGGTAAAGAACATACTGTTTCTGTGGTTGGCGAATTACTGCCTCACGAAACGATGATTGTTCAATATTCTTTTAACACCTTTAAAAGTGTCCATTATGATGTCACTGTATTTTATATATGATATATATGGTATTTATTTTTACTATATCCTTATGTATTTTATATTTAAAACATACCCTTATTCTTTTCATGTTGTGTAAATGCGATAATTTCATATGAGGAAGTGTGGACTACCGCCCCCTCAAGTGACGTGACTCGTACATGGAATACATGGAATGTATAAAGAATGAAACTAATGAACATATTTAACCTATATAACATATATATTATACTGGAATTATAATATATATATATATATAATATATTTTTAATTCCATTAAGATGACAAAAAAAATTAAAGTAGTGTTTATGCGTACGTACGGCCTACCGTCTCCATGAACGGTGCTTTTCGTTTTTATCTCCAAATGATATTGAATAGTATAAAATGAATATGTACTGGATATATATGATATTTTAATCATTAATACTATTCTGGATATTATTTACTTATAACTACATGGGCAATCATTTTTCAAACAAGTTCATTTTTGACTCATGTACCAAACATCGACAAAAACGTCTGATATGAACTAACATTATTAAACAATTATTATTACATTATAATATGTGATATGAACTGAATAATAATATTTAAAGGAGGAAATTAGGCAATTATAAATTGACCAAAGTATATTATTCAGGAATATAAAGAAACGAACAAGACAAGTCGGACTTGAGGTAAGGGATCCTACTCCACTCTTTCATTTTAAGTACACTCTTTTATGTCATTCCTTTTAAAGCTCATCTTTATTGTTATTGGGATGTTATTTTATATTACACTTACTGAAAGTTTATGTTCATATGATGAGAGACCATATTCTCTCTCATCAATCCATTTTGGAAGTTTTGAGTGGCGCCGTTAGGCTGCCGAATTTTCGTAAGAGATCTAACCTCTCTCTTTCTTTTTTTAAGTACTCTCCATTATGTCACTTCTTTTAAGATCTTCTTTGTTATGTTGGGGGATGTTATTTTATATTATTCTTTCTGAAAACTTTATGTTAATATGATGAGATACCCTATTTGATCTCATCAATCCATTTTTGTAATTTTTAAGTGGCGTCGTTAGGCTGCCGAGTTTTCGTAAGGGATTTTTCATCTCACTTTTATTCCTGTGAGATTTATGCTACATTTGCCACAATTTCCTTTTAGTGGTGTATGTAATGCCCATTTTTTACTCATTGTGTAATATACTTTCATTTATGAGTATTTACATCAATGTTTCATTGTCCTTCTTTCACGGGGTGTATGTTTCGAAAGATACCCATGTCAGTAAGGGAACCTTTCACCATCCTCTTTTAAAAATACTTCTTTTGTTATGTCTTTAAAATCACATACTATTATGTTGGGATATGTTATTCTATATTATTATTGATTTAAATTTTATTTCCATGTGATGAGATACCCTTTTTATCTCTCATCAACTCATTTTCTGAATTTTGTAGTGACGCCGTTAGTCTGTCAAATTTTTGCAAGGGAACTTCTTAACCAAAATTTGATTCTTTGGGATAAACTTGTACTCCTTCAATATGTCATCCTTTGAATATGTGTGAATGACCTTTGAGTGTTTTACACATAATATCCACTTATATTGGGTGTGTTTATATTTTTCACACATAATTATGAGATTTATTTATCCTTAATTTAAGGAAACATTCTTTATAATGGATTTCATCTCGTTTTACATTTCTATTGAGTCTTCATTGTTGTTATGAATCAGTTCACTCTAATATGGTGTATATACTATCCTTTGGAATATTATATCATGAATCCCTTTATTATCATGATATTATAATGTTCTAATTAATTTTTATTCATCAATTATTATATTCAAGTGTCTCTCATTTTGTTAAAAACACTTTAACTAAAATATCGTTTTAAATGTTTTAATGTTTTATTCTTATAAATATTTCTCATTAATATCCATGTTTTCAAAATGGTTTTAAGGATTTATTTATATGGATATTAATGGTTTAAAATGTTAAAATCTTCAAAGTTGTATGGGACACTTTGATTCATAAATCTCTTTATTAAATGTTTTAAATGGTTTTGAAAATGGTTTTTAGAATGGATTCATTATTTCAATATCTTAAAATGTTATATTTTTATTACAATGTGGGAATGTTATCTTTTTTTTGTGTGCTTAAGTTATGTTCTATGATTATGTTATGGTTCTTGGGCATTGTTTATGAATACGGGTGGTTCTATGAGAAACTAAGGGCGGTTGAGCCCGATATAGCTCTTCAATGCATTGGGTAACGCGAAGGGGTTAAACGTTAAGGTTTCTTTGAAGAGATTTTGGGAATATACTATTATGGGTATTCCAAACATAACCAAGAGGGTTAATCCCTACGTAAGAATGTTATGAATGCCTCAAGTTACCTTTATGTATTATGACTTCTATGATTTATTCATGATTTTATGAGGAATGTTAAAGTGATTATGCTTTATGGGTAAAGTATGACTTCATTCTTATGTATATATTTACTCATGTTCCTTTCCATTTTTTTGTAACCCTTACTGAGCTTTTTATGCTCATCCCATGTTTTTGAAATGTTTTTCACAGGTCAAGGGAAAGGTACAAGATGTGATGATAGTGTCAAGGAAGTGTCAAGAAAGAATCCATGTTTTATTTTAAATATGTTTCCATTGATGGGAAAAATGAATATTGTCTTTTATGTAACCACTTTGTTTAAATGTGGAATGTAATGCAAGTTTCATGATCTAATTCTCTAAAACTCTAAACCTGAAAAGATCCTCAATGTGTAATCTTGTAATAACTCAAGATTAAGTAAGGTTTAAGGCCAGGGCCTTATATGCGAGCCTTACATGCCATCCCAATTCACCAGTAAATTCGGGTGCCACCAATGAATGTCGAAGAAGGTATTCACGGCTGTCTGGAAGGAGAAGAATCCCTGCGTTTTGTGCCAGATGTTGTTGATGTTTACCACATTCGGCTTTGACGATGTCGTTACACTTCCTCCCACTGGGGTTGATGCTGGCCTAGAAACCGAGTATGCCGAACACTGGACCATCGTGTACCCTGAGGGGATTTTACGCATGTGGGTCCGGCAACTCGAGGTTACTCATGCCGAAACCGGGCGATAGGGGAGAAGGCAAGGTGTTACTGGAAGGGGGGAACCGGGGGTGCGTCAGGGAGCAAGGCCTGCGCAGGTCGGGACTTCAGCAGCGGGAACATCACACAACGCCTCCATGACCTCGTTGCCCGTGGGGGGGGGGGTCACATGTGGCGGCCAGGGAACTTCCCAGGAAGCAGATAAGATTCCTACTCGATCCATCCCAAGATGCAATTTTCCCGGCATTGTGGTTGGCCTGGATGACCCATACGGCAATCGCTGAGTGTCGAAGTCATCTAGAAGAAGATCATTCAAAATGGGATCCAGCTGCCATAGGTCGGGCTCATTCGAGTTACCGACCGGTAAATTTCCATCGGAAGCATGCTTATCTGACGGCCATGGAGACATACGCGTGCCAAAGGGGTCAGCGCGCGGAGCCACCTTTCCTAGTGAAAGTGATGCTCGGCCAAGAGATGATCCGGAAGTGATTCCACCGCGAGAAGGCGACAGTGACGAGGAGTCGGAGGGGGAGGAGGAGACCGGAGAAGACGAAGGCGAAGGAGAAGATGAAGAAGATGGAGAACCCAAAGATGAGGGGTCAAAAGGGGTGACCTACCACGGGAGTCTCTGAGAGAGTGGTGAGATGTTCGGCTCTGATCTCAAAATAATCGAGATACTCGAGTTTTGTCTCTATCTTCATTCATTTTCCTTATTCATCTATTCTCCATTCTAATTTCCAAACCGTCTCTCTGCCTCACTCAGGAGCGACTGAGTGTTGGAAGGGCATCCCCACTAGAGGAGGAAGGAGAGGAACTGGTGGGACATGATGGGGATCTGACACCCATCATTGAATTAACAAGCGAGGAGGGGTCTCCCATCACGATGGCTCCTGTATCTACCGGAACACTGGAGACCGACGCTCTGGACTCCTGTAAGTATCACGCTTCACTACTGGCGCTTCTTATCAAAAGATCCCAACTACTCAGTTACGCCTTGCGCAATGATCTCAACATTGGAGGCTCGTTAGGCTGCGGATCCCGGGCCGTCCGTGAGTAGACCAGTGGCAGACATATCACCTCATTCAGAACATGCTCCCTAAACTGATTCAAGCCTAGAAATTGGTGGGTAGGGGGAAGCGGACAACAGCGGTGCTATTCTTGAGGCGAGACCAGAAGCTGACGAGGGCACTGTCGCTGCTGGGGCGAGACAGGAAGGTCACCAGGACGTCGAGGATCCTATTCCTCATGAAGACATCCTTGAGGTAGATCCTGCTGCCAATCGGATGGTTTCCTTCCCTACATACCAACCCGCTGACCCTGAGGTGGTAGATGACTCGGACTCAGAGGCAGTCGAGGAGAGCCGGATGACACGGCGCAAAGGGTGGAAGTGTATCCAGCACTTTCTCGGATAGCCCCAGTCAGATTGGCTGAGGCGGATGGGATCACTCCAGACCTGGCTACGTTTCCTGTGCGCCGGAGGGGCTGACGCTCAGAGCCTTCATCTGATGGTCCGTGATTACATGGTTGAGAAGATACGTGAGAGTAGTCGGTGCACCAACGTTTCCCAGTGTCGGGAAATATCGACGAGTTCTCGAGCGTTGCTGAGGGAGGAGCAGGAGGTCTGGCACCACGAAGGGCAGGCGGCAGATAAATATTCCTTCATTGCAACATGCTCTAAGCTTGTGGAGCATCTAACGGCCCAGCTGAATGATGTGCAGGAACAACTGATGGAGGCGAGTCACCAGATGACCGTTCTTCAAACCGAGCAGGTGCAGGCACAAGCTAGGATTGGCGAGCTGCGCTCTGCGGCGACTGATGAGGTGAGAGTCTTCAAGGAGCTAGAAGCAGTCTTCGAGGCTAGCAGCCAAAGGGTAGCAGCACTGGAAAGGTCGATTTAGCATGCTAATCCTTAAGGGCTTTGTTTTGGCCATCTCATGAACCTCTTGCTTGTACTACTCACCATCTCAATCCAATACATGGCCAAATCCATTCATCTGTAACCTTGGTTTAATATGATCAACCATAATTCCAAAATGAATAACAACCCATCACTAAGCTCTTGTAGGTCGCACCCGACGTGAGAAGCAAAGGATACTCGTGCTATCATCTCATCCAACTATGGGGCATTGACCAAGCCTCAGGCATCCGAAATTGGGCCTAGATTTCTGAGGAGAAGACCTTAGACTGATTGATATATCACCTTCTCAATGTGTTCTGACACATGAGCAGGGAAATACCGGGAGCATTAAAATCCATCTGAACATTGGAAGATGGAAAGGAAAGGTGACTAACGCTACACGAATTTGGAACACTGTGGGGCGCGATGATAGAGGATAACTATTAACCCTGAAGGAAATGCAGCATCCATATCATGTTGGCCTGGAGTGGGGACAATAAATGAGGGGTGACCACTGACCATGTTCACAACACGAGGCCTAACTCAAATATCGCTAGTCAGTTTCCTGGAACGTTGGCCTAGGATAGCAGGCGGACTATAGGTCTATCATCCATTTTGCTACAATATGAGGACCAATGGTCAATCGTTCATATTGTGGCCGCAGGCAGACCAAAGTCTGTCATCCATACTATTAGGGGGTCCCGTCAAACATGACCAGTCCTCCATAACGTTGGCCCATGACAGTAGGCAGACCGTAGGTCTATCATCAATATTGTTAGGGGGTCCCGTCAGACATGAAAGAGAATGAGGATCCGAATAAAGGGTCACACAAAGAGTGGAAGGTGGAGTGGTGGTTTGTTCGAACAGAGTCCAACACTCTCGAAATTGCACCACCGTGGCGGAGGCGCATTAGGCAGACATACCAACCTGGTCACGGGTCATCCCAATTTTCAGGCAGGACCTCTCTGGCGAGGGAAATGCCACTTCCCATTACTACTACAGGTCATCCCGAACTTATTCATGGTAGATGTCACGATTACACCACTTCTCATGAAGTCAGGCCGAGGGGCCGACAATAATGAGGGATGGGATTTGATAATCCCTGGGGATAGACCCAAGACGAAATGTCTAGGCATTCCTACGTATCTCACTAGGATGAGAATCAAGCCACATGTAGTTCTAGAAGGACAGTTTAACATCATGTTGGATGAAATACAATTTATCGTCATGTGGGACGGGGGACACATCTCATCTGGGGATATGCACGGCACGGCGAGTAACCCGACTTGAACGAGGACACAATCCCGCACCACACCGTACAATCCCACAAGAGAGGCCGAGTCATGGAAAGGCAAGAAAATGGTCTTAGTTTTAGGTATGGACCAAAGGATATGGGGAATGGGAGACACACGGTAAAGCAGTTGCAAAACCCAACGTGAGTGTGGGGAAAAGCCCTGCTTACTATGTGGTCCTGGGGACGCATTTAGGCCGAGAGACCGAACATGAAAGGTTAGGATGGGCCTGTGGGGAAGTTCCCAGGTGCCCCTATGTATCTCATAAGGATGATAATCAAGCCATACGTAGTTCTTGAGAGGCATCATGGTGCGATATGGCACCGGTGAAAATGACGAAGGAGTCGTGCGGGTCTAGCCCTCGCACCAAGAGAAGCGGAATTTGATATATATTGTTTGTTCATGGAGGTAAATGGTTTTTCTTTTCTGGGGCGACTGGCCTAGGGTAGAAATTTCTAGCATCTCCAAAATAATCAAGGTATAACAGGCATTGACAAGCGGCATGGTAATCGACCAATACCTGGCATGATGTCCCCCATGGGGAGGTCATCATAATGCGGTGCCATTTTTCGTCGTGCGACAAGGATGATATCATCACAGTTTAAGGTCTCATGGTAGGACCAAGAGCACAGTTTAAGGTTGTATGGTTTGGACCAACATCCTAGTTTAAGGTCGTATGGTTTGGACCAACAACACAGTTCATGGTCGTATGGTTTGGACCAACAACACAGTTTAAGGTCGTATGGTTTGGACCAACAACACAGTTTAAGGTCGTATGGTTTTGTCCAAGAGCACAGTTTAAGGTCATATGGTTTGGACCAACAACCCAGTTTAAGGTCGTATGGTTTGGACCAACACAACAGTTTAAGGTCGTATGGTTTTGACCAACAACATAGTTTAAGGTCGTATGGTTTGGACCAACAACCCAGTTTAAGGTCGTATGGTTTGGACCAACAGCACAGTTTATGGTCGTATGGTTTGGACCAACAGCACAGTTTAAGGTCGTATAGTTTGGACCAACAACACAGTTTAAGGTTGTATGGTTTGGACCAACACCACAGTTTAAGGTCGAATGGTTTGGACCAACAACACAGTTTAAGGTCGTATGGTTTGGACCAGGAGCACAGTTTAAGGTCGTATGGTTTGGACCAACAGCACAGTTTATGGTCGTATGGTTTGGACCAACAACACAGTTTAAGGTCCTATGGTTTGGACCAACATCACAGTTTAAGGTCATATGGTTTGGACCAACAGCATAGTTTAAGGTCGTATGGCTTGGACCAACACCACAATTTAAGGTCGTATGGTTTGGACCAACATCACAGTTTAAGGTCCTATGGTTTGGACCAACAGCAGAGTTTAAGGTCGTATGGTTTGGAACAACAACACAGTTTAAGTTCCTATGGTTTGGACCAAGAGGAACACGCACGTTGCGATTACGCATACCTGATGTGGGTGAGGGCGTAATCCCATACCATCACCGCGCACGGTTCCGAGAGAGGAGCCTCGGGCCAAAGGGGCCTATGAGGCATCAACAATCAGGGGGGGCAAAGGATGCTAGATCCCAGCTACGCTGGGCCTGAAACACAATATCTGGGAAACTCCTCGTTCCCCATGGGGATGAGGGACAAGCTGCACAAAACCTATGAAGAAACCCAAGAACATACTTTAGCGCTCAGATAGCAGGAGCCCCGAGTGACACCGTTACGCAGCTCGGTCTGTCCGATGTGTGGGGGTGTACTGAGGGTTAGTATAAGGAGTGTCAAGATTCCACCTTGACACGGTGGGGAGGAACACAATGTGAATCTTGTAACCAACATTCAAGGCCCGAGGAAGCTGTCATGACGACTGTGGATTACTTCTGCCCACGTTCGCAACACAGCATCCTGTCGCGTTATCCTAGAAGTAGGGGCAAACTAATGAGTATCAACCGTTGACCACATTCGCAACACAAGATTTGTGTCAATTTGTTGCCCAAAACCCTCAGGGGCGTTGGCCTGTGATGGTAGGAGAGCCCTTAGGCGTTGTATCCAGGCTGTTCATGGGGGTCCCTCTGGGTGTGAAGGATGGTGGGGCTTAAATGAAGGGCAACATGAAGCTTGACAAGTGGACGAAAACTTGTTTAAGTCGAATCTGACACTCCAGGTCCTAGACCAGAGTACTCTGAACAAATTAGAAGACCACTGGAGAGGGTCAAAGGGCTCAGTCTGAGAGCAGCCAAAAGATGGCGTATTCCCAAGGGAAGGGTAGGCCTAAAGGCCAAGGAAACTGGGAGATCGTGGGATATCCTAAGAGATGGGGATGGAACTGAAATCTAAGTGTTCAGGTGATCCTACGTATCCCATAAAGATGGAAATCAAGCCACACATAGTTCTAGACGGCGCCTTTTAATTTCATGGGGAACATGACATAGGAGGGTCTTTCCTGAGAACATGGTGTGCGTGGTGCAGCTATTGCAAACCCGACGTGAATGAGGACATAATCCCATATCACGCCACGCGATCCTGTGGTCAAGGTACCATAGGCGAGACAGACATGATGCATTAGTGGACCTTGAGTTGGACCCAAAAGAGAAAGGTCTGGTGTTCCTGGGGCTGGACCCAAGACGAAATGTCCAGGAATTCCTACGTATCTCATTAGGATGAGAATCAAGTCATACGTAGTTCTAGAAGCACAGTTTAATGTCTTGTTGGGTGAAATATAGATCATAGTTTTAGGACTTAGAACTTGGACCAAGGATCCCATATGTAGGGAAAAGTGGAGTTAAAGGTCATGCTGAGCCGGGTGCAGTTTAAGGTCATCCGAGACGGCAGGGGGATCTTAGTTTTAGGTCTTAGAGCTCAGACCCTGGTACAGTTTAAGGTCATGCGGGACCGGGTGCTGTTTAAGGTCATGCGGGACCGTACAATTTAAGGTCATGTAGGACCAATGTACAGTTTAAGGTCGTGTAGGTCCAAGAGGAGGCTTAGGAAAAGTACTGCTTGAGGAACCTGGCATTGGTGGGAGGAGTTATGCGCTCACCATCCATAGACACCAGGGAATACACACCATTGGAATAGATCTTATGGACAATAAAAGGCCCCTCCCATTTGGGCTCCAACTTGGGAGGTTTCCAGCCGGGAATCATTGGCGCTCTGAGAGCCAGAACCATGTCACCTTGCAGGAAGGAGTGGAGGCGAACCTTCTTATTGAAAGCTCGATCCATCCTGCTCTGATGCCTTTCCAAGTTATGTAAAGCGTGAAGCCTACATTCATCCAGCACTTCCAATTCGGCCAGATGGATTTTGGCAACTCTATCTGGTGCTTTCTG
Source organism: Viscum album (assembly GCA_963277665.1). NCBI lineage: Eukaryota > Viridiplantae > Streptophyta > Magnoliopsida > Santalales > Viscaceae > Viscum > Viscum album. The sequence continues at coordinate 500,835,476 of OY728132.1, forward strand.
GTTGTATACCGCCATGCATAATGAGGGAAACTGGATCTCGATTGGCTGGATGGCCTCAACTCCGTATACCAGGGAATACGGAGTCACCTAGGTGGAGTTACGAGTCATCGTCCTATAAGCTGAGAGGGCGTTGGGGAGCTTGTCTGGCCAACTTTTCTTGTTATGACCAACAATATTTTTCAGAATTCTAGAGAGGGTTTTTGTTAAATGCCTCAATCTGTCCATTCTCCTGCGCATGGTAGCGGGAGGTGTGGTTAGAGAGAATGTTGTACTTAGCTTACATTTTCTTCAGCTCGACTTCCCGGAAGATGGTTCCGTTATCCGTGAGGATAGCGTGAGGTACTCCAAACCGATAGATGATATTGGAGCTCACGAAGACAGCGATAGAACATGCCTTGACTTCCCTGAGCGGGATTGCCTCTGCCCACTTTGAGAAGAAATCCTTAGCGGTTAAGATGAACCAGAACTGGCGGGCCGTCGCCGGCGGGTAAGGCCCTACGACATCCAACACCTAGACTGCAAAGGGCCAAGAATACTTGGTAATATAAAGAGGCTTTGGTGGCTGATGCACAAAGTTAGCATGAAATTGGAATGCATGACACCTCTTGGCATACTCGATGAAGTCGTAGATCATGGAGGTCCAGAAGTATTCCAGCCTCTGAATCTGGTGGGACAACTTCGACCCGGCCTGGTGGGTGCCATAGGAACCAGCGTGCACTTCTTGCATGACCTGTGGGATCTCAACTCCTTGAAGACAATGTAGGATAATACCATCAAATATGCGCCTGTAAAGGAGCTGCTCAAGGCTGGGACTGCTTTGGAGGGTGAACTGCGGTGCACGACGTTGGATTCATTCTCACTCGGCTCGGTCCGGCAGAAGATTGACGTGCTGGAGATATTCAACCAAGGGCGTCCTCCAGTCAGGAACTATCTCAATCACCGTGCCTGAAGCCCCCGGGGATCCTGACGTAGGGGCACCAACGGTGAGATGGTTCACTCGCATGCCATGATCACCCTCTGGAATAATAGGAGTAACGACTCTCCAGTGCGCCACGTGGATGATTAGGTCATCCTGTTCGGGATCCACAAGTGATGCGGCCAGGCTGGCCAAAGTATCTGCTCGACTGTTCTGCGACCGGGGAACATGAACGACCTCTGTCCGAGAGGGGAACTTATCCAATAGACAGAGGGTGAACTCCAGCAATGGCACAAGTTCTGGCTTTTTGACAGCATAGTCACCATTGACCTGCTTTATGACTAGTTCAGAGTCCCCTTTTATATACAGATAGGGTATGTCAATATTGAGAGCCAACTCGAGGCCAGTAATGAGGGAATGCTACTCTGCCTCATTGTTGGTGCAGCCTTCTGACAACATGAATGAATACGGCAGAACGGCTTGCTCCGGGGTGATGAAGACGATACCCAGGCCCACTCTGTTAAGCCTAGGATCATTTAGACTTCTACCTGTGGGGCTCTGGGAGGCACCGTCAAAGTGCATCTGCCGGCATGGGATGGCATGATCGACTAAGAGGATTGCCTCATCAGGAAGGCCTAGATCTAGTGGCTGGTCTGCGGAGGTTGGTTGGGCAGCTAAGAAGTCTGCCAACTCCTGTCCTTTGACAGCCTTCTGAGGTACGAACCTAATGTCGAAGTGCTGAGGATCACCACCCAGCGTGCCAATCGTCCGGTCAACATAGGTCGGTTCATGATATATTTCAATGGGTATACCCGAGAGACCAGCTATACCTCTGGGTGCTGCAAGTAGTGCCGCAATTTCTGCATGGAAAATACGAGCGCTAGGAAGCTCTTCTCGATGGGAGAATATTTAATTTCCACATCAGGGAGCATGTGACTGAGGTAGTAGAGGATATTCTCTATTCAATCATTGTTCTTATGGGTGAGAAGTGCACCGAGGGATCGCTCCAGGGCGGTCACATAAAGGACCTGCGGCTTTCCCGAAACGGGTGGCATCAAGACCGTAGGTTGAAGCGAAAACTGCATGATTTCTTCAAAAGCGATATGAAACTCTTCCTACCATTTTTAGGTGGTGCCCTTATTCATGAGCTGGGAAAAGGGCTTACACATGCCAGCCAGATTTGCGATGAATCAGCGTATATAGGCTAAGTAGCCTTGAAGGATTATTAGCTCCCGAATATTACTCAGGGGAGGCATCTGACTGAGGACCTTGATCTTCTCTAGGTTGATCTCAATGCCTCGATACCTAACAATGAATCCAAGAAACATTCCGGAGGTGATCCCAAAGGCACACTTCAATGGTTTCATATTCAATTGGCGAGAACGGAGGAAGCCAACACTTTCTCAAGGTCTTTGAGATAGTCCTGGTGCTGACGAGACTTAACCACCAGGTCGTCCATGTAGCACTCCACCAGCGTCCCGAGAATATGCTTGAATATGCTGTGCATGGCCCATTGATAGGTGGAACCTGCATTCTTTAGGCCGAAGGGCATAACCTGGTAGCAGAAAGTACCCTAGGGGGCCCTGAAGGCAGTGAACTCTTCATCCTCGGGGGCCATCCAGATATGGTTGTACCCGGAGTACCCATCCATGATGGAGAGGGCTTGGAACCTGATTGTGGCATTGATCAACAACTCTGTCACGGGAAGGGTAAATTCATCCTTCAGACAGTGGAGATTGAGATCATGGAAGTCGATACAGACCCTGATCTGCCCGTTCATCTTCCTAAATGGAACAATGTTGGCTATCCACCTTGGGTACTAGACTTCTTTGATGAAGTTTGCCTTGATGAGCTTATCAACTTCGGCCTCAACCATGGCACCATGAGAGTGGTGCATCTTTCTGGGAGGCTTCTTGAACCCACGATCGTTTGTTGGAAGGCCAAGGTGGCAGACAGCTACCTGGGGATTTAGTCCTGGAATATCGTCACAACTCTAGGAGAGCAAATCACAGTGTTTTTTGAAGAAGTCTGTGTACCGTTGCCATTTCTCGGGGGGCATAGTGGTGCTGACCAATGTGGGTCTCGAGTCCGCCTCGCTACCAAGGTTCACCTGCACTAACTCGTTGACCGTGGTGGGGACGCCCTCCTCAAAGGCAGGAGGAGTGTCTTCCATGTCCTCCTCTCCTCTTGTGGAAGGATCAACCATGGGGGGGATCCGTTTCAGGGCTTCCATACCCTGATGGGAAGCTGGTGCTGGCTTGGGTGGCAGAGGTCATCACGTCAGGGGACCCAAGCACTGTGGAGACCATGGCAACAAAGTCAGTTGATCCAATCCTAGCTGGCCTTCGGCCCAAGGGGCCACTCTTTATGACGTCAATGCAGTAGTGGTGTGTTGGCTTGAGCCGATCGATTCTGGCCGGGTGAAACAGACACGTTTGACGTACGTCCATTTCCATGATCCCAACGTCTCGATATCATACAGGGGTAGGAGGCTCGGGGATCACCTAAGCCTTGATGGTGTGAGAGTATGAGGTGATTTCCCTCCGTCGCTTGGACCCAGAAATATGCCTTCCTCTGGTACCCGAAACAACAAAGAACTGCCCTATGTCAGTGGTTGTGGCCTCCAACCGATGGATTGGGAAGACATATGCATCGCCAAATCTGCCCAGGGACCACTCGTGATAGAGGCGGGCTCGACCTCACCTGCCAGGATCTGCTTTTCCTTGCTCTTGTAATAGTCAGTGTCCAAATAATGGGCTTCCCAAGAGGAAAAAGGAGATGCATCACCTTGGAGCACGCCCACTTGACCCTTAAGGTAGTATTTGAGGCACTGGTGATATGATGAGGGTACCGCTACGTGAAGGTGGGGCCACGGCCTGCCCATAAATGCGTTATAGGCGGTGTCCTGAGAGACAACCATGAATTCGGTATTAGAAATTTGGCCGCCGAACTAGGTCTTGAGACAAAACTTTCCGAGTGGGGTTTTCTCGGTCCTATCATACCCCTAGGTCCTGAGGTCGGAGGGAGTTAAATCATCCTCCGACAACCCCATCTTCCGTAGTGTCCGAGTTGGGATTAGGTTAATCTCGGAACCCGTGTCAACAAGACAGCGGTGGACTTCCAAACCATTGAACTGGCCAGTGATGTACAGTGGGCGAATGTTCCCCTGTATGGGAAGGTCTTCATCTTCACAAAAAGTCGAGATAACCGCCTGACATTTGGCATCCTCAATCGCCTCGGTGTGTAAGGCTTATGCGGCCTCCACATCTGTCTCAAACTGGAGGGGGATCCTTAGAGCCTCGGCAAGCGCCTCGCGCATTTCAGACGATAGGCGGAGGGCCTCAATGATAGAAAGCCTTGCCGGAATGCCGGCCAGGTGCTTTATAACATCATACTTTTTGATCCAAACATGAGTTTCTGCTTACAAGAGGCCGCTCTGCAAATGGAGGCATGACGGGCCCTGCCGGCGGGACCGGTGACTGACTGGTACAAGGCACGTCTCACTGTTCATTAGTCGAAGCCCGAGATGTGGCTGCCACGTTAGGACCGGAAGGCTGTACTCGGCCGGTGGTAGGGAAGTGCTGGTAGCAACACAGATGAGGTGGTTTTTCCTGATCCAGCAACACAAATGGTGGTGGAGGAGAACCTGTCGACACCGGGTTAGGGGGCCGCGTGCGCAGATCTCTGTTTTGGGCCTGTTGCCTGGTCTCAGAAGCGTGCACGGCCTGACTGGAGGTGACGACTGTCGTGCCCCGGCGATTCACGTATCCACGGCTTCGCTGACGTTGGCGACGACGGAGGACATAGGGGAGGTCCACCTGGTGTTCCTCATCGTCGGGAGTCAAAAAGGGATTTACCCACTCTACGGTGTTGACCGAAGGGTACCCCGGGCATTCACTCGAGGATTCATCCACTATCGGATGGAGTCTCGGAGGGATCCCCATCTGCGGGGGCATAAAATCGCCAAGCGTGTGGGATGATGACGGCACTGGTAGGGCGCATTCTTTCTTCTTGCGTCGCTGCTTGCTCTTCTGGGAAGAGGTAAGTTGGGACGACGATGCCAAAGTGGCGCTCACAGGTTTCGTGGGCTCTGGATGACTCAGGCGGTCACAGATGATTCCATGGGTATGGGCAACCGTCCTGCATTCCATCCAGTCGTTATAATTCTGGAACCCACGGTCGTAAACCGGTTCCCACTCATCATCGTTGTCATTGCCTCCATCCGGTCTCACGAAGTCACCTGCCACCTGCGCCGGGGCTGGGCCCAACCTGACTATGTTGTTGTCAATCTGGTCTTGGAGTCGGTCCTTGAACACATAACATCGTTGGATGGTGTGTCCCAGGATCCGGTGATAAGGGAAGTTGTTAGGGTGATCAGTGAGATGCGCCTCTTCTGGCTTTCGGCACTCAGGCAGCCGCACGATCCTCTGCTCCAAGGCGCTACAGAAATAACTGGGGACCTGGGCCTCGTCAAACAGGTATGTCTGACTCCTTCTGTATGGAAAGGGGGATCTCAGAGGCTGACCATGACCAGGGGCCGGAGGGGCATTCCAAGGAGGCGGAGCCTGATTATCTCTCCTGGGTGGTGGCGGTACGTTACGCGGAGGCGCCTGCCGATTTTGACGCGGTCGCTGCTGGGCAGGAGACTCTGCCCATGGGGGTGGAACCCTCTGAGGCTGCTGAGATGGCCTTACTGGTAGCAACTCTAGCTGTCTGGGGGCCTCTATCTGGGCTATGGCAGCGGGATCGGCTCTTGTGGCTCTCCTTGCAGGGATTACAGGAGGCAGCGGGCATGCCTGACTGGCCTGTTGCAGGGCTTCATCGAGGCACTGAGCCTTGTCTGAGAAGTCCCAGAACCCTCCAGGGTAATTCTGAGTGATCAAAGAAGGAACCAGCTCTTCCTTGACGTTCCCTACACACATTTTCAGTAATTTCTCCTGAGTTAGTGGCATGTCAATGGAGTACGTGAGCCCCTTCCATCGGGCGACGAAGTCCATGACCCGCTCATCGGGCCTTTGTTTGCACATGAAGAGGTCTGCAATGTTCATCTTCCAGGTTGTGGAAATGAACTGGTAGAGGAATTTCTGGTGAATTTCCTCCCATCTAGTCACAGATCCAACAAGGAGTTGGTTGTACCAGACGAATGCTGGTCCTTCCAGTGTCTGAACGAAGCAACAGAGCTTGGCAGCCTCCTGCTGTGCTCGGGTCCCTAAAATAGGCCCAAACCTCGAGTTGAAGTGGGCCATGTGTTGTGGCCTGTCTCCGGTCCCATTAACGGGGGAAAAAGTGGGGTTCCCAAATCCCGGTGGGGCCGACATATCATCCACCCATGCTGGGTATGGCTTTTCGTCCGGTGGGATTGCCACCTGCCGAGTTTCCAGGGCCTCCAAGCGGGTGATGAGTACTTACATAAGATCATCCGGACATAGATTATTGTCCTGATAGGGATCTCTAACCACAAGCACATTTCTGGGCTCTCCAATCTGGTAGTCAAGCTCAGTAGCTTGCAGGGCGGCTATCAGAGCGACTCTCGGGGCAGCGTGAGGAAACCAAGCATGGTCCCCCAGGTGATCCCACTGCTCAGGAGTGTTTGGTGAGACATATCACGCCCTCTTTCCATGGGCGTCGGCCTCTCCCCTGTCGGTGAACGCGACATGGTCGTGGTTACCTGGGGGAATCTCGGAAAGGGGGGGGGTGCTCCTACCCCTACTATCCTAGCCTGGGATTACTGTAGTCAGGCCACCGCTCTGCAATGTGTTCGGCCAAGAGCTCATCAACCAGCCTCTTTTTCTCAGCAAGGTGTTGGTGTAGTGTGACCTTCTCGGAGTCTTCCTCTTCCTTCTGCACCGAGGCTGATGGGTTAGGGAGTTTGACAGCCCCGACATGCTCTTTACCCTTGCTGATGTTTTGGCTTAGTGTCAGTGCCTCAGTGGGTGTGGGGAGACTTAGGAGGCTCCTCTGGTGGCGAGTGATCCTCCCAGATGGGTCCAGTGGTGGGTTTTCCTCAGGGGGTGAGTCCCCATTGAGGAGCTCCACACCGTTTCCCTCATATTAAAGGTCATCCATGTTGACCTCCACTACCTTTGGCGACATTCCCTCAGGGTCGCCCAGTGAATCGGGCTGTTGGAAGATCGTACAGAAAAAAGGGCAGCGTACTGCCCCCATCCACGGACTTGCGCGTGGGGGGTGGCTTCCTCGATAACCATGTGGAGTACTTGAAAACTCTGAACCCATTGTTGCTGGAGGGCCCTGCAGTGGCAATGTGACTCGGGGTGACGAACTGTAGGGAGCACTGCCAGGTCGACCCGATGACACTGCTCACTGATATCCTTGAGATGTGATTGATGCATGGGATATGGCGCTATCTGATGGAGAAGACGAGAGTGAGTCCCCTGAAGAGTCTGGTGGAAACATTCAAACTCTCCCGGGGTGAGCGACTCTGGCATACCAAAATTCGATTCAGCGACTGACCAAAACATCTCGGGGAAGTGGCCTGCTGTGAGGACGGTCCAGAAGCTCCATGACTCTGGTTCGGGGGCCAGACCTTGCTACCCTTGATCATCGACCAAGAATGGTTGGGGATCCAGCAACGGCGCCGAGGCAGGTTACAGGGCCAGTGGGCTAGCTGGAGGGGAATACGGAGAACATGCTGATTGGCTGCCGATCCCTAAGTCACCCTCCAAGGGTTTCAGTACCCTGGATGCCACGTCGCGATAGGATGGGCCAGCGAATGGGCCTCCTGTCACAGCGTCGGTGCTCGCCGAGGGTGTGTCGCCTTGCGACTCTTCTGTTGGTCCCCAGAAAAGTTCCCACCCACCCTGACTGAGATGGAAGGCGCTTCCGGGGAGGCTAGTGACAACTGTGGGTTTGACCCCTAGGGGTAAAGCAAGTCCTCTTCCTCCTGGATATACCTTCGAAGGGAGGAGGGAATCATACGGATCTCACATTCGGGGAGTACGAGACTGATGTGCCCTATCCCCATCCCTTCCCTCGACTGAAAGGGTTGGGGGGAAGGTTCCACCATCGAGTCGTACTCCACCTCAGATTCCGAGAAACAGACTGGTCTAATATCTATTCGGACACCCCTTACATTCCTCCTACGGTGACGAAGCCCCGCCTTCCTGACCCTGGGTGGCTCCTCAGGGTAAGGATTATTTCTATCAAGGAGTCCCTTGGCTACAATAGTGCTGGGGCAGAGGGGACTGAAGGCCGGGGTGTGGGAAGCACCGGGATAGATGTCGAAAGGGACATGGGGAGGACCTCCATGTGAGTGAGTGACTGGATACACAATGAATCCATACTCGCGGCTATCAGTAGGGGGAGTGACCTCATACCCAGTGTAGTGGGAACTGGAAAGAGTCATACCCAGAGTGTAGCTGTCGTGAAGAAGCCTTCGGATTTCCAGATCAGTGGCACAGAATGAGCCTTCGTGGGGGGTGGCACTGCCGCGGATTGGTCCGCGGTGGCCATCGCCTGTTCCCGGAACTGGGAGAGTCAACCCAACCTGCCTATAGGGCGGTCGGGGCCTCGATCCCAGTTGGGTATGTGACTGCCCCTGCTCAACGTGTGTGAGGGTCTGGTAGTAGGAGTCAGCAGTGGCTCGGGCCATAGTGGTTGCTAACGTTGGTGCCCCAGGATGAGAATTCTCTTCCGCTCGCGCCCGACGCTGGCGTCGGGTCAGATGGCTTGGAGCTGGTGGTGAGGGCACAAAGATTGCCTGGTCCATGGCCCGGGGAGCCGGGCAATGACAGCGATGTAGCCTGGCGGGGGTTCTTGCTGTTAACCCCTGGGACGGGTCTCCAATCGGGCAGACCCGGACATCCCCCACCTCATTGGCGGAGGGGAGGGATGTGTCAAGGCACTCCGGGGATAGGCTCCCGAAGCGGTTGAACGTCGGAGTGGGGAGCGGTGGCTCCCTGTGCGGCCCTCGGGGGCGGCGACGATAGTAAGGCGCAACCGACTCTAGATCCAAATGGGCCATGCCAATGGTGGGGATGATCCCATCCTCATCATACCTACGAACCAAGTCGTTGATCACCCTTCGCTGGATGATTTCTGATGGGGAGAGGGGGCGTGAGTGCCCAACAGTCATGGAAATCGGAGCTGGAGTGACTGTGGAAAAGGAGAGACCGCGCGGAGTAGCCGCGTTGGTACTGCCCCTGCCCCTGTGCCGGTGGGTAGGTGGAGATCGAGCTCCAGATACAGTGATCTGATTCCTAGAAGCAAGGATATGAACCCATTAGTACTAACATAAAACGAAATCGACAACCAATAGCCCAGCGTCATTCCGTCTTCCATGGTCGGCGAGAAGGATCCACGTTGACGACGCCATAGAACGAAGTGCTCAACATCCTGACTGCCTCAACCCCTGGCGGGCTTCACGTCCCGGTGATAGGTACCCAGACCTGGTGACATGCTAATCTTCTAACACCCCAAACACTACCTGTCCCCATATTGAGGAGAAGAGCTTCACGTTGGGTTCACCATTTTTTGTTTCTTACTCTTTTACGTCGGGGCACGCGTGCGTGTCCATCACGCATGGGAGGACGCACGGCTTTTTGCCCTGCATTCCCGCTTTCCAAAGGCGGGCGACATCTATTCCTTGTTCAGGGACGTATGATCCTTGATCGAAACTAGGATGATGGGATATCGGTTCTTCCTTCCGTGGATTCCTCCTCGGAGCTCGTCACCTAGTCCGGGTCTCCCTCATAGATTTAAGGCAGGTTCGTGAAGCTCATTTCCGGCGCCATATCTACATGGACGCCAGTTAATTATGTTGCTTCCGTCGAGACTCTCCATGAGGTATTGTTGGGGCAACAACCATCAGTTAGGAGAATGGTCACGTTGGGGTGTCGTTGGCATATCTTGATGTTGGGGATCGACATTTCTGTCTTCTATCCATTATCACAAGGCTTCTTGAGGGCGCAGAAGCATGAGGCATCCCACATCGAATGCGGGGAATTATGTACCATCTGAGGTTTTCCTCCGCTTCCCATGTTTAACACAGGGTACGCCGCAAGTTTAACGTCTTGTGGAGATGGATCAGACTGATCAAAACACTGAAAGTAGATCAGATTGAAGGACCCCCTAGGTGGGACACCGATTTTGGGTCCAGCACGTGGGCGGCTTCCCGAATACCATGGAGTGGGATGTGGTGGCATGATCTCACCGGGATGTGGCAGCCCGGGTACGAATTAGAAGGGATGGAGTGATGGGCTTGAACCTCATGGAGGCTTCCTACATATCCCCAGGGCGGGGAATCAAAGTCCGCGTAGTTCAGTGATATGGTGGGACACCTGAAGAGGCGACCTGTGAGAATGGACGCATGGATTGGAGCCTGGAGGAAGTAAGATCTTCGGGATAGGGCATGAGATTCCCAAGGCACCTGGGCTTGAGGGGGGATGTCAGGATGAGACGTGGGTGTGAGGAATGAGGCTTATGCTCTGAGATGGCCCAAGAGGGGGAATATAATTTAACATCATGTGGGACGAGATACAGTTTAACGTCATGCGGGATGAGGGCATACAGTTTAACATCATGCGGGACGAGGAATTTGGGGCTTACGCTCTAAGGCGGCCAAAAGTAGATATGGGGCTTACGCTCTTAGGTGGCCCAAAAGTGGATATGGGGGATTATGCTTTGAGGCAGCCCAGGGTGGTCGGGGAACCGACATAGAGAGGTCAGAACGATCGGGTGGTGGGCTTGAACCTCATGGAGGCTTCCTATGTACCATGTTTTAGCATGGATAAAAGTCCACGTAGTTCGCTGGTATGGGGGATTACGCTTTGAGGCGGCCCATAGGAGGATATCATGGTCGATGCATGCTCTAAGCCCACGTGATTCATGCTCGGTGTGAGAAACAAGAGGCAGTAGGGACTAGACGATCACGTCACAACGGGTGTGTCCGTGAGAAGAGGAATGGGGATTACGTGTGGAGCAGCCCAACGAGGAAATAGGGGCTTACACGCGGTTAGCGGACCTTGGTGCTGGGGCTTACTCCAGGGTGGAGGCCCGTGGTGCGACAAAGCGCAGTGGGAAAGGGAATCAACTCGCCTTGGGAGGGGGGATGTACAGAGGTGCACGGGTGCAACCTTCCGCAAGAGAGGCTAGGGGCTTACGCTCTAAGGAAGCCCTTCCCCCGTGGACAAACTCCACTCTGACAAGGAGGATCTCATTACATGCGAGGATTATTCCATTCCCGTGGAGACGAGAGGTGTAAAAAATGTCCGAGCCGGGGGGACCCTATGTGCGAAGAACGGGGTCGAACCACAGTTTAACATCATGTGTTAAGGATGATGTGCTTAGTAGTTTAACGTCCTGCAGCTTGGACGAGGTGGGTTCGCTCCACACCCCTAGGGATTACATGACCAATGCCCTCTACCCCTTGTGGGACGGAAGGCATCGACAAGGCCGAAATGAAGAGGGGCCGCAGGGCGAACCATTGAGGGGTCCACGTTAGCGTTTCTATGTGAGGAAGCAAATGCCGTTAGCATGCCTATGCGGAGAAGCATAAGGCAATGCTACACAACGGGAAACACCACCCAAGGGACCTTGAGGTTACTTCATACGAGCCTGGAAGGCCGTACGGGAAAACAACACATGGCGCGCATGCCCGTCAGGGGAGCCATCAGGTTCCGGCGCGGAAAGGCAGCCAAGGGGTGCCAAGGTAAAGGGGTCCTGGGTGTGGCGTGCAAAAGGAAGGTTTGCACGCGAAACACTGGGATGGAGCGTAATAGGGCCATAAGATTGTGTGGATAGGTGATTGAACGCAAGGTATTGCGTGCATAGAAGGGGATTGCATGCAAGGGGAAACGATCACGCGCAAGGGAAGTACCCGGAGGAGGAGGAAAATTCACTTAAGCTAGTGGAGTTGCGGGCAAAGGCGAACCCCGGGGAAAGGTTGCGCGAAAAAGGGGGATTACCTGGAAGTCATATTGCACACGAGGGAGTCGAATTGCACGCACGAGAGCCGATCCGAATTCCGCAACCCCCAAACCATATGGGGTCACCTTCTATTTATAGGCATCATCCGGCGTAGAATCTAGGCAGCGCGCAGAAGTTTCTGCGACGGGAACCGTCGGCGCGCAAAGCTTCACCGCACGGAACTGGGGCGCACAAAATTGCATGCACCGTCGGCTCGATTACGCGAATCCCGGGAAGGCTTCATGCGCACATCCTTCTTTCACACAAGCCCTCCTTTATTTCGTGCACCACTTCCCGGGCCTCTGGACCGAGCCTCTGATTCCGAATATGACTTTGTTTTGTCGTATCGAAATATCCTCTAGGAGTTACGGACTTTTTAGGCATCTACAGACCTGTTCATGGGTACCTTGCATACTCAAAATCAATATTTATACTGATGTTATCAATTATAGGTCGAGTTGATGGAAAACACCTATGTAGAACTACAAGACTCAATATCTAGTGCTAGATGCAGTAGTCCATGTCCTTATGTTGTGGAGACATTTCCACTTAGGAGAGTACATTTTGGTTTGCAAAGACCACCGAAGTCTTAGGAACATCTTCACCTAGAGACACATTAACCCGAGGTGAAAATGTTGGATAAACTTCCAAAAGAACAATAAATTTGAGATAGTTTGTACTCTAGGAGAGGGACACATTGTAGTTGATTTCCAATTTAGGAAATCTCAGGCTTTCCAAAGGTGGGATGTTTCAAAGTGGTTGTATTCTTTGTAGCTGACCCTAATAGAGATAGAGGGAATAATTTTTCATCAGTTGATATTGTGGACAACTTTGATTACCGAGTGTGTGAGAGATTCTCAACTCCGAGTCATCAACAGAAAGATATTTAGTGACTCATATATATATAGGTGATGCACCATATGGATCTTCTAAAAGATGGAACCATGAGACCTTTTTCAAGGGATAAACTATGGTTCCGGTTGCGATGCATGTGAAGTGAGAACAATGAGTTCCTCTGGGTTGTTGAAGCCTCTTGAAATCCCACAATGGAAATGGGAAGGCTTATTCATGAAAATTTTCACCAGAAATTTCCATACATCGAAGGTCCATGATGACATCTAGGTAATAGTTGACCGACTCACAAAGTCGACATACGTCCGTGCTATTAGGAAGTAGTGTTCAGTGGAGTGTTTGGGGCATTTTTATTTACAAAAGATCATCTTCCATTATGGGTTGACCTCAATGTTTATCTCCGGTCATGGAGTGTGGTTTACATCATGGTTGTGGTGAGGCCTACAAGAGGTATTCGGGACCCAACTACGGATGAGAACAACATGTATTCCCTCAGACCGATTGGCGAAAGGAGCGCACTATCCGAGTGTTGTAGGATGTGCTAAGGGAATGGGTGTTTTTTTTAGTTGAGGAAACAATATATCCTCAATGTTCATCAGGTACTTCTAGATAGTGTTGAGGCTATATACGTTTTCTACATCATTTCATGAACCCTAAGTTTGAGTGTGTGCTTTCATTTTTCCATGTTTCACAATTGGGTAGATGCATACATGTTTTAGTTGCACATCATCGGTAGGAGATAAAGTTATGGGGACAGACATTCAACATTGATTCATGTGATGTGGCCTCACAGAAATGTGAAGGGGAGTTTCTAAGAGAAGGACATAAAGGGGTGGGCTTAGTATCCCATTTTTTCTAAAGTTTTTATTGATAGGAAAAATATCCCGATGGAGGGAATGATGTAGATACTGAATTTTTTATTTATAAGTAATTTTAATATTTCTACATATATTTCAGTAGTTAGCTACTGAGACATTTTGCATTTATGAGAACCGGTGTACCTATAATAAATTTTATAAAAAAATTAAGTATTTTCATACAATATAGGTGACTAAAAAAGGATATATCATAAATGGTAGATGAGATCCGAAATATGTGTCTATAGTTGAGTACATTGCATTTTGTTTACTCAAGGTGGGACATAACATTTTTGAGCATGGGCCTTCAATTGAAAACACCACAAAGGGTGTTTTTTGTAAAAAAAATAAAATAATTTAATTATTTTATCTCATATTTCTATTCAATTTACATTTGAACTGGGACGCAGATTTGAAATCTACGACCGCTATTGAGTTCAAAATAGAGTGTTTTACCTAAGAACGACAGAAGATGTGAGGGTGCAGGAGGTTCATATTCTGAGACTACTAGCAGTCACTTATAAATAGAAGTTAAAAGAAATGATCCAGGTTTTCACATTTATCTCATGGACGATGGAGCTCTCACCATTTACTTCCGACAATGATTCGTCGTCTGAACATCATCAGATCATGATGAAAATTATGATTTTAGTATATCAGAGCACAACAAACAAACGATAGATCAATAATCGAGGAAAGATTCCTCTATCAGATTTTACATCTTCCCAACCAAACAGCATCCATCAACCAACTACATTATCAACTTTCCATTATTTGGTGTTCTTTTTCATTCATCTCATTATTTATCGGTCAACACTTCAACACACCAAATCGACATCCAAATGTCATGAAGATCATAGATTTGTGATGTTCATGATCCAATAATTCCAGGTACATGATGGTTAGGCATTTCAGAGGTTGGAGGAAGTGCAAAAGTGAGTGTAAGAAACATTTACATATCCCCGCGTTGAATCATTGACGAATCATTAGGAAGAGGTTGGATATTTAAATATCTCATACCAGGGATCCAAGATCTTGTCCTAGATCTATTTTATGAGCATCAGGGTGCCATCGTCAGTCCACAGATGTCTTGTGGCAGTGGTAGTGGTGGAATATCCACTGCATTAAGGAAGTCGCGGCCAACAGGCCACACATGTTCAGTGCTAGAACGCATAGGGTGCTCTGGTGGCTACAAGTATCTACCAGGCGGAGGGCCACGTAGGGTCGCTTGGTGTGGACCTGTCAGACTTGGCCTTCTAGAAGGAATAGGCCTTCGGGCTAGGAAAATTTTCAAAGGCCTATAATTTTGAAAATGGAATACATTTGATGTGTCGTATACGGCCACATGACCCTCTCATCAATGCAAACAATTTGGAGGATAGGTTTGAACTTTTTATTTCATTCTCCAAGAATTGTGTCATGGAACATTTGATGATAATAATAGTAATATAAATATTATTATTCAAAAAATATGTATTGGACGGTTAATCTTCATATGATGTCTGATTGATGTACCATCCAATGCATTGTGACCCCTGAGTAGAAGAGTGATTTCCAAGACTAATTTCATGTGTGTAAACTAGATTTTGACATGTGCACCCCATGATCCATGTTTTTTTATCATTTACAATGAATCTTTTCTATTTCTACGTGTGTCTATTTTGGATGTATAGATAACCATTTCTATTTGTTCTTCCATGAGGATGACAATGATATGAACTGTATGATGTGTTTTGGGATCGAGGTGTGGGATCCATGAAGCACGGCTTGGGTGCGGTGCAGAGAAATGCATTTTCTTCACAAAGAGCCTTATTTGGATGAATTAATAGTCGATCCTATGCACTATTATTGAAAGGTAACAATGGTGTGACCAATTGGATTTTTTTGGGGATATTTGAGGAGGCATGCCAGTAAATGTAATTTTTCATCCTTCATATCAACAACGGGCAACGTGCACTCATCAACCTTTTGGGTAGAGGTTCCATGTACTCTGAGAGTACATTAGAAATATTTGTGGGTATAGGCACAGAGTTTAGTACACAAGCATGACTAGGTAGACGAGAATATGATGTGGTGGGGTCACACATCATGTGTTCCCCACATGTGTTGTGTACCACTTTACTAATCGTCAATCTCTTCTATATTCTACTTCTGTACTTGGAATTTTTGCCCGTGATTAGCTTATCCGGAGTGTTTTCTTGTGTAGAATGCGATGGTTCCCTCTATAGTGGCATATAAGATGTGATTTGAGATGTTCCAATCATGACTCCTAACCTAGGAAACACTCGATGTTCTGGGTGTGATTCCTATTAAAGGAAAAAATTGATGTTTCAGGAGTGATGCCTATCTGAGGTGATGCTCGAAGACTGTGGTGATCAAGGAGAATCACCAGATTAGTTCCATGCTTACCCTCATGTGGGATTAGGTTGTGTACTTCCTAATGGTCTTTCCTAGGGGTACCATCCATCAAGGTTGAACAATGCAGTTTCTCGATGCCTTTCGAGTTGTACCCTTTTGTGGGGTTAGGAATGGGTCCTTAACGATCTTGAGATTGGATTCCTCCATCTGGGTTGTGCATGGGTACTCGATGACATTAGAGTGTCACCCTCTAGTTGGGATGGTCATGTGTACTCTACGTAACTAGAGTGGAACCATCTAGCTGGTTTGGGCATTTTTCCACGACCAAACTAGAGTGGAACCCTCCAGTTAGGATGGTATATGGTCCTCGACCATGAGATTACTTGTTGACTATGATACATAGTTATGAGACATGTTTTGGCATTACTTTAGTCTCATGATAATGAGAGATTAATTTCCCACCAAAACACTTCCTTGTGACATGACCTAAAACTGTGCAGTTGAGACAGAACAACCCAAAGGTGACAGTATCATGGTTCACTGATTGAGTCCCTTTGACATGAAGTTTTGGGAAGATGTGTATGATTATGATCACTAATTATGGATTCATATGAAACTGTTGGTGACTCTATTATTCATTTATGATGTGAGATAGATATCCCCTTACTCTCTTTTTTGGGGTTCTTTGGATAGGAATATATATATATATATATATATATTTTATTTTAGTACCTACTCCATGGGTTTTCTTTAATCTTTTCTCTAGATATGTGAAGATGTAGGGGGTATTCCAAATTCTTTCCATGTCTATCTTCTTGGGGTCGAATGATTCTACTATCTGACTATAAGTAGTGAAGACTCGACAAGAAGTTCTTCTTCTCACTGTCTCTAACTGTTTTTTTTATGAGATTACTCCACCATCTCGGTGTGCTAATCTCTACTATTTACTGTAACTTGATCTATCTTCCACTCTCCTTTTTAGTACCACTCTATTAGATCCATTGCGCCTTCATGGAATTCTATTGCATGTTTTTATACTCACCCCTTGTTGGGATTTTCCCGCACTTGTTTTTCCTTTGGAGATGAAGGTCAGGTTGATCCAGACTTCATACGATCTTGTGATACAGGCTGCTGGACCAAGTGTGGTGGTTGTGACTTGGGATTTAGGAGTGGGGCTCTTCGTCTTGTTTTACTTTTCCACATGTTTCCAGGTTGTTGCACTTTTCAGTATGGGTGGGTATTTTTCCCCCTATTCAATTCAGCTTACATTTAAACACCAATTCATGTACTATTTATAGGTCGATGAATGTTTGTGGATTATATATTTCCGAATTTTATATTTTTTCTCTATTCCCTCTACACTTTTTAATTGATTTGGATGCGTTTGGGAGTAAATATAAATAGTAAAAGGAATCCCCACATTATTGTTCCTTCGACGCTAGTCCCCACCCCTAATCTATGGAGGAGGGCTTGGGTAGTTGTTGCTCGTTCCGTAGTATGAGTCAGGTAGTTACAATAGTAATCAAATATATACTTTAAATGTGGGTCTAGGAAAATCACTTTTACAACACTCCCATGTGAACTATATCTGACCTGATAATGGCCAATGTATTAGCTCTGACATAGAAATATCGCACTTATGTTATATTGTGGTTTTATTCATTAGGCCCACCTAACATCCTTACATGGCTACTCTCATATCTTTATCATCACCTCATTGAGTAAGACTCCTAAATATATGATATCTACAAATATATTCCTTATATCATATTTTAAACAAGATATATTGGTTAGTAGAATTATAGTAAACTTAGTTATATTAATGTTTTACATGTATGGTGTGATTTTTAGAATTTGAAACAATTGTTTCGAGTTTTACATAGGTACATCTACTGCATTATAAGATTCAACATACTTGGTATTTATAAATTTGGAATCCATTTCCCTAAAAGATTACATATTGATGGTTAAAATATCCTAACTATGATATTAGATCATTTTTTTATATTAGAATATTAGTTTGAATCCCTTAATATCTATTGTCCCTTCATCTTCATTTATAACGTATGAATCCCATATACATTCTCAAGTACAATTTGATAGTTTTGTCTACCTCCCATGTAGTTCTCCTTAATTAGGCTAATTTTTTACTAACATGATGTAATTTTTATTAAATATATTAAATATCATGTCAAATATGATAGATCCATCAAATAGGTATAATCATTTATACTCACCATTTTAATCTTCTAAAATGTATCATATATGAACACTTGGATATATTTATGCCATGTGACATTTACCAAAATTCTTTCTCAACTTATACCAATGAAATGTCAGAATATGTTTATAAACTTACTCAAATAAATCCTTAGATATAACTTTGTGTATCATGTTCTATAGAACATGTTTTTTACCTTTATCAAATCATTATATAGTTTCATACAACCTAGTATTAAGAGATATTATTTATAATATATGTTTTATATATATTATTATCCAATTTTACATGAAAATAGTGGTTCTCTCACTAACAACATATATAATCCTATAATACATTCATTCCATAAGAATATTATATGATTGCAATTAATTAATTAAAACAAATATTGATCTCTAAAAAAATTTACTATTAGTATTCATTAGTATCATCAACAATTTAAGGAAAAATAATATCAACACATTCTCTAAATTGTGATCTTGACATCTAATTCTAGATATAATGATCATAAAATGATAAAATGACATGTGGAATTGAAATGCATATAATCGTGATGCTTTTATAAAAAATAGATCCTTATTGGTACCATGATTTTCCCACCTTGTATTGTTTATTTAAAATACCAACCAAAATCATTAAAATTAGAAGATGATATCAAAATTAAGACTCTATTTTCGTTCATGGAATCTATTATCCTGAATTCATATGTAATTTCAATCACTGATTATTACGTTTTTTACTAAATTATAAGATCTAATATTCATATTGAATAATATATCACTAACAATAGTGAATATATATACACCACTGTTGTTTTAATCATCCTATGTAGTGCGTACCTCAAGATCATTCATATTTATTGAAATTTTATATAACCTATTCCTATTATAACTACTTATGAATCACAAGCCTCGACACTAACCATGCTAATTTATCCCCCACTATCTTAAATAGAGATATGAACAATCATATATGAATGTATTCTATCAAATGACTATAAAATTTCAATATCAAGGGATTATGTAAGATCTTTAAAAATCATTATGATTATTAGTTTAAATTAACATTATATTATTATTGATAATTTTTTTATTGACATGGAAATATTTTTTTTATTCATATAAACACATTGAGTATAAAATAATAGATTTCCATCATATTATAACTCTTATGACATGAATTTTTAATATCATTGGAATATATTAATGGGTTAAAACTTTTGTTTGAGAAAAATGTATCAAGATATAATGTATAATTTTTCAACGCATATTAAGTATCTTTATTGATGATCCTTGTAGTATCACCAATTAATTTATTTTTATAGGGGAATGTGAATTTAGGAATTTCTACCATCTATATCTTAATGATTTATGTATACATGTAATACTCAAAATGGATCCTCCATTTACTAAGATTATATCATTGATGGATATATGGAAATATGAGTATAGAAAGAAATCAATTATATTTTAATAAAGAAATATGAATTAATGGAGAGATATTATTTACATTTAAATTCCATAAAACTATTTATGGGATTCCATTATGTATGTGAATGGACCTCTAAATTTTCCATGATATAGTTCATTCTCTCTTTGAAAAAATAAATCTATAATAATTTTGTATAGCATTTATTGCAAATAGTTTTTCTATAAAAACATATTACATAATACCAGGTATAGTGTTAATAACCACATTTAGGTTTTCTAGAAAAAGAATTATTTTTCCAAATCTTGCTATTGAAGTATTATATTTTATATTCCACATTTATTTCCAACAATTCCTGCTTTATTGAACTATTATACGTCTGTAATACACCACCAAATCATTGTATTCCAAAATAGAATATTGACATATTTTGATCAATGAACATGTGAGATAAATGTTATGGAAATACTAAAAAATGGAAATCATAATAATTAAACGTGGTAATTAGATGTTGTGTATGTACCACTAATGACATTGTAATCACCCTTTGTCAGTCATTTGGATACTTCACATTACAAAATTTAAGGCTTATATAAATATTGGTAAATAGTATTTGGACTCAAAAATGTGTCCCTCATTTAGTATCTAATATCAACGTAATAAAACCAAAATATCAAATATAATGATGCATATGCACCAATTTGAATACAATTCAATATATTACTTCAATTAATTTTATTTTTTCAAAAATATTATTATCTCATGAATTTAATGTATATAGACACATTAATGATGATTTTACTCTTTTTTTGAAAGAATTTGTGAAAGTATATTTTTTTACAGTTTCGATTGAGAAATTTAATTTTAATTGCATATTTTTAAATATAAGAAAAAAATAATTGTTTTTCATTATTTTAAAATATACATAGAAATGGTTACCCAAAAAGGTAATGAATATTTAATCTCCATAATATTTATTTTATTACCCAAAATTTGAGTATATGGGTGCTAAGGATATACTAATGGGATGTATTGAATGATAATTGTACATCTTAAAATTTACACATGTTTTATGTAATCATTATCACATTTGTTTCATGATCACTTTATCCATAAAGACATATCATCGATGAGATAATATTTGCATCCATATATGCCTTAATATTATTACAATAACTCATTTGACATTGACAAATGAATAAAGTTGCAAACATAAAATTAATCAATCATGTGTCTAATATAAGCATCCTTTTAACCCCCACTTCATGAGGTGGATCTATATGTAGTGTGGACTCCAACAAATATAATATCTTTTATAACATCTTAAATTTCACAATTACATTACTAAACATGTATTTTCATACCATTAATGAAATTTTCATTTTCCATAATAGTTCAAAGTGAACTTGTGGTGTTATTGTCTATTCATCTACAAAATTAAACATAAGAATATTAGTATCTTTTTCTTGATTACCAGTCATTATGTATTATATATTTTATTATCATAAATTTCTCACACTATATTATCAAGTGATAGCATTCCTCTTCTAATAGATTTAAAATACCATGTTTCTTGAGTTTTATAGTATAAAATTTCTTTTAAACCATTCCTCACTGTCCAAGATATTTCTATGCTACTACTCAAAGAGTCGCATGGTTGGATATTACCAGACAATAATATTATCTCACTACTCATGAATATGTTGAGTGGGTTCCCTTACCTTTTAATGGATAACCATTAATTTTTCACTAAATTAAATATAATATTGGTACCATGTGTCTAGGGATATTTGTTTACTATAATGTTTATTATGTAAACCAATTACTCATGAATGAACACCCCAGTGGTAGGAGGCCCCATCATAAAGGGATAACGAGCACCTTATACAATCAATTTTGATAAAAATTATATGATGGAATCCATTATCAATGGTTAAATATTTCAGGGTTTTATTATTATTGAAAATTTAATGAATTTATATTTATAGTTTCCTTCTTTATGTGACTGCATACACTTCTTTTTAATGTAATAAATATAGTAATATTCTCTATGTATGTTAATTTTATAAACACTTACATGATTATAATTTTATGTGATCATGTGTATAATATATATATATATAAATGAAATAAAAAAACAATAAAAAATTAAACGAATGTTCTTGAGATTCATTTGACACTAATGGTTGATCGATTGAGTGATTAATTAATTAAACTAGAACCCTTGGGTAAGTTGTTGAGTCATCACCCATGCGTCTCGAGTAACAACACTAACCAATACTTTTTTAAATTTCCATTTTATGTATTGTAGTGTCTTAGTATAAATTACATCACATTTCATCATAATTATTATAAACAAATAATTGCACACACAATAAATCATATTATTGGTGTATAATATATATAAATAACATGTATCTAATCATGCATACCACATTCCATATAATGATGAGAAGAATATATGTATATTATCATTTATTAACAAATTATTACTATAATACTGAAATTTTAGTGAATTAATTGTCCCACGTATTTGGGAATTGAAAGTATAATATATTTAGGATTAATGTACTATAAGTACTTTTAGGATCCAATGTAACCAAATCATTCAATATAAGAGCTTTCATTAATCTAAATGACATAGTAACTATTTCATAAATGTCATTAAATATTTATTAGATACTTGTGATATGAAATATATTTCTCATGAAAAAACTTGATTCATTAACTCTAATCTCTTAACCCATTAAAATATTAATTAAAATTTCAAAATAATATTTGTTGAAAAAAAATTATTTTTCAAAAAGATAATTACTATTGAATTCAGGGTGTAAAAAAATTCCAAAGTTATAATTCTAAAATATAATAATAGTAAATTTATTTGTTTCATAGCGTTTTTCCAAAAAAAAATGTATTCCAATCCTAATGATGGGTTTTATCATGTCTTAAACACCAATTTTCGTAAAATAGTATAAATTATATAATATTCTTAGTGTGTGACCCTGTAGAACAACTAGATTCAAGTAAGTAACACATATTTTATATATTTTATGTTTATAATGTGTTTGGGTGAGGTTTTGGAAGTATTGGACACCTTTTCAAATATTTATTTGGTGATTTTATTAGGATTCACACTTTGTTCATATTTCTAGATAATGGCGCAACACCATCATAGAATCATGCACAATAACTCAGGGTCTAAATAGAATGTGCAGTGGAAGGCACATAGAATATCCAAACACTGTGACCAGCCAGGATAAACCAGGAAACTCAAGATAGTTTGATTTAAAAATGTTTTTTCATTGTCTGGAAACATTGAAATCCCAACATGCGTGGTTCCTTCGTGAGGCATAATATGGCACATTGTTATTGAATGGTTTTCATAATCATGAAACTAACCATTCATGGTTTAAAAACTAGTTTAAAAAATTATTGATATTTTTAGGGAGTATGATTTGTCCACTCATTTTTCCCCAAACTTATCCTAACTCAATATTTTATCCTCCCAAAGGTATTAGAGTCTTCTCCCATAGATTCATAGGTGACCCAAATTATTTTCATGGTGAGTTGATGACAGATTCTGGTGGTAAGTCTTCATTCATGGAATTTACCCATGGTTTTCAATAGATTTACTTCTGTCTATTTGAAAATTTCTTATATCTACTTACTCTATGGATAGATCAATGGTAGTTTATACCAACTATTTTGATTTGTGGATTTTTTTGATGTTTGGGGAAGAGATATAAAGCATTTTTTGGAGTTTCATCCCGATTATGTGGACATTTTTGTGTTAATCCCCATTTTTTATGTTTTCCAATTGTTGATGGATTGACTCTCGACTTATCTATTTAGAATATGAAGCTTTATTTACATTTGGTTTTTGAATTTTAAATTCATTGTGAAATTGAGATGCAAATCATGGTAGAAACCCTATTTTGTGAATGAATGTAGTTTTTGTGTAAATTTCTGATTTGTTTTGCTAAATACATTGTGGTTTCATATTAAAATTATGATTATAAAAGAACTTTTTTTATTTTTATTTATGAATATGGTCTTATGTAATGGTTTTAAATAAAAATATTTGTTTTATTGAAATAGATTTTACACATGGGGGGTTGGAATTATTGTGTGGAATGTGTTTATATGAATTCTAATGGATAAGGGAGTGAAGTACCAACATCAAAAGGTTAAGACAAATATGGCTATGAAGTACCCCCATCAAAAAAGTCCACCAATGAGATGACATAGTTGATATATGACTCATCAATCATGAGAATTGGGAGGTATATGGTTTCATTCATGGATATATATGTGGTTCTATGGAATGGAAACGATTAAGACAAATAGAATTTGAGAAATGATTTAATGAATTTTTCATAGGATTTCCTTATAACTTGTTGTTGTTTGATTAAAATGTTATACTATAGAACTACACAAAATTATGATAATTTTATTTTAAATTTTTTTATAATTTTTTTTTCTAAAAATGTTCTCACATATTATATCTTAGTGGTTTGCATGTAGATTCAATTTGGGATAATCATACCACGTTTCATTACATTCACCTACTTTGGTGCATTTCCTATTATGAATATATTTATTATCCTCACATGAGAAAAGATAATGTGCCATAATTTTTAAGAATTTCATAGGGATACATGATATTTTATTTGGATTTGGAGCATTTATATTTTTAGATGTTATATTTTTTATGGAAGATTTTGTGTTTTTTGGGTTATTTCTTCTTCTATGTACATTTATTATTCTTCTAATGTGTTACTCTTGTGTAATTTAATGTTATATGAATTATTTTTCGTTGAGTTGTATTTAAATTTTTTAAACATGTATATTGTGGTTTTTCGTTGGGTTTTGGAATGTTTTGATGGCCATTTTATTTTCGAAGAAAAAATCATCCTCCAATTATAAATGAAGCACATGAAATTTATTTCCATCCATTAGCATTATGGGTCTGTATCTGAAGACCAAGTAACAATCCACCACCTTCTAAAGTCAATGAGTAGTGGTTGGATATTATCAGTGGTATCATTTTTCTTCATTCCATAAATCTTTAAAAATAAGTGGTTCTTAGTTTTCTCAGTCATGGGGGTGATGTTCACATTATTCTATTCATTGTGATGGATGATAGAAATGTTTAAGATTGTAAAGAATTGAAATGTGGATCATTAGAATACAAATCAATCCATTTTAATGTTGAACATCACATTACCAGGGTGTTGGGTACATATGTTTTTTTGAGAAACATATAATATTTTGAATCTAATTGTCATGTGTTTAGCTAGTAATATGATGAAGACATGCATTATAGATATAACTTTTCACTTGGTGTGAATATTTCATTTTGAGTATTGATTTATGACTTCATTCAAGTGTTTATTTTTTTTAAATGTTAAATTTGTTTTCAAATAATGGAATTTGAATATATTATAGTTTTGGTATTTTGAATATGTATTTATTTTCAAAATCAAGTTTATTTTTTTTCAAAATGTGATGAACATGGAAAATGGTTGATTTTGGAAAGCACTATTGTGATAGAAAGATATTGTAGAATTTGAAATGATAAGAATTTTGTTAATAGATGGTGATAATTGTGGAGCTGTTTTTGTTTTTAGAAAATGAAACCTAGTAGGAATTATTGAAATAAACTAGAGGAAGCTACTGAAAATATGGTTTCACCTAAGCACATGCGAACCAAAATGATGTTTAGAGTATTTTCCAATCATTTTAGGATATGGATAGTTGGAATATGATGACGAATTCAAGTAAAGTGGATAATTCCATCTAATTATATAAACATAAACTGTCAATCATTAATGGTGATTTTAAACTAGAGAATGTAGAGTTGTGGTTCAATAGGACGAATCATATCATCAATTTCATTAGAATGCTAGAAGAGTTGAATTTCGGATTCCAATGTAAATTGTGGAGGATATTTCATTCAAGTGGAAGGATTAAACTAGGTAATATAAATTAAAACAAGATCAAGAATGAGAGTATTTTGAATAAATTTTCCACAAACAATTCTCTCCTCACACATTATGAATTCAATGAATGATGGAATTTACTAGCTAGGTACATGAAAATATTTCTATCATGAATTATATAGAAAAATTCATGAATTTGGTCTACTATTAAAACAAATTTGATTCCGTTTCATCCTTGAAGGTATACATATTTGAATTGGGGCTATGGAAGGTGATATGATCTATGATTATTGTGCATTGTATCATAAATTATACATAGATGGTTAATAGAGTGACAGTGGTAGGAAGAGACATCTCATGGGATAAGTGAAGAGGATGTATGTCGATACCCATAAAAAATGGTTTGACCTCTAATGTTTGGAGGAAGTGGAAGAGGGACACCAATTTCCAAGATTGTAGAATGAATCAAAATCAGATATCAGGATTAGTGAACCATCCTCCCCAACCCAAGAGAAAAGTAGTACGTTTCCATTGTCGTTTTCTTGAACACATAAATTGAGAGTATGGGAGACATACTAGGGCTTGACACAACTTCTATCAGATTGAGAATCGTATACTATATTTTCATAGTGATCTATGGAAAGGTGTTTGGTACACTTCTCTAGTGTTATATGCATCAAATGCTTCGATGGGATAAGGGCCAAAGAATTAATATTATTAGAAAAACAGATCTATCCATGCTGATTCTAAGAACTATGTGACTCCTTATACAGATAAATATCAATATATAAATAAGTAACAATGTGTCGTTTGTAAGTAATTATATGGAGAAGAAAATGTTGTTGCTGATGACCATTCTGAATCATCTTCTATATGTGGTATGATTATTTTGAATTGTACCCTTATTAAATCATTGTTTGATATGGGTGAGTCTAAGTCCTTTATATCCTTTTGTGATACTGATTTGATGGGATTAGAATTTGATATGTCTCTTTCAATGATAAAACTTAAAACCCACCTTGGTCAAAGAGAATGTATAGATTTTGTGTGTAGAGGATGCCCTATAAATGACTATTGAACCAAGATGAAATGGGATTTCTCTATGATTGAGAATGATTTCTATGAAATAATTGTGGGTATGGATTGGGTGAAAACAATCAATGACATAATTTACTGTAAAACTAGATAGGTATGTTTTAGAACCAAATATAGATTTTCAAATCTATTTCAAATTGACTGGAGTGTAATGGCTGGTGCAACGGGATTTTTGGAAGCAGATGGTGGAATGATCATATACCAGTTGGCATCATTGTCTTTGGAATTATTGGATGATATTGATAATAATATTTCTCTAGTGTTAGGTGGTTATTTCCTAATTATGATCTGAGATATTTATATGTTTTACACCTATTTGGGAAGTGGATCTTACGATTGATCTCTTTCTGGGGAACTATTTTATTTCACTTACACATAATGGGATGGATCCAATGGAATTATGGGAATTGAAATTCGTGTAGGAAGATGTAGAAATCCAAGGATTCATTCGGTCAAGTATATATCTATGGGAAGAAACGATCTAATTTATTTAAAAGGTGGATAGATATATTAAGAAATTTCTGTATTATCAGAAGTCTATGAAAGTTATAATAATGAAAATCTACTTGCTTCCATAGATTAATGACCTGTTTGATCTATTGAGGTGATCCTAGTGGTTCTCCATGATTGATTTGCGATGACAATATAACTAGTTGCTATTTTGGAATGAGGATATTCTAAAGACAAAATCCATAATCAGATATGGCCATTATGAGTATGTGGTAATTCCATTTAGTATTATTAATGTATCAAAGTTATTTATAGAATTGAAGAATCATATTTTTCAACGATATGTAGATTCTTTTTTATCGGTGATTGTAGTTGACATATTGGTGTATTCAATGACAATTTCTAATATAAGAAACAATTGTATACAATTTTGGCAGTCTTGAGGAATAATACATTGTATGCCAAACTATAAAAGTGTGGTTTTAAGTTACAATATGTATGTTTCATGGGATATTTAATTTCTTATTGTGGTTTCTTGGGAATATATAGAAAATATATAAGTTTTTATCTCTTGGAAACAGCTAAATAATGTCTTTGTGATACGTAGTTTCCTTGTTATAACTTTTTATTACCGATACTATGTTTGTGAATTTTCACAAAAATATTAACCTATGATAGTTATGAAAAAGAAGAATTTTCCATTATTATAGGATGATGAATGATAGATTTATTTTTAAGAGTTAAACTCTTTCCATAAATCATTTCTAATATTGATTTTTCCAGAATCATGAAAAGTGTATGTGGTGTATTGTGATGCTTCTAAATAAGGGATGGAAGTGTTCTCATTTGAGGAGATCATTTTGTTTCATATGGGTCAAGGTTGTCATGATTGAATGAGAATATTTAACCAACACATTATTTGGATCTAACATTTGTATTCCATGTTATGAGTATTTGCTATTTTTACATCTTTAGTGAAAAATTTAATCAGTTTATAGATTTAAAAGATCATAAGACAAATTTTATCAAAAAGGGACTTGAACCAGAGAAAAATAATATTGATAAAATATCTCTATATTATGGACTTTTACTTGTTTTATTCATCTATTAAGGGTAATTCTATGGTAGATGCGTTAAGATAAAATTCATATGCTCCTATGGAAAAATAATATTTTGAAGAGTGGTAGAGGATGCCGGTCGTAGATGACACGCACTTGTATTGGGATGAAAAGAGTGATGATTCCATTTTCATTCCAGTTTCAATGGATCATGATTTTGTAAATATAGTTAAGGTGTAACTGCTATCCTATTGAGAATTCATGGCTTTGAGGTAGAAAGTCTTTGTTATGGAGACCATTTAGGGTTGGAAGCTAGATGAGAGTTTATTGTTGTTGTTAAGAAATCAGATAGTCATACCTATGGATTTTCAAGAAAAAAAAATTTCCTACCTACCACCATTAGAGATGCACATTTCATCCTGAAATATAAAAATATATAAGGCATTGAATGCATAGTCTTCGTGGATCAATATAAAAAAGGAGGTGGTGATTTTTTCAAGGTGGTTAATTTCTTTGCATGTTAATGTAGAGAATCAATGACAAGTCGGTATGTTGAAGTATTTACATATTATAATGTATAAATTGGAGTAGATAGCTATGGATTTTGTAATACATATCTGGAGAATTTTTTGTAACCACGATGTCATATGGGTGATATTGGATCAGCTTAGAAATTCATCCCATGAAAACCTTAATAGTTATATCATTTTGTGGAGGATTTTACAAAAACCAATATCCAATAAGGGGTCATGGTGTATGGTGTACCAGTTTCAATAGTTTCAGAAAGAGATCTGATGTCTATTTCGTATTTCTATAAATATTTTCTAAAATACATTGGAACTATTTTGACTATGGTGTAATGTATCATCCTCAGACGTACAACCAATATTAATGAAAAAAATGTTATAATACATGTTATGGCCTAGTGTAATGGATTTTGGTGGCTCGTGGGAAGATCATATGGCATTAATGAAGTTCTCCTATAAAAAAATATCAGGCATTGATACATATGGATCTTTTTGAAGCATTTCATAGAAATACTTGTAATTTTATTCATTATATAGTGGAAACATGGGAGACATAACTAGTTATGTTGAACCTATTCTAAGAAACAATGAAGAAGATTATGTTGATCAAGAAAAAAATGTAGATGGATCATAAATGTTAGAAATAATATGTGGATCATCATCGAAGACCTTTTTCATTAGATGTGTGTAATCATGTGTTCTTGAAGATCACTATAAGGTTTGTACATCATCATTTTGGAAAGTTTGTAATGTTATCTCTTCATCAGTTAATCCATTTTGATATATTGGAAAGGGTTGGTGAGTTTAAATATCATTTATATTTACCACAAAAGTTAAGTGATGTGAATAATGTGTTTCATGTTTCTCTT
This sequence comes from Viscum album, assembly GCA_963277665.1. Taxonomy (NCBI): domain Eukaryota; kingdom Viridiplantae; phylum Streptophyta; class Magnoliopsida; order Santalales; family Viscaceae; genus Viscum; species Viscum album. The sequence continues at coordinate 500,864,972 of OY728132.1, forward strand.
TTGAAAAAGTATTAGACTAATCATGACCTAGTTATTCGATGGGATCATGTTGAATTAGATCTAGATGCTTTGTTGGTGAACATGTTAGTGTGGATTGCAGATAGGCAATAGAATTTCATGCATTGAAAATAAATCTATCTTGTGTAGGTTTTTTTGCTGGATATTGAGATCCATGAATATATTTGGGAATGGGAGAACCAAATGAAAGAGTAATGGTCAGAACTATTTCATTGCAATATTGGTTTTATACATTCCATTGAGGGATATGGCAATGGTATGGAGAATTTTGCACTCCCATTTTTTAGTAAAAATCCCTTATTTTAAGTATATTATTTGTTTGGGGGAAATTTTGGATGGTTTATATACCTTTTTTAATGATATTGGGATTTTATAATGTTTCACAGTTGGTACACAGTTTTACAAAACCATGGAACACCTATATGAACCTCTGCATAATGCGTCATGTGATAACGAGAAGGTTCATGGGTAGGTGCACTGTTTTTTCAAACCATGTGACCACCTTTGAGAAAATGTGAAATATTAGATAGTGGTATTTGGCATGGTTGGTGCAAGGATTGGAAATCGTGTGAGATTACCATGCAAGGTTCCTACTTGAGATAGATACTGGTGCATAGTTTCCACAAGGATTGAAAAATAATGCGACTAACCATGCATAGATTAAAAAATATATCCATGGAAAGTTGATATATGTAGAGCTTAGGATTTGACCCCCTATTTCTAGACCAAACCGACCCTAACATGATATTTTATACTCCTAATGTTATTAGATTCTTCTAACCTCAATACGAAGGCGATCTGATTGATTCTTGTGGAGTGTTGAATCTAGATTCTTGCAGTAAGTCTTTCTTCAGGGTAGTTGTTCTTAGTGTTACATAGATATACTTCTCCCAATATCTTGGATTCTTATATATGCTTCCTTTGTTGATAGATTCAGGGTATTTGATGACAAATATGATGAGAATTGTATTTTTTTTAATATTAGGGGAAGACATATAATGTTGGGTTCTAGAGTTTTTACCTGATTTCATGGATGTTTTCTTTCCGTTTTCTAGTTTCCCATGTTTTTAGAGGTAGGTGGATTCACTCACGACTCTTCTATTTTTAAGATGAAGGATTGATATAAAATTTGTTGTTTTAATTTAAATGTTTTTTAAATTGGTGTGAAAATCATGTTAGAATATCTCTTTTGTTATGGTTTCTAGTTTCTGTGGAAATTTTTGATTTATTATGCTTAATTCATTGTGGATTGGTTTAAAATTTGGTAGTTCGGTTTGATTTATGAAAAATGTTTTTTGTTATGTTTTAAATAAAAACAGTTGTTTTATTGGATTGGATTATACACAATTTGGTTTGGAATGGTTGTGTAGCATGTGTTCAAATGAATTGGTGTTGTTTAGGTAATGAAGTACACCTATGAAATGTTTGGGATAGATATAGGCATAAAGTACCACCATAAAATAGTCTACTATGTAAATAATTAGTTGAAGGACACCACTCGTGTGTGGATGTAGGTCCATGGTTTCATTCATGGTTGGATGTTTAGTTATGTGGAATGGAATGGATTATTACAAATCGATTTTGTGAAATAGGATAGAGCATTGTTTCGTTGTTTTCCTTGTTACATGTGGTTATTTAGAAAAAAAATGTTTTTCTATGAAACTATTTTATATTCTAATATAAAATATTTTAGAAATTGTATTATATAGACTTTTTTATATAAAACTACTCAAATGTTCTATCATTATGGAATGATTAAGGAATTCATTTTGGGAAATCCTTTTGTCTTTCACTACTCACCCCATCTCCGACACTTTGGAACTTTTTATGATATCGTTTATCTGTACACAAGGACATATAAACTATGAAATTTCTCTAGTGGTGCATAGTTATACATGGGATGATTTGTGGAGTTGGAACATGGTTCTTGTAAGATCTTGGAGGTTTTCTTACGGTCTTTTTGTTTTGTTGGTTATGTATTTTTTCATGTACATGGTTGTTTTTTATTCTTCCACCATGGTTCTCTTGTATAGTTTATTATTATATGAATGGGTTTTCATTGATATGTCTGTCATTATTTTTTCATGCATCATGTGGTCGCTCAATTGGTTATGGAATTATTGGAAGGTCATTTTATTTTCAATGGGAAAATCATACCCTAATTTCAAGTCGATCTCTTGGAATTTTTTACCAGCCTTCGACATCTTGGGGTTGTATCTTAAGGCCATTTAACATTCCACCACATTCTCAATTCAATGAAGATGGGTGGGATGTTACTAAACCTCTTGGTCCTTATCTCAATAGTAGTGAGTACTACTCATTAACCTGGAGTAGAGTATAAAAACCCATCATGGCCTCTATAGAGATATGGTTATGTTATATCAATGATAACCTCCTACAAACTTCAATTCCCTAATATTATCTTGTTGTATCTTAATATTTTGTAAATAAAGATGCCAACTTTGTGAAATCTACCTATATTGATTTAATAATAATTTAACTTAATTGATGTACTCTCCATTAATAACTGTAGAGATGGATTTAAATAATGTTATACTATCATTGTCATTTGGGCCCAAGACATCTCATCCTTTCATAAGTGATATAAATATTCTTGATCATTCATTAAATGTCATACCACCAATGATGAACCCATGAAAATATACCTTTCCATGAAACAAAGACCATCATTTTTGTCATTCAAAAAATTATATAACCAAATCATATACATATATAATGATCTCATGTCTCCGGAAAAATTCCCATGTTTTATAATATGAGAAAATAATGACACCGAAAACATGTGGTGTTCATATTGGTGGATCAGTCATCATGATCTCCTCTAATTGAGTCCAAAAAATTTGAACATCATGAGAAGATGTTTTAATGCTTATCCCTGCAAAACCTAATAGTTATTAATCATGAGTTTCTTATCATTATGATATATCAATACCATAAGAAATATAATTATGATTACCATGAAAGTATCTAACGGTTCACATTATATCTTGGATCAATTATAGAATTTATTATAAAAACTGATTTTGGGACATTTCCATGTCCATAGTGGGATTAAAAATATCTATACTATTATGGTAATTATAGATCATGTATAACTCACCATATAAATGATATAGTAATCAAAAAATAATTATTCATGTTGTGTCTCAGGAAACTAATTATAGATAAATTTCCAAATTTAGATGTTGTTGTAAGAACACTAACTTATTATGATATCCAAATCCATAAAACAATAATATGTTGATCACAATAATTTATATGATTATTCATTGTGGAAGAACCTCCTAAAAATAATCATATTATTTCCTGTAATTTAATTTTTTTATACATGAGTGGTTATATCGAAAATATTTTCTAATTAATGAATTACCAATATCAATTTTTTTTAAAAATAAAATTTAGATGAAAACATTTTTGAAATTTAAGTCTAGGATGTTGAACTAATATGAATGCCTAATGAATTTATAGAGTAAATGAAGGTGATCATTGCTTGTACAAAGACTATATAAAGATATTTTGAAGGATAATTTTGGGACACTTCATTAGGGGAAATCAAAATGCCAATATTGAATGGTTTTATGAAACTGTGAAGGATATATCACTGAAGAGAAGAGGGATTCTAGGTTTACCCTAACCGTGCAACCCTAGATACATGGTTGAGCATGAAAAAATCAACAAAAAAATAAAATTGATCTATTTTGAATAGTTTCTCAAACCATGATAATCATCCTTGTAGTACCCTTCCTTGTATGGTAGTCCATATATGGTTGGCACATAGCTTTTCCATCCATATGGATAAACCATAACCTGTATAATTATAGGGTATGATTATAATTTTCTACAAAAAATACTTGTAAAACAATCCCTGCTCTTTATTTCTTATTTTCAGCAGATATCAAGAGTTCGTTCCCATTTTCTCTCCCCTCCAAGAATCACATAGTCTTCTAAATAACTTCTTAACCTACTCACTTAATCAAGACATTTTATTATCACGTGATATGCACCAATAAGTTCTTCATTCCATATACTCATTTAGAAACTTTCCATTTTTTAGAAGACAATGTTTTTGTATGATATAACATTCCTTAATTAAGGGGGTTTTCATATTCATTAGTCATCCTCAAATTTATTAAAAATTAAATTTTGATACATGATGAGGAATCTAATATGAGAATATGGTAAGAATTCTATACATTTCCCCTCAAAGTCTAGTACTTAATACCATAATTTCATTGTTTAGAAAGCCATAATATCCATGATTTGTTTCCTAATTAATAAAAACCATAAAAAAATGTGAAAATATTTTTATGATGTTCTATTAAACCCTCATACTATTTTGTACATTGATTAACTCATCCTAAACCATGCTTGGGGTGAGTTCATCCCTCGGTGCATGGAAATTTCACTATTGGGGTGAGTTGATCTCTCTATTCTTTAGTGGAAATTGAATGTTGTAATAAAGGTGATTGTCCATGTTTTAATAACCATAAAATACCATCACATCAGTATATGAAAAGTATTAATTTGATAATCCTTTGGATTTTATATCATTATGAAGGATTTAATGATATTATTAATGAAATGGTTGTCGAAATAGTGATTGAATTTGTTATGATAATAATGGGGGGTTCATGGTACGGAACCAATGAACTACTTGGATTCCATAGTCTTGTGTACCCCTTGGATATGAATACCCACTAGGATTCCTTCATAATTTATTCTTATTCATTCTAAAGACCTTCTAGGATTCCTTGTAAATTTCTACTCCATGGATATGAAAACCTTATATAATGCCTTAGACATTTCTATAGAATGGATGTATCCTATTTGGATACATTGATCATTTATAATATGTATATATTTTACCATATTGGTTTTTACATGAATAATCAATGTATTCTATTGATGATGATTTCTATACATTACAATTATCCCATTTGTTATATTTTCTTGATCATAGTGAGCCTTGATAGACTGGAAAACATAACTTTTACTTCTATTATTCATGCTCGCTAATTAGAGTAATATGAACCATATAGAATTGTTTTAGAAATAGTTTGTGGTGGACTGATGAGTTTTATACGACACCATGTTTTTTCCACTATTGGTTACCCAAAATGCTTCATGGATGCGGGTATGGACAAGGGAAAGTGACTGCTTATTTATTATTGATTTATGGTTGCATAAGAGCATGGGATCACATGACCGAGCTATAGATTGTGACTAAATCTAGTGACAATATTTATTTATTCTATACTTTTTATACTTCTATGGTAATGGATACATTTTTCCATGTATATAGATTTATTTTTATTTCTTTATTATAGGAACTGAATATTTTATATGTCACTTCCCTTATATTTGATAATTATTATTGTTATGGGAATGATTTTAATTTTATTATTTACATTAAGATTAATATTTTTATTCCTCTATTATACAATTGTGTAACTATGACTATGGTTGTATAGTCTCTCTAATATACCATCACTTACCCTTTCTTCTAGTCAACAACCTCCAGCTTATGTGCATGCATGCCTGGTGCCATGTAAACCCCAAATCAGGGCACTGTTTAATGGATATTAGTTTAGGAAAATGAAATGTGGTATTAGAGGGGTTTTTATTTTCTTTTCTTCATTATATATGTTATCAGAAAAGAGGATAATATGATAGATTAAGGATTTGGTATTTATTTTTTTCATGGAATACCTAACCCACATACGGGAAATAATAAAATTACCAAGGGAAAATGATATGATGTTATTGTATATGCTTGTTATTGAAGATTAGATTCCACCATTGTGTAATGTAAATTTTATGTTCTGTTATTTTTTTGTGACATTGGAATATATTTTTTCCTTGTCTTAATATGATAAGGAAGAATTAATGATACATCCTTCAAGGTATGTAGGGAATTAATTTGACACGAATTATTCTATGGAATGTTGGATGCATTTTCTAACTATATGATATATCTTATATGTTTCACCAGTTATATATATATAATTTAAATATTGTTTTTATAATAACATATGAATCGTAATTGGTTACATGTGGTTATAGAATTAACCTAATTGTCATTTCCTACTTGGATTCATGCAGACACCATAAGTAGTCAATTATTGAATGTCGAGTAATGGATTTTTGGTTTCATGGGATGTAATGTGTTACAGTTTTTATTAAAATGGATTCAATAGTTCAATGTCTAATGTGTATGAGAATTCATAATTTTGAAATTTTAATCTATATAATTAATCCATTTAATAAGATATATATTATATATTAATACATATTTAAATGTCATTAAATTTTGGAAATAAATGACCACCATCAAATAGACATTAAAATTGAAACATAAAGGGTGTTTACACTATAAATTGTGATAAAAATTCAATATAGTGGAGCCCCTATATTATAGTGGAGAATGTAAACCTATCTCAATCTCATTAGTGTATAGTAGGTGGTATCTCTTATGTTATTATCATCCTTGTGTCTCCCAGACAAGGAATTAGAATCTATAAGAGGGGTGTGGCCCGAATATTTGATTGCATGTACCTATCTTATAATTTTTTATGTGATATAGTTAATTCAAAATCATATATAAGGTGTTTCCTGGGAATGTTTTTAGACACAACCCCATGAAAACCACTGGTTATGTACCTAGAGGGTGTCAATGAACACAATGCAATGGTAGTGGGCCCTAGGACACCAATAGAACCACCAATTGTATCACTTGGAGAACCTACAGTAATACATGATATGGGTGATGATTCCCAGTTTGAATAGGGTTCCATATTATTATTTTGAACTATTTATAGATCCCATTGAACTTCCCTGTGTATGGATGAGTTTAAACATGATTTAAAGTTGTATCAGCCTCACACTTTGTTTTTCATGGAATGGTGGCACCCAAGCTGCTAGACCATGTTTTTAGGATATCTTATATATCAGAGAGAACCTAGATATTTATCTTGAGAGTATGGATTGATCATGACTTATACACATCAGGGAGCCTAAAAACATTTGGTGGATGTCTTCAACAAGGTAGGTTGAAAAAATGAAAATGTTTAGATAAATTTCTATTCCAATTTTTTGGAAAACATTTCCTAGTGATGTTGAATGATGAATGAGGAATACTGTATATTAATTTGGAGTATTATGTTATATATGTTATGGATTATTTATATCACATTAGAGAGATTAATTTATTTTTTCTATCTATCTCGCTGATGATTCATCTTGGTCAATATACATTGAGGAAGGGACCAAGAATGTCATTCAATCATGGATAAATTTATTTCATTTTTATACCACGTCTGAAATTGTAAAATTGGAAATGATTACTAAATATTACTTGTGTGAAGCTAGGATAAAGTTCATGTTATTTTAGCATCTCAGCCATGTGATGTAGTGTTTGGTGGAAGGTAGTGGAACTTAAGGGCCTATCATGGGGGGGGCAAACAAAGAATAACTACTGGTAGTTCTATTTTCATTCACAAATGATAGTGGTAAAAACAATTTGTATCTAGTGTGATTGAAATAAATTTTATAGTCCATATTGTGGAATTATGTTCCATCTATTATAGTTTTACAGGACCCTCCCTCCTACTACTTGTGAGAGGGGGTCTACACCGACTCCACATCAAGGAGAGGGGTTGACAACTTATTGTCAGGTTGGGAGCTAGAGTGTGGTTGGCCAATCAATAAAAGGTTGTTATCATGGTTGGGGTATCTAGAAAAAAATTTATAGATAAATTAGAGTACACATACTCAGGGTAGTCAGGTAGTTTCTCAAGTCCACTGATCATGCCTGATGTTTGTAGTCCAACTGATATTCGAGGAACAATAAAATGGGTCATCCAAACTGAGAGGCACTATTCCATTAACCGATACATTATGGTATTGTATTTTCTATCACGAACCTCCTTCACCATGATGAGGAATGGAATAGCTAACTTCTAGAACCATTTTTATTCAAGTTAAAAGAGATATAATGAACCTCATGTCCCGCCTTTAACGTACCCCTTAGTGGTGACTAGCACCATGGGTATAGAATATCACATAAAAAATGGATGGAATTACCCTTTTAATTTTAATTGGATTGGTAGATAAGACAAAAAATCCCAAACAAATCAAAAAAATAAATGTAAAATTTAATACAAAAATCCACTCTCATATGCATGTTCAAAATAAAATGATTCAAGGTACAAGTAAATTCCATGGAAGGTACTCAATGAAAGAAAAGTAGCAACAACTCCCGAAGCCCGAGCTAGTAAAGTCCAGCATTGTTTCTATGGTCCTCCTAGATACCTAAAATTTGTTTTATAGATGTGGGGTGAGTATACAGGTATGCTCATTAGGGAAAACCAAAATCTATCATTCACAAGTGTGGATGCATTCTAATGCCCCATTAGAAAAAAAAGAGATAACTGAAGCATGTAGCAAGGAAACTATGCACCCATCCTCACCAAGGCACCCACTCCAAATTACAAAAGTATGGTAATGTAATAGTAATAGCACATAGATATATGGGTACCCCAAACCACTTCCAACTAGTTATTTAGGACATCTTACATGTCCGACCTCCCCCAAAAGTTTCACTGCAGTCCCACTGTCATCCCAACAACAACGTTATGGGAAATCACCATGCATCCCACCTGCACATACATGGGCCTTCACAACCACACAAAACCATGCTTGAAAACACATGGGACACCACAACCACTACTTCAAAAGAAGACACCTAGGATAGAACAACCATGGTAACACCTGATGACACCTAAGCCTCATCCCAAAGACACTTTGGAAACAAACCTTCCTATACACACCTAGGCCAACCACCATAACACACCTTTCATGAAGATTCCTGGGCCATAATATACCAAATGACATCACATATTTTCCAAAGAGTCCTGGGCTACCTAGGAGAGGGATCAAGAAAGAGCTAATAATGAGTAACTCATAAGAATTTTGGAAAAAACACCCACCCCCATGAAATGGGGGTGTTCAGCACAGATTGATAAACATGGGTGGGGTGTGAATAAGAATCACAAGAACTAAATTTACACATATAATTAAACAAAAACTAATCAAAACCTAAGGGTTCCAAAATAAGAAACTAATTCATACAAAAACTATAGAATAACCACCCTCGTTTCTATCCCTACATGAACGAACACACAATAGCAACAACCTGAGCACAACCCATTTCTGGTAAATAATACCCAAGTGTAGCCATTCATGTTATCACGTTCAGGCGATTCCATTAAAAATATTCCTCCACTATCAGGAAACTAACAAGCACATCCACAAGCCAACACAGTAACTGTAGGAAAATATCCATGTATCAATTTAAGCATTCACACCCTATTCTCTTGTAATGTCACAACAATAAAAGGGAACCGTGAGATCCCTCTAGGTAGTATAACAAATTTAATCCCAAACATACATCCCCACATGGCCTCAACTACCGAACCAACAACTGAAAAACAAGAGATCATATCCCTATCTATGTCACCCCGCAAGCCTCAAGTGTGACAACCATGTGTATTGGCAGAACAGAGGAAGGTAGTTATTAGATTTGAGCAAACCATTTTTCTAGTTCCATATTTCTTTTTTGTTTACAAGGGTGATCGAACAAGGATTCTTATTCATTGGGCATCAATTTTATTGACCAAATTTACGTGATTAACCAGTTTCCATGTTACAACCACTCAATCAGAAGATTATCCAGAAAAATAGAGGTTCATTAGTGCACCAGAAAATACCACCAAAATATACTATTTTCAGTGGGCATAAGCCCATACAATTCAAAACATAAAAATGAAGATAAAAGAAATGCAGAAACATCATCATCAAACACACCACTAAATTCTTTCGAGTCCAGTTATTATCTTCATTAATGTTTGGTTTTGTGAATGTCCTGAGGGAATCACACCATACCTTCCCCACATGATAAATATTAAAGAGAGATGAAAGAAGAACCCTATATGGATGATGAAGGATTGAAGTGTATCCTCACATCATAAACTGAGGATTCACGATATGCTTGTAAAGAAAACATAAAGGCTCTAAGGATGAGAAGGAAGGGATCTAGCACGGGCACATGATTCATCTCCGAACTATGTCTCTAGGGCGTACATAAAGAATGTAAAAGAATTATGATGATATGATCTCGAATTAATAATATGTAAGATCCTAAAATAAGGGAGACAATTTCAAAGTACATAAAATTAAGATCATTTCTTAACCACATGGTTAGGTTGTTTTAAAATATGGGATTAATTGAGATTTAATAATTTTCCTCATAGATGGTAGATTTGTGAGTTAATTGATTTCATTTAAACTGATAAAAATGAATAAAAGGGGAGAAACAATAAAACAAAAAATAGTTGTGACACTAAGGAAAAACGCCACATGTTTTGGTAACTCAATGTTTTCCCAACTATTGGGGGTTTAAAACTTCTTTTACTGCATTTAAATGGATTTGAATGGGGGTATTAAAACACTTTTACGTCAAAAGATATGTTACTTGGGAAAACTAGAAGGTCCTGCAAAAAAGGGAAGGACTCACTATTAGTTGAGTCACCGTCGCCCTAGCACCCTCAACCTAACACTGATGTCAATTAGTTCTATGGTGACCCATTGGTCCCACTGATAAAAATAGGTGCCACCAACACTAATCAGAGCCACCACTGCCAATCATTGATGCTGATACTCGTCAGTTCCAATATTCATTCAATCCTATAATATGGAAAATTATTTAATGAGTTGCTGATGGTACTCAGAACACCCCAAATAGTAGAATTTGGAAATTTAATGAACTAGGATGATCCAATACATTACATTAGTTACCTCTCAAACTATTATCACCCCAAAGATTTCCAGAATTAACCCAAAGAAATGATGGGGTCCAAAACACCACCTCGCAATATACCTCTCCTGGAAAAACCACTATATTGTTGTTTTATAGCCGTATCAAGCCTTGATATCTAGGAACACATCTCCCTCATCTATCTCTTGAAATAATACGAACATACTACCGATCTTTTTCCACTGATAAATCACTCAAACATATAAAGGCCAGAATGTCCAGACATGTGGGTTAGGGATTCCATTCCTCCATGTTAAGATACTACCCGCTTTGGGAAGCACTGATTCACCCACACATGTTTAATCGAGTCCACCATAATGAGACTTGATTAGAGATCTGGTCCTCCCCTACCCCTTGTGATGAATTTTACACACATTTTGGGAGAGGAAAATAACCCATATTATATTTAACAAGGTCCAACACTACATCATAGTCAAGTAAAAGCAAAACACAAAACAAAACTCAAAATAGCTCTAGGTATGGAGAACGAATGTGTACCTCTCATTCCTAGGTACTCTCTTCTAGGCCACATTGCCTCCACAACACACACAAAAATGGAATGTTTCAACCACAATGAACATTCTCCTCATGATCCTTAATCCCCACTCGTCTCTCCACAAAATTTTTGTCATCCTTGATATCTAGCTCTCCGAAGTTGAGGACATGCGAGTCATCATGTAGATACCGATGGAGATGAGACAAATGGAAGATGTTGTGGACCCTCTGTAGGGGAGAAGGTAGATCCAGCTGGTAAGACACTCTACTGACCCCCAAAAACACTTCGAAGGGCTCGATGAACCAGGGAGAAAGCTTACCCCCTTCCAAACCTGCACTTCCCGCAATGAGGGGAGGCCTTTAGGAACACATGGTCCCTATCCTCAAACTCCAAGGGTCTCCTACGATGAACAGCATGTGAATTATTCTAGTCCTGAGCCACATCAATATTACCATGCACAAGATGAACTTTCTTAATCCTTCTGTGAGATACCTCTAGGCCAGGAACAGCTGCTTCCCCAACCTCGGTCTAGTAAACGGCTGAACGACATGGCCTTCTGTACAAGGATTCGAATAGATCTATACTAATCGTAGAGTGATATCTATGGTTGTAGGAAAAATATACCAGATAAAAGTTTTGTACCCATAATCCATTGATGTCCATAATGCATGAACACAACAAATCCACTTACTTTTGTATAGTTCTCACTATATGACCATTTTTCTAAGGATAGAAAGCAGTTCTAAGGTGTAGTTGGGTGCCCGAATCATTCTGTAACTACCTCCATACTAGTGAGGTAAAATATGCATCATGGTCCAAGAATATGGACCTCAGAACTCCATTAAAATAGACCACCTCATCCATGTACCTCTGTACTAAGGCATCCACCGCACTCAACTCCATGATCACCAGGAAGAGAGCTAATTTCATCAGTCGATCTACCACTACCCATATTGAATCACAACTTCCTAGAAACCTGGGATTTGATTTGAAGAAATCTAAAGAGATTTAATCCATATTCTACTCAGAGAAATCTAAAGGCTGCAACAAACCCTATGGGACATGTTGTTCAGCCTTTACTATCTGACACAGGAGCACTTTTCCACAAACTATTTGACTTCCTGCTTCACTCTGGGTCACCAATAATGACCTCTCAAGCCCTATTACATCTTGGAAACTCCATGGTGTACCTATAAGGGTTAGTTATGTAACTCACTGAGAAATATATCTCACATAATCTCTGAGAAAAACAACACCGCACTGAAAATAATCTAATTTTGACCATATTCAGACCATCCTTCCAGAGCATTTCACTGGCTAATGGGATCATGCATCACATCAGCCTCTAAGTCCCCACACTAAGACTCACCCAACTACTATACCACAGAAGGAAGCACCGTCATTTGAAACATTCATACTCTACCATCCACCACTTTTTCATCTAGTTGTAAGGTAGCCAACTCCACCATTTCCTTCCAATAATCTGCTAACTCCCGAACCACATCCTTATTTGATTCCAGATCAATGTATCGGCCACCACGTTCACCTTTCCTGAGTTGTAGGACATCTCAACATGGTAGTCCTAAATAAACTCCATCCAAATATAGTTCATCAAGTTCAGGTTGCACTGGGATAAAACACACCTCATGCTCGTCTGATCTATGAAGACCATGAACCATTCCATAATGAGGTAATTCTGCCAAAAATTCAGTGCGAACACAACCTCTGCATGATCTAGGGCATGTGGGTCATAGTTACATTTGTGTGGACGTAACTGTCTAGATACCTATGAGATCACTCCCAACTGATGCATCAGAACACACTCCAAGACAATACGAGAAGCATCAGGACACATCAAACATAACCCCCATCACTAAAAAACTCAGTACTAGGGAACTGAATAGTTTCCCCTTTAGATAATTTAAGGCTTTCTGGAACTACTCACTCGAAATGAATGTATGATATTTGTTGGTCATGGATTTGAAAGGTGCTGAAACTCAATAGAAGGCCTGAGAAAACCTCCAGTAGTAAGCTGTTATACCCAAGAAACTACAAACCTATGCCACATTATTAGGCACTGACCAAGAAAAAATTTCTTAAACCATTGATGGATCCACTAACAATCCATATTGGGACACCATGTGTACCAGAATATGCACCTCTCTTGTCGAGTATATTCACTTGGACAACATCATGTAGAACTCGGGGTTTCAGAGTACCACTAAAAAAAACCTAGATACCTGGCATGATCCTCCTATGATCATTATTTGATCAGTATTTTTTCAATAAACATGACTACAGACCAGCCCAGATATTCATGGAAAGTGGAGTACATGATCCCCATAAACATGGTTAGTCTATTCGTAATGTCAAACGACATGACCATGAACTCAAGGTTCCCATAACTACATCTAAAATAAATATTTCAGATATCACCCCCTTTCAACATCAACTGATGATATCCAGACCTTAGGCTGGTCATTGATAACTATACTGCTCACTTCAACTGGACAAAATGGTTTTATATCTTTGGGAGGGGGTAACAGTTCTTGATTGTTTCCAGATTCAACATTTAGTTGTCTATACATAGCTTGAGACCATCGTCTGCCTTCTTCGAGAACAAGACTGGAGCACCCCATGGTGAAAAACTTAGTTGGATAAAACTCTTATTCTTTAAGTCATAAACCTCGATCCACAACTCCCAAAACATATAAGACGTCATCTGATAGGGATACATCGAAATCGGATAGGCATCGATTTGTAAGTTTGTCCTAAAATCAACATCACTTTGATGGGGTAGGGTCACAACCTCTTCAGAGAAGATATCCAAGAACTCACTGATGATCCCCATGACTCACAACATCTCTGAGTCTACTGGTTCCACTGACATATCGTCTAGCATGGATGGAAGGGGTTCCACACATCGGCTACACTCCCGGCAACCCCACTTGCCGATGAAAGCTACACGTTGTCCACCCATATCCAAGAACACGATCCATCGCTGAATGAAGTCGATAATGTAAAAAATAGAGAACAACTATTTGATGCAAAAAATGACATCATATGGATACATCCTTAAAAAAAATATGGTCCCTACTGAACTAATTTGGCCCGAATATCAGTCTGCATCTCGTAAAACATAATAAAATATGCTATAACCTCCGACTGGCATACTGAACAATAGGGGAATGGGAATTATATCTGCATCTAGACCCAGAGAATGGGCTGGAATAGGTTTAATGAACGATTGAAAATCAACTGAATCAAACAATGTTGATGTAAGTGTACTATACAAGATGATCGTACCTCGAGCATCCTCACACACTACTAGAAATGCTGCCTCTGTGGCATGAAACTAGCCACGCCCAAATCCTCTTCCTCTAAGCTGGTGTCAAACTATCTAACCACATCTTGATTACGATCCCTGAGGAGCGCCTTAAGATCAATCACATCATTCAATGTATACACTCAGAGGAGTGGGAGCTCGCTGTCACTACTATTGCTACTGTAAGAGTCTGGCTGGAAACTGCTTCTACTGAGGTGGGTGCTAGACCTACCCACATCTAATTCACAACCCTTGGTCTAGGAAATGATCCTATGAAGATTTTCACAACAAGAGAAGACAAATCAGTATGGTCCTAGGCTCATAGGGAAAGGGCGAGGACTGGGAGATCAAAACTAGAACTATTTCGGTCTGCTCCCCATCGGCCGAATCCAAGAAGGTCCTAATGCTAGAGGCCTACTGTTAATGACCTTCCCCATTAATGAGATCAACTGGCTCCCCTCTCTTAGCACACCTCCCAGTGTGTGCGTCCTATACACTACATGAGACTTCTTCTAGACCTCGACGTACATCGATAGAGTGAAGGGAGTAACAGTGTACTGCTGAGAAGGTCAGAAAGCCTCCTCTAAGTGACTTTCTTGTGATTCCTCATCCGAGAAGTGGTCTAGAGTGAAATGAAGGATATACTTGAACATTATTCAAAACTATTTCACTGACATAATCCTCTATATGATGGATAATAGCTCCTCCCTCTTCTCATACTTCAATGTGGAAGAGAAGAAATTCCACCCTGAACTCCCTATTGAAGTTAGTCTAAAAAACCTCATCTTCCTTATTCTCCCCGAGATAGAGCATCCACCACTGACATGCTGCTCTCCACATATGGATAATGGCCAGAGAAACCCAATACTCTGATACAACTCATATCTGGTTGAAAGCTATCACAAACTCCTCAAGCCATCTTACTATGTCTAGGTCCAAGACGCTGCTCTAGTACTTCCCGAGGTTCTTCTACTGAAAGGAATTAGGTGTTTTATTTCCACTGGTCATCGTCCTCCTCTCGATCAGTCTTCCTTTAATCATTTGAATCATCATTCAGGGCCTCAATCGCCATTACTACTCATCAGTGACATCTGAGTGCCATAGCTGCAAAGTAATCCAGGAATTTCTAAGCCCAAGTAGTGTAGATGATTTCTAGTAAATTTAGTCTACACTTATTATTCATTTTAACTTTACTAGAACATCGTAAACATAGTAGAAAACATTTCATCATGATGCATGAACCTTTACTAGGGAATTTACCTTACAATAATTGTAGCCTCACTTGGTCGTTCATTAGGACCAGAGTTCTTGCATCAGATATCAGGGTGCCCAAAAATCCCACCTTCTAGCTTGTCTTCCCTGGCCTATTTCACACACCAAGGTTTCCTAACACTATTTCCGCACCATCCCATTAAATTTTCACACTGCCTAACCCCAAACTCCATCAAATCTCTCAACCCATTTCCTCTGATACCATTCTGTCATGACCAACCTTCACCAAGATGAGGAAAGTGACAGCTAATTTCCAGACCCTTTATTCTTCAAGTTGATGGAGAGATAAAGACCCCCCGAGTCCCACCTTCAATGGGCCTAGGAGTACCAACTAGCACCAAGGGAATATAATCTCAGGTAAAAATGGAAATCGTTACCCTTTTTATTTTAATAGGATCAGGAGATAAGATGGTAAATACCAAACAACTAAAAAAACTAAATGTAAAAGTAAATCAAAAAATCCACTCCCATATTCATGTTGAAAATAAAATGACACAAGGTAAAAGAAAACTTCAAGGAATGAACATAATGAAAGAAAAGAAACATAAACTCCTGAATCCCTAGCTAAAAAAGTTAGACTTGGTCCTCAAGGTCCACCATTAATCCTGAAATTAGTTTTATATATGTAGAGTGAGTATACAGGTATACACAGTATGGAAAACCAAAAACACTTGTGCATAAGTTGGGAGGCATTCTAATGCCCCACGAAAAAAAGAGATAACCAAAGCACCTATCAAGGAAACTATCCACCCAACTTCACCAAGGAACACTCCACAAATAATGCATTCCAGGTAATGTAATAGTAATATAAAATCGATATTTAGGTACACCGCACCACTTTCCCACTAGTTATTTAGGATATACTACGTGTCAGACTACCCCCACAAGTCTCACTGTAGTCCCACCGCCGCCCCAACAACAACCTTATGGGCCATCACCACGCATCCTACCTACACACACCTAGTCTACCATAGCCAACCATAACAATGCCTACAAACACCTGGTCCACCACAACCACTGTCACGCCGGAAGACACCTAGTCCATAACAACTATTGTCAAGCCTGAAGACACCTAGGACTTATCCGAAAGACACATAGGGAATAAACCTTCCTGCACACACTTGGGATAATGACCACAACACACCCTTCCAGAAATGTCTTGGGCCATAATAAACCATAGGAAATGATATCTTGCCTGAAGAATCTTGTGCTATATGGGAGAGAGAGCAGAAAAAGATCTAATAACCAGCCACTCAAAAGAATATTGTGGAAAATAGCCTCCAACATGAAACGAGGTTGTTCGGCATGGAGTGATCAACAAGGGTGGTGTGAAAATAATAATCCCAATAACTAAAATTATACATATAATGAAACAAACACTCATCCAAACCTAAGGGTTCCAAAACAAGCAACCAACCAATACACAACCAGAGAACAACCACTCTTATTAGTATACCTATATCCACACACACAAAACATCCACTTCTAGCAGAAATCCCATTATTGGAAAATAATCCCCAAACATACATGTTTCAGTTATATTGTTCAAGTGATTACATTTAAAATATTCTTTCACTGTCGGACGACTAATATGAATAGCCACAAGCCAAGATAGAAACTGAAAGAAAACATACAACTAGTAATTTAAGCATTTAATCCCAATTGACTTGTGATGTCACATCAACCAAAGGGATCAGTGAGATCCCTCAAAGTACTAGAACCAAATAAAGCCCCACCATATGTACCCAAACGACCTCAAATCCACAACCAACAACTGAACAATAGAAGAGCACATCCCCATCCACACCACCCCAAAATCATCAAATTGAACAACCATTTGTATTAATTTAACAGAGAAATGGTGTTTTCATATTTTACCACAACATTTATCAATTTTCTTATTTATTTTTGGTTAACCAGGGTGATCTTAAAAGGATTATTATTCATTGGGAATATATTATATGAACCAACTTTACATGATTAAACAGTTTCAATGATACAACCATTCAATCACAAGATTATCCAGAAAAACATACGTACAATATTGGAAATGAAAATACCAACAAAGAGAACTATTTTCAGTGGGTATAAGCCCATACAATTCACAACATAAAAAACAAATATAAAAGAAATAGAACAACATAATAATAATAAAAAACCCTTTATTCCTTAGAGTTTGTTTATTAACTTAGTTCAGTTTGGTTTTTTCCACGTCCTTAGGGATGAATTATCATACCCACACCACATAATACACAATAAAGAGTTATGAAGGAAGAACCCTACCTAGATAATCAAGGATCTATGTTTTATCCTCGCATTATGAACTGAGGGTGCTCATCTTGAAGGTATGGAATACTCGAAGGATTCAAGGATAAGAAGGAAGGGATCCAGCATAGGCACATGATTTGTCTCCAGAGTATGTCTCTAGGGTGTAATTAGAGAATGGAAAGGAAATATGAAGAGAGGATCACATCTTAAAAAAAGACCATATCCTAAAATCAAGGAGGCAATTTTGAGGTAAATAAAATTTAGATTATGGATAGACCATGAATTTGGGTGGTTTCACATGTTATGATTAATTAAAATTTAAAAATTCTCCCCATAGATTGTAGAGATAATGTATGTGAGTTAATTTATTTTCTTTTAAATAGAGAAAAAATGTGTAATAGGAGTGATACTATAAAACACGACAAAAGTGTGACACCAATGAAGAGGGACACACATTTTGGTAACTCAATGATCGCCAGACAATTGGGGGTTTAAAACATCTATTACTAAATTTATTTGGATTTGAAAGGGGTATGGAAACACATTTACATAAAAAGATACATTACTAGGGGAAACTATAATGTCTTGGAATAATAGTGAATCACTCAATGTTAGGTGAGTCACCGTCGTCATGGCATTGTCGCCCTAGCACGGTCTCCCTAGAACCATCGCCTGGGCACTACCGCCCTGGCACAGTTTCCCTAGCTCTTTCACCCTGGCACCGTTGCCCTGGCACCATCACCTTCGAACCGTCTCCCTGTCACCAATTCCAATTGGTTCTATCGGAGACACATTGGTGCCACCGATAACCATCGGTTCCAAAAACACTCTTTGGTGCCACCAATTCTCATTGGAGCCACTGTTAGCGATCACTGCCACCAGTGCCCATCGGTGACACTAACTATCATCAGTGCCACCGTTTGTTCAATCTTAATATTTGGAAAATTCCTTAATGAGTCACCAATGGTCCCCAGGATAGTCCAAACAACAAAATTTGACAATGTAATGGACTAAGAGTGTCTGATCCACCACACATTTGATATAGGTTCTACTCATTCCATCATATTATTTCCCGTTGTAGATATTTTTTGGACCAATTTTAAACTTTTCTACTGATTTATGAATCATTTTACTCTATTTAGAATATGACTAGAGAATGTAATATAGGGAATTAAGTGCCCCTTTAGATTGGTGGGTGTATCTTTTTATGGGACCTATTTTTTCATAAATCAAATGTGGTTTGACCTCATTAGTTACTACCAATCAATAGAGGGGTAGATATTTCCTTCAAGGTAGTCTCTAGATCAGCACTGGTATCAATTTCTCCTCATGGGATGAATATTAAAAAGAGTTAGGAGATCAAGATATAGATATATTTTTTGGATGATAATGGGATTATGTGAACCACATTTATATGTTGGATCTTGCATTCCTTTTTTATTAGAAATTGGATATAACCCATTTTTATGTGTGGATAACTAAAAACTAAATCAGCTGATAGTTAAGAATTAGTATCCATTACCCAATATATATGTCCTCTTTTACCATCTTCATGGAGATATAGTTTTCAAAAAAAAATATTTGAGGTCATTTTATCCGTAGGTACATGTTCTGCATTTTGACTTACCCCAAAAGAATTTCATATTAGGTATGGTATTTATGGTTATATGGATATTTTATTCTATCTCACGAAGGCACCAACTATATTCATTGAACTAATGAATCTAGTTATAAAACCTTATTTCTATTATTTTAGAGTGATTTTTATAAATGAAATCTTGGTTTATTCCCAAATAGGACATGATCATGAAAAACACCTTGAAATAATTCTGTATACACTGAGTTGGCTTGGGATAAATGAAATTTTTGCAAAATTATTGTTCTAAAGATATAATTATTACAGTATGGGTCAGAAAATCTCTTATAAAATAATATATATAGATCCAAATAAGGTGACTTATTTGTTTTCATAGGTAAAGCTGAAGAATTTCATTATAATTTAGAGTTTCTTAGGTTTTGATGGTTATTTTAAGAACATCATCCAATACATATTATATTTAGATATTCCTCAAATGTGCATGGAAAAATAGGGACAAAATTTATATGGTATGGTTCAAGATAAAATAAATTTATTGATTTAAAGGGTATGTATAATTTAGTGTTGATGCTAACTCTTATAGGTCATATCAGAGGCTGTAAATTTTTTGTAATGCAATGGGCATCAAACTGGGAGTTGTCTTGATGTAGTGGGAACAAGTAATTTTTTATGAGTCTGTCTAGTTGATACTAGATGTGAATAATTATCCAGAATAAGAACTCTAAATAGATATTTTTTTCATGTCTTGCCTTGATGAAGGTACTATTTTCTAGGAGACTGTTTTGTGTTTTTCATTAACCAAAAATCCTTAATTGCATATTTTTGTATCATGAAATGAACCATAGATAAAGGTGGTAGGTAGAGTATCTATAATTAATTTAGTTTAATATATCTTATACACTTGGTAAATCAAATTTAGTTGCTAATGATCTGAGTCATAAGACTCAGACCCAAGTCGTACGAGAAGATAATAGTGAATGCAGATTGATTTCCTTTTTCTCTAAGATTTACATGGAGGTTCAGGATGGTCAAATGATGAATTTTAATTTATCCTTGATAGTAACTTCCAAAACATTGAAAAAGGTGAGTATGATACAATTTCCAAATCATGATGGATTTTTCATATGGGAGATAATTGTTTGCTGACGACCCACCACCAGGATGGATCATTGGTGATGATGAAATTTAATGTATTCATGGTAATTTTTGGGTTCCAGAAGATGCATGTTATGAGTCGAGGTGAATTTTTAATTCCTCTACATGGAAAATGAATCTCCATCTTATTAAGATGTATTAATATTTTCACCACCAGTAATGGTGTCTTGGTATTAAATGAAAGATATCTAGTTTTTTTTACTTAGCGTTCCATATATTAGTAGGTGAATGAAAAACACTAGTGGAGAGTAGGTCAGTTGTAGTAGATTCATATTATACATTAGAAATGGGATAATGTCTCCATGGATCTCATGAATGAGTTACCAGGATCACCCAAGTTATTGATGTTCTATGAGTATTTTTAAAATGATTGATAATGTTTTCCCATTTCATGCTTATTAAGGATACCTTCTCCGAAGAAAAACGTCAAAGAATGTAAATCCATGATATTTTTTACCTTCATAGGGGTCCACACACCATCATTTTAGGTAGGGATGAAAGATTCACATAATGTTTTTTGCAGGGTTTATAGTGGGTATTTTGTTTGCTGGTTATTCTAAAAAGGGAATAACACACACATGTTGGTGGTCACTCATAGATAACAATATTGGTTCGATAGGACATTCCTAGGTCCAATTTGATTCAATTTTGGGGTTATTGGGATATGAATATACCACATATTGATATCACCTACAATAACATTTATCAAGGCACTATACAGATGGCACCACATGAGGCCTTGTAACGCCCCGACCCCAATTACCTAGAGTCGGTGCATTATTACATAACATTGGCATGATCACAAGAAAGATAAAATCTCGAAAGACCGATTAGTTTAGTAGACTAGGAAACACTAGATATATTCATAAAGTTTTAAATTACATCATAAAAGGGAAACTACAACAATATATTTTCCATAATCCACACTCTTATCCCCTCATACTATCCCTGTAGGTCATTCATAAATTACTTCTTCACATCTTGGAAAAAATAAAACATAGAAAAGGGGTGAGCTCAAATGCCCAGTAAGGATAACAATATAGCCGAAACTTTCATAAATAAGAATAAACATTCAAGGCAATGTATAACTAAAACAAAAGCCTCTAAAACATGAACATAAACATAGTATGTAAAAAATAAAATTAAATAATGTCATTTACTTATTCACATGGATATTCTACTAATCGAATAGTCACATGCAATATCAATAACCACTTTCATAATGATGGAATGCATAATGCCAGACCATCATAACCACATAGACAAGGCCTCATGCCAAGACTACAAATAAGATTTTTCCAAGGCCTTGTGCCAAGACACTAGTTTGTCTCATGAGACCTACCGATGTATCGAGAAGCTATAACGGGCTCCACCCGTCACTTACTAAGACCAATTCATTCCTCATATGAAAAGTTTTAAACATAACATAAACATTTATATTAAAACTAGCATACGAAAAGTCAATACTTTATCTACAGACCATGAATGGTATAAAAATAGCAAATCCACAGTCAAACATCACTCATTCGATACAATAGGGAATATTGTATTGTATTATATTAACCTCAATCGAGAATAATGAAGGATATTGATATAGATGAAAATAATCATCAAAACTATTTGAGATAAATATCCCCATTTTTCTTGAAATCATTTAAAAGTCACACTATATTTCAAAAAGCCATTTAAAAATAGATTTTTGAATCAAAGTGTCCCATACCACATTGAAACTTTTAAAAGGAGTTTTAATTTTAAAACATTAATGTTTATAAAAATAAATCCTTAAAACCTTTTTCTAATACATGGACATTAATGAGAAATATTTAGAAGAATAATTCTTTAAAACATTTAAAAATGGTATTTTAGTTAGAGCTTCTAACCAAAAGAGAGACACATGAATAAAAATAATTGAGGTAATAAATACATTGTAATATCATGAGAATAAATGGATTCATGATATACTATGTCAAAGTACATTATATACACCACATAAAAGTGATTTGGTGTATAACAACAAAGAAGTCTCAATGGAATGTAAATTTAGATGAAATATCTCACAAAGGCCGTATCCTTAGGTTAAGGATAAATCAATGACATAGTTATGTGTGACAAATATAAATACACTAAATATGATTGTATATACAGTGTAAAACAATAAATAAACATTCACACATAATCTTGTAAAAACAACACCAATGAATTGGATGTTTAACTCAACAAATGGAGAATGAGTTAAAATTACTCTTATCAAATTCATATTGATGACTTGAGAAATTATCAATGGAGTGACTATGTGTATCAAAAGTAAATCCACATAAAGGGGAGTGGAAATTATGACATAAGCAAATGAATAGTGATTCCACACATAATCTCGGAGTAAAATAATCAATGAAATCTGCGTAAAGCCGAATAAATGGAAATTAAAATTTCAACTTCCCTTATCGATTAGATAACATATGAAACATAGACCCATGAGTGAAGGATCATAAAATGATGATGTAAATACCCATAAATTAAATTATATTACACAATTAATACAATCATGGGCAGTACACATACACCACATGCAATAAATAAGTGGTGAACAATGGAATTCTCACGAAATTAAGAGTGAGATAAGAAACCCCTTAATTTTACTTTTTCCATGGTTGACGGTAGGTTAACCTCTTGTATAATGGTGAAATAATTTTTATTTAATTATAAAAGAATCATTTACATTAATATGATATCATATATGATCTTTTAACTTTGATTTGTTAATAATATCTTAGTATTATCATTGTTTCGGGTGTTTACTTACTCGTTTTCTTTTATATATTTTGTAACATAAGCCATGTTTTTCATGGACATGATGTATATTATTCATATCCATAATGATATCAAGTCCATAAACATTGTTTTTAAACAATAAAATGATTATTATACTTGAATGGATATGATGGAGAATTAATCTCATCGTGTTCGTGGAGATGGTAGTCTGTACGTACGCACGAGCGACAATATCATTCTTTTGATGATAAAATAATATATAATTGGATGTTATAACATATATACAGAATAATTATCATGCTATATTTATTATTTACATTAATTACACATCATTATTATACCCATCCAAATAATAATTTATTGAATGACAATTACACCACAACGTGGAGACGGTAAGCCGTACGTACGCACGTATGGTGACATGTTATTCAAAGGATGGATAGAATACTGAATATGGTTGTACCATATTTATAATAACATCACAGTATATATAAGATACTGGAATTATTATTTTAGAATGGTAATAACAAAGAATGAAGAAGTGTAAGAAGAAAGGAACTTGGAAAAGGGTGGTGAAATCATTACCTCTTCTTCGGGTTCTTCCTTTTGATTTGATCAAAAGGGCTCTTAAGTTGGATTTTTGAATAATGTAATGCCTCTAGGATGAATTGGTGGAAGTTTAGAGAGTATTTTGGAAGAGTTTGGCTGATCCAAAAGGCTTTGAATGTGTGAATTAATGAGAAGGGGGAGTGCACTTTTATAAGAGGGGTGAGGGGCACCTTTGGAAAAGCTATAAATATTATTTTATAATAAATTCATATTCGGTTTCTAATGGCTCCAAAGTGTATTTTTTTAAATTTTAAGATGGGTATGGATTTAAAACCACTCAACCAATAGAATTTAGACAGGTTTGGGTTACTATATTAACCTTATCATTAATTATTAACTCTTAGTTAATTAGTTTCACTTTTACAATGTCTCTTTGTATTTTTATTTTACATGGTTAATAAACATAATCAATACATCCAAGAGACCCCCAAGTGGTCCATTAATGATTCACCTATCATTATACAAGTCTCTTGAACGAATATTAGATTTTCAAGAATTTAATATCAATTAATAATATAATATTTGTTTTAAAAACTCTTTTATGTCAATTCTGACACTATTCAATAATTGATTTTTTAAAAAATCATAATAGAATTATTACTTCAAAAAAAGTAAATTAACTCATTCGTAAAATGTCATATTAATCTATCAAATTAGTGTAATTCATAAAAAGTCTCAAATTATATTTATTTGGGTATCTACAATATCAATCATTTTAATTTTTTACTATTATGGTAATTACTGCATCACTATTGTGTCATAAATAAATTAACTTATTTAACTTTTAAAAATTATAAATAAACTACCATTATGTTGGAATTATTTTTATATTTCTAATTAATATTTATAGTCAAAAATCCAACATATATAACCATATGTAAAAATTGTTTTTCTAAAAGATATATGCTTGTGTCATTTTGGTATTCATTTTAACTTAATTAAAATAAAGTGTCCCTATCACTTACAAGTGGCACCATGGGGTCCCAAAATCGACCCATATATGCCCATGTCCAGACAAGTATCAACCAATAAGGTCAAGATACGTTTTAGGGTAATTATTATTATTATAATATTATTTTTTAACCCTCATTTACCGGATTTACCCTTTAACCATGGAAAATAAAATATTTACCGAAGTAATTATTCAAAATGTCTAAAAATAAATGTTACATATTTACACAATTTGAACATCCTGATTCCAAATTTGGAATCCATTTTTCCAAATTCCAAACACAGAAGTGGCAGAAATTAATTTAAAATTAATTCCCGCTGTCAAAACAAAAAGCATGTTTTTAAGAGATAATAACTATCATAAGATTAGCACTTGTTTATGTCTGGTTTAATTGTGAAATTATGTCAAATGACAAAAATTTAATTAAATGGTAAAAATATATTCTAAATATACTTTAAAATCACTCATATTCATAATTTATCAATATTAATTATTTCGATTAAAAAGGTTCTTTTTAATTAAAATTTAGTAATTTTCACTATTCATCAAAATATGAAAGTTATCCGAAAAGTACAAAAATGTCACCCTAGGATAATTTCGATATTATGAATCCAAAAATGAAGTCCATTTTTAGAGATATAATTTATAAAATTTCAAACAGTAGGTATTACTATTCATAACGGCTAGTTTGATTGGTTGTGGTGTGTTAGAATCTCAAAGTTGGGTACAATGCACACCATTGCATTATTCAAAGGGAAACGGACAGTGGAATATTTGGGTGTTACATTATCCCCACATTAAATAAATTGCTTCCTCGCAATTTTTTAAAATTGGGCTTGATAATATAATGGAAAGTCCCACATCGGAAAAAGATTTAATAAAACTATCACTTTAAAAGAAAGGAAGAGAGGTTTAAAGGTCACCCAAGATAAACCATACTAGGATTCCATATAGGAAAACATGGATATGGATGATAAACTAAGTGTTCAGTTCTAATGGAGAGGAATATAAAACATGATCAAGAGAAAGTTAACAATAAGAAAATCACAAACTTGTGTTGGTACAAACGGTCCGTACTCTCCCAGTAGAAAAGTAAACAGACAATATTTTTTTTGTTTTAAGTTACATTACATAAGGACAATGAATTCATTTATGATATTGACTAAGAATATAAAGATATATACTTACTTTTTATGTAGATATTCATTCTTTAATAACTTTTTACCCCTAACTCTTTTTTTTTTGAAAAAACAGTATTCAAGAAGACTTGGTCACAATAGAAGAGCTAGAATAAACATCTATAGAAATACATGATTCACGTAGGATAAACTATATATTTAACTTGTCTTTATGGATTAATCAAAACCAATATGGTCAGTATAATATCTGATGATCCCCCAAATAGATATTCCATTATAGAAAAAACCGTAATCTTAGTTTCTAAAATTAAACCATCAATACCCCAAAGTTAAATAAATACCATTAAATAATCAATTGTCTTTAAAATCTTTCAATATAATCCAAAATAATATTTAAACCCAAAACTTATAATAATTTAGCCTTCCAAGTTAAATTTTATCTCCAAATTACATTAATTACTCTTAAAGTCACATACTTAAAAGTAATTAACCTAATAATTTCAATAAATAACCCAAATCACGAAAAATATACAATAAAAACATAGATAAAAATCCACCATTACTCCTCAAATGAAATCCCTTAATAATCTATTTTCCTTGGGCATATAGTGTTCACAAAAAAGAGAAAAACATACAAAATAACATTTATCACTTAATCACCAAATCATTCTCCTATACTAAGGGTATTCATTTGATAAGACACAAGATCCCAAATCAAATTTTTATTGATCAATAAAATCATGTAACTAAAAATAATAGTCACACTAACCAGGGACTTCACGTAGTCCATTGGTAGGCGATAAATCCCAATCGCACTTCGGTTGTGTGTTCGATTCCGACAGCTTTGTCCAACGCGACGGGTTGTCACACGGTCTGTGTGTTGTCCTTTTTCAAAAACTATATTTTATAAAATTACCAAAATGAGATAAATTCCTCAAAATAACCATAACATAATTTAACCAAAAATATTATCTCATACCTTTCATTTTCATTCCAAATTATAATAACTTATAATTTCCTCAAACCCAATGATCATATAAAACAAAATGGTTGTTTATAACTATATCCACAAGAGAAAAGATAATTCTTCCTCAAATATCATTCTCACATGGAAAATTATAGGGTTAAAAATACAAGAGAAAATTATTCCAAAGTAAACCCATCAAAAATGAGCACTAATACTTTTTAAACATTTCTCAAACCATTTATTTCCACATAGCTTCTTCTTTGACCAAGAAAATATCCTATAGAATAGGGCATTCACTCGGGTAATGGCCAAGTCCCCTACATTTACGGAAAATGACTGTAAATGGATTCTTGGGACCATTTTTATCTTCTTCCATAGTACTCTTCATTTTTCTTTGGAAATTCTTCACTTTATGTCCTTCCTTCCCGCACGTAAAGCATTTCTTTGTCCCATTGAGACACTTTCCTGGGTGTCTCCTTCCACATTTCCTGCATGATGAAAATTGAGGATTTCATTCTCCATGGTCTCCACTACTGGAGCTCTTATCATTCATCACCTTTCTCTTCATTGTTGAGTCTGGGAATTGGTTAATATATATATTTTTGATCATATTTTTGGAAAATTGATTTGGCATAATGACGATATCTTTTACACCTATCAACATTCCATTTGTTTGCTCATTTCCACCACCGTTCCCACCTTGTACATCATTCTCAATGTCACTATGACTTCCTTGGAATCCAACCATTGACTAAAACCAGAAAGCATTGTGTGAGTAACAGTAGTCCTAAAATCATTTATAGATTAACATATCACCATATTCTCAATTTGAAACATATTAGGATTAACCAAGGTCATTTACTCTCATCTTATATATAATACTTCAAATCGGTTTGTAAAGAAAATGTAAATTATCCTAAGAATATCCCCCGGGAGTTTTGTAACCAAGAGTGCAACAAGGCCCGTTGTTGTGCATTGGTTCCCGTTCGAGTCTATCTCAAAGCGGTGTTTTCAGGTTTTACCCCGAGGTACATCTGTTCCAGAGCCGCCTCTACCTGTTCGTATATAGACAGGGATTTATTGCTTGGAAAACTCACAAAATCTCTACAATACCAAAATTTTAGGAAGTTATTCTATACTAATCCTCAAAGTTCATCTTAGGACTACATGCTCTAATCAAAGTTTATCTAAATATACCTTCCAAGGTTTGTACTAAACTTCCTCTGATACCAACTGTAACGTCCCGACCCCAGTTACCCAGAGTCGATGCATTATTACATATCATTGGAATGATCACAAGAATGATCAATTCTCAAAAGACCGATTAGTTTAGTAGCTTTGGAAACACTAGATATATTCACAATGTTTTACATTACATCATAAAATGAAAATTGCAACAATATAGTCTCCATAATCCACACTCTTATCCCCTCATATTATCCCTGCAGGTCATTCATAAATTACTTCTTCAAATCTTGGTAAAAATAAAACATAGAAAAGGGGTGAGCTCAAATGCCTATTAAGGATAATAATATAGAGGAAACATTCATAAATAAGAATAAACATTCAAGGCAATGTATAACTAAAACAAAAGCCTTTTAAACTTGAACTTCGACATAGTATGGAAAAAAGAAAATGTAATAATTCCATTTATTTATTCACATGGATATTCTACTAATCGAATAATCACATGAAATATCAATAACCACTTTCATAATGATGGAATACATAATGCCAGACTATCATAACCACATAGCCAAGGCCTCGTACCAAGACAACAAAAAAGATTTTTCCAAGGCCTTGTGCCAAGACACTAGTTTGTCTCATGAGACCTACCGATGCATCGAGGAGCTAATGCGGGCTCCACCCATTACTTACTAAGTCCAATTCATTCCACATAAATTTTTTTTAAACATAACATAAACATTCGTATTAAAACTAGCATATGAAAAGTAAATAATTTATCCATAAACCATGAATGGTATAAAAATAGCACATCCACAGTCAAACATAACGAATTCGATACAATATAGAAGATTGTATTGAATCATATCAACCTCAATCGAGAATAATGAAGGATATTGACATAGATGAAAATAATCATCAATACTATTTGGGAGAAATATCCCCCTTTTCTTGAAATCATTTGAAAGTCACACTATTTTTCAAAAAGCCATTTAGAAATAGAATTTTGAATCAAAGAGTCACATACCACTTTGAAAACATTTAAAAGGAGTTTTAATTTTAAAACATTAATGTCTATATAAATAAATCCTTAAAACCATTTTTTAAAACATGGACATTAATGAGCAAGATTTAGAAGAATAAGTCTTTCAAACATTTAAAAATGGTATTTTAGTTAGAGTTTCTAACCAAAAGAGAGACACATGAATACAAATAATTGAGGTAATCAAAAAATTGTAATATCATGATAATAAAGGTATTTATGATATACTATGTCAAAGTAAAATATATACACCACATAAAAGTGATTTGGTGTATAATAACAAAGATGTCTCAATGGAATGTAAATTGAGATGAAATCTCTCATAAAGGCCGTATCCTTAGGTTAAGGATAAATCGATGACATAGTTATGTGGGACTAATATAAATACACTAAATATTATTGGATATTCAGTGTAAAACAATCAAAGGACATTCACAGATAATCTTGTAAAAACAACACTAATGAATTGGATGTTTAACTCAACAAATGGAGAATAAGTTAAAATTACTCTTATCAAATTCATATCGATGACTTGAGAAATTATCAACGGAGTGATTATGTGTATAAAAAGTATATCCAAATAAAAGGGGAGTGGAAATTATGAGATAAGAAAATGAATAGTGATTCCACACATAATCTCGGAGTAAAATACTCAATGAAATTTGCGTAAAGCCGAATAAATGGAAATGGAAATTTCAAATTCCCTTATCAATTAGATAACTTATGAAACATACACCCATGAAATAAGGATCATAAAATGATGATGTAAATACCCATAAATTAATGTATATTACACAATTAATACAATCATGGGAAGTATAGATACACCACATGCAATAAATAAGTGGTGAACAATGGAATTCTCACGAAATTAAAAGTGAGATAAGAAACCCCTTACTTTGTACTTTTTCCTTGGTCGAAGGTAGGTAAAAATCTTTTATAATGGTAAAATAATTGTTATTGAATTATAAAATAATAATTTACATTAATATGATATCATTTATGATCATTTAACATTGATTTGTTAATAATACCTTAGTATTATCGTTGTTTCGGGTGTTAACTTACTCGTTTTCTTTTATATGTTTTGTTACGTAAGCCATGTTTTTAATGGATAGGTTGTATCTTATTCATATCCAGAATGATATCAATCCCTTAAACTTTATTTTTAAATAATCAAATGATGATTATAATGAATGGATACGATGGAGAATGAATCTCATCGTGTTCGTGGAGACGGTAGTCCGTACGTACGCACGAGCGACAATATCATTCTTTTGATGTTAAAATAATATATAATTGGATGGTATACCATATATACATAATAATAATAATGTAATATTTATTATTTACATGAATTAAACATCATTATTATACCCATCCAAATAATAATTTATTGAATGACAATTACCCCACGACATGGAGATGGTAAGCCATACATACGCACGTATGGTGACATGTTATTCAAAGGATGGATAGAATACTGAATATGGTTGTACCATATTTATTATAAAATCACAGTATATATAAGATACTAGAATTATTATTTTATAATGGTAATAACATATCAGGAATAAGTGGAAGAAGAAAGGAACTTGGAAAAGGGTGGTGAAATCACGACCTCTTCTTCGGGTTCTTCCTTTTGATTTGATCAAAAGGGCTCTCAGGTTGGATTTATTACTAAAGTAAGGACTCTAAGATGAATTAAGGGAAGTTTAGAGATTATTTGGTCAGAGTTTGGCCGAGCCAAAAGGCTTTGAATGTGTGAATTAATGAGAAGGGGGAGTGCCCTTTTATAAGAGAGGTGAGAGGCACCTTTGGAAAAGCTAGAAATATTATTTTATAATAAATTCTAATTCGGTTTCTAATGGCTCCAAAGTAGATTATTTAAAGTTTAAGGTGGGGATGGGTCGAAAAACACTCATACAATAGAATTTAGACAGGTTTGTGTTACTATATTAACCATATCATTAATTATTGATGCTTAGTTAATTAGTTTCACTTTTACAATGTCTCTTTGTATTTTTATATTATATGGTTAATAAAAATACTATATACATCAAGAGACCCCAAAGTGGTACATTAATGATACTACTATCTAGATATAAGTCTCTTGGCTGAACCTTATATTTTTAGAAATTTAATATCAATTAATAATATAATATTTATTTTAAAAACTCTTTTATGTCAATTTTGACACTATTCAATAATTTATTTCTGTAAAAATCATAACAGAATTATTACTTCGAAAAATGTTAATTAACGCATTCCTAACATGTCATAGTAACCTAGTAAATTAGTTTAATTCATAAAAAGTCTCAAATTATATTTATTTGGGTATCTAAATTATCAATCATTTTAATTTTTCACTATTATGGTAATTATTGTATCCCTATTGTGTCATAAATAAATTAACTTATTTAATTTTTAAAAATTATAAATAAATAACCATTATTTATAAATTCTTTTTATCTTTCTAAGGAATATATATAGTCAAAAATCCAACATATATAACCCTATGTAAAAATTGTTTTTCTAAAAGATACATGCTTGTGTCATTTTTGTAATCATTTTAACTTAATTAAAATAAAGTGTCACTATCACTTACAAGTGGCACTATGGTGTCCCAAAATCGTCCCAAATATGCCCATGGTCAGAAATGTATCAAACAATAAGGTTAGGACACGTTTTAGGGTAATTTTTTATTATTATAATATTATTTTTTAACCCTTATTTACCGGATTTACCCTTTAACCATGGTAAATAAAATATTTACTGAAGTAATTATTCAAAATGTCTAAAAAAAAAAGTTACCTATTTACACAATATGAACATCTTGATTCCAAATATGGAATCCATTTTTCCAAATTCTAAATACAGATGTGGCAGAAATTAATTTAAAATTAATTCTCGTTGTCAAAACAAAAAACGTGTTTTTAAAAGATAATAACTATCATATGATTGGCATTTGCTTATGTCTGGTTTAATTGTGAAATTATGTCCAATGAAAAAAATTGAATTAAATGGTAACAATATATTCTAAATATAATTTAAAACCACTCAAATTCATAATTTATCAATATTAATTATTTCTATTAAAAAAGTTGTTTTTAATTAAAATTTAGTAATTTTCACTATTCATCAAAATATGATAGTTATCTGAAAAGTAGCAAAATTTTACCCTAGGATAATTTTGATATTCCGAATCCAAAAATGAAGTCCATTTTGAGAGATAGAATTTATAAGATTTCAAAAATTAGGTATTACTATTCATAATGGCTAGTTTGATTGGTTGTGGGGTGTTAGAATCTCAAAGTTGCGTACAATGCACGCCATTGCATTATTCAAAGGGAAACGTACCGTGGAATCTTGGGGTGTTATAGGACTCACATAGTAGGCCATTCCAATCACTTATATTCTTATTATAGGAGAGGGATCTAATTATAAAGGGAAAATATCACATTTAGAATAATTCAGAATATGTTTTTCTTTTCACAAAATGGATTAATACTACTCAGTATAGAAAAAAGTCATATGTCGATCAACATTAATAACCTTTTGAGTTCATGGTCATTGATAATGTTTTCTTATGAGTATCACCCATATACGAAAATGGAAGGATGTAGAGGAATGGGAATATGTCACATCAATTTGTCACGTCTTTTGATATCTTTAATAGTTTTGAGTCAATACCACCCATTAACTTCAATGACATCCAATCAATTAGTGCATGCACAATGTCTTCCATGTTTCACAGAATTTTTGTTACCATGTTGGCCCGTTTAATAATTTATATCATGAGGATGTGAAAATTTTTTCACTGATTATTTATTGGAGTGTCCCATTAATATCATTGATTAGAAAATAAATTCTCTATGAGGTTGGTATTTTCCTTCCTAAATAATGTTATGGTTTCACAACCATGTATAGGATGGGAATTTCGGGTAGGAGTCTGAAATATGTGATCAATGGATATAATTATTCTTATAAGAGGTTATAGAAAAAATAGAAGGTAAGCTAGAAGATGAGTTCCATTATGGGGGAAACAATAATAATCCAATTTTTCTATGAGGTATGGACCCTTTTAATTTTAATTTTATTCAATAATTTTCACCTAATATGAATCCCCCACAAAGTGATGGAAGAAGAAATTGTATCTAAGACCTATTTGGATCCCAGATAATGATATTTTCATAGGGAACGATGGGACACATGGTTATGAGAAACCATATAACACAGTTCCGATAGATTAAATAATGTGTACGGGGGTGTTTTAGTGCACATAAGAGTTCTGCATTGTTTTCCCTAACCATGTGACCCATGTAGCATGTTAATTTTAGACAACCAGGTACTTTAACAATTGAAAATAGAATTGTTTGTTTATAGTTTCAAAAACCATGTACATGAACCGTGAAAACCAATTTATTTGGTTTGTAATAAATTCAAAATTCGTGCATGACCTAGAAAAAAATTCATCCAAACCATGCACCCTTTAAAACAGCTAAAAATTATTATTTTTTAAATCATAGTAACATAAACCCTCATATTTATTTCATGTTTCTAGAAAACAACAACCATTACTTTTCTAATTTATGATCCATCCCTGCATCCCCTAGTATTTGATGCATCTTATTCACAAAACCTTCATATAAGTATATGTTCATCTCATCAGATAGCCTCATGTGAGATCTTCATTACATAGTCTCATATCCTAATTTTTAATTCTGATAATGATGTTGTCATTATGTGAGATGATATGAACTATTTTTAGGTATTTCCCTATTAATAATTTTTATTCTGAACTAGTCCAATCCAAGGGATGATAATGGAAAAATAATCTACTATGAAAATAAGCTCAGTGGAAAATACCTTTTCTCAAAAAATTTGGTTGGTTTTACATTGTTTATATTTTTCCTCATGCCAGAACATCCCTGATTTCACTCATATATAACAAAAACATGAAAAAGGTGTTAGATTATTATGTAAACCATTCTACGACAACCATATAATAGTATTAAGATTGGTAACTACAACCAAAACAATCCATGTGGTGAGTTTTTAAATGGTAAATAGAAATGTCACCATTTGGGCGAGTTAAGCTTGCTATTTTTTGTAGGGAAATGAATGTTGTAATTAGGTGGATTGTTAATGGTTTTAATCACCATAATAAAAATTTCATTAGTACATGAATGATTTAAAAAGGATATTACATTGTATTTATAATATTATGAAGTGATTAAAGAAATGGTTAAAAAATGTTTAAATGAAATACTGAAGGAATTTGTTATGATAATAATGTATGATTTTCTATATAGAAAAAAGACCTACAAGGATGCCTGGTAAATTTATTCTCCTTGGATCTGATGAACTAATAGTATTACTTGTATATTTCTACTCCATGGATCCAACAACCTAGTAGTAATACTTGAAAATTTATTCTAATTGGATTCAATTAATTACTTTGATGCTTTGGACACTTATAATACATAGATCATTATTATTTCAACGAATTAGACATTTATAGTCATTGGACCCTTTCCCGTGTTGTTATGATAATTGATTAGTTGTAATATTCCATTTATAATTATTACCATGCATTACAGTTACCCCTTATTTAAAGGTTTCTTAATCATAGTGATCCTTGAAAGACTCAACATTTCCAATTTTATAATTGATATACATTCACACTGCTTCAGTTTTCATACACACTATAGACATTTATTAGATATTATTGGTGGTGGAAAACTATGTTTTATTTCACAACAAGTTCTACCAACCATTTAGTACCTAAAAATAATTCATGGATGAAATTAGTCACCGGGGAAAGAACCCTCTAGTTGATTCTTGGCTGATTGTTACATTTGAGCAGGGGAGCACATGATCGGGCTATGGTTCATGATGCTATATGAAGATATTATTTTGTTATTTTTTTGTAATTTCAATACATGTGATGTATTCAATGCCTGATTCCTTCTTTTTTATATCATTTTTATAGATCCATGACATACATATCATTATGTTTATGATATTACCTTGGAATTGATTATTATTGTTGTTGTGTAGTTGATTATTATTCAATTAATGGTTGATATTATGTTTTTTATTTGAATTAATTTATGATAATTCTTTGCTACAATAATTATGAGGGAATATTTTTCACTCGATACAATCATAGTCCTTTTTAACTAGATGAAAACCTCTAGCAAACATGAAGGTGTGCTTGATTCGTTTTGACCAACCTTCCCAGTGCACCATTTAGGGGCTCTATGGTTTGGATGTTACAAAAATGTTATTTTCAATGTATTTTGTTTAATTATTTTATTTTGTCATTAATTTTTATGTTCCCATTAAACACTACTGATTCATTATATGAGTGGGTTTAAATCCTATTAGTTATGAAATTATCTTAGAAATGATTTTTTATTTAGAAAAAATAATTTCCAAATAAAAAATATATACTTTTGTTTTTTTCAATTTTATTTAAACATATTTTAAAATGTTTTATTTCAATCTTGATATATTTTTTGGAAATTTTTTATTTTATCTTAAAATTTATGTAAAATATATATTTTTTAAAAATTTAATATGTTTTAAAAAAATTATTTTTAATCTTTCTCTTAATAACTTTCATAATGATAAACATTTTTTTAAATATTATTTTTTTCTCTAAAACTATTTTGACTCATTTATGATAATATAAATGGGGAATAAAATTAGTAAACCTCTCAAATATGGAGAGAAGATTGTTTTCTATGGATAATGTTTTTATATAAATATTTTTTTGTGACAAATAGGGGATACATTTTCATTATTTTTCAAAAGGGGATATAATCATGGTACCATGTTATTTATTTATCAGGGTATTATTTTATTCTTATCTTAATTAAATTATCATTCAAGTATTTGTGATCATAAAAAAGGGGGAGGTTTTATTTCTTCATACCGTTCATTGATTTTAATGATCAGAAACTAATATTCATCTAGTTTTGATGAAATCGTGTTAGAATCCATTAAAGTATACTTTAACATGTTTTTATTCATGTTTATATTTTTCCAATGAATGAGAGAGGAATAATGGGGGTTTTTAGATGGATGTGGAGAAGCCCCATCATAAAGTGACTGGTTATATCGATCATCAGCCAGTGAGTGCAGTTCCCCCAGCTAACCAGTTTCATTTCCAGGATCATCCTCATCCCAGAGGACTTATCCAACCTTTTGATTTTGAAGATCACAATTTATCATTCTAATGAAAAGTATAAATTTAATTTATAGAATATTAAAAAATATCACGTTGAGGTGAAATTTCCTATTACTTATAGTATACATAGAATTTAATGTTCCAAAACCCCACAAACTATTCAATGGAGGCAGCAAGATACTCGGTGGCATTGGGTGTGTTTCTCCACTCAAAGCATTTATGGAATTCAAAATTCATTTTACTTAGATTTATTATTCCTAAGAAGACATATATTCATCTCCCAAAGATTAAAAAAGTCATTAGTTCCAATGAATAGACACATTGAAATCCTATGTTTAACCACATGTTATTTTAAAAGAACATTATGTTCAATAGTGCATACGACACACAATATCAAGCGTAAATGAACCACATTATATTACTCATTAACTATGGCCGACATGTAAAAGATGATAAGTTCAAAGATATGAATAAGAGTGACTAAATAATGTTATATATATATATATAGTTCATAATTACTAAAAATTTTGTGTTTATTAATCGGAAATAAACAGTCAATTTTCAGTAATTTCATTTTATTGTTCAAAAACCCTTTTTCCAACAAAATTATAAATTTTATTATAGTAAGAAAAATTATATGTAATTTATAAATATTCTAGATAATTAATCTTTTAAACTAGATATTATTCTCTAAATCAGCATATCAAAATTATATTAGTGTGATTTTTGGATATTTTATTGATAAGATTTATTTACCAGAGAAATAATGTAACATAATGATTTTTTGAAAAATATATATTATATTTTCATTAAAAATATATGTTATGATTTTAATTTGATGTCAAAAAACATAATAATAATTTATATATATATAATCTAATTAATTTTATTTGAATCATAATTATACATTATTTTGAAACAAGTTTTATTGGGACTAAATAGAAATTTTTCTAAAAATGAAATTCACTAGGTTTTATACATCTATACTGAAATTGGTTTATTCCCATTATAGTGACTGAATATTGAGAAATGGATAAGATATTTGAAATTATTAGGGTAAACATTTGTAAAATTGAGTATATAATTTTGTTCAGTATGGATTCTAGCCTTAGTAAATATATTTCAACACGATAGTCATAAATTGGGGAAATAAGATAAAAAATAATGTTCTATAGACATAAAATAAAGACAAAACAATAATTTAATATATTACACTAGTTTATTTCATCGTATATCTTCCTAAATTATATTTTTTGAACTTTTGTGCCATTAAAAATTGAAAATGTAATATTTATTATTTTATGTAAAAAAAAATTACAAATGCCACTCACTTTCTATTAAATTTATTACATATGATCACATTAGAACAAAAACAAGTTGTCAATTAATATTAAAGGTTAATTTGATAATAACATAAATATTTTTATTACATATTTTTATTTATAATTTTATTATATTATATGATTTCCTTATTTCTTATACAATGCGAAAACAGTGCTTTTCCAAGTAGAAGAAAAAAATTTAATGATTTTAAAAATATATTTAGTGAGATTTATTTGATGTATTATGATGTCACCACAATTTTATGGTGACAAATAATAAATATTTAATGCTTAAATATTTTTTATTATAACTATATTTTTTATTATCATTTTAAAAGTCTAAATATGTGAATTCTTATTAGAATTACAAAAATGATATTTAATGTTATTTAATAACTTATTATGTGATTTTAAAACTATAATAATTCCTCAAGATTTTAAGTATAATTATAAATGTTCTATAATTTTTTATGTCACTTTTATTAAAATATTTTCACGTTAAATTTAAATTTATAACACTTAATGATGAATTTTTTTTATCATGGTCAAGAAGAAAAACAATTAGTGAAGGGTAGACCTAAATAGGTAAGGGATAAAATAACATAAAAACAAGTATAAATGAAATTGGTTTAGTCAATAGATATCATAGATGATGTTTAATAATAAATTAATACAATTTGGAACTACATTTTCATGATTGTAGTGATTATATATTATTATTTCAAAAAATTTCAAGAGTTGATCTTCCCTCACTTTTAAAGGGGAAAATCATATACTCTCTTATTATAGCCTTATGATCACTCAATATCACAAAATTAATTTAAAAATTAATTTAATAAAATCCAAAATATCCTCTAATAGGCCCTTAATTGACCATAATGAATACCTTATAAGGATTTAGGTGTATATCTATGGTGGTCTCCAAAGATGTTTAATATAATGGGAACCCACAAAATTTCTGGAATCATAGTATGCGATTTCATTTCAATTTACCTTCATTGAGTATTTTTATAATGTTTTGCATATATTATATTTGATATTTTTATATATTCCCCAATTTAATTTTTTAATATTAATCCTTCAAACTAGATGGATTTTTTAATATATTTCAAATCATTACATATAATCAGATTTGACATGACATCTACTATGTGGTAAGGGGGTTTTGACTCAATTTCCTTTAATTATATTATATCACTTCATTATTGACAATATTATGTAATGATAATGTGTGAATTAAAATTTATTTATTTAACTTTTATTTTTACTTGTTTTATGTGGTTTTAAATTTATTAAACACAATCAATTTATTTATAAATTCTAATTTAAATGATCTGATCTTCATAATGGGTTATTCATCTCAATTTTTACTTCTTTGGGAAAAAAATTTCTTTATGAACCATTATTATTTAATTAAGTTTACATAAATCTCCATAAAAAGTTATATAATGTATCACATTACATTTATGGTATTTAACATTTGATTTGAATTTATTTCTTCCACAGGCTTAGGATTCAAAGGTAGCCAAATATTTATTGAATATCATTATATAATCTCGTATTATATTGACTTTGTGTATGTAAAATGTTGGATTGTTTGAAATAATATATTATTATATTCTTAAAACATGAATATGTTCTTATCCAATAGTTTTAAATTTTGTTATAAATGTTTAATTTCATTTTTCAGTTATTGAATAATGAAATATAAAAAATTTCATCGGTAAAAAATATCGATCATATATATTATTTTAGATTACGATTTTTTATCGTAAATATAGAAATTTTTAAAAAAAAATTACATAATCTTATTATTTACACAATAAAAAAATAATTATGTTCATTTTTTTACCATTGAATTTTTAAAAATAAATTTTAAATGGAAACTTGTAAATAATTTTTAGACAACACGTTTTTTCTTTCATTATCCAAGTGTGATCTGAATATTTTATTTTTACATATATGTCATCACTCTTATTTTTATCCACTGTGTATATTATTTTATAGCTTCCTAGGAAATTTTGAAATGTTTTTTTCTAAAATAAATTAATTTTATTCATTAAATGAATATATTTTATAATTGATTTTTAATGTATAAATGTAATTTTCCAAAAAAACGAATTTAATGGTATAAGAAAAGAATTTATATTCATTAATGAAAAAAATCCAAGTAGTTACTTATTATTCAATTTAGAAAACATGTAAATTTATCATAATTATTCTTTTACGGTCTGTATTATGATTTATTTAAAGATATTTTCATAGAACCCATATCTTTTCCAAGTGTAAATGATGTTATGAATGAGAAATGGTAATTTTTATGTCATAATGTGTATGCTATATATTTTTATCATTTTTATATGGTATATTGAAATATTTATGGATTATATAATTGTAGTTATATAATAAACCAATG
This sequence comes from Viscum album, assembly GCA_963277665.1. Lineage (NCBI taxonomy): Eukaryota > Viridiplantae > Streptophyta > Magnoliopsida > Santalales > Viscaceae > Viscum > Viscum album. The sequence goes on from OY728132.1 coordinate 500,905,596, forward strand.
ATGTGTGGTTCCATTATTAACCATAGATTGGTTGTTACATTATAGACTCGGGATAAGCTAGTTCATTATGGCCCTCCAATGAGTTAGGTATTGAGATAAAGTTAATTGGATGGAAGATACTCACAATTGATGATGGAGTTATGTTACACCTATGATATGATAGATTTTAAATGTTATTTATTACTGTAGTGGGATGTGGAATTATTTAGTTAGGTGATTATAGATGAATGTATAATGTCCCATGATTCCTGTACATTTTTACATTGTTTTCATTGAATTTTATTGGATATTATGCTTAATGATTTATTTCAAAGGGCTCGTTATTTTTTATTTTTTATCTATCTTCTTATTTTAATGATATTTTTCCATTTATCATGATTTAGGAGCAAGGTTTTAGTGTGAATGAATTGACATATGTTCTTCTCATTCAAATTTATTTCAAAATCATTCTCTTATGATCATGTTTTTTAACTAACAATATTCAATTTTTGATTATTATTTCTACCCATACATAGTGGTTGATATCAATCTTATTATTCATTACTTTTCGTCAGTTTATAAATCTGGATGTTAATTTAATTATGTATAGGAAAGATTCATGTGTGAATAATTTTAGGAGATATTTTGTAGACATTTTTTAAAATAATAAATGACAGTTATATTAGATAAAAGTTGATCACATGAGGACATTGATGTTATTATGTTATAGTTCTTACTTATTCTCTAAAATTCTAATGTTAAACAATATATGGTTATGTAAGTGATCAAATATTTCCATTTTATATTGTATGTTTTGGATTTGTAAAATTTAGTCTATTTATCGGTATCAAATAAAAAATATAAATATTATTTTTCTAGAACCATATATGAGAGTGTGAGTTTGGGAATATTATAGTTGGTATCCAGGTGAGGATTTAGATAATATTGGATTTTATGATTTTTTATGGGATTCAATTATTATTTTGGAGTATCATCAATGTTTTATATATTTTTGGTTGAACATAAATTAAAATATATGGACACACATTTAAGGTTTTATTTGAGAGATATTAAAGTGATTAATGAGATTTTTCAAGGAGTGTTATTAGTTTTATGTATATATGTAACTGTTTGGTTTATCAAGAAGATTCATTTTTAAAAAATGCTATTTAAAAAAAATATGTTTAAAGTAATGAGAATTTTTTTAGTTTAAACAATTCAAAAAGGTTATTGTTATTGAGGTTATATTGGATATAGGATTATTTATTATTGGGATGATTTATTTTGAACTTTTCTTTGTTTTTATTCAATTTTTGAGATTAATTAATTATTTCATCAAAAGAAATAATATTTATTTCATGTGTTATCTTAACTTTTTAGAACCATTTTAGTTTTTTCTGATGTCTAATGACTGTAGGAATAATATTTTATCCATGTTTAGATCATGTGACATTGTTGATGCTTATTATAGTGCCTTCGATATTAAATTTTAATACACATGATTTTTTTTAAATGATGGGATAAAGGTGGAAACTTATTCAATCACGTATCAAAAGTGTGAAATTATGAATATGTATTAAATGAAAATATAGTAAATTTATTTCATTATGATCTTAGTCAAGATAGTAATGGAATTACTCAAACCTGGGAAAATGATATTGAATTAAAAATGTTATCATATAGCCTTCATATTTTAATAATGTAATGTCTTTTTCACACCATAATGGGTTCTAGTTTTCAGGTAATTGATTTTATCATGAACATTTATTTTATTATGTTAAATATTATCTATCACTCTCCATCAATATTTGGACATTACCTATATCATTCAAGTTTATATTTTCAATTTTCATTAATTTATTTCTGTTTTGAAAACTACTTATGTGTTATTCTAGATTACCTTAATATTTAAATTTCTCTACTTTCAGAATTATATTTTATTAACTCTATTTATGAAGTGATAATTCAATGAATATATTTTAAAATATCAAAAAATTATATTAATCAAAACATGTTCTGATATTTAGGATGTAATTTATTATGCAGTGGGGATATAACACAATGAAAATCTAAATGAAAACTATGATTTACATTGTATAATATATGAAACACCAATAATAATTGAAAAATTATTATTATTTTAATATCAATAATATAACCTAGTCATTTAATTGAAATACATGAGTATGATTATTTGACTTATTATATATTTATATAAGTGTCCTACTCAAATGAAATGTACTTATTAATGCTTCTAAAATAATAACTCTATTTCTAGTAATGTTATTTAATTCATAAAAATTATATAATTTTGAAGAATAATTTATTGAGAGAATTTATTATAATTAATTTAATCCACCTTTAGATTTTTTATATTATAAAAAATATATCAACTTAAACTAGAATATAAATAATATCTTAGGGTGATTTTTTTAGTTTTTTTTGAAGTCATGGTTTTATATTTTATATTGAAGAGGTCCATTTTAAAAATATTATCATTGTGATTTGATTTTTTTCTCAATGTAAAATAATAATTAATTAATTAGATATAATATCATTAATTATTTTTGAACCATCATCATTCATTATGTTGGTTTAGGATCATTTTATTTCTTAAAACAATTTTTTTTAAATTTTGGGTTTTACGCATTTATATATAAAATGAATTTTTAAAATTATATAAATTGAATAAAGAAAATGGATCCCAAATTGGGAATCAAGGTTCCAAATTTTAAATATTGGTTCCTTTTATTTTGGTCATTTAATATAGTAAATGTAGTTACTACATATCACCTTGGTATGACTAAATCATGTAATTTAGTTTAAAAATAATGTGATGTGGACAAAAAATAATTAAAAAAGTTCTTTAATATATTTTGATTATTGGGGTCTGACCATAATCTTTCAATATTAAATGTTATTTATATTTCATTATTATTTTTTTTAAAATGACTTATATATTATTTCATTTAGAGAAAAATTCAAATTGATAAATTTTTTCATTGAAATTTATCATATATGTTCATATGGGGATACAACTACTTTTTGAATGAAAATTAATGTTTATATTCTAGATAAATAATTTATTTTTATTATTCTATATTATTTTTAAATTTTATTGATTATATAAGTTCCTTAAACAATTATGAAATGATGAAAAAGATTATGGGAAAGTAATAGATAATTAATGTAAATGATTTAAAAAACAATAAAATAATTTTTTTACAATTAGTAGCACTATAAAATATATTTCAGGGTTAGTAACATTTCATAATTAGTTGATAATGAGTATATATAAAAATTATATTCTTCTATTGATGTTATGAAAGATAAAGAATGTGAATTGTTCATAAAATAACATTAATAATATTAAATTTTATCTACAATTTTATTAAATAAATTTTTAAAAAATAATAATTAATCATGTGGAAAATTAAATTGGAAATTGTCTCATATTTTATCTATTGACCATTTATGAAATAATTTTTACATTATATTTAAAGTTATAAACCTTAATGATTTATTTTTTCATCGAGTTTGAGGATGAAAAGGGATAACAAGTGATAAACTAAAGTGATATGTGATAAAATGGATTGAAAATTTATAAGTAATATTTGACGAGTTTATTATGATAAAATATCATATGGAATATTAAATTCCAAAAATTTGGAACAAAAAATCATTAATGTAACTTTATATTATTTTAATGTTTAGAAAAAGTACATGAGTATTGCTGACATCACCTATAAAAGGGAACCCCCTCCCCACTCTCCCTAGCACTTTTTGAGAACTTTTGATCACCAAAGACTTGCCCTAGCCTCTTCATAATATCCGACCACATGTCATCGAGTAACATGTAAAATTTTAATAGACCACTTAGAAGGTCAATGTTCTAAACCTAATTATGATTTATGATGAATTGAACTTTAATGGATGTATATATCAAGACCATACTCGAGGTATGAGATTTCATATCAATATTATTTTATTGAGGTATATTATTATGGCATACTACTAATTTATTTTTAATTTTCTATATAATACCACTTTTAAAAATGCTTAATAATTCATGGTATTTTATGTTAAAATTGAAAATATTTAATGCCACATGATTTGACCTGGAAGATACCAAGTCGAAAGGGGTATGATGACTCAATTATCATTCACATTGTTATATCACTTAAACATTTATTATACGATTCCAAGACAATGTGTGAAATTAACTTGAGTTTTTTATATTTTATTTCCACTTTATGTGTGTATTTAAATTTTATACACAAAATCACTCAATTGATTAATTCTCAATTAAATGATATGATATTTCTATGGGTTGTTCATTTTAAATTTTTATTCTTATGTCAAATGATTATGTTATGGACCTAACATATTTTAGGAAGTGTATATATTTCCCTATAAAATTTAATATCATAGACATCCATATATTAGTGTTACTTAATGTTTCAATTTAATTCATTTCATTGGTGGGATAAACATAAAAAGGTACTAAAATTGTATGTATTTTCATGATACAATCTCTTTTATTTTCAAGATTGTCTTTGTTTAATGTTCAATTAGGAGTAATCATATTATAATATTTCTATAAACGAAAAATATTTTCTAAAACCATGGTTACTAATTTGGTTTAATGTTTTAATATTCATGTTTTAACATATTAATAAAATAAATATAAATAATGTTATTTGTAAGGTATAAAAATCTTTTATATTCTATTATATTTATAATATTTATCTTTATATCTATGTTTTCTATAATACTTTAATTTTTTTTCCTTATTTACATAACAATGAATTCTAATATTCATTTTCACATATCGATGAATTTATTTTATATATTTCAATAATTAAAAATTTTAACATTGTTCATATTACACAATTTGATACTCTTTACAAAATTGTGGAAAGAATATTTTATTTTAATTGAAAATATTAATATCCTTTTTATACACTATGAATATTATTTATTTATTGATTACATTGAAGGTTTCTAATGTTATAACCATGGATGTTTTTTTCATAATATGAAAAAATGTCAAATATTTTTATATTTAATTTTATAAGTTAAAATAATATATTCCATAAAAAAATAAATGGCCTTTTAATGGAAATTCAATTTATTAATGAAAATGAAATTAGCGGTAAAATATTGTACACTAAGTATATGTGGGAATTATACAATCCATAATGTTTTTTTGGATGAGTAATGATCAATTTAAATATAATTTCCTGGAATTCATCTATTTTTCATAGTTAAATCATGCTATGAATATAATATTGTTAATGTTATGATTAAAAGTGTTAAATTATTATTGTTTTGTGCATTCTTTGATACATACACACATATATATATATATATGTATGATTTATTGTCTGTATGACTATAAACCATGGTTTTAGTTTTTTTTATTAACCAAGTATGGGTGGTAATGTAATAAACTATTGATATATGGAGCCATTATAGCCCTCTAATGCATTGGGTAATGAGATAGTGTTAAATTGATTTATTATAAACCTAAGATATGAAAATGTTATGTTACTCCTATGAGAAGCCATAGTATTCTTATTATTGGATACCCCAATGATATATGTAATTATCTAGATATGTGATTCCATGATGAATGTTAGATGTTCCATGAAATGTAAATATTTTTTTCAATGCGTGTTATGAGTTCTAATGGATCCTTTTCTCAAGGATTGATTTCACACTGTTGATTATTGTTTAATTATATTAATATTATAGTGTATTTATGATATTAATCCCGGATTATTAATTTGACATCTATTATTTTATGGGTATGAATTCTCTTATGTTATCCTCATTCACATTAATTAGGTCATCAGGCATTTTTTATCATGTTATGTTCATTAATTATATTCAATTGTTAATGCCTATGTTCTTCATTATCCAGTGTTTGAAATAAAAATTATTATGAATTCTATTTCATTTGATTATGATGATTTTTATTAAAAAATTATTTATAAGAATTTTCATGTTTCAAAACTTTTTTGGGAGATCTTATAGACATAGTTTTAGAGAAATGTTGAGAATAATATAAAAAATCATTTCTTATCTAACACTATGTCTATACGATCTCCCATAAAAAAGTTTCATTATTCCATAGTGCCTACATTGTCTATGTAATACATCAATAATGTGATATAATGAATCATTTCACATATCCTAATCATAATTATATAAAAAACCTCTATCCATTCTATGATAATTTCATAATAAATAAAATTTTTAATGATTTTACATGCATAAATATAATAGTATAGTGAGAATAAACATCATTTTTTATAGATAATCCACTTGATGGTGATAAAGGGTTTCATTGTATTTTTTCCAGGTTGTGGAATTCATCTCACAAAATGATCACACTAATTCTATGTGTGTTTTCTCTCATGGAAGAAAAGTAAACTCAACAATTTCTTGTTTATTTCCTAAGACCATAAAAACTAGAAAATGTAATTTCCATTGTAATCCAATGTTTTTGGAAAGGATAGATCATAATTTTTCTATTCCAATGGTACTTGTCAAATACAATGGGAGGTAGATTCTAATACTATGATGGATAAAAATTTCTTCTATTTAAAAATATGCATACCCTGAAGTAATTTAAATTCAAAAAAGTTATATAAATTGGTGCATAAGTCCATCCAAAAAATTCAGTGTCACAATCTTAATACAAGAATATCATCATTCCACTATCTAAATATAAATTTTGGACACCAGTAGCAGTAAAGATAAGTTCGAGTCATGATTCATTACAATTATCATATTCTGATTATAAACATGACTCACTTGATTCCAATGAGAATAAATATCTTTAGGAATATAATAGAATATCATTTGTTGATTAATATGGAAGTAATTAGGGGCCAAATGCTTAATAATTTTGGATGATTTTTAGGGAATAATGAATATTTTCACCATCCATGTGGACTGAAGGAACCCTAATATATAATATCCTAATTAAATTATATATTTATAAAAAAATTAATAAATATTACTATTGACCCGTGTGATTGATTAAAGAAAAAATGTACATTTCTAGTTGATTTGAAACTGGATGGATGATGGAGGAATGTATTTCAAATGACCAACTAGTACACATTGGGCAGTCATAGAGCACACTTCCTATATAGAGATCTCCCACTATTTGATTGTTTTTGTGAGTTATTAAAAAAATTTGAATAACGTGATAAAGAATGATTTGGAAGTTCTGGAATCTATAGATATGATGAAATGGAGTTATATATCAGGATGTGAAATCACACATCATGATTGAGAAACATTCTTATTCTTATTATTATTATTATTATTATTATAACATGATTATGATTGGATATTTCATTTTGAGGTTTGTGTGATATGAAATTAATTAATGATTATAGTACATTAGTTAATTGATTAAAAGATATATTTCTACTTAGTTACTAATAAGTTACTAACATAAAAAAAATTGTATTTAAATATTATTTTTTAGTATAAAGGGGTGGTTGAAATCACTACGTATAGTGGAGTTGAGATTTATATAAGGGTAATTTTCCAAAAATAAAATTACTCATTTTTGTGATTATTTTTTTTTTGGGGTTTTTATTAATTATAAAAGATTTATTTTTTTTAAATAATATTCAAATAAAAAATATTTAGTTAATGTTTAATTTTCATGATTACACCTTTATGATATATATTTATTATCAGTCATGGGTAGAACATGCCATCCAGCCCTACCTAGGACCACCACTAAGAATTTCCTTCCCAATGGTAAAACCAAGGTCACCTATGGACTAACACCCCTCATGGAACATTTAAATTAAATCATATATATGAGGATGTTTTTATTGGAATTCATATCATTTTAAATATATTCTATTTCATTTACCACTAACGAAGCCTCATTATATAACAAATATATTGGCATAATAGTTTGTATAGTAATAAAAATATACATATAAATACAAATATATACAATAATATTTTTATATACACATTAATTATATATACAAAAAATATATATGTACAAGAAATTATATATATATAGTAATATATTAAAATATACATAGAAATACATAAATACATATTCATATATATAAATAAAAATTTATTTACATAAATATATATAATTATATAATCATATTTTATTATATATATATACATACAAATATATATAAATCTACATATAAAATAATAAATTAATGAATATATATATATATAAACACAGACATAAATACGTATATATATAAATAAATATCTATAATTATAAATATAAATTCATATATAAACATAGACAAATAAATATGTATATATTATTATTTTTCTTTTTATTGAATAGTGAGGTGTATGCCAATTATTTATCTGAGGTAATGTATGATATTTATTTTTTTCACATGACATGGTGATTTGACAGGATTATTGAGGTTTAGATTTGATATTGGCCGTGTGAATAGATTATTTCAGGTTAGTTTCACAAGGGACGTCATCGGTATTTGTTTTAGTAATCCGAATGAGTGTAATACTATATTAGATCAGGCACTAGCTAGGTGTTTTGACTGTAACATCCTAGTTTATCCTCTATTTCATCTTTATAACCCAATGTTAGACAACATTCTTTACCAAATAGATACTTGTATCTAATTTATATGTATTATCCACTATTAATTTATTTGATGCTAATAAGTGAGTTCGTATAATATATTGGTCCATTAACTATTATTTAGGTTTAGAATACTTTTTTAAAAATTATGAACAGGCATCATGAGGGGTTATTTTTTATTAGTGAAATATTACCATACTATATTTTCATTTTTTTTGTTGACATATATGTCCTTTATGTCTCCACATTAAGAACAATTCAAAATATGACATATCCATATAGTATGAATCTAAATTTACAACCAATAATTGGTTTTTATAATCATTATTCTTTAAAAAATAATTTTAAATGGATTATTTGAGCCTTGTAGCTCTTGATAGAGTTTTGGAATATGTATGGTGTTATTTGATGATATTTAATGATCTGATTCATTTATCTTGATGATTCTAGATGAATCATTTTTATATTATGTTGGGCATGTAGTAGAAGTCCAATGATAGGTCAATGGCTTCAATCTTGTCTAGTGTTCATTTTCATTAATCCACACCAATTATTTTCAAACCTACCCTCCATAGATGTTTTGTTGAGTTACAATAGTATATAATCATTATTCATAAAAACTAATATATTGATGTAATAGATTTAATATTATTTCAATATATGGATCATTTGTATCCACTTACAATGTGGATTTTCTTATTTTGAAAATGAACCCATGATTTGGTAATATAGGATTAATTATCAATATTTTCTGCATTTACCGATTAGTTTTGTGGGGTATAAAGTTTAATAGTGTTTATAATTGTGATGAATCCATGTCATTGTTGTGTATTTTACTACATAAATATGGTTTGGTTTGATTTTTTAGAAATTTTGAATGTGAAAATTTACATTTTGTAAAAGTCACCATGCATTATAATGATGACAAAATTAATTGTTAGAATGAAATATATTCATGTGTGTTGAATCTTATTCATATAATGATGAAAAGTTGGTGAATGTTTAGTATTAACCTTGTAGAGTAACTTTACACAAGGTTCAATATTTTTATTAACCATGAAGAGTAGTTTTTACATATGGGATACCATATTGATTATTATTATCCATCAGTGTTCTAATTTATTAGTGGTGCACAGTTAGAGATTGGTTATGAGGAAATATGTGGTCTAAATTTATATATTTCGAGTTCTTTTAATTGGAATACACATTTTTATCGCTAGGTTTTTATAATGTTGTAACATACACTTGTGATGTGTTTCATCCAGATTCCTATGGTTGATTCATTGTCCCTGAATAGTATTCCAAATTGAAGGGGAAGCCCATAAAAGCTGCACACTATTAGTTTCTAACAATTCAATATTATACTCATACAATTTCATATACCTAATAATCCCCCTTATAATTCTATGATGATCTTTAATATAATATATAACCATACTGAACCTCCATAAGGCATCATGAATAACATCCCATATTCTAGAGGTTGTAAACTCAAAGTTGGAGTCTATGGAGGTATCACGATGATACTATACATATAAAAAAATGGAAATTCATAATTTTTAGTATCCAGACAATATATACATATAGTTATATAGAAAATAATTAATAAGTTAATTCCATAACAAAATGAAATGATTTCATATAACAACACATATTGATATCCCACTAGGTCAATCATATAGGCATGATAAAAATAAAATAAAAATAAATCAATGGTACTGCTACTAATCTGAGACATAACTCATCCTATTTTCTAAGAGACCACTATGTTATATAGATGGACCAATCCAAATAATCTGCACAACCTATTAAATCGTCCTAGTGAGAGTGTTCATGGGTACCCCATTATAAAGGTGGATCATGTTTGGTATGTATAAAAAACATAGTAGGGAAGCACTAATGTGGTCATGTAAAAACCCATCATTTTTGTTATATGTTAACATGTTATACTATCCAAAAACTAATAAACATTTTAATAAAATCAATAAATAATATTATATTATCAATACATAGTCCCATGAACTAGATCGAACATACCTTGATCATTTCGTTCTTGGGTATATTTGAGAAAATCATAATGACTATGAACATATATAAATTACAGTTGCAAATGTCACCTAAGAATCCCTCAGAACCTTGCTCAAAACTAGAAACAAAATATAAATGGATTAATACACATATTCTAAGCATATTTGAAATCTATAAAAACTCTAGATATAAATATTTTTTCATGATTTATTATTAGCATACCCTGATATCTCTGAATAAAAAGCATACCACAAATTACTATGTTGAATTCATAAATCACATGAATTATGGGAATCACAATCCTTATGTATAACTTTATTAGGATAATATATCTATATTCTAATATTTTTGTAATATTCTCATAATCAATAACATAATAATAATGATCAAAATTATCAAACCTTCTCGATTGGATCCTAGACTATCTATGCATCCTAGGGACCTGATGCTTCCAATTAATCGGACATAAACAAAATGTAAAATCCAAGCATGTCATTCATTATTCATAAGGTTCAATAGAAATATCCCATGTGTAATTGGACCACCAAAAAACATTATTTTTCAATACCTCTCATTCATGTATCTCTGGAGTCCCAAAGCAAGATCACAGATATAACCTCTTGGAATCACCAAAATCACTATTATTTAGAATCAATACCCAAGGGTTTGGACCTATAAATAAATAAGGGAATCAAAGATGCCAATAAATATACTTGTGAAATAACGAATAAAATACATGGATTTTAGAAATATATATTTCATTCAATAGTCCATATCTTATAAACATACATAGGGTAATATGAAAAATGGGAACCCATATACCTTCCCAAGATCCTTATTAGAGTGGAAGTATCCCACTTAGGATACTCAAAAAAGTTTAATATCTAACAGAAACATTGGATACTCAGAGTATATTCCATCATTAAATATCATTAATGTTATATGAGTACCTCACGAGCCTCCGGGGAACACCTCCATAGTGTTAGTTTTGAGAGATTTATCAAGGACCATCTATCTATCATGGGTCTCCCTAGATGGTTAAACTCATCCCTACCCATGTCCAATCTACCAAAAATATATCTTCCATTCAATGAAATGTAAAGGGTATCCTCAAGAAACACTTTAGGATCATCCTTCAAAGGTTAGGTCGCACTCCATCTGTGAGATGTATTGTTTTCTATATAATCATGGTCTCACCCATCAGTGGTCATGGAATGAAGCTGGTTCCCAATGTTCCTATGGAATTTGGAACCATGAAAAGTTGATTATAGTTACACATTTAACATTAAAAATATACTTCGATGTAATGAATTAAATGGAATTTAACAATTTATTTGCAACATATCACGTCCCTTAATGGATGAGGCAACATTCACACCCATGAATATAGAAAAAAATAACAATCAATTATGATTGTATCGAGTACCATCCAAATTTATTCAATGTTTTGATAATTTATCCACAAGGGATAGAACCAAATTTCATGTCCTTCTAAGGAATTTACAATATTTTATCACCATATCAGTTTTGTTCAGCTAAAAATCATCACAAAAAAATTCTATTTTTTAATTAATACGAAAAATTTATAATATACACCAAATGAATTTTTTTTCTAAAAGTTAAAATATCACTTGATACAATGTTGGACCACAATTGTGACCAAATACCCATTGAAGAACCACTAAAAACACAAAATATTAAATTAAGAAAATTAGATATCTTATAGTGTCAATCCCATATGAAATTTAATATAAAAATTGAAGAAAAAATAATAAAATAGATAAAATTATATACGTTGAAAAATATGTAAGCAACCATGTGTATGAAGTGTTTAAAAATTCCCCTTCACATGAAGAATGTTATCCCCATAAAAACCATAAAATTAAACCCCACTTTAGTGGAAGCATTACCAAGTCCCTATACATGAAAATCCAGAAGTAAACCATTGAAGGATATTATATATGAATCACAATGGTGTGATAGGCATTCCATGAATTCCAGGAAAAAAGAATAGTCGATACCAAAAATTAAAGATAGAATAATGGTGTAATGGGGAACAGCCCCCTATTGATACATGAGTATGGTAGGAAAGAAGAGGGGAAACCCATTTAAAAAATAGAACGGTAGTATTTATAATTTTACATCATTAAAGAGACAGATGGTTTGGCTTCATGGTTTAAAAAATAATGTGCTAAAATTTCATAGAAACATACCATAATTATTTATCTTGCACAATTGGTTCACATGGTTTGTGAAACCATAATATAGTCTTTCACATTTTTAATGAATTGGTCTTGATAAACTCACATTTTTTGTCTGCAACCATGCACTAACCATGTGAAAATTTAATATTACAAGATACACCATATAGTTTGGTCTGAAATTTTAACTTTTTTCCAAAAACAGTGTTCTATCCATGCACATAGAAAATCTAGTAATAAAATTTAATGGAATATATTCCCCTATAAGGGTACTAATGTGGTTTTATCTAAAATGTTCTACCCAAATTGGGATCCCTAGATAGAGTATCCCAAAAACATCTAAAAGATACCAAATGCTCTCTAGGATCACCTGAGAACCCAAGTAACCTACCATACCTCAAACCAATTCCAAAAACATTATAGTAATATTTCTCAACAATCAAAATTCCATTTAGAAACTCTACTCAAAATTTTTACCACCCACTTAACAAAAAAATCAAATTCATACTATAATTTGTGACACATAGGTACATGAGATCACCCAATCTCCCCACTATAGAATATATCAGTCCTAATAAGTATCATTTATTATTCCATCATCCTTCTTAACCTATTAAGGTCACCAATTCCCATTAAAATGGAGGTGTTCTATCATAGAACACCCATCATGTCTCTAGATCATATCTTAATACATATGATGTTAAACCACCACAACAGAATTCAATAATATATTTTTTATCCAAAAAACTGAGATGGTTCCCATAATATCCTTCTATCATGAGAAACATATATTCCTTATTATTACTATTTGTTTATCCTGCAACACTCCACATAATATAATGTATCTCATAAAGTCCTATTATGTCCTAAGAAACTACTTCCATCATAAGTCTGAACTAAAACATCCTAAAAACAGTCCATCAACCCACATAGAATGGTTCCTAAATTAAAAAAAAACAAAAATACAAGATTAAATCATATAACCACTGGTACCCATTCTCATTTACAAATCCATGACAAAATGGATTTGTACTTTTCATCTACCCATAACATGTGAATATTGGAATCTCATTGTAAATATAACTACCTACACATCACATACATGAATATTACATCATTTTATATTAATATTCATCACATTAGAAAAATACATACTAAAGGGAAATAATAGTTTTGTGTATTTGGAATCATGGAAACATAATCTTCTATCCTAGTAAATGATCTTCTATATCTTCCTTAAATATCATTACATTTATTCCTCCTACTAAAAATTATTCTTCATAACCTATGGAAAGAAAACATAATAAAGGTATGATATTAGATTCTCATTATATGTAAACAAGGGAGATATGTAAGTATAATATGGGAATATGGATATGATAAAATGATCATATAATTAGAAGACCATACCCAACATATCAATTCTTATAAACATAAATCATGGAATAATGATTGAATGTTTACAAGACATGGATCCTAATGAAATAAAAGTACATGATTCATGAGATTATAAAATAATCATATGTTATAGGATTTTTGACGAAACATCAACATATAACATTGTGAAAAGGTATAAATAGATACAGGTTCACTCATTATCATTAGGACGTGAAATGAAGAACTCTCATAAACATATTGACATGAAACCAGGACCACACATAACACTATGAAAATGTAATTTGATTCATGGATAACATTTTGAAAATGAAGCTAGGTTCATTCATAAAATTGGTAACATGTAATCAAGTTCATGGATAACATTGTGAATATGTAATCAGGTCCATTCATAACATTTTGAACATATACTCAGGTTCATTCATATCGTTTTAACATGTAATAAAAATTGTTCATAATATTGTGAACTTATAATTATATTCACACATAAAAGTTTTAAAAAGTAAACAAGTTCACACATAACAATTTTAACTCAATGATAGGTTGAGGAATATTCTTATGGACATGAAACTAGGTCCATGCATAACATGTGAACATGTAATCATGTCCACTCATAACATTTTCAACATTTAATAAGGTTCAATCATAACATTATAATCATGTAATCAGGTTCACAAATAAAAATATTAACATGATTTATCCATCATAACCCAATTAATTGGAAGGGGATATAGGTCCCACCCATCACTCAGTGAAATCATACATATGTGTGTAATAATACTGAAAACATTCATATTAGCTTTTCTATAATACTTTTACCCTAGTTACCCAGAGTCGATGCATTATTACGCAACATTGGCATGATAACAAAGATCAAGTCTCTAAAGACCGATTAGTTTAGTAGCCTTGAAACACTAGATACATTCATAAGTTTTACATTACATCATAATGTAATACATAACTAAAACAACATCTTGTCTTCATATCCCCTCATACTATCCCTGCAGGTCATTCATAAAATACTTCTTCAAATCCTGGAAAAATTAAAACATTGAAAGGGGTGAGCTCAGATGCTCAGTAAGGATAACAATATAGCAGATACTTTAATAAATAAACATAAACATTTAAGGCAATGTATAACTGAAATAAAATCATTTTAAACTTGAACATAAGCATAATATATCAAAATAAAGTGAAAAAATTCCATTTACTTATTCACATGGATATTCTACTAGTTGAATAATCACATGAAATATCAATAACCACTTTTATAATGATGGAATGCATAATGCCATACTATCATTACCACGTAGCCAAGGCCTCGTGCCAAGACTACAAATATGATTTTGTCAAGGTCCTGTTCCAAGACACTAGTTTTTCTCATGAGACCTACCGATGCATCGAGGAGCTATGGTGGGATCCACCCGTCACTTATTAAGTCCAATGCATTCCTTATATGAGTAGGCTTAAACATATCATAAACCATAACATAATCGTATCACATAAAACATGCATAAAGGAAACATAAAATTTCCATATTTCAATCAAAAGATATCAATAAAACACATTGATATAATTAAAACATTTTCAAAATCATTTTCAATACTAAAATAAAAGAAAATTAAAACATGGTATTTATTTTTTATTTAAAAAAAGTTATGGCTTTTAGTAGAAGCCGAAACTCAAATAATGGTCACGGCGGCGGAGAAGTCTTTATCGCCGCATACGTAAGACAAAACATTCCTTTTATCGTGTAGTAAAAACACTTCGTACAAAAAGATTATTTTTTATAAAAATTAAAAGTCAAAGGGGTTTATACACCGTATAAAATAAAGTTCTGTATAAAACAAAATATGCCTCATGAAAGGAGATTGAGACGAAGTCCCTTACCTCGTGTCCGACTTGACTCGAACATTCTTTAACCTCTTGAATAATAAAATAGAGTTAAAAATAATTTATTAATAACCTTTTTCAAGTTAATTATTCCTTTTATATCACTTATTACTATATTATGAACATTATGTAATTATTTAAGTTAATAACGGCCGTTTTGTCGATCATTGCTACTTGAGTCAAAAAACATCTTATATTTACAAGTTGTTCATGTGGTAAAATGTCCATTATATCCAGAATTGTATTCATGATGTAGATATAATATATATAATATATATCTTGTATATACATTCATTCATAATATTACGTAACATTTAGATATAAGATATTAAATGCACCGTTCATGGAGACGGTAAGCCGTACGTATGCATGAATGCAACTTCCATTTCTATTTCGTATTTAATGGAATGAAATCATAATAAAATAAAGGTGTATTTTAATTCAAGTATAATATCATATATAATATCATTTACTCCATCCTTTACACGTCCCACATATGGCATTAACGATTCAAATCACTTTGATGGGGCGATAGTCTGCACTTCCTAAAATAAAATTATCGCGTTTACCCATAATGGAAATCATAAAGGTATTCCATAAATGAAAAATACAGAAGCATAAGGAAAATATAAACATAATATATATAATATATAAATATAGTGACATCTTAATGGCCACCATGAGAGGTGTTAAAAGAAGACTGGACAATCATCGTTTCGTGAGGTAGAAATTCGCCACCCACAGAATCAATATGTTCCTTAACCATTAGAAAATGGTGTGTGTAAGGGTAAATCAAATACATCTCATAAAAACATCCTAGTATATTGAAGATACTGGTTTTTCAACAAAATAAAAGAATAAACATATTTTAAGGGGTTGGAGAAGCAAAATAAAACAAAAGAACATAAGAGAAGACATTACATAAAAATCGGGTTACTCTTTTTCATTTGAGCTAAAGGCTTCCTGGGGAAGGATTCTGCCCAAATCGAGGCTTCTAGGAGTAAGAGAGGGAATTTGAGAGAGTATTTGGGCAGAGGTTGGCCGAGTCAAATGGCTTCATGGTGTGAATAAGGTGGTAGAGGTGGGGTGCATTTATAAGAGGAGAGGAGGGGAACTCTTGGAAAGTCAAGAAATGTTACTTTATTATATAATGAGTTTCGGATTTTAAAGTCCCAAAATTATATATTTTGGGAATAAAGGGATAAGGGTACGAAATATAATCATCCAATATGTTTTTTACAAGATTAAGTGTTATATTATACATTATCTTTTCATTTTATTTAAATCGTTCATTAGTGAGGTAATCGTTGCATCATCATGGTGTCATAAAAAATTTAATTTATTTAATGTATAAAAATTATAAAAAAAATATCATGATATATTAAATCATTTTATCTTTCAATGAATAATTATAGTGGAAATTTTACCTTATATAACCCCATGTAATAATTCTTTTAGTAAAACAACACATGTTTGTGACAAATTTATTTTTACTTTAAATAAAAAGTTATTAATATCATTTTCTTACCCATGTGGCTCCATGGGGTCTCCATGTTGACCCATGAATTTTCTTGGTCAGCAAGGACTCATCCAGTAAGGGTAGGAAAAGTCTAAAGATATTTTCAAATTTTTATAATATCATTTTTACCTTAAATTTCACTAATTATCTTTAATCGCGATTAATAAAACTTAAAAGTTACTATTCACCAAGAAAAATTATTTTAATCCCATTGAACCACATTTTACTTCCTAATGACAACCATGTATGTCATATTTTTGAAAATCAAATCCCAGAAGTTGTAAAATTTCATTTAAACAAAAAATCAGTTTTTTTAATTACCACTTAGTGGTTTCACTATTCATCAAAAATTGATGTTTTTCAGAAAAATACCAAAAATTCACCCTAAACTATAATTGATATTTTGAATTAAAAAATGATTTATATTTTAAAAAATTATAAAAATATATGTTGCATAAATTAATTTAAAAATTAATTCCCGCTGTCATAACAAATAGTGTATTTTTAAGAAACAATATATTTCAAAAGATTGACAATTGTTTATGTCCAATTTCAAAGTGAAATTAATTCTAATGACCACCATTGGATAAAACAGTAAAATTAAATTCTAATTATACTTTAAAACCACTCAATAGTATAATTTATCACTATAAATTATTTTGATTAAAAATGTTGTTTTTAAGTATTTTCCTATTCATAGAAAATTGGATGTTCTTAGAAAATTACAAAAAATTCATCTTAAGATAATTTTGATAATACGAATACAAAAATGAATTAATTTTGATATATAAAATTTATATAATTACAAAAAGTGGTTATTACTATTCATAACGGCTACTTTGATTGGTCACGGTGTGTTAGAATCTTGAACTTGCATACAATGCAAACTATTGCATTATTGAAAGAGAAGCGTGTCGCGACCCATCCTCAGGACCCGTTGTGTGACTGCACCAAGCCCGCCTCCCATAGGCTAGGGGCTGGGGACTAGCACCAAGGTGTAAATCCTGACAAAAAGGGGAAGGCATTTCCTTTCTAATGTAAACAAACACCACAGAGTTAGCAAGCAGAAGTAATCACTAGGTAAAACTGGGTACAATAGTAAGTGCGGAAAGTAAATGGGCCAGAATACAAACCCAAACTGAAAGTAAGGTACAACTGGAAAGAAGTACAATAACTTAAAGTAAAGCAGCAATGTTGATCAATCCACTGGAAGTCCCACCTGAAGGGTGGGTACATATAGCCTCCTTATCTCCTCAGGTCCAGCCATCCGCTCCGTGTACGTCCCGCCCTGTGGTCCACCACCAGGTACCAGACTTGCTCCACAAACCTCAACCACGAGCAGCGATTTCCGTCATCTGCATCCAACACAATGTAGTACGGGCATAGCCCGTACAGGGGTGAGTATACGCTACTCAGTAGGGACCCCGAGACCCCCAAAGGTCTCCCAGAATCCACAAAGGATAATCCACAAAGGAAAGATACAATCACGAAGTAACAACCAACACTACATAGGTATATGACCATACATATTCCTAAGTCATCAATTCCAGTTCGGGTCCAACATCCGAGCCCAAGTTCGACCATGTCCACACAGGATAGTACAACCCAATCCACATAGGATAACACAATCCAATCCACATAGGAAAGCAAGTCAATCATATCGAAGATATTGATTGAAAGTCAAGACTCTGCTCACACAGGTATACTTCTTCGTAAGGTGATAGAGATGATCAGATATAGCCACTGATTCATCTAAGTTGGGACCCACGTAGGATACTAAACCAGCTAAGCTGTCGGACCCACATAGGATATAGACCAGCTATTCTTCCAGACCCATGTAGGATAGCAAGAACAGAGTCAAACACTGCCAGAACCACGTAGGATACAAGAATAGTAGTCATCGTCATCGAACCCATGGATGATTTCAGTACGGTATTCATCGCTACCGAACCCACGGAGGATTTCAGTGCAATCTTCATCGTCGTTGAACCCACGGAGGATTTCAGTATGGTCTTCATCGCTGCCGAACCGACGGAGGATTTCAGTGCAATCTTCATCGACATCGAACCCAAGGAGAATTTCAGTATGGTCTTCATCACTGGCGAACCCACGGAAGATTTCAGTGCAGTCTTCATCGCTGCCGAACCAACCCAGGATTTCAGTGCAGTCGTCGTCACTGCCGAACCCACGGAGGATTTCAGTGCAGTCATCATCGTCGTCGCAGTTGCAGTCAGCTCTAGGGTTCCCACACACAACATGCTCGATTCTGGTAGGGTCCGCTCCACGAGCCATGGGGGTCGATACATAAACTGACACGTAGTCCGGAGTTGATGTATCCCATGGTTCCGTCTCGACAAGAGAAACTCAACGTGACAGACGACACATCAATTGGACACCCGGTCTGAGAGTTATTGGCTTTTTTGTTCCCGGGCCCCGGTTTGTTTTTAAGTAAAAACCAACCCAACCACACACCAACTGCGTCCAAACCTCGAGCAGAGTAATCCAAAAGGTCCTTCTCACTAAGAGGAATCCGACAAAGTAGACGGCAGGTCAATCGGACGTGTGGTGCTCAAGTTATAAGCGTTTTCACTCTGAGGGCCCGGTTGGTTTCGTGTTGGAACCAACCTAGACGTACCTAATGTTTTCTGAAACCTTGAGTGTAATATACTGAAACGGCCATCTCGATCCATGTATCGCATCTCAACTGAAGGTGTATCGATCGAAGGTTTGTAACCCAAGATATGCGCAAAAAAACGAACATGTCCGGTTTTAGGGGGTTTTGGGCCCAGACCGACCCAGCCCGAGACCCCCTGGGTCGGGCCGAACAGGGTCGACCGGAACTGGGTCTGGGTCTAGCCCATTAGGGTTCGGCCCGGCCCGGTGGGCGCAGCTCGGCCCCACCAGCGCGGCCCGACGCCTCCGGCGCGGCCGGCTGGGGCGGCCGGTTGGCCTCACGCGGGCGCGGCCTAGTGTGGCCAGCTCGGCGCTGGCTGAGCCGAGTGGAAGGGGGGGGGGGGGCAGCTACCCCCCTTGATTAAAACCACAGCCCCACGTGGGGCCTCTCCTTTACCAGCTGGGTGTCACGACCCCTGGCCTTCCTTCCGAAACGGCCGGCCCGGTCCGGCCGGCCGGTGCTGCCGCCGCGGGACCCCGCGGTCCCACCCCTCCGAGGTGCCAGTGGCCGGTGGTTCTAGCCACCCCGCCATGCACCACCGTGGCATTGAGCCGCGAACTTGTCTGATTGGCGTGGCGTGACGGCGCCATGCCCCTCCACCACGGTCCCGCTCCGGCTGGGGCCTCTTCGTGGTTCTACGGCACAGCGCGACAACGCCGTGGCTTTGTTCAACCTCAACGGTACAGCGCGACGGCTCTGCGCTTCTTCTTTGTTTCTGCATAGTGTCGTTGCACGACACTGCCTTTAATCGTGCCGTAACAAACACAACATCAAAAGGGGGAGGAGGTTCGGCCGTGTTCGTGGTGTCCGACTTCCTCCCATTAATCCGATATCAAGCGGCTAAAGAAATAAATAGACGTTTGACGAAAAAGAATATTTGTGAACTAAATCAAACCCCCTACCTCGATGAATTCGTCGAACGAGGTTTGTCGCGAGAAAGGGATGTCGAGGAAAACGGCGTCGTGGAAGATGGATCATCGGCGTCGCGGTACATGGTTCCGTGGTACACGGCGTCGTGGAGAAGAGGACCGCCGGCATTGTAGTACACAACATTGCATCGTCGATCTCTGAGGAATCAGCATTATTCGTCGTCCTTCTTCGGAGGTCGGCGTTCTTCATTAGTGATGGTGTGTTCTTTGCGTTCTTCAAGGAGGAAGATGAAGATTTACAGGCTTGAGTAATTCCTCTCTAACCTTCTCGCACAACGAAATAACCCATAAAGAAATAATACTTTGTCCTATTTAATTAACACACACAAGCCAACATTCAATTTGAAATTCAAAATGAATTCATGAATTGATTACATTGAATAACTTAATTCAATTCATTAATTAAGAGAGTTGACTTGGTATTTAATAAGGGGGTGCGGGAGTGTTACAAAAATAAATGGGGTTTGAGGAAGTTGAAAAGGTGGGGCTTGCGTGGGGCCCACCTCACTAATATCCTATCAAGAGGGGTTAGGATATATTGGGTCCCACCTCAACTTCCATAAGTAGGTTTAAACTACTTAGAACATAAAATAAAAATTGTTGCACAACTTTTATTTTATTCATTAGTTAACCCTTTTGTTTAAATAACCACACCTGAGAAAATGAAACTCTATAAAAGGTGTTCCTAAGCAATTACTGGCGATGTGGTTTCATTGGTGCCCGTAGATTTCAATTCCAAGCACCGGTTAAAAAGTTAGGAAAGCCTGCTCGTTCATTCACTAAACGTACCCGAGCTAAACTTCAGATCATGATTCCGGGCACACCGGGCCTCAGAATCAGGTTCTGTCAGAAACTGTGTTCTTGTAAAATCCAAAAGAAAATTAAGAAAAAATTTCCCTTGAATTTTACATGTCTTTAAATTACTCCCACCTCAGGGATCTATGTCCCATGTAAGGATACATTATAAACTAGGGGAACAAATGTGGGTACTGAGCACGAATCTGAGCCTCCCGCTCCCAAGTGCCCTCCTGGAGGTTCCCATTCTGCCTTCTGATATGCACTAGAGGTATCGACCATCCACGTAGGACCCGCTCCTGTCGATCCTCGATCTCCACTGGGACCTCTGCAAAAGTCTCCCCATCGTCAATGTCCAACTCCCCATGGTCGATGATATGTGTCGGGTCGTGCACATATCTCCTTAGCTAAGATACATGGAAGAAGTCGTGCACCTGGTGCAACTGAGGTGGTAAGCCAGGCGATAATCCACTTCACCTATCATGCTGAGAACCTGGAATGGTCCGATGAAGCGTGGAGATAACATTCCGCCCAGGCCAAATCTCCGTAATCCACGTCAAGGTGAGACCCGCAAGAAAACATGGTCGCCATACTCTAACTCCAGTGGCCACCACCTCTTGCCAGCATAAGAATTATGCTGGCTCTGAGCTGTCCTCATCCACTCTAGGATGACCTGGACCTTCTCTGTCATGACCTGGACTATCTCTGGTCCCACAAGTGCTAACTCCCTAGGGTCTGTCTAGCACAGAGGTGATCTGCAAGGTCGTCCATACAATGCCTTGTATGGTGTCATCCTGATGGTGGAGTGGTAGCTGTTGTTGTATGAAAACTCCACCAAGGGTAGGTGGTCCTCCCAGCTACGACCAAAGTCGAGGAAACATGCACGGAGCATGTCCTCGAGAGTCTGAATGGTCTTCTCTGTCTGACCATCCGTCTGAGGGTGAAAGGCGGTGCTCAGACGTAGCTGTGTCCCGAATTCCTCCTGCAACGCCTTCCAAAGGTGGGAAGTAAAGAGAGAATCTCAATGGGAGACGATAGATGATGGAACACCCTAAAGCCGTATGATCTCCTGAACGTAGAGGCGTCCCAAGCTCTCTACTGGGCCCTGCTCTCTTATGGGTAAGAAGTGGGCCGACATGGTGAGTCGGTCGACAATCACCCAAATGGAGTCGTGACCTCTGGAAGTGCGTGGATGTCCAGTCACGAAATCCATAGATATCTCATCCCTCTTACACTCCGGGACCTCCAAGCATTGTACTAAGCCTGCTGGTACCTGGTGCTCCACCTTCACCTGCTAACAGGTGAGGCATCAAGAAACAAACTCAGCCACAACCTTCTTCATACCCGGCCACCAGTGATGATGTCTGAGATCCTGGTACATCTTCGCCACTCCTGGATGTATCGCTAAAGGGTAAGTGTGAAACTCCCTCAGCACCTCCTCCTTTAATGTAGTTGGAACCATGGTACGTCCTCTGAAATGGACGACGTGCTCTCCCTCCACATGGAATCCATCAGGTGCCTGTCATGAGGATATCTGTGCACGTCGCGTCTCACAGTCAACATCCACATGTTGTGCCTCTCTGACCTACTGCAGTAGTGGAGGAGTGACTGTGAGTGACTGAAGAAAGGCTTCTCCATCTCTATCCACGAAGGATATCTACAAAGAGGCTAACTGCTCTGTCGCCTCCCCAAGTAGATGAATGCCCTTCCTCCTGTTGAGAGAATCGACTACTACGTTCCCCTTTCCATGAGTATAGACTATCTCAAAGTCATAGTCCTGGAGGAACTCGAGCCATCACTGCAATCTCAGATTCAAGTCCTTCTATGATAAGATGTACCTGAGACTCTGGTGGTCATAGTAGACTATAAAGTGGTCTCCCATCAGATAGTGTCGCCACATCTTCAGAGCGAAGACCAATGCTGCTAACTCCAGTTCATGTGTAGCGTATATCTGCTCATGCTTCCTCAACTGACATGATCCATAGGCGATCACTGCCCGCTCCTGCATCAGGACACATCTGAGTCCAGTCCCTGATGCATCGCAATAGACTAAGTATACTACTCCCTCCTCTGATAGCCTCACAATTGGTGTGCTGGTCAATCTTTGTCTCATCTCATGGAAGCTCTGCTAACATCTATCTGACCACACGAAGGGTTCCCCCTTCTTTTTCAAAGCTGAGAGTGGTGCCGCAACTCTGAAAAAGTCTGGCATAAATCTCTGGTAGTACCCAGCTAGACCCAAGAAATTCCGCATCTCCGTCATGCTCCTGGGTGGCTCCCAAGTTGGAACTGCCTCGATCTTCATAGGATCCACTGCAACTCCCGCCTCCGAGATGACGTGTCCCAAGAAGTGTACCTCACGTAACCAGAACTAACACTTTGAGAGCTTACCATAAAGTTGGTGCTCTCGGAGTGTGTTTAGTACAACCCGCAAGTGGTAGGAGTGCTCCTCCTCAGTGGTCGAGTATATCAAAATGTCGTCGATTAAGACCACGACAAATCGATCGAAGTATGGCTGAAAGATCCTGTTCATGATACCCATGAACACTGATGGAGCATTGGTTACGCCAAAAGGAATAACCAAGAACTCATAGTGGCCATACCGACATCTGAAGGTCGTCCTATGCACGTCCTCATCTCGAACTCTTAGCTGATGATAGCATGACCTGAGGTCTATCTTCGAGAACCACCGTGATCCCTTGAGATGATCGAAGAGGTTGTCAATCATCGGTAGTGGATACTTGTTTCTCACGATCACCTGGTTCAGGCAACGATAGTCGACACACAGTCGCAAGCTCCTGTCTGCCTTCGTGGTGAACAATATCGGGGAAGCCCAGGGTGAAACACTGGGTCGAATGAATCCCTTTCCAAGTAAGTCCTCCAGCGGTACCCGTAGCTCTTGAAGCTCAGCAGGAGCCATCCGATATGATGGAGTGGATATCTGGGCTTTTCTGGGGTATAGGTCAATATTAAAGTCTACCTATCTGCGAGGAGGTAGTCCTGGAACGTCGTTAGGGTAAACGTCCGCATATTGATCCACCACTACAAGAAAACTAGGACTCCGCACGTCAACTGATCCTAGGATGAGGCTAGCCAACTGATGAGTGATGGGATGTCCTCTCCTCACCGTGAGTCCATCCTGTGCTGAAAAGGCTCCCTTCTCGCCGGTGATGGTGAACCTACTACCATCAGTGCGAACACACCGCACCTTGCACCTAATACATTCGATCTGAGCATGTACTGTAGATACCCAATCCATGCCCAAGATGACGTCGTAAGGCCTTGACGCTGCTAAGAGAAGATCCCTGTCGAAGCACTCACCTCCTAGAGAAAGCTCACACTACTGGAACCAACGCGTAATCCTCGAGTCATCTCCCGTAGGAGTCTCTACCCGTAAGGATCGAGCCAACGGCTCCGTCAGAATCTCTGAGCTCCGAACATGGGCAGCGGAAATAAAATAATGAATCGCTCATGTGTCTATAAGAACTGCAGTAAGGGTGGATTAGACATAGATAGTACCTCAAATCATCTCTGGCGTGCTGTGGTCGTAGGCCTCCGCTTCCTGATTCTGAGCCTATCTCTGCCCACCAGATCCCTGTGGTCGGGGTGGACCTCTTGGTGGTGGTGATGGTAAAGCCTCAAAGCATCGCCCACCACCTGCTGCTCGGCCATCTCCCCAGCCTCGTTTGCCTGCTCTCGGCGGACTGCCACGGTCGACCCTCTGCCTCTGTATGGGTGGCTTCTCAGCCATATTCTGCTCCTCTGCACGGTGGGTCGGGCAGTCACGAGCCATGTGGCCCTACCTGCTGCATGCGTAGCACTTCCTGCTCCTCGGAAGGCTGGCTCTGCGCCGTGTGCCCCGCACCTATGAGCCTATGTCCTGAGGTCGTCTGCCTGATGCTCCGTCTCCCCGTGGAACCTGGGCGGTCTCTGACACTGAAACTCATGCATTGCACTAAGGAGACATGCACTATCAGCGGCTGGGGCTGGTAGCATCGGTGGATCGGCGAGTACAGGTACCGCCGGTGCCTCTACTTAAAAAGGTCCCTGCACTGAGGCCTTGTCGCTCGGTGGGATATCGTCTCTCACAAAGCTCAGAACCCTAGCTAGCTGCCGTCGTGGGGCCATACTGAAAAGAAACAGGTGTTCCACGGTCAAACAGTTTACCTTGTGAGCTGACACCAAGTAATCACAAAGAAATTTTTTGAAACACACATGCAATCAATGTTTTCGTGCATTGAGTCGGAAATCAGAAGTCAGGGTCCTGGTGTATGGATACATCGGCTACCGCACCATTATTTGACTCCCTAGACGGATAACCACACTCAATACCCTTAACACTATTTCTTCACATAGCAGAAAGATAAAAGTCCTGAGTTCTGCGGGAGAACTGAACTCCTTTGATACCAATTTGTCACGACCCGTCCTCGGGACCCATTCCGTGACTACCCCAAGCCCGCCTCCCATAGGCCAGGGGCTGGAGACTAGCATCAAGGCGTAAATCCCGACAAAAAGGGAAAGGCATTGCCTTTATAAAGTAAACAAACACCACATAATAAGAAAGAAGAAGTAATCACTAAGTAAAAAATGGGTACAATTGTAATTGCAGAAAGTAAATGGGGCAGAATACAAACCCAAACTCAATGTAAGGTAAAACTGGAAAGAAGTACAGAAACCGAAAGTAAAGCAGCAACGTTGAGCTATCCACTGGAAGTCCCACCTAAAGGGTGGGTACAGATAGCCTTCTCATCTCCTCGGGTCCTGCCGTCCACTCTGTGTACGTCCCGCCCAGTGGTCCACCTCCAGTTACCAGACATGCTCCACAAACCTCAACCACGATTAGCATTGTCCATCATCTCCAGCCAAAACAACGTAGTTCAGGCATAGTATGGGTGAGTATTCACTACTCAGTAGGGAACCATACACCCCCGATGGTCTCCTAGAATCCAAAAAGGATAATCCAAAAAGGAATGGTACTATCACGAAGTAAAAACCAACAATACTTAGGTATATGACCATACATATACCTAAGTCATCAATTCCAGTTTGGCTCCAACATCCGAGCCCAAGTTCAATCACGTCCACCAAGGATAGTACAACCCAATCCACACAGGATAACAAAACCCAATCCAGATAGGAAAGAATGTCAATCATATAGAAGATATTGATTGAAAGTCTAGACTCATCTCACACAGGTATACTTCTTCGTAAGGTGATAGAGATGATCAGATATAGCCACTGATTCATCTAAGCTAGGACCCACGTAGGATACTAAACAATTTATGCTGTCGGACCCACATAGGATACAGACCAGCTACTCTGCCAGACCCACGTAGGATACAAGAAAAATATTCATCACCGTCGAACCCACGGTGGATTTCTATATGGTATTCATCACTGCCGATCCCAAGGAGGATTTCAGTGCAGTCTTCATCGCCGTCGAACCCACGGAGGATTTCAGTACGGTCTTCATCGCTGCCGAACCCACGGAGGATTTCAGTGCAGTCTTCATCACCGTCGAACCCATGGAGTATTTTAGTACGGTCTTCATCACTGCCGAACCCACAGAGGCTTTAAGTGCAGTCTTTATCACTGCCAAACCCACAGAGGATTTCAGTGCAGTCATCATCACTATCGATCGCACAGATGATTTCAGTGCAGTCATCATTGTCATCGCAGTCGCAGCCAGCTCTAGGGTTCCAGCACACAGCATGCCCGATTTCGGGAGGGTCCACTACACAAACCAAGGGGGACGATACATCAATTGACATGTAGTCTGGAGTTGATGTATCCAAAGGTTCCGTCTCGTCAAGAGGAACTCAGTGTGACAGACGGCACATCAATCGGGCGCCCGGTATGAGAGTTATTGGCTTTTTCTTTCCAGGGACCCGGATGGTTTTTACGTCAAAACCCACCCGAACACACTCCAACTGCATCCAAAACTCAAGCGGGGTAAGCCAAAATGTACATCTCACTAAGAGGAATACAAAAAAGTCGACGACACGTCCATCGGACTTCCGGTGCTCATGTTATAAGTGTTTCCGCTCTGAGTGCCCGGTTGGTTTCATGTTCGAACCAACCTATCCATACCCATAGTTCTATGAAACATTGAGTGTAATATACCAAAATGACTGGCTCGATCCAAGGATCTCATCACAACTGACGTTGCATCGATCAGAGGTCCGTAGACCAAGATATGGACAAAAGAACGAACCTGTTCGGTTTTCGGGGGTTTTGGGCCTGGACCGACCCTGCCCGAGACCCCCTGGGTCAGCCCGAATCATGTCGACCTGAACCGGGTCTTGTTCCGGACTATTGGGGTGTGGCCCGGGCAGTCCGGCCCGGTGCGGCCGGTAGGCCTGGCGCTCGCGCGACCCGGTGTGCCCAGCTCGGCACTGGCCGGGCCGAGTAGAAAGGGGGAAGGGCGGCTACCCCCTTGATTAAAACTACAGCCCCATGTCGGGCCGCTCCTTTTCCAACCAGGGTTTACGACCACCAGTCTTCATTCCGAAATTTCTAGCCCGGTCCGGCTGGCCGGTGCCGTTGCCGCGGGACCCCGCGGTCCCTCCCCTCCGAGGTGCCAGTGGCCGGCGGTTCCGGCCGCCCCGCCTTGCACCGTCGCGGGCTTGTCCAACCGGCAGCACGTGACAGCGTCGCGCCCCCCGCCGCAACCCCGCTCTGGATGTGGCCTCTTCGTGCATCTCTGGCATGTCACGACGGCATCGTGGCTTTGTTCGGACTCAATGGCGCGTCGCGACGACGCTGTGCTTCTTCTTTGTTTTCACGCGGTGTCGTTGCACCGCGCTGCCTTTAATCGTGTCGTGACAAACACAACATCAAAAGGGGGAGGATGGTCAGTCGTGTTAGTGTGGTCCGACCTCCTCCCATTAATCCGATATCAAGCGGCTAAAGAAAAAAATAGACATTGGACAACAAGGAATATTTGTGAACAAAATCAAACCCCCTACCTCAATGAAGTCGTCGAACGAGGTTTGTCGCGGGAAAGGGACGTCGTGGAAAATGGTGTCGCGGAAGGAGGATCGTCAGCGTCGTGGTACACGGCATCGCGGTACACGGCGTCGCAGTACACGGTGTCACAGAGAAGAGGACCGTGGGCGTTGTGGTACATGGAGTCACGTCGTCGATCTCCGAGGAATCAGTGTTATTCGTCGTCCTTCGTTGGAGGTTGATGACGGTGTGTTCTTCGCGTTCTTCAAGGAGGAAGATGAAGATTCCTAGGATTGAGGAATTCCTCTCCAACCTTCTCGCACATCGAAATAACCCTTAAAGAAATAAGACTTTGTCTTATATAAATAACACACACAAGCCAACATTCAATTCTAAATTCAAAATGAATTCTAGAATTTATTACATTGAATAACTTAATTCAATTCATTAATTAAGAGAGTTGACTTGGTATTTAATAAGGGGGGTGCAGGAGTATTACAAAAATAAATGGGTTTTGAGGAAGTTGAAAAGGTGGGGCTCGTGTGGGGACCACCTAACTAATATCCTATCAAGAGGGGTTAGGATATAGTGGGTCCCACCTCAACTTCCATAAGTAGGTTTAAACTACTTAGAACATAAAATAAAAATTGTTTCACAACTTTTATTTTATTCATTAGTTAACCCTTTTTTTAAATAACCACACCCGAGCAAAAGAAAATCCAGAAAAGGTGTTCCTAAGAAATTATCGGCACTAAGGTTTCATTGGTGCCCTCATATTTCGATTCCGAGCACCGGTTCAAAAGTTAGGAAAACCCACTCGTTTGTTCACTGAACGTACCCGAGCTGAACTTTGGAACATGATTCCGGGCACACCGGGCCTTGGAATTAGGTGCCGTCAGAAACTGCATTCTTGTAAAATCTCAATGAAAATTAAGAAAAAAATTCCCTTGAAGTTTACAGGTCTTTAAAAAGCGTATCGTGGAAGCTTGGGGTGTTACATTGACCCATGAAATGTAATTTTTATTAAAAACGCATAATCATATCATTTACAATGGAAAATAGACAGGATTAGTAATCATTTAGTCATATAATAATCTATTAAAGCTAGTGAGATTCATATGTTTTTTATCATGGTATAAACAATGGAAGAGGAATGGGGTACATAAGAAACTGGTCATAAAAACATTAACTATTCATAAAAATAGTAATAATTGTGTCCCTAGATCATATTTCCAAAAATTAATAGAAAATATCAAAGGATATCATCTTATGTAGAGGTTGATTATGAAATATCACATGGGTTATTTATTAAGAGAAATAACATTTCTTTTAAAATCATTTTTTAATGAATGAAATATTTTCAAAATCAATTCCATTGAAAAATTAATTTTAAAACTCATAAAATAATATTTAAAATCCATTTAAATTATTTGATGAATAAATTATCATCTATTAATTGAAAGAATCTTTTTAAAACATAAATAATTTTGAAAACCACATTCTAGGAGAAATAAATTGAATACTTATAAAATAGGCTTTGTAATCATTGAAATTATTTTCCTGGAAAATAAACATTTAAAAAAAATTTAGGGGAGGTTCGAAAATAATTTAAAATAATTCCGAATTTTTTTAAAACACATGTCATATAAATTAACCTTGAAATCATATAAAATAAACTTTAATTATATGATGTTCATGACAGAGGATAAATCCTGACATCCAGAACATTCCTTCAACACCAAAGAAATATTTATTAATGTTCCTTGATCAGAAAATTTAATGAATTTCCCATATAATACTATTAAAAATGTAAAAAATGGGAAATCAAAATTTAGAACATAAAAGAAGAATATTTGAACATTTCTGAAGACAATATTTTTTATAAATTGTTTTTTAATAAAGATAGATTTTTTATTGAATGGAGAGTTAATGTAGAATTTTTAAAAAAATATTAGTTATTATCTAAAACTCAAAAGGGTGGAAAAATAGTCCCATTGCATTAATATATCATGAATAAAGATTTTATATTAAAAATTATCATATTTATTGAGATATTGACCATAATATTTCTTCAATTGTAGTATAATAAAAAATAATAAACATAAATGATGTGATTATAGAAATAAAATGAAACCACTTTGGCAACAATAATTCATAATCTACATGAAATAATTACATTAAGTGTACATTAAAATATCATTAAAAAAATTATTTGCATGATATAACATGTCAGAGGGTGGTATATTCATGCCATAGAAAATATAGGGGCATAACATGACATGTATCTCAAAAAATGAAAATTGAGACAAAATTACTTTACTTTTATGGAAACACATGAACCATAAACCCTGTGGAAGTAAGATCGTAGAATGGGTATGTAAATACCCATAAATTTAATTATAATAATCACAAAATATGTTCATTTGTATCATATACACCACACAAAATAAATTATTGGTGAATAAGGCATAAGTCCCACAGAAATCATTATGAGATGACAAAACCCTTACTACTTGACATACAATTAAATCATGATATACATGATAGAATAAAATAAATTAAAACTCTTAATATAATTAAATAAATTAATTTCAAAAAATAACATTTCATATGGAATTATATACACCACACAACATGAATATGTGGTTAATGTTCAATACATCTCAGAGAAATGAATGTGAGATGTGAAAAACCTTACAACTTGATTAACATTTAAATCATGAGATACATGAATGAATAAGATAAATTGAGAATTTTAGTAAAATTTAATAAATTATATTTTTGATATAACCTTTCATGGGGTAGTATATATTCCACACAACATGAATATGTGATGAATATAACAAGTATCTCACAAGAATAAATGTGAGACGAGAAAACCATTGCCTTAAGCGTTGAATTTGGTCATACAAGTTCAAACCAACTATATAATATATATATATATTATAATAATAAATATAAAAAAGAAAAATATTTTTTATATAATACTATATATAATTTAGTTATTTCATTATTTTAACACTTTATTAACAATTCCATATTAATGTTACGTTTAAGGTGATATTTGCTTTGTTTTTCATATATGATTTGACTTTTAGTTCATGATCCTATTACATAGATCATGATTTACTTATTTATATATTATATTACTAGATATAAATATAATCAATATTAAATATATAATAATCTATAACATTTAATAAAATATATAAATATGAAATGGAATAAAGCGTTTATGGAGATGGTAGGTCGTATGTTTGATGAATGTTGTTTCCATGTTATTGTTATATTTAAAAAAATAATGTAATGTATATATATTTATATATATTATCATTTTGTAGAATTATAATTTCATACATATCATATAAATTAAATAAACACATCCTTAATAAATTCCATGCAATGTGTGATCAAATCACAATTCGTTTGGGAGGTGGTAGTCCACACATCCACAAACGAAGTGAACATATTTTCCCAAACTGGAAATCGAGAAGATATTGTTTTTCAAATAATTAATGTAGATTATATAAATAATAAATACCATATATATCTAAAAATAATAATATTTCTATAATAACTACACACTATGAGAGGTCGTAAAGTAGAAAATGAATGACAACATCTAGCACGGAAGTATCCCACCATACACCAAAATAATAATTTCATTAACCATTTGGTGGAAGTGTTTTCAATAATAGATAAAAAAACTAGAGTAAAATAATATCATTATAATGAGAATAATTATATTAATATATAATCATGTAATAATAAAAACGAAATGGGTGGAAAGAGAAATAAAATATAAATACTCATTGAAGAACAATGCCTCTTTTTCAGGTAACTATTTTGGTTTTCACCAAAGAGTATTCTTGGATTGATTTAGTACCTAATTAGTATCAAAGGTTGAATGGGAGGGATTTTAGGAGACTATTTGGGAATTACTTATCTAATCCAATAGGGCTTGCGAGGTGTGATTAGATTAAGAGGATTGGAGGCCTTTTAAAAGTGGGGAGTTAGTGGTTTAATGGTATAAATATGTTCAGAGAATAATATTTACACAAGTTTATGGTCATCAGTAGACCTCATATACTATGTTTAATCATTAAGTAAGCATGTTTTTACATTATTCATTAGAATTAATTTTAATTGCATTAAATTTTTTATTTTCTAATAGTCTATTTCAACAATTAAATAAATTTTAAATTATGTGTATTACATATATGGAATAAAATTATCAAAAAAATTTTCCCATAAGTGGAAGAAATTAATTTTAAACCAATCTTATGGATGAGATTTGACATTGGGTTTTACATGTGAAACCAATTTTCAAAATATTACAGTGTTTTTATATCTAAATTAAATATAAAAAAGATAAAAATGACCAAAACTAGAGAAATAGATATAATATTTAACAAATTATAATATAAAAATATTTAGAAATATTATTTAAATTGATTTATAAATTACATGAAAAATAATTTTTCAATTGAATTTTATATTTTTCCATATTCATCAAAACATAAAACTTCATAGAAAAATATCATGAAATTAGTAAATGAAAATTTTAGTACTATGATTTCAAAAATAAAGACCATTTTTTCATATAAAAATATAATTGTCAAATATATTATTAGAAATATGTTGTTCATTAAAATGAGGTATTACTAGTACCCCGCCCGTGCATTCGCACGGTGCTATAAAACAATCATTATTTTCATTAATATAATACTATTTTTCAAACATAATAATTCATATTAATATATAATATATTTAAAACACAAATGAGTGGTACATAATTTTTGAATAAAAGGTAGAGAAATTGTTGAGAAATCGAAGACAAGTAAATATTTAATTGAGGTAATAAGGAAGAGAATTTTATATTAGATATTCATGTTTGTGAAGTCAATTACATAACAAAAAATCTGACTCAGATCGAGTAACTAAATTATGATCATTATAATAATTAATTAAGGAATGATTTTCATGTAACTAAAAATAAGGAAATCAAATGGTTGTATAAGTAGGAAGGGTGATGTCATAGTAAATGGAGGTGAAGGGCCTAACATCACATTGACCATCACACTGTGACTTCACACATCTTTTCCTTGAATAAAAATACATGGATGGAGTGGATTAGTATTCTACATGAATTTGTAGAAAGATCCATTGAACATGTCACATTGTACTAAATCTTCAACTTCAAAACCTTCCATGTTTTCCTGTATACAAAATAATGTTTAAAAATAATAAAAAATAAATGAATATTTAAATATGTTCAAAATTCTGAATGTTAACGTAAAAGAGTGTTCAATATTCTGAATTTGTAGTATGCAATATGCATATAATGAATATGCAATCTGCATATAGTAAGTATGTAAAATTCATTAAATATACTACTAAAATGTAGTTTAACTGTGTTTTATTTTTTATTCTCATTTCCATAATATGTGAAATACATTTTTCTCATAGTAAAATTTTAATATTACAATATTAATACTTTGTATACGGTCTTTCAAGTTGAAAATACTATATTGACACCACCTTAACATATAGGAAGTACGTGAAAACCCAATTGCAGTTAGATGAAAAATAATATACCTTATTTTCAATTTGATAATAGTATGCATATAGGTTAAGGTGGATTTCATATTCAGCATATGAAACACCTCATGTAGATTTCTAAAAACAGCATCTAAAATCATCATTGGACATATAAAGCATTGGATCAGGAAACATTTATATAGAAACACTTATATGTTATCATAAGATGCTTCCAAAAAATATTAGTACTTTTGTTTACATATATTGATTCTAAGGGAGCGTAACATAGGTATAGAAGCTGCATGGATGATATCATATTTATGAAAATACATTATTTGTGAGGCATTTTCAAAAATTTCTAGAACTTTAATACCATTTTCAAATAGATGGTGATGATTCTGGGTGTTCAAGTCAAGTCTAATTTTAGATGGAACAATGGCCCAACATAACCAGAAGGTCGCTTTAGAGTGATCAAAATACCAACATAAGGTCCTACTTGAGAGTTTCGGATAGGAAGCTTTGTTGTTTTTAGATCCAAGATAACACTGCAACCGTTTCACAATAGACCCATAAACAATACATGTGAGGCATCGAGTACTAAATCGCCTTGCACATCCACTGGTCGGTGCCCTGGAAGCTTCTTTATCAGGTGATGTGTCATCTAGCTTGTGGCTTGGCAACTTCTTGATCATGTGGTTTGACCGGATCTAGTGGGATAGAAACCATAATAGTTGTGGGACATCAAACCGAAAGAACAAAGGTTCTTTCACTGAATCTAGGTACGGGCTATGCTAACGCATGCCCCCACTTCAACAAATTATGACGTAAACTCTCCCTATTGGGGATATGTTAGGCATGTGCCCCTCCAGCATACAATGGAGGTCACGATCCTAGGCCATGAGCCTTAATGATCACCAATCGACCCCATCCAATTATGTATCTTGGTTGTAGTTTTCATAAATCTACAAGGAAAATAATAGTGTTAATGGTTTAAACAGATGAAGATTTTACCATATGCCCAAACACATCATTTTTCCAAAATATACACCTATGTAGCCATTTTTTATGTTTTCAGTATGCATATACTGAATATGTAATCTTCATATAGTAAATATGTAAAATTAATTAAATATACTACTAAATTTAGAATAACCATGTTCTCTTTTCAGTTCTCTTTTCCATAATATGTAATATACAAATTTCTCATATTACAAATTCTATATTCTAATATAAATATGGTCTTTCTAGTTGCAAATACAATATTGACACCACATTAACTTATAGGTACTACATGAAAAGCCACTTTCACTGAAATGCAGAATAACATACCATGTTTTCAATTTGATATTTTTATGCATATTATGAATATTAGATATTCAATAATAGAAATACAATATTATTAGGAATGTGTTGAATATCCATTTTTCGCATACTGAATAAGTAAAATGCATTCAATATACAGTTTCCAAATCTAATATGATAAATATCTATATTATATATTATGAAAAAAATTGGGATCACAGTATATGATTTAAATCAAGAATGCATACCATAGGTCTGAAATCAGAGGGTGACTGAGGCGGACCAGGCGGACCAGGTGGACCAGGTGGAGCAGACAGAGGTAGAGGCGCTGGAGGAGGAGCAGGCTAAGGGAGACTAAGGTGGAGAAATCAGAGGTGGAGAAATATGAATGATCAAACATGTGAAGGGAACACTGAACCTGTGAATTAAAAATGAAAAGAGGGCAAAAGGAATCTATGAAGGAAATATGAACATGAAGTACAAAAGGATAAAGTTGCAATAGGGAAATCAAACCTAAAATCTCGAGATACAGAGACGTAAAACTTGTGATCTTGTGGGAGACCTACAGTGTAGATAATGGAAAAAATATATTATCATAAAAGATGATAACATAAAAGTATCATGAGTCTTCAACATTCAAATCCAGTGGGGTATGTAGCTGCCCACAAATTTTCTTCCAGTGATAAACATGCAGAATACCCATTAAACATTTCATCTGTATCAAAAAAAATCAGACCATATTTC
Organism: Viscum album; assembly: GCA_963277665.1. NCBI lineage: Eukaryota > Viridiplantae > Streptophyta > Magnoliopsida > Santalales > Viscaceae > Viscum > Viscum album. The sequence continues at coordinate 500,942,161 of OY728132.1, forward strand.
CTAAATTCATGTGAGTACAAGTATCTACATATAAACATATAACAGGAAGTTACCAGGTTGCTGGTGTAGAGAACAAAAGTACCTTCTTCCTAGCACGTCCCAGCGGGGCCCTGGTAGGATCCTAAGGGGAACATGGTGGTTTAGTCTCCAAGACCCTCCAGATATTAGGGTTGTAACCATTTTTTTTGTAAAATTAATCATAGTAGAAACCATTACAGTTGTTAATCTACAGACAAACTACAGTTATTCGATTGAATCAGTTTATACATTGTTAGGCACTGAGCGCTAAACTATGATGTAGAATACATAAATATGATTCTATTTTCATCAATATGTAAAACTAATGCATATAGGTTGATGGTTTTAAAGGATTGAAATTTTTAAAACATGATCTAAAAATAAATTCATGCATCAGAACTTATACACTGCAGAATATTTGAATTTTACATGTACATAACAACTATTGAACTTATACACTGCAAAAAACAAATTTAATAGTTCAAAATAATTAATTCTATTTGTTGAAAAATAGTTTAAAACATGTAAAACACGTAAATTGATGTTTTTTCAGAGAAATTAAGCATTCATCGAAAGGCTCACCTTATCAGTTCCCCTGCACAGTACATCAGTCTCTGGTTGAGCTCTATTCATATTATTTATCATCTCTATCATATGTTTATTTGATCCATTTTAGACTGAAAAGTCTTTATCAGGCCATAATGTCATACCCCCACCTCATTCATTGTACCTTTCTTCAAAATGAAAAGGCAAGATAGGATCATGGGATGATAAATGAAGGAAAAAACTAGAGAAATCAATTTATATTAATATTTCCTATACCCAATAACTTGAATGATTATTAACGTACCTGCAACTGAAGCCTTAAATCTAGAAAATAGGGTTATAACCACTACTTTTGGAAAGGTTATCATAGGAGAAACCATTACATTAGTTAATCTACAGTCACATAAATGAATATTCATACAGAAATAGGATAATAGGAATCACATTGTTCATCAAAAAGAAAATAATGAGCACAATCAATGTTATGTAACTGCATGTATATTCACAAGATGTAAATGAATAGATATTGAATATAAATTTCTTTTATCATTCATGATAAATAATTAAAAGTGAGAAGAAATAATTTATTTTGGATGTATAATCACTCTTGTAATTAACTATCATATTAATTGTTTTCAATTCAACTTCAATACTATTATCAAATTATATTTTCCTATGCAATTTTCATATAAACTGTTGAGGAAATATCATTATCATGTATTAACTATCAATATGAATATCAAGACATCTAGAGTTGCATGCATAACCAATCCCGTTTTTTATATTCAATACACAGTTATATAGGTTGTTAAGGCATTAAAAATATTTTTCATATTCAACATTACTTATGTAACTATATATTACATTTTTGGGACATGTTAGTTCTACTTATTATATGTTAATTTAGCATATCACAGTTATTTATTTATTGAATGTTATTTAGTTGTTTTGATAAAATCTAATAAAAAATGACAAATCATTCGAAAGACATCCCTGAAAAAAGTTAAACGCAAATAAAAATTAGAAATGAAGCACCTTTACAAGACCTTCCTTACCCTCAGATCCACTTCTTGCCCTCCTCATATTCACCTATCATTTCTGCTGAGAAAACCTATCATGACCAACCTACAGTGTTTTGGAAGGTTCCATGACCTTCCAATAAACTGCATTCAACACAACTTCCAAAGAGGGCCTATGATTCTCAAAGGTATGAAATTTTTTACCTTGCAGATATAAGCAATGAAATTAGCCACTAGTGTGAACAGTAATTCATGGATTTGATAGATCTAGAAAAAATTGATAATGGGTGTCATGAATCAATCAAAATTGTCCATGTTCACATTAACTCCATATTTAACCTGAATATGTTTCCAAAACCTTCATTAGAATCTACATGAGATGTATATGTTTAAAATTGATTCATCATCTTGCAGACATAGGCAGAAAGCAGGAGCAAGATGGAATCCAGTTTTCTATAGTAGGCTATATACAGGTAGCCTGCACTTCTTGGTTCTCCAGAGCAGCAGAAAATGTTAGGGAGAGATAAAAGGAATTTTGAACATCTGCAACCATAAGTGAATTGTAGTGTTTATATCACATGGATATCTATAATAATCTATATAATTGAACATAACAATGGATATGGGAGTCCATATTAGAGTATCAATATCATCATAGAGGTATCTCTAAAATTCTAGCCTAGTTTGAGTGGAAAGAAAACCCTACAGATCAGTATTCTGTTGAGCATCAACAATGGAGAGATGTTTCATTAGAAGAGTCACATCTATTGTTTATGGGAATTAAATTAGATGATTAGGTATATATACTGGTTTTTTTATCTTCATCACTTGAAAATGGGTAAGATACTAATACAACAGCAGGTTATTCACCAGTGAATAAAAAATTGAAGTTGAAAGATGCAGATGATTTAATCCATAGCGAAAACATTTAGAAAAGGGAATTGGGTAGATTTTTTGATTCAAATCTACACACTAAATGAATATCAGGATTTATATAGTAGGATAATCATAAAGGATAATATAAATCAATAATAAAGGGTTGAAACATGGAAAACAGCCTAATCTAACACGATAAAATAAAAACCTATTATCGAAACCGTTCATAAAAAACTATTTGAATGCTTAATTCTTGATGAAAGTCGAAGAGAAGAAAAATTCATCAAATTATAGTTTCAGAGCTTTTAGTAATTGGGAATTAGGTATAGTAAATGAAATACAAATAAAAACAATATAATAAAATATGACTATATGAATACATATAGAAAATTAACCTACAAGGAACACATCATGAGGATGTATTGATAATTAGATGTATAAAACTCATAGACATCAATAAATAGAATAACTTTTTTTGGGATGCAATAACCAGTTTTGTTAACTTGAATCCCCCCTAAATAAAATATTCATTCAATTCATGATGACTATAGAAGAAGATCTCAAACATACCAGTTATGAGGCATGCACCAATGGTCCAAAAATACCTGAAAATATAGTAGACTATATATTATAAAAGAAAAATGCTAAAATTGTGGCAGGAATAAAGAAATTGACTGTAAGTATTAAAAATTTAGTGATATTAACTCCAAAAAATTAAAGCTTTACATGTCTTTGTGACAAAGTAGGATCTCCTAATCCATTAATGAAAAATTGAGAATACAATGATTCAGTTACTATATTAGTATACAGTTAATGCCTTAAAATACAGTAAATTATATGTTATAAAATGAAAATGGTAAAATAATGGAAGGAATAAAAAAATTGACTATTAGTATTATAAATTTAGTGATATTACCTTCAAAAACATAATGCTTTACATTTATTTGTGACATTAAAGTAGGATAACCTGAACTATTACTGAAAAGTTGAGAATACAACGATTCATTCACTATAGTAGTATAAAATAAAGGCCATAAAAATTCAGAAAAGGATTACCCCATAATTCTTATATAGTAATGATATCAATAAAAAATTGAATGATATCAATTTCAATAGTTGAATATATAGTAATGATATCAATTAAAAAGTTGAACATGTAGTTACAGAAAATCATAACGTGTTATTGCAATAAATCGTGAGGTTGAATGATATCAATTTCAAATAGTGTTCCATGATAAGGATAATTAATCAATTTTATTTAACTCTATTTCAATCATTCCAAACTGAACCGAAAAAATAAATTAATAACTATCTGAAAACCAGAGTTAAAACATTCATAAAATTTAACATAACTTAACTAAACGACCCATCACAGAGGATCCTTGTACATATAAAAGGTCCATTTTATGGTCACCAAACTGGAACAACCATCATTGGCACGATCACTATGATAAAAAAATGTTTTTTTTTCACCACTTGTTAGTACTATCAAATTGAGCATAAATATAGAATAAAGGTTTCTTCAATGCTTAAAAATTTTGCATTGGCATACCAGATGGTAGGATGCGACCAGCTCTGTTGACCTCCAGCTATCTTCTTAGATAATATTTCAAGATGAATGAGTAGAGGAGAATCTTTAAAATTACAATAGAAATTGAGAATCTTGTAATTGTATTGCATGAATTGAGGTAAATAATGAAAGGTTTACATATAGATGAAACATGATTTCATGTGTATATTCCAGTTTTCATATTTAGATCAATGATGGCTGCACTATACAAACAACCCAGAAAAATAATAGAGAATGATGAAATTGAAGGGCATTTATCCACAAAGGTGAATTCTTCAATCTTCAAGGCGGGACATGTATTCTTTCTTGGTATTTTTCTAAATCTTTAGTTTGCAGCCATCAAATGAAAACTTCATGGATCAATCAAACGGGTATCACCTCCTAAAGTAAAATTGTAAAACACATGAAATTTCATGGTTATGATTACTAGGTACATGTACATGTATTTAAATGTTACCTAAAAAAGGCTACTTATTGCATACTATAACAAAGACATATTGAAACAAAATGTTATACTTTTGGAAGAAGAACATAATAATATGTAATACATTTAAATTTGTACATTAATTTATAGTAAATAATACTATTCTAGAGCTGGTAAATAATACATGAAAATGTGCACTACATACTAACAGTGAACCAAACATTCCAACCATGAACAAATAGTGAACATAAAATACTAACTGGAAACAAGTATATAGTGTATTGTAAATATTAAAAGTGAACAACATAAAAATAGTGAATGGAAACATATATACAATTACAAAAACTGGTTCACAACCTGAGTTCACTGAGGCATTTTATAAAGCATGTCCAATGCAATCTACACCAAGCCTATCCTAAAGAATTGAAGAACCATGAGGCCTTACCATCATATTAAATCTATGTATCACACAACATGTAGTCAGAAATAACAAATTTATCTTGAACAACATTACATAACTCGACATATGTTCAACAGTCAGCAACATCCTGGTTACTACAACTTGGAAGGAAAGCGTACTATGTCCTCCCTAATAATGGAGACACCTATGACCAGAAGTGGCATATAGAACATCATAATTACAGTATGGATAAATATTCACGGCTCTGACTAGTGTAGGGTTTACCTAATCATTTTGGGATCTGATTGCTATAGGATTTACCTCAATCATAGCTCTTATCAGTGCAGTTTGATGGAAATCATTCAGTACTTCCATCATTCTCCATTAACCGCACAAAATATTTGAGATCGATAACAGTGAATCTCAATAGCCATATAGCATTATATATTTTTAATCAAACCTTAAAGGCTTGTTATTCTAAAAAAAATACCAAACCATGAACAAACATAGAGTGAATACAATGAAAAAACTAATAGTGAATACAAAATAACAGGGAATAGAACATATCAATGATGAACTAACTAACAGTGAATAAAACATTTTTTTATTTGTTTTTTTCCTTCTGGCCTCGAAACGCCCAATGACTCTGTATCCAATAATTGATGGACCTAATTTTAAAGGCAGGTGTTCGCCAGATGGTCTGTCTAGAGACACTTAAGAACTCACATTGGTCGAGAGGATGGGAAGTTGGCCTCATCGCACCCTTTTTTGGGGGGGAATTATTGTCTGTTCCGGGACTCTCTTATAGATTTAACACGTATTCATATGTTCGCGAATATTTGGTTTATACCCAAACATATTATCCACAGATTTAACCTTTGTGGGACATGGTAAATGGGACATAGGGGTTCTGAATCATTTATGCCTGAGGTTTACCATCCCTCGTTGGATTAATGACCCTGAAGAGTTGGAACTCGCATGAGGTGGAACTAGGAGTGGCGTGGTGAACCGATGTGAAGATAATCAGATCGACCGTTTGTTGGGATTGAACCTCAGGGAGGCTTCCTATGTACCCTGCTTAGGAGCGGGGATCAAATTCCATGTAGTTTGGATAGATGTCGGGGAACTGACGTGAAGATGGATCCGGTGGTTCGATGGGTGGTGGGCTTAAACCTCTTGGAGGCTTCCTACGTACCCTGCCTAGGAGGTAAGGATCAAAGTCCACGTAGTTCGCATTGGCTTGGTAATTACGCTATGGGGCAGCCCGAAATGATGGATTGGGGCTTACACTCTGAGGAGGCCCATGGTGTGGATTGGGGCTTATAATATAAGGAGGCCCAGAATGATGGATTGGGGCTTACACTCTAAGGAGGCCCACAAGAGTATGTCATGGTCGATGCTTACTCTATGCTCACATATGTCATGCTCGGTGTGAGAAACAAGAGGCAGAAAGGACCAGACGATCATGTCATGAAAGGTACGCTCGTGAGAAGTGGAGTGGGTCTTACGCATGAGGCAACCCATGAGGTCGGGGCTTACTCATAGATGGATTCCCATGGCGATGGATTGGTGCATACACTTTGAGGAGGTCCATAATGTCGGGGATTACTCCGAGATAGACTCCCGGGGTGCTTTCCTCACATCTGACCATGAGGGCATCCCAACCCATTGGTGGGTTGAGGAATATAATGGGGGTTAACGCCTATGCGCAAGTGCACAAGCGGGATAATTCCAAGGGCGTTGAAATCAGTTTGAAAAATTGGTGATGAAAAGTGTGAATTACATGCCCGACATTTGGAACACAATGAGGGTGGCATGGTGATGGAGGATAACTATTGACCATTTTCGAAACACAACATTCATATCACGTTATCCTGAAATGAGGACGAACAAATGAGGGCCGACTTCTAACCATATTCGAAACACAGGACCTATCTCGAAGTGTTGTCCAAAGTATTCCGGGGCGTTGGCCCAAGACGGTAGGTGAGCCGAGAAGGCATGGGACCAGGCCGTTAGCGGGTCCCTTCAGACATTCAAGGTAATGATGAAGATCCGAATGGAGGACATGAAAAGCATGAGGTAGAGTGATGGAATGTTCGAATGGATTCCAGCGCTTTTGATGGTATTCCACTGTGATCATGGCATTAGAAATCTCATACCTGATGCATAAGGCATCTTTTTTCTGGAGAAAGAGGCATCCAATTATTGAATGATAGAGAATTCTACAGTTTATAGTCATGTATAGGGGATTGTTTCCATATAGTTTAACGTCATATAGTCAAAACGAGGGCCATACATTTTAACGTCATGTGGTCAGGACGATGACCATACAGTTTAACGTCATGTGGTCAGGACGACTAGGTAGAAGAGACCTAGCAATGGTTGGTGTGGGACTTACGCAAGGTCAGCCTTTCTGGATGAGCCTAGCAAAAGGAGCTAGGAAATGGGGTTATAGGAGAGTCATGAAGCGTAGCTCGACTCATGGAATATATAGGATGGATTTTGGGGCGGTGCAAGGGTGAAATGTAAAATACTGTTGACCCGGCCTGAAAATTTCATGATGCGACTCCATTTATGATGGGGGTTAGTGTTGGGCTATGGTCCCGGCCTTGAGTGGGGCTGTGGGGGTGCAGCCCCCTCGGTGTAGACCAGAAAGGGCATGGGTTTTTTTTCATGGGGTTGGCCGCGATGGAGCTGGCCGCGAAGGAGCTGTCCACGAGGTGCCGGCCGCGAGGTGCCGGCCACGAGGTACCTGCCGCGAGGTGCCGGCTGCGAGGGGCTGGCCGCGAGGTGCCGGCCGCGAGGGACTGGCCGCAGAGGAGCTGTCCATGATGGACTGGCCCTGAAGTACTGGCCGCGAGGGAACCGCATGTGGTTCACAGTTTATTTGTCCGCGAAGGGTGCTTTTGGAGGAGTTGGCAGCGAGGGAAGCTGGCCGCGAAGGACTAGGCCGCGATGGAAGCTGTCCGCGAAGAAGGCTCTCTGTGAAGGATGATTTTCATGGAATAGGTTTTCTGAGAAGGAGGTTGTCCATGGATGAGATGGTTGTCCACGAAGGGTGTCTGCAAAGGGTTATGGTGCCCATCCTACTTCTCGCCCGTGGAGGGGTTCCACATCCATTTTGCGAACGACACTGGTCCGCGGAAGGGGTGGCCGCGGAGGGACTATCCACGAAAGAAATTGCCGCTATGGGCTAGCCATTGAGGAGTTGGTTTTATGTGGTTTGCGGACTGGTTTCTCCTCTCCGCGGAAGAGCGCATCTGCAGACGATATGGGCTCCGTGGATGGTCGCGGATCACTGGGAGAGATTTCTCCAATGTCTCCCCATAGGTTTTTACCCGTCCTTCTTCCTCTCTTTTTGGTGCCCCTCTGTGAATATTTATAGAGTCGTGGAGAGGCTGTATTGATGGGAACACGACACTTTCTACGAAATCCCATGAAGGAATACCCACCCGCGAAGGATCCGGTCAACCAAGGATCTTTTGAACCATGATTCGCGGAATTGCTCCGCGGCCATGCACCTCTCCGCTTCTGCTCCGCGAACGATGGGGTTCGCGACGGTGGAACGACCTGGTGCTCGTCCTGCTTCGCACCCGCGGAGGGTCCCCGCCTCTATTTCATGGACGATGCTGGTCCGAGAAATTGCGGGAGGGTGGTATGCCGAACCGGCCACGTGCTGTTGCTGGGAGCCGGAGCGCAGACCGGTTCGGTCCTTTTCCAAGTCTTGGGGTAATTGGATTTCCCCCTTGCAGAATTTTCAGGACCCTACAAACATAAACATTGAACAACATAACAATGAATAAAATATTTTAAAGGGGTATAAAAACACATATATAGTGGAATCATTTTGCAGTGAATGTAACATATTAATAGTGAACACAATATACTAATAATGGGCACAAAATTCCAACTATGCTCAAATAGTGATCATAACCTAGTAACCGGAAACAGTTATATAGTGTATTGGAAATATTGAAAGTGAACAACATGAAAATAGTGACTGGAAACATATATACCATGAACTATTGAGAAATCATAATCATGGAAAGTTGAATAACATAAATGATTTCAGTTTCATTCCAGAAGTTCAATTTGACTAAACATGAGTAAGAAATTCCCCCATCATTCCCATACCTGTGATTTTTAATTCTATACCTTCCATTACATCCATTCACATTAAAGAATGGAAATAATTTAAAACATCCACAGTTGTGCAACTTAAAAATGATTATAAGTAGAAACTTATTAATTTTAAATGAATCTATGATAATAATTTTATCAATCTCTAAAACCTACAGATGAACTAAGACTTACATAACAATTAAATTAAATCAATTTAAGATCTTATGGGTGAAAACCCAAAATCAAAACAAAATTCAATTTGAATAGGTAATTAATCTCATACCTATAAAATCAAACAACAAAATTTGTTAATATTTTAAAATATAACACGCAAAAGAAAACAACAGAATTTGAACCCTAAGTATTACAGAAGAAAAATGAAATCAGTAATGCAGAAGCAAGAATCTTTAATTGTGATGATTGTGCGGGAGGTAATAACCTACTGTAAAATGAAATTTCAAACCCAATAATCCTTGGAATAGCCGACTGAAATCCCAATCCGGAGGTGGTTCGAAGGGATGGAATGCTAGTTGACAGAAGAGGATCTGAAGGGATTGAAGGAAATAGGAATGATGCATAGGAGGCATGTAGTAGGAAAGCGCGAATGGTTGTTCAGGGGATCTGAATGAACTCGTGAGCCGAAGCTAATTGGAAGGAGATGATGACTGGGTATAGGCACACGATGATGAGGTGAGGTTAAATCAAGAGAAGGAGCAAGACTGAGTAGGAGCACATCGGAGGTTGCGAAGCCAAAGTAGGCGGATGCGGAGTACTGGGAGTTGTAGTCGTGGCAGATGGATGCATAGGATTCATAGTTATCGGAGCCGGATGTGTAGGATTTGGAGGCATAAGAGCTGGAGCTGTAGGAGGTGGTGTGGTCATTGGCGGAGCAGCGAGAGGGAGGATGGGTTTGGGAGCGGAGGTGGGGATCTAGAGAGCGAACGTACAAGAACCATAGGCTGTAGAGGAAGCAAGATCGACTTCCAGAAGCAGGGGCGAAGGTAAGGTGAGTGTGGGGATGGAGGCGGAGGTGGTTTCGAAGATGCGAGTTTGAGGGAGATGGATACCCATGGAAACCCTAGGATAGATGGAATGAATTTGTGGGGTGAGGGAGGCTTGCTTGATGGAGGAAAAATTCGTGGAGGTGTATATTTTGGAGACGTGGAAACCTGTAGAAGTGACACATGGTAGAAAAAATCATGCTTTAGTATATATATAGATTACACATTCAAAAATAATTCAATTATTCCTAAAATTAGATTTACTATTATCTTTTTTATTAAAATCCATTGGTTGAGTTTAAATTTATTTATAAAAATAATAATAAATATGTTTTATTAAAAAGTCCATCCAAAGTGGTTTTTTAATTTATTGATAAAAAATGTTGTTTGTATGTATAAAAATAGTTTTCATAGAAAAATAATTTCATTATTCTAAAATAGTTCATAAAATAATTTTCAATAAATTGATATCTAAATAATTAATTTTATATATATACATAATTGATAGTTTCATAATTTATTCAATATCATTCATATCATCCATTTGAAAGGGTGGGTGGTAATTATAATAATATTTTAGAATTAATATTATTAGTATACTGTAGATCGATAAAACTCAGTATACCATAAAACATATATTTTTGAAGGGACTTGGTATTTTGTGTAACAAAAGAAAATCAAAGTCTTTTATTTACCTCAAGCTCATATATGTGTTTCTTGTGTAATAATATTAACTTCATTTTTCATATAACCCAATACAAACTTAGTTCTTTCATATAAAAAAATATTTAATAATTGTTGCATGAAATGATAAATATTGGAAACATTAAATTAATTTGTAAATAAGGTCACACAATCTCAAAGTGTTAAATTATAGCCCTACATAAAATGAGTTTATCCCTCGATGTTCATCTGGGTTATGATTGGTTTAATAATTTAATGTTCCATTCATCAATCCCCACATCATAAAAGTGAATACTATTAATTCCTTTTAAGAGGGAATTTTTTAAGAAAAAAAATATTACACAATGTAACTTATAACTAGGTTTCCAAATATGAGTACGTAGGTGGAATGTGAGAACATGGACATGGAATAAAATTCTAACAACAATTTTATGATGGAGAGAGATAGAGATCAGTTTTAGGAGAAAATAAATTATCACAAACCCATAACCCAAAGAATCTTGAAAAGGGTCATTGATATCATAAAAAATGATGATAATGGGATAACATTTTTTCAAGACCCTTTTTCTAATGTTGATTAATTTTCATAAGATTATGTACTTACATGATTTTAAGACCACATCACCCTTTTTTATTCCCTGATCAATTTACACTTCATCCCATATTCTATGAAATAATGGTGAATTTGGAATTTTAGAAGCATTAGCAGATTCTGACATCCATAAATAGAATGATTGGTCAATCTATCTATCATTATAAAAAAAATCAGCACAAGTTATCTAGTATTTATAAATACTTATACTCAGAGATAATAAATTAATCTCTAAAACCTAGGTTGATGTTAAATATCCATTATATAAAATGTTATCCTTATAACCTTTTCGAAATATGAAAGTACAAAAAGTTATAAATAAGGTCACTAAATATCTCAAAAATATATTATCATTGATCTGGTATATCTCATAAAGTTGATCTTGTGTATAACATAGAACAGATGTGAATACTTCCATTATGTTTTCTCTTGAAACACATTAATAACATGAATTACCATGAATCATTATTAAACATATGAATTCTTTATTATTACAGGGATCAATGGATATGTTTTTTAAATAAAAAATCCATTAATATCCATCCATGATAATCCAAACCACTTTATCCGCAAATACATTACCAGTTATGAGGTAATCAATACTTTCCAATTAACTATTTCTACATCAATCGTATTCATTATAATATAAATTTTCACAATATCATTAACACATTAATGGGTACCTTCCCTTAATCAAAATATCACCTTATCATTAAAAAACTTTTCTAGGTCATCTGCGGCATTGAATATATATTTGAAAATCCTTAATGGAAAAAATTTACTTTATGGTTCATAAAATGTAATTCATGAATTCCAATAAATATACACATTAAATGTATAACATTATTATTTAACCATTACTTAGGCTTCATCATCTTATTATATAATACACCATTCCTATAATTTTTAAATATGATTCATGTTTTATGGTTTCTCAATATCAATTAAACAAAATATTCCATTGTTTAATGTAGACATTATTTTTATAACATCCCATACCATTCACATGTAGTTTTTGGTCTCTTTATCATCTGGATTATTACCAATACTCATACCACCTTCTTGATTATCTTCATTGCATTCCTAGTTAAAACATCAATTATTATAATACCCATACATTACACATCTAAATCATTAAATATTAACACATTTAATTCATTTCCCTATATTGGAAATGACCATAAAGCATATTGTGAGAAATATATATTAATGAAAAAAATCATGATCATGAAAAATTAATTATAGGAATACTGATTAATGATAGTTAATTTTAAATTTATAACATCATAGGAATATCCTCAGTGACCTCACAAGATATATCATTAGAAATATACCAATTTATATAGCTAAAAATTTTATCATCCTAGTATAAAAAAGTTGAATAACCCATCCTCATGATAAGAACTAGAATGGCACTGTCTTAACATAAATGGATAATATAACATTTTAGATCATTATTCAATACATTACAAAAGTACACACCCAATGGTAGTAATTATTTAGAGTCATTAGAAAAATGAAATAATAATCATCTATCTTGGTGAATGATCATCAATATATCCCTTAAATAATTTCCATTTTAGTACTCCTACTTGAAACCATTCTTTATATCATGTAAAAAAAGAAACCTAAGAAAGGACACATTAGGTAATCTTGAAAGTAATTGAGTTCACCTCAAATTTTACATGTCCTCCAAGGGGTAAAAATGGAGAATTATATATCTATAGAAGATTAATTGAATAAAAATGGATAAAAAATAATTTTTATACAAATTCATGGGAATTTTTATACAACATATTTTAAGTTTATTCCTTAAGAAAGCATGTTTTCACCTTAATCACTACAATTAATTTTAATTATTATCACTAATATTTTTAGTCACAAAATATGTAGAAAATACTATACCATATGTTATTTTGATTCGAAATATAGAATCAATTATGCAAAATTCAAATCACATAAGTCCAAGATATTGATTTTAATTTAATTCCTCATACAGGAAGATAAATCATGTTTTTAATGTTAAAAAAATATTGAAATGTTATCTAATTTTTTATATATAAATTCAATATAAAAAAATATCCCAATGATCTAAATTGGATTATTAAATGCGTAATTGAAATATTTATATATAAAACAATCAAAAATTAATTTTAATATAAAAATAAATTAGATGAAAATGTTTTTATATTAAATTAAGAATTTATCAATATTCATCAAAGCATGAATCTTCTATGAAAATTTACAAAAATTCAACATATGTAAATTCTGATATTATGATTTCATAAATGATTATTATTTTTCTAATTTAAATTTATAGAGGTGTGAAAAATTAAATATAAATTTAGGTTTCCATTAAAAGGAGGTAAAATTACCCCTTTGAAAAAAATGCTTTCTATTCATAAAATTTAATTTATTATTATCTTAGGTATATCATATGTTTTATGTGAGCCTCAAGTATTTTTATTGATTTCATAATATATATATTTTATTAAAAACATTTATTAATTTTTTTTAAATATATTGATATAAAATGGGTTTTTATTCTAAAAAAAGAGTTTTCTTAGAAAATAAATTTCACTATTCTCAAATAGGTCTTACATTCATTTATAACTAATTGATAACCAAAGGATTTATTTTATGTAAATGTGTTATTTTTTTTTGATAATTTAGTCAATTTCATTCATATATTCAATTATAACGGCTATGTGATAGTTTTAATAATATTTCAATAATAATATTAATAGTATATTGTAGTTCGGAAAACCTTGATCTTACGTGTATCACAAGTTATCAAAAGAATTATGTACTGCATGTAACACAAGACCAACATAGTATTTCATGTATGGAAATATAATATAGGTTTATCATATAGTTCATGATTATTTTTGTGATGATTTTAATGCAACACAAACATAGTGATATCATATAAAAATTTTAAATTATGTGTTGTGTGAAAAGAAAAATATCGAAAATATTAAATTAATTAGAAAAAAAATAAAATATCTGAGTGTTATAGAAAATCTAAAACCACATAGGAAAAACACCATCCATATCCAAAATTAAATAAATGAATTTATCATTATAACATCATATAAAATTCAATGACAAACAACCAATGTTACCACCCCTTATTGGCATCTCCTAAAATTTATCATCTTTCCCTTTGAGGATGAATAATTTTCCCAATCTGGATTCCTTTATCTACAAAAGAACCTTGATAGAGTTCTAAAACATCCAATGATGTCTCATTAAAACATCTATTGTGATTCCATGGTAGATTTATCAATAGTCCAATTAATTTATCATTATCCAAATGGTATCGCTGATGCATTCTATAATTTGAATAATATCAGGATCATCCCAAACCATCCGGAGCATGATCTCCATGCAATGACTCTAACCAAAATTGAATCAGATGATCTATATTATTATTTAAATTAGACTAGATAAATAAGATTCATCTACCAATCAACATCAAAATTTTATTATGATAATATAAATATCAGTTCCATGCATCTAAAAACATAACTATGTAGGGTTGTATTACCATGATCAACATCACAATCCCCACCACTAGAGCACCCATGTCATTACTACAAAAAAACATATTTCATAATCACCACATCTTATGCTATTGTAGCTTCATAACTTGATTACTTGGCATATAAACATATCTGAAAACTTTTAATCCTTTCCATATAGTTCTATAGTAATGAGGGTCATACCCTCAAAACACCATTTGACTCAAAATCATTAGTTTTATCCGTAAACACAATAATTACATTTCAATTGAGCCTCACTCAAGAAAATTTCCTTCTAAAACATATGGCCCCCAATAATTCCAATTTTATCCATGTAATGATATACCACTATAGTAAATCCATTCATATCGACTATAAATAAATGTTAATAATTTCTAGTATCACCAAAGTATAGAAAACATGACCCATGTTTTTGTCTATTTCATCAACAGACATGGTTTACCATACTCTAAAGAATGTTGATTCATCCATCCAGTTTTATGAGATGCAACAATCTAAAAATATTCCTAGTTATGAACATCCACATTTTTTTATCACTATATACTAAAAAAAATTCATAACTAACAGAGTCAAGCACCAGAATAGTCCCACTCTAAAGGGAAAAACTGAAACACATTTTTTTCACTTAATATTCATTTTCCATAAAATTTAAAATCATCTGTACCATCTCTACCCATCCAACTTATCCATTAAAATTTATTTTATAAAAATGTACATGGACCATGAATATTCATCTAGGGAAACTTATGAAATTAATTCACATGTATTGCCAATAGAAATCTATTTGGAGGATCCCATATCCATAACATCATCACATTGCAACACTATTCACCTATCTAGGAACTAATTCTCAAAAGGCATCAACCTATCATACAACTCCCATATGAATATATGTTTCAATAACTATGGACAAAATAGGTTACCATTCCTTGTAAGATAGACCATGTTAAAAATTTCATAGTCTATGAATTTATTATGTATATTTTCATTCCTTGATATTTTTAAAACTTTCATATAGGTTATTTATGAGACTTTAAATAACAAAAAAATAATGAAAACAACCCAAATGTGTTTTTAACTAATCCATTAAATGAATACAATGGAAAACTTGAGAATCTAAATTTCCCACATACCCAGGGAATCTTTCTCCATTTGGGTAAGAATCACACTCTATATCCACACAACCTACCACCAGAAGAATAGACAAACACACACACACACAAACATATATATATTAGACCAACTAATTATAATTATACCTAATAATTATAATTCCACCAAATAATTATATATATTTATATGTAATATGATAATTACATGAAAAATTATGTAATTGATCCTCCCTTAAATGATTTAATTCAAACACAATAACTCTCACATGGTGTGTGGATATTGCATTCCTAATCCTGATGCATGCCATTCCTCATGGATTTTCATGTAATGACCCTATGTTTTATTAATGAAATTCCTTTATTATAATTATGTCTTATAATATTATCACATTAAGAAGAACAGTGAAATATCATAATACTAAATAATATGTGATCAATAAACATAATATTTCCACATCTATGCTTTGAAATTTGAAAATCATTCATACACGGTTGCGATCAAGAAGATGTTTGGAGTCGGATATGACAAACTTAATTTTTGGTGAATAGTAACTGAACCATATGAATAGTAACCTACCCTGATTAATTGTAGTATTACCCTTAGGAATTTTAAATACACAAAAATAATTTTAACCTTACTTTGGAATGATTGAAAAATATTTATACATCTTATATGTAGAAATTTGATCATAGTAAATATATTGGTATTTTTGTATGTCATAAATTAATAATTATAATTAATTAATTACTTTAAATGAAAATTTATTTTACAAAAATGTTTTCAGAAATAATAAATTATATGTATTTTGGGTTTTAAGATAATTTCATATGAACTTATGTAATTTTTTAGAGCATTATGAAATCAAATTTGATTTTAATATCCATATTTTACAAGTAGATTGCGATTTTAATTGAGAATTAAATTAATAATATTTATAAAATTATTTTTGAAAAATGTAATAAATTTTTGGATTCTACATGTCGAATAAATTTAAGGATTTATTTTTGTGATTTTTTGTGAAAGACTTTAACTTTCAAGTGAATAGTAAAAATATAGTTTTTTCACAAAACTGATATATCTTAAATTGCATCATTCCTGATGTAATGGTGAAATAAACTCTTTAGAACATTAGATTCGTCAATATTATATTTCATTACATACGTGCTTCCTTAAAATATAATAAACACAATTTCTAAACCTAAAAATAAATTTCGAGAACATAAAGTCAAAAAGTGATTCCTTAAAATGTAATTTTCTATTTCTTTTCACATTATCTTTAATAAATTGATGAATTAGAATTATAAATATGATTTAAAATCTATATATAATTTTTTATATTAATATATGATTTATTTTTTCATAAAACTACTATTAGAAGTCTGACATTTTATATATTATTTTTTTTATATTTTATTCTAAAAACACACCCCTCCTCATGTATAAATAACCCCTCTCCCCCTTTCCCATACCACAACTCTAATGTTTCAAAACATGTCTAAACTCTATACATACATCACCTTTAGGCCCTACCCCACGCCAATGAGCATTTTGTCTCATCAAAATACCAATTTTAGGTTCCTTAAGTGGGATATTAAGATGGTGATTCAAGAGGACATTAAGTTGATGAATGTGTTCAGATACAGGGTAAGGGGACATCCTAGAACCCAACTTTATTTCTTCAGGTTCTCCCTCTTTCATTCCATTTTTTTGGTATGATTACTCCGTAAAAACAATTTTTATCATTATCTTACCTTTTTGGGGATATAAATTTTTTCAACAAGATATTACGTCAAACAAAAGTTTTCCAAAAGAACTCTTCTATCAAAAGAACACCATTTACTTCTCACTCAAGGTTGATGGTTCTTATATCAAGTGTGTTATTCTATATTTCTTTTTAGGAACCCAAAGTTCATGATTGTGTTCTAATGAGATGAAACGCATTCCATTCCATGGGTAATTTATGTATATTGTTTATATATGTTATCTGTGGAATTCATGATAATGATAATGTTATGATGTGATGGGTATTCTTGGAATTATATAGTTCAAAATGAATTTTACGATGTGACGGGTGTGTCCAAAATTATAAATTGATCCAATGCATTGGTTGAATTGATGAATCTCTTGAGTTAAATTGAAATGATGTGTGAACATGATTCTTTCTTTTTTCACAACTATGTGTTGTAGACAACCACTATGACATGATGTTTCATTTTTATGCATTCACACATTTCATGTATTTTATTAATTTTTTCCTCTCATGATTTTGATGATGATGTTAGGATTATGCTCACCCCATTCTATATTGTTCTTATCTATACACATACTAGGATTTTAGATCACCCATTTTTGATGTATATCCTTAGGTGACTACATGTACAAAAGAGAAGTGAAGTGCAATTAAAAAGATAGAGAAGATGAAAGTAATTAAATTTTTATGCATGATGATGTAAATGTTATGTCTGGTCCACGTTTCCCTAAGACACTAAACCTCTGTATCCTCCTAGGGTGATACTATTATGTTTTTTATCTTCATATTTATGAAATAGTAATTTAATAAAAGGAATGGACTCAGTAGTTGGTATCAAATTCAATGCTTAATTAATTTGGGAAATAGGATTAGTGAACCCTAGAAAAAACCCCTAATTTGAGACTAAGTAAAAATATTCACACAAGAATCATTACATAGGGATCCCATATGTTATGATTTTATATTGAATCATAAAAATGAATATGTTATTCATGACTTGATGAATTATGTTGGTTCTAACCATTTATATTTTAGAAAATTGTTGGAGGAGAAACTAGGACAAAAACTCGTGTGAGGTCCAATCCAACGAATGCCCAAAAAATTACCCCAATTCATTAGGTGGTGGAGTTCAAACATAAGGGTAATTCGTACCCAAATATCTTAGGTTATAAAAAATAACTAGAATAAGAGTTAATGTCATTATTCACAAAAGAGGGATAAAGTGGCTATCAAGTGTTTTATGTCGCAATGACCACTGACGTTTAGTGGATATTCTAATCCACTAGTTGTAGAACACTAAGTGAAATCCAAGGAGAATATCTTATATATGTTCCACTATTCTGAGATATAGAATGTGACTCAGAATTTTTATTGTCTCGATGGGGAGGTCGATCAATTGAGGGATTTTATTTAGATCACCATGCAAAGAAAAAAAATCAAAGGGATGGAATGTGAAGACATTATGATCATATTTCTTAACAAGTATTTCCAACAGGATCATCGTACATATATGGAGAGAAAATTCATTGATATCATGAATAAGGAAGGAGAATATATCATAACCAATGATGAAAATTTCACAATTCTAGCAATATACTCTTTGTGTTTTGTTTTCAACAATAATAGAACAATTGATAGTTTATTTAGTTGATTAAAAAAACAGCTTCGAAAGGACCCTTCAATTCAAGACAATGGGAGTTATGAAGATGTTGTTTGATGGGATCTCAATGTGGATATAGAGTTTGGTACATGGTCCCATGGCTATGTTAATGATAAAAGAAATTTGGAGTTTAAATACAGAGGATCTAATGATAAATGTGGGATAGAAAATCAATGACCCACAAGCCAAAAATGTAGAAAGTAGCATCATGGGAAATGCCACAAAGGGGAGGGGAAATAATTCATGTGAGGGAATGTAGGACCCCAAGCTCATGAATGTCAAAAATACATGTGAAGGAAGGATAATTTTATGGAAGAAATGAGAGAACCACCCATGGTACAATGATACAACTTTATAGAGAAAGGGAACAATGCATGAACGTGTACTAAACCTCGAGTCATCTTGGGTAATCAGCATCAGCACCCACCAAAGAAAAAGGAACAACCAAAGGCTTTTTCCATCACTACTTTAGAATTGGATCAAGATAATGAATTCGTACAAGGTAGACTTCATATTCAATAAATAATGAAAAATTATTATTTGATTCTTGTTCTATGAATTCCTTTATGTATTGCATGTTTTCTAGAACTATAAGATTGAATCCTTGAAACCTTGAAGTATAGATATCTTTAAAAACACCAAGTGGTGGAATCATTGGAACCCAAGTGCTTTACTCCTCTATTGTTGGAGTATGTGGGAAGATTATTCTAGTGAATCTCATAATAATTACATTTTTGTAATTGAATGCTAAAATAAAAATAGATTAGATATCATTATATTGTTCCCATATAAACTATTGGGAAAAGGAAATATCACTTCCTTTTTTGAACCCTCCTACTCTCCTATACCAATGGAAAGAAGATCACAAATCTACAGTGAAACATTATTTGACGGTGTGGGTCTTGGATCCCTATAAAATAGAATACCTTTCTCAAATGGTTTACTTAAACAAGAGGGACAACCTAGAAGAAATTCCCTTTGTAAAGGAATATAAGGATGTATTTTTTGAAGAGTTACCCAAACTTCCCCTGGATTCAGAGGTATATTTTTCAATAGTACTCATATTCAAAGATAAACCTAGGTGAATGTGTCCCTATAGGATAGATCCCATTGAATTGGAGAAGTTAATGAAGCAGCTGCAAGATCATTTGGATAGAGGGTTCATACACCCTAGTGCATCACCTTGGTGTGTGCCGGTACTCTTTGGAAAGAAGAAGGATGGAAAAATGCGGATGTGTATAGATTACTGGGAACTCAACAAGATCACCA
Organism: Viscum album; assembly: GCA_963277665.1. Lineage (NCBI taxonomy): Eukaryota > Viridiplantae > Streptophyta > Magnoliopsida > Santalales > Viscaceae > Viscum > Viscum album. Next base: position 500,962,750 of record OY728132.1, read on the forward strand.
TAAAGAACAAGTATCATATTCCAAGGATTTCTGACTTGTTCAATTAGTTAAGAGATGATCAATACTTTTCCAAGGAGGATCTTTGTTCTGGATATCATCAGCTAAAGGTGAAGAAGGAAGATATTCATAGGACTGCCTTCTATCTAAGATATGGGAACTCAGAGTTTCTAGTGATTTCCTTGGATCTTACTAATTCCCTGACAGTATTCATGGATCTCATTAATAGAGTCTTCATACATTACCTCAACAAATTTTTGGTAGTGTTTATTGATGATATTCTTATATACTCAATGAGCAGGGAGGAAGTTTAAGAACATCTAAGACATGTGATGGTGACATTGAGAAAGGAGATGTTTTATGCCATGTTTGTAAAGTGTGACTTTTGGATGAAGCAAGCCACGTTCATGGGACATGTGATCACCCGTGAGGGAATTTTTGTGGACCCTTCTAAAACAACAGCGATTGAAGAACGTCCAAGACCCTATAGAGTCAAAAAAAATCTGTAGTTTACATGTTTTATCTGGGTACTGCTAACGTTTTGTGAGAAATATCTCATGATTTTTAGGCCTGGTAACTATGTTAACAAAGAATGGTGTAAAATATGTCTTTATTGAAGAATGCGGGGGAATCGTCAAGGAGCTAAACATAAGGCTGATCACTGCACTTGTACTCACATTACCGAAAAGTGGAAAATATTTTTGATATACATTGCTGCTTCAATGAAAGAATTGGGTTTTTTGCTCATGATAATATTAATGTGAAAGCACATGCCTCATAATAGATGAGGATCCATGAGAAGAACTACCTGACATATGATTTAGAGGTAGAAGTCTTGATTTTTTCCTTGAAAATATGGAAACACTACCTTTATGGTGAAAATGGTCACATATACACCAACCAGAAGATCCAAAAGTATATATTCACATGAAAGAAGCTCAACATGCATCTAAGGATATAGTTATTGCTATTCACATAATACAATTGATCTATTCAGTTTCATACTAAAAAGGAGAATAATGGCTCTAATTCTCTAAGTAGAAAATAACCTTCTACTCTATCCATGTTATGGATTGTGAAAGACCCAATATTCTAGGATATTCAAAGGATGGATTTGGAAATCATACGGGTTGGAGATACATCATAACTTGCACAAATGATTGATCAACCATAAATCCAATATATGATTACGGAGGCACAAAGTGATGATCTAGAGTTACAAAATATGGTGAATGTAGTAAATCAGGTGAAGTTGTAAGAGTTACATATCGATGATGATGGTGTGATTCGGTTTGGAATACTTATTTTTGTGCCTTTATCACCAATGATAAAGAAAGAGCTATTAAAAAATGCACGTAGCTCAACATTCTATATCTATCCTGCTAGCACCGAGATGTACAGAGATCTCATAGAACACTTATGGTGGGATAACATGAATAAAGGTATTTCAGAATATATATCAAGGTGCTTTATATGTTAAAAAGTTAAATAAGATTGAAAAAATTCCAAACGGATGAAACAACCATTTCCTATACCAATGTGGAAATGGGAGATTGTCACTATAGACATTCACACAGGTCTCCTGAAGATGTCCATGTGAAATTGTGTGATATGGGTTGTGGTTGACTGAATCACCAAGAATGTCCATTTTATCTCTATTTGGGAATATCTCTCACTTGGACAAATTGAAAATATATATGTGAAGGAAGTGGTGAGAATTTATGGTGTTTCACTATCAATTGTCTCTGATCATCATCCAACGTTCACATCTAAATTCTGGAGGAGTCTTCAACATGCTATGAGTACTTAATTAAATTTTATCATGGCCTATCACCCCCAAAATAATGCCAAATATGAAAGGACTATTGAAGTGCATGAAGACATGATAAGATCATTCTCATTAGAATTCAATGTTGGATGGGATCAACATCTTCCATTGGTGGGTTTATTTCACAACAATAGCATCCACTTGAGTATTCAGATGGTTCCATATGAAGCTATGTAAGGAAAGTAATGTAGAACTCCAACCTCTTGGGATGAAGTTAGAGAAAGAAAACTAAATGGACTTGATATTGTTCTAGAAATAACAGAGAAGGTTCATGTCATCCATAAACATATCAAAGCTACTCATAGTTGAACAAAGAGTTATGCTGACATCCATCGAAGGACTCATAGTTCGACATTGGAGATAATTTCTTCTTTTGAATATCATCGTGGAAGAGATTCATGGATCTTTGAAAGAAAGGGAATCTAATCCCAAGGTACATGGGCCCCATTGAGATCCTTGAACCCAAAAAAGTTGTGGCCACTCAACATTCACTTCCACTGAATATGGAATATGTTCCTAATTTGATTCATTTATCACTCCTGAGTAAGTATATACGAGATCACTCATATGTACTGAACTCAGAGGTTATACAACTAGAAGAGTATATCACCTATTAGGAGTTGTATGGTCCTGAAAATTCTGCAAGGGGGAAGTCCAATTACACCAAAACATGGAAGAGGACCGAACCGGTCCGCGTACCGGCTCCCAGCAACAGTACACGGCCGGTTCAGAGAACCGCCCTCCCAAAGATGCTGTCATCCGCGAAATAGAGGCAGAAGCCCCTCCGTAGCCACGAATCCAGACGAACGTCAGGCCGGTCTACCACCGCGAGCCGCCCCCTCTCCAGACTTCTGTCATTTGCGGGATAGAGGCGGAGTGGTGCACAGCCACGAAGCAATCCCTCAAATCTCAGTTCCCAAAATCCCTGGTTGACCGAGTCGTTCACGGGTAGGGATTCCATCATGGGATTTCACAAAAAGTGTCATGTGACATATCCCCTTCATGAATCTTTAAATATTCACCATGGGGAACCAAAAGAGAGTGGAAGGATGGGTGAAAACCCGTGGGGAGACGCTTGAGAAATTGTTCCCATTGGTAAAGTCCTGTGACTATCCTCGGAACCCATATCGTCTGCGGATGAACACTTCCGCATAGAGGAGAAACCAAACCGTGAACCACCTACAGCCATCTCCTTCGCGGATGGACACACCCTCCAAGGACCAGTGTCATTTGAGAAATGGATGTGGAAACCCTCCGCGGTCGCAAGGCAGGATAGGCGCTAACCCGGTTCACTATTCCGGACCGCCCCATCCACGAGCCGCATCAACCAGCCTGAACCACCTCCACTATCATTCGTGAAATTGAGGCAGATCCCTCTGCGGCGACAAAGCACTCCCCAAGTTTGGTTCGCGGAGGAGGAGTTTTTAATGCACCGCGAGTTATGGATTGACCAAGTCATCCATGAATCTGGTTTTCGGTCATGGGCCTCCGCAAAAGGTGTCGCATGACTATAGATACATCCTTTTCCCAACTCAATAGAAGGAGAATGAGGGGAAGAGGGAAGAGGACAGAGATGATATCAATCTGATTCTAGTGGAAATATTTTGAAGGATGACTTAGTATTTTGGAAGTTCCAGTTCGCAAACAATAACAGATATGAACCTGGGGACGAACTAATAAGGAACCAAAAATTCATAATAACATGGTGAATTGCGAGCCTAAAATAAAAAAGAAGAGAAAACTGTGAAACATGGTCCCTCCGCGGATGCACTCCCTACGGACCAGGGAGTTTATACCTCTTTTCTGATCCACCACACCGCATAGCACCCTCCTACGCGGGCGAAGCCCTGACCATCGAGCCTCTAGCTGGCACCTCCCTTGGCCTCCACTGCCTGCATGGAACCCTCCATGGACCATCCTGGTTCACAGATCAAACCAGAAGCTGTGAACCACCCTGGTTCGTGGATTGAACCTGAATCCATGAACCACCTTGGTTTGAGGGATTCCCATCAGTCCGCGGACCACCCTAGTTCATGGATGGATTCTCCAACCATGTAGCACTTCCCTATGCGAAGGGAGCCACCACCCATACCCTTGTGTGGCCCGCCAAATCCATCAGAGTTACCATTCCTCGAGCCACATAAAATCCTTCCGATCCAGCCTGATCCTCTGTGACTCCCTCACTGGTCTACTCATCGGCCCTGAGCCGAGGCCTCCACCAGAGCCACCAGATCCATGTGGTGTAACCCTCAGGCACATCAGCGTGCCATTTTGAGTTCACATACCCATGGTAAACAGGGGAGAAGGGGGTTCCCCGACCCTTGAGCAGATTCCCGAAGTATTCCTGGGTTTACATTCCAATGGCAATGTGGAGGCTGAGCTCGGGAGACCCCTTTCTGACCCTCCACTTGTTGGGGCTGGGGTACTTCTACCTTCTTCGAAGGGTAGTAAAATACCCATTAGAAGGAAGTCCCCATGAAATTCGGTACTTCCCCAAGGAACAAGAGAGGTGAAGGGCACAAGAGCACCCCTTTCCCTCTCCCACTGCGCTTTGTCACCATGGCCGTCCATCTCGGAGTAATCCCCGGCCGTATGGGTCGCCCTCATGTGTAAGCCCCACTCCACTTCTCACAGACGCACCTCTTGCGACGTGATTCTCTGGTCCCTACTACCTCTTGTTTCTCACACCGAGCATCACTCACGTGGTCTTAGAGTAAGAATCGACCATGACATCCTCTTATGGGCCTCCTTAGAGTGTAAGCCCCAATCCATCACTCTGGGCTGCCTTAGAGTGTAAGTCCCAATCCATCACTCTGGGCTACCTCAGAGCCTATGTCCCAAGACAATGAAAAATACGAGGACTTTGATTCCCTACCATAGGGACATGTAGGAAGCCTCCATGTGGTCCAAGACCGATCACCAGCGGACCCCCGGGTCCACCTTCACATTGGTTCTCCGACGCTCCCATTCGAACTATGTGGACTTTGATCCCTGTCTCCTAGGTAAGGAACGTAGGAAGCCTCCATGATGTTCAAGCCCAATAACCGGTCAATCCGACTATCTTCCCATCAGTTCACCGTACCACTCCTAGTACCACCTCAGTGAGTCCCGACTCCTCAAGGTCATTAATCCAATGAGGGATGGTAAACCTCAGACATAAATGATTCTGAACCCCTACGTTCAGCTAACCATTGCCAACCAGAAGAAATTTGTGGATACTATGCTTTGGTATAAACCAAATATTTTTGAATATATGAATACGTCTTAAATCTATAAGAGAGTCCTAGAACATGTAATAGTTTCCCCTAAAAGGGTATGATGAGCCCGAATTCCCATCCTCTCAACCAATGTTAGTTCTTAAGCATCACTAGTCAGACCATCCGGTGAATGTATTCCTTTGAAAAGTAGGTCCACGTGTCATCAGATATGGAACCATTGGGTGTTTTGAGATCGAACCCCGAAACAAAAATGGTGAACCCGACGTGAAGCTTCAACCAAGCATGACAGATTTAACCTAATTCCATTGTGTGCCCCCTTTTACTCACAAGGAGGGCCAAGCAAGGTCATTAATTACGCATAGGGTTATGAGATTCTTCTTTTACGAGTTTTCTATTTTTATTTGTTAAAATATTTTATAGGTACCACACAGAGCTCTCTTCGATCCAATGGTGTCCTAAAGGAACTCACAAGCGCGTGCTTCTAACAACGCAATGACCAGACGTCCTCACCAATAGAGGACCCCATCACCTACCCAGTGTCTTCATCACTGGGTCTCAGATGTGTTAATCTGAGAGTACCATGTGAACGGTACTCTCCCGACAGTGGAGGTGGCCATGCACGCCCTCCAATCTGCCAAAACATGCTAGTCGCCTTCCCAGAAGAGGCCATAAAGGCAGATCCAGACAACCCATATTGATGTCTCCAACCATTTCAGGAGTCTATCCCCAGAATGAGAAAATGCGTACCTCCCTTATCTTTGGGAGGCGGATGAGGTCGACATTGAGGACTTCATCCCTACTGAATGGGGGTGCCACTCCAAGGCCCCCACCAGAAGGCGTCATCATGGTCACGCCATGACTCAATATCCTCAAGCCGAGGAGGATGTCTCCCCGAGGATTCAGGCCCACGCTCACTGAGTTCCGGCCCTTCAGACCGCCCGAAGAGGGCGGAAAACGTACAACCGGGGACTGGTCATCACCCTGGTCCCTGAAGAAGAGATCTGCTACCCAGCCACAGAGACGTACCAAGAATAGGCACCTACACCTATTCGCTCCTCCAGAGCCCGCCATCCAGACATGGCGACATCATACGTGCCGGCACACATCCCCGCCGAGCTCCAACACGACCATTGCTCATGCAGGACAACACATACCTGACAGGCACCTCTCCCTGCCCAGGGTCATGAAGCCCACTGGCTTGACGTGGTGGCAGCTCGATGCCTATAGAACCAGCTCCTAGTTGATGCTTCTGACGCCCACCATCCCGACATTGTGGAGATCACCAAAGCCCGCCACCCAGATGTGGCGGAAATTAATAGGCGGGCAGGTATTCCTGCCAAAAAAGGCCACCAACTTGATATGGTGGGAAACCAACAAATGCATGGCCAGCTCCCTACGGATGCATGTAAAGTCTACCACCCTGATGTGGTGGAAAAAAGAGAGATAAACCGGCATATCACGGAACATAGGCGGATTCGTTCACCTGCCCCAACAAAAGAGAATTGTCAGTATCGACTAACAACTAGAGGACCGGAGTAGGATATTCCTAATCCGATACCGGAATGGGACTTCATACCCATTCCAGCCAAATATGTCTCTCTACATATCCTGGAAATGATGGAAGAGCATGTATCGATCCCCAGATCATATCTTGCAGACCTGCTGGAATGTAAATGCATCAGCGGAAACAACAAGGAATCGGGCCCATGATCCCATCTCCCCAATTGAGGCGACTCATCTTAGAGACAATATAGACACCTCTGAGCAGATCTGCATCCCTTCTTCTGCCCAGGAGGTTCGCCGGCCATATTACGTGACGTAAGGGAAACCGGATCGAGCAGCTTCACTCATTCCTACTAGGGGACACCCGTCCATCACGGTGGATGCTCTAGAGCAGGAATATATCCCTGCTAAATGTCAAGATGTTCTTTGGAATATCCCGGAAGCATCATGGGACCCAATTAGACAGGGAACCAAAGGTGAAGGTCACTGTCAACAGCAGACGGTCCACACTGCCCATAAGAAAGTGCCCAAATGCGCCGAACACAGCCTGAAAATAATGAGTGGGTTCATGACTCAGCTCTGCTGGAAGCTGGGGTTCCCAATGCCGCTAAGAACAGATCGCAGGCACATAAACCTTCCCACCCATTACCATATTATGGGAGTGGAAATAAAAATTGAGGCGATCCTCCCCGTAATGTTGCTACCAGCACCTCTGAAGGCCCTCCCCAGAGCACCCATGGGGGCCTCCCCCACAGGAATATAACGATCAATCACGAGAGCTACTTTTTTGAGGCGAGTCACAGGAACCCTACATGTGACAATAAGATCGAGCAGAAAGAAGGTCCTCGACTTGATGTAGTCCACCCTGAAGGTCCTCCATGGGGTATAAGCTGTAAACACTCTCTGTGCAGTGGGACCAGAGATTATGATAGTAGTCCTCGCTATCATAGTCGAAACTGTGGAGGCCCTCCCTATAGTGACGTCTCATCATGACAAGAAGGCCCTCCCCTTGTCATGGCCTACCCTGATGGTCCTCCCCAGGGGTTACTTTGCAACGACACTCCGTGCAACTGGGCATCAGATCACAGTGGTAGTCCTCGCCACACTGATAACGGAGGTGCTCCCCATAGAGACTTCAAGAAACGAGAAGGCCCTCCCGTTTTTGCAATACATTCTGAAGGCCCTCCCTAGGGTGTTCCCAACAGATATTCTCCCTGTGGTAGCTGTAATGGTAGTCCTCGCCACCACGGCCGCCATTGCGAAGGTCCTCCCCGCAATGGCCCCAAGCAATAAGAAGGTCTTCCCCTTATCGTAGTGTATCTTGAATGTCCTCCCCAGGATGCACACCGAATGTCAAACCATGATGGTCAACCTCACCATGATGGCAGTTGTTGTGAAGGCCCTCCCCGTAACAACGTTACGCAGCCTGAAGGTCCTCCCCTTACTGCGACACGCATTGGAGGTCCTCCCCAGGGTATGCACTGACAAAGTCATCTATGCAGTGAGGCGTCAAGCTATGATGGTAGTCCTCGCCCTTGTAGCCGCCATCGCGAAGGTCCTCCCCACAATGGAAAATCATATCGTTAGGAAGGTCCTCCCTCTGCTGAATCAAGCACAAAAAATCCCTCATATGTCGAGGCACTCAGAAGGACGAGATCAAGCATGTCAGATCCCAAGTTATTATTCAACGAAATCCTTCTTCAAAAGAGAGATGTTCCGGGGCCACGTTCAACTTCTGAACCGCCTCAGAATCACCAACATAATGATTCAATACCTACCAGTCCCACTGCCTTCGACCACACTGAGAGCGAGCGTCTCAGTTGGGCCGACAAGGTAGAGGAGTCACAAGAAGAGGAGTATGCTGACATGTTGCGTATGAGGAAATGACTGGCTAGAGATGATATAACAGTTATGTTTTGGCCCACGACCACCTCTCAGTTCAACATACCCAAAGAGTTGTTGGAAGAACGAGTGCACGACATCCGTCACAATATATGGACAACCCTCCACCGACTGAAATCAAGCTTCTTACCCTACGATGGGTATGTATACCATGTTGGGACAATAGGAGACCTCCTGCATCACATCGAACTGGAAGCTCTTCTGTCGGCATGGTGACAGCGACCCGATAAGCGTAAATAAAACATGGAGATGGCTTGCCTCCTTGCACTGCACCAGTTGTGTCGCCTCATCAGTGAAGCCCCGACAAGAGTCCATTTTAGGGGATGGGGAGAACATGGAGCTCTGCATTTTACTCCGCTCCCCTCCCAGAACAACCTGTTCGGCATGGTGTCTTGCAACGTCATCACATCAAGGCGGCAATCGAGCGGTGTCTCTGTTCAGGAAAGGCAACACATCCAACAGAGCTGGGCCTTGAGTAAGTCCTAGAAGCGGCTGGCTTGATAAAAACGAGTTATTCAAGAACTCCTGAATCAGGCCACCGAGAGCATAGAACATGACTCGAGCCTAAGAGAGGCCAATCAATGACCTTTTACTACCTCCCCATAAGGGATAAGTTCACATAAGAACTCGGCACCAAACCCAGTTCACCCCCGAATGGGGGCACGCAAGATCAGGCAGGTAGAAATAGCAGCAGCCACTACCACTGTCCAGGGTCAACCTCAGCCTCCAGGGCTGGGGGAATTTTTAACAACAAATTCCCCCGTAAGACCAAGAAAAACGGGAAGAGACTCGAGGTCCAAGGAAAGGATCCAACCCCAGCCCTTAGGACTATGGGAATTATTGCCCCCTCAATAATAATCTCCCCCATGAGAGTTAGTATTCTCTCGTCTAGGGAGGACAACCAATAGAGGAGGTTCACATCATATCCCGTCATTTGAATCATCATCCCCTCCAAGAGGAAGGCACACCATAAGTTCGCATCAATGAACTCTCTATGTTACCCTTCTTCAAGAAGTCCAAAGGCAATCCCAGTTCATGAATGGGAAGTCCAGTAGAAGACGCGGGAGATCCTCTTCTTATTTGGAAGATGACATCTTCTCTGCCCCATGATATGAATCTATCAACGTCATAGAGGATAACCCCATGGGTGACATCAGAGATGATGCAAATTAGGATGGATTGGGAGATGATTGTTCTGGTCTGGCCGTGACTCACGACGAACCACCAGGTGTGCATACCCAGAACTAGAGGGCCGACCTAAATATGGATACCCCTTCAGCCGACTCCCCTCCGCTTACCCTGCAATCTTCTAACAAGGATAATAACAAAGGACTGGTTACCCTTAACCCACCACCTTCTCTCGACAAAAATGAGCCACTCACGCTCGAAGAGAGGTTCGCTCAAAAGGAAGAGGAAATGAAAGAATTGAGGTGGCTTAATTCCTAGCTACCCCAGAGGAACTGCCTTCTTGAAAACGCGTCCCAAGGGGATCCACATCTTGCACTCCTAGTAGGTGCACCTCAAAGACCCAGGCATACCCTACCCAATGAGACACCTGGTCCTTCTAACTACCTAAATGTGGATCCAGATGAATACCAAGACTTACCTCTACTCAGGAAGAAACCAGAGCAAGTACGCTTGAACCCACCGAGGGTTCCCCGAACGGAATATGCACCCTGGGTACCTGTAATGTCCCGGATTTTTCCATGTATTATTTTAATATTATATGGGAATTAATTTGAGACCAGACTCTGAGATGGAGTGCAGTTATGAGGCCCAGTGAGCCCGGAACAAATGTTTGAATTTAATTTAATAACTAAATAACGTGCGCGTGTGGTTTTCTTGAAAAAGTGGAATAACTCCCGAACAGGTTCTCGGATCAGAAATCCAAGGGAACCGTTGCATTCACGAACAACGATTTTACCTTAGGTGAGGCCTAACATCAGTCGGCGTAGGTCGGTGGTGAAATCTGGTTTTTGGACACAACTGTAATAAAATATTTTAATAAAATATTTTACTTAAATCCTTGTTACAGTGAAATCTCTTATCTTTTTAAATGGAGATTTCGCTGGGAATCAAGGTTACAATTTTCCATAACCCTGAATTTCTTGGAGGCTCTGGAGAAAACCTCCCAATGTGAAGATGCCGTTTATGATGAGCATCACCGGCAACGACGACGCGGTGATCAGATCTTCGCCAACGAACACCGCGGAATCCATGTAGGATGTTTGTTTTTTATTTCTTTCCCCGTTTTTCATTTCCACGACAAATGCGGACTAATCCACAAACAGATTGGCCTGCGGATCGATTGTTCTTGCAGGACGGGTTTTTTCAGGGATTTTGAGGTTGTTTTGGTTTGATTTAACGACGACGAACCCAGATCTTTACGAACAATGATCGAGGTTCATCCCTCTTGTTTGATTATTTTATTTTCTCCCTCACATTCTTTGTTGCGTTCTACGCATTCTTGGAGGAAATCGATCGTTGTGCATTCATTTTTTGACCCAACAATCAGAGATTGTAGATCCAACCCCAGAGCGATGTCCCGGAGGTTCGACAATGGTTTCGATAGGTGATTCAGAGCAGATCCGGAGATACAGTTTTCAGGTGTTTTTCTTTGTATATGTCATTCAAGGATTACGATCGGATTTATGATCCGAAAACATCCATTACGGTGTTCGTATGATGAAACGAACCAATACCTGGAGTATCGGGATGAATGTATGAGAATCTGAGGTTCCGGAGGATCAGTAGTGGCGCGAGGAGGAAGATGGAATTTCTAGAAAAATATCGACTTCACGTCGTGTAGTATGGGCTACATGGCATGTGTTCATCGGCGGACCACCTGGCGTGTACTCCGGGAGTACATGGACATGGGTTGGTTACACGGAAAACGACACGGTGTGTATACCCTTCCCCAGCCAGATACACAGGATACCCTATGTAATGGTATATGGGAAGGCGACACAAACACGGACAGAGACCGTGTACGGGTACGTGGCCAGCGTACACGGAGTGAGCCCCAGGCGATCAGACATGGCGTGTGACTCTTCTACACGCCGTGTAGTTGCTTTTTATCTGACAAGCCAAAGGACATAGGCCTTTTACATGGGCAGTACCCGGAGTCAAGAAACATGGTGTGTGATTCTTCTACACGCTGTGTAGTTTAGTTTGACACAGCTTAGACGGATGACATGGGCCATTTAAACAGGAAGTACCCTAGGTGAAGGAACATGACGTGTAACCATACTACACACTGTGTAACCAATACTTCATGTCTTGTGCCACTTGTCTTCTATGACTTGGACTAGTTTTCTTAGGGTTCGTACCCTTGGTCTTTTCCCTGAAGGTTCTGGTATCATTACCTTTATACATGATTATGATCCCTTCAGCAGGACATCCTGAATAGAGTTGTTGGGATCCCCTCTGTGAGACTTAGAACCGGATCCTCTATTCATTCCTAGAACCCTAGGTAGATTTTTTGGTATCGACGTGACCAACTTTACCCGGGCGCTGATCCTCTGCTTAGCGGATTAGCTCAGACAGAGTTTTTGGAATCACCCCATGACGTGGCCATGATCCTCCTCTGAGCATCATGTTCTCATAGTACTTGTGGAGTGTGTTCTCCCGGAATGAGTACTTCACGTCTCTCTCTTCAGACCAAGGAGTGTTTTCTCCTTGTTGCTTGCTTAGTAGAATCTTTGAGCTGGATCCTTGTGGTGATATTGCGATGGTCGTTTGTGTATGAGTATATCTAGATATTCTTGTTCTATGTTCTGTAGACATATACTATGTGGAGATGAATGTATATTTCCTTTGTGGTATTTTTCCTTGTTGTGTTTCTTTTGTGGTTTCAGGGTGTCCTATTGGGTATTGTTATACTCACCCCTGCACGGGCTTTTCCCGCACTTGTCATGTCATGTGTAGACAAGCGAGCCTTTGACATGATTCTAGGTGGACCAAGACCAGACGATGCTTAGTGAGATCAGGTGGGCTGAGGTGTGTTCCTACGGCTACAAATTGCAGTCCCAATACCTTTCCTTACAGGTTGGACTTTGTTACAAAATTTCTTTTGGTGGGCTTGTACATTTGACCAGAGTTTTACACTACTGTACTTTATTTTCCTACCGTACTCTGTTGGTTGGGATTTTTAGTGTATGCATGCATTTCCATTTTTAGAAGTTTTTAATTTTTAGCTTTGTGGGATTGGATATGTGTGTGTGCGTGTGTACAAGTTTATAGGAATTGCCTCCCATGTTAATAGCATGCCTACTCGATGCTAGTCACCAGCCCCTGGCCTATTGGAAGCGGGATTGGGGAGTTGTGGCTTGGGCCCCACTAGGATGGGTCGTGACAGAGTGGTATCAAAGGTGGTCAGTTCTACATTATGGTCGAGAGTCTATGAGTTGGTTTGGGGCAATAGTGTTAAGTGTTTTGAGTTCAGATTTCAGACCAGGGACCCCATTGATGGTGAGGGCGGCCGATGTATCCATACAGAAGGACTCTGATAACTTTCTTTTCGACCCAGAACATGAGAACACTAGTTTCAAGGGAAAATAATGGTACATGAATCATATAGGAATGGGTTGGGGTTACCATGTCCTTATTGAGTCAACTCTCCAGATATACTCCCTAACTGAGATACATCTTGTTTTTTTAAAGGATGCCTCCGCGAAGCGCTCCCGCTAGGATCCAGCAGGTCGATCACGAGGATGACCCCCTCAGTGATGAAGCTTCGATACAGGGACCTGATCCCCAAGTTTTACCATTAGGTGGTGTGCCAGTTATCCCGCCACCTGTAGAGCAGTGTTTAGTTCCTGCTATACCATTGGAGGAGGAGCGCAGGCTAAGCGCACTCCATGAGTTTCATAGATAGAGACCCCCTCAGATTTCGAGGCAAGCCTGACCCTCAGGCAGTAGAGGACTAGCTTGAGGCAGTGACCAGAGTCTTCCATTTGGTCAGGACACCAGTAGACTAGAAGGTGATCCTAGCAGCGATCCTTCTGTAGGGATCGACCGAACGATGGTGGAGTTTGGTTATCCAGACCCACGATGAGGTGACTCTTGCGTGGTCGGAGTTTGAGCATCTCTTCAGAGATGAGTTTTTACTGGTTACCCTGAGAGAAGTACGTATACATGATCTTCTTCAGCTCCAGCAGGAAACCATGACGGTAGATGACTATTCATCGAGGTTTATCGACCTCTCACGGTACTCGATGGATATGGATAGGGATCAGTACTTCAGAGCTTAGAGTTTTGAGTGGGGATTGTGCATAGATATCCAAGCTAGCATCATCCCTATGATCATTCCTACTTATGCTGGGGTGCTCGAGTGGGCTTTGGTGGTTGAGAGCTTCTTGGTAGAGCAGAGACAGCCAACAGTTGTCAGTAGCGAGCGAGTCGAAGCAGAGACCACGGTAGTAGGGAGCCGACTTCAAGAACCCAGGTGTGGTTGACGTTTTCAGAGGAGACCCTAGGACAGGGGATCTATCGTACATGGTTTTCAGGGCGCATCCAACGAGCCTCTATTGAGTCGATTCTACTCATGTGATGGTAGGGACATCGCTCTCGATATTGTCCGACCCGCCGTACTACTGACTCAGGAGCAGTGGATGTACCACTGAGGAAGAGGCAATGTGTGGAGCATACAAATATGAGGGGTGGAGGATGTGGTAGAGGAGCTGGGAGAGTAGCTGTAGGTGGTCGGCGTTTTGACCCTTTACCACCAGCACCCCCAGGAGGTCCACCCCAGGCTCAGGGAGCTAGTGGACAGAGGCAGGGACAGCTGCATGTGGCAGAGGCTTATGCCCCAGGTACTCCCAGAATGATTAGAGGTATAATCTATGTGTTTTCTACTTTGACTTCCATATTGATAGACATAGATGCTAGTCATTCCTTTATGGATTCGTCTCTTGTTCGAGACCTTGAGATTTCAGTTGAGCTATTGACTCGACCCTTACGATTAGAAACACCGACTGGAGAAGATTCAGAGATCACACAACTCTTTAGACAGTGTGACCTGACCCTTGGATGCAAGAGTTTTGGTTGGAACCTCTTGGTGGTAGCGTTGAGGCCTTACGATGTCATTCTTGGTATGGATTGGCTATCCACATTTCATGCCCAGATCGACTATTTTAGGAAAAGGGTGTGGTGTGTCTGCAGTAATGAAACGAGGTTCTCTTTTGTCGGTGAAAGAGAGACTCATGCAGTGTAGGATGTACTCTTTCTTAGGAAGGCGCAACCGATTTCACATAAGTTGGCTATCCTAGCCCTTGGCTCAACAGATGTTAAGAGTTTCCATTTTCCCACAATAGTGGCTGAGTACGAGGACATCTTTCTGGAGGATGTCCTCGGACTACCTCCATGTCGAGAGATATATTTCTACATTGAGTTACAACTCGGGATGACACCAATATCAGCATCAACATATCAGATGGCTCTAGAAGAGATTCATAATTTGAGAGTGCAGTTGGACTACTTGTAGAAGAAGGGCTTTGAGAGACCCAACATTTCACCCTGGGCGGCCCCGATGTTGTTTTCCAAAAAGGTAGACTGGATCTAGAGGCTATGTGTGGATTACCGGATCTTGAATCCGGTGTCCGTGAAGAACTAGTATCCACTACCGAAGATCGATGACCTCTTCGACCAGTTAAGAGGGTCATAATGGTTCTCAAATTATGATCTACGATCAGGATATCACCAGTTATGGGTACAAGATGAGGATATACCGAATACGACTTTAATATGTCGCTACGGTCACTATGAGTACTTGGTGATGCCCGTCGGTGTGACGAACACCCCGGTAGTGTTCATGGGACTCATGAACCATATCTTACAGCCCTATCTCGATCGGTTCGTAGTAGTCTTCATCGATGACATCCTTGTGTACTCTACATCCAAGGAGGAGCATGCGAGACACATAAGGATGGTTCTGAACACTCTCCGAGAGCACTAGTTTAATGGGAAACTCTCTATGTGTCAGTTCAGGATACAAGAAGTCCACTTTCTAGGACATGTTATCTCAGCAGATTGTGTAGTAGTGGACCCAGCAAAGGTGGAGGCCATTCTAGCATGGGAGCCACCCTAAAGGGTGATGGAGTTGCAGAGCTTCCTTGGGTTGGCAGGCTACTATCGGAGATTCATTCTGGATTTCTCCAGGATTTCAGCACCCATGACAGCTTTTACCTAAAAGGTGCACCTTTAGTGTGGACCGAGAGATGTCAGCAGGCTTTCCAGCAGTTGAGATAGAGTCTGTCGAGCGCCCCGATCTTGAGATTACCAGAGGGTGTCGAGTATGTAGTGTTCTGGGACACATTGAGAACCGAGCTTGGTTGTGTCCTAATGTAGAGGCAAGCGGTGATTGCATGTGGCTCACATCAGTTGAGGCCACATGAGAAGAACTACGTGACCCATGATCTTGAGTTGACAGTGGTAGTATTCGCGTTTAAGATGTGGCGGCACTACCTGATGGGCGAGCGGTTTACCATCTACTATGATCACAAGAGTCTCAGATATATCTTTTCTCAAAAAGATCTAAATTTGAGGTAGAGGTGGTGGCTTGAGTTCATACAGGATTACAACTTTGAGATCGTTTATACTCCTGGGAAGGGGAGCGTAGTGGCGGATGCTCTCAGCAAGAAATCTAGTTCGTAGTTGCTGGATGAGGCGATGAGGCAGTTGGCCTCTTTATAGTTATCCTTCATGGATGGAGATGAGGGAGCTTACCTTCAGTCTATGGTTGTTACCCCTCCACTCTTAAGTGAGTTAGGGAAGCACAACGTGAGGATGCTAGCTGTGAGACTCTATGTGCTCAGATATCCATAGGTGTTACGGCTGATGGATATTCAGAAGGTTAGGAGAACGTTGTTCTTTTCAGACGGCGTACAGTAGTACCAGTGACGTTGCAGGAGGAGGTTCTAAGGGAGTTCATTACATCCCCCTTGGCAGTGCATCCAGGCATGGAAAAGATGTATCAAGACCTCCAACGTCAGTTCTGGTGGCCAGGAATGAAGAAGTGTGTGACATAGTGTGTTTCTCGGTGCCATACTTGTCAGCAAGTAAAGGCTGAGCACTAGGTTCCAGTATGCTTGACTCATCCCATTGATGTTCCAGAGTTGAATTGGGATGGGATATCCATGGTCTTCGTGACGGGATTACCACGTACATCCAGGGGACATGATGCCATCTGGGTGATTGTTGATCAGCTCACCATGTTGGCCTACTTCCTAGCCATACGGGAGTATAGTTCAGTAGAGAGATTAGGATGGCTCTACGTGAATGAGATAGTTCAACTTCATGGAGTACCATCCATGATCGTCTTAGATCGTTATGCTCGTTTCACATCCCAGTTGTGGACGGGATTTCAGGAAGCTTTTGGGACTCAGTTACGCTGGAGCACAACGTTCCATACTCAGACGAATGGTTAGACGGAGCGGAAAATCCATGTTATGGAAGATATTCTTTGAGCTTGCATACTTGACTTCGGTCGTAGATGGGAGGATCACCTGAAACTGGTGGAATTTTCTTATAACAATAGTTATCATTCTACTATTGGTATGAAACCATTTGAGGCTCTGTACAGGCGACCTTGCAGGTCATCACTTTTCTAGACTGACCCAGGAGAACTAGCAATTATGGGCCCAGAGATGGTGAGAGCTACTATAAAGAAGGTGAAGGTCATCTAGGAGTGGATAAAGACTACACAGAGTTGTCAAAACTCTTATGCTGATAAGAGGAAGAATCCCTTGGAGTTTGAGGAAGGAAACCATGTAGTCCTTCGCGTTTCACCTCGACGTGGATTGCGGAGATTTCGCTGAGGGGGAAAGCTATCTCTGAGGTTCGTTGGCCCTTTTCAGATTCAGAGGAGAGTTGGTGAGTTGGCATATCTCTTGGCTCTACCTCCTCAGATGGACCGGGTACACAACGTCTTCCATGTGTCGTAGCTATGGAGGTACGTGCATGATCCATCGCACGTCATCAACTAGGGTGAGCTGGACATCGATGATGGAGCGACCTTTGCTGAGTACCCAGTAGAGATCGAGGATCAGCAGGAGAAGATACATCATGGGTGATCTATTCCCTTAGTGTGTGTCCGGTGGTAGCACAGAAATCTCCAGGAGAGCACGTGAGAGCGGGAGGCTCAGATTCGCGTTCAGTACCCACATCTTTTTGAGTAGCCTTTGTTTTGGATTTTTGGGGATGTAAAATCCCTACGGTGGGTGTGATGTAATGTCCCAGATTTTTTTCCATATATTATTTTTAATATTATATAGGAATTAATTCGAGACCCGTCTCTGAGATGGTGCGCAATTCCGAGGCCCAGTGAGCCCGGAACAAATGTTTGAATTTAATTTAATAATTAAATAACGCGTGCGTGCAGTTTTCATGAAAAAGTGGAATAACTTTTGAATGGGTGCTTGAATCAGAAATATGAGGGCATCGTTGCATTCGGAACAGTGATTTTACCTTAGGTGAGTCCTAACTTTGGCTGGGGCAGGATAGTGGTGAAATCGGGTTTTTGGACGCAACCGTAACAAAATATATAATTAAAATATTTTATTTAAATCTTTGTTACAGCGAAATCTCTTATCTTTTTAAATGGATATTTCAAAGGGGATCCAGGTTACAAATTTCCTTATCCCTAAATTTCCCTGGAGGCTTTGGAAGCTCTAGAGAAAACCTCCCAATGCAGCGATGACGTTCTTGACGAGCTTCGCCGGCGACGATGATGCGGTGAACGGATCTTCACCAACGAACACCGCAGAATCCAAGTAGGATGTTTGTTTTTGATTTCCTCACCTATTTTTTATTACCACGATGAACACATACTAATCCAAGAACATATTATCCCACGGATTTATCGTTCTTGTGGGACGGGAGTTTTTGGGGATTTTGAGGTTGTTTTGGTTTGATCTAACAGTGACGAACCCGGATCCTCACGAACAACGATCGAGGTTCGTCCCTCTTGTTTGATTCTTATATTTTCTCCCTCACATTCTTCATTGTGTTGTACTAGTTCTTGGAGGAAATCGATCATTTCACATTTGTTTTTTGACATAACGATCCGAGATTGTAGATCCAACCCCAGTGCGATGCCACGGAGGTGCGACGACGGTTTCGGCAGGCGATTTGGAGCGGATCAGGAGATACGAGTTTTCAGGCATTTTTCTTCAGATGGATCGTTCGAGGTTTATGATCCTATTTATGAACATAAAACACCCGTTACGGTGTTCATATGATGAATCGAAGCAATCCCTGGAGTATCAGGACGAATAGATGAGAAACCAAGGATCCGGAGGTTCATCCGCAGTGCGAGGAGGAAGACGACATTTCTGGAAAAATCCCAACTACATGCGGTGTAGTATGGGCTACAAGGCATGTGTTCTTCAGAGGACCACCTGGCATGTATTCCGGGAGTACATGGAGACGGTTCAGGTAGACGGCCATGGACACGGCATGTATACCCTTCCCCGGCCCAACCCGGCCAGATACACGTGATACCCCATGTACTAATACTCGGGTAGGTGACACATACATGGATATAGAACGTGTACGGGAACATGGCCAGCGTACACAAAGCGAGCCCTAGGTGCTCATACATGGCGTGTTCCTCTTCTACAAGACGGGTAGTTGCTTTCTATCTGACAAGCCAAAGAACATGGGCAGTTTACGCAGGCAGTACCGGAGTCAAAGAACACGGCATGTGATTCTTCTACACGCCATGTAGTTTAGTTTGACATAGCTTGGATGGATGACACGGGCCATTTACACGGGTAGTACCTGGGGTCAAGGAACACAACGTGTAACCATACTACACGCCATGTAACCAATCCTTCATGGATTGATCCACTTGTCTTCTATGACATGGACAAGTTTTCTTAGGGTTCGTACCCTTGGTCTTTTCCCTAAAGGTTCTGGTATCATTTCCTTTATACAAAAGTATGATCCCTACAGCATGACTTCCTGAATAGAGTTGTTGGAATCCCCACTATGAGACTTAGATCTAGATCCTCTATTCAATCCTAGACCCCTAGGTAGTGTTCTTGGTAACGATGTGACCAACTTTACCCGGGCGCTGATCCTCTGGTTAGAAAATTAGCTCAGACTGAGTTGTCAGAATCACCTGATGACTTGGTTTTGATCCTAATTTGAGCATCATGTTCTCATAATACATGTGGAGTGTGTTCTCCTGGAACGAGTAATTCGTGTGTCTCTCTTCAGACCTAGGAGTGCGTTCTCCTTATTTCATGCTTAGTGGAATCTTCGAGATGGATACTAGTAGCGGTATCACGATGGCCGATTGTGTATGAGTATATCTGGATATTCTTGTTATATGTTCTGTAGACATATACTATGTGGAGCTGACTATAAGTTTCATTTGTGGGTTTCTCCCTTGTTGTATTTCCTTTGTAGTTTCGGGGTGTCCTACTGGATATTTTTATACTCACCCCTACACGGGCTTTGCCTGCATGTGTCTTGTCATGTGTAGACGGGCGAGCCTTTGACATGATTCTAGGAGGACTAGGACCAGACGATGCACAGTGAGATCAGGTGGGTCGAGTTGTGTTCCTACGGCTACACATTGCAGTCCCAGTACCTTTCCTTACAGGTTGGAGTTTATTACAGACTTTCTTTTGGGGGGCTTGTACTTTTGGCCCATAGTTTTACACTTACTCTATTTTACTTTCATGTCGTACTCTGTTGGTTGGGATTTTTAGTGTATGAATGAATTTCCATTTTTAGAAGTTTTTACTTTTCAGATTTGTGGGCTTGGAGATGTGTGTGCATGTGTACTAGTTTATAGGAAACACCTCCCATGATAGTAGCAAGCCTACTCAGTGCTAGTCACCATCCCCTGGCCTATAGGAGGTGGGCATGGGGAGTTGCGGCTCGGGCTGCACTAGGACGAGTCGTGACAGTACCGGCTGAGCCAGATCCTCGAGCAATACCTCAAGCTACACCTGCTCAAGACTGAGCACAACAGGTTGTAAATTAGGGTCTCACCAACACCATCGAGGAACTAACGGCATGATTAGAAGAAATGGAAGGTCGACGTGCTCCGATACAGCCATAGCAGAAACCTTACCTGGATTGGGTGAGAAACACACCACCTCCACCCAATTTTGGGAGCCCTGTATTCCCTCTCTTCAATGGATCTGGCGATCCAGGATAACATTTGATGCACTACGCATCCTATTGAGACCCTATGATGGGAACTCCGGAGCAACAAGAAGCGGTGAAACTCAGATGCTTCGTGCTGACCTTGCAAGGATCTGACTTCGTCTGGTATACGAGTCTACCAGCAAAGTCCATAAAAATCTAGGAAGACCTTTGGAAACAGTTCTTGTTCTACATCAGCTCGACATTGCACAAGACAATGTTCAGCGCCCTCATGAACTGTATACAGAGAGAGAACGAGAGGGTCCCAGATTTTATCGCTAGATGGAATGGTCTGACCTACTCTCTGAACAAGACAATGCCTCAAGATGTGTTTCTTGCCACATGCATCGACAATCTTCTAGATGAGTTGTGGACACCGCTCATACCAGTGGAGTGCACCACTGGCTTCCACCATCTCTCAGCCATTAGCGAGAGAATCGAGGACTCCCTACAGTGGACCAATTTGAAGTACCGAATAGCCTTACAGGCTCCTGCAAAGAGTGCATCCAGAGCTAAAGTTTCCTCTGTAAAGCTCAAGCCAGTCCCTTTGCCTGCTCCACCACTTAGGCCTCCACCAAATTGCCCAGGGCCACTTGTGCATCAGCGGCTGCCTCTGCCCAGGTGGGATGATCATAGAGGACCGAAGCAGAACTAGTTTGAGGAATGAAGGAACAATGTATACTTTTTCCGAGAGGACCATGTCTGCGACTACTTTATCACTTCCATGAATTGAAACTTTCTCCACCTCCCAGAGCCATGGAAACCTGAAGAATTTGGCCGCGATGATAGGCCAAACTACTGTCCCTACCACCAAATGTTGGGGCACAATATTCGAAAATACTTCATCTTCAAAGACCTCCTGCAAAGAATGGTAGACTCCGGGTAGGTCCAGTTGGGACCACCCCTAGCACATGTGACATATATTTCTACCACTGAATCTGACAAAGGGGAGGAGTGGAAGGAAGTCACCAGCAAGAAGGGGAATAAATTTGATAACTAGATGACTCAGAAGACTATCAACCGAGCCCAAGGCATACTCTGAGCCTAGCTACGACAGCCAGTGTTTCCGCCAACATCCCCTGATGTTGTATAACCAACAGTATCAGCCTCACAACCCTCCACAAGCCCGTCATCCCGGCGTAATCTAAGGAGGAGAAAAGCGCAAGAGGAGAAGTCTGTGATGAGGCCAAAGTTATCCCCAATGATATCAGATTTCATGCCCTCAAACTTGGCACCATGGGCACCGACCCACCAAACAGCACCATCACGGACAACCGACCAGGTTTTCTTGTCAGAGGATGAGGATCCAATCTTTGGTTCCATCAACGTCATCCATCTCATGGAATCGTCACCTGGTGAATGGTAAAGTTATGAACCTGAGTTCCAGACACATGGGGCCGGGAGGTGGAATCGCAGAGGCTGGGGATACCAGGGGAGATGCAATCGCGGCTGAAACCAACCCTACAGTTTGAACCCATCCCGAATCATTAATATCACAGAAACCCATGGGAGAGCCCTTCAATGGACTCAACAAGAGAAAGAACATCCCTCCACATCCACAACCGTCCACCTTTTCCCTGTTATTCTATGATACCCTTCAGAGGAGGAATGACTGCCTAGACGCCTTGCACGCAAAAACAGGCCGATCGTGCCGGGTCCCCAGAACGTGGGAACATCATCGACATCCGATCCCATGACAGATTCCTCCTCATCACATACTCTATCCCTGAAGCTGCCTAATAAAACTATCCTGCCAGTGGAGAAGCATCGGTCGTTGGATCAAAAGTATGACATTCTTAAGCAGCTGGCATCAGTACCAGCCCAACTGTCAATCCTAGATTCCCTGAGTCTGTCAGCCAACCTCAGGGAGGCGCTTATTGATGCCTTGCTCAGCCCCCAGGAGTTTCAAGTTGAGGTAGCTGCCGCCGAGATTTACTGAACAGAGATCGGACCAACTGAATGCAATGCAGTGATTTTCTACACCGATCAGGATGAAGAGGCCATCATGCAAGGACATATCAAACCATTATATGTGTTCAGCACACTGAATGATGTTGAGATCTGCAAATTATTTATTGACAATGGCTCCGGAGTTTACCTCCTTCACCTACGCACACTCCATAAGTTAGGCTACATTGAGGGTGATTTAATACGCTTGGCCACCACTCTGCTAGGTTACGACAAGAGTGAGAAGAAGCTGATCGTAAAATCAAGCTGAAGACCCGTTTTTGCGACCTTGTGGCCTACTCAGAATTCCTGGTGGTTCGGAAAAGCACAACATTCAATGCCCTGCTGGGAAGGTCGTGGCTCCATAAGAACATGGTTGTTCCTTCATTATACCACCAGTGTATTATGTACTGTGTCAATGGGAAAAGTGGGACATAGTACGCTGACAAGGCCCCTTTCAAGCTCTCCGAGTCACACTACATTGACGCCGGGTTCTATGAGAAAAAGAGGAAGAATCCATTGGCCGATGGGGTTGAATAGATCCCCACTCAAAATGTTCTAGAAGTGGTTCCTGATGACCCCCTCATACAGCTTGGTAGAGCCTACGTACTGCCCATCAACCATATTGAGAGCATGGGTTCAATTCTGGACACACACTCAGCTGTCTTCATGACTTCAGCCATGACAGCCGAGCATGACAATGCGGGTACGTCCACCAACTCTCAATTGGGGGGTGATTACTTGAGAGAGGACTCTCACAATGCCTCACCTATGAACTCCCAGGATCTTGAGTCAAGAGCTCTCCCCCCACCAGATGCAGAAGATGAGGATTTGGGAGAACCAGAGGAGGAAGATCTTAGGGATGCACCTCCCGAATTTGAGGAGGATATCTCCACTATGGTGGATGATATCAGGGAAATAAACATGGGTACTATGGAAGATCTGAGGCCTACTCTCATTAGTGCGGCCATGTCCCTCGTGGAGCATGAGGTATAAACCTATTTCCTGAAGCAACATCGGGATGTTTTTTACTGGAATTACACAAAAATGACTGGACTTGATCTTCAAGTGGCGACGCATCACCTATGTCTTCTAGAAGACCACCAGGGCTATAAACAGGCCACCAGTAGGACACATACCTCGCATGCCGCCAAAATAGAGGCTGAAGTAGATAAGCTCATTAAATTAGGATTCATTCAGGAGGTCCAATACCCTATCTGGTTGGCCAACATCGTCTCTATCAAGAAAAAGAATGGGCAAATCCGCATCTTCATTGACATCAAAGATCTCAATCGGCACTGTCTGAAAGATGATTTTTCAGTCACGATCACTGAGTTATTAATCGACGCAACGGCTGGGTGTGAGGCTTTATAATTCAAGGACGGCTATTCTGGATATAATCAAATCAGGAAGGCCCGAGAAGACGAAGGAAGCCAATGCCTTCAGAGCCCCCCAAGGAGTATTCGGTTACAGGGTTATGCCCTTTGGTCTCAAGAATGCTGGCACCACATATCCACGCGCCATGCATCGTATATTTAATCCATTTCTAGGGAGATTTGTCGAATGTTATGTAGACGACTTGGTGATCAAATCAAGACATCCCTTTGATCACCTGTCAGACCTTGAGACCGTCTTCAACAAACTTTGACAGCATAGCCTGAAGATGTACCCCTTGAAGTGCGCCTTCGGGGTTACCTTAGGGAAATTCCTTGGCCTCATTGTACATCATCGAGGCATCGAAGTCGACCCTAAGAAGACAAAGGCTATCCTTGGCCTGCCACCTCCCTGCATCCTCACTCAGTTGAGAGCATTCTATGGGCACCTAGCCTATATCAGGTGATTCATAGCCAACCTGGTAGGCATATTCTTTCCCTTCAAAAGGTTAATTAAGAAGTGAGTCAGGTACCAATGGACAGATGACTGCCAAGAGGCGTTTGACATCCTAAAGAGGTACCTTTCAAGCCCACCAGTGCTCATGCCCCCGGTTGAAGGAAGACCTCTCCTCCTATACGTGACGGCCCTAGAGCAGTCACTGGGAGCCTTCCTCACACAAAAGAACGACACCGGCAGTGAAAAAAGACTCTATTACCTCAGCCGAACAATGATCGATGTTGAGACTCGATACTCGAACATTGAGAAGAGTTGTTTAGCCTTGGTCTTCACGGTTCAAAAGTTGCGACATTTTCTACAGCATCATGAATTCCATTTGGTCTCACGTAATAACCGCCTCAAGTACATCCTCAGCCGCCCAATGCTAACCAGGTGCCTATGACGATGGGCAATCATCCTGTAAGAGTTTGACATCTGGTTTCTGCCTCAGAAGGCCATTAAGGGCCAGGCATTAGCAGAATTTCTAGAAGAGCACCCCTCAGTGGGGACCTCTGTACCGAATGTTGATCTACCCAATGAAGACATCTTCACGATTCAAGAGGAGCTCCCAACATGGGAAATGTACTTCGACGGCGCCACCTGAATCCCAACCGGGAAGAGGATGGAAGACCCCAAATTTTACAAGGTGGGTTTAGGGATAATACTCATGTCCCCAGAAAAGGAAGTCTTTATATATATTTTCCTCCTATCAGAAGGATGTACAAGCAATGAAGCAGAATATCAATCCCTCATTGCAGGCCTGGAACTCGCACTCCAGACACAAGTACAACACCTTAAGGTAAAAGGTGACTCAGAACTAGTCATCAGGCAAGTCAATGGTGACTATGCTATCAAAAAATAGGATTTGATTCCCCTATTTGGCTATATATGAGGGTTAATAGTAGAATTTCCCATGGAACCAACATTGAACTATATTCCCTGGTCCCAGAATTCTCAGGCCGATGCACTGGCCAACGCGACCACAGCCCTGGCTGACCCAGACCAGGATGAAACAATCATCAGTATTTGTCACCACCAAATGGTCTTTCCATATGTTCAGAACAAGACAGTGGAAATCCATGAAGTCAATCCTATCTCTGGGCCGTATGCTCCCACCACCGGTTAGATGCCCCCCATGGTAAACTACCTTCAACGGGGAGAACTTCTATCAGACAGGGCTGAACGAGAGCAAATATGGAGAAGGGCAGTCAACTTTGTCCTATATGGAAGCACGGGTCAGCAAGAGGTCCTCTAAAAACGAGGCATCGACATAATCCTCCTCAGATGCATTGACAGAGAAGAAACCACAGCCGTCATGAATGATGTGCATGCCATAGTATGTGGAGCACATCATCCTAACACCAAGCTTTCCCATCATGTTCGGAGGATCGGGTACTATTGGACAACAGTGGCACGAGATTGTGAGTGCTTTACTGTAAAATTCCACTTGGGACAAATTCATGCCAACTTCATACAACAACCCCCGGAGTTACTTCATCAGGACAAGTACTCCTGGCCATTTTTTATCTGGGGAATGGATGATGTAGGACCATATCCCCCCACCACATCCAAACAACTGAAGTGTATCACAGCAACCAACTTCTTTTCCAAATGGACAGAAGCCATAACCTTTAAGGAAGTTGGGGAAAGAAGTGTTTTCAGCTTCATGAAAACCAATATCATCAACAGATTTGGGGTCCATCATACTATACTAATGGATAGTGGCACCAACTTCTGCTTTGCTGAATTGGAGAAACGATACCAAGAGTATGGTATCCAGGCTAACCACTCATCCTGCTACCATGCGGAGGCCAACAGACAAATATATGCTTTCAACAAGACCCTGTTCAACATTCTCCAAGAAAATGGTTGAAAAAGATAAGAATTCATGGCCAGAGAAACTCCTCCATGTATTATGGGCTTATCGAACCACAATCCGCAATGCTACTCGGGCTACCCCGTACTCATTGGTGTACGACACAGAGGTGGTCCTGCCCATTGAACTCCAACATCCCTCACTCCGTGTTTCCATCTGTGATGAATTATCCGATGATGAGAAAACAGAAAATTGGCTGGGTGAATTGGAACAGATGGACGAGAAGCGGCTGCACACTTTGCACCATCTGGAGGTCTACCAGAATCGGATTGCACGAGCTTTCAATAAAATGTTCTTTCTTAGGTCTTTCTTGGAATGAGAATTGGTATTGGTCCTCCGGACCCCAATGATACCTAGAAGGAAACCTTCGAAGCTGGAGCCCATGTGGGAGGTACCATATATTGTACACAAGGTCTACTCCAACGGAGTATATACTCTGATCTCCATGGATGGGAAATTCACCACGGATCCTACTAATGTGAGATTCCTGAAGAAATATTTCACATAGAGACCAAGTGTATTCATCATCCTTACCACACGACGTTAAAATACACAGTTAAAAAGAGTTAAGAACGCCCCTTCCCCTCATGTATGGACCAGACCTGCATGAGTTGTATTCATCGTCCTTACTGCACGACATTAAACTGCACGGATAATAAGTTTTAAGAGTGCCCCTTCCCCCTTGTATGGACCAGACCTGCATGAGGTGTATTTGGCAGAGAACTACATACGGCTTGCTTCCTTCCCTCACAGGATACGTAGTGATGCCAGGGTTCCCCGTCTCGGGCCAACACTCCGAAATTAATGTTAAGAATGCTCCCTCCCCCCGTGTATGGACCAAACCTACACAAGGTGTATTCTTTGTCCGAGCATCATGATGTTAAACTGACAAGCACCCAACGGTCCAAACTCTATGACCTTAAACTACGAGCATTTCTTCCTCACTGCACGACGTTAAACTGCATAGAGAAGATGTTTTAAAAATTACCTCTCCACCCATGTATGGACAAAACTTTCATGAGGTGTACTTATTTCATAGAACTATGTATGGCTTGATTCCTTCCCTTGCAGGATACGTAGAGATGCCAGGGTCCCCAATCTTGGCCCATCCATCCCCCCAAAAAAGGGGTTTAAAAATTACATTTTCCTCCATGTAAATACGAGATCTACAAGGGGTGTATCCTTCATTCTTACCACACGACGTTAAACTGCACGGATTTCAGAGAACTACATATGGATTTATTCCCGCCTTCACAGGACACATAGCGACGCCAGGGTTCCACGTCATGGCTCAGCCACCTCCAAATGAAATAAAATAAAAGTTAAACAATGTCCCCTTCCCCCGTGTACAAACCAGCACTGCACGGGGTGTACATTTTCCAGAGAACTACATGCATCTTGATTCCTACCTTCATAGGATAGGTAGTGATGTCAGGGTTCCCCCTATAGGCCTAGCCCCCGAATAAAAGATAAAAATTCCCTTTCTTCTATGTATGGACCAGACTAGAATGGGGTGTACTCTTCGTCCTTACCGCACGATGTAAAACTGCATGGATAGCAAGATTTAAAAATGACCCTTTTCCCCCGTTTATGGGCTAGACCTACACGAGGTGTATTTTTAAGTTCTCTCCACATGACGTTAAACTGCATGGATAATGAAAGATAAAAGTGCCCCTTTTCCCTGTGTATGGACCGGACCTGCACGAGGTGTATTTATCGTCCCCACCGCACGACGTTAAACTACACGGACCACATCTTCACCGCATGACATGAAAATACACAGAGTTCGTTGCGAACCACCTAAGATATATGCTGAAACAAGGTGGAAATACTCTTTGCGAATTTGAATACATCCTCCCCATAAATCAGACTCCACGACCCGGATAATTATGGATCTTCATAACCATTCAAATCCATTAAAAGTGGAAAGTCATCGACCCATGGACACATTTGCATGACTATGCATACCATGACCTCAGCGGATCTGTATATTTATAGCCCCTGGCCCATCTACCAAAGGCAAGATTTCCACATGCGACACACTTTATAGCTCTGTATGATTACTAGCCTCAGAGCCCCCATACCATACCTCATGATCCATAAGTTTATGGCGTAGTGGTTTACAAGTTCATACCGTTTTCACATCCAAAATCTCCAGGGTATCCCTACCCGGTTAGCCTATTTATCCACTCGTGGTTCACATGATGACCTGCTTATACGAACATCAAGCCAGGACTAGGCTACTATGACTCAACGGACAATTGCAGTGAAGATGTTTCTTGTATGCTCAGACACCATTATCCCCACATTCCGAACTCTGTACTATGAGCAATATCGGATTTTCATAATCATTCATGGCCATCGGATGTGGAATGTCATCGACCCGGGGACACCTTTGTATGAATATGCATACCATGCCCTTAGTGGATCTGCATAATGATATCCACTAGATCATCCATCAAATGCAAGATTTCCTGGGGTGGTACTCTTCCTAGCTCCGTACGCTTACTGACCTTTAAGCCCCCACACCACACCTCCTGATCTGGGGAACCTCAGAGTTACAGTTTATAACCTTCATCCCTACCCTGTTCATAGTATATCAGAGGATGGTAACTCGGCTATTCTTTGAGTAAATGCAGCAATAGTCACCCAATAGTCCGAGCTCTATGACTGCTAAACTAGGAGTACTTCATCCTTACCGCACGATGTTAAACTGTATATAGTGAAGGTACACCCCTATGTGCAAAATAAACCAGTGGAGGGAGATCTCTAAGCTTTAACAACAACCAGGACCGTGTATGCCCGACATGTCCAAAAATTTCCTTCCCAAATGATAGACTTCGTGGCTAAGATAATTGTGGATCCCCATAACCACTAACGCCCATCGGAGGTGGAATGTTATCGACCTGTGGAAACCTTTGCATCACTATGCTTACCATGCCCTCGAAGTCTCTGCATATTGATAGCCCCTGGCCCGTCTACCAAAGATAAGATTTCCACAGGTGACACTCTTCCTAGTTTCATATGCTTACCAGCCTCAGGAGCCCCATATCATTTCTCCTAATCCAAGAAGACCTGGAACCACGATTTACACCAATAAACCTCTCTCCACATCTGGGAATGCCAATATGTTCAAGCCCAGTTACATTCTGATGAAGAGAGGCCTTTTCCACTACCTCCTTACCACATGACGTTAAACTGCATGAAACATCTTGGCCGCTTGGCATAAAACTATAGAGACCAAGCATTAACTGTCCCGAGAAATGACTTAAATTACAAGAATTTTCACTTGTTTAAAAATACCCCCGTCCTCACTGCATGACGTAAAATTGCACAACATCTTTTAAAAATTATCGCCGTCTTTACCGCACGACGTTAAATTTCACGGAAGTCGTCCTTACCACACGACGTTAAACTACATAGACCCCCCTTTCTTGTCATGTCGGGTCACCTTCACCCTCATCGCATGATGTTAAACTACATGGAGTTTGTCCATACCGCATGACGTTAAACTGCACAGGCTTCATGGAGACCCACCCAAGATATACGGTGAAATGGAAAAGGGATACTCGTGGTGCATTTAGATGCATCCTCTTCATACACTAGACTCCACGACTCGGATAATTGCGGACTTCCCTAACCACTCATGGCCATCGGAGGCAGAAGGCCATCGACCCATGGACACCATTGTACGACTATGCATACCATTCCCTTAGCGGCTCTACATAATGATAGCCCCTGGCTCTTCCATCAAAGGCAAGATTTCCTCAGGTGATATTCTTCATAGCCCCATATTCTTACTGGCCTCAGAGCCTTCATATCATCTGTCCTGATCCAGGAAACCCTAGAGTTACAGTTTACACGTTCATTCCAACACACATGTTTAGAGCATGCCAGAGCATCTTAACTCAATTTCCCTCTGAGTGATTGTAGCAACAGTCTCCCAATGGTCCGAGCTCCATGACTGTTAAACTAAGAGTACTTTTTCCATATTGCATGACGTTAAAATGCAAGGACTCTGTCTTTACCACATGACATCAAACTGCACGGTCAAACTCTTCACGAGTCCAGCCAAGGATAGGGGTTTCCCCCCCTCTTTAGTGTAAGGGCCCGACCTGCACAAACTACCACCTCACATAAGCATGGGGAGGGATAACTTTACCCAGTCATGGAAATTTGGATGGGATGTTTCTCCCATGTCCAGGCAACCTCTTTTCCTAAACCATACTCTGCACCCAGAAGGAGCCGAACCCTTGTAAGCCACCCCTGGTGGTCCCGAATCTCAACTTCCCTGAAGTTTCTCAGTAATTGGAACAATAAAATCATTGACTTAAGGATAACTTTGCACGACTATGCATACCATGCACTCTGCAGCTCTGCATATTGATCGACCCTGGCCTGTCTACCAAAGGTAATATTTCTTTAGGCAATGCCTCTCCCCGAACGATTGCTGGCCCCTGAGCCCCCATATCCATTCGGAAACCCTCTGAGCTACAGTTTACTATCCACTTTCACATCCCTTCCTGAATAAGGTGGAACGTCTTTGACAAGATTACCAAGGACCAGGAAAAGTCGTTCCATTCTATATGATGTCCCAGCTGCATGACTTTAAACTACGCTAATCCCCAACCATCCATTACACTAGATAAATGCATAGGGCAGGAACATTTATTCCACACTTCTGATTGATACAAATGTTCTCAAAACCTTTCAGATGTCACATACCCTTTCTAAGCCACCACTGATGGTTTTCATAATCCTCTAACCCACCCATGGTGGTTTCCACAAGCCGGACATTCATTAAGTCTTATGGCCATCAGAAATGGAGAGTCATTGACTTAAGGACACCTTCGCATGACTATGCATACCATGCCATCAGTGGCTCTACATATTGATCGCCCCTAGCCTGTCTTCCAAAGGAAATATTTCCTTAGGCAATGCTCCTCCCACCTCTGTATGCCGATATAACTCCCACGCCTTGAGACAAGCCATGCATGTCGTTCAAATCTAAACATGCTCCCTCCACAGGCATCTGAAGGACATTGAGACATCTTTTAATCAACCAAAACTCATTGGGTCACTCACCCCACCATACTTGGTCAAAGTTGTTCGACCTAAAACATCAGTAATGATAGTCATGACGGTGGGACTTTAAACCGCTCACAAAAATAGGCGCAAAGCCTGCCAGGCCGAAAACCCGAAAAGGGCGACCTAAGAAAAAGCTGATCCGTACCCGCCGAGTCCACACCAAATGGGCCCAGGAAAAATCAAGGTATTAACAAAAAAGAAAAAAAGTTTGTGGGGTTTTTCTATAAAATCCTAGCAATAGTCGAACTGTGCTTGCTGAGTCCCATTGCTCAGGAAAAGTTTAGGGAATTGTCCAAACACTCATCGATTTTCTAGACCACTCTACAACGGAATGGCCTCCTCATCATTCTGATCAGACCCCATTCCAATGGGGGCATTTATAGGGTCCTGAAAATTATGCAACGGGGAAATCCGATTACCCCAAAACTTGGAAGATGACTAAACTGTTCCGTATACCAGCTCTAACCAACATTACGTGGCTGGTTCAGCAAACTGCCCTCTCGAAGATGTTGTCGTCCGCGAAATGGATCCGGAAGCCCCTCTGCGGCTGTGAAGAAGGACAGACGTCAGGCCGGTCCACCTCCGCAAGCCGCCCCCTCTTCGGATTGCTATTTTTTGTGGGATAGAGGCAAAGTGGTGCATGGCCGCGGAGCAATCCCTCGAATCTTGGTTCCAAAAATCGCCGGTTGACTGAGTCATTCGCAGGTAGGGATCCCATCATGGGCTTCCACAAAAATTTCCATGTGCCATATCCCCTTTGTCACTCTTTAAATATTCACTAAGGTGTACCAAAAGAGAGAGGAAGGATGGGTGAAAACCCATGGGGAGACGCTGGAGAAATTTCTCCCAGTGGTAAAGTCTCGCGACCATCCGCAGACCCCATATCATCTGAGGATGAACACTTCCGCATAGAAGAGAAACCAAACCGCGAACCACATGCCTCCATCTCCTTCGCGGGTGGACACTGCCTCCGCGGACCAGTGTTGTTCGTGAAATGGAGGCGGAAACCCTCCGCGGTCGTGAGGCGGGACAAGCACTAACCCAGAGCACCATTCCAAACCACCCTAGCCGCGAGCCGCGTCAACCAGCCCAAACCGCCTCCGCTATCATTCACAAAATGGAGGCAGAGCCCTCTATGGCTGTGAAGCACTCCCTGATTTTGGTTCACGGAGGAGGAGTATTTAATGCCTCACGAGTTATAGATTGACCAAGTCATCTGTGAATCATGTTTTCGGTCATAGGCCTCCACAAAAGATTCAGCATGACCATATATACAACCTTTTTACCGCTCTATAAAAGGAGACCGAGGGGAAGAGGGAAGAGGATAGAGAGGAGATCAATCATATTCAGGTAGGAATAGTTCGAAGGAAGGATTAGGATTTCCGAAGTTCTAGTTCCCGAACCATAGTAGGTATGCACCTAGGAACAAACTAATAAGTAACTAAAAACGCATAATAACATGGTGAACCGCAAACCTAAAATAAAAAAGAAGAGAAAACCATGAACCATGGTCCCTCCGCAGATGCACTCCCCGCGGACCAGGGAGTTTATGCCTATTTTCTGATCTTTCGCACCGCGTAGCACCCTCCTACATGGGCGAATCCCCAACCATCAAGCCTCTGGTCAGCACTGCCCGTGCCCGCTGCTGCTTGCATGGAACCCTCTGTGGACCACCCTGGTTCGCAGATCGAACCCAAAGCTGCGAACCACCCTGGTTCATGGATTGAACATGAAGCCGCGAACCACCTTGGCTTATGGGATGCCAATCAGTCTGCGGACCACCCTAATTTGTGGACGGCTTCTCCTACTGCGTATCACATCCCTACGTGAAGGGTGCCACCACCCATACGCCTGTGTGGCCCGCCAAATTCTTCGGAGTCCCCGTTCCTCGAGCCACATAAAATATTTTTGATCCGGCCTGATCCTCCGTGACTGTCTCACTGGTCTACTCATCCACCCTGAGCCGAGGCCTCCACCACAGCCTCTAGATCCATGTGGTGTAACCCTCAGGCGCATCGGTATGCCATTTTGAGTTCACATACACACGGTAAACAGGGGAAAAGGGGTTTCCCTGACCCTTGGGAAGATTCTCGAAGCATTCCTAGGTTCACATTCCCACGGTAATGTGGAGTCTGATCTCGGGAGCCTCCTTTCTGACCCTCCACTTGTTGGGGCTAGGGTACTTCCCCATTATTCTAAGGGTAGTAAAAAACCCATTATATGGAAGTCCTCATGCACTTCGGTACTTCCCTTTGGAACAAGAGAGGAGACAGGCATAGGAGAACCCCTTTCCCTCCCCCACTGCACTTTGTCTCCATGGGCGTCCATCTCGGAGTAAGCCCTGACCATATGGGCCGCCCTCATGCGTAAGCCTCACTCCACTTCTCACGGATGCACCTCTCAAGATGTGATTCTCTGGTCCCTGCTACCTCATGTTTCTCACAATGAGAATGACTCACGTGGGCCTAGAGTAAGTATCGATCATGACATCCTCTTATGGGCCTCCTCAGAGTGTAAGCCCCAGTCCATCAATCTGGGCTACCTCAGAGCGTAAGTCCCAATCCATCACTATAGTATGGCTCAGAGCGTAAGCCCCCAGCCAATGGAACAACGAGGACTTTGATTCCCTACCATAGGGATACATAGGAAGCCTCCATGAGGTTCAAGCCCGATCACCAGCGGACCCCCATGTCCACCTTCATGTCGGTTCTCCGATGCTCCCATTCGAACTACGTGGACTTTGATCCCTGTCTCCTAGGAAGGGTACGTAGGATGCCTCCATGATGTTAAATCCCAACAACCAGTCGATCCAACTATCTTCACATTAGTTCACCACGCCACTCCTAGTACCGCCTCAGTGAGTCCCGACTCCTTAGGGTAATTAATCCAACCATGGATGGTAAACCTCTAACATAAATGATTCTGAACCTCGGCGTTCAGCTGACCATTGATAACCAGGAGAAATCCGTGGATACTGTGATTTGGTATAAACCAAAGATTCACGAACATATGAATACATCTTAAATCTATAAGAGAGTCCCAGAACAGGAAATAGTTCCCCCCAAAAGGGTGCGTTGATCCTGAATTCTCATACTCTCGACCAATGTGAGTTCTTAAGCGTCGCTAGTCAGACCATCCGGCGAACACCTGCCTTTGGAAAGTAGGTCCACGTGTCATCGGATACGGAACCATTGGGTGTTTCGAGACCAAACCGTGAAACAAGAGTATATATTCAATATTCCAGACCGGATAGATAAGGTTCTACAAAACATTACAACCGGCCTTTACATAGTGTTCTGGAGGTACCATTAGTTTGAAGAAGCTACTTGGGAACTAGAAGAGGTGATGAAGGATAATCACCCTCACATGTTTGTGTAAAATGAAATTTTGAGGGAGAAATTTCATAAGGCGGGATGAATGTAACGACCCCAAGTTCTATCAGTAGAATTCCCTAATTGTAATTATTTCTTATCTTATAATCACATTAGTAAGCACAATGAAATATCGTGATAATAAATACCATGTTATCATGAAACCTATTTTTTTCCATTTCATTATTTTGAATTTTGAAAATCTAACATACACGATTGTGATAAGTAAGATTTTTGGAGTCTGATATGACAAACTATTTTTTTTTTGAATAGTAACCTAACCTTATGAATTGCAACCAACCTTTATGAATATTAGTATGCCCCTTATGAATTATAAATCATCCCAAATAATAGTAACCTTACTCTATAATGATTAAATAAAAGTTAGGCATCCAATAAGTGAAAATTTTACCATAACAAAAATATTTGTATTTTTGTATGTCATAAATAAATAATTATAATTAATTAATTAATTAAAAATAAAATTTATTTTACTAAAATGTTTTCATAAATTAGTAATTCTATGTATATTGGGTTTTAATATAATTTTATAAGAACTTATATAATTTTTGAAAGCATTATGAAATGCATTTTTATTTTAAAATCTGTATTTTCCAAATAGATTATGATTTGAATTAAAAATTAAATTAAGAACATTTTGAAATTTATTTTGGAGAAATGGAAATAATTTTTGGATTCTACATGTTGAAAAATGGATAGGGTAAATTTTTTGGATTTTTATAAAATACTAAAATTTAAGAGTGAATTGTAGAAATACAGTTTTTCACATAACTGGTATATCTTAAATTTCATCATTCATGATGTAATGTTGAAAAAAAAATTCTATAAAATTATATTCACCCATGTTATATTTAATTTTAGAAATGGTTCCTTAAAATATACTAAACTCAATTTCCAAACCAAAATTGATCTTTCCAAAACCTAATGTCATAAAGTGATTCCTTAAAATATCATTTTCTCTATCTTTTCACTTTCTATTTAATAAATTAAAGAATTTGAATTATAAAGATGATTTAATGTCTAAAAAAAATTATCTTATATTCATATATGAATTATTTTGTCAAAAACTACTATTAGAAGTCGAAAATTTGAAATATTATTTTATTTCATATTTTATTTTAAAGGAACCCCCACCTCATGTATAAATATCCCCTCTCCCTCCCCATACCGAACCACACCTCTCAAGATTCAATAATTTTCTAAACTCGATCCAACCATCTTCCTTCGCCACTCATCCACGTCCAAGAGTTTATGGTCTCATTAAAAGGCAAACTCTAGGTTATTTGAGGAGGGTCTCAAGTGGAAGACTTAAGAGGACATTAAAGTGAAGAAATAATTTGGATACAAGGTAAGGGGAAATTCTCGAACCCAATTTTTTTTTCTTTGGGTTCTCCCTATTTCACTACATTTTTGGTATGCTCACTCCTTAAAAATAAATTTTTCATAATTATCATAGTTTTTTGGGTATACATGATTTCCACTATATTTTATGTCAATCAAATGATTTCGAAAAAAACTCTTCATTCAAAAGAACACATTTTACATCTCACTCAAGGTTGATGGTTCTTGTATCATGGATGTTAATCCTTATTTCTTGTTGGGAACCTAATATTTATGAATGTGTTCTTATAATATGAAACCCATTCCTGTCCATGGGTTATTTATGTTCATTTTTGATATATGTTCAATGTGGTATGCATGATAATGATAATGTTATAATGTGATGGGTGTGACAATAATTACATAGTGATCCAATGTATTGAGAAATTTGATGAATATCTTGAGTTAATGTGAAATTATTTGTGAACATGATGCTTGATTTCTACACAACTATGTGTCCCAGGTAACCACTATGACACGATGTTTCATTTTTATGCATTCACACATTTCAGGTCTCTTATTAATGTTTCCTCTCATGATTTTGATGACGATGTTATAATTATGCTCACCCCATGTTATATTTTTCTTATCTATCCTCAAAAATGGACTTTAACTCACCCATTTTGGATGTATATTATTAGGGAAGTACATGTACTACGGAGAGTTCAAGTGATGATAAGAATCTAGTGAAGAAGTAATTAATTAAATGATTATGCATGGTGTTGTAAATGTGATGTCTTGTCCTAGTTTTCCCATGAAACTAAACCTCTGGATCCTCATGGGGTAATAATATTATGTTTTTATCTTTATAATGATGTAATAGTAATGTATGA
Source organism: Viscum album (assembly GCA_963277665.1). NCBI lineage: Eukaryota > Viridiplantae > Streptophyta > Magnoliopsida > Santalales > Viscaceae > Viscum > Viscum album. Next base: position 500,999,742 of record OY728132.1, read on the forward strand.
ATAGGTTGGGACACTATATATCCTAGGTTAAGAGTTAATTCCGACACATTAAGCCTTCCATTGTCCCAATAGAAAATAATCTAATTGAAATAATAGATTCATCACACGTTAATATGACCCACTCAAGGTGGAAATCATACATAAATATAAGATTTTTGACCTAAAATATCAGTCATGAACCCCTAGTATAGTTAAATTCTTAGAGGTGAATGTGTCCTTGAAGAACCATTATGGTGTGCACCATAATATTTTACTCATTAATATTCAACCTAGCTACCACGTCCAAAGAAGCTAGAATTTTTTTAATGAATCTCTGATACCATGTTGTAATTCCCTTACACTATTCACTACAAATTTTAACCTTACTAGACCACCATAATACTTCAAGAACACCTCCTCATAAGCTACAGGCTACCGACTAGTAGCGAGGGTATATAGAAGTACATTAGGGAGACTATAACCTCATATAAATGTTATTAGTAAATATTTAAAATATCCAAATATAATATACATCAATATATAGAGAAATGAATAAATTATAGAATACTATATCAAAATTAAATGTTGTCATAATGGATTGTAGAATTAATTGCCACAAGTAAGGTTATATATGCAGGATAAAAAATAAATAAAAAAAGTAGTGTCTCCAATATAAAATTGAGTTATAACTAATCCCATGATCCATGTATATATTTATAGATCATTTTATATCAATACATGGAATCATCCCAAAATGTGTATGTAATCAAGTGTGTTTCTACTCAAGTACCAATTTTTAATAATGGATTGACAATGTTGTGTGTACATTAAAAGTTAAGGAACCACCAATATGATCCAATTTTATATTACCAAAGCAATGATATATATATATTTCATTATCATCAAAAATCAATACATAAATTATATGAAGAAAATAAACAAATATTCGACATTTGATCCTCGGGCCTGAGGACCATGTCTACTATACTTGTTTTATCTAGTTCTATGGCGTATTTAAATAGTTTTGATGTAAAATATTCCATATAAATTTTGGGTCGTGGTGTCTCACAAAAATCCTTAAAAATAAGGATCAATTCCAATCAACACAATATAAATGGATCATAAGATATATCACCAGCATATTTGGAATCACTTCAATCTATGGATATGAATAATTTTATTAGGGAGATTCCAAATATCCTAGGAAATAAGTAAATAAAAAATCACCCGTGATTCTATAAAAAAATGGTAAGGTAATTTAAATCATATAAATCAAGTTCAAAAACTCATTATATTATCAAACTCAACTATCCAGATCCATTGGATGTACTAGGAATATTAACATCAATAAATAAATAATTTCAATCACAATTCCCAATCCTACATAGTTGGATCCTAGACATATTAGTAATCCAAGGTACATGAAAAATACATGAATCTCATATAGTCCTGAGGTCACATCCCTATATCCCATGAATTATTCACATTACTAAAAATAGAAATCTTAATAGGAACTATAAATTCAGGAAAAAATCATTGTCCGTTCCATCTAATACTATTATATCATGAGGCCCAAAACCGGATACAAGGTAGAACCTCTGGGAATCACTAGAAAAAAATTCTTATAGCACTAGGCATGAATGTTTGGGTATAGGAAATACAAATGTGCATCATGGATGCAAAAACAATAACCACATTAAAGAGTTAAAAAATGATGAGGAATTCCACAAGTAAAAAAAATTATCCATCCCATAATATTATGGGATCACACATTTCGCATTGGGATTTAGGGGATGGACACTACTCCCTCTAACAATAGACCATACTCCCACTCAGGTCATCTCTCCATGGGGCCCTATGGTTTTTACTATATTAGAGGCATCCCATGAAAGATCCTCATACATTATTTGTCTCATGGGCCCATTCCCGACACTAAGATGACATCTCTTCCATAAATATCATCAATGTAATCTCATGGCCACCCTGAACTAAAGTTAGAGAGTTGGAATATGGTACATATATATATTCTCATGTTACTCTAGGCTAATCATATCCTCTCATACCAATTCCACACTTCATAAGGTATATACATCATTATTGGGGGGGGGTCCTCACTCGGCTTGTCAGGGCCATCCATCATAGGCTAGCTCAAACTCTCCCTTGGAGGTTTTTGACTATATCTCTAATAAAAGCCTCAACTACATGGGACAAAGTAATCATGCATGATTCCAATGACTATAGTGGTCGTGGACCCTTGTCTCCATAGATACAGATACTCATTATCTTATAACATTTAAATTATAAATAAATATTTAATTAAAATAAAATAATATAACCACAAATGGGGACATTAACTTATGGAAGATACCATATAAATTCACATGCATATAAAGAAAAATATTAGTCTATAAGTATAGTAACAAGTACTCGAGATATTTATAATATTCTTTAGAAATTTATCATTATGGATAGGCCAATGTCGACGAGGCCCGATTAGGTTTTTCAAAGATCACATCACCATATGAGTACCTAACTCCCACTAACTTCCATAAAAAATACATTTTAATTAAATAATACTTAATAAATATAATTTATGATTGAACTCTATAATAAAAAAATTACATGAATGAAGAAATGTCACATGAAAACCTTGACACAATTTAATAATGTCATATCACCCATGATATATCCCCTATAAACTGTATAATTAAATGAATCCAAATCCCCATCCTATCACACCAATCCCATAAAAATTTTCATTAAAAAGAGGGAAACCCTAATAAAATATATGATGGTGGAATAAACTAATGAATCACTAATAGACTTATTAAAGAATTTGTCTTCAGGCATCCTATTCTTTGGCAGAGTAGAACAAAAATTAAAATTAGTTTATTCTATAATGATTGAATTGACTCGACACCGTCTATAATACTATAAAATTAAAAATATAATGAAAGATATTGAATGTAGAGAGTGTCCAATAGAGTGAGATACATACTATTAATAATTAGAAAAAATAAATCATGAATATCCAGAATTTAAATGAAATGAAAGGTGGAAGGTGGGAAGAGATCTTATGTTCATAGATGAGTGAAAGGGAAAAAATAGAGGTTTCACTCTTTGAAATTAGAGTGCCAGATTAGTAATTGTCACTATTTAATGATCATAATGTTTTTCCCACATGTTTTATAAAACCATACACCAACCGTGTGGTCAGAATTAACCATTTTAAAGACTCTCGCATAGTTTCTCTATAATGTTTACCAAACCATGAACTATTAGTGTGAATTATAATTTTCTCATTCTATTTTTTTCAATTGGGTTTTCCAAAACCATGTTCCCACTCTATTTTAAGCCCTGGGTCCAAGAAATATTACAAGGTTTTCTTTAATGATCGAACGACATTGTTAAAAAAATTTATATAGACTGTGTTCTATACATATTGAACATAAACTTATTCATTGTAAGTGTACCAATTAATTTATCCTAAACATGTGAATCAAACCATTAAACTTGTTAAAGATTCCTTAAAAACCAGAAAACTTATCTGAATTTTTTGAGGCCTACCTGAACACCAGAGGATCCTCCCACGCAATGCAAAATATATATATATAATCACTATTAAATATCTACAATATAGTAATTTAGGTGTAGAAACCCAAGTAATGTTATAAAAATATTATTTTATTTTCTGTTGCTATTTATTAATTATATTTTATAGAGCTATATTCATTTCAATATAACTTTGTATGTTTTTTAGTTGAAATGATAAACAACATTATTTATTACCAAAATAGTTTTTTTAGGAATTAAATGGTTTTATTTAAAAGACTTATTTCAAAATTATATCTATTATTTTGGTACTGTGAAATTAAATTTTGAAATATCTATATCTTAATTATCTAATTGTTATATTTTTTTATTGTTCAGAAAATACTGGCTCAACAGTGATTAGAGTAAATTACCGATTTGATAATTTGTAAATGATTTTTTTAAATAATGTATTTTGAATTTCAGTGTTATCATAAAACATGACCTCATTGAAAAAAATAATTCTATAGTTAGATATGATTAATTTACTAAATTTTCAACATTTATTATATAAAATTTTGTTATAAGTAAATTTTGGTCTTAAAACGCATTTTTCAAAAGAAAGACTTTCAATGTGGTTTGTGTTTTAATCAATATCGTATTATTCAAAAATCTAGAAATCAATTTTTTAAAAAAAGATCCCATATTTGGATTCATTATGTATAAAATTTACAAATGGTTCTCTATTATTTTTGGACATTTAATTAATTAATCATGTAAGAAAATTATTTTATCATGATAAATGAAATAATGAGTTTATGGTGGTTTATATGGATATAATCATAATCATGCAGCAAAAAAATTTATTTATTCTACCGTTGACTGTCAATATTGTCCCCCCATGAATATTATATGTGAGAATTTATTTTTAAAATACATTTATTATAATTTTTTTAAAATTTATGTAAATATAATTTTATAATTTAAACTCTCAAGAATTTAATATCTATAATATATTATGATAGATATAAAAAAATATATCTATTTATAAATTTTTATTTAAATTTATTTTTTTATGATTGAAATGTATTTTTAAATTTTAGTGGTGAAATAATTACCTTCGATGCTTACACAACACTATCATAGTTCTTGATAAAGTAGTAAAAAATTAATGTAAATGATTTTTAAAATTATAAAAGTAATTTTGTGCTGGTGATTTATTTTTTTAAAAAAAATTCATTGAAAAAATATAATATTAATGATGTGTTATGATAGTTTATTTTAAATATCTTCTTAACATTTTGTTTTGAAATTAAAATTATATTAATAGTTTCCAATAATAGATTTATGATATTTTATATTAAAAAAAATCTATTAAATTTTTTAAAATTATTAAAAATTGAATAATTGTCTAAATGACTTTGTATGTTCTAAAATATCAACCATGGTCTATTTATTTTCCATTGTTTCTTATATAGTAAATTTTATGTCATCAAATTTATAAAAAACATCTACATCTCAGTAATTGAAAAAATGGTTAACGAGGGATTAATCAAAGAAATTAGGGTGAAAAAATAAACTTAATCTATAAAAATATTTTTTTATATTATTTTTTTGAAATGTAATATTACAATATTCATATTATATCATCTTGGATACATTTATCCTTGAATATTAATTATAATTAATTTATTACTTTAGAAATTTCAAGATTACTGATCCCTTCACTTATAAAACTGGACCTCCTCTTCTATTTTATTCACAATTCATGAAATATTTGATTCAAAAAATAGAAGAAAATTTACATTAATAAATTCTATTACCATATACGTGTGGTCATATTTAATGTATGACACTATCCTTATGGGGAATAAGTTGTGCCAAAATGATTCTTGTCTGACGATGAGTTAAATCCTTTAACCAAATGTCTTAGTTTTGTAAATCCTTCTACAAAAATCCAATAATCTAAAGACATGAAGAAATAATTACAAAAATATATTACATATAAGAATATTTTCTATGTTAATGGAATAAGATACATCTATTTTCGCTTTAATTAAATGGGAAACCAAATAATCATTTTTCTTTACAGAGGTCTATAACCTCCCAAACTGAGGTAATTACATTACCATAACGTCCTATTATGATCAGAAAAACGATGAATTTAATATTTATATTTGATATTCAAAAAATATTTATCAATATTAAAATATAAAATATCATCTACTTTCTTCTCTATTCCAACTATTAAAAAATTTTAATATCGTTCATGTGTATGTGTTGACTACGACCTTAATGAAGCAATATGAATTATTTTTCATCCCCATATAAAATTTATGAAACATATATGTCTATTAAATGTGGTAATATTTTAATTTTTATGTAATGATCATTCTATAATTTTAATATAACTATTACCTTCATTCTACATGATCACTGAGTAATGGATGTGTTATCCATGTGTTAGTATGACCTACAATCTAAATGTTTGTAACTTATTTAATTTTTCATTAGGTTATTTAGTTATTATAATTTTAGATGTGATTTATTATTGAAATATTTTACTATATTTAATCTTCAGATGCCATTTTTGACATTTACACCCAAAATCCTCAAAACATCAGACGCGAACATAACTAATTCTGTTATTAAATATAAAAATCGTAATATATAAAATTAATGGAATAATAAACATGAAAAAGAATATTATGAAGGAAAATAATTAAACATATTACATTATTAATAAATATAAATAATGCATTAGATAAGTCCAACTCAAAATAAGAGAAACTTAATCTTAAAACATCCTTATAAGTATTTTCCAGATTAATTTTATTAATCATTTTATTCATTGTCCATAAAGTAAAAATTGTTTTATATATGATTTTATATGGACATAATTTAATTATGAAATATATTTTATGAATAATTTTATATTAATTCAATGGTTTTTAAAAGTGAATATATTAATTGAATGTTTTGAAAAATTGTAAAAAGGAATGGTTTATTTCAATGAATATGACAAAGATGGGTTTTCCCACTAATGTGACCATTATTTGTTGATCAGAATCAATTATAAGATTTCAATAATCATTAAATGAAAACCATAAATCTGGTGTTTATGCCAATATTACATTGCAAAATGGGGTTTTAAAAAGAAAATTTAAGTTCTATATCTGAATGTGTTTTACATATAGTTATAATTTTTTTTAAAGGTGTTATGAAGAATAAATGAATTTAAAAATATTTTTAAATATTTATATGTTAATCTAAAAGTGTATATGATAAAAGGGTGATTTTGATATAGTTGATACGATTAGTGGAACCAATTATATCACTGCAATTCATTTTATAATGTTTCTTTTCCTGAAATATTATATATATATTTTTAACAGATTTATTGTATAATATGGATTGCACTAGATTACATTTTTTTAAAAAAACATGTAATATTAGTTATGAATATGATGGTCTATTTTGCATAAAATGGTTCCTACATTATTTATATGAGTTTTAATGGATTTTTCTAATAAAAAGTCATTTTTATTCATGTTTGTCTAATTTAATTCATATATTCAATGACTATTCTGATAAATGTAATAATTTTAGGGTTTATTTGTCTTTTCATAAAACTATAGATTAACTATTTTTATTTTACATAAAAATAATTTTTTTATCATATGATTTTAGATTTATTTATTGCGTATACATATTGGTTAAAAAATAATGAAGATGCCAATTTGGAACATATGAATATCCTTTTTTAAAATAAAATTTGTTTCATTCTAATGGTTATATTATGTGGGGATCAAAGGATACTATGTAAAAGTGGAAAATTTTTAATATATTGGTTATTATATAATATTTATTGATTAATTAACTGAAAAACTAAATCATAACAAACAATGAAATGGAAAATTTTGAATTCTAGTATAAAGATAATATGTTATATAATTCATACGGTGGGTTACTTATAGTTAGTATCAGAAAAAAATAGATAAGTTTTATGTTTTGGATAATTTAAATAGAATAAAATTTATTTGTTATAATTTATTTTTGCATTGAAATTATATATAATTTGATCATTTAATTGTTAAATTATATAATTTGTGTCTATTTTGAATGGGTTTCCACAATGTAAATAGGGGGTTTGATTGTGAAGTTTCAAGTGGAAAATATCCTTTCAAATCAATATCTCTAAATGATTGGACTTGGTACTATGAAATTTTTTCTCTGATGGATTAATTGAAATAGGATATATATTTTGGTATCATTGATGTTATAGAGTAACCAAATTTACCATAGAGGAATATACCAATAATTGAGAATTTTATGAAACATTACCCGCTATTATTTAGTGTTATTTAAAATAAAATGGTTGTTTAAAGATATATAAATAGTCTATAAATGATATTTTATTTCATGTTATAGTTATAATTCAATAGGTAACCTTTTCTATTTATCATTTTGAATGTAATTAATATTTTTAAATGTCTAAAATTATGAAAACCAGATTAAATGATGAGTGTGATTCAATGGAATATAATATATTTTTTATAAAATTATTATCGATAATTATTTCTTTATTTTTGTTTTGATGATGAAAGAGAATAAATAATTGGAATGTAGAAAAAACTGATGATTCATTTTCTATGTATGAAGAGAATTTTATAAGATTTTCTAGGTACATAGCGAATTTTATTTTAGAATTGATAGTTAAATTAGTATATTCTACTGAATATTGATTACATGATTACAAATAGAGTTAGATTCCTAGGTATTTAATATTTTGAGGAATTATTTTCTTTTAAAAAAAAATTGTGATAGATTCTTCAATAAAATATGTTCCTCGATACGAAAGAAGTGAGAACTGGTCAAGGTGGTAAGTAAAAGAGAAGTATCCAACTAAGATGTTTGTAGATAAGCCCCCAAATTCATTCAATTATGATTAAAGACATTACGTGGAATATTTTAATAGATCTAGAATATATTTCCATTTTGATAATATTTGTGACAATTGTTTGGAATGTAAATAAACAGACTTGTAAAATCCCAGAATGGAGTTACTGATCACCATTCAATGGTGAGATGTTTTATGTGTAATGTGTCGGGTAATTATGCTAATGTTTTTCCAAATCATATTAATCATTGAGGAAATCATCAATATTAAAATAAAAAGGTAATGAAAATAATTTTATGTTACTAAGGAATATATTTAATGGTCAAATGAAGTGGTGAAAGATCATGAGAGTGTGGTAATCTATGATGATTGATCTCTGGTTAGGGTTTTATAAGTTTATGGTGAAGTAGGAATATATTCTGAAGACATTTTTTGGACAAGATACATGAAATTGGAGTTTTTATTTATGTCCTTTTGCTTTTCTAATGCACCTACCATATTTATGGATCTTATGAATATAGTACTCCATGATTATTTAAATTAGTCCTATATTTATTGATGATATTTTGGTATATCAATACTTCATGATGATCCTATAATATATAAAATGATTTAAAAAAACATAAAATAAGAAAGACTATATGGGAAAAATATTTTGTGCAATGTTTGGTTAAAATGAATTTTATTTCATAGGAATAGTGTATCTAAATATTTTAATACATTTAAAAAGACTAAAACTAAAGTTGTTGAACAATTCATATGACTTAATATTTTCCTTAAAAATGTAGTTTTTTATAATAATAGGTTTTTATTTGGTGTTTTATTTAATATATTTCTCAATTATATTTTCCACAGACTATGTTATATTATAATCGAGATAAATTCATCTAAATGAATGAGTATGATGATTTTATTGAGGAACTAAATTGAAGATTACAGAATGTGCAAGGTTTTACCCCAAACTCTATAATTGTAAATTTTCTATATATAGTGATGAAAAATTAAAGAGGAATGGTGGTTTACATAAGAATAATTATCAAATAATTGCATATTCACCACATAAATTGAAATGAAAAGAGTTATATTATCTGGAATAGGACTTATAAAAAATGACTATGGTTTTTGAAATAACAATATATATATATATCATTTATATGGATTAATGTGTGAAATATATACTAAAAATAATATTATCAAGTATAAGTTAACATGAAAAGATTTTAATATAATGTTGATTAGATGGATGGATGTGATTAAGGATTATGAACTCATGATTCTATACCATCCTGGAAAATAAAATAATTTAGGAGAAGAATTGAGTTGTACTAAAATGATACATTAACCTTGTTAAATTTGAAACATATCCCTTTGGTTAATTGTTCGAGAATTGTTTTCCAATAAATTGTTCATACAAGATTATACTTTTTTCTTGTTTCATAACAAGAATATATATTAGAAATAATAAAAAAATTCTCAAATGGATGATAATAATTTATTGGAAAACATATAATATCATAAGAGGTGTAAGTTACCATATTTTAATGGTGATTATAAAGGTGTTATCAGAATTGGAAAAAAATAATTTTCCCCTTTTGACCATGAGTCGAAGATATATTAATTGATTTAAGCTCAAAATTTTATATTATTTTTTCATCCTAGAAATTGTAAGGTGTAAAAATACCATTATGTGTATTCATTGTAGGATAGAATGAAAAGATAAATTTTATAATTTACAATTAAATGGTTGAATTGGAACGTGTTAAAGTAGAATAAAAATTAATGAATTTAATTTTATAACTATTTTAGTTCTAGAGATGAAATATGAAAATACATTCATTGAATTCATAGTGTAATAACTAATTCCATGTCTATGTAATAATTTATTTTGAGTTATCATTAATCTAATTTCTAAAACTAATGATTTTTACCATTTGATATGTTATGTCATTAGATCAACATTGTCTACAATATCTCAAGAATATAGTTAGAGACCACGGAGTTCTTTTATATATTTTATCTGACTATGATCATAGGTTTAAATAAATATTTTTGAATGGAAATAATAATTCATGAAGTAAAAAATTAAATTTTAATATATCATTTCATCCCCAATTCAATGGACACCCAAAGGAAAAATATAGTCCAACGAATACAAGATCTATGATTGTTCAATTGATCACCATGATGTTGGGATCAATATTTATTATTGGATGAGTTCTCTTATAAAATAGTTTTCATTCTAGAATACATATTCCACCATCTTGAGTCATTATATGTAATTTAGTGTTAGATACCTATTTTTCAGGATGAAATTATAGAAGGGATGTTTATAGGACTTGATTTGGTAGATAAAAAGGATGAAAAAGTGTATTATTTTCATATACATATTTGGAAGAATTATATAAGGCTAAAAATTTATGTAGACAACCTTATGAAAGTTTATTATTTTGATTTAGGGGATCATGATTTTATTATAAGTATCTCCATAGAAAGGTTATATAAATTTTGGTGAAAATTAGAATCTAAGTCTTTTATTCATTAGACCATATAAAATCCAATAAAAAGAAGGATCAATTTTCAACTTGGTCGACTTACCTCAGAGTCTATCCCTAGAATAAATTGTATTTCATGTTTAATGTTAATAAAATATGTTACATATTCATCTCATTGTTTTATCCCCAATGTAGTCCAAATATAAGATAACCATTTATATGAGGAATATTTAGTAAATATATTTGAAAAAAGTGATAGTTTATTATAGAATATGATAATTTATCAATTTATGTTTTTTTATAAATACCATGTGGTAGAAGAATCAAAATGGGAACCTAATAATGCTACAAGGGAAAGTAGTCCCCACCGGTATGATAATTTAATAAAATTATGGGGAAAAATTTGAAGAAGTGTTGAATAATTTAACAAACAATGTAATTTTAGGATAAATAATTTTTTTATCTTATTAATATTCATTGATTTTTTTTAGATTTATAATATTTATAATAATATATTCTAGTTTTACAGTGGAATGTTAAATAAATTATTCCTAACCAAAATGGGTTCTCATTATTTATATGGTCATATTTATATATTTATGTAAAAATTATATAATTTTAATATAATGAAATGATTATATTTATAAAATAATCATATAAAATATTTCATTGTCTGATTTTTTTATTTTTTTGAAAATATTGGATTTTCATAGAAAAGTGGAAAAAACTGACTATTGTAAAACAATCATTTACTTTTAATAAATAATGAAATTTAAATTTCCCATTGGGATCTGAATTTTATCTCAATGTACAATATTCATTTATTTATTTTGATAAAATTTAATTAACTAAATTGTAATATTATTTATATCTAATTTTGTAAAAGAACATTATGTAATAAAAAAGATTTATCAAAAAATTGATGTCCATTTTGTCTCTCATTTTAATCATAAATTAATTTATTTCACTTATAAAAAGTTAATCATGAGAAATAGATTTCAAATTTTAAATCATGATGATATAGTTTTGAAATAAGAAACTTTAATTTTTTTCAATTAAATAATTTATTGGGAAAAAAATAAATTTATTATGGTTAAGGTTAAAATGAGTATAAAATGTATTAACAAGGAGTTAAGGAATCAAATACATCCAAAATTTTCATTTATTTTATTCAATAAGTGTTTTATAACATTAAAATCATTTAATAAAATATGTAGAATTTTGTCTAATTTATAATGATTTGAAGGTCTATATTATTTTATGGAAAATAAATTGTAAAAAATATCACCCTCTTTAATTTAAAAAATATGATATTTGTTGATAAGGATAAAAAAATTATTGTTGGTTATAATTTTCAATTTAAATGATTACATATTTTTTACTATGATAATTTATTTATAATTCTAGTTGATGATATGAGTATGTAAAATTCTTATATAACACACAAAAACAGATCTTGTTCAATTAGTAGAATAATCATGAAAATGATTTGCAAAAATATAAATGTAATTTTTTTTTGAGTTATAGTTTTAGGATAATTATATATATATATATATATATAAAATTTAATAATGGTCTAAGGTATTATATTTTAATTCTATAATTTCAATGTTTTCTTCAATGTCAACATAAATTAATATTCCAAAAATGACCCTAATTATATTTTATAATAACCAATATTTTATTAAATGATCTAAAAAGCATAAATATTTAATCCTCCATCAAGTTAATTGGATATGTTTTAAAACATAAAACACGGTCCATTTATTTTATTCTTGGAATTTTAATATATCTTTCATTACTCGTGTTGATTAAAAATCTATAATATTTCAATAATTATAAACAAGGTTAAAATGGGTCAGCACAATGAGATTACGATGAAAAAATAACCTAAAATCATTCAAATACAAATTTATTCGATTATTTTTAATTACCCTCATACTAAATTATAAATAACTTATTTTGATCAAATTTTTATAGAATATTAGTTTATATTAATTTAATAAATTATTAATTCCAAGAGTGGGATTCACACAATTATTAAAGGGAATGTCCTTATATATTTTATTCACACATGATGAACCACTTGGTTCCAATAATTAAAAATTTACCAAAATAAAATAACATCAAACATTATAATTTTCTTTCTTTGGTAATATTATAATCCTTATAGATATTAATGAGTAATGGAATGGAAGTTGTCGGAATATCTAGTAGTGATTTTAACCAAATGATATAGTTTGATTTATTCATCTACCTATTTTGAATAATTTTTAAAAAAGATAAAATAATAACACAAATATATTACATATAATAATATATTTTTAACATTAATTCAATGAAATATATTATTATCCTCTTCTAGTAAATATGAAATGAAACTTTCATTCAAGTGTTAAGCGGACCACAACCTCACAAATAAATTTAATTCATTTTCCATTTCGGTATCTCAATGATTGTTAGAACAATATATCTAATATTTTTATTTATTATTAATGACATATTTTTATTTATGAAATTATAATAAATCAAAAAATCTCACACACAACAATCCATTTATTAATGATAATGTCGTTCATACATTCATGTGACTACCATCTCCGTAAGGTGATATGGATTGTTTTTAATAACTAAACCTTATGGATGATATATATTGATTTATTTAATGATATAACGATAAAATTATGATATAATTATCACTATATAAAGCTAAAATTAAAACTTCCTTCATTCTATATGACCGTTGAAAAACATAAACATTACTAATGCATATATATTTCCTTCTATCTTTATGATTATAACGTCATTAATTCTTCATAACCTTCATTCATGGTTGTTTTAGAAATTAAAATTGATCAATACAATTCTAAATATTTCATAATTATTATTCTACACATGATTTTTGAATGACCACTTTTTCCATACTAATCCATCCAAACACATTGTATATATATGAATCGAATATCATCAAAACATCTGACATGATCTAAATTAATTATGTATTTACATTTTTAAATGTAATAAATAAATTTAAAGGAATAATAAATAAGAAAACTGTAATAAATAAAGTAAATAATTATTATAATTTTATTATTATACATGATAATTATCATATGTAATAATTTATACGCATGGTACGAGACTTTTTATAATGAAGCCTCAGTTTAAATGTTCTAATGATTTATTATTCAAATATTTCTCTTCCATTTATATAATATTAAAATTATTTTATAGATCATATATATGGATTTAAATTTTTTCTAATGTATATTTTATTTTAAAAATTATGTTATTTCAATGGTATTTGAAATATATTCTTTTATGGGATGTTTTGATAAAATGTAAAAAGGAATGTTTTATTTTAATGTATATTGATTAAGGATTTTCCAACCACTGTAATGTGTGTTTGATGTTTTGAATAATTTATAAGATTTTAGGTTTTATTTAATTAGAACCTATATATCTTATTTTTCCTGGTATCTAAGAATAATATTTTTCAATGGAAATGGTATTTCCTTATCCAAAAATCCATTCTATAAATGTTTAAGAGCGTTTTAAAGGGATTTATGATGAAATGGTTTGATTAAGAAAATTATTTATCTATGATACGATACATGGGAATAATTTATGATCTATATTTGTGTGTAATACATGTTATATTTTATGTGAGTCTAATTATTTATCATTAATTCATTCTATAATTTTCATTTACATCATTGGAAAGTAGGAGGGATTTAACAAGGGTGGTTTCTCTAATTGATTTAACAAGGATCTAGTTATTTTAGAGATGATTTAAAAATCAGTTATGAATATGATGCAATAATAATACTAATTTATTTCCATTTACATGCTATTAGTTTTAAATTATATTAATGATAAAACGTTTTGGAATTTCATGATCAATTGATTTTTTTCATACATTCAACATATATTTTCTAATAAGTAGTAATTGTAATGAATTTCACAATTTTAAATATACTAACTGATTATCACCTTCTTTATAAATTAATAAGTTTATTTTTCACATATATATTTTTTTAAAAAGTTAAAATGGTTTATGATGTGTAAGAAGAAATAAATTATCATGATGAATTTTATAAAGATTTTTCAAGATAAGAAAATGTTTTTGGTTTTAAATGTTTTATATTGTTGATAAAATGAATAATAAGTATTTGTTTAGACATTGAAATATTTTTTATTTTTATTTAATAATTATGGAGAATTTATTTAAAACACTAAATCATAATGATCTTCTGAATGCATAAACGTGAATTATAGAATAAAAACATTAGATTATGAATAGTTTAAGAAGGGTTTCTTATATTTATCTATAAATCCAATAAAAATCCATCCAATCCACCAAACCAAATAATGAAATTTATTATAGTGTTTTCATCTAGTATAGATAATGGATTGTGAACTTCCCTACTCAATTTAGAGAGAATACTGACATTGAGGTCTAGTAGTTTCTCTTATAATTTATCCATTTTATCCATGTCCCGTTATTCGGAGATTTCATGTGGTTTTCTATGCCACGCCCATAATTTCTCTCTACTCTATTTCTCTCTTCCATTTTCTCTTTGATTTATCTCCTTTAAAAAAACCATAAAAGTATTTTTAGTCAATACATGTAATGTCTAAGACCTCTCTGGTTCTTTCCATTGTGAAAATCTGGTGTTTGAGTGTTCCGGGAGGTCATGGTGACATATCTGTGAATGTTCCAATGATAGACCATTGTGAATAGTGTGACGGTGACCATCTGTGAATAGTTCCAACAGTAGACTATTGTGAATAGTTCAATGGTAACCATAGGTGAATAGTTCCAATAGTAGACCATTGTGAACAGTGCAACGGTGGCCTTCTATGAATAGTTCCAACGGTAGACCATTGTGAACAGTGGAATGGTGAGGTTCGTGAACAGTGCTTCTAGAACGGTGAGGTTCTAATAGTGAGGTTCATGTATAGTGTTTCCAGAATGATAGGGTGTATAATGTTTCCAAATTCTTATAGTTTTTCCCCTTTGACGTTTCCTTTGACATAAAATGCATTTAAAGCCTCGTTGTAATGACTCTAAGACTGATTCAAATGCCATAAATCTTATATTAATTATTCCATAGTCTTGGGATGTATTTACATGGTCAAACCACATGGTTTAATGTGATCCGCATTTAATTGGAAATCTAGAATATCTTAAACCGTCGATCCTTTAAACCTACAAAATAAACAATATATCTTCCTTTCTTGTTCTCCCACCTTGTTCTCTGGTTCGAGATGCTCAAACATTTACTTCCTTCCCATAGTAATTGTGAGATCAATCTTTTCCCAGTGGTTTGGTTTCCTCGACATTCTTTTTACTACAAAGGCATCCCCTGTTTCTGTGCAACCATGGAGTATCCACAGATCTTTGATATAAGGTATGTTTTATCATCATTCATTTGGGGTTTATCTTCTCATTTTTTTCCTTTCAATATTATAGCATGTGATCTCTATGCTTCTAATGGAATATTCTTGGGTTCGGTTGGTGCGGTCATACCGTGGCATCCTCAGGTGGATGCAGTTGTCACGAGAGGAGGTGATTGTAATCTGTTGTATGGATAGTTCTCATATAAACAGTGTCATGAACTATTTGAGGTAGTGGATCTGTTTCTTCTCTCTTCCTTTATGTGAAACTGTATCGTTATCATGTTTTATCCCACTGGATGACAAATGAATTGATATAATAAATATTTGAACCAGATAAATAAATTGATATAGATCATATGTTATTGCCTCTTCTTTTGATAGATAATGTGACATCTATGCTTTCTTTGTTTAGATGTTAATTCTTGATGGAAATTGGTAATGAACATAAACAACAATTAATTGACAATTGTTTGGTTAAAAGATAAATATGCATGTAAATGAATCTAGTTCACCATGTTGTAAAATGATGTTAATCAAAATGGCGATGTAAGAATGTTTAATTAATTTTGATAACTTACTGATTAGTTTTCCCGAATTTCGAACCTATGAACAATAAATTGGTTAATTGAAGATGCATTAAAAAAGTGATTGTTAAATAATTACTTGAACGGTCCTTAGTTACCCTCTTGATTATCAATGGGCCAAGAGCCAAAATGTTAAAATGTTTGTTTTCCTATTTTTTGTGTTGTGATGTGAGCCTGGATGGTTGTTGTTCTATGTGGGGGCATGGAGGCATTTTGGTTGTGGCAACAGATGATGCCCAGAGTGGCGAGATGCATCGGTTTATGCAAGTGGGTGTCGAAGAGGACACCAGGGATGATGGAAAAGGATGGATGTGATTGTTGGATGCTTGCTGTTTTTTATTGGTTGATTATCTGCTTTACTTTTCCCCACTTCTCAATGAAGCTGGTCTTGCTTACCCGTCTTCCAAAAGAGGTGATGACACATGAGGTATGTCACGTTCTTTCAATTTTTAGCTTCTCAAGGGAGGATGGGTCTACGCTCTTGCTATAGGCAGCAAAGACTCGATGGTTAGTACATCTACTCACCTTGTTGAGCCCCCTTGTTTTAGGAAGCATAGAATTTTTATCTAGAATGTTTGTGAATATGATAAAGTAATTCTATAATGAATAATTTAATAAACGGTGATAACCCATGGGGTTGGAGTTTGCTGTAACATAATGATGAGGTTGTAATTTTGAAGGAACAGTGTACTCTGGGTGTGATTCTAATGAATGTTAATGTAGAATTGTTATTGGTTAATTAGTGTTTAAAGAATTAATTAATTTAAAGTGAAACTGGGAAAGAGGGAATGAAATAATCTAATAAAGCTCTTTTTATATGGTTGTGTGGTTATATGATAGCATGTATTAGAAGTGGAAACCCAGAGTCTGAGAGACATTACCTGCATTTTATTCTAAGGCTAGGTTATTCCCATAGCGTGGATGTGAGATATAGTATATTCTATACTTTTTGTGTTTCTATATAGTACTCCACCCTGTCAGTAAGGGAAACTAACAGCCTGAGGATTCTCAACCCTAGGGGTGTGTTTTCCCCAACATTCTAGTGGGAGGATGAATGACAGACTACCCCCTTGGGCCCCACTGTCATCTCTAGGTAGAATCTTATGATGGTAGGAACAATGGTTAGTTATCCCAATATTTGTGTGTAGAGGGATGTAATGGATTTTGCTTATTCACCCACATATATTCTGTATATAGTATCATATGGACTACTCTATGTGTAACGTGTATTGGCTGTGATGTCTTGAAGATTCTTACTCAGTGTATGGGCTATAATGTCTTGAGGTATAATACCCAACATATGATACACATTATGAGGGATATGGTGGCTCCTAGAAACTACCTGGTTACTTTTCCTACATGGACATGGTGGTTTTGTTTCATTAAGTTCTTATTGTGGTACTTCACCTAGGTGTCTGCGGGAAAGGCTTTTTTGGAGAGAGACGCTTAGGATGTGCGACGTTGGGAAAATTGAAAAAACTGTGGTGAGGTAGTAGCAGGGTACCGTTGATATTCTTTAGTATATGATATATTATTTTATGCATTACTTCGTGAGAGTAGCCATGGAGATTCTGGGAACTTAGTATACCTATTTAGGTTACAAGATAGTTTCACTTATTGTTCACTGTGCTTTTCCATGCTTCCTTTACTTTTGCAGGAGAGGCTTTATGGTGGATCCAAATGAGTATACTTTTATACTCACTATTTGTATTCATATACTTTTTTTTAAGTCACTTGAAGCAGGGTGGAGATCAAGCTAGTTTCTAATAGCTTGGGGTTTCAGGAGCTGTTCAGGCTTGTGGTTTCTGATTTTTTATACTATCTTGTGGCTAATTTCAGTTTTCCCCTTCTAGTTGTAGTATTTTTGCAGGAAATTACATATGTGCACTTTGATTTTCTATTATATTTCAGTTCTGAGTTAGTGTTAGTTGGTGCATATCTCATCTCTCTCTTTTTCATGTGTTCTCTTAGAGGGTAATTCCTCCCCTTTCTGTGTTTACTATACCCTCAGTGCTATTCTCCAACCCAAGGCCCACTAGAGGTGGGACTCGAGGGGTCATTATCTCCCTTCTCACATTGCCAACCCAGGAGGGGTACACATTGTGGGGAGGGGGCCGTGACAGAGTGGTATCAGTTGTCTGGTTGAGGGATAGGATGGAGTTCGGAGTTAGGCACAAGTGAGGTTGCATGGGTTGGTAGGTCAACAGTGTCATTCATGTTTATCAAGTGATGTAAGCACTGGAGACTAACAGAGACATTGGAATTTTGGGCCCCCTATGATCTACTGTACATGCCTTTATATTTACAATGGATACTAATCATGGTGATACTAGTTGCAGGGTAGAGACCTAGGAAAGGATCATTCATCATTCTTATTTTTGCATGTGTTTGAATGGGTATACCTTGGGATAGGTTAACCTAAAATAAATTAAATAAAAAAAATATTAATTTATATTGAGTCTTCCATATTCTGGGATTAGGAGCTATAATGGTTTATTATTTTACAGGTGTGGCTCTAGGACAATTTCCTCGTCAGGTTTGTGTAGAAAATGTTCAGCAGGCTGTCCCAGCAGATCGCCACTAGGTAGAGGTTGAAGACGAAGAATCTTGGAGGAAGAAACTATGAGAGTTTCAGTGCTTGATTCTATAGAAGTATGAGGGATTCATTTCATATACAGTCATGGAAGACTGGTTGTAGGAGTTAGAGATAGGCTTCAGTTCGATCTATGCATGGAAGGAGCACTGGGTGTCATTGGTAATGAAGATGCAGTGTGGAGCAGTGTAGTAGTGGTGGTTCTTGTTCCTCGGGGATCATGAGGAGTCAACAATCTTGTGGGAGGAGTTCTGAGACAAATTTATAGTTGAGTTTCTTTCATCAGCTGTGAAGGCATCCAGTCTCTTGGAGCTTCTTACCCTTTGATAGGGGAGCTCCAGTGTTTGAGAGTTTAGAATCTGTTTCAGGAACCTTTTATGATATTATTCAGACCTGCTGCCTAATGAGGAGGCTAGAGAGAGGAATTTGGCTTTACATCCAGAGATCCAACCATAGGTCACCCCATTTATGCAGAAAACATATCTTGAGGTGCTGGCGAGGGCAGAGGTTGTTGAGAGGACTTTGGCTAGGACTGGATCATCGTGATAGGTAAATCGTCATGATTCCTCATGAAGTAGAGTGGTGGTTCGGGGTTCCTGGTTATTCAAGAAGAATAGATTTCATTTAGCTAGGGGTAGGTCCCAGAACTTCACATCTCTTTTATCTAGAGGCATCAAATCTTAGGTCTATGCTAAGGGATCATATGTTTTTTTTCTTGTGGTGGTCATGGTCATCAGTAGTGGGAGTGCCTGACCTTTCAGAGCAGTAATCGTGCGCCATGTGCAACGCTCCATGTTTTTCCATTGATGCAGTTCCAGTCGAGGCACCAAAAACAGGTTTCACCAGCATTAGTTCAGCAGAAGGTAGATGGGGCTGGAAGAGGATAGCCCCGTGACGCTCCCCATCCTTAGAGAGCATAGTGCGACTATGGTGGTGGTCGGCATCAGGGTTAGAGAGGCCGTGGAGGAGGTCATGGTCAGCTTCATGCTCTAGTGTTTCTAGCTCTAAGGGAGCCAAACATCGTTTGAGGTACCCTTTTCCTATTTTCTACCTTTTTGTATTCCTTGTTTGATTCAGGAGAGAAAAACTTCTTCATATCACCCACCCTTGTCAATTATTTTGGACTTGTGGTAGAGAGGCTTCCGGTGCCCTTAGCGTGGAGTACGACAGTTGGAGGTCGAGTTGGCTTGTTTGAAGTATGTAGAGACTATGATATAGTGTCAGGGAAACACCAATCTTCAAGATATTACCTATATTTACAAATAAAACCATATGATGTCATCCTTGGCATGGATTGTTTGTATTCAGTTCAGGCTATCGTGGATTGCTTCGGGAAGAAGGTCGTTTTCTTTGGTGCGGATGGAGAGTCGGTGGTGTTTTTTGGCAAGTGAGATCCTCAGATGGGTCATAGGTGTGTTCCATCCAAATCATCCATGATGGATGAGATTATGTTGAGTTCTTCAGAGGTTTAGCAGTTGGCATTTCCTAGGTTCATAGAAGTGTACCACGATGTCTTCCCAGAAGAGGTTGTATACTTACCCCCTCAATGAGAGATCGAGTTTGGGATCATGCTAGAACCAGGAGCATCTCATATCTCTATGTCATCATATATAATGGCCCCATCTGAGTTACAAGAGCTACGAATACAGCTTGAGGGTCTGTTACAGTGCGGTTTTTTTGGCCATGTTTTTCACTATGGGGTGAACCAATTTTGTTGGCGAAGATAGATAATAATAGTTTTCATTTTGGTGTCGATTATTGTTGCTTAAACAAAGTGGAAATAAAGAATCGCTATCATCTTTAGCAGATTGATGATTTATTAGATCAACTAAAGCGTGAAATTTGGTTCTTAAAGATCGACTTGCGTTCATGATATTATCAGATGCGTGTAAAGGATGAGGATATCCTGAAGACTTCTTTCGTTGTTATCATGGGCATCATGAGTTCATTGTAATGTCGTTCAGTATGAATAATGCTCCAGTTTTGTTCATGGGATTGATGAATGATGTGTTCCACGAGTTCTGGGACATGTTTATGGTGGTTTTCATTGATGAAATCCTTATGTACTCCACATCTGAGAAGGAGCATGAAGAGCATCTACACTCCATTTTGAGAGTTCTTCGTCAACATTAGCAGTTTGGGAAGTTGTCAAAGTGTGAGTTTTTGGATTGAGAAGTCCATTTCTTGGGGTATGTTGTGTCCCAGTAGAGAGTAGTTGTGGGTCCATCTATGATAGAAGCATTTGTGTCTTGGATAACCCCCAAGATAGTGTCAGATGTGAGAAGTTTCCTAGGTCTCGTAGGCTACTACAAGAAGTTCATATCCAATTTCTCATGAGATGTGACTCCTATGATAGATTTTACTAGGAATGTTCAGACATTCATATGGAAAAATCAGTGTCAGGAAGCTTTTGATTATCTAAAAGAGATGCTAGTAAGTGCTCCAATTCTTTTTCATTCAGCTGAGGGAGTTCAATTTGATGTTTTCTGGGATTCATCACTTCTGGGGTTAGGTTGTGTTCTATTGCAGCAGAGGTCAGTTTTTTATTGTGTGTCTCGGTAGTCACGTCTCCATGAATGTAACTATGCCACTCATGATCTTGAGTTGTCCTCTGTGGTGTTTTCTCTGAAGTTGTGCAGACATTTCCTCATTAGTGAGAATTTTCTAGTTTTCTCTGATCATAAGAGTTTGAGGTGCGTTTTCTCTCATCATGACTTGAAATTATGATATCATCGATGGATGGAGCTCTTATAGGAATATGACTTCGACATATCAAATAAATCAGGAAAAGAAAATGTTGTAGCTGATGCGTTGAGTAGAAAGTCACATGGTGATGTTATACGTGAATCTGGTGATTCCTGGAGAGTAATGGAAGAGCATTCAACATGACATCTTGATATGGGAGAAGTTGGGGGTAGATGTTGTCTTTTTCAGATGACTGTACAGTCATCATTGATGCAGAAGGTGGAAGAGTCTCAATTGAGGGATCTAGAGGTGGAGGTCCAGAGAGACCAAGTTGTTTTTGGCGAGGACCCTGATAGTTGGTCATAGGATGATAAAAGCTGAGTGTTGTATCACAGATGGATTTTTGTTCCTTTGACGATGCGTGATATGTTTCTCAGAGAGTTTCATAGTTCACCATTAGTGGTGCATCCTAGCTTGAAAAAATGTAATGAGCCTTGAAGAGAATGTTTTGGTGGTTGGGGATGAAGCGTGAAGTTACATAGTTTGTGTCTCGATATTTGGTCTTCCAGAAGGTGAAGGTCAAACACTTTGTTCCTAGTGGTCTTCTACATCCATTAGAGATTCCATAGTGGGAGTTGTTTGATATCTCAAAGGACTTTGTTATGGGTTTACCTCGAGATCCAGGAGGACATGATTCTATTTGGGTGGTAGTATATTGATTAACAAAATCATCCCACTTTATAGAGATCAAGTAGTCAAGATTAGTGGGCGTTTTATCAAGGCAGTATCTAGAGGAGGTGGTGAGACTTCATGGAGTCTGAAGGATGATCATTTCGGATCAAGATCCTCATTTTAACTATAACGTGTGGAGAGGTCTCCAACATGCTTTTGGATCTCAACTATTCCATAACACTATTTTTCATCCTCATTCAGATGCTCAGACAGAGCGAACCATCCAGACTCTTGAAGACATGTTACGCTCTTGTGTTCTTGATTTTGGAGGTTCATGGATGAGATAGTTACCCTTATTGGAGTACACTTACAATAATATTTTTTTTCACTACACCAACGATATGGAGCCATTCGAAGCCTTGTATGGCCGACCTTGTCATTTTCCGTTGTGCTGGACTGGGGATGGAGAGTCAAAAATTTGTGGACCAAAACTAGTGCAGAATACAACAGATATGGTTCAGGTGATTCGTGAGAGGATAAAGATATCACAAGATCGTCAGAAATCATATGCTGATCAAAAGAGGACACCCTTAGAGTTTAATGTTGGGGATCACGTATTTCGGAAGGTGACTACCAATCGTGGGCAGTAACGGCTTGGTAATGTGAGTAGGCTTTCTCCCCATTTTGTTGGGCCTATCAGGGTTTTAGCTTATGTTGGAGTTATGGCGTATCGAGTAGCACATCCCTCGCATCTGAGTCAGATACATGGTGTTTTCCATGTGTCACAGCTCCGTCGTTATCTTCATGATGACTCTCACATCATCGATTGGGGAGAGATCGATGCTAATGATGATGCCACCTTTGAGGAGAGACCTGGAGATCCAAGATAGTAAGGATTAAATGTTGTGCGGGAATTCTATCCCCTTAGTTTGTGTCTTGTGGCGACATGGTGGAGTGGAGAAGAGTACCTGGGAACATTAGTCATAGATACGTGCTCAGAACCCAGAGTTTATTGAAGTTTTAATCTTTTCATGTAACCACTTTTGCTTTGTGGTTATAAAAATTTCATGTTTATGAAATAGATTTCTTTTGTTACTTGAGTGGCTTGCTCTGTTTTGAGAGGTATCTCGATTGGTATTTCTTCAGACCTTTTTGTTTTCCCTCTAGGTGGGTTTTGAATTCACGAGAATGAGAATGTTCTGAGAGGTATCTAATGTAATGTCTCAGACATCTCTGGTCCTTTGCTTTGTGAAAATTTGGTGTTTGAGTGTTCTGGGAGGTCATGGTGACTGATCTGTGAATAGTTTCAATGGTATATCGTGTTAATAGTGCAACGGTGACCTTCTATGTACAGTTACAATGGTAAACCATTGTGAATAGTGCAACGGTAAACTTAGGTGAACAATTACAATGGCAGGACATTGTGAATAGTGCAATGGTGACCTTCTATGAACATATCCAATGGTAGACTGTCGTGAACAGTTCAATGGTGAGGTTCATGAACAGTGTTTCCAGACGGCGAGGTTCCAATGGTGAGTTTTTTGAATAGTGTTTTTTAAATGGTACGGTGTACAGTGTTTCCAGCTTCCTACAGTTTTTCCCCTTTGACATTTCCTTTGACGTTAAATGCATTTAAATCCTCATTTTAATGACTCTAAGGACAATTAAAAGGCCATAACTCCTATATTAATTATTCCTAAGGATCATGATGTTTTTACTTGGCCAATCTGTGTGGTTTAATGCGATCCGCTTTTAATGGTAAATCAAGCGTATCTTAAACCGTCGCTCCATTAAATCATCAAATGGGACAAGATATATTCCTCCCTTGTTCATCCTTCTGGTTATCTAGTGTGAGATTCTCAAACCTTTACTTCCTTCCCATTAGAATCATGAGATCAATCTTTTCCATGTGGATCGGTTTCCTCGATTTTCTTCATTGCTGCAAGTGCTCCCCCTGTTTCGGTGTAACCAAAGAGTATGCATCGATCTTCATTATAAGGTTTGTTTTATCATCATTATTTTGGGGTTCATATTCCCTTGTTTCTACTTTCTATATTATAGCATGTGATCTGTATGCT
Source organism: Viscum album (assembly GCA_963277665.1). Lineage (NCBI taxonomy): Eukaryota > Viridiplantae > Streptophyta > Magnoliopsida > Santalales > Viscaceae > Viscum > Viscum album. The sequence goes on from OY728132.1 coordinate 501,024,659, forward strand.
TCTAATGGATTTTTCTTAGGTTCAGTTGGTGCGGTTGTACCATGGCATCCTCGAGTGGATACAGTTTTAGTGAGAGGAGGTGATCATAATCCATTGTGTGGACTGTTCTTATATAAAGAATGTCAAGAACCAATTAAGTTAGGGGATTCATTGGTTCTCCCTTTCATTATGTGCAACAATATCATTATCATGTTTTATCCCACTAGATGACAATGGAATTTACATAATAAATATTTGAACTGAATAAATAAATTGATATTGATCGTATGTTATAGCCTCTTGATTTTCTAGATAGTGTGATATCGATGCTTGCTTTGTTTAGTTTTTAGTTCTTAATGAAATTGTTAATGAACATAAAAATAATTCATTGATAACTGTTTAGTTAAAAGATAAAGAGGCATGTAAATGAATATAGTTCTCCTTGTTGTAATTTGATGTTAATAAAATTGGCATAGTAAGCATGTTTAATTATTTTTGATAGCTTAATGATTAGGTTTCTCGAATTTGAAACCTATGAACAATAAATCGGTTAATAAATGTTGTATTGAAGAACTAATTGTATGATAATTACTTGAAGGGTTCTGAGTTACCCTCTTGATTGTTAAAGGGACAAGAGCCCAACTGTTAAAATATTTGTTTTCCTGATGTTTTTGTTGTGATGTGAGCCTAGATGGCTGTTGTGCTATGTCGGGGCATGGAGGCCTTTTGGTTGTGGCAGAAGATGATGCCTAGTGTGGAAAGATGCATCAGTTTATGCATGTGGGTGTCGGGGAGGACCTCAAGTATAATGGAAATGAATGGATGTGATTTTTGGATGCTTGATGTTTCTTATTGGTTGATTATATGCTTTACTTTTCCCACTGCTCAAGGGAGATGGTCTTGCTTAACCTTCTTCTGAGGAGGTAAAGACGTGTGGGGTATTCCATGTGCTTTTCGTTTTTACCTTTTCAAGGGATGATAGGTCAACACTCTTGCGATAGGTGGAAAAGACGCAATAGGTAGTACATCTACTCACCGGATTCATCCCCCTTGTGTTTAGAAGCATAGAATGTTTTTCAAGGATGCATGGGAATATGGGAAAGTAATTATGTAATGAATAATTGAATAAATGGTGTTAACCCATGGGGTTGGACTTTGATGGAACATAATGATGAGGTTGTAATTTTGAAGGAACCAGTTACTTTGGGTTTGATGCTAATATATATTAATTTGGATTTGTTATTGGTTAATTAATGTTTAAATAATTAATTAAAGTAAATTAAAACAGGAAAAAAGTGAATGAAAAAATGTAATAAATCTCTTTAAATGGTTGCGTGCTTATAGGATACCTAGTCTTAGATGTGGCATCCCAGAGTCTGAGAGATGTTAGATGCAGTTGATTCTAAGACTAGGTCATGCTCATAGTGTGGTTTTGAGATATAGTATATTCTGTACTTTTTATGTTTCTATTTGCTACTCCACCCTATAAGTAAGGGAAACTAAAACCACAGGGATTATGAGCCTTGGGGGTTTTTTCACTAACATTCCAGTAGGAGGACGAATGGCTGACTACCCCATTTGGCCCATCTCTCTTCTCTTGGTAGATACTTATGCTGGTAGGCACAGAGGTTAGTTTACCCCATATATGTGTGTAGAAGGCTGTAATGGCCTTTTGTTATTCATCCACATATATTCTTGATATAGTATCCTATGGACTACTATTGGTGTATCATGTATAGGTTGTGATGGCTAGAGGGTCCTTACTCGGTGTATGGGTTGTAATGGCCTGAGTTATAATACCTGACGTATGATACATGTTATGTGGGCTGTGGTGGCTCCATGAAACTACCTGGTTACTTTTCTTACATGGAAATGGTGGTTTTCTGCACGAAGTGTATTTTGTGGTGCTTCGCCCAGGTGTCTGTGGGCACACCTTTTTAGAGAGAGATGCTTAGGACGTGCGACTTTTGGGCAAAGAGGCATACCCACGGGGAAGTAGTAGTGAGGTACACTTATTATTATTTATTATATGATATATTATTGTATGTGTTACTTGGTAAGAGTTACCATGGTGTGGTTCGGAACATAGTATACCTGTTTAGGTGATGAGTTAGTTTCACTTTTTGTTCACTGTGCTTTGGCATGCCTCCTTTACTCTTGTAGGAGAGGCTTTTGGAAGGATCCTACTGAGTATAAAATTATACTCACCCTATGTATATATAAACTGTTTTTAGGTCACTTGGAATAGGTCGGAGATCAAGCTAGTTCTACTACCTTGGGGTAGTAGGAGCTGTTCAGGATTGTTGTTGGTGCTGTTTTTACTTTCTTTTGGGTACATTGAGTTTTCCCCTTCCAGTTGTAGTAGTTTTTCATGACATTGCATATTTAAAAATGGGTTTTCTTTTATATTTCAGTTCTGATTTGGAGTTGGTTGGTGTCTTTCTTATCTCTCTCTCTTCCGCATGTGTTCTCTTAGAGGGTAATGCCTCCCATTTGTGAGTTTACTATACCCTTGGTGCTAGTTTCCAACCCAGGGCCTAATAGAGGTAGGACTTAGGGGGTCATTTTTTCCCTGCACACATTGCCAACCCAGGAGGCGTACACATTGTGGGGAGGGGTTCGTGACAATACAATTGTTTGATATTGTCTTTTATTAAGTTTTTTTTGGAAAAATTCCCCCAAAATAATATTAAAATGCTTTTTGGTTGATTTTTTTCAATGAAAATTTGGTTTAAAAGTCTGATCTAGAATTATAGTTTAATTTATGACAAGTTTAGATGAAAAATATATATGATGGTTAATGAATGAGACATGGAAGCATTAGAATAGGTACATAATGTTTCTTGTACATGGAGGCGTTGTTTCAAAGTGTCTTCCAATTTTTTTTGTCCACAAAATTACAGAATAGAAAATTATATGTTTGGAAATGGAATGGTATTCACATGAATGTAAAATTTTAATGAAAGGGTAATGGTGTTTCCAAAGTTCCAGGCATGTGATTATATGGGGCCATAAAATCAAAATAAAGAAATGGATAGGTGTTTTTCAAAGATTATGAATCTTTCTAAGATTCTTTTTTAGGGACACAAGGTATTTGAGTGATCCTAAAAAATAGATATGATTTTGTATGGCAGTTGTGTCATTGGCCACCAAAAGCAACTTCAAAAAATAGATGATCTGTTCACATGCGAAGTTGCATACATTGCCCAAGGAGCTAAATATATTTACGATAAAGGGTCATTCGTCAAAAAATATAGTTATCACCCTATTTGAGTACCACAGCCCTTAGAGAACACTAAGGTTCCAAATCACATAACAATTGGAAAAATCTATTTATTGCATGAATCAATGACTCAAATATCATTTATGTAATGAAAATATACTTTTTCCTATAATTCCATTGTATTTATGTGATAATCATTATATTGGATGAATGTTTAGTGTTTTACCAATAAATAATTAGTTTTGTGAAAATTAATAATATATGATAGAACATAAATGTTGTGTGACTGTTGGTAGTGTTTTGGGAAATTCATGAAATGGTTATGAGAAATACAATGTTGTATGAACCTATAATGGTTCCACATAATTTATAGGGAATACAGGTATTATTCAAGTGGATGAAATTAGAGAATCATGATTTCTAAAAATGATGTGTTAACAATATTAATTAAAGTGACCAAAAGAAGAATTCCGAAGGAGGATTTGGCACACATCCAAAATTAGAGTATTGAGTATTCAATTTGTGACTGGTAGTGAACCACGAGGGATAGTGATTTCTCTCTAAAAAATTTAATAGTAGCATTATTTACTATATTTGGTATAGAGTCACATTTCCTATGTATGATCCTTGAACATATCCCAATGTTGTTTAACAAATTAAATTTTTTATGAATCATTCTTTCTTTTTTTTCTTCTCAGAGATTACTTTGGGAATGATTGGCAAGATTGTTTTGTTTAATAATTAAAAAAATTTAAAGGGATATATTTTTTACTATATCTTACCCCAATTAACCTTTCCAATTATGTTATTTAAGCCATAATGGATAAACATTTCGTTTTTATATAATATTGGGGTTATTTCCTATCATATATTTTCTTTTACTATTGGTGGATGCAGGATTCTAATGATGAGTGGTAATAATTTTAGTGAAATATAATTTATTTAATATTTCATGTGATGTATGGGTTTAATAAATTCATTTAATATCATGATATTTAATTATATAAAACCCTTCATCATGATTAAATAATTTATAAATTTTTTATATACGTTGTATAAACGAACTTTTTTTCAATTAATGATTAAAAGTTACATAACAATTATTTTTGAATGATTTTTTTTTATAAATTCCTATAAGTCATAGTCAAATTAATTTCATGAAAATTGTGTTAATTTGATAAAATTTTGATTTTGAAATAGTATAACTGATGTTTTTGACATGTTGTTTTCAGTTAAAGAGTTATTTATTTTAAATCAACTTTAACGTAGTAAATTTATTTTTAAATGTAGAAACTGTCAATCAAAGTGTTATCCTGTTAATTTCAAAATAATTTTTAGTTATATAAATTATTGGATTTATTTATCAAAATTATATGCATTATTTGTACTTTATATTTATTTTTTTATTTAATGTATTAATATTTACAATGTTTTTGAATGATTTTTTTATATTCTATAATCCCAACTGGTTCTAACAACTAGTTAAAGACCTTATAAAACTATTCCATGACCTGAGAAATAATTTATTTTTTAATAATTTTTATTTTGATATATGTTACATATAAATTATATATGAAACGATTTATTATTATTATTTATGTGAAATGTTATGTTTTTTAGAGGGTTATGGATGTGAAATGGGAGTTCATCTGTTATATTTCTTTTGTTGATAACTGAGTTGATCACCTGAATTTCTTTTTTCATCACATCTATTTGGGTTATATCATGGGATCCTTGGGATTCTAACAGGAAGATAAAAATGGGATCCACTCTCATTTATATTACTACACTGGATATAATCCCTATTTGATGTTCATTCACTTGCTTGGGTATTTTCACCTGATGAGGATAAGAGGGTAATTACTAGTTTAATTTCATTCTAGTTAACCATGGGCTATCAGGTGTCCTACATACATAGTCTAATATCATCCCACATTAATACAAATTTTTTATATCATGATTCTTATCTCATTTATTGATGAATATATCTGGGTGATTCTTGATTTATACTTTTATCTTTTTCTTCTATTATCATCATAGTTTTTTGGATCATTTTATATTGTCATTTTTTACACATACTCCATTTCTATGGAATTTTGTTGTTCTAGTGTGATTTCATACCTTATTATTTGTATATTTTGGTTTATATTCAAAATTGTTTTGAAAAATTTTTAAGAATGTTTTTAAAATGAAAAAATAGTATTATTTTGTTTTCATAATCTCACAAGACCACTTTTTAATATATTTAATGTATTTTGTTTCAAAATCATTAGAATAATTTGAATTTATAAAAATTGGATTTAAAATATAGATTAAAAATGGAAATGAAAATATTATATTATCCTTATATGTAAAAACCCATTATTCTAAATCTTATAAGTTATTTTTTACATAGAAGACTATTTTTACAGGATGGGTTTATTAAGGGGTGATTCATTTTTCATAATGAATATAATAATAATTTATTATTTTTAATTATATAATTTGAAAATATATTTTACTAATAACATAAAAATAATATTTTATGAAATTTCTAATAAAAGTAAATTCATTGAACTTATGTTAAAAGTATTGTGGGAATTGTTGTCTCACAGCTTACATAATCTTACATATGATCATGTTTCTCTTATGATTAATTATTTTTTCCTAGGTAATCATATTACATTGAAATGTGTTCTCATTGCCTATTGATGATCGGTTAAGTATATTGAGTTGATTTCAGGTCACATGGATATGGTCTTTTGATGGATTTAGATTACAATTTATCTATGTAATTTTATGTAATGAACATCTTGGTTAGAAAAATTTATATTTTTCATATCTATTGTCATATTAATTTTTATTCACTATTTCTGGCACTGTATTTTCTAAAATTGGGAGTTTCATTAATTATTTGTATACTGCACATTTTCATTTTTGTTATTATTCTTAACTAGTTATTTATTATGCATGGAAGTCAAATACATATACAGACCTTACCACATTCATGATATATATATTATTTTTGTTTATTGTTTTTTTTGTGGTGAAACTATTCTCATTGAATTTAATTTCATTCTCTAGTTCTTATCACCCACATGTAATGATTGTGAACATTCTTTAGGACATACAGATGGAAAATATAGTTGATGTGGTCTGTTGAACTGTTCTATTTCATTACACTAGAAAATCTATAAAACTCATATAGATATATAATTGGGGTCAATATTAAATGATCAAGAACGTATTGATAAAAATTATAACATGAATAGGACCCATTGGAACCCCTCTGAGTTTGATATCATGGTCAAGTGGGAATTTCTTAAATTTCATATAATAAACTAAAGGTTAATAACCAGTAAAAATGTACAAAATATGGAATGTATTATTTTATAGAATACGATCATAAAAAATATATTAAAAATCGAGAATAAGATGACTACTTTTAAAGGAGTTGAGACAAGAACAAAATTCATAATATAAAAAACAAATGTAGCGTGACTCTCATGTTTAAATTAATATGTGAGATTAATTTAAAATATATCAAAAATAAAAAAGTATACATTATTCTGGAAAATCAATTTCTACACTACACAAGATAAAATTAATGAATATAATTAAATTATTTAATGTAAATGTTTTCATTATATACAATATTTAATGTGTACTATATCTAATGAAAATTAAAAATGACAATACTTATTCATATAAAAATTATAAAATTATAAAAAATGTCTCATAATATATTTATATAAATTAAGAAAACTAGTTATTATAATATTTATATTAATATATTTAAAAATTAATTACATATATTTTTCATAAAAAGAATCAAAAAATTTATAACATATTTAAAAAAATTGAAAAAAATTCATATTTAGGGTTTTTAGAAACATATAAATATTAAAAATTCATTAAAATATACTTTAGAAGAAAATTTCACCCTTTTTGGTATTGAAATTAATATTTTAAATCATACTCATATACTAACTAAGAAAACATTTAATTCATACTAATAAAAAAATTCACATGAATTACGTGGATCTAATGTAAACATGGGAGAATTACATATAAATCAAATACATAAATAAATACATATATAAAAATATTACTATATACCCTTTAACAAGTTATCATTTATAAAGAAAATAATAAATACTAATAAATTAGATTGAAATATTAATATTTTATTATGAACTCAGTTATTAAATAATTCAAAATGTAGAAAACCTCATATTTTAAAAATTAATAAAAAAGTATGAAGAAATAAATTAATATTCAATATATTTTCAAATATAATTAAACATAAATTATATATACAAATATTCAATAAAATTAATATAAAAATATATAACTTATTAAAAAAAATTTATAGGAATTTTTAATAAATATATGTAGTTCATAATCCTACCAGATTCAATATATTTGTTATAATAAATGTAATAAAAAATAAAAACCTAAATAAGAGGTTCTAAAAAATGAGGATAAAATATTAATGAAAAAACGTAGAAGTAACACACCAAAAGTATGTTGGTGTCAAAATAAATAATATAAAAAATTTAAATTAGAATGAAATAATATGTTAAAAACAACCATACCTAAAACGTTAGGAAATTAAAAATATTGGAAAACATAAATTAAAACATGTTAAAAAAATTAACTAAATAGGAAAACAAACACCAAAAATCATTTGTGTAAAACATATATTAAATTGAATAATGGAAACTATGAATTGGAAATCCTTTTTGATCAAAATCATCACTGTTATTATTATCATCACCAAAAACTATGTTGTGGTAATTAAAATACTCGACTCAAATCAGAATTATTTTATAATAAATTTTTTATCTCATAATGTACCTAAAACAGAATATCACAACAAATTAGTTTCAATCCATGGTTCAAAAACATTAATTTAGTTCATAAATAAAGTGACCAATCATGAAAATACATATTTTTCTCATTAAGTGGAATTGTTTTGACATTTTCTACTTTTGATTATACTAGATAAAAGAATGAATTATTTAAAAATCTCTTACATATCATCTTACATAATTACCTACTGGAATACTAACCATATTTAGAATACTACATATCAATCTCATGGTCCATTAACTAATTAATGGTGGGTGGTGGGAAAGGAAATATGTGTGTAATGTATCCTATGTATATTAAAATAAAATATTTTAACTGACCCTCATCTAATCTTTGACATAAAAACCATAAATTTACATTCGATGAACTTCAACATTGAGTTTATTATTATTTAAAGCTAATTCTGTAAAAAATGTTTAAATAGAAGAATGGGGAAAAGGCATTGGGGTAAGATAACGATTAAAGCTAATTATGATAGACACCCTCAATAGTCAATAGAACCTCCCCCCCAATGGGAGAGGGACCAAATCGGTGGCCATCACCGCCTAGGTCGGTATTCAAATAATTACAGATAGAGGATTACATATTAATGATATGAAGGAGGTTGTCAATAAAATATATGATAGAATGATTCGAGATGATATTAATGAGAATCAAAGGGTGTGCATCAACAAAAAGATCTCATTTTGGCATGGGATTCAATGAAAGGAAGATTAATTTAGAGGAATATACCATGAATTGAGACTAGATGGACAATAATTTTGATAATCTTATCAAGGTTGATCTGAATATATAGATAAACACATTTCAATGGGGGTTATACAAGGTGATTGATTCAAATATACATAGTTATCTCTCTCATTAATTTATTAGTTATTTTTGTGTTTAACTCATTAATGATTTAGCATTTTTGGTTTCCCAATTCTTCAAAAAATGTTCTATAATTTTTTTATGTCTGTAAGTTAAACAATTCATTGAAAATTACAATATTAGCATTATTATAGGAATTAAATTCAATCATACTAATTATAAATATATGATTAAAAATAAATGTAACCAATTAACATAATAATAACATTTTGATATAAAATATGAAATTACTATTATTTATTTAATTTCTATAACATATGAAAACTAGTTTTTAATATAAGTTAATAAAAATATATTTTAGATTAAAATATTTGGTAGATTTCCAAAATGATAACAATTGTTTATAAGTAAAACATATTCTTTAAAACAATATTTTTAATTGATAAAATTTTAATTCTATAGAAAAAAATCAACATATTTTTAATTATTCTTGTATTTCTATAATGTCATGAGAATGACAGAATTCAAAAAATTTGTGCTTATTAACTATTCACTATAAAATCATTTATTTTATAAAAATCTAAATAGTTTAACCTGTTTTAATATTGAAAGGTTGAGTCCAAAAATAAAGTTAATTTTTATAATTCATATTCTTCTATTTATAAATTTAGATATTAAATAAATATATATTATAAAATGTTTCAATTCGTTTAATGAAAATAATTACCTTAATAAAAAATATGTGTGTTCTTTATAAAATTTAGTATTGATTTATAATTGGTTAACATTTTTTACATAATTTTTTATTATCTAATCTTCTAATGAATATTCAATAAATATGTCACTATACATTTTAGTTTTTTGTTTCGTGTGATGTAATCCATTGAAAATGTTTTCATTTTATGGAAAATAGTATAAAAATTTTTGGGTCATTAAACTCACACAGACACACCCATAAATAAGTATATATATAAAGTCAAAAACATATATAATTTTTATAAATATATATGCACAAACCCTCAAACACACACACACATATAAAATATACAAATACCCATATTTATTATTAAATATATACAAATACATATATATATTTATATATATGTATGTCAAAATATTTAAACTTATGTGTATGATGTGTTAATATTTTTGTGTGTGTATCTATATTTCTAAATAATTGAGTATATTAATTTATATTATCATATATTTATCCAAATTAATATATATATATATATATATATATATATATCATTATTTAGTATTCATTATTCAATGATCTTTATAAACTATGCGCTTAATAATATTCCTTATCTAATATACATTAATTATTACAATTTAATTATTATAAATCATTACTATTAGTAATTAAACTAATTAAGAATATCTATTAATTATTAATTATATATTTATAAATTATAAATATATATATATATTCTTATATATAAATACCAATATAGAATTACATAAAATTAATAATTAATAATTATTCTAAACTAATTGTAATCAAAATTTAGCTAAATTTATTTAATAATTAATAATGAATACTTATTAAATAAAAAATAAATATAGTAAATTAGTAAATTATATATTTTGTTAACTATTATTTCTAATAAAATAGTATAAATTACTAATTAATTAAAATATATTAAAATATATATTTGTAAATTATTAATTATGAAATAAAATTTATTATATATAACTTTAGTTAAAAGATTTTATAAATTATTGATAAGGTTTAGTAATATATTTTAATGTGAAATTAATATATATAATTTAGAGATACTTTAAATGGCCATTAAAACCAACATCTAAATATATATTTATTTTTTAAATGTAGAAAAAAAAATTAAATAAAAAAATTAACAGATGATAAATGGAAGTGTTATAAAAAATATTCCATAATTAGAAACACATTTATATAACATCCATTATAAAAATAATTATAAAATTAAGTGATGGTTTTCAAAAATGGTAGGAAAAATTGTTACTAAATTAGAATTTTATTTGTGTAGCTGGATTACCATTTCAATGATGATTGAGGATTGGTGATGAAAAAATAATTATTGTACATACTATGCTTCATATTGAATTAAATAGATTAGTAAATAATGATATATTCTTTCGTTCATTATGATAAAATATTATCTATATTAGAAACATAAACTCCCATAGTACGTATATAAAATGAAACCTTATGGGGATATATGACTTTACTATGTGGCTTGATAGTGTGATATTGTAAGACATGATGTATTTAGTTATTGGATCAGTATATAATAAATTAATTTCATAAATAATTTTATTATTCAACAAAACTAACCCTAACACCCCCACTATATCCATATTGAGTTATTGAAACTTCCACTAGTTATCTTTTATATAATATTAAATGAATTTTAATTTTTCTTTTCTTTTATTTTATTAACAAAACAATACCAATTATACATTATTTTAAGTTCTATTAATATAATATACTAAATATCTTGAAGGTTACAAGATATGAGACAATAAACAAACACTTATTCTAGAATGGATTAGATGTTATCCCCCTAAAATATTACTCAAACAACCAAAAAAAACCTTAAAATTTTATAACCCAAATATATATGACTTGAATCGATTACATGGCTCAAAGGCCCCTTATTCATTGGCATGTCATAGCTTACATCATCATGAACCTGAGTATGCACCCATTCTTATATCACCACTTGTTCCATCATCCATTAATAGACATAAAAATAAAAAATAATGGATTATACTGGGTTTTGAAATATAGTCATATAATGTATTATGAGGATTTATTTCCACTCAGGAAAACTGGGAACATCATATTCTAAACTGAGGGTTGATTGATAATTTTAATCACTATGTATATAACTTGAGGTAGTAAATTTATTGTGTTTTGGATAACCTATGCACTGATAGGTGTTCTATAACATTAACTAAAAAAATTAATAATGCATTATTGGAATCAATTATAGGGATACTGGTTTATTTTCAAATACTTATATTAGATTTTACAATGAAAATGAAAAAATTTAGACCATACATTCATTATATAATTTTTATCAAATTTATATAAGTTGTATATTAATAATTCCATATAAATTTAATTAGATTATATGTATATGTTTATATGGATATCTTTTATTCCAGATCACTTTCCACTAATTTCATTATTAGAATTATACTTCCATAAAAGCATTTAAACAAATAATATAGGACATGTAAAGACATAATATATCGATGTTGCCGAACAAAAAAATGGATGGTCTCAATTTCATTATGCTATTATATATAATAACCATGTTTAACAATATATTTGGATCATACAGGTAACTATATTATTTGGGAGTCCCTTATATATTATACATACATGAGATGTTGGGTACATTGAGTTTAGGATCCACCATTTGTAGTGTTTTACAAATTTCAATGGACTTATATAATAGGTTTCTCATTCATTGATATATATCACATGTGGAAAACTTTTCAATTTTTTCTATTGAATGAATTTTCAAAGAATGCACATTAAAAATGAATTATCACTATCTATTTGATTACCCAAGATTGAAATTTAATTTTTCTAATAATAGTAAATTTTATTTTGAACATGAAAGGATATCTACTTTTCCATCTTAGAATATTATATCATATGTAGATAAAAATGAATTTAGGAACAAGAATAAGAAACGAATAAGAACCATTTTATAAGGCATGTGAATGATTAAGATAGTACTATAAAAAATCTTATACCTTTGATTAAAATATTCTCTATGATAAAAATCATTAATGAATGATTCAATGTAAATGTAAAATTCTATTTGATTCAATTATTTGAGGAAAATTATTTTTATATGAGAATAAAGGATCTCACAAAAAAATATTTTTATACATGAAATCTAAATTAAAATCTTATAGAGACATAAAAAAATGCACAACCAACATTCATTCACAAATAGAAAAACAAATATTTAATAATGTAAAATATAGTTTTAAATATTATGTTATAACCATTGAAAATAAAATGAAACGAAACTGTGACGGAATGATTATCCAAAATGATATACAATATATAAACTATGACATTTTATTATAAAACTCATTAACAAATCAATTTGAGGAAGTTATCTATATTAGAAACCATATAACAAAGTCTAAGTAGAGTTACTATTTTTCAAATACACATAATCAAGTATGGATGAATAAGTGAAATATTTCTTAAATAAAGTAATGACGTTTCAAATAATCTTGGATTTCTCAATATAAATAAATGTAAAAAATCATAGAATAATTAAAATGACAAATTATTGAAATAAATATTCATGTTCTAATCAATTTCATATAAAATCTGAAATAATTCTAGATGCGTTAGAATATTTTAAAAATCATAAAATCTTAATTTATGAATTTGTTTTTAGAAATATTAAAATTTCTCCAAACCTGATCATTTTATTTAGAAAAATCAAGAAATAAATCAGTATTTGAAAATGTGTCATAGAAAACATCAAAATAAAATCATCCTTATGGATAAATTAAATCTTCTAAGTGTTGATTCCATGTGTAGTGGAAGCATGGAGTGTTGGGAGATATATCAATATCTCTTTTAATATTCCTATTCGTAAATTCATGAGAGTTTTTTGAACTAAAATTTATAATTATTTTATTTATCCTGAAAAAATTGATACCTTTGGGATTATATATTTATTTGATGTGAATTTTGACCATATGAAAATTCCCACTCAAAATTCATTTGTTTCTCAACGTGTATAGAATCTCTCTTGCAGTGATCCACACATGCTCCATTAACCACCATGAATCACCAATCAATCTCCAGGTTCTAGTGTAGTGAAGGGACTTTCTTACATTCTAATTATTGATCACTCATCTTTCATCCATGAATGAATCTATCTTGTGTTACTCATTCTTGATTTGGTGAGATAAATAATATTTGAGAGTGAATTCATTTTTTGCAATTATTATATATAATAGATTTCAAAGACTATTGGATACCCTACATAATAGAAATAACCATCCATTTATAGAGAAATTTATTTATTTTTAAATATTATTTAATTTCATTCTATCGATTCAAAAATATTAAAACAATTAATAAACTCCATTTCCTATAATAATAAATATGTTAAGATTTTTGTAATTATTTTTCTCTTTTTCAATAACAAATATTATTTAACTAATTTGTTACTTAATATTTATCACTATTTATGGTCATGGTACCTTGGAACTCACATATATTTTACTGAACACCCAATTAAATATATAATTTAAATATATTATTAATAATTAAATATTTAGGATTAATTAAAACATGAATAAAATTATCCCTCATTGTTTAGAGTAATATTTATTCAATTATTTAAATTCAAATTTAATTTATTTGAGATCAATAGATTAACCTGGGGTGTGGTGCTTTAGGATTCCATATCAATAAAATTAGTTGAGATTGACTAAATTCCAATATTTCATTCAATAAACAGATAAAGAAAACCAATACAAATAACTTAATTTCCCATTGAAAATAGCCACATACGAACTCTCACTGTGTAAAATAATCCAATTTTTACAATATCTCATCATGTAGGTTTCACATCAGTTTTACCAACATATATTATTGATATATATTTAATTGATTATTTAAAATAAAAAATACTTTACGCTATGTCTATATAAATTAGAGAATTATTTTTATTCTAACTAGATGATAAATATATCAACATTAATAAAAATTGAAGGGAGACATCCTTCCTCGAGTAATCCATTAATGGCATGTCAATATTGATGCAACGAACATTACCTACCTTGACGCCAACATATATCCTATCAATATTCATAAAAAATTTGAATTGCATGAGTCATGAACTTCATTAATGATAATAATAATGTCTATGGACCATTACACATTCATGAATATCAGAATATCTGATGACAAAAAACATGTGAAATTCAAACATGTAGGCCTATATTGATAATCTCTTATCATTGGAATTACCAATTGTGATCATTATGGGAAGAATCCACTTTGAAATATGTGTAATCATATGATTCAAACTATTTACTATGTTTCCCACCATTCAATGTTATCCAATCACAAAAAAATGATTATTAATATCATAAAATCATTATAAAGTTCTCATCATAGAAGAAACCAAATTGACCATATCTCTGTGATATAAACTCTAAGAAATTATTACATCACTTCAGGAAGAATAATGATGAATATGTAATATGATTCATTATAAACATTCAATATGTTGTACATACATGTAATAAATTCAAGATAATTATTTTGAGGAGACCAAATCCAACATACACCCACTCAATCCAGTGAACAATTCCTAAGATATATAGTCCATTATATCCACACATGATAATGCTATTTCTCTTATGTTAATGTTTCAAAAAGCGGTCCACCATGATTTCTTCCATAGAAATACTGATTACTATGACCTCACATATTTGAGAAAATCCATAATTAGATGACTGTTTTAAGTATGTTTTTATTCTTTTGATATTACCTTGGATGTCTTGCAAGATTCACCACTTCTATTTTAACATTGTAGAGTGTGATAGTATATTTACTTCTTGGTACAACATCATGCTCTTGGAAATTATTTCCCATCCATAATAATTCTCAAACTTGATTATAAGAAAATATAAAATCAGAATCTACTGAAGAATCTATGACCATATCATAAAATAAGGTCTTCTCCATCACAACACCTCTAATAAAATTGAATATAAATATAATTTGTGAATTCAGGTCATCTTAGTTAGTTTTGAAATCAGCTTATTCAAATACTATGATTACAATTTCCATCTCCACTATAAATTTGGAATATATCTTTAGCAAGCCTCATATTAATAAATATATTTTTGACTACCATGTAATGATGGACCCCTAGGTTATCTTCAAATAAACCTACCTCACACAATGAATAGGAAACATCTATCCTATAACATTCAATATAATTCATGACTAACCCAATCACTGGTTTTTATAGAATCATCTACATTATATTTACTTCCAAATAAAACAAAAGATACCTTTTCCTCGAAATAATAATTCCATGTTATGTTGTTAATAATATTCTCTTGGACTTTTCTATATTGAATCTATTTTTTATATTTTCAATATATGTAATTTTACATAGTATCAGAAACCTCTTGTATATATCAGGATGGATATTGATCCCAATAATATATTCTTTCAAACCAAAGTTCGTCCCTAATATGTATTTATTCAACCATTCCTTATCTTTCTGTATGAATTGTATATTGATTCCGAGGTGTAATTTTCATCAATATATAGTACTATGAAAATGAATTCACTCCCACTAAACTATTTTTATGTATAAGGAACACAATCATTCTTTATGAAACCAAGTTTTGTTATTAATTGAATAAAATGAATGTTTAATAATAAATATTCATTATTTAATACATAAATACATATTTTTTAAAATCTTCAACTCTTGATTCCATCTTTTGGAGTCACATAGATTTCGAGTTCTCTTATATAGACATCTTTAAAAACATTACAGTTATGTAAGGATATTTTTAAACGTACTTTCCAAATATTATTTTCATGTTATACAGCAATAGAAAGAATAATTATGATTGATTTCAACATTCAATTAGTTTAAAAGGATCAATCATAGTCAATCCATTAATGATGTTTAAACAATTTTTTCAATGAATTTTTTATTATACATACACACATATCCTTCTATGTCCATTTTGATATAGAATACCCATTTAAAATAAATGATATTTTCATCCATTGGATAACATACAAAAATTGGGCTTGGATTTTGGTACATGGAATCCACTTCTATATTCAGGGTTTTATGACAATTAAAATCATATGTTCCATATACTATATTTTTGTTGGTTATAGGATCAATAATATCAACTAATAATTTTTCTCGATCCATGGTGACTTGAAAACCATACCCTTATATTTTTCTAGCATCCCATGTCCTCTTACACACTAAAAATGTCACTAGAATAGTTTTTTCCCTATGGTCTTTGTGGAATTGTTTCATGTCCTAACTTTTCTGTATCCTGATCATAGACATCATCGATGTCTAACTCTCTCCCACTATCTCATTTAGAGATAAGATCCATCCAAATAAATTCCAGAATACTGTAGACCACAAGATTATTTCCTTATGTATTTTATATATAGTATTTTATTTTTTATAGGGGACATCCTATGATGATACACATTGTTCATTGAGGATAATATTTTAACCTCAAGAGGGATAAAAATTATTTACAACCCAAAAAATATAAGTGGAAATACACAAGTTTCCTTCTATTCTGTAATTGGTATTTTATAATATCTATCAATTTATTTGGAAATAATTTTACTTCATAGGCTGTTGTTTGTAACATGTATCATCAAATGAATAATGGAAGACTTTCATGACTCATTATTGATCTCACAATGCCCAATATGATATAGATTAAAGTATTTCTAATTCTATTCCACTGAAGAATCAAAGGAGTGATTTGACATAATATCATGAAATATAACAAATAATCAATATCGTATTGATTAAGATATTCTAAACTATGTTCTAAAATTATTTTTGTAGTATTCTAACAAAGATAGTTCTCAGCATCATTCATTAATTACTAGAATTTTCTAATAGAATCTATCTTATACCTCATTAATTATACATATCCACATCTATAAAATTTTTCAGTAAATGTAATGAAATTTGAGTATCCACCCCAGTCCTAAATTGAAAATGGTAAACAAAATAATTATGAACTTATGTAACAATGTATTTATCCCTTTAACCATTCCCATTGAATCCAAAATTGGACATTTTACCATATAAACATGCATGACATAAATCATGTTTATATAGTTCAAGAGAATAAATATATACATATTCATGAATTTATGTCAATTGTTCTTCATTTACATGACCATCACCAAGATTCTAAATATGGGTGTGCTTTGAGTATTTTTAATTAAATTCATTATTGTCTTTCATTAATTTGATCATGTAATCTAACTGAGAAAGGCCATTATTTAAATGTGCATTATTGTATGAACCCAAATATTCTTTTCAGGTATGTTTTCCTTTTTCTGATGTTTTTGAGGTAAAATAGTTGTTTTCTAGAAATTTATTAAGTACACGTTGTGTACTTCATGAGTACACGCCGAGTACTCCGTTACCATAGGTAGTTGGGTCCTGGACATGTCACGGCCCTGCATATAGCCGTGTGTGGTGATCTAGAGTCCGCCTTGTCCTGACCCAACCCTACCCGGGCTCGAGGCACAACTACCCCAAGCCCGCCTCCATAGGACAGGGGCTGGCGACAAGCACCGAAGGCTAAAAAACTCAGGGAGGTGTTTGCCTAAGTACCAGTACACACACATGTATCCCACTCAATACAGAAGTGCAGAGTAAAAAAAAAGTAAAATACCAACTGCTATAAACAACCACAAGAAGTGCATAAACCTCTAAACATTACCAACAAAGTGCTGAAGGTAAGCTGAAAAGAAAAGGCCAAAACACGTGCCCAACCAGCAAAGTGCCACAACCCGACAACAGGTTAACCAAAGTAAACAGCTGGGAGAGTCCCACACCTATAACCCGACTACAATCACCACATGCGGTCTAAGCACCCGAACTCCTAAGCTCCGTTGAAGTCCAAACCAATCTGTATATCGTCTGCAAAGCCACACCAAGTGCGGGAAAATCCCAAAAATGGGTGAGTATAAAAATAATCAGTAGGATGCCCCGAATGCTCGAGAGAGAAAAAATGGAGGTACTGAAGAGGTGAGAAGTAGATCAAACAGGTAAAAGTAAAGGAGTACAACAGAGTGTAGTAAAGAGTACTGAAGAGTAACAACTCAACCAAACAAGTGGAAGGAAGTGAAATAGTCCAAACACAAGGAGCTAGAAACAGTGAGAAGATGAAGTTCTCGTTGAGTCTTCTCTACCTTTAGTAGGAGTGTAAACTCTTCCAACCACAAGATGCTAGACACAGAATGCACGTGTCATACCCCGTGCATCTTCGCCTCTCCTGGATGGAGAGTAACCAAACCCCAAATTGTGGGTACTGGAACAAGGTACACACATATATATGCTCGTCCAAGAAACCCGAATAGGTTCGTAAGGGGATCTCCATCCTGTATCTCATCCCATGTAACTGAGTAGACAATAGTCCCTGAATTAAACACCATCAATGCCCAACATCCTACCTGTCTGGCCCAAACTTCTTGTGAAGGGGCTAAAATTACCACACCATGACACTATCCGCTTTGGGCGGTACTCACTCGCCTGCACGGTTTTAGGTTGCGTCACAAGGACACATCTCAGTGGGGAAAGTTCCCCTCGTACTTGAGAGTTCTGGGGAAATTCAAACCACACCTCTTCACTATCACACAAATAAGGGGTCTTCTCAAAGTAAAGTTGTCACGTCACTGACCCGTACCACCAAGGGTCCTGCTCCGGTAGTCACGGAGGAAAGCCACAGAATAGTCAAGTAGAAAAGACTGATTCTGAATGAAGCCGTCGGATAACCACTACCCAGCCCCGCTGGAGGGTAAACACTAAGAGGTTATCGGGTAACCCACTGCCTAGTCTCTAAACCTGGAAGAAGTTGACAGGCGACCAACAGCCCAGAGGGTAGACCTGGAAGAAGTCGACAGGCGACCCACTGCCCAGCCCTGCTGGAGGGTAGACCTGGAAGAAGTCGACATGAGACCCATGGCCCAGCCCTGCTAGAGGGAAGACCTGGAAGAAGTTGACAGGTGACCCACTGCCCAGCCCTGCTAGAGGGTAGACCAGGAAGAAGTCAACATGTGACCCACTGCCCATCCCTGCTAGAGGGTAGACCGGGAATAAGTCATCGGGTGGCCCACTTCCCAGCCCTGCTGGAGGGTAGACCCTATAGAGTCGTTGGGTGACCCACTACCTAGCCCTATTGGAGGGTAGACCAGGAATTGGTCCGATAACTCATCACTGCAACTGACATCACCGGGTGTTACCAACATCGCTATTGTGCATTGGTTCGGAGTGCATCAAAGTGACCTTCATCCAACACCCATTAATTTTTCCACATTTAATAAGATCTGAAACTAGGCTGCACATTCCCAAATGTATCACACCGTTGCAATCCTCATGGATAAACTCACGAGATAGACCATTTACTCGCCCGAAATGGTCAACCAGTGAATACAGTACTATTCACCATAGAAAACCCATGTGGGGAAGACAAAACAATCCCAAAAATGGTCAGGAGAACTACTCCATCATGATCCCCTCATAAAAAAACACGAGATCGCCTGCTGAAACACCTCAAACGGATGTCGGGTGAAAAAGTGGTGTTTCGTCGTAAAACGTGAAAATCGGGCCCTGTGGGGCCCATACCCTATCTGTAGCCAGAAAACTGAAAGAAGAAACCCAAAAAGTCTGCATGAGGACAAGGATCACACTGATGCTAATGGCACATCAATTGGACACCCCAAACAAGAGTTAGGTCCAACGCAAGAATAATCAATTAATTAAATAATTAATTTATTATTCACATTAAGCATCATGTGCCACCAAGCAACAAAACTAAACTGCAAAGGCTCCAAACCATCTTTGGAAGGACCGTCTCAACTCTAGGGTCACAGTGGCTCTGACGGCTCGCCAATCTGATGTCTAATGGGAGAGTTACGACTGATGCAATATTCTGCGACAATAATAATAATAATAATATTTGGGTGCTTCGAAGGCCTGAGCCACAAATCAGAATTTAATAATCAACATTGAACTTGAATTGATCGTCTTAATGACAGGATCACACCATCACCGATGGAAATTCAAATGCACTTCGCACGTAGGAGTTATGGCGGGTCAAAGATTTAATAATAATAATATATTATTATTATTTCAGTGTTTTGGGTACCCGATCCACAAACCCAAATAAGATATCCAATATTGGACTCGGAATTTCCATCTCAGATTCAAGGTCGCACTGGCACAAATGGTTCATGGAATCGAGGTCGCACGAAGATATTACAGTCAAAATAAAGTTTTCACAACAATAATAATAATAACATTATTATATTATTATTATTTTTAATTTAATTTAATTCCATAAATTATCACATCCAAAATCCACGCACCACCAAAAGTGGTGCCTCCCCTTACCTTGACTTTCCCAGCATGCCCCATCACTTGATTGATTTCTTTTCACTTTTTTTAAATTTATTTCTCTTATTTTCTTTTCTCTCTCTAATCAACTTCTTCTTCCCAAATTTCCTCATGCTCCAACCTTCCATCTTCTTTCCCAAGTTCTCGTTTGAACAGGTGACCCTGGGTCGCCACCTCAGTATTCCCGCTCGACCCTGCTCTAACCGGTGCCCTGCAACACCAGACTACTACAGCTCCTGCCAGACTATGCCTTCTGGAAATCCCATCCACACCCGTAAATCCTGTATCTATAGTGATCGAGTCTCGCCGTCAACCTAGATCTCTAGACACCAATCCCCCAAACCGCGGGAATCCGCTCGTCTCGAACCATCAGAGGCCAATTTCCCCAACCACCGATGATGCTGGTTTCCCAGGCCATTGGGATCCGCCACTCACTACTATGCACCAGGGGCTGCCGGACGCCGCCAGGGAATGAGGGTTCCACCACATCCAATCATAGAACACGATCTCCATCGCTTCCGGCGACAATAAACTCAAATCTGGGACTTACCGCACCATATCTGATCTCCTATCAAACTATATCACAACCCCATTGGGATCTTGATCCCAAATCTGTATCTGCGGAAGCATTTGATTGTGTTATGTATGGGTTGTTCAATTATCTATAATCAGTTGTTTGATCATCATCAAATGAGACACCGACGATGAACGCATGAAGGACGAAGATAGGAAGTGGCGAAACAAAAAAAATTAAACTAGAATAAAAATATAAAAAGACAAATCCTACCTCAAACATGAATCTTTTTTCGATGAAGAACGCGGTCGCTAATAGAGGAGGAAGATCCGTTGCGTTTGTTGTTGTTCGATCCGCCTCGAGCTAAGGGTTCTCCTAGAGTATATTTATGTTTACATTGGAGAAATACTGGGATTATGAGGATGAACCCGTAAAGCATCATATTTATAACCTCTAATTAGGTTAATGCAAGTTTTAATTAAATAATTAAATAATCATTTAATTATTTAATTATATTCCCAAGATGGCGCATAAGCCGAACACCCGACGCCAACAAAATTTATACCCTTCCTAGGGTAAAGCCTATGTTCTGAGCTCATCTGTGGTCTCATATTTCTCATCTGAGTCCCCATTTGAGAGGTATTTGGGGTTGAGATATTGGATTAAGAAATTAATAATTTAATTTATCCATTTAACACACTGCAAACGAGCGATGGGTACGAACATCCCACTTCGACTTATTTTATGTTTCGCCTAAGAGAAGCACCACATTCCGGACCCAACTGTGGTCTCAGATTTATGATCCAATCAACTATTTAAAAGATATCACGTTTTCTTTTGTTAGCTATGCGTGCATAATATAAAAACACTTATCATTTTTATATAATTTATTATGGGAACACGAGGCCTCAGAATTGCACACCGTCTTAACAACCAATTCTAGAAATATTCAGAGAAATATTTCAAAGTCTTATTAAGCAAAAACCGAGTCTCTAATTTTTTCCCCCTTTAAGATTTTCATCCTCAATAAGCAAAACTATGGAAACAACTCGTGATACTGAGCCCGCACATAGCTCTCCCACTCCTAAGGAAAGCTGTTCATTTTCATGCTGCCAAAGAATGTTGTCCAAAGGGATGGTCCACCCTCATAAGACTTCCTTCAGTTGACGACGTGTGTAATAACACACATGTATCTTCTCATTTCTGACACGTGTAAGCCATCGTGTACCCAGTCCAACTATTTGGGGTAAGGAAAGGTGGTATGCAACCTCGTCGTCTCCTTGCACATTCTCGAATGACCTAATAGAACTTGGGAGATAGTTTGCCTCCCTGACCGAACCTCTACATCCCATGTAACAACAAGAATCACTTTTTTTCACTGGAACAGGGTCTCGTGATTCCCTCCTTTAGAATATACATATGGTGAAACACCCAAGGATATCTGGTCACGCGAGATTACACTATCGGTGAATCACAACTGAGACTCCCTTGCATGCTTGAGAAGCGAACGAGTCAACATGGTAAACTGAAAGAAAGTTGTACCCTACTGCTCCATAGGGGTTAGTTGCAGGGAAGTTAAATGTTCTGAAACATCTTGCACTAGGTGAGTATGGTACTTCCAACACTTCTCGCTAAGGGAATCTACTACACAACCACAGCTTGAGTGCACAAGTCAGAGGGACTCTTCCACCACTCTTCTACGGCACTGTTTGGGCCCCATATGACCACGTGCCTTAGACTGATAATGATAAGAGTTCCTACATTGATATCTCATCGTCTGGAGTCTGCTAGCTGTAGCTGACGTCTCTTCTCGGTGGCACTCACTGCCACAACCAGTTGTATGGCATTCATCTGACAGAAATCTCTCTGTCACCAATTCCTTCTCCAGCACCATGACATTGGTGGGGGATGCACACAAGGGTAAAAAGATAACATGAATCAATCTACGGAGTCCCTTCTCGAACTTTCTTGCTCAAAAGTAACCATTATAGATCATGTCCCGAGAGTAGTGTGTAAAGTCTGTTAACCTATTCACATACTCAGTCCCTGTCATCCCTCTTTATCGTATCTAGAGGAGCTCCTGAAGTCAAACAGAGCGCAAACAGGAGGGGTAGAACTCCTCATGAAACACTGCTAGAAGTTGTCTCATGATAGAACAAACTCATCTTGTATCTGAGTAACCAAGCTCTACCAATGACCAGCTGCTCCGGGGAAAAAGGTCAGCTACCAAGGCCACCCTCTGATCCGCTTGTGTATATACAAGCTTGAAGAGCCGAACCACCAACTCTAGCCAAACCTCTACTGTCTGAGGGTTTGGCTCACCGTAGAGCTTCAGCGATCTCTGGTGCTGAAACTCACGAAGTGCACTCATCCTGCACATGTCCTCATCCCACTCTGTTGGGGTTGTCTACTGGTCAATAAGTAGGGGTGTTGCTACCTACCTACTTGGAGAAACGAAATTTCAAGATGAATCCTGAACTAAGGCCTCGTTGCTCAAAGGAACATTTTCAGAAATCGTAGCTTGTATTCTAGCTTGCTGTCATCACAGAGACATCCTGATTATTATCAATGAGTATTGATGTCGGATGAGCATATATATATACATCATCAAAAGTGGTGAGCCGACTCAAGAAGGTCATTCAAAGACTCAATCATATATGATTCATTTACTATTGTTCCCTGCGAAAAGTGTCTCAGGGTGCCGAGTCAACAATAAGGTAATCAAGGTCCTGGTGAATAGATACGTCGGCCGCCTGTACCATCACTAGACTCCCTGTCCTGAGAGCCTCTCTCGAGACACTTCAACATTGTTTCCCTAAACCCAACCAAGTCCATTTTAGGGAAACGTCTAAACAACATCCCAAGGGTCGAACCTCGCTCCGACACCACATTGCCATGACATTACCCTCCCCAGGATCAAGCTTCAACTACCCCAAGCCCGACTCCATAGGCCAGGGGATGGCGACAAGCGCCGAAGGATAAACAACTCGGGGAGGCCTTTACCTAAGTACCAGTACACACACACATGCAGCCTACTCAATGCATAATTGAAGAGTAAATATAAAAGTAATGTACCAATTGCTATAAGCCACCACAAGAAGTGCATCGACCTCTAAATAGTACATAAAAAGTCTTCAAGGTAAGCTGAAAAGAAAATGGTAAAACATACACCCAACCAGAAATGTGCCACAACCTGGCAAGAGGTAAACAAAAGTAAAC
Source organism: Viscum album (assembly GCA_963277665.1). Classification (NCBI taxonomy): domain Eukaryota; kingdom Viridiplantae; phylum Streptophyta; class Magnoliopsida; order Santalales; family Viscaceae; genus Viscum; species Viscum album. The sequence goes on from OY728132.1 coordinate 501,049,446, forward strand.
AGCTGGGAGACTCCCACACCTACAACCCAACTACGACCACCACATGCGGTCCAAGATCCCGAAATCCTAAGCTCTACTGAAGTCACGACCAATCTGTCCGTCGTCTGCAAAGGCACACCAAGTGCAGGCAAAGCCCAAACAGGGGTGAGTATAAAAATACTTAGTAGGATTCCCTAAAGAATTGAGGGAGAAAAAAAGGAGGTATTGAAGAGGTGGGTAGTAGATCAAATAGTGAAAAGTAAAGGAGTACAAAAGAGTGCAGTAAAGAGTACTGAAGAGTAACAGCTCAACCCAACAAGAGAAAGTAAACTCATCCAAACACAAGGAGCTGGAAACAGTGAGAAGATGAACTTCCCATCGAGTCTTCGCTACCAATATTAGGAGAGTAGATTCGTCCAACCACAAGATGTTAGACATGGAAAGCACGTGGAATACCCCATGCGTCTTCACCTCTCCTGGAAGGAGAGTAACCAAAACCCAAGAAGTGGGTACTGGACAAAGGTATACATATATATATTCTCGGCTGATAAACCCTAACAAGATCATAAGGGGATCTCCATCTCATAGCTTATCCCAAGGTAGTGAGTAGCCAAAAGTCCCAAAATTAAACACCATCGATGTCCAGCATCCTACCTGTCTTCCCCGAACTGCAAGTCAAGGGGATAAAATCAACACACCATGACACTATCCACATTGGGCAGCACTCACTCGCCTGCACGGTTTTAGGTTGCGTCACAAGGATGCATCTCAGTGGGTAAAGTGGCCCTCGTACATGAGAGTTCTGGGGAAATCCAAATCACACCTCTTCACTGTCATACAAATGAGGGATCTTCTCAAAGTCAAGTGGTCACGTCACTGACCCGTACCACCAAGGGTCCCGCTCCGGTAGTCACGGAGGAAATCCACAGACTAGTCTAGTAGAAAGGACTGAGTCTAAAAGAAGTCATCGAGTAACCCACTGCCCAGCCCGGCTGGAGGGTAAACCCTAAGAGGTCATCGGGTAAACAACTACCCATTCTCTGCTGGAGGGTAAACTTGGTAGAAGTTGATAGACGACCCACTTCCCAGCCCTGTTGGTGGGTATACCTAGAAGAAGTTGATTAGAGACCCACTACCCAACCCTGCTGGAGGGTAGACCTGGATGAAGTTGACAGGCGACCCACAGCCCAGCCCTACTAGAGGGTAGACCTGGAAGAAGTCGACAGGCGACCCACTACCCTTCCCTGCGGGTGGGTAGACATGGAATATGTTTTCATGTGACCCACTGCCCAGCCCTATTAGAGGATAGACCCTAAAGAGTCATCGTGTGACCCACAACCTAGTCCTACTGCAGGGTAGACCCAGAATTGGTCCGATAACTCTTCACTTCAACTGACATCACCGGGTGTTACCAACATCGCTACTGTGCGTTGGTTCAGAGTGCATCAAAGGTACCTCCATCCAAAACCCTTTCATGTTTCCATATTTTTTAAGATCTCAAATGTGGCTCTATATGCCCAAATCGATTACACTGTTGTAATCCTCGTGGAAAAACTCATGAGATAGACCATTTACTCGCACGAAACAGTCAACCAGTGAATACAGTACCATTAACCATAGACAACCATTGTGGGCCCCCCACAACGATCCCAAAAAGGGTCGAGAAAACTGCGCCATTTCCATCCCCTTGAAAAAACACACGAGATATACTACTTAAATACCCCAAACGGATATCAAGTGAAAAAGTGGCATTTCACCGTAAATCGTGCAAACCGAGACTTGTGGGTCCCGCACCCTATCTCTAGAATAAACACTAAATAGGGAATCTCAAAAATTATACACTATTACTATGATCACACTGCTGCTTACGGCACATCGATTGGACATCCCAAACAAGAGTTAGGTCCAATGCAAGAAAAATCAATTAATTAAATAATTAATTAATTATTCACATTAATAGTCCCATGGCAATGAGCAATGAAACCAAATTTAAAAGGCTCCAAGCCATATTTTAAAGGACTGTCTCAACTCCAGGGTCACAGTGCCTCTGACAGCTCACCAATCTGATGTTGTATGGGAGAGTTATGACCGATGCAATTTTTCGCGGCAATTATAATAATAATAATATTGGGGTGCATCAAAGGCCTGAGACACAAATCAGAATTTAATATTCAAAATTGGATATGAATTGATCGTCTTAATTACAATATCACACCATCGCTGATGGGAACTCAAACGCACGTCGCACGTAGGAGTTAGGGTGGGTCAAAGATTTCATAATAATAATATATTATTATTATTTCAGCGTTTCAAGTACCCGATCCACAAACCCAGATAAGACATCCAATATTGGACTCAGAATTTCCATCTCAGAGTTAGGTTTGCACTAGCACTGACGGTTCATGAAACCGAGGTCACACAAAGAAATTATAGTCAAAATACAGTTTTCCCAACAAAAATTATAATAACATTATTATATTATCATTATTTTTTATTTAATTTAATTCCGTAAATTATCACATCCAAAAGCCACGCACCACCAAAAGTGGCGCCTCCCCTTAACTTGACTCACCCAGCATGCCCTATCACTTTATTGATTTCTTTTCACTTTTTTTAATTTATTTCTCTTATTTTCTTTTCTCTCTCCAATCCACTTCTTCTGCCCAAATTTCCATACGCTCCAATCATCCATATTCTTCCCCAAGTTCCCGTGTCAACAGGCGACCCCAGGTCGCCGCCTCAATCTGCTCGCTAGACCCTACTCCAGTCGGCGCCCTGCAACACCAGACTACCGTAGCTCCCACTAGCCTCCAAATTCTGGAAATCCCATCTACACCTGTAAATCACAGATCTATGGTGATTGAGTCTCGCCGTCAACCTAGATCGCCAGACGCCGCTGCCCCGAACCACGAGAATCTGCTCATCCCGAACCATCGGGGGCCACTCACCCTTAAAACCGATGCCGCTATTTGCCCATGATGTTGGGATCCTCCACTCACCGCTATGCACCAGGGGCCGCCAGACGCCGTAAGGGAAGGATGGTGGCACCACCTACGATCACCAGTCGTGATCTACATCACTTCCAGCATCAATAAACTCAAATCTGCGACATACCGCACCATATCTGATATCCTGTCAAACTATATCACAACCCCACTAAGATCTTGATCCCAAATCTGTATCCGCGGAATCGTTCGATTGTGTTAAGGATGGGTTGTTCAATGATCTATTATTATTTGTCTGATCATCGTCAAACGAGACACCGACGATGAACTCCGGAAGGAAGAAGATAGGAAAATAAGAAGAATATAAAAAAATTAAACTAGAATAAAAATCTATAAAGAAAAATCCAACCTCAAACTTTAATATTCTTTCGATGAAGAATGTTCTTGCTAATGGAGGAGGAAGATCTGTTGCATTCATTTTCGTTCAATCCGCCTCGAGCTAAGGGTTCTTCTAGAGTAGATTTATGTTTATGCTGGCGAAATATAGGGATTATGAGGCCAAACCCTTAAATCCTAATATTTATAGCATCTACTTCGGTTAATTTATTTTTAATTAAATAATTAAACAATCATTTAATTATTTAATTATTTTCCCACGATGGTGCATAAGCCGAACACCCGACGCCAACAAAATTTATACCCTACCTAGGGTAAAGCCTATGTTCTGAGCTCATCGGAGGTCTCATATTTCTCATCTGATTGCCCATTTGAGAGGTATTTGGGTTTGAGCTATTGGATGAATAAATTAATAATTTAATTTATCCATTTAAAACACTGCAAACGAGCAAGTGGTCCGAATGTCCCACGCTGACATATTTTATTTCGTGCCTAGGAGAAACACCGCGTTTCAGACCAAACTGTTGTCTCAGAATTCTGATCCGATCAACCATTTAAGAGATATCACGTTTTCTTTAGTTAACCACATGTGCATAATATGAATAAACATAACATTTTTATGAAATTAATTCGGGGAACATGAGGCCTCATAATTACACGTCTTCTTAATGCCCAGTTCTAGAAAAATTCATAGAAATATTTCAAAGTCTTATTAAGAAAAAACCGGGTCCTTAAACACCTAATGTGGGCGATGGTAAAGGAAAGCACACACCGTGTAATTCAAAAGAACATGCCATGTACTTTATTTTTCTCATTAAATTTAATGGGGTCGCATTTTACGGACATAAATACGGCCATCTAGGTCTGTCTCGTCCAGGAGAAACCGTACGACTGTGATCTTTCTCCGAGCCCCCAACCAAGCATCTGTTCTCCGATTCGGCCATCTTCAATTGCATTGTGATCACCTTGGTAATCTGTTCCTTCCCCTAGAGCATCGTTTTCTGATTCCCCATCATTCTCAAATTATATTTGGTTGAGTGTTTTTAGTGTATTTGTATATCTACAATGTTCTTAGGTGATTCAAGGCTTGAGGATCACAAATAAAGATCCTAAAACATTAAGGTAGGTGGTTTGTGCCTTTCTGTTTGATGTCTTGGAGTTATATGTGCCAAATTGTCCAACATCCTTGATCTGGGTATTGCGTGTTTACTGTTTTAGCTCTGTTAATTGTCTGCTATGCTTGTATGCTTTGGTAGACATTAATTGATTGGGAATAGGGAAAAAATTTATTCTTTGGAAGTGTTTTCCCATGCATGTGTGTTTATGACCAGTTGTTCCTGTTTAACCTGTTAGACTGTCTTGTTTTTCACCATAACTAATAATGTAGGTTTGAATGTTTGTTTATATGACATGCTGTTATGTTGTAAACTGTTATCCAAGTAGTTTGTGAGGTTTACTGTGGTCGTGTTGCATTGCAGTGCTCGTTTGACTTACTCATGGTCATGCGAACCTGGTGTAGTAGACCATAGGGAGAATGGACGTAAGGGCTTCTCCAGAGTGTCTGTTTTTATATATACAATACAGGACCATATGGGTAATTAACATAAGTGATTCCTAAGAGTGTCTGTAGTTCCTAGACGAGATCCATGGGGGTAATGTGGCATAAGTTCTAACCCATAGTGTCTTTTAGTAACCAATATGATACTATAGGGGGAATTGATAGCGAGTGCTTCCCCAGATAGTTTATACTTAAGCTGAACCAGAGGGGTTAGACTATGTGAACTTTATATAGGGTTGTTTGTGTTAGCTCGGTTGGACTATAGGGGATTAGGCTATGATTACATCCCATAGGGTTACCTATTTGTGATTATTAGTTTACTTTCTATGTGGAACTGAATGCATTAGAACTATGGAATTGTTACTAGTGAGTACTTCCAAGTTTTCTTATTCTTTTTTTATTGCCTATTATATATTCATTGACTGTTAAGAACATATCTCTTGGTGGTTTCCTACTAGGATTTTGTCTCCCACCATGTTTTGGTCATTATTTTGGACCCAAATAGATTATATTGTCGCAGGTATAGAAAATGTAAAGCACCCTTCTACTTCAGATACTTGATTTCATTGGAGATGGAGAGAATGGGACAAAGATTTGGCTTGCAATGCTGTTGATCTATTTACTATTTATATTGTACTTTGGTTTAGTTCTGTGTTTTAGCTTTGTGACTTGTTTTCCAACTTTCCTAGATATATGTATCATGCATCATTAAATATGTGCTCCAGCAATTTATTTCTTCAGTCTTCCGCAGTTTCTTTTTTTTATGGAAATATTACTACTTCCGCTATTGCTTTGTGTTTTACTTCCATTTTATTAAACTACCAATGTGGGCTTAGTGCCCCCACTATCACACCCATGGACCTAATCGCTTGTCGGCAACCTTAGGCGTTTGGGGAAATGCTCTTGAGGCCATGTGACCATCCTCATACGGGGCGTCTCTGGGAAGCTTCTGGAACCGAGACGTTACAAGTGGTATTAGAGGAATTATTTTCTTCTTGACTAACTATTTTGAGCCTATAGTTATAGATTGGATGGAAATAGGTACTTTCTAATAAGTTGTGCCCTGGAGTAGCTAACCCATGTATGGGGAAAATCCAATTTAACTCACTCATTACATTTTTCCATTTTTTCAATTTTACGGTTGATTTGATTTCACTATTGGGTGATTCACATGTTATGTGTTGTTATCGTTGATATTGTTGAGGTTTCATTTCAGTGGAATCCTTAGGATGTGAGGGTATTTCATCTCACTCATCATATAAGAACTTACTAGAAATCACATTTCATGCATTCTTTCCATGCCATTTATAGTGTATTAGAGATTTCATGTGGTTGTGATAGATTTTTTTCTACATATGTATGCTGTTGTGATACATGCCTCGATAAAATAAATGTTGTTTGATAGGTTATTTATTTGTTTAAGGTTTTTTTTGAATGAACACCAATATATTTTTCTTGATGTGTTATGGGCCCTCATGGATTAGAATTCGGTGCATCATTGCCTTGTTTTTCTTTTATATGACATGTAAGAGATGTAAATATTTGATTCGTGGGGAGTATAAGCCATCAAGGATACAAATATGACATATTAATGTCCTTTTTAGTGTTTTCAAGGCTTCCAAAGTTTTTTATAAGGCTTACTGTCCAAAAAAACCATGAATACACGCCAGGTAGTTTTGAATACATGCCACGTGTTCTTCTGTTCAGGAAGAAATTATTTTTTCTTAAGTAAACACCATCTAATATATGTACATGCCAAGTAGTCTCTTACTATGTCACTGGATATGTGGGAAAAGACAAGAGGTTGGAAAATCATTGGGTGAACACGTCGTGTACTGATTGTACACACTGTGTTGTGTAGACCATGTGTCTACCCATGTGACTAATGACACTAATGGATAGAAACATAAACAGTACATGTTGTTTCAATATTGAACATTCCATGTAGTGTAATTCCAGGAATCATTCCATGTAACTAACAACATGGGTCGGTGGGAATCTATTAGTACATGCCGTGTCTGTTTGGGACATGTCATACAGTGTGAGCTGTGTATCCGACCATGTCACTAACAACACAGGTCGATGAATTTTGTATAGTATAAGCTGTGTCTTGCACAAACACTCCGTGTAGTTTTGTTCTAAGAGAATCGTTTAGCTTAGTCATGTAGAAGGACTCGAGTAGGGGAAGATGATTCATGTATATGCTATGTGTTAGGACAACATGTCCTATGTTTGGGGTGTTACACAACCAGTTTTGGCTGAAGTACACTCCCATGTGAATGTCTTAAGGGAACACGCCAGGTAGTTAAGTATACACGTCGTGTATACATCTAATGTAAAATCGGAATGATTTATTTCTCTCGAACCCTTCAAACCCTTCTAATTTTCCTTCCTTGATAATCTGGATCAAAGGTGTGCGTTTGAACTTGTAGAGTCATTCCACCTAGATATCCTACGATTTTTCACTACTTGCAAGGTAGTGACCAGACACCCAACATGGCTGATTAGGGACATCTAGCAGATCCTCCAGTTGTGCTTGTCTTGCAAGAAGCCATCATTCTTGACAAATGTGCCGATGTACAGTTCTGAGAGTTCTTCATGAGGTTCATGCTGACATTTCACAGGGTACAACATCTTACCTCGTCTATGGAAGAGCTAACATGGGGTTTCTAGTAGCTGCATCCTCCCACTTTCACAGGGGAAGGAAGACCTTAGGCTGCAGAGTCATGGTTAGAATCCATGCTGTCTATCTTCGCTCACCTGGAGACGCCTCCGGAGTGGAGATTCAAGCTTGCTACATATATGATTCGGGATTCAACACACAGATGGTGGGATGTGATCTCACAGACGGGATTCCAGTAGGGTATGAATTGGGATGAGATCTAGCATTCCTCCTATGGCTACTTCAATCTAGAAACATTAAGGTAAGATCAAGCGCAAGAGTTCATGAGACTAGATTATGTTAATCTTTCTGTTATGGAGTATTCTTCTTGACTCACAGAGCTACATGGGTTCACACCTATTCCAAGATGTGATGAGTTATTCCTGGAAAAGAAGTTCGAGGATGGTCTCAGGCACGACATCCGATCGTAGGTGAACATCTTCAGGAAGAATTCCATCACATATATAGTCAACCAAGTGCTGATCACAGAGCACAATATGAGGGATTCTAGAGTTTTGAGATAGAGTAGATTGACATATGGAGTTAGTGTCCCCCCTACTGATAGTAGGAAGCACCATAAGAGGTCTTCCCACGGCGATTCAACGTGGAAAGACACATCCTCTAGTAGCCAGGTGGTGTGCAACTAGTGTAGGAAGAGGGGGAATACGAGGAAACATTTCCCGAGAGACCTAGTGGAGTGCCGATCATATATCTAGATGGGCCATCTTAATCGTTTTTGTTAGTTCTTCTCACTGGTAGATAGTGACTGAGGTTCTTATATGACTCTGCATTTAGGAGTAGCACCACCAGTTTCTCACTAGTCTGGGAATTGGAGTTCTTATGGCCGTTTAGGCTATGGTGGAGGTCGTAGTTGTTGTATCCAGTCACCAGGATTTCAATGACAACATGTTAGATCATCTCAGAGTGATTATGCAGGGTCACAGGGCTATGGTACATGCTAGACTTTTGCAGTGGAGCAGACCCTGCAAATGAAAGATCTCGTACACTCTGCAGTTCGAGGTACAATTCTAGTTACCTCAGTTTTTGCTTATGCTATTTTCCATATTGGGGCTTCCCATATCTTTATATATGTTTATGTTGTGGAGAGCCTTGGGCTGTGTATCATTTCTTCAACTGATGTCATGATGTTGGAAAATCTATTGGTGACTGGAACGACTAGTGTACGGCAGTGCTAGGAGAGCCCTCTAGAGGATGGTGGGTGTCACTTTTTATGGGATCTCTGTGTCCTAAAGATGATAGGCTATGAAATCATTCTTGTAATGTATTGGATAGTTTTCTTCCAGGATGTTGTCAAATTTTATCGTCGTAGGGTGAGTCTCACGTCACCAGAGGATGAATCATATCATCATAAGGGAGAGTGGGATGTCAAGGTGAGCATAGAGGGACCTGATCATCATGGGTTGGGAAGAGTTACAACCCAGATTTCTTATCTATATGTCAATGAACTAGGGAATTCATAGATGGAACTTCCTCCAGTGGTAGAATGTTTCAAGGATTTCTTTTTATAGGTCTTTTTTGGTATGCCTTCAGAGCGAGAGGTGCGAACTTTGATCGAGGTTGTGCCAAGAGCGGCATCAGTGTCCATTCCTCAATATAGGATGTCTACACTAGAGTTACAAGAGCTCAAGAATCAGTTGAATGAGTTGCATAAAAATGGTTTCATCTGACCTAGTGCATCTCATTGTGGTTCGCATGTCATGTTTTAGAAGAAAGATGAAAGTACTCTCAAACATTGCATGGATTAACGGAAGCTGAACCAGTTGACAGTCAAGAACTGATATCCCATACCGAGGATTGATGATTACTTTGATCAGCTTCGAGGATCCTGGGTGTTTTTGAAGATTGAATTGAGATCCAGTTATCATCAGTTACTTGTTAGACCATCATATGTACCTCTTAAATCCTTTTGGAGAAGGTGTGTTCTATACGAGTATGCAGTTATGTCGTTCAGTCTCAGGAATGCACATGTAGTTTTCATGGCACTGATGAACCAACTGTTCCATCCATACATAGATTCTTTTGTTTTTGGTTTTTGTGGATGATATCTTGGTGTACACTCACACTCGACATGACTATGACACACATATTGGGATCATATTGAGTACACTGATAAAGCATCAGTTATATGATATGTTCTGAAAATGAAACTTTAGGATGGACCAAATTCGCTTCATGTGTCATGTTATATCAGAGGTATGAGTATCGGTAGACCCAGAGAATGTGAGATCAGTAGTTTCCTATGAGCAGATGAAAATTTTCTTTGAGGTACCATGCTTTCTACGGCTGGCTGGTTACTATAGATTTTTTATACAGGACTTCTCTAGCTTACCAGTTCCACTAACAGGACTGACTAAGAAGGGTGAAAAGTTCTTATGGTCAGATTCTAGTGAGTCAGCCTTTCAAAATTAGAAAGGGAGGATTTCTTCAACACCAATACTAGTGTTTCTAGAGCCTGAAAAGAGCTATATTGTGTACTATGATGAATCAGGTATCGGTATGGGAGCTGTGCTTATGACGGGAGAAGGAGTCATTGCATACAGTTCTTGGCAGTTGAGGCGACATGAGAGGAATTACCTGATGCATGATCTTGAGTTGGCCTCAGTTGTTAATGCATTACGTTGTTGGATACATTATATTCTGGGAGATCATTTTGTGGTTTTCACTGACCATAAATGTCTCAGGTATATCTTCAACCAGTGTGACCTGAATTTTAGACTACGAAGGTGGGTTGAGTACTTTCAGTCCCTTGACTTTGAGGTTGCCAATATGATATGGAATGGAAATGTTGTGGCTGATGTGATGAGTAGAAGTACTTATATACAGGCAGTTCAAAAGGACAGTAGTGAGTGGAAGCTTATGGATCTTCTCATTGAGATGCATTTGGAGGTGCACGACAGTCAAGGGAAGCATTTCTATCTTCTATTGTTGTTACCTCTACTCTTATTGATCGAGTGAGAACAAGGAAACTATCAGATTCAAAAGGCCTAGTCTTACGGGATAGATTTTCACGAGAGGACCCTATTCGTGGATAGACTATAGTCGAGGATGATATCTTGCATTTCTAGAGGTGTGTATGGGTGTCAGCAGACATACATGATGAGTTGATGTGATACATTCAATCCTCAGTTTGGGTAGTTTATCATTGTGTCACCAAGATGTCTCGTTATCTACACCCTCAGTATTGGTGGTCAGGTATGAAGAAAGATGTTTCTGGGTTCTCTATGGGGTGTTCCACCTATCAATAGGTGAAGGCAGAGCATCTGTGACCCACAGTGCTTTTGCAAAAGTTACCCATTCCTGAGTGGAAATAGAACGATGTCGCGATGGAATTAGTGACGGGTTTACCAAGTTCATCTCTAGAGAATGATGTAGTATGGGTTGCCATTGATAGAATCATGATGGTTTCTCTCTTCTTTCGGATCAGAGAGACCTTCATGTTGATGAATGGGGATAGTTGTACATCTGTGATATTTTGCATCTACATGGATTTCCAAACTCCATTGTTTCAGTTAGGGACATAATTTTACTTCTCAGGTCTAGCTAGGGTTAAAGAAGGCTTTAGGAACACATGTATATTGAGTATGGATTACCACCCTCAGACAGATGGCCAGTCCATGCATACGATTCTGGTTCTTGAGGAAATGCTTTGAGAATCCATCCTAGATTTTGGAGGTTCTTGGGATAAGCACATACGTCTTGTTGGGTTTTCCTACAATAATAGATTTCAAGCAACTATTCAGATGAAACCTTATGAGGATTTTTATGGAAGGCCATGCCGAACACCCTTATGTTGGATAGAGGTTGAAGAGCTAGCTATGTTGGGTCCTCGTCTTGTCCAGGAGACCATAGAGTAAAATGAGTTGATTCAGAAGAGGATGGATACTGCACAGTCTCGACAAAAGTCTTGTGCTGATTATCCGAGATGACCTCTGGAGTTCGAGGTCGGGGATCAGGTTTTCTTATGGGTCACACCGAGGATGGGGAAAAAGAAGATTAGGAGGCAGGGTAAGCTTTCACCAGGGTACGTCGGGCCGTTTGAGGTTTTTAAGTGAGTCAGACCGGTTTACTATTGGCTTTAGTTACCTCCGAGGTACCGGGCTATGCATGACGTCTTCCACCTTTCTCAGCTTCTATGTTACTTCTCTAACCCAACATAGGTTTTTTAACCTGAGAAGGTTGAGTTAGAGGTGGATGCCTCATTCGAGGAGTATCCTATCCGGATTTTTGATCACAGTATGAATGTTCTCCATGGTCGGTCTGTTCCTCTAGTACGAGTGCTATGGAAGCACTGGCGAGTACAAGATGAGACTTTGGACAGGGAGATCGATATATGATCGCAGTGGCCGAAGATGATTGAGGATTCTTCTTCTACGCCACCTTACTAGAGAAATTCATGGACGAATTTATTTTTGGTGGAATTTTGTAAGAACCTGGATCTTTATTTTCAGGTATATTTTCAATTTCTAGAGTTTTAATGAAAAAGAAGAGTTTTCTAGAAATTCTTTAAGTACAAATTGTGTACATTATGAGTACACATCATGTACTTGGTTACCATAGGTAGACATGTGCAGGCCATCTCATGGCTATGACTATAGCTGTGTGTAGTGATTTGTAGACCACCTAATGCAGGGGCTGGTAAAATAAAGTACGTACCATGCACATCTAAAGTACACACCGTGTAATTTCTTTTATCATTAAAATTACCGGGGCCGCATCTGACGGGCCAAAACTCTTCTTCTAGATCTATCTCCTTCTGGAGAAACCGTATGGCCCCGATCCTTCTCCGAGCCCCAACCAAGTATCTATTTTATGATTTGACCTTCGTTGATTGCATTGGGATCACCTCGGTAAGTTTTTCCTTCTCCTAGAGCTTCGTTTCTTGATTTCTCCACTTTCATAAGTTGTCTTTGGTTGAGAATTTTTATCATTTTTGTAGTCTACATTGTTCTTGGGTGATTCAATGCTCGAAGATCACGTATAACGTTCCTACAACACCTAGGTAGGTGTTTTTTTCCTTTCAGTTGAATGTATTTGAGTTATATGGAAAAAATTTCCCAATGTCGTTGATCATGATATTGCGTGTTTACAGTTTTAGCCATGTTAGTTTCATGCTATGCTTTTATTATTGAGTTGAGGTTAATTTAATGAGAATCAGCTAAATTTATAGTTTTGGATGTTTTTTCCCTTGAATGTTTTTTATGAGTGTTTGGTCCTTCTTAGCTTGTTAGGTAGCCTTGTTTTTTCACCATGCCTAGTACTGTAGGAGGGAGTGTTTGTTTATATGACATGGTATTATGCTGTAGATTGTTAGCCAAGTAGTTCTTGAGGATTACATTTTCTGTATTGCATTGTTGTGAATGTTTGACTTACACAAGTCCATGAGAACTTAGTGTAGTAGAACATATGGAGAATGGTTGTAAGGGCTTCTCCAGCGTGTATGTTTTTACTTTTACGATGCGAGACCATAGGGGGAATTGACATAAGTGATTATTTAGAGTGTTCGTAGTTCCTCGACGTGGGACACAAGGGTAATGTGATGTAAGTGCTTCCCTAGAGTTCCTTTTATTTACCGATACAAGGATATAATCACAATTGATGGTGAGTGATTCCTTAGAGAGTCTATACTTAAGCTGAACCAGATGGGTTATACTATGTGAACTTCACATAGGGTTGATTGTGTTTCCTAGGTAGGAGAAGAGGGGATTAGGTAGTTGGTACATCCCAGAGGGATGCTTGTTTGTGGCTATATATTTTCTTGCTCTGTGGAACTGAATGCTTTGAAAATGTGGGATTGTTACTGTGGAGAACTTCCTTGTTTACTAATTATTTTGTTTATTGGCTGCTATATATATTCACTGAATGTTAGGCACAGATCTCTTTGTGGTTACCTAATGGGATTTAGTCTCACACCCTATTTGGGTCATGCTTTTGGGCCAAAACAGATTATATTGTTGCTGGAATAGAAAAGGGAAAGCACCCTTCTACTTTAGATACTTGACTACTTTGGAGCTGGAGAGCATGAGACCAATCTTTAGCATTCGTTGATGTGGGGCAGTTTAATGTTTTTCTTGTACTTTTGTTAGTACTATATTCCAGCATTGTGAATTTTTTGGCTGCTTTCCCTGATATATGTATCATGCATCATTATGTATGTTCTCCAACTATTTATTTATTCAGTCTTCCATTATTTCTTTTTGTATGTTAATATTACTATTTTTTAAAGTGATTTATGATTTACTTAAATGGTGTTACTTTTCCATTGAGGGAATAGTTTCTCCACTATCAAACCCAAGACCCTCACTGCTAGTCAGCTGCCTCTGGCTATTGGGGAAATGCACTTGAGGGTATGTGACCAACTGGGTATGGGACGTCTCTCAGTGGCTTCCGGAACTGGGATGTTACAACTACTATTAGAAATACTATATTTAAGAATGAATAAACAATAATCATACATATTAATTTAATACCATTAGTATGAAGTCTCTATACCAAAATATTGTTTTGAGAGTATAAGGCACATAATAACAACCCATCAAAACCAATATCTTTCTAGTCATTAAAGTAAGGTTGTGGTCCCCAATATCTACAATAGATCATTTTACTCTATTTGATACTTGTATAACCAGCTCACCTAATTAACCCAATTCAAATATACTTTTTCCAATATTTGAAAACATATTTCATCAACAAAATTGGTATCTAAATTTTTTTTATAAAGTGATAAATTTTACTGGATAAAAATTACAGCAAATGATTTTCATAATTTCATTGACTAGGATTTGTTTTCCTCTTAGTGTCCATACATGTAACAAGTCAAATATAAAACATATTATTCCCTTTTTTCCCCATGATCATACTCTAAATTAAATGGTGTGAAAATGATTTGAGGTTAAAACTCAAAACATTCCCTCTATGTTTATTCACCGCAAAGATGAAAGGATTTTTAGGCTTCATATCTTTATCTACATAGAGAATGATAGTTTTATAAATTGGTATAGATATCTCAAATTTTTTCATATTTAAATTTTGAATTTTTTTTAGAAAAATCAATGATGGTGTGATTCTAGAAAGAAATTGGTGCCAGTTCTTCATAGAGATTAATTCTTAGAACATTTATGTTACTAATATGGAAAATTTGATTCTCTATGTGGAGGCACATCTAGGAAACCCTCTCTAATATTACTCTTAAATATCACATTTTAAATCTCAAGCCATTCATTTCTATCTCTCTGCTAGTAAAACCCTTGTAATTGATCATGTATTCTATACTGATCAATGGTTTCTTGAGAATTCAGGAGTTTACTAATCATAGAGCAAGGTATCAAAAATTGTATGTCGATTTCATTACCGAAATATTTTTAATAGAGTAGTAACTCTTCACTAATCACTATTTTAGTATTAATAACATGAATTGTGGATTCTATAATGTATGTTTGTTTCCCATGGGGTAGAACAACCCAAAAGAGTCTAAACAACTCATGGTTGTTACTACATGTTATAAGTATTTATTTATCCTATATTGACTGTAGGGATAGTCTGGGAAATGAGCTTTAAATTTTATTCTACAATTAATATATTAGTTTATTAGTACTTTATGTGAATAAAATTTATGTGGGAAATAATAAATTAATTAATTCGCATAATTCCCTCACTATTTTATCAAATCATAATATCCCTGATAATTGAAATCAAAATGTCCAGTTTTTATTACATACTTATTTCAAGGATCCCAATTACTTTTTTGAATGATCATGACATTGGGTATGGAAACCATAGAAATTTAATTATCTAGGAGGACATTATAGCTCCAATATTTCTACTCCTTGATGTAATTATATTATT
Source organism: Viscum album (assembly GCA_963277665.1). Taxonomy (NCBI): domain Eukaryota; kingdom Viridiplantae; phylum Streptophyta; class Magnoliopsida; order Santalales; family Viscaceae; genus Viscum; species Viscum album. Next base: position 501,064,849 of record OY728132.1, read on the forward strand.
CCCCCATCCTAAAATGTTGACTTATTTTTAAACAAAACATTCCACCAAATTTTTATTGAATGGACATTGGCCATTAAACTCAATAAAATATTATTTTTGTCTGTGCTATATAGTCATGAGAACTCCCCTCTAAATACATGTGTCTAGACAGTGTCCATGTACTACACATAGACATATTATTTCACTTATAACCAAACAATGTAAATCTTAGTCTGACATAATATTTGGCTGATTTGTTTTTAATTATATATGCATAAATTGTTTATTTTTTATCACTTAGATGTACTTTTAATATTAAGTGGATGTTATACAATTCATTATCCATATCAGAGAAAATAGTAACCTATAATTCATTTATTGAAGTTGAAAATTTTAACATTAATTCATTTATTTATATGATCAAGGGATAGTGTCCAAAAATAAATAATTTCATAGATATAAATATTTTTTTAAATTTCCAATTCCATAGAATTATACAATGTTCATTGTGATGAATGATTATTGAATAATCCTTTTACATGGGAAAAATAACTCATGTCACTAGTTTTGGAATGTGTTGTAAAATTTCACTTATCCTCCTATGTAACACCTACATTAGAATAAATATAGTATCATGTTAAACTGCATTAGAAAACAATAGGAAAATCCATTAATTAGAAAAAATTAAAACTCAGACCAAGGTGATGGAAAATAAAGGATAAGTTACACGGGGATTAAATAAATAACATTTTACATGCACGTCCTACATAATAATTGAGATTGGGATGAATCATAGGATATAATATTTAATTTAATAATAAATAATTATAGACCCATGAAATAAAATAAATGAAATAAATTCCTAGGAATACATTGGTATTGGCCTAGATTAGTTTTTATTTATCTTGATACATGTCAGGGGATTCAAAGTGTTGACTTTGTGTGAAAACATTAAATGTACATACCCTCTACAGGTCATGTATCAATATAACATGTTCCCAAGATGCTCTCAAGAGACTTCATTGTGTACCTCAGATTATTACATGGTTTGTACCTACCATATATACACCATGTGATTCAAATCATGTATGCCTTTGGAAAAAGATGAAATATTCAACATATTCAATTGTGAGTCACTATATGTAGTGTGAAATCTAGCTACACATCGGGTATATCTAATGTAATTGATCTAGATAACTCAATGTGTATCTCAAACATGGTAATTGAATAACTACAATCCATGTACACTACATAATAATTTTCTATATTATAAATAATTTATGTTATTAGAATCCTATTGTCTGATAATGTATTATGGCCACACACAATGGACAATTTATGCCACTAACATCTGTATACTATAAGACATGTATGCAAATATACCACCTACTTCGATAATCATGTGCTATCTAAGATAGTCAAGACATTATTTACACCACCTCTAATTATTGTGTTTCATTCCATATATCCCACAACCTTTCCAGATGTAGTGTATTAGGGTACTAAGTGTGTACTTTTGTGTACACACCATATAAACAAATCATACCCGGCAAAAATTGGTTGTACCCGATGGCATCTTTGGCCATTCATTATCTTTTTTACATATTTATGAAAATAAAAAAATTATATATCGTGATTAATATTCTATTAACATGATAAATAAAAATAGAATAAAGAAAATAATAATATGAAATGATAATTAAACCATGACATTGTATGGATCAACAATAAAATGAATAATTATAACATTAAACAAGAGTAATTTAACACAACTTTTTGGTTCTAACCACATTGAAGGTGTGCAGTGGTGGTCGATATATTAAAATATCTTTTTCTATTTCCATGAATGAAACAATGGTCATGGATATTACATAAAATTTATGATTAATTCATTTAGAACTAGAATAAATGAATAACTAAGATTATGATCTTTATTCAATGGAAATGTTGATTCTCCCAAAAGGCCCTATCATATTACCTTCATTGTGCAATGAGGATCCAATGATATAATCCATCTAGATGTGATGCAAACATGATCATTTTAGCTCTAAGAAACACAAATATATTTTCATATGATAGAGTGGGAATTGATTTTCTTATGTTTTTTGGGTTGATTATATGACAATTAGTCTTGAAAGAATTTATCATTCATTTATAATTTTATATAGAGAGAGGGAAATATTTTTTGAGAGAGAATTCGTTGTGTGAATATATTCACTATACTTGATTATACACACAATTACACACCATGATCAATAGAAATAACCATCAATTTTTATATTTAGGGTTTAGGTTAAAATATAAGGTAAATGCTTATCGACCATTATATAATATTATAACCATAAATATATAGCATGTATCCTAATAATAAAACTATTATTATTTTTATTGTGAACACCAACATCCACAATAATGAATATTTTTTAGCTATTTTGTTAATTAATATTTGTCACATAAAATGTGATTTTTCCATAAAAAAACCTCTAAAATTTATTAAAAAAATGAAAATATATATTTTATTTTTGTGTTTCATTCATTAATAAATTTTTTCGATTGATAAAAACATGTATATAATTATCCATAAGAATTCAAATAATATTTATTAAATAAAAAAATTGAAATATATTTTAATCAACATCCTTGAAAACATGTATTATGTGATCCTATAGGGTTTATTCCAATTATTATTTTCCATGATTGCCTAAAATATATGATTATATTCTAAAAATGGTTCCTAGAACCTTTGATAAATAACTAAATGTCGCAATGACAACAACCACATATGAATGTTCACTGGGTAATATAATCCCCTTTTCACAATATGCAATCAGGATAGTCTGATAACTTTTCCTCCATCCAATATGATCAATAAATCATTCTATGATTGTCAAAAATAAACACGTCATTGGAGCATCGACATGGAATTTAGGGCATTGTTTCTAGTCCAATCGAAGGGCTAGGATATTTTTTTTCCAAAAAGATGTGGGAAAAATCATTCCTTGACTTGTCCTCTAATTATACGTAAATAATGTCACACCCAACACAACCTAACTCACTAGTAACATATGTTGTCCCATCTTTTTCATTACATATAAGTGTGAAAGTAATGACATGCATTAATGATAACCTTAATGTCTAAGTGCCATTACAAAAACTTTCAAATAAGAATATCCACTAGAACCAAAACGTGTAGAATTCATAATAGAGGGTCTTTCCCCATATTATTGTATCATAAATAATAATAACTCTGAAAATCCTTAGAATAACCCTCATCTAATATATGAGTACATGCACCAAACAGTCTATGTACTCAGTTTTCCATCATAACATGTTATCAAACTGTATAACAATATTTAAAAATACATAAAAAATCATAATATTTTTTTCCTATTAATAAATGATTTATTTCATAGGGATACACATAAAACAACAACAAAATATTAATAAGTATTGTTTCATTAAAATTAAGTACATTATATAAAAATTTAAAATATAAAAAACAATAATCTTTAATGAAATATTCCTTGACATGGTTGCACTTAAAACAACATGGGGTAACTTGGGGTCCTACATAGCAAAGCAGTGATATATTAATCATATTAAGTGAAAAAATAATAAATTATTTATCACATGTTATATGATTGGAAAATGAATGGTTAATAAATGGAATATTAATATTAAGGAATGATGTTTCATGATAACCATAATTTAAATAGGGGAAATGCGGAAACCAGTCCAAACATTACAAGATAAAAAAAGGTGAAGGCTAACTTGTAGAAAATCACGATAGAAAAAGTATAATAAAGGAATCAGGGTAACTCCCTATCCAAAAATGATGTCTCATGAGATTAAAAAAACCCAATGCATTGGAATGTTATATAATTAGGGGCTAACCCATCACTTTCATTTAATTCTCATACATAAGTTTGCCACATAGATCATACATCATTGATTCATTAAGCATCATATTTTATCCAATGATAAATGAGTTTAGTATAAATATATTATTTGTCCCTATTCATAAAATTGTATGTTTATAAAATTTAACACCCTTGATAGGAAATGGGAATGCTATTCACTACACAATTTTCCTCGCATGAAAAATCTTGGTGAAATTTCGGCAGCATTACGGTGTTACATAAAAATTCATAAAATGCATTGCTGAGAGTGAAAGGGATATATCATCATTTTTAAATCATTTGGTATGTAATATGGACATTTAGAGACATGTTGAAACATTAATAATTGAAAATAGATGGCATAAGAAAATAAATAAATATGAAAAGGGAAGAGAAGGACAATATTCCATACTTGATTGTGTGATTCCAAATGCGTGGGAGGGACTTCAAGAGATATTGAGGTACCCTTAAGAGGACTCCATATAGGGGAGGGAATATTAAGTACGTTTACCTAGGATTTTTAGTAAATATATATGGGAGTATGTATGGTTTTAAATAGAAAAATATTAGGGATTTCCAAATTATTTATAAAGCATAGGTTTTGATCTCTATATAATAAAATAACGAAAACCAAAAATGAAGCCATGATTTTTTAACATAGTTACTATAAACTGGGAGTTGTTTTCATTATCTTTTAAGTCTATGGCCCAAAAATAATAAAATAATTCCCTTTCTTATGTGTATGTGAGTCCTATACTTAAAAAGACTGTTGATACCCAAGAAATATTTCATAATTTTTGGGGATTCATAATGGATTTATAAAATTAATCAAATAAAATTAAAATAATTTTATTTTAAAGGGAAACATATATTTGTTCATGGATAAAGTTAATAAAATTTATTAAATCTCTTTTGCGTAATTATGATGTCATAATACATGGTATATAATTATACTGCATTTATTTTTTACCCAACAATTTAACTTTCTCATAAAATAATGAAAAATTCACCTTTGAATAATTTTTATGTTCTGATTCAAAAAATTGTATTGATTTAATTGGAATAATTTTCGAAATATGAAAATATTACTTCTTAAATTTTAATTTATATTTTTTTATAAATACTATGTTTTTTGAAAATAACAGTTCTTGAAGCCTTATAGAAATTAAATTTGTGTTCATAAAACATATAGGATATTTTATATTTAATAAAAATTAAATAATAATAACATTTTATTATAATAATATTTATTTAAAAAATTAATTTATTCATCAATATATAAACCATAATTGAATTTGAATATTACAAAAATATATAATTTATTTTGTTATTGTATAAAAATTAGTTATAAAGTAATAATAATATGATGAAAGTATATATATTATTCTAAACCATGTAAATTACATACTCATATTTCTAGGTTCTTGATATATATCCATTTAATACACTAGTATATTCTCTATGATTATAGTGTTTGATGGTGAGACATTAATGGGGTGGTTCAGTGTACATTGTATGGATTGTGACCTCAATGATCTTAAAATTCTCCCATAAATAGTTTCTATCATACATAAGTAGTTAATATCATCCTAGGCCTGGTAAATGGAAAATACTTTAGATTCAATCTACCTCATAGGCTCTGAAAAATGTTCTTTATATGGTACGATCCTTCTGGTTGAGGTCATTACACTAATTGTCAGTGTCAAGTGGATTTGTTAAAACCCAATATTTATAATAATCATGTTATCACTATTTAATGGGTATATTATCAATGATAATTACTCTTAATAGTATTTTAAAAATGATAAAATAATATCCAACATGTGTATTTGTTTTCTACGACCATAATACATAACTGGACATTTAAATAAATCTAAATGTATAATTTTATTAAATTTTTTTTGTTCCATTACAATCTTCCACCATTATGAAATTTTTTCATTGAAATTTTCATTTACAAACCAAAAATATACAAGGTAAAATTCGGTTCATCCCCTCCCCAAATTCCCACATCGCTTTAACAAACCTGTGTTTTCACCACAGTACTGTGACATGGTGAATTTTCTTTTTTCATATAACATTGTATATACAATCTATGATCATCATCGTGTTCTCCTCATAGGAATTTTCCCTTTGCATTCGTCCAGCCTCTAGATTGAGTAAATGTGTTGGGTCTGGTATTTAAATTCTAAAGAGGCATAAATTGGATTCAACACATACATTAGATAAGTTAGGTGGGAGTGAAAGCTGGTTGGCCACCACACCAATAAGGATCAAAACATTCATGAATAAAATTCCCCTTTTTATATTTAACTAAATGTGTTATGGATATAGAAAGCACAAGAACATATTTTTTTATATTATATCTAATTGGATTTAAATGACCATTATGTATCTTTTACATTGATTATATATCCATTGAACATTGATCACGTGACTAGTATAAATATGGAGTTTTAAAAAAACATTTTGTCCTAGAAAAATTAAGTGATACCCACAACCAGTAGGATTATACTCTATGAAGCCCATTTATTAGATATTTCAAGGGAGACATCATTTTTGGACATTTTCTAGACCACGTCAAAGCTGAGATCTAACAACATAATAATGATAAAAAACTATTTAAGAGAGAGGATTAAGCTCATTAAGATCACGACCCAAACTACGATCACCGAAAGACCCCTGAAAGCCCCACCATTGTGCATAATACTCTTATGGCGTATTCTGGTGGTATAAAGGGATATGTATCAATGCCCTAGAAATAAGATTATGTATATTATTTTTTATAGAATAATGACTATATTTTCATTATATTATTGTTAATTTGTAAATGATTTTTAATGCATAAATATTTTCTTTACTAATATTCTAATTAAACTAAGAAAATTTTTTATTTGAATTAATGGATTCTTGAAATAAAAAATATTCTAATAAAATATTATTATTAAGATAATTTTTTACAATTAAACGATCCTATAATTTTTATTAAGTCAAATGTTATTTCTATTAGTCTTTGAAAACATTTATTTTAAAGAACAAATTATTTTCAATAAATGTTGGTTGTTTTTTTAAATTAAAAATTAAAATAAATAGAAATGTATTTAGATAAAAATAATCAATTTTTTTTAGAATCAGGTTGACAAAATAATCCAATGTGAGAAAATATTATTTTTGGGTGAAACTTAAATACCGTATAAATATACGGGGTATATTAGGACATCATATTGTCCCAATAGTGATATAATAAATACTATAAATGTTACCATCATCCAAAAAAATATTTTCCATTTAAAATAATGTTATATTATGTTTATGTCAATTATTTTATAATCCTTTTAGTGAATCCTCCATCATTTATAACATATTTTATGATTTTAAAATCATTTCATTGAAAGTGTAACTCACCTCCACATAAGCAAGGGAAAAATTTATTTATCTTGGGTCATTGACCTTATAAAATAATGTAATCTACTTCCATTTTCTAGAAACCATGGTATGGTGTTTGGTATTTAATATTTTATTATGTACTGTCCAAAACCGAAATAATAATCAAATCCCCCCTTTCTTATATTAACCCATAAAAACCCTCATTTCACTTCACTAAATCTTCTTTAGTATCATCAAAACTCTTCCCCCAACTCTATAGAGTCCTCCAAAAGATCCCCCAATCTACCCAAAAGCCTATCCTATGCCTTTTTGTGTCATACATCTGAGAAAGGGATTTCTATCATCATATTTATATTCAATAACCTTCATTGAGATTAGTTATTTTAATATAAATTTCATGTATTGTCATTCATTTTAATCATTAATTTAATTTCCAATTTAATTTATTTTTATGAGGGATCATTTATCCCACCACATATGAACCATCACCTAATCTGTTACAATGCCAAATTTCTATAAGGGATTATCTCTCTCCTATTGTAATCAAGCACTTTGTTTATGATATTTCATTTTAATTTTCATTTTCCAATATTGGGATACATTTTTACCTATCCCACATACGCTAAACTTGTTTTATGAATTATTATATCACATTTCACTCTTAACTAACCCTCCTAATAACCTTTACAATCACCCATTAGCATGATGAAATTTTGTATGTGTTCTTTTTATTTATCCTCAATCATTAACATTATTTCTTATATTAAACATTATTTTTCATATTATATATAAAGGGGAATGTCCATACATTTACCTCTTACTATAAATTTCATGTATAAATGACGATAAACCCCTTTCTCTATCATCAACCCATCTTATTAATTTCTATATGATGTCATTATGCTACCGAAATGGCACCACCATTTATCATGCATGTGTAGTGAATACCATGAAAATTTCTCTATTAAGAGTATTCGGATTTTTTAACATATAATTATTTATATAGGATTTAAATGTATTTATTTTACATCCCTTGACCATGGAATAAATTTTTATGATGAATGGACCCATGTTATGTGATCTATGTGGTGAACATAAGTATAATATGAAAGTTTTTAAGAAGGGTGAGACCATATTTTACATCAATGCATTTGGTAATGTTTAGTATCATGATACGTCAAGTTGGTACATGATTTTACCTAATTACTTTATGAGACATTTATACAACAACAATTCTTGGTGTTTTAACTTTGAAATAAGTTTATGATGAAGTGTTTTATATTGTTTCCATGTTTCCCATCTTATGATTATCATGTTATAACATGCCTTATTATTAAAGTTCCTTTATGCCTAATTGAAATTCCTTTTTGAATTTGTATTTATATCCTCAATTTATTCCCTATTTATTCCCTTAATTGGATTTATAAATTACACCATCCCTGTGTATGTCATAAAGTTATCCCATGCAGTGTTATGTATGAAGGATTTTTGTGGTTATGTCATTGTGTTTTTCAATATATATGTTGTTCTATTTCATGTATTAAGTTGTTATGTAATGTTACTAAACCCAAGTATATCAAAAATATTGATATTTTCATTATATTAAGTGAAATTTTAGTTATTAAATCATTCATAAATAAAAATAATGAGTAGATTTTTTATATTTGGTATCATAATACTAGTTTTTTGTTAGTATTAGGATTAGAAAAACCTTGTGAGAAACCTAATGGATAAGACTATGTGTATCAAAAAACCCAAAATTTTGGTGAGTATAAAGAAATTGGTTTATAAAGAAAAAAAATTCCTTTATAGATACTACATTTATATGTGGTTATATCACATATGTACCTAGGAGTAATAAGTGTTACAAGGTGTTCTAGCCTTGACTTGAGGTATTATGGAACAAGACTACAGACCTTAATGTGCACCTCATTTTAAACTCTTAGGGGACATTATTTGGTAAATTAATAAGCTCATTACACACAAATATTAAGGATAATTAGACCATAAGAATATCTGATATGAATTATATCCTGGATAGTATATACAAAATCATAGAAATGCATATGTTGAGGAGAAAATTGAAATTTACAGGTTATCCCTTTAATGTTATTGGATTCCCCATTAAATTTTTATTTGTTTAAGATAATAATCTATAATTTTTTTATTCAATAAAATCGATGTAAATAATAGGAATCATGTTAATAACTTTTTCGAAGGATAGTGTGATGACTACCCCATTGAGATTCCCAATAAAATGGGAGATCAAGTAGAACATATCATGATTATGGATAAACAGTTATAAAAAATAATCATTAATAATTTTCACTTTGTGGAATTCATAAGGATATCAAGGAAGGGGAATATGAAATCTCATGAAAGTAAATCAATAATGGAATGAATTCCCAATTTAATTCATGCCACAAGTGTGCAAAGAGGCACCAAGGGAAATTTAAGAAAGGGACTTGGTGTTGTTTTATGAGTGGAAATACATGGAACAAAGTAGCCAATCACCATGAAAAAATGTATACTGTGATGCATGGAAACAAGTTTTAATCAATGTCATCGTATATAGTTAAATGTCAAAAATATGGACAATTCGGGCATTATCCCATATATTAATCAACTACAAGGACTGAGAAGAATGATGAGCATCAACAATCTCCAAGATCAAGGTCGAACTGAAAGGCATATGCTGATATGGATAATGATGATTTGATTACATGTAACTAATAATACAATGTAGTGTAAACCATAATTTATTTCAATTAATGTCCTACTAGAATATTTTGTATGTATTCTATGAATATTGAGTCACCACCTTCAATGACATAAACATCAGGGAAAAATACTATTAGTATTCTATCACATGTTGATATTTGTGGGTATCTTCTTATTAAAAATATTATATTTTCCCCTTTCGTTTATTTTGATGTAATTATGTGAATGGATTGGATATCATAATATAGTGTCAAAAATAATTTTAGTGAGAGGGAAATCACTCTTTAAATGGAGAGTCGACCACAGATTCCATATACGTTAATGGAGGAGGAGGAATCTTCTTTAGAACTGTAATCACGATGATGGATATTATTGACATATGAGATAGAGTATCTAGCTCAAATGGTTGAGTCTATGGATCAAACCATCCTCGATGACATGCCTATTGTGCTTCACCATGGGATGCACCAGTTCCCTTCATCAAGAAGGATGGGTTAATATAACATTGAATTGATTATCCTAAGATCCACAAAATCATGATAGAGAACAAAGTTCCATTTCCATGAATTCATTACTTGTTTCGTAAGATACATGGAGCACAATACTTCTCCAAGGGGGATCTACTGTCAGGATATGACTATGTAAGGGTGAATAAGGAGGATATCCCCAAGACTGGTTTTCACACATGGTACAGGCACAATGAGTACATATTGATTCCTTTAAAACTCACAAATTCTCCAGTAATATTCATGGAAATGATGAATAGAATATTTTTATATCAACTTAAAAAATATTAGTGATTATTTATATTAGATATTCTTAAATAATATAAACCTATAGAGGAACATGAAGATAATATCAACACTATTCTATAGGCCTTGAAAGAAGAGATGCTCTAGGAAAAGTACCACACATGTCAGTTATGTCTGAAAGAAGTCTCATTCTTGCAGTATATCATAACAATAAAATTGATATCTATAGATCCTTATAATAAAAAATAAATTAAGGGATGAATGACTCAAATATCTATGAAATATATTCATATTTTCCTTGGTTTAGGTGGATATTATCGCTGATTTGTGAGAAATTTCTCACGACTGTCAAAGAATCATACCAAGATAACAAGGAAGGGAGTAAAATTTTCATTGAATAATGAATGTGATGAATGATTCATAGATTTGAAAAGTATAATTTTCATTTCCCATATATTCATAATTCCCACAAGAGATAATATTTTTTAATTTTCAAGGATGCATTAAATCAGGGATTGGGATGTGTGTTGGTGAAAAATGAAAAACTCATTGACTACGCCTCAAGGTAGTGGAAAATGGATGAGAAAAACTACCCCACACATGATATTGAGATTGAATCTGTGATATTTGAAATGAAAATATAGAAGCATTATCACTTTGGGTAGAAGTGTGAAATATATACATATCACAAAAAGTCTCAAATATATCTTCACAATGAAATAGATAAATATTCTCCAATTAATTTCTTATAGATTATGTTTGATTAATACTACTCAATACACTAGAATCCTATGAATGTGAATAATGTGTTGGATTAAATAACAAAAAAGTACCCAAAAATTATATCGTTGATGAAAATTAAAGAATATTTGATCTTCTTTGACTTGAAGAAGATGGAAAATGGATTAATAATTAAAGGGAAATCATCAATCCTTTAATGATTTATTGCTCAACCATCTATTTTTAAAAGATAATGGATGATAAAAAAAAGTGATATGGGAATTTAGGATAATGTGGAAACTATCAAAAAATATAAATCCTTGGAGTTCAATGTTATTGAATAATTTATTTTGAGGTGTGGGTCAATAATATGTGTTATATTAAAAACTGGTCTAAATAAATAACTTTTAGATGATGTACACTATTCAAATTTCTCCATTCACCAAGGATACACAAATTAGTATTGAGATATCTGAGAGCACTATTAGTGGGATAACATAAATATGGAGATCATAGAATATACATCCATGTGCTTGGTATGTTAGAAATCAAAGGATGAAACACATATGTCTAAGGGTATGATGAAACCATTACACATACCAACTTAAAAATGGGAAACCATAACCATTTAAATTGTCACCATACTTCTGAATATATCCATGGGAAACAATTATATTTAGGTTTTTGTCTTATTTCATTGAATGCATGCTTCCTTTTTATTTGAGATGATTTATCAGTAGATATACTAGAACAAATATACATAGGAGAGGTGGTAAGGATGCATGGAGTACCACAATCGATTGTGTCCAATCAAGACCCAATATTCACATATATATTTTAGGAAAATATCTAGTATGCTCTAAATTATGATCTAATCTTTAGTATGGATTATAACCCTCAAACTGATCACCAATTGAAATGGGCTATCCAAACATAGAGGACAAGTTGAAATATTGCTCAATGGAATACATAGGCGGATGAGACCAACATGTTTATTTGGTGGAGTATTCATACATAAAAAATTTGCACTTGAGCTTCAAAATGGATGAATTTGAATCCCTTTATGGGAAGAGGTCTTGAACACCCACATGATGGGATGAAGTTGGGGAATGAAAACTTATAGGTCCTGAATTGGTTGATGAAATGGTAGAGAAGTTTAAGACCATATGGTAGCACATCAATATTACTCATAGTAAACAAAAGAGCTATGATTAAAATCATCTACGTGACTTAGATATTGATGTTGGATACATGGTATTCCTCCATATATCTTCATGGAAGAGAGTGATGATATTTGGGATGAAGTGAAATTGTAGTACAAGGTATATCATCCCTTTGGAGATCCTTGATTGCTTCAGAGTAGTATCCTATCAACTAGAACTCCCAACAAACCTATCTCATGTACATGATGTATTACATGTATCCCTCTTATGATAGTACATACCAGACCAATCACATTTACTAAATATAGAGGTGGTACCATTAGAAAATTATCTATTCTCTGAAGAGTATCTAGTAATGATCTTAGATCATAGAAAAAATGTTCTATGAAATAAGACAATGGCCCTTGTAAAAGCGTTTTGTAGAAACCACATGTTGGATGAAGAAATGTGGGAACCAAAAGAGATGATGAATTATAGTTACCCTCCTCAATTTTACTGTGGGAAAAGAAAATTTCAACGGTAAAATTTTGAATTTGGGTATGATTGCAGCAACATGAGGTTTTGTTAATAAAAATTCAATTTGATTAAATTATATGTCTTATGGATATTGGGAAAAATGAACTTATTGATAATATAGACATTGTATAGTTATCATAATACCTGTATAAATATAGTGTTTTAACAAATTTATTTTGTATAGACTAATGAAGTGATGACCTCAGCCAGCATGATCATACCCAATGAAGCACAGTTATAGGAGATTCTAAGGGAGAGAACATTTCTTGAATTTTTCCTACACCATGTTCAATATGAGATTCAACATCTTAAATATGACTGAAACCATTTATAAGAGAATTTCATGCTCATTGAGATCACGACCAAAATGATGTTCATTGAAAGGCCCCATGAACGCCCCACCATTGCACACCTTTCTCTTAGGGCGTATGCTGGTGTAATAAAGGGATATATATAAACTCTCACGAAATAATATTATATACATTATATTCTATAGAATATTGAATATATTTTCTTCATATTATTGTTACATTGTAAATTATTTTTAAAGAAGAAATTGTATTTTTGTTAATATTCACACTCAATTAAGAAATCTATTTTGTTAAATAAATCTATTTTTTAAATAAATAAAATTTCAATAAATTATTGTTATTAAATTGATTTTTAAAATTTAAATTATCATATAATTTGAATTAATTAAAATGTATTTTTTATTAGGGTTCGAAAACTATTATTGTCAAAAACCCATCATTTTCAATAAATATAAGTGTTTATTTTATAAGATACAATTCACATATTTTGAAAATTATTTAGAGAAAATGAATATTATTTTTCTAATTGGGATGTGAAAATTTCCGAATTTTGATTTTATTTAATTTTCATATATAATCAATTTTTTGGTAGAAAATTAAATAATCCATAAATATACAATGTGTTTTACGACATCATAATGACCAAATAATGATGTAAAAAATATTTTAAAAAAATACTATTTGAAATATATATTTTCCTCTAAAATATTGTGATTTTTAGTTTATTTTATTTATTTTTTTTACCCATAGTGAATCATCCAAGACATATAATATATTTTAAGATTTTTAAAACATTTATTCAAAAGTGTGACTCACTTTCAAATAAGAAAGGGGAATATTTTTTTATCATAGGTACATACCCTTATAAAATAGTTTATTCCACTAGTATTTTACATACACCATGGTATAAATCTATTGGTTGGTTGGTGGTTTTGAATATTTTGTTGTGTAGTGTTCAAAACCAAAATAATAATGAAATCCCCATCCATTCCAATATAATCGCACCCAAACACCCATTTATATTAATTAAAACTCATTTTATCCCATTATAACTCATTCTGTACTCCACAACTTCATTCCAAGGTTCCCTAATGTCCCAATAATCTTCTCCTAAGCCATTTTATTCAGACATCCAAGTAAGGGATTCATCTCCTCAGCTTTGAATTCAAGCACCTTCATTGAAATTAGTTCTTTTAATTTCAGTTGAATGTATTTCCATTGTTCTGTAATAATTACATTACTATATAATATATGTTATTTTTATAAGTTATCATTTAACCTCCTTCATTTTTACCATTACCTAATCCTTTACAATGCCAATTTTTTTAAAGGATTCTCTCTCTCCTATTTAAATCATGCACTTACTTTTTGACATTCCTTTTTAATTTCATTTTTCATGTGTTGGGGTGTATTCTTAACTATCAAAAATATATTAAAAATATTTTAAAAATTGTTAAATTCCCTTTCACTCTCATTTTACCCTCATAAAAACCTTTACATACACCCGTAACCATTATGAAATTTTGTAAGGATTATTTTTATTTCTACTCCTTCTTCCAGATACATTATTATGTTACGCCTTCTATTTACATTTACATAAGTTGGTAATGTCTTTGCATATCCATAATACATTTAATTTCTTGTATAAATGATGATATATCCCTTTCCCTATCATCAAATAATTTTATTAATTTCAATATGATGTTGGTAGGCTACCAAATGTGTACCACGATTTACCATGATAATGTAATTAATACCATTACCATTTATTTATCAAGGGTATTTAACTACATGCACATAAAATTATTTATTGAGGACATAAATTTATATATTCCACACCCCTCTATCGTGGAATAGATTATCATATTGAATGAACCAATGATATATAATCTATGTGGAATAAATAAGCAAGAGATTGAAATTTTTACGAAGGGTGCATCTGGATAACGCTCTAATGAATTGGGTAATGTTTTTTATCATTATATGACATGTTGGGATAGAGGTTTATCTGATTCCATTATTGGTATTTTTTCCACCATGACGTCTTGGCAGTTTATATATGACTTATGTTTATGATGAATTATTTTAAGTCATTCCCACATTTCCCGTGTTATGATTATCATGTTATATCATGGCTTATTATTGATGTTCCTTTATGCCTCATTGATAGGATTAGTTTATCATATATTATTATCATCATGTTATTCCATGTCTATTCCCTTACTAGCATTTCCATCTCACCTATTTCTTGTGTATATCCATTGGTAATCCCATAAAGTTTTATGTATGAATGAATCTTGTGGTCATGTCAATCAAGTGTTCAACATAGATGATTCCGTATTTCAAGATTTTATTTGTAATGCAATGTTCTTACACTGCCATGAAACTAGAATTATCTATCATAAATGTTATATTAAGTGAAATTTTATGTAATAAATCATGATTAAATTTGAAATAAATACTATGGTTGGTATAACTCTAATATGATCATAGATATCAAAGGCTATGATGTATCGTGGAAAAAAATTTCCCTTCTTCCGAAATCTAATGACTTTATTTCATGTAGATATTCAAAGGAATACATTTTCTCCATCAACAAACTATATGTATCATTGATTATTATCATGATAGCTCTTTTAATAACTCTAAGCATCCTTTATGTATTGTTTAATGGTACTAACCTTTTAAACCATTTCATAAAAAATTTCAGGACCTCACTATTTTATGATCCATAAAATCATCCTAACAATTGGGTGTTCTTAACCTCTTCCAATATAGGGATTCATATGATGTCATTCGAATGCTAAGGTGGAAATTTTTGTTTTAGGAGAACTCCCCAAAGAAAGATTTTGTTCTCATTTTCCTTTGATGTCAATTTTGGAATCTCTCATCTTTCCCTCAAGCAGATGGATTGTCCAGTTAGATTGGATATTGATTTGAGGATGATAAGATGTGATAAATATTATCTCAGGGTTTAGTTCATGTGGAATTATTTACCAAATTACGGAGGTGAATCTCATATCTTGATCAGATACAATCAATAATGGGGCTCCATTATGCCTCATCACTTCTATGATTTATATCTTTTCAAGTTAATCTAGTGATAAGTCCTCCTGAATTTAAATGAAGTGTCAAAAAATTATAATATTGTTCATTATAACACATATATCTTTATTCCCTCTTGATATCATCGTAATACTAGTGTTGAAATAAGGTGATGTTTTCCCATTTCCATATAGGTATGTGTAATGGTTGAATTATCCTCATGGATTTTTTTCATTTCCTCTTTCACTTGATGATATACAATATATCTTGATATATATTTCGTGATCTACTTCATTATATTCTTCCCCCAATTGTGCTATCCGATATCTCCATACATATTTATTCTTCCTATATGGATGGTGAAGGTTGGGCTATGTGAATTGTCAAATATATTATTAATTCACCTAGGATTTGAAGGAACACAGAGTCTTCACCCAAATATCCCAATTCCATTATCATTAACATTGAAATTTAATGATTTACCTGTTCTTATAGTTTCTACTTTCATTTTAATTATGACATTATTTATATAACCATCCTATATATTCTCTAAAAGGGATAGTTGAACAATGATATGAGAAAAGATTATTGATGTTCCTTCCTTTATGATTCCCATGTCTATTATTTTAAAATCTAAGAAGATTATATCAATATTAACTATCATAAATTATTAAATTGATTGATACTTTCTTCATAGAGTTTCGTCCAATCTAAATAATGTCCTAGGATAGTAGTGGTTTTAGATTTCATATTCCTTGATCAATGATAACAATATTCTTTGAGGTAGATTTAGATCTCTTTATGTAAATTTATACGTGAGGATTTTTTGATTTGTATATATTTAAAACTTCTCTCCAAAGAGATAAAGACGCCATATTGTCTAATACAACGTCACAGTATCAAACTACAGATCATGTGTTGTGTAGTTCTTTTCTTGAACTATAAACTATGATGAGGCATAGGATATGAATTTTATATTCTTCATTAACACATAACATAATCCCTTCATTGAATAATCTCTGAATACCACAAAATTATATCCACTTATGGGTAGTGTGAGCATAGGTGTAGTGATAAGACCCATTTAAAACTCATTCAATATCTCTTCACCATCATCATTAAATGAAGAAATTAATCCCTTAATTTTTAGATTGGTCATAGAATTTTTAAATCTCGAGACATTACTCACAAATTAATTATAAAAAGCATCCATTCAAAGGAAACATTGGACATTAATCACAGATGTTAGCCTCAATAGTCCTTCAATTGCTTCCATTGTTTAAGGGTCCATTGATATCCCATTTATTGTGATTATATGAACCATGAATGATTCTTCCTTCAACAAGAACTCATGTTTTATGTACATGGATTAAATATTCTCTTTCAATATGGTCTTTGTAACACTGATCTAATGCTCCTCATACTCCTCCTTGGTTTTGGATTATATTAGGATACCATCTATAAATTATAACCAAAATTTTGTAACGTATCCCTAAAGACACTATTTGTTATGTCAATGAGGATTTGTAAAGAGTTATTGGGTCTGAAAGAAATCTCTAAGAAATCATATTGTTGGTACATTATATGAAAGTAATATTTAAGATATCCCCCTTTTTTCACAAACATAGTAATATCCCAACAACAAATAAACCTTAGAGAAGTATTCTAATCCTTGTAACTGATTAAAAAATTCATAAATATGAGGGATATGATACCTTTTCTTTATCATGATCTTCTTAACCTCATTATAATCAATACAATCATGCATTGACGGATCCTTCTTCTTGATGGATAGGAGAGATGCACCTCATGGTTAAGCACTTCGGTGCTTGTACCCTTTTTCTTGATTATACAGTAATTGATTCTTTAGCACCTAAAGATAAAATAAATATATTTAATATGGAGTCCTGGATAATGGTAACTCCTTAGGTATAAGTCTAATGAAAATTCAATCACTCGGGTAGGAGGAAGGGAAGGAAAATCCTCAGGAAACACATCAGTATATCTCCTCACATTGGGCATTTCATCAATTATGATTCATTTCACAGACTCAATAATTTTATCTAGATATGTTTGGTCATAGAAAAATTATATCTATGTTTGTGTTGTTGGTTCTAAATAAGATTCATACTCATTTCACTTTAATATAAGAGGGGATTGATTCACGATAAATATATTGATTTCCATAACATGGAAATTTATGATAGATCTATATAGGGAAAGTCAATCCATGGTTAGAATTGTATCAAATTACCGTAATGAGAGTATGAATGTTTTTAAATGATGTTCAGCATGAAAATTTTATTAGGGGAGTAGATAAATATTTTGGATTCTATAAATTCCAAGTTTCCTATTTTCACTTATAACTCTAATTCTTTTCATTAAGGTGATAGTTTAGTAGTTCTACTATACTATTATGATATGAAAGAATGCATATAACTAGAATAATAATGTTTGGTTTTCATCCATAAATTAATAAATTGCATACCTATCACAAATTCATTTTTAGGATCCTCCTCATCGACTATGATGGAAAAATATCCCCCTTTTTCTTTTTAGTTTTTGTTTGTCTCGAAAAACCCTTGGATTAGTGCATTTATTTGAAATGTTCCCTTGGTACATGGAATTTATTTAATGAAAAATGTGTTGAGGATTGACTGTAGAATACCTTTCCTCCATCACATTAATGTCTTTCTTCTATTTTAATTCTCTAGTTTTATGCCCTTTCTTTCTGCTCCAAAATCATTTCCACATCCACCATAGGAAATTTATGGGATACTATATCCCACAACTCTAACAAGTGGTTTGTTGAAATTTCATGGAACCATTAGATTTATCCATTATATAAGAAAAATTAAAATTGAATTTTCACATATTATCCCTATGATAAATTGGAGATTTTTTTATCTCCACTTCATATTTGGTCCCTGTTAACGTATAATCCATGCAGAGGCGTTGGAGAGTACTTGTTACAGGATTATGTGGAGTGCTGGTTTTCTGATGCGGGGTCTTCTGATCAGGAGCGGCTGGTTAGAACGATCATCCATGTGGCTCTGTGTTGGGTGATTTGGGAGGCACGCAATCAGGTTCGGAGAGGTGAGAGTCATACGTTACTTTTCCTCCAGGTTAGCCTCAAGTCCCTCATCGTTGAGATTTCTTCTCAGATAAGAGGTGGAGAAACGTCTACTGCGATTAACAACCTCCTTAATCGCCCCTATTTTCGCAAAAAGGGGATTGTTCAGTGGGTTAAATGGCATCCACCAGTTGAGGGAATCAAGGTTAACATTGATGGTTCTTGCATGGGAGGGATCAAGATGGGGGAGGCGTGCTACAGGATTTGTCTGGATTGTTTCTCATCGCCTTCAGTGCATTTTATGGGCCTGACAATTCCCTGTGTGTGGAAGTTCAGGCTTTGGTTTTGGGCCTATTGGTGTGCAGAAGACAAAAGCTGGTCATGTCCGAAATAGAAACGGACTCAGATATCCTCGTGAAGATCATGAAATGGTGGTGTGGAATTCCGTGGGAACTCACGTACATTATCAGAAGGGGCAGAATGGAAGCCTCACTTGGGGATTGTTTTTCTCACAATTGGAGGGAGGCAAAATTCGCAGCAGATTCCCTTACCCGCTTGGGTAGACAAGACGACCCTTTCATTCTCTATAACTCTCCCCTCTCTCTCCCTTCATAATGTACCTCCTTTTTTTTGGGGGATGCGCTCGGTCTTCACCATTTCTGTCCCCCTTTAGGGGTCTTGTTTCCTTTCATTATTTCTTTTTGAAAAAAATGAACTACTACTACTACAAGCATTTTCATAGACAATGTTTTGTGGAACAAAAAAAGTAGACAACCTTGAATTTGATGGTAATGAAAAATCCAGAGTTATATCATGCAAGTCTGGTGATTTTGTCCTCTTACAATGGGATATATTCATTATATTTTTATTGGGGGAAAGGAAAACCCATTCCATTTTAAGATAGAGAGTGGAAGGAAAATATTTATCGAAAAATATTCCAAGAATTCCTTCTAACCAAACTCTTAGATATATTCCACCCAATTTGTATTGTTGATCAATGTTCACCACGGATCATATTATCCTTCCCTATGATATATAGATAGTATTATATTCTCTTCTTTGGAAAATTTAATGATATATAAGATCATCTCAATATAGTTGATCCATTTTTCTATGATTAAGAAATCAGATGATATATTTATAGTTAGAGGCCTTTATCATATAAAGGAATCAATTTCATCTTGTCATTTCATAGGGGGGGTGTGGGATAAGTGTGTTCCTCTTAATCTACATTTCTATTCAAATCCAAAGTAATATATGATAGTATCATCACAAATATTTTTATTCCTACTCCCATTGGGTTGGGTATCCCATGGGTCTAGTCATCACATTTCCCATCACATTCATTTTTTACATGATTCCTCATAATTATATCAATTTTCAAGAATAAATAGAAAATTAAGGATTATTATTTTTAAAATATTAAACACATTGAAGGGAATCCAACTACATTATATAGATAACTTATAAATTTCTTGTATTTCCTTAACATAT
This sequence comes from Viscum album, assembly GCA_963277665.1. Lineage (NCBI taxonomy): Eukaryota > Viridiplantae > Streptophyta > Magnoliopsida > Santalales > Viscaceae > Viscum > Viscum album. The sequence continues at coordinate 501,085,909 of OY728132.1, forward strand.
GAATTTATAGGTTTCAATATATGTTATCCATTATATATTTATAAACATATACTCTTAGTGGAATATTTTTGTTCAATTAAATATGGTTAATAATAAGATTATGAATTCACCAATGAATATCTCCCAGGAGTTTCAATTTAGGTGTGCAGTAAGGCCAATTATCACATATGAGGTAAGGCTGAGTCAGGCCTGATGCACCTTTCCAGAGTTGTTACCCCTAGGTAAATCTATTCCAGAACCACATCAACTTGTAGTATCCTAAATGGGTGTATTTTATTGATTAACCCCTTAGTTTATAATTACTAATATTTTTTTTCATTTTATTATAGTTAGTATTATCACTAATTATTTCTCTAGAGTTTTACAATCAAAATTCAAAAAATAACTAAAATTTATCGTTGATATCATCAATAAAAACCCTTCTATTTGTTTCACATTATTACATGATGTATTACATATGTATACACATAATAATACCTAGTAGATCAATAATGAAATTGTATTTAGATTTAGTATCATTACATAAGAATTTAAAATTTGAAAAAGAATCATCTTTATTGTAAACATCCTTAACATTATCATACCTATAACTACAAGGGATAACCGGGAGACATTCATAGGAAAGGGGTAATCTAGAAGACCAAGTAATGGAAAAATGGAATAAGGAAATAGCTACTACAAAATATGAAAATAAATTGTGTGTAAAAGAATTTGAATAATAAGTCATGATATAACATGATAATTATAAAGGTAATATAGAAAATGTGGCAAAAATATAAAAAACTGCATCATAAACATAGGTCAAGGCTATCATCAAAGACATCATAATGGAGAAAGTACTATAAATGAATAAATTTCACTCCATATCCCAATATGATGTCTCATGAGACTAAACAATAACCAATGAATGAGAGCACTATATAATTATTGGCGCACCCATTACTTTAATTTTTTGTCATGATTATGTGTGTCACATAGTCATACAACACTGATTCATTCATCGTCATATTTTATTACATGTTCATAGAGAGTGGAATACATATATATATATAAAAACCATGTAAATTAATAATTATTTTATAAAGTTGAATGACGCACTCCTGTCGTGGGGTGTGGAAAAAAAATATTTTAATTACCTATGTATAGTATAGTAGTTGATCTTGGGTAGTCTCCCGAAGAGAAGTGCACAAAAAACAATGTTATCACTTTTTTTAGGTTTTTTTTTTGAAAAAATATTGGATTTATTTAAATTGAAGGACTATGAGAGAAACAAACAGCTTTAATTGATTTGTTTTAACAAATGATAAAGATGGTGATCAGATTGGGTTCGGCTAGACCTAGTGTTGTGCCATCATGGTTTCCTAATTTTGTATCATCTTCTTCCTTTAAATGGTAAGAGAGATATTAATCTACCTAGTCCTCTCTCTACATGGGCCAGATAGATGTGATGAAAATTTTCTTTTCTAACACCTTATATTGGTATATCCTCTTTCCAATGTGTTTAAGGTTGTATAGGGTTTCATGATTAATTAGAGAAATCCTAGACCTGGAATTGTTGTTCCCTCATAAACCATGATTCTAACATACAATCCTACACATCTGCTTGACAACTATTGAGAAATCACCACCCAACCCTAATCTTGATCTGACATATACAAATTAGAATTGGTTGGAGGGAGGTGTGATCATCGACCAAAGAAATTTATAATTTCAGAATCAAAACCTAACACTACCGCATTTGGAATTTAATACTGAATAAATAAGTGAAACCAGAATAAGAAAGAAGAAGAAATTAGATACATTTCAAGCACAAATACTCAAGCACACACATAGGTCCAGCCTCCCCTCTTCCTGGTCACTCAAATGAATCTACCCCTCCTTTTATTGGGTAAGGGAGATGACGCGGGAGAGGAGAGACATTTTAATTTAAAGAAAAATAAAATAAAGAAACAAAATGATGTTTAAGGAGATGGTCCATGAGTGTCCCTTGGATTCCTCTTATCTCCAATGTTGGTGTCAAACCCCCTCATCTGAATGGGTGAACTCCTCTTTATATAGGCCAAGGGCGTTCAATCCTCCGATCATCAAATTTAATATCGTCACAATTCATCTATAGGATTTTTTGCAGATTCTCTCCAATGCATGTTTGACCATGTTCGGACAATTTAATGGCCAAAATATGGAATGGTTTATTCTTAAAAGATCTTAAAATATATATTTAACGTCTCATCCCAAAATATCATATTATTCCTCCCTGTATATAATGAGATATGTCCAATTTAATTGGAGCATTTATTCTGGATTAATGATTCATTTTTCCTTCCACAGAATTTCTGCATCCATGGTCCGCCATAATGAAGGTAAATCTTCCTAATCCTCAACATCAAACCTCCGTATTTAAAGCTCATTCCAATAAAATTAGAATCACATATATTGGATGTATTTTGAATTATTTAGGATCAATTTATTGAGGTGGGATCCACACGGTCTTCAAGAATTGATTGAATTTATCAGACCCATTGATAGCCGAATTAAATCTTGATTCAAAAACAAAAGATGAATACAATAAATCTATGAACCTAATAAAAAAGGAATCACATGAATTTGATTTATATTTTAAATTATATATATGAATTATCTAAGTGATTAAAATCTATCAATATTTTCACATTAAGCTGTTTTCCAATTTTAGCCCAAAACACATCATAACTCCAAAATTGATGTAAATAACTCAACTTGGTAAATTTTTAAGCATTAAAACATTGAATTAAATATAATAAATGATGAAAATATTATCTCTATAAACACCCTAACACATAAACAATTCTTGTCCTAAAGCATAAAATCTCAACATGGAATTCAAAGGGAACCAATGTTACCAATATTTAAATTTCAATGCAATAAAATCAAAAAATTATCAATGTCCAATCAAATTTTCATGTCCACAAAAAATATCAATTTAATTTCCCATTTTTCAATGAAATAGTCAATTCATGCATTTTACTTTTCCCCTCTGAAAAATGATGGATCTTTTCCATTCATTCATTCAAGCTTCTCAATTTATTATTATAAAAATGTGAAATCATGATCTACCTCTCTTTTGAATCTTTTCCATCATCCCTCATAATACAAATAATAGTGGAGTTATTCTCATATCATGAGAACTTTCTCATTATCCATAGGCTTGTAAAGGAACTAATTTATCTACTTTATAAAGAAAAAATGCACAAAAAATTATGAGGACTTTCAATAAAGGTTCAACTGACTCTATGGATTTGGGTTGGTGGGTAAATGATGGAAATAATCTATGTCTAGAAGTAGGAGGTTTGACTCTTAAGTACAGTGCATGATTTATCAAGTGAAAACACAAGATGAACCTCACTCAAATCCCTTTTGATAATGTGAAACACAACACCACTTTACTTTTATTGACATGGGTCATGAGTCAATAAATGATTACAAAGAATGATATCATCCAAGTCCTCCTCATATTTTTTTTGTAAAGCTCCATAAAGGAAAAAATTTATTTTTCTCTTATTTTTAAATCTTCGTTAAGGCACAACTTTATTTTCTCATTTTTTAAGGAGAACCGGATGAAATAAAAGAAGCAAAATGAAATGAGGACTCATGCCCAATTTTCTAATAATACTCTGCCGCAAAAAATGATTACCCACAAAAGATAATCATCCTAATTAACGCACACAAAAGGCCCTTCCCCCACAGTCAAACTTGAATTACCATGAAAAAATACTAAAAGTGTGTGTAGGTAAGGAAATATCAGCTTGTAGTGTGGATTAAAACTATAAAAAAATTCATGGTTTCTATTGGCTAATGAAGGATAAATGTAAGGGTGGGTCTCACGTAAATATGTGTCTAACCAAAGTAGTGACTCAATCAATTATATGTTTTTTTTGTACAGTCATAGATTTAACAAGTCTCAATAAACGTTCTGGTAGGTGGCATGTCCCAGGATCACCCAGGAAATATTCTATATATAAAATAGGAAATATTTGGTCTAGAAATCCTCTCGGGAATGGGAATATAACATTGTACAATCAATCATGGAATGACTAATAATAACAAATCAATTCAAATGACCTTCTGAAATTCAAAGCATAAATGATGGTAGAGAAATTTCATTTACATGAATCAGTTAATTCCTTTAAATCATGAGTCATTATATCAATATCTATGCTTCACATTAATCATCCAATTATTTATTTTAATCATTAAATCTCATTAACCTTGAAATCCCAAACATGGAATCACCAGATTCCTATGAAACTCATGTCTCTTAGATAAGTCATGTAAAACATGAATTCAAGGGTGGGAATGCATTTTTTAATTAACTCATTAAAATACTAAAAATGTAGGGAATAAAATTGGAAAACATAGAATTGAAACTCTTACTCACCTTTCAAATGGATTCTTTCCTTCATGACGTGTAATCCCACTACTGCATCTTCATAAATGGGCCTGAAATATAATAATGAAAATAATGGATAGTGTAGGCATGTTCAATCATGCTAGAATATGACTAATAGGACAAGTGGACAATGGGTGGAAAATTCGGGTTTCCTCCCGGTAGCACCTTTGTTTAATGTCGCTGGCTTGACTAAAAAATTAATTTTTTTGAAAAATCCTAGACTACAAGATTCCCTCCCCCACACTTAATTGATGTAGTGTCCTCAATGCATGTAAATGGAATTTTTTATGTAAGTTTCAAAAGGATGGAGTTACTATATTAAATCTAGTTTAAAGGAATGATGAAACCTGGTAGGTCTTCATTTGTATTCAGGGTGAAGGAGTGTGATTTCCTCCACTAGTTCTTGAGGTACGGTTCCATGGAACTTCATTAGCCTCTGCCAATTTATAGCGAATGGGTTCCCTCCTCATTTCTTTTTAATCTGCACAACACCAACGGGGTATACATGAATAACAGCAAAGCGACCTTCCCATCTGGAATGAAGTTTACCTGACATAAGCTTAAGATTTTATTTGAAGAGTAACACATGATCTCCAGGGATGAAGGTTCTTGGATGAATCATCTTATCATGGGCCATCCTTGTTCTCTCTATATAAATCATTGAGTTCTCAAAATATTCTCTTATATTTTCCTCTAGCTCCTACAACTAAAATCTTCTTTCATTTCCAGCTATCTCATGGTCCAGATTCATCTCTCTGACTACCCAGTAGGCTCTATTCTCCAACTCTACAAGAAGGTGGAAACTCTTTCCATAGATCAATCTATAGGGACTCATCCCTATCAATGTCTTTTAGGCCATTCTATATGCCCATAAGTTATCATCTAACATTTTTCTCCAGTCCGTCTGATTGGGTTTAACAATGTTTTCCAGAATGGTTTTGATTTCTCTATTGGAGACTTCTACCTGGCCATTTGTTTGGGGATGATATGGGGTTGATGTTCTATGATGCACCCCATACTTCTTTAGCAATTATTCCATTTTTCAGTTTTAGAAATGATTTCCATGATCACTGATTATTTTTCATTGCACCCCAAACCTATAGAAAATGTTAGCCTTGAAAAAATCACAAACAACTTTAGCATCATCAGTTCTGGTTGCTTTCGCCTCCACCCATTTTGAAAAATAGTCTACAGCTAGAAGAATATATGAATTTCCAAATGAAATTGGGAATGGTCCCATGAAATCTATTCCCCACACATAAAATGTTTCACAATAGGTTATTGGGTATTGAGACATTTCATGTTCTTTGGACATGTCACCAAAAAATTGGCATTTTTCACATCTTTTACAAAATTCATATGCATCCTTGAATAAGGTGGGCCAGTAGAGTCTAGATTCTAAAACTTTTATGGTAGTTCTATGTAGTACAAAGTGTCCTTCACAAGATAATTTATGACAAAATTCAAACAATGATTCAATTTCACTTCATGGAAAGAATATTCTTATGATTTGATCATTAGATATTTTCTACAGAAATGGATCTTCCAAAATGTAAAATCATGATTCAGATTACGATTATGTTGTTTTGAGAGCATAGATGAGGGGGTACCTGAGATGTAAACAAAAAGTTGGAAATGTTTTCATACCATGGTACTAAACTGTTGACAATGTAGAGTTGTTCTCTAAGAAGCTGATCATTAAGTGTGTTCTGCTTTGGGATTTATACTTTAGCGGTGTGGGGGTATTCGACTCAGATGATCAGCCACTTGATTTTCAATCCCCTTATTATCTATGATTTCCAAATTGAACTCTTATAAGATTAGAATCCATATCACCAACCGGGGTTTAGAATCCTCCTTTTTCATTAAGTACCTAAGTGTTGCATGATCAGAAAAAACCACAACTTTTTTCCCATAAGACATGATCAGAATTTATCTAGGGGAAAAGGACTTCAAAGAACTCATTCTCAGTGGTTATGTAATTTATTTTTGTTTCATCCAATATCCCTAATGCATAGGAGATGACTTGAGGCTTTCTGTCAATTCTCTGTGATAGAAAGGTTCCCAATGTTTGTTTGGATGCATCACAAAGTAGCTCAAAAGGGTAATCCCAATTGGGTGGTTACATTATTGGTGGTGTTATGAGCCTTTCCTTTAATTCATCAAATGATTCCCAACATGCACAATCAAAATTAATGTTAGCATCCTTTAAAAGTAATCATTAGATAGGGAGAGAAATCTAACTGAAATCCTTGATGAGTATTCTGTAAAATCCTACATGCCCTAAAAAGATCTAACATGTTTGACAAAAGTTGGATATGGAGAAGAATTTATAACATCAACGTTGGATTTATCAACCACATTCCCATTTTTTTGAAATTATGTGCCCCAACACTATTCCTTTTTCAACCTTGATATGACATTTTTCAAAATTCAAGACAAGGTTCTTTTCAATGCATATTTTCAAAACTTTTTCCAAATTTCCCAAGTAATGATCAAATGAATTTCCAAAAACTGTTAAATCATCAAGAAACACCTCCAATCAGTCCTTAATGTAGTCCGAGAAAATACTCAACATACATCGTTGAAATGTACCTGGGGAATTACATAGCCCGAAATGCATCCTTTTGCAGGAAAATGTTCTAAAAGATAAGGTGAAGGTCATGTTCTCTTGGTCTTCTGGTGAGATTGGTACCTGAAGATATCCTAAGAATACAGCTAAAAAATAGTAATGAGTATTTTTAGCTAACATTTCAAGAATATAATCAATGAATCTAATATGAATGTGATCTTTTCTAGTAACTTGATTTATCTCTCTGTAATCTATACACACTCTCCATCTCTTTTGTACTATCATGTCGATCAGTTCATTGCATTCATTTTTAACAGTGGTTAGGCCAGTTTTCATGGGGAATACGTGAATTGGGATGACCCATTATGAATCAAAGATTGGGTAAATTATATCGGCTTATAACAATTTCTCTATCTCTTTCTTAACGACCTCCATGATTGTGGGATTGAGTCTTCATTGAGGTTGTCTAACTGGTCAGGAATCAATTTCTAAAAATTTCTTATGAGAGCATACCTTAGGGTTGAGTCTAGTAATATAACCTAAACTCTATCCTACTGCTTTGAAATTCCTTTTGAGAAGTTCAATAAATGATTATTCTTGTGAATGGGTTAGGTTATTGGTGTTGATTACTGGAAATTTCTCCCCTTCCATTAGGTAAACACACTTTAAATCACATGGAAAAGGCTTCAATTCTAAACATGGGGGATGTTAAAGGAATGATATTGAATTTAGATTTCCTACTTCTAAGGATGAATTCTATGGTATAATCTCACTTTCTTTTAACAAATCATCAAAAAAATCATATTTTACCTCATCCTCCAACATGATATCAGAATTATTAGGTTCATGGGAATTATATAATTCAAATGAAAAGTGTTCTCATACTTATAAAGATTCATGAATCATACCCGAGTCTTCAATTGGTTCCATGCCTTCATCATGGGAGATCGCATAAAGTGAGTGATTGCTGGAAGGGTGTTTCATCATATAAATAATGTTGATGTGTACCATACTGTCTCTGAGCTCCATAGTGAGTTTTCCTTCATTCACGTTGATGACTGTACTTTCTATTTTGAGGAATGGTCTCCCTATGATGATGGGTGATTGGGCTACTGCTCGGTCTTCCACCATGGCAAGGACATAGAAGTCTGCTTGAAATATTTATCCTCTCACTCCTACCAGTATATCATCAACGACTCCAGCTGGGAAAACGGTGGATCAGTTTGCTATTTGTACCACCACCCGAGTTGGTTTTAGTTCTTCAATCTGCAAAGATGAAAAAACTGAGTGAGGCATCACATTTATTGAAGCTCCAAGATCACATAATGCATTAGTAAAACGTAATGAACTGATAGTGCAATGAATAGAGAATGTTCCGGGATCATGACATTTTTGTGGTATCAGTGGAATGATAAATGTTGATACGCTTCTTTCTATGTTGATTCATTCATTTCAATCTAGCCTCCATCTTTTAGTACACATCTCCTTTAGAAATATTTTATATTTTGGGATTTATATGATTGCATCCAGTAGTGGGATGTTAATCTCAACTTTTCGGAATGTTTCTTGAATTTCTTGTTGAAGTCATTCTTAATCAATATTCTTTGACTCAACCAATACTGATGGGAATAGTAATGGGATATCCTTTTTCTCCCTTTCCTGTTTTTGAAAAGGTTTTGCAGTTCTTTCTTTCGGAACCTTGTTCTTTCTCTTTTGTTGTTATTTCCTTCATCTTTTGGTTAGACAAGACAAGCTTCATAAGATTCCTTGGAATCATCCTCTTCACATTGTTCTGGTGGTGTGAGCTCCTTCCCACTTCGGGTTGTGATTTCAATTACATTCTCATTTGGATTGGGAATTGTGTGTACTGAAAGATTACATTGGTACTTGGTGAGAGCATCCATAATGCTTGCAAATTGATCATCTAGCTTGTCCATTTTATATTCTATTCCCGTATCTCTTGTTTTCAGCTGTTGATCTTCATTTGTTAGTGCACCTATGGATGGTTTCTCATAACTCTTCCACTGGAAAGGTGGACGTTGGAATGTTTGTTGATGTTGGAAGGGATGTTGATATGGTTGTTGGAATGCTATCAGGTTCTGATATTGTTTCTAAAAAGGTTCTTTGTATTGGTTTTGTTGAAACCCATAACTTGGATGGGTTTGTGGTTGTTATTTCCTTTGTTGATAGGTTACAACAAAACTTTTTGTCCCCTGCACTTTAGTACATTGATTAGTGTAATGAGAATTAGAAGATCATTAACCACAAACATGATTCAGGGCCTTGGTGTTCCTCCACATGGTTCACCTATATTTGTCGAACTAACGTGGTGAGTTCATCCATTTAGTTTCTAATTAAATCTACTAGATCAGAAGTTCTTACCTCATGGATTACTATGGTGATCGTACCTCTGGTGCCAAACTGCAGTGAGTTTTGTGCAATATTTTCTTTCAATCCTCTGGAATCCGTTGGTGAATTGTCAATCAAGACTCCTCCAGATGATGCTTCTATAAAGTTTTGATCATTTTCAAGCAATTATTGATTGAAGAAAACAATTAAATGTTGTTCTTCCACAATTTTGTGTGGACAACTGGTGCAGAGCTTCTTGAATCACTCCTAGTACTCGTAAAGTGTTTCACCGATTGATTGGCGAATTTCATAGATCTCTTTTCAGATAGTTGTGCTCCTAGATGTGGGAAAAAACTTTTCCATGAAGCATCTTTGAATATCTTCCCAGTCTTGAACTTCTTCTTGTTGTAGACTATACAACCACTCCTTTGTTGCTCCCTCGAGTGAGAACAAGAATGCCCTCCACTTTACCTGTACTTTTGCAACACCTTAGGGTCTACAACTATAGAACACATTTGTAATTTCTTGGATATGCCTATTGGGGTCTTCACCTGCAAGACCATGTAATTTAGGGAGAATTTGAATCATGTTAATTTGTAATTCAAAATCATTTTCTAAGGCAGTAATTTCTAGTTGATTTTATTGGTTAGTGAATTGTGGGGCGCAAAGATCGCGAAATATTTGGTTGGGATTTCCAGCCATTGGAGGTTCAGAGTGATCACTGGATGTGACACTTGAATATTTAAGGTGAATTTCTTCTAAATCTAATTGCATTTGTCTTTCTCAATTGGGTTATTTTTCGCTCAATTTCGGGATCAAATTCAATTTAATTGTTGTTTAAACTACAGGTCATTCAAAAGAAAGAAAAAAAAGTTTTTTAAAGGTTTTTTAGGCACTACATCCCCAGAAACAGCACCATGTTTGACACAAACCTATCATGGGGCCTGGAAAAACATTATTTTAATTACCTATGTATAGTATAGTAGTTTATCCTAGGTAGTCTCACGAAGAAGTGTGCACACAAAACAAGGTTGTTAATTTTTGTAGGTTTTTCTGAAAAGATATTTTTTTTAATAAAATTGACTTACTATAAGAGAAACAAACAACATTAATTGATTTTTTTAACAAATGATAATGATGGTGACCATATTTGGTTCGGTTAGACCTAGTGCTCTGCCATCATGATTTCCAAATTTTGTATCTTATTCTTCCTTTAACTGGTAAGAGAGAGATTCATCTACCGAGTCCTATATCTCCGTTGATCATATATATGTGATGAGAATTTTATATTCTAAAAACATAGATTGGTATATCCTCCTTCCAATTTGTTTAAGGTTATAGAGGGTTTCTTCATTAATTAGAGCAATCCCTGACCTGGAATTGTTGTTCCCTAAAAAACTATGATTCCGACATAAAATCCAACACACGTGATTGACAAATGTCGAGAAATCACAACACAACCCTAATCTTGTTCCACAATGTATAGATTAGAATTGGGTGGAGCGATATGTGATCATCAACCAATGCAATTTATAAATTCAGACACAAAACCTAACACTACCGTATTTGGAATTTAATGCTGAATTTAGAATTGAAACCAGAATAAGAAAGGAAAGGAAATTTGATTCATTTCAAGCACAAAAACTCAAGCACAAACATATTTACATCCTCCCCTCTTCCCTATCAATCAAATTCATCTACCCCTCCATGGATGTGGTAAGAGAGACGATGAGGGAGAGGAGAGACATTTTAATGTAAAGAAAAATAAAAGAAAGAAGCATAATGATGTTGAAACAGATGATCCCCGAGTGTCCCTTGGCTTCCTATTGTCTCCAAAGTTGGTGTTATACCCCCTCAGAAGAATGGGTGAACTCCTCTTTATATAGGCCAAAGGGTTCCATCCTCCGGTCTTCAAATTTATGATCTTCATAATTTATCATTATGATTTTTGGCAGATTCTTTCCACAGCTAGTTTGACCATGTTCGGACAATGTAATTGCTGAAATTTGGAATGGATTCTTCTTCAAAGATCATCCAAAATATATTATACGTTTCATCCCAAAATTTCATATTCATAATCCCTGTATAGAAAGATATATGGCCAATTTAATTGGAGCATTTATTCTGGATTAATGGTTCCTTTTTCCTTCCCCACAATTTCAGCATCCATGGTCCGCCTTAATGAAGGTAAATCTTCATAATAATAAACATCCGACCTCCTAATTTAATTATCGTTCCAATAAAATTAGAATAACATAAATTGGATGCATGTAGACTTATTTATTATCAATTTATTGAGGTGGGGTCCATATGGTGTTCTAGAATAATTTGCAAACTTGATTAAATTTTTCGAACCCATGGATTGCCGAATTAAATCCTGATTCAAAAACAAACAATAAAGAAAATAAATCTATGAACCAAATAAAAGGGGAATCACATGAATTGGATTTATATTTTAATCGATATGCATGAATTAACGAAGTGATTAACATCTGTCAATATTTACAAATTAAGGAGTTTTCCAATTTTATCCCAAAACACATCATTACTCCAAAATTGATGTAATTAACTCAACTTGTTAAATTTTTAAGGATTAAAGCATTGAATTAAATATAAAAAATTATGAAAATATTATCTCTATCAATTCCCCCACACATAAACTATGCTTTTCCTCAAGCATAAAACCACAACATAGAATTCAAAGGGCACCAATGTTACCAATATTTAAATTTCAAGGCAATAAAATCAAACAATTATCAATGTCCAATTAAATTTTCATGTTCCACAAAAAATATCAATTTAATTTCCCATTTTTCAAAGAAACAACTAATTCGTGCATTTTACTTTTCCCCTTTGAAAAATGATGGAGCTTCTCCTTTCTTTTATTCAATCTTTTGAATTTGTTATTATTAAACATGCCAAATCATGATCTACCTCTCTTTTAAATCTTTTCCATAATCCCTCGGGATAAAATTAATGGTGGATTTATTCTCATATTATTTTAACATGCACCTTATCCATAGGCTTGTAAAGGATCTACTTTCTCTACTTTGTAAAGAAAAAACACACATAAAATCATGAGGACTTGCAATAAAGGTTCAAAAGACCATATGGATTTGGGTTGGCTGGTAAATTATTGAAATAATTTAACGCTAGAAGTAGGAGGTTTGACTCTTAAGTACAATGCATGATTAATCATGTGAAAACACAGGATGAACCTCACTCAAATCCCTTTTGATAATGTGAAACACAACACCACCCCTATTAATGACATGGGTCATGAGTCAATAAATTATTACAAAGAATGATATCTTCCAAGTTCTCCTCCTATTTTTTTATTTTGTTGTAAATCTTTATAAAGGAACAACTTTATTTTTCTCTTTTTTAAGCTCTAGAAAGGAAAATATTTATTTTCTCATATTTTTAAGGAGAATCATATGATATGAAAGAAGTATAATAAAATGATGACTCATGCCCAATTTTATGATAATACACTCCTGCCAAAAATGATTACCCATAAAAGATATTCACCCCAATGAACGTACATTAATGGCCCTTCCCCCACACTCAAACATGAATTATCGTGCAAATATACTAAAAGTGTGGGTAGGTAAAGAAATATCAGCATGTAATGTGGCCTAAAATTATAAGGAAATTAATTGATTCTATGGGCTAATGAAGGATAAATGTAAGGGTGGGTCTTAGGTAAATATTTGTCTATCCAAATTAGTGCTCAATCATTTTAAATTTGTTTTTTGTACGGTCATATCATTGACAAGTCTGAATTCAAGTTATGGTAGGTGGCATGTCCCAAGACCACTCAAGAAATATGCTCATGATAAAATAGGAAATTGTTAGTCTATAAATCCTCTCATGAATGGGAATATAATATTTCAAAATCATTCATAGAATGACTAATAATAAAAAATCAATTCAAATTAACTTCTAAAATTCAAATCATAAAAGTGGGTAGTGAAATTTCGTTTATATGAATAAGTTAATTACTTCAAATAATAAGTCATTATATCATTATCCATCCTTCACCTTAATTCTCCAACTATCCATTTTAATCATTCAATCTCATTAACATTGAAATATAAAACATAGAATCACCAAATCTTTATGAAACTCTTGTATCCTTGATAAGTCAATTAAAACATGAATTCAAGTGTGGGAATTAATTTTTTAATTAACTCTTTAAAAGACTAAAAATTTAGGGAATAATGTTGGATAATATACAATTGAAACTCTTACTCTCCTTTAAATTGGATGATTTTCTTCACGATGTGTAATCCCACTAGTGCTTCTTCATTAATGGACCTGAAATATAAGAATGAAAACAATGGATAGTGAAGTCATGTTCAATTATGCTGGTATATTACTAAGGGTAAAAGTGGACAATGAGAAAAATGTGGGTTTCCTTCAATGATGTGTATGCATGCCCATTGGTTCAGCATGAAAAACCATCTTTCTTGGTGAATGTAATGCTTGACGAGGAGTATGATCCAGAAAAGATACCATCGAAGGATGAAAACAGCGATGATGAGCCGGAGGGAGGTGAGAAGAAAGAGGTGGAAGAAGAGGAAGGTGAAGGAGGGGGTGAAGAAGGCGAGGAGCCTGAAGGTGGAGGGTCTCGGGGGGCATCCCACCAAGGGAGTCTCCGTGATGTTGGCGAGATTGTTGGCTTTGATATAGATACATCTGAGCTAATTGAGGTAAATCATAGCCCTTGACTATCCTTTCCCATCAATGTTTTTTTGTAGCTCTCAATTTGGTCTCCTTATACTGTTCAAAAGCATATTGGCACCTACATAGAGTCTCCATCCGAAGGGGAGGAGGAGGCTTTAATAGAACAAGGTGGGGATCCGACACACCTTATTGAGCTAACAAGAGATGAGGAATCCCATAAAATGACACCTCATGTAGTGGCTAGAACACCGGAGGCTGATTCATTGGTCTCATGTAAGTTCATTACTTCAGCACCCGAATTTACCATTATAGAGCTCAGTTGATCAGGGTGTTCATTGTTTGTTCCGTAATCATAGTCTTGGGGGCTATTCAAGCTCCCGAACCTGGCTCATCCGTGGTTGATTCAACTACAAAGGTGCCATCCCATTCAATACACACATCTCAAACTGAGGAGACCCTAACACTCGGTGAGCAAAGGGATGTTGATATTAGTGGTAGCAATGTCCGGGCAAGGCCGGTTGTTGAAAAAGAAACTAATGAGACCGTGGCTAGAGTGGAATGTCGCCCAGGTATTGAAAAGCCTAACCCCTTGGGAGGAACACTAAATGAGGACCCTACTGCTAGCATATTGGCTATTTTCTCCGAATATCGGCCTATATATCCCTAGGAGATTGATGATTCAGACTCGAAGGTGGTCGAGGAGTGCCGGATGACGTGACACAAAGGGTGGAAGTGCATCAAGTGATTTCTCGGTCAGTCTCATATAGAATGGCTAAAATTAATGGGATCACTCCACACCTGGATGTGCTTTCTCTATGCTGGAGGGGTGGATGCACAGTTCCTTCATTTGATGGTCTGAAACTACATGGCTGAAAAGATGTGCAAGATCATCCGATGCTCTGATGTTGCCCAGTGTCGGGAGGAGTCAGAGAGTACCCAAGCATTCATAAAGGCATAACCAGAGTTCTAACGCCTTGAAGAACAGTTTATGGAAAAGGAGATATTCATTGAAAACTGTTCTGAGCTTGTGGTGCTATTGAGGGACTAGCTGGAAGACACACAAGAGCAACTAGTGGAAGAGGGACACCAAATTACTGAACTACAAACTAAACAGGCACATGCACTGGCTTGGGTCAGTGGACTATTCTCTACGGCTGCGGAGGAAGAGAGATTCCTTAAGAAGAGGGAAGTAATCCTGGAGGCCACCAGCCAAAAGGTAGAAGTGCTGGAATGATCCATCCAAGAATCTAACCCTTAAGGGCCTTGTTTTGGCCAAAATCATAAAATCATTTGTCCTTACCACTTCTTTTCTTGAACTGAATGTATGGCTAAATTTAATTACTTTTTTTATTTTAATTCATTAAACCACATTCCTAAAATAAATAAAAATCCATTCATAAGCTCATGACGGCCGCACCCTATGTGAGAAACAAGGGATGTTCATACTATTAGATCATTTGATCGTGGGAGTGTCAATCAATCTTTGATCAGTCGAGATTTGAATAGCCAATCCGGATTTCTGTGAAGAGAAGATGGAGGCCCGATTGGAGAATGAAGCTCTTAGAATAGAAGAATTACCGTTTTCCCACCATGCTCTTGTACACGAGTGGGGTAACACCAGGGGCGCTAGAATAAATCTGAACATAAGAGAATGGAAAGTGTGAATTACAATACCCAAAATTCGGAACACTGTGGGGATGGCGTGACAATAAAAGATAAATGTTGACCATATTTGAAACATAGAATCTATATTGTGTTATCCTGAAATGAGGATTTCAAAAGAGGGAAGACCACTGACCATGTTCGAATCACGGGGCCTGACTCAGAATGTCCTCGATTATTCTTCCAGAATGTTATCCTAGGATAGTAGGTGAGACATAGGTCATACATAAATAATTTTAGGGGGTTGTTCATGACATGACAGAGGGAGAGGATCGAAATAAAGGGCATGCAAAGCATGGAGAGTGGAGTGATGGGTTGTTCGACTTGATTCCAACACTCTTAAAATTACACCACTGTGGTGGAAACACATTAGGTGGGTACATCGTTCTAATCATGGATCAAACATTTTTCTAAACAAGACCTCTCTGAAGAGGAAATTTTTGCCCCCCGACGATGTCATGTGGAATCCCAAACTTGTTCAGGATAAAGCTGCAATTTTGTGGTTCCCTAAAGGAACTCTGGTCAAGGTACCAAAAAAGAAAGGTAAACGAGAATTATGATTCCTGGGGCTCGACCTGAAGATAGGATGCCTGGGCATTCACATGTATCCCATGAGGATCGGAATCAAGCCAGAAGTAGTTCTGGGAGAGATCTTATTTTATGGTCTTAGAGCTCAGACCACGGATGGTTGGAAACATGGGAGATGCATGGTGGGGTAATTATACAACCCGGTGTGAATGGGAACATGGGGTTCCAACCACCATGTGTTCCTTGGGAAGGTTTTAGGTCAAAGGACTGGATACGAGAGTAAAGATGAGCCCAAGACAAGGTGAACAGACATTTTTATGTACCCCATGAAGATGGGTATCAAGATGCACGTAGTTCTAAGATAATGTTGTGCAGGTCTGGCTTTGGCACCAAAAGGAAGTCGTATTAGATAGATCTTGGTTGTCCTTTAGGATAAATGAGTGTTGTTTTTTTTTTGAGGTGAAATACCTAGGATGGAGGGTCCAAGTATCCCCGTAGGAAGAAATCCATATGAAGGCATTGAAAAATGGTATGTAGTGTAAACGACACCAAACATGACATCCCCTTGGGTGAGGAAATCACAGTGTAGTTCCTTTTTTCATCGTGTGGACAAGACGATATTTTCTCAGTTTAGGGTCATGTGATGGGACCATCCATGCATTTTAACATCGTGCCACCAGAAGTAGTAGGGATGAGGCTGAAGGGGGGAATGTGTGTGATGCAATAAAGCATAATCATATTGAATGAGGATGAGGTCCACACCACACCGTGAATGATTTCGAGAAAGAAACCTTAGGCCAATGTGCCAAAAAGTGGTGAGAGGGCGGGAAGTAGGAGAGACTCGCTCTCAACTAAGCTGGACCCGAAGACATGATGCCAGGGTCTTCTTACGTATCCCATGAGGATGTGAATCAAGCTACACATAGTTCTTGAAGGTGACTTTTAATGTTATTCATGAAAAAATGTAGTTTAATGTCAAGCTGGACAATAGGTAGGAGGGACTAGCTTCTAGTAGGGGGAATCTGTTGCGTGGCTATTGCAAACCCAACGTGAATGAGGGAAGAAGCCCATACAAGCCACAACACATGGCCCTATAGGGGGGGGGGGTGACTAAAACGTAGAGTACAAGAGATAAATTAACATAACCAATATAGGCCAAAAAATGAGATTTCTGGGCATTCCTACATATCCCAAGGAATGGGAATCATGCTATACGTAGTTCTACAAAGAGGCAATACAGAAAATTATTTTTTTAGGGTCATAGATCTTGGACCATGTAAAAGCGTGACTATCCTAGGTAGAGGTGAATCATAACACAAACCTTAAGACTACGTGAGTAAATCTCGGTGTAGGAAACAAGGGAATACATGGTATTTGCAATATGTGAAATACATGCAGAGGGGGGAAATCGGTGGAGCCCTAAATGATTTCCTTATCGTGGATTTTTTCCTTCTAATGTGCGGATGTGCACTGAGGAATAGTACCAAGTGTCTCGAAATTCTACCCGGACATGATGAGGTGGAGAAGGATGTGAGTCATGTTACTCACATTTTGGGCTTAATGTGGTTGGAGTGACGATAGAGGATAACTATTGATTGTGTTCAAAAAACAGCATCCATATCGCGTAAGCCTAGAATGGGAACAAAAAATGAGCATCGGTCGCTGAGAAAATTCGCAATGTGGTATGTTTATAATTTTTTCTCAGAACCCTTGATGAATTTGGATCGTAATGGAAGGAGGGACCTTGGGCCAAGAATCCATGCCATTCGGGGGTCCCATTGGATGTGAAAGGTAATGGAAGCCATAATGAATTGGAACACAAAGCCTCAAAAAAATGGGTGAAATCATGTATGGGAAGAATCCGACATTCCAGTTGCTAAACCAGAGTACCCTTGGGCACATTGGTGAATCGCTGGAGAGGGCTGGCGGGATCATCTTGAGAATGGCTAATTTAAAAAGATGAGGATAGCACAAGGGGGTGGAAAACACTTAAGGGGAGCAGGTAAATTTCATTTTTGTAACAACACCTAACATGAAAGAGAACATAATCCCATACCACACCATATATCATAAGTGAGAACTTGGGCTAAGGGCCAAAAAGGGAGAGGGGCCTGAGGATGGGCCTCAGATGGAACGACCATACCAGTTTGCAGTTTAACGTCTTACAGTGAGGACAAAGAAAGGGGTCAGATACCCTAAAAAATGGTGGTGTACGATGAGGAGATAACCCCAGTGTGAATAAGGGAATAACCACATATCACACCGTACAATCCTGTAAGAATTATGTCTTGGTCCGGGGGCCCGAGATTGGGCACACGATGCACTGCAGGGCTTGTGCTCTTCGTATGGACAATAAATGTTAGGAGGGATATCTCAAGGGGATATGTGTGGCATTGAAAAATAACCCAACGTGAACGTGGAAATAAGTCCACTCTGCACCATATAGTCCTTAATGAGAACTTGGGCCTGGTTCTAGAAAAGGCCAAGGGTCCAGAAAAGGCCAAGTGGCCTGAGGATGGGCGTCCCAGTCAATGGTAGCCATACGACCTCTTGTGCGGTTACCACATCATCAGAGCTCCTAAGCCCATTTGAGCAATGCTCGGTGTGGGAAACAAGTAGCCAGACTCGGCTCTCCCTGTCATATATGGGTGTAATAGCTAGCATCGCCCGATGGGAGTTCGTCTCTTAGAGATACAATGGGGAAGAATGGACCTCTACACTCAATGTTTGGGACATCATGGGGTGGCTCTAAAGACAAAGGATATCTGTTGACCATGTTCGAAACACAGTTTCCTTGTAGTGACCCCAAATGGGAACAACAAATGAGCGTCGAACACTGACCATAGTCGCAATGCGGGACTTGTATCAATTTGTTGCTCAACATTTCTAGGGTGTTGAACCGGAGTGGTAGGATAGCCCTTGGGCCTAGCATCCCTTCCATTCGGGTGACCTTCCTGATGGGAGAGATGATGGAGAACCAATGATAGGAGTTGGGGAAGCATAACTGTGCCCATCTGTGAAAGAGGTGGACACCTCCAGGTAGTGGGGCATATAATGGGATCGAGATGAGCTAGATGTGAATTGGTTAAAAATACTGCACCACAACATATGTATGGACCCGAGGGGAGATTCCTTCATTTCGGCTGTGCTAACAGACGAAATTTCTAGGCATTCTTACGTATCTCATAAGGATGGTAATCAAGCCATACATAGTTCATGAAGACCATGCAGTTTAGTGTTGTATGGTAAGGACGTGGGAGGATAGAGGAACAGGGAGTGGGCACAAGGTGCGACCGTTGTAATCCTGGCATGAGTGGGGATAAGGAAGCCTACACCATATCATTAAAGGATCCTACGAGTGAACTATACCCAGGGGGGCAGTCAAAGGGAAGTGTTTGGGTTAGGGCTAAAGACAAAATGTTTGAGCATTCCTACATATCCCATGGAATGGGAATTAAGACACACATTCTTCTAGAGGTGCAATTTAATGTATTGTCGTATGAAATTCAGTTTATCATCAAGGGGGATGAAACAGTTTAGGGTCATGTGGGACCATCATGCAGTTTAGGTTCATGTGGGACCAAACAATTTAAGGTCGTACAGGACCAAAAAGCTCAGGGAAAGTATTTTTTGAGGAACTTGGTATTGGTGGGAGGAGTTATATGCTCACCATCCATGGTTACCAAAGAGTATGCACCATTGGGTTAAACCATGTGAATTATGTACGGTCTTTCCTATTTGGGATCCAACTTGGGTGGTTTCCAGCCAGGGATCATTGGTGTCTAGAGGGCCAATACAAAGTTTCCTTGCAGGAAAGAGCGAAGGCGAACCTTCTAGTTGAATGCTCTATCCATCTTATTCTAATGCCTTTTCAGATTGTGCAGGGCACGAAGCCTATTCTCGTCAAGTGCATCCAATTCTTCCAGAAAATTTTTGTCTACCTTATCTAGCGCCTTCTGGTCGTTGACTGCTGTGCATAACGAAGGCAGCTGGATCTCGATGGGTAGGACAACCTCAGATCCATTCACCAGTGAATATGTGGTCACCTAGGTGGAATTACGAGTCATCCTATGATTATCCCAGAGGGCGTTGGGGAGATTGTCTGACCAACTCTTCTTGTTCTGACCAACCATTTTCTACAAAATATTAGAGAGAGTTTTGTTAAACTCCTTGATCTTTCCATTTTCCTGGGCATGATAGTAGGCGGTTTGGTTCGAAGGGATGTTGTATATGGTGTACAACTTCTTCAACTCAGCTGCTCAAAATTTGGGGGCGTTATTTGTGAGGATGGCATGAGAGAATCTGAACTGGTATATGATGTTGGAGCTCATGAAGTTGACGATATAATGGGTCTTGACCTCCTTGAGTGGAACTACCTATTCCCACTTCGAAAAGATATCTGTGGCAGTCAGGATGAACCTCCACCGGCAAGCTGTCGCCGGTCGGTACGGTCCCACGAAATCAAGTCCCCACACTACAAATGGCCAAGAGTACTTGGTAGAGTAGAGATGTTCTGGTGGCCGATGAATGTAGTTAGCATGAATTTGGAATGCATGACATCTCTTTGAACACTTGATGCAATCATGGATCATGAAGGGCCAGAAGTACCTCGATCTCCAAATTTCATGGGACAGATTTGGCCTAGTCTGGGGATCCCCTCATGAACCTGTGGAACCTCCTGTATGATATGATAAATCTTGAATCCATGGATGAAACAGAGAAGAACACCATCGAATCCACACTTTTAGAGGATCTACTTAAGATTGGGACCACTCTGGAGGGTAAACTGTATTGTGTGGTGTTAGATTGGCTCACGCTCGGCCCAATCAGCCAGGAGGTAACCATTTTAGAGATACTTGATCAAGGGGGCTCTCCAGTCATGGGTCACTTCAACCACTGCATATGAGGAACCAGGGGGTCCTGACATGGAGACTATAGTGGTAAAATGTCTTACCCATGGGACATCATCATCATCTGGGGTGATGGGATCAATGAATATGTGATGTGGAATGTGAATAATCAGATCATCCTGCTCAGGTTTAGCGAGTGATACAGCCCGGCCGGCCAGGGCATCGACTCAACCATTCTGAGATTGAGGGACATGAGTAACTTCTGGCCGAGACGGGAACTGGGCCATTAGATGGAGAGTGTTCTACCACAACGGTACGAGCTATGGATTTCTGATGACGTAGTCACCATTTATTTTTTTGATGACTAGTTCAGAATCTTCTTTCACATGCAAATGGGGAACATCGATCTCAAGGGCTTGCTTGAGGATAGTGATAAGAGCCTGATATGCTGCCTCGTTGATGGGTCATCCTTTTGACAACAAGAATTATTATGGAAGAATGGCTTGTGCGGAAGTAATAAAGATGATACCTAAGCCAACCCTATTGAACCTGGGATCACTGATCCTCCTGACAGTGGGGCTTCGGGAAGCACCATCAAAATGAATCTTTCCACATGGGACGACATTATCTACCGAGAGTATTGCCTCATCGGGAAAATCTATGTTCAGGGATTGGTCTATAGGGGTTGGATGGGCATCAAGAAAATCTTCCAGAGCTTTTCCCTTGATAGCTTTCTAAGGGACGAACCCGATGTCGAACTGCTGGAGGATTACTGCCCACCATTCAAGATGGCCGGTCAACATGGGGTGGTTCAGAACATACTTATGTGGGTATACCCAAGACACCAGATGTATCTCATGCTAGTACAAGTAGTGCCACAATTTCTTCACTGTGAATACGAGCACAAGGCAGCTCTTTTCGATGGGGGAATATCTGGTCTTCGTATCGATGAGCATACAAATGATGTAGTAGAGGCTGTTTTCCATCCCCTCATTATTCTTATGGGTGAGAAGGGATCCAAGAGATTGTTATAGGGTATTCATGCAAAGGATTGGCAGCTTCCTGGAGACATGTGGAATCAAGACCAGAGGCTAGAGCAGACACTTCTTGATTTCCTCAAACGTATTCTGGAACACTTCGTTCTATTCACAAGTGGTTCATTTCTTCCTAAGCTGGGAAAAGGGCTTACAATTGTCTTCCAAATTCGCAATGAATAGGTTTATGTAGGCTAAGTGGACTTGAAATCCCCAAAACTCATGAATATTGCTCGGGGGAGGCATCTGACCGATGGCCTTGATCTTCTCTGGGTCAATCTCAATGCCCCGGTACCTGACATAAAACCCAAGGAACTTCCTAGAGGTGTCCTAGAAGGCACATTTCCATGGGTTCATCTTTAGGTGGCGGGAACAGAGGAAGCCAAACACTTTTTTTAGGTCCTTTCTATGGAACTAAAGTTGGTGGGATTTGACCACCAAGTCGTCCATATAGCATTCAACGAATGTACTGAGTATTGGCTTGAATATGTGTTGTGTGGCCCACTGATAGGTGGCACCTTCATTCTTTAATCCAAATGGAATGAACTTGTAATAAAACCTAATTGTGGTGCCCTAAAAATTTTGGAGTCTTCTTCCTTAGGGGCCATCTGGATCTGATTATATCTGGAGTACCCATATATGATGGAAAGGGAACAGAACCTATCTGTAGCATCGATCAACAATTATATCAGTCTAAGGGAAAAATCATCCTTCAAACAACGACGGTTGAGATCCCTGAAGTCAATGAAAAATCTGATATGCCTGTTATTCTTCCTAACTGGTATAATGTTTTCCAAAAAATTTGGGTTATTAGACCTCCTTGACAAAGTTGGATTTGATGACCTTATCATCTTCGGCCACGACCATGGCACCGTGAGAAGGGTACGTCTTTCTAGAAGGCTTCTTGAACCCGCGATGATTTTCCAAGTGGAAGGCTACCTGAGGATCTAGTCCTGGCATCTCGTCCTAGATCCAGGTGAATACATCACAATGTTGTTTCAGGAAGCCCATGTACTGCTGCTACTCTTTGAGTGACATGGCATAACTGATCATTGTGGGTCTTGGATCTACCTCACAGCCAAGTTTCACCTGTTCCAGTTCGTCGATCATGGAAGAGACTCCATCTCCAAAGGAAGGGGGAGCATTATCCAAATCTTCTTCTTGGCTTGTAGAGGAGGGATCTCCAGTGGGGGAAGCTTCCTCTAGGTCGGCAGATTCTGATGAGAGGATGGTACCAGCCGGAGTAGTAATGTTCACCACATCATAAGATTTCAATACTGCCAAAACCATAGTGATGGATCCTTTCAACCAGATCCCATATAGTATTTATCCCAAGGGGACATGCTTGATGATATCAAAGCAATAGTGGAATGTCATCTTGAGCCAGTTAATTCTAGACATGTGAAACAGACACGTCTGACGTACTATTATATCCATGGGGAAAACATCCCAATACCTTATGGGGGTAAGAGGATCCAGGATCACCTGAGCTTGATTTGTTTAGGATTGAGAGGTAATTTTTTGTCGACTATTGGACTTGGGAATATGAATCTCCCTTGTACCAGAGAAAACAAAACATTTACTCATATAGGGGGTTGTGGCCTCCAATCGATGGATCAGGAAGACGTAGGTGTCATCCAGACCTGCCCAAGGGTCAGTTGAAACCACGACATGTTCGACTTCTCAGTCCTGAATATACTTGTCCTTTCACTTTTAATATTCAGCATCTATGTAGAGTGCTTCACAAGTGGTTAAAAGAGATGCGTCACTTTGGAACACTCCTACTCGACCATTGAGAGAGTACTCGAGGCATTGGTGATATGATGGGGGGACTACCACGTGCAGGTGGAGCCATGGTCTTCCCATCTATACATTGTATGTGGTGTCTTGAGAGGAAACCATAAATTTGGTGCTAGAAATTGGGCCACCAAACTGGGTCTTCAAACGGATCTTACTGACTGGGGTCTGCTCTGTCCTATCGTATCTCTAGATTCATAAATTGGAGGGAGTCTAATCATCTTCGGATAACCCCAGCATCTATAGTGTCCATGTTGGGATTAGGTTAATCCTAGAGCCAGTGTCAACAAGACAGCAATGAACCCCCACACCATTAAATTGGTCAGTGATTTACAGTGGGTGGATGTGCCCCATTATGGGAGAGCCTTCATCTTATTCAGAGAAAGAAATGATGGCCTGATATTCAGCGAGTTCTATTTCTGACAGCTTCGCCATTTCTATTTTCGACGCTTTCACCGGGGTGCACGCATCTGTCTATGGAGGACGCAAAATTGTTTCCCTGCATTCCCACATTCCAAAGGCAGGCATTATCCATCACTTTTTCTAGGAAATTTTATCCTTAATCAAAACAGGATGATGGAATGTTGGTTCTTCCTTCCATGGATTCCTCCTTGAACTTATCACCTACTCCATGTCTCCCTTATTGATTTAAGACGTTGTTCGTGAAACTCTTCCTGGCGCCATATATTAATGGACACTAGTCAATCACAATGCTTCTGTCGGGACATTCCAAGGGGTCTGGTCATGGAAGCAACCTTCAGTTAGGGGAGTAGTCACACTGGGAATCAGTAGCATGTCTGGGCGCTGGGACTCTGACACTTCTATCTTCTGTCCCTTATTATAGGGATTCTCGAGGGAGCAAAAGATCGAGGGGTACCACATATAATGTAAAGAATCATAATCCATGGGAATGTATCTGAAGTTTTCCTTAGCTTCCCATGTTTAATACACGGTACGTCGGAAGTTTAACGTCTAGTGGAGATAGATATGACTGCTCAGAAGAATAACTAGAGTAGATCAGATGGATACAACCCCTCGAGTGAACACTGATGATGGGGCCAATGTATGGTTGGCTTCCCAGTCATGGTTGAGTGGAATATGGTATGAGATGACATAATTTTAGTGGGATGTGGCAGCATGGATATGAATCAGGATGGATGATGGGTAGATGAATGATGTAGAGGGGGAATGAAATAGGACCATCACAAGGGAAATAATGATGTTGGGATTGAGCCTTGAAGAGACTTTCCATGTATCCCCATGGTAGGAAATGATATCTCGTGCAGTTCAGTGAACATCTTTTATCTTGACAACAACTTACCCCAGGTTGGAGTTCCAGTGGATTACCGCTGAAAGTGGCGACAACAACTTACTGCTGAATGAGGATAACAATGGATTAGAACCGAATGGAGTGACAATGGATAGCCGCTGAATGGGGAAAAAGTGGAATACAGTTTAACTTCACGAAGGATTGGGGTGGATCGACGTGAAGTGGCTGGGACCATTGGTTTTTGGGCTTGAACCTCAGGGAGGATTTCTATGTACCATTCCTTTGCAAGGATCAATGTATATGTAGTTCAGGTATGGGGAAGGAGTCGGTGAACCAACATGAATAAGGATATGGGCTCTAGGTGGATAGTGGGATTGAACCTCATGGAGTCTTCCTACGTACCTTGCCTTGGAACAGATTAATCACCACATAGTTCTAGGGTAGTATTTATGGGCAACAACTTAGCGCTGACTGGGGAAACAACGACTTACCACTGATTGGGGTCCACACTTTATCATCATGCATGACGAGGTAGAACCAACATGAAGGTGGTCGGAGTGACAGAGTGTTTGGGCTTGAAACTCGTGGAGGCTTCCTACATACCCTACCTTGGCAAGGATCAATGTCCACATAGTTCGTAAGGGGGGAATTTGGGGCTTATGCTCTGAGACAGACCAAAGTGTTGGTGAACCAATGTGAAGGGGGTCAGAACCAATGGCTATTGGGCTTGAACCTCATGGAGTCTTCCTACGTACCTTGCCTTGTCAAGGATCAAAGACCTCGTTGTTTTGGAGGTGACATGTTTCTTACACTATAGGATTCCCAATGTGTTGTTGAACTGACATGAAGGGGGTCGGAAACAATGGTTGTTGGTCTTGAACCTCAGGGAGGCTTCCTACATACCTTGCCTTAGCAAGGTCCAAAGACCTCATAGTTCAAGTGGTGACATGGGGCTTACTCTCTAGGCTACCCAAAGTGTTGGTGAAATGATGGGAAGGGGGTCAGAACCAATGGCTGTTGGTCTTGAAACTCATGGAGGCTTCCTACGTAGCTTTCCTTGGAAAGGATCAAATACCTCATAGTTCTTGTGGTGACGTGGGGCATACACTCTAAGTTTCCCAGATAGGATGTCATGGTCAATGCTTACTCTAAGACCATGTGAGTAATGATTGGTGTGAGAGACATGAGCATCAAAGGCCTGATGATAATGTCACAAAAGGTGCATCTGTGGGAAGTAGAGTGGGGCTTACACGTAGTTAGCTTCCCAAAGAGGAAACAGGGGCTTACACGTGGTCCGCATCTCAGAAAGGAAATATGGGCTTACGCATGGTTAGCATCTCAGAGAGGAAACCGGGGATTACACATTGTTAGAGGCCCTGAGAGGAAATAACGGATTACACATGGTTAGCGGCCAAGAGAGAAAACAGGGGCTTACGCATGGTTAGCAGCCCGGAGAGATAGAGATTGGGACTTACTCTTGGGTGGAGGCCTGGTGGCGACAAAGCCCAGCGGGAGAGGTATTTGGTTCTAAAGAAAGGAGGGGACCGACATCCATCCCCCCCTCTGTTTCTTGGGACCAAAGAAGAAAGGAGGAGCATGGATTCTTCCTCATGCAAGGAAAGCTAGGGGCTCACATCGAGATGGTTTACCTTTACCCAAGGACACACGCCGCCTTGATAAAGAGGATCAGATTCTATGTGAGGAATGATCTCACTCTCGTGAAGACTAGTGGGCATTCCAAATGAACAATGTGGGGGCACCCCATGTATGATGCATGGGGCGAGGTCATAGTTTAACGCCATGTGCTAAGGATGATGGCGCTTGGCAGTTTAACGTCCTATAGCTCGGACGAGATGGGTTAACTCTGCACCCCTAGAACTTATAAACGGCACCCTCTGTGTCGTTGCGAATAGAGGGGACAGTGAACTCCATGGATAGGGGGTGTTATGGAATGAACCATTGGGGTCCACATTAACATGGCTATGCGAAGAAAAAATATCCTTTATCATGCATATGCGAAGAATCATGAGGCGTAGCAACGCAACAGGCA
The DNA here is from genome assembly GCA_963277665.1 of Viscum album. Taxonomy (NCBI): domain Eukaryota; kingdom Viridiplantae; phylum Streptophyta; class Magnoliopsida; order Santalales; family Viscaceae; genus Viscum; species Viscum album. The sequence goes on from OY728132.1 coordinate 501,113,136, forward strand.
GTATCATCCAAGGTACATTGATGTTATTTCGAATGAACTTAGAGGGTCGTACGAGAAAATAGTATATGGAAAAGTATCATTGGGCGCAGGAGGAGGCCGAAAATGATGCCCAAAAGAGGGACATCACAGGCGCACAATGAGGGAGGTTTGCATGAAAAAGGAGTAGTGGAGTGAAAAAGGGTCTAGCCGGCACAAAATAGAGCTACCTGCGTGAAAAAGGCTGGGCCGACACAGATCGGGCTGCCTGCGCGAAAAAGGCAAGGTCGGCACAGAATCGGGCTGCCTGTGCGAAAAATGTCCGAGGTAGTGCAGAAAGTTGGGGGCACGATTTAGAAGGAATTTCTTGCCGAAGAAAGGGTTGCACACAAATGGAAGTAATTGCGTGCCGAAGAAATGATGGTGCCCAATTAGAAGTAATTGCGTGTGGGGGGATGAGATTTGAACGAGTATTTATCCCAAGGGGTCTCGCGCAAAGGAAGACCCCCGGGAGACCTGGCGCAAAATATTAATTACCTTAGAGACATCCTTTTGTGCACGAGAGCTAAATTTCGCGCCGGAGAGACGGTTTAGATTTTTCAGCACAAAAGATGAAAGGGTAACCTTCTTATTATAGGTTCTTGGGGTTGTGGATCTGCGTGGAAAACAGGCCTGCGGGAAATATTGTGTGATGGCGTCAGTAGTGTGAAAATCAACTGTGTGGGGAGGCGATGTGTAAATTTCCGTGCCCGCGTGAAAAACTCTTGGGAATCCGAGAATTTTTTGTGCAGGATCGATTTTTCACGCACCACTAAATTTGTTTCGTGCCACCCCTCGAGGCCCCCCGAAATGGATCACCTATTCCAAATATGGCTTCTCTTTGTCGTACCCAAACCTTATTCCACCGTTGAGCGGTTTTCGGTGTCTAAAGTCTTAAAAAACATGATATACTATTAATATTGTTATTTAAATAATATTATTATAACCTATTAATTAATATTTTTGGTATGAATGAGGATATTTTTTTTGAAAATTATGTATATTGGTTATATATATAACATATAGATAGCCATGTTATGAATTTTTGGTAAATTCTTTGTATATATCGAAAATAAATTTCTCCTAAAAGGATGTCAATTTCTTTAAAAAAATAATAAAATTATTTTTCACCCATTTAGGAATGTATTTAAAAAATAAAATAAAATTTTTATAAATAAAAATATCATATTTATAATTATTGGAACCATATTATGTAAAAACAATAATTTTTTAGTGGAGCTATGAGATAAATAACCTAGGTAAATAAATAAAAATACATACCATTGGGAAAACTAAAAAGCAAAAATAAAATAAAATAAAATTATAATGTCTAATATTTTTAAAGCATTTTTATGGTTTAGGTCCAACTCAACCATATATATCATCCCCTCAATTATTTATAATTTTTAGTGTCACATGATATGACTATGACTTAATATTATTGAATTGTTTTGGAAGCCATATACCATATTCACAACACATTTCTTTTTTGTGGTCAAAATACATCGCCATAGACATGTTATATCATGGATATAATTATTGTTATTATAAATAATATTCTATTTTCAATTTTTTGTTTTTGAGTCATATGATTCAAAAGATACCAATGTGGTAAGGTATTTTTATATCACATTTATCTATATGAAGCACATGTTATATTTACCACATGTTTCATTTTTTGGTGTATATACTATATATGAATATTTTACAGGCTAGTTATTTTAATTTTTTTTGATTTACTTTTAAATCTTGGGTTATTTTTTAGAGGGATTGTGATTTAAAAGATATTAATGGGGTTAAAGGATTTTATATTATAATCTAGCTGAATATTGTCATTTTTTATGACTATGAATATGATAATGAAATATTATTATATACCTTTAAATAAATTGATGATGTTTCTTCTCCTATTTTTATTTACAGAAAAAATTTTATTCTTTCATTTTAGTATATTAATTAAAAAAAATTTACCAAATGAATGTACGTATAAAATGTTGACTTTATTTTCCTATTTGGTCGAAATCTTCTTGATAACTTGTCCATGATTTATAAAAATGTTTTAAAAAATTCTATTACCATTTTGAACAGAATTTTCAATGATATATTTATGAATATGATCCATGTTTACAAAATGTTTTAAAAGGAATATTATTTTCATTTTTAGTACTAGGTATAATTAATACATTTCAAAAAAAAAATTGAATGTATTTTTTGTTATAATATATATGGTGCGAAAAATATTTTTCACTATCCGGACAACTAAAATATTTAAACACACATTTAAAAAATTTCAAGGATATTTTCAATGAAAATATTTTCTTTATTATTTGCGTTATTTTTAGATTTTAATGAAGTGATTTCAATGTCAAAATATATATTCATTATGAAATATTAAAATTGGTATTTGAAAATAATTTTTCAAAAAAGATGGAATCCTATTATGTTACTTAACATTTATTGGGGAAATGATCCAAGGATTCCATCCTTATTTATTAATTTGGAATTTTATGATAATGATGACATGATGTATATGAAAATTGTTCCATTTTCAATATTTTTAATCATGAAATGATGAAATGTTTATTGCTATCATTTATTTTCTATGAATTATTCTAGGAAAAAATGTTTATAGTCACCATTTTTAATTAGAGGATTTGATATACTTTATGTTTTAGGATATTATAGAATGAAAATATATGGATTATTTTATTTTAGTGACCTCTTACTATATAAAATCATTAGATAATGTTTTAATATCGTGACATAATTATGAAAAACGATTCGACATGCTTCATCTATTATGGTAAATAGTTTGATGTTCTTGATCCAGTATGTGAAATATGTGATTATTCTTTATTAATAATGAAATAGGAAATATGTTTTAATTATTTTTTAATGATTTGATAATATCAAATGATAAACTTGAAATATGAAATTTATTCTCTATGTATGATAGTTTCACACTTCTATTTCATGAAAATATTCTTCATGATTGATTTGTGATGATTTATTACTATAAGACTCACATATATTGAATAAAAAGGTCTATTCCATAGATATTGTTTATAATCAAATATAGATTGGGTATGAAATATTAATTTTATATTCTTATTATTAAACCCTTAATTATATAATATGCCTTTATATGATCATCAGTTGATATGTTACATGTTTACCCTTACCGAGAATTCGAGATCATCCATTATTATTTTTCTTTCCCAATAATATGAATAAATGTTTATGTAGCGTATTTATATGAAGTGCACTAAATGGGTTGATAATTATGGGAGAATTTGATATAATTATTGAAATAATATGTTTGTGTATCTTTTCACCAAATTAAATAATTTTTTTTAATTATTGTAGAATTTATTTTATAAATGTATTGAATATTAATTTATTAATATACCATAACTATGTATGAACATACTAGGTATCAATAGTTAGTATAAAATACACTGTTTAGATAACCATGGGAACTATTATAGGAAATATTATGTTATAACTGTAGGGGTAGACTAAGGATAAAACTAAATATAAGAAGTCCAATTTTTTTTGTAAATGATAAAGAGAGTGGTTTAAATGAATTTACATCCCTTTATGGATAATAGAAGCAGATTTAGATATTTTAAATTTATACCTACGGTTAATAAGTCCAAATTGGATGTATTGATCTAGACATGATCATCCCATGGTAAATGAAAACAGGTCTTGATAGACACATAGTGTTACAATCCAGGGAGACACTATTTGGAAAATCAAAAAACATTATGGACAATCATGAGGAATTTTAATTAACCATGACCATGAATTAACTTGGTTATATCCCAAATAAAATATATTAAATTTAGTGTGTTATTATTTTTAAATACTATGAATTATTTCTCCCAATTGATCAGTTTGGTCAAATATTCATGAAATTCATAATAACAGTTTTCATTTTACAAAGGGGTTAATGATAAAATGATGAAGTTGAAGTGGTAAAATGATTGCTCAATTGTTGAGGTAACATATTTTAGATTAGTAACATGAATATATTTATATAATGAAAAATATAAAGGAATTATTATTTATATACTACAAAATTAGATGATGAATTAACAATGAAAACCACAAAAAGTATGATGACGGTGTCTATTAACAAATATTATGTTTTGGTGGATGTTATTAGGAATGTGCTTCAAGAAAATATTTTTATTATCCATCTTTTTAAATTTTATGTTATATTAGGGATGTATTATCTTTCGATATATAAATTGTACATAAATATCTGTGGATTAGAAGTCATTATTGATATTATGAACTATCATTTCATCATCTACGGGTGTTATAATATTAATTAACATCAAATGAAAATTTCACCCATTGTATGGGACATGATTTCTCTTCAGAAGTGTTTTTATAACTCATATGGTAGGGAAGAATCACAAAATTTATCATATGTTAATTATAATGTAGATTTTTGATGTATTTAGAAAATAGTTTCCTAGTATCCCATCGAATCATGATGTTTATTTCTTAATATAAATCATTCATTATGCTACACCAATTTCAAAAACTACTTATAGAATGGACCAAATTTATTTTCATGAATTTATGAACCACCCATAGAAGAACCTTGAAAAGGAATTCATTTGGAAAAATGTGTCACATTTGGGTTCCCTAATTCTTTTTATTAGAATAAATGAATGATAAAAGTCAATCTCTATTGATTATTGGGAACAAAATACTACCAAAATCAAGATCAGGTATCGTATATACTATATTCATGAATTATTGGATTAACTACATATAGATCAATAATTTTCCAAGGATGACCTTCATTCTGGATACCATCTATTGAGGGTCCAGTAGAAGGATATTCACAAAAAAACATTATTTACAAGGTATAGAATCTATTAATAGATAGTGAATCAATTTTGTCTTACTAATTCCACAAATTCCATAATTTTGTTAAGGAATATAGTCTATAGAAATTTCCTTGATCAATTTATCGTTGTCTTTATAAAAAATATTCATATCTATTCAAAGAGAAATGAAGATAAACAAGATCAATTGAGAGCTCTCTTGAAGACTATGATGAAGTATATAATTTTTGAAAAAGTGTAAATGTGTTAATTTTTTATACTAAAGGATTAATTTTATTAGTAATATAATATCATGAAATTTTATATCAATGGATAAAGCAATGATAAAAGTTATTGATAATTAGAATCGAATAAATAATGTAACTAATATATTAATTTTCCATATTTTTATTGATATTATTTACGGGTTGTAGTGAATTTTTCATGACTATACAATACAATAACCTATTTACTTCTGAATAGAGCCAATTTCCATTGGATGGATGAATATGGGGAAGATTTCATAGAATTGAAGATAATATTAGTTAGTTCATACATGCTTACATTATCGAGTAGTTGATATGGTCTTATAATTTATAATGACATGTATATAAGGTAATTTTGATGAATCCACATGTAAAATTACATTTCTATATCTTATGAATTATTAAAATTGATTTTTAATTGGAGAATTTACAAAACATTTAATTTCAAGTTATCCTTGGTAAAATTTTCATTAAATATTTCAAGGGTTTAACATTTCAATGAAAATTATGACATATATACTGATACAATTTTTTTAAAGAACATACCCACAGAAAAGGAGTTGAACATGAACATGAAAAGTCAGTTAGAGATGATTTAATAATATTACTTCTTAATAAACTACCAACCAGGGAAAGTAAAAAAGGATGCATATGATTTGTGCTGAAAATATAATACTGGATTATATATGACATTGTTCACCAAATATTTTCTATAATAATATTTTAAATAGTAATATATTGGAATATTGAATGGAGGGGATAAACAATATATTTTTCAAATAAGAGTTAATCTATCTATTCATATAAGAATAAGAGTGGAATAGATAACTAATAAGGATCAACACAAGTTTTAGAGAAATATTATTGAGTTAAATATTGATGTGATGTTATGGTATGGTTTGGAAACTAGGAATGTGTTCCATCAAAATTGGATTTGATGAAGGAGTTATTAAGAGAGGATTATTTTCCATTATACTCTATTTGTCATGTATATATGAGGATATATTGGGATTTGATGGATTATTTATTATAGGTTTATTGAAGAGAGATATTTTAATGTTTTTTTCTTTATATATGGTATGCCACATGTTATGTCTGAGAGATACAAATTATATGGGGATGTTATATCCATTACCCTTAAAAATGGAAAATGAATAACATTACCATAGATTGGGTTATCAGACTCCCCAAGATAAAAAATGAGCATAATAATATATGGATTGTATCCAATCCCAATAAAAATTCACCAAAATTATTTTATATAAGAGAAAACTTTTATTTATATGATATTTCTAGGATATAAATTCAAGAAGTGTATGATTTATTGGAGTGTCATATATTTTTTTGCATGATTATGATCCATGTTTTACCTCGATGTTATGTTGAAGTATTCATTAGGATGTGGATACAATGTTATGATTAGTCACCGCATATCATCCCAATAAATATTATCATTATTAGAGAATAATTCACACCCCAGAGGATATTTTGCGACCTTTACCTGTGGATTTCGATGGTTTTTGGCATCAAAACCATTCTATAGTTGAGTTTTAAAAACATTTTAGCTTTCACATGATCATTCAAATGGTTCGTTATAAATAATTATTTCGAAAGAAGTGTAAAACATTAATTTGTTATGTTGAATTTAGTGAAATTATACTATTAAGTCATGATATTTCTGGGGGAATTGCAGAAAAATTATAATCCATTAAATAAAAAATCAATCTAGCTCATTATCAACATAAATGGTATTCTAACAGTCATGTTTATGATCTACAATTTAATGTTGGTGAGATTATTACTCAATGAATTTATCCATTAATGAAGGTAATTATATATATGTTCAAATGAAATATATTCATGATGAATATTGGCCATTTCCATATTCCTTAATTGGAAAGGATTTTTTTATATAATATAGTGCTTACACCAAACCCATCTTAAGTTCACGATGAGTTTAACATATCAATCAGGTTAAAGTACATAATTAATCATTTAAATGTTCTTAAATCACTATTTTTCTTCCATGATCATGATATTTCCTAATTGGAAAAACTTGTAGTGGATATGGATTGTACCGAGAATGTTCTATGAAAACTTATCTCTCACCGGATTAATGAATTGCATTGGTACGACCATTTTGAAGATGCTATATGTGAACCTGAGGATATGGTGAAGAAAAACTATTCTATTATTTATTAGTGTTATGATTTTCAATTTCAATTTTTTTTAATGGGGTAGAATTAAACACCCAAATATTTTATTATTATTATTGTATAATTTTAATTTCTTTGATATATTTCATTACATGCAACACTGAGTTTTAATGAAAAATGATATACTATTTATATTCATATTTAAACATGACCATTAAAACCTATTATTTGAATTTATTTCTATGAATAAAAATTATTATTTTTATAATCATGTACAATGGATTCATAGAATAAAATCATAGTGATAAAAATGTTATTATTTTTTAGTATATCTATTATAAACATCGAGAATTCATTTTATCATAAAATAATAATCATTAATTTTTGTGAAACGATAATAATATTACAATTTCCAGTTTTATAAAATTTATTATAAAAAATATTTTTTATTTTTTATTTCATAATTTCTATAATATTTTATGTGGATTTTTTTGGAATTGTATAAAAAGATTAAATTTTAGATTAATAAGGATATTATTGGTTTTATTAACAACCTCATTTCTGATTAAATAATTAATAAGGTTGTTTTTTTAAAATTTATTTAAAAAATCAATTATATTATTAATAATCTAATTTAGGTAATTAGAATGAATATCATATTTATTTTATATATTAAAACAATCTACACTTTTGAAATATTATTGTTGGAAAACAGATTTTTCATCGAGTTTGCAAGGTTAATTTCAAATTAAATCCTACTACATAAGTGAATTTTATTTGGTAAAATGGATTAATTATTTGAAATTAAAAATATAAAAAATATATAAAAAGGATAATTAAATATTTTTTCCCTTATTAATAGTAAATAAAGAAAAAATTAATTATAGTGGTTAAAATTCAAATGGGTTTTTGCGAGATACAAGTGCAAATGGTAAACATGTTTTCAAAAAATATTATTTTTGTTTGATAAATTTTAATTAATATTTGGAATTTTTTGTGTGAATCCCAGAACCCATAATATATTTTGGAATGAATTACTTTTATTGTTTTAATGGGAATTATTATTTTGTTAGAAATAATGAAACTCAAATAAAATTAATTAAGGAAAAAACAAATTAAAAGAGAAACCTTTATTTATTGAAACATAGAAACATTACATTGTATTAAGGTTTTCAGATGAAATTTGTCTTTAATATAACCGGTGGTTTTGGTAATGGTCATAAAATTTAATAACTGTTAGGCATTTTATATATTTTGATTAATTAAAGTATTCTGCGAAATTAAGTATATTAATAATATATTTTTTTTTAATGTTTTAATATTTATTAAAGTATTATCTTTCCCTAAATGAAAACAAGGATTTAAATTCATGATTTATTTCATATTTTTATTTCAACGGTATAACACTAATAACCATGGTGTATCTTTTAAAATGAGTTAAAAGAAATATAAATTTATAACTTGTTTTAATTGAAGTAGAAATATAGACTTTTAAATTTAATGTTTTGAAAAGAAAAAAGAATAAAAACATTTTAAGGTAATGTAATTTAGAATAAGAAAGAAAATTTATATATTCATTAATATCTATGTTTTATTATTTAAACAATTTTGAGTTTAATAATTTTTTTGATAAAAAATTGGGTGGGTACCCAACAAACTGAGGGTAGCCTTGAAGGCTATGTCGTCAAGGTATGGTAAGCGTCTCACAGTGGTAACCAAATACAGGAAGAGAACTTACATAGCGCTTTCTGAGTCGTGCTTGGTCTCGTGTGTGTGGCCGAGTTGGGCGCGTGCAAGGGGTGAGGCCTGTCATGCACCAGCTTGGGTAAGGGTGGTCTAAGGACCATGGGGTGGGGGTCCCATGTGTAAGGACCCCGTAATGGGTGTGTGTTTTAATTATCAGAGCGAAGGCTGAGGCATCAATCCTTGTAATGCAATCAAGGATATCTCCCCATTTTGATGTGGGACATGTTTTTTACCGGAAATCTAATTTGATTCGTTCAATCTCGCTGCATGAGATTCTCACCATTCGTCATGGTCTGGCCTTTAAACTCCACTAAAAACATCTTATTACTTCATTTTTCATCAACCAGCAGATCCAGACATGATTGATCTCGACCGCACATTGTTTTTTAAAACTCGCAGTTTCCCCAGAACTGCTCAATCAAGGAGTGATATATTCTCATCCATTCATTTTTTTGTAATCCACAGAGGCCACCATAACTATCTTATTAGGCACGACCGATCATGGAAATCCATTATTTTCTCACTTCTCCCTTTCTTCTTCTTATTCCTTGTGTCACACTAGTAGCCTTCACCATCCCTCTCCACATTTTCTTCCTCTCCCGTGAGGCCTCCTATACCTATCCATGGCCCGGTGGTCCACATTATTCTTTCCACTAGTCTTTATGTGTGTATTTATTAAAATACAAACCCAAAATATATCCTTGAATGTTTTTAAACTATATATATATATTATAAATCAACCAATCCGTTTAAGATTTGAGTAGATTATAGTTTTTGTATTGTCAAAATAGATAGATCTGGTATTCCATAGCATCTTTGTTTATATTTATTATGATTGAACCATTTAATATATAAATTATATATATATATATATATAATTTATATAAAGTATTTATATAAACCACCTGTTCCACATTAACCTTATGGGTTTCCTCTCCTCATCATTCCTCTATTCACTACTCAACTCGACCTCACTTGAAGAGGTGTAAGGGCTTATTTAGTTTTTTTATTCGATTATACCCTATATACATATATGATTATATAAATTTATATATAAATACCCACCCATTCTGTTTTTTTGTTATTTTTGAATGATGAACATTTTTGTTTAGATGATGTTCTTTATTAATTAAATCATGTAATGGTTCAATTTTATTTTTTGATTAACTAAACAAAATAAACATATATATATTTACTGATATTTATAAAAAAAACCTATTCTATTTTATATTTTTTGAATGATGAATGTTAGTATTTAAATGATTTTATTTATTCACATAATTCATGTATGTAATATTTCTTTTAGCTTATATTTGGATATATAAAACCCATATATACACCTTGCGTATATACGGTTATATATATTTATATATATATATTAATTTTAATTCTAATAAGGATTTAATATAAAAGATATTAAGTGATTAAATATTCTTTTTGATGTGTATAATATTTATATGAGTTTTTAAAACATTTTTTTGGTTACGAAAATCACGTGTATACACATTATGTATACAAATTTTTTATATAATCATCAAAACCTAATCTATTTTGGGTATTTTAAGTTATAATTATCAATAATGTTTTTATGTAAGTATTTCATGTAAAAAGGTTTACTAAGAGTTGTTTTTGAGAGTCTAAACTAATACATATATGTATAAGTATATATATATATATATATATTTATAATGTTTCAATCCTAACTCGATTAAACATCATTATTCTTAAGATAAAAAATTATTTTCCAAGGTGATCCCTATCCATATACTTATTCATTTAAATCAGATTTTCAACCCCATATGTATATATATAAATATCAGAAATATAATTTTATATTGGAAAAAATAACAAAAAATTGTCTTGTTATTGTGTACCAGAAAATTTTAAAAGAAGTCATCACATTGTTATTACAATTTTCATTAAATGCATCTCAATTTATAAGTTTAGGGAAAATAGTATGAATTAACTTTTTAAATACACATTTATACGTGTATAATCACATGAAGTGAGGTTTGTTTATTTATTTTCATATGTATCAATATATCACATGAAATTATTGTTTTACATTTAAAGTTAATACATTTCAGTTCATGATTAATCTGCCCCAATGAATGCTATCAATGTTTTTGATTTAATTTTATTGACACTATTATTTATCATTGTGTGGTTTGAACCCGAATAATAACTTCCTTAAATTCAATTACAATAAACTTTAGTATATTAAATGTTTATTTCTACGAAACTAGGGGTTTTGAAGTTAAGTGATATTATCTAATATGAAAAACCCCAAAAATCTTTTATTAATTTATCACGTATGATAATTTATGAATTATGAATTTAATTATTGAAAGTGTTATGGGAAACATTGATTAAGAGACACAATTTAACTATTCAAGTGGTATGGGACACATTGAAATAGAGACACAATTTAATAAATTAAGGTGGTATGAGACACTTTGATAAAAAGACATATGTGATATGAGGAATTCATTGGACAAATTGTGTTATAGGTGAGGACCCTTATAGACTCTTTATGAATTGGTTGGTCTCATGAGAAAAACTATGGTCTTGGAATGAGACCTTGATAGACTGATTATGTATGGTATTGGCAAAATTCATTGACATAATTTTTATAATTGTTCGACCTTATTCATTTTCTCCACACGTGATTAATATTTTACCAAACATGTGATTATTAGACTTGTATAATATCCTAGGTTAATAATATTATACTTAAGATAATGGTAATAAATATAATTCTCATAATGATGAATGTACTTAGAAAATCATTTATTATGAAAGTGTATCATCTATTTTTAGAACATTGATACAGAAGTGGGCATTACATCTGTAATTTGAAGAATTGAAGTTAAATTTTTTTTTGTGAATCAAGATATTATTACGTATCAAATTATAGAAAAGTTTTATATCATTTGAAAATTTATACCTGGTTCCTGGCATGTCACCTTATGTTAGTATGATCAATTTATAGCTTTCATACAACATTCCATGAATTTTTGGGCAAGAGAGTGTACTCTGAAATATGGTTTATCCTTTAAATTAATATATAAATTCTTGTGTACGAGATTTCCCAAAAAAACGATTTCAAGTAATGATTGAAAAATATTGTTGATGTGATATAATAAATACTATTTTGTTTTAATAAAATGTTTCGTAATTATTTTTAAATTATGTATTTGATAATATATTTCATTAATTGGTTTTAAAACCCCTTATTAGGAAATCTGTTTCTGCCCATACATTTTTAATTTATTATTATAGGGTTAGTAGATTTTTCAGCTTAGAGTTCTCATATGTGATGGAAATAATATAAATCTTATCTTATATAGTTTGGAAGAAAAGTATCAATTGCATCTAGTTTTTCAGAACCTCGACCAGGGAGATCCTCTATGTAGATATTTGATGTTTAATTAAATCAGCATATTTTTATAAAACAAACTGCACACCAAGTTTTAGGCATCATTTCTAGGCTTCTAGGTTCAGGTCCTGACAGTTGGTGTCAGTGGTACGGTCTAGACAATTTTTTAAAATTAGAATAAAACAAAAATTTTGTTATGCTTTATTGAGTATATCTTTTCTTATAATTTTTATATGGAAGGAAATGGTTCATCGACAAACCTCTTGTCTCTCCCTACAGAGGCACTGGAAACCATAATTTTTATTCTAGGTATGGATGTCTTTGATCCCTTTGGAATAAATCATTTAACCTGAAAAAATATTTACCACATATCTAACACTCCGAGTATACTTCACCTCCATCAAGGATTAGAAATTGTTTTTTCCTCATTGTGCATGCTCAACATCCATTCAATGAATGTTTAGGAAATTACATTGAGGTCCCAGTTAAATGTTTCACTGTAACCAATACTTTTCTATACTTGAGGTATTTCCATGAAGCTACCTAAGAGGGTGACCTTTGCGCAACATATCTTTGTCAAATCATGTCATACAGTCTGTATGGTCAAGTTGTGACATTGAAATTCATGAGGTCAAGAATTTTCATTCTTTTTACTGACATGAAGTCCATAATTATTTCTCCCAACATTAGACCCCTAATTTCACTCTCTCGATATTCTATAACCGTGTATATGAGTTTGACTTGAGTTTCTCATGATGTATTTGGACTAGAGAAATTGGGGAGTTTTAAACTGTTCTAATGATTTGTTTAATCTGAGTGAATTGGGAAAATTACTAGCATCAGTGTAACTGGTGAAGGTATAAATATAATATGATTCTCATTTAAATTGTTTTATGTTAATAATGATTAATAAAATTCATTTAGGGACATCAAGAGTGTTGTTTGTGTGTTGGTTCTAGGAATCCTAAAAGTATGATTGAATTGTGAGGACACAATTCTTTTCGGGAGTGAATAATGTGACGCCCTAAACTCAAAATGTATTTTGAAATGAAATCATTATTTTCTTAATTTAAATTATTGTTTAGGTGTAAATAATGTAACTCAAACCAAAGGAATTAAAGAAAACAGTAATGATAATAGAAAATTTTATTTATTAAAACTCCAAAATGTAACTTTGTAACAATATTTTTAGGTGAGTGTTGTATTTACTATGACCTTTGGATTTGGCAACGGTCATAAAATTTCATAACCGTTAGGTATTTTATTTATTTTTATTTTTTTAAGAATTCTATGGGTTTAGGTAAGTTATAAATTTCAATTGTTTCAAATTCTTTAAAATTTATTAAACTTTTATGTGTAGTTAAAAAAATATGGTTTCAAATTGAATATGTAATTTATATTCCTAATTTAATTATTTAAAACTAAACACAATGGTGTTTCTTTTAAAATTAGTCTAAATGAATATAAATTTATAACATGTTTTAATTGAATTTTAAATTTATAATTTTAAATTTAATGTTTTGAAATTAAAAATGAATACAAAAATATGATATAGATAGAATTTATTATGATAAAGTATATATATATATATTCATTAATATTTTTTTGAGTTTAATTATTGTTTGGATAAAAAATTCGGTGAGTACCCATCCAACTAACGAAAAACTTGAAGGTCGAACCCTCATTGTCTAGTGGGAATCTCATAGTGGTAATTGAGTCCAGGCAGAGAAACCACATAATGTTTTTTGAGTCACGTATGGGCCTATGTGAAAAGAAAATTTAGGCACACACATGGGGTGAGGCATGTCACGTACCGGTGCGAGTAACGGTGGGCCAAGGCACACAGGGTGGGGGTCCTGTGTGTAAGGATCCCACGATGTGTGTGTGTGTGCTTCTATCATTAGAGAAAACGACGAGGCATATAACCTTATATGGTGGTCCATGATATCTCCCCATTTCGATATGGCAAATATTTTTAACAGGAAATCTAATGTGGTCCGTTAAATCTCTCCATGCGAGATCTTCAATGATCGATCTAGTCTAGTGTCTGAACTTCACTGACCACTTCTTATTAATTCATTTTACATCAAATGTCTTATCGAGATATATTTGATCGAGACTGCTCGTCTTTTTTTAGACTTGTAGCTTCACCGAAACCATTTGATCTATCCAAGATATAATCTCATCCATTCATATTTATTATAAATCCACATATTTCACCACAACCATTTGATCAGGCTTGATCAATCGTGGTCGTCCATTATTTTTCCACGTCTCTATTTATTCTTCTTCTTCCTCACACTGCACAAGTAGCCATCACCATCCCTCTCAAATATTTCTTCCGGTTCTATGAGTCCCCATATCCCTCTCTATGGCCCAGTTGTGCACTTTATTTTTTCCACAAGTCTTCAATGGTGGGTTTTTTAATCTCGCGTCCCATCCACGGGGCTCATACAAGACTACCTAAAGCCTACCTTCAACAGGCCAAGGGTTGGTCACTAGTACCTGAAAGTTTATCTTGAATAGGGAATGCATTGTATTAGATATTTGTACATACTCAAAAAGGAAAAATCAATTAAACAACTAACAAAATTAAGGTACCACTACAAGTACAATTGTAAATTGAAAACCGTGTGTCGGAAAACAATCCCTAGAAATGGAAATTAAAGTAAAAATGTTTCACATCTCCCCTGGAGCTCTACCTAGATGGTAGTAGATGAATTACTGAAGTCGATGAAGAGAATATGTAATGGTCCCATCACACCAAGCTGCACAAGTCATGATCCTCCAAAGTCAGCCTCATAGCATCAATAGTATGCTCCAAACACAACATGGTGTGGGCGAAGCTCTTGCCGGGGTGATTATAACAATAACCTATAGGGACCTTAAAAACCCCTATTTTCTCTCAGTAATCCTCAAAATAAAACAAAACAATAAATAAAACAAAATTAATATCACAAGCATGATCTATATCATGAAGCAAAACGCAAAAAAAGTCATCTCAATCTAACATAATAACATCAAGGTTACTGGGAGAAGGATGATTGGTCATAAAGATATATAATCCTATGCATATTAACTCTACTGATGACATGTATAGGTCAATGTATGATGACCCATATTGGTCACTTGATGCTGACCCATAATGGTTACTGGTGCTAACCCGTATCGGTCTCTAGATGGTGAACCATATTGGACACTTGTGCTGACCCGTATTGGTCACTGGTGCTGACCCATATTGGTCGCTGGTGTTGACCCATCATGGTCTCTGATGTAGAGGTAGAGATGTTTAGTCGTAAATTTAGATAATCACACTCTAGTGTTTCTAATGCGAACATACCTCAGTTGGTCTTCTACCACATGCCGCAGCTGGCCACTAGGTTATCATTGGAAACACACATAATCTTTGGAAGTCTATGCTCCTTAATCCATTGGTCAATTTTAAACGAGTATTATATCCCACAAAAATCATTCCCAAGGGACTGCCCTGTCATTGGGGTCCCAACATGACACACGACATGGCGATCATATGCCAAGTCTGTGAGATATGGAAACTTTTTAAAAAAGGTCCCAATTGGATTCAAGTAAGATCCAACCTATGATGCATGTCAATAAACTTCAGAACTCATTTATAGTATCTTCAATGGACCTCCATGTCATTAGGATCCTTATTCCACAGATGGCACATCGATGGGATGCCTGGTATGTTAGTTACACCACATTCTATGAAACGAGGGTGATTGCACCTCGGTCTGGCATGGATCAGTTGGGCCCGCCAAAATATACAAAAGTGACCACTTCCCAAAATGGGTCCCAATTCCACTGATGGCGTGTCAAACAGACACTTGTTGTTTAAGTTACATGTGTTTTTTTATTTGGGGTCGGTTGGGTCTGGGCCCGGTCCGACTCGGTCAGGCCAGCCCGATTCAACGGGTGCGTCCTGGGGTCTACCAGACCCCGTTCAGGTCAGACCCATTAATGATTGGCTCTGTTCAGTGGAACCAATCTGTCGGGGTCGGCCCGACTAGTTCGTGGGCCCGGGCTGCGGTTGCCTCGGCCTGCCGGGAGGGGCTCGGCCGAACAGCGCTGGCCAGCTGGGTTGGAGGGTCTGGTCCGGCCCCCTAGGAAGGTCTAAGACATTTGGTGGGCCCATGTTTGTCCTAGTCCAACTAAAGGCATACCACTCCTCCTAGCTAGCCTCGCGAATGCGGGGCCAACATTTCTAACGCGATGAGTTGCAACGCGGGGCCACACCAACCTTTCTATCACGGCATGATAGCCGCAACTGCTGTCGGTGGTGGTGCCTGTGGGGTTTCCCTTCTCACGTGTGACCATATTGGGCTTGCCTCGGCAACCCACCATGGGACACGATGGCACACCACCGTCCCAACACCCATATCTGATTGCCATGGGTCTCCTCCAGCTGTCGTCAGCTTGGCACGCCGGTGGTTGTTTTTGCAGGCCACATGAATACTATCGTCGTTTCATGGTGGAAAAATGCCTTTCTTCCTTGTTAATCATTCCCCAACGAAGAACACACCATGGAAAATATTTACAGTGGTTTCGGGCCTTGATGGTTTCGGACCGCACCCTCTGCATTAGCGTTTTAAACATAAGAAAAAATTAATAATAAAAAAGGTAGATAAATCCCTATGTTTAAGATCTCACAACAACCATCTGCATGATTCAATGAGAAGAAAATCAATCTGTTAGTTGTTTGGTTCACGTTCATTATATTTTTAAAAAACGGGAAGAGAGGGAACATCAAAGAACATAAACCACCTACTTTTTATGATGTGCGTTTTTGCATGTTCATCCTCGAGGGTTTTCGGCGTCGACGATGCTTCCCTGTTCTAACTTTCAAAAGGCTTTCTTCATCATTCGTTGTTTTCACTAAGGTGGATTTGCATCAGAGTATCGACCAAAAATCCTTCAAATCCAACCTTCTTATTTTTTCCAGCACGTTGAACAATTTATAGAACCATGCTAGATCATTCACTTTAATGATGTGACGTCATGTCTTTACGCTATTTCTCTTATTAAACAACTTCACTGTTCTGATCTATTTAATACATTGTTACGTTGTAGAATATGGGTCATCTATGTGTTTTATTTCGTGTTCCCCATTACCACAACTTCGCTACCCTGCAGTGTCACCGTCTGCCATGAAATAGAGAGAAAAGAATAAAATAATCATTTTAAATTATAATATTATTTTTCTCGAAAATTCCAAAAAAAAAATAACTTTTCTACTTGGACCTCACTGATTAATGTGAATACATTTCTAGACGAATAATAGTGTTCCTAATTCAATGGTTCAATTAGATTCTCAATCCGAGCTACATGTCAAAAGATAGAAAATTATGCCCGCGAGTTTAATTAATGTACCTGAAAAATGTTCAGAAATTTATTCCGGGAACACTGGCCCTTAGAATTTCACACCGTCAATTTTCCCAGACTCATAAAAATCCCAAATAATATAATAATTTTACATGGAATTTTCAGGTCATCACATTTTTCTCACCTTAGGGCTTTATTTCCCTGAGATCCAAACAAGGGTACACAAACAAAGAGGGGTACTGGGCAAGCATATCAACCTCTTACTCCCATGTGCTCTCCTAGAGATTTCTGTTCTTCCAATGAATGTTCATGAGAGATATCGACCACCCACGAAAGATCTAATATTATCGATCATCTATCTCCACCATTCACTCCACAAAATTCACCCTATCATCAATCTATAGCTCGCCATGGTTGATGACATGAGATGAGTCATGCACATATCTCCTCAACTTGGAAACATGGAAGACGTCATGAACCCTTTCCAATTTCGGTTGCAGTTCCATGCAGTATTCCACCTCACCAATCCTTCTATGTATCAGGAATGGTCTGATAAACATCAGATAGAAATTACCACCTCGGCCAAATCTCTATATTCCCCATCAAGGGGAGACTCACAAGAATACATGGTCCCACTCTTGTAACTACAGTGGCCTCTATTGCTTATTAGCATAGGACTTCTGTCGGGTCTATGCATTCTTCATCCGATCTTGGATGACCTGCACATTCTCAGTGGTAGCCTTTACCATCTCTGGGTGTACGAGTACTGGCCCTCATAAATCCTTCCCGCACAAGGGAGATCTACACAGTCATCTGTACATTGGATAAATGGTTCCATAAAAAATGCGGGGAGATAGCTGTTGTTTTTTGTGACTCCACCAAGGGTAGGTGGTCCTTCCAACTGTGACCAAAATCTAGGACACAAACACAAAGCATGTCCTCCATGGTATGAATGATTTTCTCAGTTTAACCATTTGTCTACAGGTGAAAAGTTGTGCTCAAGTGAAGATGGGACCCTAAAGACTCTTTCAATCCTTTCCACAACTAGGATGTGAGTTTTGCATCACAGTAGAAGATTATCATTGAAAGAACCCCTTGAAATCGCATGATATCCTGAATATAGAGACATACCATGCTCTCTAATGAACCATTCCCTCGTATAGAAAGGAATTGGGATGACTTGCTGAGTCAGTCAATGATTACCCACATGGTATCGTGCCCTTTGGACATACATGGTAACCCAATCACAAATTCCATCGATATCCATTCACACATCCACTCTATTATCTCGAGGAGTTGGTTTGGTCCTACTGGTACCTAATGCTCTACATTCTCTTGTTTTAATGTGAGGCATCTAGAAACAAACTCTTCCACAACATTATTCATATCTGGCCACTTGTACTGATGTCAAAGGTCCTAATACATCTTCATCATGCCTAAATTTACTTCCAATGGTGATTCATGGAACTCTCTCTGCACCTCCTCTCATAGAGGCACTGGTACAATTGTACTTCCTCCAAAAATGATAGTGTGATCCCCACATTCATAATACCCATGAAGAGCATAGAATGAGGATATCTGAGTACGTGCGGTCTCACAGATGATGTCTCCGAGTTGACCCTCCCTAACTCACTGAGGAGTGGAGGGGAAAATACCATAATTTGGAGGTATAATGCCTTATCAACATCCCTGTAGGATATTTTAAGTGAGGAAAAAATCTCTAAAGGCATGTTCAGTAGCAGATAACACGATCTCTGCCTAAGTACATCTGCCACAACATTCCCCTTCCCATGAGTATAGACTATCTCAAAATCATAGTCCTAGAGGGACTGTAGCCAATGTTTCTATCTCATATTCAGATCATTCTATATGAAGATATATCTAAGCCTCTTTTGGTCTGAGTAAACAATGAATCTCATTCCCATCAAGAAGTGTCACCACGTCTTAAGTGAGAAAACTATTGTTGCTAACTCCAAGATATGAGTCGCATAATTCTACTCAAGTGGCCTCAGCTGTTATGATCCATAAGAAATCAATGCACCATCCTGCATTAAAAGGGAATGGATTCTTGTCCTAGATGCCTCACAGTAAACCATGTAGTCAGTTCCCTCCTCTGGCATCCTTAGGATGGGGGCACAGGTCATGCTCTGGCTCAACTATTGAAAGCTATACTATCATGTCTCGGACCATAGAATGAGATTCCTCTTTTTATTCAATGTAGTTATAGGTGATGATACTTTTTAGAAATTAGTTATGAACATCCGATAGTATCCTGCAAATCCAAGGAAGATCCACACCTCAATAACACTCTTGGGTGGCTCTTAAGCATGTAGTACTTTTATCTTCATTGGATCCACGACAACTCTAGACTCCAAGAAGACATGTCATTGGAAGTGGACCTTTCATATTAAGAACTCACTCTTCATGAGATTCTTATATAACTAAAACTCCTAGAGTGTGTCCAAAACTATCCTCAAGTGTACACCGTGCTTTTCCTCAGATGCTAAGTACACCAAGATGTCGTCGATGAAAACCACCACAAAGAGATCAATATATGGATGAACAATCTTGTTTATGAGCCCCATGAACACTACTGGAGCATTGGTCACACCGAAAGGCATCACCATAACCTTGTTATGGCCATACCAACATCTGCATGATGACTTCAGTATGTCCTTGTCTTATAGGCTGAGCTGGTGACAGCTTGCTCTGTGGTCTATCTTTGAAAAATAACGATCTCCCTTCTACTGGTCGAAGAGATCATTGATCCTCGGTAAGGGACACTTGTTCTTCAAGGTCTCCTGGTTTTGGCACTGGAAATCCACTTATATCCTCAAATACCTATCTACCTTCTTGGAAAACAACACTGAGGATTCCCAGGGGGAAACACTAGGCCTTATGAATCCCTTCCTTTGTAAGCCCTCCAATTGTACCCTCATCTCCCAGAGATCCACAGTGAACATCTGATATACTAGTGTAGATATCAGTCTTGTTATTAGGTAAATGTTAATGTGGAGTCATACATCTCTAGGAGGAGGTAGTATTGGTATATCTTTTGGTAATACATCGTCATACTCGCCCACCACTGCCTGGAACAGTAGACTCACCTCATCCACCGTGTCGAAGGTCATCCAAGCCAGCTGATATGTAATCGGATGCACCCTCCCGATTTGAAGTCCATATCATGCTGCTTTGTTTCCCTTCTCACCAAAAAAGGAAAAATGGACTCCATCCCTATGTGTACATCACTCTATACATCTCATGTAGTCAATCTGTTCATGAATTTTTGACGAATTCAATGTTGTTACAAGAATATCCAATCTGAAACTATCTATTCTGAGAGAAAGATCACACTGTCGGCACCAGTGTGTGACCACTGAATCTCATACTATATGAGTGTCCAAATTCTCTGGCCGTGCTAAAATCTCAGTCTAAATCTCAGAGTCCTGAACTATTTCTGTGGAAAGGAAATAATGGATAACACCTATATTGATAAGCACTACTACTTAAGTAGAGACGATACAGATCGTACCTCATGTCATCTCAAGGACGTCAGAATTGTGATCCTCATCAACCTGTACCAGGGCCTGTCCTTAGACACCTACTACTTGATCATGGGTGGACCACTTGGGGTGGTGGTGGTAGTGCCCGATGACCCCAACCATACCCCACTGGACATCCTACTCCCCTGCCTCATCCTCTATATAGATGATGATCATCCTCATTCTATTGTCGCTGCCTCAGTGGTCTCTCCACTATTTGTCGATCATCCGAGCAGGGATTCAGACAGTCACGAGCTCTATGACCATAAACTCCATTGGAATAATAGATAATGCATCATTGGTGGCTCTCTCGGACTCTTGAGCCTCAAACCTCTAACACTGCATCCCAAGGTTTCCCTCTGGAAGGCCGATCCCACATGGGATTATCCATCATCTGTCTACTGCCAGCCGCAAACGAATATGCTACATGTTGTCCTATAGGGTCTCTCATTGTCGGTGCCTGATCGGTAAAGAAGGTCCCCATCAATAAATCTCTATCTAGAACCCTAGCCTACGTTGGGATGCTGAGAGAAACCGTGGAATCTCTAGTCCCTCATTGGATCCATTGATCAAAGGTCTGATCCCTGATGTAATGGTCCCATACCATGTCATTGGAGTATCGGGAGAGGTCAATAAATCCCACTAAGTACGGATCCACAATTTGGCTGCCCTACTGCAGATGTCGCTGCTAGGTAATATGCCTAGAATGTAGTTTCTCTGACATGAACTCCTCCCTGAAAAGGATCTCAATGTCCATATTGGTGAGGGTATTCTCCTCATACACCTGGAGCATTGAGATCCACCATCACCCTACCAGACCTTGAAAAATTCTAGCATCCCAGATCACTATATGCTTAGTGGGTGTATCTACCAAGAGAAAGACCCCCAAAACCACCTCAAGCCAGTCCTCTGCTGTTGGGAGGTCTGTCTCTCCTTGAAACCTTAAGGGCCTCTGTCTATAGAACTCATGAAATGTGAACAACTGGCATGCATGATCTACAAGTAGCATATGCCACTTAATGGGTGGTGGTGTTGCTTGTACACCACACGAAGGTGCCATCAGTATGAGTGGTCCCTATTCTAATGCCTCATCACTTGGTGGGCCACTGTCATGATATCTAACTAGATCCTGGCCAGCTGTCTTCATGGATGCATCTTATAAAAAGCAGATGTGCCAGGGTCAATCAGTTAAACCTAGTGATCTGACTCAAAAAGGATCAAGAAAAAATTTCAAAACACTATTTACCAGTGTTTTCATGTACCGAGTTGGAATAATGAATTTAGGGTCTTTGTGTATGGATACATCGAACAACACATGAACACTAGACTCCCTGAATTTAAAACAAATATCAAGACACTTTACACCATTGCCTCATTAAAATTAGACTCTTAGTTCATCTGCTATAACTAACCGCCCTCTGATACCACTTTGTCACGACTCATCCAAAGGGACCCAGACATGACTATAGAAATCCCTCCATCCATAGGTCAGGGGTTGGTGACTAGAACCTAAAGTCTTTTTTCGAACAGGGAAGACATTGTCATAGAGATCAGTACACACTCAAAAAAGGAAACTAACATAAAACCCAACAAAATTAAGGCACCGCTACAAGTACAACTATAAATAGAAAACAATGGCTAGAATACAATCATTACAAACTGAAAAAAAGTAAACAGATGTCACATCTTCCCTGGAACTCTACATGGAGGGTTGTAGCTATATTCATGAAGTCGAAGAAAAGGATATCAATTTCTCCTATCGCACCAAGCTCTGCAAAGTCCTGAACCTTGAAAGTCTGCCTCAGAGTGTCAGCAGTCTTCACTAGACACAACAAGGTGTGGGCGAAGCCTGTGAAGGGGTGAGTATAACAATACCCAGAAGGTACCCCGATAAACATGAGGTTCTCACATTAATCCACAATGGAAAACAAATAACAAGAAATACCCAAATTGTAATATCACAAGCATGATCTAGATCATGAAGCACAAAGAAAAAGAGATACCTCACTTTAATGGTATAACTACATGGTTACTATGATAGGGATGAATAGTCATAAATCCAGATCATTTTATCCCTAATAACTCTAATTCTAACTAGTATAGGTTACTATATGTTGAATTGTATTGGTTGCTAGATGCTGACCCGTATTGGTCACTGGTTCTGACCCATATTGGTCACTCGATGCTGACCCGTATTTGTCGATGGTGCTGACCCATATTGGTCGATGGTGCTGACCCATATTGGTCAATGGTGTTGACCCTTATTTGTCTCTGGTGCTAAACCATCATGTTCTCTAATGTAGAGGTAGGGATGATTAGTCATACAACTAGATCATCCCAGTCTAGAGTTTCTGGTACTAACCTGCCTTGATCGATTTTCTTCCACATGCCACAACCAGCCACCGAATTCCCACACGAAGCATGCCTGATCTCTGGAAGAGTCTACTTCTCAATCCATCGGTCATTTTAAAATCGGTACTATGTCCTAAAATAATAATACCCAAGGGACCGCCACATAATAGGGGTCCTATCTTGACAGACGGTGCGTCAATCAGACCCCTGGTATGTGAGACATATGGACTATTGTAAAAAAGGACCGATTGGATTCATGTCTGATCCAACCTAGATCACACATCCAACTCCACAAAAAATAACTTAGATTATCTCCCATGGATCAACTTGTCAAAAGGGTCTTTATTCTATAGACGTCGCATCGATCTGACACATGGTCTGTTAGTTACACTCCTTCTTGTGAAACACGGGTGATCACACCTTGGTCCAACCAAGCTCAGTCAAGACCGCCAGAATATGCCAATGGGATTGTAACCCAATAGTGGTCCCAATGCCAATAATTTCCAATCAAATAGACACCCAGTTTATCAGTTATAGGTGTTTATTTATTTGGGTTCCTGTTAGGTATGATCCTGGTTTGACTCGATCATGATGGCATGATGCAATGGGTCCCTGGGTCTACCTGAACCCTCTCGGGTACAACCAATTATGGTTTGGCACAGGTCACTGGTTCTGTCCTGTTGGGGTAGGCCCGACAGGTTGAAGGTCCTGGGTCGCAGTTGGCCAGGCCTTCCAGGTGGGGCTCTTCCCACCTGCGCTTGCCGGCAGGGCCACAGGTCCTGCCCGACCTGCTGGGCGGGCTCGGACAACGGCTGGTCCGGTCCGGATGAAGGAGGAACACTCCTCCTAGAAAGCCCCACTGATTCAGGGTTGTTTCATCTGGCGTGATGCGGCGCGACATGATACTGTGATTCCACCTCCTACCGGTAGCGATGCCTGCGGGTGCCACCCTTCTCCCTCATGGCCGGATCGGGCTGGCCGCCTTTTGTCATCGCGGTGAGAGACATTACCCCTCCTTCCTACAACCCATGGCCAGTTCCCACAAGCCTCCTCTGAACACCACCAACCACCGACATCATTGTGCACTGAGAATTGTTTCTACGGGCCACCAGAATGCCGCCGCCGTTTCACGACCTTCAATCACCTTGCCGCCACGTTCGTTTTTCTTCCACGAAGAAAGTACCCATGACAAGTTTAAAAGAGGGTTCATGCCTTGTTGGTTTTGGCCCACACTATCCGTGTCAGCATTTTAAACATGAAGAAAATTTAATAATTACAAAAGGAAGAATAATCCTTGAATTTAAGATCCCGCAACAACCATCCGCATAAATTGATGAGGTGCTAATCAACTCGTTAGTCGTCTGGTCCGATTTCGTTATATATTTCATGAATGAGATGAAATGGAAAATAAAATCACATGAACCACCCATCTTTTGTGTCATTCTTTGCTGCACATTTGTCTTCTAGGGATTACGGTGTCGACGACGCTTCCCGGTTCCGACCTTCGAAAGGTGTTCTTCATCATTCATCGTTCATTGATGGGGGGGGGGGGGTTGTGTAACACCCCGGGTAAATAAAGAATATAACATCTTTATATTTATCCATATTTGTGAATCAAATATTAATATTACTTTAAAGGGGATGTAATGCTCGATGACGTACCCAATACGCAACGAGTTTCTTGGGAATCTTAGGTAGCACTCTAATAATAAAATAATATTATTTTAAATAGTAGTTAATATGTAGCCGTTGTATTGGCGGGAATGGATATAAATAACTAAAATATGATTATATATGTTTTCAAATGTTTTTACATTTATCCAATAAATGATAGAGGCTTAAAATACGGAAAGAATTCAATTTTAGGCGTATATGCCCTAGTTTTCACTAAATGTTAACTTATCACCTTTTGATGTTGAAAAATCATTAAATATAGTTTTGTTCACTCTTAAACATTCTTTTGGACCAAATAAAACTCTTATTAAGAATCGGGTCATCAAAATTTACTTTCTGTAATTTTTTGGTATCTTTCCGATAAAGTTCTTTTTTTTAATGAATAGTGTAAAATGTTGTATTTTAATTCAAAACCTCTTTTTAATCTAATTTATTTATATGATTATATTATCATTTGAATTGGTTTTAAAGTGAAATTAGAATTTATTTTTACCATTAAATCTAATAGTGGTCGTTGGAATTAATTTCACTTTGAAATCAGACTTAAACCAGTGTCAATCTTTTGATACTTATTGTTTCATAAAAACACGCTATTTGCTCTGACAGCGGGAATTAATTATTAAATTAATTAATGTGACTTATATGTTTTGAATTTTGTAAAATAGACTTCATTTTTGAATTCAGAATATAAAATATAGCTTAGGGTGAATTTTTTGGATTTTTCTGAAAAACATCAATTCTTGATGAATAGTGACACCACTAAGTGGTACTTATAAAAACTGATTTTTCCATTTGAATGAAATTTTGCCATCTTTGTGTTTTAAATTTCAAAAATCCGACATACATTGTTTTCATTAAGAAGTAAAATGTGGTTCAATGGGATAAAAATAATTTTTTGGTGAATAGTAACTTATTAAGTTTTTAATCGCGATTTGAGTTAATTAGTGTAGTTTAAGGTAAAAATAATGTTTTAATATTATGAAATGAACTTGAAACATGTCCTACCCTCATTGGTTGTCTCATTACCGACCAAGAAAATCCATGGGTCAACTTGGGGACCCCATGGAGCCACTTTGGTTGGGAAATGACATAAATAACTTTTTATTTAATGTAAATGTAAAAATGACACAAACATCATATGTTTTACCAAAACAATTTTTACATGGGGTTATAAAGATCTAATTTTTGATTAAAAATAGTAATTGGAAAGATAAAAAGATTTCATACATCATAGTATTTTTATTATAATTTTTAGACACTAAATAAATTAAATTATTTATGACATAATAATGATGCAGCGATGACATCATTATTTGACGATTTAAATAAAATGGAAAGGTAATGTAAAATCTATGATCTACACATGTCCAAAACTTATTGGATGGGTGGATTTCGAACCCTTAACACCTTATCCACAAATTATATCAATGTGGGACCTTTTTAATCCTAAACTCTTTTTCAAATAAAGTAATATTTCTTTACTTTCCAAAAGTGCCCCTCCTCTCCTCTTATAAAAGGCCCCCACCTCTACCCCATTTCACACACTCCTCAAGCATTTGGCTCGACCAAACCCTGCCCATTTACTCTCTCCACACTCCTCTACTCATCCAAGAGGATTCCCTTTGGGTATAATCCTTTCAAAGGAAGACTTTAGGCTCAAATCAAAAGGAGTTACACTTTTAAAGGTAATTCATTCTCTCATGTTCATTTGTTTTATTTTGCTTTTCCAACCCCCTAAACTCTTTTTATTTACTTATTTTGTTACAACACCAGTATCTTCAATATACTAGGATGTTGTTATAATATTTATTCGAGCTACACTCTCACACAACTACATAAAATGGTTAATGAACATACGGTTTCCGTGGATGGCGAAATTCTGCCTCCCGAAACGATGATTGTTCAATACTCATTTAACACCTTCAAAGGTGGCCATTATGATGTAACTATTTTTATATATGATATATAATATGTTTATGTTTACTTATTATTCTGTATTTTTCATTTGTGTCTTACCTTTATGGCTTCCATTATGGGTATACGCGATATCTTCATTTTAGGAAGTGCGGACTACCGCCCCCTCAAAGTGATGTGATTCGTTAATGCCATACGTGGGACGTATAAACGATGGATTTAATGTTATTATATATGATGTTATACTGGAATTATTATATACCTATATATCATTATTATTTCTTTCCATTAAATTATGAGATATAAATGAAAGTAGCGTTCATGTGTACGTACGGCTTACCGTCTCCATGAACAGTACATTTCATTTCTTATCCCCAAATGTAATGTACTATTATAAGTACATGTATATAATGGATATATATGATTAATGATACATCTAAATGATGAATATAATTCTGTAATTAAAATATACATACCTCTAATTTAGTTTTAATTCCATTAATATGACAAAGAAATGAAAGTAGCGTTCATGCGTACGTACGGCTTACCGTCTCCATGAACGGTGCATTTCATTTCTTACCACTAAATGATTATGTAATATTATTAATGCATGCATGTACTGGATATATATGACATATATGATATCTACATCATGAATACCATTCTGTATATAATGTATACATGAACAACATATAATTATAAAGGGCTTATTTTTTACTCAAGTACCAATGATCGTTAAAACGACTATTATTAACTTAAATAATTACATAGTATTCATGACATGGTAATAAGAGATATAAAAGGAATAATGAACTTGAAAAAGGGTTCTTAAGCAAGTATAAATTAACTCAAGTTTATTATTCAGGACATTAAATAATGATCGAGTCAAGTCAGACCCGAGGTAAGGGATCCTACTCCTCTCTTTCTTTTTAAGTACACACTTTTATGTCTTTCCTTTTAAATCTCATATTTCTTGTTATTGGGATGATATTTTATATTAAATTTACTTTAATTTTTATGTTCATGTGATGAGAGACCCTATTCTCTCTCATCAATCCATTTTGGATGTTTTAAGTGGCGCCGATAGGCTGCCGAATTTTCATAAGAGATCTAACCTCTCTCTTTCTTTTAAAATACTCTCCTTTATGTCACTTCTTTTAAGCTCCTATTTGTTATTTTGGGGGATGTTCTTTTATATTCCTCTTTCTGTAAACATTATGTTGATGTGATGAGAGACCATATTTCCTCTCATCAATCCATTTTGGAAGTTTTAAGTGGCGCCGTTAGGCTGCCGAGTTTTTGTAAGAGATTTTTCATCTCACTTTTATTCCCTTGAGATTTATGCTACATTTGCCACAATTTCCATTGAGTGGTTTATGTACTACCAACTATTACACTCCTTTTTTAATATAATTCTATTTATGGGTATTTACATATTCATTTAATGACACTTCTTCAATGGGGTGTACTTTTCGAAAGTTACCCAAGTCGGTAACGGAACCTTTCACCCTCCTCTTTTTAAAAGACTTCGTTTGTTATGTCTTTTAATTCACATAATATTATGTGGGGATATGTTCTTCTATATCCTGATTGATGTAAATTTTATGCCCAAGTGATGAGATTCCCTTTTTATCTCTCATCAACTTATTTTCTGAATTTTTGAAGTGACGCCGTTAGGCTGTCAAATTTTTGCAAGGGAACTTCTTAGCCCAAATTTGATTCTTTGGGATAAAATTGTACTCCTTTAATATGTCGTTCTATGAATATGTGTGAATAACCTCTGATTGTTTTACACTTAATATCCACTTATATTTGGAGTATTCGTTTGTCACACATAATTATGCAGTTGATTTATCCTTAAACCAAGGATACCGTCTTTGTAAGGGACTTCGTCTCAATCTCCTTTCATTGAGGAATATTTCATTTTAAACACAACTTTCTTTTATACGGTGTATAAACCCCTTTGACTTTTACTTTTATACAAAAGGAATCTTTTTCTACGAACCGTTTTACTAATCGACAAAAAGGAATGTTTTTTAACGTACACGGTGACAACGACCTTTTCCACCGCCGCGAGTATTATTTTGGTCTTTGGATTCCTCAACAAGCCGTAATGTTTTTAAAATAAAATAAATACCATATACTCTTTTATGTATTTTGGTATTGAAAATGGTTTGGATAAAGGATTCTATTATGTCAATATATTTATGATATATTTTGATTGAAATGTGGTAATGCTATCATTCCTTTATATTGGTTTTCTGTTTTATGATTTTATATTGGTACTTTGACATTTTAACGGGTGGTTACGTTATAAACCATATGACGGGTGGTGCCGTGAATACCTGGACGAGTGGTTACGTTATAACCTCCAATGCATTGGGTATGGAAGTCGGCCGTATGGCTATTCCATTAAGTATGTATGGAAATTGGTTGTATGGCTATTCCATTATGTGATATGTGTGGAAGTCGACCGTATGGTTATTCCACTTAAGTATGTTTATGTCCCAAGTTACCTTTATATATGTTATGTGTTCTTTATATGGGTTTTATGGTAATCCTATGGTTACAAAAAGGTAAGTAATGATACTTTTTTTCAGTGAAGAGTTTTTACTACTTCATAAATGTGAAAAGTTTTACATTGATAAAGTATTCATGGTTTACTTGTTGTTTTGAAAAACTAACAGTTTTCATTCTTTGTGTATCCCTTACTGAGCTTCTTATGCTCATCCCATGTTTTTGAAATGTTTTTCACAGGACTTAGCGTGGAATAGGGTCAACGATGGGATCAAGGGAAATTCATGCTACCTAAAACATGGAACTGTACATGTTTCTTTTTAAGAGTTTTTATTTTATGGAAATTTAGTAGAAGCGACTAATTTGTAATCTTTTGAGATGTAATAGTTATGTCATAATTCTCTAAAACTCTAAAACCTGAAAAGATCCTCAATGTGAATTACTCATTTAATTCAATATTAAGTAAGGTTTAAGGCTGGGGCCTTATAGTTGGTATCAAAGGTCGGTTTAGATAACTTTAGAGGTTAGGGTATTCTTTAAGCATAAGTGACATTACCATAATGGTTAGGATTTCAGACAGAGTCCTAGTTTTAGATAAAGTGAATGAGTAAGAATAACTTAGTGTTTATCTTCCTCATTAATACATAATGGTTATGTTGATATACACACACTGACCTTTTTGGTTTTAGTAAATGGCTGGATCTAGCAGGCACCAGAGAGACAACAGGTTTGAAGGAAACAGTGGTGGTTCTCTGATTAAGATACTAGATAAAATGGGGGATTCAATGAGGAATATCATGGTTGTTCTAAACCAACTATCAAGGAGTCATGATCAACCACTTTAACCTTGGTATGTTCTTTGACGCATCATATATGAGATGACCGATCGATGTGGAAGTTTAGGTAATAATTATAAAGGTAACCATTATAGTTTATATAATCCTTACTTTTGAGGTAATTATGGGTTATTATATGATATGATGGAAAATGAAAGGCATGAGATAAACTTGAGGTTAAAATATGTTATGTTTATTTTTGAAGATTTTATCTTTTTTTGGGGAATGTTTTAAGAATTATATAGTTTTGGAAAAAGGACAACACACAGACCGTGTGACAACCCGTCGCGTCAGACAAAGCTGCGGGAATCGAACCCACAACCAAAGTGCGACTGGTATTTATCGCCTACCACTGGACTACGTGAAGTCCCTGGTTAGTTTGACTGATTATTTCTAGTTATATGATTTTATGAATTAAGAGTAAGTTGATTTTGTGTTATTTATGAAAATGAATTACCTATCATGCAGGATATGTGATTAGGTTAATTACTTTTCAATACGAGACATTAGGAGCAACTAATGTTGTTTGGAGATAAATGTTATGATTTAACTTGGAAGAATATGTGACTAAATCCTTCAAATATTTGGGTTTCAATCTCAGATTGGTTTACTTTGAAGAATTTTATGGACAAATTGTTTATCTAATGGTCCTCGTTGAACTTTGGGTTTTGTTGGGCAAATTTTGGAGATTAAGAATAGATTTTCTTTCTAATGGGTTATCCTTTTCTGGATTATCTGACCTTATACTAACCTTTTTGGTTTTGGTTTTGGTTAAAGCCTAAAGACATGGGATGTATATATTTCTCTTTGGTGGATTAGTTGATTCTATAGAAGTTGATTATAGTACTCTCAATGAGAACAAGTCTCCCTAAATACTCGTCTTTTGGAAAAAAATATGAGTTTGATTAAGGAATCTAGTAAAAGTTGAAAGTCCACATGATAAGTGATTATGTCTCCTTATGAATAAATTTCTCAATAAAAAGTAACTTAAAACAAAAATGTTGTGTATTAACTTTTCCTACTGGGGAATCAAATACCGTTTAACCCATCACAAGTTTGTAATTTTCTCATGGTTAACTTTCTCCTAAACATGTTTTCTATCACTCTCCATCAGAACATGACCCTATTTTTTCTCCTCCATGTCCATGTTTTCATACTTGGAATCCTAGTATGGGTTATCTCGGGTGACCTTTGTACTTATCTTTCTTTATTTTAAAGTGATTGTTTTACCGACTCTTCTCCGATGAAGGACTTCCAAGGATGTTTCCAAGCCCAATTTTAAAATTGCGAGGACACAATTCCCAAAAGGGTGAAGGATGTAACACCCCAGGTAAATAAAGAATATAAAATCTTTATATTTATCCATATTTGTGAATCAAATATTAATATTACTTTAAAGGGGATGTAATGCTCGATGACGTACCCAATACGCAACAACGAGTTTCTTGGGAATCTTACGTAGCACTCTAATAATAAAATAATATTATTTTAAATAGTAGTTAACATGTAGCCGTTTTATTGGCGGGAGTGGATAGAAATAACTAAAACATGATTATATATGTTTTTAAATGTTTTTACATTTATCCAATAAATGATAGAGGCTAAAAATACGGAACGAATTCAATTTTAGGCATATATGCCCTAGTTTTCACTAAAGGTTCACATATCACCTTTTGATGTTGAACCATCATTAAATATAGTTTTGTTCACTCTTAAACATTCTTTTGTACCAAATAAAACTCTTATTAAGAATCGGGACATCAAAATTTACTTTGTGTAATTTTTTGGTATCTTTCCCGATAAAGTTCTTTTTTTAATGAATAGTGTAAAATGTTGTATTTTAATTCAAAACCGCTTTTAATCTAATTTTTTTATTTGATTATATTATCATTTTAATTGGTTTTAAAGTGAAATTAGAATATATTTTTACCATTAAATCCAATAGTGGTCGTTGGAATTAATTTCACTTTGAAATCAGACTTAAACCAGTGTCAATCTTTTGATACTTATTGTTTCATAAAAACACGCTATTTGCTCTGACAACGGGAATTAATTATTAAATTAATTAATGTGACTTATTTGTTTTCAATTTTTTAAAATAGACTTCATTTTTGAATTCGGAATATCAAATATAGCTTCAGGTGAATTTTTGGGATTTTTCTGAAAAACATCAATTCTTGATGAATAGTGACACCACTAAGTGGTACTTATAAAAACTGATTTTTCCATTTAAATGAAATTTTTCCGTCTATGTGTTTTGAATTAAAAAAATCCGACATACATGGTTTTCATTAATAAGTAAAATGTGGTTCAATAGGATAAAAATAATTTTTTGGTGAATAGTAACTTATTAAGTTTTTAATCGCGATTAGAGGTAATTAGTGTAGTTTAAGGTAAAAATAATGTTTTAATATTATGAAATGAACTTGACACATGTCCTACCCTCATTGGTTGTGTCATGTCCGACCAATACAAGCCATGTGTAAACTTGGAGACCCCATGGAGCCACTTTGGTTGGGAAATGACATAAATAACTTTTTATTTAATGTAAAAGTAAAAATGACACAAACATCATATGTTTTACCAAAACAATTTTTACATGGGGTTATAAAGATCAGATTTTTTATTATAAATAGTCATTGTAAAGATAAAAAGATTTCCTAAATCATATTAGTTTTTTTATAATTTTTAGACACTAAATAAATTAAATTATTTATGACATAATAATAATGCAGCGATGACATCATTATTTGACGATTTAAATAAAATGGAAAGATAATGTAAAATATATGAACTAAACATGTCCAAAACTTATTGGATGGGTGGATTTCGAACCCTTAACACCTTATACACGAATTATATCAATGTGGGACATTTTGAATCCGAAACCCTTTTTCAAATAAAGTATTATTTCTTTACTTTCCAAAAGTGCCCCTCCTCTCCTGTTATAAAAGGCCCCCACCTCTACCTCATTTCACACATTCCTCAAGCCTTTGGCTCGGCCAACACCTGCCCATTTACTCTCTCCAAATCCCTCTCCTCATCCTAGAGGATTCCATTTGGGCATAATCCTTTCAAAGGAAGCCTTTAGGCTCAAATCAAAAGGAGTTACACTTTTAAAGGTAATTCATTCTCTCATGTTCATTTGTTTTATTTTGCTTCTCCAACCCCCTAAACTCTTTTTATTTACTTCTTTTATAACAACACCAGTATCTTTAATATACTAGGATGTTGTTATAAGATTTATTCGAGCTACACTATCACACAACTACATCAAATGGTTAAAGAACATACGGTTTCCGTGGATGGTGAAATTCTGCCTCCCGAAACGATGAATGTTCAATACTCATTTAACACCTTCAAAGGTGGCCATTATGATGTCAATATTTTTATATATGATATATAATATGTTTATGTTTACTTATTCTTCTGTATTTTTCATTTGTGTCTTACCTTTATGGCTTCCATTATGGGTATACGTGATATCTTCATTTTAGGAAGTGCGGACTACCGCCCCCTCAAAGTGATGTGATTCGTTAATGCCATACATGGGACGTATAAAGGATGGATTTAATGTTATTATATATGATGTTTGTAACAACCCGAAATTTTTAATAAATATTGTTTACTAATTTTGTGTGTTATTTTTATTTTATTTTATACTCAACAATTTTTTTTTCATTTGATAATATGAGTATAATTAAAATGAGACAGTTGAGTTTTTGACTGTTATATGACCATTGGTAAATATGACCCCTGGAAACTAAACGTTTTGATTATTGTCTCTAAATACAAGTAATCTTGGTTAATTAATATAGAAAGAAGATTCGATGGCCTCACCCAGTAGTCTTGGACCGATCGAAGCCCATCTAACAGAACTTGGGAAGGAGGTAGCACCACTGGGCTTTGCTCTGGACCAAACCCAAGCCGAACTTCATCGTGTGAAGATAGAACGGAATCGCCTCTGCGAGAAGTTCAAACTAATAGAAATTACTACTCGTGCGATGTTAGCCGAGCCTCCCTCAGATTCTCTCACCTTAGCACACCTTACACTTAGGTTCTATGCTGGTGTGATAAGGGGCTATGTAAGGAGACTGTAACTGACTTGTGTAATCCTTTGTTTTAAATAAAAATTGGGATTTATTCTTATGATGAAGTTTATGAATTTTTAAATGACAGGATAAATATAGTATGCATATTTTTGATAAATTTTAGAAAAAGGATATTTTAAAAATGTTTATGTAAACCTTAAATAATTAAAAATGTGTAATGATTTTCAAAAAATGGTCTTCTACAATTATGTTTAGTATGAAATTTAGAGTCTAATAAGATCAACATAATTTTTGATTAATAGTAAATTATGAATAGTGATTTTATTCTTAAGATTAGTAATGTGACCAAATAGATTAGTAATTTCGCTCAAAGAATGTTTTAATATAATTTAGACACCTAGATTAAGTAATGTGATTAAATAAATTGGGTAAATAATGGTTTCATAAATTATTAGCCAAGTATTAGTTTTTTCGAATGAATAGTGTTTTTAATTAAAAATTTAATTAAATATAATTAGAAAATTATTTTTATAAAAATGACTTTATTTTTGAACTCAGAGCATCGATATTATGTTATGGTAATTTTTGGGGATTTTTCTGAAAAAAATGAATTCTCGATGAATAGTGTTTTTATTTAAAAACTAAATTAAAAATATTTAGAATTTTTTTTATAAAATGGAGTTCATTTTTGAAATCATAGCATTGATATTTGGTTAAGGTGAAATTTTGGGATTTTTCTGAGAAAGTTGAATTTTCAGTGAATAGTAAAAATACAGTTTTAGGGTTTCGGTATGTTTAATGATCACATAACTGTGTCATGATGATGTCATGAGATATTTTAAGGGTTGGCCGGCCAATGGGGATTATTTATTGTTTTGGGGGACCCATGTGGCCTAACTCCATGGAAAATTCCAAGGGAGAGCACATGGTTTTGAGAAAAGCACTTTTGAGGTGTCCCTTGGCCATTAATGCTGTGTCCCCTCACATTCCCTATAAATACCAAGCCATCCTCTCATCCATTTCGACTCCTCACTCTCCCCCAACGAATTTCTGGACTCATTACCTCCCAAGGAGTCCTCCCAAGGTTCCCCCAAGCCCAAAAGGTCCCAACCTTTGAGTTTTAAGAGTTACGTTTTAAGGTAAGGGATCCGACCCCTCTCTTTCTTTTCAAGTGATCTCTTTTATGTCATTCTTTTATGCCCCATGTTCTTATGTTGGAGGAGGTTCTTTTATATTCATTATACTGTCTTTTTTATGTTCATATGATGAGATACCCCCTCTTACTCTCATCATTTCGTTTTAAGAATGTTTATGTGGCGCCGTTAGGCTGCCGAATTTTCAAGGGATTCGTTCACCTTTCTCATTTTTTTCAAAGTTCTACTTTCATGTCAAGTATTTCAAGTTACTTTTTATTATGTTGGGGTATGATCTCTAAATTTATCATACTGATCTTTTATGATCATATTATGATAGACCCCATTTGATCTCATTAATTTAGTATTTTGAAGTTTTAAGTGGCGTCGTTAGGCTGTCGAATTTTTAAGTGGTTTTCACCCTTCTCGTTTTGAAGTTCTACTTTCATGTCAATTATTTCAAGTTCTTTTTGTTATATTGGGGTATGATATCTATATCTATCATACTGATCTCTTATGACCATATGATTAGAGACCCCATTTGATATCTTCAATTCAGAATTTTGAAGTTTT
The DNA here is from genome assembly GCA_963277665.1 of Viscum album. Lineage (NCBI taxonomy): Eukaryota > Viridiplantae > Streptophyta > Magnoliopsida > Santalales > Viscaceae > Viscum > Viscum album. Next base: position 501,149,478 of record OY728132.1, read on the forward strand.
AAGTGGCGCCGTTAGGCTGCCGAATTTTTATGTTGTTCTTTCACCCTTCCCATTTTTCAAAGTTCTAATTCCATGAAAAGTATTGAAAGTTCCTTTTTATTATGTTGGGGTATGATCTCTATATCTATCATACCGAACTTTTATGTTCTTATGATGAGAGACCCTATTTGATCTCATTAATTCATTTTTGTTGAAGTTTAAGTGGCGCCGTTAGGCTGCCGAATTTTTATGTGGTTCTTTCACCCTTCTCATTTTTCAAAGTTGTAATTCCATGTCAAGTCTTGGAAGTTCCTTTTTATTATGTTGGGGTATGATATCTATATCTATCATACTGAAATTTTAGGATCTTATGATGAGAGAACCTATTTGATCTCATCAATTCATTTTTGTTGAAGTTTAAGTGACGCCGTTAGGTTGCCGAATTTTTAAGGGATTCTTTCACCCTTCTCATTTTCAAGTTCTATTTTCTTGTCAAGTATTTCAAGTTAACTTATTATGGGGTATGATATAAATATATATCATACTGATAATTTATGTTCATATGATGAGAGACCCATTTTGATCTCGTCAATTCTTTTTTGTTGAAGTTTAAGTGGCGCCGTTAGGATGTCGAATTTTTATAAGAGAAATCTTATTTTTTTGTCTTCCTTTCAAGTTCTTCATTTAATATGGTATATCATTCATATTTCATTACCATGCTCTTAAATACTTTACATTCTGTCCCTCTACTGTTTTATGGATCCTTTATGAGTGGGTGACCCATGTCCCCTCTCTTTTCAATGTTCTCTAAAACCCCGAAACATAGCTGTTATACTGCAGAATTTTCGTCTCAGAATGCCTCTCTCTTTTCTCAAAATTATTTTATGCTATAAAGTGAATACTCAAAGATCTTATTTCTACAATGGTATCCACATATATATCAAAATTTCCTATTTTAAAATTCTGGGATTTACATACATGAGTCCCGCTCTCCCCTTCCGTGGGTTTTAAAGTGACAATAAAGATCATGTCTTTAAAGCAGTTTTTAAAACGTTATGATTATGAAATGAAACCCATTTATTTTATGCTATATGGGTTATTTATGAAATATTTTATGATGATATATGTGGCTCACATGATAATAAAGGCAAATTTAAGGGTGCGCCCTGATAGCGCTCCAATGCATTGGGTAATGATGTAACCACTAGAGATTATAATTTTCACGATACCTTGGTGAATAACCTTGGTATTTTTCAAATGAAATCTTGGGGATGGACCTTGGTGATATGTTCATGATTTTCTATGTTAAATGATGTAGCCACATCTTCAAGTTATGAAAAATGATATTTTTATTATGATATGCCACGTGATTTCTTTCTCATGCCTTAAAGTTCTTTTCATGACATTGTTGATGTATCTCAAGTTCACATGTTAAATGTTTCCCCTTGTTTCCCTTACTGGGCCTTCTGCTCACCCTTTCTTTTGATGTATGTCCCCAGGTTATGAGATGCAGTAATGAACCTAGGATGAACATGAGGAGAAGCCTTTCAAGTGTTTAAGAAGAATCTTTTATGTTTTCATGTTTAAAGTTCCTAGTTTCCAAGACACTAAACCTTAAAGATCCTCGGTTTTGTAAAATGTAATGAAAGTTTATGTGATAAAAAGGCGGGATGATATAGTTGGTATCAAAGGATGGTTTAGTTATTTTTGGAAATTAGGATATGAAAACTTTAGGAAGAATCATATAGAAAAGTTTATATATAGGAAATCTTCCTGGTATTTTGGTGAGTATTGAGTAATGGGTTTCCAAGCAAATACATCTTTGTTTGGATACAAGCAGGTTGAGGTGGCTCTGGCACAGATGTACATAGGGGTAAAACCCGAAAACACCGCTTTGAGCTAGACTCGAACGGGAACTGGTACACAACAACGGGCCTTGCTGCACTCTTGGTTATGACACTCCCGGGGGATATGCTTTGGTAAATTCATAAGCTTAGTATGAACCATTATTAAAGGAACAAAGATAAAATAAAATAAAGATTCACATAAGGATATATGATCATGGATAACCTAGTTTGAAATCTAGGGGATCACAAGTTAGTGTATACTTTTCTTCTACAGGTTATCCTTATATGCGTTAAGTTCCTTTTCATGATTATTGGGTAAGTATTAAAGCCCCTAATTGTACTCTGTTTTCATAGTTAATGGAGGGAAATGGAAGAACATGTCCCAACAACCAATGTGATAAGAAATTTGATGATTGCTATATTAATATGAAAGAGGTGATTAGGGGATTAAAAGATGATTTTTATTTTGGAATACGTTCACTATTTTGGGGACCCTATATGATCGAGGTAAATAGATTACTACATTATTTTCATTGAGAAGTAAGGTTGACTTATATTTTAAAGAATCGATGAATTTAAGGTGGACTTATAGTAATTTAGGTTACTTATGGGAATGATTAACCTATCTTGGGTAAAATATGATTAGGTTAGATACTTTTGTTATAAGATGTTAGGAGTGGTTGGTGTTGTTTGGAGATGAACAATGAAGTTTATTTTGGAAGACTATGTTATCAAATCCTTCTTGTATTTGGGTTTCAATCTTAGTTTGGTTTATTTTGAGGAATTTTAAGCACCGTTATTTATGGAATGGACTATGATGAACTTTGGGTAGTACCATGGAACTTTGAAGATTTAAAAGTAGTTTCCATTCCTATGGGATTATTCCTTTTTGAAGAGTTGTTTTACCTTACCCTTTCTATTTTTGGGATAATGTTTAAAGATAGAAGAAATAGATAGTTAATCTTTTGTGGATTATGTGATTCTCTAGAAGATAATTCTTTTGTTTTGATGAGACCAAGTAGTTTTGAATGCTCATATTTTGGAGAAAAGATTAGTTTTGGGTAGAAACTTATTAAAGGATGAAACTCTACATGAAGATAGGTATATTTTCTTATGTTTTTGTTTTATGTTGTAAATGAATTCCTCAAAATTATGAAAAGGAACGTAAAACAAAAACGTTGTTGGTTTACGTTTCCTACTGGGTAATCAAAGACCGTTTACATACATCATATGTTTGGGATTGTCTTATGGTTAAATTTCTCCTAATCATGTTTTCTATCACTCTCCCTCAAAACTTTACCCTTTGTTTTCTCCTCCATGTCCATGTTTTCCTACATTGAATCCTAGTGTGGGCTAACTCGGGTGACCTTTGTACTTACCTTTTTTTTTCTTTTAAAGTAATAGTTTTACTGACTCCTTTTCCAATGTGGGGCTTTCAATGAAATTTCAAAACCCAATTTTAAAAATTGCGAGGATGCAATTTCTTAAGGGGGGAAGATTGTAACAACCCGAAATTTTGAATAAATATTGTTTCCTAATTTTGTGTGTTATTTTTTTTATAATCAACAAATTTTTTTTCATTTGATAATATGAGTATAATTAAAATGAGACAGTTGAGTTTTTGACTGTTATATGACCATTGGTCAATATGACCCCTGGAAACTAAACGTTTTGATTATTGTCTCTAAATACAAGTAATCTTTGTTAATTAATATAGAAAGAAGATTCGATGGCCTCACCCAGTAGTCTTGGACCGATCGAAGCCCATCTAACAGAACTTGGGAAGGAGGTAGCACCACTGGGCATTGCTCTGGACCAAACCCAAGCCGAACTTCATCATGTGAAGCTAGAACAGAATCGCCTCTGCGAGAAGTTCAAACTGATAGAAATTACTACTCGTGCGATGTTAGCCGAGCCTCCCTCAGATTCTCTCACCTTAGCACACCTTACACTTAGGTCCTATGCTGGTGTGATAAGGGGCTATGTAAGGAGACTGTAACTGACTTGTGTAATCCTTTGTTTTAAATAAAAATTGGGATTTCTTCTTATTATGATGTTTATGAATTTTTAAAGGACCGGATAAATATAGTATGCATATTTTTTATAAATTTTAAAAAAAGGATATTTTAAAAATGTTTAGGTACTCCTTAAATAATTAAAAATGTGTAATGATTTTCAAAAAATGGTCTTCTAAAATTATGTTTAGTATGAAATTTAGAGTCTAATAAGATCAACTTAATTTTTGATAAATAGTAAATTATGAATAGTGATTTTATGCTTAAGATTAGTAATGTGACCAAATGGATTAGTAATTTCCCTCAAAGAAAGTTTTAATATAATTTAGACACCTAGATTAAGTAATGTGATTCAATAAAATGGGTAAATAATGGTTTCATAAATTATTAGCCAAGTATTAGTTTTTTCGAATGAATAGTGTTTTTAATTAAAAATTTAATTAAAAATAATTAGAAAATTATTTTTATAAAAATGACTTTATTTTTGAACTCAGAGCATCGATATTATGTTATGGTAATTTTTGGGGATTTTTCTGAAAAAAATGAATTCTCGATGAATAGTGTTTTTATTTAAAAACTAAATTAAAAATATTTAGAAAATTATTTTTATAAAATGGAGTTCATTTTTGAAATCATAGCATTGATATTTGGTTAAGGTGAAATTTTGGGAATTTTCTGAGAAAGTTGAATTTTCAGTGAATAGTAAAAATACAGTTTTAGGGTTTCGGTATGTTTAATGATCACATAACTGTGTCATGATGATGTCATGAGATATTTTAAGGGTTGGCCGGCCAAGGAGGATGAATTATTGTTTTTGAGGACCCATGTGGCCTAACTCCCTGGAAAATTCCAAGGGAGAGCACATGGTTTTGAGAAAAGCACTTTTGAGGTGTCCCTTGGCCATTAATGCTTTGTCCCCTCACTTTCCCTATAAATATCAAGCCATACTCTCATCCATTTCGACTCCTCACTCTCCCCCAACGAATTTCTGGTCTCATTACCTCCCAAGGAGTCCTCCCAAGGTGCCCCCAAGCCCTCAAGGTCCCAACCTTTGAGTTTTAAGAGTTACCTTTTAAGGTAAGGGATCCGACCCCTCTCTTTCTTTTCAAGTGATCTCTTTTATGTAATTATTTTATGCCCCATGTTCATATGTTGGAGGAGGTTCTTTTATATTCATTATACTGTCCTTTTTATGTTCATATGATGAGAGAACCCCTCTTACTCTCATCATTTCATTTTAAGAATGTTTAAGTGGTGCCGTTAGGCTGCTGAATTTCCAAGGGATTCATTCACCTTTCTCATTTTTTTCAAAGTTCTACTTTCATGTCAAGTATTTCAAGTTCCTTTTTATTATTTTGGGGTATTATCTCTAAATTTATCATACTGATCTTTTATGATAATATGATGAGAGACCCCATTTTATCTCATTAATTTATTATTTCGAAGTTTTAAGTGGCGTCGTTAGGCTGCCGAATTTTTAAGTGGTACTTCACCCTTCTCGTTTTGAAGTTCTACTTTCATGTCAATTCTTTCAAGTTCCTTTTGTTATGTTGGGGTATGATCTCTATATGTATCATACTTATATTTTATGACCATATGATGAGAGACCCCATTTGATCTATTCAATTCATTATTTTGAAGTTTTAAGTGGCGCCGTTAGGCTGCCGAATTTTTATGTGGTTCTTTCACCCTTCTCATTTTTTAAAGTTCTAATTCCATGTCAAGTCTTGAAAGTTCCTTTTTATTATGTCGGGGTATGATCTCTATATCTATCATACTGAACTTTTATGTTCTTATGATGAGAGACCCTATTTGATCTCATCAATTCATTTTTGTTGAAGTTTAAGTGGCGCCGTTAGGCTGCTGAATTTTTATGTGGTTCTTTCACCCTTCTCATTTTTCAATGTTCTAATTCCATGTCAAGTCTTGAAAGTTCATTTTTATTATTTTTGGGGTATGATATCTATATCTATTATACTGAACTTTTATGTTCTTATGATGAGAGACCCTATTTGATCTCATCAATTCATTTTTTTGAAGTTTAAGTGACGCCGTTAGGCTGCCGAATATTTAAGGGATTCTTTCACCCTTCTCATTATCAAGTTCTATTTTCTTATCATGTATTTCAAGTTAACTTATTTTGGGGTATGATATAAATATATATCATACTGATCATTTATGTTCATATGATGAGAGACCATTTTTGATCTCGTCAATTCATTTTTGTTGAAGTTTAAGTGGCGTCGTTAGGCTGTTGAATTTTTATAAGAGAAATATTATTTTTTTTTCTTCCTTTCAAGTTCTTCATTTAATATGGTATATCATTCAGATTTCATTACCATGCTCTTAAATACTTTATATTCTGTCCCTATACTATTTTATGGATCATTTATGAGTGGGTGACCCATGTCCCCTCTCTTTTCAATGTTCTCTAAAACCCCGAAACATAGCTGTTATACTGCAGAATTTTCGTCTCAGAATGCCTCTCTCTTTTCTCAAAATTATTTTATGCTATAAAGTGAATACTCAAAGCTCTTATTTCTACAAGGGTATTCACAAATATATCAAAATTTTCTATTTTAAAATTTTGGGATTTACATACATGAGACCCGCTCTCCCCTTCCGTGGGTTTTAAAGTGACAATAAAGATCATGTCTTTAAAGCAGTTTTTAAAACGTTATGATCATGAAATGAAACCCATTTATTTTATGCTATGTGGGTTATTTATGAAATATTTTATGATGATATATCTGGCTCACATGATAATAAAGGAAAATTTAAGGGTGCGCCCTGATAGCGCTCCAATGCATTGGGTAATGATGTAACCACTAGAGATTACAATTTTCACGATACCTTGGTGAATAACCTTGGTAATTTTCAAATGACAACTTGGGGATGATCCTTGGTGATATTTTCATTATTTTCTATGTTAAATGTTGTATCCACATATTCATGTTATGAAAAATGTTATTTTTATTATGATATGCCACATGATTTCTTTCTCATGCCTTAAAGTTCTTTTCATGACAATGTTGATGTATCTGAAGTTCACATGTTAAATGTTTCCCCTTGTTTCCCTTACTGGGCCTTCTGCTCACCCTTTATTTTGATGTATGTCCCCAGGTTATGAGATTCAGTAATGAACCTAGGATGAACATGAGGAGAAGCCTTTCAAGTGTTTAAGAAGAATCTTTTATGTTTTCATGTTTAAAGTTCCTAGTTTCCAAGACACTAAACCTTAAAGATCCTCGGTTTTGTAAAATGTAATGAAAGTTTATGTGATAAAAAGGCGGGATTCTATAATGTTATACTAGAATTATTATATACCTATATATCATTATTATTTCTTTCCATTAAAGTATGAGATAGAAATGAAAGTAGCGTTCATGCGTACGTACGGCTTACCGTCTCCATGAACGGTGCATTTCATTTCTTATCCCCAAATGTAATGTACTATTATAAGTACATGTATATAATGGATATATATGATGAATGATACATCTAAATGATGAATATAATTCTGTAATTAAAATATACATACCTCTCATTTAGTTTTAATTCCATTAATATGACAAAGAAATGAAAGTAGCGTTCATGCGTACGTACGGCTTACCGTCTCCATGAACGGTGCATTTCATTTCTTACCTCTAAATGATTATGTAATATTATAAATGCATGCATGTACTGTATATATATGACATATATGATATCTACATCATGAATACCATTCTGTATATAATGGATACATGAACAACATATAATTATAAAGGGCTTATTTTTTACTCAAGTACCAATGATCGTTAAAACGACCGTTATTAACTTAAATAATTACATAGTATTCATGACATGGTAATAAGTGATATAAAAGGAATAATGAACTTGAAGAAGGGTTCTTAAGCAAGTATAAATTAACTCAAGTTTATTATTCAGGACATTAAAGAACGATCGAGTCAAGTCGGACCCGAGGTAAGGGATCCTACTCCTCTCTTTCTTTTTAAGTACACACTTTTATGTCTTTCCTTTTAAAGATCATCTTTCTTGTTATTGGGATGATATTTTATATTAAATTTACTGTAATTTTTATGTTCATGTGATGAGAGACCCTATTCTCTCTCATCAATCCATTTTGGAAGTTTTAAGTGGCACCGATAGGCTGCCGAATTTTCATAAGAGATCTAACCTCTCTCTTTCTTTTAAAGTACTCTCCTTTATGTCACTTCTTTTAAGCTCCTATTTGTTATGTTGGGGGATGTTCTTTTATATTCCTTTTTCTGTAAACATTATGTTGATGTGATGAGAGACCCTATTTCCTCTCATCAATCCATTTTGGAAGTTTTAAGTGGCGCCGTTAGGCTGCCGAGTTTTCGTAAGATATTTTTCATCTCACTTTTATTCCCGTGAGATTTATGGTACATTTTCCACAATTTCCATTGAGTGGTTTATGTACTAACCACTATTACACTCCATTTTTAAAATAATTATATTTATGGTTATTTACATATTCATTGTATGACACTTCTTCAATGGGGTGTACTTTTCGAAAGTTACCCATGTCGGTAAGGGAACCTTTCACCCTCCTCTTTTTAAAAGACATCGTTTGTTATGTCTTTTAATTCACATACTATTATGTTGGGATATGTTCTTCTATATCCTGATTGATGTAAATTTTATGTCCAAGTGATGAGATTCCCTTTTTATCTCTCATCAACTCATTTTCTGAATTTTTGAAGTGACGCCGTTAGGCTGTCAAATTTTTGCAAGGGAACTTCTTAGCCCAAATTTGATTCTTTGGGATAAACTTGTTCTCCTTGAATATGTCATTCTATGAATATGTGTGAATAACCTCTGATTTTTTTACACTTAATATCCACTTATATTTGGTGTATTCGTTTGTCACACATAATTATGCAATTGATTTATCCTTAAACCAAGGATACCGTCTTTGTAAGGGACTTCGTCTCAATCTCCTTTCATTGAGGCATATTTCATTTTAAACACAAATTTCTTTTACACGGTGTATAAACCCCTTTGACTGTTACTTTTATACAAAATGAATCTTTTTCTACGAACCGTTTTACTAAACTACAAAAAGGAATGTTTTTTTTAAACGTACGCGGTGACAATGACCTTTTCCACCGCCGCGAGTATTATTTTGGTCTTTGGATTCCTCAACAAGCCATAATGTTTTTAAAATAAAATAAATACCATACACTCTTTTATGTATTTTGGTATTGAAAATGGTTTTGATAAAGGATTCTATTATGTCAAAATATTTATGATATATTGTGATTGAAATGTCGAAATGCTATCATTCCTTTATATTGGTTTTCTGTTTTATGATTTTATATTGGTACTTGTACATTTTAACGGGTGGTTACCTAATAAACCATATGACGGGTGGTGCCGTGAATACCAGGACGGGTGGTTACGTTATAACCTCCAATGCATTGGGTATGGAAGTCGGCCGTATGGCTATTCTATTAAGTATGTATTGAAATTGGCTGTATGGCTATTCCATTATGTGATATGTATGGAAGTCGACCGTATGGTTATTCCACTTAAGTATGTTTATGTCCCAAGTTACCTTTATATATGTTATGTGTTCTTTATATGGGTTTTATGGTAATCCTTTGGTTACAAAAAGGTAAGTAATGATACTTTTTTTCAGTAAAGAGTTTTTACTACTTCATAAAGGTGAAAAGTATTACATTGATAAAGTATTCATGGTTTACTTGTTGTTTTGAAAAACTAACAGTTTTCATTATTTGTGTATCCCTTACTGAGCTTCTTATACTCATCCCATGTTTTTGAAATGTTTTTCACGGGACTTAGCGTGGAATAGGGTCAACGATGGGATCAAGGGAAAGTCATGCTACCTAAAACATGGAAATATACATGTTTCTTTTTAATAGTTTTTATTTTATGGAAATTTAGTAGAAGCGACTACTTTGTAATCTTTTGAGATGTAATAGTTATGTCTTAATTCTCTAAAACTCTAAAACCTGAAAAGATCCTCAATGTGAATTACTCATTTAATTCAATATTAATTAAGGTTTAAGGCTGGGGCATTATAGGTTGTTCCTTAGAGCTTCTACCATGATTACTCTAAATCCCTCCTCTTTATTTTCCATGCATGTTGAACTATTTGTAGAACCACGCTGATGCATTTCCATAATGATATGATGTCACGTCGTTCCACTGTTTCATTTATGAAACAACGTCACTGTTTTACACAATTTAATTCACTATTACATTGCAGAATATGGGTCATTCATGTGAATTATTTATTTTTCCCCATCACCACATCGTCGCAACCCCGCAGCATTTCCGCCCTCGATGAAATGGAGAAAAAAAATCATATAATAATTTTTTTATATTTTTTTATTATTTTTTCTCGAAATATCAAAAAATTATTTTTTCGCTCTTCCCTTTCCGGCTGAAGTTAAGACATTTCTAGGAAAATCCAGACATTATAGATTTAATGGATCCCTTGCATACTCGATCTGATAAATGATTCCAAAGAAAGAAAACACCACCCAAATGTTTACTGAACATTCCCCAAAAAAAGTTCAAAAATTCATTCCGGGCACATCTAGCCTCAAAATTACCTGCCATCAATTTTCACAGACTCGAAAAGATACTAAATAATTTAAAAAAAATCATGGAATTTTCAGATCATTATATTTAATACAAACCCAAAATATTTCAATGTTTATTTTTCTACAATATATATATATATATAATAAAACAACTGATCCATTTTATTTTTTAGTTGATTATGGTTTTTGTTTTGTCTAAATAGTTAGATCCAGTTTTCCTTAGGCATATTTATTTATATTTTTTATGATTGAACTGCTGAATATAAAAATTCTATATATAGTTTATAGGAACCACTTATAGAAACCTACATTTTCACCTTAACCCTTTGGGTTCTCCTCTCCTCTACTTTCCTTAGACCACTTCTCAACATGATCTCACTTGAAGACAAGGATGACCTTATTTAGATTTGTGCTTGATTTCATTATCCCATATAAATATATATACATTAATAAATAAATAGAAACATATTTTTAATGATTTTCTAATGATGAACAATTTTATTTAAATTATGTTCAATACGCGTGTAAATCGTGTAAGGGTTCTATTTTGGTTTGTGTTTGATTAAACCACACATATATATATATATATGTGTGTGTGTGTGTGTGTGTGTGTGTGTGTGTCTGTGTGTATACATTTATTTATATAAAAAACATATTCTAGTTTATATTTTTTGAATGATGAATATTGGTAATTAAATGATGTTATTTATTCACGTAATTAATATAAGGGTTATTTAGTTTATCATGGATTTTGATATATAAAACCTATATATATACTTTTTGTATATACAGTTATATGTATATATATATTTTTAATATTAATCAGATTTAGATTTTCATATAGTAGTTATTAAGGGATGAATTTTCTTTGGAGTGTATGATACTTATAAGGGTTTATCAAACCATGTTTTGGTAATGAAAATCCCATGTATACACATTGAATATACTTGGATTTATATAATCTTCAAACCCTATTCTATTTTGGGTCATCCAAGTAATAATTATCAGTAATTTTTTAAGCATGTATTACTTGTAAAAGGGTTTTGTAAGAGTTGTTTAGAGTTTCTAAAGAAATTCATATTTGTATAAGTATATATATATATATAATGTTTTAATCCTAACCCGGTTAAACTTTATTCTTCTTGTGATTAGAAATTATTTTTTAAGGTGATCCCTTACCTTATATGTATTCTTTTAACTATGAATTTCAAACCCTCATGTATATATATAAGTATCAAAAATATAATTTGATAATGGAAAACAATAATAAATATTTGTTTTGTTATTGTGTGCTTGTAATTTTTAAAATAAGTCATAACCTTGTTATTGGAGATGACATTATATGCATCTCAATTAATAATTTTAGGACAAATAGTTCAATTACAGTTTTTTTATTCATATATATTTATTTATAAGATCATGCAGTTAGGTGTGTTTAATTAAATTCTTATGCATGAATATCTCTCATGATGTTATTTTTTTACATTTATAGTTATTATATTTCAATTCATTATGAATATAACACAATGAATGCTGTTAATGATTTTGATTTAATTTTATTGACACACCTATTTATCTATTAATGGTTAGAACATGAATGATAACTACCGTAAATTCAAAAAACATGAATTTTATTATTTAAAATGTTCATTTCCATGAAACAAGGGCTTATGAATTTAAGAGTTATTATTTAATGTGACAAACCCAAATAATCTATTATTAATTTATCACATATGATAATTTATTAATTAAGAATTAAATTATTCAAAGGATTATGGGACACTTTCCATAAGGGAGATAATTTTATTAATCAATGTGTTATGGGAAAATTTTAATAAGAGACAAATGTTAATAAATAAAGTTGGTATTTGACACATTTATTTAAAGACATTTTGACATATGAGAAATGAATTTGACAAATTATGTGATGGGTGAGGCCCACTATAGCTTCTTGATGCATTGACATGACTCATGATATAAACTATAGTCTTGGCATGAAGCGTTGAAAGAATGATTATTTGTGTTTTTAGAACAAGGAATTGATTGAATATTTTTGATTCTCCTACAATATTCATTTCCTCATTTTGTGATTAATATTTAACCTACCATGTGATTTTTATACTACTAGAATATCTTTGGTTATGAATCTTTTATATATGATAAAGATAATAAATACACATTACATAATAATGAAGTTACATAGAAAGTAATTTATAAAGAAAGTGTAGCATCTATTTTCAGAACATTGATATAGATGTTAATATTATATCAGTCGTTTCCTAAATTGAAATTTATGTTTTAAGTGAATCATGATATTGTTACATATGCAATTCTTAGAAAGTATAATTTCATGTACAAATTTGTACATGTATCCTTACATGTCACCCATAAAATAGTTTGATCAATTTTTGGATTATATGCAACATTCCATTGATTTTTTCACATGTATGAGTACTCTGATATATGTTTTAGCATTTAAATAAATATATAAATTCTTGAGTACAAGAATTATATAAGAATGATTTCATGTAACCTTTGAAAAATGTTTATGATGTGCTACAAGAAATACTATTTGGTTTTAAAAAAATATTTCATATTTATTTTAATAGAATGCTATTTAGAGGAATTTCATTAATTGGTTTTAAAACCCCTTTAGGTCATTCTTGTGATCACCCTATATTTTTATATTATTTTTAATAGGTTAGTGTATTTTTATGATTTTGAGGTCTTCTATGTGATAGAAACTATATGAAGCTTATCTTATATTTTTTTTGATGAAAATTATCAGTTTTATCTGGTTTTCCATAAACTATACATGGAAGATCCTCTATTATGAGATGTGATGTTTAATTTTATCAACATCTTTTTTATAAAAAATAATTACAAACCATGTTTTGGGCATTGTCTCTAGGCTTTTGAAGTCAGGTCCTCCCTATTTTCTCTATATTATTTTATAATTATCATTTTATTTTTAGGCATAAAGGATAATCCAACTATGTAAAAAATAAAAAATAACTAGTTAACATGGTGAAAAATAAAATGGAAAAAATTCAACATAATGGTAAAGATGTAACATGAATAAATTTTTTATATTGGAGGTGTGGAATGAACATATAATCCCTCCACTAACTTAAAGTCCAATTTAATTGGCATAATGTTTGAGTGTGACTTTATTTTATTGAATAGTTTTTGGTATTTACATAAAACCAGACCCCTAAACTACAAAATTACACTTCTCCCCCATCAATAATTCACACGTATTAAGCCTTTTAGATTTAAAAACCCGTGAAAAAATATCTCATAAACATCCTACACCATGTTGCATATTTACTGGTTTTCACTAATATATAATCATAGAGTCGATAAAAAGAGTTCCAAGGGAGGTTTCTCTAAGTGAAAGTTATTGAGTTCACTAAGCTATTTGTTTTTACTTCATCTCCTTCAATTTTTTATATGTCTTAATCAATCCATTAGAATAACACAACTATAAAACATATAATTATATTTTTTTTATTTTTATCTAATAACCTATATCCATCTCCTCTACCATATATTGGGAAATAAAATCATTTCATTTTCCATCACCACTTCTAATGTATAGAAATAATTACTTATTTAATGTATATATAAATATATTATATTTTTGATTTTTTTAATTTTTATTTTTTTATTTACACTGTCCCATATAACATGATACATCCAATTCTGAGGGAATATGATAAAGCCACTCTTGTGATTGGTGGACTCCCTCCTCAAGAAGTGATGTGATTCATTTTTAACTTATTCATTACTTGGATTATGATAAGGATAAATTTAATGAATATATGAGTTATTTATTATATTAGAATGATTCTATTAAGGTTAACTAATAATTAACTTTCTTTTTATCTATCCATTGTGAAAACCAAAAAAACATTAATGCATACATATGACATAAAACATCCAAGAATGGTTTATTTCATTATCCTTATCTATCTTTAAAGAAATAGTATTTATAAGAAAATAATTAATATATATGAAAATTTTAACATGGTTAAAATTTAATGGATTTTGAAATAATGATAAATATAAAATTACTACAAATATGAAGCCGAAACATATATTAAAAATGAAGCAGTTATTACCAAAAATATAATTTTAACATAGAAATTGTTAACAAACAGTTAATAAAAGATCATAAGTAAACAAAATAGGGTGTGATATATATGATTTTTTCTATAAGTGATTTTTAATAATAATATATTTAATATACACAAGGTTTGAATGTGTACAAAGTCATTGAAAACATGAACGAACTGATTTCTTGTCTCTCTTTTATTTCTATGGGACATACACTATATTTACAACTTATTTATTTTTGGTGGTGTATATACAATCCATTGGAAATTTTATATCATTATTATAATTATTTATATTATATTTAATATTCCATTTAATTATTTCTTCCATGAGTCTTTCCAATAAAACGTTACCAATGTTGAAATGGATTTTTATCTCACTTTTATATATGGGAGCCACATGCGATATTCACTATATGATTTTTTCTGTGGAATATATACTATCAGTGAAAGTATTTTATGATTATTATTTTGAATTTTATATGTATATACATACCCACATATGATTTTTTACTCTCATAGGGATTGTGATTCATAAGAAACCAATGTGGTATATGTTTTGATGTTACAATCCAATTGTTTATTAAGATTGGTTATAATTATAATTATGAGGATGTAATATTATGATAATCCCCTAAAAACTAATTAATTTTATTATCCTATATGATTATTGTTAAGAATAAATGTTTTACATTATTTATCCACACGTTATTAACTAATTATTAAAAAACATTTGTGTGAAAAGTTGGCATTATATCTCTCTTCAGTCGAAATCCTTTTTCTTGCATGTCTATTTGTTGGAAAATAGATTCAAATAAAATTTTAACTACAATCCAATGATAATTTAATGAAATTATAACCCATTTTCGATCTTTTATTGAAAATGGTTTTAATGGAATATTTTTTTTGTTTTTAAATTCGAGAAATATGATGTTTAATAAAAAAGGTGAATAAATTTTTTGTTTTAATGTCTAGGACATCAATTGTATTTATTGAAATCATTTCCACTAAATTTTTTAAATGAATAGATATAATATATTAAATTTATTTTTAAAAAATATTTATAATTTGTGATTTTTTACATTTTAAATATGTAATATCTATGTGAAAATGTATATTTTCTTCAAGAATTGTTCTAATTAAATATTCGAAAATATTTTATATCTAATATAAAATAAATAGATGTAAATTTATCTATATTGGGAACATTATTCAACTATTTTAAAAATATTAATTGCCTATTTAATTTTTTTTATGATGACATGATTTCTACGAATCATATCCCTATTCAAATATTTATGATAGGATTAAATGATGAAATGTTTATTGGTCTCTTTTATTTTTTACATGTCTTATGCTAGGAATAAATATTTATGAAAACTATTTATTTTGATTAATTCAGATATGATAAATGTTTTAAGATATTATGGTATACACATATATAGATTACGTGATAGGGGGAACCTATATCTCCCTCCAATTCCTTGGTTTTAGCTCTCTATCTCATGACATTATAGAAAAAAATATGTTTATGTTCTTGATCTGCTATGGGAAACATAAATATTTTCTTGATCTACTATAGGAAATTAGTGATGATGGATGGTACATTACAAAATTGGAAAAAATGTTATTTTCAGATCCATTATGATTTTATGGTCTTAAGAAGTAACCTTAAAATATAAAACGTTTTCTATACATATGATGGTGCCACACTTAAATGACATGAACATATGGTTCATGATTCTTTTAAGATGATTTAGCACTCATGAGGTCATGTTTCTTCGAATGATAAATTTTTATGAAATGGATCATTTTTTAATAAGTGATACATTTGGTACGAACAATATATTTTAAATTCATAATATCATATCCTTTTTCTTGTATTATGATTTCATATGATCATCAGATGATATCTTTTATGTTTAAACTTACTCAACATATGAGCACACCCATTTTTAGGATTTATTTACCCAATTAATGAAGAATTATTTTTGAACTATATTCTTATTAAGTGAACTAAAGTGGATTTTATTTATGGATTATATTGAAAAAATTTAATAAAATATTAATAGTGTTTATCAAGTCACCAAGGGAACCAAACAGTTACACTCCTTTGGAATGTTTTGTGAATTTTATTGAATATTCATCTATTAATATGTAGTATGGATGAATTAAAACATGTGAAAATTTAAGAATGATTTTATAGTAAAATAATTTATCATTAATTGAGAAGAGAGGAACAAAACAGAAAAAATAAATTTTAAAAATAATAAGAAAAAACAATGCTAAAATACTACAATTAATATTTATGGATAGTGACATGAAATATTATAAACCTTTAAAATCATTTGTATAATGAGATATCGAATATAAAAAACACAATAATAATAATTTTAATATAAATAGTCAACTATTTGGGAATATCATAGTGTACATTCCATTTTCAAATGAATAATCCATGATGTCATACTACCCTATGTCCAAGAAAATTATTATTTTAAAAATCATATGTTTAAAGATATTTCCATAGTTTCATTAATTCTAGAATATACTTATATAATTAAATAAAATATCCGACATGTTTTTAATGATATATGAAGTATTAAAATTCTATTTTTTTGTTGAATAAAATATTCACATATATTCATTGTTTTAGAGAAATAATCATATTAATTAATCAGATAGTTTATCAGAGTTACTAATAAATGATAAAAAACTGTATTTTTATCTCATAGGTGGATCAATAATTTAGATAATAATTTTTTCTAAAGAACATTGTTGATAATTTGAATGAATATCTTACAAATAGATTTTAAATGCATGATATGGTTCCTAACTAATAAGTAACTTCCTTAATCGATAGAACATTCATAGATAATATAAGTGATCAAATTTATGGGATAAAAATGACAATAAACTTTAATATTATGTTAATAAATATAGAAACATATAATATTTCCTTACATGAAACATATACATGTTTTAGATAAATTTTTTTAATTATTTATGGGGATAATGAAATTGAATATGAATTGAAAGAATAGTTGGTTACTAATATATTGAATCCTAATGAAATAATTAATTATATAAATTAGTTTAGTGTGAAATTTATTAGGAATTCAACAATAGAATGTTATACAAACGACAAAAATAAGTCACCTATGATGAAATGTAGGAGTTCAGATCATCTGTAAAAGAAACAATAAGTCTCAAGATGAATAATTTATAAAATTGAAATATGCACACCAAGATGTACTGAAGAAGAAAAAAACTTTTATATAATGTAAAATAATAGATATCATGTGGATATTTCCATTGAACACTATATATAAAATTATGAAAAAATATGGGGTTAAACCCAATTTGGAGTTATAAATAATTTTAAATTTGAACATAAAATAGGATTAAAGGGATATAATTATAATGGCCTGTGGCTTTGGGGTCCATTACATGGCGAAAATTAAATTTTTTGGTGTTCTCGGTGGTCTGGAAGGACATCCCAGCTTCTCGGTGAAGCTTAATACTCCTAACGGTAGCCTCGGCCTACCGGTAGTCTCGGCCAACCGGTGGCCTCGGCCTACCGGCTGCTCGTCCTACTAGTGGCCTTGGCCTAGCGGTGGCCTCGGCCTACCGGTCGCCTTGGCCTACTGGTGGCCTCGGCCTACCTGTTGCCTTGGCCTATCGGTATCTTGGCATACCCGTATCCTCGGCCTACTGGTAGCCTACCGGTGGACTTGGCCTACCAGTATCTCGGCCTACCAGTTGCCTCAGTATACCAGTAGCCCCGGCCTACCGATAGCCTCGGCCAACCAGTATCTTGGTCTACCAGTAGACTTAGCCTACCGGTGACCTCTACGGGTTTTCCAGTAGCGCCTCCTTTTTGCGCAAATTGGTTTGTAAACCATGTTTTGAACCCTTTAAGACTTTTTTAAAGAACATTAATGGTATTTAATTAAATTATTGGTGATTTACCCTCCTTAAATGGAAAACCATGCGTTTTGGTCATGCCTTTAACCTCGTTTTCAGAAACGACTCTATCACATCTTGTGAGTAGTCCTTCCTTGGTTAATGAGGTGTGCATCAGTTTTAACTGCCCTGAAGGGTGGGGACCTTTTAAGTTGGACGTGTGGGGTGGCCCAGCCATGTGGTCAACCCACGATACCGCTTATTCAATGGTTTCGAGTTTTTCCACATATCTTAACTGTCCAGGGATGCTATATCTCAGCCTTTATAACATAAAGGCTTCTCTTCTCCCTAGGTTTATTTTTCACTATCACCCTGTGTTCGAAATACCCTTCCTCCGGACGAGTTGTTCCTCCACTAATTTTTCCATGATTGTATTCTGTGGAGTTCTTGATAGTCCTATTTTTCTAGTTTCCACCTGAGGACTTAACATCGATCCTTGATCAATCAAGTAAGGATTTTCTCCTTCGTCTCTCCTTTCTGTGCATCATGTGGGTGGGTATTCTTTTGTCTCTATGGAAATTGATGAAACTAAACTTAATTAATAAAATTAACAGACCTTTAAAGAAGGAAAGGGGGGGTGTGATCGATGTTCTGCTGTACTCTTTTATGTTGATATGTGTTGTAAATTATACGGGCCTATGCTCACTGAAAATCATGGTCATTGGTGGTCTTTTTCTGTGCACTAATAAACCTCGGTGATCTATGTTGTTTAAATAAATGTAATATTGAATTGGTTAATTACGTATAATCAGTTAAATAAATTGAAATCACCAGGATCAACCCTTTTCTGTGATAAATCCAGTTAAATCCCAGTGGAATTGAAACCATGGAGTGTGTTAAATCTTTTAAATCTGAAAATACCTGCAAGGGAATGCCTTTTGTTGGTGGTAGTGGTTTGGTTGTTTTCTTTCATGAGCTGATTGCGGGCGATTTTATGGTTTTCTTGGAAGGGGGGCTTAGATTTCTGGGGTGATATGGGTGGGGATGGGATCCCATGTTGTAATACTTTCGCTGGTTGTGAATATGAGGTTGTGTGGTTGCTCTGATGTGACATGAATTCGGGTGGGATCCTCTGTTGTTGGTAAACCATTGGCTCCTGGATTTTGGGGAAATGGGGCTATGTCTCGGGGTTTATTTTATTTCCTGTACTTCGAGGTATCTCACATGATCCCTAGTTTTAATGACTTTACAAGTAAACCGGGTGTGAATGATTAAATTTCCCGACAGTTTTCCTTCCTACATTAATTGTTGTTTCATCTGTGGTTGTGCCTGTTATTTGACCAGTAGTGAAGGGATTAACTCATTTTGAACTATTATGAAATGATACTTGAATAGGGAAACTGGGAAATGTTGTTGTGTGCCTATTTTCTGAGGCCGCAGTGCTTTGGGGACCTAGTTGTATCTGTTTAAGGAGCCATAGGTTGGGCTGTGTGTCAGTATACGTTTGTGTTACTATATGTTTTGTGTTTAGTTTTACCCCATCTGCATTGAGAACTTAGTGTCAGACACTCCATCACATGGGGAAGGGTGTTTACCCCTAGTTACTCTCATTTCTGCTCCCTCTTCCCTAGGTTGGGATGGCTGGATGTGACCTTACACCCAAGACTCTTTGGGTAGGTTTTGTTTGGTGTGTTGTTCACCCAGGACTCTTCAGGCAGGTTGTTTTTCCAAGAATCTTCGGGATGAGGCCTAGGTGTTGTTTGGTAGGGGTTCTGGTTATGGTTTGTTTTTCCCAGGTGTCTTCGGGATGGGGCCTAGGTGTGTGCAGACAGGGATGGATGGTTGTGAGTCCCAGGTGTGTGCGGGCAGGGATGTGTGGTTGTGAGGCCCAGGTGGGTGTGGGTAGGGATGTGGATGGTGGTGAGTCCCAGGTGTGTGCGGGAAGGAAGAGCGTGATAGCATCAGGACGTTTTCCATTAGGGATGAGCAGCTAGCAATAGGGGGAAATAGTGGTGTGGGGTACCCAAATGATTTGTTCTTTACTATTACCTTACTGCTTGTGTTATTTGGTGAGCATGGCCAGTGAGGTGGGATGGATAGATTCCTTGATATATGATGTTTCTTCTGCTTTTCACGGGACTTTAAGAGGTCTCCCCACTTGTTCATGAGAGTTTTAGGTTTTCCTATTGAGTATACATTTTATGATCACCCTACATTTACTTTCTGGTTTCGAGGAGGGATTCGGAGGCAGTGCAAGACTATACTAGTCTGGACATTGGAGTTGTTGTTGGTCAGTGTTGGATATCTGCTTATCCTTTTCCCTTTCCTATTGGGTATTTTACTTTAGAGTCCTTGAACTTTGTTCAGTTTTATTATTAAAACATGCATGTAGTTTGGTTTTTACCTTGATTTTTCTATACTTGGTGGTTCTTGGTGTCGACTTATTCTTTCTCCCAGTCTTGGTTAACTAAAAACAGTAATGCATCCCATATTGTGGAAATGTTATACCCTTGGAGCTAGTCTCCACTCCAAGGTGTACTTGACGTGGGACATGGGGGTCATTATATCTCCTTCAACTTAAAGAAGGAAGGGGTTTTCAATCTGTTGTCCCTTCCATCCTTTCGGTGAAGGCGGGTCATGAAAGAATGGTATCAGAGGAAGGTTGAGGGATAAGATGGATTCGGGAGTTAGGCACATGGAGGATTGCATGGGATGGTAGGGAAACAATTTTAGGTGATCCTGGTTTGTGAAATCGACCAGGGAGGACCGGCTAGGACACAGGATTTTAGGGCCTCCCCGTGATCCGATGCAAGGACTATGAGCCTATCAAACGACCAAGTGTGACTACATTATTACAGGGTAGAGACCCTAGGGAAGGTACATGCATCATACTGATTGTGTTTTTAATTGATTTGAGGAACCTTGGGGAGAAAGATTAAATTATTATAATAATAATTCCCTTGCTACTCGGAATTAGGCATTCTTTGTTTACTTTGCAGCTTTGGCACCCGGAAGTTATCCACGAGTGACTCGGGGGGTTGAGGCCCAGCAGATCGAGGTATTTGACCAGTAGAGGGTTGACCGAGATGAGGAGGACAAATTGTGGCAGAGGAATCTGCGCTCCTTCCAGCGACAAACCCACGAGAAGTATGAGGGCAGCGTTTTTGACTAAGTAACGGAGGGATAGATCAAGGAGCTATCCATCACCTTCTCTTTGATTTGTGATCTGAGGGAGTACTGGGTTCCATTGGCTATCAATCAACTGAGAGGAGCATCACGTCAGTGCTGGATGCTTTTCCTAGGATAGAAGACAGAGGTAGAGGATTCATGGCCATTTTCGAGAAGGAATTTCGCGAGGAGTTCCTATCCTCTACGATGAAGGCTGAGAAGAGACATGAGTTGATCTCCCTTCAGCAGGTAAGCATGTCAGTGAGGGATCTGGGATCATGTTCAAAGATCTTAGGTGCTTTCCCCGAATCTCTTTCCGGATGAGGAGTCTTGGGCATGACGGTTAGAGGAGGAACTCCATCCTTCTCTTCAGTACGTTGTCACTCCCTTAACTCCTCCGACGTACCTAGTAGTACAGAAGAAGGCAGAGATAGTAGAGAAGATAAACTTGTAGGGAGGCACACCATGAGAAGGGAACTAGCTGAGTTAATCAAAGGGGAAGGTGGTCCGCAGCAGGTCTCCAGCGATAGGGCCTTCCAGGTTTCGGCGAATAGGGATTAGGCCTCATCAGTTCCAGTCCCAAGCATCTGGCCCTCGCCCCTTTTCCACAGGACCAGAACCAAAGTGTTTCTCTTGAAGAGTTTTCGGGAAACTCCAGAGTAGGTGTCTGACTCGAGCTCCACATGGTGTAGGTTGGAAGTTTTAGCACCCACCTCAGCAACATCTGTTGCCATCGAGGCCTTTCTAGCAACAGTAGCAGGCCCCTGGTCCTCCAATGGATGAACTGGCGGGAGGAGACTGACACCAGGGTTCTCTTCAAGGACCTCGACTTGGGCATGGTCAGGGAGGTGGTCGACAAATGAGAGGTAGAGGATCTGGGCCTGGACAGTTTCATGCTGCAGAGTTAGTAGCTCCGGTGAGACCAGAGGTCGTTCGAGGTACGATCGGTTTATTCATCACTCTTTTTTCTTCCCTATTTGATTCGGGAGCTTCGCACTCCTTTGTTACACTCGAATTAGCCCATTCTATGGGTCTGGATGCTGAGAGACTTTTTGTGCCCCTAGTGTTGAGAACACCAGTTGGGGGGTCAGACCAGTGTATCTTACTTTTTCCGAGGATGTAGACTGATGTTGGGACCACATTAGTCTAGTGGAGACCTTTCATTACAGATGCAACAATATGATGTAATTCTAGGCATCGACTGGTTATTCTTCATGTATTACATCATCGACTACTATCAGAGAAGGATCGAATTATCCAATGAGGATGGACGACATGTGGCCTTTGTTGGGGAGTGAAGTTATCAGGTATGGAGTCAACACGTGGAGCCACTCTTTTCTATGCTGGATAGGGTGTCATTGGAGTCAGAAGACGAAGGAATGATGGATGTCCCGGAGGACGTAAGTGAATTCCCTGATGTCTTTCCCGATGTGGTTGTGACTCTACACTGTCAATGTGATGTTGAGTTTGGGATAGACTTACAGCCTGGTGCCCACCCTATCTTGATGGCTCCATATCAGAAGGCACCTTCTGAGTTGTGGGAGTTGTGGATTCAGATTGACGATCTGATGGAGAAGGGCTTTGTTCGACCGAGTGTGTCGCCGTGGGGTTCTCAAGTTTTGTTCGTAAAGAAGGACGATGGTAGTCTACGACTGTGCATAGACTATTGGAGGTTGAATCAGGTGAGGGCCAAGAATCATTACCCCCTCCCAAGGATAGACGATCTTTTTGACTAGTTGAGGGGAGCGGGTTGGTTCTCTAAGATCGATCTGTGGTCTGGATACCACCAGTTGAGAGTTAACGAAGGTGAGATCTCGAGGATGGCTTTTAGGTGTAGATATGGCCACTTTGAGTTCATTCTCATGCCGTTTGGCATTACAAATGCACTAGATATGTTCAGGATCCGAATGGACACTATCTTCCAAGAGTTTCTGGACCAGTTCGTTGTGGTGTTCATCGACGACATCCTTATCTAATGAAGATTAGAGGAAGAGCATTTTGAGCATATTAGGGCAGTTTTGGGAGTCCTTTGACACCACTATATTTATGGGAAACTATCCAAGTGCAATTTCTTAATGTGAGAAGTACATTTCCTTGGACACGTAGTGTATCAGAAGGGAATAGAAGTAGAACCGTCGAAGGTCAAGGCAGTCGTTTCATGGGAAGAACCCAAGAATGTAGTGGATGTTCGTAGTTTCCTAGGTTTGGAAGACTATTTCCGGAGGTTTGTGCCTGAATTATCTCGAGATTCAGCTCTGTTGATAGCTTTGACTAGGAAGGACCAGGCCTTTGTGTGGAGCGACCATTTCCAGATAGCTTTTGGCTACCTAAAGGAGAAGCTGGTTAGTGCTCCAGTACTCATATTAGCAGAGGAAGGGGTGTTTTTTGTAGTGTTCTATGATGCTTCTGGACTTGGGTTGGGATGTGTGCTGATGCAGCAGCGAGGAGTGATATCTTATGGGTCTAGGCAGTTACGTCCTCATGAACGTAACTATGCCACCCACGATCTGGAGATTGCGACTGTGGTGTTCACATTGAAGTTGTGGCGACATTATCTCATTGGAGAGCGCTTTGCGGTCTTCTCATATTACAAGACCTTGCATTATGTCTTTTCCTAGTGGGATCTGAACATGCGGCATCAGAGATGGGTTGAATTTATCCAAGACTATGACATTGAGATCTCTTATACTAAGGGAAAGGGTAATGTTGTGGATGATGCCATGAGTAGGAAATCGCAGAAGGAAGTAGTTCGTGAATCTATAGATGCTTGGAGAGCAATGGAAGAGTTAGCGGCCTTGTATTTGTATGCAAGGGTGGAAGGTGGAAGAGGATGTCTATTTTAGATGACTATAGCTTCCTCTTTAGTGGTGCAGGTGGAAGACTCTCAGTGGGGGGACTCGAAGGTGGAAGTGATGCGAGATCGTGTATATCAGGGAAATTCTCCCGAAGGATGGTTGGAGGATGGTCAGCATCAGATGCTTTCTTATGGAAGGATTTTTGTTCCAGAGATGATGAGTAAAGGTTTTCTCCGTGAGTTCCATGGCTCGTCATTAGTGGTATATCCTAGGATCTCAACGATGTACCAAGGCCTAAGGGGGCAGTTTTGGTGGCCTGGGGTAAAGCGGGTGGTGGCACAGTTTGTGGCTAAGTGCTTGGTGTGTCAGCAAGTGAAGTCTGAACATCGTTTTGCTGGAGTTTTGTTACAGCCTTTAGATGTTCCCGAGTGGAAGTGGGATGAAATCTCAATGGAATTCATCACAGGGCTACCCAGGGCTCGGGGAGGCTATGATGCCATCTAGCTAGTGGTGGATCAGTTGACAAAATCAGCGCACATCTTGGAGATTAAGGAGTCGAGCCTAGTGAGAACCTTATCCCAGAGGTATGTCGATGAGGTGATGCGATTTAACGGGTTTCCAAGATCTATTTTTCTCTGATCGAGACATGCAGTTTACCTTACAAGTCTGAAGGGGGTTACAGAATGCCTTTGGACCCCAGCTACACCTTAGCACTGCTTTCCACCCTCAGAAATATGGGAAAATAGAACGAAAAATCCAGATTTTAGAAGACATGATGTGGGTATGTGTTCTAGATTTTGGGGGATCATGGGTACGAAACTTTCCTCTGGTAGAGTTTTCTTATACCAATATCTTCGACTCCACAATTGGCATGGCACCATTTGAGGCCGTGTATGGAAGGCCGTTTTTTTCACCCATTTGTTGGAAAGAGATTGGGGAAGGAGCTATTCATGGGCCAGAAGTGGTGTAGGGCACCACTGAGAAGGTTCAGCTCATGCATGAGAGGATGAAGGCAGCCCAAGACCGGCAGAAGTCTTATGCTGATCGTAGGAGGAGGCCCTTAGATTTCGAGGTTGGAAATCATGTGTTCTTGAAGGTTTCCCCTCGACGTGGGTAGCAATGGTTTGGGAAGGGGAGTAAGCTATCCCCTAGGTTCATTAGACCTTTTGAGGTGTTGGGAAGAGTTGGTGAGGTGGCATATCATCTAGTGTTGCCACCATAGTTGGGGAAAGTTCACAACGTCTTTTATGTCTCCCATCTTCATCGATATCTACACAACGACTCCCACATCATCGATTGGGGAGAGTAAGATGTCGAAAATGATGCGACCTTCATAGAACGACTGATCAAGATCGAGGATCCTAAAGAGAAAGTGCTTCGTGGATGAACCATCCCTTTAGTTTGTGTGTTTTGGTAGAATGATGGCCTCTAGGAGAGAATTTGGGAGTGGGAGGCCCCGTTATGCGTTATGTACCAAGAGCTGTTTTGAATTCCTTGTTGTTGTTTTTGTTCTGAGTTTTGTTGAGATGTTTTACCTTGTGATTTAATATATGAAATGCTTGTTCTTCTTGTTTTGAAAACGAATGTGTGATGATGGGAAAACCTGACTGCTAATCAAGGCACATTAATGTGGATGCGATTAAACCTGTGCGATCGAGCCAGTGCCGCCCAAAGCAGATAATATTCTAACATATAGGAAGCGACTCTCTGACTCAAGTGTTGGACAATGTGATCCTTGTGCTTGTTGTGAATGTTTGTGGTTGATAACTCTTGGGGAAGTATTCCTAGATGTTGGGGGTTTCTGTTCCATCTTTCAAACAACTCAGGGGTTTTCCCCTGAGAAGTATCTTTAGAGGGTGGTTGTTTGGACCCAACTTTTCTCTTTTCTAGTTTATTTTTATATTCTCGGGGACGATAATAGTTTGAGAAGTATCTGATGTAATGGACCGGGGTTCTGGGGTCCATTACATAGAAAACATATTATGTTTGGGGTGTTTTGGGTGGTCTGGAAGGACATCCCAGCTTCTTGGTGAAGCTTAAGACTCATAACGGTCGCCTCAGCCTACTGGTGGACTCGGCCTACCGGTAGCCTCGGCCTACTGGTGGACTCGGCCTACCGGTAGCCTGGGCCTACCAGTATCCTCTGCCAACCGGTGGCCTCAGGCTACCGGTATCCTCAGCCTATCGGTATCCTTGTCCTACCAGTGGCCTCATCCTACTGGTATCTCAGCCTACTGGTGGCCTTGGCCAACCGGTAGCTTGGTCTATCAGTAGACATATCCTACCGGTGACCTCCACGGGTTTTCCAGTAGCGTCTCCTTTTTGCGCAAATTGGTTTTCAAACCATGTTTTTACCCATTTAAGACTGTTTTAAAGCCCATTAATGGTATTTAATTAAATTATAGTGATGTACCCTCCTTAAATGGAAAACCCTGCTTTTTGGTCATGCCTTTAACCACATTTTCAAAAATGCCTCTACCGCATCCTGTGAGGAGTCCTCACTTAGTTAAGAAAGTGTGCATCAGTTTTAACCACCCCGAAGGGTGGAGACATTTTGAGTTGGACATGTTGGGTGGCCCAGCCATGTGGTCAACCCATGATCCTGCTACTTCCATGGTTTCGAGTTTTTCTCCATATCTTAACCATCCCGGGATACTGTCTCTCAGCCTTTATAACCCAAAGGATTCTATTCTCCTTAGGTTTATTTTTCTCTATCACCCTGCACTCAGAATACCCATCCTCCAGATGAGTTGTACCCCCACGAATTCTCCATGATCACGTTGTGTTGAGTTCCTGCTACTCCTATTTTTTCAGTTTCCATGCGAGGAATTAACGTCGATCCTTGACCAATCAAGTAGGGATTTTCTCCTTTGTCTCTCCTTTCTGTGCGTCATGCGGGGTGAGTATTATTTTGTCTCTGTGGAAATTGATGAAACTAATCTTAATGAAGATAATGAACGGACCTCTAATGAAGTAAGGGGTGGGTGTGATCGATGGTCTATTGTACTCTTTTATTTTGATATGTGTTGTGAATTATATGGGCCTATGCTCACTGAAAATCATGGTCTTTGGTGGTCTTTCTCTGTGAACTAATGAACCCCAGTGCTCCTGTATGTTTAAATAAACGTAACATGGAATTGGATAATTACGTATACTCGGTTAAATAAATTGAAAGCACCAGGATCAACCCTTTTCTATGATAACTCCGGTTAAAGCCCAGTTGAATTGAAACCATGGAGTGTGTTAAATCTTTTAAATCTGAATATACCTGCAAGGGCCTGCCTTTTTTGGTGGTATTGGTTTAGTTGTTTTCTTTCACTAGCCGATTCCAGGTGACTTTATGGTTTTTTTGGATGGGGGGGGGGGGCTTAGATTGCTAGGGTGATATGGGTGGGGATGGGATCCCCTATTGTTATACTTTCGCTGGTTGTGAATCTAAGGCTATGTGGTTGATCTACTGTGACATGAATTCGGGTGGGATCCACTCTTGTTGAGAAACAATTGGCTCCTAGATTTTGGGGACATGAGGCTATGTCTCACGGTTTGTTTTGTTTCAAGTATTTCGAGGGATATCACATGATCGCTAGTTTTTGTGACTTTATAAGAGAACCAGGTGTGAATGCTTAAATTTCCTGATAGATTTCCATCCTACTTTAATTGTTGTTTCATCTTTGGTTGTGCCTGTTAGTTGCCTAGTAGAGAAGGGATTAACTCATTTTGAACTATAATGAAATGATACTTGAATAAGGAAACTGTGAACTGTTGTTGTGTGCCTGTTTTCTAAGGCCGCAGTGATTTGGGAACCTTATTGTATCTGTTTGTGGAGCCATAGGTTGGGCTGTGTATCGATATATGTATGTGTAACTGTATGTTTTGTATTTAGTCACACCTCACTTGTGTTGGGAACTTAGTATCGGCCACCCCATCTCATGGGGAAGGGTGTTTCCCCCTAGTTACTATCATTCCTACTCCCTCTTCCCTTGGCTGTGATGGCTGGAACTGACCTTACACACAAGGCTCTTCAGGTAGGATTCGTTTGGTGTGTTGTTAGCCCAGGACTCTTCAGGAAGGATGTCATCCCAAGAATCTTTGGGATGTGTCCTATGTGTTTTCGAGCAGGGGTTCTGGTTACGGTTTGTTTTTCCCAGCTGTCTTCGGGATGACGCCCGGGTGTGTTCAGGCATGGATGGATGGTTGTGAGGCCCAGGTGTGTGCGGGTAGGGATGTGTGGTTGTGAGGCCTAGGTGTGTGCGGGCAGGGATGTGGATGCTGGTGAGGCCCAGGTTTGTGCGGGGAGGAAGTGCGTGGTAGCGTCAGGACGTTTTCCATTAGGGATGATCAGCTAGCTAGTGGGGGAAATTGTGGTGTGGGGTACCCAAATGCATTGTTCTTTACTATTACCTTTCTTCTTGTATTATTTGGTGAGCGTGTCTAGTGAGGTGGGATGGATAGATTCATTAATATATGATGTTTCTTCTACTTCTCACAGGACATTAAAATGTCTCCCCACTTGTGCATGAGGGATTTAGGTTTTATTACCAAGTATACTTTGTATGCTCACCCTAAGATTACTTTTAGGTTTCCAGGAGAGATTCGGAGGTCGTGCGGGGCCTTACTAGTCTGGACATTGGAGTTGCTATTGGTCACTATTGGATTTCTGCTTAGCCTTTTTCCTTTCCTATTGGGTATTGTACATTGGAGTCCTTGTACTTTGTTCAGTTTTATTAATAAAACATGCATGTAGTTTGGTTTTTACCTTGAGTTTTCTATAATTGGTGGTGTTTGGTGTTGACTCATTATTTCTCCAAATCTTGGTTAACTAAAAAGGGTAATGCCTCCCATATTGTGGAAATGTTATACCCTTGGTTCTAGTCTCCACTCCGGGGCTTACTAGAGTGGGGATTTGGGGTCATTATCTCTCCTTCAACTAAAAGAAGGAAGGGCTTGGAAATCTACTTTCCACTCCCTCCTTTCAGTGAAGGCAGGTCGTGACAATAATCATTAATAATTTAGATACAGAGACAATGAATCCCATTTCAAATAGTGTATGGGAGTGTCTAATTAAAATTATTCTTATAAATGGTGGAATGATAGTGGTTACTAGTAGAAGGAATAAATGAATTTCTATAAGAATTAAAACATGATGGAGAGTGGGTAATGAAATTATGAAAATAAATAAAATTAAAAGTAAAAACATTTTCCCTTTCTTTTATTGATTAAATATTGGAGGCACTTTTTTAGATATCACAATTATACCTTAATAATGGTTACTCAGGGTAAAGAAATGTTATTATTTATATACAATTATTTGTTAATACTATATCCACATATCTATATGGGACTTTTTTTCTTCATAATGATTCATTTTGGTTTTTTTGGTACTTTTACCAAATTCTAAGTGTCAATGATTCAAATATTTTCTAATACGGTGGAATATATAACTGATGTGATCATAGTCTTTTTCCCTTTGTTTTGAATTAATTTTTAAGAGTGTTTATATATTTTATATAATGCTTTGAATGGACATAATGAAAAAATAACTTTTTAAGAAGAGTGAAAAATCTCACATTATTTTAAAATAAGGATTTTTTAGGTGAAAAAGTATCTAAATATGAAATTAATATTTTCAAATGAATTATCAGAATTATATTCACCATGATACATCCAAACAAAATAAATCTATTGAGTTTTTTCATTGGTCATGTTGGGTTTTATTTAATATTTACCAATGATTTTGAAAATATTTATACACTATTAAATCCATTTATACGGAATGTTTTAAGGATTAAATTAAATAGATAATTATTGGAAGATTATGATAGACATCAGAGGGAGTTAATGTCATATACAATATTTTGTTAATTGTATTATTTTTTCATTTTGAAATAATGTGTTACTGCATTTATATTATAACAGGTTCCATGGTTGGGTATTGAAAATAGAAGAATTAAGATGTTATCAAATATGAATGAAAATTACATAGTGGACCCAATTGATTTATTCAAAAAAAAGTATAAATTTTTTTATGTGTATATTCAAAATTTAAATTCAGACTATATTTGATTAATAGTATTGTTATTGGTTCAATTGATCATTAAAAATTTATGGTTATATTATTAATTTTAAAACGTATCAAAGGTTTATCTGATTGTTTATTATTTTTCATGGATTTTGTATTGAATCTAATGACCTGAATGGAGACTAATATCATGTTTTACATCACATATCTTCATTATAAGTTTTATAGATTAATTGGCCAAAATTTTTAGTTGATAATTCCAAAATGAGTAATTTTTCATCATTAAAACTATCATTATACATTTTTACTCAATGATATAGAATTATATTGTTAGAGGTAGGATACAAAAATAATTTTCATGGAATGAATATACAATTTTCAATGAATTTTCCAATTATTTTTTATGGCTAAAACCACTCTTATTAAAATTTATCTTTATAGAATCATCAGGAGATGTGTACCAGAAGGAGAGAAACTCTCTATCTCGAGTCATTTCCGCTTTCTACCATATATATGATATTATGGATATATGAAGATAGTTACTATGGTATTAAAATATTTATTGTATGGGCCATCCATTTTCAATGATACAGGGGAGTATGTAAACAACTATAATGATCTATAGTGGATAGATAAACTAGGTTGTATGAAAGAAATTCTCTATTTATGAAAACATGAGGTGAATATTTTTATTATATGGGATTTTGAATTAACTTTTCCATTTCCAAGATAAAATGGGAACAATTACATATTAGTTAAAATTGACTATATATCAAAATTAGTTGTTGTTTTTAATTTACCAAACATCATGGGATCCATATTTTTAAATATTATATGAATATATATCTTCGGTAGATATAGAGTTCCACATGATATGATAAGTGACTATAGAGTTAAATTTTATAATATAAAAATTATATAATTAGTGGATAATTACGGATGAAATAACAAGACATGAACTATATATAATCCATAATAAGTGGAAAGGATAATGTTTTAAATAGTTATTTAATGAATTTTTTAGTGGGAAAAAATTTTAAATCATGAAATGTTTGGGAACATTAACTCAATGATACAATCATGTAATACAGAATGAAATTAGAATAACTAATTCAAATTTATCAATTTTGACTAGAGTTTCTAATAACAATTAAAATTACTATTAAAATTTAACACAAAGCCTTTTGGGGTTTCATGATAGTGAATATAAATGAATTGAGTGAATTTTGGAAACATATAAGATTTTAATTAGCTAAAACAGACCAAATTATATTTTTATATATATTGAGGAGTATTTAGATAGGGTATAGGGGTTTGATTATGTATTTAGATCTATGTTGAAAAATGAGTCATGTCCCATTTATAATTTGAGGGGAAAGAATTTGAATCTCTACATCACATTATCAATTTAGATAATCTCCACTAAAAACTTATGCCTATATCATTTGGTCCTAAGCTATCTGTTATTTAATATAGACTCTTGGTGGTGTTTATATATTTTATATATTTCACTGAAGCATCATTATTCCATGGTTCCACTATTTCCATGTAGATAATTCATTTAACGTCACCAATAACTTAATATGATCAATTATTATGGAATCATGGAGGCTAAGGGAACACATAGTTATGGTACTCTTAGATAACATCTATATTATGCTTCCCATTCCTTAAGAACATTACAAGTTTAAATCTTTGTCTAACCAATATAGTTTTTAAATATATATTATATTGTCTTCATTTTGATTAATATGTTATTTCATTTTATTAGATACTAATATAATTTTGTAATTTGTCTTAAATTTCTTATCCTCCCCCTTCCCTTTTAGAACCATTCCTTTCTTAAAATTATATTAAATTTTCTTGGTTTATTTCCCCACCAACAGACTTTCCAAACCACTTTCTTCAAAAATATATATAGAAATCATTCCCTATAACCATTTTGTCATTTAATTATCTATAAATTGTGGGTGAATGCCATTTTATAAAAAGGGATAATATTGAATAATGGGTTTATTACTACCTAATTTATAACCAATGTGGAATAAAACTATTTATTATCAATAAATTTATTAATATTTTAAAACTTCTTAGATAAAAATCATTTGTTCACACCATTGTCCTATGATCAAACACCTAATGATATATTGATGGAATCCATTAATCAATTGAATACCAATAGACTCATCCATGTGATCATGATAAAATGTTATTCTACAATATATTGAGATCATTACAATTTTGATGTCTCTTTTTTGAGAAGTAAGATCATCAAGATACAATTCCTAAGTAAATGAATGACCTTAAATGAACAACCATAATTACTATGAAGCCTAAAATTTTTCAACACCATTTTTTTTCTAATTCAATGAGCATGGGTGGAGGAATTTCACGTAGTAACCTAGAGTTTAATTTTATTGATACTTCCTTTATATTCATTTAGATAACTCAAAATTCTAGTCATGCAAGGAAAAGACATTAATGGCTATGATACCCAAGAGAGTCATGTTAGATAAATAGGTTTCTCTATTGCGATATAGTTCACTGGGGACATATGAGTTTTATGGGAGGAAATTATCAGTTCCTTAGAGAAAAAAGTAACAATAACCTCACTAACGCTAAGAGTATAGAAAACAGAAAGAATCTAATTTTTTAAGTCTAAACACACAAAAATACATTATAAGTGGGAATATTTTTTATATGTTATATTTTTCATCATAATAGTTTAAAAAGGATATCTAGACTATAGAAGAATGTGAATTGGAACAAATAAGTGTATGCATAATTGATTTGACTCATAAGAATATCCTATCATCCTAGGAAATAATTATATGACTTGTATAGTACATCTCAATCATTCAAAATGTATGAAAATATTATCAGTGGTTATGGTATTTATGTATAATGAATGTATTTTTTTTCTTGTAAGGATTCCAATGAAGCAATTGTATAATAGATAATATAATTTTACAATTTATATATCCAAAAATAATTTCATGAAAATTTTATTTTAATTTGCTTTAGGTATTCCTATTAATTTAATTTTTTTACTTGTATGTTATCTATACTAATTGAATTTGTGTAATGTACATGAATTAAATATTATTAATTATTCTGGAATGTTGGCCTTTTTATCAATAGAGGTGTATTGAATGTAGAATAACTAAGATAAATTAATAAATTATAAATAGAAAATAAATTTTTAATATAAATATGAATCTAGGAAATATGAAATTTGATATTGTTATGAGGATCTTAAGATATAATACTTCTAAAGAAAAATATCTTCTTTAGATTGTTATATAATAAATACTTGGTCCTTTAATATCCATTGAATTGAGCATCAAACTTTAGAGGAATTGGAATTTTTATAATTTTTTATGAGTGACTTCTTTCGAATAAGTAATAACTCATGTGTTTGGAAATATAAATAGCATAAATGATTCATTATTTTTCTATAAAACATGTTTAATTTTTTTATCAATATTGTTCTTAAATAGCTGGATTTGGATATTTTTATTTCTTGGGAATAATAGACAATAATTTTATATTCATGATATGAATTTATATAATTCATAATACTTTTAAAATCAGAATTTATATACACAATTCATTATTAATTGGAAATTTTTTCATGTTGGGTAATTGGACCATGAATGATTAAATGATTATATAAAATTGTTGTGAGTTAATTGACATAACTCTGATCACGATGGTAGTTTCACAATACAATTTTAATGATTTTATAATTTAAAGGGTCAAATATTTCCCTTTCTATATCGCATATTTGGATTATAGTCATAGAATTACAGTGAAACACCCATCATTTCTCAAGGAGGCATCATAGTGATGATGTACTTCACATTAGAACACATTGATGTGAAATATTTCAATTCTTAATTTCTAAATTTCACAACTGTGATAAAACCATGTCATTTAACAATGTAAGTTCTAAATGGATATATAATTCAGCGATGACATGTGAATCACTATACACTAACAATAAGACTGAACAATATTATTTTGATATAATTAATTTGAAAATAATGGAATTTGAAACTATATAAAACTCATGGTAATGAATATATAGTATATAATGACCAACCCAACACTATGAGAATTGAAACTCAAATTAGTAATCTCATCTAAATGTTATCTATATTGTTACTGATGATAATGAAGAGTGTATAATTTAGTTATTAATGGGATACTTAATTTTTATAGAATATAACTCATCATATTCTTATGTCAGTGATATAAATGATCATTTTGGGTAGAAAAAGATAATATATTGAAGTAAGTATATTATTTCTAAATAACAACTATATTTTATGTAATAATTTTAATAAAATTTTTTTATCTATGTTCAGTGTGTTTTCATGACCATGTAGTCATTATCGCATTTAAATAATAGTAAAAACATCACCACATTATCTATATAAACAATCCATATAGCATTGAAACCAAATGAAAATGGAGTAATTATTTCATGAAATTTACATAGATCAGCCTACATCATGCATATATGGTGTCCAATTATATTCGTGAATGTAATGGATACACCAGATGATCCATTAATGATAAACATGAAAATAAAAATGGAGACTTGATCCATGAGAGAGATGGATGAATTACAATGAGATTTTGAAGACATTAACTACCAATAGTGACCAATGGAATCCCTATAAATACCTATACAACTAAATAAATATATTCAATACCAATCATTGTAGTCGAAAGTATATCCTTGATATAAATAATATGAATATTTGGGTAAGACTTGTTCAATTAAAACCCAATAGATTATGAAGGATATAAAAATATTGGATATGGATAGTTTATATAGGTTTATCTGAGAGAAAACTACCTATATCAAGTGATTAAACATATTCATGAGGTTGGGATGATTTAAAAAAAAGGGAATAATGTATTAAATAATGATTCATACTTATTACATGTTATATTTGGAATTGAAGGTTTCATAAATGAAAAGAAGGAATTGAGCATCAATATATTTGTATATATATATTATTTATGTTGTTCTTATTTTTATTATTTTATCATGAGTTTGAGTTTCTATTTAAATAGTGTTTTTTTGGATAAAGTGGAATTAATAACATCAGTTAATTATTGAATGTATTGATTAAAAAATATTTTTTCCTTTTGTTCATAATTCTGTATTAATGTTATTGCACAGTAAATGAACTTTGAGTATTAGTGATTTAATTATAATTGAATTATATCTTGAGTTCTAGAGTAAAATACATGTTTCATAAAAAAAAAGATAGTCTATAATGAGTCAGAAGAACATAGATATTAAACCATGAAATCATAAACTCTCTTAGTACATCCAAAACAATAAATTATATGGATTCACGTACATATAATGAAGAGCTAGAAAGTGAGTCAGTAAAGAACATGATGTATTGAAAAACCATGCTAGTATAAATCATTGAATTTATTATAGAGTGGTTTGATTCAACATAACTGAACACATCACCCACACTAACACTTCATTGAAATATTAAAACTAATTATATTTATAATATATATACCGTCACTGACACTATATTGTCTTTTTTATTTTCACATTATTTTTTGTCACTTTCTTAATCACAAACAAATCCATAATTAATTTACATTATATTAATATGACTAAATAGGAATTTTAAATTAGTAAACTTTTTCCAAATGAATATATCCTAGGGTTAACAAATTTAAATTTTTATAGATATATTTTGAACTTACAAGGGTTGTCTAACATAAATAATATAAATTATCAAAGTACATTAATGGAATCTAGGTGGGATCATGAAAATACATTGGTAAAGTTTGGAAATAAAACATAGTATGGTCATCCATTTTAGTGGACTGCCCTAAAATAATCGAAATACACTAAATTTCATACATAGTATTATCAACTGACATGTATCCTAAAGGATCGATGTTTTTTTTCAAATCCATAAAGAATTAGTATTCTACCCAAACATTATTTTCATCACTTATTGAAGAACTCTTTATCGAAATGGGTGTTATAATATTCTTTAACTCAATGATTTCTTTATATATAAGTGCCATAATAAACATCCCTATGTTATTGGTCATCAATACCCAACCTCTTAGACACACTATACAACTATTTGGATTACATCATATTTATATGAGTAGTATTAATATCTTATATCCATTCCCCACATTTTTATTATCTAGACCTCTTTTACCAAAAAGTATATAATAAAAATGCCACATTAACTGATTTTATGACAACTATAATAGAAATATAATCTACTCACATTTTATCACAAGTTTCCACATAATTATCTATCGATGATGCCAAAACATGAGATTATATATAAACTATGCCTATGCCTATCTCCCAATTAAGTCATGATAATAGGAACACTACCTCCTACATTGATATATGCATTTGATTGAAGTAGATATCTAAATTCATTATCATCAAGAGATATTGGGGAGAAAACTATACTATATTATACATCTATTTTTACCACATCCCATAATATGTTAGAGTGAATTAAGGTATCAGCTTAAATAAAAAATCTTCTAGAAACAAACCAATATAAGTAGTTGTGTTTAAATACTATTAGTATGGACTACCACATGCCTCATCCTAGTGTAGTTATTAAAGAATTGTACAATAAAAGATGTCTCAATCTATATAAACACATATTAAATAAGTATACAATAAGTGTAGTCACCAATTCCTATCATTCATAATGTCTTCCATACTTTTTAATATATCAAACAATTAGGTAAAATACATTGGTGTTCTACTTAATTGTTTAATATGATTTATGTTATGTTACCCGATATCTAGTGTTAGGATTATAACCTGTTTCAGTCTTACATCACTAATAAATGTTTTGAAAAACATTATGCTATATTATTCATCAATCATTATTCTATATTTTCTATATAGTGTGAATTCAATTAATGAAAATTTATATTCATAGTGTATCAATTATAAAATTATTAAAATAATTAAGATAATTTTTTTTAATTTATGAATCCATAAATTTTTTAAGTATATTACAAAATAAATTAAAAATATGAAAGAAAAATTCATGTCATTTGACATTACCCAAGAAATTCCCTCCATTACATAGGAACAAATAAATTAACCTCAATATATATAATTCATTAAATTCAATTTAGAAGAATCGATCATTAAAACATTACCAAAAGTTTCTAAATAGATTACCAATGAGTTTTGTCTGAATAAATATTCCTTTGGTTTTTAAATTCCCATTATAACCATTTATTTGATCTCAAAGGACATTTATACAACCATGGGTAAAACATTGAAACCCCAAATGAAACCTCAATAGCCAATTAACCTAGAATTATGAAACCTACATGGTTAAGTTAATTAAATCTCAGCATTTAATTTGGAGCAATGAATCATTTGAATCTGTACTAACAAATCCATTCCATCCATCCATTTTAAATTTTTATTAAGAGAAGAAGAAAGTACACTAAGAAAACTATGGAGGTCTAAAGTAATGCAGACCATGGGAATCCCCTCTGATCAAATTAACACATTCCACCTTCAAACTTTTAATCTGGAAGATATGCACATCTGTGGAATAGTGGTCATCCATGGAAGCCAAATAGTCCACGACCTTGTTCCCATTTCGGTATATGTTTGAAAGAGTGATGTTATGACTAAGCATATCACGACATTTCCTGACAACGTACGCTATGGACCAAGCTGTATAGTGATTATCTTTAAGGGAATTAAGGAGGACAAGTGAGTCCACCTGCACTTCCGAAATGGAAACCTCCTCCTGGATGCACAAAGAAAGACCTGTGAATAGAGCCCAAGCCTCTGCTAGTATGGCATTTCCCCTGCCCAAGAAACAAGAAAAAGCCAGGATCACATCACCCTTAGGATCCCTAACAACCCCCCTCCGATGATCACCCCCACTGAGGAAGCTCCATCAGTATTGAGCTTGTAGCCTGATACAAGGGGATCCCATCAAACCCAGTTCCCAAGTCCTCCCTCCTTCGGAAGGGAAGGATAGGTATTGCTCTACGGCATGCATGGGAAGGGGGAGGACCTCTGCCACTCCTTGAAGAGCAATAACATGTTGATGAGGTGGAAACGAATGCGAGAAAGGATGGCTCTGGTCGAGGGTCTAACTCATTAATATCAGGCTTGGTTTCTGGCTTTCCAAATACACCAGCACCACACATTAAAAGAGACAGCACGGGGGAGGCAGGTCTTCTCCGAACCAATCATGCCTTCAAACAACCTTCCCAGGAACTCAGACCTAGTCTCATCCGAACATGGAGACCTGACTCCCCAAAGAAACGACCAAACCTCCAACGCCAATTCACTTTTGAAAAATAGGTGATCCAAGCTTTCGTACATTTGCTGCTTGCAACAGTGGCATCCCGAGGCCAGGCTGATCCCCAGATTCTTGATATTGTCATCCAAAGCCAGGTCCAGGTTTCTAATCTCCAATGTCAAGATGTTAATTTTGATGGATGTGGTTATGTTACCATGTTCAAAAAAATAGCTATCTATTGAATGAATAATTCCAGAAAGAAGAGAAATATACAAAACATAGTTACCAGTATTATGATCAGTAAAAAATTTACATGGTTTTATAAGTAAACCTATTTCTACGAAGTGGATGAAACAATATTAAAAAAAGTGTAAAAAATTATAAATTATAAACAACACACCCAAACCCCAGCACAAAAATGATCTCAAATATATAGACGGTTCTATATTATCGAACAATTCTATAGTAAATAGATCTATAAATTGAATATTTATTTGATGTTCTATATATTGGTGTGGTTTGTGTGGAAAAATTAAATTTTGATGTTTTTGGATTCCAACTTGTTATAAATATAGTTTTCATTTTGAGTGTCTAACAAATAGAGAAACATCACCTCACAAATCACTCTCCAAAAATCCAACACATTAGTTGACATCAAATACCTCTCCATCATCACCTCCAATGATGGATTATATGGAGATAAACATATAGTAATTCATAAAAAATGATACTATTTAATCATATCACTGATTGGATCACAGAAACATAAATTTTAACTCTTGGTCCAATCAACAAGGGGCCCATAATCTATTGATAATGGGAAAATGTTGAAAACTTCCTGAAATTATATATATAAGTTTCTTTATTAGATCATTTAAAATAAATATTATTATATCCATCTAAAAATAATTTAGGAAATATTTTAATGTTTCTATGATATATATACCTAGATTAATTGAAATCTTATAATTATCAAAATAACCATCAGAATGTAACTCTATATTTCATTTAAAATATTTCTATTTTTTATTAAATTTTTATCAATAAAACCATAGTGTACTATGATTTAATATATATAAATATATATATATTTGAATCAAGATTTTTTATATGTCTTTTTATTCTAAATATTGTAGAAATAAGTTTTTTTTGAATGAGTGAGTTATTTCTTTTTTTAATCAAAATCAATTGAAGGGATTTTTTCCAATAAAATATGATTATAAACATTTTTATCTAAAAAATATGTTACAAAACATTTATTCCTTGATTTATTGTTATATATATATATATATTTATATCATTAATGGTGATTTGAGGAACCTCTATATTAAAATAAATGGTGTCGAATATTTGAAGAATCATCTCGTTCTCAAAGTGGTTCCTCAATTACCCATAGAGGATCTTTATCTACCATACATATCACAAAATAATAAGAGAGATTGATTTTACATCATTAACATCCAATATAATTTTGTTAACATACACCCATTTCTAGAAAATGAGTTTTTGAGGAATATTAATAATACTAATATTTTAAATAAATGACATTCCATAAATATTCACTATTCCACTGAAAATTATCAAATATTCCCCCAAATTGAAACCCCACAATACAAATTAAATTCTGGAATATATATCGAATATCTAAAATCTGGACAAAAAATTACTATTTTTACCTCTTTTGAGATTGATTGGTAAATCTGGAAATTTTTGAAAAAATAAAACTACCCCTTAGGTGAAAATTACTCATTAATAAATACATGATTAATTATATCCTCCACAACAAAATACATTTCATCAATTAAGAAATATTTTACTAATAAAAAAATTTCAATTCTAATACTATGTGACAAAATTCATTTATGGATCCAGAATCAACTCCTCTCACTCTTATGTTCTCTCCTCTTCTTATTCACTCTTCTAAAGGACCCTAGTTGAAGAGATATTATGTTCAGGTATTATATTAATTATATGATAATGAAATTTGAATGGGTTATACAAAAATATAAAATTCACTTTATGATCTAATCCTTTCTATAAAAAAATATGTTATGGGTCAGGATTATATATCTGTTGGTGTGAGAAGTTGAAATTATTATTCACATGCTTTATCTAATGTTTTAATGATAACAAAAATTACTGGACTCAATCTACATCAAAAGGATAAAATTTAAGAAAGAAATTTAGAGGAATGACTCCCCTCTTACGGATCCCCCATTTCTACCTATATAGATTATCCTTCAAGAAAACAGGGATACCAGCCTACAACTCCAAATTCTATCATCCTGTGATCAATATTTTTTTCAATATATGGAATGTCCTCAGGGGATTCTGATCTAATTAAATAATTTTTTTTCTTAATCATCACCGATTTGGGGAAAATAATTATAACATCTCAAACATCAGTCTATTATATGTGTGATCTAATAGGTCACCCATACAATGACTTAAATGGTTTTATGGTAATATTTGTGTGTTATTTATCATAATATGGTAAATATAAATAATATTTTTCCGTAAAAATTACAGATGTGCATTAGTTTTTCCCAATATATTATTGTTTTATATAAACTGGTTCATTGGTATGAAATGTTGAGATATAAACTATATGATATTACATGGTTTTGTGGATATCATAATATATGATATAGAGATATCATATCTTTTTCCCTGATTTATTTTTTTGTTATAATTATGGAATTTTAGTTCCATACACCATGAGGTATTACACATTTTACATTATTATAATTCGCTAAATAAAGTAAAGTGTTAACGTGGTGACACATGCAACTTCTATGAGTAAGCTATCATTTATTAAGTAATTCATATGATGAAACATTATGGATTTTTTATTTCTAATATATTTTTAGGAAATAACCACGTTTCATTTACTCATTCCTTATAATGCATGATTAAATTCATGAATAGTCGAGGAGTATCCTTCATGGATATATATAAAGAGTAAATACACATTCTATGGGTAGGTAGGTGAGGATCTTGGGAATTCCTAGTTGAAACTCCCTTGTTATTATTTCTATATTTCACCTCACCTATATCCTTCGTGAGGAACTAGTATATTGTGGGTGATGAGAGGATCTGACTCATGTATCATGAAATTAAACAAAACTATTGGATAACTTTGATGGAGGGATATATTTTTGACGACACTACAATGATATTTATTAACCATAGATAATTAGTGAAGTAAAAATTATCTTCAATGACGTGTAAATATTTTCAATATTTACAGTTTTTATGGTTTCACTTATTGAGAATTTTTAATCTTGGATTTGGGATTCTATTTTAATTCCACTGTGATTTAAATGTTTTGTTAAATCATATCAAACCTATAAAATTGTAATGAGAATTTATTCAGTATTTGATAGCTCATATCATGTTTTACATGAATTTATTTTGAATACATATTTTCTATCATGAAATATAATTAAATACTTTTTTCAATCTATTTGATACATGGCTTACTATATGGGATATCATAGTCAAGGACTTAGAATTAATCCCTTAAATTTCAATTAGATTGATTATACGAAATAAAGATAATTTATTCAATGATTTCATTACACCAAGATTTAAAAAACAACGAATCATACCACTTTTATAGATACTATGCATATCAGAAAAGAAAATAGGAAATATAAGGGAACTTCACCATCATAATTAGAGGGAGTTATGATAATTTGAAAAAGGTATATCAATATACCAAAGTACATAACATTGATACAGAGTGAAAGAACCTAATGTAATTTGTTTAATGTAATCTATTATTGGTTTATAATTCATAAAATATAACTAATAGTGCTTTAATAGTTTATTTCATATATCTAATCAATAATATTCTATTATTTCTCTTTCATTAGTAAATGTGATTTGTGAAGAATTTACTTATCTTAAAATTCAATTATAAATTGTATTATATGAACTAAAAATTTATTATAAATTATATTAGAAGTTTTTTTGGATATTTATTAATTTATAATAGGGTTTATAAATAAATAAATTATATTTTTTTGTAATTATTTAAATAAAGTTTCCAGAAATAATAATTAATAAATATTCCATTATAAATAATATTAATATTGAATTTTCTTTTAAATTATATGTAATAATATATAATAATTAAAAGAGTTTTTAGAAAAATTAGTATAATTTAAAAACTATATTTTAAGTTAACAATATGAATATATATATATATATATGAATATATATATATGAATATATATATATATATATTAAATATGATTTATTTGAAATTGATTATGTTTAATACTTAAAGTTAGAGACCATATATGAGAAATAAATAATATGTCATCAATGTGAGTTGTTATTTATACTTTGATAAAAGACTAAATAATTCTTATATAAGATATTTATATTTTGTAAAAAACTAGACAAAAAATTAGGATTTTTTGTTGAACAAATTGAAAAATAAGTTCTTTATATTTTATGTGATATCATATATTTAAATTAAATTCATAAATGAATTATTTAAATAATTTTATATTAAGAAACTAATATAAAGTTTTTATATAAAATATTTTGGAATTCCCAAATTGATTAGTTAAATTATTTATAGTTTATAACAATATCTTATTGATAAATTATTCATAAATGTTTTTCTCATAAAAAAGAGGAATATTGTATTTTTTAAAAAATTTATTATCGTCTTTATTTATTGTTATAAAATTTTATAATTCGAATATTTCGTTATGTTTTTGATTAAATTGTTAATCTCATTATAGAGATTATCTTTCATGCATCTGGGGAGTTACACACTAGGTATGCTGATGGATTTAGATTGATTTTACCTTGTATTTAGCTTTTATTCAACTATGATAATGAATTAAGTATATTATTATTATTTATATATAAATTTTATTAGATATATAGTTTTATTGAGATCTCCCTTGATCCATGTATCCTTGGGTAGAGGGACTCTATCTCAGACTACCCTCTACCATGGATG
This sequence comes from Viscum album, assembly GCA_963277665.1. Taxonomy (NCBI): domain Eukaryota; kingdom Viridiplantae; phylum Streptophyta; class Magnoliopsida; order Santalales; family Viscaceae; genus Viscum; species Viscum album. The sequence continues at coordinate 501,193,220 of OY728132.1, forward strand.
ATTTTCCCTAGTTTTAGATGAGTCTATATCGACACTCTAGGGTTCCAGGAATAATCATGAGTTTATTTTTTTAATTTATATAATTGATATAAATTACTTGAATTATTTTCATGTACCCTATTCATAGGATGAATTTTGATATGTATAGATATAGGTTTATTTTTTTTAATTTTCTTACAAAATTTATGAGTTGTGTAATGGTTTGCATATAAATATGCATTAAACATATTTCTTTAGTTGAAGTAAATGAATTACATAGTAAATAGATATTATAATTCATATATGTAAAATGAATAAATTTTTTTATGTCAATGATATTGAATCCCCATAAAAATAATTATTATTGTATTCCATTTAATAAAGCATTTATCAGTCCCTATATAATCATACTAAGTAGTTTTATTCAATAGATTAGTAAAATAATATTATCATCGATTATGAGAGAAATAAATTTGGTGTATCAAATGGTTATCTTATTATATATTTGAATATTTTTTAGGATAAATTTAACCAATATACCCTAATTAGAATACGTTTCAAAAGAAATATATTTGAGGTTATACATTTATTAGATTGGGTAAATAGTTACCCACTCAAACTACTAAGATCCATATATGATATAATCTTGATGTTTATCAAATAAATTAATAATTGGAGAGATAAATTATAAAATGGTATCATTTATCATTTAATTAAATAAGATTTTCTAGTGATGGATATGATGAGATTAAATGATATCATCATTTTAGTCGGAAGAAATTTAATCAAATTTCATCATTTATGAATGTAAAGTATAGTAATAATAATAATATTTATTGTCGTAGATAATTTATATTATCATAATTGCCAAAAAAAACTATAAAATTGGGATGAAACCCAGATAAATTATATTCTTATTGTATGAAACTCTTAATACAGGTATCTTTAGGAAAGATCATATATGTGAGAATAATTTGTGTTAGAGAGATATCATCCTGAATAAACCAATTTTTGATGCTGTTCAACACATGGAAAAAAACAATCTAGATTGAAAAAAATATGTTAGACTGTCCAAAAATTCTTCTTTCAAACAGTAAATCATGTTTATTGAATCTTAGAGTCATAAAGAATGAGGAGTAATGATTCCATAGGAATGGTTCTAATGGTATACTATTACATTATTAGAATAAATCTTATAATGAGTTTTAGATAGAGTTTTTCAGTGGGAAACTCAAGGGGTTCATATTATTTCTAGATGATTTTTACCAACATTGTATACGTTTTTGATGTATATGTGATCAAATTTTTATTTTTCAAAATAATGGATGATATTTTTAAAAAATTAGAATAATTTTGGTAGGAATTTATTTAATATTCTTTTATGATGATATTGTATGTTATTTCATGTTAAGAATATTACATTTAAATAATTTTATATATATATATATGGCATTATTCATGATTACAAGGATGATATAGACAAGGTTCGAAACCCATAAATGTTCTATATTGTTAGGGTTTTTACCCCTTATTGCAGTTTAATTAAATTTTAAATAACAAAAAATCACTAAAAACATATACGTATAATTTTTTAAAGAAGTATGATGTTTAGAAATACCATCACATAGGTAAATGATTCTTTTTTTGGGAAATTCATATAATAAGTCCAGTAAAAGAATTAATTTATATTATCTATATCCTAAAAATTTATTTTTTATCCATATATTTTTATGAAAATTAATATATTTATAATTCAATGAGTCATAAATGAGATCACTAAGGCAACATGTATTTACTCATTTTGAGGTCCTAATATTCTCAATTGTGATCATTGGACTGAAATATGATACTATATATTGATAATATTTTTGATATAATATGTGTTTCACTAAAACGTTATAATTATATATAATTCACAAAATAACATACATATGGAATATTTAATGAGAACTAAATCACATTTTGGATAAAAAAACTAAAAAAGACTGAAATCATATTTATTTAATGTAATTAGTTAATAAAGAGTTGTTTCATTCCCTAATTATGATTTAAAAAAATTAATTTTTAATATAATACATAACTAAAGATACTCTACACAAAATTGAAAAAATTATGGAAAAATATAATTTTGGCATATATTTGTATATAGGCATATGATTCTTGTTGATTATATAAGTAGCTGATAATTGTTTAATATAAACGAATGAAGTCAAGGAATTGGTTATGTCATTGCGGTATGGTATATAAATTTAACTGATTACTAAAAAAATCTCAGGAATTTTTTTCATTATATTAAAAAATTTATCGTTTTTGAGTGACATAAATATGGATAATTGAAAATATTATAATGTTACAATGATAATTTTAATTTGAATTTTAAAATTTTGAATCACTAACACTCAATGACCAATATAGGAATTGTTTATAACATCAATAAAAAATGACCATCACCTCAAGGTTTTTTTATGCATGTATATTAAATTAGTAAAACATTATGTTCTAACCTATATACCAGTAAAATCATTAAATATTAGTGGATGTTTTGTTTTTTTATATCTTTTAACTTCATTTCATGAAATTTAATACATACAGAGTAGTATTTTTTTATTTAACTATTTAAATTTATATTCTATTTCATTATATCAAGTGATATATATATATATATATTTCATTATTCTTAAATACTACCATCATTGGGAAATAATTTATTGAATTTTCTTTCATTGAGTGAAATAGAGAATCATGAAACTTATACAATTTATTTATATTACATGAGACATCCTAATAGAAATATTCTCAAAACCTAATAATAATAATAAATGAAAAAATTAGTTTACATTATATCTTAATCATGGTAATTAATTTCGATAAGAATAAATATATCATTAATAATGGAACATAACAGTTCTCTCCATTGTATTTAAAACTATTATATTACTAGTCCTCATTCATTAATTATCATACCTATCTTTTATTTTATTATTTATTTAATTAATTTAAGAAATAATTTTTTATTAAGAAACTAACCATATATCAAGAAAATTGGAAAATTTATACATGTTTGTTCCAAAATTATATATTCTTATATCTGAATTTTCATTGAACATTCTCAATAAACATTTCAAATATAAAATTAAATGTAAATTTTGTGACCTTATTTGGAAAAGGAAATAATATATTCCATGAATATCATTATGGGTTTTGTTAAAATAATATTTATTTATATTATAAAAAATTATAAAAGTGTTTATGTTATTCAAGTTCAATCCAACAATAATTATTGTAATAAGGTTTGTAACATCCAAACATGGCATACCATCAAACCGACATCCAGACCAATCACCATAAGACCTGAAGCATGTATCCATATATTACAGAGTCTATTGACTCAATGTGAGTGTCTCAAGAGGATATAGTGGGGAGACTATACCCTCATATCATCATTTTCACAATAGTATAACAGTATATAAATAAATTCAAACACCATAAGTAGTAAATAAATAATAGAGTAAGGGAATAATAGTATATTAAATTTAATAAAAATAGAAGATTCCATTATATAGAATAGATAACTTCATGACATTGTGATGATACATAATTGAATGTAGTAAACAATTCATCATGCTTCACAATACAGTACAAAAAAATAATAAAATGATAAAAAAATCCCCACGGGCGATCTCCAAGAGCATCCTGGCCTTCAGAATGGTCCTTAAATCCTAACTCTTAGTACATGTTACACAACAATCTGAAGATTTGTTGAAAATATAAGGAATACTCAGTTACCCATGTTACCTAGGAAATGTGTGAGATAAAATCTCAGTTGGCCGGTACTGACAAATTTCTAGACCAAACTAGGTGTTGAATAATTTTTAAATAGATCATTGGTGTAGTGATGTAATAACAGAAGAAAATGAATAAAAAACCTATACAGGTTCTTAAGGGACACATAACAGTGACACCATCATTGGCTCATTTCTAAAATAAGAGTTTGATGATGTGAATCATTTATATTTATTATAACACTGTAAACGGTTTTATAAAGTATAAAACACATGTAATAAGGTAAATACTTTTATATTTATTCAATTATCCATTCTATAACCACATATACCTACAGGTTCCCATAGAAACTTGTATCATAATAGCTCTCTCAACATGTTCTAGAGTCTGAATAATATCTCATATTAAATTTAATATCATAATCTTGAATCATCTTTCGTTATCCTTTTAATTCAATTCATATACGACCAATTGGACACACAATAAAACAATAATTAATGATTGTAGGACGTTATTTCAAGCACATGGTGTGTATTTGGAGCATAAGTATTTATCCCAAAACCTGTTTCTCAATCATACATATATACAAATATATAAATTATGGGTGTAAAACATCATATCTTGCACCCCATGAGTATTTGGAGAATCATCCCCTATCTCACAACCCCATTATCAAACATTCATATATATATATATCATGGGTGTATAGTGTCATGTATTTACTCTCATGTTGGTTTGGAGAATCAGCCCCTAACTCACAACCCTTTTATCATTCATACATATATATTTATATATCATGGGTGTAAAATGTCATGTATAACACCATGTGAGATTTTGGGGCTTCAATCCTAGTCTCAAAACACGTTTATCAGTTGTTTATATATATATATATATATATCAATAACATCAAACTTTTATCATAAAGAATTATCTAATGTATTCCAAATTCAAATTAAATAGACGTGGTCTCCAATTAAATTCCTTGCCTGAGGAAAGTCCTCTCATGCATATCACATTCCATTTCCACTTTCTGTTAATCATTTCAATTTACAGAAGCTGATTTATGATAATAAAGAAGTGGTATAGACTACAACATCCAAGATGTTTCACATTTACTGAAAAATTTTTGTCTATCATAATCCATTCTTATTAGATTTACCCAAGGCGTTGTCAAAACATCATAATCCATTCACTTTCAAGTTTAACAATTTCTTCAAAACCATTTAACAAAAAACCCATTCAGATATTCTAAATCATATAAACCATTCCATTCAGTACGAGTATACCCTCTCATGTTGAAATTTCATATTTAAATACATCACATGAGTTTACCCGCTCGTTACACATTTTTATTCAATGAATATAATGAGTATTCTCAATAATTATCTACCACTTTAATCCCAATGAATTCAAAACTTATAATGATTATACCCCATTAATTAATACCCATTCAATACCAGTTCTACCAAAGGGTATACCCACTCGTTATTATAGTTTCCTTTCATTCCTATCACATGAAATACCCGCACATTTGTTTCTACTCACTCTTATTCATTTCACATGTTTTTACCCACCCAAGATTCCAATTCCAGTTCATTGGATACATTTATTTCTAGTGTGACAACATGAAAAGAAGGCAGTACAACTACTAAATAATCCGAACATATTCCTTTAAATTATCAAGCTTCCTATAACTAATAAATCATAGAAAAAACACATCATCAAGATAGGAAAACAGAAATAGTGTTCTCAATATATTTATAACTTGAAGTAAGTGCACCTCCGATGGAGGATTTTTATTATAAAAACTTGATTTTGTACTCTAAAAAACATTTAGATCAAATAGGAAGTTTTGTTCAGAATTGCAGTCCAATTTATCAAAGGTAGTAATTAAACAACTACTTCATTTTGAAATTAAAGGAAAGGTTGAGGAATCTACCTAAATGGTTTTCCAATCCGAAGAATTTTTACTCAAACATCTGCTCACTCACACACATGTAATTATATATATATATATATGTGTGTGTGAGTGTGTGTTTGTGTGTGTGTGTGCACCCTCAATCATTGATAAAACCCAATATAAAATCAAAATGTTCCCAAAATTAATGCAGTAAGGACTGGAACACCTCTAATAATTTACCATGGACTCATATATCAGAAAACTCCTAAATAACAATCAGCAGTATCAATGAATAAAAGTAAAATTAAGCATAATACATTGTTGGAGAACCAAAAAAATCATAACAACCTGACTGCCAATGGTGGTTGATGGAATCCACAAGATTTGTTCATAGAAGACCATACACACATCCCAAAACAACATGAAATCCAAAATCTGGTCTACCATTCAAAACTTAGATTTAGTTGAATCCATACTGGGTGATGTGGAATCAAAATCATAGATGGAAATAGATGGAGGAGGGGAGAAATATTCCTTCCTCTCTTGATCAAACCATAATAGTGATGAAATGCGGGGAGGATATTAATCGAAGAGGGAGTCACAGAGACGGGGTCACACACCCAGGAAGTTCCGATAGTGGGGTTGTGTGCCTACTAGAGATATTATCCAAGTGGGGCACATTGTAGGGATTTCATGTCTAGGAGGGGCGTCTCACTACAAAAGGGGGGCTTAGCCATGGAGTTTCCGCCATAGAGAGGGATAGGGAGCTTGCATGCACAAGTGGCTCTAGGGGGTGCACTACAAGTTAGAAGAGAAACCGACTTAGGGTTCTCATTACACTAAACCTAATATTAAAAAATTATTAATTTAGTAAAACGTTAATAATAATAATAATTATTATGATGATGATTACAAAAACATCATTATTATTATTTTAATTAATATAAAAAAAATTCATTATTATTATTATTATATTCCATTTAAAATTCCTTTAATTTACTCCCATTTTAATTTTGATTTAATTAATTTGTCTCTTATATGAAAACACATTGCAGTGTTGAAGCTCCAAAATAACATGTTGTAATTATCAGTTTTAAAAATTCATCTCATGTAGTATTTGTTAGAAAAGAATTATAAACCCTCATAAAAAAATTACCCGATCCAAAATGCGGGTTTCTATAATCTCATCACCTTAATACATCTAATCCTTGATAGTCCATAAGGAACAATGATAGAATCAACCAACCTACCGAGGTTGTGATGTATCATTTGAACAATCATGTTGCATTTCCAAATTCCAACTACACGTGTGACAATTTCACAAGCCCAAGGGCTTATCCCTTTAAAAAATAATCAAAATCACAAATTTCAACACATGAAATCAAAGATTATTTTAATCAAGCTCACAAGACTGGATACATTACCCTATCATCGTCCCTTTAACCACCTGCCTATTGGTTCTTTACACTAAGGGAATTAGATTTTAATAGCCAATTCCAAACCACATTTCATCAATCCTTGGAATTTAAAATGGGGGAATGCTACAAAAATACTAGAATTTATTCTCACGTGAATTTTTTAAAAGGAAAACCTGATTATATATAAGGCTCTAATAGGGACCACATTGAACAAAAGATCAAATCTCAATTAATCAATAAAACAGGATGCGCATGCATTCCTCAAAAGGCTTCACCGATCCATAAACCACACATTTCCTTAAACAAGAGAGTTTACTTTTAAATATTTAAATCATTAACCAAATACCACAAGAAAAAATTAATCAACCCATGCTATATTTGGCTAATCATCAACTATGCTACCCAACATTGATGGCCAACACATCTTGAATAAGAACGCAAAGCCTTCCTCCCCAAGGCATTCATCAGCTAACAGAAAAACGTACACCAAATTCCTTACTCAACATCTAGAGACATTCCCAGAACAATCCATCATTAGGATATTTTAAAATAGTCGTTCCTTGGTGAAAATAAATTCCTAACCCAAAGAACAACACATCTCACATACATCCTAGATAACAACCACTTATCAAACCAAATGACATTTAAAAATTTTCTACAGTGTAAGATTGATGATATCATTTTGCTTCCAGGATGTTTTTAAAATATGTGACATGATCATATCATTCATAATAGCACAGTTATAGTAAGACATGGTGACCAAGAAGATTAGTGAAAGCACTACTAGATGACTCTTTACAACAACTGAAGATTGAAACAACATGGGATGAAATTTACATGAAATGTGAATCCCTATGGTCCTAATATAATTCATGCTATGTTTCATCCATTCCATAATATTAAAGTGTAAAATACCATAAATTTCATAAATATAAAATCATTGAAAATTATACCAATCACTTGAGGTGAAATTATTTCAATAGTTATGTAAAAAATCATGAACATAAATTACCAATCCTGACCAGTTCATTATTTCCCATACGTGTAGTGATCACTCCCAACCATGGTTATTCATAAAGCACAGAAACATTCATAGTCTTCAGTCTACCAATAGAAAATACCACAATAGAAGAAGAATTTACCCTATGATAACAGTTTATAATGTCTTGATCTGTCTTAACATCGAATTGGTTGTTGGACCAGTCTCCACTTGACCTCAATCGTGTCTCTCCATTCACCAGAGGATTCCAAGTAGAAATGAGGTTCTTAGAAGGTGATGGCCGGGATATTAAACAATCATATCATTGTTTTCACATTATTGTAACAGTATATAAATATATTAAAAAAAGGAAATAAGTAAATAGATAATAGAGAAGCAGATGTATTGTATGTTTAATTTAATATAAATGGAAAATTATAGTATTACAATAGAATAATTCACAACATGGGGATGATTCAAAACTAAAAGCAGTAAAAATACAAACATTGATCACAATACAATAAAAAAATTGGATAATAGAAGGAAATCCCCATGGGTGATCTCATTAAGCATCACGAGATCCAGCTTATCCTTCACTCCTAACTCCATGTATAAGAAGCACCAGAATCATAATAGTATCTATAAATATATGGCCTACTTTGGTAACCAAGGTACCCAAGAAGGGTGTGAGATACAATCTCACTAGGCCATCTCCCACCACCATCTAGACCAATCTATGTGGTGAATAACAATTAAACAGTGTGGATGTATTGATAAGTAATAATAGAATTGAATAAAAAACAATGGCCCTTCCACAATCCTAAGGGACACATGATATTGATACCAACAGTGGATCATTACTAAAATTAGAGTGTGGTTATTTTAATAATGTATATATATAGTTATAGTGTATGTAGTTGTATAATGAATAAAACATACGTAATAAAGTAAAAAAATTATATTTATTCAATTATTATTTTTTTAACTACATATAACCCAAGGTTCCCATGGACACCCATATTCGAAAACATCTATCGGCCCATGCTGGAGTCTGAACCCTTTATCATATTCAATTAAAATACATAATATCACATTGGCTTTATTATATTTTTAATTCAATTCAAATATGATCAATTGCACCCACAATCCAATTTCAATATATGGGTTTAGAACTCCATGTCTAGCACCCCGTCATTATTTAGATCAGCAGTTATTGTCTCACAACCCATTTTGTATCATGTCTAGTATGTTGTGAGTATTTAGGGAAGCAATCCCTATTTCACAACCAATTTATCAATCATACTTATATATATATATATCATGAGTGTTAGAAATAATTTTTAGAACTTATTGATTATTCAGAGAATTAGTCAATATCTCACTACCCTTTTGTCAATCATAAAAATAGATATATATCAAATATCCCAATATTAACCTAAGGGAACATCTTATGGATTCCAAATTCACATTAAATTTTCATTGTCACATATTTGGTTCATATAATAAGGCACAGAATTTCATGCATATCACATTACATTTTCAATTTACTATAATCATTTAAACTTACAAAAGTGATTTATGATTATAAAGAAGAGGTATTGTATAAACCCTCGTAGATATTTCATGTTCACAAAAATAAATTTCAACTATCCTAAGTCATGATTAATACATTAACCTATGGGTTAGTCACACCATCCTAATATATTACCTTTCAATAGTTACCATTTCATATAAACCATTTAACAAAACAATCCATATGAATATACCTAATCCTATAAATCGTTCCATTATATATGAGTACACCCTCTCATGTGGAAATTTTATATTTAAATAAATCCCTCATGTTTTCCTACCCGTTTTCCCATTTTTCATTAAATTAATTTTATTAGTATACCCACTCATTATCCATCAAACGCATGAAAATCAATTAAACTATTATAATGACTTTACAAATTAATTATTCCTTATTCACAACCCATACTACCAAAGAGTATACCCACTCATTTTTATAGTTCACATTCAATTTTTTCACACGGTATACCTGCAAATTTGTTTCTACTCATTAATATTCAATTAACATGGGTTTACCCACCCATTAATCAAATTCTAGTTCATTAGAACTATTTAATTCAAGTGTGTCATCATGGATAGGATGTGCTACATGTAATATCCTAGGTAAATAAAGAATATGAAATTTTCATATTTATTAATATTTGTGAATTAAATATTAATTTTACTTTAAAGGGGATGCTCTGTTTGATGGTGTACCAAACACATAACAATGGGTTTCTCTGAAATCTTATGTTTCACACATGGATAAGTAATACAGAGAAAAATAAAATAATATAGAATTATTATTTTAAATGGTTAATAAAGCCTAAATATTATGTTGTTGGGAATGAATAGAACTAACCATAATTTGATTAATCATTTTTCTAAATCATTTTTTCCATTTATACAATAATATTCAGAACCTAAAAATGATAATAAATCCAATTTTAATCCTAAATTTTCTAATAATTTTAAAATGAAGTTTTTTCTCATTTTGACGGAGAACCCCTTTTAAATAAAGTTTTTGTCAATTTTATATGTTCTATTTGAAATATATAATATTCTTATTTATGATTAGAAAATCAAAATTTACTTTGGGTAAATATTTTTTTCTTTTTTGAAAAAGTTTATTTTTAATGAATAGTGAGAAATACTGCATTTTATGTCAAAACTGTCATTTCAGCTGATTTATTTATATTATTAGATTTTATTTTTAAATGAGTTTAAAGTGTAATACAATTATATTTTTATCATTTGATTCAATGTTGTCCATTAAAAGTTATTTTACATTAAAATTGGATATAAACACAAGTCAATCATTTTGTAGTTTTTTCTTCTTAAAAATACACTTTTTGGATTTGACAACAAGAATTACGTTTAAATGAATCTCATCAACTTCTATGTTTTGAATTTGATAAAATGGATTCCATATTTAGAATCAGGAGGTCCATATTTTATAAATAGTTAACTATTATTTTTAGATAATATGTATAGTAACTTTAGTAAATAATTTATTTACCATAGTTAAATGGTAAACCTAGTAAATACGGGTAAAAATTAATATAATAATAATATTAAATTATCATAACACATGTCAAAATCCTATTCTATGAGATATTTCCAACAATGGGAATCCTTGGGTCAATTTTATAAACCCATGGTTCCAATTGTGTGTAAAAATGAAATTTAATTTCATGTTATTTAATGTTAAAGAAAATATAACATATACACGTTTCTTTTGGTAATTTTTTTATCTGGTTATATAAGTTTTATTTAACACTATAAATATTAATTATAAAGATAAAATGATTTCATAAATCATGGTAATTTTTTATAATATTTAGAGATTAAATAAATAAATTTAATTATGACACAATGATAATGAAGTGATTGCTTCATTAATAAAGGATTCAAATAAATGATATTATAAATGATAAAATAAATGTGATTTGGTTATTTTGATATCATCCACAAATTTTATGGATTTTATTTAAATGTTATACCAATAATGATGATGTTTTTTTCGAATCAGTCATGTTTTTATGGGTTTTTAAAAAATTCATGATATGTTGTGTCAAAATTGACATAATTAATATTTTAAAATATAAAATATTTTATTAAAAATTATAAAATTCCAAAAATTTAGATTCCTCAAAATTATTATCATATGTCTAAAATTTTATTATTTTCTCTTTAATTGGATATTTATCATATTTTGGTAACTATTTTGATTCTCAAAGTGTTAAATGATTGATTACATGACAAGAGTAAAAAAAGGTTAAATAAAAAAGTTAAGGATTAAAAAATATCCAAAAAATATCTATTTCCTATTTCATGATTTTATTTTTACTTATATTCATCTTCTATTTTAACTATCTGAATTTTGAATATTTTATACACAAAATAGAATTTATAATGATGTAATAATTCAAGATATTTCTTAAGTTCCACACCTCCCTCTTATAAAAGGACACCACCTCAAACACTTACTTACACCTCTAAAGCCATCTTGTCTCATCAAAACACATCTCAAATATGTTTTCAAAACCACTATATATTTCCAAAATTCCAACACCTATGCATAAGGAAATTTAAGAGAGCCCTTTTCTCAAATCAATAGAAGTTACCCGATTTGAGGTAATGTCTTCTCTCATGTTCCTTTCCATTATTTTTCCTTCTACACTATTTATGTTGTTATTATTCATTGATTATATAAAAAAACATAATCCTTAGTATACTATGTTTTTTATGAAATTTATTCTAACTACACTAACACACACCTCTATCTAATGGGTATAGATCACACTGTTTATGTGGATGGTGAACTACTGCCTCTGAAAACGATGATTGTTCAATATTCTCATACAAACTCTCATAGTGACCATTATTATGGTACCATAATTATATATGATATATATTCTATTTATTGTATTTATATTCTTCTATAATTCTAATATTGAAAATACCATTTGTCTTTTCATGTTGTATAAATATGATAATTTCATTTGAGGAAATGCAGACTACTACCTATTCAAATTGATATGACTTGTTTATGCTTAATGAACATATGTATAATATTTAACAAATATATTATACTGTAAATTTAATATACCAAATTTTTTTATTTCTCATTCTATTAAATACGAAAAATAAATTAAAGTAGTGTTCTTGCTTAAGTACGGCTTACCTTCTCCATGAATGGTGCATTTCATTTATAAAATGAAAATGTTACGAACAATTATAAATACAAATATAATAGATATATATGATATATATGATATATATGATATCTACATCATGAATATCATTTTGGAGATAATATACTTTTTACCACTTGGACAATTTGTAATTATAACAAGGTCATTATTTACTAAAGTTTAGAACATCGACAAAATGATTGATATGAACTAAAATAATTACCTAATTCTTATAGAAAGGTAAAAAGTTATATAAAAGGTATAATAAACTTGAAAAATGTTCTGACAAATTTATAAATTAACTTAAGTTTATTATTCATGAATAACAAGGAACATACAATACAATTCAGGAAAGAGTCAAGGGACTTTGTCTAAATCTCCTTTCGTGGAAGCATTTTTGATAATATAAACCTCCTTTTACATGATGTATATTAAAACCCTTTGAATTTTATTTTCATTCAAAGGGAGTATTTTTTTCTATGTATTATTTTACTAAATTACAAAAGCAACCTTTTTAACGTATATGATGAAAATAATCATTCCCTCACCGCGAGAATTATTTGATATTTGAATTCCTTAACAATAAGTGATGTTTTTAAATGGAATATAAATAAATATGAACTTTTTAAATATTTTAGTATTAAATTTGGTTTTGAATGGTTATTTACTATTTCAATATCTTGAAATTATTCCTTGTTATTTCAAATTAAATATTATGGTAAAAATGTTGAATTTTGATATCTTTTATATGTCGTGATTATATAATGGTACTTTGACATTTGATATGTGGTTACCTATTAAACAAAATGATGGGTGGTTCTATGATATACCAAGAATGGGTGGTTAGGCTATAACCTCCAATACATTGGGTATTGGAGTTGGGCGTATGGCTATTCCATTTGTAAGAATTATTTGTGGAAGTAGACAGTATGGGTATTCCATTTATGTATGATAATGTCCCACATTTAACTTTTATATGCTACATGTTGTTTTTTATGGGTTTTAATAGTAATTTTTGTTTACATTAGAAGGGTAGGAAATGATCTTATATTCAGTGAAGGGTTATTTTTACTTCATTAATGTTAAAAGAATTACATTATGATAATGTATCCATTATTTACATGTTGTTTTCAAAAATTACTGTTTTCATTCTTTGTGTATCCCTTACTGAGAATTCTAGGAATATCCCATGTTTTCCAAATAGTTATCACATGACGTAAGGTGGAATATGGTTAATGATGGGATCATAGAAAATTGATTTTGTTTAAAACATGGAAGTAAACATGTTTCTTTTATTTGAAGATTTTTTATTTTTTGAAAAAATGAATACTGAGTAGAAGTGTCCACATGTAATATTCAAGTTGTTCTGTATAAGTTATGAACTACTTCTATAATAATGTAAATATTAAAATATTCTTAATGTGAATTATTAACATAATTCAAGATTATGTAATGTTTAACGATGGGGCCTTATAATTTGTATCAGAAGTTAGTTTAGATGACATTAAGAGTTAAATTTTGTTAATATAATATCCTTAAATTATTTTTAGATTATTCTACAATTGAAATGATATAGAAGTTTATGGTTATCACATTGCATCTTTTAATATATTTCTGTGTTCGTAATTTTTTTTTCATAGAGGAAACATGGAATCTAGGATGGAATAACATAAAAAGGAAAACATCCTTCCAAATAACAAATATGAAATAGTTAGAATCATAACTGAACAGTATGTCGTTGTGATGGAATAGTTAAATATGTCTATAAATATTGGTGTTATACATGTATAATATCAATGATATCAACAATATAAGAACATGTCTATAGTAGACCATTTCTTGAAGAAATGTCCACCATTAATCAGAGGATCATCTAACCCTATTAAAGCATAAGGGTGGATCAATGCACTGGAAAAGATTTTCGATGTTACGGGTTGTTTAGACAATCAATATGTTTGTATTATTCATTATCGTTTTGAATGAGATGTAGATAATTCGAGGTCAATGGTTAAAAAAAACTGGTATAGTGAGGATATTGCTGCTCTTTGTTGGGAATAATTTTAAGGTATGTTTCATGATAAATATTTTCCAAAGGAGGTTCAAATTTGGTTGAAATAACAATTATTTTAATTGAGGAAGGTGGATGACTCAATTTATGTTTACGAAGAAAAGATCAATCGACTGGAAAGGTATGATACAAATTACATCTGATATCATGATAATAAGATAAATCTATTTTACTCAAGACTGAATCCGCGATATCGAATAGCATTAGACTCTTTTGAATTAAAAATCTATGAGATACTTCTCAGATGTTCTCAGAATATAGAATTGGAGTTTTATTATTGTCAAGTGTTCCAAGAGTGAAAGCAATAGAATAGGTATAGTTGGTAGGAAAAGTGAAATAATTAATTATAGAAGACCTGGAGGTAAGAAAATTAAATTTCCTTTTTAGGAGAAGTTTGGTAAAAAGAATCCTATAGAACGTCTCACAAAAGAGGGAATGGGATTCTAGTGTGGTAATAGTGGTCTTATTACATGTAATTATAAGGAAGATGATCATTCCAGAAATGTAAAGACATCGGTAATATGTTTTAGGTGCAATGAGTTTGGACATTATGCCAATGTGTGGCCAAAGTTGATTACCCAGGGAGGTAACCAGATATATCCAATGTAGAATGGTGGGGAAAATCATTTTCTACAACTATTATTGATGCAAGAACCATAAAATGAAGTGGTATAATTTAATTTTGATCATTTTATTAGATTAGGGAAATTCTTTTTTTAGTTTAGTGTCTTCACATTCATTCTTTTCTGAGAAATTTTCTAGTAAATTGGGAAATCCATCTCATGATACGAATCATGATCTAGTGGTAAAAGTAGCTGGCGGAAATGATTACGAAAAAAGAAATTATAAGAATCATCCTATAATTATTTTTTGAAATAATTTACCTTTAAAATTTGTTGTTTCACCTATAGTATAGTTTTATGTTATTTTGGGAATGAATTGGATTTTTGTTTACCATGGTAAGATTAATTGTAGGTATAAGGAGGTTCCTTCCCAGAAAGACATTCAGTTTGTGTACATGAATGAACAATTCTCTCTGATAACATATCATGATACTAAGAAACTAGTGATAGATGGAAATGAATGTCACCTAGCACATATTTATGAAAAAAGAACTTTTTAGATTAATGATGTTCCAGTAGTAAATGAGTATCTTGATTTTTTTTCAGATGAGTTTCCTCATGTAATACCAGATCAAGAAGTTAATTTTACTATTTCCATAGTTCTAGATGCTAAAATAATTTCAAAACCCCCTTATTGAAAGGCTCAAATTGGTCTTTTATAGTCAAAGAAGCAATTGAAGGTGTTATTAGATAAAGGTTTCATTCGACTGAGCACAACACTATGGGGTGCTCTAGTATTGTTTGTTAAAAATAATGAACGTTCAATGTGAATTTTCATTGATTATAGAGACTTGAATAATATCAATATTATGACCATGTATCATATTCATCATATCGATGATTTGTTTGACTAGCTCCAGGGATCTTAGTATTTTTAGAAGGTTTACATGAGGTTAGAGAACCAGCATTTGAAACTAAAAGAAGAGAACATTTAAAAAACCGAGTTTCGTTCTAGATATGCCCATTATGATTTTTTATTTATTCTTTTTAGGTTAACCAATGTATATACTGTATTCATGAATCTGATGAAAATAATTTTCCATGAGTTCTTTAATAAGATTGTGGTTTTTTTAATGACGACATTTTGTTATATTCCAAAATAAAATAAGAACAAGGAAGTCATTTAAAGGTTGTCATTAAAAACATAAACGAAAATAAATTGTATGGGAAATTAAGGAAGTGTGAGTTTTGGTTACAACAATTTTCATTATTTTGTCATATTGCTTCAAAAATGGCACAACTGTTGATCCTGCCAAAAAATATTTGTTTAAGAATGGCCAAGAGCTACAAATATAACCAAGTATCATAGTTTTATTGTTTTGGAAGACTATTACAAATTGTATGTTGAGATTTTTTCATGGTTATATAGCCTATTGACAATGTTAACTCAGAAAGTTTGTTATGTTAATCTCGACAAAATAATGTGAGGAATGCTTTTAAGAATTGAAAAGAAGATTTTTGAATTATCCTGTATTGGACTTACCATCCATTAATGTTGTGTCTTTTATTTACGGTCATACTTCATTGAAAGTCATTTTTTGTGTCCTAATGCAGAATGATCCGGTAATTTTCTATCAATCACTTCAGTTGATATCATGATTAAAATCACACTTCACATGATTTTGAATTAATTTTTGTTGTTTTTTCAAAAAACAATTTGATGCATCATTTGTATGTCTTAAATTGTGAAATATATACTGATCAAAAAAATTTGAAGAATATATTCCCACATAAGGAATTAAAATGTGAAAGTGTAGATGGTTATAATTAATCAAGGATTATGATTGTAGGAACCATTACAATCAAGGAAATTTAAATAAAGTGGCTAAATATTTTTATTGAATGATTAATGCTACATTAACAATGTTACATTTGGAACAAGATCCTTTGATTAAGGATTTGATAAACATTTCCATAGATGTTTTTGATACAAAAAATTCCACAATTGTTTTTTAGGTGTTAGTAAAATCATATCTATTAGACATAATTAAGCAGAAACAGAAGGAAGATTGGGAGTTGTAGTAAAAGGAAAAGTTGGTTTAGAAGGGTAGGTTTCCAGAATTTAACATTGATAATTATTGAATTTTGAGATTTGGGAAGAGATTATCTGTTCCCTGTGATTCAAATTTTATGAATGAATTGTTATGTAAAGCTCATAGTTCTCCATTTTCAGTTCGTCCCGATAGTAATAAGATGTACAGATATCATCGAGAGTATTACTGTGGGGATTAAATGGAAAGAGATATTTTTGACTTTACTGTGTAGTGTTCCACTTTTCAATAGGTTAAAGCAGAGTGCTAGTTACTGAAATGGATGCTTCACCCTTTACCGATGCTAGAGTTGAAAAGTGAAAAAATATCCATGGAATTCCATTTGGGATTACCAATGACCTCTCGAGGTAATAATGAAATAAAGGTTATTGTTGATCGATTGAATATGTCTACTAATTTCCTTATTATTTATGATATTGTAACTCTAGATCATATTTCTTGGTTGTATGTTAAAATATAGTCAGGTAACATGTTGTTCCCCTCTCCATTGTATTTTATCGTGATCTGAGGTTCAATTTAAACTTTTAGAAAGACCTTCAAAAGTCTTTGGGTACTAAATTTTGATTTAGAATAACTTTGAATCCTGAATGTGATGGGAAGTCAGAATGAAAAATTCAGACTTTAGACGATATGATACCTTCTTATTAAATTGATTAGCAGGGAAGTTGGGACCAACATCTTTCTTTGGTTGTGTTTTTTTATAATAACCGTTTTCATTCCAGTATACAGATGGATCCATTTCAGGCATTATATGGAAAGTGGTGTCGAACTCTATATTTTTTGGATGATATAGGTGAAAGAAAGTATATGGGACTAGAATTAGGATTAAAGATGGAAAAAATTGATTTAATTCAGTATCACGTGAGGTCAACACCGAGAAGGAAAAAAAGTTATGCAGATAACCAGAGGAAGGATAATTATCTTGATGTTGGTGATCATGACTTTATATATTTTTATCCATTAAAAATTGTGATGTGTTTTGGTAAAAAGGGAAAGAAGAGTCCGTGGCTCATTGGACCCTATGAAATCCTAGAGAAAGTTTGATCAGTTTTCAATAGTTAGGATTTATCTCCACGTTAATACCAAGTACATAATGTTTTTTATGTTTCATTGTGGAGAAAGTATATATTGAATCTGTCTCAGGTTTTGGGTCTAAAGGTTGTTCAGTTGGAAGAGAATCGTTCTAATTGGGAACAACGAGTCTTGATTCTTGACCAAAGAGAGAAAGTGTTACAGAAAAAGGTAATTAATTAGGTAAAGGTTTTTTGGAAAAACCATATGGTTGAAGAGGAAACCTAGAAACCAGAAAATTCTAGGAGGGATAAATACCCCACTTATCTGATAAGTGAATAAAATTACAAGGATGAAATTTCCAAAATAGGGGAAGGATGTAATATCCCAAGTAAATAAAGAATTTGAAAATTTTATATTTATTAATATTTGAAAATTATGTATAAATTTTACTTCAAAGAGGATGCTATGTTTTGTGGCATACCTAACACACAACAAAGGGGTTTCTGAAATATTTTGTTAGACACAATGCTAAGTCATAAAGAGAAAAATAATAAGAAAATATTTTTATTTTAAATGATTGGTAAAGCCTAACTGTTGTATTGGTGAGAATAAACAAAACTAACAATATTTTGATTAAACTTGTTTTTCAATGTTTTTAGATTTATCAAATAATATTTAGAGTCTTAAAATGAAATTGAATCCAATTTTATGCATAAATACTCTAATATTTTTAAAAGTCTATTTTACCACATTTTGATAGAGAACCCCATTTAAATATTGTTTTTTGTTCACTTTTATATGTTCCATTTGAAAAAATAATATTCTTCCTTATAAAGGGGATATCAAAATTTACATTCAGTAAGTTATTGTAATTTTTTTATTAATGTTCATTTTTTATGAATAGTTAAAAGTAATGTATTTTAAGTCAAAACTTTCTTTTCCCCTAATTTTTTTAAATGGATAGATTATATTTTTAAATCAATTTAAATTCTAAATAGATTATATATTTATCATTAAATCCAATTTTGGTCATTGAAAGTCATTTCACTAGAAAATGGGACATAAACACATGTCAATATTTTAGTATTTTTTTTATCATAAAAAATGATTTTCAGTTTTGACAATAAGAATTAAATTCAAATAAATTTATCCATATTCTGTGTTTTGATTTTGGAAAAATATATTCCATATTTAGAATATGGAGGTCAAAATTGTGTAAATATGTGAATTTCATTTTCAGACATTACAAATTGTTACATCAGTAAATCTATTATTTATTATGGTTAAATGTTAAATATGGTAAATCAGGGTAAAAATAAATATTATAATAATATTAAATTACCCTAACATATTTCATAATCCTAATGTATGAGATATTTCTGAATTTGTTCATCTTTGGGTCCATTTTTGGACTCCATGGAGACATATGTGTGTGAAAATGACATTTAATTACTTTTAATTTAATGTTAAGGAAAATATTACCTAAACACCTATCTTTTGGTAAATAAACATTTATATGGGGATATATAAGTTATCATTTTGACTATAAATAGTTATTGAAAATATATAAATATTTCCTAAATCAGGGTAATTTTTTATTATTTTTAGCGTTTAAATAAATACATTTAATTATGAAACAATTATGAGGCAATGATGGATTAAATCATAATGGATTCGAATATACGATAGTTTAAATGATAAAATAAATTAAATTTGGTTATTTTGTTGTTATCAACGAATTTTGACGGATGATAGTTACATCTAATATTTCTATTAATTAAGTTTACTTGAATCAATCAAGTTGTTATTGATTTTTCAAATAGAAATGATTTGAATAGTGTCAAAATTGACATAATTATTATATTAAAATAGAAAATATTTTATTTCATATTATAAAATTCTAAATAATCTATGAATCTGAAAAATAGTTATGATAAGTCTAAATGTTTATTATTGACACTTTAGTGGGATATTTTTTATGTTTATGTAACTATTTTGATTCTCAAACTGTTAAATGCTTGATAAAACGATAAGAGTAAAAAAGAGTTCAATAAAAAAGATAAGGAATAAAAAATATCCAAGACCTATCTAATTTTTATTGGATTCTATTATTTATACTAATTTTTATCTAATATTATAAATTTATGAATTTATACTAATTTATACTAATTTATACTCGAAATAGAATTTATAATAAAATAATAATTTCGGATATTCCTTTTCTACCCCTCCTCCTTCTTATAAAAGGATACCACCTGTTACCCAAACTGACACCTCTAAAACCCCTTTAGATCTTCCACACTCTGCTAAAATAATTTCCCACCATCCCTCAATTCCTCCTATAATCCTTCCAATAGGTATAAGGCAATTTAATAGAGCCCTTTTTCTCAAATCAAATGTAGTTACCCGATTTGAGGTAACGTCTTCTCTCAGGTTACTTTCCATTATTTTCTTTCTCCACTCCCTATTCTATTCATATTATTTGTTTATATAAAAACAATAGTATCCTAAATATATAATTTTTTTATGAGAATTATTCAAACTACACATACACACACCTCTGTCTAATGGGTATAGAATATACTGTTTCTCTGGACATCGAACTACTGCCTCCTGAAAAGATGATTGTTCAATATTCTTCAACTACCTATCATAGTGGAAATTATGATGGAACTATAAATATATATGATATATATGATATTTTATAATCTCTATACTTTTTAATTCTCATTTATAACATACCATTATGCTTTTCATGTTGTATAAATACGATAATTTCATTTGAGGAAGTGCGGACTACCACCCCCTCAATAAGATATGACATGTTCATGATATACATGGAAATTAGAAATTATGTAATTAATTAACTTATGAAATATATATTACATAGATATTATACAAGAAATATAATAAACCTATTAATCATTTATTTTTCATTCAATTAAATATGAAAAAGAAATGAAAGTAGCGTTCATTCGTACGTACTACTTACCGTCTCCAAGAAAAGTGAATTTCATTTCTTATATATAATCGTTAAAGACTATTATAAATAAATTTATATTGTATATATATATATATGATATATATGATATCTAAATAATTAGTATCATTCTGTAGATAATATACTTTATAACACACAGACAATTTGTAATTACAACAAGTTCAGTTTTGACTCAAGTTGTAAACATCAACAAAATGTCTAATATGAATTCAAATAACTAAATAATTATTTAACATCGAGAAAATTTATGATATAGAAAGATAATATGTGATATAAAAATAATAATAAACTTAAAAAAGGTTCTGATGCAATTAGAAATTAACATCAGTTTATTATTTTGGAAGAACAAGGAACATACGAGACAAGTTAGACATGATGTAATGTACATTGTCTCAATCTCCGTTCATTGAGGCTTGTTTTGATAATATACACCTCCATATTTTACATGATTTATAATAAACACCTTTTAATTTTATTTTCATTCAAATGAATTATTTTTTCTATGTAGAATTTTACTAAATGACAAAACAAATTTTACTAACGTATCTGGGGAAAACGGACTTTCCACCGATGATAGCATTATTTGATATTCGACTTCCTTAACAAGCAGTGATGTTTTAAAATAGAAAATAATTACCTTAAAAACTTTTTACATATTTTTGTATTCAAAATAGTTTTTAATGTGGATTTACAATTTCAATATCTTGAAATTATTTTTAATGATTTCAAATGAAATTTTATGATTGAAATGTTGATATTTTAAATCTTATATGTGTGATGATTATATAATGGTACCAGGAAATTTCAAGAGGGGTTCCGGGATAATCCAAATCATGGATGGTTCCATGATTAACCAAGGATGGGTGGTTAGGTTATAAACCCCAATGCATTTCGGTGTAGAAGTTGGCCATATGGCTATTCAATTTGTAAGAATGATTTGTGGAAGTCAACAGTATGGTTATTCCATTTAAGTGTGATTATGTACAAAGTTAACCTTTTATATGCTATATGTTTATTACTATTGGTTTTATTGTAATCATTTGGTTACAAAAGATTGGTATGAAATGATCATATACTTAGTGATGTGTTTTTGCTACTTATTTATTGTGAAAATTATTACTTTATGATAATGTACTCATGGTTTTCATGTTGTCTTATAAACTAACAGTTTATCTTCTTTGCGTATCTCTTACTAAGACTTTTTATGCTCATCCCATGTTTTTGAAATGTTTTTCACATGACATAAGGAGTCATACGGTAAAGTATGGGATCATGGGAAAGTATTGATGTTTAAAACATGGAATTAAACATGTTTCTCTTCTTTTAAGAGTTTATATTTTGTGTAAAAGTGGATACTGAGTAGAAGTGTCTACATGTAAGATTCACATTGTTCTGTATAAGTAATAAACTAATTCTTTAAATCTATAAACTGGAAAAGATCCTCAATGTGAATTATTAACTCAATTCGTGATTTTATAAGGTTTACGGTTGGGGCTTTGTAGTATATGTCTAGGTTAATCAATCTATATTTCATTAATTATTCAAGATTCCATTTTCTAGGAAAATATAGGAAACCCAGACATCATCATGCAATGAAAACATTAAAATTCTACTTAATAAATTTTTACCTTGAAGTTAGAAAACCTATGATGGTTGGGTTTTATTACCAAGACACGATTTT
This sequence comes from Viscum album, assembly GCA_963277665.1. Taxonomy (NCBI): domain Eukaryota; kingdom Viridiplantae; phylum Streptophyta; class Magnoliopsida; order Santalales; family Viscaceae; genus Viscum; species Viscum album. Next base: position 501,216,465 of record OY728132.1, read on the forward strand.
GTACACTAACAAATAATTTATAAAAAATTAGTAGTTCAGTCGAGAATTATAGTTTAATTTATAAAAGGTAGTTAATAAATAACTACTGCATTTTTCAATTAAAGGAAATGTCAAGGACCCTGCATCAAAGGATGACCTAGACATAGCATTAAAATTCAACTGATCCCCACCCACATGCACGAACATCCACATATATATATATATGTATGTATGTTTGTGTGAATTCCATCAATCATTGATCAAAAATGGTTATAACCTCAATAGGTACTATAATGTGTTGAAACAAGGACCAAAACATCTCTACTAGTTTCCTAGGGAATCATTTATCAGAAAACCCAAAAATTAAACTTAGCGGTATTAAAGAAAGAATGTAAAAATCACCATAAACCTATGGAGGTGAACCCAAACCACTCGATCCACCTAACCTTTGTGAATGGATTATGTAATAAAAAATAATATGTCCTAGAAAAACATTCTCACTACCCTAAACCAAATGAAAACAAAATTTTGTCGACCCTTCAAACCGTAGTTTTAGAAGAATCCATACCGGGTGATGGAGAAGCCGAATAATATATTGACACAAAAGGCGAAGAGGAGATAGAGACCTACCTCACCAGATCAAAGCATAATGGTGAAGATGTTTATGAATGAGATCTACTAGAGATGGAGCTGTAGAGAGGAGTTTGTGTGCCCAAGAGGTTACACAAGGGGAGGGGGGTCACACCCCTACTAGAAATCATGGCTAGGAGGGGGGTGTTATAGGGAGGTTTTCACCAAGAGAGATATCATATAGTAAAAGGGGGCATTACCCATGGATGTCTATCCATGGAGTAGGTGAGGGAGATCATGCATGCATGAGGCTCTAAGGATGACTTATTCTACAAGTAAGGAGAGGAAACATCTTTCTTTTCTCTTTAAAAAAATCTAATATTAATTATCTTAATAATAATAATGATGATAACAATAATAACAATTTTTTCCTTTTTATTTTTAGGAAATAATTTATTTATAGTTATTATTTTACATTTAAAATTAATTTAATTTATTTACACTTTATTTTTAATTTAATTAATTTATCTTATTTAAGAAAAGCACATTTCATTGTGAACACTTCGAAATAAAAACATGTAATGGTATATTTAATAAATTTAACCTCTCAGGTATTTTCAATACAAAATAAAAAACCCTCATAAAAACTCACCTGATCCAAAACAATGGTTGCTACAATGTTATTCATGGTTATACCTCTATAAACCCAATTTAATCATCCCCTTAAAAATAATAATCATACACTCCATCAACGAATGAAATTGAATCCCCCAAAAATATAAATAACTATATCTCTAATATCATAACTATTATAATCTCCCCTAGATACACTTCATTTAGGCCTAGTGTAAACACACACAAGAAAAAAATGTTTTACCATTTTCCACCACCATATTTATATAATTCCCATTTTTATATTCCCTAATTATTAGATTCATCATCATATATATTTTAATCTGATACTAAACATAACTACTTCCAGTAATTTGATATATTATTCGCAAGACCAACTGTATAATGTAATTGGACCTTATTAATTAAATTGCACAACACATTGTACAATACCATGATCTTTGACTTAAGTTTAATGCTAGATCAAAGGTTGTATTCCTTATAAGAAAATTTTTTATCCCATGAAATACTATTAATTTTCCATAAATATTATAAAAATATATTTTTCTGATTTTTTAAAAACATATTGGCTATTGTTATGTACTAATATATTGAATGTGTTATATTTATCTCTAGGTTAAATTTTTTATCATGGAAATGCTACATTTATTCTCATAGTTCAATCTATTATAAAATATATACCCAATAATAATAATGAATTTAGAATACAAGAAATCATTTAGAACTTATTTTATTGTATTATACATGAATATATGAATTATAGTTGATTAGAATCTCAAAATTGTGTAATATTACACACTAGATACATAATTGGGTAGTAACCACTTTAATCATCGTCAACCAAGATATTATTGACATAATTATTATCCATTAAATCAAATTTATATATTCTATTATCAATGGGACATCCATTGTACATTTTATTAATAGTTTTGTTAAATCATTTTGGATGATGCCTCAATCTAGTTACACTATTTGTCGATTTAACATCATAATGAAGATAATCATGCACATGGGAAAGAAACATAAATATTAATAAATGAAAAAAGTACATTTCATAGAGGCTATATTTATTAACTATTTAACTTATTTTTAATATGTAGAAAATTCATGGAATCTATAAATAAAATTTCATTCCTAAAATTCATATAGATATAATAAAATTAATAAAGTAGCAGGTTGAGGAAATTGATGCGGTGGTGATATTATGTGTGAGTGGTATTGGTGAAAACTCTATAGAATATCCTAAACCCCTACCACTTTACCCATAATTGAATAATCATATATATAATCAATTGAATCATATCAATTACATCCTCTTAGAATATAACTTGGGACACTCATGAAAAATTTCCCTCACAATTTAACTCTAAATTTAATTAATCATGGTCATTAGTGGATTTTTATAGTTTCATTGATTGTGTGATTCTTTTATTACTTCACACCTCCTCTAATACATATTTTAATCCCCTTAATTATCTATCTATAAATTTTTTTAAAAAAATATATTTTGATTCTATTGTACAACCACCACCACAAAAACCAAATCACATATCACTATATTATGTTTACATCCTTTCAACTCCATTAATAGACCTTATCCTATAGTAAATCACACCATTACACAAAAATCCCAAGGTGTTTTCTCAAATCCCAACCATTCATAACAGAGAAGTACCTTGTTCATCATTATCATTATATTTTCTACTGAGAGAAATAATATTTCTTTTAACACTTTAAAATATTAGTTTAAGTATTCCATAAATCATGTTCTATATAACTTATCAATGGATTTCATATTTATATTGATAGTTACAAAAATTAATTCTATATGGATAACCCAATTACTAGTAGATTAATACATTTCCATATTTGTTGACACACTCATAAAATAGATTATGACATATATGTTAATGGAGTATCAAAGAATATTATTTTAGATGATTATTGGATGAAATATCTAATTTTCCCCTTCATTTGGATTAATATAAGTAAATTTATTTTATATATTTTATATATAGTTGTTATATTCTCATTCTTGTGTCTTTTTTCACAATAATTTTTTAACCCTTCATGGTATTTTATATATTCCATGAAATAAACTATATTACTTATTACCCATCTTTAGATTCAATATTAATTTATATTTTTTATTATTTTTGTCATATATCAATGATGGTTCAAATCTATCCACGATAAAATTATGTTTATTAGAGACTCTAGGAATCTTATTCCACTTTAGAATTCATGGTATAATGTTAATGTTTTTTTTATTATTTTCATTATTATTTATCATTTAATTTTTATCATATCAAAGACCACAATTTTTTAATAAAATATCAATTTCCTTATGTAAATTCCTTGGATATTATCAGTACATAACTCTTTCCCCTGAAATCATTATCATGAAAATATCATTTATCCTCACATGTTAATATTTAAAAAATCATAGTCTCTAATATTTATCTTTTTTTATCATGTAAATAAGAAATTGTATTGTTTTGAATGATGATGTTTATATTTTTTATCTCATCAGTAATCATTTTATTATTTTATGAATTTCACTTAACATTTTTTCATACAATAATTTCATTACATGTTATTATTTCATAAATATCTTAAAATATTTTCCAAATTTATGCCAAAAAGATTTATTTTATATTGTTTATTATATCATTAATATTAAATTATATACCTCTAATATCTTTGTACATATTATATATTCCATCCAAAAAAAATCAATACTTTATAAATGAATAAATTAAATTAATTAACTTGTCATTTATCAAAAAATTTCGCCGACTCAAGAATGAGAGTTTTTATTGAATGTGTTAGATAACTATGTGTGGTAGAATTTACTTATAACTGGATTATAGTTGTATTCGTTATTGTAAAAAATCTAAAAATTGTAGAGGAATTTACAATATATGGATATAATGATATTATTTTTTGTGTGTGGGGGTATTCGGTTGTTATCATATCATAATTATTAAATGATAAAAAATGTTTTGGAAATACAAATAAAATTTTAAAATAATAAATAGTTAAAAAATATAACAAAAAAATTTATAGTGTATATACATTTCAATTTCACCTTTTACACCAATTTTTGTTTTTTTATCATTTTTATAATTGTTAGCTTGGAAAAATATGATAATATTCAGTATATTTTTAACCTATTATATTTGATCCAATATCATTATAAATATTCATCATTCCACAATTCCATAATTTATATATTAAAACTCTTTATTATCAATGACCACTCCATTAATTTTGGTAGATAATTGACTTTTTTGGTAATATTAGGGTATGAACATTTTAGTTATGAAAAATAAGCACTCAAAAAATTTATTTTCATGGTTTTAGAATATTTTACGATAATGATTTTATAAAATAAATACCAACATTTAATTTTTATAAAACTCTAAAAAATTATTTTAATCATGTAAAATTAATAATTATAGGTTAATGTTGGTGAAAACCTAATAGAATAATCTTATTTATAACATCCTTGAGTTAGATGTCATTATATAATTGTCTTTTTGGAATAATCATTAAAAATTGTGAATAATAATTCTATGGAGGGAGGTTGATTCACCAAAATTATAGTCATATTTTAAACTATTAATCAATATTAATTGATCTTTATTATAAAAAACATTGTTATATTTTATCAAAAATAGGGAGAATTTAGAAATATATGTTAATAAAATGCGAATGTGAAAATAATCTAACATTTAATTTCTAATATATTTTAAATAATATATATGAAAAAACAACTCTTAAATTTTATAAATAATGTTTTAATTCAATCAACAATATTTCATATCCCCAGATCTAAATATTATTTTAATTAGAAATGATGCATAAAAATATACTATAAGAGAGAAATTTCTCATGGATACAAATTTCAAAAAGATGGACTGTTTGTTTACCATTTAAAATAATATAACATTTAATGATATACTCCCTCATGTATCATACTCACATAAATGAAAACATACATCAATTATGATAAAATATAAACATTAAATTTTACATACAACACATTATACATTGTCAAAATAATACAATAGAAAATATGAAATAAGACTTATGTAGACAAGGTAAAGTTTAAAGACCAGTAAATTCATATTTTGGATCCAATTGATGGTGAATCCAACTAATAACAAGCACAATAGTCATAATCAAACATGGGATATTGAAAATTACATGGGGGTTAATGAGTCTTTCATTTTCAATATCCCTCATGATTTTGATTAAGGATGGGGTATTTTTGAGTTTCTCTCAATAGATAGATGATAAAAAACTATTTTTTAAAACTAATAATTTTTTTACTCAAAAAATACTATTACATTAATTATTTTTTTCAGATAACCATCATATTAGATCTACATTGTTTATTATTTCCTGAGAAAATTTATTCACATAAATCAATAATGTATACTCATATGTTATTTATTGGAAATATACTCATGGATGGGTGTAAGGATAATTAATGATATGTGGAACGAAATAGAATGATATTTTTCTAAGTGAATATGTACCAAAAGGTAAATGTTTTCATTACACAAAGATTTATTCCTGAAAATTTATAATTATATTCTATTAAAAAAATCACAATGTATTATACTGTTGTTGTGTATTGAATTTAATTAGAAATTTTCATATGAAATATATATATCTATATATATATATATAATATTTCACAATCATCACAATCCATGATTTTTTTCAACTCTTTATTATGATTTTATAGTTATCAAACCTCTTACTAGAGAGTAATTATTCAATGGAGAGACTCACACTGTAATGTGTTACACTTTGAGAATTTTATACATCACTATAGTTGAAGAGATATGGACATCACACCATGATGATTCATTTTACTCTGTAATAGTGCTACACATTTTTTTGGATCTATTTAGTAATTCACAACATCATATGATCGATATTTTTCCAATAAAACTATCACACTATAACAAATGGCACAATCCCATGATGGATTATTAATATAAAAATATGAGGATATTCACCTAGATAAAACATAGGTAAACTAATGAAATTATTGGCTAAACATTCAGGATTTATTCCTAAGTGGATTTGGTTCTGATGAGAATAATAATGACGGTTCTCACATGATCTAAATGTTGGGTGATCATGAAGATGTTTCCCATGATTAATATATTTATTTACACTAATATTGATTAATATTATACTATATAGTTATAGAGTTTCATTATGCATTCATCCCTCATTTGTGTTCGTATTTATATATATAAATATACTATGATATATCAATTAATAGATAATAATTATTATCCATACGATAACCATAGTTTGCGCAACATTTAAAAATACATGTTCCATGTGTATCCATTATAACTCTATTAGTCACCATTTAATTAGTTTACTCATGTTCATAAAAAAACCCATAAAATGAATAATTTTATGACATTATATATCTTTGTAACATTAATTTACCACCCCACTTAGTGGTGGAATGCTGTCACCTTTTAAAAAAAAGTGAAATGAAAGAAATGATATAAATTTATTTTTGTTTTCATTTTTATAGAGTAATGATTATTTTTGTTCTTAAAAATAGTATTTTAAAGATTATTTTGATGAATTTTTATTGATTTGATCTAAATAATGCATTAACACTTCCCATATTAAACGAGATCACATTTTTAGTGGAAGAGATTAACTTATGGAATGTGATTTTGGTTTTATATCATCTATCTATAGTATTGTAAATTATATATATATAACCTCACTTGTCATACAACAACATTACATCAGTTTTTTTGAATAAATAATAGATTTCACAAATGATATTCCCAATGATCATGTTAGTATAATACCTTTTGAAAAATTGAAACATATACACAGATACAAAATTAAGAAACATTATATTACAATAAGTTCTTCATGACTAGAACCATTTTGGGAATTATAATACACAATAAAAATCTTCATATACTAGGGAAGGAAACATAAAAACATGTGATCTCAAATGATCAGTAAGGGAATAAAAGGGAGATAGATGAGCACAAACATGACCATAATAGTATAAGAATGTATTAATTACATTATAAGAACAGATAATTAATATCAATGGTCATAATCATAAATCCTGGAATAAATACTAGGATTTCATAAGATATGAATCATAAGTTAATCAATAGCATTATCATTGAAAGCATAAAATAGGAATAAACATGGAATTGTGGAATATAAGAAATATATGTAATATCATTCTATATATGTAATGAATCATTAAAAGAATGTATTAGGGTACTTCATGGGGACTACCCCTACTGGGACGAACCCAACACCATCCCTAGTTGCATTCCTTTCCTTGTAAAAGATTAGGTCCCCATATCTTTCAATCATTGATTAGTTTTCCCCATCTTCCTTCTTCATGGTGATGACACCATCTAGGAAACACACACCACCATACTCATTCATAGTCATTTCCCTATATGAGACTAGGTTTACCCATTATCCTATTATGTATAAATCTAGTTATCAAGATTCCCATAAAAATATCATGCGATATAAATATTTTACCAATGTATTGGAGGGAGATATAAGTACAACCCATCAAATAATAAAGTCATTCATACACGAGACATAGTATAAAAAAAATCTCAACATATCATGACCCATAAAAAAGATAATTTCATAAAAATTAGATCATAACCTAGGAATTGAAATGGGTATCAGAAACAATATTTTACATAATATCCTATAGAAAATAAATATGTTTCACTATAATTTCTTCAAGGAATAACCTGTGTAAATAAGCAGGTCTCAAAATCATTAATCCCATGTAAGAGAAAAGGATATCCAAAACATCATGAAATAAATAAATACAATGAGAGAAAGAATAATAATGAAACCGTAGGATCATTTTTCAAAAACTATTGAGTAAAATCAATATATTTCATCCTATATTGAAAATTATTTTGAAAAGTCAGTTAAAAACATTTCTTGAAGAAAATATAAATTATTTCATAAAAAAGATATTTGTAGAACATATATCCATTTTAATAACATTTTATTTGATATTAAATTGAAAATATAGAAAGAATTAATGAAATAATTTTGTAAACCATTTCCTATTAAACATATAAAAAAACATGAATACCTTTTTAAAACATTTTTCTTTAAAAATAATCTATAAATGTATAAAAGAATCAAGAAAACCATAAATCAATATTAAAAAACATTTTTATTGAAAATACACTTGAGAGATAAGTTTTAAGACATTTTGAAAGCATGGTTCTTTATGTTCATCGAATTGGTCTCAAAATAGGATAATTAAGAAAAAAATTACATTGCCGATTTGGTTACTTTTGTAACATAACCCCATGAAAGAGATATAATAAAACTGACAATTATAGATTATAAATTTGAGGAAAAAAATAAAAATATATATTCATGATATGTATATAATCCACAAAAGACATTATTTTGTAATAAGGTGTAAAAATAAATGAAAAATAAGTGAGACTTTATATCCCCATACCTTATTTCATGAATCTCTTCGTACATGTTCAAAATTCCTCATCTTTGAGTTACTCTTTTTTTTCACCAAAGGGTTTATATGGTTGGCATTCATCATAAAAGGATTCTTCTAGGAGGAAGGTATGGATATTGGGAATTGAATTGGGTAGATCGTAGAGAAACATATTTGGCTTATGTTGTGCGATTATATGGACTTTGTGGCCTTTTATAAGTGATGCAGGGGACACACATGGTTTTTTAAAAACAATTTAGGTGTACCTATTTTTTTACATAACAAAATTCATCAAAACCAACCGATCGTATAAATTTATGGTTTATTGCTGAAATATATCATGAAAATTGGTGTTGAAAATGTTTCTAGGTCATTTGGGCTCCGCCGTTTATGTTTTAGTCCCTTTTTGAGCTTAATATTACATTAATTACTCTAATGAATTTGGATAACATTCCTTAGTATTTTTGGTCAAAAATTATGTTAAAATTATTAGACAATAAAAATTATACAAATTATAACCATAGATGTCCATTTTTCAAAATTATGTTTATAGAAGAGGAAAATTTATCTTTAATGTTAATCCTAGAAATGTGGTGAAAAATGAGGTTTTTTAAGTGATAATGTTATAATTTTCATTAATATTATATGTCTACAGTTTTATATAAAAATATGATTTTAATTATCTCAATTGGATTAATATTTTTATAATCGATCTATTATAACCGTAAAACTAATATAAAATACAACTTAACTATAAAAATAAATTAGATTAAAAATTATTTTTTAATTATGATTTTTTTTCAATATTCTTCTAAAATATGATGTTTCTCAAAAGAATTCAAAAAATAAACCATAAGCTAATGTTGACATTATGAATTCAAAAATGATGTTTATTTTATCAAATTTCTTTTTTGAATGTGTCTAAAATTAATTTTATTTTTTCAAAAAATGACATAAAATGATTTTCATATAAGAAAATATTATTTTAGAACATATATATACTTTACTACAATTTTTATGTATCATTATAAATATGTTTTATTTATATAAATCCATTATAAAAAGTATTCCAAATGTATTTATTACTATTAAAATTACTATGTTTAATGACTATGTTATAAGTATCTCATTTAAATAATTATAATAACCAATTTATAATTCATAGAAACTCTATGTATGATGTCATGGATGAAAATTTAGTGCATTGAATAATGAAAGACGCACATAGTGAAGAACAAAACACAAGATATCAAATTACATTAATTTACTCTGAAAAAGGGTCACAAAAAAACTAATGTCACATTTCATCCCCATTAAAATGAATTTCTCGCTCAAAATTTATCATTTTAATAAAAATGAATAGGGATTGTTCAATATCCTTATAAACTGATGTTACTAGGACACTACCTAAAGTTTATGGTTTATCTATAAAACCTTGATTAGTGTGGGATCATGTTTCTTAGAACATTATTACTATAATCTGTAATTTCAATGGGTTTGTCCTTGTATGAAATATCATGATCAAATGGTATGACCTATATGCTCTTGACAAGTTAAGATTCAGGTATGTACATTCTCATGAGAGATATATAGAACACATATTATACTTGAGAGAGATTTGAAGGATGAGATAAGTGATTGGATACCGATCAGATATGATCCATAATCTCAAATGAACTGATATAACTAGGTTTTAGATTTCCATTATTCCCAAACCACATATCCTTCTTCTGAAGAGAGGTTTATAGAAATTCCTTCTAATTAGCATCGAATTATAGACCATTTAGGTGGTTATTAGCATAACTTTTCATTCTAATTTGTGAAACCATGATAAAATGTTGAATGGTTCTATCCTTCATGTCCATTTCTTCATCGATCAGTGGTCCTATTAGATTTATTTCTCCAAATTCAACCATTTTCATTATATCTATACGTTTCTTCCCATATAATTATTGATAATTATCCATCGGGATTATTGAGAGAATGATATTGTTTTATGAAAATATAACTAGATGATGGAATTGATCCCTACATCCTTTGTAATCCAACGAAGCATACCTCATCATATTGTTTAGGTTTTTTGTAATTATTTCATACTAACCATCTATATGAGGATGATGTGTAGCGATGAAAATCTCTTTTATATCTTGTTTTCTCCAAAGTATTTTCCAAAACTATGGGGTGAACCTCAGATCCCAGTTAAATATAATGGGAAGTGGTAATACTTGAAACCCTACCACATCATTAGTGTATATCATAGAAAGTATATCTAGATAGAAATATTCTCAGATAACAATGATGAGAGCTGACATATTATGGGGATAAACTACCACCCATATAACATTAAAACCAATATAGGTTTTCGAGATTCGAATGATAAAATCCATAGTGATGTTTCTCCATTCCCATTACAGTATGTGTTATGGATGGAATATCCCTTTATATTTTTTTCATTATTTATTAACATTATAGTATTCTAAGAACCAAGATAAAAACTCTATGATATATCTCTTCATTCCATCTCACCAAAAGTATTCCATTAAATCCCAATAAATCTTTTTACATCCAAGATGAATATTGAATAAAGTTTTATGCACTTCCTATAACATATCCACATTCAAATCCATTATAGAAAGAAAACATACACAGTTATTGTTCATTATCATTTCATTATAATCATTGTTAAACTCGGGAACAATTATATACTTATTTTTTAGCTCTAAATATTTTTTGGCTCCTCTATAATCATTAACTGGTTAGAGGATTCTACATTCTGTTGAGAATGATATGATTTCTACACATCCATCAATATTTCTTGAATAATACTTACAAAAAACAGAAATATTGTATCATTTGTGATCCTCATAATGGATATGAAAGCATGGTCCTTTTGTCTCAAAGCATTGGCCACCACATTCAAATTCCTAGGGTGGTAATGTATTGATCATTAATAATTATTTATCATCTCCAACCATCTTCTATATTTCATGTTCATATATTTTTTATGAATATATATTTTTTCCTTTTATGTTAAGTATATATATCACAATTTTATCCAAAAAGATAATTCCAACATAACATTAATGAAAAAAATACCACTCCTAACTGAAAATCATTGGTTTTGGAATATATCTAGTGGATCACCAACTATCATGTAGAATAAGAAATAAACATGTTATTCAGTATATGAAAAAACCCCAATACCTTCTTAGATGCATTAAAATATAATACAAACCCTTGTATTCTATAGGGTCATATACTCAAAAGTGCGCTAACCATCTTCCTAATAGTATTTAGATCATTTCTTTATATTAATTTCTTCAGGGGAACATTCCACCCGTCAGAGTTAACTTGGTTAAAGGATTTAATTTTAATGAGAAATGCACCATAAAACATCAATAATACCTATCTATTAGAAGGAAACTATGGCTCTGCGTCACTGTGGTTGGTCTACTTCAACATTCAATATCCACCATCATTGATGGATCTAACGGTAATCTGTCTCTTGAGATTATGTGACCTGAAATGAAAAATTTTGCACCAAAAAAATCATAGTTTGTAAATTTCCTATTCAGTTTATCCTTCCTCATGGTCTTTAGTAAAATTATAAAATTATATTAATTCTCCTCCATGTTATTTGAAATGATAATTATAACATCTATAAATAATACAACTAATGGATTGGGGTAATCTTTCAATATTGTAATAATCCAATACCTGAAAGAATAGGGGAATTATAAGACCAAAAAGAATCAAAATATATTCATTGTGACCATACAATGTATATAATTAAATCATGAATATGTCCTCTTTTTTTAAAATAAATTCATGATATGCAAAATAGAGGTTAATCATGGAAAAGTGTTGAGTTCCACACAGTGGATCAATGAAGTCATTAATACAGGGAATATGATAATTATTATTTATTTTCATCTTGGTCAACACCTGATAATGAATTAATTTTTATATTGATTCATCATTAATTTTCAAAAAGTGAACAAGTGCACCCCATGGTGACACACTTGTCTGAATTTAATACTTTATCAAGGTTTTCCCAGAGATTATTTTTCAATTGCTATAACTCAATTTGGTCCATTCAATAGGGAGTCTTGAAATTAATAGTGGAACCAGGAAAATGTTATATTGATAACTCAGCATCACATCTTGGTGTAATACAAGGAAACAATTCCAGAAAAACATAAAAAAATATGAAAATATTATGTAAATCAACATTATCATGTTTCTCGCCACCAATTTGAGACCAACACGTCTTCTAACTAGGAATTAAGAATAATAATCATGATGAAATCTCCATATGAAGTTTATACATATCTCCACATTAATTTATGATATTAGGTTTTATTGATATATAAAATGTATCATCCTTTCCTTGAAAATTTATTTGTAATTTATGGAGTGAAAACCAATCCATACATATAATGACCTAAAATTAAACAAGGGGAAGAATAAAATGATTTATAATATCTATATCTCGAAAAATGTTAATGAGAGAGGAATAATATACATGAGATGTATTCATCATAAAATTAGGGGTTACCACTTCTAATTCTATACCTAATAGTTTTTTTGGAATTTTAATACCCATAGAAAATTATTTATATAAGAAATAGTGGTATGATCAAGAATTGAGTAGGAAATTAGCAGTTCTAGAGTGGATGTTATGTGCTCCCTTGAAAATGTCATTTTTTCACCCCCCTCATTAAAAAAAGTCATTTCATGATTTTTCCAATTTTTCACAAGGTTTATGTGGTTGATAAAGATGATAATCAACACCAACCATTGGGTTTGGGAACTAGTTAGAATAATTTTCATCCTCCTAAAATTAGAAGCACTGAAGTGTGTGCTGTGAATTATGTGAATATTTTTCTCTATTTTCATTATTTCTTAACTTATTCCCTTCAGTTTGAAAATAAATTTTTTGATGGATTTCCCGTACATACAAAAAATACATATTATGCACCATAAAGAAATTTACCTCAAGCACAATTACACCCATAGAGAATATAAGAAGTAAAATTTTCATCAATTCATGGTTTTTGGATTTTCTTTGATATCCATATTCATTTAATTGTTAAGATTATGATATTGATATTTAACTCTGAACTCTATTTCATCATTTATTACACAACACAAAATCAATTTAGTGATACTAATGTATATTCTGTCGAATTCTCTGATGATACCTATCTTTATGAGACTAATGAACCTATCATCTTAAATTTTTGGTTGGATTTTAATTCCAGATGCATACCTCACACATCAAATGAAATCATATTCATACCTACCAACATATTAATAATCCTTTTACTTAAAATCAAGTAACAACATTAAAACTACATTGGAAGAACATTAGAAATTTACTTATTGAAAAATAAGTTCTTGAACTCATCCCAATCCATGTATTAAATTTCATCTTGCTTCCTTGAACTCTTTATTAGAGTCCATTACTAGTTTCCTTCACATTATAAAAGATTATCAACCACAATGAATTTATCATGATCCAAACACTAGATAATGAACTATATTCTTTTAGGGGTTCATATCTTGTATTCTGTAACATTTGGGTTAGAGTACCTGCTTAAAGAAGGGGGATGTTTCCCCATAAAGGACTAAATAGATCATTGTAGTATCCTTTAATCATTTGTAACCCTAACATGATTCATACCCTGATAAAGTAGTTTAATAATAAAAATGAGGAATTTCATTATAGATCCAATAGTCATTGGATGCTCAGGAGATAAAAAATTTCATTTTCTATCATAGTCACATTTAATGAGGTTTCTTTAGGATCCATCTATTGACTAAAACCAAAACTCATAGAGTAATAAATAATTTTAATAGTGAGGGGACACATAATCATGGAAAATAATGAATAGTATGTCTAAATTATAACACATTTCATAATATTTTATACCCCAGTGTTATACTATTTTATTCATAACTAACTTATTTTTAAATCCATCATGATTATATATAATGATATTTTGTATTCCAAAATAATATCCTTCAGGATATTTCAATAAGGTGTATAGTAAGGTTTGTTGTCACGTACTAGGGTATGATCGAGTTTGGCCTAAAACACCTTTCAGAGTTGTTACTCCTAGGTAAATTTTTTCCAGTACCATGTCCACTTGTAGTATCCAAACTATTATGTTTTTATAAGAAAACACTCACTCTATCATTTTCAAAAATACTATTACATGTTCTTATAATTTTCTTTAGAATTATTCTTATCCATGACCATAGGGTTCTCACTGAGGCTATCTCATCCTTATTAACAATGATTACGTAAACCATTGATCTCATAAAACTACTATGATCTTAACTTTTAATTAACTAAAATTAAATGAAACATGAGGAATAATTAATACCTTACTCAAAACAAAAACCCAAAGACTATATTAGTAAATATCATTCAGATACAGGGAATCATTAACACTGGTACATTACTGAGCAAAATTTCCTCCAATTAGGTTCTTTATAAGTAACACCCTTCACAAAAACAAAATACACAATAAATATCTTCATATCATAGGAATATAAACATAAATAACTATGAGATCAAATGTTTATAAATGTTATACAAGGGATATTAGAAAGAATAAATAAGAGAATAATGGTAAAATAATATAGTCATAACATAATAAGATCATACCTTTTATATAAATGGTCATAATAATTAATAACAGCATATATATTAGCAATTAATAAGAGAATAATCATAATAGAAACAAGATAATCGTATGTGAAACCATAACATAATAATAATACATTGTATTGTGTAATAAACATAATCATTTAATATCATTCCCTATAAGTCAATATAAATTTCTATAAATTATCACGGAACATATTGAGGACTACACCTACTATATGGGAAGGACCACCATCCCTAGTCGCAGTCCTTTACATATTAGGGATCAGGTATCCCCATATTCCAATAGTGGAATGGGCTCCCCTATCACCCCACAGTGGATCAGGTATCCTTATCTTCCCATAGTGGATCAGGCATACCCATATTAAATATTCATAGTGACTACACCTACTAGGAGGGACAAACCACCATCTCAAGTCACATTCCATTCCTTGTAATGGATCAATTTTCCCTATCTTCGGAAGGTGTATAAATACATTCTAATTGTTTCCCATCATAATCTAATGAGATATAAATCATTACCCAATGCATTGAATAGAGACAAAGGTCTCACCCATCACATAATAAACCATTCATACATGTGTTATAGGATAATTAAACATTAATAATATCCTGACACATAATAGGCTATGGGTCTCATAAACATCATATCATAACCCATGTAATGATATGGGTATCATAACAATTCCATAAAATAATAACAGATGGATTAGAGATATGTTTCAGAATCATTTGATTAAATTATAGCCCATGAAAACAATTGAGTTTCAATATAATATAACCCGTGGAAGAGAAAAGTTTTCATAAACTTCCTTCCATCAAAACATTAACCATTCAACAAATGAATATGAATAGAACCATTAGATCATTTCCATAAAGGCTTGATTTACACCAATAGATGACATCTTAGATAGAAAATAATTTTCAAATTTCATTTATAATCACTAATTGATTAAACTATCTATTCTTATTATGAAAATGAACATTTAAACATAAAACCTTTTGAAACCAATTTTTTTTGAAAATATATTGAAATATGAGAGATGTCTTGAAATAATTTTTAAAAACTTTTTCTTTTTAAAAAATATAATAGAATATTGCCAATAATTCAGAATAAATTTCTTTGAAAATACAGTAAAAACATATATCGGAATCTTGAAAACCAGAAAACATTTTTAAAATATTTTTTCCATGAAAATGATCCTAAAAAGAATCTTTTTAAAAAAATTGATCACAATTTTTTAACATCATTGAATGTGTCTCAAAGAAAGAATGTCAAGACAAAAGTAATTTACCAATTTGCAGACTTTTTAATCATAAACCACATGAATGATATATCAAAAATTTGATATATAAATTCCTATAAATTGAAGGATAACAATCATAGAATATTTTCATACATATTATATACGCCACAGAAAAAAATAAGTGGTAAGGAATAAATTTCATAAAAACTAACATGAGACTATAAATCCACTTACCATATGTATTAAATCTCTTCATACTCATACCAACCTCCACATATATGGGAAAATCATTTTGGTTTCCACCTAAGGGATACCTTATTTGGATTTATTCCCATGTTAGTGTTTAAGGAGGAGGGTAGGGAATTTAGAAATTGAATTGGTTTAAGCATGGATGTGATTATATGGGTTCATATATGTGAAATAATCAGAGAGGTGTTGGCCTATTATTGGAGTGCTAGGGGACACAAATGTTATTTTAGAAAAAAGGTTAATCATTCAAATATTTATACAGTACAATTCATTCCAAATTCGACTGAAATCATCAATTGAAGGTGCATAGCTGAAATAAGTCCATAAAATGGGTGTTGGACTAGTAAATATATCATTTTTCCATTATTATTAATTTTTAATCCCATTTTATTTTTAAATTTTCCTTAATTGATGTAATTTATTTTAATCACTTTTAGAAGTAATTTTGGTCAAAAATTATGTTGACATTATTAGAATATAAATATTATATTGATTAAAACAATGTATGTCTATTATTAGAATTTTTTTCTAAAAAATTGGAATATTATTTTTAATTATAGGTATGAAGAGATGGTGAGAATGTAATTTTTTAAAGTGAAAATGTTCAAATGGTTAAATGATCATAAACCATTTTTATATAAATTAAATAAAATATTTATTCCAATAAACATCATTAGACAAATAGATATCTTATGGACCCATTGTTACATTAAAAACAACATAAAATATAATTTAACTATATAAAAAAATTAGACAAAAATATAATTTTGAATAAAAATCCATTATTATTCACTATTCTTCAAAAAATGAAATCCCTCAGAAAAATCCCCAAAAATCACTCTAAGATAATTTTTAAATTATAACTTCCAAAATTATTTTTATTTTATAAATAAAAAATTCTAAAAGTGTAAAAAGTCAATTATTTTCGTATATATACATGAAAATTAGTTATTTTATGAATATATAATTTTCAAACATATAAAGATGTTAATAAAAATTGAGTGCCTCGTTATAAATATATTTTACTTATATAAAATTATTATAAATAATATTTAAAAAGTATTTTATATCTATTCATAATAATATGTTTAATGTAAAGGTCATAACTATATCACTTCAATAATTATCACATTAAAATATATTTCGTAGAATCTTGGTGTTTTTGTAATTCAAGGGAACATGGTGGGGTGAATAATGATTGTTCGACTTAGTGTAGTTCAAAATTGACATCATTAATAAATTATTTATTCAAAAAAAAGGTTCATGAAAACACTGAGTGTCACATTCTAGATGTCTCTAATAATGTTTTACACATTACTAATGATGGGCAAACCTATATTTTTATACAAAAAAAAAATTAAGTTAATGGGAGACCGAGTATTGGGTGACATTCATCCCTATTAAAAAATGGATGAAACCAGTGTTGTGTATTGAATAATTAATATAATTTGGTTGAATCTCTATGTAATTATTATGGGATATAATATGTTCCATTAGGGATGGTTAAAAACATGTTATGATAGATAAGAGAATATTTTAATGGGGGAATATGATTTATTGGATTAGTTCATCATTTAGGTCAAAAAAATATTCAAATAGATTTATTATTATTGTAAATTGTTAAATATCCTACCATAGTGAATAATAGGATGATAAGTCTCCCAGATAATTTAGGTTTGAATAGTTTTTCTGTTGATGATAAAAATTTGGAAGACTAGACTAATGATGAACTCAAAAATTTCATTATTGCCTATGGTTTGGGGAGAGGGTATGCTCTAAATAGAAAAATAATTTTTAAGATGGAGACCATACCCAAAGAATCAAAAAAATTTATACATGCTGAGATGAAGAGATATCATACTAATGAAATTGATATTGGAGATAATTCAAATTATTTTAGTGAGTTTTTAGCACCCTAAATCCAATAATCCCATTATTATATGACATGTAGTAAATATTAATTTACATACATTCCCAAGACCTATTAGGTTTAGAGATATAGATAATTAATTTGAAGAAAATTTAAAAAACCTATGTTTTTTCACTAAACTGATATTTTTATCATTATATATGAAACAACATAATTCAAAATGTTTCTGCAACATCTCCTACAAACTCATCAAAATGTGTTATCCTGATAAAAATTTCAGATGTAATTCATTTATTAAGAATCTATAGAATCGAATCCTAATAGATATGCGAGTTCAAATTCGTATTAAGGTAAAATTATAGTTGAATCTATACAAATCATAAGCATTATATACAGTATATAGTAAAAATAAATAATAAAAATAATTATATAATCAATTCAAACTTATAGAAATCTATAGTAATGATAATAAAATAATACATGGAATATGATAACATTTATTCTCATACTAATGGTTGAAATAATTCCAGATATCAAAACCATTCATAAATGGCTTTGGTGTATCAACTTATACTTAAAAAGGAATATTAATACACCAAAACATAATTTTTCTTTTGCCACATGAGGCTTGTTGATGAATTGATGGGTAAGTAATTCTGGCCCCACTTATAACTTGTTTAGTACTAATTCATTCAACATAAGAGTCAACAAGACATTTTATACCATTATATAAGAAATATCTATATGAAAAATATAGTTTGTCCATATATTTAATCTTAAAAAATGTTAATCCATACTCAATATGTTCTATATGTTATTTATCATCAATAATATCAATAAGTTATTATAATAATCATTCATTCATAGTGAATGTACTCCAATGTGAACTTTGTAAATTGAAGAGTTCACAACTTATAGTGTATTAAAAATATAGTGAAATGAACATGAGAATAAAAGGATAATAATCAATAAATATAAATAAGGTTAATATTTTTAAATGAAAAAACCATATGTGTAACAAAGATTACTTAGAGTGTTGTTAAAATAAATTAAAAACACCCTCGTAAAAATAATTCTTTCGATGTAGTTAAAAAATTATTATAACAAGAAACAAATTATTTTATACAATGAGTTCAATCCCTCAAAAAATTAATATATTTTAAATGATTAATAAAAAACATCATCCCCATTATATTAAATTATATTTAATATGGTAATTATTAAAAAAATGAAGCTTTAGAAAACATTTTAATAATTTTCATTGAAAAATATTAGATATGTTTTTAAAAGAATATTTTGAAATTGTGAAATGAAATATTTTAATAACCAATAATTTTGAATGAATAATCAATAATGGAAACATGAAAATATATAATAATTATTGTATAACTAAGGATGAAAAGATAAAATTTAAGAATGTGAAGTTAGAAAAACCATTTTATTATTTTTTTATTACATTTTTCAAAACTAACATTGTAAAAATAGTAGAAAAACATGCATATGTGTTTTGTTATTTTATTTTACCATAATGGTAAATAAATTACCATATAAGTAAATATTAGTATGGAATAATGAAGGAATGGAGTAAATAGTATCATGACGAAATGATATAACTCATAGAAAGGATAATTAAGTTATAAATATCTCATATGATCAACATACTCTATGAAGTAATAGATATTTCCAAAGGGTGTTTTATATTATAAAAGTTTGAATAAAATAAATTAAACAGAAGATAAAAAAGTGTATAATTTAACTATAGTTTTAGGAAATTTTTTCCATATATGTGATCATAACACAAGGAATAAAAATTGATTTACCAAAATCCTTACATCTACGGTAACAAAAGAGTCAAATTTTATTTGAGGAATAGAAAGTGATTTGGATAAGTATATCCCATTAATTATAAAATTTTCTTTTTATATACATATATTGGATTTGAATAAAAAATTGAATGAAAAAATGGGGCATAACATAAACTGGTCTCAAAGAATTATTATTTTATAGAAATACCCCTTACCATTTGATGAACATGTTTTCCAAAACCACTTGAAATGATTTTATTTAAATTAATCATAAAAAAAAGAAATTACAATATGAACCTTGTTATGATATCTGAAATATGTATTAGGTTAATCACATTAATTATGTTTCATGTAAAATACAAAACATGTCTCTGAGGTGGGAATTTGAGATGAAAACCCTTACATTAGTTTACATTAATTATTAACACGCACCAATCATATTAAATTATATTTTTTTCCCATAAATATATACCCAAACATCTAACTCGCAAATTTAACTACTAATAAATTTCATTTAGAATCATTCTATATATCTATATATAGTTATTATTTAGTTTTTTTCTAATTTTAAATAGTGGTTTAATGTAATATTATTCACATTGAACTAGCTTCATAATATTGGTGTTTCTATCTAATAATTTCCATAAATAAATAATTAATAGTTAATATATGGTACACTTATAGACTCTAAAATATATTTTATAAATATTTATTCTCATTTCATGGATTTTTTGTGGCTTATAATGTTGAAATCATAAATGAACATATTTTGAATATTCTGAAAGAAATAAGTGTGATTTCTTAAATTAAGATTTATATATTCATATGACCTTACTAAAACCAAAATAAAAATTTTATTTAGATATTTATATCATACAATAATATTAAATATGTTATGATATTCATGTATTAGATAAATTCATAATTTTTTTCAAGTTAGTGGATAAACATTCCCAAATATGAACATGTTGTAATTAATTGATGACTATGAGGAAGTTTAGTTGTACAATAATTCTAAAAGAATGAAAACGAAATTAATTTTTTTATTAATGTTAAAAATAGAAACATTTTTAAAATTAATATATCCTATACAATGTAATTATATAATATTAATAAATAATGTTTTTCTCTCATAATATTCTTCTTGGAATGTTGAATTTACCAAGGTTTCTTATTTCTTCAATTATTAATAGTTTTTTTAAAATTTTCATTTAAAATAATTTGAAATTATATAAAATTAATATCTATAAATTGAAACCATTCTGATGAGTAGGTATGTCAGGATGTGATGATAATAAAAACATTAATCCATTATTCAATGAAGGTTTTAGTTCTCTTGAATGCATATATAATGATTTAATTTTCCATATAATGGGGAATGTATTATTGTGGTTTACTATTTCCAAATAGAAATCTTGTCATAATTATAATAAAAATATATTAAATTCTCTATTATGACTATCCTTATAAGGTTACAAAGGAAAATTTAACAAGCCTCATTGTTGGGGTTTTAGTCTGAAAAACACATGGATTTATATATTTTCTTAATAAAAATGTGATAGGTGGTTAATGCATGTACCATCATCAAAATAACATAACAGTATAATAATTAAAATATACTATTATTTTTTTTAAAATTTTATTGGAATTTTATGAAATAAAATAACATATAAAATAAATAGAAATAAGAAAAGAGATGTTAGGAATTTATACCAATATTCATGAATTGTCTTATTTGCTATAGGGGTTAAGCTTGCAGGGGATTGTATTTTGAGAATAAAAAAACCTCATGAAGTGTATATAAATATTTATGATGGTTTTGGGTAGTAAATGGGATTTAATAAAATGGTTTTATTATGAGGGGATCTGAGAAGAGGATATCCACTTTTTTAGTTAAAAGGGATGAAATTTTAGTGTATACTTAATAATTTAAAAAAATGGGAAGTAAATATGATTGATTGTTTTTCAAAATTTATAAATAATGAAGTAGGTAAGATATATATTTAGTTCGAATAAAAAATATCAATTATAAACATGTTTTTAATAGGTTTCATTCCCTTTAACCCTTGAATTATTAAATTAACCATTTCATATTTTAACTTATAATACTTATTTTGACTATGTAAACTTATTATTATGAAAAAAAGTACTTATTAAAAAAATTAGACCAAAAAATTCCATATTCTAAATCCATTTTATTTCATTCAATTCTTAATTTTTGAAAATGATTGTTTTAACATAAAAAATCTATTATGTGTTCAAATAATTTTTTGAATATCATAACTGAAGGATTAAATATTAAAATATAGATATTTTACTTGAAAGGTAATCTATTAAAAATTATAATGTCACGTATATACCATATATGTGTTCTTAAAAATGTATTCGACAATTATGACTCACACCTCTAAATTTAGAATTCAAATAAATATTTTACTTTTAAAGATAATATTTTATATTATTCAACTAAAAATAATTATTTCAAGAAAAATCTCAAAATATCATTCTAATAAACAATTTAATGATATGGAAAAATGAGAATTTATTTCAATCAAAATTATATTATAAAATTTGAAAAGAATATATTTATATAATATTTTAAAATATAGTGAATACCATTTTCTAAAAACGAAATTATTTCTAGCTTATTTACTGTTATCAATCATCTTTTTAATCATTTAAAAATAAAATATGGGATCAAAATATTAATATGAATTTACAATAATATCAATTAATCAAAATATATATCATTTTACAAAATTATAACGTATATCACATACATATGAAATTATTTTAAAAAAAATTCACTTCTATGTTTAATGTGATATCCTTTTTCATATAGGAATTCCAATTTAATTTCATTAGTTATAAATATTACCTTTATATTTATAACATAATTTAGTTACCCTATTAATTTATACAAAATCAAAGTTTTAGTATTAATGATGATTTCTAATAGATCATGGTTTCATTTATGTTTAGTGTTGAATTTTGACTATTTTATATACAAAATTAACTTATTTAGAAGAGTTTGTATTTCAAAATCATAGCGTGTCAAATTCAATCCCTTGAATAAATTTTTCTCTATAAATTGAATCATAATATCATAGTAATATTAATAAGGAACTCATTATTACCTATACATAGCTAGATGATTAAGTGTCTATTTCTGAAGTGGAGTGGGATATATCAATATCCAAAAAATTTATGAGCCCTTCATAGTTAAAAAATATCATATTCTAATGTCATATTTAATTATTATAAGGGAAAAATAGTTTTATCATTAAATAATGAATTCCCCCAAACATTCAATATGTTTAATATGATAATAATACAATTGGGTTATTATATGTATCACTCAATTTACATTACTTGGTGAAAATTTACATGACATGGTGCAATAGTAAATCTAGTGTGAAAAGTCACAATCTAAATTCTTTTAAATGTTGAATATATATTTCCTTATTCATGCTATTTTTTGTGACGATTTGGCCCATTGGATTTAGATATTTATGTCTTATAATGTTGGACCCTATTATAATCGATAAAATATATTTTCATAGATTCTATCCCTTTTTACACATGTGTTGTTGATTACCTTCATCTCAATAAACATATCATTTACCAATCTGTTTAACTAAATTTCCCTTGTACTTCATCTCATATTTCATATATTTGGGAAATCGAATCTTGCATCGTTCATAAATTTATGTCCCAAATTCCTATGAGATTCTATCATTGTATAATTTGGTTTTTTTGGGATTTAGACTTTGTTTACATTTTTATTCACAATTAATGATTGATTGTTCAGGATAATAACAATATTTATCATTTCATATCATAACATGTTACGTTTTTTGATGGGATAGCTACCACATTGTCCAAGGAATCCATTGTTACTTAGCTCATTCAGGTATTTAAAATTGTTAAAACAAAATGTTCTAGCATGGGAGATTAGTATTATAAGACAATTATCTGAAATGAATATAAGAAAATTTAACGTAAAGATATCCGAATTTATAAAACTATTATATTATCTTTTAGTTTATTCAACTCAAATTATATAAGACTAATATTATATTATAATACTGTAAGTTTAACCTATAACATTTTCCTTCTTTATATATTACATTGATTTGTGTTATCTCATACTTAATTACCAAATTATTAATATTGAGATCCCAAATTACCATAAACAATCCTAAAAAATTCTTAAAAAATCATTGAAATAAATTTTCTCAAAATCCAACATATGCATGATCTAGGAAAAAAATAACAATTAACATGTTTCGTAACTTAGGAATATCTAATTTCAATCTATGTTTTTTGTGGTCACATTCCAATTAGGTTATCTCACTAAATAATAATAAATTCTCTATTAATGGTTTATAAAGAGAATTTTTATTACAAGTTGAGTATACCATAGATGATTCAACACATGTTTGTAGTCTACCCTCTTTTTCATCCCATTAATGACAATCGAGTTTGTACCCAATCCGTTTTTTGGTAATAAAACCATGTCTGATTTCAACCAAATCCTTCATCCACTTGTAGTATCCATATTTGGATGTAATTTCTAGGATAATTACTCAATCTATAATTTAACAAAACATATGATATTACTTTATATATATCATTGTAGATTAGACTTATTCCTTGGTAATTCAAAAAAGTTCCCTTATCCTAATCCCTAGAATCATTTTCATCATTATGTAAACATTAAATAAAATATTGTAAAAATGGGTAATATATACATTAAAAATTAGGATATACATTATATTTTCATCCCAGAAATTATCCTCAACAAACATCCTAATCTCCCTGGTTATTTAAACACTTATCTGATACCAACTGTATTTCCCCAAACCGAACCATTTAGTAATTATCTAAAAAGGGAAAATATATCATTATCTTAATTCCCAATGCCTTTTATGATTAAAAATGTATATAATTAAGGCAATATAATATGAAAAATAATTCACTTTATTTATATCAAACCAATATTTATTATATTATATTAACACCTACTTATTGTGTAGAGTCTTCAACCTCTCCCATAAATTCTTCCACAAGTGATATCCTTCTAAACATCTCTCATGTACTACGTTTTTTCATATCCAAGGTAGTGTGAACATGAGAATGGGGATATCTCAAACCCACTATAATGGAAACATATATCTAGAAGTTCTGTATTAATAAGAAAGGTAATCATGATATGAAATGAAAAACTAATTTGGATAATTACTTAATTAATTGAAACTAATATGAAGCTATATCCATGAAAATAAATGAACAAGGATCATAATAATTAATCATATAATATAAATAGAATGAATAAATCCAGACATAAATGAATATTTTTCAAGACCTTATGAAAACACATTATAATTATATATATGGTGTTATTCATAAAAATGTATTATTGTCTCATGATACATTCTGATGCATCAGGGAGATATATATATTTGGACCCCACGGATTACATGATATCATCCAATAAATTCACCATAAGAGTCAACAAAACATTTCTTCATTACCCCGTACCCACAATATTTAACCCTCTATGGTCAATAATAGGAGGAGAGAGATAGTGTGTAACACCCTGAGCTTCCACGATACGCTTCTCTTTCAATAATGCGATAGCTTGCATTGTACGCAAGATCGAGATTCTAACACACCACGACCAATCAAAATAGGAATTATGAATACTAATACCCACTTTTTGAAACTATATATATTTTATATTTCAAAATGGACTTCATTTTTGGATTCGAAATATCAAAATTAGACTATGTTGAATTTTTGGTATTTTTCTGAGAACATCAAATTTTTTATGAATTGTGAAAAATACTTAAAAACAACATTTTTAATCAAAATAATTTATAGTGATAAATTATACTACTGAGTGGTTTTATAGTATAATTAGAATATATTTGTACCATTTTATCCAGTGGTGTTCATTAGAATTAATTTCACTTTGAAATTAGACATAAACAATTGTCCATCTTTTGATATATATTGTTTCTTAAAAACACACTCTTTGTTGTGACAGTGGGAATTAGTTATAAAATTAATTAATTCAAAATATATGTTTGGAATTTTTTAAAATAGACATCATTTTTGAATTCAGAATATCAATTATAGCTTAGGGTGAAATTTTGGGATTGCTCTGATAAACTTCAATTTTTGATGAATAGTGAAACCACTAAGTTGTAGTTAAAAAAATATTTATTCGTTTAAATGAAACATTGCCACATCTATGATTTGATTTTCAAAAATCTGACATACATGGTTGTCATTAAGAATTAAAATGTGGTTTAATGGGATTACAATAATTTTTGGTGAATAGTAACTTTTAAGTTTAATTAATCGCGATTAAAGGTAATTAGTGAAATTTAAGGTAAAAATGATATTGTAAAAATATTAAAATACCTATACACTTGTCCTACCCCTATTGGATGAGTCATGACCGACCAATACAATCCATGGGTCAACTTGGGGACCCCATGGAGCCACTTTTCTAAGAAAATGACATCAAATACTATTTATTTAATGTTAAAATAAAAATGTCACAAACATGAGTTTTTTTACTAATTTTTTTTAAATGGGGTTATACAAGTCATATTTTTGACTATAAATATTCATTATAATTATAAAAATATTTCCTACATCATGATATATTTTTTATAATTTGTATACATGAAATAAATTAAATATTTTATGACGCCATGATGATGCAACGATTACCTCATTAATTAACAATTTAAATAAAATAAAAAGATAATGTAAAATCTAAGACATACACTTGTCAAAAACCTATTGGATGAGTATATTTCGAACCCTTATCACCTGATCACTGAAATATATAAGTGTTGGACCTTCAAAATCCTAAACTCATTATATAATAAAGTAACATTTCCTGACTTTCCAAGAGTGTCCCTCCTCTCCTCTTATAAAAGGCCCCCACCACTACCACCTTATTCACACCTTCAAAGCCTTTTGGATCGGCCAAACTCTACCCAAATACTCTCTCAACTTCCCTCTCTGACTCCTTGAAGCCTCACTTTGGGCATAATTCTTCCCAAGGAAGCCTTTAGCTCAAATCAAAAAAGAGTTACCCGATTTTAAGGTAATGTCTTCTATAATGTTGTTTTGTTTTATTTTGCTTCTCCAACCCCCTAAAATATTTTTATTATTTTATTTTGTAACAAAAACGGTATCCTCAATGTACTAGGATGTTTTTATAATAAGTATTCTAGCTACACTTATACACACCTACATCTAATGGTTAAAGAACATACTGTTTCTGTGGATGGTGAATTTCTGTCTCTAGAAACGATGATTGTTCAACACTCATATTACACCTTCAAAGGTGGCCATTAAGATGTCACTATATTTATATATGATATATAATATGTTTATTTTTTACTTTATCTTCTGTATTTGTCATTTATGGTATACCTTTATGGTTTCCATTATGGGTAAACATGATATTTTAATTTTAGGAAGTGCGGACTACCGCCCCCTCAAAGTGATTTGAATCGTTAATGCCATATGTGGGATCTATAAAGGATTGAGTAAATGGTATTATAAATTATATTATACTTTAATTATAGTATAAATTTATATAATTATAATTTCATTACATTAAATATGAAATAGAAATGATAGTAGTGTTCATGCGTACGTACGGCTTACCGTCTTCATGAATGATGCATTTCATTTATTACCTCTAAATGTTATGTAATATTATAAATGCATATATATACTGGATATATATGATATATATGATATCTACATCATGAATATAATTCTGGATATAATGGATATTTCACCACATGAAAAACTTGTAATTATAAGATGTTTATTTTTGACTCAAGTACCAATGATTGACAAAACGACCGTTATTAACTTAAATAATTACATAATTTTCATAACATGGTAATAAGTGATATAAGAGGAATAATTAACGTGAAAAAGTTTCTTAAGAAATTATAAATTTACTCTATTTTATTATTCAGGAGATTAAAGAACGATCGAGTCAATTCGGACACGAGGTAAGGGAATTTCTTAACCCAATTTCCATTCTTTGGGTTAATCTCTTACTTTCAAATTATGTCATGATATTATTATTTCCTATCTTGTATTTGAACTTTATTTATATGTACTTATAGTAAATAAACATAATATATCAATTTTATTTTAAAAAGTAATCTTTGTAAGGGACTTCGTCTCAATCTCCTTTCATTGAGGCATATTTTGTTTTATACACAACTTTCTTTTATACGGTGTATAAACCCTTTTGACTTTTACTTTTATTCAAAAGGAATCTTTTTATACGAATAATTTTTACTAAACGAAAAAAGGAATATTTTTTCTTATGTATACGGCGACAACGACTTCTCCGCCACCGTGATTATTATTTGAGTTTCAGCTTCCTCTATAAGCCATAAATTTTTTTAAATGAAAAATAAATACCATGTTTTACTTTTCTTTTATTTTGGTATTGAAAATGGTTCTGATAAAGTATTTATTATATTAATGTGTTGTATAGATATCTTGTGATTGAAGTGTGGAAATATTGTGTTTCCTTTATGCATGTTTTATGTGATACAATTATGTTATGGTTTATGATATGTTTAAACATGTTCATATGAGGAATGCATTGGACTTAATAAGTGATGGGTGGAGCCCACTATAGCTCTTCGATGCTTCAGAAGGACTCATGAGACAAACTAGATTCTTGGCACAAGGCCTTGAAATAATATTATTTGTAGACTTGGCATGAGGCCTTGGCTACATGGTTATGAGAGTCTGGAATTATGCATTCCATCATTATAAAAGTGGTTATTGATATTTCATGTGATTATTCGACCAATAGAATATCCATGTGAACAAGTAAATGGAATTATTTCATTTTACTTTTCCCATATTATGCTGAAGTTTATGTTTAAAAGTCTTTTTTCAGTAATACATTTCCTTAAATGTTTATGTTTATTTATGAAAGCTTCTGATATATTGTTATCATTACTGAGCATCTGAGCTCACCCCTTTCAATGTTTTAAATTCTCAGGATGTGAATAAGTATTTTAGGAATGACCTGCAGGGATAGTCTGAAGGGAATATGAGTGTTGAAAAAGGAGAATATGTTATTGTAGTTTTTCACTTTATGATTTAATGTAACATTTATGAATGTATCTAGTGTTTCCAAGGCTACTAAACTAATCGGTCTTTCAAGACATGATCTTTTTTTATCATGCCAATGTTACGCAATAATGCACTGACTCTGGGTAACTGGAGTCGGGGCGTTACAGTTGGTATTATAGGTAGTTTAGTACTAACATTGGAAGCTAGTTTTAGATAAACTCTGATTAGAGCACATAGCCATAAGATATACTTTGAGGATTATTATAGAAGAACTTCCTAGAATTTTGGTATTATAGAGATTTTGTGAGTTTTTCGAGCAATACATCCCTGTCTGGATACGAGTAGGTAGAGGCGGCTCTGGCACAGATGTACCTAGGGGTAAAACCTGAAAACACCGCTTTGAGCTAGACTCGAACGAGAATTGGTGCACGACAACGGGCGTTGCTGTAGTCTTGGTTACAACACTCCCTGGGGATATGGTTAGGATAATTCTCATTTATACAAACCATTATGAAGGGTTTATGAGTATATACTTTCTCAAAGAAAACAGTTTTATTATTCTGGATTGTATCCATAAACTATTCAATTTATGTTATGTATTTTACAAGTTTGGAATTATTCATTGCAATTCATAAACTTACCTAGTTTATGCCATTGTATTGAAATAGAGCCCAGTAGAAGGAATGTGAACTCCAGCAATACGTATGATCCAAAGAGTAAGAAGGATCATATCTTTCATGGTATTAAGATATCATTTAGAAGGGAAATAGTCTCCCATGTGTTCTCGACATATTAAGAAATATTATCATGTGTTAATAAGATAAGTAATGAATTTTATGAGTCCTATGGATTTGAAGGTAAGCAAGAGAAGAAAAGGATAGAAGCGAGAAAGATGGATTAAGGGAAGAGGGAAAAGAAGATTTTTCCAATTTGTGATAACTGTGGGAAGAAACACCTTGGAACTTGCCTGAAGGTAATGGGAGTTTGTTATAAGTGTGGAGAAAAAGGACACCAAGTGCGTGACTACAAGGTTAAGAAAAAGGTTTGAAATGTACAATGATTCATCTGCAAGGAGTGGGGACACTACGCAAACCAATGTCCAAATCATCAGAGTATGCCCCAAATGATGCTATTGGATAATAATCAAGTTATGATAAGACCACAAATGAGGGGGAATGATTAGAGTTCTTACGTTTTTATTAAATAATCATGTCATTTTAGTATTGTATCAATGATGTACTGGTTATAATAATAATGTGATATATTAGGATTGTACTGCAGTACTTGTTGTTTTTATTAAGGTTTTAATATGATGAAGGCAATCATATTTCTTGTATGTGACAATAAGAGAAACTTGAATTTGTTTGGAGAATCTGATGTCATAGTTGATTTTGGAATTTAGGGACATTTTGGATAATGTCTGGACATAGGTATTTTGGATAACTATAAAGGTTGGAATGGATTATACTTTACATTGGATACTATAGTTAATGTTATTTTTGGATATTTATAAAAAGGACAGCACGCAGACCGTGTGACAACCTGTTGTGTCAGACAAAGCTGTGGGAATCGAAACCTCAACCATAGTGTGATAGGCATTTATTACCTACCACTAGCCTACAAGAAGTCCCTGGTTATTAAAAAATAGTTTTCTTAATATAAATGGTATATGGTAATATTTTAAACCTTATAAAATTAGGATAAATAGAATATCTTTGAGTTTTGTTACCATTTGGAGTGAAAGATGGGTTTGTGGTAAAAGTTTTAAAATCTACGTGACAAGTAAGTATATTTCCTTATGTTCTTAGTAAATCTCATAAATAAATTTCTCAACAAAATGAAAGGTAACTTAAAACAAAAACGTTGTCAGTTAACTTTTCCAACTAGGGATTCAATGACCATTTAACCAATCACAGGATTGTGATTTTCTTGTGGTTAACTTTATCCTAATCATGTTTTCTACAACTCCCCATTAGACCTTGATGGTTTTGTTCTTCCATATCCATATTTTCATAGAATCTTAGTATGGGCTATCTCGGGTGACCTTTGTACTTATCCTTCTTTCTTTTAATGTTATATTTTTATTAACCTTATTTCCAATGTGGGTTTTCCACAAAGGTATTTTCTATTTTCAACCTTTTATTTTCAAAGAAAAATTTCAAATTTTGAAGACGTAATTTATTGAAGGAGTGGAAAATGTAACACCCTGAGCTTCCACGATATGCTTCTCTTTCAATAATGCAATAGCTTGCATTGTACGCAAGTTCGAGATTCTAACACACCGCGACCAATCAAAATAGGCATAATGAATAGTAATACACACTTTCTGAAATTAGATATATTTTATATTTCAAAATGGACTTCATTTCTGGATTCGGAATATCGAAATTAGCCTATGTGGAATTTTTTGTATTTTTCTGAGAACTTCAAATTTTTTATGAATTGTGAAAAATACTTAAAAAAAATTTTATAATCAAAAAAATTATAGTGATAAATTATAATATTGAGTGGTTTTAAAATATAATTAGAATATATTTTTACCATTTTATCCAATGGGGTTAATTAGAGTTAAATTTACTTTGAAATTAGACATAAACAATTGTCAATATTTTGATATATATTGTTTCTTAAAAACACGCTATTTGTTGTGACAATGAGAATTAGTTATAAAATTAATTAATACAACTTATAAGTTTGTAATTTTTTAAAATAGACATCATTTTTGGATTCGGAATATCAATTATAGCTTAGGGTGAAATTTTTGGATTGCTCTGAAAAACTTCAATTTTTGAAGAATAGTGAAACCACTAAGTGGTAGTTAAAAAACTGATTTTTCGTTTAAATGAAACAATTCCACTTCTGTGATTTGATTTTCAAAAATCCAACATACATAGTTTTCATTAGGAAGTAAAATGTGGTTCAATGAGATTAAAATATTTTTTGGTGAATAGTAACTTTTAAGTTTAATTAATGGTGATTAAAGGTAATTAGTGAAATTTAAGGTAAAAATGATATTATAAAAATACGAAAATACCTTTACATTTGTCCTAACCTTATTGTATGAGTCATTCCCGACCAAAAAAATCCATGGGTCAACTTGGGGACCCAATGGAGCCACTTTGGTAGGAAAATGACATTAAAAACATTTTATTTAATGTTAAAATAAAATTGTCACAAACATGAGTTGTTTTACTAAAACAATTTTTAAATAGAGTTATACAAGTCATATATTTTACTATAAATATTCATTAAAAAGATAAAAATATTTCCTAAATCATGATATATATTTTTATAATTTTTAGACATTAAATAAATTAAATATTTTATGACACCATGATGATACAACGATTACCTCATTAATTAACGATTTAAATAAAATAAAACGATAATGTAAAATCTAATACATACACTTGTCAAAAACCTATTGGATGAGTATATTTGGAACCCTTATCACCATATACTCGAAATATATAAGTGTGGGACCTTTAATATCCGAAACTCATTATATAATAAAGTAACATGTCATGACTTTCCAAGAGTTCCCCTCCTCACCTCGTATAAAAGGCCCCCACCACTACCACCTTATTCACACCTTCAAAGCCTTTTGGCTCGGCCAACATCTGCCCAAATAATCTCTCAACTTCCCTATATTACTCTTAGAAGCCTCACTTTGGGCATAATTTTTTCTGAGGAAGCCTTTAGCTCAAATCAAAAAAGAGTTACCCGATTTTAAGGTAATGTCTTCTATAATGTTGTTTTGTTTTATTTTGCTTCTCCAACACCCTAAAATCTTTTTATTCATTTCTTTTGTAACAATAAAAGTATCCTCAGTATACTAGGATGTTTTTATAAGAATGATTCTATATACACTTACACACACCTACATCTAATGGTTAAACAACATATTGTTTCTGTGGATGGCGAATTTCTGCCTCACGAAACGATGATTGTTCAACACTCATATAACACCTTCAAAGGTGGCCATTAAGATGTCACTATATTTATATATGATATATAATTTGTTTATGTTTTACTTAAGCTTCTGTATTTTTCATTTCTGGCATACCTTTATGTTTTCCATTATGGGTAAACACGATATTTTCATTTTAGGAAGTGCGGACTACCGCCCCTCAAAGTGATTTGAATCGTTAATGACATATGTGGGATGTATAAAGGATGGAGTAACTGGTATTATAAATTATATTATAAAGTAATTATAGTATACCTTTATATATTTATAACTTAATTCCATTAAATATGAAATAGAAATGAAAGTAGCGTTCATGCGTACGTACGGCTTACCGTCTCCATGAACGGTGCATTTCATTTTTTTACCTCTAAATGTTATGTAATATTATAAATGCATGTATATACTGGATATATATGATATATATGATATCTACATCATGAATATAATTCTGTATATAATGGATATTTCACCACATGAACAACTTGTAATTATAAGATGTTTATTTTTGACTCAAGTACCAAAGATCGACAAAACGACCGTTATTAACTTAAATAATTACATAATGTTCATAACATGGTAATAAGTGATATAAGAGGAATAAAGAACTTGAAAAAGTTTCTTAATCAAGTATAAATTAAATCTAGTTTATTATTCAGGAGATTAAAGAATGATCGAGTCATGTCGGACACGAGGTAAGGGAATTTCGTAACCCAATTTCAATTATTTGGGTTAATCTCCTACTTTCAAATTATGTCATGATATTAATATGTCCTATCTTGAATTTGTACTTTATTTATGTGTACTTATAGTATATACACATAATATATCTATTTTATTTTAAAAAAAATGATCTTTGTAAGGGACTTCATCTCAATCTCCTTTCATTGAGGCATATTTTGTTTTATACACAACTTTCATTTATACGGTGTATAAACCCCTTTGACTTTGACTTTTATTCAAAAGGAATCTTTTTATACGAAGCGTTTTTACTAAACGACAAAAGTAATGTTTTTTCTTACGTATGTGGCGACAACGAATTCTCCGCCACTGTGACTGTTATTTGAGTTTCGGCTTCCTTTATAAGCCATTACTTTTTTTAAAATAAAAATAAATACCATGTTTTAATTTTCTTTTATTTTGGTATTGATAATTGTTTTGATAAAGTTTTTAATAGATCAATGTGTTCTATTTATATCTTGTGATTGATGTGTGGAAATATTATATTTCCTTTATCCATGTTTTATGTGATACAGTTATGTTATGGTTTATGATATGTTTAAACCTGTTCATATGAGGAATGCATTGGACTTAATAAGTGATGGGTGGAGCCCACTATAGCTCGTCAATGCATCGGCTAGTCTCATGAGACAAACTACTTTCTTGGAACAAGGACTTGACAAAATCTTATTTGTAGACTTGGTAGGAGGCCTTGGCTACGTGGTTATGATAGTATGACAATATGCATTCAATCATTATGAAAGTGGTTATTGATATTGCATGTGATTATTTGACCAGTAGAATATCCATGTGAACAAGTAAATGGCATTATTTCATTTTACTTTTGCTATATTATGTTGAAGTTCATTTTTAAAACTATTTTGTTTAGTTATGCATTGCCTTAAATGTTTATGTTTATTAATTAAAGCTTCCTCTATATTGTTATCCTTACTGAGCATATGAGCTCACCCCTTTCAATGTTTTAAATTTTCTAGGATGTGAAGAAGTATTTTAGGGATGACCTGCAGGGATAGTCTAAAGGGGATATGAGTGTGGAAAAAGGATACTATGTTATTGTAGTTTTTCACTTTATGATTTAATGTTACATTTATGAATGTATCTAGTGTTTCCAAGGCTACTAAACTTGTCGGTCTTTCGAGACTTGATCTTTCGTGATCATGCCAATGTTACACAATAATGCGCCGAATCTGGGTAACTGGGGTCGGGGCATTACATAGTGTCACTTGAGTCCCACCTCTAGTAGGCCACAGGTGGGTGACTAGCACCAAGGGTATATAATACACCTTGATGGAATGTATTACCCTCTAAGTGAAAACATTAAAAATAGAACGATATGAAGGACACCAACCAACTCCTTCTCAGACTATAACATAAAATAAAATTCTTGTGAACATTTATAATTTCATGAAAGAACCACTACAATTGGAAGGAAAAATTAATGTACCAAAGGAAAGGCAAAGACAACAGTGACATTGATTCCCAGACAACTCATGTTAAACCCCATGCTAGTAGTGGATAACCTTATCTACAGCTTGATCTAACTGACCTGAAAATCAGTTTCTATATACACTGGGTTAGTATAAATGTATAATCAGTAGGATCCTATATGGAGGCTCTCATTCAAATGATAAAGAAAGATTGATAGAGCCCAGTGAAAAAAATGTGTCACTGACTTGTCACCTAAATAGGTATACAATATTCCCAACCTCATCATGGATGATCTCACTAGGTATCACATACTAGAGAATATAATATAATAATGAATATCAATGTAACCCCACTAATACTTCCCCACATATTTTTCTTCTTTTCCAGAATATTTCCTATCATAAGCATAACTATCCAAAAATTGTGGAATGCAGAAACATGGGAAAAGCACCACAACATGAAGCGAGTTCATGAAACCACCACATACATGTATGAAAAAGTAATATGGTAGTTTTTAAGACCCAAAAAGCCCATTTAAAATGTATCATACATCTGGTATTTTACCTCAAGAAACCATAACCCAGAAAATGAGTAAGGATCGACATACCATCAAATCCAATGTAGGTTATACCTATAGTAGTCCTTAGGAAACTATATCCAAAATATAGCTTTGTGAAATAACCATAAGAAATTACTTCCTTCTAAAAACATATATTTGAAAAACTAACTATTTTTCAAACAAGAATGAGTAACTACCAAGAGAATAGAGCATGGAAAAAAGGGGTAGTAAACAATCCATCCTCCCAACAATATGTTTAAGATAATTCCACATAGGGATCAAAATCCACTGGGTGTCAGTTTCCCAAAATAATATGGTGGAGTAGCAAGTTGAAATATAAATTTTACATGAAAAAATATATCTTACAACTACACAATGGGTATAAAATTTTATTAGAATCAACCACACCTAAAGTCCCTCAGACTCCCGTATATGACTAATAAGACTATATATCTTAAATGAACACAACCAATTAAAGAGATAAATTTAATTATCTTATTACATTTAATCTGTTTTAATTTACATTAATTAATTCTTTAACCATTAATTAATAGTTGAAAATTTCCACATTAAATTTCATTAGTATAAAAAAATGATCCATGGCCACTAGACAAAAGAAACCAAGTCAACATATTCTGAAAATTATAACCATATCATTTAATCCAAGAAAAACACTAACCCCATGGGTTAAAATTTATTCATTTATTACAATATTACATTCTATATTACTATGTGTCTAGTAAAACATCCTTAGTAATCAAAAAACAATCAACTATGTGAATTCATCTGCCTCAATAAGTGGGCTTATGATAGAAGATAAACAATAACGTTTTCAACTTCCAATCAATATATTCAAACAAGTATCAATATTTCATATCAGTGGGTAATCCAGGATTCATCTCATTACATCATCGCTAGTAACCTCCCTGACACCCACATATGTAAAACGATGAATCTTTTTTCTCTATGTGTTATCTACTACCCCACAAACCGAGCCTCCCCACACCACATACCATAATAGACATCCATGCTCAGTGATCACAGGCTCACATAAGAACTAGTCCTCCACACCATATGTACCACAACAACTCTTTGGTATCAGCCATCCCAATCTCACGTAACACCACATGTAGCATAAACCAAACAAGAAACCTTTCTCTTTTCCCTAAAACAATTCCTTAATCCTCTATACACTAAAAGATATCATGACCTTGAATCACAAGGTAATATACATCTACGAGAAACTAAGAAAAATAGGAAATACATTTCATTACCTTATATGAGACAACCAATTCTTATTTCATATATAATTAATATATTAATTAATCACAGGTTTCAAATATGGGAAACCAAAGGTACATACAATCTCAAAACTTTACAATTTAATTAAACAATTAATTTAATTTGACTTTAACTCCCTTATCGACAAGAATCATCACAATTGAGGTCTATTAACAACTTCAATTAAACATGCACACTTGAATCAATTTGATAATCATAAAACTAAAACAACAACAACAAGATTCATTGAACATTTCTTTTTAATTCCTTTAACCAATTAGTTATCAATTAATTCCATCTTTACTTTTTTAAAAATTTCTATCAAGAATATCATACTAAACCAAAAAAGGAATAGATATCACACTATTTTTCAAATTAGTATGCTAACCATTTTTACAATATAAAACTAAAAAATCACTCGGGGATCAATAACAATTCATTAATCATTTTTACATAATTATTAGGTGAATTCCATCCTGATCCAATTCTCTATGTCCTGATAGCTCTTCGATTTCATGAAAATTAATAGAGAGGCAAAGAACCCCATATCAAAGAAGTTCATCGATGTTCATCTCATGAGATCAGACCACTCAAAAGACCTATGATCACATATCCTGTAAGATGTACATCCACCATACGACACCCTGAAACAACTACACCAACCGTAAACATGGAAAAACCCCATTATAATATTTTTAATGAAATATCTATAACATGGTGAGAATACATGGAAAGATATGAGATTAATCAAGAGGAAACCACTGGACAAAAAATAAAAAAAAACACCTTGAATCAACCCGGGACACCATTGATCAGAGATGGAAGCCTGCTGATTGATATACCTTGAATGGAATCCAAAACACTAAATAAGTGGGGGTGTCAGATTCTTAAAATAAAGAATAGAGTTGATTTAGTTGTAGGGTTATGAATAACCTGAGCAGCATAAACATTTAATATGGCATTATAGTGGCTAATTGCATAATATTTAATCCCCTTTCACATTGTGTAATCCTATGAATTTTGATTTCATAGAAAAATTAGTCCCCTCTTCATTTTATTTATTTTTCAACCAGGGATACATTATATGTTGAGAAACCCATATTCATGTCATGTAACCTTTTTTCATGATGTGAGATCCCATTGCTTAGATCATATAGTAGATGAGTCACTCAGAACATTCTACGAGTCTCCTATAAGAATCTCAATATTATAAAATTCACAAAGGGTAGATCCACATGGATCCATGCACATAAATTAGATACCTTGCAAGAAAATTCTCATGCTAGAGAATTACAAACCATCCAAGAGAGGAAATAGAAAAGGGTTCATCTGAAGATCCATCCCACTAGATACCTCTCAAAATCTATCTCCAACACAAGATCTCAACCACCCCTAAGAAATCATTAGGGTCCCAATACGGTGAGTAGATGAACTACTCATCGATTATTCACCACCTACAGTAAGAGAGTAGTCCTATCTATCCTCAAGAAGAAAATAAATAAAATCACAAGGCATACCACACGTGTCTACACCGCCCATGGAATGAGAGTAATCCATAAAAATTAAAAATAAGTAGACACATCTCATACACCAGAATATGGTCTACCACTAATAAACATACAATGTTATAGTGTAAGATATAAACAACAATCATCTGGGGTACTAGGAGAGTATCTTCCACTAAAATTCCTAGGTACTCTCCTGCATGCCACTCTTCCCCATAAATATAAGATCTCTGGGGATAAAACACTAATGAAAAACTATCTCGTAGCTATCCATGATCTCTATCGGATGATTAGTGATGGTCACATTATCATATCAGTAATCTCACCCCCAATTGATGATATGAGATTTAGCATTGAGATGACGATGGAGTATTGATATGTGAAAAACCTCATGTATTCGGCTCATCTATAGAGGAAGTTCACATGATAATCTACTTCTCCAACAATAACCAACTCATTAAAAGGCCCAAAAAACTAAGGTGAAAGCTTACTACCACAACAAATACACTGATTCCCATGATGGGGAGTCACTATAAACAACACATAATCCCTAATGTGAAACCTTAAAGGACTCCTCCTGTGATTAGTATAAGATTTTGGAATAACTTTTGCTGCTTTCATCCTCTCAAAAATAATGTAAACCATATTTGTTATGGTCTGTACTAGTTTTGACCCAAAAATTTCTAACTCTCCAACCATATTACACATGAAAATAAAATTGAATGATCACCCATACATGGTATCAAATGGATATATACTGATGGTGGAGTGAATATTATTTTTGTAAGTGAAATCAAGTAAAACCAAGTTCATTATCAAAGATCCTCCAAAATATAGGACACAAGATACCAATATTTCTTCATGATTTTGTATGGTACGCTCTATTTGATCATTTGTTTGCAGATGAAAAGTAGTTTTAAGGCATAGGATAGAACCAAAATAATGCTCGAGACCTCTCCATACCCATGTGGTAAAACTAGGATCTGGATCGTAAACATTCATCCTCGGTACCCTTTGATTCCCACCACATTCTCTTGATACTACCTCAACAAAACCACTACTGAACTTGACACTTGAATCACCATAATGTGGTCATATTTTTTCAAATGATCCACTACCCCCATATAGATTTATATACTCTTTAATATAGGTGAAAACTGGTAAAAACGTACAATGAGATGTCCTCCCACTTCCATTATAGGACAAGAAATGACAAGTGCATACCACCACGAACACTATGTTCAACCTTTACCTTTTAGAGAATAAAACATTGAGATACAAACCCTGTAACTGCACCCTTCAACATAAGCCTCCAAAACCAACCTATCAAATCCTAGTACATCTTTTTCACTCTTGGATGTACCAATAAAAAAGAACATGGGACCTCTATAAGAACAATCTCATGCATCACCAACGGAATGAAAATTTTTCCCTAAATCAACACCAGATATTGTTCATCTATAGACCAACCATTAGGGGCCTCTCTATAGACAACTCTGTCTCTCTAGACATGCAACTCAAGGTCCCTGAACTATGATTCCTCCAACTTCTACACTAGATATGGAAACACTATCATCTGAAAAATACAACATCTTCCTCTAAATTATCCCATATCTAGCTGTAATGTTGAATGTTATTTCATTACTCTCCCAGAATCACCAGATTCACACACTTCATTACCACACAACTTCCTAGTCAATGAATCAACCACAAAATTTCACTTCACTGGTGTACATAAAATTTCAATGTAATAATCCTATAAGGAATCTATCCATCAACATTGGATCAAGTTCAAATCATGTTGGTAGAAAAAATAACACTGTCTCATACCATCATTGATGGCGAAAAAACGCTTGTTGATGAGGCAATGTCTCCACAAATTCATGCAAAAAACACCAATGAAAACTCAAGGTCATGTGTGGGATAGTTACAATCATGGGGATGTAATTTTTGAGAACCATAAAAAATAACCAATCTCTAATACATCAAAAAAAACAAACCATCCCATGACATGAAGCATCATAGGAGAACTCAAACTAAACTCTTTATATTGGAAGAAAAATAACCGAATCACTAAATTTCATTCCCTTTAGATACTCAAATTCTACCTAAAATGAATCAGTATATAGA
Source organism: Viscum album (assembly GCA_963277665.1). NCBI lineage: Eukaryota > Viridiplantae > Streptophyta > Magnoliopsida > Santalales > Viscaceae > Viscum > Viscum album. The sequence goes on from OY728132.1 coordinate 501,257,780, forward strand.
AACATCTGATCTATTTTAGTAAACACCATTAGAGGAGTTGCAAAACAATAGAAATTGGCTATGTACTTCCTATAATAACCTCGAGGACTAGATAATCTTTACAAGTAGTCCACTATATTGGGGGCTACCCATGTAACAACTTCTTCTACCTTTGATGGATCCACAACTACTTTCTAATTGGATACAAAATTCCAAAAAAAATTAATTCTATATCCCAATTCTCACACTTTGGAAACATCTTTAACAACTTCTCATATACAAGAATACCTAAAATGGAACGTAGATTATCTACATGCTCCTCCTAAGACATGGAGTACACTCAGATATCGTCAATGTAAATAAACATGAACATATCCAGGAAATCATCTATCACATTATTCATCAACCTCATGAACAAAGATGTAGAATTAATCACAGCAAAGAGAATCACATCAAACCAAAAATTCCTATAATGAAATTGAAAATAAGTATTCATGATATCCTTATCCTTTAAATGATTATAATTATAACCTAACTACAAATAAATCATCTAGAAGCTTCTTGAACTCTTTAATTGATAAAATAAATCAATAATCCCGTGAAGAGGATAGTGGTTTTTCACTCAAACATGGTTAATGCGACGGTAATTGATACAAAAAAAAAAAAATCAACATGTTTGCTTTATGTAAAAACTAGCACAACCCACAGTGAAACACTCAGCCAAAGAACCTAACTATTATAGACCATCATTCCTTATACACAACTCTTACAACTTATAATGAAACATCCTATATAGAGACATCAAGATAGGCTACATGACTGGGTATTGTTAGATCCCAAACTTGATCTCTCATCATGGGGGTATCGCAACAACCTCCTCTAGAATGACATGAGGGTAATTTTCTAAATTCCTAGGAAATTACAACTATTAATCCTCTAATGAACTCAACATCAGCTCAACCATCAAGTATGATAAGGACTAAATAATCCTCGGACCTGTCTAATGATCTCACTCACCAACAAACACCAATTTCTCTCCATCAGCATCGAAGTACACAACCAACCTCTAAAAACAATCCATGAAAGCATGAACTGAATACAAAAAATCCATATGGAGGACGATATCATTATGCTATATCCATAAACATAGAAATACCTTGAATAGAATTGCATCCATAGTAATAGATCACAATAGAGACATACCTCAATCAAGTTAGCTTGCCCACCAACTAGTGCAGTCAATACCAAGGGAATTGGAAGTCTCTATACCTTAAGTCGCAATTCTTGTACAAGGGTGGGTGATATAAATAAATATGTGTATAATTGATCAATAAAGGCATTATGACTAGTAGAAAAGAAGAAAAGGGTACCTTGAATTACATTTGGATCATCTAGTACTAGAAATGAAAAAGCATAAAGTTGGAAGCAACCTTCCTCATGGACTTTCTAACTCTATTGAAAACCACCTCCAAGTACTTGCTCATATATTTTGAGGATGGGAACCATCCTAGGGATTTAATCTTTCTTCCCCAACTACTCTTGATTAATCTAAAACTGGACCAACCTACTGCTGATACATCAGCTGGAACTTTCTCAGCAGAGGAAACTAATGTAGAAAAACTAGCACAAGGTAACTGCTGATAAATTTTGTAAACACGAACATCTAATGACCTTGGTCTCCATAAAAAAATCATTTTGATCACTTGGAATAGACCTGATAGACGCTTCCCAATGAGAAACATGACATTTATTGCTAATACCTACCCTCGAATTATCAGAATATATTTTTTCTAGAAAAATTTGAACCTTGGACGACATATATTCTTCATGAGGAATCATGTCGAATCCCCTCTCATGATGATCTGGTTCTACATAAAATCCTTTTGATAACCCCTCATCTATCCATTAGCTCAAGATACAACATCAGAATAAATGGGGTGACCTGGAATTGGATGTATAGATTTAAAGCTTCCTATAAATTCCTTCTTCTAGAATCCACATCTAGAAATAGGTATAAATCATATCATAGAAGATTCTTGAAACATATCATGAGATCCTGCACACTAGGTATCCCATACCCGATGGAAAGAAACATCTAGCGACTAACAACATTTTTGATTGAAGAAGGAAACTCATCTATGAACTAGTCTATGAAATACACCCAAGAGACTGATGAATCCTCACAAAATCCAAGGAAAAGAACTACCCCTACCTCACTACACCTCATAACATCAACAGAAACAATGATACCCAGTTATCCTTCTGAGCATAGATCAAATTGAATCATATTTCAACCTTTTTAGAAAAGTCTTCTGACACTATATCTAAAATGAAACCCTATAACCTATAAAAAAACTAGCACTAAAACTCATGGAGTGTAATCCTCCAAGATTCATCATTGTAACTATATACATGGTGACAATACTCTAGTGTAATGTTCTAAAAAATTTCTACCAAGACCTGATGAGGACATCAACCTAGAGCCATTTATACAAAAGAAATAATAGTTACATCTAGTAAACCTAGAATATGGAATACTTCAACATTAATGAGTAATTTTCTTTAATTCATTTTAGGGTAACCTATCCAATGGTATACACATTAAAACATAGGTACGAAGAAAAATGATGCCTGATCCTTTCATAGGACTCTACCTTTTAACTAGTATCACCTCCTTATGCAGGTAATCATAAATATCTAGGCATCAAATCCTAGGGGAGCTTTGGATATGGGTGTCTATGAAAATAACATCTATTTAATGAACAAGGTAATATTACCATATGTTGTTTTCTTACAAGCCTATGCAACCTCACTTGTTCAAAACTCTAAAATCCATCTTATCCCTCTACTAGATCTCTGATACCACTTGCTCATGACCCCCTCCTGACAATTCATACCATACTATGCCAATACTGGGAAAAGAGAGATAGTTTCACCTGAGTCCCATATCTAGTTTGTTTCGGGTAGGAGACAAGCACATATGGTACAATAAAAACTAATATGTGAATAATTACCCTCTAAGAGAACACATGCAAAAGAGAATGATAAGACATAAACCAACCAAAACAATCATAGAATAAAATAAAAATGAAATCCCAAGTACCCATATTTAATGAAATGAAATAACCACAACTCAAAAATCAAAACTATAATTACCACAAGTAATGTAAAGACGATATCGACTATGAATCCATAACACATCCAACTAAAACCCAAGCTAGTATTAACTATCTTGATCTCCAAATAACTCAAAATAAACGAGAAACTAGTATATATATACATATGGTAAATATAATTCTATACTAACTGGGGTCCTACCTAGATCCTCTCTTTCCAATGATATAGAAATCATTCTAATGCACAGTGAACAACAAGTGAAACTAACTCATCACCAAAATAGGTATATTATGCTTCCATCCTCACCATGTATACTCTCAGCAAGTATCCCATACATGATTATATAATATAATAATTAATATAATGGTTACATTTCTACCAATTCACCACTTTTTTTGTACTTTTACCAAACATCATATGTCATAATCATCACTCTCCAAAAATGCTAGGTCATTGGCACCTTGGCGAAGCACCATAACATGAACTTCATGCATCAAACCACTACATCCACATAACCAAAAGTAACCAGGTAGTTTGTAGGAGTAACCACATCCCAAAAAATGTGTATTATACATAGTGTACTATAAATTAAGGCATCATAGCCCATACACCATATATAGATCCTCAAGACACCATAACCTATACATGTTACACCAATTATACGCCTTATGAAACTATATTCAGAATAATTGTGTGTGAAATAACCACTATCCATTACAACTATGTATACGTGTATATGGGGGAAACTAACCATCTAACATACCATCACAAGTAACTATCAAGATAATAGAGTGGGATCAAAGCGGGTAGTCATCCATCCATCCTCCCACGAGCATGTTTTAGAAAATGCACTACCCATGGCTCAGATTTCCCAGGGAGTTAACATTAAAAAATGACAAGGAGGTGTAGTATATAGAAACACAAAATTTATATGAAATAATATATCTCAAAACCACACTGTGGGAATAAACTAGTATTATATTCAACTGCATCTAACATCTCTAGGACTCTCTATTGCCATAGATAAGATTATATATCCTAAAACGACACAACCATTTGAAGAGATACATCAAATTATCTTATTAATTTTCATCATTTTACCGTTATATTAATTAATTTTTTAACAATTAATTAACCATTAAAAACCTCCACATTAATTTTCACTAGTATCAAAACATAGTTTCATTCCTTATAAGAAAAAGAAATTGAGTCCATGGATTCTCCGAATTATTACCCCGTCATTTAATCCCAGCATGCTCCAACCCCAAGTGTTAATAATTTTTTCATTTACTATTAACATTACATTTCATATTACCAGGTTCTTTTCCAAGACATCACATTCTATAGAAAAAAATAACAAAGAAAATCCTTCTTCCACATATAATGTGGAAAATAAAGTAGTTTAATAAAAACTTGGTCACCGACCCATCAAAAGATAAAAAAAGTAACAATATTTAATATTAATGTGTAATCCCACATTCAATCCATTTCAGGATATATTATTTCCTTCATGACACCCACATGCATAAAATGATACATCTCACCTCTCAAGACATCATCTGCTATTATAACAACCGGACCTCCCCATCCTACATACCATAATAGCCCTCTAATCCTAGCCATCCCAGGCTCACATAACATCTGAGCCTCACCACCCCAAATACCACAACATCACTCTAAGATAATCCATCCAAGGCTTATATGACACCCCAATCATTGGGAAACAAACAAGCAACTCTACTCTTGGCCCTAAAACGAGGAATTCAGTCTTCACAAACAATGATCTCTCAAGGATCAAATGAATAAAGAACCTACAATTTACAAGAAATTGAGATATTGGATCCCTAAAAGGATTTATATTTTACCACCCAATTTGTTTGTTTTCCATTATGAATTAGCAGACTAATTAATCCTAAGTTCCAACTTCAAGCCAACAAAGCAACTAGGTATCTCTGCTATCAAATGTTAATTAAAAAATTAATATAATATAGATTTAATGATTTTATTCATAAGAATGAACATGCTTCTTGTTCATTAACCAATTTAAGTAAACATTAATACTTTCATAAATTTTATTATAATCAAAATAAAACATCAATATGAAGATTCATTAAACATGCCACTATTTTTTCCTTAAAAATTTAATTATTAAATAAATATTTTTTTTGTTCTTTAATAATTTCTATGAAGAATAACATACTAAACCACGAACGGAATTTATATCACACATTCTAAAAAAATTAGAGGGAAACCATTATCATGATTCAATGTTGAAACATTGCTATGTGATTAATACCAATTCTTTAATCCAATTAAAAATATTATTAGGGTAATTATGTCATTATAAAAAGGGTTAAATAATGCTAGATTTATGATTTCACATAAATAAATAAAGAATAAATGAATATGCTACCTCAAATTTACGTAGTATTTATACACATGAGAACATACAATGAAACGAATATCCTATCACAACTTGTGAAATTTATAAATCAACAGGAGGATTCCATACCCCAACTGCACCAACCATATCCATAAATAACCCCATTATAATCATGGGAATTTATATACCAAAATATATAGAAAATTAATGGGATAAAACGTGATCAACATGCAAGAAAATGCTTGAAAACAGAAAGAGAAACAATACATTAATCAACCCGGGTCACCACAGATCAAAGATGGATGCCCAATGACTGATCTACCTCAATGGGAGTCCAAATTGCTAAAGGATATGGCTCTATGTCCCGATGAATAAGGATGAATGTTGTGGCAGTTATAGAGTTATGAATAATCTATGCTGCTGCGAATTCTTAATATAATAATGCAATAAATAATTACATGAAATGTAATACCCTTTCCTTCTTTTTAATCCGTATAATTTATTTTTTTATGAAAAACACATCCCCCCTTTAATTTATTTATTTTTTCAAACCACGAAAAATTATATATCATGAGTCATATATTCAAATCACATAACCTTATTTCATGATTTGAAATCCCCCTAATTCTTGTATCCATATGTTGAGTGCGTTTAGAATTCCTCTGAGGCTCATTTGAGCACCTTGTTCATTAGAAACACACTAATGGTCGAACCATGTGGATCCAAGACCTTACACATTTCATATAATTCCCTATGGAACATCATGTAGAAAAAACATGGATATATGTATAATGAAATATATGACATGTAAATACACAATCAATCTCTGTCAAAAATAATTTTTCATCAATAAGTTAAATACATTCCAATACAAAAATAAATGTTCTTTATATTAGAATTTCTTATAATATAAATTTTCTATTAAGACATGTCCACACCACATAGGTTAATGAGTATACAATTATGAATTTTTTTGAATAGCATGCTCATTATCTATCCATAAAAATAAGGTAGATTATTTCAAAAAAGTATCCCCAATAAAAAAATAATAATCATATATGTGTTTTGAAATAAATGTATAAAACCCTTTCGGAAAGAATACATTGATCAATGTAAAAAAATTTCGGATAAGGAATCTAATTATTTGATACTATAACTTCAATTCCAAAAATTATAAAAATATATTAAGGAATAAATAATTAAAATAAATTCCACTAGGAAATATACTTTTAAAAAAGATAATGTAAATGGATGTGGAAAAAAACGTGGTTTTTAAAAATATTATTAACATTGATCACAAATAAACATTTACATGTCACATCGATTGGATATTTTTGAAAAGGTAATGTGATTTTTTTAAAACACATTAATTTTATAATTAATATAAAATTATGGATCCTTTTATACTATTAATTAATGTATAGGATATATTATTAAAGGAATAAAATACAGAATACTGTAAAAGTAAATCCTTTTTTTATTGTTTTCAAAATACCATTATTCTGAAATCAAATTGTTAGATAATTAAGAGTGAATTAATTTGAATCAAAATATATTATTCCCCAAAAGTGTAAGAAAAAGTATTATTATAAAAAAAGGATACCATAGCAATATAATAAACATGTTCACCAATATACAATATAACTCAATGAAAGAAAACATGACTTATCAATATAAATTATTAGAAATAATCTCCATGATGTATGAAATATCTAAAAAATGATCTTTTATATGATATAAATTAAATTAAATAAAATACCACAAAATATATTACTATGTTATAATTTTTCTATCATATATGAATATGGTTCAACAAGAATGACCATTACTCAAGTAATGAAAATCGAGTTACCAAAATTCCATACAACTAGGGAAATATGTGAGTCAAAATCCATGTGATGAACAGGAAATAATTTAGATAATTATTTATCATGGATAAAACACACATGTATATATATATATATATGATATAGATAGGTATATTGTAATTATATACAACATTCAGCGGTATACATACCTTATAACCTCAACACGTCTCAATGAAAAAATGTTAATGCAATGAATCATTGCAGCTTGTGTAACATTTTAACGAAACACCAAAAAATAGTGGGCTTGTGATTGAAATAAAAAACATGTCTATAAGATAATTAATGTTATTATATCTAATATAGGTAGTATATATAAAAAATATTAAATTATATCTATAATATCAAACATGTTGATGATATAGTAACATGATATGAAAACATATCCCCCGATCCAGACTCATAATACACATTTACCAATAATAAAAATTATTGAAATTTATTTCATTGAATAAATAAAATATTACATCATTAATATCTATAATTATTTAAACATATAATTTATAATCATTATATACATATATATTATTTATCATTTACCTATTTTCAACACTAATGTATGTATACTTTTTTCGTTTGAAATAATTTCATAAAACAGTTGTTGGATTCAATGAATTTCCAAAATTAAATCATTATAATATTGTATAAATTAATGTAATATATCATTCATGATATCTTATAACACTATTATATCATTTTTCGGTTGTTTTTTTGTGATTCGTTGTAGTTAAATTGCAATGATCATATTCTAATAATTCAAAATTAATGAATGGTTATTTACTAATCAACAAGGTTAATATTCAGATAATTGTCCAAGAATAAATATAAAATAGTTATTTTCATGTTAATGTCATATTATAAATATAAATAATTTATTATATTAATCCATTTAATAAGATAAAAACAATTATCAAGTAGGTTGTTTAACCATCCCAAATAAGATCATGCCATAATTAATTGGTAGTTATGAGGTGATTCTGTTATAATTCTACAATTACCGAGTGTTAATGAAAATATTTACTTTTTATTATTACAATATATAATAATACGAAGTTATAAAGAAAATTTATATAACTAATATGATTCTATTACATAATAATGATGAAATAATTTTTTTTATCTTAGAACACTCTTTTTGACTGTTGAATTTTCCATGACTATTTATTACTCGGTTTGTTTTTTGGTCTTAAATTTTTTATTAAAAGATCCATAATTAATTTAACAAAATCGTAATTATCCATTTAAATGATTATCATTGAGAAAAAATTATTTCAATAATGACAAGAAAAATAAAAATCAAATATTCCATTGACGTGGTGGTTTACATGTACAATTGAATGGGAATTTAGTTTTTCGTAGAATGGAGTAAATCCTTTAAATCGTTCATAATTTAGTAATTTATAATATTTTACAATTATTATAAATATATTTATAATATAATTCCTATTTTTAACACCATTTTATGAATGTGGAGGAAGCATATATTACTTCGTTGAAGTGGTAGTCCGAACAATGCACAAATACAATTTTTTTAATAATAGATAAATTAATTGGATTTATACTTGTAACATATTTATAATAACATACCATAATATTAATGATACATATTTAACCATTTTAGTATGTTTAAAAAATACTGGATGAATAAGTGTGCATAATTAAATAGATATGTGAAACTAGAGGGTAAAAAGTTATAACTCACATCTTGGATTATCATCTTTGAAAAGAAGGTTACGTCTCTATGTATTTATCATTAATGAGGTAAATAAACACTTCATGGTTTTATGATAATTTAAGAGAGTTTTGGTAATAATTTTGTATAAAATAATGTGGTAATTTTTGGATCCAAAGTGGGGATAAGAGAGTCCCTTTTATAAGTGAAATGTGATGAAAAATTTGTAAATACAGAAAACATTTGAATAATGAAAAGTCACTCCAATGGAAAGAAATTCTAAAATTGATAAATAATGGATAGGGTAATAATTATGGAACATAAAAACCACATACAATCAATTATAGTCATATTTTTATCATGTTTCATTCCCTTTACCCCTTTAATTATTACTGTAACTATTTAAACCTTATCTGCGGTAACATGTTTATTCAAAAGTAAAAAAATATTTATGCCTAAAAATAAAATTTTCCTTATTATTTAATATAGTACTAATGATTTTAAATTATATATAATTTTCTTAATTCAATTTACAACAGCGATAAATGTTATTTTCAAAATATTAAATATACAACGTGTTGAAATATTTTTCTATAGAAACAAAATATTTGTTCCAGAAATTAAAATATAGATATTTACATTAATAATGATAATTTAAAAAAAACAAGATTTCATTTATAAAAAATATATATGTTCATAAAAAGGCTTCAAAACATATAATTCATACAAATATACAAATAATTTCATATAATTATTCTTATTATAAATATATTATTTTTTACATTTGACCAAAAAATCAATCATTCAAGGAAAATAAAAAAATAATTTTAAAATGATCACAAGATAATTAAAATTTAAATTAAATTATATGAAACTAAAATTAAATCATTATATAATCTAACAATTATATATTATCTCAAACTATATTGACAACCTCTTTTCAGTATGAAATAAAATTTTCTATAATATAAACAATTCATTTTCAATTTTACTCTAATTTATTAAATAATTAATTAAGAATTATCCAATATTTATATAATTATATTTTATTATAAATTAATCATAATGTATTTAAATTATTGATGAAAAATCTGTATCACTTTAAAAACTAGAAATATACACTTTTAAGGATAATGTGATCTCTTTAGTCATTTATTTAAACCAATTAAATTTCACTAAAGATGAAGGTGAACTATATATTATTTCGAAATGTAGTTAACTAATTCAGTAAAGGTAATATGATGGATTGGTTTTAATGGTCATGATAAATATATTATAGTTTCTTTTTGTTCAATTTTTTTTGGAGGAAGTCATCTAAAACATTAACTTATTTAAAAACCGTTGTATACTAAAATCATGAAGTGTTATATAGTCTTTATCATTCTTTTCAAAATGAATTAAATGTGGATAAAGTATGTAAAAAAGTACAAATTAATGTTACTTATATAAAATATAAAAATACTATATTTATTTATGTTGTTTTAATTGTAAAATAACGTGTCTCATTGGGAAAATCTATATCAAATTTCACCACTAAAAATACAGTATTAAATAGTCCTAGTAGAGGTAAATTATTTAATATAAATGGAATTTTCATCATATCAAATACAATGAATTTATTCTCAGTGAATGATTAAATATCTTATTAAAATGGGACTTAATATGTGAAATATGACTCATAGGTTCAAGGAAATACCAATTATATATCCAAATCAAAAATTTAAATGACATAATGATTAAACAATGAGAATGGAGAAGTAGAATAGAAATTTTTGATGAGGAGACACCAATGAAATTATTATTAATAAATTAAATTTTACTCAGAAGAAATGAAATAAAAAACATGATATAGAAATTAATTCATTGAATACTGATAATGATTATTTAAGTAATTATCTTAATAAATCATTATCTAGAGTCATTTTTAATAAAATTATTCTGTTTTCAAGGAATATTGGAGATCATATAAAAAAGATTGATATTATAGATTAGATTCATGATATTACCATGGAAAATATAATTACCATGAATGAATAAATAATGATACATGATTATGTGTTTGTGGTTACTGAATTTTTTTAGAGTAAAATATATAATTTAGAGTTCAAAATTTAAACAAAAAAGGTTGATTAGTGATAAGAATATTTATATAGAGTTTTTAATGTCATAAATAAATTTAAAAATTCTATAATGATAAAATGATACATTATTTTTGAAACCTGATCATAAAAAATTAAATATTGAAAATAATAATATTAATTAAAATAATGTATAACATAACTTTACAATAAGATTAAGCCAATTATTTTCATATGTGGAGGTGTTAAAATATAAAATGTAATGATATGCAGAATGAGATAAATAGAAAGAAAAGCCTATGGAATAATAACATGTAATATAAGTCTATCCTATGTATGAAGAAATTAATAATAGGTAAGACAATTTAAATCCAATGGATTTTTTATGTGAAAATTTCATGAATAAATTTTCCAATAGAGGTTATTTATCAATAATGGATGTTTTTTATAATTTTGATAAAACTTGAACAAATAATATATATTTATATAGTAGTATAATAAGTCATTTTTTTACACAAATGTGGCTGTTAAAATTAAGGGAGACATGTTATATATTCTTGCAGAAAACTAAAACAACATAAAAAGATAATTTTTTAATTTAATTACACACTTGATAATTTGAAGGAAAATTGTAGAAATTATAATTAACACAAACAAACATCCAAAAAATTTCACATGATACTATTTGATTGACTAAGTAAATTGGAAACTATAAATCCACATAGAACAAGATGAAATAATATAATTTTTTTTTCAGTTTCTTACAAATATATAATATAAGATAACAGTTTTTAACTTCATATATGTTCCACCACTAGATTTCAAAAGAGATCTATTATTTATAATATATACAGAAAACTATACTTAATTTAGAGGAACTATTATATACTATTAAAACACTATCATGTAAATAAGAAAAAATATCAATTCCATTAAATTTTGACTTTCAAATATTAATAACAACCTTTTTAAAATTAATTATGAATAATAATTAAAATATATTGTTAAAAAGTGCTTAGTATTTGGTAAATTATTTATATATATCGAAAATACATTTCTCTCAATAAATGAATTTTAATTTTTTCTGTAAAAAATTTAAAAATTTCCACTTATAGAAAAATTATTTGAAAAATATACCTCTATTTCTCAGACCATCTTATCCAAATTAGATTGGGTTGAATTGTGGGGTTTTGTATAATAATATTTATTTTTTAAGTAATATTGTAAATTTCTCATTTTCATTGACTGATAACATTTAATTTAAAACATTTAAATGATATGTTTTTTATATTTGTTTAATTTTGAAAATAGTTAAATTATTTTATGATTAATCATATTTATTTCATTGGAATAAATTTCATGGTTAATTTTTATTAAAATGGTTTATAATTATGAATATATTTTCGTTGGAAAACTATTTTTCATCACATCTATAAGGTAATTATTAATTTAAATTATTCCAACATGATGATTATTCTTTTGAAAAATTTATAATCAAATTTTTATTTAGTATAATTAATATTAGAAAATACATCCAACTAAATGTTTTTTTATAATGAATAGTAAACACAGTAAAAAATAATTACTGAGTTTAAGGTTTAAACAATTTTACCAGGGGATAAAACCATATTATAAGGGTTAAGATGAAATATAAACCAGTCTATGTAAAATATTAAACATATATTTTGACCTTATATCATCAATATTCAATAATGATCCATGTTTTATCCAATATTCATGTTTAAAACATTTATAAATTGTTTTATTTTAAATAATTAAAGTATGTCCTCTCCCCAAAATATAAATAGAACCTCCTCTTTTCTCCAATTTTCATATAAAGGACTTGTGTTTGGGAGAATAACTACCTAGATACATTCTTTAATTCCCTTCCCATATCTTATACTCCATGTTTTTATCATAAATCCAATCTTGGGAGGCATTAGGTTGAATCCTAAAGAGCTTGTGTGAAGAAGAGGTATAGTTATTAATCGATAATATATGTTTTATTTATATTTACACCTCTATAAAAAAATAATAATTTATTATGATATAATAAAATTATTATATACCAAATTAAAAAATGTCGTTATGTTTTTAGAATAACATAATTACATATCCTCTTCAATTAGATCGAAAAAACCCATAATTTGTGTGTACGAAAGACAACCACCTCACAGATTAATCTACTTAATTTTTTATCATACACCCTTAAAACTTTTTATGATGATGGATTCATATTTATATATTACATTCATTAAATATTAATAATTATTTAAATTTAATATTTCATATATCTACTTAAATTTTCATGTGTGGATAAATGATAACATTAATTGGATATATGGTGTACTACCGCCCCATGATGCGACATGATTCATTTTTCATTACATAATCAAAGTGTGTGTATAGGGAAGTGTAATTAATAATAAAATATGATTTTTATGATATTATAATCATTATGGGAATACTAAAAACACTTAACATTTTCAATCACGATCAACGAAAAATGTAATGGTTACACATGACTATGTATGGCCTACCGTCTATATTATTATAATGCAGTTTGTTTTTCAGAACACTTATTCATGGATATATTTTAAACTATTTTTTAGAAAATAAATTTTAAATTTATCATGAATATTATTCTGGATATGATGGAATAAAAACTCATTTTACAACATTCTACATACCGATTCTATTTTGAAATTATGTACTAGGTGTCCACAGAGAACTCGATGTTGATATGACTTAAAAATAATATAAATACAATATAAAAATAAATGAAATAAATTGTTCAATAATAAGTTATTAAAACAAAAAAAATTATTAAGAGAAAAACAAATGATATTATTTTGTTATATATATAATTAAAAACCATACACACAACATATAGACATGATATAAGGGCTTTATCACAAAACATAATTCATTGAGTCAAAGGTTATTTTATACACATTTTCTTAAATTGTGAATATAATACATATTTATATATTTTATCATGAATAACTAATAATTCCAAAAATTTAATATTACAATAATTTACATCATTCACTGATGTTGTGATTCTAAATCAACAATAAATAGATAGGGTATATGTTTCAATATCATTTTAACCAGGATTATTTATGTTTGAATTTCAATTATTGGAAATTATGTTAAAATTCTCGAGTAGAACACTTTAATTTTATTCTCATATAGTTTTTCTTGATATTTTCTTTTAATATAATTTTTGTATTCTTTTTTATATTTAACAGTATAGAGAATATCTTTTTAAGAAAAGATTCCATTATATATATTTTTATTAATTTTTTTATTTATACTTATATTTTTTTTTTCAAAAAATGTAATAATGAATATTTCAATATTATATAATTAATTAATAATGAATATTTTACCCTTTTTTTAAAATTTAGAAATTTTGTTAAAACCAATCTTCTTGTTTCATTAAAAACAAGATACTTGTTTACTTTTTATCAAAAAATGAGACAAAAATCATTGTTTTATAATACTCGGGACAAATATAATATTCATAATATCATGACCAATAAATAAATTGTGTAATCCATTTTAATTTTCCATTATATTTTATGAAAATTTTCTAATAATATTTTGTATTTTTTTATATTCTGAAGAAGTGATTTCAATGTAAAAATTGTATTTTCCTCAGTAAACCTTTTATTTAATATTTTAATTATTCGTTCATCAATAACGAAAAACATTTATATATGATATTTGTTATAAATTATGTATATAAATATCTCACATATATTCTTATCTTATTACACCTTATATTTATGGTGTAACACAAGAATTATGTTTTTATCTCCAAGACCTTAATTAGGATATTTTCTTTGACTAATATATGAGAGAATATTATGTAACCAATTTTATTTCCATGGGTAATAATTATATTTATTACATATGGGTTTTATCTAATTTTTGGCGAACATAACCATAAATATGTCTTTATGGGAGCACATAGATAAAATTAAAATTCAATAGTTAATTATTTATTATCATGGGGTGTCATGTATGTGATTAGGGAGTAATCCTAATCCATTATGGGACTTTCTCACCCATGTGAGGTTTTCTATGTAGTTATCCTTGACTCATATATAGGTTTTGTTATTTTTTCTTCCATTTTCTTAATTATTCATTGATATTATAGTACAATTTACTTACTATTACACTCCCATGTTATTAATAATGAGCCTAAACTTTTATGATAACATGTTATTACATTGACACACTTGTTATACTTTCCTATAATACCAAATGTGGAATTTTATACCATCTTTTTAACAATGTGTCACATAGGTTATGTCCTGTATTTTCAAGACAATGAAAGGATTCAATAAATCATTATATAGAAAAAAATAAGTTATTTATTTTTTGATTCACTATTAGTTATTTTGAATCTAGTTTTCCAAAGACACTATAACTCACGATCCATGGGATGTAATTAAAATATGTTAATATTGAATTTTTTTTAATAATATGTGTAAAATGAATGGGTATCTATAGTTAGTATTAGATATAATGATATAATCAAATTATAAGAAAGCCTGTCGTGTGATCGTTGGGTGATGTTTGTCTCTCTTACAAAAGTTTTCTTGTGGAAAGGGATTCCACTAGTGATGGTGGTAAGTGACCCACAAAATAGGTGTGGCCATACATGATGTTTCATTATATGTATCAATTATTTCCCACCAAGATGAATTCAAAACATAAATTGTTATAATCTAATAATGTTAAAATTGTTAATATTGATTATGTGGAAAATAATTTTGCTCGAAAACTATGGATAATTGTATTAATATTTATATGTAAAGGTAAATGACATGAAATTTTGGTGATGTATAGAGAGAGTGGGTTTTAGGAAATTAAATCCCTATTTGTATACAAAAAAATTATATTAATTCTTAATAGTTTTATATAGGGGTAATAATTGAAATAATGGAACATTTTTCTTGACTCGATCATCACCGGGTGCACAAAAACTATAATGACCCTAAATCATGTAACCTAGAGTTTTTGGTCACGTTATTAATTTGGCATAAGATATTAGAGACATGTCCTGAAATACTGAATATTTTAGTAGAATTGTTAAACTAAATATATACATTAAATTTAAACTAAATTTTAAAACATTAAATAGAAAAAAAAATTTCTTTAATAATTCCATTATTCCCCTTACTGTATCCTTGGATATATATCAAAAAAATTCTCCAATCCTAGGGGAAATAAAACATTGGAAAGGCGTGACCTCAAATTCATAGTAAGGGTATGCCTATAATGGAATCTATGAATAAATATGGAAAATCATTTTGGAATGGTAAATAACTGAATCTAAATAAATTTAAGGAATAACATGTTCATAATATTACATGAATCATTTTTGGTCAAATAATTCCTTCTAAATAATAACCAATGCATGAAACGTATCAATGAATATTATAATTAATAAAATATTCACATAGAATATCAATAACTTATATCATAAATATTGAATGAAAAATGGTATATATATAAAACATACCTTTTAGGCATTGTGCTAATAAATCTAATACCATATAGGCCTTATGTAAAAACACCTATATAAATGGGTAAAGAAATTGTCAAAACCCAAAAAGGCTTATCTCATGTGACTTAATGATGCATTTATGGGTAATTTAATCCTCTCTTGTCCCATAATAAGTCCAATGAATTCATCATATGAATAATTAATACAACTAAATCAGTATGCTTTATCAAATTAATTAACTACCTATATGGGAATACTACTCATAGGGAATATCAATACCCTTAATAGTAAAAAAAATTACAATATCAATCCAATGAAATATGATGACTTTTATAATTAGTTATATCCTCATAAAAATATTTAATAATAGATGTTTTGATATATGTAAATATTTTAATGATATTACTGGAATATTTCTTGAGGAAAATACCATTTCCACATTGAAAATAATCTTTAAAATATGAAAATGGTATACATAATAATTGAGTGATTTTGATTGAAAATAAACTTTGATTCATGTAAAAGTATTTCTCAAATAATTTAGGTTTCATGGGGGAGTAAAATTCCATTCAAAACATATAAATTTAAAAAAAATTCCTTTCCCACTTTTGAAAGAAAATTACAATAAATACCTTATTTGGTAAATGATAAGAAGATTCTATTTAAAGATTTTTGTAAAATTTTAATTGGGGGTAAAAATGAATTTTAAAGCTAATTGGATAATATTATTATAATTTTGATAGAAATTTTATGAAATAAATTTAAATTAATGTTAAATAATAATAAGTTTAGATATAAATATAAAAAATCTCTAATAATAGTGAGATTGTTAAATAAACCATTACCACAAGGGAGTCTATTGAATTGGAAGACACCTAAGAGAAATAACATCAAATGAAACATTACATTTGATTAAGAGAAATATATTAATGTTATAATATATGAAATATATAATATATTCACCGAAAAAACTAAAGAAGTTGTGAATATTCCATATGTCTCAGAAAATGTAAAAGTGAGATGAGAAACCCTAACCTAATGTTCTATTTCTATTGTACATGTTTAAACCTCCTATATAATAAATTCATATTTATTTTACAAATATTAATGAACAAAAATCATATATATCAAATTATATATTATATAATTATATCGTTTTATAAACCATTTATTATTAATTCAATGTTAAAATCATAGTTTTGTGTGGTAATTATTTTTTTTAAAGGTACTAAAATATAAAAAAACATAAAAAAGTTAGAAGGTGGGGGTTTTATTTTAATTAATCTAGTAAAGAGGGGTGACATTAGCAGGTAGGTACATTATGTATGGACTATTGATGTTGACACCCATGTTGGAAAGACCATGTACCACCTTGTTCACCTCACTGTAGGTGTAAATGATGATGTGATTGAGTCCTGATAGGCATTATAGGCAAACAATCCGTTTAGCAGTAAGGGCCCATGCTAGGTGAGATGTTCTATGTCTAAGAGCTTGAACTATAGTAGTTGAATCACTTTCAATCCAAACATTGTTCCATCGTTGTTGCCCTATCAAATAAACTACATTGATGACGTTGTACATCTCTGCTTTAATGAAGGAGTAATGACCACATGAACTATAGTAGAATCCATGAATGTCCACATTATGATCTGTACATATGATGCCACAACCAGCAGGTCTGGGGTTTCCTTTTAGGTGGTAATTAATTTGTTTTTCATATACATTTTTATTTTGTAGTTTCATCCATATAATATTATCTTAAATACATGATAACCAAAACATTGATTTTTAATTATCATAAATAATAAATATAATGATTTTTAAATTTATCCAAAATGAGAGATATAGAAAAATGAATTTCATCATTCATGGAGATGGAAGGTCATACATACACATGAATGTTGTTTCCAATTTCGGATGGATGGAATGAATTAAAGGTATAAAATATGTATCCATTAAAAAGTCATTATTTTGTAATATATGTTTTCTATGTTTACTGCTTATTTATTTATAATCATCCATTTAAATTTGTGATGAAAGATAAATTTCACCTTAATATGGAGATGATAAGCTGCAAATATGAATGAGAGATGTTTTCACTTTTCATAGAATAATAAAAGGTGTAATATAGTTTTATCATACTCATAATTGTATTAAAATTTATATAAGGTACATAAACTGTTAATTTAGTATTTAATAAAATCATGATGATGATGTATAAGAAAAATTTAATTGAAAGAGATTGGGTAAGAAATTTTTTTTTGTTCCGGAGACCTTCTTTATATCCATTTTTAGAAGAAATGAGGTCAGTTGTTTTAGTATAACAACTCTACCAGAACATTGATGAATATGTTTTTAACACGAATTTCTATTACTATGCCAATATATATGACTAAATTTGGTTTAAATAAGAGAAGGATTGGGTTCCATTTATAATTGAGGTTAGGGTCTCTTTTGCAATTTTTCAAAACAATATAATTTATTAAGACTATTATAATTAATAATGCCTCCAAATGTCATATATTTTAATTGGGGATGTAATTTTAGACTCTATCATATCCCATTTTGTATATTTAATGTTTGTATTAATGTTAAATAATTTAATGATATATTCATCCCAGAAAATATCAATATATTAATTTGGAAAGAATTTATTATATTTCCTTAATAAATTTATTAAATAATAAAAATTGAAAAAAAACTAATTTTATATGTATTAAATATGTTATTTTCACATATAAAATTCTTTTACTAACATTAATATCTCATATATTTTCACTTTTATTATTTTAAATATCACTTATTTGAATGTTTTTGTAATAAAATTAATATTATGTTATTTTTGCATATACATATAAGGTAATTATATAATTTTGTTTTATATAAATAAATTTTTATTGTGAAAATAATATTATTATGAGTAACACATCAATTTATAGTTGTGAAAAATTAATTTAACTAAGAACTATAACATAAAAACACGTTTAATCTGTTTTTGACTTTACATGCCTTACACAAGCATTGAAAAAGTATTTTGATTATCTAAATGTTATATAACACTAAAAATCATTTATAACCCCAATAAAATTAAGTAATATATATCATTAAAAATATATTAATGACTTTTCCAATCCCAATTTTCATTTTTGGGTACAAAATATTACTTTTCCATTGCTGTGTAGGCTTTACGTGAGCGGATAATTTTTTATATTTAATATGGAACAAATTATAATTAATTTTCTTCATTTTTTTATTTATATTAAAAATTATTTTATAATAAATGAGATATAATTTTATTTTCAAAATTTTTTACATAATTTCAATGTGTTGTATATATTATAAAAGATAACTTATTTCATAAAATAATATTTTTTTATCACGCACTAAAATTTTACGTTCCTAAGAAAAAAATTATTATTGGATAAACATGAACTTATGAATAAAAAAATAAATTACATTTTATAAAATTTAACACATATATCTAAATGAAATTAATTTTAATATAATTTTGAAAAATGTGACGGAAACAAATTTTTTTAACAAAATACCATTTATCTTAAAGTCCCTATTTCTGTATAAA
Source organism: Viscum album (assembly GCA_963277665.1). Classification (NCBI taxonomy): domain Eukaryota; kingdom Viridiplantae; phylum Streptophyta; class Magnoliopsida; order Santalales; family Viscaceae; genus Viscum; species Viscum album. The sequence continues at coordinate 501,277,978 of OY728132.1, forward strand.
AAATATTTTTACACAAATAAAATAATAAAACTGATTAAAATAAAAATATTTTAATTAATAATTATATAATTAAATTGATGTTTTATTTATCCCATTTTAGAATAAAATTTGTCATCTTATATGGTTGAACCAAATATAGTGTTTTCATTAAAAATTAATATTTTTCACTATTCACTAGAAAATTTTTTATTTAAAAAAAATCATAAAAATTCACGCTATATTGAATATGATATTATAATTTCAAAAATAAAGTTCATTTTATCAAATATATTTTTTAGAAGATGAAAAAATTATTTATATTACTATCTCATACAAACTAAAAAAATATATTTTTTAAAAATCTTATAAAATGACATTACTGAACAATAACTATTTATTTTATAAGAAATAATCAATAAATTATCATTAATTAATACCCTTATATATGTTTCAAAATATTTTGAATTCAATTCACTCCATCAAATTTAATAGATATGATATAATAGTCATATTTAAATAATAATATTTTTTAGTTCATTTATTCAAGGTGTTGCATACTCTATGTGCTGTCAAAAATACTGTTTGTTTAAATTAATGGAGTTTTACATTCTCCCCTCCTTCAATAAATTGTTTCCTATTAAATTTTAATTTAGTTTATTAATAATGGGTTTTAAATTTAGAATTAACTTTTAAAAACCTACTCTGTATGAAGGGTTAATAAGTTATCCTCTAAATAAGATATATAGAAAAATATTAAAGTAGTCTGGAGAGGCACGTAGAATTTAAAGACCCCAATTTTTCATAATGATCTTATAACATTATTTTAAAGACAAAAAAACAAAATCATTACAAAAGAGAATCTACATGGTTTTGTACCTTTATAAAATTAGGATAATACATAACATTTATTAAATAATTCATACAAATTTATTTTATTCAATATTCTTTTCATTCTTATTGGCCCTTGAATTCTCTTTAGTACATGTAATCGTCTAAGGATATACATCAAAAATATGTGATCTAAAAGACCATTAAGAGAACATATATTAAAATTAAGTAATTTAACCTAGGGTTGGAATAATCATAACATTAAAATAGGATCATAATAATGAGTGGAATAATTAAGAAAAGTCTTATAATGTGGTAACTCAAAAAAATTAAACATCATGTCTTACCGGTTAACTACCACAAATAGTTGTGAACAAAGATTGCATCATTTTCATGCATATTTTACTTTCTTTATGAGTTACATCACCTTATCCAATGCATTGTAGTGATATAAAATTCTTGGCACGCATTTCAAAAAATAATATTCACATTTCTATATATAATTTTTGGATCACCCATCACATCATAACCTTTACATTATCATGTAAACCCCAACAAACATATATCAGTCCTGGAGAAAAAAATGACATGTGGAATGGGATGTGTTTAATTTCATTATTAATAAATTCATAAATAATTTTATCTCAAATTAACGAATTAATAACAAACTTGATATAAGGATAATCATCCTTCAATGAAGAGGAATCAATCTCGAGATGTAAAAGGTGTGTTTCTTTTAAAAGAAGAGTTGTTTTGGACAATATTTTTTTTCACATTAACCGAATTAGAAAAAAAATTATACCCATGAAAATTTAATATAATGAATAATAAATGATATTTGAAGACTATCCATACCGAAAATGGAGTGAAATAGGGAAAGCCCAACGAAAGAGAGTCTGGTTCACGAATTCCCCTTACCTTGTGTTTTAATGCTTCCTTAATATTAACATATAATCATCATAGTTTTATTAATTAAAAATTAAAGAACCTTTTATACATGAATATAATTAATTATGGTTTTATTATGTTCTTTTTTTGTTCTTTGGATGAGTTATGATGAATAATTTCAAAATTTAAGAGTGTTCATTTTCATAGTTTTCATGGAAGATTCGTTTGTATATATGAATGGATGTTCATGAAAAATGGGGATAAATATCTAGATCTTTTATTACACGTCATTAATGATATAAAATATTTTTAAATGTTCTTATAATAAATTATATTATATACCACAAGGATGAATCATTAGGAAAAAGTTAATGACCATCATTTTTTGTTAATTTTGGAATTTTTTCTATCACAATGATATTGTTTTGTGTTATAATTTAGTATTATGTATAAAAGTTATCTATAAAAAAATATGATAATAAAACAAACTTTATAATATGTTTTCAACAATTTTATTCTTTTATTAACATCATTGATGGTGTTACCGGAAAATGAATGTGTATAGCGTGTGATTTTAGTAAATTAAAACATCACGGTGACGATTTAAATTTTAAAATAAAAGAGGGAGAGAGAGAGAGAGTGGATTGTAATGATGAATAATAAATTAAAAAAATATTGTTGTATAATATCAAACAAACTGGATTTATCATGGAATTGTTTTAATAGACAGTGAGGAGAATAAAAGAAAAAAATTGAAATTTAAAAGGAATTAAAAGAAAGAAGATGAGTATTTTACCTGTTTGATTTAATCTCCATGAGATCCTCCTATTGAAATTTTTTTGGACTTTTGGATGAGTGCAAGGGATAATGAACATGGTTAGGGGTATAGGCGAGATAATTTGGATGAATTTTCTCAAGGCCCAATGCTTGAGAGGTATGAGGAGAAGAGTGTGTGTGGGGTGGTATTTATAGTGGACGAGAGGGGTTTTTTCACAATATTTTATTCAGTAGATTATTATTTTGGATAAATAATTTGAATAGTTTCACAATTATTATAATATATATTAAAATTATGAATTGATGTTCGGGATTAGTTTTCTTACATCAGTGAGTATTTATCTTATAATGTATATATATAGTAAATTATTTTTTCATAAAATTAATCCAAAATTCCTGTATTTCCAAAAAAAATCAAACACCCACCTTAAATTTTTTTAAATTTTCATATCTAAATAAATTAAATCCATTTTCTAAATATAATTTTATAAATATGAGTAATTTAATTTTTATTTATAAAAATTATTTACATGGAAAATATTGATTTTAAAATTGTAACTAATTTTATAATAGTTTTTAAATTACCTATGGTCAAATACTATTAATATAAATTCATAATATAGAAAAATATTAATTTATGAATACATTTTATTTAAAAAATATCTTTTAAATTAATATATATATATTAAAAATGTAATTAAATATATATGACTTAATAGAATTCCGACACATAATTAATAATTTTTAAAACATTTTTATAAATATAATATGACATAATTATACCATAATTTCATTTATAATAAGACTAAATGTTATTTATAACATCATGGGTGAGTTAATATTCATTTGGATGGTTACTATTCATAATGGTCATATTACTGTTCCTAAGGACAAGTTAATATTTCATTGGAATAAGTTTCTTAACATATAGAACATCATCTTATTTCATTAATTCATAATTTATAATGATTTTATTATGGTCTACAAGTGATTTTATTTGATTTATACCACCATATATTACAATTATTAAAAATAAATTCCATTCATATATGTTTTGGTTGTTACATTGTTCCTCATTTTTGGATTATTTTCCTCAAAATTTCATTTTAAATAATATAGTGAGGGTACTTCTCCTTCATTTCCAACTCTGGTTTTGAGGTTTCTTCTTCAAACATATGGTTCCTCCACAATACTTGGACATGGTGGGTTTTATTGTTTAGTATAACCTTTCTATCTGGTCCCGAATCTTTACTGGAATCTCCTAATATAAGAGATAATCATCTAGTTATACCACCACCATGTTTAGTACTTGTGATGGATCTAGTATGTACATCCTCTAGAGGGATACAAGAACACATCTAAACTTGATCCATATATTGTGGAAGTCCAATTCTATATGCCAAAAATACTATACGATCAAGGATATCAAAGTAGTTAATGTAACATGGGAATATAATTGCTTTATTTACAAACCTCATGACCCGCTTCCATGGTGATATTAAGTGGAAAAATTTATCTCGTACTTCGAACTCCATATCACTTCTACAGTATTCAGTGTAAAAATTTTCTTACTCTGAGTAGTATTAATATTTTTATGGAATGTATTGAACAATTACTATCATCTCTTTCCCAAGATTATATCCATGTATATTTCTTTCTCCAACATCATCCTAACAGGTTGGAGTTCTACATCGATTTTTGTATACATCTTTATATAAATACATCTTCATGTCAAGTCAAAGCTACAATTGAATGAAAACTCAACTAATGGGAGATGTTGATAACATCCTCCTTTAAATTCTTGAAAGAGTTTCTTGGAATATTTTCTAGAATTTAAATATTTATTTCATAATGTCCAATAATTTTGTGGTGATAGGTCTTGAATAAATTTAACAGAGTACTAAAATCATATTGAAGACTCCACTAGAATTTGGTAGTGAAAATAGGATCACAATCAAATTAAATTGAAAGTGGAACCACATTTATTATTACCACATAACAAACATATATATTTTTAAGTTTTTCAATTTATTGACATTCCAAAATAAAGATAAAGTGGGAAATCATGGCGAGTCGGTCCACCACAAACAATATCACGTTATTTTCATTGGATGTCTTTGGGAGACCTGTAACAAAGTATATAGTGACATTCATTCATTTTCACAAGGAGTCAGGGAATTGATACATCATCAATTTTCTCTTCTATTACTCATCATTAACTTTATTACATATCAAACACCTTGAGATATACTTATTAATATCCTTCTTTAGGTTATCCATCCAAAAGTGTACTCAAAGATCACGTTACATCATAGTACTCCAGGATGGATATAGAATGTTCCTCTATGTTCATAATCTAATTTATCCTCCCTTATCCCGATTTAAGAAGGTTAAAAATCATCATTTGAAACCAAATAAATCCATCGTCATCGATGTGGAATTTTTATGGCTTTCCATCCATTACTATGTTCACCATCTCTTTCAACTACCGATCATTCCTTCGTGCCACTTTAATATTATATAGGATAGATGGATGTTGAATCATTTGGGAATGGTAGGATGTATTCCATATTTTTATGATGTCAAAATACATACTTTTCATTTACATTAAAATAGGGTCATTCTCAATCTTTATCATGGATATAGTAGTAGGTTATTTTCCTCTAATAGCAGCATCTACTTTGTTTTCCATATCAATACGATAGTGGATTGGGAAATAATAGTATTTTATTATCTCTAACCATATCATCTGACACGTTTTTAGATTGTTTTGTGTGAATATATAATTTATGCTCTTTATGATTAATATATATGTCATGATTCTAACCATAGATTTAGTTCCTGCATATATTCATGGAAAAAGTCTCAACTAGAAACTAAAGATCATGTTTCGGGTAGTTCTCATGGGTCATCAACTTCATTGGGGTTTTGGATATCACATTATAATTTTACATGAATACAAAACCCATGAATTTCTATGAAGAATCACAATAAATCACAAAACATTTTCCATTTTTTGAAAATGTGAGTACATGTGAAGATACCAATAATAAATTTAGCTCCATGAAAAATTAGTCACATTATTATTTGCTTACATTCTATACAATTTTCTTTTAAAAATTAGATAGAGTGCTAGAAAATCATGAAATATTTCTATCAAAACATTGATAGTACCCTACTAAGCCATGATAATTATGGATTTAGGTGAAAATACATGGCCTTAGTCAATCTTCAATTTCCATTTTTGAACGGACTCTAGAAATTCCCTCACTTTAACATTGAGACGTTCTCTATTAAAAAGTAACACTTTATGAACATGGTGTACAACTTATGGTTATTTAATATGTACCATGATAGGATTTTCTGTTCATCATGTTCCACTTTTCTCTTGAATTAGGTTAGAATTTCATCCTTAAACACTACCACAAACATATTGAGGTAATTTTTAAAGACAATATTAATAAAATACATGATTATTTGAGGGGAATTATAAATTTTTAAGGGAATCACCACAATGACATAGTGCGTAAACTTTTTATGGAACATAGTCTTCTGAATATCTTCATTATTCACCTTTAGCTAATGATATCCATAATGTAGACCCACCTTTGAGAAGTACTGAGCTCCTCACAACTGATTGAAAAATTCATCATTACATGGAAGTGGATAATTTTTCTTTATCGAGATCTTGTTTAGTTCTTGATAATTGATACACATATACTTTATTTTATCCTTATTCTCAACTAAGAGCATATTCTCACCCCAAGGCAATTCACTATAGTGTATGAACACTTTTCCCAACTTCTCTTGCAGGTGTTTCTTTAACTCCTCTAATTTGATAGGAGCCATCCTATAATGACACATTGAGATCAGAGTAGCATTGTATATAAGATTTATTAAGAACTCTATCTTGTGATATGGGGTGAGTTCGAGTAACTCTTTGGGAAATACATTATTGTATTCCTTCATAATGGGTATTCCTCCTAGGATTATACCTTCTTTTGACTCAACCATTTTATTGAGGTATGCTTATTCATTGGGAATCCACACCCACCCCATTGAAAGAATTTCAAAATGATATTCATAATCTCCCATGAACATGTATAAGACCATTGAATGGTTCGGAATATGATAAGATTTTTCATTTTCATAAAAATGAATATGACCTATCTTTAATGAGTTCTAATGTATCCCCGATATAGCATCAAATTTTACCAAGGGATATATTACAAAATTTGATGGAAGAATGATCCCACATACATTAATATGAGAAGAATACCACACTTGGGTTAAAATTATTTCACTACTTGGTGTTTTTAATTATATATATACTTCAAGGTTTTGGGTCTTCGATTCAATCCGTTTAGAAAAATTTCTGGATATAATAGAATGTATAAAACAAGAATCAAATAATAGTTTTTCAATTATTTACTGAATAAGAAGTCTACCTTGTATGACATTTTATTATAGCTCCACATAAATTGTAGTGATGGAATAATCCTTCCCTTGATCATTTGGTATTGGTGGATGATGATGAAAATTACCCTTGAGTATTTGTGGTTTAGTGCATTGAATTTTCTAATTCAATTTCTCCCAACAATTTTAGCATTGGATGATGGTTGGTGCCCCCCATTCTTATAGAAAAGTATCTTGATTCCTTATTTATTTTTAACTTTAATTATCTTAGTTGACTACTCTCCCAAACACTAATAATTTAACCTTAGCATTGTGATAGTTTCTATGATGCTTATTCCCACATTTTTGATAGGTGGTTGGTGAGTTTTCGTTCCACCTTTCTCATTAGATCATCTGGTTTTAAACCGTATCTATCGATTCTTATCACCATAGACATGAAACCATTCTACAAACTCCATATCTACATTAACATCATATCGAACAACTTCTTAAAACTCCCAAAGTCTCGAATTTAAAGAGCTGTTAGATAATATGGTTTTACCCAAGTAAAAAATATATCAATTTTGAAATCATAGTTGACAAAAAATCGTGGTGTACCTTACTAGCCTTCTAAAATTTGATTCATAGTCCATGATAGATTAACCTTCATTTCAATTCAGCTCTTTTAATTATCTATCCATTATTATTATGACGTTTTTGAGGGAAATACTTGTTAAGAAATATTTTCTTAAATTCATCCATCTCCATCACTTCAAATTTTTAGTCATCTTGGCATTTTCAATCAATGACTACCCTGATCGACCTCTCCATATTGATAAAAAATAGTGAGACTCACATTCTATATATTATAACTGTGATGTACAAAAAATATATTCTCCATTGAGTTTACACACTATTTTACGACTAGTGGATATGAATATGCAAAAAACTTCAGTGGTCATTTCCACATAAAACACTCAATAGCCAGTTGCACCTTCTTAGGAAATGGAAGTCGATCCATATTATTTAGGTTATTATTCATAGCATGATTCTTCTGGGTATGAATCACCATGATATTTTTTAACTCCACCTCACAAGGCATTGGGGATTCCACTTAAGAAATCACTTCATATTACCTCACATGTATTGTTCACCTTGTTTCTCATTGTTCCCACAATTTTATAGAATAGAAAAGGTTGGAACAAATGATATGTAAAAAACTCATCAATAATTTATGCCTTTGTAAAGTTAACTCTAAAGGGATATTTTATGGGATGCATATTTTTAAAAATTCTTACAGGGTGCTTACATATTCTTAGTCTCATACTGATGGGTTTCAATAAGGTTCTCTACTCTTAATTCCCATATTAAATAAATCATCCTCTGATACCAACTATAACAAGCCCAATTTTTTAAATTATATTATTACATCATTATAAATAAACACCACATAAAATCATTACACAAGGAGGATCCATAAGGTATGCTGAATTGGAAAAATTATAACTATATATAACATTTACAAAATAATACATAAAATATTATCTTATTCCTTCTCCTATAGCTTCTTATTTTCCGTAGAATTATCCTTAGTACATGTAATCGCATAATGATATGCATAAAAAGGGATGATAAAAAACCCTAGCAGGTCGATAGATACGAAAATGAAACAATATAACATTGGTTTAGGATAATCATAACATAAACATAGGATCATAATCATTTGAGGAAGCATTATATAATGTCCTGGAATGTGGAAATGTATAAAAATGAAACATCATGTCTTAGTCGTTAACTACCACACATAGTTATGAATAATGCTAGTTTCTTGGTGATGTTTATTTCTCTTTCACCACAAGTTAAATCACATTAACCAATTATTGTATTGCTATATAATTTTTGGCACAACGATCATATCATAACATTTATGTTTTCTTATAGAATACCAGGAGCACCCAAAACATCATAACATTTACATTGTAATGTAAGGAACATAGAACATATATCAATAGTAGAAATTAAAATAAATAATGGAAATTAATGGGTTTCATTTAATTATTCCTACATTAATAAAATTTGGGTTCCCCAATGAATGATGGAATAACATACTTGATATGAGTGCTGAAGAATCAATATCGAGAAGTAAAATGTTTGTTTATTTCGAAAGAATATTTTTTTGGAAAAAATTTAAATTGTTAATAAACTAAGTAGAAAAAAATTTATTTTAAATAATTGTTATGATAATAATTAATAAATGATATTCAAATAATATCTACACTTAAATGGAGTGAAAGAGGGAAACCCATGGAAAGAGAGTAGGGTCCGAGAATTCCTCTTACCTTATCTGAATGCTTCCATCACAATAATTTCATATATAATCACATTAGATTCATTAATTATCAATTAAATTACCATTATTAAATTAAATAAAATTCATTATGTTTTTAAGTTATTTATGTTCCTTGGGATCAGTTATAGAGTTTAATTTCATCGTTTTTGAGGATTCAATTTCTTAGTTTCCATGATATGTTAATCTGTATATATGAATGGATGTTCATGTAAAATTCCTATAAATATCCACAATTTTCATTATATATTATTAATGATATATCATAAGTTTAAATTATATTATAATTAAATTTTTTTTATCACAACAAATTTATTTAGTTTTACCAATTAGTAATTTGAATAAATGTTATTTACAAAACATAAATATGGTTATAAAATACATATGATTATTTTAAAACCATTTAATGGGTTTATTAACATCCGTTACGGTGTTAAAATTAATTGAATGTTTATCTCCATTGATGTCAGTAAATTGACACGTAACAGGTGACAATTTCATTTTTAAACTAAAAGGGATAGAGAGGGTGAAGTGTAATTATGTATCATACATTAACATGATATAATTCCATTATATTAAACATACTAGACTTGTCATGGAATTGGGGTAAGATTAGGTGAATCTATTAGATGAAAAAAATGAAATTTAAAAGGGATTAAAAGAATGAAGATGAGTATTTTACCTCTGGGATTTATCCTCCTCAAGAACATATGTAGGGAAATGGTTTTGGTGTATTGATAAAAAAATATTTTATACATGGGTAAGGGGAGAGTACAGAATATTTGGCTAAATTTGTACATGTATCAAATCTTTAGTGGTGTGAGGAGATAATGGGGTGAGGGGTGGTATTTAGAGTGGAGGAGATGAGTGTTTTCTCAATATTTTAATCATTAGTTTATTATTTTTGTTCAAGACTACAAATATTTTGAGAATTATCATAAAACATATTAACATAATTAATGGAATTTTGTATTATTGTGCTTATATAAATAATGATTAATGAATAATTTATTTATCTTAAAATGTATATATACTGTAAATTACCGTTTTTTACAATCCATAAAAATTTCAAGTATTTTAAAAAATAAAAAAATCATCCTAACTAATTTTCAAACTGTAGAATTCAAAAAAATATCCATTTGATGAAAATAATTTTCCGAATATGATTAATTTAATTTTTATATTAAATCATTATTTACTTGGAAAATACATATTTTAAAATTATAACTGAAATTATAGAACTTTGAAAATTTATTAAGGTCTCATAAAAATGTCTTTAAATCATGAGACATGAAATATAACTTTATGGTTACATTTTTGGAAAATATATTTTCTTTTAAATTATTAAACTAATCATAAAATAGTAATTAAATATTTACGACTTATAAAAATTTCAGAACATAAATATTAATTTTTAAAACCTTTGATTACTTTGAGTACGGAATATTTATGCCATAATTTCATTTATAATCAGCATGAATATTAATTATAAATTCATGGATGAGGATACTATTAGTTATCCAGGTTTTCTATTCACAAGGGACATATTAATATTCCATATGTTAAGTTACTATTTCATTTTTATAGGTTCCTTAACTTATAGAAATAGTTTTTATTTCATTAATTTATCATTCATAAATATTTTATTTTGTTATATATGTGCATTTAGGTGATTTATTCTATCTGATATTTATATAATATGGGTGAAATTAAATTAATACAAGTTTTGGTCATTATATACTAGGTTTTTCTATATGATATGTGGGAACTGAAAACATTGATATGGAAGAGAAAAATATATCCCAAGTTCTAATAGAGATCCATAGAGATCCTTTTCATGATAAATGTAAGAATCACAGACCCATAGAAATTATGATGGGTTAAAATTCCCATTATTTTTCAGTTAGAATGGTAAATGGATAGTGTTTTTTTATTTATATTTAGGTGGATTAGTTGGTATTTTAATAAATCAGATCATAAAGTAAACATACATGATCACATACATTTCATAAGTGACATATCATCTATTTGTTTTTTTGATATATTTCATCTTCATCTCATATACTAGGAAATGGATATTCGAGATGAATTTTCCATGATTGAACCACATTTAATTAATAAAAATGTCTTCAATTACATCATTCAACATATATATATATATAATAAAAATGGATATTATAAGTCATCCAATATAAAAAATACACAAAATAATATCAAATGTGAAACTAAATCCATTAAGTAAGTTGTATACCTTTATTTTCATCCAAAATAAGTATGTAAAATTTCCAGGTCTAAATATTTAAAAGAAATTTCTATAAATTTCCAAAATTGACATAAAATTATATTCCAAAACAATACAATATAACGATTAATGTCCCATACAGAATATTGGATCACTATGGTCACCTTAAACCCTTAAAGGTAGCATACATGATTCCAATAATAAATACTTAGATTTTTGAATATATTCCTTATATAAAAACATGTATGTAACAAAAAACCAGATATCATATATGATAAAACCAACAATCAATCTCAGGGAATCCCATATTATACCATAAACATATCATTTGTTGATTGAATAAGGTTTCCTTATGAATTTTCCATTCCTCTATGTTTTGGAAATCACAAACACTATATCTCAATGAAAATATCTCTCCATAAGTTTTATCTTAGTAAGGAAAATTTTCCATCCCAAAGGAAATTTATCCTTACTATGTTTTTTATTTTTTATATATTAGTTTCTTTAAATCTAATTATTTTTATTCCTAAGTGTTAAATCCAGTTTCGAATTTAAAACCTCATAATTTTATAAATACTTAGATATAAAGAATTTTTTTTTCATGATCCGAATTTAGGTTCCGAATTTTCTCAGATTAAAAATCTGAATTCTCTGAAATTAAGACTCTGAATTGTCATAAATTTAGAAACCGAATTCTCTTAAATTCAAACTCGGAATTCTTTAAAATTCAGACTCTGAATTCTCAGAAATTCGGACTCTGAATTCTTTGAAATTCAGAGTCCCAATTCTTTGAAATTCCGGCTCTGAATTCTCTGAAATGTAGACTCTAAATTATATGAAATTTAGACTTTAAATTCCATGAAATTCAGAATCTGATTTCTCTAAAATTCAGACTTCTAATTCCTTATAGTTCGGACTCTGACTTCCTTAGAATTCAGGTTATTAATTCCTTTGAATTCCGGTTCCGAATTCAATAGAATTCAGGTTCTTAATTTTTTCGAATCCAGACTCCTAATTCCATAGAATTAAGACATTAATTTCTTTAGAATTCAGACTCCAATTCCTTAGAATTTGGACTCTAAATTATTTAGAATTCAGACTATGAATTCTTAAGAATTTAAACTCCTAATTCCTCAGAATTCAACCTCTGAAGTCTACAAAATTTTTATTCTAAATTACTTTAAAAATAGAATCCGAATATCCATATAATATAGAATACAAATGTTTTTAGACTCTGAAAATTATTTTCTGTAGACTCTAGAAAATTAGATTTGGTTGAACAACCATATTTTTCATACTCTTGTTATTGTTATAAAATGATGTCATGAATTCTGTTTCTAACTAACTATTGTTTGAGTGGCACATGTATAGGTCCATCCAAAATCAAGGAACATAATGACCATTGGTGGAGGGATCCTACTGTTGGAAATTTGTGAATAAATAGGATCGCATTTGAACGAGCTCAATATAGAAGCACAGTTCTACAACTCTAGGGAATACATTTTAAAGTGATTTCTAGAGTGAGATACTCCCATGCTTTGTGCCTACTGAACATCTTGTTTAGATTGCTTTGTGTGAATTCGATTGTTTCTGTGTACAATTGTGGGCTTTATGGGATATAAAGACAGTGGTTTCCATAACATTGAAGTTCAAGGGTTTGAAGGGATAGAAAGACATACTCCGATATTCTTATCATGGGCTTTCCCTAGTGTGGGTAAGACAGACTTTCTTGAATGAATAAATCAAGGGACCTTTATCCAAGGTTATTGCATACCATACTCTTTGTGTTAAAAAAAATATACATGTTATATGTATTGTTTCATGTTTATTTTCCACTGCATTTTGTTTAATAAGGAACATATTAGTATCTTATACATTCTTGTACTTGTATACTCTGATTAGTAAGATTCTATATGATTTAAGGTAGAATCATAGTCCTTGTAAACTTTTGATAAGTTTCATTTTCAGAACCATATTTCTTGAATCTAGCATGATTATAGAATAAGGAGGTCTTGAGAATTTACCTTGTATAACCTTTTTATACATTATATAGTTTTATACCATCATTAAATGTTTAAAAGGAATTTTTGAAAGTGTACAATTCACCCCCCTCTTGTATATTGAGAATCTAGATCATATTTTGATCTTACAACTGGTATCTGATCTGGTCTCTAAAATACATATATTCACATATATGTTTTCTTAATAATGTAATCATTTCCCTATATTCTCTATTCTTAGGATTTTAATCCATTTTTACAAATCCTTTATTACTATCATGTTTGTGAGGAAATACATTTTCTTTGAGATTGATGGAAAGAATGTTGGTTCGATTGACAATAATAATCCTAATAGACAACCTATATTTGATGGGAATGATTATTAGTATTGGAGAGATCGTATGAAGAACTTTTTCATTAAAACTGGTGTGAAAAACTTGGTCATACTTACTAGAGATTACAAGATTCCAAATACGAAATTCAGAACTATTACTAATCAAGAAAAGTTAGAATATCAACTGAACTATAAGGTACACAATACTTTGGTGTGTTCCATGGCCAGGAATATATATAGCCAGATTTCTTCTTGTGAAGCGGAAAATTATATTTGGAAGAAATTCGAGGTTACTCATTTTGGAACTTCCGAAGTTATCGAATCTAGAAGAGCTATTCTTAGAGAGGAATATCATGGTTTTTTATTTCCTTATGGAGAACCAGTGTGTAAGGTACAACAAAGGTTTATGAACATTGTTAGTAGTTTACAATCTATGGGTGAAAAAGGTTTAGATGACTAGGTACATGTGGACAAGATTATAGATATCATTCCTAATGAGCGGGAATCTATGAGAATAACTATTGATTAGAATAGGAAAGTATTACAGATTACTCTTGATGAGATTTTTGGAACACTTATTCAACATGAGACTATAATTAAATAAGATTCTAATCTATATAAGAAGAAGAATGGGAATGGTAGTGTTGCTTTTACTACTACTTCATATCATATGAGAGCCTAGAATCCTAAGAGATTTACATGATCTAAATTGAATATGGTAATTGTTTTATCTAAATAAAGAGAAAGTGAACATTCTAAGAATGAACTAGCTATTCTTGTTCGAAGGATGAAAAAGATAGTTGGGAAGAAATAATTTCAGTAAAGATACAACAAGAAATAAAGCGAGGACATGAAATACTCTGAAGTCACTTGTTATGAATGCAATAGAGCAGGGAATATAAGGCCAAATTGTCTTATGCATATGGGAAAATATAGAAAGTAAAATCATTCTGAGATGAATAGAAATAACTACTATATGGATAAATCTACAAATGCTTTGAAATCCCATGACACCTGGCGTGTTAGTGGTGGTGACTCTTATGAAAAATCCTCAGAGTACGAATCTTCTAGATATAATAATATTCATTTATTAGCCATGTTACCTATTAAAAATCTTTGTTTAATAGATATGGTACATAATACTGAATCAATAACCAATGTATCATTTAATGATAATTATAGAGATAGTAAATATTATGAATCTTTAGATGCATAATCTTATTCTAATAAAAATAATATTGTACATACATATTAAGAAGTTTCTAGGTTTTCTATTCTCCTCGAAAATGAAAATTTTAATGTCAATAAAAAGATTGATAAGAAAAATTCTAGGATTTCTATTATTACTACGACAATATCAGATCATTCTAATGATATTGATAAGAAACCCCTTAATTTCGAAAGTATTTCAAAAAACCTTAAGGAAGTTAATTCTGGGAAGGATAAGCATTCTAAGGATCTAGAAAAAGTAATTTCTAAGAAAAATGTTTTTGAGACTAACTATAGTGATAAAAATAAAGTTTTCAGGATAAGAACATAGTTATTATACTGAAGTCCGAAATATTTTCCTTGAGGAAGTGTTTTTCAAACATTAACTTTGGTAAGGAAATTTTTGATAAGATGTATTCTCAAATTCAACCTCTAAAAAATAATTCTAGATATGGTTATACTAGTTTAAAACCAATTTTTCATAACTATTATTTTGTTCCTGAAAGTGCTCCATTCTACACTAAGTGTAATTGTGGTTGGTATTGGGAAAAAAATCATTCATTAAAAAAAATCAGTCATTAGGTTTTCATAAAGCTTATTTTTCAATGAAAATGTGGAATCCTAATTTTTTTCTTTCTGATGCTTATGGATCCAAGAATGTTTGGATTTTGAAAGCCTATCACTATTATATTCAGGAAAGTAATGATCGTACCAACAACAAAACATGGTACATGGATAGTGGATGTTCATGGCACATGACTATTAATAAAAACATATTTTAAAAGATTATCAAGACTAAGGGAGGAAAAGTAACTTTCAAAGATAATGCTCAGAGAGAAATTATTTGTATATGTAACATTGTTATTTTTTAAAAAACATTGATTTCAAATGTTTTATTTATTCAAGGTATTGAAAACAACCATATTATCATAATTCAATTATGTGATGAAGGATACCTTGTGAATTTTATGAATGATAGGTGTTTTGTACACAATTCCGTGCAAGATTTTATTCTTTTTGCCCATAGTAAATAGAATGTTTACACACTGAACATAGAAGACAATAAGAGACAAGATCTACCTTGTCTCATTGAAATGGAAGATCATTTGTGGTTATGACATAGAATTTTAGGACACTGTAACCATAGGAACCTTTGAAATCATTCTATTAAAAGAGTAGTTAAGGATATAATGGAACTTAGATTTTATTCTTCAAAATATTGTGATCCTTATCAATATGGAATGAAATGTAAATCATGTTTTAAATCAATTGTTAATGTCTCAACTAATGATTAATTATAGTTAGTGTATATAGATCTTTTTGGTCTAACACAAACTGGAAGCATTAGAGACAAATATTATGTATTTGTCTTAGTTGATTATTACACTAGATTTACGTGGGAAATTTTTCTAGAAAATAAATATGAATCTTTTTTTATTTCAAAAGTTTTAGAGCCCACATTAAAAATGAGAAAAACCATTCATTGATAACTATTCATAGTGATCAGGGTGGAGAATTTCAAAATTTCGATTTTGAAACTTTTTGTAGTATAAAAGGAATTACTCATAACCTCTCAGCACCAAGAACACCCCAACTAAATGTTGCTGTTGAAAGAAGAAATAGAATTTTTCAAGAGATAACAAGAAAAATGGTGAGTAAATATCTGGTAGCCAAAAAATTTTGGGATGAAGCTGCAAGTACATATTTTTATACTATAAATTGTGTTTGAATTAGACCTTTTCTTAATAAAACTCTTTATGAGGTATGGAATGGTAGAAAACGTATACACTCATACTTCAAGGATTTTGGTTGAAAGGTATTCATTCTAAATACTAAAGATAATCTACACAAATTCTCACCAAAATCTTTTGAAGGAATTTTCATAGCCTACTCTACAACTTTTAAGTCTTATAAGGTTTTCAATAAAAATACATGTACTGTTGAAGAAACAGAACATGTAAAATTTGATGAAACTGATCCTTTTTTTAAACTACCTCAACTTACATCCTCATATGTGTTTTCAAAAACTGATTATCAATCCTTGATAGAAGATCATTCTGAAAAGTAAAATGTTCAGGAAAATGATTCTGAAGCATTTAACTCAGAAGAATTCCTACCATACGTTAATGAACAGGTTTTAAAAAACCCAAATCAGTTGTTTCTTAAGAATCATCCCAATGAAAGTCTCATTGGTGATATAAATCAACCTATAAGTAAAATAAGTTTCTTATGAAATGAAGTATAACATCTGGCATTCCTTTACCAATTAGAACCAAAAAGTAATGATGAAGCTTTAGGGGATGATGATTAGATAAAATCAATGCATGATGAGCTAAATGAATTCGAAAGGCACAAAGTCTAGACCTTGGTTGAAAAACCTAAAAAAACTTATGTTATTGAAGTAAAACGGGTTTTCAAAAATATGTGTGAAGAAAATGGAATCATAGTATGAACTAAATCTAGATTGGTTTCTAAAGGCTATAAGCAACAAGAAGTAATAGACTATGCATAAACCTGTGCTCAAGTAGCTAGAATCAAATCCATTCGTATTCTACTTGCCTTTGCACCATTCTTTAATTTAAAACTTTTTCAAATGGATGTTATACGTGCTTTCCTTAATGATTATGTTTAATAGGAAGTTTCTGTTGAAACACTACCTGGTTTTAAATATACAAAACATTCTAAACATGTATTTAAACTTAACTTAGAATTATATGGACTTAAACAATATCCAAGATCCAGGTTTGATAGACATACATGATTTTTTCTTCAAAACAATTATGTTAAGGGAAATGCTGATCCAAAACTTTTAACAAATAATGATAAGAAAAATATTTTGGATGTTGAAATTTATGTTGATGAAATTATATTTGGTTTAACTCAGCAATCTTTAACTAATTACTTTGTGGATCTAATGAAATATAAGTTCGAAGTGAGTATAATGGGTGAGTTAACATTTTTCCTTGGTTTTAAAATTTCTCAATAACCATAAAGAATCTATATATCCCAACATAAGTATATTAAAGATAATCTAAAAAAATATGGATATGACTAAACTAAGAGTACAAGTACTCCCAGTTATACCTCAAATTCACTTGATCTTGATGAAGCTAGGAAACTAGAAGATCACACATATTTTAGAGTTATGATAGGAAGTCTACTTTACTTGATATCTAGTCACCCTGACTTAATGTTTTTGGTATGATTATGTGAAAGATATCAATCCAATCTTAAGGAATATCATTTAAAGCCATAGAAAAGGATTTTTCTCTATTCCAAGGGAACCATGGATCTAGGACACTTTCATACTTCTGGAATTGATTTTGATTGAAAAATATTTTTGGATGATACCTTGTGTGGATGTAGAATAGATAGGAATAGTAAATCTGGAACATGTCATTTCTTAAGAGATTTATTAGTTTCTTGGTAATTCAAAAAGAAACACTCAGTAGAACTTTCCACTGCTAAAGCTAAATATGTAGAAGCTGGTAGTTGTTGTGCTAACGTGTTCTGGATGCAACACACACTCACAGACTATAGTATGAGTTTCCGAAAAACAAAAATATTGTGTGAAAATACTAGTTCAATTTCCATAAGCAAAAACCATTCATATCACTCTCATGAAATACACATAGATATTGGGCAAAACTTTCTTAGGGATCACACACATAAAAATGATATCATTCTTCAATTTATCAGAACACATGATCAACTTAGTGATATTTTTAGAAGATCCTTACCATCCGATAGATTTGAATACATAATGTAGAAGTTAAGAAACATAACCGTAAGGTAATCTTCCATTTTAATTTCATGTTGAAACCAATTTATTTATAGTAATAAAATTCTTTTCCTAGGGGGAGTACATTTTCTTGTTAGTCAAAATTTTACGTATATTTTATTTTTTATTTTGATGTTTAAAATTTTTCATAGATTAAAATTTTTCATAGTTTATAATATTTCATAGTCTACTTTTTTTTGGTATTCTAAGATTTATTGTAGTCTTAAATTTTTCATATTATAAATTTTTTTGTAATCTAAAATTTTTTTTAGTCAAATTTTGGTTGGTCCGAAATTTTTGTTGTAAAATTTTTCGTAATCAAATATTCAGAATCTAAAGTTATTCAAAAACAATTATCCTTATTATGAATATTCTTCCTGGCAATACAAAAGGTTTTTTTTCTTTTTCTATGTTTTTTGTAATCATCTTTTACATGTTGGAATTATATTTTTGTTTTTAAAATTTTTGGATTCACTTTTCCATAAATCCGAATTTTTTCCCTAAACACCTCAAAAAATCGGAATCTATAAAAATACTTCTTCGGATATCATCTCAACCGTTAAATCTTCTCAATATGTTTTCAACCATTTGATTAATCAGGGATGTTGAACCGTTGCTTCAATTGCCTATATAAGGGACCCCTGATGGTTGTTCCACAATGAATTCCAAGCCTTCCCATGCTGAAACTCTGCCTCTATTTTTACGGTTGTTTCGGATCTTTAAAGATTACATACATCCGAATGTCTACTAAATCCTATTCTCAAAAACAATATGTCTTGTATTATGGAAATCTATGAGTGGAAGATCTAATGAGAAAGGTTAGTTGATCCAATGTTTTATTCCATGTATGACTCCATTGTTTCTAAGAATATCAAGATAAATAGTTGGGTGAGTGTATGTATATCAAAACTAATAGCATAGGATCAAGTGTATCCGGAATTGCAGGTTGAATAATTTCAGATAGTTATTTTTTTAAATGATGGAGGAAGAGAATGTTTTTTCAATATCTATGGAAAGATATACTATCCTTCTTATAACATTCCAGAAAATATGATAGGAATTATTTATGACGGAGAAAAAGAGTTTTTCTCACATAAGCTACCTGAAGAAATAAGATCTTTTGATATGAAAAAGGATCTATCTTGTCTTGGTCTTTCATAGGAAATTACTCCTAAAATCATTCATCTCTCTACAAATCATCAGATTATTCTGCAATAGGTTCACGGTTTTCACATTCTGAGAAAAGGGGAGAAGGATACCCTGATGAAAAGTGATATATATGTTTCAGATTCCCTGGTGAACCTAATAAAGATAAACCTGGTTAAGAATATCATGGTTACGATTGAGAATACAAAGAATGGAAATCTAAAGTCTCAGATTATCATGTATCGAGCCATTCTTCCGAAGATTATTTTTTATTGTCTTCAGTCATTCAAGATTCCTTGATGTTATAAGAGGAAAAATTTTAAGGTTATAATTTTGAGTTATGATACTCTAAGGAGGATGAATATTGGATATAATAGTCAATACAGAGAGTTTCATGATTTGTCGGAAGCAAAAGTTGAAGCCCTATAAAAAATCTGGAAGTGGCTTAATCCTCTAAAAATGGTGGAAGGAAGAGGAAGCTGAATGAACCAGAACAGAAAAAAACCATGGTGGCTAAGGAAACACAGTCAGGACCTCCAAATACAAAGAAGAAAAAACCATATCCTGAAGATGTAGAGACTATGTGGAGAGAAGATAAAAACGACAAGAAGGAAGGGGAGCCTATGTTTGTCCTGTACCCTGATGAGGAAAAAACATTGATGGAAAATGCTGTTGAGAATCCTGAAAAGGAATAATATGAAAAGAAGCAAAGGAAGACATTTTTGAAAGCTAAATTCATTCATTCTCTTATCAAGGATACTGAGAAAGAATATGAACAAATTCCAGTACCAGAATCCTTTTTTATAGAACCTTTTCTAGAGACTCCAAAAAAGAAGTTAGTGATTCTTGAACGACATCAGGAAGAAGAAATAGTGCACGAAGAAGAAGTGGAAGAAGAAGAATAATTCTATGGTTATACTGAGGATTTGATAAATCAAGTAGAGTATTTCCATGAGAAGGAGAGTCCTTATAAGAAAATATCTATCCAAACATCTAAAGTCGAGTCTTCAAAACGTTCTACCCTAAGAAAATATGAAAATTATGTGGAAGAAGTGAATAAGATGTCTGAAAATGGAAGTAGAAATCATGATTTCATTCACCCAGGGGTTGTTGAGGCAGAATCCGAGAAGGAAGAAGTTGATGAAGATAAAATTGTTCAGCTATTTGATAGTGAACATGAATCACCTAATCAATAATAGTTCATTTCGAATGATTATAAGGGAAAACTAGTGGTAGTCGATACACCTAGAAAATCTATGGTAAGGAAGAAATAAGTGGGTGCTTCATAAAAAAGGAAGGATACTGAGATTGACAATGAATCTTCACCAACCAAAGGCTCGGATTTAGAATCATCCTCACATGAACATGATATTGTTTTTTAGTCTTTGAAAAAGCTTGTTGGAACTATTCCCTTATTTCCTAGTATAAACCCAAGATGTCAGATGCTTCAACATAAATTAATTCAAAAAACTGATTCATTATCCATGGCGACAGATAAATGTGTCAGTATCAAGGAAAAATTCAATTGTTTTCTCACTTGCTATAAGGATCATAAAAGATCTTGTAAGAAGATGAAAAGTTAGTCGAGGAAGGCAATAGAAGTGATGAGAATCTTTGATGAATTTCACAATAGTGTCAAGGATTCATATAAAATAGAATATGTAAAGATAAAGGATCTCACTAATAGTTTTGAGGAAAAGCAATCTCTTGAATAGAATTCTCAGAAGCAATAAGTGAATGAACTGAATGGGAAATTAAATTCAGTTTCTCAGAGTTAGAAGAGGGAAAGGGATCTTAGAATTTGAGATTAAAGAGAAGATTTCTTTGCAAGAAGAGGTTTTGAAGGCACATGCAGAATATCTTAAAGCTCAGAAAGAGAAAATTAAAGCCCTAGAGAAGAAAACTGAATAGCGGCAGTTGCTCATGCTTGATGAAGAGGATCACATTGTGCTCAAGAAGTTGAAATCCATAGTGAAGAAGCTAATGCCAAAGTATAAGGAAGTAAAATCTTTTCTGAATCCGATCTTTTGTTTTATTTTCCTATTGTAAAACTTCTTCCAATCTTAATGAAATTATTTTTGCACTTCATATTTTTGGTGGTTTAGTACTAATCGGTCAGGTACCAAATTTATATTCCATTCCCATTATTCCTTTTTGAAAACCACAAGGGGGGAGAAAGGAATGTAAAAAGAAGAATACTTAGTAAAGAAGAAATTTCGATAACTAAGGGGGTGTTCATCCAAGGGGGAGTTTTTATCATGAAGGTTTTTGTATGCAATAAAATGTATAATCTCATCCAAAAAATCAAGAATATGATCCATAGTGTTTTCAAAGCCTAACGGAGAGATAGTTGTATTCACTGTGTTCCATAAGTAAATGCAGTTAAGTTTTTTTTGTATGATCATATAAATTTCAATGTCCTTATAATGTTTTTAGTTATGTTGTTTGTGCTTTCCAAAAAGGGCAAGAGTGTTTGGTCAATAAAGTTTCTTTATGACATTTCCATTCATCCTTGTTTGGAAAGACACAAACACTCTATCTCTAGGAATATTTCTCTCCATAAGTTTTATCTTAATAAGGAAAATTTTCCTTCCCTAAGGAAATTTATCCTTACTGTGTTTTTCATTGATCATATTTTATTTTCTCTAAATATAACTTCTTTTATTCCAAAGTGTTAAATTAGGTTTTGTATCTAAAACCTTGTAATTCTATAAATATGTAGATTTATAGAATTCTATTTTCAGGATCCTAATTCATGTTCTGAATTATCTGATATTTGGCCTCTGAATTCTCTAAAATTCGGACTCTGAACTCTCTGTAATTCAGACTCTGAATTCTCTAAAAATTAGACTCCAAATTCCTTGAAACTAAGGCTCTGAATACTCTAAAATTCACACTCCGAATTATCTGACTACAAGACTCCAAATTCTCTGAAATTAATTATCAAAAATATGTAAAATTAAGACTCCAAATTCTATAAAATTTAGACTCTGAATTCTCTAAAATGTAGACTCTAAATTCTTGGAAATTCAGACTCTGAATTCCCTAGAATTCGGACTTCGAATTCCTTATAATTCATGTTCCAAATTACTTATAATTATGGATACGAATTCCTTATAATTGAGTCTCTGAATTCCTTATAATTCAAGCTCCGAATTCATTAGATTTCCGAATCCAAATTCCTTATAATTCATACTACGAATTCCTTAGAATTTAGACTCCGAATTCCTCAGAATTCAGACTCCAAATTCTACATAATTCTGATTCCCAATTCCTTGAAAAATATAATCTGAATATACATATAATATAGAATCCGAATTTTCTTAGACTCTGAGCATTATTTTCCATATACTTTAGAAAATTAGATTTAGTTGAGCAACCATATTTTTCATACACTTCATATTGTTATAAAATGATGTCATGCATTCTGTTTCTAACGAACAATTGTTTGAGTGACACATGTACAAGTCCCTCCAAAATTCAAGGAAAAATATGATTGTTGGAGGAGGGAGTCGACCATTAGAAATAAACCTACAAGTAAGATCTCATTTTAATGATATCACTTCTGAGACCCGATTCTACAACACTAGAGATTACATACTAAAGTAATTTCTAGAGAGAGACTCTCATGATTTGTGCATACATAACATATAATTCAGATTTCTTTGTGCGACTACGATTGTTGTTGTATACAATGAAGGGATTCCAGGGATAGGAAGACAAAGGTGTTAGCTACCATTAAGTTCAAGGGATTGCAGGGATATCAAGACAAACTCTGATATTCTTATCGAGGGCTTACCCTAGTGTGGGAAAGGAAGACTTTTTAGAAAGTATAAATCAAGGGACCTTTATCTAAGTTTGTTGGATACCCTACTCATTAGGTTAAAAGATTATATACTTGTTACTTGTATTGAATCAAGTTTATTTTCCACTGTATTTTTTTAATAAGGAAAGTATAATTATCTTATATTGTCTTGTTCTTGTATACTCTAATTAGTATGATTCTATACGCTTTAAGGTAGAATTTTTTACCTTATAAAATTTTCTAAATTTTAATTTTCTAAACCATATATCTGGAATCTAGCATGTTTCTAGAACTAAGAGGTCTTTTTAATTTACATTTTTTAACCTTGTTAAGCAATAGAGAGTTTTATACCATCATTAAAAGATCCAAAGTTATTTTTTAAAGTATACAATTCACCCCCTCTTGTATATTGAGCATCTACATCATATTTCGATCCTACATCCTTAACATTATTGTATCAACATTAAAAAAATTAATGTCTTCATCCCCCAATCGTGTGTTTTACAAAAGATAATATTTCGACATTGAAACTTGTCTTTATTACCAAGACTATTCATCATATGCCTGCAAATCCTTAAAGAACAATTTATTTTGTAAAATCCATAGATATCTAATTATTTATATAATAATATTATCATTGATAAAATAGTATTACCAAATAATTCTAAAATAGAAATATAAAATCACTTAAATCATTCCACTTTATTCCAAACCTACTAACTACCCTTTATCATATTATTATTTAATACCTTCTTCCATTTATATTTAACTTTTATTTTCTTTCTCATCATTATAATAAAAATTAATCCTAGAAACATTCTTAGTATCTTTAACATGTTATCCCTGTATGATAGTTAGTTGTATAATTCTCACATATACCCCATTTAAAAAATTCAATAATTGATGATTCCTTATGGAGAAAATTATTTTCATCCATTTTGTTAACAAGAAATTTAATTTTTACAAGTAAATTGGTTTCATTATGTTATTATTCTCCACAAATAAAATATATCCAAATTCATATAAGTCATTCAAATAGGTTTTTATTATCACATTATAAAGAAATATGAAACTTGTTCTTGTTTACTCTATAGTCTCCCCCAACCAGGCTCTAAGTTGACATAATAATTCACATATCATATTTTTTTATGACTATAGACTTTTAAATTTCTTCAGAAATGACTATTGACCCTTGTCATTAAATTGAATTATAAAAAACAAAATTACACTAAAATATATAAAATATTAATTATATTCTTTTATTTCAATGGTTGCATCATCCAACGGGTTGATAACCGTGAAATATATCTTCTTCATCTTTATCATTGATATATCTCAAATTTTATCCTTTAATAATGATGTAATATGCCCTTCCAAACACATTCATTTTCAGTAGTAATGTGTTATTTAAGAATCAAAACTCATATGATGTATTCATGGAATTAGGTATAAATAAAACTATCCCACAATATTTACAGCCTTGGTTTTGTCTTTCATCTAACATAATATTTCATTTACATAATTTAAATGAATAATTATTACAACATCCACCAAAATATGGTTCTTCTTCTCAGAAAATACGTTCTGTTAGGGAGTGTATGAGGTTCTATATTAATTTCGTATATTTTTCTTCTCAATATACGATACTAACTCTTCATTCTTATATTCAAATCCATTATTTTATCTAAATATTTTGATGAAACACCCAATTTGATTATATGAAATTATCAACATTTTCTTAAAATTATAAATATGTTGTTATTTATCAATTATAAAATGTATATAGTTATATAAATACAAACATTAAAAAAATATGTATCTCTATTGGTTGACCAAAAGTTTAACATTCCAAACACAAATGAGTAAACTAACTCAGTATGTTTCTTTGATTTGGATTCTGCTGAATAAGGTCTCTTTGTAAACATTTATCGATAGTGGCTTGTAACACATGTGTTGAGTCATTCATATTTATACATTAGTGAATTTATCTTGGAATACTTCTTTAAAAAATTATACATATCATTCCACTCAAGATGGATAATTCAAATTTTCAAAAGATGGTTATTCTTCAATATAATTTTAAAAATTGAATTTTTTTCATTATAAATATTGAAAAAGTACCTTATATTATATATTACATCATAATAATTATTAAATATTTCAAAACCATTTTTAAATGTTCATTATTATAAAAGATCATCTCATTCCCATTATCAAAATACTGATAAATACTTAAGATATGTTTATTCATTCTATTTAAAATTTAAATATCATTGTATTTCCTATAACGAATAATGGGATATTCAACTAATTACACACTAAACTATTAATTGTATCAAAATTGTTCAATTCCTTTATCATACCATAATATATCTTTCATGAGTGCATTTTTTAGTCATTTGTGCTGAGAAACCACTACCTTTTATTAATAATTATCTCTTTTACATCGTTATGATCCGCCTCTACCACTCTTTAATTCATTAATTATTCCTAATACTAAATTATTTATAACCTTACTTTTGATTAATTTTCTTCCATATAATTTTATGAAATTTTTTTGATTTTTTTCCTTTAAAAAAAAACTCTAAAAAGTTTGATAAAAAGAATAAATGAAAATTTACAATTGTACATTCAATTTTTTTTTTCATTTTTGAAGATTGGGGATATATAGTTTAATCCACCTTGAATCAAAACCTCTATTAAATAATGGCAGTGAGATATTATATTGAATATATATAATGTTTTTAAATAAACAGTTAATCATAATCATCATTAATTATTTCAAAATTCAATGAAATTAAAATCATTTTCTTCAAATATTTACTAATGACTTTCCTTCATTATTAATATCAACTATTTCATTTCAAAATTATCATGATTCGAATAATATTAATAAACCATTCCATTTACCTAGGTATTAGAGTTATATTTATTATTATTCTACATATCATTTATTTTGTAAATCTAATAAATATCACAAGTTTTAGTAATCAATGTTATCACCTCCTTAGGTAGTGCAGACAAAATAATCTTCTATTTGATGTTACTAACACCATTATGATAAAATTATTGAATGTACAAAATTATTATTAATTGTATCATAGTATAATATAAATTTATATTGGTATAATAAAAACTTAAATTTTCTTTGGACTATTATTTATCTTCAATAACAAAATTATTGAATTCCATAACTCTAAATTTTCTCAAACAATAAGCTTCAACTTGAAAATTCTCAATTCCCTTATCCTCACCATTTTTTTAATGTTATTTTTTGTTAGTACTAGTTTTTTATCTATTATATAAATACTTTCATTTATATCAACCATCATGCATTTTAAAAAAAATTCCCATCTTAGAAATGTCTAATATTTTTATTCATCATGAAATTTCCATAATAAATAATTCCCCATATTTAGATGGTATTTTTTATTTTGATTATATTTTGTTATTTAGATTTCCATGATCCCAAATAAAATATGAATTTCTATTATTTTCACGAAATTTATACTCTAGTTTTTTACAAAAATGTAATTATTCTTCTCAACGTAATATAACATTAGGCTATTTTCTTTTTCCCATATATATTGTTTATGTACATGATTCATGATATCTAATTTTATTTCAATTTCATCACAAAAACATGTTCTTTAATATTATGAGGAATATTAATTCCTTAATGTTGTATTGCTTTCATGTTACTTTAATGAATCGTTCATAATTGAAACTACAAAGAAACCTTCTTATTTAAAATGATATTTTGTACCGATTTCTCTCCCCCTATTCTTATTGCATCATAGGTAAACTCATTGAACTAATGGACAATTTATCAAAATTTGAATCATTTATATTATATAAGACCACTATATTTACATTTTTCTTTTTTTCCTTTTTATAATAAACATGTGAATTATTAAATATCAATGTATTCATCATTGAGGCCAAATTATTTCTCATACAACATTATTAAATTGACATAATTTTAGATTTTAAAGAATTTATTGTTGTCTTATTATTCATTATTTCATTTAAACATAAGACATTACCTCTCATTATCTCTTATACGATTAAGGCATTATTGAGTTTGGTTTTTATCTGATTATCTATTTATTGATCATCATTTGATTAATTCATCACATAAAATTTATTTGGAAGTATTATGATTAGAATCTATATTATAGTATAATCTACTAGAACATAAAGATCACTTCAAAACATGATACAATCTTGTTTACTCAAACATAGAAATAGTTCACATTTTCATATTCTCCAATAATTATGTACTTAAATTCTTCATGATACGTTTTTAACAATGAATATTTCTTTTTCTTTTTTCCTTTATAGATATCCTGAGATTTTATTAAGAAAATGTTTTCTATATTTATTCTTATAACTCATGTTAGTTCTTTTTAATTGAGTAATGAGATTAATTCATTATAGACACTATCATTAGCATCAACATTCATAAATTCATTTGGATTAAACAATATCATATAATAAATAAATGAACACCATTCTTAGTGATATCCAGAATATCCATGCTAAGTGATAGAATTTATAGAACCACCCATTATCAATCTCTCTATAGAATTCATCATTTCTTTTGAACATAATGACTCCCTTGTTTTTGTTATTATTTATACGTTCCATAAATATCATTAATAAAAATATAATAAATTGAAAAAAATCATAGATTGCATGAATCAGACTGAGAACAACCACTTAAAAATTAAACTAATAATGATAAAAGCAAATTTAATGATCAAATTAGTGAAAATATTACTCAGAATCATTTCACTATTACCAAAAATAATTTCTAGGATAACCTATACCACAAATGAGATGGGGAAAACTATGGGATTTGAAAACACAAAACTATCTGTTAAAGTTACTCCCTTTCTTGGTTAGTTTATATTTATCTTAATGGTGGTGATGTGATTATGCTATATATTTTGAGAAAATACACACACATACATTGAAAAACATTATATTTTACCTAGTTCACTCAATCTTATTTCCATGTAAGTAATTATCGGTTTTCATTGATTGTGATCTTTCTACATATTTTTCAATTTATTATCAAAGGAATTAGGAATTTAACAAGATGATTATGATAAAAAAAAATAACAAATGAATCGTGAGACTATATAAATTGAATGATCTTCACTCCACAAACAACATGCTAATGTATAATTTTTACATAAGGTGTACTCATATTATTATCTTAAATTACGATCGAAGTCGATATTTGAATGCTGCCATAATATGTGACCATATCTATATTTTATCAAAATCATAATACAAGGATAATAAAAAGTATTTTTTCTTTACATTTTTCACATTATGGAGCGCATTTGTTTTTGTGAAATTCTCAAAACCAATAGATATGGATGAAATGTCCCAATGTTAACTGAATATATTTTAAAAATATATTTCTATGACTAGTTTATTATTAAATTATAAGTTAAATATCTATATAAATATAAAAATTTGTGATATCATATAGTTAGACTTTTTACCTCATGAAATATTCACTACATTGTGACATGCATCAATTTTTTAGAACCATAAAACCATTAACCACAAGACACCATGATTTTTTTAGAATTATTCATTCATCATCTACATGATTATTAATTTTCATGACATGACATGACCATTGTTTCATGATAATCCCTAAAAATATATAATCTCCATATCACCACATTAATATAACATATAGTGTCGTAGCGAGGTATGTCCCACTAAGATCACATTTATATATATATATAACTCATTCTTCTAACTCAACAATTTATTGGAGACATATAATGATTGTGACATGTCTTCTCTATGACATATTATCTTTAAAACATGTATGGGTAACCCTCTCTATTTTTAATAACTATGATTGTGTGATTAAAATTATACATTGTATTACCCGTCCTCAATATTATTTACCACATCTCTTGTTAGAGTAATTCAAACATTCAGTGACATTAGCATTATCTTTACAATATGGTTTTAACATCCTCAATAGGACTTCATTCCTTTGCATCAAAAATCAACTTGAAAGATTTTATAACTCAACTATGATCATGTTTCAAATTAATAATACACGAAAAATTATAAACACATAATATAATTTTTCCATGAAATGAAAACTTGCATTCATTCAATATCAAGGTTATCTAAACAGTACACCATTAGACAAAATGATGATTGTGAGAGTAAATAAAACCTCAATGTTGGATATGTTCCATATTGACCATGTCTTGATTGAGATTAAATTAACCCCCATTGGTTTAATTCACTTCATGATGATTTCATATGATCTATTCAATTTAAACTTCCATGGGATATTTTGATCACTACATCTAATGGTAGTGACATTCTGAATCCCTCTTTTAGCATCTAAAAAAATACAAGAAATTCATTATTTAGTTTAAATGAAAAATACCCTATGAAATTTTAAATAAAATAAATAAATTTAAATACCTACTGAGACAATAAGTTGATATGATACATCTTCCAATTACATTTTTTGGAGTATCAAAATACCCCTACATATTCTAACATGGAATGACCACTTTGAAATAATGGGTTTCATTATTATATATAGAAATGAAAAAATATATATTCCCTATGATAGTGTATTTATAAATAATGTATTTAAAGTTGAGAAGGGGATGTATAATAAGAATTGGAAGAAGAAAAATAGTGTAATAAGAGAATAATTATCATACTGAACTTCCCCCACTACAGTGACCAATACAAGAAGAATGCGAATTTTGAACGATGAGAACTCATTAATCTTTTTCCCTTCATACTCATAATTCATAAAAAAAGAGAAATGGATTATTTATTTAATCTAAAAATAAATAATAATAAATAAAATTACAATAATAATAAAGATGGTAATGAAATATTTATAATAAATACATAATTTAATATAAAATTACAAAAAATGAAAAAAAAATATCAAAAATTTAGAAGGGGATAACTTCAATAGGGCACAACCACTCCCCTTAAGGGATAAAACACAACCATTTCATCATGAATATATGGATTGAAGTCCTTTATTACATAATCCCATGTCTTTATTATAGATCCAACTGTCCTTTTATATAATTTCAAAAAAAGTCAACTATAATGAAAAATTTCCCCAACACATTTACCAGCATTATTTTTGTTAAACTATTAACTAGATTTCCTACAATTCTACATTCGTTTTATGTAGTTACCATAATGACTTCAATAGTTTGTATTACCTCTAATTTTAATCCTACTATCACATATATCAATATTCACCCTTAATAATTAGGATGGAAGTAAGTCAATAACTAAAAGAATTTTATATTTTGATCATAAGCATAATACTGAAAATAATATAAATCATAAAAAAATACCAGTATTTAAAATAAAATTTATTTTTATTTCTAGATTTTTAATACTCTGATAAAATATCATTTATATAAAATTATATAAGACATAAAAAATTTATTCTAAATTTCTATGACAAATAAATTCCTAATTATCAACTATTTTAAAATATTAAATAAAAGATTTGAATGTTCTAAAAATAGTGTAGCGTTCCATGAAAAAATAGTTTATAAAATTGAAATCCATATATTATTTAACTTATTAGATAATCATTTACTTTACCATCTACCTATGATTTTGTTTAATTTTACCCATTTTCGTTAAAACAAGACAATTATAATATTTTAAAAATATTATAAAAAACATGGGAGTTTTTATAACAACATAATATATTGTTATAAATATTTCAATATATAATTATATAAAAAGATAGTTTTTGAGTTAAAATAACTCATTCCAACAATAAATTTTAAATTACAATAATTATTTAAAAGTTTCTAAAACTCTAATAATTTTAATTTCCTTTTTTATAATTTTTGGTAAGAATATATCCAGATTTTACACGACAAAAAAATTGGATTATTAGTCATAACTAATCTAAGTATCTTGGATAGACATTTAAAATGTATTTTTCTAGGAATATATACATTCAATCAGTTAAAATTCATATAAAGTTCAATAGACATAGTCCTATGAAGTACATAATACTTAATTCATCAATTTTTTTTATAAATTCCATTGGGCAGATTATATAAGATAGAAAAATGAAAATTATTCCAGTTGATTTTATACTAATGCAATCAGATGGTAACTCATAATATATAGTAGAATAATAAATATGATTTTTACTAGATAGAATTTTTGAAATAATTATAATTTTATTGTACCTAAATACAACAAATAACATGTTTCTATAATGAACACCAAAGAGATGGGTCTTAAATTCCATTGAAACTAATATCATGATAAGAATAATATATCTATCATAGTATTTTATATAAATTAGACTATTTACTCAAGGATAACATGATTTATGGATGTCTAATTTAATGGTATAATATTATAAATGTAGTCTGTTCCATTTTTTTAATGTGGTTTAATTATATCATTAGATAATTTTCTTAAAATATAATTTCATCTTTTTTTCATATATATGTGTTTTATGTTTTCTCTGATATAATATATATATATCTAATTAATTGTATGAGGGATCTAGGGAAAGAGATAGAATTTTTTTTATTTTATTTGATTGAGGGATCCTACAAATTAGGAAACAATTTTTTTTATAATCAAGAAGATTGATTCCATACTAGATAGAAATTTAGAATGTTATATATTATATAATACCTTATTTTATGTTCATAGACATCCATATCACATTGGGTGAATGTGAAAAACAATCATAGGAAATATTATCAATGTTTTTTTATGTTCATTATCAACATTTTTTTATAATTTTTATCATTTTTCTATAAGTATGTTATTTCCTATATGAATTATATATAAAGATTATAATTATTAGTATAAAATTTATTTATTTTTACTTAGATGTTATAATATACTTTAGAATAACTATTTTTCTTACGTGGTTTCTTAAGAAACCAACTATTGGAAATTTAAAAAATAATATTTATAAACTACAATCTACCTACATGTTGTTTATGTTTATACTATTAATATCATACACTGTAATCAATAACAATGTGGAATAACCACATTCACTGATTGAATAGTGTCATGAAAGATTTAAAAACTATTGACTAATATTGAATGAGACCAAAACAATTTTTCATAATATATATCTATAATAAAATGTTTTTTAAATTATATTACCACTCAAATTATCATATATGGTTCATTTATATAACAATAGACTCGTCCATAACCATAATATAGTTAAATATATGGGTATTTACACAATATTTATACCCTAAACTCATATGTTTCTGGATCTACTCACTAACTATAATTTTCAATTCAAATAACTATGACATAATGTTAATTATTCATTGAAAATATTATCATGCATAAATCAATGACTATTATTCATTTCCACCAAAATTAAAAAATATAATCTATTTGCTTGAACCATTTTATTTTTTTTATTATGTGTTAATTTTTAAATCCACAATAGATTATATATATTTTTTAAATCACACAACTAATTAACTTATTCAGTTTTCTACATTACATTATTTAAGGGCCAACATGTCACTAATATTTTAAATGAAATTATAAAATAAGAAACTTTATTTAAATTGATTTTAATAATTATTTTACATTTTATATTTGATTAATAAAGTGATTATAAAAAATATATATCCCATGATCATTAAGTATATCTGTATATAATTATTTTATTAATAAATGAACACCATTAAGGGTTGAAAATATGAATTTATGTATTTATGATAATTTTATTCAATATTCTATGGGATCATTATAATTTTTATAGAAAAAATATAATAATTTGTAACTCTTTAGACAGTATATATGTGTGTGTCCTTATTCGGGGGGTACCACATGACCTTATGTGCACATCTCTATAAAAAATAAGATTTACACTAATAGAAGGAGTTAATAAAAAAAGTTTAGGAGATATATTCCCAAAACTATTTCATATTATAATGATAAATAATAGAATCATCATAAAACATCTTTTAGTAAACTCATCAAATTTAATATAATGGAATAATAATAAATAAATAAACATCCACACTCTATATAAATAACGTAATCATTCTAAACATATTGTCATATAATAAGGATCAACCACCAAGCTGATAAATATAAATTAAAAAATAAATAAAAAATAAGATCGATGAAATATAAAAAATTGTTCCCTTAAACCTGTCTATAAACAAAAATCCACCTACACAAACAAATATCCACTCTACAACCTTCTACATGACAGTTTAACATAATTTCCTCACATGTACCACGGTACCCAGGTAGGGTGTTATAATATACATCAACAAGTACTCACTATTTTCCGATTATATTCAATATGATATATTATTACAAATGTATTGAAAAAAATAAAAACAAAAAATAAATTGTGTCTAATTTATCAGTAATAACCTAGGAACCTTGACACCTAACCTCATCTAACTTGGAAAATATAAAACAAGAATTCATTTTTTATTTTAAGACTCATCTTATATTGAACAATACCCTCCTACTCAAAGTTTGGCCTCCTTACTCAATTCTCCAATTGTATCATTTCATATTGATGTATATCCAAACACTACCCTCTCATAGAGGTTGAGATCCCATGATCCATGTAAATAAATATAACATATCATTACATCATCCTCAAACTCATGGATATCCACTACACCCCATCACTTAGTTATATGGTTTTATATCTCTCCATTGTCTCGTTCTACTAATATCTTACTATAGGTGAAGTTAAAACCACTACATAGATTACTCTCCTCACATATAGTACATGGACATAATAAATCATTGAATCAATATCCACTTACATAGTATATGGAAAATTAATTCTCATTTTCATGTAGTTTTAGAAACTCTATTAGGGTGATGTTCATCACAACTGTATAATGTCATCGGGTAATAGAATCCAAGAAAAACATGAATTATAAATAATTTCATATCTTATATCTCATATATATACACAAATCCCTTGAAATCTACTCATATGTTAAAGGGGTTCATGTAAACTATTTATAAGACCCTTCTACCATCCATTGAAATCCAAGATATTATCTCAACATTGTGCTACAAGTTACTCACAAAAAACTAAATCCATTAGAATAAGCCTTATTCATAATCCTAATTCATATGATTTCCATATCCGTACTATAAGGTATGTTGATCAATCATGTAATGCACTACTCTAGAGGGTATCATGATAATTCTCATCATGAAAAGTTAATATCTATCACAAGTAGACTGTAATTGATCAATAAATAAGAAATATAACTAAATCCTCAACCCCTTTTACCACAATTCCAAAATGAAAATACCATTCTAGGTTTAGTCATTCCAAAATTATTGTCCCATGAGAATTAAAATCAATAAATAAATAATCCTATAATTTAATTCCATTTGTCATTCACCAACATATTGAATCACATTCCTATTCAGTTAACAAAAAACACTTAACTAACCATGTTTGTCCTCTATAATCACCCCATATGCTACTAGAAAAACATAAGATAGTGGGTACACTATTTCACAACCCAATAATAATTATCTTGAAGCCCAATTACTTTCTTATTTTATTAGAAGAATACATTGATTTTAATACTCTCATTTCAGGTTTATCTAGGTCCAAATCTATTTCATAGCCTTTCCCATCAATTCCAAATACATTCCTTCATTGAAGTCCAATTTTTTTTTGAATTTTCTCTATTAGAGATTTAGGTTGAAGGTGCCTCATGATCCCCATATCATGTCGAACTAAACATTTATTCTCTCAAAGTCTCTACGCATGACTATTTTAGAAATCGTGACTCACCATCCCCTACTCACAACACCGGAACCAAAATACTAATGTTCACACATGAAACCCATACAGGAAATTAATATGGATAATTATTAAAAGAACACCATACATTCATATTAGAGTTATCTAATTTCCATAAAAATATATCCAATTCCATGTAATCTAAGACCAATCCCCTATCATGACCTAGAACCATGAGCACTAACATAATACTAAACTCATGGATAATAAAATTTTGTGGGATTATGTAACACCCCAAGATTCCATGGTACGTTTCCCTTTTAATAATGCAATGGCGTGCATTGTACGCAACTTTGAGATTCTAACACACCGCAACCAATCAAACTAGCCGCTATGAATAGTAATACATACTTTTTGAAATTTTATAAATTTTATCTCTCAAAATGGGATTCATTTTTGGATTCGGAATATCGAAATTAGCCTAGGGTGATATTTTGGTACTTTTCGGATAACTTTCATATTTTGTTGAATAGTGAAAATTACTAAATTTTAATTAAAAATAACTTTTTTAATCGAAATAATTAATATTGATAAAATATGAATTTGAGTGGTTTAAAAGTATATTTAGAATATATTTTTACCATTTAATTCAATTTTTGTCATTGGGCATAATTTCACAATTAAACCAGACATAAACAAGTGCCAATCTTTTGATATTTATTATCTCTTAAAAACACGTTTTTTGTTTTGACTGGAAGAATTAATTTTAAATTAATTTATGACACTTCTGTGTTTGGAATTTAGACAAATGGATTCCATATTTAGAATCAGGATATTTAAATTGTGTAAATAGGTAAGTTTTATTTTTAGACATTTTGAATAATTACTTCGGTAAATATTTTATTTACCATGGTTAAAGGGTAAACCCCGTAAATAAGGGTTAAAAAATAATATTATAATAATAAAAAATTACCTTAAAACGTGTCATAACCTTATTGGTTGAAACATGTCTGACCATGGGCATATTTGGGTCGATTTTGGGACCCCATGGTGCCACTGGTAAGTGATAGAGACACTTTATTTTAATTAAGTTAAAATGAATACAAAAATGACACAAGCATATATTTTTTAGAAAAACAATTTTTACATAGGGATATATATGTTTTATTTTTGACTATAAATATTATTTATAAAGCTAAATAGAATTAATACCTAATGGTAGTTTATTTATAATTTTTAAAAATTAAATAAGTTAATTTATTTATGATACAATAGCGATGTAG
Source organism: Viscum album (assembly GCA_963277665.1). Taxonomy (NCBI): domain Eukaryota; kingdom Viridiplantae; phylum Streptophyta; class Magnoliopsida; order Santalales; family Viscaceae; genus Viscum; species Viscum album. Next base: position 501,314,789 of record OY728132.1, read on the forward strand.
TAATTACCATAATAGTGAAAAATTAAAATGATTGATATTGTAAATACCCAAATAAATATAATTTGAGCCTGTTTATGAATTACACTAATTTTCTAGGTTAATATGACATTTTATAAATGATATAATTAACTTTTTTGAAGTAATCATTCTGTTATGATTTTCACAAAAATCAATTATTGAATAATGTCAGAATTGACATAAAAGTGTTTTTAAAACAAATATTATATTATTAATTGATATTAAATTCCTAAAAATCTAAGGTTCAGCCAAGAGACTTATATCATTATAGGTGTATCATTAATTGACCACTCGGGGGTCTCTTAGATGTAAATAGTTATTTTATTAACCATATAATATAAAAATACAAAGAGACATTGTAAAAGTGAAACTAATTAACTAAGAGTTAATACTTAATGATAAGGTTAATATAGTAACCCAAACTTGTCTAAATTCTATTTTATGAGTGGTTTTCGACCCGTCCCCACCTTAACCTTTACATGACACACTTTGGAGCCATTAGAAACTGAATATGAATTTATAATAAAATAATATTTCTAGCTTTTCCAAAGGTGCCCCTCACCCCTCTTATAAAAGGGCACTCCCCCTTCTCATTAATTCACACAGTCAAAGCCTTTTGTATCGGACAAACTCTTCCCAAATACTCTCTAAACTTCCCTCACTTCATCCTAGAGGCCTTAATTTAGTCATAAATCCAACCTAAGATCCCTTTTGATCAAATCAAAAGGAATAACCCGAAGAAGAGGTGATGATTTCACCACCCTTTTCCAAGTTCCTTTCTTCTTCCACTTCTTCCTTCTTTGTTATTACATTTCTAAAATAATAATTCCAGTATCTTATATATACTGTGATATTTTTATAAATATGGTACAACCATATTCAGTATTCTATCCATCCTTTGAATAACATGTCACCATACATGCGTACGTACGGCTTACCGTCTCCACGTCGTGGTGTAATTGTCATTCAATAAATTATTATTTGGATGGGTATAATAATGATGTGTAATTCATGTAAATAATAAATATAACATGATAATTATTCTTTATATATGGTATACCATCCAATTATATATTATTTTAACATCAAAAGAATGATATTTTCGCTCGTGCGTACGTACGGACTACCGTTTCCACGAACATAATGAGATTCATTCTCCATCGTATCCATTCAAGTATAATCATCATTTGATTATTTAAAAATAATGTTTAAGTACTTGATATCATTCTGGATATGAATAAGATAGAACCTATCCATGAAAAACATGGCTTATGTAACAAAACATATAAAAGAAAATGAGTAAGTTAACACCCGAAACAACAATAATACTATGATATTATTAACAAATAAATGTTAAAAGATCATATATGATATCATATTAATGTAAATGATTCTTTTATAATTAAATAAAAATTATTTAACCATTATAAAGGATGTTAAGCTACCGTTGACCAAAGAAAAAGTACAAAGTAAGGGGTTTCTTATCTCACTCTTAATTTCATGAGAATTCCATTGTTCACCACTTATTTATTGCATGTGGTGTATGTGTACTGCACATGATTGTATTCATTGTGTAATATAATTTAATTTATGGGTATTTACATCATCATTATATGATCCTTCTTTCATGGGTGTATGTTTCATAAGTTATCTAATCGATAAGGTAATTTGAAATTTCTATTTTCAATTATTCGGCTTTACGCAAATTTCATTGATTATTTTACTCCGAGATTATGTGTGGAATCATTATTCATTTTCTTATGTCATAATTTCCACTCCCCTTTACTATGGATATAATTTTGATACACATAATCACTCCATTGATAATTTCTCAAGTCATCTATATGAATTTGATAAGAGTAATTTTAACTCATTATCCATTTGTTGAGTTAAACATCAAATTCATTGGTGTTGTTTTTACAAGATTATGTGTGAATGTCCTTTGATTGTTTTACAATGAATATCCAATCATATTTATTGTATATATAATTTTCACACATAACTATGTTGTTGATTTATCCTTTACTTATGGATACATCCTTTATGAGATATTTCATCTCAATTTACATTCCATTGAGACTTCTTTGTTGTTATACACCAAATCACTTTTATGTGGTGTATATAATGTACTTTGACACAGTATATCATGAATCCCTTTATTCTCATGATATGACATTTTTTTGATTACCTCAATTATTTGTATTCATGTGTCTCTCTTTTGGTTAGAAACCTTAACTAAAATACCATTTCTATGTGTTTTAAAGACTTATTCTTCTAAATCTTGCTCATTAATGTTTATGTTTTAAAAAATGGTTTTAAGGATTTATTTATATGGACATTAATGTTTTAAAATTAATACTCCTTTTAAAAGTTTCAATGTGGTATGGGACACTTTGATTCAAAAATCTATTTTTAAATGGATTTTAGAAAAATAGTGTGACGTTTAAATGATTTCAAGAAAAAGGGGGATATTTCTCTCAAATAGTTTTGATGATTATTTTCATCTATGTAAATATCCTTCATTATTCTCGATTGAGGATAATATGATACAATACAATCTTCCATATTGTATAGAATGAGTTATGTTTGACTTTGTGTGTGCTATTTTTATACCATTCATGGTTTGTGGATATTGTATTGACTTTTCGTATGCTAGTTTTAATAAAAATATTTATGTTATGTTTAAAACTTTTCATATGAGGAATGAATTGGACTTAGTAAGTAACAGGTGGAGCCCTTTATAGCTCCTCGATGCATCAGTAGGTCTCATGAGACAAACTAGTGTCTTGGAACAAGGCCTTGGAAAAATCATATTTGTAGTCTTGGCACGAGGCCTTGGCTATGTGGTTATGATAGTCTGGAATTATGCATTCCATCATTATGAAAGTGGTTATTGATATTGCATGTGATAATTAAATTAGTAGAATATCCATGTGAATATGTAAATGGAATTTTTTCATTTTATTTTTTCCATACTATGTTGAAGTTCATGTTTAAAAGGCTTTTGTTTTAGTTATACATTTCCTTGAATGTTTATTTTTATTTATGAAAGTTTCCGCTATATTGTTATCCATACTGGGCATTTGAGTTCACCCCTTTTCTATGTTTTATTTTTCCCAGGATGTGAAGAAGTAATTTATGAATGACTTGCAGAGATAGTATTAGGGGATAAGAGTGTGGATTATGGAGAATATATTGTTGTAGTTTTAATTTTATGATGTAATGTAAAACATTATGAATATATCTAGTGTTTCCAAGGATACTAAACTAATCGGTCTTTTGAGATTTGAACTTTCTTGTGATCATGACAATGTTATGTAATAAAGCACAGACTCTGGGTAACTAGGGTCGGAGCGTTACAGTTGGTATCAGAGGAAGTTTAGTACAAACCTTGGAAGCTATATTTAGATAAACTCTGATTAGAGCATGTAGTCCTAAGATGAACGTTGAGGAATAGTATAGAAGAACTTCATAAAATTTTGGTATTGTAGATATTTTGTGAGTTTTCCGAGCAATACATCCCTGTCTGGATACGAACAGGTAGAGGCGGCTCTGGAAAAGATGTACATAGGGGTAAAACCCAAAAACATCGTTTTGAGCTAGACTCGAATGGGAACTGGTGCACGACAACAGGCCTTGTTGCACTCTTGGTTACGAAACTCCCAGGGGATATGCTTATGATAATTTACATTTTCTTTACAAACCGATTTGAAGTATTATATATAAGATGAGAGTAAATGACATTGGTTAATCCTAATGTGTTTCAAATTGAGAATATAGTGATATGTTAATCTCTAAATGATTTTATGACTACGGGTACTCACAAAATTCTTTCTGGTTTTATTCAATGGCTGGATTCCAAGGAAGTCACAGTGACTTTTTGAATGATGTACAAGGTCGGAACGATGGTGGAAATGAGAAAAAAATGGAATGCTGATAGGCGTAAAAGATATCATCTTTACGCCAAATAAATTTTCCAAAAATACGATCAACAATGTATATATTAACAAATTCCCAGACTCAACAAAGAAGAGAATGGTGGTGAATGATAAGAGCTCCAGTAGTGGAGACCATGGAGTAATAAATCCTCAATTTCCATCATGTAGGAGATGTGGAAGGAGACACCCAGAAAAGTGTCTCAATGGGACAAAGAAATGCTTTACGTGCATGAAGGAAGGACATAAAGTGAATAATTGCCAAAGAAAAAAGAATAGTACTATGTAAGAAGATAAAAATTATCCCAAGATTCCATTTATAGTCATTTACAGTAAATGTAGGGGACCTGGCCATTACCCTAGTGAATTCCCTATTCTATAGGATATTTTATTGGTCAAAGAAGAAGCTCTATGGAAATAAATGGTTGGAGAAATGTTTAAAAAGTATTAGTGCTCCTTGTTGATGGGTTTACTTTGGTATAATTTTCTCCTGTATTTTTAACCCTACAGTTTTCCATGTGAGAATGATATTTGAGGAAGAGTTATCTTTTCTCTTGTGGATATAGTTATAAATAACCATTTGGTTTTATATGATCGATGGGTTTGAGGCAATTATATGTTATTATAATTTGGGATGAAAATACAAGTTATAAGATAATATTTGTGGTTATATTATGTTATGGTTATTTTGAAGAATTTATCTCATTTTGGTAATGTTATAAAATACAGTTTTTGAAAAAGGACAACACGTAGACCGTGTGACAACCCGTCGCATTGGACAAAGCTATAGGAATCGAACCCACAACCAAAGTGCGATTGGGATTTATCGCCTACCATTGGACTGCGTGAAGTCCCTGGTTAGTGTGGCTATTATTTTTAGTTAAATGAATTTATTGATCAATAATAATTTGATTTGGGATCTTGTGTCTTATCAAATGAATACCCTTAGAATAGGAAAATGATTTGGTGATTAATTAAGTGATAAATGTTATTTTAGATGTTGTTCGCTTTTTTGTGAACACTATATGCCCAAGAAAAATATAATATTATGGGATTTCATTTGAGGAGTAATGGTGGATTTTTATCTATGTTTTTATTGTGGATTTATAGTGATTTGGGTTATTTATGGAAATGATTAGGTTAATTACATTTAAGTATGTGACTTTAAGATTAATTAATGTCATTTGGAGATACAATTTAATTTGGAAGACTAAATTCTTATAAGTTTTGTGTTTAAATATTAGTTTGGATTATATTGAAGGAATTTAAGGACAATTGATTATTAAATGGTATTTATTTAACTTTTGGGTATTGATGGTTTAATTTTAGAAACTAAGATTAGTGTTTTTTTCTGTAATGGAATATCCATTTGGGGGATCATCAGATATTATACTAACCATATTGGTTTTGATTAATCCTTAAAGACAAGGTAAATATATAGTTTATCCTACGTGGATCATGTATTTCTATAGATGTTTATTCTAGCTCTTCCATTGTGGCCAAGTCTTCTTGAATACTCATTTTTCAAAAAAAAAAATGAGTTAGTGGTAAAAAGTTATTAAAGAATGAAACTCTACTTAATAAGTAAGCATATCTCTTTATGTTATTAGTCAATATCATAAATGAATTCCTTGTCCTTATGTAATGTAACTTAAAACAAAAAAAGTTTTCCGTTTACTTTTCCTACTGGGAGACTAAGGACCGTTTGTCCAAACACAAGTTTGTGATTTTATTATTGTTAACATTCTTCTGATCATGTTTTCTATCCCTCTCCATTAGAACTGAACACTTAGTTTATCATTCATATCCATGTTTTCCTACATGGAATCCTAATCTGGGTTATCTTGGGTGACCTTTATCCCTCTCTTCCTTTCTTTTAAAGTGATAGTTTTAATAACTCTTTTTCCGATGTCGGACTTTCCATTATATTATCAAGCCCAATTTTAAAAAATTGCGAGGATGCAATTTATTGAAGGAGGATAGAATGTAACACCCCAAGATTCCACGGTACGTTTCCCTTTGAATAATGCAATGGCGTGCATTGTACACAACTTTGAGATTCTAACACACCACAACCAATCAAACTAGCTGTTATAAATAGTAATACCTACTTTTTGAAATATCTTAAAGTTTATCTCTCAAAATGGACTTCATTTTTGGATTCGGAATATCAAAATTAGCCTAGCGTGAAATTTTGGTACTTTTCGGATAACATTCATATTTTGATGAATATTGAAAATTTCAAAATTTTAATTAAAAACAACATTTTAAATCGAAATAATTAATATTGATAAATTATTAATTTGAGTGGTTTTAAATTATATATAGAATAGATTTTTCCATTTTAATTCAATTTTTGTCATTGGACATAATTTCACAATTAAACCAGACATAAACAAGTGCCAATCATATGATAGTTAATATCTCTTAAAACACGTTTTTTGTTTTGAAAGCGGGAATTAATTTTAAATTAATTTCTACAACTTATGTGTTTGGAATTTGGAAAAATGGATTTCATATTTGGAATCAGTATGTTCAAATTGTGTAAATAGGTAACTTTTATTTTTAGACATTTTGAATAATTACTTCGGTAAAATGAAAACTATATCAATTTATTGATATTGCATGTGATATTTCATGTGATTATTAAATTAGTAGAATATCTAGTGTTTCCAAGGCTACTAAACTAATCAGTCTTTTGAGATTTGATCTTTCTTGTGATCATTCCAATGTTATGTAATAAGGCACCGACTCTGATAATTGGGGTTGGGGCATTACAGATCACGCCATTCCAAAATATTTCTTTGAAAAAATTTCCATTTATTTTATTCCTAGTCAAATGAAAATTCCATTCCAATTTATAAAAAAATCCATATAAACAATCATGAGAAAGGTTGATAGAAATTAACTGGATATAAATTGTTGGCCATACTCTCATTCAAGAATCCTCTAGCCACATCACACTAATGATCCACTGTATTCATTTCATTTTAGAATTCCTTAGTGAAATATTAAATAAATCCTAGTCTTCAAAAATAAAAAATAAAAACAAATAATGGGGAATATTAAATGATGAAAAATGTGAGAGAATGAACATGATTATGTGTGACAATAAATGTCCAAATCCCCTTGAATCCATAGGGTGGATGGAAGAGGAATAAAGTGGTAGTGGGGACCCAATCCTCTGGTTCATTAAGCTTCCATAGAAACATCCATAGGAGGTTAATAAGAGATGGGGAAAATTTCAACGCTTCTCCGATTAAATTTTTTTACCCAACTATACAGGGTTCATAGTGGGGTTATACAATGTACCAAGTCCCCTACTAGACAGAATATATACCATTATTGATTTTATGTTGCTTTTATAGGGTGTACAATACCAATTTTTAGGTATCAAAGTATCTTGTGGACTCCACAAGGAATTTTGTGGACCCCATATACTAAAAATATTAGTGGGACCCCATTGACATTCTCCACTTGATCCCTATTCCATCAAACAACCTCCACAAACATGAATCACATTAAAAAATAAAATAAAAAAGGGGTCCCAACCCTTAAAAATCTTTTAAAAGAACAAATTATACAAATTATAATTTTAAAAAAACTGAAAATTTAAATTCCCCCTAAATATAAAAACATATACATTCATGTGGTGTTAAAAACTTCCCCTTATTAACTAACTTATCTATACAAGAAACATGTCAAATCCCTCTATATGTGACATATATATCAAAATATACGGCCACCACTTATTCCCAATTCTATCATTTCAAACGTCTACTACATTAATGTATAAACATTCCCCCAAAATATTATTTTAAAACACTAAATAAAACACCACACAAACAACTTTCATCGTCAAAACTATATACGGGATGATAAAACCACTTTATCACCACTTGTTACATACATTAGTTCCTATCATATATCCCACATTTTGAAATTGTCAAAAAACTACTATCCATCCATTATACAAATCCTAGATCAATCACACACTACCTTAACAACAATGACAAAATAAAACATAAGAGCTCTCAAAATAAAATTAACTAAAAAAATAATTTACTTAAAAATCATAATAATGTTTCGTATCACCATTGAATACTTTATCAAACCAGTTGGTATTCATTAACAACATTGAAACTCACCAATATACAAACAATACTCCTTGATTTAAATTTCATTCACTAAAAAATGATACAAGGTTCCCCAACATTAATGGTATGTTTCACTATCCCTTACATATGTATTCCTATATATTAATTTATATAAACCACCTCATAGAACATCTAAATCATATAAAATATCTACACATGATCCCTACTTGTTAATTTATGACACCCCATCTTCTGAGCTACACCTAAAACACCTATGACATTCAGTCATTACATATAGATATATTTTAATTGTGAAAATCATAGTTGGAACCACTACAATATAATATACACAACCCCTAGTTTATATATATAATTCAACAAGACAAAAATTCATAACCTCTCTCAGTAGTCTATGAACTCTATTCCATATTACCCCCATCACTCATGTTGTATAACATATATTTTCTTAAAATTTTGTGGCTAAAATTACTAATGTACTACATCATCCCAACTAAGACGCATCATTTATCTACCGTTGTCTAATGCTTCACTAATAAATAAAATCCCAACCATCCATTTATAAAATATTTATATGTCCTCTATATTCTTATAGAATTAATCTTCCCACTTTCTGGTATTTCACATGATTTTCATTATCATTTTACAATCGTCCACAAACATGTAATGATTTTGATGGAGACCGTAATAACACACCATAATGTATCCCTTCTTGAAATATATATTATATTTTTGAATATTCAACCCATGCTTTCACTGAATGTAGTTTTATAATTAATTACCCATTGAATAGGATTCCTAATCATACTCAACAATTCAAGGGAAACTACCTAAAAATATTTCTCATGAATTACATGCTACCCATATTATGGTCATATATTTTCTACCTATATGAATACTTCATATATTACCGTACCAATAAATATGGGATCTTGAAAACCTTATATCTAATATACAGTAACACTTTAAAAAATTATTTTCTAGTAATTATATATTACCTTAACTAAAACATAGATATATGACCACAAGACCGTTTTTTATATGATTTCATAGATAACATTTAAAAATTAATATATCAATTTCATCATTATCAAACATTGCTTTAACACCTAAAAAATAACTCATTATACTCTATGATAGGTCTAGATTCATCGTTTCACTATGATTGACAAGTAAAAATCACTCATTTTCTGTATGTTAGAAAATTTGGATCTATCAAATCACCAATGATTACCATTACCAACATTCCGAATTTGAAGAACCACATTGTAATACTAATACTAACTCCTCAATACTTATTAATAGTTATGTATCAAAATATGAATGTGTTTATATAATTACATAATCCCACTCAATGGTCAATAACTAACTATATCCTATTATATAAGAACCACACTAAATGGCCATTAATCTCTCAATCAGTACTCAAAACATCTCATATCCATTCCTGTATACAATTGGATTAACATATACAATGAAACTATGTATAATGACCCACACATAAAATAAATGGATATTATATCATTTTGGATGAATATTCATCAAATTATGGAAATACATGTCTGAGGACCGTAATAGTTCATGTCCGTTGAAAATTAGAAAATAATATTCTATCTCGGTGAATGAAATTCAATATTTACATGAAAGATCATGCCCTTCAGTACTTATACATAAAAACATTCTTTATAACCTTGGTAATAAAAAAAAAATAAAAGGGTGAGATAATATTCCCATTAAGTTTGAATAGGGGAGATATATAATAATGTTACTAGTATAATTGTATGATAACATGATAATAAACATTCCATATCACTCCCTACATATGAAAGAACACATACACGAGTCATTGATAATCTAATAGAAGTTCATTACACATGAATCACAGGGGAAACAAAATCATACTCCATGAAAATATAATATACAAATAATATATGAAATTTGGTGCATACACATAAGCATAGAAAAATACTATGTCAAGGTTACTTACTAATAATATCCTGACATGTTAGGTGTGGGATAATAAATTTTTTACATACTTTGGTATTGAGATTCCCTCGCATGTACCATATATTTTTGGTATAGGGATGCCCTATCATCTACACTTTTGTTTCAATAATGGAATTCCCTCCCATGTACTCTCCTGTTTTAGGCTTGGGATGCCCTCCAATTTACCCTCTTCATTTGACCTTAAGATGCCTTCATATTTCAGTTACGAGATTCCAACTCAAGAACCCTCATAATCTAAAAAAACATCTATCATTACCCTATAAATTGGAGGGACATATAGGTACCACCCATCATATACTGAAATCATACATGCATGTTACACAAGATAATAAACTATTAATTACCTTATTATCCAAGAAAATAATTGTGTATCATTACCATTTAAACACCTAAAAACATATTGAGAAGGAATGTGTTTCATAGTAATTTCATCAAATAATAACCAGTGAAAATTTACGGTTTTCTATTGAATTTATCCCATTGAAGTGAATTAGGTATCATAAACATAATTCCATCAAAACATAAACTATTAAAGAATAAATATGAATTGTATTATTAAACTATACACAATTGATTCATCATATATGAAGAATGATTTTGAAAGACAAAATAGATCATTTATAAAGTATAATAATCTTTCTTGAAACCTTCATTTCCAAAAACCATTAGAAATTGAAATTTTGTATAAATTAGGCTTTATAAATTCACTAAAAATAATTCACGAGGAAAATATCATTCCCACTTAGAAATGATTTTAAATCATATGGAATTTTTATTAAAACCTATAATGATAGAAAAATAAGGATTTGTATATTTTTTGAAAACATTTCTATAAAATGGTTATAAAAACATATAATGAAATCCTAAAACCATTGAAATAATTTTAATTGAAAATAACCCATATAAAATATATAAAGGCACATTTGAAAATCATTAAAAATAGTTTATAAATATAAAAAAAATTTAATACATTTTACATGAAAACTACATTAAAATCAAAAAAAAAATCCTAAATTTGAGTATGTATTTTATATAAAAAATAAACTTGTAATCATAAAAAAGGAATATTTATGTAAACGATATTCATGAGGGTATGTATGTCTTTATTCTCCAAACTTTCCATTAGTATCTTAAGAATATTAGAAAAGTGACATTAGAGGAAAATGAATAAAGGATTCCTTTTAATTCAATTTTTTAAAACAATCAGAAATTTTAAAAATTGTTCTTTAAAATCATACGATAAAATTTAATCATTTTTTAGATCGTTTTTATAAAACATGGTTTTGGAAGAACATAGATTTATAACAGAAATGATAAATATTATCATATATTCATAAATACATTTTTATAATTATCATAAGTATCAAAAACTATAAAAATAGAAATAATACATTAAGATATCATGGATAACCATAAGATAATATTATTATTATTTTTTATTTTGGGATAGATCACATTATTTCATCAATGGAAGCATTTACATAAAATAAATACAAATGATGATATTGTAGAAATAAACTGTTGAAAATGTTGTAACAAAAACTCATATTACTATGGAATGAATAACATAACATAAAGCTAAAAATATTATTAAAATAAGTAGATTCATGAAATTTCATTTCAATTTTAATTATATTCACCTCATAGAAAAATAATCGTGTATAGCATGGAATGTGTCCCATTAAAGGAGAATTGGGAAAACATAATTTGAAGATTTGTTATCTTTGGAACCACAAACCCGATGAGTCAGATATCATCATATGGATATATTATTAAGTATAAAAATAAATATAAGAATTATATAATATATCCATATTAACTATAAACACCACATATATTAAAAAAGTGTTGAATAAGGAATGTATCTCACAAAAGTAATTTTTTTGATAAACATCCATCACCTTAAGTATCGAATATGTTAGTACACGTTAAAAATACAGTATAATAAATATATATTTATTATAAATCTTGAAAAACCCCATATAATTATATATAATACAATATATGAATTTATTATTAATTATTTTACTTTTTTTATTACCAATTCCATGTTAATGTTACATTTTGGGTAATAACCGCTTTATTTTTCATACAGTTTTTGGTGGTTATTCATGATCCTATTAATTAGATCACGATTAACATATTTCATGAATTTTGAACTATTTATAAATATCATATATATTCACTATATATGTATTTATTATATTCTATAAATGATAAATGTATGAAATGGAATACATTGTTTAGAGTGACGTTAGACCATACATAGGCATGAATGCTGTTCTTTTTTTATTGTCATATTAATTGAAAAAAGTAAATGTAATATATGTATATATATGTATATTATAAATATATTAAAATTATTATTTCATTTATATGATATAACCCCTCTATATTTATCCTTAATACATTTCATATAAGGTTTAAATGAATCGCATCCCTTTGAGGAGGCGGAAGTCCGCACATCCCCACATGAAATTATCAATCATACAAAAAAAAATATCATGAAGGTAGTTATATAATAATTTTATAAGAATAAATAAATCGTAAATATCATATATAACATATCAAAATATAGTTCCTCCCATAATTCCCCACAATGATATGTGGTAAATGAAAACAAACAACATCGTTTCATGAGGCAGTAGTTAGCCGTTTATAAAACAGTTATGTTATATACCCAATAGACAGAACTATGTTTATGTGATGGTTTAAACCTTGTTATATTATAATATTAATATATTTTGGATATTATTTTTTATTATATAATCTTGGAATACAAATAATTTTGGTGGTGGAGAACTAAAATAAATGAAAAGATCATGTAAAAGGATGCCACCTCTTCTTTTGGGTAACTCTAATTTCATTGCACAAAATGGATGCATCGGCTGTATTTAATTGAAAATATGGGGACTGAAAGAGAAATTGAGAGATTATGGGAACTTATTTTATCATATTATGGACGATCCAAAGGTCTTTAGAGGTATGAATAAATGGGATTGTCGAATGCATTTTTTTAGTGGAGGAGGAGTGCAATTATTGTAAATTTATTAAAAGGGATGTCCAACCACTGTTTTCCAATGAAATGTGGCTCATATAATGGTACCAATACTATAATAGAGATTATAGGGTCCAAATATATCCATAAAATGAATTTCGGGCAAGTGTCATGATCTTTTTGGCTCATATATGCATGGTTTAGTACCTAGTTAAGCTAGTATTCCTCTTAATCAATTAAAATAATTTTAATTAAATTCACTAATACTTTTGGTAAAAAAATTATAAAATTATTAAGCATTAAAATTTATTATGATTCAAAATATGGAATACATTTTTTAACATTATAATAAAAATGTGGAAGCAATTAATTTATAATGAATCCCATATATGGGATGAAAATGATTATTTTTAATGTATAAATGTTAAAAAGTATAATATATCATGATATTTAAATTAAAAGATAAATTTATCCCAATAACCTATATTGGATTAATTTGTTTATACTTGATATAATTATACCATAAAAAATATAAATATAAATTTTCATTGTTAATAAAATAAATAATAAATAGTTTTGAATTAAAATTTTGTTTTGTTTAGTATAAATTATAAAAACAAAACATCATAGAAAAATAATAAAAATTAACCCTAACCAATTCTATTTATTTTTACTTATTTGACATACTAAATTTATTAGAGTTAAAAAAAATTATATTTATACTTGATATCCATTAAAAGGTGGTAAAACATCTTGTATAAAAATATAGGACTTTATATCTAATGATGTGTTTGTTAATATACGTTTCTAATAAAATATAATTGGTGAATGTAAAAAATATTTGATCGGATATATTAAATTTATATTTCATTCATATCATTTACCAAAATTATTTAATGTAATTTATTAGGATAAAACATGTTTGTTAGCATAAAATTAGTTTTTTAAACATACAATAAATTTTCAATGTGTTCTTATATTAATTTCTAAATAATTTGTAACCAATAAATTCAACCATGTATTTAACTAAGTTAGTTAACACTACTCATAAACACCAACTTAATTTTGAGGTTATATATTATTATACTATTTAATAAAGTTTTCAATAATATATTATTCTCAGTAAAACTCTGCCTTGCATGTTATGCAAGACATCGAGGGATGTAAGTCCTGTATGTAACATAAAAAACATCAGTATTCCATTTAGATCCATATAAAGATATATTTCATGTAGTACATGATTATTTAGGATTCTAATATATTGTATGAAAAACATACTTCAATGATAATCTATTTCTATATTGCATGAAATGTGAAATACCAAAAAGGATAATTTAATTAGACAGAAATACTGAAAAAAATATCAGGGTGTTATATTATTCCATCCTTAAAATTAATTTTACAATATAAATTCTTCTCGTTATCAATGGTTTTATATATTACTATTCATTTAATAGTAACCCACATAATGAATATGAATACCAAAACTTTCATTAAAAAGGGAATGATTGAAACTTATCTCTTACATGATATAACATATAATCATGTTTAAACATAAGAGAACATAGGTGGGAATTGAAAACATGGAAATGTAAATGACATATAACTATCATGTTTTGATTATGAGTGATATAGAACATGATCAGGGGAAATATAACAGTCAAAATTTCCAAAATATGTGATGATCTAAGGGTCACTTGATTCATTAAAATGATTTTACTTGAATAAAGTTTTTGGTTTCATGATCATTTTTTAATGTTGGATAAATTTCAATTAATGATATAAAAATATGATTTCATGATAGCTTTACACTATTTTGTGCTTAGATAACATTCCATTTCATCTCTAATTCCAATTAATGGAGGTTAATTTTTTTAATAGGAATTAACATATCATGAGGTTCATGAATGTAATGACATGTCATTCTATCTTTTTTTTATCAAAATGAAAGGATATAACATGTTATCCAATATTCATAAATCCTTATATTGTGATATAATACATTAATATCTAAACAAAAATATTAATATTAGCATAAAAAATTCCATAAATAGTCATCCTTGTAACTCATCATTAATATAAATCACCCTTTATTTCATAAATAATATATTATTTTATACCATAATATTTTCATTGGAAACATGTTTCCATCCATGTGCCGATAAAAAAATATAAAATGTGATTTTATTAATTTATAATATTATTATATGTATATAATAACATTAATCTTCACTAATGGAATAACAATGATATTTTCACAAACCATAATGATATAAAATTAAACATGAACATCCCCACTAAGGAGGGGATGATAAGTGTGCTCAGATTATAATGATTCACTTCATCCATTTGGTTTTTATAAGATTTCCCTTTATCATTTTCCCTTTTATATTTTTTAATATTATCATCCAAATTAGGTTTTTATTGGTTAATTAGTCTTCATAATCACTTAAATCCATGAAATAGAACCACTAAATTATTTGGGGTGCATTATGTGGTGAATTCTAATTTTTGGAGTAATTAGCTAACTTCATCCCAATTAATAGTCATTAAACTACTCGATTACCTTCCCTCTAACAAATAAAAAAATTAGTAGGCCCCTTAAGAAAATTCCCTATATTGTTTTCCCACACAATGTGAATTAATGATGTATCATATTTTTCACCATTATTGTTGGATTTTTAACTAAACTCCATCTTTCATTTCATATCAAATACCTGATATTGATATGAAATTCCAATATCCATTTCAACCTTAATAGAACATCAATAAACATCATCATAGATTCTAATGTATCTTATATCCATAGAATTTTGATTACTGTGATTCAGGCAACAAAAAATCAATTAAATATAATTTCATGTTAGATGATAATACCTAAAGAGTACCTCGAAGGCCCTGTAAAGTTTTATTCATAGGCACCAATTGACTCCTCATCAATCCTCTAATTCTATGGGAATTAATTTTCCATATTTTTATTAATAACACATGGAATAAACATATTGATGAATATGTTCTTGAACTCATCCCTGTTCATGGATTCAATTTCATCATGCTTCCACATGTTCTTGATTATGGTCCAACACTGGTTGGATTCACCTTATAAGTGATATATACCCAAAATGACTTTTTAATATTCCAAACACTAGAGGATGGGGAATATATTTTCATTGGTACCAATCCATTTCTCAGGAATATTTTATCAAAATATCCACTATATATTGGAGGACATTTCCTCATGAATAACTTAGCCAAAAGTTTTTACCTTTTTTCACGTTTTTAATCTCATCATGATTCATATATTGTGGTATTTATGTGATCATATCAATGTTATTTTTATTAAATATCCCATAAATTTATATTTCTCATGAGGAAAATAATTTCATTATCCATTAAATTCCCCATTAACACGGTTCCCTCTAGTTCCATCCACTGATTAATACCAAAAAACATAGATTGAGGAATAAGCTTAATACTGGGGAACCACATAATCATGAAAAAATAATTATATTATTTATAAATCGTTGATCATAATTCATGAATCTATTACAAATTAGGATTATCCATTTTTATTCATAGTAATTTTCTTCTTAAATCCTTCAGGATGAATCAAAATGTGATTCTAAATTCATAATTCATATCCCCATAAAGTATTAAATTAGGTGTGTAGCAAACGCATATTGTCATGAACAAATTTACCCTCAGGTTATGACCAGAACATATTTCCATACTTTTTAACCCTCAATACATCTATTCTAGATCTATATCCAATTTTAGTTTAAATACAATGATTTATTTCTAGAAACCCACTCACTATATCCTTTAACAAAATTTTAAAAAAAATTACAATAATTTTTCTTATACTTATACTTGTCCTTAGGAACATCCTCATAAATATCTATAGAAATTTATAAAGGGATTTCACTCTTGTTTTCTCATCAAATTCTCTAAATTTTAATAATTATTTCATTTGATGCAATGTATAGTGACCATTTTTTAACATACATGGATATTAGATCATTTTAGATGAATATTACCCACAATACAAAAATACATGCCCGAGGACTGTAATAGATTATTGTCTTTGGAAACATGGAACAAAATATTCTAACTCAGTGAAATATATTCATTGTTTCCCAAAAGTATATCCCAATTTATTACTTATACATACAAACATTCATTATAATCTTTAATAAATAAAGATCAAAAAGGGGTGTGCTCAAATTATCAATAAGGGTTAACAGAGGAGACACACAGTTATAACATGATTATATGGGTATGTGAACTAGAAAATAAAATTTGAATATCACACCCAACATATAAAATATCATATTAATGAGTCATAGAAGAAATATTATCAGTTAATAATACATTAATCATTTGGGAAAAAAGAGGATAATCCATGACAACATTATATAGAAATAAGACATGGAATTTATAGAATACACATTAGTGTAGAAAATAATATGTGAAGGAGTACTACAATAAACTTAATTACTTGTTATTAATGGTCTAAAAACTAGTGTAACAACTTTAGGATTGAGATTCCCTCTACTTTACCCACCTATGTTGGGTTTGGTATGCTCTCCCATACACCCTATTGTTTTTGGGATGGGATTACCCCCATGTAACCTCTTATTTTATGCTTGGGATTCCCTCATGTGTACACTATTGTTTTGGGATTAATATTCAATCTTTTCTCAAGAATGGGATTCCCTCCCATGTACATTCTTGATATCATAAAACATTTATCATTTCTCAATTATTTGGATGGATATATATGTCCCACCCATCACATAAGGAAATCACAAAATCATGTTTCATAAGATAAAAAAACATTTATCGTATCACAATCCATGAAATGAAATGGGTGTCATTAGTGTTTCATCAAGTCATAACGTATAGAGAATGGGTCAGATTCACAATAATTACATCAAAATCATTAACTATTACAAAATTTGGCTTCAAAATCATATAACTAGTTAAAGGTAAATAGATATCAAAGACATCATTCCAAAAAAATACACACTTTAATAAATAATATGAATGATATTAATAGACTATAACAATATAATTTGTCTTTTATGTAGTATAATTTCGAAAGATATCATGGAACACTTATTAAGTAAAATATAATATCATTTAAAATCTAATTCATAAAACAATTTTAATTAATAATTTTTAATAAGTAAGTCTTTATAATTTCATTTTAAACATTTTTTTGGAAAATATTTTCTCTCTTTTTTAAAACATATTTCAAATGATAATGCATTTTGAAATAAATTTTTCATTGAAAATGTAAAAATAATGAATTAAATGATTTTAGCAATCCTTTTCATTATAATAGTTTTTAAAACTTATAATGAAAATATTAAATCCATGAAATCCATAGTATCTGAAAAAAAAATTCCTTAAAAACAATCATTTATTCATTAAATGGATGATTCTTGGAAAATATGGTCATGATGGCGGGTAATTCCATACATGCCGAATATTCTTTTTTCACCATAAAATTTTTACTAATTTTCCTTGACAGGAAAATAACGAGATGATACATTTTAGAAAAAATTATTCGAAATGGAAACAATGGTAAAAATTTTCTTTTAAATATCATAGTATATGAGAAAATAATATAGATATTTGTTCTAGAAAACATTATTTTAAAAGATCACGGATTTCAGACCTAAAGTAGAAATAAAATCAGATTAAAAAAAGATATTCATAATTATATTATCATAGAAAGAGTGGAAAATGGAACCAATACAGTAGGATAGTATGGATAACTATAGGATATAAAACATTATTAGTTTTATTTAGATATAGATATTATTATTTCATCAATGGAAGCAAAATCAAGAACAAACTTGATAAATAATGATATTCTAGAAATAAATAATTACCACTGTGGTAACAATGAATCATAATACTATGGAAATAATAATATTAAATTACGATCAAAATATCATAAAAATAATTATATTTATGATACAATATTTCAAAAATAATTATATAAACATAATTGAAAAATATAGGTGCATAACATTATATGTGTCTCAAAGAAAGAGAATTGAGAAAAATTAATTTACCGATATGGTAACTTTTAAACCATAATAAAAATTAATGATATATCTTAAAATTGATATGTAATTACCCATAAATATAACTATAATAATTATAGAATACATCTATGGATAGTATATAAACCACAAAAATGAAATGAGTGGATAATAAATCATATATCTCGTAGAAATAAAAAGTGAGATGAGATTCCATTACATTATGTATTGAATTACATTGTAATCTTTAAAAACACATGTATAATAAAGGTAAGTTTATTATATATCCTAAAAATAACCATATTATTATATAAAATAATTTTATGAAATTAATTTATAATTAATCCCATAAGTGGGATGACATTGCAGAGTTTTAAAGTAAGAATGTTCAAAGGATTGTAATGTTTGTATATATAATGTTGATGTGTATTTGATCCCAATTACCTAAATTGGATTATTTTATTTATAGTGTATATAATTATACATTAAAATAAACTTTAATAATAATTTATAATTATAAATAAACTTATATTAAAATATACATTTGAATTAAAATTTCATTTTTTCACTATTTATCAAAAAATGAATCATCATATAATAATAACAGAAATTCATCATTAACTAATAATTATTTTTATATTTAAAAAAGTATATATTCATAAATAATTTTTATGAATGTTCCTAAATTTAAATGTAAAATAGTTTAACCTTTATAATTATGTAAATGCTTTTTATAAAAATGTTGGTCATTATGTGTAATATTGTGTTTGTTCTTATATTATGCCTATCATATATATTCAATGAATGTAAAAAAAATTATTCAATATACTAAATATATATTTTATCAATATCATTCAAAACTAGAATTTAATTTAATTTATTCTGGTAAATGAATTTTGTTAGAATAAATGTGTTTTTCAAAACATTCCATTTACATTCAATTGGTTCTTATAATCATTTCTAATTAATTTGTAACAAATGAATTAAACCATTTATTTTCATATGTTATTTAATCCTATTCATAACCACTAACATAAAAACATGGTTATATCTTTTTATATTAAATAATAAATTTTTTAATTGTATATAATTGTTCTGTAAAACTTGGTCCTACGGGCTGTGTAAGCCATCGAGTAAATTTAGTCTTGTATATAATGTAATATTACACTGGTGTTCTGTACAGATAAATATAAACATCATATTTCATTTAGTGCATGATTATCTTTGTCTTCCATGTAAACCAGACAAACATAGTTATATAAAAAACTATATTTATTGTTGCGTGAAATGAAAAATAGGAAAAATGTTAAATTTATTATAGAAAATATTTCACAAAATCTATGTGTGTTGCAATATATAGGTCTGTTGATAACAAAGAAAATGAATAGTAAAATTACCATAAGATTTTCAATTAAATATCATGATAAAATAAGACATTTTAGAAAATAATGGTATACATATTATCAATGTTTATATAATTAAAACATAATTTCACCCATATTTTTAAAAGAAAACATTTTTTATCGTTTTCTAAAAAAATTAATTTTTAGTAATATTAGGATCCCATTAACAATCATATACAAGTATATATATCCAAATATTCTTTTTATTATTCATAGACCTTTGATCAACTATCAAATTGGGCCATGAATAAACTAATAAATATCTATCACAGACCTAAACATCAGGATTTAATTAATACCTCAGTCATAACAGTGAATTGAAATCAACAACAGTCATATACCTAGTTGCTTGGGAATTACTTACTTATAGGTTAACTAAATCATAGAATAAGGTATATCCCAGTCTTTCATAACATCCTAATTGAGATCATAATCCTCAAATAATATTCAAACAACTAAATATTATCTGATACAATATTATAATTCCCCATATAGTAATCCATCTTCCATCCTATGCAAGGGGAACAACCTGATCTCATGAATTCATTCCATTAATTTAGATTATATAAACTATTTTCTTACATTTAATACCACTGTGGTAATATTATGATCCCAGTACTATAAAATATAACAATGAAAAATCACAGAATCATAATATAATATAAAATAATAGGCACATACAATTAATACCAGTTGAGACAATAAAAAAAGAATTCACTTGCTATAAAAATGTACACATATTGACCACACCATCAGAAAACAATAATCAAACACCAATATAATCAATATTGAATAAATAGAAATGAAAAACATATTTTCAACAGTAAAACATGGATCTATCCTTAAACTAGTCTCTATTCATGTATTTGGCTACTCCATCAAAATATCCCATACTACCAGTAAACTAATGGTCAAACAAATATTCTTTACGCACAGAATGGGGCTTGTGAAGGGTGCCAGCATAACTAAGTGGGTTATCACTATATTATTCTTATATAAACCATTTTATATTGTCTATTCCTTTAAATAAAATATTTAAAACAAAAAATAATTAATTTTTTTCTTTCATCATGTGCTGACTGGACCACCACATCCAGAGACGTCAGTTCCTTCATCCAATGTCGGAAAAGAATACATTTTATACCATAAAACCAAGAAACAAATATATAATACCATCTCCCACTATTTATGATCTCATAACTCCAAAAAAATATTGTCACATATCATAATATTATGAATCTTTGAACTAATCTCTCTCTCAATGTATGTAAAAAATAACCACTTACATAGAATGACAAATCTTGACTAGAGAATATAAATATATATATTATTATGCCACCCTCTAACTATCAATCATGCATGAAGACAACACCACATTGGGGTATATACATGTATCCTATCATAACACTGAGTGATGTTATAACCTCTCATAGACCATTATTATTTCAATCAAGGTGAATTCATAAGTCATTATTGTATCAATCTTATCTCTCTCATGATGAGGCCAAAATATCATCATGGAAGTTTAATTTTAATCTCTGACAATGGGTGAGGTTCATGAATTCAATGAAACATATTTATATATATCATTAATATGAAAATAAATATATAAAAATCCTTTGACCTAGCCCCTATATATGAAAACACATCCCCAATCACATCTCTATTAGAAGGTAACCCATACACTGTGCATATGTATTTATAACCAACAATATTACCCTTATTTATTTACTCAATCATGATCTGTATAATACTCAAAATGAACTCATCCATTGGTATGAACCCAACTCTTTAGCCAAGCCCATAGATAATACAAATCCATACATAATTTTTTTTCTCTCAACAATGATCTTTATTTCCCCAATGGGTCTCATAATAATTTACAACCCAACCATTATTCATATATAGGGCATAGTTAGTACTCAATAACATTATAAGGTATCTCCTTGAATACACGACCCCATTTCCAAATATCCCATATACAGATTCCAGACATGTTTTGTCCACTATAGATTAGTCATGCAATGGTAATGACCTTTTATAATTAACTAATCTTGTCATAGCATTCCATTACATTCACTCCATCAACCCTTTTCTTATTACAACTACCATATGAACCCCACAATTATGGAATCATGTTCCCACTAATTAGAAATATTGAATAAATTTATTCATGCATAAAATAGTAGTTATGTTCATTGATTATCTAAAAAATGATAATCTAATCCCAATTTATTATAATTTATATTAGAAACATAACCACATCCAAATCATCTTATTTTAGGTATATCTATGTCTCAATGATATTCCATCTATTACCAATCAATTATAAAGTCAATCATAAATTGGGACCCTTAATAAATTCTATATACCTCTCCCCATAGAGCTGTATCCTCAATGTTCCTCACAACACACAAATCATGAAAGGCCTTACCATTATTCTTTCAATGTATCTTCCATAGACTTTTCCAAAATTTGGTACTCATATATCCCTGATCAAAACTCCTAAATCTTATCCCCACATCACTTAAATGCATTATATTTAGAAATTAATTTTTTTAAATTACTAATGAAACTAGATTCCATTGAATCAGAGTTATCCCCTCTCCACAATTCACCTGTCATTATCAAAAATTAGAAATGAAAATCTTAGTATAATCTAAATATTATAATGTTTCTACAACATTTATCCCAAAACCAATTGTGCATGGGGGCTCATTCCATTCCCCAAGACTCCTATGACAAGAATCCAAAATATTTGTTGCATAATTTGTCATTAATTATTTATCAATTTAGAGAATACCTAAAAATAATAATATAATTATGTACACCAAATGAAATAACGAGAGACATGAAACATTCCTCCTTAGAAGGTATCCTCTATCCCCCCACACCGATTCACAGAAAATGTTGATCAATTTCTTCCATGTTTTATTAAATATAACACCAACCCTAGCTTCATGAAACTATATATTTTTGGAAGTGATGTGGATGATGATTAAATGACAAATAGTAGAGATATAAATAAATTTCACATGTTGAAATAATCATTAACCACATGGGATCGATGGGGAAGAAAGATGAGGAAGAGAGGGGAGAGGAGAATCCCTCTAATAGGTTCTGTAGAACACCCACGAAATCTATAAAGGCTGTTAATTATAAAAGGGAACATAATTTAAATTTGTTTCCCTTAAAAAAATAAAACACAAGTCTAATGAGTTCCTAATTAGTGATATATAGGGTATTGGATCCCCTTCTAGATACCTAATTCACCACAACTATTGATCTAGTGGAGGTTATGTGGTAACACATAATAGGTTTTGGTCAGTAGGTACTCAGTGTCATATATATGGAACCTAATGGCCTCTTATTGAAATAACATTAGTGATTCCACTCATTCCATAATATTCCCAACAATAATACACCCAATATACATCGAAACCAATAAACATGTGAAAACACCATCAATAGATATCAAAACCCTTAAAATGTCGTTAAAAAAAGATATAAACAAATTATTTTCATAAAAGAGATTTATTGTTAAATTAATCTACAAAAACATTTACCATAATTTTTTAGTAAATTAAATATATATTTTAAAATTATTGAATCACATAATGTATGTTCTTGTGATGGTTATTGATTCACTAAATGAGGTAAAATTCAATCAAATTTGTGACACAGTGTAAATATTTCTCAGCCTATTATATTTTTTGAACACATTTCACATGATGATATATTTTTTTAATTATTAAAAATGATGATGATATTTTATGAATGAATCATCATTATCTAAAATGAAAATTTGATTCAAATATAGATGTGTCTAATTATTCTTAAAATAGATGCTTGTTAGAAAATCATAATGATTCATCTAACAATAAAACACATCATTACATTGTAAATTTAATGAATAAAAGGAACTTTAATGCATTCAATATATTGATATCCATTTTTTGGACATTATGAAAACCATTAACATTATCTTCAATGAAAATATGGAAAATAATTACACAATTAAAATTAATATATTCCAACACTCTATGAATTTAATTTTTTATGAATTCTGTTATATTTTTATATTTTTTTCTCATTAATGATTCCTTCTTTTTCATTTAATCCAACCCCTAACACCATTTTACCCATGAATATATAAATACCCACTATTTAGGTACAATTTATTCTTGGTGTATTGGGTTTTGTTTTCTTTATTAACTCTACTATAGTTTATAATTTTTTTCAATTAAAAATGTTGGTATACTATATAACTCTAATTATAGTTAATTAAATGTAAAGAAACATTAAAAAATATAAAAAAATCTATTAAAAAGTTATATTAATGAATTAATTATTCTTTAATCATGGTGTGGTTATTATGAGATTCAATGGTGTAGTCAATTCTATAGTCAAACACAGACACAATAACATTAACTAAATATAATCCTTAGTAAAATATGTTATGTGAATATAATTTAATAAAAAAAATATATTTAATAATAATATCGAAACCAATGGATATGTAATCTAACATTCTAAATCTTGGTTGTTTTATCTTAATCAACCACCTTCAATTGAAATCATAAAACTATATTGGTCTCAAAATTTGATCACAGAATAATTTAAAAATAAATAAATAAAAAAAGTATTTTCAAAAACAAAAATAAATTATAAATAAATATTCATATGTTTTTCTACCAGATACATTAAATTACAAATAGTAAAACCTGAATTTATGGAGTTATGGGAATTAATTATCATGATGATAAATGAATCCTTAATCCCATGATGTTCAATTAATGTTTCAATGATAGAAAACATTTCAATAGATTAATAGAATATATATTTATTATGTATTAATCTACAATTGTTCCATTTCATATATGTGAAACCTCAAAATATGTGGTGGTAAAAACAATTTAATTTGTTATAAGTCTCATTTGACCTAGGTTCTTATAATTTTTTGTGATAACAGGTAAACTGATAGTTGTTTTTGGATTTCATCTCCAGAACTGGGCTTGGAATTTTCTATAGCCAGCTTAAAATTTATATAGATGGTAATACATGCTATTATGGGTAGGGTTTATGAGTTTATTGGTGTTTGTGAGAATTAATATATTTCCCTAAATTTGATAGATTCTTATTGTGGTCTAGGGAATCACGTAGCGTAAAATCCTTATATATAGATATCACATTATGGTGAGTAATGTCACTCCCTATTAATAACCTTTATGTATTTAAATAAAAATATTAATATAATGACTTATCATGTTTTTTAAGTGGTGAAAGGGTCATTCGATAGAACATCGAATCACACAATGATTATGAATGTTATGAATTAAAACTCTATTTTTTTACTTTATTCAATTTTAATAAGGGAACCTAGTCACACAATGGAAAAGAGAGTGACACACTAATTGTGAGCATTATAGAGGTTCAATAATTTCAAATATATTAAAATAAATACATATTTAAATTATTATATATTTTCCTTTTTTGAAATTCTATTAGGAGGCATGGCCATGCCAAGACATATGGGTCAAATCGTGAAGGTTTTGGAGGGAGAGTTACATTCTAAGGGTGTTACAATGTGGAACTAGTATGGGATTCAATATATACAATTAAGAAGTCCATTTATTAATAACCAATAGTTAAGGATTCATGATCCTTCTCAAGATAGGTGTTCCACATTGTATGCATAGGAGGCTACGTCATGGTGGAGTTCCTAAAGTGTCATCCCTCAAACCCAAGTGTGGTCATGTCATAATGCATTACATAGAAAAGAATTTCAAAAAAGAATATACCAATAAATTTATTAAATATTAAATATAATTAATGATAGTTAGTCAGTCTTACTGTTAAAAATCCACTTCATCCACTCTCTCTTCATTACACCAATCCTATAGTAGGGTCTCTTTCCTTCATAAACCTTATTCAATTTTCATTTGATTTGGGTGATATGTATAATTGAATATTTCAATCCTATCTGATTAATACGTAGTTTTTTTATTGTTCCATTCTCTTATTCTATTTACGGTCATTTATGAACAATTTATGGGAATTTTTCTTATTCTTTGAAATTTTCTATTTTAGGATGGATTGGATTTAATTTCATTCTGATAGGTTCCTATGACAATAAGGCAGGAGGTTCCTATGATTTTCATAATGTATAATAGTTTTTTATGTAAGAATGAATTGTAAACACATTGATATAAATTTTTCATGACATAAAATATATTGAAATTATGTATACATTGGTTTTATGTGGGGATCTTTTTTGAAGTAGTGAGTTGTCCACTAATTAAATTAAATCCCAACACACTCAATTATATTTGAAGGATTTCATGATATAATTATGTGGTAGTTATGGTTGGTATTATAATGGGTTCATTATATGATATAGTATCCAGATAAGATGAACATTAATACCATTAAATGATCCATACGATTAAAAAAAATTTAATAGTTGGTCAGAAATGTAGTATCCCTAGGAGAATTTGAATGTGGAACCTTTGATGGGATACATCCATCCTCTTTAAATAATTATTAAAATTTCATTCTAGGATGGTAAATTGTGAATAAGTATTGATTTGGTTTTATTTAATTATAAAATTTTATGGAGAAATCTAATTCTTGTTTTTATTGGATACCTTTTTTATTGAGAATGTGGGGTGAAGTCATATTCCCCTATTCTTGAAATGACTTTTGAGATGTTTATATGAAATTGAATTATTTTTCCTAGATGATGAGACATACTAGATAGCTTAGAGGTCAGTTGTTGTCCCCCCCCCCCAAACATATGGTGATATTGATATTGTTATATGGTGGGTTTCTATCCCCCCACAGTTGTAAAATTCTTGGGAACATTCTATTGTGGGATGTTTTTACCCCAAAACAATGTTTATATTTTATATGGTTTAAGGGTGAGGATATCATACCACTGAGAGGAAATGTCGTGGTCCTTATAAGGTGAGGTGATTGTAACTCTCCTGGTGATTTTATTTTTGAGATGTTGTTTTGGTGTGGAAATAATCCCTTAGTGATTATGTATCATATTTAGAGATATATTTCATTAAGCAAAGAATATATGGTAAAATATAAATGTTAACATAAAACATGAGAATAAGTAAAATTTTATCTATTTATTAGTATTCCAATCATTTTTTATAAAACATTATCATAGACATTGATTAACTAGATATTATGGAACATCACTTGTGGTGTCCTAATAAGTTTTACTCGCACATTTCTCAGGTTTTCATGTGTACCAAAGTAGACATTAGGGTTACTGGTCATGATAAGTTAAAGGGATATATGGTTGATCTTTTATCTTATAATATGTTACGGAATATGGGAAATGATACAGGGATTGGTATTAGAAAAATTATTAAATTTTTTCTGTAATTATGATAAAATTATATTATTTTTGGATATTAATTTATATGATTCAACCATGCAGGATTCAGATTGTGTCTATATACATGTTTAATATGTCCAATTTCCCTTATTAATATATTAGACTTAATAATATTTTATAACCACTTTTTCGTAGTGATGGTTATTTATATTTTTTTGTCAAAATAGATGTTATTTTTCTTAATTATATTTATTTTTATGCTCACAAACTCCATGAATTATAGTCTCACCATTGTATTATTATAACACCAATAAAAATTAATAGTCACCAATATATGGGTAGTCTTGCATGAGGTATGTTGGAACACAATATAGTATTAATGGAAGTGGACCAGATTAGGGATGATAGAAAGTTTTATCTGAACCTTTTTACTTTTTCATTTTTATTATTATTGGGGAGTGGTTTGTAGAAGATAATATGTTTTTATTTTCAATTATGGATCTGATGCTATAGATTAGGTAACCCACATATGAGGGAATTCAATGTCACATTGGATGGGATTATTATTTCTTGTTTTTTTAATTTTTTTTAAATATTATGCATTTTTCATGATAGCCATGGTCTATGGGATTTTAATAATGGCCTAGAGTGGCATGAGGTGGTGTTCGTACAATATATTAGTGATACACGATTGAAATTCCCTTTATGTGATTTCTTGGGATTAGATGTCTTGGACATGGAATGTTTGTTTTTTATAGTTATGTAGCATCATTTATATTGAATTATTAAATAAAATTATGGTGGAATCGTTTCTAACTAATTCTAAAATTTATCATGATATGATTATACATGATTTAATATCATTATTATTAAAATTAATTTTTTAAATAAAATATTTTAAAAAACATATAATGTTTTCCATTTATAAATTTTTATTTTCATGTCATTTAATTGAATCGTAGTTTTTATACTCTTTTTAAAAGTAATTGGAATTTTAAAGATCAGATGTGAATTTGATCATAAACCTAATAAATGGTGTGTGATGATAAATAGAGTTCTCATGTCTTGGGATAATGATTATATGTGGGTGTATATATAGTGTAGTAGGATAATATGTATGTCTATACTTACGTTAATGCTGATATTAAATGATATAATAGAAATTTGTTCTATGTTCAGTGTTTGGCCATATAATAACATGACACCATGATGAAGACTAGTGTAGCATTAGGACATATCAGGTGGGAATTCCTTACTAAAAGATGAGTATGAGCCTATGTAACGCCATTACCAGGAATGGTTGATCATAATTAATATTTTTTTTCATTCAATCTAGGGATATTGAGATTACACAAGAGTTGTAATATATATTAGAGATAATATGGGAGTTCAAGATGATTCCAAAACCTCTATTAATCAATGTGGGTGGACTCTAGGAAGGTGAACACTATGACTAATTGATTAATACTATCTTAAATCATTTGGATCCACCCTCTGAGATTAGTGTGATGTTGGATACATGATTACCCAAGAATACAATAGATAAATAGAATATCTTTTCATATATATTTATATATATAATATTATAATAAAATTAATACAAGGAAAATAAACATTTACTATCTTTATAGTTTTGATACATAATAAATTTATATCATAAAAATATTCCAAATACCACGTGGGGTCCATCATATTAGTACCCCTATAGAAATATAATACATAAAACCATTCCTCAAAACCCATGGAAGGAAAATATAATAAAGGGTTATCTAAAATTCTTAGAAATTGAAATCATATGAGATAACAGTCATTATAGATAATAAGATGGTCTTAATGGGAATTATTACATAATAAAGTGAATGATCACAAATTTAAATACATAATGTAATAAAATTTTACAATCATAAACTCTAAAATGAATTAATGTCCAAATGCATGATTATTCAGGGTGTCAAGGAAGTCATTAAAATTCAAGATTCATAACTTAGGCATGTGGTATAATAAGAATAAAAAATTATATTCATACGAACATTAATATTTATAAAATTTTTCATGGATAATATTGTCATAATATCTAGATTAAATCGTACTCATACACCAATATGTGAACAATGTTATTCGTAACAATGTCTATTTAAAATTTTATAATCATTATTGGAAGGAATCATACTCCTGCTTCCTAATATGAACATAGATATATAAAATCAAATCAATTATTAGAATCCTCATAAAGTGAGATATCTATATCAAATTAACCAAAAATTATGTGTTCTTAAATTCCACTATTACATAATTGAAACTGCACATATATATTCCACAAGATCATAAAAAATCATCATTTAACCATAGGATAACACAAAGAATATAAACTAGTTTCATAGACATTTTATCATCCCACCTTCATAATCCATAAAAGTAAGTTAAATGGTTAAACTCATTAGTTCATATCCCGACTAAATATTAAATAACATCAAAGGATATCAACATAAAAAAGTTACATTAAATGTGTATTTTAGCATTTCATTGATGATAAGAGAAAATATAATTTTATTTTTGTATCATTACAAAAAAACATATATAAATAAAAATCACTTTCTAACAAATTAAAAATAAATCCTTTAATGGAATATTATGATTAAATGTTATTATTAATTGTCGAAAATCATTTTGTGCGGTAAATGTAAAATTAATGATTTTAATCACACTATTTTTAAAAATTCATAAATAACCAGCTCAGACAACAATGAAATTTTTTTTTGATAATTGAAATGAAATTAGAAAATTTTTTATAAATAATTTTAACTATAATTAGATAATTTTAAATAATATCGATAGGGTGTAAAAGTTATGTCGACCAATGGGAAAATAAGGTTGTTTTTTCTTAAAAAAATCATTAATTTTTTATATATAATAGATAAAATTGTATTATTACATGAAAATGTTAGGAATATCCCATGGGATGGAAAATATATATTTTTAAAATATAATATACATAATATTTTTATAAATATAAATTTTCCATAGAGTATTCATTAAAAATATAAGATTTTTAAATATACCATTTACCTCAAGTGTCGTCCTGCTTCATATGAAATAAAATATCTTATATAATAAATATATAATATTCTAAAGATAAAACATAAAAATATTCAAACATATAATGTCATCCCTTTTTTACTTAAAAATGTTTCTCACCCATTCAATAACAATCATTCATGATCATTATCATTTCATGTTTTTACAACTTCATTTATCATTTGTGTTTTGATATGGTATTCATGGTTATTGCACATTGATAAAGGTTATATGATATAAAAAAGCATACAAATATCATAATTACCATATTTAATCATTAGATAAACTTTTACAACCATACATATAAATTAGTGATAAAAAATAATATCAGTTCATTGATACCGAAGTCTATACATAAACATTATTGATATTTCTACTTTTCGATGGTCAGAATAAAAAATTTAAAATAATAATAATTATATCATAAAATAATTTTTATTAATTAAATATATCATTATTACATTCCCAGTATAGTATAAATGAAAATTGAGAAACATTCCTTAATTGAGGTGATAATCCATTTGTACGCATGAGAAAAACAATCATTTCTAAATTTATGGATATTAGGTAGAAAATTATTTTCCAATTATAATATTATATTATTATATTTTTGGTACTGGAATCAGAATATTCGGATGGATTAAATTTTTTTATAATTATCTGATGATATAAACATTTAAATAGTCGAGTAAGATGATTAAATCTTCTATGAGAGATCTCCTTTGCATTATGCCTTAATCCTTATTGTGATGGTCTTACTGTAATCCTAGGAGCTTAGTAATTAAGGTAAGGAATCTATGAAACTTTTTTGGATTGTAATGTTTGGTATATATTTCCCAATATATTTTAATAAGTTCAGTGGTGAGGTACACTTTTATATGTTGGGGTGACATATAAAGAATTTTCAACATTATTTAAATAATATACAGTCTTTTTATTATAAAGGTTGATCAAAAAGGAATATAAATATATATATCATGATAATATAAATTATATATATGTTAAATCAATAATATTTAGGAAATTGTTTGTGGGATGTTTACACATATCTCCATGTTCAACCCCATGTAAAACTCCCTAAACCCTCACTATGGTAACATGTTTATAATATTTTTACTATACATTATGACAAAAAATTAATGTGGACTCATTTTCAAATTTTTAATTGATTATTCCAATTATAGAAGACATATTATCAAATTTAATTCTCATATACGGCATAATATTATATTATAATAAGTGTTCAAAACAAAACTAAATCCATTTTTAGATAAATATGTATTAAGAATAATCTTAGATTTATTCATATTTAATTCCTAAAAAACATCTATATGAATGTCAAAAGGTATTATAGAATATATTATATATAATATTTATTAAAATAATTTAACTATTCTGATTAATTTCTTTTTTTATGATATCAAAACATTCTGTATATAAAACCTATATTCATCAGAGAATATGAACATTTGTTTTCATAAAATGATTTTATATTAATTTCTATCCAATATATGAATTATTATTCATTAATTTTAAAAACATTTAATTAAAATTACTTTTATAAATGATCAATAATTTATTATATAAAAATAAATAACTCCTAGATAAATACTTTTTTTAGAGATATGGATTTTTATCATGAAATGATAAAATGATTATTTATTACAAATTAGTGTAATATAATTATTTCGAAAAAACATATATATATATATATATATTAATGTGTCTAATATTATTCATATCTATAAATCCAATGTCGTTGAGATATTTTTATCTTAAAATGTAATAATTAAATAATATATCCTTATTTAATTTATACTTGGTGAAGCATGTAAAGAATTCATTAAATTAAATAAAATTTATTTAAATACAAATATATCATAGTGAGTTATAGGATAAATATACGTTATGAGGCCTAGTTAATTATTTTTGAAATATTATTTTCTATGGGATCCAAAAACTGTGGTTATCATAGATGGACTTCCATGTTAGAGTTTTGAATCACTTATTCTGAATGAATGTGGACGAGAATAGGGCTTAAGTTAATGAACATCACTTTCATAGAGAACATAGTAATGGATTATCTAGAGTAATTTTGAATGATTTAGTTTATTTAGTCTGGATATTTTCTAGAGTTGAGACTCCTCAAGCATGAAACATTGATAATTTTCTATGTAACTACATATGTGTACATCTGAATATCATTTACATGTGATCATTTTAATGGGTAGGGAATTATGAAATAATATTTAAGAGGGTACTAAATTAGGGTAGATTTCATGTTTAGTTGGATTCATAAAATGAGACCAATAATAAATCCTTTATTTTTAAAAAGCCCTAATTTAATGGATAATAGTATAGAGGTGGTAGAAAGTATAGAAAGAGTGGTGTTTCTCTCATATCATTTAGTGTGTTGGATCAGTGGAGTGATTCCAGAATGTTAGGCCTGGTCATTGTAGCCCATTATAGTTGACCACCTATTGAATAATGATTTTAATAGGGTACTGAACACTTATAGGGATACAACAATAGTAATACATTACTAGTAGGTCTTAGTGGATCTAGATTAGTTCATTGTTCGAGGTCTGATTTAGGACTCCTATATAAGAGTTTTAGCTATAGATCTATGGGATATTCAGGTCATGATGGTAGACACATTGTGTAGGGGGATGGAAAAAATTTATGTATTCAATCTCCTATCAAGAAGGCAAGGTGAGATCATATGGATGAGTTTTGGGGCAGTTTCAAACTATTGATCCTACTCTTATTAATCATAATATTAAACATTTTGTCATATGGGTTATTATTTTGCTACCTTCTAGTTTTGTATCTTCATTATTTGATATAGTTTACTTTAATTTTTCCATATATTCTTTTTTTAGTGGATGAGGGACATCCATTGACTTTATATATTGGTAATTTTAATAAATAAACCTCTAGCAGTATGATATTGGTGTATTCAATGGTTTCAGATTTTTTCAATTGTTATTGGTGATAACTAATTCACATCTAACATAATGGTATTGGAGATAAACATTTACTATTTTTTTGAATGGATTGTATAGTTTGGTTTCAATCCCATTTCAACATTTATCATCTATGAATGTTTATTATATATAAATAGGGTAGTGGTTTTGTTTTTATTAGAGAGTGACATATGTAGATAAATCATCCATGAACTATCTATCCAATTTAGTGGGGGATCATGGCCTATTTTATGAGATAAATTTTTTATGGTGGGGTTATATATTAGAAATATATATAATATCAGTACTTTTAAAACATATTTCATGGGGACATTATAGGGTTTCAACAGAAGAGAGAAAATTATTTTATGATTAGTCTATTTTTTAGAACCAATATTATATCTATTCAACCATAAATGACAGATACATCATATCAGAAAAAATTGAAGGCTTCATTAGTGGATTTAGAGTTAGAGCATTTTATATGGATGATTATGTCCCCTAATGGGGCAACAATTTTGTTCTTGAATAAGGGATGCAATTCATTGAGTAAAAAACAAGGTTATCAAAAGATAAACAATGTAGAAATTATGAACGTGTATCCACATCGATATATCAATAATCTATTTGACTAAATAATATGAGACGTATTATTATTAAATATATATTTTAGATCAGTATATCATCAGTTGGGGGTGAGGCCATCTAACATACCATATCTGACATTCAAGAGAATGTGTGGCATATATGAGTATCTTATGAGGTTTTCCGGATTTACAAACAGGTTGATAGTTTTAATGGTGAAGATGAATTAATTCATCTATCTTTATTGGGATTATTTTTTGTTGATGTATCCTAAAAATATTATTTTGTACATTTCTAAAAGGTAGAAAATTTTATCACATATTGGAGTTTTTTTTTAACAATTATAGTGTATGATTTATTTTCCATAATTTTTTATATTCCTTTATTAGAATCATCAAATGAATTTCATGGGGAATGTGATATCCAAATTTATTATATTAGAATACCATGAGATCATTGTGGATATTGTCTCTATGTATTAACCTAGGAATAATTTTCAGATTTATAATATCATGGGATAGTAAGGTCACATAATGAAGTTCATCCAAGACCTCTGCCGACTATCATCATCAATAAATCCCCTAATCAATAATGGGGTGATGTTTTAAAAAAACGTGTTCTGAGATATGATTTTGGTATAGGGTATGTGATGCATTTTAACATATCAGGTGTCGATCATGGTGTAGTTCAAATTCAAGATGGTCATATATCTACATAGGATTCTACATATCTGAGTCTGTTAGATAATAAATATCATACAAATGATCTTGAGTTATAATTATTAGTTAACCCATAAGGTTTTGTTGATCTATCACTTATTAAAGTGTTTGTAGAATAATTAGACCATAAGGTATTGATAAATATTTCCTCACACAATGACCAAAACATTTGGCAAGGAATGTTGGTTGAGTAATGAAAATATTTTTTTTGGTGGGGAATTCCCCCAATAAGGGTAATATAATTTTTGATATACTATGTTAGAATTTTCTAGAATATATGGTATATGGGTCAAGCATCTGGTAAAATATGGGGGAACATTTTCTAAAATGTGCTTTTATGTAAAATAGTATTAGAGATAAGTGAGTATTATTTTATTTTCTATAACATCTTCTCTGCAGGAGTGGGTAAGAGTTATTATACTTTCATATATATATTATATGGTGATGAGGGAAACTATATATGGTGGTGAGATGCCACCTATTTGGTCTCCTAAAGTTTATGTGATCCTTAGGATAATTGTCATATCGTGGTCTGTTTAAATATTTGTGAGGAGACAATGAGGGAATCACATATCTCAATATCTATTTTTCAACTTGAATATACCAAGATGTTCTATGATATTGAAATTGATTAGAAGTGTAACAGTATGAATAATGATATACTAGGTTTCATTACATAGTTCCCTATTTGTTAGTGGGTAATTGTGTTATTTAGTTTTTTGGGAACCAAATAAATTTGGATTCCCCTTTTTTACCAATTATAGAGAATTTTATTTTTACTAATTATGTTAAGAAATATTTTAGGAGATATTTTATGTTTTCCTAGGGAACAACATGGTGTTATTTTAGATTAGGATTCCAATTTTACATGATGACTCCATTTATTGTGGTATAAGGAAAATGAAACACCTATGAATCCAAGAGCAACTTATCAATCATGGATTGGGGTGTAGTATAAGCTAACATTATGAGTATGAGTGATTATATTGTATAATTGAATAAATGATTTTATTGTTTCTTATGAGAACCATATTATTTTTTTAGTATTATTGTAGGATGTTTTATCTGAAACCGATTTAGTGGGCTCCCTTAGAGCCTTTGTATAGTAGACATTTTGATCACCACAATATAGGGTAGAAGCATCAAAGAGCTCAGTTATTGGGCGGAGTTTCATACATGACATCTCAAACGGTATTTAGTAGATCATGATGTGGTTTGTGACTTTTCAATTTAGGCATATGTTTTATATTGATTCCTTATACTATCCACTATTGTTTTATGTGGGAGAAAACTTGTTATTATAGGTGAATCCATGATTAATGCCTCTCCATTTTCAAATGTAGGAGAAACTTGAACCATTTTTTGATTCATTTGATATAATGGAGAGGATTTGTACATTATCATACTGGTTGTGTTTTCCTTATGGATTTCATTCTATATAATGTTTTTTTCATGTATCTCATCATTAGTTGTATAATGTTGATCCTTTCCATATGAAAAATACATTTGGCATCAATATCAAATATAATGCATCATTTTGAGAGTGTCTAGATCATATTGTGGATTGGAGAGATAAGAATAGTCATAGAAATATATTACCTCTATAATTCTTATAGAGTATTCATGTGTGTATCCAAGTTGACACATTGTTGATAGATTCTAACATGTGGGTATAGTGGCTGGAGTTCTTTAGTGAAGATACTATAGAGTATAAATTGATGAAGAAAAAATATGTAGAAATAAATTTGTAACACATTATAAATTATCACAAAATAAACACATTAACAATTTTTCAATGATTATTTTTATTGGAGTTTATAATTATTTAAGGTTTTATAGAAGAAACTAGAAGATGTTCCTATAAGTTATCATTATATTAGAGCTGAGACTATGTTTCACAAGGAAGGAAATTTTTTAAATATGTACATCATGATATAGTGTGAAGAGGTCAAAACATAATAGGTATATTTTGGAATTAAATTATAAAATAAGTATATTTTTTTAACAATTCAATGAATAAACATTGAATTATTTATGTATGATTTGTGACCTAATATTAATATGATGATTGAAATTTATTATCTACAAGACTACTAGTAGAATCCATCATCGATTTTGTGTCTGGTCTCAGGAGATCATCAGTTGAAGTCATGTCTATCGATATAAATATATTCGAATAAGATGAAATGATAAAATAAATTGAATGGAATGTTCTAATTTGTGCCTTTTGTTAGAAAGGGAGAATTAGACTCTTGTGATGTGTAGTAGGTACTATAACTAAACATATTCCAACAATATATATATATATAAATTTGCTCAAAAATAAAGCTACCATTTTTAATATGGATCTAGATAAATGTAAAATAATGAAATTAATCACATTTATTAAAACCATAAATAGAACTTAAATTCTATTCTCAATTAACAATGATTCTATTAGATTCCATTATTAACATTACATAATCATATTCTTATATTTATTTAACTTCATTAACATTCTCTTCCTTAGTATCCTTAAAATGAGCTATAATTTTAAAATCCTTTGGTAAAAAAATCTGTATGTTTTTTATATGGTTCACTATCACAAAATAAGTCACCTTCAAAACTCATATCTTACATGTATCATTGTTCTATATTTAAAATAATGATATTCAAGGAATCCAATATATTATCATCATAATGTAAAAAAATTTCATCAGAATCCAAAATATATGGATTATGTTTTTCCAACACTCTAGTATCAATTAACAAAGGGAATTTTACTTAAGTAAATTTTTTGAATATTAACATAAACACTTTTTAATATGTACCCAATTTCATTTAAAAAAACAAATGAAATTATCTCCAGAAAAATTGAATCAATAAAAAAAATTGCATTTTAAACCAGATCTATAATTATGAATATACTTATTCTTTTGGTTTTTAATCCTCAAAATAATAGATAGTTTAATACATGAAACAACCAATCCTATAATCCTAGAATCTCCAAGAATTTTTAAAAGTAAATCAAGCTAAATAATTAATATTTTCAGATAGTTTTTCATGATATTTATTATTCATTACCTAGTAAATTTTATTTCTTAGTCCACATTATATTAACTAAAAAATGATGTCTAAAATATTCAAAGATTTCATTGTTCATGACTTGTTTAATCATTATGTCATACCATGTGTAAAATCACACCCCTCGTCGTTATCTTGAGATAGATGAATGAAATTTTATGTACTTATGAATAATCCCCAAGGCATCAATGGGTGGAAATGAATACCAAGGGATTCATTAACAAGTGAGGGATGTTTTCCCCTTTACAAGTAAAAAAATAACCAAACATTCCATGAAAAAAACCACTATGTGATTCATGATAATAACTTTAAATGAACTCAAATTAATACCCTTTATATCAAAACCAAACACCACAAGATTACTACACTGAAATAATACATAACATCAATGTAGGTAGTGGAAGAAAAGCGAACGAAACCCAAATACACCAATCAAAACTCCCAATCTCCAACTTTTATCATGCTCCAACTCCGCAAAACAAAACAAGTATCACTGAGATCCACTAGATAAGTTTGACAATTTACAGTTTCCCATTTATTGATATACAATATCTGAAAAATTACTAAGGTGAAAATGTATGGGTGAGTAATGAAATTTGGTAGGTTTTCCCCAAATGAACTCCCTTATCACAACACTATGATCGAACATGTTAGCACACCTATATAAACTAATTTATCAATGAAATTGAAAACTGTTCATAATAAATCTATGTAGTAAAATAATAAAATAATTTTCCCTACTAAAACATATTTCACGAAAAGCATCCAAAAAATTCTATAAAACCATTTAACCAATTATATTTTTTCATAATCCATTTCAAACCACATATTTACACTTCCATACTTGAATCAAAACTAGACCTCCATATACTAGAGAGTGGGGAGTCATCCATTCACTAAGCTATCACATAGTGAACCAATTTTATGAGGGAATTTCTTAGCCCTTATCCATCCCAATAATGATGTGGGAGACTTTTTACACTTATCCACCATACATGAACAAGAACTCACACAACCATTATGCCAAAATGATATGCCAAAACATTATTTTAATGATTACAATATAACAACACCTTTATTTGAACATATTAAATCAAACCCTTTCAATGAAACAAATCCATTATTGCAAACACTTTTCCAAGATCCAAAACAACACAATCATTATAAAATCATAATTTTAAATGATTTTTACCAATTCCACTATCCAATGAAAGACCTAATTAACATAGTTTATTAAACTGTAACAAAAGAGGGATACAAAAAATAAAGTCACATAAATTTCACATACAATTTCAATAAAAAATGTAAATTTGAAACTAATACATAATGTTTTAATAATAGGAGTCAAGAGTAAAGCCACATACCTCATAAAAATGGGGAAAACAAAAAAAATCCACAAAACATCCCTGAAACCTCGTTGAAACTCCCATAAACAACCATAAATCTATTCCCCTATAATCAATAAGGATAAATATAACCATTTTTGTAATAACGCCCTTAGATATATCCAAAGCAGATGTAGATCTATGAAACTGAGAGATGGGGTGAAGTAGATCTAATTAAAACTAAGAAATATTAATATAAATGATTACTTAACGTGAGGTAAAAACATCAAAATAATAATAGAATCCTCTATATCACATCTAGATTGATGAAAGAATCCACTACTACATTTGGGAGGAGAAAATCACGAGATAGTGCCATTTTGGGAAAAAAAATGAGGTTGAAATTAATATTCCCATCCTAGATCCACAATTTAAGTAAATATATTTCAATCCATTTTTATTTGTTCATATGATTAGGAAAATTGTGTACTTGCCACATTCCAGTCATTGTCTTAAGGGGGACCTCTTATGGTGGGATCGAATTGTTAGAGAAAGCATGTATCAACCATAAAAAATCCCACTATCCCATAATTCATGGTTTCTCCTAGGTGTCCAGACGGTTCGGACAAAACATGAACTTTACAATATTCCCATCCCTTAACGCCTTCCTAATTATGCATTGTTTATAATTAGAGTTTCACATTATCCACAAAATTATCACGGTTAGAAAATCACCCAAAAACATTCTAAAAGGATTCAAACCCCTCACAAAATTCACCAAAACACTTTATATACATAAAATTCATAAATTAAGGGTCAATTAGATGATAAAAATAGGTGACAAAATATACTAATCATTAGCCATTCTACCCCTCAAATGTAGAAAACCTTATCTTCACTAAAAGTGATCCAGATATTTCCTTTTAATTTACTTCTCACATTCCCCAGTCTCTTCCTTAATCTGACCATGTTTCAATAAAACCAACACTAGACCAGTTCTATTCCCATAGATGACTTTATATTTTTAATCCACAATCCACTCTGAAATACGATCCAATGAAGCATCTATGGATAGTTCAACATGACCCAATTTAATCACATGTTCATCATCTAGTTGATACTTTTTCAATTGAGATACATAAAACACAACATGAAACCCACTAAACTATGATGAAAATGCCAACCAATGTGCCACCTCACCAAACCATTCATGTATCTTAAAAGAGTCAATGTATTCGGGAGATAAATCACCATGAATCCCAAAATGATGATGTCTAAGCCTTGTGGATATATTTAATAAGACACTAACACTCAAATAAAATTAAAAAGGCCATAGAAGACAATCCACATATGATTTTTAATGAAACTGAGACATCTCCATCTATTTCATGATAAACTAAATATTCTCCCTTGGTTATGGGATAAGACTCATCTGAAAGAGTGATTTCTCGGATTCATCAACCAATATTGTGTAGAATTACAAGTATAGATATTAAATGATTCAAAATGAATAGTATGTATTGAGTCCTGCTAACTATTGTTTTATAATAACTCCACCAATGACATTTGATACTCATATGAGCCACCAAAATCCACTACAAATGTCAAAATATTCTCTTCCAATTTATACATCATCCTTTTAGATTTTTATTCTGTCGTAGGATGATATTTTTTACTCCTAGTTAGTAGAGTCTAAGGGGACTTATCTATGGATTTCAAGATTAGAGACATAATCCAAGGATCTCTATATCATCCTATTTTAAATGGTACAAGAATCCTCTGCCAATATTCGAATTTAAAATTTTGACAACTACTCCACCATATGATATTCTAGAATAGAGATGAAATGATTGGACATAGTTATTTGATAAACTATCACCCATAACGTATTTTGTTTTCGAAAAACTCTTGGGAGATCTGTTACAAAAATCCACATCTATATTTTCCAACTTACAAACTAGAATAGGTAAAGAATACAAAATACCTTATGGTCTCAGATGTTCTATCTTCACATTATGACTTGTTAGGAATCTCAAAACAAACTCAACCACCATCCTATTTATACCAATAAACCAAAATTATGTCTTCAAAACATTATAATTATTTTTTATTCTATGATGAAAAAACCATATTGAATAGTGTTAAGCAAGAAGATGTCATTCCTAAAAAATCATAGATATGAACATTTTATTTCTAAACCACAACACTGAAATCCCATCTAGATGCCTTCCTTCAATGGTCTCCCAAGCATTTATTTTTGACTTAATATCAACAAATTCATCATCGAATGTCTATTATCATTTAACAGCCTCAACCGAATCAGGAATAAATTAGACTAAATTTAAAATTTACACTTTTCCTGGATCTTCACATTCCATGTGTATGTTGTCTAGGACAAACATCATCTACCATTCATCTGAAGCCTTTTTCCATATGAGGATATGGAATTCTTATTAATGCATATTCCACCGTATTTCCTTTTCCATGTATATATATGACGTCAAATTCAAACTTTTTTAGGTACTGCATCAATCATTCTTGTCTAAGGATTAAGTCCCTTTGTAAAAAACTATGTTTCATGATCTTGTGGTCTGTAAATATAACAAATGTATCACCAATCATATAAGGACGCTTGGTCATCAAATCATGAACTATGGAAGATAACCCCAAATAATGTGTTTGGTAGTTCTTCTTATATAACTACAACTATAACATCCTTCCTTTTTAATACATAACTTTTCATTACATTTTAAACACATAGGATCTTTAAAGTCTAGTGTCTTGGAAATCAGGATCATAATACATGAGAAAAACAAAAACATTCTTCTATACTACTTGTAAGGATTCATAAAAGGTTAATCCTATGTACATCTACTGCATCTCATATCCTAGAGATATACATAAAAGGAAAGGGTGAGCAGAAGTCCCAGTAAGGGTAAACAAGAGAAAAATTTTACATGTGAACTTGAGATATAACAATAATGTAATGATAAATAACATTAAGGCATGGGAAAGAGATCATGGGGAATATAATAGTAAAAATAACATGTTTAATAACTTAGTGATGTGTCTACAAAATTTAAATTAGGAAATTATTTATGTATCAACTAGTTCTATCCCCATGGTGTCATTTTAAAATTACCAAGGTTATTCACCAAGGTATCGTTAAAATGGTCATCTTTTGAGATTAAGTCTTTACCCAATGCATTGGACCGCTATCAGGGTGCACCCTTAATTTGTTTTTAATATCATGTGAGCCACATATATCATCATCAAAATTTCATAAATAAAACATATAGAATAAAAGAAATGGGTTTTATTTCATAATCCTAATGTTTTAAAAACTACTTTAAAGACAACATCTTTATGTCACGTTAAACCCATAGAAAAGGAAAGAAGGTTTCATGTATGTAAATCCAAGAATTAAAATATAACCTTTTGATATATATGTTAATACCCCTGTAGAATAAATATCTTTGAGTATTAACTTAATAAAATGAATGAATTTGAGAAAAAGAGAAAGACATTTTGAGATGAAAATTCTATTGCATAACGGGTAGTTTACAGGGTTTTAGAAAACATTGAAAAGAGAGGGGAAATGGGTCACCCACTCATAAATGATCCATAAAAAAGTAGGGGGACATAATATAATGAATCTAATAACATGGTAATGAAATTTTAAGGACATACTATATGAAATAAAAAACATGAAAGGAAGAAAAAAAATAAGATTTCTCTTATGAAAAATTCGGCAGACTAACAACGTCAATTAAGACATCAAAAAATTGAATTGATGAGATTAAATAGGGTCTATAATCATGTGAACATAAAAGGAAAGTATTATGAATATAGATATAATACCCCAACATGAAAAATGTAACTTGAATGACTTGACATGAATGTAGAACTTTGAAAATGGGAAGAGTGAAAGAATCCCTTACACAAATTCAGCAGCCTAATGGCGCCACTAAAAAATTATTAAAATGAATTTAAAAGATTAAGAGGGGGTATCTCATAATATGAAAATACAAATTACTATAATTTTAATATAATGGAACATACTCCAACCTAAGAACATGGAGTATAAAAGAAATTACATAAAAATATTACTTGAAAATAATGAGAGATTTATGATCCCTTACCTTAAAACGTAACTCATAAAACTCAAATTTCGGGACCTTGAGAGATTTGGGTAACCTTGGGAGGACTCCTTGAGAGTTAAAGTGGTCATAAAATTATTGGGGAGTATTTGGGAATTAAATTAATGAGGGAATGGCTTGGTATTTATAGGAGAAGTGAGGGGATAAAGCATTAATTGCCAAGGGACACCTCATCAGTGGTATTGGAAAAACCATGGGATTTCCCATGGTATCAGACACTTGGGAAACCTCATACCTGATCATTCTATTCATAATTATACCAGAATTATTTCATAATTATTACATCCTTAATGATGTCATTAAACTCCTAAAACTCAAAAACTGTATTTTCACTATTCACCGAAAATTCAACTTTTCAGAAAAATCCCAAAATTTCACCTTAATCAAATATTAATGATCTGATTTTTAAATGAACTCCATTTTATAAAAATAATTCTATAAATATTTAAAATTTATTTTTAAATAAAAACATTATTCATTAGA
This sequence comes from Viscum album, assembly GCA_963277665.1. NCBI lineage: Eukaryota > Viridiplantae > Streptophyta > Magnoliopsida > Santalales > Viscaceae > Viscum > Viscum album. The sequence continues at coordinate 501,359,051 of OY728132.1, forward strand.
AATTCAACTATTTTTGAATAATCCCAAAAATTTACCTTAACCAAATGATGATGCTCTGATTTCAAAAATTATTTTATTTTATGAAAATAATTTTTTAAATATTTCTCATTTAATTTTTAAATAAAAAACACTATTCACCGGTAAAAACTAATACTTAACCAAGATCACTTTTATTTATAGAAAATAATCGCCACATTTTTTTCCAATGGTCATATTGACCAACAGTCATATAACAGTCAAAACCCAACGATATTATTTTAATTATAGTCATTATATTAAATTAAATAGTTTTGTTGAGTATAAAATATAATAACACACAAAGTTAGGAAACAAAAGTTATTCAAAATTTCATGTTGTTACATTCTTCCCCCCTTAATAAATTGCATCCTCGCAATTTTAAAATTGATCTTGGAAATATCATTGAATGTCCCACATCAGAAAAAGAGTCATTAAGACTATTACTTTAAAATAAATAAAGGGAAGTAAAAAAGTCACCCGAGTTAACACATACTAAGATTCCATGTAAGAAAACATGGATATGGAAGAGAAAAAAGGGTCATGTTCTGATAGAGAGTGATAGAAATCATGATTTGGAAAAAATTAACCACAAAAATATCACAAAGGTAAGATGTTTTAAATGGTATTTGATTACCCAGTAGGAAACGTAAACCAACAACGTTTTTGTTTTGCATTCCTTTTCATAATTTTGAGGAATACATTTACTAAATAGAATAAATACATAAGAAAATATAATTACCTTTAAGTAGAGTTTCATCCCTTAATATGTTTCCACTAAGACTAATCTTTTCTCCAAAAAATGAGCATTTAAAAAGACTTATTCTCATAAAAATCACAAGAATCATCTTCTAGAGAATCACATAAACCACAAAATAATAACTATATTTTTTCCATGTCTTTAGTCATCAACTAAAACTAAAAAGGTTAGTACGAGAACATATAAACCAAAAAAGGATAATACTTTATATAAAATGACTATTAAAATAAATAATTCAACAAGAGTACACAATATTCTAGAAAGAACATTCAGTACACAATAATCCTTAAAATTCATCAGAATAATCAAAACTAAGATTGGAACCCAAAACTCTGAAGGATTTAATCACATAGTCTTCCCCAATAAATCTTAACATTTATCTCCAAATAACATCAACTACTATTAATGTCTCATACTAAAGTGTAATTAACTTATTCACATATTCTCTATGCTAGGTTTATCATTTTCTAGAAAAAACCCAAATCACCATATGTCCACAATAAATAAATAAAAAAAATCAACCATTCCTCCTCAATTTAGATCCTGTAGTATTTTATTTCCCATAGGAATATATTACTCCAAAAGAAAAAACATCATCCAAAATAACCTTTTTCATTTAGTCACAAAATCATTTTCCTACAAAAAGGATATCCATTTGAGAAACATAAGTTTCCAAAATAAACTTATTCTTGATACATAAAGATCGCAGGTGCATTAGTCAGTCCGAAGGGCATAACAAAAAACTCATAATGCCCATATCTTTATTGGAATGGTGTTTTTGGAATATCATCATTTTTCACCCTCAATTGATGATAACCAGAACGGAGATCAATCTTAGAGAAGAATTGATTCCCATGAAGTTGGTCAAATAAGCCATTAATTCATGGAAGAGCGTATTTGTTCTTCACTATGATCCCATTCAGTTCTCCATAATCAATGCATAGCTGCATCGATCCAACCTTCTTTTTCACAAAGAGAACTGGTGCTCCCTAAGGAGACACACATGGTCGAATAAACCCATTCTCCAAAATATCTCATAATTGTTTCTTTAATTCCTCCATATCCAAATTTTTTCCCTATAAGGGGTCTTTGACATCGGATGAGATCCAGGTATGAGTTCAATGGAGAACTCTACCTGTTTTTCTGGGGAAGGTCCGGGTAACACCTCAGGATATATTTCAGTGTATTCCTAGACGATGGGGACATTTTCTAAAAGAATAAATCCTTTGTGAGAAACTTATTTCATTTATTTATCTTTTAACTAAAAAGGTTTTTATGTTTTAAAACATCATGATTATACGGTTACATTTATCTATAATTCCATCATAATGATTCATAAAAATCTTGTGATTAACTAAACATATCCCCCGTGAGTGTTGTAACCAAGAGTGAAGTAAGGCCCATTGTCATGTACCTGTTCCCATTCGAGTCTAGCTCAAAGTGATTTTGCAGGTTTACCCCTATTTACATCTATGCCCAAGCCACCTCTACCTGCTCTTATCCTGACTGGGATGTATTTTCTTGATAGACCACTTATTCAATGCTCACCAAATTACCAGGAAGATTTCCTATATTTAAATTTTTCTATAGGGTTCTTCATAATGTTTTTATATCTTAATTTCCATAAATAACTAAAATATACTTTGATACCAACTATAACATCCTGAATTTTTAATACATAACTTTTCATCACGTTTTACAAACAGATGATCTTTATAGTATAGTGTCTTATAAATAAGGATCATAATACATGAAAAAAAAACATTAACATTCTTCTAAACCACTTGTAAGGCTTCATCAATGGTTCATCCTATGCACATCTACTGCATATCATATCCTGAAGATAGACATCAATGGAAAGGGTGAGAAGAAGGCCCCGTAAGGGTAACTAAGAGAAACATTTTACATGTGAACTTGAGATGCATCAATAAATTCATGATAAATAACTCTAAGGCATGAGAATGAGATCATGATGCATATCATAACAAAAATAACATGTTTCATAACATGAATATGTGGCTATAAAATATAACATAGACAATCACTTTCATATCACAAAGGTCCATCCCCAAGGTGTCATTAAAATTTTACCAAGGTTATTCACTAAGGAATCGTTAAAATGGCCATCTCTAGAGATTAAGTCTTTACCCAATTAATTGGAGAGATATCAGGGTGAACCCTTAAATTTTATTTATTATCATGTGAAACACATATATCATCATCAAAATTTCATAAATAACCCATATAGAATAAAAGAAATGGGTTTCATTTCATAATCATAACGTTTTAAAAACCTCTTTAAAGAAATGATTTTTATGTCACTTTAAACCCATGGAAAAGGAAATGGGGTTTCATGTATTTAAATCCCATAATTTAAATATAAAATTTTGATATATATGTGAATACCCATGTAAAATAATGATCTTTGTGTATTCACTTAATAAAATAAATTAATTTCAAAAAAAATAGAAAGACATTTTGAGACAAAAATTCTACAGCATAACTACTATGTTACAGGGTTTTAGAAAACATTGAAAAGAGAAGGGACATAGGTAAACCACCCATAAATGATCCATAAAACAATATGGGGATATAATATAATATATATAAGAACATTTTAATGAAATTTTGACATACTGTATGAAATAATAAACTTGAAAGGATGACGAAAATAACAATTCTCTTATGAAAAATTTGGCAGCCTAACAACGCCACATAAAATTTCAAAAAAATGAATTTATGAGGTTAAATAGGGTCTCTCATAATGTGAAAATAAATTTATAGTATGATTAATATAGATATCATACCCCATTATGAAAAGATGGAACTTGAAATAATTTACATGAGAGTAGAACTTTGAAAATGTGAAGAGTGAAAGAATCCCTTACAAAAATTCGACAGCCTAACAACGCCACTTAAAAATTCATAAAATGAATTGAAGAAAGTAAGAAGAGGTATCTCATCATATGAAAATAAAAATTATAGTATTTTTAATATAAATTAACATCCTCCAACATAAGAACATGGAACATAAAATAAATGACATAAAAGAGAGTACTTGAAAGGAAAGAGAGAGGTAGGATCCCTTACCTTAAAACGATTCTCTTAAAACACGAAGTTCAGGACCTTGAGGAATTGTGGGCACCTTGGTATGACTACTTTAGAGATAATGAGTCCAGAACATTGTTGGGGAGGATTTTAAAGTTAAATTAATAATGGAAATGGTCTATTTTTATAGGAGAAGTGAGGGGACACAGAATTAAATTCCTAGGGACACCTCATCGGTGGTATTGGAAACACCATGGGCATGAACATGGTATTTTCTCATGGTATTAGCCCCTTGGGACACATAATACCTTATATTACTACTCATAAGTCGTCCAGAATTATTTCAAAATTATTACCTCCTTAATGATGTCATTAAACACCCGAATCTCAAAAACTGTATTTTCATTTTTCACCGAAAATTCAACTTTCTCTGAAAAATCCCAAAATTTCACCTTAACCAAATATTTATGCTCTAATTTCAAAAATGAACTCCATTTTATAAAAATAGTTTTATAAATATTTTTAATTTATTTTTTAAATAAAAACACTATTTACTGAAAATTCAACTGTTTTAGAAAAATCCCAAAAATAAACCTTAACCAAATGTTGGTGCATTGATTTCAAAAATGAACTCCATTTTATGAAAATAATTTTCTATATATTTATAACATAATTATAAAATTAAAAACACTATTCACCCAACAAAATTTATACATAACAATGATCACTTGTATTTATAGTCAATAATTGCAACATTTAGATTCCAACGGTCATGTTGACCAATAGTTATATAAATGTCAAAACCCAACGATCTTATTTTAATTATACTCGTTTTATTAAATGAAATAGTTTTGTTGAGTATAAAATAAAATAACACACAAAGTTAGGAAACAAAATTTATTCAAAATTTCGGGATGTTACAACAACTATCTTGATTCAAAAGAAAAAATGTGATCTCTTTGCATCGGAACACATTCACAACCATATCCAAAAGCCCCACAAAAGACCACATAACATTTTCCAAATTAAGAAACTATCAAGACATGTGATGATGTTAGGATAACTTTAAGCTCTTGTAAACACCAATGACATTATTAATTAAACTTTAATATAAAATTTATTTGTTTCAAATATATCATAAGAAACTCAATTCATGAAAATTTATGAGAAAAATGTAGGTAATGACAATATAGACTGAGGAAAATCTATATTGTGAATACATTGTTCGTCTCATTCAATTGTTATAGAACATTATCTACAAACGAAGTCTTGATATTCTCATGGGCCAAGAGGTTCTTGACGTTTTAACATAGAAAGAATAATCTCGACATTTAAAGCTATAAAAACTGAATAAATTAAAAATTAAAGGACATGGATTCAACCATATCCGAAAATTCTTGCATAATGGGAGAATTCTAAAAAATTGTACATCTCAAAGCTAATGGTCTGTACTTATAATCCACAATCACTTTTTCATCTCCATATTATAAAATTTTCTCTAAAAATTGTTATATATTTCCCTATTTTGACTTCATTTACTTGGGATTCATGTTATTCCTAGAATCACCATGGATAACAGTCATGCACTGATGAGAATGTGTCTTATCTCTTCGCCCATCAGAGCATACAACCATTGTGACATATGAGAAGTTTCCCAAATGCCTGACCAAGGATCACTGTTATAATAGCAATAAATGTGACCCATTTGATTATAATTATGGAATTCTCAATGTGGTGTCATACATTATCACTTCATGTGGTCGAATGAACCAAATTAATAACATCAATGATGGATATTTGGTTTTGGAAGAAGATTATCTAATCCCACCATTTGATTCTGAGTCGTACTTAAACATTAGAAATAGGTGGAGCTCTTCCATTTTCTCATAGTATTATAGTTACCATACATTCACATAGGTATCGAAATACTCCCTCTATTTTTATGTCCTACGATGTCCCTTTTATTCCCCATCACTCTATTGTACATCACTGTATAATTAGTTATGAATATCACCAAAATCATTGAGAGAATATCCTAACTCATCAATGATTCATGATTTGTGCCTTAAATGATTAAATAAAATTTATTTATAGTGAAGATAGATCTAAATTAATTAATTTAACACTATGATCTATCAATGTTATTCTCTCATTTTTCACGGCAATAAAATACATCATTTATTGAATTCATAACAGTTTAGGATAGAATTGTTTGTTGATAAGTTCCTCAACATCGCCCTATGCATTGAATTTATCTAATTTGTCATATATATATATATATATCCCACCACTGGCATGTGAGATCTTTTAGCATATACATTTCATGTTTGACGTATATATGTGCTGGTGTGAAAATGAAATTAGAGACCTGATTTATCATATTCATCTACACCTCTACCTTCTCTAGTTATGAATCCCCCAGATAAATGGGTGGATTAGTCTTTTTTTAATTGTAAGGATTGATAAAATTTCCATGACTAATCCTATATATTACCTTTATCCAATGCCTAAAATTATTGAAAAATAATTTGACCCATCTTTTGGTTCCCATATGTCTCAGGTGAAACCACATTCTCAGGTATTTCTTTCAGTTGGTTCCAATAACTCTTAAAATGTTCCATTTTCTATAAAAACATAAAATGTAATAAATCACACTCCCTATCAAACTAGGGCTTCAAAATATTAAATTCTACTAGATTATAATTATCACTACAAATCATTCCACAGTAATCCTTTTCCATGTTCGCTTTTTTTTTTGAAAAAGAATCCAAATATATTTTCAAAATATAATCATTTTAAAAATATTACAACCATGATCCTTTTAACATATTCCATTTGTAACCAATTACTATATATTTGAAAAAACAAATCATAAAGAAAATCATTAGTCAAAATGAAATATGAACTCCTATTGGGAATTAATTCCACTATAATACATGTTATACTCATCTCATAGGGAAAAACCATGACAATGAGATTCCAAATCCTATAAGTGTCTCTAAAACACTTATGTACCCAACTCCTATGTAACATTAATATAAGCATAAAAAGCTTAGCTAAGGGATTTTTTATCCAAATTTCATGTCCTGACAATCCTATATCATTATACCACCCCAATTCATGGAATCTATTAGAATTAATATCCACTTCAGGACCAAGCGAACCGAAGTCTACCTATTAAAGAATGACTGAACAAGATGATACGACTAGTTACACAAAAATATTTGGATGGACAATTACTGATACTGCATGTAATATCCCGCCCCACCTCATTGGATTGATAATGTGGAAGGTAATCACATGGACTCAAGTGACATCCCTATAGTTCCGAAGGATGGTATTGAATTACTAGGGCTTAATTAACAAGTGTGGCATGAATTGACCTTCGAAAAAACAACCAACCAAACATTCCTTGAAAAAATACCACTAAATGATTGATGATAATAAATGCAAAACAATATAATGTAGTAATATTTATATTAAAAACAAATTCCAAAAATGTATTATAATTGATAACTACAAAACACCAAAGTAGACCATGAAAGACAAGAAAATGAAACTTAATGAATCCTAAAGAATATTTTAAGATCCAACATGATTTGTGCCCCAAAACCCCAAAATATACTATATATCACTAATATACACATGATATTTGTGATACATTACCTATTCTCATGTCTTAATAATCAATATCTACAAAATCACCAATGTTCTAAAGTATGGGTGAGTAATGAAACTCATATGTCTTTCCCTCAATGACATACTTAATCATGCCAGTTAGATATAAAAATATTAAACATTCATATAAAACCATTTATTTATGAAATTTAAAGGAGTTTATGACTAATCCAATTAGTTTAATACTAAAAAATGGATCCAAAATATATTAGAATCTATGAAAATTAATGACACCATTTTCTATAAACATTTTAAAAAAATTATTTTAGCATGATCCATTCCATTCCACATATCCACATTTACAAAAATATAGGTAACCTAGGCCTCCCTATACACATGAGTAGAGGGTCATCCTTAAACTAAACTGACACTTAGTAAACCATTTTGACTTGTAAAAATCATGTGCCTCATCTATCCCACTAATGATGGGGTAGAATTCATACCCTTATCTATCCCAAATGCAAATGAACTCCTATAACCGTTTTCCAAACACCCATTCCAAAACAACCCTTTGAAACATTCTATTAAAACCATATATTTATTGGAAACTTATCAATAATGAAATTTCAATAAAAATAATCCATTTTATAAAAACAATTTCCCACTCCTCAAAGTCAAGTAATCAAATTAAAATAATAATTTTAAAATAATTTTACAGACTACACATTCCAAAAAAACACAATTTCCACTATTCTATACATACTATATAAATAGTTTTTAACATAACAAATTCAAAGAAAATTCCCAACCAATTTCAATCAAAATAATCAATTTGATACTAATACTTCATGTTCTAATAAGATGAGTTGATATTGAAGTCGCCTACCTTAGAAAACATGGTGGAAACATTAAATGATATGAAAATTTCAATGAAACTATGTTGAAAAATAGAAAACCAACCTTATATCTCTTTCTTGATCCCAAAAAAGAATCAATCTTACAATAAATATCATGAAAACTCCATTATATATCCACAGAAGAAGTAGATTTAACAAAGCAATAAAGGTAGAAAATTATATATATGAAAAATCAATAAAACAACTATTAATGATGGATTAGCATGAGAACAAACCTTTAAAGCACCATGATAACCATTTGGATCACTTTCGGATCGATGGGAGAATCCCCTTATATATTTGGGAGGATCAAATCTTGAGTTCTGGCTATTTTCGAACAAAATAAAGGGGTTAATTATTATTCTCATTCTAGATAAAGTATTTATAGATCTTGTTATTAAAATATGCATTGTTAGGAACCCTATTAAGCAAAATATTATCTAACCATTTTCTACCCACTTTTTTATAGAGTAAATTGCAAGGTTTGATCACATAATTAAAAAAGAAATACCTCAATAAGGAAATGATCCTAATATCCCATAGTACACAGTTTCTCCTAGGAGACATAATGGATTGAAAAAACCATGAACATACCTATGCTCAAATACCATAGCACAAATCTCAATTTTCATGGTTTCTTATAAAAGTGTCATAGTTTCCAAAAACAGTTCACCAACCATAAACCTATGTAAAATCCCCAATAAAATTACAATAGATTTCAAAAACCTATCAAACATCACCCAAATACATTAAATAATTAATATTCATATATGATGGGATAATTATAGAAAAAATAGGGGTGGTACAACATTTTGGTATCCTAAAGAAGATTTCAATTTCTGTCTTTATTTAATAGACATAAAAATCAACAATATCAGTTAGAAGTAGTACAAATATGTGTGTTTCTCTTAACTGTATATCTATAAATGAAAATAAATAATATTTTCCATCATATTGACATAATGTTGGAATCATTGATGGATCATCATTGTCCCATGATTACCATTTATTATCATTAACACATTTTCATTTTAAAATAAAAAAATAAAGTACAAAGGATTGAACACTTTTTTTCAAGGTATCCATCCATAACAAAACATTTTGGATGATTATTGTTTTTCATATATGTCTAATTATGACCGAGAAACTTATTGATAGGGTGTAATAAATTAATAATGACTTATTATAAATATTAAAATATTAATTATAATCATTAATAAAAATAATATGATAAATAAGATAAATCTATATAGTATACTTCCATCAATTATGTATGGTCCCTCAAATCTTGGATTGTTTGGGTAAATACACCATCATATAACTCAACATTGTGAAAAATAATTTCCATCATATCATCAAAAAATTATAGGGAAACCATAAAATACCTTATATATTTTTAACCAATTCATTAGGGTTTCAATCATCTTGAAATTATTTATAAATAATTTGTAACAGACGGTTAGAATTGAGGATATTTCTTCCTGAAACAAATTATGAGTTTCCCTTGGTAGAAACTACTCCATCAATATTATTTAGTCATTAAATTTTCATCCATTTATAATATTGATTATCAAATCATCACATATTGAAATATTACTTGAATATATATCTGAAAATTTCACATTTTTCAATATTTAATGGAAAAAAACTTTTATAATTTATTATTGTGAAAATTGATATTGTATTCCACCCATTATGATTTTCACAAAGATAAAATTTGACATATATTTTCACTATGTCTTTATATAAATTTAAATGACCCGTCTATTTTCCCTTATCATTATGAAATATATAAATATATTTATTGTACATGTTCCTCTAAATGCGCATATTGTTATGATAATGATGTAAATAATAAAATTAACCGTATATTAGTGTTAAAAATAAACACTTTTTATTCCATTTTGTTGGCAAAATTGTATAATATGGGCTTATATCTCTTTTCCCACATTCATTCATCTGAGAAAATACTCCATACATTATATGCACGTATTATAAATATGATATGATATATTACTATGATATGAGTTTTAGTGTAACACTCAATGAAATTATTCAATTAAAACATAATTTGTTAAAATAAAATATATGAGATATATTAAGTAAGTGAAAATGAAAAATGGAAAAAACCCATCAACTATAAGATAATCATTGAGGCTCAAAATAATATTAATAAACAAAAAAATTTAAAAAATGTAGCAAGTTCTAAATTGATTCTTTTTCTATTCCTAGAATTTAATTAATGGTTCACATAAGGGAAAGCTTTAATTTTTATATTTACATAGTTGAGTCCTCATATTTTTCCACACCATCATTATATAACTCTTATAAATCATGAAATGGATGTTGAGTTTGGGCATCAATATCATTTCATTGAATTTTATTTCCAAGAATAATCAATGATATAATGATTGGAGGTTGTTTCATACACATATATGAAGGTATATTATAAGGTATCAAAAAACTATCATTACACATTAATTACTAATCAAATTCCAAAATCATTGAAACATTTAAATTCAAATCATAAGAACTCATTTATAGAATCCTATAGAAATTTAGATATATAGAATTGGAGGTCTTCCACACTTTTGATTCAATTGTATGTCACATGAATTCACCATTGTACATATGAAAAGCCTGACACTTATTTTTTAAATTGGGTTTAGATTATATTAATAACCATTTCGACCTAATTTTTAATGTAAGGTGATATAAAACATTCACAAAATGATTATTTTTTGGATTAATTATATTAATACAAATATTTAAACTAGCATCATTATTTTTTAGTTCTATCAATTTTTGAATAATGTTATAAATTTTTTTTAATTGAATCTTATTTCCAATAATGTATGAAATCATTGGAAAATGTGTTATATTATTTTATAATTGAGTCCAATATTAATAATAACAATCTTCATCTCAAAAAATGAAATCAAAATATTTGCTTTAGAAATAGTGTAACTTAAAAATTCCAATAACATGAAAATTAAATTATTTTCAATTCTATATTGACACATTATATAGATAAGATTAGTTAAAAATAAATTTATAATTATTTGTAGAACCCATCATATAATTACGTATTTCTATATAAAAATATTTTTAAAAACTCGGTTATTTTTCCTAATTCAATTTTTATTTCAATAGACTCCACAACATCCTACAATTACATATTTACATCATGATAATTTGGTTATGTAGTTATGAAAGAATAATTAATATCTACATAATAACCAATTAGATCAACTTATGAGTTTTTTTATATAAAGTGTTTCCACATTATTTTAAAATCATTATTATCATATTCGGAAGTTCATTATAAAAAGTAGGGAATAAACTAGTTCCTTGAAATGATATTCCTAACTTCTTGAATGTCTTATAATTTTTTATTCTACATGTGAAATCCAACACATGTAATGAGGAAATGTTTTTCAATATCATGTTCTGAACTACTACAACTATCTTCAACAATCATATTAATTCTCATTTGTGAAACAAAAAATGACTCCCCAATCAATTGATCAATTTTAAATTACAAAATTAAAAAAATTGTTCAACCCTATATCATAATAAAATATATTTAGAATTAGAGACTTATAACTCTTATCCAAACTTAATTGGATTCCAACACATTAAAATATAAAATAAAATTATAGTATTTTATTTAAATGTAATATATATAGGATTAAAATGCAGGGAAATAAAAATTATATAAATAGGTATAAAAATTTATTTATTTACTAAAATTTTGGATGGGAGTAATTGAATATGGAAAAATTTAAGTTATTATAGAGGTTAATCAAACATTAATTTAACATGAAAATAATTATTTTTTAGTTTTTTTCCATTGAAGTATAAACATGGTTTTTTAAATGAATAGATTTTATTTCAAATCATAAACATTAATTATGTTGTTTTAGTAGTTATTTATCAATTTTATTATGCTTATCTTGATTTTTTATGTTCAGTAATGTATACTATATAGAGTTAATTTTATAACCAAGTGAAAAATAGTTTTACAATATATTTAAGGAAATATTTTACAAATTATTAAACTACAATCATGGAAAAAATATCATGGTATGTCAATATATATAAATATTATAAATCAATAAATACAAGATATATTTTAATTGAATATTTTTTTAATAAATCATTATTAGGAGAAAATAAATTTATAATCTAATTTAATCAATCCTATGTAGTGAATAGGTAAAATATTTAAGAACATAATTGAATAAGGTATTTCTATATAAAATTTCATTTTGAACACTATATTAATAACATGGGAAAGAGGATATTAAATTTTATGAATGATTAAAACATCCTAGAACAATGTGAATTTTTTTTATTTATAACCTCCCTAAGGAAATGATGAGTCCAAAAATATAATTAACCAATATAATTTGGACTCACATTGCCTAAATATTTTGACAAATTATAAATAGAATAGACCAAAATATTTTACAGGTTTCACAAGGAATATATTTTCAAACTAGGAAATTATACCCACAAATACAAAGAAATAATAAATTAAGGGAAATTGGAAGGGATTTTTACTCTAATATTAGTAAATACAAGAATCCAAAATTGATCATCATAAACATGAGAGAGTGGTGTTGTGAATCGGGCTCGATATCACTAGAAATCATGGTGACAGACTAGCTTGGAGCCTATGAGGGAATCATATAGAGGTGATTAACGTTTAGGTAATCATGGTATCAAAGGGGTTTCATTTGATGCCAAGGAATACATGGTAGAAAATTTCATGGTGGGTATCAGTGGGGGTCTTGCATTAGGTGAGGGAGATGTTTGAGTAGTAGGGGAGTTTGAAGGTGATTGGGATATGTGTCAATTTTTAATGGTTAATTTAGTAATATCATAACTATATATTTATTTAACAGTGGTTTAGTTAAATGAAAATGTAAAATTAACTATTATCAGAAAATTATAAAATGTTCACTCGATAGGGAAGTGAAAATACTATTTATGATTTAGTGAATATTTTGGAAACTAGTGTTAAAAAGAAATTTTAATTAAATATAATTATTATAGACTTGTATTTATGGATTATGACTATATCCAATATAATAATCTATGGGGATGATTATGATGTGTGTGTGGATTACATAATTATGCTTCTTAGTATGGTTGAGGTCATCCAATGCTCATAACATTATATAACTCATACATGTTGCATAGGGAATCATGAGTTCATCACATAAAGAATGATATTTTAATCACATAGGGTTATGTTATATTTTTTTGTATTGAAATAAGGACATGGAATGAAGTTTAACACCACGAGACTAGAACAATGTCATGTTGTTCAACATCACGTAGCTATGGAATGTTTTTATGATGTTTAAATTCACGCATCTCAGAATTTTTCATGGTTAATCAATTAATATTTCTATTACTAGTTTGGGTGAGAGGAGATAAGAATCTATGTATGCTTCATATTCTAAAAAATGGGAACAATATTTTTTTTACCTTGAGGATTACTTTGTTCAGTGTTATATATCCTCATTCAGGATTGTTATAGATGGAAAAAAGCCGTGGGAACTTGTAGTTTCTAGTATTTTTTTTGGAGTCCATAATGAGAGTTATAATTTTTAGATAATATGTAATGGATAATTTCTATATTTTTTTATTCATGTGTATTGGGTGAAATGGTCCATTATTCTAGTCATGCGCTTTTAATATTCACAACCATCACATGTTTGAATGTATTTGAGGACTATGAGCACTCACCATGTGAAAAAATATGAAAGGAAGAATGTGTAATCATATGTTGTTCCCTAATAATGCTTCATACAATATTTGGGTTTCATGAAAATTTTTATTTTCTTAAACCATTTTCTCTAGCACAAAGATGGTGCATCAATTTTCATGGGAACGTTATGTAACAGCCCAAGATTTTATAAAAAATATTCTTTTTAATTTAATTTCTTGTGTTGTACGCTACACCAAAAGGAGCTTGCACAACACTCATCCTTGACTTGCCCTACATTACACGCAATCGCAACCTTCCTCGATAGCGTGTGTGGTACATAATACTGAGTTTCACGAAACAATGATATGCTATTAAAATATTATTAAAACTAGCCGTTATGAATAGTAATAACCACTTTTTAAATTTTAGAAATTTTAACTCTCAAAATGGACTTCATTTTTGGATTTGGAGTATCGAATTTAGCCTAAGGTGAAATTTTGGTACTTTTCGGATAACTTTCATATTCTGATGAATAGTGAAAATTACTAAATTATAATTAAAAACAACTTTTTAATCGAAATAATTTATAGTGATAAATCATTAATTTGAGTGGTTTTAAAGTATATTTAGAATATATTTTTACAATTTAATACAATGTTGGTCATTGGATGTAATTTCACATTTAAACTAGACATAAACAAGTGTCAATCTTTTGATAGATATTGTTTCTTAAAAACACGCTATTTGTTTTAACAGCGGGATTTAATTATAAAATTAATTAATGCAACTTTTATGTTATGAATTTGGTAAAATAGACTTCATTTTTGAATTCGGAATATGAAATATAGCTTGGGATGAAATTTTGGCATTGTTCTGAAAAACATCAATTTTTGATGAATAGTGAAACTACTAAGTGGTAGTTAAAAAAACTGAATTTTTCATAAAACTTAATTTTACCGCTTCTGTGAATGGAATTTCAAAAATCCGAGAGACACGGTTGATTTCAGTAAGTAAAATGTGGTTCAATGGGATGAAAATAATTTTTGGTGAATAGTAACTTTTTACTTTTTTTTACCACGGTTAATAGTAAATAGGGTAACTAAGGGTAAATATGATATTAATATTATCCTAACACATGTCCTAATTCTATTGGACAAGTGTAATTCGACCAAAAACAAACTTAGGAATAAAATATGACCATTTAGGCCCACTTGGATTAGATTAGGACATTTATTATTAATTTATTTAAAGAAGGGTTAAAATAGTTAAAATCAAAGTTTAATAAGTAAATCATTTCTAATATGGGGTTATAAATAAGATAAATTCGATTGTAAATATTCATTAGAAAGATAAAAAGATTTACTACATGATGGTATTTTATTTGTAATTTTTAGACATCAAATAATTTAATTTATTTATGACACAAAGATGATGCAGTAATTATCTTGTTAATGAAATATTGACATAATTGATGTTATAAACACCAAAATAAATGTAATTTGAGACTTTTTATGAATTAAAATAATTTTCTAGGTTACTATGATATATTAGTGTTGATTTAATAAACTTTGTTCGAACATATAATTCTTTTATGACTTTCACAAAAATCATATATCAAATAGTGTCAAAATTGACACAAAATAGTTTTTAAATCAAATATTATATTATTAATTGTTATTTTATTCCTAAAAATCTAAGGTTCGGCCAAATGACTTAGATAAGGATATATATATTAATAATAAACAATTTGGGTTTCTTTTGGCATGTTATAGTAAGTGTATTAACCATATAGTGAAAGAAAACAAAAAGACACGGTAAAAGTTAAATTAATTAACTTAGAGTTAAATCTAATTGATATGGTTAAAATAATACCCTAAACTTGTCTAAATCTTATTGGTTGATAGTATTTCGACCCATCCCAACTTTAGCTTCGAAATAAGACCCTTTGGAACCATTATAAACCTATTTTGACTTTAATATAAAATAATATTTTTAGATATTCCTAAGGTGCCCCTCTCCTCCCTTATAAAAGAGCACCTCCTCCCCCTCCTCCTCACACCAAATTGAGCACTCAAGCTCGGACAACCCCTGCCATTTTCTCCCCTCCACTTCCCTAGAATAATCCTAGAGGTCCTGGTCTTCTCCAAATACCAATCTTAGTTCCTTAAGTGGAGGATTCAAAGAGGCATTCCAAAGAAGAGGAGCTTCGGACACGTACAAAGCAAATCAGACCTAAGGTAAGGGAAATATCACAATCTCATTCTTATCCGAGATTGTTTATTCGTAAGTATTTACTGGGGTGTATTTTATCATCCACATCCATGTTTCATAAATATGTAATATTATTTCCATCCACATACAATTTTTTAAATCCATTTTTACCCTTCGGTGAGTTTTTAGTAATATGTATAAAAGGAATCTTTTGTCGTTTTCGTACGAGGTACTTTTTGACTTTTCCGACAAAAGTACGAAGAATGTTTTTTTAACTTATACGGCACGAACGGATTTCTACTGTTTTATAAAGCCTTATTTTAATGAAGCTTCCTCTAAAATATTTCATGACTATTTTCAATAAAATCTCTTTCTTTTAAAATTGCATGATGTTTTGTGAAAAGAAATTGATTTTGAAGAAGAAAGGATATTTTCCTCAAGAATTCAATTCAAGTGTTTTATCAAAATTATTTTCCATCTAAGATAATAAAGGTTTCTGTTTCTATCCATATTTTTACATTGATTTGACTATGTTGTGATGGAATTATGTTTATGAATTCCTTTATCTTATATGAATTGATTTATGATGTCATGATGTTTCAAGAATCCCATTTTTGTTACATGTGTTATGCGATGATGTATGTTTTATGATTATGTGGAACACATAAGAAAGGATTCATTATAAGATGGGTGGGACCTATATCTCCCTCCAATGCATTGGGTAAAGATTTTATATCTCATGAGATAGACAGGGCTGGAACGGAAGGTTATTTCGGTTCAGTGATACAGGACTGAAACGAGGAGTGAACTCGGTTCAGAAAGGGACTTTGTCCACTAAGATAGTCTTGGCAATGAGTCATGACTAACAAGAAATGATTTTCCATGATTATGTGTGCTTGCCACAAATTTTCAAGTTTTATGTTATGATTATGGGGATCTCATTTTCACTTCTATGATTTATTCCATGTTAAGATATTATGATCTCTTTTGCAGGTTTTGATTTTTATAAAGATATGATATGATTTTTATTTCCTTTATTTGCCCTTGCTGAGCATTTGAGCTCACCCTTTTATGTTTTCTTTTCCCCAGGATATAAAGAAAGGTTTTAGGTAAAGAAAAAGGAAGATCTTTATGGGAGATGTTGAAGATCTTTCACCACGATTAGAGGATTACGTTCCGAGTTTCCAAAGACACTAAACTATTACGATCCTTGTGTGTGTGTTTTTGTTATGTACTAAGTATTCCGCAAAAGTAATTTAATGTTCATGTACGATAAGATTCGGGTCTCTACAGTTGGTATCAGAGGAAAGGTTTAGTCAACCTTTGGAAACTAGGATGCGAAAACGTTAGTGAGATCCCTAGAGATATTTCTAAGGTATGTCTAGGGATGTCTCTAAGGTTAAGTATACGAATAGGTTATAGTCCTAGAATTGCTCTAACGATCTTCGAATTTAACCTAAGATGTTAGATATTGAGGGTACTACCCCTTTATTATGTTGTTTTCCCTAGCATGATTTTTGCCTCTCACACTATTCTTTTGGGGTTTTAGACGATGGCTGGAACCCGAAGGAACCGTGTTGATCAATGCAATGGACAATGCAATGATTGTCCCCCTGAGCAACCAAACGATATGGGAGCTGGAATGCAAAATCTTGTAGCCATGCTCACACAACTTTCTCAAGCTATGAATCATGCAGGACTTCCAAACGAGAAAAGGAAGGAGCAACATTCTGTTGAATCCTTCATGAGGCAGCGTCCGCCTTCTTTCAGTGGGTCTGCTGATCCATTAGTTGCTGAACAATGGATTAGTACTACTGAAAAGATATTTTCAGTTCTTCAATGTTCTCAACATGATAAAGTCATATTAGCAGTATATCGTTTGGAAGGTGAAGCTGATCAATGGTGGAATCTTATCAAGAATACGAGGCAAAGAGATGAAATTGATTCCATGGAATGGGACGAGTTCAAGAACTTGTTTTTTAGTAAGTACTTCCCTCGTATTCTTCGAACGAAGATGGAGAAGGAGTTTCTTGAACTAAAGCAAAAGGATGATGAATCTGTTGGTATATACGAAGCGAATTTTACAAGACTTGCAAGGTATGCATCTGGCATTATCATCCAACCTGAAAGTAAAGTTGATCGATTTTTCAGTGGCTTAAAACCAAGTCTTCGAAGGGCATTAGCTATAAGAGACTTCAGTAGCTATGAAGAAATTGTGCGTTGTGCTATCAAGGTAGAAATGGAAGTTGGTGTTACATATCCATCTCATGGTTTTGACAAGAAACGAAAGATGGATTTCAAGGAGAAATCTCAGAATAATGGTGAAAAGAAGATGAATGTTTCCTTATGCACAAAGTGTGGAAAGAAGCATGGTGGATATTGTCGTAAAGGGACTAGAAAATGTTTTAAGTGTGGAAAAGAAGGTCATCGAGCAGCTAAGTGTCAAAGTAATGGAAAAAGGGTTTCTAATGATGTGAATAAAGAACACACTGCAGAGAACGCACCGCCAACCCTTCAATGCTTCAAGTGCAAGGAAATGGGGCATTATGCTAATAATTGCCCTAATCCAAGGGTTAGTGATGATCAACATGAGCAACCACTGAAGGCAAAGGACAAAGGGAAATCACATGCGATCACTATTGGCAATGTTGAATATGACAACGATGTGGTGGAATGATTAAGTGTTTATGTAATGGGATTCCAAAATAATGTTGTATCATTACCAAAACAATGTTTTATCATTGAGTATTGCAATATTTATTGACGTGGTATTCAAAGTGATTGAGATATTTTTTGGAAATAAGATGATATGCGCATAATGAAGACGAGAAAATGAAATGTTTAATAGTATTCATGAGCTCATGATTGATATAAGGACTAAGTGATATCATGGTTTGAGTATATAGAATTTTGAGGATTTTGGTATGTGGAAAGTGTTAACTTTTAACTGCATTCAAGTTTTCACTAAGGTTCAATGGGTATTCAAGAGAGTACAAGATTAAGGCCTTTAAATGTTTGGAATGTGTCCAACAAGATATATCTTATGATATATGGGGATCAACGATGGTATTAAATCTCTGGTAATCGTTTTCACTATGTTATGAGAATGGACTGCAGTATTATGGATAAGACTAAAGATTGGAATGGATTATGTTGGACATAAGTTAGTATTGTTTAAGGATAGAAGCTTTTTCGATATTATTTATGGGATGTTATAGTAATATAGTTTTAGAAAAAGGACAACCTGCAGGACGGGCGACAGCCCATCGCTTCGGACAAGGCTGTGGGAATCGAACCCACAACCGAAGTGCGACTGGCCTTTATCGCCTACCACTGGCCTACAGGAAGTCCCTGTTTAGTAGAAACTAGTTTTATTTTATTAAGCAGTATGATATATGAAGTATAAGTCCATTTTAGGAACTATATATGATTAATCTCACTATAGATCGACTTATGTATATAATTTTTTCTAACCTTTTGTTTGAGACAGATGGAATGACCCGTTATTCTATCCCATGATCTGCTAACACTTCACGAATAACAAATTCAACTTCATTTATTTAAGAGATGAAGTGGAAATTGTTCTAGGCACGAACAATAGTGAGATTGTACCAAAATAAAGAAAGTATTTATTCCAATTCAAATTTTCAACTTTAGGGAAATGATCTTGAAAACCAAAAATGTTGTCCTAGTGATCTTATACCTGATGAATCAGATGGTACCTTAGATCGTCACAAATTTATGGATTTGTGATTATTGGCTTTTCCATAGCCATGTTCTCTACCACTCTCCATCAGAACATGATGGTTAGATTTCTCTTCCATATCCATATTTTCACCTATGTGGAAACCCAATGATTAGTTTATTTGGGTTACCGTTACGTTTCATACTTTTGTTTTTAAAGATTGGTTTTGATATTCCTTTTTACGATGTGGGTTTCTATTAAAGAAACTTTCAAATAGTAAACCATTTATAACCCCGACGAATTTCGAGGGCGAAATTCATTTTAAGGGGGGTAGAATGTAACAGCCCAAGATTTTATAAAAAATATTCTTTTTAATTTAATTTCTTGTGTTGTACGCTACACCAAAAGGAGCTTGCACAACACGCATCCTTGACTTGCCCTGCATTACACGCAATCGCAACCTTCCTCGATAGCGTGTGTGGTACATAATACTGAGTTTCACGAAACAATGATATGCTATTAAAATATTATTAAAACTAGCCGTTATGAATAGTAATAACCACTTTTTAAATTTTAGAAATTTTAACTCTCAAAATGGACTTCATTTTTGGATTCGGAGTATCGAATTTAGCCTAAGGTGAAATTTTGGTACTTTTCGGATAACTTTCATATTCTGATGAATAGTGAAAATTACTAAATTATAATTAAAAACAACTTTTTAATCGAAATAATTTATAGTGATAAATCATTAATTTGAGTGGTTTTAAAGTATATTTAGAATATATTTTTACAATTTAATACAATGTTGGTCATTGGATGTAATTTCACATTTAAACTAGACATAAACAAGTGTCAATCTTTTGATAGATATTGTTTCTTAAAAACACGCTATTTGTTTTAACAGCGGGATTTAATTATAAAATTAATCAATGCAACTTTTATGTTATGAATTTGGTAAAATAGACTTCATTTTTGAATTTGGAATATGAAATATAGCTTGGGATGAAATTTTGGCATTGTTCTGAAAAACATCAATTTTTGATGAATAGTGAAACTACTAAGTGGTAGTTAAAAAAACTTAATTTTTCATAAAACTTAATTTTACCGCTTCTGTGAATGGAATTTCAAAAATCCGAGAGACACGGTTGATGTCAGTAAGTAAAATGTGGTTCAATGGGATGAAAATAATTTTTGGTGAATAGTAACTTTTTACTTTTTTTTACCACGGTTAATAGTAAATAGGGTAACTAAGGGTAAATATGATATTAATATTATCCTAACACATTTCCTAATTCTATTGGACAAGTGTAATTCGACCAAAAACAAACTTAGGAATAAAATATGTCCATTTAGGCCCACTTGGATTAGATTAGGACATTTATTATTAATTTATTTAAAGAAGGGTTAAAATAGTTAAAATCAAAGTTTAATAAGTAAATCATTTCTAATATGGGGTTATAAATAATATAAATTCGATTTTAAATATTCATTAGAAAGCTAAAAAGATTTAATACATGATGGTATTTTATTTGTAATTTTTAGACATCAAATAATTTAATTTATTTATGACACAAAGATGATGCAGTAATTATCTTGTTAATGAAATATTGACATAATTGATGTTATAAACACCAAAATAAATGTAATTTGAGACTTTTTATGAATTAAACTAATTTTCTAGGTTACTATGATATATTAGTGTTGATTTAATCAACTTGGTTCGAACATATAATTCTTTTATGAGTTTCACAAAAATCATATATCAAATAGTGTCAAAATTGACACAAAATAGTTTTTAAATCAAATATTATATTATTAATTGTTATTTTATTCCTAAAAATCTAAGGTTCGGCCAAATGAATTAGATAAGGATATATATATTAATAATAAACAATTTGGGGTTCGTTTGGCATATTATAGTAAGTGTATTAACCATATAGTGAGAGAAAATAAAAAGACACGGTAAAAGTTAAATTAATTAACTTAGAGTTAAATATAATTGATAAGGTTAAAATAATACCATAAACTTGTCTAAATCTTATTGGTTGATAGGATTTCGACCCATCCCCACTTTAGCTTCGAAATAAGACCCTTTGGAACCATTATAAACCGATTTTGACTTTAATATAAAATAATATTTTGAGATATTCCTAAGGTGCCCCTCTCCTCCCTTATAAAAGGGCACCTCCTCCCCCTCCTCCTCACACCAAATTGAGCACTCAAGCTCGGCCAACCCCTGCCATTTTCTCCCCTCCACTTCCCTAGAATAATCCTAGAGGTTCTGGTCTTCTCCAAATACCAATCTTAGTTCCTTAAGTGGAGGATTCAAAGAGGCATTCCAAAGAAGAGGAGCTTCGGACACGTACAAAGCAAATCCGACCTAAGGTAAGGGAAATATCACAATCTCATTCTTATCCGAGATTGTTTATTCGTAAGTATTTACTGGGGTGTATTTTATCATCCACATCCATGTTTCATCAATATGTATTATTATTTCCATCCACATACAATTGTTTAAATCCATTTTTACCCTTCGGTGAGTTTTTAGTAATATGTATAAAAGGAATCTTTTGTCGTTTTCGTACGAGGTACTTTTTGACTTTTCCGACAAAAGTACGAAGAATGTTTTTTTTAACTTATACGGCACGAACGGATTTCTAATTTTTTATAAATCCTTATTTTAATGAAGCTTCCTCTAAAAGATTTCATGACTATTTTCAATAAAATCTCTTTCTTTTAAAATTGCATGATGTTTTGTGAAAAGAAATTGATTTTGAAGAAGAAAGGATATTTTCCTCAAGAATTCAATTCAAGTGTTTTATCAAAATTATTTTCCATCTAAGATAATAAAGGGTTCTATTTCTATTAATATTTTTACATTGATTTGACTATGTTGTGATGGAATTATGTTTATGAATTCCTTTATCTTATATGAATTGATTTATGATGTCATGATGTTTCAAGAATCCCATTTTTGTTACATGTGTTATGCGATGATGTATGTTTTATGATTATGTGGCACACATAAGAAAGGATTCATTATAAGATGGGTGGGACCTATATCTCCCTCCAATGCATTGGGTAAAGATTTTATATCTCATGAGATAGACAGGGCTGGAACGGAAGGTTATTTCGGTTCAGTGATACAGGATTGAAACGAGGAGTGAACTCGGTTCAGAAAGGGACTTTGTCCACTAAGATAGTCTTGGCAATGAGTCATGACTAACAAGAAATTATTTTCCATGATTATGTGTGCATGCCACAAAGTTTCAAGTTTTATGTTATGATTATGGGGATCTCATTTTCACTTCTATGATTTATTCCATGTTAAGATATTATGATCTCTTTTGCAGGTTTTGATTTTTATAAAGATGTGATATGATTTTTATTTCCTTTATTTGCCCTTGCTGAGCATTTGAGCTCACCCTTTTATGTTTTCTTTTCCCCAGGATATAAAGAAAGGTTTTAGGTAAAAAAAGGAAGATCTTTATGGGAGATGTTGAAGATCTTTCACCACGATTAGAGGATTACGTTCCGAGTTTCCAAAGACACTAAACTATTACGATCCTTGTGTGTGTGTTTTTGTTATGTACTAAGTATTCCGCAAAAGTAATGTAATGTTCATGTACGATAAGATTCTGGTCTCTACACGTTATACCCAACGTCATTTCATGTTAATAAATAATTGTTTCAGATAAATTTGATATCTTATGTGAACTCTATTATTAATTTATTAATGATATGTGATGTGTTAGTAAATGAATTATGTGATGGTATAAGATTAATATAAGTATTTTTTCTCAGGTTTCTCTCATATATGAATTAATGGGAGTATCAGGTTACAAAACTTCATTGAAAAAAGTCTTTTTTGAGACTAACATGTGACTCCTCAACTTCTGGCATATTGTTGTAATAATTTTAGGGGTTATGCTCAATTTATAGGAATTTTCCCTCTCACAAAAAACTGGCTTAGGAAAACCCTACGAACTCCAACATCAATTATTATCTCATGCATGGTTTGTGCTCCATGTTATTTTTCAATTATCTATCATGTTACTTTATATGGTGAGGCATTAATTCCGTTTATATTTGATGATTTATAAGACATCTATGAACATTATAAAATTTGGAATTACATTTTTTTCAACTAACTATTTGAAAATTTTGAAATTCATATGAAAAAATCAAAGGATTCACATAATCAACCCTTGGATCAGAAAGATTTATACAAGATGTGTTTCCCCAACTCCTTAATATAGGAATTCATGACCATACTTCAAATGAAATGTTCTATTCAAAAAATATTTCTGGAAGAGTATTAGATAGAATATACCATGAACTCTATCCAATTAATGAAGTAATTATAACCAATAAATAATTTTTTTTATATTATTCAAAATCTCCAAGGAATATATGAACACAAAGGATATCATTAAACCAATAAATAATTTCCTATAAACTTTGTAGGAAAAAAATAGACCATATATTTCCTCCATGTCAAAATACATTAATATATTCCTTGAGGTAAACTAAGAATAAAAAATATAAATACAACATTATATAAGATGAATATTCAATACATATCACAATTATATATGCTAGATGACCATAAATGTTTAGTTTCCTTTTATATTAGATACATAATGTACATATTTCATAAAATATCATTAAGACATCACACAACGTTTCTCATATTAGTATGCTTTTATAAATATCATACATTGGGAGTTCTATGAAATAACATGGGAAGTAAAACAAAACAAAGGGTGAGATTAGATTCTTAGTAAGGAAACTAATGGGGGATATCAATCGAAAGAGATCATAAGAAGATCATAAGGGAATGATAATATAATATAGTCAATGTTCTCAATGTAAAATATTAATACCCAGATATGTATATATCATAAAAGAGAAAATCATATCATATACTGATTTATCACTAATTAGGGTTTCAAATCATAATTCAACATTCAATAATCACAACGTAGGAATGTGGGCCTAGAATAATTTGAAAAAAAAACTCTTGTATACATTTATATTAAAAATAATTTATGTGAGTAATGTTATGATAATAGCTAGAAGCAAACAATAAGTGCATTTAAATGTGGACATAGATTTTCATTAATATTTCCATGCATAATCCCTTTATCATTGGTTGAAGAAATCAGACTCACAAATGAATGTTAATATAGTTATTTACAATCAGGTATATTTTTATCATCATTTCCTCATTAAATATTTATATCACATTTCCCAATGAATTAGAGGAATATATAAGACTCACCCATTGCATCATGAAAAAATACATATGTGGGTCAAAAGATAATAAAACACTCATCATTTTATCATATCATAAACCCTGTAAAAGAAATAGGTTTCATAAATTTCATCATCTGATAATAATATGATATTTAGAGAAAGAACATTAACCGTACCAGTAGATGATGTATATTTAAATCCAATAATTTTAGACATATATATTTTATCATTAAATATGAATATACAATAATTCTTATAATTATTAATCCCTTATAAATATAAAAGTTTACCATCATTCGAGAGAAAATACATAGTCCTCTAATTTCAGGAAATACCACAGACATCTCACAAAAAGTAATTATCATATAATATACTTAATATACATAATATATTAAAAACAATTCTTAATAACAAAATAAAATTAAACATAATAAATGGTGAAATTATATTCATATTAAGTGTAAAAATAATATTTAGTGATAATTGACATTTAGTGGGAATAAGATAAGCATAACGATATCAAAATATTTTCATTAATTAGAGTAATATTAGAAAACAATTCAAAGATCATTAATAAAGAACATGGAATAAGTATTTTCCATAACTAAAATAGAAATCATAAGAATAAATATTCATAATTATCCCATCATGATATTTGATAACATTTAATAAGTATTAGAAAAACCATATTTTTCATATACATAAGAAATAAAAATAATTTCCATATTACATGCCCATATACAAGAAAATTGTAGTTGATTGGGTTCATTACTCATTATATATTTCCCTTATTGATGGTTCACTCCCAAGACTATCATAGTGGATAATGTCCCCTTTTAAGATGGGTTCACCTCATGTTCTAGTTCTTATTATTTCACAAGATATCTATCACTAGAAAATACATTGGAGGGTTATATAATTCAGGGATCCAACCTGACATAATGAAAAGAATATATTTTTATTCCAATTGATCACTAAAAAATCATCATATCATAATATCATAATCCATTGAATAGAAATACATTTCATAAATATTTAATAATCTTTTCCAAAATGATGTGGTTCAAGCACAATTTATTGAAATACAAAAAATTGATTTCATCTTTATATCTGGGAATGTGGGAACCCATTATAAACAAGATTAATTTTTTTAAAAGACACAAAATAAAAAAGGTAAAATTTCTCCGTATAGTATTATGGATGAAAATAAAGAATAATGGACTAAAAAACATCAGTACCCCCTATCTAGATAGTTCTGCAATGAGATCAGTCAAGATGATGTTTTGCTCCCTCATCCAAAAAGTTACAATTTTCAAGAAGCACAACCTAGTAGATATACTCTACAATAAACACAAACAAATAAAGGGGAACAAGATGAATGGTTTCAGAACACCTTTCCCTCATTCGATTTATCCACCCAAAAATGGTTGAAATGAACTCAAGGAAATATCATTCTGATGTAGTGAAAAATCATACCTAAAATAATGAGAAAATAATTATAGAAAGATACTCATCCATATTTCAGAAGTGAATATTATAAGATGAATGATGGGTGTCATCACACCAATATATCTTTTGAGTCCTCCCACCCAAATACATGTGAAATTTTTTTCTCCTGATTCAAAATGAAACAAGGAAATCCATAAGAGAAAAGACATATAAACCATATGAGAGACCACAAAACCAAGAAGAATAATTTAGAACAGAATTAAATTCATGTTAATCAGCCCTAAAAAATACTGATTAAGATGAAAAAACCCCAGTAACTAGTGAAGTGGAAAATATCCAGATGAATGAGTCAAATACCACCAAAATAAAGAACCTATCACATACTGCTGTAAATTAGAGGTCAAAGGTCAGTTAGGAAAAGTGAAATCATCCATACACCAACAAACAATGAAGATTAGAAAACCCATGACTTCAGACCAAATAATTAAAGTCACTCTCACATATGAGATGTGTTGGAATATGATTTATACTTCAACAATATATACTCTTACATCCAATCTATAAATATCTCCTCAAATAGGTTTGCATCCAAAACCAAATTGTTAACTACTGGAAAACATTCACCTCTTGAAGATCCAAGGATTAGAGATGGACATCTAGAATCATCCCCCCTGAATTTCATAGTGACTACAAGACCTGTTTTAATGGTCATATTTGATGAGATGAAGCCCAGAATTAGAAATACTATATTTGGATATCCCCCACTATTCAGTGCCTAAAAATGAAATTTTCAAAAAACAAATGAAAATATTACTTTTGTTAAATTTCCAAGTAAATTAAATGGATAAAAATATATTTTTAAAACAACTCATTTATAGGTATGACCTTTTTAAATAAAATTGAGGCATATGGATATCAAATAAAAATCACAATAAATGACGGGGAAATGTGGTCATATTCTCTTTAAAAACATTTTTCAGTCATTTTTAGTACCAAAGAGATTAAATTTTTCATAATATAAAAAACATATAAAATGAACATCGGGGAATAATAATTATGTTTTTATTTTTTAAGATCCATAAAATTTCTCAAAATTTATATTTATTATAGAAAAACCAGAATTTAATTTAAATTGTAACATAATCCATAACCCTGTGTTCTATTATTCTATGTACACAATCAACCCTCCTGTATAATAAATATATATGTATTATAGATATATTTATTATCCACATAAAAAATAAAATATTATGTATCATTATTTAAAAAATTTAATTTTTTTCAATTAAAACATGTAAAATAAAAAAATATTCTGTTGAAAGATAGTGCATTTTCTATGCAATTTTCGGTTCAATGGTTCTAGTACATTCACCATGTTCATGGTTTCATACACACTCTATTATTAATCATGAAATAAGTATCATAATTAATTTTCATATACACTTTTATATTTATTCAAATAATGAAGTGACGAAAAAAGAATCATATCACTTCCTGGATTTGGAAGTATGTACATAGAGAAGAGAGAAGCTTCAATTTGGAAATGCATGAAGCAAAGAATTTTATGTAATAAATAAACTTACAAAAATAATTAATATATAAAATATAAAATATAAATTCATTAAATATTACCTCATTACATTCCATGTAAAAATAAAGTTAAAAACGAATCACATAGCATCATGGAGGTCTTAGTCCACACGTACACATGATAGATGATATTGTTTTCTATTTGATCAAAATGTCAAAATTAAGATAATGTACTAAAATTATAAAATAAGAAATATTTAATAAATATAATTTATAAAAATTAAAAATATAATAATAACCAACATTGAATTATTGGTATGGAATATGAAATTTACCCCAACATCGAGGTGACACTCGAAAAATACGCACAAGTGATACTTTTGTATAAAAATTGATGTGAAATTGTAAATTGTTAATAAATAATAATAATTCTATCAATTATGTACCATTAATGTAATAAAATAATTTTTTTATAATGTATAACATATATTTAAAGGATATAGAAAAAAATTAAAGTGCTTGGCTATGTGTTATACCTCTTCATTGAGAAACCTTCTTAGGCATACAAGCTTGGAATTGAAAAATTAGTATTGTGACCAAAATAATTCCCTTAAGACAAGGAGAGGGATGATAAAATGGGATAATTTCATGTATTGTCTAATATAGAATGCCTCTGAAGTGAAAGGAAGAGATAATAGGTGGAATTATTTTTTAATAGAGGGAGAGGACACACTTCACATATTTTTAAATGATTAAAATATAATATTGTCCTACTCAGGTTAGGAAACCCCACAATGGTACATATTATATGATAAGAAATATAAAAAACAAATTTAATAAAAACTAAGTAATGATTTATGAGATATTTTAAACCTTATTACTTCTGTTAACCCCTGGTAAACCATTTTCAACACTAATGTTGTAATAAAAGAAAACTATCAATACTATTAGTTATGCCCAAAAATTAGGTTTACATTTTTATATTAAATAATTTTTTTTATAAAATATTTGGAATCCATTTTATGAGAAATTTAATCAATAGAAGGAAGAAATTAATTATAAATAAACATTCAAAATTGAATTGATAATCATTAATAGAAAAATATATTTTTAAGTACACAACTAATTCATTTTATTGCATGCACAATAAAAAGATGAAATTAATGTTAAAGAATTATAAAGAATATATAATCCACAAATTTAACTATAATAGTTCATCAATAGATATATATTTAATTTATTAATATAATAATATCTAGTATACTTTAAATATTTCTTTTCTGAATAATTTATCTATTTATCATTAAATGTTTTTACTTTAATTTTTATCCAATTGTTAACAAATTAATTACATTTAAAATTTTTATTAAATTAATAATTCAGTTAGTACTATTCATAAATTTAAAAGTATTGGATAAGTGATAATAGAAACATGAAATTATAATATGTAAATAGAATAATTTGTTTCATATAAAATAAGTTTTTCATAAAATGATTGATCTCAATGGAATTGAATTTATTTGATGACAAATAGATCATAAAAAATTACAGTGAAACATTGCACCGCCATTTCATTACTAATTACTAGAAATTTCATCACTATGATATAAATGACTATGGATACATTATCTTAATCACATCTTCTAGTTCCATCATATCTTTGTTGAATATATGGTTTTATAGATAAACTATGTCAAGGTGAATGGTCTTATTTTCAAACACATTCTCTATCATATCAATGATCTCTAATATTTTTTCCTTGGATATAGATCGTGCTACAATGGTATGACATCTATGTTAAAAACATGTGAAGGATTTGGTATGTACTTATTCAATAGGGAAACCTAGAACACATCATGAAAATGATCTAGATTTGTAGGAACGTACATGTGATACGAAATCATCCTAATGTGATAAATAATATTAATGGGACTGACATATTTGAGGACATGATTTCATATATTTTTGAATCTCATAACCTTATACTATGGATATAATAAAATAAATAAATTATCACCAACTTCGAACTCAAGATCTGATTGATGATTGTCAGCATAACACTTCAATTATGAATGTGCTAACTTGATCGGCAGTTGAATGATTAGAACATTCTATATCATTACCTCAACTAGATTAAGTCCGTGTTGATTTATTTTTTATAACTTCACCACCTGGAATTTTACTATTTCACATACATTCATAATATTTTAATAAGTATCTATATGAAAACTCGAGTCAATTCTATTGTTTTATGAAAATTCCACTAGTGGATGGTGTTGATCCCAACTACTATTGAAATCCAATGAATAATGTCTCAATCTATCTTATAGAGTTTTAGACATTACAACTATATGAGGATGATATAATAAAAAATCATCTCTTAGTCCATCTCATGTGGATGAATAATCAAGAACATTGTGGGAATCCTTGGATCTCGAAAAAATTCAATAGAATGTGGTACTCCAGTAATCATTACCACATCTGAAATATATTTCATAAAAATCATCCCAAGATATAAATATTATAAGTCGATAATGAAATATACTGACTTCATAAGGAAATATAATATCATTACCTAAAACACATAAAATACCGATGTCTTTCCATTTTCAATGTTTAAAAACATTGCTAATTCATTTATTGAGGTTTCCCAGAAACATTGGTAAATGAGGACCGACTAATTTAGGAATATATATAAATGATTCTAATTAGATAAATTTTTAAAAAATAACTAATTATCGATGTTTATAATTATCCCTAATTAGTGATTCCTCATTTACTAATTTTTTTTGGAAACATCAGTATGTAAAACATCATTTTCAAATGACTATAAAAATATAAGGAAAAAAATTATTTTAAAAATATCTCAGTAAACATTTTCAAATAATATTTGTTTTTTCCTATTTTTTTAAATAATATGTAATTTTCCATTTGTAGGCTACAACCCATTTGACACCCTTGATACCATCGCACACTCATCCATAGAGACAACGACCTCTACACAACCTTCGCATGCTTTGGATACCACCCAACACACCATATCATGACAACAACCACCAAATGAACATTACCCGATGAAAATATTATTCCAGTCTAGTATCAAACGTAAAACCTTTTCTCTCACATCAAAGTTTAAACTAACAGAACAACTCCATTTCTGTGTATATTATTTTATTATTATTGTTATTATATATTTATATATGTTTATATAATTTTATATTATTCATATATGCTCATATTATATATTATATATTATATATATTATATATATATATATGTTTCTATATCAATATGATTATATTTTTTATTATATAGATATATATATATAATATTTCAGGTTTATATATTGTATATGTGTGTTTGTGCGTGTTTGTGTTTATAATTTATGTTTATATATATTTTTATATCATGTATATATGTATATTATGTATATGCACATGTGGTTATACATATGTTTATTTGTTATATATATTATATGTTTATATTAATATAAATATATATACATATATATATTTATATATCTGTGTGTGTGTGTCTGTTTGTATAAATACATTTTTTTACCAATACAAATATATATTTATCCATTTTTTAAAATACTGATAAAAATGTCCCTGAAATAACCACATTTCCATAAAAACATGACTAAATGTAAAAAATATGCGTGTGTATATGTTTATATATATATGTTTATATATAAGTGTCTATTCATATATATTTATTCATATATATATATATCTGAATAAATATATATTTACATCAATGTGGTGAAAATATATATACAAATATATATATATATATATAGTAGTGCTTCATGAAAAAAATCCATAAATTATAAATTTTCCATGAATAAAATTTCCAATTAGAGAATTCCATTAAAACATGTCTAAATTAGTGATGGCTCCTTAAAATTGTGCTAAATTAATTTTTTAAGACACTTCATTATTTAGAAATTATTTTTAGGAAACATCACTTATTTAGTGGTGTTTGTTTGGAAATTTCAAAAACTTAGAAATTCATGTCAAGAAACAACACAAAACATCCAATTAACAAGATTATTAAAAATTAATAAATAAAATAATGTCACTAAATTTACATTTCTTGACGTGTATAACCTAAATAGCATAGTTCTGATTAATTTTTTTTGAGTATGGATTTGAACTTTTGGTAATGTTTTCCCAATTCCATTATTCTTTTAGTAATTGTGGTACACCCACTATGACTTTCTTCTCTTAGTATTTAGTGGTTGTCCTAACATGCATCATGATACAAAATCTTTAGTATCCCTTGTCATGTTATCCAACCATAAATACTGTTTCAGATCACCATACAACATCATACATATATAATAATCATAGAATGAAGAACTGTGATATTCATCAAATAACTTCTAAAATCATGGTGTTAATGGAACACCTAATAAATTATTATTCATTATTGTTCAATTAAAATCATTGATGCAATCAGCAATATTTCATACATTATCCATCAGTTCCACATCTTACATTATGACCTCCTTAATACTCACATGGATTGTTGCTGGAAAATTAATTAGAGAAAGATTTGATATGTACCCTTTTTTATTTATTTATAGAATTATATTCTATAAATACCTTTATATTGAATCTCTTTTAATCCTTATCATGGACGAACTGGCATGGCCTCTCATACATAAATCATCTTCAACATTGTTCTCTTCCTTTGGGTGGTAGGGTGTTGAGTATTCATAATAATAAATTAACTTCATCCATATTATTTTGTGCATATCAATTTAATTTCTTATGAATATATACTTAAATATTTTATTATCATTATATATATCACATTATTAATAATAAATATAATGCCATAAAAATTTTAATGAAAAAATAACTGATATAATCTTCAATTAATTAATTATGTACTTTTTCTTATTAATTTTCCAATTGAATAATATGTTATCTATTAGGATATCATATTTTTAAATTATTACACTTTTTTAATATTCAAGTAATTAAGAAATATTTCCAACCATTCTCCATGATATGTTCATGTAAGTACAGGTTCACTAATAAACCTTCTTTTTAGATCCTTAAAATTTTCCTCACAATGATATATCCAAAATAACATAGATCCGTTACGAGTCTACTTTATTATTTCATTAAATATCGATGATAAATCACTCAAAATGTGTCAATAATAACCCTCCAAAATAATAAAAAATACATTTTTTATTATGGTTGGTCTCGAACATTTTTTCAATAACTTCCATCAATATAGAATCTAATAATATACTGTAAAATGAGAGTGTAAACCCCATGAAAGGGTCTTTATGTTGAATAAATAGAAATTTTCCATTTTATCATAAATATTCTATTTTTTAATGTCATTAGGACAATGCTCCAATGTTCATCATGCTCTTCCTTTCCCTATGAATATATAAGAATGTCATCTATAGAGACCACCACAAATCAGATTAAGGTAATATGTAAATATATTATTTATCAGTTCCATAAAGATAGTGTAAGGTTTGGTATGTCCTAATGTAATCTATATAAATTTATAATAAAAATACCTCTTTATTAATGTTTTCATTTAAATGTATTTTATGCAGACACAAAATTGATGATATCCCAAATGACGGTAAATCGTGGAAATGTATTGAGTCTACACAATTTGATCAAAAATGTCATCAATATGGGGTAGATAATACTTATTTTAGGATATTGATATATTTATTCTCTATATATTGAATGAAGAGACACATTTACCTGTATTTATTAATAAATAAAATAATAGGATAAGATCTGTTTGATGCACTATGACATATGAGTCCCTTATCAAAATTTCATTGATGTTTCTTCTATAATTCCAATATCCCACTCAAGGTTATTATATATAGTGTAATTGAAATAGGTGTACTAGTAGTTATGACTTTTATTGAATACTCAAATTCATGATTAAATGGATGGCATTGTAGGTATTTAGGAAATATATCATCATAATAAAAGGAATATCATGGATATAGAGTTTATGCCTGACTATTTGATATAAATATCCATCATAAATATGGATTATTTCCAATACAATATATGTAAATTCCATTGGAAGTTCATATTCATCACCAATTATAATGTTGATAATAGGTTGATTAAAAATATCAAATTTGACATACGTTCTCCATAAATTGATATGAAATCTGTATTGAAAGAGAAACATCATGCCCAATATCCTAAAAAATTCAACTAGATATAGAATTACACAATTTATATAAAATTCATACTCGAAAACAACTTTATGAGGCGATATGTGGACATGATATGTTATAATAGTACTATTAGAGTTTTCATTTCTAACTAAACATATAATTGTATAGGTGGTGACATGATACAAGAAATGAATTCATTATATATGAATGATTGGATAGATAGAAAATAAAATAATTCATTTACCATAATAGAGTTGATTGAACGTATTCCTATAAACACATGATTTTGAAGAAACACATCAGTGCTTATGATCCTATGAGGGTACCATTTATCTCACAGATTATGTTTTTTTGACAAAAAATTTAAATATTAAACCATAGATTTGTGCACTAAAAAACATAATTTACATAACCCTTGGAATGAATGAATTTGATAGTGAGTGTCACATTCAGTTGTTTTTCCCCATTCCATTCATTGAATATCCTCTATACATTATATCAACATTCACAATCATGATGAAATTATTTTGTAAAATTATATAATTTACTAAACCCATTAATAATATTTCATATATTCTTCCTTCCTCAATTGTAACATGATGGAATTTTATTTTCATTCCACCATTAGTTTTATTATTTGGATTTTATTAAAATTAATTCTTTATACATTTCCCCAATACCAATATAACACTAAGATTATAGTATCAAATTCCATTTGAGAGAACATTTATATATTTATTCATAGATATCAATATATTTTTTGTAGCCAATTTTATACAGAAACATGGTCCTAAGACCATAATTTTTGTTTTAAAATTTTATATCTGGATTCATGATTAATGAGGAATTATACTTTTATTTCCTAGAGAAATTTACCTAATATTTAATAGTGGACTTTTCATATTTATATATTAGTTCTATAGACCCCCATTCCTTTTTTTGTGAAAATATTTCATGTAAAATTGATACTAAAAAATAAATTCTGAAACTCTACCTAGGACATGAAGTTGATTTCATTCTTCTTCCTAGCATTTCTTATAATAATAAACAATTTATTTTATTCTACTTTAAATGATATATTTGCAATAAATAAATTTCATGTTCTAACCACTGGGAAAAAACATAATTTTAGTTGCAGTGATTGATATCTCAATAATTATTTTATTTGAATAATCACTAAATGCTACTTGATGTTTCCATAAAAAATGAATAAATAGTGAGTTATTCATTTCATCATACATTTATAAGATCAAAATGATTCATATTACTATTCATTACTAAAGAGAGTTGGGTGAGAATAGCCATCTGATTTCACACCCCATCTCTCATTTTTACATTGCTTCTTATATGGATGGTCATTATAATGCATGTCATATTAAATGATAACAAGATTGCTCTAATGACCATCAATTTACAAAGACATAAAAAAAATTTGTGAGTATAAATAATTGTCATGACCCCCTGACACCAAAGATGATGAATTGAAGGGATAGAGATAATGTCCCATGATTCCCACCTCTAGTAGGCCCCACATTATCGACTAGCACTAATGTTATAAAAATTTCTCCATATGGGAAGAAATAGCCTCAATGAATATAACAAGATTGGGATACAAAATAAAATCCCCCAAAACCTAGTAGACAATATAATGGAAAAAATAGCACACCACAAATCATTATTAATGAAATTATGATACATATAAAATTACTTAAAGTGAATACCAAAAAGATTACTCTATAGTAGTGACTCAATAGAAACTACAACCTAGATAATAATGTCCATATCGGTCCATGAAGTCCACTCAGAAACCTAAAAACAACATATATACATATCTTGAGAATAAAGTGTACACTCAGTAGGGATATAAAGAAGGCCTCAAGTGCACATGGGAAAAGAGAATGCTAATGCACCATTCATGAAGCTGTAAGACCAAAAATCGCATATGAATGCCATCTAACCGAAACCACGCACACCATATCTCACTCTACAAATAATGCATCTAATATATAATAATATATAATAGAGATTATCAAAAATAAAGGTTCCCCACCACCTCTTCCATGCTAATTTTCTACTCTCATGACCCGACATCAACGTCTTATTCTCCCATCCATTACAATCATATAACATATCACCCTTCACACAAAAAGAGAGGGAATACATCACATAACCTCACCTCACGTCACATCATATAATGTACATATACACCTTCTCCACACATCATGACTACAACTAAAGTAGTAGGGTATCCTGATTGTGATGGAAATCATCCTAAATCCTCCCTCTTACAACGAATGACCACCACCATTTATCACATTTCACCATATCAAATCATTTCCACAAACACTTGGGCCAACATATCACTAATAAATGAAGATCAGGTGAGAGGGGGAATCCAACCATCCATATCACTACCATCCTAGATGTTGGGTAAAACACATGTAACTTAATACCTTTGATCATTTTTATGGATATCCAACATGATTGGGGAGCATATAAAATAAAAAAACAAACATGATATAGAGATAACTCATAATTCCAAATCTAAATTTTTACATCAACAATATCATGGAAATCCACATCACTTCCACTGTATGACATAAAATATTTAACAACTTCTTCCAGCACTATATGCAACACAAAACACAATCACCACAAAAGTCACACAATATTCCACATTCAACAAAAATGTTTAAAAATATTTATTAATTAATCCATTTACACACATATCTATTTATTTCCAATTATATTCAATTACCAACATATTCATATATTCATTTCATTAATCATTTTAATTTATTCCATTAAAATACAGGTATTTATCACAACAACAACACACAATTGGACCAACACATATCATCTCTCATAGGACAACATGTCCTCTATCATCTTTGCCTAACATCACCCAAGACATCTCCTAACACAAAACCCACACATCACATCCATCACACAAGCACAACATCCACATACCAAAACAACGTTTCCCCAACCACTACACCACATCATCTATGCCACTACCACTATGATACAATATATTTTTCAAAAACCATTTTCCACAACTTTTTTCCCACAATTACTACACCACATCACTTCCTTTCCATCCAACAAAAATTATACTACCTCACATACTATAAAAACACATCTGATTAAAGTAATCTTCACCCAATAACCCAATCCATGCATTGAATCACAACTACCACCACCACAGATAATAGTAATGCTTTCAATATTCACATTTATTCAGTGGTGTAATAACATTACATATCCATATAAGATTGGGTATAATCACAAAAACCAGAATCCTTGGGAAAGAAATTACTATCCAAATATAAATTCATTAGCCTTTTATCAGTGTCTGACCACACAAAACCAAAGCTAGGGTCCTTAAAACATAACAACTACAGGGAAAAAAAGGATCCCAACAATCAATATATGAAAATTGGAAAAAGGAATTTCTAATATCATGAATAATAGATTAAAAAACAAAAAAAATCTAGTGATAAATCCTTGTTACCCGTAATTTTAGGCATATATAATATTCATATTATTATTATTACACTTAATATTCAATAAATTGTATAAAAGATCATACAAATGCTACACATATCATGTAAAAGTGTGAGAGTGAGAATCCCCTACCCTGAAAAAAATTTCAAGTCATGTTGATAATCGTAGGAAGAATAAGAATCACATTGATGCCACTACTACACAAGAAACTAATGTTACAACCAAGATCACAGAAAAGGGTTTTGAAAAACATAACTCATACACACCCCAAACTGAATCTACACCACTGTAATAGATCTCCAAATATGAATGGAAGTAAATGCATGATAATGAGATGATAACTCACAATATAAAAATATATATGGGAATTTGATAATAAAATATAATTTAAATGAATCCCAATCATATTAATAAGCATCTTATTTATCTCCAATAAAAATAGAATAGAGTTCCACCTAAATGGTATGAGGTAACTTCCACACACATGAGACATTATAACTAAACTACATAGTATATTTACATGATTTTTAATCCCCCATCGAATCATGTAATTTCATGATTTTATATTCTGATGAAAAAATTGTCACCTAAAATTATTAATCACTTGAATAATTATAGGTCATGAAACATGTTGGCACAATATATGAACCAAACATTTAAGTCATGTATGATTTATACATTGTTTATTTTCATTGATTCCATATTTTTGTAGCCATCCTCCTCCAGAACCAATGTATGACTCCACAAATTACATTCAACAAAAAAATATTTAAATTCATATATAGAGAAGGCATGAAATATTAAATTAAATTAATCTAAATTGATTCTAAACCTCATAATTCTAAATACATGATCTAATGGAAGGGTGTCTGAAAGCCCACCTCGTGAGATACCTATGTAGGATCACATCATAAAACTATGCTAAAGACATCCAAACCCAACAAATGAAAATGTCATAAAACATGTCACACAACCACACTAATAGAGGAAAATATATCGATCACCATAACTATCTCATCCTCTATGCATCTGAATCCAACAACTGAAACAATAAAAAAATCACTTTCATGATGAAATGAAACATAAAACTCTATATTTCAATTATAGATTATATTCTCTTTGGGAAGCACTGAATTTTCAACATATCTTTAATAGTATCATAGATAATATTTCTTGATATAAAATATGTTCCTCCCCATTCTATATATTGAAATATTATCAAACATCACACATCAATTAAACTAGAGCATCTCATAATATAGAAGGATCCAAAAATCCCATCATCAACAAGGAAGAATAATGAAAACCCCAAAATACATCTTTGTACTAGGAATAAATCTATGCCTCTCACTCCCATTTACTCTCTTATAGGCCTACCTACCTCTAAGATATGTGAACACAGGGGATTTTTCAACCAAAAAAATCATTCTCCAAATGATATTGGATCTCTACTAGTCACTTTGTAGACCTCATGTCATCCTTAATATCCAACTATCCTCAATCAAAAACTTTATTTTCATCCTAATGATATTGATAAAGATGGGACATGTAGAATACATCATGAATCCTCTTCATCCTTAATGGAAACACCAACCTATATTCCACCTCACCAACATTCCCCATCACCTTAGAGGTCCCAAAAACCCATGGGTAATGATTACTCCCCATGATAAACATTAACTTCCCACGTTGAGGGGAGACTCAAAAGAACACATGGCCTCCATACTCTAACTCTAAGGTCCACCACCAATAATCAAAATAGGCCTTATGATAGTATTGTGTTGTCTTTATCAACTCATGAACTAGCTTAATATTCTTGGCCATTCATTTTACCAAATCCAAAAAAATAACATTTTACTATCCAACCTCTATATTGCATAATGATGAATGAAATAGCTACCCATAAATAACTACAAATGGATCCATTCCAATGAAAAAGTGATTGAAATTTGTGTACGCATACTCAACCAAATGGAGTTTTCATTCCCAATTTCCAAAAATATCGATGACACATTCCCACATCATATCCAATTGATTTTAATAGTTGTGTCTCTCTTCCCATCTCTCTATGGGTGGAAAGAAATTCTAATGAACATCTGGGAGAAGAATTCATGTTGAAATACCCTATAGAAACAAGAGATAAAATGATGTTCTCGGTCATTGCTGATGATAATTAGTACCCAATATAGACTAACTACATAATCTAGATAATTCCTTCTAAAACCACCATGTCACTCGACACATGGATTTTTATAAATTGAGCTGACTTCCTCAATTTCTCCACTCCCACCTAATCGACATTAAAACCTTCTTAATATTTGGGTTACACTATAAAGAAAAACATCGATATGTCCTCATATTCAACCATGGAACATACAAGGACTGCAAAAAACCTCATAGAAAACAGTGTTCCCATTTCACCTATTGAAAAACCAATCATCTTATAAGAAACTCAGCTATTAAATTTATTATTCTATTCCATCAAATTTTTATCCTCAATACATGATACATATTTTATACACTGGGATATGCTTCGAATAGTGAGCTATAAAACTCATTTTGAACTCCCTCATGAATCTCATGTTGGAAAAATATCATCTCTTAGAACAACACCCAGTTCCCACTATCCTCTAACAATCCCTCTTGAGAACCACCATGTGAATCCTGATCTCACATCACCAATGTATGAGTCTCAGAATTTATACTACTCCAAATTATTCATCATGTATCACTCTACGATTTTATGTTAATTGAATCCATGGACAATTCTCTCTCCAATGTCATGACGCATCGCTCGAAGCTCACCTATTCCTTTTCAAATATACATATAATCTCATGCTACATCCTATCTAGACATTCAACCAAAGGCATTATCAAATATATTGACCTTCCTAGGGGTTTAATATATCTCAAAATTGTAATCCGGTAGAAAATCTCTCCACATTCAAGGGAATAAAACCAAATCATGTTGAGGGAAAACATATCTCGGTATCTCTTGGTCTGTGAAAACATAAAAGTTCACTCTAATGAGGTAATGTTACAACAAAATTATTGTAAAAAAGAGTATTCACCAACTATATTACATGGGTGTAATAGGTACACTCATGGGTATATAACAACTGTAGTCCAATTTGATATTTCCCTTTTTTGTTGCATCATAATGAATCTGAAATCAAGATAAATTTTTTAAAAAACTCCCATAATAAACCACAATACCATGGAAATTATGAACATCTTCCACATTATTATATGATTCTTATGAATCATTTCCTTCATCCTTTGAGGGTTCCACTGAAACTCCCTTCTGAGAAACTAAATTTCCAATAAAATGATGTTCCAATATCCAAAAATACCACATGGACAACTTCTTATAAATCCAGTGGTGTTAATGGACCTTCAAAAAATTTAGATATGATCAACATGAACCTCCACTTTCTTCGAGTAGAAAAATTATCATTGATGAATACAGAGGATAATTGGTCTATTAAATCATGGAATATGGGGTTATATCCCCCATGAACATGGTTGGTGATTTTGTAACACCAAATAGAATTACCACAAACATGAAGACACCATACATTCATTTTAATGAAGTATTATGAATATACCCACCTTTGACCCTCAACTAGTGATATCCAAATCACCAATTGATCATACAAAATGACCAATCAGTGCTCAACTAGTCAAACATATCATTGACCCTAAAAAATGGTAACAATTATTGACTGTTACCTGATTAAACCTCTATTATTCTATGTACAACCTTATTATGTCATCATCATTCTCAGAGAACAACACTAGGAAACCCCACCATCACACATTGGGTCAAAAAAACCCCACATCATTATATCATCGACATAAATATTTTTGTCAGGCTACTATTTAGGAACCATGAGATGGGGATCCATTAAAACTAAATATGCACCCAACTGCAACTCTATCCAAAATTCAATAACATACCAAAGGGGTATTGTCCTAAACTCATATATAAAAACATTTTGGAACTCCCTCATTGCCCTGTGAGCATCCCAAAACTGAGAATTTACAAAAATATCTTTCAACTGCGATAAAATAGGCTTCTCTTTCCTACAACCTAATATATAACCTCACTCACGAACAATTTCTCTTCACTATCCATCCACATCAGAATACAAGACACATACCCCAATTTTTATGATTACTATACACATGGAATATAAACAAAATCCATACCATTACCAAAATTCTATGGCTATATCTGCGACAAAAAGAAGCCCCCCCCCAACTAACAAGATCTTCCCAATAATCAGTATACATTCCTAGAACACATCAAATAATGAATACTGGAATCGAACCAGCATTGATAACATTAAGGGAATTAGAATAATCCATGTCCAATTCCATGATATAGAAAAAACTAAGAGTAAAAAATGAGTTAGGGTCTCTTGAATAGAAAACACCCGCACAATGGTAGATTAAACTCTTATCACACTCCAAAAAACCCCTAGATCTGATAGTGTTTCTTCCACTATTTCATGTATCTAACCACACCCATATCCTTTACCTCTCATCTCCATGACTCCACTTCCATGATCTGAATTTTGTGCATATACATTAAGACTATAATAATAACACCCACTCCCAATTATTTCTTATCATATATACTGAGAAATAAAATATGGTCTCTATTTTGGGAGCTACTTTAGAGGAAACAATTGGAGCTGAAAAGGGACCTAACCACCCATCTAAAAATAACCTCCCTCGGTGCTATGAAATGTATCCTATAATTGACCATATATGCAAAATATATAGAACACAAAAGGAAAACCAATGAAAATTAGTATAAACCCAAATGTATTTAAAAGTCATGATGAAACAATCATAAATGATTGCTAATTGAATGGTACACTAACTTCATGATCACTTGTGACCCACTATGTTGGTCCCTGCTCCTCAAAACACCATACATGCTATAGAGATGTTGATCCAAAACTAATGAAAACATCCTATTGATAACATCATCACATTAATATAAATAACTTTATTTAAGAAGGATAAATAGTGCGACTGAATACCAGATCACTGAATAGAAACACTTCATTATATTCCCTGATCTAGAACCCTTATCACGAAAAAAATTGAAGAAATCTGTTGCAGGTCCTTGAACCAGATCTTAATATCCCATACACTCAGGCTCTAGTAATAAAGGTAAATCATCTCCTACCACATTTATTCCCTCATTAAAAATGATAAAATAATTTCAAGTAAATCCCATTAAATGTTGGGGAACAACACTTCATCCACTGTGTGGTCACTAAAATATAGTATCCTCCATTGACTTGCTGCACCCCACATCTAACTAACTACCAATCATACCGAAAACTCATCTCATTCTATGTACAGACTAAAAGTGATCTCGATATCCTCAATCAAGTTATTCATCTCTAGATCTTAGTCACTCCCAAAATACATATATATACTCTACCGCATAGTGGAATGAAAATCCCACTTCTATTCCTCCTCCTCCTCTAATAGGAAATTTTATCAATGATCCAACAAATAATCCAATACAACATCATATGCCTGAGGAACTCATGAATGACGAATATGAAACATTCGTAAAAATAATAAGAACATCATATATTTAGCGACATGTAATTTTTTAAAGGTTATTTAATTAATTTATTTTCTTTTTCCAAAACACACAATTCAACCAGGAACTAATGTCTTCATGATGCATGTACCTCTCCTAGGAATCTACACTATAAACTAGTTCACCTCACATTTTTGTTCAATAAGCTCAGAGTCCATGAATTGGATCATGCAAGCACTAAAATTCTATGTCATTGATGGTGTCCCTTTCCCATGACATGAACCATTTTCAGATGGAACTAGTTCCATAACAATGAATTAAATAATCACAATGTCAATCTCCAAAACAAATACTCTCTCAACGATAAGACTTTAATACAACTATCCCATGACCCCCTCCAAAAAAATTATTTTTAAATGAAGGGTGAAAGATAAGAAAGCACCGAGTCATGACTCTAGTAGGTCATGGGTTGGCGACTAGCACTTATAGTACAGAAATCTCACACTGTGGGAGGAATTACCCTCTATAAATAAAACCTGATCATGATATAGGATAAACTATCAAAAAAAACACCCTTATAAAATATAAATGTAAACAAAAAACCATCCCAAAATTCATGAATATTTGAATAATATATATATATATATAAATATATAAATTGGATACCAAAAATTATAGTTTATATAATCATCTCTATGGAAACTCTATCCTAGCTATTATTTTTTATCTCAGTCCATAATGTTGTAACAAAAATTGAAAATAATGTATATATTTAGGGTGAGAATAAAAGTTATACTCATTAGGGACATGACTGATGCATTATGCAAAAATGTAAAATGAAAATGTTAGTGTTCCAATGAACAAATAATAGAACCAATAAGAACCTATATAGGTCATCTAACCAAACCTATCCACACACTGGCTCATGAACCAAACCTTGAATCGCATATAA
This sequence comes from Viscum album, assembly GCA_963277665.1. NCBI lineage: Eukaryota > Viridiplantae > Streptophyta > Magnoliopsida > Santalales > Viscaceae > Viscum > Viscum album. The sequence goes on from OY728132.1 coordinate 501,403,459, forward strand.
TAATATAACATTAATAAAATAAAAATTAAAGTTAACCCACTACCTCTTCCCCACTAATTTGTGTCTCTTAGGCCCCAATGTCAAATGTACTATGTCCCCATCTTTCCCACACATATCATGTCACATCCCACCCACATACACATGGGCCACACCACCCAACATATCACTTAACATCACATAACATACCACCTACAATCACTTAGTCCAAAAATCACCACCAAAACCATAGGATTTAGGGTATCATGAATTTTATGGATATCATCCGAGTTCCCTTGACTAACCACACATTACCCCATCATATAGCACATCACATCACATAACATCCCTCGTGTAGATAATTGGGTCAACACATATCATTCATCTAGAATACACCTAGTCAAACACATCACTAATAAAGTAAGAGTGGTGGAGAGGGGTAGCCATCTTTCTGTATTACTATTATCTCATGTGTTGAGAAAAAACTGATGAAACTTCACACCTCTGACTGTTGGTAAGGATATCCATCTCTATTGGGGAATATATAAAATAAAATAGAATATATGATATAGGTATATTACACGAGACAAAAATAAGGGGTAACATCGGTAATAATAATTCACACTGTATCCCCCCACCATTCATCACATAAATCATCAAAATAGTTACCACTGAAATATTATATAAACAACAAAACCTCTATCGAGGTCTCATGACATTTGACTTTCAACTGATAATGTTTAAAAAATTTATTTATTAATCCATTTACCATACATATATATTACAATAAAATAGTTTTAAATTACCAAATCATTCATTTGATCATTTCATTCAGTATCATAATTTAATTCACTACTAGTCGAGCAACCAACATGACCACACAACACAATCAGCTCAAATCCAATGAACCATCACAACACCACAAAAACTTCATCATCATCAAATCACCTCAAACCAGCCATATAAAAAAACCAATAACATATTCCACTACACACCCATAACCACCACATAACAAAACCACTACACCAAAACAACTATTCACCAATATCTATGCCACAACCACAGTGCCACAACATCTAAACAAAACCATTGCAATAAAAATTCTATGTCCCAACCATAGATCCACATCACATCCATTAAAAAAAATCATGACACATCCACCTATACTAAATAACCAATCCATTCACAAAAATAACAACACAAAAATCCAAACTATGAAATCATCACAACAATCACAACAACACATTATAGACACATTTTTCAGCTACATATTTACTCAGGTGCTTTATCACATTAAATTATTATATTATCATGGGTATTAAGACAAAAAAACATAATCCATGTGAATCGATTTATTATAAAAATATATGTACATTATCATTTTATCTAGGTGTGAGAGCACAACAACACGACATAGGTCAGCACTAAATAAAAACAACATTGGAAACACGACTCCAAACTACTAATTTTTTTCAAATTTATATACAAAAATTCCCAAAAACATCAATAAAATATAACAATTTATTAATACATGAGATAACCCCCCATTCTCATCAATTTTATACATGAAAATTAGTTATATTTTTATTCATTCCTTTACTATCCATCCAGTGGTATGAAAAATAATGCATATCCATCACATAGTATTTAAAAAGGTTAAAATGATGATCTATTAACTCAAAGATATTTTCTGGTCATTTTATGCATGATGAGTTGAATAAAAAATGCCTAAAAATACCCAATAGAAGAAACATGAAAATCAACCTACATTGCAACAATGTGTTGTCAAAAAAAGAAACACATAGGAACCCCATTAAAAACCGCACTACTGTAGTGAATCATCCAATAAGAATGAATGGATATTCAGGGGATCATAAGGAGAACCCACAATAGAACAAATACATGAAACATGTAATCAAATCTAATTGAAATAAATCCCATACACTTTAGGGTAGATATGCTAGAATGCTTGGATGGAAAGAAGTGAATGTTGTCTAAATGGTTTGATGAAACCCCTATGTGGTACGAAAATTAAAACCACACTGCATAGGGTATTTACATGATGTGTTATCCCCTTTATAATTGTGTAAATAAATTATTTTATGTTCTACAAAAAATCACACCACTTCAATGATTAATTGGAAAAATTATTACACACCGTGAACAGTCCATGCACAAGTATAGAATACCACTATTATATAATGTATCCATTACACAGTGTCTATTTCATATGATTCTATATTTTAGAATTTGAATTCCACTATTCCGACTCTAGGCATCCTCCATGAACATACAACACAAAAAACCTATAATGTAATGAACACAGATTGAATGAACCATTACAATAATCGTAGTGAGTATTATTACAATCATCAAGAAGGTTTTAGAGATGTCTAAATCATAAAATATTATATTAAATATATGAAAAAATATGTTTAAAATAGGTCATTCATTTTCCTTATTTATAAAAATAATTAATAATATATTATAAATAAAATGTTAATTATCCTAAGAATATCCCCTTGAGAATATATAGACCGGTCAATAGTCTTAGGAATAGTCTTCATTCATTGATGAAGATCAAGTTAATACCTAATACAAAAATATTAGAGTTGTTACCCATAGATGTATTTGTGTAACAACCATATCCACATCCCATCATTTGGATGGTAATTATTCTGTTGAACGAATAAAACATTTATACATTACTAATGCTTCCAAATGGTGTCTATAATAAGATTTTTTTAATGACTTTTTATAAATATTTTATATCCCTAATATCATAATATAATATAAAACCTACTCTAGTACCAACTAATGTGACCCAATAAATTCATAAATATTTATTATATCATTTTAGATGAATAATAAAAAAATATAATAATTATACATTCCCAAAAAAATAAGGGTTTATATTCCTTATAGATTAAATCCATAATTATCTTATTTCATGAATGATATTCAAAATATCCCTAAAATAAGATATAATATATAACCCTATTTATCTGCAACTTACTTAAAAACATTATTCACAACATAGGTAAAATAATCAAAAGAAATGGTGATATTATACACTTAGTGATGGAAAAAACAAGTGATAACATTCAATGATCATAAGAGACTATAATTTATGCATAAAATTATTATAAAATTATCATAATTTTCAATAATCATACTCAATTGTTCTAATATCATTACTTATAAATCATGTAAGAATTTGTTTTCATAAAAAATAAAATATATGTTTTTGTAATTATCAAAAATCAATCATGTTCTATGAGAACAGATCATAATCACAAGAATTTTTTTTGGCATTCTAATAAGTATAGATAAAAATTTATTTTTTCAAGGATCACTTATATGTCTATCATACTGGATTGTGTTCAATCAAAGTTCTATATTTCCCTTAGTCATGGTCCACATCCAACAATATCATAGTGGATAGAGTCCATTATTAAACTAATTTCACTCCCCACTCGATTTTGTATTACCTTATGAGATATTAATCCTTATCCACTGAATTGGATATCTATATAATTCCTATTATACCCACAACATAATAAAAACCAAATATATGTTTTATGAAAAAAAACATTCATCATATCATCATATTATAACCTATAGAAATGATACATGATTCATACACATTTCATCATATCATAATAGGACAAACCGTTGTAAACAAATATGCTTCACAAATGTTTCTTCATAACACAGTTATCTTCTAAAAAAATAACATGTTTCATATAATCAAATATAAATAACCATAAAAATTGAAATATATAGAAAGAATTTTGATGGTATCAAAAGATTATATCACCAATAAAGAATAAAAATCCAAAAAATGATAATAAAATAGATGAAAATATATATTTAATAGACCATTCTAACATTACTATGGAAACATTAGAAAATATCACTTTATTATGATAACTGTTAAATTACCCACAAGTCCATCTAGAAGCTAAGATTCTGACAATTTATTCAATAAAAGAAAACGGATACATAGGATATGGGCGGGGTCCAACCAAAGAAATTTCCCTCAAACATCAATCACAATGTCATAGATCATAAAAATAAATAGCATTCCCCTAATCATAGTCATCTCTAGTTTTCCATTCGGATTGAGACTTACCCTAATTGAGGAACTGAAGAAGATCAGAATTGAACTTGCCCAGAAGCTTAGAAGATCTGGTAGACACGGTGTGAGGTGTTTAAGAATAGTCCTTCTTCGGCCTTCTATTCGAGGGAACACGAGTGAAATCATCATCCTTCCATTTTCCAGAAATGAGTGCATCTTTGAAAGTGAGAGGACCGCTGCCACCCATAGAATTCCTTTCCACCTCAAAGATGTCACCCCACTTCCCAGATATCCTTGAGGAGTTCAAAAGATTATGGTTTTATTGATGACAATAAACCTGTTGAGGAGTCCTAATGTTGGGAACCATCCCAACATCCTCATCACGAGACAAGTCTGCATGAGGACTATCATTCATGCTTAGATTTGGAGGATCAGATCAAGAATGCGAGACAGTAACAGGGAGGCTATGATTTTTCCCAGAAACAACTAATCCAGTTGGAGAAATAGCATGGTCATCATTAACTGTAATCTCCTTGGAAAAATTTACTCGAGTGTAAGATGGACCACTCATCAACGACTTATCCACAATTAATCCATTACCTTTAAAATTGTGCACGTGAGGGACAAATTTTTTAGAATCCAACATCTTAAGAGTATTGAATGATTCATTGAAAACATCTTTATTAGGATCAGAAGAATTACACAACTCAATATGCTTCCTCTTAGGTTTCCTTCTACAAAGAGTAGATGAATGACCCTTCATCCCAAATCTCTCGCAAGATATCTTCCTCCAACATAACTCCAAAGAGCTCCAAACAACCATGCATTAAGTAGGAAAAATGGAATTCTATTCATACTCGACATCAATTAGAATGTTATCAGTGGGAATGAAGAGTGTTACCTTATCAAAAAAAAGTGGATCTCAAATCAACCTCCACCAGAATTTTGGAAAAATGTCCAAATCGAACCCCCTCAGTTTCATTTTCGAGCTGAATAAGGGACTTAATTTCCATTCAAATGTCTTGCATATTTTTTAATTCCATAGAACCCAATTAAGCCCTTGCAAAAATACCCAGACCTGAGAAAAAGCAATCCTTGCACACGAGGCATTGAAATCCAATGACCATAATAAGGCCCCGGCCTTAAACCTTAATATTCAATTAAATTAATAATTAACATTGAGGATCTTTTCAGGTTTAGAGTTTTAGAGAATTAGAATATAACTATTACATCTAAAAATATTTACAAAGTAGACACTTCAACCATGTTTTCATAAAATTAAAAAAAACTCTTAAAAAGAAACATGTCTAGTTCCATGTTTTATATAGCATGACATTCCCTTGATCCCATCCTTGACCTTATTCCACATTAATTCATATGAAAAAACATTTCAAAAACTTGGGGTGAGCATAAAAATCTTAGTAAGGAATACAGATTGAATGAAAACTGTTAGTTTATCAAAACAACAAGTAAACCATGTATACTTTATCAAAGTAATACTTTCCACCTTTATGAAGTAGTAATAACTCTTCACTGAATAAAAGATCATTACTTACCCTTTTGTAACCAAAAGACTACCATAAAACCCATATAAAGAACATGTAACATATAAAGGTAACTTGGGACATAAACATAGTTAAGTGGAAAAACTATACGGTCTACTTCCACACATATCACTTAATGGAATAGCCACACTGCCAACTTCCATACATACTTAATGGAATAGCTATATGGCCGACTTCCATACCCAATGCATTGGAGGTTATAACACAACCACCCGTCCTAGTATTCAGGGCACCACCCGTCATATGGTTTATCACGTAACCACCCATCAAATGTACAAGTACCAATATAAAATCATAAAACATAAAACCAATATAAAAGAAATATAACATTTCCACATTTCAATCACAATATATAATTTAAATATATTGACATAATAGAATCCTTTATCAAAACCATTTTCAATACCAAAATACATAAAAGAGTATATGGTATTTATTTTATTTTAAAAACATTACTGTTTGTTGAGGAAGCCAAAGACCAAATAATACTCGCGACGGCGGAAAAGGTCGTTGTTACTGCGTATGTTAAAAAAAAATTCTTTTTTTTCCTTTAGTAAAACGCTTCGTAGAAAAAAATTCCTTTTGTATAAAAGTAATGTTCAAAGGGGTTTATACACCAAATAAAAGAAAGTTGTGTATAAAACGAAATATGCCTCAATGAAAGGAGATTGAAACGAAGTCCCTTACCTCGGGTCCGACTTGACTCGATCGTTCTTTAACGTCCTGAATAATAAACCTGAGTTAATTTCTATTTTCTTATGAACATTTTTCAAGTTAATTATTCCTTTTATATCACTTATTTCCATGTTATAAACATTATGTAACCATTTAAGTTAATAATGTTTGTTTTGTCGATATTTGGTTCTTAAGTCGAAAGTGGACTTCTTACAATTACATGTTGTTCGTGTGGTCAAAGTTTCTTTATATCCAGAATGAAATTCCTGATTTGGATATCATATATATCATATATATCCAGAATATACATGTATTTATAATATTACATAATCATTTAGAGGTATGAAATGAAATCCACCGTTCATGGAGAAGGTAAGCCGTACGTACGCATGAACGCTACTTTCATTTCATTGCCATATAAATGGAATTAAAACTAAATGGGAGGTATGTATATTTTAATTCCAGATTTATATTAACCATTTAGATGTATCATTCATCATATATATCCGTTATATACATGTACTTATAATAGTACATTACATTTGGGGATAAGAAATGAAATGCACCGTTCATGGAGACGGTAAGCCATACGTACGCATGAACGCTACTTTCATTTCTATATCATACTTTAATGGAAAGAAATAATAATGATATAAAGTTATATTATAATTCCAGTATAAAATCATATATAATAACTTTAAATCCATCCTTTACACATCCCACATATGGCATTAACGAATCACATCACTTTGAGGGGGTGGTAGTCCGCACTTCCTTAAATGAAGATATCGCGTTTACCCATAATGGAAACCATAAAAGGTATGCCCAAATAAAAAATACAGAAGCTTAAGTAAAACATAAACATATTATATATCATATATAAATATAGTTTCATCTTAATGGACACCTTTTATGGTGTTAAAAGAATTTTGAACAATCATCGTTTCGGGAGGCAGAAATTCGCCATCCACGAAAACAGTATGTTCTTTAACCATTAGATGTAGGTGTGTGTAAGTGTAGCTCGAATCCTTCTTATAACAAAATCCTAGTATATTGAGGATACTGGATTTGTTAAAAAAGAAAATAATAAAAAGATTATAGGGGGTTGAAGAAGCAAAATAAAACAAAAGGACTCAAAAGAAGACATTACCTCAAAATCGGGAAACTCCTTTTAGTTTGAGCTCAAAAGCTTCCTTGGGAAGACATCTGCCCAGCATGAGGCTTCAAAGAGTAAGAGAGGGAAGTGGAGAGACAATATGGGCCGAGTTTGGCCGAGCAAAAGGCTTTGGTAGTGTGGGTAAGGAGGTAGAGGTGGGGGCCTTTTATAAGAGGAGAGGAGGGGCACTCTTATAAAGTTACAAAATGTTACTTTATTTTCAAAAGAGTTTCGGATTTTAAAGGTCCCACATTAATTTAATTCGAGGATAAGGTGATAAGGGTTAGAAATCCACCCATACAATAGGTTTTTTCCATGTGTAGGTCTTAGAGTTTACATTATCTTTCCATTTTATTTAAATCCATTATTAATGAGGTAATCACTGCATCATCATGATGTCATAAATAATCTAATTTATTTAATGCCTAAAAATTATAAAAAAAGTATCATGATGTAGGAAATATTTTTATCTTTATAATTAATATTTATAGTCAAAATTATGACCTGTATAACCCCATGTAAAAATTGTTTTAGTAAAACATCTCATGTTTGTGTCATTTTTACTTTAACATTTAATAAAACGTTATTTATGTCATTTCCCAACCAAAGTGGCTCCATGGGGTCCCCATGTTGACCCATGGATTTTCGTGGTTGGACATGACACATACAATGAGGGTAGAACATGTTTCAAGCTCATCTCATATTATTAAAACATTATTTTTACCTTAAACTACATTAATTACCTCTAATCTGGATTAAGAACTTAAGAGTTACTATTCACCAAAAAATTATTTTAATCTCATTGAACCACATTTTACTTCTTAATGACAACCATGTGTGTCGGATTTTTGAAATTCAAAAAACAGAAGTGGTAAAATTTCATTTAAACGAAAAATCAGTTTTTATAAGTATCACTTAGTGGTTTCACTATTCATCAAAAATTGATGTTTTTCAGGAAAATACCTAAAATTCACCCTAAGCTATATTTGATATTACAAATTCAAAAATGAAGTCTATTTTACAAAATTCAAAACATATAAGTCACATTTATTAATTTAATAATTAATTCCCACTGTCATGACAAATCGCGTGTTTTTATGAAACAATAAGTATCAAACGATTGACACTAGTTTAAGTCCGATTTCAAAGTGAAATTAATTCCAACGACCACTATTGGATTTAATGGTAAAAATATTTTCTAATTTCACCTTAAAACCAATTAAAATGATAATCAAATCATATAAATAAATTAGATTAAAAATAGGTTTTGAATTAAAATACAACATTTTACACTATTCATTAAAAAATGAACTTTATCGGAAAGATACCAAAAATTTACCCAAAGTAAATTTTGATGTCCCGATTCTAAAGAAGAGTTATATTTGGTCCAATAGAATTTATAAGATTGATCGAAACTATATTTAATGACGGTTCTCCATCAAAAGGTGATAAGTGAACCTTTAGTGAAATTAGGGTATAAATGCCTAAAATTGAATTCTTTCCGTATTTTAATCCCTTATATTTTATTGGATAAATGTAAAAACATTTAAAAAAACATATATAGTCATATTTTAGTTATTTATATCCATTCCCTCCAATATAATGGCTACATGTTAACTACCATTTAAAATAATATCATTATATTACTAGTGTGCAACGTAAGTTTTCAAAGGAACTCATCGTTGCGTATCGGGTATGATATCGAACATTGAAACCCTATTAAAGTAAAATTAATATTTAATTCTTAAATATTAATAAATAGGAAAATGTTTTATTCATTATTTACCTGGGTTGTTACATCCTTCCCCCCTTTTGGGAATTGTGTCCTCGCAATTTTATTCACTTATCAAAATAAGTTGGGGTATTTATCCCACATAGCATTTTCAGATTCCCACGTTTCCTCTTCAACCATATGGTTTTTCCAAAAAAACCTTTACCTGGTGGATTGCCTTATTTCTCAACACTTACTCTCTTCGGTCAAGAATCTGGAATGGTTGTTCTTCATATGAGAGGTTATCTTCCAACCGAACTACATCTGGGCTCAAAACATGAGATGAATCTGGAATATACTTCCTCAACAACGAAACATGAAAAACATTGTGTACCTAAGATAAACTCGTAGGTAAAGCCACTCTGTATAGAACTGATCCAACTCTCTCCATAATTTCATATGGTCTAATGAACCTTGGACTCTGCTTTCCTTTCTTACCAAATCACATCACACTTTTCCATGGAGAAACATTGAGAAAAACATGATCACCTACCTCGAAAGATAGATCCTTCCTCTTGTTATCTACATAACTCTTCTGCCTGCTCTGAGTTGTTCTCATGTGTTTCTGAATCAACTGAACCTTTTCTGCCATCTCTTCTATCAATTCGGGTCCCATCATCTTCCTTTCACCCACTTCATCCCAAAATGATGGAGTTCGACACCGCTTCCCATATAATGCCTCAAATGGCGCCATCTGTATACTGGAATGAAAACTATTATTATATGAAAACTCAACCAAAGAAAGATGTTGGTCCCAACTTCCCTGATAATCCATCGAACAAGCTCATAGCATATCCTCCATGGTCTGAATTGTTCGTTCTAACTGCCCATCTGATTGAGGATGAAAAGCTGTACTAAAAATTAATTCAGTACCCAACGACTTCTGAAGGCCTTTCCAAAAGTTAGAAGTAAACCTAGGATCACGGTCAAATACAATGGAGAGTGGAAATCCATGTAACCTGACTATCTCCTTAAGATACAAACAGGAAAGTTGATCTAGGGGAAAATTATCTCGTATATGAAGGAAATGAGCAGATTTAGTCAAGCAATAAACAATAACCTAGATTGCATTATTACCTCGAGATGTCTTCGGTAATCCCACAACAAAGTCCATGGATATATTTTCCCATTTCCACTCTGGCACTGGTAGAGGCTGAAGCATCCCTTTCGGTAATTTCCACTCTGCTTTAACCTTCTGACAAGCCAAACACTTCACAGTAAAATCAACAATATCTCATTTCATTCCATCCCAACAGTAATACTCCCGCAGATCTCTGTACATCTTAGTACTGCCAGGATGAACTGAAAAAGGGGACCTATGAGCCTCACATAACAACTCATTCTTAAACTATGAATCACATGGCACACATAACCTCTTCCAAAACCTCAAAACACAATCACTATCAATGTTGAATTCAGGCAACTTACCTTTCTGAACTAGCTCTACCTTTTTCTGTAACTCACTGTCTTGCTTCTATGCTTGCTTGATTCTATCTGATAGAGAAGATCTCACTGATACCTAAAACAAAACAGAAGGACATCTTACACCAACAACTTCAATTCCAAAGTTCATCAAATCAAAAACCAAAGGATCTCATTCCAAACGTAGCATGGTTAATGAATCATTACTTTTTCGACTCAAAGCATCATCCACTTTATTTGCTTTTCCCGGATGGTAGTGAATTATACAATCATAATCCTTGATTAATTCCATCCATCTTCTCTGTATCATGTTCAATTCTTTCTGAGTGAATATATACTTTAAACTTTTGTGATCAGTATATATTTCACACTTTACTCCATACAAATGATGCCTCCAAATTTTTAAAGCAAAAACAACAGTAGCTAATTCCAAATCATGTGTAGGGTAATTTACCTCATGAGTTTTCAACTGACATGAAGCATAAGCAATTACCTGATCATTCTGTATAAGGACACAACCAAGTCCCTTCAATGAAGCATCACTGTATATAACAAACTCACCATTCCTAGAAGGAAGTGCCAAAACTGGAGCATTCACCAATCTTCTCATCAACTCCTGAAAACAATCATCACATTCTTTTATCCAGATGAACTTAACACCCTTACGAGTTAGCTTAGTCATTGGACTAGATAACCATGAAAATTTTTCAACAAACCTTTGGTAGTAACCTACCAAACCAAGAAAACTACGGATCTCGGTTACATTTGTAGGTCTTGGAAATTCTTCAACAGATTTTGTTTTAGCAGGATCAACAGTTATGCCATCTTTTGAAACAATGTGACCCAGTGAAGAAATTTGTTGTAACCAAAACTCACACTTTCTGAATTTCCCATGTAGTTTCTTTTCTTTTAAGGTTTGAAAGATAACCCTTAAATGAATTTCATGCTCCTCTTTACTTTCAGAAAACACCAAAATGTCATCAATAATAACAACCAACATTTTTCACCTGAGTCAACTGATCCATCACAGCAACAAACTATTTTGTTCTGATTCTGACCATCTCAGGATACTGATTTGAAAGGTCATTTCCCTCTATATACCTTCCCAGAAAATCAGTTCTGTTTCCTCTATGAAAAACCATTCTTAATACATAAATATCTTAGGCGAAGCAACATTTAAATCTTCAAATGCTATATCATTTGAATCATACCATAAATTAACTTATAATTTTACACTTTTCTAACTCCTAAAGTTGTCTAAACCTCCCTTTGATACCAACTCTAAGGCCCCAGCCTTAAACCTTACTTAATATTGAATTAAATGAATAATTCACATTTAGGATCTTTTCAGGTTTAGAGTTTTAGAGATTTATAATATAACTATTACATCTAAAAAGATTTACAAAGTAGACACTTCTACCAAGTTTTCATAAAATAAAAAAAACTCTTAAAAATAAACATGTCTAGTTCAATGTTTTATATAGCATGACATTCCCTTGATCCCATCCTTGACCTTATTAAACATTAAGTGTAGTGAAAAACATTTCAAAAACTTGGGGTGAGCATAAAAAACTCAGTAAGGGATACACAAAGAATGAAAACTGTTAGTTTATCAAAACAACAAGTAAACCATGTATACTTTATCAAAGTAATACTTTCCACCTTTATGAAGTAGTAAAAACTCTTCACTGAATAAAAGATCATTACATACCCTTTTGTAACCAAAAGATTACCATAAAACCCATATAAAGAACACGTAACATATAAAGGTAACTTGGGACATAAACATACTTAAGTGGAATAACCATACAGTCGACTTCCACACATATCACTTAATGGAATAGCCATACGGCCAACTTCCATACATACTTAATGGAATAGCCATACGGCCGACTTCCATACCCAATGCATTGGAGATTATAACGTAACCACCCGTCTTGGTATTCACGGCACCACCTGTCATATGGTTTATCACGTAACCACCCATTAAATTTACAAGTACCATTATAAAAATCATAAGACATAAAAAAAATATAATGGAAAGAAAACATTTCCACACTTTGATCACAATAAATCACTTAAATATACTGACATAACAAATCCATTATAAAAACCATTTTCAATACCAAAATACATAAAAGAGTATATGGTATTTATTTCATTTTAAAAAAACATTACGGCTTGTTCAGGAAGCCAAAGACCAAAATAATACTCGCGGCGGCGGAAAAGGTCGTTGTCACCGCATACGTTAAAAGAAACATTCCTTTTTGTCGTTTTGTAAAATGCTTCGTAGAAAAAGATTCCTTTTGTATAAAATTAAAATTCAAAGGGGTTTATACACCGTATAAAAGAAAGTTGTATATAAAACAAAATATGCCTCAATGAAAGGAGATTGAGACGAAGTCCCTTACCTCGGGTCCGACTTGACACGATCGTTCTTTAACGTCCTGAATAATAAACTTGAGTTAATTTCTATTTGCTTAAGAACCTTTTTCAAGTTCATTATTCCTTTTATATCACTTATTTTCATGTTATAAACATTATGTAATCATTTAAGCTAATAATGTTTGTTTTGTCGATATTTGGTTCTTAAGTCAAAAGTGGACTTCTTACAATTACATGTTGTTTGTGTGGTCAAAGGTTCTTTATATCCAGAATGACATTCCTGATTTGGATATCATATATATCATATATATCTAGAATATACATGTATTTATAATATCACATAATCATTTATAGGTAAGAAATAAAATGCACCGTTCATGGAGACGGAAAGCCGTACGTACGCATGAACGCTACTTTCATTTCTATGTCATATTAATGGAATTAAAACTAAATGAGAGGTATGTATATTTTAATTCCAGAATTATATTAATCATTTATATGTAAAATACATCATATATATCCATTATATATATGTACTTATAATAGTACATTACATTTTTGGATAAGAAATGAAATGCACCGTTCATGGAGACGGTAAGCCGTACGTACGCATGAACGCTACTTTCATTTCTATCTCATACATTAATGGAAAGAAATAATAATGATATAGAGGTATATTATAATTCCAGTATAACATCATATATAATAACTTTAAATCCATCCTTTATACGTCCCACATATGGTATTAATGAATCACATCACTTTGAGGGGGCGGTAGTCCGCACTTCCTAAAATGAAATTATCGTGTTTACCCACAATGGAAACCATAAAGGTATACCACAAATGAAAAATAAAAAAGTATAAGGAAAACATAAACATAATATATATCATATATAAATATAGTGACATCTTAATGGCCACCATTAAAGGTGTTTAAAATAAGATTGAACAATTATCGTTTCGTGCGGCAGAAATTCGCCAACCACAGAAACAGTATGTTCTTTAACCATTAGATGTAGATGTGTGTAAGTGTAGCTCGAAAACTTCATATAAAAACATCCTAGTATTTTGAAGATACTGGAGTTGTTACAAAATAAAATAATAAAAAGAGTTTAGGGGGTTGGAGAAGCAAAATAATACAAAAGAACACAAGTGAAGACATCACCTTAAAATCGGGTAACTCTCTTAGATTTGAACTCAAAGGCTTCCTTGGGAAGACTTCTGCCCAAAGTGAGGATTAAAGGAGTAAGAGAGGGATGTGGAGAGACCAAATGGGCAGGGTTTGTCCGTGAAAAAGGATTTGGAAGTGTGGGTAAGGTGGTAGAGGTGGGGGCCTTTTATAAGAGGAGAGGAGGGGCACTCTTGGAAAGTAAGGAAATGTTACTTTATTTTAGAATGAGTTTCAGATTTTAATGGTCCCACATTGATTTGTTTCGAGGATAAGGTGATAAGGGTTCGAAATCCACCCATCCAATAAGTTTTGTACATGTGTAGGTCATATATTTTACATTATCTTTTCATTTTATTTAAATCCTTTATTAATGAGGTAATCGCTGCATCATTATGATGTCATAAATAATTTTATTTATTTAATGTCTAAAAATTATAAAAAAATATCATGAACGCTACTTTCATTTCTTTGTCATATTAATGGAATTAAAACTAAATGAGAGGTATATATATTTTAATTCCAGAATTATATTCATCATTTAGATGTATCATTCATCATATATATCCATTATATACATGTACTTATAATAGTAAATTGCATTTGGGGATAAGAAATGAAATGCACCGTTCATGGAGACGGTAAGCCGTACGTACGCATGAACGCTAATTTCATTTCTATCTCGTACTTTAATGGAACGAAATAATAATTATATAGAGGTATTTTATAATTCCAGTATAACATCATATATAATAACTTTAAATCCATCCTTTACACGTCCCACATATGGAATTAACGAATCACATCACTTTGAGGGGGCGGTAGTCCGTACTTCCATAAATGAAGATATCGTGTTTACCCATAATGGAAACCATAAAAGGTATGCCAAAAATAAAAAATACATAAGCTTAAGGAAAACATAAACATATTATATATCATATATAAATATAGTTTCATTTAAATGGCCACATTTGAAGGTGATAAAAGAATGTTGAACAATCATCGTTTCAGGAGGCAAAAATTCTCCATCCACGGAAACAGTATGTTCTTTAACCATTTGATGTAGGTGTGTGTAAGTGTAGCTCTAATCCTTATTATAAAAACATCCTAGTATATTTAGGATACTGGAGTTGTTACAAAATAAAATAATAAAAAGAGTTTAGGGGGTTGGAGAAGGAAAATAAAACAAAAGGACTCAAAAGAAGACATTACCTCAAAATCGGGTTACTCCCTTTGGTTTGAGCTCAAAGACTTCCTTGGGAAGACTTCTGCCCAACGTGAGGCTTCAAGGAGTAAAATAGGGAAGTGGAGAGACAATATGGGCAGTGTTTGGCCAAGTAAAAGGCTTTGGGAGTGTGGGTAAGGAGGTAGAGGTGGGGGCCTTTTATAAGAGGAGAGGAGGGGCACTCTTGTAAAGTTACAAAATGATACATTATTTTCCAAAGACATTCAGATTTTAAAGGTCCCAAATTGATGTAATTAAAGTATAAGGTGATAAGGGTTCGAAATCCACGCATAAAATAGGTTTTGTCCATGTGTAGGTCTTAGATTTTACATTATCTTTCTATTTTATTTAAATCCATTATTAATGAGGTAATCGCTACATCAACATGATGTCCTAAATAATTTAATTTATATAATGTCTAAAAATTATAAAACAAATATCATGATGTAGTAAATCTTTTTATCTTTCCAATGAATATTTATAGTCAAAAATATGACTTATATAACCCCATGTAAAAATTGTTTGAGTAAAACATCTCATGTTTGTGTCATTTTTACTTTAACATTTAATAAAAAGTTATTTATGTCATTGCCCAACCAAAGTGGCTCCATTGCGTCCCCAAGTTGACCCATGGATTGATTTGGTAGGCCATGACACATCCAATGATGGTAGGACATGTTTCAAACTCATCTCATATTATTGAAACATTATTTTTACCTTAAATTACACTAATTACCTCTAATCGCGATTAAGAAATTAAGAGTTACTATTCACCAAAAAATTATTTTAATCTCATTGAACCACATTTTACTTCTTAATGACAACCATGTATGTTGGATTTTTGAAATTCAAAACACATAAGTGGTAAAATTTCATTTAATCGAAAAATCAGTTTTTATAAGTACCACTTAGTGGTTTCACTATTCATCAAAAATTGATGTTTTTCAGAAAAATACCAAAAAATCACCCTAAGCTATATTTGATATTCAAAATTCAAAAATGAAGTCTATTTTACAAAATTAAAAACATATAATTCATATTAATTAATTTAATAATTAATTCCCACTGTCATGACAAATAGCGTGTATTTATGAAACAATAAGTATCAAAAGATTGACACTAGTTTAAGTCCGATTTCAAAGTGAAATTAATTCCAACGACCACTATTGGATTTAATGGTAAAAATATTTTTTAATTTAACTTTAAAACCAATTAAAATTACAATCTAATAATATAAATAAATTACATTAAAAAGAGGTTTTGAATTAAAATACAACATTTTACCCTATTCATTAAATAATGAACTTTATCGAAAAGATACCAAAAAATTACACAAAGTAAATTTTGATATCCCGATTCTAAAGAAGAGATATATTTGGTCCAATAGAATTTATAATATTGATCAAAACTATATTTAATGACGGTTCGCCATCAAGAGGTGATAAGTGAACCTTTAGTGAAAATTAGGGTATAAATGCCTAAAATTGAATTCTTTCCGTATTTTAAGCCTTTATCTTTTATTGGATAAATGTAAAAACATTTAAAAAAACATATATAATCATATTTTAGTTATTTCTATCCATTCCCCCCAATACAACAGCTACATGTTAACTACCATTTAAAATAATATCATTATATTACTAGTGTGCAACGTATGTTTTCAAAGGAACTCATCGTTGCGTATCGGGTACGCTATCGAACATAGTAACCCCTTTAAAGTAAAATTAATATTTAATTCGTAAATATTAATAAATACGAAAATGTTTTATTCATTATTTACCTGGGATGTTATAACCATTCATGAAGGTGAAGCCATCAGGTTTCAATGACAAAGACCCAATGCTACACGCATATAGATTGAAATCATTTGATGAAAAAACGCAATGAATGTATCCACGACAAAGAGAAAGACACTGCCAGTCAGAGAAGCCCCATAAAAATGATATTAGCTGACCAAATCATGAAACATCCATGACTTCTGTTCCTTTAGTAAACCAACACGCACAATTAGAGAATTATTCTTAATTTCAATCCTCTTAGCAAAGATATCAGCATTAACATCAATATGTGCCGACGACCCCTTACGGAGAATCCTTCTTGAGAAGGAATCAAGGAACAATGCGAACCAAGGCATCAAGGTGGAAATGACCACTACAACTGGGCCATTTAGATCCTTGGTAGTACTATTCGGTAGCTACACAGTATCCTTAGATTTCATCATCTAAGAAGCATAATTCACAGCAGTAAAGGAAAGGCACTTCGGCCACACCCTCCATGGCACAGACTACAAATTGAAAAGACATAGATTATTCTGATTATCATTTTATTTGAAAACTACTAAATAAAATATTAATGCTTGAATCAATTAAAATAAATTTGAGTATGGAAGGAATATTGGTTCATGTTTTATACAATAAAATAAAAAATTTATTATAAACATTTATATAAAGTCAAAAATAGATTATTCATAAATATTTTAGAAAGATTTAATTATTATAATTTTTAAATAAAATATAAGGTGCTACAATTGACTTTTATGTCATTTATATTATATATAATAACTTTAATACAATAATTTTTAGCTTTATGGACATGGAAAAAAATTCAATGACCAATGATCGATTAATTGGGATTTTCATTAAAAAAATTAAATCATTTTATTTAACATGGATAAAAAATCTGTTATAATATATATAAACATACAAAATAATTAGATTCTAATATATATATTTATATATATACTAAAGGTTATTATTCCTAAAATTTCCCTAAAATATATTTATCCTATACAACCTTAAAATGATTTACAATTATATCGTAATCATTTTACAAGAAGTTATTTTTTTCATCATACACTTCCAAACAACATATATAATAATTATATTAATTTTTTTAATATATTAAATATTATTTATCATTATTTTATAATTTCTAATTATCTTTTTACAAACCATTTTTTCATTAAAACCAACATTCAATTGAAAATTGGTCTTTCTTTCATGGATGTTTGTGTTGGATTGTTATAACACATTCACCTTGGTAATTGATTCATCTTCTCCAAAACATTAATTATTATATAATTATTATATTAATTCATCATGTACACATTTAAATAATTTACATAAATTCACGATGAAAAATAAATTAAATCACTTCAGGGAGACCATATTATAGACGTATGAATGAGTGATGTTTCAAATTTCAATTTTTTTCTAAAATTACCAATAATAATTTACAGTTAAAAATTATTTATTGAATAGTAAATATCACATATATTATTTTTATATATTATTTTTACCAGACATTAAAAACAATAAATATAAAATGAATCACATTGCATTATGGTGGTGGTAGTCTATGTGCCCAAAAAAGAAACATTATCATTTACAAATAGATTGAAAGGGAAAATTGTAGATAAGATATTATCATTACAGAAACATAACTAAGTCATAAATATATTATATATTTATAAAATACACCCTATTAATAAACCTTTAATTATTGTGATGGATATTGAATCACTTCACTATGTGGATGTAGTAGTCCATAGGTACACAAAAACTATATTTTAATTTTCTATTTAATGAAATGGAGTGGGAAAGAAGTTGATATATCATACTTACAAAAATTAAGTATGATGACGATAAAAAATTAACTATTTTATAGTGGATACCAAATATTTATAGGATGTATAATATGAAATAAATTTACAGTACGTGGTTATGATTTATACCACTTCTTTGAGAAACACCCTTTGGATTACACATAATGCCATGAAAGGATGGTATTATAAGAAAAATAGATCCCCTTGGACATGGGGATGAGTTTCATTAAGGGATTACATAATTTAATGGGAGATATATATAACTCATGAATTGTGTGTAAGATATAATGGGTAATTTCTTTTTATAAGGGAATTAGAGGTTATAGAAGAAATTTCTTAAAAGATAAAAATATGATAATGTATTACTAACTTGTTATTTGCTCCAAAATAAAAAATATTAAAATATAAGATGTCTGAGGTATAAATTCCACCAAAAAATCAAATTAAATCATGTATTTTTTTATAATTTTCACATAATCTCTTAGGATAACTCCCAATAATCATGTTATAACCCCGAAAATGGTAATACCATATTACTATTATACCATTAAACATGAACGTAAATTAGGTTTAAATTATTAAAATATATAAATGTGTACGATTCAAAATATGGAATAATTTTTAAAAATTAATATTTATTATCTAGATAATATTTATTTTAATATAATTACACTTAACATGATGAATTGTTTTTAGAATAATGAATTTATATATATAATAATGGATTTATTCTTCATTCATGTATTATAAAAATTCAATGTTGAATGTGAAATATTTCCTTCAAATTTATAATCCATACATTTCATTAAAATAATTAATCAATATAGATTATTTTAATTTATTAATATAAAAATATAGTGTGGGTATAAAATTTTCTTCGAAAAAATATTTTTATATTTTTTCCATTGTTCCTATTTTCATTTCTAACCAATAAATATCCAATGAATATATTTTACACAAGTGTAATTTTTTTTCATAATTTATATTTTTTGTATTAAAATCCACAAATCTCATGGATTGACGATAATTATTATATTAAATAATAATAATTTAATATTATATAATTGTTCATTTAATCTATATGTTGTCTGAATTTCATTGTATCAATAAAATTAAATTTATTTAAAGAGAAATTTAGCAATAAATTTCAAGTAAAAAATATAACTAGAAAAAAATAATGATAAAATAATGTTTACATAGATAAAAATTATTGTTAAAAGTTTATTTGAACATTTCCTTGTAAATATATAAAAGTATCATTTTCATTCAGTATCATTAAAACTAAATATTATTATAATGTTGGTAATATTAACTTCTTTAAAAAGATCCAAAAAATTTTTAATGTACCACTCCATGAAAATAACATTAAATTCCCATGGAAAATTATTTCATGTGGTAAACATTAAAACGAAATTTATATGAAAAATTCATGAAAAATTTATAAATAAATAGTTTTGAAAACGTTTTATATTTTATAATTCATTGGATTGAATTTATAATTAAGTATAAAATGGAAGTAATAATCTATTGGATCATATGAAATAATATTATTGAAAATTTTTAATCAATAAATACAAGGAAAAAAATCAATTTTCAATCAATGAGGAAATAATGAAAGTGTATCTTAAAAATATTTTCTCAATCATGTTAAGTTGAAAAGAGTGTAAAATGGTACTATTACATGAAAAATATAGGAATATTAAAAGGAAAATAAATTATATTGATTTTAAAAGTTGATATTGGTATAATTTTTATCAATATAAACTTATAGAAAATAATCCCAAAAATTATATTGTTACATATGTCCTCGTCCATAAGTTTCATCTGATATCATATGAATTCAAACCTCATTTTATTTGAGATATTTCTTATTTTATTATTCATTAAGTCTCTAAATTATGGAAATTGTCTAAAAGTAGGGTATAAATGACAATTGAAAGGAATATATGGTGGATTTTTATGATGACAAGGCTGACCTGGTAGGCTCAATATTTGTGGAATGGGGTGGAGAAGAGGTTATATATTATATTGGATTGGTGGACACAGAAGGAATTACATAAATGATTTAAATAATATTAATTCACAATCTTGGTAAAGTGGCTCTAATATTCCATGAATCAAAACTTATGATAATATATGGAAAAATATCATCAACCAAAAAGGTTTATTCATGTTAATGTTGAATGTTTACTCTTATCTCTAAATTTACCCCTAAAAAACCTATTTAAACTGTAACTATGGTAATTTTTCTTAATATTTTTACTATTCAATATCATATAAATTAATATTTTACCTATAATTTTCTTTATAAAAGATTTCAATATATGGATTTCATATTATATTAACAAATTCCTATAAGTGTCATAAATACCTTTTAAT
The DNA here is from genome assembly GCA_963277665.1 of Viscum album. Lineage (NCBI taxonomy): Eukaryota > Viridiplantae > Streptophyta > Magnoliopsida > Santalales > Viscaceae > Viscum > Viscum album. The sequence continues at coordinate 501,424,866 of OY728132.1, forward strand.
ATATATATATATGTGAATCATAATAACAATAGTATCTAGAAAAATATATTTAAGATATTAAAGGGATTTCTTTATTTATATGATAATAAAAACATTAGTTAAAAGTTAAAAAGTTTTATTTAATATAAATTCTATATATTATAATGAAATTATTCATAAATAATTTTAAATTTAATTTATTATTATAATAACACAATGCATTCATTAAAATAAGTTTTTGGATGTCTTTATTACCATCGAATGATAATTTTTTTATTACCAATTTAAGAATGATTAATCATACATTATAAAATATTTAAATTAAATAAATAATGTTTATTACATTTGAATATAAAAAATACACCACAACTAGAAAAACAAATTTCATGAAAAAAATTATTTTAATGAAGAAATGAATTAATGATGATTTCTCTAGCCCTAATGAATACATTAGAAATATGGACAACATTTATATATATAGATATATATTTTATAATGTGTTTAATTTAATTAATACACATAAAACAAATATCTAGGATATTACTGTAACATTAAATAATAAAATTTCAACAATTAATTGTTGTTTCTTTTTAACCTTTAGTAGTTTTTAAACTTAGTAATCAATGAAATATAATTTATTAAAATTATAATATATATTTAAAAAAAAATATTATTACAATATAACTCGTAATAATGATTTTGTTAAAATAATTTACACCCTCTGATACCAACCACATGAGATTATTCGACATCATCACATCCTTAGTTTTTGATGTAGCTTAATCAAATTATGGTCTAACCACACATCATTGACCTAGTGGGTGGTATTATTCCACAACATATCATCACATCAATAGAGAATCTATATTAATTGTTCCTCATAAAGAAGATCATGATCCAATTTTAAAACCTTTGGTTTTAGTAAATGTGATGGATCAGGTATGTAATTCCTTATGATATATACATAAAACATATCATAATCTTGAGTGAAATTCATTAGAATTAAAAAGAGATAAGATACCCTACCAATATGATCAAAGATATTGAAATTATTGATATATATATATGTCTCAAATTCCCATTACATGAAATTATCATAACCATATTCTATGGGGGTTTCATAAGAATATCATATCTCTAATATTGAACTCCAGATCTCACCATTAATTACCATCATAAATTTTCTATTGACAATAAATTATCTGGATGTGTTATTGATTGAATCTAAAAAACAATAAAATTTTCTTAGGTATTTAAAGAAACCAATTCATTCATTTACTAAATTTGTCCTTAAACATTGTAGTCTTTCAGTTTCATCCATATAGGGCTTTCTAAGGAGCCATGAGAATAATATATTTAATGGTATTGTAGAAATAAAATTTATTCTAAATTAAGTTATTGATAAAAAAATTTAATCTATAGAAAAATATATTTATATAATCTCAATGGTTTTAATGATCCAATTAAATAGATCAGATTAATGAGGATGATTTGAAATCCTAAAGTTTAGATCAATATTAAAAAAACATTGAATACATATTATAAACATCAAGGTAATCCATGGAACCCAAACTGATACAATTTCATATGGTACTCAATTCCAAATTTCTACTTACTTAATTTATATGCTCAAATGATGATCTAGAGATAAATCTTCTCATACTAAAAAGAAATGTACCTACATTTTTATGAAATTAACTTGAATCCAAAGTTAATTGTTCCATTTAACATTATCATGGGGCCCAATGATGGAATCCATGGAAATATTTTTAAATTTATGTTCTTCTATGTGTAATTATTATGACATCCCCATTTAATTCTATCTCTCTATAAAAACATACTAAAATTCCAATAATTGAGATAAAAACTATCTAATATCACTTTTCATGTTGTCCTTCAAAAGATACACTTTCAAAACACAAAACATATTCATGAATCCATGATGAATAGATAATTATAAACTATTAATTTTTTCCCAGAACTCTATAATGATTTGTATTGACGACACACTTAATCACTTCTTATACCTTATCATTACAATATAATAATTATCCAACATCGAAACATTTCTCAGCTTCAATATAATATGAAAATACATATTATGTTTAAATTTTATCCTCACGTGGTTTGATGGTTGATTATTCATCAAATAAAGATATGATATGTCCCCAAAACTCTATATTATGATGCCCATATTCAAATTTTTTTTCAAAATTAAATCTTTTTCAATCCTCATCATAGACTAAACCGAATCTCACTTCTAAATAATTACATCATTAACATTGAATACCATCCTATGATGACAGTGTATCGAGATTTCAGAATCATTAATAAATTTCCAATATCTCATTTTTTAAATATTTTTTTAAATTTTTTCTATAATTTTTTGAAAAATTTATTTGATCACCCAACAATTAGGTGTGTTTGTGCTAGTGTTTTTTCATAATTATTTAAATGTTTATAGGGCCATGCTCCTTTTTCACATAGTTTATGCATGGATTGACGAAATGTATTTCCTGGGATGTAAGGGGTCACCCTATTAGCACATGGTTTGTCAATGTGTGCATCCAAACCATGAAACTCATCTAGTGGATCTATAGAGGGTGTATAGTTTTCTGATGGTTAGTGAAAATTGTGAGACGTAACCGAGGAAGCTATACAGTTGGTAATTAAAGATATGAAAATTTAAATTAAAATCCTTACCCCCCCAAACCCCCTAATCAAACACAAACATCTCTCACTTGAATATAATTTGATCCTTAGGGGTTTGGGAGCCTACTAGATTCATTTAGGGTTGACGACACCTTATCTCTTGTAGGATCGAAACAGAAAATGAACTGAAGATCATCTGTTTGAGTTTTTTATTCCCTATTTTTTTGTTTATCCCTGATCCTCAAGATTCTTTATTCGAATAGGTTGTGAAATCATTTATTTTTGTGTGATCTTATATGATTGATGTCAAATTATAGATCTAGGATCTCTTCTCAATTTTTTCATGATCACGCTTCTTATATCTCATTATCAACATTAGAGGGGGCACATATCTGAATCTCTGTGGTTGGATTCCTCAATTTCCCCTTATCTATTTCTATTCTATTCCTTTGTTTTATAAATCATTATTTCTAGATGAATTCAAATATTCATGATTAAAAATTTATTACACATGATATTTGGAATTCATCCATTAAATTACTCATAAATTCATCTTTAACAAATTTCTCATGGAATTGAATATGGAATTAATGGAATAAAAATGATAACTATTTTAATAAAATATTAATGAATTTTTTAAATGATGTGGTTAATTGGATTTATTTTCAAAGACCATTCAAATGGGTTTTTTGGTGAAATTTAGGGGATTGTCCTAGGTTTTGATTTATTTAAATGGATTTGGCACTATATTGTATTTATAAAATTTCCTTAAATTATTTTAATTAATTGAATTTTAATATTATATTTTTGAAATAGATATTAATATTATTTAATTTATTAAATGAATAAGAACCCCCAATGAATTATTTTTACATTACTTTGGAATTTTGTTCTTGAATTATTTGAAATAAATGATTTAGTTTAATGGAAATATTGTGTAAACCCATGTTATAAATTTATTCAATCCTTTTTAAATTTTAAAACTTATTTTAAATGATTTAGGGGTGATTGAAAATAATTTTTTTAATGTCTCAATTATGTTTTTAATGACGATTTGTGAAACAAATTTAGTATTGTTAAACATTTTAATATTTAATTGTCTAAAAGCACTTGGAAGGAATTGGTGATTGTTTTAGTGGAATGTTAGACATTTTGATGATGGATTATGAATGTAAGTGGTTATGGTTACCCTTTCTCAATGATTAAATTCATTAAATGTTTTTGAATTGAAATTTGATAGAAAATTATGAAAAACCCCAATTTAATTTATTTTGAAGTTAGTTATTTAAGTGATATAACTTGATTGAAAATTACATTGATGTATTTAATTGTGAAATTGTATTGTGAAATTGAATGGTGAATTGATTTAAAATCCCTATTTGGGAAAATGGCATAATTTTTTTCACAGAAACATTAATTTTTTATCCTGGTGAAAAGGAATGTTTTTATTCACATGTTATGATATCTAAAGGGTAAATTTTCACATTTAAATAGAGAATGAACTTTAATTTTATTTTAATTAAGCTTGATATAAATTTCTAATCACTGCCTTGTTTTAGAGAATATGCAAGCCTTAGGTTGTAAGGGTGTTATATTCGACAACACATCATGACATACGACATTTTAAAATAGAATATCATTACATTCCATCGCTTAGGTGATGTTTATGAGTCCTATTGGGATTGAATCAATGGACGTATGTACATACCTTTCAATATTAATAGTGTTGGATACATATAGCCTAGAACTACCATACCTTTTTTGGAACATGAACATGTTTCTTACTTTAGTGAATTCAAAACATATTTATATCTATTGTTTTAAATTATTTTATATGTCTTGTGATATTATATAAATTGTTTTATTGTTACATTTGGTCAAAAATATTACATCATTTCAATTGAAAAGTAATAATTGTTTAAATATGATTTTGAAATGAAAAACATGTTTATGTAAAATGGAAATCTCTTACATGGTTGTTAAAATATCTAGATCTAGTGTTTACATGATTAATTCATTTATTATTATTATGAAAAATGACTTTATTATATTGATTCATATTTATCTTTAGGTATCTAAAACATAATATCATCTATCCTTGATTACCTGAATTTCAGTTTTGAAATAGTTTTCAAATCTATTATAGAAAATGTTTAGTATTTAAATGCTAAAATAAAACAATTTACAGGTATAGCTTAATAAATTATTTCTAAAATTTCAAATCTTTATTTTTAAACTAATCATAACACTTTACCATTTTTACTCCCTTTTTAGTATATTTTAATTTCATTATCAAGTAATTGCATAAAATCATTATTGTTATCCTACTGGGCTCTTTATCTCACACCCTAGTTATACATTCTTCTGTTTGTATCCCTTCAATATCTTATAGTTGTTGTTCATTTTTTAACTTTATGTTGGGGGTTCGTTCATGGGTGAAAACGGGTGGGTGACCTGGGATATAGTGGGTGGTCATGGACAACTAGGAGATCAGTTTTAGATCCAATCTCCCCTATCTTGTTTTCTTTGTGTATCAATATATGTATTATGAATGTATTTATTGATATGTATATAACGATGTTTCATAATTCTATGCTATTGTTGTAATATTTTGATGGTCAAATCATTCCCATAAGTTACCTGTAGATTCCGAGGTTCAAGTGGTGAGCTCGTGGAGACTGGGAATACTCATCAGTTTAGTGATGAATCGGGTCAAGTATCAGTTTAGATGGTATCACAAGTTAGTTTATTTCAAATGGTACATGAGCTAGGTTTTCCATTAAATGGAATTACATGAAATATAAATCTATATTTTATTTTTGGATATTCATGGTAGAACATATATTGGTAATTATTCGGGACTTAGGAGGTAGTCTGTGAGGGGGTTCTTGATCACCACCCATTCATGCTGATACATGAGTTTCCATTGATGTGGGGACTTAATTCTTTCCATTCAGATATTTTTTTGATGGTAAATTATATTGATATTCCCAATTATACTATCTTTGATTTTGTTAATATTTTATGTGTATTTGAACTATAACGGATGTATAACCACACTCGTAGTACGTTCTCTAGATCTGGTAAATTGTTATTAATTTGTGTGGCTGATTTGGAAATACAACCTTGTATAGTTATAAGGATGGTGTGTGGTATACTAGCATATACGATCAAGTCTTTCTCAAATTTAGTGTGGTTATAAACTCAAAGCCTTATATATTTTAATACAAGTTAATTCACTTATGTGAGGATCATTATGGGGGATATGGATGTGGGTTGTTTTATTCTATTGTTTGTTTATATCAAATATAAACCCCATTTTATATTATAAAATTTAGTGTGAATACTGAATTATTTATCAAATTATTTTCTGTTATGTCTATTGTGAAATGTTTTCCATTTTCAAAATTCATGTTTTATAAATTGTTTAGTTTAGAAATGTAATTATCAAACTCTTCTAAGCGATGGGATACAAAAAATATTTTAAGAATAATTTTTTAATCAGTTTAAATGTAAAAGATTTTGTTAATTGAAAAAAGGGGTTGAAGATATTGAAATCATAAAAAATTTAATGCTTTTGGTAAAGTGTTTTAGAAACCATGATTGATTTATAACAAGATTTATCATTTTTAAAGGAAAGAGTAAAGTTATTTAAATGGTAAAATATTGTGTATTTGGAAATAAATAATTTTATTATTAAAATTATTTTTGAATTTTATTAAAAGATTATATAATATTTTTTGTGTTTTATTTGTTGGTCATGTTTATATTCATGTGTTTTGTGACATTCATAAAAATTTTCTAGAAATTCTTTCATGAATGGTAGAATTTTGATCTAACGGTGCATTCCACAGTGTAGTTTTTCAAATTTTACAAAAGTAGAATCCCTTGTCGATGACTCTACTCAGACTCCATATCGAGTGGTGGTGAGTGATATGATACAATCCTTGAACCCCATAGTATAATTTAGGGATTTTCCACTTATAATAATGTGGAATAAGGTTCTATTGGTTAAGTACAATTCAGATAAGAATTTGATGTCATCTTTGATACTCTAAAAATTCCATAATGTTTGACGGTCCTATCTATCAATCCTTATGTGGAGGACATGGAAAAGAGTGGTGGGAATTTGTGGTTACCTCTTGTATAAAAGCGATAATGTCTTGGGAATGCTTAAAGTTGGTCTTCATTCAGTGGTAGTGTCCAGATTAAGTAAAGAAGGTGAAAGTTACTGACTTTGTATGTTTCGTCAAGATGAGATTTTGGTTGTCGGCTTGTTGTTTTTGAAGTCGACATGGAAACTATATGATTTTTTCTTCCAATAGACTTCATATTATTTTAAAACCTATAGATTTTGGTTATTTTAGATAATATAGAGTATAACATGGTTTCATTCATTTTTGGATTAGTGATGTAATAATGGTTTCCTTCTCTTGACATCATGGTTGTTGTTCTTTTTTGTTAAACATGTTTTGTCATGATGGTTAGACCTCTTTTTTTAATGTGTTGGATGATCTCAAGTATAAAAGTGTAGTTCCCTATTATGAACAAGCCTTGATGTTGATGCTCATTCATTTTTGGAGTTGGATAGTCCTTGGATATTTATGCATGTAACTAGGATGATGTGGTTTTTTAAACCACTCACACAGTGGTGATGTCATTTAATATTATAATCTCATTGAAGTATGAGGCTTGAAACTGAAAATTACAAGGATAAAATCAATTATTCAACTATGTTATATATCATTGTAATATATTTACTAGGATTTGGGATTTATTATCTTTGGTGGTTTTCCTTTTTGACTGGTTAAAGTCTCTTCATTGGGTTTCTGGGGGCATGATTTTCACATGATACACTATTATGGTGAATCACTAAATGGTTTGGAGACCTATTATAGGTATTTAGAATTTATCATGTTTATATATGTGTGATGATCATGGTATTTTGATCATATAATTATGTGTGTTTTTTCCAATGGGTGAGTCTCTATTATTGGCCACCAACCATCCACCACTAAAGATGAGTGGTGGATTTCATCTTGTGTCATCATTTTATATTATTTAGACTGGATAATTTCATGGGGAGATAAAGTCATATGGTTGGGAGGTTTAAAAATCCATTTAATTTATGTGTTTGTTTTGACCCAAATATTTGATTAAACAATTATTAGGTATTTTCAATGGTTGTTTCTAGAGTTTTTCTAAGAATTTTTTAATGGTTTATGGGAATATAAAGAGTTTGTGCACGATTTGAGGATAGTTTTACAAAGTGATAAACCTAGATGGAAGAGGGTGGCATGGTTCATGCATGGTTTGATAAGGTGTCCAGAAAACCCATGCAACACTTCCAATGGCTCTGTTCAGGGAGAATGGTTTGTGCATTGTTAGTGAAAACCATACAACGTAACCTATGAAACTGTGTAGTAGTAATTAATGATATAAAAACCTTAATTAAAATAAAAAAATCCCTTAAACAATCCCAAACAGCACCTACCATATTTTAATCTTATCCTTAGGGTTTTGGGGGCCTTCTAGAGCCATTTCGATTCATAAACCTCATCTTATAGGGGATTGAATCGAAAATCAAAGTTGAGGCCTTTACTTTGGATGATTAATTCCCTTCTTTTCTGGGATAACCCTTGTCATATTGATTATTTATCCCAATATGTAGTGAAAGAATTTAGTTTTATATAATCATGATTGATTCATGTAGAATTAAAGATATATAATTTCCTCTCTATTTTATTTCAAGATCAATATTCTTATATTCGGTGATCATCATTGCAGAAAACACATCACAGATTTATTGTGGTTGGATTCCTTATTTTACATGTAGGTGTTTCTATGATTTTCATTTTTTACTCATTCTATATAGACAAATTCATAGAAACTTGTTCCTTAATTTCATATAAATATTATATGGAATTCATCCATTGGGTTCCTCGTAAACGATTCTCTGAAAAATTCCCATCGGAATTGAATATGGAATTAATTGAATGGATATAATATTGATATCTATATCTTTTTTTATGATTTTTTAAAATTACATGATTGATTGGATTTATTTTCAATGAACTTTTAAAAGGATTTTTTGGGGAAATTGGGGGCTTCTTCCTGGGTTTTTATTTATTAAAAGGGCATTCTCTTGGGGTTTAAAGTTTTTAACTAAACATACATGATTTGAATTAATAGAACATAACTATTTGATGTTTTCAAAATTATTTAAAATAATTTAAATTATTAAATTTCTAATACCACTGTAGGAATTACTTTTACCTTATGTTGGAATAGGTGTTCTTATCTAATTTGAAATAAATGATTTTTTTTCATAGAAATATAGTGTAAACCCATGTTTTAATATTTATAGATCCTTTTTAAATTGAAATAATTTCATTGAATGCATTTGGGATTCCTAGAAATAAATGATTATTTTATAGGCCCATTTAGAATTTAAATTATCATTTTTGAAATGAAGTAGTTATTGTTACCTTCCTTAATATTGAATTGTTTAATAGGCTTTGGAATGAATTGATGATTGTTTTAATGTCTCATTATGCATTTTATAGTTGGGTTATAAATGGAAGAGGGTATGGTTACCCTTTTTGAATGTTGAAGCTCCTCATATGTTTTTGAATTGATATTTGATATAAAATCATGAAAATCCACAATTCCATTAAATTGGTGGTTTTTTATGAAAATGATAGAATTTTTTAATAAATAAATTTCTGAATTTATTTGTGAGATTGGATTGTGAAATTTAATAGTGAATTTATTTAAAATCCTTATTTTTGAAAATGGAATAAAATGGTTTTGAGTGAATCCTTACTGTATTCTATTGCTGAGAAAAGAATGGTTCTGATTAAAAACGCATTACGAGTTTTAATGGAGAAATTGGCATATTGAAATCTAAAAAGGATTTAATTTTATTTTAAGAATTCTTAAAATAAATTTTCAATCATTGTTTTTTATTAAGGAATATTCAATTCATAGATGGGTAGTGTGTTATATTGGACCACCCGTATTGACATAAAACATTCAATGAAAATAATATCACAACAAACCATCCCATAATAGATGGAGTTGAGTCATCCTAGCCTTGGTCCAACGAGTGTATGCACATACTTTAGAAATTCAGAGTGTTGGATCCCTATAGCCTAGAACAATCGTACCTACTTGAAACATGAATATGTTTCTCAATTGTTTTTATTTGGAATGTTTATATATTGCACTATAGTAAACAATTTTTCATGCTTTGTAAATTTATATAATCTTTTTTATATAAATTGTTTATGTCGTTTATTTAGAAATATTCTATAATTTGATATTTAAATCATGATTTATAAAATATTATTTTGAAATTAATAATCTTTTTATGTAAAATGGAATGATCTTGCTTGGATGTTAACCCTTTTTCACCAATGTTGTCATACAAGATTCATTTATTATTATTGTGGACCATGAAACTAATTTATTTATTCCAATTCATCTTTTCATATATTGTGCACAATCTCATCTTTCCTTGATAACCTAAAATTATACTATGAATCTTTTTTCAAGTATTTTAATGAAAATGTTTTTTTAAATGATTCAATGGAACATTTTAAAGATTTCTCATAATAAATGATTTTAAACGTTTAAAAATCAATTTAAAAACTAATCATTATATTTTCTCTATTTTTATCCTCCTTTTGTATATTTTAATTTTCATATGACGTAATTTCATATAATCTATGGTAGAATAATACTGGGAAATTTGTCTCACTACCTTATAGTACATTATAGTGTTTATAGACCATCATTATATTATAATACGGGTTCACACATTAACATTATTTTATGAGATCTTGCTTGTGTGACTAAGAGAGGGTTACTCGGGACATAGTTGGTGGCCATGGAGTAGTAGGAGACAGGTTTTAAATGGTGATGTTATACATTCAGATTTCTTTTTGTCTCTTTATAAATGTCGTCTATAAGAACCCAATTCTTATTTTTGAGGTAAAAGTTTCTTCTTTTCTATTTTCCTTAAGTGTTTTTGAGAAAAAAATTAAAATGGGGAGAAATCACAAGTTTTTTGGGTACACGTTGTGTGCTTTTCCACACGCTGTGTACTTCGGCCATGTGGGATGAGTACATAGGGTGTGTAGCCCTATTGGCATCCAAGGGTGTAAAAACTGACTACATGCCGCGTAGTGGGTATTTACACGCCGTGTAGTCATTCGACAGGCAAATAGTAAGGCGTTGGAAGCAGCCACTAGCTGAGCGACAGTACACCCCGTGTACTTAGTTTTCTCACGCCGTGTACTCATGTCGACAAATGAACAGTGCCACGCTGGTGAGAATTCTCCAAAGGAACATTTGAAAAATGAAAACTACACGCTGTGTACCCAATAGTACATGCAGTGTTGTCTATTGTTTTCTCTTGAAATGTGCAGTAGCATCCCCTATTCACAGGGAAGGCCTATAACTAGAGGAGGAGTTGGGAGAGAGGGTCGATCCTTTGGGGAGCTCTAGATCACACGTCGGGAATATGTTTCTGCTTCTATCGATCTCGTTGGAACCATACGAATCTACATCAACTCTTTGTGTTTCTGAAAGTGATGTTCGCGTATACCATTCAGGGGAAATTAAGGTAGGTGGTTTGGTGTTTAAATTTCAACAGTTGTGCATTTTTGTGTACAGTTGTGCTTCAAACCCATGTCGGGGTATCGTGTGGATGAGGTCGTGGCTGTTTTGAATACCTATAACTGTAAAGGTAATTAAATGTGATAATTAACTGTTGTGTGGGATTACTACTTGGATCTAGGACCACCCCTAGGGTGCGTTCCGTTGTTTATCATTTTGGCCAGGATACCTGAGGGTATGACATGTTTCCATTATGCATTACTTTTTCCTTGAGAGGAATTGTAAATAATTCCATGTTTAAATGTTGGGCATGGTGTGGATATTGTATAGCCTGAGGGCATGCATATTTTATAGCCTGAGGGCATGGATATTGTATAGCCTTAGGGCGTGGATATTTTATATCCTGAGGGTGTGGATATTGTATACCCTGAGGGTGTGGTTACTTTATAGCCTTAGGGCATGGATATTTTATATCATGAGGGCATGGATATTGTATAGCCTGAGGGGGGATTACTTTATATGCCTGAGGGCATGGTTATTATATTAGCCCAAGGCATGGTTCTAATGAACACAGAATATTATTAAATTGAAAGGTTAAGTGAATAATAACAAATGGAAATATAACTTGTAAAGTTATCTTTTTTAGTACTACTTGATTTATTGCATTTTATTACTGCACACTGTCATTGCATATTTTTACACAGTTGGGCACGGGCCAATGGTGGGTGGCTACTGGGATTTATTTCTCACACTTTGTTTTGTTCAGGTCTTCGGCCCAAACAAATTATGTTTCTGCAGGTGTCGATAAGGGAAAGGGTCCCTATACTGGTACATGATTGTTGCTGGGAAGTAATGGAGAATGGGACCAAGCTTAGGCTTATAATGATATCGGCTATTTTGTTTTGTTTTAATGTACCTGGTATTTGAGCTATATTGTATTGTACTATTGTGTAACATGTTTCATCATTATCTATATAACTGTTGGTCAACTTTTACTGTTATTGTTTATTTTAAATGTGTATGTTTTACCCCTTCCACTTTTTTTGTATGTTGTATATTTTATTCCGATGTGCTACACATTGAATAATGGGGGCATAGTTTCCCCACTATCAGACCTGAGCCCTCGATGCTAATCGGTAGCCTCTGGTGTTTGGCGAAATGTGTTTGAGGTCATGTGACCAACCGGGTTCGGGGAACCCGTTGAGTGGAACCCGGATTCAGGATGTTAGAAAGTGGTATCAGAGGTGGTTCTTTTCTTTGACATACTATTTGGAGCCTTAGTCAGTGATAGGATGGGAATAATAGTTGGTAATAAACTGTGCGAGGGCGTAGCTAACCCATGTACAGGGAAAATCTAGTCTACCTCATATTTTTGAAGTTCTTCTGATTTTGAAAATTTTACAGTTGATTTGATTTCACCGTTGGGTGACGCACTTGTGATTGGTATGTCTATAATTTATCCATGAGTTCTATTTATTTTCAACCCAATGAGATGATGGTATTCCATCTCATGCATCATTTAGTCACATGCTAGAAATCACATGCATGAATAGTTCCATGCCATGTTGGTGCATTAGAAATTACATGTTGTTGTGATAGTAGTTGTGCTATAAAATCATGTTGTTGTGAAAACATCTTGATAAATACCTGCAATGTGATAGGGTATTTTTGAGTGAGACTATGGATAGAATGGATTCCAAACTTTTGTTTTGGGGGAGTATGGGTCCTCATTGACCAGAATTTGGTAGATAATTAACTGTTTATCTAGTTATATCACATATAATATGCCAAATGTTGATTCTCAGGGTGTATGGGCCCTCACGGATCAGAATTTGGCATGTAGGTGTTGCTTTTAGTATTTTCTGGGTTCTGGAGTAGTATCTAAGCCTTACTATCTGGAAAACCCAGGATACACGCTGTGTGGTTCCTCAGACACATGCCGTGTGTTCTTCTGCTCAGGAAGAAAAGAAAACATTTTGAGTACACGTCATGTACCCTATGTACACGTCGTGTAGTCACTTCCCGTGTCAACAACCGTGTTGGATGGGACACTGGGAAGGGAAATTATTGGGTAAAACATGCCGTGTAACGGATGTACACGTCGTGTAGTCTTGACCCAGAGTCCGTTCGTGTAACAAACAACATGGACGGAGGAGACCTTATGCCAGACACACCGTGTCCGCTATAGAACATGTTTTGTAGTCTGACCTGGGATCCGGCCGTGTAATTAACAACATGGGTTGGGGTAATCCTTTTGTGTACACGCTGTGTCCATCTGGAACACACCGTGTAGTGTGAGTGGTGTACCTGACCGTGTAACTAACAACACGGGTTGGCGAAGATTGTCTAGTACACGTTTTGTACCTGTGGGACACACCGTGTAGTTTTGACCGGTAACAAACCGTGTGGACCTGTCCGTGTGGCTGGAAAAATGGGGTGGTGTACACACCATGCTCGGGTGTAACACGCCGCGTAGTTTAAGCTGAGTAGTCGGTCGTGTCATGAATGACAGGGTAGTTGTAATTATCACCACACACGCCGTGTAGATTATATAAACGCCGTGTAGTCTTGTTCAACGGGAGCCATGTGGCTGGGGAAATGGGGTTGTGTACACACTGTGTTCAGGTGTAACACGCCTTGTAGTATAATCCAAGTTGTTGGATGTGTCACGAACGACACAGGCAGTTGGAAGTTTCACCACAAACACTGTTTAGATTATTTACACGTCGTGGAGTCTTGTTCAACGGAATCCATGTGGCTTAGCCGTGTAGAAGGACCCGAGATGGGGAAGAAAAGTAAGGTACACGTAGTGTAGTCAGTATACACGCAATGTAGTCTTCTTTTCAAATCTTGAATGATTTTTTCCTCCTGTTTCCCATTTTTGTTCCATCGTTTTTAGTCTTTGATAATATTGATCTAAGGTGTGTGTTTGACCTTGTATAGTCATGCCGCCGAGACGACCACATGTTGATCTCCAAGAGAGCAGCAATGATTATACTCTAGAGATTGTGGGCATTGGGATTCCAGTGGATCCTCTAGAAAATCCAAATGTGGCGCCAGCCGTTATACCGAACACAGGCGCTGATGCGCAGTTTCATGAAGGCTTTATGTGGTTCGTGCAGACCATTCCAAGAGTACCTCTGGCTGCCACATCTATGGCTGAGCTGACTCGTATATTCCAGTATCAGCATCCGCATATGTTTTTAGGGGATGGCGGACCATAGGCTGAAGAGTCTTGGCTGGAGTCTATGCAGACTATTTTTGAGCATCTTGAGAGGCCTCCAGGGTGGAGGGTCAAGCTCGCGACTAATATGCTCCGTGATTCCACCAAGAGGTGGTGGGATGTTACCACTCATAAAGGGAAAAATAGAGACATGACGTGGGAAGATTTTCAGACAACTTTCTATGACTTCTTCTTCCCAGATATGCTGAGGGTAGATAGAGCTTGAGAATTCATGATTCTGCAGTAGGGAACTATGTCGGTGATGGTTTATTCAACTCGTTTCACCGAGCTTCACTGTTTTTCACCCTTTATAGTGTGTGATGAGATGTTGAGGTCCAAACTCTTCAAGGATGGTCTTCGTTATGACATCCGAGGACTGGTGAGTTTTTTCAGGTTTCCTACAGTACATGATATTGTGAACCAGGAACTGATTACAGAGAAGAACCTTCGACAAGCTAGTGGTGCAGGCCAGGGTGGTTCGACACCAGTTTATTGTACTATATCTTCCAGTAAGAGGAAGCGACAGATGATTTTCCCTCACGGTGGCATTACTAGCCCAGAGATTACTTCAAGTGGCCAGGTCTGGTGCTACCAATGGGTTAAAGAGGGGAACACGAGACTACAATGTCCATGTGACCAAGTGGAGTTCCAAGCTTGTGGCAAGATGGGTCATCTGCAACGCTTTTGAAGGAATTTTCTACCAGTGGATAGTGAGAGGGGTTTTGTGTAGACTCCACATGTGGGAGAAGGACCGACAGATTCTTACCAGTCGGGGAACTTGGATACATCAGTACATATAGGCAGAGGTGTTGGTCGTGGTTGTAGTAGCCAGACACCAGGATCTCAGAGGTAGCAGGGCAGGATAGCTCAGGGTATACAGGCTGTGTCACAGGGTCGTGAAACTGGTCATGTGTATGTAGTGCAACAGACCCAACATAAGCAAGATCTCAAACCTTCTACTGTTAGAGGTATTATTCTAGTTGCTTCTATCTTATCTTCAGAACTTTTCGATAAAGGTACCACACATAGTTTCATATCTGTACCTGTTGTGGAGAGACTTGAGTTATCTGTTTCTTCTTCTTCTACTATTATGACGCCAGAAACTCTGTTGGGGATTAGAACGACTGGTTTGCGTCAGTCCAAGGAGTTCCCCCTTGAGGTTGGTGTGTGTCACTTCTTATGTGACCTCTATGTCTTAGAGATGATGACCTATGATTTCATTCTATAGATGGACTGGATGGTTCCCTTTCGAGCCTTTTTAGATTTCTATAGTCCCAAGGTGAGTTTCACATCACCAGAGGGATGAGATATTCTATACAAGGGCGAATGTGATGTTCAAGCGAGTCGAGCTGAACTATAGCAACGCAGGCAAGGTAGAGTCACAACCCAGATTGTGAGTTTATATCTGGATGATCTGGGTACTTTTAAGAAGGATTTCCCTCCAGTGGTTGATCATTTCATGGATGTCTTCCCTGACAACTTTTCACGTATAACTCTAGAGCGTGAGGTGGATTACTCTATTGAGCTGGTTCCAGGAGCAGCACCAGTGTCCGTTCCTCCTTATAGGATGGCTACACTAGAGTTTCAAGAGTTCAAGAGACAGTTAGAGGAGTTACAGGAAAAGGGTTTCATCTAACCTAGTACATATCCTTAGGGTTCGCCGGTCCTCTTTGGGAAGAAGGCAGACAATACCCTCAGACTCTATGTAGATTATCGTAAGTATTACCATTTGACGGTCAAGAACCGATATCAGTTGTCGAGGATTGATGATCTTTTTGATCAAATTCGTGGATCATGAGTGTTCTCGAAGATTGACTTGAGATCTGGATATCATCAGTTGCGTGTTAGACCATCTTGATATACCTCTCACAGCTTTCAAGAGCAGGTATGATCTATAAGAGTACTTGGTTATGTCGTTCGGACTCACAAACATGCCAGTAGTTTTCATGGCTCTGATGAATCGTGCATTCCATTAGTATTTGAATTCTTTTTTGGTAGTATTCAAGGATGATATCTTGCTGTAATATCACACTCAAAATGACCAGGCCTCCCATCTTGAGATTGTATGGAGTATACTGAGAGAGAATTCGCTATATGCTAAGCTCTCAAAGTGCCACTTTTGGATGGACCAGATTCACTTCCAGGGTCATATCATCTCAGAGGAAGGAGTGGCAGTAGACCCAGAGAAGGTGAGATCAGTATTTTCCTGGGAGCAGCCTAAGAAAGTGTTTGAGATATAGAGTTTCTTTAGGGATGTCTAGTTACTATAGACGCTTCATATAGGACTTCTCCCACTTAGAAACACTATTTATGGGTCTAACTAAGAAGGTTGTGAAGTTCGTTTGGTCGGAATCTTGTGAGATAGACTTTCAGGACCTGAAAGGAAGGTTGACATCAACACTAGTCCTGATATATCCAAAACAAGGGAAGAGCTATATAGTTTACTATGATGCACTAGGTATTGGGCTGGGAGTTGTGTTGATATAGGACAACCGAGTTTTTGCGTATGGTTCTCTACAGTTGAGGCCACATGAGAAGAATTACCAGACAAATAATCTCGAGTTGGCTTAAGTTGTTCATGCATTGCATTGTTTGAGAAAATATAACTTGGGAGAGCATTTTGTGGTTTTCACCGACCACAAAATACTAAGGTATATCTTTACTCAGTGTGACTAGAATCTGAGACGTTGGAGGTGGGTCGAATACCTTCAGTCCTTCGATTTTGAGCTTTCCTACACACTTTGTATTGTTAATGTAGTAGCTGATGCACTGATACGATGACTCAGATATATGTATTGCAGGAGGCTAGTGGTGAGTGGAAGCTCATGGATTTGTTCTCTAAGATTTATTTGGAGGTGTACGACAGTCAGGGGCAAACCTATCATTCATCTTTAGCTGTGGCTTCTACCCTCTTTGGTAGAGTGAGGATAAGATGACTATCTTATTTAGAAGGCCTAGTTCTACGGAAGTCGGTGGCAAGTGAGGACCCTCCACTTGGGTGGATGATAGGCGATGATGAGGTACTGTGATTCCATGGACGAGTATGGGTGTCATGGGATATACACGAGGACCTAATGCGGGAGTTTCATTATTCATCTTGGGAAGTTCATCCTGAAGTTACTATAATATACAGTGACTTGAGACTTCAGAACTGGTGCCCAGGTATGAAGATAGAAGTAGCTAGTTTTGTAATGAGATGTTCCACCTGTCAGCACGTGAAGGTGGAGCATCAGAGGCCAGCTGGACTATTAAAGCAGTTACCCATCCTGGAGTGGAAATGGGATGATGTCGCGATGGACTTCGTGACTAGGTTGTTGAGGTCACCTCAAGGAAATGTTGTTGTGTAGGTTGTTGTGGACATACTCGCGAAGTCTGCTCACCTTTTTCCGATAAAGGAGACCTTCGGTGTTGACGATCTCTGAAAGTTGTATATTCGAGAGGTTGTATGTCTTTATGGGGTTCCTAGTTCTATCATTTCGGATAGGGATGCTCGTTTTACGTCTCATTTCATGAAGAGGTTTCAGAGGGCATTGGGTACACAGGTGCTTCTAAGCATAACTTACCACCCTCAGACCGATGGTCAGTCAGAGAGTATGATACAAGTGCTTGGGGACATGCTGCGCGCATGCGTCCTAGACTTTGGGGACTCTTGGGAGAAGCAAATACCCCTAGTTGAGTTTTCCTATAATAATAGTTTTCAAAAAACTATTTGAATGGATCCTTATGAGGATGTATATGGTATTCCCTGACAATCACCTTTGTGCTAGTTAGAGGCAGGTGAGGCAGCATTGCTGGGACCACATCTCATACAAGAGACTTATGAAAAGGTCCAGTTGATTCAGAAGCGGATGGATACCACACAGTCTCGTTAAGAACTATTATGCTGATCACCGCAGATAAACCTTGGAGTTCATGGTCGGGGATCAGGTTCTATTACGTGTTTCACCGAGGAGACTAGGTAAACATTCAACGACGTATTTGGGGCCATTTGAGATTCTAGAGAGAGTCACCCTGGTTTCTTATCGGTTGTAGTTACCGCAGAGGTACCTGGCCATGCATGATGTCTTTCATGTGTCTCAGTTGCGTCGTGATCATTCAGACCTGTCTCATGTATTTCAGCTAGGGTAGGTTGAGCTTTAGTTCGATGCATCCTTTGAGGAGCATCTGATTCGTATTGTTGATTGGAGCACAAAGGTTCTCCTTGGCCGATCAGTTCCTCTCGTACAGGTGCTATGGCAGCATGGCCGATTTTAGGACAAAACCTAGGAGCGGGAAACCGAAGTACGTGCTCAGTGGCCAGAGCTGTTCTGAGCTTTATCTTCACCACCCTTGGAAGGTCAATTCAGGGATGAATTTCATTAAGGAGGAATTTTGTAATAACCTGGCTATTATTTTTGAGCTACGAGTTTCTTCTTTTCTCTTTTCTTTAAGTGTTTTTTGAGAAAATAAGGAAAATGGGAAGAAATCACAAATTTTTGGGGTATAAACCGTGTACTTTTCCACACGCCATGTACTTTGGCCATGTGGGATGAGTACACAGGGTGAGTAGCCCTATTGGAGATGATGTGTGTAAAAACCTACTACATGCCTTGTAGTGGGTATTTACACATCGTGTAGTCAGTCAGCCGAAAAATCTTAAGGCGGTGGAAGAAGCCGCCAGCTAAGTAGCAGTACATGCCATGTACTCAAGATTCACACGTCGTGTACTCATGTCGAAAAATGAACAGTACCACGTTGGTGATAAGCTACCGAAGAAACAGTTAAAAAATGAAAACTACACGCCGTGTACCCAATAGTACATGTCGTGTAGTCTATTTTTTCGCTTAAAATGGGCAGTACCCTCCCCTATTGAAAGGGAAGGCTTAGAACCGTAGGAGGAGTTGGGAGAGAGGGATGAACCTTTGAGGAGGTCCAGATCACACGCCGAGAATCCGTTTCCTCCTCTGTTGATCTCATTGTAACCATACGGATCTACATCATCTTTGGGCATTTCTGGAAGCGATGTTCACATATACTATTCAGGGGCATTTAAGGTAGGTGGCTTGGTGTTTAAATTCTAACTGTTGTGCGTTTTTGTGTACTGTTGTTCTACGAACCCATGTCGGGGTATCGTGTGGCTGAGGTCGTGGCTATTTTGAATACCTAGAACTGTATGGATAATTAAATGTGATAATAAACTGTTGTTTGGGATCACTGCTTGGATCCCGGACCACCCCTGTGATGTGTTCCTCTATTTATCAATTTAGCGAGGATACCTAAGGGTATTCCATGTTTACATTATTCATTACTTTTTCCATGAGAGTAATTTTATATAATTGCATGTTTAAATGTTTTCCATGGCATAGATATTGTATAGCTTGCGGGCATGGATATTTTATAGCCTGAGGGTATGGATATTGTATAGCCTGATAGAGTGGATATTTTATAGCATGAGGGCATGGATATTGTATAGCATGAGGGTGTGGTTACTTTATATCCTAAGGTCAGGGATATTTTATAGCATGAGGGCATGGATATTGTATAGCCTGAGGGCGTGATTACTTTATATGCCTGAGAGAGTGGTTATTATATTAGCCTAAGGGCATGGTTCTGATGAACCCGAAATGTTATTAAATTGAACGGTTAAATTAATATTAAAAAAATAGAAATATAACTGGTAAAGTTAGTTCTTTTGAGTACTGCTTAGTTTATTGTATTTTATTACTGCACACTGTCATTGCATTTTTTCACACAGTTGAGCACAGGCCCTTGGTGGGTGCCTACTGGGATTAATTTCTCACACCCTGTTTGGGTCATGTCTTCATCCCAAACAGATTATGTTTCTATAGGTTTCAATAAGGGAAAGGGTCCCTATAAAGATACATGATTTTTGCTGGGATGTAGGGGAGCATTGGACCGAGCTTAGCCTCACGATGCTTCCGGCTGTTTTGTTTTGATTTAATGTACCTGGTATTTGATCTGTATTATATTGTACTGCTGGGTAACATGTTCTGGCTGTTTTCTTAGAAATCGAGACATGTTGCATCATTATCTATAAAACTATTGGTTATATTTTACTGTTGTTGTTTATTTTAAATGTTTATGGTTTACCACTTTCTTTGTTGTTGTATGTTGTATATTTTATTCCGCTGCACTACACTTTGACCAATGAGGTAATAGTTTCCACACTATCAGATCTGGGCCCTCACTGCTAGTCCGTAGCCTCTGGCATTTGAGGGAATGCACTTGAGTTCATGTGACCAACCGGGTTCGGGGAACACGTTGAGTGGCACCCAGATTCGGGATGTTACATCATCCATGTATTAATTGATTTGAATATAATGATGTTTCTACATTGTAATCTATTATTGTAATACTTTGAGGGTTAATGTTTTCCCAATGGTTACTTTTGGATTCCAAAGTTCTTATCATTTGCCCATGGAGATCAGGAACACTCATCAGAGTTGTAGTGAATTAGATCATGCATTAGTTTAGATGGTATCCCATGTCAGTTAATTAAATCACATGGTACATATTTAGTGTTTTCTTTGGAAATATATACTTCATGATTTTATAATCAATTTATATACCACACCATCCACCATAATGATAATTCCTTCACATTTTTATAGATTTTTTTTATTTCTAACACTGAATCCTGATTAAGGTAATTTTAATCATGAATTTTCAATTCAAGTTAGGCATAATATTTCACCATGTCATTTTTCATTGGGATTCAAACCCATCCATTATTTGGTGCATCATTACATTTAAAGACCCTTTTCTACTACCGGGTAGTCCTATTGTAAGTGTAATTTCCAATATTCTCCATCATTTAATGAAATATTCCAAACATACAATTTCCTATAAAAACAAGGCTCCCATGAATGTTAACACAGTTATTTTATTAGATATACAAGAAACATTTATCACAAGGAATATATAGTATCCTTCGAACCCAATAAATATAATTTTACTTATCAATGTGGTTTTCCTATGTTATTTTTTCATAACATCTATCATTGAAGGATCTCTCGATATGACATCTCTTGTGATTATATTAACCTATAATGATACTTTATACAACAAGAATTAATACATGTCGAATTGTTCATAAAATATCTCCACCCTTGAGTTATATTCCTAATATTCAATTATTATTCATTATCATCCTTTATCATTGATTTTATATAAATATAAACCATTAATACCACTAAATACTAATGAATGTTATCTTTAAGTACTCTATTTATTTGAAGTAATGGGATTGTGGGGGAAATTATAAGTCCAATTGGAATCGCAACAAAAAATTGATCATACCAGGTACATAGTTAAATATTACCTACATACCCCTTCATAAATATCAATTTATGATATATATAATTAATTTTAGTATAGGAAAATTATTAAATTATATTGATTAACCAAACAAGTCATCGATATTGGTTTTCAAATACGTGTTATTGATAATGATTTTTTCATACTCTTAACAATAATATCCAATATTAATTGACATATAATTCTTCTTCATAAAATGAATAGGTTCACCAATATTGAAAAATAATATAATACGAATCCCAATAAATATTCTCATATATTTTCATTAATAATTCCTACTCCTCAATTTAGGAAATTATATATAGTCTTTGAAATTTTTGGATCATCATGCATGAATTCTATTGAATGCTCAACGCCACCATTCAGGGTAAATTAGTTAAGTGTTCATGAAATAAAACACATTATCCCAAAACAATTTATATATCATCAGTGTTGAGTTTCTCTATAACCATTTGAGATGAGTATTCTTCAAGAATATATATCTGGAAAAATACAATGTAAGAAAATCCAATTTGATGTTAATTTAAATCCACTCACTAATAAGCAATCATAAATTGATTCTAAATATAAAATGTACCTTCATTTACTAAGATATTAATATGGAATCTGTGTAATGATATCCAATACATTCTAAATATAATATTATATAAAATTATAGGTATAATAGCATGATTTAATGGAAGGACATAAACATTAAATTAAATATGAGAGGGTCAATACACATGATATTTGGTCATTTTTCCATAAATAATTTTTACTGCCTACTAAATAAAAAATAATTTAGTTGGTGATATGATAATTATCAAAATTTCATTAGATATAAACGAGTGGGATGATATAGAATATAAAAAAAATTAGTTCAAGAGTGGATTGTGAGTTTATCATTCAACACATCATTATCCTCCACCACATTAGTTGTGATATAAAATACATTCCCTTTATCGATTTTCATCTGGGGGGGTTGTTGAGGCCTATTATCCTTGTTAGAGATAAATTATGTTATTGAATCACATAATTCCTAAAAAAATTAATTAAATTTTTTTATCTTAATTGGTTGAATAACTCTTTTCTGATGCTTAATTTTAAAATGTCTTCATAACTCTTTGATAAACTGTATCTTGATTTATATTCCTTATAAATTGAAATCATTTCCCAATTCAATTAAGATAATTCAATGAGTTTTTTCTTCCAAATATTTTTATGTAGGGGTTTATAATTTTTTCCCTCCAACAAATTTATAATTATTATTTATATATATTTCTAAATTTATAATATTATCAATAAAACAAGAACAATAATTAGACTTATACCTCACCATATATACCTTTAGAGCACATTGAATAATTTATTCTATGTTATCAATATCTTATATTGCTAATTAATTTTGAAGAATTTGCATCATGCAACTAAATATATAATCATTTATTCTCACAATATCAATGATATATATATTAGTGTAATTTATTTGAAATTTAATATTTTATTCATAGGTCACAATGGATTTATCAGCCTTATATATTTTTTATATAAAGGAACATTTAATTTTAGTATTTAGTGTTTGGTGAAATTATTAATTTATAAACAAGCACACAAACTCATCCAATAATATATAGTTTTTTTATTATTATTTATTCATGTTTTAGTAAACTATCCGCCATTGATCTATTTCTTATTGGAATCAATAAATATTTATGAAATAATTCTCATGGAATGATCATTAATAAATGTAAAATATAATTTCCTTCTCACTGACACATTCATTCGAGTCTAGAAAACCAGAATACCTATAGAATAAGGGTTGATATTGTTATATAAAATTCTATAGGTTATTTTTCTCCCTCATTGGAGGATTTATAAAGAAACAAATGGTTCTATTAATTTCTCATATATTCAGAGTTGAATGAGAATAACCAAAAGATATTAACCCCAACTAATTTCCATTTTTAATTGAAGAGGATTCTCATCAAATTTCCCATAAAATTAATTTGTAACATGATTCATCTTGGCTCCATCAATTTTGTAATAATTAAAATCATATTGTTACCACAAATATTTTTGTGGAGTAATAATATAATCATAAAAAATAATCATATGATATCTAAATCAAGAAAACATGTTTTTATTATTTGATACCATCAATTTAAACAAGACCATAAATGATCATTAACAATTATAATTAATCATGATGTCTTAAAAAAAATTCAGTTAACCCAAGAATATCCCCAAGGAGATTCAATCTTGGTGTACAATATTTGGAAGACTCATCATTTACCAATGATGATTGACTTAATACCCAATCCAACACTTTTATAGTTATTAAAACATGTTGAATAAATTCTACAATAGTATCCATTTTCATGCATCTAGACAATGATGAAATTGATAAGAAATCCATAATCAATTTTTTACAATAACAGAAGATGTTCTTCTATATTTAAGAATATAAAAATGGTAATCACTAATTTTTCAATTACTAATAATCAAAAATAAATAATACCTTTTCTATTAAAATATTATCTAACTAGGGGAAAACCTATATAAATATTTTATCTTTTTAGATGAAAATTCAATACATATTATAACTTAACATTTATACAGACAGTAATGTTTTTTTGTATTTTATGAAAAGATTAATCATTAATATATTTTATAAATTATATGTTAAATATCAAACAAATATATTCATATTAGTACCCTTTTAGACATAGAATACTCAGAACAATCCATTAAAAATAGGGATAGAAAATATATGAAAGTGTGGGATCAAATGATTATTAAGGGTAAACATGGGATACATCAACCAAAAAAGAGTATAAGATGATACTTTTGGTTTGATTATTAATAAAATTCATTTCCTCAATGTAATAGTTTCATACCAAAAAACATTAGACCAGAAAATGTAAAATAAATTCATATCCAAAAGAATTATCAATCAGGGTGTCGAAGCAGTATTCCCTATTCAAGAGTCATAATATATAAATTTCCCATTATATTCATCATATATGATAATATTATGAACATAGAAATTGTAAATGATGTGCACATAAAATTTTCTGATAATTGGTAAAATAAATCATACTCATTCGTAACAATATAAAACTAGCTATTTATAATCATTTCCACCCATAATCTTATGAGTTTAGTTATATGCAATTATACTCACACCTCAAAATGTAAACATAGCTATTTGAAATCATACCCACACTTGTCATAATAATCTTCTGATATATATATCACATTAGAAAGTACAGTAGTTATATTTAATATAAAAACCATTCAGAGATTGCAAAAAAACATATGGATGCCATAATATCATAAAATTATAATAATATCATTAATAAATACTTTATTTCAATAATAATAGGTTTCAGAAACCATTCATAATCCCATAATCATATTTAAATTAAAAAAATAATAGGTATTCTATCATTAAATAATATTCTTGGTGTATTATAAGAGCCATAATTGGATGTTGATTTTGAAAAGAATGCCTTTAAAATTTTATTTGATTATTTTATTGAAAATAGGACAAAATATCATGTTCTATTACCATATTTAATAATTAAAATTTATATAAATTTGAGAAAATTAATTTATATAGAATTATACATGGAATCATTCAAATTAATCATTAATAAAAATAATAGTTATGGTGGTGAAAAAATTCATTCATGTGGTAAAAACCAAAACAAGGATTCTTTCATAATTTAATAAAATTCACAAAAACCCATTTGAAAGAATAAAAAAATCATTTATTAACACATTTTAAATTAAATTAAAATAATGTCTAAAATTAATTTAATCAATCATTTAATGATAAAAAATCATATTTTTGAATAAACTATAAATTACATTATCATCGGAGAAAATTTTAATCAACTAAAGTTAAACTAAATCCAATTTTCCTTTAAAACAATTTCACTATCATTTCTTGTGCCAGAGAGAGTAAAATCACACTATTACTCTTAATTTCAATGAATAAATATAGGATAATAAAAGAGATGGGATTTAAGTGATAAGATATATATATATATTTACTCAATGTAAATTTACCATAAATTGTCAATAAAAGAAATGATGTTCTAATATAAATCTCTTTTTTAAATTATGTTCATTATTTTTATGCATTCATATATCCTATTTTTTGAGATAACACATTTGGATTGAACCTCAAAACATTTTAGCATGGTCATAGATTAATACACTTAGCCCAAGAATAATGGGAATGAAGTTTGATGGCTTTTAGGTAGTTTTTTAAATAACTAGAAGGATGAATGTTTATAAACAATAGGGGAGAAGCTATTAAATTTTATATGTGAGTGGAGGGACAAACATGGAATTACATAATAGATTGGAAAATATAGAATACCTTTCTAGAGAGGGTGAATAAAATTGGACTACATAAATATGTTTGGTTATGGTAAGGACAAAATATCTTCAACCAATATGATTTACACACATTTTTGGGTAATTTTTACACTTATCACTTAGTTTAATTCCCATTACACTCAGTAAACATGTTATAACCCAAACCAAAGAAAAAATTGTTTACTAATCTCTATAACAAAAAATAAACTGAAATGATTAAATAATTGAAATATCAATTCTTATTATCTAATAAAATTTATTAGATTCAATTCCGATTAGTGGAAGAAATTCTTTTTTAAATAACCTTGGAAAATGAAACAAAATAATTTTTAGAAAAAATGTGTTTTAATTTATAATACATGATTTATTATTATTACATTACTAGTAAATACCATTTGATGAATTTTTTTAAAAAATATATATTATAATATTTGTATATTATAATCAAATAATTCATCAATATAGATTAATTTAATTTTTTCTTATAAAAACACATTGTGTTCATAAAAATAGTTTTATCTGAAAAATATATTTTTCTACATTCAAATGGTATTATTTTCATTTTTAATCAATGTGACAATTATTATTTAAAAAAAATATTAAATTTTATATAAATAAATTTTTAGTAGTGGTTAATAAATTTTTTATATAAGAATACACAATACCTTAAAATATTAACTTCATCTTTAATGTTGGAATTATTACAGTGAAATGAATTTATGAATATTAGATAGGTATTAATAAGAACATATTAATTATGAAATATGTGTATATATATAAGTCATAATGGGTTTAATCGTATTCATACTAGTAAATTCAAATTTATTCGTGATAAATTTCACGTTAATTAATAATATTTCTACAAGATAATGTGGTTTTGTTAAAAAAATTGTTCTATGTTAAATATATATCAACAAATTTAAATTTTTTTAAATATAAATATATCAACAAAATATCTTTTTTTACATTCCAGTACTCTATATATGAATTATTCCATCACTAACATTTATATATCATTTCATGAATCATATATATGTTCTCATTCATAAAATATATATTTTATAGTCAGGGTTAAATGAAACCCAAATATCAGCCCTTATTGATCAATATCAATATGGACACCCATACAGTAACACCCCATGCTTCCATAATACGTTTCTTTTTAAATAATGCAATAGACTGCATTGTACGCCACTTCGAGATTCTAACACACCGCGACCAATCAAACTTGCCATTTTGAATAGTAATTAAACCTTTTTTAAAATTTATAAATTTTATTTCTCAAAATGGACATCATTTTTGAATTCGGAATATCGAAATTAGCTTAGGGTGAATTTTTGATATTTTTCAGGAAACATTCAATTTTTGATGAATAGTGAAAAACACTTCATTATTGATTAAAACCAAATTTTTATTTAAAACATTATTTATGTAATTTAAATTTATTTTAGGTCAAAATAGATTCAAAATAACTATATATGTTCAATGTAATTCATTGATGTCATTTTATAATAATTTTATATATATATAAATTTTATTGAACTTTTTACCGTCTTTTACCCTCCTCCAATTAGCATTTTCAAATTTGCATAAAACATAATTTTACCACTTCTTTGAATTGAATTTCAAAAATATAAGAGACACAATTAATGTCATTAAGTAAAATGTGGTTCAATAAGATGAAACTAATTTCTGGTGAATAGTAACTATTGACTTTTATTTACTATGGTTAAAATTTAATTTCGTAATTATGGGTAAAAATGATATCGTAATTACCCTAAAACATGTCTTAATTATAATGGATAAGTATAATTCGACCAAAATAAACCTTAGAAATAAAATATGATCCTCTTTGGTTCAATTGGATTAGAATAGGACATTTATTATTATTTTATTTAAAGAAGAGTTAAATCCAAATATTTGTAATTAAACCATTATTAATATTGGGTTATACATAAGATAAATTGGACTATAAATATTTATTATAAATATAAGAAGGTTTCATACATAATTGTATTTTATTTTTTTTTATACATTAAATTGTTTAATTTATTTATAACCCAATGATGATACAATAATTATCTTATTAATGCAAGATTAAAATAATTGATGTTATAAATATCCAAATAAATGTAATTTGAGACTTTTGATGAATTAATCAAATTTTTCAGGTTTATTTGACATGTTAGGGTTGATTAAATAATTTTTTTTGAAGTAATAATGTTGTTATGATTTTCACAAAAATAAAATACTAAACAGTGTCTACATTGAAAAAATTTAGTTTTTAAAACAAATACTATATTATTAATTAAAATAATATTCCTAAAAATATATGGTTCAAAAAAAGGACTTAGATAAGGTTAAATATATTAATAATTAACCACTTGGGGTTCACTTGTCTTATTATAGTAACATTTTTAACCATATAATATAAAAATAAAAAGAGACATGGTAAATGTCAAACAATTTTACTAAGAGTTAATTCTAAAATATAAGGTTAATATGGTGACATAAACGTATCTAAAACTTATTGGTTGAGTGGTTTGCAACCCATTCTCAGAATATCCTCTAAATAAATCAATTTGGAGCCATTTTAACCCAATAATGCTTTTATTATAAAATCATATTTCAATCTTTCCCTAAAGTGACCCATACATATCTTATAAAAGGGTACTTCGACATCTCTTAATTTTACACCTCCAAATCCATTTGACCCAGCCAAAAACTGCCCAAATATCCTCTCAACTATTCTCCATTAATCCTAGTGGCCTTAATTTGGTCCGAAATCCATCCCAAAGAGCCATTTTTATCAAATCCAAAGAAATAACCTCAAGAAGAGGTAAATATTTCATCACCTCTTTCAGTTTCTTTTCTTCATCCACTTTCACTTTCTTTGTTGTTTAAATTATAAAATAATAAATCCAATATCTTCTATATAATAAGATGTAATTATAAAAATGGTACAACCATATTCATTATTATATCCATTATATGAGTGAAAAAGTCATCATACGTGTGTACGTACGACTTATCGTCTCTACATCGTGGTGTAATTTGTTATTCAAACACTACATTATCATCATGGGAATAATAATCAGTATAATTGATGTAAATAATAAATATAAAATGTCATATATTATATATATATATGATATACCATACAATTACATACGATTTCACCATCAATATAATGATATTTTCTCTCGTGCGTACGTACAGATTACCGTCTCCAGGAACGTGATGAGATTCATTCTCCATCATAATCATTCCAGAATAATTTTCATTTTATTATTTAAATTAATTTTTAAGAAATTAATATCATTCTGGATACGAATAAAATATGTCTTATTCATAACAATCATGGATTACAAAACCGAGGATATAAAAGAAAACATATCAGTTAACACCCAAAACGATGATATTACTAAAATATTATTAATAATGCAATATTATAGGATCATATATGATATCATATATATGTATATAGTGATTAAATAATTTAATACCAACAATTTAACAATTATAAAGGTGCTTAATGTACCCTCGTCCAAAGAAAAGTCTAAGGTAATGTTTAATTTCACAATCTATATATTATCCAAGGTTGTTTTTACGTAATTATCTACTGGGACCTCTTTATTATCAACATCCATGAATCTTGAAAATTTATTTCAAAACGTTTTTAAAATTTACTAGACTATGGGTTAAATTCATTTATTCATTTTTATGACTTTTTTATAAAATGGTTTGAAAGGAATATTTCCGTGGTTTTCCAAACAAGGTACTTTATGGCCTTTTTGCCAAAATTAAGATAAGAATCTCTTTTTTTACATATATGGAGGGTGTGGCTATTTTCCAACATGATATCATCGTCAAAGCATTCCATAAAATATTTTATGAATATTTTAAAAATAAATGTTTTCTTTTATAATTATATGAAATTTAAATGGTTTCAAAATAGAAAGAGATATTTCTCTAAAAAAGTATGATTTCATCTATGTCAACATCATTTTGATGGATTTGAAGCTTGTTTTAATTTTATTTATTTTGAAACAAATATTATATATTTTATTGAATTATTAGTGATATGTTTGATTGTTGATGTATTATTCTTATACCATTGATGGTTTATGGATAAAGTGTTGAAATTCACTATGCTAGTTTTAGTACGAATGTTTATGTTATGCTTAAACCTTTTCATATGAGAAATGCATTGGACATAGTAAGTGATGGGTGGAGCCCAGTATAGCTTCTCGATGAATCGGTGGGTCTCAGGAGACAAAATAGTGTTTTTGCATAGGGCCTTGAAAAAATCTTATTTGTAGTCTTGCAATAAGGCCTTAACTATGTGGTTATGATGTCTGGCATTTTTCATTCCATCATTATGAAAGTGGCTGTTAATATTGCATGTGATTATTCGACTAGTAGAATATCAATGTGAATACGTAAATGGCATTATTTTATTTTAACTTTTACATATAATTCTGACGTTTATATTTAAAAAGAATTTGTTTTATTCTTATACACTACCTTAAATATTTATGCTTATTTATGGAAATTTTCGCTATATTGTTATACTTACTGAGCATCTGAGATCACCCCTTTCTATGATTTATTTTTTCCAAGATGTGAAGAATTATTTAATAGATGACCTATAGTGATTGGCTTAGGATATAAGTTTGTTTATAAGGGGATAAAATGTTTTTGATGGTTTTATCTCATGACGTAATGTAAAACTTATAAATGTATCTAGTACTTCCAAGGCTACTAAACTGATTGGTCTTTCGGGACATGATTCCTTGTGTCAGGACAATGTTATATAATAATGCACCGACGCTGGATAACTAGGGTTGGGGCGTTATAGTTGGTATCAGAGGAAGTTTAGTAAAAACCCTGAAAACTAGATTTTGAAAAAATCTGATTAATGAAAACTACCCTAAGATAGACTTTGAGGACTAGTAAAGAAGAACTTCTAAGAATTTTGGTACTATATATATTTTGTGATATTTTCCATGAAATAGACCCCTTTCTAGATACGAGCAGGTAGCGTCGGCTCTTACAAATAAGTAACTAGGGGTTAAACCCAAAAACTTCGCTTTGAGCAAGACCTGAACGGGAACTGGTGCCCGACAACGGGCCTTGTCGCACTATTAGTTATGAAACTCTGGGGGGATATGCTTACGATAAGTCTAATTTTATTTAAATACCATTATAAAGGGTTTCTGAGTAAATACTTCCTTAATGAAAACATTTTTTTAATATGGATGATATCCCTAAATTGTTCAATTTATTTTAAGTGTTTTACAAGTTAAGAATTCTGTATTTCGATTCATAAACTAATATACTGTATTCCATTATATAGAAATGGTGCCCCGTGGATGGAATGGAAACTATATCAACACACTTAATCCATGTAGGGATTTCCCTCATACTCAATATAATTACATTGGAGAAAGTGTTGAAACTGGTTCTATTCATCTTATCACAATTCTTGGACAACTCACTCAAGTTATGAATAACAACCTTACCCATATGGAGCACCTGGATCCATAACACGGAGGATCAATGCTAGACTTCTTCATGAGGAAACAACCACCAATATTCAATGGGTTTAAAAATCCATTAGTAACTGAGAAATGGATAAGTTCCTTAACGAAAATATTTTATGCTATGGGGATTTGTGGAAAGGAAAATGTTGTAATGGCAGTTTGTCTCCTCACAAAAAATTTTCAGGGTTTCCACCCATGAGAGAAGTGGAGTTTATAATTGATCTTCTTTCGGGGACCGGTCCTATCCCACTTCTATATTACCAAATGGAACAAGAAAAATTGTGAAAAATTGAAGGTGTAGCTGTAAGAGTTAGATAAAAAGTGTTTATCTGGCCTATCACATCATCGTGCGCATCAACAGTTTTTTTTATTGAAAATGAGGATGGAACCTTGCAGCTATGTGTTGATTATTTTAGAATTAATCAGGTTACGATAAAGAAACGATATCCACTTCCAAGCATTGATGATTGTTTTGAAGAGTTGAGGAGAGATTGTTGGTTCTCTATGATTGAATTGAGGTCAGGATATCACCATTTGCAGAAGAGGAAGGATGATATTTAAAAAATAGATTTTAGAAGTAGATATGCCCATTACGAGTATTTGGTTATGCCTTTTTTTAATGAATTCACCAGTAGTGTCCATGGAATTGATGAATTATATATTTTATAAATATATAGATTATTTGAGGTGTTATTTGGGGATGAAATATTCATGTATTCAAGGACAATGGTAGAGCATTGGAATCCCTTGGCGATCGTATTTGGGATCTTGAGGGATCATCATTTGTCTGCCAAATTTTCCAAGTCTTACTTTTGGATACATGATGTTCATTTCCATGTCCATGTTAATTCTAAGGGGGGTGTTTTAGTTTTTCCGGAAAGGATAGCGGTAGTTAACTCATCGAAACTTCCAAATAATGTTTTTGAGATACAGAACTTCCTCAGTCTAACAAGGTATTATCGAGGTTTTTTTTATTTTTCATTATTGTATTCACCGATGATAACACTGGAAACGAATAATATCCTATTTCAATGGGAAGAACCGTGCCATAAATGTTTTGAAGAGCTAATGGATCACCTTATATCAGCACTAATCTTGGTTTTTCCAAAACCATGGAAAGGGTACATGGAGTATTGTGACGCATCAACATCATGGTAAGTGTCTGTTCTTATGCATGGGATCATGTGGCTAGATATGGCTCATGACAGTTGAGGTTTCATGAGAATAAATACCTAATACATGATTTGGAGTTGGATGTATTGGTTCACGATTTAATAATGTTGCATAATTATCTCTTCGCTGAGAAATTTACATTGTTTACTAATCGTAAGAACCTAAAGCATATCTTCTCACAAAAGGTTTTGAGCCTATGGCACATGAGATGTATGAAATATCTCCAGATATAGGATTCTTAGTAAATATACAAACTAGGTAATGGTTATTTAGTTTTAGATGCATTAATTAGAAAATCATGTGCTCATGTGGTGAAATAGACATTAGATCAGTGGATATTGATGTTTTTTATAGTCAACATGCTGTTGGAATGTGAGAACCAAAGTGGAAGAGAGGTATTATTTTATGTTTTTCTGGTTCCTAACTTGGTTGGTTTGGTTAATGTTGAAAAGGAACCTAATTCTGAGTGTATGGTGATGAGGTCAAAACTCAATAGTGTGAAGACCATTTAGAACATGGAACTGAATAGAAATTCAGTCTTTTGTTTTCGAAATCTGATGGTGGTACTATTGGATTTTCTGATGGAACATCTTAGGGGTTATCACCATTCTATGGGAGTTGTTCATCCTGTAAATCAAAAAATTCATATGGTGTTGAAGATTCAATTTTGGTTGGCTCGTATAAGAGGGATGTGGCTGAGTTAGTCTCGAGATAGTGGACTTGTCATCATGTCAAGGCAGAGCATAAATGGCTAGAAGGAATGTTGTAGTGTTTACATATCCCAGTTTGGAAATGGGTGCATATAGTAATGGATTTTGAGATGGGTCTCCCAAGGATGATCAGGATACATGATTCCATATGGGTGATTGTGGATCAGATCAAAATGTTGTCCCATTTCATCCCAGTTTGTGAATCTTATACGGTATGGGATGAATCCAATGTCTATATCAGGGAGGTATTAATGTGGCATGGTGTTCCAGTTTCAAATGTATTTGATAGAGATTAGAGGTTCACTTATCGTTTTTGGAAATCCTTGAAGCAAGACCTTTGGAAACAGCTCATTATGAGCACAACATATCATCTACATACAGATAGTCAATCCGAGAGAAAGATACAAACCTTTGAGGATATGTTAAGGGCTTGTGTAATGGATTTTGGGAGTTTATATGAGGATAACATACCATTAGTGTTGTTCTACTATAGTAATAGTTATCAGGATTCAATACATATATCTCCATTTGAGGCCATATATGGGTTTTTGTGTCGTTCTTCACTATGTTGGGTGGAAAATGGAGAGACATTGATGATCAGACCCAGTCATGTCCTAGAGACTACATAAAAAATCATGTTGATCAGGAATAGGATGGAGACATCCCAATGTATTCAGAAATAATATGCGGACCATCATCGGTAACCATTGACATTCGAGGTGGGTGATCATTTGTTTTTTAGAATCACTCCTAGGATAGGGCATCGTCAATTTTAGAAGCAGGTTATGTTGCCTCTGAGATATATTAGGACTTTTGAGATACTTGAGTGGATTGGAGTGGTGGATTATCATTTGGATTTTCCAACACGAATTAGAGCAGTGTAAAATATGTTTCTTGTGTCATATTTGAAGAAGTATTAGCCGTATTGTAACCATGAGATTCATTGGGATCGTGATGAACTAGAAACTGGATGCTTCATTATTTCACATTCCTGTGCAGATTGTGGATAAGTAATAAAAATCCGTGAATGGTAAAAGAATCAGTTTAGTTTGTGTTTTGTGAAATCATGATCAGATTCAAGAGGGTTTTTAGGAACCGGAGAAATCGATTATCGAGCAATGGCCCAAGCTCTTTCAGCAAAGCGATGGTTTATTACTTTCTAAAGATGGAATATCCAATAGTGGGGAGAGTGTAGAACCCCGATTCGAGGTATGTTGAATTTGGATTCATTTTTAAGGTTTTTATTTTTCTTGGAATGAGTTCGGAAGAGGTTGGGAGAGTTTGGAAGGGTTTTAAATAAGTTTTGAGGCTTTTCTAAGGGCGCACTGTGTGAGAAGGGTTAGTGGAAACCGTATGGGTTATCTAGGAAACCGTGAAGGGTGAGATAGTAAGCTCTGCATGTCCCGCACCTGGTGTGTCAAAAAATAAAAGGCTACCATATTCACCCCCTTCTCTCGAGATAGTGTTGTGCGTACTGTTAGAGTATGGTTTTCCAAAATGTACGGTCAAACCGTGTGACCACTTAAAAATATGGTTTTTAAATCCGGGCTCTTTTGGGGTGCCTCATTTTACTCCAAACTCTCTCCCAATCGATCCCCACTTGGGATTTTGGATTATCAAATGTTGTAGGTGCCCTCCCACTAATTTTGGAAGCAAATCGAAGTGATTTCAAGGTGGCATGAAGGTGGTTTCTCATGGGCATGTCTCTCTTCATGGTTTCTCTTTGGTTTTCTCTAGGTCTTCTCTTCCCTCATTCTTGGTTTTCAATATCTACAGTTGTTTCATTTAGATCTAGGGTTTTTGATACCTTGGGTTTTGATTTTATGGATTTTGGATGTTATGGAAGGGGATATAGAATGGTTTCGGAGGTGTGTTTGCCAGATTTGGGGTGCGGCTGCATGTGGGTTGATTTATTTGAAACCCTAAAGGTTGGTGGCTTCTCTCTCAACTTCACATTACAAGAACCTAATTCATGGTTACAAATGATATATTTTAATTAATTTTAATTGTGTTTTTATGTGATAATTTTGATGGATATCACTTTGGTGATGTTTTGGGGATTTTGGGGGAAAAGGGGGTTTTGTGGTGAAATAATATTATTTTGGATTTTAAAATAGAGATTTTAAAATGTGTTACTGGGACTGATTTGTGAAAGCGGTTAATGAAAAGGTTTTAAATAATGTTTTGGTTTTATTGAAATGTTTTTTGTCTTGGAAAATGATTTAATGTTGATTTCAATAAATATGTGATTTGTTAAATCAGATTGATATGTGGTAGAAATTTTTATTTGCATACATTTGGGTACTTGGGGCATTGCACTTGGTTATGACTTGTATAACCATTTTGTTTAATTTGGGTGAGAAATACTATTATAAAAGGGAAGATTGATAGTGTACAGATGTGTCACCATCAATGATAAGTGGATGGGATGTTCCACTTAATTGGAAAGGAAGGAACATATCGGATAGAACTGCCACCATGAAGGTTATACTGGTTTGGGGTTGTGAAACATTCAATTGTGTTTTGTTTTTTAGTGGCTTTGAAAAGAGGAAATTGGTTGTGCTGATGTCTATGACAGTGATTTGGATTATGGAATGTTTGTTGTTTCCCTTTTGTTACATGTCTTGAAAAGGGTATGTATGGATAGGTGTAATGGTAGTACATATTAATGCTTTAAATAAAATATTTAAATAATATGATAATATTTTCATCCTAGTGGCATGTGTAGGGAATTCATTGGTGGAAAACCTACTGGGTATTAGTACTCACCCCTTACATTGGAACGTGGGTTCTTTTGTAGATGTTGTATTCTGGGACATTGGTAAAGGTAAATAATCTCATTTCTAGTGGTTCGTGGTGATTCTTGGGAGTTGTGGTGGTGCTTAGATCATGGAGCATGGTGTGGAGTTGTGGAGTGTGTCTTGGTATATTTGGGGTCTCTTTTTTAGTCTTCCACATAGAACTATGTTATTGTTTTTGGGCTATATTGTGGTATATTTGGTTGTATTTTTGTAATGTATGATCTTGGATAGTTTGTTCACAAGCATTATATAGTTTTGGATTGTTTGGTTGGTTAGATTTTACTAAAGGGAAAATAGTTCCCCAATTTATTCTCAAATATCTTAGTATTTATTTCAAACCATTTCCACCTTGGGAACATCGCTTAAGGCTATGTAACATTCTTCCACCCTCTTAATACAATGAGATTGGGTGGGATGTTACAACTATCAATTGGTAAAATTATGTTCTCATGAACACAAGGGATCAAAAATACCATAATATGATCAAACAAATTCCATATCATGAATAATATTCTGTCATTGTTATTTAGAAAATACGTCAACAAATTCAAATGATAAATCATGAACCATATAAAATAATGAAACATGGTCATATAAGAAAACATTTAAATGAAATATATTATGAAATTATAACACATGAAATGATATAATTTTCATTTATATAGAATATATTATTAAAAGAAAGTCTTTTATTTCACATATTTATTTTTCACGAATCATTAAATAGGTTTTTTTAGTCAAATACATTACATGACATTGAATGATATACCTCAAAAAATGATAAATATTTCCCCAATGTGGACACATCTATAGTACATAACTATGAAATATCGACGACACAACCAATATTATCCCATATTGAATGAAAAATAATCTATGTAACATAATCAATTTATCTCAACCTTTAAATCATTCATTTTTTAACTAAATGAATGTCGAATTCTCACCTCACCTCAAACTCAAAATAAATAATATTTTTCTCACTATCTTGTCACATCAAGATATTTGAACCAGAAATATAATGTATTAAATATTAATAATAATCCAAACCATGTTCATGAAATGTCACATTAATAATCTCAATTAAAATTTATTTATAACATTATTAATTGTAAATATTACTAAAATCATTTGGATAAATGCATCAATAATATATTTCCCTTAATTAGGATATGGGTGTTCATGTAACCAAACAATTGTATAATATGAACACATAAGCCAATAAAATGGTTTTTATTTGAAATTATATGATAATGTTTTAAGATAAATCATTCCACAAAATAATACATATAATGATTAAATTATAATATCATTATTGTAGTAACCAATTGTTGGGTTGTGCAGCTATTCTCATGAGTTTACAACTGGAATGACCAGTAAAAAATCTGTTACCATATTCTCACTCAATAATTTATTATATCTGAAATGTCAAATTCCACATCATCTAACACTCCATTTTTATGACTTTTCTTAAATTTCTCAACATTCTGGTGTCTCCTTCACCAATTGTAAAATATCCTAACTATGGTATATTAATATAAATGAATGAATCATATTATCCACACAAGAATAGTGATTCGTAAACATATAAAAAAACATTCAAAATATTACATTATAGTTTCATAAATCTGAACAATTCCAATCCCTTGAAAAAATTATATTTTTTTTTCAAAATACCATATAAAAATTTGTGGATTCCAAAATGATTACACTCTCTATTACACTATAATCTCATGATTGATCTTACGAAGTATAATAGTGATAATTCAAAACCACATTAAGAGTAATATAATATGACATCTTATCTAAATTCCTTATGAGTCTAGGATATATTAATTTAGAATTAGTTTTTGAATTTTTAGACACTATTAGAATGTTTTGGAGGAAGATAAACATAACCAAGTACTCATAATGACTATAAAAACTCCCAAATTAAATATTAGAATATATTAATCTCTTATATGAAATGGTTGTTATAAAAAACATAGATAGTTCATCAGGTATTTAATAAAAACTCTCAACTAGTCAAAGAAATATTGAAACCTCCATAAAAATTAATTTTCTAAAACATATCCCGGTTCTATTTATGATAGTCAATAAAAAATTTCATATTGATATATTCAAAATTTTTATAAAAAAGTGATGCACTATATAGTGAATATAAAGTGAAATATAATCTCTCTGAAAATTACGTTTAATATATGTTTTCACCTCACTAAGCATTATATTTTCTATATTGTTAGGGAGAATTTAAATTAGGGTCATATTGTTTTTTTATGTTAATATTGAATTATACATTCCACAAAAATGGCAATTATAAAACTAGTTAAATCTTTTTTCTAGTGAACTCTAGGTACACCAAAATAATATCTTCTATCTCTTCCACAATTTTTTACAATTTTAAACACATTAGTTATGCTATATTACATTAAGAATCAATATTGTGAATATCAACCCAAAAATGCAGATTATTCTCCACAATGACTCATATAGATGAATGTTGGAATAAATTATTTTATGTAATCCTAGATTCAGAGAATCAAATTCATTCCATCTAATAAAAATATAATAAAATTTAAAAAATCATAAGTCATCCATCAATACATCAAAGTAAAAACCACTTAAATCCATGATAAAAATTAGACACATTCTTGTTATCATCAAAAATTCATTTCATTACATAATTATTATAATAAAAAAACAAATATTATTCTTTGATGAGAGTAACAAAATATTAGGTCACCCATGTTACAGTTAATGTCAATGTTATGGTGGTTCATTATCCAAAAGTCCTAAGACACCCTTAGAAGGGGTGAATTAGGGTGCATAATTTTTTTCTATATAGATGTTGTTATTCTATTAACATAATCATGCTTAACCTTTAAATTAAAATAAATCCATGTAATAACTACATATAAACCTGTTATTAGATAATGTAGGAAATTTACATCACTTACACAAGGATCTTGTATCAATTAGGTGTATCTACAGAATAAAATCTTTGTTATATTATATCATGATTATAATGTTTCGGATAAAATAACTTCCATTTCAAATGGTATCTTCTTATTCGTCTCCCTCAAATCACTATATTAGGATTGGAACATTATAAATTTCTATACTATTTAATTTATAGTAACATTTCACGATATAATCAAAACACGATTCCCATTTTCAAGGTCCTATTCATCTCATTTTTTATAATATAATAAAATTTATATTGTCATTTATGATTTTCAAAAAAACAACACTCTATATCTATAAAATTATTTATATGGAAAATAATAAAAAAAAAATTCAATTATCATTCTTTAAATCCGTGAAAATATCCAAAACCCCATCAAAATGGTGAACCATAATGGGTTTGGAAACATGTTTTTGTTGAAGTCAACATGATTGTTTCGTACTCATGGTTTTGATCAAACCATGACAATATGTAAACTATGAAAATAATTTTGAAACAAAAACAATGTGGTATAACCAATAAAAATTTTCAATAAACTTGTTCAATATTTTTTAATCCTTGAACTTATATATCATATATTATATGTGAAGATTAGTCATAAATTTTTTTACCCTCTACCTTTATTTTATTACATACACCAATCAAACAATAGACTATAAAATATCATATATATCTGTGTGTGTGTAGTTTTTAAATATAAAAATATTATCATCATTATTAATATTATAAAATCTAATAATAAAATTAATTTATAGTCCCAATTTTCCAAAACAGAAAATATATGTTTTTATGTGGCCATGGTTTTGGAAACCACTAACTATAAGTCTAAACTACCATAAATATTTTTAAGAACTATGAATATAGCTCAATGAAAACCCCTTATGGTCATAGTTACGAAAAAAATATGACCATAAGGTTATTTAATATTCATGTTTGAATACAAAATAATTGTAGGTCAACAATAGATATTGGTTTCAAAATCATTAGTAAAAACAATGGTCATAGGTCAATTAACTATGAGTGGAAGTATTTATATATTTTTTTATGTGTGTCTATTCAATACTTCAACTTTCCATTTTTAACACCTTCAAATATATTATCTAAAATCATCTCAAATAATATTCCATATTAGAGATCCTAATTGGTAAAGAAAATATATACAATAGTTGAGTTCAATCTCCCATGAATTATATATAACATAGTATATTTAAAAATCATTTCTATATATTAAGTTTTCTATTATTTACTAAATTATATGTTATTGAATAATATGAACCTATTGTTATTTTAAATCACCATAAATTATAAATAATCACAGATTAATAGATAATTTAAATGCTAGTATTCATTATGTTTGAATTATATGATATTCGATAAATATATTCCTTATGAAATAATTAATATCATTGTAGTGAAATTCATTGTCCACTACCAAATTGTGACGTTTGATTGAATCATAACTAATGATATATAATCCATATCCATTCATACATATTTTTGAAAACATTGTCACCCAATAATTATGAGGACATATACTATTGTGATTTATAATACATAAAATTATTATTTTTATTACTATCATAGATCACCACCCAAAATACTATATATGAACACAGTTTCTCACTACATATTCAATTTTTTTGTGTGATGTGTGATCCATAATATATATTAATATAAAAATACTTTATACATTAACTCTAATTAAAATATATTATTTAATCCTACTAATATAGGGTTTATTTCATTCTTTTACATGATTAAGGTCACATAATTATAAGAAACTATTACAATTATCGCATTAGTTATAGATTATTTTTGATGATTTCTTTAAATATCTTCAAAGAATCTCGAAAATTCATCTCAAACATAAAAATGATATATTTCATCCATTGTGGACTATTTATAATTATTGTTTTTAATAATATCTCTTATATCCAAATAATTTATTCAACCACGGTTCCAAAATCACCCCATTTAGATATATTGGGAACCCCTATGTCACTTATGTAAATTAATTATTTGGAAGTTTCATGATAAAAATTTATAGAGATTCATGAAAAAGATAATTTCATTGGAATATGTCATCTAACGTTATAATTTTGTGGGATCAATTCTGGAGTAGAAATCAGAAGTTATAAAAGGATTCATATGCTTACCTTAATTTTTTATCCCTAAAAAATACTAATTTAATATGAATATTATATTCATTGTAATTCCTCAATCTTACTCCCTAATATTATATCACCTCTACCTATAAACCACAATATCTCCACCATTTTAGAGTAGAGTCGATTCTCCACACTTAATATGAGATTTATGATCTATTTAAAATTACTAAGAACATTACCCTTTACCCTATGTAATATTCACTAGTTTCTCTAATTCTTTCATCTGTGAGAAAATTCCAATGGGTAATGAGACCTATAATTTGTCATTATACATGATATAAATTAAAAACACGTGGCTAAAAAGTTATTTTTATAATTTTATGCAACGTGAAGTGGTTGGAAATTAAAATTCTAGTCTTGTATCTCAAATTTTAGTATCGAAAATGATTTTATTGATATATGAACCAAATTTTTATTTCATCCACTGTGATCCTACTTAAGTAATATATGTTCTAAATTTTAATTGAAAAATATATTCCATAGATTTATTTTCATTATTGGTTAAGGATTTACTGCATTAATCATAATATTTATTTTTATTTTTATTAAATATCCCATGATGTAATATCACCTAGTCATGATTTTTTTTTTATTTTTTAATTCCAATTTTTTTATAGAAGAATTTACCTCTAATATATATTATAATATAGTTGTATCAATATTTTTACATTATTTCTTATTTATATGATACATAATGCACATACTTATTATAAGTATTTCTCCTC
This sequence comes from Viscum album, assembly GCA_963277665.1. Taxonomy (NCBI): domain Eukaryota; kingdom Viridiplantae; phylum Streptophyta; class Magnoliopsida; order Santalales; family Viscaceae; genus Viscum; species Viscum album. The sequence continues at coordinate 501,467,115 of OY728132.1, forward strand.
TATTGATGACATTTTTAACTAGAAAATCAACAATTTAATATTCATTTTAATATGGAACAAAATATTGATCCTATTATAACCTATTTATTAATACAAAATAAAGAATACCTTTCATATAACTTCTATTTCACTTCATTGTAGTGATACATTATTATTTTGTATAACATTGATACAATTATACAAAACATTTTGCAAAATATTTGACAAGACACATCATTATAAAGTATATAAAACTCCCAATCATTAAAAATAATAATTTTTGATATCTAACAATTCATATTCATTTTTCTCAAAAATTGGTTACTCTCTAATTTTTTATTCAATTTGGTTATATAAATTATCCATGAATCAATATTTTCTACTTTTAAAATGATATTGCTTCCACCAAGGATGCCAAGTATTTGAGATTAACACTTTTCATCCATTTATCTTTCATTTGAGTAGTCTCATCTCTAATGATATTTTACTAAACAATTTTATATCTTGTATTATTTTTTTGATTATATAGTCATCTCACTTCAACTATTGGTTATTCCTAAAATTCAAATTCATAATATTTGATATGTGCTACTCATTTAACTTATATATTTTTTATAAAATAAATATTGAGCACATAAATTTCATTAAAATCGATATTCGAATAAATACTTTTAATTAATTTCAATATATATTTCTTTGGGATATCATTTTGAATATTAGTAAAAATGAATATTACGGTTTCTCATGGTATGATAACAATAATACAATTTATCATCCACAATTCTAAAATATTAAAATTTAGTAAATTATTATTATTTTTAATTAAAAATAGTTTACAATTTTATAAAAAAACTTAGATATTCCTTCAATAAATAATTATATATGGTTTCTCATTCTCATCAGTGATTAAAAAAGCCATGATTTTCATATTAACTACCACCTTAATTGTATATATATTATATAACATCCATATATCACTTATAATGAGTGTTTATTTTTTATATAGTTCATTATGTGATTACTATATTTAAAGTAATCATTATGTGGTGGTGTTCACATTGATATTACTTATTTATGAATTTTATGTTTCTGAATATAATTACAAACATCAGTAGTTGTGTATTCCAGACAATGATATCTAATATTAAGATTTAGAACATCATTATTATTTATTTATCTTCTATATTCCATTTTATTATAATGCACATCACCACTCCTTTCTTTATATGGTTAAAACTTATGAATCCCTCTATATAGTAATCCATTATAGAAAATACAAAACAATCTTCTCATAATATTACCATATGTGTCATGGGACCACAAACATAGTTACAAAAAATTTTAAAAAAATTAGGAATAAATATTCTTATTTGGACCATAGGAATTTTTCACTATCCCCTCCATCATAGAAGAGTCACATATTTTTCCCAATCATATTTTATAATGTTAATATAAATTTAATCCATAATGTTTGACTTATTTTTTATTTTTTTATGAATTTAGCTTAAAAATCAATGGTTTAGGTTATTTCATATTCCAACATATGAATTAATATTATATCTTTTAATAACTTGATAATTATTATTCTTTTAATTTCATTCTTTAATTAAAACCAACTAGTATTTCCCATAATTTGGAATCCATTTCAATTGAGTGTTATTATATACCCCAATAATCAATTTCATCTTTTTTAATAGATTATATCAAAGCACATATATTGATATTACATTTTTTCTCATAAAACCACCAGATATTTCCATTTTACTACCTCTCATAATCATTAAATTCCGTAATTAAAAAATTAAACCTTTAAATATAAATCATTCTTCTTTTTATTCAAAATGATCACAGTACCTATCAAATGGGATCAATATCCACTGCAAAGAATATATATTGAAAAATTATTTCATGACTTATGTTCAATTTCTGATAATATGATGTTTTTTTATTCTAATTTTCCTTCGAGAATATATCAGATTGAGCTGGGATACTGGTGTTTACCTATACATTTTTTTATATATAGAGTGATATTATATTACCTCAATTAAAATCTTTAAACTTGTTCTCTAATTAAATACAATAAATTATTTACAATTCTATAAATTTTTAATTTCAATTGAAGTTTCATCCTATCATATATAAACCTTAATCAGAATATTTATTCCCCCAAAATATTATATTATAGAAAATAATATATCAAAAATAATTTCTTCATTATGTTAAAATATATTTTTTTCATTCTTCGTTATTGGATTTCCTAAACCTAAATTGTAGATATTTATATTCCTCACCAAATTAAGTCATGGTGTGACCTATATAGCCACTAACTGGTGCATTATTGTGTGTGTGGGGAGGGAGAACTTTTCACATTAACACTACATGTTTATTCATTTTACCCGGCCATTTATTTTATTGTAACCCTTAATGATTACGATAAATTATTATATTTAATATTTTCTCCACTAATATTGATTTATATGTTTTGTAACAGTAACCATTATATATATTTCCATTCATAACCATGTTATTAGATTATAGATCATTTAATATCATCTTAATTCTCATTGTACCACTTTTATCAATATTTTCAATTATTCATTTAGAAACATACAAAATTATAGTTTCTTATATGAAAGTATATATTGTAGTCCAATTTATTATTTCTCATTCAATGTATCCAAATAATATTATAAAAATATCCATATTTATTCCATACCCTTAAAAATGATAAATTTTTTAATTGATCACCTCATCTTGTTTATAAATATCCAGGACAATTGTATCATTTTTTTGTATTTAAAATCTAAATAATAAACCACAAATATATCCTTATATTCAAATTTCTCTTCATGTTCATTAAAATGATTTGATAAATATTTTACAAATTCTCTAGTCATCCATTTGTTATTCCTTTAAAGGATAAACAACTACAATGTAACATTAAGTGTTATTTAACTAACAATTACTAAATCTGGTATATTTTAATCATTTATTTAGAATTATATATTTTAATCTATTATCAACACAATGTCCCCAAAATATAATAAGATTTATTTCTAAAGAACCTTCAGTAAAAGTACATTATATTCTTATACATTAATCACTATAATAATATATTTGAATTTATTTCATGATAGATTATTGTAATTGTCATTACTACTTGGGGAGATTCATCAATTATTTTTTTGAGAAATTATACTCACCATAATCATGATATCTCTTTATAAAAAACATTTCAATACTGAAAATATTTTTTCCAAACATGAAAAAATATATAATTTGATTTCCCTTGAAACTAAATTATCCATATGTGAACATAGAACTTAAAAGAGAGAAAAATCAAAACCTAATTTGTTTAACATTCATTATGATTGTGTTCATGATTATAAATATATTTGAAATTAATATATATAGATTATTAACCCATCTATCCTTCTAATTTTACATGAATCATACAAGACCACAATCTAATTCATAAATCATCATGTTAAATCCCTTCCGAGTTTATTTTTTCATGTTCAAATATAATTAAATTTTTCAAAGGCATGAATATTCTTATATTTTTTCTCACAAAATTTACTATTGTGATATCACCATCATTTCAAAGTGTGGATTAAATAACATAAATTATATATTTAAATAAATAACTAATGTTCCTAATCATGTTCAATATAAATTCATAAATATTATTTTTAAAAACTTAATGTGTTTTTACCTTTTAATTTTTTCAGATTTTAAAAATGTTGAAAATATTATAGAAACAATAATATTTTTTGGAGTAAAACTCAAAAATATCATGTATAAATAATTTGAGAGTGATCCAATTATTTAATTTTATACCTTTGAATTGTAATTTTGTGTATTTGTGTTTATTTATTAGAGAAATATATGAAGAAACACTAACTTGTATTCTATTAATTGAAGTACAAAATTCATTCATCAAATGAAATAAAAGATAGAATATCATATAGGTCATACAAAACATCAAATATTATCCTTAAATGAGTTGAAAAAAATTTAATAACACTCTCCATTATTATTATTTCCTTTTGTCAACTTTACTAATTCAAAAATCTTCTTTATTTCAGACCACTGAATATAAAATAAGCCCAATAACAAGATATTCTTGCTTCCATCATTCTATAAATGATGTAGTAATATTAATATGAAAATATTGTTATTTTAAATTCAAATATATCTTGTATAATATCTAAATGTAAAATTAATATATAGTGACATGAGGATTTAACATGGTTCCTCCAGTAGGGATATGGTATAAAGTATACATAATGATTCTTTAGTGTACACATAAATTATGAAATCATTATTTCTTGACAAAAATGTTTAATATATACTAATTTAAAATCCAAAGTGTAAGTTACTTTGATATCTTCACACAAAAATTTATTACAGCGAAATAAAAACATTTGAAACATATGTTCTTCCAATGAATGTTTCATGAGATGATTAATAGAATATTCTAGTACTGGTGTTTCTATTTAAAAATTAAATCTATAATAAAATAAAATCATCAATTAGGGAAAATATATTTATTACAATATATATATATATATCCTTCAAATTATAAAAAATTCTGAGTTTTTTATTTATGTCATGTGTGTCTCATTTTTCAATCATTTATCTTACTTTAATGACATTAAATATAATATAGGAATCTATATACCATTTTATGAAACATGTCATGAACTAATTGGTCTTAAAAACTATATATAATTTTTGAATTGAATAACTCATTAGTTATGAAAATTTTTATCATATTTGACAAATATTTAAACATTAAATTGTTTTTCTATATTTTAAATCAATGTTTGAGGAATAATGTTAAAATATAATTGTTGGTAATTATCATATTAAAAACATGTTGATTGAAATTTTAAAATCCAAAAATCATGGAATTTAAATTTATAGATACTCTCGAAAAAATCATTTTTTCATAATGAATATCATTTCAGCAGAATCAATCATCTACTACCAATGTGGGGACATAGATTATTTTCTAATCATAAAGCCTTAATCCACAACCATGCACACATATTCCGGAAATTCTTCTCCCCCATGCATCATTCATTGAAATTTTATGTTAATACTACCTATAATTATCATACCTAAATATTAAATTAAAGAAGGATATTTCATAAACATCAAAAATTCACACTCGAGGACTATAAATGTTTTGTGTATATTTATAAAAGGCACACAATATTGTTATTTTAGGAAGAATCTACAATATAAACAATAAATATATTCCCCAATAGTACTCTTCATATACATTCCCTATATTAAAATTTCATCAAAATATAAGGAAATGAGAAAAATGAAAGTGTGATCTCAGAATCCCAGTTAGGGTAAACATATAATAAAACAATTCATGTTCATATGAAAGAATAAAATACAAATAAGGGAATGAGATCATTACTATAAATTTTAAATCCTTATACCCAATGTATTACAAATTTTAAAAATTATTATTGGCCTAAATCGTGATATGTCATAAGTCCCAAAATTTAACAGTGACAAATAATCAAAAATAAATTATGAACCATAATCTTGTGTCATAAAAATGTTGCAGTACCAAAGTTATAGAAACCATATTATATGTCACGATTAAATAACAAGACCATCAAGTCATAGTGTGTTAGCCATAAAATCATATTTCCCATATCATAATGTAGTATATATCATTACCTTTTTCTAATATTGGATCAATTACATTGTATTTTTCCCTATGTAGATCATCCACGTCGATGTGTTTCTCATAGTAGGTCAAGCACATCACCTTGATTCCCTTGATTTAACAAGGATATATAAAATATTATCTAATTAATTTAGGATATATATAATTATTAGCACACCCTAGACATCTAAAAATACTTACATATGTTCTCCACAAAATCCTAATAAATTTATAATATCAACATAATGTAACCCATTGAAGGAAGACTGGTTTTATAAAAATTTAATTATTACATCATAGAATAACATAGGGAAAATAAAATGGTTTCATAAAAATATCATCATCCTACACATAAATAATATAAATAAATAATAAGTACAGTATCATTAAATAATATACCATGTAACTAATAATGAACATAAAATAAGTTAACATTTGTGAAAATTTAATTAAAATATCATATGATTATATATTGAGGAAAATACTTTTTCCATTTTATAATATCATCTTTAAAATATAAATAGTTTGAAAATAATATGAAAAAAAATTAATTAAAACAAATATATGAAAAATATAATGTATCATTCCAATAATTCAACAATCATGATGTTGTCGAATTCAATTATTGGAGAATTAATTAAACAAATGCATTCATTTTAAATTTTTATAAAAAGGGTTCAAAAGTACGTCATTTAGAAAAATAGGAATATTCAAATTATACATTTATATTGAATGTAATTTTGTTGGAAAATATGAATTTTAAAATAACATGTGTGGTTATTATTACATTTTTTAAAACATTTTAGAGAAATAATAGAAAAGGAATGGAATGTGTATTCGATCGAATAATAAAACATGGTTGAGTTTACATTAAAATATTACATTGACCTCTGTTATACATGAAGTGATAAAAATTGAATTAAAACATTAATTATATAGAAATAAATATAGTAAAATAAAATTTAATGTATTTATCACATAAGTATCATGTAATTTACTCAAAGTAAAATTAATCATAAAAAATCCTAATTAAAATTGAATTAAATCATAAATCCATTACAATTGGTCTCATCTTTCATTGATCGAATTAGAATCACCTATATAATTAATATTTATAAGTTATAAATGGTTTAAATTTAAATTTCCTTATTTATAATACAATTTATTATTTATATAAAAATTATTATCAACCATTAATTAAGAATATGTTATTAATATCATTGTTTTTGAGGAGAACAACTTCGTTTTACCTATATGTTTTTGTTCAAAATTCATGGTCCTTGTACATTGGATATGGTACCATAGAATCCATAATTTTAATAATGATGAAATTATAATATAGTTTTTAGTATATATATATATACATAGTCATCCATAAACATCAAATGTCAAAAATGAATTGCATAGTTGATTGAGATAATAGGCCATGCGTACAAATGAATTTTGTTTCAATTTTTCGAAGGATGGACTGAAAAAAATATAGATACCAATTTGTCATAAAAATAATTATTATATAATATATTACATTTATTCATTAAATATATGATTATTATGATCCATTTAAAATTAAATTTTTAAATATGACACATCACTGAGTGATGGTTGTAATCCATAATTATGCATGAGAGACATTATCCTTTTCTAATGAATAGAAGGATATTAAGGTAAATAAGATTAAATGATTAAAATGGAATGAATATTTTATAAAAATTATATAATATTTTTAAATCCATAAAAATAATAATCCTTGAAATATGGTGATGGGAAATGAATCATATCACTAGCAAGAGAAGGAACTCATATGTATGCCAAAAAGATACTTTCAGTTCCCATTTGATGGAAAAGGGTTTGAATACAAGTTATTTAATATTAATAATAGTATCTATATATTTTTAATATACTGATGTAATTATTTTAAGAATAATAAAATAACATTTTATGAGGTATAATAATATGTAAAATTGAGAATGCTAAATTAAGAGTTATAACTCTCAGTTACAAAAACACTTTTGTATTACACATTAATCCTTGAAGGGGTGGTATTTTTAAAAGAAAGAATTATAAAGTATTTAGTGATGGAAGATTATAAAATATTATAGTAGGTCATGTTTATTATATATTTTATTATATGGTGTAATAAATAGAATTGAGGGGTGCCCAATTATAATTGATGGTTGGGGAACTCTGGAAATTTCTTTAAAATGATTATAAAATTAAGTCATTACCATGAAAAATGATTCCAAAGTGATATAAATAAGATTTTAAAATGTATAAGGTTTTCATATCATCGTCCAATGAAATTTAGACCAATTTTTTTATCATTTTAAACAATGTCTTTATTATTACCCCTCGGGTTATCCGATTTCAATCAAAGTCATGGTAACAATTTCATGGAAATTAAATGGTTATAATTTTAATAATAATGTGACCATTTTATCATATATGGATTTTTATATTATTTTAAAGAATAAATTATTTATCATTAATTTTTTCAATATTATTTTTTTGATTTTTAAATAATTTTTAAAAAATTATATCTCAAAATATCAATAATATCATTTTATAGAAACTAGTCACTTAATTTTACATTACAAAAACCTAGAAATATTTTGAATTAAAATATAATAGATCCAAGCATATATACTATTTAATATTTATCTAAAGTAATTGTGACTCAATATTTCATCAATATTTTATTACTTTTATCATTTTTATAACATATAGTATATATAAATTAAATAAATACTAGGTTGACATCTAATAATAATTTATGTTAATTATTAAATAACAAGAAAATTATGATAAAATTACTATGATAAAGAATGTAAATTTATATTTCCAAAAAACATGAATAAGTACACATAAAAGCAGTTTAACCATGTGATAAATTATTAGAGATACTAAAGATAAGAGAGTTACATTTTGTATATATTTATGTAAAAAATTAATATAAATGTCATAATCAATGAAATATAGAACAATGGTGCCATGTAATTAAAGATTCAATGGAAATAGACATAATCCACCCATATAATTGGACAATGGAATGTGTTATATAAATTTTAGAGTCTTTCCCCGATGTGTTGATCTTCTTTTCCCAATATTACCCTTACTGAGGATAAAAAATTCAATATAGTTACTTTTCAAATTAACTAATTATAAAATGGAAAAAATTAAAAAAAAATTGATCATTTTGTTTTAAATAAGTAATTATTTATTCAATATTGACTTTCTATGTGTGGGAAAGCATAATTTTACAATAAATTCACCAAACCTGAGAAAGAAATATTTAGAAAAAAATTTAATCATTAAACTAGATATAAATTCTTATCTTATTCCATGGAAAAACATGAGACAAATCTTTAGAAATATTAAATATATAATAGATAATTATCAATAAAATTATTCACTAACATTGATCATTTGATTTTTGGGAATAAAAATATTTTTTCAAAAAAAATATCCTTTTCCTTAAAATTATTTTTATTTTTATTTATAATCAATTTATATCTAATAACATCATATTATAAACGTGTAAACCATAAATTTGTATTATTTAGTTATTACTATTCATACCCAAAAATCTAATGGATTTCCAATTATTATGTATTTTTTACAGATTAGATAGACTCGCGGTTCTGTGTCTCGCAAGCTATCAATGAAATTAAAATTATTTATATAAAATTATATAATATTATATAAGTTTATTAAAAGTATGAACTATAAAACCCCAATTCTATGTTTTCATTATGAATATTTTTAAATCATGATTTCCTTACCCTTACAGCTTTTCTCATTAGAACTTCATGTTGCACCATGATGTGTGAGATGTAATGTGTAGTACCGTATAAAGTGTTTATCCTTTAATAATAATTATTGTGTAGAATATTTTTCACACATAAAATTTTTATTCCTCCATTTTTTGAATTAATCCAAAATAATTATGGAGTAACCATTAAACATACATCATGAGGTTTACATTATCTATTAAATTATCTCTAAATTTTTATTAAGTTTCTCTAAAATTCATCCAATATTTCAAAACAATATATATATCATCTAATAACTCTCACCACCAATATGACTAACCATTTCGATAAATTATTCTATTATTATCCTCTTTTAATCTACAATTAATTGGTATAAAATAATATATCATATGTCTATTAATTATATACATTAAAACCTCTTCTTCAAACAATTTCCCATAACTATATACTTCTCTTATAAATCCCTTATTCATACCAATACCAATCCAATGATATATATTAAATAATTTATTATTAAGAGTTTAAAGAGGTGTACCAATATCACCAAATCTTTATTTAGATTAACATTCAGAATTTCAATATTATAACCAACCCTTTAGAAAAGAAGGCCCCCAAATTTGATAGATAAAACAGTCAACCATTCTTGTATACAAAAATTTATTCATTTGACCAATAGAAATGTGTGATCACACTAGCTACCTATAAAAACTAACTCATAATAATTATGAATTTACTAATATTATAAAAATTAACTAAAATTTTAAAATTATGAGGGATGAATTCAATTAATCATAGCCTCTATTGATAAATTTCTTGTCAACCTTTAATTAAACACCTGATAAAAATAAATGTAATCTAATAATATTTATTTTATTGATTATATCTATATTTCCTCTAAATAGACACTTAATTAAATTATACCTATAAACCACAATATTTGTGGTAATATGATTCTTAAAAATATTTATTCCATAACTCCTCATAATTAATAGTTCATATGAAATACTTTACCAAAAAAATCAATATGAAATTATTATCTTTATTGGAATCCCTAAACTAAGTCACTAAGAGAACTTTTTAGAAAAACAATACGAAGATAATTAGGGTAAAATATGTCATTAATTGATATGTCAAATTCATTAACTAATATTTCTACTCATCTATATCTCAAATATACCACCACTACCGTTGCATCCCTTACTATTATAACAAACTAAAAACTAACATTACCCAATACTTAACCAAAATATAAAAAAATTAGAAATATAACATAAAATAATTAATCTAATATATTTCAAATTGATTTGGAACATATTTTTTGAACAATAATTTTTTGCGAAAGAATGATGGTTCTACACGACAAGCCTCATTTTCCTCTAGGATCTTTTCATTACTATATTTTCATATAGTAAATTGTATATAATTAATCAACGGAGACTCTTATTATATAGGTATCTTATTCCCATATCAAAAATAAAGAATAAAAAAAATTCAACCAATATTATTTAAATATGATAACAATAATATAATATAAAAATTTAATATAGTACACAATGAAGAATGTGAATCTGTAATAAAAATAAAAAAACTCATCCTAACCATAATTAATCCTTATGATTAATAATTTAGATATTGTATTGTCCCATGAAAATAATATACTATATTAAAAAATTGTATATATTTAATCCAGGCCCATGTATATTATTACATATACATTTTTTATATGTAGTTGGTTTATATGCTATAAATTCTGTGATTTGTTTGATGTAATCCATTTACTAACCTTTCTGATATAATACAAACTAATATAATTAATTGTAGATTTTCTTTAAAATATCTATCTTTACTTCCACTGAAAAATGAGTTGACCACATTAGGACCCTATATTGTGTTAGTGGGGTGACCATGTAAATGCATCCAGTAGGCTTCCAATAACATGTAGTGATTAGTGAATTGTTTCTAGGGTATGAATAATATAACCTGATAAATTCCCCATTAACAAAAAACAAAATTTGATTCAACAAATAAATTTGAATTATTTAATATTTTATCAACCCATTAACATAAAAAATTTAATGTGAATTTATGTCATGAATCAAAAAACATAATCTCAAATAAACTAACATAAATAAACAACCAAAATAATCGAATGCAATATCCATTGAATGTCTATATATATGTTTTTCTGAAAAATAGATAATTTAATCCTATGAATAAGGTATTTTGTTTCAAATTAAATATCCAATGATTGACCATGAATGAGAAATAAATGATCAACTCCCCCACAAAAACATTCCAGTAAATAAAAACATAAATAAGGATTAGGGATAATGAAATGATAATGAGTTTTTGTGAGTAATTCCGATCTAAATTGAGCTAGAATATATTAAAAATCCTAATTTGGAAAGGAAATTAACTCTAATATTAAAAGAAACCGAAAGTCAAGGTCCAAAACAACCATAAATACCCCAAAACTCACTAAAATCATGTTCATAAAAAACATATGATAGAAAATTATACAATGGATCAAATCCTTAACAACATTGATAATAAAAATGATCATAGATACCAAATCCAATCAACTAGTAATGTGTAATCCAAGAAATGATTATTGTAACATATGTAGTGAAAGAAAATAAGAAGTGGTTGGAAAACACCATGTAAACTAGAAATCAAATAACATATCACACACTAAATATTAGCTCTAAACCAACCATGTATAGTTTCTAGTGGTCGTATCAAAATATGTCAAGCATCCCATTTGTAAAAGAAATTTGTGTACAATTAATATATATGAACACTAAAAATATTCTAATAAATTATAAAATATTCCAATACTAATCCATAATATAATTTTATCTTTAACTATGATTAATGGTACACCATTGATATGAAATTTAAATCGTTAACCCGTCGACCAGATGGGAGGAATTCGAAAATGAAAATGGTATTTCCATTAATTGTAATATTGATTCATGACAATTAATTACAAGAGAGTAATAGTGAAAATCATTCTAAACAAATGTCTTAATAACATTCCAATTTTAGTGAGACCAAATTATGTATCAATATATTTTATCAAACAATATTGATCGACCGTACAAATAAGTACGACATTCAATAGGGATGTTATATGAAAAATAAATTATAACAATAAATCCACATGATATATCTATACTATATTATTTAAAATAGGGAACCATGATTAATAAAAAGATATTCCAAGAAGATCAATAATCTCACCTCTATAATTCATTATATATGTTTTAAAAACATAATTGAATCCCAATACAACTGTTTAACAATAAAATGATAAAATAGTTAATATGAAATCAATTTTTCAGTAAATATATTTCATTTAAATATTAAAATAAACCAGGATGTGATATCCATAATGAAAAATATAAATTTTTATAAGTTTTAACACCTTAGTATTTTTATGAAAATATTTTTAAATTAAATTGATGTATTCCAAATCAGTCACTATAAACAACCCCGAGTTTATATGAACTATTAATTATTATAAATTTATAGCCTCCATGTTGTATTGGAGGGTATAAATATGATTTTCCAAATTATTAAAAAAGAATTCATTTTTTATTTAATGAAACATTAATAATTAAACCAATAATAAATAATTACTATTTGTTTATTAATAATATTTTAGGATATAAAATTATGTTTTACTTGAAAATGATTTTTATTTCAATTGTCTGGATATTATATTTATTTTACTAAAATTTAATGAATATTAAGTTATAAAAATGATAATTTTTTTGAAATAATCATATAAAAATTAAATTTTGATGAAAAAGATGGATTTTTCAAATAATTATATTTTTTCATTGAAGATTTAGAAAATATAACTTTGATAGAAAACTGTATTTTCAATTCTAGAATTTATAATGTATCATTTTGTAATTTTTTTAAATAATTAATAAGCCAATTAACAATAAATTGAATCCAATAAATTTATATTTAATTTTCATTTATATTGTTTTGGTAAAAAATCATTTTTATAATTACAAATTTATTTTTTTATGAAATAAATTTTCATTGCATTTTGTAGCATAATTTTAAATATAATTTCAATGAATAATATATATATATATATAATAAAAAATGTATTCATTATTTTTAATGATCATTTACATGTTTGGTAATAATTGTAAGATTATTTTTTTCTAAATGAATAGAGAAAATAGTTAAAAATTTATTACTAATGTTGAGATTAAAATGGGTTTATTGGGGGTTAATGTAATATATAAGGGGGATATTTCCATATTAAATTTACAGAATCTTATTTTTTAGACACATTTCAAACGTATTTCATCTTATAATCATGTGATAGTAATTTTTAAGTATTTTCATTGAATATAAAATTATTATATTTTATTATTTTATGAAATTAAAAGTTTTCTTCTACCACGATTATATTATTATAATCCTCCTCTCACTTATTTAAACAACATTGAGCCACATAAATCAATAAAAATATAAAAACATTATAATAGTAATCCATATATACGTATTAAATTTCTGATTATTCATACTATACTATTCCAAGGTCATTTTAATAGGATCTAAATGGGTTGTGTTGAACAGGTGGTAATAATCCAACCTGACCTATTTCAAATTAATTCTTCTTCTACCAACTCTAAATATATTGTGGTCATCATAAAATAATATCATCAGAATAATAAATATTAAAAATTTTATTTTGATTATAAAACCACCATTATTTACCGTCTAAATTTTATAATGTGAAAATAATGTATGGCTTCTGCATACATGTTGACTACCTCCTCCATGTAGTGATATAATTCAATTTCTATCACTATTATTAATGGATTTTTTATGATGTATTAAATTTTTATATATGATATTTATGATATAATTCGGTGTCTATGTTTATAAATAATTATTTATAAATAATTTTATAATATCATTATAAAATTAAACGAATGTTCATGCATACATATGAACTATTGTCTCCAAAATTGGGGAAATTCATTTTTCAATGTCTATCTTTTATGGATAACAATCAATATTTTTATAATTAATATATGTTATATTTATATAATTATTATCATATTTAATATGATGAAACCATGATCAATGTTCAAGGGATATAACTACTAAACTAAAACATTCAAGAAAAATGAAGCATTCAACTCACGAAATGTTGATTTTCATGTGTAGTTATAAATAATTAAATGTTTAAAAGTTTTTAGTTGATAATATATGATAATATATGTATTTAAATTATTTATTTTCTATAAATATAATAAATTTTAGTTTATTATACTGGTTTATATAGGACTCCGGATGAAATTAAAACTTGATGTAAGGGTTTATCATCACAAATTTTCTTTTATGTAACATATGTTATTCAATACACATATAATATTTTATAAATAATATCAAATTTATTCTTCATTTTTTATCTTCATTATATTTAATTAAATGGTACATAATGTTTAATTTTGAATATGTCTCTTTTATGGTTAACAGTAAAAAAATTTATGAAAACTGTAAGTGTATTTTTATAATATCATTTTTACCAATATAATTTACACAAATATTTATGATGACTAAATTTTACTTAATATCTCTTTAAAATATTTGGAATTTTTTATCTTATTTTCATTTTTTCATATTACATGATTTAATTAATTTTACACACTTTATTTTTCAAGAGACCAAAAAACACTTTTTAAGGAAAACACGCATTGTTTTTATGGTTGAGAAAATTATTATATGATGTACATATTTTTTAAAATTATTTTTTAGAATTTTTAATGTATTATATTGTTATATTTTTACTTAAGGTTGACACACTTTTTAATTTATCTAATATAATTAAATAAAATCTTCATGTCATTTTATTGAAGAGTTACTTTTGACTTTCTACAAAAAAATGTTAAATGAACCATTGTCTTGATATGAAAAATATAAAAATAATTTCCCTCCACTTTGAAGAATCGCTGATTTTAAGATTATTTTTTTTCATGGTTTATTCCAATAAAAATATTTTCCCTACTATTTTTTAAATTCATATATTTAAGTTATTTAATTTAAAAAATAAAATGATATTTTCTTTAGGAAATGTTCAAATAATAATTAAAATGAATTTTTAATATATAAAAACACAATGTTTATCACTTATGAATCACTAGATATATTATTATATGATTCAATAGTTACACTTTATCTATGTTTTATATGGTTATGATTTTGAAACATCAATGAATTGGGTAAAGATTATTGTTTTATGAGACTATAATGTATATGTGTGGGTCTTTCATGCTTGGAAGATGGAACACATGAGGTTTTCCCAATCCCAAAAGAGATTATACAAGAAGTTGTCCCAATCATGAATAATGTACACTAGTTATTTTCCAAATCAAAATATATGATGAATGTTAAGGTGGGTATTATTGATAAAATATTTCTGTGGATTCTTTTATTCTGCACATTATTACACTATTTTATGGAACAATATCATGACAATGATATCATATTATGTCTCATGTTCTTTGATTCAATAATATTAATGTCTTATATTCTAATACAATTTATCCCATGACATGTTATTTCGATCTATGTTTTATTGAGTATGGTTTTCCAAGGTTAAACTCAAGTTCTCAAAACCTGATGCTCATGGTATACTTCAATGATCATTGATCTCTCTATTTATACCCTTACTGAAAATCTGAGTTCATCGTTTATAATATTTTATTTTCCTATATATATGAATATAGTTTTTATGCATGATATATCTATGAACTGTTATAGTTTATAATAATTATGTGTTAGATGATATATATTTTTTACTTACTTGTTATTTATATATCCATGTTTGAAAATGCACTAAAACATTACAATTAGGGTGTATATAATAATACTAAATAATTAATATTAATATAATATTATTCAATAAATATTATTTAAAATATTTCATTCATTATCATTGGTATCTAAAAGGGGTTAGTTAATTTTTGTAAATTGGGATGGAAAAATTATATTCATAACCCTCACGATAAGAATAAGTATAGGAGAACATTCTATGTAATGGTATAGAATGAAGTCTGGTATCCTAAGAATAAATCCTTTTATATATAATATATGTAGACATGGATATTTATTAGATTAATATAGGTTTAATAACCCTGATATGGGTTATTTAAGTGTATCTTACCAATCATTCTTTTGGATGGTGATTGAACAATTCTTTCGCAACTACATAACACATATTGGGGATTTTTTTGTTAATTTACATTTTTAGTGTCAAAAATTATAAATGATTTGGATAGATTATGTTAGTGGTTTTTAATATCTTTAATCAATTAGATCACCTAAGAAAACATTTATATGTTATTCACTATAAATATTTGAAATATCCTTGATCAAAAAATTACGATTTCTCGATTTTTCATGGTATTAAACCAAATTCCTACTATGAGTTAACTATAAGGTACTTGCACATATATAAATAAATAATTAAATTCACTAACAATTTATAAATGTATATTTGAATTACACATCAATATCATGGTTTTGGTATGAAAAGTAAGATTATTTTTAATAGAAATTATAATAATAAATTTCCTATTGAGAATAATAAAATTTTTCCTTTATTCCATAAATATGGAAATATACATGGAGGAATTATTTTTAAGGGGTATGAAAATTTCATTAGGTTTAAAAAATATGGAAATAGAGAAATAAAATAAGAATGTGATGTTATCATGTTAGCTAATTATGTGGATGGATACAATGTAACTCAAAATGAGCTACCCACAATCTATTGTTTAAAATTAATGTAATATAAGAATTATTATGACCCTTTATCAAATTCAAATGCTAATGATGATGATTTACATTAGAAACCTATTAATATCAGACCCAAATGAAAATTTTAGGTGATATCTATTAATGATGTGGAGTATTATAGTGATGTTTGGAAAGGTATACATACAATCCACCCCAAAAAATTAGTGTATTACTTAATTCAATATCAATGTACACATATATAACTAAGTAATTTTCAAAGGTTATTATAATACCATCCTAATTAACAAAGGATTAATTAGTAGAAGAATATCTTCTTGGTATGATGATCACTTCTCAGGTCTATGATTATTCTCTAATTTTTATTTTTAAAAATTTGCCTCACATAAATATATTGATACTTCCTCCAATTGAAATTGTCAACATTTTTTGACAGGTTTGTATTTATTTATGCAAATATAACATCATTTTTCAAGGAAGGAAATTTGTATTTTATGTTCTAAAAAACATATGATGGTCCATATATTTGAGGATAAATATCAACTTCCAAAGGATATTACATCCATCTTCATGTTCTTGGTTCCTATTAAAAGGTATTACTTATCCCAAATTATTTGATATTAACTTGATTACTATTTTTTATCATTATTAATTAGTATATTTATATTATATTTGTATAAATAGCATGAATATGCCTTGAGTATTTTAATAAATACTCTATAGAAGTAGAAGATGTAAAATCAATTTCTTAAGTATTAACATTCCCTAGAAAACGATTTAGTATTTGATAACATAATTTCATGAGACACTTTATCGATGGATCAAATAAAAATGGAAGTTAATGAACATTAAACAATACCCAGAAATATTGCGAAGATATATTTTTTAGTTGTATGAAGACATATTATCCATTATTTTTGAATAATTTTTCATGTATATATAGTAAAATGATTATGTTATCTTGTAAGGGAGTCATCTTCCATTCCATGGAAAGATTTAATGAAAATTACATGGAACTAAATAGAAGTTTGGTTTGTATAACTACGATCAAAATAATCTACAATGTATATGGGTTTGTGATATTTAGTTTTTCATATTATATTGGACTTGGAAACATACCCATGAATAATGTAAAGGTGAAAGATCATTCCACTTTCCAATTGAATGTTCATGATAAAAAAACATGATTCATGGCCTAGAGTTCGCAGTGGAAATCAATTCATTAAATTAATGTAAAAATTATCTTTACATAGAAATAAGTGACATATATATTTATCATAAAAGATGAATATATATATTATCCAATTAATAGTTAAATATAATCCATTGAAGTTGGGAGGAGTTGATTAAATATTAAGAATTCTACAAACATTACCACCATTGGAAAAGGAACAATGTGGATAATACTAAGAATCAAAAGGATAATAATATCTTACTAATAATGAGGATAAAAAAATTATCCAATATTTATGGATATTAAATTTATATACTATTAAATATTAAATAAAAGAGATTAAATATTATCTTTCAAAAATTATTGTTTAACCATCTATCTATGTGTTGATTAAATGGGTAAAAATGAAAATTTACAGATAAATAATGGTGCGAAATATTCATGAGTTCAGTTATCATTTTAAAGGAATTATAACATTAAATAACCAGTTATGTGTCCTATAAATCCATATTTCATGATGTAATTGTTTTATTATACCCTGATATCATCATTCACTCTACATATCAAAAGTGAGAATATGTATAGAGATCTGCATGATTATTTCTGGTGTGACAACAAGTAGATATATTTTAATGAATATGTAATTCAATTCATCCTATGTCAATAATTTAATATTAATAGATATAATTCTACAGGTATTTTTTGAAACTTTTACTCATATAATAATTAAAATGTGAATTCACCACAATGGATTTCATCCAAAATCTCCAGTAAAACATATATTTTCATATATTTTTTATAGGTTCAATTAAAATGGTACACAATTCATTTACAAAAAGAAATATTTATCTCTGAATCATCATTCTAGAATTTACATTAAGGAAGTGGTATGGCTCCATGAAGTACCAAATTCTATTGTATCTAATAATGATATGAGAATTGACTCATGTTTCTAGGATTAAATTAATAATATATAAATATGGAATATTGTTTCAATAATAATTGTTGAAAAAAGATACATGTCCATTCCTATAGGTCTATACAAAACAATGAGTATACGTCTAAATTTTATTCTCTATAATTAAAAGGTGGATGAGATTGATACCTTCTTCTAGTCATGTTTTCCTTAAATAGTTTCTTTCACTTGAGAATTTAGATTTGTCCTTATAATGATATTTATACAAAAAAGTTTATACCATTAATATAATTGGACTAATTTTATAAAAAAATCTATTAGGACATGAGTGATATGGGGAAATAGAAAATAAATTCAGAGCCATTCTACGAAACCTCAAGGAAACTCAGAGTCGACAGAATAGTTATCATAACAATCACTGGTGAGATTGGAATTAGAATATGGTGATAAATACATCCTATTTATTTTACAATTTAATAAGTTAATTAAATTTTAGAAAAATTCAAAATGGGGCCTTTGGAATAATTTCCACTTTGAGATTCCTAATCACGTAGGTATGTAATATTTTCACTTGGTGCTTCAACAAATGAAATAATAAGATGATATGTATTTCTAGTATCAGTCCTAAAAAAGTACATAAATTATCCTTTATATTTACTAAACTCAATGGTTATATATAATGAAATTTATATTTCATATGAAGAACACCAAAAAGTAATATTTAACCGTATAGATAATGTGTTGTAGAAGGGGACTAACCATCTAGTTAATGTTCATTAGAGGAATCAAAAATTAAAAAAATGCAACATGGGAACCAAAGGATGTTATGACACACATATATCCTCAATTTATTAATCATAATGATATAATTTTTAGAGATCAAACAATTTTATGTGGGGTAGAATGTAAAACCCTAAGATTTTATATATTTTTTATATGTAATAATGATGAATTTTTGGATATCATACTTCATACACAACCTGGATTCTAAATGAAACATGATATAGTATATAATTATAACAAAATCATTTTATTAGAGTGTATGGATAGGATTACACACATTTTTTAAGATATATCTAATTTTTTATTTAGAGAAAATTTATTGACTAATTTTATTACAAATACGTACTTAATTTTATCTAATGTCAATTTATTCTCAAAAAAACATTTTATTCCAAATTGATTTTTATTTCATTTTCTGGACATATATTATTTATAATTTTTTCCATTTTCATTTATTTTATTTTACATAATTTATTTAATTTTTCAAAGAATTATAAAAAAAATTTATTATAAGGAAATTTTGGGATGTTTCTAAAAATAATAGTTTTTCATTTACCATTAAAAAATAATAATTTTATAAAAAAATATTTTTCCATTTTATTATTTAAAAAGTAAAATTTTTAATTGATTTTAAATTTTAATTTATTTAATTTAATTAAAAATATAAAATATATTTCATTAGAATCAATATTTTTCCTTATTTGGGTAATAAAAACTTTTTATAAATAAAAATATGTTTATTTGGTAAGCATTTTTATTACATTATGGGGGTTTATTTTAAATATAAATTTCAACAATTATAGAAATTGACTTTGATAAAATGGATTTAATATTTCTAATAAAAATTAAAAAAATTATTTGTTGGGAAAATTTTATTTTAGTTCGTAATGGATAGTAAAAACATTTAAAATTATGTTACAGTGATTATGGTTAAAAAGAGATTTTAATGTGTTAAACTAATATATAAGGGTGATACTTCAATTTAAACATCTCCCATAATTACACCACTTTGAGACACATAGATATGAAAAAACCCAATAAAAGTATCTTATTAATTTCAATTTCCATGAATTATTTTTTTTTTCTTAAATAACCATTCTAATGCTCATTGAGAGGGGATTTAAAGGAGGTGTACTGAATAAGTAGTAATTGTCTGACCTGACAACTATCAATTTATTTATTATTATAACTCTATTAAATAAATTATATTATCAATAAAATAGTATTTTCTATATAATAAATATATTAACAAGATATTATTTTTATGTAACCATAATTATCACATCTCTTCCCCTTCAAATGAGAAATGAAATTTTCGGTTGTGTGTATATGTAGACTACCTTTTCCATGTAGAAATCTAATTCATTTTCCATCACCATGATTATTTGTTGGTGATTATTATTTATTTAATGATTATATATTATAATTATGATATAATTATTCTTCTATTATAATATAATATAGTATATAAATATATATCTTTCTATATTTTTATTAAAAAATGAAAACAGTGCTTAGGTCTACGTAAGGACTACCATCTCTACTGAAAGTGTAATACATTTTTCTTTCTATAAAATTATAGATTATATATATATAATTAATATATGTAATATTTATATCAATGTTAAAATTATTAGATAATGGAATCATGATTAAAGTAGAAGGACTATAATATATGAATAGAAACATTACTGAAATACGAAACAATTTACACCCAGAAATGATGATTTTAATTAAAAAATATTAATTAAAAAATATTAATTAATTGTTATTGAAATTTATAACCGTATAATATATTATACTATATCTATATAATTAATTCATGTATATATTTATAATAAATTAAAATTTATTATACATCTGTTTAGGGGGGTAATAAAGTATGTCAAATGTTATATAATAGTTTATCACCTCAAATTGTATTCTTTGGGAAACATGTTATGTTATAAGAGTATCATAATTTATGAGGTGTATATAATTTACCTTTTTTATTTTGTATCAATAATATAATAATATTAATTTTATTTAATTTTTTATTTGAATTTTTTCTTTCTTGAGGGTTATAAATAAAAAAATATCAAAGTGTTCATGCTCAAATATTTGATGATGAAATTGTATAATATTTCACTTAAAAATATCATCAATTTTACAATAATTTTTGTCTAAATGTGAAAATTTTTCATTTAATTTTTCTCAATTTATCTATAAAGAGTCCAAAATACTAATTTAAGGACAACCAACTCTGTATATCTACTTGATAATTTTTCCCATGTCTACATATTGTGTAAAATGTTTTGTATAACATTTTTAGTAATATAATAGGTTTGTTTAATTTCATTTTCCACATGTTTTAGTTACTATAAAAATGATCAAGGTGAATATTTTTATCATTTTTTTAATGAGGAACATCTAACTATTTTCAGAAAATTTGATTTTATTGGTTGATTTAATATAAACTGGATGAATATTATTTCTTAATGTAATGATTAACTAATGATCATAATCATACATTTTCATGTTTCTATGATTATTTTAAATGAATGGGTTTTTACATAATTAATTGAATATTTTATATATTTTAAATAAATTATTTCAAACAGAAATTTATATTTTTGTCATGAATTGTTTCAATGATATTTAACAATAATTTTTCTTATAGGATAACAACTATTGATGTTACTTATTATTAAATAGGGATATTATTCCTTGACTCCACCAACACTAATTATATGGATGATTTATGTTTATGATTTTCAAATATCATTCAAAAAATTTATTTTAAATGGTTTATGTTATTGTGGATTGATATATGCTTTCATGATCTTATGTAATACAGATAGATTAATTATGAATATGTGATGGGTTCCCGATATTATAAATTACAATAATGAATTGGGTGAAGATTAATGTTTTTTGATCTCAAATGATAAAAATTAGGTTATACCAATACTAAAATTGGGTACACTATAGTTTTTAAAATTGCCAAAAAAGAAAAATTAGAGGTTATCATGTTGTCAAACTAGGTGCTTGAGCGGTTATCCCAAGTCCAATAGGTAAATTATATCTTGGTGTGTTTCCTTAACATGTTTTTATAATTATCATTATCGTGTACTTTATGACACCATTTATTGACAATATCTCATTAAAATGTTATGATCTCATGGATCATGGTCATTTATTATTTTAAAATTCATGGATTGTGATCATTGAATATATATGCCATGACTTTGGATTATTATCTTTAAATTTATGGGTATTGATTTCAAATGATAATATAATTCTCTCATAATCTTCTAAAAATTTTATAATTAAATTTTTCATGATGTATCCCACTTTTCCCCTTATTGAACATATGCGGTCACCATTTATTATATTTCATCTTCCCAAGGATATAAGGAAAGGATTTATTTATGATATGACTAGGATCTGTGATAGTGGAAATAAAATATGTAGGTGATGATATGGATCTTTAATGTAGTATTTGAAAATATTTCTACATTAGAAAAGAGTCATATCTTTTATGTGTCAAGACCTATCCCCTAGGGCCCATATCATGACTACCCGAAGCCCACCTTCCATAGGCCAGGGGCTGGCGACTAACACTGAAAGTGTAAATCCATAAACTTGGAAGGCATTGCCTTTATAACTGTAAACAAAAACATCAGAGTACACAACTGGAAGTGAAACAATAAGTAAAACTATATAAAAGTGAAATGATGGAAACTAAAAGGGGCACGAAATACAAGACCAACAGAAATGTACAAGTACAACTGGAAAGCGAGAATAACTAAAGAAAAGTAAAGAAGCTACTGGGTCATCCTCAGGGGTTCCTACCTGAAGGGTACGTACAAATGGCCTCCTTAGCACTCCACATCCATCTGTCTCCTCCGTGTACCATCACACCGAGTGGTCCACCTCAAGGTACCATCCAGTCCTGCTACTCTCTGCCTCAGTCAGCGCTGTCTGTTATCGGAAACCAACATAAAGAGGTGCAGGCATAGCCCTTGAAGGGATGAGTATAAAGATACTCAGTAGGGACCCCGATACCCTCAAGGTCTCAAAAAATGCAACAAGGATAAACCACAAAGTAAGAAATCAATGGACAACCATTACATAGATATATGACCATACATATACCTATGTTATCTAGTAACCCATATCAATCATAAGGAAAACACAAAATTCACTAACTCATTTCAACTAGGATTTTATTCTAAGGTTAGTATCAATCTGAACCCTCAACTACTGAAGAACTCCTCTATCGTGTACAGTGGGCCTTCCACGTCACACAGAGGTGCTTCCCACTAACTTGGACTGCTGAGGTACTCCTCCTATCAAGTATCGTGGATCTATTTCGCTCACAAAGAGGCGCTCTCCAAAATGGGTATGTTGCGTTCACACAGAGGCATCCCCTAGTAGCCTGCTGAGGGACTCCACGTGTCGAGTACCATGGGTCTGTTGTGCTCACATGGATGCGCTCCCCACATTGGTTCTACCGCGCTCACATAGAGGTCCTCCCCACTGGGAAAGTTGAATCACTCCAACTCGAATCGGTTAGTAGTCGTCAGGTCTCAGCCAGCTACTAGGTTCCTGCACAAATGCATGCTCGTCTCTGGAAGATCTGATGCACAAGTTGCTGGTCAATAATCCAACTGTCATGAAGTCCCACGTAAAAGTATATCAAAGTCCCACCATGTAATAGGGGTCACAACGCACCAGGTGACGCGTCAATCAGACACTCAGTCTGTTAGTTATTAGCCTCATAGTCTTGTGGGCCCGGTTGGATTCGTGTACAATCCAACATGACCGTATCTCAACTATACCCCGAACTCTAGTGGGGTATTATCAAAGGGATGTCTTCACTCCAGGAATTTCGGTGCCACTAACGGCTCGTCAAACAGACGTCTGGTGCCAAAGATATTGCCAAAGAAGGTAATGGGTCAGTAATAGGCCCGAGTCTAGTCTGACCTAGTGGAACCGACTCGGCCCAACCCAGTGTCGGCCAACCCGGTCTGGGTTGACCGGTCAGAGTCATTGGGTCTGCCCAGTCCCATTGGGAAGGTCATCCCCCTATGTTTTGGCCTAGTTTGCTGGGCCCGACCTAGCGTTCTGTGTCGGTTGTTCAGCCTAGAGGTCGCCACGCAGGCGACTCGGCCTGGGAGGTTGGGCCAGTCGAGAGACCAGCGGGCAGGCTGCACAGAGTGTGGGAAGACCGCGGGTGCACCGGGTAAGGATCAGCAGGGGCCGGGCAGGCCGCAGCAGGGGACGGGCAGGCGGAGGTTGGCATCGGCAGGGCACCGGGCAGGAGGACCAGACGTCGTGCAGGGCATGGCAGGTTGCCGAAGGGCTGCGGGCAGGATGGTCGCATTCCAGGTGAGGTGCGGTAGGGTGTCGGAGGGCTGCAGGTAGTAGGACTGTGCGCTGAGTGGCCGCAGGCTGGAGGGCCGCCTGCCGGGCAGGGAGTCGGGTGGCCGTAGGTAGGTAAGTCGGGCACCGCTCGGGCCGGCGGTGTTCGGCCGAAAGCATCAGTGCACTACGGTGGGGGGTGGGTGATTCACGGAGGTCGCGGGTAGCGCGGCCTTCATCGTTTCTGCCTTCTTCTTCTTCGCCTCATCACCATGTTGATGTTCATCATAAACAAAATCGTCGGAGGGGTCGGGCCATGTTGGTTTTTCCCGCACCATCCGCGTTTAGGTTGGTAACAATCAGATCATCAAGAAGTATGAAGATTATTTTCAATTCTTATTTTCAATCTCCGCAACATTTCCATTCGAACTGAAGGTGAGAAAAAGAGAAAATTAATTACTCAAAGTAAACACCCTACCTCTTGTTCATCATTCGTTGTTCATTGTCGTCGTGGAAAGATGGTCATCGATCCATGGTAGACGAACACATCCCACGTCGAAGGAGTCCGAGTCATAAGGTCAGAGGGGGTCATTCATCGTAGTTGAAGGAATACCTCATCGGCGTTCTTCTTCAGGAGAGTGTTCTGCACTAGAATATCATTCTTCATGAAGATCGGTCTTCGTTGGAGAGAGTTCTCTCTTCTCCCATGCTCCACCAAATGAATGATGCCCACCAAATGAAATAATAGATTGACTATTATTTTGTTGGCACACCGATTTCAAAATGGAGAAATAAATGATATGGCTCCACCTAATTAGTTCTTGAGGCTAACACCTTTAATTAAATGTGTTGGCTCAAAAATTAAAGTGGTGGATTTGGAATAATAAATAAGGGATGTTGAAGAGCATTTCCACGTTAAATGGGGGGGTTCCAAGGGGTTATAATCCCAGGTGGTCCCCACATAAATTATCCTCCCATGGGAGGTTATGTTCGGGTGGGACCCACCACCATAACCTCTCATGGGAGGATATGGTGTAGTGGCCCCCACCTCTAACCTCTTTTTAGAGGTTTTAACCACCAAGAATAAAAATAATGTCAATCTTTATTTTTATTTAAATAAATTTTAAAAACTAAAAAAATAACTTTCATTCTCAACCAACTAACATCGAGGTGAAAGTTTTCTTAAGAGAATACCGGTGCTGTGAGTTCAACGGTGCCCTTGGATTTCAATTCTGAGCACCACTTCAAATGTTATAAAATCCCGCTAGTACGTTTTCTGAACTTACCCGAAAAAAATTTCAGAAATTGATTCCCGACACATTGAGCCTCAGAATGAATTTCCGTAAATTTTCACAGACTCTTAAAAATCACATGTATTTAAAGAAAATAAACTTTCCACGGAATTTCCTGGTCCTTACATTCTCTCCCCCTCAGAGCTTTATGTCCTTGTAATCTATAACTCGAACTATGGGAATAAATGGGGGGTAATGTGACCGCATCTGAGCCTCCCTCTCCCATGTGCTCTCTTGGAGGTTGTCGTGCTGCCAGTGTATGCGCACCAGAGGTATGGACCATTCACGTAGGACCCGCTTCTGTAGATCCTCAATCTCCACTGGAACCTCCATAAAATTTGCCCCATCGTCAACATGTAGTTCTCCATGGTAGATGATGTTGGAAGGTTCTTGCACATATCCCTTTAGCTGAGATATGATGAAGATTTCGTGCACCCAGTGCAAATGAGGTGGAAGTGATAAACAGTAGGCCACCTCACCTACTCTAATGAGGACCTGTCAATGTCTGATGAATCTTGGAGAAAACTTACCACCTCTTCCAAATCTCCGTAGAACTCATCTAGGTGAGACCCATAGAAATATGTGGTCGCCATCCTCAAACTCCAAAGGTCTCTGTCTCCTGTCAGCATATGAATTCTGCCTGCTCTATGTCGACTTCATCCTCTTCTAGATTATCTGCACCTTCTCCAAAATAGCTTGTACGATCTTTGAGTAGTAGGAAGTGGGCCGACAGGGTGAGTCGTTCAACGATCACCCAAATCGAGTCGTGACCCTTGGATGTATGTGGAAGACCCATTACGAAGTCCATGGATATCCCATCCCACTTCCACTCTGGGACCTCTAAAGGAAGAACCAAGCCAACTGGTACCTGGTGCTCTGCCTTCACTTGCTGAAAAATAAGGTACCATGAGACAAACTCCGCTACTGCCTTCTTCATACATGGCCACTAGTACTATCGTCGAATGTCCTAGTATATCTTCGCCACTCTTGGATGTACTGCTAGAGGGGATTTGTGGAACTAAATCCACACTTCCTCCTGAAGTGCCACTAGTACCAAGGTACATCCTCTTAAGTGAATGATGTGCTCCCCACCTTCAAAAAATCCATCAGGTTCCTGCCCTATGTATATATGATCATGTCCCGTCTCACAGTCAGCATCTCCACGTTGTGCCTCCTTGAATCACTAAAGAAGTAGGAGAGTGACTGTAAGATACTATAGAATGGATGCTCTGTCTCTATCCAGAAAGGATATTTGTAAAGCAGCCAGCTGCTCTGTCGCCTCTCCTAGAAGCTGTATACCAGTCCTCATGTTGAGTGCGACTGCAACAACGTTCTCATTCCAAGGTGTATAGACTATCCCAAAGTCATAGTCCTGTAGGAACTCAAGACAACATTGATTTCTCATGTTCAAGTCCTTCTGAGAGAATATATACCTGAGACTCTTGTGATCAGAGTACACAGTAAAATTATCCCCCATCAGATAGTTCCGCTACATCTTCAAGGTGAAGACCACTACTGCTAACTCAAGGTCATGGGTAGCATAGTTTTTCTAGTGCTGTCTCAGTTGCCGAGAACCATAAGAAATCATTGTTCACTCTTGCATTAGGACACACCCAAGTCCGGTCCCTAATGTGTTGATGTAAACTATGTATCCAATGCCCTCCTCTGGAAGCCTCAAGATGGGGGAACTATTCATCTTCTACCTCAGCTCCTGAACACTCTACTGGCATCTCTCCGTCCACGGGAAGGGCTTCCCCTTCTTCTTCAAGGATTATAGTGGTGCTACAACCTTAGATATGTCTAGTACGAACCTCTAATTGTACACAGCCAAACACAAGAAACTCCGTACCTCCATCACACTCCTGGGTGGCTCCTAAGCAAGTACCGCATCAATCTTCAATGAATCCACTACAACTCCAACCTCCGAAATGACGTGTCCCAAGAAGTGAACCTCTCAAATCCAATACATGCACTTCGAGATCATTCCATAAATCTGGTGCTCTCAGAGTGTCTCCAGTACTACCTGCAAATGGTAGGCATGCCTCTCCTCAGTAGTAGAGTAGACCAGAAAGCTTTCGATGAATACTATGACAAAGCGATCGAGGTAAGGCAATAAAAACGTGTTCATGAGACTCATTAACACTGATGGAGCATTGGATACCCTGAAGGGAATAACCAATAACTCGTAGTGGCAATAACGACAACTGAAGCCCATCTTCGGCACATCCTTGTCTCGAACTCTGAGATGGTGATAGCCTCATATGAGGTCTATCTTCGAGAACCATTGTGCTCCCTTTAGTAGGTCAAAAAGGTCATCAATCCTCAATAGTGGGTACTTTTTCTTCACAGTCACCTGGTTCAGCCCACGGTAGTCGACACAAAGCCTCATCCTCCCATCCACCTTCTTGGAGAACAGAATCGGGGCTACCTAGGGAGAAACACTGGGCCAGATGAATCCCCTCCCCTATAAGTCTTTTATCTGTACGCTCAACTCGTGAAGCTCAGTGGGAGAAATCTAATATGCTGAAGTAGATATCGGTGTCATCCTGAGGTCCAAGTCAATGTATAAGTCCACCTCTCTGTGAGGAGGAAGTCCTGGAACATCGTCTGGGAAAATATCCGCGTACTGGTCCACCACTACATGATAAGTTGGACTCTCCACATCAACTGCTCCGAGGGTAAGGTAAGCCAACTAGTGAGTGATCGGCTGCACCCTCCTCCGAGTAAGTTCGTCATGGGCTACAATGGTTCCCTTTTTTCCGGTGAATGTCAACCTCCTCCCATCAGTGCGGACACACCATACATTTCACCTAATACAGTCAATCTAAGCATGGACTGTAGATAACAAGTCCATACCCAAGATGATTTTGTAAGGCCTCAATGCCACTATTAAGAGATTCCAGCCGAATCTCTTGCCTCCTTGAGTAAGCTCGCACTGCCGGCACCATTTCATAATCATCGAATCATCTCCCGTAGGAGTCTCTATCCGTAAAGAACAAGCCAATGGATCCATTGGAGTTTCTGTGCTCCGAATAGGGGCAGTGGCAATGAATGAGTTACTGGAACCTACGTCTATAAGAACTACAACTAAGGTAGAGTAGAAACAGATTGTAAGATGAATCATCTCTGGAGCACCGTGATCGTAGGCCTCACCTGCCTGAAGCTAAGCTCTCCCCTGTCCACCTGCTCCATGTGGTAAGGGTGGATCTCTTGGTAGAGGTGGTGGTGGTAACACCTCATAATGTCTTCCACTTCCAGCTACACATCCAACTCCTCTACCACGTCTCCCTCCCCCTTGAGGATAGCCTTGTTCGAACCTCTGCCTCTCCCTGGGAGGTCGCTCAACTATTTACTGATTATTTGTACGGTGGGTCAGACATTCATGAACCATGTGACCATGCCTACCGCATGAATAACATTGTATGCTCTTGGATTGTGTGTCTCTGCTCTGTGTTCCCTACACAATCGATCCTAAGTCATGCGGTCGACCACCTATAGGTCTGGTATTTTTGGACCTCCACAACATCTATTTGCTGCTAGCTACAGAAGACTCTGCTTCATGTTGGCTAGTAGTGGGTTTCTCTATTGGTGACTACTCAGTATAGAAACTCTCTACTATGATAGATATCTCTTACACCCCCATATGCGTCGGGATTCTAAGTGAGATCATCAGAGATATGATCTCTCTCCTGAGCCCCTGGATGAAGGTCTGGGCCATGAAGAATGGGTCTCACATCATATCTGTTGAGTAGCACGAGAAGTCAGTGAACCTTGCTGAGTACTATGACACGGTCATGCTACCCTGCTGTAGATGCAGTAGCTCCTTTATCTGCACCACATGAAGGGTGGCTAGTACAATCTCTACCCGGAATAGGATCTCGAAGTATGCCTAGAGTAGGGTCACCTCCTCATGAACCTAGAGCAGTGGGCTCCACCATTTGCATGCTCCTTCCTGATAGAGTCTCATGGAAATGATCACCATGAAGTCTTTTAGTGTCCTTACTAGCCTGAAGACTCTCACCACAGCCTTCGGCCAATCTTCAGCATTCCTGTGGGTCCATGTCTCCCCTCCACCTGGTTGGCCTCTGTCCATGGAACTCATGCAATGTGCTAAAGAACGTTCGTCATCTACTGCATGGGATGGTGGCATCAGTGGCCAAACAGGAAATAGTACTGATGGTGCCTCCGCTGGAAAAGGGACATGCACCGAGGCCTCGTCGCTCGATGGGCATTCAATGCGTATGACTCTCGGGGCTCTAACTGGTCATCTCCATGAAGGAATCCTGAAAGAAACAGATGCTACACAATAAAGAGATTATACCTACTGAGTTGACCTTGTTAAGAAGACTTCAAGAAAATATTTGGTAACACACACAAAATCAGTGTTTTCGTGCACTGAGTTAGAAATAATATGTCAGGGTCCTAGTGTATTGATACGTCAGCTGCCCACACCAACACTAGACTCCCTGAACAGAAAATCACAATTTATACCCTTAAAAATATTTCATAATCGAAAAGAAAGATCAGAGTTCTTTGTTCTACGTTAGAACCGACTCCTCTGATATAAATTTGTCATGACCAGTCCCCTGGGGCCCATAATATGACTACCCCAATCCCTCCTTCTATAATCCAGGGGCTGGAAACTACCACCGAAGGTGTAAATCCCTAAACTGGGAAGGC
Source organism: Viscum album (assembly GCA_963277665.1). Classification (NCBI taxonomy): domain Eukaryota; kingdom Viridiplantae; phylum Streptophyta; class Magnoliopsida; order Santalales; family Viscaceae; genus Viscum; species Viscum album. Next base: position 501,498,544 of record OY728132.1, read on the forward strand.
ATTGCCTTTATAACTATAAATAAACACATCAGAGTACACAATTGGAAGGGAAACAATAAGTAAAACTGTATACAAAAGAAGTGATGGAAAGTAAAAGGGGCTGGAAATAAAAACCCAATAGGAAAGTAAAAGTACAACTGGAAAGCAAGTACAACTAAATAAAAGCAAAGCAGCTACTGGGTCATCCTCCAGGGTTCTTACCTGAAGGGTAGGTACAGATAGCCTCCTCAGCACACCACTTCTATCCGTCTCCTTCGTGTATCATCAAACCGAGTGGTCAACCTTTAGGTACCATCATGTCCTGCTACTCTTTGCCTTAGTCAGCGCTATCTGTCATCTGAAACCAGCATAATGAGGTTCAGACATAGCCCGTGTAGGGGTGAGAATAATGAAACTCAATAGTGACCTCGATACCCTCAAGGTCTCACAAAATCCAACAAAGATAAACCAAAAAGTATGAAATCAACGGATAACCATTACATAGGTATATTCCCATACATATAACTATGTTATCGAGTAACCCATCTCAGTCATGAGGAAAACACAATAGTCATTGAATCATCCCAACAAGGATTTTATTCTAGGGATAGTATCAATTTGAACCCTCGGCTGCTAGAGAACTCATTATCTATATAGTACAGTGGGCCTGCCACATCACACAGAGGCGCTTCCCACTAACATGTACTATGGAGGTACTCCACATGTTGAGTACAGTGGATATGTTGCACTCACACGGAGGCACTCTCCACTATGGGGCTGCTAGGCTTACACAGAGGTGCTCCCCTCATAACATGCTGAGGTACTCCACGTGTCGAGTATCGTGGGTTTTCTGCGCTCACATAGATGCGCTCCCCACCATGCATCTACCGTGCTCACACAGAGGCACGACCAACTGAGCTAGTCGAATCACTCCAAGTCGAATCGGTCAGCAGTCGTCAAGTCTCTGTCAGCTACTTCGTCCCCGCACAAATGCCAACTCGTCTCTGGAAGATCTTCTCCACATGTTACTAGTCGATACTCCAACTATCAGTAAGTCTCATGTAAATTTATCTCAAAGGTCCACCATGTCATAGGCGTCTCAAAGAAATAGAAAACAAATCAATTGGAAGCCCAGTCTATTAGTTATTACACTTTTAGTCTTGGGGCCCGGATAGATTCGTGGATGATCTAACCTGACCGTATCTCAACAATAACACAAACTCTAATGGGGAATTCTAAAATTGATGTATTTTCTCCACGAATTCTGGCACCACTAACAGTTCATCAAACGTACGTCTGGTGCCAAAGAAATGGCCCAAGAAGGAAATGGGTCAGTAATGGGCCCGGGTCTAGTCTGACCTGGTCAGACTGACTCGGCCCAAACCAGTCTGGGATGACCCGGTCTAGGTCGACCCGGTCAGACTCGCTGGGTCTGACCCGGCCTGTTGGGTAGGTTATCCAACTATGTTTTGGCCCGGTCCGTTGGGCCCGACCTAGCGATCAACAAGGGCGGTGCGGCCAGCGCTACGAGGGGCACGCCCCGGGCGACTCGGCCCGGGAGGTCGGGCCGGTCAGGAGACTTGTAGATAGGCCAAGAGGAGAGTGACCTGGTTGGAGGCAGGCTAGTGAGGGATAGGTAGGGGCCAGGCAAGCCAGGGGGGCGTGGCAGTGCGCTGGGATGGATGTGGGGGTGTCAGAATGGCGGGCCACGCGCCGGGGTGGGCGTGACAGGGTGCCGGAGGGCCATAGGCATGCAGGCCACGAATCGGGCAAAGAGAATCAGGGCACTGGAGGGCCACGGGCAGGCGGGCCGCGCACCGGCAAGGCTCAGGGAGGCCGCGGGCTAGTGAGGCGTGTGCCGGGCAGGGCGCCGAGAGGCCGCGGGTAGGCGGGCTGGGCGCCGCTCGTGCTGGCGGTGTTTGGACGGAAGCATTGTTGTGGGGTGGGGGGTGATTCATAGTGGTCACAGGGAGTGTCACCGTTGTCATTTACACCTTCATTGTCGTCACCTCATCTCCCTACCAAGGATCATAAAAAACAATATTGGCGGAGGGGACGAGCCATGTTGGTATTTCCCACACCCTCAGTGTTTAGGTTGGTAAGAATCAGCTCATCAAGAAGTATGAAGATGATTTTCAATTGTTATTTTCAATTTCCGCAACATTTCCATTCCAACCAAAAGTGAGAAACAAAAGAAAGGATATTATTCGAAGGAAACCCCCTACCTCTTGTTGGTCATTTGTCGTTCTTTGACGTCGCGGAAAGATGGTCGTCAATTCGTTGTGGACGAACACGTCCCACATTGAAGGAGTCTGGGGAAGAAGGTCAGAGGGGGAAGTTATTTGTAGTCGAAGGCAGACCTCGTCAGCATTCTTTTTTGGCAGTGCATTATTCGCCAGAAGAGAATTCTTCTTTGAAGAGCGGCCTTCATTGGAGAATGTTTTCTCATCTCCCAATATCCACCAAATAAAAGATGCCCACTATATGAAATAATAGCTTGACTATTATTTTTTTGGCACAATGATTTTAATATGGAGAAATAAATAATAAGGTTCCGCCTAATTAATTCTTGAGGTTAGAACCTTTAATTAAATATGTTGGCTCAACAATTAAAAAGCTGGATTTGGCATAATAAATAAGGGGAGTTTAAGAGTTTCTCTGCCTTAATGGGAGGTTCCAAGGGGTTATAATCCCCTATGGTCCCCACAAAAATTTTCCCCCCAAGGGTGGTTATGTTCGAGTGGGCCCCACCACGATAACCTCTCATGGGGGGTTATGGTGTGGTGGCCCTACCTCTAACCTCCTTTTGGAGGTTTTATCCACCCTAAATTAAAATATAGTCACACATTATTTTTATTTAAAATAATAATAAAAACACAAAAACAAACTTTCATTCTCGACAAACTGTCGTCGAGGTGAAAGTCTTCTTAAGCGAATACCGGTGATGCGGGTTCAATGGTGCCCCTAGATTTCAATTATGAGTACCGATTCAAAATAAATAAAATCTAGCTCGTACGTTTACTGAACATACTCAAAAAAACTTCTTAAATTTATTCCAGGAACACTGGCCCTCGGAATCATGCACTGTAAATTTTGGCAGACTCATAAAAATACCATGTATTTAAGAAAAAAAAATTCCACGGAATTTAAGGGTCCTTACATTATGGTTCTATCATGGATTATAATATTATTTAATGAATATTCCTCAAATAATATGCAATTTTATTGTATGACAATTATTGGTCACTCTAATTTGTAACAGAGAAATGTTTAGCTTCAAATAGAAACTATGATAGGAAATCATTAGTGATAACCCTTAGGATAATCCTATGTATATGAGAACATCCGATGAGATGATATAGGGGGAATTTTTGGATTACTAGAAATACATCCCCAACTAGATACTATAGTTGGAAGTTATTTTGTCATAGATGTATCTATGTGTAAAAATATTAAAATAGTTTGATGAGTATATCATTTCTATTATTCTCGTTCATAGTGAATGAACCCTTACTATGCACTAGGTTTGAAAATTGTGGGTAATATGCTATGTTATATTTAAATTATCAGCATGAATAATTTTAAATAATTTAGATATATGATGACTATAGATGACACAGGGCACACCTATGGTTTCAAGGATTGAAAATATGGTTTCATGATTTAGGTATCCTCTGAATGATTCCTCATGACTATATGATTCATCAATATGCTTATTGTTCATAGAAAACGTTTTTTGGTATTATTAAAGGGATAAAACGAGATAGAATCGTGTTAATAGTAAATGTGATGGGTAATGAAATGGTTTTCCTCTCATTGAACCTAATTTTATGGGTGAACGAATGAAGAATCTCATTGTTATACTTATAAAAAATTATGAAACCATGAATCATGTTGAGTTTAAAAACATGAAATGGAGTAGAAAATGATTTATTGAGTCCTTCATGAGGAAACAACCACCATTATTTATGTGTTCCACAGATCCACTGGTTTATAAAAAATGGAACATTACCACAAAAATGATATTATAAATTATTTACACATTGAAGTATGAAAAATTTATTTTAGTTGTTTCTTATTTGGATGGTGAACAAAATCAATGGGATAAACTTATAATGATTGTGAGGAAATATGATGAAATTGACTTTATGAAGATGAATTAGTTTAAAATGTAATTTTTAACAAGTACATTCCTCATATTCTACATATAAATATTAAGAACAAATTTATTTACAAAATCCTAAGGATAATAAATAAATTATTACAAAGGTGAAAGGTTTTAGAAAAATTAGAGGTAAAATGTTGGTATGATCATTAAACTGTAAAGTAATATTGTTCAACTATTCTGTGGCTTAAAACCGTGTATTTGTAGTGCATTAGATATAAGGAACATTAGTAACTATGAAGAAATTAGATAACTTGATACCATTGTAGATTTAATTATTAGAGTTACCCATAAATATTATCATTTTGATATGAATATAAATATTGAAGTGAATTAAAATTATAATAATACACCCTATAGATATAAAAAAGATTCTTAATCTATTCCATAAATGCGTAAGGAGACGTGGAAGAGATTTTCTTATACATAATAGAAAATTTTTTATGTGTGGAAAATATGGTCATCTAGAAAAGAAATGTCAACTTAATCAGAAGAAGTTAGATTATTATATGAATAGAGGGAAAGATCCAATGAATATAGTTCCCAAACACTAGTGATTCAATTACAAGGTGTATGGGAGTTACAAATATTAATACTTCAATGTGATGGTTAATGATAACGACATCCATCAGAAACCTCTTAATCCCATAAAAATTGGAAATCTCATGATGTAAGTATTATCAATTTGTGGTATGATAATAATGTGATGAATGGTAAACTTACCATACAATATAGAATCGTTAATTTCTTATTTAATTATGTGTACACCCATTAATTTAAGTATGAATAGTTTTTTAAGGGTGTTATAATTCAAAATCATTGATAAGATAATTAATATACTGTAAAAACATATAGATATGTGAGATTCTATATGATTAATTTTATGTTCAGTAGAGTATATTAAATTTGAAAAAAATATTTTAAGATAAATGAATACTCAGATAAATTAAAATATATATTTTTTAAATAAATTCAATATCTTAGTTAACTTAAAAAACAACCAAACCCAAATTTAAATGAACCATAATACATTATATTATTATAACTAAGATGTTAAAATTAATATTATGAATATTCATAACTAAAAAATGAAAATTATGTGGTTTACCCATCTGTAAAATAAATCATATTATTACCTATTTATTTCAAATAAAATAATCATCATTTGAAATAAAAATATTTATATTCTAAAAAGAAGTAATTTTTTTTTCAACAATCGAGTTCACCATGCTTTGGCCACAAATTTTATAAAAATGTTTTTTCTATTTTTTCAAATTTATTTTACCAAATTAACTTCATTTTTGAAATCAAAATATCATAATTAATTCAGGGAGAAATTTTTTATTTTTCTAAACATTTTAATTTTCAATAAATTACTAAAAATACAAATTTTTATTTAACCTATCCATTCCATTTAAAGAAATTACAGCCCCAATTTATTTATAATTATGTTTCAAAAGTAAACATAGTTCAATTATATATTGTTTAATTGAAATTATTACATTGGAATAAATTTTACCACTTGAATGTTTATTTTCGAAATCCATTTTTCGACTTGAATATGGGTTGAATTTTGTATTAAATTATCTTAAATATGTGAGTTGAATTTAGAAAAATGAATTCCATATTTCTCATAATAATATTTTATTTTATTTGATTAGTTCAATATTATTTTTTAACACAATGAATAGTAAATATTGTAATAGTTCATTACCACAATTATGGTAAAAATTGGTTCATCAAGGGATAATCTAAAAAGATAAGAATTAAAATAACAAAAACATGTATAACTACTAATTTATGGCCATATTTTGTCCATATATATTTTAAGGTTTCAAAATGGGAATTTTTTTGGGATTCTATAATGCGAAAAATGTTGGTGTCATTTATTCTTTTATTAAATTCCAAATATGTTCTCTACCACATTTATTAAAGTCCACCCATATCCTAAAATTTACACACATCCAAAAATAATTAGATCATCCAATAACTATTAAATAATCTTTATTAATTAGCACATAAAATCTTATAGGCCTTATTTTGATCATTAATTCATTATAGGAAGGATTTTGGGGAAAATTTATGATGTTTTCTAAAGAAGTGGTATTGTTCATAACTAAGCGTATCGTTTTATTTCTGAATCCACTTCATTAAATTATTATTAAATAATTATATTATAAAAAAATTACTCTATTAAATATATTGAGATTTTTTTAGGTTGATATAATTTTCTACATCCATCATTTCCTCCCACAAATAAGAAACAAAATAGTTTATCATGTGTACGTCAGATTAATTCCTTGAGAAATGACTTAATTAGTTTTCCATAACTTATTATCATGTCTGTATGTAATTATTTTTTTAATAAATATATATTATATTTATGATATAATTATACTTATTTTATTTTTATATCATAAATAACATATAGATTTTTCTATTGAATTGAAAATGATAATGTCACTCATGAGTACTGTAGACTGCCGCCTCAATAAGTGATGTGATTTTTTTCACCTATAAATTTCATTGAAGGTAAAAATGATTATTTTTATTTATATTTAAGATAGAAATTATATATTAATAATTATAAATATTAAATTTACTATATACATTCATACCTTACCATCCATTGAATAAATTATGGAACTTCTGTGGGTTTGTAAAACTACCATCTCACGAAGAGATGTGATTTATTTTTTTTACTGAATGACATGGATGGTATTTTTAAGGATAATTAATAAAAAATATGACATTTATGATATAATTTTCTCCATATAATATTAAAATATCACTTTCCATATTTCTATTATTATCATTGAAAATTGAATCGTTAATCATTAGTACGTACAAGTTATCATCTCCATGATTGCATTATAGTTAAATTTTTTTAAATCATGGTTGGTTTTAGGAGTATAATTTATTTATCAAATTAATAATTATTTTATTATTACCATTCATGAGTTTAAAAAATAATAATTTCTTTGACTTTAGTCATATTGCTAATGTGATTTTGAATATATAATAATATTTTCATCAAAACAACGGATGTGAAATTAATAGGTTATATAATTGAATATTACATTTTTAAAAATAAAATAAAATCATTAATAAACATGAAAAAGTTACTCAATAATTTCGTGATATGAGCATGAGGTAATGGTTTAATCTCAAAACATCCTTATTTGATAAATATTTTTTATTCTCCAATTTTATTTAATATGGTCAATATTCCTCCCATTTACATAATATATCAGGAATCTATCATATTGGTTTATATTTTTAGCTACAATTCTTCTATGTTATTCATGTGAGTAATCATTAAAAATTTACCAATTTGGTAATGGTTTAAGTTTCATTCTCATTTTCATCTAGATTATTTATGCAATAATTTCCCTTTTGGGATATTATTTAATAATTTACTAAAAAGTACCTCCTTTTTACATTCCTATATTTATTCATGAATATCACGTATAATAGTACAACTTTTCTATATTTGGTACTTAAATTTTTGACATAGTTTTTGTTGGGAAAATCATCTTTATTTTTCTCTAACAAAAAAATTATTTTTCTTCCATAACAATTATTTCAAAAAAATTATTTTTTAACATTATCTAACAAATTTATTAATTAAATTATTAACCATATATGAGTTTTACTACAAAATTAAAATTATATCATATTTTTGTTTTCTAAATGATGTTCTTTTTGAAATTTTACAAAATAACTATAAAGAATTGTTTGTCAATGTGTGTGGAATGAATATTATTTTTCTCTATAATAGAAATTATTTTCCTTGAATGGTCCACTATAATTTTATTGTGTTATTTTGAAATAAATGTGCTTATCAAGTGTTTTGTGAGTTTTAGTTTTTAAAAAATTATTCTCAATGTAGAAATGTTATTTTCCCTAATATTTATTTTAATCATTTTGAAAATATGTATATTCATGAATTAAAACTAAATTTATTTCTATGGAATGAATAAAAATAATATATATATATATGTCTCTTACATATATTACCTTTCAAATATTCATTAAATTGATAGAGAAATTAATCCCTTATGTTCATCAGTAAAATACCTCCATTCTGATATTTACATTGATTTGAGAAAATATTTTGCAACCTATTTCTGTGAATTGGTAATTCTTTTCAATATTCCATATGAATTATTTACTTTTTTGGAACAGATAATTTATTAACATTACATAATGGGTGTTTCCATATATTGTTTTGTGATCTTGATATATCTTATAGGATGGGTGCACCCAAATCAGACTCTAAAATGTTTGGTAATTTTTTAATCTCACTTTACATCATGTATGTAATTAGGTAGTGAATCTACTACATTATTGGTCTATGTCCACTATGTGATATTTTCAAGGTAGTTATCCGTCACCCATTCTTATTTCATGTTATCTGTTTTTTCCACATTTCTTTTTTTACCATGACAATATGATATTATGTTCTATATGTTATGCATACATTTAATTACTAATGTTACACATCTTTGATGATATCAAGTGATATATTAGAATCAATTTTTATGATTAATTTTCATATGTATTTACATTCTATGATTTTTATCTCACCAATTTAACCAATGTATTCTCCAGGATCTCCCATGCAGTTTAGAAGTGACATAGGATTTTGGGTATCCCTGTGGAGAGAATTAATGTAAAGACCCAGAATTTAGATGTATTTTTTTAAAATATATAGAAATTTTAAGAGTCCGTGAAATTTGAAAGCATGTGATTCCGAGGCACATAGTGCCCTGAATGATCTCTCGAAATTTTGTTGAGCTTTAGTTAATGCGCCTACAAAATATTCCTAAAAATGTGGAATAACTATTAAATGATTAATCAGATTATAAATTTGAGGAAACCATTGCGATTAGGATAGCGGGTTTACCCTAGGTACGAATAAAGATTAGTCGGCGTGGGCCTTAGTGAGAATACCCAATAAATGACATAATTGTCAATAAAATAATTAAATAAATTATTTTAATTTTCCAATGAATATAACTCACAAACGGTAACTCAGATTAAAAATCCGAGACCACCTATAAACTTGTGAGGGAATTCTTTCATTATAAAGATACAAACGTTGGCCGATGCCGGCCACTAGAGAATGTTAGTTTTTGGCTGGAAATAAAATAATTATGTGACAATTATTTTATTTAAAATTCATAACTTCTAAACGGAAACTCGTATTGAACATCTGAGAGTACCGTTGGGTTCGTTGGGGCATGTTTCACCTAGGAAATGCTTAACCATGACTGGCGTGGGTCGAGGGTGACTGATAATAATTTTCTGATCTTTTATTCATGTACATTCAGTAAACCCGCGAGCATCATTTTATAACTTTTGAAATGGTGCTCAAAATTGAAATCAGAGGGCACCGTTGAACTTGCAGTGCCAATATTCGCTTCAAGAGACTTTTACCTCGATGATAAATGGATGAGGGGAAATGATAGTTTTAGGTTTTTCCTTGGAAATAATAAAATAAAATAAACTTCATTTTATTTTATTTTGAGCTTCCATGTGGATATTTCAGGTAGGGTCCACCGGAACTAAACCTCCAGGTGGATGTTGAAAGTGCGGACCACAAGACCATAACCTCCCATGATAGGTTAAGGTGGTAGAGACGACCCGAACCATAACCTCCCAAGAATGGTTATGGTGGTGGGGACCACCCTGGATGAGACCCCCCTTAATTGGGAGAAACCCTCAACTCCCACAATTAATGGGGGAGAGCCACTTGACCTCCTCCACCTTAATTTTGCAAATTCACATACCGTAAATCTTGCCAATGCACCGCATCGTTGCTCGAGCATAAATTAATTGGCATCCCCTTTTTAAATAACGTTACAAAGTCCTTGGAATTTAGGAAGGTTTCTAAAAAAATGAAATGTCATTAATTCCAACGATCTTTACCTACCTTCCCCCTCTCCTATATATATGGATCTTGGGAGGAGGTTTTGGGATTTCTTCACCAAAGGATGAAGCACTAGTAATGTGACGTGACGCCCAAAACTTGGAGGATTATGCTCTCCAACAAAGAATGCTCCACCAATGAAGAACACCGATGAAGAACACCTTCAACTACGAAGAAAGAACTCTACTTCGACCTTCCATGCTGGGAACTTCCTTCGACGTAGGACGTGTTCGTCTACAACGAATCGATGTTCGCCTTCTCGCGCCAACGTCGATGAAAAATGAGCAAGGCAGTGATTTTATTTAAGTATGATATTATACCCTTGTTTCATTCCGTCCAAATCAATTAACGCGAAAAAACTTATTGATAATTTGATCGAAGGATGAATTTCATGTGGGTTGGGAATATATTGTTAATGAGGGATTCTGAGAATTGATGTTTTTAGTATATATTCCATGCTCGTTCATCTTGTTGATGAACTGATTGCTACCACTCTAAACATGGAGGGTGCGGGACAAACAAACATGGTCGATCTCTATACTCCATTTTTCTGGGTGATGTTCTTTAGAATGAACAAAGGCATCGAGACGAACAAGGCGACGAAGGCAACGGTGCCGCCACCCGCATCCACCACGTCAAGCGCTGCCCCCACGATGCTCCGTTGCCACGGGCAGAACCGCACTTCCCACTAGACTTCCAAGTATCCCCGCCCCTGCAACCCCCTGGCTCACCCCTCCCGCTAGCCTTCTGAGCAGCCCCGGCCGCACCAGCCTAACTGAATTATAAGCCCCCTTCCGAACCGGCCCCTCAGGGAACCCTCACTGAACCAAGATGTGCCCATGCAGCACCATGACCGAACCATCCTGTGCCCTCGTGGAGACCTGGAAAAACGGGCGGGCGCCCTTGCAGCACCCCGCCCTAACCAACCCACCCTCGGGCCATGCCGACCTCCCAGCGTCTTCCAAGCCGCGCCGCCCATGGGGCTCCCTTCGGGCTGAACCGATCTCGTTTCGACCCACAGCCGGTCCGCGCCCACTCGGCCCTCTGATGCCCCTTGCGGCCTACTGGCTGGGCCCAGTGGGATAGGATGAACCCAACGGGCCATTTCAGACCCAACGGGTCAGGTCGGGTCGACCCAGACTGGGTCGGGCCAGGTCGGTCCAACCGGGTCGGAGTGGACCTAGGCCCACTACGACCCTTTAATTTATTTTGGCTATATCATTGGCACTGGACATCCATTTGACGAACCGTTAGCGACACTAGTAGTCTTGGAGCATGACGGTCTCTTTGATTATACCCCACTAAAGGTTGGCGTATAGTTAAGATACTGTCAGGTTGGATCATGCACGAATCCAACCGGGCCCCCTGGACTAAAAGGCTAATAACTCACATATCGGGCGAAATATTGATGCGTAGTCTATTGCATTGAGACCCCTATCACATGTAGAATGTTTAAGATACTTCTTCTTGGGGCTTCATGATAGATGGGTTATCAAACAATAGCTCATGGGATGGACCCTCTCGAAGATGAGCGAATATAGTGTAGAGACCTAGTAGCTGGCTGAGACTTGACGACTGCTGACCGATTGACTCTGAGTTACTTGTCTAACCCAGTGGGGAGCTCTTGTTTATGGCGAAAGACCCACGGAGGAGGACCTCCTGGTTGTGGTGGTAGACCCATGGTGGGGAGTGCCTCTGTGTGATATAGAAGACCCATGGTACTCAACAAGAGGGGTACCTCAGCAGTCTAAGGTTAGTGGGGAGCGTGCTTGGTGTCGTTGTAGGCCCAATATACCCGACAGAGGTGGAGTTCTCCAGCAGCCGTGGTTTTGATATTGTGAATAAAAATCCTGGATGAGCTGAGTCATTACTTTGGTGTTTTCCTCAGGTTTGATATGGATCACTTGATAACATAGGTATATGTATGGGTATATACCTATGTGTGGTTATCTATTGATTTTAGAATTTTTGGTTCATCCTTGTTGGATTTTTTGAGACCCTGAGGGTCCGGGGGTTCCTACTGAGTATCGTTATACTCACCCCTACACGATAAATGCCCTCAACATGATGTGTTGGTGGCAGACGACGGACAACAGTGACTGAGACTGAGAGTACCCGGACTGGACGATACCTAGAGGTGGACCTTATGAAGAGTTGGTTCATGGAGGAGACTGATGGATGTCGAGTACTGAGTAGGCTATCTGTCGCCTCCCTTCAGGTAGTAATCCCGTAAGATGATTCAAAAGCTGTTTTCCTTTCTTCAATTATACATGTACTTCCAGTTCCTTGTACTTTACAGTTGGTCTTGTATTTCTGGCCCCTTTTACTTTTCAGCAGTTATTTGTTATAATGTTTACTTAGTGTTTTGTTTCGAGTTGTGTGATTTTTTACATGCGTTTACAGGTCATAAAGTCAATTCCTTCATAGTTTTATGGTATTACACCCTGGGTTCTAGTCACCAGCCCCTGGCCTATGGAAGGCGGGCCTGGGGTATCACGGCACGGGCCCCGGGTGATGGGTCGTGGAAAATTGGTATCAGAGGAGTTTCTTCTACCATAGAACATAGGGCTTTGAACTTTTCTATGAAGAAATATTGTTATGTGTAGTGAGTGTGGTTTTTAGTTCAGGGAGTCTAGTGTTGGTGCGGTGGCCAACGTATCCAAACACCAGGACCCTGACTTCTGATTTCCGACTCAAAGCATTAAAACACTGATTGCTTGTGTGTTTTCTTTGTGATTTCTTATGTCAGATCCCCAGGCCAGTTCACCAGGTATACAATTTTAACTGTAGCACACCTGTTTCTTTTCAGAATGCCTCCACATAGATAGCCTACATGAGTTTCGAGAGTTGTACGCACTGATAGCCCACCGAGCGACGAGGCTCGGGTGCAGGGCCCTTTTACTGTGTTGGCACCTTCAGGTGGTGTACCATCACCACCACCACCTGTTGCGCAGCAGATACCACCAGCCACATTGGCAGATGGTTTAGGCTTACTGAGTGTGTTTCATGAGTTTCAGTAGTATAGGCCTCCGAGGTTTCGAGATGAGACAGTTTTCCACACCGCTTAGGGATAGCTGGAGGCGGTTTCTAGTGTTTCTCGTCTAGTTGAGACACTAGTAGAGAAGACAATGATCTTAGTTACTAGTCTTTTTCAGTTAGTGACCATGATGAATGTTCTCTTATTGATGAGGCTTCAGTACATGGACCATTTCCTGTGATAGTACCTTCGGGTAGTGTGCTAGCTATATCACTAACTGTTGGTCAGAAGTTACAACCTGCAGTACCGGTAGAGGAAACATATAGGATTAGTACCTTACACATGTTTCAGAATCAAATAACCTTCATGTTCCATGGTGATCCCGACTAACAAGCAGCTGATTACAAGCTCGAGGACATGGCTGAGAGTTCTCTAGAACGTCTAATGCTTCGGCAGGACGACGTGTCGGTAGTTGAGTATTCATCGAGCCATACCGATATTTCCCGGTACTCGATGAATAAGATATATTCCATGCTTTAGGTCTCTAAACAATGAGAAAGGTGTGTTTAAAGTACATCTAAGCCCACATTATTCCTATATACATTCCTACTTATGCTAGGGTGATAATGATTTCCTTTTTTGTTTACTGTTCTTTGGCGGAGCGGATACAACCAGTGAATGTTAGCAGTGGGAAAGCAGAAAACTAGCGCCAGTCTTAAAGTCTTGGGCATGTAAAATGTTTTAGGAAGATGAAGTGTTAGGGACAGATGAGTCTGCAGGGCAGCAGACATGGAAGTAGAGCTAGGATAACAGCATGAGGTGGTGAAATTTTCGAAATGTTACAACCACCCACTGTTTTTGTGAACCCCACCATGCTCAGGGAGCAAGAGGACAATGGAAGAGAGTATTTCCATGTAGTTAAGAAATGCAAACCAAGGGTTCTAGTAATTATTTGAGTTATGGTCAATGTCTACTTCTACATTCCATATGAGTAGACATAGATGCCAATCATTAATTCCTTCCATCAATCTTGTCCAGGACATAGATTTTCCAATTAAACCGTTGACTTGAACCTCATGTTTGGAGATACCTTTTGGAGGAGACTAGATAATGAAACTTACACCAATGGTGTGATCTGAACCTTGGGGTGAGAGTTTCAGTTGGAACCTCTTGGTGGTAGCGTCGAAGCCTTATGGCATTAGTTTTGTTTGGATGTGAAATCCATAGTTCACACTCATATTGACTGTATTAGGCAAGGAGGTTGTGGATTATCTACAACTTTGAGATGGGTTTTTCCTTGGTTAGAAAAAAAGGAAACCCATGCAGCACATGATAAACACATGCATAAGAGGGTGCCGCCAATCACTCGTGAGTTGGCCAACGTCACCCTCGTGGTAGCATATGTTGACTTTGAGATAGTCTATACCTCTGGGAAGGGGAACATGGTAGCAGATGCACTCAGTAAGAGGTCTGGCCTGCATCTACTGAGTGAGGCGACAGAGTAGCTAGCCGCTTTGTAGATATCCATTATAGATCGAGAAGGAGATGCTTTTCTGTAGTCTCTTATAGTCACTCCCCCACTACTTTAGTGATTTCGGGAGGCGCAACAAGGAGACGATGACTGTGAGACACGACATGCACAAATATCCATAGGACAGGCCCTTGATAGATTTTTTGAAGGTGGGGAGCACATCATTCTCTTCAAGGGACGTACCATGGTACCATTGTCACTTCAGGAGTATGTTTAAGGCGGTTCCCCACATCCCCTCTAGTGGTACTTCCACGAGTGGCGATGGTGTACCAGGATCTCTGACAACAACACTACTTCCCGCGAATGAAGAAATCAGTTGCAGAGTTTGTTTCTTAGTGCCTAACTTTCCAGCAAGTGAAGGCAGAGCATCATGTACTAGCAGGATTGGTTCAGCCTTTAGAGTTCCCAAATTGGACGTGCGATGGGATATCCATGGACATCATGATAGGACTTCCACGTACATTCAGAGGAGATGACTTGTTTTGGGTGATCGTCGAACAACTCACCATGTCGGGCAACTTCGTACTGATCATAGGGTAGGGCTTAGTAGAAAGCATATGACGCCAATATTTGAAGGATATTATGTGGCTGCATGGAGTCCCCATGATGATTTTCTCCTACCGTGATACACATTTTACTTCCCCGCTATGTAAGGGGTTGCATAAGGCTTTCGGGATGCAGCTTCGTTTGAGCACCGCCTTCCATCCTCAAATGGATGGTCAGACTGAGAGGACCATTTAGACCCTCGATGAAATGCTGTATGCTTGTGTCCTCAACTTCGGTCACATTTGGGAGGATCACTTAACTTTGGTGGAGTTTTTATACAACAATATCTTACACTCCACTATGTGGATGGAACCATTTGAGGCGTTGTATGGGTGATTTTTCATATCAGCTTTCTGCTAGACTAACCCAGGGGAGTCAGCACTCGTGGGACCAGAGATGTATGGGCAACCACAAAGAATGTGTAGATCATTCATGAATGGATGAAGACTGAACAGAGAAGGCAGACGTTTTATGTCGATATGAGACAGAGTCCTCTAGTGTTCGAGGTTGGCGACTACGTATTTTTATGGGAATCACCTCGACGCGGTTTGTAGAGATTTGGCCGAGGTAGATAGTTTTCTCCAATGTTCATCGGAACTTTTCATGTCCTACGCAGAGTAGGCATGGTGTCTTACCGCTTAGATCTTCCACCACAGTTTCACCAGGAGCATGACGTCTTCAATGTTTCCCAGCTGAGGAGGTACATGCATGACCTTTCACGCATCATCAACCATGGCGAGTTGGACGTCAATGATGCAGAGTCTTTTATTGAGGTTCCAGTAGAGATTGAGGATCGACAGGAGTGGGTCCTTCATGGATGGTTGATACCTCTAGTGCATGTTCACTGGAATCAAGGGAACCTCTAGGAGATCACATGAGAGTGGGAGACTCAGATGTGTGCTCAGTACCACCACTTGTTCCCTTATTCTGACTTGTGGCTTATGGGGACATAGAGCCCTTAGGTTGGGAGAATGTAAAGACCCATAATTTCCATGTATGTTTTTAAATATTTGAGAATTTTACGAGTCCTCAAAATCTGACGGTGCACGATTCTGAGGCCCAGAGTTCCCAAAATGATCCTTTAACATTTTTTTAAGCATATGTTAACACGCGTAAGAAATTTTCATAAAAAAGTGGAATACATCTTAAATTGATACTCAGATCAAGAATTCAAAGGGCACCATTGAGTTCAGGATAGCGGTTTTACCCTACATGTGACTTAAGATTAGTCAGCATGAGCTTCCTGTGAGAAGACCCAAAAAATGGCATAATCTTCTATATAATAATAATTATTATTATTTTATTTTTCAAATTCTTATAACTCACAAATGGTAGCTCAGATTAAAAATCAAAGACCACCGCTGAAATCATGAGGGTATTCTTTCATTATGTAGATACTAAATTTGGCCGGCGCGGGCCACTAGAGAAAGTTAGTTTTTGGCCGCAAATAAAATAATTAAGTGACAATTATATTATTGAAAAATTCACAACTTCTAAATGATAACTCATATTAAAAATCTGAGAGTACCGTTCGGTTTTTTAGGGGTGCGTTTCACCTAGGAATATCCTAACCACAACCGGCACAGGTTGAGGGTGACTGATAATAATTTTTTGATATTTTTTTTTGGGTATATTCAGTAAATGAAAGAATTAAGTTTTATAACTTTTGAACCGGTGCTTAGAATTGAAATCTAAGGGCACTATTGAAGTCGTAGTGTCGGTATTCACTTAAGGAGACTTTCACCTCGACGAAAGATGGACGAGGGTAAATGTTAGTTTTTGGGTTTTGTGTGGAAATAATAAAATAAAATAAACTTCATTTTATTATATTTTTTTCTTCCACGTGGATATTTCAGGTATGGTCTACCAGAACAAAACCTCCTAGTGGAATTTGGATGTGGGGACCACCAGACATTTACCTCTCATGAGAGGATAATTTGGTGGGGACCACTCGAATCATAACCTCCCATGAGAGGTTATTGTGGTGGGAACCACCTGGGATGAAACTCCCCTTTAATTTGGAGAGACCCTCAACTCCTATAATTAATGAGGGAGAGCCTCTTGACCTCATCCACCTTAATTATACAAATGCACATACCATTAATCTTTCCAATGCACAGTATCGTTGCACCATCATAAATAAATTGGCTTGCCCCTTTTTAAATAAAGTAACAACGTCGTTAGAATTTACGAAGGTTCCTAATAAATGAACCGTCATATATTCCAATGATTGTTACCTACCTCCCCCTTCTCCTATATATATGGAGCATGACAGGAGGATTTGGGACAACTTCCCCAAGAAACAAAGTGATGGTAAAGTTGCACGACGCCCAACACATGGAGGATTATGCTCTCTAACGAAGAATGATCCACCGATGGAGAAACCCAATGAGGAACACCTTCGACTATGAAAAATGATCTCGACTTTGACCATCCTTTCAAGGAACATCCTTCAATGAAGGACGTGTTCATCTACAATGAATCAATGTCCTCATTCTCGCACCAATGTCGATGAACAATGAGGAAGGTAGGGATTTATTTATGTACGATATAATTCCCTTGTTTCTTTCATTCCAATACGAAGAACGCAGACCAACATATTATCAAGTAAATCCGCTGATTTTTTTCATTGTGGGTTGGGAAAATATTGTTAATGAAGGATTATGGGAATTGATGTTTTTAAGATATCTTCCTTGATGGTTCGTTGTTTATGTTATGATGAATCAATTGCATCAACTCTAAACACAGATGGTGTCGTACAAAATAACATTGCACAACTCCCTCCATCATTTTTCATTGCAATGTTCTTCAGAATGGAAGAAGGAAACAAGATGACGAAGGCGGCAGAGGCAAAGGTGTCGCCGCCCGTGGTCACCGCGACCCACGCCGCCCCCGCGATGCTCTATCGCCCCAGGCTAAACCATGCTACCCGCGGGCCTTTGGGGCCACCCCAGCCATGCCGCCCGCCGGTTCGCACCTCTCGTCGGACTTTTGAACCGCCCCGACCGCACCATCCCACAGACATTCTGAGTCCCTGGCCGAACCACCCCACGCCCTCGCCGTGCCCCTGCCGAACCGGCCCGTGACCTCATGGCGCCCCGGCCAAACCGGCCCCATTCCCCATGCCTGGGCGGCCTCGCGGCGCCCTCCGGGCCGAGCCGCCCATGCGGCGCCCTCCGGGCTGAACCGCCCTTGCGCATACCCACAGTCGGTCTGCACCCTCTAAGCCCTCTGCGGCCCCTCGCGGCCTACTGAGCTGAACCCAACGGGCGGGCCCGCCAAACGGGTTGGGCCAGACCCAACACGTCCGACCTGGTCGACTTCAACCTGGTCGACCCAGACCAGGTCGGGCCGAGCCAGTCCGACCAGGTCGGACCGGACCCAGGCCCAATATGACCCTTGACTTACTTTTGGCCATATCTTTGGCACCCGACGTCCATTTGACGAACCGTCAACAGCACTGAAAATCATGGATCATGAAGGTTCTTTTGAGTCTACCCCACTTGAGTTTTGGGTATAGTTGAGATACCGTCAGGTAGGATCATGCACAACTCCAACCGGGCCCCCCGGAGTAAAAGGCTAATAGCTCATAGACCGAGAGTCTGATGGACACTTCGTCTGTTGCATTGAGACCCCAATGACGTGGTGGGCCTTTGATATAATTATTCTTCGGGGATTCGTGAAAGTTGTAGTATCGACCAGTAGCTCATAGACCAGACCCTCCCGGAGACGAGCAAGTGTACTGTGGAGACCTAGTAGCTGACTCAGACTTGACGACTGCTGAGAGATTGACTCGGAGTGAGTCGACTAGCCCAGTGGGGAGCGCCATGTTGTGGCGGAAGACCCACGGCGGTGGAGTGCATGGTTGTTGTAGCAGACCTACAGTACTCGATAGGTGGATTACATCTGCTGGCTATGAGGGGGAGCGCGAGGTTGTAGCTGAAGACCCACGGTGGGGACCCCCTCTGTGTGATGCAGCAGACTCATGGTACTCGACAAGAGGAGTACCACAGTAGTCCATGGTTAATGGAAAGCGCACTTGGTGTCACGGTAGGCCCACTGTACCTGACAGAGGATGAGTTCTCCAACATCCATGGTTTCGATAATGTGAATAAAAATCCGGGTTGATCTGAGTCAGTACTTTTGGGTTTTCTTTAGGTTTGAGATGGATCACTTGACAAATTAGGTATATGTATAGGCATATACTTAAGCATGGTTATGTATTGATTTCAGAATTTTTGGATTATCCTTGTTGGATTTTGTGAGACATTGAGGGTCTCAGGGTCCCTACTGAGTATCATTATACTCACCCCTGCACAGCCTATGCCTGAACCTTGTTGTGTTGGTTGCAGATGACGGACAAAGATGACAGAGACAGAGAGTACTATGATTGGATGGTACCCAGAGGGGGACCTTCTGATGAATCAGTACACAGAGAAGACTAACAGACGTGGTGTGGTGAGAATGCTATCTATACATACCCTTCAGGTAGGAATCCCGGAGGATGACCCATCAACTATTTTTTCTTTCTTCAGTTGTACTTGTACATCCAGTTCCTTGTACCTTACAATTGAGCTTGTATTTTTGGCCCCTTTTCATTTTCAGCACTCTTGTTATATAGTTTACTTAGTGTTTTTTTGTATGTGTGCTTTTTTGCGTGCGTTTACAGGTTATAAATGCAATGCCTTCCCGGTTTTAGGGAATTACACCTTGTGTGCCAGTGGCCAGCCCATTTCCTAGGGAAGGCGGGCTTTGGGTAGTCACAACACAGGCCCTGGGGGACGGGTCGTGACAATTAGGGACTCCATATTTTTGTTTCATTTGATGAATTATGATCTTATAATTTCAAATTCAATTGGATTTTTGAATACTGGTTTTAAATAAAAACAAATTTAGGTAAAAAATCATGAAATAATATGAGTAAATTGTTTGGTTTTCTATATTTCGAATTAGACAAAACAATTAGTTAACCTTTGGAATCCTTGATAAGAAAAATTAAATTAGTACCCTAGGATTAAGTATAAATATAAGGCTACCTAGAGAAAAATATCTCATATTCTTGGGGAATTATAGAGAATGTGGCTTCTAATAAAATACATATGTATCTAGATATTACAAGACAATGTGGTTTTGTTATAATTTTACCAAGGTGTAGTAGCATTGAAAATCGTGTATTGGGATTGAATATTGTGATAAATGTTAATTGAGAATAGGTATTACTACCCACCTAGAAAGAACAAATAGTTGGATATTATTTTTAAATTTAGAAACACTTTATGAAAAATTATAAATGACATAAAAGAATTTATAGGTTAAAAAACATAATAACAATCATTATAATTTTTAAATTAGATTGAATGCTAATGGCCCGTGATTTAGGAAATAATTATTATTTATATGTTATTCCTTCTAGGTTTTTAAGTTCTACTATTGTATGTTAATGTATTATCATATGGTTTCTTCTAAAAAAATAGGTTATTGGAGCGAAATATAAGAAAAATGATGAAAAACATTGTTTTTGGAATTGTAATATTTTCCACAATGTGATTCCTACCATAAAGGGAAATGATGTAAAACATATTGTGATTATTCGAAATGAGATATCTCAATTATAATGAACAACCATAACATGTTTGAATTATAAAACACATCAAAGAAGCTATGGATGGTTTCTCATGGATGTTTACTTGTTAAATATGATAATGAAAATAATATTCATCCTCCCACATCTCAGTAATGATGAATAATCACCTAGATGAATATCTCAAATGTCGGTGAAGACATTTTCTATATGAAATCAAATTGCAAGGATGAATAAATTTCCCTAGAACATAATATTATATTTATAATAATATTTATTATTATCCAAGTTAATTGAAAAAATTATGTTTTAGAACTAAGTCCAAGGAAGAAACGATGTTAAAAAAATCATTTAGGTGAATTATTTTCATCTAATGATCCTATAATTATTATGTATTAAAATTTATATCAAAGGTAGTTTTGTTATAATATTCATGAAACTTATAAGGATCATTTTTTAGTAGTTTTCCATTAAACGTTTTATAGAATAATTTTAATTGAAATAATGATATCTAGAAGTGATTTAATGGTATCAGGATATTTTGTAGAGAACAATATACTTTAATGAAATATATATTGGTTAAAATTTATTTGATAATCAATATTATATTGGTAATGTTCATTGTATTTTTTGAATATTATTAGAATTATATTAATATACTTTTAGAAAAAAAAGGACATATCTCATGTTGTGTGATATATCATTGTATCCAGAAACGCCACTGAGCTGAAACTAACAACTGAAGGGTATTAAGGGTACAATTACTATGAATGGACTACATAATTTCGTCTTTCTTAAATTATTATCTCTACTTATAATATTTTAAAAATAAATATTATATTTATTAAATATTTTGTATATTATTAATAATATTTCAGGAGGGTTTTTATGGTTAAATTGTATATAATATTTATGTTTTATGTAAATGATTACTTGGGAAGAATATTATTAACATTTTAGGGATGTAAGATAACGGTTTAAAAAGATAGACATATATAGAATGAATTATAATGACCTTGAGGATATATTATTTTGGTATTTGTGATAGATTTATTAAGTGAAAAACATGTTTACTCCATTTTAGTATTAGTAAGAAATATATGAATATATTGTTAAGATTATGGAGATTACATGATATATTTAAGGATTTGTTTAGTGAATCAGACATGAAAAAGAAATCTTAAATTCTGATCATTCAAATGAAATATGAGATTGTTGTGGTAATTATTAAAAATAATTAAATTATGTATCTCATGTAAGTATATTTCCTTTAGTTCATAGTCATGATGGTAAATGGATCCATCAACTCTTGGGAAATTATTTAATGAAACAATTTATCCTATAACTTTTATCTGAATATAAATGTTCATTTATTTCTTCTTGGATTTATTGTTTTTGGGTTTATATATTCTCATGATCATCGAAGGTCTTGTGAATAATGATCTATAAAAGTGTCCACAATGATTGATGGTTTTCTTCCTTGCTCACATCATGAAATTCCACCATTGTTATCCTTTATCGAAATGTAATTATGTGATGAGCTTTATATTACCATTTATTTATTTTTAATAGTTTGTCTTTTTACCATTTTTATATGAGGATATTTCACAATGAAATTTTCAAATCTCAAAACATTGATTATAGAATAAAATTTTATATTGTGAGAAAAAAATATATCTAATTTGTAAAATTTAAAAACTCATGATTTCGAAATATTAAAAGTCTATTTTATAGAAGATATAGAAAAAAAATATATAATATAATAAAACATATTAATAATTTATGATACATTCCTTTTTAAATAAATTAAATCTCCATGATATCTTGTGAAAGATGAAACTAGAAATCAAAATGAATTGTAATATATTTATAGTTATAACATTGTCGATAAATTTTATGTTTGTGAGTAAGACTCACTAAATTGAAAATATAATATGGTTTAAACATTTATAAAATAATTTAAATGATTAAATATTTATTTTAAATTAAATAAGAGTCACTTTTAATAAAAGGAAATGTTTTCTGAAAATCCATATTTTTCTAAACATCGACTTCATCTTTCCATGCACAAATAATTTTATATTATTATTTTTAACATCATTACAAAAAAAATCAAAAATAAATTATTTATTGAATTTATAAAATACATATTTTTCTATGGTGTTTTTTTGATCTTCATGGAGAGTTTCATTTTATGATGAATAGTGAAAATACGTATTTTTATTAAATAATATCTTTTTATATAAACTATTTAAAATAAAATTTAATATTTGAAGTATTTTAAAAATTAAATTTAGTTCAAAATTTATTTACTAATCAAAATTAGATTATTATAATCAATTTTATATTTAATTTTTATTAATTTCTCTAAACATTAGAATTTTTTTATTTTCAAATATTATTTTTTACATATATATCGGTAATATTTATAATAATTAGTCCAGATTGTTAAAATTTAATTTGTAGAAATGGATTCTATATTGAGAATCAAAATAATTTATTTTTTCTAACCTTTAAAACATAATTTTTTATAATTATCAGTATTGAATATAAAAAATAATTATTATTACAATGAAAGTAAAAAGTAGTAAAGATAGGGGTTAAACTAAAATGATAAATATTAAAAATGACCCAAAACATGTATAATTCTATTTTTATAGTCAAATTTTCACCTAATATAGTATTAAGATTGAAAATGGGCCATTTTTTAGGCTTTTATATTTTAAAAAATGTTGTTGTAATTCCTTCAATTAAAACTATACTAATGTTTCCCCTCACCATCTTATAAAAGGCAACCCCTATCTTCTCTTTTCCTCTCCTAATTAACCCTTTGCATCTGAAAAGAAATAAAAAACACCATTTCATATATACCTGAAACATTACTAAGGCATTGTTTACCAGAAATATAACATATAAAGAAATTGGTGAAAACCTAATGAAGTTATATAAAGAAGAGGTATCGTTTTTAACAAAGATTTTTGTTTCATTTATTTTTAAACCTCATTAATATATTATTAAATAATGTTAAAATTAAATCTTAATAATAATAAATATAATGATATTGTTTAATGTTAATTTAATTACATATATCCTAGTCCTTCTATATCAAATGGGAAATGTAACAGTTTATTGTGTGTATGGTGGAATACATCATCGTGAACTGATGTAATTAGATTTCAATCACCACTTCACACATTAGAATATAATGATGTATTTAATGTATATATATTATATTTATTATATAGTTTCTTATGGGTATATAATGTCACATATAAATTATTACTTTCCATTCCATAGGAATAAATATAACGTAATTCGTGTGTAGAACGAAATAATGCCTCATGAAGTTAAGTGTTTCATATTTCTATTATTCCTTACAAGGAATGTTTTATGGATTAATTTTATTTTTATATATGATATTAATGAGATAATAATAAAACTATAAAGTAAATATATCATCTAATTTTATACCTTAACTTTCATTGAATAAATTATAGTGTTGTTTGTGTGTAAGGCAGACTACCGCTTCACAAAACGATGAGATTATTTTTTATTAAAAAATAACATGGTTGGTATATTAAAGGTTATTTAAAGAGATATTATTAAATTTATAATATAATTTTATTACAATAACATTAAAATAACACTTAAGTTCTTTATATTTTGATCATTCAAAAATGGAACCATTATTAATGGGTATTTATGACAAACTGTCACTGGGATTATAACATAATTCGTTTTTCATAACCATAATCGATTTTCTGTTTTAAAATTATAATATTTATATATAATTTATAATAGTTTCATGATTAACATTATGAATATGGTTAAATTATAATATCATTGACATCAGTCAACTTTCTAATGTGATTTTGGTCATACGAATGGGTTATCATTAAAATACCTAATGAGAAATTTTTAGGTTATGTAATTACATATGACATGGTATAAAATATAACTCATGGAAAAATAAAAAAAATAATAAAATTTA
This sequence comes from Viscum album, assembly GCA_963277665.1. Classification (NCBI taxonomy): domain Eukaryota; kingdom Viridiplantae; phylum Streptophyta; class Magnoliopsida; order Santalales; family Viscaceae; genus Viscum; species Viscum album. The sequence continues at coordinate 501,523,249 of OY728132.1, forward strand.
ATTAATAAAATATGTTTCTTATTCTGTATGATATGGAAGGAATATTAATATTTATTTTTTATCTAAGAGACTCATAAATAACATCATTCTTTGAGACATATTTTCTTTTATTCACATAAATTCGTTTATATAGTGTATATACTACCCCTTATCATATTATATCATATTTTTTCATAATTCATCATATATTACGTTGAAATTCATTTACCTCAGTCACGAGAGTAATGATTCAAACCAAAGTGAGGATGGTTTATGTTTCATTCCCATCTTAATTGGGATTATATATGCTTGAATATTCATTATTGAATATTATTTTAGAATATACATTTAAAACACATCCATTTTATTTTCCTTTGTTTTTTCTTGAAAATTTAACATAATTTTATCATTTTACTAACTTTGGTACTCAAATAGGTTGAGAAAATGTTTTCTAGGTTAAATTGACTTTGTTTTTCTCTTCATCCAAATTTATATTTTCTTCCAAATCAATTCCTTCTAATAAAATTTTAAATTTTTTTTAACAGAATATAAATAATATATTTGAGAATTTTTTTTAATTTTTATTATTTTAATGAAATATTTTTACGTCAACCACCTTATTTTCTTCCAATTGATGTACTTCTATAATTTTTACCAAAAATGTATAAGGAAACATTTCATTTATATGTATGAAATAGAAGGTATTTTACATTATCCTGAACATTAATTTCTTGAAAATTAATTTCTATCTTCCTAAGGATATTTAAAATGATAATTATTTCCACACATTTTTTTGAATAATTTTTTTTAAAAGTTATTTTTAAATTGGAATAGATCATTACCTTAGGAATGATTTTAATACTTTGAAAATTAATTATAATCTTCAATGAAAACAATATATAATGATATATAATGATTTTAAATACTATATTATTTTTATCATATTTATATACCTTTCTCAATCTCTATTTCGTTAATGGGGTCATACAGGCCTTATTATCATCACTAAAATTCATTCATTATGAAATATCCTTTTATATTGAAATGATAAAATATTATTAAACCCATTTATTTACAAGGGAAATAAATATGTTGATTCTTTATGATTGATTTAATTTTTTGAAACACATAAATCATTGTCATGTTGTGATGGGTGGAACTAAATAGAATTGTGTGATCCTGATATAGCATATATAATGGGTGAACATATAGAATGGTACAATGTATTGGATAATATTTTAGTCTCATTATATTTCATTTATAGGGTTAAACAGTAAAGTTAACCTATTATTAAACATATTCTACTATTTGATATTAACTAAGAGATTAGACATGACAGATGATTATATAATGTTTATTATTTATTGTATATTTAGAATGTTACTATGATATTGTGAAACCGTGTTTTTATATTATGATTCTCTATGATTAATCACATGTCTTGAATTTTATGATATCATGCTATATCAATGACTCAGACATTATGTTTCTTTATCTTTTTTATTCTCGTAATATGCTTTTTAGCTCAACATATAAATCATGGAATTTTCCCAATTATACCATGCAGCTGAGGAGATCATATGGATTTAGGATCTCAGTAAATAAAATAGAAAAATTAAGAATTCTATTTATTATTTTATTTAATTTATTATGATCGTATCCATCTAATGGATCTAACACTCATGATATTTTGGTTTTAATTAATGAATGTTGGTGTCAAAATGTGATATAATAATATGGGAAAATGAATGGTCTTCTATGAAAATAATAATGGTATTATGATAATATATTATTTCTATGATTATTTTTTTCATTTTTTTATATGTTCTTCCAAAAAATACTTTTATTCTTCCTCAAGTGGAATTTTATGTCTTTTTTGCCATGAATTGGTATTATTTAATTATATAAAATATCAATTGTTGAGTATGGGAGGTATAATTTGATATTCAAAACCAAAAAGTGATCTTCTATTGATGAGAGTGTAATTATAAACATTAAATTGAAATTTCATCCATTATATATGATTTTAATATTATTTTAATTGGGTATTTATATTAGATTGTAAGAAAGAAATATTATTAAAACCTTAATATTTTATAAAAGTTTGATGACGTATTTCTAAAGCAGTTTCTACATATTATTATTAATCGTGATGTTGAGTTTTCTGTGAAACATGAATCTATGGATACAAATATTTTAATGAATTCATATTTAATGTCCCTGTTTGATCTATAGTATTTAAAAATACAAATCGTAGAGAATATTTAATAAGTATTCATTCAACCATGTGTGTCTCCATGTGGTTCACCATTTCATTTTTTATGAATATTGATGGATCAATGCAACTCCACATAGATTATTGATAATGATGTAAGATCACAATCAATGAAAGTTATTCTATAGACTATATTGATGATCTCACTGTTCAGTTACAAGGAGCATCCTATTTATCCAGGATTTTTATTGAATTTTGATATTATCAGTTGAGGGTAAAAAGTAAAGGCATACCAAAGACATAAATATATACAAGTTATTGAAAATTTGAATTTATATAGATTATATTTGGTCTTACTAATGTCTCTTATATCTGCAAGGATTTAATAAATACATTATTTAGAGATTTCATTTTTTATCAATTGTTAGTTTTCTAAGATGATATTCTTAGATTTTGTGATAGAATATTAGAAATTTAATATCACTTGAGAATATTACATAAGAAGATAATGATGGATAATTTTTATGAAATATTTACTGACAGTTAATTTATTATGTACAAAGATTCATTTTTATTAAAATAATGTAACTTCACTAACTAGGTAGCCACTAAACATGGTTATCCAAGCCAGATCACCACATGACCATAAGTTTCTCTCCACGTATTCTAGAGAATGTAGACCAGCACCAATGATTTATGTGGGGAGACTATACACATTTTGTAGATTATGACCCATCTAATTACAGATATTAATATAGGGAACAATATAACAAATAACCATTCATCCAATGTCTATTTCAAAATATTGGGTTCAATAAAAAAATAAAATAATAACTCTGATATGTTATTTCATACAGTACCAAGTTACAGGAAAGCCCCTAATAAAGAAAAAATGAATAATCCCCTGATTTTTTTTGTGACTCTAAGTAGTAATATTTCATTTTTGAAAGTCATGTGCACAAATCAACCATTAAAATATGGACATTTTCCTTGTCCTAAACTGTGATCAAGATCTCTTCTTAGGTATATAACGGCATCCTGAGTAGTGTGTGAGTAAAACATAGTATTCCACCACATGTGGGGTCAAAAAATATCTTATCTAAATAGATTTTTTATGTATTTAATAAATGATTGAGTAAAAATATAAAATGGGTTTCACAAATTTACAATAGACACAGAAATCATTTTTATAAATTATTCCAAGGTTTTAGAGTTTTCATCAATCGCATTATGTACGATGGAGGTCAACTAGTATGAATGATACGGTAAGTATTATTCATATCTGACTAGGGAAAAGATTTCATGAGTAATTACAAGATAGTTACCATTGATCCTGGGTCATTGTAGTATCGCCAGATGTAGCCGTTAGTGTCATAGAGACTTATTCTGACTCCACAACCAATGAATTCTAGGGGTGTGGTTTAGAGCATCAATCTAAAATGTTCAGTGGTAATGGATCCTCAAGCAAAAACCCCACCTACAAACAAGCCATGTTAACATGATTCTTTAACCATAACAGGTTTACAAACCCAATCCATAACTATTCATCACATTTATCATTTACATATTAACTTATTTCTCTAATTTCCCATCTTCACATATTAACTCATTTCTCTAATTTCCCATTTATATCCTAACCCATTTAACACGTTCCTTATTATGATTCCATAATATTTTTAACCATTTCCACTACAAAAAATAAGTAATTTAACATATTGAATTTAGTCAATTTAACCCATTCACTATTTTCAAAACACCCACTTCTACCAGGTAAATGAGTAAAAATAACTAGCATTCATTCCTTTTCAAAATTATAGATAACATTATAACATATTTATCAAGGAATATATTTCTAAACAATTCAATTGTACCCTTTTTATTACAATTATTATGTTTTAGTGGGTGGGACACTCAATGGGTGGCCCAAAACCCAGTTTAATTAACCTTAGTGCATCCCTTGTTTACCATGATTGGTTTAATCCAATAATTAACCTATTAAAATATCAATTCACCAATAGAAACCCCATGTAACAACATAATGACATAAAATGAAAACCACATACCCATAACCAAATATAAAATACTATGGGATATATCTTTTAGAGCACCAATTTTAATTGTGATGTCAAACACCAGCTTAAACATTTTCCATGATATGGAATCAAAAACAATTCGAAGGAACAACTATAAATCCTCAAGATAAAGGATGTTTCTAGGGATTTATAAGATGAAAAAACAACTAAAGAAGTCCTAATTCAAAAAAATGGTGAAAGAGTATTTTTATACTCACACAGAGCATCGATTAACACCAAATCCACCCTATATAAATTTTAAATGAAGGAGATCAATCCTTGGGATTATTCAGGGAGTTTGGTTTAGAACTCCTACTATAAGAGAATAAATGGATAAGAAAAATAGACATGGATTTATAAATCCCAAGGGGTAGATATTCTCAATTTCCACCACATTAATGAGGAGCATAGTTTGGAAGCATGGTTAACTGAATAGTGTGAAAACAATCAACCACCCTTTTCAATGAGGGGGCTAGGCTGTATGGCTTCCTTAGAATCCCACACAGTTTAAAAATTCATAAATCATTCATATAGATTGGATCCAACCATGTATGCATGTTTTTACCTCCCACTTGCAAGATTTCATCTATTGTGCACTACACATTTTGGAAAGCTTGGTTAGAGAGTACATTTACTACTAACCATGCAAAAAACCATGAAACATGCACTGGATATCCCCATTCTCAAATAATTCATGTCTCGAACCCCTGTAACAGCCACCGGGCCTCCTAACATATCCATAAAACACATCATTAACCAAAATCAAGGGATTAAATCCAAACCATGAACATGAATGTATCTCACTATATGTTAGGGATATTACTACCTCCACACCTTATAATGGATTTTTTCCAGATCCAATCTCTAATGCATCACTGAGTTTATGATGTAATGGGATTGGTCAAATAGGCCACCATGTATTTCTCACTCTCCCAAGTATCCTTTTGAATGTTACCATGGTACCAAAACAATCAAACTAATGGCATAATCATACTCCTAAAGAATTTCTCCCTACAATATACTATAAAATTTAGATGCTACCAAAAGGATGTATCAACCACCATCTCAACAACATCAAAATAAATCACAAGAGATTGGATGGGTTGATACATATGATGCTGTGAAACATTGAAAACATCATGCATATTACTATAACACTTTGTAAGAACTTATTTAAATTCCATTAGTCTGACCCCTCCATAATTTCAAATGTCCCCATATACATGGCTCTCAACATACCCTATTTTTGAATCGGATAGTGACTAATGATGGAGACACCTGAAGAAACACATGATCTCGCATTGTAAAGACAAGGGGATTATGATGTCAACCAATATCTGACTTCTTCCTACTCTGATCCATTAGCATATTCCTATGAATCAACTAGACATGGTTCAATGTCTCATACACAAGATTTTTTCTCCATAACTCTGATTCCCCAAACTCTATCCAACAGAATAGTATCTACATGGGCTACCTTAGATAGGGTCATAGGGTTCCATATGAATCATTACTTGGTAGCTATTATTGTAGATGAATGCAACAAGTTATAATTGTATCTCACATGATCCCCCAATATATAAGCCCCATGCCATTAACATGAACTCTATGACCTGAATAGTATGCTCTGATTTCTCATTTATATATTGGTAGAAAGATGCACTCAACAACACATGGGTACCATGATCCTTATGTTACCCATTCTATATTTCAGAAGTAAAATGTGTGTCACCATTTGAAATTATAGTTCATGAAACCCCATGAAAAAATTCTCTTTCCTAGATATACAAATCACCCAATAGGCCAATGTTAATGTTCTCTCAAATTAGTAAGAAATGTGACTCCCTGGAAACTAATCCAAAATTACCAATATTTGATCATTATTTTGAGGTATCTTTGGAAGACCATCCACAAAAGGCATCATGATGCCATCTCACTTCCAATATATAATGGGGAAAAGTAGTAAAAAACAACATAGTAACTGGTGGATGGCCTTTACTAGTTGACAAGTGTATCATCACATCATGAAAACTACATCCTCCTTCTTCATCCCATGCCAAAAATTTTCCAATCAATATATTGATACATATTGGTTAAAATAGGATTTAGATCCCATTTTGTAGTTGGAAATCACACATCAACTCTTATAACATACAAGCTGGTACACTGACATATCCAGGAATGAAAGTGATCTCATTATCATCAATAGTCTAATCAGAAGGTGGATCCCCATATTTATGACTTCCCCTTAGAACTATACACATAAGATCCTCATACATCATTTACTTTATACGAATTAGAAGCATGGATGCCACAACTAATGTTGTAAGGGACATATGCCCTTTCATATTCAACACATCAAAATTAATCCTATAATAAAATTACAACATCCTTCACTCAAAACATGATTTCGATCTTTCTTATTTAGAGGCTTCTAACATAAGGAATCCATAACACTGTTATAATTTACTAGAATGTAGACTAACTAAAAATAAAATGAATTCATGTAGTCAACCCATATTTGTTTCCAAATTTTCAAATCACACTTGAAAAAAAACTACTTAAGGCTAATTTTATCTTTATATAGAGTATAAATTTCTTCTAACATGTAAATATTCCAACATTATAAATCATAACCCACCATGGACAACTCCAGATCATGCATAGGGTAATTTAATTCATGAAGAGTAAAAAATCGTGACCCCTACACCATAAAGAGATTATCCTACATCAACATTGCACAAATACCAAAAATGGAAGCATCACAAAACAAGGTATACTCATTACCTAGATTTTCTTGGATAAAAATTAATTCTGTATTTAACCACTTACTTAAATCAAGAATATATTTCTCACATTTCCTAGACCATTATATCTTGGATCCCCTCTAGTTCAAGCTTGAGATTGGTGAATTCGAATGGGAAATTTCTTTGATGGACATTTGATAATATCCCACCAAATATAGAAAGAAACTAATATCAAAAACATTCATGGGATTCTTTGAATCTTGAACTGTCTGAACATTCTTTGAGTCCACTGCCACACATTCCTGAGAGATGATGTGACCCAAGAAATATTCCTTTTAAATCATGAAATAAAACATTGTCATCTTTTCATTTAGTCAATTATTTATTTCTATATCATAAGGTCTTACACTTATCTATTCACATGTTCTTCCAACCGAGTTTTATGTTACAAGAGTTCTTATAATTCCATTATATATGGTGGAATAAAAACAGGATATCTTCCTAGTAGAAACTATATTCTGAACCCAACTTCTCTATCAGGTGTCTACACTATGATTTCCTTTGGAAACAAATATTGAAACTGATCGACCATAGTTGAAATTTCAATATGTTATAATAATATACTATCAAGAATATTATTCATCACCTGGGTAATGATTTCACCAAACTCTGGACAGACTTTCCCATCACGTCCTACTCAGACAACTCCTTCACTAGGGTGGACATAATATTTCCCCTATAGATATGTGAACATCACCCTATAGTGGTAAATGTAATTATGGACCTCGCTTGACAATATCCAATCCATCACCGATATCTAGTCAAACCTATCATCTTGAGAACCAATTTGTATCACAAGATATGGTACCCTCCAACAACAAGGGTACACCCCCTACATTAATGGATATGTTAAACTCACACCCCTAATGGTGTATTGATTGTTATAACCCCTCACATATGCTACAACTCTAGGAGGAGAAGACAAACAAACTAATAAAATATATATTATTTCGAGGCAGTAGTATCAAAAAAACAACTAAATGGAATGTAAAACATAAAAATTGTACCTTACAATTTTGATGGCCACACCTCTCCAATATCAGGTGTAGGTTGAACTACATGGATCCAACCTATACCTACATCATATTTTTCTGTGTATTCCCCAAACACTATAAAAACCTAAAAATAAGGAAACCCTTGTCTAGGAGTACCACATAATCCATCTCAATCGGTATAGCCTATAAAAGTCAAACTGTATGCCTAAAATGGAGAAACTGACCCTCTGGCATGCACTCTTGACCTACATAGATCCTCCATCACTTACCATATATCTTAGGATCCTACAGAACATCTAAACACACCCCATCCTTCTGTATTCTTTTCACTCAACTAGTTATTAAGGTTCCAAGAAATGAATTTATCATGTCCTACCACACTGATATTAAATAACTCAATCACCACCCCTAGAAAGTTGGTTGTCTATTCTGACTACTATATCCACCATTTCTCTAGTGAAAGCAGTTGATGTAGTTTATCTTTCAATCAGATGTATCAATACTAAATTTCCCAAATGGAGTCATGTCCCCCACTAGAAGCCACCCTATTTTTTTTGAAATTAGGGTCTAATATACCACCTCATAAACCACATTATATTGAATATATTCATCTAGGAAATAATATCATGTCTATGTGCATCTAGAAAATGTCTTGTCCTAGCAGCCTCATCCCCTGTTGGTGCTAGAACAAAGTGTTGCAAGTTGGTAAAGAGGCCAAAATAATCCATCACTAAAATATTTCCCTAAGATAACATCACAAACTATGTACCGTTTTCCAATAACAAGGTATCTAGATATAACTGTTTTAAAAACATTTCCATGAAATCCTTGCAAAGTATACCATCATCCTTCTAGGTCTGATCTGGAATATCCCACCAATACTTTGTCAGACCTCACAAAATATAATCATCCCACATGAGTCTCTCCAAAGGAGGAGTCTCCAAGTGATATAATATAATATAGATGTTCTCTTTCCATTACACTTCTATATCAGGACCATCATCACTAAAAATTGTTAGATAGTGCTATAATTGAAACACTCTACTTAGGTCAAACATACTAAACAAAAATAACTATGGGTCTCTTTCCATGATTTTTATAAATTTTAAAAGTTATCATGAAACATATCCTCTACTTTGTGACCATGTATTAATGAGGTCTCTTTCCTCACTTTTAGTGGATCATTGTTAGTGATATCCTCTTTTTTTCAAGAAGAACACACCATCATGTTGTCATTTCTCTACAATTCTAGACACACATCTTGGAATAAATAACATAAAACATTCACAGTTATCTCAGAAAATAAGGGTCTCTTCTATCCATAAAAAATTCATTTAATATGCACTATGATAACGTATAAATTCACGTCACTTACACTACCCCGAACCATCACTACCATGATCTATAGTAATTTTGGGTAAACAACTCACATAGTCTCATCCATTCTTTAGACACCATTTTTAACCACTTAACCATCACAACATAAATTATTCAAATTTTGTCATGTGTATATTTGTTATAACTCCTCACCAATAGACATTAACCCAATTATGATTCCTTGGGAGGCTTATTCTATAAAAAATCCATTAAATATTTTTCATTTACTTTATTTCACCTCTGTTATTAGACAATATTTTTTTCATATTTCAAGTATGATAAAACATTTATCCCTTATTTATTGCATGTCTTCACCATGTGTCGCTATAATGATCCATGTATCATATATCCCAAGGATCCTAACATGATTCATGTATGAACAACCTCATGCCATATTACCCATTTCCTAGAATATTATAATACAGTCACATCACACAAAAATAGCATCACCCAATTGTAAAATATCATCCAATTGTGACATAACACATCAAGAAAAAAATTACCACACTGGGTACTTGGGTTTTCCTTCATAAATGGGTTATCTACTTCTAAGAACAAGCTCATTTTCAAGGTCCAATATTTCTTATTCTTCCATCTACCATTCCCAAAAAGTATGTCTATGAAAAAGAAATCCTCTAATACCACATTGTAACATCTCCAGCCTTGTATCCACTAAACCTAGTGCCCCGAGAAGGTATGCCACATGACCACATTCATGCCTCCACTTATAGAAAAGGATTCCGAATTGATGTGAGGGCCTAATGGAATACATGTAGAGACTATACACTTTTTATCATAGTAAACCGTAATTGATAATAAAGTGAAATAAAGGAAATAGTATAATAAATACCCATGCATCAGAAATCTATTTCCCAAGACTTGATATAATACCCAATCCAGATAAAAAAATCTATGTAATTTCAAATAGTTTCATGTGATATGAATGAAGAACGTAATGACACACATATTAATCCCCATAATGGTTCCTGACTCTAATACATGATCACTTATCCATGCACATACAATGACCAAATAAACCATATAGTATAGGGCCCTTTCCCAAGTCCTACCCTAAAAGAGTGATGTCTACTCGAGTAACCAGTAGAAACCACTACAGAGAGTGAGTATGACATAGTAGGAAACCACTAATACTGTCTAAAAAATATTATTCTATGTTGGTAGTGAATTCATGTACAAAATGAATAGAAATATTAACTTGGTTCAATTAGTTAAGAATATTCTCTTACACAATTTACATCATTTGTTTCTAGTGTTGGAAATTTTCATCAATTATACTACGACCTATGAGGCCAAATAATATAAAAAAGGGTATAATTAATATTCCATATCTCACTATGTAAAATATTTCACAAAAAAATATGTCACATTTATCATGGAGCCTCAGTCGAGGTAGTATCATCAAATGAAACCATTAGGGGAAAATAACCTCATTATGACTCTCTAACCCATGTTTTATAATGTCAAGGTTCAGTGCCTTAATCTAACCCGACCCATTAGTATAAAACCACAATTCAATACCCTACATTACATTATTATATATGACCATTATTCCATGAACATAAAACATTTAACATAAAAACCATAACCATTTATCACATTTATCATTTTCAGTCACAACGCATAAGACACATTTTCTATATTCACTCCTTAAAAAATTATCTCATTTTTACATTAATAACATTACTAATTAAACGCATCCCTCATTCACATGGTTTAATTAATTAAAAATACCCATTGCGGGCAATATCTCATTTAAAAAATTCAATTTAATTAATTTAACCTATTCACTTTTTTATATAAATACCCTTATGCAATGTCAGTGACCAGGCACAACTACCATTATTGCGTTTTGATAATTCAATCGAAAATTTCAAAATATTTATCATTAGATCTATTTTATAAAAATTAAATTCTATTATTATCCTTACATTTTAATGTTCAAGTGGGTGGAAATCCCCATGGGTGAACCCTAACCTAGTCTAATCAATCTCAATTCATCCCACAAGGATCATGAGGGGTTAAATCTAGTAACTAACCAGTTAAAATATAAATTAGACAAGTAAAACCCAATAGAGAACACAAAATCACCAAATGAAAACCACATACCCATGGGAAAATCAAATAGACTATGGGAAAAATATATAGACTAGCTACCAAGATCTTAAAGATGAACCTCACTTAACATCATCATTTGATTAAGATTAAAACAAAAAATGAAACCATAACCTCATATCTATTGAAAAAATATGTCTTTAGGTATTTAGAAGAAGAATTAGAGCAACAACATGGGATGTAATCCTGTAAAAAGAAGAAATAGTTTTGTGACACAAATCTGGAGCTTCGATTCACACCAAATGATGCTTAAAAATGCATATAAATGATGTATATGAATCTATCAGAAAAAAAATATTATTTCTCATCACTATTTATTCAGGATGATAAATAGGGAAGAAAATATTGTAAGGGTTCATAATTCCCAAGGGGGGGATATTCTATTTCCCCCTTGTCGTTGAGGTGAACAGTTTGGCTACACGGTTGGCCAAACCATGCACCCACCATGCACTACCCTTTGTGCATGATGAGGCCAAATCATATGGATTCGTAGAAATCCCACATGGTTGGAAAAATAGTTCGGTAACTATTCAAATTGGCTATATCCATGTTCACATGGTTTCACCTCTACATGTTCATTATTTCATCAACCATGTTCCATACCTCTAATAATCCATGATTAGTGTTCATGGTTACTAGTAACTGACTACAACTTTGAATCATGCATGTGATGCCCTCATTATCAAATATTTCATTTCCCGGTCCCCTATAATTCCATAGAAAATTCATATAGACCCAATTGACACTTTATTACTGAAAATAAAAGGATTTAGATTAAAACTCAAATTGGAACATACCTTACTAGGTGTCTAGTATCTAAATTATATTCTTGAGAAAGTGTATTTTAGTGGATCCGTCAAAGGAATTAGTTTTAAAAACATTTGAATAGACCAACCACGGTGTATGAGATACATTGTTTTCGTGGTATGATCAAAATTATAAACACGATGTGAATAATTTCACATAGATATCTAATCAAATAATCATGTTAACAACAAAGGGACTAAAGTTAATTTGGAAAAATGATTGTGGAAAAAAATCAAGGAATCAGATTGATGGTTGGTACCAGATCTTATATCCATTGTACACTATAGTAGATGAGGGTTTGTGATCTCTAGTGGTTCATTAATGATGGAACAACAATGTGTCCTTATGAAAAATTCAATGGTGATATATCATGTGTCACACAAATTGAAGGTTCAAAAAATAAATTACATGACTCAAGATCTGTAGTTACCTGTGGTAATCATTACATTAAAGATATATATTCATTAAATTTTTAATGAAATGTGTTATATATGTAATAATCATTATTTTTTTAATTTATATATTCAACCATAAAGAGTTTAATTTGTTATAAAGAACATAGTTAGTGTTGAATAATGATTATTAATAAATGAAAAATTACAACAGTAGGAAAGAAAAAATTGTGGCTGATTACTAATGGTTAAATTAATGTAACACCACATTATTTTGAAATAACATAATGTTCAATAGCCTATAGACACAATAAATCTAACTTTAAGAAACCACAAAATATAATTATCTACCTATGAATTGTATAACATAGTAATCGATTAGGTGATTAAAAATATTATTATCTAAAATATTATATATATATATATAAAGTAACCACTCAATCAAAATTAATTTAATTATGATTAATAACTAAGTAAAAATCTATTAGTAAATTTATATTATGCTTCATTAATACATTATCTTAAAAAAATTATTTATATCACCTTTTCTGAATAAATAAAAAATTTAATATATGTAACATCAACAAATTTTATTTTGTAAAAAATTATAATTTTTTATTTCAACGTTAGAAATTCTATTATGCTCAAATAATCTGAGTTTTCTAAAATGATTTTTTTCTATGAATAGTGAAAACATCTGATTTGTATGGAAAATTATATTTTTTGTTTCATGATTTTAAAAAGATCTATTTTGTATTAAAATTATTTAAAAATAAAATATGTTCTCTTATATTATTAATAATTGATATATTTTCATTTAAATCTACTTCATTATTAAATTTTGTATAAAATAATTTTTATATGTAAAAAGTCATTTTTCTTATAACTTTTTTCCATCGAATTTTACAATTTCATTTTCTTTTTATTATAATCATGTATAAAAAATGAATTTTCTGAAATTGATTACATTTTTTGAATCAAGTTGTTCCAATTTGGTAATTAGGTCTTTATTAATTCTGGCCAATATGAATAGTATTTGTGGTAATATTTATCACATCGATAATGCATAAATCATGCTAAACATGGTTAATGATAAGTTACATGGTCATAATATTTCTTTTTATTATTATTGGATGAATTTAATTTTAATGATATAATCATAGGATTGAAATTATGTTTTTTAATGGAGACATCCCCATTAAAATAACTAATATAATCTTTAACTCAAATAAAGTTGAAAATGTCTATATCATAGTTTTAATTAACTATTTTTTGAAAAAATCGGGACATAGACATGTTATTAAAAAATTTAAATTTTATTTTTCTAAATAATTAAATTATTTTCATGGTTATAACTTATTTTTATATTTTTTTCTTTTATAATTACCTGAAATTCTTTTGCAATTCTTACACAATTTTTAATCAATTAATATAAAAATAAATCAAATGATATTTAAAATATACAAAATTATATAATTTGAGTAATATATAATTTTAGAAGATTTTTTGTGTTTAATATGACATCATATTGATTTTAAAATGAATTTTATTTGAAACAAACATTTTTCAAGATTTATTTTTTGTGAAATCAAATGAATTGAGAAAAAACATACAACAAGGATAATATATCAAAATAATTTTTTATAAACTTATATAAAAATCATAAAATTACAAAAGGGGAAATGTGGTATGTTATGTTAAAATAATTAATCCTTAATCCAATTATTAGTCAATATTTACAATATATGTAAATTACGACCCGTTAAGATTGAAATATCTGTTACTAAGGTTAATGTTAAAACAGGTGAATAATGAGGTTAATCCAATTATAAGGATTTAAACACCACAATAAGAAATAAAAATTATTGGTTAATTATATTTCAGTCATATCGTACACTTTTTTTGATCCTTATTTTTGTATAAAATTTTCTTCATTAAAATTTTATTATGATTTATTCTTCTATGCAATTCCAAAAGTGTCTTAGATGTCAACTATATAAGTGAACTTCATCCTTCACTAATATACACCGCATTTAAAAATATAGTTCAATTATTCCCTAAAAATATATATTATCAAATACCATATAAATTTTATATAGGTTTTTTCCCATCCGATTCACCTTCTCTATGTCTCATAAGAAGATATTTAATGAAATTATACCAAAGAATTGGTAATCATCTTTATTGAGTCCTTCAAGATTATATATTCTTCTACAACATCATAATGTTTTGAAACCTTCCAAATATAATGAATCCAATATTATTAATCTACTGAGAAGATATTATTGATATTAAATTAGAATATTTTATCTATTTTTCATCCAATGAAATGTTAAAACATCGATGGTAGGTAGGTACGACTTATCATCTCTACATAGTTATGTAATTCGTTGTCCATCACCATATCACTTAGATGGAAATAAAGATCATAATAAGTTATATATAAATATATATATGATATTTAGGGCATAAATATTATTTTATAACTCAGATATCATGTCTAAATTAATATATTTCAATCTGGAGGGAAAAATATTGTCTCTTGTGGGTACGTGTGGGATACCACCTCCATGAAGAGATGTGGTTTATTTTTCATTATATTTTTATTGGTTTATAGTAAGGATTAATATAATGAATATATTTTATTTATATGATATAATAATTATTCTATAAATGAATATTTTTAGTCACCTTTATTTCATTACCTCTATTGAAAAATGAATACAAGGTTCATGCGTTTATACAACATAACATCTCCATGAATGGTGTAATTAATTTAACTATTTATAATATTTATGGATATCCATAAATATTTTCATAATAATTATACATTATATATATAGAAATATGAACTTTTCCTAGATTATGTAATAGTGATCAATGTACAAGGAATAAAACTACTGAACTAAAACATAAATGAAGAATGAAATAGTAACCCCCACAATATTTATTTCCAAATGTAATTATTATTAAACATTGAATAAAATGTTATAAATAAATCATATAAGTTATGATATATAAATTTTCATAGTTATATAAAATATGAATAATAAATCTATATTTATTATATATTAGGCTCAAATTTATATGAAAGAAGTTAAATATGAGTTTTGGGTTTCACGTCTCACTTTTACTTCCATCAGACATATACCACATCCAAAACATATTAAATTAGTGTGGTTTATAATAAAACCCTGTGATATTTTATATCACAGATCCATTTAACTTAATGTTATTTAAATTTTTTATTTGAGGTTATTTCTTTTATGTGTCTTATTATTAGAATTTTACCAAAGTGCTGAAGAATAATTGTGCATCGTTATCAATATTTAGGATTGGTAATGTATATGTATCCATCGGGGGAATTATTTATTCTTTCTCATACATATCCATGTAATATAAATATAATTTTAATAATTTTTTTTAAATAATCCAATGATTACCTAATTTCATATTTAACCATTTTTAACTTTTGAGAAATTTTTTTTAAAAAGGAATGATTTTTTCGTTTTCCTAACGTTGTATATTTTTCCTCTATGAAAGTAATATATTGTTTTCTATTTATATATAATGGACGGAATTTATAGCCTTAATGACCAATATATTCTTTTATGCTTAATTTTAATGGTTATAATTATATTTTTAAGGAAATTGTTGTCCATAATGCGAGGGAAGTTATCTATTATGAACATTTATTATTGAAAATTAAATGGGCATTTTTTAAAGAACATATTAAGGATAATTTTAATTTATTTTTATTAATAAATATGAGCATCACCTTATATTATTACCCCTTGATTATATTTTTTATTAATATCATACATATTACTTTATTAGATTATTTCTGATTAGTTTGACTTGGGAATGTATTTTTTTTATTTTTTTTATAAATAAATGATAGTTATTTGAGTATTATAGAATGTGGATTAAGTTGTGTTGTTTATTCGCATGCGGAATGAATTGGTATTATAAAGTGATGATTACGGTTTGGAATTAGATATCCCCTTGATGTATTTATTGGACTCATGAGACAAATTAGATTAGGTATTTGGGTGAGGCCTTACCCATTTATGTAATATTTTATATCACGAGACCTTGATAGTATAGATGTCACAGAATAAAGCCTTGACAATAAATATACCTTCTAACATGTACTATAAGGTATATTTCAAATGATTGGAATTATAAAAAATTCATTCAGAAATATTTTATTGATGTCCATATGATTATTTTAAGAGTTTTTATTTCCATTTATATGTATTTAGATAATGTGATTAGTCATATGGTATTATTTTATTATCATGAATTTTATATAATATTATTTATATATTATTTATATTTTTTTGTATGTATAACCTAACTAAGAATATAATCTTAGGCCATTATTTTTTTCTTTTTCATAAGATGATGTTAAGTGTATTATTATTGATATGTTGGGTTATGATAGTGGAAATAATAATACCATCAATTAATATACAAGTCTTTATTTTATGTTTCCAAATATATTGTGGGAATTAAATATGAATATACCATTCTAGGAATATTATCCTATTCAGTCCTTTGGTATGAGATTTCATGCAACTATTACCAATGTAATAATGTTAACATTATATATAGGCTACTTAGGTCATTTTATTTACAATTAGTATATTGGGAATGTTTACTATAATCCTTCGTAACATTATTTAGGAATAAATGTTTTGGGAACGTAACCTAGGGATGAAAATTGATAATATTCAAAATGAATCCAAAATTATGATATTGAGATTAGGTATGTCTAATTTTTTTTAAATTTATGTTATGTGTTTCCCTATGCTGCAAAATATACATTATGATTCATAATGTAATTATAAATCTACTGTATTAATATATTTTTAAATGGATCCAAGATGATGGAATGGAAACCATATCAATGTGTGTATTCTATGTATAAATTACCCTTGTGGGATTGATAATGAAGTTATATCTTGAGACACGTCTAGAAATGAAATTATTATAACAGTATTTAGGTATTTCAATTCGTTTATGAGAGACAACATTGACCATATGGAGAAAATATATTATCTATAACACTATGTTCCAATGTTATACCACTTCATGTGTTTGAAACCCCCAATATTAAATCGGACTATAAATCCAATCATAACTAGGTAATAGATATATTCATTAGATAAGATATTTAGCGAATTGGTTTGTGATTTATTAGAAAATATTTTAATCATATAATTTCATCATTTAGGGGATTGGGATCAATGTATTTCCTTGATTAAAAACACTATGTATGAATAAGAAATAGAAAGTATGGAATGAAATGAGTTTATGGAAATTGTTTGAAAAATTATTTTCACTATTAAGAACAATCAAATATGAGGATAAAATTATTAAGCCTACTAAAAAAATAGGAAAATATTTCTAATTATGTATTTAACCTGAATAGATTCACCAAAAATGTATTTGAAAATATAATTAATCTATATATTAAAAGAGACCTTATCATTGATTGGATAATTCTAATAATTATAACGGTACTAGTCTCTCAAATATTCTCATAATATTTGGATATTGTGTGATGTTCAATAAATAAATATAGAAAAAATGTTAAGGTAGTGTGGTATCAATGCAAATATTGATATGAAATTATGGGAGATAAAAAATAAATAATGGTATGAATGAAAAGAAGAACTTTCCCAAATTTTATAATTATGTAATGAAACTCCCTAGTACATTCTTGATGGGAGTGGGAGATTACATCAATTGTCAAGTGAAAGGAAACCATGAACATGATATTTAAAAAATAAAATAAAATAAAATTGTGAAAATATTAAATTTTATAGAGATGGAGAACTATGAAAATGAATACCCTAGTAATTTAAGGGTATTTCTCTTACAAAAGCTAATAGATAGACGTTATGCTTATGATATTACTACATCCAAAGTGGAATTATTAAAGTACTTTTTCATTTTAATTCCGGATTTATGATTGGATTTCAAAAATTATTATATAATAAGTATTTTATCAATGATAATCTAGTTGTAAATAATCATAAATATCAATAATTTGATTTGAAATGTTTTTTCATCAAGGATATGAAATAATATGTTTAATGGATCTAGTAAACAAGAAAATTTATCTTGTAGTATGGTTTTATTTTAGGATAATGAATGAATAATGGAATCATAAAACCTAATTCTTTTATGATTTTGAGTAAATAATATTTTCATTAGATAAATAGAATATATTCATTGGAGAATAAACTGGTATAATATCGGTGACCTTAATAGTTGTTAGTGTTTTGATGAAAAATTAAATCATGATAGAGTTTACTGAATTTTTAGTATTTATATTAAATAATATGTGACATCATTTAAAGAATAATGAGTGAGTTAATTCCACGAATAATTACTGTTTTAATTGAGGGTTTATGGTATTTAAACTTATTATCATGAATCGATGGTATATACATAGGACATTAATAGTCACTTCATGAGGGATTAACTATAGGTTAATTTTTTAAATTTAGATACCATATACATAAATATTTCTATTTTATAATCTAGATTGATATATTTTGGTGGATATGTAAGGATAACATCTTATAGAATGGATTTTGATGAAAATTTGAAATTATTTCTTGAGGTTAAAGTAAGATTTATGAAAATATATAACCTGTGTTAAACATTTTCATTTGTTAAAAAATTTAAAATTTGAATTAATTATGGATCTTATGACTCCTTAAAATATTATATTAGTGTTTCAAGAATAAAAATTATCTTGAATATCAATTTACCCATGTATGAGATGAAGTAAAAATTGATCAAATAATAATGAATTAATGATATATTTAAAATGAAATAAAAATAAACCAATTATTTTTATTTTCGCAAGTGATTTATATGGAATGAAAAATAATCCATCGACTTTAGTAACATTAAATAAAAACTATACCACCTTACTATACATACCATGAAATAATTGGTCTTTAAACAAGTAACCTATTTTCTATTTTTTTGGTTAAAATTATCAAGACATTTTTGTTTATAAATATTTGCTAATAATTAGTTTTTATATTTCTATTCCATGACTATATTTGGAAAAATAATTTTTTATGCCATTAATATATCATTTTACACCTTATTAAGGTGATTTTTTATTTACCCTTTATATAATATTGGTTTTACATGAATGATGGTTCAAATAAAAACCCATGATTATTGATCGCAATGTAAAATATTGCAGACTCAATTTTTTAATGGGGGAGTGTATCTCCCTTGTATTTTAAAATAACACTTTGTTCGATAGTGTATGAAACAAACAACACCAAGCATAAGTGAACCAAAATATATTATTATTTAAATATGATGGTTATTACGTAGACAGAGAATTGGTGGTTATGAATAATAAAAATGAAAATTTGAAATATATGTGAAAGACTTAATTAGTAAAAATGAATTTATTAATTCTTAATAATTTAGTACTCTATTTTTAGTAATGTAATTTAATAATTTTATTTCCTAAAAAAATAATATTATTTACATTTTGTGAGGGACAATTCAATTTTTATTTTTAACTTATATATATTATATTTTATAAAAATAATGTTAGTTATTGAATTATAATATCATAATAATCTGATGGTGAATTTGATTTATTTTTCCTGAGAAGATTAATTTTCCAAGGAACAGTATAAATATCTATTTTTAATGAATTCCATATATTTTTCACCCATGTAAAATGTTTCAATTTGATTTAAAATGATTTAAAAAAAAGTAATTATATTATGAAGAATATAATAATATTCACTTCAATCAATATCAAGATTGAATTTAATATTAAAACATTCTTATACATAAATAAAATTTTTCACTAAATCCTTTTTTCATTATGTTTTTTAAAAATTTAAAATCCATTTATTTTTAAAAAATTATTTTGAAAAATTGTATTATATACTTGGAATAGAGTTTGATAATCTTTTAAAACATTACCCATCAATTTTTTTGTCAATAATAACAATAACAATGTTAAAAGTTATCAATTATATAAATGGTAAAGGTGATTAATCGAGGTTATAAATGATTGATAAGGTCATAATATATAACACAATTTATTATAATATAATTTTAATTATTCCATTATCATATAATTCTATTTATGAATATTTTTAATGGACACTTCATTTTGAAAATGAAAAATATAATATTAACATAAATGAGTGTTAAAAATGTCTCTTTAAAAGTTTAAAAAAACTATTTCGTTTCCCTGTATGGATAAAATAATGTTATGAGTGAATATAAATCTTATTAGGCGTAAGGAATATATATTCAGGATATGAATATTATCTTAATTTTTATTTATTATATATCTACATAAAATTATTGAGAAATGTTAATATATTATTTAGTTAATTGATAGAAAATTAAAATAAATTTTATTAAAAATATTATGAGTAATATAAATTGATTCATTTATATATTTTCTATAATTTTATAGATTAATATGTCAAAATAATTATTCTTAAATGAATTATATTTGAAATCCTTCTTTTTCATGTAATATATAATGTCTTATTAAATGAATACATTAAAAATTTTCATTAATGATTATTTATTTAATTAATAATTTAATAAATAATTTTGAAGTCATTGAAATATTGAATGAGGAAAAAGTGGTAATATATGATCAAAAAATAGAATCAATTTCAATTTATTATTCAATAATTTTATTATATGTATAATTATAAACCTTTAATAGTAAATTGTATGTTACTATGGTGAATGTTAAAATATGATACTTAAGGTGTTAAATAAAATAATTAGTTCAAAAACACCACATTAACCTATACATTTTTACTTTTTTATGATATATCAACCATATAATACTCTATGATAGAATAACTTTATATTTGTGTTCTTTTTGATTGATGATGAGTTTATTATACTTTAATATTTTAGGAAATTTGAAATGTTCTCCTCACCTTATTTGTAAACGTGAACCTCATGCTCCACATTTTTACACCACATTGAATAACCTAGCACGACCAAGCCCAGAAACATTCATTAATAAAAATATATATAGATGATATATATGCTCCTTTACATCAAAATTACTGACCACATTTCACTTAAGAATGGATATAAAAGAAGTCTATCGAAGAAGAAGTAATCATTTTTATTGATTCCATCAAGTTTATTTATACATCAACATCCTGTAATAGTGTTGTACACAACCTATGATAATAAATAATGTATTATTAGTATAAAAATAAGATTTTATGGTTATTTTTACCCAATATTCCACCACTCTTACATCTAATAAAAAGAAAAAACATCACTTGTGCTTATATATATATTGTTGTGTCCACATAGGGGTGTAATTCAATTTTCATCAACATTTCACGTGGTTATATTAAAAGTAGTAAATAATTTTTAAATATGATATTTAGGAAATTAACATGATTATGAAATTATAAAATCTTATATAACCTCTTAACTTACAATCCATTGAAATTATCAACATCGCTTCTATCTACATGTGGGCTACCACCTCCATAAAGCATTGTGTTTTTTGCATTAATTTATAACATGGATTTAAAAAAATTATTGACATGTTGAATATATACGATGTATATTATATAATAATTATTTAAATTATAATTATTTTTTTCATTCATTTTGTCTATCCATCAAAAAATTAAAATATTATTTATGTGTATGTATGACCTACCATCTCCTGAAATGGGGTAATTCATATTTCAATATATAACATTTGTTGATGAATACTAATATTTATATAGTGAATATATTTGATATTAATATCAGGATTATTATTTGGGATAATTTTTTGTTAGATGATAATATGAGGACCCAAAATAATGAACCAAAACACTCATTAAATACAACAATATACCTTCTAGAAGAATGATTTTTAAAAACATTGTCCGGAAATTATTGATAAAAGGTTATAAGTAAATAATTTAATGTATGATATTTATTATTATATTTATTTAGTATATTTTTTCATAATAATATATTTATTATAAATGAGAATTATATTAATATAAAGGATGTTGAACATGATGTAAGGGTTTCTCATTGTACATTTACTTTCATGAGACATATAGCAGATTCACCACTAGTTTTTTTGTGATGTATATACTTCCCATTTGATATATAATACTAGGAATCACTTTATTAACATGTTATAATAAAAATTTCATTGAATTTATTTCATTCACATGGTATATGATTCGAATGCTAAAAATATGGTATAATCATATTTTATCGTCTCATCAATATTCAAGATTGTTTACATTTAACTCTCCACTGGGAGAATTATTTGATATTTCTCTATCATATCCAAGTTTTATACATATTTTGTCAATAAATATTCTAAAATTCATAAATGATTTTTTAATCTCATGTGTCTCTATGTTTTTTATTTTTAAATAAAAATAATAATAATTTTTTTCTTTTTCTGAATAGGGTACATTTTGAAATTTCTATAAGAATCTTTTAATAAAATATATGACATTAATGTAATTTATAAATTTAATTACCAATAAATGATTTCAGGATTCATTTTAATGTTTATAAGATAATTTTAAAAGATAAAATTTTCTTTAATATTTCTGTAATTTTTAATTTTGAATTTTTTTTAAAAGTGAAAATGTTATTTTCTTCGTGAATGTTAAAAAGTTCATTTTAAGGTATTTAAATATATAAATGATAATAATACTTTATTTTACATATTATCCAATATGAATATTGTAATAACCCGTTATTTTTTGAAATATATTTTTCAAATAAATATAATCTTTTTAATCTATTTCATTTGACCCAACACTATTTTTTGCATCCATTACACCCAAAAATAAATTTATTTTTAATTAAGTGCAACATTGAGTACATCATTTGATTAATGAAAATAGTGTTTCAAAAAAACCTGGCATACTATTTAAATATTATTATTATACATGTTAGTAACCACCTAGTTGTCGAATAGTGGGCCTGAATAGGATTAACTAAATTATGATAATATATGGTTTACACCATTATATATAATTAATTATTTGGGGACCAATTAATTAGAAATTAAAATAAAAACCATCTGATAACTGAAGATATCCCTTTCTAAAAAACTATTTTTATGACTACAATCATTTTTCGTCACAATATATTAAAAATTAATATTTTGTTATAATTTTAATAAATCATTTTTATTATATTTATAATAAATTTTTTAAACATTTTTATTATGTGTATTTTAGACGAGGGATAATAATAAAACCAATTTTTCACTTATATACTAAATTTTTATAAATGAACTCCTTTTCTCCTTTGGCACAATGATTTTAGAATTAATTTTTCTTTTCACTTTTTGAATATTTATTGTAACAACCAATGATTTGAGAAAAAGAAAATAATTTTCAATAGATTCTATTATATAAAATAAAATGAATAAATTATAATATAACACATCTAGACTTCATTATATATATTCTATAAATAAATTGAATCTCTTTAATTTATTGTGATGCATGAAATAATTTTTTGAAACATAACCTCATTCAATATTAAAATATTATTATATAATCATAACCATAATAACCTAGTAATTAAATTACTAGATATGAAAAATATATACAAAATAAAAATATTATATTGTTTATAAAGTTATAAAATAAACTAAAAATATTTTTATAGACAAGAAAATACAATTGTTTTAAAAAATAAATAAAATTTATAGAAACCATTACTTTTCAAAGAAAATGATTTCAAAACTTCTTATGAACATATGAAAAAATTAAAAATATTCACTTTTAAAAAATAAAATTGACAAAATACACATCATTTTAGAAATTATCACATGAAATATATATTATAGGAAATTTTGGGTATTTTTCTGATGAGTGAAAATGCTAAATTAGGATCATCATATCACTGAGAGGGGGAGGGATGAATCTATGATAAATTTTTCCTTTGTATTAACATCATTTTTATCAAGAATCAGGTCCTTTTAATGAATTGTCACTTCCAAAAAACTAACAATTCACACATCAACTTGAAAAAAATTATTTACGGAGCTTACTAACAAATAAAATTAGATAGTTTTTTTATTGGTTTTTATATAATCCAATAATAGGAAATTTACTAGAAAAAATATTTAGTGCATATTGACCAATTAAAAATTAAAATTACAGTTGTGTAGAATTATGATGAATACAATATGGCATGTTCTACTTCTTGTACTGATGATGTTAAAAAAATTATGTAATATGTTACGAAACCCTCACCAGTTTACTGAAAAAAAATCATTTTGATGATTTAACATCTTTCACATTTATAGAATACTAAAAAAACACTCTCCTAGCTATCGGCAGGTAGAAACAACATTTCTAGAATTTAAACATAAAACTGAATATGATGGATCCATCCGATCTCGCAGTCTGGTTCCCCTGTCTGATACATCATCCCAAAAAATAGACTGGAAATAATAATATAATTTTTTTGAATAATATGTTATTTTAATGAAAATTTCCATCAAATGACTCGTTTTGATCCAGAATATTATGATCACAATTTTCGTTCTACAATTCATCCATCAAAAAAGTTTATCAGGAAATATCTAGCAAAAAATATTTTCTCCACCCAAAACATTATAGTTCGTGAACACTATCCACAAATGAATAGAGATTCATCATCAGAAAGTAAAATTTAATTTTATCTATTTATTGAATATCTAAAAGTGGTATTGGCAGGAAACAAATTTCACAGTCCTCTTTAACCAAATTTCCAAAATCTAAAATTGTAATTTCATTTTTATTTCATCATTTTTTTTCACTTATAAATTCTTACTAATTTTATCTAATCTCATATAATTTTCACATATCTTCTTTATATTTCAAATACACTACAATTTCTTGAGGTTGATACATTTTAAATTCAAATACAGTATCCATTATGATGGAACATTTGGTCACTCGGATTCACTTAACACACATAATGATACATAATAATAGAAAACATATC
This sequence comes from Viscum album, assembly GCA_963277665.1. Lineage (NCBI taxonomy): Eukaryota > Viridiplantae > Streptophyta > Magnoliopsida > Santalales > Viscaceae > Viscum > Viscum album. The sequence continues at coordinate 501,549,052 of OY728132.1, forward strand.
ATTATTTTCCTCCATACTATTAAAATTATGAATGAAATTTTTTACATACCTCATTACCAACTTAAAAACATGATACAATTATTCCATAAGAATTTTGTAAAATTCATTATATATCATTAGATTATATTTTTCTATAATAATCATTTCAACTTATAAAGATTAAAACATCTCAAATGACAACAGTTCAAAAAGGCATAAAAAATTTCTATTTTTCATAATTTTTTTCATCAATTCCCCAACTCAATTTGTTTATATCTGAATAAGTCCATCATATAAGGACTTATAAGTTCTATAAAACAACTCATTTTTTTCCTTTTATTAAATCCAATGTATTGGAATAACTTCAAGTTCGACGACTCTTGAAACTATTTATAAACAAAAAAAATTCCTTAAATTTTTACCTACTGAAAAATAACAAATATTTCCTATTTACATGATCCATTTAAGAACATTAAATCCTAATAAAAATACTTGACTGAACTGTTGAACACTCTCTAGGGGATTGGTCTCTGATAAATTTAGATCATTAATCCGAACAACCATGACTTTCACAAAAATTCATCCTCTTGGATAACATTGCACATGATTTCCATTTTAATAAGAAAGGTGTATGATGGATCAATGGATGAATAAATATAATTTACACATGCCAGCAAAAACAACATTATTCAAAATTATTATCTATTATTGAATTATCATTTTAGATATTCATTTCGGGAATCAAAAAACTAATGAATTATTTAGTTTGATGGATTGGTCAATCAGAACATCAGAAACATCAAGACATATTGTCCTTTAAAAATTATTCTATTCCTTGTGATTCTCACACTGACGAACTGATCCTATAATACATTTAATTCCTAACCTTTCTTCATCTACAATATTATTCTTGAACCATGAATTTATATTTGAATCATATATTCTCCGTCTTTATTTTCCAAATCATATATTAGAAGAGTCTCCAAAAAAATTATGATATTCAATACATAAAAATAAAAAAATAATCATCAAATTTAGTATCAAATTCCCCGAAACACATTCATATTGTGATAAAATTCCTCATACTGATGAAGACATTCCGTCTAGAAACAAATTAATGTTTCAATAACACTTTAATTAGAAAATATCCACATAACATGATACTAATACTTTTAAAATTTATTATCAAGTGTGTGTATTCTATCATAATTATGATAACCCATTCATATAATCACCAGAACATACAATGCGAATTAATTATTTATAATGATAATTAATAAAAAACAATCCTCAGAAAAATTATTAATTATAAAAAAAACATCCAGCCGACATGGTCCCATGAATCCCCCTATTATATTTTTTTCAAACATGGTTTATAAATCAATTAACCTTTTCACCTAAATATATAAATTACTGATAAAAAAATTCTAATCCTATGTGATAGAACACATTTTATAAAATAATAATTATTGATAGAAAAGCCATGTATTCCACAAGTAGTGACTTAAGAAACATTCTTATTGAAACATCAAAGCAATTAAAACATTAAATCTCTTCACAACACATTTATTCTAAAAAAATAACCTTTTTTCTATAACAACTTCAACATACTATTAGAACATATTACATATATAAATTCTGGGCTCACAGCTTACCCACAACCCCCGCCCCATACACTAATGCTTCCTTAAAAGGATTGGAACATATGAAGGGATAAAATTATGAAAAATTTATCCCCCTTGAAAAAGTTATCCAATGAAAACATTAGAGAGGGTAAAGACACACATAACTCATCCTTGGTGGGAAAGAGGAAATAATCCAATGTTAAAAATAGTTTGAAAATGATTCCTTCAATAAATGTTTTGTAAAAATATTACAATTTGTTCCATTATAGGAATATACTCTATATTGAGTTCATTATTCTCTACATACTCTTTGATAAAATGATATTAAATATCAATATGTTTTGAATAAGAAAGTTTCACTAGGTTTATTGTATGGTTAATGAAACTATAATTATCGAAACCTAGTATACCAGGTTCCCTCACTTCAATAAGTTATCATTCTAGTGGTGTCATCATCCACATATGTTATTTTGTAGTAGCAATGTATTCATCTTCAGTTATACTAAGAGTTACTATTTTTTATATTATCATTCCATATTACACAAAATTTACCATGAAGTAAAACTCCACTATATGTGGATCTTCTATCATAAACACATCCCATTAAATCATCATCTATATAACCAAATAAATAAATTTATTAGCTACCATACATGATTCGAAAATATTTTTTCGTTTATAATATCTACGTATTGTTTTTCCATTTAATAGATGTGATTATTTTAAGAAAAATTGGAATTTTTCTAATATTTTAATAGAATAAACAATGTATGGCCTTGAGGAATTCATATACAAAACAATTTTAATCATCTTCGAAAACACTTAGATTTATCTTCCTTACCATATTTATCTTTCATCTACTAATATCATAAAACAAACTTTTTACCAACAGAAGTTTTGTAATTTGGTTTTGATATGAGTTACCAAGTATCATTCTTCATAATATGATCCAACTACTTATTCATTTGTTAAAACCATTATAGTTGTTAAAAAACTTCATTACATCATCTAAATAAACTATTTAAATAAAATAATTATGTGTAACAACTGATGATATTATTCATTTTTAGCCGTTTGACATTGATCACCAAGAATATTGTGAGCTTCCACTTATTTCATCATACCGTGATGAGACTAATTAGATTCTTCCCGAATACTAGAAATAGCTTACTATGAATATTCTTTATGATTGGTATCACTTATTTTAGATTCCATAGAATTTTTATCAATAAAAATTCTATCACCTTCATCATCTTCATCATATTCATGAGATATTGAACCATCATTATTAGTATTCAAAAGAAATTTGACATCAAGAGAGTTAAAAATTCATCATGTATAATTGTTGATACAACAATATTTCCTTCTTTCTAAAAAATATCCATGAATATTCCACATTCACCTATTTGATCAAATATCCCGAAGGTCTCCAAATGTATTCATTATGAATTTGGGAATCAAAAAAACTCATAAGTGTTTCAAACAAGGTGTTTGAACATAATACATTTCATACAGATTTATATCAGAACATAGACGGTATAAAGACTTAGTTTGAATCATAATATTTCTTTTAAAATGTCACTTCCCAATGGAATGAGAAATACTCGGTCCACATAACATATTATCGCACATTTAATCTAAAATTCTGACAATTCTCTCAGAAAAATCCCTTTATTGAGGTGTGTATATTCAACTGAAATCAAGAAAAATTATTATTTTGATATAATATTTATACAATTAATTCTTCTAGACAGTACCATAATTGGTTCTCAACTAATTCACAGAATAAACAAATTCCTTATCTGATATCCTACTAAAATTTTTAATCATAGTAAAAGAATCAAATTTATATTTGAAATACCTAACACAATAGATCCCTGTAAAATATTCAATAATAAAAATGATGTACTTATCTCTGAAATTTTATTATTTTCTTATTTTCCTAAAAATATTAGAATAAATATTTTTCAAAGGATGAGATAAATGATTATAAAATTTCATATCCCTAGAGTCCGTTATCTTCCCTTTTGATAAATAGAGCAACAACAATATCATCTTCCTGACATAACAGGATGAAAACAGAAACTCTCTCACGTTGATAACTTCCACCTATCATAATGACACATGTTTTCAAACATTTTTTTACCATAATTAATTTTCATCCACCTTGCTAAAGTAACATGAATCGTATTACATTACGAAATTTTTACATTAATAAATTATTATGGGGGCACTTTGTAACAAATTTATCATCTTCTAATATTTTCTCAGAATCCCAAATTTTCAAAAAAAAACATTATTTACATTACAAAATAGATTCTAGGTAATAAAAAAATTGTGTTTCAAACAATAGAAAAACAAATATTTCTTTGATTTCAACTTTTCTTAACCAAATAATATCTTACCCAGAACCTGTGATTATATGTGATTCATTATTTCATGACGCCACTATTCTATCATTTAAATATTTCCCAATCCTAAAAAATTTCCAATATTCTATCATATATGATCAACACCCAATATCCAAAATCTATGGATATTATCCATTTATAGAATTAAGAGTAGTTTTTAAAAAATATATTTTTATTTCCATTTATCATTCTTCAAATAAAGCTAATTAGAATTGTTAAAAACATACTGGTAGGATGGTATCAAAATGGGAAATCATTTTTTTCAGGATTATAGGTTTTTAAAAATATTCAAAAATAGATTCCAGTTGTTTGAAACTATTCCAACCATTCAAAAAATCATTCTCATATTTCTTCCATTGAGAGTATTCACTCATGCATAATAATGTCTTTCTATAATACATTGGATAGTTTAATGTAGTTATTTATACAAACACATTTTCATATTCCCAAATCCAACACAACACCAAAATAACCATTGAATTAATATTTAACTTCATAACATTAATATTTTCTGAATGTGTGATAATTTTTCATATAAAAAATACTATCATTTACATGAGAACATTGTTGTCCACTTACTTTTTATTATTACCCCAACCATTCTAATTAAATAGATTTTTCTCCCAATCTTTATTAGATTATAAGTTTTAGGATATTTTTTCACTCATAATTTTTAAGACTTTTAAGCATCTATATTTTTTTTGTATTTTCCATATACATGGTTTTTCATCCATTTTTCTTTTATGAGAATTTTCAATGTTCCTTCAAAATTTTGGATGTATCATTTTTATATCATTATCATGTTTTATATATCCAAAACTGTCAATAATAAATGATATAAAGTTCTTGAAACATATAAGTCCCTGCTCATTTTTAGAAATATTTTCATGTACATGTTCTAACTCTTGCTGCTTTTCCATCAACATTACTTCTTGATTTTCATTCAGATTATTTTCCTTCTCAATCGAATTCTTTAGACAATCATGATATTCAAGGGACATAACATTTACTTCAGGAAGAAATTATTGATTATTTCCTTTAACAAAATTCTTTATTCAACTTCTTGACCTCTATTTTAGTTCTTACCATCTTTCTCAGATATTCTATATGTTTTCTGTTTATAATAAATTCCAAATATTTCTTTTCTTCTTCAGAACTAATGATTTTTAACTCTACATTATTAACTATTGTAATGAAATTATTTTCTTTAGAAGCATCAATAAACGTTTGGGAATCAACATCACTATATTCTTCAATATCGTCATTGGAAAAAAATATTCTACATTTTAATTTGGAAAACTTTTATCTTTTACATTAGATTATGATTTTGATGTGACACCTCATTTAATACAAGATCTTATTGTCATTATTTATTTTATATAACTATCCTCAATATTTCAATATCAAGGATAATTCATATAGAAGTTCAAAATGGATTTACAATTAAAATATTTTAATGAATACTCCCATTCGTATTTTCTAGTACCGCTTTTAACACATAAATAAAAAAGCATAAAAATTCATCAAGAATTTTACATACCACATTTTTTTCCAGAGTCATCTAATTCATCAACATGAAGAATCTTCTTGTTCATTAATTTATTGGTACTCCTGACATAAATTTCTTGATCAAATATTCTTATTTATATTCATAACATTATCTACTATCATTTCATATGTAATGATAGTACTCTAAATGACCTTTATATAGAGAGTATTAGGATATATATTCCAATTAAGAAACATTGGAATCAAACTTATCAGGAAAAAATTTGGAGATTTTTTGTACAATAGTTAAATCTTGTTATATCTCAACAAGATAACATATTGACCAAAAAAATCATTTATCCATTTAAAGAGTTCACCAATAGATTCATACTCAAGCATTTTTTAGATCTTCAAACTTATACCTCTATGTTTGTGACATATATTTCTACACCATTGAATTTCCATAAAAAATCATCTCCATATTTTCTCATATACCTTTTCTTGTAGGAAATCCATTCAACAATATTGAGACACTCTCAGAAATTGAATAGAGTGAATGATTATTAGTTCATTCATCATTCCTAGTATTCTTCTTTTATATAGTTGTTAGAGTAACTTTTTAATCAAGAAGAGGGGATCCTTCTATAACATCTTCTAAAGTATCATACCCAATATATATAACCTATGAAAAATTCATATCTTTCCTAATATGATATTTCATTCAATCAATGACTATAGTTCCATTAATATCCACAAAATTTAGTATTTCCATAAAACAAAATCTCTTAAAAAAATACCATAATGAATAAGAAGGTAATCTATATTCTGATTCCACAAGAAAAGGCCCAATAAGTATCAATGTATCACTAATAGGTGTAGCGGTGGTGAGGTGTTAGATTTCTATTTTTTATTAACATTCTGGGGTAATAACCATCACCTCCTATAAAAGAATTATCACATTATTGAAGAAAAAAACATTCGCACATCCCTATGAATACAAGTATTTAAAAGGTTAATTACTCAGTAAGAGTATATGGTCCTTCGTATGGTTTTTAAATAATCAAAAATCACAAAATTCAAAAGAATGAAATCCATTTGTGGGGATTCAATAAGTAGGAAATAAATATATAGATATGTAGAACTTTGAAATATAAAACAATTAATGTGATTCATCTCACATGAATTATGTAAAATAATATGGTGTAACATGTTTTGAATCATTTTCTAGTTTGTTCCAAATAAACCACTCTTCTACATAAAAAATTCATATTTTATAGAGTCTTCCAAACAAGTTCATCATATTCCTAAAAAATGGTATCTAGTTAAAACCTTTTTGTACATCACAAAAAAACTAACCGCGATGGATCTATATGATAGAGTAGTCCATTTCCCTTGTCCAATTATTCATTCTAGAAAATATATAAGAAATAATACTCTAATACAATCCTAAACCTCATATTATTTGTTCAAAAATATCAGTTTGATAACTTAGTGAGATCTAAAAAACACTCACCACTATTTAATTCTTACACATAATCTATTTTTAAAACTACCTCGATAAAACTATTCCTAAAAACTTCTTCTCTCTAGTCAAAAAATAAATGATTTATCTCTCTCTAGATGTGAATATTGTTACATCATCAAAAATTAGATTGTACATCCTTCTATTTATATGAGTTCCAGAAGTGGTATCGTTGAAAAACTAATTTTACATTCCTGCTAAAAAATATTTACTAAAACACAATGTTTAATTTCATTTTGATTTCATCTTCAAAAATTTCTTCACATCTCAAATATTTATTATTCTTCCCGGAACTTCATGAATATTCTCATAACATCAACCAACTTTAAAATTTATAAACATTAATAAGTCTTATTTAACATAAATTATGGTACAATCTTCATTATGATGAAAATATAGTCCTTATTATTATATTTAACAACATGAAGATACATAATAACAAAAGACATATCATTTAGGTACATCATAAAATTTAAATGATTAATGAATCTTACTTGAAGATCATCATACCAACATAGATTAATGAAATAATTTATCCATTAACATTGTTGCAACATTGTTAGAAATCAGCTTCATTTATTTTTCCATAAACACCATTGAAACATATTGTTAGGTCCATGAGTCTTGTTAACCTGAGAGGGGGGCAGGGTGAATCATGGTATGGAAAATTAAAAAAAACATCCCATTTTGATCTTGATTTGTTGTTTTGAAAAACCCTCTTTTCTCTCTCCATCCCAATAGAGAGAATTAATGAATATTAATGCATGAACATGACACAAAAATTTTACTTGGTTCACCCCCAATGATGTATATCCAAGGATCATACACTGACGATGTGATGATGTACCAAATCCACTATAATGGCAATTCTTCTTACGTGTTTAAAGTGGAAAAACTATACCTCCTGGTTTATAAACATTCACAATTTGGGAACACACTTCTCTATCAATGGAAGTGAGTTCAAAACTTCTTCAGAATATCCACTAACATTTTATAGACATGTAGGTATCTTTATTATCACTACTGATGGCATCATCCATTGTATGTAGATACTCTACTAAAGACCATATTTTTTCCACTAATGAATAACCCTTTGACACTGATCATTGGGAAAAACACTTTCTAAATACCATCGCAAGGAACCCAAATTCTAAAATATCCCAATTTCATGAAGCTCTATCAAGCCTTTGCGATGTTCCAACCTCTTCATGAAACACACACCTTCATAGAGCTCACTACCTCGCAGAGCACACTACTTCACAGAGCTCAAACATTCACAAAGATGAAGCCTTCTATAATTTTAAGCCACCACATAGCTCATGTCGTCGCATAGTGACATCCTTCGCCAAACTCACTGATCCTACGTGGAAGATACCACTTTCCCATAGCTAAATTAGCCAATGTGAATCTCCTTCATTCACGAAGCTCACTTCCTTCTTGAACCTCCTTCACAAGTTGAAAGAATGAAATTTTTCTTGGAAAAATCTCTACATATCTCAAGGGGGTCGAGGTAGATTTATAGACGATTCTACCGAACCTCAAACCTTCCACGTCACGTCAGTGCCAAGTCATCTCAAATTGCAATGCTCCGAAATTTCCACTAGAATTTTCTCTCTATCACGAAGCACCATAGAAAATTTCAGATCGCGGAGCTCATCATAATTATAGATCATTCCGTCATATCCTTCGTTCTTTCTCTACGAAGCTACAATTGCAATTTCCGTCACCACTGCAATTACCTATAACTTTTATGTTCGTAAAAATTTTCGTAATCATGAAGAACACCTTCATCATTCTCCATGTATTCGAGAAATCCATATCTGGATGACCATTTTCGAAAAACTCATGCCTGGACAATTTTTTATGAGATCTTCAAGGAAATCCATATTTCACCACATTGTATTTGCTCTTTTTGTGCCGCATCCAGATCTTATATTTCTTTTTTCATGGTTCATTGTCAACATGGATAGTCAAAAACATCTCTGGAACTCGACAATTCAAAATGGAAACCTTCTTTTTCAACAAACACAAGCAACCAAAAAAATGATTCAATGTTACCTTCAAGGATTTTTCCCAACAATATCCCCCTTTGGGGTTATTGAAAACTCTTCTCAGAATTTTTTTCTGCACATTGATACCTCACTGAGTCTTCTTTCATCATCTACCATACTTCTCCTATTGCGATTCAGATAGTGACCAATGATTCACTCACGACATACTCTATACCCATATGAGCAATGCTCTGTGTGAGAAGTAAGAGTGTTAAGAAAAGTTCATCAATGAATAACTTTATTTATGACCCCAATTGTTGATACCAAACTGATACTAATTTCTGATCACTAGAAACATTCTGACACATTTTCAACATCACACTTTTTCTATTATCATGATCTTTTGCTATCGTGATATCTATTTTTTTATTGATCACTTCTAGAATCATTATATTTAAAAATCTCTCCCTATCACATTGCTCCATATGCCAGCTTGTCCCCATGTCATTGACTAAGACATTTTCTCCCTTCATTAGCCACAGTTTCTCCCCCATGAGGAGCCACTATTTCTCCCCTTTTGTCAATGAACCCAATGGTCTCTCATATGTGGTATGAAACATTAGAAATAACAAAAATTTGTAAAGTACATAAAAACACACCATACCTCATGGAGAGGGAGGGGTCCATATCCACACATTTTCAAGTGCAGGGAGTCGACTGAACTCCCAGAGCTAGTAAATTCCTCTCAAAAGCTTCCTTGGTTATGGCCTTTGTCCAAATTTCTGCAACCTATTGGTATGTAGGCACATACTCCAACTTCAAGATTCCTTTCTCTACATTATCCTTGATAAAATGATAATTTATCTCAATTTCCATTGACTTAGTGATAGACAACATTTTTTATTAGATTTATAGCACTTGCGTTATCATACTGGATTCCAATGAGAGACTTTAAATCAAATCCCATATCATCAAGATGCTACTTCATCCATAATAACTAAGTTCCTGATAGATTCGCTATAATATACTCCAATTCTATAGTGCTCAATGAAATAAAATCTTGATTATCTTATCCATGAAATACACAATACACCAAGATAGAAATCACCTACTGTCTATGATTTCATGTCATCTGCAGAATTGGCCAAATCTGCATCAGTATATCCAAATAATTCTGGCTGAGGGTTTTCACTATATATCAAGAAAAAATCCAATGTGCACTTCATATACCGAAGTATTCATTTCACTTCAAGCATGTGGATTTCCCTAGGATTTATTTGATATCACGCTGCATGGCATGTGGTGAAAACAATATCAGTTCTCGTCAATGTCAGGTAGAGTAAACTCCCAATAATCTACATGTATTCTACGATATTAACTACCTTTCCTTTACCATCTATCGATAATTTCATCCGGGTCGCAATAAGAGTCTTCATATCATTATAATCTTCCATTCTGAATCTTCACAGAACTTCTTGGGCATATTTGGATTGAGAAATTAATGTTCTATTACTTCCTTGTGTCACTTGTATACCTATGAAAAATATCATCTCACCAATGATAGGAATTTCTAACTGATGTTTCCTGAATTTGGAAAACATTCTGTACTCTGCTTCATCTGATCCGCCAAATATTATTTCATAGAAATAAACTTGGACCATCATCTTTTGTTTACTATTGTTGTTGAAATAGAGATTGTAATCAAAACACCCATGCTAGAAACCATGGTTCTTCAAGTACTTGTCAGGCCATGAGTAACAAGATCTTAGTGCTTGTTTCATCTCATATAATGGATTCTTTAGTATACAAACTTTTTTCTCATCCTCATGAATTAGAAAACCATATGGCTACTCGATATGAACTTCTTACTCAAAAACCCCATTCATAAATGTGGATTTTACATCAATCTGGATCACATTGACCTTCTGTTTCACTGTAGTGGCTGGGAATAATCTTATTATCTCTAGCATTGAAACGGGTGAAAATGTCTCATCAACATCAATTCCATCAATCTGAGAGTTTCCTTTGCACACTGGATGTGCTTTATTTTGGATCACTATTCCATCACCATTAATCTTGTTGAGATGAACCCATTATGTCTCAGTAACATTTTTATTTGCTGGCCTTGAAACAATCTCCCATGTCTAGTTCTTCTCAATCTGATCTAGCTCATCATTCATAGCATGAACTCAGTTTTCATCATTAGTTGTATCAATAAAACATTTAGGCTCTACCTGAGATAAGAATGATGTACGATGTAGAGATTTCATTATTCATGTATGAACTGTAGCTTACTGATCTTCAAGTATATTCTCCCAATAAATTTTAGCTCGAATTATTTTCTTTTGTCCAAATACATGTTTTTCTTCTTCATGATCACCATCAGAATCTTCATCTAAATCATCATATGCCACTTATTCTCCCCCTATGATTCTTTCCTCACCATCAAATTCATCAAGAAATTTCTCACTGTGCTATTGAATACTCTCATCATTCTAAACTACAGTGACACTATTTTTCTCAACTATATTTCCTATCCTTTTGTTAAAACTATTGTGTGGTTTTATTTTTTTCAGTATCCGAGGAATATCCCATCATCTCAACAAGACTCAAATTCCCTCTGTTTTTTCTTATTAAGGATAAATCACTTACTTAAAAATTTTGGAAAGTATTTCACTATTGGATTCATTCCATACCACATCTCATACAAAGTCTTTCCTTCTATCAGAAACAACATAGCACTATTAGAAATGCAGACTGATGTCAATATGGATTCCTTCCAAAATTTCACTGGTAGGTCTTTACCTATGAGCATCGTTCTGGCCATGTTATTAATGATCCGATTTATTCTTTCATCCACACCATTCTGTTGGGGTGTTCTCACTGAAGAATCCTGAAGCCTTATCCTGTGTTTCTCGAGATAGTCTTCCACCTGATTGTTTGTGAATTTCATACCATTATCGGTACGAACCATCATAATTTCCTATTCAAGCATCAATTCTCACTCCCTCCACTTCAATTTTAAGTAGCTTAACTCATAAAACATATGAAAAATAACAAATAACCATGATATTATTATATATTAAATAATTAAAAGAACATTTCACCAATTTCCATCAATTGCTCTTTGTGTGATAGGCATGCAAACATAATCATTCATTAATTAGAGCACTCTTGTTGACTTCTTTTCCTCTACCTTATATGTCTTTCTGATGAGCTTCACTTGTTGGAATGAATCACACATGTGGGTATGGTCATGTGATAGGTTAGGGAGGTCTCTTGATGCATCACACTTTACCGGATCTTACATGGATTGTTGGCCTAGATGACCAAGTCATTTTTTACACAATGAGTTTTATTCTCCATTGGATTGAAAGCACATATCTTATTCTCCACATACCAGGTAGTGACTTCTTTTTCTTATTTTTCCCTGTAGAACTATTGTCTTCTCTCTTCCTTTGATGATACACATATTCTTAGTAATCATTATATAATATCCTGAGTCACATTGATTATTGACACTGAGAAAATTGGAAGTAAGGACTTCTACTACTAAGACATCAGCACGTCTCTTCTCTTTTACCCTCAACATGGCCTTTCCTGAGCCAATAATCATCAGGCCTTCATCATTTCCAAACTTGAAAACTTTTTCTTTGTCATATTTGTTTTTCTTCTGACAAGATACTTATTACCTATCATGTGATATGTGCAACTTCTATCAAGAATCCACACACAAGAACGGTCTGATGATTTAAGGGAAATTTATTCCCCCACTGCCATCTCATCCTTTTTCTTCATGTTCTATATTTTTCCCTTTACACTTAGCTTATATAGAGACTCATGATCTTCCTCAAAGTATGATAGACCAGATATATATTGCAAAGCTTCAAATCTATTTAGAATTTTCATCTCACCTATTGGTTTATTGATCTGTATCTTGCGAACATTTTGATTCTTCTTTGGAGCATTCATCTGTATGGTCGGTGTATAGTATCTAGACATGTGCCCAAATCCTCCACACCAAAAATAGTTTCTTTCGAAATAAGTTCTATAAAACCATTACCATTTGGGATTCCACCTTTGTTCTTGGGTTCACTGATACCTCTTGTCTATGTATCACAGATACTGTGATTGTCATATCTTTCCACAAAAATAACACCTGATATAAGGTGGATTACTTCATCTCACTTTTCCACTACAAGTATCCTCTTGTGATCTCCAAATAATCTAATTCTAATTTATTCCCAAATCAACCTTCAATCTTGGAATGGGTTCTTATGGCCTGACATCAATTTTCATAGAATTTTTTCGATCATTCTCCCCATCGTCCTTTGCATCTAAACAGAATTGATGGTTCATTTCTGTAGAAACACTATTCTCTACATCCAGCTCGTCAGTTTTCTGAGTGATCTTCATTCCTGATGTCCCAGCAAGATTCAAGAGTTCTTCCTAGTCCTTAAAAATTTCCCGCAGATCAAAAAATTATTCTTTATGTTATTCAGTACACTTGATTTTATCTTTCCTTGTGTTATTCAAGCCATCAGTCTCCCTTTTCAGTTCTTCAGTCATGATTTTATAGTCACTAACCACTTTCGAGTCCTCTGGTGTTGATTAAATGAGTTTCTCAATTTCTTCCATTCACTCATACCAATCTTCTTCCTGATGCTGCATATAGAGTTTTTTATCACGAAATAGTTTGTTGGATTTCTTTGTCTTGGCTCTCCAAACATCTTTCTCCTCAAAAGCAGCCTCTAACTCAGCTTGCATACCAACTCTTACTTCAACATCTTATTCTTCATAAATTTCGGTTTTATCATTTTTCTAAGTAATCCTGACAACATCCACCATTGAATTTTTTCCACAATCTTTACAGTTCTCTATCCCTTCAACATCCTCAACCTCAGACTCATCTAAACTTCCACATTCTTGTGGAAGAATATTCTTCTTCATAATGAAATTTCTTTTGAACAGTTTCTTACATTTCACAAAGGATAGATACTACTTCTTAGGAATATTAACTTCATCCTCATTTTCTTTTTGGATCTTCTTGGGGAACCCTAGAACATGGAGTACAATCATTACACATCAAATGCATTCTTGTGGATGTTTTCCTTTAAACTTTTTTTTCTTCTATGAACATTTGAGAAAAATAATGACATCACCTCATCTATCTCTTCTTTGTCTTGCGAATCTTCAATGGTGAGATTCTTCATGGCCTTGAATTCCACCTCTATAGATTTACCCTTTTCGACATCATCGTTATCACCATTTCTCATTTCATATGCAATAATGATGTTTTGATGGTTGTCCAATGATAGCACTTTCAGGTCTTTATCTTCCAAAACAAAAAATTTCGGATTAAAACAAGGTGGAAGTTTCCCCATTATGATCCTCAAAATATTTATGTCTTCAATAACATCTCAAAGACCTCACATGTATTCCACTACAACATTTACCTTGTCAAAGAATGCATCAACGGACACATTTTGGGTCATTCTAAAATTTTCTTAATTGTTTCTCAACACTTTTTTCTTGTCCTCTTTAAACATTGTATATCTTTCATATATATTCAATAGATTTTACCACATGGAATGTTATGTTTTTCATGACATCAACTTCGTATAGAATGTATTGGATAGGGATCCCCCTAATGTATTAATTTTGTTGGCATCAAAAGCCAATTCTCTATGCTCAGCATCTGATATTGCTCCACTATTTATATCTGTTGTTATGTCATGCATTGCTGCTGTGAACACATCCATTCCCAAAGATCGGAAGTATTGTTACATCTGATTCATCCTTAGCTGAAAATTGTTCATGTCGAATATCGGAATCCCTTTTAAATTGGTGACTTCCATTTTAAATAGAATCATTGATATTAACCTTTCCCTATGACACAATGTGTTAGGTCCACTAGGCTAGATACCCTGGGGGGGGTGAATCCATGTATGAAAAATTAAAACAAATACCACTTTTAATCTTGTTTTTTTGTTAGAAAAAACCATATTCTTGATTTCCTTCCCATTAGAGAGTATGAATTATTTTTAAAGCATGCACAAGACAAATCCATTTTACTTGGTTCACCCTCACTGAACTACGTCCAAGGATCATACACCGACGATGTGTCGATGTACCAAATCCACTATAAGAGCATTGTTGTTTACAAGTTTAAAGAAAACTCACTGTCCCTCCTAGTTTTCAACCACTAACAAATTGAGAACAGACTGCTCTCTCAAGTAAAGTGAGATCACTGAATCTTCAAAAGATCTACTCACTGTTTATAGACCTTTACGTCTCTTCATTATCACTAATGAATTCACCCTCAACATTATGTAGATACTCTACTGATGTCCAAATTTCATACACTAATGAATACCTCTTTAAAAATGATCATTAGGCAACACATTTAGGAAATACCTTCACAAATCACCCTACATCACAAAGCACCCAATTTTGTGAAGCTCCAACAAGCCTTTGGGTTGTTCCGACCTCTTGTCAAAGCACACACCTTCGCATAGCTCACTAACTCACAGAGCAGACTGCTTTGCAGATCTGAGATCTTCACAATGCTCAAGCCTTCACAAAGCGTAGGTTGTTTTAGAGCTAAAGTTTCTGCACAGCTACTTCCTTTATGAATCTCACTAAGCCAATATTGGACACACCACTCTCATGAAGCTAAATTTCCTGCCACGAACATCCTTCTTTCACAAAGAACACTGCCTTCATGAACCTCTTTCTCGAGTTGAGAGAAACAAATTTTTATTGCAAAACTATCTTCTTCTCTCGAGGGGGTCTAGGTCTATTTATAGGTCATTCTACCAACCCTCGAACCTTCTGCGCGACGTCAGATCCACGTAATCTCAAATCATGATGCTCGGAAATTTCCACCAAAATTATCTCTATATCAAGAAGCACCACAGGAATTTTCAGATCATGGAGCTTCTCATAATTTCAGAGCATTTCATCATTTACTTCATGCCTTCCCCATAATGCTCCACTCACATTTCCTTTCACTTCCACATTTCTCTTAAACTCTGTCGTTCTCGTAGCTTGTAATAATCTCGAAGAACGTCGTCAACATTTTTCATGACTTTGTGAAATCCACACTTCGAATCCCATCTTCATGAAACTCATTCATTTTCCATATTTAGATGATATCATAAAGGAAATACATATTTCTCAATTCTCGGAAAACTCTAATTTTTGGACCCCAAAAATTTGGCAAACACTAGAAAACAGTGCCAACTTGTATCTTCTTTTTTTGTACCACCTCTAGATCTTCTGTTCATTTATAATGGTTCTTTGTCAACACGGATTGTCAAAAATATCTCGGGGACTTGAAAACTCACAATGGAGACCTTCTTTGTCAACAGACACATGCAACCCAAAAAGCGGCAATGTTACTTTCAAAGATTTTTCCCCAAAACATATGAAGTTTCCAACATCCCATTTCATAACACTTTGGAAACCCACTTTAAAAAAATTCTCCTTCGCATAAATTGTTCATCAATTCCTATGAACAAATTTTTAATGTCTGATGATGTTTATCATCAAATATATTTTTAGTGTTATAATGAATCTGATGGATTTGTCTTTCATTCTATCTAATGCATCAATATCACTTCAATTCTCATTAATCATGATCTAATTTGAAAACAAAATATAACATCTTTCACTATTAAACTAGTGATTTTATTTAATTCATCTACACATAAGCCACAAATTAATTGTACATTCAGATGAATATGGTTGACTAAAATGTTTAACACAATCTGTTTGGCCAGTCACTCATTTTTTTGGATTATCAATCATAAAAACTGTAAATTTATTATCTATTCTTACTTTGATATAACTCGACACAATATTATATTTTGTTACTTAAACCATGACTCATATATTAGTGACACATCGTATCTGATGGGCCAGCTTCTATAGGGAATTCATTAATCTATAATTTATTCAAATTTAAATTGATCATGGGAATTTATCATTTGGTGAATCAGATAGTCTAATGAATAATAATTTTCAATGGATCGGTCGATCAATACATTATCAACTTCAAAAGATCTCAACTCCTCAAAAACAGGTTGTGACCGTTGGTTCTCATATCAAGGATTCTTGACAAGAATAAATTGGATTCATATAATTATTTACCAAAAAACATATTCTCCTATCATGATTGTCCAATTAAGAGCGTATTCTATCCCTTTATTTAATAAATAATGAATCAGATATTTTTGAAACAACTTATGATGTTGGTGACTATTCAGTTATCAATGAATCATCATATTTTGTATTAAATATATTAAAAGACATTCATACTTGGATAAAATTCCCCACACTGATCAAATCATTCATTATAGACCAAATCTAATTATGAAAAACACTTCACCCAGAAAACATATCTATAATAGAAAATCATGATTGATGAAAAATTTTATCAATTTTTTAATTGAGTTTCAGATTAAAATACTTCATTCAACCAATCACTAAATCATATATTTTTTGTTGGTTTTACATATTGGTAAAAATTAAAAGACATTATGAAAAATATTTTCTTATTATCATGATCAAATTCCATCCATCCTAGTTCCAATAAAAGTTACATTTGTCAATGAATAGTGAAAAATATTATATTTTACTAGATACATCTTTTTCATTCAAATTATTTACAATGATAAATTATTTTTTAAGTTTACTTTAATGTAAAATTATTAAAATTATATTATTATAAATACAAATTTAGTTTATGGAATATATTTCATTATTAATTTTTATATTAAAACATTCTATACATTGTTTGATATTATCTTTGAAATCATTTTTTTATTCACCTCTATGACTGTAATTTTAAAATGAATTCTACCACTTCTTTAAATTTAATTTTTAATTATTAATTCCTTATTTACAATAAAAATAATATATATTATCTAAAAATTTCATGTTAATTTTTGAACAAAATTAATAATGAAAATAGTAAAAACTAATTACCAATGTAAATGTGAAAATTGGTTTACTGAGGGGGTTAAACTAAGAAGATACGTGTTTAAATGACCTACCAGCTGGTAGAAATATTATATTAGGGAATACTTTATACCTAAAAATATAAAACACTATATACTATTGTTATTTTAAAGCTTTTTCATGAGGGAGACATTATCATTTTGGATAATTTTTTAAATTTCCCAGTAATTTCAAAGAGGGCTCCCATTCCCATTAATAAAATGTACTCCCTGTATTTATTTATTCCCACCGTATAAAAACTTTTCTCTCAAAATCCCTAAATTATTTTCTCCCCAAAATGAATAAAAATATTATATATCTTTTGTTCATCATAAAATAACTTCCTAAGTACCCTAAATTGGAGATCCAGTGGAGGTTTCTCTTAGATAGGGTACTTTTCATAACAAATAACTTTTATTTTATTTCTTATTTTCTCAATTATAATTATGTATTAACACTTCCAATATAATAATACCATTATATAAAATATAATAATATGTTATTATTTTTATTTTATTATATTTACCCATTTCCTCCTCCAAATGGGAAATAAAATCATCAAACATGTGTAGAGAAGACTAATGCATCACGAACCGGTATTGTTTTTTTCATAAAAACCGCTAATATATATATATATATATAATTATGTATTAAAAAAAATTATTATATTTATACCATTAATATACTTCATAATTATTATATTAAATATGATTTAAAATGTCACATTCCATTGGGGTGACAATAATATCATCTATGTGTATGGTGGAAAACCGCCACATGAAGAATTATGATTCTTTTATCCCATACAAATTATATGGAATGTAGTGAGGATAAATTTTAATTAATTATGTGATATATATGACTTGATATAAATTATATAAAATTAATATATCTTATAATTCCTTAACCTTTAAAAAATTTAAGGGATGATATCATAGTCCATTTGTACATATGGCATACTCTGTCCACGAAGCGATGTGATTCATTTCATATGTGAAATTATTAAGAATGGTAATAAGGATGTAATTAATGAATTTTAATAATATGTATAAAATTAATAAAAATATTTTACATATTTTACATATCTAATTTGTAAAAAATCTAGACCATTCCTGAGAAAACATTATTAGAAAACATTTAAATTAACACACGAAATGACAAAAATAACGAACCATTATTAAGAGAACTGTTGTCAAATGTTATATGAGAATCATATATGGTAAAAAATTTATGAATTATTTTATTTAATATATGTATAATAAACATACATTTTTTATAGAAGAGTTTTTGACATGTTCAAAAGAAATTTTCCTTAAGGTAAGTATTCCTCGTTTGACTTTTACTCTTGAAATAAATAGGCCATGTTCACCACTAATGTTTTTTGTGTGGTGTATATTCTACCCCGTTAATATGTAATATCATGAATATATTTATATTTATGTAATATATTTTGTTATTTTTTTATTTTAATTTCATGAAAATTATGATTCAAATGTTACCGAAGTGGTATGGGTTTATTTCATAATTTAAGAATTATTCCGGTTTGTTATCATTTATGTTTCCCTTGGGGTATTTTTTGACAAATCAATATTAATATCAATAAATTATATTATACTCAAGCTATTCACTAACATTTCCATGTAATATTACCATTTCCACTCTTTAGTACATTAAATTACTAAGAAATTTTTTTAATAAAATCCGTCTTTATTTCTCTCTTTGGTCGAAAATTCTATTTCATCAAAATATCTGATTTCAAAAAATGTTTTAAAATTTTATTTTAAATATTTTAAAAAAAATTATTATATAAATTATTATTAATTTTTTTTAAAAAAAAATTTAATGATAGAAATATTCAATTCATTTTCAAAATAAGGCCCTTTTGACTTTTAATGAAAATGTAAAATAAATATCTATTTTAACATGTGCATGAAAAATTGAATTTTCAGATGTGATGGGCACTAAAATTTTTAAATCCTTCTTCTCATGTTTTGAAATTTTATTTTCAAATAAATATATGTTCAAAATGTTTTTTTAACATTTTAAGGGTTATTTTCAATGTGAAAATGATATTTTCATTAAAAATTCTAATGAAATTTTTGTGGTATTTATATTTATCAATAACATCAATTCTATATTGTACATATGATCCACTAGGAAAATGTTTTTTCGGGAATGATAATTATTATTTACATGGATGAATTATGATCATTTTTAATGATTATGTAGAATTTTTTTCATTAATCAAATTACTATAGATGGTCTATGATTATGTTTATTATTTGGGCAAGTATTAACATTTAATATGTTTTTTCATAATTTGAATGTTTATATTGATTATATTTCACCAAATTGAAATGAGGAATTAATTTTACATAGTATGTAATAAGTGGTTCTCAGTTATAAACACCCCCTTGATTCTTGGTCATTTCTCACATAACAAATCAGTTGGCCAAATTAGAAGATTTTCTACACACATATCTAAATAATCATGAGGAACTCATTGAATGTTTTAGGTGTACATAATTTCGAATTCCCTCATTAGGAGATCAGTTATTGAAATCCATGTAATTATTTGAATAGTTTAAATTTACATGGATAGGATTCAATATTATGTGATTATTTATATGGATTTGTTTGATGATCATTTATTTCTCTATATAATGTTATGTTTATTAATTAAATGGAATTTGTTTCAATTTTTTACCTTTCCATATTTGTTATTCTTATTAGTTATTAATAGAATCCAATATATGGATACCTATACAGAAAATCTAAGGTCAATTGTTTCTTATGATTTATTTTCACTATGATAATAAGATGAATTTTGTGATTGATATGTAGGGATACCCAAAGAGGAATATTATAAGTATGAAAAAAGACAATTTTTGTGTTTGATTTACAAAAAAATATGTTATATTAAATTATATATATAGTAAAACAAGAATATTAAATTATTCATTCCATCAGGATGTGACACCTTAAATCAATTGATGATGTAAAAAATGAAACCATTGACCATGGGCTACTAGGTTAAGTGTCATTATTGTTTTTATTAGAGATAGTTTCGTAAAAACCTTGTTAACTATATTATGTCTTAGGTAACATAAATCTATAATATAATTTAAATATATATGTAGATAAATGTGGAATATTAAATTAATTAATATATAATGAGGTTTTATGATGTAATGCATCCGTCTCTGGATACTACTGGTGGACATGGTTCTATTATAGATGTAACTTTGGGTAATAACTCTTAAAAGGGATCAATAAGCATTAACTGATCATCACCTAGGGCATGAAAAAAAGCTTTAATTCACACCTATTTTGACACCAACATAATATATTCTTAAGATAATTTATATTTTCAACAAAACCCATCCGGAAGGATTTTAAATTAATGATATCCCCCAAGACACAATTTTTATGATTATGAGATTATCTATGCATAAAATTTTAAATTTATGTTAACTGTTTCACTTATTTTGGAGTTATAAATTTTGGTTCATAATGATTTGATGTAATATAGTTTATTAAATTTTTTATGAATTGATCCTTGTTGATGTAACAGTAATTGTATCAATGCACATAATCCTCAGAGTAAGAATGATCTTTCCTTTAGTAAGAATAAGCCAAAATTTCAAAGTAACATGTCTCCCAAAAATTCTCACCATATAATGAAATATTAAAATGAATTATGAAGTTAGATAAACAATTTATTAATTATTATGGAATTTAAGGGATCCATGTGAAGAAGATGATGATTGAAAAAATAATGATTAATTGGGTGAATGGAATAATGTATTTTCCCACATGGGATACATTTCGTAAAAAATACTCTAGTAAAATTTTAAAGAGAATGGGATATTTATACAAGGGTGGATGAAATGAAACTATGTTCATGATTGAAATTTGAATAAAGAAATTTTTTATGATAAATTACACATATGTATGGAGACTGGGAATCATGAAAATGAATACCCTGTAAATTATGTGTATATACCTCTATTTAAGTTAAGGGACCCTAATCAATCGTATGTTATTACCACATATGTAGTGGGATGATTAATCTTCCATTGTTTAGATTCAAGAATTATGTTATATGTGTAATTATGAATCATATTATGGATATAATATTAATTAAAATTAAAAGGTTTTTTAGTACAGTTTCATAAAGGATTTTAGAGAATGTGAGGAATAGTAAAGATGACCGGGAAAATTTATTTAGTGAAAAATAGAAATGCATGGAAATCATACTATTGATGAAGTATAACCCATTATTTGGTCTTGATTTTTAGATAATAATTATTTTTGAAATGGGATAGAGCTGTTGACTATCATATTGGTTACAGGTTTTATGGTTTTTTTCATTGTTGTAGGTGTTCACTACATGTATTGATTTATAAAAATTATTTGGAATCCTTATATTTTTTAGAATAATTCATGTTTTAAATAAGCTAATATAGTTAAAGTGGAATTAAAATATTTGGAAAGTGAAATTAGGACATGTTTTTTATTTTTTTTAGAATATAATGTGGATTTATTGTCCTTCCTTAAAAATATTGGGTCTCTGAATTTGGATTGAAATGTTTTGGATGAGTATTTATATTATTTATTTATATAATGTATTATGTTTGACATTGGGTGGTATTATATATGTTTTTAAATAAATTTTGTACATTTAAAATTTCTATAGAATGAATGAATATCATTTAATTATTTTATTATGAAAATTATTATTTTAATTGTGAAATTAAGTTCTTCGAACATAAAAATTACTATTCGATATTCATTTCATAAAGTAAGAGATGATGTTGGAATTATCAAACCACATACAAAATATGATAAATTTCCTATTTAAATATGTCCATTCACTATATTTTATTATGTTATCATTCTACATGATAATGTAATTCCACAACTTCATAGGAATTATATTAGAAAGAAAATAACATCTTAATACCATCATTTCTGATGAATCAAACTGTCACTTAATTCATCAACAAAATATGGTTTAGTGGTTTTTAAAAATCAATGGATCTCCCAATTTATTGTGATCAATGATCTTTATCTCTCTCTATTAATCTTTGGGATTTATTATAATCTTCAATTTTCACAATTTATTTTCCCACCGATGTTCTCGAAAATAGAAACCATTTAATTTTTTATCTCTCTGTCCTTTATAATCTTCCATATATATTGTCAAGATGATATTTTATTAAAACATTTTATGACTATTCCCAATATTATTATATTAAAATTATGATCCCTTCATTACCGATATCAAAATTATATTATGAGGATGTCATTTATTTAAGTCTGTATAATGTTATACCATAATATTTCTTTAAATTCGATGATAATGTTTGGTAGTATGTGTGACACAAAACAATATGATCAAAAAAAAATAAAGCACAATGAAATTTAATTGAACTTATTATCAA
Source organism: Viscum album (assembly GCA_963277665.1). NCBI lineage: Eukaryota > Viridiplantae > Streptophyta > Magnoliopsida > Santalales > Viscaceae > Viscum > Viscum album. The sequence goes on from OY728132.1 coordinate 501,572,518, forward strand.
ATAATTCAAGCTCTTCATTAGCTCGTGATGTACTCCCACTATGTTTTAGTGAAACATGATTCTTTATTGAATTATTGTTTTTAATCATGACCATTATAAACTAGGACATAAATTGATGGGTATGAATAGTAATAACTAAATTATCAAATTATAAGTCTTAAAAATTTCTAAAATCAAATAAATTGATATATATTTATCTGTAATAAAATAGGAATCTTTTTAAATAAAATTAAATCATTTCTGAAGAATATTATTTTTTGAAGAATAAAATTTCTTCATTTCTTGGACACATATGACAAAAATTAATTTTTTTCACTTATTGAAAAATTATTTGATAAATTGAATATTTTTCTGAAATAATAATATCCTCACAATCATAGGCCGAATATTGGGATTATTCAAAAAAGATTCATTTTTTGATGAAATTGGAATATTTTAACTTTAATAGAAAACAATTTTTTTAAAAAAATTATTCAAAAAGATAAATTATATATTAATTGGTTTTAACATAAACATATTTAACTAATAAATTAATCAATAAAAATTATTTATATGGTAAAAATTTCATATTTAATTTTTTTTATTAACACATAATATACATATGAGAATTTTCCCTTTGGAGAACCTCTTTTTTACTATGTCTATAGGTATAATATTAAACTAAATTCTAACACATATATGAATTGAATTGAAAATATTAGATAAAATATTTTTAATCAATCTAATTTATATTATAAAATAATGTAAACTTAATTTTGGACCAAAATTAATTGTTAAAACAACATAGATCAATTACCAACATTAAGATAAAAATGATTTTACCTGGGTTTTTGACAAAGAAGAGTATGTTTAGAATGACATACATAATTGTAAAATTATTACTGGAGGACCACGTATACACCTTATACTATCAACATATTGAATTTAAGGTTTCATGGAAGCTTTATTAATGTGAATAACATTATCATGTTTTTAATTTCTATGAAATTTCCATGATGGCTCCCCTTCCACACATATATAAGGGAATTTTATCCCTTCTAATATATACCCCTAAAATCAATGTTGGATCGACCAGAACCTACCAAAATCTAAGAAAATATCCTTATAAATATTCTAGAGAATATGGTTTTTCAAAAAGACAAACCTTATTGTCTTTAAGTGGATATTCAATGAAGGATTATCTTATAGAAGGTAATTATCTAAAGAATGATCTTTCATGTTCATTCTTTTTTTAACATGAGAAAATTTTTATTAAGACCTAAAATATAATAATTATAGTATCTAAAATATAATTGTATGTTATTATGTTCATTTTATAGTATTTATCCATCTTCTCATCTATAAAATGGGAAACAAATTCACCAATCGTGTGTATGTAGGACTACCACATCGTGAAAATATGTAGTTCGTTTTCCATCACAACAATTAAAAGATAGATATAAGGATGAATTTATCATATTTAGGTAATATTTATAACATCATTAAACTTATTTATATATTATATATCAAATATCTTATGAACTTATATTTCACGGGGGATGTGATAATGTCACTCTTCTGTATGACGGACAACAGCTCGCGAAGGAATGTGATTCGTTTCTCAAATATTATTTATATGGAATGTAGTATGGATAAATTTAAGAAATATATTTTAAATATTTTACATGATAAATATACTATAAAATTAATATATCATACAATTTATTTTCCTTTTACACATTAGGGGAATGATATCATCATTTATGCGTACATACAGCCTACCAACTCCACAATGTGATGAGATTAATATTATATTTAAAATTTTAAAGAATTGTTACAATGATGCAACTAATGAAAAAAATAAAATAAATTAATATCATTTGGGATGTTATGTAACTATATCAAATTTAGAATAACATGTTCATTCATGAAAGGTCAGGTATAAGAAAACCAGAAAAGTAACAACTAAAATAATAAAAATGATGTAATATTATTAAGAACATGTGGTAAAATGTTATAATATGATCATATATTTAAATATATATACAAGAATATGGTTCTTTAATATATTTATAATAAACATATATTTATTATAATGGTTTTATGAACATGTATGAAGGAAATAGTCCATATTTTAAGGCTTTCTCATATGACATTGACTTCTGTGATACGTATTCTATATTTTCACTTATTTCCTTTGTGTGACCTATATATTAACCCATTGAGGTGTTATATAATGAATAAATTTATATTAATTTTATTAAAATTTTTATTTTAAGTTATTTATTTTAGGGGTATTATGATTCAAAACATACAAATATAATAAAGACTGATTTAAAAATAACATCATCAATCATTATTGTTTTTCTTTAGGATTCATATTGGTGAATTATTTGATAAAATAATAAAAAAATTCAATCTATTTTATTTCCCTTAGGTTAATCATGAAAATTTTTATGTAATAGTAATTTTTTTTCAAATCATTGTGATTTAATGTGATTAAGAAAATCTTTTTATGAAAAATGTACATTTTATTTACACATTGGTTGAAAATCATTTTTAATAAAAATCCACGTTTTAGTTAAATGTTTTAAAAAAATAACAATTTCCAATTATTTATTAATTATCTTGTTTCCATGTATACTTTTCATAAAATGATTTCAATGTTATATTTGTGTCATTTACAAAATAAGGCTAGTTTGAGATTTACCACAAATATGAAAGGAATCATTGATTTATGGTGTGCAACATTAATATATTTTTACTCTATAAAGAATATTCTATTTTTGATATATAATTTTAAATGCTTCAAAATTATATTTTCAATGAAAATTATTTTCAAAATATTTACGGATATTTTGTTTTAAATGGTTATTTTTATTGTGAAAATGTTATTTTCCTAATGAAATGTCTTTAATGAAATTTTTATTATATTTAAATTCATTATTGACATAAAATAGTAATATTTATTGTAGTCCTTAAGGGTTATGTTATATATAACTCATACTAATTAATTATTTAGATTGTTTTTGATTATTTTTAGTGACAATGTACATTTGATACACCGTTCATCATATTACTCAGGATGTTTTATGATTATGTTTTTTTTATTGGGGTATGTATTAACATTTCATATGTGTTTTTTTAAAATGAATTTTTATATTAATTATATTTCACCCCTATAATATTAGTAATGCATTGGACATTATATGTTATGGGTGGGACTGATTATTTATAGCCCCTTGAGGCATGAAAAGATATCATGAGACTATTTGTTATCTAAATTAGATAGGTTTCCTCCCATATTTTTAAACAGTCTTGAGGAATTTCTTGAATAGTTTCATATGTATAAAATTATATATTCCTTTTTTATAAGATTAGTTATTTTTGTACAAGTGATTATAAAAATAATTAAAATATCTATTATTAAGATTCACTGTTATATGAATCTTTATATTTATATATTTAATCATCACTTATTTCATCCATATTATACCCAGTTTATTGAATAAAATTAATTTGTTTCATTAATTTATTATTCCATATTTATTATTATAATTATTATCTAATTATTTCATCCACTATATGGACACATATACTAACCAACATATCTCTCCCCTTTCTTTTGTTTAATTTTCCGTATTATACCAAGAAAGGTTTTTGGATTGATATGCAAGGATATTCAATGATTAATAATTGAATTCTCAGAGAATAAAATATTTTTTATATTTTATTTATTCACATTTATGGGAAATAAACGTAAATATATATTTTACAAAATATATAAAACTCGTTGATATTTAGAGATGAAAAACATTCAATCTAGTGTCAATGTAAAATAGAATCAACTAACTCTTGGATTTCGTGGTTAGGGTCATTATATTTATTTGAAAAAAATTAATTTTTTAAATCATCCTATGAAAATTATCATGGAGTTATGTTCCAATAATATGTTGAAATTATCATTATTTATGAATAGTGAAAAATACTTGTTTTTAATAAGATGCTTCGTTTTGAATGAAATTATATACTTAAAAATTAATTTAATATAATATTAAATACAAAATTAGTACAATTATTTATTAATTAATACAATTAAAAGAAATTGGAATAAATTATGTATTGAATTTTGATATAATTTGTTATATCTTTTGAAACATTTATCTTTGGAAAATACCTTTTTCATTATGTCTGTGGAATTTATTTATAATTAAAACCGTAAAATTATGTTAATGAAATTGGAAAAATGGAATACCTATTTAGAGTAATTATAAATTATTTACTCTAATAATTTAATATTAATTTTTTACACTAATTAATTATTAAAAAGGTGAAAAATAATTATTACAGTAAATGCTAAAATGGGTTTAACAGGGGTTAAACTATAACAGAAGTTATAAAAGGACCTAGAAAATGTCAAAAAACTAGTGGATATTAAAATTTAAATGAAATACATTTATTGTATTATAATTATCTATTATTTAGGCTTTCAGATTGATAGAAATGTGGATACACCTTCATTTCAAAAATGACAGGTACACCACTCATTTTACTTATTAAAGGACACCCATCCACTCTCCTCCACAAAATTGAAAAACCCTTTGGATAAACTATTACCAGTCATATTTTATTTACAAATTCTATATTTTAATTATATGAGAATTATTTTTATTATAAATCCTACCTAGGAAGGATTTTGGTACTACCTATAATATGTTGTCAAAATACGAGGTAACGACCCTTACTAAGAGTTTTATTTTATTTCATCCTCCATATATATCAATTCTTGTTATAAAATGATTATACAATGACATGATTATCTTTCGTATACATATATGTTATAATTTTAATTGAATAACCTACATCTATATATACTTCTTTCAAATGGGATATAAATAATTATTCATGTTTGTCGAAAACTACCGCCCTATGAATCGATGATATTCATTATCCATCACCACATCTCATTAATAGATGTAATGACTGATTAAAAGTTTATATATTATATAAACATCAATTTTATATCTCGATAATTATAATAACACATCAATATTATATCCTAAAAATCATTGGAAAACCGGAACGTCGCTTGTGTGTGAGGTGGACTACCACCTCATGAACCGATGTGATGGGTTTTAAATTTTTGTTTAACATAGATGATAATAAGGATAGAATAAATAAATATGTATTATATTGGATTCCTATTTTTACATTTATAATTATTATATAACTTATACCTCTTTAATTTACATTCTGTGAGAATGTGATAACATTGCACCTACCCACAACAGACTACCACCTCGTAAAGATATATGATTTTTTATTCACATACACATTACATGGAAATTTAAAATGATATATTTAAAAATATTTGATATATTTATTTTATAAAAATGGTTTTAAATTTTATTCTAATATTTTATTATCTTTCATTTAATTGTTCTAAAAAGTTGAATATATGTTCATACGTATATACAGCCTACTATCTCTATGCCCGAATGGCACAAAGGCCTACATTTTTATTTTATTATAAATAATACACCTTTTAAGTGATTAAGGGGAACTCGTACATGACCAGTAGGCCTAATGCACAAGGCCCGACACGACTCGTGATACATGACCCGAAGGCCAATAGGCATATTATGCCAAATACATGACATGTAGGCCCAACCCAAAGGAACATAACCTCCCATATCTTCTTCTGCATTGATCACCTAGCTCCTCACCTTTCATTGTTGATCGACTAGCATTGCTCCGTACAAGCTTCACGGAGTCTGGTCCCAATGGTGGTTGCCATACCCTCTCATTCCTTCAATCATGTAGCTCCCCTTCTGGGGACTGCTAGTATTATTTCCTTGATCCTCTTCTAGGGCCTACTCTGTGTGAACTGTGCAACTATGTGGTCTTTCTGGCCCTCAGGCCCGGAGGCCTTGAAGACCTTTGATGACCCCAAGGCCCTGAAGACCCGTAAGCCCAAACCGATAGCTCGAAGGCCCAAATCAGTAGAATATTTACAGCTGCTACAGTACTGAACAGTACCTACTACAATACTACTACAGTACTGCTACAATAACCCGGAAATTCACCTCCACTGGTCTTGAACCAGGTTCTCTTGGATCCTAGGTAGGAGCCCTTACCATTCTGGTACGGGCTCATTGGCAACTAATATCTCTATGAATGATGTACTTCATTTTCCAACTATAACTTTTATGGATTCTTCTAAATTCATATATAATTGTCATATCTTATACTAATATCACTTTTAACATTATAAATATTTTTTAACCATGATAAAATAAAGAGAGTCAATAAATATAGATCAGAACTAACCTAAAAACAAAGCAATTATAATCTGAAACATGATTTTAACTAATAATTGTAATTAAATACATAATAAAAGATAAAAAGTAATGAATATTTTTTTTGGATTTATATAAGTAAGGATATATACTATATTAATAATATACTTTAATTTTTTATTAAAAGGGTTTGAACATATAAAAAACATCGCACAACATAAGGTGTGAGATTTCTAATCTATTTTTTATATTTAATATAGGCATTTGAAAAATCACTAATCATTTCATTTAATTGGTTTATATACTAAAATTTTAAATTTTTTACAATGAAAATTATTTCTTCATATTATTTTAAGTTTCAGTATGTTGTATCCTTTATTAGGGTATATGATTCAATAGAATACCAAAATGGTAAGGGCTTTTTTCTCTCAAATTTCCATCATTGAGATATATTTCATGTTAAGAACTAATTTTATTTTATGATGTGTATATATAGTACCTTTGATGTTTTATATAATTTATGTATTTTTTATCAAGATATTTTATGTTTAATTTAATTTTATTTTTTTATTTTTCTTCCTATAAAATATTAACAATGATATAGTTATTTTATTGTAAAATGTCATCATTTGTAATTATTGTTTATTTTTGTGCTTATGATGCCAAAATATTAGGATCCACATATCAAGAATCTCATTAATTTTCTTCTGATTTGGTTATATAATTATGATAATTTTTTTCCAATCATATTCCTTTATTTAATCGTGATTCAAAAATAATTTATTTAACATAAAAGGAATATATTTCCCTCTTTTGTTCAAAATCCTTCATTCATCCATATACTTGTTTTCTAAAGAAGATTCTAAATTTTTAACATTCTCCACAAGATTTATCAAGAATTTTTAACAATTTTTGGCTTTTTATAATGTTATTTAAAAGGAATATTCATGATATTTTCCAAACAATGCTCGTTTGTATTTTTTGTTAAACTTGAATGGATTATATATTTTTACTTTTATGGAAGGGAAAAAATTCCAATTTTCATAACTAAAAAATGGATAATGTTTCACTTTATGTGTTTCTAAGGATATTCAATAATATTATTTTGAAAACATTTAATTTTACTAAACAATTTCATTTTGGATAGGATATTTTCTTCATGAAAAGTTGTAAATTATATTTAAGGTTTCAATTATCTATTATAAAGATTATTTTAAATGAAAAATATTTAAAAATATTTTATTAATTTTTAGTTTTATGGAGTTATTTTTAATGAAAGGTTATTTTCCGATTAAAAGATTTTCAATGATTTTAATGATTCCTTTCTAGGTTTCTAATGTTATCATCGAATAATAAAATTTTATAAATTAAATATTATTAAAAAGTGATTTTAATTAAATGGTTATATTTAATATGATAGGTTATAATTTATTTTTGAATCTTCACTCCTACTTTTCCACAAATATTTCCAATGATGAGAATTTTAATAACATATTTTTATTTTAATTGTTTTTCATGTAAGGAAGGTTATTTTCAAAAATAAATGTCTTAAATTTTTTTCAAGGAATCATTATTATATTATATATTTTATTATTAAAGGTAATGAATTCAAAAATGTGTTTAGAATTTGTAGTTTCAAAATTTTATTTTCAAATAAAGGTTATTTTCCTCAAGAAATGTTCGAAGTGTCTTTTCAAAAAAAAAACCATCTAACATGACATCCTTAAATGCTACGTATTATTTACTAGGGATATGATCCATTAATACAATTCTAAGTCAATCCTATGATGATTTATCTTTATAATGAATATAGGTTTCCTAAACCTAATTTCTTATAATTGATAATGCTATGATGAAATGTTTTTGAAGCCTCTTTTTCTTAATGGGTTCTAATATAATGAATGTTTTATGAAATTCATTTTATTTCATGGGTTCGGGTATTATATATGTTTTATTATGTTTTAGTACAAATATATATTTTATATGTGAAGGATGTGACTTATATCTCCCTCAAATATAATAGTAAAATATTGATTTCTCAAGATATGAACATGATGGTGATGGGGAGTATAGCCAATTTATTAATAGAAACAATCCACTATGATAGTCTAGGGAGTGAAAATTTTCTACTCTGATAGATTGAAGATTGTACCCATGCCACTATTAAAGTATTTTAAATGAACATTGAACTAAAAAAGACTGTATTTTATATTCATATTTGTAGGCCCCAAATCTATACCTTATGCCAATTTTATATTGTCAGGGATCATGTTTATTGATTCTATTTTGATTCAAGTCTTATGAACTACCAAAATTTATATGATGAGTCATTATTATGATTTATGGTATTAATGTTTTAGTTTCCACAATTTATTTTCAGGTTAACATGTTTTTATAATCATAATATACTGATATCTATCTTGTTTACCCTTGTTGAGAGTCTTAGATCACCCATTATTATGTTTTAATTCCCTAGGTAATGATGAAATTTATTATGTATAATATGTATATGAACGGTGGAAGTTTAGAATAACATAGTGGTAGGTGATTCTCCTCACTTATGGACAAGTTACTTATTTTTCCTTGTTTCAAATTGTAATTGACATAAAGGATTTTTACAAGGAAAATTATTTTATATAATGAATATTTTTCTTCAATGTTGTAATATTTATGTATGAGATGCTTTGGTCATTACATTTTGTATCATAGAAATGTTAATTTGACCTTTATAATCTGGGAAAAGTTAACACTAGTGGGATACATATGGATATTTCTATAGATATTTCTATGGATATATCAAAGGATAAATTTAAGGATGAGTCAATGTATAGGAAAATGTCATTGAATTTTGGTAAACAATAGAGACAATTATTTCCACATTATTGAAAACTTTATGGACACTATAAATGGATACGGTTATGGACTATTGGTTTCAAGGGGTAATAAATATGAAAGTGGGACATTTATATATAATTAATTGTCACGTAATGCATGATAATGGCCCTTGAAACACAAATTGTTTGAAACCCTCGTGGGTTATGAATTGGAACATAAAAATTTATTTATGACCAATATTGACTCATTTATAAAATCATCCTGAAAAATTGAGTTTAAGCCTAAGGTGTGATAGATTAAAAATATGGTGTAATTAATTATACATGTGATAAGTTATTTTATATGATTTATGGTATCTGATTGGAATATTTCTACTCACACATTATTTTCAATGGTGGGAACCATAAGGATTTGGGTTAGTGTTGAATGTGATATAAAATGTGTTAATGGGAAACATAATGGGATTATTATTGGATTTAAGGATATTTTTATTATTCTTAATTTGTTATTAGTAAATTTTATTAATAAAATTATCCTTAACTAACACATTTTCTCAAAAAAGAAAAAAATGATAAAATTAATTGAGTTTCCAGGTGGGGGAGACCATGGTTGAATTAAGATATAGTTTCCAATATGTCAAGAATTTTAGAGGAAGAACTCTAGGGAATTGTGAAAATAAACAAGAATGTGTTTTATTTGTTTAAAATAAGGGTATACAATAAGATATTTTTGAGAAAAAATGAAAAGATAAGTTAATTAAAGGGATGAGAATAGAGGTTTAATAAGGAATCATCAAAGGATGAATGATATAAATGTTAAAAAATGGTAATTATATGAATATATTTTCTAATGGTAAAATTTATAAGGTGAATTATAATAGTGTTATGAGTATGGTTTAAAATGATAATGACGAAGAGACTGCAAATTAAATATGAAAGTATATATGAAATATGTACTGACCTAAAATTTTATAAATTAATTTTTTCTTTTAATAATTATGTAATATAGTATAAATCCCCAAAAAATAACATAGAGTAAAAAATACAGACTTTGAAATGAATAATGTATTAAATATGCGGTATTTATTGTAATTATTGACCTAAACTAACAGAATATTAACATTGAATTTGGAATAGTAATATGGTAATTGTGAATAATAATGACACCAATAAAATATTATCCTAACATATGGTAGTATATATGAAATTTATATATCTTGTAAATGATAATATGAAATATTCATATCATCAAATAAGTAATGAAATGTTTTAAAACTGATAAATTATGTATTAGTATTTTTTTGAAAAATAACTATTTAGTTACAATTTTATAGTTAATATAATTCTTTAAATGAATAGTCATTTACCTTAAATTGATTCATAAGATAATATTTTATTTATTTTTATATTAATATAATTATATGATACTTTTATTCATTAAATGTTTCATAAAATAAGTAATGATTTTAAAATATTTATTCGTCGAATGAATGAAGATATTAATGAAATATTAAACTTATCATATATGGAAATTTATTTTCAAAAAAGAATCAATTTCTGAGTTCTAAATGTTAAAAAATAATTATGTTTTATTATTGGTATATCTAAAATAATTGATTTTTTAATAGTGAAATATGGTGATTTCTGGTATAATAAAAACACAAGAATTATTTATTCATTGAGGATATGTGAAAAATGTTATCACTATTAGTTCAATATCACATGCTTTAATTGCATAACATTTCCACAATACTATATACTATTTATATTCTTAAGCCAAAAAATAACAAAAATAAATAAAATATTAAAAAACACTCCTCTCCTCCCATAATAAACACCACACCTCACTGCCCCTTTTCACAACGCCTCTAAATATGATAGTAATGCATATATTAAGGCCAAATTCTCTCCAAAATCACATCCCCATATTTTCATACTATTGGTATCAATAAAATACTTTTACCATGTTTTTTCAATAGGATCTTATGGTGAATAAGTTTAAGAGGAGAAATCCTCTTTCATTTTCTATTAATTTCTTTTCAATTTATTTTCTCATACTCTATTAACATTCATAAAAAAAAGTTACACGATAACTCATTTATCTCTTATATAATAAAATTTTATTATTCTTGTTGTATATCATCCATCAATTCTTTTCTCCTCCCCTTTTGTTCTAAAAATGAAAACATCATGTATTTGGTATCGATTCACCACCTTCGCGGATGATAATTTTTTTGATTTCTAATACTGGTTTCAAGACATTCCCTAAAAAATTCATAATTATTGAAAAAGATTATAAAATTTATTTTATAACCTTTTCCAAGTTCCAGAACCAACATGTATACAATATATTAAACAATTGAATAAAACTAGTTCCTAATGTTCAAAAAACTACAAAATAATCTAAATGATTATCACTAAATTTATTTTTAATTAATCGTACACAAATATATACAAATTATAATATATAAGATTATTTAATCTTCTAAATTTTTTAAATAATAGCATATAATTTAAATTCTAGTAAAATATTATACTTTAACATAATCTTCCTTACATATATAAATGTTAACTGATCATGACAATCAAGGAAATAAACACACCCGAATGAAGAAATTATATCTCATAACCCATATAATAAGACATAAATGAACATAAAAAATTATTATAAATGAAATTCATGTTTAATAGGTTTTTAAGAAAATTATACATGAATGTAATTTCATTATCCAAGACATTATGTTGAAGTAAAAATACTTTCATATTTGTTGCAATGGATTCTTTACAAACCTCCCTATTTTCGATTAGGTCAGGATTTATATCTCATTACCCAAAACCCATTCTTAATTATTCTTATGTTCTCCTATTACATTATTAGTTCATGTTCCATGCATACATACGAAACATAATTATTCTTTAATTAAAGGGAAATAAATTTTTTTATAATGTTATCTTCTCTGTTCTTCATGATAAGAAATACCTTTTAAGGGTAACTTCATGAATTATTTACAATTTTAAACTCCAATCAATAAAATATTTTATGAATCAATTATAGTTATATAATAACTCATTAAATAATGAAAAAAATCATGGTTAATTTCTAGTTCTATACATAAAATTATTCATTTTCTATTTTTATTAATCAATGATATTTTTAGTTAAACCTTAGTATAGTTCCTCATTTATAAATATGAATAAACAATATTTTATATGGTTTAAATTAGGTAGGAGATCAATTTCCATTATATATTACTATATTCCTTTTTAAATCTCCAATTATTAATTTAAATCCATTATTTTCTTGAAGCCTTTATGATACACCCATTTCTTATGTCTTATGAAAAGATTATGCTAACCATTTGTACTAAGGTTAACCCTTATAATTATTCCTTATAAATCATTCTTCATGTGCAACTCATATTCATTAATGTGTTATTATGGGTGTTCCAAGATAGTTCTCCAAGGCATTGGGTAATATTTAGTCTGATGAGATGTCTTCTGATGACATGAAATATTGTTGGATCCATTGTAGGACTTCGTCATCCATGTGAAATGGCCTTGGAAAGAATACTAGACTCATTATCTTACATCTAGAATGGTCTTGGTAGTGATCCTTTACTCATTCTCCTCTCTGTGAAATTGGAATGGAAGTAATCCTTGACTCAAGCTCCCCCATTTTTAGTGGTCCTTCTAGTGATCCATGTCTCATAATCATCCATGTAAAATGATCTTGGTATATATCATTGACTCATGCTTATGTCATATTGGATGTTATTCCCACATTTCATTTATTCCATTATTAAATGATCCCATTTTCTAGATATTGTTCTTCCACATGTCAGTTAAATTTCCATGCCATCTGAGGTCATTATTTGTTTCCCTTCTAACCCATGAGACATTCCTTATTAATATGATTATTCTATTAATTGTATTTTAAGAACATATCATTGTTGATTTATTCCCTATGTTATCCCATGAAGTTGCGAGGGATCAAAGGATGTTAGGAGCTCATTATTAACATTAAATAAAATATTTTATTATTTTTTGATTCATTATATTTAATTGTGTTCCTAATCTTACAAATATAATAGACATTATGATCCTTAGAATGTAATTTATGGTTTTTTATTATTAAAATCATGTAATAATATATATAAAAGTATTAGACTAATATATTTGGTATTAGGGAACGATCTAGTTATTTTATGATATTAGGAATAAATAACTTTACTAATAACGCCATGGATATTTATATCACCGTGGGTATAATATATTGAATCATAAGCTATCACAAGATATGATATAGTTCTCATATACACATTTATCATTCTATATTCAAATATTTTTTTTATATTCTTATTAGAGAAGAATTCAACCCCCCCACCACAAATGTCATTAAATTTTATTAGTTAATGTCTTGAAATATGAGTACATGTTCCAAATTTTAATGTGATATGTATTTTGAAAATTTCCATAACAAAATGAAAAATTATATGGGAATGGTTGTTCAAAACATCATAAAAATACCTTCTTAGGTGCTCAAGTTATGAATAATAACCTCATTCATCTGGAACACCCTCATTCTCCTAGAAAAAAATTATTTATCGAATAATTAATGTTATTTGCGACGGAGCATAAGAACCAACATCTATGTATTTTAATATAAACATTTATTCATTATTTTTAATATTAATAAACTATGTATCACCTCATGATTTTTTTTATGCATGTCATACTTTGTGATAATGTCATAAGAGTAGTTATTTCACTAAATGGTCCGAGATGTTCCCCACTATGATAAGAACCCGAAGGTGCTATGACAATATTCTTGAATATATGTTCTATAGATGGGTGATATCATTTTAAGGACACATGTGATGAAGGATATTAGAGGTGGACACTAAAAATTCATTGAGGCACTTTATCATAGTGTGCACGCATGGTAATATCTATTACATTGTTATTAGAAAAGGGGATCGCCCATAATAAATCCATATTTATAAGTGTCATCGGATGTTCCTCTATGCGGAAAATGTATTGGACCCTATAATTTAGAATTTTTATTAATTTATAATTTGAGTCGCATACTTTTTTGTATTGATGAAAACAATGATTATAAATATTCACAACATGGTAATATATGTTGGGTGCGCCACAAGTAATATTACAGTAATGAATAATGTGAGAAATTATTTATGCCTAAAAATATTTAAGGAAATTTAATATCTTAGACTCATTGATGGGAATGATATATCATTAATAAATCCATGACCAATGAGTTTTATAGGCATGTTCTATAAATGGAATGTCAAGGAAAGAGGTAATTGATCACAAAGGTTTATGGCACTCACATGAAACCATCTTGATTTATGATATTAGGGTATATATATTATATTATATGGTAAGAATCTATATGAGTTGAAATTTGATTGCGAAATTAAATTCATTATCTAATGGGGCCTTGTATTGTTTCTAGATACTAACCTTTTACTTTAGTCTACTTCTCCTATTGACATTCAGAAAGAGTCCTAGAGAGTCACACTCAAAGTGTGTCGACAATATTAATAAATTAATTTATTATAATTTATTATTTATCATGTTGAATAAATATTTGTTTGATAAATTGTTTTATAATTATTCATATATTCTTGATCTCCTATAAATATTTATTTTCTTTATAGTAAATATAATAAATTTATATTTACTAGGGAATGATGGAGTGATATATTTTTAATAAATAAATACACATTATTAAAGACTGGATAATTATTTTAGATTAATGGAAGACTAAGCTTAAAGGTCTAGTGAGAAATAATAAATATTTAATATTATTTACATAAATAATATTTGATTATAATTTGCATGTTTAGCACATCTTGAGAAATAATAATATTACTATTATTATTTGACGGGGGTTTTCTTGGATTAAACTTATAATTTAGGGAACTTGGTCAATTATTTTATTTAACCCTACCAATATAGATACACAATTATGTTAAATTATGAAGTGCCACCTTATATTGGTTTTTCACAATATTATTGTATAATCCTCTCAAACATTGAGAGAACCCTTCTCTAAGAATTCTCTCATTAAAAAACAGTTTTCCCCCTCAACCGAATCAAGGAGATTTCTTTTCAAGCGATTCTTGTGGAATTTAAGGAGGACGACACAAGTGAAGGGATCTTTTATTCTAGAACCCAAGGAATCCTTTATCGATGTTTGGATATTCCTATAAATTTTGGGATCCTTGCTATTGGAAATCTACAATTGGTTTCTACAGCCGAAGAACAGTGCACCTTAAGTCTATCATGAGATTCAACGACAAATAAATAATTTTATAGAGGTAATTCTATAAATTAATAATATAATTATAAACAAATTTTTTTTATCACCCTAATTTTTTTCATGTGCTATTATCCATTTTCTATTTTATTGATTCAATTCTATTTATTACAATGTTCATCATCGATTAGATATTATAATGATCATAGATTATGGAAAAAAAGAAAAGTTATGCACCACTCATCACACAATTCCTCTACACCCAGAACCATGGAGTTCTATTGAAGGGGGAGGATAATTTTTTATAAACATTTAACATATAATTGGATATTTAAACATTTGAAATTTAATTTATTAATTCATGTTTTATATTTATTTTAATCATTATTGTGAGATTTATTTCTCTCTCATTTTATTGTCATATATCTAATCCAGATTTATAATTTTATGATTAAACTAAAATCGAGGATCTATAATTGAGGTTATAAGGATTATTTCTGGACAACACAGGACTACATAACATTTATTTGGATTGAAACAAAATATAGTCATGTTTAAATCATCTATAATTGGTTCGGAAATTAATTAATGTTGTATGCATTGAATACAGTGAGTAAATTGCACTGCATGTTTACTAGAATTTAATGGGACATTATCAGCCATACTACACTCCATATAAACCATGTAACAACGTATAGACCCATTAAGTCACAAAAGGTCAATTTATTCAACACACATCCTACCATACTGTTGAACATGTAACACAGACGGAACAGGGCATGTGGCCCATTAGACATGTTGTGTACTCGAAAATTTTCGAGGTATGATTCATTTTCCAAGTCCCTATGTGTGTAACATAGATAGATTGTGATATATTTACACTCTATATAGATCATATCTACATTTCATTTTCTTTTTACCAATTATACAGATTAAATATTTATTAATTATATTATGTAAACATTGAGACATGTACTTGAGTGTGGATGTAAAGACAAGACATTCCATGGGATAGGTTTTAATATTCATAAATATATATATTTTTAATTAATATATATTTAATGTTCAGTTCATCATATCATGTATTATTTGTGTTTAAAGTTTTTACTCTACATTCATTTAAGTATAACATGTGACCAAAAAATCATGTTGTTCATGTAATCATCCAAGATGTACATTTTCTAAAAGTATGTGATATGTCGTGTATTTTATATGTCCGAAAAGTAAAATAATATATGAGTGAAATACATGTTTGGAATATTCAAATGTGTATTCAATGTGTGGAATCCAAGGTTCATTAATATACAATGTTGTTTTTAAATGAATTTATTTAATTTGATTAAAATTGTAATGGATGATAATCTCATTAAAATTTCGATAATAAATTTTTATAAAAAATTGATTATTTAAAGATAATAATTAAACTATTAATGGTTTATTTACATTAAATAATAATTATTAAAAATTTAATTATAGTTTTATTAAAATTTTAATTCATTGCATGATTGTGAATGATAATGTGCTAGAACATACCTTTTGAATGTGATTGGTTTCAATTAATTAATTATTAAATGAAATAGTTGGAATCTGTCCCTTCTCTCGTTTTATTATATAGGTCATGTGTACACATGGTTTCTTTTATTTAAAACTATTTTCCCCTAACATGTGTGTGAGTAACAAGAATATGTAATGGGAGGAGCTCCAATGCTACTGGAGGATGTTCATGTTCGAGGATGAGGGAAAACCAACCCAAGGAGATAAAATTGTGGATATGTGGAAAGTTGTAAACAAAACCTCAACTAGTTCAAGGTGTTTCAACCATAGTCCAATAGTTAGTTTATCAACCTCTAGATAAAATAAACATTAGTATATACTCCTGATCATATGATTTATTTTATTTCTGTCAAGTTTCATGTTTATTTCATTAGGGATGTCTTTTAATGATCTCATAATTAATTAATTAATGATAACTCAAGATGGAACTAAAATAAATTGGATTGTGAATAAATATTATCTATGATATGTTTAATCACTTTTCTAATCCCAATTAATATTAAAAAAATGTGATAATTATAGTGATAGGAAATTTATGCACAAAATGATAAAATCCTGAAATAATATATAAATTTAGAATAACCTTCTATTACTTTGATTAGAATTAGACCATAGTTTTAAGTGATTGACCAACCAAAGTTTTCGTGCTTTCAATTATCGTGGAATTATAACATTAGGTTTTGGGTTTACAGAGCTTGGTTCACCTCAATGGTTGACTATTAAAGAAGGACATGGTGTAACATGGAGTCAAAAGATGATGAAATATAATGTAATGATTTTCGGATCTGAGAGTATACTCTATAGATCAAGGAACAATGAACTAATATATTTTTCATTTGGAATGACTACCTAAATCCATTTTATTTTCTTGACCAACTAATTTTGGGGTAATGAGAAGGGGAATATGGATCCTCTCCACTAGAATGTCAAAGAAAATGGATATTCTGAACCTAATTGTGGGATATATTAGGTTTTGATAAATTTGTGGAAGAATTATAAATATAATATTTATTTCTCTAAATTTATCAAATTGTTTACAAAAATTATTCTCATATAATTTGGTATAACTTGTAATAGAAAATAGCATACATATTATTGTGATCCATAATTGTGAAGAAAAACCTTCTCACCAGTAAAAATTTACAAGAGTTACAATGGTGCCTTCAAGTCATCCTTCTCCATGAAAAGAAATTATATTTGATAGATGAACCATTACAAGTTGTTCTTGGAAATCTTGTACGGGATGAAGAACTATCTCTATTTTAGAAACATCAAAATGATAATAAATATGTTCAGTTGATCATGATATCATCCATGTACAATGAGTTTTTAATGTAACATGAGGATACATATTCCTATAACATGATATCTCACCATTAAGATCAATATCAAGATAAAGAGAGGTAGGGGAAGTATGATATCTCCAATTTGTTGTTCATGAATAAGCCTAGATAGTTTGAGCCTTCTTGGCATCATTAGTCATGCTTATCGGCTGTATTGATCTTCTAAAAATCATCGTGATTAAAATACTTAATGAGTTGTATACAGATCTCATAAATTCATCACATCCTAATACATTCTCTAGTTTTATTGTAAATATAACATGAGAAATAATGAGAATATTATTATGAAACTTATTACATTAATTCACCAAGTTGATAAGGACATGGGGCATGGAAAACCCACAACCCTTAAGGTGAATAAGAAAAGAAAATACAAGGAAAAAATTCCAAGGACTTATAAATAGTCTAAATCTACAAAGCACCATCCTAACAAGAAGAAAAAGATCCAGACGTAGGGAAAACAAAAGAAGGAAATATATTTTTCAAGTGGAATGTTAGGCCACAAGAAGAGTAACTACACCTAAAAGTTATGGAAGATAAAAGTGTGATCGTTATTGTGTAAAATTGTTAAATTTTATACATTTGCTATTAATTTCACATTGTGGTTCTCACATTTATATCCAAATTCATTAACTAGGTATATTTCAAAAGATTTCTAAAGGAGAGCTAGTTATGAGACCTTCCAATGATGGGAGGATAGATACCCTAGACATTGGCGACTAACACCTTTAATTTCTAATGGAAATGATTTTGGTTGTAATATATTTGTTTTTATGTAAATATCATTACCAATAAAATATTAATTGTATCATTTCTAGATACATATATGTTTATTTTTAAATTTGTAAATAAAAGATGGTTATTTTTTAAAGACAAAATTTGATATTTTATGATGAATTTAAATAATTGTATATATGTATTAAATGATTAAAACCAGGTGTTGATAATAGATAATGAATCATATTCACACAATTCATTTAACACTGGGTTGTGGCATCACCATCTTGGTCATGAAAATGACTAGTGATTGAAAATGATAGATCAATATGGAAATTTAGTCTCCTATTATATAAAACCACTTGACAGATTTCATGCATATTTACATGGTAAAATGACCAATCCACCATTCTATGGATAGGATGATAGGTACATAGAGCTTCTAGGATTTTTACACACTAATGTGTGTAAACCATTTCTATTAGAAGACAGAGGTTGATATTATTACATCATAACTTTTACTAATTACTTGATTAGATAAGGTTATGTATACATAATGAGGTATATGTCTTAATCATTTGAGAAATTAAAGGAATTCATGAATTACGAAGAGAATTATCTTAGTAGTATTATAAAGAAGCGTCAATCATATTTAGGTACTGTAGATTTTAACGAAGAGTTAATCAAATTTCTATTGGAGTTTTCAATTCTATCTCAACTCCCTTTACCTTACACACCAAAATGGAATGGAATAAATGAAATGATGAAATGTACCTTTTTGACATGTTAATATCAAAGATGAGATATAAATATCATACTTTATCTTTTGGGGGTGTGCATTACATAATAATGCGTACACATTAATCTGAGTTCCACATAAAGTAGAAAATGGAATTTTCCCTTTGAGATATGGAGTGTAAAGAATCCCCTTTTTCACATACATGTGTATGGGGTTTTGAGAAACCTGTTAAGGCATTCTCGAGCAATAAACAAGCACCCTAAGGGAAGAGGTTTATCATTTTACGATAAACCATGGAAACAAAGTGATGCTACCTGTACAACCCCTTAAAAAAGAATGTAATTTTCAGAATACAAGCCTTCTTTCTGGAGAGGGATAAAATACTCAAAAATTAATGTGGGGTAATGATTGAGTTCGAGGATTTCAACTCTCAATATGCACACGATTTGGTATAGGAACTGGTTATACAGGACCCCATGAAATAAGCAGTACCTGAAACACAAGTACTAAGTTGGAGTGTTAGAGATTTAAGGGAACCAGATAGATATGGTTTTTTGGTCATCGAGGAAGATGAGTCATTATTGGTTGACAATGATGAACCTATCTCTTATATGGAGGTAGTAAAGAGCTAAAAAAAATTCATGATGGACAGATTATACGAATTATGATATGTATTCTATATATCAAAACCATGTTTTTGATCTATTCAATGTTTCTGTTGATGTAAATCCCATCCAATGGAAGCGGGTATTCAAGATGAAACTAGTCAGGGAAGTTAGAGTAAGTACATTTAAAGCATGTTTAATGGATAAAGGGTTTATGTATGTTCATGTAATTGGATATTATGACACATTTTATCAACATTCCATGTTTAAGTCCATCATAATCATATGTTCTATAATATCTAACCATGATTATGTTATTTGGTAGATAGATGTCAAAATTGACTTAATGAGACACCTCTGAGTGATCTCTATATGATACAACCAGAGTGAATTATAACTCCAGTTAATGCCAAAATGATTTTTTGGTTGCATAGATATTTTAAGGGAGTGATTCAAGAATCTAGGACTAGGATAATTCAATTCAACGAATCCATCATAATTTTTTTAATTAATAAGAATTAATGTTATTTTTGTGTTTACCAATGGTTCAAGGGAATTTTGGTCATTATCTTGGTAGTATGTGTTGATGACATATTACTTATTAAAAACTGTATACAATACTTACAATCTGATAAGGACTATTAAAAAAGTTCTTCTCCATGAAGGACATAGGTGAAGGAGTCTATATTTTAGGGATTAATAACATTTTTGATAGATCCAAGAGGCTGCTTGGACTAATTCAATGTACACATATTGAAAAGATACCGATGATATTTTTAAAGGAATAATCTAAGAGTGTATTGGTTCTTGTGTCACATGGTTTACATCTTTCTAATAGTATGTTTCCACAGACAAGATAAGGGAAATAGAGAATGAGTAAGATCTAATATTTTTAAATAATATGATTAATCTTGTATTCCATGTAATTTACTAGACTTGGGGTTTCCAATAAATTGAGTATTGTAGGAAGATATCAAGAATACCCAGGAGAAAATCATTGTCCTGCTATTAAGTTTTTTATCATGTATGTGAGAAGAAATAAGGATATGTTAATTGAGTTTGGAGGGGATGAGGAGCTGGTCACAAGGTACTATACTAATGCTGGTATTCAGATAGATCATAATGATCTGAACTTGAAATCTTGATAGGTTTTCATTTTCGATGGAGGATCTTCAAGCTGGAAATGTTCATAAAAGCTAGTTATTACTGATTCTACTATAAATATTGAGTTTATAGTGAATTATGATTTAGCCAATGAATCCATTTGGATTTGTAACATTGTTCAGGTACTTGTTGAGGTACCTTGTTTTAATGACCCTATCACATTGTATTGTGACAATACTATATTGTAAGATCATGGAAAAGATACAAGGTCCATCCAATGAAAAAAACACATAATTTTAAAATATAACCACTTGAAATATTATTATCAAAGGGATGAAGATTTAGTGATTATATTACTATCCAAAAGATAATTTGGTGTACCCCTTGACTAAGGACCTATCTTATTAATATCATGAGTGTCATGTGAGAGCTAGCGGACTGAAAGTTTTTAACAGTTTTCTCTAGTTCAAGTGGGATTCTGTTGGAGTTAGATCCCTAGAACCCACATGTATATACTTTATGATAAACATGTATTAATATTTTAATATTAATTAACCATTTATCGCATCATTATTTTTCTTCTCTGTTACAGAGTGTGTGATAATTGCTTAAGACCAACTATCTCACAAAAGAACATTGTAGTTCCTTACTTTGACGAAAACCCGGAAGTGATAAAAAACTATTATTGAATATAGGTTCTATATCTAGATGATTTCATTTTATGAACAAAAATAATATTGGACATCAGGTGGGGAGAATCATAAAACTATAAAAACCTTATCATGGTGTATTCCCTTGGTAATATCGAGTAGGATATTATAAGAATGGGACCCCATATAAACAGTCAACATTTATATTTTACATTGGACGTCCTTATCAGTGGATGTTTGTATTTATCCTTGGAAGATAGTATTTTTATTAATGAATTTTATGAGTAAAAAACATTGATTTATTGATGAAAATTGTGATGATAGATGTTTATGGTGTGGTAGGATAAGTTTTGGTTTCACGATTGATATTGCATCAGTGAATAATGTGAGAAATAATTTATCCCTTTTGTTATTTAATGGAAGTTAATATCCTAGTCCCTTATAATGGAAATGATATAGACTAATAAATCTATGTCCATGATGTTCTATAATAATTTTATATTTCCCAAAAGTGAAATAATGGGATAATTAAGAACATTGGTGTTGACACTGGCATGCAACTTCCGCGATTTAAGATATTCTCAAAAAATGGATTATATTACATGGTAAGCATCTGTATGAGGTGACATGTCATTATAGCATTAACTTCATTCTCTATGTGTTCATTGGTGTGTTTCTAGATGTTAACCTTGGTCTTTAGGTTTCTTCCTATAATTATATTGAATAAAAGGCATAGAGGGTCACAAACTAACTATATCCAAAATCATAGATAAATAAAATAATATTATTTATTGTTTAACAATTTGAATAAATACTATTCACAAACATGGTGTTATAATAATTAATGTATGATTAATCTCATATAAATAGTTATATTCTATTAATTAAATAAAATATTAATTTATTTATAACTGAACGATGAAATGATATTAATTTAAAAAAGTTATAGACATTATTCAAGGATCCATAAATATTGTAAAGGAACGAAGGACCGACATTAATTGATTGGGGATATAAAATAAATATTTAATATTATTTAATTAAATATCATTTAATTATAATTCAAAAATTTTATGCATTTCGAGATATAATATTATTATTATTAGTATTCGACATGGGGGTTTTCTGGGGATAAATAAATAATTACAAGAACATGTGAAATTATTTTATTTTAACCCTAGTAATATATATACCCAATTATATAATTTTCTCAACTTCCAATTGATTTGCGTTGTGAAAAAAATTACTAGAAATTCTATCTTAAGCCTAGAGTGCCCTCATCCCCCATAATTTTCTTAATAATTGAGAGCAAACCTCCTCCACTGAATCAAGGAGAGCACATTAGAAGTGATTCTCGCGGCGATCTAGGAAGGCTACACAAGTGCAATGATATTCTATGATAGCACATATAGATAGATTCGGTGATTTCTAGATATTACTGGAATATTCTTGGATAACATCTAGGGGAAATATACACTCCATTTGAATAATGCAATCACGGGGCACAATAGATTTGTCAGCGGTTTGATCAATGATGAAATAATTCCATAGAGGTATTTCTTTATGTAATTAAATTTATTATAAACAATATGTCTTTATCTACTCTCTCTCAATTCTAATATTATTATCTATTTTCTATTTCATTGATTCAATTTTTTGGATCATGGATTTTATCATCGTATAGATCTCGAACTGGTCCTCGATTAAGGAAAAAAAATTCACCACAATTCAGACACTTCTAGTTTGTATAGAACCTAAAAATGTTACAGCGTCCTCATATCTCTATTGGATCTTCAAATACCCAAATCATAGATAAATTTATTAACTCCATTGAGATGATATTCCTTGTCCTCTAGTGCTGAGAAGAAGAGATATTTGTGATGAAATTGTGTCATTTTTATGAAGATGTTGATTAGTGTGGGACATTGATACATAATAATAATTCCCAAGAATAAATGATTACATGGAATTGGAATAAATCAAGAATGTATCTTTTGATAAATACATTCTTGTAAAACTTCATCATAATAAATAAAGATTGTTCTTTATAATACATCTAGTTTAAGATAGGCCTTTTGGAACGTGTATGAAAACCATTAAATTAATTGTATGATATGCCTATGTATTTTTCATGAACATATAAATATATGTGGATCGCTTCATTTTCAGACTAATGTCAAACCTTTGTTAATGATTTGTGATTAGATACTTCTATAATAATGAGGTTATTATATGTTTTGTTCTTAAGGATGAATTGGTGATCAAAGACACTAATTGGTCTCATGGTTCTGAAGTTAAAAAAATAGAAAATGGGGTTTAATATGGGAGTATCAATAGATATATATAATCAAATAAGGAAAAACTATTATCCCACCTGTTATTTCTTTTGTGAAATGTCATCATGGGAACTATTTAAAAGGAACTAAGAGGTGCTTCAAAAGTGTAAAAGTGGCGCATCATGAAAACAAATGCCAAAGGGACATGAATAATCCTACTAATGATGAAGAATAAAAGATGTTTTAGATCAACACTCATCTGATTGTGAAGTGTATCAATTACAATGATCATAAGAATTATGTGAATCATTACCCTGAGAGAAGGTTTGTGGGAGGAAATCAATAAAAACAACCTCTATGGTATAAAGGGAGAGAATATTATATCACAAATGTTGAGGTGGAGCTCTAAAATAATTTGGTTTTAGTAACATGTATTTTTCATTATAGAATAGTGAAAACACTATTTGATTCTCATTATACATATTCATTCATATATTTTTAGTTTAGTAGAACAGTTCACAAACCACCTCAAAATATATTGTCTTAGTCATTTCATAGAAAACAAATCATTAAAATATTTAATCCAATATATACAACTCATATATGGTAATTGTTTTGTGGAATGAACCTCCAAAAAAATCTACTCATACTTCCTTTGGTGAATTTTGATGCTATATTTGGATGTTATTGACTATCATTGAAAATATTCAACATCAATTATCAAGAATGGGAGATCACTCTTAACATCCCATGGGACCCTATATTTTAGAAAAGTGTATGGATGAGTATAAAACACTATAATAATAATTTTATAAATTGTGGATACTATTAATTAATGATAAAACATATCTAGATAAAATTATTGAGTGAAAAATGATAGAATCATGCTCGAAGACATTCCCATTGTGAGGGAATACACTGATGTGGACTCTGAATAATTTATTAGTCTTCCACTGGACCAATAAGTTTAGTTCTTAATTTAACATATCCTTATATCTATGCCTATATCAAAGACACCATATAGAATATACACTGTTGAATTTTAATAAATTAAGAATTAGTTTTTGGGGAATTTGGACAAACATTTTATACAGCTAAGTACTTCATCTTGGGGTGAACCAGTAATAATTTTTGAGAAGGATGGGTCAATTTGCCTATTAACTGATTATTGTACGCTCTTGAAAATCATTATAATGAAGAAATATCCACTACCATGGATTGATTTAATGTTTGATCAACTATGTGGGGATAATTATTTATGTAAGGTTGTCTTACGGTTGGGATATCACCAATTTATATTGAGAAAGGAATATATTTTCAATACTTCATTTCGTATGTGGTATTGGAACAAAGAGTCTATAGTGATTCCCTTAAGACATAATATTTCTATAGAAATATTCATGTAATTTTTTAATGGATTCTATATAGATTACCTCATAAAATTTCTGGTAGACTTTAGTGATTATATTCAGAGATATTTCAACAAGAAGGAGTAACATGAGGAGAATTTGAATAATGAGAAATAAACATTGAGTAGGGACAAAATATATGCATCGTATAGTAAATTTGATATCTGGATGGAGGATATATCATACTTTGGGAATGTTATCCCTAGAAAAATGATATCTATAGACCCTTCCATGACAAAGGTAATCAATGAGTTTCAAATGTCGACATATGTAATGTTTATCTGGACTAGTTAATGTGAAGACTACTTCAAATAGTTGAAAATGTGTCTTACCACTACACTAGTAATCATTCCTCAAAAATTGGGGATCTCTTTGTCATGTACAGTTATGATTAAAAGAAGTTATTATGTTATTTTTGGATGAAAAATCATAATTCTATAGCCTACACATCAAAGTAGCTGTAAATTAATGACCAAAAATATCCCTCTTGTGATCTGGAGTGGTATGTTGTTATCATTGTGTTGTAAATCTAGCCACATTATCCTTATGGGATAAGGGAGAAATATATATTAATCATAAGATCCTAAATATATATTCACATA
Organism: Viscum album; assembly: GCA_963277665.1. Taxonomy (NCBI): domain Eukaryota; kingdom Viridiplantae; phylum Streptophyta; class Magnoliopsida; order Santalales; family Viscaceae; genus Viscum; species Viscum album. The sequence continues at coordinate 501,598,912 of OY728132.1, forward strand.
GAAATAGATTAATATATTTTAGCAAATATGGTTAGAGATCATTAGGGATTACATCTTCTCAATCCCCTGCCATCATAGTAATTAATTAAAGGTGACCAATGATATGTGTATAATGGATCATACATCTTCATCAATGATGAGAATTTGGATGTGTCAAATCATCTTAGAACCTTAATGGAGGGACATGAGAATTATTAAGGAACATACATCATGAATAATTTCTAAAATTATTTCTCAACAATCCATTATTGATAAAATAAAGGATGCTCAATATATGAGGGAATTTATATAAAGTAATATTTTATCATAAAAGAAATTTCCATGGAGTTTAAAATTGATTTGGATGGAGAAATAATATTTTTTATGACAATATATATCATCCAATCATGAGATGAAGAGTGAACTTATAAATTATACATATAGTTCGACATTCTTTATTCACCAGGAAGCAAAATGGAATATTAAGACCCCAAAAGAACAACTGGTTAGAAAATATTATGATGGATATCTCCTAATATACGTAAACGTGTTTGGTATATCAGTAAGTGAAGGTTGAGAGGAAAAATTATGATGAGATGATGTAGCCATTACTCATACCATCAAGGAAGTGGGAAAACATCACCATGGATGTTGTCAATGAAAATCCAAAGACATATAGTGTAAATAATGTTATATGACCCATTATGGATCATCATATAATTATATATCACTATATCACAATTGGAGATGATATCTCACTCAATAAACTTGAAATGATATACATCAATTTAGTGGTGAGGATGCATGGAGTTCTACTATCTCTTGTATTTGATCGAGGTATGTGATTTACCTCAATGTTTTTGAAAAATTCCCCATCATTCTTCAAACACATAGTTAAATATTAGTACATCTTTTCTTCCCCCAACTATGGTATAATATTTTTGGTCAATTGAGACCTTGAAAGGCCTATCAAGATCATTTTCTACAGACATCAAGGTGGTATGGGACAACAATATACCTCTGGTCGAGTTTTTTTAAAATAATAGTTTTCACATAAAAATAAAAATTAATCCATATTATTCCCTTTATAAAGAAATATGTGGAACACCATCATGATGTGATGAAGTGAATAAAAATATAATTTTTTGACGTAAAATGGTGGAAGAAATGGTGTAAAAGGTAAAATCCATTCAGTGACATATCTAGTTTGCCCAATGTTGAAAACGAGTTATAAATGTAATTATTGATGGGACTTGGATTTTAAGAATGATGACATGGAATTCCTTGACATATATATATGGAACCGATTCATGCGAATTTCGAAGAAAGGAAAGCTGGTTCCCATATACATCTGACCCTTAGAGATTATTGATCTTTTTCGAGTTATGGACTATCAAATAGAACTTCCACCAATCATGTATCAAGTACACAATGTATTCCATGTATCCCACTGTAGAATTCACACACCAGATCCCACACATGTACGGAATCCAGAGATGGTTTAGAAGGATAATGATCTATCTTATAATGGGTATCCTATAAAGGTACTAGATTATAAAGATACATTTATAATCAACAAGACCATTCCCCAGGTCAAACTACTATGCTAGATCCATAATTATGATTAGTAAATAATGGAACCAAAGTAATAAATGAAGGAGAAGTACCTTTACATGTTTTTAACTTATTATGCAAAATTGTATTTCGAGGTATAAATTTTATAATGGGTGATGAATGTGACAAATTATAATTCTATCATCAAAATTTATCTTCTTATAGATATATTATATTGTATAAATCAAATATAAATTATATATATAATAAAATAAAAATATTATTAATGAATAATTAATGATATAAGATGTATTTTTATATCCTAAAGAAGCTAAACCAATGGAATTGTAAAGTGACATTTAGAATAGTAATGTGACCATTATTAATTGAAAACCACTATATTAAATAGTAACCTAACCTATGGAAGTATATATAATAGTTATTTATCATAAAAATGAAAATATGATATGTTCATATCAAGGACTTGGTAAATAATTGTTTTAAAAATGATTAATTATTTATCGATATTTCTGCAAAATGTAAATGTTTCATTATAATTTTATAATTAAAATAATGAATTTGAGTAAAATTAATTCTCATAAAATATATTAAAAAATTAACTGTTATTTATATTATTAAAATAAAATAATTTAATGAGACCCTAATTACTTTTATGTTTAATAAAATTTGTTATATTTTTAAAAGCAGTATGTTTGGAATAAAATATTATTTTCATTAAAATTTAAATTTGTAATAATTTAAAAATAATAAAATAAAGTCCATTTCTTATTATATATGCTAATAAATAGTTAGGGATAATATTTGGGTTTTTCTAAAAGAGCATAAATTTTTTGGAATAGTGAAATATTGTAATTTATGGTATAAGATAAATACATGAATTATTGAGTCATAGATGATGTATAACTAATATAAGCACCATTACCATGAAATCACATTCACTGTATACTATAAATAGTAACAATTGTCTACAATATTGATGGTCATGATCCAAAATAATAAGCAAGTGAATAAAATAATCAAAACACTCCTCTCCTCCCACTATAAATATCACCTATCTACACCCCTTTTACATACACCTACAAATCCTTGAAGAATGCTTATATTATGTCTAGTTACTCTCCCAAACGAGTTCCCCATTTCATTTCCTTTCTAGCCTCACCAAAATACTATTCCCAGTCTCTATAAGGAAGTTCTAATAGAGAATAAGTATAAGTGGTAATATCCTCTTTCGTTTTCTTTTAATTTCATTTCAATTTTTTTCTCATACACTACTCACCTCCCTATCCCTAACTGGAATTATAACACTCTAATTTCTTATATAATATAATTTTATTATGTTCATTTTAAATCCTTAATAAATTCTTTTCTCTTCCATTTTTTCAAAAAAATGAAAAAATTGTCAGTGTGGTGTCAATTCGCCACCTTCATGGACAATTATTCTTTTTTTCTAAAAACACCATCAAGGTTGTTCATTATATAATTATAATAGTTAAAAGAAATTTTAAAATGTATTTTATATCAATTATTTTAAAATCTAATATAAATTCATAAAATCAAATAATATAATAAAAAAATATTGTGGTGATTGAAAAATGATCAAAATAATCTAAAAGATTGTTATTAATGTTTTATCTAAAGAAATAACTTTATATATAAAAATGGTTAATTTATAAGACCATTTAATATTTTTTATGATCATTAATAACATTTAAATTCAATTATGTAAAAAAATTCTCATTTTACTTGATCTTCCATACATCATTACTGGTATACAAATTGTGAAAACAAAGGAAACGAACCCTCCCAGATGGCAAAATTGAATCTTGTAACCCATAAAAATCAACAAATGAATTAATAAAATTATAATAAATAAAATAAAAGTTTTGTAGGTGCAAAATTAAATTATTAACGATTATAATTTCATTATCTCAGACATTATGTGAATGTTCAATACACTTTTGAACATATAAGAAGGGATTCGATCCAAACCTCCATTTTTCAATTGGGTTATACTCTCTATCTATTTGTAACCTGATGTAATTATTAGTTATAATTATTATATAAAACTCAGAAATTATCATAATAATTTATATACATTTTAATATATCTTAGTTATTCTTTCATGGATATGGAAAAAATGTTTTTTATAAAGTCCCATTCTTAATTGCTCCCAATAATAATGCCCTATTAAAGTGGCCATCCTATTTTCTTACCCATTTTCAAGTGAACACCATAATATATTCTAAAAAATAGTTATTTTTATGAAATAACTCATTATATAATGAAAAAACTATATTTCTTCATTTATAGTCTAATATAAACAATTATGATTTTTTTATTTTTAAGAATCTTGAATGTTTTCCCCTAGAACGAACTAAAGTGGCTCATTTATAATGTTTCATAAACAATATTTTACATGTTTTCAAAATATTTAAAAATAACTAATCATGATATAGACCGATGTTACTATATTAATGTCAATTTATATATTTACATCCATTTTTCATGGAAAATTTTATGATATGCACATTGTTGATGCCATATGACATCATTATGATACCCATTTTTTTGACGGGTAACCCATATGCTTATACCATATTTTTGACTCTTCATGTGGAGAAAATATTCATGAACATGTTAGGATGGGTGATCATTGATAGTTAACATGTTAATTGGGCAATGTCTAATCACAGGAGATGTCATGTTGGGATAGTGAGTAAACTTGATTCTTTTATGGGACATAGTACACCATGTGAAATGGTCTTGGTAGTAAGTCGTGAATCATGCTCCACCATTTTCAATGGTTTTGGCAGGGATACTTAACACAAGATCCTCTATGTGAAATTGAAATTATAGTGAGATTTTACTCAAGGACCTCCATGTAAAATATTCTATGAAGTGAGACATGACTCATGTTCCTCCATGTTTAATGGTCTTGCCAGATACCCTTGAGTCATTCTTATGTCATGTTGTATATTGATTCCATAGTATTATGGTCTAATGATTACATATGATCATGTTATATAAGTTATGATTACCCATTTTTATTCATGTTCCATTCTTCTTTATGTTATCAAATTATGACTCCTAACCCATGTGATATGCTTTATTAATATTCTTGATCCCTTACTAGTATTTTTAGCTGATCACATATTGCATGTATTCTATAAGTTATCCTATAAAGATGTAAGGTCTGAAAGGAAGTTGAGAGTTCATTATGAAAATTAAATATATGATTTTTTCATTTTTGTTTCATGTTTTTTAATTATATACCAAATCTACCAAATACACTAGACTTTATGATCATTTAATTTTAATTTATAGTTAGTTATTCGTAAAATCATATAATAATATTTGTAAAATTATAGGTCCATTATATAATAAGACAAAGAATCCACATTATTTTCATTAAGTGGAATAAATTAATTTTTTATGTGGATTCAATAGTTATGTAATATGAACCATGAAATATATAAGGATTGTGCTATTTAAGTTTTTTATTATGTATTTTCAAGAATATGATGACTCATATTGATGAACCGGAAATGTGATTTTTTTGTAATGTGATATATTTTGTAAAAAACATGATTATGGTAAGATAAACAATGATATAATTATTATGTTGAGAAATATTTGTTTTATTCAGATAAAGTGATGATATATATGAAAAAATAAGCAATAAAATATTGACGACCCCAAAAAAATTAAGGATTTTTAGAAATGATATATATGTTACCAATGATGTAGTTTACATTATTTTTTAGATTTATGAAATATATTCAATAATATGGATTTTTATTTATGAAACATAAAACCATATATATATTCCATTAAGGTTTTAGGGTTATTTTTTAAATTACTATTATTTAATAGAATATAAGATCTAGTAATTAAAATATTTTGAATGTGATCATTATGACATACTTATTGATATTTGGGTGATTAGTGATATGTTTATTTGTAGATATTTTCTGACCTTCTTATTAAATTTTTGGATTTCAAATTTTTTCATTCATAGTGGAGATTTAAGATTAAATATTAATGAAATAGATTATGTTTATCATTGGATGTGATTAGATATCATTTGGTAAAAAAATATTTTTTTGATAATAACTATAGATAGAAACAATAACTTATAATTTTTTTACAGATCTTATAATCCCATAGTGGGTCGGGCATAATAAATAATATTAACTTATTAAATTAATAAGTGGTGTGGATGTTGATGGAATCAATCCCAGTCAATGAGATTCTTCCTATGAAATTCAATGAAATCAAATAATTATGTCTTTTAGTGAAAATTACTCATCCCTTGGATAATGAATGTGAAATAAAATGTTATCCTATTACCAACATTTCTAATGATATCAATGATTTTTTCACACATCATTGGGTTAGTTTTTTCTTGTTTTTTATTTTTATATGATCACTCAAATTATTTTGATCAATGACCCCTCTTAATCGTCATATTTATTTTAAAATTATGGTTCTCATCCGCTCCAAAATTTATTTATCCCGCCATTATTCTCCTAATTTGAAACAAATTATGTGTTATTCAAAATTTCCATCACACATACCATTAGAACTTTTTAAGAGGAAGTTTTGTTTGTACATTTTATTATATTATTCTCTTATAAAGTCATTTTCAAATGGTAAAACATTTTCTAATAGTTATATGTTCAAATTTAATGGACACAATTTATTTAAGGGTGGTAGAATCGAACGCCATGAGATATTTTGAAATATATATTTTCAAATAAAATCTTAATTTTGATATTTTATATTATATGAACCCCTGAATTTAGATTTAATATAAAAAACATCGAGTTTAGCTTATGTTACATGAAACATTGGGTGTATCATGTGTTACACAGAACACATATATTAAAAAAAATTCTAACATACTCTTCAAATATTAGTATTTAATATGATAATTATTACATAGCCATTAGAATACAAAATGTATGAATCAGATTAACTAAATTATAAAAATATATGGTTTACACATATATATTATTTATTTTTTTGTGAAATATTAATTAAAAATGAAAATAAATACCATTTGAAAGTAAAGGCAATATATTTCTGATATTTGTTTATGACCAAAATAAAGTTGTAGATCAATAAATTAAAAAAATCTCTTTTAGTGAATGATTAAAATTAAATTTATATATTATATATTAAATTAAATTTTTAATATTCAACTTATGTTTTCCATACCAAATTGATATCAACAAAAAAAAATTATACATGAATGTCATATTTTTCTAAAAAATCCCAACTATCTCATTTTGTACACTTATTTTAAAATTTATTTTTTAAAATTAAAGAAAATTAATCTTAAAAAATAAACATTATTATTGTAATAATAATTTAAATATTATATTTTAGTTTACATCTTCTAATTTTTTGAGAAGGTAATTTTTTATATAATTTGTTAAAAATAATGGTTTTTATAAAGATTTATCATTATTTTAACGAATTTAAGAACATAAAAATTATTTTAATATAATTCCAAAATGTAAAATTAGTTCAATAATATATAATTATTATTCCAATTTAGTTCATATTAATCAATTTATTCATGAATTTTTATATAAATTCATTGTAAACAATTTAAACATTTCCTCTAAGAAACATGAATTTTCATCACATCTATGAGGTAAATATTAAAATAAATATTTTCAATTATTTGAATGTAATTTAAAAAAGTTTTTTTATTTATAATAATAATAATTTATATAATATAATAAATTAAAATTAATTTATGACAATATTGAATAGTAAAAATAGTAGAAACTAATTACAACAGTTAAAATTAATGAAGGTTTACGTGGGGTGTTAAAGTATAAAATATATATAAAATGACATATAATAATTTATCACATTAATATTATGTTAATAATTTAAATTTATCACTTATTAGTTTCTATAATGTCCAATTTTTAGGACTTTTGGGTATTAAAAACTTTGGCATACCTTTTTCATTTCAAAAATACCACTGTGTCTCTCACCTCACATATAAAATACAACCTCCTATTATCTCCTATTCACACTTCCAAACCCCATTAGATCATAAAATAACAACCCCAAAGCATTCTTTATATCTATACTCTAATCCTCAGTGACTTATTTCAGTCATAAATCCATCCTTGTATGGAATTTGGCACTAAAGAAAATAATTATTAGAAAAAAGAGGTAATGTCCCTAACAAATAATTTTATATTATTTCATCATACAACAACATATATTCTTATTAAAAAATATTTATAATATAAGAAAAATATCTTCCATTAAAATTTATTTTTATATTTTATTGTAATAACCAATATATTTCTTCACTTTCATCAAATAACATGCAAAATCATTATTCTTGTATATGGTTGACTATAAAGTCACGAAATATTGTTATTAAATTTCAATCAATATGTATCAAGTTTAAATATAATTATATATTTAATATTTATATATGATATTTATGTTATTATTATAATAAATTAATTTAAATTTCACATCTATATTCTTACCTCCCAACCCTCTAGAATACTATACTGTTGGTTGGGTGTACGATGGACCACCAGCACACTATCCAATGTAATTGTTTTTTCATTTTTTATTTCCCTAGATAGTTATAAAAATGGATTATATATATATATATATAATAATATCAAAATAATTATAATTATATAATTATTATTTCACACATATCGCATTACTTTTCGTTCTATGTGAATATGATAAAATCGGTCGTATTTAAGGTAGAATACCACGTCGTGGAGTGATGTGATTAATTAATCAAGTAAGCTTTGCATGGAAGGTAATATATAATATTTTAATTATAAATATGAGATATATAAATATATATTAAATAAATATTATTCTACAGTTATGATATATTATTAAACATTATTTCTTTCAATCCACAAAGAATGTGGAAATAACATTAATGTGTACATATGGCCTGACATATCCATGAATAATGTATTTTATTTTCTATTTATTAATTTTAAGAAATTATATAAATACAAATATAATTAATTAATATTCTATTCAGATAAATTTTCACTTTTTATATATGTTTGAACAATGATGTAATTAAATAAATAAAAAACAAATCAAATTATATAGGAAAAACAATGTGGTTATTATTTGAAATATGATTTTAAAAAGGAATTAATAATTAATGAGTATTAAAAGGTGATAAGTTAATAATATACGCTATGAAATATATACTAATGGTTATATAATGTATTTACAATAAATATATATTTATTATAATTTTAGTTTGAATATGTATGAACGATGTTAATATATAAGGTAAGAGAGTTACAATATCACTTATATTTTTTGGATATATTTGAAAATTCACCACTAATTTTTTTTGGTGGGTACACTAATATTTTTTATTCTTATATCATTAATTTACTTATATTAATATAATTTAATGTTTCATATTATGTTATTCTTTATTAGGGCTTATAATTTATATGATTACTAATGTGAAAAGTGATTTTTGGATCAACTTGCCTTCTTCAAGAAATATTCCAGGTTATGCACCTGTATTATTTTATGATGGTATATAAAATTCCTTTAATGATAAATGGAATTTATTTATTTATTATAATTATAATTTATTTTTAATTTAAATTCATTCACTCATGGGTATTTTTATTCAATGTTACCAAACTAGTAATGTTTTTATGGTGCATTCTCATTACTTATTATGGTTGTTTATGTTTATGCTTTAAATGATGAAATATTATGATCCATATATTAAGAAAAACATAATACATATTCCCCCCTAATTATTTCATGAGAATATATGCTTTAAATTCGCCTTCCTCTTTTTATATATTCTTAATTCAAAAATAATGTTTTTCATGTAAACCAACATTATTTATCTCTATACTTATAAATATATATTTCTTTTATATTATTATACTGTAAAAAAGTTTTACAATAATTTTTAGTATTATGAAATAATATTTATTGAATACATATTTACCAATTTTTTATTTTTTAAAATTTTTTTGAAAATTAACTTTTATGTCATTTTACAAACTAGGAATGTATGGATATTAGCAAAAATTTTAACGGAATATGTATTTTAGCATTTACAACATGATTGAAATTTCCCTCCATAATGAAAACTCACTTTTTTAAATATTCCATTGTATTTTTCCAGGATTATTTCCAACTAAAAATATTCTAAAAACATTATATGTTTTAAAAAAAATTCAATTTGGAATGAATAATTTCCTCAATAACTGTTTTAAAATATTATTAAGAATTGATATATATGATTCAATATTTATTTTCAATGAAAATTTTTTCCCAAATATTTTATAAATTTATGTTTTCAAGAAGTGTTTTATAAACAATCTTATTTTTTCTCAAGAAATGTTTTTAAATGATTTTTAATGAATCATTGGTATTCTTCCATGGTTATCTTCAATGAAAATTATTTTCAAAATGATTTATTTTTAGAAAATTATTTCCAAGGAAATGTTTTTTTAAACTTGAAATTATTAAAATTATTTTTAATTCATGCCTTATTAATTTCTATAGTAAATTCGATAGAAATAAATTTTGAATATATTTTATGAAATTAAATTTTTTTTAATGTGGAAAGGTTATTTTCTTCAAAAAAGTTTTCAAAGGGTTTTACAGATTCTTTTATAAGTTTCAATGTTTATTTTCAATTAAAAGGATTTGAAAATTGTATATAAAATTTTTATCATCAGAATATGATTTCAAAATAAATTTTATTTTCTTCATGAAATGTTTCAGGTGACCTTTAAAAATATCTTTCCTTATTAGATGACAAAAATTGATATTAATGATATATTACTAAGAATATGATCTATTGGTACTTTTCATAGTCATTATCTTGACGGTTTATGAGTATGATTTACGAATGTTCATAAAACCCGATTTTTTACCACAAGTAATGACATGGTGAAATATTTACCATACCCTTTTCTTTTCATGGGTTATAATAAGATGAATTTTCTGTGGAACACATTTAATTTCATGGGTTCTGATATGATGAATGTTTCATTATTTTATTTCAATATAAGGTATGTACTATGTGATCGGTGGGACCTATATCTACCTCTAAAGCATTATGTTAAAATTTATATATCATTTGATAAATAAGACAAGACTAGGGACTATATGCAATTCAGTATGTGGTATTATATTCTTTAATTTTATTGGGAGTGAACCTTCAATACAATAATGGTTTGGTGAGTGATTCCATTATACTATGATAATCCAGGAAATTATCTTTGAAATACTAATTAAATGATTTTTTATGCTTATGTGAATGCCAATAATCTATGACCTATGCTATTGTTATGTTATCATGGTTAATGTATCTTGATTATTTTATGGTTCATGCCTTTTGACAAACCATGATTTATGCTAGTAATGATGCTTATTTTCTATGATATGTACTGTAATGGTTTGGAAATTTTATTATCATTTCTTATAACCCTATTCTCATAATATGTTGATATCTGCCATGTTTTGTTTACTAAGATTCTAAGATCACCCTATATTATGTTTAATGTCATTATGATATTATGAAAAATATTATTTATGATATGTATAAGAAGGTTTACAGTTATGATTAATATTGTGATATATGAAATGTCTTACTTATGGATGTGTTGTTTATGTGTCCATGTTTCGAGATGATGTAGACCTAAATGATTATATCATGGATTGTTTTGTTGTGAAATATGTGTCTATTATTATGTAATATTATGGTACTATAAGTTTGATTCATTAAAAATATTGTCTTTTACCAACATTTTTTTATGTTCAATGATCAAATAAATTATTGAAAGTATTGATCATATATTTTTTCAGAATATTCATTTATTGTTTTTTAAGACATGTCGATTATATTTTCTTATTTATTTTAAAATTGAATTCATTGGAGTTATGAAGTCATGGGTGTTTCTTGGAATTACATAAATCATATGTTCATTATTATGTCTAGTTATAAAATTGATATTGGGTATTTGGATGAGGTCATACCCATATATGATAGTTGTATTGTAATGAGTAGTTGACGGTATAAATGTCATTTCATTAGGCCCTGATGGTATATATGACTTGTAATGATACCTAAATGGATTCCATTATCTGTTCATCATTATGCATTCAATTAATATGAAATCAATTATTTTTTTTCCTTTTAATTATTGGAATAGTTTTCATACACATTTATAATTGTTTAGCTCATGTAATAAATTATATGGATAATTGGATTATCATTTATTTCCCGCCATATTTTTAATGTTTCATTTAGGATCCACTATATTAATTCCCTTATTAATCATCTAAAATTATAAAATTTCATTGTTTATTTTCTATAGTATTATAGGAAGTGTATTATGATTTATATGTGTGTAATTCTAGAGTAAATAATGATGTCCTAGACAAAATTATTATGCAATATTTTATATTTTCAAATGTAATGTGGTAATTGTTTAAATATATATTTTAGAAAAATGTCTAAACATATCATTAAATTGGGATGAGATATCATATATCTATTACAGATGTAATAATGTTACCATTGGTTCTAGCCTATCAGGGTTGATGTCTCTACAAGGATCATGTTAGATTATCTATGATAACGATCACAAAAGATCATATTTTTTTGGATTTCTAATGGATGGCCCTTAAAAACATTATGTATGAGGTAAAATATAATAAAATAGATTTTAATACATATATATTACAACTTAATTGATGATTTTTAATATATTTCACCATTAGATGCTTGAGGACAAAAAAGATTATTATCTTTGGAGACTAGATGAACAACATTCTTATTTCAGGAAATGGACCTTGAAACATAGTAATGGATGCTTATGATACTTTAGTAGACATGATTTTAGAAAATTTGAATCAAGCAGTACAAGTTAAAATGATGTTTCCTTTCAAATTTTTAATAAAAAGAAAAAAATAAACATATTTGTGAAATGGAAACAATATTCATATTAATCAATTTTTAAAAAAAATCAGAAATGGGTTATATTTTACGAAAAAAATTACATTATAATAGTAAAAAATTATTTGAACATATTTAGTGGTTCTGACAAGGATGAAACGTCATTTTCAACCAAAGAGTGTAATAAATTATGTTTTTTTATTAGAATCCTTATTTTTTTAATACTGGTTAAAAATAGATATTAAAAATAAAAGAAAACTATTATTACTATACTAAAATGACTGTATTCAAAAAACCGAATCATTTTTTGGAGAGGTATATTGTGATATTTTGTCACAAAAAACAAATATATATAAAATCCTGATAAAAAATGAGATTATAAAGTAAAACATTCACCACATTAGTAACATTTAAATTTCATTACCTATGAAGTAGTGAACCTTATAAGGATATTTATTTCCATAATTTTAATGAAATTAATTATAAAATAAAATAATCTTACGAATATAGGTACAACCTAAAAGAAAAAAAGTGGTGTATAAGGCTTGTCACTAACATAACTAAAAGTGAGATGAAAATCTCATATCCTAAGTCTTTATATCTATCATACTTGTATAAACCTATTTTTTAAAACATAATGTTTGATTGTACATATAGTTTAGAACCATTATCATGTATGTCTTACCATATATGATTTACTTGTGGCTTTTTATTACGTGTTTATTAGAAATTCATTATTAAAATAAAGTTTTGGGTTATAATTGTGGCATTTTTACTTAATGTTTTGGTTTTTTATTTTTCATCCTTCCACATTGATCAATTTTCAATAATATAAATACTGTTAAAAATAATTTAAATATTACAAGTAAACATTATATATTAATTACATAGTTTCTTATATTTTAATGATTGAAAGTGAATTACACCATCATGGAGACGATACATATTAAGTATGCAATAATGATATATCCATTTTATTGATTGTATAGAAGAAAATATGTTAAATAATATATAACTATAAAAAATTCATTATAATGTCTTATATATACTTTATATTCATTAAATATATCTTTATTTCCATCCAAGTAATGCCCTTATAAAGAATGAATCATATAACTTCATGCTTCGGAAATCCTACAAACAATTAGGCAATGTTGTGATATTATAATTCATGAGGTATAATTATTTTAATAATTTCATATATCTACATTATTTATATCATTATATCATTTTTGGAGAAGTTTACTGAAGAATAATTACATCAATTTGTGAGGCAGTAGTCCTCTTTATAGACAATCAACATTTTGATATTTTATTTGATGGAATATAATATAAATTTAGGTTATTCCATTAACCTAATAAAATAATGGCACTTTAGAGACAATTTTTATTATATATGAAAAAATTAATTGTATTTCAATTATTTTTAATATCAAATAAAATCGATGCACTCGATTGAGAATGATACCACTTCTTCAGATAACCTCCATAGGTTTATAGTAAAATATATCATTGGATGAATTCATGATAAAAACGTATTCTGGGTAGAGTTTAGGTTACTAATAAATGTATATTATTAATTCTTCTCTGAACCAAGAGTTTATAGAAATCTAATGTGGAGATAAGAGGGGGATCCGTTTTATAATGGGTGTAGAGGACACACATGGAATTCATGAATTGAATAAAATATGCCTACATTTTTTACATGACACAAGGAAAAAATTGACCATTATATAAAAATAAATTATAGAAGGTTTATATATTTCCATATAATGGGTGTGGTATAAGTATTTAGGCCATGTTTCTCTTAATGTTTTATTTTAGTAACCTACTATAACCGTTTAAACTATAATAACAATATTAAATTCCTAATATTTTTAAAATTTATTTTGACCAAAAAAATTAGTTGAAGATATTATATAATATTAATTATTATAATTTATAATATAGAATCCAATTTTCTAAATTCCTTTAACCTTAGTAGAAATTTTTATATTTAAAATTTAACTCACAGATGCGATGAAAAAGTGGTTTCCAAATATAACATTTTCAATTTAATAGAATGTTGTATTATAAAATGATGACATGAATTTCATACCAATGGCTGAAATTGTATTAATGTTAACATAATTAAAAAAATTTACTTTTAATTATTTATTAAAAAATTTTATCATTTTAAATGGTTTATATGAAGAATGCGTTTTAAAAAACAATATTTTTCACAACTCAATTGAAAATTAACTTTTTTAGGAAATTATAAAAATTATCCCTAAGAAAATATTTTCATTTTTATTCAAACAATAATATTTATTTTTCCTAATAAATAATATAAGTATAAATATATAATTTTTTAATTTTTTATAAAGTATTAATATAAATCAATTTTTGGAAAAAAAATATTTCTTAATCATATAAATACATTATTGAAAATAAAGAAATTAAATAAAAATATATTTTATTTATCAAAAATTGTTATTATTAACATTCAAAATGTGTTTATTCAAATTAATACCACTAAATTTAAGAGGTTGTTTATAAATTTCAAAAATTATACTTTTAGTATATCATGGGTTATTTAAGCCATGGTTTGTGTGTAATGTAAGTTATCAAAGATTTTTAATTTATTTGAAAAAAAAATTGTAAAAATATAGGGTGTTATAGAAAATATTAATTTTTTATAATTAGTGTTAACCCATATATAAATTCAATGATTACAAACTTACACAAGGCAGATTAAGGGCAAAAAAATAAAGTATGAATGGTCCTTGAGTTGGCCTTGATTTTGAAGGAGTGAAATGATTCATTAACAATGTATGCATCACACTAATACAATATTTGATGAGTTTTTAGAAAAATTTTAGAGTTCATCATTCTATATTCATCTCGAAAATGTGAATACGTATCGAGATCAGAAACATTATATCTAGAAAAACAACATTAAGATTAATATTGTAGTGTACATATATTTGTTCTTAGTATGTTAAAATGTTAATGAAAATTGAAGAAAAGGATTAAATTAATATTTCCAACATTACACATATTACAATTTAAATGAGAAAAACCCAACATGTATTTTTTCATCGATCTCTCCAGAATGTCCCAATACCATAATTTTATTTTGGTTATATTTTTCACTTTAAAAATCCAGAACACTCTGTTTCCGTTAGGAAAGATTTTTCTCTTGATCAGCTTACCACAATATATATTAAATAATTTTTTTTATATAAAATACAAAATTTTATTATATCTAAATGATATATGAGGTTTACCATAATTTGATAGAAAAATATTTCGTAATATTTGGAAAAAAGTATCAATACATCGTATCAATGTCATAAATATTTTTAATCTTATATTAGCATTAAAATATGTTGAGACTATGGACTCGTGATATCAAAGGTGGTTATGATCAACACCATCTACTATAAAATTTTTTATATAATAAATCTCTCAATAAAATTTTTTTATGAATCCATATAAATAGATATATGTAAATAAGTGCATATCTGAAATATAGTGAGATAATATAGGACAATGAAAACTATTGGGACTTGAGATAGATTTTTTAAATAAATAAAAACTTTGATCAATTCATTACCTCATACCAATAGTTATGTGTAGATAAAAAAGATATTATACAAATATATAATATGATTTTGCAGGGAAGATATTCAAATTAATTTCACCATGGAATATGGTTATGAAATTCTGAAGGAATAAATTTTCAAGACCTAGGTTTATTAAACCCTTCAATATAATTGATGGAGTATGGATGGTAGCTTATTGCTAGCTTCATCCACTGAACATTGATCATGTCTAGGATTTATTCCTTATATATCCAAAAAGTAAGTAAATAACAGATCCATCATTTGTACTTAACTCGTTGGATATGAAACTGCAGAATTATTTTTCATATGAATAACAACCACTATAATTATTTTGTATTAGATATTATATTATATATAACAATACTACACACACAATTAATGTTCCCCAACTAAATCAAAATTTTATGAAGATATATAGGATCCTGATGATTTTATTAAATATAGATATCCCCATTATTCATTATTCTAATAATGTAATTTATATGGATTTTTTCTATGGGGAGTATAATATAACACCCAATGATTTTTAATGAATTTATGTTGAAATAATTATTCAATATCTTTCTTTATACACAACCACGATTCTAAATGAACTATTAAATTCTATTCCTTTATGACCGAGAAGTTATATTTGAAGGTGTAAAGAAGAATAAAAAATTATAAAAATCATATATTAATCTATTATTTAATTAAAATTTATTGATTAAATTCCAAATAAATAAATAATCATTTTCCAGTAATGTTAATTTCTTCCTCAAAAATATTTTTTCATTAAAAATTGATTTTATCACATTTGTAGCGTGGTTGTTATTATAATTTTTTAATTTTTTAGATGTTAAATTTTTAAAAATATATCATTTTTAAATCATCATATAAAACATATATTATGGTTTTAATAATTCGGGAAATTTTATTTTTTTAGTAAAATCTAAATATAATGATTTTTGAAAAAACTATCTTCTAAAGGGAAGTATTAAAAAATTGATATTTTTATTGAATTTAATTTATATTTTAATAAAATATTATTCATTATTAATAATAAAATAAATATAAACAGAATTTACATTATACTTTATTTTCGTATAATTTATTTATACTTAAAAATGTTTATTTCTTGAAAACTATTTTTTGACATTTATAGTGGGATAACATTAAAAGTAATTTCATCCAGTTAAAGAAATTTAATTCATTAAAATGGATTACATATTTTTAATCATCACTTATATAATTGATAATTAGGTCTCTTACATTTTAGATCATAATGAGTAGTAAAAATTGTAAAAAAATTAATTCCACAGTAAAGCCTTAAAAAGGTAAAATGAAGAATTAATTGAAAATATAGGTCTAAAAATTATATATAAGCATGAGTAATTAAAATTATATGACCATATTTCGATAGTATATAATATTATATTATAACATGAGTCATATTTAATAATTTTTTTGAATAAGACATTTCTATATTTTAATCTTTTATAAAATTCCTAGTGTGTCCTCACCCTCCTTTATTTGAGGACACCCGTTCTCTTTCTTCATTCAACCACATTGATTATCCTATAAAGAAAAATCCATAACCAACCCTATTATAAATCTTCATATCTATGATTTAGAGTTTTTGGTTTTCTTAAAGGACCATTCCAAGTGTCCTTATGAAGGGATCTAAAGGATGTCTAACAAAGAGTAGGTATTCATCCTACCTATCCTCATTCAAATTTTTTATTCTTATACCTCCTTTGAATATATGGAGTTAAATATAAATTAAAAATTATAGTATCCAATATATATTTAAATCTTATTATGATCATGAAACCACCAATACCACCCTCTTTTCCATCAAATGGGAAATGAATGTATCACCCATGTATATTTTTGGACTAGCATGTTCATGGTGATATAATTCATTTTACCTAGGAACATTTCATTTTTAGTTATTATGAATTATTTAGCTATTTATTATATTTATGATATAATAAATCTTCAAGAATAATACAATATTATTTAACACTGTTACTTTATTATCATTTTAAAATAAAAAGAGTGTTCATGTGTATGAATGTACCTCCATCTCCATAAATAATGAAATTTATCTTTTTACATCTTAATAATATGGATAATTCTAAATAATTATATAATAAATATTTGTCACATTTATATCATGATTAAGATTTTGGATGCGATAGAACCATGATCAAAAAAAATGGTGGAGACTACCAAAAAGAAATATTAATGAAAAAAATAATAATTAATATTTGTTTAATTGTAATAAGTGGACCATATATGATATTATAAGTTTTTATATGATTCTAGTAGAGATTTATAAAAAAAAATAATTCAATTAATTTAATTTTTATAGTGATTATAAATTAATTCATATATTCTGTAAGGGATTATCATCTCAAATTTTTAATTTTGGGACATAAGTTATGTCATACAAACAACATATTTTATTCTCTATATAAGATAATACATTTTTATATTGTATCATTAATTAAATTTTGTTCATGGTATTTAATTTTTCATTTGATTTTGTTTATTTGGTGGGGGTTATGAATCAAATGTTATTAATGTGGTAAGTGTTTTACATAAAAATTTCACTTTTATCAAGACTGCTTATTCTAAAATTTGTTATGAGTAAATTATATGACTTATATATCAAAAATATCATAACTTTTATATTCCTATCGATATTTGGAATATTATATATTCAAATTTAATTTTCCTCTATATATATGTTAATATACTAAATGAATGGTTGTAATGAAAATCATGATTTTTCCATATACTATAATTATTTCTCCCACATACATAGTTTACATTATATGATTCCAAAATTTTTCGTAATATAATACTAGGAGTTTATAAATTAATTTTAATGAAATCATTTAAGAGATGTCTACATTTTTTCGAAATGATGATATTTTTACTTTTTATTAAAAAATTTAAAACAATCAATGTTTGAACATTCACAACATGAATGATTTTTTCTACCATCATTCCTACTAGTTTGTATGGATATTTTTTTTAAAGATTCAGTTGTTGTTTTCAAAGAAAATTCATTCTTTAATATGGTTGATACAATTTAATTTAAATTAACTGATGTCAAATTGAATGTTTTATTTTTATCAATAAATTTTAAAATGATCCTTAAATGGAATTTTTCATCCATGAAAACACCCTTTGATATTACAAATTCTTCACTCACTATATGATTATATGATATAATCCTTGGAGTTTATAGGTGCAGGGTAGAAAGAATGTGATTTTTTAGGAGGATAGAACATGAATCATAGTTAGAAAACAATCTATATAATTGTGAGGATAAATATATAATTGGTTTTTTATTATTGAATGTTCATGTTTTCAAGGATTGATAATGGTTTCTAAAATTCTTTGATAGCCAATAGTAACCATAAAACCCTTTTTGGGTGCAAAATGGCACCCACACATTTGGAACATAGTTTTACTAATGGTGTATCCAAATCATGCAGCCTCTCTAAGTCATTTAAAATGTATCATTTTTCCATTTCTCCACTATATTACCTATAATTATTATTGCAAACAATTATTCTTTTATCACATGACAGTCATCCTATTTATACTATATGATCTCTATATCCCTTTTTGATAATTTATCTATATTATAAATATGTTTTGTATTGATGTATGTCAATTTTTGTTGGTTTATTCTTCCTTTTCCCCATCATTATACAACATCATCATTATTGGATATTTTTTACCCTCTATGGTTTTTTGGATGATCCTATGGTTTTTATGGGGTTATTTTTGGTTTTATATTGACATTTATGAGTGAAGAATATTTGTAACTATTAGGGGTGGTTATTGTCAAATGTGAAAATATTTGGACTAAATCTGAGCTATGTGCCTCTTTTTATGGTTTTTTCTGTACATTACCTTTATATTTTTAATCACCTTTGGTTATGTTTTACAAATTAATATTTAATTCAATTATGGTCGATTCTAATCTATTGTGTTTTATGATTTTTAAATTTTCGTATATAATGAGTGGTTTATAAATGGGAGTGGTTTATATGGTAAAAAAATAATTGAAAATAATTATCAATATTATATTATGTCTTTAATTGGATTTAAAAAAAATTAATATAATGTTTTTTACATTATATAAAGGCCTTTAATATAATTGGAATTTTTACAATGTGAATTTATTCCATGATGGATGCGATTTATATAGAACTTGTTTTAATTGTATTTGTAGGGACTAACAAGTGGGTCACCATTGATTTGAATGAGTTTTATATTTGAGGGAACATTTTAGCCTTTAATATGATGTTAGTGTGAACTTCTATTTTTGATTAATAAGGGACTATGAGAGGTATTCGGTTGGAAGATAATGAGAGCTACCATGTTGGTTTCTGAGAGGCCATGAGAGCTCCTATATTTGGGCCAAGGAAGATTGTGAGAGATTATATTTTCTTATCAATTTAGAATACATTCAATACTAACTCATGATAATCCTAATGGTTATAACCCTAGGTTCACATGACTCGTTCCATTTTGGTTTTTTTTTCATTTTATCAGTAACATGTTTATTATGTGATATATTATTTCTATTCTATCTTATTTATTACATGATTAGGATTCTATTCATATCCTTATGGTATTAATAACATTTAGATCATGTTATTTTTATTATTCATTTTATCCATATTTGTAATAGTTTTGGAAAACTAAATTGTTGTGAATTATAAGACCATGATTTTTCAATGATTAATTTGGATAGAGTATTTTTTCCAAATTTGAATATTTTTTTATTCTAAAATAGTTTCTTGGTTTTCAAGGTTAAAATACATCAATATATTGTTGTTGGGTTATTTTTAATATTTGATCCTTATATCCTTCATGGGTCATTAGACCTTTTTGGATTTTATTTTAGACGAATTAACTAAAGACAATGACACCATGTTCCTATGTGGATCATCATGATGACCATCATTTGGTTTTTCAGATGACACATGGTCCTATATGGGGTAGATTATGTGGATTCTTTTTTTCGTTTCCATTGGAATGTTTTTTCATTTTAGGATTGAACTATTTCCGATTTATTTGAGTTTTTTATTTTTTTACATGGTATTCCTAGTGTGTATCATTAGTTACGGAATACTTTTAATACATTTTATATGGTAAATTCTTGATATTTTTTTGTTTAATTACCAAATAGGGTTATAATTATTTATAGTTCATGTATCTAATCCATAGAGATTAAGAGTTTGTTTCGATAATGAGCTGGGTTTTCTCAGGTAAAAGTTTGGGTTGACCGGGGATGATTCATTTCCAAATGGTATTACAGTTGGTTAGTTACATTGGGAGTTATAGGAATTTTATATCTATTTCCATATCTAATTATGAGTTATGAATGGATTAGTACCTATCTATATCACTTATATGTCAGAAATCATGTTTTATGGGGTTTTAAGGATTTTGTTTATGGTTTGATGCAGTTTGTAACAAGTTTCGATGGTTATTTCACAACTATACATTGAAATACTTTATGATTCATTTGATATTTAATATTTCAATTGATTATGATTTTTATTGGGATTTTTTAGTATGATTTTTTTTGGGTTAGTCTTGATGAAGCATTTGTATGGTGTTATATAGATGATACCTCCCAGAAGAAACTCATCAATGAAAAGAGAGTGTTCTACAGAGAATACCACACTAGTGAATTATCCTATTGATAATGATTTTTTGAGTACCTGATTCATATCATCTATTATTTGGGTCTGTTGTGTTTTTATGAGTCATTCTGGAATACGGACAATGTGAAGGATTCATCAAGAAAATCCCTCGATGATTCATTAGAACTTGGGGCCTAATGAGATTGAGGACTAGTTGGATCATTGAAATTTGTACATTATGTTAACAAATTCCTATAGGATCTATAAGTTTTATTCACCAAATATTTATTATAAGTATAATGTATAACGTGGTTGGAGTTAATGGTGACATCAATTAAGAATGTGGATCTCATATAGACAACTTTTAAAGTGGCTTTCCATTGAAAGATACAACTAACGTAATTGACGTTTGGGAAGGTGCATGAGATGCTAAAGAGGGATCATTGGGATAATATAGTGGTATATTATGCCTCCATAATCATAGAGTTGGGTTATGAATATCTTGATCTCAATGGGAATGGTTTCCTCAATGATTAGTGTTTTGAGGTGTTTTGAGGCTAGATATTTCATCTATGGTTATTCTTCTATTTATAATGATATATTCAAAGGAGTTTCACAAGGTTTTGATAGTATAGGTATATTTGACTACAAATATGGATCTTATTGGGGTTAAGTTATTGGTAATACACTAGAAGTATTAATCAGGGTAGAAGAGGTAGTAGGATGAATATTAGTGGGATATAGGTAAGAGTGTCCAACAGTCATCAGGTTTAAATGATGTCAAATATACAAGTAATAAGAAAGTTATTTGTTATCAATGTGGTAATTCATTGAAGAATTTTGTCAGTTCTCATACACTTCAATGATTGAAAATTGGTGTTGGATATTTGGGAATTTTCTGGGATTATGTCAGTCAGCTTCATGGGGGAGGGGTGTGCGCTCCTCCTTTTCAAAAGGATCTCAAGTTTATTCTGAGGCATACAATGGTGTAGGGTCTCATCATCATGTTAAGGGGGTTATCTCAAATAAAAAGGTTCATGATTTTTATATGCTATGATTTCATCATTCAGCATAATTTATGCTTGAAACTCTTATTTTCGACCGAACATCATGATATTGAAGACATTTTTTGCATTTTCACTAGAAATTTCTTTATTAGACTAATACATATAATTCCTTCAAATATATATTATGTTTATTAATTATTTTTTTAGTAGTGATGACTATATTTTGTATGTTATGTATTTTTATACCTTTATTGGATGGGAAAAGGATAATGGTTTCAAGATCCCTGAGTTCCGTCTTTAGATATCTAATATAAAACTCATCATGGACATCATTATTTTAGAGCTATATGTTTTTAACATTTTAATTTTTATTAGTTTTCATATTTGATTCATGGAATAGACAACATATATAATAATATATTCGATTTCCTTACTTATAATTGGTTACATTGAGTGGGTTCTACACTCAAGGTGGGAAAGATCGTTTTATTTAGAGTTGGTTATGATATCATGTCCAATGGGTAGGTTTTTTAAAGGATCCATAGAGAAGGGTAAAGTGATTTTATTTCCATGGGTCACCGATAAGTACCCAAAAGTGATTATAACATATTTTTTTAGGATTTTATCCTTAAAGAGTGATGATTTCACTATAGGGTTACTCCCCTAGATGAGCCCAATTTCCAATCAATATAACTCGATGTCTCATGGAGAACATAATGATCTAAATGTACTATTATAGGATCTATAATTAAATGTATTTAACATCCTTAATGTTTTAGCCTGGTATTTTCCAATTTTTTTACAAATGATTCTAGATGGAATCATTTTAAAATTCAATAATTTCCTTAATCATTTCCATGTTACTATTAATAAGAAATACCCATTACCTTGAATTGATGATCATTTTGATTTTATAAGGGTATACCATTGGTATTCAATGATTTACATGAGATTTAGTTATAATCAAATGATGGATTGGGATGATGAGGTTCTGAAAAAATCCTTCATTGATGGTATGGTCATTATGGGTATTTGGTAAATCTATTTGGTGTTACCAATACTCCAAAAATATTCCTGGTGTTGATGAAAAAAATATTCCAATACAATTTGGAATCATTCATGGTCAATTTTTTGATGAAATCATATTGTATTCAATAACTAAATACAATTTTCCTGACAATCTATAATTTGATTGTTAATTGATGAAGAAATATAAGACATGTTTTCCTAGTTCTAGTTTTAGATTAAGGTATTTAATTTATTAAGCCATGTGATTTTTGAGGTGGGAGTTTTGGTGGATCGAAAAAAGAATTGACTAATCATGTCTAAAGAGTTCCCCCATGTGTTTTTTTCTAAATATATAGTTTATAGTGATCCTCTAATTATTATCCGAATTTTGTTTCAAACATATCTATAATATATTCTCTCATGACATCTTTGACCAATTAAAGGGTATATTTTGAATTGGATGAGATGTTCCAACATGATTTTTTGTAGGAATAGTCTCGGTTGACATCCACACTAGTCCCCATTCTTCCTAAACATGGGAGGGATTATGATTTTAATTATGTTTCTTCTAGGGTGGGTTTTTTGTGTTTGTTAATGCATGATGACCACGTGTTGTCCTATAGCTCATGGAGGCTATTAATACATTTTATTTATTATTCATTCTAAGACTAGAATAGGATTTAATGAAGAAAAAATAGAAGACAATGATATATTATCTCTTCAAGAATCATTATACAGTGTATTCAAATAATAAAATCCTAAATTATATCTTCATCATGAGGTATGTGAACAAAAAACAAGGATTTTTTATGGTGTATTTTTATAATTTTGATTTTTTGATTACTTATAAAACTAGTATAGGGAATGTAATAAATGATTCATTGGTTTTGAAGCTTTTAGCACCAGTAATTAGTGAATTTATAGATGAGTTAAGTTGGATGAATTTTCATCATAATAATTTGTAGTATATACAGTAGGATAGAGGAAATGTTTATTTTATAGATTGTATGTTAAATCCTCGATTATGGAACGTGGTAGATGAGATCAATCATTGAATCCCAAGTTTTTTCATCTTAGAAGTGTCATAAAATATTTGTATACCTCTAGTGGTTGGTCTCATAATCCTAATGGTTCTCTTATTTCCATTTTTCGGATGATTTTTTCACTAATACTGAGGAAAGAGGTGAGGATTGGGAACCTCATTCTAGTTAGGTCATGCATCAAGGGAGGAAACAAAGGTTCTGTATATTGAGAATTTAGTATTGTTCGCCTGATATGCGATGTGTGGTGGTATAATTTAATTCCAGATGAATGACATGATTGATGAATGAAGTTGAGAAATAATGTAATTTTGGGTTGTTGATGGCAAAGGCCTTTCTACTGTGCAAGTGTAATGATTTAGTTGTGGATTTCAGGATCGGAACACCATGTACACTGAATGGAATCAATTTTGTATGGGGGATTGTGGATCTCCTAATGAAATTATCCCACATTCTTCCCAACTAAGAGTTGACCAAGGTTGATGATATTAAATGGATTTATGTCGAGGAATTATTTTGGGTTCATCATGTTCCCTCATTGATTTTCTAATACTGGGATGATCATTTTACTTATCTGTTCAAAAAGGGACTATTTGAGGACTTGCAGACCATGATGAGGTAGAATTCCATGTATTACCCATAGAAATAAGGTTTATGGGAATGGAAAATATAGACTCTCAAGTATATGATTCAATCATGTTTTTTTATTTCACTGGATCTTGGTAAAGTCACTTGATTTCTGATGAATTATCTTATTATAAATTCTTTTAGACATTAGCCTGAATGGCCCCATTTGAGGAGTTGTATGTGTGTTCATGAAAATCAATGTTAAGATGGAATGTAGTGGGTGATAATTTTTTGGTCAGACGAATTTTCATCTAAATGAGGTAAAATAAAATTCAGTTGATAGATATGTTTTTAGGGATAGCATATTATAATATGAATTTGTAATCTTACCATCATCATCACCCATTGTAGTTTTAGGTAGGGGAAAAAGTGTTTCATGGGGTATCAGTTCGGATGGGACATTGATTCTTGGTTATGTACGGAAATTTATAACCACACTATATTGGGAAATTCCATTTTGGGGATCATCATGGGAATTTATCATATCATATGGA
Organism: Viscum album; assembly: GCA_963277665.1. NCBI lineage: Eukaryota > Viridiplantae > Streptophyta > Magnoliopsida > Santalales > Viscaceae > Viscum > Viscum album. The sequence goes on from OY728132.1 coordinate 501,624,876, forward strand.
CATTCCAAAATGATTGACATCGATCCATGGTATCTTTCACAAATTACAGTTGAAGAGATAATATCTTGTCATAAATCACTTGTTAGAGTTGGAAGACATAAATCATGATCATGATACCTCTATTATAGGGTTTCATGTCCATGTATTTGACTATCAAAGTAAGATACTTCATGGAAATTTAATCAATTAAAATTATTACTCTATAAGTGGGTTGGTGAAAGCCTTGAGACATGGGAGAAATAATCCATAGTGATGATATATTGGATTCACATCTCTTACTCTCAACACACCCAAGGATTTTCGTGGAAATTGTGTTGAATGTTGAGGATTTAATGGAACCATATAGATCACTCGTACATCAAGTTTTTGGTCTTATTTACTTTTTTTCATATCTTATAGTTATTTGGTGACGGGGGCAGAAAAGAATGTTTTTGGGGGGATAAATCAAGGGGTTGATCAGTCAGTTTTTTTCTATAATTGTGACTAACTATGAAAGGGTATGTAGAATATAATAATGGATTTTTTAAATATATTTTTAATGGTTTTCCAAACTATTAAAAACCCTTGTGTAACCATTGAACCAATTTTATAGTTCATAGTGGCACCACCAGGTTCAGATGTCTATTTTTTCTAACCATGAAACCAAACCATGAACATTTCTATGTCACATAATAAGTGAGTTTTTACTAAATAATCCCCTTTGGAATTTAAAAACGGTGTCCCTATTTCTTCTTCATCTATCACAAGTATCCCCACCTCCATGTCTACAGTGATTTCCTTCTACATTATTGGTTATTTATCCATGGAATCAAAGTGGTTTGTATTTAGTTGTTCTAATTTCCCTGGGTTTATTCTTCCTTTCCCTCCTTCTTTATGGATGTTCTTCCTATTTAACTATGATTTGTAACCCTAGTATGAGTGTTGTCTATTACATGGGTATGTGAAAGAGGAATGTTTGGTTTTATTGTGATATTGGTGTCTAAGGCATTAACATTCCTATCCAATGTGGTTTCTATTGGAGGATACATCATTTATACTGAATATTATGTTGGTGTCTCTATTTAAGTGAATTTATCTTGGTTTACACAAATTTTATTAATTTCCTTTATTATTGTTTATAAATTTACCTTTGACTGGATATTTGGTTGATGTTTATTTCATTTTAGATATCCTTTATGGATTTCATTGGAAAACTGTATCTATAAATTCGGTTTTCCAAATGGGTGTGGCTTGTATTCCCAACAAGTATTTTATATAATGTCTCAAAGGGGTCTAATAACATGATTTGGTTTTCAGAAATAGTTTTAGAAATGGTTTTACAGTAAATAATGTTGTTTTATAAAATGGGAATACTTTATTATGAGAATATATTATGTGATGGGATCAATTTTTATGGAACAAGTTCGATTAAGTAGGAATAGAGTAACTTATGGGTAAAAAAGAGTCTAAGAGAGGGTTTTTCAAAAAGGATAGTGGGAGCCTTTATAGTGATGATTTTGAAAGCTTCTATTTTTCATTCCTAGGGACCATGAGAGCCTTTGATATGGAATACCATGATAGCTTCTATGTTGGTTATCAAGAGACCATTAGTGTTCTTCTAGTTGGGCCGGGGGAAGTTCATGTGAGCTCCCATTTTCATAGTTAGCTATCAAAATTATTAATATCTCACATGATATTACTAATGGATATGACCTTAGTTTCACATTTCATATGATAGATTTTGTAATATTATATATTCATTTTATTAGTTAAATGATTGTTTTATGTGATATGTTTTTCTGATTTTTCGTGCATTGATTATATAATGATGATGTTATTCTTACACATTTTGTGTTTGGTATTTGGTGAATTTGTTTATTTCCATATTTATTTGATCCATATTGGAATATTTTTTTTAAAATTCATATTTTAATGAAATGGAAAACCAATGGGACTTCAAAAGATTATATACAAATGTTATGTTTTCAATGATATTTAATTTTGAAATAGATTTTTTCACAATTTTCTTAGTTTGAATGATTAAAATAATTAAATATATTATTGGTGTCAACATACATTGATACATTCCTCACACCATAATTGGTGCATTTAAAATTTAAATATTTAATTTTTTTAAAACACATGTAATGGAAGTGGAACCACCATTAAGGGTGGATATTATTTATTACATTCACATAATCATTGTGTTGTAAACAAGGACTCATAGTGGTTGGATCATATGAATTCATTTTTGTTATTTTGTTACCCTTTGGGATGTATTACATTCCATTACATTAATTGTTCCCATTCATTTCAATTTTGGAATTTCTACTTCGGATACCATGTATGTATCTTCTGTTGTGGAATTTTTTTCATATGTTTCTATGGTATTTACTTATTCAATGTTTTCTTCTTTGAATACATATATTTTTATATGTGGTTGAATCTATCAAAATTTGGGTGTCCATCCCATTTTATGTTTGGATTAGGCAATTTTTCCAGCCTAAGAACCACTCCCAAACAGTGTGTAAATTATGCTCAATGCCTGTGGTGATTGGTAATGCACTTCATGATGTGTGGATGGCTGACTCGGGATACAAATTTGAAAAATCCGATTTATTTCATCAATGCCCTTATTCTTTATATGTATTTTTTGGTTATGATAATAAAATATTGATGAAACCCAAATTATTTTCATCAGGTTATTTTATGAAACATTTATAAATGCTTAATTGATCTTGTGGGATAATTATGAATTCATTACAAATAATCAATCAGTGGGAATAGAATAAAATCAAATACTTGTAAATTTTGGGAAATATAAATGTAATTTATGATTATATGGTATGCATGAGGTATTACCAATCATGGATGTGGTTATGTGGGAGGTTATTACTAGCATAATGTAGTTACATAGGTTTTTTTATACCTTAACATGTGATGAATTCCATGGTGGATATCCTTGACATAATAATTCAATGATTAGTATAATGCCACACATTATTTCATTATTTTATAAATTATCATATACCAATGTTATTTCATTATATATCATGTGTATTGATCCCTTTAGGATTAATTTGTTATGAACTACAATGATTTCATTGATAACTCATTATTATGATCTATGAAATACTAAGAATGGTTTTCAAAGGTTTATAACAAATTTTCAGTCTGTTATGCTTATTTTAAACTAAAATTGTTGTTGTAATATCTCTTATTTACCCTTACAAAACATAAAAGATGGCCATTTATTGTGTTTCCTTCCTCCCAATATATGAAAATGTTTTATGTTTTATATGTCTAAGATGAGTTATAGTTTTTAATAACTATCTCTGAGATGATGTTGATATTTATGAAACATTTGTTTGTATATCCATGTTATCAATGACAATAAAAAATTATGGTTTTGGTGTGAATAATATTGTTTTGAAATCATTATTCGTCTATAAATATGTAATATTTGTTTGTGAAATTTATGTTTATCTATATGAAAAACCAATGAATATAGTGTATCATTCATACAACACAATATATTTATATTGATAAAATTAATTTATATTAATTTATATAGGAATATAAAAAATATCATATGGTTATTTAATTTTATGGTCCCCTGGAGATTAATAGAAATATTTTATGTGTTATATATACAATTTTCTATATATTGCATGACATTATGGAAACATGGTAATCTAGTTGGGTTACAGATAATCTAATGTTGTTCAATGAATATTCAATGGGGATAAAATTATTTAAAATAACCGTTCAACATCATATTTTTTATTATGCGAATAATAATACATCATTGATTAATTCCTTGATAATAAAATTTTATTTATGGAAACTCATAATGTATTTTACAATTATTTGATAATTAGAATAGAAAAAAATACATTAATTTTTATAACTCTATTATAAAATCATTTATAATGAAAAATATGAATAGTTAAAAATATAATTATAGGTTGAAAACATTCTAAAATTAGGTAAAAATTTATTTAATATATCATAATTCAATAATTATAAAAAAAAATAGGCTATAAATCACATTATGAATGACATAATAATTATTAAAATTTAAATCATTCCTAAAATGAATATAATGAGACTTAATCAAAATTTAAAAAAATACAATTTTTAGTTACTCAAAAAAAGTATCTTATCTGTTAAAATCTAAAAGTAAAAAAAATTATATTAAATCCATCATGATTTATTAAATATTTATTATTAGTGATATTATAAAAATGTAATTAATATTAAAAACATGTTGGGAAGTCCATATTAATATTTTTCCCCTCCAAATGTATATAAAACTACCTGATGATAAGGAATCTATATGAAAAATTATTTATAAAACAATTTTTTGATTAGAGATATTTTGATAGTTATTAGGGAACCAATTATCTATTTTTAGGTCGTTAAAAATTCATCATCTCATATAGATAAAACAATGGACAAAAAAGGACAAGAATACCACACAAATATCACCTACAATGAATGAGGGGACTAAAACTAGATCATATATCTATAAAAATTTGTTTCATTGTATCATGAATATAAAAAATTCCAACAATATACAAATCATATCTAATTGATATCCATACCGAAACTATAAATACATAACATAATTATATTAGTCATGGAATCTATAATGCAAGACTTGTACATAATATAAATTATATGAATGAAAACAAATAATTGAAAACTAACATAAAAGAATCATGTTCATAAATTAAAACCCAAAGTAAACATCTCAATTGTAACGAACCATCTGGGCCTAAAACCCAACCAAACTCAACCACGCTCGTGCCCAGCCCTCTGCCAGATAGCAGACCCCCGACCCATGGGCACCTCAGATACCAATCTGAGGTGGGGGGCTATTATCTACCAGTAGGGTGGGGGTCTGGTATCTGTCAGAGGGCTGGGCTCGAGTGTGGTTGAGTTTGGTAGGGCTTTAGGACTTCCAGGTTCGTTGCGTCAATTAATTAACATATACTCTACTAACTTAACATATCAATCAATGACCACTATGTTAACTTTTATTTATCAAAAACACCATCTCTAAAATCAATATTTAGATACCAAAATGAAATATAATTCTAATCTAAAAGTATTTCACTATACAAGTGATCATGAAAGAGTGATTTTATTAAGGATATACTAAGTGTGTACAAATTCCAATTTAAAACACATGCATTCATAACCATCAAAGCATATGGAGTAATAATAAATAATCAATGACTCTTAGAAAAGAACCTCCTATGATAGTCTTTGAAAAATATTAATTATGATAACATATCAACCTCAAGGCTTCAAAAAATACAATCCACAACTCAAGATCATCCAAAATTATCATAACATATTGACTGTAAATCCTTTTATTCCAAATATATGAAAACAATTATAACCTAAATATATTATTTAATTTTTTTTAAATCATTCAATGTAATAAAGAAATAAAATGGTACCTAAGAACTATATCATATTAGGAAACACATCAACTGAAGCAATAAACTATTGAATCCACTCTACCCTCAGTGACCCTAATAGGGGTATATGTCGGTACTCCTCATCCATCAAGATATATCCCTAAATAAATATAACTAATTGAATTTATGAACATATCTAACAAACATGTGGATCTAATTAATCAATCTCAATCTTACCATATGGTAATATTTTAATCATTATCTATGAAATGATGTATAATATCATGATTTTAAATAATATCATATCATGCTAAAAAATAACACTACAAATAAATAATTAAAAAAAAATTTAGATCACATTCAATAGGGAATCACTGGACTCATTATATATCCATGCCTATATTATAGGTATCCCTTAAACCATATGTATTGAAAATGAATGACAATTATAATCCTATATGTAATTCCCTCAATAGTGTCATCTAGTATAGACTGATCTCACGAGTTTCATGTAATGTCTCGAGATTTTAAGAGTGTAACATCATCTTTGATACCGTACATGAAATAAAATACCATGATTTTAAGAGAATTTAAAAAATAAATACTTTTTTGATATATTATAATAAAAATTCAATCACATTGATAGCTTGTGATGCAAAAAACACTAATATTAAAGGAAACATGATAGTCTATTAAAATATTATTATTTTAATCTAACAATTGTAACCAACATATTAAGATGGATTGTATGAATATGACTAACTATGTTAGAGAAATTATATATTATTTAAATTTATAAAATAAATTAAATGGTTATCTATTGATTATAAATAAAATAGGAACCATTTTAAGGAAAAATTAATGTTTTATGAAATATTGTATTTTTAAAAAATAAGGTTTAGTAACAACACATAAACATACTTTATAATTAATTTTTACCATGTTTAGAAAATTTATCTGAAAATATAAACATCATTTTTTAATGTATTTTTTAAAATTATCATTGATTAATTTTGTAAAATTTTCTAAAAAGAATAATTTTTGTATGAGTATTGAAAAATAATATTTTTTATTGCAAACTACATTTTTGATTATTTTATTTACAGAGTTAAATTAAATGTTATGTTAAATTAAGAGTAAAATTAATTATATTTTATAAAAATGTCACCATTTTTAAAAATATAAATCAATTTAAAATTGAATTCTCACATAAAAACATAAACTCTTGATTTTTTTGTATGGATAGACATATTTATTTAACTCCTTTATGGGATTAATTATTAATTAAATTATAAAAAACATGTGAAACAAATTTTGAAAAAATGATTCATTATTTGTATTCATAATAATTAGTATTATATAATAATTTAAAATTAAATTTTTATCAAAATGGATAGTAATAATAATAAAAATTATTTTCCATGCTTAAGGTAAAAATTGGTTTATCAGGGGTTATACTAAGAATACATAGGATAAAATAACCTAAAACATGTAGAAAACCCATTTTATAGACATATATAGTCCTTATATACTCTAATGGTATATAATGGAAAATATTTGAAATATTTTTTGGTATGAAAACCAAGTGTATCACTTTATCTATTCAAAAATTACATGTATGACATCTCCCACACAAATAAATGGATACTCCCTCTCCTCCTCTCATAACACTTACATTGAACATTGGATTAGAAACTCCCAAACAAATATCATCATTACAAACCTAAAAACAACATATTATCCTTAATTTTATTATGAAGGCCTCTTAAGAAGCAATTAGGTACAAACATGAAGAGGCTCCCGAATGAAGTGGAAAAAATATATAACTTTATTTTTGTTTTATTTATTCTTCCTCATACTTAAAAATTCATATAGATATTAGGAAATATTAACACCGGTATATCAAAAATTAAATAATTTAATTATCTTAATTTAATTATCAATAACCATTCTTATTCCTTCAAATAGGTATTGAATCTGTCAATCATGTTTACAGCAAACAACCTCCTTTTAAATAGATGGAGCTCTTTTCCCATCACCACCATTCAAGTGGTATTTAATATTTGATTAAACATATTTATATGATATTTATGAGTTAATATACATCCATAATATTGATATCATATATACCAACATACTCCCCATTTCATAGGAGGATATGATAATGTCACTCTTGTGTACAACGGACAACCACCCTTTGAAGATATGTGATTTATTTTTCAATTATAAATTACAAGAGAATGTATTAAGGATAATGTTAAGGACGATAAGTCAGATTTTTGATATAAATATACTTCTATAAATAAAATATCACATATTTCTTGTTACATTCCAATCTATTGGGAAAATAATAATGTCACCCATACGTATGTGTGGACTACCGCCTCCACATTGTGATGTGAAATGATTATTTTATTAAATGGATGGTAATAAGGATGTGTATGATTAATATGAAGTACATGTATAAGTCAATAATTATTCATGAAAGTATATTTAATATTTATTTTCATTTTGTTCCATCCACTATGAAAAAAATTGAAACATCATTCATATGTACATACGACTTACATTCTTTTGAAAAATGTAATACATATTCTGTGTATAATGTTTATTGATTACACTGATTACTTATATAATTAATATTTATGATACTTATATCATAGTGAAAATTCATATTATTTTTTAACATTAATCAATGTAAAAGGATGGAAAATACAAAATAAAAATATACATGAAAAACAAAGCTGATAATACCTGGAATGTGATATTAACAAGGACTTCTTAATAAAGTGTCCATAAATGTTCATAAGTTAATAATATATAGTATGGTATATATATATATATATGGTTATTTAATATATTTATAATAAATATATACTCATTATATTGGTGTTTGGAACACATATAAATGTAATTGGATCAGAGGTAAGAGTTTCTCATCCCACTTTTACTTCCCTAAGACATGTGTAATATTAACCACTTATTCCTTTGTAAGGGTGTGTATAATATGAATTCTGATATGATATATCATGAATACATATCCTATTATAGAAATTAATATTTTATTTAATTTTAGTCATTTATGGGGTGTATGATGAAAACGTTTCCATATTGGTTGTAGATTTATGTGTCTATCTCATTTTAATTGGTATTGTTTGTGTTTATGCTTCCATAGATGTAATATTATGATCCATATCTAAATAAATCAACAAATATATTATACTAGGTTTATTCATAAAATTTCAATACAATATTTCTATATTCCTCTCTTTTGTAATAAGATATATTTAAAAAATATTTTTAATAAATATACACTTAATTTCTTCCTTTACACTGAAATAACTTTTCATCCAATACCATGATTTCTAGAAACAAGTTTGAAATATATTTTTAACATTCTAAATAATATTTATTGAAGTCATTTTTACCCATTTATTTGTTTTTAATAAATATATTTGAATTCAATATTCTTTTAGTTTTCTAATCAAGGATCATATGGATTTTACTAAAAATGAAAAAGTAGAATTTGTTTTAAAATGTATGCATATAAAATAATATTATATTATCATGACCAATATTTGATTGAATAAAATATTTTAAGATAAAAATGATTTTTTAAATGAATTTTTTCATTATATTATATAAATTTTCTATTTTTGAATGAAACTTTCAAATTATAATGTATAATTTCTTCAATAATGGATTTAAATAAATTTTTTAGTATTTAGAGTAATCAACCAAAAAACCACCTATTTTACTCATTCTCAAATTGGAATATGTTGAAATAACATCTTAATTATAATCTCAATATATTTTTTATCAATAGTTTAAATTGGATGCACTATTTTCACACCATTAACCATTTTACACTAAATGATTTATGATTATATTTTTTTGGTTAATAGATTCAAATATTTCTGATAGTAGTTTTTTCAATATGAATGTCTATGTTGAATATGATTCAACACTTCATTTGAAGAATGAGTTGGAATAAATAAGTGACAGGTGGGGCATGTTATAGTTCCTCGATACATCAGTAAGTCTCATGAGAGAATCTATATTGGGTTTTTTGTTGAGGTATTACAAATTTATATATGATTTCTGAGAACGAGGCCCTGAAAATATTGTTATGATATCCAAAATTATAAATTACATTATTATGTGACAAGTTATTGATGTTCCGTGTAAATATTTGATTAGTTAAAATATCCATGTTAATGTTTCTCGCTCAAGTGTTTGTTTATAATGACTTATATTATTATCATTTATTCCTACAAAATTTTGATCCAATTTTGTATTAAATGGATTGGTTTTTAGTTATTTATCATTCCATATTGATTATGTGTTTTGTATTCATGATAGTTTCCATTGTAGATATTCTGTTACTATGTAATAAAACTCACCAATTTCATATGTGACTTTCCCATAAATTCCAATATTTATGTTATGATTGATATATAGGGATACAATAAATGAGATTATGGTGTTCTAAATGAAAATACACTTTTATATTTTCATATATTCAAATGAAAATTATATTTACATATGTATCTAGTTTTCCAAAACTACTAACCAATTCTGTCCTTCAGACTGTGATTCCTTGTATCGAATGATAATGTAATAAAGTGACCAAGGAAACTACAAAACTAGGTTTGGTGTAACGACCTGAACCAGAAAAGCCACCCGAACAGTGGTAAATAGGTTGGGTGCTACCACCTTAGGGGAACCTCCCTGAATACCAAAGGCTGCTGACTAGTAGCGAGGGTCTTATAAGTATAGTGGGGAGGCTATACCCTCTCAGAGGATAATAATAATGATACACTTCCGAGTATAATTATATAAAGGCAGCGGAATAAATGACTCAGCAGACTCAAACCAGACCCGTAGAGCGTAAGCACATTTAATATCAATAATAGTGGAAGCAATACATATTAACAACAACATCATAAATAAACACAACAACATGAAAATAACTTGTAACAACTATTGATCAGCAAAAATGCATCCAAAGTAGGTCATACCTATCCAAATATAAAGGTCTCCATTGGATAACCATCTATAGATACAAACTAGAATGCTGATACAGGAAAGTACACAAAACATAGTATACTCCAGCTAGGTATAACCTCATGGTCCATACCATCTCTAAGAAACAGCTAATGCAGCCTAACTCCTGATGTTGGCCACTTTCTTGCACGTAAATCCATAAAGTCCGCACGCATCCCGAAGTGTCCATGCAGGGTGTGAGACAAATCTCAATAGGATATCACCCAACGGTGCATACCTAATATAAGTGTTTAAGAAGGCATGCATTTATAAGTAAATTATTAAATTGGAAAATGTAAAAAAAACAAAAACTTAACTTGTGCTAATTAAACACCATGGAGTGTCACCTACTTCGGCCATCCACGTAATCTCTGTCATGTAACCCAACACCCTGTTCCCACGGACACCGTGTGTCTCAATTACCGACGTCCTAATGGCACCCCAACAGTTGTAACCTCGAGGAACAGCAATGCCTATCCTCAGTAAGTAACTGGTGGGACAACGATTTCTTCCCTCAAAATAAGTAGCTAGAGGGACAAAAATGTCTGCCCTCAAAATAATGTATCTGGAAGGACAACGATGTCTGCCCTCAAATAACGGTGTGCCTCTGTCCCCCAACTCGATAGCCTCAATGCTATCCCCAGAAGGCACCTCACCTTCCCCATGAATTCCTACTACATGAACCCCCAAACCAATAGTACATAAACCATAACTAATAGGGTCATATACCCACATGAGTGGTCAAAACCACCTCATCACGGAGTCTCTCTATTTACACACTACTCAAAGTTTCTAGGTGAGAGGTAATCACCAAAATAGTAACCAAGCCATAACACCTCTGACACCTCGTATCCCTATGACCATGCTGCTCAAGTCTGATGTCTTTCCCATCCCAGTAACTCAGGCCATGCCCAACTTGGATGTCATCCTCCCTCAAACTAACCCCCATGATGACCAATCATGTGGTCAGAACCACCCAACGTAACCGCAGACCTTCCCATCCTTTGATCAGCATCACTCAAGAATATATGGTCCATGCCCAACACATCCCAAAGTTTCCAGCATATGAAATTCAGCAATTACATATATAACATATTTAAACAGAACACTTAAATAGGAAAAACAATCTAAACCGTTGAATTTCTTAAGAAAGCATTTTTCCGTACCAATACAGAGGTCCTTAAGGCCACTAAAAATTAATATCAAGGCTTCATAAATAAACTCAATAGTTAAAAATAATACAATTCAAATATAACCATTTTGGAATCCCCCAACCAAAATGCCCCAATGAGCAATGACCTATTTCCCAACCCCGCTCAAGAAAAAATGGTAACAAGGCATACCCAAATGCATCCCATAGGTCAAACAATCATTAAATTTGTAAATGAAGATTAAATGGGTCCCACTCAAAATACCTGAAAATGTGTCGAAGGCTGCGCCACCCAAAGGGCCAAAAAAAAAGAGAGGTATGCAGCAACTACCTGAGACTCGTACGATGCTACTCCTCTTATAACATCCTCCAATTATATCTAAAACACGGTAGATCTACAAAAGAAGAAAAACCACTAAAACCCCAATAACACTTTCTAGAAAAAAAATCAAACAAAACGGCTCAAGAGGAATCAATGCCTTACTGAGGGGGTTCTAACGGATCAAACCGTGTTGGAAACGGATTTCAGATAAATATTCGGGAGCAAAAATGATCTCTGGCCGGCTCTCCCTTCTCAAACCGATGAAAGTATTAAGGTTTTGTCTCAACATGAATCTACTAACCGTTTTAGGGAAAAAATAAACTATGTGATATGTAATTTAAGTACAAAACGTGTATAATTTTACTATTTGATAAGGCGGATAACTTTCTAGAACCTGTCGACATGAGTACACGGCGTGTACCTAGGGGTACACGGCGTGTACATAGTTTTTCCTCTCTTCCTCACAGACATTCCCACACATCATGTATATCCCTTCATACATGGCCAGACGGAACAACGTGTACAAGGATGACATGACATGTAATTGGATTAATGATTCTACTCGACCAACAGTCATACACACCATGTATGGCCTCCACAAGGTCACGGGTACACGACGCATCTATAACTACACACCATGTAGTAAGAAATTTCTACACTATCATCTTGTGCCATGTCCTCGGTGAGCACACGGCCGACACTCGCCTAACCTATACATGGCGTGCACTTAAAAGTCCACGACATGTAGTCTGGAAATTTCCAGAAACTGCCAATTTTCTCCTATTTTCTCAGGGACAAGTCAACAAAATTCTAATAGGGTCAGGATTTTGACTTGTTCTACAAACTCGGGTTCTTTTAATCTCCCCACCTTAATATATCTCATCCCCGAGATATCATACAAAACCCGGTGATGGCACCAAACATACCACCCCTGATCATGGAAACTTGGTCTTCCCTATTCTCAATAGCCCTGTCTGAATTCCTCAAGGGGATCCCCACCTTAGGAATCTCCTAACTCAGTCATAACATGACAAAACTCAAAACAAACAAAAGTTCACTAACATGTTTTTCCGGATGCATAGTCCTTCTATGACGCATCCTCACCCTTGCACCTTATTGGTGCTCCTATGTCACTCCCAACACCCAACGTATCCTGCACCACATCGGTGTCCTTCTCTATGAGGTCATGGTGCCTAGCACCTCATGTAACTTGTATCCTCGATGCCCTGATTCCCAAGGAACCTCAAGTAACCCGCATCCTCAATGACCTGATTCCCACGACACCTCATGTAACCCACATCCTCGATGACCCTGATGTTATGCATCATATATATATATCACACACCCAATATGGTGTCAATCCCGCTAACTAGCATCTTGTCAGTCCACATAGTTCTTATGAATCACGTGAACTCAAAACGGAAATGCCTCTATAAGTAATGCCAAAAAATGAAACATGGAAATCATGGCCACACCTATAGTGTACCGATAACCGTCGTCAGCTCACCAACCTGCTCAACCTCTAGAAACTCCTCAGCATGCACCTAGCATGAAGTACGACTGCCTGATGCCTGACCTCCCTGCAGTGCTGCTCCAGCCACTGGCCACTGACCTCTCACATGGATCCCGCTGTCTCTGTCACATCCTCCACATGATTCTGAACCTCGGCTACCCTCTCCTGGTACCGAACCTGATCTAACTCCAAATTCCACCATCTGTCCTAGTCTCTGTATGCCGACTGTTTGAGAACGCTTCCTGTAGAACCTCTCGAGAAGCCCGACCTGTCCACATGCATGAAAATCCTTTGGAGGCCTATCTTACTGAGTTCAAACATGTCCTAGATTTCCACAATGAAAGAAAACCACTGGAGAACTTCTATGAGGTGGTCTAGCTGAGTCCTTGGCCTGACTGACCTACTGGAACCCATCCCATCCTCACATCCTGTTGTCCAAACCCTCACATGACGTCATTAGGCAGCAAAGCTGAGGCATATCCCTCTAGTTGCCCTCCGCTATGAGTGCCAGATTCACTACCTCAGAAAAATATCCTAGCCTGAAGATATTCACCTGGATCTGAATGGCGTGTCATAAGCAATCCTCGATTAACCTCACCCTAGACGCATCATAGATTACCATACAATGTGCAATGAAAGACCGCTTAGTGAAAGTAGTTGCATAGTCCATGACGAACATGTCACCTTGTTGAATACTCAAGAACTCCCGATCTCTCTCAGATCTCAGTGTCTCTGAGTAAAAGTGCTCAATGAAACTATCCTTAAAGTCCTTCCATGCCAGTCCATCGTTATGGCGTCCCTAAACCTACACATCCCACCAACGCTTTTCCAGCCCTTGCAACATGTATGTCTCCAGCTTGACCCTTAGCCCTAGAGGAGTCTCGAGCTGCTCGAAGATCATCTGCATGCTCTCTATCCAGTTTTCATCTGCCCCCACTGTCACCCTGAAAATGCGGTGGGTGCTATGACTAGAAATCTCGCGTCAGATATTCCATAGATGGATCAGTACACTACTTGCCTCTTTTGATCCCCTGTAAGACACGTACCAAGCTAGCTCGGAGCTATGCGTCTAGCCCTGGTTCGAACACTGCTAAACCCATATGTTGTCCGGCCTGCACTACTTCCTGAAACTGATCATATCTCTAAGCATATACCTGCGACTCCTACACTGCCTGCATCGAATCATGAACCTGATTCTGCACCTGCGACACAGTGTCATATCCCTTTTGGAGCCCCATCTATGTCACCTAAAAATGAACCCGTTGAATACCATAAATGGTCAGACAACCCATATATATAACAACATATATTCAATGCAAATAAGAAAGCATTAAATGGAAGCACACATCTACCACCCTTACTCTCCCCCACTAAAACCATGCCCCGCAGCATCCCGGCCTCATGGACTCCTTACCCACCAGTAATAGAGCCATGTATCAAATGTACCTCGGGTCATTCCCATCCTAACACCCAACATTACCTCAAACTGACAACCGAGTCGCCCAATCCTGGTGATCAAAATCACCTCATCCAATAGTACATTTCTTCTTATACGAGAGTCAGACTCAAATACCCTGTCACATGCAATTCTACAAATATATAAGGCATGGAATACACATTTCAACAAATAATCAATTCTGCAAATAATTTCACATATTCACATTGCACGAATACAAAGCATGGAAATTGATATTATTGAAATGGAATTATAACATCCCAAATCATAAATGTAGTAATGAAATTGAAATAACCTAATAATGTGCAAATCAAAAGCCAAGAAAACAAGCCTTTCCATACTGGGCCACGGTCCAATTCTCTCTTACCACATAGAGTCAAGGGTCACATATCACAATACATAACATCACATGCTAAGTGAGCCACCGAGGAGGAAATCATATAAACTGTAATCTGAGAAAAAAATCTAACATCAAATCCCACCCATGGAGGAAATCATATAAACTGTAATCTGAGAATTTTCAATCTCATTAGTAGACAGTAAAACTCTGCTACTAAATCCTTATCAAGAAATCCTCTAATTCCACTTTTAATGAACCAGACCTGAACAACCACCTAAACAGTGCCAAATCGGTCGGGTGCTACTACCTTATCCATACCTCCCCGAACTCCAAAGGCTGCCAACTAGCAGCGAGGATCATATAGGTATATTTTAGAGGAAATACACTCTCATAGTATAATAATAAGGGTACTGCTCCATGTATAATAACAAAAATGCAGTGGAATAAATGACTCGACGGACTCAAACCAGACCCGTAGAGTAGAAGCACATTCAATATCAATAAACAGTAGATGCAATAAATATAAAAAAACAATAGTGGAAATAAACACAACAACATGACAATCACTTGTAACCACTAATTAGAAACACAACATGCATCCAAAGCAGGACATACATATATAAATATATAGGGTTCCATTGGCTAACCAACTATAGCTACAAACAAGCATGCTGATATAGGAATGTTTGAAAAACATAGTAAACCCTAGATATGAAAGACCTCAAGGTCCATACCATCTACAAGCATCAACTAATGCATCCTAGATCCTGAAGCTGACCTATTTCCTACACGTAAATCCATAAAGTATGCACGAGTCCCGAAGGGACAGTGCAGGGTGTAAGAAGAATCTCAGTAGGATACCACACAACGATGTAGACCTAATATAATTATTCAAGCAGACATGCATTTATAAGCAAAGCGGTAAATAGAACAATGCACAAGTTAACACAAACTCCACAGGTTCTTAGCAGCCACTATGGAGTGTCACCTACTTTGGCCAATTCCAGAATCTCTGTCATGTAACCCTACACCATGTGCCCCATGACACCGCATGTCTCAAGTACCGATGTCGCGAAGGCACGACCAACAATAGAACCCCAGGGGAACAACGATGCATATCTTCAATAAGTAACCGTAGGGACATCAATGTCAACCCTCAAAATAAGTAGTCATTGGGACAGCGATGTCGGCCCTCAAAATAATGTATCTAGAGAGACAGTGATGTCTGCCCTCAAATAACTGCGAGCCTCTGCCCCCAACCTAATATCCTAAATGCTATCCCATAAAGGATCCTCACCTTACACATGGCTTCCTATGTAAAGCACCCCCAAACCAATAATACCTAAACTGAAAATACTGGGGGCCTTTACCCACACGAACTTTCAGAAAAACCTCATCACGGAGTCTCTCTGTGTGCACACTACTCAATTTTTCTGGGTGAGTGGTAATCACAAAAATAGTACCCATGCCACAACACCTCTGACACCTCATTACACTACGACCATGCTGCTAAAGTCTGATGGCCTTAAAATCCCAGTAACATATGCCATGCCCAACCTGACAGTCATCCTGCCTCAAACTGACGCCCTTGATACCCAATCCCATTGTTATAACCACCCAACGTAAACAGGGCCAAACCCAACCAGTGATCAACATCACTCAAAAATATCAGGGTCATCCCCAACAAATCCCAAGGCTTCCAATATATGAAATACTATATTTATATATATATGATATTTAAACAGAACATCTAAAAAGGAAAAACAAACGAATCATTTGAATTGCACTAAGAAAGAGATGTCTCATACCAACACAGAGGTCCTTAAGTCCTCAAAAAATTTATATCAATGTTTAATAACTAAAATTAACAGTTATAAACAATACAATTCTAATATAACAATTTGGCATCCCCTGACCAAAACACCCCGATGAACAATGACCCCTCGCCCGACCAGGCTCATGAAAAACTGTTAACATGGCATACCCAAAGGCATCCCATAGGTCAAACAATAAATTCAATATATAATAGTATTTAAAACGGGTCCTGCTCAAAATACCCAAAATGCACTGATGGCCGCACCACCCAAATGGCCACGAAAACACAATAAGAGGTATGGACCACCAACTTGAGACTCGTACGATGTTACTCCTCTGATAACAGCCTCCAATTAGTTCTAAAACGTGGTAGATCTACAAAAGAATCAAAACCGATCAGACCCCAATAACTTTTTCTAGAACAAAAATCAAACAAAATAGCTAAGAGGAATCAAGGCCTTACCGATGGGGTTCCAAAGGATCAAACAGTGATCGAAACGGAGTTCAAATGAAGATATGGGATCAAATACAAGCTCCGTCCAGCTCTCTCTACTCAATCCAATAGAAGTATTGAGGTTATTCCTCAACATGAGGCTACTTCCCATTTTAGTGAAAAAGATACTACACGGCGTGTACTTTAAGTAAACAGCTTGTATCATTTTACTATTCACAAGATGGCTGAAATTCCACTGACATAAATTCCAGAACCTTTTGACATTAGTACACAGTGTGTACCTAGTGGTACACAAGGTGCACTTAGTTTTTCTTCTCTTCCATGTCAATTTACCCACACGCCAATGTATATCCCTCACACATAGCCAGACTACACAGCATGGCCATGGATGACACGATGTGTACTTGGTATTACAATTCTACTTGGCCAATAGGCCTACACGCCATGTATTTCCACCCCACAATCACGGGCACACAGTGTGTCTATAACTACATGTTGTGTAGTAATAAATTTCTACACGGTCATCACATGAACTTTACTCAGAGAGCACACAGCTGACACTCTCCTAACCTATACACAAAATTTACTTAAAATTACATGGCATGTAGTCTAAAAATTTCCCAAAACTACCCATTTTCTCCAGCTTTTTAAGGGGCAATTCAAACAAAATTCAAACCGGGTAGGGATTTTTACCCGTTCTAAAAACCCATGTTCTTACATTTGGGGTCTTAATGGTTGGTACCAAATGATGTTTAGTATATAACATGTAAACTATATTTAAGGAAAAATATATTGGGGAATATATCTAAAGGGTAGAAATTTAGGACAAGTATAAACTAACAGCCCAATGTATTAGCAAGGTGGATATTTTCTTATATTTCTTAAAAAATCATTAACAGGATACTACAAGTGGATGCGGTTCCGGAATAGATGTACCTAGGCATAACAAATCTGAAAAGGGAACATCAGGATTGACTCAATCATTACGTGGGACATGAAAATGATCCTTATTATGCACATAGTTTGATACGTTTGAGTGATATGCTTTAGATAATCCACATTTTCCTTATAAACTAACTAAATGGATTTGAATTGATGTTGCAAATGAATAAACAAGATTGAACCTAAGGTTTCATAGATTAAAAAAAATGTATCACGATTTATATATCCTATAAATAATTAAATTATTTTCCCACTATGGTTATTTTTTATCACACTATTAGTTTTGGGTTTCAGTCCATCTATAGAACCTAAAGTAACCATGTTAACATTAAATTATAAGGAAAATTTGTGAATATGAGTAACCAAATGGAATGATGATAGGATTGAAACATTTCATGACAATACAAAATCAATTATCCCATGAATGAATAAAAACCTTCACCTTAAAAACCATAGTCTATAAAAATAAGGGAATGATGAATTTCTCGATGATATTGAGTGATAGATGCCATGTAGGGAATATTATTGAATTCCTTAATGTGATAAATATCGAAAAAAAATATTGGAATGTGCAGTAATGGAATGGAAAAAAATAATTTGTGGGAAACATTTCATAAATAAATTAATCATCGAGGAAAAATTAAGAATAAAATGGATAAAAATTAGTTTCATCTTATAAATCCATTTATAGATTGTTTTCATAAATGTGGGGAACATGTGATCTATGTTACTTCCATTTTCTATATATTCAATCCTAGACCATTTGAGAAACAATGTAGATATAAATTAGATGTATTATTTATTTATTAGAATTAATGAGTTAAATGTAGTAGTAGTTATACTAAGGGTATTTTGGTCATAAGAATGTTTAATAATATATTGATATTGTAAAATTTTAGAAGAATATATGTCTTTATTAACATAAGAGTAATGGACCCCATCACAAGTTTATGATTTTATGGTTTACAATAGTTTTAATTTCAAAAACACCCCTTTTAAAATTTTATTGAAGGGATTTTACCATGCTTATGGATATTTTGTGAGACATTTAATTAAATAAAAACCATATATTTAGTATATGTTTTAGTGAAAAAGTTATTTACGAAAGGAGGCCTTTAAATTTTGTGGTCATAATTAAAAAAAATAGAGTTTTCATTTATTATTAATCTTATCTATTATGTTGAGGTAATTATAAGTTATTATAGATTAGGAATTTTATAGGAAATATATTGATATATATTTAAAAAAATGACAACCTATTTGTTTTTTTACAACCAAACACTTCTGGAAATTTTATGATGCTTGAACCCATAACCAAATGGTGATTAGAGGATTATTCCAACCACTAATTTACGTGATGTTATTGTTAACATATCATCATTTTTACAAAAATTATTTGATGAAGAAATATTATTGCGATCTAGTGGTTTAACATTAGGTGTTTATAGATTTATGTTTTACATTAGATAACTTGTTCCAATGATAATAGTTTTTGGAAATATTTTCAAATAGATTGAAAAAATTGTAACTATTTCAGGGATCTTCTAATCCATAAAATTTAATTTTTATTAATTCACTCTTAAATAAATTAATTTAGTGTATTATTTTCTAGGTGTAATAATCTATGTTTAAATTCATCAAATCACAACCATATAATGAATTTTTTTCATATAAAATAGAAATATATAAATTATGTAT
Organism: Viscum album; assembly: GCA_963277665.1. Lineage (NCBI taxonomy): Eukaryota > Viridiplantae > Streptophyta > Magnoliopsida > Santalales > Viscaceae > Viscum > Viscum album. Next base: position 501,645,023 of record OY728132.1, read on the forward strand.
ATTTCTTAATTTTGATTAATTGTAGAAGAATTTCTCAACATTAAAAAAATCATCATTAAAAAATCATCATATTACTTTCATATAAGATGAATTAAATTTTAATTTAAACAACCACAAATTTATGGGTTTTAGGTCTTTAAATTTCCATCTATCATTCACATTATTATTATTAATAATCTTTATCACCCTCTATAATTATTTATCAATTTTTTCCTTGTCTATATCATCACATACCACCCTTGTTCTAAAAATAAAAAAACTTGTTATGCGTTACTATAGATTACCATCGAATAATCATTTATCTATTATTATTATGATTCTTTATTAAAACGTTTTTTATGTGGGGTTTTAAAAAAAATAAAATTTAAAACACTGAATATCCAATATCTTGATTCAATTGTGAAGATGCTATCTATTTAATGGGGTATAATTTAACTCCATGAAATTTTAAAAGAGTAACATCATTTGAGATATCATATATGACATGAAATACACAGATTAAAAAAGAATTCTACCACTAGGAATTTATGAAAAATTTCTTCATAAATAATTTCAATCAGGTTGAGGGATTGTGATTCATGAAATGATAGATTAAAAAGAAATTGGATATTGTATTGAAATATTATAATTTAGACAAAACCATAATTACTTACCCATTATGTTATCATAATTTAATAGGGCTAAATAAATTAAAAAAAATAATACAGTTTACATATTTATAAAATAAATTCATTTGATTTAATTGAATAGAGATAAAATTAAAAACATTTTAATGAAAAATAATTTTTTATCCTGAAAACAAATATTAATTGTTGTTTTAGTCTTACATAGTGCACATAATATAAAATTTATTAATTCCACTTTTAGGAAATTTATTTTTAAAAACTAAACCTTATTTTATGAATCTAATATTAATATGTAACTTTCGTTGAATTGTTTATATGTTTGGAAAATAATAATTTTTTTGTAAATAGTGAAAATTACTAATTTTTAATCCAAACAACATTTTTTAAATTATATACAAAATTAAATTATAATTTAAATTGGTATTAATTTAAAATTATTTTAGTTATATTAAATTTTAACTAATTTAGGTCATTAAAGTCAATTTAATATTTCATTCTACTATAATAACTATTTAGCATTAGAAATTTTTTCTTTGAAATATAAATCTTTTTTAAGCCACAACAATTATAATTTTTAATCGAATTATGCCACTCCTATTAAAATAATTTGTTAAAATTAATTTCGTATTTAAATTAATCATAATTAATTATATATAATATTGTCAAACACATTTTTTAACCACAATTAATAGTAATATCAGTAAAAAATAATATCAATGGTTAAAGTAAACATGGGTATACCATGGGTTAAACATATAATTCATTGGTTAAAAATGACCAAAAACATTTAAAAAACCAATATTATGTAAATATATATACTTTTTCATTAATTACGGTCTATAATAACCCATTTTAAAGGCTTGTGTCATGGTAAAAATGTGGTTAATAAATTAACATTTCTATAATTCTATGTGTGTCATCCCCCACACTTATAAAAGGGCACCTCTTTGATACCCACTTCCAAATTCTAAATTCAATTTTATTTTCCAAAATCTAAATAAATATCTTTATTTCATCTCATAACACATCCGAGATGACTTATTTTTTTTACTAAACCATCATATAGACTTTAGGAACAATCCTGTAGAGGCTCTCAGATGAAGAGAAAAAACATTATATACATGTAACTAAGATATATATATATATTTGCATATCCTTAAAAATTCATTCATATAAGATGATATAATAAGAAAATATCTCCCATATAGTGTGATTTAATAATTTTATTGCACTAAACTATATCCACATCCCCTTAAAGTGTGGCCAGATCATGTTTAGTGGGTTGGTTGACCCTAAATAACATAATATATTAAAAATATTAATTAGTACGTGTTTCAATGTGAAACCTATTTTAGGATAAAATAATGTTAAATGGGTAATTTTTTAAATGTGAATCATGTAACTTATTTTCATGTTTATTTAGTGCAGTTGTTTACTTTTCATACACTATTTTACTGACTGGTTAATTCATTAGACACTATTAGTGGTCACCTACTGAGTTGTACTCACAGCCTGCTTGGGCCTCCATAGCACTTGGGTACCCAAGAATAATCAACTTGGTTCTGCTATTTGTTCATGATATAGAAAATGTGTTTTATTTCAACATGGGTTATTGAGTTGGCGCATGGTATTTCAGGACCAAGATGGGGATCATGTCTATGTTCAGGTTCATAGGGTATTTATATTTTGTATTTAATTGTATGAATGTGTGACATGTAGTGTATTACTCATATTATTATAACATGTTCTCCTTGGTTACTTGTTGAAATTTGTTATATGATATCCATTTATTATTCCTTATTGTTATTTAATCTGTTGATATTATTTATGTTGTGAAATTACTTTGAAATTTTGTTATAATATCCCCAACATCACTCAATATACTCTCACTATTATTAATTAGCCTCTCGTGTATGGGGAGGCATGTAAGAGTTAATGTGATGGTCTATCTCTGGTCACTAAAAATAGTGCATATTGGGTCCGGGACTTTACAAATTGGTATAACAGGTTGTCATTTATCTTTCTACTAGGGGTATTTTATAAAGGATATTGTGTTCTTCTCTGGACCTAGGAATGAACTTGTACCTAGCTACCCTTAGCCCAATGTATGTGGGAAAATCCAAGTTCCCAGTAGTGGGAATTGATGTCCGGTTTTAATCATTATTGTGTTATTTTTATTTCCTTCCAGAATGGGAATCATGGTTATTATTTCATTCATCTATCAGGTTATATCTCTTGTATCATTATATAATTATAAGGTTTCTGAGTTCATGCATCACACTAGTCATGTAGAATTTATTGATCATTTTAATGTTTCCTGTGATTTATAGAACTTTCAGACTCAGATGTTAGTTCTCTGATTTCTACCTCTAGTTTAATCTAATTAAATTACATTGACATTTTTGATAACGGAAATGTTTTAATGTGTGCATTTGAAAAAATTGTATATTTTGAAATGATGGGTTATTAAAAAATTTGTGAAACTGTAAAATCATAGGTTCTGAAATGAAAATGTTTATAAATTTCATACACTGGTTTTTAAATGGTAAGGTTTATTTAAGTAGGGAAATGATAAGATGATGGAACATTTATAGATAACAATGCTTGATATCCTCTGTTTTGGTTTTTTATTCTATTTTGGGGTGATTTATTTAGTGAGAGTGAAATAGTTTTCAGACCGTTATGGGTTAAGGTATGTCTCTTAACATAATGTGTTTCTAGAGTATATAGTTATATTTCATACCTTTAATATGTAAAATATCATCAATTAATGTGAATTTAATTGATATTGTTGGTTTATAACTATCAAGTTTTATTTTTTACCCTAGAGTGCGTGTTTATATCATAGTGATGATGTGAATGTGAGAGTAACGTTAGTGTTGAACATAGTATGTGTGGTTTATTGGGTGTGATAGATGAGATGTGTATTAGAATGGCTTTAGTAATTACACCCATGAGTAGTTTTTTTTTGAGGTGTTATGTTTCCTCCTTAGAGGGAGAGACCATGGTCTTTTTTTGGTGTTACTCTTGTTTAAAGAGATGGTATTCATTGAAATTCATCATGACTCGGGAGAGGGGTCGACTAGGGGTTTCATCAGATGTGGATTCAATTATGGTTAGTAACATCAAATGTAGTAAATGTGCATGGTTACCCATTGGATTCATTCCAAGTAGCACCTGTATGCTTGTGGTTAGTTGTGAGGTCTGTTTTCGGAAGAAGAAATGTCAATAGGATCCTTGAACTATAGAAATGATGGTGTTAGATGTGGGAATTATTGTTTACCATAGGAAAAATAGGAAAGGTTTTGCATAGGGAGGATGAGTTATTTGATATGTAAATGACACCCAGGTTGGAGGAGGTAATATGGTTATGATTTTTTTGTCTGAAGGGTTGGTTTGATGGATGATAATGTTGATAATTTCTCAAGTCCAATGAGGTGGGCAGTCCTGGAGGCATAGTCAAATGAGTGTGTGGATGTTTTTATGGTGCTATGGTGTTATACCATTCATATGATATAGATTCATGTTCAACGTGAGGACATAGGAATGTGAAATAACATGAGGGATTTGATGAGGTCTTGTTGTGGATGTGGGATGGGAAGGAAAGATTCTATTTGGGTTGCGTGAGAATGTGGCTCATGATAGGAACTAGTCAAAGATCTATGTGATCATAGAGAGATGTTGTTTTTTTTGTGTGAAAATTATATTATGGATCAATTTAGTGGACATTGTGTTTTGGTGTCTATTACGTATTTTTTTCAAGAAGAACATTAGTTGGGTAATTGATATGGTGACAAAGGGAATGTCGGGTCACATACTCTTTGTTGATATTCGTGACGTATTAGTGAGTTTTTGATGGAAATCCCATATGATTTATAGTGATTATGTGTTGAAGAGATGTTGATATATATATAATCCTATTACCATTGGTAGGATAAAGTGTCCCTGTGGTGGAGGTGACATCAATGACGGATAGTTTCGATTTTCCTTGATTGATGACTTCATATCACAATTTTATTATGTGAAGATAATTCCCAATATCATGACATAATACAATGTATTATGAGCTATATATCTAGAATTATTCCTATCTACATAAATTTGTTTTGGATGGTAATAGTGCCTCTTGTTAGACACACCCAAGGAGTGGAATGTGTGTTGGAGCCATATGGTGGGGGAGTGGGCCATATACCAGTTTAGAGATAGGTACTAAGAAAGGTTCATATTTCGATGAATTATATGGTTGTCGTTCTCAGATGTAGTGAATGAGAAGTTTGTTTTTCTCTTCCATGAAATCATGGACATCCATGTCCAAAATTGAGTATCATCCTATGTACAAAGCATGTGATATTGTTGTTTAATTTTTTGATTAAATCATTTAGAACTATACTCCTATTGTGGGGACTAGTATGTCTGTCATGGATTCATGCAAAACACCATGGAGTTGATGTAGTAGTAATATGATTCTAATGATAAGTATGTAATGTGATGGTTTGGGTTCCTTGGTAAAGGCCAGGTGTTCCAAGGATGTGGCGGTTGACTGACACAACAATTGGTCGGGAGCTCGATGTGAGTTTAAAATAATTCTGAGATTTTTTTGTCATAAAAATCCATGGGTGCAGTGAAGAATGATATGGGTTTGGAGGATAGGTTGAATACCATGATGTTGGGGTTTTAATAGAGCATAGGGAATGATGTTGGAAAATATTTTGAATGATGTTAATACTCCTTAGTTGAGAATTCACTATTAAAAAGGGAGAAATGTGTAGTGTGTCAATAGTTGAAGATGGTTGTTTTTTGGGGAACCCTATCGATGGTTGTTCGACATGATATGGTGAGAGTGACGGATGTGGTAAGTTTCAATCAACCACCAGTATGATGTTTTCATGGAAAGTGAATTTCAGAAAATAAACTAATCTTTAGAGAGACCGAGTTGTTCATTCTCCACAATGGGTGGTGTATTCATGTTATCACTGGGGGTTTCAATGGTATACCTAGAAACCATTGTTGGATGGTGTCTTCCCGGGTGTTTGGTAATGGTGGGTTTGGAATCATGATGGTTTTTTGAAGATGGGATGAGGTTTTGGTGGTCCTTGTAATTCTAGAGGTTCAAAACACTAAAATATGGTGGTGTTTAGTTAATTTATATAGTGTAGAGAACCATATTAGAGAATAGTTAGTTGAAGAAAGGATAGGTTTTTTTAGTTGTATGGTCTCAGGTAAGATCAATCTTGGTATTTTTGTTGGGGTGAGGCATTTTCATGGGTTCTGATTGGTTGAGATTTAATTGATATACATGGGATGTGTTATGAATTTTTTAATATAGAACATGGTCATAGAAATTGAGACATGGGCCATCATTAGTCACGGAATCATAAAAAAACTATATTTTCCATTGGATGTCACAGGGATTGTGTCACCATTATAACCATCAAGAAAGTCAGTATGATGGAACCATGTGATCTTGGCAATTAATTATTTAGAGGATCAGACCTATAGTGTTTTGGTTGTCTCTCATAGGGTAACATATTTCATTTTTAATATCATAGTATGTAGTGGTTCAGTGGTGTTACCCAAAATGTTCTTGTGTGATTTATACGGTGATGATGAATTTGAGGAAGATGCATCCCATAGGAGAATCATGTATTTAGATGTAGATAAAATTGGGGGAAATATATTTAGGGTAGGATTGGTTCCCTTGTTCGAGTGTAGTGATAGAGTGTCCATGTTGAGGAAAAAGATTCAGAAATGAAAGCTTATATTTGGGCCTATGTCCCAACAATTTATCTTATAGGCATAATGTACAGAATGTGTGGATCAACCATGAATCGTTATAAGGTTGGGAGGATGTAATGTCATGAGGTTTTGTGTTTGTATATCCCTGTTCATATTTTGGTTAAAAATTATTTATTTTGGGCTGTATGTGGAGTTATGGAAGCGACCCTGGGGTTTGGGATGCGAAAGGAAGTGAAAAGGTTCCCTAACAATGTGCATCATATGGTTGGTGCATGGTTAGTGAAAAGAGTAAATCGTGGAAGGGAACCCTTATTCCGGAACACAATTTTGGACAAAGGATGACACACTGACTCCATGTGGTTTGAAAAACTGTGTTTGTGACTCTAGGAAACCTTGATGTTTTCCCCACTTATACAGAGAGATTCTCATGGTCGTAACACAGTTTTGAAAACTGTGCATCCAAACCGGGCGTCCCTTAAAATTTGGGAAATTCTAGATTTCCCTCTCAAAATTTAAGGGTTCATGTAACGACCCACTAATTTAACCATATAATTAACACCTTCTTATAATTTTTTCATACATTATAAATCTAAAAAACATATATATATATATATATACCAGAATACAAACATTATAAATGAGTAATTAATGAAAAAAGAGTCTTTTTCAATAATTAAGGAACCTATACTATTAGAATAGTAAATTGGCCTTTGGAATAGTATCACAACCCTTATGAATAGTAATCCATCCAATAGAATATTAACCTCGCCTTTTAATGTATTAATAAAGCATGGATATATTCTGAATGTAGATATAATATATTAATATAATTAAAGAAATTAAATAAATATTTTGAAAATGATATATTAAGTATCAGTATTTTTATAAGTCATAAATATTTATTTACAATTTTATAATTAATATATTTATTTAAAAGAAAATTCATATTTATGAAATACACTCATTAGTTTAATTTTTTTTATCTAATTGTTGGATAATTATAAGGCACTATTGTTATTTTTTGAATTTGTCATAAAATTAATTAAAATTTTAAAATTGGAATTTTTTAAATAAATTATGATTTTAATCACTATAATGTAGAACATACCATCATTAGTTATATATATATTTATAATTCTCAATCTATTCCTATTCTTGAGCTAAAACAAAAATGTAATGGAAAAAATAAGGGTAAAAGACCCATCACCTCCCCAATAACTACCACCCATCATCCCCTTTTCTCATCACACCCTCCAAGTAATGAGGCTTCCCAAATTTTACCAAAATCTCTTCCCAATCCCCCTTCCCACGTATAGGAGATTTTGGTGTCAAAAAAAATACAAAACCTATATTTTTTAAAGAGGTTCTCAATGAGGATAATTCAATTGGTAAAATCCTCTTTCTTTTTCATATAATTTATTTTAATTTATTTTAATTTTCATATTTCGTACCACCTCCTCTATCAAAATGTTCATAATAAATCATGTATATTATATGTACTATAATTATTTCATGTTAATGTAGGATCCTTCATCAGAATCCATTATCTCTCTATTATTCTAAAAATGAAGCCACCCCACTTGATGTGACAATTTACTGACATCATGAATAGTTCATTTTATTTTTCATTTAACACCTACAATTGTACTCAGTGAACATCTTTAATGATTTTTATATACATTAATATTTAATTAAAAACCTTTCTATGTTCTGGAACTAACTTATACACACAATAAAAATAACGAAAAAAATAATTTTCTGATTTTCCAAAACCTCCATAAAATCTAAATGACTTTTACTAACCTTTTATCTACAAGTTCATCATAATTACATTTATCCAAATGTTAAATATATCAATTTAAACCATTTTATTTTCATTAATAACATATATTTTATATTATATAGAATTATAACCATTCTATATAAACTTTAATACTATTATTCTAGTAAGCTGATCATGAAAACCAGGAAAATGAACACTCCAAGATGATGGAATTCAATTCTATAACTCATCCAGAGGCCTATAAATGAACATAATAAAAATATAATAAATCAACTGCATGTATAAGCTATTTATTATTTATTAATTAATTAATATAATTTTATTATACAAGTTATTAATGTGAAAAATGTTCTCAGAAATTATGTAAGTGGATTTTCAAACCTAATTGTCTTCCTTTGGGTTTTCCCTCTTTCACTCTATTTTCAGTATTGGTGTCCCATTAATGGTCCTTAAATATAATTTCATTATTCACCCATTTTATTTTTTATATACATCGTTCCACTCTGATTTTATGATTAATACAAGGGCTTTTTTTACAAAATTACACTTCCTTCTAAAAACACAACTTTTACTTATCATGAGATGGTTTAGGCGTCAGTAATTATTGATGATTCTTATACCAATCTTGTCAGTACATATATATTTTGGAATCCCCAATTTCCATTCATGAATTTATTATTTATGAAATTATACACATTCCTTTTTATGGGTTATTTTATGTCCATGATTAATATTTATTCTATGTAGAATTCATGATAATGGACATGTTATGATGTGATGGGTGAGGTAGGAAATATATAGCACATGTAAATGTTATGATGTGATGGGTGATACCAAAATTATATATCACTCCAATTCATAGGGTATTTTAATAAATTTCATAATATATAGTGAAATATTTGTGAACATGATAATAGATTTATTCACAACAATGTGCGGTAGATTACCACTAAGGTGTTATATTTAATTTATATTCATGAAAATATTACATTCTATTATCAAATGGTTCCTCTTGTCAAAATAATGATGAAACCATGATTATTATTTGAAGATAATGATTCTCACCCCATGTTATGATGGTCCATGTTCATATCTATCCTTGTACTGGGATTTTAGATAACCCATTTCTATGATGTATATCTCTAGGACATTACTTGTACTAAGAAAAACACAAAGACCTCCAACAATCTAGGGAAGAAGTAATTAAATAAATATTTTTGTCATATTTGTTAAATGTAATGTGTGGTTCAAATTTTACCAAGATACAAATCCCTTTAATCCTAGTTGTGTAATGATTTTATGGTTTTTATCATTAAAATGATTTAATATCAAAGAATAGATATGATTATTTTTTATATATTATTAGACTACAGAAGTTTGAAGCATCAACATGAGACTAAGTGTATGTATTCACATAATAAGATTCTCTAATATACGTATCCCACATGAAATTCCATTAGAGTTAATTGTAAAAAGGGATAAATATTTCATGAATTATTGACTTATGTATTTTTCTAAATTTATCTATTTTAGAATATGTTGTGGACCAGGATAAACAATGATAAAAAAACTGTGTGAGGGACCATGTAGGAATTTCTAAAAAGATATCTACAATTAATTATGAGGTGGATTTGAAATTTTCATGGTGATTCTCACCCATCTACATAGAATAAGAATATTTACTAGAATAATATGGAATATCCTACATAAGCTAAGAGGTACCAACTGGATATCAATATATTTGTGTGGGAGCTACCATCAAAATTTAGTGGATTTTATGATATAACATTAGTGAAAATTGGATCCACTAAATAGATATGATCTTTTTAATTATACATTGTTCTGATATGGATATGGTGATTGATTGTTTTTTATCTAGATGGAGAGGCTGGCCAATGGTGGGTGATAATTAAGAACACCCTGGAGAAGGATGAAATAGAAGAGAGAGATCGGGAAGAATTTAATAAATTGTTTCATAAAAAGTATTTTACATGAACTCTATTGACAATGATATGGATAGAAATAAAATAGATAGATGAAATGAAATGTGAATCTATCACTTCTTACAAAGAAAATTTCATGAGGATTTCATGGAATTGTTCAATTTTTGTGGTCAATAATGATTGGAAAATTTATCTATTCATTATTGTGTTAAAACCACACAATTTATTGGCACTATGAATTTGATAATTTGGAATCTATTAGGATGTTGTTAGATGTGATCTAAAATTGGATATGGGATATGGAGAATGGTCCAATGTCTATGGAGATTAAAAATGAAATATCGATATTAAAGATGGAGGATATCTTGATATAGGTGTTCACAAATGTCAACAAATGACATGTCAAAAATATTCGAAGAAACATCTTGGTAACTACCTCAATGGGGAAAGAAAATGCTCTAATTCTGGGAGAGAGGTCCACCATGCTCATAAATTTCGAAGAGATATAAAGAATCAATCCAATATAGTGTATTAAAGGAGGGACCCCCCTGGTTCAATGCTATAATAATAGTGTAAAAGGGAACTATAAATTCTAGTGCACTACTCCTCGATTCCTCAAGGGAAATAAACATCATCAGCCACCAAATCTAAAGGGGGAAGGAAATTATTGTGAAACCACTAATTTTAAAGTGGAGTAAGAAAATGATGTTGTAATAGGTATATTTTTTATTCACTAATGAATTGAAAATGACTTAATTGATTTTGGTTCTATGCATTTCTTTATATATTTAATGTTATTTAGAACTGTAGAATCAATTCCCCAAAACCATGAAGTGGAGATATTTAGGAACACACCAATTGGTGTGATCATTGAATCCCAAGTGTCGGACTCTTATCCTATAGGCGTTTATGGGAATATTATTCTAGAAAATCTCATGATACTTTTGTTGGGGTTATTTGATGCTATAATGGGGTAGATTGTATATCGTTATATAGAGACCACATCAATAGTTAGGAAATTAAAATATCTTTTCATATTCTGAACCATCTCATGATCCTATTAAAATTAAAGGAAGGTCATTAATTTCCTTTGGAATATCCTTCAATGGTATTGATGTTGATTTACAATGATTAAACTTACCTCACTCAAATGTTTGATTGAATGTATTGTGTCATCCTATGAGGGATTCCCATTTTTTAGGGAATACTGTGTTGTATTTATTGAAGAGTTACCCAAACATCCCCATGATCAAGAGGTAGAGTTCGTCATATAACTCATACCTAGAGGTACTCCTTTTTCAAAATTCCTCTATAAGACTACCTCGATTGAACAGGAGGAGTTAAAGAAGTATATGAACGAGGATTTGGACAAATGATTCATATTTTATAGTTTATCACCTTGGGGTGTGTCAGTTCTATTTTTTCAAGGAGAATGATGGATCAATGCAATTGTGCATCGATTATTAGGAACTCAACAAGATCACTATAAGGAATACGTATCTTCTTATTAGGATTTATGACTTGATCGATCAGATAAAAAGATATAAGTACTTCTCAAAGGAGGATCTTCATTCTAGGTATCATTGAAAAAGGTTAATGATGATAGATCTTCATAACAGAACCTTCCATACATGGTAAGGGAACTATGATTTTCTCATAATTCCCTTTTAAAATTCTAATTCATGTTTTATATTCTTGGATTTTATGAATAGATTCTTTTGGAACTACATTGATATATTTTGGTAGTTTTTGTTGATGATATTCTCATTTACTACAAGATAATGGAGGAAAATGATAATAATATTTGGATTCTCCTAGTGAGAATAAGGAAGGATAAATTCAATTCCATGTTCAAAATTTGTGGTTTCGGGATTCTACAAGCCACATTCATGGTAAACTAAATCACTTGTGAGGGAATTTCTATGGACCCATAAAAAATGAAATTGTGGAATTCCACAGATCCACTAGTGTTAAATAAATATTAATTTTTCTTAGCATAGAAGGGTAATATATATATTTTGTGAGAAATTTCTCAGGATTATCTTGGTCGATAAATAATTTTACAATTAAAAAGGGTAAAGAGTTTTTGGATAAAATAATATGTAGAAAGATTCAAGGAGTCAAGGAAGAGGTCGATCACTGCTCCTGTACTCACATTATCAAAAAGAGGAGAATGTTTTATGATATATAGTGATTCATAAAATTAAGAAATTGGTTGGTTACTATTTAGAATGATATTGTGATAACATATTCTACATTTTATTTGAAGATACATGGTCATAACTACCCAAAACATGATCCGGAGATAGAAGCTGTGCTTTTTTCCTTTAAAATCTGAAAGTAATACCTGTATGTTGAGAAGTAGGAAATATATACCGATAACTAATGCATAATTTATATATTCAAAAAAAATATCTAACTGTTTCAAAGGATATGGATGGATTTAATCAATGACTATGATTTATCTATACACTCTCATCATAGAAAGGTGAGAAAGGTAGTTAATGCTCTTGGTAGAAATGAACTTCATACTATCTCCATGATTCAATTTTTTAAAAGAACCTATATTTTTCAATATTAAAATTATGTATTTGGAAATCATGATAGTAGGGAATACACAATAAATTTCCAAAATAATTTCCTATAAATTTATCCAAGAGAATATTTAGAATGCATAAAGGGGTGATTTGTAGTTACAAAATCAGATGAATGTTGAAATGGAAGAGAATCTATAAGAGTTCTATATTGATGATAATGGTGTGATTTGGTTTAGAATGATTCGTTGTGGGCCTATATCACAATGGATATAGAAAGAGCTAATGGATAATCTACATATCTAATCATTCTCTATCCATCCTGGGAGTACCATGATGTATCGTGATATTCAAGAAAACTTCTGGGCTGATAACATGTGGAAGGAGATTGTAGTGTATATCTCAAGGTTCTTGATATTTCGACATGTTAATGTAAAGTGATAGATGTCCAAAGGGATGAAATAAACATTGAACATACCCATGTCAAAAAGGTTGAATCATGCTATAGGCTTTGTTAGTGGTTTCCTGAAGACATCCAAATGAAACAATGTGATATGGGTTTTGGTCGACTAACTCACCAAGAATTACCACTATTCAATAATTTGAGAAGAATTTTCTAGAAAAAAAAATTCTATGAAATATGTGAAGGATGTGTTGAAACTTCATGGGGTTCCACTCATCATTTTATATAATCATGATACAAGGTTCACATCTATATTTTCGTGGAGTCTTCAACATACATTGAGTACTTAATTGAATTTCAATAAGGCCTATCTTGAAAAAATTAATCGCCGATCAAAAACTACTATTTAGACACACAAGTTCATTCTAAGATCCTGATAATTGTAATTTAATGTTTGATGGGATAATTATCACCAATTGTTTGATTTCTTAAAATACAAAAACCTCCATTCGAGTATTTAGATTCCTCCATATGAAGCTCTCTATGGAAAGTAGTGTATAACTCCAACCTGTTGGGATGAAGTTTGAGAATGAAAGCTACATAGACCCAATCTTGTATAAGATATGACACATACACTTCATGGAATCTAGTAACATATCAATGCCACTCATAGTTGGTGAATTATCTATGATGAAAACCATCAAAGGTTTATGAAGATTCATTTTGAAGATGAATTATTCCCTTGAATATTACCATGGATGATATCCATGAGCTTTGGAAAGAAAGGGAAGACTAGATTAAGTTACATTCGCCACTTTGAGATCCTTTATCACGTAGGATTAGGGGAATTTAACATAAACATACACCAAGAATTGATGAAATTCCTGTTGTGTTCCATGTATCTCTCATGAGAATATGCATACTATGTCTCTCACATGTACAAAACACTATGGTGGTATAGCTAGAATGTGATCTCTGATTTGAGGTGTAGCTAATAAATATTTTTGAGTAGAAATATAATATTCTATGAAAAAATAAAACCCATGTTGTCACTGTTTTTAGAGGAACCCTTAGTATGAATATGTGAATTGGGAACTGGAGTAGGCAGTAAAGGAGACAGATGAATACATGATTAAGTAAATTGATATTTCGTTGGAGAAATTTCAAAAATGGAAATGATTGTAATGAACCAAACATTTATCAATGGAATTTATCAATTATTATAATTATTTATTATAGTATAAATCTCAAAAATTCACAAATATACAAAAATACTAACTTTATAAATTAATAATGAATGAAAGAAAAGTCTTTTTAAATAATTAATGAATCTATACCGACAAAATAGTAACATGAAATTTGGAATAGTAAGATGACATTTAAGAAACATAATTTGTCTAATAAAATAGAACGTTATCATTTTAATGTATAAATAAAATTTTGGAATCTTATGTATTAAAATATAACATATTTATTTCATTAAATATGAAAATAAATTTTTAAAAATGATAAATTATGTATCATTTTTTTAAGTCATAAATATTTTTTTTTATTATTATTAAAAATATAATGATTTAAAATAATATTTATTTTTGAATAATAAACACATAAATGTATTTTTATTTTAATTATAATTTACTTTTATGAGACCTTTTTTAATTTTGGAATTTTTCACAAAAGCGATTATAATTTTAAAATTGCTACTTTTTCAAAAAATGATGATTATAATAAAATATTAAATTTATCATATTTAGAAAATTATTTTTACCAAATTAATTATTTTTAATTATATTCATTAAAAAATGATTGGTGTGAATTTTTAGCATTTTTATCAAATAGTTTTCTTTTTGGGGAATAAAAAAATGTTGTATTTTATGATATATATATATAAATATATTATGTTTATTAAACTATTCCATCAGTAATTTATGATTTCATAACTATAATATAACACTCCCCTTCATTAAATTAATTAATTTATTCATAATTCTTATTCTTATAATAGTATTTATCCAAAATAATAAACCAATGACTAAAATAACCGGAGATACCCCTTTAATGACCAATAAATACAAACCCTCATCACCTCTTCTCCTCACACATTCCAAGATATGATCTATCTCCAAATTCACCCCGAATATCTTCATAATATCCTTCCTCACTTATTGATGGGTTATTTCTCAATGATATACGAAAACAATGTTCCTTAACTAGATTCTCTTGTAGGTCAATTAAAGAGGTAAAACCCTCTTTCTTTTTCTTTTAATTTCATTTAATTTATTTTTCTATTATTACTCTCTCCTAACCTCCTATATCGAAAAATACATGACAACACCTGTATATTTTATATATTGGAATTATAATTTGTTAATGTATTATCCATCGTCAATCTAATTCCTCTCTCTCTGTCTCTATTATTCTAAAAATGAAATCATCACCTGTGATCGATAAATTTACCCACATCGGGCATGATGCATTTTAATTTTCCTTTAATGACTTCAAGGATGTTCATAAAAAAACTATAATGGTTGGTAAATACTATATTATTTATTTAATTAAACTTTTCAGGATCAATAAATAACATAAATACTAAATAATAAATAATAGGAAAAAACAAGTTAGTGAGGTTCGAAAAAATAGCCATAAAATCTAAATTATTATCACTAAACATTTATCTAATGAATCATCCTCATAAAATCTAACACAATTATTTTTATAACCATTTATAAAAATATATTTTCCTTGATAACATAAAATTTTAGTTTTATAGAATTTTACCCATTCTATAAGACTTCTATACTCGTATTCAAGTGAACTTATCATAAAGAAACTAAAAATTAACACTTCTAAAAAAATATTGTTGAACTCTATAAATCATATAAAACGATATAAATGAAACACATTGATCTATATAGAATAAAATAAATTTTTATGTTGTTCTGGAATTTTTAATTAATTATTTTAAATTGATTATCTAGGATATTAAACTATAGAATGTACTCATAAATAAGGTAAATGGATTTTTGAACCCAACTCTCATCCTTTGGGTTTTCCAAAATTAACTCAATTATTAGTAATTATTATCCATTAATTAAACTTTAAAAACATTTCATTATGCTTCAAACTTATTTTTTGGATATGCCTGTTTCAAATCTGATTTTTTTAAAAAAATAACTATTTTTTCAAAAAGAACCATTCTTTCTAAATACACAACTTTTACCTATCATGACATTGTTTCTTCCTCACTAAATATTGACGATAACTATTAAAATGTTGTTAATACTTAAATATATTGTGAACATTAATGTTTATTCATGAATTTATTCTTTCATAAAGTAATCCTCTTCTGTTACATGAGTTATTTTATTTACAATATTGTTATACATTCTATATGGATTGCATGATAATGACATTGTTATGATGTGATGGGTGTGTGTAGAATAAAATAGCACATGTAAATGTTATGATATGATAGGTTCACCCATAATTATATTGTTCTACAATGCATTGTGTAATGGGATGAATCTTATGAGATAATATGAAATATGCGTGAACACGATGCTAGCTTTCTTCACAACTATTTGTTGTATTTGACCACAAAGACAACATATTTCATTTTAAGGAATTCCCATATTCCCTACATTTATCAAATACGTCCTCACATGATTATGCTGATAATCCCATGCTAATGATATGATGTTTCTGAGTATAGTAACCACATGTTATATTGATCCATGTTCTTATGTATCCTCCTAAAAGGATTTTAGCTCTCCCCTGTCATTGATGTATATCGTTAGGTGATTATTTATACTAATGAGAATATAAGGACCACTATGAAGCTATATAAAAAGGAATTAAATAAACTTTTTTATTTTATTTTGGGGATGATATTTATGGTCCTAATTTGACAGACACTAATCCTTTGGATCCATTTTTGAAAGAATTATTTGTTGTTTATATTTAAAATTATATAATTATTAATTAATAAAAAGTAGTAAAATTGTCATCCTAAACCAAATTTCTTACCTATTCCTCCATAATTAGATATTTTGGTGACCCAAACCATTATATATTTACATGTGATGATTTTACTTTGATTCGTGGCCATTTGGATAGAGTTTTTGTTCTAATCGAATATTTGGGTAAGTATGACACTCCTCTTTGGTCTATTATCATAAATAAGGGTGTAAAATCTATCCTCTTCTTTAAAATCACTAAACCCAAAAAAAATTATAAATAACCATGATTGGGTCTTTAATGAGTACTCCATTTTGAATAAAGATTTTCTTTTTGTTGAGCAGTCATCCCTGAACATGAGGTAGGTGGTCATAATGATTTTTCCCATAGTCTTGTTGTTATATGTGTGGATTTGGTTTCTCCAATGTTCATTCTTGTTTTCATTTAATAAAACAGATTATATAATGTTATACGTGCCTCAGATTGGGGTTTGTATCCATTCATGGGTCCCATCAAGAATTTTGGTGAAGCAAGATAGAACCAAGTGCTACCCATAGGTTATACTGATCCTTTGTAAAGGGTTAATGAATAGGTAAACATTTAAATAAGGGAATTATAAGAGTATGTGGGTTGTAAAAGTGTAATTGGGTATGTGGAAATGGCTAATGGGTTAATTGAAATGATTATATGTTTAATTTTTTTTGAATAAATATGATTCATTTTAATGGTCTAAATGACGTTTTTTGGTTCTTTAACCTATTAATTTATTTACCAAAATAAAATGATGCATGAAAGTGAGTAATGCGTTGAAATGAGGTGTTGTCCAAAAAGGGACATTAAATGGGTTATCTATATTAGTTTTAAAATTATTATTAAAATGGGGATGAGGTTATATTCTTGTGAAATATTATAATGGTTATTTTGAATATTGGGTATGGAAGTGAAACCCTTGGAGAATGCATTAGTTTTTTCATAGTGGAAGTCCCGGGTTTTTAAGGGTGACATAAATATGAATTTTAATGTGTATATTAATTTATTTCTTTTGAAATTATTTGGATTTATGCTTCTATTAAGACATTTTAAATTGAAATTATTTTTTGTATAATTTAATGTAACCCATGATAGATTTGTTAGATTATTAACATAGCTTTTAAATCAAATGAATGATATGATTTTTTGATGTTAACATGGGATAAAGTGGTGTTTGGATTATTTTGAATATATGGAATGTTATATGATTGGTCAATGGTAAATGTTAAATTGTTAAATAAGAATTTTCACATGGATTGATGGTAGTGTGGGGTATTGGACTTGATGATCTATTCCCACATGTCAGTTTTGAGAAGAGGAAATGTCATTATGATCCTTTCAATGTGTCCTAGATATTGTTTGATGTGGGACTTGATGACGACCCTGGGAGATCATGACAAGGGTGAAAAAGTGTTCATGAACACTTTGATAACTAAATTAATCCAATGGAGGTAGTGGTCATGTGGTTGGTTCTTTTTATGAGAATTTTTTCTTTGAAGGAAGAAAATTTTGAGAACTCCACATTTCCAATGACGTGGGAGAACCATGTGGCATTTCCAGATGAGTAATAAGATGATTGGTCATTTCTATGATGGTGTATGAATCATGTGATCTAGATTTGGTTTCGGTGTGTGGTCGCATGAATGCGAAATATGTTGAGGGCTTTGGTGAGATCCATCTGTAGATTCTTGGTGGGTAAACGTGATGAGGTTTGGGTTGGGTGAGACAGTGGATCAAGATAACCACATCTAAAAATTTAGTGTGATCATAATAGGAAGCATGGGTTTAACATTATAAAGTAATTTTATGGATCAGTGTGGTGGTCGTCTTATTTCTGTGTATGTTACCAAGTTCCTATTTTTTGAACATGTGTTGGGTAATGATTGTGATGTCAAAGGGATTTATGGGTCATGGATTATAGGTATTGATTCGTGAAGTTGTAATGAGTTTTTCCTATATATCCCATTCGAGTTGTGGTGAATGCATGATGGTGAGACAATTCTAGGTAGGGAATACTGAGACATTCAGCATGTTTAGGTGTACTTGTAGTGGGAGGTGATGGTGATGATGGAATGTTTATGTTATCATTCATTGATGACATCATAGTGTACTTTTATCAACTGATTATTATGAAAAATATCTTAATATTTTCTAAGGTATGATAAGAGAGATCTGTGGATTTATGTCTACCTACCTATTTTTTTTTGATGTTAATGGAGCATCCTGCTGGAAATGATCATGGAGCAGTATGTGTGTCGGGTCATATGGTGGGGGAGTAGACCAAAGACTGGTTATGAGAGAGGCCCTAAAAAGGTATAGATATCGACGAATTCTATTGGTGTCATTCTCAAAATCCGAGAATGAGTAGTTGGTTTTTCCATGAAATTAAGAAAAACTATGTCTAAATTTCAGTATCTTCCTATGAATGAATCATGAGATGTGGTGGTAGAATTTATTAATGAAATTGGTCAGTTTTATAATCCTACGGTGGGGAGTGTTATGTCAGTCATGGATGTGTATAGTTGACCATAGAGTGTATGTGAAATTAACAAGATTCCAATGAGAATCCTAGATCGTGCATTTTTTCGTTCATCGAGAGAGGGAATGTGGGCCTTCAATGTGGCCGTTGAAAGAGCCAAGAATTTTCATGGAGATCGGGGTTGTTTTAAAACAATTCTGAAATTCTTGTGTTGTAAATGTCTATGGGTGAGGTGAATAATGATTTCAACATTGAAGGGTGGTGGAATACCAGGATGGTCGGGTTTTACCAGATGTTAGGGAATGATTCTGGTTGTTCTGTCGAATGATGGTAGGACTCCATATGTAATAAGGCGACATGGGAAAGGGATAAAAGAGTAGAATGTCAATAATGGATGGTTAATGATTTGTGACAATCCTATCAGAGATTATATGACATGATATGGTCAGATGGATGGACACGATATGTTTCTTTCCACACCAATCTAGATATTTCAATGTCAAGTGAATTTTCTAAATGAAGTTGAACATGAGATAGATCAAGTCAATATTTTCCTACAAGGGGAGGGGATATGCATGATCCTCGTAGATGGTATTGATGGTAATGATGGATTTTAGTATGGCATGGGGTCCAGATAGATGTTTTTGAATAGTGATTTTGGAAGCATGTTTGTTTAGTTTGCGAAGTTGGGTTGAGGTTCTAGTGGTCATTTCAATGGTAGAGATACAAATTTACAAAATATATGTGATGTGAGTTAATGTATAAGGTGAGAAGAACATAGAATATAGTAGTTGGTTCAATATGAGACTAGTATTTTGATTTGGATGGGTCTTCGTAAGAATAATCTTTGTGTTTTGGTTGGGCCAATTAGAATCGTCTTGGGATATGATAAGTTGAGAGGTGAAGGACATTCTTGGGTTGTGTTCAGAATGATTGAATATAGAATGAGGACATGGTTTATGATCCACGGACTGATGTTGTTTAGGGAGTCATTTAATGAAAACTTATGTTCCTTTAGAAGAATGAAGGTCAGGATTATCATTACACCCTCGAACTAAGTGGGTAAGATGGGTACGTGTGATTTGGGACATTAATTGAGGATATGATCAGATTGAGAGTGTTATAGTTGGATCTTCTTAAATTGTTCTTTTTGGTATCCGAGTGTTTGGTCATTCAGCGGTGTTACCTGAAAATTGTTCTTGATATTTTTTCGATGATGATGATATAAAGGTAGATATGTCCATGAGGAGCATTAGTTTCATGGTTGTGGATAATGGTGGGGAAAATTTTATCATGGTATGATTACTTCCCTGGTCTAAGTGTGGTGATAGCATGCCTGTGTCCAAGAGGAATATTGTGGAATAGGTTTAGAGGTGGTCATATGGAACAATGGGTTTTCTTGGAGGCTTTGTGATGCATCTAAATCGAATCTCAAGGATGAACTATTATAATTTGAGGAGATTGTAAGATCCTGACTTTGTGTGGTGGTAAGTACCAGTTTTAATTTGTATAAAATTTCTTTGTTTTGGACAATGAAGTAAATATTGTTTTTATGAGGAGTATCCGGGGTGACCGAGGTGTTCAAGACATTAAATTAGAAGGAAAAGTGCCCAAATAGTGTGCAACACATGGTTGGCGCACTGTTAGTGAATACAATACTCTGGGCAAGGGAAACTGCACGACTATAACCCCCTTTCAGATTGAGGCCAACACATGGTATCCACACAGTTATCCAAATGGTGTCATTGCCTCTAGGAAACTATTTTTCTTTTCCCTCTTTGATATATGAAGCCACACTGTTGTCACATGGTTTGAAAACATATGTGTTCAAACCATGCAACCCATAAAAAGATGGAAATTATTTTTTTTCCTCTATATATTTAATGTTTCTAACATGAATTTTTTTATTTCTCCCTCAATAACCTTGGTGATGAAAACAACCTTCTTAGACATCCAATCGATTGTTATCCTTTGATTATTTTCCATTTAGAGATTATTTGGGAGTTAATCGTAGTTCCTAGTGATTCTAAAACTCATATTTTTTATATTTTTTAGATTAGAGATTTTAGAATTTATCCTCTTATTCAAAATCCCTAAAACCGTAAATTTTACATCATAATCAATGGTGGGTTTTTAATGAATGCTTTAGAACGAATCAAGGGTTTCTTTGGGATAATCACTCATTTAGAAATATGAGGTGGGTGGTCTTAAGGATATTTTCTATAGTTATTGTTTTATATGTTTTTATTTGGTTATTCCCATATACTACCTTGTTTGGGTTTTAATGTCCATGATTATGGAAAGTGATTTGGGCCTCATATTGGGGTGTGAAACCATTCACAGAGCTCTTTGGATACATTTTTGATTCATGACAAACCTATTGCAACCAATGAGGTAGTTTAAAACCTTATAAAGGGTGAATAAATTGTTAATCCTTACGATAAGGGAATATTGAGAGTGAATGGGATATAAAAGTGACATTGGGTATGAGTATATGGATAATGGGTTAATTGAAGTGATTATAAGTTGAATATTCTGAAATTCCTAGGATATTTTGAAATGGATTAAATGACATACTTTGGAGCTTTGACCCAGTTATACATTTACTGAAAGAAAACAATGATTGAAAGTGCATAATGCATTGAAAAAAGGTTTTGACCTCAAATTGTTGTCAGATTGGGTGTTTAATACTATTATTCAATTTATGATTGAATTTTTGGTGTGGGTCCATTTTTATAAAATGTATTAATGGTTATTTTTAATATTGGGTATGGATGTGAAATTCATGGCCCATGTAATAGTTTTCTATAGAGGAATATATGTGTTTTAAAGGGTGACTTTAAGTTGATTTTAATTAAGTATTTTTATTTCTATATTATTCCATGATTTTAATTTAATGTTCCATTGGGACAATAGAAATTTAACTGATTTTTGGGTTAATTTAATGGACCATGTGATAGTTGTGTTATCATGTTATCTTAGTTTTTAAAATTAATTAAGGATATTTTTTTGCTGTTAACATGGAATAAGAGGGTGTTTTGTTTGTTGTGAATATATGAAATTTGATAGTGTTTTTTAATGGTAAATATGAAATATTTAAAGAATCATGTGAACATGGATTGATGGTAGTGTGGGTTATAAAAAAGGAAGATTTGTGCTCATGGGTCGGGTTATCCTGATGATCTAAACCCCACCTATATAATGCTCTAGTTAAGGAGTTGTGTTGAGGCTCTAGGTCCCTAAAGGATGGATAGGATAAGACTACCAGGACTATGTTTTCAAGGGTATTGTTATTTATTGTTGAGTATTGATGTTGGATTGATTATGTATACTTCCTAGGGTATGTTCAAGGCATGTATTAAGATGTCTAACTGAGGCTATATGCTTCGGAAACAAGTGGGCTTGATTCCATTACCAGATAGAGGGTCCATGTTATGATGAAAAAAATTTACTATTCAATTTTTTCTTGTGTTTTAAAACATGTGTAACCCTTTTTTGTGTCTTCGTCTCCCAGTGTTACAGAATCTAGTTTAGTGGGCCGTTTGACCCTAAATAACATGATATATTTTAATGGATATTTAGTATGTGTATAAATATAAAACATGTTTCTCTATAAAAGTTGTCAAAATGGTAAATGGTTTAAATGGAAAACATATACCTTCAAACAACTATTATTAATTGAACTTGTTTCTTCTATATAAACTATTTGACAGACTGGTAATGTCTGTAGACACCATTGGTAGGGGCCTACTAAGCTGTACTCACACCCAGCTTGGGACGCCATGGCTCGTGGGTAACCGAGAAGGTGCTACTTATATATATTCTAGGTTTTAGGATAGGGGCATGGTGTTATGATTATGAATGAAATATGGGGTTTGATAATGGGAGTTCAAAACTGGGTTGGGGCTCTGGTCCTCTTTCAAGGACTTTTCTTAGTTTTGCATTTGGATTTCATTGTATGAATTCCTGGCATATAGTGTATTCAGCATATTGTTTTAGCAATTTCTACTTGCTTACTTGATGAAATTTGTTATATGGTGTCCATTTTTCATTCCTATTAGTTTTTATATCTTTTGATATTGTTTTTGATATGGAATTACTTTGAAAAGATGATATAGCCTCCCAGACATTTCCCCATAGACCTGCACTGCTAGTTAGCAGCCTATGGCATACATGGTGGTGCGCGTGAGATCATGTAGGGATTCATCTCGTGGAACTTGATAGAGTATCCATTAGGTCATAGATGTTACGATATTTATTCTATACATGGTAATTAATATTTTTCTCCTTTCATGCCATCCATTGATTTAAAATGGAAACACCATTCTTTCGTACGTATGACTTACTATCTCCATGAATGCTGTGATCCATTTTCTAACTTTGAGTTCTATATATTACTATAATTTAATTTAAATTTATAATATATTATAATTAAATCATTTATAACATTCACGAGATTGTGGAACTATTATAAATGTAAAAGGATCCAAAATACCATATCAAATCATAAATGAAGAAAGATGCTATAAACACAAATGTGATTTTAACAATGACTTTTTAATAAATTGGCCCAAAAGGTCATATGTAAATAATAAATGTTATCAAATATATAATTATAATTTTTAAATATATTAATAATAAATATATTGATATTTTAATGTAGTATCAAACATGTATGATGGAAATCAGGCATTTGATAAGGGTTTCTAATCTCACATTAACTTCCATGAGATATATTTCATATTCACCACTTATTGCGTTGGCAGGGAGTATATACTACATTTTTTGATTTTATAAATCATTTATATATTTCACTCCATGTTATTTATTGTTTCATTTGATCATAATCCTTTCATGTGTTTTCAATTCAAATGTAACAAATGTATTAAGAGATTTACATTTCAATAACGTTTTAATCGATACTATTTATGTTATGCTTCTAATAATGAATTATTATGATACATATCACTAGAAATGAAAAAAATTTCTTCTGAAATAGTTTTTCATGATGTTTTCAGGTAATCATACAATATTCTTATATTTTTTACTCAAAATTATTGAGAATTATTATTAATAAAAGTTGAATTCACGTTTTCCATTGGTTGAAAATCATTTTTCATTCAAAACTATGTTTTCCAAAAATGATTTTTTTTATTATATAAATGATTTATTAATGTAATTTATACCCTTTTACAAATTTTGAAAAAAAATTGATTTAAATCATTATATCATTTTCTAAATAATGAATATTTGGATTTAAAAAAATGAATGAAAATAATGTTTTTATGTGTACTACATAATCAAAATATTATATCATCATTAATACTCATTACATTTATTCTTACATTACATGATTTCAATGAAATTTTAATGATTGTTTTTTCCTTAATATTCATGTAATATTTCATAATGTTTTTTCATAATTTAAAAAGTATATTTTCATCAAGATTGTTTTAAATTTAATTTTTATGGTATTTATATTCATCGACAACATAAAAATCATTTTTTTATTCCCCAATCGGAATATATTTAATTAACACATTCCTAATTATTTTTATGAATTTTTTATGATCCATTTGACTATGGTTTACTATTTTTATAGATTCCCCATATTACATTGAAGGTTATTTATTATGTTAATAGATTGGTGAAGTATTAACAATTTGAATACATCTTTTTAAAATAATAATATTTATATTGATGGGGATTAACCCCTTCATATGATGAATGGATTGGACTTATTAAGTGGTGGGAAGGGCCCACTATAGCCACTTGATGCATTGGTTTTTCTCATAAGACAATGTACTTTAGGTTTTTGGCCAATTCATTACACATTTACATAATATGTAATAGCACGAGGCCATTACATTATGATTATAATGAACATAATTAATAACTACCACATTACTGTATTAGTTATCGATCGTTCATGTGATTATTTTATTAATTATAATATCCTTGGAATTGATTCATTTTTATGTGAATATTTATATTTTATTTTTTGTTGTTAATTTATTCCTACTATAAAATGATCATGTAATTTATTTAATGTAACATATTTCAATTAAATAACACTCCATATTAATTATTTCATTTTATTAATTATATATTCAGATATACATATAACCTTACTATGAATTAGATCACACCCATTTATTATGATTGTTTCCCCTGAATTCCAAGACATATGTAATGAATTATATATAAAAATATGATAATGGATATAATGGTGTTCTCAAATAAAATTATATGCTATATTTTCATCTTCTCAATTATAAATGAGATTAAAATATATATCTAGTTTTTCAAAACATCTAAAATATTTAGTCCTTATGGATTTAATTCCATGAATATTTGTGAAATGTTGTATTTTCACCACTATCTTTGGGAAATTAGGGTATGTGACTTTATATATGTCCCTACTAGATCATCTAAATGATCAAAATGAAAACTTAGCATCTGAAAAAAAAACAATACCTATATGATACGACTCACTAGGACAATTCTCAAAATTTAATCAATATTTTCAATGGAATTAAAAAATAATTTCATTCAAATGAATGTAATCATCACAAGATTGTATTGTGAATCCCTCAATAACACTTACCTATCATATAACTACACAACATCTTAATTATACACTTATAGTTTATAAAATGAAAGATATGAGTATCATAAAATAAGTTATTAAATATATACAAAATTTCTATCATTAATGTTCGTAATGAGTGTTTCATGGATCGTAACCCTTGGTAATGTTTTATAATTTTATAAACCCTCAAAATGATTTTCACCACTTATTATTTGTAATAATCCATTTAAACATCTTATTATATCGAATCATCATTATTTTCATAGTATTAATATCCATTTTCAAAATCCTAAGACCCATTAGATTATTCAAAATCTATTTTCTCATTGAAACTACTTAGGGAATATTATTTGACCCGTTTATATGTAAAATTATTTTTTGAACCACATTATAGAAGTTCAACATGACACAATTGGACAAACTATTTTTTAAAACCATGTAATTAAACAAAAAATATTCAAATAACTCTCCCAGTCAATGAAAAATAAAAATTTATTATCTAAATATTAAAAATATAATATCCAAATTTAGAATGAAAAAAATTCATAAAAACACACTATTACATTATATATAGAGAATTAGAAACATATGATACTCATTTTTTATAGAATACACATTTGGATGAATAATTATATTATCATAATTGTGGGATATAAAAGGGAGAATATATTTGGTTGGAGAAATTCGTAACGTAAACTCAAGTGAATGGGGGTCACATGTCCGGTCTCACTCCACCAACTATGTCATTCCCACTCTTCTCTAATTGCTACTTATTCTCCCTACTAAAAGAAAAAAACACATTAGAATCTACTAACCTTGATTATTACAGCACATTTACTTGTATAATCAGTACAATGAATACCTAATATTCTTGTATTAGGATATAATATAACTTAGATTCCCCTATCATCAGTCAATCTATTAAAAGGGGTTCTTTATCAATTAATATATGGCCCAACTCCCATAACCTAGTACAAGACCATCTACCACTACCAAACCATTTTATTAACCCCATTTTTCGTTGATCCAAGTCGCAACACATTGAATAGTGATTTCTGTAGATTCATTACCCACACATAAATTGATATTGTGGTTACATCACCCTTAAATGAAATATATTAATTACACCCTCTTCAATACTCTTGATTTTACACTAAATGTTAGAGGAGTACATTTGACTTTAACTAATGGAGTTATTTAAAAAAGAAGATATTGAATACCCCTTAAAGATATATGGCTTATAAAGTATTATTGTACACATTAAGAAAAGTATTTAAATAAAAAATAATATTAATTTTGGTAATATTTAATTTGATTAAATATTACATTAAGACAAAGATATGAATAATTTTTTTTGTAACTTATTCATGATATATGATATTCTGGTGAACCCTATTTTTCCATCAAATATAGATCCTTCAAATTTCTATCAAATTATTTTTTTTGAAGGTAATATGGATGCCTATTTAGTATGTGGAGGTATTGAGGGTGTCTGGGGCATGTTTGGAGCCCAGAATCCTTCTTTTTGTAAAAAGCGTTCTTGTACAATTCTTAGATTAAACCGTGTAGGGAGGATTTTTTGTTAAACTAAATTGTGTGGATGGTTTTCATTTTTAGGAAGATCCATATCGCATTCTTGGTGTATGGTCTCTCAAATCGTGTAGCATAACCATGTGAGTTCCCCTATTCTCTAGGTACCTATGTAGGATTTTCAAATATTTGGGAAAACCATGCACCAAAATTGTGCAAATGATAAATTTTGGGTAATTATACATTTTTCCATTAATGATCTAATTATCACAAAACATCTTCCCTACTCATATTTACATTACAAAAGACCTCCATTTCACTCATTTTTAATTTTTTTGAAGGTATAACCTAAGGATTAATAGATCTCTTTCATCCAAGATCGGATCAATCTTTCGTCCCTCATGTTGGATGTGCATTGGGAAGAACTCTAGTTTATTTGAGTTGTTCTTCATATCTCTTGTTATCGACCAAGTTTTTTAGGTGTAGTCATTTTTACCATTTTCTTATATCTACTCCATTACAATAGTAACTATAGGATAATACAAGATGATGAGAGTCATACAAGACAATGGTGGGTTATCTATAACATATCACTCAAGTTTCTTGATTTTCGAAAATAAGTGTGGGGCACACCAATTTCATCAGGTTTTATTGTTGAATATATAGGCCATGGTTTTAATCATTAGAACTGTATGGCTATGATCTTTCCAAATATGTGATTATTTTTTATTGGTTATGGCCATAACCATATCCATCCCATGTATGATGTTTTTACAAATTTTTGTTTTATCATTTTGACATGTTTGAGTCATCATTCAGGTTTTCCTTGGCTTGACATTTTCAAGGGTATGATTTTATATATTAAATGGATAGATTTAAATTAAAAATTAAAAAATACCAACTACCATGTATGATTGCAACATGACCCAGCTATGGAATGTAATTCAATTTTATAATTAAATATGAAAATGAAATTGAAAATTATACTAATTATATGACATTTCCATTTTATAAGTTATTTAGTAACAGGTTTCATGTCTATATCACCACTTACCATGTTAATGGATTGTAGCAGAGTGAACGATTATTTTTTAAATGCCCTAAATGAATTAATTGAATGGTTTCATGCTACTTGGCCTTGTAAAACTAATGAAAGGATAGCCTTGAACAAAATAAAATTATCGATTAATTATGACATCATTAATGATTTTCATGATACCTGGCCTTGTCTCACTAATGAAATGAAACTCATTAACCAAATGGAATATTATAAAACTTTATTATCATATAGGTGTGTTCTGACTCAATCTCACCTTGGATTCCTTAGGGAATTCCTTGAGCACATGGGGACCCCATTCCGATTCAAGGATGCATCTTTCTTTGGATGAGACCAACCTTGAACCTGATCCTTATGTTTTATTGGATTCACTATATGAAACTATAGGATCCTTTTAATAATTTTATAGAATTCCATCGATACATTCCTTTAATATACCATTGATTAGTAGGTTCCATGGCTAAATCCCATTAGGCCTAGTCATTGTTTAGCATTGTTTTATCATGAATGAACTCATTAAAATTAGTATGAAACTTATTGGGGAATTACTTCGACAATGATCCTTTTATTACACTTGTATTTTTATTTGGTATATATTCATTAATGAGTTTGGTACACTTGTGGTATACATTTCCTTTCTTATTACCTTGGAACATAATTATTTAATATTATTACATTTTTCCATTTGACATTTAGGAACCTTCACTATTTTTAACATGTGGTTAATTTATGAACTGGTAAAAATCCATTAATAAACTGGTTACATATTCAGACACTATCCAATGGATGATGTATGTACGTGGGTACTTAGTTACATTGTACTTATTTACATTAAATATGCATCCTTGCACACTATTATAATTCCATTACCCATGTGGGATATTATAGAAATCATTGGTGGTGTTCAACTAAGACATATGTCATACCCTCTCTTGGTTCTATTTGGTACTCATGGTAGATAAAATGTATGAAGATGTTGATAAAGGGAAGTGTAATGCTTTAGAAACGTGATTTCTTGTTCCTCTAGGACGGAGCTATAAGTTGATGACTAGGCTGTAGAACATTATTATATTGATATTTTATGTAGTTTCTTTTGATACATAGGTTTTTTCATGTATGATTTCTTCATTGTGTCCATTTTTTCCAGCATACAAGATAAATGAAATATCATCATCAGTATTTTATGTTACTATAGTTGATTCAGTTATTTTAATCATTGAATCTTTTTCTCTCTATTTATGTTTACTTATATTGCTTCCACTATTTTCCATTATTTATATTTATCCTTTATGATATACTCTAGTAATGTGGACGTAATATCCCCATAAATACACCCTATTCCCTCACTAATAGTCGGTGTCCTATGGGGTTTCAGTAGATGTTCTTGAGGCTATGTGGCCAACCAAGCACGGGGCACCCCTTAAGTGGTCTCAGGTTCTGTGATGTCACTATATCATATAATAAGGGATTAAATTATTTGTTTACTATTCGAGCAAAATATTTTGGGGATTAGGAATGTTTTGGACATGGCTATAATCCATAAAGAGTCATCATGAACCCTTATTGAGGATAAAAGGTGAGTTCTGTGAATTATGATTTTTATTCTACTTTTTCCTGTTACAGTTGATATCATTTCACCATTACGTGACACACATGTTGTGTGGGGGTTTTGATTTTTATTCTAATTTAGTATTTTTTTTCATACCTAGACCGATGATATGAGGTCAATAGTATTTATTACATGCATTATTATTGGCACCATGAATTTAAAAGGAATTAATATTATCAGGAAATATATATACATTTCACTACTTGAATTTCATGAAATTACTATGATTTTTGAGTGATCCATGCGTTCATATATACTTGTGATACTTTTGTGATGTAAATGAGTGATTTCCTATTTTAATTCATCCTACGTATGGTCCATCATGGGGTGGAATGATTATTTAACCAAATAAATCCATTTATTTTTAATTCATGTGCGTGTTAATATAAGTGATTAGTAGGTTGGATGGACATCTCATTTTAAATGATCCTTCATATAGGTTGGAAGAATTTAAAACCATAAAAGTGGAATGGTTACAAGTTCTTATCATGTATTTTCATGTTTGAGATAAGTAAAGGATTTAAACTAGTAATTAAATATACTATTAAATGAAATAGTTTCCAACAAATGATGATGAAAGGTACTATTGTCCCTTCTTTTAATGGAACCCCAAAAAATAATATATGAGAAATTTTTGGTAAATGGCTATCAAGGTGTTTCATTTGTGTAGTATTACTTGGGTAGTGAATTTATTTAGATTCGTCTTCTCTTAGTTATTTTATCTTTATGATTCTATGGTTACTCTTAGGTATGTGCTTGGAATTTGTAGACCAACTCCACCACGACATCCTCATGTCTCATTCAATGAATGTTGCGATGAACATGTTCTAGATGTGGTGGGCCCTGAGCTTCTAGTCTTTCCGTTAAGATTGAAACTTGAGGAACCTAATGTTGTATATATTTTGGACACTAATTCCCAATACTATGATAGTTTCCTATATTTGATGCATTCCTTACAAGGTGTTTCACAAGCTGCACATACGATGGCTGATCATACTGGTGAGTTCAAGCTAGATAAATCAGTCACCTTCTTGGGATATGGAAGTATGTAGGCTATTGAGTCTTATCTAGAGGACATCATTGTCTAAATTTGATCATCTGGAGATACCTCCAACATGGAGTGTCAAACATTCTACATACATGCTTCCTGATTCTTCCAAGCATTGGTGGGATGTGCCTACCGAGGATAGACATCAACAGGGCATGTTATGGGTTGTTTTCAAGACTAAATTTTATGATACAGTCTTCTCTCAGATGTTGGGAGCTAATAGGTCCAGAGAATTCATATATCTTGAGTTGGGTTATAGGTTAATTATGTAGTATTGAGCACATTTCTGTAAGTTAGTGTTCTTTTCACCACTTCTAGATGTTTATGAGATTTTTTTCTTTTAGATGATTTGAGGATGGTCTATTATACACCCTCCATACATAGGAGAATGTATGATTCCTGCCTACATATTCTAAAATAGTCAATCCAGATATTATCAGTGACTAAAATCTAATGATTGAAACAATAACCAGAATAGAGGACTAGTGTCGCATCAGTCCAGTAGTTCGTCCAATGTAAGGAAGTGTTCCCTCGATATATCTCTTCTGGGCATTGGAATCCTGGTTGTAAAGACTCGTAATTTCCAAGTATTTTTTATTTATATAGTAATATTACGAGTCTGTGAAAATTGACGGTTTTTGATTCTGAGGCTCAGTGTGCCAGTAAAGAATTTCATACCTTTTTTCATGTACGTTCAGTAAATGCACAAACGACATTTTATAACTTTTGAATCAGTGCTTAGAATAGAAATCTAATGAAACCATTGAACATGCAGCACCTATATTCTTTTTATAGAAACCTTCACCTCTACCATAGTAGGTCGAGGGTGGAAGTTAGTTTTTCATTTTTTTGTGGGAAAAAAATAAAATAAAATATATTTTCCTTTCATTTATTTTGAAAAATCATTTTTGAATTGTGCTTGTGGGGATCACATGAGGGTGGTCAGGCAATTAATGTTGGGCATTAAATTCCCAGTTAAACAAATTATGCATCCATAAGTCTCTTTAATTAATAGGGTTCATTTAATCTAAATTAATTAAACAACTTGTTAATTAAGTGTTATTTTATTAACCCTTCTTGAGATAATTGATGTTTTTTCTCTATTGGAGAAAGGGAGAGGAGGACTATGATGAAAGATCATCTAACAAAGAACCACACCAAATGTAGAATGAGGATGATGCTCGAGCCTGGATTGGAAGTGTCTTGTGGGAGCAATGAACGTTGACTTCCCAATCATCATCTTCCTCCTCACGACACCTCCAACAAATGATCGAGGTAGGGGTGTGTTTATGATTATTCTTTATTAATTATTCTTTACGTTGGATCTTTATCCTCAAGCCACGTGCTACTGGTCTAACATGGAGGGTATGGGGAAAAACAAGGCCCGATCCCTATGCATCATCATTGTTTGCGCATTCATCATGGTGGAGGATGACAATGACCAACGCCAGCACGACACATGGCAGAATTCGACACTCTGGATAGCCATGGTAGCAGCAGTGGTGCAACTGCGCCACCAGAGGAGGTCGTGTCCCATCGAAAATGGTAGAGGATAATGGCGGCCGACACACCGGCTGGCTGTGGGGAGGCAGGGCAGCGTGCGTCTGCGCCGCTGGTTGAGCAGGAGGTCACAGCACATCGATTACGGTGAAGCAGGGAAGCGTCCGACATTTGGCCAGCCGTGCGGCAAAGCGGCGGTAGGCGTCCACACCACTAGAGTTGGAGAGCGTGGCTGCTTGGGCACAGCGGAGGTCAGAGGGCGGTCGACATCCTACCATCCGTGGTGGAGCAACGGCACGCATCAATGCTGCTGGAAGGAGGGCCGACCATTTCTACCAGCCACGTCTCGCCAAGCGGGACCACTCTAGTGGTCATGCGTTCCTGCAGGGTGATCGAACGACCCTTGGGACATTGGGAATACTCCCCCCCCCCCCCCCCCCCGTGTTGGGGCTAGGGAGGGCCCTTCTATGGTGGACCGCACCCAGCTGAGTAGGTCAGGCCACCCCTTAGAGGTTCGGGATAATCCACAACCTTGTGGGCCATTCCCACCATGGCCCAGCCCAACCAGGCTAGACCCGAGTCGGGTTGGGTCGGTCTGCCTCGGTCAGACCGGACTCGGGCCAAACCAGACCCAGATTAACCTTTTTGGCCATATCAAGAGAATATAGAATTCATTTGAAGAAACGTTTATTGTGCGAGGATCCTTGGTTTGAGATGGTCCTTCTGGAATACTCCACTTGAGTTTAGGATAATGTTGGAGTATGGATGTGTGGGATCAAACCCGAAGCCAACCAGGCCCTCAATACGAAAAAACCAATAATTTGCAGATCAGGCATTCAATTGACGCACCTTCAGTCGTGTTAGATCTCTATTGATGTGACAGACCCTTGGGATGCTTATTTATGGGGATTTGTGGCAGTTGAAGTATTGACTGATGGATTGGGGAGTGGACCCTCCCTGAATAAACCATGCTTAGTGATACAACCCTGTGGTTGGTTGTACTTGAAGAATCTTCAGATCTTGTGTGGGTCGTCTTCAGATCCTATGTGGGTCATCTTCAGATCATGTGTGGGTCATCTTCAGATCCTTTGTGGTTTATCGCTCAGTGATCATATTAGGATCAACACATACTGATCCTCTGTGGGTTAGATCCTGTGTGGGTCAGCGGGGGTTAGTTACCTATCGATCCTATGTTGGTAAGTAGTGGTTAGTTACTGATCGAGCGTGTGTGGGTCGATGGGGGTTAGATAAATATCAATCTTATGTGGGTCCAGAGATATATTTTTTAACAGAAGATGATTATTTAGATTACAACTAATCATCTATTCTTCTGTACATAAGTTATACCTGGTGTGAGTTGAGTCCTTACCTTTGTCCTATTCTTCTGTGTGGCGAAACCTTTGTGGTACATAAAATCGTGCTGATACCTTTTTTGTATTATTTTGTGCGTCTTCACCTTTTTGGTAATTTTTTGAGTTTTTACCTTCGTGGTATTCATTCCTTAGTGGAACATTTGTGCATTGGCTAAAGAGTTGGGCCATGTATTCCTCACGAACATGATAGGTATACTTGAAAACTGATATATATGTTTGGGAATATACCTAAGCATGGATAACTGTTGTATGCATGCTTTTTGGTTTATTTTTTGGATTTTAGAGGCTTTTGGAGGTCTCGGGTTCTCTACTGACTGTTGTTATACTCACCCCTACACAAGCTACACTCGCACATTATTTTTTCTTGTGCAGATGGCAGATAGCACTGACTAAGGATGAGGGTACCAAGACTAGAGGCTGGTCAGAGGTGGACCTTATATGAGGAGTACCGTAGAGATGACTTTTTGAGATCTATACCTGCTCTTCTGGTAGGATCCTAGGCAGGTATTCACATGAACTTTTTTTATTTTTACTTTTAATTTCCCGTTGGGCGTGTATTTTGTCCCCTTTACTTACTGTACACACCCTATTTACTATATAGTTTACTTTGTGCTAGTATCCTATTTTGTGCATGGTTTGTGTTAGTTTATGGGTTTAAAGGAAATGCCTTCCTGGGTATAGGGATATGCCTTTATAGTTATCGTCACTAGCCCCTAGACAATGGAAGGTGGGATTGGGGTAGTCACAGCCAGGGCCCTGGGAGATGGGTCGTGAAAAATTGGTGTCAGAGGAGTTTGGTTCTTCCGAAGAACTTGGACTCTGATCTTTTAATTGGAAATAGTGTAATTTTTTGTTATTTTGGTTATCAGTTTGGGGAATCCATTGTGGGTGAAGCAACTTATATATCCATACACCAGGACCCAGACTTCTGATTTCTGACTCAGTGCACAAAAACACTGATTGGGTGTGTGTTTGTTGAAATGTTTTGTTTGTGATCACATTGAGTCAGCTCACTAGGTATAACTTAATGACCATGGAACACCTGTTTCTTTTCTAGATTCCTCCATGGAGATAGCCATCCATGGTTCTAGGTAGAGTTTGTGATGATAGCCTACCAAGTGATGAGGCTTCAGTGCAGGGCACCCTTGTTACTGTTGTACCATTGGGTGGTGTACTAGAAGCACCACTAACCATTGCACAGCTGATGCCACCTGCCCCAACAGAAGTGGGTGCCCACCACTTGATCGTGTTGAATGAGTTCCAGAGCCAGATTCCATTGAGGTTCTGGTGTAAGATGGATCCACATGAGGCAGTGTATTGGCTTGAGGCCATGGTTAATGTTTTAAAACATGTAGGGACACCAGCTGATCTAATGGTAATCCTAGAAGCCATCCTTCTTCAGGCAGCAGCGGGAAGATGGTGGGGCTTCATGCTCCAGGTTCATGAAGAGTTCAATGTCATATGGTCTGACATCGAAATCATTTTTAGGGCATATTTTGTCCCAACAACCTTACACTCAGTGCATATACAAGAACTTCTCCACTTCCACCAGGGTAGCATGATCATGGATCAGTATTCAGATAGGTTTACCGACCTCTCGTGATTTTCCACTAACATGGTGTGGGGCCCCTTCTTTAGGGACTAAATCTTCGAGGAGGGGCTCAGACAGTAGATTAGAGCTTCGACGATTTCTATCAGCATCCTGTTGCAGGCGGGGGTGTTAGAGCGATCACTCTTAGTGGAGAGCTTCCGTGCTAAGAAGTCACCAAAAGTGAGACCCACCACTGGATGATATGTATAAGATACATCTACAACTAGAAGCTAATAGAGGATGTAGTGGTCCAAGAGGACCAGAAAAATAGGTGGATGACAGCTGGAAATAGGGTTAGTGGTGGGGGCTCCCGAGACAGAGAAGGACCGGTGAGGAGCATGTAGTGTTACTCATGCTGCAGTCATGGTGACATGGCTCGCGAGTGCGTGACCCACCATACGGATGACCAGAAGATGGTCGATGGAACTCTTGGGCAGAGCTGAAGACTCGATTGAGGAGTTTCGTAGGCAGGAGGGGGATTTGGCAGACGAGTAGGCCATCTATCAGGCGTTGGGCGACGATTCTAGGTTCTACCACCACCACCACCAGGTGGTCCACCCTGACCATAGGAAGGAGGTGGACATGGATGATCTTATCTCCAGGATAATGAGGCCTATGACCACAGCTCTCTGAAGATGATATGAGGTACGATCTCTGTCTACTCTACCCTAGTTCTAGTACTTATAGACAGAAGTTCCATTCACTCTTTCATTTTCATTTCTCTCGTTCGGAGCTCGGAGATTCTGGTTGAGGGATTGGCTCGATTCATAAAGCTAAAAACTTCTACAGGAGAGGATTCAACAATTACACACTGGTGCTGGTAGGGTGAGCTTACTCTTGGAGGTGATATCTTCGGTTGGGATCTTCTATTAGCAGTGTCAAGGCCTTACGATGTCATCTTGGGTATGGATTGGTTATATACAGTCTATGCCAAGAACGACATTATTAGGTTCAAAGTATGCTGTCTCCACAAAGATGGGACCAGGTTTTCCTAAACCAGTGAGAAAGGATCCTTTGTAGCATATGATGGACTTACCAGGTGGAGGGTGCAGTAGATCACACATCATTTGGCTATCCATACCCTCAGAGTGGTTGATGTAGAGAGTCTGAGATATCTTGTAGTGGGGGATCAGTATGCTAATGTTTTCCCTAATAATGTTCCAAGACTACCTCCTCGCAAATATATGGACTTTTATATCAACATGTACCCCGGTACTGCACCGATATCGACATCATCATATCTAATGGCTCCCATGAGGCATCGAGATATGTGAGTATAGATGGTGGACTTGATGAGAAAGGGGTTCATTTGGCCTAGTGTTTCTCCTTGGGAAGCTCCAATTTTGTTCTCGAAGAAGGAAGAAGGGAGTTTAAGACTCTGTGTGGAAAATCAGTAACTAAACTAGGTAACCATGATGAAAATGTACCCACACCCAAGAATTGATGATATCTCTGATCAGCTGAAAGGATCATGATGGTTTTTGAAGATAGACCTCAGTTCAGGCTTTCACCAGCTCAAGGTAAGAGATGATGATGTGCATATGATGACCTTTAGATGTCTGTGTTTCCATTATGAGTTCTTGTTTATGCCATTCTTTGTGACCAACACCCCATCAGTGTTCATGGGACTCATGAATAAGATCTTCCAGGAATATCTTGATCGCTTTTTAGTAGTCTTCATCAATGACATTATGATAGAATCAGCTACAGAGGAGGAGAATGCCTATCATCAGACGATAGTTCTAGACAAAATATGAGAGAACTATCTTTATGGTATGCTCTCGAAGTTCCAGCTCTTGATCAGAGAGGTTCATTTTCTAAGACAGGTCATCTAAAAAGTTGGTGTTACGGTGGATACGGTGATGATCAAGGCTATGAATGCTTGGGAGCCACCAGGAGTATGACGGAGGTGCAGAGTTTCTTGGGTTTGGTTGTTTACTATAGAAGGTTTGTGACTAACATTTCTTGAGTAGAAGAAATCAAAACAGTGTTGACGAAGAAGGGGAAACCCATCATGTGGTCGGAGAGATGTCAATGGAGCTTCCAAAATCTAAGGCAGAGACTGAAGAGTGCCACCATCTTGAGGTTACCAGAGGAGGAAATTGGGTACATAGTCTACTACGATGCATCTGGGACCAGGCTTAGTTGTGTCTTGATGAAGGAGTGAGCAGTGATCGCGTATGATTCTCGACAGCTGATACTACATGAGAAGAACTATGCTACCCATGTCCTGGAGTTATCAACATTGGTCTTCACCTTGAATATCTGGTGACATTACTTGATGAGTGAACATTTTACAGTCTACTATGATCAAAATAGTCTTAGGCATGTCTTCTACCAGAAGTAAATGAACCTGAGACATCGGCGTTGGCTTGAGTTCTTCTAGGACTATGAATTCGAGAGAGTATATACGCCTAGGAAGGGGAATATAGTAGCAGATGCACTCAGCATGAGATGTGTTATATAGTTGCTGAGTGAGGCAACAGAGCAGCTAGCCACCTTGCGAATATCTAATGTGGATTGATATAGAGCAGCTGATCTTCAGTCTCTAACAGTCACTCCCCTACTCCTTCAGTGAGTTAGGGAGGCGCATCTTGGGGAAACTGACTGCGAGGCTCAAAATGCTAAAATATCCCCTAGGAAAGGCACCTGATGGATTCCATAATGGTGGGTAGCATGCCATCCTCTTCAGATGGTGTACTTTGGTACTTGTGGATCTACAAGAGGAAGTGTTTAGGGAGTTACATAAGTCCCCACTAGCGGTACATCTATGAGTGGAGAAGATGTAGCAGGACCTCCAATGTCAACAATGGTGGCTTGGAATTAAGAAAGCATTAAAAGAGTTTGCCTCTCGGTGCCTCACTTTTTTGTAAGTGATGGTAGAGCATAAGGTTCCAACGGTCTTAGTTCAGCCACTGGTGGTGCCAAAGAGGAGGAGGGATGGAATCTTCATGGACATTATGGCAGGGCTTCCATGCACATCCCAGGGGCATGATTCCATCTGGGTGATCATTGATCGACTCACCAAGGCATCCAATATCCTACATATTAGATAGTTGGGACCAGTAGAGGGCTTGGGGAGCTTCTACGTGAAGTAGATTGTGAGGATTCATGGGGTACCATCTACGATTATCTCTGATCGTAATGCATGTTTTACTTCTCAGGTATGGAAGGGATTGCCGAAGGCGTTTGGGACTCAACTTTGATTGAGCACCGCCTTCCATCCCTAGATGGATGGTCAGATAGATCGAACCATTCCAACCCTCAAGGATATGTTATATGATGGTGTCCTAGATTTTCACCGCATCTGGTGGGATCACTTTCCTTTGGTGGAGTTCGCATACAACAACAGCTACCACTCCACCATTGCTATGGCAACATTCAAGGCATTGTACGGTCAACCTTATAGATCATCTCTGTGCTGGAATGGCCTAAGGGGGCCAACAAACATGGGACCAGAGATGGTACGAGCTACCATAGAGAAGGTGTATATCATCCGGGAGAGGATAAAGACTGCACAAAGTAGGTAGATGTCCTATGCTGAAATGACACATAGACCTCTTGAGTTGAATATGGTGACCATGTCATTCTATGGGTTGCTCCTTGATGAGTATTGTAGAGAGTTGGTCGGGGAGTCAAGTTATCTAGGAGGTTCATCGATCCCTTTCAGGTCCTCAGTAGAGTTGGAGATGTGGCGTAACACCTATCTCTTCCCCCTCAGATGAATCGGGTGCATGATGTTTTCCATGAATCCTAGTTGAGGAGATATGTGCATGGCCCATATCACATCATCGACCTTGGTGAGCTGGACTTAGACGTTGATGCGACATTTTCGGAGGTTCCTGTAGAGATTCATGATTTAGAGGAGAGATTCCTACGTGGGGGATAAATAACTTTGGAGTGCGTTCATTAGTAGCATGGGAACCTCTAGGAGATCACTTGGAAATGGGAGGCTCAGATTCATGCTCAGTACCCCCACTTGTTTCCCTAGTTTGTAGTGTGGATTTCATGGATGAAAATCCCTAAGGCTGGGAGAATATAATGACCTATATTTTTCCATTTATTTTTTCATTATATGGTATTATTACGAGTCCGTAAAAATTGACGGCGTGTGATTTCGTGGCCCGGTGTGCCCGAAAAGAATTTCTAAATTTTTTTTCAGGTACGTTTAGTAAACTGGAAAGAAGAATTTTGTATCATTTGAACCGATGATTGGAATTAAAATTTGAGGACACTGTTGAACTCGCATTAGTGATGTTGGCTTTTGGAGACCATCACCTCGACCGTAGATGGTCAAAGGTGGAAGTTATTTTTTCAGTTTTTTGTGGGTGATGAAAAAAATAACACTATACTTTTATTTTGAAACCTCCTTTTTGAATTGTGGATGTGCGGACCACACGAGAGTCTTCAGGCAATTAAGGGTGGGCATTAAATGACGAGTTACAAAAATTATGTAACCACAACAATCTTTAATTAATATGGTTCATTAAATCTAAACTGATGAAAAAACTTATTAATTAATAGTTATTTTATTAACTCTTTTTTAGAGAATTGAGGGTTGTTTTCTCCCTTAGAGAATGAGAGAGGAGGAATTTAATGGAAGATCCTCCAACGAAGAACCACCCCAATGAAAAATGAGGATGATGCTCGAGCCTGGATCGAAAGTGTATGGAAGGAGCATCGAACGCCGATGTCAGCATTATCGTCTTCCTCCCCAGGACACCACCAATAGATGATCAAGGTAGGGATATGTTTATGATTATTATTCATTAATTATTATTTACATTGGAAATTTCCCCTTTATCCACATGCTACCAGTCTAACATGCAGGGTACGGGATAAAAAAACGCCACCCCATCCCTCTGTATCTTCATTGTTGACACATTTTTCATAGTGGAGGATGACATTGACTGGTGCCTCTAGAGAACAAGGTGGAGGTAGCCCAAATTTGCCACCAGGGGAGGCCATGGTCCATCGGCAGCAGCATAGTAGAAGGGTGGCCGACATGCCTTCTGGCTATGGGGAGGGAGGGCGGCGCACATCTGTGTCTCCTGTTGAGAAGGAGGCAGTGGCCCACCGGCCTCAACGGAGCAGGGTGGTGGTCGGCATCCGGATGAATACATAGCATTGTAGTGGTGCATGTCCAAGAAACCAGACCTAGTGATTGTGGCCACGACGTAGGTTGGAATGCGGCTGGCATCCCTCCAGCCGTTGTGGAGTAGCCACACTCGTCCACGCCGTTAGAAGGAGGGCCAGCCGTTTCGGTCAGCCGCGTCACGCTGAGAAGGATGGATCTGGAGGTCCCATGTGCTATAAAGGAAACTGAACGACCCTTGGGATGTTCAGAATAATGAGGGGCACCTCACCCCGGGTTGCGGCTAGGGCAGGCCCCGCCAAGGTGGACCACATCTTGCTGAGAGGGCCACACCGTAGTGGGCAACGCCTAGTTGGCCGACATTCCCTTTGGCTAGTCGGGCCGGTCCACAACCCTGCCCAAACAGGCCGAACCCGATTCGGGCTGGGTCGTCCCAAACTGGGTCGATTTAGGTCAGCCAAGTTTGGGTCATGCCGAGTCAGCCCGACCGCGTCGGACCGGACCAAGGCACAACCGGACCCATATTCACCTTTTTGGTCATATCTTGAGAACCAGAAGTCCGTTTGATGAACAATATATGGTGTTAGGATCCTTTTATCGAGAAGATCCTTTTGGTATACTCCACTTGAGTTTTTTTAATGTTGGGGTATGGCCTTCTTGGATCGAACCCGAATTCAACCGGGCCCTCAGAAGAAAAATGCTAACAACTTTCAGACCGAGCGTCCAATTGATGTGTCATCTATCATGTTGGGTCCTTCTGGACATTACAAACATTTGGGATGTTTCTTAGTGCAGAATTATGGCAGTTTATTTAATGATAAGTGGATTGAGGAGAGGAACCTCCC
Organism: Viscum album; assembly: GCA_963277665.1. Taxonomy (NCBI): domain Eukaryota; kingdom Viridiplantae; phylum Streptophyta; class Magnoliopsida; order Santalales; family Viscaceae; genus Viscum; species Viscum album. Next base: position 501,686,754 of record OY728132.1, read on the forward strand.
AGAATCAAGCATGCATAGTGCGGGAACGTTGCGAAAGGCTGTACTTGAAGAATTTTCAGATCATATGTGGGTCATCGTCAGGTCCTGTGTGGGTCATCTTCTGATATTGTGTGGGTCATATTCAGATCCTATGAGGGCCATTTCTCAGTGAACTTGTGTGGGTCAGTGCATATCGATCATGTGGGGGTTAGATCCTGTGTGGGAAAATGAGGGTTAGTTACCTATCGATCTTGTGTTGGTCTGCGGGGGTTAGTTATCTATCAATCCTATGTGGGTTAGTAGGGCATAGTTACCCATCGATCATGTGTGGGTCAATAGTAGTGCTTCTTAACAGAATAAGATGATCTAGTTTACAACTAATCATATGTACTTCTATACTCAAGTAAAACCCGGTGTGAGCTGAGTCCTTACCTTTGTGTCATTCATCTGTGTGGGGATACCTTTGTGGTATCCTTATGTGTGGAATTACCTTTTTGTTACTTTATTTTGTGGTGTTACCTTCATTGTATTAATTCCTTCATGGAATAGTTGTTCATTGGCTAAAGAGTTGGGCCATGTATTCCTCATGAACGTGATGGGTATACATGATAACTTAGATATTTTTATGGGAATATACCGAAGTAGGGTTGATTGTTGTTTCCTTGCTATGGGGTTTTCCCTTTGTGAATTTGTGAGACGTTTGGAGGTCTCGGGGTCCCTACTAAGTATTGGGATACTCACCCTTGCATGGGATATGCTTGCACATTGTTGTCTCTTGTGTAGAAGACAAACAACGCTGATTGAGGATGAGGGTACCAGGATAGGAGGCTGGTCAGAGGACCACCTTAGACGAGGCATACCGTAGAGATGATCGTTTGAGAGCTATACCTAACCTGTAGGTAGGATTCGTGGTGGGTGTTCCCTTGAGCTATTTTCAGATTAACGTGTACATTCTAGTTGGGCTTGTATTCTGACCCATTAACTTATTGTACACACATTTTTTACTATTTATTTTAAATTTTTCTTGTGTCTTGTTGTGTTATTGGTTTGTGTGAGTTTACAGGTTTAAAGGAAATTTCTTCCATGTTTTATGGATATGCCATTCCGGTGCTATTCACGAGCCCCAAGCCTATGGAAGGCGGGCTTGGGGTTGTCACGACATGAGCCCTGGGGGACGGGTCGTGACACAGGGTACCCTAGTAGGTATATTTTTAGTGTGTAACTATTATAGAAGTACAAGAACCTAATGAATCCTCATGATAGAGACCTAATGATGTTTTTGTCTTGAGGCCCTATGGGGAATCATATATTATTCTAGAGGACCTGTACACCAACTTCAAGTGGAAAATGATCTGAACCAGCTCTACCTTTTGGAGTAGTTTCTTTTCTTATATGTTTGGAAGGAAGTTGGAATATCACTGGAGGGACTAGCTAAAGACGTGTCTAGGCTATTGGTAGCTAGACCCCTAATCACCAGTAGAACCAATTGAGTGGTTATGATCCTGATAGTCCAGCTATTTCATAGGGTCTTAGATCAGACTATTTTCATTCACTGTAGTCGATACCTGAGAATCAGGATGTGGGACTATCTAAAATACATGGTATTATTCAGGTTTCATCTACAATGTTATCTAAATTATTTGATACAGGTGTTTCGAAATATTTTACCTCTATATCTATCATGGAATGTCTCGAATTGGACAAACAATATTATTTTGTTGTATTGACTCTAGATACCCCAATAGAAGTGAGATCTGTGGGAATAAACTAATGTAGGGATTGCCCCCTTATGGTAAGAAGTTTCCCTCTATCATGTAACCTCTTCATTCATGAGGTGATAGGCTTTGATTTCATTATCAGAATGGATTTTTTGGTTCAGTATCATTCTTTTGTAGAATACTATTTCTACAGGGTATCATTTTTATCACTAGATGGTAGATGTTATATTCATAAGGGTGAGATGGATGTCCCAGTTGGTAGAGGAGGACAAAAGCATCATGGGCTAGGTAGAGTAAACCCAGAATTGAAAATATATTCATGGAGGACTGTTGTTTTCGACAAGATAATTTACCTCCAATGGTGGGTTGTTTCAGGGATGTCTTTACCCCTGATAATTCTTTCTAACATCCTCAGAAAGGTATATTCTATGATCTATATAATTCTAGGAGTATTTTTAGTTTACATTCCTCTATATATGATTACAACTATAGTAATTCAGGATCTCAAGTGGTGGTTAGATCATTTCGAGGCCAAAGGGTTTATATGGCCTAGTACGTCCTCTCGGGTTCGATGATGCTTTTCTCCTAGAAAGAATATGGAACATTACTCTTATTCAAGGATTATAGAAGGTTTAACTTGCTTATGGTCATGAACATGTATACACTACATTGAATAGATGATCTCTTCGACCAGACATGAGGAGATAGGGTCTTCTATAAGATCCACCAATGTCGGTATGTCATCAAGTGAATGTAGGGCCATTATACATAATTTTTATAGATTTTTTCTATCCCGTATGGTCTGTATGAGTAGACCCATATGTATTTTGGTATCACAAAGATGCCTTCTATTTTCAAGGCTCTGATGAAAAAGGTTTTCCACCCCTATATGGATTATTTTTTCATAGACTATGTAGATTATATCTTGGTGTGTAATCACATACATAGAAACAATGTCAAGCACCTTGAGATAATTAGGATTACAGTGATAGAGAATCAACATTATGTTAGTCACACTAAGTTCCACTTATTTTTTGACAACTTTATCTTCTTATGTCATATTATATCAAAATATGGTGTATCTATTGACCATAATAATGTTTGTGTTGTAGTCTCCCAAGATAATCCTAAGAAAGTGTTTGATATATAGAGATTATAGGGGATATATTGATATTACTTGTGTTTTATATAAGACATATCATTGATTTATTAACATCTTATAATCCTTACAATGAAGAGAGTTAAATTACTTTGGTAAAAAGTGTGCGATAAATTCTTTCAATAGAAAATTAAGAGGCTTATATCAGAACCTATTAAGATGTACATTATCCAGGAATAGGTTATATCATATTTTATGATGCATTAGGAATTTTTCTAAGAGTAGTGCTAGTGGAGGAAGAAATAGTCACTGCATAAGGATCCTGGTAGTTGAGGCCTCATGAGAGGAATTAATTGATGCATGGCCTAGAGGAATTAGTTATTGTCCATGACTTATGTTTCTATAGAATCTATTTGTCGGGTGAGTGCTTTTTGGTATACAAAGACCACCAGATACTTATATTTGTCCTTTAACAATGTGACCTAACTCTTAGATAGAGAAAATGGGTAAATTATCTAGAACCATATGATTCAGAGCTTACAAATATGCCTTGGATAGGAATTATAGTTGTAGATGCACTAAGTCAAAAAAAACAGGCACGTGGCATATGGGAAGCAATCGATGAATGTAAAATAATGGCCCTCTTCTCTAAGATTCATCTTGAGTTTTGTTATTTTCCGGATACATCATAATTCTCATCATCATCGGTTAAATATTCTCTCTTGATATGGTGAAGAGTAGTAAATTTTCAGATTATAAAGGCTTTGTTCTTCATTACTGTACTTCATGAGATGGTCTACCTCCAATTGGTCTGTGGATAGAGATGACATCTTATGTATGCTGGGGAATTTTTGTGTTCCTAAAGATATGGGAAATGAGATGATTCATGATTCACATACTTCCCAGTGGGTAGTTTATCTAGGCGTCTATGAAATGTATCGAGGCTTGTGAAGCTATTATTAGTGTCCTAGGATGAAACATTATATAGTAAGATTTATCACTAGGGGTTCCACCTGATAGGATGTGATGGAAGAGTGTTGTAGTATAGTAATCTTGTTATGACAAAACTTTATCATAGAATATAATTTGGAAGATATTTCACTTGATTACATGGTCGAAATACTTAGGTCATCAAGGGGTAGCAACGTTGCGTGGGTAGTTATTAAACCCCAATGACGGAATACAATTTCATTCATATCTAGGAGACATTCATAGTTGATGATTTAGAAATACTATAGGTCTATGAGACCATAATACAAAAATATATCCCATATAATATCATTCCTTATTGGTATTCTCATTTCACATAATGATTCTAGTAGGGTTTGTCAAAATCTATGGAGTCACATGTGCTTCGATGCAAAAAATTTCACCCTCATACTGATGGGAAATCAAAATGAACAATATAGGTTCTAGAGGACACGATTCAAATATCTGTCCATAATTTTGGTGGTTCATGGGAGATACATGTACCTCTTGTCAGGTTCTCCTTAAATAAATTTATTTAGGAGACAATATAGATTTCTCCTTTGGAGTCCATCATATGGTTGTTCAAATCATTCACCAATGTACTATCTAGAGGAATGGTGGATCCCTACAAGGTTCTGATATCGAACAGGAAACATCAGAACAAGTTCAGTTGATCCGAATGATTATGTCTACTACATAGTCTAGGAAAAAAATATAGTCCCATCAATATCGATTTCCCCTGGTGTTCAAGGCTGAGAATCATGATATCGTATAAGAATCTCCCAGGATAGGGCATTGATGGTTACAAAATCTAGGTAAGTTGTTTCCAAATTATTTAGGGTCATTCGAGATATTAGAATGATTCAGGTCGAGGGCCTATCAGTTTTTATTAACTCATGGGTATCGTTCTATGCGCGTCATCTTCCATGTTTCATAGCTACACTAGTATCATAATGACATGTCACATAATTATGATCCAGAGGTTGTTGAGATAGTTTATATTGCTACCTTTTAGGTGTATCCAGTTTCCATTGTTGACATGAGAATGAAGGCTCTCTTGGGATTTTATGTCCCTCAAGTATAGGTGTTATCAAAGCACAACCACGTATTAGATGATAATTGGTAGTGGGGGGCTGACATATATGCCAAGTGGCCAGATTTTCTCTTAGATAGTGTTTCATCGCCCTTGTGAGATGATGTTGGGATGAGTTTTTTTAGGGTATGACTATGAGAACCTAGTTTTTCACTTTGGTATTGATCCATTATATTTCTGTATAATTGTTCATTTTTGACCAAAAATGGATTCCTATTGAGTTAGAAAAGTTCCCAAGGGTTTCTGGGGACATAAGAATCCCACTACCCATATTTTTGGTAAAAGTGGTCTTATATCATGGTTAGAGTAAATCATTTCGGTATGATGCACAGATAGTCTAAACTATGTATATGATCGGTATTTTTTGAATGAGACATTTTTTCAAGTTTCACAAAAATTGCATCAAAAACATGTGAGTTCCCCACATATATAGGTACTTTTTCATGGTTTTCACATGATTTGGGAAACTGTGCATCCAAACCATGTAAAAGATAGTTTTTTGGAAATTCTACATTTTTTTCCTTAATGATCTAATTAACCAATCCCTTCTCATATAATTCCATTTCTAGTGGGATTAATGTCCACTTCTCCAATTATGGATATTTTTGAAGTCTTATCCTTGGGATAAATATATATCCTTTATTTGGGATCTGATCAAGCTTCTATTTATCACATTGGATGCACAATGTTAAGTGCTCATGTTTGTTTGATCCATCAGCCATCTCTCTTACTCTAAACCTAGTAATCAAGGTGTGAAGTTTTTTTTCATTTTTGTCAAATATACTCCATTCAATGAAAAATTATAGTATAATAATAGACGATCAGATTCATAAAATCCTATGTTATGTGGTATATAATTCATCCATCAAGTTCATTGATTTTGGAAATTATATGTGGGGCCCACCGATTTAATCAGGTGACGTTACTGAATTTTTTTTCATGCTTATAATCATTTGTAATAAAGGTTCTTTCGTTCCAATTAAGTGATTATTTTTTAGTAGTTACGCCTATAACTCCATCCATATCAGGTAGGATTGTTTTCAATAATTTTTGTTTTATAATTTTCACTTTTTTGAGCCTTTTATTCAGAGTCCCTTGGTTTGAACATTCTAATGATTAGATATTCTATTATAAACAGATTGATTCAAATTATGAATTTCAAAATGGAATTTACAATGAATTCTCACCACTTAACATACCTAAGGTAATTTCATAAATTTGATAATTAAATGTGAAATAGAAATTGGAAAGTATAATAAGTATATAACTTGAAATTTTAAAATGTAATGTAATAATAGGTTGAATGGCCGTAGAAATCATTATATTGTTATTGTTAGGTAGTGGAGTGGACCATGTTTTTTTTTTCAAAGCCTTAAATAGATAAAATGAATTGTTCCATTAAATATTTCTTTTTAACACTACTAAAAAGAATGGATAGAATCAAATGAACTTATCAATTAATTATAACTTGAGTGAAAGGATTCATTCTACATGGCCTTGTCACAAAAATGAAAGGCACATATTGAAAAAAATGGAATACTATATGACTTAATTATCAAATGGGAGTGTCATAACATGAGTCCAAATTGGATTATTTAGGGAATTCCTTGAGCACTTAGAAACCCCATTCTGATTCATGAATGCATCTTGCATTCATTGGTTCCCATTAACAACCTGATCCTTTTCAATTATAAGATTCCTGGGATTACTGCAAAGAATACCTTCAACAATATATATGATTCCTTCGATACACTCATTGGATCCTGAATTGACATGTATGTGTCATGGATGAAGCCCATTGTTCCAAGTCATTTCTTAGTCTTGTTTTACACATTCTTATCTCCTAAATATTGGTAGGAATTTTATTATTTAATTCCTTGGACAATTCTCATTAGATTACGCTCTTACACTTAGCATGGATATAGAAATTACTGAGATCTGACCCTTGAGGTCTATGTTCCCTTAGATATTACCTTGAAAATTCATTATTTAATCTGATTAAAGGTTTCCTTTAAACATATTAGAACCTTCAATATTGTAAGCACGTGATTTATTGATAAACTAGTAATAATCAAATCATGAATTTGTTACATGATCAGACACTATCCAAGGGATGAAGTAGACATATTGGTATTTAGTTACATTGTACTACATTAATTTATATATCAATTCTTTCTCACTATTAAATTTCCATTACATGGGATGAATGTTATAGACACTATTGGTGGTGGACCACTGAGAGTTATATCACACCCTCTCTGGGTGCCATTGAGCACCCATGGTAGATTTCTTGTATATAGGTGTTGATAAGTTGATTTGTAATGCTTCAGACACTTGAATTCTTATCGTGTAAGGATGGAGCTGTTTGTAGATGAATGAGTTGTAGATTAGGATGCCTATGACATTTTATCTATTTTTTTATACATTGGTGTTTTCATTAATTATTTCTACATTATATCCATTTTTTCCAGCTCACTTTATACATGACATATCATCATCATTTTCTTGATATTACAATGGATTTAGTTATTTTTATCCTTGTATCTTTCATGTATGACTTATATTTACTTATATTTCATTTCATATTTACCATTATTTATATTTATAAACTATGATAGAGTTGGGTAATGATGGAATTGTTTCCCCAGAGACACACCCAAGGCCCTCACAACTAGTTGAAAAAATCTGGCATTTGGGGTGATGCACTTGAGGCCATGTGGACATGGCAGGATCAGGACACCCATTAAGTGGCCTCAGGGTCCGGTACGTAACAATATATTTCATAATGTATTTTTTTAAAGATAATATGTTAGCTGGAGATTGATTGGATCTTTGATAGAGGTAATGGAATGATGTTTCTTGAGTTTGGAATGTTAGTACCAGATACGAGATATGTTATGTTATAATTTTTCAATCTATGAAATGTTTTCAAAAAAATAAAATCACTCGACACTAAATATAATTAGTTTCATGGCTCATGTATATGTAAAATTAGTATAAAATGCCATTTAATTATCTAATAGATATAAAAGATATCGAATAGTATAAAAAAGTAATTACCCAAATATTTAATTCCCTGATTTCATAGGTTATATCATATTGTGTAACAATAAAAAATTATTAAAATGAAATTAACGTTTTTATCACAACTAGAATTAAACCCAAATATTAACAATATAGTTATTTCATAATACATCATAATTTTTTTCTTGTGGATTGATATAGTTTTTAATAATAGAATATTTTACCCCAAGATAAAAAATATAGTATTTTATTTCAAAATTAAATGGAAAATGAAAAAAAATAAAGGTGGATGGATGTCAAGAATCCCAAGGTCATCCCTTTAGATAATGGTCATTCATTATAAAGGTAATGGAATGATTATTGATTTAATAATCAACATCTCCACCATGTAATTTGTAAATGTAATAATATCTTCTTTCTTATTTTCCTCTTGATAATTTTAAAATTTTAATAATTTTGGTGAATAATTCATTTGAATTATCTAATGATATAGGCAATGAATCAATGGAATTGAGAGAGAGAACCAACCAATAATTGAAACCAATAGACGAATTTGATTTAACCAAATATAGATTAATGTTTTTAGATTTGCATATGATTAATATAGTTAACATTTTATGATATTCCACATAATAATTTCTTCCCTATTTTTAGAAGATTCAAACATACATAATGAATGATCCTAAATAATAATATATATTTTAAGAACCAAAAATGGTACCATGTACAAATAATCCATATCAATTGAGATTCAGTTCAAGACATGGTGCATTCAATAACACGAAAAAAACTTCCCTTTATACTAATCACTAACTCTGATATGGTAAAATGGTAAATTTGGTTTTTTAAATATATTTATTGTACTACCACATTGTACATCTAATTAAATAGAAAACTATAGAAAAAAATTTATGTGTGGTAATATTCAATTAGTTTTAGGAAATTGTGATGGGAAACATTTCATGCCTCCAATAACACCAAATATCCTATTGAGACATGAATTTGACAGACATGTGAATTCAATTACATCCCATTGATAATATTGAGAAATAAGAAAATAAAAAATATATATATTTATACAAGACATTAGATGATATGATACTCATAAATCAATTTTTTTCTAAATCATATGGATTCTTTCTCTGAAAAATAAAACAACAATTCCAAATTTTTTTAACTCACACTACATACATAGGAATCGAATATTGATAAATTTCCATTATAAATCATTATATTTATTGACTTCCTGGGTCAAAATAAAAAGCAAAAAAAAATTTTAATTTAAATGTTTGTTCATAGAACCATAAATTATTAGTCTATACAATTGTGGTATTATTCACATGAATAACATTAATTGTAATATGAGATATTGAGGTAGCCTGGTGAACAGGGTGTGAAGAGACACATGTTAAGATCATCCACTATATGAATGTTTTTTTATTATAACAATTATATTCATTGAGGATCACATCCATGAATAAGGTATAATCAATTTAATGTATATTGATGAGGTAGAAGATAGGTTACCCTATAAATATTAATTTAGTTCCAACCAAATTTATTTTCCAAGAAGTATTTCTTCATCTCCCTGTAGTCTAGATGGCCTAGTCATAGATATTGAGGATGAAATTTTGGAGGTATCCATATAGTTAAGATATATTGTATCCCACAATATATAAGATAAGGGTGATAATATATTTCATATAGTTTATTTTAGGATAGATTTATCACCCTTAGTTAACTAACCAATTTACCCTATTATTTAATCAGTTTGGAAATCTTATACTAGATTTCCCCCATGTTCTTTAATTTTTATTATAAATCCAATATGAATGTTTTTGTAGGTATTTTCTATGTTTTTATCTCTTAAATTAGTGTCCTGGAAAATAAATCAATATTAATTGGAATGGTTGATATACTTGTATTGACTATATTAATATAATATCCAAAAAGAGTTCATATACATCTTCTAATTATAGATATTTCTCCTGATTCTATTGAATAAACCATTAAAATATTGGATTAGAGTTCTTTAATTTTAAAATGGGGCATTCATATATTACATTAGAAAATTTCTTTTATTGAATCTACTACTCTAAATAAAATTCATGATGTATTTGTATATGATTGTATTATATATAATCTATTATTATCTAAATATTGATGAGTTGGACACTCGTGTTGCAATAATAATTTAAAAGTGACTGAATATTATAAGTAATTGTTTTACTACAATTAAGGAAAAATATATATAACATCCTTACAGAATAAATATAAGATTTATGTGAAGTCCTAACAAAATAAAAATGGGTGAACCAACCAAATGTATATTCTAATATTAACATTGATATAGATAACACCATGATTTATAAAAAAGACTTAGGGAGTGGTGATCTACTTGTTGACGAATGCTCCCTAACATGATGAAAAAAATAGTTTACCTATGAGAGAAATCATGTACTATGTGTTAGAGGAGAACTAAAAGAAAGGGTCACATACCCACACAAAAAATACACACAATCTCATAACTCATAGGATAAATATCCATTAAATCACATTAACATACTTTTTCTTGTCAATTTTCATCATAATGTTGGAACCAATCACTCATATTTTATAGTCTGTTATTATTTATTATTTATGGATTATTTAAACTAGAATAATAATACTATTGTTTAACCTTTGTTGTTACTCAAATATTTGGTGGTATGGGTGGTGGGAATGCCTAATGTTCAAAATAATAGATATCAACTTATATATAAAAATTAAAAATAATTATGGGATAAAATTTACCAAACATGTTTTGTTAGCTTACCTTTGGAATTCAGACAACAATATTAGTAATGGAAACTATATAGAGATAAGACCATTTAATTAATCATAAATTTTATAAATCACTTATTTTTTAATGATTACCAATATAGTTTAATATAATGGTCCTAAGATGTCTACATGTCCTGGCTAGTTGTCAGGCATAAATATTTTAATATCCTCATACAAATATACTTTATGTAGAACAGATATTATAGTTATATTGTTCTGGTCCTTAAATGTTCTTAGTGAAATTTTAATGAATATATCACCTCCCCCTTTATTAGATACTCCACTCTCATATCTTATTTAGGAACGAAATTCAGTTATATGAAATAAAATATCACAAGGGACAATATAACAGTGCCTTAACTAGTTTGAGTGCATTACTCAAGATTCATATGGATTTTTCTGATAAATTTTCTCTCCATTATGAATGTTTAAAAGTAAAGTTTTTTAACACAATCCTTATGACACATTGATTTACATTTCCCCCAATCCACTCACATTAATTATAAATAATCATTTCCCATATATCTTCTATTAGGTGGGAGGAGAATTAATATTTTATTATTCAATTTATCTTGAAATCAACCATATATTGATCCTATATCATCTTGATGCTATTCTATTATGACCCTGAGAATATTTTTATTTTTATTCCAATTAAGCATATCAACTTTCAAATATTGTATTTTATTTTCAATAACCACCCAAGGATTCCATTTCATTAGATCCATCTATAGTAAAAAAACCATCTACTTTAATCCATTTATATCAATCCGTTAATTAGTGTAATACAATATCTGATCATTAGTCAATGAGCTTTATATTTTGATAATTGGAGGAAAATTATCATACGTGGTTTGACCTGGGTGTTTAACATATAATTGGTGGAAATAATAGGTATCCTTCTGGTTTAAGAACCATATATAAAATTGAACCCATGTAATACTATGGACTCTTTTGTTTTAACACAATGAGAAATTTTCCCCATGTAAGAACACGTACAAGAGGTTTTGAGAGTAAAAATGTTGAAAATATTAATCATATACCTACTAAAATAGTGACCCACATTTTAGACTGATCAATGATGTTGAAATAACCCCTATAAAAAAGAAATTGGATACATGACTTAATTAGGATACTATTTTCTAGAGTTTTTTTCATCCTCCAACCTCACATTTTTTATACATGATGGATATAAATAAGGATATGGGGTATTTAATTAGCTTAATTGTAATATGATGAGTGAAAAAATGATAAATTCCACATCAATTTAATCACATTAAAAACATTGACATTAAAATTAATAATAATACCTTTCATGAAGATTTTCTTGTGTAGTTTGAGCGAACAAATACTGATGGAAGAAACCATGTTTTTGGTTTCAATAACTATGATTATAGAAATATAGTAACAAAAAAAGTACATTGTGAAGATACATAATTTTGGTCAGGTATCCAATTCCTCTAGAGTATTAAAAAAAGCATGGGATCATGATTAAATGGAGGATTTGGGAAAAATACAATAAAACCATTATCGTTGGAGGATGGACAACCCATACCAATATTGGACATTGAACATATAAGCAAGAAACTATGGTTGGGTATATTTTTTATTATTTCTTATAATATTTTTAATGTGATATGATAGGGAACTATATTTTACTATCAATTAAGGGAAAAATTATTGGGGAAGATATGGGTTTCACTATGAAAGGGTTGAATCCTATTCACGGATCTCAGGAGAAACCCTATTAATGTTATAAAACACTAAATAGATGGAAGGATACGTTGTATCATTTATTGAAGGATTTATGAATTATAGACAATCGAAAACATGCATTGCAAGATCCTCTAGGTGGGGAGTGGAATGAACACTATTATATCATATTAGAGGAAGAACCTCTATAAATTGGGATTTATAACCACTGTTAGGGGAAAAATCTCTATAAAGGGATGGAGTCTCAATGATCCCATGAACATCTTTAGGAGATCAAACTAGTATGTCCTTGTGGGAATAATACTTGAGCTATTTTCTTGACTGTTTAACTATGATCTCTAATAACTCTACAAATAGGTTTCCAAAATATTAAATTCATGTACCAATCATGGGGATATATATTTAGGATCCTCCTTCAAATAGGAAATACCTTCCTTATCCTAGAATCTTCCTAATTCTAAATATGTGTCTCACTTGGGGCATGGGTGCTTCATTTGGTAGTGCATTAGGATTTGGAACACTCAAGGGGAGATAATAATGACCATATGGTCCCATGAAATGATGATTATTTCTATATTAAAAAAATATTAAGCCTCTTAAAAGTAGATATCCAAATGATTTTAGAATACTTGGGACACTTAGAATAATATCTTCTACCATAATAAGATATCAAGGTTTTTATCAATGAGAATATGATGGTGGGATGAGTGTCCAGATCCATCACAATACAAAAACATTAGACAACGGTGAACTCATTATGTAGGGTGTCCCTATCAACACATATAAAATAAGCAATTTTATTTCTAATTCCATTGGTAATATTAGGTTTACATTGGTAGCGGTAGAATGTGTATCCAAATAAAAAGAATCATCGTAGAAGAGTAGATACCACTTCTAGATTCTATGGAATAGTAAAGAAGAAGGAACCAATTCCATTAATATTTATGAGCCTCATAATACATGTGCCTAAATTTTAAATTTTAGATAAAATGAATCCATATAAAAAGATTCACTTTTAAATGGATATATAAGAAAGAACAAAAAAGTTTCCTAATTATAAAAAATAATTTTAAATATAATGGTTTTGGTTATCCATACTAAATTAAGTGATGAGAGATAACTTTGGTATTACATTACTGCTACAACTTCAGACATAGAAAGAGATTTAATCAGTATTCCATCATCCATCTCATGAATATTTATCATTATAGGTATTAGAGGGATCAGAGAAATAAAATTCTTCCATGATTTATGAATCTCTATAACTATTTACTGATTCACTATGGGAGGTAGTATAAAATGATTATATATCCCCCGAAAAATTCTAAGTAGATTTCTAGGAATGAAAAGTTCATTTTTTGGTGAATAAAAATTTTTAAAAATTATTTATTAAGTAAATAAAATTGATGGAATATGATGAAAATAATTAAAGTTTATTAGTTTAAATTTTTGATCATATTCCTTTATATTTCATGGTATATAATTTTAGGTGTTTATCAATATCGTCTTATAATAGCCTCATATTTTTTATTGATAATATTACCAGAACAAAAGAATTATAATAATCTCTTTAGGATATTAGGGAATAATATCTTGATAAAAATAGTTTTTTAACCTTATCAAAATAATTTGTGCTCATGTAAATGAATATCTTTATATCCATATCTCATCATTATCATTTTTTAGAAAAAATTAAATATATTATAAACCAATGATCCTGAGAGATTCCTTTTTTTGGATTATTTATCACATTTATTCACTCTATTATAAATTCTAGTCAAATGATTAGTAGTCATATCAATTTATATCATGTTTGTGGATCATTTCTAAGGGGAATAAGGTTATTCTCAATTAATTATTTAATTTATATTGAACAATATATCAATGAGCGTAAAATATCTATCAATAATAATAGTACGTTCATGTTTAATATAAAATATATTCATATATTCATATGGGAGTATGATTATTATATTCTTTCAATGGGACTTAAAGAAATATAAATCACAAATAATGGCGTTAATTTAACTAATAGTGTATTATAACCGAATTTAACATGAAGAATATTTAATATAATTGGAGATCTCACAATTAAAAACACTCATAGTCATACGAGAAATAATTTTGAAGAATTACGGTTATTAATAATAGTTTATGTTATATTTTTTAAATTCCATTGTTATCGTAACATAGAAAAAAAATTTAATGAATATATACATAAAACTTGTTAGGATCAAATTAAAGATATAAAAATATGTGAGGATGAATCAGTGTAAAATTTATTTGTATTGGTAAAAAAAATTTATCTATCTACATTGTTAATGGAATTTTATTCAATATTCCACTATGGTGGTTAAATTTATAAAAATTCAAGAAGAAAACTATAATTATGTAGCCTTTTATATTTAGGATATAAATTGGTTTGATTTTACTATAGAAAAAAATCAAAAATTTCTTAATTACCTATATGATTAGTAGTTTTCATTCATTGAATAATAAAGGGAAATTGGAAACTGATAATTTCTTTAAAGTCTCTAATGGCTTAAAGATCAGTGAATCCAAGAGATCTCATATTGAAGAATATAATAATTAATATGGTTTTATGAATTTCATTGATTATATATTTTCTTATTTAAATTATTTAAATGTTGAAATTTATATATAAAGGAAACAATATTTTAATATTTTTATTTTATTGAAATAATATATATATTATCAACTTATCCTTAGATTAAATAAGGGAAAATGAGAATAATGATCCCAAATGATCATTTATGTTTGTTATAAATTTCACATGTGATGGAAATTTAAAAAAGTAATGGGTAAGAACAAATAAAAAATAGTGAAAAATACTAAATATAATTTTAAATTTCAATATATTAAGTTAAAATTAGGGTAAAAAGATGAATTTAAGAATTAATGTGGTTATGACTATATATAAAAATCAATTAATACTTTAAAATCACCATTCCATATAAATGATTAAGTATACTAGATAGTGTAGAATAATATTTTTCCAAGGTGTTTCTTTTGAGAATAATATTAATGGTTTTCTTAAAATAAAATAGATAACATAAAAGGGAAATTCATATTTGAATTATTCACTTCATATAATTGTTATTGAGAATTTATCTGTGTTCATTAGATATATTCACAAAAAAAATCACTTCATGATGAAAGGGATAAAATTATTGAGGATAATTTTCCCAAATTTATTAAAACATTATAAATGGTAATCTTACTTGAAGATAATTTTCATGAAGTAAAAATACCATTAAAAAAAATTGGTTAGGTTTTAAATATTTTTTTTAAAAAAATTAGATTCTTAATAGTTATCAAATATTTTTTTAGTGGAATGAATAAACATAATAAATATAATAAGATTAAGGGAAAATAAATTATTAGAGGTTATGACTAATTGAAAAATAAAAAATATTTTTATATCATCTTAACATGAGATGGCTAAATCAAACAAGTGGATCCCAAAATTATTGAAAAAGAAATAAGTATATTTTTAAGACTCTAATTAATAGCATATAATAAATTTTAGATTTTATGGAAGGTGTTTTTGCTCTATAGTCTATGAAAAAATGAATTATTTTTTTAGAAACATATTTATTTCTTTAAAAAAATAGAGGGTTTTATTTGATGTAGATAAAATATCAATTTCAAATCATGAAAAAAATGTTTAATCTCAAAGAGAATATAAAAGAAAATCATTTTGTTGATACATTTGATGAATCTTACAATAAGTATATCAAACCAAAATTATCATACCTAAATATTATATATGTTTTATGAATTTTCATTAATTTAACAAAAAAACCCACCTAAAGGCCATAATTGTATAGTTTATTTGGAATACATGAAAATAATATTCTTAATTCATTTAAGATCTTCATTGTATCATATAATGATCTTCCCATATAGTAATCCTACCTAAAAACCATCATCATATCCTAGGGAAAGAAAATAGAAGAATGCATGAGCTCAAATTATATGTAATGGTATAAATGGGAGATACATAAGCATAACATCGGTATAAGGTTATGAGTTTATGAGAATAAAATTTGAAAACTATATTGTGAAAGATCATAATATTGAATCATTATATAGATTTTGGAAGTTTGTTAGACTTGAATCACAAGTATATAAAATAAAATTGGTTATAACAACACAACATTGAAATAAGTCATAGAATTGTAACATAAACATCAGTTTGTAGCATTGTGAACATGTATAAATAAAATTTGGTTCACTCATTAATCGAGGTACATGAATTACACCATTTTATAATCCTTTGGGTATGAAATGATGTCAAATACTAACACTATATACCTGAAAGGGAGGTCCAAACGTAACACCATTAATATGTGATCAAGTTCAAGTATAACATTTTTATCTTATAATTAGATTCACATTACAAATTTTGATCAAATAATCATGTTCACACATAAAATTTTGAACATGTATTCAGGTTTATCCATAACAAAATTACTCATGATTTATCAAACATTTCCCAATAAATTAGAGGGTGATATAGTTCCAACAATTTTCATAATGAAAATAATTTGTTTGTTTTCCACATGATCATAAAAAATTACCATATCATAACAAATTAAATCAAATGGATTTCATAAACATTTCATCTTATCATGACCAATAGAAAAGATATATGTTTCACATTCATTTTATCACATCAACAAATAATTGCATATGGATATAAAAATGGGTTTCATAAGAAGTTTATCATGGTATAAACTGTGTAAGAGAAACAGATTATAAAAAAATATTTTCGTTGTTAACATAGACCTTTCAATCAAATAATAAGAATGGTATCGTGGGATCATATCGCTAGTAAAACATATGTAGAATCAAAGGACGCAATCTTATATGGATAATTATTTTGAAAGATTACATGAAATTTTTATTGAAAAGGATTACATTTCATAAAAAATAATTTTAAAAACATATAACATTATCAAGATAATTTTATTTTAAAATAACCTTGATAAAATTTAAACAATCAATTAAGAATAATTTTAAACATTTCAGGAAAAAATTATATTTTCACCTTTGAAAAATATTTTTTAAAAAACAAAACACGTTTAAAATCCTTTTCATATTGTTACCATTTATTTAAAATATAATAAATATGCCAAAATATTAAGGAATATTTTTTCATGAAAATGTTATTTGAAAAAAATTTAGGCAATGTTGAAATAACTAAGGGATCATGACAACGGGAAATATCGTCCATGCATCATGCTACAAAAACGAAGACTCTTTCCATATTAATTGTTTAATCTATACAGCCATTGTTGGATCAAAAATTATAATTATTTAAAAAAATAATGGGGGAAATTTATTTTAAAAATCATAGTAGGATACTTAAATAATTTTGGAAAACATTTTTCGAAAAAAATGTTTTGGATTAAAATGGATTTCTAACATAAGAGATAAATATGACCAAAATTTATTAAAACCGTTTTTTCAATTATTATCTTAAAAAAGACAATAAAAATTATAATATTACTTGAATATGTAATTAATAATCATAGGAGAATAAAATTAATCATTTTCATGAGATATGGATACTAATATTTTATCATAAAAACATAACCATAAAGAGTCTTGATAAATAGTGAGATTGTAATAGAAAATCATTACCACTTTATTAACATTGAATAAGATTCCCCAATTTCATAATGATAAATAAATTCATGATATTACATATAAAATGGGTAGTATATACACCACACAAAAGAAATGATTGTTGAATTTTGATATATTAAACATAAATAATAGAGAAATTAGAAATCTGTTACCTTAAGTCTTAACTTCCTTCATACATGTTAAAAATCATTTATAATAAATATCTGTTTTCTATAAATCTAAATAAAAAACCATTTTCTTATATCATATCATATATGGTTTTTTATGACCTTTTATTACCCCTTTATTAATAATTCAATTTTAATTTGTTGTTCCATACAACTAATTTTCATTTTTTTATTTTATGACTTATTATATTTAGTCCTCTAAACTCAATTATGGGTTCATTGTCTCTAAAATTTTAGCCATGATATGAATTTCTTATGTATTTGGTATATATTATTTTATTATAATCTATAAAATATAGAGATAAAAACTTGAAATGGACTATTCATGGATATGGTAGGCCATACATATACATGAACGTTGTTCCTCTTGTGTTTTCAAATTGAAAAAAATATAGGAAAATAATATATTATAATTTAAATAATATTATTCCATATATTTAAAATATTTTAATTAAACCCATCACTATAACAATCCATATAATGTGAGGATGAATAATAATTTTTTAAGAGGTGGTGGTTCTTTGTACACAGGAATGACATTATCATATTCCAAGAAAATGTAATTTAAAAATGGAAAATATAATATAATGATTATAGAAGAATAATGATATCTTAAATATCATTTTAAAACATTAAAATCATAATTATTTGTATGAATGAGAGGTGGTAATGGAAATATAATTACATTGGTTCTGGAGGTGGTAGTCTGTCGTAGACAGGAATGATGATTTCATAACACAATTGATACAAATAGAGATAGTATAAGTTCATACCATTGACATAAAAGCATATAATTATATTGAGTAAAATTAGGTTATTATAACATAATGGTATAATGATAATTTAATTATATAGAATAAAAAATAAAATCAGAATTATTGTTGAAAAATGTTACCTCTTATTCATGTAACCTCCTTTGGATCATATAAAAATCATTCATATGTTTGATTTATGACCATATTAAAGCTTCTAAGATGACATGAATTAAATTATGATGTTATATGGGTAGGTTTTTGTCAATCAAAATTTATTTATAGGTGTGAAAAAGTGAGGGTGTTGATTGACCGTTTATAATTGAGGAGAGGTGGCATTACTATAAATACCCAATATTATTGAATATCGGGAGGTCTCTATTACCTCTTTTTGTGTTAAAATAGATCACTAATTGAATTTAAAGATTATTGGCCAATAGATAACTCTAAAACCAAAATGATACATGTTTTCAATCATTTTATTCTTTGTAATTTATGTTTACTCAATTTTACCCAATTAGTTTATTACATTAGTAACTTGTATATCTTTATTTTTCTAGGTAATTTATATTTTACAAATAAAATTAATAAATAATTATTTTATAATTTAATACTAATAATTATGATTATTTAATAAAAGATATTATAAAGAAAATGTTATGATTGTGTCAAAATGTAACTTGGAAAACCCCATTTTTAAAATAATCTTAGTAATTAATTATAGCTATTTGTCACTAATAATTATATTAAAAAATCATTTTAAAATAATTTTATTATATTATTTATTTTTATTCCAAATATTGAATCCATTATTACTAATTTAATTTAAATAAATGAAATAATTTTATTTAATAGTAATCCCATTGAGGCGACGAGAATGCTAGTTTTCAAAGAGAAAATGTTCAAAAGTTTATAATGTTTTTATATAAAATTATAATTTTAAATTGATTCCAATTAAATAAGTTAGATTAATGGGTGTATAATTGAACTAATTTTAATCTAAAACAAATTTAATATATAATTAAAATTTATAAATTATTTGATCTAAAATAAAGTTATCAATTAAAATGTAGTATTTTCCAATACGATCAAAAAATAAATATTTTAAAAAAACTAAAAAATTTACCATAATATAATTTTGATTTTATGATTTCTAATATTAATTTAATTTATCATAAATATTTTATATATTTGTAGAAAATTAATTTATATTTTTTACAATATGATATAAAAGACATTTTCTTGAGGAAATAGTATTTTAGAAACATTTAATGACATATCATAAAATGTACTAATTTTTTTCAATATATTTTCACTATATAAAACAATTATAAATAATATTTAAAAATTATTTAAAACAATTCTTATCCCTATGTTTATTGGATAGTTTATAACTGTCATATATAAAATAGTACTACCTCATTATATGCAAAAGCATAGTGTTTCATATCCTGAATGCTTTCAAAGAATCTAATTGTATCATCTAACTCAATGTATACTCAGTGTTATGTATAATGTATGATATATATAATTTTAAATGACTTTGAAGAACAATCATAAAATCTTGGGATGTTACATTCTATACAGATTGAAATTATTTTCTCCCTTAAAATTCATCTCGCCCATTAAAGGTTTAAAATTTGCAAATTTCTTAATAGAAAGCCGCATCATACAAAATAATAATAAAATAACCATTGAAATGGGAAATTTAGAAACATACATGTTACCTAATGAACTGCATTACTAGGATTCCACATTGAATGACAAATGTGGGATGTGAGGATTTGTTCATGAATAAAAATCATAAATAATCATAGAGAGAGAAAGGGATTGCAGATCAAATGAAAGTGGGTGATTAGGAGAAGGTTAGCAACCCAAAAACCATAATCCAAAGAAGAATAAAAATGGGATTTATATCATAAAAAAATATATTATAGTTTTAAAAATATTATATCCTGATCATTTTCTAATAGTATAATAATTTTCATGAAAAGATGTAATTATTTGATTTAATTTCATTTGATAAGCACGATCTCACCATTTGGTTGCGCCTTAAGAATTTTTCTACATCATCTTGTACTACCAGAAAAAAACAGAATTTTAAATTCTTGGAGTGAAAATGGATCAAATGATTTATCAATAAATATAATTAATTCATTCTATCTATAGTTATAAAGTAAATTAAAATGTTAGAACATGTTAGAAAATATCAATAAATAATTATATAGAAAAATATTAAATTAATCTCTAAAACGTGATCCAAAATTCATCATAAACCATTAAATAAATTTTTTATGATATAGACAATCCAAAATTAAGAATATATAAATAAGGTAACTATTTATTTATAAAATAAAATAAAACATTAATCTCTAATATAATAAGAGTGACACTCCATTGTCACATAAAAAACTTGTCAATACTTTCATATTACATTCTCTTAAAACATGGTAATAACATTAATTACCCTATTAATTTATTGAAAACATTTTTGCTTTTATATTGATTGAATAAAACCAATTATTATTAAAAATATTCAATAAATCAAATAATTCAGTAAAATCTATCAATGATAACATAAACAACAAATTTCAGAAATCATTATTATGTTCCAAGGTCATCAATATTATCCAATTTTCTTTATTCTTATCAATCTTAAATTTACCCCAACATCATTATCTGAAAATTGTGAACATATTAAGGGTTTTCAATCCATTAATCATGTTTTTTTCATGAATATCACCTTTTAATTAGTTCACTTTTCTAGGTCATCAACATTATTCAACATATTCATTAAAATATTTAATGAAAATTTATACTGAACAATCAATACATATTTAATTATTTATGAATTCCAATACATTAACACTTAAATAATTATACATCAATAATAATCCATTATCTAGGATTCATGTGACTATTCTATTACACTTAATTCATTTCACCATCATTTTCAGTCTCTTCATCATCAAAAATAAAACTATTAATCATATAACCTTGTCGATTGTCTTCATGATTTTCCCCAAGTGGAAATCAATTTTCAAAATTACATATATTCTACAATCAAAACATTAAAAATTATATAATACCTTATGTAACCATTATTATCATCCATTACATTAACCGAGCATTTAATTATTCATCTATAACTACATACATTTTTTCATTCATTTACACAATCAAAACACCTTCCAATTCCATTGAGACGTCAAATTGGTTTATTTTTTCCACATTCTTATCATAGAAAAAACTAAATATTCTATCCTCCATTATTTCCATGACTCAAAACCATTATTTAACTCTATCCTTATCTTTTTTGGTGAGTTCTAGAGTTGGTTAAGGATTACATTGGTAATATTGTTATTTGAATACTAGTTAGTCATAATCCAAATAATAGTCACACAAGTCATAATTTAATTTGACTTCTAATTTTAAACTTTTCCACCACATTCAATTTTTCCCATGTTCTTTATGGTTTCTACCATCAAATAAAACCAACAGTCATATTGTAGGAAATAGTAATCATAGTGTGGAATTACATCATCATGTTAAATCACTTTTAGGGTGTTGATATCGTGACACCTTCTCTTCAATGTGTGATACCACAGGATTAATATTGGTTGTCAATATTAATTATCTATTTAAATCATTCATAGTGGTTCGTAATTTGTTCTTTCATTTATAAATCATATTTCTAAGATGTGTCAAATTAGGTATTCAATATAAGTCATTGAATTTCACGAAGTTGTGATCAATTCTATCTCAATGCTCTATTTTTTGAGTTATTACCCTCATATAACTCCTTGTTAGATCCAAATCATCTTTATGTTTGAACATCGGGATTTAATTTCCTAGAAATGACTCACTATATCCTTTACAAAAATTCCATTCCATGTTCCTATACATTGTCTCATCCATACACTTATCCTTAAATACATCCCTAGACATGTACATAGAAATATCCATATGAACATAACTAAATTTTTCTCATCCTAGTTTCTAAATTTTAACTAAAACATTCTTTTTATAGAAACTATTGAGACCAAGATGTATCAAACATGGAAATAACATCTTTTTAGGTGAATACTCCTAACATTTAATAACCACATGCAGGATGACCATAATTGTTTATTACTTATGGAAACATGGAAGAAAATATATATAATAGAATAAAATGTTTAATTTCTCCCATAAATATATTCCACTTTAGTACAACAACCTAAAAACATTCACCATAACCTCCGGAAAGAAAATATAAGAAAGGGTGAGCATAGATTCACATTAATGGAAATAAATGGAGAAATGTACGAAAAAAATGACTATAAGTGTTTGATAACATGAGAATAACATTTGAAAACCACACAACACTTATCTAATAACATAATCATATTTCATGAAATGGATATTTTAAAAACGTAATAAATTAATAATATTTAATTCAAATAACATGAAACAAGAGCGCACAATATTGTAATAAAACATATAATTGTGGAATACTCATTGTTTTATATCATTTTGAAAATGTAGAAATTAATACAGGTTCACTAATTATCTCAATAACATGAAATATGGTAATAAAATAGACATATAGACATGAAACGAGTCTCATACATAATATTATGTTCATAAAATTGAGGTACATGTATATAATTGTGACCATGTAATCATGTTCTTGAATAACACTGTGAATATGCAATAAATTCACACATAACAATTTAAACATGTTATCGGGTTCACACATACATTATGAACATTTAATTAGATTCACAAATAACACATTTACTCATGATTTATTTAATATTACCCAATGCATTAGAAGAAGATATAGGTCACACCCTTAACATAATAAAAATCATGCGTGAATGGGCCACAAGATCTTAAAAACATTATCATAAAATAAACTATCAAACTAAATGTGTTTCATAAATAGTTAATCATATAATAATATATGGTGAATATATAGGTTTAATAATAATTTCATAATTTCATCATAACATAACCCATGTATGAAAAGTTTCTTTCATTAGCATTTTCTTATGGAATAACCCATGGATGAAAATTAGGAATCAGAAACATATTTTCAACAAAAAAATAAAACACTCATAAAAAGAATAATAATTGTATCCTTGGATAATTTCCCTAGTAAATATTTAGTAACAAAAATGTATTTTTTCTTATATAGATATTTATTTTTAAATATTAATTGGAATGTTTTTGGTGGAACATATATTTAATTTGTAAATCTCTTTTAAAAACATAAAAAAAATTCAAAATCATTTTCTATGAAATTAAACATGAAATATTATAAATGAATCTTTAAAATTCAGTCTAAATATTTGTTCATGAAAATTCTATTTCCACTCTAAAGAACACTTTTTAGAAAATAAAACATTTTTCAAATCATCTTAGCATGGAAATAATTTATTTTTTCTAGTAAAAATTCTCAAATATTAAGTAATAATTTTCATTGAATAGTTCTTAAAAATGTTTTATTGGAACCTGGAAAGAACTAAATAATAATGAACCGAAAAAATATTATTCTTGTAGTGTGTGATAAAAAACAAATACACATTAAACATTTATAATAAAACCCAAATAGACATTTTTTTAATGAAACATGAGTATAACATTAATATTTTTTTTGTAAAAATTAATAAATGGATGAAAATAACATTTAAAAATCATAATTTAGTATAATTTTTTTTATTTTTGTTAATAAATCATGGTTATAGAATAAATCGCATTTATGACCAAAGAGAGATATAATGTATGATTTATAAATGAAAATTTTATAAATTATATTTTGTAACAACAATTTGAAAACAAATAATATTATGTGAATATAAATTTAATAACCATAAGAGAAGAAAATTCATGTGATTCCTCAGGTATGAATAATAATATTTTATCAGTGGAAGCATAATCATAAACAATCCTTATATATAATGAGATTATAACAAAAAAACATTACCACTTTGGTAATATTTAATATTAATCCACATTAAAAAATAACATAAAAATGGTATAAAATATCTATGGGATAAATAAGTTAATGATATGACATGTCAAAGGGGAACTATATGAACCATTTAAGTGAAATGAGGGGTGAATTTTCATTTATCTCCAAGAAATCAAGGAAATACTAGAAATCTCATATCTTACGTCTTGACTTCCTTTATGCATGTTAAAACCTGAAGTGAAATAAATATAATTTTATTATACAGTTATTAAATAAAACTATTCTTATATTTCATACCATATATGGTTTTCTTATGTAACACCCCAAGCTTCTATGGTATGTTTCCCTTCGAATAATGCGATAGCGTGTGTTGTACGCAACCTCGAGTTCTAACACACACCACAACTAATTAAACTAGCCGTTGTGAATAGTAATACCTAATTTTTGAAATCATATATATTCTATATTTCAAAATGGACTTCATTTTTGGATTCGGAATATCAAAATTAGCCTAGGGTGAAATTTTGGTACATTTCGGATAACTTTCATATTTTGATGAATAATGAAAATTTCTAAATTTTAATTAAAAACAACTTTTTTAATCAAAATAATTAATAGTGATAAATTATGAATTTGAGTGGTTTTAAAGTATATTTAGAATATATTTTTACCATTCAATTTAATGTTTATCATTGGACATAATTTTACAATTAAACCGAACATAAACAAGTGTCAATCTTTTGATAGTTATTATCTCTTAAGAACACGCTTTTTGTTTTAACAGCGGGAATTAATTTTAAATTAATTTCTGCCACTTCTGTGTTTTGAATTTAGGAAAATGGATTCCATATTTGGAATCAGGATGTCCAAATTATGTAAATAGGTAACTTTTATTTTTAGACATTTTGAATAATTACTGCGGTAAATATTTTATTTACCATGGTTAAAGGGTAAATCCGGTAAATAAGGGTTAAAAAAATAATATTATAATAATACAAAATTACCCTAAAACGTGTCTTAACCCTATTGGTTGATACATGGTCGACCATGGGCATCTTTTTGTCAATTTTGGGACCCCATGGATCCACTTGTAAGTGATAATGACACTTTATTTTAATTAAGTTAAAATGAATACAAAAATGACACAAGCATATATCTTTTAGAAGAACAATTTTTACATAGGATTATACATGTTGGATTTTAGATTATAAATATTCATTAGAAAGATAAAAAGATTTCCTACATAATGATATTTTATTTATAATTTTTAGACAATAAATAAGTTATTTTATTTATGACACAATGATGATGCAGTAATTACTATAATAGTGAAAAATTAAAATAATTGATATTATAAATACCCAAATAAATATAATATGAAACTTTTAATGAATTAAACTAATTTTCTAGGCTAATATGATATATTAGGATTGATTTAATGGACTTTGTTCGAAGTAATCAATCTGTTATGAGTTTCACAAAAATCAACTATTGAATAGTGTCAAAATTGACATAAAAGAGTTCTTAAAACAAATATTATATTATTAATTGATATTAAATTCCTAAAAATCTACGGTTCGGCCAAGAGACTTATATTATGATAGGTTAATCATTAATGGACCACTTGGGTGTCGCTTGGATGTATATAGTAAGTTTATTAACCATATTATATAAAAATACAAAGAGACATTGTAAAAGTGAAACTAATTAACTTAGAGTTAATACTTAAAGATAAGGTTAATATAAGTACCCAAACCTGTCTAAATTCTATTGGATGAGTTGTTTTCGACCTATCCCCACCTCATCCTTTGAATAGTCAACTTTGGAGCCTTTAGAAACCGAATATGAATTTATTATAAATTAATATTTCTAGCTTTTCCAAAGGTGCCCCTCACCCCTCTTATAAAAGGGCACTCCTCCTTCTCATTTCTTCACACCTCTAAAGCCTTTTGGTTCGGCCAAACTCTGCCCAAATACTCTCCCAACATCCCTCCATACAACCTAGAGGCCTTAGTTTGATCAGAAAGCCAACCTAAGGAGCCCTTTTGATCAAATCAAAAGGAAGAACCCGAAGAAGAGGTAATGATCTCACCACCCTTTTCTAAGTTCATTTCTTCTTCCACTTCTTCTTCCTTTGTTCTTACCATTCTGAAATAATAACTCCAGTATCTCACATATACTGTGATGTTATTATAAATATGGTACAATCATATTCAGTATTCTATCCACCCTTTGAATAACATGTCACCATACGTGCGTACGTACGGCTTACCGTCTCCACGTCGTGGTGTAATTGTTATTCAATATAATATTATTTGGATGGGTATAATAATGATGTGTAACTCATGTAAATAATAAATATAACATGTTAATGATTCTGTATATATGATATACCATCCATTTATATATTATTTTAATATCAAAAGAATGATATTGTCGCTCGTGCGTACGTACGGACTACCGTCTCCACGAACGCGATGAGATTCATTCTCCATCGTAACCATTAAAGCGTAATTATCATTTTATGATTTAAAAATGATGTTTAAGGACTTGATATCATTCTGGATATGAATAATATACAACCTATCCTTTACAAACATGTCTTACGTAACAAAACATATGAAAGAAAACAAGTAAGTTAACACCCGAAACAACTATAATACTAAGATATTATTATCAAATCAATATTAAAAGATCATATATGATATCATATTAATGTATATGATTCTTGTATAATTTAATAACAATTATTTCACCATTATACAGGAGGTTAACCTACCACAACCAAGGAAAAGTACAAGGTAAGGGTTATTTCACAATCTCTTCATTATCCGAGGTTGTTTATACGTAATAATCTACTGGGATCTCGTTATCATCCACATCCATGTTTCTTCGAAATGTATTTCAAAACATTTTTACTATTTACAAGAATATGGGTTAAAGTCATTTATACCCTTGTTTTACTTTTTATAAGAGGTTTATAAAGGAATCTTTCCATCGTTTTCAAAACAAGGTCCTTTTTAACCTTTTCGACAGAATTGAGGTAAGAATGTTTTTTTTAACTTATACGGCGGGTGCGGTTATTTTCCGCCGTTATAAAATCGTCGAAGCTTCCCATACAAGCTTATAAGAATATTTTCAAAGAAAATGTTTTATTTTATATGGATCTTAAATGATTTCAAAATAAAAGGAGATATTTCTTTTAAAATAATTTTGATTTCATCTATGTCAACATCCTTTGATGGATTTTAAGATTATTTGAAGTTGATTTATTATGATACAAAACTTCTATATTGTATTGAAGGTTTTGTGATATGTTTGACTGTGGATGTGCTATTTTTATACCATTCATAGTTTATTGTGAAAGTATTGACATTTCGTATGCTAGTTTTAATACGAATGTTTATGTTATGTTTAAACCTTTTCATATGGGAATGCATTGGACTTAATAAGTGACGGGTGGAGCCCGCTATAGCTCCTCGATGCATCGGTAGGTCTCATGAGACAAACTAGTGTCTTGGCACAAGGCCTTGACAAAATCTTATTTGTAGCCTTGGCACGAGGCCTTGGCTATGTGGTTATGATAGTCTGGCATTATGCATTCCAACATTATGAAAGTGGTTATTGATTTTTGCATGTGATTATTCGATTAGTAGAATATCCATGTGAATAAGTAAATGGCATTATTTCATTTTACTTTTTCCATACCATGTTGAAGTTCAATTTTAAAAGGCTTTTGTTTTAGTAATTCATTGCCTTAAATGTTTATTCTTATTTATGAAAGTTTCCGCTATATTGTTATCCTTACTGGGCATTTGAGCTCACCCCTTTTCTATGTTTTATTTTTCCCCAGGATGTGAAGAAGTAAATTATGAATGACCTGCAGGGATATTATGAGGGGATAGTAGTGTGGATTATGGAGACATTATGTTGTTGTAGTAGTTTTTCATTTTATGATGTAATGTAAAACTTATGAATATATCTAGTGTTTCCAAGGCTACTAAACCAATCGGTCTTTCGAGATTTGATCTTTCTTGTGATCATGCCAATGTTACGAAGTAATGCACTGACTCTGGGTAGCTGGGGTCGGGGCGTTACAGTTGGTATCAGAGGAAGTTTAGTACAAACCTTGGAAGCTAGATTTAGATAAACTCTGATTAGAGCACGTAGACCTAAGATGAACTTTGAGGATTAGTATAGAAGAACTTCCTAGAATTTTGGTATTGTAGAGATTTTGTGAGTTTTTCGAGCAATACATCCCTGTCTGGATACGAGCAGGTAGAGGCGGCTCTGGCACAGATGTACCTAGGGGTAAAACCCGAAAACACCGCTTTGAGCTAGACTCGAACGGGAACTGGTGCACGACAACGGGCCTTGCTGCACTCTTGGTTACGACACTCCCGGGGGATATGCTTAGGATAACTCTCACTATCTTTACAAATCATTATGAAGGGTTTATGAGTATATACTTCCTCAAAGAAAACATTTTTATGATTATGGATTATATCCATAAATAGTTCAATTTATGTTAAGTGTTTTATAAGTATGGGATTATGTATTTTGATGCATAAACTGATCTAGTTTATGCCATTTTTTTTAGAAATGGCGCCTAGTGGAAGAAATGGAAACCGTATCAATGCACGCACTCCATGTAGGGATTGCCCTCCTGCTCAAGATAATTATAGTGGGGCTGGTGATGCAACTGGTGCCGATCAGCTAATCACCATACTGGGACAACTTACTCAGGTTATGAATAATAACCTTACCCGTATGGAGCACCCTGATCCGCAGCGTGGAGGATCAATGTTAGATCGATTCATGAGACAACAACCACCAACGTTCAATGGGAGTACAAATCCCTTAGTAGCTGAGCAATGGATATTTTCCCTAGAGAAAATATTTCAGGCTTTGGGGAGTAGTGAAAGGGAAAAAGTTACCATGGCAGTTTACCGCCTCACTGGAGATGCTGATCAATGGTGGTCATTGATTCAAAACATGAAGGAAGATGATGAAGTATCAAACATGGAATGGAGGGAGTTCAAAGATCTGTTTTTAGAAAAATACTTTCCTCGCGACCATCGAGCAGATATGGAAAGACAATTTCTGAGTCTGAGACAAAAGGAGGATGAGAATGTCACAAAGTATGAGGCTAACTTTACAAGGTTAGCGAGGTACGCTGCTGATTATATTCGCAACCCAAGAAGTAAGATTGATCGTTTCTTTGATGGGTTAAAACCATTTCTCCGTCGAGCATTAGTCTCACAATCCTTTTCATCGTACGAAGACATTGTCTCATGTGCTATCAAGACCGAAAAGGAATTCTCTAAGTCTTATGACTTTAAAGCAAAGCAAGAGAAGAAGAGACCTGCTGATCAATCTGGGAATGGAAATAAGGGGAAGAAGGGAAAGGTTGAATATCCATCTTGTGGTAAGTGCGGGAAGAAACACCCCGGTGCTTGCCTGAAGGGAATGGGAGTCTGTTACAAGTGTGGTGAAAAAGGCCACCAAGCTCATGATTGCAAGGGGAAGAAGGAAGCTACCAACGTTCAGTGCTACAATTGCAGGGAGATGGGGCATTATGCAAATGCATGTCCTAAGCGTCAGGAGAACTTACCTCAGAAAAGGCCAAGGGATCAAGGCCAGGCTTATGCTATCACTACTGCTGAGGTAGAAGCTCCGAAAGACGTGGTGGCAGGTAATTTAATGGTTTCCTCAAGTTTAGCAAATGCATTATTTGATTCTGGATCATCGCATTGTTTCATATCTTCCCAGTTTGCTAAGAAAATTAGATATTTCCAATTTGATTTAATAAGGGAGTTGTCAGTTAAAACTCCTAAGGGAAGTATCGTTGCAACAAAGTTTTGTGAATCAGTCCCCATTAGAGCACATAAATTTTCTTTATCTGCTGATTTCATCGTCATACCTATGATTGAGTTTGATATAATCCTCGGTATGGACTGGCTTTCGGACTATGATGCGAAGATTTATTGTAAGAAGAAAGAGGTTACGATTCTTGATGATAATGATAAGGAGCACCTTATTTTTAGAGCAGAATCGTCACCACCTAATTCTTATTTAGATCCACCCCCTGTAGCTCAACTTAATTCAATTATCGGGGAGGAAGAGAATGAAATAACTGTCGGTGAGGAAAGAAATGTTCAAATAGAGGATGTACCTATTGTGAAAGAGTTTGTAGATGTATTTCCGGAAGATTTACCTGGACATCCTCCAGAACGAGAAGTAGAGTTTTCCATTGATTTAATTCCTGGATCAAGGCCTATATCGAAGACCCCTTATAGAATGGCCACTGTAGAGATAGTCGAACTAAAGAAACAACTAGAGGAATTGAGTAATAAGGGATTTATTCGCCCTAGTGTTTCTCCATGGGGAGCCCCTGTTTTTTTTGTTAAAAAGAAAGATGGATCTATGAGGTTATGTATCGACTACAGGGAGATCAATGCTATAACGATAAAGAACAAGTATCCCCTACCTCGTATTGATGATTTATTTGACCAACTGCATGGAGCTCAATACTTTTCAAAGATTGACCTTCGATCTGGATACCATCAGTTGTGTGTGAAGAAGGAAGACATTCCGAAGACAGCATTTCGAACCAGGTACGGGCATTACGAGTTTACTGTAATGCCGTTTGGATTGACTAATGCACCCTCTGTATTCATGGATCTGATGAATAGAGTTTTCAAGGAGTATCTCGATGAATTTGTGGTGGTATTTATTGATGATATCTTGGTATACTCCAAAACCTACAAAGATCATGAAAATCACTTGCGCATTATCTTGAAGACTCTGAGGAGGCATGAATTATATGGAAAGTTTAGCAAGTGTGAATTCTGGCTTCAGGAGATTTCTTTTCTTGGCCATATTGTCTCTAAAGATGGAATCTCTGTTGATCCTTCTAAGACCAAGGCAATCCAAGAATGGCCAGCACCTACGAATATAACTGAGGTACGTAGTTTTATTGGTTTGGCAGGTTATTATCGACGTTTCGTCCAGAATTTTGCCCGATTGGCTAACCCATTAACGAAGCTCACACGTAAAGGGGTTAAATTTGTTTGGACAAAAGTGTGTGAAGAATGTTTCGAAGAACTGAAGAGAAGATTAGTCAATGCTCCTATATTGACTCTACCATCGGGGAATGATGGGTTCGTTATTTATAGTGATGCATCGAAGAAAGGACTTGGCTGTGTCCTTATGCAGAATGATAGAGTTATTGCCTATGCATCACGACAGTTGAAAATTCATGAACAAAACTATCCTACTCATGATCTTGAGTTAGCAGCTGTGATCTTTGCTTTGAAGATATGGAGGCACTACCTCTATGGTGAAAAATGTGAGATTTATACTGATCACAAGAGTTTGAAGTATATTTTCTCACAAAAAGAACTCAACATGAGGCAAAGGAGATGGCTTGAATTACTCAAGGATTATGATTGTACGATACACTACCACCCGGGGAAGGCAAACAAGGTGGCAGATGCTTTGAGCAGAAAAGACCATGGAGTTCTGAACATGATGAGAATTGAAAGGGATCCAATTTTCATGGATCTAGTGAAGATGGACATGGGAATAACCAGGGAAGGTGAAACATCAATGCTTTTTCAAATGGTTGCCAAACCATCTTTACTAGAAAGGATTAAGAGTTCTCAGACCGATGATGAAGAATTTCAGAAGAAGATTAAAGCTGTGAATGATGGGAGATTGAGAGACTTTGCGTATGAAGGTGGAATTTTGAAATTCGGGAAGAGACTTTGTGTTCCCAATATACCTGATCTAAAAAGGGAATTGCTGGATGATTCTCATAGTTCCAATTTCTCTATACACCCTGGGAGCACCAAAATGTATAGAGATTTGAAGGAACATTTTTGGTG
Source organism: Viscum album (assembly GCA_963277665.1). Classification (NCBI taxonomy): domain Eukaryota; kingdom Viridiplantae; phylum Streptophyta; class Magnoliopsida; order Santalales; family Viscaceae; genus Viscum; species Viscum album. The sequence continues at coordinate 501,719,615 of OY728132.1, forward strand.
GGACAACATGAAGAGGGAGATTGCTGATTTTGTGTCAAGATGTATGGTTTGTCAACAAGTGAAAGCTGGAAGGCAACAACCTGGAGGAGTCATGCAACCTCTTCCCATACCGGAGTGGAAATGGGACAATATTACGATGGACTTTGTCATGGGGCTACCAAAGACTCCTAGAAGGAACGATGCAATATGGGTTATTGTTGATCGTCTTACCAAGTCAGCACATTTTCTTGCTATTAGAGAAGATCTACCCCTGGAACGTCTAGCAAGACTATATATTAATGAAGTTGTGAGACTTCATGGAGTATCCCTATCGATTGTTTCTGATCGTGATCCCCGTTTTACTTCAAGATTTTGGAAAAGTCTTCAGAAATCCCTGGATACTGAACTTCATTTGAGCACTGCTTACCACCCTCAGACAGACGGACAATCAGAACGGACTATTCAGACCTTAGAAGACATGTTGAGATCTTGCTCACTTGATTTTCAGGGTATGTGGGATCAATATTTACCACTAGTAGAATTTTCCTATAACAATAGCTTCCATTCGAGTATACAGATGGCACCATATGAAGCGTTATACGGAAAGATATGTCGTACACCAACCTGTTGGGATGACGTTGGTGAAAGAAAACTTGTAGGCCCAGAGCTGGTGGAGGAAACGGTGGAAAAGGTGAAAGTAATCCAAAATCACATTAAAGCAGCTCAAAGTAGGCAGAAGAGCTATGCCGATAATCGAAGGAAGGATTTGGAATTTCAAGTCGGTGATCATGTTTTCCTGAAGGTATCTCCATGGAAGGGAGTCATACGTTTTGGTAAGAAAGGTAAATTGAGTCCCAGGTACATCGGACCTTTCGAAATTCTAGAACGAATTGGGGCTGTAGCTTACCGATTGGCAATGCCGCCAAGTCTCTCCAAAGTTCACGATGTGTTCCACGTATCTCTGTTGAGGAAATACATGCCTGACCCAACGCATGTACTCACCTATGAGGAATTAGAACTGGAACCCGATCTTTCCTTTTGTGAAGAGCCCGTCAGGATTCTTGATACAAGAGAACAAGTACTGAGAAACCGGACGACGCGTCTGGTAAAAGTTTTGTGGAGAAATCATAAGATGGAAGAGGCAACGTGGGAACCCGAGGAACTTATGATGAAGAACCACCCGAGTCTTTTTATGCAGTAATACCCTAGAAATTGCGAGGACGCAATTATTTGAAGTAGGGGAGAATGTAACACCCCAAGCTTCTACGGTACGTTTCCCTTTGAATAATGCGATAGCGTGTGTTGTACGCAACCTCGAGTTCTAACACACACCACAACTAATTAAACTAGCCGTTGTGAATAGTAATACCTAATTTTTGAAATCATATATATTCTATATTTCAAAATGGACTTCATTTTTGGATTCGGAATATCAAAATTAGCCTAGGGTGAAATTTTGGTACATTTCGGATAACTTTCATATTTTGATGAATAGTGAAAATTTCTAAATTTTAATTAAAAACAACTTTTTTAATCAAAATAATTAATAGTGATAAATTATGAATTTGAGTGGTTTTAAAGTATATTTAGAATATATTTTTACCATTCAATTTAATGTTTATCATTGGACATAATTTTACAATTAAACCGAACATAAACAAGTGTCAATCTTTTGATAGTTATTATCTCTTAAGAACACGCTTTTTGTTTTAACAGCGGGAATTAATTTTAAATTAATTTCTGCCACTTCTGTGTTTTGAATTTAGGAAAATGGATTCCATATTTGGAATCAGGATGTCCAAATTATGTAAATAGGTAACTTTTATTTTTAGACATTTTGAATAATTACTGCGGTAAATATTTTATTTACCATGGTTAAAGGGTAAATCCGGTAAATAAGGGTTAAAAAAATAATATTATAATAATAAAAAATTATCCTAAAACGTGTCTTAGCCCTATTGGTTGATACATGGTCGACCATGGGCATCTTTTTGTCAATTTTGGGACCCCATGGATCCACTTGTAAGTGATAATGACACTTTATTTTAATTAAGTTAAAATGAATACAAAAATGACACAAGCATATATCTTTTAGAAGAACAATTTTTACATAGGGTTATACATGTTGGATTTTCGATTATAAATATTCATTAGAAAGATAAAAAGATTTCCTACATAATGATATTTTATTTATAATTTTTAGACAACAAATAAGTTATTTTATTTATGACACAATGATGATGCAGTAATTACTATAATAGTGAAAAATTAAAATAATTGATATTATAAATACCCAAATAAATATAATATGAAACTTTTAATGAATTAAACTAATTTTCTAGGCTAATATGATATATTAGGATTGATTTAATGGACTTTGTTCGAAGTAATCAATCTGTTATGAGTTTCACAAAAATCAACTATTGAATAGTGTCAAAATTGACATAAAAGAGTTCTTAAAACAAATATTATATTATTAATTGATATTAAATTCCTAAAAATCTAAGGTTCGGCCAAGAGACTTATATTATGATAGGTTAATAATTAATTGACCACTTGGGTGTCGCTTGGATGTATATAGTAAGTTTATTAACCATATTATATAAAAATACAAAGAGACATTGTAAAAGTGAAACTAATTAACTTAGAGTTAATACTTAAAGATAAGGTTAATATAAGTACCCAAACCTGTCTAAATTCTATTGGATGAGTTGTTTTCGACCTATCCCCACCTCATCCTTTGAATAGTCAACTTTGGAGCCTTTAGAAACCGAATATGAATTTATTATAAATTAATATTTCTAGCTTTTCCAAAGGTGCCCCTCACCCCTCTTATAAAAGGGCACTCCTCCTTCTCATTTCTTCACACCTCTAAAGCCTTTTGGTTCGGCCAAACTCTGCCCAAATACTCTCCCAACATCCCTCAATACAACCTAGAGGCCTTAGTTTGATCAGAAAGCCAACCTAAGGAGCCCTTTTGATCAAATCAAAAGGAAGAACCCGAAGAAGAGGTAATGATCTCACCACCCTTTTCTAAGTTCATTTCTTCTTCCACTTCTTCTTCCTTTGTTCTTACCATTCTGAAATAATAACTCCAGTATCTCACATATACTGTGATGTTATTATAAATATGGTACAATCATATTCAGTATTCTATCCACCCTTTGAATAACATGTCACCATACGTGCGTACGTACGGCTTACCGTCTCCACGTCGTGGTGTAATTGTTATTCAATATAATATTATTTGGATGGGTATAATAATGATGTGTAACTCATGTAAATAATAAATATAACATGTTAATGATTCTGTATATATGATATACCATCCATTTATATATTATTTTAATATCAAAAGAATGATATTGTCGCTCGTGCGTACGTACGGACTACCGTCTCCACGAAGGCGATGAGATTCATTCTCCATCGTAACCATTAAAGCGTAATTATCATTTTATGATTTAAAAATGATGTTTAAGGACTTGATATCATTCTGGATATGAATAATATACAACCTATCCTTTACAAACATGTCTTACGTAACAAAACATATGAAAGAAAACAAGTAAGTTAACACCCGAAACAACGATAATACTAAGATATTATTATCAAATCAATATTAAAAGATCATATATGATATCATATTAATGTATATGATTCTTGTATAATTTAATAACAATTATTTCACCATTATACAGGAGGTTAACCTACCACAACCAAGGAAAAGTACAAGGTAAGGGTTATTTCACAATCTCTTCATTATCCGAGGTTGTTTATACGTAATAATCTACTGGGATCTCGTTATCATCCACATCCATGTTTCTTCGAAATGTATTTCAAAACATTTTTACTATTTACAAGAATATGGGTTAAAGTCATTTATACCCTTGTTTTACTTTTTATAAGAGGTTTATAAAGGAATCTTTCCGTCGTTTTCAAAACAAGGTCCTTTTTAACCTTTTCGACAGAATTGAGGTAAGAATGTTTTTTTTAACTTATACGGCGGGTGCGGTTATTTTCCGCCGTTATAAAATCGTCGAAGCTTCCCATACAAGCTTATAAGAATATTTTCAAAGAAAATGTTTTATTTTATATGGATCTTAAATGATTTCAAAATAAAAGGAGATATTTCTTTTAAAAGAATTTTGATTTCATCTATGTCAACATCCTTTGATGGATTTTAAGATTATTTGAAGTTGATTTATTATGATACAAAACTTCTATATTGTATTGAAGGTTTTGTGATATGTTTGACTGTGGATGTGCTATTTTTATACCATTCATAGTTTATTGTGAAAGTATTGACATTTCGTATGCTAGTTTTAATACGAATGTTTATGTTATGTTTAAACCTTTTCATATGGGAATGCATTGGACTTAATAAGTGACGGGTGGAGCCCGCTATAGCTCCTCGATGCATCGGTAGGTCTCATGAGACAAACTAGTGTCTTGGCACAAGGCCTTGACAAAATCTTATTTGTAGCCTTGGCACGAGGCCTTGGCTATGTGGTTATGATAGTCTGGCATTATGCATTCCAACATTATGAAAGTGGTTATTGATTTTTGCATGTGATTATTCGATTAGTAGAATATCCATGTGAATAAGTAAATGGCATTATTTCATTTTACTTTTGCCATACCATGTTGAAGTTCAATTTTAAAAGGCTTTTGTTTTAGTAATGCATTGCCTTAAATGTTTATTCTTATTTATGAAAGTTTCCGCTATATTGTTATCCTTACTGGGCATTTGAGCTCACCCCTTTTCTATGTTTTATTTTTCCCCAGGATGTGAAGAAGTAAATTATGAATGACCTGCAGGGATATTATGAGGGGATAGTAGTGTGGATTATGGAGACATTATGTTGTTGTAGTAGTTTTTCATTTTATGATGTAATGTAAAACTTATGAATATATCTAGTGTTTCCAAGGCTACTAAACCAATCGGCCTTTCGAGATTTGATCTTTCTTGTGATCATGCCAATGTTACGAAGTAATGCACTGACTCTGGGTAGCTGGGGTCGGGGCGTTACATCTTATGACTATTTATTACATGTTTATTAACATTTCCAGGTTGAAGTCATTGTTTGGTTAATAACTGTATTGTTATTCATGAATGTTTTGACTTATTATATTTAGTCCAAATAATTAAATCATGGGGTAGTCATATACATAATTTTCTCCATGAGATACATATATTATAGGTTTTTTATAAATGTTATTTATATTAATCCATAATATTTAGAAATAAATTCATTAATTACAATGTTTATGGAGATGGTAGGTCATATGTATGAATGAATGCTCTTTCCATATACTTTTGAAAATGAATGAATGGTTGGTAAATGGTATTATATAATTAAAAAAATAATTTTCATGTCATATATATCACATATTTTGATTAAAACTATACATATAATCATCCCTGTCAATCTTGAATGAAACACACCACTTCCGAAGATAGTAGTCTGTCGTACAGTGAAACGAGGTTATCTAATTCTCATAAGATGCGAAGTAAAATAGTCACAGGTAATATAATGATTTAAATTGAATAATAATATAATAAATTTCATATATATTTACTAAATATCTTTTTCTGTATTTCATTTAGAGGTCATAATTTAAAAAATTAAGGACATCGGTTCGCGAGATGATAGTTCACCATATAGACAAATGGTGATTTTTTAACCCATTTGATGGAAGTGGAGAGGGTAATAGGTAATTTCAATGAAATAAGAACTTATTATATTATTTATGATAATTATTTTATTATATACTATTTCTATAAAACGAATATAAGGATGGTTATTATGAAATAAATTAACCACACTCATTGAATAATGTTTCCTCTTCTTCAGGAAACCTCTATTGCTTTACACTAAAATCATTCATAGGTTGGATTTATGCCCAAATAAAGGCTTCTTAGATTATTGAAGATATATTTTAAAGTTATTTTATAATTTTTTGTCTGATCTAAATGGATTGAGAGATGTGAATAAGTGATTGGAGCGAGTTCCCTTTTATAATTGAGAAGGGGTGCCATTTTTGTAAATACCCAAAAGTATTCAGTATTGGGTGTCACTCATTACAAAAGTGACAAAAAATACAACAATAATAGTGTTTTTATAAGATGTGGCAGATTAAATTCCCCACCACACAAAATAACAAAATTTTTATCACATTATTCTTTAAACATAAATTGAACTCAATTTTTCCCTTTTACTTAATTACAATAATAACTTGTATCTTTTTAACTACCAAGGTAATTTGTCCATTAATAATAATATAAAAATGATAATTACTATATACATTACATGGAACTATTTCAAATATTTAATCCAATTAATCAAAAAAGCATCCTATTTGTGTTTAAATTTATTTTTAATACTAACACATATAATGTGAAAACCTTGTTTTAACCTTAATCGCATTACTTAATTTTAAATTATTTTAGTAATCAATAAAGAAAAAAATTGTTTTTCCTTATTACATAATATAAATTATTATTATTATTCCAAATATTGATTTCATTTTTTCCAAATTTAATTGATATAAGTTGCAGAATTTAATTTAAAATTAATCTTATAGCGTTGATAAGAGAGCTGATTTTTAAAGTGAAAAATTTCAATTTTTTACAATGTTTTTATATAAAATTTAAATATTAAAATTATTAAATTTACATAAATTACATATGTGTATTTAAAATTTCACTAATTATACATTTAAATAAATTTAAAATATAACTTGACTACATAAATTATTTTAATTAATAGATTGTTTCCAATTAAAATTTAATATTTTTCACTATTCATCAAAAATTTAATCTTTTAAGAAAATTATCAACAATTAATCCTAAGATAATTTTTATATATTTATTTAAAAAATATATTACATTTTATTAAATTATTTTTCATGATATGTCAAATTAATTTTATTATTGTTTATAAAATAAAGTAAAGGATAATTTTTTTTAGGAAATGATATTTTCAAAACATATAATGTAAATTTTAAAAATTTATAAATTTTTGATCAATATATTTTATTTATATGAAAACATTTTAAGTAATATTTTTCAAAATTAGTTATTATTATTCATGTTTCTATATTTAGGAGCTATGTTATAAGAGTCATATTTAAAAAAAAATTTACATTATGGTTTTTCGATTCATGGTGTTGCGTGTCATATACATTATCAAAGAAACTAATAATTAAGTATATCATCATCTAAAAATGTATTTTCATATTAAAATAGCCACATATAAATTAAAATTAATTTTAAATAAAATATCTCATAAAATCTTGTGATGTTAAAATATGTTTGATCAGTAAGTACATTGCTTTTATGACAATCATTAAATTAAATCATTATTGATGAAAACAAGGTAACTCTGATTTTTAAAAAATATTACTTTATTTTTCTTTGGTTTGTCATTCAGTTATTAATTTTTTATATGTTTTATAATTTTAGTATCTTTTCAGCACTTCCTCACAAAAATTTTCTCATAATTTTTCATTCACCTATTGATCATATTGGTTTAGAACAAATCTCTTTATATTATTATTTTTCATGAATAATTATTATGTATGATGTTTTTATATATTATTTAACATTGAAAACCCATGAAATTGTTATGGAGAAATAATCTAATTTAATTGTTAATAATCTCTACAATCTCTTTAATATCATGGTCTTTATTTTTTCATAAAATCTCATGATTCATTATTCATGCATGAATATGTTAATAAATGTGTATTATGATTAATTATATATATGATCATCCCATTGTTGAATGATGTATTATCCTATATATAAATGTATAAAACCTAATGTTTCATATCCACATCGACTTATTCTATGGTGTTGGATTTATCATGTCCCCATTTAGCTATCACCACCATCTCTAAAATTCCATGTGAATTGTATTGCTTGTAATTCTCAATTTTCAATGTCATCTATGCTCTTTTAGTTAATATATAAATATTTTTTAATGATTGATATACATTTTTATTTTCTATTAATTTTGGGGTAATTTATATTCCAAAAAATGATAAATGATGGATCCTTAGGTTTCAATAAAAATACTTAGACACCAAATGATGGTTTTAAAAAATCCTTACACATAAATGGTGTTGTTTTTTCAATGATACATTTATGGCTCATCTAGATATATTATGCATTATGTATTAAATATATGTATCTCTGAAAAATATATTTCATATAAAAAAGAACCCTCCCCCACATTTCAAAAATTCAATATTGAGGGACATATTAAACATGAAACGAGAATATAACTTATATTGTGAAAACTAATGAAATTGAAAAGCATATATTTTTCATATATCATAGGCACCATAAATTGTTGATACTCAACCCACTTCAATCTTCCAAAATACTCACATATTAAAATCCATCATAAAACCTCCACCATTAAAACATCCAATTATTCACCATTCATAAATATAATTTTAATCACATAAATTTTTGAAAAATTTTCCAAAGAGTAACAAGGATAAAATATTCTGATCCAATAGTGTTTAAACTTATAATTGTAAATAATTAACCATAAGAACATGTGGTTACAAATTTCTCTCACTTTTGGTTTTTTTTTCAGGTCACAACATGATATTCCATGCATTATCATTTTATATCTTCTATACTCCCTATAGTCATGATCTTAATTTTATATTAAAATTCAATGTTTTTACTTATCTTTAGATGTGATCTAATTTGAGTGGTCATGAAACCTTAAACATGGTCAAACACATAATAGAGATCCATTAAAAATTATTCTATTTATACATCAGTTAATTTGTATTATATTTATATAGAAAATATTTCAACGATGAAAATAATTTCAATTATTTTTAATAATTATTCTAGATACTCCAAATAATTCATTCATAGTATCTCCCAATATCAGATTGTGATGAAAAAATAATGGTAATATTTCATAAAATAATATAACAGTGAATAATTATGTATGATGGGTAGAGGACATGGATTTTTAAACATCCTCAAGCCAAAGGAGGTTCTTGAACACCAATGTTTAATCGGTGATTCTTGAAATCTAGAGTAGCCAAGATCATAGATTCGGTATTTTATACTTTTTTATTAGACCCAATATACTTCATAATCATTACTCCTTGATCTATATTTTTTTAGTGAAGATAAATATTAATTCAATGTGTTTTTATAATACTTAATTGGATTCACTGTGCGTTCTATTTTAATCTAATTATCATATAAATAATAATAAGTTGGTTAGCATCATCACCTATATCTCTCAATTAAATTTTTACCCTTAGAAGTTGTGTGTATTATTTGGTTACTATTATATATATTGTTTAAGTAATATTAAGAGATGTTATATCTAGATTCTTAATCATATATCTTCTACACTTAGTGATAATTAAAATTTAACCAAAGATTTTGGATTTTACATTCATCACATAACCAATATAATAAGTATTAGAAATAGATATTAACTCTTATTACCATTCAATACTAGATGAATATCTTATTTGAGAATACGTTAGATGAACCTCACAATTATCTTCCATGTTCTGAGATAAAACTCTTTAGGATTTTCTTGAAAGCAATCCAACAAACATGTATCCTATTAATTAAATAGATTAGATGAAATCAGGTACAATAAAAAACCTTTGGTCTTCCTGTATAATGTGGTATCCACTAACATTCCATCTTTTTTGAATCCCATGTTTTCATCAAACACCAATATGACAAAACATGTGTATTAAATCATGCATCACCAAATTGTTTATAATATTAGTTTCTATTTATTTTTGTATATGAAATAAAATATATCATTTTAAAACACTCCTTGAAATAGAAAATAAGTATGTTCTAGAGTCATATACATTTCAAATTCTATTCACATAATATCAGAAATATATTCCATAGAATATTATTTTTCAATAAATTTTATATCATCCACATAAACTATAACCATAAATTTTTTTATCTTGTATGAATTCACATAAAGGATGTGGTCAACACCACCCATTTTGAATTACAATTTCATTATATATGAGAGAAGAAAATATAACCAAGGATGCAGTGCTATATTGAATTTATTCATGTCCTTCAACCTATTAACATTTTTCCATTATTTATAATTCGGAATATTAATTTCTAAACAATGTAAAATTTTTAAATTATAAAAAAAATTCAATATCATCTTTACATCCATTTGAAAAAATTTAAAACCATATAATATTTCCATACACTTAAAGAATATCATAGACTGCAGCTAATCCAAGGGTGAAAAATATTCTTTCACAGCCATTCCTTCTATTTAATAATAAACATTAAATATTAACCATTATTTAATTCATATTATTGTTCCATGTTCCTTTAATTTATTCTTAAATACCCACATGTTTTTTATAACATAGAGATGTTTTGATGTTCTAGGAGTTCCCAGGTTTGGTTTTTTTCAATTTTATCCCAATCCACACTCAAGGATCTAACTGATGGCTCATGAATCAAAACCACTACATGCTATGTTAGATATACCATTGAAAATTAGGATCATGCTCCAATTCTCTTATTCTTCCCATCAATGTTGGTGTATCTCTATCTCCAATTATATTGTATTAATTAACATCCATCCCCATTCCATTTCCCAAAGGTCTATGATGAATCTATTTTGTATATTTTTCCATCTAAAATTCATCTTCTTAGTTGTAATAATTTTAATTTCCATGGGAAACACTTGAATTTCCATCATTTTATCATAATTTTCCCATTGTATAAAAAATAATGTCCTAGAATTTCATTCATCATTCTCCTCAATAAAATTAACAATGTTATTTCAAAAAGGATTCCCAACAATTTTATTTTTCACATACAGGATTTAAAATCATCTGAGTATACAAACAATATACCTTTATATACCACAACACTATACTTTCTTTGATTTCATCATTTTCCCAAATATAACATTTTATTCAATAAAATTAAAGTGTTTCAATAAAGGATTCCTACCATTCCAAATTTCATAGGTGTTCTTTTCTCTCCAGGGGATCATAATTCATGTTAAATAGTGTACATAATGACTTAGAATTATTAATTACAATATTGGAATGAGAAATAACTTTTTATAATATGTTCATTAGGAACAATGCCAACCATTCACATTCATCATTTCAAAATCCAATTTTGTTGTGTGTCCATAAGAAGGATACATCATTTTTTGGTGTCATATTTCCCAATATATTTTCCCCCACCAATTGATCTATAGTTTATTCCATTATAATTCAAAAAGAATTATTTTTGTATAATTTTAAATTTTCACTATCACATACATGACTTCTTTTATATGTATTTTTCATTTAGTTCCATTTATTGATTTGTTTTGGGGGGTTCCCATTCATTTTGATGGAAATGGTTGTTTTTCAAAATTAGGTACAAGCCATGAGCCCATTTCTAGATTTAAATATAAATTTTGTTACTTTAATAATTCCATCATTTTTCAATATTTTACACTCATTCCACTTACCAATTGGCATAACATAATATATTAAACCATCATATAAATTTGGACCCCATTGGAATTGATAATAATTTTTTATTTTGGATTTTTATTAAGGTGTTGGACCATCCCGAATGATCATTTCCTACATTAAAGTTTTTTTGTAATTATTTAATATATCATTATATTTCTTTGTTTTTAGGTGATTTTAACTCTCACCCGAGTCCACTTACCCAATGTTTGCTCCCATGCACTCCTCCCCCTCATTGGAGATAATTTTCATTGCAAGTATGGATGAAACATCTTTTAATAAATCAAATCTCCCATATTTGAAGAGTTCATCTGATTAATTCATGGATTCTTAATTTATCACTATTTTCCCCCATTACAGTTCTTAGATGATCTATTCATCCTTCTTCGAACCTCTCATAAAAGTTAGGAGGTTTGAAAATTCAGATACTTGTGTATTTGTGGTGATTTTTTCAAGATTGTTCATTATAAGTGATACCTTCTTCATTTCTTTCTTTTCCCTTAGGATTTCCTCCCACATTAAATATGTTATAAAATTTATAGAAGTTAGGTTTCAAACCTATGGATTGATTTGGTGTCTTTTTGGTAAAATATTGTGGTCTAGGGTTGCATTTAAATTCTTTTTGGTGTGCTGGTGGCGCGGTTGATGTTTCTCACCATGTTTTGGGGATTTCAACTCAAAAGGTATGTGATTCCATGGTTAACCAATACTTTATGATCTAGTTTTCTTGGTTTACTGGTTTTTCATGTTCCCCATATTCTTTGTGTAGTGCGAAAACCTTTTTTGATGGATTTGGTTAACTATTAATCTTATAATTTTATTTTTTCTGAATTTGTGAACTTTTTTAATGTAACAGATGTGGTATCATTTGTGGTAGTTTTATACAATATAAAGTTGATTTATTAGTTGTTGATAGGGGATGAAAATTCTGTTTTGATTATTCCTTAATGTCATGTGTGCTTTGGAAGGGGGTTTTTGGAATAGGTTTGGTGTGTAAATCATTATTACACTTCTTGATATCATTTTAGGAAAATGGGTGTTTACATTGGTATCTTTCATGGTATTATTCATGTTTACTTTATAATATCTGAATGTGGTTTTATAAATGTCTCTTGGGATGCCAATTCTACATTGGTAATTTTTTGGTGTGGCTTTGTCCTTGAAATATGGTTTTTAAATGGGTTTCATGAGCAATTTTTGGGTATAATCTTTAGAATTATATTATTAAAGATTGGAAAGATTTTATGATTTATGTATGAGGGGAAACCATATTAGAAAATTGTTTTCGATTAATTATATTTTGAAATGGTACATTTTAAATGTGAAACCGGATTTTTTTGTTGTGCTTCATCTTGTAATTGTTTTATAAAAATGTTTGAAAGATTTACTAAAGTGTTTAATAGATATGAAAGTGATGTGGGATGTTTTGTGTGAGTGTGGTGTGAAAAATGGATTTTGGTTAAGAAAATAGTATTATGTAAAATGTTAGGGGGCAATTATGTGAGTAGGGATATCATGGAATGGTTTTATAAAATTGTTTAATGGATTTGTGGAAGTGTTAATGAAATGTGAAAACTGTTGTCTGCTATTTTGGTGTGAGTTGGATTTCAAAATCAATTTGAATGAAAAGTGGACTTTTTTTACTTTTTTGGTATACATGTGGGTGGTTTGGTGAATTTGTGATGTGGAAATGATATTTTACTATGAAAATTATATTTCATGACTTGTAGAACTTGTTTGAGCACAAAGGGAAAACACGAGTATCTTGGTGGATGGACGTGTACTAGTATGCTAGTGAATCTAGATGGTTTGGCCTCATTTTCACTTATCATGATTGACGCTTAAAACTCCAAATAGAATATGATGATTATTGTTAGGGGCCACTAGGTTATGGGTATGTTCCCTACCTGAGGCTTGTGCACGCGAATCAATATTTGGGATGGTTACTCTCACTGAGATAGGAGGTACCTGAGACCCACAAGTTGTTAGTGCCTAGGGGTTATTTTTTACTGCTTGTGCTCATTATTTCCTTTATACATATCGTTGACATATGGTATATTTGGATTTAAAATTCAGTAGCATTGGAATTTATTTTTAAAAATGTTGATTCTTTAAATTAACCCACTTGAAAATTGATTTTTTTTAAGTTGCATCTTTAATATATTATAACTAGAAATTACATGTTTTTGAAAAATTGCAACCTTTCAAAATATAAATTTTTATCACATGGAATATCATAGTGGTGGTATCCAACTAGGATTTTGGTCACACCCTATATACACATTTTTTTGTAAGTAGACTAGGTTATTTTGTTGTCGCAAGTTTGGGTACATCCTTTATGCTAAGTGTTCGGGTTTTTACTGGTCATTCGTGATGCGGTGTAGTAGATAAGGCTTGAGGGTGGCGCCTCTTTCCATGTGGAGGTTCTTGGGTGGTACTTGTTTGTTTCTGTACCTTTGTAATGGTATTTCAACATAGTTTTAACTTATGTAATACATTTATGAAATTTTTTAAAAGACATTTTTAGTTGAAAAATCTAGATTTATTTTATTGAGTTTGTTAGTTGTTTAATGTTATTAAACTTAGGTAAATCATTCCAAAACTTTATTTTATGATCCCCAAGAACTTATTCCAGACCATGGGGATTGGGAACACTCTTAGAGCCTTGTCACGGGCCGAGTCGGGTGCTAGTTTTGATGGTGACCAGATTTGGATCGTGACAAAATAGTATCAAGAGAGGTTTATGTTAACTGTTTGGGTCAAGTTATTTGGGGAACAATAGGGATAGTCAAGTTTTTTGTTTTTTGGGTTTGGAATTTTGGTTATTGGAAGTGTTCCTGATCACCACACCTTATTATTGGATTCAATTCAACCTAGGAGGTCGTGACTTATCTAATTATTATTTTTTATTTGATGATTATGGTAAATGAAAAGTGATTTGGGTAGTGGTCTTAGTGAGCTCACAAGGCCTGTTAAGACATGTGGAGCCGGGGATACTACCCTATAACACTACATGTGATTGTGATGTGATTGCAATATAGAATCAAACCATATTTCCAAGTCACCCACTAAACCTAATTCTCCCTTACATTGTCTTGTGTCCTTTAGTTTGAAATCATGGATGTTCTGTTTCAAAGTAAAAATGAAATGGTTTTAAGAAGAATAAAGTTTTTGTGAAATGATTTTCAAATAATGAGGGAAGGGTTTAATTTTTGAAATGGTGGAACTAAAATTATATATTTCTTTTGAACTAAGAAAATGGTGTGTTTATGCCTCTTTTAAAATTAAGAAGTATGTTAAAGTTGGTTTTGAAAAAGTGTTTCCAAAAGAGTTTTCTGAACTGTTGAATGGTTTTTTAATGGGATGAGATGTTTTGAAATTAATGCACATAACATGAATGTGTGTTTTAATTTGAATGATTGTTCCTTTCTGAAATGTTTTGGAAGACATAATTTGGGTTCGATTTCTTGGTTGGCGATATTGAGAAAAAGTATTGGTTGATTGTTTTGGTTCTGAAAAGTGGAAACATTTTTTATTTTAACCATTGTTATTTTCATGAGAGAAATCATGAATAATGTTATATAAGATGATGTATGGTTAATGGAACGACTGGATGAGTGTTGGGATGGATATGATGAGGGTTCCTAGTGTGGCAGGGAAACATGGATTTGTGGGGCCCATAGGGTACCATTGGTGGATACGCTAACCACTGAACAGTTTTTTTTCAATGAAATTTTCATAAAATGAAAACATGATGACTTGATGAGTGTTTTAGGATAGTGTCTATTCTATGTTTTTTGTAATTAAGATGTTGTTCAATGTTTTGATTCAATTAACCACTCATGTTTGAACCATGTTTTGGGTTTGTGTTTGGTTGGTGAACTCGGTTTAGGTCCGGTTAGTGGCCTTTTCTGAGAAATGTTTGGGAAGCCTTTATGGTAGTTCCACTCATATGTTCGATCCTAGTTTTTGGATTTTTTTTGACCTATAGACTAACTAGGATGGGTCCTTGGGGTATCTTTTTGGGTATGGTATGCCCCCATTCAGGGTTAGTGCATGACATAAGTGCACCCTGTATTGTTTTGCCGTTGAAAAATCCTCTAATTGATCAATTTAAGGAATATTTTATCGAGCATAATAGAATGAGTCTAAACCATTTCCTTTTATGGTTTTTTTTCGGATCCTCTTGTAGTGGGAGAGTGCCCTTGATAGTTTGAAAGAGACATTAGTTTCAGAAGCTACCTCTTTCGTCAAAGGTGTAAGTGATCTGGGGTTGTTAATAGGGATGAGTGTTTGGATGGTGTCTAAGAGGGCCTCTTAGTCCTTCAAAGTCTCTTTGAAGTAGCATTTCATGGTAAAAATCCAGTTTAGAAAAAATGGTCATGAGAGGCCATTATGGCCACCTTATGGAATTGTGGGTTGTTTAGGGACTTGGCATAAGGTTCCTTTCCATGTATTGATTCTATCAATAACAATGGTTACGTTCGGTGACACCTTATGATGTTGTGTGGTCATTTGACTGTAATGTTGAAGGCCGTCCAATCCTTTGAGGGTGTCTATTATGTAGGGAGTATGTCTCCCCTAGGGAAAACTACAAATCAGGGATCATAGAGGAAGGTGTTTATATGTGTAATCCCCTTGTGTTGTTTCACACCTGAAGAAATAGGGTGTGATGTATATGCATCTTCTTACCCCTTGTATCAGTGAAAAGTTAGGTTTTGGTAAAGTGTGTTTTGGAGTGTGTTTTGTCTTGGTGGAACCATCGGGGAATGCAATGTAGTTGTTTGTGGCACCAAAAGAAGAAGTTCTATATAAGAGTTTCCAAATCCTAACTTCGAGGCCGAAGATGCTTCAATATTTTGAGCTCCTTCCATAGGTCCCAGAGAGAAGTCGGTGTGTAGTCCGGGGAAATCCCAGGTTTGTTTAAACACTTTTTCAAGCCCTGCCCTTAGTACGAATTATATGAAGAGTTTAAAATTCTTGTGCCTTCATCTGTCTTTAGTAATTATCATATCATGGAAGGACGTGTAGGGATTTTTGCCCATTTTTGTTGCCTAATGTCTTTCCTTCCCACTTGGGATTCCATTTAGTTTTTGTTGAAAGATTTAAAATTTGGATAGATAGGTTGAGTGCACATTTTTCACATGGTGATTGGGATCTATTACCAAGATAAACCATGTAGATATAAATATCCACATGGTTTGCACATGTTTTCCCAAACTATGTGGACTAATTGTGCCATAGTCTCAACTCATTAAGTTTTGGGGTATTTCTGTGCTAGCCCATGATGGTCAGTTAAGATGGTTGGTTTTTAGGGTGGGAAGACCCACCACGGGTATCATGTATGTTATTTTGGGAATTTCTAATGGTAGTCTACCCCTTTTACCAAGGATTCTGTTTAGGCCTCCCTCTTTTAGTGTCCCGATTCGGTCTCGAAAAAAAGTTTAGTTGTCTATTATTGTGGGGATCTAATTTTTGTATCCCTATACAAGTAACATAGTTTTTTCCATGGTCATGGATTTGCAGTAGGTAGCCTTATTCTGAGCTATATAAATACCTTCATCTTCCTTTGGTAAATGTTGGGATTAGAAAGTGAACAACAGTTTTGTTATATCAAGGTAAATGTAACCTTGTTTGACGTTATTGTTTATTTGGGTAAATTGCTTGAGTCTTATTTGGATAGTGTTTGAGAAGTTTTATTTTGGGATAAAATTTGAATATATATTATCATTTCAAGAAGTGTTATATGTTTTGGTTGGTGAGATTATTATTTCCATTATTGATCAATTTGAGGTGTTTGATTTTTTTTCAGTGTGCAGAGCTTGGCGAAGGAGTCCATTTTTGTATTTCGGCTGGGTTTTATTTTTCCTTTGGCCTTGTTAGAGATTTACGATGGAAAAATGTATTATAGTTTGAAGAATTGCCACATAAATGACATTTATTAAATATATTTTATCATTTAATTCCATTTATTGATTTTTTTTGAGGTTTCTCATTCATATTGTTGGAAATGGTTGGATTTCAAAATTAGGGCCAAATCGTGAGCTCATTTCCAAAATTAAAAATAATTGTTATTACTTTTATAACTCCTCAATTTTTCAACCTTGTACACTCATTACCCTTCCCAATTGGCATAAACTAGTATATTAAACCACCATATCAATTTTGACCCCATTCGAATCCATAATAATGATTGATTCGAGTTTTTTATTAAGGTGTTGGGCCAACCCAAAATCTCATTTCTGGCTTTAAAGTTGTCTTTTATATATTTAATATCTCATTCAATTTTTACGTTTTTTCTGTGATTCCGACTCTAAAATGAGACCACATACCCAGGGCGCGCTCCCATGCTCCCCTCCCCCTCGTTGGAGCTCAGTTTCACTGCGATGACGGATATAAACTCTCTAAATTTCTCAAATCTCCCGGATTTGGAGTGGTAAAATGATTCTTTCATAACTCTTTCATTTATCACTCTTTTTAACCCATTATAGTTCTTACATGATCCCTTTATCCATGTTCAAACCATCCTTGAACGATTTCCTATTTGAAAATTCAGATACTATATTATTTTGGGTGATTTCTTCATGATTTTTCAAGGTAAGTGATTTCTTCTTGGTTTCTTCCTTTTCCATTTGGGTTTCCTCTCTTTTTCATTATGTTATAAAATTTAAACATGTCAGGGTTAGAACACAGGGGTTTGATTAGGTTTTTTTTTGGTCAAATATTTTGTTCTAGCGATAGATTTATATTTCTTGTCATGTGGTGGTGTTGCGGTTGATTTTTCTCACCATGTTTTTAGGGGTTCGACTCCAAAGTTAGGTGATTCTGTGGTTAATCATTCTTTAATGAGCTAGTTTTCTTGTTTTATTAGTTTTTCGTGTTCCCTATATTATTAGTGTGGTGTGAAAACCAGTTTTTGGATATTTGGTTTAGAATATAATTTTATAATTTCATATTTGTTGAAGTTGTGAACTTTTAGAATGTTACACATGTGGTATCTTTTGGGGTTGTTTTATAAAATTTGAAAATGATTTATTAGCTATTAAAAAGGGATGAAAATTTTGTTTTGTTAACTACATAGTGGAATCTGGGCCTTGGAAGGGGGGTTTTAGAATAGTTTTGGTGTGTAAAAAATTGTTATACTTTTGAGATCATTTTATGAAAATAGGAGTTTTCATTTGTATCATTTGTGGTATTATTCAAAGTGATTTTATAAAACATGAAAGTAGTATTCTAAATGTCTCTAGTGCTGAAAATTATACTTTGGTAGTTTTTTGGAGTATTTTTTCTCTGAAATGTTCTTTCTAAATGGGTTTTTTGAGAAAAGATTGGGTATACTCTTTATAATTGTTTTATGAATGATTTGAATGTTTCAATAATTTATTAAAGAGGTGAAATCATATTGGAAAACAGTTTTGGAGTGTATATATTTTTCAATGGTACATTTTAAATGTGATTTGGAATATCTTGGAATGGTTTTATAAAATTATTTATGGATTAGTGCATCTTTTAATGACATGTGAAAAGTGTTGTGGTCTATTTTGGTGTGAGTCAGATTTGAAAATCAATTTGAATGAAAAGTGGAATTTTGAGACTTGTGGGGTATACATGTGGGATGTTTGGTAAATTTGTGTTGCGGAAATGATATTTTCATATGAAATCTATATTTCTTGACATTTTGAACTTGTTTGAGAACAAGGGGAAATCCTGGGTATCTAGGTGGGTGGACGTGTACTAGTATGCTAGTGAATCCATGGGGTATGGCCTCTGTTTCACTTATCAAGATTGGCGATTAAAACTATAACAAAAAAATGATGATGATTTTTTGGGAACACAAGGTTATGGGTATGTTCCCTACTAGTGGCTCATGCACAAGAATGAATATTTGTGATGGTTACTCTCACCGAGATACGAGGTACCTGGGACCCACAGCTAGCTAGTGCATAGGGGTTACTTTCTATTTCTCGTGCTCATTATATCCTTTATACATAAAATTGGAATATGGTATATTAGGCTTGAAAATTCAGTAGAATTGGAATTAATTTTAAAAGTTTTTATTCATTAAATTATCCAACTTGAAAATTTATTTTTATGTTTCATCTTTTAGAAATTGTAACTAGAAATTACTTGTTTTTGAAAACATGCATTCTTTCAGTATGTGAATGTTTATCGCATGGAATATCTTAGTGGAGGTATCATACTAGGATCTGGATCACAACCTACTTACACTTTTGGGTGTAAGTATACTTTGTTATTTTGTTGTTAGAGGTTTTGGTATAACTTTTGTCCCTATAGTTCGGGTTTTTACCGGTCGTTCGTGATGTGGTGTCATAGAGATGGCTTGAGGGGGGTGCCTCTTTCCATGTGGAGATTCATGGGATATAATTATTTAGTTTTTGTAAATTTTTAATTGTCTTTAAACATAGTTTTAACTAATCTAATTCAGTTCTAAAATTTTTTGAAAGACAATTTTAGTTCAAATATCAAGATTTTTTCTATTAATTTTTGTTGTTGTTTAATGTTATTAAACTCCAGAAAATAATTCCAAAACATATTTTTAGGATACCCGGGAAATTGTTCCTACCCATGGGGATCATAAATGCCCTTCGGTCTTTTTCATTGGCCGGTTAAGGTACCAATTTTGATGGTGACTATATTCGGTTCATGACATCCACACACCACTAACACCTCTTCAAGAACTCAAGAACATATTTTTATACTCACATGATGATAATGTAGGTTATTATTCAGTAATCATTAATGAAAAAAAT
The DNA here is from genome assembly GCA_963277665.1 of Viscum album. NCBI lineage: Eukaryota > Viridiplantae > Streptophyta > Magnoliopsida > Santalales > Viscaceae > Viscum > Viscum album. Next base: position 501,739,888 of record OY728132.1, read on the forward strand.
GAATCACCATTCATTACAAATGAAAAATTTATTTATTAAGATATATAATTTAGTAGTCAACATATCAAGTATGATGGATTTAATTTTAATCATTTTTACATAATGGTTACATACCATATTATCCCCCATTCATGAATCAAATTTTCTTTCTCAATCATTCTTCAAATTTTGGAAATCCACACTGGCACTTACCATATATAGGATTTAAATGATTTTAGGGTTATTGTGTCTAAGAATCTGTTTCCCTATGATTTTTTCCTTTTATACTGTAAGAAGGAACTATTTCTTATTGTAATAAAATTAGAAATGATTACCTTTTTATTAACAACAATTCATGAGATAATTCTATTCATTTTCGTTCATAAAAATCCATTTTTAGTTAAATGAAACCCCATGGCCAAAGTCACAAGTTTTACTCACACTAAAAGGTTACACCTCAAGACATCCAAATATATTACTTATATTAACTTTAGTACATCTCTTACTATTCAAATATTCATGTATTGTTAAATATTTAGTTCTTATTCATCTCCAAAACAGATAGTTCTATTAACGTGCTTGTTGATATTTTTAAAGTGGTATATATTTATTGTCTTCCTGAATGAACACAGACTATAAATGATATATGTTATGATATTGATTTTATCTTTTGAGGACAATTTTATGCAACATTATCTTATCCCTCCTCTACATCTATTTCCATGAAATGTTCATGTCAGTTGAGTAATAGTTTTTCATTTCTTCTTTATCTCCAACACATGTAATGTTATTAATCTATCTTTTTTCATCAACCAAAGGGTATTTATTTTTTAATTGAAAATTTTTTTCTTTAAATTAATCAATAATCAACATTAATACTTTAAATTTATAATTTTTAATTTTCTATTGGAAATTGAATTATTAACATAGTGAGAATCATGGAAACATTATTCATATATTGAGATTCTTATCTGAGTTAAACAATATTGTGTCATTATTTTTACTGACAACCAGGTTTTTCTCCTCTTATATGTATTTATAACTCTTAGAAACAAGATAATTTTTGGAAAACATTCCCAAAAATTTGAAATTTAGTCAATGGAAATATAAAATTTATTCCTCCATGTTTCTCATACCTTTAAAATATATTAAATTAATGATTAAACATTATCGAATGTGGTAAATCCTCAATAATTTTCATCCCATTATTCTTTTTTGTTTCTAATATGACATTATATGCATTTATAAGAAATACAAATCAATTATTATCCATGTTCATAGAACATTGATTATTTAAAAGTATCTTGAAACTAGTAGGTCATTTGTTTCCATTCTAGAAGTTATTTTCTTGAAATCTTTTGAATTGAAAACCTATTGATTGGTACTCCAATCATTAATTCTAATTCATGATTTTATATAAATATTATTACATATTTTTTAAAATGTTTCAATCTATTTTTCCAACTCATTCATGAAAAAATCATGTTTATCAATCACCTATGTTTGTTCATTTAGTTTTAATTTGAGGTCCACTATTTATTTCTTTTCTCCGTGGATGGATGATAGATATAGAAATTCTTTCTCGCATAAATAAATCACATCATTATAATGATTAAAATATTCCAATTACTATTTCAATAATCCACCAATAATTCTATTTTTATTCCTTTTAGATATTATGTTCTTCATGTGCCCCCCCACAAGTTCCACCTTGATATCAACAACACATTCAAGTGGAATACCAACCAATTTATTTGGTGTTTCATTTTCAAAAATAGCCATCATTTCATCTTCTATATATAAATAATATTTTGTTTAAACATCCCACAAATAATATTAATCTTCACTTTATATTTTTTCACCATCCTCATTGGTTGAATATTTTTAGACAAACTCGATGATTTTATATCTCATTTATAATTTAATTTCCGTTGAGGATTAAATATAATTATTTATCTATCACAATAATCATATAAACTTCTTAGACACATTTTTTTAATGTATCATACTTTTCAATATCTAAAACTTGATAAAGTGTCATCAATTCAAAAAAACCTATTTCACATTTGAATTTTACTGTAAAGATATGTTGGGATTCATTACGCACATCGTATTCTATATCTTTAGTAAAATGACCCTTGATTGGAATGGAATTATATTAACATAGTTTCATAAGGTAATCATCGAATCCAAACAAAATTAACGCATTCCCAAGAGTGTTTGGATTAGTTTAATTATATACTAGCTACATATGAAACATATATTGAATCCATTATTACATTTTCTTCATAATTTAGCCACAATAGAATCCCTACAATAATTATTATATGTTATAATCTTCTTCCTAAACTAAGGAAATGGAAACATTATTTAGGGGTGATCTCTTCTCATTAAGGGTAAACATATTTGATGAAAAAAATAATATCATAAGTTCCCATAATATTATAGTATGTGTATATTCAAGATTAATAATAAAATTCATACCCAAAAAATCATAAATCATAAATAATTTAATATTTCATGTCATACAATAAGATAAACATCCAAGGATCACATATAAACTGAGAGGGGGGGGGGGGTTGAATAACTTTTTCACTTTTTGCAGTTTTTAAAACATTTATAAATTTAACCCCTACACCTATTAAGATTAAGACCCTTGTCATCCATTGGTAAATAATCATGCATGAAAAGGTAATAAAGTTTGAAAAACAAAAAAATCACAAGGATTGACCTCAATGGGGCAACCTGCATTCTTTCCATATCCACTCTCTTGGGTATAGGAAAATCCATTAGTATGAAGAAGTGAATACAACTTGTTCCAAATCTTTTCCCCCTTCTATCATGTGATAAGAATGATTATACTGACTGTCATCATTTTTAAATGATTGCATATAAAATAATTGATCTATAGAAAGATATATTGTATTTATGGAATCTCCCCCCCCCCTACTCAGAATGCTCGATCCCATTTTTTTAAGAAATATGAATCCTATTTGCTTCGAAAAGTGGTTTTTATTAACATAGAAATGTGGTTCCACTTTCTCAAAATAGTTGTTCCAATTTTTTCAGAATAGTAAATCTGTTTTTCCCTTATAAAAACTAAATACATATATTCTTCAATTATGTGGGAACTTTTAAATTATAATTCTCTATTACTCCACCTTTTGTGAAAATGTAAAATTTGAAAATGAAAAAAGTATCTAAATTTGTAGTTCTAGGCAACTCGAGAAACTGCATTCAGTAATCATTAAATATTTAATACATCCTTAAATTTCAAAATACCATAAATATATTATATTTAATGTTCAAACATGGAATTATTCAAACCCCCTTATGTATCTCAAATATTTATGCAAAATTCAAATTCATGCATGACATCTTCAAATTCTCATATTTATCTCAATATCATAATACTGGATCATGTGCCCAATTATATGATTATGATGAAGATTAATATAGTATCTGATCTTCCTATACAACAGGTTTAGATTTTCTCAAAATATATGTTCTGATTTTCTCTGAAACATAGTTTCTATTTTGTCAATAATCTTGTTTTAAATTTCTTAGAACCTTGGTTCTGATATTCTCAAATGCATTGTTTTTATTTCCGTAGAAAACTAAATCTGATTGGATCGTGATCTTACATCAAATTTTCACATACTCAAGTTTTTTATTTTCATAGAAAAATGGTTTTGAATTTCTCATAATCATGGTTCTCATTTTCTTAGATTCTTTTGTTACCATTTTCTCAAAAAAAAATGATTCTAAATTTCTCTCTACCTTGTTTCCAATAATCATAGAATCATTCATCTGATTTTCTTTGAAAAACGGTTTCCAATTTTCTTAGAATAATTGTTCCACTTTTTAGAAGAATAATGTTGGATCAATTATTCCGAAGATGCATGATCAAATTTTCAGAAAAATATTTTTATATTCAATTTCAACTTCTTTCTATTGATTCTTATTTCATCCAATCACTCCACCATTACTTTGAAATCATTAAACCTGGATGATTCCTTGAATTTTGATTGCTTCTTGATCAACAAAGTATCATATTATTTGATTTCGAATGTTTATAAATCTTTATTAATTATAACTTCTCAATACTCACCGACATCCTCTTTATAAACTCTTCCATAACAAATGGCTTCCTCATTAAATAAAATTTTTCTCAAAAACATCGTTATTTATTAATCAAAAACTTCATTCATCCATGATTACAAAAAAAATTATACATAAGAAGGTTTGTTGTAAACAAATACAAAAACATTTTCAAAACAATTTAACACCAATTTTCTTCAGTCTCTCCCTTCATATTATTTAGTAACCCTCATTAAAAGCATATCCATGTAATAATTTTTCATAACTCATAACTTTCAAACAATATTTTTTTTTTATTTTCATCAAAACACATCATTTCTAAAAAGAGTGTGTCCTAAAACCACACTACTGGTAATAGTATTTTTTTTAAAGGAATTCAATCCACTGATTGAAAGGATGTTTTGTGTCCCAGTAAATATAAAACACCTTTAATTTTCATATTATCTTAATCACATATTTTCTTTTCTCACCTTAATTTTTATCACTGCCACTATTTTATTATCACAAATTTAGATTAAGAAATGACTGATAAGTAAAAATTCTTACAAATTAAAAACATTTTCCATTATCACACCCTTTTCAAAATAATCTAAAGAATTTTGGGGATGTATTATTTATGAGGTTTTGAAATCCATGGGTGGAGGCTTACCATGATGTTACAGACCGAATTCAAAAATCCTTTCAATATATATTTTTTCTGTAAAAATATCCGCAATTTGATTCTTTTTTAAATTTATTCAAGAAAAAAATCTCCAATAGCAACATTCCTTTTTATTAAGTGTAACTTTATATCAATAAGTTTAATAAAAAAATTTGTAAAATATTCTTATAAAGATCAATTTCACTCCGATCAACAAAAATAATCATCAGTGGTTTAGAAACATTTACATTAAAATCATCCAACTTTACATTCTTCTGTAACATTTTCATACTAGCCTAAGTAGCTTGAACCTATTCATATTTGGTTGTGCTCAAATTTACATAACATTTATTCTTACTATGAAAACTCAATGAACAATCAAACAATAATGTTTTTATTACTGAGGTTAAATTTTTATCATTACAATATCTAGCGCAATCAATATCACTATTACTAAGTAACATCATCTCAAAATATTTTTTTTATAAAAACATTTTTGATGATGTTTTCTACATATCTTAGAATATTTATTAATACCAACATATGTTATTCTCTCAGATTACTTTTATTCCTAGAACGTAATGTTACAACATTAACAACATTTATCATTGAAGTTCTATGGTACTAAATACTTCCAATATGCATCTGAAATACTTTCTAATTGACACTTATTCTAGATTCATATATACTCAAATTTGTGCTCACATAAATAGGAGTTCAAACTACTTTGTATTTAGCCATCGCAAACGCCTTTAAAAATTCTCATGGTTACTTTTCATGAGATAAGAAAATATATTTTTCCTTTTATGGAACTTTTAAGCCAATGAAGAAAGTTAATTATACCAACATTATCATTTTAAAATTCTTCTCCATTCTTTAGAAAAAAATTCACAAGCATTTTTTTCATACCGATAAAAAATTATATCATCCACATGATCAATTATAATTAATGATTCGGTGTCAACAGCTTAAACATTTAAGATTCTATCAACTTTTCCTCTATAAATTATCGTCATTATCAAAAAATTTACATGCTTCGAATACTAAGAACATGAGGATTATTAAACAAATAAAATTATTTCATCATATTAAAAACATGGTATTCATCTTCATTAAGTAGAATCCCACAATTGTTTCGATGTCAACTTCTTCCTTAAGCTCACCATTTAAGAAATAAGACTTTACATCCCTCCAATAATCATTGTAATTCTAATGAGAAACCACTGTAATAAACATTCAAATAGTTTCTTACCTTGAAATATGGGGAATGGTATCATCATAATACACACCACTCACATATGAATATCCTTTACAAACAATTCCTTCTTTAATTCTTAATACTTCACTATGATTAAATAATTTGTTTCTATAAACCCACTTGGCTCGGATAAAATTTTGGTTTTATGGAATATAAATATGTTCCCATGTTTTATTCTTCTCAATTTGACCCAAATCTTTATTCTTATTATCCAGCCAATCATTATGTTTAATATCCTCTGAAACTAATTCTAGTTAAAAATTTGAGATAAGGGAAGTATGATTTCTGATCTCAAATTATGTCTAGTATGAACTAGAGCCTTTTAATTCCCAATAATGCTTTTGGATTCAACATGTTTTCACAAGGTTTGAAATTTCAATGTTTTATTCTTAGCTATAATTTTCTCATCAAATGATTCTTTTTAATATTGATAAGAGTATTTTAAATTAATTCCACTATTGTTGAAATTCTCCAATTTATCATTCTAATTATTCTCAAAATTATTTTTTAAGGATATTTTATTTTTCTTTACCTTCACATCATATGATTCCAGAATTTTATGCGAATTTTTTTTACAACATTTGTAACTTATCCCATTGGGTGAATAACCTATGAAAGTTCCTCTCTCAATATTCTTATCAAAAATTACCATATTTTGATTTTCTCCTTTAGAAAACATAGACTTATAATAAGATTGAAGTATTTAAATAAATGATTTTTGTTATACCACATTTTAATAGTATTAATTTTGGATTATGATTGCAACATGTATCTATTTAGAACATATGGAGTAGTACTAACTACTTCTCTCCAAAATAATATTGAATATTTTTATCCAGTTAACATGCTTCTTACCATTTCCTCTAAGATATGATTATTCCATTCTTCTACTGCATTATGATGTAGTGCATAGGGATTAATATTCTGATGTTGATATAATTTTTTCTTATATAAGAAAAAGATGCATTGTTTGGAAATTTGGTACAATTATATTTCCTCAACATATTGATGGAATCCCCCAATTATATCTCAAAATCATTTCTAATTAATTTAAACCATTAAATAGCCTCTAACATGTTCTTCGTTAACAAGATGTTTTTCATTTGAGTAAAATAAAAAAAATAAAAGTTATAAATTATAAGTTTCCTTTTTTTATTGATATCTCATTGGTACACCTAAATTGGGATGCATAAGCTCATGTAGTATTGTAGATTGAATCTCAAATAATTTATGAATTTTTTTACTCATAATTAAATTCTATAAAGTAGTACAAATGTCATCATCTCTTCTTTAAATCCTAAAAAATTATGGAAAACATCTGATTTATAATGTTTATTCATTTTTTTCATCCCAATATGGCCAAGTCTTCAGTGCCACAACTTGTTTTCATCTTCATAACTCAAGTTAGATGAGTTATTGAATTCTTGTATTTGGAAGGGATCCCAAATAGTTCATTATCCTATTGTAATGAGTTTTCCATCATTAATAAATTTAATGATACAAGAAACTTTTTTAAGATTACTTATTTTCCAATATCACAAATATGACATACAATAAGTAAGTTATGTTTTATCCTATTAACAAGTAAAAATTTGTTAGTTTTCAATTTCTCTACTTCAAACACAGTTGTTCTGATTCCTCAAATTTTTAACGAACTATCATATAAAAAATTAACCTCTCCCTCATCATTACATAAAAATTGTTACATGATTTTTATATAACCGATCATATTTGAATAAAAACTACTTTTATGTATCCATGAATTGTTTCTATTAAATTCATTCAATGAAATATAAAAAAATATATATTTCCTCACCCTTCTTATTTTTAGATTTCTTTTCTTTTCTATCATAAGAATCTTTTTTCGGAATGGAGTGTTATATATCATTTTTTATGATGACCATACTGATCAAATATTGCAAAAAATTCTTCCATACATTAAAAATGATTTTTTGGAAGGTTTTAGCATCTTTGAGAATTCACATTTTCAACTACCTTTATGTTATAAAATTACTCATTACTCATTCTCTATTTCATCTATTTTCTCCAACCTTTTTCAAGGAAAAGATATATTTTTCTAACAATTTTTAACACTATTCACATATTTTCAAAAACACTAGAAATTTCCATAAAATATATATTTTCTAATAAAGACATATATTTATCTATAGAATCTGTATTATATTTAGTAACTTCTTTTAGATTTATCAGGATCATGATGTGAACCATCTTTTATTTTGAGTTATTTTTCTATTTTTATAGAAATGATATGTTTTAAAAATGTATTATCCACCCAATAATTCTCAATACTTTTTACAGAACACTAAATGATAAATAATTTAGAGAAAAATTATTTTTAGTAAGATAATTTTTCACCTAATTCTTGTATTGAGTCTTCCTAGAAATATTAGAAGTCTCAAATTATAATTATGAATCCTTATTGAAGTATTTTTTCATCCTCATCAGGGTACTTTTAGACTCAAAATTTTTTTATTTAAATTTTTTATTCTTTTATTCCTTAGCTTCTAACTACATGATGTGATCAGAAATCATATTTCTCTATTCATAAATTATTTGTTTATAACAAAAATATCCAGAATGTATTCATCCTCATGTTTGATGAAATATTTTCATCCATCATAAATTATTCACAATATTTCATCATTAATATATTTTATTTCTTGGGTTTTTTGTTTTTAATAAGACATGAAAAAAGATTAGTTCTAATCTAAAACTCTATATTATATTTTTTTACCAAATACTTCACTACTTGAGGAATATTTTCTTTCATAAAATAATTAATAATAATTATATTTTTTTAAACCATTATATTAAGTTGAATTATTGTTAATTTATTCAAATTAATCATTCATAGACATCATTTGTCTTTTTTCCTGTAAAATTATTCTCTTATCTATTGGAAGACTTTTCTTCATTTTCATTTTAATTCCACTTCTTCCATTGAGATTTTTCCATAGAATCATCTTGATATTATCCAAAATTATAGTTGAGGAAATTAAAATACAAGTGTCTGGTTCCACCACACTCAAAACATTTGAGAGGATTTTTACCTCTATAGTTTACACTTCCTCTTCGATATTTCATTAATATAGGAGACCTGATTTTTTCATTCAGCTCATTAGCTTCCTTATAATTGAACTCATAAGGATCCACTTCTTCAATATCTTCGATTTTCATCTTTATAAAAGCCAATAAACTCATTTCATAGTTCATATTCTTTTTATAGATTTGGTCGTCCCACATTTCATAATAAACAAGAATGTTATGAAATTCTTAAAGAGATAAATCAACTTTATCTTCTATTGAAAAAATAAGAGAATCAAACCTATCTAGAAAGTATCTCATAAATTACATCCCAACTATTTAATCTTCTAAGACACCACAAAATCGTTTGATGTTGAAAATAATTTCATTTACTCTGGTGAAGTATTCATCAATTGTATCTTCAAACCTCATTCTAATGTCCTCATACTCACGATACCAAATTTTTATCATTTCATCATTTATATTAGTATTCCCTTCAAAAACACATTCTAGCTTGTCCCACATACATTATAATGTTACGAGAACCATAAAATTATGATAATTTTTTTATAAGGACATAATTATTTAATTTCAATCCATTTAAAAAACTTCTATATCTATCTAATCAGAAATTTCATAGGGATATATTTCTAAATATATGAAAAACCAATAATAGAAATATCAACATCATCCAGGAAAAGAGATATGAGATATGGAATCATCATATTTTTTCATCCATAATAATTTTTTCCATCAGATAGAGGAATTACTATACTGTTGAAAAAATTGATATTATCCATGATATGGAGTCAATAAGAGAACCTTTTCTCTGTTACCAATTGATCTTCAAAGGATCGAATAAAATATGAGAATGGGGGGTGAATCAGTTCATCACTTTTTATAAGTTTCAAAACTATTAGAACTATAACCAGTACAACCTTTTATGATTTATATCCTTATAAAACTATTGCAAATACTCATGCATGAAAAGGTAAGAACTAAAAAATCACAAATGATTTATAAGGTTTAACATTATTTTGAGAAACTACATCCTTGTCATAGCCACTCCCGTGGGTCTATAGAAATCCACTATTGTGAAGACGTGAATACAATATGTGAAAACTCTTATCACACACCTTCTATCTCCCGATAGAAAATATTCTACTGAAACCCATCAGTTCAAAAAACTTCGTATAAAATATTGAGACAAATTAAATAATAAAGACTTGGTTAAATTTTCTCTACAAAAAAATATTGGATCTATTTTTTGCTGAAATATGGATATTTTTTTCTCAAAAATGTTGGTCTAATTTTCTCAGAATAGTGGTTCCTGTTTTCCTAAAATAGTTGTTTTGATTTTATCATAATAATATTTTCAATTTTTCTTTTCTCAAAAACACATAACAAATATTCTTTAATCGGGTTGGAACATTTTTTATTTTAATTCTCCAACACTAGACAATTTTCTCATATGTAAATGATGAAAATGTACAAATGATCTGATAAATTATTTATAGGAAACTCAAAAAACTATAGGAAATAAACATGAAATCTTTCAATGTTACTTAAATATCAAAACTCCACAAATGTCTCGCATTTAATTTTCATTTTTTGACATCTTCAAACCTCCTTATATTTTTCCTTGATTTATGAAAATTTTAAATTTAATATTGACTTGTCCACCTGTTCATATATTTTTCAATACAAAATTCCTAGATCTTATGCCAGATATTCTATGTATGATAATGTTGGATCTTGGATCCAATTTTCCACGAAAATTGTTTCTTGATTTCTCAGAATCGTGGTTCTAATTTTTTAAAAAACATGGTTTTAATTTTCTCATAAATCTTGTTTTGAATTTCACATAATATTGGATCCGATTATCAATGAATATTCATTTATTTATTCAAATAAATTTTATTTTGATTTTCTCAGAATCTTTGTTCTTATTTTCTCAGAAAAATTGTTTTGATTTACTCAGAATCATTGATTTTATTTTCTCAGAATATTGTATCGGAATTCCTTAGATAACAGATGATAATTTTCATAGAATATTGGTTTTTATTTTTTCAGAGCATTGGTTCTCATTTGCTTCAAAAAACTGATTATGATTTTCTCAAAATCTGGGTTCTTTTTTATGAACAAGAATATTAGATCAAATTTCCAGAAGATGGTAGATCTGATTTTCTGAATAAGAAATTTGGATATGATTTCATATCCTTTTTACTGATTCTAAATTTTTCAATCCTCTAACACATTTCTTCAAAATCCTTTAGTAATAAATTTTTCATTATTTTTGATAAATATGTGATTATCAAAGAAACATCTTTTTTGTTTTTTAATGTCTAAAATACATTATATCTTCTGACTTTTCAATCATCATCAATATAATCTTTAAAAACACTTCAACAGAAAATACATCTTCATTCAACAATTGATTTCTTAAAAAATCATTCCTTATAACTCTTATAGTACATTCATCCTAGATAATAAAAAAATTCTTATACAAAAAAGGTTAGTTTTTAACAAATACAATCCCCATTTTTAAAAAAACTTATCATAATGGTACTTCACAAGGAATGAATTATAAATTGATAAGACATACTTCAACAAAAACAAACCCTAAGAGATTACATAGTCATGATATTAAGCATAAATCTTTGAAAAAAATTTCCAAATTGGAACAGACATTAGTATAGGGTACATTACGTTCATGATCTAGGACCTTTGATCCCATTTTCATGAGAATATAATATATATTCATGAATACATTATATCACAAAATATAATCTTTAAAACAATACATTGGAGGGTGATATAAGAGACCAATACTCATTCTAAATAGTTATGTGTTCCAATTGATATGAATCAAATGTCACATAATGAAGAAACCATAGATATAAATTAGGTTTCAAAATACCATTTAACTGAAAATAGTTCACTTTTATATCATAAAAGAAAATTGTAATGTAAATGAATTTCATTAAACTCATTATAAATAACCCATGGATATAGAATTGGTTTCAAATGTAATCAAAAAATATAATTTTTAACAATTTCGTCAACAAACATAACATGACAAACCCATGAAAAAAATTAGAATCGTAGGACATGATATAACATCTTAGGTAAATAACATTTAATCTAGATTATAAGTATTTCGGTTCATATGTAAAATATATAGAGGTTAAATCATTATGTAAATAATATTCCATAATTGGTCGATGTATTGTATCTAGGAGAACGTAATCTAACAAAATGAGTCAAAAAATAAGGTATTCACTAATGAAATTTATTGTGTGTAATTTTCTAAAAACATATAGTTGGTGATTCAGATGAAAAATATTGTGAAGGATCATTCATCCAAAATAGAAGGATATTACATAAGTCATATATATAAATAAATTTTATGTTTATATTAAAATAATATCACTGATAAAGTATAATTATTTACAATGGATGTGTATATTAATGAAAACTATCACATACCGACCTTATATACTGTATTATTTTATTATTTTCTATTGTATGGATCTTTTTTGTGTAGTTTAGGTTGAGACCCAAGTTATTTTTTAAAAATTTTGGAATTATCAAGGGAGTTTTTGGCTTGTAAATGGGTAGCACACAGTTCGTGTAAACTATGTGGTCCAACCCAGATAACCATTTAGTAGGTCCTAGAGTTGGATAAAAGCTACCACACTATTTGAGTAGGGTAACTGAAATCTTGAAGGATGGTTGTGGGGTTGTTCTCTTCTTATGATAAAGCTGCCACACCATTGACCCACATTTTATAAACCTTGCTTCCAAATAGTTCAAGATTTAAAATAATTAAATATTTTGATATTACCTCTCTTCCTCTATGTTCTTTTAACCCAAAATCAGGTCTCTCTTCTAACCTAGGTTCACCTAGGGGCCTCTCTAAACCCCTCACCCTTGTAATCCTTCAACCATTGATAGTCCTTTAATGTTCCTATGGTATGTCTCTTCTATACATAGTCAATTTACACCTTCCCTTTTACTTATCTATCAAGTTATTATTGTGTACTTGTAGGGTTTCCCTCTTGGATGAACCCTATAGGTTATAATTTAGGTGTGAATCAATTTTATCTTGATATAAGGTGTGTGGATAACACCTCATAGCATATACTTCCTCCTTTCAAACATTCATTGCACTGGTACATTGTTATTCTTGGTGTCTACATGATTTTATATTAAGAAGCATTCTATTCAATTCATGGATCATCTAAATAAATTTAAAAAGTATATTTCATTCTAGAAACAAGATTTTTAATATATGGTGATGCTTTTCTATGGGTATAATTTGGTAAAAATGGGTTTCAAAGGGCATTTTTCATTATGATTATAAATAGATTCATATAATGTGTTTGATGAAATTTATCTTGGATAATTTTTTTTTAAAATAGGTAGTATAAATGATTTTTTCCCTTGGGAACTTTTTTGTGGAATGGTTTGGATTAGATGTGATGCGTATGTGTGGATTTTTGTGATTTTAATGGTTTGGAATGTAGATGTTTGGATTGTATGCTGATGATAGAGCCATAATGTTTTCCTTAAAATAGTTTTTAATGAATTCATATCTATTTGGGGAGTTGTTTTTATTGAGGAAACATAAATGTGTGCACCAGGTTCATAGATCAATGGTCCAACATATGATGATCTTCTTGGATAAATTTTCCCCACACAAAAACTAGATTTCATAACTCATATTGCACTTTCATTCCATCATCAATCTATTAATTTGTTAATATTGGTTCTAAGATTCCAAATGACATGGAGGTTTTATAAAAATTATATTTGAAGCTATGGAACATATATAACGTTGTGAAAGTATTGTTTTCTAAATGGTGTGAAAAACTGTTTAGCGTCATTATGTGTATTGCGCGTTTTCATTATGGTTTGGAAAGGAATGAGAAATAGAATTTCATTTTAATGTTAATAAAACATTGGAATTGTAAATTTAATAGATTTTTGTATGTTTTTGTTTTATTAAATTGATGTGAACACTGATTGGTAAATGTATATTCTGGTTTTAGACGTTTAAGGCATATTAAGAACTTGATATGTAGTTATGATTTTGTTTTAAAACTTTTATGATGCAAAGTCCATTGGGATTTTTGAAATGATTTTGTGAAATGGATTCATATATTATGGGGGCCCTTATAAAGAGATTTTCTTATATGTGTTATCGTATAAGTGGTGCCAGTTTTTGGTGTAGGAAAGTGTTAGGAAACTAGGTAAGGTGAGTCACACATGTATGGGCCTCTTACACACACAATGTATTATTTCGATGGGTTTCCTAGGTACCTTTTAAAGAGTTAAGTGATGGTTTTTTATCAACCCTAATTAAATAGGTGGTTACGCCCTTGACTTGATAGATATTGGTTGGATGTTCCACTATATTGGTCAGTTTAGGGTGGCTAGTTGGTTATAGAATATGGAGTTTCACCATATGATTGTAGTTGGGTCCGATTCGAGTACGTCCATGGGTCACTATAGATCTTTTCAGTAACTTAAATTGGTATATTATAGTTATTTTTTAAATTTTATTATATTTAATTTGGTTTCATTATTTAATTGTTATATATTTTCATTATGTTTTTGTTTTGTGTTTCTGGGAATTTTTTCTTTGTTTCTTGTACTAAAATGGTAATCTTTTCTGAAAATCAAATTATGGTATTTTTTGTTATGAAAAAATAAAAAATATTTTTATTTAGTAAAATAAAGAAAAATAAATTTTTATATATGTATTTCAAACTAGAGTTTGCGGAATATTTCTGGAAAAAAACTTTATGGATTATATAGGGATTTCCTACAAAACTATTATGGTCACAACCTACTTTTACCATTCAATATTAGTTTTCTTGAGTTATTTTTATTGTTCAGGTTCTCCAGTTCTAGTGCTCATCGTGGGTGCAGGCTGGCCTTATGGCTGGTCGGTTTGTGGATAGTGGCTACCATGAGGTAACCTTGAGATAATGTCTGTGGTGGTTTGGTTTTGTGTTTGTTTTTTAGTTTTATCAGTTATAAGTTGTTCATGGATCAGTTAGGGTATTTATTTTTTATCATTTTTTGTTATTGTTGCATTATAAGTTGTTTAGATTATTTATTTGAACCATTTCTACTATGTAACATTGTTCCCACAGTGATTTCATTTATGCCCGAAACTAGTTTCTGTCCCATGAGGATCAGGAATGCCCTTTGGGCCATTTATCTGACATGGTTGAATGTCGGGTTGATTTTTTTTCCTTACTTAGTTCATGAAAAAAATATTTTTTTGGAAAATTAAAAAAAAATCTCTTTTAAGATCAGAAACATCTAAGTGCATTTTGAAAAAAATAAGGGATATGAAAACTCTATTAAATGAGTTATAATATTTTATATACTAAATATATTATATCATATATTTCATGTATCATTAAAATGAGAATGATTTATGAAGGATTTTTTCACACTCAAAACAATTAAAAAGTTATTCCATTTACTTTTTTATGAATATTACCCATATTGAAAATGTTAAAAAATAATTAAATAATTTTAATGAACATAAATTATTATATAATATCATTAAAAAATTATTAATTTATAGATATGGACATTTTTATCCAATTGGTTATGACATGGATAATGGAGGATCCCTAAGAGAAAGAATAGATGAGGTCAGTTAAAATTAAAATAATCATTTTGGGGTTAATATATGTAAAGAGTAAATTACATTTCCCTAGGAATTATTAAACTCCAAAAATATAAATATAATATTATGGTAGGTTTTATGAACAATAAAAAATCCCCAGTGGGATTATATTTTCAAAATAATCTAGATTTGGGAATTAATATTGGAAATCAAACCCCTACCAATTGAGTAACTTTTTTATCAAAATGAATTTCAACAAGGATATCTTTTAATTGATTATAATTTATAAAAATTACATTATATGAATCATAAAACTCCCAAAATATTTTACAATTCATTAATTTAGAATTAATCACACTGTAATAGATGTATCATCATTTCTATTAAGAAATAAGTCTAAAAGATTAATTTCGAGACAAAGAATCCAATACCTTATTTCCACACATAATCAAATGGAATCTCAAATCCTTTGTTACAAATATATGTATATTAATCAATGATTTAATTACATTTTATAAATATAATTTTTAATTATTCTCAATATTTATATTAGATAATTGTTACCTATTTTATATATCAGGTGTGGGTAATCATGGTTATATTGAACTGGTTTATTATTATTGGTTTTTTATTTATTATTCTCCAAAAATCATATATAAATACTCACTAATGTTACTATAATAGATTAATTATAATTATTTGGTATTTTAATATTTCATTTCATGTGTACATCAGTATTTATCTTAGATGATGAAATTGGGAACTAATATTTTTACCAAATTTTCAACCTACAAAGAGTTTCTTATTAATAAAAAATAAAAATATATATTTTATTTTACATTAAATATATGTATATATACCAAACAATAATTTTCTTTCTTAGTTTACATATAATTAATTATATAATTTCATACATCTGTTCTATTAGGTGTTCAAGACAATCTAAACCTGAATATAAAGAGAATATTGTTGATTATGATGTGATGTAGTAACACTTTAATTACATCAGTAGCACAATGATATAATTCAATGTATATTACTGTGATATATTTCAATTAGAATATACTTATTGTAATTAGAATTAGATATAACTTTTTTTATAATATGAATTTTAAATTTCCTACATAGTATTTTTGAGTTAAATAAATGAAATATCAATAATTATTTTTTGACCATTTAAAAAAAATTATCCAATATGTCAAAAAACCATAATGATAAAATAAAAATAAGTTTTTATCTAAAAATACCTATTATCATTACAATCCATAATCTTTTTTGATGAAATGAATTACGATAATCAAACTTCTTATGGAGGAATTAGTCTACACATACGCATGGTTATCTATTTATCATTCCACATAATAAGAGAAACAAATAAATAAACAATTTATAATTTAAGAATATAGAATATTTTATAAATTAAATACGTATTTATTTAATTCAAAATTATTACCATTTATGCCATGTGGTTAAGGAAAATAAGAAATGTTTTTTAGAGGTTGGACTTTGCACACACACTCATAATCCATTTTCACTTTATTTAGGTAAAAAAGAAAATTTTAATAAATGATTGAATCATAATTATAATAAAATAACAATAAAACAATGATATGTATGTGTTATAATATTGAGGTGGGAATGAATTTGAGAAGGTATAAATCCATATAAGGAAAATAAAAAGCATGAATAATTAGTTATAAATATATACATAACAACATAGGTTATTTCATTAACGAATGTGGTTACACATTTGAATAATGGTATTTTCAAAGTACTAAAACCTCTTAATGAGTGATAAAAAATTTTAAGATATTTTTAGGAATATTTTTATCTAACTAATTATTTTTTTGGTTTAAAGTGGTGTGAGGGGAGGATAACCCCTTTTATAATTGAAAAGGAGTGGCACTTTGGAAAATACAAAAAACATTTCAATAATGGAAAGTTGGAATAAATGAAAATGATCCCAAAATGTATAAATAATATAAAGTAGAATTTATAAGGTTGAGATAAACTTATAATAATAATTTTTTTAAAAAAACAATATTATAATATTTGTCTATTTACATCATAGGTTACTTATTTTTAATATTTTGGATAAAAGATTATTAACTACTTTTTACCTAAGGTAATATAATCAATAACCAAAAATATATCATGTTCTTTTTTAGATAATTTTTTCTAATTAATCTAAATCATAAATCTATTTTTCTGACTAAATATATAAATCTACTGAAAATTATTTTAATTATAATAAATGTTTAATGTACTAAAAAAATATTAAGAAAAAATATTACTTGAGATCTAAAAAACAAAAAATATATTTTAAACTACAGTAAATATATCAAAATATATAATTAAATTTATAATATACATATAAATATTTATATATTCATGGTTTTTTTTTATTAATTTTCAGTATCATATATGTATAATAATAATGGCATAAATTTCTCGGCATTAATATATTATAATATTAAATAAAAATGCATTTTTTAAGAAAATATCAAAAGCAATTATTGATAATTTGAAAATTAAACATGAAAAAATAAATTTAGATCTATATAATTTAGATTACAAAATTTATAAGAATAATTTTTAATTTAAAATAAATAAATAAAGAAAAAAATCATTTATTGAAAAAAAAATTAAATGTTAAGTGTTCTAAATATAATTTCATATCAATATACAATTAATATATTTTAATATGTTATTTCGTGTATAATTATTTTTGATGTAATAAATCTAAAACATCAAGATAAAAAAACCTAGAAAAAATCTGAAATATTACTTGTAAAACAAATAAGAGTCAATAAATACCACTATAATTAATTATTTACTCTCTAAAATTTATTTTAACTAATCCATTGATATTAAAATATTTATTTAAGCATTATATATGTATGATATCATACTTCAATATTATTAAAATTAATACTAATATATAGTAAATAAATAAATATATTTCTAATTTTTATTTTCATATTTTTATTTCATTTTGAGATATAATATATTATATTTTCTACTTAACAATACCTGACATCAATATAAATTATATATATATGACCAAAAAACATAATTTTAACAACCATATTTGAAAAAATAACTATATATTAAATAACCATATCTAGAACAGACACATTTAATTCCAATAAATAGACCAATTAAATCATTATTTCACACCACACTAACATGGTAAGATAAATTTTTTATATTACACTCTTTTTATTCAAAAGGATTTATCCATTCATGGTGTTATTCTCTTATTAGGTTGTTTTCTTGTCAATTGGTGATACTAAGGGTTGATTTTGATCGATGAGATTTCATTGTCATGATTATTTTGTTCTTTTATATAAATTATCCCCTATTAAAATATAGAATTTTAATAGAGTCACTTCATACAAACTGATTAATAATCTATAGTTTTAATTGTGTAGTATTAAGATATTTTTTTTCTAATTCTCCACTTATGAATGAATAAAGTGTCTATTTTTGGGTTCATATCATGTAGAGAACATGTTCTAGTACTGTTTAAATACATTTAAAATAATTTATAAAGGTTCATTAAAATTATATAAATATATGGTGATGATGAAAATGAATCCTAAAAAATAGGGAATTAAATTCAATATTATAGGTAGATAGACTCTAAAAAGAGAGGTAACTCAGGTTGATGGATAAATTTAATAATTTCGTAATAGTAAGCTTAATTTTTTTTTATTTTTATGTAGGTAGAAAATATGATTATCATTCCACTTCATTTCCCCAACCTATTGAACTCATCGTATAAGAAACAAATACTTTAGAATGTAAAATATATCAAGGAAATATGTATTCTTTTACTTGGGTTACAATAATAGTCAACTATAAGTAGAATTTGTAGACATTGTGTTGGTTTTAGAAAAATTCAATAAGCTTCAATATTTTTGTCAACAGAAAAAATTCTAAAACAATCACTGTGTTCTATGTGCAATTATATTACAAGATTTAGTGTTTCAATGCTCCTCACTAAAGTAACACCACATGTTTTTTCAATCTAATGAAATACATCATTATAATTACTTCCATGGTATATATATATTTCTAGGTATATTAAATGGATTTTAAAAATAAGGCATTCCGCTGATGAGAATGTTACACTTCATTCTTCATTTTATATATTTTAATACATTTAGATGTGTTTTTTACATGAAATGGATGTTCAAAACGTTTTCTGCATAACATTTACTTTATGAAAACTCGTGACTTTCACACAATTAGTACTTTTGATAACTAGTATCACTTAAGAGTTTCCATAACATTTTTTAAAATGTTCACTTTGTCAAACAACACCAAATATCACCCAACATGAGATATTTTATTATATCACATGTTATTAATATACTCAAGATTCATTATTCATGAAATTTACAAGAACGATCCTTCTTATAATAATTAATTCATTCATTCAATAGATGAATACATCAATATGTTTGAAAAAACTTTTTATTCAAGTTGAAAAAAGTCCATTATTTATATAACATGTCTTTTTAATAATAGTTCATTAATGTAATAGATTCATCAGCTCATTCATAAATCGCATCCTTTATCCATCACTAATTTTTTCTATTAATCTTGTGAGGGTGGTATGATACTATTTATAGATGAGATAATAACTTCAAAAAACACCCTCACGGGACAAAAACATTTCATGAATCATTATTAGTTGGCTAAACCAAATTGATTTTACATTACCATTAGTTTTCATCTCATCATAAACATGAAATTCCGATCTATATTCACCATTTTATAGAACTCTATCAACTACTATAAATAATCATTATAAAATGTCAACACCTTTTTGATGAACTAATCATGTACATGAAACATTAATTCTTCATGAAACATTTTAACAAACATCATGAACATTCTATTTTTTCTATGAGACCATATAAAATATTTTATTCTATGAATCTTCTCAAAAATCTTGCCGTTCAAAAACAATTTCACATCTAAAAAAGTTCATTTTCTATTTTTCTTGAGATAGATTATAATCACCATGTTCCCACAACAAATTATTTTACAAGAAAAATATTCCTTGACTATTCAAAAATTATGTGTACATCATGATCCATCAACTTGATTCTTATTATTTTGACATGAACAAATTTTTTGATCAGTCTCACACTAGGTTCTATTATATATATTGTAAAATCAAGGGAACAAATCCATCAATATATATTGATTTTATCTTTTTACTGTGGGATTATTATATCCATGACTTCAGTGTATTCTATTACTCTACAATACAATTATTGAAAAAATATTCCAACAGTAAACATAATTTCATTTCTAAAAATATTCACTATTAGATTTTATTCTCCATATTATCATCAATTCACCTTTTTTAGATGCTCCAACCATTTCATGGACTTGAACATATAACTCCTCTATCCCCCCTGATGAATTTTCTTTCCCCATTTAGCATCGAAATGAAATGCCTACATGAAACCAAATTTATTATTCTGGTTCTCTTACCATTGGGATCATTAGAGCCACTGTTTACATCATATTATCCTTTAACATCCCAACTATTATGTATGTATTGAGCCAAAATTTACATTATGTTGATCTTATCACTATGAATTCCATTATAGTTTTCATAATAAAAAACCCTTCTCCCCCTTAATATATAATATCCAATTAATATATATCATATGTTCTTCAGAAATGTTTGGGGGAACAAAGTTTACTTCAAAAAGATATAAAAATTGATATGGATATATTTTTCTATCCCTTTGAGATAAATAATTCTCTTTTGACACAATATTTAAATTGATACTTCAATAAAATATTATTCTAACCACTAGGAAATATAGTTTATTTTTTATTATAGTTTTTTACATTTATATGAATTTCAGTGAGTCAAATTAGAACATGGGATTGATCAATTTAAAAATTACTTAAGCCTACTGATTTAGAACTCATTGTATGAAATAATATTATAAGACAAAAACCATTTTTTCACTTCACTCACTTACTTCCTAATATTAACATGGTGTAAATTTCATTCTTTCGAAGAATATATTGTGACCTCAATCACAATAACCACAAATAGTTTGTGAATAATAAATTTAACAGAAGTTTGTGATACATAAACCATGTTATACCCAATGAAACGCCTTCTTATAGAAAAATCCATAGTACAACGTGTTGTTGATGATCATTAATTCACCGTAAGAATATTTTTTTGAATAAGGATATATAGGCTGGATTTCTTTTCACCCCCTACCCATTGATATATACAGCATTGGAATGATTCTACTTTTTTATACTAATCATTGTTCTCTATAAAATTATGAATCCCTCTTTCAGATTGAGAGAATCCTTAACGAGAATGAAGTTGATTATTTATAACATTTTTATTAACACATAAATTTTCATCTGATAACAAATTATTCCAAAGAAAGACTAAACATGAAATACAAGAATGTTACTACTTATCAACTGATATATCTTTTATTTTTGGTTGGATACAACTTTAAATAATTCATAATACCAATAATTGAATATTAAATTTGACTTGGAACCATTGTACCATTCAAATATAGATTTTAAATATCTCCATTTTCACATAAATCTCTTCATTATATGACCTTATATTTCTACATAACATTAAATTAAAATATATAATTGGAAAAAATATTATATTTTAACACATATTTTTGAATATGATGCCATATATTAATTTCATGTATTCTATTTCTTCTTGTTACTTGTATCTATATTTCAATTATAAAAATGTCCCTTATTGGTGCATACCAGATGATAGATCACATATCCACCATATGCATATAACACTTCAAACATATATTAAAAATAGTAAAATGAATAGGGAGTGTGGTACCAATGGAATCCTCAAAAAGAGGATTGTGGTTGATCCAAATATGGTTGTACAATGATTTTTTCTACCAAAATATTATACTCCTTTTTTCCTATTAGCCTAGACAAATCTAACTATTTGGGACATATAACATGACTTTCTTTATTAATAGTTGTAGTATTATTTCGATATGCAGGTACTAATAGCCTGACCATTTTCATAGTTTTTTATTAAATACGACTGATATTTATTTTTTTAATTAACACACTCTCTATGTATGGTTTTAGATGATTCATCCTCATAAATGGAATTATACCGTTGGTCTTCTTCTCTTTATTCTTCAACAATTAGATAGCTATACTACCTACCTTGATTTATTATCTTGATATATTCCACACATGGTTTTACCTTCATGTTATTTCATTTTTATTTTTTTCTTACTCTTTTTATATATATTTTCATGTGATATTTTAAGAAAATGGATGGTTTTTTGTCCTGATAGGTGGTTTCTCACAGTTGGTTCATCATTAGTTTAAATTGTACACTATACTTTGGAATATTTGTGACATCCTCTATAAATCATATTCCCCTTGACAATGGGGTTTTCAAGGACATAATACCTGGAACAAGGATGTGCATTATTCCCTAAAAACCCACATTTCCTCCCCTCCTCATCAAATATAGGTGTCAGAAGATTGACACATGGTCCAACAAACCATTTGGAAAAACCATTTAGCCTACTAGATAATTAATTTTTTTTTGAACTGTTCACATTCTCTCCCCATTTTCCCCCTTTCACCTAATTTTATTTATCCATTAAATCTGAAAATACCTTGGTGTTCCAACCCTCTCATATACTCCCATATTGGCTCTATAATTGGGAGTAATTAAGAGTAAAAATTCAATAAATATTCCATTAGGTCTCTCATCTTCTCTTCCTTCGGAGTCTGCTTCACTCCTCTTTGAGTTCCCTATTCTCTAAAGGTTGTTATAAAATAATGTTTTTTAAATATAGATTTTTTTTGTTGTTTTTTTGGGTGTTTTTTTACATAAGATTCGTTCATTATTTTGTATATGATTCTTAACTAGCGTGTGATTATTTTAATTATAAAGGTATGTGATTTGATTCATTGTTATATATGATCATTTAAATGTTTTTGATATTTGTTAATAATTCTATTCCAATTTTTTAGTGTCTATAAATGGGTGGTCTCAAATATTTTTTCATTCAAGTCTTGGATATTGGTTTTCCCCTTTATAAAATGATGTAAATTTATTGATTAGAATGTAGTGAAATAATATATTATAAAATGCTGGTTTCATGATGAGAAAAATTTAGTAAGGAACTTGGTAACCCAAAGTAACATGATGTTTCCACAAAGGGCAAGTAAATGAAAAATTTTAATGGTTCCCATTACTAGACTCTTTTTAAGGATCACAACAAAAAACCATATAAATTATAAGATGATTTCTTTGGTACCACTTTAACTTTGGATTCATCGACTCTAGTGTCTTGTGTATGAGGGTAGATATTATAGATAAGTCTTAGAGAGTATGAGTATCCTAGGAAAAAAATAACTAATCTATATAGGGATTTCAAATATTAAGAAATCGATTTCCTTAATTTCTTCCATTTTTATTTCCTTTTATACATTTAGTTAATAAAAATATTAGTTTCTAAAAAATAGATTATTTAAAAATATGCATATTTATTTATCATTTAATGGATATTCATTGAATATCATGGTGGGATACTACCGGGATAGTGATTTCCCACCCTATATATACCCTATTGGTATATGTTGATCTTGTATTGTCTGGTTTTGGTAAAGAAAACTATCATTATAGAGGGGGTGAACGATTTGTTTCATATTAGTGTATCCTTCTGAATGGTGCTGATGGTGGTGTCAAGGTGGTGTGTGGTCCTCATATCATAAGGATCTATTATTATTTATTTGACTCCAAGAATTTTATTTAATACTATTTTGGATTCTCAATGGTGTTTTTTGATGCCTAGGAACTCATTTCAAGCATATAGGGATGGAAAATTCCCTTCAGGTCATGAAATGGGCCAGTTTAGATGTCATGTTGGATGGTATCCATACCAGTTCATGATATAATTTTATAAAAGTGTGGTATTCACATCATTTTTGTCTATTAATTTTGGGATGACCAGAAATATATGATTGAGTAATTGTAGGGCATGATTTTTTTATTGTGATTGGGGTGTCTAGACAACACTCCTCATGATATGCATTGAAACAAAATGTTCTGTTTTAGATTTATGTAGCATCTTTCCCCCCCATTGGCCTCCCCTGATTCCATGTGCATAATCCATATATATTTCAACCTCACCAATTGGTTATACATTAGTAGAGGAATTTATTCTATCAATCTAGGCCCTAGATTACAAAGTGGGATCTAGTCCTTCTTGGGTGAAGGATGTCGAGCCTGGATCATGAATGAATCATGATTATGATATTCTAATGAATAATCCCATTATATTTGGGGAGGTGTATATCCCAAGGATGTGGAACATTGGGTTGAGAACATTAAAATTATAGTTGAGTTACTTGAGAATACTAAATCTTTAAATATGATGTTTGTTAGGTTTATGTTGTAAGATCCCAGTAATCGATGGTGGAATCTAGTGGTATAAGAATACCAACATGGAAAAATGGTTTAGAAAGACATTATAGATATTATTAATGAGCAGAATTTCTTAAAGACATTGTCCCTTTCATTATCTGGAGAGATTCAGGAACAAAACTACATTGATTGATTGGTGTCGGTACATATTTACTAATTTTGTAATCTTATTAATTTTCTCTTAGGTTGGTTTATGATGAGTTATAAAATTTCCAGTGGATTGTTATGGTTTTGTTCCAAAAAACCAATTCTTATGTGTTATTCAAACTGATGATGTAATATATGGTAGTTTATTGATATTTAATGGTGGAAATTAACTAGAATGGTTATTTATGTTTGTATGGTATTCATCAAAAATTTGTAAAAATTGGGATTGGCCAATCATATAAGAAAAAGAATTAGAATGAGTAGGAGAAGAAGAGTGATAGTAGTAGTGGAAATCCACCCCAGCCGATATTCTTTTTGGATATATTTTATTGATCTTTCATGTTTCATTAGTGTATCGAATATGGTCATGTGTGGGGAACATGTTAGGTTCCTCCCAAGATATACCATTGGTTTGGAATCATGGGCC
Source organism: Viscum album (assembly GCA_963277665.1). NCBI lineage: Eukaryota > Viridiplantae > Streptophyta > Magnoliopsida > Santalales > Viscaceae > Viscum > Viscum album. The sequence continues at coordinate 501,765,645 of OY728132.1, forward strand.
AATTAGATATTATTTTCAACATTATAACCACACCCAAGAGTTGTGTTGGATCTGTAACCCCTAGGGTAATGACTACTCTTTCATATCCACATGGATAAGTGGTTTATCAGTTTTGGGGTCAATGTAGAAGGAATTTATCATCTTTTGGATAGAATTAGTTTAAGGTAGATAGATAGGTGAGTATAATGGCACATGCATAGAGAGACGTGAGTATCCTTCATGATACATATTAGGCACCAGGGGTATCATATGCAGGTCCAATAAATAGTTCAATGAATAGTTATTTTTCAATAAACCATGGTGGTTTCTTTTTAAACAAAAATTCTTCTAATTCATTCATTTTTACTCATGTTTTAGTTTTTATTAATCCCTCAATTGATCTCATGTCATATTACAAGGACTTTGTTACAGCTATTGATTGTATAAAAGTTAAGGGTTTCTAATTCCAATCTCATTTAGTCTCTTTTTCATAGGTTCGGCTAAATGGGGAATTCCTTTTCTACAGAAGAATATTATTAATGTGATCATATTATTGGACTATATGACATGATTCAATGCTCATGTATATGTTTATCATTGTTGGGAGATGTATATAAACATTAATGGGAGAACATGATTTTCTAATTATGATTGGGATTCATAGCTAGGATGAACTCGACCACCACTATTGGAGCTAGTTAGAATTTATTAGTAGATGTTGTATCTCATATTGGAGGATGGGGGTAAAGGCCTTTATTTCTTGTTATCATTTATGGTGGATGAGATTACCAAGTACTTTCTAAAGTAAAAAGAGTGTTTTTCTCATTAATTAGAGGTGGAGTTCTATATTTATTTTTAATTAAGGATGCCTCAGATATTTGTTCCCTCATTTAATATTTCACCCACTGAGTTGAGGTAATTAATAATATAGCTTGTTGATTTAGAATCCACAGTTTTTAAATTCCTGAGCGTCTCTCCTAGTGAAGCTCTATTTCTCTATGAAAATATGGTAGATTGGTCCCTTTTTATGTAATGAATTTCAGAATTTTAATGATGTCATAATAAATATCAAATAACCCTTGGCCCTTATCGATGATACCTTTGACTTGTTCATCTTAGAGAGGTGGTTCTAAAAGATCAACCAATAATCGGGGTGTCACCTAGTAAGGAAGAGAGCAGAGGACTTTCCAAATATAGAATTTCAATGTAGGAATGTCCACTAAAAGTATCATGTAATTCCTTTAAGGATGACTAAATATTGTGCGGTCTTTATGGATTTGATGATACATGTGATCCATATACACCACAACTCCTTATTTTTTGTACATCTGGATGAAATCTTGGGCTACTCAAGGATGGAAATTGAGAACACACAATATCTAATAGTAATTTTTGAGAACTCAATGGGAACCCCATATTTATAATAAGATCTTGAAGTGTAGCTTATAGATTATCAAAATTCAGTTTCATGGCCATTTGACTTTGGGGAATGGGGTTTCACTATACCCAAAATAGCTCATGGTCATAATTTCAGTTGATAAACATACGATTCTCTCTCAATCTGATGTTTTCTAGACTTGGAGGTATATAAAAAAACATTTTTATTGGATTTATCTTGTATTTACTCATTGATGATTACTCCCACTATGAAATGGGTGAAGTTAATTTGGAGTCTAGAAATCTAGGAATAATTTGTGGTACTCAAGCATCAGTTGACCACCACACATATCATGGTCTTACCTAATCATGGAATGGGGTTAGTGGTTTTTTGTGATGAATTTTATATGGGAATGTGATGTTTGATTATATAGGATGATAATGAGGTTCCTTATGTATCTCAAAAATTATGAATCCCTGAAAGTAAATACCCAACTGATGACCTCAAGATATCAAAAGTAAGGTATTCCCTAAAATCATAGCATAACTCTCTTTAAAACGAAAAATATTAATGTTTACTATGAACAAAAAAATTAGGTCCCATATTTTCTTAGAATAATTTTAATTTAGGGGTGTGGTTAGTATACCTTTTAAGATTAAAATTTGATAATGTCTATACCTCTTGTATTATAAATGTCCTTTATAATTCTTAGAGTATGAAAATTTCAACCCTGTCATTGGGGGTATCCTGTAATTAGTGGGATTTATGGGGATATTATCATAGAAGAACCAAGAAGACATCGTACAGTGTTGTGGTATGTTTTTAGCTAGTATATGGTTGAATCCCTTAGTTTTCGAGGTTATTCGAAAAGAAAAATCTAGTGATGATGAATTTTAGAAATCTATCAAGATTCAAAATAATAGGGTTTTAATTGGTGGGTGTTCATGGTCTTATGAAGGTGTTCTCTACCTCAATGTAAATTCAATGAAATCATCACTTATTAAAGTTATAATAAATGAAAAAATAGATCCTAGTGGTCTTTATGACATAGTGAAACCAAAAATTTAATATGATATGTGTTTTCAGTTTTAGAGTTTAGGTATGAGGTGTGATGTGGATAAATATAATCTTGGTGCTATATGTGTGAGATAGTGAAAAAAAGCACAAGAATCCATGTAGCATGCATCACCCACATCCAATTACTACTAGGATATGGAAAGAGCTAGCTATACATTTTTTATTGGGATTCCACTTACATCATGTTGAATGAGTGAAATTTTGGCGGTTATCGACCACACAACTATGTCTTCATATTTTTATGTGCATGGATAAAACTAATATAGAATAATGTGGAAGATTGTATATTTATAATATAGTGATGATATATGGTGTGACATCATATATTTCTTCATATAGGGACCCCATTTCACCCCATGAATTATATAAGGCCTTAAAAAGGAAATAGCATCACTGGTCAGACATAAAATGAAAAACCATCAATAAATAAATGGTCAGATATAGTGGATAAATTTTATTCTGGGAGGCATACACCATATGTTGGTATTAGGAATTGGTGGATCAAGGGAAAACCATATTTAATTATTGGAATATTTTTACAAAAATAGTTATCAGTCACAAATAAGGATAGATTCTTTTGAAGTGTTATATGGTTGGCCATTTCGGTCCCATCAAAGATGGTCAGAAGTGGCTGAAACATCTTTATCAGTACTGAGCCTTATATAGGAAAAAATGAGAATGAAAAAGATTAAAATCTTCAACTATAAATGGCCCATAGTTTTCATGATTTGTAGGATGTCCAATGAATCCAAGAATTATTGTTCATTGAGGTTGATTGAGTTCTTTTCATGTGGAACCTTTTTTTGGATAATCATCTTCATGGAAAGGAGGGATGGATTGTTATGAGGTATAACATTAATTTTGTGATCACCAACTGGATCATAATGGTAGAATAACCCTATGACTTTCCTTCCTTATGATCATAAATTCAATACTTTTAGCATGTCTCACTATTGAAAAACTATAATCAATATCCTTTGCATGTGCGGAGTTGTGAATATCTTGAAATGAAATTTGATTTATCGGTGAAAAGGAATATGATGCATATTTTTTATTCATAGGTCAAATTCCTATAGGGGAAGTCCATTTTGTTAGTTTGGACCACATTATGAAATTATTATTACAAGAGATATGTGAGTGGAGGTTTTTTGAGGGGGAGTAGTGTCCTCGTTTATTCTCTAATCAAACATCCGGACAACATTCTTAAGGTGTAGGGTTTTCATAGTGGGGGGAATATTCACACATGTGGGGGTAACATAATTTCTTTTATTATTAATTTTATTTCATGGTATTTTTCTGTATATTTACTCAGAAATTTAAGGTAAATTTTTATTTTTAGACTATAAAGGGGGAGACACATAATCAAAATAAGGTTTGTATGAACTATGTTCAAGCAACTATAAAGTGTACAACCCATGATAGCAGGTCTATAAAGGATTAATGTCTCAGAACCTGACCATTCTCTAGGCCTATATAGACTATCCATCCTCCCCCATCATTCAGATAAAAGAACATCACAATTGGGACACTATTTCATGATCATGCGACCAAATCATATGGTCTTCCAAATACATAAAAAATTGAAATTCCACTTTTCTACATAAACATTTTAACTATATTCAACCCTACTTTTCATCCATTCAACCCTCTATCCCTAGGAACCCCTACCCTATCATCCACCACAATCATAAAACCATTTTGGATTGATTTAAACTTTTATCATCAATAAATCCTCATGTAAGTCTCTTATCATCAGTTCCATTAGTCTCTTCTTCCCTAATGGATGAGTTATGTATTCTTTAGGAGTATTTTTTTCTTAATGTGGGATGAATCTAAAATTATTATCTTGGGTTTTTATTTTGCTAGTGAGTCTCATTCCCCATAGGGACCCTTCTATCTATATATTATGATTTTCAATTGCTGGGAGGTTATTTCAAGTAGAAATGGTATGCAATTTTGTTCTTATATATTATATTATGATTTAAATGTTCCATATTTTATATTCTAAATATATTAAAATTTTATTTTTGTTTAAAAATGGGTAATTTAAAAACATTTATTGCGTTCAAGGTTTGGATATAGTTTATCCCTTTTTTGAATGGTTGTAAATGCCTTTCAAATGTTTGGAAGAATAGATTTTTGATACAAAATAGTGTTTCCATGATGGTAAAAATGAGATAAATAATATGGAATCCTTTGGTACCTCTGAGGGAGAACTAATGAACAATATTATGGATCATTATGTAGGGTCTCAACCTGATGTTTCTAGTAGGGTCACACTATAACACTAGCTAACCAATATAATGATGGTGCAGGTACTTCTAAATATTTTTCGTTATCAAATCCAGTACCTCGAGCACAAGGTTAGTTATTATTCATCGATCATTAATTGTATGAGGATCTTAGAACCCCAAGAAACTAGTGACATCAGAATTTCTCAATGTTATTATTTAATTTTATTACCAACATCTTGTGTCTCATGAATTTTTTACATTTATTTTAAAAATTAATAATATTTTTATAAAAAAAATAATATCTTCTTTAAAAACATTAAAAAACATTCTTATAATGTATATGTGTTGAAAATATCTGTGGGATCCAAATGATATAGTTATATCACATTATTAATATACCAAATGGGTATTTATAGATTTGGATTTTTATAATTTAGGTATGGGTGGGGATCCTTATAGAGGGGGAAACATATTTTCTTGTTAGATAAATTTTTTTGGTAGGGGTTGATGGTTTTGGATTAGATGAGTGTAGTATTTATTTCACAAGGATATTTGTTCATTTATTTTCATTTTCACCCTCTACTAATTTCTACCACTAGGTTTTGGGTTGTAAATATAACATAGAGCTTGTATATACCTTTTTTATAGAATGTTAATATATATTATTATGTGCATATTTTTGATGATTTTATATGGATGATTGTTCATAGGGATATTAATTATAATTCCATTTGAAAAATCATTTCAAGAGGAGTTATTTGATTCCCAAGAACTATTTTCTGGACATTGTGGATCAAGAACTCCCTTTGGGCCAAGCCATGAGCCGAGTCAGATATCAGTATAGATAGAATAATGACCATTTCATGAAAATATATATTGCTTTACTATTTGCATCAGATCCCTAATTATTGTTTCAATTTAACATAAATTTTATGTACCTCAAAAATTTTCAATTATGGACAACATTTATATAGGTTCAAAATGGTCATACTCATAACTAGAATAGAATTCCCTATTTATCAGAATCTTTTACCATTATCTCTAATAGGGATATTGGCAGTTCATCATGATAGCTTCATTCTATGTTAGGCATTTAACATCACTTTTTCTTGCAGTACAATGTACATATTTTTATACTTAACTAGTCCTTTTACATTATATCAGTATTCTATATAAGCTAATAAAGTAGAAAAATATAGCATATAATCTTTTTTAATATATGAACTATTCTAATATAATTTTCATGACACCTGATCAATTAGAGAACAAATAAATCATCTTCCACATAACACATACATTGTTTCATTATGTCACTATTTATATATTTATGAATCCATTATTTTTCTATATTTGAGTCTTTGGTATTCTTGAAACACACTCATAGTTTTTCCCACACTTTTATAGTTGTAGTTCTTCATGGTAACATAAATATGTGATTATGAAATATTAATCATTTTAAATTTGATTTATAGAATAAGTGTATTTAATAGTAAACTTTTATATGATTCTTTAGAGGAAAACTAAAGACTATTATTTTTCCACAAATATATTATGCATTACCTAAAGCTCCAAGATTTTATGGACTTTCTCCTTTCAAAAATCTCCATAATTATTTTTTCTATATCTTGATTCATTATCAAATATACTTTTATAATATAGTTTTGTCTTGAGAGGGAATAAATTTTCTTCTATATCTATATTTTTTCCTTCGATATTCTAATATTTTGAGGCTTTTATTCATATAGAACAAATTTTACATTCATATTTTAACCCATATTTTGTATGTCAAAATTTAGGTCCAACTAAATTATTTTTAGCTTCTAGTTGTCTAATTAAAAATATGTGTTAATTATTTAGTAGATGTACTATATGATCTCCCATGGTTCCACCTTATATTATAATGATGAGATATCTTATTGATCCATGAACTCACTCACTTGGAATTGATGATCATACATAATATAGTATAACTTCATGTTAAGGTTACCATCATATAAGGGTTGTTTCTCTTTACTACTAAATCAAAAATATATATTTATTTATCATTCACATCATCATAAAATTGATCCTAAATTATTTACTTATCAATACTACATCCACAAACATATCAATTCATTAATTTTGATCTTAAAAAGAAACCACCATCTTTTCAATCTCTTTATTTTTATCTTTACCTTTTTTTTAATATTCACTACATTTTTCAAGTTCCCCCTTAGTATCCGATGAATCTATTAGCTCATCATCTATTTGGTTAATCACATCTTTATCTTCACCCATATATTCAAATGTATCATTTAACCGAATGAAAATATTAGAATTTTCTCTCATTTAATATATAATTCTGCAAATAAAGTACCATTATCTGCTTGAAGTTCAACAACACCCTATAGTTAATTATTCGCTAGTATGAAATCTAAATTTATTATTTTAATAGAATCATACAAAATATTTATATTTATATGTAATCATAAATTTAGAATAGATCACTGTGATTTAATTATATGATGCCACGTCTATCATCTTATTTTTATTTTTATTTTTATTTAATATTATCTTAAGTCTTAAATTTCCAACCATGTTCATTAGATTTTATTCATTTAATCTCTGAAACCTTATCTGGAGGTTAATATAAAATCATAATTTCAAAATGTTGGGATTTTATAAAAATATTTTGGAGTGTGAAAATTTTTAAATGTTGTAGCACACTGAGTATTTTTCTTATAAACATAATCATATATGGATCAATTTATAATTTTCTCTATTTATCAATTTATATCTTGCTCACAATTCTTTCACAGTTCAATATCTCTTTGGATAATGTCCAGGACCTCTATACCAGCATCCCATGTGAACATGATAATTTCTCCCTCTAATACACTAAATCAATTCCATAAACAAATTGAAGCTTCATCATAGAATCAATGTGCACAAATGTAATCATATATTATGTTGATGAATAATGAGTCAAAAAAATTTCCCTCTTATAATATTGGATGTAATTTAAAACCAACAGAGAGAGTGGGTGAATCAGGGTGATTGATAAGTTTATACTTTTTAAAATGGACATTTTAATGGTATTTTGTGACCATGTTTCTACATTGGTATAAATTTACCCTAGTATATTACTTCATTATTCTTTCCTCTAGACCTCATATTGAAATAAAAAATATGTGGAAAGTGAATCATCTTTGAGAAAATGGGGTTTTATTATTTCACCATATTGGGATAATCCATAGAGAATAAACTGATATTGTGTTGTTCATTCTAGAAAAAAAACTAATATTTATTAGATTAGTGAATATAAATGATTCTAAAAAGGTAAATCTGTGATAAGAAAAGTACATTAAAAAATATTTATGAATTGGAAACTCCTCACAAAATTAACACCATAATTTTTAATTACCACTCAGTATATTGGGAAAGGTAATTCCATAGTTTACATAAATTTAGATCAATTCAGTTGATTTAAAATGTTTTTCTTTTTACCTGATTAGAATGAGACTCATATTTCATCAGAGTCCTGATTTTATTCTCTCCAATTTCATTGTTCAAAAGAAAGGGGTTTTCAACTTGTTTTTTGTCTAACATATAATTTTTTGAGACCCCTAAATTTGACAAAAATATCACTTCTAGAAAGTTTTTTTCACTTAAAGGTATACTTCCAATTTTACATTACTTTTTCATTGTATAACAACTCTAAAATTCATGAAACAAGAATTTTTTTCCAAATCCCCGATGGTTCTAAAATACTCTATTTACATTCTTCTCCCAAATATTTTTCAAATTACTAAATCATACAAGAAATTATTTAATGTAAAACACAAACAAATTAATATGTTCATGAAACCATTTTGTTGAATTTGCCTATATTGTTTCTTTCATGTAACATATGTTTTCATTACTAGTTTTAACATTAAGGATACCATTATCTTTATTCCCCATTAATTCAGGATTTAAAAATTACGATTAAAAATAATACATCCAAGAAGATCAATAATTCTAGCATCTTTTTGTAAATAAGTGCGTTATATGACAACATAAAATTGGGCATACATCTCCTTTATTAAAAAAATACTTAACATGTTCAGAATATTCTATCAAACGTAAAACTGAATGGGATGACCTAGAGATATATATAATAAAGTGTTGAGATATAAATCCCAATAATGGAATAAACATGGAATTATAAGAATAAATTATTAAATTTTAAGAAATAAAAATACAAATGGTACATAAAAGGGTTGAGAATCATAAACCTAAACCACGATGATTGATATAGAAAGTTAACATAAAGAAGACATTATAATGTGTAAAAAATATAAAACCTAATATTATAAGAATAATTAAATGTTAACCTCCTAGAAAACATTAAATAATCTGATCAGTGTTACATCTAATGCACCATACATGATATCTCATGATAGTAAAAAATTAATCAATATCTTGTAATGGTATCTCGGTTCACCCATCATAAAAATATCATGTACATGAATATGTGTTCCAAATAGAAATTATACCTAAGAACATGTGTCATCACATTTAATCCCTTGATAACGGATTGTGGATTACAGAAAAGTATGTCCGTAATAAAATAAATATTTTTTTATGAAATTGAATACCCCTTATAGGAAATGGATATGGATATTCACTACCAAATTTTCTAACATGGTAAATAAAAATAAAATTATAGTATCCTAACATGGGAACATATATGTTAATGGTAGGGAAGAATGAGAGTGATAGTGTTATATCATCATTTATAAATAATATGTTTATTTTTTTCATATAGGAAGAACATATCCCAACTTTAGGACATTGTGATAAAAGTACTATGATAATGAAGATGTTTCAATAAAGACGAGAAGGAGAGATCCCATACCTTGAGAGGGATATTCCAAAAGATTGTGAGGAGATTCTTTGGAGCATGGGAGAAATATGGGAGGAATATAGTGGGGAAAGAGAAGATGGTGAATGATCACCATGATTTTCTACTAAATATGAATGGGTGTTTGGTGGGTGTATATTAGAAAGGGAAGTGGAGTTATTTATAATTTCCAAAACATAGGATTTGACCCTATATAATAAATTAATCAAAACCAAATACATTAACACGGTTTTCCAATGGTTTCTACCAAATTGGATTGGTTTTCATTATTTTTTTATCTTAATTTCCAAATAATTTATAATATATCCCTTGGTTATTTTGATGTGATTCATGTTATTAATGAAATGATTTTAAAACATTAAAATATATTATAGGTTTCGGATGATTAATAACGGATTTTAAAAATTAGTCATATAAACTCCAAAATCATTACCATAAAATGGAAACATATATTTAATCATTTTATCATTTTATATAATTTAATACATCACATTTGTGTCATTATGAATTCATAATAAAAAATGTATATTTATATTGTATTTAATTTTAACCAAAAGAAATTTCGAGTCTTAGAAAATTATTAAAAAATATTCATTGGGTATTTTTGACTTTATAATTCCAAAATGGATATTTATTTTATACGTATATTTTTTCTCAATATATGAATTTTTAATTTTTAATATAATAATTGACATTTATTGGAAATGATGGGGTTTTTTAACAATAATATTTTTAAAACCATTATGAAAATTATTATTAAATTAATAAAAATATATTATCATCTATAATTAATAAAAATTATTTAATAATATTATTTTATTAAAATATCATTAATTTTAATAATTCAATAATTTATCCTGAGGAATGTCTTAAATGAGTTTCTATATTACTCAGAAATATAATTTTCATTTTATTGAATCAATGAAATTTATAAATTAACAATAAAATGAAATAAAGATAACCATTATTATATTGAAAATACTATTGGTTGAAGTGGATACTCAAGAGGGGGTGAATTGAGTTCCAATTAAATTTTTTTTTAAAAGATTTGAATTAAATATCCTCCAAATTAAATAACTAGATAATGTGTAGGGAATTTTTAATATAGTAAAGGTTCAGTTATATTCTCAAGAGATTTATTATTTCTCCGTTAATCCAATATAATGATTATATTAGCTTTTGAAACTGACCTACTGGTTTATAATAAATACAAACACATTCTAGTTTAACTATCAGAGTGACTTTAAAATAGATTTGTGTTTAAAGTACTTATCAGTAGAATATTCAATATATTTTTAACCAAAATAAATATCAAAAACAGTTTTAACAAAGAGGTTCAGTCTCAAGATGAGACTTAGTCTCCTTAAATAGTTTTATATAAATTATGAACCACACCTAGGATTGGGGTTTACAATATTACTCAAACTGTCCAGGTCCTTATACCTCTACCACAGTTCTACATGGGAATGAAATAATGAAAATAGCTCACATGTTGTCCAGGTCCTCAGGCCCCTACTACTATCCACAGTGGGATACAAGATTGAAAGAAAAATATTGAGTGAGGATATAGAAATCCTCCAGTTCAGCACATGAGACAGTGTGTCTAAAAAAAATATAGAGCACAAACACTGCTAAAAATGTAAATAAATGAAACACAATAGAGATAAATAAATATAGATGAGTTTATAATGATCTATGTGTTTTGAGTGAAGCTCTGGACTCCATGTATTGATGAAAACTAAGCTTTGAGTCCCTCTCTGGTTTTAGTCTAGAGAAAGAGAGTTTCATTTTTGTATATGACTTCCAGGTCCAGGTTGATCTGCCTAATCAGCTTGTGTGTAGGTGAAATCGTTGAAGCTCTTCACTCCTTGAATGTTCAGGCTCTACAGATTCAGTTTATATTCTTCCTTCTTCTTATATGCATGTATTTACTTGTGTATCTCTCTAAGACTGTCTCGTATGTGCATGGAAAGACTAACTGATAGAGAGACTTTTTTGTATTTCAATGTTCTCTTATATTCATTCAGCTTCATCACTGGGAATGATTACCTTTTTACAGGTATGAGGTATTGTTCCCTGATATTCAACAGACATTAATTAATTAATACTAGTTGCATTAAAAGAAACAAATATGAACGTTGTTAAATAAACAATAGAACTAGAGTTTAGAGAAATAGTGACTGGTTTACATCAGTACCTCCAAGTATCAGTGAGATTGTATCAGTGAACTTGAGATAGTAGGTCAGTTTCGGTGGCTATTACTCTTTATAACAGTAGACTATGTATCAGTTACAGTGACTCTATATCAATATCTCTTCTGTATAGGTAGAATTCTTGTATCGGTGGCTCTCTCCATCGATAACTTGCCTATATCGGTAGATTCTTGTATCGGTGGATCTCTCTATATATCGGCAGACTCCATATCAGTAGCTTTCTGTTTGTCTATATCAGTAGACTTCATATTGGTAGGCCTGTCTGTCTGCCTATTTTGGTATACGTCATATCAGTAGGTATGTCTTTCTGTCTTTCTTTCTTTCTATCTGTATTGGTAGAATTCATATCGGTAGGTCTGTCTATCTGTCAGTTTGTCTATATCGGTAGCTCTTGGTATATCAGTAGACTCTATCTATCAGTGTTCATTTATTATCTGTAGAATATTTCTATATCGTTGACTATGTGCATACATGTAGACTTACTCTATCAGTAGGTTTGTATTAGTGACTAAAAAACTGAATACATAACTGTTCTATGAAAATCATATCCAGATTGAGTAAGTATTATTTCAAAACATGTATAACCATATATAAACATTCATTAACATATTCCTGTGATTATTTTGATATTTTTTTTCAACTCAAAAGTAGGATTAAATAATTAAACATATAGATATTATTATTAAAACATATTAAAACATAATTGAGATTATCAAAATAGGTGAGATCAACAATCTCCCCCTTTCTGATAATCACAAATTATGATATTATAATCCAAAATAATCAATTATATATCAGTATAATATACATTGGGTCTCATTTCTTAGTTTGAGTAATGACATTTTCAAATGTATCAGAGAAAAGAATATTACATGTAAATGTATCCAAAGTATGCAACTAATGTATCAGAGGTATAATTAAAAAACAAATTTACCAGAGGAGTAGAATATATTATGCTTATATTTCTCAAAGTTCTCATATTTATCCCCCTATGTGATTAGCCAAAAGTAGTAAACAATTGATGAGAGAAGTAACATAATGTAAAAGAGAATGAGATCATGTATATTTTGTGGGGTAAAAATAATAAGAAATACAAAATTGAGGGAAAAAGAGAACAAGTGATTCCTATCAAATGTCCTAGCCATTATTCAATCCACCTCCTCAGCATTTGTTTAGGATTTTCCCTTGGAATAATATGTGGATTCAGGCTGGTTAGATGTAGTTGGATGCTTGGGAACCCCAAAGATAATCAAAGGATGTTGAACTACTGATACAATGTCTGGCCTATAATGTGAATCCCTCTGGGTGGTCGTAGGAGAAAGACTTCTGATTGCTTGGGCTGGTGTCATCTAAGGAATAGAGGTAGACTGAGCAGAGGTAGGCATAGATGGAGGTACAATTATAGGATTACTGTCTACATTCAAAAATGGAAGTAACAGATTCCTAATGTCCATAATGATTCCTCCTCCTCTTTCCATAGAAGAGATAATGTCATCATTGTTCTTTATAAAAATTTCTAGAGCAGGAGTCAACTCCCTGAGCATGATGACTTTTTCTCTGAAATCATGAGTGATTGGAGATAGTTTCATGTTCTCTAAAAAAATCTTGAAATGATTGTTCAACTGATGTTTAGTGTAGAATCATTGTAAATAGTAATCCACTTTGTCTTTTACCTCTTTCGGAGAAGTAGTGGCCTCTCTCATAAAACTATGAACAATTTTTCCAATATCCCGAGTGGTAGTCACCACATGGTTCAAGGTATTAGATTTTATAGAGCCACTGGTTGAAGACTGTCCAATCTCTTCTCTCATCACACCCTGAATATGGTCTATTTCCAATGAGGTCCTAGTAGTACTCAGAGGTGCAGCAGTAAAGGCTACTATTTCCTTAAAAGATTTAGTTATCCCACTTAATAGATTTTTTCACAACAATGTCCTGGGTGCTGACATGATTCTCCATAGAATTATTAAATTCCTCAAAAACTAATACCATCTGGCTGACTACACTTTTTAAAAATTCCAAATCCTTGTCTGCTTGATATTTATAGATCATATAAGGATCTATAGGGACAACTGATTTCTTTAGAGATTCAACAACTTCTTCCAAGATTGAAACTAGATTCTGGAAGGTCTTGACTTCATCTAAATCACCAGATAATGATTTAGTCATCATATATCGAATAGATGATATTAAAGAGGTTTACATTATTCTCATCTCTTCCATAAAACAGGTCTTTAGATAAAACATCAACTAGTTTAAATCATTTTTTCTAACTATATCCTCAGGTAAATTTTCATAAAGGAGATTATAAGTTATAGGAGGTCTACTGATGGGTGTCTCATCTTGAAAATCCGGATAATCCAACTCAAAAACTACAAAACCTGGGTCTTCAGCAAAGTCATCAATCTCAAGAGCAACTAAAATTGTACCATGTCTGATGGGATGCTCCCCCTAAATCTATGAATTCACCTGAACATGTATATCAACAGTAGCTTGAATATGCAAGTCTTCCTAAGAAGAATCATCCATAACCATCTCCATTGGAACTACAGGAGTCTTAATATGAATAAGTGCAGGTTCTTCCATCTCAACCAAAAAAAACACTTTAAGCATAGAAAAATTCCCAATCAGTTGACTTAAGCTCAATGAACTCTCATCTGAACTATCAGAAACATGTTACCTATTTTCATATTCTTCTTCCTCATTCTTTGGAGCAGGCTGGTCTTCCTCATCAATAGCAGCTTCTTTATTGATTACTCCCAACATAGTTTTGCTTTCCAGATGATACAACTTTAGCAACTGGACTTGGAGGTAGGTTTGGATCCCTTCCATCACCTATAGAGGTGTCTTCTTCATCAGTATCATCACTATACTAAGGTTCCCCTTCATCAAGTCCTAGAGCAAGATCTCTTCTATGTCTTGCCCTATTGGGGTGATCAATAGGGTTGAACTTATCATATATCTTCTCATCATAAATAACCCATTGCCTTCTCCATGGGTTCCAGCCAATCTTTATATAATTACATATTGTTCTTGTGATGAAAAAATTGTTCCTTACAACTATTGTCTCATCTTAGGACTCAGTTACTCTTTTCACCTTGATCATTACCGAAATCAACTTTACAAAGAATAAAGCATTGGATTTTGACTTACGCCTGATCATATCCTCAATTTGGATCATCAACAGCCTACAAATATTTACCTTGACAGCATGCCTCAGAAAATGAAATATATAAATATCTTGATATCTAAAATTTGCAAAGTCCCCTCTTCTTGGACATAGCACATGTTGAATTAATTTAAATAATAGCCGGTTTTCTCCATCCATCTTAGTAGACACTACCTTTATTGGTTTTCCACTATCAGTGAGCACTTCCAAAGAAACCTCATTGTCAAAAATGTCACTGGTATGAGGTACTGTATTCGAGGTATACCCAAATACACTCTTATGAGGGAATTTTAGACAATCAACCCATTCAAAAGAAGAAAAAGAAATTTTCATTCCATTCACAAATGAAACCATTCTGTTTTCTTCTTCAGACTAATCAAAACGAAAAAAAAACATAAAACTCCTTAACAAACATCGGATAATGTGTTCCATTGTTGTTTGAAAAAAGTAGATCCATCCATGTTCCTCTAATACTCATAGAACCAATGACTTTCTAGGCAAGATCCATTCCTCACTGAGTTCATTTTCGATTACTACTTCTCTATTCTGCAACTACGGGTTAACTGCACGCCTCCCCGACCTTGTTCTACAATCACTACCACAACCCTCAGATCATGTTTTCTGCTTCTTCACACTTGGCACATCACTATCATCCCTGATTTTCAGGTGTTTTGTTCTTTCCATCTTCAATCAAATAACTTAGGGTTATGGATAATCTGGGGGTTCGAGAAGTGAGGAATGAAGAGTGTAGAGTTTTCGGTGGATTGAAATGTGACTAAGGCTTAGTTTTCATTATTTTGGAATTGAAATATAATAAAAATATTTATATAGAAAACAATAACAGTTTCGACTAAAGAAAATAAAAATCATACAGCGTATGACATATCGGTGACAATTATCGGTGAGAACCCTAGTGGTGAGGTTTATTTATCGGTGATGTGTCTATAGCGGTGAGGTTTTTCTATGGATGAGATGTCTCTAGGGGTGAGGTGTCTCTAGCGGTGAGGTTTTTCTATTGGTGAGATGTCTCTAGAGGTGAGGTGTCTCTAGCGGTGAGGATTTCGATTGGTGAAGATTTGGCAAACAGTGAGGATTTGGCTAACGGTGAGGATTTGGATAACAGTGAGGATTTGGCTAACGGTGAAGATTTGGCTCTACAAAGTCAATCATTCCTAACTCATTTCTAATGTAACTTATCATATCTGAACTTAAAGGATTGGAGAATATATTAGCTAATTGATGTTCAGTACCTATAAATTCAAGAGTAATATCACCATTTTGGAAATGATCTCTCAAAAAGTGGTTCCTTACATCAATGTGTTTGGTCCTAGAGTGAGATATAGGATTCTAAGATATGTTGATCAAACTAGTGTTATCACAGTTTATAGATACATTTCTAAACTGATATCCGTAGTTCAATAATGTATGTGTCATCCATATAATTTTTTTACAGAAATTACCAGCAGATATATATTCTGCTTTAGCAGAAGACAGTGTAATAGAATTCAACTTTTTTACTACACGAAGATATCAGGGAGTTACCTAGAATATGAAATTTTCCATAAGTTCTCTTTCTATCTAACATGCAACTGGAAAATTCAGCATCTGAATAACTTATTAAATCGAATGATTCTCCATCTAGATAAAACAATCCTAAGTTGGTAGTATGTTTAAGATATTTGAATGTTCTTTTAACAGCAAGCAAGTTAACTATTTTTGATTATCTTGAATTTTGGCACACATATACACACTAAACATAATATCCGGTCAACTAGCAGTAAGGTAGAGCAGACTTAAAATCATACCTCTTTAGTTGGTTTGAATAACTGGTTTTCTAGTTTCATTAGCTTCCAACATAGAAATAGTACTCATTGGTGTATAACTTTCGATAATACTATCCTAACCAAAATGTTATAAAAGAGTCGTTGTATATTTTTTTTGATTTAAAATAATACCATTTTAATTTTGAAAAACATGAAATCCAAGAAAATATTTGAGTTTTCCCATTAAACTCATTTCAAATGCATTTTTCATACTCTTTAAAAAAACAATACACAAATCATTTTTAGAATATCCAAAAATAAAATCATCATAATTGATTTTTACTGTCAAAACATCTTTTGAATTTCTTTTAATAAAGATAGTTGGATCATAAATCCCTTTAGAGAGACCTTTTGAAATAAGAAAACTAGTAATTCTATCATACCAAGCTTGTGGGGCATGTTTTAAACCATATAAAGCTTTAAAATGCTTAAATACTCAATTTGGAAAATGAGGATTAGTATATCCATGTGGTTGTTCAAAAAAACATCTTCAATTATAAAACCATTTAGAAAATCACTTTTAACATCCATTTTATATAACTTGAAATTCAGATGAGCAGCATAGGCAAGTACAATCCTAATAGCTTCTAATCTAGCTACAGGTGCATAGGTTTCCTCATTGTCTTTTCCATTCTCTTGAATATATCCTTATACAACTAATATTTCCTTCTTTCTAATGATATTTCCTGATTCATCAAAATTATTTCTAAAAATCCATTTAGTGCATATAGTCAAGGTGTCCTTAGGTCTGGCAACTAATTCTCAGACTTTGTTTCTATCAAATTGATTTACTTCTTCTTCAATAGCTATTACACAAAATTCATCATTTATTAAATCATTAATATTTTTAGTTTCTAATTATGAAAGAAAGTCTTGATGTTAAAACTGATTCTTTAGAGAAGCTCCAGTATGTTTCCCTCTATCTAAATTTCCCACAACGACATCTAAAGACTGATTCCTTAGAATCCTAGTTGGTATGGTCAAGGTAGGACTATAGAATTCAGGTTCTTCTATAGGTTTGGTTCCAATTGAATTAGGTTCTAGGAAATTTCCATAATTACTTGATTTTATAGTAGGATCACTATTTTTATCATTATGGTCCAGAATAGACAGATCTTCTTCAAGAATTTCATGAGAGGGCTTAGGTTCATGCGAATCAGTTTCATCAAATTTGATATGTATTTATTGTACCACACATTTGGTTCTTTTGTAATAGAATCTATAAGACTTACTAGTTATAGAGAAACCTATAAAGATTACCTCATCACTTTTAGAAGAAAAAATGTCAAGATTATAATTTTTATTGAGAATAAAGACTTTGAAACCAAAAACTATAAAGTAACTAACTTAGGCTTCCTATTATTCAACAGTTCATAAGGGGTATTTTTAAGAACCAGTCTAATCAAGACTCTATTTATAATATAAAAAGTTCTATTTACAACTTATTCCCAAAAGTAAATAGGTAGGTCGTACTCATTAAGCATAGTTCTTTCAATTTCTTGATGGGTTCTATTCCTTATTTCAATTACACCATTCTGTTGAGGTGTCCTAGGGGCAGAGAAATTATGACTGTAGCCAATATGTGAGGAATAGGATTCAAAATCATAATTTTGAAACTCACAGCCCAGATCACTTCTTAGGGTTTTCATCTTAAGTCCACAAATGTTCTATATTGAATTGGAGTATTTTATAAAATAAGAGAAAGCTTCACATTTGTGAGCTAGAAAATATACCCAAGTATATCTAGAAAAGTCATCTAATAAGACATAAACATAGTGCATCCCAATTAAACTAGAAATTCTATAAGTTCCAAAAAAATCTATGTGAACCAACCCAAGGGGTTGAGAATTTGAAACTTCTTTCATTAATTTGAATGAAACTTTATATTGGTTTCCCTTTTGACATGGAGTACAATCTTTGTCTGATTGGAATTTTAGTTGAGGTAGGTCTCTAACTAAATTTTTCTTAGTCTATTTCTTAAGTGAATAAACATTTTAGTGTCTTAATATTCTATGCCATAGCCATGACTCTTTATGAAAAGCATTTAAACAAGTAACCTTTTGTTTGGCTAAAAAATTTAAATCTACAGCATATAAATTTTCATTTCTCATGGCAGTAAATACCAAATCATTTTAAGAATCAAATTCATTGAAAATATCATTTTCATATTTAACATTTAATCCTTCATCACATAACTGAGCAATTATTAATAGGTTGTATTTTAATCATTCAACAAATAATACATTAGAAATTAAAATGGAATCAGTGTTACCAATTTGGCCTAATCTGATGATTTTTCTTTTTGAATTATCCCCAAAGGTGTCATGCCTTCCATCAACCTTGATTAAAATTTTGAAACATGATAAATCTCCAGTGATATTCCCTGAACGTCCATTGTCCAAATACCATATCTTCTTATGGGAACTCTTCATGAAAATCTCCTACAAAATAGGTTTAAACAGATATGATTTTGGTACCCAGATTTTTTTGGGTCCAGACAGGCTAGAAAGAAAAACCTTAGGCATCCATATTTGTCTAATATGTTTCCCATAACTATTAGGTTAAAATGATTTTGAATAATATATTCTGTTTGGTCTAGTAGAATATGAAAATCTAGATAAAGAAATAGATTTTCCAGAGCAAGAACAAGCACCAAACTGTCCATTTTTTGGAATAATTTTATTCTTAACATGCTGTTTCTATCCAGGTTGCTATCCTAAACCAGTAGTGTACTTTGGTGCAGCTTGTTTTCCAAGAATTTGAGTTAGTTTATTTTTTCTATTTTCGAACTTCTCAATGTCTATTATAAGTTGCTCATTGGAAAAATTATGTTGAGTATTTTACTTTAACAGTTGATCATTATTTTCCATTTCTATACTAAGAACAGATTTAACAGAACTAGTCAGGGCATACTGTTTCTTTCATGACTTGTACATATCATTCAGCTCATTACAAGTATCTTTTAACATGTGAAAATATTCAAATAATTCAGATTTAATCATATTTTCATCACTATTTGAATCACATTCATTCAGAGAATAACAATCATTCATCATAGGGGAGATATGTACCTCAGATGTTTTGTTCAAAAAACACATGTTGGCATGATTATTTTTAGAATAAGAATCCTCAGACTCACTTGTGTTGTCTTCTGAAGCACTCCATGTTTCCTTCATAGCTTTCTTATATTTTTTGTCCTTGTAGTGATATTTCTTCTTGTACTTCAATTTTGGAAATTCAGCCTTTATATTTACTTTCGTTTTATATTCATAATAGACTATCTCATCATCTTTATCAGCTTTCTTCCAATCTTTCTTACAATCACCTAGTTGGTCATACATACCCTTATAGTTTTGTTTCTGAAAACTTTATTCTTCCTATATAATTTCTTGAATCTCCTAGCTATTTGAGACATCTCTTAATCACTATTTGAATCTGAACCTCCACTTGTTGAGATTTCAATAGGTAGTGAACTTTCTACTTGTCCTTGATCTTCGAGTCAGTGGACTTAAATGCCACTGATCTCTTCATAGGTTCATCATCTTCTTCTTTGTTTACCTTTAGTTCATCCTCATACATCATCAACATACCTATTAACTCCTTAACAGGCAGTAAACTTATATCACATGACTCTATTATTAAATCTGATGTTCTTGTCCAACTTTCTGGCAGACATCTTTGAATTCTCATGATTTTATCCTTTTCTAGAACAGCTTTTCCCAATGAGCTCATAGTACTAACAATCTCGGTGAAACTAAGATACATTTCAGAAATAGGTTCATTTGGCCTCATTTTAAAATTTTCATATTTAATAGTGTAAGTGTTTAATCTCATTTCTTTAACATTTGTTGTTTCTTCATGAGAAACACCCAAAGTATCCCAGATTTCATGTACTGTTTTACAAGAAGAAATTCTTTTAAACTCTTCATCTCCAAGAGAGCAGTAATGTTCATTCATGGATTTACAATTATTGTTGTAATCAGATTTTGTAGCATCATCCCATGTAGCTCTAGCAGTCTTTGGAATCTCATACTCAGATTCTATAGCAGTCCAAATATCAAATCCTATACTTTCTAAATGAATTTTAATTTTGATTTTCTATTGTACATAATTAACACCATTAAAGAAATGTGGTATGTTGGAAACACAACCTTCTAATATATTATCCATAATTAGATTTTAGAAAATACATTTAAAGAGATAAAATTTAAAACTAACAAAAATTTAAGATCTTTAGGATACAACTAAATTCACAGTTGAAAAACAAAGTATTTGGAAATCCTTTATTAATAACAATCCTTTGATACCAAATGTTTTTCGGAGTGGATACTCAAGAGGGGGGGTGAATTGAGTTCCAATTAATAATTTATGTTAAAAATATTTGAATTAAAATCCCCCAAATTAAATAACAATCTAAACTGTAGTGAATTTGTAATATAGTAAAGGTTTAGTTAGTTTCACAAAAGATTGATTAGTTCTCATTTAATCTAATATAAAATTAGATTAACTTTTGAAACTAACCTTCTGGTTTACAATAAATACAAACACATTCTAGTTTAACTATTTGAGTGACTTTAAAATAGATTTGTGTTTAATGTAATTAGAAGCGGAATATTCAACATAGTTATAACCAAAATAAACAAGAACAACAGTTTTAACCAAGAGTTTCAATCTCAAGATGAGACATAGTCCTCTCAAATAGTTTTATTTAAATAATAATCCACAGCCTGTATAAGGGTTTATAATAGTACTCAGACTGTCCAGGTCCGCAGACCTCTACCACAGTTCTACGAGGGAAAGCAACAATGACAATAGATCACAGGCTGTCCAGGTCCCCATACCTCTACCACTATCCGCAGTGGGATACAAGAGTGTAAGGGAAAGATTGAGTGAGGATTTAGAAATCCTCCAGTTCATCACAGGAGACAGTGTGTGCCTAAAAATACAGAGCACACACACTACTCAAAATGTAAATAAATGAAACACAGTAGACATAAATAAATAGAGATGAGTTTAGAATTATCTATGTGTTTTGAGTAAAGCTCTGGAATCCTTGGATTGATGCAGATGAACCTTTGATTCCCTCTCTGGTTTTAGTCAAGAGAAATAGAGTTTCATTTCTGTATTTGACTTCCTAGTCTAGGTTGATCAGCCTGATCAGCTTGAGTGTAGGTGAAATCGTTAAATCTCTTCACTCCTTGAATGTTTAGGCTCTATAGATTCAGTATATATTATTCCTTTTTCTTATATTCATGTAAGTCCTTGTGTATCTCCTGAAGATGGTCTCATGTGTGCATAGAAAGACTGACTGATAGAGAGACATTTTTGTATTTTGAGGTTCCCTTATATACCTTCAGCACTGGAACTGGTAGTGGTTACCTTTTTAAAAGTACGAGGTACGGTTCCTTGACATTCAACAGACATTAATTAATTAATACCAGTTTCATGAAAAGCAACAAATTTTACCGTTGTTAAATAAACAATAGAACTAGAGTTTAGAGAAACAGTGACTAGTTTCCAGCAGTAGCTCCATGTTTTAGTGAGCTTCTATCGGTGGACTTGAGTTGGTACGTCTGTATCTGTGGTTGTTACTCTTTATAACGGTAGACTATGTATCAGTGACTGTGAATCTTTATCGGTAGCTCTTCTGTATAGGTAGAATTCTTATATCAGTGGCTCTATCCATCGGTAACATGCCTATATCGATAGCTTCTTGTATCAGTGGCTCTCTCTGTATATCAGTAGACTCCATATCAGAAGCTTTCTGTCTGTCTGTATCGGTAGACTTTATATCTCTAGGTATGTCTATCTGTCTGTATGTCTGTCTGTATCGGCAGCTCTTGGTATATCAGTAGACTCTGTCTAACAATGATATTTTCTTATCAGTAGTCTATGTTTGTATCGACGACTATGTGCATACCGGTAGACTTACGTTATCGATAGGTCTATATCAGTGAATCAAAAACATAATACTTAATTGTTCTATGAAAATAATATCCAGATTGAGTTAGTATTACTTCAAATCATGTATAACCATAAATAAACATTTATTAACATATTCCAATGATTATTTTGATATTTTTTTCAACTCAAAAGTTGGATGAAATAATTTAAAATATAGATAGGACTATCAAAACATATTAAAACATAATTGAGATTATCAAAATAGGTGAGGTCAGAAAATAAAATATACATATTTATGTTATTAAGGTCTTATTACATAGCCTTTCTTACACCACAAAACACCCAAAGGGTAATATTTGGTATAATGATACTTTCATGGGATTGTTCCGCATACATGGTTTTTTTTCATGATCACAATAAACATAAAATTCTCTAATAAATGGATCCAATCAGGAATTACTTGATGGTTTTATGATTTCTCTTAGTAAAGGAGAAAGATTAATTATGATATCTCTCTTATAATATCCGAAAAATTTGATTCATAGGGTCTGATCCTATTGGTATAGGTCATCACTTCATTTTTATGTTTTAATTAGATTTTTCAAAATACTTTATTTATACTAATCATATGATAACTATTTAATGGATATATTATCCATGATTATGAAGCCTAAATGGTATTTTAAAAATGATAAGATATTATAAACCAAAATAATATCTTGTGTTTTCTATAACCAAAATTTATAATTATTAAAATAATTAAATAAAAATCGTAATTTTATATAAAATGGTTTTGTTCATTATAATCATCCCACCCTTCAAATATTTTTTACTCAACTATTTCATATCACACAATAAAACAAATGAGGGTAATTCTTATACATCACCTCATATGGTTACCGCATTAGTTCCTCAAAATATTGGTTTATCCATAGCACTTTTTGTATGAATTGATTCTCTTTTTTTGTAACTATTTATCTATGATCTCTGATCTTCACTAGTTGACCCATACATGAGATATCATTATCCCATGGTAATACCTCTAGAATCAGCAAATTTGAGTGGTCTTGTATGTACTTTTTGAATATGGATTAATCAAACACATAATGTACTTTAGATAAGTTAGGTGTGAGTAATAGTTGATAGGTCAATGCTCTGATGTGATCAAGGATCTCAGAAGTGATGATGTATCTTGGATTTATTATTCCCTTACTCTAAAATCTCATGAAAAAATTATATTAGGATATGTGGAGGAGTACCTTACCTTTAACCTAAAACTCTGTTCCTCATCAAAAATTATCAACATAGCTCTTTGTTTGTATTTGATAATCCATGATGTTCTTTTCACTGAGATTATCCTTTCCACTATTTCCAACGCCATTTCTGGACCAAGAAATTTTTTCCTCCACTCCATCCGAGAATTCAAATGTTCTACAAGACTTCTCATAAATGTATTTATAGGGTCCCATTTTGAATATTGAATTGAATCTATTATTTTATGAGAACTATACTTGAGTAATATATTGACCGCATCTTCCTTTGATGTATATTGAGCAATATCTCTATATTTACTCTAGTGTCATGATAGTCTACATACATTTGGAATGATTTTTAGGGTTATAAGACATGACAATGTTTATCTTTATATTTATAGAATATTGGATACTCATCTAAAACATATAGGCATGTATTGTATCTCGATAAGATACAATTTATATTGGTTCTCTATGAAGCCTCGCCACTTCTCTAATGTATATCCTTGTAAGTTGATGGACTGAGATGTCCTATCAAATATAAATGAATTGATAAGTAATTATATGAAGATCCACCATACCCCATATATCATTTTTTATAAATGATGAATTAAGAAGACCAATGAAAAATTCTATGGTTATGCTTTCTAATTTCAATGTATGTATGGTTAATGGTTATATTGTCGCCTTGCATTTTTTATTTTCATCCATGAATTTCTGATATTGAAGTCACCATGATGTATATTTAACAATCATTTTCTTCATATTTTCCATACCATAGTTCTCTTGGAGATCTCAATATATATTTATTCTCCATATATCGGAAGGAGAAGTACAATCTATGTGCATCATCCAGTAACTCCTTTAACGTAGAATTTGATTGTACACAAAGTATTGTCCCAAATATTACATTTCCTTTGTCATTAATTTTAAAATTTTATGATTTCTTTTAGCTTTAAAATTATTTTAATTTCTTATATATTACCAGTTAAAATCATTTATCATCTCATAATGGTTTGGTTGAGAAATCATTTCAGAAAGGATTTATTAGGTTTCATCTATAATGATTATCAGGTCCATCTATTTCAAGTATAAGAGGATCACATCATTCTCAATTATCATAAATTAAAAATTGATAAATCATTTCTAATTACAACTTCAAAAACTAAATTTTTATTTTCATTATGGTAGTTGATTAATCATTCATTTTCTTTAATCAGCTCTAACCATCACCATTTTCACATATTCATCTCTTTCTCTATTAATATATACTTGAGGATATTATCATCCATTGGAAGTTCACACATCTCCCTAAAGAGATAATGTTTCCATATTTTCAAAATTAATATCACCACATCTAAATCCAGATCATGCATTGGGTAGAACTATTCAGGAACATTAAATTGTCTTGTGGCATTGGTTATCAATTTTTTAATTCTGTATTAACACATATCCCTTTCCCTTCTTCAAAACATTTCTATCTTCCATTAAAATTTACACACTTGTTTAAATAATAAGTTAAGGTGAAGTGGTGAGAATTTTTTAAACTCCATGAAGCTATATTCACATTCATTATTTTGAACAAACGTCACTCCATTCTATGTTTGTATAGTGAGAGGGTTGCCAAATCAGGAGACATTTCCAACAAATCAATGACTTTACCCAGCTAATCCAATGGAAATATGGTTTTCTATCCTATATATTGGCCTTTTACATCCTTAAAATACTTATATCTTTAAATAATATATTTATTTCTCAATTAATGGGATTATATGCAACATGAATGATATATCCTTCAACTAAAACTCACCTTTGTGGTACATTTCATAATGATTATACATTCATATGTTTTTTATCACAATACTCAGATTCTCCCCATATTCATACTTATTTTTTGATTCCATTATTATATCATCTTTAAATAGTACCAAAATTTTTTAGAGGTAATATCTAATGAATATATTCTTCAATTCCCTAAAATTTTATAGATAATTAGTGAGATTTAATGTCATTAATATGAACTCATAGTGTTTTTTCTATTTATGGAAAACAATATTGGGGGATATCTTCCTTATTGAACAATACTTGGTTATACCCAATAAAAATATCCCCCTTCAAAAAAATGTTAGTATCAATGTTCTTGATCAAAGAATTCATCAATCATTTTTAGCTCATACAGATTCGTTATCGTGATATTATTTAGAAAAAAATAAGAAATTCAAAGGCACATTGAACCATCCTTCTTCTTGACGAACATGACATGCACACATTAACCATATATTTATATTCTCCTTTCATTCTTTATTCAACTCCTCATGTTTTGAAACATCCATTCTATATAGAGGCATAGATTATAGAAATTACTTAGGTATAATCACAATTGAAAATTCATCCTCTTATATTGGTAGAAGACCAAGAAATTCTTTAAGAAACATATCATCTTATTTTGTCACAATAATAATGTCTCCAAGGATGATATTTTTCATAGAATCAATCATTTAACCTATATACACTTCCTTAAAGGAAAATAATATCCTTTCTTGATATGTTGGTGATAAAAAAAGATGTATCCTCATACATTATCTTATACAAAATAAAATTATGATTCAATATATGGAGATTTATTTTCTAATTACGGAAATGTATATTTCTTCTATATACGAAAATCCAATAAATTTCTTTAATTTCATCAAATTTCACTAAAGGGGGCTCTACCATGTTTATGAGGAAGTTAAACCTACAAATTTGACATGGTAGAAGTTATATATATAGGATGTAATAGTTTACACATTCCTCTTTCAACCAAAATCCTTACATCCATTATATTGTTTGCTGTTTGAATAGTCATAATAACCATTCATGGTGTGATGAAATTAATAGAACTAGATTCGAAAACTTCATTCAATATTCTTGAATGAGTAATTATATATCTTCTCACCAAATTATTGTTAGGATCCACCTCAGTGGTTGTAATGGTATATTCTCACCCTTCCTATCATGGAGGTTGTTAGCGTTTATTGTATCCAAAAAAACTGTGGCGAAGGGAAGTGGTTCATATGGTATTTGTGTTCCATGGAGTTGAATTATTTAAAAAGTAGATATGGGTAATATAGTGGATTCAGTTCTTCCAATTCATTGGGGGGTTTATCTAATCGAAAATATTTTTGTAGGTTCCATTCCATTGTTTTACTAAAAATTTTCCTTTTCCCCACAAGGAAATTTCTTTGGTACTTCATTCCACAATTTTGACAAGTGGGATGTTGAAATTTCTTACCATCGTTATATTTTTCCGTCACACTGTAATAATTTTACACCACTTTCATCAACTTATTCCCATTATACCGTTGATATTTATTTATTTATATTATGGGTTTGAGGGAACACTAGAAAATTTTCGCCAAGATTTCAATTTTTTAACTCCATGTATTTTTAGATACAAGGCATTAACCAAACAAATATGTGATCATTTTTTCATTCATTGAGAATGAAAAATCATAAGGCATATCATGCATGTCTTATAATGTTTTCCTCATGTGGCCTAATGTATTTATCCTTATTTTTATTGACATAATTAAAATACCTTATTATATTCAGTTGGAGAGTGAGAGAAAATTATTTTCCAGAAAATATTTTTTTGGAATTCCATCATTCCCATTTCCTCAATAACTTCCTCAAGAATCATATTTTGGTCAATTTCCACAACTAAAAATATTATCTCTCCATACCATAATAATCTTGTATAACATTCTCATGCATGGAAGATTGAATGATGTAGAATATCATCTCTATGGAGTTAGCCTATTTTTCCCCAATTAAAGGATCATGTGATCCATTGAATGATTGAGGCCTTTTGTTTGATAATGGTATCAATTATATCCTTTTCAATCATTGTGAGATTTGTGGTTTCTTTCTGATTCTGGTTTTTATTTAGAAGAAGAGTCAACTGAGAGAGTATCATTATAGAGTTTGAGATTTCTTATCCCATCGTGAATGGAATAGAATTGGGGTAGTCATCACATTTCCTTTCACATTGGTTTTTTACTCAAATTCTATGATTTTTTGGACCTTATATTGAATAATGGGAAAACTATGAATGAATATTTTTAAAAAATTAAATGCTCAAAAAAGAATCCAATGAGATTAAAATGTTAACATATAAATTTAATTTATTTCCTAATATTATGAATTTCTAGGATTCAATATATGTTATACATAATCTCTTCACAGACAAAGAAATGAATGGTAATTTTTGTTCCCAGTATAATGGTTAGTAATGACTTTGTAAATTTATAAATTAATATCCCCAGGTGTGTCAAACTTGTTTTTCCGCATGGCCAATTATCATGCATCAATTCATGATAAATTCTATCTCAATGTGGTATTTTTCGATGATACTACCGGGTACATCTTCTCCAAATCCACATACAATTGTAGTATCCTGTAATAGTTGTATTTTCCTAAAAACCTTATAATATATACATTCCCAAAATATATGAATGTCTTCTTATTTGTAGTCTTATCCACAAGAGTTTTTCTAGAGATTTCTAATCATAATCCCAAAAATAACTACTGTATTATTTGATAAAAACTATGATAACCCTTTTATTTATTACATATTAAATCATGATTTATTACAAAAAATTTGACCTAATAAAACCCAAAAGATAAATATGTCTAGTTTCATTGGGTAATTAGGTCAATTAAAAATCAACATAAAATAGGGGTATATCATCATTATTGATAAATTACTTATCGTGATCAAAATATTCCATTGTACTTGAAACTGGGTGAGCTATCCTAGGAAAATGCATTATAAAGGGGAAATCTATAATGCCTAGTTATGAAGAAAACATGGAATTACATGAATAATTTATTAGATGTTATGGAATAGACTTATCATTTGTACATAAAAAGGATGATAATAATAAACATGAACAATTGGGAATGATAAAGCATTATAAAATAAAGGCAATATGGGAATGTGGAAACACTTTAAAACGTGAAAACATATGCATATGTCAAAGTTAAACACCAAGATGACATACTGTGATGTTTTTAGGATAACATCCCATTAACCATACATGTTTCCACATAAGTATAAAACATTACCCAATGAATTGGTGTGTTATATGGGAAAACCCATCATAATCAAATCATGTACATGCATCAATGTACCACATAGATCATATACATAAGAAAATGATTCATCAAATTTAATACCATATTAATGGATTTTGAATTACAGACTAGTATGTCCTATATAAAATAATGAAATTTCTTATAAAGGTGAACACCCTTGATATACCAACCCATACATTACATAAATTGATATTACTTAAAAATTAATGAATATTCATTAAAAAATATTACAAATCTAGGAAAGTAAAATATATGTATATTGTCTTTATAAACATTGAATCATAAGCAACTAGTTCATAAGAAATCTTCATTATACACCACTAATTACTCCATAACTAGACCCCTTTTTGATATATATTACCAAATTACCTCTTTTATGACCTAGGAAAAAACATATGAAAGTGTGATCTCATAAGCTCAGTAAGGGTAAACAAGGGATATATTAATCATATCATAATCATAATATAAAAACATAACAATTGAATATCATAACCTAGATTTGAATGATCGTGATATCATTCCATGGGACAAATCATAAAAGTTCATTAGAATCAATGAATCAAATCCCAAAATTAATAACATAAGACATGACATTTTATGGAATGCACATATGCATATAAAATTATTTCATATTATTCAAGACTCATTTCAAATACCATCATCAGGGACAAAGTGCATTACTAAACAGATCTCACACTTCGTTCCAGCCCTGTATTACTGAACTGAGATCATTTACCATTCTATCCATGTATATCTAATGAGATATAAATATTTACCCAATTAATAGGAGTGATATAGAGGTACCGTCATCTCATATTCAAAATAATTTTTATGTGTGCACTATAATCATAAATAACTCACCAATACTATCATCACTCACCCTCTTCATGATGATGGAATGGAAAAAAATGCGAAACTCCCTTCCTTCTTCAATATGAAGGATAGATAATGACACCAGAGTATTGCGTTCAATGGGACCCAGAGTGGTGACTAGCACCAAGGGGATAAAATCTCACACAGAATTAATTGTATTACCCTTGTTAAAGAAAAAATGACCAAAAGATAAGAGGGTAAAAATCCCAAGCAACATTAAATCATTATATAAAGGTAACCCAAATCCAACAAATTCACGATTTAACCATAAATTATTACAAAAGTACAAAAAAAATCTAGATAAATTACCAAAATAAAAATACAATGCAACAACACAACAACTATCCCGACGCCCAAGATTTTAATGTACCACATGATCCTCAAATTCCTCCCAGAAACCTGAAAATAATTTTACAGATGTAGAGTGAGTATACAAGTATATTCAATATAAAACTAAAGTCACCCATGAAGGAGTGGTGTAACATACTAATTCCCCACTGATAAAAACAGTATAATCCAAAAAAACATACAAAGGAGTAAAAACTAGCCCAGCCTCACTGAGGAATGCTGACCAAATAACGTAAGTCAATTAGAGTATTAGTAGAATCACATTAACATTTGGGTACCCCACACCACATTCCCACTTGTTAAGAGACCATTCCAAATGGATAACGTATTGAACCTACAACTCTTCCCAACATTGTCCCATTACCACAACCAATCAACAGACAACTAGGTCACAACCATTCCTCTCGCCCAAATATACCTAGGCCTTATCCCAGAGACATGTTGGAAAACAATCCTAGCCCGCAAACACATGAGCCCCTCGTCTATGACAACCCATCACAATGGATCTTTGACTATGGAAATCATGAAGCCATTATATAATTCCTAGATATGATCTGGCAGTAGGAACTGAAAATATGGTGTGAGGAATAAAGCAAGTAACCATTCTTCTGTCCTCCCACTGGGATGTAGGGAAAGAAACCCACTCCCAGTAAATGTTGGTGTTTGGCACATGGTGTTCAATATGTTCTGGGTGTGATTTGAAATAAAAAGGAATATATATATATATATATATATATATATATATATATATATATTTGTAAAAAACACACATCCCAACCTCTGGGCCCCAAAACAAACAACCATCCCACACAGAACCACATTTTCTTAAACCACTATATACACCAATGCACAACTTCCACTGCCAGAGCATAACCGCAACCCCTTCTTCATCTAAAAACTTTCCATTCATTAATTAAGGGGATGAAATTAATTTACTCCTGTACTAATCTAGAAAACAACCAAGCACAACATTGAACAAGGTATGGGGGACCAAAGTAAATAATTCTTATTTTAACACCCATTCATACATACAACAGAGAACATCTAGCCAGTAGTACCACTACACAACCATATTCCCTAGAAAACCATTTTTAAACATTCTATTTTAATTCATCAATGTTATTAAATATAGTCATAACATTCACAGATGTAGTCCTTTTACGTAACTTGTTCAAAACCACACTGTAGCCCTACTAACAAACATTTCTTGACAGCCACAACACAACAATGGCAGTCCCACAGCCTACAAGTCCATAAATTCCACAATAAATCAATATCTCAACCTAGGATTCCAACAAACCACCTATACATCCCCACATGGAATTCCAAAAACTAAGACCATTAAATAGTATCCAGGCTATGCACACACATTACATCCTTCTAATAGAACCAACTACATTTTCCATTGTTGTACCGACAACCTACAAAAGGATAGAACCCCAAAAAACCCACAGCACATGACTACACCATCAATCTGAGTGTATATATATTTATACAACATGGGTTATTTAATTTAACCTCAAACAACATGGTTGATCATAGAATAGGTTCGATCTTATGGAATCCATTTAATTTTCCAAGTATACATCTTTAAAAGTCTTTCATGTTTCCACCAATTATCAAACATTATAACGACAATAAATAAAACACCACTAGTGCACAAGAAAATACCACCAATAGCGGTTATTATCTGAATGAATACATATAAAAGAATCCATAAGGGATCAATGAAAAAAATAGACAGTAGGAGATCAAACTTCAAACCACTCCTAGCATGTTATTTCATTACCCTATTATCTTGTGATCAAATTAGCTTCTTATTTATTTCTTGTTTTAAGAAAATAATTAATCATTTCATCCCAAGGAATGATTAGTAAACCAACCCCACATGATGCACAATTAATGATATGCATTATAAATCCCTACTTGAAACCACATATGACCAATGATTCTTTATGTTCCATGAATAAGGGATTCCACGAGCATCTGGTAATCCCAAGAACAGTAAGCATGAGGGGTCT
Organism: Viscum album; assembly: GCA_963277665.1. Classification (NCBI taxonomy): domain Eukaryota; kingdom Viridiplantae; phylum Streptophyta; class Magnoliopsida; order Santalales; family Viscaceae; genus Viscum; species Viscum album. Next base: position 501,797,941 of record OY728132.1, read on the forward strand.
CTAACACTGGCATATGACTTGCCTAGATAATAACACATTAGGTGAAACAAGAGAGAATGTAAATAACACCAGGTAGGGAAGATCATTTCATTAAACAGCCAGATCTTATATTATTATAATAATGGTTTTAAAGTCCATTAATTATGGGATTGTGGTTAAGATCATAGGTTTTGAGTATCTCAAATCCCCTAGAGCATTATGATATTAAATATAAAACTAATATTATTTGATAATCCCTTAAAGACTCCCAAAAAGACTTTAAACATGGTAAACAACAAATAAAATGTAAGAGGGGTGAAATTCGAAGAACAGGGAAAAACTAGAAACACTTGAAATGAGTTACTAAGGGGTGAGTCACTGACCATGAGCCTTTGATGGGTGATATATCGACGCAATGACCTACCGATGCAATGACATACTGATACCTAGAATTACTGACACGATGAACTACCATAGAAAATAACTACTGACACCTCATCCTACTGACACATCAACCTACTAACACATTGACAAATGGATGCGTCGACCTACCGATGTTGATGCCCTCTGAATCACTAATGCAGATGCCCCTCACTCACTTATTGTTATTCCTCTGACTCACCAATGTCGAAACCCTTTACTCATCGATGTAGACTCCCCTGACTTAGTGATGGAAAACTAGAAATTTGGGGAACTGTTGAAATGAGCATCCATTGGCCCACCAGAACACCCAAAATCATGGATTTTCATAAAGGAATACCCACGTGAATTCTAGATCATTACATGAGAGACCACTAAAACTATTCTCTATCCTAGTAATTTAAATCAAAATATAGTAAAAGATATGTCCGAACAACAACCCCCTATGATAACTCTCAGGGATAAACCAACATATGTTGTATGAAAATTGGGGTGAAAACTTTACAACTAGGAACACCTCCTTGAAACCTATCTCCTAAACTACTATAGAAACACTAAAGCCCCACATCCCCAAACAACCACATAAACACCATTATTCACCCAATCGAGAAACATATATTAGGGAGTTCCTTCATCCATATTATGATATTATCCGCTTTTTGAGGCATTGACCCACCATCACAGTATCAATCACATCCACATTAAAGTAACACCCGAAGATTCCATGGTACGCTTCTCTTTGAATAATACAATAGTGTGTTGTACGCAACTTTGAGTTCTAACTCACCATAACCAGTCAATCTAGCTGTTATGAATATTAATACCCAATTTTTGAAATTTTGTAAATTTTTTCTTTCAAATGGACTTCATTTTATGATTCGGAATATCGAAATTATCTTAGGGTGAATTATTGGTATTTTTCTGAAGACTTTCAATTTTGTGATGAATAGTGAAAAACACTGAGTTATAGTTTCAAACCAAATTTTTATTTAAATAATTATTTATTTTATTTAAATTTATTTTCTATCTAAATAGATACAAAATACCTATATATGTTCAATGTAATTCATTGGAGTCAGTCTATAATAATTTTAGATATATATAAATTTTATTAAACTTTTCACCATCTTTTACCCATATCTTAGAAGAATTTGAAAATTCACATAAACCATAATTTTACCAATTATCTGATTTGATTTTAAAAACTATGAGAGACAAGGTTGATATCAGAAAGAAAAATGTGGTTAAATAAGATGAAAATAATATTTGTTTAATAGTAACTTTTTACTTTAATTTACCACGGTTAAAAGTAAATAGGGTAATAAAGGGTAAAAATGATATTATTATTAACCGAACATAAGTCTTAATCCTATTGGATTAGTGTAATTCTACCAAAAACAACCTTAGAAATAAAATATGATCCTTTAGGTCTACTTGTCTTAGATTAGTACACTTATTATTGTTTTATTTAAAGAAGAGTTAAAATAGTTAAAATGAAAGTTTAATAACGAAAACATTTTTAATATAGGGTTACACATAAGAGAAATTCAACTATAAATATTAATTAGAAAGCTAAAGATATTTCCTACATAATGGTATTTTATTTATAATTTTTAGACATTAAATAACTTAATTAATTTATTACACAAAGATGATGGAGTAATTACCTAATTAATGAAATAATAAAATAATTGATATTATAAATATCCAAATAAATGAAATTTGATACTTTTTTTGAATTACACTAATTTTATAGTTTAATGTGACATGTTAGGGTTTGTTAGATGAATTTTCTTTGAACTAATAATTCTTTTATGAATTTTGAAAAAAAAAACAAAATATTATCAAAATTAACATAAAAGAGTTTAAAAAAATATATTATTAATTGATATTCTATTCCTAAAAATCTAAGGTTAGTAAAAAAGTCTTAAATAGTATTATATATGTCATTAATTAACCACTTGAGGATATCTTGGAAGTTTATAGTATGTTTATTAAACATATAATATAAAAAACAATGAGACATGGTAAATGTCAAACTATTTAACTAATAGTTAAATCTAAAACATAAAGTAAATATAGTGATTGAAACCTATCTAAAACCTATTGGTTGAGTGGTTTTCTACCAATAACCAACTTATAATTTAAATACTTAATTTGGTATCCATTAATACCCCAAAATTATTTTATTATAAAATAATATTTCTAGCTTTTCCAAAGGTGCCATCACCCCTCTTATAAAAGGGCACTCCCCCTTCTCTCTAACTCACACCATCAATGCCACATCACCCGGCCAAAACCAGCCCAAATACCCTCTCAACATTCCTCCAATCATCCTAGAGGCCTTCCTTTACTCATAATTCTATCCTATGAATCCCTTTTGATCAAATAAAAAGGAAGAACCCGAAGAAGATGTAAATATTTCATCACCTCTTTCAAGTTCCTTTCTTCTTCCACTTCCTATTTCTTTGTTGTTTCCATTATAAAATAATAACTATAGTATATTATATATACAATGATATTATTATAAATATGTTAGAACCAATTTCATTATTCTATCAATCCTTTTAAAGACATGTCACCATACATGCATACGTACAGCTTAATGTCACCACGTCGTGGTGTAATTGTTACTCTGTACATTATTATTTGGATGGATATAATAATGATTTGTAATTCATGTAAATAATAAATATAACATGATAGTGATTCTGTATATATTATATAATATACAATTACATATTATTTTAATATCAATAGAATGATATTGTCACTCGTGCGTATGTACGGATTACCATCTCCAAGAATGCGATGAGATTCATTCGCCATCATATCCATTCAAGAATAATATTCATATGATGATTATAAATAATTTTTAAAGACTTGATATCATTTTGGATATGAATAATGTACATCCAATCCCTAACAAATATTTCTCACATAACAAAGAATATAATGGAAAAAAATCCGTTAACACTAAAAACAACGATAATACTAAGATATTATTAACAAAGAAATGTTAAAAGATCACATATGATATCATATAAATTTATATGATTTATTTATAATTTAACAACAATTATTTCACCATTATACAGGTGTTTAACCTACCCTCGACTGTCACGACCCACCTTCACCAAAAAGATGGAAGGGTCAGCAGATTTTCAAGCACTTCCTTCTTTAAGTTGAAAAAGGGATAATGACCCACAAAACCGGCCTTCAATAGGTCCCAGAGTGGCGTACAGTGCCAAGGGTATAGGATCTCACAAAAAATGGAAGGCATTACCCTTTTTATTTTTTATAGGAATGAGAGATAATATAGCAACCCCAACAATACCCAAGATGAAAGTAAAGGAAAATCCAAAAGTAACCAATTCCCATATGCATGTTCAACCTTAAATAATAAAAGCCTCAAAAGAAACTTCAAAGGTAAAGTACCATGAAAAGGAAAACGACAATAGAAACTACCCAAAGTCTATGCTAGTATGGTCCTGCACGATCCCTGAAGTCCTCCTGGAAACCTGAAAACAGTTTTATATACATAGGGTGATCATACAAGTACACTCAGTAGGGAAAACCAAAGACTCTCGTGCACAAGTGAGGAGACATTTTAATGCCCTGTGGAAAAAGAGATAACCAACAACAAGGAAAATCTATCCACCCAAACCTCACCAAGGCACGCTCTCCAAATAACACAAGTCAATTAACATATAGTAATATCACATCGATATTTGGGGTACCCTATGCCACTTTCCCACTGGTTATTGAAGACATCCTACGCATTGAACCAATCCCTCCATTCTCTCCACAGTCCCACTGCCACACTCGCCCATATACACATGAGCCATAACCTCACCATAGTCCCACTACCAAACCCCACCTGCAATCACCTAGGCCAAAACTAATATACCTCCCGTAGACACCTAGGCCACAAACACCTCACGTAACCATTCCCGCAAACACCTAGGCCTGAACAACCACTGCCACGCTCGAAGACACCTAGCCCAGAAAGCTACCGTCATGCCCGAAGACACCTGGGCCTCATCCTGAAGATACTTGGGAAACAACCTGCTCGTTAACACCAAGTCCAACCACCAAAAATACCATGCCCGAAGATTTTTGGGCTAATAATGGACTTCAGGCCATCACATCCCACCCGAAGAGTCTTGGGCTATTCGGGAAATAGAGCAGAAAAGAAGCTAATAACCAGCCACTTAGAGAAGTGTTGGAAAAAACACCCTCCCCATGAAATGGGGTGTTCGGCACTATGTGTTCAACTTGGGTGGGGTACGTATAAGGAATAGAAAATCTACGGATATATGTATAGGTAACAAACACTCATCCCAGCCTAGGGGTTCCAAAACCTAAGCAGAAGCACCCTTGCTACTATTCATTCACAAAAGAAGTCACGATACTCACGCCCAAGTCACAAATCACTCCCCAGAATCAATTTACCAACTCCACCATTCTTGTATTCATGTTCAAGTGATCCAATTAGGTAAAATTCTTCACTACCAGGAAACTAACATGCATAACTACAAGCCAAAAGGAAAGAAACTTCCAAACAGCAATTTAAGCATTCACACCCGGTTCTCTTGAATGTCACAACAACAAAGGGATAAGTGATATCCCTCAAATTACTAGAACCAAAGAAAACCCCAACACATAGCCCCATGTCCCCAAAATCTAAGATCCAATGGTCTCTCACAAACAGAGGATTCCAACCCAATTTCTGATGTAATCAGTGTAACCACACGGCCTCAAAGTACAACAATAGGGGATCCCATTCCCACTCATATCACCACAGCAAACAGCACGTGAAAGAAAAAACCAAACCGCTACCACCAACACAAGGCAAGCCCATTCATGTATTTTCATAATTAAAAGATTTAACAAACTCCATGGTTTCAATTCCATTGTACTTTAACCGGGCTTATCACAGAAAAGAGTGAATCCTGGTGCTTTCAATTTATTTAACCGAGTATACATAATTAACCAATTCAATGTTATGGTTATTTGAACATCCAAAAGCACAGAGGTTCATTAGTGCATAGAGAAAAACCACCAGTGGCCATGATTTTCAGTGAGCAAATGCATGTACAATTCACAACACCTAACAACATAAAGAGTACATCAGAACATCGATCACACCCCCCTTTCATTTTTTAAAAGTTCGTTCATTATCATCGTTAAGTACGGATTCATCAATTTACATAGAGGAAAAATCATGCCCACCTCGCATGATACATAGAAAGAAGAGAGGAAGGAAAAAATATCTACTTGGTTGATCAATAATCGATGGTTTTCTCCACATGCCAAAACAGGGGAAGCACGACTCGTAGGGCTCCCGCACAGGTGCACCACTTGCCTTGGGAAAGAAGGGACTTCAAATGTACAAGGAAAGGGATGAGACATTCCAAGAGGGGGAAGAATAATTTCTAGCTTGATAAGTAGATGAGATCCCCAACATTATGGGATAAGGAATTTTAACGCCTTGGAAGTCGGATTGTGGATCTACCACGCGGTTGGGTGGTTACACATGACTGAATTAATTGTTATTTAATAGAGAGGTTTCACAGGATTGTTTGATATTAATTATGGGTTAAAAACGGCCTTGAAACGTCTTAAAAGGTCAAAAGGCCTAAAAGAGGTGTTATGGGACAAATGTAGAAAGAAAAACCTTGCAAGGATGGATAACACCGATCGGTCGCACCGATCTGTCAATCGCGCCGATCAGTCGCACCGAACGCAGTGTGACCCCTTAGTATACTAGAATTTGGAAAAGGTATGGATCATGAGGGACTGGGCCATTACATCGACCAAGTAAAAGTAAAAGGTAATGGTTAATTTCACAATCTCTTTATTATCTGAGTTTCTTTTTACGTTAGTATCTACTGGGACCTCTTTATCATCCAAATCCATGTTTCTTAAAAATGTATTCAAAAAATTTTAAATATTCACTAGACTTGGGGTTAAAGTAATTTATACCATTGTCTGAATTTTTCTAAAATTGTTTGAAGGGAATCTTTCCATCATTTTCCCAACAATGTACCTTATGACCATTTTTTAAAAAATTCAAGTAAGAATTTTTTTTAACTTATACGGCAGGTGCAGCTATATTACACCATTATAACAATGTTGAAGCTTCCCTTATAAGCTTATAAAAATATTTTCAAACATAAACATTTTCTTTTATCATTACGCTACTTTTAAATGATTTAAAAAATGAAAGAGAAATTTATCTAAAAGGTTTTTATTTCATCTAGGTCAATATCCTTTTATGGATTTTATGTTTTTTTGAAGTTGATTTATTATGATACAAAACATTCATATTGTATTGATGGTTTTTGGATAGGATTGACTGTGGATGAGTTATTCGATACCATTCATGGTTTATGGATTAAGTATTGACATTTAATATGCCATTTTTAATATGAATGATTATGTTATGTTTAAACCTTTTAATATGAGGAATGAATTGGACTTAGTAAGTGACGGGTGGAGCCCGCTATAGCTCCTCGATGCATCAGTAGGTACCATGAGACAAACTAGTTTCTTGGCATAAGGCCTTGACAAAATATTTTTTCTAATCTTGTAATAAGGGCCTAATTATGTGATTATGTAGTCTTGCATTATGCATTCCATCATTATAAAATTGGCTATTGATATTGAATGTGATTATTCGACTAGAAGAATATCCATGTGAGTAAGTAAATGGAATTATTTTGATTTATATTTTCCATATTATGATGAAGTTTATGTTGAAAAGACTTTTGTTTTAGATTTATACATTGCATTAAATTTTTTTGCTTATTTATAAAAGTTTTTGCTTTATTGTTATCCTTACTGAGCATCTGAGATCACCCCTTTATATGTTTTATTTTTCACAGAATGTGAAGAAGTATACTATGAATAACCTATAGGGATAGTCTATGGGATCTCATTGTTGTCTATGGAGACTATGTTGTTGTATTTTTTAATTTTTTAATTTAATGTAAACCTTATGAATGTATCTAGTACTTCCAAGGATACTAAACTAATCGATCTTTCGAGACATGATCTTCTGTGATCATGCCAAATTTATTTAATAATGCACAGACTCGGGGTAACTAGGGTCGAGCATTAGAGTTGTTATCAGAGGATGTTTAGTACAAAACTTGGAAACAAGATTTAGATAAACTCTGATTAGAGCTCATAGCCCTAAGATAGACATTGAGGATTATTATAGAAGAACTTCCTAGGATTTTGGTATTGTATAGATTTTGCATGTTTTACATGAAATATATCCTTTTATGGATACAAGCAGGTAGAGGCAGCTCTGGCATAGATGTACATAGGGGTAAATCCCAAAAAAAACACTTTGAGCTATACTCGAACGGGAACTGGTGCATGACCATGAGCCTTGCTGCAATATTGGTTACGACACTCTCAGGGGATATGGTTAGGATAATTATCATTTTCTATAAAATCCATTATGAATGGTTTATGAGTATATACATTCTCAATGAAAACCTTTTTTATGATTATGGATTATATCCATAAACTATTCAATTTATGTTAAGTGTTTTACAAGTTTGGAATTATGTATTTCGTTTCATAAACTAATCTAGTTTATGCCATTGTTTAGAAATGGCACCTAGTGGAAGGAATGGAAACCATATAAATGCACACACTCCATGTAGGGATTTCCCTCCTACTTAAGTAAATTATAGTAGAGCTGCTGATTCAACTGGTGGTGGTCAGCTAATCACTATACTGGGACAACTCACTCAGGTTCTGAATAATAACCTTACCCATATACAGCACCCTGATCCACAATGTGGAGGATCAATGTTAGATTGCTTCATGAGGAAACAACCACCAACATTCAATGGGGTTACAAATACACTATTAGCTGAACAATGTGAAATTTCTTTAGAGAAAATATTCCACGCCATGGGGAGTAGCGAAATAGAAAAAGATGGCATGGAAGTTTACCGCCTCATTGGAGATGTTGATCAATTATGGTCATTGATTCAAAACACAATAAAAGATAATGAAGTATCAAATATGGAATGGAGGGAATTTAAAGAAATTTTCTTAGAAAAATACTTTCCTCATGACCATCAAGTGGATATGGAAAGACAATTTCTTAGTCTGACGCAAAAGGAGGATGTGAATGTCACAATGTATAAAGATAACTTCTCAAGGATATCAAGGAATGATGAAGATTATATACGTAACCCAATAAGAAATATTGATCATTTCCTTGATTGGTTAAAAACATTTCTCTATCGAGCATTAGTTTTGACAATCCTTCTCGTCGTACGAAGATATTGTCTCATATTCTATCAAGACAGAAAAATATTTCTCTATGTCTTATGAGTTTAAAGAAAAGTGACTGAAGAAGAGATTCATTGAACACTATGTAAATGGAACTAAAGGGAAGAATGGAAAAGATGAACATCCATCCTGCAGTAAATGTGGGAAGAAACACCCTCGTAATTTCGTGAAGGTAATGGGAGTCTGTTACAAGTGTGGTGAAAAATGCCATCAATATCATGATTGCAAGGGGAAGAAAGGGGATGTTGATGTTGAATGAAACAATTGTATAGAAAGTGGTTATTGTGTGAATAAATGTACTCAGTGTTAGAGAAACTAACCTTAGAAAAGGCCAAGGGATCAAGTCCAAGCTTATGCTATAACTACTGCTGAGGTTGAATCTCCGAAAGATGTAATAGTAGTTAATTTAATGGTTTCCTCAAGTTTATAAAATTATTTATTTCATTCTTGATCATCACATTATTTCATATCTTGCCAGTTTTCTAAAAAAGTTAGATATTTCCAATTTGATTTAACAAGGGAGTTGTCATTCAAAACTCTTAAGGGGATTATCATTTTAGAAAATTTTTGTGAATCAGTCCCCATTAGGGAATATAAATGTTCTTTATCTATTGATCTCATCGTAATACCAATGATTTAATTTGATATAATCCTCGGTTTGAATTGGCTTTCATACCATGAGGAAAAAAGTTATTTTAATTAGAAGGAGGTCACTATTATTGATGATGATGATAAAGAACACCTTAACATTAGAGAAGAATCATCACCACCTAATTCTAATCTAGATCCACCCCCAGTAGCTCAACTAAATTCAATTATTGGGGAGGAAGAGAATGAAATATTTGTGTGTTTGGAAAAGAATGTTCAAATAGAGGATGTACCTATTGGGAAAGAAAATGTTGATGTGTTTCCAGAAGATTTACCTGAACATCCTCCAAAACGAGAAATTGAGTTTTCCATTGATTTAATTCCTATATCAAGGCCCATATTGAAGACCCCTTATATAATAGCCACATTAGAATTAGTGAAACTAAATAGCCAACTAGAGGAATTGGGTAATAAGGTATTTATTCACCCTAATGTATCTCCTCGGGGATCTCATGTCTTTTCTATTAAGAAGAAAGATGGATCAACGAGGTTGTGCATTGACTACAGGGGGATCAATGCTATAAAAATAATGAACAAGTATTCCCTACCTCTAATTATTGATTAATTTGACCAACATCATAGATTTCAATACTTTTCAAAGATTTACCGTCGATATAGATATCATCAGTTGTGTGTGATGAAGGAAGACATTCCAAAAACTGCATTTCAAACTAGGAACAAGCATTATAAGTATATAGTAATGCCTTTTGGATTGACTAATGCACCCTTTGTCTTCATGGATCTAATGAATAGAGTTTTCATGGAATATCTTGATGACTTGGTACTTGTATTTATAGATGATATTTTCGTATACTCCAAAAGCTACAAAGATCATTAAAATCACTTGAGATTTATCCTAATGACTCTGAGAAGACATGAATTATATGGGAAATTTAGAAAGTGTGAATTCTGGCTATAAGAAATTTCATTTTTTTCCATATTATCTCCAAGGATGGAATCTATGTTGATATTCCTAAGACCAAGGTAATCCAAGAATGGACAGCACCGATGAGTATAACTGAGGTACACATTTTTATTTTTTTAGCATGTTTATATCGACGTTTCTTCCATAATTCTTCCCAGTTGGCTAACCCATTAACAAAGCTCACATTAAAAGGGGTTAAATTTGTTTGGAAAAAAGAGTGTGAATAATTTTTTGAATAACTTACGAGAAGATTAGTCAATGATCCTATATTGACTCTACCATTAGGGAATGATTGGTTTGTTAATTATAGTGATGCTTCAAAAATGGATTTGATTGTGTCCTTATGAAAAATGATAGGGTTATTGCCTATGCATCATGACAGCTAAAAATACAGGAGAAAAACTATCCTACTCATGATCTAGAGTTAGCAGCTGTAATATTTGCTTTGAAGATTTTGAGACACTATCTCTATGGTGAAAAATGCGAGATATGTACTGATCACAAGAGTTTTAAGTATATTTTCTCACAAAATGAACTCAACATAAGGAAAAGGTTATGGCATGAACTACTCAAGGATTATGATTTCACTGTACACAACCACCCGGGAATGGAAAATAAGGTGGCAGTTGCTTTGAGTAGAAAGGATCATGGAGTTTTAAACAAGATGAGAGTTGAAAAGTATCTTATATACATGGATCTAGTAAAGATGCATATGGGAATAACCAAGTAAGGTGAAACATCAATACTTTTTCAAATGGTTGCCAAAAAATCATTACTCTAAAGGATAAAGAGTTCTCAGACCGATAGTGAAGCGTTTCAAAACAATATTAAAGCTGTGAATAATGGGAGATTGTGTGACTTTGCGTATGAAGATGGAATTTTGAAATTTGAGAAGATACATTGTTTTCCCGATATACCTGATCTAAAAAGGGAATTGTTGGATGATGCAAATAGTTCCAATTTCACTATACACCCTGAGAGCACCAAAATGTATAGTGATCTGAAAGAACATTTTTGGTGGGACAACATGAAGAGGGATATTGATGATTTTGTGTCATGATGTATGAGATTTCAACAAGTGAAAGCTGGAAGTCAATATCCCTGGAGGAGTCATGCAACATCTTCCCCTACCTGAGTTGAAACGGGATAATATTACGATGGACCTTCTCATAGGACTACCGAAGACTCATAGAAGGAATGATGCAATATGGGTCATTAATGATCATCTTACCAAGTTATCATATTTTATTTCTATATAAGAATATTTTCCTTTTGAATGTTTAGAAAGTGTATATATTAATGACGTTGTAAGACTTTATGGAGTACCACTATCTATTGTTTCTGATCGTGATCCACGTTTTACATCAAGATTTCGGAAAAGTCTTTAGAAATCCCTGGATACTGAACTTTGTTTTAGAACAGCCTACCACCCAAAACTTATGGACAATTAGAACATACTTTTCAAACCTTATAAGACATTTTGATATCATGATCACTTCACTTTCAAGGTATGTGGGATCAATATTTACCTCTGGTAGAGTTTTCCTATAACAATAGCTTCCATTCAAGTATTCAGATGGAACTATATGAAGCGTTATATGAAAAGAGATGTCGCACACCAACCTATTGGGATGATGTTGGTGAAAGAATACTCATAGGCCTAGAACTTGTGGAGGAAACAATGGAAAATGTGAAGGTAATCCAAAACCACATCAAGGTAGCTCAAAGTAGACAAAAGTGCTATGCTAATAACCGAAGGAAGGATTTGGAATTTCAGGTAGGGGATCATTTTTTCTCTTAAAGGTATCTCTATGGAATGGTGTTATATGTTTTGATAATATGTGAAAATTAGGTCTCAGGTACATCGGACCTTTCGAAATTCTAGAACAAAATGGGGTTGTAGCTTACCATTTGGCAATGCCACCACGTCTCTCCAAAGTTCCCAATGTATTCCACGTATCACTGTTGAGAAAATACATGCCTGACCCAACACATGTACTCACCTATGATGAATTATAACTAGAACCTGATCTATCTTATTGCGAAAATCCTGTCAAGGTTCTTGATACAAGAGAATAAGTGTTGTAAAACAGAACGACTCGTCTGGTAAAAGTTCTACGGAAAACCATAAGATTGAAGAGAAAACATGGGAACCTAAGGAAATTATGATGAAGAAACACCCGAGTCTTTTTACACAGTAATACTCTAGAAATTTCGAAGAAAGAATTATTTGAAGGAGAGGAGAATTTAAGACCCCAAACTTCCACAGTATGCTTCTCTTTGAATAATACAATATTTTGTGTTGTATGCAACATCAAGTTCTAAAACACTACAACCAATCAGCCAAGCCATTATGAACAGTAATACCCACTTTTTAAAATTTTATAAGTTTTATCATTCAAATAGACTTCATTTTTGGATTCAGAATATCAAAATTAGCTTAGGGTAAATTTTTTGTATTTTTCTAAAAACATTCAATTTTTAAAGAATAGATAAAAACACTATATTATAGTTTAAAACCAAATTTTTATTTAAATGATTATCTATTTTGTATAAAATTATTTTAGGTCAAAATAGATATATAATACCTATATAAGTTCATTGTAATTCATTGGAGTCAGTTTATACAAATTTTAGATATATAAAAATTTTATTAAACTTTTCACCGTCTTTTACCCACCTCTTAGGATAATTTGAAAATTCACATAAAACATAATTGTAATTCTTTTGTGAGTGGAATTTCAAAAATATGAGAGACGTGTTTGATACCAATAAGAAAAATGTGGTTCAATAAGATGAAAATAATATTTGGTGATTAGTAACTTTTTGCTTTTATTTACCACGGTTAAAAGTAAATATGGTAATTAAGGGTAAAAATGATATTATTATTACCCTAACATGTGTCCTAATTCTATTGGATAAATTTAATTCAACCAAAAAAAACTTAGGAATAAAATATGATCATTTAGGTATACATGGATTAGATTAGGAAACTTATTATTATTTTATTTAAAGAAGAGTTAAAAGAATTAAAATCAAAGATTAATAACTAAAACATTTTTAATATAGTTTTAAACATAAGATAAATTCAAATTTAATATTCACTAGAAAGATAAAATTATTTCATACATAATTGTATTTTATTTACAATTTTTAAAAATTATATAATTTAATTTATTTATGACACAATGATGATGCAGCAATTACCTAATTAAATAAATAATAAAATAATTGATATAATAAATATCCAAAAAAATGTAATTTGAGACTTTTTATGAATTAAAATAATTTTCTAGGTTAATGTGACATGTTAGGGCTGGTTAGATTAATTTTTTTTCTAAGTAATAATGTTGTTATGAATTTACAAAAAACAAATTACCAAATAGTTCCAAAATTGACATAAAAGAGTTTTTTGAATAAATATTATATTATTAATTGATATTATATTCCAAAAAATATAAGGATCGTCCAAAGGTCTCAAATAATATTATATATGACATTAATGAACCACTTGTTGTTCGATTCAAATATTATAGTATGTTTATTAACAATATAATATAATACAAAGTGACATGATAAATGTGAAACTATTTAACGAAGAGATAAATCTAAAAGAAAAAGTTAATAAAGTGACTCAAACCTATCTAAAACCTATTGGTAGAGCGGTTTTAGACACATCCCCACCTTATAATTTAAATTATTTTTTTTGAGGCATTAGAAACCGATAATGATTTTATTATAAAATAATATTTCTAACTATTTTTAAGGTACCCCTAACCCCTCTTATAGAAGTCCACTCACCCTTCTCTCTAATTCACACCTTCAAAGCCATTTGGCTCCGCCAAACCCAAATGAAATACCATATCAATAGTTCTCCCTTCATCCTAGAGGCCTTAATTTAGTCATAAATCCATCCTAAGGATCCCTTTTGATTAAATCACATGGAAAAACCAGAAGAAGAGGTAAATATTTCATCACCTCTTTCAAGTTCCTTTCTTCTTCAACTTCCTCTTTATTTGTTTTTTCCATTATAAAATAATAACTCTAGTATAATATACATAATGTGATGTTATTATTAATATGGTACAACCAAATTCATAATTTTATCCATCCTTTGAATGACTTGTCACCATACATGCGTACATACAGCTTACCGTCTCCACGTCGTGGTTTAATTGTTATTCAATACATTTTTATTTGGATGGGTATAATAATGATGTGTAATTCATGTAAATAATAAATATAACATGATAATGGTTCTTTATATATGATATACCTTCCAATTTTATATTATTTTAATATCAAAAAATTGATAATGTTGCTCATGCATACGTACGGATTACCGTCTCCACGAACGTGATGAGATCCATTCCCTATCATATCCATTCAAGAATATTTTTAATTATATGATTAAAAATAATGTTTAAATACTTGATATCATTCTGGGTATTAATAAGATACATCCCATCAATAACAAATATGACTCACATAATAGATAATATAAAGGAAAAAGAATCAGTTAACACCCAAAACAGCGATAATACTAAGATATTATTAACAAAGCAATGTTAAAAGATCATATATGGTATCATATTAATGTATATGATTATTTTATAATTTAATAACAATTATTTCATTGTTATACAGTAGGTTAACCTACCATCAACCAAGGAAAATTACAAGGTAATGGTTAATTTCACAGTATCTTTATTATCCGATGTTGTTTTTACTTACGTATCTAATGGGACCTCTTTATTATCCACATCAATGTTTCTGAAAAATGTATCCCAAAAAATATTTACTATTTACTGGACTATGGGTTAAAGACATTTATACCCTAGTTTGACTTTTTATTAAATGGTTTTATGGGAATCTTTTTGTTGAATTCCAAACAAGGTACCTTATGACCCTTTTCGATAAAATTAAGTTAAAAATGTTTTTTTAACTTATACGGTGGGTGCGGCTATATTACACCCTTATAACAATGTCAAAGCTTCCCGTACAAGATTATAAGAATATTTACAAATATAAATGTTTTCTTTTATAATAATGTGACATTTTAATGATTTCAAAATAGAAAGAGATATTTCTCTAAAAAGATTTTTATTTCATCTATGTCAACAACCTTTGATAGATTTTATGTTTTTTTGAAATTGATTTATTATGATAAAAAAATCCATATTGTATTAAAGGTTTTGTGATATGATTGATTGTGGATGTGTTGTTTCATACCATTCGTAGTTTATGTATAAAGTATTTATATTTCGTATGCCAGTTTTAATACGAATGTTTATGTTATGTTTAAACCTTTTCATATGAGGAATGCATTAGACTTAGTAAGTGATGGGTGGAGCCCGCTATAGCTCCTCGATGCAACGGTATGTCTCATAAGACAAAGTAGTGTCTTGGCACAAGGCCTTGAAAAAACCTTATTTTTATTCTAGGCACAAGGCCATGATTATGTGATTATGTTGTCTAGCATTATGCATTCCATCATTATGAAAGTTTCCATTAATATTTCATGTGATTATTCGACTAGTAGAATGTCCACGTGAGTAAGTAAATGGAATTATATATATTATTATTTTCCATATTATGATGAAGTTTATGTTTAAAAGGTTTTTTTTATTTTTGTACATTTCCTTAAATGTTTATTCTTATTTATGAAATTTTCTTCTAAATTGTTATCCTTAATGATCTTCTTAGATCACCACTTTATATGTTTTATTTTTACTAGGATGCGAAGAAGTATATTGTGACTGACCTATAGGGATTTTCTATGGGGTCTCAATGTTTTCTATGGAGACTATGTTGTTGTAGTTTTTCATTCTATAATGTAATGTAAATCTTATGAATGTATCTAGTATTTCCAAGGCTACTAAAGTAATTGGTCTTTCGAGACTTTATTTTTTGAGAACATGCTAATGTTATGTAATAATGCATTGACTCTGGGTAACTAGGGTCGGGGAGTTACAATTAACTTGTCTCAATTAGGAAGCAGTTCATCCCCTTCCCACGGTCATGACTTTTTCAAATAAATTCATAGAATATGGAAACAAATCATTT
Source organism: Viscum album (assembly GCA_963277665.1). Classification (NCBI taxonomy): domain Eukaryota; kingdom Viridiplantae; phylum Streptophyta; class Magnoliopsida; order Santalales; family Viscaceae; genus Viscum; species Viscum album. The sequence continues at coordinate 501,814,301 of OY728132.1, forward strand.
TATAACAAAAAAGGTCATGTATTAAATAAAAATTGAATCAAAAAAACATAAAACACAGAAACAGAACTCATAATAGCTCTGGGTACCGGGCACACATATATTCCTATCACTCTCAAGTACTCCCATTGAAGAGACCATGCCTCTATTGCACGTGAACCAACGGAATGTTCTATCCACGAATAACCTTATCTTTAGTATCATCGATTCTTACCGTTATATCCACAAATGTCATGTCATCCTTGATATCAAGCCCTCCCCAATCAAAAAAAAGGGAGTCATTGTTTAGACACTGATAGTGTTGAGAGTCATGGAAGATATTGTGGATCCTCTCCCACTATGGTCGAAACATTAGCTAATATTCCACCTTGTCAACTTATCCCAACACCTCAAAAGGTTCAATGAATGTTGGAGAAGGCTTTATCACTCTTAAAAACCTCCACTCCCCATGTCGAGGTGAAACATTAAAGAAGATATGGTTTCAACATAGAACTCCAAAGTCCCCCTCTGATGATAGGCCGAAGAATTCTGTCGGACCTGGGATTCCTTCATCACCTCAAGGGAAACATACACCTTCTCTGTCATACTCTACACCACATCCATACAAAGAACAACTTATTCTCCAACCTCTGTATAACAAAAGGGTGAATGAAAAGACCTCCCATATAAAGTTTCAATCATATCCATACTAATGGAAGAGTTATATATATTGTTGTATAAAAACTCTACCATGGAAAAATTTCACATCCAAGACCCACTAAATTTAGGAACGCATGCCTGTTAAAAATCCTCTATTGTTCGGATGATCTACTCTTGTAGCCCATCTATCACAGGGTAGAAAGGCGTGATGAGGCGTAACTGGGTTCCAGAGTCATTCATAAATCCCCTCATAACTCTCAATGTAAAACATGCTTCCCGATTTGATAAAATGGATCGTGTTACTACTTGCAGTCACCCAACAACATCCACATACCATTGTGTTTAGGAATCCACTACGCTCAACTCCTTGATCGCCATGAAGTGAAACGACTTCATCAACCAGTTCAATAATACCAAGAGATAATCAAATCATCCCTATAGCTTAGGTAATACTTTGAATAAATCCATCAAGATGTCATCCAACTTTTACTTGGGAACATATAATGTATTCAATAGACAACTGAGAATACAGTCCTAAGACATCACCTACTGAGAGAGTAGGCACATTTCCACAAAATTCACCACATAACCCTTCACCAAGGGCCACCAAAACGTTTTCTTAAAGACTTAGTTCATTTTAATGACTCTTGGATGCACCATTAGGACTGAGCTATAGAACTCAAAGAGAACTCCTATGTGAATTTCCATTGGGACAAACAGCTTCCCACAGAAAAACATCATATTCTGACTATCCTCTAACCATCCCTCCAAAGCATCACCCTAGACAACGTGATCACACAAAACATTAGTCTATGAGTTTCCCCATTGAGACTCATCCACCATCCACATTGTGGAAGACTACTCTATCATCTAAAATAGACAGCCTCAGTCATCAACCACTCTCACGTCCAGATGCAAAGTATCCAACTCCTCCATTTCCTTCAAAGAATATATGGCATCCAGTTCTTTTTTTCTACAACTTACAGCTTAAGGAATTATCCACCACATTACATTTTCCAATGGTGTAAGAGATCTCGAAGTCATATTCATAGATAAAATACATCCCCCTTCACATCCACAAGTTCAGGTATCACTGGAGAGTATAAACATGAAGATCTAGTGATCTTTGAAGACCATAAAGGGCTCCCCGATGATGTAATGTAATCACAACAACATTTCATCACAACTTCTTCACTCTCAAGATAATGGGTGAAATTGTTACCTTCAAGCGGATGTAACTTCCTGGACCCATAAGAGATCACTCACCACTATTACAGAAGCACACATCCCAAACCTTGATTAGAATCATTATTGAACACCTCAAACATCAGTCCCTCCTATGGAAATCTATGTACTAGGGAAATAACCATATTCCCCTTTAGGTTGCTGAAAGCTGCCTCACACTGCTCACTCCACTCGAAGGCCTCGACATTTCTGGTCAATGTCCTCAACAAAGCCATCAATTGAGAGAATTTGGGCACAATGATCCAATAATAGCCCAATAGACCCAGGAAGCTGAAAACCTCTGCCAGTTTCTTGGGTATTTCCCATGAAACTACCCATTATCCTTCAATTGGTCCACTGTTACCCCTTGTTGAGACACCACCTATCCAAGGACGTGAACCTGTCACATCTAGAAAATTAACTTAGACAAACATACATACATCTGGTGGTGTTGGAGGACCTATAATATTGTACTCAGATGCTTGGGGTGCTCCTCCTATGACCATGAGTATATTTGGATTTCATTGATGAACATGATGGTGAACTAGTCCAAGAACATGTGCAAGACATAGTTCATGAGCCCCATAAAAACATCTCGTGCATTCATAATGCCGAATGATATAACCAATAAATAATTTTCCCATCCATGTATCAGGAAGCATTTTTTGGGATGTCACCCTCCTTCTCCCTCGACTGGTGATATTCATACTGTAGAACAATCATAGAGAGACAACCTTCTCCCTTTAACTGGTCGAATTCATCATCAATCCTCGAGAGAGGGTATCCATTTTTGACAATCACATGGTTCAGTCACAGGTAGTATATGCATAGTCTTATACCACAGTATTCATTCTTCACAAACAATACTGGATCACCCCATGGTGAAACACTCATTTGGATGAAGCCCTTATTCATCTAGTCGTCAACCTAATACTGCAACTCTCACAACTCTGAAGGCACCATTTGTTAGGGAGACATCGAAATAAGATTGGCATCGGGTTTCTAGTATATTTAAAAATCAACTTTATACCAAGGGCGTAGTGTCACAACCATATCTGGGAAGATGTCTAGGTACTCTCTAACAACCACTAGAACCTCCACCATCTCTATGTCCATTTTTTCCATTGACATCTTGACTGAAAAAGAGAAAATAGGATTTACACACAGACAACACAATTGATAGCTTCGCTCAGCAATGATTGCTATGCCCTTTCCCTCCATATCTGAGAACACAACTCTTATCTAGAAGAATTTGATAATTATTTACATTGAAAAAAATAGATCTATTCCTAGTATGACATAGTATGTTTTCATTTGTAGATGAATAGATCCCTATTGGACCGATGTGGCCCCAACATCAGTCTCCATCCCTAGAAAAAATTAAATAGACTTGTCTAACCTCTAACAGGATTACTCAACACAAGGGGAACAGAAATACTCTTGACATCTAATCCCAAATCATGGTCTAGAATGTTGGAAACAATTAATTGCAAGGATTCTGATTCAAAAAAATTGCAAACAAAGGTGCTAAATAGATTGATCATACCTCAACAAAAATTTGGACCCTTTGGAACTAATACCTTAGTATCCTTCAACTTCCTATGCACATATCTTCTACACCTCAAACTTCAACCACCTCTCCAACCATTCCATGGTTGAGGTCCCTGAAGGGAGACCTATGGTTGGTCCCCTCCATCACCATCTACCCTCGGCATAACGAGAGCTCACTTGCCTTTCTTATGAGAAGGTCTGACAAAAAACTATTAATGGTGAGGTGGTCGCTGAACCTACTCACCACCACTATACTATGCTCGAATTGGTCATTGGTTCTCAAGATGTCTATAATATCTACAAACCACGAACCTCGGTCCTAGGAAAAGGGGGAATGGGAGAGGACAAGGAGATTAGAACTCGGACTGCTAAGTCCTACATCACACTGGCTAAATCCTAGAAAGCCCTGATACTAAAGACCATTTACTTACTGCTTTCCCCTTAAATTAACTTATCTAGTTCCTCTCTTATAGAAAAACTCCCTATGAGGGTATCCTTTCCACTACATCTTCCTTCTTCTGAACATCTAAGTGTGTTAGTAGGGTGAAGGGAGTGATGGTAGACTGAATAGAAGTTCTGAGCACCTCATCCAAGCATCTCTCCCATGACTCCTCATCTGGGAAGTGATTTGGTGCAAGGTTTGGAATACCCTTGAACTGGATCCCTAGTTCTGTCCCCAACATACATTCTTACTGGAGGGAGAATAGCGTTTACCTCATCTTGGCCTTTATCATTGAGTAAAGGAACTCTACCAGAAACTCCTTCTCAAATTCATCCATCAATACATTGGTCTCCATCCTCTCCCTAAGGTGAAGCATCAACTACTGATTCTCCTTTCCTCACCTATGTATGACTGTTAGAGGAACCCAGAACCCCACTCAAAGTACGAATCAATGTAAATGTTATTTTCATCCCCTCATGCCAGCCCTTCATCTTTGAGTCTGAAATGATGCCTTCGTACTTTCCCAGGGTCTGCCACTAGAAAGCCCAAAAAATATTCTACCACAATTCATCTTCCTCATCTCCATTGACCCTTTGATGATCAACTAGGTTATTCTTCTAGGTGTCAACTTCTCATACCACATGTGGGTGACATCCAGGTGCTACAATTGAAATAGGGTAAACAAGGATCTTATAGGCTAGGTTAGTATGAAAATATCATTTCTAATATTTATCTTATCTCTGTATTTATTTTAAATTCACACAGTAGGTAAGACACACAAGAAAGAAAGTCATCATGATGCACGTACCTTTCCTAGGGTCTCTACACTGCAATCAGTTTAGCTACACTTGGTCATTGAGTACGTCTAGAGTCCCTACATCGGATCACGGGGGGGGGGGGGGGCTAAAATCTTGTTTCCTAGATGGTCTTCCATGTCCTATTTTATGCACTAATATTTCCTAACACTATTTCCATACCATCACAAGAAATATTCATTGTACCTAACTGTGAAATCCATCATATCTCTCTAACCTCCCTATATTGTAATTTTTTCACTTCTCACCTTCTTCAAGTTGAAGGAAGGGGTGGAAAAGTGACAAACCCTTCCTTATTCAAGATGAAGGAGAGATAATGACCCTCAAGTCCTGGCATCAATAGGCCTCAGAGTGACAACTAGGACTAAGGGTATAGAATCTCAAAAAAATAGAAGGAATTTCCCTTCTTAAAGTAAACATGATCAGAATGTAAGATGGTAAAAATACCAAGAAACGCCAATGTTTAATATAAATGAAACAAAAGTTAAACTCATGCATGATTTAAACAAAATATGAAAAAAGTACAAAAATACTCCTAAGAATGTACCAAAATGAAAATAATTTGTAGTAAGACAACAAATATCTGGATGCTAGAGCCAGTAATGTCCATAACGGTCCTCAATGTCTTCCTAGAAACCTAAAAATGGTTTTACAGATATTGGGAGAGTATACAAGTATACCCCATAGGAAAACAAAATCCACTCATAGACAAATGTAGAAACATATTGATGCCCCTGTGATAAAAATATTGGAACCTAAAGCACCTTCAAAGGAATAATAACCAGTCCTACCTCACAAAGGAACACTCAACAAATAATCCATATCATGTAATGAATTATTATAATAAAATCGTCATTTTTTTATCATGTACCACATTCCCATTGGTTAACTTCTCATTCATAATGGCTAATGTGTTGATGCTACCACTCTTACTAATGCAGTCCCTCTTCCACAACCCACCCACACACACCTGGGCCTGAAACTACAAACAAAACTTAGTTACATACACTTGGGAAACAACCACGCCTCTCACTTGAAGACACATGTGCCACATCTCAAAGACACATGGGAAACAAATCATTTCCAACAAAGACCTGATCCCCTCATCCACAACAAACCTTCCTGATTGATCTTAGACTATGGTAAAACACAATCCATTACAGACTACCTATATAAGATCAAGGGGTAAGATCTCGAATGTGGGTAAGAGGAAGAATGTAAGTAACCAGCCATCCATCCTCCCAGCAAGATATTGGGAAAGACACCCTCCCCTATGTGATTAGCGTTTTTGGCACATTGTTCTCAACATGGGTGGGGTGAGTATATAAACCAAAAAAAACTAAAAATTTTACATATAACCAAATAAACACTCAACCCAACCAATGGGTCCCAAAACAAACAACCCACCGACATAAAACCACATTTGCTGCTACCCCTATATGCACAACCACACAACAACCACTACCGAAGTATAACCCCAACCCCTTTTTCATCTCAAGAATTTCCATTCATTAATTAAGGGGTTCAAATTTACTAACTTCAATTAAAATTGAGGAAAACACCAAGGATGATATATAACAATCGAAGAGGGACCATGAAATGGAATTCTATTTTAATATGCATTCATATACATAAAAGTGGACCACCAGCTTGCAGTTTCACTACACACACCATTTTCTATAGATACCCGTTCAAACACTTCCATATATATTTACTCAATGTAATACCACAAAATCATAAAAGTCATAGTAGTAGTCCCATTGCATAAAATTTTCATAACCACACAACATTCCTACTACCTCACATTGCTTGATGGACACAACACAACAATGGTATTCCCGCTACCTACAATTCCAACCATTCCCCAATCAATTAGTAACTCAACCTAAGATTCCACCACACCACCTGCAATGCCCCACACATAAATTCAAGATAAACTACCATTAAACAACAGCCCTTTTCGCCCACACATACCACACCCTTATCACATAAGAAACTTCTCTATCCACCACTATAACCATAACTTACACAAGGATGGAACCACATAAAACACACAACACACAACCACACCATCAAAAAAAAGTTTAAATATTTAGCAGGAACGGGTTCTTTACTTCCACTTTAAATAATGGAGGTGATCAAAGAATTGATTTGATCAAAGTGCATCCATTTAATTGACCAATTGTCAATGATTATGTCGATTTCATATTTTTCCCAATTATGAAACATCAAAACAAATCAAATAGAACACCACCTGTGCAGAAGAAATGAACACCAAAAAACATGATTTTTAGAGGTAATACATCCACAAAAATCCATAGTAAAAAAATATAAAAAAATAAAATAGGTGATCAAACATCAAACCACTAGCAGCCCATAATTTCATTATCTATTTATCTTTTGATCGAATTCCATTCTTATTAATTTCTCGATATAAAAAAAGTATTCATGGATTCATGACATGAAATATTTAGTACTTCCACCCCCCACATGATGAACAATTAATGTGGGGTGTATGAATTCCCTACTTGAAACCACCAGCACCCAAATATTCTCTTTACACCATGAACAGGGGATCATGAATGAAATATGTAATTCCAAGAAAACTGAGTAGGTGTTTGAACCATGGTCTTCTATGCATGATTTGGAGTATGGTTTGTGTTTTTTTTCAATCCTCAGTGGAAGTTAAGAATTTTTACCAGCAAAGAGATCATACAGTTCAAGCAGACAACATTATTGAAGGTGGCGTCGTTTTCCAGTGTTTGCCAGTTTTGTGGGCTTGAAAATTGAAAAATGGAGAAAAGTGTTTTTGGAAAAAGAGACTAGCACTCCATGTACTTGAATAAGAGGAAAATTGTGCACCATATGTTTTTCAATATCAGAACATGGAAAATGGAAAAGGGATAAGGGTCGCGCAATTTTTGGGCTGGTCGCACAAGTGACCTGCGCGCCGTGAAGAGACATGCATGCCGATACCTTGGATGTTTGGATACTTACACGCCTATTGTTTTTCAAGATAATAACTTCAAAATATGTCAAAGGAAAGAAGGTCGCGCAAGTATTGGTGTGGTTGCGCAAGTGAGTAGCACGACAGAGGCTTGGAAGGATGAGCTGCGCGCCAGAACCTGCGCGCTGAGGGAAGACTTGCACGCCACCACACAGGGGGTCCAGTTTGCATATAAATAGAGTACCACCCCTCCTAATTTTCATCGAAGTTCAAGACATAGAGATTTTTTGAGATCTCACAGCACAAGTGGTTGAGTCGCGCAAGTGGTTCGTGGGTCGCGCAAGTAGAGGCTGCACGCTGGTAGTTCGTTGCACGATCAATGCAGTTGGGGAGTTAAAGGCGTAGCAGCGCGTAAGTTTGAAGTTGAAGGAGGCAGTGTCGCGCAAGTGGTTTCGTGTCACATGCACACCGAATTTGTACTGCACAAGTGATTTGCGTGCTGGGATTAAAACGTGCGTGTCGGGCTTGGAGAAGCGCGCCAGGGATGTTAAAGTACATCTGTCCTTTTAAAGCTGCAAAAAAGCTGGAAGATCACCCAGTACCCTCAGCGCAAAGTGAGATTTGTCTTCTGGTGAGAATTGGACTTCAATAGAGCATCTACATACAATTGAGGATCCATTCTTATGCAATGATTAAGAGACCTTCACGACTATAAACTCAGTGTGACTTCACCAAGGGCAGTTAGCCCAGGGGGAGATAACGGGAGTGACCCGAGGGAAGCAGTGAGCTATCCCTGAACCTCTGTAAAGGCTGTAATCCTGGGATAGAGTGACTATGCCCGAACCTTTGTAATCCACAACTAGTGATGATTAGTGTAATTTTGTACGACCGAAAACATGTCGGCGTATGCTCCTTGGACGTAGCCCTTAGTGGTGAACCAAGTAAAAAGTGTTGTGTCTTCTCTGTGCATGTGAATGTTTGCTTTCTGATCATATTCATCATACAAGATCAAAAAGTTCCTACCAATGTGGGAACAAGATCCATCACATTAAAAGAAAAAGTTGTCACCCTGGTTCACCCCTCCCCTCTTAGGGTGTCTCGGGGTCCTTCAGTAGAATGGGGCTCTCACAGTAGAACATGAATCTTCAATAGAAGAGAACATTAGGCGCATAGAGAGGGAACATAAAACACCTTAGGAAATGAATATCCCGATATTTGTTATAATTTTTATATATTAAAGGTTGAATGGTATTAAAATTCTTTAATCATTAGATTGTGGTCATGATCACGCATTTTGAGTATCTCAAAACACACAGAGCATTAGGATATTAAATAAACACTTAATATCCTTTGAAACACCCTTTAGGACACCCAAACAATTCATTATACTTGGGTTACATTAAATAAAATGTAAGAGGGATGAAACTGGAAAAACATGGAAAACTAAAAAAGATGGAAAAGAGTATTGATGGCTGAGTCACCGACATTGCCCCACCGATGGGTGAGCTACCAATGTAATGTCCTATCGATGCAACGACCTACCGATGAAAAGACCTATAGACTCCTTGACCTAATAACACCATGACCTACCCATACCTCGACCTACCGACACCTCGGCCTATCGATGCCCTGATATACCAATGTCTTGACCTACCAACACCGACGCCGCTAACTCAAGAATTTTGAAACCCCTGACTCACTATTGCCAACGTCCCTCACTCAATAATGATGACTCCCCAGACTCTCCAATACTGACACCCCTGAATCCCTGATGGAAAACTTGAAATTTGGAAAACTCTTAAAATGAACTACTTTTTTCACCTAGAATACCCTAAACACTGGATTTTCAAAAAAGGAATGTCCTTGTTAAATCCATGTCATTATAGTATCAAAACCCAAGTCATAAAAATGGTTTCTTAAAAAACATTATACCATAACATAATCCATGAAAAACAAATAGATTTCATAAATATCATTCCATAAAAACATAATTAAAGAATAAAAAAGGGATAGTATACATGAAACATCACATTATTTTATATTTTCATCTTATTTAGAAAATATCTTGGATTGGAAAATTGAAATTATTTCGAGAGGGAAATATACTTTCTTCTTAAAAAAGTATTTTCTTTTTGAAAAATGAAACACAATTTTAAAATAATCAAATTTATTTGAATATAACCTTGAAATAATGTAATGTAATATTCATGGAAATATGGTGCTATAAATAAGTAAACCCCTCAATCCATATATGTTAAAATAAAACATTCTTCTCGTACATTTATCACATAAGTCAAAAAGTACATCATATCGAAAAATGAAAAAATATTCTTTTCAAACCATTTAATGTATATTAAAAAATGTGTAAAATTAAAATTACAAAATTTTAAATGAATATATATAATAATAAAAATTTATAAAACATTCATATGGCTGAAAAATATTCCCATGTAAATACATATATATAAGAAATCTCATATAATAATGAGATTGAAAAATTATCACTTTCTTTAGGTCTGATTTACTTTGTATGTATATGAACCTCCATTATACTAATTCAAATAATTTCATTGCCTTATTTTAGAATCATATTCCTTTTTATGATATCATATATGATCATATTTTCATCCATTTGTTTGTAACATTTTTACTCAAGAATCAAGTGTTGTCTTCATAATTTTTTTACGGATCTTTTTTTTCGAATATGTTCTTGTCCCTCGTCATAGGTTATAGTTACATCACGTATATAATTATATTTTTATAATATATATCATATTTAATCCCTATATTCATTTATATAATAAGTCTTTTATAATTATTAGGTAGAATGAATCACATCGCATTGTGAATATGGTAGGTCGTACGTATGAATGAACAAAACTATCATTTCTATAATTGTTGAATTGTAGTGAAGGGGATATTGTATAAAATTTAAGAACAAAAATCTTGTTATATTATTATATATAGATATTATTTTCGTCATTATACCATCTGAGTAAGGTGGTGGTAAAAAATAGATTACACCACAATATAGAGGTGGTAATTCATATGCACGAACGTGTAGTGATTTGATTTTTCATAGGATGGATCGAAGATGGATTATGATAATTACATAACCAGAATAACATCTCATTATATAAGTGATACTATATTTATTACGTTATAATGAAATAACTCCTGAAAAGAATGTTGATGAAGAATGATGATTGAATAGAATCGGTAAAGGAGATTACCATTCCGTCGACATGCTACCCCTAAATATCCTCATAATGCACTAGAATTAGTCTTTAAAGAATACCATAACCAATAGAATGTGACTATAAATGTTTATAAACAAAATTTTATAGGGATGGACGAACATGAAGGCTCAAATTGAAGTAAAGGGATTATCGATGATGGGCCCTTTTATAATTCAGGTGAGGGGCACACTTCGAAACTCCAAAATTTTTAATTTAATATAAAATAAGGCCACATTCAAAAAAACACAAAAATGCACCAATTTCTTATATGATATTAGAAACGGTTTTAATATCATTAATCAATATTTTTTTAAAATTTTTTGATCAATTTAAGCCTTATCTTTTTAATTAATACTTACTTATTCTATTTAATTTTTAGCATGTGTTACAAACATTTGAATATTGAAATGGTGTGATATTTACTTATTTGATGTAAATTAGACAATAGATAAATACCTTATTACATTTTAGACCATATCGTAATTATTACATACTTCTGAAAATATATTATGATTTTCAAATAATATAATAAAAAATTATTTTGATAAACAATGTGTAGTGTAATTTTTGACACTATTAAATTTGTTGATTTGTAAAAATATTAAAATAACAAGATAAAATTGAACCAAATATTTTATTATATTTCTTAAGAGGACAATTTATTCTCAAAAACTTATAGGGAAATATTAATTAAAAAATTTATATAAATTTTAATATTTTAAAAACATTTATTTGTTATCTCCAATAATTAAATAACTAAAACATCAATATTGTGTAATTATTTAATACACTTATTTATTGAATAAAAATTAGATTTAATATACTATGATGAAGAAAAATATACTATATTTCTGAAGAATACTTTTAGTTGAATATATCTTCTAGAAAATTCAACATTAAAAATGTCATAATTATTAATACATGAATGTGAGAACTTTATCATCACATTGAATAAAATAGTATGAGCTTCATAATTTCTTCTATAATAAAAAAAATGGTTAATAACTCATCCCTTGGATGTTTATGGTCGCGATATACTCGACTGATGTGATTTGGTCAAGTGTTTGGGTAATTTAATAGTTATTGTCACATTAATAACAATTATTTTATTAACTAGTCATCAATTAAATAATTCTCACATCCTGAATGTATAAGTCCTTAAGGTAATTATTTATTTTCAAAAAATTAAAACTAAATTATAATGATAAATAAAAAAATTATATTTTTAAAATATGTATTTTAAATCTAATTTATATTAAATATACACTGATTTTAAAAATGTTATAGTTATTAAAATTTGAGTATGTCATATTTAAATTTTCATTAAATAGAATAAATTAATTGTTTAAATCTCATCTAAGTTGATTCCAAATGAAAAATTTTGTCCCAAGGATGATTTAGATCGAAAAAAATATACAATTATATTATTACAACTATTAAGGTAATTTCGTAATATCATTTTTACCCTTAATTACCCGATTTAAAAATTTACCATATTAATAAAAATTATCAAAGTTAATATAAATGAAGTCCAAAAATAATACAAATATATTTAAATAATTTAGAACAAAAGATTCCAAATACATAATCCATTAATGAAAATTCAAAACCCATATTTTTGCAGTATTTCATTTAAAAATAATCACATTTTCAAATTGAGAAAATGAGTTTTAAAAGTTAAATCATTGAAAAATATTGAAATGTTTTTACATCTAAATTCTGCATTAAATTAATCATAATGACCTAAATTATACTAAATGATAAAAATTAATTATATTTAATCTCAAAAACCATTCAATAGTTTAATTTATCCATATATTTTATTTTTGATGAAAAAGTTGTTTTCAATAAAAAATTTAGTGTATTTTTTCACTATTCATGAAAACATTAATGTTAAATGAAATTTTAAAAAAATCCAAAAAAAGAATATATTTATAAATCTCTTATAAAGAATAGTTTTATGCTTTAATTTAAAAATTATTAATGTGTCAATGTTTTACAAAAAAATTGTTTTCCATTAAAAGGTAGTAAAATTACCCTTTTGAGGAAAATACGTTTTTTTACATCAAATAGATTTTATTTATAGCCAATGACATAAATATCTATTAGATAAATATATGAAATATTTTATTAAATATAGAAAATATTTATTTTATTAATTACATTTACTAATAGTAATTCACACAATTTATTATTACAAAAAACTGAAAATTTATATATTTTTTCATAAATAGTTTGTAGCCTATAGAATTAACCATAAATTTTCATAAGGTAGTTATATCTACTATCTATAACTTAAAAACTATTTTATAATGGTCATTTTATACAAATTTCCGCTTGGGGATCATTTACTCTTATGATTGTTTAGAGTGCAACCTATTGAATAATTAAAATTATTTAAAGAAAACATTTCATAAATACATACTGATGTTACATTCAACTCCCCTTAAACAGAATATCACCCTCAATATTGATAACATGGTAAAAAATATGTGGATACCTATGCCTAATTATATCCGAAATTTCCTATATAGATTCCACAAATTGGTGGTTCGGCCATAAAACAGTAACCATGTGAGTGGACTTGTTTTGCCGAAACTTTTTCACTATGATCCAGATTATCTATCAGTTTTTCTTCATAAAAATGATCTTTTGGTAGTTCCTAAAATTATGATTTTATTTCATGTGAAGGATGGGGTATTCACTTTATCATGAAGGATACATAGAACACTTTATGAACATGAGTAAGTTTCAATAGAAGCGCCAATCAGTAAGCTACTTTCCCAACATGATCTGAAATTTTAAAAAGTACACTATAGATATGGATATACATTACCTTTTTTCCAAATCTCATTATTTTCTTATTTGGAGATATTCCTAGAAATGAAATATCACCCACTTCAAACTCTAGGTCTTTTTGTCAGTTCTTAGGAATGATTTTTTCAACTCTGTGCTCTTCTAATATGTTATCGAATAAATCTGACCTTTTTGGTCATTTCATCCAAGTGATCATGTCCTAATAGATTTCATTCCACAACATCAACCTAGAAATTTGGAGTTCTACACTTATTTCATAGGAGGATTCATAAGCAGTCATCTCAATAGTAGAGTGAATTTTATTATTGTAACTAAATTCCACCAAATATAGGTGTTGATCCCAACAACCTTTTAAACCCATAGACTAAGATATCATAATGTCTTCTAGAGTTTTAATTGTCCTCTTAGAGAGACCATATATTTGAGGATGAAAAATAAGGATGAAACATAACTCTTTATCTAGATCTTGGTAAACAATTCACAATAACATCGAGGCAAAACCACAAATCCTGGGCAGATATTATGGAATGTAGTACTCAATGTAATTTTTCCAAATCCATTAAATATAGCATGGAATAATAATCAAAATAGAAATACCCTCTAATATAAATGATCTGTGTTGACCTTCGTGAGGTGATAAATTATAAACCATATATAATTATGTCATTTAGATGTTTTGGGAAGGCTAACGAAAAATTCTATATTGATTTTTTCCTATTTAAATTTTGTTATGGATAATCGTTGTAATATCCTCTTAGACCTTTATATTTTATCTGAAACTTGATAAAAAACAAATCATTGAGAGAAATATTTGACAACATCTCTTTTCATTCCATCTCACCAGAATAACTCTTTTAGGTCCATGTACATCATTGTGCTTCAAGGATTAATAGAGAATGAAGAACTATGGGACTCATCAAAAAAACATAATGTAATTACGGTATGGGGGAATAAAAACCCAGTTCCTAACCCTTATTATTTGATCACAATCAAGGTTTAATTTATGAACATCTCTCATCAATATTTTTGACTATATGTATTCTTTTTATGACTCATTAATCTTCACTTGTATAGATGGATAAACATTCATTTGAGAAAGATAATGTTTTTCCCTTTCCATTAAAATCAAAAGATCCATATTTTTTAAATCCATTAATATGGGATAATTTTTTATCCTCATCATGGATATGATAAAATGGTCCCTTCAAATTAAATCATCTTCCACCTTTTTCTCTTTACAAGGGAGGTAATGTATTGAGTATTCAAAATTATTAATCAACTACAACCATTTTTTATGCATATTCAGATATGTTTATAAAAATATTGTTAAAACATTTATGATCAATATAAATATAGCACCTTTAACCCTAAATATAATTCAATAATAACTTTAGTTCATAGATTACTGCTACATACTACATAGCATGAATAGTGAAATTTTTATCATGGTTATTCAATTGATGTGAGGCACAAGATATCACCATATCATTTTTCATGAGAGCACATCCCAAACGCTTATTAGATGCATTATTGTTGATCATAATCCTTTATCCAATATATGCAAGTGTGAGCACATGTGCACTTTATAATATTATTTTTAGATCACTGAAATTCTCTTCACATTCATCCATCCACACACACTATACTCTTATCTGAGTCAGCTTGCTTAGTAGATTAGATAGTCATGAAAAATCTTTCACAAAACATCTATAATTTCCAGCCAAATCAAGAAAACCTTTCATCTCAGTTACCATTTCTGGTCTCAACCACTTTTTAATAACTTCTTTATTTGATGTATCCATATATATCCCTTGTCGTAAGATTAAGGGACCAAAAAATGAAATTTTTGGAACCTAAATTCACACTTGTAAAATTACTAATAAATCATCTCATTTAAAAGCATCTTTAGTAAAATTCTCTAGTGAAATTTATATCTGTAAGACCCTGAGATTTTATGAGAATTTTTTTTATATCTTATGTTATACGCAACACCAAAGGAATCTTTCACAGAACACAATACAGATGTGGCTTACATTACACGCAATCGCGACCTTCCTCGATAGCGTGTGTAGTACGCAATACCGGGTTTCACTAAACATTGATATATTTCTATAAACTAGCCGTTATGAATAGTATTAACTACATTTTGAATTTTATTATTCATCTTACACATTTTCTAGAACATGGTAAGGGAACAAAATATATTTTTTGGGTAAAATAAGTATTTTTCAAAAAATGCTGTTTTGCCGCCTTTTGATGGCGCACCCACATTAAATCTAGTTTTTGACATGTTTATAAGTTAAATTTGACAATATAAAATAATTCTTTTGAATCAGGGTATAAAAATTTACTTGGGATAAATTTTTGATATTTTTCTGATAACTTTCATATTTTGATGAATAGTAAAAATACACTAATTTTTAATTAAAAACAACTTTTTTTCATTGAGATAATTTATATGGTTCAATTATAATATTGAATGGTTTTAAAGTATAAATAGAATATATTTTTATCATTTAATATAATGTATGTCATTAGCATTAATTTCACATTGAATTCATAGGTAAAAACATTTCAATCTTCGGCAATGTTTTAACATCTAAAACCCGTTTTCTTAACAACGGGATTTATTTTAAATTAATTACTGCAACTTATATGTTTTGAATTTGGAAAAATGGATTCCATATTCGGAATAAGTAGGTCCAAATTATGTTAATAGGCTTCTTTTTATTTTTGGGCATTATGAATAGTAACTATGGTAAATTTTATTTACCATAGTTAAAGGTAAATCGGGTAATTAAGGATAAATATAAGATTATAAAAATACCATAAAACCTGCCAAAATCCTATTGGATGACTAAAAGTAGACCCATATCACCGAAGGGGCGGATTAGATTCATTTAATGGACTTTTTTCCCTGAAAATAATTTAATTGTTATTAAAACAAAAGAATGTGACAACATGTCACTTTCATAAATCTTATAAGTATAATAATTATAATTTAGTGATAAACTTAATGAAACTTCGAACATGAATAGTCTACAAAAAGATAATACAATTATCTACATCATAGAAATTTATTTATAATTTTTAGGGATTAAATAATTATCATTAATTATGACACAATAGTGATGTTGAAATTATTTTCATAATTAAAATTTCAATTAAATGGTTTTAAAAATATTAAAATAAATATTATATGAACTATTTATTGTTCTGAACTAATCACATATGAAATTTTATGAATCTATAAATTCTTTTAGTTCGAACATATCTTCCGTATATATTTTATTTAAATTCAAATAAATGAATAGTTTCAAAATTGACACTATTGTTAATTTATAAAAATAACATATTATAAAATTGTTTAAAAATCACAAAAAAAATTAAAAATTATAAATTAAAATATATATAGTCTAAAATTTCATAAATTGTATCATTATGGAAAATTCACAACACATATGTAATTATTTATATTAATTTAAAATTTAGAATATTATTACCACAAATAAAATTAAATTGATAAATAAGGATAAATCAAGTTGATAATGTTTAAGATAAATTCCTAACATGTCTAAATTTTATTGTTTGCTGATATTACAACCCTATCTCATCTAATATTTAGATATGAGTCATTTTGGAAGTTTTTAAGTGGGGCTGGGATTTAATATAAACTAATATTTCATATATTTCCAAAGGTGCCCCTCTCCTCCCATATAAAAGGGCACCTCCTCCCTCTCCTCCTCACACCAATTTGAGCCTTGAAGATCGGCCAATCCCTGCCCATTTCACTTCCCCACTTCCTTAGAAAAATCCTAGAGGTCTTGATCTTCTTCAAAGACCAAATTTAGTGCCTTAAGCGGATGTCTCAAAGAGGCGCTTCAAAGAAGAGGTAATGTCCGTTACCGATTCTTTCAAATTTATTTCTTCTTCCACTTATTCTTCTTTATTTGTTTCATTGTGAATTAATATCATCAGTATCAATCATATACTGATATGTTATTATAAGTATGAAACATCCCTATTTCACCATCTATCCATCCTACGGAAAACTAAATCACCGCGCATGCATACGTACGAAATACCGTCTCCACGCCGTGGTGTAATCTATTTTCCATCACCACCTTACTTGGATGGGTATAATGGTGAAAATAAATAACTATATATGATTATTGTAAAGTGGTATTGATTCTGAAATATTATACATACACTCTAATACAAATTCCACGATCATGGGAATGATATCATCGCTCGTGCATACGTACAGAATACCGTCTCCACGATGTGATGTGATTCATTCTACATGATCTTCATTGAATAATGATTATATAAATGAAATTAATGAATAAATATGATATATAGTACACTAATAACATTCTAGAAATGAGTTATCTATATCCTAAAGAGAAGAATATGAATTTATTCGACAAAACACGCATAAGAACAAAAAGTAAAAAACACCCGAATAACAAGTAGTAATGAAATACTACTAATAAAGAGCTATAAATATGACCATATATGATATCATAACAATATGTATGATTCCGTAATAAGTCAATAACATTATTTAAATCATTATACAGAAGTTTCGGACACTTATGAAGCAAATCGAACCTAAGGTAAGGGAAAATATCACAATGTCCTTTTTATCCGAGATTGTTTATACTTTGGTATTTACTAGGGTGTATTTTATCATCCACATCCATGTTACCTCAATATTTAATATTGTTCCCATCCACCTACAATTGTTTAAATTCAATTTTACCCTTCGGTGAGTTTTTAGTAAAGGATATGAAAGGAATCTTTTGTCGTTTTTCGTACGAGGCACTTTTGGACTTTTCCGAAAAAAGTACGAGAAGAATTTTTTTTAACTTATACGGCATGAATGGATTTTTAAAAACATTATTTCCAAGAAGATTCATTTACATGTTTTCATGTTTATTTTTAATCAAATTCTTTTAGTTTAAAATTGTATTACATGTTATGAAAGGAAAAATGTTTTTGAACTAGAAAGAATATTTTCCTCAAGAATGGAGTTCAAGTGTTTTATCAAATATATTTTCCATCTAAGATAATATAAGGTTCTAATTATATCCCTATTATTATATTGATTTCATTATGTTGTGATGGAATTTTTTTTATGAAATCTTTTATCTTATTTGAAGTGTTTTATGATGTCACGATGTTTAAGAATTCCATTTTTATTACATGGGTTATGCAATGATGTATGATTTATGATTTTGTGGAAAACATAATAATGGTATCATTATGATATGGGTTGGACCTATATCTCCCTCCAATTCATTGTGTATGATTTTATATCTCATGAGATAGACATGGCTGGAACGGTAGGTTAAACCGGTTCAGTGAAACAGGACTGAAACGAGGAGTGAACTCGGTTCAGAAATGGAATTTGTCCACTAAGATAGTCTTGTAAATGAGTCTTGACTAATAAAAAATGTTTCTCTATGATTATGTGTGTATGCCACAAAGTTTCATGTTTTATGTTATGATTATTGGGATTACATTTCACTACTATGATTTAACCCATGTTATGAAATTATGATCTCTTTTGCAGGTTGAGATTTCCAAAAGTTATGCTCTTATGAATATGATGTGATTGATATTTCTTTTGTTTACCCTTACTGAGCATTTGAGCTCATGCTTTTGTATTTTTTCTTTCCCCAGGTTAGGAAGAAGGTTATTAAGTAGGATATTCCAAAAGGTACTCTAGATATGATGAAATAAATGGGAGGAAAAGTAGATTCTTTATGAACCAGTTGTTTATGTTTCCCAGTTTCTAAAGACTCTATACCTATACAGTCCTTTCCTGGTTTTGTTATATGTTGTAATAAGTGTGCTTCAATTCTGAAGTATAAACCATGTATGTAAAGTATGGGTCGCTATAGTTTGTATTAGAGGCAAAGGAGGTAGGAATGTATCTGATCTTTGGGAACTCTCGCATGTGAGCGTTGGATGAAGCATGGATCTCCTCCCAAGGGCTTCATGAGGAAATGGCTGCCACTGGGGATGGTGGTGTGTCCCGCCAAGGGGGTTTAGCTGCCCATGGAGTGCCATGATACGTATCAATTATAGTCCACTGGAAGTAATTCCAGACCACAATAGTTGGTGTCAGAGTAAAGGTATAGTCAACCTTTGGAAACTAGGATGTGAAAACCTTAGTAAGAAACCTAAGTATATGTCTAAGCATATAACACAATCTTAGTGTTTTAGAAGTGGCCATGAACAACCTATGATAAAACCTTAAGTGTGAAATTTTATTCTTGATTATGTGGTTTTCCTATTATAATTAGGGTTTCTCACAATATTCTTCTTGTTTTTAGTCAATGGCTGGAACCCGAAGAAACCGTGTTAATGCGGAATCCGACGGGCAATGCAATGATTGTCCCCCTGAGCAAACAAATGTTATGGGAGATGGAATACAAAATCTTGTAGCCATGCTCACACAACTTTCTCAAGCTATGAATCATGCAGGACTTCCAAATGAGAAAAGTAAGGAGCAACATTCTATCGAATCCTTCATGAGGCAGCGTCCACCTTCATTCAGCAGGTCTACTAATCCATTAGTTGCTGAACAATGGAGTAGTACTACTGAAAATATATTTTTAGTTCTTCAATGTTCTGAACATGATAAAGTCATCTTAGCAGTGTATCTTTTGGAAGGATATAATGATCAATTGAGGAATCTTATTTAGAATATGAGGCAAAGGGATAAAATTTAGTCCATGGAATGGGATGAGTTCAAAAACTTATTTTTCATTGAGTACTTCCCTAGTATTCTCTGAACAAGGATGGAGAAGGAGTTTCTTGAACTGAAGCAAAAGGATGATGAATCTATTGGTACCTATGAAGAAAATTTTACAAGACTTTCAAGGTACGCTTCTGGTATTATTATCCAACCTGCGGGTAAGATCGATCGATTCTTTAGTGGCATAAAACCAAGTCTTCGAAGGGCCTTATCCATATGAGACTTCAATTGCTACGAGGAAATCGTTCGATGTTCTCTCAATGTTGAAATGGAGATTAGAGTAACCCATCAGTCATATGCGTTTTATAAGAAGAGGAAAATGGAATTCAAAGTAAAATCTAAAGATCACACTGAAAAGAAGATGAGCTTTCCCATATACTCAATGTTTGGAAGGCAAAATGGAGGGAGTTATCTTAAAGGGACAAGTAAATGTTTCAAATGTGGAAAGTAAGGTCATCAGGCATTTGAATCCCGCAACGATGGGAAGAAGATGTCTAATGATGCAAACAGAAGAAGGGATACATAGAACGAACCTAATACACTTCAATGTTTCAAGCGCAATGAAATGGGTAATTATGCCAATAAATTCCCAAATCCAAGGGTTAATGATGATGATGATCGAAATCAACAAACTCTTAAGGCTAAAGACAAAGGAAAGTCACATGCAATTAATATCGGCGATGTGGAGTATGACAACGAAGTGGTGAGAGGTACACTTACCATCCACTCTAAAGTATAAAATGTTTTATTTGATTCTGGATCCACCCACTCTTTTATTTCTAAATAATTTTCTAAGGGTATCACCGTATTACCTCAACAATTAGATGTTGAGTTGGCTGTGACAACTCTTAATGGCACAACAGTCACATAAAAAAGTTTACAATTCTTCTCTGATTGATGTTTGTGGGAAAGTGCTTCCTACAAATATTTTGATCCTTCCTATAGTGGAATTTTATGTGATTCATGGCATGGATTGGCTTTCTTTATATTGATCTTATATCAATTTCCAAAGATGGGAAGTCACATTTCATATTCCAGATCAATCTATGATCATATATCGATGCAAGGATAAACATAACCTTCCAGTGGAAATTTCATCCATCTTATGGGTCTTGATTCTACTAAATGAAGGTTATTTATCTCAAATGGTTGGAGAGAAACTCACGATTAATAATATTCCCATTGTATGAGAATTTGATGATTTCTTTCCAGAGGAATTGCCAGGTCTTCCACCAAATCGTGAAGTTGAGTTTTCAATAGAACTCGTACCGGGTGCTTTGCCTATTTCAAATAAACCTTATAGAATGGCCCAAATTGAGTTGCAGGAATTGAAGAAGCAAATCCAAGAGAATATTGATAAAGGATTCATATGCCCTAGTACGTCACCTTAGGGAGCACCTGTTCTGTTTGTTAAGAAGAAAGATGGATCAATGAGATTCTGCATTGATTATCGAGAACATAACAAGATCACTATCAAGAACAAATATCCTCTCCCGAGCATTGATAACTTATTTGACCAACTACTAGGAGCACAATACTTTTCCAAGACTGATCTTCATTCAGGGTATCATCAATTAATGGTCAAAAGGGAGGATATACCAAAGAGGGCTTTTCGTATAAGGTATGGACACTATGAATTTATAGTGATGCCATTTGGTCTTACGAATGCCCCTGCTATCTTCATGGATCTAATGAATAGAGTATTTAGAGAATATCTTGATCAAGTTTTGGTAGTCTTTATAGACGATATTCTTGTCTATTAAAAGAAAAAGGAAGAACATGAAGATCACATGAGAGTTATATTGAAGACCCTGAGAAAGGAGAATCTTTATGCCAAATTTATCAAGTGTGAATTTTGGCTTCAAAAATTTGCATTTTTGGGTCACATAATCTCAAAATAGGGGATATATGTGGATCCAGCAAAAATAGAGGTTATCGAAAGATGGTCGAGACCAACAACAGTAACTAAGACCCGAAGATTTCTTGGTTTTGATGGATATTACCGACGTTTTGTGAATTATTTTTCAAGGTTATCTGACCCACTGACCAAGTTGACTCGAAAAGGAGTTAAGTTTGTTTGGACGGAGGAATGTGAAGAAAATTTCAAAGAGCTAAAAAGAAGGTTATCCAATGAACCTGTGCTCACACTAACTTGTAGTGGAGAATGGTTTGTGATCTAAAGTGATGCATCCAAGAAGGTACTGGGATATGTTCTCATGCAAAATGATATGGTGATAGATTATGCCTCATAACGGTTGAAAATCCATGAGAAAAATTACACAACTCATGATTTGGAGTTAGCTGCAGTAATCATTTCATTAATGATTTGGAGGCGTTACCATTATGGTGAATGGTGTGATATTTATACTGATCATAAAAGTTTAAAGTATATTTTCACACAAAAGGAGGTGAATATGCGTCAAAGAAGATGGTCGAAGCTGATTAAGGATTACGACTGCTCAATTCATTACCACCCTGGGAAAGCAAACAAGGTAGAAAATGCATTTAGTCTTCAAGACCATGCTAACTTATCAATGACGAGGATCACAAAAGATCTAATATTTATGGATTTACAAAGGATGGATCTTGGAATTTTAATGTATGGGGAGAAATATTATCTTTCTCAAATGAAATTTCAACCATCTATACATGTGAAGATTCATGAGGCACAGAAAGAAGATGTCGAGTTACAAAAGAAGGTGAGAAATGTTTCTGAATTCAACCTTGATTGTGATGGGATAATAATGTTCAGGAATCAGGTTTGTGTTCCTCCCATCCCCGAATTAAAGAAGGAGTTGTTGGATGAGGACCGTAGTTCTTAATTCTCTATTCATCCTGGAAGCACGGAGATGTATAGGGACCTGAAAGAGTACTTCTGGTGGGATGGCATGAAAAGATATGTTGTTGAATATGTCTCTCGATGCTTGGTTTTCCAGCAAGTAAATGTTGAGAGACAGAAGTCTCAGGGGATTTTACAACCATTACCCATGCCAGAATGGGAATGGGAAAACATCACTATGGACTTTTTCACTGGACGTCCTAAAACATCCAAAGGCAAAAACGCTATGTGGGTCATAGTTGATCGTCTTACAAAGTATGCACACTTCATTTCTATTAGAGAGGATTTATCTCTAGACCAGATTTCCAGGATATATGTAAAGGAAGTGGTAAGATTTCATGGAGTACCACTTTCTATTTTATCTGATCGGGATCCGAGGTTTACCTCAAAGTTCTGGCGAAGTCTTCAGCATACTCTGGATACAGAGTTGAGTTTCAGCACTGCTTATCATCCTCAGACAGAGGGTCAGTCTGAGAGGACAATTAAAACTCTATTAGATATGTTGAGAGCTTGCTCTATAGATTTAAAAGGTGGTTGGGATCAACACCTACCTTTGGTTGAATTTTCTTATAATAATAGCTTTCACTCCAGTATTCAGATGGCTCCTTATGAAGCTCTCTATGGAACGAAATGCAGGACTCCAACTTGCTGGGCTGAAGTTGGGGAAAGAAAGCTATTAGGACCTGATCTTGTTGATGAAATGTCAAAAAAAGGTCAGATCTATTTAACAACACATAATAGCAGCTTAGAGTTGACCGAAAAGTTATGTCGTTAACTGAAGAAAAGACCTATAGTTTGAAGTGGGTGATAAAGTGTTCTTATGAATATCTCCCTGGAAGAGGGTCATGAGATTTGGAAAGAAGGGAAAGTTGAGCCCTAGATATATCGGTCCTTTTGAAATTCTGGATCTTGTTGGGAAGGTAGATTTCCGATTGTCGCTTCCACCGAATCTCTCTCAAGTTCACGATGTGTTCCATGTATCTCTCTTGAGAAAGTATATACCTGATCCTTCACATGTACTCATCTCAGAAGTTGTACCACTGGAGCAAGATATTTCTTATCAAGAACAACTGATAGAGATTCTGGATCGTAGCAAAAAAGTTATACGGAACAAGACCACTCTCTTGGTGAATGTTTTATGGAGGAACCACCAATTAGAAGAAGCTACATGGGAACTTGAGGATATGATGAGGGAGAGGTATCCTCATCTGTTTGAAATGAAGTGATGAATTTCGAGGGAGAAATTCAATTTAAGGGGGGTAGAATGTAACACCCTAAGATTTTATAAGAAATTGTTTTTTTTATGTCTTATGTTATACGCAACACCAAAGGAATCTTTAACAGCACACAATACGGACTTGGCTTGCATTACACGCAATCGCGACCTTCCTCGATAGCGTGTGTAGTATGCAATACCGGGTTTCACTAAACAACGATATATTATTATGAACTAGACATTATGAATAGTATTAACTACATTTTGAATTTTATTATTCATCTTACACATTTTCTAGAACATGGTATGAGAAGAAAATAAATTTTTCAGGTAAAATAAGTATTTTTCAAAAAATGCAGTTTTGCCACCTTTTGATGGCGCACCCACATTAAATATAGTTCTTGACAAGTTAATAAGTTCAATTTTACAAAATAAAATTCTTATTTTGAATCAGGGTATAAAAATTTACTTTGGATAAATTTTTTATATTTTTCTGATAACTTTCATATTTTGATGAATAGTAAAATACGCTAATTTTTAATTAGAAACAATTTTTTCATTGAGATAATTTATATGGATAAATTATAATATTGAATTGTTTTAAAGTATAAATAGAACATATTTTTACCATTTAATATAATTTATTTCATTAGCATTAATTTCACATTGAATTCATTGGTAAAAACATTTCAATCTTTGGCAATGTATTAACTTCTAAAACCCATTTTCTTAACAACGGGATTTATTTTAAATTAATTACTGCAACTTATTTGTTTTGAATTTTGAAAAATGGATTCCATATTTGAAATCAGTAGGTCCACATTATGTTAACAGACTTTTTTTTATTTTTGGGCATTATGAATAGTAACTATGGTAAATTTTATTTACCATAGTTAAAGGTAAATCGTGTAATTAAGGGTAAATATAAGATTATAAAATTACCCTAACACCTGAAAAAATATTATTGGATGACTAAAAGTAGACCCATATCACCTAAGTGTCGGATTAGATTCATTTAATGGACTTTGGTCCATGAAAATAATTTAATTGTTATTAAAACCAATGAATGTGACAACATGTCACTTTCCTAAATATTATATGTATAATAATTATAATTTAGTGATAAACTTAATGAAACTTAGAACATTAATAGTCTCCAGAATCATAATACAATTATATATATCATATAAATTTATTTAGAATTTATAGGGACTAAATAACTATCATTAATTATGACACAATAGTGATGTTGAAATTATTTTATTAATTAAAATATCAAATAAATCGTTTTAAAAATATTCAAATACATATTTTATGAACTATTTAATGTGCTCAACTAATTTTTTAGATACATATGACATTTTATGAATCTATTAAAGCTTTAAGTTCGAACATATCTTCTGTATATATTTTATTTAAATTCAAATAAATGAATAGTGTCAAAATTGACACTATTGTTATTCTATAAAAATAACATATTATAAAATTGTTTAAAAATCACAAAAATATTTAAAAATTATAAATTAAAAAATAAATGGTCTAAAATGTGATGAAGTGCAAAATTATGGAAAATTCACAACACATATGTAATTATTTATAATAATTTAAAATTTAGAATATTATTACCACAAATAAAATTAAATTGATAAATAAGGATAAATCAAGCTGATAATGTTTAAAATAAATTCCTAACATTTCTAAATTTTATTTGTTGATGATATTACAAACCTATATAATCTAAGCTTTTGATATGAGTCATTTTGGATGTTTTTAAAAGGGGTTGGGATTTAATATAAACTAATATTTCTTATATTTCCAAAGGTGCCCCTCTCCTCCCTTATAAATGGGCACCTCCTCCCTCTCCTCCTCACACCAATTTGAGCCTTAAAGCTCGTCCAATATCTGCCCATTTCACTTCCCCACTTCCTTAGAAACATTATAGAGGTCATGGTCTTCTTAGAATACTAATTTTAGTGCCCCAAGAGGAGGTCTCAAAGAGGCGCTTCAAAGAAGTGGTAATGTCTGTTACCGATTCTTTCAACTTTATTTCTTCTTCCACTTATTCTTATTTAGTTTTTTCATTATGAATTAATAACATCAGTATCACTCATATACTGATATGTTATTATAATTATGAAACATCCCTATTTCACCATCTATCCTTCCTACAGAAAACGAAATCACAGCGCGTGCGTACGTACGGAATACCGTCTCCATGCCGTGGTGTAATCTATTTTCCATCACCACCTTACATTGATGGGTATAATGGTGCAAATAAATAACTATATATGATTATTGTAAATTGCTATTGATTCTAAAATAGTATACATACACTCCAATACAATTCCACAATCATGGGAACAATATCATCGCTCGTGCGTACATACGGAATACCGTCTCCACGATGTGATGTGATTCGTTCTACATGATCTTCATTGCATAATGATTATATAAATGAAACTAATGAATAAATATGATATATAGTACACTAATACCATTCTTTAAATGAAGTATCCATACCCTAAAGAGAAGAATAAGAATTTATTCGACAAAACATGCATAAGAACAAAAAGTAATAAACACCCGAATAACAAGTAGTAATGAAATATTACTAATAAGAAGCTAGGAATATGACCATATATGATATCATAACAATAAGTATGATTCGGGAATAAGTCAATAACATTATTTAAATCATTATTCAGGAGTTTCGGACACTTACGAAGAAAATCATACATAAGGTAAGGGAAAATATCACAATATCATTTCTATACGAGATTGTTTATGCGTTGATATTTACTGGGGTGTATTTTTATCATCCACATCCATGTTCCCTAAATATTTAATATTGTTTCCATCCAACTACAATTTTTTAAATCCAATTTTACCCTTCGGTGAGTTTTTAGTAAAGGATATGAAAGGAATATTTTGTCATTTTTCGTATGAGGTACTTTTTGACTTTTCCAAAAAAAGTACGAGAAGATTGTTTCTTTAACTTATACGGCATGAATGGATTTTTAAAAACATTATTTACAAGAAGATTCCTTTACAAGTTTTCATGTTCATTTTTAATCAACTTCTTTTAGATTAAAATTGTATGACATGTTAAGAAAGGAAAAATGTTTTTGAAGTAGAAAGGATATTTTCCTCAAGAATGGAGTTCAAGTGTTTTATCAAATTTATTTTCCATATAAGATAATATAAGGTTCTGTTTCTATCCCTATTATTACATTTATTTGACAATGTTGTGATGGAATTATTTTTATGAATTCCTTTATCTTATATGAATTGTTTTATGATGTCACGGTGTTTAAGAATCCCATTTTTATTACATGGGTTATGCAATGATGTATGATTTATGATTTTGTGGAACACATAATAATGGTATCATTATGAGATGGGTGGGACCTATATCTCCCTCCAATGCATTGGTTAAAGATTTTATATCTCATGAGATAGACATGGCTGGAACGGTAGGTTAAACCGGATCAGTGGAACAGGACTGAAATGAGGTGTGAACTCGATTCAGAAATGGACTTTGTCCACTAAGATAGTCTAGGCAATGAGTCTTGAATAATAAGAAATGACTCTCTATGATTATGTGTTTATGCCACAAAGTTTCATGTTTTATGTTATGATTATTGGGATTATATTTCACTACTAGGATTTATCCCATGTTATGAAATTATGATCTCTTTTTCAGGTTAAAATTTCCAAAAGTTATGTTCTTATGAATATGATGTTATTGATATTTCTTTTGTTTACCCTTACTGAGAATTTGAGCTCACCCTTTTGTATGTTTTCTTTCCCCAGGTCAGGAAGAACGTTATTAAGTAGGATATTCCAAAAGGAACTCTAGATATGATGAAATAAATGGGAGGCAAAGTAGATTCTTTATGAACCAGTTGTTTATGTTTCCCGGTTTCTAAAGACTCTATACCTATACGGTCCTTTCCTGGTTTTGTTATATGTTGTAATAATTGTGCTTCAATTCTGAAGTATAAACCATGTATGCAAAGTATGGGTCGCTCTAATATCCATCCTTAATCATCAAACATACAAGAATATCGTCTATAAGGAATTAAAAAAATTGATCAATATAGTCTCTAAATACTATATTGATTAGATCCATGAAGTTATAGGGGGAATTTGAAAGGCCAGAAGGCATAACTATAAATTAATATTTTAGATACCCTGTATAGAATTTCATCTTTGGTCTATCCACCTTGTTAACACTTAATTGATGATATCTTTAATGAAGATAAATCATGAAAAAGTTTTAAGCTCCACTTAGCTGGTCAAAATAAGTCATAAATGCAAGGAATAAGATATTTTATTATCGGTAGAGATCTTGTCAAGGTATTTATAATTAATGTTAAGTATCATTGATCCATCTTTATTCTTAACAAATAGAATATGTGCACCCCAAGGTGGTTTACTATGAAATATGAATCTCATGCCATGATTCAGTTGGGGTTTCTTCTTCAGTTCATACAACTCAATTGGGGCAATTCTATAGGCTGTCATTGAGATAATAATATCACACGGTATGAGTTATATTGAAAAATCAACTTCAAAATTCGGTGGAACACCTGTAAATTCATCCAGAATGTCATCAGCAAACTCTTGTTGAATGGGTGTGCTCTGAATTATGAGTTTCTTCCCTACCATTTGAGATAAATAACATTAATTTATAGGAATAATAACCCATAAGATGGATACAATTTCTTGTGATAGTTAATACTCATTATTGCATCAATAGATAATGATATATTGATCTGGAATATGATATGTGACTTCCCTTTCTTATAAATTGATATGACCTCAATATAGGGAATGCCAATACATTCTAGGAATCACATAAAATTACACTAAATGAAGGGAAAAAAGTTTATAGGAAGTGATTTCCCATAAACATCAAATGAAAAAGAATTATAAACGTTTTATGTGAATATTATTCCTTTAGTATTTTTCACAACTAACTCAACATCTAATTGTTCTGGTAATACAATAATTCCATTTGAAAATAATTTAGAAATAAAATATTGGATGGATCCAAAATCATATAAAACATTTTATACATTACAGTGGCTTGTATGTTTTCCTTTCACCACATCATTATTATATTCTACATCATCGATAGTGATCACATGTGGAATTACCCTTTCTTTAATCTTAATAGTTTCCCGATATTGATTATCATCATTAACCATTGGATTTGGGTATTTATTGGAATAAAGACCCATTTCCTATCACTTATTACATTAAAGTGTTAGATGTTCATTTTTATAGAATTTCCATTATTCAGATAATTCCCCATCTTTTACCATCACATTTACATTCAAATTCATGATAAAATTCTTTTCTACACATGAAAAAAAATTAGTCCCTTTACGAAAGTTTCCTAAATGTTACATTCCAAAAATTTAGCATTTGAGAAAAATAATATTATTTTCAATGTGGTATTTATATAGTCCCTTGAATTCAATTTATTCATATCCTATCAAACCCATTGTATTTATGGGTTACTCCAATATCCATATCAACCTTGAGAGGAAATCAAACTATATCTTTATATCTATCAATGTCCCTTATGGGTAATTCCCTTCAGAGACTTGGTTTTAAGCCACAAAAGAATCAATCAATTTTACTCTCAGGTTGGATAATAATACTAGAAGCATACCTAGAAATTTTTTCAAACATTTATTCATAGGTAACAATAGATTTATCATTGTAACACCCCATTCATCCACATTAAGTTTCCTATTGAAGAATGCAATAGCTTTCATTGTACGGAACTTCGAAATTCTAACACACCGCGACCATTCAAACTAGCCGTTATGAATAGTAATACCCACTTTTTAAATTTTTATAAATTTTACCTATCAAAATGGACTTAATTTTTGGATTCATAATATCAAAATTATCTTAGGGAGAATACTTGGTATTTTTCAGAAAACATTCAATTTTTTATGAATAGTGAAAAATACTAAATTTTAATTAAAAACAACTTTTCTAGTCGAAATAATTTATAGTGCTAAATTATAAATTTGAGTGGTTTTAAAGTATCATTAGATTATATATTAATATTTTAATATAATTTAGGTCATTGGATGTAATTTCAAATTTATATTTCACATAAACAAGTATTTATCTTTTGATAGTTCTTATTTCTTAAAAAAACACTTTTTTGTTTTGACAACAAGAATTAATTATAAATTCATTTATTCCACTTATGTGTTTTGAAATTTGAAAAATAGATTCAATATTTAAAATCAGGAGGTCCAAATAGTGTAAATAGATAAATTTTATTCCTATACATTGTGAATATTTACTTCAGAAAATATTTTATTTACCACGGTTAAGGCTAAATCTGAAAAATAAGGATAAACAAATATTATTATAATAATATTAAATTACCATAACATGTGTCCTATTCATATAGGTTGATAAATGGCTGACCATGGACATCTTGGGGTCGATTTTGGGGCCACTTGGAGCAACTTAAGAGTGATAATGACACTTTATATTAATTAATTTAAAGTAAAGACAAAAATGAAAAAAAATATATCTTTTAGTAAAACATTGTTCTAAAAAGTGTTATATAAGTTATCCTTTCGACTATAAATATTAATTAGAAATATAAAAATATTTTCTCTATAATTTAATTTTATTTCTAATTTTTTTACTTTAAATAATTGAATTTATTTATGACACAATGATTATGCAATAATTTCCTTATTAATGAACGATTCAAACAAATTATATTATAAATATTAAAATAAACACAATTTTAATGTTTTTATGACACTAAAGAATTCTATCAGTGAATATGTCATTTCAGGATTGATTAGATGTATTTTTTGTAATTAATAAAGTTGTGATAAATTTCACAAAAACAAAATTATAAATATTGTCAAAATTGAAATAAATGAATTTTTTAAACAAATATTATAATATTAAATTATTTAATAGTCCAAAAAATCTATCTATATTCCAAAAAACCTATATAATTATAGGTATATCATTAATAAACCTATTTATTTTTATATGGAATTTAATAGTAAGTTTACTAACCAATTATTATTATAATACAAGATTACATGGTAAAAGTTAAATTATTTAACTAAGAGTTAAATCCACAAGATAAAATTAATATGGTAACAAAAACATGTCTAAAACCTATTGGTTAAGAGGTTTTTGACCCACACTAACCGTATCATCGAAATAATCATTTTTAGCCATTAGAAACTGAAAAATATTTTATTATAAAATAATATTTCAATCTTTTCCTAAGGTTCCCCTCACCTCCCTTATAAAAGGGCACATACCCTTATCTCAAAATTACACCTCCAAAGCCATTTGTCTTGGAAAAACCTTGAAAAATATCCTCCCAACATTAATCCATTCATTATAGAGGTCTTCCTTTGGTATAAATCCAACCTATAGAGCTCTTTTGAAAAAATAAAAAGGAAGAACTCTAAGAAGAGGTAAATATTTCATCAGCTCTTACAAATTAATTTCTTCTTCAACTTCCAATTTCTTTTTTTCCATTATAAAATAAAAACTCAATTATGTTATATTTAACATGATTTTTTTATAAATATGGTACAACCGTATTCATTATTTGATCCCTCCAATGAATGACAATGTCACTATACATGCGTACGTACAACTTACCGTCTCCACGTCATGGTGTAGTTTTTCATTCAACACTTCACTGTTGGGATGGGTATAATAAAGAGTATAAGTGATGTAAAAAAGAATTATAACATGAATATGATTCGTTATATATGATATAAAATCTAGTTACATACAATTTATCTATCAATATAATAATATTGTTGCCAATGCGTACATACAGATTACCGTCTCCATGAACGCGATGAGATTCATTCCCCATCATAATCATTCAAGAATAATTTTTATATTATGATTAAAAATAATTTTTATGAACATAATATCATTCTCTATATGAAACAAATACATACTATCCATAATAATCATGGCTTACATAATAAATCAAATACAATTCAGTTAACACCTGAAACGATGATACTACTAAAATATTATCAACAAAGAAATATTATAATATCACATATGATATCATATTTATGTATATAGTTATTTTATAATTTAATAAACAAAAATTTTACTATTATATAAGAGGTTAACATACCATTAACTAAGGAAAACTACAAGGTAAAGGTTAATTTCACAATCTCTTTATTATCCAAGGTTTTTTACGTAAGTATCTTCTGGGACCTCTTTATCATCCACATCTATGTTTTCATAAAAATGTATTTCAAAACATTTTTAATAGTAACTAGACAATGGGTTAATGTCATTTATAACCTTATTTTACCTTATTATGTTTGAAAGTAATCTTTTCGTTGTTTTCCAAACAAATTACTTTATGACCTTTTCGACAAAATTATGATAAGAATGTTTTTTTAATCATATACGGAGGGTGCATCTATTTTCCCCTGTTATAACATAGTCAAAGCATCCCATACAAGATTATAACTTTTTTTTCAAAATAAATGTTTTATTTTATAAATATATGACTTTTAAATTATTTCAAAATATAAATATAAAATTCTCTAAAAAATGTTTTGATTTCATCTATGTCAATATCCTTTGATGGATTTTTAGATTCTTTGATGTTTATTTATTATGATACCAAAAATCCATATTGTATTTAATGTTTTTTGATATTTTTTATTATGGATGTGTTATATTTACATCATTCATGGTTTATGGATAAAGTATTGACATTTCCTATTTTAGTTTTAATATGAATGATTATGTTAAGTTTAATCCTTTTCATATGAGGAATACATTGAACTTAGTAAGTGATGGGTGGAGCCTTCTATAGCTCCTCGATGCATCAGTATGTCTCTTGAGACAAACTAATGTCCTATAACAATGATTTGAAAAAATCTTATTTGTAGTCTTGGAACAAGGCCTTCACATTGTGGTAATGAAGTCTGACATTACGCATTACATCATTAGGAATATGGCTATTGATATTGAATGTTATTGTTATACTGGTAGAATATCAATGAGAATATATAAATTGCATAATTTGATTTTATCTTTTCCATTTTATGCTGATGATTAACTTTAAAAGGCTTCAGTTTTCGTCTAATACATTTATTTAAATGTTTATTGTTATTTATGAAAGTATCTCCTATATTGTTATCCTTACTTAGCATCTGAGCTCACTGCTTTCTATGTTTTATTATTCCTAGGATGTGAAGAAGTATTATATGGTTGACCTGTAGGGATAGGATGAGGATATAATTGTGTTCATAAGGGTACAAAATGTTGTTGATGTTTTTATTTAATGATGTAATGTAAAACATATGAATGTATCTAGTACTTCCAAGGCTACTAAACTGATCGGGCTTTCTGGACAAGATTCCTTATATATATCCTATGTTTTGTAATAATTCCCCGACTCTTGGTATCAGAGGTCAGGGCATTATAGTTGGTATCAGAGGATATTTATTTAAATCCTTGGAAACTTGATTTAGAAAAAATCTGATTAGAGAACACTACTCTAAGATAGACTTTGAGGATTAGTATAGAAGAACTTCCCAAAAATTTGGAACTACAAAGATTTTGTGTGTTTTCCAAGAAATAAATCCTTATCTGGATATGAACTAGTAGAGGCGGCTCTGTCACTGATGTACCTAGGGGTAAAACCCAAAAACACTACTTTGAGCTAGACTCGAATAGGAACTGCAGCACGACAATGGGCCTTGCTACACTCTTGGTTACAACACTCCTGGGAGATATGCTTAGGATAATTCTAGTTTTATTTAAAAAAATTATGAAGGTTTTATGAGTATATACTTCCCTAAAGAAAACATTTTTATGATTATGGATTATATCCATAAACTGTTCAATTTATGTTAAGTGTTTTATAAGATTGGAATTATGTACTGTGATTCATTAACTAATCTAGTGTATGCCATTGTTTAGAAATGGTGCCTAGTGGAAGGAATGGAAATAATATCAATGCATGTAATCCATGTAGGTATTTCCCTCCTAATCAAGATAATTATAGTGGAGCTGGTGATGCATCTACTGCTGATCAGTTTATCAGCCTACTGGGATAACTCACTCAGGATATGAATAATAACCTTACCAATATGGAGCACCTTGATCCACAACACAAATGATAAATGTTATACTTCTTCATGAGGAAACAACCACAAAAATTCAATGGGAGTAAAAATAAATTAGTAGCTGAGAAATGGATAAGTTCCTTAGAGAAAATATTTCTCTCTTTGGGGAGTAGTGAACGGGAAAAAACATTCATGGCAGTTTATCGCCTCATGGGGGATGCAGATCAATGGTGGTTATTGATTTAAAACACAAATAAAGATAATGAAGTATCAAAAATGGTATGGAGTGTGTTTAAATAAATTTTCATAGAAAAATACATTCTTCATGCCCATCAAGCAGATAAGGAAAGGCAGTTTTCGAGATGGTGGAAAAAAGAGGATGAGAATGTTCCAAATATGAGGCTAACTTTACAAGGATAGAAATTCATGATATAGATTATATACAACCCCAAGGATTGAGATTTATCTATTCTTTGATTGGTTAAAACCATTACTTTGGTGAGAATTATTCTCACAATCCTTGTAATCAGATGACGATATTGTCTCATGTGCTATCAAGACAGGAAAATATTTGTCTTAGTCTTATGACTTTGAAGAAAATAAGGAGAAGAAGAGATCTTCTGATCACTCTATAAATGGAAATATGGGGAAGAAGGGAAAAGATGAATATCCATCCTATGGTAAATGTGGGAATAAACACCCTGGTACTTTCATGAAGAGAATCTGAGTCTGTAATAAGTGTGGTGAAAAATCCCACCAAGCTCATGATTTCAAGGGGAAGAAAGAGGCTATTGAATGCAATAATTATAGAGAAATAGGGAATTATGAAAATGAATTAACTAAGCACCATGGGAACATACTTCCAAAATGGACATGGGAGCAAGGCCAAGCTTATGCAATCACTACAGCTGAGGTTGAAGCTGTAAAATACATGTTGTCAGGTAATTTAATGGTTTCATCAAGTTTAGCCAATGGTTTATTTGACTTAAGATCATCATATTATTTCATATTTTCCCAGTTTTCTACGAAAAGTAGATATATTAAATTTGACTTAACAAGGGAGTTGTCAGTAAAAACACCAAAGTTAAGTATCATTGCAATAATGTTTTGTGAATTAGTTAACATTATGGCATATAAATATTTTTTAGCTGCTGATATCATCATCATACCTATAATTGAATTTGATATATTCCTCGGAATGGATTTTATTTTGGACCATGATGTGAAAATTTATTACAAGAAGAAGAAGGTTGCAATTTTTGATGATGATATGGAGTACCTTATCTTTAGAGTAGAAACGTCACCACCTGATTCTTATCTACATCCACCTCAGTAGCTCAACTAAATTCAATTATTGGGGAAGATGAGAATGAAATAATTATGGGTGAGGAAAAGAATGTTCGAATAGAGGACTCACCTATTGTGCGAGAATATATTGATGTGTTTCTAGTGGATTTACCTTGACATCCTCCAGAACAAGAAATTGAGTTTTCCAATGATTTAATTCCTCGTTCAAGGCCCATATTGAAGACCCCTTAGATAATGGACACTGTGGAATTAGTGGAACTAAAAAAACAACTATATTAATTGAGTAATAAGGTATTTAATCACTCTATTATTTATAAATTAAGATCCCATATCCTTTTTTTTAAATAGAATGATAGATCTAGGAGGTTGTGCATTGACTACAGGGAGATCAATGTTATAAAAATAAAGAACAAGTATTTCATACCTCTCAATGATGATTTATTCAACCAAATTCACGGAGCTCAATATTTTTCAAATATTTACATTCAATCTGGATATCATCAGTTGTGCGTGATGAATGAATAAATTCTGAAAAAAGCATTTCAAACTAGGTACAGGAATTATGAATTTACATTAACGCCTTTTGGGATGACTAATGCACTCTCTGTTTTCACGGATATAATGAATAGATTATTCAAGGAATATCTGGATGATATTTCATTGGTATTTATTGATGATATCTTAGTATACTCAGAATTCTATGAAGTTTAGGAAAATCACTTGTGCATTATCATAATGACTCTTAAAAGAAAACAATTATATTGTAAGTTTAGAAAGTGTGAATTCAGGTGTCAGGAGATTTCCTTTCATTTCCATATTGTCTCCAAGTATGGAATTTCTATTGATCATTCTAAGGCAAAGGTATCCGAAGAATGGCCAGCACGAATAAGTATAACTAAGGTACACAATTTTATTGGTTTAGTAGGTTATTATTAGTGTTCTGTCCTAAATTATTCCCGATTAGCTAACCCATTAGCGAAGATCACATTTAAAGGGCTTAAATTTGTTTGGGAAAAATAGTGTAAATAATGTTTTGATGAATTTAAGAGAAGATTATTTAATGCTTTTATCTTGACTTTACCATCATGGAACGATGTGTTTGTTATTAATATTGATGCTTCAAAGAAAGGACTTGATTGTGTCCTTATGCAGAATGATAGAGTTATTTCTTATGCATCCTGAAAGCTAAAAATTAATGAGCAATACTATCCTACTCATTATCATTAGTTACAAACTGTAATCATTTCTCTAAATATATGGATACACTATCTATAAGGTGAAAAATGTGAGATTTATACTAATCACAAGAGTTTGAAGTATATTTTCTCACTAAAATAACTCAACATGAGACAAAGATGATGACTTGAACAACTGAAGGATTATGATTTCACAATACACTACCACCCTGGGAAGGAAAATAAGGTCGAAGATTCTTTGATTAGAAAGGATCATAGTGTTTTGAACAATATGAGAGTTGAAAGGGATCATATTTTCATGGATCTCATAATGATGGATATGGTAATAACCATGGAAGGTGAAAAATCAATACATTTTCATATGGTTTCCAAACCATCATTACAAGAAGTAGTAAAGAGTTCTCAAACTGATGATGAGGAGTTTCAAAAGAAGAATAAAGCTATAAATGATGGGAGATTGAGTGAATTCGTATATGAAGATTTAATTTTTAAATTTGGGAAGAGACTTTGTCATCCTGATATACTTGATCTAAAAAAGGAATTGTTGGATGATGCTCAATGCTCCAATTTCTCTATACACCCGGGGAGCACTAAGATGAATAAAGACTTGAAGGAACATTTTTGGTGAGACAACATAAAAAGAGAGATTTCTGATTTTGTGTCAATATATATGGTTTTCCAACAACTAAAAGCTGGAAGAAAACATCTTAGAGCAGTCATGCAACCTCTTCCTATACCTAATTGGTAATGGGATGATATTACAATGGAAATTTTCATGGGCCTGCCAAAGACTCCAAGAAGGAATGATGTAATATGGGTCACTGTTGATCGTCTTACCATGTCATGACATTTAATTGTTATAAGAGAAGATTTATCACTTGAAAGTCTAGCAAGAACATATATTAATAAAGATGTAAGACTTCATGGAGTACCCCTATCGATTTTTTCTGATCATGATCCCCATTTTACATAGAAATTTTGAAAAAGTCTTCAGAAATCCCTTGATACCGAACTTCGTTTGAGCACTACATACCACCATCAAACTGATGGACAATTAGAATAGACTATTCAAACCATAGAAGACATGTTGAGATCTTTCTAACATGACATTCAAGGTATGTGGGATCAATATTTACCTCTTGTAGAATTTTTATGTAATAATACCTTCCATTCAAGTATTTAGATGGAACCATATAAAGCGTTATATTGAAGAAGATGTCACACACCATCTTGTTTGGATGACGTTAGGAACAGAAAACCATTAGGTCTCGAACTTGTTGAAGAAACGATGGAAACCATTAAGGTAATCCAAACCCACATCAAAGTATCTTAAATTTGGCTGAAGTGCTATTCGAATAACCGAAGGAAGGATTTGGAATTTCATGAAAGAAATCATGTTTTCATGATGGTATCTCCATGGAAGGGAGTTATATGATTTGGTAAGAAGGGTAAACTAGGTCTTAGGTATATCAGACCTTTCGAAATTATAAAACAAATTAGGGTTGTATCATAACATTTGGTAATGCTACCAAGTCACTCAAAAGCTCACGATGTGTTCCACATATCACTATTGAGAAAATACATGCTTCACCCAACACATATACTAACATAGGAGGAAATTGAACTGGAATATGATATGTCTTATTGTGATGAGCCCGAAAAAATTCTTGATACGAGAGAACAAGTGCTGAGAAATCAGATAACTCATCTGGTAAAAATTTTATGGAGAAACCATAAGATGGAAGAGGAAAAGTGGGAACCAGATGAACTTATGATGAAGAACCACCCAAATATTTTTTTGTGGTAGTATTATATAAATTTCAAGGATCAAATTATTTGAAGGAGGAAAAAATGTAACCCCCCAAGAATCCATGGTACGTTTTCCTATTGAATAATGCAATAGCTTTCATTGTACACAATTTTGAGATTCTAACACACCGCGAACAATCAAACTAGCCGTTATGAATATTAATACCCTATTTTTATAATTTTATAAACTTTATCATTCAAAATAGAATTCATTTTTGGATTCAGAATATAAATATTAGATTATGGTGAATTTTTTGAATTTTTCGGAAAACATTCAATTTTTGTTGAATAACGAAAAATACTAAATTTTAATTAAAAAAACTTTTTTAATTGAAATAATTTAACATGATATATTATAAATTTGAGTGGTTTTAAAGAATAATTAGATTATATTTTTATCATTTAATATAATATAGGTTATTGTATATAATTTCACATTTAATCTTGACATAAAAAAGTGTAAATCTTTTGGTAGTTATTATTTCTTAAAAACACACTTCTTGTTTTGAAAAAAAAGAATTAATTTTAAATTAATTTTTGCCACTTTTGTGTTTTAAATTTTGGAAAAATGGATTCAATATTTTTATTTAGGAGGTCTAAATTTTGTAAATAGGTAACTTCTATTTTTAGACATTATGAATATTTACTTCATAAAATATTTTATTTACCATGGTTAAAGGTTAAATCTGGTAAATAAGGGTAAACAAATATTATTATTATAAAATTAAATTACTCTAACATGTATCCTATTCTAATTTTTTGGTATGTGTCCAAACATGGGCATCCTTGGGTCGATTTTGGGACCACATGGAGCCACTTAACAGTGATAATGACACTTTATATTAATTAATATATTGTAAATAGAAAAATGAAATAAACATATATCTTTTAGTAAAAAAACTTTTAAGAGGTGTTATATAAGTTATCATTTCGACTATAAATATTTTATATAATGCTAAAATGTCTTCCTACATCATGGTATTTTATTTTTAATTTTTAGACATTAAATAATAAAATATAATTATGACACAGTGATGATGCCGTAATTACATTATTAATCATTTATTAAATAAATGATATTATAAATATTAAAAGAAATATAATTTAAAAGTTTTTATGAAATACACAAATTTTCTAGGTGAATATGACATGTTTGTATTTATTCAATGTATTTTTCTGATTTAATAAAGTTTTGATGACTTTCACAAAAACCAAATACTTAATAGTGTCAATATTTATGGAAATGAATTTTTAAAAAAAATATTATATTATTAAATTATATAATAGTCTTAAAAATCTAAGGTTCTAAAAAAGAACATATATAATTAAAGGTTTATCATTAATGAACCACATGAGGATATCTTGTAATTTTATAGTATGTTTATTAACCAATTATTTTAATAATACATAATACATGGGAAAAATTAAATTATTTTACGAAGAGTTAAATAAAAATGATATTGTTAATATGGTGACCCGAACCAATATATAACCTATTGGTTGAAAGGATTTCGACCCATACCCACATGCTCTTCGAAATAAATCATTTTAGAGGCATTAGAAAACTAAAATTATTTTATTATAAAATAATATTTTAATCTTTTCTTATGGTGCCCCTCACCTATCTTTAAAAAGGGCACATCACATTCTATAAAAATCACACCTCCAAAGCCATTTGGCTCGGACAAACCCTGCCCAAATATCCTCCCAAATTTACTAAATTCTTCCTAGAAGCCTTAATTTGGTCAGAAAGACATCTTAAAGAGCCCTTTTTATCAAATCCAAAGGATGAACCTGAAGAAGAGGTAAATATTTCATCACCTCTTTCATGTTCTTTTCTTCTTCCACTACCTCTTTATTTATTTTTTCCATTCTAAAATGACAAATACATTATATTTTATATATTTTTATGTTATTATAAATATGGTATAACAATATTTTTTATTCAATCCATCCACTAAATGACCATGTCAACATACGTGCGTACGTACGGCTTAACATCTCAACATCGTGGTGTAGTTTGTCATTCAACACTTCACTGTTTGGATGGGTATAATAATGAGTATAACTGATATAAATAATAAATATAACATTTTTATGATTCTATATATAGGATATAACATCCAATTGGAAATTATTCTCCCATCAATATAATGATATTGTTGCTCGTGCGTACGTACGGATTACCTTCTCCACGAATGCGATGAGATTCATTCCCCATCGCAATCATTCAACAATAATTTTCATGTTATGATTAAAAATAATTATAATCAACATAATATAATTCTATTTATGAATCAAATACATCTTATCCATAAAAAAATGGCTTATGTAACCAAGCATATAAAGGAAAATGAATTTGTTATCACCTGAAACTATGATACTACTAAAATATTATTAACAAAGAAATATTTTAAGATCATATATGATATCATATTTACGTAAATAGTTTTTTTATAATTTAATAATAATTTCTTAACTATTAAAATGGATTTTAACATACCACCTACTACAGAAAAGTAAAAGATAAGGGTTAATTTCACAATCTCTTTACTATCTGAGGTTGTTTTTACGTAAGTATCTAATGCGACCTCTTTATCTTCCCCATATGTGTTTTCTTAAAAATGTATTTCAAAAAAATTAGTATATACTAGAAAATGTGATAAATTCATTTAAAACCTTATTTGACCTTATATGTTTGGAAAGGAATTTTTCTATCGTTTTCTAAACAAGGTACTTTATGACCTTTTCGACAAAATTAAGGTAAGAATGTTTTTTTAACTTATACAGCGGGTGAGGCTATTTTCTGCCGTTATAACATTGTCGAAGCATCCCATACATGCTTATAAAAATGTTTTCAAGATAAATTTTTTCCATTATAATTATATTACTTTTAAATTTTTTCAAAATAAAAATAGTTATTTTTCGAAAAAATAGCATTGATTTCATCTATGTCAACATCCATTAATGGGTTTTAAGCTTCTTTGATGTTTATTTATTATGATACAAAACTTTTATATATTAGTGAATATTTTTTGATTTTTTTGACTATGGATGTGTTATTTCTACACCATTTATGGAATATAGATAAATTATTGACATTTTGTATTCTTGTTTTAATACGAATGTTTATGTCAAGTTTAAAACATTCCATATGAGGAATGCATTAGACCTGGTAAGTGACTGGTGTAGCCTGCTATAGCTCCTCGATGCATCAGTAGG
This sequence comes from Viscum album, assembly GCA_963277665.1. Classification (NCBI taxonomy): domain Eukaryota; kingdom Viridiplantae; phylum Streptophyta; class Magnoliopsida; order Santalales; family Viscaceae; genus Viscum; species Viscum album. Next base: position 501,856,467 of record OY728132.1, read on the forward strand.
TCTTATGATAAAAACAAGTGTCTGGGCATAAGTCCATGACAAAATTTTATTTGTAGTCTTTGAATAAGGCCTTGACTATGTGGTTACAAAGTCTGGCATTATGCATTCCATCATTATGAAGGTGTCTATTAATATTGAATGTGATTATTAAACTAGTATAATATCCATGAGAAAAAGTAAATGTAATTATTTGATTCTATCTTTTCCATATTATGCTGAATTATAATTTTAAAAGTATATTTTTGTCTAATAAATTTCCTTAAATGTTTATGCTTATTTATAAACGTATTTGCTATATTGTTATGCATACTAAGAATCTGAGCTCACCCCTTTCTACATTTTATTTTTTCCAGGATGTGAATAAGTATTGTATGGTTGACCTACAGGGATGAGTTAAGTATATAAGTGTGTTCGAAAGGGGATATAATGTTGTTGATGTTTTTATCTCATGATGTAATTTAAAACTTATCAATGTATCTAGTACTTCCATGGATAATAAATTGATCGGTCTTTCGAGACATGATTCATTATATCATGACAATGTTATGTAATATTGCACCGAATCAGGGTAACCATGGTCAGGGTGTTACCATCGCCATTTTTCTTATGTTCTTGTAACTCCTTATATTCTTTCTTTGAAGAATACGTGGAATGTACTTATTGAAAAATAAGTTCATGAAATCATCCCACTCCATGAATTAAATTTCATATCCTTTCCCGTAATTTATGATAAGGATACACCATTGATCAACTTCACCTTAAGAAATATATACTTCTTAAGATGACTTTATCATTTTCTTGACATTAGATAAATTAAAATATTTTTTCAGCAGTGCAGATGCATTATTAATCAACTGATTGATTGGAAAACCTATTATAAGAATGTGGATTCTACCTCAATAAAGAATCAAAATAATTTTGTTCCCTTATTTTCTTATTTTAATGTTATTCATGATTTATATATTTATAAATTTATGTGAGCATAGCAACCTAATTTTTTATTCTCGCTCCCATAAGATTCGGTTACACTAGAGGAAAACCATTACATTACCCATTGCATTCAGCAATAATGTAGTTTTTTTGTGTTCTAGCTATTGATTAAAAACAAGAAGCATAATATCATCAAGAAAAACCATAATGTGAAAACCACATAATAAGGAATTAAATTTCAATTTAGTCCATTTTCTATTTTATCATTGGTTATTCATTATTAGTTCAAAAACACTAGGATGTCAACCTATACATAGGCATAACCATAGAGATCATCCTGTTGTTTATTCATCCTAGTTTCCATTGGTTAACTATAATTTTCACCTGATAACAACTATAATGAAAAATACTTTAAAAACATCGATATCACATCAAAATTGAATAAAAATAATTAAAAAAAACAAAAATCCAAAATTGTTCTTTTCTTTAAAAAATGGAAACATAAAATACTAGTTTATAAGATATTGTTATTGTATATAACTTATTTTACCATAACTTGACCCTTTTTTATCATATATTACATAATACCCTTCTTCCTTACATAGGGAAAATAAAAACATTAAATTGTGATATCAGATTCCTAGTAATTTTAATAAAGGGAGATATCAATCCTATCATAATAATAAGACCTAAGAACAAGAAATTTGAAAATCATATCCTACATATAAAAGAACGTGATATCATTCCATAGGAAAGTCATAAAAGACCATATGAATCATTGAACAAAATCCCAAAAGTCAAAACATAAACATGAAATTTTTTTCAATAAAAAAAACCATATAAAATCATTTCATATTAGTCATGGCTCATTTCCAAGACCATCATAGTAGAAAAGGTCCATTACTTAACTAATATCACACCACATTTCATCCCTTTATTAATGAATCGAGATCATTTCATGTTCAAGACCTATCTATATATGATATATAAATCATTACCCAATGAATTGTTTGAATATATAGGTCCCACTATATCATTATGAAATCATTCATATGTGTGACAAAAAAATAGATAATTTATCATAGAATCACCCAAGGAATAAAATTGGGATCTTATACATCATTATGTCAATACATTATCGTTGTAAAACAAATGGATTTCATAAATAACATTCCATAAAAAAATAAAACCATAACTATATCAAGGATATTATACTTGAAACATAACCATATTAAATAATTCCCACTTATATGGATATTAATTTTTATTGAACACATGAAATTAATTTTTGAGGAAAATAACTTTTTTTCTTACAAAACATTTTCTTTTCAAAAAATGAAACACAATTTTAAATGAAAATAATTTCATTGAAAATAATCATTAAATATTTTAAAGGAATGTTCATGTAAATACGGAGTTATGAGAATGAAAATACACTTCATCCCAAATAAGTTAAAAGAAAACATTATTTTTTTACTTTTTTCAGATATGTCAAAAAGTACCCAGTATTGAAAGACATCTAAAGATTCCTTCCACAGTGTTCAATAAAAATTTAATATAGGGTAAAATTGACAATAATAAAATCTATTATAATAGAAAAAATGTTAGATATTATGGAATCAAGGACATGTATGATAAATATACCCTAATAAATACATAATTATGATCAATTTCCCTAAATATTGATTTCGAAAAACTATCACTTACCTTAGGTTTGATTTCAATTATACGTATTAGAAGATCTTGTATAATGAATTAAAAAATTTAGTTAACTTTTTTAATATTTATATCTATTTTTATGATATCATATGTGCACATATTATCATCCTTTTTGGTGACTTTATTACTTTTCCATCGTGTCTTAACATCTTCATTTTTTACGCATGTTTTGTCAGACATGTCCGTATTCATGTTCTTATATTATAGTTATATCATCGATAGAATTATATTTTTGTAATATATATCAAATTTATTTTTTACATTAATTTATATAATCCTTATTTAATGGATATCATGGTGAATGTATAACATCACATCATGGAGATGACAGACCTTACATACGCATGAGGGAAGATATAATTAAAATTATTATTAAATGGTATTGAAGTGGATAGTATAAAACATAAGAATAAGAAAAATGTTTTAATAATAATATATAGTTATTATTTCCTTCATTATACCCATCCAAAGAAGGTGGTGGTGTAAAAAATATAACAACAAAATGTGGAAATGTTAATTCATTTGTATGTTTGCGTGGTGATTTTTTTCATATGATTGATAGAATATAGAATATGGTTGTTTCATAATAATGATAAAATCTCAGTATATATTTGATACTATATTAATTAATATATAATGAATCATCTCAATAACCATAAGTATAAGAAGAAACATGTTTGAAAGAATTAGAAGAGTAGATTACCTCTTCTTCGATGTGCTTCATCAAAATATTCTTAAAAAGAACTAGAGATTGTCTTTAAAGAATACCACAACATATATAATGTAACTAGGGTTGTTTATAAACTAAAATTTAAGGGTATTGGTAATATTTAAGGCTCAATGTGAAGTTTTTAGGTGAGGGAGTAGGTGTTCTTTTATAATTTAGGTGAGGGGCACGTTTGGAAACACTAAAAATATTAATTTTATATGAAAATATACAACATAAAAAGGAAACAAATCTCCAAATTTAAAAGAAGAGATGAGATATTGTTGTAATACCAACAACCAATAAATGTTTTACTATTTTTATGTCAATTTAATCATTATAATTTTATTTATCACTTAGTTATTCTATTTTAGTTTTAACTTGGGTAGAAAATACATCAATATTAAAAGAGTGAAATATTTATTTATTTGATGTAAATTACACCATAAATAAATACCATAGAACATTTTGACCATATAATAATTTTTATATATTTTCAAAAAATGATTAATAAAATATTATTTGGATAAATAATCAAAAGTGTAAATTATAAAACTATTAAAACCTTGATTTTTAAAAAATTTAAAAAAAGATAAAATCAATACATTTTTTATTGTATATTCATAAGAGGTGAAATCCATATATAAAATTAATTTTAAAAATTAATTTTCCAAAATTATATTTATTTTTACATTTTGAAATATGTATTTGTTACCTCTATTAATAAAATAATTACAACATCAATTTTCTGTAATTCTTTGATACACTTATTTGATGAATAATAACTAAAAATAAAATACTATGATGAAGATAACTCTTGTATATTTTATAATCTTACATATATTAATATATATATATATATATTCTCGATGATAAAATATTGAAAATGTTATACTTATTAAAACCTGAATGTGAAATGTTTATGACCACTTTAAATGAAAAAATATAAGTGTCATATTCTATTCTAAAATCCTCCAAATTATCACTAACTTGACCCTAAGATGGTAATGGTTAATATATACTATACAAATATAATGTTTTCACATTTTTTTGTCTTTTAATGGTTATTATAACATTAATTATAATTATTTTATTGATTACTCATCAATTAAATAATTGCGGCATCATTAAAGTATAATTATTTAATGTAATTATTTAGTTCCTAAAAATGACAACACAATTATCCTGAAAAATAAATAAAATTAAAATTTAAAAATGAGTGTTTATAATCGAATTTATCTTCTACATAAAGTTATATTAATAATGATATTGTTATTAAAATTGGAGTAAGGTATATTTAACATTTTCTTCAATAAAATAAATTAAATGTCCAAATCTCATCTAAGTGGCTTCCAAGGGACACCATTTCAACCAAAAAAAAAATTCGTCCAAAAAACCCTTATCAAATGATATTAATACACGTGTTAGGTAATTTTTTAATATTACTTTTACCCATAATTATCTGATTTACCCTTTTACCGTATTAATAAAAATTACCAAAGTTATTATTCATAAAGGGTAAAAATAAAATAGTGTTATTTATAAATTTTGGCCTTACTGATTCAAAATATAGAATAAATTTTTTAAATATTCAAAACATAGAAGATTCAGTTATTAATTTAAACTTAATATCATTATCAAAATGAGAAAATATATGTTGAATTTTAAAACATTGCAAAATTTTGAAATGTTTTTACGTCTAAATAAAACAGAAAATTAATGCCAATGAACTAAGTTATATTAATTGATTATAAAATATTCTATTTATACTCTAAAACAATTAAAAAATAACATTTATCTATATAAATTATTTCAATAAAAATTTTTGTTTTTAATTAAAATTTAGTGTATTTTTACAACTAATAAAAACTTGAATGCTAACAAAAAATATCAACAATTCATCAAATGTAAATTTTTGTATCCCACATCAAAATAAAAGTTTTATCCTGTCGTAAAAAATTATTAATGTTCCAAAATATTACATTGTTAAGGGTTTTTTATTAAAAGGAAGTAAAATTACCCTTTTGAAAAATATATAGGTTATTACACTTAAAATAGGGATTATTCATACCAAATGACTACAATATATATTTGAGGAATATAAAAAATTATTTTTTTAAGAATATAATATTTATATATTTCAAAAATTTAAATTTCATTTAGTAATTAACTAAATTTATTAATTAAAAAAGATAAATATATAAATGATTCAATTTTTTTATAAATAATAGGTAGGCAATGAATTCACCATACATTTTCATAAGTTAGTTATATTTATTTCAGCTAAACTAATAACAAGGTTATAATATTTATTTTATAATAATGGAATATCATGGTTAATTTAATCTCATGATTGAATATAATTAATGATACTGAATAATTAAAATTATTTAAATAAAATATTTTTTGAAAACATCCTGGTGTTACTATTGATATGATATGTGTATGTGTACTCACTACATAATCGTTTGGCATAGAAAAGAAGAGAAACATATTGGTAGCATAATGTGAGTGCTTAAATGTTCATGGGAGGGATTAATGAGATAAAATGGTTTATATCATCATTTGCACCTCATAAAGTATGTAAGGGTGATATGGAAGTAAATATCACAACATTGGGATTTGGATATAATAGGCATAATATAATGAATATGTTTGAATACTGGGGAGAAAGAGATGACCCCTTACCTTTATATAGTGATTCCAAATGCGTAAGAGGATATTCTTGAGAGATTGGGGGATCCTTGGAAGTATTATAGAGTAGGTATGGAAGATTACATACAATATCAAATGTTTTTACTGAATGGGAATTGGAGTTTTGGTGAGTATGTATATGCAAAAAAGAGGGGTTCCTTATTATTTCCCAATGAAAGGTTTTGGAATGATAAAAATAATATAATAAAAAGAGAAAAAATACCCATATTTTTCCCATATTTTAGGACAATGGGGATTGGTTTTTAGTATTTTATAAGGAATAGGTCTTAAATAATTAAAATCGTACCATTAGTGACATGAAAATTAGTCATGTAATTAAAGAAACGATTTTAAAACCTTAAAATATATTTTATGTTCTGTAGGATTCATAAATGATATGTAAATTTAATAAATTAAACTAAAAATACACTATCATAAAAGTAAAACATATATTCTTTCAAGTATACCCTTTGTATAATTTACAACATCACTTTTGGGTAATTATGTGGTCATAATACACAACAAATATTTATGACATATTTAATTTTTATCTTAAAACATGACCATCACAAAAATTTATAAAATTAACAATTGGATAATAGAGACATTTTTATTCTAAAAATAATATTAATTTTATCATAATAATTATAAAATATTTTAATGTACATTTTAATATAAGGAAAAATATTAATTTTAGAATGGCTGCGTTTTTTAACATTAATAGTTTTCGAACCCTTATAAAAATTAATTTTATATTTCTAATTTTTTATTATCAAATATTCATAATAAATATTATTTAATAATAAATTTTTATTAAAATCTTATTTCTTAAAAAAAATAATTAATTAATCAAAATTAATGCCTTAATTGAAAATAAATATTACCCAAAAATATACTTTTTGTTTTGTCAAATCAAAATCATTAATAATTTAACAAAAATAAGAAAAAAATAAAACAATTATTTTGTTGAAAATAAAAAATATCTATTCAAATTATTAGGGTCTTGATACATATTATATTATTAAACCATCAAATTTCATAAGGATAAGGTGTGTAATGGTGAGACATTAATGGGATGGTACGATGTACTGGGTTCGGGTCGTGATCTCAATGTGCTTAAACTTATCTCATAAAACCTTTTTCTCATTATTTAGTTGATGGATCCTATCATTGTATTGGTCAAGGGAAATTCCTAGTGATTCAATCTCCATTGTAAGCTCTAATAAATGGGATTTATAGGGTAAAATCCTACAAGTTGAGGACATCACATCCTTTGTATGTGTTAATTGGATTTATCAAAACAACTTATTTATATTAATCATATGATCCCTGTCCAATAGTGATATTATCAATAGTTATGTTGTTTAACAGTCATTTAAATTTGTTAGTATATAGTAAAACCAAATAAGTACATATATTTTCTATAACCATAATTTTTAATAAATAATTTAAATAAATAAAATATTAACTTTAAATATATGTGTGTGTCTGTGTTTAGGTCATTACAAAAATGAAATAGGTTCCTTCAAAATTTTAAATAATCAAATCCAATATTATTAATTATGTATCTATATTACTCAAATTAGTGGTTACGGTTTTATTTATAGTGATGTATTAACCATTTTGAAACTACCTTGAATGGCACAGACCCTGTACACAACTATATTGGTTGTCTAAATTTCACTAATTTGGCGTGGCCTTTAGTAGAAAACTCACTTCTATCTTGGAGATCTTATATGTATTTAATCGGATAACAAGAAATTTTATACTATGTTCCTCTCCAAATTAGTGAACTCTCTAAACCATCATGAAAATTTACACATGTCTGTCAAACTTTTCATCTCTAGTAAAATATTTTTCAATGTTTGTTCCATATAAAATTTTTTATATGGTCGTCTAAAGGAATAAATTTTACAAAACATTTGAAAAATCCATAAACCTTTTATGAATCCATTTCACTTTTGTGAAAATCCATCTATGGGAATTTTAATTTGGTCTATTTTAATTATAATGTTTACACAATATATTATTTATCTTGATATAAATTAATTTTCTTTGGAGTGATGATTTAATATTCTTGTATCCATCAACACATTTTAACCTGGTTTCCCAGGTCTAAATAATTTTCCATGTTTCATACAATTTCCTTTTCCACATATAGAAAAAAATAATAATAAATACATCATAAATCAAATGTTTGGGCTTTGTTATGTGAATATGTTATTTCAAAATCATTATTGCCTTCAAATAATCTACCCATACTGTAATTGAAAAAATAATACAAAAATAAACATATTTCTTGGTCAAATATGTTGTGCATTGTGTTGAATTTGTTTTCAATAAGGTGTCAAGGATTCAATGGATGACAAGGAGTGTCAATATGTGAATGAAAAAGGAAGTGATAGTGATGGTGATGTTGTCAATAAGATTTCAAGGATTGAATGGATATGTGAATGGCAAAGGAAGTGATGGTGATGGTGATGATTGGAGAATGACCATGGTACTAAGAAGCATGTCACTTAGGAGAATCACTAAGTGGCATAGGTGGTAATGGTTGAAACATTCTCCATACAATTTAGATGATTGTAGAGCTGATCTTAATTTCAATGAACTTGTATCAAGAAGATACAATGTCACAAAATTGTTAGAAGTCAATGAATTGTTTTCACAATGCATGAGGAGATAAAGATGAACCATCCTCAGCTACTAAGTTGATTAAGTGGTTTGAAGAAGACCATGCACAATCTCATAGTGCATGGGGATTTGAAGATGTGTTCTATGTGGAATCTATGTTTGGATCAAAGAAGAAGAAGAGATGTTAAAGAAGATATGTAGAGTTCCTAAGAAGATGAATAAGGGAAGAAGTATGGTTTGCAATATTTGTACTTGGTTACTTTGGTTTTATACAAAGTACCAACTATGTACTTTAACAAAAAGAAGCCAACCAAGGAGGCCAGCCGAGGTCCCTCACCTCAAGAAAATGCGGGACCCGAGGGTCAACCGTGCTCAAGGGAAGTCCTCAAGGACAAGGCCTCCCCGAGGCATGGTGCGGGCCCTGTGTAATCCCGCGAGTGCCACACAGTGATAAGCCCGCGCAGCTTGGGCGCTACAGCGCACCTGCGGAGGTGCGTAGTGGGTGCAGAAGTGTGCCCACAGGAGAACCAGTGCGGGGCGGCACTAGAGGGGGGAGAGGAGATTTCTGAACCGAAGATGGGAGGATCTGGTTTTTAAACCGCACAAAAACCATGACGCGTTTCAATGTGGGATAGAATTTTTAAACGAGGATCTAATCCTAGCCTTCCATCTAATCTCGCTTTCGATCTCAGCCGAATGATTCATCCGCCACGCCATGATATAATCATGTCTGTCCGCGTTCATTAAACACGGATCCAACGGCGCTGGAGTTGTCCCCAACCTCCCTCCAACTGAAGCTACCCCGCGTTGCCTTCCACGAACCAGAGCCACCCGAGCAAGGTAGAAGGAGCTCTCGGCCACCTCTGATGAAGATGAAGCCTCCGTTTTGTTTGTCTCCCATTTTCGAACACATGAATGCATTAAAAGTCGCATGCATGCAACGAGATGAAGATTTCGAATTGGCCCGAGGAAGACGAAGTTGCCGAGGGTGCACTTCTCATTCGATGTACAAGGAAAGGCTTCGCATGCATTTTTAAAATGCATGCATGTAATGCGCACACCAAGAACGAAAGATCCCGTGGTTGAAAAAGAAAAAGGAAACAACCGAGATTTCTGGGATATCTCATCTGCGTTTGAAGATCCCAAAATGCCGTAGATCTCGTGTCTTCAAAGATTTTATCCCCGCTGCATCGATCGAACTCTTTGCCTATAAAAAGAGAAGCCCAAACCGAGAAAATTCTTACTAATCATCTGAGAGAAGAACCGCGAAGCTCTGAGCAATGCGAAGAAAAACTCCGCACACCACTTGCATGGTAGAGCAGCCCGGAGCCACCCGTGGCTTCAAGAGAGCCTTTTGCGCAACCCCTGTGCGAAAGAAGAAAGGAGGAGGCCACCATGCGTGCTCCCCTGTGTGACAGGGAAGAAGCCAAGCCTTGCGCGCCTGTTGCCCGCATACTTGCACAGTAGCAAGTGGCCTCACCCATGCACCCTCTGTGCCCGCGAACTCACACGGCAGGAGGAAGCCACCACGCTCCCTTTGTGCAGTAGGAAGAAGCTGATCTGCACACACTTGTGTGCCTTATCTACCCTCTAACTTGCGCGGCAGGAGGAAGCTACCGCACCACTTGTGCGGTAGAAGAAATTGCCACACCTTGTGCAGTAGAAGTACGTACCCTGCACACCTATTTCACCCAAGCACTCTTGGTGTGTAGAAGACCCGTGCTCCCTAGTTTGCACGAAGAAGAAGAACCATGCACTCTTGTATTGCACAAAGAAGGAGAACCCAAGGCCTTGTATTGTCACAAAGAAGAATACATGCTTGAGGCTGAGGCTTTGTTAACCTCTTGAGAAGAAAACCTCACACTTACACCATCCACATAACTATTCGGATTGTGAGTGATTTACTTGAAGAATGAGTGTGTTTTCATGGTGGAGTTAATGTGCATGAAAACATAAGAACATAGTGTGTGTACAAAGAAACAAGAAGTATGTAGCCTTGTATATGCTCAAGTGAAGGAGGACATACCCCTTTTGTGTGCCCATGTGAAGGAAGAAGATACATGTATATCCATGAATGTATGAATAATTGAACAAGTGGGTGAACCCCTTGAGAAGAAATAGAGAAGGAGAAATTCAAACTAAAGAACAACACACAATTTGGTGTGTGTGAGAAAGAATAAAAGAGTGTGACTCGAAGAAGAACGTGTGTGTGCTAAAAGAGATTACACCATTTGAGGGTTTATCACACCAAGAAGAAAAGGGGAGTGCATGCATTCTTGCATGCACATGCACCCGTAAATAATAAATCATTTGTGTGTGTGCATTTGAGAAGTCCAAGAACAAAGGTTCTTGAAGATATTTGAGATTCCATGCAATTCATGCATGAAGATTGAGAAGCCATGCAATCGATGCATGAAGATTTAGAGAAGCCATGAATTCAGTGCATGAAGTTGGATTGAAGAGAGACTGATGCCAGACTGAAGTTAAAGACATCATTCATCTGAGTTTTCAGTAGTTGAGAAGACCAAGAAGATTGAGTGGGAATACTCAGTGCAGGAACATAATTTGCCAATCAATATTCTTGAAGACAGAGGCCGGGTCATCCTTAGAATAAGGAGATAAAGCCCGAGCAAAGAAGAGGAGTCCTAATCACCACAAGTGATCAAAAGAAGTGAGCAAGGCCAACAGACCTTTTCCAAGGCTGTTGAAGACTCTTAAAGATATTAAAAAGAAGAAGAGCTACTCGTGTGACTCGAGGCGCCAGGAGAAGACCCCCTGTGCGACTCAGGGTGGAGAAGTCTTTGGTGGAAGCTGAAGCAGGCCAGTGGGACTTTGGTAACACTGTGGGATGCAGTATAAAGAACCTCATGTGGGACTCAGGAGAGATATAGTGTGACTCTGTATCAACCATTGTAATTACTAACCAAATTATAGTGGGGAAACCATGTTGGGGCGTTTAACCAACATGGTAAAGACATAGGACTTTGGAGCCGAACCTTGTAAATCCTTATGTCATGTGCCTTTACATTTACATCATCACTTGAGGAAAGGCTGAGAGATACAAGAAGATTGGATCGAGGCCTCAACAATCCATAGAGGTTTAATTGATAAAGAATCAATTAGTAAAAAGTTTAAAAGGATCACTGATTCACCACATCCCCCTCTCAGTGATCACACTGATCCGGGAACATCAATTGGTATCAGAGGCAGGTTACCTCTAAAAGATCCAAGGGAGTCTTTATGAAGTGCAGATTTGAGGAAATGAGATAACACCCTCAAATGAAGATATCTTCCAAGACTCAGAAAAATATAATGAAGAAACAGGTCAAGATGATGAAGAAGAAGGTTTACTACTAATAGAGAAACACCTTCCAATGAAGGTAATGTGAAAGTCACAATAGATGACAATTCCTTTTATCACTCTACTGATGAAGCCTTCTCTAGCTGTGATGATGATGGAACTATCAATGATCTTCTAAATGCATTCAAATATCTTCGGAAGACACTCCCTAGGTAAGTGGCAATGTGTATTGCTACAAGTATCCATGATCTTCACGAAGAAAATATATAGCTAGAAGAAGAAGCCAATTCTATGGAAGATCAATTGGCAAGAAGGTTTGGCATAACCAACACTCTCACAATGCTGGTGAAGGCTACGGATGAAACCATTTACCTTTACAATGAAGGAATTGATGATGTCACTGAAGAACTACAAAGAAGCATTTGTGAGAAATAATTCTTTGAGATAGTGTTTAAAGATGTTTTCCATGCACTGGAAAAGAGGCATAGAGTGTCAGTGATTGTCAAAGATGATCAACTAGAAGACAACTTAAAAAGGGTAAAGGAGCATGAAAATTCATTGCAAGAAATAAAGAAGGTGCATGAAGACCACATGAAACAACTGAAAGAGAATTGGGAAGGAAGGATAAGATTTGTTGAGGATGAGAATAACTCTCTCAACATGAAATGCTTAGAGCTAGAGGTGATATTTAGAAATCAGCAATCACCCAAAACTGAAGCGTCCCAATCAACTGAATGATGAAATGTTTCCACTCCAGTGTGCATTGAGAAAGATAATTCCAAAAGGAGGACATCCTCTAATGAAAGGGAAACATCTTCTAAGAAGAAGGTACCATCAATACCATCTTGTACTAATGATTCTAAATTTGTTTCCACAAAAAAGTGCAGGATGGAAGAATAACTCTAAACAATTATGGATGAAGAAGATAAAGAAAGAGAGCTCTCCTGAAAAAACATAGAAATTTAAGAGAAAGACCCAAAAATCAGAATAAGTCAAGAAGACAAAATTTTTGGGTCAATGTTGGTGTTGTAACATGCATGGAAATTTTGCAACAGATTGTTAGTACAATCCCCTTAATGAAAAGGCACAAAATAATCCCATGCCTAAGGGTAGCAAGCTAGAGAAGAAGAAGCAACATCCAGAGGTCCAGAAACATCTGTTTACTACAAACAGATTTGGAATGTTTGATGACATCTGGGATGAATGAAAAAGTGGTCACAAGAACGATACATACCAATCTCCAAATGTTTCCAAAGCTGAAAAGAAGAGAAGATCACAGAACCTGGCTAAGTATGAAGAAGTATCCTTGGGAAACCAGCAGAAGAAAGTTAAAAATTCTCCCAAGAAGATCTTGAAAAAGAAAGAGAAGTCCTTGGATTTCAAATCCATGAAGGGTGATGCATCCAGAAGGACCACCAAGAAAAAATGCTTCTACTGTGGAAAGACAGGTCATACCATGGATCTTTTTAAACAATCCATGGAACTAAATAGAAGAAAATCTCACTCAATAGGAAAATCAATCTAGAAGAAGAAGAAGGGATTGATTGAAAATAAGCTCCCTAAGAAAGGTAACTTAAAAGCATCAAAGGAACCATGTGGAACATCCAAATCTAAAGACTCACTTCCAAATGACATATTAATCATCTGGCCAGAAGATTTGTAAAGAATGATAAAGGAATAAAATAAACATGCCAAAGCTAGTGCAAATTAAATCCAAAAGATTTCACATGAATATGATGTTCTGTGTGTGAGGTGCAATAAAGCTGGTCATATCAGTAATTAATGCATGAAACTCATTCCTGCTCAAAAAAGAATTCTTCAAGAGAATGAAGATTGCACCAGGAGATTCCAGTTCTCAGAAGGCACTTATAAAGAGAGGAGTCACACACAAAGAAGTTAAAGAGGTGTTAATATCCACACCAGCACAAACATCATTGAATATCAAATGTGTAAGTGTGAAGAATGGAGAAAGTTGAACATCTCGGTTGAGAGAATCTTCTCAACCGTGTTGTTCAAACTGATGAACCAAGGAGGTTCCATCTTATTCCCCAATCACTGGTATATACATGTACTTACATTTCAGGGAATTGAAGATGATGATCACTCACAAATTGAGAATGGTATGGACAGAATGGAGTGCACCCCTTGAGGGGGAGCTAATATGAAGAAGATGATCTTTTGAGATTCATATCATCTTGTGAAGAATAAAGGTATTCCAATCACACTTTCATCCCGTGTTTCCTAATTTTATTTAACATGTCGATTAAGGGGGAGTAATTTATTGAAGACAAATGTAAGAAAGGGGGAGATTTATCTTTGCACCTGAACTTTCTAATGAGTTTGGTAAAGTATGTGCAGGATTTAGAAATTCATTTATATATCTGAAAAATTTCAACCCCATGAAGCCTAAGCATGATCTCACATGTATAGTGAATTGTGGAAAGTATTGAATTACTTGGATACATCACTCTTGTTTTCTACACCGGGATAGCCCAAGAAGACTTAGAGTTGATTTAATAAAGGAACTTTGCTAAAGTGAAAATGTGACATCATCCCTCTCTTAGTGATTTCAAAAAGATTCTATTCAAAGGGAGGAAGAAATAGTTTGAAGAGAACCACACCACAACTTTGCATTTGGTTTCAAAAAAGGGGGAGAAAAGCATGGAACACATATTGACCCATTCATATGTGCTCTAGTGATATTGAAAACAAATACAAAGGGGGGGATTTTTGTTCATTGTGTTGCATTTGTTGTCAGTAAGGTGTCAAGGATTGAATGGAAGACAAGGAGTGTCAATATGTGAATGAAAAAGGAAGTGACAGTGATGGTGATGTTGTCAATAAGATGTCAAGGATTGAATGGATATGTGAATGAAAAAGTAAGTGATGGTGATGGTGATGATTGGAGAATGATCATGGTACTAAGAAGCATGTCACTTAGGAGAATCACTAAGTGGAATAGGAGGTAATGGTTGAAACATTCTCCATACAATTCAGACGATTGTAGAGCTGATCTTAATTTCAAAGAACTTGTATCAAGAAGATACAATGTCACATCATTTTTAGAAGTCAATGCATTGTCTTCACAATGCATGAGGATATAAAGATGAACCATTCGATGCTACTAAGTGGATGAAGTGGTTTGAAGAAGACCATTCACTATCTCTTAGGACATGAGGATTTGAAGATGTGTTCTATGCGGAATCTATGTTTGGATCAAAGAAGAAGAAGAGATGTTGAAGAAGATATATGGAGTTCCTAAGAAGATGAAGTGGAGAATAAGTATGGTTTGGAATTTTTGTACATGGTTACATTGCTTTTATACAAAGTACCAACTATGTACTTTAACAAAAAGAAGCCAACCAAGGAGGCCAGCTGAGGTCCCTCACCTCAAGCACATTGGGGACCCGAGGGTCAATTGCGCTCAAGTGAAGACCTCAAGGCCAAGGCCTCTCCGAGGCATGGTACGGGCCGTGTGTAAGCCCGCGAGTGCCACACAGTGATAAGCCCGCGCAGCGTGGGCGCTACAGCACACCCAGAGGAGTATAGGGGGCGCAGAAGTGCGCCCGCAGGAGAACCGGTGTGGGGCGGCACCGGAGGGGCGAGAGGAGATTTCTGAACCGAAGATGGGAGGAGATGGATGTTAAACCGTGCAAAAACTACTGCGCATTTCGATGTGGGATGGAATTTTTAAATGCAGATCTAATCCTTGCCGTCCATTTGATCTCGTGTTTGATCTCAGCCGAATGATTCATCCGCCGCACCACGATATAATCCTGGCCATCCGCGTTCATTAAACATGGATCCAACGGTGTTGGAGTTTTCCTCAACCTCCCACCAGCTGAAGCTACCCTGTATTGCCTTCTGCGAACCAGAGCCACCCGAGCAAGGTAGAAGGAGCTCCTGGCCGCCTCTGATGAAGATGAAGCCTTCATTCTGTTCGTCTCCCTTTTTCGAACACATGCATGCATTAAAATTCGCATCCATGCAACAAAATGAAGATTTTGAATTAGCTCGAGGAAAATGAAGTTGACGATGGTGCACTGCTTGTTTGAAGTACAAGGAAAGGCTTTGCATGCATTTTTAAAATGCATGCACGTAATGTGCACACCAAGAACGAAAGATCTCGTGGTAGAAAAAGAAAAAGGAAATAACCGAGATTTCAAGGATATCTCATCCGAGTTTGAAGATCTCAAAAATGTCGTAGATCTTGGGTCTTCAAATATTTGATCCTCGTGGCTTCGATCGAACTCTTTGCCTATGAAATTCGAAGCCCAAACTGAGAAGATGTTTGCTGATCGTCTGAGAGACGAACCGCAATGCTCTGAGAAATCCGAAGAAAAACTCTGTGCACCACTAGTGCGGTAGAGCAGCCAAGGGCCAGCCATGGCTTCGAGAGAACCTTTTGCACAACCCCTACGCAAAAGAAGAAAGGAGGAGGCCACCCTGCGTTCTCCCCTGCGCGGCAGGGAAAAATCCAGGCCATGTGCGCCCACTGCTCGCATACTTGCGCGGTAGCAAGTGGCTGCACCCTGCGCACCCTGTGTGCCCATGAACTCACACGGCAGGAGGAAGCCTTTGCGCTCCCATTGTGCGGTAAGAAGAAGCTGAGCCATGCACACTTGCGCGCATTCTCTACCCGCTAACTTGCACGGCAGGATGAATCTACCGCGCCACTTGCGCGGTAGAAGAAGTTACCGCACCTTGTGCGGTAGAAGAAGGCCGCACCCTACATCCCTATTTCACCCAAGCACTCTTAGTGGGTAGAAGACCCGTGCTCCCTGGTTTGCATGAAGAAGAAGAACTGTGCACTCTTGTATTGCACAATGAAGAAGAACCTGAGGCCTTGTATTGTCACAAAGAAGAATACATGCATGAGGCTGAGGCTTTGTTAACCTCTTGAGAAGAAAACCTCACACTTATACCATCTACATAACTATTCGGATTGTGAGTGATTTACATGAAGAATGAGTGTGATTTCATGGTGGAGTTAATGTGAATGAAAACATAAGAACATAGTGTGTGTACAAAGAAACAAGAAGGTTGTATCCTCGTATGTGCACAAGTGAAGGAGGCCATACCTCTTGTGTGTGCCCATGTGAAGGAAGAAGATACATGCATATCCATGCATGTATGAATAAGTGAACAAGTGATTGAACACCTTGATAGGAAAGAGGGATGGAAAAATTCACACTAAATAGCAACACAAAATTTGGTGTGTGTGAGAAAGAATAAAAAGTGTGACTCAAAGAAGAAGTTGCGTGTGCTAAAATAGATTACACCCTTTGAGGGTTTATCATGCCAAGAAGAAAAGGGGAGTTCATGCATTATTGCATGCACATGCACACGTAAATAAAGAATCATTTGTGTGTGTGCATTTGAGAAGTCTAAGAACAAAGGTTCTTGAAGATATTTGAAATTCCATGCAAGTCATGCATGAAGATTGAGAAGCCATGCAATCGGTGCATGAAGATTTAGAGATGCCATGAATTCAGTGCATGAAGTTGGATTGAAGAGAGACTGAAGCTAGACTGAAGTTAATGACATCATTCATCTTAGTTTTCAGTAGTTGAGAAGACCAAGAATATTGAGTGGGCATACTCAGTGCAGGAACATAATTTTCCAATCAAGATTATTGAAGACAGAGGTCGGGTCATCCTTAGAAGAAAGAGATAAATCTCAAGCAAAGAAGAGGAGTCTTGATCACCACAAGTGATCAGAAGAAGTGAGCAAGTCCATCAGACCTTATCCAAGGCTGTTGAAGACTCTTGAAGAGCTTAAAAAGAAGAAGAGCTACTCGTGTGACTCGAGGAGCCAGGAGAAGACCCCCTGTGAGACTCAGGGTGGAGAAGTCTTTGGTGGAAGCTGAAGCAGGCCAATGGGACTCTCGTAACACTGTGGGATGTAGTATAAAGAACCTCCTGTGGGACTCAGGAAAGATACAGTGTGACTCTATGTCAACCACTGTAATTACTAACCGAATTATAGTTGAGAAACCATGTTAGGGATTTTAACCAACATGGCAAGGACGTAGGCCTTTAGAGCCGAACCTTGTAAATCCTTGTGTCATGTGCCTTTACATTTACTGCATCACTTGAGGAAATGCTGAGAGATACAAGAAGAGTGGATTGAGGCCTAAACAAGCCATAGAGGATTAATTGATAAAGAATCTATTAGTAAAAAGTTTAAAAGGATCACTGATTCACCCCCTCCCCCTCTCAGTGATCACACTGATCCTGGAACTTCAAAATATTTATCTTTCAAAAATTAAAATGACTCTATATAGATTAAAATTTATTCTTATTGTTTCATGGATTCAATATCTGTTCTGAAATCAACAGCATATCATATCCAACAACGTATATTTTTAGTTTTACCAAAATATTTATATTATCTTATCTTTTACTGGTGATAATTTGGGATTATAAGGAGTTGGAATACATATCAATGTCATTTTAAAAATCAATACATATTTTAAAAATTTACATAGAACCCAAATAACTCAAAAAACCTTACGATTTGGTTAAAAATTCATCAATATTTTCAATAGTTTATATATTAATATCATTAAATATATTATGTTGGACAAGAATCATATGATCCTTTAATTTTATATTAACATCATATATATTGTATATTTTTACTATATTTCATCGACATTAGTGTATCTCATTACATTCATGTAAATCACATTACAAAAAGATTTAGATAAGAAATTTTGAGATTTGGAATTACTGTTGAGAATTTTTCTATCTAATTCAGTCATCAATAAGTCTATATCATCACTTAAATATATCCCATTCACATATAGAGATATGAAATGAACACTAAGAGATATTAGATGAGGTATAATAATATTTTATCTTATAATTTCTATACAAAACTCATTCATTGGGACTTGACCTGTATGTTTGGGATATAATTTCCCCATTCTTTATTTCCAAAGGTTGGTTTTCAATTAAAATCTAGTTGATGTTGTTATCTCATAGATTTTTACTACAATTTGGGATGAAATTACTTCCCTATATGGTGTTTTTCTCCAATTAAAATTCTCCCATAATGATTCAAAAAATGTTCTTGGTACTTGTTCCTAGTACTATCTCAAGGTGGACACCAGTTAATTACATTAGCTGTGTAATTAGTAGTATGAAAACATTATGATTAAGTGGATTGTTATGACATGAATTATTATGAATCTTTATCATCTATTTTCTTTTCCATTGGACAATCCATGACTTAATAATATGTTTTAAACACTAGTCTTCCAAACCAAGACATCTCATTCATGTCAAATAAGGTAAATAATGATAGTAACATGACACATATTGGTTCTATTAACATTATAAAAGTTATTCTCATCAAATAAGAAATCCAAGGATTTTCTACTTAATTCATCCCATGATCTTCATATATATAATATAATACTCTTAATATATAAAATTTCATGATTGTCACATAAGGAATCTTATTCTAATTACATAATGAGTCAAAAACATGTTACGTATTGTAGGGTTTATTCTTAGGATAACCATCTAAGGGGAGAATTAAGGGATCACATGATCCTCACTTAAGCTTCTTATTCTCGTTAAATAAAACTTATGTTGATTTTCACCCAAGGCATCCAAATCACATCACCTGAGGTGCCCTTATCTCATCATCTTAGTCCTATAATTTTCATCAAATGTGGATGGCTGAGTTTGGAAGCATTAAGGGAGTTATAATATCTAGTTTTCATCATATAGGGGGTCCTATAAACATCACATTAGAAAATTTTCTACTTTTTATCATCACATTAAGGAATTCATATGTTAACATCCAATGGAGATTAATCAACTTACTCAAGGAATGTTAGTTTTGGAAATAGTTTATAGACATTTTAGTACTCATCATATAATTTTTTTCAAGTATGGGAGGGAACAGAAATATAGCCATTTGGGGATACTCTTATTATGTTGGTGGTTTCTAGAATGGTATGGGTTTTGTTGTCTCATGATTTGGAGATGTAATGGTGTGTTTACATATATTTCCAGAATAATCCTTAACATTGGACTAAGAATAAAAAACCATATATATTAAGGTGAATAGTTTATGTTCATGATATAGTAATGTTCCATGAAACTGAACATCAGGTTATAAGGCATATTATTTTATGAAATATGCTACATCATGTGATGGAGAGATGATTTTTCATGGGATCTTTATAATGGAAATATGGAAAACTTAGTAGATGAAGTATCATATATTCAATGAGATGTAGTATAGGGTTTAGAAATGATAAAATTATGAGGGTATTAATTGAGAGCATAAAACAATGCTTCATATCATACACATGTACATTTTTTTCCCGACACATTCTAGAGAGGGACAAGCATGGATATTTTCTAGCCTTCAACAACCTGAGTTTTTATGGACATTTTTTCTCTCGAATAAATGAAATTATAATTTATGTATTACGGTGAAATACTTCAAAAATTACTTTCTAACAGAAATTTATCATCATACATTACCCGAAAATTAAACTTGTCATATGTTACAAACAACAAAAACATGGAAAACGTTACACGCAGAACTGATTATTCTACGTAACATCATTTTAATATTATAACTATTTAAATGAGATTATTATAAACTAGACATTAAACATAGTCTAATGAATGATAATTACTTATTTTCAAATATTTTTTATAATTTTTTTAATATAAAAAAATATTGATAATGAAATATATAATTTTTGGTAAAACTCTTGTATGTTTAAAAATTCAAAGGTCTCAAATGAACTGTTTTTAATTTCCTTCGGTGAAAAATAATAAAATTAATTTTATAAAAATATAGAAATTTACATTTATAAAATAAAATTAATTTGTCAATTTATATTGTTGAATTTAACTTAGGGTGAATTTTTGGGATTTCTCTAATAAATTACATTTTTGGATGAATAGTTAAAAATATCATATTTTGATTCAAAACTGACTTTTAGTCGCATTTATTTATGAAGATATATTATATTTCAATTTTTTTAAACGATTTATTAGATAATATGTTTATAAAATAATACAATTTAGGCAATTTTAATCCAATTTATACAGAAATTGGGTATAAAAACAAAGAAAACATTTGGATGTTTGTACAATATAAACCTGTAGTGTCATTCCATTAGTAAGATTATTTTTTAATTAATTTATACCACATACAAGATTAGAATTTTGAGAAATTTATTAAATATTTAGAATCAGTATAATATATAATTTCTAATTTGATCAAATTAGTTTTTTACTAATAATATTAGTGAATGTTATTAAAATTGATTATAATGATTAAGAGAAAAAGTATGTTAACAATGTAGTAAACAATATATTTAAGACCCAAAACTACATTACACTTTTCAAGCACCCATTTTCTGATAATTACTCGTCCATTAACCTTATATTGTTGAGTTTTTTGGTTTTTATGACATTTTTAGGTACCAATGTGGGTACACCTGACTTTTTTTAAAAATTACCAACTGTGTCCTTTCCCTTACCTATAAAAGGCCACCACCACTTCCTCTTCCACACACTTGTCCAAAAACATATTTTTGAAAATTATCTTCCAAAGAAAATTAAAAAGTCTCAATTTCTCATAAAAGAATATACTTAGGAATAAATAAACAACATGAATCATTTTTTCACAAACCAAATGGAGTTACCCTATTAAGAGATAACATCTTCTCTCATGATCCATTTTTTTATGTTCCTTATCCACCCCTACACTATCATTATTCAATTAATATACAATTATACTAGTGTATTCATTATAATATTATTATTTTTATTCTATTTTTTATACCTACACTTTCACACACCTCCATCTAAGGGGTAAAGAACATATTTTTTATGTGTATGGTGAACTACCACCTCAAACAAGTGATTATTATTATTTTTTACTTACCACATATAATAGAGGACATTATGAATTAATATATATTTATAAATTTTATATATTATTTATATTATTTCATTAATCATGTTTATTCCTCTTACAACACATATATTCATACATTCCATTTTGTGTTATTAAGAAAATTTCGTCTGGGGAAGTGTTCTCTACAACCCCCTCAATGCGATATTGTTAATTCATATAGTAAATGGAATGTATTATTGATGGGTTAAATGAATATATATGATATATATTATATAATAAATCTAATATAATTATTATATATATATATATATTAATTTCTTTTAACAAGGCATTTAAATGAAAATAGTGTTCATGTGTATGTACGGCCTACCAACTCCATGAGTGGTGTATTCTATTTCATAATTATATATTATATATATTATTGTAATATGAATATTCTCAATATAAATTATATTTAAATAATTTTTGACATTTGATAAATTATTATATAATTATAAGGAACAAATTTATAAAAAACGAAGACACGTGCGAAAAAAATCAGTTATTACCTGAATTGAAACCATATAATATAATTGTAAACAAGACTAGAATATAAAAGCCTAATAAAACAATAAGTGGAATTATTATTAATAATATATTTTTAAAAATAATTACAATAAATGTATATTTATTATAATTGAGGTTTTAATAAGTATGAGAAGAGTCAAGACACAAGGTATGGTAATTTCATCTCACTTTTCATATCTGTGAGAAACATGTCATGTTCAACATGATTTTGTTTTCTGTGGTGTATACACAACCTGGGAATTTATTATATTGTAACGGCCCAAAAAAATCATAAATGAAAATTCCTATTGGTCTATTTAAATTTATTTTTATGGTCATGTAAAACTTATGCACTTATTTGGTTTTATGCTTTGGATTTTAAAATACCGTAATGAATTGTGACCATTGCTAATATAGCCATTGAGTAGTGATCACATGATTAGTATAAGTATAAGGCTTTAACAAATCTAATTTACTCAGAAAAAGGAAGTGATGGCCTGATCCAGTGGACTTTCCTCATATGAATCCCACTTGTCGTAGCTCAGAAAAGAGGTGGAAACGTTGGCTTCGCTAATTATCATTCCCAAACCAAGCTTCAACATGTTAAGCTCTAACATAACTGCAAACAATACAAGTGGAAGTTGATAGAGATTACCACCCGAGCAATGTAATCTAAGCCACCCTAAGAGTCGGTCACCATCGCATTCCTAACCCTTCAGTCTTATGTGGGTGTTATAATGGGTTTTTTAACAAGACCCTAGGACAATGATTACGTGCTTTATTTTTTAAAATAATATTAAATATACATTAATTTTATTATTGTAACTCAACAAATAGTTTTTAAAGTGAAAATAATATTTTCAGTTAATTTTCAACTAAAGAATCTATTTTGGTAAATTAATGGATTTTTTAATTAAATTTTCTTTTAATAAATAATTTTTTTTAAATTAATTTTATTATGTATAAATGATCATATAATTTTTATAAAAGAAATTGTACTTTTTTATTAATGTTTGAGAGTTGTCTTTGTCAAAACCCTTAAATTTCAGACAAGTGTCAGTTTTTATTTTACAGTGAAAATTCCCATATTTAGAAAATTATTTAAATAAATAGAATACTATTTTCTGAATCAAGAAGTCAAAATTATCCAATGGTGAATTTTTTATAATTTTCTGAGGTAGTCGAATTTTTGGGTAAAAATTAAATACCGTTTAAATATATAATGTGTTTTATGACATCATAATGACCTAATAGTGATGTAATAAAATACTCTAAACATTATTCTTGTCCAATAAATTTTTTACCAATAAAATAATGTGATTTCAATTTTATTTGATTTATTTTACAATGCTTTAATAGACCATTCAAGACTTATAATACATTTTAGCTTTTTAAATTGATTTCCTTGAGATTGTGAGTAACCTACAAAAAATTAAACCTCTTATTTTAAGCTTTTCGTCCATTTTCATTATAAAATAATGTTTTCTAATCCCCTTCAAAAAATAACCATGGGATAAAACCATGGGCTGGTTTGTAGTTTTGATTAGTTTAATGCGTGGTGTCCCAAACATAAAATATAAATAAATTCACTCTCCTTTCCTATATAAACATACCCAAAATCCCACTTTCTCTTCACTCAAAGCCTTTTTAGTTCTACCAACCTATTCCCTGCACTCTCTAGAATCCTCCCAAGGCACCCCAAGTTCCCAATAATCCTCTCCCAAGCCTCTCCCTTGCTTTTGGGATCACACTTCCAAGTAAGGGAATCCTTCCTTCTTCATTTTATCCGTGTTTCTTAATATTGTTATGCCCTTTTATATTCAATTATAAATATTGGGGTATTATTTATCACCTCCTCCATACTTCCCTATTTATTATTAAATTATTTTAGACCCCTTTCTCTCTCATTAATTCTGCAAATGTAAACCTGTTACGATGACGAAATTCCGTAAGGAATTACTCTCTCCTCATTTACATTCAATCGATTATTTTATGTTATGCATCTAAATTCCATTCCATATACTGGTATATTATATCACATGATACCATTAAAGTCCATTTAATGTATAAATGATTAGATACCCCTTTTAATCTCATCAACCCATTTGAAGAATTTCTATTTGATGTCGTTATACTTCTAAAATTACACCAAAATTTCCATGCCAAAATCATTGTGTAGTGAATACCATACTCACTACACTATCAAGGGTATTCACCTTAATGCACATGTAATAATTCATTATGGACTTATATTTATTTATTCCTCATCTCTTATTTGTGAAATTAATTTTGATGTTAATGAATCAATGTTGTAGGATCCATGTGGCACACTTATGCATGAAGTGAAATGATTATGAAGGATATTCCCTGATAGCACTCCAATTCATTGGGTAATGTATAGTATCTTGATACATCATATGCAATGAGTTTTGACTCACTCTAATTCAAGTTCAATGAGGTTTTACTTGTGCTTCATGTGAAATGAGGGATTACTCATGATCCATGTGCAATGTGCCTTGGCTCATGATAATTCCATGTTAATTGTTGTTGCCACATTTCCATGTTATAATTATCATGATTTATCATGCATTTATGTTCATGTTTCTACCATGATCCATTTATATGACTATTGACTAACATGTATTGTATTTCCCATGTTATTCTGTGTTTATTCCCTTACATGGTTTTATCGCTCACCCCTTTCTTATGTATGTCCTCAGGTTATCCATTGCCATGCTAAGTATGAGAAAAGGTAGTGGTCATGTAAAGGATGTTTTCAATAAGATGTTTTGTTTTATGTATTATGTTTTTATTTAATTTTCATAATCCCCAAAGACACTAGGCATGTCAATCATCTATTTTGAATCAGGTTAAGTTTTTATGTAATAAATCATGTCTTAGTGTCTAATAAAATGTAGGGTTGTTATAGTTGGTCTCAGAGAATATGTTTAGATATTTTTGGTATTAGGATTAGAAATCCCTAGTAAAGCCTTAGAGACTAGATAATGTATAATAAAAACAACCTTAATTTTGGGGAGTATTGAATAACTATTTTATCAACCAAATACATCCCTCTCTTGAAACTAGCTGGTAGAGACAGCTCTGGCACAAATGTACCTAGGAGTGAAAACTCCAATAAGGAGTTTTAGGCTTGACCCGGGGTATCTTGGTACATGAAAGTGGGCCTTGCTGCACTCTTACTTACAACACTCCTAGGGGATAAACTTTTGTTAATTAACAAGCATAGCATGAACCATTATTAAGGGAATTAAAAAAATTCCTATAAGAATACATGTTAGAAAGCATGTCATGGATAACATAGATTTAAGCTTATAGATTCATAAGTAAATAAAATAAATAGAATTTATAAATCATCCATTTTGTATTTGGGTTAACCTTTATGTGTTACCCCTAACATTCCTTTTATTCTAGCCAGTGGCCAGTAATAGGATAACTCTAGCTTAGAACCGATGTGAAGATCAATGCGATGACTGTTCTAATGAGATCCCCAATCCAATGGGAGCTGTAATTGTGAACATTTTCATGATACTCTCTTAGTTAACTCATGATTGGGATAGAAAAATGGGTCAAGAGGAACATTAAACCCACCCTAAGAAAGAACTAGTTGATATCAAGAGCTTCATGAGACAAATTCCTCATACTTTTAGAGGATCATCTGATCCCTCAATCGTCGAATAATGGATCAACTATATTTAAAATATCTTCTCCATCCATCAATGTTCCGAATAAAAGAAGGTTCTCATGGATTCATATAGAATGGAGGGAGAAGCTAATCAATGGTTGACATTGATAAAAAATACGAAGCCTAAGAAAGAGATATTGGTGTTGTAATAGAAGGATTTTCGGAAGATGTTTTTTGAAAAATAAATTCCAAGAGCCCTCCAACTTAATATAGAATGGGGATTCATTTCCCTCAAGAAAGAAATGATGAATTCATCTGAGTGTATGATGTAAACTTCACTAGGCTTGGATGATACGCCTTTGGCTTTTTCATCACCCCTGAATGCAAGGTTGACAGCTTCTTTTTTGGGCTGAAACCTAGCATGCGCAAAACGTTGGGGATTCATGACTTTGAAAGAAATTTGTAAATTGTACGATGTTCTCTCATCATTGAAATAGAAATCAGAAAATATCTGGGGTATCATGGCAAAAAGAAGCATAGTGTGGAATTCAATTCTAGTAGTCCTATGGATAAAACCAATTGTGCTAGGAAAATCTGTCACCCCACTTGCCAAAGGTACGGAAAGAATCACCTCAGAAATTTACCAACAGGGATGAGGAAATGTTTTTGTTGTGGAAGAAAAGGACAGCTAGTTGTTCACTGCTAACAAGAAAAACACACAGTTGAGACAGATGAGATAAATGATCAGTTCGACTCCCAAAGTGTTGTTCATTGATTCAACTGCAAATAACTAGGGAAACATGAAAATTAGTTATTTAAGCCAAAGGTTTTCGAAGGAAACCAACAACCTCCAAGGCAGCAAGGGCGATATTTTTCTATCACTAACACCAAAGTGAACCCTAAAAATGATGTAGTGACAAGTACAGTAGTCATTCATTCAATAATACCGAACTTACTTTTGGATTATAGTTCTACACACAATTTTATATCCCAAAATATTAGTATAACAATCCAAACAACACCACAAAACATGGAAGTAAAGATTTCGGTGAGTACAAAAAATGGCAAAATCATTTCATCCCATTAATACAAATCCTCCCCTGTCATAATTTTCGGATTGAACATCCTGGAAAACCATGGTATACTCCCTCTGGTGGAATTTGATGTAATTATCTACATGGGTTGGCTTTCATTATATAGAGCCAAAATAAATTTTTTTGAGAGGTAAATCACTCTCCATGTGAAGAATCACCCATGGATTCTATACTAGTGCGAGGAGGGTGATGAATATTCATTAGCTCCGTTATCTCAAGAATATATATTCTTTCCCTATGAGTAGCCATATCGGGCTTATATTATTGAGTCTAAGGAGACATCCATCCTTGAAGGATTTCCTATTGTGGGGGAATTCTATAAAGCGTTTCCCGATGAATTTACTTGTCTTAATCCTAGAAGAGATGTTGAATTCTCAATTGACCATTTACCTGGGGCAGTTCCAATATCCTAGAATATATATATATTGGCAGTTGTAGAGCATGAGTAGAAGAATAAATAGCTACGCGAGAATCTGGATAATGGTTTTATATTCCCTTGTGCTTTACCATGGGGTGCACCATTCTTCTATGTCATGAAGATGTATGGTTCAATGCGTCTTTGCATTGATTATTGTGAGCTGAAAAAAATCACAATAAAGAACAAGTATCCCCTTCCACGAATTGATGACTTGTTTGATCCACTATGTGGATCAAAATACTTCTCCAAGGAAGTTTCTTAGTTTAGATATTATCAATTAATGGTGAAATAGGACGATATCCCCAAGAATAATTTTTATACAAGATATTGGCCCTGTGAATTCATAGAATTGCATTTCAAACTCACTAATGACCCAAAAATCTTCATGGACATGAGGAATAGTGTTTTTTGAGATTACCTCAACAATTTTTTGGTATTCTTTATAGATGATATTATAATATACTCTAAAACCAAGGAGGGCCATGAAGAGCATCTAATAACTGTACTAGAGACCTTGCGGAAGGAGAAGCTCTATGAAAAGTACAGAAAATGTGAGTTATGGTTGATGGAGGTATCATTCTGCGGTCATGTCATCCCAAGTAATGGGATATCAGTGGATCCCTCTAAGATAGCTAAAATTGATGGCTAGAAAAGGCCAACATCGGTAACGGATATTCGTAGCACCTTGGGGTTAGATGGATATTCTTTTAAAATTGTGAGAAATTTATCACAATTTTCCAACCTCTTTACCAAGATAACTCAGAAGGGAGTCATGTCTTCTTGTAGTGATAAATGTGATGAGATTCGAGGATTTGAAAAGGAGGCATCTCACAGCACCCGTGCTCAAATTACCCACAAGTGGAGAACTTTTGTGGTATTTAGTGATGCTTAGAATAAAGGTATGGGTTGTGTTTTGATACATAATGATAAAGTTATAGCCTACACCTCATGGATGCTAAAATTCCATGAGAAAAACAATCCCACACACGATCTGTAGTTGGCGGCTGTGATCATTGTGTTGAAAATCTGGCAGCATTATCTCTATGGGGAGAAGTGTGAGATATATTCTAATCACAAGAGCCTCAAATATATAATCACATTGAAATATCATAATATGTGCCAATGGTAATGGATAGAACTCATCAAGGATTATAGCTTCTCAATCCATTACCACCCTGGGAAAGCGAACAAGATGGTCGATACTCTTAGTAGAAAGGATCTCGTGATTCTGTCATTGATGAGAATTGAAAAGGATCCAATCTACTTTGATTTTCAGAGGATGGACATGGGAATCATTAAGGGGAGAACATCATCAATCCTTTCTCAAATTATTTCTCAACCATCCCACTTAGAGAAAAAAACTAGTGCTCAATGAAAGAATGTGGAAATTCTAAAAAGGGTGTTATATATTAGAAATGGGAAATCCTTAAAGTTCATGGTTTTCAATGATCAAATTGTAAGATTTGGGTCATGATTATGTGTACAATCTGATCTAGATATAATGAAGGAGATTATGAATGATGCACATATATTAAAAATCATTATTCACTCAGGGAGCACAATGATGTATCAAGATCTCTGAGAAAAATTTTGTTGGGACAATATGAAAAGGAATATTGATGAATATACGTCAAAGTGCCTAGTATGTCAGCAAGTGAAGGCTGGGAGGAAAAAGGCTAAGGGGATGATGCAACCACTACATATACCATCATGTATGTTGGACAACACTACCATTGACATTGTCTATAGACTTCCAAGGACATCCAGAGGAAACAATGCTATATGGGTCGCTATGGATCATCTTATGAAAAAAACTACCTTTATCATGATTCGAGAGGACTTCTCATTGGATCAAATTGAAAAAATTTACATTAAAGAAGTGGTAAGGCTGCATGGGGTAGAACAATCAATTTTATCTGATCATGATCCGAGATTCACATCAAATTTCGGAAAATGTCTCTGACATTCTCTCAGCACTGTACTGAACTTCATTATGACCTATCATCCTCAAAATGATTCCCAATCTAAATGAACTATTTAGACACTGGAATATATGTTATGATCATGTTTTATGGTCTTCAAAGGAGGATGGGATGAACATCTTCCCCAAGATGAATTCTCATACAATATAGGTTTTCACTCAAGCATCTGATGGCACCATATGAAGACCAATATTGGAAAATGTAAAGAACACCAGCCTGTAGGGTTGAATTTGGTGAGAATAAGAAGCTAAGACCTAAAATAGACAAGGAAATGGTGGAGAAGGTGAAAACCATTCAGTAGAATGTCATGGAAGCCCAAAGTTGACAGAAGAGTTATGCAGACAACCGTCAGTGAGACCTTGAATTAAAAGTTAGAGACATGGTATTTCAACGCATATCTCCATGGAATAAAGTCATCAGGTTTGGGAATAAAGGGATGTTATGTCCAAGGTATATCTTCCCCCATTGAAACTCTTGATCATGTCCAGGTTGTGGCCAATCGACTAGCACTTACACCTACCATGGCCTATGTACATGATGTTTTTCATGTGTCCCTACTAAGGAAGCATATACCGGACCCTTCACATGTACAGTCTATAGAGGTAGTAAAGTTATAGGATGATATTTATTATGAGACGAAACATGTGAATAACATAGATCTTAGTGAAAAATTTCTACAAAATTAGACAATGCCACTTGTCAAGGAGTTGTGGCGAAACCACAAGTTTGAAGAAGTGATGTGAGAATTAAAGAATGAGATGAAGCGAAGTTACCAACATTTGTTTTAGTGTGGGAAAAAAATTTGAGTGTGAAATTTCATAAGGGGGGAAGATTGCAATGACCCAAAAAAATCATTAATGAAAATTTTTATTGGTCTATTTTAATGTCTTATTATGGTTATGTAAAAATTATAAACATATTTGCTTTTATGATTTGGATTTTAAAATAATGTTACGAATTGTGACCGTTTCTAATATAGATGTTGAACAGTGATAACATGATTAGTATAAATATAGGGTTTTAACAAATCCAATTTACTCAGATAAAGGAATTGATGGCCTCATCAAGTAGACATTCCTCATATGAACCCCATTTCTCGGATCTTGAAAAGAAGGTGGCACCATTGGGATTCTCTCATGTCCATAGCCAAGTTGATCTTTAACATGTTAAACTATAATGAAACTTCCTACAAAAGAAGTGTATGTTGATCGAGATTAACACCCAATAAATGTTATCTTATCCACTCCAAGAGTCAGTCACCATCACACACTATTCCCTTCGGTCTTATGCGGGTTTTATAAGGGGTAATGTAACAAGACCTTAAGACTATGATTATGTGCATTATTTTTTTATAATATTTAATATACATTCATTTTCTTATTGTAACTCTATAAATAGTTTTAAATCAAAAAATAATAAACACTATTATTTTAATAATTTCTTCCATTGGCCTTATAAAATATTGTTTTCTACTCCCATTTGGAAAATACCATCGGAAAAAACCATGGGCTGGTTAGTGGTTTTGATTAGATTTATGTGTGGTGTCCCAAACCTAGAATATAAATGAATTCTCTCTCTTCTCCTATATAAAACAACAAAATCTCACACTTCCTCCTCACTCAAATCCTTTGGAGTTTGACCAACCCCTTCCATCCTCTTTATAGAATTTTCTAAGGGTGCCCCAATCACCTAAGAAACTCTCTCAAGCCTCTCCCAATCTTTTGGGATCACACTTCCAAGAAAGGGATTACTTCCTTCTTAATTTTGTCAATGTTTTTTTTTCATATTGTTATGCCCATTTATTTTAGATAATAAATTTTGGGGTATGATTTATCACCTCCACCATACTTCCCTTTTATGTTTTAATGATGAGATACCCCTTTTTCTCACATTTATTCCTCCCATGTACACCTGTTACCATACCAAAATTAGATAAGGAATTTTTCTCTACTTATTTACATTAAAGCTATTATTTTATTTTATGAATCAAAATATCATTCCATATGTTGTTATATTATGTCCAATGATCCCCTTGAAATACATTTAATGTATCAATGTTGAGAGACCACTTTCAATCTTATCAACCCATTTGAATAATTTCTATTTGATGTCCTTATGCTGCCGAAATTACACCAAATATTCCATGCCAAAATCATTGGGTAGTGAATACCATACCCACTCCTCTATCAATGGTATTCACCTTTATGAACATGTACTTTTTTATTCAGGAATTAAATTTACGTATTTTACATCTCATATTCATGGAATGAATTATGATTTTAATGAATCCATTTCGTATAATATATGTGGCACAAATACGCGGGAAATGAAATGATTATGAAGGGTGCACCCTGATAGAACTCCAATGCATTGGGTAAAGTATAGTATCTTGAAATCTCATGTGATATGAGTGTTGAATCATGATAATTCAAGTGCAACGTGGGATTACTCTTACTTCTTTGGAAATGAGTGTTTATTCATTATCCATGTGCAATGAGCCTTGGATCATGCTAATTCCATGTAAAGTGTTGTCTCCACAATTCCATGTTGTGATCATCATGCTTTATCATGCATTTATTTTCATTTTTCTCTTGAGTAGCATTGATATTCCTATTGACTAACTTTTATTGTATTCCTCATGTTATTCTATTTTTATTCCCTTATAAGGCTTTATAGCTCTCCCCTTTCTTATGTATATCCTCAAGTAATCCCACACAATGATAAGTTCAAGGTAATTTAGTGGACATGTAATGTATGTTTTAAATAAGTTATTGTGTTTTATGTTTTAATATTTTATGTAATGTTCCTAATCCCTAAACACACTATACATCTCAATCATATATGTTGTATCAAGTGAAGGTTTTATGTAATAAATCTTTTCTAAGTGTGTATTAAAAATAAAGGTTGTAATTTATATGATGATTATTATTAAATTTATCGATACTTAAATATCTCCTCTATCATATTTAACTCATGGGTTTTATGTTTCATGATTTAACAAATAGTTAAGATAGTTTTTTTCTCAAACTTCCTTTATTGAGACACATGTTTTGTTATGCACATTCATTATTTCTGGAGGTGTGTTTGAAATGTTATTTCCTTAAACTCATTATCTTACAGATATTTTAAGATTCATTAAATTCTATATTCTAATATAGAGATTATGAACCCATGTTATCATGTGGCAAGAGGTTATTGAAAAAATTACAACATTTATCAGGCTTGTTTATGATGATGCTTCAATTGAATAAATATTATGATCCAAATCTCATTAAACCACAAGAGTTTTAATATACACTATTTTCCTAAAATATATCCATGTAATTGAACCATTTTACAGTTATTTTTTTAAAAACAATTTAGGAAAAAACATAATAAGTATCTTATTTTATTTCTCTTTTTTGTCCGAAATCATTTTCATTTCAATGACATTGTTTAAAAAAATGTTTTCATAATGCTTTCATGATTATATAATAAGTTTTCGAGGATAATGTTTTTAAATATTATTTAAATTACCCTTTCTGCATATTAAAAATACATTCATATAAAATTTCTTTCAAAATTTTTTACCTTTTCAGAGTCTTTTCAAAAGAAGAAACTTAATTTTTGTCAAATAATATTTCTAAAAGATATTTTTAAATTATTTACCTTCTAAAATTATATCAATTTGTGTTACTCATTACATTTGGTATTAATTATACAATGTATCAATTCTTATTCTTTCTGTGAATGTTCTATGATTTGATGTAATGATGTTTATAGAAACTATTTCTCTTCCATGAGATATATGATTAAGAAACCCAATTCTCATTCACAATTAATGTGTTTATGAAACTCATTTCTCAATCCTGGGTTGTATTTTTATGAAACCCACATCCTTTAATGGAATATTTTCTTATGAAATCCACTACCTTCCATAGGTTAGTCCTTGATGAAATGAGTATGAAACTTGTCTTCTTCCATAGGTTATGATATTACTACTTGTTTGTGACACTAATTTACTTTCATGGGTTATGATATTGTTTTTTGTGATTTTATGGAACTTGTATGTATGATTTCATTATGAGATATGTGGGACATATATCTCCCTCCAATAAATGGTCTAAATATTTATATCTAATGAGATAGAGTATGATGGTATAGAAAGTGTACCATGAAAACTAAAATGGTCATAGAAGTGAATTATGACTACCAATATAGTATGAGGAGTGAACTCATGCTATTAAAAGTTCCATGGGAGTGAACCCTGACTACCAAGATGGTGTGGGGAGTGAACCCATAGTACTAAGATGGTCTTTTCAGTTATTCATTTAATAATATCGAAATAATATTATATGCCCATGTGTCTTCCAAAATTCCATGTTATATCCCTATGTTATATTTTCTAGGAATAATTGAATTGTTAACATATGATTAATGTCTTATGAACTTCCAATGTTTATGAATGGATTCATTTTTTTGATATTTGATATGTATAGTAGGATCATCCATTTCCGTGATATTGTTCTTATACCCTTATTCTTAGGATAATGGTTAAATGTATCCCTTATTTACCCTTATTGAGAATCTGAAATAACCCATTTTTATGTTTACTTTCCCCAAGTTTATAACGATATGTTTTGCATTTGATTTTTATAATAAGGGTTATAATCATTAAAAACTTAGGGTAGTTGATGTAGATCATTTTTGTACATGTTTTTATGTTTCAATGTTTCCAAATTCACTAAACTAATATGGTCATTAGGTGGACCTTTTTAATGTTATAAGTATTATACATAAGTTTTGTATTGATAATGTATGTAATTTGTGGGTCACAATAGTTTATATCAAAGAATATTTATAGTTACCCTTTGGATGCTGGGAAGATAAAACCATAGATATAACCCTAAAGACATGTCTGAGGATTTGTTTTTTGATAAGAAAAATTATATTAAAATGTATTGGAATTTCGGTGAATGATATATTGAGTTGTTTCTAAATGATTACATCCTTCAATATATAATAAAATGGGATGTGGATCTGGAATAGATGTTCCTAAGGGAAATAACTCCAACATGTTGTTCTGGTCCTAACTCAGTGTAATCGGGTACATGACAATGGGCCTTGCTACACACCTAGTTTGACACTCCCAAGAGATATGCTCTGGGAATTCACAAACACATAATGAAGAATAATGAAATATTTAAATATAAATTGTCTATGAATAACCTATGATAAACCTATATTGTCATTTATTAATGATGTATTAATAATTTATAGATCATATATGTGAATTTCCATGACTATTGTGTTCCTAAATATGATACATGTTTCTTACTCTATGCTTTTTTTCGTAATCAATGGATGAATCCAAAAGAAAATATGTTAATTGTGATTTTGATTGACAACAAAATTATTTTCCTCCAATGAAACTAAATTCTGGGCAAGCTATAATGAATAATATCATGGTTCTCCTCACATTGCTTTCTTAAGCGTTGAATTATGGTGGACTTCAAAATGACCAAAGGAGGAACAACATTCTGGTTGTATCTTTCATGGGGAAAAGTCCCCTTCAATCAGAGAGTTTTTTGATCCACTTTTATAAAAATAATTGTTTATTAGTACTGAAATGATATTATCCATTCTCTAGTATTCAAATCAGGTGAAATTCAATCTGGTTTTTTATTGGTCAGAAGGTGTGGCAGACCAGTGGTGGACTCTAATAAAAAACATGAGGCTACAAGATGATATTGAATCCATGAATTTTTATGTTTTCAAGAACTTATTTATCAGTAAGTGTTTCCCTCATATACTTCATACGAAGCTAGAGAAAGGGATTATTTAATTTTATAAAATAAATGATGAATCAGTTGGTACCTACAAGGAAAATATAAAGAGACTTGTGAGTTGTGCTTCATGAATTATCATCCCACCTAAATGTAATGATTATTGGTTTCCAATGGTTTAAATCAAATTTTAATAATGGTGTTGTTCATAAAAGATGTTGGAAGCTACAAAGATATTGTTTTTCATGAAATCAAGGTTGAAATAGTGGTTTGATTCATATATCAATTACATTGTTTTTATAATGAATGAATAGTGGTGTTTAAAGGAAAATATAAAAACTATGAAGTAAAGAAGATGAGATTTCCCATATGCTCTATTTGTTGAAAGGATCATGGATGAAATTGACTTATGGGTTATAATAAATTATATAAGTGTTTAAGGGAAGGATGTCATGTATTTAATTTTTGAAATGATGGGAAGAAGTTAGATAATGGTGAGAATGAAGTAAAAATAGAATAGAATTCACCTCCAATGCTTGAGTGATACATGTGTAAGGTGACTGGGAATTATGTTATCCACTGCCCAAATGAAAGGGGTGATGATGATGATTGACATCAACTACCTTTTAATCCATGGGACCAGAGTACACCTCATAAAATTGCTATTTTTTAGAGGGGTTCGATAACAATGTGATGAATTTTACACTTACCATCCACTCTTGAAATACAAAAGTATTATTTGATTCTAGACCTACCCATTCGTTTAAATCTAAATAATTTTATAAATTTTTTATGTTTCCACCAAAATGGTTATATTTGGAAATAGATGTGAACAACCTTAATGGTATAATGATTTCATCCCAATTATATGATTCCTCTCTGATTGATGTTTGTTGGAATGTTCTTCATGAAAATATTTTCATTCATCCTTTGGTTGAATTTGATGTAATATTAGACATGGATATTATTTATCTATAGAAATCCCACTTCAAATGTTGAGGAAACGAAGTTATGTTTTATATTTTAAATCCCTATATGATCATCCATCAATGTGAATATAAGCATGAAAATCCTATTGATATTACATCTAGTGCATGTTTCCTGATTCCCTTTCAAAATGGTTATTTATCTCAAATGAATAGGGAGAAAATTGAAATCAATGATAGGATTATTATTAAAGAATTATTGGTTGTATTTTTGAAAAAAAAAATCTTTCCATCCACCAAAATTTGATGTTATGTTATATTTAGAACTCCTACTTGGTTCCACACAAATTTAAAAGAGTCCATAAGGAATGGCCCCAATTGAGTTGCCGGAAATGAATATCAAACTCCAATGATATATTGATAAGAGAATTATTCAGCCTTGTTTTTCACATTTGGGTTCACCGGTTCATTATATGAAAAATAATGATTACTAATGTGACTCTTAATTGATTATTAAAAGTTGATAATGTTCACAATCAAGAAAAAGTATCCTCTTCCCCATATTTATTACTTGTTTGATCAACTCTATGGAGCTCAATACCATTTAAAGATTGACCTTTATTCTATATATCATCAATTGAGGTTCAATAAAGATGATATACCAAAAAGGAAATACCATTGATGGTATGGAGAGTACAAATATATAGTGATTCTATTATTATCACTATGTCCACTACAATCTTCATCGATTTAATAAAGAGATTCATCATAAATTACCTCAATCTATCTATGGTAGTCTTTATAGATTATATTATTATCTATTTAAAGAAAAATAATAGAATGAAGATCACTTGAGAACAATGATAAATACCATTATAAAGAATAAATTTTATGAACAATTTACAAAGTCTGAATTTTGGTTGTAAAAGGTTTCATTTTTTGGTCAATAAATCTCAAGAGATGGTATAACAGTATATCCATTATATAGGGAGGCTGTTGAATGATGGCATAGACAAACCATAGTTAATTAAATCCATAAAATTCTTGGTTTAGCTGGATATAATCAACAGTTTGTGGATAATTTATTAAAATTATCTAATCCTCTGACCATGTTAACACGGAAGGGTGTCATGTTCCATTGGATAGATGAATATTAAGAAAATTTCAAGGAACTGAAGAGAAAGTTAGTTAGTGAACCAGCGCTAACATTACCATATAGTAGAGTTGGTTTTTTAATCCATATTTATTCATCCAATAATGTTTTTAGATGTTTTATTATGAGGAATAACATGGTTATATCTTATTCCTTTTAGTAGTTGATGATTCATGAGAAAATATTCCCAACTCAAGATTTGGAGTTAGCAGTGGTAATGTTAGCATTAAAGATATCGAGGAATTTTCTTTATAGATCATTGTGTGATATATATTTATCAATCATAAAATTATGAAATTAATATTCACATATAAGGATTATATCATATGATAGAGAATATGGTTAGAGTCAATAATGTAACATAACATCCCAATTGATTACAACCCTAGGAAAGTGAACACGGTGGTCGATGATTTGAGTCGAAAGGATCATGCTAGCTTATTCGTGATAATGATCCCAAAAGATCCATTTTTTGTATTTATAAAGCATGGGTCCAAAAATCCTGATGGAAGGGAATAGATATTATCTTTATCAAATGAATGTTAAACCCTCTATCCATGTGAATATTAAGGATGCTGATAATGATGATCTATATCTTCAAATGAAATTCATAATTGTTCCTGAGTTTAACCTAGATCAGGATGGAATGATAAAGTTCAAGAACTGTGTATGAGTTCTACCATACCAGATTTAAAGGATATATTAGAGGAATCACAAAGATCCTCATTATCTATTCATCCTCGAAGTACAATTATGTATAATGACTTGAAAGAATACAATTGGTGGGATTGAATGAAGATATATATCGTAGAGTTTTCATGTCAGTGAGAGGTATGCAAACATGTTTAAGATGAATGAAAAAAGTAAAAGGGGATTTTTCAACCATTACCCATATGAGAATGAAAACTATAGAATATCACAGTAGATTTTGTTGTTGAAATATCCCAAAAACCTAAATGGTTTAATTATATATTGGTGGTAGATGATCACTATAAAATGTCAACGCACTACATTTTTATCAGATAATATTTTTCTATGGATCATATTTCTAGGATATACATTAATGAAGTGGTAAGGCTACCTGGAGTACTACATTCCATTATATCTGATCGGGATTGGAGGATAACCTGAATATTTTGGGGTAGTCTTTAGCAAGAAATTGATACAGAATTGGGTTTCAATACTCCCTATCATCTGTAGATCGATTATCAATCTGAAAGAAGATTTCAAACCCTATATGATATATTAAGATCATGTCCTCTGGAATAATATGGTTGTTGGGATCAATGCCATCTTCTAGTTGAGATTTTATAAAACAAAAAAACTTCATCAATGAATTAATATATAACCTTATGAATAACTTTATGGGATGAAATATATATATCCAACAAATTTCCATGAGGTTGGAGAAAGAATTATTTTCGGTCCTGATATCACTGAATAAGTTGGCGAAAAGGCTAGAACTATTCATCAAAATATCAAGGCAGCTAAATGTATTTAGAAATGGTATATAGATAAATGATGATGTGATCTAGAATTTTCATATCATATAAATGTGTTTCTACGAATATCACCCTAGAATAATGTTATGAGGTTTATAAAGAAAGGGAAACTAGGCCCTATTTATATTGATCCTTTTAAGATTACTGATGATATAAGGGAGGTAGACTATCAGATGGAACTTCCTCTAAATATATCTCTATTACATGAGGTTTTACATGTATATCTACTAATTATATACCATTTACATGTACTAAACTCAGAGGCCATGCCACTAGAGTAGAATCTTTCTTACGAAGAACAACTTTTTTAAATTTTGGATTGATCAAAAAAAGTTCAAAAAACTATAACCACTCGGTAGGTAAATGTTTTTATGGATATATAAGTAGTTTGAGGAAGAAATGTGGGAAATTGGGTATATGAGGAATCATAAATGTTCTAATTTTTTTCCCAGATTGATGAATTTCTATAGAGAAATTCATTTTAAGGGTTGTAGAATGTAACACCCTGAAAAGTTATGGACTTCGTTTTCTCAAATAAAATAAAATTTCATTTATGTATTACAATGCACTACATCAATCATTCCATTCACACAGCCCCAACTCATCAAACGTTACATGAAAAATAAACTTTTTATATGTTACACGCAATACCGACTTAGCTTACGTTACATGAAGCACATATGTTTCTACAAAAAATAATTTTATTTTTTTAATTATTTATATGAGATAATTATAACCTAGCCATTAAAATTAGTTATATGATTAATAATAACAAAATTTAGAAAAAAATTTGTAATTTTTTATATAAACAAATCCATATTAACAATGAAATATATGATTTTTTTTGGGTTGTTATATGTTTAAAAATACTATTTTATAAGATGAAATTATCTTACTGTCATTATATGAAAAATAATAAAATTTATCTTTTAAATAATTATAAATTTAATTTTATAAAATTAACACTATTTTGGAATTTATAATGTTTATATTATCTTAGGGAGAATGTTTGGAATTTTTTGTGAAAAATCATTTTTGGATGAAGAGTGAAAAATATCAGAATTTAATTCAAAAATGCATTTTTTCTAATTTATTAATAAGGATAAATTATAATCTAATTCTTTTTAGAAGATTAATTATATCATAGTTTTTATAAATTATTCCAATTAATTTCCTTTTAACCAATTCCATTTTGAAATTGGGTATACAATTTTAGCAATCTTTTGGGTGTTTTCAGTTCAAAATTCCGCAGTGTCATCCCGTCAGAGGGATTATTTTTAAATTAATGTATGCCACTTACATCATTATAATTTGGAAAAAATGACTAAATATTTAGAATCATAAAAATTTCTAATGTCTATGATGTTCAACATTATTTTTGACAAAAATATTAGTAAAAATGATTAAAATTAATTACATCGTTTATGAGAAAACTTTGGTTAACAAAGTACTAAACTATAAATTTAAGAACCAAAAGGCCATATAAACTTTTCCAACAACCATTTTCTATCCATTATTTATCAATTATCTTTAAATTATTATTTTAGTTTGTTATGAATTTTATTCAGTAAATACATTGGAACACCTAACATGTTTAAAAAAATTCCAATTGTGTCATTCCACTTCATAATAAAAGGACGTCAATTATCCCTCTTCTTTAGACCTCTCAACCCACATATGTTCGGACAAGATCTACCCAAAAAAATTCCAAATATCCCACCATTCTTCCTATTATCCTATACTTCATCTAAAATAAATCCAAGGAATCCTTTTTCTATAAATCCAAATGAGTTACCTGATTAAGAGGTAATGTCTTCTCTGAAGATTGATTCTTTTATTTTCATTCTCCACCACCTCTAATATATTTATTCATTTCTTGTATAAAAATAACCAGTATCATTAATATTCTAGGATTTTTTTATTATATAGTTTCTTACTAAAGTTATACAAACCTCCATATGATAGGTAATAAACACAATATTTATGTGTATGGAAAACTACCACCTAAAAAATGATGATTGTTAATTTTTTTACTAACACTCATTGAGAATATTAAGATAATAATATGTTTAAAAATATTTTATATAATATTTATTTCATATTTAATCACCAATAATAATGTTACAAACACATATTTATACTCTACATTTTGTGTTAATATGATATTTTTGTTGTAGGAAGTGTGTACTACCGCCCCAACAAAGCGATGTTATTTATTCAATACCTTTGTGGAATGTGTTAAAGATATTTTTAGTGAATATATGTGATATATATTATATAATATAGATACTATTATAAATATATATTTATAAATATATATACATATATGTCTTTTACTTTATTTTCTTCAACACGATAATTAAACGGAAATAGTTTTTATGGCTACGTACGTACTACCTTCTCTATAAATGATGTTCTATATTTCATACTTCTATATTATATTAATTATTATAATACTAATATACTGAATATAAATTATATTTAAATTATGTTTTACATTATTTAAGTCATGATATATGTATAAGGACCAAATATATAACAAATTAAGGCACATGTGAAAAACAAAATAGATATTACCTGAAGTGAAACCTTAACAAAAACATTTTATATGCGAGTAATATAAAGATATAATAAAACCATATATTTTATTAGAATTAAGAATTTCAATATATGATATGTTTATAAAAAATTTATATATATTATCCTATTGGTTTGAACATGTACCAATATAGTCAACAAAATGAGGTAAGGGAATTTCATCTCACTATTTGTATCTCTGAGACACATTCCATGATCAACTCACTTTTCTATTTCATGGGTTATATTATAAACATGAATGTATTTTATAAATATTATTTTTAAATTTATGGTTATATACATATCCAATCTATCATCACTCTTTCATGGGGTTTGTGTTCGAAGAGTTACAAAATAAGTAGAATTTGGTTTTTCTCAATTTCACTTCTTTGAGACACATGTTTTGTTATGCAGCTATATTATTTCCCAAGGTATATTTGACATATTATTTAATGAATATATTTATTTTATTGATATATAAATATTAATTTAATTTAATTTTCTTACATGGAGTGTATTATCAATGGTTTCTATGTGGTAATACTTAATTGAAACTATTACATCATTTATCAGTACTATTTTTATTATGATTCCATTGTTGAAATATTATTTTTGGTCTCTCAATAACACTAATGAGTTTTATTATCATATGTATAATAAATAATGTTCCATTTATTATTTCTATTTTTACTCTCTTTGTTACATAATATAATAAAGAAAATTCGTTTAAGAGAATGTTGACTGTATTTCTCTTTTCGGTCAGAAATCTATGTCATTTAAAAACGGTGTTTTAAAAAAATGTTTTCAAAGATTTTTCAAGATAATTTTATATATTTTTAAAGAATATGTTACTAATTTTTTTTCATGTACTCTTAATATGTTTTCATATTATTTTCAAATAAATTGGGTTATAAATTTTTTTATGTTTTAAACAGTATTTTTTAAAGAATAAGGGATATTTTCCTCAAAAACAATTCATAAAGATATTTCCAAATTATTTCCAATATATGTTACTATATGTTTGTGATAATCATGCCATTAATTGGAAATTATTAAATGTATCCATTTATGTTTTTTCTCTAAATGATTTATGGATTTATTTATTAATTTTATGGACCCTATTTTAATTCCAACGGTTAAATATTTATGAAACTTGGTTTTATTTAATGGGTAATATATTTATGAAAGAAGTTTATCATTTCACAGGTTATATGATTATGAATCCCACTTCCATACACATGTTAGATTCTTATGAAACCTGCTTATTTTTAAGGTTTATGATTTAATGAAATGATCAAGAAACCTGTCTTTTTTCATTGGTTAAGAGATGATTACATTTTTATGGCACCCATTTAATTTTATTCCATATGATATGATTGTTTAGGATTTTATGGAACATGTATATATAATTTCATTATGAGATGGTTGGGACCAATATCTCCCTCGATTACAATGGTTAAATATTTATATCTTGTGATATATACTAATATTGTATTAGGAGTGATCCTTGACTACTGAGATGGTCTTGGGAGTGAACCATTACTACCAAGATAGTATGTGGAGTGAACTCATACTACTTATATGGCCATGGGAGTGAACCATGACTTCCAAGATGGTATAGGGAGTGAAACTATACTACCAAGATGGTATTGGCAGTGATTCCTAGGATACTATAGAAATCATATTATATTATTATCTGTAAGACACAATTCCTTGTTTTATTACTATGTTATTATTTTATGTCATATGTTATTTATTTCCATATTATTAATGTATATTAAACTACCATGATTTATGTCATGATCCATGTTTTTTATATTTGATATGCAGGGTATGATCAATTACATTCTTGATCATGGTTTCGTACCCTTATTTTAATGGTTATTCTTACATTAATCCTTTGTTAACACTTACTGAGTATCTAATATCAACCATATGTATGTTTCATTTCCCATACATTATGATAATAGGTATTATTTTTTATTCATCTAAGAAGGTTTCATGTCAAGAAGAACCAAGTGGAAAATGATGTATCTAATTTATATACCAAGTTTAATGTTTCCAGGTTTCTGAAGGAACTAAACAAACAGATTATATTGGAATTATTTTGTATAATATTTGAAGTATTATGAAATATTGATGTAATGTTAATGTATGTAAGGTAGATGATTTTATAATACCTTTTTGGAAGAAAGGTTTCTAGGGATGAGAGAGAATGTTATTAGATTAAAAATTCAATGATACATTTCAACCCATAATTAGTCAAAAGGTCAAGGTGGAGAAAGTTAATAATATTGGCTATATATATAGAGTTACTACACAAAAATCACAAATTTGGGTGGTTTTTTAAAAACCACTGCCAAAATAAATTTTTACTCATGACACTTATTCTCAAACACCCATCCTAGTTAACCCAGCACCACCACACCCTCTTAACCCAAGCCTATCAAACCCTATCCCACTCACCATCGGCCCACCTTCTCCCCCTTTCCGCTAGCCCCATTCTTCATTGTCGTTAGCCCCATTCATGCCCTACTCCCACAAATCCCTGACCACATTTTTGGACCCTTCTCCCCCAAGCTCTCAGAGGCAGAGCTCTAGCTGCTAACCCTTCTCTACCCAGAACCGTTGCTCTCTCAGGTCACATCCCCTTCATTGCTCCACCTCATTTATGAACCTTCTAAATAACCACCCCATTACTCCTCAATTGATTTGAGGTGGTATTTTGGTTCGTTATTCGATTTTCGATCAATTTTTATTAGGGTTTT
Organism: Viscum album; assembly: GCA_963277665.1. NCBI lineage: Eukaryota > Viridiplantae > Streptophyta > Magnoliopsida > Santalales > Viscaceae > Viscum > Viscum album. Next base: position 501,900,725 of record OY728132.1, read on the forward strand.
CTTTATTAAAATTCTGGTTTGTTAAAATTTGTTTTTATTTCATTAACATCATTGTATTCATCTATTACCATAGTATACATTTATTGAAGTCATAAATTCTTGATTTTAACTTCTTCAACTCCTCATCATTAGTGTCATATTTTTATTAATTTCATTTAACATCTTCCATTAATAAAAATTTACCACATTGGGGAGTTTTGATCATCAATTTAGTTGGCTTCATTATTATAAAAATTCTATTCAATTCCTTCTTAATATTCATTCTCATTATTCAAGAGAATTATATACTCCTTAATAATAATTTATTTCATGATAAATGACTCATCATTACCTTTTTACATGTTATCAGTATATCTTTATTCACCTTCCCCAAAATTTCATGTTGTTTATTTTTGTTTATCAACATATGGTGTAATTATTTTCAACTATTATATAATCTCTTCATCTAAGTTAATACTTATTTTAGATATACAATCATCAATGTTTCCGAAAATTATTATTCATTGTAAAATTTAAGTCCATTTCACATTCTTAATTAATTTAATGTTTTATTTAGATCTTATATAAATCACTATATATAGAAACCTGTTCTTTCTAATTATCATCACACTCACTTCTTTTTTTAATAGAATATGAAGAAAATAGTGTAATGCATACACAGAAATAAATTATATTATAGGTTTTTCATATTGTTTTAACCATTCCCCGCCTAAAATTAACTAAAATTGGATTAATTATTATATCATATTCAACATCATTTTATTTATCATTGGATCCTAATGGGTTTTATAATTATTTATCATTGATATTTATCTTTTTAATATCTTTGAATCCAATACCCTTAAATGATATTTTATCAACATATTAAATATGAAAATATTACATTTCATATGAAAGAATAATTTTATGAATCACACAAAAAGATAACTCATTAGTATCTAAAAAATTATATTTTTCTTTAAGAAACACATCAATTACGATTCTAAATAATTTTAAAATAGTAGTAAAATCATTTAAATAATATCAATAGACAATGATGTTTTTAATAATAAAATTAACTCTTATGAATATGTATTCATTAATTTGATCATCCTTGATTATATTATAATAATATTGACACCCTAGGTCTTCATAATAGATTTATTACATTAATAATTCAATCAAAATTATTTTCATCCATATCCAAAGACACATTTCTAGATTTATGTCCCATATGAATGGTATAAAAATAGAAAAAGATGTTGAACCACTGTATTTATTTCCTTCACATAAACATGTGGTGGAAGAATAAACCCATATACAATAAGATATATTCCAATAGAAAATTATACAAGAATTAATGTAGTTGGGATCACTCTATATTAAAAATTGTATTAGAACCCCGTAGTTCAAAATAGATCTTTTATGAGTAGGTTTCCTCTACGAAAATATTATATTTTCCCTTCATTATCTTAATGATAATAAATGAATAGATGATTGTTATTCCTTAATAAATTTGACATTTTTTATTTCCTTATGTATTATGAAATCTTTAATCATTCTCCCTTGATAACCATATTTACACCATTACACTTATTAAAATTATATCCCTTCAAAATGTTTTATTGTGTATCCCTTATAATCTAAATGATTCATTGAAACAAATCTTTACAATTATCATGGTTCTCCATGAAATCAGGAATCCTACAAATCAAATATAAAAATCAAATGTAGTGGATATATAAATGTCCACAAATATTGTCTTTTATAAATTACCCCCACACAACCAAATAAAATAGTTCTGAATGTCAATGTTGTCCACATTTATGCTTGAATCCAGATAATTGACCTACTATTTTCCTTTATATTTAATTTATATAATGAATATCAAATATTAATCCTCATTTTCACATATTTATGACTATATAATTTAATATAATTTATGTTTCAATCGTTTTATCATGATAAAATGTCCCTAATAAGATCACCACCAATATAATAATTATTTCAAAGTAATCATAAATTGTATAAGATATTCAAACAATAAACAATTGATAATAATAATAATCAATATTATATATTCCCCAAAAATTGGGGTTCTTTTCAATAATCAATGAAAATAACACAATGTCAATTTAAACCACATCTAACACTTATATATCCACATGTTAATCTATCATGTGTTAAATGTTTTATTTGATTATACTCTAGGATCACCTTATTTCAATAACATTTCAAAAATTTAAATATATTTTTCACCAATGGATAATTATAGTTAATCATATATACCAAAAACTAATTCATATGTTTTTTAGTTAAACCTAGTTATAATTTTTATAAATTTTTATACATTTACATATTCAATGGAATATCATATTTATGCAATGAGAAATATTATATATATGTTAACTGATCTTATGTATTATTTGTGAGATGTAAAAAATCAAGATGTTAATCTTCAATATCAAATATTTAATTCAACAGTTCTTTTCCAAACAACAAGATGATATATAGTATCTATGTCTTTCTCAATTTTATATAAACATAAGGATATTAAATATGAAATTTACACATATTCAATTGAAATAATACCCTAAAAAGACATTTACATGTTTATAAATAACCCAATAATATTTTGAAAACATAATAACTATTTCAATGTTTTTTATATTTTATTTTTGAAAACATGAAAATAAATTTCTCTTGAAATCCGTACTCAACACCATTGCTTAAACCCACATTTACCCAAATAATTATATTCAAAAAATATTTTCATAATAAATCATTAGTGGTTTATGATCATTAAAAGTCGTTTTTTTAATGGATTTAATTATTAAACCTTTAAATAAAGTGTTTTATTGTTGTATTTTAACATCATAAGATAACAAATTCATAGATCGATGACCTATTGAGGTGAATTTTATATCCAAAAATTCATAATGATGGATTTACTCAACTCATTGCCACAGAAATTACACCAATCTAGATATTTATAATTAATAGATAATATTTATAATTTTGTAAACCCACCACCATTTTATGATGAATACATTTATAAGTGGAAAAACATAAAATTTATTTTAAGAACCTCATTCTATACATTCTTTAAAATTCTAGTGATAAAAGGATATATCTCTGTATATTTCATTAATGGGTTTTGAGATCATTAGAATTCTTCACAAATGATAACCAATTATATTTAACATTTATATTGATCAAAATTTTTGATTTATTTTAAAAAATTTATGATGCATAAATATTAATATGAAATAATGTATATATAAATTAATTTATTTAAATTCAATATATCATTCCTTACATATCAATAATAAATGTATTCACATAATAATTTATATCACATAATTAAAATTATCTCATAATATTTGATCAAGTACATATTTAACTTCCATAACTATTGAGTGGACGAGAGTCTAGCCAATACATTAGCAGATAATTTTTATCATAATTATAATAATAATTTCAATATATATATTTTTTTAAAAAAATCTACATTTATCCACGGTGCTAGTGGACTATAATTGTGAAACTATTTGATATTTTGTGTGTATTCATGTTCAGTCACAATAATGTGAGGAGAATTCAAGATATTGATTTACAATCAATAATCTATCATAGAGATGTATAAACATTTATATTGTACTGATTTATAGAATACACACAGATCGACCAATAATATTAGTAAATAAATTATTAAAATATAAAATATTTGTGGTAGTAAATAATATTGGATAAAAAAATTTGTAAAAAAAAGTAGTGGGACACAAATCAGGATCAATCAATGGATATCAGTATTTCAAAAATAAATTGTTATAATTTCTATGAAATTTGATATAAGAATTTACAACATTTATGGAGTCTCATGGTGTAAGTTCCTCGATGAGGATCTCTCTATCTATGAGGTAGTTGGGAATGGAGAAAAATCATTTTCGGTTTAACACCCACTCTAGCTAGAGATGTGTTAGAACTCTAAATCCAAAACTATAGTGATAGATAATTAAAATTATCACCAAGACATCATGACCCTAGGTTGTTTCGTGAAAGAAGCATGTTTTTAATTAATGAATGCATAGTTTTTCTTTTTATCTTATTTTATATAATATTATCAATTCTGGATTTCTCTTTTTATAATGATTTTTTTTGTAATTACATGAATCTTTTTATAACATTGGTGTTTTTTTGTTCCATTTTTCTATTTTCCTACGTAATAATACTTATGAATTTTCATTTTTTAATAAAGTGTAGGCACATTATGATATATTAGGAAAAAAGCATGATCACATTACTGAGGAAGACACATTTTTATGCTAAGGGTTTGATGGAATATTTATATTTTGAAACATCCAATTGATACTTTGATTAAAGATTAAGATTTCCATGTCCTAAATATAAATTTTTTAAGATGGTTGAGGAGAGATGATGTTTATGAAAACATCATATTGAAGCAATTCCATTCTCAATATTTGTGTTCGATTTGGAATGAAGCTTCAAACGTTACATAATGTTTGATGACTAATGTTAATCAACATAATGAGCTCCCAATATCATAAAATATGGATAGTGAAATGAATAAATATATAAATGATGAGTTAATAATTACAAGACACCAACAACAACACCAAAACATATCAGAACTACCAGTAGTAGGAAGTAAAAGTAAAAACATGATAAGTGATGTTTTCTAGACTATATGACTCCTAGATCAATATTGTAACATATCATTGGATGTTCTTCTTAATATTGTGTAACTATTGTAAGAGAAATCTATACTGAGAAGGAAAACTTGTTTCCTATTTTAGTTGTTGTTGTAAATAAATAGTTCTATAGTGGGTGTTTAAAATATTCAATACATCCTTTCTTCTAATGTTGTAACTTATAAAATTCTTATTTGGAATTACAAATATGTTGATTACCATGATATAGGAATCATTGAATGACTCATTTCTTGAACAATTGATCCTTTAGTATTCTCAGGATATAAAAAAATATGTTAACAAGATTTGAATAAATTATTCATAAATGCACCCATGTCCCAACAATCGTATGCTTTATTGAGGAAAGGATTCAAGTAGATAGGATTGAAAAAAAATGTTCTTCATCAAAATGGAATTCAATAGGTGATGTAGAATTCCTGAATCAGTATACTACAATGAAGAAGAAAAAATGAACACACATACAAAGGTATTGTGTTACATTCCTTTAAATCCGTGATTGCAAATATTATTCATTTAATTATAATTGGTGAACACATGACATGGCATTCAATAGATAATAACAATAATGGGTTAATGCGACATCCAGGGGATTCCATATAAAGAAATACTTTTAATTCACTTCATCAACATTTATCATATAATTTAGGAATGTTTTATTAGGATTGGATATCAATGTATTAAACCAATTTTGGACATTGAGAACTTGTTATAGCATTTGGACATTTGTTTTGATCTCTTACTATCTTCCTCCATGGATGTGTATTGAAATAAAAATTTATCATATTGATGATTATTCATGGATAAAATTCTTTGAAATGATATTGATGTATTATTTAATCCAATAATTGAATAATTAAAGTAAGTATAAGAAAATGATGTTGAGACATTTGATCCATCTTCTATAAAAATGTTCAAAATTTGTGCTACTCTAATGTAGACCATTAGTGACTTCCCTAGACATGAGAATTTTTCTGGTTATAAAAATTACATTGGTTTTTCTTATCCTTTTTGTTATATTGTTTTCAATCCTGAATGTCTAACTCAATGTAAAAAATATTTCTTCTTGGGTTATCAATGATTTATCAACGAATCTCACAGATTTTTATTAAAGAAGTAAAACATTCAATGGTTATATTAATCATAGAAAACCTATGATATTGTTAAAAAGATCAGAAATATTGGAAGAAATTGGAAATTTTGAAACATAATTTAGTAAGTTGAATCATTTGTATGATTGTGGGAAATGAGTTTTTAATTAGATAATCAAGAGAAATCAGAATGCAACAATAAAATGACAAAATTTATTATCTTCAAACATCAATATTAGTATTTAAAAATGTTGTGGAATAATCATAATTTTATTCATATTGATAAGAATTTATTAGGAAATTTTTTTATTTATATTACTTAATGATCAAGGAAAATTGAAGGATCATATCATTTCCCAAAATGATTTGAAAACAATCTACAAAAAGTGTGATCCCCAGCCAGATGAGTTAGTAAAGTATGCTGTGAAAAAAATTTCAATGAAAACTATGGATTAAGATACATTCCATTGAATTTTTAAACATGTGAAGGTACCCAATGGGTATATAAGAAACATCTCAAGGTGTGTTTACATAAATCATTATAGGTTACATGGATTGAAATGTCATGATTTATATATTTTGTAACATTGTTTAATACTATTGGCATTTTGTACACTATTACCATAAAAGGTTATTGTTGTTGTCCTCTAATTTTACACATTCTTTAGAAGGCTATCTGAGAAAACCCTACAACCATTTGAGCTTTAAAACCTTCAAGAAATATTTTTATTGAACCATTTTTAAATTTTTATTACCTTTACCTTGTTTTTTTTACAATCATGATGCATTTGATAGTTCATTTGGTCGAGGAAGCTATATGAGGAGCCCTATAAATTATCGATTGATGTATCAAATTGATTGGTACTTTATTTTTCTATTTTTAATATAACTGAAAAATTATTGAAACATCATTAAATTATTTTCTATTATATATTATAGATATTATAAGAACTTGAAATCATACGTGAAAAATAATGTTCAGAAATATTTTTTATTATTGGACGATCAGTTGGGATTAGCTTAAATGTTACACTAAGAAAATAATAATTATTATAGGAAAATAGAGATGTGATGCATAATAGAGAAATTTTTGATCAATTTATTGATTTTTTGAGGATACAAACTAAGAAAAAAATGATAATCGGAACACAAAATATGGAGGACATAACAAAATCATTTATTAAAGATCACATAGAATGGTATGCATGACATGTAAATTCAAAAATATTTTAATATCTATTAGAATTAGGTTGAGACATATATTATAGAAATATAATAATGTATATTACATTATGTAGATATTGAATACTGCAACTCTAGTTTATTTTTATGAATATTTAATATTTATTACTAGATTTCCTCTAAAATAGGCTACAAAGTTTGACACATATAATTTGAATGGCACTAAATTTCATATAGTCAGTCGGGAAGAGAGTTTGAAAATATAAAATAGTGGTATATTTACATTTTCCAAAGTGGGATACTATGGAATGTTGACTGATATTATCAAAATAAACTACTCCATGAAGTTTTATATTGTTTTATTCAAATGAAATTTTGTCGATATTATTAGGGGTGTTAAAAATGGTTGCTTACAATTTACTTCTGTGAACATATCTCCTTAGATGGATGTTAGGGACCATGAATTACATGATCATTATATATTATCATCACATGATAAAATTTTATATAATGTGGAAGATGTTTGGGATGAAGGGGGAGTGGATTTATTCACGTACACCAAAGATAACTGTATGAGATGGGTGATGAAGTGGAATATTTAACCTATAACATTGAATCCAATCATCAAAATGAGTAAAAATTATTTTTAAATCATTATATTAAAAACATTATTCTTGGAAGTGTGGATGAATTACTGAAGTAATGATTTCGTAGGTAAATAACATTATCGAAGAAGAAAATGGTTTTATGTGTAGTCATCTATTAATTTATCAACCAATTGTGTCATTTTTTATATCATTCATTATCATAGTTATGTATATATTTTAAATTTGTACTTTGAATCAGTTTTCATTTTTAATTTTTTTTCTCCACGAATTCTAATAACTCTTAGTCGACATTCCCTTAACCATACTGATATATGTTGATCTATTAGTCTCCCTCCATAAATAATCTGAGACACCCTCTGTTTAAGAACCCGTGTTTTTCTAAACTGTCGTTTTGAGCAGAAATTTGAATTTTTTCTATTTGATGATCATGGGAGGAAAATAGTCATTTCACCTTACTATCTGACCTTAGATATTTTTCTTATGACTCTATTGGTTCCGGAATAGGGTGTTAACCCTAGGAAAGGAGTTTGGAGAAAATTTGAGTTGTTCGAATTTTGGCAGAATATTTAATATTTAATATTATTAAATTAAATAGTAATTTATTTATGAATGTTTTTTAGGAAATAACTTTTAACAGAGTGTTAGATATAGATTTCATCTGTGTTGTTGAGTCCAGAATGGGGAGTTTAACCTAGAAAAGGCATAAACTCATATCGGGTGCTTAGGCCGGCACGTGCCCCATTTTCTTCTTTTCCTTTTCATTTCTTTTCATCCTTCTTTGATTTCCTCCTCATCTGTGCGCACGTCTCCTAGACCAACTCATTTGGCTAGGACCTATGGGGGAAATTCTAATTTCAGTAAGAGTGAGAGTTGGGAGGCAAGAGGGGTACTGAATTGAAGCTCTCGACACGCTGAGTCGGCGTGCGGCATCCGGGGACCGTAAAATCAAGTGAAGCTTTTGCGGTTTCCACCCAAAGGTAGGGTAATTTATTTTTTCATCATATATGACCATAAAATAGGGTTTTCATGTTTTTAAATCCTTATATTTCTTTCTTGTAATCCAATGGGGCTTGATCTGTGGTTTTGGTGGCGAAAAAGGGCGTTTCGGGCGTTTTGAGGGATTTTCTGTCGGAAAACCCAGAATACACGGTGTGTGTTCTAAGGGAACATGCCATGTGATATTCCCATTTAGTAGAGTTGATATTTTCCAAATTATATGTTTTTTACTTGAGTACACTCTATGTAGTGGATGTTCGTGTGACCGACCATGTAAAATAAGTCACCGAATAGTGGTTTTTAAGGAGTACATGTTGTGTACTTTAAGTACACGTTGTGTACTTTAAGTACACGCTGTGTAGGGGAACATGGGCATGTGTTCGGGTGAGAATGAGCATCGGGTGACTTTTTGTGAACATTAGACACAGTGTACATCTATGTGCTATTACACAGGCAGACCCCATGGGTCTGGCTATGTGTTCTTTCCATGTACTACTTCAACTTAGTAGTTTTGGGATATCTTGGGCCCTGGAAGTCAGAATTGGGCATGTTAGTAGTCCATTATGAGAGTTTTTTCATGTATATCATAATGGTGGTTTCCATTTTACAATTAGAGATCATATAAATTATGTTTCGGGGGTCTAAATATAAATAGAGATGTTCTTCCTCCAGTTATCGAGTTCAGTTGGCACTTGAGAGTAAAACATGGCATGGATAATAGGTTGGGTGTTTGGACCAACTTAGTTGAGACCTTAACTATGAGAAGAGTTATGATTTATCACTTGTAACCTATGATACATTGTACATTCCCCTGGTAATACGTTCCCTTCTAGCCTATGAGGCCGTGAGACTTGGCATTTCCAAGGATCCCCTGAGGGATGCCCTTACATGTGTGCTGAACTAGGGAGTCCCTTGTAGGATCTCTCTACTATTATTCCTTTGAGAGGACCCATGTTATTGAATACATATTTTTTCCTTCATTTTTGGATTTTGTGTAGGATTACTTCCTTACCCATCACTAAGTATCTCGTGTAGGATGTCTTCGCTTATGTTTACCTTGAGGATCCTGAGTATGATGCCTCCTCAATGTTTGACTTGAGAGACCCATCAGGTGCCCATTGATTGACCGACCCTGAGTTGTTACTTCTGTTTTGGGTATATATGGTGTTTGTGTGTCACCAAGAACCCATGTCAAAATTTAAATCCCATGGGGCTATGGATGAAGTGTAGGGTTGGGCATTCGGGCCACCCTCACTCGTTGGTTATATCTGACTTGGTTTGATGATGTTGTAGTGGTTACTAGAGATGTTTCTTGGTTGGTGGATTTTATGCCTGATGCAAGGTGTCTTCTTGTTTTTTGGGATGACTACTATGCCTTGTGTTCCGGAGTAGAGGTGGTTTGATTTTGAATAGGGTTATTTTCCATGCTATGGATGTGTTTCCCATGTTTGTTTTGATTTGACCGTATGGTCTATAATTTCTTGTTAGGCTAGTTTTTTCATATGCGTAGTGTTGTAAGGATGGAGTGTTTTTCATCTGACATGCTTGTGATATGAATTTTAGTTTCCTATACATGTATTATTTGTGTTATTCATTGGATGTTGTTTATTATTATGAAACTATAGGGGGAATTGGTGTTGAGGGATTCCTAAGAGAGTATGTAAGTATCATTAAAACACTATAGGGGGAATTGACATTCAGTGCTTCCTCGGAGAGTTGGTAGTTATCGTTATGAGACTATATGGGGGATTGACATTGAGTGCTCCCTCAGAGTGTCTACAGTTATCGTTATTAGACTATAGGTGGAATTGACATTGAGTGATTCCTCAGAGTGTCTGTAATTATTATTTAATATCCATAGATGGAATTGACGTTGACTGCTTCCTTAGAGAGTTAGTAGTTATTGTTACCAGACTATAGAGGGGATTGACATTTAGTTCTTCCTCAGAGTGTCTTTGAAAAAGATGTACTAGGGGGCTTATACAGGGAGTACTACCTAGAGGGTTGTTTGTGATTGTTTGTTTGAACTAGAGGGGATAGGTTGTGAGTACTTCCCAGAGGGTTACTTGTTTTTTTAGATTTTTCAGAGATATAATTCTAGAAATGGGGGAAGTAGCTACATGTCAATGGGATTACAAAACAAGAGATCGACTAATTGATACATGGATTGAGTGGCCCAACGTCCAGCTCAATGCCCTTGCAAAGGATGTCCAGGAGATCGGGCTAATGGTCCAAAGGATCGAATACTGATGTGGTTTCTTATTATTTGACTCACTAAATCATGAATATCAAATTTATGTGTATCTGTATAGGTATGGGACTATATATGTGTACCTATATAGATATGGACATCCATGGGGGAACTTGCCGAGTTTGCAGGGATTACATTCTCTAGGTTCGACAATGGTTGCACGTTTGGTTTACTTTTTTTATTGTGTTCCAGCTTGGATAAGCAGGTTGTTGTTGTATACTCTTAACAACATAGTTATAGGTTACTTGTTGGGTGCCCTTCTAAAATTATTTCTCACCCCTACACATGCACCTCAGTGTAAATATAGACATTCTGTATTCTTTTCAGGTTGAGTATGAGTTGCATGGTGGATAGGGCTAAGGCCCAGTGTTGGATGGTCGATCAGAGCTACTCGAGTGGTTCTACAAATCAGGCTGCTGTAGTTCGACTTTTTCTGGAGATCATGTACATTGTTTGGATCAGAGTTAGTATTAAAGCCATATAGTTTTACATTCTGTTCCTTTTGTACTTGTATCTATATGGTCAGACCAGTGGGTGACCAGTTTTGTATTGTATTTCATAGTTGTTTGGGCTTTTACAGCATTTCACTATTTAAACTTCTTCTATTTCAGTTTTTTATTGCTTCTACACTCTATTTACATTCCATTGTGTATGATACTTAGTTATTTCCACTATTTTCTTACTCTAGTATGAGGGCATAGTCTTCCCACTATCACACCCTAGACTCTTACTTCTAGTTGGTAGCCTCTAGTGTAAGGGGAGGTGCACTTGTGGCCTTGTGGCGAACCAGCTTGGAGCACCGGTTTAGTGGATTCCAGGTCCGGACATTACAATGTGGTATTAGGGGAGTTTCTATTCCTATTATTCACTATTTGGGATATGGTAGATAGGAGTATTAGAAATGTGTCGGAACCTGTGACGGATATCAGACTGGTGCGTCGAGAACACTTGTTCAGGTAAGAAGACCTGGTTGCCATGGTATGGGATTGATGTTCTGATTTTGCGATGTTACCGTTTTATATGATTTTCACCTTGAGCTATCCACATTTTGTGTGGTGGTTTGGTTTACTATGGATCCTTGGATCTTGGCCATTGGTAAGAGGCCAGAGATGGATTTTGACTCTTGGTTGGAAAGGGCGAAAGGCATCTCATGCATCAAACATGGCATGTAGGTTTGACATCATATATGTCTACTAGTGTGTATTTTTACTAATGACTGAGCATGTTTGGTCTGCTTTAACATACTTTTTACTCTAATTGCAGGTTACATGGATCTACATTGAGGCGTTTTTTGCAGCCAATGACTCAGTCCTCAAGTTCATGTGGTGCAGTGACCCCAATTAGTCTATCTGGCACGTGATTCCTCTTTGTTTAACCCCTTATTGGGTGTTGTTTCTTAGGTCTATGGTTATCTTGTCGAATCGATGAGTATGATGTCGATAGATACCAAGGCTTTTCTTTTGAATTGGACCTCCTTGTGGTATTTTTACGGATACCCGATGACTGTCAATTCAGTTTCTCTTATGCTTGGGTTGTGAACTCTAGGGAGTATTTCCTTCTAAGGATGCTCGGAGATGATCAAGTCCCTTGTATGATGTGTTTTGGTTTGACTTTCTTCAGTAGTTGTGATCTTTACCATCTTTTGAGTGGTTTTGGATCTTTAAGGTTAGGTTCTTAGACCTTATGACCTAGTTTTTGGGCTTTTTCTATAGGGCTAGGTGGAAGACGTAGAGACCCTTGGTTTTGACTCTAACCCTGGTAGGTCAATGTATGTTCTGTTCTAGGGAAACCTATGTGAGAATGGTTGGCCTGTGTTTTCCAATGCCTTTTTTTTCATGCTCTTTTTTCATCACTGGCTTTGACGGGCAAGAATGTTCAGGTGCTTGGCCTGGTCAACCAGTGTTTCAGATGTTGCTATTGCGGGTGGCATCATTTGAATCAAAATAGGTGAGTGGACGGGTGCAATCCAAGGAACAATTTTTCATGACTTTCGGTGGATTTGAATCACGGAAGTAGTAATGGAATGTCTTTAGGTTGTAGAGGTGACATTGTGTAATTTCGGGATTACCATGAAATGGTTGACGCGTGATTGAATCCTGGTCGAGTTCTGGCAGGATGTTAGTGTGGCTTAGAGGGAGCTGGACACGCCTTTGGTGAAATCATAAGGTACTCTTATAAGAGACAATCATGCACTATCTTGACTAATATTGAGTATGTTGAGAGAGCTTCGACCCTACATAGAGCTCATTTTTCATTCCTAATGTTCATCCCTGTTGTGGATGGAAACATTTATGTTTTTTCTCTCGGAGCGGTGTAAGGAAATCCATATGGTGGGGTGTGAACCATTATCCCTTTGAGGGTGGTTTTTCTTGATTAGGATAAACTTTGGTGTTTTATAGTATCTTTTGAGATCAGATTTTTCTTTTAAGATGGTGATGATGGTATTCTAATGGTGGGGAGTACCCGTTTGGTCATAGTTGAATATTGTTTGTATAGAAGGTGGTTATTAATGCTATATGGTTGGTCGTTAGATAGACCAAATATCTTGGTTGTTTAGATGCTCGGGATGGGAGTAGGGCTGGTGGTCCTTTCACTAGGCTACTTGAGGACGATAAGGTTTATGGTGGACAGTTTGTAAGAACCCGTGTTTTTTAGAACTGTCATTTTAAGCAGAAATTTGAATTTTTTTTGTTGGATGATCATGAGGGGTAAAATGGTCATTTTCCCCTACCATCTGATCTCAAATATTTTTTCAGGCAACTCCATTTGTCCCGGAAATGGTATTTTACCATAGGAAAAGAGTTTGGGGGAAATCTAAGCTGTTCAAATTTTGGAGGAATATTTAATATTTAATATTATTAAATTAAATAGTAATTTATTCATACAAGTTCATTAGGAAAGAACTTTTAAACATAGTGTCGGATTGATATTTTCACTGCACTGTTGAGTCTGGAATGGCTCGTTTAACCTAGGGAAGGCATAAACTCATGTTAGGCGTTGGGGCCGACCCATGCCCCCTTTTCTTCTATTCCTTTTCTTTTCTTTTCATCCTTCTCCTATTTCCTCCTCCTTGCGCACATCTCAAACACATATTCCTTTAGCTGTGACCGATGTAAAAAATTTGAATTTGAGTAAGAGTGAGAGTTGTGAGGCAAGATGGGTACCAAATCAAAGCTCTTGACGCACTGAGTTGGTGTGCGACATCCGTGGACCTTAAAATCAAGCTATGCTTCGAAGGTTTCCGCCCAAAAGTAGGGTCATTTATTTTATTTCATTAGATCCCCATAAAACATGTTGTTCTATGTTTTTAAATTCTGATATTTTATTCTTTTAACCCCATGTTGCTCGATCTTTTTTTTAGTCGAAAACGGGCGTTTCGGGCGTTTTCATGGATTTTCCATTGGAAAACCCAGAATACACAGCGTGTGTTCTAGGGGAACACGCCATGTGTTCTTCCCATTCATGGAAGACTATTTTTTACAAATTAAACACCGTTTAATTGAGTACATGTCATGTAGTGGATGTCTGTGTGACCGACCGTGTGAAATAAGACATGAAATAGTGGTTTTTAAGGATTACATGTTGTGTACTATATGTACACGCTGTGTAGTGGCACATAGGCATGTGTTTGGGTGAAAACAAACATGGGGTGGATTTTTTGAATAGTATATTCCATGTAGAGTAAAGTACATACTATTTAATATAACACTGGTAGGCCCCATGGGTTTGGCCATGTGTTCTGGCCATGTATTACTTCAACATAGTAGTTTTGGGATATATTGGGCCCTATAAGTTAGAATTAGGAAAGTGAGTTGTCCATTCTGAGTATTTTTTCGTGTAGATCACAATAGAGGAATCCATTGTATAGTTTGAGGTCATCTAAATTATGTTTTTAGGGTTTATATATAAATATGTAGGTTCTTCCTCCAGTTATCTAGTTCAGCTGACACCTGAGAGTGAGACTTGGTAGGTATGATAGGATGGGTGTTTGGGCCAACATAGTTGAGACCTTTAATATGAGATGAGTTATGAGCTATATCCTATAACCTATGCTACAAAGGATGTTCCCCTTGTGATACATTCCCTTCTGGCCTATGAGGCCATGAGATCAGGCATTCATAAGGATCCCTTGAGGGATGCCTTTACATGTGTGTTGACCTAGGGAGCCCCTTGTAGGATCTCTCTCCTAGTTTTCCTTTGAGAGGTCCCATGTTATTGAATTCCTATTTTTTCCTTATTTTTTGGATCCTGTATAGGATTCCACCCTTACTCTTTTTTAAGTGATTCATGTATGATTCCTTCGCTCATGTTTACCTGTAGGATACTGAGTATGATGTCTCTTTAGTGTTTGACTTGAGCGACCCATCGGGTGCCCATTATTTGACCAAACCAGAGTTGTTACATCGGGTTTGGGTAGAGATGGGGTTTGGGTGTCACCTAGAACCCATTACCTACTGGTAATCCCATGGGGCTACTGATGTAGTGTTGGGTTGACTGTTCAGGCCACCCTCACTCGTTTATTATTTGCTGATGTGGTAGTGGTTACCATTGGAGCTTCCTGGTTGGTGGTTGTTGATCCTGATGCAAGGCTTCTTCTGGATTGTTGGGATGCCTACTATGACTTTTCTGACTAAGTAGAGGTGGTCTGATTGTGAATATGGTTACTTTCATTGCTATAGATGTGTTTCCCATGTTTGTTTTGATTTGACCATTTGGTCTAGACTTGCTTGTTAGGCTGCTTGTTTCCCATACCTATTGTTGTTAGGATGGTGTGTTTTTCATCTTACATTCTTTTGATATGAATTTTAGTTTCATATCCAAGTAGTAATTGTGTTATACTTTGGTTTTAGTTTATTATTATGAGACTATAGGGGGAATTGACGTTGAGTACATCCTCAGAGAGTCTATATTTATCTTTAAAAGACTATCATAGGAATTGAAATTGAGTGATTCCTCAAAGAGACTGTAGTAATAATTAAGAGACCATATGGGGGATTGACATTCTGTTCTACCATCGAGTGTATATAGTTACCGTTATGAAACTATAGGGGGAATTGACATCGAGTACATCCTTCAGGAGTCTGTAATTATTATTAAAAGACTATCAGGGGAATTAACATCGAGTAATTCCTTAAAAAGTCAGTAGTTATCATTACGATACTATATGGGGAATTGACATTGTGTTCTTCCTTAGAGAGTATATGCAGAATCTGTACTAGAGGTGTTAGACTTTGAGTAATTCCCAGAGGGTTGTTTGTGTGTGTTTGTTTGAACCGCAGAGGATAGTCTATGAGTACTTCCCAGAGGGTTTCACGTTTTTGTGTAGTCTGTTGAGAGATATAATTCTAGAAATGGTCGAATCAGGTACATGTTGATGGGATTACAGACCCAGAGACCAAATTATTGATATACAACTTGAGAGGCACGACGTCCACCTCAATTCCCTTGCACATGATGTCTTGGATATTGGGATTATGGTCCTAAGGATCGAATGCTGAAGTGGTTTCTTATTTTTTTGATTCACCTAATCATGGATATCATATTTATGTGTATGTGTATAGGAATGGGACTATACATGTGTAAATATAAATATTTTGACATCCATGATGGCACTTTCCTAGTTCGTTATGATTACATACCCAAGGATCGATTGTGGTTGCACTTTTGGTTTACTTCCTTTGTTGTGTTCTAGCTAGGTTTAGCACATTGTTTTTGCATACACCTAACAGCATAGTTATAGGTTGCTTGTCGAGGTTACCTACTAAGATTACTTCTCACCCCCACAGAAGAACCTCGTTGTACGTATAGACCTTATGATTCCTTTTCAGGTTGTGTATGAGTTTCATGGTGTATAGGGGTAAGGCGTAGTGTAGCATGATCGAGCAGAGCTGCTCGAGTAGTTCTAAGGATAGGGCTGCTGCAATTCGTCTTTGTCTTGAGATCGGGTACATGGTTTGGCTCTGAGTTAGTAGAAGAGCATTGTACTTTTACTTTCTGTTTCATTTTTACGTGTATCTGTATGGTCGGCCCAGTGGGTGACCAGTGTTGTATTGTATTGCATAGCGGTTCGAGATTTTACATCATTTTACTATTACAACTTGTTCTATTTTAGTTTTTTATTTCTTCCACACTCTGTTTACATTCTGATGTTTATGATACATAGTTATTTCCATTGTTTTATTACTTTTCTATGAGGTAATAGTCTCCCCACTATCACACACTAGGCCCTTTTCTGCTATTTGGCAGCCTCTGACATACGTGGAGGCACGCTTATAGCCTTATGGTGAACCGGCTCAGAGCACAAGCTTAGTGTCTTCTGGTTTGGGACGTTACACTCTTCGGTCCCCTACACCATATCTAACACCCTCCATCAACCTCACATCTGTAGCTCAGAAAATGACTCCCCATTTGGCAGCCTCAGTAGTAAGGGTGTAGGTCGCCACTCATTGTTCTTCACGGGGATATTGGAGGGTGATAGTTATAGGTACAAATAATAATATAAAAAAAATAATTTTATTTTTTATACTACTAATGGATTTTTCCTAAAATATGGAAAAAATGTAAATATAGATAAATATATGAAAAGATAATATGTATGGAATTTAAATAGACAAAAGATAGTTGTCTAATTTGACTATTTTGAGGTCCTTACGGATGACACAACATGATTATTTGGGATTATTCTAGGCCAGCTGGGGGTGGAGTAGATTACCCTTATTATTAAATATGTTTATTAGAGGCATTTTCCTTCATCATGGAAAAATTAAGCTTTGATTCATATATAAAGGTATTTTTATTACAATATGTTTTAATAGAATGTCATTATGTTAAAAAATTAAAATATTTTCTTGATCACATTGTACTTATGTTTTTTAACATTATGTTGCTGATATTATAGTACGAAACTAAATATTTAAAATTTTGGCTAAAAATAAAATTTTTTGAATTGAGAATATACAACAAATTTAATTATTATTTATTGAGCTCTCGTCAACACTATCATAAGGTACCCAATCGGGAACCCCAAGAGCAAGGGAATAATTTTTTGGTCACCATCGTGATGAGAGGAACATGGTATTTAAATATATATTATTATATTAATTTCATTTAGAATTTATACATGCATATGTCATGATATGACATTGAACACATTAATAGTAAATTATATGTTATTTATTTCCATATGTTTTAAGGAAGAATGTCTCTAGTCAAGCAAAGAAAATCATCCTTCACACTATGGGGTCAATCTATTTTTCTAGAAACATATCAACACTAGATAAAATTTCATTATTTTAAATATTTATTACATAATATTATATGTTCTATATATTAATTTTTTGATTAGTGTTTGTTTAATACAGTCACAAAATTTAGGGCACCAAGTATTCCGAACAAAATTGTGGTAGGATGCTTATAAAAAATAGGATGTGAGTTATGTTAATGAGCCTGCAAAAGAAGTTAGAGTATGAATTCATTATTCACAATAACAAATTATTTTTAGTTGTCACTATGTAAATATATATTTTTCAAAATTTGATTTATAATTGTTTTTTAGGTAGAAATTAATGAACTATGGTATCAAATTCCCATGTAGTACTTATAAGTCTTCCATGATGACACACTTGGTAATGTACATGGGAAATAGCATCACATTTCAGTGAAAAATATGGGGTGGGGACTTGTACTAACTGAGGTATTTATTAGGTTATCATAGATTGCAGTTGCATTAACTCCTTGTAGTAGTAACTTCCTACCCCGATATCCTCAAAGACTATTTGTTTCTAAGTGAAGCGCAATACATGAACTCTAGGCTTATATATCGTATTTACAGAATGAATTGTTTTATTTATATCATATGATTATCATATATCTCCTGGGTGATATTACATTAATAAATGATTTTTTGTAGGTAAATCACAAAACATATAAAACATTTTGTTTAAAAAAAATTATGTTTATTTATAAATATACAGCACTATTAAATATCCAATATAACTTTATTCCATGTTCTAGTAGTAGGAAGTAGTGACATGGATGGTTATGGGGTGAGAATATTTCATTATCGGTAATTGATTAGTGGTATTTTTAATCTCTTGGAATAATATGGAAAGAGAGGGGTTTTTATGTATCATTTTTTACACAGAGCATTCTCATGGCATTTTCAGGATTTTCAATGTATGAAGAGGATAAGACTATTTATATCAGGTTTGTTGGTATAACAACATGGTTTAAGGTTATGGTTCATGTAACTAAATATACTTATTTATATATGACAAATTTAATTCATTCAGGTTTTATGTGATTGTGTAAATGAATAGGTTTTTAGAAAACTATAGAGATATATATAAGATTATTATGGGCCTCTTAAGATTAAAATAAGTTCTCTTTAGTACTATATATAAATAGACTTTTTAGTGATCTTGTCACCATTTTGAGAGGGTATTGTGTAAGTTGAAAATGATTTTTCAGGAGGTATCTGGATATGATACATGAAGTGGGTATCCTTGGTTGATTCCCCTACAGCTAGTCTGGAATTTATGAGGGGATTAATGGAAGTTAAAAAATTGAAAAGACAACAATATGTATTAGGATTTCTTATAAACACCCTCATAAGTGTGGGTTAAGGCTTAATGAGAACTATGAATGTGTTGAGTACTCTGGGGTGAGATGATGTATGATAGAAAAGTGTTTTAAGTAGCTAAAAGAATTAAATATCTTTCTTATGAAATGGGAAATTGAACATTGGTGAAGGTCATTATAGTTTTTCAATACTTGACATCATGTTTCCATAAGGTATAGACCATGATATGTTAGGAAAATTCCTGGGTAGAATGAATAAGATAGATAAAGGACATTTTACTACTGGATAAGGACATGAGGATTAGTTCATGGGAGATTGTGGGTGGTGGTGTGACCAATAGGTGACTAATTTTAGATTATATTAATGATTATAGATCATGATGGTTATTGGGGATCTAGTTAGTGCCCTGACATGAAATACATGTATTGAGACATGGGGGAGTTTCTCAACTGACTGGCGCTATGGGATTTTCTAGTGATCTATGTGATTGGATTCATTCCATATTTGTTATTTCATTTTTTTATTTTGTGTGCATATGATAGGTGATACACCTTGTGGGGGATAGGATCATATGATTTTTCCTCGCTATGAGTGAGATGGATCTAAACAAACTACTATGGGTAATAGTTTTGTAGTTTCATTTGGAATGAGGTTAAGTGATAATTATATTTTGTCCTGAATTCAATGTAGGATTGGTAATTTATAATAGTTTTGTAGTTAAAACGTAATTTATAATAGTTTTGATAACCTATATAGATATTCTCTCACACCCTTCACAGGCACCGTGGTTTGTATACATACATTATTTTTATTTTGTTATTTAAAACCATAGAATAGGTAGTGAATTCAAATATAGAATCTTGATAGGTAGTTCGAGGTAGTGTAATGTGTCATGGAGATTTCAGTAGATCCAATGCGTGTATTTTTTATCTGTTTCTTATATTTTGATGGGAAAATAGAATGGTTAACCTATACATATTTTGTATTACCATGTTTATATATATTGGGTTTTATTTTTTATGCAATTATGTTATTGATTTATGGATACACAAATTATAAGTTATATACAATTTTATATAACATTACTGTGGAATATTCTAGTTTGTGCATTGTTTTTTTCCTGGTAGTTTTGTGGCTACAAATTCTGAAATTTGATTCTTTTATAAATCATCATATAAAGGCAGTTAAAACATCCATTAAATATGACATTTTCCCCATGATAGTTTAAACTAATGCTATATTATGATGTTTTATGTAGTTAAAACCACTGTAAAATATTTGACACTTTTATTTCTATGTGATTTTCTTCATTTTAGAAGATGTTTTGTGGAATAAATTAGGACTTAGTAGCGGTTAAAAATGACAATAAATCCTCATCATTTGTTTTTTTTGGAAAAATGATGAAAAAATAAAAATTCGATGATGATAATTAAAAACCACCATGTGTTGGATTATGAATCAATCAATAGCAGTAGTTTTTTGAAACCTTCACAGAACCATTTGGTGACGATTTAAACTACCTCTAAATGGTAGTTTTCTTATAGTGTGGTTTTATAAATTAATCCTTGATCAGACGTGTATTATATCCAGGAGGCCTCAACATTCATTTATTTATTTTGGTATAATGTATGAATTAAAATTGTTTACCATGGTATTTGTTTCACACATATTGGGAGTTTTGTAAATCCATAACTTGTGTGACACTCGTTTCATTTGGGTTAAGCCAATTCTTCTTCTAAATGAGTTGTATGAGAACATGTCATGTCCATGTAAATAATCTGAAATAATTGGGAAGGTTCATTCTCATATGTTTCTCACCTACAAAATTCCATGGAGTTGTTTTTGGTTGCATGAATCAGGAATGTTGATGTTATTTGAGCTAATAGATATAAATTTCAAAATCCCTATTAGTGATCATATAAAAGGATAGTAGAGGGGTATTTATATACCTATAGTTAAAAAATGTTTTGTGGATTGTGGAATAAATTCATGTCTATGAATGTATAGTTTTATTTGGAACCTCATATCACAAACCCAAAAAAGATAAAGTTTCATGATAATTAAACATTTACTCCAAAAAAACTTATCTGAGCCGTTTATCTTCTTGGATGCATCTAAAAATAATTTTCAATGAAAAAATATTATTTTAGATTTGGTATTTTGACCGATCAAATAATGGAACTCCTTTTATCATTCATTGTATTATCCAAAGGCATAAACACATTATTGAAGATTAAAAAACTTAATTTTTTTCTCTGATTCCAATTATTATGCCAACAAAAGATTCTATTAACAGACTCCAAAAAAGATGGGTGAATTTGGGTATTATGACCATTATAAAATAATAACAGTCACTATAAACTCCAACTATTTGACAGATCCTACTTCATAATTTGTAGGTTCACCCTTTAATATTTACATTAATGATAAGGATCCAATTGTGATCTCCCTTGTTTTGAAAACATTAAAAATATTATTACCATTATTTATTATTATTATCAACTAATTATATCATTAAGAATAAAAATTAGAAAGAACAGATGATTGAAGGATTTTAAATGGTGAACCCAAAATATAAAAATCTTGGGAGAAGGCAATAAGTAATTCACTAACGCACTGGAATCCACTAAACACAATTTTTGGTGGTGGGTTTTGGCTAAGCTTGGGGTTACTAGATTCATAAGTATTATACATGGTTCACTACCTCCAAGGGGTCTCTCATATTTCTTTATCACTAATACAATAATGAGAAAATCACCTAGAACATCTTCTAATTCAATCCATATCATTATCGCAGTTGTTGCAGTATATATAAAGGGTGGACATTGATCTTCACATCAATAATTCAAAATTTATAGTTAATATCACCACAAACAACATCACATTTATACATGCCTTTATGGAAACTCTTTATTTATTATTTGGAAGGATCTTTATAAAGTCTCAAACTTCCATATCATCTCTTATTCTTTTCTAAAAAAACTCTAACATTGAATAAGATATATAAAAAGAAAATTGACATGCCCATAGGGTTATCCCAATCTAGTTTGGACTAAACTTGACCCGACAACTCCAGTCGAACATTAAGTCTATCCAACTCCTTGACCACCTAGTTTAACTCACAAATATATTGACATAAATTTGTTATAACATAGAATTGACCTCATAACCTATTTTTTAGGACACTGAGCATGAACCAAGTCAAATTTACAACAAGTTAGAGTAGTATAAATATATATATAATAAAATATATTTACACAAACATATACATATTATTATATATTTCATAAATACATATATATCTATATATAAAAATTTATAATTATATTTTTTTTAAATAAAGTAAATGTAAATATATAAATATATAATAGCCTCGATATATATATTTTTTATAAATATTTTTTTATATAAATAAATTTAAATCATAATTATATATTAATTAACTTGATTATATTTATATATTAACTTATTACTAAATATTAATATATAAATATAAATATTAATAAACATATATATATATATATATATATTTGAACATAAATACACACACATAGAGAGAGATATATATATATATGTTGATATACAAATGTATACATATATATTAATATATTTATATATACTTTAATTATTAATTAATATATTTAATAAAAACATATTTAAATATTTATATATCCAATATATGAAATAAATATTCCATATATTTAAAATTAAATAATATTTTTAAATATTAAAATATATCATAAATAATTATTTACATAATTTGACTAAATTTATTTTATTTATAAAATATTATCATATATATTATTTAATTTAAATATATATATTAGTCAATATTTACTAGGATTTAAATATTTTCTGCCTCCTCTAGTTTTAATCCTCACAAATCATGCATAAATATGTTTCGTCATGTTTCATTATGTTTAATTATGTTAACTTATCATCCAAATCTATTCTATTTTTGTTTCATATCATAAGACATATTTCCAATATTTGACTAATTATAATTCACTATTTTGGATGATTCAACATTTAGGTGAACTCGGTACTGAAATCCTATTGATTGAAAAAAATGACTATGTATAAGCTATCATTGGCATAAACATACCGATATTATGTATCACTATAAATTATCTCACCATTATCCCGGACACTGAATTCTAAATAATCTTGAGACACCGTCACTCATGCTACATATAGCTGATTTACTGTTATTCAACCTACTGATTGCTCAACTCCAAATTTTTTAATGGATGAGATTCCCTCACATTAAGCTACTTCTATCTGAGGTATCATTGCATCATCCTTCCGATAGAATGATATACTAGTGGAATCTGATTTTTTCCTATGTATAGGTTATTGTTATGAGATACTAAATGAATGGGTCACCAATAATAGGAAATACATTCAATAAAACATACCTATCTTTTGTCACTGATTCTTTTCTCATTGTTCCAGATTGCATAATGCTCTAAGTTAGGGACACTGATTCTAAGACATGGTTGCTGATCTACAGTAGCTATGATACCATCAAAAGAAGTAACCAATCAGAGACATCATCAACAATACTTTGACATATAAATTAAAATTTAGTTCAAATTGACATATTTTTGAATCCTAGTGCTATAGTTTTAAAAAAATTGTTTTTATTCTGTGGAAAACAATAATATCAATTTTAGAGGCCAATATGAGTTATGAGGTACCAGAGAACATGCTTGTTGTCAGCTGTAGTGTATAATGAGAATACCATATCAAAAAGGCACAATCATAACTAGTGAATGATAGAGATTTTCTCGTGCCCCTAAAAAGTACTGAAGAACTACGTTATGTATTCAATTGATGAAAATGATGAGAGTTTAAACCAAAGAACATATTTCAACAAAAAACTAAAGAATGGAGATTCACTACTTAGTCAAACTACAACCTCACTAGAAAGAGTAGTCAGAATATCTCACAACAGTTTTTTTGGTGTCTGTTTCTATTTGGAAACTCAAGAAACATATCAAGACATCTTCACTTAGTAGTTAGATGCATGAAAATCACACAGAGACTCCTAAATATTATCTCATTTTTTATGCTTTGATTTTATACAGATTTATATGATGAGTAGTGTGTGTGTGTCTCTATATTATAAACATACACTTACACCTTCTAAAAATATTAGCATACATATATATCATCAAAACCATTTTTTACACCCTACACTCCCACATATAATATTGGAAGAGGTCCCAGTGTGGCCTGGTTGTTTTAGAACTCCCAAAAAAACACTGGAAGATGTCTTCCTAACCTAGATAGTGTGTATATTATTGTTTACACCAATCCGGGGTGTGGATTAATTTTTATTTATATATACTTCTTAGTGTCATGTGATCCCAAAGTGGGGAGGATTGTGTCTTTTCTTCAGACTGAACCTATTATTTTAAATCTATTATTCCTTTCAATTTTCTATTTTCATTAATTTATATTTTTACAAAATAAAACATTTATTTTACAGTGATAGTTAATCAAATATAGTGTTTATATTAGAAATTGATTTAGAAAATTATGTTCAAAAGAATAAATAATAATCCATATTTTTTTAACTCAGAACTACTATCTCATTGAAAAATCATGTAAAAGATCAATAAATTTATAAATTGGGTACATTGGTTAACTAAGACAGTCTATATTTCAAATTGGTCAACTATTACATAATTTTTTTAGACAAAAAAAATTTTTAGCAACTCAATTAAACTCTGTCCTTTATTTTTCCAACACTGACCAATATTTTGTATCATAGGATTTCATAAATTCTGAGATTCAATGTTTCTAAAAATTTTAAATATTTTCAACTGTTATTTTTGTTGTGTTTTAATGATCTAATAATTTCTATCAGTTCAAAATTTATAGTTCTTTATATATTGTTCTCTATCATCAATAACTGACAGTATGGGGATGCTTCTGATAAACCTCCCAATTTTAATGGCATAAATTATGCTAAATGGAAAATCAAGATTAGAATGATTTTAGAAAGCATGGTTTTGTAATCTGGTATTTAATTATAGAATAATAAAATATTCATGAAAATGCCAGAAACACTTGGGATGACCCAACTTTGGAAGCCTAAAATAATAACTTCAATGCTATGAATGCATTATACTATGATCTAGGTGATGAATAATTCGATTAGATTTATGTACGTAAAACAACCATTGAAATTTGGGATAATTTTTCTATTTGACATGAATAAACAACTAATGTTAAGGAAATGAGGCTTAACACATATACTATTTAATATGATAATTTATAAAATGAATCATGATGAACCTATCTCAGAAAATAATCTTAGGTTCAATGAGATTGTAAATATTATTATCTCACTGGGAAGGACAATCATTGTCAAAGAAAAAATATTGAGGATCATGAGACTTCTTCCAGAAAGGTGTAGAGGGACCTCAGTATTAATTAGAGAATCTAGTGATGTCAATGAAATGCCTATAAAGGAGTTTAATGGAAAACTGGTTATGTGTGAGGAAGATTTGAATGTCAACAAGGTAGAAGTTGAGGAACCTAAAATAAATTAAATGTCATTAAAAACCATTGTATCCAAAAAAAATAGGAGAAAATCTAGGTTCCTGGTAAAATTTAAAGTAATAAAGATACATCAAATGATATATATGGATAAATAGATGTACTAGATAGTAGATTTATGAAATTTAAAAAAAAAAGATGTTCATTAGCAATTCTAGAGACAAGGGAAATATTAAAACAATGATAACTAAAAAAATTAGTGGAAAATAATTGATAATACCAATGAGATAGTATGTTATGAATAAAAAAAGAGGACATGTGAAGGAAGATAGTCCTAAAATAAAGTACATGAAGAAGTATGTAGTCACTGATCAAAACATTAAGAATGCTATCAAGGATTCCTACAGTGAATATGGGGATAAAACCAGTGAATCTAAATCATCTCATGATGAAGATGATGAAAAAGATGAAATGTGATTTATGATAAACAAATCTGAGGTAACCTAATAATCTCTTATATAGAACTCTTATTATTCTAGATATAAATCTAAATATGACAATTCTGAACAAATTACTAATGAATAAATGATTTAATATTGAAAAATGATTGAGGATACTCGCAAGGAACTATAATATAAATATAAATACTTAATGAAATAGAATATTCATTATGATTCTATTAAATATGAACTCACTATTTAATAAGAAAATATTGCTCAACTATTATGTGAGAGTACAGACCTTAATCTTTCAAATGAGAAATTAAAGAAAGACTTAGAGAAATATAAAAATGTAAAAAATAAATTATTTCAAATTCTTGGTGAACTAATTTCACCTAAATATACAACATGGTTTTTTATCATCTTTTGATTATAAATTTTTTTTAAACCAATTTTTTATCAAAATATGCAAAATTCGATTTTATGTCTTGTTTCAGAAAATTTTCTGCAAGTTCAAGTTGTGAAACTCCTTTTACTACTTGTAGTTGTTATGGACCTAATATAGTTTATTTTTCAAAAATATTAAAACCCATTTAAAATAATCTCGTGAATCATGTGTGTGTTCTTAAAGCTTTAGTTACTAATATTACTGGACCCAAGCAGGTCTGGGTACCAAATTAATTTATTATTTATATTATTTTTGTAGGAAATTTGAATGATGAGCTCATGTAAAATCTTATAGTACATGGATGGTTGGTATTCAAGACACATTTCAATGGAATACTCTATAGTTAAGACCATAATAAATAATTATGGTGGACATGTCACCATTGGTGAATATGAAAAGTAGATAATTATTATTCTTTCCAAGTTATTAACACTAACTCAGTTTTAATTTCCAATTTTTTTTCAACGATCTAAAGTTGAATTTTCAAACAATTTCATAGTTATGTGATGATGTATTTCATGTTAATTTTAAAAAAATTTAATATAATTTTTTGAATTCTAAAAATGATTTAATATTTACTACTTTTAGTAATAAAAATGTCTATGATATAAATCTGGATTCTTTAGTCTCACTGAATGTTTCTCACTTATGCGCCTTTTATAAAGTGTATTGTTTATCGTATAAATTTCTAAAAAACTATAACAATTACTATATTAGAGAACTTACTTGAAAATTATTAGTGAAGGATCTACCTAAACTAGATTTCCCAAATTATAATGTATATCATCGATATAAAAAGGGAAAATAACATAACATATCAATCAAACCAAAGAAATATCTTTCAACTTCTCAACTTTTTGAGTTTGATCACATGGATTTTTTTGGAACTTCTAGAGTTTCATGTTTAAATGGAACTCACTAGGGCTATGTTCTGGTAGATGACTTTTCTAGGTATAACTGGACATTATTTTTAGCTTAATAAGTGAGTATTATTCTTATTTCACCATGTATGCTAGGTATGTAAAAAAAATTTAGTGTACATAGGATCAAAACCATAATAAGTGACCATTTATGTGACATTTTTTTTTAAAAATATTGAATCTTTTTTCTCACAAAATGGATATATTTATAATTTATCTAACCCTAGGATACCTCAACAGAAGGGAGTTGTAGAAAAGGGAAATAAAACATTACAATAGATATCAGGAATAATACTTAATGAATATTAATTACAAATTTAATTTTTTATCAAAGCTATGATTACATCATGCTATAAAATCAAAAGTGTTTTTATTAAGCATATCATTAAGAATACTCCCTAATAGATTTGGAATTAGATGAATCCTAAGGTTAATTTATTCAATGATTTGTTTGCATAGTCATTATCCTTAATGAAAAATAAAATCTCGAAAAATTGTACTCCATGTGTGGTGAAGGAATTTTTCTAGGTTATTAAATTTATAGTAAATCCTATGGAGTGTTTAATAAAAGAATAAAGTGTTTGTAAAATATAGTGCATGTCTTGTTTGATAAAATATATCCACATGAGTCCAAAGCCTCCCTAGATAATATTGATAAAAATCGGTCCAGTTTAGACATAATTACTAAATCTCTATATTTTGTTGTTAAACAAGCACGTTGTGGAGTCACATGTGATGAATCACAATTATCACCCACCATTATGAATTAGCATTGGTCTCTATATAGTCAATTATTTTGGATCAAACATAAACTCATTGTTTTATTTAATTCACGTTATTTGATACCACTTTTTCAATGTATGTTTTTGAAATCCCTAATAGGTAAATATTGTATCTTTCTAATTCATATTCTCACTCACTCTCCCAAAACTTATCCTTTCCCTCTTAAACATCTATTTCCTTCCTCCTCAACCCAAACATTTCGAATCCTTCTTAATGGCTCTAGTGAAGCATTTTCCTAAGAGTTCTATGGATGCATCTCATCTTTCAATGAAACAGAAACGGGAATCAGGTGATTCAATGCTAAAAACTATTAACATGGATATTCACAAAAGAATTTTCATATGTGAGATAGATTTACCTTCATAAGTAAATATTTCAATTAAGTATCTTATTTTGAAAGTGTTGAAAAGACATGGTTGGTTGGAATGGTTCTACAACAATTCTTGACCTCTCTATCTGAAACTGGTGAGTGATTTTTATATGTATGTTAATTTTGTTCTTGAAGGAACTATGGAGTTCTTGATTAATTCTAGAATAGGAGGAAAAAAGATTTTATTCTCTTTTAAGAAGTGGGATGAATGCTTGAAGGTAACTCATGAATGTATTTTTTAGGATTACCAAAGATTTCTGACTCATCTAGGTGATTTTTTTTTATAAAATAGCCGTAAATGAGTTGAAAAGTGATGTATTCCCAAGAATATATATAGAAAATGATCTAGAATATGAGTGTAGTTTGTTATTTATGTTTATTCACCATAAATGTTTTCCTGAGAAAGGGTATTTTCCTTATTAAAATATTAGGTTATTTATTTTTTGTATCGAAGTAATAAAGGACACAGGATTAATTTATGTAGATACCTCATCATCCAAATGAGTGATATGACAAAGCCTCAGTCAAAATAAACCTCTTATTTTATTCTAATATTACTTTTGGTGATGCTCAATGATAATGGATTTTTAAATGAAGGAGAATAAACTATGACTGACTTTGATGGTTTTTGCATTACCAATGACATATGAAAAAGAATGAATATTAGGTGGAATCCCAAGAAGAGGAAGTGGGATGAGTATAATGAAAATATATATAATGATTTTGATACTATTCAACATCCCTCTAAGCTGAATGATATGGATGACACTGGTCTTTGACAATATGAAGTTGTAGAGTACTCAAATGAATAACCACAAGTATTTGAGGTAGAGAAAGATATATGATCTCTTATTGATGATACAAGTTTTTCAAATATTTTAGGAATACTCAAAAGAATTAATTTTTGATCTCATAGACTGACAAAAATTATTTCTACCAAGGAACCGCTCTTAAATGATCATTCTGATGAAGAGATGGATGAATCTAAAAATGTTATGTATTATAGTGGCTGTAAAAGTGATTGTGGAAGTGAAGAAGACACATAGAATAATGATGATGATGAGTATGAGGAAGATGAAGCACAAGAGGAAGAAAAACAAGAGAATGAAGAGGAAGAATAAGATTCTGAAGACAAAGGAGGAAGTGATTCCAATAATGAAGAAAAAGAAAAAATAAGAGAGTGGTAGAGATTGTGGTGAAGCTGGTGGTGAAGCTGATCCAACTATTAGGGATATATGACCTATTCAAAAATATGAAACTCCTACTGACAAGTCTTTAGAGGAGAAGGAACATGTTTTATAGCCAAAAATGCATCATAAGTTAGTTTTAGCTGATGAAGTTGCTCCAGTTTCTCAACTGAAATTACTAAGTAATTCAAGGAATAAATCACTCACTAAGATGGTAGAAACTATTAAGGGGGATAAACAATCTCCATGATTTAATGTTTCCACACTTATTACATTTTATGTATACATAAAGATATGGGAGAAGTACCTTGGATATGAAACTTTTGTCTTGGATTATCCAGATTCAGATTATGTGACATTTGATCATAAGGGCTCATTGGTAGAAAAAGTAGATGTTCGTAAAGAGTTCCTATTGGAACAAATCAGTATATAGAACCTACTCCGGTGTTAGACCATACTCTTTTATTTTCACATTTGTTTGAGGAAAATGTATGTAAGAATGACATAAATGTTTTTAAAGAAGAATTGTGCTCAACTATTAGAATAATCCTTCAACATCAACCATTACCACTTTCTAATATCATTGATATTGATGCATCTATCATTGCAGAAAGGGTTGTCTCTTACATTCATCCTCATATTGTTTCTCAACATCAAGTAGCAAGACTGTAAAATCATAGATTAAGTAATAATCTGGATACTCTAATATATGTTGTTAATGGAATGTCTTCTGAGTATAGAGAGTCATTGGAATTGGTTGTAAAAATTCATAGATATAAAACATCTAAAGTATGGACCCTTGGTCCTCTAGTACATCACTTAGATCTGTCGAGATCAATCCTTCTAGAGTAATTGAAAGGTTCTTCTACCTCTACAGCTGCTTATAATCATTTTTTCAGTGATATGATCATAACAGTGATAAGACAAGAACATCATAATATGATGGGTGGCTCATATCTGGAGAGAGAAATAAAAATTAGAAGAAACAATGATAATATATTTGACATGGTACCGTTTTATAAGAAAGGGGCCACTAATGATCAATATGAGATCACCAAGAAAGAATATTTATAATTTAAAATGATTTATACCAAATATTAGACGGATATTCATTTCAAATTTTTTATTGAGAATTTGAGAAAACCTCCTATTACACAAGCCTTCAAGGAACAAGTTAAACAACTCAATGATCTTACACTAGCACTTCATATGTTTACTGAGAACAAATATAATTTTACCAAGGTTGTGGAGAAATGTGAGGAGATAATAATGGATTATATCATCCTTTTGAATCGATAAATTTATAATTATAGTAATTTTATTTTAGTAACAGAGGCCTTCCCTCTTCAAAATATGAATGATAATTATCCTTTAGGATCCATCTACCAATCTGATGATCCTCAGTTTAGAGCTATTGTGACTCAAAATTATTTTTCTACTCTTCCTTCAACCCTTCGACCATTTCCCATGTATGTATCTTGGGATATTAGTTATCTATGAACTTTTATCTATAGGGATCATTCAAACCCTACTTCTTCTACTCCAACACCTATAATTTCCTTGGGATTTCCACATAATCAATTTTTTCACATCATCACCTTTTTTACCCACAGTTCCTCCACCTACTAGTGCTTATATGGGGAAATCAGTAATGGACCCTTCATTGGAGAATAGTTGATTATGGTTTGATATTTGATAGGGATATACTTTTGACTCCTTTTCACATCCAATGTTCTTTTTTATCCGAAAAAAAGTATTATCTATTTTTCTCTATTATATAGTTTTTTATTTAATTATTTGTTCTCTTTTTTGATAATCCCAAAATTGGGAGAATGCATATGGAATTAAATTAAAATGGTGATATATGATGGCAATTAATTTTATTTGATTTTATTTAAGGTATAATTTAATTTCAAATGAACTATTTGATAAGATATGTAGAACATTTTCTTGGATCATTATTAATTCCATAATGTGCTATCATTGAAAAGGGGGAGATTGATTTCATCCTTTAGATTTAATGATAAAAAATCATTCTTAATAGACGTAAATCATGTTTCATTTTGATTAATTTTGGTTAATTATCATATTAATCTATTATCTTAGTGATTACTATAATAAAATATGTTTCTAATATTTGACTAAGTTTATGTCATAATTAAGGTTCTGTCACTATTGAAGTGAACTCACTATCGACATCTGACTGATAAATGAAAAATTTCTAAAGATAATCTACCATTGACAAAGACATACAGATAAGATGTATCACAATCAACTATCTCACCATCATTACAGATACTAAACTCTAATAATGGATGAGACACTGTAACTCAAGGTACCAAAAGATGAGTTATTATTGTTCCACCAACAAAAAACTCATCCCAAAATTTTTGCAAAGCATGTGATGTCCTCCCATTATTCTAATAATAGATGAGTTATTATTGCATAAACCTATAGGAAAAATGAATTTCTGGTAGAATCATAATTTATGATATTTATGCGTTACTGGTTTGAGCTACCAAAATCATGAGTCACCGTCAAGAGGTCTTACTATTAGAATGTCCTACCAACACATGTCACAGATACTTTTATCACAATTCTATATTTTAGAATGCTCTTTGTCTGAGACACCAGTTCTAAGATGTTGTTCCTGACCTACTATTGATGAGACTCCATCAGAACAGGTTACCAATATTATACACCATCAATTTTTAACTTTTCCATTTAAATTAAAACATAATTCAAATAGTCATATTTTTGAAACATAGTGTTATTATTTATTTTAATAACATTGTGTTTTGTAGAAAACATTAATATCGATGTCAAACACCAGTATCAGGTACGAGGTACCAAAAAATATTCTTTTTTTCAGATTCAATATATAAAGTGTATAAAAGATAAAAAAAAGTTACTATGCGACTAGAAAAAAGATAGAGAGCTGGTAGTTCACCAATAAATAACTAATGAAGTATATGTTGTACTCAATAGGTGATACTACTGACATCTTAAACTGAATAAGATATTGAGGTAAAAAACTAATAAAGGATAATAATTACTCATTCAAACTACAACCTCATTAGAAAAAGTATGCAAAATATCTAATGGCACTCTGTTTTGTGGACTATTTCAAAAATTTGACTGATGCTACATTTCAAGATATCTTTTTATAGTTGAAAGCTTCCTTGACAATCAGTCATAGCCATTTAACTCTTATCTTAATATTTATGCTCTGGTTGTGTAATATTTTACATTACGATAGTTGTGTGTATCTTTGTTTTTTAAATAGACATTGACTATTGTGGAAAACATGAAGATTCATAGATATCTTCACAAACCATATTTTTACACCATATACTCACACGGATAATAGTATGAAAAGTCCCTATGTGGCTGGAATGTATAATCACTCCCTTAAATACAATTAAAGATGTATAGAAGACTTGGATAGTGAGTATACTATTTTTACACTGATAAAAGGTGTCGATTAAAGTTTATTTATATAAATTTCTTTGTTGTAGTTGATCAAAAAATGGGGAGGATTAATTATTTTATTGAGACTGAACCTATTGTTTTAAATTTAACTTTTCTTTTAGTGTTTTATTTTTATTGTTTTATCTTTTCACATTAGAAAACATTTCTTTTACTATGATATTGAATCTTAGATAGTGTTTATATCAGAATTTTATTTATTAGTTTGATTTCAATAGATAAAATAATAATCTAAATTTTATTAACTATAAACTAATAACTCTTTCATAAATCATTTAAAAGATTAAAACATTTATAAAATTGATACCTTGGTTAATTGGTCCATTTTAAATTTCCAATTGGGGAACTTTTAAATATGTTTTTTAGACATAAATTTTTATAGGAACTAAATTCACCACCTATTGAGTGTCCAACTATGTCCGAATTTTTTTTAATATATATTAATAAACAGTTATATGTATTAGAATATATAAATATATTCATTTAAATTATTTCATGTCACATTTATATCATAATAACATAATTATATAAATATATTGACATATTAAACCCTACTTATATATATATCAATATATATATATATATATTAATTTAATTAACAAATATTTTTATATAATAAATAATTTTATATATTTATTTTCTTAAATGTATTATTTAAATATATTAATATATAATTAACAAATAATTAAATATATTTTATTACATATTAATAAATTTATTTAAATATATTAAATATATATATAGTTATCTTAGATAGAATTGAGATTTTCCATGATCATCTTATATTTCATGATGTCTTTATAATTAATTTGAAAGGAAACTTTGATAAACTGAATCCCATGATTTTTTGGGGTAGATTTGAAATATGTCCATGTTATTTTTGGAAAAACATGAAATCCTCCCTGTAAAATTTGTCACATAGAACATGTCTATGATTAATTTCAAATTAATCCCACAAAAGTTTTATAATTAATTTATATAAATATATCTTATAATATTATAACATAACCACATGCATATATAATTTTAATATTTTTATGGAGCAAATTAAAAGAAATAAAACAACCAATGCACCTAGGAACACCAGTGGGTCAAGGCTTATCTCTCTCCATACAAAATAACACGCACCCACTAAATATATTTAATTTTAATACATGGACCATATTTTAAAAGTCATAGAGGCTTTAAAAAAAGGGTGGATCAATGTCTCATCGTCCAAAATGATGAAAACATGGTCTTTCTGAAGTTATAAACAACCTTTAATGTCATTTTAATAGTCATACACCTCACATCCCCCTATAAGTACTGATGACACATCATTACATGTATATATATCACCCTTACTAAGAATATTCACATCATAATGGACTCTAACGCAGCCTGGATGGGCTACCCTTAATCCCAATTAGAGAACTATTTGGAAATAAGGTTGGAATATAGGTGATATCACCCCCAATAACTTTTTCAAACCAACCACCCACAATACATATGTAGCGCCCAACTGCATCATCTTCCTATTGTGTTGCACCATATGATATGTTCCACTACATTAATAGTCATGTAGAAGAGAACCCATTTTCCCACATTATATACCCTTGGGGATGAATGGATATTTTATATGTGTCAGCACACCCATCTCTCTTCCAAGGCCACTCACATAGTTGTACATATTTTTCGTCATACTACACTTGCTTCATGTTGCACTGAGTTATTCATCTGATTCATATATTTTGTATGTTTCCCATTAATAGGGGCCTAGAGGCTATATTTCCCATAGGCCTTTGATGGCTTGAAGTACTTCTTCCCACTGACCCAATCTGGTAGAATGAAATTCTAATTCCTTGAAAAGTACACCTGCTACATTACCACTATTGCAACTACTATACTAACGATTCTATAACATAAGAAATTATATGTTCATGTTAATTTATAATAATATTTTATTATATATTAATAAATATTGTGTTTTAATATACCTAATTATAGTATATTTTAATATATAAATATTTTTTCTTACGCATTTATATTATATTTTAATTAAAAAATATTTATATATATTAAAATAAATATATTTATATTTAAATATATTAAAATATATTCTTTTATATTTATTTTAATAAAGATACATTATGTTATATATATATATATACATTATACTAATTTATATTAACTTAATATATATTAATATATTGATGAATAAAAAACAGTATTTATATATAAATTTATGACGGACAGATTATTTTAAATCCAATATAAGTATGTCTTTCAAAACACATTTCTGATACATTTCATGTCCACTAAAAATATATTTCAGTATTACTAAAAATCATGAATGTACATAATATATGTTCCAGATAATTTTACACACAAAATTTATCTTACATGGAGTTAAAATCCATCACTGAAAATAAATTACTATATAGTTTTATAAATAAAGACACACATATAAATTCATATATTGATATATATATATATATATAAATTTAAATTTATTATAGTTGTTTCATATGTATGTGTATATGTATGTATATATGTATATATTTACTTTCATACATACACATGTATATTCGCATGTCTCCCCACAGAAATAAAATTATGAATAAATTTGATGCTTTTAGATACATTATTGCACACACACGAATAGAATTAGGTGAATAAATAATAAATATTTGAAATAACTATTATAAATACTCACATATAGGCTCACTTATAATAATATTTATATAGTATATAAAATATTTGTTTAATTATAATATATATAAATATATAGATATTTATAAATTTCACAAAAAATTAAAATTTCATTATATATATATTAATATATAATTGTAAATTTATATATAAATTTTACACGCACACAAATATATATGTATATAAGGATATTAAAATGTATATTTACATTTTCATATTATATATATAATTTATAATTAAGTATATCTATTTCCTAAATTGAATATATAAATACATTTATTTATACGTTGTTATGTATATTAATATAAATTATAATTAAATATATGCATTGAATAAAATAAATTTTTAAATATTTTTTTGTTATATTTTATTACATATATTAATATATATATATATATATCTCATTGTATGTACACATGAATAGATGCATGTATGCATGTATGTAAGAATGATTATTTCTTTGTATCTATCTATATCTATTCTGACATGTTTATTTTCATTAAATTATATACATTTTAAAAAAATATATAATTTAAATATAATTTAATTTATATAGTTATTTAGAAATACATAGATATATTACTTATACAATATTTTTTTAAAATATTATATAATTTTTCAATTGATTTTAAACATATCACAGATATTTATGTATGCATCAATTATCAATGACATATTTTAAATCTGTCTCAAGAATATTATATCATAGTGATGGATTACATGGGAGGAACATAAATTCATCATAAATAAAAATCGGTGTGAATGCATTCCATCTTATTCAATATTTATTTAAATCCAACCAAGATAATATACCCCAAATATATGAGTTTATATTCATCTTGTATGAATATAAAATATGTACAGGAGATGTTCTCCCAAGACAAAATTATGTTCTTTATGTAAGAGTATTATGATATATGCCAAAAATAAAGAATTCTAAATATGATATGTTTTTTATAGTTTGGAACATTCAAATTAACCTTAAAATTTTAAAAGGTGTTTTTATAAAGTTTAAATGCTTAAAATGATAAAAAAAATTCATCAAATATGTGATGAAATGGACTATATTTTATTCCAAATGGATGTAATGTGAGCATTAATGAATGGAGAACATTATGATGAGGTGTGGCATAGAAAACTAGAGGGATTTAATCATAATGGTTATATTTCTCATGTGTTTACGCAAAAGTGAGGGAAACATATTCTAAAACAATATCCACAATAATGTGATACTAAAATAGAGAGTATCTTGAATAGAATCAAGAATAAAATTGTAAATGTAGTGAAAAATATGTTATTTATTGAAATAAATACTAACAAACTCACTATGATATATTTATTGATGACATAATTCTTTCATAAATGAATATGGATAATTTTGGAGAATATTATTCCTATATGATAAATAATTTTTGAATGTTTGTTATTTGAGAGATAATATTTTTGGTATGGTATTATGTTGTGTATTCAATATATTATCTCATTATTTAAAAATAATTTTTAACCTCAGATTTTCTTAAACACTTTAAAATTGAAGACTCTAGATAATTATCAACTTTTAATAATATTAGGACAGAATTATCTAAGGGTTATGATGGAATGAGAATGGATTAAAAGGAAACCAGAAGAACTATTAATAGTTTACTAGTCTTGATGATGTCATAAGTTTTCATCATGTTTATTGTTACCATTTGTGATCGATTCTAGTGCAACTTGAAAGTATCCCATCATATGGAATTA
Organism: Viscum album; assembly: GCA_963277665.1. Lineage (NCBI taxonomy): Eukaryota > Viridiplantae > Streptophyta > Magnoliopsida > Santalales > Viscaceae > Viscum > Viscum album. The sequence goes on from OY728132.1 coordinate 501,938,721, forward strand.
AAGGGGATCTTGTTCTTTTTTAGTGGAACACTTGTGAACAGAATGAGGATTGATAATGATAAATATATTGTTTTTATTGTAAACATATATAAAATAAATGTGACGTTGGATACTGAAATAATACATTTGGAGGATCATTAGTTATTGATGAACAAATAATTCATTTAATTAAAAAAAGATAAGTTTCTTCGCTCTCAGGTCAATGGAAAAAGCATATTCTACGACATCATAATTAAATACCTATATTATTTGGATAAATTTGAATCTTGATTAATATATTGTTGAAGGAATATATTCATTATTAATCTATAAATACATTTAAAGTCTAATTAAACTTTAATCATTGAATATGGTGTGAAATACAAGGTCAAAAACATATAAACAAAATATGCAACATCATCAAGAAGTAAGTCGATCTTGGTGACCCCAACAAGGAATAATATTCAATAATATAAAAATTAACTAATTTGTTGATAATTCCATTATTCTAGGATTCCTTATAGTATTTATATGTTTGTTGAGAGTTTATACTCAACCAAATCTAATGTATGTAAGTGGGTGATGTGTTCCCTGTTTTATTCATTTTCGTTTTTTATGAAAGAGGAGGAATATATTTGATTTTTCACTTGATATGGGGGAGGATCCCTTGTCATTTCATGAGATGATAAACTAAGATGCATGATATAGGGGTATTTACCTTAATAGGGAGTCATGATGTTATGTTGGTAGATGTAATTCCTTTTTTAATCTAGTTTTTTTAAATAAAGAAATTGAAAATGTTGGAATAAAGTTTTATCATGATTTTATTTGAAAAATTATATGATTTATGATCCCTTAAAATGAATCTGTCAATATAGATTTATTTTTTGCACTAATAGTTGGAGTTCACTCTAAAAAATTACTATATTTGGAAATGTGGAGGTCAGATAACTGTCAAAATTTGTGTATACTATGATTAGTCTCAAGAGATTTTGATTCATGATCTATGAAATTGGTTTTTTAATTTATTTCAAAAAAACGCATGGATTAGATATAGTTGGATTAGAGCACCATTTAAGGTAAATGAATTATTCTTTAAAGAGTTTCTAATATAGCTCCATGATTTTGGATTTGTTATTCTATAATTTTATAATATACATATATTATCACATACTTGTATATCAAGAAACAATATATATATTTTTACCCCTAAATCATTATTATGTATACATTTAAAAAAAATACCACGTTTTGGTTTGAGTTGGGTAAATGAACTTAGAAAAGTGGAGTGCTAGGCATTTCTAGGAGAATTTCACAACAAAATTTCCCCTATAATGGTTTATTGTATAATATTACAAGCCTATTAATCTGATAAAATTTCTTATAGTCAATTTTATAATTTAGGGGAAAATAATCACATCATAGTTATTTAATACAATGCCTCTTTGTTTTTATGTTGTTTTAAACAGGTTTTAAGGGTAAATGTTTTTCACTCGAATCCAATTCATCATGTCGTAATATAACAAATAATTGGGTGAAGTATAAGTGTTGGTCTGAGTGAGGTACTTTAGAGGGGCTGAATCTATTACCCAATAAAAATTTCTATTTAAAAAAAATTAATTTCAAATCTCCCTATATTTTAACATTTCCTATTTAATAAATATAGTATATAATTATAAGTTATAGACATTCACGAGGTTTCTTAATGATTTATTTGGTCTTATGAATGAAATTTACATTATTACTTTGTCTATAGAAATAAATTTAGTAAATTGAAATCTATAAAAAAGACTAATATTGATTAAAATTTAATGTATATGTTTTTGTATGTTTAAAATAGTTCAAATTTTAAAATCAGAAAAAAAAAATGAACAAAAAAAATAGACAATATAAATTTGAAATAATAGGATCAAACTCAAGTTGAGACATGGACCTCTACACATGGTTATCACCTACCACCAAATAGTTTATATAAAAAAATTTCCACAACCTTGAATAGATTTTAAAAAAATTGACAAACTATCTAGGTCATATAAAACTTATTCTATAGTTATACATGGGAGTAAATAATATGTCACCCAAGGGCCTCTAGAACTATTATTTGTGGGAGTATAGATGATAATAGATATGAATATATCAAGAATCATCCCTTTCAACACATGAGACAGAGAGTGTGTATGTTAAAAGAGATTATGCACAAAAACTTCTCAATTTGTGATAAAGGAGAAAGAAAATAACAATCTTAGTGTGTATAGTTTATTGATGCTCAGTCTATTGTAGTGTCACTTGTGGCTCATGATTTATTTTTCAGTGAATCTTTATATTGTTTATGTTGAAATATATTGAATAAAATTTTGTCATAAACTCTTATTCAAGACTGAAGGAATCCACTTTGATGTAATTATGTAGTTTGACATCCATTAGTATATGTTCTTAGTGATCATGAAATCTGGTACAACTCTATAATTGTGATCTGTAAGCATGAGTTCCACAACATGCGAATAGTATGGTCCAAATTTCTATTGAATATCATACATATGAGGGAGTATTCTTCAATTATTACAAGAAGAAATAGGTATAACATACACATGTATCTAGATTTTCGATTTCTAGGTACAACATTTCTCACATCCTCTTCAATGGAGTCAATTGAGAATTTAAGTGGAAATAATTAAATTAACATTCAATATTATCATAAATAATATAGTATTTATAATATCTTTAAATGTAAATTTTATCATTATTGGTGATGGACTTAAATATGTTTGTTTCTCATGTTGATGATATCATAGGGATACATTTTCTGATCCTGGCGGTATAACACATGTGGTGTCTTAGACATATCAAAAAATCTACTTCACTGGTGGTGAATCATATAATGGTAGGTTAGGATGTTGTGTCTTAGCTATAGGTGTCTCATCTAGAGGTGTCTAATCAGGTGGTGTGTAATTTTATGGTGTCTCAAACCTAGAAATACTTCCTTTCTAAAAATAATTCATTGAATTTTTCAACTCATATGTGACGATGTCTCATAATTTCTCAAAATTCAATTAGGGTGAAGACATGTCTAGCCGTGTGTCTCGTTTGTGGTGAATTAATCTGAACAGTCTCTTAACATCAATGGTGACTGGTTCTAAATCATACATAGAAAATTTCTTTACCTATATCAGAATATGATATACTTATATAAAATATTATAATCATTGGTATCATTAGAATCATAGCTTTTTGATAGTTAATACAAGGAAGTAAATAATGTCAACATTTATATGATAAAAATTCATTGCATCAAAGGTATCAAATATATAAAAAATGATATAAGAGTCATGATAAAGAATATAAATCATGAATTATCATAAAAAAATATTTATAGATGGTATAAAAGTAAAATAATGAAAATTAAAGGATAGTTAATAATTATCAAATGTAAAATCAGATTAAAAATAGATAGAATCAAATGTATCATAGAAACGTCACTACAAAAATGGAAATAAATGGAATAATGGTCTATAAGAGAAATTCTATAGTTTTCTCTGCTTTTTTGGATTATCAAAAAGCTACACATTATAAAATTAAAAAATAGTAAATGATGTAATATTATATAATGATCATAAAATGATTCATGCATAAAGTGGATCAAATGTATTTCATTAATTTGGAACCAAAAAGTTATTACACAATATTAAACCCATTAAACAAAATATCAAGTGACACAAAATCCTCAAGGCTAGATAGGATGATTAAAAAGTAATCTTCCCTTTCACTTTTCACTCTCAATAGAAGAGAGAGATGAATTATAAGTTCTTATAGGCAATGTGTTTGGAGCACTAGTTGGTAGTCTAGTGATAGCTCGAGGATTGTGATCATCTACAATAATGAAATTTATGGTCATCATTAAATCATGAATATGATTCATTGGAAAATGGTGGGACATGGTAGAAAAATGAGCTTGTGGATCTTTTGTCACTCCTAGTCTAAAATATTGTTAAGGAGTGACTCAAATTCCTTTTAGAGAAAAAACTATAGTCCCATTAAAATGAATAAATTGCTTCATCAAAATGATGAAATCCATAATGATCTGGCCAACCTCTTTGAATATCACTAAATAAGCCTCCTTTATCTTTCATAAATAAACTCAACACATGAGTCATCTCTTTTAATTGTCTCACATTATCCTTCAAATCATGAGTCACATTAGGCATCATATAATTTTCATTAAGTAATTTGAAATTTTCATCAATTGAAAGAATTTTGTATTGTATTGGTATATAATATTTAATTTATTTTGTTAATTATCTCTATTAGACTTCAGGTAATGTAATAAGAGGTAATTATATTAAGAACATGGTCACTTTTATATCTAATTCTTCCTAAGGTTTTGTGGGAATGATCAGGCCTAACCTCTAATGCACTGGCTAAAGAAAATCTCAACTCATCGTTGATATCAGATCAAAACTCCTCAACATCAACCACTAGAGGAGAAGAATTACTTGATCTAGATTACATTGGGCAAAAATTTTGAACTATCTCTAACAGAGCATCCATACTAGCTACAAATTCATATTTCATTACTTCCATATTAGTTTTTATGGATTCTAATTCACCACAAATAATTTTATAATCTATTTAAAACCCTTGTATTTGATGTATCATTTTGTTTAGTTTTGTTTGAATTAAAAACTCAAGGAGATATATGGAATCAATCCCACTAATCTTGTTTAGTATTTAGGGGGTTAGATCTTCAATCACTTAACTAAATATTATGACATATTTTTACCAAAAGTATCTAAATCACTTATTGAGACTAAACCTACAAAAATATTAGGAGGAGAAGTGGTAGAATGTTAAGAAAAGAAATATTTTTCCAATAAACCTTCAAATTATATTTGAGATATCATAAATTAATGAGAATCTCCTCCATTTTTATCCATAGGTTCATCATCAATTTTTGGAATCTTAATTAATTTATCCCACTCTTCAATCATGGTATCAATCTAATGGTATGAATTATCAAGGACAACATGAACAACCACCTATGGGGTAGAGGTAGTGGGTACCACAATAACGGTCTATTCAAAAGTCCAAGCTTCTACGCCCACTGAAATATCAAAATATTTACCATCATTAGGAATTTGACACATCTAAACATAAGGATCCTAAAAATTTGAGCTCTATACATCATCTTTTTTTCCTAATAACAGGTTCAACTTCTATATTACTGTCAACTGCATGCTCACCAAAATACATATCCATGAATTTTTCATCATTTCCATTATTAGAAGAAACATATACTTTTTATCTTTCTCAGACCCATGTTGTTCTATTGAAACAATTAAACTCATCTATTACACCATATAATAATCATAAATGACTACACCATAAAAACTAGAACTATATTCAACATCAGTTCCATCAACAACTATAAATTCATGAATGATTTATAAAAAGATGGCGATTTATCCTCCTACATAATTGGGTAATTCTTTTTTTGTTTTTATTGAACTTATTCAGAAAATTCTGGTTTCTCTTAAGATTCACCAGGTCACTAAAAGAGTTTTGAAGTCATCTCAACATATATCCATATAATAATTCCAGGAAAACCACTTGGTTCCGAATTAGCATCATCAAAATCACTTCCATTTCCATTATTATAATCTTCATTTTAATATTAATCATCTCATTACTCATACTCATCATTATTTTCTACTTCATCTTATTTGGAAGAACACTTAAATTGGTCCTCACTAAACCTTATGATTCCACTTTATCAATTTTTAAATGTTTCTCTATTTTTGGTAGTCTACTCGGTGGACTAGGAGCACAAAAAGTAATGGGAGAAGATTTGGGAGATAGGTTTGGATCACATCCTTCATCAACATATGATTCTATTTCAACTACTTCTTATGAAAAATCTTCTTATTTATCATAAAGTTCTCTACAACCTCATCAAGATTCAATCCAAGATCAACTACATTCATTGATTTGGTAGGATGATCCACTGAGTTATGGTCAACATACATCTTCTCAGTATCTCCAACCCATTGTCTCTTCTAGGGGTTCTAATTAATTTTATTCTTTAAAAAGTGTGATTTTAAAATAAATATACCATCATAGTTAACTACAATTTTCTCAGCATCTAAAACAAAAATAATTCATTTATCATGGATTAAATCATCATTGGGTAAATCAAGGTGATAGAACATGAATTGGGTTTTATCATATATAATTGATTAACCATAAGTTATATATGTAGATTGATTTTTAGTACTATTATAATAATATACATAAAACAAAAATTTGTGTATCTCATTGAGAGAAAATTTCATTTCCTTGGGAAAATCATGGGTTGAATATATTTTAAAGAGCATCCAACATTGCCCATCCAACTCCGAGGAAACTATCCTTTTAAAAGTTCCATAAATTTTAATCTATTATGGAATTTTTGAAAAATAAATATTTCACTATCCTCATTAATAGATCCTTTTTATTCATCATAAACACGTTAATGAGTACCTCCTAATAATTTGAATTAATTTTTTGAGGAAAATATGAATTTGTGACCATTAACTTGATATATCATCAAATATTCTTCCTCATCATTGAATAAAAATTCAACATATTTGAAAAAAATCATGAACTATATTAGGAAAAATAGTATTTCAATTAATGATAACAAATATAGACATCATTGGTCTTGATGAACATTTAGCACTAGAGAATTTCTATACAACATCAATTTTTTTCTACATCCCTTTTAGAGACAAAAATATTTTTTACAAGATCAATATGTAAAGGATAAACATGAGAAAGAAATCATGATTATCACTTATACTTCATAGTAGGTCATGACTTACTTGAATGGAATTTAGAATAACACTTTTCTTTGTAAATTAGGATATCTCTGACTTGCTGGGAAGATGGTTGAAGGTTGAAATGTTTGGGGTTTGAGGGATAAGAGACAAAGGGTTTCACTGGGATCGAGAGGGAATGATATGAGTGTATTAATCAAGGATCAAGGTATATTGTAAATAGATAAATATTTGTTTTTTTATAATTTTGAATTTAGGAATATGAAAATTGAAATAATACTTTAAATAAAAATTTTAATCGGAGAAAATATGTGTATCAGGTTTTGGAAAAAAAATATAAACCAGGAAAAAATATACTCATTGTTTAAAATATTTGATGCAGTGAAATTCATATAGAAATGAATAACAAACTGTGTGACAATGAAACAATGAGACAACTAAAATTGTGGTAAAACACAATATTTTGTTACTGAACAGTGATTCCAAAAATGGTGTGTCAAACAAAGGTGTGTCACCCAACTGTGTGTCATACCAATGGCAGGTCACCAGAATTTTTAAAATTAACAAAAATTAATAATTCCTAATTCCTGTTTTTTAGATTTAATTCTCCCAAAATTCGAATGATTAGTAAATATAACAGATATAAGATGTTATGTGCCAATAAATTCAAGAGTGATATCATCATTTTAAAATTGATCCATAAACAAATGATGTATTATAACAATGTTCTTTGTCCTAGAAGGTGAAACAAGATTTCTAGAAAGGTTAATAGCCCTTTTGTGATAACTAATTATAGGTACATGTCAGAATTGATAACTATAGTATAGTAAATTGTGTTTCATCCACATAATTTGTGCACTAAAACTGTGTGAAGCTATGTATTCTTCTTCAGTAGTATGAAATAAAATATATTTTTGTTTCTTAGTAAACCATAAAACAAGAAACTTTCCTGAAAAGTGACATCTTCCATAGGTTATTTTTCAATCTAAATTGAATCCCCTATAATCACCCTCAAAAAAATTCACTAGATCAAATTCATGTCCACTGGGGTAAACTAATTATAAATTATTTGTATACTTTTGGTATTTTAAATTTCTTTTAATAGAAACTACATGTAACTCTTTTGTGTAATTTTCAAAAAAATAACACCTAAAAACACTAAACATTATATATGGTCAACTATAAGTAAGATATGAAATACTTCTAATTATACCTCTATGTACTACTTCATCCACCTGTTTCCCAACATCATCAACATCCAATTTTATGGTGGTGCTCAAAGGAATATCTCTACACATAGTGATATCCAAATTAAATCATTTTAAAAGAAATTTTTTATATTATGTTGTTTTAATATAATTCCTAATTTCTTTTGACGATTTGAAATCTAGGAAAGAATTTGAGTTCACCAATTAAACTCATTTCAAATTATTTTTGAATCATTTTGGAAATATCATTACAAGTATAATTTCTTGATGATCCAAATACAATAGTATCGATATCATTTTTTATTACAAAACAAACATTTTAACATTGTTTTATGAAAATAGTTGGTTTAAAGATACATTTTGAAAATAATTTTGAAATATGAACATTGTTGATCCTATTATAACAATATTTGAGAGACTATTTTGAACCATATATATATTTTGTTAATTTAAAAACATGATTTGGAAAATGGGGATTATTGGAAACCATGGGGTAGTTCAAAAAAATCCTCAATTTTAAACCCATTTATTAATGCACTAATGACTTCAATTTGATAAATAATGAAGTCCAAATGAGATACATATAAAATTTGTATTCTTATAGACTCATGTTTGGCTAATGGGGAAATGATTTCCCCATAATATGTCCCTTATTCCCAATTATAACCTTCTGAAACAACTCTATCCTCAGTTTTAACTGTAGTTCCTAACTCATGAACCTCATTCCTAAACACTCATTTAGTGCCAATAATCAATTTTTCCTTGAGCATGTATACAATCTCCCATACATTTTTTCTTTAAAATTTATTCAATTAATCTATCATCGATATTACCAAGAATTCTTCAATAATTAATTAATTGATGTTATTAGGATCAAGATGAGAAAATAATGGTTGATGTTCAACCTGATATCTCAAAGAAGATCTAGTTTATGTTCCTCCATTTAGGTCTCTTAATAAATTATCTAAATGATGGTAATTAATGGTTCTAATAGTTTAATAAAATGATGGATTTTTCACTTTAGGATCTACAATTTAATGATGTTTAGTTAATTATTCAAAACCAGATGATTTTTATAACTTCATTATTGTATATTATAATGGTTTTTAATTGAAATTCAGTGATGAAAAGTAATCCTTGTGGTTTTTTAAGGAGGTCTTAACCTTATGTGGATCAGTTTCATCATATTTGACATGAATTTGTTATTATAATGTATTTGTATTCTTATTATAAACTCTATAGGATTTCTTAGATATTGAATAACAAAGAAAATTGTCTTTATCACTTTTGGATGAAAAGATGCCAAGATTATACTTATTGTTAATGATAAATAAATTACAACCACAAAATCTACACTAATTTATATTAGTATTCCTATTGTTCCAAAATTCATATGGAGTGTTCTTAAGGATTGGTATGATTAGGAATCTATTAATTTTTCTATAGGTTGTCTTATTATATTATAACCAAAAAATAGATACATAGATCATACTTATTCAACATTATTCTACCTAACTCTTGTAATTTTATATTTCATATTTCAATAACTATATTATTCAGAGCTTTCTTAGTAGCATTGAATTTATGAGTGTTTCCATTTTTTGAGCCAAAATATTTAAAATCATGATTCTAAAACTCATGACCATGTTTACATCATAAATTTTTAATACTATTTCCACAATGATTTTCAATAGACTTATCATACATGATAAAGTAAAATCAAACATCAATATTGTGGGTTAGAAAATATTACCATGTATACCTATATAAAAAATCTAAAGAACAGAAAATTACTTTTTCCCATTAACACTGGAAAATCTAGAAGTTGCAAAAAATTCCATGTGAACCAACTCAACTGGTTGATAAGTTGACACTAATTTATCTAAATTAAAATAATCTTTGTGTTGCTTAACATTTTCATATAGGATACAAAATTTATCACATGGATACTAAAGATTTGGTTGATCCCTAACTAATAATTTCCTAGTTAGATTCATATGTGGGAAAATGTTGTAATGGCCAAGTCTTATATTCTAATGAAAAGATTCTTCATGAATGTCACTTAAGAATAAATAATTTTGATAACTATAGAGTTTAAATATACATCATAAAGATTCTGATTTCACAAATTAGTAAATGCTAAAGATTTTGTGAGTCAAATTCATTGAAAGAATTGTTTTCACATTTTTCATATAAATCATCATCACAAAACAGTGAAATACTAAAAAGGTTATATTTTAAACCATCAACATATAAAACATTAAATATTAAAACTGAATTATTATGACAAATTTATCCAAGGACAATGATTTTTCCTTTTTCATTATAACTACTATGACATTCCCACTATCAACCTTGATAAGGATCTTCAAGCAAGAATAATCGTACCTCAAATGAATTGAACTGCCACTGAAGAAGTAGTGTTGAGTTCTACATGAGGTTTTCATATTCTTTTCCTATAAAAAAATTTAAACCATACATTATTTTCTCACCCTATTCTTTTTGGGTCCAGAAAAGTTAGAATTTAATGCTTTGGGAGCCCCTATTTTCTTAACGTGTTTATTATGAAAAGATAACAAAATTTTAGAAAAAATAACTCAATTATGTACCTATAAAAAATATTTTTTTGATGAAATATTTGAATTGGATTTAGGAACAAAAGCGCACTTTGTTATTTTCCTCTGTCTATGTTGATATCCAATCCTTGTGACATACTTAGGTTCATCTTGGTTACTTAAAATATGAGTACTCATTTCTATAATATTTTGAAACATTTCTAGGTATTTATTTAATTTCCCATTTGAATGATTAAGTTCAGTAATTTCTTTAAGAAGTTGATATTTTTTATGTCTTTTAACAGATAGTTTAGTTTTTCTACTAAGAGGTATAGAATACCATCTTTTAAGAATTGTATTCTTTTAATTTAGTTGATTAAATGAATATTATAGAATATTAACGTATTCAAGTAATTCTGCATTTGACAAAATAATATCATCATTATGTTCATTGATCGAGTGATCACAATTATGCATATGTAGAATATCATAAATAGTGGGTAAAGCAGGTACCTCACTAACAGTAGTCATCATAAACATGTTTTCCCTATTAGGTTTATCCTTGCGTGATGAATCTAATTTAGAAGATCCATCCTATGAAGTGATCAATATGGCTTTAATAGCCTATTATATCTTATTTCCTTGTCCTAAATTTTTTTATACATAAACATTAGACATTTTGATTTTATATGTCACATATTATTACATTCATACCTAATAACTTCTTTTAAATGATCATATTTATTCTAGACTCTCTTACAAGACACATTGGAGACCTATTTTCATTTTTGATTGGATTTATAAATAAACAGAACATCCTATAAAACTTATTAAATACTTTAGATGGATGATCCATCTGCTCATCACATTATGGAGGGGATTCCCACTCACTTTAACTAATAGTTTGAGATTTATCCTTTTCATTTCTTTCATTTTTTATCAAGTGGATGTGGTCCTAAAGGCTATTAATTTTCTTTTCTGGTCATCATATTCATCTTGGTTTACCTTTAGCAGTTATTCATACAATGTATGTTTTATAATCAACACCTTTACTTCAATCTTGATAATCTCAAAAGATTCTCTAATTGAAACTGTGCCTCGCCATCTTTTAGGTAGAAATATCAGTAATATCATAATCTTATCCTAATCAGATACTGGTTTTCCAATTGAGCACATTGTTTTTCAATCTCATTAATCCTCTGATACACAGCAAATATAGGTCTATCAGGCATCTTCTAAATGTTATTATATTTAATATTATAAGTATTAATCATCATTTTTTTTATCATTTTTTGTTACCTAATGAGAAATAGGAAAAGTTTCCCAAATATCATAGGAAGTTTTTCAGGAAAAAATTCTACTAAACTTTTCATATCAAAGGGAATTATATAGAGAATTTATATATTTACAAATATTAGTGTGAGATAACTTTTTTTTCAACATCCCAAGTACAAATAGTATAATCAACTATAACATATTCATCTTCTATAGTTCAACAAATATCCAAACCCATGCTTTCTATATACATTGTAATATAAATTTTCCACTAAGAATAATTGATTCCGTTAATTAAGGAAGGTTTCATGGTATTATACCCTTCTTGATGGTTACCCATTTTAAGAAACTAAAATTAGATATAATATAAATTTTAGATCTTTAATGAAAAACTTAAATTACAATTGAAAACGGATTGAAATTCTTTAATACCAATAAAATGAAAACCTATAATATAGAATGTTTTTTTAAATGAAAATCTTATGAGGGGGTGAATTGATTACCCCATAATATTTTCAATTTAAAAATGGTTTTTTTAATTCCCCCAATTCCTTTTAAAAAACTCAGTTAATCAATATAGCATATCGTTATAAATTTTAATCATTCAATAAGTCTCATGAAGATTGATTTTTATTAGGTAATAAATAAATAACATTACTTCCTCCTTTTATGTAAATTTTCTTAATTAATATTGTATAAAAATAATAATAATAATTAAAAATCATATTACTAGTTTTTATTAGTTTAAAATAATTTCTATTGTAAATGAGGAAATAAAATATATAGAAACATAAACAGTGTAAATTTGAAACAAGTGGTTCAGTCTGAAGTTGAGGCACAGTTCAATCCACTTGGTGATGTCCTACCTCCATTGAGTTTATATTAAATAAACTAGGCCATCCACAACCCAGATCATATTTTAAAATAGTTCATAATCAATGTAGTTTATACATGACTTCTTCAATAGTTTTACATGGGTGTAAAAACAAAAAGATAACACAATTTCCTCTAACACTGTTATCCATTAGAGTACAAATGAAAAGAGATAAGAATATATCATGTATCTTTTAATTCTGCACAAAAGACAGTGTGTGTGAAATTATATAGATTATTCACACACACTTTTCAATATGTGATAAATATGAATATAATAGATCAATAGTAGATTGTATATTTTTGACATTCTCAGTTTTTTGTAGTTCTTCTTATGAGTATTGATTGGATTTTTATCAAATCATGAGATGGGTTTTATTAAAAGCATCAGAAGATCATAGTGTCACCAACTCTTGTTATTGATTATAGAAATACTTTTTGATATACTTATGTAGTTAAACATACCTATATATGAGAACTTCACTCTCTTGCAATCAAGTTCATATCTATGAGTTTGTTTAGTAAGTGTGAGATTCATATCATTATAATAGTAGGATTCAAACATCTATTACATCTCATACACATGAAGGAGTCCGGTTCTATTCTTAAAAAAACAATAGTAAAATATCCACATCCATCCATATATTATATTTCCCTGTAAACAATGTCTGAAATCCTATTCAGTGTGTTCTTTAAATAATTTATTATAAAATAATTAATATAACATTCGACATTAACGTAAAAAATATAGCCATTGTAAAATCTATAATGAAAAATTTAGAATTAGTGTTATTGTGTCGCGAACTAAGTCAGGTCGCCATTCCAACTGACACCCGACTTGGATCGTGACAAGCCTCAAAGGGCGTTCCTAATCCCCACGGGCTGTCACAAGTGCCCATGTATCAAAATAAACCTTAGTAATGATTTTAACCAAACAAATAAATATAAATAAATCAACAAAATAAACCCAACCAAATTTAAAAGATGCAGCCAAACAAGCCTCTAACCAAAAAAAGATTTTTGAGTAACATGTAAAACCAAAACCCAAACTACATTAAAAGTATGGTGACCAAAAACCAACCCAAAAACTATCACTCAACATGAGTACACCACCCTCAAGCTTCCACCACAGCACCACGTCAAGAGGCCTGCTAACAACCTGAACCACCACTTCCAAACACTGGACCCTTACCTATATCAGACATAACAAATTATACTTACATATAAGGGGGTAAGTAGGGTGTTTTCAATCTCTTAGTAGGATGACACCAAGAAATGATTCCTCACGCAAACATTAAAAGATAATTACATCTGCAATGATAAACAAAAGAAATTAAGAAATTCATAACAACGTTAGTGAAAATGGTTTTACTAAAAAAACGTTAATGAAAAGTAGTTTAAAGAAAACACATATTTGGGTAGTAACTCAAGTGAAATATCATTTATCATTGGTGTGTGCAATTTAACCGGTAGCACCAAAGGATGGGAGAGGTCTTATGGGTACTAGAAGCAGGTGGGACCCTAGAACGTTGTGTCTCGGTGAATCGTGGCTTAGAAACCATGACCCATAGAAAACATGGCTAAGAAGACCATGACCCTCAAAAAATGTGGATTATAGGGCCACAACCCTCAGTCATCATATATTTAGTTAGTGTTGCAATCGTAAATCCTTCCAGTGAAACCGGACCAATCCATCTCCAAAACACTGGCTCACTAGTCCTAGTCCCCCCACCTAATACCTCATGCTTACCTCTTTGTGCTCACCTAAATTCAATGTTCACATAACATGTCACATTAAAAATTATATCCAAACTTTGTTTTTATGAAAAATAACATGTCACCTATAGATATATATCCTCTTTTAGAACCACACATACACCAAAAACATTTCTGAACTTAACCTGCGCCGCTTGCACATTAAATTAAACTAGCTGCATAGTTTTATAAAAAAAACTTTTAATAATCAAAAGAACCACAAAACAGAAATCATTAAATGGTTTCCAAACCTACCAGAAAATATTTAAAGAGAAAAATTTCACTCGTAACATTTTCCAAGACAAAAACATTTTTAATACTATGCCAAAATGTAATTGCACCATCCACACTTCCAAACACTCACCCCGCACATTTTTCAAAACATTGATAAATAGTCTAAAACTGGTTTTCACAATGAAATTCACCTACATTACTTAAACATAACTCTATCCAAATAAATTCACATTATTACTCAGTCAAAGATAATTTTTCAGTAATTAAAAAAAATAGACAAAATCAAAAAATAATTAGATTAGCAAGAAAATGATTGTAAATTAATACATGTGTGTAGAATCACCTACCAGAGTGACACAATATTCGCATAAATGGTATGAGAAAGCCATCACACCCAATGAACCTCAAAAAAACTCAAAATACACCCTAAAAATATATCATATCATAAAAACATCAAAATTGAATGAATCACAAAATAAAAATTATTTACAGTATCACGAAAAATGAAAGAGTGCATAACTGGTGTACTCTGCACCTACGGTGAGGGTTTCGAATGATTTTTTAGAGGTTGACAGAGGCTATCCAAGCTTACGCGGTGCTATAAAATTAAGAGGAGAGCTGTGGGGAATAGGCACAACCAAGGGAGGGGTGCGTGCATGGATGGAAAAATTAGAAGTGAGGTAGTGGAGGAGTCTAATGCTGGAAAAAGGGATCCACAAAAAGTTTAAATGGAAAAAAAGAAGAAAGTAGAAGGTTACAAGAGAAGGGGTGTGCGGCCGAGATGAGGTGCAGGTTCGGTTGGGGAAGACAGGAGGTAGTAGTAGTGGTCAAGGAGGAGGCTGTGAACTGGGAGGTGCAGATTTGGATGGGCAAGACGGACGGGTTGAGGGGGGAATTGTGCAGCGTCGGCTCAAGGCAGTAGAGAGGGAGACTAGGGTGTGCGCTGGCCAAGGAATGCCGCCATGGGAGGGGAGAGATGATTTGATCAAACAGTGTGGGCCGCGAGGGAGATAGAAAAATAGGGAGAAAGGAAATAAGAAGAAAAATAAATAGAAATGATAGGATAAAATAAATAAGAAAAAAAGGAGATAAATAAATAAAATGAATAAGATAAGAAATAAGAACCCAAAAATAATAATTAAACCAATAAAAAAATGAAAATAAATAAATTTAATAGTTTATATTAATAAAGATATTTACAATATTAAAAAACTATTTATGTAAAAAATGAATTTGTGCTTAAAACACTAATAATAAAAGGTTCCACCCACGCACCGGGCAGGCTGTATGGCTTCGCCTGTGCCCTGCCTATGCGTTGAGCATTGTCAAGCCAAGGATCATTTAATATCACCATAGGTGCACCACACGTGTCTGGCTCGACTTCATTTATCATCGAAAAAAAGCGAACGACTCAAACTGGGCTCGGCCCACATTCTAGCAAGCAGTTATTAAAAGGAGAAATCAAATTATGAGATAAATTAATAATTAAAACATACCTCGATATGAAGTCTATGTGTGACAATTTTCCCCAAGATGAAAACATTCCACCCTCAGAATGTCAATTTGAAGCCAGATCAGAGAATATAAATGGGTACTCCTCCTCAAACCAAGACTTCTGCTCCCAAGTATCATGCTCATCATACGTATACTTCCAATGAATACGAACCAAAGGAATATACCTCCCACGAACACCTTCTCTTGAGAATCCACTATCTGCACTGGCCGCTCAAGCACTGATAAGTCAGGATCAATCTCTAACTCCTCCTAATTCAACACATGTGACATATTGGGATTGTACATTTTCAGTTGGGATACATGAAATATTTCATGAATTCTAGTCAACATTTAAGGTAAAGCTAACTTGTATGACACCTGGCCAATCTGCTCAGTAATCTCGAAAGGCCCAACATACCTCGGTGTCGGCTTCCCCTGCATTCTCATGCTACGACAACCCAAACGAGGGGCCACCTTCAAGAACACTCTGTCCCCCCCTAAAAACTCATGATCCTGACGCCTCTGATATGTATAAGTTTTGTGGAAACTCTAATCTGTCAGTAACCGTTGTCTAATCAACTTGAATTTCTTAGACGTCTCCTGAACAAGGCTCGGTCCCAAGAGTGAGGCCTCACCTACCTTAGCCCAACACAAAGGCGGTTGAAAAGGACAACTGTAGAGTGCCTCAAAGGGTTCCATTATAATAGTGGATTGGAAACTGTTATTATAAGTAATCTCAACCAATCCCAAATGCCTATCCCATGAACCTCCAAAATCCAACACACATGCGTGAAGCATGTCCTCCAGAATCGGATTTGCCTACTCCGTCTAGCCATCCGTTTGAGGATGGTATGTCATTCTCATATTAATATGTGACCCCAAAGCCTTCTAGAGGCCTCCCCAAAACTGAGATGTAAAGTGGGGGTCCCAGTAAGAAACAATTGATGATGGAACAGCATGAAGTCTGACCACTTCCTTAACATACTAACAGCCCAGCTCTTCCACCTTCATTGTATCATTGATTGGGATAAAGTGAGATGACATAGTCAAATGATCAATCACTACCAAAATAGAATTCCTTCTATATGGTGTACGAGGAATTCCAACAATGAATTCCATGGAGCCCTCTTTCTACTTCCATATAAAAATGGGTAATGGCTGAAGCAGGACAGATGGTCTATGTTGCCCTGCTTTCACATGCTGACAAGTGTAGCACCTCGATACAAAGTCAGCTATGTCTCGTCTCATACCTGGACACAAAAACTGGTGACAGACATCATAATACATCTTGGCATCACCAGGATGGATGACCGACTGAGATTGGTGGCTATCCTCCATCACCCCTTCCTCGGTGACAATGGTACCACTGAACGACCCTCGAAGCAAACGATCCTCTCGGGAGACAAAGACCAATCAGAAGGGGTCTCCCCACCATGAAGAAACTGCATAGATCACTAACACATCTCATCATCAGGCTGCTCACACTGAATCAACTCCATAAGGGTGGAAGTCGACTGAATGATAACCAAGAAAGTACCTCTCCTATGCTCCCTTCTCTCCAAATGCATCAGGGAAAAAAGCCTCATCAAAGTCCACTCATCACTGGAAATCCTCAATGTATCCACAGGTACATTCTTTCTCAAAGCGTCAGCCACCACATTTCCCTTGAACGGGTTATAGACAATGTCAAAGTCAAATCCCTGCAAATAATCAATCCAGCGGCGTTTCCTCAGATTGAGATCCTTCTAAGAGAGAATGTAGGCTATGATATTATAGTTATAATTGACCAAAAATTTCAACCCAAAGAGGTAGTGACGCCAAGTCTTCAGGGTGTGCATCACTTCTTCCATCTCCAATTCATGTGTTGGATAATTCTTCTCATGTGTCCAGAGCTGGTGGGAACCATAAGCCACCACATGATTATCCTACATGAGTACACACCCATTGTCCGTACCTGAAGCATCACAATATACCACGTAGCCCTTCCCAGAGTCTCGTAAGATCAACACAGGTGTGGTTTTCAACTGTCGTTTCAACTCCTAAAAGGATTCCTCGCACTGTGGGCTCCATTAAAACTTCACCCCTTTCTCGGTGAGTGTGGTCATGGAGGATGCAAGCCATGAGAAATCCCGAACAAAATGACTTCAATAAACTGTCAGGACAAGAAAACTCTTAATATCAAACACAGTCCTCAGTTGTTCCCACGACATCAATGCACTTATCATCTCAAGATCCACTGAAACCCCCCATTCAAAGATGACATGCCCCAGAAACTTCACTTCCCTTATCCAGAAGGTGAACTTCGAGAGTTTGGAATACATGCGGTGGTTCTGAAATGTTCTCAATACAATGATCAGGTGATTCTCATGTTCCTCCTCAGATCCTGAATAAACCATGATGTCATCCACAAATACTACAACAAAGGAGTCGAGATATTGCTGGAACACCCTATTCATGAGTGCCATGAAAACTTCTAGAGAATTCGTCAATCCAAAATGCATGAATAGATACTCAATGTGACCATACCTGATTCGGAAAGTCGTCTTCGGAATGTTTTCTTATCTCAACCTGAGTTGGTGGTAACCTGACCGCAAGTTGATTTTGGAGAACCACTTTTCCCCGTTCAGCTGGTCGAACAAATTTTCAATTCGGAGAAAATGGTATTTATTTTTGATGGACACCTTATTCAATTTCTGGTAATCAATACACAACCGGAGGGTTACACCAGCCTTCTTCGAGAATAAAACAAGGGCGGCCCAAGGAGAGACGCTCGGGCGAATGAATCCTTTGAATTCCAAATTGTCCAGTTGTACCATTAATTCCATCAATTTAGTGGAGTCCATGCTATATGAGGGCAGAGATATAGGGTGTCTTCCCGATGCCAAATCAATCGAGAAATCCATGTCCCGATCTAGGGGTATGCCTTAAAAATCATCTGGGAAGACCTCTGGGAACTCATCCACAACAAGAGGTAACCCACCCTAAGAAACACAACCATCGTCCTCCAGTGTGATCGATGACAACTGATAAGCAAGATTCCCCAAATGAGGGAGTGGAGGTCCCATGGGACCTTACAAAGGATCCCATTATCCATGAAATAACTTAGGACTCCCATCTGGTTCAATAAAACTGAACCATCGCCAATAGCAGTCATTATGCGCTTGAAAACGTGCTAGCCAGTCCATTCCGGGGATCACATCAAACATGTTTATATCAAGGACCAAGAGATCCTACTCTATCTCGACTCCTGACATAGAGAGTGCGCATAATGATAACCAAATACCCTGCTCCATTTTCATACCTTGCGATGTTACTGACTCCATTGAAATATATAAAAGATCAGTTGGAAGGATCAAAAGTTCACAAGGCAGGCAGATATAAAGGAAACTGAAGAACCAATATCAAATAAAATTGCATCTATAGATGATGCAATCAGAATTGTACCTCGTACAGTCAAAGGTCCTACCTTAGATCCCTCTGGTGCAAGATCCACAACATCCAGATGCCTGGTCCCTGCCTAAGAATGATTACTCACCTGAGGATCTGCCCTGATCTGGATCTATCCTGAAGAAGATACGGTCCGGCCACCACACCCACCGAACCAAGAACCTATCATCTTGGTCATCTCTGATTGAACTTATACCCCTCTGGAAGCCACAGATCTAGTCCCACACTGGTAAGGGTGTTCATTCCTTCAGAAATGTTGTAGATGTCCAAAAAATACACAACCAAGGAAAGGACTGGGCTATTGTGGACATGCAGGTCAGATGTACCCTACAATTTCACACTGATGGCACAACACATATCATGCACCAGATGCTCCATATGATTTCAACCTGGTAGGATGACCTGAGCTTCCACCACTCTTCTTCTATTGTTCATCAAACTTCCTATTTTTCTCAGATGAACTTCCACTGCCAAACCCTGACACTGATCCAGAAAACCCCAAAATTCTTCTCTGGTCAATCTCGACCATGCAGGCATGCTCGACCACCTCGACATAAGTTCCTAGCTTGAATAAGAAATCATAAGAGTGCATTTCTGGTTGAAGCCCCTTCTCGAACTTCTGAGATTTCAACTATTAACTTGAAACAATTTCATGAGCGTACTGCACTGGCTCAGAAAAGCAGTTAGCATAATCCATCACTGTCTGATCTTCGTCTCAAAAATCCATGAAATCCCAGGATCTAGCATAGGCTAGGAACTCAGGACAATACTACTCATTAAAGACAGCTTTGAAAAACATCCAACTCATCTTATCATGCTTCCCGTCCTAGATCATTATTTCCCACCACTTGTGACTAGAACCCTATAGATGGAATGAAGCACACATTACCCTGACTACCTATGGCATGTCATGGAACTCAAACATATGCTCTATCTTTTCATGTTATTCCTCTTCATCTAGAGGTTCTGATCTACCTCAGAGTGAAGGAGGTTTATTCTTCAGAAATTCTTGAGGTTTATCCCTCTTGGTGCCAGACTCATATCCTCTAACTGGAATAGGGGTGGGGGGGAATAATTTCCCATTATTTTAATGCTTGAAAAACTTCGGACGTGGATTATACCAAACTATGATAAAGCGACGAGGGATAACTCTCTCCAGCTTCCTCACGTGGGTGCGTATAGGTTCTTAGGGGAGGCATCCTGCTGCAAAGAGAAATAGTCATAAAAAATCATCAATATATCATATCTAATGAAAAATAAAATTCCAAAAAAATAAAGTAATCATAATTAAACCAAATATGAAAAAATAGCATCATGTCCATAGAACTTCTTCCATGCCTGATGTCCACGCACAGTCTGCATCCTACATGTCCCACCGGGAAGAGAAGTCAAGAAAGCATCCCGACACCCCATGGCGACTCAGAGTCTGTCACGAGTTGTGCTAGCCAGGCACCCTACTCGCATCTGATGTTCTGTTTCCTGACAATCCTAGCTTTTGTCTATCCAGACTCGTCCCAAATAAAATAACTCAAATAACTAAACCAACCTATGATACCATTTTTTCACGAACCAAGTTGGGTCGCCATCCGAACCGACACCTGACCCGACCCACAACAAGGCCCAAAGAGCATTCTAGATCCCCACGGCCTAGCACAAGTACCATTGTATCTAAATGAACCTTGCGAACACTTTTACATAAACAAACAAATATAAATCAACTTACAAAATAAACCCAACCAAATCAAAGATTCTCTTCCAAACAAGCCTCTAACAAAAACTATATTTTTGAGTCACATGTAAAACCAAAACCCAAACAAAACTAAAAGTATGGTGACCAGAAACAAACCCAAAAACTATCTCCCAGTGCGAGGACACCACCCTCAAGCTGCCACCACAGTGCCACATCAAGAGGCCTGCTAACAACAAGGACCACCACTTCCAAACGCTAGACCCTTACCTATATCACACACAAACAAATATACTTACACCCAAGGGTGTAGGTAGGGTGTGAGAGATCACCCAAAAAGATGTCACCATGAAAATATTTCATACAAAAACATTAAAAGACAATTACATTTTCAATTATAAATAAAATAATGTAATAAATACTTAACAACGTTAGTGAAAACTATTCTCATAAAACAACTTTAACGAAAATTAGTTTAATGAAAACACATGTTTGGTTAGTAACTGAAGTGACATATCATGTATCATTGGTGTGCGCAAAGTAACTAGTAGCACTAAAGGATGGGAGAGGACCTATTGGTACTAGAAATAGGTGGGACCCTAGAATGTCGTGTCTCGGTGAAAACTGGATTAGAAACCAAGACCCTCAGAAAATGTGGCCTGGAAGACCACCACCCTTAGAAAACATGCCATAGAAGGCCCCGAACCTCAGTCATCATATATTTAGTTAATGTTGCAATCTTAAATCCTGTCAGTGAGACCAGGCCAAGCTTTCTCTGTAACACTAGCTCACTTGTCCTAGTACCCCCACCTAATACCCCTAGCTTCCCTCTTTGTGCACACCTAAATTAAATGTTCACAAAAAATGTCACATTAACACATAGAAAAAAACGAGGTTCTTAGACACAAGAACATGTCACCCACACACTGATATCCACTTTTAGAATCACACACACAACAAAAATGTTTGAGAACATAACATGCGATGTTTGTAAATTAAATTAAACTAGCTGCATTGTTTTATAAAAAACACTTTTAATAATCAAGAAAACCCCTAAAAATATCATTAAATGATTTCCAACTCTATCACAAAATATTTAATGGGAAAAAATTCACTCATAACATTTTCCAAGACAAACACGTTTTTTATACTACTCCAAAACATGACTGCACCATCCACACTTCTTAACACACACACCACACAGTTTGCAAAACACCGATAAACAGTCTAAAACAGGTTTTCACAATAAAATTCACCAACATTCCTTAAGCATAACTCTAATAAAATAAATGAACATTAAAACTCAGTCAAATATTATTTCTATATAAGTAAACAAAAATAAAAAATCTCCAAATTAAATAGATTTGCAAGAAAATTATTGTAAATGAAAACACGTGTGCGGAATCACCTACTAGAGTGTCGCGAGCTTCGCAAAAATGGTACAAAAAATCCACCACACCCAATGAACCTCAAAAATACTCAATAAACAACATAAAAATAAATCACATCACAAACACATAAAATTGCATCAATAAAAAACTAAAACTTATTTGCTACATCACCAAAATTAAATGAATTCATAACTAGTGTACTTTGCACCTACGGTGAGTGTTTTGAAAGATTTTTCGGAGGTTGATGGAGGCTGTCTGAGCTTATGAGGTGCTAGAAAATCAAGAGGAGGGATGTGGGGGAAAGTCACAACCAATTGAGGGGTTATCGTGCGGCTGGAAAAAGTGGATGTGAGGTAGTGAAGGAGTCTGTCCCTTGAAAAAGGGAGCCGCCGGAAGTTTGGCCAGAAAAGAAGAAGAAGAAATGGGGAGGCTATATGAGAAGGAGGGTGCGACTGAGAGGAGGTGCAAGTTTGGATGAGAAAGATGGAAGTTAGTAGGGGTGGTCTTGGAGGAGGCTGGGAATTGGGAGTTGCGGCTTCGGCTGGGAAAGGTGGACAGGCAGATCAAGGAATTGTGTGGCATCGGCTCAAGGTAGTAGAGAGGGCAGCTAGGGATTGCCCAGGCCATGATGGGAGGTGATAGAAGATTTTAGTACATATTTTGTGCCAAAAGGGAGTGAGAAAACGAGGGAGAACAAAAAAAATAAGAATAAAAATAAACATAAATTATAGGATAAAATAAAAAATAGATAAATAAATAAAAATATGAAGAAAAAGAAATAGGAACCCAAAAAGAATAATTAAACCAATCAAAAAAGAGAATAAATAAATTTTATAATTTATATTAATAAAGGGATTAGGAATAATAAAAATACTGTTGATGTAAAACAATAATACGTTCTTAAAATGCTATTAATAAAAGGGTCTGCTCGAGCGTCTGGCAAGCCACAAGGCCTCACCCATGCCCTGCCTGTGTGTCGAGCATTTTCAAGCCAAGGATAATTTACTATCACCAAAGGTTCACAACAAGTGTCAGGGTCGACTTCATTTATCAACCCAAAAAGTGCATGACTCAAACCTAGCTCCACCCACATTCTAGAAAGAAATTATTAAAAGGTCAAATCAAATTATGAGATAAAAATATGAATTAAAACATACCTTGATATGGAGTCCAGGTGTGACATGGTGGAATAGAGTCTGGTGGTGTCTCATGTCGATAGCTTATTATGATAATATTTCATCATCTTGATTTTATGACAAGGTATGCTTCATAGACATAGCCATAATTCAACTTAACTATCGGTGACTCCTATTTCGGTAAGTCAGGATGGAGGTGTCTAAGTTGGTGGTGCCACATCTGATGATGTCTCATCTAGTGGTTAGTGATCTAATGTTGTCTCAAACATAGAAAGGGACACATGGTGACAGTGATTCATGTAAAATAGTGACTCATATGTGATGGTGTCTCAGACTTTGTCAAAATTTTGTCTTGGTGGAGACATGTCGGGAGGTGTGTCAGCTCTGTGAGGACATAACCACAATAGTGTTGTAACTTCAACAGTTACTAGCGGTGACTCATTCAATGAAAATTTCATAACCTTTTTAAGAATATTATATATTTAGAAAAAATTATGAAACTAATTGTTATTTTTATAATCATGTTTTTTATCATTAAAATAAGGATCATAATAATAATAATTTGTTTGAAGATTTTTTGAATTATATTAAGAGACCTAATCCTTAATTTTTTATCTATGTGTGACCATTGATTTCTTCATAATATATATTTTTACCCAATAAATTATAAATATTACTAAATTCTTGTGTTTCATTTAGAGATGTTTGTCCAGATGATGATATAGACCCCTACACACTCTTTACTGAATCATATGGATTTAAAGTTACATTTTTGTAGAATAAGATGGAAAAAATAGCAAAGATACGTTGGTAAGAAAGAATAGTATCATTTGGTATCTCTGATAGTAATCACTAATCATATTCCTATATATTAAATATTCATTTATTTTAAGAGTCTCAGAATATATTTTTTCTATAGACACTTCATTATTCATGGATAATGAAATATGAATAAAAATGATTGAAGTGGGATAAATACTACAGAACATAAATTATTACCCACTCAAACCAATGTGTATTTATCATTATTAGAAAACATTTTAATTTTATAAATATATACCTCTCTCAGTATTTATCATCATGATTTTATAAATTAAAAAATTATGTCCCTATATACTGACTAGCATGACAAAACCATTTATTTTGGAGATGTTATTGGTCATGCTAATTTACCCCATCCAAACCCATCTCATTATGTTCATAATCACATAAAACTACAACTATTTGTAATTGGGGTAGTAGGAAAGGGTTTATTGTCCTTACATAGTATATCATGGAACAATGATTAACATGAAAAAGGATGATGTGATTTACATTAACAGTGCCCTTTTGTATAGGGAGAAAATAATGGTACGTGAATACAACCACAATAGTTAGTCACATTTTATCAATAAAAAAATCCAATTAAAACAATAAAATTAATAAAATTAATTTTTATATCATGTATTATTATCACATATATAATTTAACAAATTTAAAAATATAGTGTGTTAATGTGGTTTCCAAAATCATTCCTTTGAGGGTCAATTAACACCTCCATTCCTTTAGAATTCTATTACAATATTAATTTCAAGATAAAAATCATTTATAAATGGTCATAATGACCCAAGATTTTTTTGATTCTCATAAACCTTCTTATGTGATAGAGATTCAAGTATCAACCAAGCATAATTTGGTTCCAGATCAACCAGATGGATCTAATGGTGCGCTACATGACCTGGGGTGTTTTTATAATACCTAAAACCCTATGGATGAGCATAAGTCTCATGAAATGTCCATTCCTCACTTGGAATCATATATACATGATAGATCTTGTGATGCGGTGCAAGGATTTTTTTTTCATCAATCTATTCTAGATCTCCTTTATAAATATGATGTTGTGATACATATATTGATTGATGTGGTGTCTCTAATCTATAGTGATTCATATATGTCATTTAGTCTGAAGGAGAGTGCATTGCTACAGGATGCTAGGGTGGATCCATCTCTATCTGGTGGTAATGACTTTCCTTCTCAATATTTTATTGATTATTTGTGGAATATAACTATATGGATGACGATAAATGGAGTTTATTTCATAGTTATGTTCATGGATTCATGTGCTGGTAGGATAATTTGTAATGGTTCAGTAGCTCACATCGCAGAAAACCCTACAACATATGCTGAGATATTGGAAATTAGAAAAAACTTCTTAATTGCTAGAATTTTTTTACCTAATGGTGAAAAACCATGAAGAATTCATGATTTATATTGAAGAACCACTATTTTATGGGGTTTAACAAATTGGATGTGCATCCCTATTTTTTGAGGGATTTATCTTATGCATATTCCATTCAGATGAATTAATGATCATGTATTGAACATTGGGACCCTACTATTGTAACTTGGTTGGATTTATTTACAAGATTGGTTATTGTCTTTAATGTCTCCTCTGAATGAAATTCATTTTCTCGGTTCTGGGTTCATCTTCATGGGAACAACTAGATCCTTTAGCATCCGATGATTTTTAAAGACATTGCCACAACAATTAGGACTCTTATTATTCATTATAAGGAGACCTAGGATGACTTAATTGGTCACGTTTCCCTGATTTTGGTGGAGGTTGATCTAAACTCCACCTTGATCGACTATGTATCTATTTACACTGCTTCTGATAACGTTAAAAAAAATTACTTTGAAGAACCCCTATTTTCTGCAATTATTGTATGCATATTGGACATTCATTGGAGACATTTCAGAAGAAAGTTTCATGTGAGGAATGTGGTATGAGGGGTCATCTAGAAAATATATACCAATGGAAGTCATGGATGAATGATTTGGATTTGTTAAATCCCATCATCCATGATGGTGATGAAATCACAGATATAGTTTCCACTTGGAAACTTTGATGATTTTTTTGGAAATCTAACTCTCAAGGGCCTACGATAAAAGGAAATGGTATGATTGTGGATGCTTATATATAGATTTGTCATAGTGGACCCTCGAACCCTTGGATTTATTTGGTTAAAAAGGTTACATAAGTTGAGGAAAACACTAGGCAGTGTCTAGGATTGATGATCCCTTGTCACTCATAGGTTGATGCCAACTAGACTGATGTGCAACATCATATTGATTTCCCCCAAGAAATCCAGAAGCTCTTTCAGTCTTCTAAATTATCTAAGAAATGGGGGACTATTTCTGAGGATGAATGGGGGAGTGGTACCCCTATTAATGAATCAGGTAGTGACGGATGTGCCTCTTTTTTTGATGTAATCTTGAGTGGCACAGAAAATATGATTGATGGTGAAGCTTCAACTGTATTACTATAAAGCAGAGACCACAAAAGGATTATTCTAAAATTCTGAAGAATGTGTCTACCATATCCCCTTCGAAAATTTCTAGGATAGTGGACATATAAATTCCTAATATTTTTAATCCTGATAAATCTCGATTTGAGTTGGATGTTTCTATTGAATTTTATTATAGAAATGATATATCATATTATAATATATATACATATTGTTAGGTGGATGAGGGAATTTCTTTTTTATTAATCACATACATCTATTATTTTTACTTTTTCTTTTTTCTTACAAAAATGGTCAGATTCTTTCCTTTTGGATAGAATTTTTGGTAATATTTACAGTCTTTTACTATCCCCATAAAATAAAAATATGTTATAAATTATGATTATAAGATAATTCATTCTAAAAAACCACACCCAACATGAAATTATCCCTTCATTTTAATCTAATTTTCATAAAATATACTATTAAATGAGATGAATATGAATTCATGAAAACATATAATACTCTTATGTTTCCACTAATCATCATTATAATTAAAAAAAATTCCTAAATAAATACATAAGACTACTACTATCACGGACCATATTGATACTCATACTATTAATCATTCATAGGATAAAAATATCCATTTTCTCTTCCATCTCAAGTTATCCCAAAACATATGGCCATTCATATATAGAACATTATATTTATATCACGAAAAATTCGTTATTAATTCATGTTAACATGATACCAATTGATGGTGGTTGGTGATCACACAAAATATTCTCAATGTGTACTCATCCAATACACAGTTTGAAATTTTTATATATTTTATTTGTTGTTGTCAACTCATAATTGAAAAATATTTATATATCAGTATATGTTCATAAAAATATCATTATATAGGCATTCTATATAGATATTATTATTTAATTATTCGTTTCATCATCTCATTTACCTTATTTTAGGGAATATCAATTAAATATGGGGTTTTCTCCTAAAACCATTAGCACCATTCCCCTATTGAGTAGTGAACCAAGAATATCAATAAAAAGTAAAAACTAATATCATTCTATGAAAAATAATATCTCGCCTATGCATAATAAAATTATAGATTTCATGAATCCCAAAAATATAATGAAAAAATATAATAACACTAATTCTACCATTAAATTATTATATATATGATGCCATGAACATTCTGAAACATGACTTCTTTATTAAGAAAGGATTTATTGTATCATATCACCCTCATTGTAGTACATTCAAGTGAAAAATATTTAAACGTTTATAATTTCATATAAATAACTTTACATTACAATAAAATTTAATATTAACACTAATTTGGTTACACATTACACACCCATTCAATAATCATGTTTAAGGAACTCATTTAAAAACATAATAACATCCTGAAAAACTACTAATTAATGTCTGAAAGACGATTGAAATTATTCTTTTTATATTTATCTTGCCATATGTTTTAAATATTAGGTATAAATTCATGATACAAAAAAATAAATAATAATAATAATCAAAAAATAATGATTAATCAAATCAGGTACCATTGTCATTATATTCCAACTGATTCTATTGTGATTGATGAATATGTATGAATTTCACTAGAATCATGATCAAAGAGTGGAAATAATTCTAGTTTACCCAATCTATGTTCATAATTGGTAGTTAATTTATTTTTTAAATATGGAGTTAAATATCATAATTATGTGGATAACTATGCCCCTTCCCTTATCTTTGTTATTTGGTTTGAAATTTCAACAACAATTATATTTATCTAATGAATATGTAAAATATAAAAATATTTCACTCATATTATTACTCATTGAATGAAATAATTTGTTATTTATGATTATTAAATAATTTATCTAGTTGGATAAAACATTTACATGAAATATGATATGTAATACTTAACTATGGACATTGTTATAGTAGTTTTTTATTATTAATTAAGATGAACATAACAACAATAATATCTCTTAAAATGAAGGAAAAAATAAACCCTTTCATTTTTGAAATTGTAATCTACTTACCAATAATAACATTGGTGATTAAATCAATATGACTGATTATAAATATCTATATTTTAAAAAAACAATATCTACTGACATTGATCAATTATCATTTAATTTATAATATAAAATAGATAACAACCTTCTTCATTTTTACCAACATGGATGATGTAATTGAGGAGTTCATATAATAGATAGAAAGAGTTATCCACTATCACATCAAACTCATGCAACCTCTAAATGTTCTTCCAAAATGAATAATATTCCATCAATGACCCATAATTTTATTCCTAATAAAGATGACCTTATTCATATCCTAGTATCTATATCTATTTTCTAAAACCCCAAAAAAATATAAAAAATTGTGTGAATAATACAATAAATATCACAAATCATTTACATCCATCAACTTTAGATATGATATATCTATAATTTATGGATTTATAAATGATAGAAATACATATTAAATGGTAAACTTTATAACAATTTCATAAAATTTCTTCCTATCAATCGAATTTAATCAATATAAATATCCTCATGACCCCTTAAAGTGGACCGATAGGTGATATCATCATTATATATCATCTAATAATTTTTCATTGACTTTTTAAATACAAATATTATTTTCACATATCACCCCAATAAAAATAAAAAACTATTAAATCATTATGTATGATCTATAATATTTCAATAATGTTCTCTAAAATTAAATATATATTATAATCTACTAATTATCACCAAGAAAATAAAGAATTCACATAAATGATGATCTAATAACTTTACAATTCATGTACAAACCTTATTTTACCTTAAAAATGTTTTTATAAAAACATAATTTAATCATACAATGGTAAAGTTTAGTATATATGATGTAATTGGCTACCAAACCCTATGTATGGGTTTCCAAAACTAATATACTTAACTCTAAAACATATAAAACTATTTGAAACGTTTAATAAACTAATACCTCATAGGTTCTGCAATGTGAACTTCAACTATAATGTAGATCTTATATAATATATGCCTCGTATGACATGACGATGTTGGGACATCACTATCAATTTTATACAGATCTATGTGTTCCTTATAAATATTACATATAATAGGACATGGATGAATGATTATTACCAATAGCATGGAAACAAAAAATATGACTCCTAGTAAAATGAACCTATAATACAAAACCAACCATACACATAATATTTATAGTTATTGTATTCATAAAAATAGAAATTGATTAATGTGTATATATATAAATATTTATCACACAATATATAACATTAGATTGATACATAATTGAATTATTATAAATAATAAAATTAATAAAACACCATGAAGATGATAAAAAAATTCCTTTCACTCAAACCCAATGAAAACATCTAGACTAATACAAAAAAAGTGGTCATCCATGTACCTCCAACGATCACTAATTGTTTGACCTCTATAAATAAAAACAACCATCCATAAAACCATTGTTACTCCAAAAAAATGTTGAATTTCTACAAAACCATTAATAAATTACCATATAAGTACAAGTGTTGTGGTGATTAGAATAATATTTTAACATTTACCATGTATTATGAAATTACATTGGTGAGCTCGTGAATATAGAAGAATCAAAGAATATCAAATAATAATATATTTTTTTGACCCCATAACTCAATACCTCCTATAAAAATCCCGTAAAAACCTCACTTATCATATTATATAATTCATATGATATCAATAGATATCATTAACAATTCTTGTCAAACCCAAAAATCCATCATTCATAATTATTAAAATTGATCTTCTCATATTACCTTGTACCCAATCCAGGTATATATATCACTCCACAAATAACAAGTAATTTAACAGAAATACTTCTAAAAAAATCCTAAAATACACTACAATACAAGAGACCTAATATGATATGTCCTTTTATATGAGAATTGAACCCAATACCTTAACTCATACCTATGCCTGACCCAATTTTATTAAAAGATATTAATAAGTTGACTATTCATAACAACCAAGAGACATCACTTAGAACATATTCATCAACGAACATGGAACTCACCCACCATGTGTGTTAATGGTATATTTTGAATACCACATTATCACATGATACTATTTATAGCCATATACAATGAATGAGGGGAAGCACCACAACCTCAAAAATATTGTATCATAATCCTATATGACAACACAAATCCCATATTTACAATGTTTTATATACCACCCTAAAATGAAAATCACTTTTCTCATGATTTAACCACATCTATGTAGTTTCTCTACCTCAATCCCATGGTAGTGGGTGTGAACGATTATTGGACATGTTGATCTAAAATAAATAATATGGTCATCCCATATGATCTATGTACATTAAATATCATACAAATAGATTGAAAGAAATATTTAAAATGAAATACATAATCTATATGAATATTGTTGTAGAGAAAAAAATCTTGTCTATTCCCCGATTATTAATCTAGTTGGTCAGTAACACATTGATCTAGTTCCATTAACAATTTAGTTTTTTGTATCATAGTTTTTTAGTAATGATTTGGATAATATTAAACTGTCGTTGAGTTATAATTCATATATACTAGCCTATTTTAGTAAAAAAAAATAGTTATGGGAATCATAATGTCAACTATACCATTTTTCCTAGATGTTTATAACAAAAATTCCCTATGTGAGATTCTCAAATCATAACACTCATAGAATTTTACTAGCATAACGAACGTGTTTGAAAGTTATCACCATCCTTCATTACTAAAAATTACATCATAACATTATTATATACTGGATCAGTAATCTATGAAGATAATAATATCATTTCTAAAAAAATTATTTCTAATTTGGAGTTCCTTATACGTAAACATTATCACAAAATTAATTTGGACCTTCTGTCACATGTCAACATATAGAATCATTTTTTTATCAAAATGATGTTTTAGATTGTCTTTAGGGTCCCATATAATACGCCATTGTGTTTTAATAGAGATAATAAACACAGTCGTATTATTATAATTTAATTGTCTTGATCCATTACTAAATTTAATTTAAAAATGATAAAAATTTAAAAACATCATACCAGGGTCTCTCAAAACCCAATGATATATATTTTTGCATAGAACTATCAGAAACCATGTGTCTAAGAAGCTATTAATCTCCCTCATATGGTATATAAATATACTATTAAAATTCAATAACATATTAATCCAAGTCTAAGGTGACTCATCCATTAATTAAGACCCCCAAATCTTATATAGATACCATAGTGCCCCCACCAACAATCAAATATTCTCCCGTAACCTACACTATTATACTCCAACTTACCACACATCATAATAATCATCCATCATATAATTTAGATCTATTAATCATTATATAGTCCCTCTATTTGATTTTATTTAATTATTTGAAATGAATCACCAATTTCCCTTTATCACTCCCTGTTAATTTCCTAATGTGGTTGTAGATCTACTTATATACAGAATCGATGTACTACAAATGAATTTCAAGGTGCTTCATAGAAAAATTCATAACATTATCTCGAAAAAATAATGGTTTATATTTCTTTCAATACTGGTAACATCAATGAGAACACTATCACAGGTGGTGGTGTGCAGACCATGATTTAGTATGCCACCCCAAGATGGGGTATATTAGTGGTTTCAAAACACGAACTCTATTAAAAATTTTCTTATAATTATTAAGTTCATTGGAACATCTGATAGAATAATGAAAAAAATTATATATAGGATAATAATTAATACCCTTATCACAGTGGTCTTTACAAGAATCACTAACCAATGTTATCATGTGGATAATCTATATTTACAGCCATTTTCATTCTTGTTATTATAATTATTATCTTAATATCAACAATAATAAGTTATTGGTTGATATATTAAGGAATTTGACTACTGATTATAAGATAGATATGAATGATCATCAACATGTTGATGGATCTCTTATAGCCACCTCAATTTCTTCAAAACATTGGATCAATTATAAACCCTCATTCCCCCCCACAATCCTTGATATATATAATTTGTAATACATCTGGAAATACATTTCAGGTTATATCAATTTATTCTCCATGATATATGGAAGACACTATTTTTTAATAAGAAAACTTCTTTAGGAATTAAACTAATTTCCAAAGTTTGGACTTTCTAATATCTTCTAGATCCATAATCTATGGAATGATATGTTCAACATTATCCCATTACATCTGAAATTTTAGAACCCCAAGATATATAATCAAATAACTTCCACAAAATTATTGTTCTACTCAGGTTATATATATTCTAAAAAGATACTAAAAAATTCAATGTTTTATTAAAATTTCTTTATTGGGAATGATCTAATATATTTTATTATTCCTCTATAAGGGTAGGAATGACATTTATGTATTACTAATTCATATTATCCTTCTATAACACATAACCTCAAAATCACTTGTTAATCTCTTACACCATAGTGACCCAGACAATTAGAATTTCAACATATGTTCATATTAGAATGTTGAACCTCTATACCTATTTTGATACATTATGTGGTATATTTCCATATTATCATGGTAATATGGAATCTAAAAAGTATTTATTCCATGAATACATAACAATATATGTTGTATAGTCCACCACACTACATTTAGATCATTACAATGGAATTAAAAACTCAACAATAACATTTCTTCATTATTTAACATCAATCTAAACTAAAATAAAACTTTCATTCATCCAGGAACATATTTAAATAAATAATACCTGAAATCACCTAAAATACTCAAGAATGAATTTTCATAAAGTATTAAGTAAAAACATTTCATTAATGTTAGGGTTATTTAACCACAACATTTTGAGATATAATAATGCATGTGAAAAAAAATCAAATATTACGGTAAAGAACATCACTATATTGAAATAGTATAAATTTAGATCAACTTATTACTCTATCATTATCAATTAAATCCTTGAAAGAAATAAAATAAAAAATAATAATAAACTCCAAAAAAAAATTTGAATAGCAACAAATCTCTTTAATATCCACATTTTCCTTTATTGGAAATGATTCAAACAATATATGAATTCCTCTCAATGATTGAGCTAACAGATTCCTCGTGATTCCCTCGATAAAGAAAATCTATTCTTCTCTTTTTTGTTCTTAATAATCTCTTCAAAAGCAAACTAAAACTACTCACCCATTGTATGGAAGGCTCCTTATATTATCCCCCCTTTTAACTAAATTAAAGTAATGAAAAATTTTAAAATATTATTTAAATACTTACTAGATTATTTATAAGAATACACTTCCAAATATAATATCCCATATTAGAAATAATCCTTTCATTAGGGTTTTGTAAATATTTCAATAAGGTAATAATTTTTTAACGTATTGCAAAACAATTTTACTATCCTCCACATTCTCTTTTATAATGTTTTACATAATTTTCATATTCATTAATATAGAATATTGTGCCAGATTGTATTACAAGTTTATTACAAATTGGTAGTCACACACAATTAGAAATAGGTATAATAAATTAACTATCATGTCCTTGAGCTTCAAATTCATCAAAATTATTTGATATGCGGTTTATGATTCCATAAATAACTTATGATCCATTGAATTTAGGGTTTAGTATTTTTAATCATTGTTATCTAGGAAACACTTATTCCTCTAATAATCATTTCACTTCTAGAAGTAGGCTTCTGATCACCAACACCTCCTACCTAATCCACATATCATTATGTATAATGATGAAAACAAATATCTCTATCATACTTCATGGTATATTTGTGTGTCCATTTTATGTAGTTTATGTTTTTTTTCACAATTAAAATATATGAATACTTAGTGTATATTTGGAATCTTGTACAAAGAGTAATAAAAAAGTATAAAGGCTTATAGTTATGTTTTCACATGATTTAGACTACCAATATGCCTTTAAATATCCATTTGATCCACACTCCTACATTTTATATCCAAGGAAAACATTTCCTCTAGTTCCATAGGATTATATAAATATCTTGGTTAAAACCTTAAAAACATCTTTAACAGAACATGAAAATTCATTAATTATGAGAGAAAGATGTGTCCTTTTGTTCTTACTACATGAACCCCACAAAATAAGTTTCTCTAAAAAATCTATTACATCTAAATATTTGATACATTTTTGAAGAAAATTCTTTACAATTATTCACAATTTCATTAGAAAAACTAATTTCTCAAAAATAATAAATCACAATTAGTGAGTTTATGACCTCTCCCTTAGCATAGAAATTGATATCCAAATTGATTTTTATAAAATATTTTATCACTATACCATAATAAAATTATGAATATCATTCTTGGGGAATTTATTTAATCCCATATAATACTTTATTTATCTAAAAAATATTTGATCCATCACTATTAATTATAAATAATAGTTACTATTAAATGTAATATTTATATCATAGAAATAATATTATAAATGAAAAATTCACATCCAATTAGAACAATTTTTATTTATTTTCTTCACATATCACATAAAATATATTTATTTTATCAAGAATTTATAGATGAAGAATATTTTAGTGAAAGTATATACCCACAATTTTAGTGTATATATTAAAAACATGAAATGATTTTTTCTATAATATATATGTCCATTACCAATGAGTTATATATTAAAAAATACCTAAAATATTATAAACATTATGATATTACATTAACATCATTGTTTCATTATTTCCATCATGTTACAACTACATTTCAACCATTATTATCTAATCCTTATATAGTAAATATCCTATCACAATTTTTTTTAGACATGAAAATGAATGTTTTTACGATGGTAATTCATTATGTTTCTCTATATTTTAACACTATTATATAATATCTATTTATGTTATTAGTCTCGACATAATTTATATGTCTTGAAAAATTCTATTTATATTATTTTTTTCTTTCCCATATTATTGACTTGGAATTTACGCCATATTTTTCAATTCTATAACCATGTTATCCTTTGATGGATGCATGAATAAGAAACGACTTTTTGATATGTTTTTATTTAAAAATAAAATGACACCAAATCTCTCAAAATAATTTACTATATTTTTATTCCAACAATGATAACTCTTTCCAATGGGTGTATATACAATAAATATTCCTTCATCAACTATCTCATCAAAAAAACCAAAATACCTTGGTTAACAATTTATAAAACATTTTTGTCAAATGTCATAAATATCATTATTTTTTATTATTACCAAATCTCATCTAAAATATTGTGTCTGCTAAAGATAGATATAATAAACACCAACTAAGCATATAAACAACCACTATTATATTTTTCCCGAAAATAATATCAATATTTTGTGATATGGTAACTCATTTATACCCATATTCACCATACTCGGTTTTTTATTTTCAAATAATACAGTTTTAGGAAATATATTGTGCATAATATTAATTCCTTACTCTATGCATCTTGTGAAATTCCTCAAACTACTCATAATTATTTTATTTCCATTTCTAAATCTAAATATTTTAGTAAAACATCATATTTAATTTTATTTACTCCTCTGAATGTGAATAAATCTATCAAGAATTATTTACATACCCAATATGAAATGTAAATAAGTCATAGAAGTAAATTAAGAAAAAATTCATATAGTAATTATCTTAAAATTTTTATTTCAATCTCAGTTTTCTATACACTTTTTAGTGTAAAAAGTCTTTTTTCCTTGTGTTTTCTCCTCCTCCACCTTGTGACACTTGTTTATCATTTTATTTTCAAACATGTGAAGATAGTGTTTT
This sequence comes from Viscum album, assembly GCA_963277665.1. Classification (NCBI taxonomy): domain Eukaryota; kingdom Viridiplantae; phylum Streptophyta; class Magnoliopsida; order Santalales; family Viscaceae; genus Viscum; species Viscum album. The sequence goes on from OY728132.1 coordinate 501,975,666, forward strand.
TTCCTTCATTTTTCAATAATTTTGAATGACATAAATAATGGTTATTTTTGAGTTTATCCATTTTCATTTACCAATAATTGATAGGTATTCTATACCATATTTGATTCTATTATATTATTCTCATGAATTGGTTTAATAATTTGAAGTCTAGAATTGATTATTTCTTTTAACTATCATTTTAAGATGGTAATTCTAGAATAAATCATTATTATGAAACATACATTCTCTCAAAATATCATGTCATTCCCATTTAAATTTCTTTTAGAAACACTCAAGTGGTATTTTCATATACATTGACAATGAAACCCTTACTTGACTTCTTTATAATGATCCTACTATATTTAAATCCTTCTACATTATTTGATTCTTTATTTCTAAAATTTCTATCCCCACAATCATAACATATGATATGATTATAAATATATTTTTTTATAGTCATTTTTGATGAAAAATTAAAATCAATTTCCAAATGATTTTACCATTTTCTATTATTGTAAGAAATCTTAATAATCATTTACTGATATTAATTCCTCATCCTCTGGATATATCATTAGTTTTTTTATTTCCTTAAGATTGTTTCATAGTACTGTGAGACACTTTTTTGGTGTGATTGAATTGGTATAACCTCAAATAATATTCCTTACTATAGTAAAAAAAATAATTGAATTAAACCATTTCTTTCAGATGTTTTCTGACATAGAATTTGGAAACATTATCATGACCCCCTAGTTTGTAGGATATCATGAACCAACCTACCATGGTCAGCCTAATAGGTGGTACGCGATGTGTGAAACACCAATCCCACCTCAAATAGGCTTGAGGATGGTGATCAATGATGTATTCTCCTGGATTATCCTTTTAATTTCTTTTAAATATATTATATTATTACAAGTATGCAAAAATTGACGGCACATGATTTCGAACTCCGGTGTGTCCAAAATGAATTTATGAACTTTTTTGAGGTATTCTTAGTAAACTCGCATGTTGTGTTTCCTAACTTTCGAACCGTTGCTCGAATTAGGAATCTGAAGGCACTGTTGAACTCGCAACGCCAGGATTCACTTAAGGGGGGTTTAACCTCAACCGTAGATGGTTTATAGGAGAAGTTTTTTTTCATTTTTCATGGAGGATTAAATAAAATTAATATATTTTATTTCAAACTATCCTCCCACCCCTCCTCCCCTTGAATTTTTGTTGCGGGGACCACAAGAGGGTGGTCGATCATTTAATGTTTGGAATTAAATTCATGGTTACACAAAATGTGTCACCTTCATTTTCCTTTAATTAATATGATTAATTATTTCTAAATTAAGGAATCACCTCTTAAAATTAAGAGTTATATTAACTCTTATATTGGGGTTGGATGTTTGATTCTATTGGCGAAAGGAGGATGAGGATAATGACGCTCTTTATGAAGAACATATCCACCAAGCATGGTTGGAGGATTGTCGTTCGAGCGGCATCATTAGAAGCTTGTTGTGGGTATGAAGAAAAATCACCCACCTCTAATTGCGATTGTTCCCTAATAGATTTTTGATGTTGGGATTTATATTGTTTTAAATTCTAAGAGATTGTTGAATTGTTTATCTCCCTCAAGATACTAGGCTAATATGGAGGGCGCAGGCCAAACAAAAAAGGCCCGCACCATTATCTTTTTCTTTATCTCCCTCATGATACTAGTCTAATACGGAGGGCGCATGCCATCACACACCGATGGAGGCCCTTGCTTGAAGCTGTGGTGGGGGAGGAACCTGCACCTCCTATGAGTTCCGCGGTGACCAGACGGCGCCAACATGGCGCCGCCGCTCACAAAACGAATGACCACTCGGCCGTTTGGGACGACCGTGGGTCTCACCCACCATGTTGGATAGGCAGGCACCACTCTAGCAGGGCCACGCATGCCCATCGGGTCGTGCCCCACTGCGGGTCGGGCATCATGAGGCAAGTGGGTCGTGCCCCTCCACGGGTCGGGCTGTGCGAGCCCAATGGACTGCCCCTCAGCGAGCAAGGCCGCGCGAGATCTACAGGCCACCTCATTGCCCGAAAAGCCAAGCCACGGCCTAGAGAATCAATCCCTCTATGGTCGAGCCCATCCTAATCGGACTCGGTCCCGGTCGGGTCGGCCCAAACCTGGACAGGCTGGGTCGGACTGGACATGGACCCAACCAGGCCCAGTTTTTCTTAAAGGGCCATAATATGAGAACCGGGCATCCATTTTATGAACTGTTTGCAGTGTTGAGACCTTTGGAATGATGAAATCATTTTGGTATTGTCCACATGAGTTTTGGAGGCAGTTGGAGTATGACCACATTACATCGAATCTAAATCCAACCAGGCACTTGAAACTAAAATGCCTATAACTCAAAGACTGGGCATCCAATTGACACACCATCTATCACGTTGGAACCCTTAAAACATGGCTATCATTTTGGTTTCCCCTTTGTGGAACTTAGTTGCAGTGATGGTGATACTGATATCTCGGGGGTTAGATTCTATATAACTCGAGCGCACCATGTGTGAGGAATCTTGTGGATGTCTGTAACGCAATGAAAGAACATTGATCATATGTGGGTCAGATTATATCTATCAAGTGTAGGTTAGAATTTATCATATCCTGTGTAGTTCAGTGCTTAGTGATCCTATGTGGGTCAACACATACTGATCCTATGTAGGTCAGATCCTGTGTTGGTCAGCAGGGGTTATTACCTATCGATCCTATGTGGGTCAGAAGTAGTGCCTCTTAACAGAATAATATGATCTATCTTATGGCTAATAAAATTTAATTCTATACATATGTTATAATAGTTGTGATAAGAGTCTTTTATCTTCGTGGTGTTACATGTGTGGTACTTCTACCATTATGGTGTTGGCTTCATGGTGTTACTTGTGGGGTACTTCTATCTTTGTGGTGTTACTGGTGTGGTAATTCTACCTTCATGGTGTTCTCTTCATGGTGTTACCTATGTGGTTCTTATATCTTCGTGGTGTTACCTTGGTGTTATTATTTCCTCATATATCAGATGATTATATCTTGAAACATAGGTACATGTATGGGTAAATACCAAAGTTGAGATGATGTTTATCACTTAATGCTTTGGGATAGAGATATTTCTTTATGGTTTTTCCTTTTTGGAAATCTGGAAGACCTTTAGGGGGCTTGGGGTCCCAACTAAGTATCGTTATACTTACCCCTGCATGGGATATTCTGGCACATTATTGTGTCTTGTGTAGACAATGCACAACATTGATCGAGGCCGAGGGAACCAGGACTGGATGGTGCTCAGAGGTGGATCATTTGGTGTGATATGAAACAGGGAATACATAACGTGATATGTCCCTACCCATCAGGTAGGTTCCATGTTGGACAATCTAGAATTTTATTTTCACTTTTCAGTTTTATTTGTAACATTCATTTGTACTTGTACTTTTCTGTAGGGCATGCATTCTACCCCTTTACAATCAAAACTCTTTTTTTCTACAGTTTTTTACTTTGTGGTTGCATCATATCATGTTCTTGCCTGTGTTTTTGTACAAGTTTAAATGAAATTCCTTCTTGGTTTAGGGATATGCCATTCTGGTTCTAGTCGCTAGCTTTTGGCCTTTGGATGGTGGGATTGGGGTAGTAACGGCACAGGCCCCGGGGGACAGGTCACGACAAAGTGGTATCAGCGAGAGGTTCTTCCGAAGAGTTAAGACTCTGATCTATTCAATTTTTTATAGTGTTAAGATTTATGAGTCTTTTTTTCAGTTTAGGGAATCTAGTGCTAGTTTTGAGGCTTCCATATCCATACACTAGGACACTGAATTCTGATTTCTAACTCAGTGAACGAAAACAATGATTGCATGTGTTTTTTAAAAGTTTTTCTTATGATCTCTTTGAGTCAGCACACTAGGTATAACTTATTTATCCTGGAACACTAGTTTTATTCTATAATTCCACCATATAGTCATCTATCCATGATTTCCTAGAGAGTACGTGATGACGGCCTACCAAGCAATGAGGCCTAGGTGTTGGGCCCTCTTATGGTGTTATCACCTTTAGGTGGTGTACCAGAAGCACCACTACTCATTGAGATGGCGTTGCCACCAGCCCCACCTACATACATAGGTTGTACGCTGATTGTGCATGTTGTACGAGTTTAATTGGTAGAGGCATTTGAGGATATAAGGAGAGACAAACCCAAAGGCGGTAGAGGACTGGCTGGAGGCTATGGCTAGAGTTTTTCACATAGTTGGGACACTAGCTTATCAGATTGTGATCCATGCTACCAGTCTCTTCCAAGGAGAAACTGTGAGATCGTGGAGTCTGACACTCCGGATACCTGAATAGGAAACCATCACCTAGGCACACATCGAGGGACATTTTAGGGAATATTTCATCCAAGAGACTCCATGCTCAGTGACAATATAGGAGTTTCTGCACTTATTTCAGGGCTGCTTTACTATGTCCCAGTACCCGGAGAGGTTCACAGATCTCTCTTTCTACTCCACCGATATGATATGTGACACTTTATTCAGGGATAAAACTTTTGAGCATGGTCTCCGATGGGATATCAGATCATAGATGTTATCGCTCTGCATTTCGATGTAGTATGGGGTACTAGAGTGAGCTCTTTTAGGGGAGAGCTTCCTTGCTGAGCAAGTACCGACAACGAGAGCCACCACCGGATATCAGGTAGAAGAGTCATCTGCAGTGGGAATTAGACAGATGACATAGGTCCCCAAGAGATCCAGACCTTCTTGTGTATGACCTCATGATATAGGTTTAGTGGTTCGAGGCTCAACGGACAGAGGATGGAAGATTAGGAGCAGGCAGTGGTACTCGTGCAATGGGCATGGAAACATGGCTCGCAACTGCCCGACCCGCCGTACAGACGACCAGAATATGTTCAAGGTACATCCAAGGCAGAAGTATAGAATCGATCAGAGAGGATCACAAGAAAAAGTAAGACATGTAAGAGGAGCTAGCTGTGTAGTAGGCAGTGGGTGGCGATTAGAGGATCTACCACCACCACCTCCATGTGGTCCACCTCGATCATAGGGAGTAGGTGTACAGAGACAAGCTCGGATCTAGGAAGCACAGGTCTAAGACTACAGTAAAAAAGAGATGATTAAAGGTACAATTTTTGTATACTCCACCTTTTTTGCAGTGCTTATAAACACAGGTTCCATTCACACTTTTATTGAGATGACCCTCGTTCGGATATTAGAGATTCTGGTGGAGCTGTTGGCTCAATAATTACTACTAGGGACTCCTAGGGGAGGGGATTTGACAATTACACACTGGTTCCGGGAGTGTGATCATACTCTAATAAACGAGAGCATCACCTGAGAACTTCTAGTAGTGGCATCTAGTCCTTACAACATCATCTTTGGTATGGACTGGTTATCCACAGTCTATGCCCAGATTGACTGTATTATGTGCAATGTGTGGGGTGTCCACGAGGATGGGACTGGGTTTCCCTTCACTAGTGAGAAGGGAACCTTTGCATCACTGGATAAACATACCCGGAGGAGGGTGCTGCAAGTATCACATTAGTTGGATAGCCTTACCCTTGGTGTATTAGATGTTGAGAGTCCAAGCTATCATGTAGTGGTGGACCCGTATGCTGATGTCTTTTTTGATGATGTTCTAGGACTACCTCCATGCAGACAGGTAGACTTTTACATTGATCTTTACCCTGGGATGACACATATATCTATGCTCGTATATCGGAAGGCTCCCACAGAGCCTTTTGAGTTAGTGGTATAGTTGGAGAACCTGAAGAGTCCGGGATCATAAGGCCCAACGTTTCTCCATGGGTAGCCCTGATTTTTTTGTCAAGAAAGAAGATGGGAGTTTGAGACATTGTGTGGAGTATTAGCATCTAAAACATGTGAACATGAAGAACAAGTATCCACTCATGATGATTGATGAACATTTGGATCTACTGAAGGGAGCACGTTGGTTTTCGATGATAGACCACAAATCAGACTATCATCAGCTTGGGGTACTAGATGATGATGTGCTAAAGACAACCTTTAGGTGTCGGTATTGCCACTATGAGTTCTTGGTTATTCCATTAGGCATGACCAATGTACCATAAGTGTTCATGGGAATCATGAACATGATCTTTCAGCCATACCTCGATCGCACTGTGGTGGTCCACATCGATAACATCTTGATATATTTGGCATCGGAGGAGGAGCATGCTTATCATCTACAGATAGTTTTGGATACACTTCGAGAGAAATAACATTATGGTAATCTATCGATGTTCTAGTTCTGTATAAGAGTGTTCTACTTTCTGGGACCTGTTATCTTGGAGGATGGATTCGTAGTGGATCCGGCGAATATAGAGGTTTTTCTTTCTTAGCAGCCACCCAGGAGTGTGACCGAAGTGCGGAGTTTCCTAGGACCGCCGGGATACCACTGTAGATCTATTCCTAGATTTTCTAGAGTTATGGCACCCTTCATGGCATTAAAATAGAAGGTACTACCCTTCATATGGATAGACAGATTATAGCATAGTTTTTTTGATCTAACGTAGTGACTGATGAGTGCACCCCGATAGAGGCTTACCGAAGATGGTGTTGGGTATGTAGTCTACTGCGACACATCAGGGGCCAGAATTGGGTGTTTCCTCATGCATGAGTGAGAAGTGATCACCTATGACTCACGATAGATGAGGCCCCATGAGCATAACAACTCTTCCCATGACCTGGAGTTAGCAGCATTGGGGTTTTCCCTGAAGATGTGGAAACATTCCTTTATGGGAAAACATTTTATAGGTTACTATGATCACAAGAGTATCAGGTATGTCTTCTATTAGAATGAAATTAACCTAAGACAACAACGATGGTTGGAGTTTTTCTAGGATTATGACTTTGAGATAGTCTATACTCTTGGGAAGAGGAACGTGGTAGTAGATGCACTCAGCAGGAGGTCTGGTCTATAGTAGCTGAGTGAGGCGATAGAGTAGCTAGCCACGTTATAGATATCATTTATGGATAAAGATGGAACAACATACCTCTATTCTATGACTATCACTCGCCCACTTTTTCATTGAGTTTGGGGGGAACAGCTTGGGGACCTTGACTGTGAGGCTTGATATGCTCAAATTTCTACAAGACATGCACTGAAGGATTTTTGGATGGTGGAGAGAACATCATTTTTTTCAGAGGAAATACCATGGTACCGGTGACGCTATATGGGGAGGTGTTGAGAGAGTTCTATATGTTCCCTATGGTGGTACATCCTGGTGTGGTGAAGATGTACCAGGACATCAAGCGTCAGAATTGGTGACCATGAATATAGAAAGAAGTGGCAATGTTTGTTTCTTGATGCCTCACCTGTCAGCAAGTGAAGGATGAGCATCAGGTTCCTGCAGGCATAGCGTAGCCATTAAAGGTTCTAGAGTGGTGGTGGGATGGAATCTCCATGGACTATGTGATAGGGATTCCACGTACGTATCGGGGACATGATTCCATCGGGGTGATCATTGACCGACTCATCATGTCTGCCCACTTCGTACCTATCTGAGCGCAATGAACAGTAGAGGGATTGGGACACCACTATGTACAAGAGATTGTGCGACTTCATGGGTTACCATCAACAATATTCTCGGATTGTGACACACGTTTTACACCCTGGTTGGGAAAGAGATTACAGGAGGAAATTGGGACTTAGCTACATTTGAGCACCGCCTTTCATCCACAGTTGGATCGTCAGACAGAGCAGAACATTCAGACATTGGAGGACATGATACATGCTTGCGTCCTAGATTTTGGCACTATTTTTGTAACACCCGAGACTTTTATGTTATATAAATCATCAAATGAATCTTTTTCTACACAACACTTGCTTGGCTTGCTTTACACGAAATCGTGACCTTCCTCGATAGCTTGCATCGTACGCAATACCGAGTTTCACTAAACAACGATATGCTATTAAAATAAAACTAGCCGTTATGAATAGTAAAAAACCACTTTTTAAAATTTTATAAATTTTATTTTTCAAAATGGACTTCATTTTTGGATTCGGAATATCGAAATTAGCCTATGGTGAAATTTTGGTATTTTTCTGAAAACTTTCAATTTTTGATGAATAGTGAAACCACTAAGTGGTAGGTTAAAAACTGAATTTTGCATAAAACTTAATTTTACCGCTTCTGTGAATGGAATTTCGAAAATCCGACAGAAATGGTTAATATCAAGGACTAAAATGTGGTTCAATGAGATGAAAATAATTTTTGGTGAATAGTAACTTTTTACTTTTTTTACCACGGTTAATAGTAAATAGGGTAACTAAGGGTAAATATGATATTACTATTACCCTAACACATGTCCTAATTCTATTGGATAAGTGTAATTCGACCAAAAACAACCTTATGAATATAATATGACCATTTAGGTCCACATGGATTAGATTATGACATTTAATATTATTTTATTTAATGAATAGTTAAAATAGTTAAAATCAAAGTTTAATAATTAAAACATTTTTAATATGGGGTTATACATAAGATAAATTAGACTATAAATATTCATTAGAAATCTAAAAAGATTTCCTACATAATTATATTTTATTTATAATTTTTAGACTTTAAATAAATTAATTTATTTATGACACAACAATGATGCATTAATTACCCTTTTAAGGAAATGTTAACATAATTGATGTTATAAATGCTCAAATAAATGTAATTTGAGACTTTTTATGAATTCCACTAATTTTCTAGGTTACTATGATATATTATTGTTGATTTAATCAACTTGTTTTGAACATATAATTCTTTTATGACTTTCACAAAAATCATATATCAAATAGTGTCAAAATTGACACAAAATAGTTTTTAAATCAAATATTATATTATTAATTGTTATTTTATTCCTCAAAATCTATGGTTCGGCCAAATGACTTAGATAATAATATATATATTAATAATAAACAACTTTGGGTTCGTTTGGCATGTTATAGTAAGTGTATTAACCATATAGTGTAAGGAAACAAAAAGTCACGGTAAAAGTTAAATTATTTAACTTAGAGTTAAATCTAATTGATAAGGTTAAAATAATAACCTAAACTTGTCTAAATCTTATTGGTTGATAGGATTTTGACCCATAACCACTTTACCTTCGAAATAAGACCCTTTGGAACCATTATAAACCGATTTTGACTTTAATATAAAATAATATTTTGAGGTATTCCTAAGGTGCCCCTCTCCTCCCTTATAAAAGGGCACCTCCTCCCCCTCCTCCTCCAACCAATTTGAGCACTCAAGCTCGGCCAAACCCGGAAAAAATCCCTTCTCCACTTCCCTAGAATAATCCTAGAGGTCCTGGTCTTCTTCAAAGACCAATCTTAGTTCCCTAAGTGGAGGATTCAAAGAGGCGTTTCAAAGAAGAGGTAATATCCATTACCGATCTTTTCAATTTCTTTCTTCTTCAACTTCTTCTTCTTTAGTTGTTTCATGATAAAGTAACAACATCAGTATTACTTACATACTGATATGTTATTATAAATATGAAACAACCCTAATTCACCTTCTATCCATCCTACGGAAAAATGAAATCGCCGCGCGTGCGTACGTACGGAATACCGTCTCCACGCCGTGGTGTAATCTATTTTCCATTATCACCTTACAAGGATGGGTATAATGGTGTAATGAGTAACTATATATGATTATTATAAAGTGATATTGATACTGAAATAGTATAAATACACTTAAATACAATTCCACGATCATGGTAACAATATCATCGCTCGTGCGTACGTAAGGAATACCATCTCCACGATGTGATGCGACTCGTTCTACAAGATCATCATTACATAGTAATTATATAAATGAATTGAATGAATAAATATGATATATGTTACACTAATACCATTATGGATATAAGGTATCTATAACCTTAAAAGAGGAATAAGAATTTATTCGGCAAAACACGCATAAGAAAAAAAGGCAATAAAGACCTGAGTAACAAGTAACAATGAAATATTACTAATAAGAAGCTAAGAATATGACCATATATGATATCATATCAATATGTATGATTCTGGAATAAGTCAATAACATTATTTAAACCATTATACAGGAGCTTCGGACACGTACAAAGCAAATCGGACCTAAGGTAAGGGAAATATCACAATCTCATTTTTATCCGAGATTGTTTATACTTTAGTATTTACTGTGGTGTATTTTATCATCCACATCCATGTTCCCTCAATATGTAATATTATTTCCATCCTTCTACAATAGTTTATATCCAATTTTATCCTTCGGTATGTTTTTGTAAAATATATGAAAGGAATCTTTTGTCATTTTTCATACGAGGTACTTTTTGACTTTTCTGACAAAAGTACGGGAAGAATGTTTTTTTAACTTATACGGCATGAATGGATTTTGAAAACATTATTTTCAAGAAGCTTACTTTATAAGTTTCCAAGTTTATTTTTAATCAACTTCGTTTAGTTTATAATTTTATGACATGTCAAGAAAAGAAAAGTGTTTTTGAAGTAGAAAGGATATTTTCCTCAAGAATGGAGTTCAAATGTTTTATCAAAATTATTTTCCATCTAAGATAATATAGGGTTCTGTTTTATCCCTATTATTACATTGATTTGATTATGTTGTGAGGGAATTATTTTTATGAAGTTATTTACCTTATATGATTTGTTTTATGATGTCATGATGTTTCAAGAATCCCATTTTTGTTACATGTGTTATGCGATGATGTATGATTTATGAATATGTGGCAAACATAAGAAAGGATTCATTATAAGATGGGTGGGACCTATATCTACCTCCAATGAATTGGGTAAAGATTTATATCTCATGATATAGACATGGCTGGAACGGAAGGATATTTCAGTTCAGTGATTCAGGACTGAAACGAGGAGTGAACTCGGTTCAGAAATGGACTTTGTCCGCTAAGATAGTCTTGGCAATGAGTCATGACTAACAAGAAATGATTTTCCATGATTATGTGTGCATTCCACAAAGTTTCAAGTTTTATGTTATGATTATGGGGATCTCATTTTCACTTCTATGATTTATTCTATGTTAAGATATTATGATCTCTTTTTCAGGATATGATTTTCAAAAAGATATGATATGATTTTTATTTCCTTTATTTGCCCTTGCTGAGCATTTGAGCTCACCCTTTTTGTATGTTTTCTTTTCCCCAGGTCAGGAAGATGGATATTAAGTAGAATATGCTAAAAGGGACCCTAGATATGATGAAATAAATGGGAGACACTGTAGAAAAATTATGAACCAGTTGTTTATGTTTCCCAGTTTCAAAAGACACTATACCTATACGGTCTTTTGTGGTTTTGTCATATGTTGTAATAAGTGTACTTCAATTTTGAAGTATTAACAATGTATGTAAATTATGGGTCATTATAGTTGGTATCAGAGGAAAGGTATAGTCAACCTTTGGAAACTAGGATGTGAAAGCCTTAGTAAGAACCCTACGGATAAGTCTAAGCATAGATCACAATATTAGTGTTTTAGAAATATCCATGAATAACCTAGGATAAGACCTTAAGTATGAAATTTTATTCTTAATTATGTGGTTTTCCTATTATAATTAGTGTTTCTCACACTATTCTTCTTTGTTTTAGTCAATGGCTGGAACCCGAAGGAATCGTGTTAATGCGGAATGCAACGGGCAATGCAATGATTGTCTCCCTGGGCAACCAATCGATATGGGAGCTGGAATAAAAAATCTTGTAGCCATGCTCACACAACTTTCTCAAGCTATGAATCATGCAGGACTTCCAAACGAGCAAAGGAAGGAGCAACATTCTGTTGAATCCTTCATGAGGCAGCGTCCAACTTCTTTAAGCAGGTCTACTGATCCATTAGTTGCTGAACAATGGATTAGTACTACTGAAAAGATATTATCAGTTCTTCAATGTTCCGAACATGATAAAGTCATCCTAGCAGTGTATCGTTTGGAAAGAGATGTTGATCAATGGTGGAATCTTATTAAGAATACGAGGAAAAGGGATGAAATTGAGTCCATGGAATGGGACGAGTTCAAGAACTTATTTTTCAATAAGTACTTCCCTCGTATTCTCTGAACAAAGATGGAGAAAGAGTTTCTTGAACTGAAGCAAAGGGATGATGAATCTGTTGGTACCTATGAAGCAAATTTTACAAGACTTGCAAGGTACGCTTCTGGTATTATTATCCAACCTGAGAGTAAGATCGATCGATTCTTTAGTGGCTTAAAACCAAGTCTTCGAAGGGCGTTAGCCATAAGGGACTTCAATAGCTACGAGGAAATCGTTCGATGTGCTCTCAAAGTCGAGATGGAGATTGGAGTAACCCATCAGTCATATGGGTTTGATAAGAAGAGGAAAATGGAATTCAAAGGAAAATCTAAAGAGCTCACTGAAAAGAAGATGAGCTTTCCCTTATTCTCAAAGTATGGAAAGAAACATGGAGGGAGTTGTCTTAAAGGGACAAGTAAATGTTTCAAATGTGGAAAGGAAGGTCATCGGGCATTTGAATGTCGCGATAATGGGAAGAAGATGTCTAATGAAGCAAACAAAGGAAGGGATACACAGAATGAACCTACTACACTTCAATGTTTCAAGTGCAAGGAGATGGGGGCATTATGCCAATCAATTCCCAAATCCAAGGGTGGATGATGATGGTCAACGTCAACAAACTCTTAAGGCTAAAGACAAAGGAAAGTCACATGCAATTTCTATCAGCAATGTGGAGTACGATAACGATGTGGTGAAAGGTACACTTACCATCCACTCTAAAGTAGCAAATGTTTTATTTGATTCTGGATCCACCCACTCTTTTATTTCTGAAGAATTTTCTAAGGGTATCACCGTATTACCTCAACAATTAGATGTTGAGTTAGCTGTGACAACACCTAATGGCACATCAATCACATCAAAAGTTTATAATTCTTCTCCGATCGAAGTTTGTGGGAAAGTGCTTCCTGCAAATCTTGTGATCCTTCCTATAGTGGAATTTGATGTGATTCGTGGCATGGATTGGCTTTCTTTATACGGAGCTCATATCAATTGCCAAAGAAGGGAAGTCACATTTCATATTCCGGATCAATCTATGATCATCTATCAATGCAAGGATGAACATAACCTTCCAGTGGAAATTTCTTCCATTTTATGGGTATTGATTCCACTAAATGAAGGTTATTTATCTCAAATGGTTGGTGAGAAACTCGCGATTAAGAATATGCCCATCGTATGGGAGTTTGATGATTTCCTTCCGGAGGAATTACCGGGTCTTCCACCAAATCGTGAAGTTGCGTTTTCAATAGAACTCGTACCAGGTGCTTTTCCTATTTCGAAGACACCTTATAGAATGGCCCCAATTGAGTTGCAGGAATTGAAGAAGCAACTCCAAGAGAATCTTGATAAGGGATTCATACACCCTAGTGCATCACCTTGGGGAGAACCTATTTTATTTGTTAAGAAGAAAGATGGATCAATGAGACTCTTCATTGATTATCGAGAACTTAACAAGATCACTATCAAGAACAAATATCCTCTCCCGTGCATTGATGACTTATTTGACCAACTACGCGGAGCTCAATACTTTTCCAAGATTGATCTTCGTTCAGGGTATCATCAATTAAGGGTCAAAAGGGAGGATATACCAAAGACGGCTTTCCATACAAGGTATGGACACTATGAATTTATAGTGATGCCTTTTGGCCTTACTAATGCCCCTGCTATCTTCATGGGTCTAATGAATAGAGTCTTTAAAAAATATCTTGATCAATTTGTGGTAGTCTTTATAGACGATATTCTTGTCTATTAAAAGAGCAAGGAAGAGCATGAAGATCACTTGAGAATTATATTGAAGACCCTGAGAAAGGAGAAGCTTTTTTCCAAATTTACCAAGTGTGAATTTTGGCTTAAAAAAGTTGCATTTTTGGGTCACATAATCTCAAAAGAGGAGATATCTGTGGATCCAGCAAAAACAGAGGTTATCGAAAGATGGTCGAGACCAACAACAGTAACTGAGATCCGAAGTTTTCTTGGTTTGGCTAGATATTATCGACGTTTTGTAAAATATTTTTCACGATTATCTAATCCACTCACCAAGTTGACTCGGAAGGAGTTAATTTTGTTTGGACAGAGGAATGTGAAGAGAATTTCAAGGAGTTGAAAAGAAGGTTATCCAGTGCACCTGTGCTCACACTGCCTTGTAGTGGAGAAAGGTTTGTGATCTACAGTGATTCATCCAAGAAGGGATTGGGGTGTGTTCTTATGCAAAATGATATGGTGATAGCTTATGCCTCACGACAGTTGAAAATCCATGAGCAAAATTACCCAACACATGATTTGGAGTTAGCTGCGGTAATCTTTGCATTAAAGATTTGGAGGCATTACCTTTATGGTGAAACGTGTGATATTTATACTGATAATAAAAGTTTAATGTATATTTTCACACAAAAGGAGCTGAATATGCGTCAAAGAAGATGGTTGGAGCTGATTAAGGATTATGACTGCTCAATCCATTGCCACCCTGGGAAAGAAAACAAGGTGGTAGATGCATTAAGTCGACAAGACCATGCTAGTTTATCCATGATGAGGATCACAAAAGATCCAATATTTATGGATTTACAAAGGATGGATCTTGGAATTATAATGGAAGGGGAAAAATCTTATCTTTCCCAAATGAATTTTCAACCATCTATACATGTGAAGATTAAAGAGGCACAGAAAGAAGATGTTGAGTTACCAAAGAAAGTGAGAAATGTTCCTGAATTCAACCTTGATTGTGATGGGATAATAACGTTCAGGAATCGGGTTTGTGTCCCTACCATCCCCGAATTAAAGAAGGAGCTACTGGATGAGGCTCATAGTTCTGTATTCTCTATTCATCCTGGAAGCACGAAGATGTATAGGGACCTGAAAGAGTACTTCTGGTGGGATGGAATGAAAATAGATGTTGTTGAATATGTCTCTCGATGTTTGGTTTGTCAAAAAGTTAAAGCAGAGAGATAGAAGTCTAAGGGGATGTTACAACAATTACCCATACCTGAATGGAAATGGGAAAACATCACTATGGACTTTGTCACAGGACTTCCTAAAACATCCAAAGGCAATAATTCTATATGGGTCATAGTTGATCGTCTTACAAATTCTGCACACTTCATTGCTATTAGAGAGGATTTCCCTCTAGATCAGCTTGCCAGGATATATGTAAAGGAAGTGGTAAGATTGCATGGAGTACCACATTCTATTATATCTGATCGGGATCCAAGATTTACCTCAATGTTCTGGCGAAGTCTTCAGCATACTCTGGATACAGAGTTGAGTTTCAGCACTGCTTATCATCCTCAGACAGACGGTCAGTCTGAGAGAACAATTCAAACCCTAGAAGATATGTTGAGAGCTTGCTCCATGGATTTCAAAGGAGGTTGGGATCAACACCTACCTTTGGTGGAATTTTCTTATAATAATAGCTTTCACTCCAGTATTCAGATGGATCCTTATGAAGCTCTCTATGGAAAGAAATGCAGGACTCCAACTTACTGGGATGAAGTTGGGGAAAGAAAGCTATTAGGACCTGATCTCGTTGATGAAATGGCAGAAAAGGTCAGATCTATTCAACAACACTTAAGAGCAGCTCAGAGTCGACAGAAAAGTTATGCCGACAACTGAAGAAAAGACCTAGAGTTTGAAGTGGGTGATAAAGTGTTCTTACGAATATCTTCCTGGAAGAGGGTTATGAGATTTGGAAAGAAGGGGAAGTTGAGCCGTAGATATATCAGTCCTTTCGAAATACTGGATCGTGTTGGAAAGGTAGCTTACCGATTGGTGCTTCCACCGAATCTCTCTCAAGTTCACAATGTGTTCCATGTATCTCTCCTGAGAAAGTACATATCTGATCCTTCACATGTAATCAGCTCAAAAGTTGTACCGTTGGAGCAAGATCTTTCTTATGAAGAACAACCGATAGAGATTCTGGATCGTAGCGAAAAAGTCCTACGAAACAAGACCACTCAATTGGTGAAATTTTTATGGAGGAACCACCAACTTGAAGAAGCTACATGGGAGCTTGAGGATATGATGAGGGAGAAGTATCCTCATCTGTTTGTTATAAAGTGACGAATTTCGAGGGCGAAATTCATTTTAAGGGGGGTAGAATGTAACACCCGAGACTTCTATGTTATATAAATCATCAAAGGAATCTTTTTCTACACAACACTTGCTTGGCTTGCTTTACACAAAATCGTGACCTTCCTCAATAGCTTGCGTCGTACGCAATACTGAGTTTCACTAAACAACGATATGCTATTAAAATAAAACTAGCCGTTATGAATAGTAAAAAACCACATTTTAAAATTTTATAAATTTTATTTTTCAAAATGGACTTCATTTTTGGATTCGGAATATCGAAATTAGCCTAGGGTGAAATTTTGGTATTTTTCTGAAAACTTTCAATTTTTGATGAATAGTGAAACCACTAAGTGGTAGGTTAAAAACTGAATTTTGCATAAAACATAATTTTACCGCTTCTGTGAATGGAATTTCGAAAATCCGACAGACACGGTTAATATCAAGGACTAAAATGTGGTTCAATGAGATGAAAATAATTTTTGGTGAATAGTAACTTTTTACTTTTTTTACCACGGTTAATAGTAAATAGGGTAGCTAAGGGTAAATATGATATTATTATTACCCTAACACATATCCTAATTCTATTGGATAAGTGTAATTCGACCAAAAACAACCTTATGAATATAATATGACCATTTAGGCCTACTTGGATTAGATTATGACATTTAATATTATTTTATTTAATGAATAGTTAAAATAGATAAAATCAAAGTTTAATAACTAAAACATTTTTAATATGGGGTTATACATAAGATAAATTCGACTATAAATATTCATTAGAAAGCTAAAAATCTTTCCTACATAATGATCTTTTATTTATAATTTTTACACTTTAAATAAATTAATTTATTTATGACACAACGATGATGCAGTAATTACCATTTTAAGGAAATGTTAACATAATTGATGTTATAAATGCTCAAATAAATGTAATTTGAGACTTTTTATGAATTCCACTAATTTTCTAGGTTACTATGATATATTAGTGTTGATGTAATCAACTTGGTTCGAACATATAATTCTGTTATGACTTTCACAAAAATCATATATCAAATAGTGTCAAAATTGACACAAAATTGTTTTTAAATCAAATATTATATTATTAATTGTTATTTTATTCCTAAAAATCTAAGGATAGACCAAATTACTTAGATAAGGATATATATATATTAATAATAAACAACTTGGGGTTCGTTTGGCATGTTATAGTAAGTGTATTAACCATATAGTGTAAGAAAACAAAACGTCACAGTAAAAGTTAAATTATTTAACTTAGAGTTAAATCTAATTGATAAGGTTAAAATAATA
Source organism: Viscum album (assembly GCA_963277665.1). Lineage (NCBI taxonomy): Eukaryota > Viridiplantae > Streptophyta > Magnoliopsida > Santalales > Viscaceae > Viscum > Viscum album. The sequence goes on from OY728132.1 coordinate 501,993,079, forward strand.
ACCTAAACTTGTCTAAATCTTATTGGTTGATTGGATTTTGACCCATCCCCACTTTTCCTTCGAAATAAGACCCTTTGGAACCATTATAAACCGATTTTGACTTTAATATAAAATAATATTTTGAGGTATTCCTAAGGTGCCCCTCTCCTCCCTTATAAAAGGGCACCTCCCCCCCCCCCCCCTCCTCCTCCCACCAATTTGAGCACTCAAGCTCGTCCAACCGCTGCCAAAATCCCTTCTCCACTTCCCTAGAATAATCCTAGAGGTCCTGGTCTTCTTCAAAGACCAATCTTAGTTCCCTAAGTGGAGGATTCAAAGAGGTGTTTCAAAGAAGAGGTAATATCCATTACCGATCTTTTCAATTTCTTTCTTCTTCAACTTCTTCTTCTTTAGTTTTTTCATGATAAAGTAATAACATCAGTATTACTTACATACTGATATGTTATTATAAATATGAAACAACCCTAATTCACGTTCTATCCATCCTACAAAAAAATGAAATCACCGCGCGTGTGTACGTACGGAATACCGTCTCCACGCCGTGGTGTAATCTATTTTCCATCATCACCTTACAAGGATGGGTATAATGGTGTAATGAGTAACTATATATGATTATTATAAAGTGATATTGATACTGAAATAGTATAAATACACTTAAATACAATTCCACGATCATGGGAACAATATCATCGCTCATGCGTACGTACGGAATACCGTCTCCACGATGTGATGCGACTCGTTCTACATGGTCATCATTACATAGTAATTATATAAATGAATTGAATGAATAAATATGATATATTTTACACTAATACCATTCTGGATATAAGGTATCTATAACCTTAAAAGAATAATAAGAATTTATTCGGCAAAACACGCATAAGAACAAAAGGCAATAAAGACCCGAGTAACAAGTAACAATGAAATATTACTAATAAGAAGCTAAGAATATGACCATATATGATATCATATCAATATGTATGATTCTGGAATAAGTCAATAACATTATTTAAACCATTATACAGGAGCTTCGGACACGTACAAAGCAAATCGGACCTAAGGTATGGGAAATATCACAATCTCATTTTTATCCGAGATTGTTTATACTTTAGTATTTACTGGGGTGTATTTTATCATCCACATCCATGTTCCCTCAATATGTAATATTATTTCCATCCTTCTACAATAGTTTATATCTAATTTTACCCTTTGGTAAGTTTTTGTAAAAGATATGAAAGGAATCTTTTGTCATTTTTCGTACGAGGTACTTTTTGACTTTTCTGACAAAAGTACGGGAAGAATGTTTTTTTTTACTTATACGGAATGAATGGACTTTTAAAACATTATTTCCAAGAAGCTTCCTTTATAAGTTTTCAAGTTTATTTTTAATCAACTTCGTTTAGTTTATAATTGTATGACATGTCAAGAAAAGAAAAGTGTTTTTGAAGTAGAAAGGATATTTTCCTCAAGAATGGAGTTCAAATGTTTTATCAAAATTATTTTCCATCTAAGATAATATAGGGTTCTGTTTTATCCCTATTATTACATTGATTTGATTATGTTGTGAGGGAATTATTTTTATGAAGTCATTTACCTTATATGATTTGTTTTATGATGTCATGATGTTTCAAGAATCCCATTTTTGTTACATGTGTTATGCGATGATGTATGATTTCTGAATATGTGGCACACATAAGAAAGGATTCATTATAAGATGGGTTGGACCTATATCTCCCTCCAATGCATTGGGTAAAGATTTATATCTCATGAGATAGACATGGCTGGAACGGAAGGATATTTCGGTTCAGTGATTCAGGACTGAAACGAGGAGTGAACTCGGTTCAGAAATTGACTTTGTCCGCTAAGATAGTCTTGGAAATGAGTCATGACTAACAAGAAATGATTTTCCATGATTATGTGTGCATGCCACAAAGTTTCAAGATCTATGTTATGATTATGGGGATCTCATTTTCACTTCTATGATTTATTCCATGTTAATATATTATGATCTCTTTTGCAGGATATGATTTTCAAAAAGATATGATATGATTTTTATTTCCTTTATTTTCCCTTGCTGAGCATTTGAGCTCACCCTTTTTGTATGTTTTCTTTTCCCCAGGTCAGGAAGATGGATATTAAGTAGAATATGCTAAAAAGGACCCTAGATATGATGAAATAAATGGGAGACACTGTAGAAGATTTATGAACCAGTTGTTTCTGTTTCCCAGTTTCTAAAGACACTATACCTATATGGTCCTTTGTGGTTTTGTCATATGTTGTAATAAGTGTACTTCAATTTTGAAGTATTAACAATTTATGTAAAGTATGGGTCGTTATAATTTTGGAGGATCACATTCTCTTGGCGGATTTCTCATACAACAATATCTATCACTCCACCATTGACATGGCACTAATTGAGGCCCTATACAGTCAACCTTGCAAATCAACTCTATGCTAAACATACATAGGGGAGTTAGCACTTATGGGTCTAGATTTGGTAAAAGCTACTACTGAGAAGGTGAAGATCATCCAGGAGCAGAGGAAGACTACACAGATAAGGCATAAGTCTTATGTCGATAGGAGATGGAGACCACTGGTGTTCAAGGAGGAGACCACATGTTCTTGAGTTTCTCGCCTCAATAGGGACTATGATGATTTTGTTGAGACGACAAACACTGAACAAGGTTAATCGAACCATTTATGATACATCAGAGGAATGGCTAGGTGACATACCACTTGGCACTTCCACTGCAGTTGGAGAGGGTTCATGACGTCTTCCAAGTATCCTAGTTGAGAAGAGATGTGCATGACCAATCTCACATCACCAACCACAGCGATATGAACTTTGATGATGGGGTGACCTTTACAGAAGATCTGGTAGATATTGAGGATTTATTGGAGAGAGGCGTTTATTGGTGGACGATACCTCTACTGTACATTCAATGGTAGCACAAGAACCTCCAGGGGAGCCCTTAGGAGCAGGAGTCTCAGATTCTAGATCAGTACCCCCATTTATTTTAGTCTATGTTGTGGATTTTTGGGATGAAAGACCCTAAGGTGGCGAGAGTGTAAATAACCGAATTTTCCATGTAATGTTTTTAATATATGTAATTATTACGAGTCTGCAAAAATTGAGGGTGCGTGATTCATATTTCTGGTGTGTCCGGAATGAATTTCTGATCATTTTTTAAGGTACATTCAGTAAATCTGTTAGCGTTGTTTCCTAACATTTGAATCGATGCTCGGATTATAAATTCAAAATCACCATTGAACTTTCAGCGCCAAGATTCACTTATGGGAGGTTTAACTTCGACCGCAGAGGGTCAAGAGGAGATGTTGGTTTTTTCATTTTTCAGGGTGGTTTAAATATAATAAATATATTTTATTTTAAAGATATACTACCACCTCCCCCTGACATTTTTGGTGGAGGGGACCACAAGAGGGTGATCAGACATTTAAGGCTGGGCATTAAATACCTTGTTACACAAAATGTGTAACCACCATTTTCCTTTAATTAATAGGATTCATTAATTCTAAATTAATGAATCTCATCTTAAAATTAAGAGTTATAGTAACTCCTCTATTTGTTTTCAGTGTTAGTTTTTGATGGAAAAATGAGTAGGAGGATCTTGAGTCTCCTTATGAAGAATAGATCCACCAAGCAAGGTCGGAGGATCGTCGTTTAATTGGATTCATTGAAAACGTATTGCAGGAATGAAGAACACCGGCCCAAACCCAATCCCGAACGTTCACCAACTGATTTACGAGGTTAGGATTTATCATGTTTTAAATTCCAAAACATTGTCGAATTCTTTATCTCCATCATGTTACCAAGCTAACGTAGTGGGAACAGTCCAAATGAACAAGGCATGCACCCTCCGCCTTTTGATAGATTTGATGCATTCTACATGGGCATTTTAATTAGGGTTGGTCAGAACCCGGAACACCCGAAGATGGTGGAGGCCGGCAATGGCCGACCGTGAGGAGATAAAGGCACACCATCAAGCACCACTAGTAGAAAATTTCATGACCATAGCCACGAAGGGTCACTACGGTAGCCGACAATGGCATACCGCGATGGATGTGGCATCGTGCCATCGTACACTTCCGAAGAAGGGGGACGCGGTAGGCAGTTGGGGCCAGCACCGGCTGGCCGCAGTTGGAGGTGGAGCGGTGCGCCATTGTGCTCCAATGGAAATGTCTGCAGCTCAAAGCCGTGGTGGTGGAAGTACACACGCCTCCTGCGTATTCTTCGATGACCGGGTGGCTCCCACGCGGCGTCGCCGCTCACGAGCTGAATGACTGCTCTGCCATTCTGGAAGACAGGGGGTCTCACCCACCATGTTGACTATGGAAATCCTTGATCTATCTGGACATCAAGTTCCCATCGGGCCACACTCCACCACGGGCCAGGCTGCGCAAGACCATTAGGTCGTGCCACACCATGGGTCGGGCCACGCGGGCCCCGTGGGGCATGCTGGATGGTGGCCCAGAAGGCTTCTCCCGCCGTTTCTTAGCCCGTCGCGGACCGGCCTGGACAGGTTGGAAACAGACTGGGTCGGTCTGACTAGGTCGGACCGGACATGGACCCAGTTGGGCACAGTTTCGCAGAAAGGGCCATAACTTGAGAACCATGCATCTGTTTGATAAACCATCTACGGTTCTGAGACCATTAGAGTGAGACAGGACTTATGGTATACTCCTATTTTGTTTTGGAGATAGTTAGAGTATAACAGGGTTGGATTGAACTTGAATCCAGCCGGGCCCTCAGAACTAAAATGCTTTTAACTCACAGACTAGGTGTCTGATTGACGCATCATCAGTCGCATTGGAACCCTTACGACTAGGCGGTCCTTTGGGTTACTCATCTATGGAGATTAGTGGTGGTAGAGGTTAGACCATTATCTCTAAGGGAATGATTTATAGAACTCAAGTGCACTGGGTGTGAGGAATCATGTGGCTGGATGTAACATGAAGAAAGAACATTAATCCTATGTGGGTCAGCATCTGTCGATCCTGTGTGGGTGAGCATCTATCAGATCCTATGTGGGTCAATGCTCTGTGATCCTATGTGGGTCAGTGCATATTGTTCTGGCATCTGTTAGATCATGTGTGGGTTAGCAGGGGTTGTTACCTATCGATTCTGTGTCGGTCAGAAGCAGTGCCTCTTAAAAGAATAAAATGATCTAGATTTTGACTAATCATACATACTTCTATACTTATGTTATACCTGGTGTTAGTTGAGTCTTCCTACTTCATAGTGTTACCTATGTGGTACTTATACCTTCGTGGTATTGAATTCATGTTATTACCTGTGTGGTACTTTTATCTTCGTGGTGTTACCTGTGTGGTACTTCTACCTTCATGGTTTTGTATTCGTGTTGTTTCTTATGTGGTACTTCTATTGTAATGGTGTTACATATGTGGTACTTCTATCTTTGTGGTGTTACATATGTGGAACTTCACCATTTGTGTTGTTACCATTTTGGTATTCCTCCCTCATATATAGGATGAGTATATCTTGATAACATAGGTATATGTATGGGAAGATACCTATGTATAGATGATTTTTATCGCTTCAGGATTTTAGATGAAGGTCTTGCTTTGTGGTTTATCCTTTGTGGAACTCGAGGAGGCCTTTGGGGGTCATGGGGTCCCAATTGAGTATCATTACACTGACCCCTGCATGGGATACACCCACGCCATCCTAAGTCTTGTGAAGAAGACGTATAATGTTGATTGAGGCTGAGGGTGCCAGGACTGGATGGTGCTTGGAAGTGGATCATTTGGCATGATGTGACACATGGACTACTGAATGTGAGTTGTAACAACCATTTAGTTAGGGTCCTCGGTGGATGATCTAGAAGTTTCTTTTCACTTTTCAATTGTATTTTTACTTTTTAGTTGTACCTGTACTTTTCAGTTGGGCTTATATTCGGACATGTTTACATTCCGCACAATTTTACTACAATATTTTACTTTGAGGATTCATCTTGTTGTGTTCTATTGTATGAGTTTGTACAGTTTTAAAGGAAATTCCATCCCATTTTTAGGATATGCCTTTTCGGTGCTAGTCACGAGCCCCTAGCCTATGGAGGTGGGCTTGGTGTAGTCACGACATGGGCCCTGGGGGATAGTTCATGAAAGATTCCATGCATTCATATAATATACATGGGACTCTTTGTCCTTGGGTACTTGTACACACACACCAAAATATCCAAGACCATAAAATGATAAATGTAATGTAAAACCAGTTCAAAATTCATTCATACATCTATATTCTAAAATTACAGTGAGACAAATCTACTAGAATGAATAGTGTCCAAATAAAATACCAACAAAAATGAAAAGATTCTAACATGCTAAAAACATTGGGAATTCATCCAAATTGAACCATTTCTAAACTACTCCAATATTCTCTTCTATCTCATGGTCCTTCAAGGACTCCACCAAAAGGTCTTAATTCAACATAAGATCCATCATGTTTGGGAAAATACCCTATAGGGGTTATAATAACAATAAATAGTAGGACACCATAAAATATACTAACATAAATAATCATGAGTAGTTATCTCACTAACTCAAGGGCATGGAAATCAGGATATGATACAAGAAAAAATATAACAACAAAAAAACCAAGATATACTCATAATATAATGCATGTCTCAAGAGGACTCAATCATACCACCATCCATAAGATTATTCTCAAGGCTTTATGATAACTCATGTCTGGGAGGACCCCAACCATGATCCATAATTCCACTATTTGTTCTCATCAGGGTTCATTAATTGATTATCACCAAATAATTACTCTCTAGATATTCAATTTTCTCAATTCACATATTAGGGATCACAACCAATACTACTGGGGGAGTACACTAACCATACTAGTTAAACCCTCTAGATAGGGTATTCACACCATATTCTTGGTGGGAACACTGATAACATGAACTATAAAAAGGATGAATAATTAATTATAGTGGATCACACCTTGATTAAACATCGGGGCTCACATAAATATATTTGGGCAAAAACTCATAGAGGGGATCAAAATCATATATTAATCATGTAATTCAAAATTGTAAACTTTTAGGGGTGAACTAAGCGATCATGCTCATCTAAACCTAGTCTACATTTAAGAAACAAATTCCACCAAACTACTTCATAGGTAGTACACAGTGTGTGCGTATATAGGGTAAACGATCTGAACCTCTAAAAATTCACATGCCCATTTATATGACTATGTTCTTATTCTCGTTCCCAACTACTCTAGTCATCCAATTAAACCAAGCCATGTCTATTTAACTTTTCATGTCTGAGTAGATGGTTGTGCCCATATACTTTAACCAAACCCACATACCTATGATTTTAGGAGTATGTGTATTCACCAAGATAAATTTATATCCAATAACATCTCACCAAATAAAACATTTTATTTCTCTTTACACATAATCCCCAGTATGATAGAATATGGAATTTTGGGAGACTTCGTAGGAATAAAAACCGCAAATCCAATAATTTCTTAGAAACTACTATATTTTATATACATATTCACCCACACCTCTATCAATCAATATTTTTTTTATTTTTTCTATAGTTGAAGGAAATTCATCTCATTGAACCATTACTTTTTGACCCATATGATTTTGGCCACACAAACCAATCATGAATTGGTTCCTCTCGCATTGTTCCATCATCTCACACCAAACCATGAAAATGGGGGCCTCTAATATAATATTAAGCATCCACTAATATCTCAACATTACTATATCACATCGATCATTCCCGCAATAACAATAATGATCCCATGATATCTATCCATTAAACCAAAGTATGCTTTTTAGGATCATTTATTGAGAATTTTTCAACCCAATTACTAAAAAAATACTAAAAATGAATTATGTAGTGAAATGAAAAAGAAAGAAAAAACAATAAAATAGGAATGATCATATTTCGTTTTTTGGAAATGTGTAGTTTCATTATTCTTTGAATAAAGAAAAAAGAGTAAAAAATAAACAAAATAATAATTCCAAAAGTCTATGTATATAAAACCGCACCCACAAAAACATGATCAAAACATAAATCATGTTCTTAAAATAATTTAACATCATTCAATTTGTGAAAAGACATGGAAATAAATATATAAAATCAAATTCCCTTCCTCAGGTTTGGACCAATTTCTAATGATGAATGAATCAACATCATCATATTTGGTGAGATCCTCATTTTCTATTGGAAAAAATGATCCTTGGGTAATCGATCTTGATCCTCGATCTTTTTTCATGTTATAGGATTTCCATTAATTGAAATTATCACAATCTCATGGTTATGAGTCTAGAACTAAGGATTTTGGAATTACTAAATTTTTTTAGTTGATGTTAGTTCATTAAAATATAGTAAATAATAAATTAGAAAATTAATTAAATTTCAAATCTATCATTGAAATAACTTTCACAAAATAGCTAATGTTGGCAAAGGTTATGTCATAGCGAGTGTAAAACCCTTGTTCTGGAGTCAGCAAAAGTCTCAAAATTATGATCCCTGAATTTTTTCAAGATATTTTCCATTATTCCTAAAAAAATATTCATGTGTGAAATAAATTATTTAATACTTTTATTATGTCAACACCAAGACTCATAGTGGCACAAAATCTCCCATCATATCATCATAATGATTCAAAATTATTTCATATTTTTAAATGAAAAAAGGGATGTTGAATTCCATCCCAACTTGTAGAATTATTCCCCAAAAAGTAAAACATAATACTAAATAAGGTGAGGGAACTGAGCTCATATATGGGTATCCTTCTCTTAGTTTCTCTCCTTTTGATTCATATGCATCCACCAGACACACACCATGGGAATCAGTGTTTAATTTCCTGAAATTATATTGTTAGTATAGTTTATTCAATAATGTGTATGACATGCAACACCAAGTGCATAAGGGGATATAAAATATTGAGATGTTATAATATATTGACAATTTTACATTAATTGAATCAATTATATATCTTTAAATTTATTCAATACTATATTATATTTTATAAAATAAAATAATGAGTTTCTTTGATAGCTTGCATTACCTGAAAAACAGAGTTTTATCAAGAAAAAATATATTACTTAATCATTATTATTTCATATAATATGATATAAAATTGATGTTATATTAGTGGGTTTTAATAGTATTATAGAAATTATGAAAATATATGGTTTATTATAATACAAAATTAATTCATATGTAACTAGTTAATTAGAAATGACTTTAATATCCATGTGAATATAAGTTGAAATGATTATATGATCCTAGAGGTGTTGTATCATAATAAAATAAATAAATTACTAGTATTTGATTATATTAATGAAATATATATGTTATTTATTCTTTAAAATATTTTATATTCATATATTAAATTTTATAGGCTTATTATTAGAATAAATGAAATTTTACACATAAATGCTTATAATTTTATAGATGCATTTTTACCGCCTATAAATGGAGAACATATATAAAATAAAAATTTTAACTTTAATAAATTTTATGTATATAAATAAACTTCATCTATGAAATTTTAACACAAAAAACAGCTTGTAGTTAAATTTTGGTATTTTTATCAAAAGTTTTTTATGAATAGTGAATAATACTGAATTTTATTTCCAAACTGTTTATTCATATAATTCATTTATATGGATAATTATATTTTCCCTTGATTTTAAATTTTAATAATATAAATTTTATATCAATTAATATAATTTTTGAATTTGGAATCAAGTTGACTAAGTAATTGGAAATAAAACCTTATCGAACATTGGATCATTATAAATTAAATACCTTCTTTGTTGTCATGCCTATAGAGTTAAATTTAAATTAATTCCAGCTAATTTTATGATATAATTTTAAAAAAATGTATTCCATATTTTGAATCATAAAAATTTATAATGTATAATAATTAAGACTTATTTTTTTACATGAAAATGTAGTGACTGTAATTAAAACTAATTACAGTGATTAAGAGAACAATTATCTTAATAAGGGATGAAACTATAAACATAAGGGACAAAATAATTGATACATTCGTCAAAAATATATTTTAGGGACATATTTCAACCATATACACCATTTTTTTATAATTTGTATCATTATTTGAAAATCATGATACAGAAAAAACTTATATGGAATTCCCTTTTAAAAATTTTTTACAGGAATGTCACTCTTACACTATAAAAAGGCTCTCAATCTTTCAACTTATTCACACCTCTCATTCCATTAGGTATTCCAAAAATATACTATAAAAATATATATATGCCCCAAAACATCTTAATTCTAGATGCCTCAAATTGGGATGAATTCCAACATAGGAGTAATTTTTGTATAAACCAAAAGGGGTTACCTGAAAACATGGTAACATTTTTCAATCATCACTTTCATTTTATTTCCTTATCAACCAACCTAAAACATTCGTATCCCGTGATTATATAAATAATCATTATAATAGATTCACTAAGATTTTTGTATTATAATTTTTCAACCTAATCTTACACAGTCTTCCATTTAATGGGTAATGAACATAATGTTTGTCTATATGGCAGACTAATGTCTCATGAAATAATGATTATTTGTTTTTCCCTAACCACCTTCAAGGGATGGAAATTATAGTTGAAATTTTACATTTATAAAATATATATATATATATATATGATATTTTTTTCTTAATACTAATAAAATTTTTATATAACATATACCATCATGCTTTACATTTTGTGTAAATACGAGAACATCATTTGTGGAAGAGTGGACTACCACCTCCTGCAAGTGATGTTACTCATTCATACTATTCATGGAAGGTATAAATAATATTTTTAATAAATATTTGGGAAATATTTGAAATATATATGAAAATTTAATTATAATATACATATATATCATTTAACTTTCATTATATTAAATATGAATGAAAATCGATATAGCGTTCATGTGTACGTACGACCAACTTTCTCAATCAGCGATGCATTTCATTTCATATCTCTAACTATTAAGGATTATTCTAAATACAAATACACTGAATATATAAAATAATTACTTCCTTTTTAACATTTTTTATATGATGAAATCATGATCTCAGTAGTAGAAACTAAAAAAAATTAAAACATACTCGAAAAACAAAGCAATTGACACCCGAAATAATGAAAATAATGAATGATTGTTAACCAAATAGTAATAATATATTATAATAATATCATTTATGATATTATAAATATATATAGAATTATTTTATAATTTAGATTCATTTATAAAATCATTATATGTGAGTTTAAGGAAACTTTCTCCCAAAGGAAACACAAGGTAAAGGATTTTCATCTCATGTTTTACATCTCTTAGATTAATTTATCTTCACCACTTACATATTTTGTGTGGTGTATCTAATAGCCATATTGATATATCATATAATTGATTTTTTTATATTCATGTTATTTTGTATTTAAATTAGAATTATTTAATCTAAGGGTATTTGAGATAAAATTTATCAAGTGGTCAAGAATATCATAACACAATCCATTTTCATAAGGTTATATTACTTCCTAGATGACGTTAATACTCTAAGAATATGTTCATAGTAAATTATCAGTATATATTATTGTAATTCCACATTTTTTTGGGATTTTTATATTACACACATAATTTATTTATTTATTGATTCTCATAAAAAATGATAGGGTCTTTTAAAGGGTTTATTTTAATGTCTCATTTTAATCGATATTGGTTGTTCTTGAAATTATTTTAATAGAATTTATTTAACAGTAATACAATAAAAAATTATCTTTCTTCTCATATTGTAATTCATGTTCTTTTACATGTAATTTTGTCATTTATAAACTATTTAGAAAATAAAATGTTTTAGAAAATGTTTTTAGGAAAATTATTATTCATTAATCTCTTGGGTTGAAGAACAAATTTTCTTTTAAAAACCCTACGTTATAAAAATCTTTTTGAAAAATGTTTCTAACAATTAAAAATAATTTATAAAGAAAGTGATTCCAATTTTTTATTTTATCAATTTTTTGAAGAATATTCTTGTCACTTTCAGAATAAGGTACTTTTCTAATGTTTTTACCTTGTAAAAGTAATGTTTTTTCACCTTGTAAAGGATGCACAAAATTACTAGTTTTCATTTCATTAAGGCATAAAATGCATTTTTAAAAATTAAATTTTTAAATAAAATGAATTTAAATGATTTTTTTAATGAAAGTATTTTTAAAAAATCACAATTAAAAGGATATTTTTTGAAAGAATGGTTTTAAACATATTATTATAGTATTTTTATTCATCAATTAGAACAAGACTTTATTTTAATTCACATGGGACATATTGTATTGATACCATCCTTATTAATCCTCTTGATGGGTTTTGAAATAATTAGAAAATGATAGCATTGAATTTAATTTAATTGATTCCATTGTTATTCAACTCGATATAAAATACTAAATTTCATGTTATCAAAGAAAATTAAATTTCACATATTTATCCATATCATTTGTCATGGATATATTCATTTCCTAAACCACAAAAAAAATTTACATTCTATTTTTATATTTAATATTATTTTATATCAGGGAAATATTGATAAATATGTATCGTTTACTCAATACATATATTTTATAAGGAACATTTTTCATTAATTATATTGATTATCTGATATATGAAGAATTCATTGGATATGTACAATATTAGTGGGGCTCGGTTATAGATATAACCTTGATGCATCAATAGAATCGTTTGACGAAATCATTTTTCTAGCCTAAGATAATTGTTTTTACCTAGTATGTTATAAATCAACTTATAAATGGTCTTGACAGAAAAGGTACCATGTACCTTGGAAACATGGAATCGAATAATTATTTACTACCATTATTTTGATTAAGTATTTAATATCCATTAGATTTCCACTATGAAAAAGCCTATAGTTTCTTTTTATTCTCAATTTATTGATTAATTTGAATGGTTTTTAGTTATCTATGTTTCCATGTTGATTTTTCCTTATCTAGTTATTTAAATAGTAGTGGTTTTCATTTATTTACATCCATCCAACAACTCGAAGGCCTTCAATTTTTTTTATTTTAAAGTAAAGCAACCCCCTTTTAAGGGAAGAAGGGGGGGAACCCGAACAGAAATCATCGACATAAAACATTCACAACCCAAAGGTCATGTGAGATAAACCAAATAAACTACATGAAGCAACCCCTCCCTAGAAAACGATCATGAAAAACTCTCCACCGGTGCAAGGCTGAATGGCAAGCAAGTGTCTTGTGTCAAAGCATAGGCCCGATCCGATGGCTTGCACCATACCCTCTCAAACATCCCAATCCATAAAGCACTGCAACGATGAACAGAAAGCTCTAGATCCTCCTCTGGGGACTGCTCCACATGGTCGAGTCCGGAAGTAACACTAAACCAACAGTTCTCGCAAACCCTTCCACCATTTAGAAAAGAAAAAACCATTGAACCCCGAACATCAACCATCTTGGGACAACCCTCATGTCCTACTCAAAACACTCCAACCACCATAGCCATAGAAGACCAGAAGATAGTTCAAACACCATGAGATCAAGACATCGTCACCTAGGACTATATGACTCAACACCGCGCTAAGGGAACGTCACCGATAAGAGAATCAAGGTCTTCTTGAAACAGAAACACCGCTCTGGGTGACAAGAAGTGCAGAGAAGAGCCAATGATGTTGAACCAGGACCGCCACAAAGCATATCCATCCAGAAAACCAGAAACTTCCAGAAAACATGATCACTGAATCACCGAATAAACAAAATGTCAAAACACATAGGATCTGAAGAGGAAAACATCCCCCTTCTATAGCACGATAGATCTCGCCGAACCGCACGCCTGGAAAGTCTGCCGAATCACCACCCAGAATGCCGAAAGCCGCAAAACCCCAAAGCCCTACTAAGAATCAGGAATGTAGACCGAGGCACACTAATGGTCCCGTGTCGAGCCGTCCACCGAAGAAACACCGGGAACAACCGCTTCCACAGAGGAAACGAAGCCTCGCCGAAAGAGGACGTCGACCGTCGCACGCTGTCGGACCCACGCTGAGCCGTCAGCATAGGCACCACCAAGGGACAGTGCCGGTTCACCAGCGAGGATGCCCACGACGGGATGAACCAAAGGCGCTGCAAGAAGATCCCACCCGGAGGTGGGAATGAAGGCAAAAAAGGTGAAAACCCTAGATCCACCGGGGAAGGAGAAGAGGCCGCTCTAAGGAAAAAAAATTTACATAAAAAGTGTTTAACGGTTAACACGTGTATTGGTGTGTCCTTACACCACCCGCACACCACACCTCCCCAGCTAAGCCCAAGGTGGCCAACCCTTGGGCTTGGGCCAGTTCCCGCGGATTTGAGGGGATGAGAGGATCGCTGTAAAATGGTGCAGGTTGCTTTGTGAGGACTCAAACCCAGAACCTCGACGACGGGATGCCACCGCCTTGAACCAAATCACCCATCCCCAGTGGGATAAAGTGTTTAACGGTTAACACGTGTATAGGTGTGTCCTTACACCACCCGCGCACCACACCTCCCTAGCTAGGCCCAAGGTGGCCAACCCTTGGGCTTGGGCCAGTTCCCGCGTAGTCGAGGGGACAAGAGGATCGCTGGAAAATGGTGCACGTTGCCTTTGCGAGGACTTGAACCCGGAACCTCGACGACGGGACACCACCTCCTTAAACCAACTCAGCCATCCCCCATGGGCATTTATTTATTTACATTATTATATTTTTTATGAACATCCTTCCCAGTTTATTAATTACATGGAATGTCTATTCATTTGTTTACATTGCCGTAAATATTATTCTCATTTATTCATTATTTCTTTCACTACGCATATCCCTTAATGATAATTTGGTATCCCAAATACATTTTCCATTTTAATATGAATCCATGATGTGTACTAATAAATATATGAAACGATATTCAATACTTAATAAATTTATTATTTGAGAAATAAAAATTTACTTTTTAATTACTTATTTTAATTTTAATAGAAGAGACATGAATGTATCTGGTTTACAAAAATACTAAATTAATCAGTCCTTTGGTCTAAATTTCTTTGTAATCAAGAAAATATAATGGTAGTAGACAATATCATTGGGCATTATGGGGTAGGATAACTATATTTGGTATCAAATTAAGTTTATTAGAAACCTTGGAAAGAAGATTTAGGAGAACATAGATTATATAACATAAGAAAAATATAAAATATGAAGTTAATTATAGAAGGACATCATAAAAATTTTGTTAGGTTTAGATTATATGAGTCTTAATAGAAACAAATCCCTGGATGTTTACTACAATGGGATATGGTTGTGGAACTTATGTACCTAGGGGTAACAACTCCAAAAAGGTGCATCAAGAGATCCTTGGGAGTAACCTAGTACATCACAAGGGGCCTTACCCCAATAACCTTTTTAACACTAATGGGGGATATTTTAGGATAATTCACATTTTCTCTACAAACCATTATAGAGGACTTGAATATGTGATGAAAGTGTTCCATGGATAAAACTAATTTTTTTTATATTGAAATTAACATATCAGATTTTAGATATCCTATAAATGAAATTTGGGTTTTTAACTATTATTATTATTACTGACACTATGATTTTGGTTTTAGTCAATTATTAGAAACTGAAGGAGTCAAGTTAATATTGAAAATTAATGAATAGGTGGTCATAATGAGAAACAAAATGGGGTTTTCATATGAGTGAATGATATCTCATTTATTCTGAATCAGTTTTCCCAAAATATGATTAACAACATACACCTTAACCAACTCAATAACTCACCAAGAAAAGAATGTAAATGTTCCTAAGAGCATGAGTGGTTGGGACCATAGAGAAAAGAATGACTGATTTCCAACATGTAAAGAATTTGGAGGGAGACACTAATGATTTTTTTTCAACGGAATGTGGAAAATACTTATGTGCCTGTAGAAGGACAGAAATCAAATAATTATTGATTAGAAATGAATAGTATGATGAATGTAAAAAAATAACTTCTTAAGGATCATTTTGTGTTCTATTTTCTTAAATTTGTTGAACCTGGGAATTACCCATGACAATTCCCTCTTATAAAGGGAATACTTTAGACCTTGTAAGGGCATATATTTTAATAAATGGATAAATTATTTATGTGTAGGGTTGTATTTAAAACCTTAATTAAAAGACTGTTTACTTATTGACATTATTTAAAGGTTATAAAACATATTTATTTTGTAAATAATATTAACATGGTTTTAGTTAAGGAGAAAATATATGTCGGGTGAAAACCCATGATATGTGGTAAGGCCATGGGACATGAACCAATGACTGAAGGAAGATAAGGGTTTCATGCCTTCCACTGGCCTACACAATGTCCTGAATAATTTTTCATTTTCTTATTTAAACAATTTGATGAATAAATAATAATTATGAACCTGTAGTGTTAATATTTATGTTTATATATTAATTATATAACGATAAAGGTTTTGGAAGATAGATAAATACAAATATAATGACTAGTTTTATAGATATTTCAATAATATTTTATTTCTTCATAAAAAGTAGTTCACTCTAGGATATCTACTCGATGGAGTAAGTGATGGATTGAACATTCATCAAAGAACAATCAAAGGATGGAAATTGTATTTATTGAAATATGGTATGTAATTATATTTCTTTATATCCTTATTTATTAATGAATATCCCAACATTAGGAGAATGATCTAAATTAAAATTTTGTCTTCATACCTTAATTTATGTTGAACTGATGGTCTTTTAAATCATTATAAATTTATACATTTGAGGCCCTCAACATTCCATTAATAATTCATTTTTTAATGAGGACCTGAATCACTCGATGTGAATATTTAGGATTTTCCTATAAGCATTTATCTCAAAATGCCACTAATGTTCTCTTATATAGAGATCTAGTCATATGTTAGTCCTTGTAATCTTTCTACTTTCTATTATCTCTTTTTTTTAAAGATGTTTTATGAAAACTACTCATGATAATGGATTTCAAAATATGAAATATCAAAAACTATAGTATTTTGATCGTGATTAATCTTTGAGGACAAAATTTAATTAAGGTGGGAGAATTTAACACCGTGAAATTAAAAAATAAGAACATTTTATTCAATAACATGTATGAAACGAAACAACAACTGCATATGGGAATATATTATCCAAATACTTTATAATATTTATTTAGTATTTTAAATAAATAAAATATATGATATAGCTTTAAATTCATGAAATATTGAGTTATCTAGTATTTCACACAATAATGAGTTTCATTGATAGCTTGTGTTTCATTAAAATTCAAGTTTTCCTAAGATACAATATATTTTTAAATTTTCATTATTTATATATTAATATATAAATTAATTGTTCAATTTTTTTTTATGAATAGTATAAATTAAAATATAAAAAATCTATTTTATAAAAATATAATATTCATTCTTAGGTTAAAATTTATTATAGATGAATATTAAATCAAAAAAAATATAAAGGAAATGTTTTTATGTCCATCAAGAAGTTTCATCATAAAACATTATATTAACTACTATTAGTTTATTATATTAATTAAACTTATTTGTTATATATTATATAAAATATTTTTTATATTAATCCAATAAATTTGATAGGAATAGGATAAGAACAAATTAAATTTTAAACGTGAATGCCTTTATTTTTATATTTGAATATTTACAGACTTTTAATGGAGAACATATTTTTAATTCAATTTTTGGAACATTTATAAATATTTATATTTTAAAAAAAAATTAATTTTATAAATAATTAAATAAAAATTATTTTAGGATGATTTTTGTTTCTTTTTTTGGAAATTTTCATTTTTATGATGAATATTGAATATACTGAATTTTAAATAAAAACTGTTTTTCCCATAATTTATTTTTAAGCATAAATTAAAATTTTAAAAATTATGTAAATTTTAATTAGATAAATTCAACTTAAATTAAATTAATATTCTATATTTGAATAAATCTCACTAATAAATTATATATTAAAGCTTATCAAACTTTAATATAATTCTGCATTAAAAACTATCTTTGTAGTCTAATTTGGGGGAATAATTTTAAATTATTTTTTTCACTACTATTATTATTAATTTAATATTTTCTTTTATATTTGGAATTAGAATAATTTAAAATTTATAATAATTTCAAAATAGTTTTTTATCAAAATGTTTAGCGAAATTATTTAAAATTAATTGACATGAATAAGAAGAAAATTAGCTTAACAAGAGACTAAACCTTCATCTTAACAGCCAAAATGACCTATAAGATTCTCCAAAATAAGTTTTACAGACATATTTTGAATCAATCCTTCCATGGAATATATTTTTAACTTTATTCTATCCTTATGATATGGGAAAAACGTGGGTGGATTTCCATTTTTAAAAAATTTACATGAATGACAGTCCTCCCCCACTATAAAAAGAAACTCATGCCTCCCACTTATTCATACATCTCAAGCCCATCAGATAGAAAAATATATGTTCAAATAAACTCCAAAAACCCTTAACATCATATAATAATACTTATATTGGTCATAAACCCAAATAATAATGTCTTTTGTTATAAAATAAAAGGGGATACTCAAAAAAGGCCTAACATTATTTAATGATCACTTTCATTTTATTCCTTTATCCACCCCATAAAATCTCATTATTCATTGATTATATAATAACATTATAATAATAAATATAATGATATTTTATTATTATAATGGATCTACGTACAATTAAACACACTTTTATGTAATGGGTAACGAACATATTGTTCGTGTGTACGGTGGACTACCACCTCACCAAATGATGATTGTCAATTTTTTCATTACTCCTATAATGGTAAGGAATTATGAAAAAAATTATGTTTTTTATTATATATATGATATTTAGTTATTTTTTATACTTTTTGAAATTTTCTTGTAACACATACCTTTATGATTTCAAATTTTGTAAAATATGATAACTTCCTTAGTGGAAGTGTGGACTACCTTAAAGCGACGTGACCCATTCAAACTATACATGTAATATATAATTGATCATTTTAATTAAAATTTGTGACATATATGAAATAGATATGATAATGTAATTATCATATACATATATATAATTTACTTTTATTTCATTTAAATATGATAAGAAATTGTTAGTAGTTTTTAGGCCTACGTACGACCTACCGTCCCCAAGAACGATGCATTTCATATCCTATCTAGAATTAGTATGGATTACTCTAAACACATATTTAATGAATAAATATCATTTAAATATGGTTTTAAATTATTTTGATTATTAATCTATTATCTAATTAATTGGAACCAAAATATATTTTTAAAACATACTTCAATAACTAATAAATTAACACAAAAAATAGATAAAATAAAAAAAGATTGTTAAAAAATTGTAAATAAAATATTATAAGAATATTATAAATGAAATTATAAATATATTGACATATATATAATTTTTTCTTTACATTTTCAAATCCGTCATATAGTATGTTTTAATATTTTCACCTAATAGGAAACACTAGGTAAGGGATTCTCATCTCACTTTTTACATGTCAGAAAAATGTCATATTTAACACTTACATATTTTTGGTGGTGTATATACTGACCATTTTTGATATATTATATCTTGAATTACATTATATTCATTTTTTCAGTTTCAATTGGAATTATTTAATTAAAGGGATTTGAGTTAATATTTACCAAGTGGTAACAATTTTTTTAACCCAATTCCATTTCATTGGGGTATATTACATCTATTTTATTGTTAATATTATAAGATTATGTGTGTAATAACATTTCACTCTCTATTTTATTATTTTTGATTTTTCAATTTGGATTTAAATTTGAAACACATAATCAATTCGTTGATTGATACTCACATCAATGTTATCACATATTAAATGGTCTATTTCACAATATCATTCTAATCAATATTTGTTATTCTAGAAAAACAATTATAGGAAATTATATTATTATTTTTCTAAAACCCATTTAATTTTCACATAATATGGTTATTCAGGGCCATTTCCATTTAATTATACAATTTTCCCACTCTATGGTACCCAAAATGTTGTAGAAATTAATTTTAAGAAACACCAAAAATATTTTTCTCTATAGTTAGATAATATATTTTCATCTAAAGGCCCTAAATTCAACAAAAATTTAAAAAAAAATTAACATTTCCAAATTTATTTAAAATTAAAAAATTTACCCTTTTGTCTTTTAAAAAAAATTCAAATATATTTTCTTCTCACTTTACAAACACGGTACTTTTCTCACCTTTTTAACATGACAATGAAATGTTATATTTATCATGTATGGCATGTACAAAATTAACCATCTTAATTTATTTAGGGATTTATTTGAATGTTTAAAAGAATAATATATAAAACTATTTTTAAAAGAAATTTTCATTTTAAAGGGTTTTCAAAGTTGTTTTCAAAATGAAAAGGATAGTTTCCTCATGAATGATTTTAATGATATTTTTGTAATATTTTAATTCAACAATGGAAAAACCCATTATTTTACCCAATATGGGAATTATAGTATTGATAACATCATTATTCATTATATGGAAAATTTATTATTTATTTGTATGAGGATGATATTGAATTTCATTTCCATGATTCCTTTATAAGTCCCCTTTAAATATGGAATTTTTTATAATCAGTGGACTATGAATTTCCCCTAATTATCAATATAATTTATCATGTATATGTTCATTTCCTAAAATATATACCATTTTTACATATGGTTTCTGCATTGAACCTTAAATGATATCTTTGGAAATATGGATAAATACATATCTATTGCTTACTGTAGATATTTTGTAAGGAAATTAGTTTGTGAATTAAATCGATGGTTAAATATATGGGGAATTATTTTGATTGGTATGACATGGGTGGTCCTATTAATAGATTCCCCCATCGATGCATTGGTATTCCCATGGGATAAAATTAGATAGATAACTTAATCTAATGGGGTTTTAAATAGTATGTTATAAACCATCATGTGAATAATCTTGACAGTAAAGGTACTATGTACCTTGTAAACATAGAATCCAATATTTAATCATTTCCCACAAATTGATTCATTATTTATTATAATTTATATTTTAATTATGATAGATTATATGGATGAATTCCATTCATAGGTAATTGTTTAAATGGAATAGTTTTCATTTATTTACTTTTCCATATTGATTACTCATTATACAGTTATTTAAATAGAATATGTTTTTAGGTATTTACCTTAACATATGGTTTATGAACTTATTTATTGCTTTATTGATTACATGGAAGGAGTTTTTAGTTATTTATCATTCCATAATTATTATTTTAATCATTTTATTATGGATTCTAATATACATAACACTTACTGAAAATTTTAGATAACCTCTACTGTGTTTCATTTCCTAAGGAATCCAGTAAGGGTACAACAAAATATATGCAAGGATATAGTAGATATAATAATGTTTTTATACAATAAAAAAACATTATGGTGTAATTAGTGTTTTTATTTTTAATAAAATACTCACATATGTATATGGTTTGCCAAGACTGTAATACTAATCGGCACATCAGGCTGCATTTCCTTGTAATCATGCTAATTTAATTGTATTATACACTGACTCTAGGATTTCTTGGGTCTTTTCACTATAGTTGGTATCAAAGGAACCACAAACGAATCAACGAAAAATATATTTTAGAAAAAATATATTATATTCCATAATCGTATGATTGAAATTAACGGTAATTATAGAAAAACATACTTATATTTTTTCATGTAGTGATTATATTGGTATTCCTAGAAATAAAAACCTTTCTAGATACTAATAGTTTACATGGTCCTAGAATTGATGTACCGAAAGGTAACAAAACCAAAAAAATATTTCTTGACTGACTCTAGCATAACTCGGTAAAAAATATGGTCTTTATTACACAAGTATATTCTTTGGATAATACAAATTTAATCTACAAACTATTATGGAGTACTTGAATATGTGACGAAAAAGACTATACAAGGATAAAACTAATGGGATTTAGATTAAAAAAAAGGTTTCATGATTTATATATCATTTAAATTATAATAATATTTTTTCACAATGATTACTTTCTACTCAAACTGTTCTTTGTAGTTTTAGTCAATTGCTAGAACCCTTTGGAGTTATGTAGACATTTATCAAGAGGGACATGATGATGAAAATGAGAAACCAAATGAGGTTTTGATTGTAGATAAATATATCATGGTTATTCCTTACAATTCATCTCAAAATATGCTTAAAGATATATACCATAAACAAATCCCGAACTCACTAAAGAAGAGAATGATGTTGGTTGAAATGATATCGAGTAGTGGAGACCACATAAAAAAAAGTCTTGATTTCCATCATGCATGAAATGTGGAAGGAGACACCAAGGAATGTTTCTCAGAATATTGGGGAAATATATTATGTGTGGTAAATAAGGACTAAGAGAAAATAATTTCCAAGGGGAAATGGAGAGTACGATTGAAGGAATAAAATCTCATCATAAGGGTCCATTTATGGATTATTGACTTAAATGTGGCGAATTGAGTAATTACTGAAGTGTATTCTATCTTCTAAAGGAGAATATCTTGAAAAAGGATAGACATATATTGAAATAAAAGGATGGAGTATTTATGTATTGGGGTTGTATTGAGAACCTTAGTATAAATTATATTTAATAATTATCCTTATTTAATATATTTCCACCATATTTATTTGTGAAATTATGTATAAATGGGTTTAGAAGAGGATAACCAGTGTGACGGGTGATAACCCATCAATTATCCTAAGGCCACAAGACAGGAAACACTAATTGAATGATGATAATGTTTTCACTCCAACCATTGTCCTAAATGAGGTCCATGTAAAATTATTATTGTATTTAGTTAAAAAATTTGATTAATAATTATTAATGTTAAATTTGAAGGGTTAATATTTATGTTTAGATATTATTTCACAAACCATATTGGTTTTGAGAAACATTTAGAAACAAATTTAATGACTTTTTATGGGTATTACATGAAGATTTATTTCATCAAAAAATGGGTTCATTCTGGGGTATCCATTTCAAGGAGTAAGGGATGAATTATAATTTGATAAAAGAAAAAACAAAGGGTAAATTGTTTTCATCTAAATATATTAAGTATTTATATTTCATTATATCCATAAGAATTAAATGAACTGTACAACCTTATGAAAATGATCTTGAAATAAAATACTGTGATAATACCTTATTTTTGTCAACGAATTATATTAAAAATCACAATAGATTTTGGGATTTGACGCCCTCTATATTCCATTGATAATAAATGTTTTTAAAATTTATGACCTCAATCGCACTTTATAAATATTTCTGCTTTTATTCTATGGTTGTCTCTCTACATTCCACTAATTACCACTTAATTAGAGAGCATGTTATATATTAGTCCATGTGACCATCATACTTCACATTTTTCCTTTTCTAGAGGTTGTTTTGCAGAATGATCTCATGGTATTTGATTTAAATTTATGAAATATCAAATCCTAGTTTAAAAAGATCACATATAAATATTGAGGACACAATTTAATTATGGTTGGGAGAATCCAATGCCTTGAAATTATAATGTAAGAACTTTGTATTCGATATCATTTATTACATGAAACATCAAGAGTGTAAGAGAATATAATATCCTGATAATTTATAATATATTTATAGGTTAATTTAAATTATATATATGAAATATCATTAAATTAACACATTTCTATTTTATCTTGTATTGCATGAAACCAGAATTTTCCTTGACACCTAACGTTACTCACAAAAACGGGTTTTACCAAGAAAGTATATATTATTAAATTTAATAAAATATAACCTATATATTAAATAAGTGTTTATAAATATAATTAACTATCATATTAAAAATTTGGTTTATGAAAATATTATATGAATTTATAGGTTACCAATAAATTATAAATGAAAATAATAACCAATTGAATATAAAGAAATTTTTTTATTCCCACAAATGTGTTTTATGATAATAAATTAAATTAATTACTATTATTTGATGACAACAATAATATATATATATATATATGTTAAATAAAATATATTTCATATTCATCCAATACATTTTATAGGCATAAGATACGAATAAGTGCACTTTTATAGATAAATTGTTATAATTCTATAAAGAAACATTTATAACCAATTAATAGTGAACATATTTTAAATAATTTTTTGGAAAATTTTATAAATTTTATATATATAAATGAACTTAATTATAGATATAGTAATATAACAAATATCTTATGGTGAATTTTTCATATTTCTATTAGAAGTTTCATTTATTAAGAATAGTAAAAAATATAGAATTTTAATTAGATTATTTTATTCTAATAATGTAATTATAATGATAAATTATATTTATAATTTGTTTTAATGTTTTACTAGTTAAATTTTATATAAATTAATCCAATTAATTTCCTAGGAATCAATTTCACTAAGAATTTGGATATAAAAACATAGAAAACATTTCAACATTCTTTTTGAGAAACCCGCTTTCTAGTCTCATCTTTATGATTAATGTTTAATTAATTTATTCAAATTTAGTGATTGGAATTTTTAAAATGGGATTCAATATTTTTAATAATGATAATTAATAATTCATTATAATTTATACTTAATTTTTGGACAAAAATATTATTTAATGTAATAAAAAATAATTATAGCGATTAAGAGAAAAGTTAGTCCAACAAGGTACCAGTCATTAATTTAAGGGGGCCAAAATGACCTATTTTTTAAAAAAATCCATTATATGGCCATATTTAGGTAGTATTATCCATTTTAAATGGATTTGGATGATTATTGGAGCCACATGATATAGGGAAAACATGGGTGGAATTCCCTATTTAAAAAATTAACAATAATTCCACTCCTCTTCCACTATAAAAATAAAATCACCCCTCCCACTTATTCACAATGATAAATCCCTTTTTCATTGATTAAAATACTACAATAAGCTCTAAAAATACATCCCTTAATTTTTTATTTGTCACCTTGGGCATAAATGCAACCAGGATGGTGATTTTGTATAAACCTAAAGGTGGTTCTCGAAAATGGGGTAACATTCTTCAACAATCACATTTATTTTTTCCCTTAACCACCCTTAAAATAGTTTCATTACATTATTATATAATTAACTTAGTATAATAAATATACTGAGATGTTCTAATTCTATTTTTTACACATTCACTTACAAACAATTCTGTCTAATAGATGATGAACGTACTGTTCGTGTGTACAGTGGATTACTACCTCATGAAATCCATCCATCCAAATAAAATTTTTATTCAAAAGAATGAAATAATTACAACTCAAGTGACCCTGGGGTTTAGGGATTTATGAAATAGTTCATGAAAAGGAAATCCACTCTATTTAAGTTAACACAGTCTGGTTTAAAATTATTGATAGGGAGAAGGTTAGTGGAGATAGAGATATAGACTCCTAAGAAGCCAAGTGATCTGCCACCTTATTACCCTCGCACCAAGTGTGAGACGCATAGATATTGGGTATAATATGTACTCTACAATTGCTAATAATGTAAGCAATAGACCAAGGTTGGAATCCTTTATCAAGCAAGGCATCGTGGAGAATCCTGGAATCAGTCTTCTCCTAGGTTAGCTCCATCTTCTCCTACCTGCATAGGAAAAGACCCAAGAGCATGGCCATCGCCTCAGCCAAGAGAGGATTACCCTACCTAAAGAAGGATTTAAACTCCATGACCACCTCCCCCATGTTCGGAAGACCACGCCCCCTCCTTTCATAAACCCCATAGCACAGGCCCCTTCGGTATTCAGCTTCCAACTGTCTCCAGGGGGTTTCACCTCATGAAACAATGATTATTTTTTTCCATTACCACCTATCAGAGTTGGGAATTGTGATAGAGAAGATATTTTTTATGATATATATTATATTTATGTTCTATTAAAACTAATTTAATTGGTATATAATACATACAATCAAGAATTCCATTTTCTGTATATATGATAACATCATTTGTGGAAGCGTAGACTACCACCTCCTCAATGTGATGTGAAGTGCACTGTGTTGCATTTGTTGTCAATGAGACATGAAGTTGTCTTGGAATGAATGGAAGTCAGGGAATGTCAAGATGTGAATGAAAAAGGTTGTGATGGTGTTGGTGGTGAAGGAGAATGGCCATGGTACTAAGATGCATGTCACTTAGGAGATTCACTAAGTGGTATTGTAAATTTTGGTTGAAACATTCTCCATGCAAATCAGAAGATTGTTGAGATGTTCTTAAAGTTCAAAGAACTTGTATCAAGTGGATACAATGTTACAACAATGTTAGAAGACCATGCATTGTCTTCACAATGCATGAGGAGTTGAAAGGAGTTCCATCCACAACTACTAAGTGGATGATGTGCATTAATGAAGTCCATGCACTATCACTTAGTGCATGTGAACATGAAGATGATCGAATTGATCTCTGATTAGATCAATAAAGAACATTGAAGATTATAAGTGATTCAGGAGTTCGATTGATGAAGATGAACCTTCGGGAATTCGATATCCTAAGTGAAGATCATATGAGAGGAGGATTGATGAATTCCTAAGAAGAAGAGAGAAGAAATGGCTTAGAGGAGAAAGGCTTCAAGTGGCATTTAGTATATGGGGATACTTTGTTTTTATACAAAGCCTTTATTCCTATACTTAGAAAAAAATAAGGCCACCAAGGAGGCCAGCCGAGGGTCATCACCCAAGGCACTTGTGGGACTCAAGGTCACCACGCCCATGGGGAACCCTCAAGGCCAGGGCAGCATCCTTGAGGCAGGGGCGCACCCATAGGACACCGCATGGGCGCCTGGGGCACGCCCAGAGGAGCGCGGCAGGGGCTGTGTATTAAGCCCCGAGGGCACGCGGTGGTGAAGCCCGCGCACCCGAGTGTGCATAGTGGGCGCTACGAGCGCGCCCGCAGAGGCGAGAGTGGGCACAGAGCGCGCCCGCAGGGAGAACACGGTGCGGGGCGGCACCGTGGAGGGAGAAGTTCAACTGAGTGCTTCTCGGCAGCGCTTGGTTGATAAGCTGCGAGAATTCTGTGGCCCGTTTCGATGTGGGACAAAGATTTTTGCCGCGGATTGAATCTGAGCCGCTCGATTGATCGCGCGCCAGATCTCGGCCGCACATCTAATCTGCCGCGGTCTGTTCAGATCCAGGCCGTCCGATGTGTTTCATTCGCCAGATCCAATGGCTCCCGGTCCATCTCCTACCTCGAGCTCGGCCGAGGCACCCGCGAAGCCGCCGATGAACCAGAGGCTACCCGACGTCGGTTTTTGAGTTCCCGGCCACCTCCGAGCAAACCGAGACCTCCATGGAGCTCGTCTGGACCTACTGAACATATCCATGCCTAAAAATTGGCTTGCATGCAATGAGAGGAGAATTCGATGATCGGCCGAAGCAAACCGAAGGTGCAAGGCCATTCGGTGTTGATGTTCTGCATGGTTTGGACCGAAGGAAGGCCGTGCATGCGTTCTAAGTCGCATGCATGTGAAGAGGAGAAAAGGGAGAACCCGCGTGAAATAAAAAGAAAAACAAGATTCACAGAATCTTGAATACCCGAAAACTTCGGGAATTCAAGCGGAAGATAAGGCATCCCTCTGCCTATAAAAAGAGAGTCCGAGGCATTCTAGATGCTTGCTGATGCGCTGAATTTTTGAAGTCCCATGAGTGCTCTCTGCCTCACAAAGAAAGAAGCCCCGCGCAAATTACTTGCACGGCTGAAGATCTCGGTGCCATCCTTGGCCCGAAGGTGTCCCCTGCGCGCTAATCCTTTGTGCGACAGGAAGGAGAGGAGCTTGCGCGACCTTGCGCACTCCCTCTGTGCACCGCGCCCCCTTTGCGGTAGGCTCTTGCGCGCCCTTCTTGTGGCTGCGGCAGTAGCACCTGCGCGCCCGTGATAACACCTTGAATGCCCGTGGTGTCTCTACCCTGCGCGGTAGTGTTGAGAAGTTTGGCTGCAACCCTTGCGCGCCTGCATACAAGTGGAGTTCGGGTTGTGTTTTACACACATTGTGTGTGTGCCAAAGAAGGCCGAGGCCTTGCCTCGTGTGTGTGCCAAGTGGAGAAGAGGACCCAAGGATTGCATGCCTTGTGTGTGCACCAAGTGAAGACACATTTTGTGTGTGCAAAATTGAAGAACAACCTACGGGTTAAGGGTGTGCAA
Source organism: Viscum album (assembly GCA_963277665.1). Taxonomy (NCBI): domain Eukaryota; kingdom Viridiplantae; phylum Streptophyta; class Magnoliopsida; order Santalales; family Viscaceae; genus Viscum; species Viscum album. The sequence goes on from OY728132.1 coordinate 502,021,409, forward strand.
CAAGAAGAGGGAAGAGGCCAAAGTCAAGTGTGTGCAAAACAAAGAACAATTTATGTGTACATGAACAAGTAACAAAGAAGTGGCCGAACCTTAGTGTGTGTGCAAACCAAAGTGTGTACACACTAAGAAGAAGAGAAGATATCCACACTAGTGTATAACACACATTTATGTGTGTAATCAAAAGAGAATAAAGTGTGAAAAGTTTAGTGAGAAGGTGTGTGCTTAAAGTGACTACACCCTTTGAGGGTTTATTGCACCAAGAGGAGAAAGAGGAGAGTGCATGCATGCATGCACGTGCACACGTGAACAGAGCCAAATCAGTGGTGTGCATCTGAGTTGTCCAAGACCAGGAGGTTCTTGAAGAATTGAGAAGGCCATGCTATCAGTGCATGAGGATAAAGAGCTGCCATGCACTCAGTGCATGAAGTTAAAGTGAAGTGAGACTGGACCAGACTGAAGTTAAAGATATCAGTTGTCTGAGTATTCAATAGTTGGAGAGAGGCCAGGTCATCCTTAGAAGAAGGTGATAAAGCCTGAGCAAGACGAGAATACCTGATCATCACAATTGATCAGAGGTACAGAGCAAGACCAGCAGTCTTTATCCCAGGCTGCTGAAGATACTTGAAGAGCTGAACAAGAAGAAGAGCTACTCGTGTGACTCGAGGAGCCAGGAGATGACCCTGTGGGACTTTGGGAGAAGAAGTCTTCAGTGGGATTCTGGAGCAGGCCTGTGGGACTCTGGTAACACTGTGGGACGCAGTATAAAGACCCTCCTGTGGGACTCAGGAGAGATACGGTGGGAAGCTGCATCGACCATTGTAATACTAACAGATTATAATGGGAGAATCCATGCTGGGAGAGCATGGCAAGGATGTAGGCCTTCGGTGCCGAACCTTGTAAATCCTTGTGTCCTGTGCCTTTTCATTACTGCATTATCCGGGAAAGGTTGAGAGACATAAGAAGAGTGGATCGAGTCCTTAACAAGCCATAGAGGTTTAATTGATTAAGAATCAATTAGTAAAAAGTTTTAAAGGATCACTGATTCACCCCCTCCCCCTCTCAGTGATTCACCCTGATCTAGGCACTTCAATTGGTATCAGAGGGAAGGTTACCTCTAAAAGATCCAAGAGAGTCTATATGGAGTGCAGATTTGAGGAAATGAAAGAACAGCCTCAAATGGAGATATCTGCCAAGACTCTGAAAAACAGAATGAAGAAACAGGAAAAGAATATGAAGAAGAAGGTTGTTGCAATCAGAGAAACTCCTTCTATGGAAAGAAATGTGAAAGTCACATCAGATGACAATTCCTTTTATCATTCTTCTGATGAATCCTGCTCTAGCTGTGATGAAGATGGAAGGAACAATGATCTTCTAAATGCAATCAAATATCTTCAGAAGATAGTCCCCAAGGAAGTGGCAATGTGTATAGCTACAGGCCTCCTTGATCTTCAAGAAGAAAAATTACAGCTAGAAGATGAAGCCAATTCCTCGGAAGTCCAATTGGAAAAAAGGGTTGGCATAACCAACACTCTCAGAAATCTGGTGAAGGCTAAAGATGAAACCGTTTCTCTTTGCAATGAAAGATATGAAGACACTGCTGAAGAATTGAAAAGGAGCCTTTCTGAGAAATATTTCTTTAAAATAATGGTCAGAGATGTTTTCCATGCACTGGAAAAGAGGCACAAAGTTTCAATGAATGTCAGAGATGCTCAACTTGAAGACAAAGTAAACAGGGTGAAGGAGCTTGACAACTCATTGCAAGAATTGGAAAAGGTGCATGATGACCAGATGAAAGAGCTGAAAGAAAATTGGGAAGGTAGGCTAAGATTGGTTGAGGATGAGAAGAACTCCCTCAACATGAAATTCTTTGAACTGGAGGTGATATTGAACAATCAGCAATCACCCAAAGCCAAAGCCTCCCAGTCAGCCAAAAGGAGAAATGTTGCTACTCAAGTATGCTTTGAGAAGGATGATTCTTAAAGAAAGACATCCTCTAATGAAAGGTCAACATATTCTAAAAAGAAGGTACCATCCATACCATCTTGTACTAATGCTTCTAATTGTGTTCCCAAAAAAAGTGCAGGATGGAAAAATAATTCCAAACAAGTATGGATGAAGAAAATGAAGAAGCAGAGCTCTCCTGAAACAACACAACAAGTCAAGAAAAGTACCCAACAATCAGAAGGACTGAAGAGGTCAAGATTTGTGGGTCAGTGTTGGTGTTGTAATAAGTATGGGCACTGTGCAAAGGATTGTTGGTACAATCCACTAAATGTCAAAGCACAAAGGAAGCCCATGCCAAGGGGGAGCAATCCAGAAGGAAATAAGCAACATCCACAGGTCCAGAGACATCTGTTTACTGCTAACAGATTTGGATTGCTTGAAAACATCTGGGATGGCTGCAAAAGTGGTCAAAAGAATGATACATGTCAATCTCCAACTATATCCAAAGCTGGAATGAAGAGAAGATCACTGAACCTGGCTAAAAGAGATTCCTTGGGAAGCAAGCAGAAGAAAGTGGAAGATGCTCCCAAGAAGAGTTTGAAGAATGAAGAGAAGTCCTTGGAATTCAAATCCAAGAAGGGTGATGCATCCAGAAGGACCACCAAGAAATGCTTCTACTGTGGGAAGAAAGGACATATCATGGATCTTTGTAAAGAAGCCATGAAATTAAATAGAAGCATACTGGACTCAAAAAGACAATCAATCCAGAAGAAGAAGAAGGGATTGATTGAAAACAAGTTTCCTAAGAAAGGTAGCTTGACATCATCCAAAGAACCATGTGGAACTTCCAAAACTGAGGCCACTCTTCCAAATGATTTACTAGTTATATGGTCAAATCATTTGCAACTTGCCAAAGATCTGCAAAAAGCTGAAGATAAAGTTCTGGCAATTGCTAAGGCAAAAGGGAAGAAGAAGATTTCACATGAAGATGTATTGAGATCCACACCAGCACAAACATTATTGAAGATCAAATGTGCAAGTGTGAAGAATGGTGAAAATGGGACATCTCGGTTGAGAGAATCTTCTCAACCTTGTTGTTCACATTGATGAACCAAGGAGGTTCCATCTTATTACCTAATCACTTGTATTTACATGTGCTAACATTGCAGGGAATTGAAGATGATGATCATTCTCAGCTGGAGGATGGTTTGGAAAGAATGGAGTGCACCCCTTGAGGGGGAGCCAATCTGAAGAAGATGGGATTCTTAGATTAATACCATCTTGAGAAAAGTTAAGGTATTCCAATCATACTTTCATCCCTTGTTTCTTAATTGAGTTCATCTTGTCAATTAAGGGGGAGTATGGATTGAAGACAAATGGATGAAAGGGGGAGCTTTATCATTGCACTGAACTTTCTAATGAGTTTTGTGAAGTATGTGCAGGATTTAGCAATTCATTGTTATATCTGAAAAATTTTCAAACCCCTAAGCATGATCTCACATGTGTAGAGAATTATGGACAGCTTTGAATTCCTTGGTCATATCACTCTTGTTTTCTACACCGGGTTAGCCCAAGTAGACTTAGAGCTGATTTACTAAAGGTTCTTTGCTAAAGAGAACATGTGACATCATCCCTCTCTCAGTGTTTTTCAAGAAAATGCTTTTATAAGGGGGGAAGAGATTTTTGAAAGAGAACCACACCACACCTTTGCATTTGATTGCCAATAAGGGGGAGAAATATTGGCACACATATTGACCCATTCATATGTGCTCGAGTGTATTGACAACAAATACAAAGGGGGAGATTGAAGTGCACTGTGTTGCATTTGTTGTCAATGAGACATGAAGTTGTCTTGGAATGAATGGAAGTCAGGGAATGTCAAGATGTGAATGACAAAGGTTGTGATGGTGTTGGTGGTGAAGGAGAATGCCCATGGTACTAAGATGCATGTCACTTAGGAGATTCACTAAGTGGTATTGGAAATTGTGGTTGAATCATTCTCCATGCAAATCAGACGATTTTTGAGCTGTTCTTAAAGTTCAAAGAACTTGTATCAAGTGGATACAATGTTACAACAATGTTAGAAGACCATGCATTGTCTTCACAATGCATGAGGAGTTGAAAGGAGTTCCATCCACAACTACTAAGTGGATGATGTGCATTAATGAAGTCCATGCACTATCACTTAGTGCATGTGAACATGAAGATGATCCAATTGATCTCTGATTAGATCAATAAAGAACATTGAAGATTATAAGTGATTCAGGAGTTCGATTGATGAAGATGAACCTTCGGGAATTCGATATCCTAAGTGAAGATCATATGAGCGGAGGATTGATGAATTCCTAAGAAGAAGAGAGAAGAAATGGCTTAGAGGAGAAAGGCTTCAAGTGGCATTTGGCATATGGGGATACTTTGTTTTTATACAAAGTCTTTATTCCTATACTTAGCAAAAAATAAGGCCACCAAGGAGGCCAGCCGAGGGTCATCACCCAAGGCACTTGTCGGACTCAAGGTCACCACGCCCATGGGGAACCCTCAAGGCCAGGGCAGCATCCTTGAGGCAGGGGCGCACCCATAGGACACCGCATGGGCGCCTGGGGCACGCCCGGAGGAGCGTGGCAGGGGCTGTGTATTAAGCCCCGAGGGCACGCGGTGGTGAAGCCCGCGCACCCGAGTGTGCATAGTGGGCGCTAGGAGCGCGCCCGCAGAGGCGAGAGTGGGCGCAGAGCGCGCCCGCAGGGAGAACACGGTGCGGGGCGGCACCGTGGAGGGAGAAGTTCAACTGAGCGCTTCTCGGCAGCGCTTGGTTGATAAGCCGCGAGAATTCCGCGGACCGTTTCGATGTGGGACAAAGATTTTTGCCGCGGATTGAATCTGAGCCGCTCGATTGATCGCGCGCCAGATCTCAGCCGCACATCTAATCTGCCGCGGTCCGTTCAGATCCAGGTCGTCCGATGTGTTTCATTCGCCCGATCCAACGGCTCCCGGTCCATCTCCTACCTCGAGCTCGGCCGAGGCACCCGCGAAGCCGCCGATGAACCAGAGGCTACCCGACGTCGGTTTTTGAGTTCCCGGCCACCTCCGAGCAAACCGAGACCTCCATGGAGCTCGTATGGACCTACTGAACAGTTCCATGCCTAAAAATTGTCTTGCATGCAATGAGAGGAGAATTCGATGATCGGCCGAAGAAAACCGAAGGTGCGAGGCCATTCGGTGTTGATGTTCTGCATGGTTTGGACCGAAGGAAGGCCGTGCATGCGTTCTAAGTCGCATGCACGTGAAGAGGAGAAAAGGGAGAACCCGCGTGAAATAAAAAGAAAAACAAGATTCACAGAATCTTGAATACCCGAAAAATTCGGGAATTCAAGCGGAAGATAAGGCATCCCTCTGCCTATAAAAAGAGAGTCTGAGGCATTCTAGATGCTTGCTGATGCGCTGAATTTTTGAAGTCCCGTGAGTGCTCTCTGCCTCACGAAGAAAGAAGCCCCGCACAAATTACTTGCGCGGCTGAAGATCTCAGTGCCATCCTTGGCCCTAAGGTGTCCCCTGCGCGCTAATCCTTTGCGCGACAGGAAGGAGATGAGCTTGCGCGACCTTGCGCGCTCCCTCTGTGCACCGTGCCCCCTGCGCGGTAGGCTCTTGCGCGCCCTTCTTGTGGCCGCGGCAGTAGCACCTGCGCGCCCGTGATAACACCTTGAATGCCCGTGGTGTCTCTACCCTGCGCGGTAGTGTTGAGAAGTTTGGCTGCAACCCTTGCGCGCCTGCATACAAGTGGAGTTCGGGTTGTGTTTTACACACATTGTGTGTGTGCCAAAGAAGGCCGAGGCCTTGCCTCGTGTGTGTGCCAAGTGGAGAAGAGGACCCGAGGATTGCATGCCTTGTTTGTGCACCAAGTGAAGACACATTTTGTGTGTGAAAAATTGAAGAACAACCTACGGGTTAAGGGTGTGCAACAAGAAGAGGGAAGAGGCCAAAGTCAAGTGTGTGCAAAACAAAGAACAATTTATGTGTACATGAACAAGTAACAAAGAAGTGGCCGAACCTTAGTGTGTGTGCAAACCAAAGTGTGTACACACTAAGAAGAAGAGAAGATATCCACACTAGTGTATAACACACATTTATGTGTGTAATCAAAAGAGAATAAAGTGTGTGAAGTTTAGTGAGAAGGTGTGTGCTTAAAGTGACTACACCCTTTGAGGGTTTATTGCACCAAGAGGAGAAAGAGGAGAGTGCATGCATGCACGTGCACACGTGAACAGAGCCAAATCAGTGGTGTGCATCTGAGTTGTCCAAGACCAGGAGGTTCTTGAAGAATTGAGAAGGCCATGCTATCAGTGCATGAGGATGAAGAGCTGCCATGCACTCAGTGCATGAAGTTAAAGTGAAGTGAGACTGGACCAGACTGAAGTTAAAGATATCAGTTGTCTGAGTATTCAGTAGTTGGAGAGAGGCCAGGTCATCCTTAAAAGAAGGTGATAAAGCCTGAGCAAGACGAGAAGACCTGATCATCACAAGTGATCAGAGGTACAGAGCAAGGCCAGCAGTCTTTATCCCAGGCTGCTGAAGATACTTGAAGAGCTGAACAAGAAGAAGAGTTACTCGTGTGACTCAAGGAGCCAGGAGAAGACCCTGTGGGACTCAGGGAGAAGAAGTCTTCAGTGGGATTCTGGAGCAGGCCAGTGGGACTCTGGTAACACTGTGGGACGCAGTATAAAGACCCTCATGTGGGACTCAGGAGAGATACGGTGGGAAGCTGTATCGACCATTGTAATACTAACAGATTATAATGGGAGAATCCATGCTGGGAGAGCATGGCAAGGATGTAGGCCTTTGGTGCCGAACCTTGTAAATCCTTGTGTCCTGTGCCTTTACATTACTGCATTATCCGGGAAAGGTTGAGAGACATAAGAAGAGTGGATCGAGGCCTTAACAAGCCATAGAGGTTTAATTGATTAAGAATCAATTAGTAAAAAGTTTTAAAGGATCACTGATTCACCCCCTCCCCCTCTCAGTGATTCACACTGATCTGGGCACTTCATGATGTCACTTATTCAAATTATAAATTGAATGTATACAATATAGTTTTAATAAAAATATATCAAATAAATGACATAAATATGATACTGTAATTATAATATAAAAATATATATTGTACTTCTCATTATTTTAAATTCGATAAGGTAATGTAAATAGAGTTCATGCTTACATGAGACAAATTGTCTCCATTAATGGTGAATTTCATTTCATATCCTCAAATATTATTCCATTCTATAAATGTATTTATAATAAATATATCTAAAATTTTAATATTTCTTTTAAATTCAGGATATGCTGAAATCTAGATCTATGTAGTAGGAACTAAAATAACATGCTATAATATACTCAAAAACATAGGCAATTCACACAAAAAAATAGTGAAAATAATGTTTGACTGTTAAAAAATGGGTAATAAGATAGTTTAAGAATATCATATAATATATTATAAATATAATAATGGTTATGGTATAAGTTAGTGACATATTTAAAACCATTATATAGGTGGTTAAATTACATTCAACCAAAATGAAACATAAGGTAATGGATTTTCATCTCACTTTTTACATATGTGAGATAAGCTTCATATTCAACACATAATTATTTTTTGTGTGGTATATAATCTATATTTTGATATATTATATCTTGAATTATTTCATCATCATGGTAATACTAGTTTCAATTAGAATTATTTATTCTAAGGGTATTTTATTAAAACTTTACCAGGTAGTAAAGAATTTCATATCCTGGTTCCATTTCATTGGGTTATATTACTTCTTTATTGTAATTGATATTATAATATAATGTTTGTTATCACTTTTCACTATATATTTTTTTGTTAAAACTTTTTATATGTGGATTTACATTGATCACACATAATATATTAATTTATTGATTCTCACATCTATGTTATGATATTTTAAATGGGTAATTTCATAGACTAATTATAATAAACATTGCTTATTAATGAAATTATAGTAACAAAACATAAATGATCATTTATCAATATACCATTTAATTTTATTCTCCTATATTTTTTCATTACCTTTTTCAAGTAATTATACCTTTTTTATTATTTTTCGTACTCAAAATGTTTTAGAAAATGTTATTTAAACTGATCTATATTTTTCTATATACTCAGAGGAACTGTTTTCTTCAAAAAACCCATAATTTCTAAAAAGTAATTCAAAATATATATTTTAAAATTACACTGATTTAAAAATTTCATTTTTACACTCTTTTAGTTATAAATGTTTTGAAATGAATCTTTTTGTCACTTCCAAAACAAGGTACTTTTATAACCTTTTAACCTTGTAAAAAGAATGTTCGTCTTATGTTCTATGACATGTATAAGATTACCCACCATCATTTCATTGAGTATTCCATTAAAATATTATAAGTATAATTTTTAATTAATTGTTTTAAAATATATCATCAAACTAAACATTTTTTAAAAAAATCCAAATGAAATCGATATTTTATTTAGGAATTTTTTAAATATAATTTTATAGTATTTACATTCATAAAATACAACAAAAATTTATTTAACTTTCATGATACATTGAATTTTTATCATCCTTATTCATCCTCTTCATGGTTTATGATTGATTTGAAAATATTAATACTGATATTCAATTCCAATATTCCTTTTTTAGTACCCTTGAAATATTCAATTTTATCTCATCGTTGAACATTGAATTTACATTATTTATCTATATCATATACCACAAATTTGTTCATTTCCTAAACTCTATCCCATTTTATGATATGTTGTTTACATTGACAGTTATTTGATATGTGGAGGAATATTTATAAATCTGCATATTTTACTAAACCCGAATATTTGGTAAGGTATGTTCCTTTTGAATTTAATCACTTATTAGATATATGAGGAATTATATGGATATATACAATATTGGTGTGATCTAGTTATAGATATCCCCTTGATGAATTGGTAGTCTCATGGGATGAAATTTGTTAACTATCTTATGCTAATATGTTTTTACCCAATATGTTATAAACCCTCATGTGAAACATATCTATGGTATATGTACCATGTACCTAGGAAATATGTAATCCGATAATTATTCATTTCCTTAAATTTTATTCAATATTTATAGTCCATGAAATTTTCATTAGAATAATTTTGATAGATTAATTTAATTCTATATTGATTGATTAAATGGAAAGGTTTTAAATTATGGTCCATACCATATTGATTATTACATATCCAGTTATTTAAATATCATATGCTTTAATATGTTTTCATATATTTAACATTCCATTTTTTTCATCAACTTCCTACTCAGTTTATTTATATCATGGAATGTGTTTTTAGTTTTTTACCCTGACATAATGATTATTCTCATAGATTGATTATTATTTATTCTATACATAACCATTTATACGCATTTTATCTCACATATATTTTTCTCCATTCCCTAACAATCCATGATGTACTAAGAAATATTTTTATGGATATGCTCAGTGGAATAATATTATTATCCAAGAAAGAAAAAAAATTATCTTTTAATTAGTGTATTGTTTTTTAATAAAAGATTCATGTCTGTAACGGGTTTTACAAGGAAACTAAATGAATCAGTTTTTTAGGTACATTTCTTTATAATCATTCCAATTTACTGTAAGTAGAAACTAGCTCTGAGATATATGGGGTCAAGTTGCTACATGATAACCCCTAAAGAATATTCTCCTATTGAACCTCAATCTTTAGTGTGTACTATACAGTGGAAACTCAATCCTTGATGTCCAAATCTCCCCAATTGGTAACATGGGATGGTTTATTCACATAACTTTTTAGATGATGCACATGCATTATTCTATAGGCCTGGTCTAATAGAGATATTAGAAAAAAGTAGTATTCCACCTCACCAACAAAATTTAGTATCTATAAAGGACTGAGGAATCTCAGATATATCTTATAACCCTAAAACATATATCAAAATACACACTAATGGGAAACCATTAGAAATAAATGTAATACATACTCAAAATATGAAGGCCTTCATCTTTAGCCTACATAGAAAATTTGATGGATTTGCGTAATCATAATACTCCCCTGAATAATCTACTCCATCAATGTCATAGATTACACAAACTATGGGCCCATGAGTGCTAAATAATTTGGATCTGTCAAGTGTTATGTTGACCTATAGGTTCAAACGTCCAAGACCTAAAATGGTTCAATAATAATTGTATAATATATATTTTATTGTACCTATACACCACTAATTCTAGGTGATGATCCCAAACATTTCCAATGACCAACCTGAAATCCAAAAACTTTTCCTTAAAACCTAAATGTTCCATTCTGCCTGACCAATAGTCTAAAGGTGAGACTTTACGCTCAAATCCAACTAAGTCCCAATGGAATCCTGAAATTCTCTCTGTAATCATGTTGTGAGAAATGAATCATTTTCCGAAACAATAATCTAGTGAAATATATGGATTTCTACTTCCTCTTTCATATAAAAAAAATCATATGTTATCCACTAATCTATTCTCTCATATAGATTAGAAGTGGGTGTGTTTGGGAGTCGTTATATGATCACATAGATATAATTGTTTTTAATAAATGTTATTGGAATCCCAGTCATGATTTCCATAGATACATTAACCCCCTTCAACCCAGAATCCTCATTGTGTTATTTTAACCAGACTAGAACCTAGTACTTGAAATTCACTACTAACATGGGATGAATCGAGAACCTAATTCATCATTATAATTATTCAAACATAGGCACCCAAATAGACACTGAAGTTCCTAGAAAATTTTCACTACATCAGGATGTACCTCTAAGGTATACATGTGAAACTCCCTTAGAATCACTGCAAAAAATATCACAACTCCCATCATCCCTCATCTGAAAAGGTATCCATGCTCCTCATAATTAATGAATCCATCATGAGCATGTATAGTAGATATCTATATAATTAAGGACTCGCAATCAGTATCTTCATGTCAATCCTCCCTAACAAAATATAGTATTATTTGGGTAACAACCATCGACTGTAGGTAATATGCACAATCCTCATCCGTTATGGACCACTATAATCAGGAATGAAGCATTAATGATTCAGTTAACAATTGAGAACAAGATATATGCATAATTTAATTTTCTACCATTTTCCCCTTCAAGAGATTATATTCTATCAAAATGTTATAATCTTAGAAAAACACAATCCATTGGCTCTATATTATGTTAAAATCCTTCTATGAAAATACATTCATGATATTCTTTTTTTCAAAATAGACAATAAACCACTCACTAAAAGGTGGTATCACCTTATCTTCATGGTGAAGACCTCAATTTCCAACTCTAGATCATGGGGTTCATCGTTTTTCCCATGTGGTCTCAAATGCCGAGACTCATAGTCAATCACTACCTACCTTAGAATTAAGACATAAAAAATACCATTTCTTGAGGCATCACAAAACCCTATGTTCTCAACACCCTCATCTTCCATCCTTAATATGGGAGTTCTCTTCAATATCTAGGAAAATATCTTAAAATCCTACCACCCTATTCTATGAACATGAATGGACTCACCTAATATGTCTAAGTAATAAAAGAAATATATTTAATTGAGAAATAAATAAAAAATATAATATAGTATCCTATTAAACAAAGGAAACTCCATAACTATTTCATTCTCTAGGGTGGTTATAAAGATTACACATCTTCAACAATCACTAGATCCACTTCTACTCCATTAACTGAGATAACATGTACCATAAAGTAGACCTACCCAATCTGGATCTGGAACTTCAAGAGACACACATATATTTGATTCTCTCATAAAATTTACATGGTTATCCCCATGTGTATCATGTGATCCTCCTTAGATGTTGAGTACACATTGATTTTTTTGATGAATATCACCACTATACGATCCATGAAAGGAGGGATGATCAATTTCATGATTCCATTGAATAGTGTTATCGTATTCTTCATGTCAAAAGGATTGAGATAGTAATCATAATGGTCATAGAGAAATAATATTATTGTGATTAGTATACCCAAGTATCATAAATAGAGTTTGTGATAAAATTAACTGATGACTACATTTGAGAACCATCTCACCTATCTCAGCTGATCAAATAAGTCATTCATACTCAATAATTTTTACATTTTCTTCAAGATCACCTAGTTCTCATGATGATAGTCTACACAATATATTATGATTACATATTCCTTCTAGTTGAATATAACTATTGGTTCCCATTGTTACAAAAAGGGTATCAACAATCCCATCCTCTTCAATACCTCCAACAAATGCTTAAACTCATGCAGCTTAGCCAAATCTACCTGAATTAGCAGCACAAATATCGTGGTAGTCCTTGGGTGAAAGACTATACATAATTCTATCTCTATATGGGTATGTAAGACCAACACAACCATAGGATAGACTTCCTCATAATCTACCATCATTATAGGATGTTGAAAGCTTATAGAATATACTTATCTAAGATTTATAATAGAAAAATTGAGTGTAATTGGTTAAATCCTAAATTTTGTTCCCATTCAACTCTTCTTGGGTTTGGTTCACACCCATGAAGGAAATCCTTATCTCATCATAGTAGGCACCCCACATCCTCCACATGGAACATTTAATATGGGAATTAACTATGGCCAACCAGTTCGTATGAAAGATTACATCCTGAGGCATCTTCACTAGAAAAACTTTATTCTATAAGAAAATCTATCATATGATAGTTTGTTCACATTTTATTGATAATTTGTTGAACATTGAGTCACCTATGGTCAGAGTCTCCAAGTAAAAAGGTTGATCTAATATATCAACTGGAATCTCTATGTATAAAATTAAGAAATTGTTATGAATAGAGTGGGTCAACCATTTGTTTATCAATACTATAAATAATCTTAACGAGGAACATATCTTAACTCTAATATTCTTAGTATCCGCTTTTTCATTGGACCCCACTCCCTTCATCTATCCTCAACATTTTCCACCATCTCCCTAATCCTGGTGTGGACCACCTAGGGGTTCTAGTTGAAATTGGTAAAACCACCTACCGTAACATCCTACATACCCCACATCTCATCCATTTTTTTCTATGGACCTCCATTATTATATTTCTATATATTCTTATATTTCCATCCATTGTATATTTATTATATGTATTATGGGATGGAGAATCATGACTTTGATGTCCCCATGCATTTCAAGAGAAACACTAAAACTCTCTTTAAAAATAGAACTATCCATTGATCCCTAAACAACTGATCCTTTATCTTATACCCATCTATTGAATCATCCAACACACTAAGATACATGTGACTGCATTCAGCTACCATATTGAAATGTCTCAGCATTTTCATTCCCACTACTGACACCCACCATTAGTGTATGCTCTGATATGATACTCTCCACTACCAAATCCCACTATAGTACTCTAGAATAAGAGGGAATTCAAAGAGTTTTAACTCCTTCCCTAATATCTTGAAACCATCCCTACTCAAAAGACTCTTTAAAAAATAATTGATCTTAAAATATATCTATAGAGTACAAAGAGAGGAAGGTGAACTTCAATAAATACTCTGACATGATTGCACTTCCATACTAAAACTGAAATTTTTCATGACTGATAATTGAACACAATATGGATGGATAGAAATATTCCATGGATAGATGCTCAAAATATATCCTCAAGACAGATTTATCATCATGAATCTAAGTCCATAGACATTATTATTAAATAAATGTCCTATAAAAAATCCTAACCCTTATGCCACTATAAAATTAGAAGGTGTTCTCGTAAGGAGGAAAGCTCTGGTAAATACCTCTAGCTAGTCCTTGGCTACCTGGGGTTTGGGATCACCGCAAAACATGGGAGATAATATCCTTTGAATCTCATGGTTTGTGATCAATCTATTCATATCTATAGCTGGTACAACTATCACATCCTACTTTTGAATGGGTGTAGGGAAATATAGAATCATAACCGAATGTATTTTCTCCATTATAGGGCTTTGTACTAAATCATTTTCAGTTGATGATTCATCATCATGATCCTATTATGTAATCCAAGATGGATATCTTCTTGAGGACATCTTAAAATAAAATAATTATGTACCATGTTCATTGAGTATGTAAGGGGATATTAAAAAATATATACATGGAAACCAAAACTTATTCCTATTTGATGAATGTAAAAATGTTTTCCATGAAACGAGTGATTAAATTCACCAAATCTATAAGATAGTTTTAAGAATCATGGTGAATGGGTATGTTGAAAACTGAACCAACACCGGAGTCCTAGTACTGAGAGTCAGACATCCAAAATCATAAAAGGGGTTCTATAAATCCCAAACCAATCACACGGTGAGTAAATATATAAACTATGGTCCTAATATAAACACTTATTTGATACATCTATGTCTTATCCCAACTAATCAATGACATCCTTCTGTATGGTTAGTCCACTGTGACACATGAAGCCTTTAGTCAGTAGTTTAGGGGCTGTTGACCATCACATACTAGAAATATCGCACACATTGGTTGCTTTATACTAGGGTACCTTCACACATGCACAAATATCCAGTCCCATATAAAGTAATATCACTTTAAAAAGAAATTTCTTGTGAGGGTAGACAAAATATAGATGTTTTTATAATAATACATTTTAGAACACCCCAAAATCAACAAAAATAAATTGTGAAGAGTAGTCAACTCTTTAAATAAAAGGAATGTGAATCCATACATGAAGCAAGAAAAGGATAACCACAAGGTATAACCCATATATTCACATAATAGACTCCATATATCAATAGTACTTAACAATACTTGCAGCCACATGATTCTTTGCAAGGATTCAATGTAACACTCTTATAAGAGAACTCACTCCAAGAGACATGTTATCTCTGATGGATCTCATGTGAGAGATATTTCTCATATGGGCTCACCATATAAGTATTCACTAGAATAATAAAGATCTCAAAAAACAAATTGAGGATAACATTAAAGTCATCTAGGGGACAACATAAATACTATTAAATTGATATGCCAGATAGTCAATCAAAAAACTATTAATGGTGGTCACGTGGATACCATGAATCATTAATTGAACAAAGAAGGAGTGATATAGTATTCCACCATGATAACATATATGGATTCATCAAACTCTATCATGGAAAAATATCTTTATGGGGATCACAATCCTATGCAGTGATATAATTATGCACTGTACCAATGTAGGGGTGGACCAGGGGATAACACTCACATAATCCTATTGATACTGATGAAATGGATGACTCAAAAATATCTATGATTAAGTACATGGTGTGTGTATATAGGGTACATGGTATGTGCCTCAAATCCCATACATGCTTGTTATCAAGCCTATGTTTCTTTCCCCCAACCATTGTAGAGTTTATAGGCCCATGTACCTAGTTTAGTTCATATATGTAGTTGTTTCTAAGTACATGCTCATGCCCAAATACTCTGACTATGAATATATTCATACCCATGTATGTGCCTCTGTACCCTTTATGATATGTTATAGGAAACAAGCATTGGGTCACACGGTGTGTGACACATGTAACATGGAATATAATATTTTTATCTTCACATAAACCATATAACCATAGAAGTGGTGCTACAGATCATGTGTTCGTTCTAATACAGATCATATAGTTGGTAATTTCCCAAAAATAATAGGATTTTCTACACATATTGACCAGAACCTATGTCATTGGATCAATAAAAAATTTATTCCATTGGTCATTGATCTCAATTCGATTGAGCTATTCCATCACATCCCATTGTATTTTGGTGACATAAATTGACTAGTAATTGTTTCCCGTAGCACTATACATTTTTCACATGCCAATTCAGAAAATAGGGATATCCAATACGATCTTGAAACTCCACTGATCACTCAACAACATTATCACTTGACTATCATAGCCCCAACACCATAGTATGGATCTTTTCTTCCAAAGAATGGTTGTGAAAACATCTACTACTATGTATTGGTAAAACCTCCAGCCGATGAAAAGATGGAAATGAATCGTTTGAAGGAATAGATAAGAAAAAAAACCCAAAAGGGAACTAGACTATACCATTTTTTATGTGGTACTCACTTATATTCAAGTAGAAAAAATAAAGATGATAATAAATAAATAGTTAAAATAAGTCCCAACCCCCAACTGAATAAACCTACACCGATAATAAAATGACAGACCCACGAATCAATATGGTAAAAGACTTGATTGATGTTTATTTTAGAGGAAGAAAATTTGGAACAAAATCATGAATATCAAATACCCTACCATTGGTATGGATCAATCACTAAAAAAATAAAGAATATGAATATCCATCATTGCATATATCCTCCTGTTACGTTAGAGAAACTCATCATTTTCCAATAGATCATGACCCTATATAAGTTGTAGTTCAACCAGATCTCCTCCAATACATTCTATCTCAATCCTTGTGTTATAAAACTAACCTTATGGAATTGGAATAACTATTTAAATATAGTGAATTTAATTTAATAAAAATAGAATAAATTATATATAAATTAGTTGATATCAGAAATTATAAATCATCACATGACTACACTTTCACAAAACATCTCACATCGACAAAGGTTATGATGCTTCTTGGGTAAAACTAACATTCAATACTCAATATAAATATAAGATTCTAGATTTGAGACTCTACTACTGATTTATAATATTATTTTGGAAATAAAATGCATGTGTGATGTAATATTGTACATATTTTATAAATATGGGCACTGAGGTTCACCAAGCCCCGAAATCTCACATCGTCTCAATGGATGACTCAAAAAATATTCCTTAATATATTTAAATGAATTTCGTGAGAAAAATATGGATGACACATGGACTATAATTAATTAGTCGAGAGTACAATTAAATAGACTTACAAAATAACTTTTCATTTACATTCCTCAATAATAACAACTTTTTTAAAAGAGAAACCACTTTAGAAGGAAATTAAATTCATCAACATATGATATTTTTTACATTATAATTAATGTTGTTCTTATTAATTTTAAATTTTTCATTATTAGAAGAATCATTTAGAGTATTGTATTTTCCTTTAGGATAGACTTTTAATTCTTCTTCATTTACACCATAATTAAATTGTGTGTTTCATTGTAAACACTGGATGTTGTAATTGGGGTATTTTCATTCTTAGAGGAATTGATCATCTTAATAAATTTATTTTCACTTTTTCTACTATTTTAGTTTCATGATCTTTATTCCAATATAATGGATCATGGTACCATGATAAAATATCCAATAATAAAGTCGAAATGAAAGCCATTTTCTTCAAATTTTGACTATTCATCGACTTCTATTATTAAATTATTTTTAAAAAATAGATAGAATTTTAATTGTGAATTATTAGAATAAGTAAAATTCCCTCATGATACATAACATCCTCATTCATATAAATTAAATTTTCTATTGTAATCAAAATCCTTTTATATAATTCTTCAATTATGGGATTGTGATCACCCAGCTTCTAGGTGGACAAATTTTACATCTCATATGTCAAATTGACTTTGGATGTATAATGGGACTTAATGAGAGATTAATTGTTATCATATATGGATTTATTTTAATTTTCAGGATTCCTTCTATGATAAAACAAATTAGAAGCACCATATTAAATTAAATTAATTTTGAGTCCCCTTTAATCTATTTCCAACATTAGATGTCCCTTATTGACTCATTTTGTCTTCTTCACAAGTGTGTTAATTGAACTATATTAATTTTTCCACAAAAACATTAATTACTTCCCAATTGGGTTACACATAACAAATTATCAATTTAAATGACATTGTATTTGGAATTTTTTTTAAAGGAAACTTTTTTTTATTTTATAACACATTCCCTTTTCCTTGATAATCTTACCCTATTTTGACCACTTTCCCCGTGTTTATTTTAAATGGTATTCCAGATTGATTATCATTTCTATATTCTCCATTTTTCTAATTGGTTATCTTTAATATGATTCTAAACATTAAATAATTTATCAAATTTTTGGAAAATTTATCCTTTTATTTACCTTTCCCTCATTTCATTCCCTTAGAGTATAATGATATAAGTTTATAAAAATTCATGGCCACATATTTACACTTATTTCCAACCCCATGACATTTATTTGGTTCATCATGTTACAAAAAATTTAAAAAAAATTAATTTTCACATCTACTTAATGTTTCTCTTAATCCATAGAGTAGACCCTATCCACATCTCATAGGATAACAATACATTGTTCAATTTAACAGTATTCTTCTAACCCAAATCTTGAACCTCAATTGGTTTAAATATTTATGTTGAACATATCTATGTTACTGATCATCAAATATTTCAAAATGATATATTTTTTCTGAAAATAACAATACCATTGAATTTATTTAACAATTTGGTTCACTAAAATAACGAAATAATACATCAATACATATAATCCCATTTCTATATATTTACAATAATACTAAAATATTTGAAACTATAAATCTTTACATTTTTTTGTATCAGTTATAGATATAATATAGTTTCCCAAAAATTCCATTTTCGTTTTTATACTCATTAAAAAGGATAAAATATTTTCAATAGTGCTGAATGTAATAAATTTCATGATCTCCAATCAACTTCAATATTCTAATTATCATGAAAATTGAAGATTCATCCATATTTTGGAGTATATACAATAATATAACTAATATAAAAAATTCCAAGCCATGAGAAATTAGATATAGAAACATCATATCATTCTGAATATGAAGGTACATTGGATAAAATATGGAATATTTTTTTTATTAATTTCATGATTTCAAAATATTTCATCAATCAAATGATATGTATATATAGAATAGACTTTAATAAATATTAATGTACCTAGAATAACTACTGAGAACCAATAATATTTGAGTATGCCTCTACATAGTGTGGGGGTGAATCAGTGATTCCAAAATAAGAAACAGATAAAAATACCATCACTATTGAGTTCATAAAAACATTGAACAAAGAAATGTTAAGGTGAGAGATAAAAATATAAGTAATAAACACAACATATGGTTTATTATATGATACACTCACTCTTGTTATTGATTTTATAATACAATATGCATAGTGAATCAAATCTATATATTCATGTTATTTTCTTATAATCAATTAGAACAAGGAATATATGGGTTAAACAATTCTCTAAAATCATAATCAAAACATGAATACAGCTGATCATCCATAATTTAATCGATATCTTGTATCCTCTTCAAGTGCCTGTATATTTTATAACAAATTTACTCTACCTTTCTTCTACTCAATCTATACTAAATAACCATTGGATTTACTTTTAGGTTCTTTGACCTATTATCTCATATTTTCATCACCTATATTAGTGGAAAAAATTATTTGTTTATAAGAAAAACTCTTTCAATATCTGTTTCTATGAATCATATCATGGTCATTATGTCATCGGCTAGATTTGAAATTTTTTTATAGATACCTACCATTTCATTTAGATTCACCAGGCCATATAGATTTTGGAAGAATATTTAAAAACCCCACTATGACATAGTCATTTTATACATTATATAATACTTTTTATCCATAAGTCAAAATTTCTTAGGGATTATTTTGATTCCTCAATTTGCTTGCTCTATAGGAATTTTTCATTCCACCATGTTATCATCCATGATAATTTTCATGTCTTCTCCTCGTGTTCATTATTCCACTAATTCACATGATTTCACAAGGTTATCTCAAGGAACATTGTTACACAAACTATATATTTCTCCACTTCTATCATAGCATAACAGATAACAACCACACCAAATTTGAGATTTATTGTTGCGTACCACTAGATACACATGAGACGATGGATTATAAAATGGTTTTTTTGACATTATTTATTCATAATATGTATTCTGTCATCTAGAATTCCACGTTCAGGGAATCACAATGACATAATCCTTCATCCATGGAACTCCATCATTACTTTACTTGGAATATTATCTCTAACTAGCTTCATACTCATCCATATGCATGTTTTCGACAAATTATACATGAAATCACATTAAATTAAAATAAAAAAATTATAGAGAAACAATTCATATAATTTATTCAATGTGAAGTTTATATAAACATCACAAAATAGAACATTATTATGTTTGTGATAGTACTCAATATCTAAATATATGATTGAATAATAAATTGACTATGTAATAATTGAGATGAACTCACAACTCTCTATTTTTCCATTCACTTAATGAGTGGTCTTCAATTAATAAAACTCTTTGACTTCTCAAGGCATCTTCATGTAGTGGGTATTACCCTAAATGATCATTATTCATCATTTAATAAGTTATAAAAATTATAACTAAAAAAATTGAAATATTATATCTATTTAATTAGGTTCACATATTTTATTGATCCAAAATCACAACGCAGTTCATCTAGGGGTTTTTAAAAATCTTACATCAATAATTATATAGGATCACCTCTTAAATGGAATTATATGTTACCTTAAATTTCATGTTAATGATTTTTTAGAGAGGGGTTACATGTTTATTTATAGTAAAAATGATCCCAATCGATATATGAACTGCAAAATAATGAAATTCACCCCTATTTTAGAGTTATTATACTATATAATATAGAGATTAATTGTTTTAAATTAGAGGCCCACTTTTGAAGTTATTTCCATTTTTTCATTGATATCCTTTATTCATGAAATAGTTTTTTTCAAAATTTCAATTCAAAAAAGTTAGGATTCTTTGTTAAAATATTAAAGTGCATAATTCAAAAATTATGTTCCATAAAAAAATCCCATGGATTCAAAACATGATCCAAATTATATGAATAATATACTTCATTATATATAACCCTTGTAAATTACATTCATTTCATCTAATCCACTTTCCCTTATAAAGTTACATAATGTTTTAATTAATTTTTAATGGATTTAAATTTTCACTCCATCAAAAGAAAAAAAATTATAACAATTTTTTTAATTATATATTAAATTATAATTTAATTTTCTATTTGAAAAGATCATTTTTATCAGTAGGTAAAAATAAATAAAAAACTGTTAAAATATATCAAAAAATAAAATGAATGGGATTAAGATCCTCTATAGATAAACATTAAATGAAAGATAATAATTTTACTATTTTTAATATGTTTTGTTTACGAATGTTATACAAATAAATGAATGATATCATGTGTAGTATGTTTTCAATATCACTACCAAATAATTTGGATATAGAAATAGTTGATATCACTACAATATAAAATATCACATGTTTATTCCCCCAATTTATAATTATTTTCTATTTCAAGAAATTTAATTATTTATTTAATGAATTACAATAATTGAACTGTTCAAAAATAATTTATAATTAATGAAGTGTAAATTATATAGTTTTTAAAAAAACAAAGTCAATTTTGATAAATAATTTTAGAAAATATTGAAATCAATGTGATCGTTAATCTATTAATTGTCTTTATAAAAGGGGTGATATTCATTATTTTAATGAAAAATGACTACACTATAATAACCACATATTTATACATTGTTTTGTTACTATGATGGGATATTAAAATATTATCAGAAAAAATGATATCATTACAACATTACATTGATTTACATAGGATACCCATTATTATAGGTCATTATAATGGAAATTCTAATTTATGATATAAATAATTCCAAAACAATTAAATGGAATAAAATATTTATAAATTTATATCAATTATCAAATAATTATATTATATAGATTTTAGATCTTGATATATGTTGTATTTGTATTAATTTTTTATTTCATATTAGTATTCACTTTTATAAATAAATAAAATATTTATTTATTTATTTCCTTATATAATAATTTGGGATATTAATTTCAAAATAATGAATATTTTTATAGTTAGATTTAAAATATTTACAATTTATTTTAAATTTTACACCTTGAATTTAAATAGTTTTATGATACATATAATATATGATTTAATTTAAGTAAATCAATATTATTGATCTATTTTCATATAATTCCAAAATATTGAAATATTAGAATAATTAATACCATTTTTATTTTAAGATTATATTGTAATTAATATTTATCTGTACTGATGATTTATGGTAAGTGATACTTTTGTTCTGATATACACTAAACTAGTTATTGCGATTCTGTTTAGAAATTCAGGGTTGTCTTTATGACACACTACACATACGCTTAAGAATTATTTTCATTTCAAAATATTTTAATCAATTACATGGATATTTTCATTTAAGATATTCATGGTTTCTATGATTATTTTTATTAAATATTATAATTATATCTTCATTTCATACATATATCACAAATCATTATTTTTATATGAGTAATACATTATTTTGAGTAAATAGTGTAACATTATTTGAAAGAATTAGATCGGTAAATTATTTCATTATAATCTTATATCGATATAATGTATGAAATATATGGATAATTATAATTAGAGAGATCTATAAGACTCATAAAATTAAGATTTAATAATATATTTTCCAAAATAAATCCATTCTATTACCTCATTTATTATAAAATGCATCTCATTCTAATGTTAGGTGGCCATGGAATATCTAATGTTTTGAAAACTAGGTATGAATTTCAAAAATATGTCATGGTTATTAAAACTAATTTAAATATTATAATTAATCATATTTAAGGTACCCTAATAGTGATATGTGATAAAATGAATAATGCTACTAATATTCATAAGATGAATTTTTAAAAGGTGTTTTTTAGTCAACTATTGAAAAGTAATATAAGATATAACTTGTATAATTAAATTAATATATATATGTGTGTGTGTATGTGTGTGTGTGATTTTAGAAACTATAAACCAACTAAAAACATAGTGAAATAATTATTTTACCTATAATATGTTTGATATATGGGGTCTTAATTGTAAATGTCTTATATTCCACAAATATCTATATTGAATATATTATAAAAAATGATAGTACTTGACTAATATATATTTTTATAGATCAAAATAATAAAAAACATAACGTTTATTTTTGGATTCATTTTATAATGATATCATAACTTGATAACAGTTATTTGTTATAGTGGAATGAATAACAAGCATAACATTAATGGTTATAGAAATAAATATTTATACTTCTATACAAGGGTTTTATATATCAAGTTAAATATAAACACTTTTTGATAATATAGAAAGACTCATAAACTGATGTTAACTTATTAAGGTATAAATATATGTATATATCTTACATATGGAATGTGTTACAATATTAGTGTTAGGAATATATTATCTAAATCTTAATAGTGGATTAACTTTGGGAATAGAAAAGCATATATCTATTCCAGCCATAAATAAAGATTTTATTTTTGTTTATTATTTAGATAAGAAATGTATTTTGAAAGTGTATAACAATAATATTTTTTGAATATAAATGAATCAACTATTTTAAGTAATAGGGAATATTTTCAATTTTTAACAAAATACAATGATAGATAATATAATACATACAATTTAATGAAATAATGATATAAAATGAATCAAAATAAAATAATTTTTGACATTAATTAATTGGATATAAAAATAAATACCATAACCAATGTTTCTGTAATAATTTGTTATGAAATCATTTGATATATGTGAATCGTTTTTATTAGAAAAAAGGACAAAAACACACTTTAGTATAAAAGGTTATATAGTTACTCTACTACTTACCTTAATACATAAATATGTATATAAGACATTTAATAAACAATAAAATACTGGAAATTAGTAATATATAACCTCTATAGATAAATTTATACTTTATAGATGTGTTCTTATATGAAAAAAATAGTTTAAAACATTGAAATGTTTATAGTGTTTAAAATAATTAATCAACTTGAAATTATAATTATGACGCCTCGCTGCGATAGAGTTAGGTAGTACATTTGTCTATAGTCTATTTAATATATACGGAATAATGAATTTATTTTATAACTCACTCATATTATAATAGCATATAAGAATGGTATATTTAAATAATGGAATCATATTATTTTGGATATGGATTGATTTATAATGAGTCAATATGAATATTCAATGTTATTATAGCTTTGTTCACCTCACATGATTTGTATCCTACCTAAATTAATTATATCTATTTCAATTGTACTGACACCATATGTGACATAGATAGGGAAATATTCCAAAATATTTTTCTTATGAAATTTGGGTTAAACATATTACATGAATCATAATGTTCTTAATAATAATAATAATAATATATATATATATAACATGATTATATTTGATAGGTATCAAAAAAACTAAGGATATTATTTCTATCATCCTTCTGGATAAAAATTTAATTGCCAAATTAAATTGTTTTTCATAAAAAGAAATATATTTTTCAAGGATACATTGGGAGAAATATTAATGTAAGGGAAGTTCAAAAAAATCCTTAATATGGAATGTATGTTGGTGCTATGAGACTTTTTCAAATGTGATCATTCATAGATGTCTTATGAACCATATATATATAATTGAAATTTTTTGAAGACTATGATATGCGAATTTTACATGAAAAAATAATGATAATATTGTGTTTATAAAATATTAGGCTATCACCAATAAAAAAACTATTAAGATCCATAATTTATATAAAAGGTTATATTCTTTAATTTATAAAATTCACTCTATATTAATTGATCATGTTTAGAACATCAATAATTCTTGTAATGGTAAAAAATAATACTTCTCACCAATTTTTATAATAATTTTATTTTTGATTTATCTATAAGAGAAAAATTATACTAATTATAGAATCATAAAATTGAAGGTAAAACATCTTACCATTATTGTAATATTTTTAAGGATATATATATTATTCAACCAAAATATTTAAATATCAAAATGGTAATTTTAGGTATGTATATATAAATGGACAACATATGAAATGTAAAATGTGTGTTGTGTTAAAATATGTATTTTGAGGTGGTAATAAAAAAAATTTCATAAAATGTTGAGATAAATATTTTATACAAATGAGGGTTAATAGAAATATTGTTTTATTACAATTAATATATATATATGGAATAATACTTATCAAAAATAATATAACTTCATTGAATATTTTTATCTTTTGGTTGTAAATCATCTTATAAATGAAATAAAATTTTGAAGTTGTTTGTATACCATATATGGATATTTATAAGGCAAAATATAAAAGGTTTATTTTCATAATTTTGAACACATATATTGGAAATGTGTTAGAAATATTTATCATGTGTACAGTTTGGGAATATTTATTAACAAGGTTATATGGTGTGGGTCCAATAATGTTTTCATTTAAATAAATGGAAATATAAAATAAATTTAGTACCCTAGTTTTTTGGATCGATTTCATATTCCCATATAATTGGGGAGAATGCTTCACTATTATTTTAAAGGATTTAAAACATGATTAGATATTGGTATATAATGTATATAAAAAAAATATTAGAACAATTTATTGAAAATTAATGGAACATAACAAAAATGGTACGTAAAACCAAATAAGTCATTTAATAAATAGTTACACATCTTGAATGACAACATCCACTAAAACTAAAATAATTCAAAGCGATTAATAAATTTAAAATAACAATATAATAAAAACTAAAAACTATGCTAGACCACAGTCATCATTAAGAATAACTATTTTTTAAACCACTCATTCTAAGATAAATATTTATAAGAAATGAGAATCCATTTTGTGATATCTAAAATGAAAATTATGAAAAGAGATGTGTGAATTAAGATGTGAAAATATAATTAATGATTTTTGTATGGCAGTATAAAAATAGAAATTGGCCATTGTAAATATAGGATTTTCATATATGATCATTGAAACCTGGTCATTATAAATATATTTATTTTATAAATGGTAATTGGATATATTTGTTTCATATAAGTATATCGAAGGCATGTATTGTTAGTATTGAGTTCAAATAACATCTTCTATAAGCAATAATCGTAAAAGAAAAATATAAAATCCAATTAAAAAATTTATTTTTAGTGCCAAATATTATTATTAAAAGAATTATTTGATAAAAATAAAAGATATTTTTTATATAAATATAATGATAAAACTAAATGATTGTGATATAATTAAAAAATTATGATTATATTTAGTATAAGATCATTTTATAATAGAAAATTATTTTTATAAAAAAAATGTTCATGGACTATTAATTTATAAGAGGCTAAATATATAATGGTTAAAAAATAATAAATATTATTAATGATATCTAATATTAATAATTTATTATATATTTGTGTTAAATAAGATTAATTACAAATATAGTCTAGAATATCATTTTTCTATTTTAGTAGTTATCATAATTTTTTTGAATATTAATATGAAGGAAAAATTTACAAATTATAGGGTGTGAATTTGGAGAAACTAAAATAATTTTTTGATTTAACATTTAAATATTATATTATTATTACTTTTTTTGTATTTTTCTAAAAAAATAGGCTTTTCGGTGAGTAGTGAAAATATTATTTAATAATTACCTAGATTTTATGACATTGTTAGTGTATTAGATTGAATTTTAAATTCCTAAAATGTAACACCCCAAGCTTCCACGGTACGCTTCTCTTTGAATAATATAGTAGTGTGTGTTGT
The DNA here is from genome assembly GCA_963277665.1 of Viscum album. Classification (NCBI taxonomy): domain Eukaryota; kingdom Viridiplantae; phylum Streptophyta; class Magnoliopsida; order Santalales; family Viscaceae; genus Viscum; species Viscum album. Next base: position 502,048,085 of record OY728132.1, read on the forward strand.
ACGCAACTTCGAGTTCTAACACACACTACAACCAATTAAAGTAGTCGTTATTAATAGTAATACCCACTTTTTGAAATTTTATAAATTTTCTCTTTCAAAATGGACTTCATTTTTGGATTTGAAATATCGATATTTGCCTAGGGTGAATTTTTGATATTTTTCTGAAAACATTCAATTTTTGATGAATAGTGAAAAAACACTAAGTTATAGTTTAAAACCGATTTTTTATTTAAATAATTATTTATTTTATTTAAATTTTATTAAGGTAAAAATAGATACATAATACCTCTGTAAGTTCAATGTAATTCATTGGATTTAGTTTAGAATAATTTTAGATATATAAAAAGTTTATGGAACTTTTCACCGTCTTTTACCCACCTCCTAAGAGAATTTGGAAATTCACATAAAACATAATTTTACCACTTCTGTGAGTGGAATTTCGAAAATCTGAGAGACACGGTTAATATCAAAGAGTAAAATGTGGTTCAATGAGATGAAAATAATTTTTGGTGAATAGTAACTTTTTACTTTTATTTACCACAGTTAAAAGTAAATAGGGTAATTACTAGTAAAAATGATATTAATATTACCCTAACACATGTCCTAATTCTATTGGACAAGTGTATCTCGACCAAAAACAACCTTAGAAATAAAATATTATCATTTAGGTCCACTTGGATTAGATTAGGATATTTATTATTATTTAATTCAAAAAAGAGTTAAAACAGTTAAAATCAATGTTTAATAACTTAAACATTTTTTATAGGGTTATACGTATTATAAAATCAATTATAAATATTCATTAAAAAGATAAAAATATTTCCTACATAAGGGTTTTTTATTTATAATTTTTAGACACTAAATAAGTTCATTTATTTATGTCACAATGGTGACGCAGTAATTACCTAATTAATGAAATATTAAAATAATTGTTATTATAATTATCAAAATAATTTTAATTTGAGACTTTTTATGAATTCCACTAATTTTATAGGTTAATATTACATATTATGATTGGTTATATAAATTGTTTTCGAATTAATAATTTTGTTATGAATTTATTGAAAACTAAATACCCAATACTGTCAAAATTGACATATATGAGTTTTTAAAACAAATATTATATTATTAATTGACATTCTATTCCTAAAAATATAAGGATTGGACAAAAGACTTATATCATGATCGGTGTATCATTAATGGGCCACTTGGGGGGTCTCTTGGAAGTTTATTGTATGTTTATTGACTATATAATATAAAAATAGAAAGAGACATGGTAAGTGTCAATCTAATTAACAAAGAGTTAAAACCAAAAGATAAGGTTAATATAATGACCCAAACCTATCTAAAATATATTGGTTGAAAGTATTTATACCCATAACCCCCATAGACTTTGAATAATCCACTTTGGAGCCATTAGAAACTGAATATGAATTTATTATAAAATAATACATTAATTTTTTCATAAAGAGCCCCTCCTCCCCCTTATAAAAGGACACCACTTCTAACAAATTCTTCACACCTTCAAAACCTTTTGGTTCGGCCAACCCCTTCTCCATTATTCTCTCAAATTCCTAAAATTTGAGCTAGATGCCTTAGTTTTATCTGAAATCCAACCTAAGGAGCCCTGTTTATCAAATCAAAAGGAAGAACCCGATTAAGAGGTAATTTTTTCACCACCCTTTTCCAAGTTCCTTTCTTCTTCAACTTCTTCTTTATTTTTTATTACCATTATAAAATAATAAATCCAGTATATTATATATAATGTGATTTTATTATAAATATGGTACAACCAAATTCAATATTCTATCCATCCATTGAATGACATGTCACCATACGTGTGTACGTATGGCTTACCGTCTCCACATCATGGCGTAATTGTTATTCAAAACAGTATTATTTGGATGGGTATAATAATGATGTGTAATTCATGTAAATAATAAATATAACATGATAATGATTCTGTATATATGATATAAAATCCAATTATATATTATTTTAATATCAATATAATGATATTGTTGCTCGTGCGTACGTATGGATTATCATCTCCACGAACGCAATGAGATTCATTCCCCATAGAATGCTTTCAAGAATAAATTTCATTGGATGATTAAAAATAATTTCTAGAGAAATGATATCATTATGGATTTGAATAATACACATACCATCCATAACAAATACGGCTCACATAACAAAGAATATAAAGGAAAAAGAATCGGTTAACACCCGAAATGATGATAATACTAAGATATTTTTAAAAATCAATGTTTAAAGATCATATATGATATTATATTAATGTATATGATTCTTGTATAATTTAATAAAAATTATTTCACCATTATACAAGAGTTTAACCTACGTTCAACCAAGGAAAAGTAAAATTTAAGGGTTTATTTCACAATCTCTTCATTATCTGCGGTTGTTTATACGTAATTATATACTGGGACCTCTTTATCATCCACATCCATTTTTCTTAAAAATGTACTTCAAATCATTATTACTATTTTACAGACTATGGTTTAAATCCATTTATACCCTTGTTGACCTTTTATAATAAGATTATAAAGGAATCATTATGTCATTTTCCAAACAAGGTCCTTTTTAACCTTTTCGACAGAATTAAGGGAAGAATGTATTTTTTAACTTATACGGAGGGTGTAGCTATTTTCTACTATTATAAAATCGTAGAATCTTCCCATACAATCTTATAAGATTTTTTCAATGAAAATGTTTTATTTAATAATAATGTGACTTTAAAATGATTTCAAAAAAAATAGATATTACTCTCAAATAGATTTGATTTCATCTATGTCAACATCCTTTGATGGATTTTAAGCATATTTGAATGTGATTTATTATGATACAAAACATATAAATTGTATTTAAAGTTTTGGGATATGTTTTACAATGGGTGTGTTATTTTTGTACCATCCATGGTTTATGGAGAATGTATTTACATTTCTTATGCTAGTTTTAATACGAATGATTATGTTATGTTTAAACCTGTTCATATGAGGAATGCATTGGACTTAGTAAGTGATAGGTGGATCCCGCAATAGCTCCTCAAAGGATCGGTAGGTCTCGTGAGACAAACTAGTGTCTTGGAACAAGGCCTTGAAAAAATCATATTTGTAGTCTTGGAATAACGCATTGATTATGTTGTTATGATAGTCTAGTATTATGTATTCAATCATTATGAAAGTGGTTATTGATATTCCATGTGATTATTCGACTAGTAGAATATCCATGTGAAAAATTAAATGGAATTATTTCATTTTACCTTCTATATATTATGCTGAAATTAAAGTTTATAACGCTTTTGTTTTAGATATACATTTCCTTAAATGTTTCTGCTTATTTATGAAAGTTTCCACTATATTGTTATCCTTAATAAGGATCTGAGGTCACCCCTTTCAATGTTTTATTTTTCCCAGGATGTGAAGAAGTAATTTATGAATGACCTACAGGGATAGAATGAGGGGATATGAAGAAAAGATGTTGTTCTAGTAGTTTTCACTTTATGATGTAATGTAAACCTTATAAATGAATCTATTTATTCCAAGGCTACTAAACTAATCGGTCTTTCGAGACTTGATCTTTTGAGATCAATCCAATGTTATGTAATAATGCACCGACTCTGGGTAACTAGGTTTGGGGCCTTACAGTTCATATCAAAGAAAGTTTAGTACAAACCTTGGGAGCTGGATTTAGATAAACTCTGATTAGAGCACATAGACCAATGATGGAATTTGAGGATTAGTAATGAATAACATCCTAGAATTTTGGTATTGTAGAGATTTTGTGAGTATTCTGAGAAATAAATCCCTATCTGGATACGAGAAGGTAGAGGCGGCTCTAGAACAGATGTACCTATGGGTAAAACCTGAAAACACCGCTTGAGCTAGACTCGAACGGGAACTGGTGCACGACAACGGGCCTTGCTGCACTCTTGGTTACGACACTCTCAGGGTACATCCTTAGGATAATTCTCATTTTATTTAAAAACCATTATGAAGGGTTTATGAGTATATAATTATCAAAGAAAACATTTTTATGATTTCGGAATATATCCATAAATAGTTCAATTTATGTTATGTGTTTATGTAATTATATTTTTTGATTCATAAAATGATCTAGTTTATGCCATTTTTTAGAAATGGAACCTAGTGGAAGAAATGGAAACTGTATCAATGCACACACTCCATGTAGGTATTTCCCTCCTTCTCATGATAATTATAGTGGGGCTAGTGATGCAACTGGTGCTGATCAGATAATCACAATATTGGGACAACTAACTCAGGTTATGAATAATAACCTTACCCGTATGGAGCAACCTGATCCGCAACGTGGAGGATCAATTTTAGATCGCTTCATGAGGGAAAAACAACAAACGTTCAATGGGTGTACAAATTTATTAGTAGCTGAGAAATGGATAAATTTCCTAGAAAAAATATTTCAGGCTTTAGGGAGTAGTGAAAGGAAAAAAGTTATCATAGAAGTTTACCGCCTCACTGGAGATGTTGACCAATGGTGGTCCTTGATTCAAAACAAAAAGGATGAAGATGAAGTATCAAATATGGAATATAGGGAGTTCAAAGAACTTTTCATAGAAAAATACTTTCCTCGTGGCCATCAAGCAGATATGGAAAAAAAATTTCTGAGCCTGAGACCAAAGGAAAATGAGAATGTCACAAAGTATGAGGCTATCTTTACAAGGATTGCAAGGTATGCTGGAGATTATATACATAACCCAAGAATTAAGATTGATTGTTTCTTTGATGGATTAAAACCATTTCTTCATCAAGAAATAGGGTCACAATCCTTCTTGTCATATGAATATATTTCCTCATGTGCTATCAAGACAGAAAAGTAATTCTCTAAGTCTTATGACTTTAAAGCAAAGAAGGAGAAGAAGAGATCTTATGATGGGAATGGAAATAAGGGGAAGAAGGGAAAAGTAGAATATCCATCCAACTGTAAATGTGGTAAGAAACACCCTGGTACTTGCTTAAAAGGAATGGGAGTCTATTACAAGTGTGGTGAAAAAGTCCACCAAGATCGTGATTGCAAGGGGAAGAAGGAAGCTACTGATGTCCAATGCTACAATTTCAGGGAGATGGGACATTCTGCAAATGATTTTCTTAAGAGTTAGGGGAACTTACATCAAAAAAGGCCAAGGGATCAAGTCCAATCTTAGTTTATCACTACTACTGAGTTATAATCTCTGAAAGACGTGGTGGTAGGTAATTTATTGGTTTCCTCATGTTTAGAAAATGCATTATTAGATTCTGGATCATCGCATTATTTTATATCTTCCTAGTTTTCTAAGAAAATTTGATATTTCCCATTTGATTTATCAAGGGATTTTCCAGTTAAAACTCATGAGAGAAGTATCATTGCAACAAAGTTTTGTGAATTAGTCCTCATTAGAGCACATTAATGTTCTTTATCCGCTGATCTCATCGTCATACCTATGATTGAATTTGATATAATCCTCAGTATGGTTTGGCTTTTGGACCATGATGCAAAAATTTATTGTAAGAAGAAGAAGGTTACAAATTTTTATGATGATGATAAGGAACACCTTATCTTTAGAGCAGAATCATCACCACATAATTCATACCTAGATTCACACCCAGTAGCTCAACTGAATTCAATTATTGGGGAGGAAGAGAATGAAATGACTATGGGTGAGGAAAATAATGTTCAAATAGAGGATGTAACTATTGTGAAAGAATATGTAGATGTGTTTCCGGAAGATTTACCTGGACATCCTCTAGAATGATAAGTTGAGTTTTCCACTGATTTAATTCCTGGATCAAGGCCTATATCGAAGACCCGTTATAGAATGGCCACTGTGGAAGTAGTTGAACTAAAGAAACAACTAGAGGAATTGAGTAATAAGGGATTTATTTGCCCTAGTGTTTCTCCATGGGGAGCTCCTGTTCTTTTTGTTAAAAAGAAAGATGGATCTATTAGGTTATGTATCGACTATAGGGAGGTCAATGCAATAACAATAAAGAACAAGTATCCCCTACCTCGCATTAATGATTTATTTTAACAACTGCATGGAGATCAATACTTTTCTAAGATTGACCTTCGATCTAGATTCCATTTGTTGTGTGTGAAAAAGGAAGACATTCCGAAGACTACGTTTCAAACCAGGTATGGGCATTACGAGTTTACAGTAATGCCTTTTTCGGATGACTAATGCACCATATGTATTCATGGATCTATTGAATAGAGTTTTCAAGGAATAACTCGATGAATTTGTGGTGGTATTTATTGATGATATCTTGGTATACTCCAAAAACTATAAATATCATGAAAATTAATAGCGCAATATCCTGAATACTCGGAAAAGACATGAATTATATGGGATGTTTGGCAAGAGTGAATTCTGGCTTCAAGAGATTTCTTTTCTTGTCCATATTGTATCTAAAGATGAAATCACTAATGATCCTTCTAAGAATAAGGCAATCCAGTAATGGCCTGAACTGACAAGTATAACTGAGGTACGCAGTTTTATTGGTTTAGTAGGTTATTATCGATGTTTCATCCAGAATTTTTCCCGGTTGGCTAACCCATTAACAAAGCTCACATGTAAAGGGGTTAAATTTGTTTGGAGAAAAGATTGTGAAGAATGTTTCAAAGAACTGAAGAGAAGATTATTCAATGCTTTTATATTGACTCTACCATCAGGGAATGATGGGTTCGTTATTTATAGTGATGCATCGAAGAAAGGTCTTGGTTGTATCCTTATGCAGAATAATAGGGTTATTGCCTATGCATCATGACAACTAAAAATTCATGAGAAAAACTATCCTACTCATGATCTTGAGTTAGCTGCTGTAATCTTTTCTTTGAAGATATGGAGATGTTATCCCTATAGTGAAAAATTTGAGATATATACTAATCACAAGAGTTTAATGTACATTTTCTCACAGAAAGAACTCAACATGAGGCAAAGGAGATGGCTTGAACTACTCAAGGATTATGATTGCACGATACACTACCACCCGGGTAAGGAAAATAAGGTGGCAGATGCTTTGAGCAGAAAGGATTATGTAGTTTTGAACAAGATTAGTGTTAAAAGGGATCCTATTTTCATGGATTTAGAAAAGATGGATATGGGAATCACCATGGAAGGTGAAACATCAATGCTTTTTCGAATGGTTTCCAAACAATCTTTACTATAAAGTATAAAGAGATCTCAGACTGATGATGAAGATTTTAAAAAGAAGATTAAAGCTATGAATTGTGGGAGATTGAGTGAGTTTATGTATGAAGATGGAATTTTTAAATTTGGGAAGACACTTTGTGTTCCCAATATACCTGATCTAAAAAGGGAATTGTTGGATGATGCTCATAGTTCCAATTTCTCTATACACCATGGGAGCAATAAAATGTATAGAGATTTGAATGAACATTTTTGGTGGGACAACATGAAGAGAGAGAGATTGCTAATTTTGTGTCAAGATGTATGGTTTTTCAACAAGTGAAAGCTGGAAGGCAATAGCTTGGAGGAGTCATGCAACCTCTTCTCATACCGGAGTTGAAATTGGACAATATTACGATCGAATTTGTCATGGGGCTACCAAAGACTCTTAGAAGGAACGATGCAATATGGGTTATTATTGATCGTCTTACCAAGTCAGAACATTTTCTTTCTATAAGAGAAGATCTACCACTGGAACGTCTAATAAGACTATATATTAATGAAGTTGTGAGACTTTATGGAGTACCTCTCTCAATTGTTTCTGATATTGATCCCCATTTTACTTCGAGATTCTGGAAGAGTCTTCAGAAGGCCTTGGATACTGAACTTCGTTTGAGCACTGCCTACCACCCTCAAACAGATGGACAATCAAAACAGACTATTCAAACCTTAGAAGACATGTTAAGATCTTTCTCACATGACTTTCAGGGTATGTGGGATCAATATTTAACTATGGTATAATTTTCCTATAACAATAGCTTCCATTCGAGTATTCAGATGGCACCATATGAAGCGTTATACGGAAACAGATGTCACACACCAATATGTTGAGATAACATTGGTAAAAGAAATCTTGTAGTCCCAAAACTGGTGGAGGAAACAATGGAAAAGTTGAAGGTAATCCAAAACCACATCAAAGAAGCTCAAAGTAGGCAGAAGAGCTATTCTGATAACCGAAGGAAGGATTTGGAATTTCAGGTAGGAGATCATGTTTTCTTGAAGTTATCTCCAAGGAAGGGAGTTATACATTTCAGTAAGAAGGGTAAATTAAGTCCTAGGTACGTCATACCTTTCAAAATTATAGAACAAATTTGGGTTGTAGCTTACTGTTTGGCAATGCCAACAAGTCTCTCCAAAGTTCACGATGTGTTCCACGTATCAATGGTGAGGAAATACATGCCTGGCCCAACGCATGTACTCAACTATAAGGAATTAGAACTGGAAGACGACCTGTCTTATTTAGAAGATCCCATCAGGATTCTTGATATGAGAGAACAAGTACTGAGAAATCGGACGACTCGTCTGGTAAAAGTTTTGTAGAGAAACTGTAAGATGGAAGAAGCAACGTGGGAACCCGAGGAACATATGATGAAGAACCACCTGAGTCTTTTATTACAGTATTATTCTAGAAATTTTTAGGAATAAATTATTTGAAGGAAGGGAGAATTTAACACCCCAAGCTTCCACGGTACGCTTCTCTTGGAATAATACAGTAGCATGTGTTGTACGCAACTTCGAGTTCCAACAGACACCACAACAATTTAAACTAGCCGTTATGAATATTAATACCAACTTTATGAAATTTTATAAATTTTATATTTCAAAATGGACTTCATTTTTGGATTTGGAATATTGAAATTAGCTTAGGGTGAATTTTTGGTGTTTTTCTAAAAACTTTCAATTTTTGATGAATAGTGAAAAATCACTGAGTTATAGTTTAAAACCAATTTTTTATTTAAATAATTAGTTATTTTATTTAAATTTAATTAAGGTCAAAATAGATACATAATACCTACATATGGTCAATGTAATTCATTGGAGTTAGTTTAGAATAATTTTAGATATATAAATATTTTATGGAACTTTTCACCGTCTTTTACCCAGCTCCTAGAAGAATTTGGAAATTCACATAAAACATAATTTTAACACTTATGTGAGTGGAATTTCGAAAATCCGAGAGACACGGTTAATATCATGGAGTAAAATTTGGTTCAATGGGATGAAAATAATTTTTGGTGAATAGTAACCTTTTACTTTTATTTACCACGGTTCAAAGTTAATAGGGTAATTAAGGGTAATAATGATATTAATATTACCCTAACACATGTCCTAATTCTATTGGACAAGTTTATATCTACCATAAACAACATTATGAATATAATATTATCATTTATGTCTACTAGGATTAGATTAGGACATTTATTATTATTTAATTGAAAGAAGAGTTAAAAGAGTTAAAATCAATGTTTAAAAACTAAAACATTTTTAATATAGGGTTATACATAAGATAAATTAAATTATAAGTATTAATTAGAAATATAAAAATGTTTCCTACATACTGGTATTTTATTTATAATTTTTAGACACTAAATAATTTTATTTATTAATGACACAATGGTGATGCAGTAATTACCTAATTAATGAAATATTAAAATAATTGATATTATAAATATCAAAATAATTGTAATTTGAGACATTTTATGAATTACACTAAATTTCTAGGTTAATATGACATATTATTATTGGTTATATAAATTTTTTTCGAATTAATAATGTTGTTATGAATTTATCAAAAAAAACCCAACAGTCTAAAAATTGAAATAAATGAGTTTTTAAAACAAATATTATATTATTAACTGATATTATATTCCTAAAAATCTAATTTTCGGCCAAAAGACTTATATAATGATAGTTTTATCATTAATGGACCACTTGGGGGTCTCTTAGAAGTTTATAGTAAGTTTATTGACTATATAATATAAAAATACAAAGAGACATGGTAAGTGTCAAACTAATTAACTAAGAGTTAAAACTAAAGGATAAGGTTAATATAATTACCCAAACCTGTCTAAAATATATTGGATGAAATTATTTCGACCCATCCCCACCTTAGACTTTTAATAATCCACTTTGGATCCATTAGAAACTGAATATGAATTTATTATAAAATAATACTTTAGGTTTTTCTTAAAGAGCCCCTCCTCGCCCTTATAAAAGAACACCACTTATAACCAATTCTTCACACCTTAAAAGCATTTTGGTTCGGCCAAAACCTACACAATAATTATCTAAAATTCCCTAAATTTTACCTAGAGGCATTAGTTTGATCAGAAATCTAACCTAAATATCCCTTTTGATCAAATCAAAAGGAAGAACCCGATTAAGAGGTAATGTTTTCACCACCCTTTTTCAAGTTCCTTTCTTCTTCAACATCTTCTTTCTTTGTTATTACCATTACAAAATAATATATTTAGTATCTTATATATACTGTAATTTTATTATAAATATGGTACCGCCATATTCAGTATTCTATCCATCCTTTGAATGACATGTCACCGTACGTGCGTACATACGGCTTACCATATCCACGTCGTGGTGTAATTGTTATTCAAAACATTATTATTTGGATGGGTATAATAATGATGTCTAATTTATGTAAATAATAAATATAACATGATAATTATTCTTTATATATTATATAACATCAAATTATATATTATTTTAATATCAAAAGAATGATATTGTCGCTCGTGCGTACGTACGGATTACCGTCTCCACGAAAGCGATGAGATTCATTCCCCATCGAATCCATTCAAGAATAAATTTCATTTGATGATTAAAAATAATATTTAGAGACATGATATCATTTTATATATGAATAAAATACATCCCATCCATAACAAATACCGCTCACATAACAAATAATATAAAGGAAAAATAATTCGTTAACACCCAAAACAATGATAGTACTAAGATATTATTAACAATCAATGTTTAAAGATCATATATGATATCATATTGATGTATATGATTCTTGTATAATTTAAAAACAATTATTTTACCATTATATAGGAGGTTAACCTACCCTCAACCAAGGAAAATTACAAGGTAAAGTTTTATTTCACAATCTCTTCATTATCTGAGGTTGTTTATACGTAATTATCTACTGGGACCTCTTTATCATCCACATCCATGTTTCTTAAAAATGTATTTCAAATCATTCTCACTATTTTACAGACTATGGGTTAAATTCATTTATACCCTTGTTGACTTTTTATAATAAGTTTATAAAGGAATATTTCTGTCGTGTTCCAAACAAGGTCCTTTTTAACCTTTTCGACAGAATTAAGGTATGAATGTATTTTTTAACTTATACGGTGGGTGCAGCTATTTTCCGCCATTATAAAATCATCTAATCTTCCCTTACAATATTATAAGAATATTTTCAATGTAAATTTTTTATTATATAATTATTTGAATTTTAAATCATTTCAAAAAAAAGTGATATTTCTCTCAAATAGTTTTGATTTCATCTATGTCAACATCCTTTGATGGATTTTAAGCTTATTTGAATGTGATTTATTATGATACAAAACTTAAATATTGTATTGAAGGTTTTGTGATATGTTTTTATATGGATTTTTTATTGTTATACCATTCATGGTTTATGGAGAAAGTATTTACATTTTATATGCTAGTTTTAATACGAATGTTTATGTTATGTTTAAACCTGTGCATATGAGGAATGCATTGGACTTAGTAAATGACGGTTAGAGCCCGCTATAGCTCCTCGATGCATCAATAGGTCTCATGAGACAAAATAGTGTCTTGTCACAAGACCTTGAAAAAAAATCTTATTTGTAGTCATGGCATAAGGCCTTGAATATGTGGTTGTGATAGTCTGGCATTATGAATTCCATCATTATAAAAGTGGTTATTAATATTTCATGTGATTATTTGACTAGTAGAATATCCATGTGAATAAGAAAATGGAATTATTTCATTTTATTTTTTCTATATTATGTTGAAGTTCAAGTTTAAGAGGCTTTTGTTTTAGTTATATATTTCCTTAAATGTTTGTGCTTATTTATGAAAGTTTTCGTTATATTTTTATCCTTACTCAGTATATGAGCTCACCCCTTTCAATGTTTTATTTCTTCCAAGATGTGAAGAAATAATTTATGAATAACCTGCAGGGAAATTTTGAGGGGATATGAAGACAAGATGTTGTTGAAGTAGTTTTCACTTTATTATGTAATGTAAACATTATGAATGTATCTAGTTATTCCAAGGCTACTAAACTAATCGGTCTTTCAAGACTTGATCTTTTTTTATCATACCAATGTTATGTAATAATGCACCGACTCTGGGTAACTAGGGCTGAGGTGTTACATAAATCATTTTTTATATGACCAAATATGTATCTAATAATTGAAATTATTAATTTAATAAATGTTAATTTAAATTCAAATAGACATATATATGGCATTTTAGAACATAATTTTTATTTTTAAAAAAATCTTTGAATACATTATAAAATTATTATTTAGAGGATATTTTTCCTTATATTCTTAAAATTTAATAAAATTAATTAGATGTATTAAATTTAACCATTAGGAATAAAATATTTTTAAAAATAATTTTTTTTTTTGGGGATAAATGATAAGTGATCTTATGTTAAAAAAATTTTCCACAGTAAAAAATGAAATGGTAAATGAGAAACATTTAGTGTTATTTAGTATAAAACATGATAATAACATATTTTTTATTTGAAGGTTGATTCAAATAATGACCATATATCTTCCCATATCGATTATTTCTCTATTTTGGATCAAAATTTTGTGATATTGAATTCCCATTATTGAAATTGTTTCTGTATTTAAAAAATGTCGTCACTTATCACATATAAAAAAGACACTATTGGAATCAATTACTCTTACAACAAAAACCACTTGGTTTATCGCATAATATTCCCATAGCAGTCTTATACATTATTACGCACCTATAGGGTGTTCTTGTCTTCTCAAATATACCATCACATAAAGTCTTTACCCCCTTTACAATGAATCTTATCCATGAAGTGACTTATACATTTTTAGCATCTCCTTTCTCATTTATATTACATTATGTGCGCAAATTCCCCATAATATTTTATTAAACCGTATCCAAATGATATAATAAGTATCATTAGTATATGTTTATGTTATTATAATGAAGATACAACAATTGAACTCCATTTATTTCTCCTTTAAGGGAATCAAGACTATCATTCATGCGTTATGAGAACTAATGTATCTTTGATGAAACAAGATTCATTTTCTATCACCACAATAAAAGGAATATCCTAATATTGAATTTAATATATAAAAATGTTATTTATGATTTTTTATATTAAAATTTTAAAAACCTTTTTACCCCTCTATAGTTTCTATATTAAATGAAACCATTATCCATGCATACAGGTGTACTACTACTTTATGGAATGATTGATTTCCATTTTTCATCAGTTATTTAATGGATGGTCTCAATATTTTGTTTACTATATAAATATGATGTTAATAATATTATAATTTTTATGTAATTATAAATTTGACAAAAAATTGAAAATATGAGTAATAAACAATCAAATTAAATTCGATCACCCAAAAGATTGTAATAATAGAGAATTGATTTTTTCATACTATAAAATAAACTCATATAAGTCATATTATTATTTTACTTATTTTAAATTATGATTTATCACCATAATTAAAACTAAAGTTTATCATTAATGTTTTTTTGTTATTACATTAATAATAAAGTACGTCATAATCATCCATTAGTTATGGTATGTTTTTATGTGTATTTTTTCAACCACCTAATTGAAAGATGCTACATTGGTATATCATAGACATAAATGGAAATTTAATTTTTAGTAATATATAATATAAATAATTAAATAATGAGTTTATTTTGGTTTTTTAATTTTAAAATCAAAATTAAACCAATTCTTTAATAAAAACCATTCCTTATTTAAGAATTGTAAAAATATAGAAGACACCAAATTCTTCCTTAAATATCATAATAACAATTTCCTTAAAATAAATTTATAAAATTATAAATAATTATGAATCTTTAATTATTATATCTTTATTGATATGGGAATGAAAAACTTTGATAATAGAATAAATAACATTATATCTATTATGACCCAAGTTCAGAATGAGGAAGATGATTCATAGTTGATATCAAAAATATATAATAACTAAACAATATACTTATATTAGATAATTATAAATAGTGCTTATAAAAGATTAAAGATATGAAAATAGTTCTGAAATGGTTGACTAAAAACGTTTTATTATTATACTTGAGGTGGGAGCACATTTCAGCTATGTATAAAATGTGGTAAGGGGTTATTTTTCTCAAATTTAATTTCATGAGAAATATATATTAATGTCCACCCAAATAACTTTAATATTTTGTGATTATTTTTTAACTAACATATATCATCATACTCTTTGTGTTTGAATATTCATATCATTTTTCTTCTTTAAACGTACTTCTATTCAAAATATACCAACTTTTAATGGGGGTAGATTAAAATTATAAAAAAACTATAAGGGTTACCATCCAAATAACCTTTTATTGAGGAATCTTGTAATACTAAACACCAATTTATTATTTATGGTGTAAATATTTTACCTTTATTTTAATATTATAAATATTCATTGATCATGGGAACCTCACTTTTTTCATCCACTTCCTTGATCTTCACTATAATTAATATCTTCTCTAAAGAGTTTTGGGGTTCTTCAATACATAATTTTGTTTCATAATAAATAATGTTTTTTCACGAGATTATTGATTATTCTCATATGTTATTCCGTATTTATATCATTAACAACATATTTTCATTTAAAATAATCTTTATTTATGAATTATATTCCTTATTAAAAAAGAAACAATATTAAGAATTAATTCCCTTCCTATTAAATGAAGGTTTTCCATCCATGTACACATTTTCCTATTCATTAAAATGGTTTAACTTAATATTAGGAATATTAATAATTTTTTAATTATCGTTTTAATTTTAATTATCTTGAACCATTTTTGAAAAGAATATTTTTATTTTATTCACAATGATGATTTTCAATAATGGTATAAAAGGAGTTTTCATCGACTTCATAATAAATGGATTATCTATCAGTATAAACATACACAAGAGAGGACATTATGTCACATTAATGTATCTTTGTTTTATGTTTTTTTAATGAAATATTTACAAAGGAATTCACTTCCCCATTTTAAAAATGACTTTTGAAGATGATCCAAAACATCATCTAATATTATAATGTTAAAAATGATTTCTTAAAACTGTTATAGTTTTTAATTAAATTTCCATTTCAATTCTCAATAGAAATTAAAATTATAGAATTAGTTATTCCACAATGTACCCTCTTAATAAAATGATAGAATTTTCATTTCTATCAAATTAAACTCATGGTATCAAATGACAATGATTATTTATCTCTGGTTTGGTCTCATTTGAAGAATTATTTTTATTGTATTTTTTCATACACGTCAACGTAGTTCTATGCTTCGTTTTTTTGAACTAGAATATGTTATTTTTTAGATCACCCCTTTTACTCCTCTAGAAGGTTTAAGGTCATGTACTATATAAAATATCATGAAACCCATTTCATTATAAGGATAATATTTCTTGGATGAAGTAATGAATCTTTTTCTATGTGGTACAATTATAAATTTACTAAATATGATATGATGAGTCAGACCCGAATTATGTTATTAGTAACCCTCCTGATAATGATAATTTAATGAGGGGAGAGAGATAATTTCCCCTTTCCCCAACACTTTTAGTAATCAGGTTAGAAACCAGAATCATGTATATAAAAATATCTTAAAGTGGGAGGCCTTGCCATTTATAATAATATAGGATCTAGAGTTATGATGAATCATCCATAAGATACTCTTTGGAAAAATATAAAAAGATACCAAAACCATATCATAATTAATGTATACATAAAATAGTTAAATATGAAACAATCTAAAAGTAAATACCTAAAATAAACGTTAAAAAACACATACACTGTCCAATCATGTTTGAGCTCGTACTATCCAGCATGATCCATGTAATCCTATAGGAAACCAAAAAATTATTTTTTATAACTAGGGTTAGAATACAATTATACTAAGTAGGAAATTCTAATTTGTTCATGAACATGTGAATGAAGAATAATAATGCACCAGTGATAAAATAACAGAACTAACAACTCCAAAACAGGTCAACATTTCTTCATAATCTCACCATGGAATGATTACCCAATAAATCATGCCAAATAGAATAAAATAATAACAATCATATCGATAAAGGTTTCCCCTATCCACATTCCCACATATTTTCACTCTCAAATAACAATATCATGTGTCATGGAGCTCTAATATCATATGAATAACACATAACACTAACCCATAGAATGGTGGAATCATAACATGCATGGAGACACTTTGACCATCAGTACACATCACAATCGCATCTCGCCTCAACCAATAATGCCTTGGCCATCTCATAAAAACTTCTTTGATAACTATAGTAATTGGGTATCATGATCATGAAGGTCATAAACACGATTCCTTCCAACTACAATGTGATACCCCACTACAAAACACTCGAAAACAATTTAATATAAAATCATTCCCAAACACACATGGGCCACTGCCCCATAGAATATTCATATCACATCCCACCTGAAGACATCTGGTATATAACCTATTGCACAAACATACCTCTGGTCATCAAAACATGTGCATATCTAGTCACTAGGTAGTGAAAGTGGGGAACACTGGGTAACCATCCATCCATCCTAATCATTGATATTTTTGTAAATAAACCCTGCATTTGAGAATATGGTTTTCCAAAAATTACACTTGACATGAGTGGGTGGATATATAAATCACAAGGAATATACAATATATATATATATAATCCCCACACATGAGAAATATTTGGGCACACAATAAAGCACTGACCTAATCAAAACATCTCCTTTTTCCACCTCTAAATTCATAGAAACACGCAAGTCATAGGCCACATCCCCCATTTGTAACCAAATCCATTACCCATCCAAATCACTTCATTATTAATAATAATCCATATTTAACCACACATCCCTTTACTTACTTTTTCATTAACCATTTCCATCAAATTGAACCAACTATGAAAAAAATCAATTGTAATTAACCATTTATACCATGACTACATGGGAAATTAACATAATGACACTATACATCACAACATGATCATCAAACCTATGGAAAAATCACATTATCCCCTACAAATAACTGAAAAAAAAACATCAAATATTTTTTCCAAAATAATTGAAAAACATATCATCACCTGCCACCAAAAAATATTGCAAAAAATATATCACCTCATATCCCAAATATCCTGGTCAAAAAAGACATCAAATCACTACTCCAAAATCACTTCCAAATAAAGAACCACCTCACATTGCATTGCTGCAAAAACATCACCTCCACAATGACACATATTTCTACCCCATGACAGACCCACAAATCACTATGTACAAAAACACATCACCAACCAATTTTACAAATTTAGAAATTTGGTTTTTATCACATTATACATCCTCATTTAAGGTTATTATCAAACAAACAAAGTATCTAGGTGAAACCAATTCATTTTCCATGTATGAGTGATTAACTGTTTATTCATGGTGGTGACATAAAAATCCCAAAACACTGATTCCACAATTACAACTACAACACAATAAAATATCCAAAATGATCGTTATTTTCTATTGGACATTTAACCTATACAATTCTATATATTTATATAATATCCATTCGTGGAAAGGTCAAGTGGAATACGTCTCCTTCCTTATCAATTTAATTTAGTCAATTATTATCTTTTATTAATCCAATGCAACTATCTTCCCATAGGATAACATGATTATACCCCTCCCACGTGATATAAAATGATGAATGATGAAAGATCCCCTAATTTTATGGAAGAATATTCAAGAAATTCATTGCAAAAAAATTAGAGTTTCATGAAATATGGAATCCTGACTGTAATAAACTCAAACTAGTGATAATAGGCTTTGATGATTCCACGAGAAGGGCTTCAGGACATTCAGTCTCAATAGAATAAAATATGGACATAAGGAATGGATGTTTATTTGTTTCTAGAGTCCAAATATATGAGAAGATAAGGATTTTAGATCGAAAAAGATGAAATTTAACAATTATTTCATGTCTCATTAAACTCCACATGGGAGAAATCATTTAAAAACCCTGTCATTAGTGATATTCAAGGATATAAATATCCTTGGTGAAATAGCCTTCAAATTACCCTAATTCATGTGGCTGAATGACTCACAAGGATGTTTTACATAATTCGTAGAAAACACAAAATGGTCGATCCCACATAACTGAAATCCCCATGTAGTTTCAATGTAACTATTTTCATATAGCTGACTCAAACACATGAAAGATTCTTTCACATATCTAGATCACATAGTTGATTCATCACGTATTCAATCACTCTTTTAGATGACTCGTGTAGTCCATCACCCACATAGCTAAATCATTTAGTCAATCCTTCTACATAACATATAAACATATTCAATCCAACAACATAGTCGATTAAAATAGACAATCTATCCATATTGTTGATTAAATTGGTGATCTATCTATGTTGACAATTTACATATTTCATCTAGCCATGTATCTGATTCATGTGGCTGATCCATCCACACAGATGATTTATGTATCATATCAATTCACATTACCAAATAAATTGACATCTATAACAAACAAATCATCATTCCAACCGAAGAAACAACCATCCAAACATCCACAATAACAAATAGCTTAACATTCCAAACAACTGCATGATCAAATAACTTACAATTAGATGTTAACATAGACGAACTAGAGAAAAAGAATCCAAAATTCCGTCGATCCTGAAAAACTAGAAATGTAATGGGCCAATAATCCATGATCCATTATATCAGATACCTTTCAAATGATTATCATCCTTGAGAATCCAACCCAAACTCTAGGAAATAAATAGATTCTGAAAGACCACCCTACCAAATACCTTCCAAGGAATTATTCACCATAAGAACTACCACAATCACAACACATCAAACCAATACACCCAAAAATATCCAACAATACCACATCAACACACATAGACACATCACCACCACTCATCGAGAACAACCCCACAATATTTAGTAATGGCCACAACCCATCACTCACCATAAATTCATCATCACATCTATCTCGAAATCCACACCACCCAATCTAACCATCCATACTACCACAAATATACGAATTAGGGAATTTCTTATTTTGTGACAATATATTATTCACATGGTGTGACACTGACTTTTACACATGGGTTTTATTTCATTGTAGTATAGTGAGTCTCGATTATGAATTGAGTAGTAACTTTTTCACATATAGGGGTTTCACCGGACATCAGTAATCATTGAAAAACACATCAATGGAAAACACATATTATAAAACATCAGGACCGAAACATCACATCTCAAATGAAAAATAGAGAAATGGAGACTATAAAATATATATGGGTACTTGGAATTCATCTGTATCTTTCTCCCCCAAGTAATCTCCTCAAATCCACCATGCCATCACAACATGAAAACTACGTGAATGATTTATCCATGCAGTGCCTTATCATGGAGATCATTGAAAATTACTGGACACTCCAAAAATGTCACGAATTCCATGATATATAACTCTCCCCAATCAATGACATAGGATTGATCATTAATATGCTGGTGAAGTTGAGAGATGTAGATTTTTTATTTGATCCTCTCTAGCTATAGGTTTAATGTCATCTAATAAAAAACCTTGACAAATAACCCCATAAACTCAAAATATCCAACAATCATGGGTGAGTTATTACTCCCCCTTTCAAGTCTATAATACCCACATATAAGGAAAACATTTATGAACATGTGGTCCCCAAATTCAAACACCCTAGTAATCCCCGTCTATCATTTATTTCATCAATATTTAATCGTTGAGAACAAATACAAACTAGTCTAGGAATTGATATATCATAGAGTTTGTGAGTCCCATGGCTACATCTAGTGTGCTTGTGACACTAAATGACATGAAAAAAAGAATAATGTTCCCATTACTATATATAAAGCTATGATTCAGGATATATACCTCCTTCACCCACAAATGGAGTTATCACTACTAAAGATAAATCTCTAGAAACCAATTCTCCCCTCTCAGTGGGTCAAAAAGTTCATCTATACTAAACAGAGGTTAATAACTCATGAATTTTTGCTAATTCAATCTCTAGTAGTCTATACCCAACATTTCTTACCATCAACCTTGTTTTTTAATAACACTGAATCACCCCATTGAAACATGACGAGCAGAATAAAAACATTTTTATCTTGTCATCTATCTCAAACCTCAACTCCTTCAACTTAGAATTTTCAATCCAAGAAGGATAAATAAAAATCAGATAACCACTAAGAAATTGGTATATCTCAAATGCAACATCATATCAAAGTGGTAACATTACAACATATTCAATAAAAACATCTATAAAAACACCAAGAACCATATTAAATTCTCCATCCCATCGTCAACTTATTATATAGACTACTCAAACATCAAATAAAGAATGGGCTCCACATGCTACCTACCAACATGAAAACCTCACTGGCCAATGAAAACTACATATTGAAAATCCACATTAGACAACAAAAATCTCTTATTAAATTAGTTAATACAAATATGTATAGAATATATACAATTTATTCCTAGTACGGAATTGTATAGATTCATATTTAGAAAGAAAATATCCCCACAGGATTGATTTTTCCCAATCATCAATTTATACCCATGTAACACGTAAGAAACTACTCTTGCCTATGAATAGACTATTAAACCACAATGGAATGGGAAACCACTCTAATTATATTCCATGATCAAGGAAATGATTATGTGAACAAAAGGAGTTTGAATCTCATGAATTATACATGGCTCGAAAATGGTAGATAAAAAACTGAGCATACCTCGAATTATCTACAGACCATATAGAGGCATTTCCTCCACTACATGCAACTAGCCACACTCATCTCCTCTTTATCTCTCCTAAATATGACTTATATGAACACACTATTTTCAAGGTTTAGTAATATGAGTAACATACTGATGCAGGAATTTACCAACTTTGTCTCCCCTTAGTGGAAAATAATGTAGTTTCCCTTACTACTAAAATGGTATCCCTAGAAACTATGGATGAGGTTGGCATTAAACTGATACAAACCCATATAAACATATATAAAATAACCTATGTGAGCCGATTCTACAGATATCCACAATACTTACAGAAAAAACACATTCATGATATCTCTAAAAAAATAATGGAAGCTACTATAAACAGAATTCTAGAAGGGAAGATACTCAAGTTAAATCCTCAATGGTTGAAAAGTCAATAGTCATGGTTCCTAGGATCAGTCACTGAAAACCCGGCTCCTTATGGATACTAGTTGTTTCCCCTCACATATTAAACCACCACCTAGTTCATCCACTCAATCACCTTGACCTTTTTCTTAAAATCTAAATACCTTGAAAACATTTTAGTAGTAGATGTATACTGCATTGAATGATGGAGTGCCTCCTCAATACATTTAATATGAGTCTTCCCATAATGAAAAGGATTTGGGGAAAAGTGTATATAGACAATAAACATTATCCATTGATCCTAAAATTACATACTCTATTTATAAAGATAAATAATCGACACCCTCTTCACTTCCTTTATAGTCAATGAAATGAAATTTTCTCAACAACATTTCTAAATTTTTACCTAGGGAAAATTTCCTCGTTTCGCTTACCAAGATATAGTGTCAAAAATTAATTTGTGGCTCCCTAAATTAGACTAACTACCAAATCGACCCAATATCCCACCAAGGCTAAGATCAAACTAAAAACTGATCTCATGATCCTCTATCACTATCCCTATCTTCACATCTGAAACATTACCATTTTACATCCCTAATGAAAACCACTGAAAGGCACACAACTCCATCTACCAAGCCTCATCCTCTTCTACCAAATCAACCCTATAATGATTAGCCAAATTATTTCAAAACATAAAATTTCTTAGAAACTCATAGATGATGAATAAGAACCATTCCAAAAAACAATTTGAACATCATATGTTTGATAGAAGTGAATTTTATTTAGATTCATTTTAATATATATTATTGATTCTATCCATAACAAAAAATTCAAACTAAAATATGAACCCAAGACATAATTATTTATATACCTGTCTTATGTCTCAACCATGTAAATAGGTCCACCTCACTTGGTTAATAAATATTCCTTGAGTCTGTGCACTTGTTCAATGGGGACCCAAAAATCATGTGCCCTAAATAGTCTCTCATGCTAATGTAATATCCCATAAGGTTTCAATAATTCATGCAGGGTTATCAAATTTTTAAATTTTAAAAATGAATAAAAAAACCACTAAACAATAAAATATTATATGATATTCACATTGGTGGTTGAGCTCATATAAATAGAGTTACATATAATATTAATTTACTAAAATTAATAATAACTATTTACTTAATTAAACATAAATTTATTTATTGGACGAATAAATGATTATTGATTTAGATATTAATAATCTGTAAAGAAATTATTATTAATTGAAAATATTTGTTCATCATTGGTTAGGAAAAATATAATAAAATATAAATAACATGAGTGAAAACAAAGTTTAGTTGATTCCAATGGTCATGAAAGACAACCTCAAAATTCACCGACGTTCCATTTTCACAGTGGTCATGTAACATATGTTATTTTATGACATGGTAAATTTGAACCATTTTTTAACATTAAATATAATCTTTTCAATGGTCATGTTAATAATATTTTTTTGTTGAAAACATTAACATAATCACACCCTCAATGATAACATAATGGTCATGAGTGATAATGTGAAGTAGAGATTTAATAAATTTAGGTCATATCAAAAGACCATAAATGAATTAAATTAAAAACTAATATACCATAATAAAATTAATCCACCTTATTTACCATTTCATATATCAATATATCCCTCCTAATGTTATCCAATAGGGGTTTGGAAAAAGGTCCAATTTAACTAATCACATTAGTCGGGGTCCTTGATCCTAGTGGCGATACCTCTAAAATGAATCATTAGAGTAGTTTCCTGGACTATTTTTTATATAGATTTTAAATTCATGAGCTGTATTTTATTAACATTAATTGGGATTAAAATGTGATCCCATGTTGTCCTGGGATCAAAACATGTCTAAAAGTGGCCTTCTATGGCATTAAATCCCATCCAAAGCTTGAATTTGGGCATACCCTAGGACTTTCATAGCATGTTTTTATTTCATGAAGTTATGGTATTGATCCCTAATAAAATTTAATTTTCTATAGTTCATAGACTATATTTGGTACATGTCTTGTTATATGATTTGATCACATAATATTTTCATGACATTAAATATTTGGTGCTTTGAAATATTCATTGCATGTAATGTATTCACATTGTGTATTTTTTACATGATGTGAATCCTTAAATTCCAAATTTGAAAGCTCTGTTTCACAATGTTCATTTAGTTTTTTCCCACCATACAATTCCATTATCATCCATCATCATTGGAATCCTTATATATTTTTGTTTTCCATCATATAACAAAGTGTCTTTTTCTCTTTATTTTCACCTATTTTTTGTTCCTTTTCCCAATATTAGTTTTGTCGTACCAAAAAACAAGAAAAAATTTCAAATATTCCCAAAACATTCATGATTAATAAATTAAATACTGAAAGTGATATATTAAATTACCCTAAAATTCACGAATTAAATAAATATACCACTATATTATACACCACGGTCAACTGTAAATTTTTCAATACAATCCAAGAATATCATCTACATTACTAACTCCAAAAACTATTATATCTCTCATACATGACCTCTAATACCACTATGTTATAAACATAACAATCCAAAGATACCACATTGAGGGTGATAGATAATGACCCATGAGTCTCACCTCTATTATTCCCAGGCTTTTCGACCAGCCCTGAGGGGAAGAATATAAATATATAGGTAGAATTAACATCTAAAATAATATAAGATCATGAGACATGATGAATCCTCTACAAGTAAAACTAATTCATAATTTAATAATAAACAAAAACCATCCCAAAATTCATGTATTAATAAAATCAGTAAATATAAAAGTCACAAAAACTAATCACCCAAAAGAAAATGTAATGCGGTGGCACAAAAAATATCTAGAATGGTCTAAGCTAGTACCATATAGTACAATCCATGTAATCATCATGGAAACATGAGAACTAGTTTATATACATTGAGTGAGTATACAAGTATATCTAGAATGAAAACAAATTCCCTTAATAAGATTTAAAATAAGAATACTAATACTCCCATAAGTAATCAAAATCTAAGAAAACCTAAACATGTCAACTTTAAATACCAACATCACTGAGGCATTCTCACTAAATCATATGATCCATGTATTATAACATAATAAGAATAATACCAATAAAGGGTACCCTACACCAATTTCTCATTTATTTTCCCCTCTCACACCCCAACACCAATCATCTCAGTGATCCCTTATCTTTCGAATAATAAATTACACCACCCCACAACATGGTCACATCACATCATGCATGTAGACACTCAGGACACTACCCAATATCACGATCATATCTAACCTCACTCAAACAAACCATGTCTATTGTAGAACAACCGATTATATAAAAAGAGTAGTAAGGTATCATGAACATAAAGGACGTCAACCGTGTTCCCAACTCCTACCATGCATTACCCCAACCATATGACTCTCCGTAACATGTTCATATCAAATATCACCTAAAGACACCTAGTCTGCCACACCACATCATGGTCAAATCACATCCCCATCGAAGACACATGGGACATCAACTATTGAACTATAAGTCCAATGGATATCACATCATTTTCATACATAATATATTAAAAGAGGTAGTGTTGAATATCATGTAACTAGTAATCAATCCTCATCACCATGCTATTGGGGGAAACGTGCTCCATGTGAAAATATTGGTGTCAAAAAAATATGGGCGTCAGAAAATAGTACTCGATGTAGTTGGGGTGGGTATAGAAATAAAAAATATATATATATATATATATAGGAAACACTTCTTCCAATTATATGGGTTTAAAACAAACCACTAAAAACTCCCCACATACACACTTTCGCTGCCATATCTAAATGCATATCACCACAAAATCCACAAGCCACATATTTCATTTCAAACCAATTCTGTTATCCATACCAATAATTTCATTATTATGAATCACCCAAATTTAATCAAATATCCCATAACATGTTTTTTCATTAACAATTTCAATCCCTTTAATCCATCATAACAAATTTCTTTTAAAATTTATTAAAAAGTTATCCCATTACTACCTAAGCATCATGCACAATGCAACCATGCATCACACGAACCTATTTATCTCTATCGAACCATTACATTATCTCTCCAAAATTATTTACACAAAAATCCTCAATTAGCCACCCCAAAAAAACAATGGCCAAAAATACCATCACCTCAATATCTCAAAAGAATTTCCAAAAAAACCATCTTCTTGATACCATAAAATAACCTCCAAGAATGCCATCACTTCTTGCCCCATCACAACAACACATAACCTTCCCAATAAATAACATTTCCACCCCCCCTCATATAAACATATCACAACAAATTAAAACACCTCAAAACAAATTTTAATGATTTATGATGTTTTCTTTTATCACATTACACTTATTTTTATAAAGGTATTCTCACATATCCCACATATCCCCGTGAAACAAAATCATTATCCAATTACCAGTGAGTAACCATTTATTCATGGATGTTTCACCATGATCACACATCCTAGTTTACCAAATGAAAACAAAAATGAAATAAATTTCCAACAATAGTCATGATTATTAGTGTAGAATTAACATGTACAATTCATAATATCAATATAATATAGAAGCTATAAAAAGTCATTTGAAACCAATCTTCTTCCCCATAAATAATAATTATTCAACTAATCATATTTTATTTTGTTGTTAAAACTATCATTTTAAGGGATATATTCAGTATTACACTACCTCATGATACATAAATACTAAAGATAATTTATCCCCTACCTAGAAGAATGAATCATTATGTGATTCACAGAACAAAAACAAGGGTTTCCTAAATGAAGGAATTGCCACAAGATGAAACATTAACTAATGAAGGTAGGGTTTTATTAACCCTTGTTAAGATCACATGGACCTCTTATATTGATTGAACTAAATAATAATATAATGAAGAGATGATTTTTTGTTTTTAGTGCAAACAAATACGGCATGAACACCATTTTAGAGTGTAGAATATTTAATTTAACAATTATTTCAGATCTCATTAAACATAATATGGGAGGAATTTTTTACAACCATGGTCATCATATATGTTCAAGGATATAATTATCCTTGGTGAAAATTCATTTAAATTCACCTGATTCATGCCATTGGAATATAGATATGGATATTTTATATTACTAGAAAAAACCTAGGTGGTTGATACCATGTAGCTAAAAGACAAACATAGCCAAAAGAACCATGTTATTATTTTAACATAGGTACCCCAACCATGTTTCTAATTCTTCCAAATTTTCGATTCATGTACCCAATTTCTCAAATAGATAGTATGGGTAGAAGATATTTCACATTTCTGACTCACATAGTAAATCACAAACATAGCTGATTCATATAGATTATCTATATATGTAACTTTTTCACACTGGCAATCTAGCCACGTAGATGAATCATGTAGATAATAGAGAAACATATCTCACTCATGTAGATAATCCATCCACATAGAAGATCCATTCAAATAGCTGATCCATCCACATAACTCATTCATGTAGCAGTCTATCCACAAATCTTTTTCAACTGGTTTTGAGAACAAACAATGTACAATGCCAAGCGATAGCATGGACAATTTATCTATAACACGAACAAATATTTGATCGTTCCAACAAATAGTGTTACCAACCAACTACAAAAATGAACAAATAGCTATCAATGATTAGTGAACATATAAGAACATGTGGAAGTGACTCTAAAACACCCTCTAACCAATAAAACTAGAAAAGTATCTAATCAAAAAAGGAAGTTTTAATACTTATATTTACCTCTAATGTATCAAAAAAAGATTTATATATCAGGATATGTTATGTGTGGGATTATGGAGTGAACCAAATCAATCATGGTAAATTTTACAGTATATAATGATGGTATTGAAAATATAACCTTAACATATGTTAATGATTTCATGCATTATGTTGTGTTTACAATCTTAATATGCTAAGAACTTTGGATATTGATTTCATTATTCTAAATCTCTATTTTATGATTCATTGATCAAGATCCATGTGTTATTGGAAATGAATTCTATATTTTATGTTCATGTTCGTTTTTTAAATCATCATACACATATTTTAATATTATTCTCACTTGGCATATTTTATTTTTATCGCTTATTATTACCTTTATAGTGAGTTTGAGCTCAGAAATTATTCTATTTCCTTTTCCCTATGTATTGAATAGTGTTACACGTGTTGTACGTCTAGAATATTTTCAAGAGTATAATATTTGTGGGAGATATTTTGGACGTTTTTTAATAATAATTCACTAATATGGTGGGAAATTTTATTGTTAGTAGGAAAAGACTAGGTTTTTTGGTTTATTTTTTATTAAATTTGAAAAACTACTAAACTAATATATCATTAGTATTTATTATAATTTAATATTTCCATTATGACATAAAATATGATTAAAACATCCATGCGGTGTTATAGTAAATGTATGAATATTTTTCTTTATTATTTAAAAATATATTTATCTTGTTATACCATGTTGTCAACTTGACAAGATGTGTAATAACACTTCCCTAGGTCCCAAATTCTAGGAGCTGAACCGAATCACCACATTTGCTTAAGCTTATTTTCAGGATCTCTAAAGGATATAAACCCAATATAATGTAATAGTGAATGATTTTATATTAAATAAATAATAATAATATGTGAAAAAAACTTGTGATATAGAAGGAATTTTTATTAATCCCACTGAAATACAATGAAAAAAATCATTAAAAAATTAATGACAATATAAAAATATTCATGCTAAATCAAAATCAATAAAAGTGACTAATCCTCACATAACGAAATTCACATTCAATTTATCAATAATGTATCTATTATTTTCCACTAATAGATTATAAGACCATTCTTTTACCATAATCATTACCAACTATTACAAAATTACCACCAAATTGTGCTTGTAAGGGATGAGTATGAACACAGTAGGATTTCACCAAGACTCTAATAAATATTAATTCATGGTAAAATCCACTAAAAATAATGCTAATATATAAATAAAAATAAAAAATATTTTTATTCAGACATTTATGTAAG
Source organism: Viscum album (assembly GCA_963277665.1). NCBI lineage: Eukaryota > Viridiplantae > Streptophyta > Magnoliopsida > Santalales > Viscaceae > Viscum > Viscum album. Next base: position 502,076,683 of record OY728132.1, read on the forward strand.
AAAACAACTTCGGAATTGAGTTATAAAATTGGAAGATATAAACCAATTTTATCAAAAGTAACTTTTTATTAGAAGAACTAAATGATATCAAATGTGGATTTAAATTCCATTTAGAAATAATTATTTTCACTGAAAACATAATTTTTGAAAATTCTAAATTTTTATAAATCATTGGAAACTCATTATTTCTTGGGGGACTTACCTAAAATCACTATTTTGTGAAATATCACCCATGAAAAGGCATAAAAGTGCATAATAAATTAAAATTAGCTTTTTTCGTACAATTATTATTTTGAGTAAACCAAGTAGTAACTTTTTCACATAATTATCTCTAAATCCTCCTATTTATAATGTTAATGTGTGACTTTTCATATTCTAAATGTCTCTAAATTTAACACACTCTTTGTATGTGCCTTTAAAATTATTAAATTATATAAGAATTTAAAAATGTTCCCACAAAAAAATTCCCACATGCACTAATAGAATTTGATAATATATAATATATTACCCATATATCAATTAAAAAATAAAAAACATCACTAGTTACTTTGAGAACAATTTGTATTCTAAATTAATATTTAAAATAAATAGGGGTTTATCACCGATAAAGGGATTGTCAAAAAATTCCATGACCATAATAGATAAAAAATAGACATGAATTAACATAAATAACCAAATGTATTGATGTAAACTAACTAGATCAAAATTCAAAAATATACTAAGAATTATAAAATTATTTATCATTATAATTAGAAATTGAGACATATTATCCAAAATCCACCAAAATTTTCACTTCATAAATGAAATATTATAATTCTTCATTTAGATATGTTATTTATGATTTGTGATTATTTGGAATTTTCTTATCCTATATTGGAATGATTTTATGCATCTCCCGATTTAAAATTTTAGTGCTTTAGTGTGTTCTATAGCTCCATGATGAATAGTATACCATGGTTAAACTTTTGAGATGTAATTTTTTGAAGAAATATATTAGTAGGGGAAAATTTATAGTAAATGGCATGAACCCCATACTGGTTTGGTATAATCCATTCCAAATGTCATGAAATCCAAATTTATCACCTTCTTTGTGAAAAAATTTGAAAAATGGGTATTGAATCATATTCACATATTCAAACACATTATGTACTTCATATATATATATATAAACATATTATACACACCCTAATTACCTAACTCATCTTCCAACTTCCAAACATTTTAGTTCTATATGGTCATCCAAATTCAACCACCACCAAAAGACCATGATCGCTATCTTAAAAATGGATAAAATTAAATTCTAATATTTTGTATTTATAAATCCCCCAATATAAACCACGAAAAATATTCCAGGGAAATGATATTTAATAAACCAATTCATTTTCCATAAAAAAATTCCGTGAAACTATCACTATAATTTATAAAAATTCAAATCATATAAATTTCTCCCATTTTTATCATTCTATTCCAAAACTCATATAATGTTCTTCTTCTCAGTGATATAAATAAATCACTTTTATTTTTTAACATAATAAAATTTCCCCAAATTCTGTCATCTCCCCTATTTAAAAAATTCACATCCAAGTACTCATTTTAAAACCATAAATTTAATATAATCATATACATGAAGTGTTAATTATGGTTTTCCAATGTTATTCATTTTAATTAAATCTGTATAATCAATATAAAATTTCAGGCTATCAAATTAGTCAAACATCATAATACCTGTTTTAAAAAAATAACACTATAAATTAAACTATCACCTTAATCCCATAATCACATCATATCAATAACACTTTTTAATAAAAAATTACTAGTTACATATACATAAAAAATATACATCCATTAACAAACCAAAAACAAACTCTATTTTATTAAATGAACCCAATGAACTGATTTTTATATTATTCCCTATTATAATAAATTGAAAAAAATGAGGTAATTTGTAGATTAACAATGAAAAAAAACTGGCCACACATAATATAAATGAAAACCTATGTTATAAGTATCCTACTATATTGATCCATGATATAATGAAACTATAAGAAAATTAATTCTAATCCCTCAATGAAACATTTATTGTGATTCAATATTCTAAATTAGGATTTTATTATAATATATATCATGTTCTAATTGATGAGAATCTTTAGGATAATAAATCTTTTGTAAATATTCGCGGAAAATGTTTTGATTTGTCATATTACACAATGTAAATTTCATCCTATGAACTATTTACATATATATACCTCAATTTAAAAGAGTCACAAATATCGAGGAATTAATTATCATTTGTTTCTCATCCTCTAATTTCCCAACCATGGAAAAATTCTAAGTGAAACATGTTCCCAGAAATAAAACATCAACGGTTTTTTTTTCATTGTTTAACATAAGCATTTTGGGGTCTAAGATGAACTCATATGCTTTTAAATCAATTTAACATAGTATTTCGCCAATTATATGAAGTTATATCCAACAATAGTCCTTTCACCATCCTCATCAAAACATATTGAGGACGAATGTTGATGAACATTTATAAATTGAAAAGATACCATTTGGATTAAATTATGATATAAGTTCTTTAATAAAACTCTACCAATGAAAAATTGTCCTCCAAATATCTCCTAAATTGTAACAAACATGCTCAAAGTATATTAGTGTGGGATGAAAATATATACACTTTTTTATCTTTTATTAATTGATAATACCACTAATTTAATTATAATACCATAAAATCCAATTTGTTTTGATACTATGAGAATTATGAACGTAATTATTAACATGGATCAAATAATGTAATTTAGTGAACTGTTCATTTTTTTTGGTAAATTGTGAATCCCAAATTAATTTTTGAAATAATGAAATTAGAACTATTTTAATGTTTTAAAAGGATATATCATTTCATTCATTTTAAATGAAATCTATAAAATGATTTTTTTAAAAGTTTGATTTTAAATTTCAAAATATTCAATTTGGGAATTTGAAATGTACTAAAAATGATTAAATGGAAATTAGTTTGAGAATTTCTAGTGTTTGAGAAAACCTGAACCATACACAACATTCTGTAAAACTTGTGCCACCATGTTTTTTACATAGGGAAAACCATACACTGCCACCTATCCATGATTTCTTAAAAAACATGATTATTTTTCATTCAGCATCATGATATTGATGAATACCAACCATATCTGTTACATTTAGTAGATAAATCTATAGATAATAAAGACCTTGTATAACCTGTTGAGAACTAACAGTAACCACCATAGATGAAGAAGATGAAAATAAGAGTTAAGAATCAAGCTGATACCTCCACCAGCATCGATTAAATATTGAGACAAGACTCCATAGTTAAAATAATAGATTTCGACTCATCATGAAGCTAGTTTTTATGATCCATGATATGTAGGTTTTGATCTATATTTTAAAGGTAACCATTATTAAGATAAATCTACACTTGACTAATTTCATTTGGCTCCAAATTTGAAGAAGAGCCTCACCTTGTTAAATCCGAGTCAGTTTTGTGAGGCATATGATCCTCGATCCCACTATAAACATAAAAATAATAATAAATGTAAATATATTAAACAATATATATAAAAACATGAAAGGGGTTATAATATTCATTTCAGTAAAATTAAAAAATAAATATGAGAATGCCAAAATGATACTGGAAGTAAATTTCTAAAATAATATTATTTTCCCCTAATAATATATTTTGAAATCCAATGAGGCCTCACTCCACCACATAATTATATAAGTGACTCCATAAGAAGAAACACATTTCATGCCCAATCAAGAATCATAGTTAACCAAAATACCATAATCCATATATTCCTTTCGTCTTGAAGCCTAATTTTAGTGATGTACCCAATTTATATAATATGTTTTTGTATGTTGAAAAATATTTCTCTACTGTAAATGTAAAATATCAAAAAAAATAACTGATAAAATTATATAAAACATTTTGGAATGATCATGAGAGTATTTCCCACCCGAAAAGAAGAACACTGTAGAAGTTATCATGACCTTTGAAGCTACCCCACATGGAACTAATACATGAAGCTAGAGTTCACCATGATACTAATAGCAAGGTGGATAAAGATAAATCTTATAAATATTTTATACAACAAATTTTGAGAAATATTTTTCATCATCATACCATATTCTTATAATTTTTCTTATTAATTTTAATACATTGTTAATTATGTTCTTTATTTGATTATGAGTTAATTATCTTCCCCCTTGTTTATTCATATTGTTCTTCAACTTATTTGTCTTAAATATAGTTATGATGTCATAAATTTTTTTTGGAAAAGATAAATATCCCAAGGTGAATTTCTTGGTGATGTTCATTGTTTCTCGAATCCTCATTAGTTATTTTATTTGTTTTTATTTAATACTGATGTACATTGGGGTTGTTCTGAGATGTGTTTATCAATTTTCAAACATCCATAATCATTCTTAAAATTTCATTCCATCCATGGCTGATTCTTCCACCCATTTCCAAAATCTATTCGTATTTAATTAAAAGGAGTGAGTCAGGGCGTGGTCAATATATGATGGAATTGGGTGGACAATGATAACTTGTCTATGATCGTGTCTTATCAATCAAATGAAACCACAGAGGAAGACTAATTCATTGTGACTATGATATTTTTTAAATGACAGGGTATTTCACAATATTAGTAGTGGATAGTGATGCCTAAATGATATTGAGTGCATTATGAATTGAGTGATGACATTATAAGTGGATAAGGAGATTAATTTTTTTACTTATCACAGACTCCCCCTTTAACCATTCATTTGTGTTTGATGCATTTTGTTTTAAATCCATTTATTTAAAAAAAACCCTAAAACATTTTTCTTTTAAAAATCATCAAAATAAGAAAGAAAGATCATTTACTCATAATAGTAAATAATTAGACAAAAAACACATTTTTAAGAAATGACTTTTTTCATGCATATTCTTATTTAAATATTTTGATAAAATTAAATTTATTTTCTACCATGGCTGGTGACAACCATGTGATCAACATTGCATCCTTTTTATGGAGTAATGTCATAGATTCAATGATATTTTTTACTCTATAATTAGTTTTTTTATTAATAAAATACATCCTCACCCTGCATTAAAGAATTGATAATAACTTTCAGCCTTACTTAACAAACAAATATAACTATTAAAATTTATAAAATATATGAAATTATGGAAGTTTGGTGTATATTTTACTTATTTCTTATAGATATAGTACTAAATAGATAAAATTGAAGGATCATGACCAAAAAACAAAAACACTCAGACACTATAAATGATTTAGAGTTTCTAAATGATTCTTCTAGGACAGAAAATTCTAAAGTTATACTTGAGTCACTCTAGAAAAAAGGGATGTTAATTGAACAACTGGATAGGGGTAACCAAAATTTGGACTATATTGAATTTAATACATTTAGAAAAAAATGAAATCTAACACCACAGTTTTGATGATACAAACTCGGAATTGTGGAAGTACTCTTCGGAGGTAATGATATTGATTCATACTCATTATATCTCAATATCATGCTTAAAGATATTTACTAGAAAGTATTATATTTTAATCTTGTAGATTCAGTTTCATTACAAGAGTCCATTATTTTAGAAGAAGAATACCACTAATAATGTCACGCAAGATATCAAACTAATGGTATCATAGTGGATAAGACACCATTGTAGTATCATGATGAGACAAAAGTACATGCGGTAATATAAGTAGGTGAGATATTGATCTGAAATCAACCTTTTTCAATTATAAAAAAATTAAAAATTTTATGACTCACACCAATTTTAACATGTCCATGAAGCACATGTAGATATTCCACTAGAACATGAATGATCCATTGAAGCTATGATAGGATTAGAGGCCCAAATTTTGATTCTTATATCCCTATTTTATGAAGTACATCACACTAGTGAGGTGGTGGACATACAATATTTAGTTCAAGTGGTCCTCTAAGAATTAATGTTGGGGAGTTTTGGAATTAGATTATGTGGGGGGTTTAACACAAAATCCCAAACCTCTTATGTTATATATGACCACCATATTTTCTAGATGTATATAATACAATAATATTATAATCTTAGGTGGTTAAAACTAAGACTCTCATCTGGACCCTTTATTTTCTTTTTCAGTACATAAAATTTCAATATAATTTTCTAAATATTTTTTAATCATAATTTTCTATATTTTTTTATAATTTGGAATACAAGTAGGGTAATAGCTCAAGTCTTTCAATAGAGCACCCATTGGATATCATACCTCTAAACGAATTGATTAAAATATAAATACCAAGTTTTTTTTATCTATAAAATTTATTTTTGGACTAGATACATTTTATTATTTCATTTATTGAAAAAATATCATGGGAAACAAAATTGATGTTAATTTCATGAAAAACTATTGGGGAAATGACATAAAAACTCTTTAGAGTTATTTATATTATTTTAATGTGAAGTCTTAGGATCCATAAATAAATATATTTTTCAAAAACATTTTTTCATTATTATTATATTGTAAATAAATTTGTAAAAAAATATAAAAACAAATTATAGAAAAAAAATTTCCAAATAAAAATGTGAAACAATTATATATAAATACCAAAATAATTTGATATTAAATTTTAAAATACTATATATATCATTTTTATAGTTTTTTTATTTTTTGATTCATTCATGAACTTCAATGTTTCTTTGAATAGTTTGAAAATTTCTTGCTATTGTTGATGAATTTAAAAATTCATAAATTGATAGACGTAAATGATTTCTGAATGAAATCAACCATTGTATTCATTTATGAATGGTCTATGAACTAAGAAAATGAGTGTGAGTGATATTATTTTTTTGGAAACATAATTATTACTTGAGGTTACAAGAAATTTGACATTGTTGTGATGTAGTAATACATTGGTGAGAAAGAAGTCCTTAGGGTTCATACATTAATAATTTTGATATAATTTATTTGACAAAGTAATAAAATAATAAATCATGATCCATAAATTAAATTATGTTACAATGGAATTGGTTACATTAGTATCCCCTTGTACATATTAATAAGTACTTGGGAATAGCTCTTTGTACATACATAGATAATTAAAATTTTAAAAAACCAATTTTTTATCATATTGAATAATGAATTTTCTTTGGTGAGGTGAATTTTGAATTATAGAAATGGACAATTGACTTGTTATAAATGTAGTTAAGTTGTATATATAAATTAGAAAATCAAACTATTTTTTATGAATGTTAGGATACAGTAAAAAATAGAATTTATTTTTATAAAAACATTTATTCCACTTAAATATCTTCGATCCACTCATAGGCTTGGAAACCTTATTGGATTAGAGTGAAACAACAAATTGGAATCATATATGAGGCATGATAATAAAAAATAGGATAAATAATCATTTTCTTCTTCCACGGTTTTAAATTTAGATTTATGAATGATTAATTTTTTCCCATATTGAATTAAATTGAATCAATAATAAAATTGTATTGAAGTAAAATAATTCAATTGGGTGGATTTGATATGTTTGGTAAATTTCAAAAAAAAATTCACTATTATAAATTGAAAATTTCCTAAATCTAATCCAAATACTAAGAAAACCATGAATTTTATGACTATGAGTACTCTAAACATAACTTTAAACAGGGATTAAATATTATATTTTAGTGAATTATACACATTTGAAGGTTAATTGTGAAGCCGTACAAGATTTTGGAAATATTGAAATATTAATAATTTTCAAAAAGATATTTATTAATTCAATTATTTTTAATTAAATTCCTAAATTTAAAATGATATTGAAATTGATCAAAGTAGTTTGGATTTAGAATTGTTCACTTCTTAGTATGAGAATTTTCAATGTAATTTAAAAAGATGCATATCATAATAATAGTGTTAAAAGAAAATTCTAATATGATTAGGTTAAATTAAATTCATTTCAAAATTACACTTAGATTTAAATGTTGAAAGACATGAAATTATGAGTTACATTATTTTATTATTATTTTCTTTAATTTTAAAATTCATTCTTATATATATATATATTGTAGAGGGAAAATTTCACATACTATTCATGTACCACTGCTAGCTTACGACCATTGTGTCTTCTACAGTTAAAAAAATAGTGTATTTGATAGGGTTGTTCTACTATGAGAATGGGTAATTGTAGAGTACTTATAAATGATACATGTAAAAAATATTCAAAAAATGGTAGGTTGAAAATTTTTTAAAAAATATGTGCTTGAAATGAAGCATCCACGAAGCCTCCCTCCCCCTTTCCCATCACATATTTCCCTATATTGATTAAAAGGAAAAAGTGGTGGGTGGGGTTCATCCATTCCCATAAAATAAAGGAAAATGGATCCCCCTACTATTGCATTTCCCCTAACTCCCAATAACAAGGCACCCTTATCTTCTCATAACTTCCAAGTACACTGTTCTCTCAACAGTCATAAGAATATCGCTCTTGAAAAACTCCTTTCATGCACGATTGATATGGTGTTCTAAAAGAAGTCCTGGTTTCTTTCACAGCATCATTTACATTTATTTTTTATTTTATTTTATTTAATTAATTTATATAATTATTTTTTTATATTATCTTCAAAATATTTCTTTTATTAAGTAGTTTAGTTTATTCTAAATATTTTTTTATGTTCTTTATTAAGATATATATAGTTTAAAATAATAGTTATTATAAATAATGATTAAGTTCAGAATAAATAATGGATAACATATGATTGGGTGTTCTAAAATTTTGTAGCATAATGATTATGGGGTTATCTATGCCATAAAATCCATTTCTAGATGCAAAAAAGTGGATGTGGATCTTGCAAAGTTGTATATAGGAGAACTAACTCTGACAAGTTGTCTCGAGCCTAACTCGGGATAACTAGGAACATGTAAATCTCCCTTTCTATGTCCCTATTTGACAATCCTAGAGGATATTCTTTAGATGATTCATATTTTATTTATAAACTACTATAATAACTAAGAATAGAATACATCAAATTAATATATTTTTCATTGTTAAAATAAAATTATGATCTTATAGAATGAAATGGTTAAGGAAAAATACCTTAAATAATGAATAACATGGTAATGACTAACTACTGATTAATGAATGATTCACTAATTAAACAAGTACTATAAAAAAATGGTAACATAGTTTAGGATTAATAGTTATTATTAGTAATGATTACGTATAGATTAGTTAATGAATATAATAAGATTAACAAATGAATAAATTTAATGATTAGATAATAATTATTAACAAATTAATATCATTTGATGAATGATTGAATGAAAAAATTTTATAGACTTATTAATGAATTATTAACTAAATATTTACATTTTATTGATTTACTAGTGTTTAAAGAATGATTTACTAGTTATAAATTGTACTAAGAAATATTAATATCATAGTTTAGTATATAAGAATATGTTATAAAAGATTACTATAATAACGATTATATAGTTTTGAAATAATAATTATTATTTTTCATAATTATGTATAGATGAATTAATGAAAAACTTTGGATTATAAAATAATACATATAATGATTATCATATGAGCTAGATCAACGGATGTTTAAATAATTTTTTAATAAATTTGCATCACTAATCTAGAAGTGTATTATTATATGATGTGGATTCTAAAAGAAAAATGGCTAGCAACATATGATGGGGGGAAGTGGTATGTACACATGACCATAAACATTATTGAGCGCATCAATTGTTTATACAAATGGATTCAAAAGTTAACTATAACTACCCTAGTACAAGAAACATTAAATCATTGTGTGATTTATTTCATTAAAAGATAAAAACTAGTGCCTCGGTTATAATTTAATAGGTGAAATAGTATGAAAGGAACATTCCATTAGAGACTAAAAAGAACATTGATAAAGTTTCTGGTTATCCTGTCATCCTTCTCCACTGAGAATACTATCAATTTGAAGTTCAAGAGAGTTCATACCACATCAAAAATATCGTCAATAAGAAAATGGTGGTATTAATGGAATTGTGGTAATGCCAATGTGAAACATACTGGCCTTAGAGTTTTCATGGACATACACCATCGCATCATGTGCATATATGAACATATCTTATGAATCATATATCAATCCAGTGTACTAGTTGGACACCATTTCTAAATATTATGTTTCTCTTTGTAAGCCTATTAGGGAGTTTCAACATTTCCCAAAGCCTAAAAGATAGCCTATATTAATACCAAAAATCAATAGGTTGTGTGAATGAGGGTGACCAAAGACTAGAAATTTGCTGAATAAGATGGACTGGCCTCAAGAATAAGGGAATAGTTTGAGATGCACCATATATCATCAAGAAGGTCATCACCAGAAACGATGCCTTACATTACTTGATCAAGTTCACAGAATCATCCACAATGATGTATTGTATCTTATATTATCATTTAATATAGTCAATTATATGATGATATTATATGTTTCTTCATTTCATTTGATTGGATGTCTTCTCCATAAACTTTTACTATTATATAAAAATATTTATTTCCTAGTGACATTAAAAGGAATAAGACTATTGTATTTGAGGTGACATTAACTCATAATTTATATGTCCAATCATAATCCATAAACCATACATTTGAGAAAATAATAGCGAGACATTCAATATTGTGTAATGTTATAGATAAATTAAAAATCACAACATTTTCTAAAAACTTTTACATAATGAAGAACTTTTTTGTATAAATAAATAAAACCATATCTTACAAAAAACCTTATTCTAGGTAATAATCAAATATTAAAGACACAAATGTAATATTCTTTGAAAAAAATGATGACGTTCCCTTTCTTGTTATGAAATAACTTTATAAAACAATGCAAATAAACATGAAATTTAATACACTCTAAAATTCATAACATTATGCTAACCATAATGATATTGTTACATTTTACACATATAAATCATTTCATTTTTTAGATAATGATTAGGGATACAATTTTACTCACTCAACAGGCTACCCATGTTTCCTAGGTCGTGTTAGAGGTCACTGAGGTTCGACAGATCTGGGTGTGTCGAGCACATATTTTTCATCACAGGGATCCTCTAAATGACATTAGACCATACTTATATCATGTTAGCTGATGTGGAATTTCTGTATTGGATATCACATTTTTCGACCAATACCTACTTGCTTCCCTTATGTAGTGGTGGAGACCAGAGACACACACCGTCCACTAACATGAGCTAGATATGATCATCACCATTGAGGATGTGGTAGTGATTCTTGCTCTTCCAATTTAGGGGAAGCCATTATTAGACCCACCTATGTATCTTGACCTGATCTTTCTCAGTTATTATTATAAATCGACAATTTTTCAGATCGTTGGGCTATAAGTGGAGTGTCGATATCAATTCCCTGGATGGATTAGTAGATTCTACATTAATCATAATATTGCTGATGACCATAATATAATTTGTTATACTCGTTAATATATATTATGGATCATTATAGGGATCATGTTTGTGGATCACTTTGGGAAATATGTGGACATGATGTATTTAGCTCAATTAGAGGACATTGATCAGTCTAGGTCATACAGCTGGGGGTTAGTCTACTTGGAATCCACATACAAATTATTATTCATGGTATTCCAAAACAAATACAAAAATAATGGGGGATTCTCCATCCTTTTTGAGATGTGGACATGGGAGAACATCCCTTCATTCATCCCTCATATTGCACATCCACTATAGCTTATGGAGGTGTGGCATGATGCTCCACATGGATGCTTTTATGACCACTCATATCTATTGGTTTCTGATGCTACTAGGATTTATTGAATTTAATTTCTCTTAATTTTACACTTTTGATTTTTTTTATTTTACATGTGTTCTTAGAGAGAAAATTTCATCATGGCTCTAACACACCATTTGGGAACATATCATAGAAATTTGGGTTGTATCTTACCTGACTAGGTATGTATATAGAATATATCATTGTATAGAAAATATATTAATAGCATCAATTTTGGTTTATTGTAAAGATGATTTTTGACAAAGGTCACATGTTAGTTGAGATTGCATAGACACTATACTAGATTGTACTACACTAGTTTCTAGCATACTACACTACTAGACATGATGATGATATTGTTGTAGTTCCCCCAATTCACTTCTATATTATTAAGTTGTAGCTTCTTGATAGAGTTATGGTACTGTTTTTTGTTGTTCATCCAATTCCATTTTCATCGATATTGATAGATATGTTTTATGGAATGAAGCTGATAGGGAGGTAGGATCAGGGCTGGCACCCAGTACATCCTAACAATCTCATCCACTGGGGGAGATGTGTAGTGTTTCATATCAAGGGTCTACCTACAATGCGATTATTTCTTTCAGAGAAGGTCTGGTATTATCCATGGTATAAAATGATTTCTATACTATATCTTTCCTAGCATGACAGAGAGCTTTATAAAAAATTTTGTCAATAAATTTCATTTCACTTATTTATTGAAATTTATTCTAATTCAATTTGAATCTTTTTATATGGTTCTCATACAATGCCTCTACTTGTCATGAGGGAAGAAACCTAAGAGAGGTTCATTATCTGGGTAATAGTCCACGCTAAAGCACTGGATTTGAGGTTATCTTATCATGTTCTTTCCAAGAGAATATTTGAGAGTCCATCCCAGAGAGATGAGGTTCATGACCTAGAGGAATATCCTCTAGAAGATATTGGTTCTGAAGACCCATGATGAAAAAGATATAGACCATGATGTGTTTCAGGTGAGTGGACGCATGTTCCATAGGAAGAGGTTGAACCTTTAGCAGTCTAGCCCTAGATTATTAAGGATGTGCTTCAAATGGAATGGGATTCATTATTGTTAACATGATATCTGGATATCTCTCCACCTTTGGGTCTAGATCCATCACATCCATGGGATCCAGATCCATCACATGCTTCATTCCCCACTGCAATAATGGAAGGTCCTTTTACAACTCTAGTGGGAGAAGTATTGGGTACGCAGTATGACATGATGTTGACACCTCCTCCCACTGAAACATAGTTTTAGCATGCAACAGTAGATGTTCCAGTTCATGAGGATCAAACATCATTAGGTCATTAGACTCCCCCCATCATAGATCTAGACGATCTAGATATGGATGTACCCTTTGATGTCCACCATGTCGGATGAAATCTCCTCCCCATAGAAATTTATTATACTTGTTCATGTATATGTTTTATTTTAGTTGAAATGATGATATTGTTATTACTATCGGCCCTTTTTACAAGTTTATCCAATGTTTATGTTTTAATTAATATTTTTGCATATTTTATATTTTTTAATATTTCAAATTTTACTACTTGAAACATAGAAATAGTTATTAAATTTCAAACATATAACATTAAAATCTAATAAAATATAAATTATAAAAACAATCTAAACATAATTTAAATGTAATCAGAAACATCTAAAAAAAATTTAAAATAAAATGAGTTTCATAAATAAAATAAATAAAGGAATAAGAAAGGAATGTAAAAAATATAATTAAAAACATTGTAATGGTTTAAAACAATACTAAAATTGAGTTCTTAATTAAATATTGATGATTTTGGAACATAGTATATTAAAACTAACCCAAGATATTGAACACTATTAAAGCCCCATTTTCACTCCCATGATCATTTCCCTCTTAAAGACCCATTTTCACCCAATGATATTTATATCATCTTGTTGATCAACTAGAAACCATACATAGTTCACCGAAATGTATCAAATTGGAGCACCATAAATGTCATTTCCTGAAAAAAAAACATTTTCACATAGATAATTCAAGGAGAAAACATGTTCTGGATTTGATGAATTCATGTCAAATAATACATACTGAAGACGATAACTTGATCTCCATCATAAATGTAAACGGGTATTAAATTTCATTTAGGATTATGGATTGGTGAGAGGTCATCCACTAGTTGTCATTGAGAAGATGTTATGTGGATGGAAACAAAGTTTCGACGATGTCACTATAGAGTTTCCTAGAAGTGATAAAGAAAATAAGGAATGTTGAGGGGTATCCAACGAAAAAATGATCGATTCATCACATAAAAAATAGGGATAATGAATGTGGGATAATCAATTCTCCTTAAATTGATGAAGTTCTATAATAACCTAGAAAAACTATGAAATTCCATGTTGTATAGATTAAAAGGCCAATTGGTGAGCATGATCTTGATGGATGACCCATATGAAAAAAAAATTTGTACTTGATGCCTTATTAGGGTTTAAACTCATGAGTCTCTAGAATTTTCTTTATATCTATTCAAGTTGACTTGCATGAAATTTTTTCTCTTATTGATAAATTTCCAGCCAATGATATTTATATCGTTATCAAGATCAACCATATGCCACAGTTAGTTTATAAAAATGTCTCAAATTTGATTGCCATAAATGTTATTTCATGAAAACATAACATTTTCACTTTCTATTGTTATTTTCATTATTATAAAAGCATAAAAAAAGAAATATATATATATATATATCAGAATATAAGAATCTACATATTTATAAATATAATAAAATATATTTTTATATTATTATTGTTTTTTGTAGAAAGGTGGAAAGAATAAAATTTTTACCACTACACCAATATTATTTATACCACCAATTAAATAGGATTCCTACTATCACCACTATCTTATATCACTCTCCTTGTCTTACTACCAAAATTTGGTGATGCTCTAGTTCTACCAGTTAATAAAACATCCTTCTATTATAACTAATCTTGATAGCCACACCAGACCCCATATCGTCTCAACATTCGAGAACCACCAAGATTTAGAAAACCCCAACTAGGATCACCATTCTTCAAATCCTGCTTTTCAAATATTCTATATTAATGGTAACAAGATCCCCACATAATATTGGTGGTCGACATAGAAACCCTATGTCGCATCACCCTTATGTGCGCTATGGATGCACACCGACACTCAAAACCTTGTTTGGATGAGTCTTCAATGGACAATAATGGGTTTTAATCACCTGTTGAGAACCAATGTGAGCTTACATGGATGAAGAAGATAAACCTAAGAGAAATGTCGCGGAGTGATACCTCTATCAGTGTTGATTGAAAAGCCAAACCATGAGGCCAACTATCACCATGAATCTAGTTTTCATGTTCTATGATTTTCATGATCAAATCTAGATTATAATTCATAGAATCATTGAGTTGAAGACATACATGACCAATGTCTTTCCACATCAAAGATGTGAATGAGCCACACCGTGTTAAATCTTACCCTAAATAGTGATGGATTTGAACCCCAATCCCACTCAAAATATATAAAAATAATTTTAAAATGAAATAAAAAAATGAATGAATTTTTTTTATGATTTAATTAAAATAAAAAAAGATATGAATAACATGAAAATGAGTCTCAATATCCTAAATAATTTTATTTTCTCATATATAGTTATTTTAGAAACCGATGAGGCATCACTCAAACCCATTGTTATGGCTATGAGTCCACAAGAGGGTTCACATTACCTGCCCAATGTTAAATCCCTATTGACAAACATACACAAATAAATCTTATCTTCACACATTCAAGATGAATTTTAGTGACCCTCTCCTATTGAAAAATAAAAATTTTCATTTTGAACAAACATTCCCAATTTCAATCGTAAATCAACAGACCATATCGCTGAGACAATTCTCTATGACTTTTGGGCTTGTTCAAGGGAATATTTCCCATTCGGAATGACGATCTCAATATAAGTGATCATTACAATTGAATGTAACCCATGAAAACCCCAAAAATAAAGATTTACTTTTCCATGATAATGAAGGAAATGAGAATTAATATGAATATTATTTATACTATCATCACCCCAGGTTGAGAAATATTTAAAATCTTCCAACCAAACATCTGTAATTATTAATTTTTATTTTTAATACTTGTTTAATTATTTTTTAAATTTGATTTTTTCATACTGTTCTCTTCTCCCCATTTTTCTTCATATTTTTCTTCAACCTCATTTTCATAACTATACTTTTTATCTCATGAACGATAAAACATGGATTATTGACCCAAGGTGTATTTTCAGGGGGTTTTTGACTTCTTCTGAAATCCCTATTCAATATTTATTAACTTTTTTTATTGTGATGCTAATGTCGGGGTGTTCAAGGGATTTTTTTAAAATCATTTACCTTCTATAATAATTCAAACAACATCATTAAATTACTTATTTATTCTTCCTCTCTCGTACTAATTCCCTTCATATGTGATGAAATAGAGGTGTTTCGTTTTAAAAAAAATATATGATTGAAATGGGTGGAGTTTGATGTCTTATTTGTGATAATGTATTATTCATCAAACCAAAACAATGAGGAAATGTAATATTATGTGCCTAATATATTTTTTGAGGAGCACATGATTCCTGAATATCAGTTGTAGATGGTGGTGTACAAATTATATTGATTGAATTATATGTTGTTTGAGGATATTATAAATAGAAAATGATATTAATTAGTGACCAAATAATAGACTAAAAATTACACCTTGTCTAATGTGTTTTCTATATATAATTTTTAATTATTATATATTAAAACTGAACCAACACTTTTTTGGGTTTTTATATATTATGATATCAAAAAATAAATAAGAGGATAGAATGGTGATGAATCTAATGATCAAACAGTCCTTAGGAAATGACATTTACTAGCCCTATGATTCATTCCATGTTTTAAAAAAATTCATTTGAAAACAGCTTGGGACAACTATGTGATCATATATCCATAAGGATTTGAAAAAAACATTTCGTATCCATCTATTTGAGGGTGATAAGTTATAATTATACTTATTTATAAACAATTTACATGTCATCTAACCATTAAAAATTGTGGGATATATATTGGATCCCAATCATATTACATTTAATTGAGAACAACATGGAGAATACAAATTTTCCACGAGTAAATATTACCATAGTTATCCACGAAAAATGTTTCTCAAATAATTAAGAAATGAACAGATTTCTTATTTTGATCAACAACCACCCACAAACCATCATGATTATGTGGTGATTATAAAAATATAATATTGAAATCCATGGAAATATATTTTTATTCCTAGGTAAAAATGAGTAATAATTTTAATAAACCCATCAGTTATCGTTGTGTCATCATTATTCATGGACAAGAAAAACATCTAGGTGATGATTTTATAAAATAATTTTAAATTCCCAAAAAATATGTATCTAATATCATGATACATTTTGGAATATTTAAAATTTATTTCCCAATTAAAAAAGTGAAGAAAAATAAAAAATTAATTCTTCGGTTGCATGTGATCCATTATTCTTTCTCTAAAATACACCACTAAATTGAATATAAATGTCCATTAATCAATGGTATTCCTTGATATATGATGTCACCCATCATATTATATATTTTTTATAACTATTTCACATTCACTAATATTTTCAATAATTAATTCACAATAATACAATATAGAAACACATCATTCATTATTTTATATACCTTCATGTAGAAGTATACTAAAACACCCATTAATGTCTACTATTCTCCAACCTCCTTCACTTATTGTGTAGTATTTTAACTACTAAAACATATTCCACTCCATTTTCATTCACTACTATACAGATTAACTTGATATTAAAATATTTATGATACTCTAACTATATGTTCTATTTAGTACGACATCACACTAAGAAAAAATATATTCCACACAATAATGATCTATATACATAATAAGTTTCTCATAAATATTTAAATTCATATAAGTCATTAAATTTTAAATAACATTATCAAATTAAACAACACCTCTAGGATGGTTCTCTTCAGGGGTTTTTATGTTCTTATCAAAATATAAAACAAAAAATCCGTATTTCATCAAATACAACCAAGTACCAATTCAAATGAATCATTATTTACATAATAAGAATATCCATATTCTTTGAGTACTATATTTAGAGCTAATATAATTATATAAATATAATTAATCAAATAAATATTAGATATTCTCAATCTAATGAAATATATCAACCATCTATGGGATGGTATTTATGGGAGAAGATAACATAAAATATTCTAGGTTAATTTTTTTGTAACTCATAGTCAATCAATGGAAACCAATATATCAAATGTATTATTATGCCTTTCATATGACCTCACCACACCCATATTCTCAATATTTACTAAAAATTAATTATAAACAATTATTGGATCAAAAAAATTAAATTCTTGAAAACATAAATTGAATATGGATAACATAGCATAAATAACATACATAATTAAATTTTACTACTAAAATTTATATGTTATATTTTATCTTCATATTTTTTTATGAATATATTAGAATTTGAGCTACAAATACCACAACCATGGTATATAAAACAATATAGATGATTCCTTTCATTAAATCCATAAATATAATTATTTTGGGTATCTTTTAGGGTATTAACAAAAAAAGTCATAATGAATATATCTATATAGAATATTCTTTTCTATAATAACAAATTCCTTTAACGTTGATTGATAATATCCTATGAAAAGTTTCATCATGTAAAAATATTGTCTTTACATCAATTGGTCAAAAATGACATCAACTTTGGATATGGGATATTTATTCCATAATATAATTTAATATAAATTGTATATTGAAAACAGAAATGAAAATTTGTCATTATCATTCATGTCAAATAGAACCACTGTTTCCCAAGAAAAAACAGTTGGTTTGATGACTCCCTTATGGAAAATGTCATAGAGATGCACTTTTAATTCCCTTAAATTTTAGGTAATTACATAATATAAAGGAATATAAATATTCATCATTACATATACAAAGTTAATGGAAATTTCACATCACTCTTTAGAGAAAATAATGAAGAAACCTTATGGATAACATCTTAATTCGTAATGATTATTACTTAATGTAGGTGTCATTTCTTACATTTAATTATTCTAATTAATAATGATTTGTATAAAAAATATATAAACCCACATATTCTTTCTATTGATCCTTCCATAATATCTTTAATATCTTAATTTAATTTGAATGGGTAGAAAACCTCATCATGTATCAATAAATGAACTTTTTGATAGAAAAATTTTATTTAGGACATGAATTTATCTATCTAATCCTTTATGATAAATATGTCATTAATTTTCATTTAAAGTACTAAAATTCATCAGCGAAATTATGTTTTCAATATCCTTATTGAGTAGGATACACACGTAAAACATCAGTGAAACATTTCACGTAATAGAGTATTGATATTTACATAATATGACATCAAATCTAATAATTATCCAAATTGATTAGAAAAATTTATAATGATAAATTAATATAAATCTACAATATCAAATAAATAATAAAATATTTTGGAAGAAATTATAATGAAACCACATAACATATAAGGTTCTTCATCTTTTAATACATATCGAGCATCCAACTCAATTGAAAAGTGCAATATGTATACCCACCCTATGAGAATCTACAATTTATACCTCTACTGAAGTCAACCTAAAAACACTAATGTAGAAGTACAATTTTAAAATATAATAATCATTTATTTAATCTCCGATTACAATATCTTATTTAACATATAACCATTTAACTTTTCAATAATCACATAGTCTAGAACTTATGTCATAATAACTAAACAAAGTAAATGCATACACCATAAAATATTTTTTCCTTATATCAAAATCCAAAAAAAATTAAATCTTTAACCAAATTCAATTCATTATGGAAATATTTATCATTAAATAAATTATAAAAACAACTCTATTAAATATATTTACATTTCCATAATTTTTAGATAGTTTCCCTCAACATCCAAGTTATCCCCCCCCCCTTCATAAGCAATGAAATTAAACCTTTTAATTATCATGTACTCAAAAGAATTTAAATATATGACTAACCATTTTAAATCACATAATATCATTCTTTATCCCAACATCACCTTTGAATAAAGGTAGAATATTATTCTTTAATGCCCCGTTTATCTCACTTAAAATATCCTAATTAATATCCCACCAAATTCACTAAATTTATTATATAATCACATCCACTATCTAAGGATCTATAGGAGAATTATATTCGACTCCCCAATCATGTCTAATTGTAATAATCGAAGGTGAAATAATTTTTTAACATATAAAACAATAAATATGGATCAAATAATTCCAAAAATTATTATCATTATAGGATTCATATTCATTACTACATCTTGGTTAATTTATATCACATTCATTATGCTGACCTCACTACCCATAACATTAACAAAAAATCAATCAGGTTATTCATAATTTTTATTTTCATGAACAATTTTAAAAACTGAAAATCATATCCATTAAAATCAATATTTTTATCATGAAAAAATTTCATTTAAATCCATTTACATGTAATGAAAATCCCTACCATGCTTATATTGATGTGTAAACTCTTCTAGTTTAGACTCACTTTAGGTTAACTTAGCATAAATAAAAATGTAATATGTTCCCATTTCAACTTACTATTTTACCCAAAACATCTTGGTAACTTGAGGTTCATAATAAAATGAGTTTTTGTATATTTTTTAGGTAAATATTAATTTCCAAAAATACTTTTATTCATAACAACCCGAATATTTAATACAAAAATAAAACACCATATCCTGGTATGTTTTTTTGACAATCCATCTTAGGGAACCAAATCCCTATACCCAAAAAAGTTCACATTTTCATAGGTATGATTACTGGATCTTAAGAGGCTTGAAACTACTTCTTTTAGATAATATAATGATTTCCCGTCAATATAATTTAATAAAAATGAGAAAAAATGAAATTGAGATATAAATGACTTTTATTAAAATCATTTTAATTCAAACTATGAAAAAAAATTATATAATATTTAATAAAAATATGTAAAACTACTTTTTGAATCAAAATAAATTTAATATACTCACATAAATCCAAATAACTACTTTCTCTATCTCGATATAGTAGATCTACAACTCTCAATAGAAAAAATATGAGATCATTCCCTAACCTTCATCATAACCAATCATTTTTACATTCCAAATTGAGTGCACATATAAGTGTAGTCATGATATTTATATGATTTCATTAAAATTTCAATAAATATTAAGGAAGATAAAATCCAAAAAAAATCTAGGAAATATTGATATACCAAACAGTTCTATCCAAATCTATAATTTACTAAAATCATTTCAAATCTGAGATGTCAACATTCAAGATATTGAAAGAAATGGATAAAAAAATTCATGATATAGTAGAGTTAAATAAAATTATTTTTTTTAAATTTCATTTAAATATATCTTCTTCGTCATGATAAAATATATTTTGAAAAGAAAATATTTTCCAAAAATAGAATAAAGATTCATTTGATGAATGACCCACCCTAAATTAATCAATTCCCAAAACCTCCTCTAACATTATTATTAAAAAAATGTTAGAAAATTAAATTAAAATATTTTACAGATATATTTATTTTATGAAATAAAATTTATAAGTCATTTATATATTTATCTCTAAGACAATCTCTTCACCATGATAAGGAGTGATTTTTAAAATTATAATTGTTACCAAACATATCATATTATCTCTATGATTCACATTTTAACAAATTATATGTATTCGTATTTTCAAATGATTTGTCATTAAAATAATTTTCTCATAAATATTCACTATTTTGATAATATAAAATAAACTACATTTAAATAATTCATAAAAATAATTCACTCAATCATTTACATTCAAAAAGTACTATATTGAAAATTAATATTTAATTAAAATGATCATTATTCTTAAAAACCATCATATAATAATTAGTTTTTGATCATAATAAATCAAAATATCAAAAATAAAATATTTCAACCTCGTATAAATTACTGAGACCATATGAAAAAGAAAACTTTAATATATTCACAAAATTTCCTAAAACGAATGATCCTTTGAAATATAGAAGTTGAGTCATTTTATCCAAGTTTATAAATTTATTTTATGTTTAGGAAGAGGTTTTAATCCTCAATTTACATATGTTTGGTATGTTTCATGATTATTTTATATAGCATCATTCCATGTTCAGATGACCTAATACAACTCTCTCATCAAGATTGAATAACTCTATTGTATATAACAACCCTACGAATGATAGAATAACCCCATATAACTATTTGGTTATGAAATTTAATATAAATAAAGACAAACGGGAAAAGTTATAATATATGGTATAACCATCATACTAATTTAAAAAGAAATAATCTAAATATAATGAAATCCTCAATTCATAACTTCATTATGTGAAAATAATTTAAATATCACTTATATAATATATAACCATATTCAAAAACCTGAAATAATTCCAAAAAATGTATATCCTATTTTTCATAATTTATTGGCTTGTATTCGGACTTCAAAAATACATTTATAAACCAATTCATCCAAATTAAACCAACACCACAAACTCATGAGAGATCTCCCAAAAAATAGAGAATGAAATTATCATCATTCATAATTATGGAACCTCTCATATAGATCACTATAAATCATTCATGGAAAAGCTATTTAATTATGCAATGTATCTCATATTAAAACCACATTTATTATTTTATATAACCCCAAAACTCATCTAATTAATTTCATCCAAATTAATTACCAATTTTCTCCTAAATTTATATAACACATAATTTTCATTATTTTCTCCATAAGAACATTGAATTACTTATGATTATTTAATATAGACCAATACCTCCGATAAAAATCTGTAATCTATCTAAATTATACAATTCATTTTTTCCCAAAACATCTTATATCTTATGTATTAGACTCATCAAGGATTAAATATATAGTATTTAGTTATATCTTAATACAATATAAAGTACCTTTTATGTAAATATTTTTCTTATAATTTTTTTAATGCTTTTCTATACATAAAAACTTATAAATTAACATTCATTCATATGGTTAATATTTCTTATATTAACGTTTATAAATAATTATTCCCTCAATAGAAATATGTAAACTCTATTTAATAATTGTTTTCCAGGAATGTTATGGTTTGTGAATTTTTTTTGGAATATTCATGGTCCTCTATATAGATTTTTAGTTCACCCATGGAAAATTAGTATAATTTGTTTTAGAGAATTTATAATAAAAATATATCACAGAGAATTTAATATATATAAATTGTTATATATTTTTAATTATTTGAGTGTGATTTCTATTAATTCTCATTACATTATTTTAACATAATATTTTACATGTATACAATAATACATTATCACATTTCATTTATCAACCATAAGAGTAAGCTAATTATGGTTGGATGGATTTTTTGGTGATAATATAGTGTGTTTTTTTCTTATCCATGATGGGGGTATTCCACTTTATAATAGTTATAAAATATAGTAACTTGATTTAATTTGTTTGACTAATTTGAATAACATGATTAATTGATTTGAATGTAATGGGATCATATACCTAGACAAAAGACATTTAAGGTATTCATCAGGATTACTTAACCTATTTCAGGATAATAAAAATTGTATGGTATTTCATTTAAATGGTAGACATATTCCATATCACATTATTGTAATTGACGCATTAGATAAAGAGATTATAAGAGTATAAATGTGAGAATAGATATTTATATCTATTGAAAATTATTGAATGGAAATATGTAATATTTATATATTTTAATGAATGTGACTATTAATTTTAGTTCATTTATTGATGTGTGATGTCCATCATACAATTCAATATCCTCCTAATTTTTATTATTAATCATAGGATAATTATTAATTGTGTTTCCCACCTTTTGGGTATTGCATCTATTTTTTGATGTTATAAAGGGGGAGTCCCTCTCTTAAATTATATTTAATATATCTGAAATCATTCTTAGAAATCCCCTCTAAGTGTTCATTGAAAATGGCATCCTCAATACAATATAATCTACTCAAAATCTATAAGCACAATTTCATATAAAATATGAAGAAGATATAATCATCTTCTATCAAGGAAGCCTTGCTGACTCTGAATCCTTAAATGGAATCATTCTTATTATGATTCCTTTTAATGAAATATATTAACTAGGTCATATATGACTCTTTATTTAGAAAAATCATCAATAGAGAAAGAAAACCGATCATCAGGAGACTCCTTAATATCAAGAAACATAGTCTCCCATTCTTGCATTATGGAATTGCAATTTTTTGTGAAGGCCTATAGTGGATAATATCATAGTGAATAATTATAAAATTAAAAAATAAATGAAATCATAGAAAGGAAAATCCATCCCCCTGATGGTAAAACCACATTAGTCAAAGGGGATATCATTACATTATCCATTTACTCCGTATTGGATTTTAAATAGCCTCTCACTCTAATGAAATGTATAGAATAGTGCATTAGGAAATTAATATAGAGAGGTTATATCATTAAAATGAAAGAATTAAATGTTTCCTTGTATATAACTAGAATAACTTTTTATTTTAGAGGCATGGGGACCAAATATCTATCTGTTTAATGAGGAATATCTATACCAATTTTTCTATAGTTTAGTTTTGTGTATTCTAGATGAGAATTATTTTTTAGAAATTATTCTCCTTGAGATGCTCAAATATTGTAAAAAAAATTATGAGTTTTATTCAAATTGGCCATTAATGAATTATGTGTGTACTTATATTATAAAATATTCTCAATGGATTTCTATATTAACACCACCCTACCATTATTAAATCATAACTAGATTTGTTTATCCTATCATGAATGATATCAAGGGGTGATCTCAAAGACAAATTAAATTATTAAATTAAATATCACATATCCTTTATCATGAATTCTCAATGAGATTTGGATTTATGGATAAAAAAATTTCATCCACAAGGATCAACTTTTTTTGAAACTATCTTGGAAAGTCCATTAAAACTGAAATCTATACAAGTAGTAACTAATGAGATAACTAAATAATTTTGAAAATTGGGTACCTTATTTGAATTGACCCTATAATTACCCATATAGATTTTAAAATACTTATAGATATTGAAATTACAAATTATGGAGTGATAATTACCTTAAGAAATATGGTTTTCAAATGTGTTCATAGTATGAATTTTGAATGAAAGGCCCATAATTGGTGGAGCACAACATTATATAGTGATTCTTTTATAAAGTAAAATTTTTATGTACTTTAATCTCTTAAATGATAATGACATTGATGATTTATCTTTCATTGATATGCTTCATGGTTGTTATTCTAAATTTTATTGAACATAGATTGTGAACCATTTCCTTGTGAGAAATTCAATTACTATCTAGAATATAAGATGGAACTGGAACAAGGTTAGGTACAAGTACCATGAAATTTTTATTCCCTCAACTAGGACAAGACATGTATCTAGTGATAAATTTTCCAATGCTGTATATAATGGATCTACTCATAATAATATCTTAGAGATATCCATTTAATTTTGGCTTGGTGTGAAGGGTAACAAAAGTATGTATCTATGGTCAATAATGATTGTCTAGCTACCATCTTATATGGGCTGGCAAAAGATCAATTATGATGCCTCTATGAAGGGGTTTTTCAGACCTTCAGGTTTTAGTGGAATATAACAGGACTCTCTCAATGGTATATGTGATGGTTTTTAGAAATATATATATAGATTTGGAAATATGATTAAATATTAATATTTAATTATAATAAATTCAGCTTTCAATGTCTTGAGATTAGAGGAATTTAGTTATTTCTGTTACTATAAATATAATTTGGTGGAATTAATTACATTGGTATTGATTTTTATTTGATTAAAATATAATATTAATCAGTTTTGTTATTTTTAATTAAATTATTAGGTGGATTTTAGTCTTATTCAATGGAATATGATGGAAGTGTGCCACTATGGACGTTATTGTGAATGAAATGTTGGTTTTAATGGATAACATACCTACAGTTATGAAAAATAGATAAAGGGATTTTAATTAGATGAAATTAATATGGATTTATTATATGAGAGTATATAAATATTGACATAATTATTATTAAGGATGGAATTAGTTGAAATGAATGAACTTTGACCATATGAGTAATGAAACTCCACTATGGGGTTTATCATAGGAAAAATCAAGTTAATAGTTGAGATATTGAAGGATGTAAATAATGATGATAATTATGAGTGAACATTATCAATTAGAAAGATTTCATATAAAATAAATAATCATAGTAGAAGATTAAATTTTTATAAAATAACTATTCTTATAATATTTGAAAGATTTCTCCTTTAATCCTATCATCTTTTTAGAGATCACTCTCCATTAAATTTTTTTGTGGAAGTGGGATATGGGAAGAGTAGTTAATAAAAGACTTATAATTGGTTAGAATTACCAAGGGACGTGACATAAATTATATGAAATATTTTATATTATTTTAACGTTGTGTTAGATGATGGGTAAATTTCATTAAACACATAATTGACACATGAATTTAAAAAACATTAAGTTAGTGTTTTATGAAATTTGGGATGGAATTATCCAAATCAAAAAAAGGACCTTTAAATATTAATTATAATCATACTTTTAACATTTTTTTATTTGATTATTTAAGTAAAGAGAGTTTCACAGGGAAAATTTAAGGTTTCATAGGGGATATTATAACTCATTAAATGTCATCTAATCCAATTTAGGGAGGAATATATGTGTTCTATCAATTAAAACGGGTCATGATTCAATGTAATGGTGGTAGATCTATGAATTCATTACTTATTATAAATTTTATTTTTAAAATATATATTTTATTGTATTATAACTTATTATTTTGAGAGTATTATTGATGCTAAAGATTGGTTTTTCATTCAACTAAGATCAACTTTTTAATTATTCATTTGAATAAACTATCAATAAATGATTTATATGACTTGTTTAAAGTGTTCTCTAATGTGTTAATATTCAGAAAACCATAATGATTATGTTTTTATATTAAATGCTTCAAATAATAGTTTTAAAAAATTTGGCATTGGCCATGCCAAATCTCTATGGGGTTATTCCATTTGGTATATAATCCTCCAGAAAATATTTCATACATTGTTCGTTTAGAGAAAAGAGTTACACATTGGTTATGAAATCACACATGTTGGCCCTGAAGCATACTTTAGTTCAGGTTTTACCAAATAGAAAAAACATGGACCATAAAAAATGGAACATGGGACAATCCTAGAATGCACAGTCCATGAAAAATCTCCACTGTAAGTTATGTTTTTCATTTATATTATATATGATCATTTTATAGAACAATATATATATATATATATTGGTGTTTCTATATAATAATATCATTATATTATGGATCAATTAAAATTTTAAAGAACATTCTTCTAGATACGTGTCTCAAATATATTCTAATGATGATATATTCATTATATTGATGGTTGATGTATTTTTAAATAATGATTTTTTATATATGGTTTATTGTAAAATATTTAAGATTTTTTAAAATTAAAATTTAATAAAAAAAATAATATTAAAATGTATTTATTTGGTATTCATATTTATTATTCATAAATTTTTTATTTATGATGATAATTAGTTATATGATGGATTTATTAAATGATTTCCCAATGATGGGTTATATTTTGATATTACTTTTAAATTATTTATTTTATAAATATGCCTTATATAGATTTCATTACACTATTTGTGGGGATGGGAATAATCATAAAAAAATTAGTGATTGATTCTAGTTAATCTATGATTATATCCATATATTGGAATTGGTTATGATTGGATATATTGTGGATTATAAAAAATCATAATTTTTTTTTGAATCATGAATTTTATCATATATATATATAGGGTTGGAAAATGTAAGCTTCTTTTAGTATGGAGAGGACTAAGTTATATAAAACTAAGAGGTTCAAACAAATAAAACCTTTTTATTGATGGTTGAGTTATGTAAAATGATAATTACATAATTTATAGACATTATTAATGATATATAATTATCAAATAGTTAATCTTATGATATAATATACATATATAATATTATTTTAACTTGAGGGAGATAGATGGACTATTTGTATATTCTGATTGAATATAAAAAAGGTTCTTATATGATTATGTACTTATTTCTTATCAGAATAAAAATTCATTTCATATATAGGTTTATATGAACTATTTTGATATAAATTTTTTTATAAAATTTTTAGCATATTTATAAGTATTGATTAATCATTCATGGGATTATATTATAGTCATGGGGGAAAACCTACTAGGCCTATACACACTTCTGACATGTACACTATAATGGAAATGTAGCTATTATTGGATGTTATTGAGGTGAAAGTAATAATGAATTCTTCAAAAATGGTGAGACTTTGATCCATCAAGGATATATGGTATGAGGAGTTCTGAGGCTTGGATATTTTATTTACATTTATAATATTGGGTCAACATATCATCTATCGTTTTATTTTTTTTATAAAACATAAATCGTTCCTTCGTATTATTATGTTCTATTAGATTTTACTAAATTAATAATACAATATCATGAATTAATTTTATTAATTGTTTGTTTTATTTTATTGAAACCCATTATATAATATTTAATTTTTTATTTGTTTAGTATTTTTTATCCCTTATAGATCGGGATTTCTACTTGAGGTTATATAGAAATTCTCTTCAAATCATGGGATTTGGGTACTTAGATAATTTCATTAAACAAGTAAAAAGGGAAAGGTTATATCATTGAAATTCCAATAGGTGGGGATAATTGTATTTTAATGACTCAAAATGAACCCATAAAAAGAGACAGCTATATATTTTTTAAAAAAAATTGAGTTATTGGGGTGTTTGGTTAAAATATTGGTTGGTGGAACAATGTATTCAATTCTTTTAAGAGTCTTACAAGTATATGATTAGATAAGAATATTTTGATTCATTATTCAAGACATTTCTATAGAATCATCCCATGAAAAAAATTTAAATGGGTTTTTATTAATTATATTACCAATGACACTATGATTTCCAATTATAAAAATTTAAATTATAAATAATTTAAAAAAACATGTCAGATTATATGGGTGACCGGTTGATAAACATGTATGGTATAGAGACTCTTTGATACTTACTAGAATAAATAAAATGGTAATTTAATTTAAGATTTTAATTTGTGGATTATAGAAAATTATTGATTAGAAGAATTCTTATAAGGAGAAAATGAGGAGCATAAAATGTTTCCTCTATGGATCCTAAACTAGTAAGATCACTTATTGAAATAATCTAAGAACATGATAGATAAAATTAATAAGATATATATAATGAAGAAAAATCAAAATAATTTTATTGAGGAAAATTCACATATCATTTAGAGGTGATATTTTATCGATGCTAGAAGAAGAATGTTTTGAGAAGATCCCCCAAATACTCTTGATTGTATAAATGAAAAAGTCATCTAAGGTAGTGTTTATATCCAATTAATAGGATGAACTTGATTTTTAATAAAGTTAAATGGTAATGAGAGTATTATTACCAAAGTATCTCGAATGGTATATTTTATAGAATAAATATAATGATAAATACTATCTTGCTGATTCAAAAAAATAAAGGATCTAGGCATTTTTTGAATGTAATATTAGAATTATTTTTTTTATAGAGTATTCCAAAAACATTACCAAGCATATATGTTATTTTTTAGATTTTGTTATAAACAAAAAACTAAAAACATGAGTGTTTGAGATATATAACTAACCAAAGAAAAAATCAAGAATTATTTAACAAAAATTACATTCATACATTGATGTGGTAAATACAAATATAGTATCATAAATATATAAAGAATGTTGTGTATTGATAAGTTTTCCATCCACAAAATTGTATAAATTGGAATCATTTTAGTGGATAATAGAGGAAGACAATTGTTTTTTTTTAAAAATAATTTGTGATATACATACGTTCCTCTAAGTTGAAAATAAATTTGTATCTTTTTAATATATAGTAAAATGAAATGGAACGTCTATACGTATACCCACACTTTGATCTTTCCATCAGTGTAAAAATATTGGCCACTTGAAAAAATATATTAGATTTTTCTATCAAGTTTCTAGTGGTGGGGAATCTTATATTTTTCAAATATGATGGTAATAAATATATAAGACAATATGGTCAATGAAATTAACCTTAGTGATTATATATATACCCTAAATTTATGATGGATAATTCAATCCATCTGATATAGTTTTTTAGGATTATGATGATTAATTAGAACCATAATTTGTTTTCAATAAAAATTTATTATTTTTATTCTCCATAATGAATACTTTGACACATTATAATTTAATTATTATATATCTACTCATGTATTGTATCTTTTGGGATTTAATGTTGAGAAGATTCCTTATACAATGAGCTTTCTCACCCATTCAGTGAAAGGATTGATCAAGGATTCATATATCCATCATATACCATTACTAAAGGTAATGTTGACAATTCATTATTTTTTACATTCCATGATATAGAAACATAATTACAAACATATGGTATGAAATGGATTATCAATTAAAATTTTCAAATCATTTATTATGGTTCAAGATTTATTTTCTTCTAATATTATTATATTTTTCATTAATTATTTGGATAGTGGGATGTATGTTCAGGTAGTAGTGATACAATTATTTTGAACATTGGATCCATTTGTTTTAAGGTAATGGTATTTGTTCATGAACCATTATATATGGGTAGTTATTCCATGATATTAGTTATCATTGATAGGTATCTTGATATTTTTGTAAATGATTTCTTAATATTAACATTGAAAAGATAAGTTAAATTTTCTAAAAATATTTTTCCAATAATGAATCAAATTTCTATTCCATCATATGACATAGAAACAAATATTTTTGGTAATTAAAGTCATATTTATATAATTTAAGTATATATAATTATATAGACTACAATTTATATTATATATTGTTCATGTGATTTTAGAGTTTATTTTCTTTAAAAATAAAATCATTTTGAAAAAAATGTGTACTATATGATAAAACCTCTTATTATAAACATTAATGTACACATGGATAAGGAAAATTAATAGTTCATTAATTGAATAAGAAAAATAAAACTCCAGATGTTAATAATTATGATGACTAATGGAAAAAAATGGAGATTTTATATTTTTTTAATTTAGGGACGGTTAAATTGGAGAATGGTGTAATTTTTTCAATTATTATTTTCACATAAAAATTTTGGATTAAATAAAATAGTCAATATTTAATAACCCTAAATGTATGGTAATGTGATTCCTCTTTTTTTAATGAATATACAATTTGGATCATTTGAGTTAATACAAACATTAATAGACTATACCACATGAAACCCCAAATTTATTCAACACCCAACTAAAAATAACCAATAAATATTAAAATTATATAATTTATAATATCATTGGTAAAATAAATTTTAATTAATGAACATAATTATATATTATTATTTTTCAATGATAAATATTTTCAAAGGAAATGTGCATTTTGATGAACCATTTGGAATGGTTATTCTATTTTTCCTTAACAAATTAAACTGTCCATATTTAAAAAAGTTATATTAGGTAGTATATTGATTCATAAACTAATATATCAATGTTATAATTTTTATAAATAATTATTAAATAAGATTAAAAACACTTGAATTTTAAAAATGTCACTTTTTTTAAAAAATAGTTTTTTGGATATTTATTTATAATATAAATTTTAAATTTTAGAATTCTAATTTTAAAAAATAACATTTTTTTCTAATTATAAATTTCAACATTATCATATGAATTTTTTGAGATCTTTATAAATAAAATTTATATTTGTTTGAATAGTGGAAAATAATGCTTTTCGGATAACATGAAATTTATGAAATTATTAGTTTTTAAATATGAATAATAAATTGATGTTCCTTTTTTAAGTAAAATTTTTTATATAATATTTGAATTCATTATTTAAAAAAATTAATTTAATTACACATATTTGAAATTTTAGAACGTAAGTTACTTTTAAAAAAATTATAATACATTATACATTTAGTATATTAAAATTAATTTTTATCACTTTTAATAAAAAAAATATAATAAAATTTATTATATATTTTCAATTTTTAGGTCCATATTATGTAATAAGGCACATTTCATTTTTAATAGTAAAGGATAAGTTAACTTTGGTAATAACTAGTTACCAGTGTAAAAGTTAAAAGTGTAAAAGAAAAAAATATAATGTTAATGAGTTGACGTGATGTTTAAAACCTATATTGGACTAAATGGTTGAGTCATATATTAACCATTCGTATTCGTATCTCCATTATTTCTCAATTTTAAATCCACTATCATAGAATGTGACATAACCTTATTAAAATTTTATGGGAATTTTCCAAAATGCATTCCCTTTTCACTTATAAAGAGGGGACTCATCTCCTCACTTCCACACACAGAAAACCCAACTAATTATGGAACAAATTCTTCCCAAACTCTTTATAAACACTACTAGAGACCATAAAGAGGATTTTTTATTCTAAAAATTAATTCTCTTATAATATTAGACACCTCCAAAAAATATATAATCAATGAAATTATGTAAAAAATTGTTGTAACTTATTTCTAATTTTGTCAATATTATGTGAACGTATTTGTCCAAAAATTCCATTCAACCATCATAAAATGATAAAATTATTATTATTATTATAATTTTATTATATTAAAATTATGTATTAAGAATTAATCACCTTTCACTTTTCTCATTATGTAAAATGAAGACATTATTCATGCATTTTTTGAACAACCACCTCTATGTTGAAACATGCTGTTTCAACTGAAGGCTAAAATGGCAAGTTAAAATGAGAATTAAATATATAATAATGATTTGAATAACTTATTTTGAATTATTAAATGATAATTGTATTAATTATTTCTCTCATTTTTCCAAAAAAACTAGATACCCTAATACACTAATACCCAAGATAGTCTTGACATTTCCCGAAGGTCATTCCAAATCCACACGTGTCAGTGGCATGCTCCATGAATCATATACAAATAACTACATGGAAGAATTTTTCAAAAAAATAAAGTCTGATAAAAGTAAATATATAATGAAGAATAATTTAGAATGTACCAAAATCAATTACGTAAACAAACCCCAAAACAATACACCATCAAGGGACATGATAACTTCCAGTATATTTTGTAAAAAACCCATCTTATAGGTGGATCACATATCCACCGGTCACCTCAATCACTAAAAGTCCCTCTAATCATTAAAAACCTTCATTTACAAGTAGAGATTTTACTTTTATTTGTTCAATCATTAGATAATCGAAAAAATATTGATGGGAGACATAGTGTGTGAGCAATAGAGCGTGGTATGAAACACCAACAATTCCATAAGAAAGTCCATAACGAAACAATTTATTCATTAAATTAAAATAAAACATGGAATGGAAATGAATTTAAATATTTTACACAAAAAAATGATTTCAACAAAAAATGGAATATATATCAAAATAAATTTAGATAAAAAATTTATATAAATTATTAATATATAATTTTTTTACAAATAAAATGATTCTATAATTAATGAAAAGTACAATCAATTCAAAGAAAACAAATAAAATTACTCATAGACCCGATGGTACATTGGATTATAGTAACAATATCATCACAATATTCAATTATAATCATGGATATATGTGTACAAACATGAATCAACAACCTTTTTGGGGACTCATTATGGGAAATTAGTGTAAACCCCATTAGGGGACCCATCATGGGAAATCATTATGATTTTTTTTATTTAGTGTTTACATTAAAAAACAATTTTTAGAGAGTCATTAAACTTATATGAACATCCTAAATTACCACTAAATTCCTCAACTAAAAAATAAATTAATAAGTAAACCACTCAATCTAGTGGAAATAAATCATTTAAAAACATTTTATCAATCATTGTTCAATTTACCCAATTTCAGATTCTACCTGCTTTTCCATTTTAAAACCAAATCCAAGGTTTTACTCAAATTCATTCCATTTAAAATAATATTTTATTCAAGTGATTTTTTATCATTAATAAATATAAAATAATTTCATCAAATACACTTTAAATTAATTCCATTATATTTCCCAAAATCAGCCTAATTATTTCAATAATGATAAAGTTGATGTTATTTTAAATTCCATGTTATTTTTAAAAAAATAATCAAAACAATATCAAATAAAATATTTTAAATAAAATTAAAATGAAATTAAAATAAATAAATAAGCAATGGGTTTAAATTTTTGGTTTATTCAATATGGAACGACATTCCTTTAATCATGTGATCAAATCAATACCCAACATGAGAAAAACATGTATAATGGAGGTGAAAGAGATCAGTAAAAAATCTATAATCAAGAACCATCAAAAATGATATTATATCCATCAATAACATGATGATATATCACTATGTAAGGAGTATATAACAATAAGATCTGGATAAACCACAAAAGATTAGATTTACTTATCTAAAGGACATCCAATGTGATCACAATGAGAAGAGGATAGAGGGGTAATAATAAATTCTTAAGAGCCTCCAAGGACTGGGGAATCGTATTAGGGTCTAATAGGGGTGTCTAGATTATTAAATAGGTGTATTGAGATTCTTTAGTTAATTTTCAATTGAATTGAATACCGCACTCATAGTTTACTGTATGGGATGCACAACTAGTAGTAAATGTGTACCATAACTGTAAACCACTACTGGACTTCTAAATACGGTGAAAGATATGTATTTATGGTTAAAATAACCCTTATATAGCCATTAAAACCACATATTTTGAATTTTGAATTGTTTTTGGTGGTGGAAACATATTTTGTACATACTGACCTCCCCCTTATAGTGCCTCAACATTGGCCTCATTGTTTCTGGGCTAAATCGCACTGTTTTCACAAACTGTGTTCCAATCATGTATTTCCCCAAAAATATTTATTTTAATATTTCACTATTAATCAGATAAGAAAATCAATAAATCAATTATCATAAGAAACTGTGAATAAATACCTCATATAAGTTAGCTTGATGTTAAACCCATTCTATGAAAATGAAATCCTAATCCATGTATACATGCATACTACCACCACGATTTATCGATGTATTATATTATTGATTACCTACATTTGTGGATGGTTATATAAATGGGTTTTAATGATAGATATAATTTTTATGAAATAAATATGTATCAATTATATCAAATTAGGGATCATATTATTTTTTTGGGAAATAAATGATCCTTAATAAATTAACTGTCTTAAAGTATAATTTTAAGGGAAAAACTGCCTCTCCATTATATGTAATATATTTATTTAAATTTTATTATTCTTATACATATTTTTAATAATTATATATCAAAAATAAATAACACTAAATAAAATAATCATTCTCCTTTAATAAGTTCATTTTAACTAAATAGCCTCATTATAATCAATTAATCATCATTTTTTCATGTTTAGGTTGGTTTAGCCACTTACTTGAACAACGTCTATGTCTTGGATAATTTTCAGAAAATATTTACTAGTACAATATAATATAAAAATTTGAATTATTATTGTATTTTTTTATAAAATGGTTACATTATTATGAATCTTTTTAATTAATGAACAGTAATTTTTTATTGAGAATCTCAAAATTTTCTTATTCACCCATTTCCTCTCTAGTTTTCATAATTAAAAATCTCCTTGAAGGAAAATTAATTTTTTTTAAATAATGGATGATAAATTCATGTACGATTCAAGACCTATTATTTATTTAATTTTGTAGATGGATGAATAAAGGGAATTATATTATGGAACCAAATCAAAACATTCCAGAATATTCACAAATGATATTGAAAATATATGAATAATAACAAATAAATGTGCATATAGTTATTTTAAATTTAGAATAAAAGAGATTATATTTATGGATAATGTTTATGGGTACATATTTAACAGTAATAATTGAATTATTAATTATATTTGGTGCTTGTAAAGAATGAATCATGATCGAGATAAAGGTTTCCATCTAAAATTCCTCTTTTTTGAGTTATGTTTTATATTATGAACAAAATTTCACTATTTTAGGGTAAATATTTCCTAATTGAGATATTAAATAATGATATAGGTTTTCTATGGGAATAAATTTTACATATATATATATATATATATATCTTTCAAGTGGTGTTGATTTAAATTCTTCTCAAGTTGTAATGTTTTTTTATAACTCATTTTTCAATCATTCAGTTATAATTGTTCTTATTGATCTTATATCATATATATTGGGTAAATTACACCTTATAGTTCTTTATTGTGGTATTGTTAATATTCATCCTCAAGATTTAAAAAATTTTCTCATAAACACAATTTCATGTGTTCCATACTTCATGAACTATGTTGTCCATAATGGATTTTGGTAACTAAAACATATTTTATTTATATAAAACAATTCATTTTAAACATTTTTCATCTATGTTTTCAATATTCCCCAATTTATTAATTCATATAACAAAATAACATTTAATTTCAGCTTGTAAAATTATTCTTAATCCATTTCATATTCAATGAATGATTTCTATTTTCATAAAATTACAATATATGTTGAATAAATATCATCCTCCTTAAATTATTATTTCTCTTCCATATCCCTTTTTAAATTCCAGAAAATGTTATTGTATCATATATTGAATTAATTTATGGTATTAAAAATTTTAATCATAATTTCTTCCTAACATTTTTTAAAAATACTATTATATTAAAATTTTAATATTTCTTATTTTTAACAATTGTATTAATAAATATACATTTTTTTCTTAATTTTATAATAAAATGTTTTGTTTTCCATTCATATTAAATTTTAATTAGATTTATGTATTATCAAGTAAAATTTATTAGTGAATATTTTTTGAAAATATTTTTTTTAATGAATTTGCGTCACATTTTCCAAAATGACTTTTGAATGAGATGTGAAACTGATGAAAATGTGTTCTAAGAACACATTTATTATTTCACCACCATATTACTCTTTATCATAAAATTAATTTATTTCCATGGAAATTATTTTTCATGAATCCCCCTGTAAACATTATTATGAAAAAATTTCGAGTGACTAAATTTTCAGTATCAATTTTTTTTCGTATGGTCGATTTTAGTGATACTAACTATAAGTTTCGGGAAAACCATTTTCATTTTATGGTTCTTTATTGTTATATGACTAATTTTTTTAATGTTTTACACATAAGATTTCATAATTCACATGTTTGTTCTTATATCCCCATACTATTAATTGGTTAATGTTTAATATATCAATAGCTTAATAAGGTATGAACTTTTTAGGACATTAAAATTGTGTTACATATAGTGTATCCCATTCCAAAATAGGTATACGACTTATTTACCCAAACTAAATAGGTAGACAGGTTATCTTCTAATACTAAATAGGTACACATGTAGTATAATAATAATACTATGGTATACATGATCTTTCATAATCCTAAGGATTCTATATGGGTTTTTATACCAAGAGCATAGTGGCATGGGAATTTAGTTTTAACGACAACTCCACTAAGTGATTTTATTTTAATATCATTTGTTTATGTCATATTTATAGGATATTCCACATTTATTTTATGTTTCCATGATTAAATATGATCTATATATTCCTCAAATCAATGATATGATTGTTATTATTCTTTTATTACCTTACTCTATTCTTATTCCTATGATATTTTTCTAATATATTTATAATGTTTGACCATATTGTCACATATTCTTATAATTTAAACAACATTCTTCATTAAAATGTTCCACTTACTAAATGTTTATGCTCAGAAATTTTTTATACTTCAATTTAACCATATTATTTAGATAAAATATGTATGAAATATATCTATGATTTTATTATTGGAATAATTTGTGGGAGATATGGAAGATTTTTAATGGGTTATAAAATTTTTATATATTGGAAAAATGTTTGATTGGTTACAAAAAAAATTGGTTTTTAGTAATTTTTTCTTAATTACCTAATCCTTAAAAAATGAAATGGTCTTATAAATTTATTGTTTGGTAACATTTTCATTATGTAAATATTTATATTTGCATGTCACCAGGGTATTAATGATAGTATCATAGAAGAGTTTTGATAACTTTTTTAATTAGGTTGATATCATGTGTGGAAAACATTTTAGTTATAAATCTCTTCAAAGGTTAATAAGTTATGTTTTATTAAAAAAATTAATGTTTAAATAAACCATTATGTTGGTTGTGGAAATATTCTAGTGATTAGTATAAGATACCACTAGTGATAAGTCTTGGTATACATTTATGTTATATACCCATGTGTTGGATAAAATCCTAAAATTTGGATAAAGTAGCAACAATGTGCTTTCACATACAATAATATCAATGCCTGTATACTTAAATTGGAAATAGGATCTATAACTAATGTGACTATGTGTAATAACCCTTAAAATTTAATATTAGGTATTATATTAATCTTTAACTATTACATGATGAAGGGTCATAACAGAACAGCTGGTCTAACACTCAGAGAGGATGTGGTTTAGTCAACCATATTCTGATTATGAACCCTTATAAAGAAATTAATTCCTAATTAATTTTAAGGGTTTGGGATAAGAGGTAAATATAACATAACATAAATAAAAGAATAAATAAATGAATATATTGAAGGATTAAATTTTATATTCATATGAAATATGGAGTCTTCATATTAATATGATCATTAACACTAAAAATATTAGATATTGTTATAATCAATTTGAATTCATGATTTGGTTGAAATTAGATCATGAAACCAAAGTGAAAATATTGTATCT
The DNA here is from genome assembly GCA_963277665.1 of Viscum album. Classification (NCBI taxonomy): domain Eukaryota; kingdom Viridiplantae; phylum Streptophyta; class Magnoliopsida; order Santalales; family Viscaceae; genus Viscum; species Viscum album. The sequence continues at coordinate 502,115,584 of OY728132.1, forward strand.
AAAATCTAGTAAGTATTACAACTGAATAAGGTAGAGTAATTATATAGTTCATAATCTAAACATATTCCCATTATGATTGAAAATTTGATTATCATAGTCTTTTCTAAGTTGGTGATGATAATATATTAATAGAAATTAATTGTAGATAATTTTATATATTGGGTGATGTTTATTGATGTTATTATTATATATTCTAATATTTAAAAAGATTATGTGAAGAGTATAAAGATTTTTATTTAATAATTTTTCATTAATGGATTTGACATAGATAAAAAATGGTATTAATAACCTTTAAATGTTAATATATAAAAATGTAAATTTTCGAGGATAATTTTTAAAGGACACTTTATTAAATAATGGATAAATAAAATGTTTAGAATAAGCTTTATGATGAGGTAATATTGGGTTGATTGATTTAGAGAATCATGAATAAGTTATTATTGATATCCATAGAATTCATTATTTTTTAAAATAAAAACTTATATATAATTTTTTTGTGGTATTTGACTCTTTTTTAGGATTAATATATATATTGACTAGTGTTTGGCAATATTATATAATAATTATAGGTAAAAGTTAATATGTGGTAGAATATTTGGTTTCATTTTTTTATGGTATTAGATATTAAAATAGTTTTGGTTAGATTATGTTATATAGAATATATGACTAGGGTATTTAAATTCTAGTTTATATTATTACGTGAAAGTGTAATATTGATTAGAGAATGATATGTAACATAATATTTCTAAATAAGGTATGGTAGATGTGATATTATAAGTATTATATTAAATGTTGAATATGTTAAGTAATCCTTGACCAACTTTCACCAAATAGTAATAATTAATATATAAAAGAAGAAATTTATATAATGGGGATAAAATTTATAGAACCAATATTTTTTATAACCCTTAAGTTAATGTGATCTTCAATAACATGTGTCATTTGAAAAAAATAATTCAAAACTGAACTAAAATAAATTACAAAATATTATAATAACATTAATATTATAAAAAAATATTGAAAGAAAAAATAATAAACATTTGAAGTTATTGTATATTATTATTTTTCTTTAATTAGTATTTTAAAATAAAGGTTTCCTTCTGAAGAACCATTTAAAAATGTGTTATTGAATTTTAGATAAATAAATTCAATTGATCATAGTAATATTTTTATAATAATATGTTATATTTGAATTTATAAACCAATATATATATATATTAAATTATTCATAAATATATAAGAGAAACTAAAACACTTTAAGTTCAAAAAAGATATTTTTTGAAAAAATGGATTTTATAAAATATTCATTTAAAATATAACTTATAATTTTATAAATTTAATATGATACAAATAAATTCAATTTTTTTATAAATATATAAATATTTCCATATGATTAATTTTTTATATTCATTTAAAAAATCCCTTTATGTGAATTGCGAATGATTATGCATTTACAAATAACAAGGGTTTTATGACATTATTAGTCAATAAGAATGAATTTTAAATATATGAAACCTATTTATAAGCCCAATTTTTAAATTTATATGAAATTTTCTCATTTAGAAAATTATTGAAATAATTCAAAAAAACTATTTGGAATTTTAGAACATGATTTATATTTTTCAGAAATGGTTTTCATTAAATTGTACTTTTTTATTTTAAATTTAATTTATAACACTTATCGAAATATAATTTAATAAAATTTATTTATAATTTGGAATCATTGGTATAAAATTTTTTAATTAGAACTATTTTATTTTTAGGCATAAAGTATAGGATACCTTGGTTAATTAGTTTCCATAGAAAGAAATAATATGGTAAATTTTAAAATTATCAAATAGTAATGAGATGAAAACACATTTAAATAATTTGTGTTAGATGGTAGTTCAAGCATGTATCGACATTATACCCTTACATATATATTATTTATCAGTTTTTTATCCACTTACTTAGATAATAACTTTCCATTATTAAAACATTATGGGTATTTACAGAAATGACATATCCTTTCACTTATAAAACTGAAACACCTCTCTTTACTTTCTCTCTCCTCACAATCACCTTGGATTATCCCAAAAACTACCCAATAATATAAAAAACACATATCCATTTTATATAGCTTTTTAGATTATTAAAACACAATCCTTCAATGGCATAACCCCCATCGCAAATAATATAAACTACAATGTGAGGTATAAATTTCTATATACACATTTCTCATTTCTACATCTTGAAATTCACTTATTCTTCCAAAAATTCCTATACACTACATTAAAATTGAAAAAAAAATATTATACTTTTATATTCTTATAATGATTTTATAATCACTAACCATATTTATATTTTCATATTAAGACAAACGAAACTGATATTGGTGCATTGTGCGGATTACTACGTACCCAAAGCATTGTGTTTGTTTTCTTTCACTACCTAATATGGAATGTAAAAAAGAGAATATGATGTATAAATATGTTATTTATAACGTATTTAATATTTTAAATGATATTCCAGATATCTCCTCTAACTCGTTTTATGAAAATGAAATTATTATCCATGTGTAAATGTAAATTATTGGCTTTATGGATTGATGCATTCCATTCTTCATTACTTGCTTATATAGACTACAATAAGAGTTAGTTTAAAAAACAATTATTATTATTTTGAAACCGTAATGGTTTTTTTATTTTAAATAGCATATATATTTAATTTTTTGACCAATAAATGATCATAATGAAATTAAACATCTTAAACATGTTTTTCAAGGGAAAATATATCTTTTTTAGTTAAAGAATTTATATAAATTTAATTAAACTAATAATTATATAAAATTTTGATACATAATGTTAATGAAAAATAAATAATAATAATATTGCATAGGTATATGGATTCTATAACCAAACCGCCTCATAATCATCCATTAATCATCTCGTGTTCATGTATGGGTCATTTTAACCTCCACTATGAATAATGATATCAAATTATGTCATGGATTAATATGGATAATTTATTATTGATATACTATGATATAAATAAGGGATTTATGATATATATATTTTTCATGTAAATGGAATCATTAATTTTCAACTTATTAATTAATTAATCACCATTGATTTGTTTAAAATCACTAGAACATTCCCATCACTGTTTTCATTTTAGATGATCATTACACAATATCGAATAGAATGAAATTTTAAAATCATATGAAATTGTTGAATTTTTTTTGTATTTAATGAAAATTATAAGATTAAATTGTAAAGAATTATTTATTTTGACATTTTAATTGTGAAATAGTTCAAAACAATAAAGATTACTCATACAAAATATTGACAGTGAGAGAATAATAACAAATACATATGTATATAATTTTTATGAATGTGTAGTATAAATAGCTATAGTTAGGAATAAATATAATTATTATTTATTTAATAATTATATTTTAATTATTTAGGTAGTTTTAAGAATTTGGATTATCAATAAAGATTGAGGTAAGGGTTTTTATCTCAAAATCCACTCTTTCACACTTTTTTTCTATTATGATTCTAATTTCGTTTATATAATGTATATAAAACCTACATGAGGTATTATATCATAATATACGTTTTATTGAGGGAAATATGATTTCAATGTAAACCCCTCCATCAATAGGATTTTATTTAAATGAATCTCATGATTTTAGGGGTTTTTAAACTCGACTCTTATTAATTATTTTTTAATTAATATTATGGTAATTATTTTACAAATGTTGGGTAAATTTATTCATGTGAATGTTTTATGTATCATTTTTTATATTTCATTTAGTTATTTTAATTCGTATCACATAAACACATTTTCAAAATTTTCATACATTACGATCTATGATTCCCATAAGTTATTTGTATAACTCCAACATCATTCATTAAATTATAATATTTCATTATTAAATTATTTATTCATTGTTTTTTATTATTTACATTTAAAAATTCATTATATAATTACTATTTAACTAACCAAGTAAAATTATGTTTAATAGAAATCATTTTCAATGAATTAATTGCATTTTTATAAAATTATTATATTCAAGGAACAAATCACATCCTCCTTAAGTGATGATTTCCCTTCCATATATGTGTTTAACCTTACTAATAATGTTATCCTATGATAATTTGAAACCCTATATGTATTATACCATGTGAACATCATGTTTTCTATTACCATATTCAGAAGAATTTTTCTCTTACACTTTCTATAATTTGGGTTTCCAATAAGGGTATTATATAATATTTAAATTGGATTTTGTACATCATAATATAATGTTTTAATTTCCAATATAAATTAATTTTTTTGAGATTTATATTTTATAAAGTATCATTTATTGATTATTTTTATTGATGAATTTTTATTCAATTTATTCACTTCATATTTTCCAAAATAACATTTGGAGGTGATCTGAAATGTGTAAAATATTGATAATGTTATACACTTTTTTTTTAAAAAAACTATTTGATGGGTTTACTACCTTCTATTAGTTATCATAGGGGACATAATACCTTTTAATTATTTTTTCATGATTCAATGACAAAATAATATTATGAAATACTCTTTATTTAAATGAAAAATGTTTAACTATTTCATTCATAATTATAAAAAATTATGGTGAATCCATTTTAAAATGATTTGAAACCCATTTTTTATTCATGGGTTCTTTACGATATAATATATCATTTTTTAAATTGGTGTATATATGTATTGATTATATTAGGAAGGGGTCTTTTATCACCCTCTAATATATCATCAAATGTATAATATCTCATGAACTCAAGAAGGTACATGGGTTTAAGCCCTATCTTGAAGAGTTATATAGGGTAATAGCCAAACCTCTAATGGTACACTGGTTTTAGCCTAATCCTAATGATGTACATGTATTGCTATCAATGTTAAATCATAAACAGAAGTTATTTTGTAATACTAAAAAAGACTGTGGTTCGTATCCCAAGAATAATAATATAAAATAATAATATATTAATCTTAAATATGATACCCTATTTATTATTCAAATCCCACCATGATATTAGAGTCAGGTTTTGATTCCCACTCCATTAAGTGATTTTAATATCTTATCTTTATGTATAATATGTTTTTCGAACATATTGAAAACTATATTTTGTCTCTATGAATAATGATTATGTTTAAATGATAAAAATATGTGATATTATTTTTATGCCTCTTTGAAAATGTTACCATTGTCTTATAATCCTGTGTTATTTTTATCTAGTATCCCCCTCCTTATCTTTTTTTTCTCTCATCTTTAAGAAAAATCTTTATTCATTATTGAAAATTTTCTCTTACTAATGGGTTGTTCTCTCCGATTTTTTATGTTTTCATTTCCATATTCTATAAGGATTGAAAAATAATAAAATATATTTATGTTTTTATTATGTAGAGAATTTATAAGAGATGTTGAAGATTAATCATATGATATTAAATTTCTTATATAATGAGATATATATAACTTTGATACATAGTATATTCATTTCTGATATTATTATTTTACCCCAATTATCTAAAAATCAAAATTTAATATTTCCTGGGAATCTATTGAAACACAATATTTTCATTATATCACGTAATTATAAGGTCATGGAACTGGGATGTTAAATTTATCACAGTAAGACTAATATCGTATAGAGTGTAAAATTGAATATTTCTATTTATTTTAATAACCAAATAGTTATTCATGTTCATTTTATAAATTAAGAGAATAAGATCCTTTATAGTTCTAATTGGGAAGTATATATAAAGAATAAAAATATCTATGAATATAGGAAGAATACATTTTAAGTGTCCAATTCTGTGGAAGTCAATAATTGTTATCGCATTTACTAATACTAACCCAGAAGTGGGAGGAATTTAATAGGAATTTTAGGATAGGTTTTCCAAGAACCCCAATGAATAAATATGTTATTGGGGTTATAGTAGAATGAATCATATTGTTAATATGATTTTTACTTATTAAAATGAAAATATAAATTGATGAAAATATAAAATTTTCTATCAATGATACTATTAAACATCATGGTGTTTCTAAGACAATCATTTATTATAGAGATCCTCATTTCATATTGATATTCTTAAACGTTCTTTTAAATCCTATAGATATTCAACTGTGCGTGAGTATTGATTACCATCAATACATGGATGGAAAGATATATCAAATTATATAGATTTTGGTGGATATTAGTTGGTTGTGTGTGATTGAATTTGGAAGATATATGTAAGACTATTTATTGATGGTGGGATTTTCATATAGTAACATTTTTCATTCCTTAATTTTTATGTGTCTATTTTTGGATTTAGATTATACTCCTTATATATCTCACATATATTGTGAGGATATAGATGAAAGGATTTATTTTGGATGATGATTGTTGAAAAAATAATCACAATATTAATGTTATATAGAATCATATGTTGAAAAGGAATAGTCTACAAGATTCATTTACTGGTTAATGATAATGATCTTTGGATTTCATTTTTCTAATAATATCATTTCATGAGTTTCCCCTCATTTAACATAAAATTTAATTTCAAGTAAGTTTATGTTAACGTTGTTATTTTTTTTATTTAAATTTGGGAATGATTAAACCTGGTGTTATATTACGTAAAATTACACCTATTATATGATGGTATTAATATTTTTTTCATGTATGTGAGCTCAGAGTATATATATTGATTTCAATGCTTGATCTAAATTGGAAATTACCATAGTTAGAACATAAATTAACATTCAATGAAACATCATTGAAAATTTTCATAGGTAAGATATATGTTTTAATGGAAATTTCATTCCATTAATTTAAGTGTTGTGTTAGTGCAGAACATTTCGAAAATAAACATATCATAGGGAATCATATATGCATTAGCAATGGATAATGATTATTTGAGAAAAAATATTAGTTTTTGTGTAGTGGATTTTTATAATGGTATGGGGAATTAAAATATCATTACTTTTTAATGTATTTTTGGATAATTTTGGGTTCATTTATTGATGTGATATTTCCAAAAAATATATAAATATCTATATTATTTATATGATTCATTATGGGATAATATTTGGAAGCTGTATATTGACAGATAATATTTTATTAATAAAAATAAAATGAACATGACAAAGTATTTTAAAAATAAATATAATGGAATCATAATATGACTAAATGTTATTATTTAATAATCATTAGTTTTGATTTGTTGAGATTAATGGGAGTTAATTATTAATGGTTCTAAATAATTTATTTTTGGGGAATTAATTTAGGGGGTTTTGATTTATACTTGAATAAAGTGGAGTTATAATTGGGTATATTCCACTGAATTTGAAGGGTAAAGTGGATTTAAAAGGTCCTCCATTGAATTATGGATGCGTTTATTCATCATGGAAGTTATTTTGAGAGAATAAATTATTTGAAAATATAATTTACTAGAGTTTATGTAAAATATATTAAGGGGTAATAATCTAAATATTTTAAAATAAATTAATTATGTATGTTTATTTTACATGATAATGTAATTATAATCATATTTAATATCATTAGAAATCGAATAAGTTTTACCATGTGTGTTATGGATGTCCACCATGAGTTTCTAATAAAGGTGAAACAGTTTTAATAGTGATGATAATGAAGGAATGAAAATATGATATGAATAGACAGTGAAATATTTTAATGAAAGGAATTCCATCTTGAATAAATATGATAATAATATTGGGTGTAATATTTAATTATAGGATCGTTATCCCTTATATTTGAGATGCAACTCTTTTTTTTTCTATCCTCATCCGAGTTTTCTCAACCTATAATTTTTCTATAGAAGTGAACATTAAGAATAATGGTGAATGGTGGATATATAATTATTTAGAAATAAAAAATATTGTGTTATAAATTTTAAAAAATCTTTTATATTAATTATTTAAAGAGTTAAATGACATGTCAATATCAAAAAACCTTATTTTTTATTTTATTATAAAAATGGACTAAAATAATGTTTCTAAGCCATTTGGAATGGTATTCTCAAGATCAACACGCATGTCATGAAAAACTATTGATAATCATCAAATAACATTTTTCATTTTATAGTTCAAGAGTAAGTAGTCATATGAAGTCATTACTTATTACAAGAGGCTCATGGAAATCAATATAGTTCATGTGATCCCCTAATCAAAGTAATAGGCATACCATATCAATTAACATAGGTCATGCGAAAATGTAATTGGGGTTGTTCCAAGAGTACTGGTGTTATAATAATTTACTTTTATACAATATTTTTTCAATTTTTTAAGAATTATTATTTTCCTAGAAATATTGATGATAAATGTTGGTGCTTCAATCCATTTAGATTTTTAAATTATGGAATTCATAGAATATTTAGGAAAGAACATCTAAATAGCTATCGTTAATATAATCTTTTCTTGTGATATTACTCATTAGGATTAGAGAGGTAATTTTAAATAGTTATTTTTTATAAATAGTTTATGGAAAACTTTTTTATGCTAGTGTTAAATCATTATATGGAAAAAAACATAATTTCCATAAAATATGGCTTTAATATAATTTTAAATATTAATAAAACTGTTGGGTTTCATAGATACATATAAAAATATAGATTTGTAATGTGATTTTAAAATGGTATATTATGTTTATAAAATCAATTAAAATATCTGTTTAATTATAGTTTTTCCCTTTATTTGAGTATAAAAAATATATGTTTGTAAATAACTAGAAGACATTGGTAAATGATTTTTTTCATAAGTGTACATTAATTTACCTACTATGTGTTTTTTATTAGAAATATTATGATTTTTAAAATCTTATGATGAGGTGATGATCATGTATGATAATGAAAAGATAAATTCTGTAATATCTTGTAATCCTATTGGATACTCATGAGGGTTATGTAATATATTACGAAATGGTTGAAATGAGAGAAACCTCATCCTTGATCATTCAGTTTTGTAAGTCCATATTTCATTGATTTATTAATGTTGTTAATGATTGTGAATTATTCAACGGTTTATCTTATTGTACATAACATCATTAGACTACATTAAATATAAGGATGATAATAATACGGTTATTATATTATGATTAAACTGAATGATTCTTCATATTTGATTTTTTTCTTATTTCTTGTCATAATAATTAGTAATTTTTGGTACGGGTGTCAAAAAAATTTGTTCCTATTATTTAATAAAATTATCATTGTCTTTTTATATTTTTATTACTAATTAATGGTATTATATTTCAGTAAATATGTTAATTATATTGATTTTATTCCTAGTACATAAATTTTGTCATTTGTGGAGATGTATATGATATTAGTAATATTAATATTTTATATTTGGGCTGTTGGGAGCCATAGGTTCATGAGAGAGATATTTCCAATGGATTTTGGTGGACTATGGATTTAAATCAGATTATTATTCTTATGTTAACATGTTTTCGTTACATTGATATTTGTTTTTAATGCATAAAATTGTCCACTCCATGATTATATACTTTTAGTTTTAACAAAAAAATTACATTCACAAAAATTAATTATCATTATAGTTTATGTAATTTTATAAGAATTCATTCCCATTGGTTTATTTTTATCCCTTATTTGTAGTTTCAATCCTCTAGTGGTTAAGGACATTGCTTGAGCTCTTGTGGACATCTGATTCAGGTATCAGGTTTTTTGGTACTCAAATCATGTCATTAAAAGATATGTGGGTTTAATTTAAATACATCATGAAATATCATTTAGGCCATAATTAAGATCACATGGAATAGCGTAATTCACAATTTGATGCTATTAGTGGTGATTTAATGCAAGTCCAATCCCTTGATGACTATCTAGATGTCATAAATTTCATATAATCTTATACTGAAGAAAATCAACATATCTAGAACTTGATATCCAATCTTTGTCTATGAAATACTGATGAAACCTCTGTGTATTGGAAATTGGTGATAAATATATATTATATTTATCTTGGTTATTTTGACTTATCTTTTTAGTTTTATGATATTTGTGACTTCTATACGATTTCCCACTTAAAAATAAAATTTTTCTTTAAAAAATCCTAAATTCATATATGCATAGATTATTGACCTAATTATTATTTTAAATTCATTTACATGTTTCTATAATAAAATAATATATTCTTAATATGTACTGATATTTCATAGAAAATTTAACACTAGAAATTCCCACATAGATATATATATATATATAAGGCTATGAAATATGTTTTCTTCACAAAGTCTTTAATAAATGTTAGTGTTTTTAATAGTTCATAAAAAATAAATTGGATAGAGTTTCAATAAAAATTATAATGTCAGTATAATTCTTATGATAATTTAATTGAAGTGAGATTTTGAATATTTTATGAAAATAAAATAATCATATCACAAGAAATGATACATGTTTTATTTTAGTATACAGTCTTGAATATCATAAGGGGAAAAATCAAAATATTGTGAGATATCACAGTTTTATTCATATTATTATAAATTATTATTTTATTAATATTTTTCATCTTTTTATAACATATTCAATTCAATTTTATATTTTATGATCATAATGGTCATTATAATTAATTACTCATTTGTTATAAAATTATATCATAAATTATGATAATGTAGATTCAGTATCTGATAAACTATGATATAAAAAATGGTCTATCATCAAAAACGAATCCAATAAAAATAGTTCTAGGAATTATTTTCATGATAAAATATTTGAAATATATATATTAATCTCTACAATTTTTTATTTATTTTTTAATGAAGTGGGGATATTAGTATATCCTTGAATAAAAAAGAATTTCATTATATTTTTAATAGATTCCAAAATGAGAGGATCACCTCTAGACTTATGAACTAAATGATTTTCTCCATTGTTTTTACCATCAACTATGCGGTTTTAATATAGTAAAAAAGGTATTATAATACCCCAAATATTTTTAGGTTTTTAATTAGACTATAATTTTCAAAACCATATGTAATTACATGTTTTTTGGTTGATGAAAGTTGTTTAAAGGTTGCTAGTTGGTTTTAAGATTTCTATGCATTGTGAGGATAATATTCCCTTTATGATACACTACATATGTGTTATGACCCACCTCCCCGGTTCATGAACCTTATCATCTAATCCCATGTGTCTCCTGTAATACCATGGTTTCCTTCCCATCACACCATATGCTATTACTCACTAGGGTCGCTTATTAGAATAATGACTGTCCCCACAGGCCAACACATGTTCTTTCAGTGTGTTTTTTTCTCACTCAAACACACCTTAGGAAAATTCCCAGAAGGTCATCCATCATGATTACTACTCCAGGCCAAGCATTCTTAACTATGGAGTTCTAATCATACAGGCTCCCGAAAAGAAAGGTGCACCTTGTTGGCATGGGTGGTAACATTTAGCCTTTTAAGTCTCACTTTTCCAGGGGTGTTACATTATCCACCCCTTTAAATCACAACTCCCTCATTGTGAGGATAATATTCCCTTTATGATACACTACATATGTGTCATGACCCACCACCTCGGGTCATGAACCTTATCATCTGATCCCATGGGTCTTCAGAAATACCTTGGTTGCCTTCCCAGCACACCATATGCTATTACTCACTAGGGTCGCTTATCATACTAATGACTGTCCCCACATGCCAACACATGTTCTTTCAATGTGTTTTTTCATCACTCAAACACACCTTAAGAAACTTCTCAGAAGGTCACCCATCCTGATTATTACTCCAGGCCAAGCATTCTTAACAATGGAGTTCTAATCAGACAGGCTCCCGAAAAGAAATGTGCACCTTGTTGGAATGGGTAGTAACATTTAACCTTTTAAGTCTCACTTTTCTAGGTGTGTTACATTATACACCCCTTTAAATCACAACTCCCTCGTTGAGGACCCCAAGCCTCAAACCCAGGTAGTGCCTAAGCACTTTCGGCTGGATATTGGCTCTAATACCATTTGTCATGACCCGCCTCCCCGGGTCATGAACCTTATCATCTGACCCCAAGGGTCTCCTATAATACCTTGGTTGCCTTCCCAGCACATCATATGCTATTACTCACTAGGGTCGCTTATTAGACTAATTACTATCCCCACAGGCCAACACATGTTTTTTCAGTGTGTTTTTTCCTCACTCACACACACCCTAGGAAACTTCCCAGGAGGTCACCCATCCTGATTACTACTCCAGGACAAACATGATTAACTATGGATTTCTAATCATACAGGCTCCTGAAAAGAACGGTGCACTTTGTTGGCAAGGGTAGTAACATTTATCCTTTTAGGTCTCACTTTTCCAGGGGTGTTACAATATGGTCTTCAATGTGTGTTATTAGGTTCCCAGTAGATCGAAAGAGCTATTATTGTTCTCATAGGGCCACCAGGTGGAAGGAATCGCTAGGGAGGTTACTCGATAAATCTTGACTAATTTACCAGTGGGTTCCTAAGATATTTTCTAAAAATATTACTGAATTTTACATAATTGTTTTCAATATATTTCAAATGAGTCTCCCATATCATTTCCCTTATATCCACTCAACCCCTATCAATTCACTTAATCTCAGTGGTTGGATCTCTCTCATTTATTACTAGAATCATGTTTCTTTCACTTATGAGGATAATTATGGGATTATTTATTCAATATAATGTTATTTGAGTCATATGATGATATTTCACAAGAGGGGTACTTTTTAGCCGAGTTAGGTTTTCCTAGAGATTTCCCACTAGTTTATATAAGTCATAATATTTGTGTGAAATATTGTTAATTCTATCACTATGTATATACCATAAAATTGTTCTTACATTATTATTTTACCTGAAAGAGTATGAGTCAGTTAATAAAGGGTACTGAGTGGTCCTATAAGATATTTAAATTATTACCCTGGTCATTGTAGACCATTTATATTATGGAAATATTTATTAAAAATGAATCTTGGAGTCAAAGAATTATTTAATTATAAGATATGGGATCTTAGGATCCATATATTGTGTTTGAGAGCATTCATAAATGAAGGAATTTGTTAGTGATAGTTTGTATTTGAATGAGATAAACATATATCTAGACCTTATATTGGATAGTATCACAGTTAGATTAACCCCTTAATGAAAATTAATTGATCATTTACTTGATATTCTTAATTGATGATACCTTTTTGATTTATCTATTGAAAATTAGAAAAAAATAAATAAAATAAACTATATAGATTATAATATTTTGACCACATACTTTCTAGATGGGTGATAAATCATTTGCCATGGAATTATATGAGAGTGTTGAATCATCCACCTGATTTTTTTTCATGGTGGTGTATTGTCTGATGATTCTTTACTAACATTGATTTTCTTTCCACTTGATGATCTCTAATAGTGGTTAATTTTTCACATGATTTTTTAACATGGTGGTAAATCATCCACGTATTGATAATAATTATAGGTATAAAAACCACCATGAAATTTGGACATGTTGGTACACTGTGCTCACAATGAAAATTATTTTCGGTACTTTGTGTACCAGTAGATGTTGATATGGTAGTACATCTTTCACCTCGTAATTTTTATTAGTCATACATCACCCACCGAGATATATAGAGGTAACTATATAACATCTACCTCATATGTGATATGGTTGTATTTCAATCACTTGGAATTTTCAATATATCTTTATATGTGTGATACTTCTTTCACCATTATTGTCAGAAAAGAAATGTTGGATTATTCACATGGTAGATATGATGAGTAGTGATATATTATTGTTCGAGAGGTATTTAATGGTAATCAATTGTTCACATGTTGTAAAATATATTTTTATTTCTCATTGTATCTTGTCATGTGATTATGGATGATATCACATTCAGCCTAATGGTGTTTCTAGACTACGTGAGTATTATTATCTATAGGACACGATGCAGTAGGTATGTTCATTCATGACTTGATAGTTTTCCACTCAACAATATTATAAAAGTATTGAAAATTAATTATTTTATTTTACTATGATCATGCACTTATATATTTAATATTTTGTAGATTTATAAATAGTGGTGGCCTGATAAGTAGTTCTTACACCATTTTTGAGTTCATAAATACCCGTGAATGGTTTAGGATATAGGTGACAGAAAGATCCCTATGTTTGGTGGTTGAGTTGGAGAAGATGGGTCGGAGTTTGAAGATGATATCGAGCATAGAATAAATATCGTTTTTGAATATATCTACTTTTATAATTTATTTAATATGATATTTTATAAGATATACATATGAGATATCTTATTTATGATTTTATAACTCATATGAAATTACTTTATATATCTCGTTTTAGAATATTCATTGTTATTTTTTTGGATTGATTTTTTTTATTTTTTATTTTTGTTTGGGTTTTGATATGATGATTATTTAATGATTTCTCATAAACAATATTTTATGGTTGTATACAGTAGAGAGAGTATATTCTTCCTACAAAATACATGACCCTCACCACTAATCCTTAGCCTATAGAATATGGGGTGGAGAATATGAGGTATGTAGGATCCCTGTTTAGTCCTGGTGGAGGTAACCTATGCTATCAATATAAAAAATTATTATTGAACCTTGTTTCATTTGACATACAATTTGCGATATGTTAGACTGGATATAGGATATTGTTGAAACATGATATGGAACTTGTGCATATAAATAGACAACCCTTGTATGATTAAAGTAAATTTTTCAATATATGTGATTGCTTTTCTTAGTTATTAGTGTTACATTTTCATATTTTCAAATCATATACTATTTGATTTATAGTTTTTTACTCATTTATGATGGTGTAATGAGGCTATGGGTTCGTGCATTATATTTGAAAATTATGGATCACATGATATGCATATTTTTATGTGTGATTGTTTAATATATTATGATATTGGATAACATTTTTAAATAATTCAATAGAAACTAATATAGTGTTTAATTATATAACATGATGTTGAAACTATACATGACCAAACCGCGGATAAGAAATCATTCTTCGTAAGATGAGATTGTATTTTGTTAACATATAAGTGATAATAATTGACTTTAAAATGTGTATGATTAGATATAATTGATCAAATTAGCGGAAACACATTGTATCATAGGATGTGTTTATTGATTAGTTTTGTGTGTTTACTATTATTTAATTACATAAGAGGCAATAATAAGAGCTACAATTTTGTTTTTTTATTTACGTGCTTGTAATTGAATTGAAATTTCACTATGGAAAACACACATTGATTTCTAGAAGGGTTGAGTGAGAATATACCCCCATTAGTGTAGTTGAATCTAAATGTTATACTTATTCTTCCAATCTATTAATAAACCCACCATATCATGATTCTGGTCATATAGACCATGGGGGAGGGGATTATTTGATTCAGGTTGTCCATGTCATATTTTATGAATAATGTTACTCCCAATATCATCCTCTCTTTTCTAGAGATAATGGGCTTTCTATTTGGAGTATTGGAAAGTAGTTCTTCATAGTATCATATATAAAATTGATACACCCTTAGAGTGGATGTTTAATCCCACTACATATATACTATACGGACCAGGTAATCAATGATGTCATATCATGGAAAAAGTTGATCAATATGTGGTGTTATTTAAAGAGTAATTCTGTGAGATTTTATTTCCCCATATATTAAGGAATGGTTAAAAAACATATTCTCCTTGTTTAGGGATGCATATTCATTACAGATTATGAAGGATTTTTTAGGGATCAATTATAGTTCTCATAGATTCTATTGGTTGATACAATTTCTATGGTCAATAATTATGAGGATAGACTAAGTTATTAAATCTTATCACAACTGAATATATTTCAATTTGTTTCCTCCTTAGAGGTTTTGAATCAGAACCTTGTCAAAGAGAATAGATTTTTTTAATAAAGATCATCTTTGTTATATACTCATTCTTCTAGGAATAGGATTTTTTCTTCATATACTATTAATGTAAGGTATGGGTATTCATACTAGAGTGATGATAGATAAGTTGATCAATGTAGGGGTGTATCACTTCCTCTAATAGAGAAGATCATTATCCAGTTATATAATAGTGTAGGATAATGGGGAATATTTTATCTGATTACGATTGAGCCTTGAAGTATTGTTATTCCAACAAGATAATTGGATTCATACAGATATTCTATATTATATCACCGCGGTCTGTATGAGGATCTACATCTATTCACACTTAGGGGTCCGAAATAGGTATATAAGTATCAATAAATTTGGGTAGTGGGTTTCTTGAACCATTTGGGTAGTGGGGGAGTATGTTATACCCATGTAGAAAGGTGATGAGTCCATGTTTTAATTAACTATTTTCATTAAGGAAGTAATCATATGATTAATTTTAAAAGGTTTTCCCCTTATAAATTTCATAGGAAGAAACAATTACTTAAATAGATTATACTCCTTGATTTTTGAATCCCACATGTGATTATTTTTGAGTTATTATTAATGTCTAATACAATCCCTAAATTATATTTTGAAGGTGATAAACTAAATAATTCATTTGGAGAGGTTCAAAAAAATTTGACATTAATTTTTATGTTTGTAAAGTTGGTCATAATGTTTAAACAAATTGTATAATAATTCAAATATTTTATCATAATTTATGGATTGATGAAAATATATCCAAAGATTATTTAAAATTAACATCATCATATTAAGGAATATTTTTCAGGAGAACATGAAAAAACATATTCTTTTTTCTTAAATAATATTAATTTATTTTAAAATAATTATTTTATTGAAGGATTCATAATTATTGTATATTTGGATAAGGCTTTTTAATGAGTTTACTGAAAATGGATCTCTATTAAACCATCCATAAGAATTATCAACAAATGCTTGAGTAATATATGAGGTTGGGCACAAAAAACATGTGAATGGGAATGGGTTTGAATATTATGGAAGTGAAGGTCGGCGGTGAATGTAAGAAAACACATAGGGTGGCATGGGTCAATGCAAGGAGGAAAGACCATCGATCCTAGGAGTGTATGAATGTAGTCAAAGTGGAATCGAGATTCTTCATTGATGGGTCAAAGAAATATATGTGTTTATTAATCAATGTTAAAAAGATTTTTTTTCAATTTGGGGAAACTCAGTGTTTGGGTGATGTTGGTGGACTATTTAAAATACATAAAAACGAGGGTCGTATGATCTAATAATATGATTTTTTCAATCAAAATCCAAACTTCCAATTATTATACCTCAAACCAACAATAATTTCAAATCCAATTAGTATTCTATATGTGATTTCTTTCTAGAACCATCAAACACAAGAATCTCCAATAATGTTAAATGGATATACCAAATATATAATCCATGAATGTACATGAGTAGTGTAAACAACTTTGAGAATTAAAATAGATCTCGACTTATTTCCATGTCCAAAATGAGATCCTTGGTACCATGATCATGTGTTTGGTAGATAAACGAAACACATGAAGAGCAGAGCGATCGTATTATTTGTGTCTAGTTTCACAAATCACATGAAAATATCATGTATGTGAGTATAAGGAAATGGGTTGATCATAAGGTCCAATCAACAATGATTTGACTTATCATGAGAGCTTTTAATGAATAATGATGTAACTAACCATGTGACTGTACTAGAGTTACCACATGATAAATAGTTTGGGAAATTTTTTATCTTTTTAATATTTTATTTTTTTATTATCTGAATCCCTAAAATAATATTTTATTGGTTATTTGCTAAATGCTTTTCTATACGTCAACTATTTATATATCACATTTTTTTATTATGTCTTGGGTTTTATTATTTTGAATTTCATACATCATTTTTATAAGAATGATTACATTTTTTAACTTTATATTTGACTATTACAGTTTCCTAATTAATTTCTAACTGTTCTCACTTTTGGTTCGAAAATATGTTTCATGATTTTCATTTTAATGTATTTTGTTTATTGAATTATTCAGTTATTGTACGATAACATGAGTTATATATCACAGTTTTTCATGTTACTTGTTTCTATTTATATCTAAGAAATGTGTGGACATATCATTGTAATATCATAAAGTTTAAATCATTATTTTTGTGCTATATAAATTTTCCAATGTATCTGTAATTTTTCTATAATTATAGAACTTATAGAAATGAATCTATTCTTTTTTATGAAAATTTATCTATAAAATTAAAATTCCAAAACCATTTTCTTGAAATATAAATATAATATAATTTTATTAATTTAATTAAACTACATGATAGGATGAAAATTTTATATTAATGCTAATAAAATTTGATGAACCCTCTATGAGATGATGATTTTAATAATAAAAAATCATTGTTATCTTTGTGTACAAGTCAATTTAGTCAATTGTTTATTCTGTTCTAAATATATTTATATATGTTTAATCATGTCTACAGATGTCTATCTATGATTATTTATGGGTTACTATTGACCTGGAAGTGTTCTGGATTGAACAGACACTATGTGAATCTTATGTTTCTGACTCACCATTAGTTATTGTCTTGAGTGGCCATTAGTTAAAGGATGACAATGGTCGCACTGATGACAATGGTCACACAGAAGAAAAATGTCGCCCTGATGACAATGGTCGCACCGATGACAACATTCTCACTGATGAAAATGGTCACGCCAATGACAACGGTCGTACCGAAGCCGATGTTGTTAAAATGAGCTACCAACACCATGCTGATCAAATGAGCTACTGAAGCCGATACTGATTAAATGAGATACCAAAAATGATGCTGATCAAATGATCTACCAACGCTAATGCTGATCACATGACCTACGGATCTCATGACTCACCGATATTCATGAGAACTTTTTGAATTTTTATTAACTCTTATTTAATTCCAACGGTCATATTTGCTTTATTTAATGCACCTCCTATTAATTAAATTTTGGTTGCTGGATATCAGGGAACCATACCTCGTACCTATAAAAAGGTAATAATTATTTTTTCAGGGCTCAAGGAACAAAAACGGAAAATCTGCAGTGAAAAAGAGAAGGGGTCAAGAAAAAACAAAAAGAAAGGGCACAAACAAAAGTTCCACGTGAGTGAAGTCCAACGAAATACAAGAAGAACTTGACGAACACATGTGAAAATCAGAGAGAATCAATTTGATCATTATCCTAGGAAAACAAAAAAAATGAGTTTTTTTCCTTTACTGAAGATCAAATGCACAAGTTTGAATAGTTATACCTTAGAAGAACAACAATACTCTGTATTGTGTCATCCTCAAAAGAAAGAACTTGAATTCCATATGCAACATCAAAACGAGTCCAGAGCCTATCTGCAATTACACAGAGCATTCTAAACTCTTTTATTTCCTATATTGTATCACTTTTCTTAAAATCCTGTGCAGTGTGTGTGCATATGTCTATTTTAAATACACACTGACTCATGAGCTGACCTAGAGGATACTAAATCCTCACACCAGACATTCTACTCCTTCTTGTATCCCACTGTGCATTGTGGTAGAGGTCGAGTGTGACCTAGAGAGTCTAAGAACCGTTGCTACTTTTTTCCCATATAGAAATTTGGTAGAGGTCTTAGTACCTAGATAGTCTTCATACTTTTCTTTACTTAGATCCAAGGTGTGGATCAAAGTTTATATAAACTAATTGAGAGGAATAAGTCTCATCTTGAGACTGAACCTCCTATTTTGCAAAAAAAATTCTTTTTATCTTTGTAAAACCCTAGTTTGAATATTCCACTACTACGTACTTAAAATATAAATCTGTTTTAAAGTAACTTTGATAGTTGAACTATCAAGTGTTTATACTTATTTTGAACCAGTAAGTTAGTCTCAAAAGCTAACTTAATCTTCATATTAAGTTAATTGATAAGTAATAAATATTTGAGGGACTAATTGAACATTTACAGATTTTATAAATTCACTACAGTTTAACCTGATTTATACATTGGGGGATTTTTTAATAATAATATTTTTAACAGAAATTTTAATTGGAACTCAATTCAACCCACTCTTGAGTATCTACTCTGACCAACATTTGGTATCAGGGGTTGTTTTCGAAGGATTACCAAATACTCTATTTTTCAATTGTGATTTTAATTGTATCTTAAAGATCTTAAATTTTGTTAGTTATAAATTTTATCTCTTTTTCTAAAATATGGATATGGATAATAGACTATAAGGTGTTTCTACCAACAGACAACCTTTCATTAATGGTGTTAATTATGCCCAATGGAAACTGAAAATAAAAATTCATTTAGAGAGTATGGGATTTGATATCTGGACTGCTATAGAGACTCAATATAAGATTCCTAAAACTGAATAACCTACTTGGGATGAACCTACTAAAAAATATTACAATAATAACTATTAATCAATGAATGCTTTGTACTATGATTTAGGCAATGAATAATTTAATCGAATATCTTCTTGTAATAATGCTTATGAAATTTGGGATACTTTGGGTGTTTCTCATGAGGGAACAACCAATGTTAAGGAAATGATATTTAATACCTACACTATTAAATATGATAACTTTAAAATGAAGCATGGTGAATATATTTCTGACATGTATCTCAGGTTCAACAAAATTGTAAATACAATGAGCTCACTTGGAAAAGTTGTTCCTGCAAATGATAAAATCTTGATGATACTAAGATGTCTTCATAAAAGATGGAGAGGCACATCAGTTTCAATTAAATAATCTTGTTACATTGGTGCTCTTCCTGTTAAAGAACTGATTGGTAATCTAATGATGTATGAAGAGAAATTGAAGGTAAAAAAGGAGGAAGATGATGAACCAAGAATGAAGTCAGTGGCATTTATGTCTACTGCATTAAAGAGAAAGGACAAGGAGAAAATTTACATACCTATTAAATGCTCAACAAGTGAAGGTTCAGATTCTGATAGTGATAAAGAGATGGCTCAAATAGCCATGAGATTCAAGAAATTCTATAGGATGAAGAAATTATTCAGAAAACCAAATTATAAAGGAAAATATGACAACAAAGGTCATTGGAAGAAGGATTGGAAAAAGTCAGATAAGTGTGATGAAATTGTCTATTATTAATGAAAGTGGAAAGGACATGTGAAATAAGACTACCCCAAGTTAACGTTCAAAAAGAAATATGATTACAAAGACAATAAATATAAGAAAGCTATGAATGAAACATGGAGTGATTTAGAAGATAGCACAAGTGAATTTGAGACTTTTGATTCTGAAAAGAATCATTCCAATATGTGTTTTATGACAAACACATCTGAGGTAACATGGAATACTCCTGCATTAAGTTTATATTATTCTGGAGTTGATTTTTATTCTAAATATGAAAATATGTCTAGTGAAGAATTATTTGAATATTGTAACATGTTATAAGAAACCTGTAAGGAATTGAAGGACAAATATAAGACCTTGAAGAAACAACATTCCTTAACTAGTTCTGTTAAATCTGTACTTGATATGGAAAAGGAAAAGAATGCTCAATTACTTGAGGAAAATACGGAACTGAAATTTTCTAATGAGAAATTAAGGAAGGACTTAGAGAAATTTACAAATGGAAAGAATACTCTAACTCAAATTCTAGGAAAACAAGTGGCACCAAAATATACCACTAGAATAGGCTATCAACCTAGAAAGAGACGGATTGCTAAAAATAGATTTATTCCTAAATCTAGAAAGAATTCTACTAGTACTAGTTCTGTAAATTCATATGCTTCAACTAATTATTCACATGGTTATAGATCAAAGAAATTTTATCTTTCAAAATATTTTGAATCTATTGATTGTATGAGACCCATTAGATAAAGTTGGGTACCGAATGTTTTTCTTTCTAACTTGTCTAGACCCAAAAAAATCTGGGTACCAAAATCATTTTTTGTCTAAACATGTTTTGTAAGAAACATTCTTGATGTTCTCCCATAAGAAGGTATGGTACATGTACAATGGATGTTCAAGGAATATGACTAGGGATTACTCATGCTTCAAGATTTTAATCAAAGTTGATGGAGGCCATGTCACCTTTGGTGATAATTCAAAAGGAAAAATCATCGACTTAGGCTAGATTGGTAACACTGATTCACTTTTAATTTCTAAAGTATTATATTTTGATGGATTAAAATACAATCTGTTAAGTATTTCTCATTTGTGTGATGATGGTTTCGATGTTAAATTTGAAAATGATTCCTACAGTGTTTTTAATTCTAAAAATATTTTAGTATTTTCTGATTTGAGAAATGAAATAGTTTATGTTGTTGATTTGAATTCTTTATCTAAACAAAATTTTACTTGATTAAATGATTTTCATAAAGAGTCTTGGATTTGGCAAAGAATATTATGACACTACAATGTTCAATCACATAGGAAACTGACTAGGAAAAACTTAGTTAGAGTCCTACCTAAACTTGAATTTCTAGATGATAAAGTTTGTAATCCCTGACAAAAGGGAAAGCAACATAAAGTTTCTTTTAAGTCAAAGAAAAAAGTTTCAACTTCTCAACCACTTTATTTGGTTCACATGGACTTGTTTGGACCTTCTAGAGTTTCTATTATAAATGGGAAGCACTATTTATATGTCTTAGTAGATGAATTTTCTATATTCCCACGGGTATACTTTCTTTCTCACAAAAGTGAAGCTTGTTCCTATTTTATTAAATACTCCAAGTCTGTTGAAAACCATAGTGGACTTAAGATTAATAACTTGAGAAGTGATCATGGTCATGAGTTTGAAAATCATGAATTTGAATCTTATTTCTCAGACAATGGATATTGTCACAATTTCTCTGCCCCTAGGACACCTCAACAGAATGGTGTAGTAGAAAGAAGAAATAGAACTCTTCAAGAAATTACAAGAACTATACTCAATGAATATGGCTTACCTATTTATTTTTAGGCTGAAGCTGTTAATAAAGCTTGTTATATTATTAATAGAGTCATGATTAGACCTTTTCTCAAAAAGAACCCTTATGAACTATGGAATAATAGGATACCTAATGTTAGTTACTTCAGATTTTGTGGTTTCAAAGTCTTTATTCTCAATACTAAGGATAATCTTGATAATTTTTCTTTTAAGAGTGATGAATGAATTTTCCTAGGTTATTCAATCTTTATTAAAGCCTATAATGTTTTTAATAAAAGAACCAAATGTTTGAAAGAATCTGTTCACATAAAATTTGACGAAACTGATCCACATGAACCCAATACCCCTCTTGAAAACCATGAAGAAGATTTGTTAATTCCAAATCTTAACAACAACAAAAGATACCATGTTGTCAAGACAACCAGTTATGGAAGTACACCATAATCTTCTTTTGATGAACCCAAAACTAGAGAATAACCTGAAATTTCTAGTCCTACCATTACTAGATCAACTAGAATTCTAAAGAATCATCTATTAGATGCTTTTGTTAGAAATCTTGATATAGGGACACAGACTATAGCTTCTCTAAGAAACCAGGTTAAACATCAAGGCTTATGTTCACAACGGTAACCTAAAAATATAAATGAGGCTATCAATGATGAATTTTGGGTAATGGATATGCAAGAAGATTTAAATCAATTTGAAAGAAACAAAGTCTGGGAATTAGTTGAAAGACCTAAGGAAACTTTTACAATAGGAAATAAATGAGTTTTTAGAAATAAAGTTTATGAGTCTAGAAATATAGTTAGAAACAAATCTATATTAGTTGCACAAGGTTACAATCAAGAAGAAGGAATAGACTATGAGGAAACCTTTGCACATGTAGCAAGATTTGAAGCTATTAGGATTCTACTTTCCTATGCTGATCATCTGAATTTCAAGTTATATCAAATGGATGTTAAAAGTTCTTTTCTAAATGTTTTTATAATTGAAGATGTTTTTTTTGAACAACCACC
Organism: Viscum album; assembly: GCA_963277665.1. Classification (NCBI taxonomy): domain Eukaryota; kingdom Viridiplantae; phylum Streptophyta; class Magnoliopsida; order Santalales; family Viscaceae; genus Viscum; species Viscum album. The sequence goes on from OY728132.1 coordinate 502,139,466, forward strand.
TGGATTTACAAACCCCCATTTTAAAAATCATGTTTTTAAACATTCTAAATCATTATATGGTCTAAAACAGTCTCCAAGAGCTTGGTATGATAGACTAACAAATTTTCTTATGTCAAAAGGTTTTACTAAAGGAATTGTAGATCCCACTCATTTCATTAAAATAATTTCTAATTATATTTTGATTGTACAAATCTATGATGATGATATTATCTATGGATCTTCTAAACACTCTTTATGTACTGACTTTTCAAAGATTATGCAAAATGAATTAGAAATTAGTATAATGGGAGAACTCATGTATTTTCATGGTTTTCAAATTTTTCAAAAGAAATATGGTATTATTTTATATCAAAGTTAATATACAAAGGATCTTTTAAAACGTTCTGGTTTTGATAGTAATAAGGGAAGTGACACACCTATGAGTACCACCTGTAAGTTAGATGATGATGAAACTGGAAAACCAGTTGATCAAACAAATTATAGAGGTATCATTAGAAGTTTACTTTATCTTAAATCCTGTCGACCAGATATTATGTTTAGTGTATGCATGTGTTCAAGATTTCAAGTTATTATTAAAGAATCTCATTTACATTATCTTAAAAAGATCTTCAAATATCTTAAACATGCTACTAACTTAGGACTGTTTTATTCAAAAGGAAAATCCTTTGACATAATGAGTTATTTAGATGCTGACTTTACAGGTTGAATGTTATATAGCAAGAGAACATTTGGAACGTGTCATATTTTTGGAAAGTCCATGTTATATTGGTGTAGTAAGAAATAGAACTCTGTTCCATTTTCTACTACTAAAACAGAATACATTGCTGCTGGTAGTTGTTGTGCACAAATTTTGTAGATGAAACACACTTTGTTCCACTATGGATATTAATTTAGGAATGTGTCTATAAATTGTGATAACACTAGTGCAATTAGCATCTCCAAGAATCTTGTGTCTCACTCTAGGACTAAACACATTGATGTCATACATCACTTCTTGATAGATCATTATCAAAAAGATGATATTTCTCTAGAATTTATTGACAGTGAATATCAATAAGTTGGTATCTTCACCAAACCCTTGAGCTCACAAAGGTTATATTTTATTAAACAAGTGTTAGGTATGATTGATCAATTAAACCGATTAGTGAAACCGATCAGTGAAACTGATCTTTACTACCATTTTAATTATATAGTATATGAAACTGTTCGTATTTGTTAAAACAACATTGTTTTACTTAATCATTTTTATTTTTTATTATTGTAACCCTAAATGATAAAATTTATGGCGTGCGTCTATTTCTTTATCTAAAACCTATTGACCTTCCATCTCCCACCGAACTCTACTTTTTCGGTATCCCGAACCATTTTGATCCCTTCAATCCTCTTGAACATCTCTAATATCCAAATGGAAAATCAGAAGAGACGAAGCAAGGAATCTGAAGGATCCTCTCATGTGAAACGCCAATGAGATGAATCTAGAAGCATGACTCAAAGGTCAGTGAACCTGGAGTTGTAAACTCTGGTTGTCACCATGGAAAACGAAGTGGGTTCCAAATGGGTCTTATCCTGTAACTCTGCACTTTTAAAAGTATTGGAGAAGCAAGGATGGAAGGACTGGTTCTGTGATAATAACTGAGTCTACTACCCAAATATAGAGCATGAGTTTTATCTGAACATAACTATTGTGTTGTATGGAGCAGAAGCTGCGAGATTATCTTCAGTGATCAAGGGGAAGAAGAAAAAAATTTCATCAAAGCAATGGGATGAATGTTTGAGAGTACTGCATAATGGTAGATATGAGGATTATACAGGTAACATTCCTTATACTAATAAAAAATTTTCTTATGAGCTTGCTTTGGAGATGCTGACTAGAAAGTCTGAATCTAGAAGAATAATAGCTTCTGAGTTAGATGGAGAAAGTACAATCTTGTTTAATTTTATTCAGCACCAAATATTTCCTAGAAAAGGTGATTTTGCTGTTGTAAAGTATCATGATGTTTTCTTGTTATTTTTATTGCGGAATGGTGAGAATATCAACTTGTGTAGATATATTATTGTTCATATTGATGATATGGTAAAGCCATCCAAGAAGGCTACAACCCTGTTCTATTCTAAGCAAATCTATGTCGTACTAATGTTTTTGGGGTGTGTTGAAGATGTAGGTGAGTGTATCTCATCAAGTAGTAGATTTTTGTATTAACAATGATATTTTCAAAAGAATGAAAATTAATTTAAATCCATGTAAGAAGTCATGGGTTGCTGATGAAGAGAAGTTGTATGACTCCTTTAATCCTTCTGACTATTATAAGAGTCCAAAGGGGATGAGAGATCCTAGTTTAAAACCTGATGAGGAAGTTGTCTACTCTGATGAAGAAAAAACAGAAGTTCTTAAGGAAACTGGGGAGTCCAGTAAGAAGAGAACAAGGGAAGATGATGCTGATGATGATGAGGATACTGAAAGGGAACCTGGGTCACCACCTGATGACTTGAGTGATCCTGATACAGTGAGTCCTAAGAAAAGAAAAATTGAATTTGGACCAGCTAGTCCACCTATTAAGTTACATGAATCAGAACCCCTTCTAGGTGTTGAAGAAGAAACTGATACTAAAGTATCAAATTCTGAGCAGTATGAATCCAGTACCAAAGATAGTACTGATGAAACTGCAGTAAACAATAATGGACATCGTGTTGATGGTGATGGTGAAGATGATGATGATGAAGATGGTGATGATGATGATGTGAGTCCTCGACTAGTGGATGGTCACAACGTAATACAATCTGATCCACAACCTCATTTAGATGAGAAGAAAGATGTTCCTGAGGTTGAAAGGACAATTCATAGAAATATTGATGCTAGTGAGGAAGTCTCCCATGAAAATTCTGGAAAATTTGATTTTGTTAAGCCTCAGTATACCTCTTGTAATGCTTCATTAGGGGAACACCCATGTTTTGTGCTTCCTGGTTTGGATTATTCAAAGGAATATGAAGAAGAAGTGTATATTTCAAAGGTAAGCCATTCTGTTAAGGCTAGACCAGTTGCTGGGAAAGTGCAAGTGATAGCAGAAAGACCCAATCCTTTAGTTTCTCGATCTGATCTGGATATATTTAAAGATGAGTTGCTTCACGCAGTTAGAGACACAGTGAAAGAGGAATTCTCTAATGATCATTCTCCTTCTCCTGTGATTTTATCTGAGGCTGCTATGGATGATTTAACACAAAGTGTGGTAAGTATTATTATGTCAGACCTATCCAATACTGGTGAGATGATTGGTAGGCATATTACCTCCCTGAATCAAGAGCTCAAGGATTTGAGCAGTGGCTTAGTATCTCTGTCAGGTGAATTTAGATCAACCATTACTGTCATGATGGATGTTTTGAGAAATTTGATAGAACACCTAAAGAAATATGATTTGAGATAGTTCGAGGCTAAGATTTCTCAGATTGTTACTCAAGCTAGCTCCTCAAAAGTGACCAGGATTACTGGCCATGAGATAAATTCTTTAAAAGATGTCATAAAATAAGAGTTAGCAGCTCTTGGATAGATTCTGGATTTGGACTCATTTAAAAAGATGACAGAAAATAGTGATCATATTCACAAAATGGTAAACCTTTATTCAGCTGATGCTATTATGGCTCAGAAAGAGATAAAAGAAAAAGTAGATCACTATTTTTATAAAATCTATACCATGCATGAGTTGAACCATCAGTTCAAAGTTCTGGCTGAGAATTTGTGGCGTCCTCTAGTCACTGAAGCATTTAAGGCTCAGGTCCTGAAGTTGAAAGTTTTTACCCCTACTCTAGAGAGTTTTGTGTAGAAAAAAGATGATTTTGAGAAGGCCTTGAAATATGGTGGTGAAGTAATTTAGGATTTTATAAATATAATCAAACCATATCTTCTTGTGAAAGCTAAGGAAATTGTTTTTCCTACTGCTAAGCCTCTCATTCCATTCAGGGTTGCTCCTAGTTAGTTATTAGTTTCTCAGGCTCTCTCTAATATCCAGCCAGTCATTTAGCAGTCACCTTCTAGAAGATATTCTACTCACCCACAAGTGACCATAGCACTCACAGTACTTCTAGCCTGAGTTGTGCTACCTCCTCTCTCCATCTGTCAAGATCAACCTTCCACCCAACCACCCTCTGGCCCATCCATTCCACCCTCTGCTAAAGGAAAAGCTCCTATGCACCCCATGAAATAGTTGTTCCTATCATTTATGATAGGGTATCTTTTTTTGTGTCCCTTTTTTCAGTGGTTGTTTTAATGGAACTTTCTTATTTTTTACTCTCTCTACTCTCTTTTCCTTTTTGATAATCCCAAATGGGGAGAAAAAGTATATATATACATACCCAGTAAAGGGAATACAAGTATATATATATATATATATGGGAGAAAATAACATATATAAAGGGGAGACAAGACTATATATAAAGGGGGAGAAATGAATACTACTTATATAAATGAATACATAGATAAAAGAGAAGAAATGACTCTTTATATAATAAGTTTACATGGGGGAGCATACTGAATGTTATATCCTCTCCTCCCTCTTCATTTATGCCATAGATTTGTGATTATCAAAAAGGGGGAGATTGTTGAACCCTCTATGGGATGGTTATTTTAATAATCACAAATCATTATAATCTTTGTGTACAAGTCAATTTAGTCAATTATTTATTCCATTCTAAATATTCTTATATATGTTTAATCATGTAAAAAAATGTTTATCTATGATTATTTATGCTTTAATATTGACCTGGAAGTGTTCTAGATTGAAGAGACACTTTGTGTGAATCTTATGTTTCCGACTCACCATTAGTTATTTTCTTGAGTCACAGTTAGTTAAAGGATGGAAACAGTTGCACCGATGACAATGGTCGCACCGATGACAACAGTTGCACTGATGAAAATGGTCCCACCGATGACAACGATGACACTGATGACAATGGTCGCACCAATGACAGCAGTCGTACCGAAGCTGATGTTTTTCAACTGAGCTACCGACTCCTTGCTGATCAAATGAGCTACTAAAGTTGATGCTGATCAAATGAGCTACTGAAGTCGATGCTGATCAAATGAGATACCGACGCCGATGCTGATCACATGACCTACTGATCTCATAACTCACTGATATTATTAAAAACTGTTGGAATTTATATTAACTTTTATTTAATTACAACTGTCGTATTTTTTTTATTTAATGCTCCTACTCTTAATTAAATTTTTGTTGTTGGATATCAGGGAATAGTACCTCATACCTATAAAAAGGTAATCATTCTTTTTTCCAGATCTCAAGGAATAAAAAGGTAAGATCTGCAGTGAAAAAGAGAAGAGTCCAAGAAAAAACAAAAAGAAAGGGCATGAACAAACGGTCCATGTGAGTGAAGTCCCACAAAATACCAGGAGAACTTGAAGAACACCTGTGAAAATCAGAGAGCTTCAAGCTGATCATTAACCTGGGAAAAACAAACAAAAAGGACTAGTAGTTGTGCATTACTGAAGATAAGATGCACAATTTTGAATCGCTGTAGCTGGGAAGAACAATGATACTTTGTTTTTTGTCATCCTCGCTAGAAAGGACTTGACTTCCATCTGCAACATCAAAACGAGTCCAGAGCTCATCTGCAATTACACAGAGCATTCTAAACTCTTATTTTTTTTATTGTATCCATTTTCTTAACATCCTAAGAATTGTGGGTTCATCTATCTATTTTAAATAGACACTAACTTTTGAGCTGAACTGGAGGATACTAAATCCTCACACAAAACATTCTACTCCTTTTTGTATCCCACTGTGAGTTGTGGAAGTGGTCAACTATGACCTAGACAGTCTGAAAAATGTTGATATTGTTTTCCCACATAGAACTATGGTTGAGGTCTTAGTACCTGGATAGTATTTGTACTGCTGTTTAACCAGATCCAGGGTGTGGATCAATGTGTATATAAACTGATTGAGAGGACTAAGTCTCGGCTTGAGACTAAACCTCTTGTTTTTTAAATTGTTGTGCTTTTTATCTTTCTTAAAACCTAGTTTAAATATTCCACTGAGTAATTTAAATATACATCTATTTTAAAGTAACTCTGATAGTTGAACTAGAATGCGTTTATACTTATTGTGAACGAGTAAGTCGGTCTAAAAATATAACTTAATCTTTAGATTAAGTTAACTAAGAATTAATCAATCTTTTAGAGACTAATTTTAAATTTACAATATTTATAAATTCACTACAGTTTAAATTTATTTATACATTGGGGGGGCTACTGGTTCTCATTTCCTATTTATCTATTTTGTTTACCTGGATTTGATTCGCTTGGAGGCTCTGTTTATTTCTTGTTGAGGGGTTGCTACATATACTGGATTCTGCTTGGTTTCTGCTTTTGTTTCTTGGGTTATCAATTGTTGTTTTGCTACCTGATCTCTGTTTCTGTCTGCTTCTGGGGATGATTCTGCATAAGAGATTATGTCAATTGGTTCTTTTGAATCCGGATTTGATGGTTTATTTGGCTGGATTACTCAACATCATGGAAGGTGATTCTTTTTTCTCTCTTTTTCAACCTTTCAGTTTGAGGTGGGCTGTATGTATGCTTTCTTTGTATCCCCCCTTATTTTTCCTTGCTGGTGAAAGCACTTTGCACCTCGTGTTTGTAATATCAACTTTGTTTTTAATAAATTTCTTTGGGGCATGAATTGGGAAACCAATTCATGTCGCCACTTTCCAAAAAAACTCAATTCACCCCCCTCTTGAGTATAAACTCCAACCAAAAAAAATTTCCCATGATAAATAGATATCGAGTATCCAACTCAATTGAAAAGTGAAATATGTACACCCACCCTATGAGAATCTGCAATTTCTACCTCTACTAAAGTCAACCTAACAAACACCAATGCTGGAGTACATTTTTTAAATATAATAATCAGTTATTTAATCTCCAATTACAGTCTCGTCATTAACATATAACCATTTAACTTTTCAATAATCACATAGTCTAGAACTTATGTCATAATATCTAAAAAAAGTAAATGCATACGGCATAAAATAGATGTTCCCCATATCAAAATCCAAAAAATATATAAATATTTAACCAAATTCAATGAATTAAGGAAATATTTATCATTAAATAAATTTCAAAAACCACTCTATTTAATATATTTATATTTCCATAATTTTTAGATAGTTTCCCACAACATCCAAGTTGTCCCCCCCCCAAATAAGCAATGAAATTAAACCTTTGAATTATCATGTACTCAAATGAATATAAATATATTATTAACCATTTTAAATCACTTCATATCATTCTCTATCCCAACATCACCTTTGAATGAAGGTAGAATATTATTATTTAATGCCCCATTTATCTATATTAAAATATCCTAATTAATAGCCCATCAAATTCACTAAATTTATTGTATAATCACATCCACTAACTAAGGATCTATAAGAGAATTATATTCCACTCCCCACTCATGTCTAAATATAATAATCAAAGATGAAATAATTTTTTATGATATAAAATAAAAAATCTAGATCAAATAAGTCCAAAAATTATTATCATTATAGGATTCATATTCATTACTACATCTTGGATGATTTCTACCACATTCATTATGCTGATCTCATTACCCATAACATTAACAAAAAATCAATCAAGTTATTCATAATTATTATTTTCAGGACCAATTTTAAAAACTAAAAATCATATTCATTAAAATCCATATTTTTTATCTTGAAAAAGTTTCTTTTAAATCCATTTCCAAGTAATGAAATTCCCTACCATGTTTATATTGAAGTGTACACTCTCCCAGTTTGGACTCAGTTTAGGTTAACTCAGCATAAATAAAAATGTAATATGTTTCCTTTTAACTTACTATTTTACCCCAAAAATCTTGGTAACTTGAGGATCATCATAAAATTAGTTTTTATATATTTTTATAGGTCAATATTAATTTCCAACAATAATATTATTCATAACCACCAGAATATTAAATACAAAAATAAAATACCATATTCTTATATGTTTTTTTGACAATCCATCTTAGGGAACCAAATCCCTATACCCAAAAAAATTCACATAGCCATAGGTATGATTACTGGATCTTAAGAGTCTTGAAACAACTTCTTTTAGATAAGAAAATGATTTCCCATTAACATAATTTAACCAAAATGAGAAAAAATTCAATTAAGATATAAATAACTTTTATTAAAACCATTGAAATTCAAACAATGAAAAAAAATATATATATTATTTAATAAAAATATATAAAACAAATTTTTGAATCAAAATAAATAAAATATACTCACATAAATCCAACAAAATTCCTTCTCTGTGTTGATATAGTGGATCTATAACTCTCAATAGAAAAAATTTGAGATCATTCCCTTACCTTCATCATAACCAATCATGTTTACATTCCTACTAGAGTGCACATATAAGGGTAGTCATTATATTAATATGATTTCATAAAAAATTCATTAAATATTAAGGCTGATAAAATACAAAAAAATCTATGAAATATTGATATACCAAACAGTTCTATCCAAATCCGTGATGTACTAAAATCATTTCAAATATGAGATATCAACATTCAGGATATTGAAAGAAATGTATAAAAAAATTTCATGATATAGTAAAGTTAAATAAAATTATTATTTAAAATTTCATTTAAATATATCTTCTTCCTCATGATAAAATATATTTTGGAAAGAAAATAGTTTCCAAAAAATTATTCATTTGATGAATGACCCACCATAAATTACTCAATTCCCAAAACCTCCCCCAACATTATTAATAAAAAATTTTAGAAAATTAAATTAAAATATTCTACAGATATATTTATTTTATGAAATAAAATTTATCAGTAATTTATATATTTATCTCTAAGCCAATATCTTTACCATGATAAGGAGTGAGTTTTAAAATTCTAGTTGTTTCCAAACATATCATATTATCTCTAAGACTCACATTTTAAAAAATTATATGTATTCGGATTTTCAAATGATTTCTCACTAAAACCATTTTCTCATAAATATTCACTATTTTGATAATATAAATTAAACCACATTTAAATAATTTATAAAAATATTTCTCTGCGTCATTTACATTCACAAAGTAACATATTGAAAATTAATATTTAATGAAAATCATCATTATTCTTAAAAACCATCATATAATAATTAGTTTTTATCATAATAAATCAAAAATAAAAAATAAAATATTCAACCCCATATAAATTACTGAGACCATATGAAAACAAAAACTTTAATAAATTCACTAAATTTCATAAAACTAGTGATCCTTTGAAATATAGCAGTTAAGTTATTTTATCCATGTTCATAAATTTATTTTATGTTTAGGAAGAGGTTTTAATTCTCAATTTACATATGTTTGGTATATTTCATGATTATTTTATATAGCATCATTCCATGTTCAGATGACCTAATACAACTCTCTCATCAAGAGTGAATAACATTATTGTGTTTAACAACCCTACGAATGATAGAACAACCCCATATAACTATTTGGTTATGAACTGTAAAATAAAGAAACAGAAAGGGGAAAATTTATAATATATGGTATAACCATTATAAAAATTTCAAAAGAAATAATCTAAATTTCATTAAATTTCCAATTCATTCCTTCATTATGTGAAAAGAATTTAAATATAACTTTTATAACAAATAACCATATTCAAAAACCTATAATAATTCAAAAAAATGTATATCCTATTTTCCATAAATTAATGATTGTATTCGGACATCAAAAATACATCTATAAACCAAGTCATCCAACTTCAACGAACACTATAAATTCATGAGAGATATCCTAAAAAATAGAGAATAAAATTATCATCATTCATCATTATGGAACCTCTCATATAGATCACTATAAATCATTCTTGGAGACACTATTTAATTATTCTCTGTATCTCATATTAAAACTAGATTTATTATTTTACTTAACCACCACACTCATCTAATAAATTTCATCCAAATTAATTACCAATTTTCTCTTGAACTTCTATAATACATAGTTTTCTTTATTTTCTCCAAAAGAACATACAATTATTTTTGATTTTTTAACATGGACTAATACCTCTGATAAAAATATCTAATCTATCTAAATTATCTAAGCCATTTTCCACCAAAACCTCTTATATCTTGGGTATTATGCTCATCAAGGATTATATATATAGTATTTAGTTTTATCATAATACAATATAAAGTACATTTGATGTAAATATTTTTCTTTTGAAATTTTAAATGTTTTCCCATACATAAAAACTTCTAAATTATCATTCATTCATATGGGTTATTTTTCATATTTTAACGTTTATCAATAATTATTCCCTCAATAGAAATATGTAAACTCTATCTAAAAATTGTTTTTCAGGAATGTTATGGGTTGTGAAATTTTTTTGGAATATTTAGGGTCCTCTATATATATTTTTAGTTCACACATGGAAAATAATTATAATTTTTTTTAGATAATTTATAATAAAAATATATCACATAGAATTTAATATATATAAATACTTATATATTTTTAATTATTTGAGTGTGATTTCTATTAATACTCATTAAATTATTTTAACATAATATTTTACATGTAAACAATAATACATTATCACATTTCATTTATCAACGGTAAGAGTAAGATAATTATGGTTACATGGATTTTTTGGTGATAATCTAGTGTGTGTTTTTCTTTTCCATGATGGGGTTTTTCCACTTTATAATAGTTATAAAACATATTAACATGATTTAATTAGTTTGATTAATTTGAATAACATGATTAGTTGATTTGAATGTAATGGTCTCAAATACCTAGACAAAAGACATTTAATATATTCATCGGGATTTCTTATACTATTTCAGGATAATAAAAATTGTATGGTATTTCCTTTAAATGGTAGACATATTCCATATCACATTATTGTAATTGATACATTAGATTAAAATATTAAAAGAATATGAATGTGAGAATAGATATTTATATCTAATGAAAATTATTATATGGAAATATGTAATATTTATATATTTTAATTAATGTGACAATTAATATTAGTTCATTTATTGATGTGTGATGTCCATTATACAATTAAATATCCTCTTAATTTTTATTATTAATCATAGGATAAATATTAATTGTGTTTCTCACCTATTGGGTATTGCAGCTATTTTTTTATGTTATATAGGGGTAGTCCCTCTCTTAAATTATATTTAATATATCTGAAAGCATCCTCAGAAATCCCCTCTATGTAATCATTGAAAATGGACTTCTAAATACAATATAATATACTCAAAATCTATAAGAGCAATTTCATATAAAATATGAAGATGATATAATCATCTTCTATAAAGGAAACCTTGTTGACTCTGAATCCTTAAATGGCATCATTCTTATTATGAGTTCCTTTTTATGAAATATATTAACTAGGATATATATATCTCTTTCTTTAGAAAAATCATCAATAGAGATAGAAAAATGATCATCAGAAGACTCCTTAATATCACAAAACATTATCTCCCATTCTTTCATTATGGAATTGTTATTTTTTGTGAAGTCCTGTGATGGAGAATATCATATAGATTACTTATAAAATTAAAAAAACAAATGAAATCATAGAAAGGTAAATCCATCCCCCTGATGGTAGAAACACATTGGTCAAAGAATATATCATTACTTTATCCATTTATGCCATCTTGGATTTTAAATAGCCTCTCAACCAAATGAAATGTATGGAATAGTGCATTAGGAAATTAATATATTGTTGCTACATCATTAAAATGAAAGAATTGAAAGTTTCCTTGTATATAACTAGAATCCCTATTGATGTTATAGGCATGGGAAAAAATATCTATTTGTTTAATGAGGAACATCTATACCAATTTTTCTATAGTTTATTATTTTGTGTTCTAGATGAGAATCATTTTTTCGAAATTTTTCTCTTTGAGAGGCTTAAATATTGTAAAAAAAATAATGATTTTTATTCAATTTGGACATTCATGAATTATGTGTTTAATTATATTTTAAAATATTCTCAATAGATTTCTAGCCTAACACCACCCTACCATTCGCAAATGGAAACTGGGTTGGTTTCTCCTATAATGAATGATATCAGTGGTTAATCTCACAAACAAATTAAATTATTAAATTAAATATCATATATCCTTTATCATACATTCTCAATGATATTTTGATTGTGATTTATGGATAAAAAAATTCATCCACAAGGATCAACTTTTTTGGAAACTATCTTGGAAATGCCATTGAAACCGAAATCTATACAAGAAGTAACTAATGAGATGACTAAAAAATTTTGGAAATTGGTTTCCTTATTTGAATTGACCCTATAATTGCCCATATAGATTTTCAACTATTTATAGGTATAAAAATTACAAATTATGGAGTGATAATTACCTTAAGAATTATGGTTTTCAAATGTGTTCATAGTATGAATTTTGAAAGAAAGGCCCATACTTGGTGGTGCACAACATTATATAGTGATTCATTTATAAAGTAAAATTTTTATGTACATTAATCACTTAAATGATAATGAAATTGATGATTTTTCATTCATTGATATGCTTCATGGTTGTTACTGTATATTTTCTTCAACATAGATTTTGAACCATTTCCTTGTGAGAATATCAATGACTATCCAGAATATAAGATAGAACTGGAACATGGTTAGGTACAAGTACCATGAAATTTGTATTCCCTAAACTAGGCCAAGACATGTATCTAGTGATAAGTTGTCCAACACTGTATATAATGTATCTACTCATAAAAATATCTTAGATATATCCATTTAATATTGGCTTGGTTTGAAGGGTAACCAAAGGATGTATCTTTGGTCAATAATGATTGTCTAGATACCATCTTATATGGGCTGGCGAAAGATAAATTAGGATGCCCTTATGAAGGGGTTTTTGGGACCATCAGGTTGTAGTGGAATATAACAGGACTCTCTCGATGGTATATGACATAGTTTTTAAAAATATATATATAGATTTGGAAATATTATTAAATATTATTATTTAATTATAATAAATTCAGCTTTCAATGTCTTGCGATTAGAAGAATTTTGTTATTTCTGGTACTATAAATACAATTTGGTTGAATTTATTACATTGGTATTGATTTTTATTTGATTAACATAGAATATTAATCAGTTTTATTATGTTTAATTAAATGATTAGGATGATTTTAGTCTTATTCAATGGAATATTATGGAAGTGTGCCACTATGGATGTTATTGTGAATGAAATGTTGGTTTTAATGGATAACATACCTAGAGTTATGAAAAAGAGATAAAGGGATTTTAATTAGATGAAATTAATATAAATTTATTATATAATAGTATATAAATAATGACATAATTATTATTAAGGATGGAATTAGTTTAAATGAATGAATTTTGACCATATGAGTTATGAAACTCCACTATGTGGTTTATCATAGGAAAACATCAAGTTAATTGTGGAGATTTTTAAGGATGTAAATAATGATGATAATTATGAGTGAACATTATCAATTAGAGGGATTTCATATAAAATAAATAATCAAGGTATAAGATTAAATTATTATCAAATAATGATTCTTATAATTTTTGACACATTTTTCATTTAATCCTATCATCTCATTAAATATTACTCTCTATTAACTATTTTTGGGGAAGTGGACTATGGGAAGAGTAGTTAATGAAGGATTTATAACAGGTTATAATTACAAAGGGTTGTGATTTAAATTATGTGAAATATTTTAGATTATTTTTTCACTGTGTTAGATGATGGGTAAATTTCATTAAACACTTAATTGACACATTATTATAAAAAATATTTAGTTAGTGTTTTATGAAATTTAGAATGGAATGAGCCAAATAAACAAAAGGATATTTAAATATTAAATATAATCATACTTTTAACATTTTTTATTTGATGATTTAAGTATAAAGAGTTTCACGGGGAAAATTTATAGTTTCATAGGGGATATTATAACTCACTAAATGTCATCTGATCCAATTTAAGGAGGTTTATTTGAGTTGTATCAATTAATAAGGGTCATGATGAAATTTAATGGTTGAAGATCTAAGAATGCATTACTTATTAAAAATTTAATTTATAAAATTTATATTTTATTGGATTATAACTTATTATTTTCGAGAGGATTATTGATGATAAAGATTGGTTTTTCATTCAACTAAGATCAACTTCTTAATTATTAATTTGAATAAACTATCAATAAATGTTTTATATGACTTGTTTAAAGTGATATATAATGTGTTAATATTAAGAACACCATAATGATAATGTTGTTATATAAATGGTTTCAAATAATAGTTTTACAACATTAGGCCTAGGCCATGCCAAATCACTATGGGGTTATTCCATTTTGTTTATAATCCTCTAGAAAATATTTCATACATTATTAATTCAGAGAAAAGAGTTACACATTGGTTATGAAATCACGCATGTTGTCCCTGAAGCATACTTTAGTTCAGGTTCTACCAAATAGAGAAAACATGGGCCATAAAAAATGGAACATGGGCCATTCCCAGAATACGTAGTCCATGAAAAATATTTATTGTAAGTTATTTTTTCATTTGGATTATATATGATCATTTTACGGAATAATATATATATATATATATATATATTGGATTTTCTATATAATTATATCATTATATTATGGATAAATTAAAAATTTAAAGATCATTCTTCTAGATACGTGTCTCAAATATATTCTAATCATGATATATTCTTATATGGATGGTTGATGTATTTTTAAATAATAATTTTTTATCCATGGTTTGTTATAAAATATTTATTTTTGTTTTAAATTAAAATTTAATAAAAATTAATATTAAAATGTATTTCTTTGGTATTCATCTTGATTATTCATAAAAATTTTATTTATGATGATAATTAGTTATATGATGGATTTTTTAAAAGATCTTCCAATGATGGGTTATATTTTGATATTACTTTTAAATTAAATATTTTATAAATATGCCTTATATAGATTTGATTATACTATTTTGGGGGATGGGAATAATCAAAAAAATTATTTATGATTCATTCTAGTTAATGTATGATTATATCCATATTTTGGAATTGGTTATGATTGGATATACTATAGATTTTAAAAAATCATAATGTTT
This sequence comes from Viscum album, assembly GCA_963277665.1. Lineage (NCBI taxonomy): Eukaryota > Viridiplantae > Streptophyta > Magnoliopsida > Santalales > Viscaceae > Viscum > Viscum album. The sequence goes on from OY728132.1 coordinate 502,154,624, forward strand.
GTTGAATCATGTATGATATCATATATATATATTTATATTGGGTTAGAAAATGTATGATGCTTTTAGTATGGAGCGGACTGAGTTATATAAAACCAAGGGCTTCAAACAAATAAAACCTTATTATTGATGGTTGAGTTATGAAAAATGATGATTATATAATTTATAGACATTATTAATGATATATAAATATCAAATAGTTAATCTTATGATATAATCTACATATATAATATAATTTTATCTTGAGGGAGATAGATGGACTATTTGTATATTCTGATTGAATATAAAAAATGTTCTTATATGATTATGTACTTATTTCTTATCAGAATAAAAATTCAGTTCATATATAGGTTTAAGTGAACTATATTAATATAAATATTTTTATAAAATTTTCAGTATATTTTTAATTATTGATTAATCAATCATGGGATTATTTTAGAATCATGGGGGAAAATCTACTTGGCCTATACTCACTCCGGACATGTACACTATAATGGAAACGTGGATGTTATTGTATGTTATGGTGGTGAAAGTAATAATTCATTCTTCAAAAATGGTGTGACATTGATCCATCAAGGATATACGGTATGAGGAGTTTGAGGCTTGGATATTTTATTTACATTTATAATATTGGGTCAAAATATCATCTATCCTTTTATTTTTTTGTAAAACATAAATCATTCCTTTGTATTATTATGTTCTATTAGATTTTACTAAATTAATAATACAATATAATGAATTAATTATATTAATGGTTTGTTTTATTTTATTGAAACCCATTATATAATAGTTAATTTTTTCTTTGGTTAGTATTTTTATCCTCTATAGATCGGGATGTGTACTTGAGTTCATGTGACAATTCTCTTCAAATTGTGGGATTTGGTTACTTAGATAATGTCAATAAAAATGTTAAAAGGGAATGATTAAGTCATGGAAATTACAATAGGTGGAAAAAATTGAATGTTAATGACTCAAAATGAACCCATAAAAAGAGTAAGTTAGATATTTTTTTAACAAAAATTGAGTTATTGGGGTGTTTGGGTAAAATATTGGTTGGTGGAACAATGTATTCAGTTCATTTATGAGTCTTAAAAGTATACGGTTAGAAAAGAATGTTTTGATTCATTATTCAAGACATTTTTATAGAATCATCCCATGAAAAAAATTGAAATGGGTTTTTAATAATTATATTACAAATGACACTATAATTTCCAATTATAAAAATTTAAATAATAAATAATTTGAAAAACATGTTAGATTATATGGGTTACCGGTTGATAAAAACTTATGGTAGAGAGACTCTTCGATACTTACTAGAATAAATAAAATGGTAATTTAATTTAAGATTTTCATTTGAGGATTATAGAAAAATATTAATTAGAAGAATTCCTATAGGGATAAAATGAGGAGCAGAAAATGTTTCTTCTTTGGATCCCAAACTAGTAAGATCACTTATTTAAATAATCTGAGAACTTGATAGATAATATTATCTGGATATATAGAATGATGAAAAATAAAAATAATTTAATTGAGGAAAATTCACATATCATTTGGAGGTGATATTTTATTGATGCTAGAAGAAGAATGTTTTGAGAAGATCCACCAAATATTCTTGATTGTATAAATGAAAAAGTCATAGAAGGTATCATTTATCTCCAATTTATAAGATGAACTTGATTTTTAATAATTTTAAATGGTAATGATAGTGTTAGTACCAAAGTATCTAGAATTTCATATTTTATAGAATAAATATATTGATAAATATTGTCCTAATGATTCAAAAAAATGAAATATCTATGCATTTTTTGAATATAATCTAAGAATTATTTCTTTTATAGAGTATGACAAAAATATTACCAAGAATATATGTTATGTGTCGGATTTGGTTATAAACAAAAAACTAAAAATAAGAGTGTTGGAGATATATAACTAACCAAAGAAAAATCAAGAATTATTTAAAAAAATTTACATACATACATTAATTTGGTATATACAAATTTTGTACCACTAATTGATAAGGAAAACTATGTAGTGCTAAGTTATCCATCCACAACATTATATAAATCGGAATCATTTTAGTTGATAATAGAGGAAGAGAATTTTTTTTGAAAATTAATTTTCGATATACATATGTTCCTCTAAGTTGAAAAGAAGTTTGTATCTTTTTAATATATAGGAAAAATAAATGTAACGTCTATATGTATAACCACACATTGATCTTTCCATTAGTGTAAGAATATTGGCCACTTGAAATAATTTAGTATATTTTTCTATCGAGTTTCAACTGGTGGGGATCCTTATATTGTTCAAGTATGATAATAATCAATATATAGTACAAACTGGTTAATGAAATTAACCTTACTGATTATAGATAGACCCTAAAATGATGATGGATAAGTCATTGCATCTGATATAGTTTTTTAGTATTATGATACTTTATTATAACCATATGTTTATTTCTATAAAAATTTATTAATTTTATTCTCAATAATGAATAATTTGACACATTATAATTTCATTATTATATATCTACTCATGTATTGTATCTTCGAGGATTTAATTTTGAGATGATTTCTTATTAAATGAGATTTCTCATTCATTCAGTGAATGGATTGAACAAGGATTTAAATATCCATCATATACCATTACTAAAGGTAATGTTGAAAATTCATTTGTTTTTACATTCCATGATATAGAAACATAATTCCACATATATGGTATGAAATGAATTATCAATTATAAATCTCAAATCATTTATTATGATCCAATATTTATTTTCATTTAATATTATTATATTTTTCATTAATTATTTAGATAGTGGGATGTATGTTCTGGTAGTAGTGATCCAATTATTTTGAAAATTGGATCCATTTATTTTAAGGTAGTGGTTTTTGTTCATGAACCCTTACATATGGGTAGTTATACCATGATATTGGTTATCATTGATAGGTATCCTGATATTTTTTTTTAAATGATTTCCTAATATTACCTCTGAAAATATAAGTTAAATTTTCTAAAAACAAATTTCTAATAATGACTCTAATTTTTATTCCTTCGTATGACATGAAAACATATTTTTTGGTAATTAAAATCATATTTATATAATTTAAGTATATATAATTATTTAGACTATAATTTATATTATATATTGTTCATGTGATTTTGGAGTTTATTTTCTCTAAAAATAATATCATTTTGAAAAGAAAATGTGTATTTTATGATCAAACCTCTTATTATAAACTTTAATGTACGCATGGATAAGCAAAATTAATAGTTCATTAATTGAATAAGAAAACTAAAACTCAAGATGTTAATAATGTTTACGACTAATGGAAACAAATAGAGATTTTATATTATTTACATTTAGGGACGGTTAAATTGGATAATGGTGTAATTTTTTAAATTATTATTTTCACATTACAATTTTGGATTAACTAAAAATAAATCTTGAATAACCCTAAATGCATGGTAATATGATACCTCTTTTTTTAATGAATATACATTTTGGATCCTTTTATTTAATACAATCATTAATAGACTATGTCGCATGAAACCCCCAAATAATTCAACACCCAACTAAAACTAACCAATAAATATTAAAATTACATAATTTATAATATCCTTAGTAAAAAAATATTAATTAATTAACATAATTATATATTATTATTTTTCATTGATAAATATTTTCATAGGAAATGTGCATTTTAAAGAACCATTTTGAACGGTTATTCTATTTTTCCTTAACAAATTAAACTGGCCATTTTAAAAAAGTTATATTAGGTAGTATATTGATTCATAAACTAATATATCAATATTAATTTGTTTATAAATAATTATTAAATAAGATTTATTACACTTGAATTTTAAAAGGGACATTTGTTTATTAAAATTAGTTTTTTGTATATTTATTTATAATATAAATTTTAGAATTTAGAATTTTAATTTTAAAAAATAACATTATTTTTCTGATTATAAATGTCAACATTATCATATGAATTTTTTGAGATTTTTATAAATAAATTTTATATTTTTTGAATAGTGGAAAATAATGCTTTTAGGATAACATGAAATTTATGAAATTATTTGTCTTCAAATATGAATAATAAATTGATGTTTAATTTTTATGTAAAAATTTTTATATAAGATAAAAATTTATAATTTAAAAAAAATCAATTTAATTACAAAGGATAAGTTAACTTTGGTAATAACTAGTTACATTTGTAAAAGTTAAAAGTGTAAAATAAAAAATATAATGTTAATGAGTTGACATCATGTTTAAAATATATGTTGGACTAAGTTGTTGAGTCATATATTAACCATTCGTATTCATATCTCCATTATATCTCAATTTTAAACCCACTATCATAGAATGTGACATAACCTTATTAAAATGTTATGGGAATTTTCCAAAATGCAATTCCTTTTCACTTATAAAGAGGGGACTCATCTCTTCACTTCCACACAAAAAAACCCACTAATTATGGAACAAATTCTTCCCAAACTACTCATAATCACTACTAGAGACCATCAAGAGGATTTTTTATTCTCAAAATTAATTCTCTTATAAGATTATACCCCTCCAAAAAATAGATAGTCAATGAAATTATGTAAAACATTATTTCCACTTCTTTCTAATTTTGTCAACATTATGTGAACTTTTTCGTCCAAAAATTTCATTCAACCATCTTAAAATGATAAAATTATTATTATTAGTATATTTTTTTATTATAATTATGTAATAATAATTAATCACATTTCCCTTTTCTCAATATGTAAAATGAAGCCAATATTCATGCATTTTCGAACAACCACCTCCATGTTGAAACATGTTTTTTCCACTGAAGGATAAAATGGCTAGTTAAAAAGAGAATTAAATATATAATTAAGATTTGAATAACTTATTTTAAATTATGAAATCATAACTATATTAATTATGTCTCTCATTTTTACAAAACAACTAGATACCTTGATACACTAATACCCAAGCTGGTTTTGACATATCTCAAAGGTCATCCAAATCCCCACATGTCAGTGGAATGATCTAGGAATCATATCTAGAGAACTACATGGAAGAAGTTTTCAAAAAAAATAGAGTATGACAAATGTAAATATATCATGAAAAATAATTTAGAATTAACCAAAATCAATTGCGTAAATAAAACCCAAAACAATAAATCATCAAGGGACATGATAACTTCTAGTATAAAACTCAAAAAAAAACAATCTTATAGGTGGATCACATCCCCACCAGTCACCTAAATCACTAAAAGTCCCTCGAATCATTAAAAAAACTCATTTACATGTAGATATTTCACTTTTCTTTGTACAATCATTCGATAATAGAAAAAATATTGATGGGAGACATAGTGTGTGAGCAATAGAGCGTAGTAAGAAACACCAACAATTCCATAAGAAAGTCCTTAATGAAAAAATTTATTCTGTAAATTAAAATTAATCATATAATAGAAATGAATTTAAATATTTTACAAAAAAAAATGATTTTAACAAAAAATGGCATATTTATCAAAATAATTTTAGATAAAAATTTTATATAATTCATTAATATATAATTTTGTTTACAAATAAAATGATTCTATAATAAATGAAAAGTATAATCAATTTAACAAAAAAAAAGAAAATTACACATAATACCCATAGTAATTTGGATTATAGTACTAATATCATCATAGTATTCAATTATTATCATGGATATATGTGTACACACATGAATCAACGCCCTTTTTGGGGACTCATTATCAGAAATTAGTGTAAAACCCATTAGTAGATCCATCATGGGAAGTCATTATGTATTTTTTTTATTTAGTGTTATCATAAAAAATCCATTTATAGGGAGTCATTAAACTAACATGAACATCCTAAATAACCACTAAATTCCTCAACTGAAAAATAAATTAATAAATAAACCACTCAATCTGGTTGAAATAAATTGTTTAAACCCATTTTATCAATCATAGTTTAATTTACCCAATTTCATTTTCTACCTGATTTTCCATTTTAAAAGCAAATAAAAGGTTTTCCTCAACATAATTCCATTTAAAATAATATTTCATTCACGTAATTTTTTATCATTAATAAATATAAAATCATTTCATCAAATCCAATTTAAATTCATGCCATTATATTTCCCAAAATCCACCTAATTATTTCAATAATGATAAAATTGATGTTATTTTCAATTTCATGTTGTTTTTAAAAAAATAATCAAAATAATACCAAATAAAATATTTTAATTAAATTTAAAATAAAATTAAAATAAATAAATAAGTAATGGGTTCAAATTTTTTGTTTATTCAATATTGAACTACATTTCATTAATCATGTGATTAAATCAACACCCAACATGAGAAAACCATTTATAATGGAGGTGAAAGAGATCAGTAACAAAATAAATAATCAAGATCCATCAAAAAAGATATTATATCCATTAATAACATGATAATATATCACTATGTAAGGAGTATATAACAATAAGATTTGAATAAACCACAATATATGATATTTACTTATCTAAAGAACATCCAATGTGATCACAAAGAGAAGAGGATAGAGGGGTAATAATAAATTCTTAAGAGCCACCAAGGACTGGGGAATCATATTAGGGTCGAATAGAGGTGTTTAGAATCTTAAATAGGTGTCTTGAGATTCATTAGTTAAATTTCATGTGAATTTAATACCTCACTCACAGTTTACTGTATGGGATGTACAACTAGTATTAAATGTGTACCATAACTATAAACCACTACTGGACTTCTGAATGAGGTGAAATATATGGATTTATGGTTAAAATAACACTTATATAGCCATTGAAACCACATATTTGCAATGTTGAATGGTTTTTTGTGGTGGCTACATAGTTTGTACATACCGATCTCCCCCTTCCAGTGCCTCAACATTGGCCTCATAGTTTCTAGGCCAAATCACACTGTTTTCACAAACTGTGTTCCAATATTGTATTTCCCCAAAAAGATTTATTTTAATATTTCACTATTAATCAGATAATAAAATCCATAAATCAATTATGATAAGAAACTATGAATAAATACCTCATATAAGTTAGCTTGATGTTACACCCATTTTATGAAAATTAAATCATAATCCAAGCATACATGCAGACTACCACCACTATTGATTGATGTATTCCATTTTTCATTACCTACATATGTGGACGGTTATATAAATGGTTTTTAATGATAGATATATTTTTTATGAAATAAACATGTATCAATTATGTCAAATTAGGGATCATATTATTTTTTGGAAAATAAATGATCGTTAATAAATTAACAGTATTAAAGTATAATTCTAAGGGAGAAACTACCTATCCATTATATGTAATGTATTTATATAAATTATATTATTCCTAAAAATATTTTAAATAATTATATATCAAAAATAAATAACACGAAATAAAATAATAATTTTTCTTTAATAAGTTCATTTTAACTAAACAGCCTCACAATAATCAATTAATCATTGTTCGTCCATGTTAAGGGTGGTTTAACCACTTACATGAACAATGTTTATTTCTTGGATAATATTCAGAACATATTTACTAGTATAATATGATATAAAAATTTGAATTATTATTGTATTTTTTTATAAAATGGTTACATTATAATGAATATTTTAATTAATGAACAATCATTTTTTATAGAAAATCTCCAAAATTTTTGATTCACCCATTTCTTCTATAGTTTTTATAATTAAAAATCTCCTCAAAAAAAATTAACTTTTTTTAAATCATTGAAAATAAATTCATGTATGATTCAAGACCTATTATTTATTTAATTTTGTAGATGCATGAATACAAGAAATGCTATTATGGAACCAGATCAGAACAATCCAGAGTTGTCACAAATGATATTAAAAATATATGAATAATAACAAATAAATGTGAACATAATTATTATAAATTTATAATAAAAGAGATTATATTTATGGTTAATGTTTATGGGTACATATTTAATAATATTAATTGAATTATTAATTACATTTTAATCATGTAAAGAATGAATCACGATCGAGATAAGGGTTTTCATCTAAAATTATTCTTTTTTGTAGTCATGTTTTATATAATGAACAAAATTTCACTATTTTAGGGTAAATATTTCCTAATTGAGATATTAAATAATGATATTGGTTTTCTATGGGAATTAATTTTACAAATATATATATCTATATTTCAAGTGGTGTTTATTTAAATGATTCTCATGTTGTAATGTTTTTCTGAAAACTCATTTTTTATTCATTGAGTTATAATTGTTCTTATTGATCTTATATCATATATTTTGGGTAAATTACACCTTATAGTTCTTTATTGTGATATTATTTATTTTCATCCTCAATATTTAAATAATTTTCTCATTAACACAATTTCAAGTGTACCATACTTCATGAACTAAGTTATCCATAACAGATTTTGGTAACTAAAACATATTTCATTGATTTAAAAGGATTCATATTAAACATTTTCTATCTATGTTCTCAATATTCCCCAATTTATAAATTCATATAATAATAATAAATTTATATCAACGAGTAAAATTATTCTTAATCTAGGTCACATTTAATTAATGATTTCCATTTTCATAAAATTAAAATATATATTGATGAAATCTCATCCTCCTTAAATGATTATTTCTCTTCCATATCCCATTTTAAATTCCAAAAAATGTTATTGTATCATATATTGAATTAATTTTTGGTATTAAAAAATTTGATCATAATTTCTTCCTAACCTTTTTTATAAATAATATTTTATTAAAATTTTAATATTTCTTGTTTTTAACAATAGTATTAAAAAATATTAAATTTTTCTGTAATTTCATAATAAAATGTTTTATTTTCAATTCATAATTAATTTTAATAAGATTTATATATTATCAAGTAACACCTGTTAGTGAATATTTTTTTAAAATATATTTTTTAATGACATTGCATCACATTTCCCAAAATGACTTTTGAATGAGATCTGAAACTATTTCCTATATAAAATTGATGAAAATGTGTTCTAAGAACACATTTATTATTTCACCACCATATTCCTCTTTATCATAAAATAAATTTATTTCCGCAAAAATTATTTTTCATGAATCCCCCTGTAAACATTATTATGAAAAAATTTTGAGTGACTTAATTTTCAGTATCAATTTTTTTTTTCGTATGGTCAATTTTGGTGATACCAACTATAAGTGTCGGAAAAACCATTTTCATTTTATGGTCCTTTAATGTTATATGACAAATTTTTTTAATGTTTTACACATAATATTGTATAATTCACAAGTGTGTTCTTATATCCCCATACTATTAATTGGTTAATGTTTAATATATCAATAGATTAATAAGGTATCAAAATTTTAGGACATTAAAATTGTCTTACATATAGTGTATCCCATTCCAAACGAGGTATACGACTTGTTTACCCAAACTAAATAGGTACATCAGTTATCTTATAATATTAAATAGGTACACATGTAGTATAATAATACTACTATGGTATACATGATGTTTCATAATCCTAAGGATGGTATATGGGTTATTATCTCAAGATCATAGTGGTATGGGAATTTTGTTGTAACGACTACTCCATAAAGTGATTTTATTTTAATATGATTTTGTTTATGTCATATTTATAGGATATTCCAAATTGATTTTATGTTTCCATTATTTAATATGATCAATATATTAATCAAATCAATTATATGATTGTTATTATTCATTGATAACCTTACTGTGTTCTAATTCCTATGATATCTTTCTAATATATTTATAATGTTTAACCATATTGTCACATATTCCTATAATTTAAACAACATGATTCATTAAAATGTTCCACTTACTAAATTTTTAAGCTCACGCATTTTTTATACTTCAATTTGACCATATTATTAAGATAAAATATTAATGACATATATCTATGATTTTATTATTGGAAGAATTTGTGGGAGATTTGGAAGATTGTTTATGGGTTATACAATCTTTATATAGTGGAAGAAAGTTTGATTGGTTACAAAAAAATTGATTTTCAGTAATTTTTTGTCTTAATTCCCAAATCCTTAAAAAATAAAATGGTCTTATAAATTTAATGTTATGTAATATTTTCATTATGTAAATATTTAGATTGGCATGTCACCAGGGTATTAAAGATAATATCATAGAAGGGTTTTGATAACTTTTTTAATTAGGTTGATATAATGTGTGGATAAATTTTGAGTTATAAATCTCTTCAAAGGTTGATCAGTTATGTTTTATTAAAAAAATTAATGTTTAAATAAACCATTATGTTGGTTGTGTAAATATTCTAGTGATTAATATAATATACCACTAGTTATAAGTCCTGGGACACATTTATGTTATATACCCATGTGTTGGATAAAATCCTAAAATTTGGATAGCAACATTGTGCTTTCACATAGAATTATATCAATGTCTATATACTTAAATTGGAAATATGATCTATCACTAATGTACCTATGTGTAATAACCCTTAAAAGCTAATATTAGTTATGATATTAATCTTTACCTTTTACATGATGAAGAGTCATAACAGAATAGCTTGTCTGACACTCAGAGAGGATGTGGTTTAGTCAACCATATTCTCTTTATGAACCCTTATAAAGAAATTAATTCTTAATTAATATTAGGGTTTGGGATAAGAGGTAAATATAACATAACATAAATAAAAGAATATAGAAATGAATGTATTGATGTATTAAATTTTATATTCATTTTAAATATTGAGTCTGCATATTAATATGATCATTAACACTAAAAATATTAGATATTGTTATAATCAATTTGAATTCATGATTTGTTTGAAATTAGATCATGAAACCATATTGAAATTAATGTATCTAAAAACTAGTAAGTATTATAACTGAATAAGGTAGCGTAATTATATAGTTCATAATCAAAACATATTCCCATTATGATTGAAAATATGATTATCAAAGTCTTTCCTATGTTGGTGATGATGATATAGTAATAGAAATTAATTGTAGATAATTTTATATATTGAGTGATATTTATTGATGTTATTATTATATATTCTAAAATTTAAAATGATTATGTGAAGAATATAAAGATTTTTATTAAATAATTTTTCATTAAATGATTTGACATAGATAAAAAATGGTATTAATTACCTTTAAATGTTAATATATAAAAATGCAATTTTTCGAGGATAATTTTTAAAGGACACATGATTAAAAAAAGTATAAATAAAATGTTTAGAATAAGCTTTATGATGAGGTAATATTGGGTTGAATGATTTAGAGAATCATGAATAAGTTATTATTGATATCCATAGAATTCATGAATTTTCAAAATAAAAACATATATATAATTTTTGTGTGGTGTTTGTCTCTTATTTAGGATTAATATATATATTGATTAGTGATTGAAGTTATTATCTAATAATTATAGGTAAATTTTAATATGTGGTAGAATATTTGGTTTCATTTCGTTTTATGGTATTAGATATTAAAATAGTTTTGGTTAAATTATGTTATATAGAATATGTGACTAGGGTATTTGTATTATTGTTTATATGATTACGTAAAATTTTAATATTGATTGGGGAATGATAAGTAACATGATATTTCCTAATAAAGTATGGTAGGTGTAATATTATAAGTATTATATTGAATGATGGATATGTTAAGTAATCCTTGACCAACTTTAATCAAATAGTAATAATTAATATTTAAAAGAAACAATTTATATAATGGGGATAAAATCTATAGAACCAAGATTTTAGAACCCTTAAGTTAATGTGATCTTCAATAGAATGTGTCACTTGAAAAAAAAATAACACAAAACAAAACAAAAATAAATTACAAAATATTATAATTGTATTAATATTATAAATAATATTGAAAGAAAAAATAATAAACATTTAAAGGTATTGTATATTATTATTTTTCTTTTATTAGTATTTTAAAATAATGGTTTCCTTCTGAAGAACCATTTAAAAATGTGTTATTGAATTTTAGATGAATAAATTCAATTGATGATAGTAATATTTTTATAATAATATTTTATATTTAAATTTATTAAACAATATATAAATATTAAATTATTCATAAATATATAAGAGAAAATAAAACACTTGAAGTTTAAAAAATAAAATTTTCAACAAAGTGGATATTATAACATTTTCATTTAAAATATAACTTCTAATTTTTAGAATTTTAATATGAGACAAATAAATGCAATTTTTTATAAATATATAAATATTATCATATGATTAATTTTTGATATTTTTCTAAAAAAATCCCTTTATGTGAATTGTGAACGATAATGCGTTTACAAATAACAAGGATTTTTTGACATTATTAGTCAATAAGAATTAATTTTAAAGAAATGATTCCTTTTTATAAGACCAATTATTAAATATATATGTAATTTTCTAATTTAAAATTTTTTTGACATAATTCAAAAAAACCAATTTGACATTTGAGAACTTGAATTATATTTTTCAGAAATGGTTTTCATTAAATTATACTTTATTATTTTAAAATTAATTTATAACACTTATCAAAATATAATTTAATAAAATTTATTTATAATTTGTAATCATTAGTATAAATTTTTTTAATTATAACTATTTTATTTTTAGGCATAAAGTATAGGATACCTTGGTTAATTAGTTTCTTCACAATGAAATAATATGGTAAATATTAAAATTATAAAATAGTAATGAGATGAAAACACATTTAAATAATTTGTGTTAGATGGTGGTTCAAGCATGTATCGACCTTATAAACTTACCTATATATTATTTATCAATTTTTTATCCACATTACTAGATAATAACTTTCCATTATTAAAAAATTATGGGTATTTATAGAAATGACATATCTTTTCACTTATAAAACTGAAACACCTCTCTACACTTCCACTCTCCTCACAATCACATTGGTTTATCCCAAAAACTACCCAATAATATAAAAAAAACCTATCCATTCTATATAGGTTTTTATATTATTAAAACACAATCCTTCAATGCCATAACCCCCATCGCAAATAATATAAACCACAATGTGAGGTATAAATTTTTATATACAAATTTCTCATTTCTTCATCTTGAAATTACCTTCTTCTTCCTAAAATTCATATACACTATATTAAAATTGAAAAATAAATTTTATTAATATAATTTTATATTCTTATAATGATTTTATAATCACTAACCATCTTTCTATTTTCATATTAAGACAAATGAAACGGACATTGGTGAATTGTGCAGATTACTACCTACCCAAAGCATTGTGTTTGTTTTCTTTCACTACCTAATATGGATTGTAAATATAGAATATTATGTATAAATATGTTATTTATAACATATTTAATATTTTAAATAATATACCATATATCTCCTCTCTCTCTTTTTATGAAAATGAAATTATTATCCATGTTTATATGCAGATTATTGGCTCTATGGATTGATACATTCTATTCTCCATTACTTGCTTACATAGACTATAATAAGAGTCAGTTTAAAAAACAATTATTAGTATTTTAAAACCTTAATGGTTTTTTTATTTGAAATAGAATATAGATTTATTTTTTTGACCAATAAATGATCGTAATGAAATTAAACATCTTAAACATCTATTTCAGGGGAAAATATATCTTATTTAATTAAAGAATTTATATAAATTTAATTAAACTAATAATTATTTAAAATTATGATATATAATGATAATGAAAAATAAATAATATTATTATTTCATTATTATATGTATTTTATAACAAAACCTTCTCATAATCATCCATTAATCATCTCGTGTTCATGTTTGAGTCATTTTAACCTCCACTATGAATAATGATATCAAATTATGTCATGGATTAATATGGATAATTTATTATTGATATAATATGATTTAAATAAGAGATTTATGATATATATATTTTCTTGTAAATGGAATCATTAATTTTAAACATATTAATTAATTAATCACCATTAATTTATTAAAAATCACTAGAACATTCCCATCACTGTTTTCATCTTAGATGATCATTACTCAAAATCGAAGAGAATGAAATTTTAAAATAATATGAAATCATTGAATTTTTGTAGTGTATTTAATAAAAATTATAAGATTAAATTTTAAAGAATTTTTTATTTTGATAGTGCAATTGTGAAATAGTTCAAAACAATAAAGAGTACTCATACAAAATATTCACAATGGGTGAATAATAATAAATATATATGTATATAATTTTTATGAATGTGTAGTATAAATATCTATAGTTATGAATAAATATATTTATTATTTATTTAATAATCATAATTTAATTATTTAGTATGTTTTTAGAATGTGTATTATCAATAACGATTGAGGTAAGGGTTTTCATCTCAAATTCCACTCTTTCACAGTTGTTTTCTATTATGATCTTAAATTCATTTATATTGTGTATATAAAACCTAGTTGAGGTATTATATCATGATATACCTTTTATTGAGGGAAATATGATTTTAATTTAAACCTCTCCATCAATAGGATTTTATTTAAATGAATCTCGTGATTTTATGGGTTTTTAAACCCAATTCTTATTCATTATTTTTTAATTAATATTATGGTAATTATTTTACAAATGTTGGGAAAATTTTTTCATATGAATTTATTATGTCTCATTTTTTATATTTCTTCTAGTGATTTTCATTCATATCACATAAACACATTTTCAAAATTTTCATACTTTATGATCTATGTTTTCCATAAGTTATTTTTATAACTCCAATATCATTCATTAAATTATAATAATTCATTATTAAATTATTTCCTCATTTTTTTTATTCATTACATTTAAAAATTCATCTTATAATTACTCTTTAACTAACCAAGTAGAATTAGGTTTAATATAAATCATTTTCAATGAATTAATTCTATTTTAATAAAATTATTATATTCAAGGAACAAATCACATCCTCCTTAAGTGATGATTTCCCTTCCATTTATGCGTTTAAACTTACTGATAATTTTATACTATGATAATTTGACCCTATATGTATTATATCATGTGAACAAAATTTTTCCCAATACCATATTTAGAATAATTTTTCTCTTTCACTTTCTACAATTTGGGTTTCCAATAAGGGTATTATATAATATTTAAATGGGATTTTGTATATCATAATAAAATGTTTTATTTTCCAATATAACTTAATTTTGATGATATTTATATTTTATAAAGTATCATTTATTGATGATTATTATTGATGAATTTTTTTCAATGTCTTCACTTCATCTTATCCAAAATAACATTTGGAGGTGATCTGAAATTTGTAAAATATTGAAAATATTAAACACAATTTTTTAAAAACACTATTTGATGGGTTTTATACCTTTTATTAGTTATCATTGTAGACTTAATACCTTTTAATTCATTTTTCATGATTCATCCACAAATTTTTTTATGATATAATCTTTGTTTAAATGAAAAAAATTTACCTATTACTTTCATAATAATCATCAATTATGGTGAATCCATTTTAAAATGATTTGAAACACATTTGTCGTTACATTGGTTTTTTACGATATAATATATCATTTTTTAAAATTTTTGTATATATGTATAGATTATATTAGGAAGGGGTCTTTTATCACCATCTAATATATCATGTAATGCATGATATCTCATGAACTCAAGAAGTTGCATGGGATTAAGCCCTATCTTGAAGAGTTATATGGGTTATAGCCAAAACTCTAATGGTGCACTGGTTTTAGCCTAATCTTAAAGAAGTACATGTGTTGTTATCGATGTTAAATCATAAACACAAGTTATTTAGTAATAGTAAAAAAGAGTGTGGTTCGTATCCCACGAATAATGATATACAACAATTTTAGATTAATCCTAAATATGATACCGTGTTTATTATTCAAATCCAACCATGATATTAGAGTTAGGTTGTGATTACCACTCCATTAAGTGATTTTAATATCTTATTTTTATGTATATTATATTTTTCAAACATATTGAAAATTATTTTTTGTCTCTATGAATAAAGATTATTTTTATATGATACAAATATTTGATAAGTTTTTTTGCCTCTTTGAGAATGTTAGCATTGTCTTATAATCCTGTGTTTTTTATCTAGTATCCCCCCCTTATCTATGTTTTCTCTCATGTTTAAGAAAAATCATGATTCCTTATTGAAAATTTTCTCTTACTAATGGACGATTCTATCCCATTTCTTATGTTTTCATTTCCATATTCTATAAGCATTGAAAAAAAAATATATTTATGTTTTTTTATGTAGATAATTTGTAAGAGATGTTGAATATTAATCATACGATATTAAATTTCTCATATAATGAGATATATATAACTTTGATACATAGTATATTCATTTTAGATATTATTTTTTATCCCAATTATCTAAAAATCTAAAATTATTATTACCTGGGAATGTATTGACACACAATATTTTCATTATTTCAAGTAATTATAAGGTCATGTCACTAGGATGTTAAATTTATTACAGTAAGACTAATATCATATATAGTGTAAAATTGAAAATTTATATTTCTTTAAATAACCAAATAGTTATTCACATTAATTTTATAAATTAGGAGATTAACATACTTCATAGTTCTAATAGGGAAGTATATATAAAGAATAAAAATATTTATGAACATAGGAAGAAGATATTTTAAGTGCCCAATTCTATGGAAGTAAATAATTTTTATATCATTTACCAATTCTGACCCATAAGTGGGAAGAATTTAATAGGAACTTTGGAATAGGTATTCCAAGATCACCAATGAAGAAATTTGTTTTTGGGGTTATAGTGGAATGAATCATATTGTTAATATAATTTTTACTTATTAAAATGACTATATAAATTGATGAAAATATAAAATTTTCTATGAAGGATACTATTAAACATCATGGTGTTTCTAAGACGATCATTTATTATAGAAATCCTCATTCCCTATAGATATTCTTAAACTTTCTTTTAAATCCTAAGGATGTTCAATTTTTCATGAGTATGGATTACCATCAATACATGGATGGAATGATATATCAAATTATATAGATTTTGGTGGATATTAGTTGGTTGTATGTGATTGAATTTGGAAGATATATGTAAGACTGTTTATTGATGGTTGGATTTTCATATAGTAACATTTTTCATTCATTAATCTGTATGTCACTATTTTCAGATTTATATTATACGCCTTATATATCTCACATATATTACGAGGATATGGATGAAAGAATTTTTTTTGGATGAATATTGTTGAAAAAAGAAACACACTATTAATGTTATTTGGAATCATATGTTGAAAAAGAATAGTCTACAAGATTCATGTACTGGATAATGATAATGATCCATGGATTTTAGTTTTTCTGATAATATTATTTCATGAGTTTCTCCTCATTTAACATAAAATTTAATTTCAAGGAAGATTATGTTAACATTTATATTTTTGTTTTTATTTAAATTTGGGAATGATTAATCCTGGTGTTATATTAGTTAAAATTACATCTATTATATGATAGTATTCATATTGTTTTTATTGTACTTGAGTTCAGAGTATATATATTGATTTCAATACCCCATCTAAATTGGAAATTAGTATAGTTAGAACATAAATGAACATTCAATGAAACATCATTCAAAATATTGGATAGGTAAGAAATATGTTTTAATGGAAAATGCATTCAACTAATTTAAGAGTTGTGTTAGTGTAGAACATTTCAAAAATAAACATATCATAGGTAATCGTATATGCATCAGTAATGGATAATGATTATTTGAGGAAAAATATTAGTTTTTGTGTAGTGGATTTTTATAATGGTATGGGGAATTAAAATATCATTACTTTTTAATGGATTTGTGGATAATTTTGGGTTCATTTATTGATGTGTGATTTCGAACAAAAATATAATTATCTATATTATTTATATTATTAATTATGGGATAATATTTGGTGGATTTATATTGACAGACAATATTTTATTAATAAAAATAAAATGAATGAGACAAAGTATTTTTAAAATAAATATAATGGAATCATAATATGAATAAATGTTATTATTTAATAAGGATTAGTTTTTATTTATTGAGATTAATGAGAGTTAATTATTAATTGTTCTAAATAATTTATTTTTGGGGAATTAATTTAGGGGGTTTTGATTTATACTTGAATTACATGGAGTTATAATTGGGTATATTCCACTAAATTTGAAGGGTAAAGTGGATTTAAAAGGTCCTCCATTGAATTATGGATGCTTTTATTCATCATGGAAGTAATGTTGAGGGAATAAATTATTTGAAAAGATGATTTACTAGAGTTTATGTAAAATATATTAAGGGGTAATAATCTAAATATTTTAATATAAATTAATTATGGATTTTTTTGACATAAGAATGTAATTAAAATCATATTTAATATCAGTATAAATTGAATAAGTTTTACCATGTGTGTTATGGATGTCCACCATGAGTTTCTAATAATGGTTAAATAGTTTTAATAGTGGTGATAATGAAGGAATGAAAATATGATATGAATAGAAAGTCAAATCTACTAATGAAAGGAATTTCATCTTTAGTAAATATGAGAATAATGTTGGCTGTAATATTTATTTATAGGATCGTTATCCCTTATATTTGAGATGCAACTCATTTTTTCTCTAACCTCATTAGAGTTTTCTCAACCTAAAATTTTTCTATAGAAGTGAACATTACGAATATTGGTGAATGGTGGATATAGAATTATTTAGAAATACCAATTATTGTGTTATAAATTTGATAAAATATTTTATATGAACTATTTAATGAGTTACATGACAAGTCAATATCAAAAAACCTTATTTTTTTATTTTTTTATGAAAATAGACTAATATAATGTTTTTAAGCCATCTGGAATAGTATTGTCTAGATCAACACACTTGTCATGACAAATTATTGATAATCAGCAAATAACCTTTTTCCTTTTATAGTTCAAGATTAAGTAGTCATATGAGGTCATTCCTTATTACAAGAGGCTCAGGGAAATCAATATAGTTCATGTGATCCCCTAATCAGAGTAATAGGCATACCATATCAATTAACATAGGTAATGCGAAAATGTAATTGGGGTTGTTCCAAGAGTACACGTGTTATGAAAATCTACTTTTATACGATATTTTTTCACTTTTTTTAAAATGATTATTTTCGTAGAAATATTGATGAAAAATATTTGTGCTTCAATCCATTTAGATTTTAAAATTATGGAATTCTTAGAATATTGAGGAAAGATCATCTAAATAGGTATCCTTAATATAATCATTTCTTGTGATATTCCTTATTTTTATTAGAGATGTAATTTTAAATAATTATTTTTTATACATATTTTATGGAAAACTATTTTATGCTGGTGTTAAATAATTATATGGAAAAAAATAATTTCCTTAAAATATGGATTTAATATAATTTTTAATATTAATAAAACTGTTGGGTTTCATAGATACATATAAAAATATGAATTTGTTATATGATTTTAAAATGGTATGTTATGATTATAAAATCAATTATAATATTTTTTCTTATAGTTTTTTCCTTTATTTGAATTTAAAATATATAGGTTTGTAAATAACTAGAAGACATGGGTAAAAGATTTTTTCATAAGTGTACGATCTTTTCCATACTATGTATTTTTTATTTGAAATATTATGATTTTTAAAATCTTATAATGACAAGAAGATCATGTATGATATTGAATAGACAAATTCTATAAAATCTTGTAATCCTATTGGATACTCATGAGGGTTATGTCATATAATACCAAAGGGTTGAAATGAGTGAAACCTCATCCTTGAGCATTCATTTTTTTCAGTCCATAATTCATTGATTTATTAATGTTATTACTGATTGTGAATTATTAAACGGTGTATCTTATTCTACCTTACATCATTAGCCTAAATTTAATATAAGGATGATAATAATACTATTATTATATTATGATTAAACTGAATGATTCTTCATGTTTTATTTTTTACCTATTGCTTATCATAATAATTAATCATTTTTGGTACGGGTGTCAAAAAATTTTGTTTCTATTATTTAATAAAATTATCATTGCCTTTTTATATTTTGATTATTAATTAATGGGATTATATTTCAGTCAATATGTTAATTATATTTATTTTATTCTTAGTACATAAATTTTGACATTTGTGGAAAAGTATATGTAATTATATATGATATTAGTAATATTAATATTTCATATTTGGGCTGTGGGGAGCCATAGGTCCATGATAGAGATATTTCCAAAGGATTTTGGTGGAAAATGTATTTAAATAACATTATTATACTTATGTTAACATTTTTTCGTTACATTGATATTTGTTTTTAATGAATTAAATTGTCAACTCGATTATTATATTTTAAAAGTATATGTAATTATATATGATATTAGTAATATTAATATTTTATCTAGGAAATACTGATGAAACCTCTATGTCTTGAAAATTGGTGATAAATATATATTATATTGTTCTTGGTTAATTTGACTTATCTTTTTAGTTTTATGATATTTGTGACTTCTATATGGTTTTCCACTTAAAAATAAAATTTTTCATTAAAAAAAAGTCAAAATTCATATATACATAGATTCTTGATCTAATTATTATTTTAAATTAATTTACATGTTTCTATAATCAAATAATATATTCTTTTTATGTATTAATATTTAATAATGAATTTATCACTAGAATGTCCCACAAAGATATATATATAAATATATAAGGCTATGAAATATGTTTTCTTCACAAAGTCTTTAATAAATGTTAGAGTTTGTAATAGTTCGTCAAAAATAACATAAATAGAGTTTTAATAAAAATGATATTGTCGGTGTAATTTATATGATAATTGAATTAAAGTTGGATATTGAATATTTTATGAAAATAAAATAATCATATCACATAAAATGATACATGTTTTATTTAATTACACAGTCTGGAATATCATAAGGGGAAATATCAAAATACTGTGAGATATCACAGTTATATTAATATTATTATAAATTATTATTTTATTAATATTTTTCATCTTGTTATAACATATTTAATTTAATGTTATATTTTATGATCTTAATGATGATTTTAATTAATTACTCATATTTTATAAAAGTATATCATAAATTATGATAATGTAGATCCAGTATCTAATAAAATATGATATAGAAAATGGTCCATCATAAAAAATGAATCCTATAAAAATAGTTTTAGGAATTATTTTTAAGATAAAATATTTTAAATATATATATTAATCTATACTATTTTTTATTTATTTTTTAATCGGGTAGGGATATTAGTATATCCTTGAATAAAAAATAATGTCATTATATTTTTAATAGATTCTAAAATGAGTGGATCACCTCAATACTTAAGAACCAAATGATTATTTCCAATGTTTTTACCATCAACTATGTGGTTTTAATATAGTAAACAAAGGTATTATAATACCCCTCATATTTGTAGGTTTGTAATTAGATTATAATTTTCAAAATCATATATAATTACATGTTTTTGGGTTGTTAAAAGTGGATTAAAGGTTTCTAGATTGTTTTAAGGATTCTATGCATTGTGAGGATAGTATTTCCTTTATGATACAATGTTGAGACCCCAAACCTGACGTACATGGTCATTAAAAAACTTTTTTGGAATACTTAATACATGACAAAAACTGACGCCCAAATACCGTATTAGTTTAAGGTCTTTGGAAACTCGGAACGTAATCTTCTAATCGTGGTGAATGATCTTCAACATCTCCCATAAAGATCTTCCCCTTTTGGTTTTCTTACCTAAAACCTTTCTTTATATCCTGCGGAAAAGAAAACATATAAAGGGTGAGCTCAAATTCTCAGTAAGGGTAAACATAGAGAACATAAAACAATCCATAATCATTTGAATGCAAAAACTTGAACACAAAATCTAAACATCAAAATCTTGAGCAAAGACATAAATCTTGGAAGTACGTAAGGAATATATCATAAGGGAATATAAATCATGATAAATATCATGGGAATAAAACATTTAATTATGGAAAACCATTAAGCACATGATATGATTTCCATAGTAGCCAAGGCATTGCTTCCAAGACCATCTTAGTGGACAAAGTCCCTTTCTGAATCGAGTTCACTCCTCGTTCCAGTCCTGTATCACTGAACCGGATTAACATAACATTCCAGCCATGTCTATCTCATGAGATATAAATCTTTACCCAATGCATTGGATGGTGATATAGGTCCCACCCATCTCATAATGAAATCATTCTTACTTGTTCCGAAAAATAAACTTAAAACATCCATCATAACCCAAAGAATAAAATGGGTTTCATAAACATCATCCCATCATCACATAATCCATATAAAACAAATGGATATTTCATCATAAGAAAACTGAAACCATGTAAATCATAGAGGCATTATATTTGAAACATACACATCTGAAATAATGTAATCTTAGATGGAAAATGGTTTTGATAAAACACTTGAAATGAATTCTTGAGGAAGATATCCTTCCTTCTTCAAAATCATTTTATTTTCAAGAAAATCCATGCAATTTTAAAAAAAAATTATTTTGTTTAAAATATTCATAAGTTCTTGTAGAGTATGCATCATGAAAAATAGGTGTTATGAAACCGTAAAAATCCGTTAACGCCGTATAAGTTAAAAATAACAATCTTCTCGTACTTTTGTCGGAAAAGTCAAAAAGTTCCTTGTGTGGTAAACAGAAGTAATATTCATTTCATAACATGGGGTAAATTTCAAAAATGTATAAAAAGGACTTTAAAAATACATGACAACATTTTTAGAAAACATGGGCATGGATGATAACAATAACCCCAGTAAATACTTATGAATAACAATCTCGGATAAGAACGAGATTGGAATAGTTATCCCTTACCTTATGTCCAATTTATTTTGTATGTGTCTGAGACTCCGGTATAGTGAGTTTAAACATATTATTAACTTTTAACAGAACCATAATAATATTTATGATATCATATATTATTCACGTATAACTTTATATTATCCGTTCATTTGCCAATTCCATGTTAAAGCAGCGTTTTGGGTAAAAATAATTTCATTTATCGTATGTGTTTCGACATGTTGTTCTTGATATTATTACTTATATCCTGATTTACATAATTCCATAATTTAAAAAATTATTTATATATAATATATACTCATTATATAAATGGAATGAAATACACCGTTCATGGAGACGACAGGCCGTGCGTACGCATGAATGCTGTTTTTGTTTCCTTATTGAATTAAATGGAATTAAGTAAATGAAACATATTTGTACATAAATCCAGAATCATTATTGTGTAATATATTTCATTATTATTTTTTATATATACTTTATAACCATACTTGAATGGTTAATCATGGAAAATTAATCTCATCGCGTTCGTGGAGACGGTATTCCGTACGTACGCACGAGCGATGATATCATTCCCATGATTGTGGAATTGTATTGAAGTGTATGTATAATATTTTAGAATCAATATTACTTTACAATAATCATATATAGTTATTTATTTACACCATTATACCCATCCAAGTAATGTGGTGGTGGAAAACAGATTACACCACGGAGTGGAGATGGTATTTCGTACGTACGCACGCGCAGTGATTTCATTTTCTGTAGGATGGATCGAAGATAAAATTAGGTTGTTTAATATTTATAATAACATATCAGTATATTAGGGATACTGATGTTATTAATTTATGATGAAACAAATAAAGAAGAAGAGGTAGAATAAGAAATAAATTGGAAAGCATCGGTAAAGGATATTACCTCTTCTTTGACGTGCCTCTTCTTAACCTCCTCTAAAGGCACTAGGGTTGGTCTTTTGTGCAGACCAGAACCTCTATAATTTTCCTAGTGGAGATGATAAGGGAAATGGTTAGGTTTTGGCCGAGCTTCAAGTCTCAAAAGGGTGTTAAGAGAAGAGGGAAGGGGTGGCCTTTTTATAAGGGAGGATATGGGCACCTTTAGAAAAACTTAAAATATTATTTTATAATAAAGTCATATTCGTTTTATAATAGCTCCAAATTAATTTATTTCAAAGAAAAATTGAGTATGTGTCTAAAGCCTCTCAACCAATAGGTTTTAGACAAGTTTAGGTTACTATTTTAACCTTATCATTTATATTTAACTCTAAGTTAAATAATTTAACTTTTACTGTGTCTTCTTGTTTTCTTACACTATATTGTCAATAAACATACTATAATAAGCCAAAAGAACCCCAAGTGGTTCATTATTAACATATATAACCTTATCTAAGTCAATTGGATGAACCTTATATTTTTAAGAATATAATCACAATTAATAATATAATATTTTTTTTAAATAACTATTTTATGTCAATTTTGACACTATTTGGTAATTGATTTTTGTGAAAATCATAACAGCATTATTAGTTCAAAAAAAGTTAATTAAATCAATAATAACATGCAATATTAACCTATAAAATTAGTGTAATTCATAAGAAGTCTCAAATTACATTTATTTTGGTATTTATAACATCAATTTTGTTAATATTTCATTAGTAAGGTAATTACTTCAACGTCATTGTTTCATAAATAAATTAAATTATATAATGTCTAAAAATTATAAATAAAATATCATTATGTAGGAAATATTTTTATATTTCTAATGAATATTTATAGTTTTATTTATCTTATGTATAACTCTATATTAAAAATGTTTTAGTTATTATAATTTGATTTTAACTATTTTAACTCTTCTTTATATAAAATAATAATAAGTGTCCTAATCTAATCCAGGTGGACCTAAAGGGTAATATTTTAATCCTAATGATGTTTTTGGTCAAATTAAACTTATCCAATAGAATTAGGATATGTGTTAGGGTAATAATAATATACTTTTTACCCTTACTTACCCTATTTACTTTTAACCGTGGTAAATAGAAGTAAAAAGTTACTATTCACCAAAATTATTTTTATCTTATTGAACCTCATTTTACTCCTTGATATTAACCATGTCTCTCGGACTTTCTAAATTCCACTCACAGAAGTGGTAAAATTATGTTTTTTGTATATTTTCAAATTCACCTACGAGGTGGGTAAAAGACGGTGAAAATTTCAATAAAATTTTTATATATCTAAAATTATTATAAAATGAATCAAATGAATTAAGTTGAACTTATATAGGTATTATGTATCAATTTTGACCTAAAATAAATTTAAAGAAAATAAATAATTATTTAAATAAAAAGTCAGTTTTTAAATAGTAACCTAGTGTTTTCACTATTCATCAAAAATTGAAAGTTTTCAGAAAAACACCAAAAATACACCCTAGGATAATTTCGATATTCTGAATCCAAAAATGATGAAAATTTTGAAAGATAAAATTTATAAAATTTCAAAAAGTGGGTATTATAATTCATAATGACTAGTTCATAATAATATTATAATAATATCTCGTTTAGTGAAACTTGGTATTGCGTACTACACACCCTATCGAAGAAGGTCTTGATTGCATGGAATGCAAGCCAAGTCAGGGCTTCGTGTAGTGAAAGTTCCGTTTGGTGTTGCATATAACATAATCAAAACTTATTAAACAAAATATATACATAATTTTGCGTAAAATAATTTCCACAAAACGAACATGAAATTGTGTGTAACACGAGCCAAGAATAGTGTTGCGTATACTGCAAGCTAATACGGTGTTGCGTATAGTACAATATAATCCTGGTGTAGTGTATAATAGAAGACATCAAAGAAATTAAAAATAATATATCTCATAAAATCTCTGGGTGTTACATTCTACCCCACTTAAAATGAATTTCGCCCTCGAATTTTTTCGGGGTTATAAATCGTTTACTACTTGAAAGTTTCATTCATAGAAACCCACATAGTAAAAAGGAATACTAAATCATCATTTTAAAAAGAAAAGTAAGAAAAAAAATGGATACCCAAAGTAACTCATCACATGGGTTCCCACATAGGAGTATAAAGGTGAAAATATGGATATGGAAGAGAAATCTAACAGTTACGTTCTGATAGAGAGTGGTAAAGAACATGGCTATGAAAAATCCAACAATCACAAAGCCGTAAATTTGTGATGATCTAAGGTACCATATGATTCATCAAATATGAGATTACTAGGACACCATTTTTGGTTTCCAAGATCATTTCCCTAACATGGATGAACATTTACATAAGGAGAAATACTTACTTGATTTCAGTGTAATATCACTGTTGGTCATTCCATGAAAAATTTCCACTTCATCTCTATTTCGAAAAATGAAACTGAATTTTTCATTCATGAAGTGTTAGGAGATCATGTGATAGAATGATAAGTCATCCCATCTGTTTCTATCACAAAAATTTTATCATAAGTTATTAAATATACATAAGTCCATCTATGGTGAGATTAATCGTATATGATTCCAAAAATGGAATTATACTCCATCTATCATACCGCATAATAAAATAAAACTAGTACCTAATAACCATGGACTTCATGTAGGCCAGTGGTTGGCGATAAATTCATGTCGCACTTCAGTTGTGGGTTCAATTCTCATAGCCTTGTCTGACGCGACGGGTTGTCGCCCGTCCTGCAGGTTGTTCTTTTTCAAAAACTAAATTATTATAACTTCCCATCAATAATATCGAAAAAAAAGTTCTATCCTTAAACAATACTAACTTATGTACAACATAATCCCTTCCAATATTTAGGCTTATCTAAAATACTTCTATCCAATCTCATAGTATAAAGAAAATGATTACTAGAGAGGTCATATACCAATCATGGGAATACCATCATTTATCTCTCAAATATCATAAGATATATCATGTTGGGCATATTACAAACATGTGAATACCTTAATCATGTATTCATTTAAAACATGAATTATCATAGAACCTTATAAAAAACATTAATGATGTCAAAAGTTAACTCATTCCACATACCAAAATCCCAATATTTCTATAAACTCAAACCATGATATCACTTTGTCCTTATATCAGTCATGAGCTCATGAATACTATCAATTTTTCATTTTTTCTTTATCACTTCATTATGCGCATATCATCTTCTTTCCAAAAATATCTGAATAACCTTTCATGGTTACCAGTACCATTCGACATATACTTTCAAATACTTTAGGAAAAACTATAGTGTAACAATACTTAGATGTTTCTTTATTCCATAGTACTATTAAATTACCTATACAACATAACTCTTGATAAACATACAATCATTCCACTACCTTCTTAAACCATTGACCAAGCATCAACACTTCATTCATCTCATATATCATTTGTAGTCTCCTCATCATCCTCCACATAAATACTACCTATATGACCTTGCTGATTCTCTTCATGAGATTTTCCATTAGGGTATTAGTTTTCATAATGCCCATATATTTTACATTTAAAACATCTAATTATTGTTGATGTCGTAGAAATACCATTATCCTTATCCATGGTGTTAACTGAATCTTTTACTTTTCACGTACTAGATTTGTGCCCTTCTTTTCTGCACCCAAAGCATCTTCTAGTTCCTTTGAAACATTCTCCTTAATCCCTCTTCCCACATTATTTACATGAGAGAAATTGAACATTCGTTCCTCTATGATCATCATGAAACTCCATATTTCTCTTATTAGCTGAGTCCGAAAACTTACCAAAGTTGATATTATTGATCATATAATGAGATTTCTGATTAGGCATAATAACGATGTTTGGACTTCGAAATCCCATTTCATTTGGTTGCTCATGAAGAATATAATTCCATTGTACATCATATCCTCTATTATCAGGAATCTTCCTTTTTCCAGCCATTTTCTAAAACCCAAAAAAGGTAGTGTGAGAGGCAAAAAACATTCAAGGGAAAACACCATAATAAATGGGGAGTACCGTCAATATCTAACATCTTAGGTTAAATTCTATGATCTTTACTACAATTCTAGGACTATTACCTATGCATATACTTATCATATGGTACATCTCTAGACATAACTTAGAAATATCTTTAGAGATTTCACTAAAGTTTTTGCATCCTAGTTTCCAAAGGTTAACTAAACCTGCACTCTGATACCAATTGTAGATAACCCAAACCTAACGTACATGGTCATTACATTACTTTTTCGGAATACTTAATACATGAAAAAAAATAGACAACCAAAGACCATTTTAGTTTAGTGTCTTTGGAAACTCAAAACGTAATCTTCTAATCATGGTGAAAGATCTTCAACATCTCCCATAAAGATCTTCCCATTTTAATTTTCTTACCTAAAACCTTTCTTTATATCCTAGGGAAAAGAAAACATATAAAGTGTGAGCTCAAATGCTCAGTAAGGGTAAACATAGAGAACATAAAACAATCTATAAACATTTGAATGCAAAAACATGAACATAAAATCTAAACATCAAAATCTTGAGCAAAGACATAAATCATGGAAGTATGTAAGGAATATATCATAAGGGAACATCAATCATGATAAATAGAATGGGAATAAAAAATTTAATTGTGGCAAACCATTAATCACATGATATGATTTCCATAGTAGCCAAGGCATTTCTGCCAAGACCATATTAGTGGACAAAGTCCCTTTCTGAATCGAGTTCACTCCCCGTTCCAGTCCTGTATCACTGAACCGGATTAACTTACCATTCCAGCCATGTCTATCTCATGAGTTATAAATCTTTACCCAATTCATTGGAGGGAGATATAGGTCCCACCCATCTCATAATGAAATCATTTTTACTTGTGCCACAAAATAAACTTAAAACATTCATCATAACCCAAAGAATAAAATGGGTTTCATAAACATCATCCCATCATCACATAATCCATATAAAACAAATGGATATTTCATCATAAGAAAAGTGAAACCATTTAAATCATAGATACATTATATTTTAAACATACACATATGAAATAATGTCATCTTAGATGGAAAATGGTTTTGATAAAACACTTGAAATGAATTCTGGAGGAAAATATCCTTTCTTATTCAAAATAATTTTCTTTTCACAAAATTCCATGAAATTTTAAAAGAAAAATTTTTTGTTTAAAATAGTCATAAAATATTGTATAGTAAGTTTCGTGAAAATGAGGTGTTATGAAACCGTAAAAATCTGTTCATGCCGTATAAGTTAAAAATAACATTTGTCTCGTACTTTTGTCGAAAAAGTCAAAAAGTTCTCCGTGTGGTAAACAAAAGTAAGATTCCATTCATAGCATGTGGTAAATTTCAAAAATTGGTAAAAATGACATTAATAATACATGAAAACATTTTTAGAAAACATGGGCATGGGTGATAATAATAACCCCAGTAAATACTTACGGATAATAATCTCAGATAAGAACGAGATTGGAATAGTTATCCCTTACCTTATGTCCAATTTCTTTTGTATGTGTTTGAGACTCCTATATAGTGGGTTTAAAAATATTATTAACTTTTAACATAACCATAATAATAGTTATGATATCATATATGATTCACTTACGAATTTATATTATCTGTTCATTTGTCAATTCCATGTTAAAGCAGCGTTTTGGGTAAAAATCATTTCATTTGTCATACGTGTTTCGACATGTTGTTCTTGATATTATAACTTATATCCTGATTTACATAATTACATAATTTAAAACATTATTTATATATAATATATATTACGAATATAAATGGAATGAAATACACCGTTCATAGAGACGGTAGGTCGTGCGTACACATGAACGCTATTTTTGTTTCCTTATTGAATTAAATGGAATTAATTAAATGAAATATATATGTACATAAATCCATTATCATTATTATTTAATATCTTTAATGATTATTTATTATATATACTTTATAATCAATCTTGAATGGTTAATCATGGAAAATTAATCTCATCGCTTTCGTGGAGACGGTAGTTTGTACGTACGCACGAGCGATGATATCATTCCCGAGATCGTAAAACTGTATTGAAGTGTATGTATAATATTTCAGAATCAATATCAAATTAAAATAATCATATATATTTATTTATTTACACCATTATACCCATCCAAGTAAGGTGGTGGTGGAAAACAGATTACACCACGGCGTGGAGATGGTATTCCCTATGTATGCACGCGTGGTGATTTCATTTTCCGTAGGATAGATAGAAGATAAAATTGGGTTGTTTCATATTTATAATTACATATATATATATATATATATTACTGATACTGATGCTATTAATTTATGATGAAACATATAAAGAAGAAAAAGTAGAAGAAGAAGGAAATTGGAAAGAATCGGTAAAGGATATTACCTCTTCTTTGATGTGCCTCTTCTTAACCTCCTCTTAAGGCACTAGGGTTGGTATTTTGAGGATACCAGAACCTCTAAAAATTTTCTAGTGGAGATGAGAAGGGAAACGGGCAGGGTTTGGCCGAGATTAAAGTCTCAAAAGGCTATGAACAGTTGAGGGAAGGGGGGCCCTTTTTATAAGGGAGGAGTGGGGCACCTTTGGAAGAACTTAAAATATTATTTTATAATAAAGTCATATTCGGTTTATAATAGCTCCAAATTGATTTATTTAGAAGCTAAAGTGGGGATGGGTCAAAATAATCTCAACAAATATGTTTTAGACAAGTTAAGGTTCCTATTTTAACATTATCATTTAGATTTAACTCTAAATTAAATAATTTAACTTTTACCGTTTCTTCTTGTTTTTTTACACTATATGGTTAATAAACTTATAATAACAAGCCAAACGAAAACCAAGTGGTTCATTATTAATATATATAACCTTATCTAAGTCATTTGGCCGAACCTTAGATTTTTATGAATATAATTACAATTAATAATATAATATTTGTTTTAAAAACTATTTTATGTCAATTTTGACACTATTTGGTAATTAATTTTTGTGAAAATCATAACAGCATGATTAGTTCGAAAATATTTAATTAAATGAATACTAAAATGTCATATTAACCTATAAAATTAGTGGAATTCATAAAAAGCTTCAAATTACATTTATTTGGGTATTTATAACATCAATTATGTTAATATTTCATTAATAAGGTAATTAATGCATCATCATTGTCTCATAAATAAATTAAATTATATAATGTCTGAAAATTATATATAAAATACCATTATGTAGGAGATCATTTTATATTTCTAATGAATATTTATAGTCTAATTTATCTTTTGTAAAACCCTATATTAAAAATATTTTAGTTATTAAACTTTGATTTTAACTATTTTAACTCTTCTTTATATATGATAATAATAAGTGTCCTAATCTAATCCAAGTCAACCTAAAGGGTAATATTTTATTCTTAAGGTTGTTTTTGGTCGAATTACACTTATCTACAAGAATTAGGCCATGTTTTAGGGTAATATTAATATAATTTTTACCCTTAATTACCCTATTTACTTTTAACCGTGGTAAACAAAAGTAAAAAAGTTACTATTCACCAAAAATTATTTTTATCTTATTGAACCACATTTTACTCGTTGATATTAACTGTGTCTCTAGGATTTTTGAAATTCCACTCGCAGATGCGGTAAAAATATGTTTTATGTAGATTTTCAAATTCTCCTAGGAGGTGGGTAAAAGACGGTAAAAAGTTCAATAAAATTTTTAAATATCTAAAGTTATTATAAAATGACTCAAATGAATTACATTGAACTTATATAGGTATTATGTATCAATTTTGACCTAAAATAAATTTAAATACAATAAATAATTATTTAAATAAAAAGTCGGTTTTTAAATAGTAACCTAGTGTTTTCACTATTCATCAAAAATTTAATGTTTTCAGAAAAATACCAAAAATTCATCGTAGGCTTATTTCGATATTCTGAATCCAAAAATGAATCCCATAAACACATATTTGGAAACTATATTCAGAATATATGTTTGTGAATAACAACAATCCATTACAGCCCTATACACACATATTTGGGGAAAAGTAACCAATATGCATGCCAGCACAAGTAACTACCATGAGAAGAGATTGGGGCCAAAGGGGGTAGTCATCCATCCATCCTCCCACCAGAATTTTCGGGAAAACACCCCATAGGTTCGGAATCCCCGGGCTGTCAGTTTCCCTTACGGACAGGATGGAGTAGCTTATAGAAACCCAAAAAGTACAGTATATACTATATCTCACAAACACACTATGGGAATAACCTAGTCTTAGACACAACTGCAGCTAACATCTCTCAGAATCCGGGCTGCTACATCTAAGACTAGGTATCCTATAACACACACACACTTAAATATTTTTAATAGATTATTTAATTAACTTTTTATAAGTATCACTTTATGTTATTTAATTCTTTAATCATTAATTAACCAATGACAATTCCACATTAAATTTCATTAGCATCACACCCAAAGTCAAATATCCCTTTAAAATTACAACCTCATCATTATGTTCCAGCAATCTCCAACCCCATGGGTTAACACCATTTATTCAATTATTCATTATAGAATTACTTTCCAACACTCCCAGGCATTCTAGAAAAACATTCTATGCTACTAAACACAAGGGGGCTCCACACGATGAGTATATTTACTACCTATCGAGTCGTTTCCACCTATAGCAAGAGCATAGACCCATCCTCCCTTGCGAAGCTAATCATGAAAAGCACGTGTCATACCCCGCACGTCATCACCTATTTCAGAAGAAGGGTAAGCAAGAAAATCTGCCTTAGGTAGTGGGGAAAATTAAAACAAATAATCGACCAAAAAGAAACATCAAGCATCCCACAAACACCTCCATCCCATTCCATCATCCTTGGTGTCCTCCCTGATGCCCACATTCATAAACTAATGCATCTCACCACCCTAGGCATCATTTTCTTCCACAAAACAAAGTCTCCATGCCCCCACATATCACAATAGCCATCCATGCTCACATCACAGCACAAGAAACAGGAAAAAAATCCATCACGTCAATTGGGATCTTGGCCCTTTAACAATCAAGAGGGTAACTCATATCCCTTCAAGGAATTATCAAAAAACCAGTTATTTAATCCAACTTGAATTAACAAATTTATTATTCATATATTCCAAATTTTGAGAAACCTAATCAGTAAGCTATCCCAAATAATTGAACAAGCTTACTGCACCAATTTGATTAACATCAATTTAAAACAAGAAGAACCAGATTCATTTACTTGCATCTTCATCTATAGCCAATAGTTATAAATTAATTTTGGTTTATGTTATTTACCAATTTTCATCAAGAACAATGAGCTAAATGAAGAAATCATGGATATCACACTATCTAGAAAACAAGGGAAATAATATATGACTGATATCAATTTATTTATCCAGTTAAAATATTTATTATGTGAATTAGATTGTGGTCTAGTGGGATAAAACATGCTAACAATATAGTTGCACGTAAAAGAAAATAGAAGCAATGAATCCCCTACCTCAAACAGTTCTTTACGTTCTTTATCCACCCAACGGGTCATGATCCTCCTCTGGCGTCAACTGCATCCACCCAAGGATGCCAAGGTACGACCACACCAACCAAAACCCATGAATACTCCATTAAAATCATGGATATTACGTGCAATAATATGGAAAGTAGAAACAAGAAAAGATGAACCCCAATAGAACGACAATAAAACATACCTTATATCAAAGATTGACTGATACAGCTCGGTTGCATCAAAATAGAAAGAAATCTATCACAGGAGGACTGTTTGATTGTTCAACACCTATGGGATGGTATGAGATGTTCGAGAACATTATAGCTAAGAACAAGCAGAAATAAATATGGAGGAATATATCATGTCCCTTTAGAAGATTTAACAGAGCGGTTGTTTAAGATAATCTTGATTTTCCATTAAAAAGGGATCGTATTAAACCATGTGGTTTGACAAATTAAAAACATCCCAAGCCTTAGGAATAATTAATTTAGTGGTTATGTCCTTTGAATCGGCCTTAGAGTCCTTAAAAAATGGTTTTAAATGAATTTTACATCAAACAAAACTTAAAAGGGGAGAAATTGTAGGAAGCTGAAAACACTATTCACAAACTCAAAATATGGCAAAGGAAAGAAAAGGGCACCATTATACCTCACCATTCTGGAAACAAAGTTCTTGAAATCAAAATTTGGTAAAGAATTGAAAAGGTCATTGTTAGACCTCACCATTCTAGAAACACTATTCACAAACTCAAAATTTGGCAAAGGAAAGAAAAGGTCGCCGTTAGAAGGTCACCATTCTGGAAACACTATTCATGAACACAAAATTTGGAAAAGGAAAGAAATGGTCACTCTTAGAGGTTACCGATAGAACTGTTCAACGATGTAATTGTTTATAGAATTGGACATTTGGAAAAGGAAAGAAAGGTTAACGTTAAAGGTTACCGATAAAACTATTCACTGATGGAACTGTTAATAGAATTAGAAATTTGGAAAAGGAAAGATAGGTTACCATTAGAGGTTACTAATAGAACTGTTCATCGATGGAACTATTCATAGAATTGGAAAATTGGAAAATAAAAGAGAGGTTACCATTATAGTCTACCGATAGAACTATTCACCAATGGAACTGTTTATAGAATTTGAAATTTGGAAAATGAAAGAGAGGTTAACATTAGAGGTTACCGATGGAACTGTTCACTGATGGAACTGTTCATAGAAAGTAACTGATGTCACTGTTCACCAAGGGTCATTGATGACACTGTTCGCAAAAGGTTACTGTTTCACTGTTCACAAATGTCTGCCTTTGGAACTGTTCACCGAACATGAAAATTGGAAAAGTGTTGGGGATAAGTCCCCTTTACCTCCTAAATTATCTCAAACGCCATATTTTCACAAAGGAATGGGCCGAAGAGGTCTGGTCCATTACATCAGATACCTCTTAAATCGTTCTCATCCACAAGAATTCAAAAACCACTTAAAGTGAAAACGAAACGAGGTCTGAACAACCCCCCATCGAGATACCTCTCAAAAGAGAGAAATCCAAAAAAGAAAAAATGGGAGCCATCTCATAAACATGAAAGGTTAATAACCACATAAGCTACATTGATACATGAAAAAAGATAAACATCAAACAATTGTGAGTACTGAGCACGTATCTGTGACTCACGTTCCCAGTTACTCTCCTCCATGCCACCATGTTGCTACAAGACACAAACCAAGGGGATACAATGCCCAGGAAACACCTTCTCCTTGCAGTCTTGGATCTACATAGGTTGCTTCTCAAAGGTTGCATCATCATCAACATAAATCTCCCCTCAATCGATGATTTGACAGTCATCATGAAGTTAACGACGGAGCTGTGATACATGGAAAATATCATGTATCTGACACATCTACGAGGAGTGTGCTACTCGATACACCACAGCTCTAATACAAGCTAACTCCTTGAAAGGCCCAACAAAATGTGGAAAAAGCTTACTCCCACTACAAAACGTTCACTTCCACGACGGGGAGTCACCTTCAAAAACACATGATCCACAAAAATTAAACTCTATGGGTCACTTTCTTTAATCAACATATAATTTCTAATGATCTTATGCTATCTTCATCCTCTCATGAATTACATGAAGCTTCTCTATTGTATTTTTCACTAGTTCTGGTCTGTGAATTGAATACTCTCCATCCCAAGTCCAGCACAACAGAGAACGGATAGGTCGGCCATACAAGGCTTCAAAATGTGCCAGACCGATGGTGGAGTGAAAACTATTATTGTAAGTGAACTCCAACAAGGGTAAGTGATTCATCCACGAACCTCCAAAATCAAGAATACAAGAGAATAACATGTCTTCAAGAGTCTGGATGGTTTGCAATATCTGACCGTCCATTTGAGGATGAAAAGCAGTGCTAAGGCATAGTTGAGAACCCAAAGCATGTTGGAGACCTCTCCACACCCTGGAGGTAAAACGAGGATCTCGATAAGAAATGATCATCCTTGGGACTACATGAAGTCTCACCACCTCCTCTAGATACTGCCTCGACAAAACTTCTACTGAGATCGACTCGTTGATTACTATAAAGTGGGTCGATTTTGTTAAGCGATCAACTACCACCCAAATAGCATCTTGTCCTCCCGGAGCTCAGGGTAAACCAGTAAAAAAGTTCATTGATATGTCCTCCCACTTCCACCAAGTAATCTCTAATGGATGGAGAAGACCGAGGAGAACATGGTTTTTGTCCTTCACATTCTGGAAAACCAAACATAGAGGCAAAAACTCTAAAACCGCACGCTTCAGCCTAGGCTACCAAAAATGACTCCTCAAGGATCAGTACATCATTATGACGCCAGGATGCACCGCTAAAGGAGAACTATGAAACTATATGAGAACCATCTCATTAATTATCTAGGGAACAAAAATCCTTCTGTGATATAACACTCGGTGTTGGTCATCCCCCAACCAACCATCAGGGGCCTCAGCACAATCAACTCGGTCTCTCCACACATCCACCTCAAGATCGCCCAAATTGGAATCTTCCACTTTCTTCCCGAGAGATGACCGCACCATAATATTAAAAAGACAACCTCTTCTCCCAACTTCTCTCATATCAAGATGTAATTCTGAAAACTCCTCCATTACTCTCTAGGAATCACTAAATTCAAGCACAGCCTCACTATGTGTCTTTCGACTCAGTGCATAAGCTACAACATTTTATTTACCAGGAGTATACAATAATTTGAAGTCGTATTCCTATAAGAACTCCATCCACCAACGCTATCATAAGTTCTTGTCACACTGGGAGAAAAAATACCTCAAACTCTTATGATCGGTGAAAACCACAAAGCGCTCACCAATGAGGTAATGTCTCCACAAATTTAGATAATACACCACAATTTCCAACTCAAGATCATGGGTGGCATAGTTACATTCATGGGGATGCAACTACCGAGACCCATAAAAATCAAATGACCTATGCTGCATGAGATCACAGCCTAACCCCAGATTTGAAGCTTCACAGAAAACATAAAATTGAACTCCCTTAGCTGGAAGGTAAAGAACTGGATCACTTACTAACTTCCCCTTTAGATACTCGAAGGCTTCCTGACACTGACCAGTCCATATGAATGCCTGATCGTTCATGTTAAAAGCTGTTAGAGGAGTCAAAACTCATGAGATATTGGCTAAGAACCTCTTGTAGTAGCCTGCAAGACCAAGGAAACATCACACCTCTAACATGGTCTTGGGGGATTCCCAAGACACAACTTCTTCTATCTTCGATGGATCTATATCTACTCCCTGTTGCGACACAACATGCCCAATGAAACGGACTTCTCAATCCCAAAACTCACATTTCGACAACTTCCCAAATAGCTAATGTTGACAAAGAACTCTCAAAATGGCTTGTAGATGCTCTGCATGATCCTCCTGAGATGAGGAGTACACAAGTATTTCATCAATAAAATCTACCACGAACTTGTCCAGGAACTCACGGAACACAGCATTCCTCAATCCCATCAATATAGATGGAGCATTCATCATGAAAAACAACATTACAACGAACACATAATGACCATGACGACAACAGAATGCAGTCTTTGGGATATCCTTATCCTTCACACACTTCTGATGATATCCCTACCCCAAGCTGATATTTGATAACCAACTTTCACCCTTCAGTTGATCGAATAAATCTTCAATCCATGGAAGATAATAGTGATTATTTATTGTCACTTTGTTTAAGCGATGATAATCGACACACAACTGCAAACTGTCGTCGGCCTTCTTCACGAACAAAACTGGTGCACCCCACGGAGACACACTTGGATGAATAAAACCACATTGTAATAGACCATCAAGCTATATATGTAGCTCTTGTAACGTAGAATGTGCCATCCTATATGGAGAAATAGAGAAAAGAGATGCTCCAGGTTGTAGCTCGATCCCAAACTCGATCTCTCGTCGAGGGGGTAATGCTACAACCTCTTAGGGAAAAACATCAAGGTACTCTTCTATGACCCTAGGAAATTCCAACTACTAAACCTCTGAAGAACTCAACATCATCTAATCCATCATGGTTGATAATGATAGAATGCGGCTATGACACATCTGAGGATCTCTCTTGCCAACAAACACCACCATCTCTCCTTCTGCACTAAATAAAAATACCTTCTTCCTAAAGCAATCCACAATTCCCTATATAGAATATAACCAATCCATGCCAATGAGGACATCATATGGTTGTATTCGTAAACATAGGAAATCTCTCCAAGAGCGGTGCTACCCCAACTCTAGATCACAGTATCTACATACTTCAAACAAGTCATCTCGACCTCCAACTAGCGTAGTCAACGCCAAGGGCACTGGAATCCTCTCTACCTCAATTCCCAAAGCATGGACAAGGGTATGTAATATTAAGGAGTGTGTCTCTTATGAATCAATCAATGCATACACTAGGGTAGAAAACAAGGAATTGTACCTAGAACGACATCTGGCTCGCCTGGAGCTGGCAACGCGAGTGCATGAAGCTGACCACGACCTCCTACATGGACTCTCTGACCCTGATGAAGACCACCACCATGACCTCGCCCTGCTCTCTGAGGACAGAGAGCATCATGGGGCTATCATCTGCCAGCCCCATCTACCCTATGCTGATCTAATGCTGGTGCAACCTACTGTTGTTGCCTCAGCTAGAACTGCCTCAACAGAGGAACCTAGTGCGTAGAACTTGGTGCCCGATGACTGCTCTGAATGGTCACGCACTCCCGATCTAGATGACCATGACCACCACAAGAAAAACAAGCGTCAGATACCTTGGAATAGGCCTGAGAGATGCTACCTCTGGAGAAATGAGATGTGAAGGGCTAGGACCTACCCAAGGCTGAACAAAAACACTTCTTCCTTGAAAACTAGAAACCCTAGACCATAGATCTAATTCATGAGTAATCATGAAAATTCCCCTCTTGTGATGATCATGTCCTAGACAAAGTCCTCTCAACAACCTCTACCCTCACCATCACCTCAAGATATGTATTCAGTATAAATGGGGTGACCAGTCACTGGATCTCTAGATGTAATGCCTACTCGAAATGCATTTCCCGGGCCTCCTCATCTGGAAATAGGTCTGAAGCATATCATAAAAGTTTCCTGAAACATATCCCAAACACTCAGACATTGTAGCTCCCATGTAGAAGGGTAGGAAGCTCTAGGCGACTGGACGCCTTCGGGGTCGAAGAAAGAAACTTGACTCAAAAATTGTCTCAGAACACCTCTCATGAGATCAATTACTCATCACGATCCCTGAAGAACAAGAACCACCACTGCCTCGCTGCTCCACGCAGAATAATCGCAACTAAGGACACCCACTTCTCCTTCCGAGAACGGATCAAAATAAATCCTACCTCGAACTCCTCCAACCAGTATTCTGTGACTGCATCTAAAATGGAGCCCTCATACTTCTGCAGACTCTGGCACTGAAAATCTCGGAGTTTCTTCCTCCAAGTTTCATCTTCGTCAACTTCTACCCTATGACAATCTTCTAGAACAGCATGTTGGACATTTTCTGTGCAAACCTGACCATATCATCGACCAGGTTCTATACCTATAAAATAATAAATAGTTAGAGCTCCTAAACCTAGAATATGGAAGACACAACAATAATTAATTAATTGATTTCTTTTATTCATTTTTGGTTTACGTATCCCATGTTCTACCCATTCAAACATAGGAGAAAAGAAGAATGTTGCATGACCCTTTCCTAGGTTTCAACCCTGCAACTAGTATTGTAACACCCGATACTTTTATGAGAAATATTTTGTTTTTATATAAATCATCAAAGGAATCTTTCACTACACACAACACTATCTTGTCTTTCTTTACACGCAACCGCGACCTTCCTCGATAGCTTGCGTCATACGCAATACCGAGTTTCAATAAACAATGATATTCGATTAAAATATTATTAAAACTAGCCGTTATGAATATTATTAACTGAATTTTTAATTTTATAACATTTTAATTCAACTTATACATTTTCTAGAATGAGGTATGAAAGCAAAATCTGTTTTTTGGATAAAAGAAGTATTTTTCAAAAAATGCAGTTTTGTCGCCTATTGATGGCGCACCCACATTAAAGCTAGTTTTTGACATGTTTATAAGTTCAATTTTAGAAAATAAAATTCTTCTTTTGAATCGAGGTATAAAAATTTACTTTGGATAAATTTTTGTTATTTTTCTGATAACTTTTATATTTTGATGAATAGTAAAAATACGCTAATTTTTAATTAAAAACAACTTTTTTCATCAAGATAAATTATATGGATAAACTATAATATTGAATGGTTTTAAAGTATAAATAGAATATATTTTTACCATTTAATATAATGTATGCCATTAGCATTAATTTCACATTTATTTCACAGGTAAAAACATTTCAATCTTTGGCAATGTTTTAACTTCTAAAACCTGTTTTCTTAACAACGGGATTTATTTTAAATTGATTACTGCAACATATATGTTCTGAATTTGGAAAAATGGATTCCATATTCGGAATTAGTGTGTCCAAATTATGTTAATAGGCTACTTTTTATTTTTGGTCATTATGAATAGTAACTACGGTAAATTTTATTTACCATAGTTAAAGGTAAATCGGGTAATTAAGGGTAAATATAAGATTATAAAATTACCTTAACACCTTCAAAAATCCTATTGGATGACTAAAATTCGACCCATATAACCTAAGGGTCGGATTAGATTCATTTAATGGACTTTTGTTCATGAAAATAATTTAATTATTAGTAAAACCAAAGAATGTGACAACATGTCACTTTCTTAAATCTTATAAGTATAGTTATTTTAATTTGGTGATAAACTTAATGAAACTTTTGACATGAATAGTCTCCAGAAAGCTAATACAATTATATACATCATAGGAATTTATTTATAATTTTTAGGAATTAAGTCATTATCATTAATTATGACACAATAGTGATGTTGAAATTATTTTATTAATTAAAATATCAAATAAATGGTTTTAAAACTATTAAAATAAATATTATATGAACTATTTAATGTGATCCACTAATTTTATAGATACATATGACATT
The DNA here is from genome assembly GCA_963277665.1 of Viscum album. NCBI lineage: Eukaryota > Viridiplantae > Streptophyta > Magnoliopsida > Santalales > Viscaceae > Viscum > Viscum album. The sequence continues at coordinate 502,195,653 of OY728132.1, forward strand.
TTATGAATCTATTAAATCTTTTAGTTTGAACATATCTTCTGTATATATTTTATTTAAATTCAAATAAATGAATAGTGTCAAAATTGACACTATTATTATTTTATAAAAATAACATATTATAAAATTGTTTAAAAATAAAAAAATATTTAAAATTTATATATTAAAATTTATATGGTCTAAAATGTAATAAAGTGTTAAATTATGGTAAATTCACAACACATATGTAATTATTGATAATAATTTAAATTTTAGAATATTATTACCACAAATAAAATTAAATTGATAAATAAGGATAAATCAAGTTGATAATGTTAAAAATAAATTCCAAACATGTATAAATTTTATTGTTTGATGATATTACAACCATAGATCATATAATATTTGGATATGAGTCATTTTGGAAGTTTTTATGTGGGTTTGGGATTTAATATAAACTAATATTTCTTATATTTCCAAAGTTGCCCCTCTCCTCCCTTATAAAAGGGAACCTCCTTCCTCTCCTACTCACACCAATTTGAGCCTTAAAGCTCGTCCAATACCTTCCCATTTCACATACCCACTTCCCTAGAAACATCCTAGAGGTCATGGTCTTCTTAAAAGTCCAATTGTAGTGCCCTAAGAGGAGATCTCAAAGAGGCGCTTCAAAGAAGAGGTAATGCCCGTTACCGATTCTTTCATCTTTATTTATTCTTCCACTTCTTCTTCATTAGTTGTTTCATTATGAAGTAATAACATCAGTATCACTCATATACTGATATGTTATTATAAGTATTAAACAACCCTATTTCACCATCTATCCATCCTACGGAAAATGAAATCACCGCGCGTGCGTACGTACGAAATACCGTCTCCAGGCCGTGGTGTAATCTATTTTCCCCCACCTCCTTACTTGGATGGGTATAATGGTGTAAATAATAACTATATATGATTATTTTAGAGTTATATTGATTCTGAAATAGTATACATACACTCCAATACAATTCCATGATCATAGGAACGATATCATCGCTCGTGCGTACGTACGGCATACCGTCTCCACGATGTGATGTGACTCTTTCTACATGATCTTCATTTCATAATGATTATATAAATGAATTGAATGAATAAATATGACATATAGTACCCTAATACCATTCTGTAAATGAGGTATCTACAACCTAAAGAGAAGAATAAGAATTTATTCGACAAAACACGCATAAGAACAAAAAGTAATAAACACCTGAATAACAAGTAATAATGAAATATTACTAATAAGAAGATAAGAATATGACCATATATGATATCATAACAATAATTATGATTCTTTAATAAGTCAATAACACTATTTAAATCATTATACATGAGGTTCGGACACTTATGAAGCAAATCGGACCTAAGGTAAGGGATAATTTTGCAAATCTCATTTTTATCTGAGACTGCCTATTCGTCAGTATTTACTGGGGTTATTTCTATCATCCATGTCCATGTTTTATAAAAGGGTTTTCATGTATTTTTAAAGTCCTTTTTACCCATTTTTTACTTTTACTACATGGTATGTATGGAATCTTTCTATTACGAGGTACTTTTTGACTTTTCCGACAAAAGTACGTGAAGAATGTTTTTTTTAACTTATACGGCATGAATGGATTTTTAAAACATTTTTTCCAAGAAGCTTCCCTTACAAGTTTTCAAGTTTATTTTTAATAAACTTCTTTTAGTTTATAATTGTATGACATGTTAAGAAAGGAAAAGTGTTTTTGAAGTAGAAAGGATATTTTCTTCAAGAATGGAGTTCAAGTGTTTTATCAAAATTATTTTCCATCTAAGATAATAAAGGGTTCTGTTTCTATCCCTATTATTACATTGATTTGATTATGTTGTGATGGAATTATTTTTATGAATTCCTTTATCATATATGAATTGTTTTATGATGTCACGATGTTTGAGATTCCTATTTTTGTTACATGGGTTATGTTATGGTGTATGGTTTATGATTTTGTGGCACACATAATAATGGTACCATTATGAGATGGGTGGGACCTATATCTCCCTCCAATGCATTGGGTAAAGATTTTATATCTCATGAGATAGACATGGCATGAACGGAAGGTTAAACCGGTTCAGTGAAACAATACTAAAACGAGGAGTGAACTCGGTTCAGAAATGGACTTTGTCCCCTAAGATAGTCTTGGCAATGAGTCTTGAGTAATAAGAAATGATTCTCTGTGATTATGTGTGTATGCCACAAAGTTTCATGTTTTATGTTATTATTTTTGGGATTACACTTCACTACCATGATTTATCCCATGTTATGAAATTATTATCTCTTTTGCAGGATAATATTTTCAAAATGTTATGTTCTTATGAATTTGATGTAATTCATATTTCTTTTGTTTACCCTTACTGAGCATTTGAGCTCACCCTTTTGTATGTTTTCTTTCCCCAGGCCAGGAAGAAGGGTATTAAGTATGATATGCCAAAAAGGGACTATAGATATGATGAAATAAATGGGAGACAGTGTAGATGCTTTATGAACCAATTGTTTATGTTTCCCAGTTGCTAAAGACACTATACCAATATGGTCCTTTCATGGTTTTGTTATATGTTGTAATAAGTATGCTTCAATGTTGAAGTATTAACCATGTATGTAAATTAAGGGTTGTTATTGTTGGTATCAGAGGAAAGTTATAGTCAACCTTTGGAAACTAGGATGTGAAAGCCTTAGTAAGAACCCTAAGGATAATTCTAACCATAGAACAAAATCATAGTGTTTTAGAATGGCCATGAACAACCTATGATAAGACCTTAAGTGTGAAATTTTATTCTTGATTATGTGGTTTCCCTATTATAATTAGTGTTGCTCACACTATTCTTCTTGGTTTTAGTCAATGGCTAGAACCTGAAGAAACTGTGTTAATACGGAATGTGACAGGAAATGCAATGATTGTCCCCCTGAGAAACCAAACGTTATGGGAGCTGGAATGCAAAATCTTGTAGCCATGCTCACGCAACTTTCTCAAGATATGAATCATGCAGGACTTCCAAATGAGAAAAGTAAAGAGCAAAATTCTGTCGAATCCTTCATGAGGCAGCGTCCACTTCATTCAGCGGGTCTTCTGATCCATTAGTGGCTGAACAATGGATCAGTACCACTGAAAAGATATTTTCAGTTCTTCAATGTTCTGAACATGATAAAGTCATCTTAGCAGTGTATCGTTTGGAAGGTGATGTTGATCAATGGTGGAATCTTATTAAGAATACGATGCAAATGGATGAAATTGAGTCCATGGACTGGGACGAGTTCAAGAACTTGTTTTTCAATAAGTATTTCCCTCGTATTCTTCGAACAAATATGGAGAAGGAGTTTCTTGAACTGAAGCAAAAGGATGATGAATCTGTTGGTACCTACGATGCAAATTTTACAAGACTCGAAAGGTACGCTTCTGGAATTATTATCCAACCTGAGAGTAAGATTGATCGATTCTTTAGTGGCTTAAAACCAAGTCTTCGAAGGGTGTTACCATAAGGGACTTCAATAGCTATGAGGAAATTGTTTGATGTGATCTCAAGGTTGAGATGGAGATTGGTGTAACCCATCAGTCACATGGGTTTGATAAGAAGAGGAAAATGGAATTCAAAGGAAAATCTAAAGAACACACTGAAAAGAAGATAAGTTTTCCATTATGCTCAAAGTGTGGAAACAAACATGGTGGAAATTGTCTTAAGGGGACAACAAAATTTTATAAGTTTGGAAAAGAAAGTCATCAAGAAATTGAATGTCGAAATAATGGGAAGAAGATGTCTAATGTTGCAAACAAAATAAGGGATACACAAAATGAACCTACTACACTTCAATGTTTCAAGTGCAAGGAGATGGGGAATTATTCCAATCAATTCCCAAATCCAAGGGTTGATGATGATGATCGACGTCAATAAAATTTTAAGGCCAAAGACAAAGGAAAGTCAAATGCAATTACTATCGACGATGTGGAGTACGACAACGAAGTGGTGAGAGGTACACTTACCATTCACTCTAAAGTAGAAAATGTTTTATTTGATTCGGGTTCCACCTACTCTTTTATTTCTAAAGAATTTTCTAAGGGTATCACCATATTACCTCAACAATTAGATGTTGAGTTGGCTGTGACAACTCCTAATGGCACAACAGCAACATCAAAAGTTTACAATTCTTCTCCGATTGAAGTTTGTGGGAAAGTGCTTCCTACAAATCTTGTGATCCTTCCTATAGTAGAATTTGATGTGATTCATGGCATGTATTGGATTTCTTTATATGGATCTCATATCAATTGCCCAAGAAGGGAAGTCACATTTCATATTCCAGATCAATCTGTGATCGTCTATCGATGCAAGGATGAAAATAACCTTCCAGTGGAAATTTCTTCCATATTATGGGTCTTGATTCCACTAAATGAAGGTTATTTCTCTCAAAAGGTTGGAGAGAAACTCACGATTAATAATATTCCCATTGTACGGGAATTTGATGATGTCTTTCTGGAAGAATATCCAGGTCTTCCACCAAATCGTGAAGTTTAGTTTTCAATAGAACTCGTACCGGGTGCTTTTCCTATTTCAAAGACACCTTATAGAATGGCCCTAATTAAGTTACAGGAATTGAAGAAGCAACTCCAAGAGAATATTGATAAAGGATTAATACGCCCTAGTGTGTCACCTTGGGGAGCACCTGTTCTGTTTTTTATGAAGAAAGGTGAATCAATGAGACTCTGCATTGATTATCGAGAACTTAACAAGATCACTATCAAGAACAAATATCCTCTCCCATGCATTGATGAACTATTTGACCAACTACGCGGAGCTCAATAATTTTCCAAGATTGATCTTCGTTCAGGGTATCATCAATTAAGGGTCAAAAGGGAGGATATACCAAAGACATATTTCCATAAAAGGTATGGACACTATGAATTTATAGTAATTGCATTTGGTCTTACTAATGCCCCTGCTATCTTCATGGATCTGATGAATAGAGTCTTTAGAAACTATCTTGATCAGTTTTTGGTAGTCTTTATAGATGATATTCTTGTCTATTCAAAGAGAAAGGAAGAACATGAAGATCACTTGAGAATTCTATTAAATACCCTAAGAAAGGAAAATCTTTATGCCAAATTTACCAAGTGTGAATTTTGGCTTCAAAAAAGTTGCATTTTTAGGTCACATAATCTCAAAAGAGGGGATATCTGTGGATCCAGCAAAAATAGAGGTTATCGAATGATGGTCGAGTCCAACAACAGTAACAGAGATCCGAAGTTTTCTTGGTTTGGCTGGATATTATCGACGTTTTGTGAATGATTTTTCACGATTATATAATCCACTCGCCAGGTTGACTCGGAAAGGAGTTAAGTTTGTTTAGACGGAGGAATGTGAAGATAATTCCAAGGAGTTGAAAAAAAGGTTATCCAGTGCACATGTGCTCACATTGCCTTGTAGTGGAGAAAGGTTTGTGATCTACATTGATGAATCCAAGAAGGGACTGGGATGTGTTCTCATGCAAAATGATATGGTTATAGCTTATGCATTATGACAGTTGAAAATCCATGATCAAAATTATCCAACTCATGAATTGGAGTTAGTTGCGGTAATCTTTGCATTAAAGATTTGGAGGCATTACCTTTATGGTGAAAGGTGTGATATTTATACTGATCATAAAAGTTTAAAGTATATTTTCACACAAAAGGAGCTGAATATGCGCCAAAGAAGATGGTTGGAGATGATTAAGGATTACAACTACTCAATTCATTACCACCCTGGGAAAGCAAATAAGGTGGCAGATGCATTAAGTCGACAAGACCATGCTAGCTTATCCATGATGAGGATCAAAAAAGATCCAATATTTTTGGATTTACAATGGATGGATCTTGGAATTATAATGGAAGGGGAAAAATCATATCTTTCTCAAATGAATGTTCAACCATCTATACATGTGAAGATTCAAGAGGCACAGAAAGAAGATGTTGAGTTACAAAAGAAGGTGAGAAATGTTCCTTAATTCAACCTTGATTGTGATGGGATAATTAAGTTAAGGAATCGGGTTTGTGTTCCTCCCATCCCAGATTTAAAGAAGGAGCTGCTGGATGAGGATCATAGTTCTTCATTCTCTATTCATCCGAGAAGCATGAAGATGTATAGGGATTTGAAAGAGTACTTCTGGTGGGATGGCATGAAAAGAGATGTTGTTGAATATGTCTCTCGATGCTTGGTTTGTCAGCAAGTAAAAGCTGAGAGACAGAAGTCTAAGGGGATGTTACAACCATTACCCATACCTAAATGGAAATGGGAAAACGTCACTATGGAATTTGTCACCAGACATCCTAAAACATCCAAATGAAATAATGCTATCTGGGTCATATTTGATCTTCTTACAAAGTCTGCACACTTCATTTCTATTAGAGAGGATTTCCCTCTGGATCAGATTGCCAGGATATATGTAAAGGAAGTGGTAAGATTGCATGGAGTACCACTTTCTATTATATCTGATCGGGATCCGAGGTTGACCTCAATGTTCTGCAGAAGTCTTCAGCATACTCTGGATACAAAGTTGAGTTTCAGCATTGCTTATCATCCTCAGACAGACGGTCAGTCTCAGATGGCAATTAAAACTCTAGAAGATATGTTGAGAGCTTTCTCTATAGATTTCAAAGGTGGTTGGGATTAACACCTACCTTTGGTGGATTTTTCTTATAATAATATATTTCACTCCTGTATTCAGATGGCTCCTTATGAAGCTCTCTATGGAAAGAAATGCAGGACTCCAACTTGCTGGAATGAAGTTGCAGAAAGAAAGCTATTAGGACCTGATCTCGTTGATGAAATGGCAGAAAAGGTCAGATCTATTCAACAACACATAAGAGCAGCTCAGAGTAGATAGAAATGTCATGCCGGCAACCGAAGAAAAGACCTAGAGTTTTAAGTGGGTGGTAAAGGGTTCTTACGAATATCTCCCTGGAAGAGGGTCATGAGATTTGGAAAGAAGGGAAAGTTGAGCCCTAGATATATCGGTCCTTTTGAAATTCTGGATCGTGTTGGGAAGGTAGCTTACCGATTGGCGCTTTTACTGAATCTCTCTTAAGTTCACGATGTGTTCCATGTATCTCTCCTGAGAAAGTACATACCAGATCCTTCACATGTACTCAGCTCAGAATTTGTACCTATGGAACAAGATCTTTCTTATGAATAACAACCGATAGAGATTCTCGATCGTAGTGAAAAAGTCCTATAGAACAAGACCACTCTCTTGGTGAAAGTTTTATTGAGGAACCACCAATTAGAAGAAGCTACATGGGATCTTGAGGATATGATGAGGGAGAGGTATCCTCATCTGTTTGTTACAAAGTGACGAATTTCGAGAGCAAAATTCATATTAAGGGGGGTAGAATGTAACACCCGAGACTTTTATGAGAAATATTTTGTTTTTATATAAATCATCAATGGAATCTTTCACTACACACAAAACTAGCTTGGCTTGCTTTACACATAACAGCGGCCTTCCTCGATAGCTTGCGTCATACGCAATACCGAGTTTCACTAAACAACGATATGCTATTAAAATATTATTAAAACTAGCCGTTATGAATATTATTATCTGAATTTTAAATTTTATAAAATTTTAATTCAACTTATACATTCTCTAGAATGAGTTATGAAAGCAAAATCTGTTTTTTGGATAAAAGAAGTATTTTTCAAAAAATGAAGTTTTGCCGCCTTTTGATGGCACACCCACATTAAATCTAGTTTTTGACATGTTTATAAGTTCAATTTGAAAAAATAAAATTCTTCTTTTGAATCAGGGTATAAAAATTTACTTTGGATAAATTTTTGTTATTTTCCTGATAACTTTTATATTTTGATAAACAGTAAAAGTACGCTAATTTTTTATTAAAAACAACTTTTTTCATCAAGATAATTTATATGGATAAACTATAATATTGAATGGTTTTAAAGTATAAATAGAATATATTTTTACCAGTTAATATAATTTATGCCATTATCATTAATATCACATTGAATTCACAGGTAAAAACATTTCAATCTTTGGCAATGTTTTAACTTCTAAAACCCATTTTCTTAACAACGAGATTTATTTTAAATTAATTACTGAAACTTATATGTTTTGAATTTGGAAAAATGGATTCCATATTCGGAATAAGTGGGTCCAAATTATGTTAATAAGCCACTTTTTATTTTTGGGCATTATGAATAGTAACTACGGTAAATTTTATTTACCATAGTTAAAGGTAAATCGGGTAATTAAGGGTAAATATAAGATTATAAAATTACCCTAACACCTTCTAAAATCCTATTGAATGACTAAAATTCGATCCATATCACCTAAGGGTTGGATTAGATTCATTTAATGGACTTTTGTCCATGAAAATAATTTAATTATTATTAAAACCAAAGAATGTGACAACATGTCACTTTCTTAAATCTTATAAGTATAGTAATTTTAATTTGGTGATAAACTTAATGAAACGTCGAACATGAATTGTCTCCAGAAAGATAATACAATTATCTACATCATAGGAATTTATTTAGAATTTTTAGGGATTAAATAATTATCATTAATTATGACACAATAGTTATGTTGAAATTATTTTATTAATTAAAATATCAAATAAATGGTTTTAAAATATTAAAATAAATATTATATGAACTATTTAATGTTCTCCACTAATTTTCTAGATACATATGACATTTTATGAATCAATTAAAGCTTTTATTTTGAACATATCTTCTGTATATATTTTATTTAAATTCAAATAAATGAATAGTGTCAAAATTGACACTATTGTTATTTTATAAACATAACATATTATAAAATTGTTTAAAAATAAAAAAAATATTTAAAATTTATATATTAAAATTTATATGGTCGAAAATGTCATAAAGTGTCAAATTATGGAAAATTCACAACACATATGTAAATATTGATTATAATTTAAAATTTAGAATATTATTACCACGAATAAAATTAAATTGATAAATAAGGATAAATCAAGTTGATAATGTTTAAAATAAATTTCTAAAATCTCTAAATTTTATTAATTAATGATATTACAACCCTATATCATCTAATATTTGTATATGAGTTATTTTGGAAGTATTTAAGTGGGTTTGGGATTTAATATAATCTAATATTTCTTATATTTCCAAAGGTGCCCCTCTCCTCCCTTATAAAAGGGCACCTCCTCCCTCTCCTCCTCACACCAATTTGACCTTAAAGATCGGCCAATACATGCCCATTTCAGTTCCCCACTTCCCTAGAAACATCCTAGAGGTCCTGGTCTTCTTCAAAGACCAATTGTAGTGCCCTAAGATAAGATCTCAAAGAGGCGCTTCAAAGAAGTGGTAATGCCCATTACTGATTCTTTCATCTTTATTTCTTCTTCCACTTATTCTTCTTTAGTTGTTTCATTATGAAGTAATAAAATCAGTATCACTCATATACTGATACGTTATTATAAGTATGAAACAACCCTATTTCACCATCTATGCATCCTATGGAAAATGAAATCATTGCGCGTGCGTACGTACGGAATACTGTATCCATGTCGTGGTGTAATCTATTTTCCCCCACCACCATACTTATAAGGGTATAATGGTGTAAATAATAACAATATATGATTATTTTAAAGTGATATTGATTCTGAAATAGTATACATACACTCCAATACAATTTCACGATCATGGGAACGATATCATCGCTCATGCGTATGTACGGAATACCGTCTCCACGATGTGATGCGACTCGTTCTACATGATATTCAGTTCATAATGATTATATAAATGAATTGAATGAATAAATATGACATATAGTACACTAATACCATTCTGGAAATGAGGTATCTATAACCTAAAGTGAAGAATAAGAATTTATTTGACAAAACACGCATAAGAACAAAAAGTAATAAACACCTGAATAACAAGTAATAATGAAATATTACTAATAAGAAGCTAAGAATATGACCATATATGATATCATAACAATAAGTATGATTCTGGAATAAGTCAATAACATTATTTAAATCTTTATACATGAGGTTCGGACACTTACAAAGCAAATCAGTCCTAAGGTAAGGGATAATTTTGCAAATCTCATTTTTATCCGAGATTGCTTATTCGTCAGTATTTGTTGGGGTTATTTCTATCATCCATGTTCATGTTTTATAAAAGTATTTTCATGTATGTTTAAAGTCCTTTTTACCCATTTTTGAATTTTACTACATGGTATGTATGGAATCTTTCTATTACGAGGTACTTTTTGACTTTTCTGACAAAAGTACGAGAAGAATGTTTTTTTAACTTATACAGCATGAATGGATTTTTAAAATATTATTTCCAAGAAGCTTCCCTTAAAAGTTTTCAAGTTTATTTTTAATCAACTTCTTTTAGTTTAGAATTGTATGACATGTTAATAATGGAAAAGTGTTTTTGAAGTAGAAAGGATATTTTCCTCAAGAATGGAGTTCAAGTTTTTTATCAAAATTATTTTCCATCTAAGATAATAAAGGGTTCTGTTTCTATCCATATTATTAAATTGATTTGATTATGTTGTGATGGAATTATTTTTATGAATTCATTTATCCTATATGAATTGTTTTATGATGTCACGATGTTTAAGATTCCCATTTTTATTACATGGGTTGTGCTATGATGTATGGTTTATGATTTTGTGGCACACATAAGAATGGTATCATTATGATATTGTGGGACCTATATCTCCCTCCAATGCATTGGGTAATGATTTTATATCTCATGACATAGACATGGCTGGAACGGCGGGTTAATCTGGTTCAGTGAAATAAGACTAAAACGTGGAGTGAACTCGGTTCAGAAATAGACTTTGTCCACTAATATAGTCTTGGCAATGAGTCTTGACTAATAAGAAATGATTCTATATGATTATGTGTGTATGCCACAAAGTTTCATGTTTTAAGTTATTATTTTTGGGATTACACTTCACTACCATGATTTATCCCATGTTATGAAATTATGATCTCTTTTGCAGGATAAGATTTTCAAAATGTTATGTTCTTATGAATTTGAGGTAATTGATATTCCTTTTTTTTGCCCTTACTGAGCATTTGAGCTCACCCTTTTGTATGTTTTCCTTCCCCAGGTCAGGAAGAAGGGTATTAAGTAAGATATGCCAAAAAGGGACTATAGATATGATGAAATAAATGGGAGACAGTGTAGATGCTTTATGAACCAGTTGTTTATGTTTCCCAGTTTCTAAAGACACTATACCAATACGGTCCTTTCATGGTTTTGTTATATGTTGTAATAAGTATGCTTCAATTTTGAAGTATTAACCATGTATGTAATGTAAGGGTTGTTATAAGTATCCCCTTGTTTATTAGACATTGTAAACATAAAGGTACATACATCAAATATTAGGGGGCCCTAAACTCCTATATCTCAGCCAATCTTCAGTGTTTACCTCACTTGATAAACAGGAATGACACCATTTTCCATACCAACCCATGCAACCTCACTTTTCCCTAACTCCAAACTCCATCATATCCCTCAACTAGACCTATGATACAACTTTCTCATGACCCCCTCCCAACAAAGTGTACCCCTCCTAGGTCGGCAATGTGAGAAGGGGGATAATGACCCCCCGAGTCATGCCTCCAGTAGCCCCTGGGATGGCGACTATCAATGAGGGTATAGTAAACACACATATGAGAGGAATTACCCTCTAAGAGAACACATGCGGAAGATTGAGATATGATACAAAACCAACCAAATCCAACTCCGAACTAAAATATAAATGAAAACCCAAGTGCACCTATGTAATGTCATGAAAAAGTACAACAACTGGAAGGGGAAAACTACAAGTACCCAAAAGAAAGTAAAACAACAGCAACCACAAGCCCGAACAACTACTGCAACCCCATGTTAGTAGAAACCAGCTTGATCTCTGACCAGCTCCAAGTGAGCTGAAAAATAGTTTATATATACATAGGTTGAGTATAACAGTGTACTTAATAGCATCCTCCCTAAAGCCTCTCGTGCAAAATTAAAGAAATCAAGCTAAAGAATAGTGAAGAACAAGTGAAACTAACTCGTCACCTAAACAGGTATCACTACTAAAAACTCGAGCATTAGCGAACGCCATTGGTGGTCGTTATAGGCCTATAGAGACCGCCCAGTGACCACCATTGGTGGTCGCTTCAGCTTCGTCGTTGTAGGCCAATGGCGGTCGCTATAGGTGGCCGAAATGTCGGCCTTAAGCGACCTCCTGGCCGTCTCTACAGTGGGAAAAAAAATTTAAAAAAAGTTATACTGAAATAAATATATATATATATATATATATTAAATAAAATATATATATATATATTAAATAAAATATTTATATATATAATATTAAATAAAATATTTTAAATATATATATATATAATGTGATTTAAATATTTTAATATATATATATATATTAAAAAATATATATATATATAATATTAAATAAAATATTTTTCATTTTTTTAATGAAATGTACGAATTGTGTTTTTTTCCTTCACGGTGAAAAATCAGAGATAAAACAAGGCAACAATCAAAAAAAATGGAAAAAAAATTCAAACATCATAAACATCTAGATCATCATAAACGATAAACGTGCTTCAACGATCTGAGCAGGTCCATCTATTTCAATCTTCTGCTTTAATAAACCTACAATAAGACAAAAAAACAACAAAACAAAACAAATGTAAATTGAGCATAATTATTCCATTATTATATACATATAATAAAATTAAATCTGACATCAAATCATGGTGCTATAATAATTTAAAACCTCCAATTTAAGAAATTCTATCATTTCAGGTCATTCGGAGCACGTTTGCTCCGAATTCGACCGTCTCACGCCGTTTTTGGTGTTTTATAACACCAAAAACGCATTTCTGGTCACCTCGGTCAAACGACACCTTCGATTGACGTGTCGTCTGCCCGACCATTTCACAAATCACACAACAGCTGTTGTCGTACGGTTTCATGGCATTCCGAGGTTTTTCGGGTGGTTTTGACCCCCCAACGCGCCGTTTTAGCGCGCGCCAAACTGTTGAAAACAACACAATCGGCCGTACCGCGTGCACCGCACGTCCGATGGGCGCGTCTTCTCCTCCTACACGTCACAAATAATATTCCTAATGTTTTCGTGTGGTTTCAGGTCATTCAAAGCATGTTTGCTCCGAATTCGACCGTCTCACGCCGTTTTTGGTGTTTTATGACACCAGAAACGCCTTTCCGGTCACCGCGGTCAAACAACACCTCTGATTAACATTCAATCTACCCGAACATTTTACAAATAACAAAACAGTTGATGTTGTACGGTTTCATGGCATTCAGAGGTCGTTCTAGTGGTTTTGACCCCCCAACGCGTCGTTCTAGCGCGCGTCGAGCTGTTGAAAACGAAACAATCGGCAGTACCGCACGTCCGATGGGCGTGTCGTCTCCTCCTACACGTCACGAATAATATTTCAAATTTTTTCGTGTGGTTTCAGGTCATTCGGAGCACGTTTTCTACGAATTCGACCGTCTCGCGCCTTTTTTGGTGTTTTGTGACACCGGAAACGCGTTTCCAGACACTACGGTCAAAAGACACCTCATATTGACATACCGTCTACCCGACCATTTCACAAATCACAGAACGGCTGTTGTCGTACGGTTTAATGGCATTCTAAGGTCGTTCGGGTGGTTTTGACCCCCCAACGCGCCGTTTTTGCGCTCGCCGAGCTGCTGAAAACAACACAATCAGCCGTACCGCGCGCACCGCATGTCCGATGGGCGCGTTGTCTCCTCCTACACGTCACGAATAATATTCCTAATGTTTTTGTGTGGTTTTAGGTCATTCGGGGCATGTTTTCTCTGAATTCGACCGTTTCACGCCGTTTTTGGTGTTTTATGACACCGAAAACTCGTTTCCGGTCACCGCGGTCAAACGACACCTCTGATTGAAGTTCCTTCTGCCCAAAAATTTCAAAAATCACACCATGGCTGATGTCGTACGGTTTCATGGAATTTCGAGGTCATTCGGGTGGTTTTGACCACCCAACTCGCCATTTTAGCGCGCGCCAAACTGCTGAAAACGACACAATTGGCCGTATTGCACGCACCGCATGTCCGATGGGTGCTCTGTCTCCTCCTACATGTCATGAATAATATTCCCAATGTTTTTGTGTGGTTTCAGGTCATTCGGAGCACGTTTTCTCCGAATTCGACCGTCTGACTCCGTTTTTGGTGTTTTATGACACCAGAAACGCGTTTCCGGTCGTCGCAGTCAAACGACACCTCCGATTGAGGTTCCGTCTACCCGACCATTTCAAAAATCACACAACGGCTATTTTCTTACGGTTTCATGGAATTCTGAGGTCATTCGGGGGGTTTTGACCCCCCAACTCGTCGTTTTAGCACGTGTTGAGCTGCTGAAAATGACACAATTGGCCATATCGTGTGCACCGCATGTCCGATGGGCGCCATGTCTCCTCCTACACATAACGAATAATATTCCTAATGTTTTTGTGTGGTTTCAGGTCATTCGGAGCAGCTTTGCTCTGAATTCGACCGTCTCACGCCATTTATGGTGTTTTATGACACCGGAAACGTGTTTCTGGTCACCGCAGTCAAAAGTCTCCTCCGGTTGTTGTGTCATCTGCCCAAAAATTTCAAAAATCACACAATGGATGATGTCGTACGGTTTCATGGCATTCCGAGGTCGTTCGGGTGGTTTAGACCCCCCCCCCCCCCAACACGTCGTTTTAGCGTGCGTCGAACTGTTGAAAACGACACAATCGGTCGTACCGCGTACACCGCACGTTTGATGGGCGCGCCGTATCCTCCTACACATCAAGAATAATATTCCTAATGTTTTCGTGTGGTTTCGGGTCATTTGAAGCACGTTTGCTCTGAATTCGACCGTCTCACACCATTTTTGGTGTTTTATGACACCAGAAACGCGTTTCCGGTCACCGCGGTCAAACGAAACCTCTGATTGACATGTCGTCTGCCCGACCATTTCACAAATCACACAACGGCTGATTCTGTACGAGTTCATGGTATTAAGAGGTCGTTCGGGTGGTTTTGACCCCCTAACACGCCGTTTTAGCGCGCGCCGAGCTGCTGAAAACGACATAATCGGCCGTACCGCGCGCACCGCACGTCCGATGGGCGCACCGTATCCTCCTACACGTCACGAATAATATTCCTAATGTTTTCGTGTGGTTTCAGGTCATTTGTAGCATGTTTTCTCTGAATTCGACCGTCTCACGCCGTTTTTGGTGTTTTATGACACCGAAAATGCGTTTCTGGTCACCGCGGTCAAACGACACCTCCGATTGATGTTTCGTCTACCTGAAAATTTCACAAATCAGACAACGGCTGTTGTATTACGGTTTCATGGAATGCTGAGGTTGTTCGGGTGGTTTTGACCCCCCAACGCGCCATTTTAGCGCGCACCGAGCTGCTGAAAACGCCACAATCAGCCGTACCGCACGCACCGCATGTCCGATGGGTGCACCGTCTCCTCCTACATGTCATGAATAATATTCCTAATGTTTTCATGTGGTTTCAGGTCATTAAAAGGATGTTTGCTCTGAATTCGACCGTCTCACACCGTTTTTGGTGTTTTGTGATACTAGAAACGCGTTTCTGGTCATCGCGGTCAAACGACACCTCCGATTGATGTTCCGTCTGCCCGACCATTTTACAAATCACAAAAAGGCTGATGTCGTATGGTTTCATGGAATTCTGAGGCCATTCGGGTGGTTTTGACCCCCCAACGTGCCATTTTAGCACGTGTAGAACTGCTGAAAAAGACACAATCGGTCGTACCCTGTGCACCGCACGTCCGATGGGTGCGTCGTCTCCTCCTACACATCACGAATAATATTTGTAATGTTTTCATGTGGTTTCAGGTCATTAGGAGCACGTTTGCTCCAAATTCGACCGTCCCACGCTGTTTTTGGTGTTTTGTGACACCAGAAACGTGTTTCCGGTCACCGCGGTCAAACGACACCTCCAATTGACGTGTCGTCTTCCCGACCATTTCACAAATCACACAATGGATGATGTTGTACGGTTTAACGGTATTCCGAGGTCGTTTGGGTGGGGGGGGGGGGGCTGTCCGGGGTGGGGGGGTTGTCCAGTGTGCGGGGGGGGGGGGTTGTCCGGGGTGCAGGGGGCCTATCCGGGATGCGGGGAGGACTGTACGGAGTGCGGGGGGCCTGTCCTGGGTGCGAGAGGGTTGTCCGGGGTGCGGGGAGGGCTGTCCGGCGTGTGGGGACGGCTGTCCGGGGTGCGGGAGGGCTGTTCGGGGTGCATGTGGGCTGTTCGGGGTGCAGGGAGGGCTGTCCGGGGTTCGGTGAGGGTTGTCCCGGGTGCGGGCGGGCTGTCCGGGGTGCGGGGAGGGGTGTCCGGGGTGCGGGGGGCTACCCGGGGTGGGGCGGGGCAGGTCTGGGGTGTGGGGAGGTTGTTCGGGGAGCGAGAGGGTTCTCCATGGTGCGGGGGGCCTGTCCGAGGTGTAAGAAGGACTGTACGGAGTGCTGGGGGCCTGTCCGGGGTGCGGGAGGGTTGCCCGGGGTACGGGGAGGGCTGTCCGGGGTGCAGGGAAGGTTGTCCGGGGTGCGGGAGGGCTATCCAAGATGTGGGGAGGGCTATCCGGAGTGCGGGGAAGGCTGTTCGGGGTGCGGGAGGGCTGCCCGGGGTGCGGGGAGGGCTGTCCGGAGTGCGGGGAGGGTTGTTCGGCGTGCGGGGGGGGGGGGGGGGGCTGTCTGGGGTGGGGGGGGCATGTCCGGGGTGCGGGGATGGCTGTCCAGAATGTGGGGAGGGCTGTTCGGGGTGTGGGGGGCCTGTCTGGGTTGTGGGTAGGACTGTACGGAGTGCGGGGGTCCTGTCTGGGGTGTGGGAGCGTTGTCCGGGGTGCGGGGAGGGCTGTCCAGAGTGGGGGGGGAAGGCTGTCTGGGGTGCGGTAGGGCTGTCTGGTGTGCGGGGAGGGCTTTCTGGAGTGCTGGGACGGCTGTCCGGGGTGCGGGATGGCTTTCCGGGGTGCGGAGTGGGGTGTCTGAAGTGCAGGGAGGGCTTTCCGGGGTGCGGGGGGCTGTCTGGGGTGGGGGGGCTTGTCCGGGGTGCATGGAGGGCTGTCCGGAGTGTGGGGAGGGCTGTTTGGGGTGTGGGGGGACTGTCTGGGGTGCGGGGAGGGCTGCCCGGAGTGCGGGGAGGGCTCTCTGGGGTAGTCCAAGGACTACAAATACTAAAATCAGCTCATTCATCAAAAACAAGTTTAATGATTTATATTAGGAATCACGTGTTTTTTTCAAAAATATTACAGAACATACAATTCTAAAGATTGAAAGTTAAATGAACAAAAAATATCCAAATCAATAATTAGTTTCATGGTTACTTCTCAATTCGTGCACACAAACATTGCATAAGGCCAAAACACACATGATACCCCCAAATCACAAAAAACAACTCACTAGAAACCCAATATAAATATCAATAACAACCCCACCATTAAAAGCAGAAACACACCTCATGAATATGATGTGTCATGCGTGTTCATCACTGACCTCCATTCGGTGGGCCAGGGGCCTACAACAAATAAACATTATGAATATTTTCATAAAAAAAATAATTTAAATTAAATAAACAAATAAAGTATAAACATGCGTCATGTGATCCCTGCACCATCACCTGGATGCACATATTCCCTCAGTGCTCTAACCTCAGCAGCCAATTGCGCATTTTCCTCCTCGGAAGCCCACAGTCGTGCCTCAAAATCTGACAACTACTATGTCATCTAAGCAACAGCAGGACCTACAACTGTAGTGCGTGACACTACAGAACGAGGAATCCATGTTCCATAGGTCCAACTATATCCATGCTCGTCCTGACCAATGATGCGATGAAAGATCTCATCCCTTCGCATGGGAAGCTGTCGTTGGACCTCTGGCAGATGTTCTAATTCAGCTTCAAATTGAGCTTGTGAAATATTTAAATATATATACATATATTAATATATAGATTTTATATAAGTATTGGTAATGAGTACAAGAACTTACCATCAATGCTGCAGCCTCTGGATCATTGTGATGACGAGTCCTCATCCACACCGACATTTTATCAGTTGGGGCACCTTCCTCCCACAACTATATATGAATAGAATATAAACACAAAATTGTATTAATTAAAAAAAATTAAAAAATGAATAATAAATACCTCATGTCGGATCTGAGACACATGACGAGTCCCGAGCCTGTGAGGTTGTCCCTACAATGCTCGATTCTCAGAATGGCATGTAGACACCTATTACATTCAATTCATTCAAATATGAAACAAATTACACATTCTTGAAAATATATATACAAAAATAAATATACAAACCGCAACACCCTCAATAGACCAATATACAACTAAATCACGCCACTGAGTTGGGAGGACACCTCTCGGGACTTTTTCCAGAATGTCTGGGGCACCCACATTTGGTACCCAGTCGTCCCTCGTGACTTTGCCTTTATAGTCTTTCCACATCTTACGGCATTTTCTCATACACACTGGCCGAAAATCATCGTGACATACATTCAAATTTTTCTATTAAAGAAAAAAATCACATATGTTATTGTTGTTTATACATAGAAAATAAAGTAAAATGATCTTCTTACCTGAACCTCCCTCCAAAGATGATCTAATGTGTCCTGAGGGATAGAATCCCAGACACGCATGGTCAATGGAAATTGATTTGGATCACGTATGATATGACCCAACTGACGAATAAATGCAGGGGCATTCCATCCCACAGGATGAAATACCTCATCAAATGAAACATCAAATGTCGTGTCGTAATTCCATGATAATATGCCACAACCAGGGCCTCTTCTGCGAGAGGAAGAAGCAATCGAGTCTGATCTTGTTGAAAACAATTTTATATATAAATTGACAGATGTTATAAATATATATATATATATATTAATTACATAAAAAATAGAGACAATTACATTCCAGCATACCTCGACCCTGAGACGTAGATGCCTCAGATGGATGATGTGGATCTTCTGCCTCTTCTCCTGACATGCCTGCAGTCATGGAAAACATTAGTAAGGGGACTATCCAAAGTGTCCAAATGATAAATTGGATTGTTTTTAAAAAAAATAAAACTTGTACAGTTTTTAATCAAACAAAAAGGGATTAAATAATTAGTTGTGAATGAATGTTAAAAAATCAGAAAGCTCACAAAACAGATATACAAATTATGTACAAAACCAATCAATGCATAGCCAAATTTCAAATTGAATTAATAAAAATTCAAGAAGCACATGAACCAAATGAAGAATACCTCAATGGGAAGATACACCGATAATAACATCAATATAACATGATTTAAATCACCTTAAATATTTATAAATTAATAAACTTCCAAAAGTGAGGAATAAAACTTACAAGGATTTATAAAATGTTTAGATAATTTATGATATCTTAGGATGAGTAGCGGGAAAACAATTATACCTTTCATTAAGCATGAAAATCGATCGTTTCTCCTTCAATAGCTGCTCTGACCCAATAAATATCTTCTTCACGTTGAACTACGGTATCTTGATCAAGCTGTTGGGAAACAAAAGGAACAGTCTCGGGATCATCTTGTTCAAATACAAACACTCCTCGCCGAGACATTTTGACAACAACTTGCCAACTTGGATTCGAAGGCAAAGTAACGAAGAATACTTGTTCCTCTTGTGATGTCAAAATGAAATGTTCATTATCAACTCATTCATTTATATATAACATATAGTTAAAATTCACCTATGAAAACTGATATTGATCGACTTTACATCCACGCACTGGATCAACCCAATTACACTTTAACAATATGTACTTCAACCCGTGTGTGTACACAACTTCAATGATGTCTATCAATTGACCATAGTAATAACCAGAATCGACAAATGGACAGTCGATGCCACTGTTTTGTGTTGATCATTTTTCGTCAACATCTTTAATGTGAAATCGAAAACCATTAGCATCCATAGATTTATAACGACGATCCGTTATAGATGGAACCTTAGCCAGTTGGATAAATTCTTCAGTTAGCGTGGGGTCCCATAACTCCCTCAGCTTATGAACCTACATAATTCATAGAATTCAATAATGATATATGACGAAAGAAATTATTATAACACTTCACTCATAATTAAAATCAATTATACGTACATAATCGTTGAACCAATCCTAAAATGACGCATAATGAGACTGTTGAATTTGCAACTTAGTCACACGATACATATCTTCTTTTATCTCATTAATGTGTTTTCTGCAAATGATAACGCAATGTTTAAATGATCAACTTATGAAAACAATACATTTAAAAGTTAAACAATAAAAGTGATAAGATACTTACTGCATTAATGGTGCAACTGATGGAGTATTCAACAAGATATATCGATTCCCTTGTATCCACTCGATGTTGTCCATATCATATGTGGTTCCTTCTCCAACCAGACCATCCAGAATCCGAGAGGGCTTATCTAATTTTGTTTCAACATCCATATGATATTCTGCACAAAAAGTAGTACACTCATCCATCAAATAACCATTGGCTATTGATGCCTCCAGACGAGCTCTGTTGCGTACAAATCGTTTCAATGTACTCAAATACCGCTCAGTATGATACATCCACCTAAATTGCACTAGACCAACAGCCATTACTTCATTAGTTAGTTGCACTGTCAAGTGGACCATAAAATAGAAAAATGAGGAGGGAAATAGTTTCTCAAAGTGACAAAGCGTAAGTAAAATTCGGTCCTATAAACTTTTTAAATCACTCATTCATTGATTTATTAAACAAATCTTTCTAAAAAAATTACTCATCTCAATAAACGTCTGAACAACATTGGGGGATAAACAATCAAAAATTGCAATTGGAATCAACTGCTGAAGTAGTATGTGATTTTCATGACTTTTCAACCCTTGAAATGTCTTTCTCGTCAGATTCACACACTTTGAAATATTAGAAGAGTAACCATCAGGCACCTTGAGAATCTTTAAAATGGAATGAAATGTCTCTTTCTCATTTGTAGTCATCGTATACTGTGCAGCAGGCATATATGCCTTGTTTCCCTCAGCTAACTGTAAATGAAACTGTTTCCTTAAACCCATTTCTTCCAAATCACAGCGTGCATTAACATGGTCCTTTGATTTCCCACTGACACCTAAAATGGTCCAAAATATGTCATCACAAACATTTTTTTCAATGTGCATGACACCCAAATTATGCCTCAGCATGTTAGTTTTCCAATACGGAAGACTATAAAAAATACTTTTCTTTTTCCAATTGTGATTACGCTGCCTACTCGCAGCTCGAATATTACGTACTGAAGGAGCCACCAAATCCTGAATTTCATATACCATGCAGATGTTTTCTTCCTCAATCTGCGATAACATTTCGACTCCTCTCATGATCTTAGGTGCTGGGATGAACTCTCTAGAACCATCAAATGCCACTCTGTCCTTTCTGAACCTGTGCTGAGGGGGGAGAAAACGTCTGTGACCCATGTATGCCCATTTTTTGGAATGCTTAAGCCATACAGATTTTTTTACTTTTGTTACAACAAGGACAAGAAAATTACCCTTTTGTACTCCAGCCTGATAAATTTTCATAAGCTGGGAAGTCATTTATTTTCCACAATAAAGCAGCCTGCAGTTTGAACATTTCATTTGTTTCACAGTCATAAGTCATTACACCATTGCCCCAAAATTCATTCAACTCATCAATCAATGGCTGAAGGTAAACATCAATCTTATCCCCCGGACTTTTAGGTCCATCAATAAGAGTGGAAAGTAATATAAATTGCTTCTTCATACAAATCCATGGAGGAAGATTATATGGAACCAACACCATGGTCCATGTGTTATGAGTTGCACCAACCATAGATTTGAATGGATTGAAACCATCTGCTGCAAATCCCAATCGGAGATTACGAAAATCTTTGGAAAAGTCGGGATGTATCTTATCAAAATCCTTCCATGCATGAGAGTCTGCCGGGTGGGTTAACATATCACTTTCATGAACTCTTTCTACATGCCATCTCATGAAATTAGAAACATTAGATGACATAAAAAATCTTTTCAACCTTGGTTTAAGGGGATAGTAATGCATTTGCGTTACGGCAATCGGCTTCCCCTGTATCACAATCTGACTTTGATGAGTCTGATTTCCCATGTTCTCTTTCCACCTGGAAGCACCACAAACCGTAAAAATATTCAAATGGGCAGTTTCCTTTCTAAACAACATACAGTTGTTTTCACATGCATCTATGGTATCATATGTAAAACCTAAGTTCTCTGTCAGCTTACGAGCATGGTAATACGACTCGGGAATCTTAGCATCGAAAGGAAGAACATTTTTCAATAACAACAACAGCATGTCGAATGATGTGTCTAACCAATGATTCAAAGTCTTCAAATGCAACAACTCGATGATAAATGACAATTTATTGAAAGAAGTACATCCAGGATATAATTCTGTTTTTGCATCATCAATTTCTTTACAAAACCTCCTTGAATCACGATCTGCACTAGAGCAAAGATTTATCTCACTGGTCTCAAGATTCTGGATGTCAATGCCTTCAGGATCTAACCCACGTACCATTTTAGTAAGCATTTCATGCATTGGATCATTCATCCTTGCATCAACATCCATCTGAACTGTATCTGTATTTTCACAACGAACATATTCTTCTCTATGACGAGTCCAACTCTTATAATTTCTTAGAAATCCATTAAATAATGGGTGCTCCCTCACAATATCTCATGTGAATTGATATCTGTTAGCACATTTTCTACATGGAAAACTAATATAGTCACTTTAAAATCCTCTGGTGAAGTCAATAAACTGCATAATTCCCTTGAAATACTCTCTAGACGTTTGATTTGGAAGATGAATCCAACTCTTATCCCTAATAAGATCCCAATAACAAACATTTACACAAGACTTATTACATTTTCATTTTTCATATCAAATATATTTAAAATAAATACTAATTAATTGTTTGTGAACCATTTATAAAATAATAATATAATTGAAAGCTCATGTCATACCTGATTGCGCTACAAACCTGGAAGGGAGGGGAGCTGAAGGCGGTGTTGCGAGGGAGAGGAGAGGCAGCGGTGGGGAGCCGGAGTCGGAGCTAGTGCGGCGAGGGAGGGGATGGTGAAGGAGGGGATGGGTGGCAGTGGTGCGGCGAGGGAGGGGACGAAGATGAAGGGGATGGGGGTTGGCGGGGTGCGCGGGGGGGGGGGGGGGGGTTCGGGGTGCTGGGGGGAGGGACGAGGGGGGCGGATGGCTGAGGGCGGAGGTCGGAGGCCGGAGGGGCTGGAGGCCGAAGGCTAGAGGGTGGCCGGAGGGCTGTCGGAGGGCTGCCGGGCTGCCGGAGGTGGGTGGCGGGAGGCCCGAGGGAAGAAGGAGGCCATAGGGCGGCTGCAGGGCGGAGGGCGGCCGGAGCCGGAGGGAGGAGGGCGGCTGAAGGGCTGCTGGAGGAGGTCAGGGCCGGCGGAGGGCGGCTGGAGGGCTGTCGGAGGTCTACCGGGCTGCCGGAGGTGGGTGGCGGGAGGCCCGAGGGCAGAAGGAGGTTGTAGGGCGGCCGCAGGGCGAAGGGCGGCCGGAGCCGGAGGGCGGAGGGTGGCCGGAGGGTGGCTTGAGGAGGGAGGGGCCGGCGGAGGGCAGCCGGATGGCGGCCGGAGGGTGGATGGTGACCGGAGGGTGGCAGGTGGATGGCGGGGTCGGCAGAGGGCAGGGCCGGCAGAGGGAGGCCAGCCAGAGGGTGGGGTGGTGGAGGGCGGGGCGGCGGAGGGCGGGGCGGCGGAGGGCGGGGCGACGGGGAGGGCGGGGCGACGGGGAGGTCGCACGGCGACGGGGAGGGCGCGGGCGACAGGTATGGGGGAAGGGTTGGGGGGGTGGGGGCGCTTCGCGAGAGGAGGGAGGGTTCGGGGGGCGCAGGAGACTTTTTTTTAGGGAAATGTAGCAACCGCCAGTGGTAGTCACTATAGGTAAAGGGGCTCAAAAGCCCATATTTCTAGTAGTGTATACTAAGTTCCCAACCTCACTATGGATACTCTCACCATGTAACGCATACAAGACTATATCATACAATAATGAATATCAAGGGTACCCTAGTACTACTTCCCCATTGGTTCTATACTTTGCCCCAATGTCTCATGTCCTGAGATTCTCTCTCCAAAAAGGCATGCCCAAGGACACTAGGCAAAGCACCACAACATGCACCTTATGAAAAATAACCACTATGTCCATGTAGTCAAAGTAACCAGGTAGTTTCTAGGAGCCACCACAGCTCGCATAACATTTATCATACATCAGGTATTACACCTCAAGCCATTACAGTCCATACATAGAGTAAGGATCCTCAAGACATCACAACCTATACATGTTACACCTATAGTCGTCCATAGAAAAATATATCCAGAATATATGTCTTTGAATAACCACAAGCCATTACATCCCTCTACACACATATATGGGGAAAACTGACCAATATGCCTTCCAGCACATGTAACTACCAAGATAACAGAGCAGGGATAAAGGGGGTAGTCATCCATCCATCCTCCCACTAGAATGTTGGGGAAAACACCCCCCAGGTCTCAGAATCCCTGGGGTGTCATTTTCCCTTACTAACAGGGTGGAGTAGCATATAGAAACACAAAAAGTACCAGATATACTATATCTCATAACCACTCTGTGGGCATAACCGAGTCTTAGACACAACTGCATCTAATGTCTCTCATACTCAGGGCAGCTACTTCTCAGACTAGGTATCCTATAATCACACACCCACTTAAATATATTTAATAAATTATTTCATTGTCATATTATTAGTTTCTCTTTATGATAATTAATTCTTTAATCATTAATCAACCAATGACAATTCGACATTAAATTTCATTAACATCACATCCAATGTACATTGTCCCTTAAAAATTACATCCTCATCATTATGTTCCATCAAACTCCAACCCATGGGTTAACACCATTTAATCAATTATTCATTATAGAATTACTTTCACACACTCCTAATATTTCTAGAAAAACATTATATGCTACTAAACACAAGGGGGGATCAACAGGGTGAGTATATCTACTACCCGTCGAGTCTTTTCCTCCTATAGCAAGAGCGTAGACCCATCCTCCCTTGATTATATAAACACGGAAAGCATGTGGCATACCCCATGAATCTTCACCTATTTTGGAAGAAGGGTAAACAAGATTAGCTTCCTTAGGCAGTGGGGAAAATTAAAACTAATAATCAACCAAAAAGAAGCACCAAGAATCCAATAAACATCTCCCTCCCATTACATCATCCATGGTGTCCTCCTTGACACCCACATGCATAAACTGATGCATCTTTCCACAGTAGGTGTAATTTTCTTCCACAACGAAATGTCTCCATGCCCCCGCATATTACAACAGCCATCCAGGCTCACATCATAGCACAATCAGCAGGAAAACAAACATTACATCAATTTGGCTCTTGGACCTTTAACAATCAAGAGGGTAACTCAGAACCCTTCAAGGAATTATCAAATAATCAGTTCTTTAACCAATATTGAATTAATAGATTGGTTTTTCATAGGTTCCAAAATTTGGGAAACCTAATCAGTAAGCTATCTCAAATAATTGAACATGCTTACTGCACCAATTTGATTAACATCAAATTAAATCAAGAAGAACCATATTCATTTACATTCCTCTTTATCCATAAACAACAGTTATCAATTAATTCTTTTTTATGTTCTTTACTAATTTTCCTCAAGAACGAAAAGCTAAATGAAGCATGCATGGATATCAGACTATCTGGAGATCCAAGGAAATAACATACGACCAATATTAATTTATTTATCTGGTATAAATATTTATTATGTCAATTCCATTGTGGTTTAGTGTGATTAAACATTCTAACCATATAGTTTCACATAAAATAATAGAGAAGTAATGAATCCCCTACATCAAACAGTTCTTGATGTTCTTTATCCACCCAGCAGGTCACGATCCTCCTCTCACGTCAACTGCATCCACCCGAGGATGCCATGGTATGACCACACAAACCGAAACCAAAGAAACCCCCATTAAAATCATGTATATTACATGATATACTATGGAAAGGAGAACAAAGAGAATATGAACCCCAAATGAACGATGATAAAACATACCTTATATCGGAGATTGGCCAATACAGCTCGGTTGCATCAAAATAGAGCGGAGTCAATCCTAAGAGGAATGTTTGATTGTGAAACTCCTACAGGATGGTGTAAGCTGTTCGAGCGTCTTACATCAGAGAACAAGGACAATGAAATATGAAGGAATGTATCATGTCCCTTTAGAAGATTTAATCGGGCAGCGGTTTAAGATACGCTTAATTTACCATTAAAATCATATCGCATTAAACCACACGGTTTGACAAAGTAAAAATATCCCATGCCTTAGGAATAATTAATTTAGGGATTATGGACTATGAATAAACCTTATAGTCCTTAAAACAATGATTTAAATGAATTTTAGGTCAAAAGAAACTTCAAAGGGGAGAAATTGTAGGAAGTTGGAAACACTGTTCACAAACTCGAAATTTGGAAAAGGAAAGAAAAGGTCACCATTAGACCTCACCATTCTGGAAACACTATTCACAAACTCAAAATTTATCAAAGGAAAGAAAATGTCACTATTAGAAGGTCACCGTTTTGGAAACACTATTCATGAACTCAAAATTTGGAAAAGGGAAGGAAAGGTCACTGTTAGACCTAACCGTTCTAGAAACACTTTTCACAAACTCAAAATTTGGAAAAGGAAATAAAAGGACACCATTCTGGAAACACTGCTCATGAACTCAAAATTTGGAAAAGGAAAGAAGAGGTCACTGTTAGAAGGTCACCATTCTGGAAACAAATTTTATGAACTCCAAATTTGGAAAAGGAATGAAAAGGTCACCGTTAGAGGTTATCGATAGAACTATTCACCGGTGGAACTGTTCATATAATTAGAAATTTGGAAATGGAAAGAAAGGGTACCATTAGAGGTTATTGATAGAACTGTTCATCACTGGAACTGTTCATAGAATTTGAAATTTGGAAAAGGAAAGAGAGGTTATCAGTAGAGGTTACCGATAGAAATATTCACTGATGGAACTGTTTGTAGAATTGGAAATTTGGAAAAAGAGAGAGAGGTTACTGTTAGAGGTTACTGATAGAACTATTCACCGATGGAACTGTTCATAGAATTGGAAATTTGGAAAAGGAAATAGAGGTTACCGTTAAAGGTTATCTATGGAACTATTCACTAATAGAACTGTTCATAGAAGGTTACCGATGACACTATTCGCCGAGGGTCATCGATGACATTGTTCACAGAAGTTTATCGTTACACTGTTCACAATTGTCTACCGTTGGAACTATTCACCGAACTAGAATATTGGAAACGTGTTGGGGATAAGTCCCCTTGACCTCTTGAATCACCTCAAACACCATATTTTCACAAAGGAATGGGCTGGAGAGGTCTGGCCCATTACAATCATTTTTTCCTGAATGGATGGTCAGTGTGTACTTTTTGTTGGTGAGTAGTGCATTCTGGAGGGTAGTCTATGTGTGTATCCTCTTAAATCATTTTCGGTCGAGCTTCTAGTGGGATTAGAAAACACAAATATGGTAGAGGTCTGTGGGGTTGTTATATAGTTCCTAGATGTTTTCCCATATAAATTTTTGACCCCATCACCTTGATGGTATGTTGTGTTTGGAATAGATGTTCAACTCAGTGCTTGTCTAATTTCAATAGCTCTCTATTAGATGGTTTCTTCTAAGTTATAGGATAGGTGGATTCAGGTAGAATACCTAATGAAAAAGAATTTTATCTAGCCATGCGTGTCATCATGGGGGGCTCTAATTTTGTTCACAATGAAGGTGGATGGTTTTCTAAGGCTATGCATAGACTACCAGATACTGAACCAGGTTAAATTTAGGAACTATTAACCTTTTCTAAGAATATATTATATATTCAACTAGTTAAAGGGAGATGGTAGGTTCTCTAAGATGGATTTATAGTCTGGATAACACAAATTTAGGTTGAAGGAGGGTGACATCCATAAGACTACTTTCAGATGCACGTACGAGAACATCGATTTCATGTTCATTCCCTTTTTTGTTAATAATGTACCATCTGTGTAAATGGGGATCATGACCTATGTCTTCCGCATGATCCTGGACTAGTTCATTATCTTGTTCGTTAATGAAATATTGATCTAATAAAAGTTAGAGGAGGTGAAAACTGAGAAATTTTGAACCAACCTGCTGGTCCTCTAATTCCACCAGCTCTATTGAAAGTTTTCCAAGTGGAAGTTCTAGACACATGAGGTTTACTTCTTGGGACACATTTTGTTTTAACAAGGGATAACTATGGATGCTTGAATGGTTGAGTTGGTTTTTTCTTGGGAAGAAAAAAAGGAACTTGGAATAGGTTTATAGCTTTTTGGGTATAGTAAGCTATTACTAGAGGTTTGTACATTACTTCGCCTGAAATGAGTCTTTATTGAAATCTTTGACCAAAAAATAACAGGCCTTTATGTGGAGTTAGCAGTGTCAGACATCATTTAGCTATCTAAAGGGGAAGTTGTTAAGTTATCCAGTGTATATGTTTCCAGAGGAAGAGGTGATGTTAATGGTGTTATGTGACTCTTCCATAAATGGATTGGGATGTGTAAAGATGAAGTAGTGGGGAGTGATCTCTTATGGGTCTAGGTAGTTACATTTTCATAAACATGACACTTACACCCCAGATCTGGTGCTTACAAAGGTCGTGTTTGCGTTAAATTTTTGGGGTCATTACCTCATTGGGAAGTTCTTTTTGGTTTTCATAGATCATAATACCTTGAGGTATACATTCTCATATTAAGAACTGAACATGTGGTTGTGAAGGTGGAAATAGTTTCTTCAGGAAAAATTTTTTGATATGTCTTAGACCTTAGTAAAGGGGAACATGGTTGCTGAAGCCTTAGGTAGTAAAATGTAGAAGGAGGTAGTTCTAGAATCCATGAATTCTTGTAAGTAAATAGATGTGTTTGTCAGATTGAGTCTAGATGTGAGTGTGGATGGAGGATGAGGATGTTTGTTTTAAATGAAAGTACAACCTTCTTTATTGTGGATGGTGGAGGGGTTACAATGGGGAGTCTCAAAGCCTAAAGTGATGTGTGAATGTGCTATCCAGGGTGATGCTCCGGAGGGATGGTCGGAGGATAGTCAGGATCTGATGTTGCTATATGGGAATGTTTTTGTCTTAGTGGAAATGGAAAAGGGATATTTCCATGAGTTATATAATTCACCCTTTCTGGTGCATCTAGAAGCCTCTATAATCTACCAATCCTTAAGTTAATAGTTTTGGTGGCCTATGGGGAAGCGAGCATTAGTGGAGTGTGCGGAAATCTTCCTAGTGTGTCAGCAAGTGAAGGTCGGGCACCTTGTTCCTGGTGATCTATTGCAGCCCTTAGACATTCACGAAGGAAAGTGGGATGAAATCTCGATGGATTTTGTCACAATATTACCCAAGACTTGGGGATGATGTGATTCCCTTTCGGTAGTAGTGTATCAGATGAAAAAATTCATCTCACATCATAGGGATCATAGAGTCAAGCATAGTGTATTCCTTAGTAAAGATGTATGTGGATGTGGTGGTTCTGCTACATGGAATTCCTCGATCCATCATCTTAGATTAGGATACATGTTCTTACATCACAAGTCTATAAGAGATTACCGAATTTTCTTGGAGACGAGTTATGCCTTAGGACTGCGTGACACCCTCAAACAGGTTGGTAGACATAGAAGACAATAAATATGTAGGAAGATATTATACAGGCATGTGTTTTATACTTTAGAAAATCGTCAACAATTTCTACTAGTACAGTTTCCTTACAACCATAGATATCACTCTACCATTATCATGGAAACATTAGAGTTTTTTTATGGAAGGTTGTGTCATTCAATAGTATGCTGGACAGAGGATGGGGAAGTAGCTCTTCTTCGACCAGAGGTAGTGCAGAGTATGATGAAGATCATTCAGCTTGTTTGTGAGAGGATGAATGTGGCATATGACGGAAATAATTCATATAACGATCATATGAGGATTCCATTGGAGTTCGATATTGGGGACCATATTTTATTGATGGCTTCCCCTCAGCATGGGCAGTGAATGTTTGGATGGGAAAAAAGCTTTCTACCAGGTTCATCATACCATTCGCTATTTTAGGAAAAATTGGAGAGTTTGAATATCAGCTAGTGTTTCCACCACTATTTGGGAGTATCCTTGACATCTTTCATATATCTTTGATCTATCTGTATCTACATGATTACTCCCATGTCATTGACTGGGGAGAGTTTGATATTTGTGATGACATGATGTTCATGGAGCAACCAGTAAGAATCAAGGATCGCGAGAAGAATGTAATTTTTAAACAAGTAGTCCCCTTGGTCTATGTGTTATTCAGTCATGGTGGCTGTGAGGAGAGTACTTGGGAGTGGGATACACAATTGAAAGCCTAGTAAAAATATATGTTCTAAGTTTTGTTTCTGTGTTTTACATGGGTACTTCATTTTACGATGTAATGCTTAAACATATTCGTTATCAGATTAGTTGTTTCCATGTTCTCAAAATGTGTGAAAATTATTGATTTTGGGGAGGGTAGGACCTTATCTGTAACCTTGATGCATTAATGTAGATGCCATTGATCCCTCATGGGCAAGTTAGTGTCACCCAAAGCAGATAGTATCACGTCATTGAGGAAGGATCTCCCTAATCGATGTGTCTGGATGGTGTGACCTATGGTGTTTGTGTGGTTTTTTGGGGTAGTGGGGACTTAGTTTTTCTGTAGTTTTTTAGTAGATAGATGTCAATGAGGAGTTCTTGGATATTACGGTTTTCACTCCAATTTTCAAAAATGCAAGGTAGTTTGTTCCTAATATGTATCTTAAGGGATGGTTGTTCAGACCTCTTTTCTTCTAGGTTATTTTAGAATTATCAATGATGATAATTCTTTGAGAGGAGTCTTATGTAATGACCTAGTTTTCCCTGGACAATTAAATTATGAAAATGTAGTGTCTAGAGTGTTTTGGGAGGCAATAGTTGACCATTTCTAGAGTTTTCCAAATTTACAGTTTTCCATCAGTGAGTTAAGGGCATCAGAATTAGTGAGTCAAGGGAATCAACATCGATTATTCAAGGGTATAATGATTGGTTAGTTAGCTACATTGCCATCAGTGAGGGAGGGGCATCAACATCAGTAGGTTAAGGTGTCTATAGTTCAGGGTGTCAATAGGTCGAGGCATCGGTAGGTCGACGTATCAGTAAGAAATTGAATCGGTTGGTCATTGTTTCATTTACTCAAGGCAATCGATGTTGAGGAATCAGTATCAGGGCACTGATGAGTCATGGAATCAGTGAGTTTTTGTTTCAGTTTCTATTCATCTGGGGTTCTGTGTCAGTGACCCACCCATTTATGTCTCATTCCCAGCTTTTCGAGTTTTTACCAGTTTTTTTAATTTTGTTCCTCTTATGTATTATTTAACGTAAACTGAGTTTAAATCCTTTTGGGTCATTTTTAACGGGGTTTAGAGGATATTAATTATATCATTAATAACATAATGCTCGGAGGGAATTGATATATTTAAACCGCATGATATTGACCATGATCCCATGATTAATGGAATTCAAAATTGTTCATCTTTCTATATAGGATCTGGCTCCTCAAAGTCAGGATCTTACCTATCCAGTATGTTTTCTACTCCATCATGGTGATCCTAGAGACTTCCTCTCTAGACGAGTCATACTCCTGTGCTAGAGCCTCTCTTGTTCATCATTCTTGGAAAATTGTGCTACTCAAGGGATCCCATGTTCTTGATGCAAAGAGGATATTTGGTCACCTGTTGTTTCAAGTAGGGATTTCACATGCAACTATTTAATTGTGTATCATGCACGGTGGGTGTACTATTGATTCCTTGCGATGAAATAGTGAATAAATTTCTTCAAACAAGAAATAAATATGATGTAAAAATGATCAAAAGATAACTGGGTCAATGTATAACGGGATGAGAGTGGTTTCATGTAGATCGTATGTTTTAATTGTTATCTTTGATTCATTTATGGTATTTTTGGTCATATACAATTTTAAAATCCTTGAAATTTGTAGTCTTTTATTGTGTACTAGTGGTGTTTTCTTTTCCAGAGTTATGGTGATTGGTAATTAGTCATAACATGAAATCTTCTTAATCAAATATGATTGGTTAATTAAATTGATCCCCCAAGATAAAAACTCTATGTGATCACCATAATTATTTAAAGTGTAAATAATGAACCCTGTCCACTAAATAATTATACCATTGGATAGTTGGTGTGGCCATGTTATGTGCGTTTTTATGGGGTTTTATACTTCTGTAGGTTGTGGGTACAAGTGAGGACAGAGGAGTTGGTTATGTTAGTAGTGTGTGGCATGTTTGTGCAGTGGGGATAGAGTTAAAGGTAGTTGTGTGATTTTTGTTTGGGGGAAGTATGGGTGGAATATTTCTATTCTTGTTTGAGAGACTGATTTATTGTTGAATTTATGGACTTGTAGGCTGTGGGACTGCCTTAGTTTTGTTCATGGTATTTTGGAATTGTTGTGAAGTGGGACTGCAATGTGGTTATGAACTTGTTATGAAGTGGGAATGTGTTTGTGAAATGTTAGTATTGTGTGGTATAACATTGATGAATGCCATTTTGAAGTGGTTAAACGAGTCTTTAAGAAAAAATAGGTGTGTTCACTGGGACTGCATGTTGATCATTCTCAATTGTTTTATGAAATGGTGTTGAAATGGAAATCCTTTACATTGGTCATTCTTCCCTTGAATATGTCATGCTTGGTAGTCGCCTCGGGTAGTGCTGGAACAATATAAAGTGAACCACTTAGCAATTTATTGCTAAATGGATGAATTAAAAAGGGGTTGGGTTTACACTTTTTCATTGCTAGTTTTAGTGGTTGTGCAGATAGGGGTAGTTGGAATAGTTGTTCTGGTGGGTTGGTTTTTTGTTTTGGGATCTATAGAATGGAAAAAGCGATTGTTTAACTATATATATAATTTATATTTGAATTTGAATTATATACACACCCCACCATTATTGAGTACCATATTACAAACATCCTCATTCCATGGGAGAGGGTGTCTTTCCTCAAATCCCAGTGGGATTATGGATGGCCGGTTACTGACTTTCTTCCTCTCACCCTCTTCTGGTTCTTACCAATTGAGCATATCTAGGAAGGCTGTAATGACTTCTGGATTACCATAGTCCAAGATCCTTTACGATGGCTTTTTGTATAGGAGGGGCCTAGACGTCTATTGTCCATGATTATTTTCCCAAGTGTCTTTTGGATGAGGCCTAGGTGTCTTCGAGAAATAGGTTTGGGTGTTGTGTCATAGGTGTCTGTTGGGTGAGATGTGTGGAATGGTTGAGGTCCAGATGTGTGTGGGTGTGTTTTGGAAATGGAGCTGTATTTTGGATGAGTTGTTGCATCAAGACGTTAGTCGTTAGGAATGAGCAATTAAGTAGTTTGAATGTGGTGTGAAATACAGATATGTCGATGTGATTATACTGCTACTTTACATGACTTGAATTATGTGGTGATGGTGACTTCGTGAGGTTGGTCTGGTTAGTATTCATTGGTCAGTGATTTGAGTTTCTACTATTTTCTCACAGGGGTATTAGTATGTTCCCCCACTTGTATGTGGTCAGTTTATATTTCCTACTGAGTATACTTATATATTCTTGCTATGTCTGTAAAACTATTTCTAGGACTCTTGGAGGACATTAAGGATCGTGCTACACTTTACTAGATTAGGAGTTGTGATAGTTGATGTTTTTATACTTAGTTTGTCCTTGTGTTACTTCGTTTAGTACATTGGTTGTACTATTTGGCAGTTTATGTTTAAATCATGCAAGGGTTGGATTTTGGTTTCCTTTATACAAAACATTGTTGATTTTTGGGATTTAACGAACAAATCCCATGATCCTATTTTAACTTAAAAGGGTAATGCCTTCAATTTTGTTTGAGATTCTATACCTTTGGTGATATTACCCACTCTAGGGCCTATTGAAGGTGGCACTTGGGGGTCATTATCTCCCCATCATCTTAAAGAAGGAAGGTCTTGTAATTTTTTATCCCTTCCCTCATATTGAGGAATGTAGGTCGTGATGTGGAGGATATTATAAGATCAATTTCTCAAGTTTAAAATAATTTTTAGGATAAACTCTTTCCTCTTATATTACTCTCTTTCAATAATAACATACACTGAAGTATTCAGAGGGATCCTTATGAATCCCTCAATAAAATGAAGTTGATAACTTTAATGCCCTAGGATGATGTTAGAGAATGATATATATTAGGATTTGACTTTTCTTATGATTTGGTAGATAATTTCATATCCATTCATCAACACATCAAAGAGATTATAGTCTATAGAATAGTTATAGTGACATCCAATAGTGAGATATGAAATTCAAAGATCGATGTAAGGTATTCGTGTGAATCTATCCATTGAATATGGTTATCAAATTCATTAATAAGATATTTTTATCCATATGTATATTATTCCTTTATATATTATTTATCAACTGAGAACTATATATTATCGATAAGTGCATCGGATGAACCTCACCCAAGTTCTCGATATATTACATATATCTATTTTGAGGATATACAAATCATATCCTTGAAGTCTATGAACTAAAATGTGTACCACTAGTGAATGATCGTTATTATGAATAAAAGATTTTATAAATCATGGATCATAAATATAATTACCAATGGAACAAGTCTAAACACCTAGTTAATATTCTCAAGATGAATCATAAATTCAAGGAAGTTGTATTGGGATGTGAGGATGTGATGAATATTATATATAATCAAATTTTATTAGATTTATGGAATTGAAAAGTTAAAATTTATTTAATAGGGTATAATATAACTAACAATGATTTTATATGTATTTCCATTGAATAAAAACTTGAACTATTGATAATATTTCATTACATGAAACTAGGAGTCTAAATTAAAACATAATATAGTATACCATTATAACTGGTCCATTGTATTAGATTATATAATTATATTTTAACTGAGTTATGAAATAAAAATTTTAATTTCTTTATATATTTAATTTTTTTTAATTACTATGAAGAAATTACAATATGTTTTATAACACCCCAAGATTTCATAGTACGTTATCTCATTAAAGTAATTCACTAGCTTTCTCTACACACACCACCAAGTTCGAACCCACCACAAATTACCAAACTAGGTGTTCAAAAAGTAGCTATAAATATTATTTATTTCATTTTGAATCTAATATACTCTAAATAATTTTAACACCTATATTATCTGTTTCATAGACATAATATAAGAACAACATCAATTTTTTAGATAAAGGAAGTATTTTTCATAAATGAAAATTTACCCCCTACTAATGGTGATTTTTTAAATGAAATATTTGACACTTTTATATTAAATTTGACAAAATAAACTTATTATTTTGAAGTGGGACATAGAAATTTAGTTTGTATAAAATTTTGGTGTATTTATGATAACTTTAATATTTTAATGACTAGTAAAAGATACTAAATTTTAATTGAAAACAACCATTTTAATCAAATTAATATAAAGTCTTAAATTATACATTTGAATGGTTTTAAAGTATAATTAGACTATATTTTTATAATTAAATACAATTTAGGTCATTATAAGTATTTTTACATTTAAATTTTGACATAAACACGTGTCAATCTTTTGATAGTTTTTACTTTTTAAAAAAACCAACTTTTTGGTTTCGACAACAAGAATTAATTTAAATTAATAAATGAAACTTATATGTTTTTAATTTGGTAATATAAACTTCATTTTTTGAATTCAAAATATCAAAATTATCCTAGGGTGATTTTTTGGTATTTTTTAAAAACATTCAATTTTTTATGAATAGTGAAAAACACAACGATATTATTTAAAACCGACTTTTTATTTTAATAATTATTTATTTTATTTAAATATATTTTATGTCAAAATATATATATAATACCTATATAAATTATATTTAATTCATTTGCGTCATTTTATAATAAAAATAGATGTATAAAATTTTATCGAACTTTTAAACGTTTTTACCCACCTTCTAAGAGCATTTGCAAATTTGCATAAAACATAATTTTACTACTTCTGTTTGTTTAATTACAATCATCTGAGTAACACAGTTGACATTAGTAAGTAAAATGTGGATCAATAAGATAAAAATAATTTGTGTTGAATAGTAACATTTGACTTTTATTTACCACAGTTAAAAGTAAATAGGGTAATTAAATGTAAAAATGACATTATAATTACCCTAACACATGTAATAATTCTATTTTATAAGTTTAATTCGTAAAAAACAACCTTATAAGAAAATATGATCCTTTAGGTCCACCTCAATTAGATTAGAACATTTATTATTATTTTATTTAAAGAAGAGTTAAAAGAGTTAAATTCAATGTTAAATAAATAAACCATTTAATATAGGGTTATACATAATATAAATTAGACTATAAATATTCATTTTAAAGATAAAACTATTTTCTACATCATGGTATTTTAAATATAATTTTTAGATATTAAATAATAAAATTTATTTATGACACAATGATGATGCAATAATTACCTTATTAATGAAAGAATCAAATAAATTGTATTATAAATATTTAAATAAATATAATTTCAAAGATTCTATGAAATCCAATAAATTTATAGGTGAATATTACATGTTAGGGTTGATTAAATATATCTTTTTCTATGTTATCAAGTTTTTATTACTTTCACAAAAGCCAAATACTAAATAGTGTCAAAATTGACATACATAATTTTTTAAAACAAATATTTCATTATTAACTTATTAAATATTCATAGAAATATATGGTTTGGCTAAAGGGCTTAAATAATATTATATATGACATTAATTAACCACCTTAGGTTATCTTATATGCTTATAGTATGTTTATTAACTATATAGTGTAAGAATACTAGAAGACACGGTAACAGTTAAAATATTTAACGAATAGTTAAATTTAAAAGATAAGGTTTAAATGGTAACCTAAACATGTCTAAAACCTATTGGTTGAAATTATTTAGTCTCATAACAAACTATATCTTGAAATAAATTCATTTTTATCCATTATAAATATAATATTATTGTATAATAAATTAATATTTTAATCTTTTCCTAAAGTGACCCACACCCCTCTTATAAAAGGGAACTTTCCATTCTCTCAAAATCACACCTCTAAAGCCATTTGGCTCAGCCACCCCTACCCAAATTTCCTCCCAACTTACCTCACATCAACCTAGAGTCCTTAATTTGACCATAAATCCAACCTAGGTATCTCTTTTAATAAACTCAAAAGGAATTACCCGAAGAGGAGGTAATAATTTTATCACCCTCTTTTAAGTTCTTTTCTTCTTCCACATACTCTTTCATTATTTTTTCCATTAAAAAATAATAACTCCAGTACCTTATACATAATTTTATGTTATTATAAATATTTTAAAACCTTATTCCTTATTTTATCCATCCTCTAAATGATAATGTCACCATGCGTGCGTACGTACGACTTACCATCTCCACGCAATGGTGTAATTTGTTATTCAACAATATGTTATTTGGATGGATATAATGATGATTAATATGTATATAAATAATGAAAATAATATTATAATATCTCTTTAAAATTAATATACCATCCAATTCCTCATTTTTTAATCATTAAAGAAATGACAACATCACTCGTGTGTACGTACGACTTACCGTATCCACGACATGATGAGATTCATTTCCACATTCACCATTCTACGATGATTATAAAAATATTTTTTATTAATAAGTATGTTATATATGAAAAAATAATGCTACTGAATATATATATATATGTGTGTGTGTGTGTGTGTGTTTGTACTTACATATATTATATTCACTTACTTCAATTCAATACAATATGAAAACAGAAACTACGTTTATGCGTGCGTACGGCCTACCGTCCCCATAAATGGTGTTTTCCATTCCATATATCTATCTACTATACATATTTATATTATAAAAATATATGATATATAAATCATGTGATATATCCTGGAAGTATGTAAATCAGTATCTAAATGATATTATCAAGAATTAAATGTTAAAACACGTATGATAAAGAAAGTATTTATTACAAAAAATGTTAATTTAACAAGGAAATCATTATTAAATGGGTAGTATAAAGTCATAAACGAATCATGTATGATATACTTGTGTGTGTGCCGCTTTCGCGGTTGTACTCAAATTTTAAAAAAATCATGTATGATATAAAAAATATGAATATGGTTCTTGTATAATTTAATAACATATTATGGTCATTAAAAAAAATGTCAAATGTACCCTTTACCAAAGAAAATTTCAAGGTATGGGTTAATTACACAATCTCTTTATTATCTGAGATTGTTTTTACGTAAGTATATACTATGATATATTTATTATCCATGTATGTGTTTTATAAAATTGTTTTCAATGGGATTCTTTTTAAGAGGCTATTTTTACTAAAACATCATTTTAAATTTATTAATGAATTATTCTTCTAAACCTTTCTCATTAATGTCCATGTTTTCATAATGGTTTTAAGGATTTATTTATATGGACATAAATGTTTTAAAATGTTAATTCATTTCCAATGTTTCAAAGTGGTATGGGACACGTTGATTCAATACTATATTTTAAATGGATTCCTTTATAAATTACGTGACTTTTAAATTTTTTCATGAAAAAAGGATATTTCTCTCAAATATTTTTACTAATAATTTTTAAATATGTAAAAATCCTTTACGAGATACTATTCTTGATCGAGTATGATTTATTATGATACAAATATTACATTTTTTATTGATTGTTTTTTATATGTTTCACTGTCTATGTGTTATTTTTATATCATTCATGGTTTGTGGAAAAAGTATTGAAATTTCGTATGAAAGTTTTAATACGAATTATTATGTTATGTTTAATCCATTTTATAGGAGGAATGCATTGGACTAAGTGAGTGATGGGTGGAGCCCACTATAGCTCCTCAATGAATCGGTAAGTATCATGAGACAAACTAGTGTCTTGGCACAAGGCATAGAAATAATCTTATTTGTAGTCTTGGAACAAGGCCTTGACTATGGGGTTATGAAGTCTGTAATTATGAATTCCATCATTATTAAAATTCCTATTGATAATACATTTAATTATTCAACTATTAGAATATCCATGTGAATAAGTAAATGACATTATTTGATATATATTTTCCATATTATGATTAATTTTAAGATTAAAAGCCTTGTGTTGTATTCTTATACATTGCCTTAAATGTTTATGCTTATCTATGAATGTTTCTATTATATGGTTATCCTTACTGAGCATCTGAGCTCACAACTTTCTTAAGTTTTATTTTCCAAGGATTCCAAGATGTGTTTTATGATTGATAAGTAGGGTTAATATAGGTGATTAATTGCATTATCAAAGAATCATTTATGTTGTGTTTTATTTTCTATGTGTAATGCAACATTCATATATGTAATCTACTTTCCAAGAAAGCTAAACAGATTGGTCTTTCAGGACATGATTCTTTATAGTCATGCCAATGTATTCAAATAATGCACCGACTCCGGGATTCTGGGGTTGGGGCATTACAATTGGTATCATAGGATGTTTAGAAACATCCTTGGATATAGATTTAGAAAAAAACCTTGATTAGAGAACATTACCCTAAGATAGACTTAGATGATTAGTATAGAAGAACATCCTAGAATTTTTGTAATGTAAATATTTTTTTTATTTTCCAAAAAATACATCCATGTCTGGATACGAGCAGGTAGAGGCCACTCTGGCACAGATGTACCGAGGAGTGAAAAATCTGACAAGGAGTTTGGGGCTTGACCTGGGGTATCCTGGTATACAACAATGGGCAATACTGCACTCTTGGTTACGACACTCATGGGGGATATGCTTAGGATAATTCACATTTTCATTACAAGCCATTATGATGGATTTATAAGTAAATACATTCTCAAAGAAAACATTTTATGATTAAATATTATATGCATAATCTTTACGATTTACGTTAGTTATTTTACATGTTTGGAATTATGAATTGCGATTCATAATCTAACCTTGTGTATTCCATTGTTTAGAAATGGATCCTAGTAGAATGAATGAGAATCCACCAATACGAAAGATCAAAAGATTAAGAATAATCATATCGTTCATGGTATTAAACCAACATTTAAAGGGGAAATAGTCTACCATGTATTCTCATCATATATAGAAATAGTATCATGTGTTAATAAGATAAGTAGATAATTCTCATTGTCCAATGGCATTGAAGGGAAGCATGGGAAGAAAATAATGGAAGAGAGAATGATTAATAAATGGAAGAGGGGAAGGAAAGATTTTCTCAAATATGATAACTTTGGAAAGAATCACCATGGTAAATTCTTGAAGGGAATGCGATTTCATTACATGTGTGGAGAAAAAGTACACAAAATACGTGATTGCAATGGTATGAAAAAGGTTTCAAATGTACAATTCTTCATCTCCAATGAGTTGGGACACTACGTGAATCAATGTCCAAATAATCAGAGTATCCCTCAAATGCTTCTATTGGATAATAATCATTTCATGATACTACTGAAGATGAAGAGGAACAATTAGAGTTATTATGTTGTTATAACTGTATTCTTTCATTTGAGTATTGTATTTTTGATTTACATGTTATAAGAATTATAGTATATAAGGATTGTATTGCAGTACTATTTCATTAAGGATTTTAGATTATATGGTTATAAGAAGAGTGAAGCGATTGAACATTAAAAATTTATAAAAATGTATGGTTGAAGGAATTATAACCATTAATATGGTTCTGATATTGATGTAGTGATTTTGGAAAAAGATATGATTGATTTGGATATTCAATATTCTTGACAACTTTGAAATCAATAAATCGTCTGTTTATTCCATTATTGTATGAGTTTAAAACCTTTTTTATATAAGGAATATATCTAGTATTCTATATGAAATAATGAAGTACATTACTATTCAAATATGGGTGTTTGGTAATTCAATTTTTTACCATGACTTATGAGAATACAGGATGAAGGTATTCAAATGTTTTTTATGGGACCTTCCTTATTAATTATGGACATTGAGTTTGGACATACGTATATTTTATAAGTCTAATGGTTTGAATGGATCAAGTTAAACAATAGATAATATTTTTTATGGTTAAAACATGCCTTATGATTACTTTTGGATTGTTATAAAAAGGACAACTCGGAGTTCGGGACACAACCCATCACGTCCGGAAAAGCCGCAAGACTTGAACCCACAACTAAAGGGAGAAAAAGGGTGCATCACCTACCACTGGCCTACGTGATTTCCTATTTTTTATAATGTAGTTCTTTTAAATGGTTTGATAGATAAGTTATAAATTAAATTTTATGGAACCCTATACGTTTAGGATAAATATAATATTTTTGAATTCTATAATCATTTTGAGTGAAAGATGTGTTCGTGGATGGAATTAGTTTAAGGATGAAACTATAGGTGTCAAGTATATATAGATATATATTCCTATTATTATAGGAATAATGCAATTTATTAACTTTAGTTAAGGAATCTTAAAACAAAATTTTTTTTCTACTAATACCGAATGTTTTTGTTGAATTGATGATATTTTACATCATCATAGATTGATGGATGTGAGGCCCTAAATTTTACACTTGTTTATGATTGAAGACATCAATCACTCCCAAAAAAATTTAAATTTTTTAACCAATTATGTGTCTCCAATTTCCATAAATGTTCTTCTAATCGAGATCCTAATTTGGTGGTGAATTTTTTATTTCCCTTTCCCTCTTTTTAAGAATAAATTT
The DNA here is from genome assembly GCA_963277665.1 of Viscum album. Lineage (NCBI taxonomy): Eukaryota > Viridiplantae > Streptophyta > Magnoliopsida > Santalales > Viscaceae > Viscum > Viscum album. The sequence continues at coordinate 502,237,679 of OY728132.1, forward strand.
TATTAACCCATTTTCTGATGTGGGTTTTCCAAAAAGTTATTTTTCTATTTTAACTATTTATTTTCGAAGAAAACTTTCAAATTGTGAGGACACAATTTATTGGAGGAGAGTAAAATGTAACACCCCAATATTTCATAGTACGTTATCTCCTTAATGTAATTCAATAGCTTGTGATACACGCAATACTGAGTTCGAGCGCACCACAACTTACCAAACTAGCCATTCAAAAAGTGTTTAGGATGTGTATTAATAGGATTTTGAATCTTAAATACTATATATAATTTTAACACCCATATTATGTTTTTATTAGACATAATATAAGAACAAATTCTATTTTTCAAATAAAATAAGTATTTTTCGAAAATGCAATTTTACTTCCTACTAATAGTGAATTTTTGTTAAATGAAATATCTAAAAATTTAATAATAAATTTGACTAAATAAAATTCTTATTTATAAGTGTGACATAAAAATTTATATTGGGTAAATTTTTTTGGTTTTTCTAATAACCTTCATATTTTATTGAATAGTGAAAGATTCTTGAATTTAATTGAAAACAAATTTTTTAACCCAAATAATTTATATTGTTAAATTATACATTTGAATGGTTTTAAAGTATAATTAAGTTATAATTTTATCATTAAATACAATGTAATTCATTATAAGTAATTTTACATTTAATATAAACATAATCACATGTCAATGTTTTGATAGTTTGTACTTTTAAAAAAAACCACTGTTTGGTTTTGACAAGGGGAATTAATTTTAAAATATTAAATAAAACTTATAAGTTTTTAATTTTATAAAATAGACTTCATTTTTAAATTCAGAATATCAAAATTAGGTTAGTGTGAATTTTTTGTATTTTTCTGAAAAAATTCAATTTTTGATGAATATTGAAAACACTAAGTTTTTAATTAAAACTGACATTTTATTTAAATAATTATTTACTTTATTAAAATTTATTTAATTCAAAATATATATATTATACCTATACAAGTTTAATGTAATTAAATGGAGTCATTTTATAATAAACTTAGATTTATAAAATTTTATTGAACTTGTTAACGTTTTTTACCCACCTTCTTGGAGCGTTTGAAAATTATCATAAAACATAATTTTAGAACTTCTCTAAGTTGAATTTAAAAAATGTTAGAGACACGGTTGACATCATTAGATAAATCTGGATCAATAAGATGAAAATAAGTTTTGGTGAATAGTAACGTTTTACTTTTTTTACCACAGTTAAAAGTAAATAGGGTAATTAAAGGTAAAAATGATATTATAATTACACTAACACATTTCTTAATTCTATTGAATAAGTGTAATTCGACCAAAAACAACATTAGGAATAAAGTATGACCCTTTATGTCCACTTGGATTAGCTTAGGACATTTGTTATTGTATTATTTACAGAATAGTTAAATGTGTTAATTTAATGTTTAATTACTAAACCATTTTTAATATAGGGTTATACATAAGATAAATTCGACTATAAATATTAATTATAAGGATAAAAGGATATCATAGATCATGGTATTTTATTTATAATTTTTATACATTAAATAATTAAATTTTTTATGATACAATGATGATGAAGTAATTACCTTGTTAATGAATGAATCAAATAAATGGTATAATAAATATTATAATAAAAATAATTTCAATATTTTTATAAAATCCAAGAATTTTATAGGTGAATATGACATGTTAGTGTTGATTAAATGTATCTTGTGTGAAAAAATAAATTTGTGATGACTTTAAAAAAACCAAATACTAAATAGTGTCAAAATTAATATAAATGATTTTTTAAACCAATATTATATTATTAAATTATAAAAAATAACTAAAAATCTAAGGTCTGGGAAAAATAATTAAAAAATATTATATATGCCATTAATATAATACTTTAGGTTCTCTTAGTTGATTATACTGTGTTTATTAACCAACTAGTGTTTGAATACAAGAAGACGTTGTAAAAGTTAAACTATTAATATAATAGTTAAATCTAAAAGATTGGGTTAAAATGGTAACCTATACTTATCTAAAACCTATTTGTTGAGTGTATTTCTACACATAACCATAGAAGGCTCGAAAAAAATAATTTTTAGCCATTAAAAACCAATTATGACTGTATAATAAATTACTATTTTAATTTTTTTCTAAAGTGACCATCACCCCTCTTATAAAAGGGCACTTCCCCTTCTCTCAAAATCACCCCTCCAAATCCATTTGGCTGACCCAAAATCTACCCAAATATCCTACCAACATTCCTCAAATAATCCTAATGTCCTTACATTGATCAATAATCCATCCTATGTTCCCCTTTTGATCAACTCAAAAGGAAACACCCAAAGAAGAGGTAATAATTTCACCCCCCCCCCCTCTTTCAAGTTCTTTTCTTCATCCAATTCCTATTTATTTGATGTTTCCATACCAAAATAATAAATCATGTACCCTCTACATACTTTGATTTTATTATAAATATTGTACAACAATATTCAATATTTTATCTATCCTATTAATGATAATATCACCATGCGTGCGTATGTACAGATTATTATCTCCACGTTGTGCTGTAATTTTTTATTCAACACTATGTTATTTGGATGGATATAATGATGAGTAAAATGTATATAAATAATTAAAATAACATGATAATTTATATTTATAATTCATATACCATCAACTTCCACACTTTTTAATAATTATGGAAATGACATTGTTGCTCGTGTGTACGTATGGCTAACCATCTCCATGACACAATGAGATTCATTTCCACAGTCAACATTCAACAATGATTATAAAAATATATATTAATAATAATTATGTAATATATGAAATAATAATTCTACTTAATATATATATATATAAGTATGTTCTAACATATATCTTGTTCACTTACTTCCATTCAATACGATATGAAAACGAAAATATCGTTTATGCATACGTATGGCGCACAGTCTCCATAAATGGTGTTTTCAATTTCATATATATATGTACTAATCATATTTATATTCTAAATATATATTATATATAAAACATGTGTTATATTATGTAATTATGTAAATCATTATCTAAATGATATGATCAATAATAACAAGTTAAAACACGTATGATAAAGAAAGCAATTATTACATGAAAAGTTAATTTCACATGGAAATAATTATTAAATTGGTAGTATAAAGTAATAAATGAATCATGTATGATATAAAAAATATGGATATGCTTCTGGTATAATTTAATAACACACTATGGTCATTATACATGAGGTTAAACATACCCTTGACGAAAGGAAAGTTCAAGGTAAGAGTTAATTCCACAATATTTGTATTATCCGAGGATGTTTTTACGTAAGTATCTAATGGGACATATTTATTATACATAACCATGTTTCAAAAAAAAGTGTTTTCCAAGGGATTCTTTTTAAAGAAAATTTTTTTACTAAAACATTATTTTAAAATTTTTATAGATTTATTCTTCTAAACCATTCCCATTAATGTCCATGTTTTCAAAATGGTTTTAAGTATTTATTTATATGGACATTAATGATTTAAAATATTAATTCCATTCAAAAGTTTCAAAGTGTTCTGGTACACATTTATTAAAGAATATAATTTAAATGAATTCCTTTATAAATTAGGTTACTTTTAAATGATTTTATGAAAAATGGATATTTCACTCGAAGATTTTTAATGATAATTTTCAACTAGATCAACATCATTTATGGGATATTATTCTTGATCGAGGTTGATTTGTTATGATATAAATCATCCATATTGAATTTATGGTTTTGTGATATTTTTTACTGTGGATGTGTAATTTTTATAACAATCACGGTTTATGGATAAATTATCAACATTTTCTATGCTAGTTTTAATAAGAATGTTTATGTTATGTTTAATCCTTTTCACAAGAGGAAACCATTAGATTTAGTGGGTGACGGGTGGAGCCCACGGTAGCTCCTCGATGCATCGGTAGGTCTCATGAGACAAACTAGTGTCCTGGCACAAGGCCTTGACAAAATTTTATTTGTAGTCTTGGCACAATGCCTTGACTATATGGTTATGAAGTTTTACATTATGCATTCTATCATTTTGAAATTGAATATTGATATTACATGTGATTATTCGACTAGTATAATATCTATGTGAATAAGTAAATGGAATTATTTGATTTATATTTTCCATATTATGTTGATGTTTATGTTTAAAAGGCTTGTTTTTTATTCTTATACATTTCCTCAAATATTTATGCTTATTTAAGAATTTTTCTGCTATATTGTTTTTCTTACTGAGCATCTGATCTCACTGCTTTCTTATGTTTTATTTTCCCAATATTACAAGAAGTGTTTTATGATTGATAAGAAGGGTTAAGCTAGGGGTATAATCGCATTCTCAAAGTTTCATTTATGTTGTGTTTTGTTTTCTAATGTGTAATGTAAAGTTCATATATGTAATCTATTTTCCTAGACTACTAAACTGATCAGTCTTTCGCGACTTGATTCCTTATAATCATTCCAATGTATTAAAATAATGGACTGACTCAGTGCTTCATGGATTAGAGTGTTGTATCTTTAATAAAATCATTAAATGAATAAAATACTTATTTTTTAAGAAAATAGTTTTTTACAGGTTATATATTTTCATCTAAAAATTATATTCATAATAATTAAATAACTATTTTTAATGAAACATGTTGGTAATTTCTGAATAAACAACCATTCATTAGACATAAAATAGTTATGAATAGAGATAGCATCAACTAAATATAAAAAACATTTCATAAAACTATTTTAATGTGTTCAAAGTATCTTTAATATAATAATTTAAATAAAATATTTTTAATATATTTTGTTAAAAAATGTATTTACACTATATTCCATAAATATTCTAAAAGCTAGTTTTTATATTTTAATAGGCAGTAAATTAATGTAAATTAATTTTCAAGCTAAAATATTTATTTTTTCTAAAAAAAGGTTTTTTAATTAAATTTTACACACATATGTTAACATTATTTACATCCACTTATAGAAATTGATTTTTTTAAATTAATTCAGTGATTTAAATATTTATTTTCTTTTATATTAATGATTATAATTTCATTTTTTTATAATAAATTGTAAAAATAATAAAAAAAATTAATAGGGTTATGATTAAAATTGGTTTACTATATTACCTTATGAAAACATCACTATTTTTTCACCTAATAATGAATATGATGTTATATTATTTGAATAATTTAAGTCATTCCATGTGTTTCATCTCTATCACTTATAAAAGGCACCTCATGTCATCCCTTATTTATAAATTTGGATCCTTAAAGACTAAAAAATAACATCCACAATAATTTCCTTATAAAAACCTAAAACCTTCACATGGGAAATTTTATTCTTATAATTATTTCATATAGTATAAACCTTTTAAAATCAGTTTGAGATTATTATAAAAACATTTTAAATGAATAATAAATTAAATAATAAGTATATCTTGAAATAATGAATCTCATACCGATGTAATAAAATCTTGACCTTTGGAATAGTAATCTGGCTGTTAGGTATAGTAATTCTCTAATGGAATAGTAATCTCAAATATGAAATTATAAATAATATTTAGGAATATTATAAATGATGATATGATATAATTATATCATAGTATAAGTAAATAAATTTAATTAAAGTTATAAATTAGGTGTTGGTATTTTTATAAAACATAAATGTTTATTTATAATATTATAATTAATTTAATTAATATATAGAAAATTTATTTGCAAAAAATATATCCATGTTTAAAATTTTGTTTTTTGGTGATCATAACATAAACTTATGAAACCTTACTAAAATTTTCAAAATGTTATATAATCGGGAATAATTTTAAATTTGGTATTTCTAATGTAAATGATTATTTTTATATAAAATTAAATTTATTATATTTAGGAATTAATTTACCTAAAATGGATGTCATTTTTAAATTCTAAACATTGTGAAATTATTAGGTTGAATGTTTGGTTAATAGTGAAATAATGAAATTGAATGTTTGTAATAGTATAAGTTAAAATCACAATTAATTGACTCATGTATAATGTAAGCACCATAATCACTAATACTAATTATTAATTTAATATATTTATTTATAAGGATCAAACTTTCCATATTCTTGATCCAAAATAACAAATTAATAAATAAATTAGTCAAAAAAATCCCTCTCTCCCCTAAAAATAGCTCACCTCACCACCTCTTCTCCCCAAAAATAAAAATCCCTTAATATTGTTCAATTTAAATACAATCATATTCAAAATACACTCCCCCATGTCTAGATTCATTTGGTCTCAACAGAAGACCAAAACTAATTTCCCTAAGGAGGTCCCCAATGAGAAGAATTCAAGATGTAAAATACTATTTCATAAAAGTGTAATTTCATTTTAATTTCTTTTATTTTATTATTCTATCATCACCTACCCTTAACCAAGTTAAATGATAACTATAGTATATTATATATAGTGTAATATTATTTTTTTTATTAGAATAATTCATCATCAAACCTCTTCTCTTCAACATTTTATTTTCATAAAATAAATCATTGCTTCTATGTGTCGATTTACTAACATCATGGATGATGAGTTTTCATTTTCTTATACAACCTTTAGGGATAGTTGTAAAGCCATTATAATATTTTGGAGAGATTTTAAAAAAAATTAACGTTTTTTTATGTTATTTAAATAAATTTGAAACATAATATTAAATAATAAAAAAATCAGTTTGTTAAGATAAAAACCTGCCAAAATTATTATAAAATATTTTAATTAAAATTTAATCTGAAGATTCATTATTATATATTGAAAGAATATATATATATAACCAATTGATATTATTTTTGTTAATTGATAATATGAAATTTTAGTTCTGGGTAATTATCCACAATTTACATTATCTTCCATGCATGTATACAAGTGAACTGATCATGAATATCAAGTAAACAAACACTCCCAAATGATGAAATTGAACAATAAAACATATAAAAATGTACATAAACAAACATAATTTTTTTAATGAATAATATAAATTTAAAAGAGGTTCTATATTTATTAATTATTGAATCTAATTTTATTGTCAAGGAAATTAATGTTAATAAATCATTCCAACTTATAGTTAGGGGATTCTCAAACCCAATTTTTTTTCCTTAGGTTGTTCCTCTTTCATGAAAAATTTCAGTGTGTATGTTACTTTAATATTACTAAAATGTAATTTATTATTCCTTACCTTTTATATTCATGGATTTATGTGTTCCCAGTTTTATTTTAGGAATATGTGATGATTTTTCAAAAATAAAATTTCTTTTTAAAAACACAGCTTTTACTTCTATTGATATTTTTTCTTCATCACCAAAGATTGTTGATTAATATACAAAGTTTATTATCCCATGTTTCATTAAGTTACCACAAGGTTTATTCATGAATTTATTATTTATGGAATTCTCATTAAACCCATTTTCTTTACATGGGTTATTATATTTATAATATTAATATATTTTATAAGGGACACTTATGATTATGTAAAGGTTATCATGTGACAAGTGCATCCATATTTATATAGTGCTCCAATGCATTTGGTAATGCGATATTTTTCATGATATAAAGTGAAATATGATTGAACCTGATGCAAGATTTTTTCTCAATGATGACGTTAGGATTTGGAACATATGTTATTTATTATCATGATTCAAGAATTATTTAGAATTATGTGTGGTAGATGACCCCTAAGAGATGATATTTTATTTTTATGTATTACCACATTTCATACCATCGTGTAATTATTCCACTCATGATTATGATGATGATCCCATTAATAATTTAAGATGACGATGATTATTTTCACCCATGTTATATTGACTCATTCCATGTACTGGGATTTCAGCTAACCCCTTTCATTAATGTATATCCTTAGGTGACAACATAAACTAAGGAATAACTTATGGACACTATGAAGCAATTTAATAAGTAAATAAATAATTTTTATGTGTTATTATGTAAATTTTATGATTGTTCCTAATTTTTTGAAGTCTCAAAACCATTGTATCATAGTTTTTTAATGATTTTATATTTTTTATACTTAAAATGATGGAATTGTAATGCTAGAAAAATTAGGGTTTCTATTTTTTATATCAGAGCACAATTTTGTTAATTTGGGAATTGGTAGTGTAGAATGTTAATGAAAACCCTTAGTATGAGACTATTTATATAAATGAAATATGGAATATTTGTGTTAGAAAAATTATAACCCTGGAGATACCACAAGATATGATTTTATAGTTCATTGCACTATGTAATCAATTATTTTTTCATTACATGTTGTCATATTTTTAGTTAAACATTTTATGTTTTATAACAATGTTGGAACTTGGAGAAACTATACCATCAAAGCGTTTGAGGGAAAGTGCATAGATTTCATGAGTGATATCCCAAATTCCGTGGGAGGTGGAGTTCAAAATATCTTGGATATACATACCCAGATGTCACAATCTAAGAACAATATCCATAAAAATGAAAAACTTCAGCTTTCACCAAATAAGGATAAATTGGTGATTGATACTATTTTAGTGAAATGGACACTCATGTTTAGTGTATCTTATGATCCACTAGTCATGGAACATTGGGTCAACTCAATGGAGAATATCTTTTTGGTGCTTCACAATTATGAGATGGAGAATTTGACTCAAGATACTTATCATTTATATGGGGAGAACTATTAATGGTGGTTGTTGATTAAGAACACCTTGAAAATGGATGAAATTGAGGAAATGGAGTGGGAATACTTTAATAAAATATTTCTTAATATATATTTCCCATGAACACTTATTAAAAATATGGGGAGAGAATTATTAGGGATGAGTCCAATGGGGGTGGATATTTCATGGATTTTGATGAAAATTACACAAGGATTGAAAGTTAAACCATTGTGTTTTTATACAATGATAGACTAAAATATAGATTCTTTAGTTATTTAAACCACACCTACTAAAACCACAATAAATTCGAGATATTAGAAGTCATGATAAATTTTTTCTGTGTTATGTCAAAGTAAATATGGAGTTTGGGTAATGTTACCTTGGATATAGATATACGAAATAAAATATGGAGTTTCAATATGTAGGATCTAAACACAAAGGTGGAAGGAAAACTCAACCACTCAAATGTCAAAAATGTGGGAAGAAGCATTATGTAAATTTCCTCTACGGGATAGAGAAATGATTCATGTGTGGTATAGAAGGGCACCATGCTTAAGAATGTCAAATAGATATATGGAAGCTTGAAAATGTTGTAGAGGAAATGATATGACCACCCATTTTTCAATTATTCAACAATAGATAGCAAGGTCACTATGCATGACAGTGCACTAAACCTCGAGTCATCATGGTTGATCAGCACCAGTAGCCACAGGATCTGTTGAAGCAGGGGAACGATTATTCCATCACTACTATTGAGGTGGATCCTGACAGTGATGGGGTGACAGGTACACTGATTATTTATTCAATAAAATAGTAATTGTATGATTTGATTATTCTTCTACACATTCTTTAATATCTTATTTGTACATTAGAAATATTCATACACCACCTCAAAATATAGAGGTTGAGTTATATGTGAGAACATGAAATGGGGAAAAAATTTACATCCATGGTATATAACTCCTCTCAGGTTAATTTTTTTGGACCGACTTACTAAAATATACGGTCTTACTTCCTTTGTTAAAGTTTATGCTATTTTGGTCATGGATTGGATATCCTTACACAAATACAACATCAACATTCTGGAAAGAGAGATCACTCTTCACATCCCAAAGCATCATCCAATTATGAACAAGTGTAAGGAGGAGTTTGAATATCCTTCATAATATTCATCTCAAGTGTATATATATAATTTCTTTATGAGAAATCATTTCTCACTCAAATTATTAAGATAAAGGACATAATCAAGATCATATACATTCCCATTGTGAGGTACTGCACTGATGTGTTCCTTGAAGATTCACAGTGTCCTCCTCTTAACCATGCGGTTGATTTCTCAATTGATCGTATTCGTGGATCTCATCATATATCAATGAAACATTACTGAATGGACACCATTAATTATGAGGATCATTAGAATTGGTTATATTAGAAAATTCATAGGGGTTTCATGTGACCGAGTATAAGGCCCCAGCCTTAAACCTTACTTCATCTTGAGTTATTACAATATTACACATTGAGGATCTTTTCGGGTTTAGAGTTTTATGGAATTAGATCATAAAACATGCATTACATTCCACATATAAACAAAGTGGTTACATAAAGATAGTATTCTTCATTCCCATCAATGGAAACTTATTTAAGATAAAACATGGATTCTTTCTTGACACGTCCTTGACACTATCATCATATCATGTACCTTTCCCTTGACCTGTGAAAATCATTTCAAAAAAACTTGGGATGAGCATAAAAAGCTCAGTATGGGTTATAAAAACATGGAAAGGAAACATGGGTACATATATACATAAGAATGAAATCATACATTACCCATAAAACATAAGCACCTTAACATACCTCATCAAATCATGAGTAAATCATAGAAATCATAAGACATAAAGGTAACTTGAGGCATTCATAACATTCTTACGTAGGGAGTAACCCTCTTGATTACGTTTGGAATACCCATCATAGTATATTCCATAAATCTCTTCGGAGAAACCTTAACGTTTCACTCCTTCGCGTTACCCAATGAATTGGAGAGCTATATCGGGCTCACCTGCCCTTAGTTTATCACGGAACCACCCGTCTTCATAATAATGCCCAAGAACCATAACATAATCGTATCACATAAAACATGCATAAAGGAAACATAACATTTCCACCTTTCAATCACAAGATATCAATACAACACATTGATATAAAAACATTATGAAAACCATTTTCAATACCCAAATAAAAGAAAAGTAAAACATGGTATTTAGTTTTCTTTTAAAAAGAAGGTATGGCTTGTAGAGGAATCCAAAACTCAAATAATGGTCACGACGGCGGAGAAGTCGTTGTCGCCGCATGCGTACGACAAAAACATTCCCTTTTGTCGTTTAGTAAACGCTTTGTATAAAAAATATTACTTTTGAATAAATGTAAAAGTCAAAGGGGTTTATACACCGTATAAAATAAAGTTGTGTATAAAACAAAATATGCCTCAATGAAAGGAGATTGAGACGAAGTCCCATAGCTCGGGTCCGACTTGACTTGGTCGTTCTTTAATCTCCTAAATAATAAACTTGAGTTAATTTCTACTTGTTTAAGAACCTTTTTCAAGTTCATTATTCCTTTTATATCACTTATTGCCATGTCATGAACACTATGTAATTATTTAAGTTAATAACGGTCGTTTTAACGATCATTGGTACTTGAGTCAAAATAAACCCTTTATAATTACAAGTTGTTCATGTATCCATTATATCCAGGATTATAATCATGATGTATATATCATATATATCATATATATCCAGTATATACGTGCATTTATAATATTACATAATCATTTAGAGGTAAGAAATGAAATGCACCGTTCATGGAGACGGTAAGCCGTACGTACGCATGAATGCTACTTTCATTTCTATTTCGTATTTTATAGAATGGAATAATAATGATATAAAGGTATATTATAATTCCAGTATAATATCATATATAATATCATAGTTCCATCCTTTATACGTCCCACATATGGTATTTAACGAATCAAATTACTTTGAGGGGGCGGTAGTCCACACTTCCTTAAATGAAGATATCGTGTTTACCCATAATGGAAACCATAAAGGTATGCCCAAAATGAAAATAAAACAGAAGCTTAAGGGAAACATAAACATATTATATATCATATATAAATATAGTGACATCTTAATGGCCACATTTTAAGTTGTTAAAGGAATTTTGAACAATCATCGTTTCGGGAGGCATAAATTCACCGTCCACAGAAACCGTATGTTCTTTAACCATTATATGTAGGTGTGTGAGAGTGTAGCTCGAATAAATCCTATAACAACATCCTAGTATATTGAAGATACTGTTGTTGTTACAAAAGAAGTAAATAAAAAGAGTTTAGGGGGTTGGAGAAGCAAAATAAAACAAATGAACATGAGAGAATGAATTACCTTTAAAAGTGTAACTCCTTTTGATTTGAGCCTAAAGGCTTCCTTTGAAAGGATTCTGCCCAAATGGAATCCTCTAGGATGAGTAGAGGGATGTGGAGAGAGTAAATGTGCAGGGTATGGCTGAGCCAAAGGCTTGAGGAGTGTGTGAAATGAGGTAGAGGTGGGGGCCTTTTATAAGAGGAGAGGAGGGGCACTTTTGGAAATCATGAAACTATTATTTTATTTTCAAAAGTGTTTCGAATTTCTAAGGTCCCACGTTGATATAATTCAAGGATAAGGTGATAAGGGTTCTAAATCCACTCATCCAATAGTTTTTGGACAAGTGTAGGTCTTAGATATTACTTTATCTTTCCATTTTATTTAAATCGTTAAATAATGAGGTCATCGCTGCATCATCCTGATGTCATAAATAATTTAATTTATTTAATGTCTAAAAATTATAAAAAAAATTAATATGATGTAGGAAATATTTTTAGATATCTAATGAATATTTATAGACAAAAATATGATTAGTATAACCCCTTGTAAAAATTGTTTTAGTAAAACAATTTATGTTAGTGTCATTTTCACCTTTATTTAAAAAAAAGGCATTAAAGTCATTATCTCACCCAAGTGGCTCCATGGGGTCCCCTAAATCGACCCATCGGTTGTCTTGGACGGCCATGAATTACCCAATAGGTGTAGGACAAGTTTCATGGTGTTTTCACATTTTTATAATATCATTTTTACCTTAAATTACACTAATTACCTCTAATCGCGATTAAAAACTTAATAAGTTACTATTCACCAAAAAATTATTTTAATCTCATTGAACCACATTTTACTTCTTAATGAAAACCATGTATGTTGGATTTTTGAAATTCAGAATACAAAAGTGGAAAAGTTTCATTTAAATGAAAAATCAGTTTCTTTAACTACCACTTAGTGGTTTCACTATTCATAAAAAATTGAAGTTTTTCAGAAAATTACCAAAAATTCACCCTAAGATATATTTGATATTCCGAATTCAAAAATGAAGTCTATTTTACAAAATTCAAAACATATAAGTCACATAAATTAATTTAATAATTAATTCTCGCTGTTATGACAAATAGCGTGTTTTTATGAAACAATAAGTATCAAAAGATTGACACCAGTTTAAGTACAATTTCAAAGTGAAATTGATTCCAATGACCACCATTGGATTAAATGGTAAAAATATATTCTAATTTCACTTCAAAACCAATTCAAAATATAATTTAATCATATAAATAAATTAGATTAAAAAGTAGTTTTGATGTAAAATGCAGTATTTTTCACTATTCATTAAAAAATGAACATTGTCAGAAAAATACCAAAAATTCACACAAAGTAAATTTTGATGTCCCAATCATAAAGAATAAGTTTATTTTGACAAACATAGTTTATAAAATTGTCAAAAGATAGATTCAAAAATGTTTTTCCATCAAAGGCAGTAAAACAATCTTTTAAAAATATTAGTGTATTTCATGCTTAAGATTGGATTTATTTTCATTTTAAGCCTCTAAAACACTATCTAATTCATTAATATACATAGATAAAATATCTATTATTGATTACTTACTTGGGATGTTACATCCTTCCCCCTTTAGAAAATTGCGTCCCCATAATTTATTTACTTATCGAATAAATGGGGGTACTTATCCCTCATTGCATTTTCAGATTCCCATGTTGCCTCTTCCATCATGTGGTTTTTCCACAAAACCTTTACCTGATTAATCACCTTATTCCGTAACACTTGCTCGCTGTGGTCAAGAATCTGGACCGGTTGTTCCTTATATGATAGGTTCTCTTCCAGCTGAACTACTTCTGGACTCAAAACATGAGATGGATCTGGCATATACTTCCTTAACATTGAAACATGAAAAACATTGTGTACCTGAGATAAACTCGGAGGTAAAGCCACTCGGTAAGCAACTGATCAAACTCTCTCTAGAATTTCATATGGTCCAATAAACTTTGGACTCAGCTTTCCTTTATTACCAAATCGCATCACACTTTTCCATGGTGATACTTTGAGAAAAACATGATCACCTACCTCAAAAGATAGATCCTTCCTCCTGTTGTCTGCATAACTCTTCTGCCTACTCTGAGCTGTTCTCATGTGCTTCTGAATCATCTGAACTTTTTCTACCAACTCTTCTACCAATTCTGGTCCCATCAACTTCTTTTCACCCACTTCATCCTAGAAAGCTGGAGTTCGACACCGCTTCCCATATAATGCCTGAAATGGTGCCATCTGTATACTGGAATGAAAACTGTTATTATATGAAAATTCAACCAAAGAAAGATGTTGGTCCCAACTTCCCTGATAATCCATCGAACAAGCTCGTAGAATATCCTCCAAGGTCTGAATTGTTTGTTCTGACTGCCCATCTGATTGAGGATGAAAAGCTGTACTAAAATTTAATTCAGTACCCAATGACTTCTGAAGGCCTTTCCAAAAGCTAGAAGTGAACCTGGGATCACGATCAGATACAATGGAGAGAGGAACTCCATGTAACCTGACTATCTCTTTAAGATACAAACGGGAAAGTTGATCTAGGGAAAAAGTATCTCGTATAGCAAGGAAATGAGCAGATTTGGTCAAGCGATCAACAATAACCCAGATTGCATTATTACCTCAAGATGTCTTCGATAATCCCACAACAAAGTCCATGGATATATTCTCCCATTTCCACTCTGGCACTGGTAAAGGCTGAAGCATCCCTTTTGGTAACTGTCGCTCTGCTTTAACCTGTTGACATGTCAAACACTTCACAATAAAATCAGCAATATCCCTTTTCATTCCATCCCACCAGTAATACTCCCGCAGATCTCTATACATCTTAGTACTGCCCGGATGAACTGAAAACGGAGAACTATGAGCTTCACATAACAAATCTCTCTTTGACTGTGAATCACAAGGCACACACAATCTCTTTCCAAATCTCAAAACACAATCATTATCAATGTTGAATTCAGGCAACTTACCTTTCTGAACCAGCTCTACCTTTTTCTGCAACTCATTGTCTTGCTTCTGTGCTTGCTTGATTCTGCCTGATAGAGAAGATCTCACTGATACTTGAAACAAAACAGAAGGACTTCCTGCACCAAAAACTTCTATGCCAAATTTCATCAAATCCTTAACCAAAGGATCACGTTCCAAACGCAACATTGCTAATGAAGCATTACTTTTTCGACTCAAAGCATCAGCCACTTTATTTTCTTTTCCCAGATGGTAATGAATTGTACAATCATAATCCTTGATTAATTCCAGCCATCTCCTCTGTCTCATGTTTAACTCTTTCTGAATGAATATACACTTTAAACTTTTGTGATTGGTATATATTTCACACTTTACTCCATACAAATGATGCCTCCAAATTTTTAAAGCGAAAACAACAGCAGCTAATTCCAAATCATGTGTAGGGTAATTTACCTCATGAGTTTTCAACTATCGTGATGCATAAGCAATTACCTAATCATTCTGCATTAGGACGCAACCAAGTCCTTTCAATGAAGCATCACTGTATATAACAAACTCACCATTCCGGGAAGGTAGTGCCAAAACTGGAGCATTCACCAATCTTCTATTCAATTCCTGAAAACAATCATCACATTCTTTTGTCCAGATAAACTTAACACCCTTCCAAGTTAGCTTAGTCATTGGACTAGATAATCGTGAAAAATTTCTAACAAACCTTCGGTAATAGCCTGCCAAACCAAGGAAGCTACGAATCTCGGTTACATTTGTGGGTCTTGGCCATTCTTCCACAACTTTTGTTTTTGCAGGATCAACAGTTATTCCATCTTTAGAAACAATATGACCAAGGAAAGAAATTTGTTGCAACCAAAACTCACACTTGCTGAATTTTCCATACAGTTTCATTTCTTTTAAGGTTTTCAAGATAACTATTAAATGTCTTTCATGCTCTTCTTTACTTTTAGAAAACACCAAAATATCATCAATGAAAACCACCACAAACTTATCTAAGAACTCATGGAAAATTATATTCATTAAGTCCATGAATACAGCAGGTGCATTGGTTAGCCCAAAAGGCCTTACTACAAATTCATAATGGCCATATCTTGTACGGAACGCGGTCTTCGGAATATCTGCCTCCTTTACCTTCAGCTGATGGTACCCCGATCTCAAGTCAATCTCTGAAAAAAACTGAGCTCCCTAAAGCTGATCAAACAAATCATCGATATGAGGCAAAGGATATTTGTTCTTAACAGTGATATTATTCAAGGCTCTATAATCAATGCAAAGTCTCATAGAACCATATTTCTTTTTAACAAATAAAACAGGAGCACCCCATGGTGATGTGCTAGGTCGAATGAAACCTTTCTCTAATAAATCTTTCAATTTCTCCTTCAACTCTAAAAGTTCAATTTGAGCCATTCGATAAGGAGATTTTGAAATTGGCTTAGCATCAGGAACTAAGTCAACAGTAAACTCAACTTCCCGATCTGGTATTATTCCAGGAAACTCATTAGGAAAAACATCAGGATACTCATTTACCACTGGCACATCATTAATCTGAACAGTTCCTTTATTTTCAATGACGTGTGCAAGGTAACATTCATTTCCATCTTTTACAAGTTTCTCGACCTCTTGATAAGTTATCAACAGTAAGGGTTCATTCTTGTACACAAACTGAAAGTATTTCTGAAAAGAAACTTCTTTAGCTCTACAGTCAATCTTAAGATGGTAAATAGAGAGCCAATCCATACCCAGGATAACATCAAACTCTACTATAGGTAGAACAATAAGGTTTGCAAGTAGGTTCTTTCAACAGATAAGGATAGAAAGATTCTTATAAATTCTTTTTGCCTCAAAATTTCCCCCATGTGTTTTTACCAGAAGTTCAGGAGTCACTTCTTGAGATGGTATTCCCATTTTACTAGAAAAGTTTTCAGAGATGAAAGAATGTGTAGACCCCGAATCAAACAATACACTGGCATAATCTGAAAA
Source organism: Viscum album (assembly GCA_963277665.1). Lineage (NCBI taxonomy): Eukaryota > Viridiplantae > Streptophyta > Magnoliopsida > Santalales > Viscaceae > Viscum > Viscum album. The sequence goes on from OY728132.1 coordinate 502,254,816, forward strand.
AACAAACAAAGTACCTGATACAACTTCATTTGATGGCCCGACGTCTGCTGAAGTAGTTGCAAAAGATTTCACCACCCCTTTATTCTTTTAGTTTAACTGCTTCCCATCACTCAAGCTCTTTTTCAGACACTCGTTTGCATAGTGACCCATCTCATTTCACTTATAACATTTCACTAACTATAAATCAAATTTAGTCTTACCTTCACCTTGATCCTTTTCAGTGCAATCACGAGCCTTATGTCCAATCTTACCACATCGGTAGCACTTTCCAGAATTCAGAAGACATTCCCCAGCATGCCTTTTGCCACATTTATCACAAACTGGAAACTTAGTTTTCTTACAATCAGACTTTTTTGAGGAATTCTTACCTTTCTCCTGCCACCTTGGTCTCTTCTTCTGTTGGTTGTTATAGAACACTTGGTCATTGGAAAACTCCATTTCCACCTTCTCAGCACATCGAACAAGCTTCTCATAACTTTTAAACTCACGAGAAGCTAATGCCATTCAATATTTTGGCTTTAATCCTGAGTAAAAATGATTGATTTTACTATCAAGGTCTCATATAAAATTTAGAGCATACCTTGCCAATCGAGTGAACCTTTCTTCATAGGCAGCCACTGAGTCTTCCTCTTGCCTCAATTCCAAGAATTGATTTTCCATCCTAAGTCGAACAGCCTTAGGAAAATACTTCTCAAGAAAAATACCTTTGAATTCATCCCAGTCGAGAGCATCAATCTCATCAGCGTCCCTGATATTTTTAACCATCGACCACCACTAATCTGCCTCACCCTCAAAACGTTAAATAGAAAGAATAAACTTTTGATTGTCTAATCACCCCATGACATCAAAAATCTTCTCTAGTGCTTTAATCCACCCTTCAGCTATCAAAGGGTCAGATGATCCTCTGAATGATGGGGGATGTTGCCTCATGAAATGTTCCACCACTAACATGTTCCTCTGAGGTTGATCTGGCTGATCTCGTGCACGGATACCACCACCATTTATAGCCTGAGTCAACTGTGCCATCACTGCAACAAACTGTTTAGTTCCAATTCCGACCATCTCGGGATGCTGATTTGGAAGGTTATTTCCTTCTGTATGCCTTCCTAGCACTGCTTTCCTATTTCCTCTGCGGAAAACCATTCTGAACAAACAAGTCTTAGATGATGCAACATGGTAATCTTCAAATGCTATATCATTTCAAAAAAAAATATTTTTGGATAATAATCTAATAAAATTCTAACTCCTAAAGTTATCTAAACCGACCTTTGATACCAACTATAAGGCCCCAGCCTTAAACCTTACTTCATCTTGAGTTATTACAAGATTACACATTGAGGATCTTTTCGGGTTTATAGTTTTAGGGAATTAGATCATAAAACATGCATTACATTCCACATATAAACAAAGTGGTTACATAAAGATAGTATTCTTCATTCCTATCAATGGAACCATATTTAAGATAAAACATGGATTCTTTCTTGACACTTCCTTGACACTATCATCATATCATGTACCTTTCCCTTGACCTGTGAAAATCATTTCAAAAAAACTTGGGATGAGCATAAAAAGCTCAGTATGGGTTATAAAAACATGGAAAGGAAACATGGGTACATATATACATAATAATGAAATCATACTTTACCCATAAAACATAAGCACTTTAACATACCTCATCAAATCATGAGTAAATAATAGAAATAATAAGACATAAAGGTAACTTGAGGCATTCATAACATTCTTACGTAGGGAGTAACCCTCTTGGTTACGTTTGGAATACCCATCACAGTATATTCCCTAAATCTCTTCAGAGAAACCTTAACGTTTCACTCCTTCGCGTTACCCAATGCATTGGAGAGCTATATCGGGCTCACCCGCCCTTAGTTTATCACAGAACCACCCATCTTCATAATAATGCCCAAGAACCATAACATAATCGTATCACATAAAACATGCATAAAGGAAACATAACATTTCCACCTTTCAATCACAAGATATCAATACAACACATTGATATAAAAACATTATGAAAACCATTTTCAATACCCAAATAAAAGAAAAGTAAAACATGGTATTTGGTTTTCTTTTAAAAAGAAGGTATGTCTTGTAGAGGAAGCCAAAACTCAAATAATGGTCATGATGGCGGAGAAGTCGTTGTCGTCGCATGCGTACGACAAAAACATTCCCTTTTGTCGTTTAGTAAACGCTTTGTATAAAAAAGATTCCTTTTGAATAAACGTAAAAGTCAAAGGGGTTTATACACCGTATAAAATAAAGTTGTGTATAAAACAAAATATGCCTCAATGAAAGGAGATTGAGACGAAGTCCCATAGCTCGGGTCCGACTTGACTCGGTCGTTCTTTAATCTCCTGAATAATAAACTTGAGTTAATTTCTACTTGTTTAAGAACCTTTTTCAAGTTCATTATTCCTTTTATATCACTTATTGTCATGTCATGAACACTATGTAATTATTTAAGTTAATAACGGTCGTTTTAACGATCATTGGTACTTGAGTCAAAATAAACCCTTTATAATTACAAGTTGTTCATGTATCCATTATATCCAGTATTTTTCACTATTCATTAAAAAATGAACATTGTCAGAAAAATAGCAAAAATTTACACAAAGTAAATTTTGATGTCCCAATCAGAAAGAATAAGTTTATTTTGACAAACATAGTTTATAAAATTGTCAAAAGATAGATTCAAAAATGTTTTTCCATCAAAGGCAGTAAAACAATCTTTTAAAAATTTTAGTGTATTTCATGCTTAAGATTGGATTTATTTTCATTTTAAGCATCTAAAACACTATCTAATTCATTAATAGACATAGATAAAATATCTATTATTCATTACTTACTTGGGATGTTACACCGAGTGCATTATAATGGGGTTCATTAGTTCACTTTTTCATGAAGAAGGATAGATCAATGCACCTCAATAATGATTATTGTGATATCAATAAAATAACAATAATGAACAAGTATAACACTCAATAGATAAATAAATTGTTTGATAAATTTTGTGGGTACATGTATTTCTCCATGGTGGACCTTCGATTAGGATATCACCAAACAATGATATTGAAAGAAGATACTCTTAATAAATCATTTAGAATGATTTATGAACCATATGAGTTCATTGTGATGCCTTTCAAACTCATTAATTATCCATAAATATTCCTGCACTTAATGAATTATGTCTTTATTTATTACCATGAAAATCTTGTTATAGTATCTATAGATGATATTTGAATACAATCCAAGAGAAAGGAAGAACATGAGAATAATTTGAATGAAATTATAAAGATATTGTGAATGGAGAATCATTTTGTAATGTACAGAAAATGTGCATTCTATTTAGAGGATGTATCATCATGGTGGAATGTTATCACCAGTAAGGGACTATTTTTGGACCTTTCTAAGAAAAAGTAAATCAATGAGTTTCCCATTACAACATTTTTAATAGAGGTCGGTATTTTTCTTATTCTAGATAGGTATTAAAATATACTGATGAAAAACTTCTCATGGGTTTCAACCCCACTATCCACGCTGACTAGGAAGGGAGAAAAGATTTTCTAGACCAATGAATGTGAAGGTTGTTTCATGGAGTTGAAAAAGAGGCTTATCACCATGCATGTACTCATACTTACGACAGGTGGGGAACTCAATTTAAAATACAATGATGCTTCAATGAATGGATTAGGTTGTTTACTAATTCAAAATGATAAAATTATATTATATTCCTCAAGGGGGTTGAAATTTCATGTGAAAAAAAATATCCTACACATGATCTGGAGTTGGAAGCTATACTATTTGCGTTGAAAATTCATAAACATTATCTATATGGGAATAAGTGTAATATATATAATTATAATAAGATTATAAAATATATATTCACGTAGAAGGAGAAAAATATGTGCCAGAAAATATGGTAAGTTCTCATCATGGATTATGACTTCTTAGTCCACTACCATCCTAGTAATGAAAATAATATGGCAGATTCTCTAAATAGGAAGGATCTTTCAACATTATCAATTATCCGAATTGAGATGGAAAAATGCTCTTATAATAGTAATGTATGGACATTGGCAAAATTAAGGAATGAACATCCTTAATAATATAAATTAATTTCTCAACCATCCCTCATGGATAAAAAAATGATGCTCGAAGTAGTGATGTGAAAATGTAAAAGAGGGTGGAAGTTCCTAGAAAAAAAAAGAAATACATGGAGTTCATAATGGATAAGGAATGAGTCATATGATTTGCATAAATATAATGTGTACCATCCAATATATTTATATTTGAAGAGTTACTAAGTGACACACATATCTCAACATTCTCCATTCACCCAAAGATCACAATGGTATATCCAGATATTTGAGAGAACTATTGTTGGGAAAATTTTAAGGTTGGAATTACTAATATACATAAATGTGACTTTTATGTTTGAAAGTGAAGGATGAAACAAAAAAAATCTAATGGTATAATATAACTATTACCCATACTCACATCGAAATGGGAAAACATCACCATTGACTTTGTCACTAGACTTCAAATTACATTGAGGGTAAACAATGCGATAAGGTTTGTTGTGGATCATTTTACAAATATATCTCACATTATCGTAATTTGAGATGACTTATCATTGTATCAACAATAATGGATATAAATCATATAAGTTTTAAGGATTATGGAGTACCATTATAGATTATTTTTCCACTTGATATATGTGATTCACATCAATGATATGGAAAAGCCTCTATCATTTTTTAAACACTAACATGATCTTCGATATGGCTTATCATCCTAAAATTGAGGTTAAATCAATGAGTATAATTCATAAATTCAAATACAAGTTCTAATGTTGTTATATTCCCTTAAAAGGGGTTTGGTATCATCAAATATAACCCATTGAGATCTCTTACAATTGTAGTTTCTACTTGGGAATCCAAATCGATCCATATAAAACTTCTTAGTGAAAAATATGTAGACTACTGACATGTTGTGTTGAATTTAGTGAACATATGTTTCTAGAACCTAAAATGTTTGAATAAATGGTATAAAATGTGAAACCCATTCAAAAACACATCAAGACATACCAAAGTTGAAAATGGGATATGTAAACAATCTTTTATGATACCTACAGTTGGGTACTGGGATAAAATATTCCTCCACATATGTCCATGTAATAGGATCATGATATTTAGGAAGAGGGTAATTTTATATCCCAAGTACATTGTCCCCTTATATATTATTGATCATGTCAGAGATATGGCCTATTTACTACCACTTCCACCAACCATGTCACAAGAACATGATGTATTTCATGTATCCCTCATGATGAAGTACATATTATTTCCCTCACATGTATTGAATCTATATGTGGTGAGGTTGGAAAATGATCTCTCTTATGAGGAGTATCTAAGGAAGATCTTAGACCATATAGATAATGTTATTTACAACAATACTACTCATCATGTAAATATACTAAAGTAAAGCCAAAAGTGTTAATAGGATACATGGGAACTGGAGGAAGTGATGAAAAATAAGCACCCTCACATGTTTTTAACAGAGAATTTAAAACCAAATATTCATGGCGGCATCTCATAAGGTGGGAAGAATATAATGACAAAAAATATTATCAATGAAAATTATATTCTAATTGTTATTTAATATAGTATAAACTATGAATAATCACTTTTATAACATAATATAAACATTATAAATGAGTAATGAATTAGATAAGTGGTATTTCTAACAATTAACGAACTTGTACTGATGAAATAGAACCTTGACCTTTGGAATAGGAATGTGACCATTAGGAAAGTTAATTAATCTAATATAATTGTAAACAAATATATTAAATTAAAAAACATTATTCATCTTATAAATGATAATATGATAGAATTATATCATGGTTTATGTAAATAAATGTTTTAAATATTACTAAATATCTGTTGGTATTTTTATAAAACAGAAATGTTTGTTTACAATATAGAAATTAATATAATGATTTAATATAAAATCTATTTCCCTAAAATAGATTCAAAAATTGATCTTTCTTTATCTGATGATTATAATATCTATTGATGAGATATTAAATAATTTTTAAAAAGGTTATAATTTCGGTTATAATTTTAAAATATGTATTTTTCAAGTAAATGATGATTTTAATTAAATATTAAATTTCTCATATTTAGATAACTATTATAATACAATCAAGTTAATTTTTTAATTCTGAATAACAATAAATGGTTCGGGTGAATTTTTTGTATTTTTCTAAAATAATAGAATTTTTGGTGAATAGTGAAGTTCAAAAATTTACGGTTTATAACTTTCTAAGATAAAATATATAATTCATTAGTCATTGATTATGTGAGCTCCATAAAATATAATTATACATATTTATTTAATACACTTAGGTATATGATCAATACTATTCATATTCTTGATCCCAAATAATAAACTACTGAATGAAATAATAAAAAAACATGCCTCTCCTCCCCTATAAATATCACCCATCACCATCTCTTCTTCTCACAACTCTTAAGCCTCCAATATTTTCCAATTTATATCAAATAATCCTCCCAACCCTCTCCCAAATATATAAGATTATTTTTTATCAACAAAAAATCAAACTAATTTCTCAAATGAGGTCCTCAAGGAGAAGAATTCAAGGGGTAAAATCCATATTGATTTTCCTTTAATTTATTTTCAATTTATTCTCCTTTATTATTCTGTTCTCACCTATCATTATCTAAGTGGAAGTATAACACTAGTGTATTATATATAAAATAATATTATAAATTTAATTGAAAAATTCATCAGCCATCTTCTTCTTATTTCCGTTTATAATAAAAAAAAGAAATAATCCTTTGTGATGTGTTAATGCACCGCCATCAGGGATGATGCATTATCATTTTCTTTTACCACCTTCAATTTTACTCATAAAACAAATATATTGTTTGATATAGATTATATATTTATTTTAAATCCTTTTTTATTTTTTGGAACTACATTTTATACATAAGATTAAATAATAAATCAAAATGAGTTCGTTATGATTGAAAACTACCAAAATTAATCTAAACGATTATTATTCGAATTTTATATATTGAATAATTCTAATATCTAGAAAAATTTTAATATATAAGGCCAATTAAACATATTAAATTTTATTAATAACATAAAATATCATTTTTTGATAATTATTCTTATTTTAAATGATCTTCCAAGCATGTATACAAGTGAACTAATCATGAAAATCAAGGAATTAAACACTCCCAAATGATGAAATTAAACACTATAACTCATCAAAATGACTATAGTCAAATGTAATAGAAATATAATGAATAAAATACATGAAAATGTGGTTCAATATTTAGTAATCAATGAATCTAATTATTTTATACATTATATCAATGTGAAGAAGTCATTTTTACTTAAAGTAAGGGGATTCCCAAACCCAATTTTCATTTCATTGGGTTATTCATCTTTCATGAAAAATTGCAATGTTTATATTATTTTAATATTCCTAAAATATAATTTCTTTTTAATTTCATTTTATTTTTACGGATATATATGTTTTCAGTATGATTTTAGGTCAAATGCAATGAGTTTTCCAAAATAACACTTCTTTCAAAAACAAATTTTTTACTTATCTTGAGATTGTATCTTATTCATTCATGATTTTTTATTTGAATTCCATTTAAATTATGTCTATAATTAATGTTCATTATATGAGGAAAAAAATATTATATAAATGTTATGATGTGATTGGTGTTCCTCGAATTATATAGTGCTTCAATTCATTGGGTAATTTGATGAATCTCATGAGATAATGTGAAATATTATTGATCTTGATTTTATATTTTTTGTAAATGATGATGTTATGATTATGCACATATGTTACACGTGAACATTATGCTTTCTTTGTTCAAAAATATATGTGGTAGATGACTTATAAGACATGATGCATCATTTTTATGCTTTTAGACGTTCCATTCCATCATAAAATTCTTCCTTTAATGATTTTTAGGATGATCCCATGCTTATGTTATGATGATGATGATTATGCTCACTGATGTCATATTGATTCATTCCTCTTATTGGGATATTAGCTCACCCATTTATTTTAAGTATAACCTCAGGTGAGTACTTATTTAAAGGAGTAATCAAGGTACAATATGAATCTAGAGAATAATGAATTAATTAATTGCTATGTTTCATTATGTAAATGTTATGTTTGGTCCTTATCTTCTCATGACACTAAACCATAGGATCCTGCTTTTCTAATTCTCTTATTTTGTTTATATTTAAAATGATATAATAGTAATGTAAGAAAAATTACATTAACTATATTCCTAGTTTCCCTATATTCATTATATATCCATTATTCTTCTATTAATACTAATGGTTCAAGTGCTAAGGTGTAACCCAATGGTGGTCTCATAATGAAGATGTCTAAATCTAAACAAGTATTATTCAATTTTATTTATTCCTCCATCTTCTATAAAACAATTATATCCATCATAAATTAGAATATAGTGTCCTAAATATAAATATATTTAATTATTATTATGTAAAAACGATATCCCATATCATTTCCATCCATTGGGAAATAGTTTTTTACTCTTGCGTATGTGAGGACTATTACCCCCACAAAATGATACAATTCATTTTAAATAAAAGACTCTCATTAATAGATTTGATGAATGATTCAATAAAATAGATGATATATATTATTTTATTATAAATTTTAATGGTAAAAAAATTTATATTTCATTCATTATTTCAATAGAAAATAAAAATAGTGTTCATGTGTACGTACAAATGACCGTCTCCATGGACATTGTAATTCATTTTATTTATCTCTAGATTTTACAAACCATTATAAAAGTGTATATAATTAATAAATATGACATTTTTATCAATATTAATATTATTAAATGATAAAATAGTGACCAATAATTATGGAACATAAAATCTGATTAAAAAAATTCATGAAAAATGAAACAGTTATCTCCTGAAATAGTGATTTCAATATTGAATTATTAATAAAAGGGTAATAAGATGATATATGTAAACAATGTTTGTAATTATAATTATGAATATATTTACTGTAAAAAATTATAAAAAATTAAAATTTATTATATAGAAGGCAAGATATCTTAAGGATCAATTAAAAAATTGATTTAAGAGTTTTATGTTACAATATTGAATTTAACATGATTGTTAATGCTTATATTTTCAATCGTGAAAATATATTACATATATATTAGAAATGTTTTTTATTTTCTTATAAATTATATATTTCAATAAATTACATGTTTTTATTCATTTTACTCTATATAAGTAATCAAAAGTATGAAATGTGGTTTTTAACGAAAACCACCTTTGTTTTTTCCATCAGTCCCTAATATTTTCCATACATGTCTATATTTTCATTAAAATGTTTTCAAGATTTTTTAAATATCATATTATGACAATTTTAATTAATTTAAACCCATTTTTTACTTTTTATAGTTAATATTAAAGGAATGTTCTTGTCATTTTCGGAAATAGGTACTTTAAACCAAAGGTGTGAATAAAATCATAACATTAACATGAACCACATGAAAAATATATTTCCCCTCATGAGTACTAATTTATTTTAATATTATCTAAAAAATCCACGGTTAATTTCAAATAAATTTATTTCTTTAATACATTTTTTAAATTAATTTATCTGAAATATGTGATTTCAAAATTGAAATGGTTTTTTAAATATATTACACTCCCATTTGAGAATATCTTCTATCTATGATAGGATTAATTGATATTAATTATTATTCACTTAGGATATGATTTTATGATACCATCATTTTTATTTCATTGGATGGTAATTGATGATGATGTTGAAATCTTGAGGAAACATGTTTTTTTCCACAGGTTAAGCTATGATGAGATTATAAATGTTTTCATGATCATATGTAATATCTATGATTAGATTTGATAATTTTATTGGTGGTACCATTGTATCCCTCTAATAAATTAGGAAAATATTAATTTCCTAGGGTATCAAAGGGTATATGTTAGGTTTTACTGTTCAAAAAGTAGGTACACTGCTGGTTAGCCCAATCAAAACATGTGATAAATTCCATGTTGGGAAGCTTTGACATAATATTTTTATGATTATGATTATGAAACAATGTATACAAAACTTTTATGACATAATATACTAATTCTATTATGTCATAGTTCATGTTCCTATATTCTTTTATGAATCATATCATATATACTACCAAAAATTATACTATGACTCAATATTGTTACCAATGACTTTTCATGTATGAATTTAAATTTTCAAATCATGTTATCATACCCTTATGTTCATTTTATGCTTAAAAATTATTATTGATTAATATATTATATTTTACCCTTACTAAAAATCTCTTCTCAACCATTATTACGTATTAATATCTGTAGGATTTAATTAAAGGTTATAAATATGATAAGTTTAATAATGGTTATAGTTGTCAAGAACTTATAAAGAGATGATGCATATCATTTATGAAAATGTTGTTCTAGTATCCATGAAACCAATGACACTAAAACATTATATGAATGAAATTATTTTTAGTGATATTTAATTAATATTTATTTAATAACATTTAATATTTATATATGAAATGATTGGTCCCCCTCTTATATGTCCTTTATAAATATAATGGTGGCTCAAATAATGAATTAATAAATGAAAATAATTGATCTTGATAAATCTTTGTAATATTCATTCTGGATTCACGACTGTTACATTTAGAAGTTAAATATGGAATGAGTAGACATATCGAGATTATTGGAAATTCAAAGAGGTATTTAAAAATAATATATCATGATCATGAATTCAAAATGAGGAGTCTAGAAAATTAAAAAATATAAAACTTCCAAAAAAATTTAGTAAAATTCTTCTCCAAACAAAATATCAGATGGTAGTTTCATTTCATGGAATACTCTAAATGGTGTAAAGAAGTTCTTGAGATCGTTTTGAGAAGAATACTCCTACAGATCATCAAAAATAGTTTCTTAAAAAATGAAGCCCCAAATTATATTAATTATATGTTCTTGAAAAGTGTATGAAAAATTAAAATTCTAAATATATTTGTAAAAATACAAATACATGAAAAGTTACAAAATATTCAATAAATTAATTGATCATGTCCATGAAAATATACCGCAAAATGGATCCCAAAATGATGGGGTTAAACCTCTAAATAAAAAATCACAAAAATATTGAAAATATGGGTATCATGCAACTAAAATGAAATGTACTAGATTTATAGGCCACCATTGATGTTTCTTGTGGTTTTAATATATGTAAATTGAATTCAAGAATAATTTTTTTTTGAGAAAATAATTAAGAACATCTAGAGAATGAAGAAATTTATTAAATTAAAAGTAATCTTGTTGAATGAAATCAAACATCACATAAAAATAAAAACATACTAATGTATAATAGATTTAAATATATTAAATATTTCAATTAGATGTGAAATATATGTGGTCGTTCATATGATGTATATTGGTAGAATATTATGTGGTATAAATCATATATAAAATAGGGGGAAACTATTTTTTTGAGGAGACAGTGTAATATGATTGTGAATCTTCCTTGGGAGATATATTTGATATAAAATAGTTGAAAAATCTACTCCCATGAATCATATAAATAAACTGGAGAAGGATACAACAATTAAAAATTGAATACTCTTCTATTGTGGAAATAAAGGCCACATCATAGATTATATAATATGTTTATGAAACTCATGACTTAAGGGATTTATTTGAGAAACCAAAAATGATTGAATTCAAGAAATAAATTGGTAGATTGTCATGGAGGTTGACACTTCTTATAAAGAAGATGAATTAATACAAAAATGGGGTGTCTAAATGTTGATTAAAAAAGTGTCCATACGGTCCATAAAGGCTACACATAGCATGGTAAAATGCAAAACATGGATTCCACAATAAGAAGGGTCAATTAAATCCAATGTAATAGAACAAATGAATTCATGTTAAAAACATTTCTCCCAAAATAAAAATTATACACCAAATGAGATATCATAGTATGCACTTAATAATATATTTTTCATTTGTCCGGAATGGTTGGAATATGTTTTCATAATAGAATAGTATAAAAAGAATCAAACCCCACTAGTTTCAAATTTATTCAATATATTTTAAACAAAGAATAATGATTAAATAAATTTTAATTCCTTGATCCCAATTGACGTTCATATTTAGAAAATAAAATAATGTCGTAGAATAAAGTTTTATAGACACTTCATAAATTCAAATATAAGAGTTTATTTATTGAAATAAAATTTTTATGTAAAATGTTATAATTTAAGAACAATGGAACCCCCCCCCCCCTCCTCCACATTCCATGTTATTATTTATATATTAATATAAAAGGAATTAAAGTAAATCAGTGTAAGGGGGAGTTAATGAGGAATTCATTAATTGGACACAGAAAATACTACCCATCATGTAGTATTATACCTACCTGAAGAAGAAAAATTGATTTCATCCATTTAGGGGGGGCATGAAAAAGATTTTAGATGGAATTATTTCATTCAAATAATTATGTTCTAGAAATCTATTTAATTTTTTAAATTTTAAGGTTTAATAATAAAGCTTTTTAACCCATTTTTAATTTTACAAAATATATTTAAAATGAGGTATTATGGGATGATGTGATAAATGGGGATCTATACACCTTGAACTTGATTTATTTTATAGGGTTTTGTATAATGTGTGATGGTTATATTTTTTCTTGATAAATTTATTTGAAAAATACATATATTTCGAAAATATATTATTGATATCACATGTTTGAGATTTTTATTGGTCACTTTGATTTAAATGTTATGATCACTTGTTTTCAGCATTGGTTTACTCTATGTAGAAAAATAGTGATTAACTAATGGCTCATTTATAACATTTAATTGTGTTTCAATCCATTTCTCCATAAAGGAAATACTATTTAATTAAAAATACAATAAAGATTGAAAATGGTGTGTTGATGAAGTCCTTTTTCTGAGAAAGGAGAATAAAAAATAAGTTATTGAGATTTATCCCCTACTATCTCATTTCATTTATTATTAATAATTGGTAGAAGAAAATGGTAACACGTATTTATGTATATATTTGGATGTACTATCAAAAAAAGTGGATATTGAAGTGCCCATGTGTTGATTATTATTATTTTCAATAAGGAAATCAATATGTGATGGTGTTTAAAAGAGTTGTTATCATTATATATGTTGAAGGATGATACTTTTTATTGAAGATATTGTGTTGATAGATTCAAGAAAATTATATGCAATGATTATTAAGCTATTATTAATGTATAATACATGTTCTAAATGAGAGTTTTTGGATTATGAAATAAATATATCATATGGAAATATTCCAAACAAAGTAGAAATTATGTCTGAAATTTATGGGTCTAGTCACATTGTTTAAAACAAGTGATATAAGAATAAATGATATTTATCAATATTTATAGAGTGAATAGGAATCCAACCATTGATTATTTAAATTGGAAAACACCCTTTTGATTAATATTATTATAAGATCATGAAAAATGAATTTTTCTTGTTTGAAAATATTTATGGAAATTTTGAAATAATTATTTTAAGGAATCTTTCCTACATTAAGATGATTTTGATAAATCATTTTTGTGGAAATTACCCAAAAATCATGTCTTCTTTTAAAAATCTGTGGGACATAGTATCAACCCCCTAATCTGCATACTAATTCCTCCACTTACTATGTATTTGGAAGAGAAATTGTGTAAATCCAGAGAATGGGAATGATTTTGGTGTATATAAGAAAAAATAAAGAAAGGAATGGGGTAGAATATAGTGGAATGACTTATAAGATACGAAGTGTGTGAGTGTAGCCAGAGTGGACCAATGATTCATTATCAAGGTCCAATTCCCTATACTAGCTATTAAGAATCATTATGCCAAATAATTTTCCAATGTTAGATTACTTAGTTAAAGTGTAATTCTACTCTTCCATTTAAAATATGTATATAATGAGGTTTTTTGGGTTTGATAAACCGATTCAAATCAATAAAAATTCATACTGTGTTTTTCTTACCTTACACCAACCTAACAACTATACTTCATTAGGTTATATGTTAGGGACTTTTATCTAGTATGAATGACTATAGGTTCCTCCAACCATATTCTATGGACCTACCTTATAATAAATCTATGACCCATCATGAGTAATGAAATTTACATAGGGATTTAAAACTGATTTCTTTCCCTTTTCTAGGTTGATCACGTATCTCGAAGCTACCGCGATAAAATGTTTTGTAGATGAACCTACCACACAATGAATAGAGAAATATTGTAATGTGTATAGGGTTGTACCAACTGTAGGATTAGATTATGTGTTCTATATCCATGAAATTGAACAATTTTAATGTTTGATCATCAATAAACCATGTCATTGTATGATATTTTCATGGTTAGTGAAGTAACTGGCCTTGAGTCTATATTTGAGTTATCATAAAAGAAGTAAGACAATATATGATATAAATCAACCAGGAGCATGGAATGTTAATTTTAAGTAATGTTAACTGACCACATGATGGAGTGAAAATTATTATATAATAAGCTAAAACTCACCATAAGAAGATCATTGTGGTTGACCATGACAGTCATTATTCTTGGATGTAAGATAAACCATTAATGTTGAAGGATTTTTTATCTTCATAAATGCATTGATATATTGAAGGTTTTAGAAAATTAAACCATTTGAGTTGAGCTTGAAATCTCTAAATTCAATGAGGTTATAACGGGAGTTTCAATAATAGAAAAAATATGTGTGACACTTTCATGCATGAAAGGTAATTATTTACAACGATGCAATTACAAAGATTCATTCATGTTGAGTCTTAATTATATGTGATTTGAAAAATGGGATCAGATTAAAGTAAAGTGATATTCTATGTATTATTATATTCCATGGGAGGATACCCATTTATATTTTGATTCTTGAAGCACATAAAATTTAAATTTTTTGTAAATCACTTGTCAATATCCAATTTCTCATATATATCTTTCTTTCTTGATATTGTGATTAAGATGATAAATTTTGAGATACATGTTGATCATACATCATTACAATAGATAAAATGTGATGCATGTATCGACTTTAGATACATCCATGTGTGAACATGTGTAGAATACACCATGTAAAAAATTATGTATTCGGTAAATAATGGTAAAGTAATGTGAGTTGAATGAAAATGTGGCCCTGAAAAAGTTAGGAAATGTTTAACCTCATATGATGATATCAATAGAGTATTGTGGTGATTTAAATGAGAATAAATGAAAATTCTAAATTAAAAAACATCAATATGAATTAAATATACTGTTATAATAAATATGACTGTTTATTAGAGTAAGGTGAACCCTCAATGAAACACAAATAATGAAGTTATGAATTATTTATAATTTTTTTATGATTCATGTTTCCATGAATGTGATTATATTCAAATGTACTATAAATATTTATTTTAAGGAAAGTGGGACATGATAATTCATATATCACATGTGAATAAATGTGTTATGTCTTAAGTGGAATTTAGTTAATGATATTGAATTGGGTTTTGAATGGTTATCCAAATGAATTTAAATTCAATTTAATAGGACAAAATCATTTTGTCAAATATCAATGTATTTCCATAATTTTTAATGGAAATATAATTCAATATATTTATAATTTAATATATATGTATATATGCATGATTTATGTACAAAAATATTATATAATTTTGAAATTTTCAGCCCTTAAATGATAATGTAATTATGCTGATATTATATCAAGTTGAAGAAGGATAATATGAATCTTCTTAAAATTGAATATTTATTGGCTGTCAAAGAAACAAATAATAAAATGAAAATATAAGAAAGGATGGATTTGATGTTGTTATATTTTTATATCCTATAAATCAAGTCATTAAAAAATATACAATTTATATTATGATTCCAAATCATAGTAGAACTATGTAAAGAACAATTCTATCAAAAATGAATATTTATTGATCAGATCCTTATAGTTAAATACTTTTATGAAGATTTAAGGAAGGATCATTAAGGTTGTTATTTCTTGTATCCTAAAAAATAGTTATCCAATTTTCAGAATAAGATATTGTTTATTCATCTAGCTCTCCAAATTTTAGATGGGATGCATGGATTAATGAATGGGAGATGCATTTAGGGGGCCATTGACCTTGACCATGAAATGATATATACTCTCGATATGAGTGATTAGATCTAATTTAATGATCAAAACTAACATTGAAAATACTTATTATAATATGGAGTGGTAATTAATTATCATTGTGCTCCAAATAAAGGGTTTTAAAAGTGGTTTATGACCTATTAATCCCATATATCTCTTCTCCCTATATCAATATGTCACTTATGGTGAAAAGATTCAGTTTTTTCATATTATCTTTGGGATTGAGGCATATTGATCCAATCTCTCTAAACATTTTCATCTGATATAGGATGTCTATAGTATAAAAATATTCAAGGGTTTTTAAGAAGGTAGGATTCATCCTTTCATATATTAGTAGGGTTTCTCTAGTATTTCAAACATTTTCTTTTTCGATTAAATGACATTTTTTTCTCATGGTATGCGGTAATTATATTTATAATATCAACAATATTTTGAGTTACTACAGTCACAAATCTAGATAATATATAAATGAAATAATAATAAGTGTATTTTTTACCAATAAGTTCAAACCTAGGAGATCAATTTTGATTTAGGTAAAACTTTGATTTTATATCTAAAGTCTTCAGTAAAAATATTTGGGATCCCCATTATCAAACATGACAGTATGAATTCATCACTATGAAATACATATTAGAAGGGTTAAGGGTAGGGTGTTAAAAATGAAAACATAATTAAATTAATTTTGATATAGGACCACTTTGTTCAATAGTTTTATATCCTATACCCCCTTAACATTTTATCCTTATAAAGGACTCTAAAAATAATGTATAAGAAAATTGATATCCCCCCTAATAGCTACATTTAGACTCACATTGAGATGTGTGTTGCTAAATGGTCATTTTATCTATACTTTCCATACCATTTCATGATGTGTGGGATCAATATCATTGGTATTTAAGATATTATATGCGTCTTATAGGAATAAATTATATGGTATGGAATTTTTGGAAACTTCCTCTAGTATACCTTCATTAAAACAAATACAGATGCTACCCCTATTGAATGATCTTATTGATCATCTATCTCTAATATTTGGGTTGGTCTTTAAGGGATCGTGATGTATATTATGGAAAATTATCGAAGTATAATAGTGTAAAATGATGTTTCATTCTGGAAGTCAATTGGGTGGGAGGTCACCTGTTATTTTAGGGTTCCCCAGTCTGTACATTATAGTAAAACTATATTCTACCCACTGTAGTTTCATAGATTCTATTCATAATGAGGAATGGAAGGTTGTTTTTTATATCACCCAATATAATTATGACTTAGTAAAATGAATTATCACATCTTCCCCTTTATGGAAGATGCATTTTCAGGATTCCATAGCAAAAATATTATAGGAAAAAATAGATTTTATGGGAAACAGAACTTGTTCAAATGATATATAGACTAATTTTAAATTCCTAATTAAAGGTATTTGAATGAAATTCATCTCCACATACTAAATTCATTAATGAATTAGAATTAATGTTCATTCAATTCTTAATTTTTGTTCTAATGTAGTGATTGATACCATGAATCAACTTTTCCTCAAAAGTGATTATGTTTTTCACATGTATAAAAATGTTAGCAGCCTTATTGGATCTCTTGAATGGGTAATAATAAATGATTTATTTCTATAGGTGATATAGGAACTCAATATTTGGTCATATTTGTTGGCTAGGGGAGGTAAATTAACATTACTACAAGATATTGGCTTTTATGGGACACACGTGATGTGTTTTTTTATAAGGGGATAAATCATAATCTTCAATATATTAGAAGAAAATTCATAGAGATTCTTTATTCTATCATTACGAAATTTAAGAATCTCAATATACCAATTTCATTGGAGTAAAATCTCTTATGCATCCAATTCTCTACTAGTGTGTCACCTCATATGCGAGGGGATATGGGTTCATGGGTGAAATGGAAATATGCATATCATGTATTAAAACTAAATGAAGATAGATATTGTGTTAAAGGAATTATGTGATATGGTGGTATTTTTTAAGACACATATTGACCTATCACCCTGGATTTCTCAACATTACAAGGTGATGAAGGTTCTTTTGTTAATGATGCTTAATTAATACTTAACGGTTTTTATTTATTATGATCTTTTAATATATCATTATCCATGTTCAAATTACGTTCTTCAATTTTGGTCAGTATAGTAAAGGACCACACTAAATACACATAAAACATCATTTATAACATTATATAATATGAAAATATTATTAATCTAGACATGATTATTATTCACACATAGAATGAGGAAAACATGAAATATGATCTTCTTGTGTCCAATGATAACCAATTAGATAGTATTTTTTTGAATAATTTATATCTTCTAATAGATTATATTGAAAGTTTCCAAATTAATTCCCTTGGAATAAATTTATTATCCCACCAGGACCCCTTAATTTCTTATAATTTTTATTCTAGTTTTTATTCTTATGTTATAAGAAAATTTTCATTTGGAAATTATTTAGTTTTATTATAAACAATTCCATCATTCAGTTAAGAGGATTGAGTTGTTCAAGGATGTAAATGTGAAATGTATGATAAATTCATGAACGTTGTTTTTTTATAACAACTACACCTATCATCACTATAACTATATAATGATAATAATATGTATTTAACAATAATATCCAATCATGGAAAATAGAATGTTTTCAGAGATGAGAAAGGGAATCTAAAACCCCATTTATTTTTTATTTTTTTATTTCTCAATGCATACTAAGGTGGATGGATTCACATGAATTTAAATATCTATATCTCTTATCTAGGACACATGTTCATGTATAAAAGTGGATTATTCCAAATATGATAGAACAAGGTAAAATGTGAAACTTGATTTAACCCCATATGATTGTATGATACACTAGGTTCTACAAATGAATGTACCACATCAATTTAGTACCCATTAATGGAGTAAGGTAACAGATGCTCTGGTGTGGGGAACAAGTCATATTCATGTTATTGACTAGGCTCCCTCCAGTCATGATGATGGTTCATTGACTATTCTTAGTATTATTGTTATGGAATCTTCCCAAGAATTATATTTATTTTAAAAAAGTCAAGGATTGTAATTTTTTCATGGTTATTTAGGGACCTATACACCCCCATATGTTTACAATTATAACCATTATAATATAATTTTTTATGGTAATGAGGATACATGACTTTTCTATTTTATAGTATTGTTGACGAATTCATATAAATATTTATGAATGACATAATATATAAAGAACTCAGCCCTAGTATCTTGGATTTTATGGTTATATTTAAATTTGGTTATAGTAATAATTGATAATGTCCCCAATGAATTAATAGTTTAATTGTCTTAGAAAACCTAATACATTCAAAAAATTCTCATTAATTTTGGAAACATGAAATAAAACATATAATTTTATTTTATATCAAAACTATTCCATTTTTTATATCTTCATATATAAATCACAATACAGCTTATGCCATCTTGGGGAAATGATACAAAAGAAATGGGTGGACTCTAACTATTTATGAAGGTATACATACAAAAGAAGATTGTACTGAACATTAATTCAAAATAAATATTGCAAGGTAAACAAATGAAAAACCTTCCATTTAATCAATAACATAAACATGATGAATATAATGGATGGAATAAATGGTGATCAAATAATTCCTTATAAATAATCCCTTGATCTTGAAACTCATACATGATTATTCTAACTAATTGAATAATCACATGGTAATTAATAACTAACATCACAATGGGGAAATTCTAATTTCCAAAATTCATAATCTTTCCATCAAGCCCCCTTTAGGTGACATATTTTCTAAATCGGTAAGTCCCTATAAAAAAACCAAGCTAGTTTTTCATGGCAGACAAAACGATGCATCGAGGGGCTATAGTATATCACTACGGGAAAATACGATTATTGAGATAGGGTATTTGCGATGGGCCTTATTCTCATCGCAAAAACTCAGATGAAAATAGTTTTTGCGACGGGAATATATTCCTATCGCAAATGGTCAGTTATTTGCGACGGAAATACAGGTCCCATCGCAATTGTAATGGCACGGTTTGCACGCCAAAACGTGGGAATCCTATTTGCGATGGATAGAAGGCAACCCATCGCAAGTACCCGACGGTGGTAAATAGTATTTGCGACGTGTAAAATTTCCCTGTCGCAAACAAATATTCACCCAGTGTTATTTGTGACGGGCCATGTCGCCAATACCGGCCTCTGTAAAGCCTATTTGCGACGGTCACCTTCAACCCGTCGCAACTACCCGGTGGTGGTAAATACTTTTTTGCGATGGGACTATTTACCCGTTGCAAAAGAGAATCCAACGAGTGGTATTTGCGACAGGACCCGTCGCAAATACCGGCGGCGGTAAATAGGAATTTGCGATGGGGATATCCGCCCGTCGCAAATATCGGTGGTGGTAAATAGTAATTTGCGATGGGGATATCCGCCTGTTGCTAATGGTGTGGCATTTGCGACGGGCTCGTCGCAACAACCCTTTTACCCACCGCCCGTAATTAATGCGGGTGAAGGTATTTGCGACAGGCCCCGTCGCCAATACCAGCGGCGGTAAATAGAAATTTGCGACGGGGATATCCACCCGTCACTAATGGTGGCTATTTGCGACGGGCTCGTCGCAAAAATACTTTTACCCGCCACCCGTATTTAATGCGGGCGAAGTCATTTGTGATGGTATCCCGTCGTAAATACTAGGTATTGCGACGGGATACCGTCGCAAATATGACCGTCGAAAATAATCTAACCTATATATACACCCCATCCGTTTTTTCCATAACATTCAGATCTCTATTCTTCTCTCTCTAATTTTCAGTTCTGAGTAGAATTTTTTTTGTTTTAATATTTCTTTCGAGAAGAGGAAGGAAGGAGTTAGAAAGCGCAGATTACTAAAGGTATTTATATTTTTTTTAATTGTTAATTTATTTTTAATTTTTAATTTTATTTTTAATTGTTAATTTTATTTTTTTAATAGAATGTTTAACTATATAGTATAATTAGTTTACGTGGTTGTACCAAATAATCCTTGTCTGGAAACAAACAAGTAGAGGTGGCTCTGGCACAGATGTACCTAGGAGTGAAAACTCTGACAAGGTGTTTTGAGCTTGACTCGGGGTAACCTGGTACACAACAACAGGCCTTGCTGCACTCTTGGTTCGACACTCCCGGGGATGTTTTGGTAATAATTAGAAATAAATATATAATTATCAAATAATTAAGAAATAATTATATTTAATTAAAATAATTATTAAATAATTGGGAAATAATTAGATTTAATTGATTATAAATAATTAAGAAACAATTAAAATAATTAGGAAACAGTTAAAATAATTAGGAAACAATTATATTTAATTAGGAAACAATTAGATTTAATTAGAAAACAATTGGATTTTGTTAGGAAACAATTAGATTTAATTAGGAAACAATTAGATTTAATTAGGAAACAATTAGAATTAATTAGGAAACAATTAGATTTAATTTGTAGATTTAATTAGGAAACAATTAGATTTAATTAGGAAACAATTAGATTTAATTAGGAAAAAATTAGATTTAATTAGGAAACAAGGAAACAATTAGGAAACAAGGAAACAAAGAAATAATTAGGAAACAATTATAATAATTAAGAAACAATTATAATAATTAGGAAATAATTATAATAATTAGGAAACAATTATAATAATTAGGAAACAATTAGGATAATTAGGAAACAATTATAATAATTAGGAGACAATTTGGATAATTAGGAAACAATTAGGATAAGTAGGAAACAATTAAGATAATTAGGAAACAATTAGTATAATTAGGAAACAATTAGGATAATTAGGAAAAAAATTAGGTTAATTAGGAAACAATTAGGAAAATTAGGAAACAATTACGATAATTAGGAAACAATTAGGATAATTAGGAAAAAAATAGGATAATGAGGAAACAATTAGGATAATTATGAAACAATTATGATAATTAGGAAAAAATTAGGATAATTAGGAAACAATTAGCATAATTAGGAAACAATTAGGATAATTAGGAAAAAATTAGGATAATTAGGAAACAATTAGGATAATTACGAAATAATTAGGATAATTAGGAAACAACTAGGATAATTAGAAAGTATGATTGACCGCTCATCTACCTCAATTTTCTTTTCATTTGTGTGTTGAGGCTTGAAAAGAAACTTCTGCCTCCACATGTAATATCTGCTTTTACTATCAAAATTATCAACCTCCTCACCAATATAGAGGTGAGGAGGTTTATAATTTTGACAGTAAAAGAACATATTACATGTGGAGGTAGAAGTTTCATATCAACCTCAAAAGACAAATAAAAAGAAAATTGAGGTAGATGAGTGGTCAATTACGTTTGTTTTTCTATTCATTGATTGATTAACCACCCGACCTATATGCATATCTTCGCATTTCTAATTAGAAACATAATTAGTAACATAATTAGTAATATAATTAGTAACATAAATAGTAACATAATATAAAATATTATATTACTCTAATATTAATAGTTAAATAATACTTATAATATAATTAATTTATTATTATATGTTTAATATTTATAAAAAAATATTAATATTATTAAAATTATAAAATATTTATAAAATATTACAATTATCAATATTTTCAACAAGTTTTTATTTATTCTTAATAGTTCAAATATTAAAGGTTCGCCAATTTTCAGGTCATGCCCAATAAAAAGTTTGCATCAACTGTGTCCAATGTAAACTCTATAATTGTTCTTGCTTGGTTGATCACCTCACAAGTAGCGTTGCAATAGGACAACCCAAGTCATGCCTTTCTCATTACTTGTGTCATCATATTGCAACACTACTTCTGAGATGATCAACCATGTAAGGACAATTATAGAGTTTAAATTGGACAAGGTTGATGCAAACTTTTTATTGGGCATGACCTGAAAATTGACGACTCTTTAACATTTGAACATGTTAAGAATAGAGAAAAATCTATTGGAAATATTGAGATTTGTAATAATTAATAATAATTACTAATAAAATTAATCAAAAATAAAATGAATTCAATTACATGGTTATAAATTGGCACAATTTTCAGTGGATTGACGACTACCTTTTGTTCAACATCTCATATCTTTGCTACTTTCTCCCACTGAAATCAGTATGAAAAATGTGCTCTAACGTATGTCAGAGCAAGTTTTTCATACTGATTTCATTTGGGAGAAAGTTAAAAAGAGATGATCCGTCGGAGAAATTAGAATAATTAGTAATATAATCTCCACAATGATGATTACAAAATTTTATTTCATTATTCAAGCATATTTCATTTTGCCAAGTATTGTTAAGTATTGGTAAATTAATAATAATTAGTGGGGATGATTACAAACTAACTGTGTCGCCTATAATTATTGTTAATTACTAATAAATAAATGTAATTATGTATCTTCTTTTTTTAGGATATTTTTTCTTATATCAAATTATTTAACAACAGTAATGGTTTTAAATTTTTTAGAAACATATATATGAATATGGAACAAGGAAATTGACATCAATCAGTATTATATGATCTTTCTTGGATAAATCAGCGCAAAAATCCAAACGGATCTACTTTAAATCCTATATATGTTGATGGTGTTGAAGCTTTCTTATCATTTTCATCACCAAACTTGGAATTTGTTTCAGAAGGGGAAATTAAGTGTCCTTGTAAAAACTGTTCTTTGAGAATGTTTGAGACATTTGACATCGTTGGGAAACATCTCTTGCGTTATGGTTTTCAATCAGATTATATTTTTTGGTATCAACACGGTGAACGCAGTTCCAGTGAAGAAACTAATAATTTGATTTCGGATCCATCATGGTTACAGAATTTAGTACATGATGTTGCAGGGTCATCCGTTCAACAAACAGAAATCGAGGGTGATGTTGATTTACCTCCTGAGTTGGCACCATCTTAATTTCCTGAGTTGTTCAGGTCTTCTGAGGATTCATTATATCCTGGTTGCAAGATAAGAAAATTATAAGCAGTTTCAAAATTTATGGCTATTAAATCAGATAATGGAATGTCAAATGACTATTTTGATCAGATATTTTCTTTGGTTAAAGCACCGTTACCTGAAGGAAATGTGATGCGTGCTAATTATTAGGAGAGAAAAAGACTCGTTCGTAATCTAGGCCTTAGTTATCAGAAGATCCATGCATGTTCAAACGATTACATCTTATATTCTGGTGAAAATGATTCATTGGATAGTTGTCCCACATGTGGACAATCGAGGTATAAAGAAGCTAAATCAGGGAATTCTGGATTGATTCATGTAAAACAGTTGAGATATTTCCCGCTTACACCCAGGTTGCAGCGTTTATTTATGTCTCAGAACACAGCGAAAATGATGTCATGGCACAAAACCAATATTTCAAATGGTAAAAGCTTGATTCAACCATCTTATGGTGATTCATGGAATCATTTTGATCAATTGCCTCTGTAATTTGCTTTAGAATCCCGGAACGTGCGATTGGGTCTTTCTTCTGACCGTTTTTGTCCATTTGAACTTTTGGTACTCAGTATTCCTGTTGGCCTTTCTTTATAACTCCGTACAATTTGCCTCCATGGATGTTTATGAAAGAGCCTTATATCTTTTTTACATTATTAATACCAGGACATCTGAAAAAGAATATTGATGTTTATTTGAAACCATTTATTGATAAGTTAAATTTATTGTAGAGTCATGGTGTTGGTACATATGATTCTGCTGCGAAATAGAATTTTGTAATGAAAGATAATTTGATGTGGACAATTAGTGACATCCCGGCATATGGTATGTTATCTGGCTGGAGTACACAGGGTCCAAAATCATGTCCTTACTGTATGGGAGAAAACAAAGCATTTATGCTCGTGAATGGAAAAAAACATTTCTATTTGGACTGTCATCGCATATTTCTTCCAATCGATCATCCTTTTCGGAGGAATAAATCTCATTTCAGAAAAGGCAGAATTAAAAGAGATGAACCACCAAAAATGATCTCAGGTACAGAGTTACAATCAGTTGTATTTTCATTACTTTCCATCACTTTTGCACCGATAATAAACCAACAGAAAATTCATGGTTTTGGGAAAGAACACAATTGGACAAAACGGAGCATTTTTTGGAATCTTCCATATTGGTTTGATTTGTTGGTCCGACACATGTTGGATGTCATGCATATTGAGAAGAATTGTTTTGATAATTTATTTCATACAGTTTTGGATACACCGGGTAAAACCAAAGACAATGTAAAGGCACGATTAGATCTTGCCCAAATTTGCAGGCGACCAGAACTTGAATTGTTTAAAAATGTTAGATCACATAGATTATTGAATACAAAATCAGCTTATACATAGACCAAAGAGAGTCACTTATAATTGTGTTGGTGGATTGAAGATTTGAGACTTCCAGATGGCTATGCTTCCAACTTGGGCAGATGTGTTAAAAATGGTCATATTACCAAATTAAAAAGTCATGACTATCATGTTATAATGGAAAGACATATGTCTATTTGGATTAAGAGGTTTTTTGAATTCTAAGATTTGGGATTCTATAATAGATATATCATATTTTTTCCGAGACATGTGTGCGGTGACAACAGACAACGATACAATAAGCAAACTGGAAGAAGTTGTTGTTGTAATTATATGCAAATTGGAAAAAATATTTCTGACGGCTTTCTTTGAATCGATGGAAAATTTGATATTACATTTTCCACATGAAGAAAAATGTGGAGGTTTGGTTCAGTTTCGATGGATGTACCCATTTGAGAGATGCATGCAGAAATTGAAGAAAAAAGTCTGTAACAAAGCATCTGTTGAAGGCTCAATTGCTGAAGCTTATTTGCAAGAAGAAATTGCTTTATTCTGCTCTCATTATTTTGAATCTGAATATCCCTCAAAATTTAACTGCATGGGATGGAATGAGGGGAATTTTGATGATGATATGAACAATCAATTGTCAGTTTTCAATCAGCCCGAACATGGCTTTGGTGGAGTTCATGATAGATGGCTTTCAGATGATGAACATCATAGAGCTCATACATATGTTCTACTCAACTGTGAAGAAATGTCACCAATTGTATATTGAGTGCTATTATCCCTTATTCTATAGATTCTGTTACAGTAAATTAATCATATTTTATTTTTAGGTTATATGATGATCATATCAAGAAACAATTTCTACAAATTACAGTAGGTGGCTTAGAAGAACACTGGAAAAAAAAATTGCCTACTGGTTTCCAAAACTGGTAACATACATTCTTTTTTGGTTTTACATATAAAATCAATTTATAACTTGTAATAGTGATAAATGTTTTACAAATTTTCAGGTATCTATATATTCTGATAAGATTGATAGTCGATTGCATATATTGAATAGCCCACCATCCAAAATGCTTAAATATTATAACGCATATGTGGTGAATGGTTATCGCTTTCATACATGTGCATATGGGGATTCAAAGAAAACAATGAATATTGGTGTTTGTTTGAAGGGATCACATTATAGAGATATTGAAGTTGACTTTTACGGCATGCTTGAAGAAATTGTTGAACTGTGTTATTTGGGACAGAATTATGTAACAATGTTTAAATGTCGATGGATGGATACTGAGAGAGGCTTGCGTATTCATCCGACTCATGGAATTGTTGATATTAAACATAAAATTCTTCTTACAGTAAATGAACCATTTTTATTGGCTTATCAGGCACATCAAATTTATTATGAAAAATACTGAGCTACTGCAAAAGAGTTTGATGATTGGTGGAGTATAATAAAAGTTAAATCATGAGAAAATCTGTTTACTCAAACTGAATGTGGTTCCACTGAAGTGCAAGGAAATGAAATTTTTCAGGACACTCCTCAAAACACATCTTTTTCACAAAGAGACATGAATACCGAGGATGAAACCCCACAGTTAAGGGTCGATGGTGACGATGTTTTCAATGATGTTACAACTGAATTTGAAATGACAAGAGATGATAAAAGTGAAACTAATATAGAAATTGATGATGTTGATGAGGAAGATGAAGACATTGACATTGACAACTATGAAGATGATGATGAAGATGAACATTGAAACAGTAAAATGATGGTTAGAATCATAACAAATATATATCTATAAATAATAGTTATTTTCAACTGTTTGCTAATAACAATCATTTTAAGTTTCAGATGGACATGGAAACATATCGTTAGTTGTTGGAGGCTGATCTACCTATGGATGATGTGGTTTTTGAGTCATCTAACCCTCAGGCTGTTGGCACTATAGGGAGAACTCAGAGGGGGCATGGTCTTGCCAGACTGATGATTCCAGATCCTATCCCGGTGTGACGTCCACCTCTTGGATTCGATGCGCACACGCGGTGGTATGGTAACCTATGTATTTTAGTTATCTTTCATTATAATTTATTAATATTCTAATTGTTTGATTATTTGTTCTTTTTCAATATTTTTACACATATAGCTATTGGACATGGGAGATCTATCTTACGCAATTATTTTTCTCAGCCCTGGCTCACATGGGATCAGATTCCAGCTGATGTGCAGGCCTCCATGTTCAATCATTGGCTGGTACATAATTAAATATTATTTATTTTGAAATTTAATTCATTAATAACTTTATATTAGGGTTTATGGTATCCCATCGACGAGAGCATGCGTGCCACTATCCACGCGGCATGGGTGGTGTCTATGCGTGACCGTTTCCGTCAGTTTTTACATAATTTGAGAAAGGCGGCTGTGAAGAAAGCCAGAGTGACAGAATTTGATGAGTCCTGTAGAGCCCACCGACCAGAGTACATTTCATCTCACGTTTGGGATGGATTATGTACACACTGGTTGGGTGGTGGGTTTCAGAGGATATCTACATTGGGTCGATAGAATCGGGGGAGACAAGAGGTGACGCATCGAGCCGGTATTCGTACATTCAGTGCGCATAGAGAGCGTCTGGTAAGTACTTTTTTTAATATTTTATACTACTTTAAATATAAATAGTTTATTTTATATTCATATAGGAAGTCGAGTAGTCTGGTATTTCAGCGTATGACGTTTATCGGAGGATGTACACTGACCCGACTACTGGAGAGATTAGAGGTGACTGCCAGCGTCAGATTGTGGTCAGTATTATTTTCTTTTCAGTTTTCAAATTAAATGCATATAATCTTTTCATTATTTTAATTTCTAATTGAAACTTAATGAGTCATATGAGGCCGCGACCTCTCAAACACATGCTGAGAGTCAAGACGAGACGGGTGATCAGACTAGTGCCCACCGTTTTGATGAGACGACATGGATGAAGGCGACCCAATATGGCTTCGAAAAGGGTCGAGTAGTTGGTATCGGCTCTCATTTGACTTGTGCAGCTTATTATGGTACTGCTGCAATGTCGGCGTCCAGCTCGAGAGGAGCTCATGGAGAGACATCATCTTCTGCCTCACAGTATCATGAGAAACTACGTGCTCAGATTCAGCTTATAGAGGATTTGCGTCAGGGGCAGGAGCAGATGTGTCAGCAGCACGATGAGGAGATGCGTCAATGGCAGGAGCAGATGCGTCAGCAGCAGGATGAGGAGATACGTCAATATGAGGAGCAACATCCAGAGTATATGGAGTATATGCGTCGTCTGACTCATAGTTTAGGGATGGAGTTTCCTCCACCACCTCCTCCAGGTCCTCCAGATTATCCACCCCCCAGTGATTGTTTTAGATTTAATAAACATTTGAGTTCATAGTTGATTGTCATATTAACTATTTACAATTCCTCTTTCATATTGGTACGAATATTACGGGATTTAATTTGTTTTTATTTTTTTAATATATTATTACTTATTATTATTATTATTAATGTCTCCTTATTTTAGTAATATTACATTTAATATGTTATATTTATTGTTAATATTGAGAAGTTTATAATTTTATAATTTTATTAATATTCATATTATTAATATTATTTTTTCATAAATATGTATGTTTATTTTAATAATAATATTATTATATTAATTTTTTATATTAATAATATTATTACTATTATTATTATTTTTTGATATTAATATTTCATAATATATAATATTATATTATTTATATTCAAATTATTATTATTTTTTGATATTAATATTTCATAATTATATTATATATATTTTTCATTGTTAATATTATAATAATATAATTTATTTATATTATTAATAATATTATTATTGTTATATAGATAGTTCAATAATAATATTATTATATTATTTATTTATTTTATTAATATTAGTATTATTATATTATATTATATTATTTATATTCATATTATTATTATTTTATATTAATATTTCATAATTATATTTTATATATTTTTTTATTTATATTATAATAATATAATTTTTTATATTATTATTATTATTATTATTTTTATATACTATTATATGATTTGTAATAATTATTTTATTTTATTTTTTTTAATATTTGCGACGGGAACATTTGCGACGGGATTTCCCGTCATAAATATTTTTTTACTGTACCATTTGTGACGGGACGAATACCCATCGGGAAAATCTTTCTGCGACGGTCCGTCGCAAATACCTTTATCGCAAGTATTTTTTAAATTTCGTATTTGCGACGGGATTCTGACCCGTCGAAACAAATATATCTGCAACGGCCCGTCACAAATACCATTTTTATATATAAATGAAAAATCATTTGCGACGAGGGAAAAATACCATCACAAATACTCTTTTTGTGACGGGACCGCCGCAAAAACAACTATTTGCGATGCCATTTTCGGCAATGGGCGATTTGCGACAGAGCCCCATCGCAAAAGACCTTTTGCGATGGGGGCCCGTCACAAATTTTTAGTTTTTATGTAGTAATTAACATAAACATTGATATCAGATATTTAGATTATAAATTTTAATACGTTCTTCAATCGAAAAACATATTCATAAACTATCCAAAGTATTTGGGTGGATGGTACCAATATATTACATCTCAGTCAAACTAATCATAATTATTTTAGATAAATAATACGAATATTTTCATTAAAACATATTCCAAATGGATCATAATAAAAAAAGAGGATTTTTTTCGGATGAAAATAACGAACATAGAAATTTCATTAAAAATATTCTAGAAAAAAACATCATTTTCCAATTCTAAATCACTTTTAAAAAATAAATATTTCCAGAATATTAACTAAAAACATTATTTTAAAAGATTATTTTATACTTGTAATGGAATCTCAATACAATGAGTTGTTGTGACATTGGGGAAATGTGTACAATTTGTGTATGAAAAATATATTTCTTTCATATTTGGGAAAAAATAAAACAAGTACACTATTAAAAAAACAATAACATTCACTTCAAACCATTTTCTATGAAATAAAAAATGGTTAATGATATTTAATATATAATTTGAATTATGTTAAAATTTAAAAATAGAAAATAAAATAAGGAAAAGGAATAAATATTTTTTTTATTGAAGGAAAAAATAACGACAAGTTTTCTTAATTAAATTTTCTCAATAATTTTAAGTACGAAATATATAGAAACATTAATAATAAATTAAAATTTAATCAAAAAAATGTAATATAATATATTATTTTTTATAATATAAATATTAAAAATTTATCTAATAGAGAACTAAAGAAAAAAATCCAATGTAATAATGATATTGTGAAATAAATACTTACCACTATAGAACCTTTTGAATTGTAATCCCCTTGAAATAAATAATATAATATAAAAAATTAAATACCATGAAGAGAAATATATTAATGACATAAGATAGGAATTTTTAATTATATACACCACATAAAATAAATTATTGGTGAATATCAAACATGTTTAATAAAAGTAAAAGTTATACATGGAACCCTTACCTAAGGTCAAATTTTCATTGTACATGTTTCAGAATCCTACACATTAAATAAATATATTTATAATAAAACTATTTTAGAAATATATTCATGTATATATATATATACCATATCATATATTACTATTTTATACATATTATTTCCCATTTATTAAAAATTCTTTTTTAAAAACACTATTTAGGATGATAATTGCTTCGTTTTTCATATATATTTTGGTATAATAGTTTCATTCCTTGGACATTGATCACAGTTACATAATATATAGAATATAAATAATGTTATATATATCATATATATTCAATTTATATTTATTTTTAATAGTAGATGAAATTTATATAGATAAAAATTATTTACCCAACTTATGAAGATGGTGGGCCATATGTACGCATGAACATTGTTTTAATTTTTTTATAAATGGAAAAAGAAATTAAAATAAAATTAAACCATTAATGAATTTTAATTATTTATTATATATCAAATATTTTCATTAATTCTACACTTATTTCTATCCATATCGAAACAAAATGATAAAAATTTTCATCATTCCACCGAGGTGGTAGTCCACACATACACATGAGATACATTATCATTTTACAAATAATTAAAAGGTAGTAAGGTATACATGATATTATAATTAAATAAGTTTATATATGCAATAATTATAATATATATAAAATAAATTTTTCATTATATCCATCTATGAGAGGTGGTGATGGAAAACGAATTACATTTGTCCGCGAAGCGGTAGTCTATAGTACACAGGATCGATAATTTAGTTTACCACTTTATTGAAGATGAGATGAATATATGTAATAAAATTAAGAAAATAATAAGTATATATATATATAGGAGATACTTGTTCAATTATTTTATCATAGTTTATTTATATTTTAATGAGTTAATGGAAGTAATAAAATTAAAATGTATTGTAAATAACTTTACATATTTTTCAGCCAACCTCTTCAGTTTTACATCTATTAGCTTCCTAGATTGGTTTTCTGATCAAAATAACTAATATATTAACAATGGAGGGATATATGGAATTTAACTAGATATTTATTCCCATAACCAAATATATTTTTTTGTTTTAATAGGAAATCATTCTGGTGAAAATTTTTTATTTTTGGGGAGGACACACTTGCTATTTTTGAAGATAACAAAATACAACTAAGTTTTTTACCAGGAAAAATACATAAAATGAATCATTATAAAAACATAAATGAGATAATTATAAAATATGAAAATAAAATAGGAATTTCATAGGTATTTAAGTCATTTTAATCCTTGTATTTTTATTTTAATCCCTAATAAACTTGTTTTATCTTAACCATAATAAATAATTTTTAATATTTATACTATTCACTATGAAAAAATGTAATTTTTACATTATCATAAATTATTAATTATAATAATTATAAATATGGAATACATTTTATTAAATTAAATAACAAAAAGTGACAGAATTTAAGGCAGTGTTAAACCCACCAACCTAACGAAAATTCCATTTTTAAAAGAAATTTGTTTTGACCATATAAAATTTTTTATTTATAAACTAAAAATCTAATTTATTAAATGACCCAAATTAGATTTATTATAATATTTAATTACTATTATTTCATTTAAAACTACTTTTACTATATTGAAAATTTAAATTCATTTAATTAAAATGCAGTTTCAAATAAAAAGTTGTATTTTTTACTATTCTTTGAAAAAACATTTCTTTATAAAATAATATAAAAAAATATATTGAAGATAATTATTTTATTATGATTTCAAAATTTAATTAAATTTCTTCAAATAAATTTAAAAAAAATTGTTAAAAGTAATTTTAACATAAGTGTATAAAATGCGACAAAGTATATTTTAATAGAAATAAATATTTTAATCATAAAATTGTATTCATTTATATATCATTATTAGAAAAAATATTATATTAATGATAATACATTTTATTGATTATATAAATGGTAAATTTATTAAAATATTTTACTAATATAGATTAATTTATTATAATAAGATAAAAATAGATTATCAGTATAAAACTATTTTTCATAATCATTTGTTTCAATTTTAATTTATTTTTTACTTAATTTATATTAAATTTACTACCAAGGAATTTATATTATACAAGTGAAAAACATATAATTTTATTAATTTATTTAGTCCATTTCATACCCATATATCTAATTGGTACGAAATAAATGTAACATTAAATAATAATATTTTAATTATATATCATTTTTTTAATTATATTTTCATGTATCACACGCTATCAAATAGATTAAATTAATTTAAAAATATTTATTTAATAAAATTCTAAATTGTTTTATTCTCACCACCTTCAATTAATTTCTTCTAAATAATTTGAACACCTTCCTAGAAATTATGGGTTTTACATTTTGAAACTTAATTGTGGAAATCTGACATTATACAGAGATAACTAAAAAATCACTTAAAAATATTTAATAGGAAACATGGAATCCATATAGAGTAAAACATAAGTTTCTTCATATATACTATAATATTAATGGGTGTAACGATATGCATAATAACCCATAACCCCCACTCCAGGATTCAATGCAGAAATCATAAAATTTACATTTCTGGATTTTATACCGATATATGTAACCCAATTTTAACCATCCAAAATAAGAAATAACAAAATACAAATATTGGATCACATAAATTTCAAGGATATTTTTGACTTATTTATTTTTATAATTAAGAAAATATCATATATAAATAATACACATGTCATCAAATGAGCATTTCTCCAACATAACATAGATTTTCTTATTCAATTTAAGTCATCATCGTCAGGCATATAAAATACCTTTTAGATTTAATTTTCTAAAACTCATTATATATAACCTATTAAAAAATTAATCATAATAGGATGATATCAAATTCTATGTAATAGAATAGGTAATAATTAATAATTGAATGTCATCAATGAGAATAATTTGTATGTAATGGTATGAAAACATAATTATTGGAAATTAGTAAATAATAAATGAAATCATACCCATAAATACATGGATAATAAAATATGAAAATATGGAAAAGTAATGATTTATCAGAATCAAAAAACAAGATCTATGTGATATAAATATTTTTCATAAGAAACATTAGAAACCCATATAATAGAATTAAAATCCCATTTTAGTTACATGAATATTCTTATTCATGAAACCATTTCAAAAACCATTTAATTTGAATGACCATATGACCAAATTTCAATACAATCATTACCAAATTAATTGGATATATTTTTGGGAACACCCATTATTAATGTTATAATAGGCTCATCTGATGCTATTTGGGAAACCCTATAGTAGAAGTTATAATGAGATCATTCAATTTTATTTAGGCAGTCCAACTGTATAAGATATGATAATATCACTTGATGATATCTAGGAATCCCAACAATATAATTAATATCCAAGAACCATATCATTAATAAATTATATAGAGCAATCATGGAATCATAAATATCATAAAAATAAGCATAATTTTTCTCTAACTTGGCTAACCCATGGAAAATAAATAGCTTCTATAACAATCTCTTTCAAAAACAAATTAATCCATTCAGGGAAAGAATGAGGGTGGTATCCTTAAAAAATATCCCAATTGGAAAATAAAGAACAATATTGGTTATTGAAATTGATAAATGGAAATTGAATTAAATATTCATTAAATCCCTTCTTGAATATAATATCCTTTTTAATTTGAAAATCATTTTTTTATAATATAACACATTTTGTAAATACTTTTCATTGAGAACCACTTTTAAAAACAATAAATTTCTAGAATATTAAAAAAAATCTATTAAAATAATATTGTATACATATAATGGAATCATTCTTCAAATTTTGGTTAGGTTAGTGGATAATTCTGTATATGTAATAATGAACATTCATTTTGAAGACTAAAAAAGTAAGAAAATTGTGTTCTTTGGAAATAAAAAAAATGATAATTTGAAAAATAAAATATCAAAATAGGTAACAAAAATTATTTAAAAAATAATTTTCAAAATGTGAAAATAATTATTTAAATAAATTAAAAAATATTCTATTAGAAGAAAACAGATATCGGACCAAACATATAAGTGAAGATGGATATTCTCAAATAAATCTAAAATATTTTAAGTACCGAATAGAGTTAAAACTGTAAAATTAATTGAAAATATCATAAATAAACTGAGGATGATAATATTTATGAGTTTTAAAATATTTCATTATCGGTGATATAATCATACACCATATGGATAAATGGTTAGATTGTAAAAGAAGGATCTTACAAATATTGTTACTTTGAATTATAATTCCCATGAAAAAATAAAATTTAAATAAAAATATAATATAATGAAAATATGGTGATTTATGATATAACATGTCAATTATAAAATATATACTTCTCTAAAATAAGATTGGTTTATAACATAACATATGTCTTAATGATGAAAAATGTGACAAAAAATATATGTAAATATTAATAAATTTATGTATAATAATCATAAAATATATATATTGTAATTATATACACCCACCAAAAAAGTGGTAAATAAGGTATGTATCTCCTAGAAATAAAAGTGAAATAATAAAACACTTACCTTGAGTCTGACTTGCCACATGGGTCTTTATCTTCATGAATAATAATCTTATGTTAATTATTTACCTATTTATAAATTTTTTCATGTTTATTATTTATTTTTTTTCACTTATGAACACATTATATATAATTACACAATTAATTACGTTTACATTGATTATTTTCACCACATTCATCTTATGTGTTAATGGATATGTGAATCCTAATAAATAAAATTATAATAATCATAAAATATATTAATGGTAATTATATACACCAAACAAACAAAAGTGGTAAATATTGTATATATATCATATAAATAAAAGGGAAACAATAAAACCATTAAATTGAGTCGGAATAGTCACTTGTGTCATTGTCTTCATGAATAATGAAATTATGTAAATTTTTTACCTAAATTATATATAATCTCAAGTTTATTATTAATTTTATTTCAGTTTTTAACACTTTATATTTAATTATATAATCGATTAATTTTACATCAAATGTTTCTACCATATTCGGATTCTGTATAAAAAAGGATTTAGTTTGTTGACTATGGTTAAAGAGGTCATTATTTAAACAGCTCCATAATAATATTCAAGAAATAATAAGTGACGTGATTTGATAATAACATTCTCATTTTTCAGTGATATTTATGGAATGCAGGTGATTAATATTTTAACATTATATAATAATAATAAAATCATAAATACCATATTATTTAATTAAATATGTTATATATATCATTATTGTGATTTGGTGGGAAAAAATGATTCACATTGCTTCAAAGAGGAAGTTGTCCATAGGTCCATGAAGGATGTTGTCATATTTTCGTGAGTGACAAGGTAAAATGAAAATGATATATTATATTTAAATAATTATATATATGTGATTAATATACTGAATATTTCATTTATATCACATATATTTATTATATTTACCCCTATAACCTTCCATGTAACAGATATCTGAAAAGCGAGTCACATTACTTCACAAGGAGGTAGTCTGTGTTCACACGAGCGACATTATCATATCCCTTATGGAATGTAATATAAAAGTTTAAATATGATATAATGACTTCATAGGTATAATTATTATATATATATCATATATAAATTTTATATATATTATCATTCCCATCCATTAATGGTGGTTATGGAATTATGAATGACAAATTTCACAAGGTGATAGTCCGTGGTACACACGAAATAGGATTTCGTAACCCATTTAATGAAAGTGAGTGTGTTATTAGGTAATAATATTAACATGGAAATATCTCATATATATGTGAAACATTGATGTTCTTATTTAATCATTATATAAGAATAATTACAGTGGTGGTGAAAGAAATAAAACAAAAACTCACATCGATGTACATTATCTCTTCTTTGGGTTACACCGTTTGAAATGCACCGAAGGAATTCATTGGATGGAATTATGAAAACAAAATTTATTCTAGGAATATATTCTAGATTTTTTAAGTTATTTGGTATATGATTTTCTAATCCAAAATTTGTTTAATGTGTGAAGATGGGAGTTGATATGGAGGAATATTATAAGTGACATGAGTGGTACACTTGTAATTGTCTTTAATGAATAAATTAAAAAAAATTATTTTTCCACGTAACAAGGCCCAAACAATTGTAAATTAAAGATAATATAAGTTATAAGGTATAATTATTTCCATAAAATTTGTTTTGGAAAAGTCTTCGTTAAATTTTATACATTATATTCTTTGTTTAACAACTCCACAAACACATATTTACCACAATTATGGTAATTAATTTTAACTGTTTTATCTAATAATTGTGGTAAAAATTTAATTTTTCCTTATAAGACATTATAAGTTATTATTATTCGAAATATTTTATCCATTTTTTAAAATTATGTTAACATAAATTGTAATATTCAATTAAAATTTAATAATGTTTTCCTATCAGAAAGAAGGATTTTAAAGTGAAAACATTTAAATGTTTACAATATATTTAAATAAAATATAAGTATGAAATTTATTCCAATGAACCAAATTAGTTTCACTAAATTTTTTAAACAATTTAAAATTTATTTTTTACTTTATATTTAATTTTAACAAAAATGATTTTTTAATTAAAATTTATTAATTTTCACTATTCATGAAAATATGAAACATTTCAAAAAATTATCAAAAATTCACCCAAATA
This sequence comes from Viscum album, assembly GCA_963277665.1. Classification (NCBI taxonomy): domain Eukaryota; kingdom Viridiplantae; phylum Streptophyta; class Magnoliopsida; order Santalales; family Viscaceae; genus Viscum; species Viscum album. Next base: position 502,292,764 of record OY728132.1, read on the forward strand.
TGATTTTGACATTCTGATTTAAATTATTAATATTATTTTTTTCAATCAAATTTTATAAAAGATTAAATTGTTAAATTTAAATAAAAACCCGTCAAAGGTGATGAAAAATCCTAATTTTGATAGGTGTATTTTTAAGAATAAGTGGATTTTATATTAACTCTATGTATAATAATAATAATTGTATAAATATAAATTAATTTTAATTTATAGATAATCTATAATTTAAATTTAAATAATTCACCATTATTGTTTAGTTTAATTAAATAAAATTGAGAAACATTAGGTACATTAAAACAGTTTGAAAGGAAAATCCATTTTTTATATAGCAAAACTACCTTACACTAAAATTAATTATAAGGATGAATAAAATGTAATTATTTGGGTTACATAAAATCAAAAAATACTGAGTTATCATTAAAGTATATAAAAAAATTGTGACTTTCAAATACCTAAATTTAGTAAAAAGAAAAAACATTTTATAGATTTAATTATTTGTCACTTTTCACAAAAAAGTCAATATTTTACAAAAAAAAGTCCCAAAATTTTACCCAATATAAATTTTAATATTTCATTATAAAAAAATGTTGTTCGTTTTATCAAATATATTTTATATAAGTTCCAAAAGAATTATTATAATATTTTTTTCATGAAACGAAATACAAATTATTTTTGAGGAAAATATATTTTTGAAGAATAATACAAATTACAAAAAATTGATTAATTATTAACATAAATATTATCAATAATTTATATTACATATGAAATTTATAAATATGTATATATATATTTATATGCTTTATAAATTAGTTGATACTTTTCATTTCCACCAATTTAATGGTTATGTTATAGTAGAAATATTTATAATGAGTTTTTTGTGTTCAATGTTGTGTCTTGAATATTCTATTGAAAATTAAAATATGTGTGCTATGTGTAATGAAATTCATCTATGTTATTAAATATATTTAAAAATAAGTAAATCATAAAATCTCATGGAGTTAAATTCACCTCAATTTTTTGTGTTTTATGTCATTTATGCTATATAACATTTTTTTCTTCTTTTAAAATATCGAGGTTTTACATCCTCTCCCACTTTAAAAAATTAATTCCGAAAAATTTGAATTTTATCTTAACACTTATAGGATTGAAATTTGAAAATATTTTTTTTTAAACCACATCATAAAATGGTTAATAAATCGTTCTCTTAAAAATAGATAATGGGAAGTACAATGTTATTATAAAATAACATATAACCAGGTCTCCAAATTGAATAATGTGGGTTGTAATAGAATTAAAGCATAATTAATTACTGAGAGTGATTATGTTCACTGATCACAAGCAGCTGAATGATCAATGGAGTACATGCACCATAATGCCATAAATCTGTGCTTATAGAAATGACCATTTGTTCATAAAAATGATGGTTCTATGATAATTTTTTTTCAATATCCAATTAATATATTAGAGGGATTCTTATGCCCTATTGACTAAGAAAATATGGTTATATTCATACTTGATGATTATTTTATTATCGATTTTTTTTCACCACAACTTTATCTTCTTCTCTAAACAACGTGTATTCATGATGACATTTTCTTACTTAAAGTGCTGAAATAAAATTTAAATGAACTTGTAACCGTAAATATGTAAAAAAGATATTCCTCATGTCCATAAACATTAACCAAAACCAAAATGTTTAGCACATGGTAAGATAATTCCAAAAATGAATAAACCTTCATTTGATACAAAAAAATAAAAATTTAATATCAGTACACAATGTCGAAAGTAAATTATTCCACAACCCTTTATCTAATTAACTATAATAATAATAAAAATATTGTTTTCAATAAAAATTATGTCTAATAAAAATAAGTTTTTTTATCTAGAATAATTATGGTGATCAACTTTTGAAGGGAAATTAATCACATAGTCACAAAATAAATCTTCAATCATGTGTATAACTATACGATAAAACATTTTTTTACCAATATAAAATATCATATAAACTATAAATTCCATCAATACCTTAAGTATAATTTATTAAAAACATAAATGCACGGTTCTTATTAAACCATATTTTTACATATACTTCAACCTACTAAAATGACTCCTAAAATGTCATTAATCTCTTAATGATCAAATCACATAAAACCTTAATGGATTTTCAATGAAATAAAAAAACGTTCAACCTCAAGATAATATTCCATTAATAGAATCCATAACACATAAGATTACCTCATATTAAAACATCCAAATCATCCGTTTTATCCAAACCTTTTCTCAGATTCCATATATAACATCCTAGAACTCACACAGTGACAAAATCATAAAATTTACATTTAATTATTTGATATAGATGGAAGTGACCCAATTTTTTCTATAAAATACATATAATATCAAAAGGAAATATTTGATCACATATATTCTCCATTTCCTTTCAGGATTATTTTTAGAGAAATATAATGAACTCTTACATAAATATAACAAATGTCATCAAATAATTATTTTTCCTACATAACCAAGATTATATTATTTTATATTAAGTCATCCTCATTATCTATATAAAATAATATTGTGTAAAAATACAGTCAATATAAATCCATATAAGTGATGGAAGAGTAAACATAATAAGGGTGATCTTAAATTCTTAGTAATGGTATATATTATAATTAACAATTTAATGTCATCAATGATCAAAACAAGTGCATAATGGTTTTGAATAATTAATAAGAGTGCATGATAGAATCATAAAATATATCAAAACCTATAATACCTAGATCATAAAATATTAAATCAAGTAAAAGGGAATATTCAATACAATCAATAATCATGGGCCACGTTATATCAATCTTGATTTTAAGATACATTATAAACCCATATATTGAAATTAGTTAGCCCTTTAGGTATCATAGAGAGATAATTTTCAAAAAATCATCAAAAACAGATTTAAAATGGAATAAAAAAAATTCTTATAATATAATCATTACCCAATACATTGGATCATTATTTGTGTTCACCCATCATTTAAGCTAAAATTGGCTCACCCAGTGCTATCTGGGATGCCCCATCATATAATATGTAATGGGATTATCTTTTTCTATTTGGGCCTTCCCATCATATAAGTTTTAATGGGTTCACATTGTGATATTTTTTCCACCCTATCATATAATAAATTTCCAAGAACCACAACATTAATAAATTACAATGATCATGGATATCATCATAATGTTAATAAAAAATCAAGATTCTTTTCATAACTTGGTTAACCCATGGAAAATAAATGGGTTCCATAACAATCTCTTTGTAACAATATTTATCCATCCATAGAAATAAAAACGATGTTATCATTACAAAATATCTCCATTGTAGAATAATAAAAAATGGGTTTTTTAAATTTATGAATATAAATACCATAAATATTTCTTTAAAAACATTCTTTGGGAAAATATCTTTATAATTTTAAAAAAATCTTATTTAAAAATGATTTTGAAAATTATTTTCATTGAAAAATAATATTTCAAAACATTGAATTTAGAAAATATTAATAAAAAATTTTAATTAAAAAACATTTTAAATATGAAATGGTCGCTTCCATAAAATGATGGCTATGTATGAAGGTAATTTTTTATATTCTATAAAGAACATTCCTTTCGAAAATTAAAAAGTTTTAATAAGATATTTGTTTAAAAATAGACAAGAAGATTCCTTGGAAAACATTTCAAAAATAAAAAATTGTTATTAATTTCTATAATAAATCATTTTTAAGGAATAAAACCATTTTTGAATATATATTTAGAAAACATGGGTTTGACCAAAATAGATTTCCAACAGAAGAGAGAAATAAAGTTATATTTTATTAAAAAATACAGTTTCAAACATATAATCTACCAAATAGTGTAAAAATGGAATAATTACTGGAAAATACCATGAATAAAAATATAATAATAAAATTCAGGATTTTAATATGATTTTGACATCAATGATATGATCATACATAGAGTCAATAAACGTCGATATTGTAACAAAATACTATTACAACTTTTGTATCATTTAATTAAAATATACATAAAATAATTAAATTAAAATAAAATTATAATATGATTAAAATAAGGAAATTATTGATATTTTATTTCATTGAGTCATATTATAAACCTCATGAATTAATATATGTATATTAGTTAACATACATCTCAAAGAAAGAAAATTGAGACAAAAATCACATACAACATTAGTAACATTGAAAATATAAACCCCGTGAAAGATAGATCCTAATAGAGATATTAAAATCCAAATAAATATGGTATACTAATCTTAAAATACATTTATGGGAATTATATATACAAAAAAACTATAATTATTGTTGAATATGGGATATTTCTCATAGAAATGAAATTGAGGCGAGAAAACCCTTCCCTTGAATCCGACTTGTCACGTGTGTCATTTTCTTCCTGAATAATCAAATTTTCTTAATTATTTACTTTATTGAAAAAACTTTTAATGTTTATTACTACTTTTTTTAAATATATTGACATTTTATATACAATTATATTTTTAATTAAAATTACATCATGTGTTTTGACCATATTAAGCTTACCTGTCAAAAAATGTCATTGGTAGGTTAAATATGGTCAAAGAGTTCATTATTTTAACATATGAATAATAATAATCAGGAAATTATTATCATATTTATACATAAATTATAATTTTTATTACCATTAATAAATATGGTTATGAAAAATGAATTAATAGTGTGATAATGGACACGGTAGGTCATACGTACTCAAAAGCAACATTTCCATTTTTCAATGACCAGTATGGAAAGATGGTTTGAAATATTTAATCATTAAATAAATAAAATAATATCATAAATTACATATTAATTATTTATTTATACTTATATATATAATTAATCTAGTGTTTTAGGGAAAACTGAATCACATCACATTATGGATGTGGTAGTCCACACATCCATGAGCAATGCTATCATTTTTTCAGTGAGTGGAATGATAAAAATAAAAAGATATATTATATTTCCATAATTATAAATATTAAATTAATATAATTAATATATCATTTATATCATGAATATTTATTATATTTTCCCGTATTACTTTTCATATAATGTGTTAGTGAAAAATGAATCACATTTCTTCGTGAGAAGGTACTAAACCATACACACAAGAAACATTATCGTACCCCTTAAGAAATAGAATGTAAAAAGAAATATATTATAAAATGACTTAATAATTATAATTATGTTATAAATATCTTATAAAACTATATAACCATCATCATACCAAATTGTGAGATGTGGATTGTGAAATTGAATGACATTATATTGTGAGGCACTAGTCTTCTACAAACACATATTATGATTTAGATACCCATTTTATATAATTGTGTGTGGCTTTAAGTCATAAAAATAACACAAAAAATATGTCATTATATTCCTAATACTATGGTTATTATATAATCATGGTATAATAATAGTCAAATAGATCAGTAATGAATTAAAATAAAAAATCTCATTGATAAACATTACCTCTTTTTTGGGTAACTCTGTTTGGTTTTCACCAAAGGCCTAGCATGGTTAGATTTATAAAAAATTAAAATTTATAGGATTATATTATGTAATTTTATGAGTTATTAAGTAAAGGTAAATTCCAAACCGAAGAGGATTGAATGTGTGGATAGGGGAGGAGAGATGTTTCCCTTTTATAAGTGATGTGAGTGGCACACTTATAATTGTTTTGAAAAGGTGAATTCCTCCCATGTCTGTTTCATTTCAACAAACCCATATAATGGTCCATTATCAATAAAAGAATTTATAAGGTCTATATATCTCTATAATATTTGTTTTTTACATGTTCTGGTTCATTTTTAATAATTGTATTCTATGTTCAATCATTTTGTAAACTAGTTTTTACCATAATCACTATAATTATTTTTAACTAAATTTAGTAATCATTAGAGTAAAAAACTAATTTGGATATATTAGAGATTATAAATTAATCATTTTTATAATATGTAATTTACTTTTAAAAATTAAATTCAATTATTTTGTTAAATTTGATTTAAAATTAATCTCACACACACGATGAGAAATGGGGATTTCAAAGAGTAATTATTTAAAATATTACAAGGTTATTATGCCATTAAAAACCATGAAATTTATTATAATGAAATTAATTGTATTAATCGATATAAAATTTAATTAATTTTTCTTTAAATCCGATTTAAAATATAATTTATTCTTATATATAATATAAAATTAAATCACGTTTTCAATTAAAAATTTTAATTTTATCAATTTTCATTATGAAATGAAACATTTTAGAAACTTATAAAAAAATTAATGCTAATATAAAGTTTAAATTATTAATTCAGAAATTATTCTTATTTTTTAAAATAAATTTAATATTTAACTAAAAACCAACCGACATTATGAAAAAAAATATGTTTTTGAGAAGTATATTTTCTAACAACAATATGATTTTTATTAACTTTATGTCAAATACTAATTACTGTATAAATAAATAGTAATGAATATTTATATATATATATATATATAATAAATTTCATTGAAATATTCTTAATTATGGGTTGTTTAAATTAATTAAAATTTAGAAAAATTTTATACTTTAATTTAATTTCGTGAAAAAATCCATTTTTATAACCAAAACAACGTTATTCAAAAATACATTATAATTATAACAAAAAATTAAATAAAGAGATAAAATATAACTAAATAATTGATATTTTAATTTTAAAAATATAAAAAAATTATTCATCCTTTTAAATTTCATAATTTACATAAAGTGAAATGTTTTTTTACAAAAGTAAAAAATTATAACTATTCATTAAAAAAATATGTATTCAAACATATCAAATTCGTTTTATAATTTTTATAATAATTTATTATATTATTTTTTTATGAAGTGTAGTAAAAATAATTCTAGAAGAAAACAAAATTTTGACAAATAAAATCACATAACTAATAATTGATTTATTATTTTTTAAAAAATATCAATAATATTTATTGATTATGAAATATATATATATATATATATATATGTATGTATATTTCTTAGATTATTTATTATTATTCATACCCTCCAATTTCACATTTATTTTATAACGATAATAAATATCATGGGTTGTTTTAGTTTGGGGTTGCATGCTAAATGTGATTTTGAACAAAGAGATATAAGTGTTGTGAATACCGAAATACATATCTGTGATTAAATTTATTTAAAAAATGTATATCGCAAATTCTAAAGGAGTAATAATATCTTTTATGTTCTATTTTGAATGTCATTTATGATTTCAAAAATAATTTTCTTCCTTTAGAATATTCGGGTGTTATAATTTGGACATGGAAGAAATGATTAACTATAAAATAATTAGGGAAGGTGATTGATATAATTTACCAAAATAAATTGTATAATAATAATAAATAAAATGGAAACAAATCAATAATTATGGTATATTTGAAAAGACTATTTATTTAATTGGAAATGATGTTAAATTTATAACATTTTTATTTGAAAATCATATTCTTAATGTTGATAGATTCTTTCTCTCTCAATATAAACCACACCATAAAATTTAATTACTTAATATATTTTTATTAATTAGCACAATTTTTTCCTTTGGTTTAAATTTTTCCAATTTCCCCAAAATTTCATGCCCCATGAAATGAATTTCCTTGATGAATTTTTGTATTTATTCCCAAAGAACAAAAAATAATTTTTAACAGACCGTAAAATTGATAGACATTAATTGATATTCTTCATCTTTATATATATTTATCATAACCAAAATAATTACTAAAATATATCTAATATGAATAAATCATGTGTTAATATACAAACCCTCATACATTATTCTCATAATTAAATTTAAACCATTCTATAAATAGATAACCATTAATTCCTCAAAAATATTTTTGATCAAAATTAAAATCCAAAAATTTAGAAATTACATCAATAAATTTCAAAAATAAACTTAACAAAACCCCCCGTAAAATTTAAAATGTCTCTTCATGTCACATACTAAATATGTGAATTCCTTGATAATATGTACTCTACTGGGAGTTTTTAATGACATGAATTACATGAAAACCCTAATTAATACATGCATTCCTCCAAAAATTAATTATATCTTTATTCCTTAAATATAATTCCATACAACTTAATATATTCATTAAATATAAAGATTTTTTAAATTCCATAAATGATTACATGAACCACTTCTTTATCAAAACACTATGTTCTTCCAAGATCATCAATATCATCCAATTTATAACATCAATATGAATCATCTCTTTGTCCCAATTAAACATAATTAACATAAAATATGCAAAGTATTAAGGGTTATCTTTCCAATATCCATTTAACCTATAAATAAATCACTGTACTAGTCAATTACATTTGTTGTTTACTAGTACCATTCAACATATTCTTTTAAATCCTTAATGTAAAACTACAACTCTTTAACTATTTTAAATTTTATGTTTATTATAATCATAATATCATTTTAGAAATACACATTCACTTTAATCATTCCTCTTTTCATGAAGTAATATCATAATCTTTTCCTCGATCCCAAAGCATCATATGCTTTATATTCCATTGATGGTTCGAGTATTCATTTTTATATTGCCTAATATGCTTAAAATTCAATCAGTGAATAATAACGGTTTATTTATTAAAATTTCATTCAAACATTGTATGTACGTTCTCTTCATACAAGAAAAACAAACTCCCATTCCATTCAAGAATGTTCTAGGATGTTTATTTCAGTGATTATCACATGTGGGATAAACATTAATTCACATATTTCCCTTATCCTTATTATCTCAATTTACCCCCTCCTAAATTTATTTCATTATAATCTATAAGAACTATAGATTTAATTATCTATATTAATTTCACATGATACTATATTCTCACATAGAGAGAATTCTTGAGATATAGGAGTATTTTTAAATATGGTATTTCTCCAATTAATGAAATAATCTATCATATTATTTGGTTTATGTACATAGTATGAATCATTCCTTTATAAAACTATAATGTTATATTCATAAATATCAACATTTAATTATTCATTTTATTTCATACTCAAGGATTTTTTCTCTATATCTACTCATTGCTTGTAGAGAAACTATTTTCCCATGAAGAATACATTAAAATAATCTAACTCAATTTCGGTGATCTTTTCTCCATCCATAGTTTTTTGAATCAATTTCCATTGTTGATATTTATCCTCTAAGAGATAATAAACTCCCATGAAAATCATCTCCCTTTTATTACTCTTAAGAAAATAAATATCTTATCTATGTAACATATCCTTTTCTTAGCCAAAAATGGATTTATATTACATTTAAAAGATGAATGTTACAAGTCAATGAAGTTGAAGAACATTTTTACACCACCTTTTGCATAATTAGGATGATCTATATGGTATTTTTTACTGTAAATAACCATTGTGAGCTTCCAATTATAGTTATAATCTCATCAACTCTAGCAGCATCTCCAGCTCTAGCTTTATTATCCTACCCAGAAGGGAAATACCAACACAGATTATAAGAAATGACATGGTTTCCATTATATCCACGAGAAACCATTTCTAAATAATGGAATATAAAATATATTATCATAACATTATGAATAATAATGTATAATATAAAAAATTGACACTCTTAATATAAATCGCTAAATTTCTTCATTTCTAATATCATAATCATAAACATGGTTTCATTGGGATAATTTTCATATTATAGAAACATTTTAAAAATCCTTCATGATGGTTTTTAATGAAAATTATATTTAACCTAAGCATATACCTTAGTAGTATCAAAATAGGTGAGAAAAAAGATCCATTTTTGTTGACCAGGGAAATTGAGTTAAATTCCAATACACAATTTTCAGATATTTTACCCCTTGGTAAATTAGAGCCAGATCCACCTTTAAATAAAGTATAAAAATAATGATTTATTACCAGTAAATCCACATAATATCTACCATATGAAGACATTAGGGTGTTATAAATTATATAGAATTATCAACCAATAAGTTTTAGGGTTATTTTTTCGAATTTATGTTTTCCTAAATCTAGTTCCCAAAGATTCTATTGAACATAATTTGATACAAACTGTAAATACCATAACTCTAGTGGCCTAAAGTTGGTTGTTAAATTATTACATTAGGTAAATATAAAATCAATAGTATCCTAAAAGACATGATAATTTTTTATTCTGGGAATGATATATACACATATAAAATTAATTATCATTTTAAAAATCAATTAAGAATTGATAAATTTATTTTATAACACCATTATTCAAGTTTTTTATTCCACGTATATCAACTATAATACACTTCTTAACATATTAAGGAAATGAAACAAAATAAACATGTGAGATATAATTCTATTAAGGATATATATAATATAAAACATATCAAAAACAAATATTTCCAAATCAGTATAGAATGATAATTAACTGAAACAAATAACATTAAATCAAAAATCATATACATGGTGAATATAATGGATGTAATAAGTGATGTTAAAATTATTCCCTACAAATAATATGTTGATATTTTCATCTATTAATATATATTCTATCAAATCGAATAATCGCATGAACATCAACAAATAATATCATAACGAGTAAATTCATAATGTAAAACATCATAACCATAACATTGAGGCCTCATTCAAAATATATTTCATAAATTGGTGAGGCCTAAACGAAATAACCATGTAATGTTTTCTCATTAGACTTAATAATAAATTTAGGGGGTACATCGGGCCTCATCCATCACATATGGAGTCCATTTCATTCACCATATGAAAGGGAATAACCATAACCAACAAAAATATTCATATTAAAATAATAGAATATGAAATGTTATAAATTAACCTAATAAATAAAAACATTAAAATAAACTTATTTATTTTAAAATAATAAAATTAATTTAATACATTCTATAATTAGTCAATATAATAATAAACCATTCATTGTACTATGAATAATGGTTATAAAATAATATATCCCATTCAGACTGATCATAAATAATTAATTTAAATAATGAGTATGTTATAATTAAATCATATTACCAATAGAGAATTAGTAGAAATGAGGTTTTTTGTCATTGATTAATATAAATACAATAAAATTCCATAAAAAAAATTTAGGAAAATATCCTCTTCTATATGAAAATTAGTTTAAAAAACAAAAAAATGAGAATGTTAAGAAAATTGATTCTTTAAAAACAGTTTAAAAACATTTAAATGGATATTAAACTCAATGAGTGGAAATAATGATTTGAAATTTTGTACATTCTATATAAGTGAAAATAAATTATCAATTCAAATTTTGGGTAAAAACGTAAAAAGTACCACATTCATAAAATTACAACATGATTCCTTTCTTTTCATTTTGTAAAAAGTAAAACATGGGTAAAAATATATTTAATAAATAAATTTTAGAATTATAAAAACAAATCTGATAATATTTATTGAAAACATGTACATAGATGATAAATGATGTTCTACTCAAATGAGATGTAATGATGGATTTTCATTAAAATGTTTTTTCCAATATTTTAAGTAACAATGAGATAAAAATTGTACTAATTCATGAAAAAAAAATTGATTATATTTAAGAGATAAAATTTGATTCTATTTATGATAGAAATATAAAATAATTCCCTGATGGGAGTCATAAACATAACCAATCTTGAATATTAATGAAATTTTGAAATAAACCCTTACCATAATGGTAACTTCTGAATCAAAATCTAGATAAAAGAAATAAAATTTAATAATCTATTCAGTACCAGGAAGATATATGGGTTCATGATTTAAAATATCAAAGGGGCATCATATAAACCACAAAAAAATTATGAGGTCAATATGGAAAATTTCTTGTGGACGTAAATGTTAGATGAGAAACCCTTAAATGAGGTCTATTTTCATTCATACCTATTCAATAATTCCATATAATATATATATATATATATTTTAACAAACCATAACAATATATTTCATACAATATATTTCATTATTATAAATATTTATCACCATTTGAATTAAAATTATTATTATTAATGCTATAATGGGTTATAATTGCATTGTTTTCAAATATGAATTGGATTGGTAATTTTGGCCCTTGTCCATATATCATGGATGAATTAACAATGTATTTTTAAAGTGATATAAATATAATATTTATCAATTATATTAATATTGATAATATTCCCTAAATGTTAGATATAGAAAAATGAATTACACTATTCATGGAAATGGTGGGTCATGCATATACTTGAATGTTGTCTTCATGTTTTTAACAAATGAAATGAAAAAAGGTAAATAATATTTCTAAATTAATGAATAAAAAATAATTCATATATATCATATATATTCAATTAATATATCCTCATTACCATTATGTTCAAAATAAAATTATAGATGTTTCACATCATTTTGTGGAGGCGGTAGTCCAAAGGTGCACATGAACGGTGTTATCGTTTTCGATGGATTATAAGGTAATTAGTTATATGAGATATTATTGTTATAGAAAATTAATTATATAAACAAATATAATCTATTAACATAATCCATCCTTATATCTCATCATGATAGGTGATGATCGAAAACAAATTACATCAGTTCTTGAGATGGTAGGCCTGTATGTACACGATCAACGATTTCATTTGTAATTTGATAGAAGGGAATATTAATATTGGTAATTAAATTAAAACCCTAGTATATAAATATATCAAATATATTGGTATTATATTTTTATATTTTATCAATATTTTATGGAGTTAAGGGATGAAATAAATAAAAAATCATGGTAAAGAATTATACCTCCTATTCATACAACCACAAGAGTTTTATATTGAAATCATTTGTAGATTTTTTTTATGATCAACATGAGTACTACACTAAATGATGAGTGATGTATGTAAGGTATTTACATAATTATTGGTAGAATGAAATGGATTTATATGTTTTATGGGGAGAGAAGAGGTGTGACCTTTTATAAGTGTGGAAAAGGACAAAATTAGAATTTTTTAAATGAATAAATTATAACCACATTTTCAAAATACCAAAAGGTATAAAACGGATTTTTATAATGCATTATATGATATATGGTTTAAATAGAAAAATGAATTATTAATTGGACTAATTTTATGTAATTTTATGCCTATATTAATATAACCCCTGCCAAACCTATTTTTAACTTTAATCGTGATAATAAGTTTTTATAATTTCTTCTATTAAATTTTACCAAAAAAATAGTTAAAGGTGTTTTATAATATTATGTATTTATATTCAAAATGTAGAATCCATTTTTACAAATTCAATCCAATGAATTATAATAATATATTACAATGTTAATCCTATAAAAAACATAAAATTGAATCTCTAATGGAAAATGTTGTCAAAAGTATGGAATTATATTATATCATAATTTTAAATATATTTTATTATAATGAAATAAGTGGAAGTAATTATATTATAATTGAAATAATATATAATTTAAAGTAATTTTTCCAAAAATGGATCTTATAAATGGTTTAAACCAAAAGGTAGTTTTGAATAATAACATTATGTTTTAATTATTCATCAAATAACTTATCAATTCAGAAAATTCTCAAAAACAACTATAATATAATTTTTAATTGATGATTACAAACATTTTTTAATTTTTTACATAAATTTTTCAAAAATGGTAAAAATTAATTTGGACATAACTGCCCAAAACATGATGAATTTTATTTTAAAATAATACTGTTTTTATGCATAGCGCTAGATTTATTCATACCCTATTGTTGGATAATATATTAAATTAATAATAAAAATTTATTTTTTTATTTGATATATGAATTTCATTAAAATAATTTAAAAATAGTGATTAATTTAATTTATTATGATAAAAACACATTCTTAACATAAAAAAAAATTTCAAGAAAAACAATTGTTTTACATTCAAATGAATTATTCTTTTATAATCAATTTATAAAAAATATGTTTTATTTATAATTTTGGAAACCATATAAATTTCATAACTAGTTAGACATATTAAAACATAATAATTTAACAACTAGGTTATAATTTTCCAATTAAATAATAATATTTTAACTATATAAGATGGTTTATTTAATCAATGTATGGTGTGCATCATTGTCTTTCAATGACATAAAATTTATTTACAAATAAATATATTATAATATATTGTCATGTTACATCATAGGTTTTCCTCTTAAATAATTGGTTTTTTCATGATAAATATGATTCTCTCTATAGATCCCTTATCGAATTCCCTAGGGTGGATGGATTCTGTAGACCTTATAGAGTTGATGGATCTACTACAGGTCCTATAGGAATAACAAATGCATATATTTGTACCACATGATATTGTTAGGTATGATGAACACACTAGTAGGGTTTATGGATGGATTAATTGAGCATTCCATGAATATCCATATTCTTTCATTGTTTTCTTTACTGATTATGTTTAAGTGTACTCCCAAACATATGAGGACTCTGAAAAATATCTAAGAAATTCACTCAACACAATGAGATTCCATCCATTATAAACCATGATCTCAAATTTTCGGTTCTAGATTGTGTATATGTGTTTCTTTGGAAAAAAATAAGATGATGGACTATATCACTACAAGAAATAGTGTTTCCAAGTTGTTCTTTTTTGGTATTGAGCAGCGGTTTAAACAGCTGCTGAATGATATGCAATGCTTTCTAAAAGCACAACATATTAGCATATTCAGAATCATTTCCTAATGCATTTTTTGTGGTAGTTTTCTAATTCATGGTGGTTCATTTGGCGGTGGGTTTTTTTTAACGTAATTAATTAATGAAATATCAAATTATTATTATTACTATTTATTCATTATTTACTATTAATTATTATTATTTATTTATTTAGTTATTTTTTTTATTTTTTTATTTTTATTAATTATTATTTATCCAGCAATGCATCCATATTCCATGTGTGGCATGCATGTAATGCATAAATATAACATTAATATGACATTAGATAGATTTGAACCCCTTGCCTCTTAGATATTATACAAATACATTACCACTCCATTTATCTCTTCATCTAGTGAACAAAAAATATGTAATATATTTATACATATACAGATAAAAAAATAATGATATTAAATAATAATATATAACAAATATATAATAAAAAAGATAGGAAAAAAATTATAAATTAATAAAAAATAGATAATTGATAAATAATAAATAGATTATAAGAATTATTATTAAATAAATAATTAATAAACAATAATTAAATATTAATAAATATTAAATATTAAATGAATAATAAAAATTCAATTAATAAATAATAATTAAATATTGCATAAATAATAAACAAATAAAAAATAAAAATCATAATAATATATAACTAATAATAAATCATAACAATTGATAATAGATATTAAATGATAATAAATAATAATTGATATAAAATAACAAATAACAAATATTAGTAAATAATTGATAAATAAAAAATAAAAAGTAAATAAAATATTAAATAAATATTAAATATTAAAAAAAATATGTAATAATAATATATAATTAATAATTTTTAAATATTAAATAAATAAGGAATATAAAATAAATATTAAATTAAATATTAAATAAATATTAAATAAAGACATTATAAATTATTTAATATTAAATACTAAAATATTAAATAAATAAATATTAAATAAATAGGAAATAAATAATAAATATTAATAAATATTAAATATTAAATGAATTTTAAGTTATAATTAATAAATATTAATATTAAATAAATATTTACTTTAAGATATTGATTAAATAACAAATACATAATTAGTGAATAATCTATAAATATAAAATAAATAAATAATAAATGATAACAAAAAAAATTTACATATTTTTATTTATTATTATTTCTTATTTAATTAGGAGTAGTTTTATAAAAACTACTTTTATTTCTGGGCTATTTTCATAAAACCCAACAAAAAAAATAATTGTTTTCAAAAATAAAAAATCTAAATTACCAGTTGTTTTAAAAATTCAATTCAATGAAAGAAAATAAATAATAAATAATAGATTTAGCGGTGGTTTTAAGAACCGATGAGAAATGAATTTTTCTATAATATTTAGCTATAGTTTCCCAAACCACCGCTAACACATCACTACGAAAACCCTTTTTCATGTAGTGTCTCATAGCCTTAAGTTGGATGAGGTATTAATTTCGTAGGGTCAATAGGGAATTTTTTTATTATTCATTGATTCATAATGTTAATAATATGTTATTAGAGATTCATTTAGGATTTATGATGATTTCAATAACTAATGTTGTCTTTGACTATGAAGGGGGTGAGGGTTTATTGGTATGATCCATTCAATGGATATTTCTATGACGTGAAGCATTGGATGACATAAACGCTAATCTTAACCTTTCTTGTCATAGGTAAGCAGTAGATATTGTATTTTTATCCATCGTAGGATGATATTGGTATTATTTTAATACATAATATGAAAACTGTAACTTATGGACCAAAAATTTTGAGTTTCATTGAGAGGAATTATCTAACTATTGATATGGAGTTGGTGACAATTGTGCATGTGGTGATGGGATTATGTCACTTAGTTTTGGAGGAGTGGTTCATGGTGTATACTAACAAAATGATCCTAACATATATCAACTCATAGTGTGACCTAAATATTTGTATGTGGAAATGAGACAGATATATTTAGTAATTAAAATTCAAAATAGCATACACCCCTAAGAAAGTGAATATTATTTTTGACACACTAATTAGATTAATGTAGGTTTAGGTGGTGCAAGAGTCCTTCCATGATTGATAGTTTATTAACCTATTTAGAAAGATTCATATTCATGCCTAAGAGAATTAGGGTAGAACAACCTTTATATCCTTATCTACTTCCTCTTCAAACATTGAGAGGGTGAAAGAGATTTATTTTTTCTCAATATAAGTACAATGATATAAGGGGAAATATATATGGATACAACACAATATTGGTCTCAATATTATTATAATATTATATATATCAATGTATATATTTTGGTCTATATCTACATTTGTAAGGATTTAATGGTGGATTTATATTTTTTGTGATGAGTGAATCACCAAGGGATTACGAAGATACATCGTGATATTTCTAGGTATTACTGGTGGTATCAGATGAAGAAGGGTAATAATATTGATACCACATGGTTCTCCACCTATCATCAGGTGAAGGATGAGATACACACACTTATACGTCCACTTTAGTTAGTACCCATTCCAAAATGGATATTGGATGATGTGATGATAGACTTCATGTTGAGGTTTTTGTGTTCATCTCATTGTAGTGATTTAAAAAGGCTTATTTTCATGAAGATGGAGAATGATACCCATTTATAACGAATCAAAGTGACTTATCCAGTTAATAACTGAGGTAGTATATATGTATATTTTATAATATATCTTAATTATGTGTCTTAAAGTATTGTCTAACATCGTAATATGTTATTTTATATTTTTCAGTAAATAATACCATGTGGAATATCTCATATCCCAAAAAATTAAACTATCCAAAATATATTTGATTATAATGGAAGATAAATTTTAATAAATTATCATAATTCCATGTGAAACATTAGATATTAAAATTATTGGATGAGTAACACATCTCGTAAATAAAACGAAACTTATTAGGTAAAATGATTTTCTATAAAAATCATCTAATATTATCCCTTAAAAATTATTTCCTTTGTATTTAAATAATTCTTTCATGTGTCCTATAGAAAATTAATTAATTAAACTTTTATGTTCATAAGATAAATCAAAAAAATTAATGGGATGTGTTTAAAATCATCTAATGTTGAAAACAGTTATTCATCAAAAAAACTCTTTTTAAAGTGTTGTGTATTTAATTCATAAATATAATTTGTTTCTATTAAATTATTATTTAAATTAAAAAATTCAATTTATAATTTACATATTGAAAACCATTTAATTAGTAATTTATACATAATATGATTAACATGTAATATTGTTTTAATAAAAACAGCTTTTCATTAGGTTTTACATTTTCATTAAAAATTTTAATTCTTAAATTTTATATATTTAATTTGATATAATGAAATAAATTATTAGCATATTAACTTAAAAATTGTCACAATGATAGTTTTTGAACTATTTCAAAAAATGTTAATTTAAAAAAGAAAAAAATTAATATTTTATAAATAAAGTAAATTTTATAAAAAATAATTATACAAGGGTGACTAAAATAATTATAATACAATTATATACACCAAATATGTATTTAAGAGGTGATTTATATAATTTTAAAATAATATATTAAATTTATAAATATTTTTTCAATTTTTAATCCTAATTTATATTTTATTGTAATCAGACATTAGTATTTTCATTTTCCATCAAATATGTTTTCATATAATTTCATTTATTTTTATATTGGATTTAAAGTCTTATATCACTCCACATCCAATTTATAAACTAATAAATGTAATTTTAATCAAAACAGTTCATTTTAGTTTTCCTAAATAACAATATATTCATTTTTTAATTTATAAATACAATTTTTTCAAAAAATATTTTATTCATTATGAGTGCTATAAATGAAATTAATTTTTATCACTTTTATAAATTTTAATCATTAAAATTGAATTTATATTTTGAATCAAAATATAATAATTAATTATACTAGACATTTATATTTGAATTCTATAAAATAATTTACCAATGTATAGGTTTGTCAGTATAGTAAATCCTAAAATGGGGTTAAATTGAAAATGTATTGGCTATAGTGACAATTTATCAAATCACCAAACATATAAATGGGTGTATGTTATTATGATATAAATTAACATAACTTAAAATAATTATATTTTATTTCTGATATATTTTTCATGAATATGATATTCCTTTTAAATTAATTAATTTTTATTCAAAAAATGCTTCCCCACTCAATTATAAAGGATACATCCACTACCCCTTTAATGTCAGACCAAAAATTATAATAACTATATATAGACTTTTATATTTTATTTCATAATAATCCATTAGGACTTTATGTTTCTGTGAATCTTAATAGGGTTCCCTAATTCCTTCAAAATCAAGAATTCTTCCAAGAGAAGATATATTTTCTTCTTGTATATTAACGTCTTCTTATCCTCCATTTTCATTTACCATATTCATCTACATACTACCAAATAGGATTTATCATAATGATAAATTAATATAATATAATTATAATTCCTTAATGATGATATTATAATAAAATTATTTTATAATTATACTTATCCATTGATTATAACATGTTATTATTTTGGATTGTTTTACCACCTATATGATGGATGGTATATTTTTTTCATGGATGGTTATTAAAACTTAATTTATATTGAGATGTGATATTAATAATAATAATTATTATTTAATTAACCAATGAAAATATAAATATTTATCTCTTTATTAATATAATACATATTTCAGTTAAACTTTTTCATAACTAGCACGTTATGGATTACATCTTCGATATCCATACACAAAACTGCCATATAATGAACCGAGAACTTTGTATATAATTTTGGATCATCCATTAAAGTATCATAAATATTATAATATGATTAACTCATGAACATGGAATGATGAGTGAATCCATTATACTGTAAAAAATTTGGGATTGTTGAAACAACTAACAAATGATAATCAGTATTAACATTATATAAATAATAACTTTTTAATAAATGAAAAATATATTATTAATATACAATTTAATAAAATAGAATAAGGTTTTAAAATAAATTATTAATGAGTATTAATTTATTTTACAAGTGGTTTGAGCACTTCAAAGAAACATGGAGTACAAATTAAGGGTTTCTCATATCTGTATTACATTTTTGAGACTTGTTTTTTATTATGAAAGTATTTGATATTATTTGGGGTAAGTAATAAAATTTTAAAAATTATATAATGAATCTATATTTAATAATGGTACTTAATTTCCAATTTAATTATATATTTTTCTAGGGGGATTTATTTGAATTTTCCAAAAGAGATTGTGGTTTCTTTAATATTCTCTAATTCAAATTGAGGTTGTATGTGTCAAAATTTCTATATGAGGTAATTGTATATAATTTGTTTGTAAAATAAAAAATATTTTCTCTTTATCTTATTTTTACTAGTTTTTACCTGTATCAATATCATTTCACTTCCCTTATGCCACAATTTTATCAAAACTGTGTAAGAATGTGGTACTAATATAATTTTTATTCTAAAAATTGAATCATTTTCCTATATATCAATATTTTTATATTTGTTAAAGAATTGTTTTCAATAAACATAAATGATTGATTTAGTTAATTTTATAAAATCATTTAATATCACTAATATTTTGTAAAAAAAATTCTTATTAACATTTTATACATTATTACTTTGTAGATTATATTACAAAATATTGAAAATAGTCTATTTTTAAACATTTTCCCAAAAAAATTATTTTATTGTCCATTTCATACATTAATATTTATAATGATTTAATTCCATGGTTTCATGTTTTCTTATTGTAATTTCTATTCACATTTTTTTGTGACCGATTATTTTTAAAAATAATATTTATCGACAAAATAGGGTTGTTTTGTCTTGTTTTTTAAAACAATTGTCTAATGTTCATATAAATGTTTTTTTTATCTTTGTCAAAAATGTTTTATATTTCTTATTCTCTATCAAGGATATGAAATATTTTTAACATCCATATTTTTTATATGGATGTATTATGATCATGTTTTAGTGAAATATTTATGAACCCCATATCTTTCTCATGAGTAATGTTGTGATGGAATATTGAATGTGTTTATGCTCATGTGGAACACTTATGTATAATTTTCACTATATTATGGGTGGAACTAGAATTATATATCCCTTAAATACATTAGTAAATTTCTTATATATTCTGATATGTAATTAATGGGAGTGATGTATAATCCACAAAAATTATGGTACTCAGACCATTTTGTTTATGAGAATTGGGAGTAAACCTAATCAGTTGTGGGACTCGGTTTATTATTTTTATTTGTATGGGTAGTAAAACTAATCCACTATGGGACTCTATCAACTATTTTTATCATAATGGGGAGAGATCCCTATCCCCTAGTGGACACTTTCTATAATGTTTATGATATGTTGGTAGTGAGCCTTAGCCTAGGTTTTGGATTCCTTGGTAATGATCCTTGGAAATGTTTATGGTTTATTGGAAGGGAACCATGATCAATGTTTTTTATTATATTTATTATGTTATTAACACATTAATATGATTCTAATTATTACTATTATCCATTGAAATAATGTATCTTATTCTATAATCCTATAACTGTGTTATGTTTCTAGTACTTATGATTATATAATCATGTTCTCACACTCCCATTAACCATGTTTTATGTTTTCCCAAAACATAAATCCATGAATATTGGATTATAAGAAACCATTTATTGGATATGATTTTCTTATGTTTTATCCTCTATCTTTGGTTATGTTCTTACACCGATATACTTATTTTATCCTCAATTATGATACTTGATTAATATCTCTTATTTTTAAACTTATTGAACATTAGATATTGATCCTTATTATGTTTTAAATCCCTATGCAATGAAGAATGTTAATATGTATGATGTCTATAGAATTATATCATGTGTGAAGGTTACATGTGGCAGATATTGAAGAAAAATGTGAAAAAGTGCATTTTTGTGGCTAATATTCAATGACATTGAGCCGTTGGGTATAAGGATCTTTTGTTTAACTATGAGATTAAAGGTTTACGTTATATAACTAATGTAAAATATATGTGATTTATTTTCAATCCATCTTACAAGGTATCATGTATCACGTCTAAATAGAAGGATTTGGACATTAAATATTAGAGGGTGGGACTAGTGCATCTCAATTAGCATTATACTGAGGTTTATTAATTTTAATGTATTATTTTATGATATATTGGAATATTTAACTTAAAACATTCTATATTGAATTAAATGTGAAGCAATTTGAAAATAAAATATCATAGAATTAAATAATTGGGTCTTATGATTAGGCAGATATGATTTATTTTTAATGTGAACATGATTTTCATTTATTATAAAAAAAATTGGTTTTTATATTTGGTTAATAATAGGATTATGAATAATTATTTTATGAATGATATGTCTGCATAAAATGTTATAAAAAATACTAAATCATACTTGTTAAAAAATTGACATAAATAAAAATGTTAACATATGATTTTTATAATAGAAAATAATAGTTTCTTAACCATACATAGGATATACTTCTACTTATCTAAATATTAAATTTATCTTGTATTATATGTATCTTATAGATACACTGAAATATTTTCACTAGAAATAGATAATTAAAATTGCAAGAATGTAATATATTTATGTGGGTAGAATGTAACACTAAGAGATTTTAGTAGGTATTTTCCCTAAAATAAAAACTATGTTAAATATAATTTATCACACAAAACACAAAACTAGACATAATATATATTAATACAATTAATTAAAATATTTATTTCATTTTTATAATATAATTTTAAATGTTAATAAAGTAACATAAAAGATGACTAGAACCTCTAGTAAATAAAATGTAAAAATTAATTAAAATAGATTATTATATAAATTGTTATATAATACCTTAGATATTATTATTAACATTTTTAAAGAATTATTTGATGAGTTATAATAATGATTAATTAATGAAATATTAATAGTAATGAGATAAATCCTTACATTTAATGTGATGTTATTAAAATAATTTAATGCTAACAAATTATATTTTTTATATAACTATATTTAAGGTGTTGTATATTTTTATCACAAATTAAAATGATCACTTTTTAATTATTATTGTTATAAAAATTTCAATTTCAAAAATAGAATATTTTAAGTTGTAATTTAGATGAAATAATATTAAGATAACTTAATGATTTAAAAGTTTTTTATAAAAACACAATTTCATTATATTTTATATTTTCATTTAGAAATTAAATTCCAAAGTTTTAAAATTTAGATTCGATAAAATGAAAATGATTTTTTAATTTATCATGTGTAAATTTATAAAGACAACAACCCTAGAAGTCTAGAGTTTGTAGTTATTTTATTACATTAATGCTAGATATAAGTGGTCACAACCCAAAAGATTGAATAATTTAATAGTATTGGAATCACACATGAATTTAAAATTAAATTTGAAAACATATGATAGAACATAATATTTTCACTTACAACGCAATTATACAATTTAGAATACCCCAGAATATCATTCAAAATACACATCCGGGTATCCTGGTTAAAAGAAACAAAAGAAGGGGTTGAACTTTAATGCCTAAGAAGGGTGTGTGTATAACAGAATCATTAATGAATAAATAAGTAATAGTAGATATTCTATGTTATGTAACAGAAATACATGTCATTTAATCAATAAATTTAATATGAATAATAATATGGCAGGAATAAATGATGATTAAATAATTACATATTAACAACGACATTAGCTTTAAATATAACACCCCGATTCTTAAAATTAATAACATTTTATTCAATGATTTGTGTGACAAGAAACCCATATTAGAAGGGAATATAAAAAAATGATACCTTATGATATATTTATTTTAAAATAAATATACTTCATTAAAAAAACACTATTTTTATCTTTCCCTACACATAACAATGAGTTCCTTCGATAGATTACGTTACCCGAAGAATGAGTTTTATTGAATAAAAATACATTATTAAAATTATTATTATTTAGTAAAATAGTTATAACCTAGACATTAAATTAGTGGGTATTAATAGAATTAAATAAATTTTTAAAATATATATTTTATAGATTTTTAATAAATATTTATTGTTTGGTATGAAAATTAGTATAATTTAAAAGAAGATAAATTGTTTTATAAATAATAGTATTTTTCAAAAAGGCACTTTATACATGCTTTGTGTGTTTAATTTAATATTATTTTTTACCAATTTTGGAAAAATAATTTTTCAAAATATATTTTTTCAAATCTGAATATCCAAATTTTCTTGGGATGAATTTTTTAATTTTTATGAAAATTTCATTTTTTTTATGAATAGTGAAAATATTGAATTTAAATTGATAAATACCTTTTCCATTAAATAATTTATAACTATAAATTATATTTTTATTTTATTATAATTTAAATTTAGTTTAATTTTATAAAAAAAAGTTTCTAATTTAGGTCCTTAGAATGATTTTTTAATTTAATTTTTATATAAAATCATTGTAAATTTTTTAACATTTTAAATGTCAAAACATTCTTTCTTATATTGTCTATGAGATTAATTTTAAATAAAATTCTGCAACTTATGTCACAAACCAGCCCAGATATCTTATTGAAATGATTACTAGTCATGTCATAACATATCCCCAAAGGGAATTCCTGATCCCCATGGGTTGATGAGTAGCACTTGACTTCATACAAATTGAATGTAGGAATGAATTTTCCACAAACATAATGGATAAAAGATAAATATATTTGTATGAATACAAGGAAAACTCCACTAGGATAAGTGAACTATAATTAAAATAGGAAAAAATCCCAAAGTACAGACAAACATTACCAAAAGAACTAGAATAAACACCCCAAGACCCAGAAAACCCAACTCTCTAAGCCTAAAGATCAACAGCTAATAACACGGCCAAGTGGTGCCTTACCCTTACTCTAACCTGGTAGAGGACAATAAAAAAACACATGAAGTCTTAGGTAGTGTTTGATCTAAAATCTCATAAGGTTACCAACAAGGATTTCATAATAAGATTACATATTTAGATAACTATATAATGCCTTCAATTTTAAATAAATAGGAATGATATTTCATATGTAAATTTAGAACAAATTATTCATTGCATTTTAAATGATGGAAATACAATAAAAATTCCTTAATTTTTAATATAAAATAGTATATATAAATTTAGAAGGAATATTTAATGTTTTTAAAAGTGTGATATATATTTAAAAATACAATAATGAGAAACATGGTCATCATCCATGTGGTATTAAAGTTGTTGGCAATGAGACTCCCTTACACATAAATAAATGATCATGATTATATGTGTAAACACATCCCTCAAACACTAGTCAAAGAGGAAGATGTCGACATCCCATCAAGGTTGTGATCTACTTCATATGTATTGTTAGTTTAGTAAAGTGTCAATAATGTGTTTTCCTAAAAAAATATCTTACTACATAGGATTTCATGTTCTCCAATAACAATTGCTGATGGGAAATTTATTTTAAAATTGTTTAAAATACTTTTCCAACCATTATTCCATTTCAAATATTCTCATTTGATTTATAAAATAAACATTTTTTAATTAAATAATGACTTTACAAGGATATAACCACTTGGTTTCTATAAAAATTTCTTTAATAAATTTTCATAATGAAAAAATTTGAAATCAATTTCACAATTTAAATTAAACAATTTAAATCCAAAAATTACCCATCAATTTCAGAAACCCACTGATATTCATTGTAATTGATGGTCATTCACAATTTTGTTAAAAATAAAACACAACTATTTAATTTAATGAAATTGGGTTTTTAATAAACCAACATAAATCAACATAATTTTAAATCAAGTAATTGAATTAATATTAAGTAATCGAATTTAAATAATGAAAATTACTATTAGTAATCCACAATTAATATAACCACATACATTAGGATCATCGGATCTTAAAACAAAAAACCCTAGTTAGGAAAATCCCAAAATGAACAACAAAAATGGGGATCTGAGAAAAAAATACAAGAATCATGTTTAAAAATAGTAGGGATTAGATCTTCCAATAATATAATGATCTACAAAACCTTTTTCATGAAAGGGTAATCATTAAGATTAATAGATCACAGAGAGGAAAAAAATAAGATGATATTTAACATCATTCTCTAAGATTTTATTATCATTTAGAGGGGTTTAGGGGGGACAAAATCACTTATTGGGAGCTTCTAGGGAAGAAGAAAATGTTATAGGTTCATACATTCCTATTAGGCACTTAAAACACGGTTTTCATGGGATTAGAAATAATTTTTTATTAATTATTTCTCATATGTACTGTTAGTTGGTAAAGTAAACATTGTTAGAAAAATCACAAATTCTATCCATGTGCCTTTATCAATTGTGTTTCACAGTTTCTCCTTAGTGGGTGAACTTTTTTCAAACCGTGCACTTACCATTAAGGCCATCACTATCTTGGTATTCATAATTCGACAACCTGGTTTGAGAATGCCTGAAAATCGTAACATGATCTCATATGTACTGTTAGTTGGTAAAGTAAACATTGTTAGAAAAATCACAAATTCTATCCATGTGCCTTTATCAATTGTGTTTCACAGTTTCTCCTTAGTGGGTGAACTTTTTTCAAACCGTGCACTTACCATTAAGGCCATCACTATCTTGGTATTCATAATTCGACAACCTGGTTTGAGAATGCCTGAAAATCGTAACATGATGTAACAAATAATGTGAGTGAAATCTTAAGAAAATTATACTGAATCTGGAAAAAATAATATATTATCTAATAAGGTAAAAATAGTTTTTAAACATAATAATTTTTGAAATTTTTGAAAATTAATTACTACAGTTAAATTATAAAAGGGGTTTTCACATTAGAAGAGTTTGTATAAAAATTAATTTTACTCACACTTATAAATTTTTTATATATAAAATTGAACATTATATTTATAATAATTTTGAATAAGTTATATAATTAACCCGATTTTAGTTGTATTATTAAATGATAAATTAACTAGAAATATTAAAATAAAAAAGTTACCACAGAATTTTCGAAAATGTAGAAATTGAGTAAACATAAATTCTAATGTATAACATGATCAAAATATGTATCTAATTGTGTGGTGGATGAATTTATAGATCACATAACCCATAAAATATATTATTAATCTATTTTTCGGGCACATGTGGTAATTAATACCTCTCAATATTAAATTATTTTGGGAACTTAGAAAAAATTGCACTCCTAAGTTATGAAGGGCACTCACTCCCTTAAATTTTTTACACCTTTAAAACTATTTGGATTAGTAAATAACTACACAAATAAAATACCAAATTATCTCACATAATACTATATTTCATAGTTTTCTTATAGGGATATCCTTGGAAATAATTAGTGCAATCCAAAGGAGAATACCCAATAAAGAGGTAATGTTTTTTAAAGATCATTTTCATGTTATTTCTTTTTCTAATCAATTAAATTATTATTAAAC
Organism: Viscum album; assembly: GCA_963277665.1. NCBI lineage: Eukaryota > Viridiplantae > Streptophyta > Magnoliopsida > Santalales > Viscaceae > Viscum > Viscum album. The sequence goes on from OY728132.1 coordinate 502,320,118, forward strand.
CTTGATGATATAATAAAATAATAATATTAAATATACTATTATGTTGTTATATTTTGCTAATGACCTATAATCACCTCTACTTATATCAAATCTGTTTTAAAATAATCATTCTTGTGTACAATGGGATACCACCACCCGAACGAATATTGTTTTTTTTTCCTCTACCACATCTCAAGGTTGACTATTATGATGTATATAAATTATATATAACATAAATATTATAAAACTATACCTTTATATTCATTAAATCATATAAACCATATTACTTTCCATTTTTTGGAAACACGATAATGTCACTTTTGCATACAGCGGACTCCTCCCTCACGATGTGATGTGATTAGTATTTCACAAACATTTTAAATATAAAATTACAATGATTTAAATTAATTATTATATGTAATATAATTAACTTAATTATGACATTCAAAAAATATATATCATTTTGGAAATAATTATATCATTTTATTTACTAACTTTTTCACTCACCTGAATATAATGACATCGTTTTTTTTATGTGGAATATCACCTTTACAAAGTGATAAAACTCTATTTTTTTGCCACACCACATGAATGATATATATATATAATAGAGTATATATATATATATGATATTTTTAATTTACTTTAATTTTATAAGACTATTGATATCCTTTCCATAATGATCATTAGAAATTAAAAATGTTATTGTTAAGTATATATGGTGTATCATCTCCCATATCGTAATAGAATTAACTTTTCAAAACCATCATCCATGATTTTTTTATGAGTATAATTGAGTTAAAAATGATAATTATTTCATTATTATTATTATGTAGGTAATATAACTATATAAAATGATAAATGATATGGTCTTTCATTATGAAAAACATTTGAGAAAACAAGGTAATTAGTACTAGAAAATTATAATAATGAAATATTATTAATGAATGGTTGATAATATGTTATAAAATCATCATATTGGATATTATAAATAATAATATGGTTATTTAATAAGTTAATAACTTGTTTAAAACAACAATCTATGATTTTAATGCATGTTCAACTAAAGAAAAGTGTGAGGTATGGGATTTAAACTCATTTTCTCTTCATTAAAGAATATTATAATGTAATGCCCAAAATTTTCTTTTATTTGGGGTATATAATGTCTCTTAGATATGTAATAGCATGTAAAATTAATTCATCATAGTATTTAAATCTTATAGAAATCCCCTAGGGTGCCATATTCTTAGAGCCCAAAAAATGTGATTGCATGAATCCTATGGTATTATATGTTGTGGGTCGAGGGCTCTTTCCCCTTCCTCAAGAATGGATTCATATTTTTCAAAGAGAAATCTCTAATCAATTATAGAACATGATCCATTTTGCATATCAAAGATGTTTCTCAGTTTGGGCCAAAGTAATGTCACTCCTCGATCATTATCAAATGGTGAAATAGACATGTATGTGAAGATGGGGACTCCCTGGGATTGGGTTTGGGCCTTTCTAGCATAGCTTAGGTGGAAGGCGAAGAAGGCCTCCTTCTGGGGGGCCCGAGCCATCAGTGAAATACCACTCTATAAGAGCTAGAATTCTTACCCAATTTCAGGACCTACGAGCCAAGGGACTATCTCAGGTACACAGTTTATATGGGGCGTATGCCTCCCAAAAGGTAACGGGGGTGTGCAAAGGTTTCCTCGGGCTGGACGGATTGGCCCTCAAGTACAAAGGCAGAAGGGATATTGACTGCACCTTTTTTGTCCCCCATGTCGCCACACGGGACCTTTAATGGGATAATATCCACTTCTTGTTTATTATTCTAGACTAGGGTCATAAGAAGCTCATGAGCTTGGATCTTACTTCACTTTCAAGAAATGAAGGAATAATTCCATCTCTACCAAGTTAAACTCAGACATCGCCCACTTTTTGGGTGTGAAGAAGTGTCAAACCAAAATACCCAACAAGCATTAGCTCTCCCTTAAAATGAGGTGATCCAACCAAACCTTCAAGTACAGATACCTTTTTAGGATCCTCATGTGGAACTTTATTGTACGATATATCAGATCTATATTTATAGAACCCATCTACATCCAGAAAGTTTTATGCTTTGGAAGAAGCTTGTAGAGTTTGGGAAGGGGTTTTGATTCAAAAAAAGAATCCACTTCAACCGATATGTCCTTAAAAAAACAATGTAGTTGGACTCTCATGTCAATATGAATAATGAATCATACATTGTTCTACATCTACGAAGGTCCATCTTTGCCTTCTAGGCAAGAGGATAGCTAATTACAAATTCTGTCTCGGCAGGACATGAATTTCTATTATAATAAAATTCAGAAAACAAGTAGTGAAGGGAGGGAGGTTCTTATCCTTTTTGTAGTCACTCATATTTTGTTTCAATTTGAATTATTTTATTATGGGGTATTTGAATTAAAATTTACCTAGGGGTAAGGGATTTTTTATACATTTTTTTTATTGTGTTATATTGTAATGTTATGAACCTATTATTATTATATGGTTTATATATTGTCCCTTTCACATGAAATATCATGAAAATATAATTCTTCATGGTATTTTATATTTCAATTTTATTTAATTCATCTAAGGATATTTGAATTAAACATTACCATGTGGGAGGTGATTTTGTGTCAATTAACATTATATTGAGACTTATCTTTTATAATAAACCAATTAGATTTAATGTGATGTATATAATTATCTTTCCATATATAATATCATGATTCCATTATAATTCCTTGTATTTTAAATTTCACTTTGAATCATTTAAAGCAACGAGATTTTACTTGAAAATTGCAAAGTAGTAAAAATTATTGTAGAATGTTACTTTCTTCGGTAATTGTTGCGTTTATTTTAATGAAATAAGTTTCATATTATTATTTTCATTTTTCATTAAATATATATTAAATATCTATATTCATATAATATGTATATAATTATTTATTAAATATATTACATTTTTATATATTGTGTTTACATTTAATGATTATCTGGGGAAATATTGATAAATATATAACCTTTTCTCAATATAGATATTTGATGATAAGGCTTGTTGATTTAATTTAACTAATTATTTATTATATAAGGAATGATTTATAACTATAATGATGGGTGAATCCTATTATAATATCTCCCCTCAATGCATTGGTGGGTCTCATGATACAAACTGGTTAAGCTAGCATTAATTGTGTTTTACTTATAGTTTAAACCATCTTTCAAATGGTATTTACCTTTCCATATTATTTATACCATATCAATTTAAATTAAATGGGTGAACAATTATTTACCATTCCATATTATTTATACCATATCAATTTGTAATATCCATGTTATTTATTATATGGAATGTGGGTTCATTTATTTACCTTTTTGAATTGATTATTTTCCTAGGATTTGTATAGTGATATTATTTATCGATGTAATTTCTTCTTAGTTTATTGATTAAATTGAATGTGTGTTCTTTTATTTACATTTACATATTAATTTTTCTTATTTATTCATGAATTAACTCTATACATAACCTTTACTAAGAATTTGGGACAACTCTTATTTTTTTTCCATTCTAATGAATCCATGAAGTGTACTATGTTTTATATGCAACGATATACTATTGGGTAAAATATTATTCTCAAAAAAATATATTTTTGTAATTTATATATTGAGATATAATATGGGAATAATGTTTTAATCTAGTTTACCCTGACTAATATATTTATTGGTTCTTGGGATGTGGCTTCATGTATCTTATTCCATATTATAAGTCAAACATTGTCTTCAAACTACTGGGGTCAGTTTCTCTACATTTGGTATCATAGAAAGATTAGTGGAAACCATATGAACTAGATTTAGAAAAAATGGAAATTTTAGTTCTAAAAACTATGATAAACATTGAAAATAAGTATATAATAACACCATAAATTTTTATTAAGGTAGATATTATGAAGTTTTTCTTTGCGATACATCTAGGTCTAGATACAACAAGTGGAGTGATCTTGAAAATATTTACCAAGGGGTAATTACACTGAAAAGGGTGTGTTGGTATTGAGTCAAGAATTACCTAGTAAATGATAATATGACTTACTTTTCACTTGGTTTAAGACTCATGTGTGGATATACATAGGATAATTAACATTTTCATTACAAAAAATTATAAATTATTTGAATAGATAATAAAAATTAATGACCTAGGTTAGATGTTGGTCAAGGAAGGACCTATGTGGACGTAAAATATATAAATTATTTATTTATTGGTGTTCCATAATAAAATTTTAGAATAATTTTCCAATGGTATTTTGGTTACCAGAATCATGAATCATCTTCATATTTTGTTAAATTTAAGAATCATATATTTCTCTATTTACTTAATATTTATGTATACCATCATGGATTAATGAGTTTAAGATTGATCGTAAGTTTAAAGTCTTAAACATTGATTTTTAGTTTTCATGTGATGAGATTATACAAATATTAGGGATATTATGGGAGAATTTTATGATAAGAATCTATTTTAGTGGATTATTTATTTGAATAATAATGTCATTAATTTTTATTGACATATGTTTAATGGTATTGATAGCCTTTATCATAACTATGATAATTAATGAAACTTTAATAGTATACAGATAATATTATTCGATTTTTAAAAAAAAAATAAGTTCTATTGAAAACCATAGAAAAATGTAATTTAATATTTAATTTTATTAAAAGGATGTCTAAAAATTGTTTTTGGAATGTTATAGGAATTGTATTTATATGTTTTAATAGAAATTGAAGCCTTCATGTTAGGGGAAAAATCATTTCATCTGGCAAGGCAGTGTCTCTTGAACCCATTTCCAAAAGAAGATATGGTATTCTTGCCTACCAATGGCCCAAGTGATGTCCTTGTTAATATCTTTTTTAGTTAAATGATTTGAAAAATACATATTAATTATGAACTTCTGGAATTGATTTTGAGTTTTGGAGCATAATTTATTATATTTGATAACATATACTAAACATATTTATTTTTTAAAATAGTTATATACATATATAAAATCGTCTATTATGGATCATATAATCCATTAAAAGTGAATTTTCATGATTTAGGCATAAAAAATTCATATTTATATATTCATTTCTTCGAGTAAGGTATGAATTGAAAGTTAATCAAAGCACAAATAAAGGAAAAAATTAAACTTCAAAAATATAAAATAGTAATGTAATTGTATTTGATTATATTTTTAGATAGTAAATTAATTATTCAACTTTAGGTTAATGGGCCTTGAAATAAAAATGTTATCCAACTACATTAATATCTTATGAATATGATAGTCTATTAAATCATCAAATATTAATGGTTATGATTTCCTTAACAATAAATATATCATTATATTTATTGATATATATTAAAAAAAATAACTATATATAATTACTTTCACATTTCATCCATGTCCATATATTTACTTTCCACTAATGTTCTCCTACATGGAAATCTAGTTGTGTGAAATTTTATATGACCTTTGTATTTCACATTATTTATTATTAAGAGGATATATTATTAACCCTAATTTTTTAGGAATTTTAAATAAAATAATTTTTAAATTTTGTTAAATTTATTTTTAAGATCAATTAAAACTATTAGGACATAATTTGTTTAATTTGGGTAGAATTTAACACCCCAAAATTATAAAAGAATAAATTTTTATTCAACTGCTTATGTGACATGAAACATCTAGATTTTAAGGGAATCTAATACAATGATGCCATATGATATATTTATTTTAAAATTAACAGCTTCAATTACACACAAAACATAGTTTATTTAGTGTTAAATGAATGATTTTCTATGATAGTTTGTGTTAAACACAAGATTTTGTATTTCCAAATAACAATTATAATTAAATTTTTTTTTAATTCAATAGCTATAAGTTAGTCATTATACTAGAGAAAATTAATAGGATTAACAGAATAATTAATATATATATATATATATTAATAATTTTTATTAATTATATATTCAACAGTAATAAATTTAGTATCATTTAAAAGAAAAAGAGATTTTATTTTAGAAAAAATTATTTTTCTAAAAGATGGTTTAGTCACTATTTGTGAATTTAATTGAAAATTTGTATTTTCTACTTGTATAAAATTTCTTAGAATAACATATGAATTATTTTTTAAAATATTAACATCAAAATTATTCTAGGGTTATTTTGTTGTATTTTCGACAACGTTTAATTTTTTTATGAATACTAAAAAATGAAAAATTTTAATTTAAAACAGCCTTTTCGTTTAAATAATTGATAATTTTTTTTATTTTCAACTATTTTAAAGGTAAAATAATGAAATGCTTATATAACTTAATCCAATTTCGTTAATTTTTATAATTTTTGTATTTAATTTTAATATAAAAATTTTGTTAATATTTTAGCATTTTCTCATATTAAAAACTTGCTTTCTCATTATCATATGTGAAATTAATTTTGGGTTAAATTATACCAATAAACAAAGATAAATTTGAAAATATGGACAAAAAATTTGGATTCATATTAATTTATACTATTTTATAACATTAAAATATTTTTTTAAATTGTTATTAGTGAAATCAATTGAAATCAGTTTCTGTAATTATGGTCTAAAAAGAGTTTTGTGCATTACATAAGATTGGGATAAAATTTATTTTACACCAATATATGATTCATATATAATAAATTAAATTTAATATTTATAATAATTAGTTCAAAATAATCAAATAAATGTTATTTAGATTTTGGACTTAATAGATAAATTATGTTGGAAAATAAAAAAATACAAGTTGTCGAGGTAAAAACTAAAAGGTTATAGATGATAAACATAACGACTAATTAATAACATGAAAAAAATGATTCTATTTTTGGTTTCAGGGATTGTTATAGACCAAAAAACTCTTTTGTCCATTATTAGTCAGTTTTGGTGGAACATGACGTTTCGGAGACCTCCCAAAATTGAATAATTTTGGGTATTTTGAAAAATGTCACTCCTCCTCAATAGTAAAATGAAAATTACAACACTCACTTAATAAAACATTTAAACCCCTATGGATCATCCAATACCTAACCAAAACACTAAAACTTTACCCTTACCTCATTGTATAATTTTTATATTTGGAATAGAGAAAACCTAGGAAGACATTTGTACAATCTTAAGGAGGGTAACCAAAGAATATGTAATGTTATTCAATGAGATTTATAAATTTATATCCTACTCAACCACGTTAAATTATTTTTAATCCTTTGTAATATAATAAGACCATTATATTGAATATATTTTATTGTTTTTATTATATTTTATTTAACTAAATCAATCTTTTCTTCAATAAAATGGGTTTTGAATGTATCGTATGTCTGTATGGAGGACTACCGCCTCGCAAATAAATTTCATTTTTTTCCATTACGACCAATATGGGATGGGTATTGTGATGTATATAAAGTATATATATGAAAGATATATATATATATAACATAATTATACTTATGAATTCATTATATCATATATAACATATTACCTTCCATTCTTTAGAAGACACAATAACATCATTCCTGTGTATGGTGGACTACTACCTCGTGGAGCGATGTGATTTTTCATTCAATAACACTACACATGGAAGGTGATTAATAATAAATATAAGTACTATATGTTATATAAGTTATATAATTATGATATTAATTATATATTTATCATTCTATAATTATAATATATCAATTTATTTTTTTTTACTTTTTCAAACACTTTAAGATGATAACATTATTTGTGTACATATAGACCCACACCTTCATGAAGCGATGTGACTCTGTTTTCATCATAAAAACATATGAATGATATATATAATTATATAATATGCTATATATTATATTATTATATTCTTATAAAGGCAAAATATTAATTATTTTTTTCAATAATGATTATTGAAAAATTGGATCGTTACTGATGCGTACGTACGACCTATAGTCTCTATGATCATAATTTATATTATTTTTCATAACCATAATTAATTATTGGGTTTAAAATTATAATTTACAATAAAATAGTATTATTATTTCATTATTATTATTCTTTATATAATAAAACTATAACACCCCCCCCCCCAAGAACATCAAAATGGATAGACATACATAATGAATTTGGGTTCACTCAAAATTCATGTCTATACTATCTTATGATATATCACTATTTACCCAATCTATTGGAGGGATATATATATATATATATGGGCCCAGCCATCATATAATTAAAACCATACATATGTGTTCAAAAATATTATTAATCATTCATTAATTCATCATATCATAACACTTGGAAAAGAAAACAGTTTTATTTATTTTCAATAATTTCATCATACTGTAGCCGATGGAAAATAATCATGTTTTATAATAAGTTTATCATAACATAATTGACCCATGGAAAAGATAACCATTTTCTTACTATCATCGCACTTGATTGTGAGATCAGAGATGTTGTCTTTAGTTTAAATCTTTATAGTTCCATGGGCCCTGATGGTTTTAATAATGGTTTTTATTAGCAATTTTGGGATTTTGTTCAAACTGACATTTGGATTCTTGTTAAGAATTTCATTTCTAATGGTTTTCTCCCTCGTGGGTTGAACACCCAATTTCTGTCATTGATTCCCAAAGTGGATAATAAAGTAGAAATCTACCAATTTAGGACCATTTCTTTAATCAAAACCCTTTATTAAATTATCACCGAAATTTATACCAATTGTCTTTCTTCTATTATCAATAAAATTGTTTCACGGAATCAATTTGTCTTTGTTAAGGGAAGTTCAATTCATGATTTTATTTTCATTCCTCTAAATTCACTAACCATTTAAATTGAACCAATATGGGAGGCAATATTTTCATTAAGCTTGATATTCAGAAGGCCTTTGATACCATGGATTGGAGTTTTATTTAAATGATTTTTAGGACCTTTGGGTTTAATGATTCACTTATCAGTATAATTAAATCTCTTTTCAACTCAGCCAGCATATCCATCTTTGTTAATTGATCTCCTCAGGGTTTTTTAAATGCACCAAATGTGTCAAAAATGTGTACTCTCTCCCTACCATTATTTTTTCAATTTCCGAATATAATATAAGTATAATGATCACTCCCCTTGTCGAACAAAAAAAATATTAATACGAATAAGGCTTATAAAAATTTGAATGTTCACACACACCTTTTATATGCAGATGACATTATTCTTTTTTTACAAGGGGATAAACAAAATATCCAAATTCTAAAATGTTCTCCCTCACACTACCAATATATTTCTGGTAAAATAAATATTTGGAACAAATCCTTTACTTTTTTTAAATGTTTCCATGTAATAGAAAATCCAATATTATTGCAAATTTAGTTGTTAAAAAAGGATCATTTCCCTTCACCTATCTTGGTGTTCAAAAATTATGTGGCAAACCAAAAGAATGCTACTTTTCTAATACTATTGACCAAATCCTTCCCCAACTATCTTCTTGTAAAGGAAAAAACTTATTTATGGTTAGAAGGATTTGTCTTTTCAAATCCATGAATTTTTCCTAAATTCTCTACACTTTGATTATTTATAAATGGCCTACTAGTCTTCTTAAAAATTTAACATTACCTTCAAAGACATTATTTGGAAAGGAAGTACAATTGAAAGTAAAATGGTTATTGTTCCTTGGTTTAGGTGTTGAAAACCTTTGGAGAAGGGTGGCCTTGGTATAAAAAAATCTAAAACTCTTTAATAAAGCCTTATAAGACAGACTCCCTTGGAACCTTTTTCATAACAACTCTGACTCCATTGCCTTCCTTAAAAATTGATTTCTTGAAAAACTGAATAATAGAAATTTTAATTAGATGATATTCTACATTTGGACATTCATTAAGAATGATTTTTCCAATATCATGTCTAACTCTGGATAGATTGTGAGTAGAGACTCTTCTATGAATTTTTGGAATGAAAAATGGGCTTGTTCTCTTCTCATTTCTTCAATTTCCTCTAACCAAACTCATGATCACACAAAATATATTATAAAGGAGGTCATTATATCCCACAACTTTAATTTGGCTGATAATGGAAATCATTTCAATGACAACTACCCTTCTCCAGCACTGATGATTTTTTAATATGGGAACCCCCCAATAATGGCATTCACGACTCAACAAATATTTACAATCATGGTTTTATTTATTCCAAAAACACTCTTATTTGGATTAAATGTTTTGAAACACTATAGATAAAACCTTTTAGACTCTCTCTAATTTGTTATATTGTTCACAAGAGGATTTTCATTGACACTTGTCTTCTGTATTTTGGGATCCATAATTGCTTTAAATGTCATCTTTGTAACGAGCATCACGAAGACATTTACCATCTTTCTCACTCTATTGTTACTGCTACTACTTTGTGACATTATATGCTTGATCATTTAGAGTGCATATAGTTACTTAATGATACAATCAACTCTTATCAAAAATATCGTGTGGATATTGGACCCTCTCAGAAAATCAAGATCCTTTTTAACTACTATTGTTGAACTTCTGCATGTACTCTGGTATAACATTAATGTTATTATTCATAACAACTACTCACATATCATACACACAGGTCGGATGCATATCCACATTTCCATTCAGGAAGCTGCTTCGATACAAAAGGTATTTACCAAGAACACAGGGAAGGACATCAAGATTCTATGTCTACATGGTGTTAATGGTATTTATTCTCAACCTAGATGCACTTTTGTAGTGTTCTGGCATGCTCTGATCCCTGTCTGGATTAAAGTTAATGTTGACGGTGCTTCTAAAGGAAATCCAGGACTTTCAAGTTGCATTTCAATTTTTAGAAATCACATTGGGAAGATTATTGGATGCTTTTATAGAACTTATGGCATCTCCTTAGCTCTAGAGGCCGAAATGATGAGTGTTAGCTATGCTATATCCATCGCCAAGAAACATGGTTGGAATAAAATCTAGATTTAATGTGACTCAATTACTATCATCCAAGCCATATGAAATGGTGCGATGCACCTCGCGTGGCCTCTTACAACATGCTGGATGGACTATCATCATTCACTCATGGACTTCAACTACATAATTAAGAATGATTTTTGTGAAGTGAACATGGTGGAAGATGGACTTGCAAACATGGGAGTCAATAATGTCACCACATGGTTGGATGAACTTCCTGTTGAATTACTTCCCATTTATGATAGGGATTGTAAAATAATCTCATCTTTTAGACTCATGTAATTCCTTGTCTTAATAATTAAATATGTGCTTTGGTCTTTGACCAAGGTACCACCTTTAAAAAAAATCATTAATAATGAAATTAACTAATCATTGGATCATAGAAAATAAAATTATTGAATTCATTTTGTTGAACATGGAATTGGATGAAAATGTGCATCAACTAAAGAGGAAATAAGGATGATTTTTTAAAAAAATCTTTATAATTTTATGAATTCAAGAGTATCAAATGGTACTATTAATTAAATATTCTAGGAAAATATATAGGATATGAAAATATAATAGGTTTAAAATATAATATCTATATAATTTAATACAATGGAGATTTAACTTAGGTAATCCTAAAAATAAATGCGATTTTCTTATAAACCTTTTTCTCAAGTATCATCTTACTTCATATGTGTTCAATACGCATGTATAATAAATATATATTTTTTAAAAATATATGAAATAATAATATTCATACATATAATACAATGCATGGTATACTTGCAACATCTTATCAACTATTCATTTGTAATATTCTGTCATCATTATCATTTATGGTGGTAACTACTTGATTTTTAATGTGTACTTTAGTTATGTAGTTTTGTCCCTTACACATTGACCAAGTTTTAATCTTATCCACAATATAAATCATGTAATAAGATCCATATTTAATCAGTGTATACACTATTATTACCATTCAAATAAATCAATGATGAAATTTAAAATTATATATTTTGATAACTGTATCTATACATGCATAAGTGATGATTCTAATGTATGAAGGATGGAACAAAAAAAGGGTAATATTAATAATAAATTATAGAATCACATTTATATAAAAAATAATATATATATATATATATTCAATAATTCAAACCTTATTACCAACCACGTAAAGTGTGAATGAAAAAGGAATCACATTGTATCATGAAGGTGGTAGTCCACACATATGCTTGAGTGGTTTTATTTTTTATGAGTGGATTGTATGGTATGATAGATTGAAACATATATTTTAATTTTACATACATAATTATATAAATAATATATTATATATACATTAATCCATCATAATTGTGACATACCAGGCATCGTTCACTCATTTGAAACATGGCCCGGTTGGCCACATGGCCTTAATTGCACCTTTACATACCCCATGTTCTATAGAATAAAAGTGATTTTCTATAGTGATATATTCAGTAGAATATTCCCTCATAATAAAAATGGAATTGAGTTGTGTAATAAGAGAACAAGAAAATAGAAATAGTAAAAATAAAAATAGTAAATGTAAACATCAAAAAAAATTAAACTTAAATTATTAATATATAGTGTCATATATAATTTGATGATTCCTTTATTCTATACAAAATGGAGTAAACAAAATAGTGCTGCATGAAAAAACAATAAATATTATAAAAATGAACAAAAATAAAAAATCTATCTCCAATAACATCATGAAAACAAGCTCAATCCTCTACTCCTGCACTCCATCATAATATAAAAATTCAAGCATCCATATTGGGGTGATTTATTTTATCCATACATGAATTTAGGAATTACATCCATGTACAAATAGTCAGCCCTAACTGAGTGTCATTAAAAATCAGTATGACACCACAAATGATGCCTATGCTGATTAATGTCTTTTCATATAATATATAACATTATGTAGTTGTAATTAGATTATGTTTTAAAATAATAATGATAAAATACCCAATCCATATGTATAATCTATATCATGAGTAGTCTATTAATGTAGAATAATTTTGTACTGATGAAAACTTTGAACTACGACATATTCTTGATACTTCATGTACCAGTCTTACATGGGTTAGGACCCAAGACCAATGTCCAAGGAATCCTCATCGATTCTAACGTGATCATCCAAGTTAAAAATAGAACAATGTATACCTATAAGGGATAGGAATCTATGTCCCATAGGTGAGGCATCCTCATAGAGTCTTAGAAGTATTTACAAAGTAATCTTATTATATGATATGGACAGATACCAAGGAAAAAATATGATGTTGTACAAGTAATAAAATTTCATGGAGATAATCTAAGGCATTTAATTATTTAATATTTAAGTGGGCCATTTGTTCCATAATACAATACCTTTCGACAGCTAAAAATATCATTATCCAACATAAAATATGATATTTAAGGAAAACAATGTCCTTGTTAATATCCTTACCACATATATAAAGATGAATATGACATGAGGAATTTCATATCACTTTAATATTGTTATTTATTTCAATTCATTACCATTAACATTTAAAAATGAAAAATTATTAAGAGTATTATTAAAAAATTAAGACAATTCATTAAATTTTATATGTGTCTTCTACCACTTGTTGAAGGATCAAAACACTATAGCGGGTGACTTAATCATGGTAAATTAATCGAACCCACCTTATGAAGTGGTTCAGGTTGAGTTATAAAACCTCCAACCTATCAAAAGGGTCTAAAGAAAATCAATTCATATTTTAAATTATTAATTTCATTAAATTTTTATTTTAGGATTAATGGGTGGAATGTTTGTTGTGTGGAACAATGGTGCATGATATATACATAAATATATTTAGTGAAATTGTATATACTGCATTCTTTATTCCAGTAGAAAAATAAACTTTTGATATTATATTCATAACTGATCAATAATTGAATAAATAAGAAAAGTGATCAAACACCATGAAAAATAGAAAATATGATCTTACATGTAAATAAAATTGATGATGATGAGATAAACCAATAAAGGATGGAATATGATCAATATCATTATCGAGAGGCTTCCATCATAATGAATAATACTTGAATAATGAAATAAATAGGGAATATCTAAAGAAACCTATGAGGAAGAGAGATGGAAGTGATTGAGTGTCTCTATATTTGAAATAAGATAATAAGAAAAAGGTTAGAGGTTTTAAAAATAATAAAGGGGGAAATCCTAATTTCACCCTTTTGAGGGGCAGAATGATTTGTCCACACAATTTTCCAAAAGGTGCACCAACCATGTGGTTGAAATGGTCCATGGTGACACCCCCTCACATGACTATGTGAAGGTTTCTCAAACAGTGCACAGCCAATGAATTCTCACTATCAATGTACCGTACCCCCTATAATTGTTGGTGTACCATTCATAGAAAACATGCACTAACCTAGCTAAACACACCTAAAATAAATTGTATGTTTTCATGGAAAATCCCTCCTCTTGCATAGTTAAAATTACCATGTAACGCATTATTTCACCTATAAATTCAAGACACATGAATACTACTCGACATAGATTCTACTGTGCACCTCTTCCTATTTCTAAAAAAACTAGAGATATGAGATCTAAAGAGGTCACATATGCTCTAGAACACCTTATTAGTCCATTATGAATTCTTATATATATAAAACAAGAGATTTAAAATAAAATTTAATAGATAATAACATTTAAAAAACCATAATCATACATCCTTTTTTCTTTAATAAAACCCATATCTAGGTTTCCCCAAGTTTGTTTGAACATAGTCTACAAATATCTCTTTTCACTAAGTAGATACATCAACTTCTTACTCAATGGTCCCATCTTGTACATGGTTGTGTTCCATATCACAAGTACTAGTGGAATAGTTGTAACTTATATATCATTAATTATATGGTTGAATATACAACTAGGATAATCCTAAAAATTTGAATCATCATTCAACTCAATCCCATTTGGATGAATCACAAGAATGGGGTCTGAATGGTAACATCAATGCTGGGAAACATGGTATAGTTCTTTCATGGCCCGATACCTCTATGATAAAACTATCTATTAGGATACTCACATGAAAATCTCATGATCTTATAATCCTTTATACATCTAGGAAATATCTTGCTTTTCCTATGGATTCACTGAGGACCCAATAGTGAGAAACAATCAAGAATACATGATCTACACATCAAACTATGTAGTTCATTTGTGATGATTGGCATAAGACATATTCATAGACATAGATATATCCATATGCTTCCTGATAAGTTATACCTCCTCCAACATCACATGAAGGATATTTTTTCCATGTAGTAATACCTCCCCTTCCTCTAAATAGTATAGAGTCAATCATCACGGCCTACCATAAATGGATTTATGGGGATCCATTTGTATAGTAACTTGAAATATACTATAATAATAAAAATCTATGAGAGATAAGTGTTTCATCCAAGAACCTATAAAATCAAAGACACGTGATTAAAGAAAGTACTGTAAAAACTAAATAGTATACATAAAATAATCATTGGTTTTTGTGTAGTATGTTATGCTTAAGAGCTCATGTGAAAGAATATATTTATGCAACCACTACCAAAACTACAATGTAAAGTGAGGATCCCTATTATATATGATCTTACATGGGACAAAAGTAATGAATATAATATTTATGATGTATTTTATTTCAATATAATCCATCAATAAGGTCTCCCTAATAAGAATTAGGTGTGATACCTTTATAAACATATCCACTATAACCCATACAATGTCACTTTCATGAGTGGATTTTGATTAATTCTTCATAAAATCAATAGTGATGTCATGATATTTCCACTTAGTAATGTGTTACATATATAAAATACTAGAAGGAAATAGGTTCTCCACCTTGACATGCTGAATGGAGGAACACCATGTGGAAACACATATTATCTACCTCTTAATCCTTGGAATCCAATACTAGTGGTTTAAATCATGGTACATCTTAGTGATTTCTGCTTTTAATTCCCTATTAGGATATTGGTGATTCTAACCTAATATCGTCTCAGATATATTTCAAAACCTAAAAATACGTATTAATGTGAATGATGTCAAAATCATCAATGAACCAACTAGATGGAAGGTCCTCAGCTGATACACATTTTATTAGGAATAAGCATTATGGATATGAAAGCTATATATTTTTTAATCGATCCAGAATTTAAGAAGGCACTACCAAAACCAAAAAAAAGGGATTTACATGAATCTAGTGAATCTCAATAATCATATTATAAAATGGATCTATCAGTTTCCACTCACTACTGGATTCTTGAATATCATGGGTTTATGGATTAAGGCATAGTGAATATGCCACTACATTCCATTTCCCACACATATAAGCAAGATAAAAATAAAATTACTACAGGTATTCAAACAACCGTCAGTATTTGTGTTTCATGTAATGGTGGGTGAATATGTTTTTTACACTTTTGTGACCCATATAAATAGAAAATTGTTCTATAAACAATTTATTCCTAAAACATTAGAATCCATCACCAACAATAGCAAGTTCGATAACATTTATTGGGTAATTACCTAAACATGTCCCCAAATGTCGAGACGTGTGTTCCATGAAATGATCTTATTGCATTAAAATTAATATAGGGATAATACAGGATGCATCAGAATAAAAAATGTATCCTCTACTAAGATTTTTGAGAATCATGATCGACACTGAGATAAGTATTCCATTCATCTCCTAAAAGGATTTCTCAAGATCATCAAACTAAGAGGAAATTAAATCCTTACCTTTAATTCCTATAAGATGGAGTACATTGTTTGCTACATTATCAATAAAATACATTTAATATCCCAAAAGTACTAAGAAAAAATATATTTCAAAGTCATTCGTGTGTTTCTTCAATGAAACTAAGCCTCTAACGTTCTCTGGACCAAAAAAAAACCTAAGATTATGATATTATGTGACACTGTAAGTGAACCTAATACATCTAAAATTGTAATTTTGTGATAATTTTATATATGTGGTTTTCTATTGGTGTATTTAAATAGTTTTCAAGTTGTTTCGAATGATTGTGTTGAGTCTGAGAATACACAAAGATATATTCCACCAAACCCACCAAAAGGCCTCCTAATATGAGTGGTAAACTAGATTCATTAGATCGAGGAAACAAATCCATTACCTTTGTGAGACCAAATGAAATTACAAAAATACTAATATAGAGTGCATCTACATCATTAATCTATATATATTATTGTTTAGTTATAATCCCTAACATGATGATAACCCAAGCACTAATCAAACATTGATAAAACCCATGCTCCTTATATTATCAGATAGATTTTCTTCATGTGTAAATTTGTTTTTTATCCACAATATGGTTCAAGTTTTGGTAATCCACATAAAGAATAAGGGTTCCATCTGCAATCTCAATGAAAACCATGAGTGAATCCTAAAGATATATACTAGGTTAGATAAACCCTTTGGCTTCTAGTGCCTATAACTGAATTTGGAGCTCATTATTCTATGTAGGATCCTTCCTATATGGGGGAATAGATAACAGTTTCCCTCATAGTACTAACTTAAAATAAAACTCTACCTATATCAGGGGTGGGGGTAACCCAAAAAAATGTATTATGGAATACATCCCTAAAATATTCTACTATAAGAAATAATTCTTTCTGATTTGTTACCTAATTACTCAAAAGTCTATAAATATTGACTAACACTTTTCATCACCCATTATAGATATATCATTCCTTCATTTCTTGGATATCTTATTTCCCTTTATAAATATATTTATCACAATATGTATATGTAAAAGACATTGTCAAATTATAAAATTTAATACATGGCCAATGGGGAACCAACCAATCCATCCCGATCATGATATCAAATCTCATCATCCTTTATTTTAAAAGGTTCTATAATAAATTGGAACTAAATACTCAATGGTGGGGTTCCATGATTTGGAATACATTCATTTACCAAACTCTTAGTGAAATATATAGAGACATCACTCCCTAAAATTATTTATTTTCAAGACAAATACGTTATATGATAGAAAAATATATAAAGGAGTGTGATAATCCTATGTCAATCAAAATTGATAAAAAATTAAGGGTTACAAAAAAATACCACAAACCAGATATTAACCAATAATATTTACCTAATGAGTTATATATTCTACATATATCTATCCAGATCCATCATCCAGAGTTACATCCTAAATATCCAAAGTAGGCTTACTCATCTGGAACTGTATATCATAAGTCTACCTCCCACAGCCATGTCCACCTCATCAGCATGTATTTTTAATAATAATATACCTCCCTTCCTGATGTGTAGCTAATGATCCCGCTCTTGAAGAAAGAAATGATTTAGATCCTGTTCCATTAAAACGAGTGTAATGTTTGGGAAAATTCCCTAAAGATGGCCCATTATACCACGGTCTCTACAATAAAATAGAGCTCCATAACACAAGGGATATATATAACCCAACTTATCAGAAGTATGGAATACTATAAAACTTCTTTTATGAACACCATGATTGGTACATATCTTAAGTGTAAACTCAAAGATACACTTCACACCACAAGATAAACTTCTACCTTATCTTGTTACTGAACTACCATATCTCACACCATCAACTTCCCACAGGTTATGCTCTGATATAGAAGCCTAGTTTCCTTTATCAAAAATATTTTCCAAAAAAATCACCTAAGAATGGATGGCCCGCCTAATGTCATTCTCAAACCACCGCAATCTAGTCCATTCATCATTGTAAATTCTTGGATAAAAAATTGAATCTCTATTAAACATACACAGTATTCCATAACTGATAGAGTACTATACTACAAAGGGATAAATCTCTTACCCATTATTATCTTAGTTTCTTAGGTAAGATGTAATTAGATAACTAGAATACAAATCCCTCCATATCATATACCAGTTTTGACATACCTATTTAATGTCATCCCACAAAATCATGGGGAATCTAAAAATACTATAAACAAAAATCTTCATTATTAACTCTAGATGTATCTCTAAATTCTCTATAATAGATAAGTTTTCTTGAATCCATGACTCATTAGACATGCGGGCCTTTACCCCCCCCCCCCACAAGAATGTAGGTTGATGATACATCAATAATTCTCATTTAAATTATTCCATATTAGGGGAAGATTGTGGAGATCTCAACATGGTCTTAATGAACCATAGGACACCATCTTAAAAATTACCACTGATTTATATATCAGGTATATCATGAGGTGTCGATGGTCTCATTATAAGGGTTAATACCAATGGTTAGGCACCACCATCTTTGGAGAATGATCATGACTCTCTTACATTCTTTTAACACAAGACTGTCATAGAGGAATATATCTACAATGCTGAATTCAGGCATTAAATGAGTTTTTATATTAGTAATGATCTTAGATAAATTACATTATATCTATAAAACCATTATATTAAATAGTTATAATCGATATTCCCAATCTATTATCTAGGTTTAGGTAATATGGAAAATTAGAAAGTAATTCGAGAGACACTTCCCACAACCACTACTATGATAGGGTCTGGTTCAAACCCTCATATATTATAATAGGGATTCTAATATATAGATTATTAATTCCTATTTATTTTAGAAAAATTTCTATCAGATTCAGTTGGTGATCCCATTTAATGAACATAATTTTTTTTCAATTTTACAAAATCAAAATTTTATGTTGTGTATTTATATGTCATGGTCCAGTTAGTTGAGTTAACATTCCCAATTTCTAAAGTTCTATTATTTTTAAGTTATAATTGGTACTTCATGTAAATGAAACCTAACTTTAATGATTGTTCAATTACTTGGATCATCATTTCCAATATATATAGTTCTATAAAAATTATAAATCAAAATGTCATCTATTTAATTACAAAAACTAATGGTTCATCCCATCTCACTAGTGGTCCATGACCCAAAAAAGAAATAATTTGTTAGTTAAGGATCCACCATCATTCTATATAAGAAAACAACATTTTATTTTATGGACACACTTTACATAATTTATTATTTATCTCATTAATACTATATAAATATCACTCAAATAATTGATATATTAATCATGGATAGTACATAAAATATCAAACAATAAAGAAATGTAATATTCATGGCATGGAAATATGCGTGGAATTTGAAATCTCTATGTGACGATAATGATGCTTGTGTAAATACCTCATTCCCATAATGGGTAATGTTTAAAATAATTACAATATTTATTATTAATTCCCCAAGTCAATTACATCACCCAATGGTGAAATAAATAAAACTATAATAAGTAAAAATTAGAATAGTAAATCCCATCCTTGGAAACATGTATTTTTCAAATATGTGGGTCACATAATCCAATGAATATGATCATTACCAAATTTTTAAATGTCTATGTATCATGTTTACCAACCCATAATAGCACGGAAACCTGAAAAGAAGCTACGATACCACTATATGATGTCTAAATAATAGTTCACCCATAAAGAACTTGATTTGGTTGGTCATGTAGCCACATGAACACTACTCTGTATGCTAGTGGTGGTTGAGTATTAGAGAGTACATACAATGATATAGTGGGGAGACAATGACCTTATAATAAAATTATAACACAATAATGTAATATATGAATTAACCAATAAAAATAGTGAAGATGGTAATAATTAAATTAAACATCCAAATAATGTAAATTGACATAAATAATACCTACTTCCATATAAAACGAATGAGTCAATGATTTTATACAATATTTAGTAAATGAATAACGTTAACATGAATACATATTACTGGATATAAATAATAAAAAATTTCCAAAAGTTATCTCCCATAGCATTCTGAGAAAAAGATTGGTCTTATGATCCCATAATACATCCTTGTAAACAATTTCATGCATCCATAGGGGGTTCTTACCTTTATCCCTTCCAACATCATATAATTTTGACTAAGTAAAAATAAGTGTCCAGAATAATGTATGAGTAAAAATCAGTAGGCCACCAATAATGTTGTCTATAACAAATATGTTGTTTGTATATAAACTATAACACTGTGTGGGTAAAAATGATAAATCTATATGATAATAATTTAAAATAACGTAGTCCACAAATATATAGTATATTATAACCTATATATTAATTTAGAAAATATTTTTACTAAATAAAACCATCATCTATATTATACATTGAATATATCATATATCGGACCTTTATTGGTTAGGACCCTAGGCCATTGAACCGGGTGTCCTTCACAATTACAAGGAGCTCACCCAATAAAAACTCATAACAATGTTGACCAAAATGTTCTAAAAATATATGTAATTTATCCAATGAATCCTCATTGATTTGGAGTATTATTTCCAAGGTAAACTAGGTAAAAGACATGGAAGCATCAAAAATATATAAAATAGTCAAAGAAATC
Organism: Viscum album; assembly: GCA_963277665.1. Taxonomy (NCBI): domain Eukaryota; kingdom Viridiplantae; phylum Streptophyta; class Magnoliopsida; order Santalales; family Viscaceae; genus Viscum; species Viscum album. Next base: position 502,341,528 of record OY728132.1, read on the forward strand.
TAGACCCATTTAGGTAATCCTATACATCCAATTTTAGAATATGTAAGTTGGAAATCACTATCATACCTCAATAACCATTTTTAGTTCCATACTACATTATCTAACAAAAAACATATTATTTAATTAAAATATGGTCCATGCTAATTTCTATGACAAACTACAGCCCATTTACATATAAATTCCCATGCCAAGAGGTAATTCATCTCATTTAAAAATTCCCAATTAGTCCATTTCATTACCCTTAACATTTATAAATTAAAAGGGGTCATGATAATTATTCAAACTGTTTTACAATTCATATAATTTATTATTAAAATTATAATACTAAATGGTATTATAAACACTCTTTAAAGAGTAACTTTAACGCAAAAAAATTAATTAAACCCACCTCTAGGGGAGGTTCTGATTGATGTTGATATCCAAAAATGTTTTTAAAATGTCTATGGAAAATAAATTCATGATTTAAAAAATTAAAAGGTATTTATTATTATAGGCTACATAAGCAAGAAGGTTTCTATGTGGCATAATAGTATGTGATATTGAAATTATGAGTTTTAGGGAAAATGTGCATAGCACCTATTTTATTCCAATAGATTAATCCTCATCTGATAACATCTTTACATTCAATCAATGATGGAAGAAATTATCCATCCACAAAAATACCCAAAAAAAATAGGGTATATGTTATCACTCAAAAATAATACCAATGATAGTTAGATAAACTGTGAAAGGATAGAGGTGAATCGATAACCATACCCAGAGGATTCCAATCTCATGAATAATACTTGAATATGGTGTTATATAGATAAGATGAAAAGAAACACATGAGTAGGATAAGTGCAGTTATCATGTCTATAATCATGTGAAATGAGGAAATAATAAAAAATTTAAATTTTTAAAAGTAATAAAGTGAAGAATCATTATTTCCAGCCTTTAAAAGGAGAACATGTTTTGGAAGCATGGATTTACAAACCATGAACCAGCTATGCAATTGACACTTTCCAAGGGTTCACCACCTTGAAAATATTATATCATGGATTAAAAAACATTGTGAATCCCATGCATGGTCACATTATAGGATCTGTAACCCTTTGAATGCATAAAACATAGTTATGAGAATCCATGTTCCATCAATTCTAAACACACCAACAATAAATTAAAGTTTTTCGATAAAAATACACCTCCACTCATATGGTTAATATAACCATGAAAAAATATATTTTGGTTGCACCATTTAACTACAATGTTAATAATAACCATGCATGAACCATTCACCTCTACCCATTTCCCCATAAAGGAGAACTCCATGCTCCTAACATTCCCAAAATGATCCAAAAAACCATCTTAGGTCTTCTAGAATTCTCATTTATATAAAATAATATATTTAAACTAAAATTAAATGTATTCATACCTTCAAAACCAATTATCATACAATAATAACCATCCATTCATGATTGTGATGAAAAATGTATCACATCACTATTTAAAGGAGGTAGTCTACACCTACTCCCGTGGAATACATTCATTTTTAATTTGATGGAATGAAGGTGAAAAACAGTTATCTCATAATTATAATAATTACTTTTTATATTTATTAAAATGAAAAACTCACATTAGTATGGATATAATATATTTATAATAATTTGAGGAAGATATAATCTATAAAAGAATTCGGTTAAGTGATTATGTCTTTATTGAGGGACATCATTTGGCACACACATTAATCCTTATTAGGTTTTTCTTAGTATAGAACATGGAGAAGAAGAATGTATGTATGGATGATAGAAATGATTTTGGTATGTTTTATAATGATATATAATAATACAATTTTGGGAATAACGGAGGGCATGTAGTTCCCTTTAATAAGTGAGGTAAGGGATACTCATGAACTACTTAAAATACCTGATTATAGAAATTTAATTTCTTGTAAAAGTGGGGGGAAATAAAAATTTATTAGATTTGTGATAATATACGTCCAAAATATATAAAAATAATAAAATTAAACAAAATTAGGTGGAAAATTTTTCCCTAGATTTTTTCTTGACCCCCAACACGGTAAACATCTTTTAACACTCACTACAGTTACAAATTTAAATTACTTTTACTATTAATTATGAAAAAATGATTGTGGAATCATTAAAAAATTTAAACTATGATTTAAAATATCTAATCCATTTTGAAAAATTAATTCATATTTGTCGAATAAATTCATTTTCATTAATCATGAAATTCTTAACAAAAACCCTTATAAAACATGTTTTAAGCCTAAAACTATATTTATTCTTATTCTGTGCCCAGTAAAAAACATTTAATAAATATTAAAATATATTATTCTAAATATAATGTATTATTTTAATTATAACCATTAATCATTAGTAATCAATTTAATGTTTAAAAAAATTTAATATAAAATCCATTTAATAGAAAAACATATATTTTTTAACATTCGATGGAATTTTTTTATTTTAAGCAAATTAATAACCAATGAATTAATTTTATCAATATGATAATTTTTTTAAACGTCATTAGTTGTCTTCATACAATATAGCATAATGGATAGGGTAATATTGTCACATTAAATAATTATATTTTAATAGTATATGGTGGTTTTCTAAAACTCATTTCCCCCTATAAAAAACTATCAATTTTTTAAAATTTATTTAATGAAATATAAATCATAAAATCATTTGTTGTAACCCATAAAGTACAGATAAACATTATTTAATTTCATTGATATATATGATATTTAAACTCTCCACATTAGAATGTTTGGATTGATTGTTAGCACACACCATTCACCTTTATAGACATGACATAGCCTCCAGCCTAAAAGGTGATCCAACATCGTGAACATATAGTAGGGGATATTTTAAACAAGATTGAATTATTATAATTTTATCTAGGACACCTTCTATTCACAAACAATATTCAATAACTATTCTTATACATATAACATGAATGATAAACTAAGGTCCAAGTAATTAAACATGAAATTCTATGGAGTCGTACCTAACATATAATTAAAGTCATTATCTCCTAGAAGAAATTCATTGCATAAATTTATTATACAAAATAATCAAATTTCTTATTTTTTTTACTAGACATGAATATGAATGGAATTTAACAAGTAAAAAAAGATTTAATTTATATTTCAAAACATGAGATAAACATTCATGAACAAATAGGAAATAAAAGTAAACATTAATAATTTCATAAATTAGCTGTAAACAAAAAAAAATTAATTCATTTCAATTTGGAATAAGTAATATTTTATATTATATGGAATTCATAAACCATTTCATGAATTATACACATTTTACAATTCAATTTTTCTAATATGAACATTTTATATAACATAAAAATAATTTATTTTGACATTTATGAACACTTTATAAATTACCATTTAAGATTTATTAATAAAATATTTTTTTTCTCGGTCATTAAGAAAGCCATATATTCCAAAAAGTGCATTTTAAATATAAACCATTGATATTTTAAAATAAAATTGTTCATTAAAAATTATTTAAATAATCATAACCCATTTTTAATTTATTTTATTATTTATATATTTCTTTTATCGTGATTAATTAACATTTTTAAATCATTAAATGTGTTAAATAAGTCTCTTTACCCAAAAAATTTAACATATCGACCTAGGTTCCAATAAACCGTACCTTGAGCCAGTGGGTCACAAGGCCTCAAGGGTGCCTCTACATATGCCAGTGGCCACCGACTAGTAGATAGGGTCCATGGTGGTTTAGTGGAAAGACTATAGCCTCATAATCATAGACACACAGTGATGTAAAACATGAATACATAATAGAATAATCATAATAATAATGGTAATGTGATCAAGATAATTAAAACTTTCATATGATAATAGTAAAAAATACATCAAATGAAATATCTTATACTATATATAATATGACGTAATTTCATAAATCTAAATTAAGGATCATGAAACAAAGAAGAAGGCATCTGTTATAATACATGTATATAATTATAACCAAAAATTCTAAAATGACTATTTACTGAATGTATCATGATTACTAGATTGGTTATGTTCTCCCCCACTACCATGCAATAATCAATCAAGATTTTTTAATAGGGTGTTTTCCCAAATCCATACCTATATCAATGAATTATATCTAGGTAAAAATCAGCAGCCCAGACAGGGTTTGAGATAAAATTAGTAGTCCACCACTTATGGTGTCTATAAAAAATCTTGCCTCTTTGTATAAAACATATATGTGTGAAGGTATAACTGGTAAAAAGGTAATGAATAAAAATATAACAAGACCATTGACCGAGATGTTAATGAAAAAGGATTTGATAGATTAGAATTAATATATAAATTATCAATAGAATTTAGAAACTATCTCAGCATAATCTACATGCGATTTGAGTAAGGGACCTACATAGGCCAGGTCCCAAAGCATATAACCCAACAAACTTATATCTGAAGAAGAAAATGTCATCCAGACTCACAGGTTCTATATATCGATCCTTATCAACGATATAATACCATAAATAGTCATACCTAGGGGTCATATAGGACATACCATGATCGCCTTTTCCATGTCATACAATCTAGAATCATGCATTTGGGTCATAGGGGCCATACTATAATTTCCTTGTTGGAGCCATACCATCATGCTATAGGTTCCAAACCATCATAAGAAAGTCAATTCCATATTATGATATTCAAAATCAACCAGTAAATGATAATAATAATATGGAAATGTATATGTTAGAGTCCAAAACCTGTAAAAAATATCAATTACTCAAGGAATTCATAATTTTTAATAACATTAAATAAACTAAAAGAGTGGAATGATCCTCTCCAATGATCTCATTTAAGTCATAGTGGATCCAACTATAATGATAGTGATATAATAGACCCAAATGGGTGGTTTAACATAGTGTAGAATAAACAACACACGAAATGGGTTGCCCAATATGAGGTTGAAAACTGCCAACCATTATTAGGTGTTAAAGAGTGACTCAAATAAGAATAAATAAACCCTTTAAGTATATTCCATTTTTTAGAATAATCTATGGGATGATCTATTTTCTAGAAGAACATCCATAGTAATATAGACAAATAAACCAAAAGGAAAAGGTCTCAACCACATACCTTAAGCCATTGGTTGAACTATTACTCAGCAATGACATTTGGATTTATCCATTTCGAAAGAAAATTTGAGAACATACAAACATCCAAAAAAATAGAAAAATGAGCTCACACAAAAATAAAATAATTAATTGGATTATTTAAAAATAATGTATCAAAATTGTTAGAAATATTTCTAATAATGAGTGAACATGATAAACAAATATCGATTCAAAGTTTTGTTGGAATATTTGTCACAAACACTAACTCTAAGCTTCAGTAGATATCAAAGGGATAAAATAAGGGCTATTTTCCACTAGAAATGAAGTGATAATGAGGGGGGAGTTCTTCAAATAAACTAGGGTAAAAATAGAAACATCAACCAAAAATTAAATGTAACTTACTTTCATTGCATGGTTAGAAAAACTATGTGCCAATTGTGGGCACCCAACTATCCCAAGAGGAAACCACACACATCTTCTAGTAAATAGGTAGAAAAACTATGAACAAGTCATGAATACCCGATACCATATCCCCATATAGTCTAAACCTTCGTCACATTATTTTTAAATACAATGTGGCACCCTTAAAGGGTTTCATAGATTGAGGGGCATGGTTAGAACTAATTGTACGCTAACCATGCTCCTCTTCTTTTTCTTTCAAAAACTAGAGAGAGGAGCTTCGAACAAGACCCATAAGAACTCAAAAAATTCCTTAAACCATAAAGAAAATTTTAAGGGTAAAACATAGAATTAAAACTGAAAATTAAAGGTTCAATACCTTAAATAAAGTCAGTATCTTATATTTTTCCCCCCTTAAAGAAAATCATCCTTGAGTTTCGCTTCCTTGGGTGGTAAAACATCATCTGTGAAAAAATACGCAACTAAGAATGTAGGTTTTCCTATCTATCATTGGACTCATTCTGTATATGATTGTGCTACTATATAATAGGTCATAATGGTAAAATATTGCCTCATAGAACCTTCATTATCTAGTCCAAAATATGGATAGGATGTTTCTCAGTGGAAACAAATTCCTCTAACTCAACCTCATCCAGACAAAAGATATGTGATAATTAAATATAATATTGGAAAAAATATTAAACATGGAAGATTCTATCTAATGCTTATTACCTCTGGGGAAACTGAAACTGATGGCCTACTGGCCCAACTCTATCCACAAACTCAAAAAATCAAATGAACCATGGGGAATGCTTTCCTTTTCATCTAAACCGCGGATGCCCTAGTCTAGTCGATACACACAAGTATACTTAATCCAAAACTGTGGAATATATTGGCATATAAAATTATTTATGTAATAATTCTTCCTAAAATGATCTATATATATTCACTTTCAGATCAAATAAACTTTCTCTAATGTATCATGAATGAGATGAGGTCAATTTAAGGTTGTCTCCCTTACCTCTAACTATCATAGAGTTGAATGACATGGCCTACCATATATGTTATGTAACACCCAAATATTTCATAGTACATTATCTCATTAAATTAATTCAATAGTTTGGACTACACACAACACCAAGTTTGAGTGCACCACAACTTAACAAACTAGCCATTCAAAAAGTATATATGAATTTTATTAACAACACTTTGAATCTTATATACCCTTTATAATTTTAACATTCATATTCTGTGTTTCTTAGACATAATATAAGAACAAATTCATTCTTTTAGATAAATAACTACTAGAAATTTATTCTATAGACATGGACCTATAGCCATAGTTTTATAGGTCTGTGGATATAGCTTGTTTATATCCACAGTTTAATTTTTGATCTGTGAATACACAATTCCATCCCCTTCGTCTTTGGACTCCTGTTGGGCTCTGCCTCCATCCCCGATATGCATCCCCGTTTTTTCGATTCCATTCAGGCTCCTCCTCCATCCTTGATATACGACCCTCTCACCACAGCACCCTCCTCCCCCAATGGCCTCTCCTCCTCCTCGAAGATCTCTCTCACCACACCCTCCTCTCTTCCCTCGTGGATTTCCTCTCTCACCCTCGTTGTTGTCTGCTATCGCTCATCTTCGCCAGCTTCGGTTCCTCTATCCCTAGTCACGGTTCCTTCATTCACGGCACATATTCTCCAATCATGGCTCGACTTCTCCATTCGGGGTTTCTCTATCCCTTGAGCGGTACTCCTTTCCTCCATACCATTTTTTGGGCATTCCTTCTCCATTTGGTGCATTGGAAGAAGGGTTCCTCTATACCCATCTTTAGGACATCCTCCTCCAAAAGGTGTGTTGGCACAACTAATTTACTTAATCTGTTATGTGGTTGTTGTTTGCAGTTTTGGTCATAGTCTAATGAGTAAACGCAGTGTTCCTTATAAATTTGGAACAATCCCCATAATCCATGACTGATGGTTGAGATAAATTTAAAGATTCATTCCAATATTGGCTGATAAATTCTTTGCAAGTATGAATTTTGGTTTTCCAAGGATGTGGTAATTTTTATAACCATTATTTGGTTAGAGAATATATATTTGGAAATTCTCAATAATATTTTCAGTTATGTGAATTGAGGCATGAGGCTGATATAGGCTCTCAGGTGTGTGTTTGATCATAGATGAGTGGACCTATAACCATTTTACGATTTAGGTTTCTCACCATGGAGCCTCCATGGAGTAGAGCTCCATGTGATGGAGGGAAAATACCCAGGTGGAGTGACCTTTTCCCTATTGTTGGGAAATTTGGTTTTAATTATCTCCATATAGTAAAATATCCTTTTACCATGGCCATGGTGTTGGTTGTTTCTTCTCTTCTTGGGTGAGTTGGTCATGTGTTTTGAAGAGATTGTCCCATGGGATTGTCCCTATTGAAAAAAAAAAGAAAAATACCATATTGTATTGGTTTGGCATGGTGGAAAATTGTGATGGTTGAGATGTCTTGTTTTGGTGCCCATTTATACAGTGGTTGGATAAGTATGGTGCCATATATTCACACCAATGAAAGCATCGAGTAAAAATGCACTAGATAATAAATTTAGGTGATAGTGGTGCTTATTAGGTAATACAACCATGATATAGCACCTTATAGTTGGGAATCGTTTATAGATTTATAGATGAGGGGTTTCATTAGTTCTCATTTGAAAAATGATTAGAAAGGGTTGAGGGATTTTCATGGTCCTTAGTGTGTATAGGGTTTGTTGGTTTCATTGGATATGTCCATGACATCATAGAGGAATAAACCTGTGAATTGATTGTTTGGTACTTCTGAGGATTCACCCTAGGAAATGGAGAGCACCACCACAACAAAATGAATGTTTTAATGGGTGCTGAAATGATGAGAATGGAGGCTCACTCGAGGAAAGGTAAAAAAACATTTATCCACTTTGAGTTTTTAATCAAACTCACCCCTCCTCTCTTCCTCCCACACATGTGAGCGAATCAGGGGAGGTTGAGGGAGCTCATCCCATATTCACCTTCAATTTCACCTTTAAATGTTGTGGCTTTTATAGACCTCCATGGTGATTCAATGTGTGATCTCATCATCCATTCTTTCTAGATTCCCATTTATCTTCTAACTAATTTATTGAAAATGAGAACGGATTTAGAGATGATTTCTACTAGATTATGGTAGAAATCATCCAATATCATGGGTTTTTTTGGAATCACTAATGAGAGTATAAATATGTCAAAAGATTTTATTTCCATTTATTTTCATTTAGTATCATCATTTTATGCTTTTATGTATTGTTTTTTATTAAATTATATTTAAAAAGTACATGAATCAATGTTTTTTATTATGGGTTGGCATTTAGAATGTATTGGAATATGATATGTACCTTCCATGAGTGGTTGGTCACCATAATATTTTTAATAGGTTATATGACGATATTATAGACAATTCTGCCATTATTTATCTTATGTGAGGAGTATAAGAGGATTAGCCCACACTGGAATTTAAATCGTGACCAAACTTATGCGAGGAGCATAAGGGGACAAGTCCCCACTAGACCTAAAATCATGACTAGAATTCTGTGATGAGCATAAGAGGACCCTACCTTTCCATATATGAAAAGTATAAGATTTATTAAGTGATCAGAATAGGATGATTCACCTTTCTTAATGCATAATAATACCATCCTTCCTCATGTGTTGAGCATGGAATTACTTAGGTTATGGGCATGGAATTTGTTAGGTGATGAACCTAGAGTTCATTAGGTGATGAGCCTAAAATACGTGACTAGCCTATGATGACTTTGGTAGTGAAGATAGGATGATATAGGTGATGAGAATAGTATTCCTTATATTATAATCCTAATATGTCTATATGGCTTGACAGAAGAAGATATAACAGCCTTCCTTCCCAGATCATAACTGAAGATCCATACTTTACATATATGTGGAAAGCATAAAATACCCTCACATTGAGAAATGAGAAAGATATTTAGGGGATTTTCTAAATATACAATGTAATTGAAATTCAAGTCAACGTTTATAATTTGGTTGTCTCCTAGATAATAAAGAAAGTGACATTATTAACTGATGTCAACATGGAGATGGAATAAAGAATAGGATTCACGGGCACGTGTAAATTATATAATAGAAATATGGATTGGGAGGGGGAATGGAAGGGGTTGTCCAAGAGGTTCTATATGGGGGCTGCTAGGGGGGACTGGTAGGGGAGGGGGTGTCCAAGAGGGTCTGTAGGGGGTGCTGGTAGGGGGGACTGGCAGGTGGGGGGACTGGCAGGGGGAGGGGGTGTCCCGGAGGGTCTTCAAGGGGGAAGGGGGGATTGGCAAGTGGGGGGGACTGGAAGGGGGTGTCCAGGGGTGTCCAGGGGGACTGGAATAGGGTGGGGGTGTCCAGGAGGGTATTTATGGGGGTGTCCAGGAGGGTCTGTAGGGGTGGGGGTGGCAGGCGGTGGCAGGGTGGACTGGCAGGGGGGACTGGCAGGGGGAGGGGGTGGCAGTGGGAGGGGTGGTGAGTGGTAGTAGGGGGTGGTGTGGACTGGCAGGGGTAGGGGGTGTCCAGGAGGGTCTTGTTTATATCCATTTTGATTTATGACGAACTTCCAGAACCACATCCCATGATGAAGGTTCCTATTTTTTACCATCATTCATGACTATTAATTAATGAAACCCTATGGTTTTTTCCTCCGAAAGAGATTTATTTTATATGGTTCACTCCTCAATGATGGGTTTTAACTCTTTTTCAGTGAAACCATAGCTCACCATACTGATATCTACTTCCTGTGAGATCATTACTAGAAAATGTCTTCCATTTCTTCTACACTTTCCCCAGAAGTAGCTACAGTGGTTGACACATGTTTGACATTGATGAGTTATGCTAATGTAGATTCTTCTGTCGGAGTTGGAGCCAAAGATAGAGTCAGAGCTGTAGCCAGAGCTGGTCCTAGGGCTGGTACCAATGATGATGTCGAGGATGATGCTGGTGGAATGAGAGGTGCTGATGGTGTTTCTATAGGAGGTGTGGATGAGGGTTATCATTAATCTGATGATACTGATATTGATACTCACTATTTATGTGAATTGTATTATTATATTGTTAATATTTGTTATTTTATTATGCAGTGAGGTTTAATTATTGTAAAACTAAATTGTATTGCGGTGTTTTTGAATGTTTCTACATATATTGAATTATTCTATTATGAGATATGTTTGTTTATGTAGTAGTTAAGCTGTATTATTATTATATTGAATTGTATCCTCCTCTAACACGACCATCGAAACACTTTAATGACGTTGCTCCTAGGTGGCCCCTCTATCTCCTTCGGCACACCTCTGACTATATGTAGTCCAATTTTCCATTTTTTCTTGAGGCGACCACTCTATTAGTTTCACTAATCATAGTTCGAGTTTGATGACTTGTACTGGTATGTAGGATAGCGATGCATGCCCTAAAGAGAACCAACAAGAAAACATAGCTGATGTAATTGATCTTCTCCCATGAAATGCAGCCTCGATTGACGTGAATATAAAATTCAGGAGGTAATTGTTATTTTATACCATTTTTTGCTAGACATTAGTTACCATTTGTTGTATTTTTCTTTAAATTGACTTGGCATACATCATGCTTGCAGAATTGATGATTTCAGGTTTACTCTTGAGTGTGCAATATTTGGTTTTCTGTACATTGGTCTGTATCATGGATGGATAGTTGATCCCTGGGTAAGAAATTTTGAATCTTGTACCTTTATTTTTTTTGTGAGAAATGATAAATTATATGAATACCTTCATCATATTTACTTATTTGAATAATATGAATATTTTTGAATAAAATAAGATGAATATGAATTGAAAATGGATATAATATAATTTTATAACAAATGTGTATGAGGATAAGAAATGAATATATCTAGAAAAGTGGTAGATAGCATACAATTTATTAGATAATGAACCAAATAATAGATAATTCCTCTTTTTTATTATCCTGACCCTTATCTATTATATAATCTAGGCCTTACATGGATTTACTCAGTTTCCCGTAAGTAATCAATGAATTGGGAATCTACATTCTTTGATAAGTATCTCCCCACCCAGCTTGAACTAATTTCCCATATCAATTTTTTCATTCCCTAAAAAAATAACATCATATATGTCTTGATAGTTAACATTTATGTAATTTCATTGGAGTCTTCTTGTAAGAATGGCTACAATACCTTCTTTTCACACAATTGAATCGCATAGTTGGATTAAATACAATAGATTACACTGAGGAACTCTTACTTTGACCCATATAGTATCTTTCCAGATACTTCTGATAATTTTTCCACTTCCTAATATTAGAATTTTATCACATTCTAACAATAGAAAACTCAATCATGGGTCTTATATAGAGTTTAATTAATCATTCTACCTTTCCTCATATATACCCTTCTTGATTATCAATTCCTTGAACAAGACATTTGGGTATGATGTCATATCAAATATCCTTACCTATAGTTTGATATTTTGATGGTGGAATATCTAGAACATACGAGCCTTTTGGGCCTAGATTGCAGGCAGAAATTGGGAAAATCATAGCAGCACTATGAAAAAAAGATTACACAAAGACATTTCTAAGGCTCTTCTGCATCTCCATAAACACATGGTAATAGTCCAACTTCACCATGTTAGTAATTTATTTTTCATTGAAAACCTCCATGAATGTTTTCTATGAATGATAATCTTGTATTCTATCTTGATTAATGGTATCCCACCATAAAATGGTTTATTTATAGAAAATGGAGGTCTCTAGCATCAGTCTCTCATTCACAGATGTTTGGACCCGAGAAAAATGCACTTGTTGTTTTCTATCCAATAATTTTCATTCTACATGCCTGTAATACATAGAAAGGGTGGTGGATGTGGGAGATAGAACTCTAGATTATGTCTAGTCATGGAATTTAGAATGTTTCCACTTTAAACGAGAACAATCTAATATAATCCTCAGTAAACTAGATCTACAGCATGAGTCAACAAAGGTTGTACAGGATGGGGGGAGGGGTGCAGGGGTGGGGTGTGTAGGGGGTATGGGGTGTGTGCACGGGGGCAGGGGTGGGGTGTGCAGGGGGGAAGGGGGTGTGAAAGGGGGAAGGGGGAGGGATAGGGGGTGCTGTCCAGGGGGTGGATCTTCTCAAATTTTCTTGAGCCAAATCTGTATATTAATCACCCCCTCCAATATCTTCAAACCATAACTTCCATTTGAATGGATCTTAAAACATATTCTATGTGAGAACCTACTTCATCTCATCAAATGAGCTCCAATAGATTCTGCACATCAGCTCCCAGAAACTTTGTCATTCTTTTCCATAACAACTCACATCACTAATCATCTTTGTCATCATGTGAATCTAATGGAAACACTTCCTTCTTTTGTTCATTTATTTGTGACATAATCAGTGGTGGTAGTTTATATCACTTCCAAGCTTCAAGATAATTATTCAAGCCTTATATAAGATTTTCATTCTGAAACCTTTGCGTGCAAACTTCATATTCCTTCTAAACAAGCTTGGGAACTTCAAACTCACATCTAAGTTGTCCAACTCCCAATTGTCTCATCAATATGCTTGGGTAGTCCAACTAACTTGCATGCCATTTATCATCTGCATATTGGCATGAAACAAATTTTCTTCCTCATTGACAGTAACTATGACACAAACAAAATGTGGATTTAAAAATCTTTCACTTTGTGTTTATTGTCAATACCAATCTAGCAATTGGTATGTCAAGATTTTATTTAATTTTATTCTCTACTATTTTTCTCATTTACTTCTCTTGTTTTATTTTCTCCTCTTATTTACAATAAATAAAATGTTCATGAATTAGTATGGTATCATTTCATTTTTAAACAATGTTCCAATATTCATTCTATTCAAAGTCTATGTGATCCATGTTTGGTGTAGAAAATATGAGGGTTTGATTTAGAAAACAAAGATGTCCCATTAACAAATTGAACACGATACCAACTGATTCTAATACCCATGACTCTTTAGGGGATGTTCATATGTCCTAAAGTTGAAACCAAATGATGCCAATTGATATCTTAATTAATTTTGGAAATACAACCTGAGATCTTTCACTCATATCAACACACATGATGAAAACATTCAAGTACATGTAGTAGGTTTTATAAATCATCCTTGAGATCTCGAATTTCCTCAACTTCTTTTCATTGATTAATTCAATTTCTCCCCCTTAATATCATACTTTATTTGGTCATTAATAGGGATGATAAAAATGAATACCTCATCAATTACTTTTTCTAGCCCTTTCCAGAAATTCCATGTTTAATGTAGAAAATTGTAAGTTCATTTTAATAATTCTGATTATTTCCTTCCCTTCTATAAAATTTCATTATAAAATGCATGCTCTTGCATCTATTTGTGTTTTAAAATTTTTATGGGTTATATATGGAAAGTTTTCAGATGAATCAATGATTGGGGTGAGAGAGGAAAGTATATGTGCACAAATTTCCAAGTTTTAAAATCAAATAGGTTTCCATTTGTTTATGCTTATTGAATTTGCAACTTGTTTACTGAATACTTTTAGTCATTTTTTTCACTTGTTCTTTTCAGGTATTTGAGGATTCCTATAAGTCACAATTAAGAATCATAATCCTTGATGACATTGAGAGATAATTACAATAAATTTAAATGCAATACTACTTTTGGTCCTTTCATTCGATAACCACTATATTGTTCTTTTTAGTACAGGATTTCAGAGTACATTCCCATTGGACCTCATTTTTCCAATATTATTTCTCAAACACTGATGGTCCTTTTGAAATGGATTCCTCCCCATGCTTTATTCTCATCCATTTTATTAGTATAAATCATTCTGAATATATCTTTATGAGGTTTATTTGTATCAATTTCTTCATAAGAACTTGATTTCTTGTGTGTATGCTTTCGTATGAAAGGGTGTGTCTGTGGATAGGGCTGAATGCTATGCATAGAACCAGTAACAAAACATAGTAGTGTAGGGGTTAGGGGGTAGGGGTCTTGTGGAGGTCTGTAGGGCAGGGGGCAGGGGGTGGGTGGAGGGGTGCAGGGGGAGGGTGGAGGGGGGTAGGGGCATGGGGCAGGGGGAAAGGGGCAAGGAGTTGGGGGCTGGGTGGAGGGGGTTAGGGTGTATGTGGGCAGGGTGGAGGCGGGCAGGGGTAGGGTGGTGCAGGCTAGAGGGGTGGTGTTAGGGGGCTAGTGTAGGCTAGGGGCTATTTTGGGGGGAGGGGGTGCTGGGGGTACTGGTGGAGCCTAGTGGGTGGTGTAGGGGGTAGGGTGCCACACCTGATTCACCCCAACTAAAGTGTGTTTTCACTAGTTTTATGGAACCTATAATTATTATAAGATCATAGGTCCTCTCTAATTTGATTTATAATATATTTTCCTTGTTTTTTATGAAGTGAAGATTTTAAATGTTTGAAGAAGTTCCTCAAATGGAAAAAATTAGATACTATCCTTGTTAAAATGGAATTAGAAGTTTCAACCATGACACTACAAAATATAAGGAAAAGGTATGAAAAAATTAGAGAAAAGTCTCAAAGAATAAAGTGGAAAATCTACTATGTAAATTTATTCATAGTGGTAAAAATCTTTATAATTCAATGGTGTATGATTCCTCTAATGAATAAATTTAAGCTATAATGGATTTACATTTAGTGAATCACTTAATTTTTTTTGTTTTTTATTCATGGACTGCTCAAAGAAATTTTTCATTGATTTTTTCACACAAACAGACACACACACAAACACTCACATATATATATGTATATATATTATTAGATAAAGGGAATTTATGATGATAATTCATAGTTACAAAGATATGTTGACTTAATTGAAGATGCATTAGCAGATAAGGTGAGCAGATGCAATACCCTCATAAATCTAGATGAATAAAAAGAGAAATTTCTTCATATTTATAGTGATAAATAATACTTGATTAAAAAAATAATAAAACATGGTCGTTTTTGATAAAAAGTTTTTGTAATTATTTTAAATAAGTGATCCATTATTTGGAGAAATTCCAAAAAGTCTCTATGAATGTAAATAATGTACAACTGGAGGTAAAAGGCAAGAGGATATGGGAGTGGGATATTTATATACAATAGAAAAGTCAGTTGCATGAGGATTTGTTGAATAAGCTGAAATAATAATTTAAATAAAGTATAAAGATACTTATACCAAAAATACATTATTGATAAGATATTAGTTGAGTTATATATAAATATAAAAAATCTAGAAAGTACCCATAAAAATATTCAAAATATGTTAGAAGAAAAAGTGATACCAAAAATTATTCAAGATATATTATTTCTTCTGAGAAGACTTAAAATTGTGTAAAAATGAGTTTTAGATCATATGGGGAAGCATCCACCTTAGGATCTGGGAAAATGGTATCCCACTACCCAATTATTTATGGTTATAGTAATTCTATTTTGAAAACTATTATTGTAGTAAGGGATAATTATATACAAATATTGAAGGAGGAGAATTATAGAAAATTCACCACAATATATAGGTTTAATATAAACATGTACAAGAAATGCTTCCTCTCAAATTATGCCAAAAAATTTGGGGTTCCATCTAAAAAACACCATGTAAAAAAATCTAGATAGATTGCATCTATAAGGAAAATAAATAGGTTGGTTTGGTATTTCTGGTTTTGTCAGAGGTTTGGGAATATGACCATTGATTTATGGCATAACATGTCAATATGTGGAAATGGTATAAGGTTTAAAGAAAGGGAGCAAATAGTTGAAAGTTAAATTAAACATTCTTTACAAAATAAGAGTTCATAGAAAATGGGAAATCTTTTAAGAATGAATATAATTGATTATTTTAAAAACTTTTATATTTTTATGTAAGGTTGTAGAGTCAACTAAAACCGAGAAGCTAGAAAATAAAGATGAAAAGGATGTAAAAACTAAAATAAGATGCTTCTACTATGGAAGTTTAATCTAAACCATGGACCATTTCAAGATGTCCATGAGAGTTTATAAATAAGGGAGAAACCTGTAATCTATAATAAAAGAGTCAATTCAAGAGAGCGATAACATAATTGGATTAGTTATTGATCGTCCAGCAGGGGTGGTGTAAGGGGGGTCCAGCAGGGGGGTAAGGGGTGTGCAAGGGATGTGTAGGGGGGCTGCTATCCAGGGGGTCCAGGGGGCTGTTGTCTGGGGGGTTCTAGTAGGGGGGATTTTATCCAAGGGGTCCACAAGGGGGGGCTGCTGTCCAGGGGGTTCCAACTGGGGGTGGGGTGCTGTCCAGGGGGGTTGGGGATACTATCCATGGGGTCCAGTAGGGGGTGGGGCTGCTGTCTAGGGGGGTCTAGCAGGGGAAAGGGGGTATGCAATGGATGTGTATAGGGGGCTGATTTCCAGGGGGTCTAGTAGGGGGCTTCTCTTTAGTGGGGTCCAGCATGGGGGATGTTGTCGAGGGGGGTCCAGCAGGGGGGCTTCTATCCAAAGGGGTCCATCAGGGGCTGTTTTCCAAGGGGGTCCAACAGGGGGGGTCTTCTATCCAGGGGGTCCAACAGGTGGGGGTACTGTCCAGGGGGTGTCCAGAAGGGGTGATGCAATCCATGGGGTTCAGAAGGGAGGCTAGTTTTTTAAAGAAATTGGAAGTGTTTTAGCCATGGTTGAGGGGTGTCCTGGGTAGAGGGGGATGGCAGTGGGGGACTGGAGGACTGATAGGGGGTTTAGGGTGGAGGCAGTGTAGTACAGTGAAGTGAAGTGCAGGTTTCAGGGTGCATGGTGTAGGGAGTAGGCAGTGGAGGGAGAATTGTAGGTAGTGGGGTGTAAGAAGTGCAGTTTAGGGTGTAAATAAAGCAGTGCAATGGGGGACTGGAGGGGGGAATTGGAAGGTTGGAGGGGTGTCCAGGGTCTGGAGGGGGTGGGGGTGTCCAGGGTCTATAATGGCAAGGGGAATGGAGGGGGAATTTACAAGGGCGGGGGGGATTGGAGAGAGGAATGAGCAGGGGTAGGGGTGCATGAGGAAGGTAGGGGGATGGGTGGGGGTGTCCAGGGTCTAGTGGGGTATGTCCTGGGTGGGAGGGGATGGCAGTGGGGGACTGGAGGTGGAAATGGGTAGGGGGTTGGGGTGGGGTATGGCAGGGGGTGGGGGAGGCAGGGGAGGGGGGAATGGGCAATAGGGGACTGACAGGGGGTGCAAGGTGTAGGCAGTGCAGTGTAGTGAAGTGTGGAGTAGTGAAGGGTGGAGAATGTAGGGTGTATGCAGTGGAGGGTGCAGTGATGGAAGTGGAGTATAGGTAGTGCAGTGCAGGGTGCAGTGAAGGCAGTGCAGTGCAAGGTGTAGTGCAGGGTGGAGGTTGTAGGGTGTATGCAGTGGAGGGTGTAGTGATGGTACTGGAGTGCAGGTAGTGTAGTGCAGGGTGTAGTGAAGGCAGTTCAGTGCAGGGTGTAGTGCAGGGTGTTGTGCAGGGTGTTTTTTATGGTGTTTGACATTTCATGATTTAGTTTTCATTCATGTATTTTTTTATGTTCATGTGTTCCGACTATGAGGTACATAATATCATGTACTTTGGGAATGTTTAACATATGGATGAGGTGTTGGTCTCTTAACATATAGATGATGGGCACTCATATATGATTAACTAGGTGCAGGGTGTCGTGGAGTACAGGGTGAAAGCTGTGTACTTCACTATCGGATTCAGGTAAGGTTTCTTCCATTTTTATTCTTTAGATCAATTTTAATTAGGGTTTTTGTGGTTTTTGGGTTCCCTATATTTTTGTAGTTCATTTTAGATCTCATTGAGTACAATTAATAACCACATGACTGGGATATCCTCTCAACCTATGGGCATGAGGCATTCTAAATGTTCATCACAAGGCCCATCTTCTTGGTTACATTTGGTTCAGGTTAGGTTTTCTCAGTTATTTTTTATTGGGTTCATTTTTTTTGTTTATGCCAATTCTAACAAGTTCATTTTGTTTGATTTGGGTTTATTTAGTTCAATTAAATGAATTTTACATTCAACTAGGTATGTTTAATTAGATTCATTTTTTCTTTCTCAATTAGCTTTATTGAAATCAGTTTTGATTGGTTTGAGTCATTTTGGTTAAATTATTTTTAGTTTGGTTTAGTTTCATATTTTTCCAAACCATTTGGTTTGGTTCCACTCTACTCAATTTGTCTTGATGATGTTTGATATAGTTCTAATCATATTATCATGTTTTTGAATAGTGTAGTTCATTTGACTGGGAATTTTTGTATCATAGCCATGTTATCATGTTTTTGGTTTTCAAAATTCAATTGACTAGTGTGTTGGGTTGGTTGGGGGGTTAGGATGTGGGGCTGTCTAGGGGGGTCTGTTGAGGAGGGGGTGTAGGAATTGGGAGGGGGGATATTTATGGGGGGATGTCCAGGGGGAGGGGTGGTGTGCACTGAGGAGGGGGTAGGGTGGGGTGAAAGGTGCAGGGGGTGGGGTGAAGGGTGTGGGGAAGGGGAGGTGTGCAGTAGCAGGGGGTGGGGTGTAGTGTGGTGGAGGGGGCTGTCAAGGGGGAGGGGTCTTTTGAGGAGGTGGGTGTGTTGGAATGGGGGGGCTATCTAGCGGGGGTTTTCCAGGGAGAGGGGTGTGCAGTGAGGAGGGGTAGGGGTGTGGGTGGGGCAGGGGAGGTGTGAAGGATCATGGGGTGGGGGTGCTGGTGCAGGGTGGGGAGGGGGGCTATCTAGGGGGGTGCAGTGAGGAGGGTGCAGGGGGTGCAGGGTGCAGGGTGAAGGGGGTGGGGTGCAATGTGCAGGGGGTGGGGTGCAGGTGGGTGGGGCAGGGGAGGTATGCAAGAGCAGGGGGTGGGGGTGCTGGTGTAGTGTGGGAGGGGGGTAGTGAGTAGGGGGCAGGCGGTGCAGGGTGAAAGGGGGTAGGCTGAAGGGGGTGGGGCAGGGGAGGTGTGCATGAGCATGTGGTGGGGGTGCTGGTGCAGGGTGGGGAGAGGGCTGTCTAGGGGGAGGGGGAGGGGGTGTGCAGTGAGGAGGGGGAATGGGGGTGCAAGGTGCAGGGGGTGGGGTGCAAGGTGCAGGGGGAAGTGTGGAGGGGGTGGGGCATGGGAGGTGTGCAAGAGCAGGGGTGGGGGTGTTGGTGCAGGGTGGGTGAGTTGTGGGTGTGGGGAGGGGGGGAGTTGGTAGTGTCCTCCCAACAGCTAGCATGGTGTGTCACGACCCGTCCTCGGGACCCATGTCGTGACTACCCCAAGCCCGCATCCCATAGGCTAGGGGCTGGAGACTAGCACCAAAGGTGTAAATCCCGATATAAGGGAAGGCATTGCCTTGAAGTAAGATAACAAACACCACAGAGTATGCAAGCAGAAGTAGACACTAAGTAAACTGAGTATAAAGGTAAGTGATAAAAAGTAAATGGGCCAGAATACAAACCCAACTGAAAGTAAAGTACAAATTAAAAGAGAGTACAACAGTAGAAAAGTAAAGCAGCAACACCGAGCCGTTCTCTGGAAATCCCACCTAAAAGATGGGTACAGGTAGTCTCCTTCGCTCATCGTCTCCAACCGTCTGCTCCGTGTACGTCTCATCCTGTGATCCACCTCCAGGTACCGTCCAGCTCCATGAGCTCCTACCTCGATCAGCGTTGTCCATCGTCTGCATCCAACACAACGTAGTGCGGGAATATCCCGTGCGGGGGTGAGTATACGCTACTCAGTAGGGACCTCGAGACCCCCAAAGGTCTCCCAGAATCCACGAAGGATAATCCACAATGGAAAGATACAATCACGAAGTAACAACCAACTCTACTTAGGTATATTCCCATACATATACCTAAGTCATCAATTCCAGTTTGGCTCCAACATCTGAGCCCAAGTTCAATATAGTCCACACAGGATAGAACAATCCAATCCACATAGGATAACACAGCCCAATCCACACAGGATGGAAAAACAATCATATCAGAGATAAAGATTTAAAGTCAAGACTCATCTCACACAAGTATACTCTTTGCAAGGTGATAGAGATGATTAGATGTAGCCACTGATTCATCTAAGATGTCGGACCCACATAGGATACAAGACCAGCTAAGATGTCAGACCCACAAAGGATACATGACCAGCTACTCTGTCGGACCCACGTAGGATACAAGTACAGAGTCAAATACTATCGGAGCCACATAGGATACAAGAACAGCAGTCACGTACAGTCGGACCCACATAGGATACAAGAACAGTATTCATTGCCATCGAACCCACAGAATATTCCAGTATGGTCGTCGTCGCTGTCGAACCCATGGAGGATCCAGGTACAGTCGTCTTCATCGTCGTAGTGTAGCCAGCTCTATGGTTCCCACACACAGCATGCTCGATTCCGGGAGGGTCCGCTCCACGATTCAAGGGGGTCGTTACATCAACTAACA
Organism: Viscum album; assembly: GCA_963277665.1. Lineage (NCBI taxonomy): Eukaryota > Viridiplantae > Streptophyta > Magnoliopsida > Santalales > Viscaceae > Viscum > Viscum album. Next base: position 502,362,487 of record OY728132.1, read on the forward strand.
CGTAGTATGGAGTTGATGTATCCCAAAGTTCTGTCTCGACAATAGGAACTCAACGTGACAGACGGTGCGTCAATCGGACGCCCGATCTGAGAGTTGTTGGCTTTTTCGTCCCAAGGGTCCGGTTGGTTTTTAAGTAAAAACCAACCCGACTGTACACCAAATGTGTCCAAACCTTGAGCGTAGTATGCCAAAAGATCTGTCTCACTAAGAGGAATCCAAAAAAGTCGACGGCACATCAATCGGACGTCTGGAGCTCAAGTTATAAGTGTTTCTGCTCCGAGGACCCGGTTCGTTTCGTGTTCGAACCAACCTAGTCGTACCAAAAGTTCTCTGCAACCTTGAGTGTAATATACTGAAACGACCGTCTCGATCCAGGGATCTCTAAGTAATTTATGGCGCGTTGATCAAAGGTCTGTATCCCAAGTTATGGGCATTTGAATGGATCTGTCCGAAAACAGGGGTTTGGGCCCGGTCTGACCCGGCCCAATACCCCCAGGGTCGGCCCAAACCGGGTTGACCCGACCCAGTTGGGCGCAGCCCGGCCCAGCCCGGCGGGTGCGGCACGGCCCGACGCTAGGGTCCTGCCCGGCGCGGGCGGCCCGGCCCGGCGCGGGCAGCCCGGCCCGATGCGGCCGGTCCGGCCTGGGCGCTTACGCGCTGAGCGGACGTGGGGGGGGGGGCTACCCCCTTGATTTGCAAATGGCCAGCCATTTATGGTCGGCATTAATTGAGCCGCGGGACCCGGGGGTCCCGCCTCCACCTAGCACCAGTGGTCGACTCAGCCGGCCGCTTCTCTGAACCACCGCCGCAGGACCTGCCAGTCCCACCTCCTGGAGCATCGGTGGCCGGAATGCCCGGCCGCCCCTTGCTGCACCGCCACGGCCAAAGGTTGCGTCCTTTATCCGACCGGCGTGGCGTGACGGCACCGCGCCCCTCCATCGCGACCTGCCCTGGCTGCGACCTTTCAAGGTACTCCGGCGCGGCGTGATGGCACCGCGCCCCTCCGCCGCGGCCCGCCCTTGGTCGTGGCTTCCATCGGCTTGGTCGGCGAGGCGCGACAGCGCCGCACACCTTCGCTGCGTTTCCTCATTCCCACGTGGTGTCGTTGCACCGCACTGCCTCGTTCCAAACCACAACGAACCACAACAAAAACAATGGGAGGAGGGTCGGCCGTGTTTGTGCGGTCCGGCCTCCTCCCGTTAATTCGATAACGATCAGCTAAGAAAATTAACAATTAATGCCAAAATAAGTCACGAACATAAAAACAATCCCCTACCTCGAAGAAGTTGTCGAACGATGATCATCGCGGAAACAGCATCGCAAGGTGAAGCTCTGTATATGTTGACGGAAAACGTCCAAGTTGGAGCATCGTCTCACACCGGCTACGGAGAGGAGAATAATGGCGCGTCGATCACTCCTTGCGGTGATGGCGTTCTTCATCAAGGTCTTGACGTTCTTCACGTTCTTCAAGACTTAGCGTAATCTCTCTTAAAATATCCACACAACAAAACCACCCCAAAATAAAATAAGATACAATCTTATTTTATTCACTCGTGACAAGAATTCAAAAATTCAAAAATCAAACTCTTAATTAAATAAATTGAATAGCTTTAATAAATCTAATTAATGTGAGAGTTAACATTCCATTAAAGTGGGGGAGTGGGTGAGTTACAAAATAAATTTCAAGAGGGAGGTTTAATGGGGTGTTAGGGAAATTGAAGGAGGTGGGGGATTTTGTGGGCCCCACCCCAACTTCCATGCATAGGTTATAACTATTTAGAATAGAAATAAAAATTGTAGCACAAATTTCTATTTCACTCTTCAGTTAACCCATTTATTTAACAACACCACCCGAGCAAACGCAACTCTAAAAAAGGTCTTCCTAAGTAATTATCGGAACTGTGGTTCCATTGGTGCCCTCGGATTTTGATTCCGAGCACCGATTAAAAAAGTTAGAAAAACTAGCTTGTTCGTTCACTGAACGTACCTGAGCTAAACTTCAGAAATTGATTCCGGGCACACCGGGCCTCGGAATCAGGTGCCGTTAGAAACTGTGTACTCGTAAAATCCCAAAGACATTAAGAAGAAAAAAATCTTGAAATTTACGAGTCTTTACATTACTCCCACCTCAGGGATTTACGTCCCCGTAAAGATACATCACAAACTAGGGGAACAAATGAGGGTACTGAGCACGCATCTAAGCATCTTGATCTCAAGTGCTCTCCTGGAGGTTCTCGTGCTGCCATCTGATGTGCACTAGAGGAATCGACCACCCACGTAGGGCCCGCTCTGGTCGATCATCGATCTCCACCGGGACCTCTGTAAAAGTCGCCCCGTAATCAATGTCCAGCTCCCCATGGTTGATGATATGTGTTGGGTCCTGCACATATCTCCTCAACTGAGATACGTGGAAGACATCGTGAACCCAGTGCAACTGAGGTGGTAGAGCCAGGCGATAAGCCACCTCGCTTATCCTGTTGAGAACCTGGAATGGTCCGATGAATCATGGAGATAACTTGTCGCCCCGGAAAAATCTCTATAATCCACATCGAGGTGAGACCCGCAAGAAAACGTGGTCTCCATCCTCAAACACCAGTGGTCACCACCTCCTGTCAGCATAAGACTTCTGTCGGCTCTGAGCTATCCTCATCCGCTCCTGGATGACCTAGAACTTCTCTATCATGGCTGGACCATCTCTGGTCCTACAAGTGCTGACTCCCCAGAGTCTTTCCAGCACAGAGGTGATCTTCAAGGTCGGTCATACAATGCCTCGTATGGTGCCATCCCGATGGTGGAGTGGTAGCTGTTGTTTTACGCAAACTCCACCAATGGTAGGCGGTCCTCCCTACTGCGACCAAAGTCGAGGACACATCCACGGAGAATGTCCTCAAGAGTCTAAATGGTCCTCTCCGTTTGACCATCCATCTGAGGGTGAAAGGTAGTGCTCAGACATAGTTGCGTCCCGAATTCCTCCCACAACCCCTTCCAAATCCAGGAATTAAAGCGAGAATCTCGATCGGAGACAATAGATGACGGCACACCATGAATCCATACAATCTCCTGAACGTAGATGCGTCCCAAGCTCTCCACTGATACCTGCTCTCTGATGGGTAAAAAGTGGGCCGACTTGGTGAGTCAGTCAAAAATCACCCAAATGGAGTCCTGACCTCTGGAAGTACGTGGAATTCCAGTCACGAAATCCATAGATATCCTGTCCAAATTCCACTCCGAGACCTCCAAGGGATGTGCCAAGTCTGCTGGTACCTGGTGCTCCGCCTTCACCTACTGGCAGGTGAGGCATCGCGAAACGAACTCTGCCGCAGCCTTCTTCATAACCAGCCACTAGTGTTGTCACCTGAGATCATGGTACATCTTCGCCACTCCTGGATTTACTGCTAAAGGGGAAGTGTGAAACTCTCTCAGCACCTCCTCCTGTAATGTAGCTAGTACTATGGTACGCCCTCTGAAAAGGATGATGTGATCTCCTCCTACAAAGAATCCATCAGGTGTGGTTCCTGAGGATATCTGTGCACGTCGCGTCTCACAGTCAACGTCTCCACGTTGTGCCTCTATGTCCCACTGAAGAAGTGGAGGTGTGACTATGAGCGACTGAAGGAAGGCTACCCTATCTCTATCCATGAAGGATATCTGTAAAGTGGCTAGCTGCTCTGTCTCCTCTCCAAGTAGCTGAATTCCTGTCCTCCTGCTGAGAGAATTGGCTACTACGTTCCCCTTTCCAGGAGTATCGACTATCTCAAAGTCATAGTCCTGGAGGAAATTGGTCCATCATCGCTGTCTTAGATTCGGGTCCTTCTGCGAGAAGATGTACTTGAGACTCTGGTGGTCAGAATAGACTGTAAAGCGCTCGCCCATCAGATAGTGTCGCCACATCTTCAGAGTGAAGACCACTACTCCTAACTCTAGGTCATGGGTAGCTTAGTTCTTCTCATGATTCCTTAACTGTCGTGATCCATAGGTGATCACTTCCCACTCCTCCATCAGGACACACCTGAGTCCGGTCCCTGATGCATCACAGTAGACTACGTACCCTACTCCCTCCTATGGTAGCCTCAAGATAGGTGCACTGGTCAATCTCTGTCTCAGCTCCTGGAAGCTCTGCGGATATCTATCTGACCAGACGAAGGGTTTCCCCTTCTTCGTAAAAGATTAAAGAGGTTCCGCAACTCTGGAGAAGTCTGGCACAAACCTCCGATAGTACCCAGCTAGACCCAAGAAACTCTGCACTTCCATCACGCTCTTGGGTGGCTCCAAAGCTAGCACTGCCTCGATATTCATAGGGTCCACCACAACTCCCACCTCAGAGATGACGTTCCCTAAGAAGTCGACCTCACGTATCCAAAACTGAAACTTCAAGAGCTTACCATAAAGTTTTTTCTATCGTAGTGTGTCCAGTACAACTTGTAAGTCGTAGTCATGCTCCTCCTCAGTAGTCAAGTATATCAATATGTCGTTGATGAAGACCACGACAAATCGATCGAGGTAAGGCTGGAAGATCCTGTTCATGAGACTCATGAACACTGCTGGATCATTGGTTATGCCTAAAGGCATAACCAAGAACTCATAGTGGCCATACCGACATCTGAAAGTCTTCTTCTACACATCCTCGTCTCAAACTCTGAGCTGATGATAGCCTGACCTGAGGTCTATCTTCGAGAACCACCGTTCTCCCTTGAGCTGATCGAAGAGGTCGTCAATCCTAAGTAGCAGATACTTGTTCCTCACGGTCACCTGGTTTAGGCGACGGTAATCAACACACAGTCGCAAGCTCCTATCCACCTTCTTGGCGAACAAAATCGGGGAAGCCCAGGGTGAAACATTGGGTCGGATGAATCCCTTGCCCTGCAAGTCCTCCAGTTGTACCCGTAGCTCTCGAAGCTCGGCGGGAGCCATCTGATATGATGGAGTAGATATCGGGGTTGTCTTGGGATACAGTTCAATATAGAAGTCTACCTCCTTGCGAGGAGGTAGTCCTGGAACGTCTTCAGGAAAAACGTCCGCATACTAATCCACCATTATAGGAAAGCTCAGGCTCCGCATGTCAACTGCTCCTAGGATGAGGCTAGCCAACTGATGAGTGATCGGTTGTCCTCTCCTCTTCATGAGTCCATCATGCACTGCAAAGGCTCCCTTCTCACCGGTGAAGGTAAACCTGCTCCCATCAGTGCGGACACACCGCACCTTGTGCCTAATACAGTCGATCTGAGCATGGACTGTAGATAACCAATCCATGCCCAAGATGACGTCGTAAGGCCTCGATGCCACTACAAGAAGATCCCAACCGAAGCTCTCGCCTCCTAGAGTAAGCTCACACTGCCATCACCAGTGCGTAATCGTCGAGTCTGCTCCCGTAGGAGTCTCTAGCCGTAAGGATCGAACCAACGGCTCCGTTGGAATCTCCAAGCTCTGAACAAGGGCAGCGGCAACGAAACAATGACTCACTCCTGTGTCTATAAGAACTATACCAAGGGTGGAGTAGACATAGATAGTACCTTGAATCATCTCTGGTGTGCCATGGTCGTAGGCCTCCGCTCTCTGAAGTTGAGCCTGCCTCTGCCCGCCAGCTCCCTGTGGTCGGGATGGACCTCCTGGTGGTGGTGGTGGTAAAGCCTCAAAGCATCTCCCACCACCTGCTACTCAGCTAACTCATATGCCTCGTCCACCTGCTCCCTGCGGACCGCCACGGTGGACCCTTTGCCTCTGCCTGGGTGGTCCCTCAACTGTCTGTTGCTCCTCTGCATGGCGGGTCGGGCAGTCACGAGCCATGTGGCCCTGCCCGCCGCATGCATAGCATTGTATGCTCCTCAGAAGGTTGGCTCTACGTCGTGTGCCCCGCACCTCTGAGCCAGTATCCTGAGGTCATTCTCCTGATGGTCTGGTCCGCTTGGACCCCTGAGTCATCCGTTGACTGCCAGCTGCAGAAGACTCAGCTACATGCCGCCATACGATAGGTCTCGCTGCTGGTGTAGGCTCAGTAAGGAAGCTCTCTACGAGAAGGGATCTCTCCAGTACTCCAACCTATGTCATAATGCTGAAAGAGATCATCGATGTCTTGATCTCATGCCTGAGTCCCTGCTCGAAGGTCCGAGCCTGGAAGAATGGGTCTCGTACCATGTCCGTCGAATAGCGTGAGAGATCGATAAATCTCGTCGAGTACTGGGCTACCGTCATGCTGCCCTACCGCAGTTGTAGTAGCTCTTGAATGCACACCACACGGAGGGTGGTTGGGATGAACTCCGAGCAAAAGAGGCTCTCGAAGTCTAAAAAAACGGAAGATGCCTCATCGTGCACCTGGAGCATCAGGCTCCACCATCTGCCTGCAGCCGCGTGCAGGAGACTCACTGCAAGGATCACCATGAGGTCATACGGTGTCCCTACTAACCTGAAAACTTGAACTACAGCCTCCAGTCAATCCTCGGCTGCTTGAGGGTCTGTCTCCCCATAGAACCTGGGTGGTCTCTGACGCTGAAACTTGTGCAGTGCACTAAGGTGACGTGCACTCTCAGCGGCTGGGGCTGGTGGCATCGGTGGCTCAGCAGGTAGAGGTACCGCTGGTGCCTCTGCTATAATAGGGCCCTACACCGAGGCCTCGTCGCTCAGTGGGTTGTCGTCTCGTACATAGCTATGAACCCTATCTGGCTGTCATCGTGGGGCCATCCTGAAAAGAGACAGGTGTGCCACGGTCAAAACAGTATACCTAGAGAGCTGACACAAAGTAATCACAAATAAAACCTTGAAACACACATGCAATCAATGTTTTCGTGCACTGAGTCGGAAATCAGAAGTCAGGGTCCTGGTGTATGGATACGTCGGCCGCCGCACCAACACTGGACTCCCTGGACTGATAACCACACTCAATACCCTTAACATTATTGCTTCACAAAGAAGAAAGATCAGAGTCCTGAGTTCTGCGGTAGAACCGAACTCCTCTAATACCAATTTTTCATGACTCGTCCTCGGGACCCGTGCTGTGACTAACCCAAGCCCGCCTCCCATAGGCCAGGGGCTGGCGACTAGCACCAAATGCGTAAATCCTGATATAAGGGAAGGTATTTCCTTTAAGTAAGATAAAAAACACCATAGAGTATGAAAGAAAAAGTAAACACTAAGTAAACTGAGTACAAAGGTAAGTGCTGGAAAGTAAATGGGCCAGAATACAAACCCAACTGAAAGTAAAGTACAACTGAAAAGAGAGTACAGCAGTAGAAAAGTAAAGCAGCAACACCGAGTCGTCCTATGGAAATCCCACTTGAATGATGGGTACAGATAGTCTCCTCTGCTCCTCAGCTCCAACCGTCCGCTCCGTGTACGTCTCGTCCTTTGATCCACCTCCAGGTATCGTCCAGCTCCACGAGCTCCTACCTCGATCAGCGTTGTTCATCGTCTGCATCCAACACAACGTACTGTAGGCATAGCCCGTGCAGGGCTGAGTATACGCTACTCAGTAGGGACCCCGAGACCCTCGAAGGTCTCCCAGAATCTATGGAGGATAATCCGAAAAGGAAAGATACAATCATGAGGTAACAACCAACTCTACATAAATATATACCCATACATATACCTAAGTCATCAATTCTAGTTCGGCTCCAACATCCGATCCCAAGTTCGATCTAGTCCACACAGGATAGCAAAATCAAATCCACACAGGATATCAAAACAATCATATCAGAGATAAAGATTGAAATTTAAGACTCAGATCACACAGGTATACTCTTCGTAAGGTGATAGAGATGATCATATGTAGCCACTGATTCATCTAAGCTGTCGGACCCACATAGGATATAAGACCAGCTAAGTTGTTAGACCCACAAAGGATACAAGACCAGCTACTCTGCCAAACCCACGTAGGATACAAGTACAGAGTCAAATACTGCCAGACCCATGTAGGATACAAGAAGAGTAGTCACGTACTACCAGACCCACATAGGATACAAGAACATTAGTCATCGTCGTCGAACCCAAGGAGGATTCTAGTATGGTCTTCGTCGCTGCCGAACCCATGGAGGATCCCAGTACAGTCGTCATTGTCGTTGCAGTCGCAGCCAGCTCTAGGGTTCCCGCACACAGCATGCTCGATTCCAGGAGGGTCCACTCCATGAGCCAAGGGTTTCGATACATCAACTGACACGTAGTCCAGAGTTGATGTATCCCAAAATTCTGTCTCGAAAATAGGAACTCAATGTGACAGATGGTGCGTGAATCAGACGCCCGGTTTGAGAGATATTGGATTTTTCATCCTAGGGGCCCAGTTGGTTTTTAAGTCAAAACCAACCCGACCGTACTCCAATTACATCCAAACCTTGAGCAGAGTAATCCAAAAGATCCGTATCACTAAGAGGAATCCAACAAAGTTGATGGCACGTCAATCGGATGTCCGGAGCTCAAGTTATAAGCGTTTCCGCTCTGAGGACCCGGTTGGTTTTGTGTTCGAACCAACCCGATCGTACCCAAAGTTCTCATAAACCTTGAGTGTAATATACCGAAACGACCTTCTCGATCTAGGAATCTCTACACGATTGAAGGTGTGTCGATCATAGGTCCATAGCCCAAGTTATGGGCGTTTGAACGGATCTGTCTGAAAACAGGGGGTTTGGGCCCAGTCCGACCCGGCCCAATACCCCCGTGGTCGGCCCGAACTAGGTCGACCTGACCCGGTCCGGGTCCGGCCTGGTTGGGAGTGGCCCGGCCCAGCCCATCCGGTGCAGCCCGGGCCGGCATGGGGGTCCATCCTGGCGCGGGAGGCCCGGCCCGGCGTGGGCGGTCCGGCCCGGAGCGGGCGGTCCGGCCCGATGCGGCCGGTCCGGCCTGGGCGCCTGCGCGCTGAGCGGACGTGGGGGGGGGGGCACTGCCCCCCTTGATTTTCAAATGGCCATCTATGGCCGGCCTTAATTGAGCCGCGGGACCCGAGGGTCCCACCTCCACCTGGCGTCAGCGGCCGGCTCAGTCAGCTGCTTCTCTGAACCGCCGCCGCGGGACCTGCCGGTCCCCCCTCCTGGAGCGTCGGCGGCCAGAATGCCCAGCCACCTCTTACTTCACCGTCGTGGCCAAAGGTCACAGCCTTTGTCTGACCGGCGCGGCGCGACGACGCCGCGCCCCTCCGCCCCGGCCGCGGCCCTTCAAGGTACTCCAGCACGGCACGACAGCGCCGCGCACCTTCACCGTGTTTCCTCGTTCCCGTGTGGTGTCGTTGCACCGCTCTTCCTCGTTCCAAACCACAACGAAGCACAACAACAACAAGGGGAGGAGGGTCGGCCGTGTTTGTGCGGTCTGGCCTCCTCCCATTAATTCAATAACAAGCGACTAAGAAAATTAACAATGAACGCCAAAATAATTCACGAACATAAAAACAATCCCCTCCCTCGAAGAAGTAGTTGAACGATGATCATCGCGGAAACATCATCGCAAGGTGAAGCTCCATATATGTTGATGGATAACATCCGAGGTGGAGCGGCGTCTCACACCGGCTGCGAAGAGGAGAATAATGGCACGTCGATCACTCCTTGCGGTGATGGCATTCTTCGTCGAGGTCTTGACATTCTTCGCGTTCTTCAAGAATTAGCGTAATCTCTCCCCAAATCTCCACACAACAAAACCACCCCAAAATAAACTAATCTACATCCTTATTTTGTTAACTCGTGACAAGAATTCAAAAATTCAAAAATCAAACTCTTAATTAAATAAATTGAATAGCTCTAATCAATCTAATTAATGTAAGAGTTGACATGCCATTAAAGTGGGGGAGTGGGTGAGTTACAAAATAAATTTCAAGAGAGAGTTTTAATGGGGTGTTAGGGAAACTGAAGGAGGTGGGGGATCATGTGGGCCCCACCCCAACTTCCATGCATAGGTTATAAGTATTTAGAATAGAAATAAAAATTGTAGCACAAATTTTTATTTCACTCTTCATTTAACCCATTTAATTAACAAAACCACCTAAGCAAATGAAACTCCAGAAAAGGTCTCCCTAAGCAATTACCGGCACTGCGGTTTCATTGGTGCCCTTATAATTCGATTCTGAGCACCGGTTCAAAAGTTAGAAATAACTCGCTCGTTCGTTCACTAAACGTACCCGAGCTAAACTTCAGAAATTGATTTCGGGCACACCGGGCCTTGTAATCAGGTGCCCTCAGAAACTGTGTACTTGTAAAATCCCAAAGAAATTAACAAAAAAAATCCTTGAAATTTACAGGTCTTTACATTACTCCCACATCAGGGCTTTACGTCCCCGTAAAGATACATCACAAACTAGGGGAACAAATGAGGGTACTGAGCACTAATCTGAGCCTCTCGCTCCCAAGTTCTCTCCTGGAGGTTCCCATACTGCCTCCTGATGCGCACTAGAGGAATCAACCGCCCACATAGGACCCACTCCGGTCGATCCTCGATCTCCACCAGGACCTCCGTAAAAGTCTCCCCGTCATCAATGTCCATCTCCCCGTGGTTGATGATATGCGTTGGGTCGTGCACGTATCTCCTCAAATGAGATACTTGGAAGACGTCATGCACTCAGTGCAACTGAGGTGGTAGAGCCAGGCGATAAGCCACCTCGCTTATCCTGTTGAGAACCTGGAATGGTCTGATGAAGCATGGAGAAAACTTGTCGCCCCGGCCAAATCTCTGTAATCCATATCGAGGTGAGACCCGCAAGAAAACATGGTTGACATCCTCTAACTACAATGGTCTCTGCCTCCTGTCAGCATAAGACTTCTATCGGCTCTGAGCTATCCTCATCCGCTCCTGGATGACTTGGACCTTCTCTGTCATGGCTAGACCATCTCTAGTCCCACAAGTGCTGACTCCCCAGAGTCTGTCCAGCACAGAGGTGATCTTCAAGGTCGGTTGTACAATGCCTCGTATAGTGCCATCCTGATGGTTGAGTGGTAGCTGTTGTTTTACGCAAACTCCACCAATGGTAGGTAGCCCTCCCAGGTGAGACCAAAGTTGAGGACACATGCACGGAACATGTCTTCGAGAGTCTGAATAGTCCGCTCCGTCTGACCATCCGTCTGAGGGTGAAAGGATGTGCTTAGATGTAGCTGCATCCTGAATGCCTCCTACAACCCCTTCTAAAGTCGGGAAGTAAATCGATAATCTTGATCAGAGACAATAGATTATGGCACACCATGAATCCGTACAATCTCCTGAATGTAGAGGCGTCCCAAGCTCTCCACTGATCCCTGCTCTCTGATGGGTAAAAAGTAGGACGACTTGGTGAGTCGGTCAAAAATCATCCAAATGGAGTTGTGACCTCTAGAAGTACGTGGAATTCCAGTCATGAAATCCAGATATATCTCGTCCCACTTCCACTACGGGACCTCCAAGGGATGTTCCAAGCCTGCTGGTACCTGGTGCTCCGCCTTCACCTGCTGGCAGGTGAGGCATCGAGAAATGAACTATTCCACAGCCTTATTCATACCCGGCCACCAGTGTTGTCACCTGAGATCCTGGTACATCTTCACCACTCTTGGATGTACCGCTAAAGGGGAAGTGTGAAACTCTCTCAGCACCTCCTCCTGTAACGCAGCTGGTACCATGGTACGCCCTCTAAAAAGGACGACATGCTCTCCTCCTGCAAAGAATCCATCAGGTGCTTGTCTTGAGGATATCTGTGCACGCCATGTCTCACATTAAAAGTCCCCACGTTGTGCCTCTCTGGCCCACTGAAGAATTGGAGGTGTGACTATGAGGGACTGAAGGAAGGCTGCCCCATCTCTATCCAAGAAGGATATTTGCAAAGCAGCTAACTGCTATGTCGTCTCTCCAAGTAGCTGAATGCCCGTCCTCCTGCTGAGAGAATCGGCTACTACGTTCCCCTTTCCAGGAGTATAGAATATCTCAAAGTCATAGTCCTAGAGTAACTCAATCCATCATCGCTATCTCAGGTTCAGGTCCTTCTACGAGAAGATGTACCTAAGACTCTGGTGGTCAGAATAGACTGTAAAGCGCTCGGCCATCAGATAGTGCTGCCACATCTTTAGAGTGAAGACCACTGCTCATAACTCTAAGTCATGGGTAGCGTAGTTCTTCTCATGCTGCCTTAACTGTCGTGATCCATAGGCAATCATTGCCCGCTCCTGCATCAGGACACACCCAAGTCCGGTCCCTGATGCATCACAGTAGACTACGTACCCTACTCCCTCCTCCGGTAGCCTCAAGTTAGGTGCGCTGGTCAATCTCTATCTCAGCTTCTGGAAGCTCTGCTGACATCAATCTGACCAGACGAAGGGTTTCCCCTTCTTCGTCAAAGCTGGAAGCGGTTCCGCAACTCTGGAGAAGTCTGGCACAAACCTCCGATAGTACCCATCTAGAACCAAGAAACTCCGCACTTCCATCACGCTCCTAGGTGGCTCCCAAGCTAGCACTGCCTCGATCTTCGTAGAGTCCACCTCAACTCCCACCTCAGAGATGACGTGCCCCAAGAAGTGGACCTCACATATCCAAAACTGACACTTTGAGAGCTTACCATAAAGTTGGTGCTCTCATAGTGTGTCCAGTACAACCCGTAAGTGGTAGGCATGCTCCTCCTCATTAGTCGAGTATATCAATATGTCGTCGATGAAGACCATGAAAAATTGATTGAGGTAAGGCTGGAAGATCCTATTCATGAGACTCATGAATACTGTTAGAGCATTGGTTATGCCAAAAGGCATAACCAAGAACTCATAGTGGCCATACCAACATCCGAAGTTCGTCTTCTGCACATCCTCATCTCAAACTCTGAGCTGATGATAGTCTGACCTGAGGTCTATCTTCGAGAACCACCGTGCTCCCTTAAGCTGATCGAAGAGGTCATCAATCCTCGGTAGCGTATACTTGTTCCTCACGGTCACCTGGTTCAGGTGATGGTATTTGACACACAGTCGCAAGCTCCCATCCACCTTCTTGGAGAACAAAATCGGGGAAGCCCAGGGTGAAACACTTGGTCGAATGAATCACTTGCCCTGCAAGTCCACCAACTATACGCGTAGCTCTTGAAGATCGGCAGGAGCCATTCAATATTCTAGAGTGGATATCGGGGTTGTCTCGGGGTATAAGTCAATATAGAAGTCTACCTCTCTGCGAGGAGGTAGTCCTGGAATGTCGTCAGAAAAAACGTCTACATACTGATCCACCACTACAGGAAAACTCAGACTCCGCACGTCAACTGCTCCTAGGATGAGGCTAGCCAACTGATGAGTGATTGGTTGTCCTCTCCTCTACGTGAGTCCATCCTGTGCTACAAAGGCTCCCTTCTCACCGGTGAAGGTGAACCCACTCCCATCGGTGCAGACACACCGCACCTTGCGCCTAATACAGTCGATCTGATCATGGACTGTAGATAACCAATCCATGCCCAAGATGATGTCGTAAGGCCTAGAAGCCACTACAAGAAGATACCAGCCGAATCTCTCACCTCCTAGAGTAAGCTCGCACTGCCGGCACCAGTGTGTAATCATCGAGTCTACTCCCGTAGGAGTCTCTAGCCATAAGGATCGAGCCAACGGCTCCGTCGGAATCTCCGAGCTCCGAACAAGGGCAGTGGCAATGAAAGAATGACTCGCTCTTGTGTCTATAAGAAATGTAGCAATGGTTGAGTAGACACATATAGTACCTCGAATCATCTATGGTGTGTCGTGGTCGTACGCCTCCACTGCCTGAAGCTGAGCCTGCCTCTGCCCGCCAGCTCCCTGTGGTCGGGGTGGACCTTCTGGTGGTGGTGGTGGTGGTAAAGCCTCAAAGCGCTACCCACCACCTACTGCTCGGCCAGCTCCTCTGCCTTATCCACCTACTCCATGAGGATATCCACGGTCGACCCTCTGCCTCTTCCTAGGTGGTCCTTCAACCGTCTACTGCTCCTCTGCACGGCGGGTCGGGCAATCACGAGCCATGTGGCCCTGGCCGCCGCATGCATAGCACTGTCTGCTCCTCGGAAGGATGGCTTTATGTCATGTTCCCCACACCTCTGAGCCAGTATCATGGGGTCTTCCTCTTGATGGTCTGGTCCGCTTGGACCCCTGAGTCATCTTTCGACTTCCAGGTGCAGAGGAATCAGCTACATGCCGCCCTACGGTAGGTCTCGCTACTGGTGTAGGCTCATCATGGAAGCTCTCTACAAGAAGGGCTCGCTCCAGTACTCCTATCTATGTCAGAATGCTGAAGGAGATCATAGATGTCGTGATATCATGCCTCAGTCCCTGCTCTAAGGTATGGGCCCGGAAGAATGGGTCTCGTACTATGTCCGTCGAATAGCGCGAGAGATTGGTAAATCTCATCGAGTACTGGGCTACCGTCATGTTGCCCTACCACAACTATAGTAGCTCCTAAATGCGCATTGCATAGAGGGTGTTTGGGACGAACTCCGAGCAAAAGAGGCTCTTGAAGTCTGACCAAAGGAGAGATGCCTCTTCGTGCACCTGGAGCATCAGGCTCCACCATATGCCTACTGTCGCGTGTAGGAGACTGACTTCAAGGATCACAATGAGGTCATCTGGTGTCCCTACTAACCTGAAAACTCGAACTACAGCCTCCATCCAATCCTCGGCTGCCTGAGGATCCGTCTCCCCACGGAACCTGGGCGGTCTCTGAAACTGAAACTCCTGCAGTGCACAAAGGCGATGTGCACTCTCAGCAGCTGGGACTGGTGGAATCGGTGGCTCGGCGGGTAGAGGTATCGCTGGTGTCTCCGCTATAATAGGGCCCTACACCGAGGCCTCGTCGCTCAGTGGGTTTTCGTCTTGCACAAAGCTTTGAACCCTAGCTGGCTGCCATCGTGGGGCCATCCTGAAAAGAGACAGGTGTGCCATGGTCAATACAGTATACCTGGAGATCTGACACAAAGTAATCACAAAGAAAACCTTGAAACACACATGCAATCAATGTTTTCGTGCACTGAGTCAGAAATCATAAGTCAGGGTCCTGGTGTATGGATACGTCAGCCACCGCACCAACACTGGACTCCCTGGACTGATAACCACACTCAATACCCTTAACATTATTACTTCACAAAGAAGAAAGATCAGAGTCCTGAGTTCTACGGTAGAACCGAACTCCTCTGATACCAATTTGTCACGACCTGGCCTCGGGACCCGTGCCATTACTAACCCAAGCCTGCCTCCCATAGGCCAAGGGCTGGCGACTAGCACCAGAGGCGTAAATCCCGATATAAGGGAAGTCATTGCCTTTAAGTAAGATAACAAACACCATAGAGTATGCAAGAAGAAGTAAACACTAAGTAAACTAAGTACAAAGGTAAGTGCTGGAAAGTAAATGGGCCAGAATACAAACCCAACTGAAAGTAAAGTACAACTGAAAAGAGAGTACAGCAGTAGAAAAGTAAAGCAGCAACACTGAGCCGTCCTCTGTAAATCCCACCTGAAGGATGGGTACAGATAGTCTCCTCCACTCCTCGGCTCCAACCGTCCGCTCCGTGTACATCTCATCCTGTAATCCACCTCCAGGTACCGTTCAGCTCCATGATCTCCTACCTCGATCAGAGTTTTCCGTCGTCTGCATCCAACACAACTTAGTACGGGCATAGCCCATGCAGGGGTGAGTATACGCTACTCAGTAGGGACCACGAGACCCCTGAAGGTCTCCCAGAATCCAGAAAGGATAATCCACAATGGAAAGATACAATCATGAAGTAACAACCAACTCTACTTAGGTATATGCCCATACAGATAACTAAGTCATCAATTCCAGTTCAGCTCCACCATCTGAGCCCAAGTTTGATCTAGTCCACACAGGATAGCAAAATCCAATCCACACAGGATAACACAAACCAATCCACACAGGATAGCAAAACAATCATATCAGAGATAAAGATTTAAAGTCAAGACTCAGCTCACACAGGTATACTCTTCGAAAGGTGATAGAGATGATCAGATGTAGCCACTGATTTATCTAAGCTGTTGGACCCACATAGGATACAAGACCAGCTAAGCTGTCAGACCCACAAAGGATACAAGACCAGCTACTCTGCCGGACCCAGGTAGGATACAAGTACAGAGTCAAATACCGTCGGACCCACGTATGATACAAGAAGAGTAGTCACGTACTGCTGGACCCACATAGGATACAAGAACAGTAGTCATCGCCGTCGAACCCAAGGAGGATTCCAGTACGGTCATCGTCGCTTCCGAACCCACGGAGGATCCCAGTACAGTCGTCATCGTCGTCGTAGTCACAGCCAGCTCTAGGGTTCCCGCACACAGCATTCTCGATTCCGAGAGGGTCCACTCCACAAGCCAAGGGGGTCGATACATCAACTGACACGTAGTCCGGAGTTGATGTATCCCAAAGTTCCATCTCGACAATGGAAACTCAACGTGACAGATGGCGCATCAATCGGACACCCGGTCTGAGTGTTATTGGCTTTTTTGTCCCAGGGGCCCGGTTGGTTTTTAAGTCAAAACCAACCCGACCGTAATCCAACTATGTCCAAACCTTGATTAGAGTAATCCAAAAGATCTGTCTCACTAAGAGGAATCCAACAAAGTTGATGGCACATCAATCGAACGTCCGGAGCTCAAGTTATAAGTGTTTCCGCTCCGAGGACCCGGTTGGTTTCGTGTTCGAACCAACCCGTCCATACACAAAGTTCTCATAAACCTTGAGTGTAATATACCGAAACGAACTTCTCGATCCAGGGATATCTACGCAATTGATGGTGCATCGATTGGAGGTCTGTAACCCAAGTTATGGGCGTTTGAACAGATCTGTCCGAAAACAGGGGGTTTGGGCCCGGTCCGACCCAGCCCAATACCCCCAAGGTCGGCCCGAACCGGGTTGACCTGACCCGGGTCCGGGTCCGGCCCGGTTGGGCATGGACCGGCCAGGCTGGCGCAGCCCGGCCCAGCCAGTGCATCCCGGCCCGGCGCGGGGGTCCGTCCCCGGGCGGGGGCCCAGCCCTGCGTGGGCGGTCCGGCCCAGCGTGGGTGGTCCGGCCCAATGCGGTCGGTCCGGCCTGGGCGCCCGCGCGCTGAGCGGACGCGGGGGGTGGTGGGGGGGCACTGCCCCCCTTGATTTTCAAATGGACAGCCATTTATGGCCAGCTTTAATTGAGCCATGGGACTCGGGGGTCCCGCCTTCACGTGGCGTTAGTGGCCGGCTTAGCCGGCTGCTTCTCTGAACCGCCACCGCGGGACCTGCCGGTCCCGCCTCCTGGAGCGCCAGTGGCCTGAATGCCCGGCCGCCTCTTTCTACACTGCCTCGGCCAAAGGTCTCGGCCTTTGTCCGACTGGTGCGGCGTGACGACGCGGCACCCCTCTACCGCGGCCCGCCCCGGTCACAGCCCTTCAAGTTACTCTGGCACGGCGCGACGGCGCCGTGCACCTTTGCCGCATTTCCTCGTTTCCGTGTGGTGTCGTTGCACCACACTGCCTCGTTCCAAACCACAAAGAAGAACAACAACAACAACAAGGGGAGGAGGTTCGGCCGTGTTTGTGCAGTCCGACCTCCTCCCGTTAATTCGATAACAAGCGGCTAATAAAATTAACAATGAACGCCAAAATAAGTCACGAACATTAAAACAATACCCTACCTTGAAGAAGTTGTCGAACAATGGTCGTCACGGAAATGGTGTCATGAGGTGAAGCTCCGTATATGTTGACGGAGAACATCCGAGGTGGAGTTGCATCTCACACTGGCTGTGGAGAGGAGAAGAATGGCACGTCGATCACTCCATGCGGTGACGGCGTTCTTCGTTGAGGTCTTGACATTCTTCGCGTTATTCAAGACTTAGCGTAATCTCTCCCAAAATCTCCACACAACAAAACCACCCCAAAATAAAATAAGGTACATCCTTATTTTTTTAACTCATGACAAGAATTCAAGAATTCAGGATTCAAACTCTTAATTAAATAAATTAAATAGCTTTAATCAATCTAATTAATGTGAGAGTTGACATGCCATTAAAGGGGGGGAGTGGGTGAGTTACAAAATAAATTGCAAGAGGGAGGTTTAATGGGGTGTTAGGGAAATTGAAGGAGGTGGGGGCTCGTGTGGGCCCCACCCCAACTTCCATGCATAGGTTATAACTATTTAGAATAGAAATAAAAATTGTAGCGCAAATTTTTATTTCACTCTTCAGTTAACCCATTTTTTTAACAACACCACCCGAGAAAACACCACTCCAGAAAAGGTCTTCCTAAGAAATTATCGGCGCTGCAGTTTCATCAGTGCCCTCGGATTTCGATTCCGAGCACCGGTTCAAAAGTTAGAAAAACCCGCTCGTTCGTTCACTGAACATACCTGAGTTAAACTTCGGAAATTGATTCCAGGCACACCGGGCCTCGGAATCAGGTGCCGTTAAAAACTGCGTACTCATAAAATCCCAAAGAAATTAAGAAAAAAAATTCCTTGAAATTTACGGGTCTTTACATGGTGAACCATGTTGGGTTTTTTTATGTAGTGGAAAGGCCTATAGCCACGGTTTGAAACTGTGTCTAAAGACCTATAGCCACGGTTTCATACCCTGGCTCAAGCCCTATAGCCACAGTTTGAACCGCACCTATAGGTCTATAGCCATGGTTTTAATGGTGGATATAGGTCTATAACCATAGTTATATGAACCGTGACCTTTATTGGCATGGCTATACGGCTGACCCTATAACCACAATTTCAAAACTGTGGCTATAGCCCTATAGCCACGGTTTCAAACTGTGGCTATAGGCTCTGACCTATAGCCATGCCAATACCAGTCACAGTTCATAAAACCATGTCTATAACCTATAGAAACAGTTTTTGGGCCTATAACCACGATTTAGAACAGTGGCTATGGCCAAAATTTCTAGTAGTGAATGAAGTACTTTTCAAAAAATACAGTTTTACAAGCTTATAATGGTGAACCTTTTTTAAAAATCAATATTTGAAACTTTTATATATTCTATTTAATGAAATTATATTCGTCTTTAGAAGTAGGACATAAATATTTAGTGGATAAATTTTGGTACTTTTCTGATAACTTTTATATTTTAACGAATAGTGAAATATACTATGTTTTAATTGAAAACAACTTTTTTAATCGAAATAATTTAAAGTGTTAAATTATGAATTTTAATGGTTTTGAAGAGTAATTAGATTATATTTTATTTATTTAACACAATTTAGGTCATTATAAGTAATTTCAAATTTAAATTTGACAAAAACACATGTCAATATTTTGATAGTTTTTACTTTTTAAAAACCTTATTTTTGGTTTTGACAACGAGAATTAATTTTAAATTATTAAATGAAACTTCTATGTTTTTAATTTGATAAAATATACTAAATTTTTGAATTTGTAATATCAAAATTATCTAAGGGTGAATTTTTTGTATTTTTCGGAAAACATTCAATTTTTGATGAATAGTGAAAAACTCTACGTTATTATTTAAAACCAACTTTTTATTTAAATAATTATTAATTTAATTTAAAGTTATTTTAAGTCAAACTAGATATATAATACCTATATATGTTAAATATAATTCATTGGCATCATTTTATAATAAAAGTATATGTATTAAATTATATAGAACTTTTTAACCTCTTTTATCCACCTTCTATGCACATTATAAAATCTGTATAAAACATAATTTTACCACTTCTATGAGTTGAATTTCAAAAATTCTAGAGACATGGTTGACATATGTATATAAAATTTTATTCAATAAGATGAAAATAATTTCTAGTGAATAGTAACTTTTGACTTTTATTTACCACGCTTAAAAGTAAATAGGATAATTAAAGGTAAAAAAGATATTATAATTACCCTAAAACATGTCCTAATTCTATTGGATTAGTGTAATTAGACCAAACAAACATTAGTATAAAATATGATAATTTAGATCCGCTTGGATTATTTTTGGACATTTATTATTATTTTATTTAATGAAGAGTTAATAGTGTTAAATTCAATGTTTATTAACTAAAACATTTTTAATATAGGGTTTTACATAATATAAATTTGACTATAAATATTATTTAGAAAGATAAAAATATTTCCTACATAATGGTATTTTAATTATAATTTTTAGTGATTAAATAATTAAATTTATTTCTGACACAATGATGATGCAATAATTACCTTCTT
Source organism: Viscum album (assembly GCA_963277665.1). Lineage (NCBI taxonomy): Eukaryota > Viridiplantae > Streptophyta > Magnoliopsida > Santalales > Viscaceae > Viscum > Viscum album. The sequence goes on from OY728132.1 coordinate 502,382,555, forward strand.
AATTAAATATTAAAATAGTTTATATTATATATATTAAAATAAATATAATTTAAAACGTTTTGATGCCATAAATTAATTATCTTGGATAATATGACATTTAGGGTTGATTAGATAAAATTTTTTCGTGGTGATAAGGTTGTTATGACCTTCAAAAAAATAAAATACCAAATTGTGTCCAAATTGAAATAATTTAATTTTTAAAACAAATACTATATTATTGGTTAATATAATATTACCAAAAATATAAGGATTGGGCAAAGGGATTATATAATATTATATATGTCATTAATGAACCACTTGAGATTCCCTTGGAAGTTTAGAATAATTTTATAAACCATATAGTGTTAGAATACCAGAAGACAAGGTAAAAGTTAAACTATTAAACTAAGAGTTAAATATAAAAGATAAGGTTTAAATGATAACCTAAACTTTACTAAAAACTATTTTTTGGGATTATTTAGACCCATAACCACCTAATCCTCAAAATAAATTCATTTTTAGACATTATAAACCGAATATGATTTTATAATAATTTAATATTTTAATCTTTTCCTAAAGTGACCCACACCCTTCCTTTAAAAGAGCACTTCTCCTTATCTCCAAATCACACCTCCAAAGCCATTTGGCTCAGGCAAACCCTAAAACAATATACTCCCAACTTACCTCACTTAAACCTAGAGTCCTTACATTGATCATAAATACAACCTATGGTGCCCCTTTGATCAACTCAAAAGGAAACACCCAAAGAAGAGGTAATAATTTCACCACCATCATTCAAGTTCTTTTCTTCTTCCACTTCCTTTTTCTTTGTTTTATCCATAACGAAATAATAACTCCAGTACCTCCTACATAATTTGATTTTATTATAAATATGGTACAACCATATTTGTTATTATTTCCATCCAATAAATTACAATGTCATCATACGTTCATACGTACGTCTTACCGTCACCACGTCGTGGTGTAGTTTGTTATGCAAACACTTCATTTTTTGGATGGGTATTATAATGAGTATAACTGATGTAAATAATAAATATAACATGTTAATGATTATTTATATATGATATACCATCCAATTAAATACAATTTCATCATCAATATAATGATATTGTCGCTCGTGCGTACGTATGGATTACCTTCTCCACGATGCAATGAGATTCATTCCCACGTTCACCATTCAACGATGATTATAAAAATATATATTATTAATATGTAATTAATATATGATATAATAATTCTAATATATATGTGTGTGTGTGTGTGTGTGTATTTACATATGTCGTATTCACTTACTTCTGTTCAGTACGATATGAAAACGAAAACAACATTTATTCGTATGTACGACCTACAGTCTCCATAAACGATGCCTTCCATTTCAAATATCTATCTATTATAAATATTTATATTCTAAATATATATGATATATAAATCACATTTTATATTCTAGAAGTATTTAAATCATCATCTAAATGATACGATCAATAATATAAAGTTAAAACACGTACCATAATGAATGTGATTATTACCCAAAATGTTAATTTAACATGAAAATAATTATTAAATGGATAGTATAAATTCATAAATGAATCATTTATGATATAATAAATATGAATATGGTTCTTTTATAATTTATTAACATACTATGGTAATTATACATGAGGTTGAATGTACACTCGACCAAAGGAAAGTGCAAGGTAAGGGTGAATTTCACAATCTCTTTATTATCTGAGGTTGTTTTTATGTAAGTATCTACTGAGACATATTTATTATCCATGTCCATGTTTAATAAAATAGTTTTCAAAGGTATTCTTTTAAAGGTACTTTTTACTAAAACATCCTTTCAAATTATTTAAAGATTTATTCTCCTGAAATATTATCATTAATGTCCATATTTTCCTAATGGTTTTACGGATTTTTTATATAGACATGAATGTTTTAAAATTTTAATTCCTTTCAAATGTTTTAAAGTGGTATGGGACACACTGATTCAAAACTATATTTTAAATGAATTCCTATATATTACTTTTAAATGATTTCATGAAAAATGGATATTTCTCTCATCGATTTTTACTGATCATTTTCAACTATGTCAACATCTATTACGGGATATTAATCTTTATCGAAGTTTAATTATTATAATACAAATCATCCATATTGTATTGAAGGTTATATTATATGATTGATGGTGGATGTGTTATTTTTATATCATTCTTGGTTTATTGATAAATTATTGACATTTCATATTCGAGTTTTAATACGAATGGTTATGTTATGTTTAAAACTTTTCCTATGAGGAATACATTGGACATAGTAAGTGACGGGCGGAGCCCGCTATAGCTCCTCGATGCATTGGTGGGCCTCATGAGACAAATTGTTGTCTTGGCACAAGGAATGAAAAAATCTTATTTTTTTTCTTGGCATAAGGCCTTGACTATGTGATTATGAAGTTTGGCATTATGCATTCCATCATTATGAAATTATCTATTGATATTACATGTGATTATTCAACTAGTAGAATATCCATGGGAAAAAGTGAATGGAATTATTTGATTTATCTTTGACATATAATGATTATGTTTAAGTTTAAAAGGCTTTTGTTTTAGTTTTATACATTTCCTTAAATTTTTATACTTATTTATGAATTTTTCTACTATATTGTTATCCTTACTGAGCATATGAGCTCACCCATTTCTATGTTTTATATTTCCCAGGATGCGAAGAAGTATATTATGAATGACCTGTAGGGATAGTCTAAGGGATATGAATGGGGTCAATAGAGATAATGTTGTTGTTGTTTTTCATTTTATAATGTAATGTAATGTTCATGTATGTAATATATTTTCCAAAACTGCTAAACTAATCAGACCTTCGAGACATGATTTCTTGTAATCATGCCAATGTATTAAAATAGTGCACCAACTCTATGTAACTGGGGTAAGGGAGTTACAGTTGGTATCTGAGGATGTTTAGAAACAACCCTAGAAATAGATTTAGATAAACTCTGATTAGAGAACATTACCCTAAGATAGATTTTGAGGATTATATTAGAATAACATTCTATAATATTGGTAATGTAGATATTTTGTGTATTTTACATGAAATACATCCCTATATGGATACAAGCAGGTAGAGGCGGCTCTGGCACAGATGTTCCTAGAAGTGAAAACTCTGACAAGGTGTTTTGGGCTTGACCCAGGGAATCCTGGTACATGACAACGGGCCTTGCTACACTCATGGTTATGACACTCTTGGGGGATATGCTTAGGCTAATTCGCATTTTCATTAAAATCCATACAGATGGATTTTGGAGTAAATACGTCCTCAAAGAAAACATTTTATGATTATAGATTATATGCATAATCATTTCAATTTAGGTTATTTATTCTAAATTTTGGAATAATGCATTGGGATTCATAAACTTACCTATTGTATTCCATTGTTTAGAAATGGCACCTAGTAGATGGAATGAGAATTACAACAATACCCATGATCGAAAGATTAATAAGTATCATATCATTCAGGGTATTAAGCCAACATTTAAAATAGAAATTGACTCCCAGGTATTCTCATCATATGAAGAAATAGTTTCATTTGTTTATAAGTTAAATAATACTCTGAGTACTATGGCTTTGATGGGAAGCAAGAGAAGAAAAGTATGGAAGAGAGAAAGATGGACAAAGGGAAGATGGGAAAGAAGGATTTTCCCATATGTGATAACTGTGGAAAGAATCATCTTGGTAAATACTGGAAGTGAATGGGAGTTTCTTATATGTTTAAAGAAAAAGGACACCATGTACATGATTGCAAGGGTAAGAAAAAGGTTTCAAATGTACAATGATTCATCCGCAAGGAGTTGGGATACTATGTAAAGCAATGTCTAAATCATCAGAGTTTACCCCAAATGTTGTTATTTGATAATAATCAAGTTATGATACTACCAAAGAAAAAGTGGAATGATTATATTTCTTATGTTGTATTTAAATTATTTTGTCTTTTTAGTATTTTATTAATGATGTACATGTTTTATGAATTTCAGAGTATAAAAGGATTGTACTATAATACTATTTCATTAAGGACTTGAGACTATGTGGAACCAAGAAAATTGACTCAATAGCAGGTAATTATTTTTTGGAAAATATATGATTGAGATAAAGATAAGCCATAATATGTTTCTGATACTGAGATAGTGATTTTGGAAGAAAATATGACTGATTTGGATAAATTATATTGGATATTCTTGACTACCTTGAAACTGATTAATGATTTGTTTATTCAATAAATGTTGGAGTTTAAAAAAAAATTGGATGGAAGTAGTATATCAAGTATTCTATAAGGTATAAGGGATCATAAATGTAATCAATAAGATTTGATGGAAATTCAGGGTGTTACAGTGTTTTAAAAGAATACATGATAAAGGTATTCAGATGTTATTACATGGAAAAAAGGATCTTCATTGTGTTTACCTTCCTTATGAATTTTGTACTGTGAGTTTGTAAAGAAGTATTTTAGATAATTATAATGATTGAAATCGATTATGTTTGTCATTAGATACTATTGTTAATGGTAAATCATTTCGTGAGATTTGTTTTGGATTTTCATAAGAATAACAACCTGGAGATCAGGCAACAACTTGTCTCATCCGACAAGGCTTCGAGACTTGAACCTGTAACCAAAGGGTGACAAGGGTGGATCACCTACCACTAGCATACGTGATGTCCAGATTAGTATAATATAGTTTTTTCTGAAATATTCTAACAAATTAATTATAAATTCATTATTTTTTAAACCCTATACGATTAGGATAAATAGAATATTTTTGAAATATATTATTTTTTGGAGTGAAAGATGAGTTTTGGGTAGCAATTAGTTGAAGGATGAAACTCTACTTGGCAATTATATTTTTTTCCTCTTATTCTATGAATAAATTAATTCTTAAACATTAGGGAAGGTGTCTTAAACCCAAATGCTTTTTATCATAATACCTTATGTTTTGTTGAACTAGCGATATTTTAAATCATCATAGATTGATGGCTTTGAGGCCCTATATTTTTTAATTTGTTAGTGATTGATAACCTCAATCACTCCCTATAAATATTTACATTTTCCTCCAATTATGTGTCTCTAATTTCCACCAATGTTCACCTAATCGAGATCATAATTTCGTGGTGAATTTTTCATTTCCTTTCCCTCTTATTAAGACTAAATTTTATTAACCTAATTTCTGATGTGGGGTTTCCACAAAGGTATTTTTTATATTTTTAACCATTTATTTTTGAATTTTTTTTCAAATTGTGAGGAATAAATTTATTGATGGAGATGAGGATGTAACACTCCAGTATTTCATAGTAAGTTATCTCATTAAAGTAATTCAATAGCATGTACTACATTCAACACCAAGTTCGAGCGCACAACAACTTACCAAACTAGCCGTTCAAAAAGAGGTTATGAATAGTATTAATTGAATTTTGAATCTTATATACTCTATATAATTTTTACATCCATATTATATGTTTCTTAGACCTAATATAAAAAAAATCATTTTTTCAGAGAAAAGAAGTACTTTTAAAAAAATTCAATTTTACCGCTTTTTAAAGACAAACCCATTTTAAAACCAATATTTTACACTTTTATATATTCAATTAAATTAAATTAAATTCTTATTTATAAGTGGGACATAAAAAATTAGTTTGGATAAATTATTATTACTTTTGTGATAACTTTTATATTTTGACGAATAGTGAAAAATACTATGTTTTAATAAAAAACAAATTTTTTAATCAAAATAATTTATAGTGTTAAATTATTATATTGAATTGTTTTGAAGTATAATTATATTATAGTTTTATAATTTAATACAATTAAGGTCATTATATGTAATTTCACATTTAAATTTGACATAAACACAAGTCAATCATTTGATAGTTTTTTCTTTTTTAAAACCTGCTTTTTGGTTTTCACAATGGGAATTAATTTTAAATTAATAAATGAAACATCTATATTTTTAATTTGGTAAAATAGATTTAATTTTTGAATTCAGAATATCAAAATTTTCTTAGGGTGATTTTTTTGTATTTTTTTGAAGACTTTCAATTTTTGATGAATAGTGAATAACACTAAGTTATTATTTAAAAATGAATTTTTATTTAGAGAATTCATTATTTTATTTAAATTTATTTTAAGTAAAAATAGATAAATAATACCTATATATGTTCAATGTAATCTATTAGAGTCATTTTATAATAAAATTAGATATATAAATTTTTATTGAACTTTTTAACCACTTTTACCCACATTCTAGGCACGTCAGCAAATCTGCCTAAAACATAATTTTACTGCTTCTATGAATTGAATTTAAAAAATTCAAGAGACATGGTTGACATTAGTAATAAAAATTTGATTCAATAATGTCATGACCCCCTCCCCACAAAGTGTACCCCTCCTGGTCCGGCAATGCAAAAAGGGAGATAGTGACCCCCGAGTCCCACCTCCAGTAGGCCCCGGGTTGGTGACTAGCACCAAGGGTATAATAATCACACAAATGGGAGGAATTACCCTCTAAGAGAACACATGCTGAAGAGAGAGATAATATAGAGACCAACCAACTCCAAATCAAAACTTAAACATAAAAGAAACCCAAGTACATATATGGAATTCCATGAAAAAGTACCACAACTGAAAGGGAAAACTACAAGTACTCAAAAGAAAGTAAAAACAGCAGCGACCACAAGCCCGAACAGCTCCTGAAACCCCAAGCTAGTAGACACCAGCTTGATCTCCAACCTGATCCAAGTGACATGAAAAACAGTTTATATATACGTAGGGTGAGTATAACAGTATACTCAGTAGGATCCTCTCCGGAGCCTCTTGTGAAAAAGTAAAGAAAACATGCTAAAGCACAGTGAACAATAGTGAAACTAACTCATCACCTAAACAGGTATATTATTTTCCCAATATCACCATGGCTACTCTCACCAAGTAACGCATACAAGAATATATCGTATAGTAAAGAATATCAAGGGTTCGCTACTACCTCCCCACTGGTTTGCCGCTTTTCCCCCAACGACATATGTCTTGTGCATCTCTCTCCAAAGGCTTTCCCGTATAAACTTGTGTTAAGATCCACAATCTACACCATGTGCACCACAAAGGCTTGCCCGCAGACACCTGGTCTAAGTACCACACCATCCTCACAACCAAAAATAACCAGGTAGTTTTCGGGATCCACCACATCTCTCATAACGTGTATCATACGTCAGGTATTATACCTCAAGCCATTACAGCCCATACACCGAGTAAGGATCCTCAAGCCATCACAACCTATACACATTACACTTATAGTAGTCCATAGGATACTATATCCAGAATATATGTGTGTGAAATAACCACAATCCATTACATCCCTCTACACACATATATGGGGGGAACTAACCGTTGTGCTAATGGAACTAGTGTCTACCAAGAGAAGAGAGCGGGGATAAAGGGGGTAGTCAGCCATTCAACCTCCCATCAGAATGTTAGGGAAAACACCCCCCTAGGGCTCAAAATCCTCGGGGTGTCAGTTTCCCTTACTGACAGGGTGGAGTAGTGTATAGAACACAAAAAGTACAGAATATATATAACTCACAACCACACTATGGGCATAACCTACTCTTAGACACAACTGCATCTAACGTCTCTCGGACTCCAAGCCACCACATCTAAGACTAGGTATCCTATAAGCACACAACCATTTAAAGGGATTTATTATATTACTTCATCCCCTTTTATGAATTTCACTGTACGTTAATTAATTCTTCTAACATTAATTAACCATGAACAATTTCACATTAAGTTCCATTAACATCACATCCAAAAACCACTATCCCTTCAAAGTTCTCAACCTCATCATTAAGATTCATCAAACTCCATCCCCATGGGTAAACATCATTTATTCAAACATTCATTAAAGAATTATTTTCCCATATTCCTAGGCATTCTAGAAAAGCAACCTAAGATACTAAACACAAGGGGGCTCAACACGGCGAGTAGACATACTACCCGTTGAGTCTTTTCCGCCTATAGCAAGAGCGTAGACCCATTCTCCCTTGAGAGGATAAACACGAAAAGCACGTGGCATACCCCGCGTGTCATCGCCTCCTTCAGAATGAAGGGTAAGCAAGACCAGTTGCCTCGAGCAGTGGGGAAAAGTAAAACAAATAAACAACTAAACAAAGCACCAAGCATCCAACAACCACATCCATCCCATTCCATCATCCCCGGTGTCCTCCCTAACACCCACATGCATAAACTGATGCATCTCACCACTCTAGGCGCCATCTGCTTCCACAACCATGAGGCCTCCCTGCCTCCACATATCAGAACACCCCTCCAGAGTCATATCACAACACAAGCAGCAGGAAAACAACACCACATCTAATAGGATTTTAGCCCTAATTCACAACAAGAGGGTAACTCAGAACCCTTCATGGAATTCAATCATGTTATTTAATCCATCTTGAATTAAAAAAATTCAATTCGTTGGTTCCCACATCATGAACCAATTCAGTAAGCTATCACCGAAGATTAAACATGTTTATTATGCCAAATTTGATCAATATCAAATTACAATAAGAACCTGGTCTATTTTCATGCCTCTTTATATTTAACCAACCAATTATCAATTGATTCTATATTTACGTTCTTTGTCAATTTCCTCAAGAACAACATGCTTAACAAGCAAGGCATATATATTACACTATCTAGTAAACAAGAGGCAATAATAAACGATCAAAGAAATTTCTTTATCTGGTTCAAATATATTTATTAGGTCAATTCCATTATCATCCAGTGGGATTCCTCATGCTATTGATACCATTACACATACAAAAGAGAAGCAATGAATCCTCTACCTCAAAGGTTTTCGAGGAAAACCACAACGGTCGATGAACGCCCAAGAAACTAGGTTAATTCCCCACGAATCCTCCTTAGATCTCCTCTCCTAACACAACCAAGACCAAAACTCATCATAACCAACATCCACACACTTAGATCTAACCATAACAGGAGTCGAACTAAGAAACCGAGGGAAGGGGAGAAGTAAATCTAAGTATATCTAAGAAAATCAATCAGGAACGACCACATACCTCAAGAAACCGTCTGCGATTTGCCAAGGGAAGCCTCCAGATCGCCTCCAAAATGCTTGGGAGATATTCTCCTACCTCCTAGGAAATGTAATCCCGAGTTATGTCCGATTAGTTGATTAAAATAGGTGATTAAATGTAAAACAAGTTAGATCTAAAATTTTAGGATTAAACCTTAAGTGCCTACATGGTTAGTCCGCACGGTTTAACAAACTGTGTGCTAACTGTGCATTAGCTTCTACCTCGACAACCACTTCTCGCACGGTTAGTCTGAACGGTTAGAAAAATCGTGCATTAACCATGCGTTAGCCACTACCACCAAGACCAGCCTTGCACGATTTGGCCGCACGGTTTAGGAAAACCGTGCACCTACCGTGCAAAGTCCATAACCCTCTAGATTTTCTTAAAAGTCCACCCAAATGCACACCAAGTCTCGTTGACCTCTCGGAACACCTTCAACACCACATTTTCACAAAGGAATGGACCGGAGAGGTCTGTTCTATTACAAATAAGATGAAAATAATTTTTTGGTGAATAGTAACATTTGAATTTTATTTATTGTGGTTAAAAGTAAATAGGGTTATTAAAGGTAAAAATGATATTATAATAACCATAACACATGCCCTAATTCTATTGGATAAGTGAGATTTGACCTAAAACAAACTTAGGTGTAAAATATGATCTTTTATATTCACATGGATTAGATTATGACATTTATTATTATTTTATTTAAAGAAGTGTTAAAAGTGTTAAATTCAAAGTTTATTAACTAAACCATTTTTAATATGGGGTTTTACATAAGATAAAATAGAATATAAATATTCATTATAAAGATAAAAAGTCTTCATACATAATGGTATCTAATTTATAATTTTTAGATATTAAATAATTAAATTTATAAATGACACAATGAGGATGTCGTAATTATCTTCTTAATAAAATATTAAAATAGTTTATATTATAATGATTAAAATAAATATAATTTAAATGTTTTTATGCCATAAAAAACTTTATAGGATAATATGACATGTTATTTTTGATTCAATAAATTTTTTTAAAGTGATAAGGTTAGGACTTTTACAAAAACAAAATACCTAATTGTGTAAAAATTGGCATAAATTAATTTTTAAAACAAATACTATATTATTTGTTGATATAATATTCCCAAAAATATAAGGATAGGTAAAAGAGCTTAAATAATATTATATATGTCATTAATGAACCACTTTATGTTCTATTGGATGTTTAGAGTATGTTTATTAACCATATAGATTAAGAATACAAGAAGACACGGTAAAAGATAAATTATTTAACTAAGAGTTAAATCAAATAGATAAGGTTAAAATGGAAACCGAATCTTGTATAAAACCTATTGGTTGAGATGATTTAGACCCATAACCACCTAATCCTTGAAATAAATTCATTTTTATTCTTAATATACCAAATATGATTGTAAAATAAATTAATATTTTAATCTTTTTCTAATGTGACCCCCACCCCTCTTATAAAAGGGAACTTTCCCTTCTCTCCAAATCACACCTATAAATCCATTTGGATTTTCCAACCCCTGCCCAAATATCCTCCAAAATTCCTTAAGATCAAAATAGAGTCCTTAAATTGATCATAAATCCAACCTAAGGAGCACTTTTGATCAACTCAAAAGTAATCACCCGAAGAAGAGATAATAATTTCACCATCCTCTTTCATGTTCTTTTCTTCTTCAAATTCCTCTTTCATTGTTGTTTCCATAAAAAAATAATAACTCTATTACCTCCTGAATACTATGATGTTATTATAAATATGGTAGAACTGTATTCATGATTTTATCCATCATATAAATGACAAAGTCACCATATGTGCATACGTACAGCTTACCGTCTCCACGTCGTGGTGTAGTTTCTTATTCAAACACTTCAATATTTGGATGGGTATAATAATGAGTATAACTAATGTGAATAATAAATATAACATGTTAATGATTCTGTATATATGATATACCATCCAAATACATACGATTTCACCATCAATATAATGATATTTCCACCCGTGCATACCTACGGATTACCGTCTCCAGAACACGATGAGATTAATTCCCACATTCACCATTCAATGATGATTATAAAAATATATATTATTAATTAGTATGTAATATATGAAATAATAATTCTAATTGATATATATGTGTTTGTGTGTGTACTTACATATATCTTATTCACTTACTTTCGTTCAATACGATATGAAAACAGAAACAACGTTTATGTGTACGTACTGCCTACCATCTCCATAAACAGTGCCTTCCATTTCATATATCCATATATTATAAATATTTATATTATAAATATATATGATATATAAATCATTTTTTATATTCTGGAAGTATTTAAATAATTATTTAAATGATACAATCAAGAATAACAAGTAAAAACATGTACGATAAAGAAAGCGATTATTACCCAAAATTATAATTTAACATTGAAATATTTATTAAATGGGTAGTATAAAGTCATAAATGAATAATTTAGGATATAATAAATCTTAATATTGTTTTTGAATAATTTAATAATACACTATGGTCAATATAAAGGAGGTTAAACATACCCTCGACCAATGGAAAGTGCAAGGTAAGTGTTAATTTCATAATTTCTTTATTATCCGTGGTTGTTTTCACGTAAGTATCTACTGAGAAATGTTTATTATCCATGTCCATGATTCATAAAAGCGTATTCAACGGGATTATTTTTAAGGGAATTTTTACTAAAAATTCATTTAAAATGTTTTAAAGATTTATTCTTCTAAACATTTCTCATTAATGTTCATGTTTTCAAAATGGTTTAAGGATTTATTTATATGGACATGAATGTTTTAAAATGTTAATTCCTTTAAAAAGTTTCAAAGTGGTATGGGATAGTTTGATTTCAAACTATCTTTTAAATGAATTCATTTATATGACTTTTAAATGATTTCATGAAAAATGGATATTTCTCTCAACAATTTCTACTGATCATTTTCAACTATGTCAAAATCCTTTATGGGCTATTATTCTTGATCAAGGTTGATTTATTATGTTACAAATCTTACATTTTCTATTGAAGGTTTTGTGATATGTTTGACTGTGGATGTGTTATTTTTATACCATTCATGGTTTATGGATTAAAATATTGACATTTCATATGCTAATTTTAATACGAATGTTTTTGTTATGTTTTAACATTTTCTTCTGTGAAATTAATTGGACTTAGTAAGTGACAAGTGGAGCCCGCTATAGCTCCTTGATGCATCAGTAGTTCTCATGAGACAAACTAGTTTCTTGGCACAACTCCTTGACTAAATTTTATTTGCAGTCTTGAAACAAGGCCTTGACTATGTGGTTATGAAGTCTGGAATTATGCATTCCATAATTATGAAATTAGATATTCATATTACTTTTGATTATTCGACTAGTATAATATCCACGTGAATAAGTAAATGGTATTATTTAATTTACCTTTTCCATATTATTTTGATAATTATGCTAAAAAGGATTTTGTTTTAGTTTTATACATTTCCTTAAATTTTTATGCTTATTTATGAATGATTCTGCGATATTTTTATCCTTTCTGAGCATCGGATCTCACCCCTTTATATGTTTTATTTTTCCTAGGATGCGTAGAAGTATATTATGACTGACCTGGCAGGATAATCTAATGGATATGAATGTGTTAAATGGAGACAATGTTGTGATTGTTTTTCATTTTATAATGTAATGTAACATTCATGTATGTAATATATTTTCCAAGAGTGCTAAATCAATTGGTCCTTTTGGACTTAATTCCTTATAATCATGCGAATTTATTAAAATAATCTACCAACTCTGGGTAACTGGGGTCGGGGCATTACATGGTTTCATAAGGATCCATCTGTATCTTCTTATGAAATATTTTTTTGTAGGATAACTCAAAAGAGGTATATGATTCCCCAATAAACCCCTAAAATCATGGACATATTCTTTGAGATTGTCCTATAAAAACAATATAATATGTTCTGACTGAACGTCAATCTATAGGGGAAAGGCTATTCTCAAAAAAACCTTTATACCTAAATATCTATATAACCCCTTCCATAAGCATAACGTAACCTGATATTCCCCATATGAAATGATATTATGAGGGACCAATTGTAAAAATATAAGCTCATAGACAAAAATTTTCCCAATATAATCCACATATATGGTATCTCTTATAGGTACGAAATAAGGGACCTCTATGAGCATTTTTACAACCACTGATATTACATCACAGCCTCGAGGGTATATTGGTGATACAATCACACAATCCCTCATGGAGTCATCCCATTTTCACTCCTGAATGGGAATTTGATACAAAATCTCTGATATTCACTGGTTTTCTCCCATTACATATTGATAGGTGGAATACAAAGTAACAAAAACAAATGCCTCTATTTTTATACCAAAACACCAATATTTACAACATATGTCATTGTACATCCTGATAAGGTCAGGCAGTACTAATCTATTTTAATCATGAATCTATCACCTCAAATATTAATGGATGTCCATTGGAACTTAGAAACATCTATAGATGTTAATGATCTCACCCACATCATTGATCAAACTCAGATGCAAGTTATTTTATGAAAAATTCTCCTCTAGGAAGAATCCCTTAGGGTATGATAGCTACATCCTATTCAATATCTCCATTAGTGAATAGGTATCTGATTTTTAAGAAATTGTAGAACATTAATGATGGTATTAAACCTCTAATTTCATATAAAAACTCTAATCCATAAGCTGCCACTAACCACAGGCCTCTCGAACCTTTTCTATATGAGTCTATCAGCTCAAGGAATCAGCTACAACATTGACATTCCCAAACATTTATGAAATATCAAAATCAATGTAATATAGGTATTCAACCCTCCTTCTCTATTGGATATTTATATAACACTATGTGAAAATATAGTTTTGTCTTTTGGGTCTTTAAAAACCTCAAATTTTTCTCCATGAAAATAATTTAACCCACAACGCAAGGAGAAACCCATAGATTCTTACCTGGGATCATGCACCAGGTAATTATTCTCATATGGTCTCAATGGATGAGAATCATATGCCATGACTTGGTCTCCCTAGATCAGAAGTGATTCTATCTTGATACCTAATAAATCACAATAAGTTGTATACCTTCTTCCTATATCTGGAAGAATCATGATTGAGGATGAAGTCCATCTCCAATTCATCTCCTAAAATGATATTTTATAGTCTTATGACCATATAAATATGAAAACATTATTAGTAAATCCCATAATAGGTTCTTTTATGAATGATAATTCTTATATGAAGCCCCTATAATAGCCAGAAATCCAATGAATATACATATGTTGAAAACATTCTTGGGCATCAACTATGTGATTATATCACCCACCTTCATTGGGCTAACTGATACTCGTTCGTGTGAAATAATATGACCCATTAAGTGCACTTTATCAATCCAAATGTTGAATTTAGTGAGATTATAATACATCTAGATCTCTATCAGTGTATTCAGAATGATCATCATATTCTTGTAATGGGCATGTTGATTAAGAGAATACCCCAAGAGTTTGTTTACGAAGACTACCATAAATAATCCAAATATAAGTGGAAAAACTGATTCATCAGAGCCATGAATGTTCCTAGATAATTCATGAGAACAAATAGAAAAATGATACAAATTAATTCAATACCTAATATAAGATGTTGTATGATATATTTTAAAAATTTTAACACATACAAATTGATATCATAACCTTAACTCAATATTTAAGAAAACATGATCTCTTTATAGATAATAAAATAGGCCATCTATTTGTTGAAAATGATAGTATATATTTATATTGAGATTATTCGTGTTTCAATAATCCAAAAAAACTGAATTTTCCATCCAAATTCTAAGAGAGAAGGATTCTTAACCCCTAGAGAGTAGTATTGGACATACGGAACACATTGTATGAAATTCTTCCAATAGTATCTTGAGCTCTTATAATGTAGTAGTGTTCATCCTATAAGGATGGATGGAAACTATTATGGCTCCGAGAACCATATCATTATATATGTACAACTCTCACTCAGGAGGTAATCATGAAAATTCATATAGAAATACATTCCTAAAATGATCTACTACATGAGTGAAAACATTCTAATGTAATCCATGGTTATTTAAGTAAAGGATTGCATTATGGGTTTTCATGCCCCACAACCCCTTATTCTATATCACAATTATACCATCATGGAAATCCCACTCACCATTATGAATATATGTGCCCCATAGAGAGATGTAAATGAAAACCTATGGTTATAGTAATCTATATAGGAATGATAAGGAACTAACTATTCCATCCTGAGAATAATATTGAAACCATATTACTCGATTATAATGAAGTTACATAGAAAATGATATCTTATTATATCAAGGGATAACTCCTTACACTGGAATAAATTATGATAAAATGTACCCAACTGGGTATCTAGGTTCATCACCCCTTAGAATAATATAATTTCGATCATGTGACTTTCCCTGATAGCCATGGAGATAAAATAATTCAATCATTGTTATCAAAAAAAATTATACCAAGGTAAATGATACTAAAATAATACATTGAAATATTGAAGATTTAAGACTCTGCTCCTCTGGAACAAGTTTCACTACATAATCCTGGCCTATTCTATGGCCTTGATATACAACATGACTACCTGGATCAGGAACATTATACTGATGTTTCATAACTGGTGTCTTTCATCCCTAGAAATGACAACCACCTCAGCCTGATAAGCTAGTAGTACTACAACATCCTTCCTAAATTAGATTTGATGATCCCCCTCTATGACCTGATGTTGGTTCTAATCCTCTCTCTCAATCCAATAGAAGGAATATTCATCAAAATAACTATAAATGGTCCATCCTCTCGTAGCATTAACACTCTTATGTGTCTCTCTCACACTAAGGTTTCACATTCCCCTACATCATGTACCAATTAAAGGCTACAAAACTACCAGTACGTGAACTATAAAGGGAACATAAATCATGATAGGTCATAAATAAATGCTTTATTCCACAAAATACTGCACTACTAGGTGGAGAAGATGATTTTCTATGATCTGAACCTCCTTCATCAGTCATGTTTTGTTATGTAATAAGAGCCAAATCACTATTTCATACATTGTAGTCAACTAAAAAACATTCAATTGAGAATAAATAGGATTATTGAGCCTATCCTCAAAACATCCTTCATTCACTAGTTCATCAGCATTATATATATATGTGAAAATCATTAATTATTTATAAAATTATTTAAGTAATCGCAAACAAACATTGAACCCTACTATAGTTTCATGAACTCTCTAGCATGATTGACTATAAAGGTATGATAGAAAACATTGTCATAGAATACTATATCAAAAAAAGACTAGGCCATACCTTTTTTATGATCTTCTCGAGAGATTATATCCCACCATTTCATAGAATAATCAAGAAGAATATACGTAAAGACATGCACTCTCATCTCAGGATATGTCTCGTGGTGCTCTATTATATTCACCATGCCCTCAAGCCTTGTATCTACAGCCTATGGAACGTTATCCCCAAAATATGTGGGTTTATACTATTTCTAGAACTCTCTTATGAACTCTTACATAGCATAGGTATGTCACAGATCTTCTGGTTCAATATTTATATGTGGAAACAATTCCCCATGAATTTGATAATCATCACCCATATATGGAGTTACATTAGGTGCCAAATGTGCCACAACTAGAGGTAAGATTGGTGGATAAATGACCACCACTAACAAATCATTATCATCACAAATCTCTTGGATCATCAATCAATGATGTCATAGTGGCATAAATTTTGAATTTCACGAACATTCCATAGATATATTTTGATAACGTTAAAATTACATACATAAAAGTGGGACAGGTACAAGCCTTCCTATATAAGAACCAAACCCACATTCCTTCTCCTAAAACTATGTCTAGGTGAATGAAATTATCATAAAGAACATAATATATACTTAATACTACACACTACTCTTATCATATCTCAGTCAGGATCTTTGTTTTTTTGTAAGGGTCCTAGTATATGGATTGTCAACTGCATGTTATAGAGGAAACAAACCATTATGTTGCAATTAACATCCCCATTTAATGATTCCATGTTAAAATTTAGTATTTATAAATTATTTTATTTACATAATAGTCCAGTTAACTTATGTACCTTTCCCGATTTATATAAGCATATTCTTTATAACTTGAAATTCCTAGTTCATTTTTGTTTTGTCCTGGCCATTAAATTTTATAGAAGAATGTAAAAGATAGAATAAGATGATTTGAGTAAATGAATAATCATTCCCTACCTATATATTTACATACACAATTTAATGTAAAAATAAAGATAATTAATATCAAATCAATAAATTGTTCTTATTACGAATCAATGGTTATATAAAAAAAAAATGTGATAGTTGGTTAGTTAAGGTTCTATCATCAAACTATAAGTGAAAACACAGTTTAGGTTGATGAATACACTTTAATAACCCATTATATAATCTAATTTTTTCTAATATAACATTAGTTACATATTAAATCTACCACTCTATGAATATTTAACAAGTACCATGATTTTATACAATGTTACCTACATGTAATAACAAAATGCATGAAATATTAGTCATATAATTTACATTAAATGATGTATGATCAATGAATCCTTGATATATTGGGATGATGATATAATTTAATCCAACCTAACAATAATAATAACATCACATACCATGTGAATTACCCCACTATGGAATCATATCAACTATAATAGGAATAATGAAAAATATCATATTCTATCCCAGACAATTTGGATTTTTCCCAATATGTGGGTTAGCTACTCTGTGGCATAAGCTCGTTAAATTTTTTCTACACATCTTAGTCCCAATGATATCATCCCAAAAATAATAAGGTAAATAAAACAAGGTTATGATACCAATTTTTAGCATTCTGACTCGAGACACACTAAATGGTTCCCCTATTCGGTGGGTAATAAGGCCTAAAGTAGTATTCCCCATACACCAAAGGATTCTGAATATAAGTGAGGGTATATGGTGGTTCAATGGGGAGATTATAACCTCATAATTAGAGTCTCGCAATGTTTTAATACATGAAAAATGATTACAAAAATCATAATAATAATAATAGAAAATGTGAACTACTAAAGTAAAAAATAGCTGTTAAAAGAGTAAACATGCCATCAAAAGAAATATCCATTACTATATACAATATGATGTAATTCTATGTATCTAAAAAAAGAATAGGGAACATGGAAGTAGTAATCTAATAAAACACATGCATATCTAGATAACCCAAAAATCTATCTTATAATAGCATAATGATCCATAGATCTTTCATATTCTCATTATCTCTAATGATACAATAAATCAAGACTCACTAACTGGGTTTTGTACTCTTTCACTATTCGTAACCATGATGTCTATGTAGGTAACAATAGGAGGCTCAAACACGATGTGCGATAAAATAATTATTCCACCCAAAACAGAATCTATAAAAAATCTAGCAAGACTATATATGTCATTATCATGCACGAGTATACCAGGTAAGCAGTTAAGTAAGAGGAAAATTATAATTCAAAAGAAAAATAATTAATATAAGAAGGATATGATAGTTTAGAATCAATATATAAAGTATCAATGAACATTAGTAACTATATTTGAATAATTTACAAGTGATTAGAGAAATAGAACACTATGGGCTAGGTCCCAAGTCATATAACCCGGACGACCAATATATGGAGATGTAAATGTATACCAACATCAAATATGCCTTATCAAGATCCTCCCCATCGGTTCTATAACAAAAATAGTCATAAAAAGGGGTCACAGGTTACATAACTTGATCCCCTAGTTGATGTCATACTTCCCAATATCATACATCGGGGCCACAGGTCCCATACCTCATTTTACTAGCTGATGTCATACAATCCTACAATAGTTTTTATATAATCATAAGGATGATGGTTCTATACCAACATATCCAAAATAAAAAGGAAATAATAATAACATGACAAGGACTATGTTTTATTTTTCACACTACATAACAATTATCAATTAATTTAAAAATTAATAATTTTTAATAACATTCAAAAAACTATAAAGGTGTTATTATCCTCTCCAATAATATCATTTAATCCACATGGTATCCCACTATATGGATAGTGAGAATATGCACCCAAATTTGAGGTTTAACATAGGTCCAAATAAAGAACACACCACATGAGTGGGCCAGATTGAGGTTAATGGCCTTCGAAAAAGATTAGGTGCTACAAGGCTGACCCATATTTGAAGAAATAAATTATTTAATGTTTTTTATTTATTATAGAATCAATTAATAGAAGGTCCAGCATTCAACACAATGAATCTAGGCATATATATATCAAAACCTTATAGAAATGGTATATACCACCAACATTAAGCATTCGGTAGAAAACTCAACCAATATTGGCCTTTGGTTTGGTCTAGATTAGAATAAAATGGAATAAGAAACAAACACCCTAAAAATAAGGATTATGATCCCTCATAAAAATATCATCGTCAATAGTAAGAATGACAATTAATAAAGATAAACAATTAAATTTCTAACTAGTGGTGATCCAATGTGACATACAGATCTCAATTCATAATCTGGTTGGAGGAGTTATCATAAACCTCACTCTAGGATTTAGGAGATCTAAAAGGGAAAAAACAGGGGTTCTTATCCACTATAAATAAAGGATGGTGGGGTGATTTATTATAATGAATGATGGGAAATATTAAAATCTCATTAGAATTATAATTTTCATTTTTTTGAATATTTTTTCAAACTGTGTACCAACCCTGCACAAACCACTACCTCGGGAGCACGCCTTAGGTGTCTTGTAACACACTGTTAGGAAAATTGTGTGTATCCCATATGCAGCCTCTTTCTTAGCCTCGCATGGTCTATAACTCCCTCACATTGAATGAAAAAACCACATGTCTCCCTTTTAGGGGAACACATTTTGAGGTGGATGGTTAACACAAACCATTCGCCTCTTCTATTTCACTCAAATATTAGAGCTCCATGACTAAAGCAAGACCCATATGCCCTCGAACCCTTCCTTAAAAAATAATGAACTATTATAAGTATAAAAAATATATTAAAACTAAAAAATAATGGTTCCATACCTGAATGAAATGTTTAGATCTTATAGAGATAATATAACTATTCTTCATAAGGGTAACCTCTTTTTACCTTTACATAAATACTATATATAAGGGTAAACTCTCATTTACATTAATGGAATACTTTTTTTAATAGTAAATGAAAAAATTATTTCTTCACTGAAAATATTTATAAGTGTGGGAGGAAAGAACCATTACAAAAACCTATATGCTTAAAGGTATTAGAACAGTGTAGGCACATTATTGGATGTGCAGGGGTTGGTAGTGGAAAAGATGAATTATGTAACTATAGGAGTGAGTTTTCCTTATAGAAGATCCCAAGTGGTATCACAAATTTCATCTAGTAGAATTAGGATGACATTACCTAATATACTTCTTAGTGGTAAAAGATCAATAGTAGTAGATTGGAAGATTCCAATAAACTTGAAGTATATTAATTATTAGAGGGAATGTAATTAAAATAAGAAGTTGTGGTCAAGATATGTGGTTATAGAGGGATTTTTTAAAATGTGAAGTAGTAGTAAAAAGAAGTGGTTGTAGAGAATTTTTCTTCTTCTTCTAGTGGTAGAATATTTTTTTATTTATTGGTAGAGGAAACAATGGAGAAGTAACATTCCATACTGTCTGACTAGTAAACTATTCTCACTAGTGGTAGTATGTATTTTTCTCAGTAAAATTTTCAAAAAATGTAGTAGGATTGACATGTAATGTAATTAAAAAAATAAACCATTTAAATAGAGCCAATTTCATATAAAAATAAATTCCAAAAATATGGAAAACTATGTATTTAAATTCTGAATCATTTATTATAAAACAATATCCGTTAAAATAATATTTTCTTTTAAAACACAATTAATTTAATGTATTTTAATTTTATAAATTATTGAAGTTTAAATTTCATCTAATTATAAATTATCAATTAAATTTGATTTCATAATTTCAAAATCATAGAATAGAAATCCATTATTAAAATTTTATATTTAATAATATTTAATCAATTTGAATTCCAATTAAAATTTCCCTAAATCAATTTAAGGATTTCATTTAATTAAAATGTAATTAAATTTCTAAATTCAACCAATTTCTATGTATTTATTCAAAATCAAATCAAATAGTTTTATTTCAAGATCCATTAAATTTATCTCTTCACCATTAATTAAAATAAAGAATATCTCACTAAAACCCATGTTCTTATCCACTATAAAATATGTTCAAAACTCAAAAGGTCACAAAATGTTAAAAATTACTAGGGGTTTTTTAATTGATGGATATAATTAAATCAAATAATAGATTAATAATTTTTGAAAAAATCAGCTCATATAAAATTTATAGATATTAAAAATACTTTTCCAATGGTTATATATATGTTTTCACACTCCATCTATACACATTTCCAATATAATACTTCTTTTATTTAGATATTACTTCCATGGATTATTCAAAAACATTTCAACCATGGTATTTATAAGTATTATCCAATTATTTCAAATATTTAATATTATTTTTTTAATTGTTATGATTGTTAATGATTCATTCTTCTATGATGAAGAATTATTCATTGGACCTTGTTAAAAATAAAAATATTCAGCCTGAGATTTACTAAATTTATTTAAAAATATCCTAAAAATTACAATATTGTACGCCTCATGATATCCTTCCCCCGGAGAAAATTACATCAAAATACACAATAGAAGGATAAAAAATATAGCTAATTGATATGTTTTTTTATATTTCTTATGTTTTTTTCAATTTTCTATGGTTCTTCATTAATTTTTCATCCTTAGAAGTAATTAAAATCAAAATATAAAAAATAAATAAGTACAATCAACATTTATTGTCTAATAACTGATGTTGAAAGAAAATTTCAACATCAGTTTTTTATAAACAATGTCTAAAATGGATTTCAACATGCTTCATTAAAAAAAATTAAATCAAAAGTCACTATCAACAATAACAATAAGAAATAATTCATTTATAGTGTTGGAAAATATAGCTAATGGAAGGGAGTTTTGACCCATATTTCTTACAAAGAAATAAAGGATTACATTCTCTAATATAGACACACTCAATGCCCTTTATTGAATGAATAGCTTCAACCCTGTCATAACATATTATGTACCCTCTCATAGAACCAAAATGTTATTGATTATAATTTTTCATTAATTTACCTCCTTAAATGAATGTGCATCCTAAAACCAAACAATTTTTTTTACCAAAATAGATGAAACAACTGTTGATATGATGTGGTATTGTGAAAAATCTCTAGTGTACAAGAATCATATGAATTCATTTACTATATATCATAAGCATCTATTTTATGTAAACTCATAAAATATTAGTTATTTAATGAATCATTCAAGATATTAATATTCCTCATATTTTTATTTTACATTATCAAATAGAATGACATAAACATAATGATATTTGAATGAAATATATACAGACTCAGTATGGCATCATATATCTCATTCATAGGGTTATGGGAGAGAAAGGTTGTAAACACTCTGGTGAATCTTCATCTACCTCAAACCTATGGATGTGGGTTAAAATAATAATATATACCCATGTGTGAAATAAAATTCACTAACATTGGATTATAGGTGGGGATTATACTAAATACTTGAATGTTTAATCATTTTTCTCTAACATAGGTATGTGAGTGAGAATTAGAATGAGAAATATGATTATTTTCAACCATCAATACTCAACTATCACAACAAATTATCAGTCATATAAAAAATTAATTTAAAAAATAATTAAATTAAATTTCCAATGTTCAATATATTGATCACAAATAAATTAAGCATAATAACCATAAGTTGTTGTAGAGAACATTACAATTGTATTTTTTTTTTCAATAAACCAAGTCATAATAATAAGATGACTATAAATATCAAAAGATCATATCCACATATGTTATCCAAAACATCATCAATAAAATACCATATCATCATTAGAAAATATTTATATCATCATCGATATTAATAATTATCTTTTATATTGGTTTCAGTTTTACATTCCACATTATATCAATGAGATGTTCACATAATCATTAATGGAATTAAAAATCAACATTACATATTATACATGTTGTATTCCTTAATGAATAATCTTCATCAAATGAAATAAAAAACCTCTTGAATTAACCCCTTTCATCACAACAATCTTACAACAACTAAAATGTATGAAACACCTTATTGATGTAGTAGAAGTAATAAAGAACAATCAATGGTGTATTAAAGAACATAATTAACTTAATATAGTATCTTTCATCAATATCCAATAAATAAATCTTAAATGGATTATATAGGAAATATGTATAGTTAATGATAACTGAATAACATGTACAAATCACTAATATAATAATTTCAACAATGCATGACATGATAATTAGTTGATTGAATCTCATGAGTCATCTTATAAGAAATAGTAATGTTGTAATATAAAACATTAATAAAATAATCCAAACAGTATACCATTTAGTCTAGATTCTGAAAATATGTTCACTATTACTTTTGGTTAATATTTTTTCCTTCTCATATAATCTTATGATTTCTATATATTATGAATAAATAGAAGTTTAAAATGGAAGTACTGAACACTCATTCACATGAAAGTATTGAACGTGGTGAAATAATCATATTTGGGATACCTAGATCAGTCATTAGAATTATACTTCAATAAATTAAATTCCTAATTCTTTCGTGGTCAATCTGTTATGATCGATCACAGTCATTAAAGCACTGAATAAGTGGCTCTCTCATCTCCCTAGACTCCTCTTAGCTATCTATTCAAATGAACTAGAAGACCCCAAATGAGATGGGTTATATGTAACCATTTGTATATCATACAACTAAGGATCATATGGCTATAAATTTTCATTAGACATTTTTCACTCCATCTCCAGGAACGAAATTATTTTGTTTATGGCCTAAAAACTACATTGATAAAGTGTCAATTTTCCACTAAATTTCAGTAATAGAATAATTTCATCAATAACATTTCAAGATATATGTTTGTATCTACAAATAAAAAAATAAATCTATGAAATCATAAAAACACTATTTACTTTAAGAAAATATATCTATCAGATATCTTATAATCCTTAACTCTAATCACCACATTCATTGTGTTATTTTATTATTTAATTTATTATTCAAATAAGGGTATATTATTTGAAATTCAAATCAAAAAATATTTTACAAGATCTTGTTTTTAAGAAAATTTATTTAAAAAAAACTCTATAAAATGACTATAAAAAATAATTTATAAATTTACTATTTTTATATAGGTATAATAATTTTTTGTAATGGATTTTATAAATCTGAATCATGTTAAGTTATATTGTGTTTTAGAAATTAAGAAATTAAAGATAATTTTTATATCATATAAAATAGTTTAATAATAAATTTACTCTCTAGTTCATATTTATTTTATTCTAATTTCATAATGTTTATTATTCTTTATGCATTATTTTACCTGAATATATTTTCATGGTATGAAGAAAAGAATAAAAAAAGTGATTTTTATATGAAGGCCAAGTAAATTAAAATTAAATGACATCAAGGGAAAAGAATATACCTATTATTATTGAAATGAAAATAATCAAATTCTCTTATTCATCATTGGTTATAGTATCCGTCTATAAATAATTGTTAAACTATGATATGAACCAAAAAAAGTAATAAAAACCAATTTTTATAGAGATATTATGTTAAAATCACTTATTTTATTTATTATTATATGTATTTTTAAGATCATATGATATAAAAAATCCCACTGGTAAAATATAATCACCAAATTATTGACTAAAATGAAGCCCCAATTTTTAGTTTCAATTGAAAAAATAGGTTTCACAATGAGATATTTTATTATGTAAAATTTATTCTTTATAATTTTTAATTCAAGACTATAATTTTTATTCAAAAAAATAATATCTTATTTACTAAATACACACAAAAATCATACTATATATAAATATATGCTTTAAAAAAATCTAATGAAATCAAAATTAGTGTTATGTGATGAGAAGAAGATGGTTTATTCTAAAATAAATGTTACAAATACCATTTTAATAACACCAATAGTCACAAATGATTTTCTCTAATTCTCGCAGTTCTTATATGAAATACACATATGAACAATTTAATTAATTTTCATTAAATAACCTAATAAACATAATATAGATTGTAAATTATGATCACCAGCTATGGAATTGTCCGAAGGAACCTAAAATACTATATTCCATACACCATTAAAACAATTTCCCTAAAAATTAAACATTTCATAAGAAGATTGGCCATTATATCCTCTAACCCCTCTCACAATTTAATTTAAGAAAAAAAATATTTCCAACAATAGATGAGTGAAAATTAATAATCCAAAAAATCATAGTGTTAAAGTCTACTATAAATATTCATCAATCATACAGGATGAAATATATCGAAATCCATGACAAATATACATGGTATATAATAATAAATTATATAATTGATAAAATTAAATATTAATAATATATATTAGATATGAATCTAAATTTATTGAAGCTAAATGTATATAACATAAATGATGATTATTACACAATTCTCTCATGTTTGTACTTGGATACAATTGACTACCAAAAAATACATATCTTTTCACAATAATAAATCTTCACACCATGAAATATAATCACTCCTATTTATTGCATCAAAACTATGACACATAAAAAAGAGTATGAATAATTATATTTTGTAGTAATATATATTTACACTTTGTGTGACTATCATGTAACTCACTTGAGTTTATAATAGATTCATTCTATATCAAAAAAAACCTCAGATATGAATTTTCATATGTCTCATATTTCTTGATGTGTAGTTATTGAAGAATATAGAAGTTGATGGAATACTAAATTGATAACCAACTACAATGGAGATATAATGACTTGGAAAATATTCAGTGACAAATGTATCCCCACAACACATCACTACCAACACTAAAATTCAAATGATCATTTACCAATCCTATAGATCCTCATAATTCAATAAACTATAATCATTGAAATATAATACATAATTTTTTAATATTTTAAAACATCACTATATAAAATTAGTAAATAATAATAAAACTTCCTTCTATTTCTAATCAACTTCATTATTTATCAATTGGGAATAACATCTAGATTCAAAACATTAGGAATAAACCACATGATACATTACTCAATATTATTCGATAATATCAAATATCATCATAATATACATTAAAAAATATCACAAGAAATCTTGACTATCAATGTAACTCCACACGTCTTTACTATATCACTCCAAAGAAAACTCCCAAATAAAAATGTAACAATAAAATATTAAATGATAAATCATTACAAAAAATAATATTATAAAATTAAATGAAAACAAATTATTTTATTTGATAATCTGATCAATAAATGAATTCCATAATTGTTGTGTATCATATACATTTATCTATAAATAATATCTTAATATCGTCATCATCTATTGTGGATCATATTTCAATGGTATGTTTATTGATGTTATACAATATATATCATATACCTTTTTTAGGAAACCAATAAGCATACATTGATAGTAATGTATGTCATATTATCTATATAATCAATTTTTGGTAATGGTAATATTGCATATAATATAAATTTTATATGTTAATGATTAATGAAATCATAATATATAGTTACTTTCATTTGTTCATCTCCGATCCTTTATTTCAAAGTAATGAACTATTTGTAGGACGGATTATCACTCAAGTCAGATCCAATAATCCATTTATCCTACAATAAAATTAATTATTGAATCTCTATAACTCTTGGTACAACATGAGAACACATAAAGATCCACAAATCTGGGTTTGAAAATGATTCAAACATTTTTTTCAATTATTTATTAAAGAATATTTTCATATTACTAAAACTAATGTTCATTATCACATTTACATCAATTAATAAAAGGTAATATACATTGACACAATATGGTTGTTTTTCATCACTTATAATGGAGATTATTTCAACATCACCAACATTTACAATGACAAAAAACAAAAATCCCCATATTCCATCAAATGTAACATTAAAAAATACCTTTTTCAAATATTAATTATATTATAGAAGAAACAGTAAGATAAAATTACATAACTTCTGATTATGGTTAATCAAGAATTCATTAACAACTATAATTTATCTCAGTCAATCTATAACTTCTTTAATTTAGAATCAAATATACTTGACGTATTATATCTAAAAATAATATATATAACTCATATAACCATCATACCAAATTCTTGATTGTATTTTTGGGACCCATATTTCTTTATATATAGCATAAATTCTAGAATATATATAGTTAAAATTTATATATCAATTCCAAACCCAAGAATAACGCCTATTAACTATAGTGTGACTCAAATATAAGTAAAATAAATACATACATCAATTAATTTGAATCAACCATAAAAAAAACATGACAACCCAGGTAATCTTTTAGGTAAATAAATCTTATGATTTATAAGTATTAAATTTATGAATTTATATGCTTAATGTTTTTTAAAAAAAATTAAGAAAGTCTTCAATCAAAAAATGGATATCTTATTTAACTAATTTGTTTCTTTGATTTACCTATTTTTATGTAAAATATAAATTTATTAATGATAGATATTTAATTTTAAACAAATTTAAATATTTTTTGAATCAAAATATCAAATATAAATTATGATTTATTTTTTATATTTTCTGAAATTTTTTATTTTTCCGGGAATTGTGAAAATGATGATTTTTGGATAAACTATTTTTTCTTTTAATAATAAATATAAAATTACCATTATATTTGAAATTCAAATTTAAATTAATTTAATATAAATTTTATAAAACTAAATTTAAATAATTCCATATTAATTAATATCATATTTTAATGTGGTATACATACATTTTTAGGGTTAAAACACATTTTTTTAAACAGTTTTTTGTTATGTTATATAGACTTATATTAAAATTAATTTCATTAAATTCTATAAATTAAATAATTTAAAGGTATTTCATAAGTATAATTAGGATGTTATAATTTAGTAATTAGGTTAATTCTATTTTTTTCATTATTGATTATAATCATTGAAAAAATGTATCACTGTGGTAATGGGTAATCAAGCTAAATATGGTAATAACAAAGTGATATGAAAAAAATATTTAATCAGTAATTATTTTATGATATTATTTCACACTATTGTCACCATATGTTATAAATGTAATATTTTTGGAGAAACATAACCATGGTTAAGGATTTATAATCTTTATAATTTTTGAAATATTCCAACTATGCTACTCCACTCACATATAAATCGAAACCACCAATCCCACCTTCCCTAAACTATTTGAGTAATCTAGTTCAGCCTATACTATAGGAAACTAATTTTTTATAAATTAATATTTATTTCAAATAAGATAAATTTAATTGATATCTTGTGTTATATGAAACAATGAGTTAAAACAAACTGCAATATATTAATTATATTATCATTTAAGTTCAACGATTATAACCTATCCATTAAAAAATAAGATATGAATAGAAATAAATAATATTAAAATATTAATAATAATTGGTTTTTATTAAAAAATATATTCCTAAAAAATTACTTAATTTATATAAAATGCTATAAATGTTTCGAAAAAATTATTAACATAAAAAATGTTTTTATTTATTTCAATGAATAATAAATAAATTAATGTTTTACACTTTTAGAAAATTATTCTAATAAAAAAATATTAATCTATAAAATAATAATGAAAAAATTATCTTAGGGTAAATATTTAGTTTTTTTTAAAGAGATTAATTTTTTATTGAACAATTAAAAATACTGGTTTTTAATGAAAACATATTTTTCATTTTACAAATTGATAAGGTTTATTTTTGTTATAAAAGTGGATTAGAAGTAAAATTATCTCATATATATATAATTTAATCTGATATATTTCATTGGAATCATATTCATTTTTATTTTAATATAAAAACATTTTTATCATTTTAAAATATTACTTTGGAATATTACTTTCTCATCACTTATGAAGGTCTAATTTTAAATTAATAATTTCAAATTATGGGATTGGAATTTTGATAAAAGTTTTAAATATTTTTAATTGGTGTAATTTAAATTTTTTTAATTTGGTAAACATTATTTTTTATAATATTGAATTTTAAAAATAATAAAAATTATTTACCACAGTTAATTTACAAATTTTTTTACCTAGGGTTAAACATAAAAGGTAATAGTAAATATTACCAAAAACTTATCCTAATGCTATTATATATATATATATATATATTATTACCTTATATCTCTTAGTTACATGAATGGTCCATTTTTTCCTTTTGGTATGAGAAAAATGTGGATACATAATTTTAATTTAAAAAATTACAAGTGCGTTTGTCACCTCACTTATAAAAATTCAACCCCTCTTCTATCCACTAAAAACATCAAAAAACATTTGGCTTGGCCAATAAATTAAAAATTGAATTACTTAATTACTATATCTAATCATATATTCTTTATTTTTTCCCTAAATATGACATAATAATCATTTTGGAGAAAACTAAAATAAGTTGTACGTAGAAGAGGTAACACACCAAACTGGGCATTATATTTTATTTCATCCACCACCTCATTAATTTATTAATAAAACATGATTATTTAATCACCTGAGTATATTAAATATACTTATTTTGTTTAAGGTAAGCTAATGTACAACAACCATCTCCTCTTCCATAAAATTGGATACAAAATCATCATCTATGTGTACAACAAACTACTGCCTCGTGAACTGATGTTAATCTTCTTCCATCCGCAACTCTCATAGTATGATATAATGATGTATTAAATGTTTATATATTATATTTATGATATTATTATACATATATAATTATTATATAACATATAACTTCATAACTTCCTTTCTTCTGGAATACGACGACATTGCTCCTCCAAATAATGGACTACTGCCTCACAAAGCAATGTGATTTATTGATGCTTTACAATGTAGGTAATAGGGATATATTAAATAAAATTATTTGATATATATATCATAAAAATTATTCTTTAATTTTAATATAAAATTTACCCTTCCTTTCATTGAATTCTTCTAGAAAATCTAAATATTATTCATGCGTACATATAGTCTAGCATCCCAGTGAAGGGAATATTTCATTTTCTATTTAAAAATCATATCGATTTCTATAAAAAAACATATAGTGAATATAAATAACCATTAAATCATGTTTAAAATTATTGGTATTATGCAACCAAGACCAATATAAGAGGCCCAAAAAACAAGAAAAACAAAGATGTTATTTTCCAAAACGCGATGTTAACATGAAACTATTAATAAACATGTAATAAAAGGTCCTTAGAAAATCATATATGGTATGATTTATAAAATTATGATTCATTTGAATATGTATTAAAAAATAATATTAATTTTGATTTAGGTTTCTACATGTATGATGGAATTCTTGATGTAAGGTAAGTGATTCCCATCTCACTTTTTTTACTTCTATGAGACTAATCCCATATTCAGCACATATTACATTTATATTATAAATATAATACCAAAGAATATTTATTATTATTATTAAACTAAAAAATATTTGGATTTACCTATCAATATTATGATATCTATTTCATTATATTAATGGTTCAAATGATTCCATTATGGGATATTATTTTTTTTAACAATATTATGTATGTGAGAAATTTGTTATGTTAAAACCCTATCATATTTTATGATAATTATTTATAGAAAATTTATATTTAATATCAAGAGATTATTTTTTTCTCATGATTATTTCTATTTATTTTAATTTTATTCCTCCATCAGTATTACTATTCAATTATACCAAAGTTGTAATGATTTTATATTACAAACTAACTGTTTATAAGGGATATTTATGATTATGTTTCTTTTAATGAAATATTATGTTTCATATCTCAAAAAAAAATATTAATTTTATTCACCTATTTTTATGTAATTTGAATATATCTTTTCTTTTAATTTTCCTCTCTTTTTGTACACTAGAGTTAAAAATTAATCATTAAAGAAAAACTGTATTTATTTCTGTCATCAATCAAAAATGAGTTATTCATCCAAAACCATGTTTTTTAAAAGGTTTTTCAGAATTGTTTTTTTAAATTTCCTAGATGATAAATTAATTAATATTTTTACCATGGTGTAATTTTCTTAAAAAATATTTGAAAAAAATCACCAGGGAATTTTTCAAACAATTCCCATTTGGTTTTTATAGAAATTGACAATAGAATATTCATTTTAACATGTAAAACATGAATATGGTTCTTGACCATCCGGACCAATCATTACATTGAAGATTCCCTTATAATATTCTAAGATTATCTTCAAATGAAAGGATTTTAAAATGATTTATGTTTGGAAAATAACCCTCTTAAAAGACTAAATCATATTTTCCTCAATAAATGATTTGATTAATTTTAAATATTCCTTTATATGTTTTCAAGGTTATTTTCAAAGAAAATTATTTCCAAACTATTTTATAAATTTATAATATTAAAAATATATTTTCAAATAAATATTAATTTTCTAAATAAATGTTCAAGGTGGTATTTCAAAATAATTTCCTATATATTATAACATCAATTGATTTTATTTATGACTTGAGAGGGATATAATCCAAGGATACCATTGTTATACTTTCTATGGATGTTTTTTGTTTATGATGGAATAATGTTTATGATACTTGTTTATATTCCATAGAATATACCTTG
The DNA here is from genome assembly GCA_963277665.1 of Viscum album. Classification (NCBI taxonomy): domain Eukaryota; kingdom Viridiplantae; phylum Streptophyta; class Magnoliopsida; order Santalales; family Viscaceae; genus Viscum; species Viscum album. Next base: position 502,414,699 of record OY728132.1, read on the forward strand.
ATGAAATTACTATTAAACCCTCTTCTTTTCATGGGTTATGATACGATTAAATGATGAAATGATTATGAAACCTTTAACTTCTCAATAGGATATGATGTGATATAATGTTTATGAAACCCATTTAATTTCATATGTAAAGATATTATGATTATTTTATGATGTTGTGCCTCACATACATATTATTTTCATTGTGATATGATTGGGACTAATATCTATCTCTAACATATTGGGTAAAGATTTATATCTCATGAAAATGATTGGACTGGAATGGGGAGTGATCCCAATTCAATAAGGGATAATGTCTTCCATGATGGAATTAGGAGTAATCTTTGAAAACTCTGATGGTTTTCTATGATAACCCATTCCACTATGATATCCTTGGAAGTTATCCTTGAATAATAGGGAAATACTTTTCTATAATTATGTACATATGACAATAATATTTACTGTACAAATTTTTTTCTCTCATATCTCATGCTATTTTAATTCCATATGAATCATGTATTATAAACTGATAATATTTTTTCTACAACACTTTATTTGTATATTTGAAAAGCATGGTATGGTTTTTAATATTACGATCAAGTTCTCATACTCTTATAATCATTTTTTCATATATATCTACCTTTTTTACCCTTAACAAGAATTTGAGCTCACCCTTTATTATCTTTCCTTTCAACATGGTATGAGGAAATATATTATGTATGATATGTCTAAAAAAATCAGTTTTTATGAACATATTGGTTGACGATGTTGTGTATAGAAGAACTATTTCTTGATGTTTCCATTTTCTCAAAGTAATTACACCATTTTGATATATTGGCATGTATTTTTATAATGTAATGAATTTTCATTTTGAGATGATGTAATATTTATGAATTAGAAACTTGGGTCGATATAGATGGTATCATAGGATATGTTTATTTATGCTTTGGTATCTAGGATTTGAAAACACTAGCGATATCCCTAAGTACATGTATGAGGATATGTCACGGGATGATTCAAAGTATATGAAAATGTCCTACAATTTTGGTAAAGGATAGAGAGATTGGGATTCAATAAATTGCATCCTTGTATGGATACTATAAGTGCAGGTGGCTCTAGAACATTGGTACCCTAGGGTAACATCTATGAAAAGGGTACATTGAGATAAACATAACTATAACATGGTTCATGGAAATGGGACTTCATACACACCTGTATTGAATCTCCTAGTGGATATGTTTATAAATTCACAAACTCTTTATGAACAATTATGAATGATTTAAATAGATGACGACAATGTATGACATATAATAAATCAAAGGTGTCATATAATAAAAATATGGTTCTATTATTTTTATTTCATATATTTGATTTTTCATGATAATTTGGTAACTGAATGTGATTATTATTTCATACAGTATGGTTTTTGATTTTATTCAAAGGTTGAACCATAATGGAATCATTTTAATACTGATTGTGATGGAAGATGCAATTATTTTCCATATGAAAATACAAACGTTTTGGGTGATATATTGAAAATTCTAATTTATATTATCATAAAACTTTCTCAATACAAGAATCAAGTTGATTATCCAAAAGACAAAATAGGGTAACAATGTTTTATTGAGTGAATCATAAGGAAACGTCCACATTCCTTTAGTGGATGTACTAATTTCCTGGTTTATGATAAATGGATCAGTTTTAATGAAAATAAAATTTTCACTACATTGTGTTTAGAACAGGAAAAGTCATTTTAGATATCAATAATTTGGAATATAGAGTAGGTATCATCAACAATACTAGGTAACATGATGAAAATGACTCCATGGATTTACAAAATTTCATGAACTTTTTTTAGAAAATTACTCAGATTGTTTATATTGTGATGGATAATGAGTTCCTTGAGAGATTGAAAAAGGATGATGAATCTATTAGTATCCATGGGTCCACATTTACAAGACATTCAATGTATGGTTCTGATATTATAATCCTAACTGAATGTAAGGTTTATCAATTCATTAATGTCTTAAAACCAATTCTCTAATTGAAATTCTATATATGATAATCCATTAGCTATGAATATATTTTCTGATGTTCAATTATTATTGAAAAATTTTTTAGAGTAATATATCAATATCATGGTTTTTATATGAAGAGAAAAATGGAATTCAATGAAAAAATCACAAAACCATGGAGAGAAGAGGATTTCCATTCTTTAGGTTCAGAGAGTGGGAAGAAAAATATACGAAATATCTTTTTGGGGACAAGTAAAAGTTTTATGTGAGGAAGGGAAGTTAATTAAGAAATTGAATGTAGATGTGATTAGATGAAGTTATGTAATGATGACAACAGAGATAAATCACCATGAAATACACTATATACACTCTATTGTATCATATGAAAGGAGTAATGGAATTATGCAAAACATTTCCCAAATATAAATGTTAATGATGATTATCAATGATAAAAACCTATTATGTCATCATAAAATGAAAATATCATGCGCTAAATATTTCATACAAGGGATACAATAATGACATGGTGAAAGGATCACTTGCCATACACTCTAGAATTGAAAATGTCTTATTTGATTATGCATCTACCCATTAGTTCATATTTGAATAATTTTATATGGGTATAAAATTTCCACAAAACAAATTATATGTTGAATTGGTAGTGAAAAACCATGATGGTATGATGATTGAATCTCAAGTATATGATTCTTCTCTGGTTGAATTTTGCGAAATGTTTCTTCATAAAAATCTTGTAATTCTTCATATTGTTGAATTTTATGTTATATAAGGCATGGATTGTATTTCTATAAATAAATTCAACATCAATATCCTAGTTAGGGAAGTAAAATATGATATTCAAAACCGAAATATGATCATGTATTAGTGCGATGATAAATATGAAATTCTGATAGAAAACATATCTAATGAATTGGATTTTATTTCTATTCACATAGCATGTTTATCTCAAATGGTTGGGGAGAATATCAATAATGATGATATTCCTATTTTGGTGGAGGTTTTTTAGGTATTTCTAGAAGAGTTGTATGGACTTCCACCAAAATAGTATGTTTAGTTATCAATAGAACTCATAACTAGTGCCACACCAGTTTCATAGTCTCCATGTAGAATTGCCCAGATTGTGTTTGGGAATTGAAAACATAACTCTAGGAGAAGATTTAAAAGGGATTCATTCAGACAAGTGTGTCACCTTTTGGTGAAATTGTTCTTTGTTATAAAAAAGTATGGAATGATGTGACTCAAAATTTATTATAGGGAGTTTACAAGTTCATGATCAAGAGAAAGAATCATATACCCTATATTGATAGCCTATTTGATCAAAATTATGGAGTTCAATGCTTTTCCAAGATCGATATTCATTTGTTATATTATCAATATATGGTCAATAAGAAGGACACACTAAAGACAACATTACTTTTAGGGTATGGACACTGTGAAAATGTAGTGATTCCTTTTTACCTTTCTAGTGCCCCTCACTATCTTCAAGGACTTAATAAATAGTTTCTTTACATATTTCTTGGATTATTTTGTTGTTGTATTTGTATATGATATTATTATATATTAAAACAGAAAGTGAGAGAATTAATATCACTTGATAATTAAACTGAACTCCCAATAGAAGGATAAAATATATGAAAATTTAGAAAGTGATAATTTTGGTTTCATAAGGATTGAATGTTGGGTTAAATAATCTCAAGAGAGGGTATATGAGTAGATCCATCAAAGAAAAAGGCTATTGAATGTTATCCCATACCAACCATTGTTACGTGGATATGTAGTTTTTGTGTTAAACTATTTTATTGTAGATGGGTTATGGATAATTTCTCATGAATATCTTATCATATAACGCAGTAATCTTATATGGGAGTTAAGTTCATCTAGAAAGATGAATGTGAGGAAAAATTCAAGGAACTAAGTATATGATTAGTTAGAACACATGTGCATTAATTATCCAATGGTGGATAAGGGGTTTTAATATATAGTGACACATCCAATAAATAATTTAGATGTGTTCATATGCCAAATTATTTTGGTATAGCTTATGGTTCATGAAAACTGATGATTCATGAGAACAATTACCGAACTCGTGATTATAAGTTACTAGTGGTATTTTTTGTAATAATAATAGGGAGTGATTATATTTATGTATAAAATTGTGATATATATATCGATATAAATAATATATATTATATATTAACATAATTGGAGTTGAATATGTTCTAGTGAATATAGTTATATTTGATTAATGATTATGGATGATCGATATATTACTACCTCAGGTATGAGAATAAGGTGGATGATTATTTGAGTTAGGAGAATCTTGAAAGCTTATCAATGATGAGGATCACAATGGATCCAATATTTTTGGATTTTCAAATGATGGATCTAGGATTCTTGAAGCAAGGGGAGAAATCTGATCTTACTCAGTTGAATGTTCTACCATCTACCTAAGTAAAGATTAAAGAGTACTAAAAGGAATATGTAGTGATACAAATGAATGTTATAAATGATCATGATTATTGTAGTAGTCATGATATAATGACATGGTTAAATGAACATGTATGTGGTCCATCAATAATATATTTAAAGAAGGAATTCTTAGAGAAAGATCATAGTTATTTATTATCTATTCATCCTAGAAGTACACATATTTATAGAGATTTGGAAGATAATTACTAGTAGAATGGAATAAAGATATATGATATATAGTTTTTATCTAATTTGTTTTTTTTTTGATAGAAATTTATGGTTGAGAAAAAATGTGCATAAGGGGATGTTACATCCATTACCCGTACTAGAATGGAAATGGGAAAACATCTCCATAGATTTTTTCATTGGCCTCCACAAACTAGCTATTAGGAATAATGATATATGTTTTATAATATATCAAATTAAAATGTTAGAATAATTAATTTCTATCAAATAAGAATTATATATTGAATATATTTCTAGAATATACATTTAGTAAGTTTTAAGGTTTTATAGAGTATCACATTCTATTGTATCATATCAATATATGAGGTTTACCTCAATGTTCTATATATTTCATCAAAAATCTCTTAATAAAGTGTTTAGTTTCATCACTACATATCATCCGTAGGTAGATGGTAATTATATGATAACAATTAAAACCTTATATAATATGTTGATATTTTTTCTTTGGATTTAAATGGTTTTTAATTTTAACACCTTCCACAATTTCAGTTTTCATAGCACTATTGCATTGACTCAGGCATTCAGACGGCACATTATTAAAAACTCCTTGTAAATAAGTATATATAGAAAATATGATGGAATTATGTATGAGAAACAAATATATGGATAACTTAGATAGTTGATGAAATATTATATATGGTATGAGTCATTTACCAACACAACAAGGTAGCTCAGAATTGGAAGAAAATTTATGATGATAATAGCTGACTTAATCTGGAATTTGGAGATGGTGTGAATGTGTTTTTAAGAATTAATATATGGAATAAGGTAAGGATATTTGTACAAAAAGGAAAATAAGACCTTGTTATACCATTCCATTTTAAATTCTTGATCATATCATAATGGTAGCCTATCACTGACTGCTTCTAATAAACCTCTCTAATTTTTATGATATCTTCCATGTATTTCCCTTAAAGATATACATAACAGATCTTACAAATGTACTGATCTAAATGGTCATGACAATGAAGAATAAACATTATTACATAGAGAAAATTATGATTGTTTTAGAACATAGAGATAATGTTCTATGTAATATGAAAACTAACTTTGTCATATATTTGTGGAGAAACCACCAATTTGAGGAAGCTTTGTGGGATCATAAGGAAATGATGAGGTAGAAGTATCCTAATTTGTTTATATCTAAGAGATGAATTGTGAGGGATAAAAATTTTTATCATTAGGTTGAATTTAATTCTCCTGGTTATTGTGAATTATTATTTATTTGGAATAAATTAATTTTACTTGATAACTTTTATTACACACAATAATGAGTTTTAAAAAAAGTGATATAATATTGATATAATAATATAAATTAAAATAATATAACCTAGCCCTTAAAATAGTGACTTGAATAGTAGTAAATATTTTTTTAATATTAAATAATTTGGTGTTACATAAATAAGATATATTGATGAAAAAGAACTTATTTTTTAGCATAGTCTTTATATGTTTTTGAAATTCTATTTTCTCAATGGAAATTGATGTTTATTTATTTTTATGTGGAATAATAAAATTAGTTTAAAAAACCTTTATAAAAATAATATAATAAAATAAAATCACTTTTTTTATATCCATGTGTAAAAATTATCGTCGAGTGATTTTTTTGGATTTTTTTTGAAAATATTAATTTTTCAGTGAATAGAGATAAATACTAGTTTTTATTGATAACAACCTTTTCAGTAAAATAATTTATAATTTTATTTTTAATTAAAAAGGTATTAAAAATAAAATTACATCAATTATATATCAATAAATCTAATTTAGGTCATTGGAAACATTTATATATATATTTTTCATATAAATGCTATTAAAACTTTGGAACATTTTCTCTTTGTAAAACGAATTTCCCATTACATTTACATATTTAATTTTAAATTAAAATTTTACACCTATGTTATTGAAATTTTGAAAATTTTATTCCTTATTTGGAATTAGAATAATTTATACTATCTAATTATTTCAAAATACTTTTTTACTATAATTAATAGTATAATTACTAAAAAAATATTAACCATTATAAATGTAATAATGGGTTTACCAGTGTGTTAAACACAAATGATAAAGATTAAAAATGAAAAATACATATCCAAAAAAACATGGATATAAATATTTATAAATTAACTATCCTAGGAACTATAATTATCCATTTTAGATCCTTTTTACATTAGAAAAACTCAGTTATAATTTTTTAATTTCAAAAATTACAAGTGTGTCCCTCACCTTACTTATAAATCCCCACCCCTATCTTATCCTATTCACACATACAAAACCCTTTTTCTCTTATAATAAATGCCCAAATAAATTACCTAATTAATTATTATCATCATATAATCCTTATATTGGTTAGAAATTGTACCTAGGAAGCCTTTTGTTGCAAACTAAAATTAGTTTTTCAAAGAAGAGTTAACATCCCAACCCGAGCATTTTATTTTAATTTTTTATACACTTCCATATTATATTATTAAAAAATGTTGATATATTAACATAATTATATTATGTATAATGTGATATTTTTATGTTAAGGTAATAATCTACAACCATCTCATCTTCCATCAAATGAGATACAAAATCATTATTCGTGTGAACAATATATTTTCACCCCACAAACATATGTTTTTAATTTTTATAACCACCTATCACAAATATATATAATTATGAATCAATTTTTTATATATATTATATTTATGATATTATAATATTTCTAAAAAATTTATACCTCATATACCTTCATAGTTTCCATTTAGTAAGAATATGATAACATCGATTGTGTGTGAGACAGACTACCACCTCACGAAGTGCACACCATAAATGGAGGGTAATATGGATGGGATTAAGGAAAATATGTTATATTTATGAGAAAATGATAATATAATGGGAATATATTAATTTCCATTCTTTCTATAATTCTGTTGATTAAATGGAAATAATGTTTAGGAATACATACAACATACCATCTCCAAAAATAGTGTACTTCATTTTCTATCACTAAATATTATAAATTACTCTAAATTTATATATACTAACTATATTTTATATTTATATCAAAGATAAAATTATAGATATTATGTAACCATAATCAATTTAATATTATATAAAATAAAAAATCATACCTTACACGAAAAACAAAGTAGTTATTGACCAAAATGTGACTTTAATATGAACTCGTAATTTAACTGATAACAAAAGGTCATTATAAAATTATATAATGTATGTTATATGTAATTATGGTTCATTAATATATTTATAATTAACATATATTACATATTCAATAGGTTTGAATATGTACTATAAAATTTTTGACTTAAGGTAAAAGATTAACATCTCACTTTTACCTTTTGTGAGACACATAACATATTCACCACCTATTTATTTTATGTGGTTTAAAAAATGATGATGTGAAATCGATTTTAGCATATTATAAATTAAATTTTATTGTTATCTAATAAGGTGTATATCATAACTCATGGATAATTCTCTATGATGATACTTTTTAAAATTCGATTTTTTCATTTTGATTCATCTTTTGATTGGGGGGTGCTTTATAGAATAATTAAATTGATTAATGGTTGAATTTTCATTTAAATATACGATAAATATTATTTTTAGTTCATTATTTTGAATTAATCTTATGATATAATTGATCTTTTCATTCTAATTCATTAAATATAAACCCACTTTATAAGACAATTTTTATTGGAATTTCTATGTGTTGAGGCCTTAATCAATGCCTTCAATGATGTAGGATTATAATATCAATAAATAATTCTCTATGGTAGTGTATTTGTGGTTAAAATACTAAATTTAACACACATTTTAACCAAAAAAATTATTAGTCCCTGAAATTTTATTTTCAATATACACGTTATTAAACTAGAAAATATTTAATGAGAAAAAGCTATCAATCACTTATCATCCCCAAAGAATGACTCAAACAAATTGATAATTAAGTAGACCATTGATATTTTTTTGATTTATTTTTTGATACTTATGGTGAAAATTTATAAATTTAATAAAAATTAATATGACATGAAAATAGTGGTGCACCGAACCCACACATGAAATGTGAAAAGAGGTAAATATGTGCTTTTGATTAGATAATAATGTGAGAAAATATATAGGGTTTAAAATTAATTTAATAAATTTTGAGAACATTAATATTAAATAACATATCTTGGATGAGAACTATATATTTTTAATAATAAACATGCATTAATATTAAATATTATAGAAACCAAATTTACATGATTAGAGATGGAAACTAGGTAAAAACATGTTATGAAAAATTGAGGATATGTATATATTTATAAAACAAAAAATAAGAAAATTTTTCCTCATCCCTTGGGAAGGATATGTTCATGAAAAATATATTATGTATGTGTCGAAGTTAGAACCCCTTCGAAGGAGAAGTGGGGGGAAAAATTTGCCAAAGGTGGTTGGTTTTTTTGGATTAAAAAATTGTCATCCTACTTAGATTCAGCATTTTTCAACTTAAACAATTTAATATGGATAAATTAGCTTCCTAAAAGTTTTATATATGTATGTGGATAATTAAAACTTTATATTTTTCATTCATTGTAATTTTATAACCAATATTAGGGATATTTTTATAAACCAAATTATCCTATCCTGTTTTGAGTGTATTTTTTCAAACTCCACAATATTAATGCGTTTTGGGTGAAGAATATGAACTCAAATAAAAAACATTTATTTCAAAATGATGGTGATATTCATATTTAATTTATACCCTAAAAATAGCATATTCTTTTGAATATTGTATCATGAGGAAATTAATGAATTGGACTTTTATAAAATCCCTTACAGAATTGTGGGATGGACGTTCAGGCTGAAATTTTTCCCCTAATAGTTTTTGTTGGAACTTGAAATTTTTATCAATGTTGTAATAATATTTTAATTTATTTATTTTTTGTAATAATTCCATTTTTACTTCTATAATGTGCATATAAAATATAACATCAAAACTGGTTAGGTTTCATTTACAGATTCTTTGGGCATTCTTGTGTAGTCCATATTGTAACACCCAGAGATTTTATGAGATATATTATTTTTAATTTCCTTAATGTCTTCTATTATACACTACATCAAGATTATCTTGTACTATACGCAACACTGTATTAGCTTGCAGTATACGCAACACTATTCTTGGCTCGTGTTACACACAATTTCAAGTTCGTTTTGTGGAAATTATTCTACCCAACATTAAGTATAGATTTTGTTTAATGTATAAATGAAATAATTTTTTATTATGTTATTCACAACACCAAATGGATATTTCACTACATTAATCCCTGACTTGTCTTGCATTACACGCAATCAAGACCTTCCTCGATAGTGTGTGTAGTACGCAATACCGAATTTCAATAAATGATAAATTATTATAATATTATCATGAACTAGCCGTTATGAATAGTAATACCCATTTTTTGAAATTTTATAAATTTTACCTTTCAAAATGGACTTCATTTTTGGATTCGGAATATCGAAATTAGCCTAGGGTATATTTTTGATAATTTTCTGAAAACATTCAATTTTTAATGAATAGTGAAAACACTGGGATACTATTTTAAAACCGACTTTTTATTTAAATAATTATTTATTTAATTTAAATTTATTTTAGGTCAATATTGATACATAATACCTATATAAGTTTAAATTAATTCATTGGAGTCATTTTATAATAATTTTAGATATATAAAAAATTTATTGAACTTTTCACCGTCTTTTACCCACCTCCTAGTATAATTTTAAAATTTACATAAAACATAATTTTACCGCTTCTGTGAGTGGAATTTCAAAAATCTGAGATACATGGTTAATATCAAGGAGTAAAATGTGGTTAAATAAGATAAAAATAATTTTTGGTGAATAGTAACTTTTTCCTTTTATTTACCACGGTTAAAAGTAAATAGGGTAATTAAGGGTAAAAATGATATTATTATTACCCTAAAACATGTCCTAATTCTATTTGATAAGTTTAATTCGACCAAAAAAAACCTTATAAATAAAATATTATCATTTAGGTCCACTTGGATTAGATTAGGACATTTATTATTATTTTATTTAAAGAAGAGTTAAAATAGTTAAAATCAAAGATTAATAACTAAAACATTTTTAATATAGGGTTATAAATAATATAAATTATACTATAAATATTCATTATAAAGATACAAATATTTCCAACATAATGGTATTTTATTTATAATTTTTAGACATTAAATAATTTAATTTATTTATGACACAATTATGATGCATTAATTACCTTATTAATAAAATATTAACATAATTGATGTTATAAATAACCAAATAAATGTAATTTGAGACTCTTTATAAATTACACTAATTTTTTAGGTTAATATGACCTGTTTTTATTGATTCAATTAACCTTTTTCGAACTAATAATTCATTTTCAACTTTCAAAAAAATCAATTACCAAATAGTGTCAAAATTGAAATAAAATAGTTTTTAAAACAAATATTATATTATTAATTTTTATTCTATTCCTAAAAATAAAAGGTTTGGCCAAATGACTTATATAAGGTTATATATATTAATAATTAACCCCTTGGGGTACTTTTTTGTTCTTATAGTAAGTTTATTAACCATATATTGTAAGAAAACAAGAAGACACGGTAAAAGTTAAATTAGTTAACTTATAGTTAAATCTAACTGATAAGGTTAAAATAGTAACCTAAACTTGTATAAAACCTATTGGTTGAGATTATTTAGACCCATCCCCACTTTAACTTCTAAATAAATCAATTTTGAGCTATTATAAACCGAATATGACTTTATTATAAAATAATATTTTAAGTTTTTTCTAAGGTGCCCCTCTCCTCCCTTATAAAAGGGCACCTCCTCCCTCTTCTGTTTACACAATTTTGATCCTTCAAGATCGGACAACCCCTAACCATTTCCCTTCTCAACTTCCCTATAAACATTATAGAAGGTCTGGTCTTCTCAAAATACCAACTATAGTACCTTAAGAGGAAGCTTAAAAGGGGTGCATCGAAGAAGAGGTAATCTCTTCTACCGATTATTTCAAGTTTCTTTCTTCTTCAACTTCTTCTTATTTAGTTGTTTCATTATAAAGTAATAACATAATTATTAATTATATAATTATATTTTATTATAAATATTAAACAACCCCATTTCACCTTTTATCCATCCTACGGAAAATAAAATCACCGCGCGTGCGTACGTACGGAATACCGTCTCCACACCGTGGTGTAATATGTTTTTCCACCACCACATTACTTGGATGGGTATAATGGTGTAAATAATAACTATATATGGTTATTATAACATCATAATTATTCTAAGATATTATATCATCCACTCCAATTCCATTCAATAATTATGGGAACAATATCATCGCTCGTGCGTACGTACGGATTACCGTCTCCACGATGCGATGAGATTCATTTTCCATGTTAAAAATTCAAGAATGATTTTAAAGTATATATAATAAGTTATAATTAAATATATTAAATAATAATGCTATTTTATTTATGTATATATATATATATATGTATGTCATCTACTTAATTCCATTCAATTCAATAAGGAAACGAAAACAGCGTTCATGCGTACATACGGCCTACCGTCTCCATGAACGGTGTATTTATTTCCATTTATCGATCTATTATATATATGTATATTCGGAATATATATTATATATAAATCATGTTTTATATTCTGGAATTAATTAATCATGATCTAAGTAATCATATTAATAATTACAAGTCAAAACACGGAGGATAAATGAAACGATTTTACCCAAAACGCTGCTTTAACATGGAATTTACAAAAGAACGGGTAATATAAAGTCATAAGTGAATCATATATCATATCATAAATATTATTATGTTTCTATTACAAGTTAATAATATGTTTAAACCTACTATACCGGAGTCTCAGAAACATACGGAAGAAATTGGAAATAAGGTAAGGGATAATTTTGCAATCTCATTTTTATCCGAGATTGCTTATTCGTAAGTATTTACTAGGGTTATATTTTTCATCCATGTCCATAAAAAAGTTTTTATAAATTGTTTAATATTATTCCATGTATGTTTAAATCCATTTTTACCCATATTTACTTTTACTTCGTGGTATGTAAGGAATCTTTTTTTTTTACCATACGAGGTAATTTTTGACTTTTCTGATAAAAGTTCGAGGGGAATGTTTTTTTAACTTATACGACATGAATGGATTTTTACAATTTCATAACGCCTTATTTTCATTAAGATTACTCTACAATATATCATGAATATTTTCAAAAAAATACATTTCTTTTAAAATTTCATGCCATTTTGAGAAAAGAAAATGATTTTGAAGTAGAAAGGATATTTTCCCCAAAAATTCATTTCAAGTGTTTTATCAAAGCCATTTTCCATCTAAGATGACATTATTTCATGTGTATGTTTCAAGTATAATGTCTCTATGATTTACATGGTTTCACTTTTCTTATGATTAAATGATATCCATTTGTTTTATATGGATTATTTTATGATGGGATGATGTTTATGAAACCCATTTTATTCATTGGGTTATGATGAATGATTTATGTTTATTTTGTGGCACAAGTAAGAATGATTTCATTATGAGATGGGTGGGACCTATATATCCCTCCAATGAATTGGGTAAATATTTATATCTCATGAGATAGACATGGATGGAATGAAAAATTAATCTGGTTCAGTGATACAGGAATGGAACGAGGAGTGAACTCGATTCAGAAAGGGACTTTGTCCACTAAGATGGTCTTGGAAGCAATGCCTTGGCTATTATAGAAATCATAACATGTTCTTAATGGTTACCACAATTACATGTTTTATTCCCATTATATTTTATCATGATTAATGTTTCTTTATGATCTATTCCTTATGTACTGCCATGTTTTATGTCATTGCTCAAGATTTTGATGTTAAATTATTATGTTCATGTTTTCAAGTTCAAATGTATATGGTTTGTTTTATTTTCTCCATGATTACCCTTACTGAGCATTTGAGCTCACCCTTTATATGTTTTATTTTCCCCAGGATATAAAGAAAGGTTTTAGGTAAGAAAAAAAGGAAGATCTTTATGGGAGATGTTGAAGATTTTTCACCAAGATTAGAAGATTATATTCTGAGTTTCCAAAGACACTAAACTATTACGGTCCTTTAGTGTCTGTTTTTGTTATTTATTAGATATTACACAAAAGTAATTTAATTTCAATGTACTTCAAGATATGGGTATCTACATTTGGTATTAGAGGAAAGGTTTAGTTAACCTTTGGAAAGTAGGATGTAAAAACTTTATTGAGATCCCTAGATATATTTCTAAGGTATGTCTAGGGATGTCCCTAAGGTTAAGTATAAGTATAGGTTATAGTCCTATAATTACGGTAACAATCTTAGAATTAACCCTAATATTTTATATATTGAAGGTACTCCCCCTTTATTATTTTGTTTTCCCTAGCATGATTTTTTCCTCTCACACTATTCTTTTTGGGTTTTAGACGATGGCTGGAACTCGAAGGAATTATGTTGATCAATGTAATGGACAATTCAATGATTGTCCTCCTGAACAAACCAATCTTATAAAAGATGGAGTGTAAAATCTCATTGGTATACTTACACAAGCTATGAATCATTCTGGACTTTCAAATGAGCATAGAAGGGAAAAAAATTCTATTGAGTCCTTTATGAGGCAAAGTCTATCTTCTTTAAGTGGGTCTTCTGATCCACTTATTGCTGAAAAATGGATCTGTACAATTAAAAAGATATTTTCCATACTTCATTGTTCAGAACATGAAAAATTCATTCTGTCTATTTACTATTTAGAAGGTGAAGCAGATCAATGGTGGACTCTAATTAAGAATACGAGGCCCCAAGATGAAATTGAATCAATGGAATGGGATGAGTTCAAGAACTTATTTTTCAATAAGTACTTCCCTCGTATTCTTAGAACAAAGGTGGAAAAGGATTTTCTTGAGCTTAAGAAAAAGGATGATGAATCTGTTGGCATATACGAAGAGAATTTTACAGGGATTTCAAGGTATGCATCTGACTTTATCATCCAACCTGAAAGTAAAGTTGATCGATTCTTCAGTGGCTTAAAACCAAGTCTTCAAAGGGTATTAGCTATAAGAGACTTCAGTAGCTATGAAGAAATTGTGCGTTGTGCTATCAAGATAGAAATGGAAGTTGGTGTTATATATCCATCTCATGGTTTTGACAAGAAATGAAAGATGGAGTTCAAGGAGAAATCTTAGAATAATGGTGAAAAGAAGATGAATGTTTCTTTATGCTCAAAGTGTGAAAAGAAGCATGGTGGATATTGTCTTAAAGGGACTAGAAAATGTTTTTTAAGTGTGGAAAAGAAGGTCATCGAGCAGCTGAGTGTCAAAGTAATTGTAAAAGGGTTTCTAATGATTTGAATAAAGAAAATAATTCATAGAACGCACCACCAACACTTCAATGCTTCAAGTGCAAGGAAATGGGACATTATGCTAATAAATTCCCTAATCCAACTGTTAATAATGATCAACATGAGCAACCTATTAAGGAAAAGGACAAAGGGAAGTCACATGCGATCACTATTTGTAATGTTGATTATGACAATGATATTGTGGACTGATTAAGTGTTTATATAATGGGATTTCAAAATAGTATCATTTAATCTCATTTATAGTATCGTGGAATATCTTTGTATTGGTTTTCAATAATTGTATGGTACTGGTAACCATGAAAAGTGATTGAAATATTTTTTGGAAAGCAGATGATATGCGCATAATGAAGGGATAAGGATAAAATGAAATGTTTGATAATATTCATGATCTCATGACTAATATAAGGACAAAGTTATATCCTGGTTTGAGTATATAGAAATTTGGGGATTTTGGTATGTGGAAAGAGTTGAATTTTGATAGCATTTATGTCTTCACTAAGGTTCAATGGGTATTCATTTTTCAAGAGAATACATGATTAAGGTGTTCACATGTTTGAAATATGATCAAAAAGATATATCTTATGATATATGGGGGATAAATGATAGTATTCACGTGCTTGTTATGTGACCATTCAAGTAATCGTTTTCTTTATACTATGAGATTGGACATATGTATTTTGGATAAGCTTAAAGATTGGAATGAATTATGTTGGACATCAGATAGTATTATTTAAGGATAGAACTTGTTTTTTTATATCATTTCTGGAATGTTATAATAGTATAGTTTTAAAAAAAACACAACTCGTAGGACGGGCGACAACCCGTCGTGTCGGACAAGGTTGCGGGAATCGAACGGAAAACCGAAGTACGACAAGCCTTTATCGCCTACCACTAGCCTACAGGAAGTCCCTGGTTAGTAGAAAATAGTTTTATTTTATTAAGTGGTATGATAGATGAAGTATAAGTTCATTTTTGGAATCATATACGATTAACCTCACCATAGATGGACTTATGTATATTTAATAACTTTTTCTTACCTTTTGTTTGAAACAGATGGAATGACCCATCGTTCTATCACATGATCTGCTAACACTTCACGAATAAAAAATTCAACTTAATTTATTTTAGAGATGAAGGGGAAATTGTTCAAGGCATGAACAACAGTGATATTGTACCAAAATCATGTAAGTATTTCTTTTAATTCATCAACTTTAGGGAAATGATCTTGAAAACCAAAAATGTTGTCCTAGTGCCCTCATATATGATGAATCATATGGTACCTTAAGATCATCACAAATTTATGGCTTTTTTATTGTTGGCTTTTTCATAGCCATGTCCTCTACCACTCTTCATCAGAACATAATGGTTAGGTTTTTCTTTCATATCCATATTTCCACCTATGTTCTCCTATGTGGAAACCCAGTGATGAGTTAATCTGGGTAACCATTACATTTCTTACTTTACTTTTTAAAATTAAGTATTAGTATTCGTTTTATGATGTGGGTTTCTAAGAACGTAACTTCAAGTAGTAAACTATTTATAACTCCGATGAATTTCAAGGGCGAAATTCATTTTAAGGGGGTAGAATGTGACACCCCGAGATTTTATGAGATATATTATTTTTAATTTCTTTGATGTATTCTATTATACACTACAACAAGATTAGATTTTACTATACGCAACACCGTATTAGCTTTCAGTATACGCAAAACTATTCTTGGTTCATGTTACACAAAATTTCAAGTTCGTTTTGTGGAAATTCTTATACGCAACATTAATAATAGATTTTGTTTAATGTATAAATGAAAAAATATTTGATTATGTTATACGCAACACCAAATGGATATTTCACTACACGTATCCATGACTTGGCTTGCATTACACTCAATCAAGACCTTCCTCGATAGCGTGTGTAGTACGCAATACCGAATTTCACTAAACAATATATTATTATAATATTATCATGAACTAGCCGTTATGAATAGTAATACCCATTTTTTGAAATTTTATAAATTTTATATTTAAAAATGGACTTCATTTTTGGATTCGGAATATCGAAATTAGCCTAGGGTGAATTTTTGGTATTTTTCTGAAAACTTTCAATTTTTGATGAATAGTGAAAACACTGGGATACTATTTTAAAACCGAATTTTCATTTAATTAATTAATTATTTAATTTAAATTTATTTTAGGTCAATATTGATACACAATACCTATATAAGTTCAACGTAATTCATTGGATTCATTTTATAATAATTTTAGATATATAAAAATTTTATTGAACTTTTCACCGTCTTTTACACACCTCCTAGTATAATTTAAAAATTTACATAAAACATAATTTTACCCATTTTGTGAGTGGAATTTCAAAAATCCGAGAGACACAGTTAATATCAAGGAGTAAAATATGGTTCAATAAGATAAAAATAATTTTTGGTGAATAGTAACTTTTTACTTTTATTTACCACGATCAAAAGTAAATAGGGTAATTAAGGGTAAAAATGATATTATTATTACCCTAAAACATGTCCTAATTATATTGGATAAGTGTAATTCGACCAAAAACAACCTTATAAATAAAATATTATTATTTAGGTCCACTTGGATTAGATTAGGACATTTATTATTATTTTATTTAAAGAAGAGTTAAAATAGTTAAAATCAAAGTTTAATAACTAAAACATTTTTAATATAGGGTTATACATAAGATAAATTCGACTATAAATATTAATTAGAAAGATAAAAATATTTCCTAGATAATTCTAATTTATTTATAATTTTTAGGCATTAAATAATTTAATTTATTTATGACACAATGATGATGCATTAATTACCCTATTAATAAAATATTAACATAATTGATGTTATAAATAACCAAATAAATGTAATTTGAGACTTTTTATAAATATAACTAATTTTTTAGGTTAATATTACATGTTATTATTGATTAAATTAACTTTTTTTGAAATAATCAGGCATATTTTATTTTCAAAAAAATCAAATACCAAATAGTGTCAAAATTGACATAAAATAATTTTTAAAAAAATATTATATTATTAATTGTTATTATATTCCTAAAAATATAAGGTTAGTCCAAATGATTTAGATAAGGTTATATATATTAATAATAAAACCCTTGTGGTTCATTTGTCTTCTTATAGTAAGTTTATTAACCATATATTGTAAGAAAACAAGAAGACATGGTAAAAGTAAAATTATTTAACTTATAGTTAAATCTAAATGATAAGGTTAAAATAGTAACCTAAACTTGTATAAAACCTATTGGTTGAGAGGATTTCGACCCATCCCCACTTTAACCTCTAAATAAATCAATTTTGAGCTATTATAAACCGAATATGACTTTATTATAAAATAATATTTTAAGTTTTTTCTAAGTTGCCCTTCTCCTCCCTTATAAAAGGGCACCTACTCCCTCTTCTATTTACACAATTTTGAGCCTTCAAGCTTGGCCAACCCCTGAAAATTTCCCTTCTCAACTTCCCTATAAACATTATAGAAGGTCTGGTATTCTCAAAAGACCAACTATAGTATCTTAAGAGGAAGCTTAAAAGGGGTGCGTCGAAGAAGAGGTAATCTCTTCTACCGATTATTTCAAGTTTCTTTCTTCTTCAACTTCTTCTTCTTTAGTTGTTTCATTATAAAGTAATAACATAATTATTAATTATATAATTATATGTTATTATAAATATTAAACAACCCTATTTCACCTTCTATCCATCCTACGGAAAATGAAATCACCACGCGTGCGTACGTACGGAATACCGTCTCCACGCCGTGGTGTAATATGTTTTTCCACCACAACTTTACTTGGATGGGTATAATTGTGTAAATAATAACTATATATGGTTATTATAACATCATAATTATTCTGATATATTATATCATCCACTCCAATTCCATTCAATAATTATGGGAACAATATCATCGCTCGTGCGTACGTACGGATTACCGTCTCCACGAAGCGATTAGATTCATTTTCCATGTTAAAAATTCAAGAATGATTATAAAGTATATATAATAAGTAATAATTAAATATATTAAATAATAATGCTATTGTATTTATGTATATATATATATGTATGTCATCTACTTAATTCCATTCAATTCAATAAGGAAACGAAAACAGCGTTCATGCGTACGTACGGCCTACCGTCTCCATGAACGGTGTATTTATTTCCATTTATTAATCTATTATATATATGTATATTCTGAATATATATTATATATAAATCATGTTTTGTATTCTGGAATTAATTAATCATAATCTAAGTAATCATATTAATAATTACAAGTCAAAACACGAAGGATAAATGAAAAGATTTTACCCAAAACGCTGCTTTAACATGGAATTTACAAAAGAACGGGTAATATAAAGTCATAAGTGAATCATATATCATATCATAAATATTATTATGTTTCTATTACAAGTTAATAATATGTTTAAACCCACTATACAGGAGTCTCAGACACATACGGAAGAAATTGGAAATAAGGTAAGGGATAATTTTGCAATCTCATTTTTATCCGAGATTGCTTATTCGTAAGTATTTACTGGGGTTGTATTTTTCATCCATGTCTGTAAAAATGTTTTTATAAAGTGTTTAATATTATTCCATGTATGTTTAAATCCATTTTTACCCATCTTTACTTTTACTTTGTGGTATGTAAGGAATCTTTCTTTTGTTTACCATACGAGGTACTTTTTGACTTTTCTGACAAAAGTTCGAGGGGATTGTTTTTTTAACTTATACGACATGAATGGATTTTTACAATTTAATAATGCCTTATTTTGATTAAGCTTACTCTACAATATATCATGAATATTTTCAACAAAATATATTTCTTTTAAAATTTCATTCCATTTTGAGAAAAGAAAATGATTTTGAAGGAGAAAGGATATTTTCCCCAAGAATTCATTTCAAGTGTTTTATCAAAGCCATTTTCCATCTAAGATGACATTATTTCATGTGTATGTTTCAAGTATATTGTCTCTATGATTTACATGGTTTCACTTTTATTATTATTAAATGATATCCATTTGTTTTATATGGATTATTTTATGATGGGATGATGTTTATGAAACCCGTTTTATTCTTTGGGTTATGATGAATGATTTATGTTTATTTTGTGGCACAAGTAAGAATGATTTCATTATGAGATGGGTGGGACCTATATATCCCTCCAATGCATTGGGTAAATATTTATATCACATGAGATAGACATGGCTGGAATGAAAAATTAATCTGGTTCAGTGATATGGGAATGGAACGAGGAGTGAACTCGTTTCAGAAAGGGACTTTGTCCACTAAGATGGTCTTGGAAGCAATGCCTTGACTACTTTAGAAATCATAACATGTTCTTAATGGTTACCACAATTACATGTTTTATTCCCATGCTATTTTATCATGATTAATGTTTCTTTATGATCTATTCCTTATGTACTGCCATGTTTTATGTCATTGATCAAGATTTTGATGTTAAATTATTATGTTCATGTTTTGAAGTTCAAATGTATATGGTTTGTTTTATTTTCTCCATGCTTACCCTTACTGAGAATTTGATCTCACCCTTTATATGTTTTCTTTTCCCCAGGATATAAAGAAAGGTTTTAAGTAAGAAAAAAAAGGAAGATCCTTATGGGAGATGTTGAAGATTTTTCACCAAGATTAGAAGATTATATTCTGAGTTTCCAAAGACACTAAACTATTACGGTCCTTTAGTGTATGTTTTTGTTATTTATTATATATTACGCAAAAGTAATTTAATTTCTATGTACGTCAAGATATGGGTATCTACATTTGGTATTAGAGGAAAGGTTTAGTTAACCTTTGGAAACTAGGATGTAAAAAATTTATTGAGATCCCTAGATATATTTCTAAGGTACGTCTAGGGATGTCCCTAAGGTTAAGTATAAGTATTGGTTATAGTCCTATAATTACAGTAAAAATCTTAGAATTAACCCTAATATTTTATATATTGAAGGTACTCCCCCTTTATTATGTTGTTTTCCCTAGCATGATTTTTTCCTCTCACACTATTCTTTTTGGGTTTTAGACGATGGCTAGAACCTGAAGGAATCATGTTGATCAATGTAATGGACAATGCAATGATTGTCCTCCTGAACAAACCAATATTATAGGAGATGGAGTGTAAAATATTATTTCTATACTTACACAAGCTATGAATCATTCTGGACTTCCAAATGAGCATAAAAGGGAACAAAATTCTATTGAGTCCTTCATGAGGCAACGTCCATCTTCTTTAAGTGGGTCTTCTGATCCACTTGTTGCTGAAAAATGGATCAGTACCATTAAAAAGATATTTTCCATACTTCGCTGTTCAGAACATGAAAAATTCATTTTGTCTATTTACCGTTTAGAAGGTGAAGCAGATCAATGGTGGACTCTAATTAAGAATACGAGGGCCCAAGATGAAATTGAATCAATGGAATGGTATGAGTTCAAGAACTTATTTTTCAATAAGTACTTCCCTTGTATTCTTCGAACAAAGATGGAAAAGGATTTTCTTAAGCTTAAGAAAAAGGATGATGAATCTGTTGGCGTATACGAAGAGAATTTTACAAGGCTTGCAAGGTATGCATCTGACTTTATCATCCAACCTGAAAGTAACGTTGATCGATTCTTCAGTGGCTTAATACCAAGTCTTCAAAGGGTATTAGTTATAAGAGACTTCAGTAGCTATGAAGAAATTGTGCGTTGTGCTATCAAGGTAGAAATGGAAGTTGGTGTTATATATCCATCTCATGGTTTTGACAAGAAATGAAAGATGGAGTTCAAGGAGAAATCTCAGAATAATGGTGAAAAGAAGATGAATGTTTCTTTATGCTCAAAGTGTGGAAAGAAGCATGGTGGATATTGTCTTAAAGGGACTAGAAAATGTTTTTTAAGTGTGGAAAAGAAGGTCATCGAGTAGCTGAGTGTCAAAGTAATTGAAAAAGGGTTTCTAATGATGTGAATAAATAAAAGACTTCAGAGAACACACCACTAACACTTCAATGCTTCAAGTGCAAGGAAATGGGACATTATGCTAATAAATGCCCTAATCCAAGGGTTAATGATGATCAACATGAGCAACCTCTTAAGAAAAAGGACAAAGGGAAGTCACATGCAATCACTATTTGTAATGTTGAGTATGACAATGATATTGTGGACTGATTAAGTGTTTATGTAATGGGATTTCAAAATAGTATCATTGAATCTCATTTATAGTATCGTGGAATATCTTTCTATTGGTTTTCAATAATTGTATGGTACCGGTAACCATGAAAAGTGATTGAAATATTTTTTGGAAAGCAGATGATATGAACATAATGAAGGGATAAGGATAAAATGAAATGTTTGATAATATTCATGAGCTCATGACTAATATAAGGACAAAGTTATATCATGGTTTGAGTACATAGAAATTTTCGGATTTTGGTATGTGGAAAGAGTTGAATTTTGATAGCATTTATGTTTTCACTAAGGTTCAATGGGTATTCATTTTTCAAGAGAATACATGATTAAGGTGTTCACATGTTTGAAATATGATCAAAAAGATATATCTTATGATATACAGGGGATAAATGATGGTATTCACGTGCTTGTTATGTGACCATTCAAGTAATCGTTTTCTTTCTACTATGAGATTGGACATATGTATTTTGGATAAGCCTAAAGATTGGAATGAATTATGTTGGACATCAGATAGTATTATTTAAGGATAGAACTTTTTTTTATATTATTTCTGGAATGTTATAATAGTATAGTTTTAAAAAAAGACAACTCATAGGACGGGCGACAACCCGTCGTGTCGGACAAGGTTGCGGGAATCGAACCGACAACCGAAGTATGACAAGCCTTTATCGTCTACCACTAGCCTACAGGAAGTCCCTGGTTAGTAGAAAATAGTTTTATTTTATTAAGTGGTATGATAGATGAAGTATAAGTTCATTTTTGGAATCATATATGATTAACCTCACCATAGATGGACTTATGTATATTTAATAACTTTTTCTTACCTTTTGTTTGAAACAGATGAAATGACCCATCGTTCTATCACATGATCTGCTAACACTTCATGAATAAAAAATTCAACTTAATTTATTTAAGAGATGAAGGGGAAATTGTTCAAGGCATGAACAATAGTGAGATTGTACCAAAATCATGTAAGTATTTCTTTTAATTCATCAACTTTAGGGAAATGATCTTGAAAACCAAAAATGTTGTCCTAGTGCCCTCATATACGATGAATCAGATGGTACCTTAAGATCATCACAAATTTATAGCTTTTTGATTGTTGGCTTTTTCATAGCCATGTCCTCTACCACTCTTCATTAGAACATAATGGTTAGGTTTTTCTTTCATATCCATATTTCCACCTATGTTCTCCTATGTGGAAACCCAATGACGAGTTAATCTGGGTAACCGTTACATTTATTACTTTACTTTTTAAAATTAAGTATTATTATTCCTTTTACGATGTGGGTTTCTAAGAACGAAACTTCAAGTAGTAAACGATTTATAACTCTGATGAATTTCAAGGGCGAAATTCATTTTAAGGGGGGTAGAATGTGACACCCCGAGATTTTATGAGATATATTATTTTTAATTTATTTTATGTCTTCTATTATACACTTCACTAAGATTAGATTGTACTATACGCAACACCGTATTAGCTTTCAGTATATGAAAAACTATTCTTGGTTCGTGTTACACACAATTTCAAGTTCATTTTGTGGAAATTATTCTACGCAACATTAATAATAGATTTTGTTTAATGTATAAAAGAAAAAATATTTGATTATGTTATACGCAACACCAAATGGATATTTCACTACATTCATCACTGACTTGGCTTGCATTACACTCAATCAAGACCTTCCTCGATAGCGTGTGTAGTACGCAATACCGAATTTCACTAAACGATATATTATTATAATATTATCATGAACTAGCTGTTATGAATAATAATACCCTTTTTTTGAAATTTTATGAATTTTATATTTCAAAATGGACTTCATTTTTGGATTCGGAATATCGAAATTAGCCTAGGGTGAATTTTTGGTATTTTTCTGAAAACTTTCAATTTTTTATGAATAGTGAAAACACTGGGATACTATTTTAAAACCGACATTTTATTTAAATAATTATTTATTTAATTTAAATTTATTTTATGTTAATATTGATACATAATACCTATATAATTTCAATGTAATTCATTGGATTCATTTTATAATAATTTTATATATATAAAAATTTTATTGAACTTTTCACCGTCTTTTACCCACCTCCTAGTATAATTTAAAATTTTACATAAAACATAATTTTACCGGCTTTTTGAGTGGAATTTCAAAAATTATAGAGACACGGTTAATATCAAGGAGTAAAATGTGGTTCAATAAGATAAAAATAATTTTTGGTGAATAGTAACTTTTTACTTTTATTTACCACGGTTTAAAGTATATAGGGTAATTAAGGGTAAAAATGATATTATTATTACCCTAACACATGTCCTAATTCTATTTGATAAGTGTAATTAGACCAAAAAGAACCTTATAAATAAAATATTATCATTTAGGTCCACTTGGATTATATTAGGACATTTATTATTATTTTATTTAAAGAAGAGCTAAAATAGTTAAAATCAAAGTTTAATAACTAAAACATTTTTAATATAGGGTTATACATAAGATAAATTCGACTATAAATATTAATTATAAAGATAAAAATATTTCCTACATAATTTTATTTTATTTATAATTTTTAGACATTAAATAATTTAATTTATTTATGACACAATGATGATGCATTAATTACCCTATTAATAAAATATTAACAAAATTGATGTTATAAATACCCAAATAAATGTAATTTGAGACTTTTTTTTAAATTTAACTAATTTTTTAGGTTAATATTACATGTTATTATTGATTAAATTAACTTTTTATGAAATAATCATGCATTTTTTATTTTCAAAAAAATCAATTACCAAATAGTGTCAAAATTGACATAACATAGTTTTTAAAACAAATATTATATTATTAATTGTTATTATATTCCTAAAAATATAAGGTTAGTCCCAATGACTTATATAAGGTTATATATATTAATAATAAACCACTTTGGGTTCTTTTGTCTTATTTTAGTAAGTTTATTAACCTTATAGTGTAAGAAAACAAGAAGACGCGGTAAAAGTTAAATTATTTAACTTAGAGTTAAATCTAAATGATAAGGTTAAAATAGTAACCTAAAATTGTCTAAAACCTATTGGTAGAGATTATTTAGACCCACACCAACTTTAAATTCTAAATAAATAAATTTGGATCTATTATAAACCGAATATTAATTTATTATAAAATAATATTTTAAGTTTTTCTTAAGGTGACCCTCTCCTCCCTTATAAAAGGGCACCTCCTCCATCTTCTCTTTACATAATTTTGAGCCTTCAAGATCTTCCAACCCCTGACCATTTCCCTTATCAACTTTCCTATAAACATTATAGAGGGTCTGGTCTTCTCAAAAGACCAACTCTAGTACCTTAAGAGGAAGCTTAAAAGGGGTGCGTTGAAGAAGAGGTAATCTCTTCTACCAATTATTTCAAGTTTCTTTCTTCTTCAATTTATTCTTCTTTAGTTGTTTCATTATAAAGTAATAACATCAGTATTACTTATATAATGATATGTTATTATAAATATTAAAAAACCCTATTTCACCTTCTATCCATCCTACGGAAAATGAAATCATCGCGCGTGCGTACGTACTGAATACCATCTTCACGTCGTGGTGTAATCTGTTTTTCCACCACCACTTTACTTGGATGGGTATAATGGTGTAAATAATAACTATATATGGTTATTATAACATCATACTTATTCTAAGATATTATATTATCCACTCCAATTCCATTCAATAATTATGGGAATGATATCATCGCTCATGCGTTCGTACGGATTACCGTCTCCATGACGTGATGAGATTCATTTTACATGTTAAAAATTCAAGAATGATTATAAAGTATATATAATAAGTAATCATTAAATATATGAAATAATAATTCTATTGGATTTATGTATATATATGTGTATTTCATCTACTTAATTCCATTCAATTCAATAAGGAAACAAAAATAGTGTTCATGCGTACGTATGGCCTACCATCTCCATGAACGGTGTATTTCTTTCCATTTATCAATATATTATATATATGTATATTATGAATATATATTATATATAAATCATGTTTTATCTTCTGTAATTAATTAATCATGATCTAAGTAATAATATTAATAATTACAAGTCAAAAAACGGATGATAAATGAAACGATTTTACACAAAATGCTGCTTTAACATGGAATTTACAAAAAATGGGTAATATAAAATCATAAGTGAATCATATATCATATCATAAATATTATTATGGTTTTTTTACAAGTTAATAATATGTTTAAACCCACTATATAGGAGTCTCGGATACATACAGAATAAATTGTAAATAAGGTAAGGGATAATTTTTCAATCTCATTTTTATCCGAGATTTCTTATTCGTAAGTATTTACTAGGGTTATATTTTTCATCCATGTCCATAAAAATGTTTTCGTAAAGTGTTTAATATTATTCCATTTATGTTTAAAGCCATTTTTACCCATCTTTACTTTTACTTTGTGGTTTTCAAGGAATCTTTCTTTTGTTTACCAAACGAGGTACTTTTTGACTTTTCCGACAAAAGTTCGAGGGGAATGTTTTGTTTAAATTTTACAACATGAATGGGTTTTTACGGTTTCATAATGCCTTATTTTCATGAAGCTTACTCTAAAATATTTCATAAATATTTTTAATAAAATCATTTTCTTTTAAAATTTCATGGCATTTTGAGAAAATAAAATGATTTTGAAGAAGGAAGGATATTTTCCCCATGAATTCATTTCAAGTGTTTTATCAAATCCATTTTCCATCTAAGATGACATTATTTCATGTGAATTTTTCAAGTATAATGTCTCTATGATTTACATGGTTTCACTTTTCTTATGATGAAATGATATCCATTTGTTTTATATGGATTATTTTATGATGGGATGATGTTTATGAAACCCATTTTATTCATTGGGTTATGATGAATGATTTATGTTTATTTTGTGACACAAGTGAGAATGACTTCATTATGAGATGGGTGGGACCTATATCTCCCTCCAATGCATTGGGTAAAGATTTATATCTCATGAGATAGACATGGCTGGAATGAAAAGTTAATCTGGTTCAGTGATACAGGAATGGAACGAGGAGTGAACTCGATTTAGAAAGGGACTTTGTCCACTAATATGGTCTTGGTAGCAATGCCTTGGATACTATAGAAATAATGACAAGTTCTTAATGGTTACCACAATTACATGTTTTATTCCCATGCTATTTTATCATGATTAATGTTTCTTTATGATCTTTTCCTTATGTACTTCCATGTTTTATGTCATTGCTCAAGATTTTGATGTTAAAATATTATGTTCATGTTTTGAAGTTCAAATGTATATGGTTTGTTTTATTTTCTCTATGTTTACCCTTACTGATCATTTGACATCACCCTTTATATGTTTTCTTTTCCCTAGGATATAAAGAAAGGTTTTAGGTAAGAAAAAAAAGGAAGATATTTATGGGAGATGTTGAAGATATTTCAAAAATATTAGAAGATTATATTCCGAGTTTCCAAAGACACTAAACTATTACGGTCCTTTGGTGTCTGTTTTTGTTATGTATTAGATATTCCGCAAAAGTAATGTAATTTCTATGTACGTAAAGATATGGGTATCTACACATATGACCATTTAGATTTTTAAATTATCCAATTCTCCAACTTAATTATTTGTACTAAATTTCATTTGGAACACTAAGAAATAATAATCACAATATTTTGATTTTAAGGTTGATAGTATTGTTTAAAAATTTAAAATATGTTGAATCTTAATTAATTCATATATTTCTCACAAAATATACTCAATATTAAAACATAGATATTTCACACCAATTATAAAAATTTAATAGAAAATTAATAAAAGGATAAGATAAAAATATATTAATAAATGAATAACATCAAATCCCCCACACATATTATTGTGCATTTCTTCATGTACATCAAGTAAAAAACCTAAAAAAATTCACTCCATAAAAAATATTAATTTTTTATTCTCTTATCATGTGGTCTAGACTATTTTCCTCCTTCATAATGAATTCCACCAAAATTCATACACCAAGAGTTTTACAAAAAAATTATTTTTCATGCTCAAAAATATTTATGTAAATATGGACACTCATAACTCACTCCTCTTTGAGATAAAAAAATTATTTATGTTCACTCATTCACCAACCAAATGTGAAAAATCAATGATTATGAAAGAGTTATAAACTTAAATTCCATGTTATAAATCACACAAGAATCAATAAGTCCTTTTATAGGTGTTTTTAGTGGTTATGGTAGGGAAGGAATGTAATGGAAAAAATATATGAAAATAGGTGTAAAACACCAACATAGAAAAATAAGAGCACAATTATTTTAAGAAAATTGACACATAGAAGGAAATGTAAATGCCTATTTATAATGTAAATAATGTTTGGAGGAAGACAAGATAGAAGTAAATTTGGATGTGTATTAAAAATGAAATATTTAAAATACACATATGTTATCCCAATAACATAGGAAAACATGACGTAGTTGTTCTATTTCATTCTTCTTATTATTATTTTTTTCATGAGAAGTCATACATGGAAAAAATATCACACTAATCACCCATATTGTGTTCTATATCATCATGAAACAAATTGTAATACTTATGAAAATATCAATTTTTGAGGTCAAGTTAATTTTTTCTTTCCCAAGTCACAATATTTTTTTTCCTTTTTTTTAATTTTTTTGTGTATATTACAATTATATTTTTACAAAATGACATATATATTAATTAACTCCCCAAACATAAGGAATTATATAATCTCCCCACACTTAAATTTATTATTTCCCACAACCATATGATAACACATTAGTGATCATGGAAATTGAACCCAAAAAATAATTTCATTCCCCCCACACATTAATTTAAATAAATTATTAAATGTAAATCCATGTACATGTTGGGTGGGATAAGGTTTCGGAAATGTTATGAGGCTAAAAATAAAAAGGTTTTCCATTAGCATTAAGGGGATTTCAAAAAGAGAATCAATATAAGAGAAATTGGAGGATATTTTTGTATTTTGATTCTTAAGTTGTGTATAACATGACTGTATCATATTAATGTATGCTAAAGTATGAAATTAAGTTAAATGGTCCATAAAATCAAGACTCACAATCAGGGGTTAAAATAACTATATGAAAATTTTCCCATTGGTGACCTTTGCATGAATGATAACATTGTTCCTCATGGTTGGGAAAGAATCATTTTCCAAACAAAAAATTGACCATTAAAAATTTATTATTCATGAAAAAAATTTCAATATCTAATTTTATGATAAAAATAATAAAAATATTGAGATGAAAATAAGTCTTTTTACACCCCAAAATTATTGAAAAAAATTCCTAATTTAATGGTGAGTAATTATGAAACATTTTTAATAACATTTTAGTGTATTTTATTATATATATTTTTTATTAAAATAAACACCCACAAAAAGGGAAAGATTAAAAATAATTATTTGATGAATAAATTGGTAAAAAAAATTATATTTAGATAGGAATAAGAAGAAAGTTAGAGAGGGGTCAAAATAAGAGGATGAAATAGATATGTAGAGAGATTCAAAGGGAAAGAGGTTCCCCTTTGTTTGTATTTTTGGGGTTTTTGTCTCTATACAGCGGTGGGTCAGTGGATGTCAATGTGGTTCTTAAATGTTTTTTCCTCTCTGGTGATGATTTTGAAAATTTACAATATATATAATAGAAATAAAAATAAAAAATAATTATACACATAATGAAAAAACAAATATTTTAATATTTCATAAAACTAAAATAAAACTTTGGTTGAATCAAATGAAGTGTTACCTTTATTATGTCTATAGCTAGATAGTTTTAGTGGAATTTCCATAGTTTATTGGCGGCCACCTTATTTTCTTAACTCTAGTGTACTTCTAGAGAGACTTATCTATTTAGAGGACCCATTTTTTCTGGGATAATTTCATTTTATCCTTATTGATGTTCTTGTAATTCAATGGGGGTGGAATGGGAATGTGGGTATCCCCCTCTGGCATTCAATATGATGAATAATGTTTTCTACAATGTGTTGATTTTTATTCTATGAATTTTTTGAATCTGATTCAATTATGATGGTGAATTTATGTAAGGTTTAGATAATATAAAAGTCCAGTATGATATTTGAGTTTATTTATC
Organism: Viscum album; assembly: GCA_963277665.1. NCBI lineage: Eukaryota > Viridiplantae > Streptophyta > Magnoliopsida > Santalales > Viscaceae > Viscum > Viscum album. The sequence goes on from OY728132.1 coordinate 502,445,264, forward strand.
ACATTTTTTTCTCCACATAAAAATGTTTAATAGTGCTGATCAAATGGGACATGATATTGAAAAGAATTTTTCGGATCACTAATATTAATGTAGTTTGAAAATGAATGGATTATTTCCTCATCAATATTGATCACTTTATTAATGAGGGAAAAAATATAACAAAATGCACTACCATTAGTATAAGATATGAAAATTATTTCAGGGTCACGTGACTAGTATTAGAATTTTTATAATCATGGATAAGAAGTGATTAATGTTGGATAATATTATTTGAACCAACAAATAATCTTTAAATATCACTTTCATCGTTATTGTCTAAGTAGTATCATTATACATTAGAGGTGATATGGGATTAAAAATAGATTTCAATATCCTTTAGATTGATAATTTTTACATGTGAATAGTTAACATCAACCCCTGTATTTATGACACGGTTAATGGGGATAAAAATTTCCAAAAATTATCAGTCATTATATCAGGATAAACAAGATAGATTATTGTTTTATACAATCTCATAGATACATTCATAATCATGGATAAATAATATAGAGTGATTCTCTATTTGGTACCTCATAGCTTGAAAAATATTGAATATGAAAAATTGTTCACTAAATTTTGTGGATAAAATTTCAGTATGGTTATTAATTTTGGTTCTAGATGTCATGAGAAAAGGTCTTACGAGAATTAAAGGAAATTGGAAATTACATATCTCACCATCTATGTCAAGGACATGAAAATAAGATGGGATGATAATATCATTGTCCCAAACAAGGACATATTTAATTTTTCCCTCACCACTATTAGTACTTCGATTAGCTACTTGGTTAAAAAAAATTCATTTCATAAAAGGAACCTATAACAATGTTTTGGTAATATGTATTTAGGAATGACATTAATTGAAGATCTCTGGGCTGTAATTGTATTATCAATTTTGGAACACTCTATTTGTCTTGGAATTTTAATGGTATCTTAATCATTTCACTTTAGGAGAGTGGACTATTGGGTATAAATATTTTCAGTAGTATTAAGTTTTTTATTATGGGTTCAAAATTCCCTAAGAAACTTTTCAAACATAGAGATTTTTTTATAACATCGAACAAGGGAATGAATACTTCAAAACATCTAAAAATGTTGATCATTTTAAAATTATTTTTAGTTGGATTAATTAGTTTATTAGTGGCTTGAGGAATATGAATTGGTTACATTAGAGGTTTGGATGGATGTGAGGGAGTGGATTCAAGTTATTTTTATGTTTTTATCATTTTCATTTCCCAGTGATTAATTTGAAGGTTATTTATAAGATTAATGATGGGGTATTGTTACAATATTTACTGATCTTAGTGAAACATCAATAACATTAACCATGGGGGTTATTGAATGGTTGAGCTGGTGGTGGGGAATAATTTTATTATTGCTTCTGGATTTAGTAGGATACTGGTTGTCCAATTTGAGTTTCAATGTTTTTTAGGCTAGAATGGTTATGGAGGTAAGATATTCCACATCACATTCCCATGTATGGGTAGAAGAAGAAGAATGTTCTGCATTAGAATTTCCTTGATTTGGGTTCTTGGGAAATCTATTGCATTTGTTTTGGAATTGGTATGGATCACAAGAATTTGTATTCCGAGAAGATTAGGTGGAGGAATAATCATTTGATATTAAGGAAAAAAGGATAAGGTTGTTGGAAGTCACCACAAAATTGGCCATATCAGTATTTGTTTGGATTTTGAGGATTTAATTATGGGTTTAATATATTGTATTACTATACCTCAAGTCAGAGTTATAGGTATAAGTGTAGGGATTATAGTGGGATGGGGTGGAATTTCTAATCAATTGACCCGATAGTTGATGGTTGGTTTTCTGTCAAGATTATTAAACATTAATCTCTATTGGTCTAGGTGAATATTATGTATGACCATAAAGTTGTGGAAATGTGTAATCTGGATATGCTATTGAGCTGTAAATTCCCTAATTTTTTAATGGTCTAGGGAATATAGACTATGGAGAATTTGACATTGGGGATTGGGCCACCACAACTAGATGAAAAAAGACCTATAAGTTCACACATCCCCTCGATTATAATTTTAAGGTCTATGGATTGATTCTCATTGACTTTTCTAACTTGATCGTGTGGTCGATTATAGAACTAATGTGTGTTTACAAACATATTTCTAATGATATCTCTATAGTTGAAGTATTTTTTCCACAAGATCCCCACCTTATGAAACATCTATTAGAGTTCTCTCTATATATTATAGTCCCTCATAGAAGTATTGGATCAAGAGATGGTCTGAGATTTGGTGGTGTGGGATGATTTCCCTTATATTTTGAACCACTCCTAGTACTCATAGATTGGTTCATTGGTGAACTGATAGATACTACTTATTTTCTTTTTTTATTGATGAATATTGAAAATCATGGAAGAATTTCTCTATAAATAGTCACTTCATGCCATTCCATGTGGTTATGGAACTATGGGGGAGGTAATATAGAAATAACTTGTAGAAGTAATATTGGGAGAAAGGGAATGATCAATGTTTAGTTTTTTCTTCATAAAACCTTTGGGGATTTATGGAAGATCACACCACTTCATACTCATTAAGATGAATATGTGGATCATCTCCATCTATCCAATGGGAATGAGGCATATGATTAATCAAATATGATTGATGTTTCAAATGAACCATGATGATTTGATATTGAATACAATGGGTTTGGAAATTTATATTAGTGGTAGAGAGTTACTTAAAGGGGTTTTCCCTTTGGTTATCTAAATCAAGTTCAATTTAATTTTTAATGGATGGTTCATGGGTGATTCGATTAAACTTAATGTTCCACCACACCCGGTGAATATTTCAAAAACATTTCCCACTAAAAAATAGGTGGATTACTTTGGAGGGAATCATGAATTTAGATTAGTTTTTAAAGGATGAGGAAGCTGATTTTTTCTTATGTGTTTTTTTCTGTTTATTAATTTCTAGAGAATACATGTTTTTTCTAGTGTTTTTTTATATTTTTTGGCATTATTTTATTTTTTTGGTTTCTTTATTTTTTAAATAAAAGAAAAACTAATAGTTTATATATTGAAAAAATGTTCCCATTTTATGAACGGTTGATTATATCCTACCTACCATTCAAAGGTCTGGTTCTCCAGTAATGTGTATAAAAGCACTCAGGTCAAATCCTCAGTGATGGTACATTATTTAATTTTGATTATTTCTAATATATCTTTAGATTGGATGGGTGGGGTGGTTGAAGTGATTAACTAAATATATTAATAGATGTAGTTTGATTTGAAAAATTGATAAATATTGGGGTCAGAATGTTATTTTTTATTCGATCCTATGATGTCATTGATATTTGGGTGATATTTCATTAAATTATCACACAAATTACAAGAAAATTTAGATCATAATTTCCATGTGTAAAGGATTTAATCCAAGACTGAACATAACTATAGTTATAATATCATTCCATACTTATTTATGGTAGAATATATATGGATCCAATAATCCATGAAATACTCGATTTAATCAAAATATGTAATTATCTAATAATAATTTATGTTTAACATAAAAAATGTTAATCCATATAATATTTAACAAGAAAATATCTAAAAACATGTCATTCTAAAATACAGATTCACACCAATGGATGATTTACTCATCCATTGAAATGGTTATTAATATGGTTGATGACACTCATGGTGATTAATTATAATGATATGAATATAAAATGGGATAAGAAAATAGATTTGTTCCAAAAAAAATACATGAAATATGATGGGATTTAAATACACACATTTTATTGAATAAGAAATTCGAAAATTGAAGGGTTTTCAAGTTGATTTAAACTATCTTGAGACCATTAGAATTACAGAATATATATATATTGAAAATAGTATATGATGATGAATAATAATTAATTAATAGTCAATTGAAATGAAACTAAACATACACAATTACAAATTAAAATAATGGAAAACAAACAAGAGAATAAATGTAGAGGATAGGCCACTCTTGTTGAAAAAATATTTTTACATGTCTTCGGATGAACATGGAATGTCTATGGCCATGAATAATCACCTATTTAGTTCTAATATTCCCTCAAATTTCATATATATTGGGGGATGAATTTGTAGCAATATTTTGTGAAAAATTTTCATTCCAAACGATCCCTACAATAAGGGTCTTCCGTTTAGACACATATTAAGACAAAGATGGAGAAATATTATTCTTAAAAGGTGTATATATGGATGTGTAATGTTGAAACTCCATATTTTTTTCATTGTAATTTTTATCAAAATTTATTTCTTTTTTTACAATCCATGTGTTTCTGTCTTGTTTTTAAAAGGACACAATGCCAATAGGTTTTAGGCCAAGATGATTCCCTCAAATCAAAACCATTTCTTCTAAAAGGATGAGTAACTAAATACAACATTACTTTGTACATTCTATTATCTCCATTTTATGTTTTTATTATGATTAATTTAATGAATTGTGTATGGTTTTCAAATTCTATAATAAATAATGGGGTGGAATTTATATATATATTGGTCCCCTTATTGGTTGTGTTGGGACATTAAATTTTTACCCATGTTGTTATCTAATGTAACTGGTCATATCATGAAGAATATAAAAATTTTGAAACATATTTGATCCGAAAAAAATTAACATCATAGCTGGTATAGTTTCATTGTCAGATTCTATGGTCCTTTATGTGTGGTCTATATAGCCTTTTAGATGGCTAAATTATCCAAATCACAAGTTGACTGATTTTTTACATTAAATCTGTACCCCTAAAAAATAATCACACATTTTGGATTAGTAGGAAGAAAGTTCTAGTTAAAATAGTAAATTGATTTGAAAATTAATTAATTCAAATAATGCACAAAAATTATATTTTATATTCAAACATGGGTATTTCACACAAATTATGCACTTTTCCTTAAAAAGAAGTAAAAAAGTTGATACAAATTTTTGAATGAATGAATAACATCAAATAACCTTGAATTTATTCTATGAAGACCCACATAAAAATTACTCTGATTAACATATCCATTTAACTATATGTATTTTAGGGAGATTATGAATCGAAATTTTCTTAAGTGGTAAGGATTTTTATTCACAATTTTCTGTCCAAGAGACATATGTTATGTTATCCACTTAGATAATAATATGAGGTGTATATAAAACCCATTTTTTATTTAATATAATGAATTTATTTAATCTCATGATATTTAATGTTTCATTTATAATTATTCTTTCATGGGGATTATAATTCAATGTTACCAATGTGGTAAATATTTTATGTTACAATCCCATCATTTATAAAGAATATTCATGATTACATCTCCATTAAAGAAATTTCACAACGAGTATCTGATGAAAATATTGAATTTTATTATCTTACATTTATATATTAAGAATAATTTTTTTCATTCATTTTCACCATTTTATGTACTAAAGAGATCAACAGAAATTTTTAAGGAAAACTGACTTTATTTCTCTTTTCGGTCAAAAACCCAGTTTTCTTCAAAAACAATGTTTCCTAAAAGTTTTATATATTTTTTAAATTCTAAAATTTTTTATAAAATATATTTTAATTAATTTTTTCTTTTCATTGATTATTTTTAAAAGAATATTCATGTTGGTGTCCAGTCAATTTCCATTTGAATTTTACCAAAATGCGAAAGGAAAATTTGGTTTAAAATTTATGACATAAATCTAATTCTATGCAATCATGAAAAATAATTACTTTGTAGCATCAATTATAATCCTATAAGTTTATCTTAAAATAAAAGGATTTTGAAAAATATTTATTCTTTAAAAATAATTTTTTCTATGCAGAAAGGTTATTCTCCACAAGAAATGTTTTATATTATTTTTAATGTTTTCTTTATATGTTTTAAATGATATTTTTAAATAAAATCATTTCATAAATGTTTTATAATTTTTTTTTTGAAAATTTATTTTCTAATAAAATTTATTTTCCTCAATATATTTTCTAATGTATCTATCCAAATGAGTTACTATATAAGATTACATCCTTCAATGTCACTTATTCCTTACTAGGGATATAATCCATGTATTTCATTGATATTATTTAATTCAATGTTTTATTTTTATTTTGGTATGATGTTTATGAAATATATTTCTATTAAAAGTGTTACACCATGACAAAAATGTTTATGAAACCAAAATCATTTCATAGTTTATTATATGTTGAATAAATGAAATTATTATTAAATATTTTTCTTTTCTATTGGATATGATGTGATAAATTTTTTTGAAAACTAGTATCATTTCATGGGTTATGGTGTGATAAATTCTTTATGTTCTTATGGTAAAAATACATATTAATTTCAATATATGATGTGTAGGATTCATATATACCTCTAATTTATTGGGTAGGGATTTATATCTAATGAGATATATTTGGATTTAGTAGGGATTAAACATGATTTAGTAAGAGAATTTCTCAACTGTGATAATCTTTGGAGTAACCATAAATTGTTATAATGGGTTGAGGTGAAAACCCATTAAAATATGACATCCCTTGTAGTTATACATTAATACAATAGAACTTATTTTACCATGGAAATTATTTTATTCGCTTATGTGTATGGAAAAATTCTATATCTTATTCTAATGTTACTCTCTCATGGATCTTATTAATTTATTTACTTATGATTCATGTCATATAAACTATCAACATGAATTAGAAAACTCTTTATTTTGATCTTTGATATATAGGTTATTAGTTTAAAAAATTATTCTCATGTTCTCATCCTAGTAATCATGATGTTTTTCTTACATGTCTTCTTTTATTACTATTATTGGGTATTTGAGCTCATTAAATCTTATGTTTCCTTTCCCATGGTTATGAAGAAATGTATTATCAATGATATTTATGAATGTGTTATACTTATGAAGAACATAATGGGAGATGATGTAGTTCACATATGCACTATTTTTTCTATTTCCATGTTTCCAAAGGCACTATACCTTTATAATACTCAGGCGTGTGTTTGTATAATGTTATGAATGTTCATTAAAAAATGATGCAATATCTGTGTATAAAAATATTGCATCACTATAAATAAAAACACAAAACACTCTAAAGAATAACTTCACACAGCCTATATGAATTTTTCTTTTCAAAATAATAATCATAGATATAATAAGATGAATTCCAAATATATATATCCAGAAATAAGGTATATGTCATAGATGTCATACTTTAAGTTTATTTATACTTATAACACCTTCAAATATTCTCAAAAATGATGAATTAATAACTTTATTGTCATACATATAATTAAATGTTTTTACTATTATGTAAAAATATTTTTATTATACTTTTATATCTTATTAAAAATTTTAACATTGCTTGTTCATACATGTGAAATACCACCCACATGAAGTGATGTGTTTTATTTTTCACCTCATGATCACATGTACAGTTAAAATATTTGAAAAAATGAATATATATGATATTATGAAAAAAATATTATTTTCGGATCAAAATTAATTACATTGATTCTAAAATTTAACTTCTTTTGAAAATTTATAATTTTTCTCAGGGTTACATGTATAATACCCAATTCACGCAGTAATGTAACTCATTTTTTCATTTTCACCATTTATGGATGGTCATAAAAATGGAAAAAATTAATAAATATTAAATATATCAATAATAATTTTTATATAAAACTAAAATATTATCTAATTTATAAATTTTTCACACATAAAAAATGAAAATATCATTTGTGCTTATGTACATAATACAAAATATAGGAAATGTTGTTGTTAATTTTTTTATTATTGAAGTACATGGGAGGTTTTATAAGGGTATATAATTTATAAATATAATAAATGAAACATGTTTAATATTCTGGAGATAATTTTTCAATAACTCCTTTTACCATGATCAATTATCCAATTTCATATTTTGGTTATAAATAGAATGACCCCAAAACATAAAACATGATCATAACTATTATTTAACTAAATAAATCAAGGTAATGCATGAAATTAAATAAATTATACTAATTAAATGATGATGAAAATGGTTATTAAAAATGTATGAAAATAATATTATTTTATTATTTTAGAGATAATGAAGGTATGATTCTATAATGAATTTAAGTTAATGGATTTTTAGACAAAACATTATCTTAATGTATTCATTTGTAATATTTTTCCTCCATATCCAAGTTCATAAAATAGTTTCAAGATTATTCATATTTATATACCAACTATTATTAAAATTAATTTTAATAAATGTTTGAATTTATTTCAAAATATTTTAATGGGATGTTTTAAACATTTACTATATGAGAGGTGTTTCCATCTATTATCCTCAGAATTATTCTTCCCACATTGAGTTGTCCACGTGTACTATTGAATCATCTCTAATTTTGCTATAATTTATTCAACATTTTCTATTCCCAAAATACTTATTTTCACTAAATTCAACTGAACATGATGGATATCAAATTTTATTCCATATAATGCATCACAAGGCTTCATTTTAATAATGGAATGAAATATTTTATAATATGCAAATCCCCACAATAAATATTATGATCCCAACCTTTATGATAATTTAAACATAAAGCATGAATCATGTCTTCCAAATCCTGAATTGTTCATTCCGACATTCCTTCAGATTGAGTATCAAATTCTTTAATGATTTTTAATTCAATACGTAATATATTTTGAAATCACCACCAAAAAATTTATTTAAATATGGGATCATGATTAGATAAAATAGCAATAGGGACTCCATGGAATATGATTATATTTTTCAGATAAATTCTATCAATTTGATCAAATAATATAATATCTTTAACATAAAAATTATGTATTGATTTAGTCAAATAGAAAAAAATGTCCCAAATAACATTAATACAATTATATTTCTTCATATCTTCCTAAAATTAATATTTTTTAAGACATATGATTATCTTATAACTAACATTATGTATAGAAAATGTAGATTTGAGATCATCATATTACAATTCATTCTTCAAATGTGAATGACTAGGCCTACACAACCTCTTTATAAATATGATAACAGTTATTTATTAAAATTAGTCTCCTAAAACATACTCTTATCAACTAATTCTACTCTCTATTAAAAACCAATATCTTCATCATGATACTCCATAACTATTTATGACAATGATGAATTCATTAATACTGAATAAAAATTAGAACAAATTTATGTATGTATAATTTCTTGTCCAAAATTCATTAAATAATTAAATAATGGACAATGTTCTAGTCATAACATTATTAATGATACATATATTTTTAAACTCAAGGAATCTACTACATTGATTGATTTTTCTAATAAATTGGGAATTGTGAAATCACAATTCTTAATCAGTTCTAGTCATATTTTCAGTTTCTTGTTCAAATATTTTTGAATGAATATATAATTTAAAATTTTATAATCAGTATTTAATTTATATTTATGTCCATATAAATGATTAACTTATATTTTTTATGCAAAAACCAATTCACCCATCTCATAGTCCCTTGGAGGATAATTTCTCTCAAGTAGTTTCAATTAATGAGATGAATAACTGATAACCTTATAATTAATAATCATTATATAACCAAGAAAATTCAAACAAATATTAGTATAAAAAATTAATATTTCATGTTTTCAAGGATTATATTTGATCATTAACCCATGTTCCTTTAAATTATTGAAATAATTCATCACCATCCTTCTTCAATATTACTTTAACTCATTTACGAGTTAATATAGATTGTGGGATAGATAATTGAGCAATGTTATAATCAAAATACTAGTATTAACCCACTAATAATAGGGAACTATGAAACAAAGTGACCTTTTTAGAGCATGTACACTCTTCCACCACACTAGTTTTAGATGAAAAAGTAGTTATTCAATCATTAGAAACAACATAACCATGAAAACAATTCTATTTCAGTAAAACATACCATTTAATGTGCATTGTATAAATGAATTTTTCTTTCAAAGTATAAAGAAAATACTCATGTCATTATCATTATCTATATGTATTTTAGATTATACTAGAATATCATTGATAAATATAGCCACATGTTTATCCAAAAACTCGTAGAAGATACTATTCATTAAATGAACAAAATGAATTTGTGCATTAGTTAACATAGTTGTTATAACAAAAAAGTTTCAAGACTATGCAATGTTTTAAACACAATACTCATAATGTCTTCATCCATGACATTTAGCTAGTGATACCCAAATATCAGATTAATCTTTTAAAAATATTATGCACCTAGATCAAATCGAACAAATAATTGCTATCATGGATCTTATACATATTAGTAACCATGATATAGTTTAGTGATCTTTAATCAGTATATTTTTTGACCTAGTCATTATTCTATTTGTAAAATATAACATGATAACCCTAAAGATAAGGGATAGGGAATATGAAACCCTTATCAATAAACTCTTGTAATTTTTTTCTATTATAACAACACTGCAGAATCCATTTGTTAACGAGATATTCAAATTAATTTTTCATATGGAAACATGTCAATATTTAAATGAATATATTGATTATATTATTTCTTTCGGATCATCATAGGGATTAATGTTTTATATTAAAATTTTTAATTGTAAATAATTATATTAAAATAATATATATATATATAATCAAACAAAATTCAATATTTAATGTTTTATCATTGTTTTATTGGGTGTTTACAAACTCCTCTTTATAATGTTTTATAAGGCATTAAATCTTTAGAGAGAAATTTGATATCATATAACATTTTCTAATAATAACATAAATCCATATATAAGATTTATTTTATTCAAATTATTTAATTTTCATTAGTATTTAAACATTATTTTACTTGAATATCATGTCATGATATGAATCAAAGAAGAATAGATATGGATTTTGATATTATAACTATAGAAATTAAAAATAATGTATATCATGAGAAATAATATACCCATTTTTTTAAAAAAAACTTTATCTTTAAACTCTCTTATTCATTTCTAGCCAATGTATCCATCTATGAATCATTATAGAACTATGTTTTGCAAAAAAATCTTAATTAAACAAATATATATAGGTTTATTAGGTAAAAATAACTTATTTATTTTAAGATGGTATAAATTTTGATGTTTACATGATATTAAAAATCCCAACAGTCATATACCAACACTTAATTATTTACCAAAATGGTGCCTCGTGTTTTAGGGTCAATAAGAAAAACATTGTTTCTCTACTTTGATACTTTGTTAATGTCAAAATTATAGTTTTACACTTTTAGTTGGAAAATATATTTTTTATTTAAAACATCATCTCTAACCAAATGAAACCAAAAAATACACATTCCATATATGTGTGTGTGTGTGTGTGTTAATAAAACTAGTGAAATCAAAATGAGTTTAATTGAATGATAATAAGTGGGTTTATTCTATAATAAATGATTAAAATATCATTTTAATATCTTCTATAATTACATAATATTTTCTAAACAATTCATAGTACATATTTCAAATAAAAATTGGCATATTTTACGATATAAATACAAATAAGACTCTAATAAATTAAAAATATTAAATAAATTACATGCTCAAGATATTACATTCTCCTAAGGATCCAAGAATGATATATTCTCTGTAAATTTTTAATTTTTCGTCCAAAAAATTATACAATTCTTAAATAAATTGGTCATTATGTCATATTCTCCCATAAATAATTACATTCCATAAAACAAAATCTCATTTTTATTTTCACTAAAAAATGAGTTAAATTTAATAATAAATAAAATTAGAGTGTTAATGACTACTAAAAGTTTTATAAAATAATAAAGTAATACATATATCGTGATCTATTAATAATGTATATCAAATTTCATTACAGTTTGATAGTTATAGAAATACAATTTTCATAATATGTATTGGAAATGAATCTCAATTTTTCAAAGATTAATGTGTGTAGAATAACACATGATTACTACATGAATATATAATGTCAGTACATTATTATCAATAACTAATAAATAAACTTATCTTTTCATAGAATGAAACCATCACTCTATGAAATATAATCACTCATATTTAGTTCTTCAAAACCAAAATTCCTAAAAAATGTCAATGATTACAAATATTATGTCATTGTATATTCTCAAACAATAACTAACTATCATCCATCTCACTTGAGTCAACATTATATTAATTATATGTCAAAAAATCTCATATGTTAATTATCATGTATCTCATATTCTTTAAATTCTACTTATTGAATAATTTAAAACTCGAAGGACCACTCAACTAAGAACAATTTACAAAAGATTATTCATGATCCCAAAATTGATTAGTAAAAAGGTATCTCTATGATAATTCACTCCAACCCAAAAATAAAATTATTTACATACCAATCCAATAGAACATATTAACTCCAAAAATAACAATAATTGAAATATAGGACATGATTTTACAACATTAGAAAACATTAGAACAAAAAATGTGAGAATTTTTTAAAGATTCCATTTATTTATCGTGATCATATTTATTATCTATGGTTAAGAACATCTTAATTACTACACTTAAAAATAAACCTCAAGATACATTACTCAATAATATTTGATCATATTTAATATAACCCTAAAATATAGTCAAATAAATCAAAAACCATCTTTACTATCAATAGTACTCAATAGAACATCACTATCTCAGTCATAAGAGAACTAACCAGGCCAAAGAACAACAAAACAACATTAAATGGTAAATAATTTCAAAAAATAATCTTCAAACATTAAAATATAACAAGTATTTCTACATTAGTAAACTGACATGTAATTGACATCATTAATGGGTCACCATCAAATCTGTTTATCATTTTTGAATTAGTTAATTCCTTTATCCTCTCTCAAGGCACATATTTCAATGGTAAATCCTTTATACCATATATTTTTTTAAGAAAAACTTATGAACATAGAGTTATATTAAATTATGTAGGACACTCAATATATCTAAATTTTGGGAATAGTAATTTTATTGATAATATCAATTTAAAATGGTAATGATTAGTGCAACAGTTATAAATAGTGACTTTAATTGCTTCATTAACGATTCCTTATCCCATAGAATGAAACTAATTATTTCATGGATTATCACACATATAAGTTCCAATAATCCATTTATACTATGTTAAAATTAACTATTCCATCACCATAACTCTTAACACAACATCAAAACACCTTGGGTTCTACAAATTAGGATTTGAATATGATTCAAAAATTATTTTAATTTATTTGGTAAATATAATTGTCATATGATGGTAAATAAAATTCATCGTCACATTTACATAAATAAATTAAATTCAATGTACTATAACTTATTATGGTTGTTCATCTTCAGCAATAACTGTTATCAACTCAACACCACAAACATTAAAACTAATGAAAAACACAAACCCTAATATTCCACCATATATTATGGCACAAAAATTATAAAATATATTCTTTATCACCATTTAATTACTTACTATAAACTACCATAAGAAAAAATTATAATAAAAATGGTCATATTTAGTCATGATTTAAGAACATGCAGTGATGTTTCTTAGTAACTACATAATTTTATTTCCTTTTATGCTACTATCAATGGGAAATCATTTCTGAAAAGAGTTCCTTTTTCACCTAAAACCTTTTAAAGATGTTTTATTTTATTTTTGGGACCAATATTTCTTCATATAAAGTTTAATTTCATGAATATACATAGTTGGTAATTATATATCTATTCCAAACCCTCGAATAAAACCTATCAACTATAGAGTGTCTCAAATATAAGAAAAAGTATTAAATATCCCAATTATTTCTAATCGACTAAGAATAATGTAATAACCCAGGTAATATTTTAGATAAATCATTATTTTCATTTATAATTATTCATTTTATGGATTTGTATTCATCATTGTTTTATAAATAATTTAATGAAAGGATTATGTCCATGAAGGAATAGTTTTCTTTAACTGAATTATTTTTACATGAATTACTAGGTTTCTTAAATGATAAATTTATTGGTATTAGATAAATAATTTTATAAAATTGAAATTAATGTTGAGATAAAAATATCATATAAGGTTTATGATGATTATTTGATATTTTTATAAAAGATTGATTTTTTTATGTGAAAAGTGAAAATGATGATTTTTCCAAAACTATATTGTTTTCATTAAAATAATAAATTTAACAATAAATTATGTTTCATATTTTTTCATAATGTATCATAATATATATTTTACTAAAAAAATATAAATAATTTCATATGAATCAATATAATATTTTTTATATAAGTTAATTTCTATGCTTACACCACAATTTTATAAAAACATTATTACATTATGTTTTTCATACTTATATTAAATGTAATTTCTTCCACTTCTAAAAATTTAATCATGTAAAAGGTAATAAATATTTGTAATTTTGAGTTTTTTATTTATTAATTCGGTTAATTTAATTTTTAGTTATTGTGAAAATTATGCTTGATAAATATGTGTCACCAAGGTAAAAGGTAAATGAGGTTAATTAGGGTAAAAAAGTGATAGGGCCAAAAAAAAGTGTCATAGTAATTTTTTAATGATTTCATTTTGAATTTAATCACCTTATATTATAAATTGAATTGTTTTTGGGCCCCTTTATGATGATTAATACATTTTCACCATTAGAATTTTGGATAGTTTTTAAATGAGCCTCTCATATCCACTATAATAGGGAAACTCTTATATCCAATTCCTCAAAACTTATGAGAAATAAGTACCAAAAATCCCTACCAAGAACTCTCTATAAAAACCTCAACTATTTCTAGAGGAATTTTTATTAAAAAAAATAACAATCCTAGAATGAATAAGAAGTAAACTAAATAGGGATATCCTAAGATAAGTTATAGTTTATGAAAAACATATTTCAATTTTGTTTTTTCTTCTTCATCTTTCAAATATTTTACAACAATAATGAAATAAAAAATTAATATAATCCATATACCAAAATTCTTTTACATTTATTTTAAAATCCATTTCCATATATTCTTACATCTTATGAGAATTTAAAATATTCCTTATTTTTAGATGTGTACTACCGCCCGCATGAAGTATTGTGTTTCATTTTTCATCACATGATTATATGGACAATTAAAATTTCTGAAAAAAATAATCTATATTATATTTATGAAAAAATTATGAATTTTTAAAAGTAATATATTACTTAGATTCTACCATTATTAGTTCATTGGAAATTTATAATGCCACTCATTCATATGTATAGAATACCACCACCATGAAGTTATGTGGTATATTTTTATTTTTCAAATTATATGGTTGGAAATAAGAATTTAACTAAAGAATAAATATAAAATTTATAAAATATTTATGATTCTAGAAAAGTAAGATATTATATAATTTATTTATTTCTCACATTTTATAGAATTCAAAACATCATTCATGCATATGTAAGGACAACCATATCTAGGAAATAAAATTGTTAATCTTCAAGATCGATATACATGGTTGGTTTAAAAAGTATTTAAAATTTATAAATATAATTAAAATAAAATATTTAATATTCTTGAGATAATGTTACTATAACCATTTTCACAATGGTCAATTCACCGATATAGTATCGAGGATTTAAACTGAACATCTACAAAATTTCCATTAAGAACATTACTATTTTAGTAACTAAATTAAACATTTTAATAAATTAAAGAAAAAGAAAAATAATAATTAAATGAATATGAAAATGGAGATAAATCTTTCATAACAATAATTTAATTTTATTATTAAGGACTGAAAATTTTAATGATGGTAGATTGTATTTATATTCAATAATATTTCATTAATACATTCATTTAATTTATTCCTTTCAATTTCATCTCACCCATATCCGTGTTTTTTAAACTGTTTCAAAAATATTCTTATTTATACAAAAAATATTCTTTTAAATTCAGTTTCATTTAATTTTTATATTCATTTTAAATGTTTTAATGGACCCTTTTAAAAATTTAATATACCTATCAATTTTATTTTCTTCTCAAAGTGACAAAGAATATTTTCTTTAACATATATATATTTACCAATATTACAACCATCATAGAAATCATTCATTACTAAGATCTCATTACATGTTATCATTTTTTTATAAACACTTTTACCCAATATTATTGAATTTTTTAGTTATAATTTTTTTCAATAATGAAACATAAACTTTTTATCGTCATTATAAGATAACTGAATGTATTTTTCTTATGGGTTTAACTGTATTATTAAAGGGTATTATTATTAAAATATGATTTCTTAGAAATTAATTGTTTTTTATGTAACATGATAATTATTGATGATGGTGTTGTGCCTAATTTAGATTGTGATTGTGGTAAATCCTAATATATCTCTCCTATGCATTCGGTTTTGAAGAAGAAGCACAAAGGGAGATAACCATTTAGGTCACTATTATGGTATTAATAGTGTTTTAGTTATTATTGAATATTTTTAAATATGAGTGAACATGGGTTAAGAATATTAATCTTCAAGATACCAATTTTTTTCTTTTGAAAATGTTTCCTAATTTAATATTTCAATTTCATGATGTAAAAATGATTATTAAATTTTAATTGATAATGGTGTGTTTTTTTTAATAAAATGTTTACATGATTTCTTACATGACCTAAGTTTCATTCATTGTCTTTCATATGATGTACAATATGTTTTAATTGATTATTTTTGTGAATATTTATTTTTATGTGTAAAATTGTATAATTAATGTTATGAAAGATTCATTATAAAAGATTGTAAATATCCTTATGGGGTTTCATATTATTAAATGGAATAATGGGATTCCTTTATATTTATATCCCTAAATGTGCCCTATTTTTTTATCCTATAATTATACTCTTTTTCATAGTATTTAAGGTTGAGTTGAAATTTTAGTAATTTTAAGATTTATAAAATGGTGACTTATCATAATTGAAGAAAAATTGACATAAATGAACCATGAATTTAAACATGAATATTTATTTTATAGAAAATATGTATATTATGTGAATGTATCCAATTTCTTATGTAATTATTTTACTTAATTATCAAAAACTATGAATAAAAATTATCCCTGAATGAATGTAGATTAAAAATATTTTATAAATAATCTAATTTTTGGTTGAATAAGAAGTAATTAATTATAATCAGTATGATAAAAGAGGTTTAGATATGTTTAGATATTATTATAATGCAAAAAAAACTTTATAGATACTCATGTTTTTTATAATAATATAATGTGATAGATTTTAAACATTACCATAATCCATCATTAAATTAATTTCGACTGAAAATGGGGTTTTTATAAAGGAAACAATAAATCTATGGTAGAAATACATCAATAATATAATAACATTCCAAATCAGTAACCATGAATGGTAGGAACAAACATGTTCTTTGAAGTGTAGAATTAGTTTACACAAGTTATTTATAGAGGCACCAATGAAATAGATCAATTGAATTCTCTACAGGGGTATTTGTAAAGTGATTAATTTAATAAAATATAACCCTATATGGTTTGATGGATCATTTGGAAATATAAAATCTAAAGGATTTTAATGAGGTGGTTTTCCATTTTTAGGTATGAACTGGTTAATTTTATAATTTAATATTTATTTTAATTCAAATTAATGTTCCTAAAAGTTTAAGTAATGTTATAGGAGTTTCCTATGATTTTCTAAAGCAAGGAGCTCTGAATTTTGGGGAATATTCATAAGTCACATCATGGACTCATATTTTTTTAACTATGATACACTACCATGATACCCACATATATGGGAGAATGGTTTGAAAAATCATGTGAGGTAAGCCTCATGGTATTGCAAAAATCATCAAACATGATGAAAAGTGGATTCAAACATGATGTGTATTAGTTGAAAAAAAAATATGCACAAAATCTACACACTTAGTGACATATAGAGTGTGACCCCACATGGTTGGGTTATGGTATTTCCAAAACATGTATTATTGACATTCATGTGGGGACCCTTGATAGTTCCTATTCATTTTTTGGTGCACAATTTTCCCAACATTGTGGCCCAACTATGTGTCCTCATAATGTAGGCTAAATTTATATTTTTCCTTTAAAACCTTTATCACAATATTACATTAAAATTTCTCATTACCAATCCATTATTCCATTTAATATCCTACCACACCAAAATCTATACTTGGAGGTTTCTTCATTTTCTGACATTTGAATCAGGTTCACTTTGTCACATTGGATCGCCACTGGTATAAGATTAAATCGAGTTTCTGTCTTTCATATTTTATATATCCATATTTAGTTCTATTTTTGGAGAGATATTATTGTGATATCACATGCCTTCTCTCCTTGATTAATTGACGTATTGTGTGTAGGAGGTGTTCCGAAGGAGGCTTGAGGATAATCTCTTGTTGTTGGAGCTACAATACAATAGTAATGGGAAATTCATATGGTATATGGGTTAAAAAATGTGAATTATTGATTCTCGACATGTGTATCCATCCAATTATATATATTGTGTGTATCTGAGGGGGAACGCATGAAATTGATTCATGTAGTGATTTTAAATCATGATGTGTAATCAATTCAGGATGAGGTGACACAAATATCATCATTTGTTTTAATTTTTTTAAAATCCATATAAATCACATTATGAGAGGGTTACATAACATGAAGGATTCATGTTTAGATTTTAGATAGTTCTTCCTACCGAACCCATAATTCATCCACTCTTTTCTTTTAACTTTTTTTTACAACAACACAAGGAAATTTTGAGAGATATTATATACCTCCTTCAATCAAATTTATTAATTGGTTATGGTTGATACTTTTTAATAGTTTGTGGAAATACCTCTTCCTCTTCTTGGGTTTTTTCCACTATTCTTGCGGGGATCCATAGTTGTGGGGTTGTTTTGGATGTATTTGTGTGTTTGGATGTGTTTTAAAGAAAATTTTAGGCAGTGTAGGTTGATCAACTATCTAATGCTGCAGTTTTGGTTTCAGAGATTGTCTTATTCACACTAAAATTTTCAAATAAGTTCAAAATTATTCTTTATGGAGGAGAATTCCTTCATTTTTCTGTTTTGTATCTTTTTAGAGGTTTTTTCTTGTTTTTATCTATGATGTATGGTTGTTTTAGAATAAATAAATATAAAAAAATTATAATTTTAATTGAATGTGTAAATTGGAATGAATAATATCCTTTTAAAACTTTGAAATTATTGTGACATTATGTATGAATGGGTTAAATTCCCTGTATAAAAATGTGTCAATTAGAGGATTTTTTTGGGATGATGTATCATGATTTATGGAATACTTTATTATTCTGCATTTTTTATATCACCCAATATGATAAATGTTTGATTCACAAATTATTTGGAAAATGTAATGGTTTTCCTAGGATTAGGGATTCTATGATAATTCCCCTGAATAATGAAGTTGAATTGATAAAAGATCCATGATAATTCTATAACATATTTTTTTCTTATTATTTAGAAGTGATGTGTTGTTTTTGTGTGATTGGGGAATGCATGGATGATGGGTGATATGCAGTCATTCTTTTAGGGTGTTAATATGATAGTTTGTTTTTCCATTCTTCTGGGGTGGTGAGGTGATGTTTCTTCCCCTAATTCTTGGGCAACATGGTGATGATTTTCTAGTAATTTTTTTGTGTTGATGAGGTGATAGTTAGTTTATAAATCCATTTTGGGTGGTGAGGAGATGGTTCTATGGGAATGATGAGATGCTTGTGATTTGTGGTTGTGTTGGGTTACATGTTCAAGTATTGATGATTTTTTTTAACATTGGTTGAAATGACTAGGGTTTTTTATGGTTAATGGAATGGAAACAATTAATGAAAAAAATGATTGGTTTTGAGGTTAAATGCGGTTATTGGTAAATAATAAAATGAATGATAAGGATAATGAGATTTTTTAGAAATGTGAACTATTTCTTGTGGTTTGTTTATTGTTATGAATTTTGATGTGATAGTGAAGGTGGTTTTATTGTGAGTTGGTTTGTGTTTTTTTAAACCCACAGGTTGGAATTATGTTTGTAATATATATATATATATATATACTATTATATTTTTTATCATTTATATACGCACTCCACTCACATCGAGGAATGTTTTCCACCACCTATACTTATACACATGAGTGGTTATACCAACATCCCGACAATGGGGATGGATGGATGGATTCCCAATCCACCCATTTATCTATTATAGGTGAGTAAATACATACCATATGTGATGGATGGAGATATGTTGGTGTAGTAGTTGATGGAATAGGTTTATTCTAGTGAGATATGATATAACTACATTTTGTGGATGCTTATGGTGGGGGTCATTCATGGTAGGAGGGGGAATGAGGTTATTGTCCTTGATGTTCATGATTCCCTACTACTCTAGTTAAGGTTTCCAGTGATGTACCAAGTGTCTATTGGGGAGATGTGATTTGAAAATATTTTGGGGTGGTTCCCCAAGTGTTTGGGAGGTGTGGTGTTATATGATAGGTTTGCAGGGAGGTGGTATGTGTTATTCCAAAGATATGGGTATTCTAGGATGTTATATGTTGGGGGTATAAGAGTAGAAAATCAGTGGGAAATTAGGGTGGTGTAACCATTTTTAATATTCTTATTATTATGTTATTATAAATAGATTTTTTTATTTGGTGAGAGTTTTGAAGTGATGTTGGGATGAATATGTGTCATATTTAGGTGATATTGGTTCTGCTATTTTCTCACTAGTGAATTAGTATACTTCATTCACATGTGAATAAGAGACATTGGTTTTTCTACTGAGTTTACTTTTATTCTCTCACTATGTATATAAACTGGTTTTCAGGTATCTAGTAGGATTTCATGGATCATGCTCGATAGTACTAACAAGGATATTTTTTTAATATTTTTTGTCATTTCATTTTCATTTATATTTCTTATTTACTTTTAAATTATTTTCTATAAACCTGTTACATTTATACATTTATTATTGGATGGTTTTGGTTTCATTTTATAATATGTCATGGATTTTACATGGGATGATTCTTCTTATATCCTAATCATATATTATTATATAGGTTAAGGACTCCCATTTCATGAGATTATTATACAATTTGTTCTAGTCACAAACATGATTCATATAAAGGTGGGACTCAGGTTCATTACCTATCTCCCCTCATTAAATCATCATTGGTGGAATAGGGTCATGAAAAATAGGTATCACAGCTGATGTTTGAGTGATATGATGTTTTTTAGATTTCTGAATGGTAAGTATTGCATTCGTTTGTGTGGAAACAATTATAGTTGACCATAGTGAATGAAAAACTCCATAGAGATAGACCATGACACAAGATTTTATCCCCCTGACCCCTGTGATCCAGTGCACATACTCTATGCATTTTTAATGATGGTGTGAGGTGGAACCGTCTTCTGGATAGAGGAATGGGATTGAGGGAATTGTACACTTTTCAGTAACAGGCTTTGGGTTGTATTGGGATGGTTAAAATGAATTTAGTGAATTCAAATATATCAAAATAAAATTCCATAATATCAGGATAGTAAATTCTTGTTTTATTTTCTGGTATGGATCCTGAACATCACCTATGTCTATCCTTGGAAGTCAGGTTTAGTATGATGATCTCATTTAATTATTTAGGTTTGACGTAATTGAGGATGATGGGGCTTGCTAGAGGGAATTGTACACTTTTCAGTAGTAGGCTTTGGGGAAGTATGGGTGTAGTGTTTCAGATGTGGAAATAGAGATACAATCGAAGGATCTTGATATTTCATTCTGTTTTATCATGTACAAAGTAGGATACAAGGTCCCTTTGGTAGTTAGTCAGTTATATAGATATTAATGTTATTGGTGGGTGTTGTATCTAGGTGATCGTAATAAGGAAATTTTTTAATGGGGATACTTTTAGAAAGAGTTTTGGGAAGAGTTCATTTCATTAACCATGAAGGAAGTGAAGATGATATATTTTTTTTCTCTTCAATAGGGTATTATATCATTTAAAGAGTAGGGGATCAAGTTCAATGACCTTTTATATTTTCAACAAAACCTTTTTTTAGATGATTAGTATCATGAAAGATGTCTTGAGGAGGCAATCTACCCTTATATCTTGTATGTATTTACTCTTTTTACATTTTCAATGTATCTTGATATTCAGAAGAAGGTAGAGGTGATCATTTTAATGCACTAATATGTAGGTTTACTTTGAGAGGGGAATAAATAGGGTTCCCTAAGGAGTAGGGTTGCTAGTGGAAGGTCAAAGGACATAGGACCTTTGAGGATTCAAACTGTGGGGAGTAAAAATTAACAACTTCTATTTTGACTTTCTAGATATAACGGTTTCTATTATTATCATGAGAATACCAGGTATGTGTGTCTTTTAAATGGGATCTATATCCATTTATATAAATAGTTCCTAATGGTTTTTTGAGATTATTTTTAATGATAAATACTAGTTCAGTACCATCCTTAGAGGTAGTTTCTAGTAATTCAATTTTACTAGTAGGGGGAACATTCTTATGCACCGTCGAGGAGAGATTGAGTGGGTAATGTATGAACTCAGGTTTTTCCTCATCTTTAAGGATCTCGACCCAATCAATTTCAAATAAGTTTCCCCTAGTAGATAGTTAGGGGAGTGTGACATCCTCAGTTGCATGTAGTGGAGCCAGCAATGGAAGAGGGTCTAGAGATTATTCAAGGTTTTCTCATTTTTTCCACTACCCTTTTTGTGATTTTTTTATTCAATGGCATCAAATTACATTGATTCACACACTCTAGCTTGAACTCTATGAAACGTTTTAGATACTCTTATCATTCCCCTAGTTTTTACTATGGTAATCGGAGGCCGTAAATACTTATTTGATGTGTTTTGGGGGTGTGGACTAATAATGGGGAACATAAATCTCGTATGTATATTCTTTATTCTAAATATTTATCTATGAAATTTTATCCTAGTAATCAAGTAGTTTTATTCATTATGGGTTTTCATCATCTTTTCCAAGAGGATAATCATCTTTTCAAATGTAGATGAATAGAAAGTGGTTGTCATTGGTCAGTGGGGGTTTCCATTTGGAATTCGGCATGTATTTACCCTTGTTTATTAGATCATTGATATTTCTATTGAATTACTAGAAGCTAAGATAATAGAGGTCCCTCGAGTCATTATAGATTTTCAAGATGTTTTCCCTAATGGGGTTATGATTATACCCCAATGATGTGATTTTCTATTATTTATAAACATATAGTTTAGTGGCTCTATGATTTATATGGATCCTTACCCAATAGATCCTTATTTCTTGTATGATATGAAGATTCATATAGATGATAAGATGATGAAGTGTTTTATCTGGACTAGTGTGTCAGCATGGGGTTCTCTAATGATGTTCACCAATTGGGAAGATAGCAGTCTGAGGTTGTCTAAAGAACAATAGAGACTGAATCAGGTGATGGTCAAAATAGTTACCCTATTATAAGGATAGTAGATATTTTCAACTAGCTAATAGGGGATAGTTGGTTTTCTATGTTCATCATGGATTCTTTATATTACAAGTTTATGGAGAAGGAGGTTGATATCTTTAATATTGCATTCAGATTAAGTTATGGTAACATAGATTTGTTCATCATGTTGTTTCATATTACAATAGCACTAGATATGTTCATTGGACACATGAACTCAATGTTCCATGAATTACTAAACCATTTCAGTGTTGCATTCATCGAAGACATATTGATCTACTCAATGTTAGGGGAGGATAATGTCGATCTGTTTATAGATTTCTTGCACGATCTTTGACACCTCCATCTCTATGGAATTTTTTCCAAGAGTATGTTTTATAAATGATGGGTGATTTTATTTTGGAATGTGTTTTCTCATCAGGGATTGGTAGTAGAACCATTGAATGATGAGGCAATTATGTCTTGGGATGCATCAAAGAATCTGATAGAGGTTTGAAGTTTCCTTAGTATTTCATGTTATTATATGAGGTTCTTCCCAATTTATCATGGTTTGTATCCATTATTACATCTTCAATCATGAATAACTAGAATTTGTTGTGGATATATAAGTTTTAGACATTATTCATTTAAGTGAATGGAATTCTTATCTTCACTCTATTTATATAGTTGCATGAGGAGGGTGTGATGTTCGATATGTTCTGTAATGCTTCACCTATAGTTTTGTGATGAGTGTTAATGTTGAAAATTCTAGTTAACTATCATGTTTATATGTATTTACAACCCAATGAGCATAATTATTCCACTGATGATCTAAATATGGAAGCAATGTTGTTTGTTCATAAATTTTGTGTTATTACCTCATTAGGGAGAAAATTATGGACATCACAGATCACAAGAGATTGAGGTATATGATTTCTCATCTAGATATAAAAATTTGGTAGATAATGTGGTTATTGTTTCTTAAATATTATGAAATTTTTAGCTTATAATCCTTAGAAATGTGAAATGTTTGTCCGGTGGTTGGAATTGAAGTTCATGGAAGGATGTTTTTAGGATCCCGGTTATATTAGGATAGTAATGGAGGATTTTGCATCATTTCACGTCGATTAAACGGTGATTGATATACATGGTTTTTTTTTCAATGATGGTTTATAATTCTATGATTTATAGGTGGGGAGTCTCAATGGTGAGACTCATAGGTAGAGATGATGGATAATCATGTAGGATACAATGATGCATCAGAGTGATGGTTAGAGGATTGATGGAATTCGATGATATTTCATGAGAGGTTTGTTTTTTTGGTATCAATTCATGAGGGAGTCCTTCATGTGATTCAAATATAACCTTTATCTATACACCTAGGAGTTTCCTTGTTTTTTCAGTGATTTAGGGCATATTTCTATTGGCCTTGGATGAAACATTTTGTATAGAAGATTGTGGTGATGTTTTTGGGTTTCCAAAAGGTGAAAGCCTAGCATCATGTTCCCAGTGGTATGTTGTATCCTTTGGAAAATTTAAAGTGGATATGGGATAAAAAAATCAATGTATTTCATCATAAGGTTACCTAGATCACATATTGGTTATCATTCGATCTTGTAAACCATCAACTAGTGGAAAAAACTGGCCCACTTTGTAGTGATAAAGGTATTAGGTGCCATGGATTCTTTGGATAAAAGGTATATGGATTATGTGTTGAATTTTAATGTAGTTACTATGTCTATTTTCATTGATTGAGATAATTTTTTTACATAATGTGTAGTTTAGGGATTATAATATTATTTTGGAACTCAGTTACACATTAGATGTGCTTTCCACCCTATGATTTATGGGAAGATGGAGCATACCATCAAAACACTAGAGGAAATGTTATGGGAATTTTTTTTAGACTTAAGTGCATAATTTTATCATCATTTTCATTTGTATAAGTTTGATTATAAAAAATTTTTCAGTCATCCATATCAATGGAACATTTTGAGACATATTATGGGAGGATATTTCTTTCTCCATTGTATTGGATAGATGTTATGAAGGTATTAGTTCATAGTCATGATGTAGATCAAAGCATGAAAAATTATTTTTTTTGGTCAAGGTTGGATGAAAGAATCACAAGATTAACAGTACTATTAGGATTTTCATAGGAGGGTCCCATGGAGTTCATGGTTTAGGATTATGTGTTCTTGAATTCCCCCCACCCCCCTCATTGTTAGAAGTAGAGGTTTAGACAGGGGAGAATGTATTCTCTAGAATTTTTTGGTCTCTTTTAGGTGTTGGGGGTGAGATCAGGAAGTGTATTATTTGCTAGAATTTTATTTTTGGTTATATATGATTTGTGAAATCATCCACATCTCTCAAATTCAAAGGTATCCTCATGATGGATCCAATTTCATTGATTGGGGAGAGTTGGATATCGAGGATGACATGAAATTCTTGTATTAAATTGTAGATATCTAGGCTTGTTAAGAGAAGGAACTACAGAGACGGACCATTACCTTTGTTCATGTGTTGTGAAGGCATGGTTTCCTAGAGGATAGTACATGGGTGTGAGAGATACAGATACATGTCCAGTACACAGAGTTGTTTGGATTTTTTCCATACTCTATTTTTCGTGATATGTGATGTTAGGATATTTTTTATTCCATCATTCTTATTGATGTATGGTGTGTGATAACATTATGAAATTAAAAAATTGGAGGAACTAGTTCCAAATCAATATTCATTATACTAAAATGCAATCAAACCCATGAGGGTGAGTCGGTGCTACCCACAATTGATTTTATCCTTACATGGTACATTGAATTCCTTATTTTTTATGTTCTTGGTGGTCATGTTTTTTGTTTTTATCATTTTTTGGATTGGGCTGGATGGAGGGTGAGATAAATGTGAAGTGGTTTTTTGGTGGTTTGGTTTTGTGAAAGGAGGTGTTTTATGGATATGCAGTCTATTTAATGGGTGTTACGGTTGGTGTTTTTGGAAGATTGTATCACTGAGGAGTAACGAGATCCTTCAGATGTAGCTTACAAGGTGGTTTCTCGAACCCCATTCCATATGGGCTTGGTTTTGTATTATTGGTGATGAGAATAATTTTATAGGTATATGGGGTAATGAATCATGCCTTTTTGACATGTTACATAGTAAATTTTTGGTGTTAGAGATATTATAGATGAGGTTTTAGGAGGTTTTATGATGGTTGGAGGTACATCAAGATGTATTTGAAAATTCACATCAAGAAAGGGGTACGCGTTGTTAACTGGGGGTTTATAGAATTTTTAGCTGACATGTTTCACTTATTTTATGAGGATGATGGGAAACCCAAGAAATATATTCAAATAACAAAATTATTTAAAACAGGTAATTAATTTATGCCGAGGTGATGGTAATTTCAGAAGAAGTTTCAATTTTTTGGAAACCCATGGATTAGACATCATGGAAGGGTTACTAGGTATGAATGTGGACAGTTATTGGTTTTAAATAGATATTTCTATTGAACCCATCCTAATTCTGAAATACCGTTCTTCTTATTATTTTTGGAAAATCCATTTTTGATTTTGATGGATCTTCCCGCCTTACTTCTCCATCCTTGATCCATCGATTTTAGTGGATGATAGTTGGTACTCACGGATAATCCCTTCTTTGCATCTAAATTGTTTTCATCTATTCACCACATAGGGATCCAATTTAGGGCTGCAATATTTGATCGGGATATGAGTTGGGCTGCATTTTTATTTCCCTTTGATATAGTGTTTATTAATCTATGATCATATGGTGTGGTTATTGTTTCTCAGTAGCTCTTCCTAACCCTATAGTGTTCAATGAGATTAGATTTCATCTTTAATTTACAGAATTCCTTCATTTCTAATTATTGTGTATCATGTGGGAGTAATTTCCTCTTTTTTATCTATGGGGTATTGTTGTGCTGGCTTAATTAAAGAAAAATAATTTCTAATTGAAATTGAAGGGGGGTTAGGGAATGATTTTCATGATTTTACATCATTGGCATTATTGTGACATTATTATCATATGAGGTCAATTCTTGATCAAAATTCTTGCTTTTTGGGGACTTTTTGAACAGATTTGGAATTATATATTGAACCCTTGTACATATTTTTTTAATATCACCCTAAATGTGTAATAGTTTAATCACTTATATTTCTCTAATGAAATTATTTCCCCGCTATTATACCTTTTCAGATAAGTCCCCAAAAATAATGAATTTGAATGGATAAAAATCCCTAGTAAAACTATGAAATAGTTTATGGGGTTTTGTTGTGGGGTAGTAATATGCAATTTTTGTGTGATTAGTGCTTGTAGATATTATGGGTGAGACTGAGTTGTGATTTTGGGGGTGGTGAGGTGGTGGTTGGTTTTGTCATGATTTTGTGGTGGTGAGGTGATTCTTTTTTCTATGATTTTGGGATGGTGTATTTATGGGGTTTTAGGCCATACTTTCTTATTTCTAAAGTGATATTTTGTTTATTCATGGATTTGGGGAGGATAGGTGATGGTTTTATGGGAATTATGATCTACTTCAGATGTGTCATTTCATTGTTCTAGATGCCTAGGGAGTGAAATAATTATTTAATAAAGTTATAAATTATTGGAGTTTGTAATAGTTTATGGGATGGAAATTATTTAGGAAAAAATAAATCATGGTAAGTGTAGTTAAATGTTGTTTTAGATAGATAATGAAATTAATGGGTAGATAATGGGATTTTTTTTTTGGAAATGTGAAATGTGGCATGTGGGTTCTATCATAAAATTCATTTAGAAGTTGTAGATAAATATTCAATGTTGTGAGTTTTTATGTGTTTTTTTTACCTATAAGTTGTAATTTTGTCTGACATAAATATGTACTTCTATATTCTATGTGATTTCTCTGTGTTCCCCACCCGTATTAAGAACTATTCATCGACACCCATGTTTTCTTTTGAGGGTGTTTTTTTTGATTTCCTAATGAAAAGGATGTATTGATGGATTATATATATATTCTTATATTCTTATAGAAAATAGAATATTTATAGGATATTAGGGATGTATTTCTGTTAGTCCACTAGCTGATGGCCTATGCGTCTTTGACTGATATTTGAAAAGATCATGTTTTTGGGAGGTTTATGACACGGGTTGTCCTTGGTAGGAGGAGGGTATGAGGTTGATTTCATCCATGTTCATGATACTCTATTACTCTGATTATATTGGGATATGATGGAATAGGTGTATGGAGGAGAGACGATATGTGACCGTTCTGTGGGGCGATCCCCATGATGTTTGCAGGAATGATGTGTTTTTATTGTTCTTTGGGGTGATTATATTTGTTGATTGAAAGATAAGGGAGCGTTAGGATATATAATGTAAGGTTCTGAGAGTGTAAAATTAATGGGAATGTGGTCTGGGGAACCCTTTATCTATATGGTTCTTATTATGTTATTATACATGGATTGGGTTATTTAGTGAGAATTCCTTGGTGTAAATGGGATGGATAATTGAGCAGTTTACATTAAATTTTTTTAATGTTTTCTCACCAGTGAGCTTGTATTTTTCATTCACATGGACGCAAGAGACTATCATATTCCTACCGATTGTATTTTCATTATCAAGCTACATTTATAAACTGATTTTTAGTTTTAGGGGAGGATTACAAGGATTATGATGGATAACA
The DNA here is from genome assembly GCA_963277665.1 of Viscum album. Classification (NCBI taxonomy): domain Eukaryota; kingdom Viridiplantae; phylum Streptophyta; class Magnoliopsida; order Santalales; family Viscaceae; genus Viscum; species Viscum album. The sequence goes on from OY728132.1 coordinate 502,474,443, forward strand.
CAAGATCAGATGATTTTATAAACTTATTGTACCCTAATATTAGTTTTCTTTTGGGAATTTAATTTTCTATACCTTTATTTATATCTATTTTATTTATACAAGAAATGTTTCATGATTTTGGTTTATTTTTATATTATTTGGTGGATTTTCTTATCGATGATTCATCTTATCTTCTAGTTGTATATTATTATTGATGGAAATTCCTTCAATATTAGAAGATTATGATGCACTTTTTTCTATTTACCAACCCTAAGCCTACTAGAGGCAGAACTCAGAGGTCATTATCTCTCACCACTAATTGTGATATCATTGGTAGATGGGGTTCATGAAAATATTCCATATTTTTATTGTATCTATCTATTGATCCATTTCTTTCTGATTCAAACCTAAATAAGGGCTAATAGTATATGAGTTTTAATCTAAATCCATAAGGTAGGTGGTATATGACTTTTCCCTGAAGTCTCATTTGATTTATAATTATCGTGATTGATTTTTTCACTAATTTTACCTATGATTTCATCCTAAAATTTAATTTCATTAAATTAGATGTTTAAATTTCAATTAAAATTCTCTTTTAGACACTATTATTATAAATAGAGTCTATTGTCCTCAACTTGATAAACCCCTTAGGTGTTCAATGCTTATGCATATGAGCCCCTTTGTATTTTAATATAAAAACCCATTAGTGTGATGGATTTGAATTTATCATGTTTTTTGACTAATTTAAAATGATGAATTGATGCTTTATGTTTTTTCAAGAATTTTTATCATGGATCTTATTATTTTGGAATCAAATAATTAATGTTATGAGTACTTAAATAACCTTTTTCGTTGTTCAAAAAAATGACATGGAAATGAACTATATAATGTGATTGAATTATCTTGTTTAGTACATGGCCTTGGTTATTTCATTAAATGTAATGTTACTATTTCTACTATGGAACATTTTCTTTATTAGAGAAGTGGTATGAATTCAGACGAATCTAGAATCTCAAGGGAATACCTTACAAAACTTGAGGATGCCATCGAGATTCATTAGTATGGATAATAATAAAAATTACCACCATGTTATTTGGTAAATGTATTATTTATATTTGAATCCCATAGCATAGTACTGAATATTTACTTCACAACATTCAGTATATTAGAATTCTTTATATAAACTCCAAATATTTAGCAACTTCCTTTAGAAAGAAGAGGAATTGGATACTCCCCTTAGCCACCAGTAATACTTATCTTGGGAAAAACTATATACATGCTCCATGAAATCAATTATACATTATTCTTGTGGAATTACATAGCTATACAAAGTGTATCAAACATAGACCTATAAAGAGATGTTATGATGTTTCTGTGTTAGGATATGGATTGAACTTATATGGTCAATGTCACCATAATTCTTATTTGATCTTAAATAACTATCATTATGATGTGGATGTCCTGGTATTAACATGGTTCTTACTTATTATTAAATATATTGGTAGACTTTGGTTATACATTCAATACCCCAACCACTTGTAGGTTCCTTGTCTGGACATTACCATCTTGATCTAAAGCATGTATAATCAGATAGTCATCCCATGAGGTTCTATGTCAGATTTGATTATTATTTCATTCATGTTATTGTATTTACTATCTTTATATCTTCAAACTACAGATTTTATACTTAGGTAATGGATTTGTATTGATTCCATTACTGGTGGAATACTGAATATATCTCACACCCTTTTGGGGGCACTTTTTTAGATCCCAGACCGACCTCCTGGATGTAGGTATGGAAAAAGGAAATAACTTAGTGTCGGATGCCTAATTAATTATTGCATGGAATCAAAGAATAATGGGATAAATAATGGATCATGATTCTATTTGAAATAGACTTTTAGTTCTTTTCTTCTTTTTGGTATACATGTATTCATGTATGTATTTGTTTTTTATAGTTCCATGACATACTCATCATTTTCTAAATGAATGTAACTTTGGATTCATTATTATGGTTATCCAGATGATTATCCTTCACTTATCAATATTTCATTATTAATATTCTTCTATTTATTCATTTATTATACTGATATTCAAATCTGATCATGAGTGTATTGTCTCCCCAGTGTACCACCTAGGACCTTGTCTTATACTTGGAAACCTCTGTCATATGTAGAGGCATAATTGAGGCCTTTTGACCTAAAGGGTTTGGTAACTTTTAAGTGAATTGTGTCTAGGATTGTACAAATTAGTATAATATGTTTGTATTTTCCTTTTTTAAATTAGAATGTGTTATTAGATAAGTGACTAAGAAGTGTTAAAATTTTGTAATGATGCAATTAATGGGAGTAGCTAACCCACATACAGGGGAAAGTCCAAATTTCTTGATATGGGAATTGTGTTATGGATTTTGAATATTATGGTTGTACTAATTTCAATATTGGGTGATGCACATTGATTATGGATTTTATTAATATTTTGGATTTTTACCCCATTCCTATTATAGAATGGAGGTAGTGTCTCATGAATCACTATTGGAACAAGAGGATTTATAATTCCAACATTATCCCATTCCATGTTTAATAACATCATGCATTTTTTTCACATATTCCTTTTTCATTGATAGTTATATTTGTTATTATGATAACTTTTCATGTAGGGATAAATAATTTGAATAATTCATGTGAATCTAGAAATCATTTTTTTTTTCATTATCAGAAAGCCGGTTTATAGGGGTTGCCGGGACCCAAGGATACAATCGAAACATTTCAAATTTCAAAAAACCACCCATCAAAAGAAACCGCGTAACTCCTCGAGCCGCGAGCCCACGTGCCGCCTCGAAACCCAGGATCACCTGCCACCGCCTCATCATACTCGGGATACGCCCCCGATGCGACTGGAAAACCCACTTTCACTGGGACACTGGCGAGTTCACCGGCTCCCGTCGACTCCATCATCGGCGACCGTCGTTGGACATCGTCGACCGTCGTCGTCTACCGTCAACCGTCATCATCACCAACACATACCTTCAGCTTCCATCGACCTCACCGGTACAAACATCATCGGTGGAGGCCGAAGCAATCACAACAAACGGAAACTTCCACTCACACAAAAACATAATCCTCGAAACAAAGAGTAATAGAATCATCTCATGCTCGCGAAGACGCATGAACATCAAAAACTACGGCATGAAATCGCCAGATCCATCCATGAAATGGCAACACAAATTCACCCATCTAGGAACCAGAAGCAGGAAGGATAGAAAGAAAAAAATAGAAAAATGCACAAAACCGGAGAAGGACCCAGTAAAAACCAGATCTAGTTCCGAAACCCAGCACCACCAACCTTCAGACCCCCGGAAGCCATGCCCCTCACCAGATGCCTGCGACAACGAATGGTAAGACTCCCTCAACCCGCGGACTCTGGGACTCGATCGTTCGACGCCTGCACCGCCGTGAAAGAAGGCTGAATTAAGTGAACCGTCATGGAGACCGAGCCAAGGAAGTCCCCGCCGCAAACCACAAACAAGGAAGGGAAGTAAGCGGTGCCTGACCGGGGTGAAACCAGGAGGCGGCGCTGAGAGAGAAAACCCTCACGCTGTGTCGCCCCTTACGGGCTCATCAATTCCCTATTTTCTGATGATTCATGTGAATGAATCATCCTAAATGGTGTTTTCCCATATAGTGTGATTGTGGACCATTATTTATCCCATTATATTGATATTGATCCATGAACCACTAGTTACACAGGTAAATTTGTCATATTTTTTTCATTTAAAGGTTTTACAATTTCAATTGAAATAGTTTTTGCATCTTTAAAATGTTAATGGTGTTCCAACTAATTGAACCATTGCAAAACCCAGTTTATAGTTACTTGTTTTGTAGTTTTAAATAAATAAAGATTGCTACTTTATAACAGGGAATTATAGAATAATTTAAATGGACCATGAAAGAAATATATATATATATATGGAGATATATGATTACATATTTATGAACCAGTGAGTTCTAAATATAAATCAAAATGGTTCACATAAAATAGTTATTATAAATTCATCTTAAATGGTTTCTTCCTCTATAACTTGTAATTGAAACACTATATACCAATAAACATTATTATAAAATTTATTTCTTAACCCAAACCCAACCTTAGTAGTGGAATGTAGGTAGTATCTCTACTTATTCAACTTGGCATTATATAACACACAACCCTAGTTCTACAATCCAGAAGAGGGGTGTGAATCTTATATATGATGGCTTGTACTGATCTTATTTTTTATATACAATTTTATTATTGATAAATCTTATTTTATTTGTGATATTATATTTTTTATAGATATTCCACCATGAAGACATCATTTGGAGTTCCAATAAAGTAATTTCACCCATGTTCCTAAAGTGGTGTGACCTAACCCATTAGTAGTGGCCCATGCGGCACCTCCAATAATTATTGAATCAGGTGTTGATGCCCAATTATGAGAGGGGTTCTTACATATGTATGATTACTATTCATATAGTTCCTCATCCACAAATTACTATATAACGGTTGATGTGAATGTTTCAGCAAATATCTCAACCCATTATTTTGGGCTATAGATGTCTATAGGCTTCTAGGACCAGGATAGATTTTATACAATCTGTATTTGAGAACAAAGAGTTTCCTCTAGTGGTGGGGGGTAATTGTTAGTGCTTATAGAAATCATGGTTTTCTATGTGTTTTTGGGATGTTATTATTCTGGAAGACCCACAATTGGATATGGTCTGATTTGATTTTTTGGCTTCCTACTATATTTATTTAGAGATACGTTGAGAGATAACATAGTTTGGGTGTTCCTCATTTTAAAGAAATGTCCACTTTTAGTTATTCATTATTCACATCACATTTTTGAGATTATGTGTGTTTTAACATCCTTCACTTCTTATGAGTTTTCTCTAGAGAGACAGTTCGAGGATGGGTTGATGTATTCCATCAGGTATCATGTAAATTTTTCTTTTTTGAATAATATATAAGGAATTGTGAACCTGGCCTTTATAAATTAGCATAATTTAAGGGAATATGATAGTACATGGAATAATAGTTTATTTATGATATAGTGAAGTAGTTCATAAAGTTAATGGAAGTTTCATCTGGAGGGTTCTCAACAGAGTTGTGGCAGTCGTAGTATCTACACAAGTAGTTCAATTATATACCATCAATGTGGGAGATATTGTCACATAAATCCTCATTTAGTGCAAGACCCTATTGGGTTATTAGATTCTCAAATAATGGGGAATAATTAATGTGTTTTTCTGGAGATTCCATTATGTTCATAGAGGGGTAAGATCTTCACCACCTCCACCTTCCATGGTAAGATTATTATCTCCACATCAGGCTTTATTTTAGACTAACACTAGTTGTAGATGCTGAGGAGGAAGATATGGTCATGGATTCCAATCTCAAGATACATAATTCTAAATATGTGAACCCTCTTTGGGGAGCTATGTTTTTGTCCCAGGGAGGTGGTATGGTATAAATGAATGCATTAAAACCTTTTCCTAAGCATCATGGTGTCCGAGTGTTTATATTAAATGGTAGAATCATAGTATCCTCTATATTATTATATTATGTTTTTTTGATAAAGGAACATCAAATTCTATTATCTTTGTAGCCACTATGGAAGGCCTTGGTGTTTATATTTAGCATTTATGTGTCATGATGAAACCATATAATCATTTAGGAATTCAATTCAAGAGTTTATGTAGGTGATTGAAATTCTCCTTGAGGTAAGCATTTATCATTTATTATGGGACCTCTTCGTCCTCAAGATGAATGGATTAAATTTCATTCAAGGGATAGACTAGTTGGTTCCCTATATCTATTATGTGGGGAACTATCACTATAGTTTATTTTTTAAAGATATGTAGGGAGATTACTATGTTCACAAGGGTGAATGAGATTTCCATAAAAGTAGGGATAGACTAGTGAATCATGATAAGGGTGGAGTGGAAACATAGATTTCTATAAATTATATGGATGATCTAGAAATGTGAAAGGATTATTTTTAAGTTATTGTTGAATGTTTCACGGTTTTCATAAATGAAATTTTTATTTTTGATTTACACCTAATAGAGAGGTGAGGATCCCATTTATGCTACTTCCATGAGCAGTATTGGTATCCATTCATCCTTACAGGATGACTACTAATGAGTTGTAAGAGCTGAAGAGTCAACTAGAAGTCTTTGAAGTTAAGGGTTTTTTTAGCCCAATACTTTTCCATATAGTTATCCTATCATTTTCTCCCCGAATGTAGGCCATAACTTCATTATTTTCATGGATTTCCTATTTTTTAGCTATTATATGGTAAAAAAATGATATCTACTACCTCATATAGATGATCTCTTGGACTAGCTCTAAGGAGTGAGGGATTTTTCCATGATTTTTTTGAGATCATTTTTTCATTAGGTACTAAAGAGAACTTAAAATATGCCATATATAGTGTTTTTTATTAGTTATAGTCATTATGAGTATATGGTTATATCATTCTATCTCATGAACACACCATCTATTTTTATGGCTTTGATGAATTGGGGTTTTCACCTGTATCTAGATTTGATAGCGGCGTTGCTCAGGGAATACATCTTGGTTAATTCTTAAAAATTTGAAACGGCCATGAAAAACATCTTGATATCCTTTAGGAAACACTAATACAAATCAAAATATAAGCTAATCTCATTAAATCAAACTTTTTAGAACTATTTCACTTCTTGGGTCACATTATTTTAGAGGCACCATTGTCTATTGACCTATGGAATGTTAGACATATAGTTAAATGGGAGTATCTGATGGACTTCATTAAGATACACAGTTTCTTGGGGCTAGTTAGTTATTACATTATAATTATTTAGGTTGCTTAAAACATAGAATCTTTAGTAAAATACTTAAAGGAAATTTTTTATTTTATTTTTTTGTCAGAAGCCTTTGAGAATGAATTTTAGGACATGAAAGGAATTCTGACTTCAACAATGATCCTGATTCTTAAGTAGATGAGCAGATGTTATATAATCTATTATGATGAATCATGTATGAGTCATGTATAAGTTATGATGTGTGAATATCAAGTCGTGGAATACAATTATCATCATTTGTGACCTCCTTAAAAGAATTAACCAATGCATTATCTCGAGTTGGTAGCTATTGTTCACAGTATCCATTGTTGGAGACATTATTGTCATGTATAGTGGTTTGTGGTTTTTATAGACCAAAAATTCTCAACTATATCATTATAAAACCTGATTTAAATCTATAAAATATTATCTAGGTTAAATTCCAATAATCCTTGAATTTTGATCATTCTTATATTTATGGGATGGCTAATGCTATAGCAGATGATCTGAGTTGGAGGAATCAGACGCATTGTGTTTAAGAGGCCATTAGTGGGTGGATGTTGGTGGGAATATTATCTAAGATGCACATAAAGGTCCAATAGAATCCTGGTAACTCAATCATTATAGCATTAGGAGTGACTTATTCAATTCCATATAGAGTGAATATGAGGTAGTAATCAGATCCAAAGGTCCTTGAAATATGCGAGATCCCTTTATATGAGGTCCCATGACCAAGTCAGATCATTGATTTGAAAGAGGTATTTTTCATCCCAATATGTCTCTGGGGTGCCATAGATGTCTTTGAGGAATTTATGTGACAATCTCATGCTTCTACTTATGTAGTACACCATAGGATTATAATGGTGTACCATGACCTTTGTCTCCAATACTAGTGTCTTGGCATGAAGAGGGAATTTTTTAGGTTTATTATTAGATGTTACACCTGTTAGTAGGTACATGTGGAACACCAGAGACTTGTTGGGATTCTACATCCACTTCCCATTCTAGTGTGGAAAAGGGGTGATGTGACCATGGATATTAGGACTATTTTACCGATATCATCTTGAGGCAATGATATATTATGGTTGATGGCCAATGGGAACCTGATATTGTATCACTTTTTAACTATTTAAGATCCCTTTTTTGTTATTATTCTTGGAAGGCTATTTTCCTAAGAGATTATAATTCTTCATGGAGTCCAAAATAAAATTGTATCAGATAGGGATACTCATTTCACATCCAAATATCGAAAAGGTTTGTGGAATGGGTTATGCTCATAGGTATTATTGAGTACAAAATTCCACCCTTATACTAATGGGATGTCCAAGTAGACAATATAGGTGTTGGAGTTCATTTATAGTGCATATATCTTTGACTTTTAAGGATTATGAGAGAAACACATACCTTTAGATTAATTTTCATACAATAATAGTTTTCATGTGATGTTACTAATGGCTTTATCCAAATACTTACAATACAAGCCTTTTTAATCACACTAGTTCAAGTTAAAGGTAGGTGAGGTAACACTACATGGACCTTGTACTGTTTAGGATACTTCATAATAGGTTCATCTAAGCTGGAAATGAATGTATATGACATAATTTAGATATAAGTTCTATGTTGATAACCATCAGTGAACTATGGAGTTAGAGTTCAGGGGTATAGTCTTCTTGAGTGTGTCAATTAGACTGGGAATTGACAATTTATGAGGAATGGTAAGTTGTAGACTCATTTCATTAGACCCATTGAGGTTTTAGAGAGGGTTATATCTATAGAATATTAGATAGAACACCCAGATATATATATATATATATATAATTTGTTTCACATTTCTAAGTTACATCATTAAAATTCAAAACTTCTCATATATTTTAGCATGATTAGATTGAGTGAGAGGTAAATGCATCATTTTTTTAGCATGTAAACAAATGTTTTGGAAAATGATGATGGTTAGATGAGGTCAGTTAGTTGATTTATTCTAGTACCTATATTATAATGGCATTATATAGGAAAATACCTAGGTGATATATTCCAATTTACATTCTTAGTGGCCTAAGGTTTTCTCAGATGGTGTTTTATTAAACTCAAAAGGGTTTCTTAATTATGAGTTGTCTTTTGTGGGATGGTTGTAAAACCTTGTTTTTTTGTGTATGATCCTATTAATTTTGTGATTTATTATTTATCATTATTCTTATTAATAATCCATAAATTTTAAAGAATATTTTAGGGGCATCCACGACTTGTTTCAAGCATATAGATCTGAATTTTGGAGAATCTATATAAGGAATACTATTGGAAAATGGTTAGTAGTAACTATGAGGATCACTAATGTAGCTCATTTATAAGGATATATGGTGTAAAAAACATCGTGTATGAAGATTCATGGCCATGAGAAAAGCTATATATATGCTGCATATGTAACACCCCGACCCTAGTTACCCAGAGTCTGTGAATTATTACATAATATTGGCATGATCACAAAACATCAAGTCTTGAAAGATCGATTAGTTTAGTAGCCTTGGAAACACTAGATATATTCATAAGTATTACATTACATCATAAAGTGAAAAAAAACTACAACAACATCTTGTCTTCATATCCCCTCATACTATCCCTATAGGTCATTCATAAAATACTTCTTCACATCCTGGGAAAAATAAAACATTGAAAGGGGTGACCCCAGATGCTCAGTAAGGATAAAAATATAGTGAAAACATTCATAAATTAACATAAACATTTAATGAAATGTATAACTAAAAAATTCCATTAAAACTTTAACTTCATCATAATATGGCAAAGATAAAATGAAATAATGCCATTTACTTATTCACATGGATATTATACTAGTCAAATAATCATATGCAGTATCAATAACCACTTTCATAATAATGCAATGCATAATTCCAGACTATCATAACCACATAGTCAATGCCATTTTCCAAGACTACAAATAAGTTTTTTTCAAGGCCTTGTGACAAGACACTAGTTTGTCTCATGAGACCTAATGATGCATCAAGGAGCTATAGCAGGCTCAACCCATCACTTACTATGTCCAATGAATTCCTCATATGAAAAGGTTTAAACATAACATAAACATTCGTATTGAAACTAGCATACGAAATGTCAACAATTTATCCATAAACCATGAATGGTATAAAAATAACACATCCACGGTCAAACATATCACAAAACCTTCAATAAAATATGTAAGTTTTGTATCATAATAAATCAATTTCAAATAAACTTAAAATCCATCAAAGGATGTTGACATAGATGAAATCAAATCTATTTGAGAGAAATATCTCTATTTTTGAAATCATTTAAAATTCAAATAATTATAAAAGGAAACATTTACTTTGAAAATATTCTTATAAGCTTGTAAGGGAATCTTCGAAGATTTTATAATGGCGTAAAATATCATCACCCGCCGTATAAGATAAAAAATACATTCTTACCTAAATTATGTCAAAAAGGTTAAAAGGACCTTGTTTGAAAAGGAAGGAAAGATTCCTTTATAAATATCTTATAAAAGTCAAACAAGGGTATAAATGACTTTAAATAATAGTTAATAAAATATTAAGAATGTTTTTAAATACATTTTTAAGAAACATGGATGTGGATGATAAACGGGTCCCAATAGATAATTACATATAAACAACCTCAGATAATGTAGAGATTGTGAAATAAACCCTTACCTTGTACTTTTCCTTGGTAGAGGGTAGGTTAAACTCATTTATAATAGTTAAATCATTGTTATTAAATTATAAAAGAATCATATACATAAATATGATATCTTATATGATCTTTTAATATTTCTTTGTTAATAATATTTTAGTATTATCGTCGTTTCTGGTGTTCAATTACTCATTTTATTTTATATCTGTTGTTACACAAGCAGTGTTTTTTATCCATGGGTTGTATCATATTCATATATATAATTATATCAAGTCCTTAAACATTATTTTTAATCATCAAATGAAAATTATTCTTGAATGGATACGATGGGGAATGAATCTCATCGCATTCGTGGAGACGGTAGTCTGTACATACGCACGAGACACAATATCATTCTTTTGATATTAAAATCATATATAATTGGATGGTATATAATATATACAGAATAATTATAATGTTATATTTATTATTTACTTCAATTACATATCATTATCATACCCATCCAAATAATAATGTTTCGAATAACAATTACACCACGATGTGGAGACGGTAAGTCGTACGTACGCACGTATGGTGCCATGTCATTCAAAGGATGGATAGAATACTGAATATGGTTGTACCATATTTATAATAACATCACAGTATATAGAAGATACTAGAGTTATTATTTTAGAATTTAAATAACAAATAAATAAGAAGTGGAAGAAGAAAGGAACTTGAAAGAGGGCAGTGAAAACATTACCTCTTCTTCGGGTTCTTCCTTTTGATTTGATCAAAATGGCTCCTTAGGTTGGCTTTATAATCAAAATAATTCCTCTAAGTTGAATTGAGGGAAGATGAGAGGATAATTGGGCAGGGTTTGGTAGAGCCAAAAGGCTTTGAATATGTGAATTAGAGAGAAGGGGGAGTTCCCTTTTATAAGAGGGGTGAGGGGCACCTTAGGAAAAGCTAGAAATATTATTTTATAATAAATTCATATTAGGTTTCTAATGGATAAGAAGTGGATTATTTAAATTTTAAGGTGGGGATATGTCAAAAACCACTCAACAAATATGTTTTATACTGGTTTGAGTCACTATATTAACTTTATTTTTCTGATTTAACTCATAGTTAAATAGTTTGTCATTTACCATGTCTTTTTGTATTTTTATATTATATAGTTAATAAACTTAATATATACTTACAAGATAACCCCAAGTGGTTCATTAATAATAAACCTATCATTATATAAGTCTCTTGGCCAAACCTTATATCTTTATGAATTGAATATCAATTAATAATATAATATTTTTTTTTAAAACACTTTTATGTCAATTTTGACACTATTTGGTATTTTGTTTTTTCCAAATTTATAAAAGCATTATTACTTCTAAAATAATACATTTAATCAACCCTAACATGTCATATTTACCTATAAAATTCTTGGAATTCATTAAAAGTTTCAAATTATATTTATTTGCGTATTTATAATATCAATTATTTTAATATTTAACTAATAAGGTAATTACCACATCATCATTGTGTCATAAATAATTTAAATTAGTTAATGTCAAAAAATAATAAATAAAATAAAATTATGTAGGAAATATTTTTATCTTTCTAATTAATTTTAATAATCGAATTTATCTTATGTATAACCTTATATTAAAAAAAAATTAGTTATTAAACATTGATTTTAACTCTTTTAACTCTTCTTTCAATTAAATAATAATAAATGTCCTAATATAATCCAAGTTGACCAAAGAGGTTCATATTTTATTAATAAGGTTCTTTTTGGTCTAATTATACTTATTCAATAGAATTATAACATGTGTTAGGGTAATAATAATATCATTTTTACCCTTAATTACCCTATTTACATTAAATCGTGGTAAATAAAAGTAAAAAGATAATATTCATAAAATATTATTTTGATCTTATTGAACAACATTTTACTACATGATATTAATTTCGTCTCTCATATTTTTGAAATTCCACTCACAGAAGTGGTAAAATTATGTTTTATGAAAATTTGCAAATTCTCCTAGGAGATGGGTAAAAGACGGTGAAAAGTTCAATAAAATTTTTATATATCTAAATTTATTATAAACTGACTCCAATGAATTAAATTGAACTTATATATCTATTATGTATCTATTTTTACCTAAAATTAATTTAAATAAAATAAATAATTATTTAAATAAAAATTCTGTTTTAAACTATAACTCAGTGTTTTTCAATATTCATCAAAAATTGATTGTATTCAGAAAAATACCAAAAAATCATCCTAAGATATTTTTGATATTAAGGATCCAATAATTAAGTCCATTTTGAATGATTAAATTTATAAAATTTTAAAATGTGGGTATTACTATTCATAAAAGCTAGTTTGATTGGTTGTGGTGTGTGTTTGAACTCGAAGTTGCGTACAACACACACTACTGTATTATTCAAAGAGAAGTGTACCGTGGAAGCATGGGGTGTCACATTCTCCCCTCCTTCAAATAATTTTTTCCTTGAAATTTCTAGAATATTACTGCATAAAAAGACTCGGGTGGTTCTTCATCATAAGTTCCTCGGGTTCCCACGTTTCCTCTTTCATCTTATCGTTTCTCCATAGAACTTTTACCTGACGAGTCGTCCAGTTTCTCAACACTTTTTCTCTGATATCAAGAATCTAGATGGTCTATTCGCAATTAGATAGGTCGAGTTCCAGTTCTACTTCCTCATAGGTGAGTACATGCATTGGGTCAGGTATGTATTTTATCAACAGTGATATGTGGAACACATCGTGAACTTTGGAGAGACTTGGGGGAATTGCCAAATGGTAAGCTACAACCCCAATTCATTCTAGAATTTTTAAAGGTCTGATGTACCTGGGACTCAATTTACCTTTCTTACAGAAACGTATAACACCCTTACATATAGATACCTTCAAGAAAACATGATCTCCTACCTGAAATTCCAAATCCTTCCTTCAGTTATCAGCATAGCTCTTCTACCTACTTTTCTCTTCTTTGATGTGGTTTTGTATTACCTTCACATTTTCCATCGTTTCATCTACCAGTTCTAGTCCTACGAGTTTTGTTTCACCATATTCATCCCAACAGGTTGGTGGGAGACATCTCTTTCTGTATAACGCTTCATATGGTGCTATCTGAATACTTGAATGGAAGCTATTGTTATAAGAAAATTCCACCATAGGTAAATATTGATCCCACATACCCTGAAAGTCAAGTGAGCAAGATCTCAACTTGTCTTCTAAAGTTTGAATAGTCCGTTCAGATTGTCTATCAGTTTGGGGGTGGTAAGAAGTGCACAAACGAAGCTCAGTATCTAGGTATTTCTGAAGACTTTTCCATAATCTTGATGAAAAACGTGGATCATGATCAGAAATAATCGAAAGGGGTACTCCATGAAGTCTTACAACTTCATTAGTATACATTCTTCCTAGACGTTCAAGTGGTAAATCTTCTCTTATATCAAGAAAATGTACAGACTTGGTAAGACGATCAGCAATGACCCATATTGTATCGTTCCTTCTAGGAGTCTTTGGTAGTCCCATGACAAAGTCCATCATAATATTATCCCATTTCCACTCAGGTATGGGAAGAAGTTTCATGACTCCTCCATGTTGTTTCCTTCCAACTTTCACTTGTTGACAAACCAAACATCTTGACACAAAACCAGCAGTCTCCCTCTTCATGTTGTCCCACAAAAAATGTTCCTTCAAATCTCTATACATCTTGGTGCTCCAAGGGTGTATAGAGAAATTGGAACTATGATCATCATCCAATAATTACATTTTTAGATCAGGTATATCTGGAATACAAAGTCTCTTCCCAAATTTCAAAATTCCATCTTCATACACAAAGTCACTCAATCTCCCATCATTCACTGCTTTAATCTTATTTTGAAACTCTTCATCATCGGTCTGAGAACTCTTTATCCTTTCTAGTAAAGATGGTTTGGAAACCATTTAAAAAAGCATTGATGCTTCACTTTCCATGGTGATTCCCATATCCATCTTTACTAGATCCATATATATTGTATCCTTTTCAACTCTCATCTTGTTCAAAACTCCATTATCCAATCTACTCAAAGTATATTCCTCCTTATTTTCCTTCCTCGGGTGGTAGTGTATGGTGAAATCATAAATCTTGAGTAGTTCAATCCATCTCCTTTGCCTCATTTTGAGTTCTTTTTAGGAGAAAATATACTTCAAACTATTGTGATTAGTATAAATATCACATTTCTCAACATAGATATTGTGTCTCCAAATATTCAAAGCAAAGATTACAGTTTCTAACTCAATATCATGAATAGGATAGTTTTGCTCTTGAATTTTCAGCAGTCGTGGTGCATAGGCAATAACCTTATCATTCTGCATAAGGACACAACCAAGTCCTTTCTTCGATGCATCACTATAAATAACAAACCCATTATTACCCGATGGTGGAGTAAATATAGGATAATTGAATAATATCTTATTCAGTTCTTCAAAACATTCTTCACACTCTTTTTTTCAAACAAATTTATCCCCTTTACGTGTGAGCTTTGTTAATGGGTTAGCCAAACGGGAAACATTCTGGACGAAATGTCGATAATAACTTGAAAAACCAATAAAACTGCATACCTCAGTTATACTCATCGGTGTTGGACATTCTTGGATTGCTCTTGTCGAAGAAGGATCAATAGAGATTCCATCCTTAGAGACAATATGTCCAATAAAAGAAATCTCTTGAAGCCAAAATTCACACTTACTAAACTTCCCATATAATTCATGTCTTCTCAAAGTCTTAAATATAATGCACAAGTGATTTTCATGACCTTCGTAGATTTTGGAGTATACCAAGATATCATCAACAAATACCAATAGAATGTTATCAAGATATTCCTTGAAAACTCTTTTCATTAGATCCATGAAAACAGAGGGTGGATTTGTCAGCCCAAAAGGCATTACTGTAAAATCATAATGCATGTACCTAGTTCGAAATACTATCTTCGGAGTGTCTTCCTTCTTCACACACAATTTATGATATCCAGATCAAAGGTCTATCTTTGAAAAGTATTGAGATCCATGTAGTTGGTCAAATAAATCAACAATGCGAGGTAGGGGATGATTGTTCTTTATTGTTATAGCATTGATCTCCATGTAGTCAATACATAACCTCATAGATCCATCTTTCTTCTTAACAAAACAGATAGAGGATCCCCATAGAGAAACACTGGGGAAAATAAATACCTTACTACTCAATTCCTCTAGTTGTTTCTTTAGTTACACCAATTCCACAGTGTCCATTCTATAAGGGGTCTTTGATATGGGCCTTTATCCCTGAATTAAATCAATATAAAACTAAATTTCTCATTCTGGAGGATGTCCAAGTAAATTTTCTGGAAACACATCAACATATTCTCACACAATAGGTGCATCCTCTATTTGAACATTTTTTTCCTCACCCACATTAATTTCATTCTCTTCCTCCCCAATAGTTTAATTTAGTTGAGCTACTGGGGGTGGATCTAGATAAGAATTAAGCGATGATGATTCTTCTCTAAAGATAAGGAGTTCTTCATCATCATCGTCAAAAATCATAACCTTCTTCTTCTTATAATAAATCTTCGCATCATGGTCTGAAATCCAATCCATACTGAGTATTATATCAAACTCAATCAAAGGTATGATGATGATATTAGCAGATAAAGAACATTTATATGCTCTAATGGGAACATATTCACAAAACTTTGTTGTGATGATACTTCCCTTAAGAGTTTTAACTGACAACTCCCTTGTTAAATCAAATTGGTAATATATAATTTTCTTAGCAATCTTGTAAAAAAATGAAACAATGCGATGGTCTAGAATCAAATAAGGCATTGGATAAACTTGAGGAAACCATTAAATTACCTGCCACCACGTCTTTCGGAGCTTCTACCTCAGCAGTAGTGATAGCATAAGCTTGGCCTTGATCCCTTGGACTTTTCTAAGTTATGTTTCCCTGAAACTTAGGACATTCATTTGCATAATGTCCCATATCCCTGAAATTATAGCATTGAACATCAGTAGCTTCTTTCTTCCCCTTGCAATCACGAGCTGGTGGCCTTTTCACCACACTTGTAACAAACTCCCATTCCCTTTAAGTAAGTACCAGGGCGTTTCTTCCTTCATTTACTGCAGGAAGGATATTCAACTTTTCCCTTCTTCCCCTTATTTCCATTCCCAGAGTGATCAGCAGATCTCTTCTCCTCTTTCTTTGCTTTAAAGCCATAAGACTTAGAGAATTCCTTTTCTATCTTGATGGCACATGAGACAATATCTTCATACGATGACAAGGATTGTGAGACTAATGTCCAACAGAGAAATGGTTTTAACCCAAAAAATAAACAATCAATATTAGTCCTTGGGTTATGTATATAATTTGTTACATGCCTCACTATCCTTGTAAAGTTATCCTCATACTTTGCGACATTCTCATCCTCCTTTTGTCTCTAACTCAGAAATTGCCTTTCCATATCTGCTCGATGGTCATGAGGAAAGTATTTTTCTAAGAAAATCCCTTTGAACTCTCTCCATTCCATATTTGATACTTCATTATTCTCCTTTGTGATTTGAATCATTGAACACCATTGGTCAGCATCTCTAGTGAGGTGATAAACTGCCATGATAACTTTTTCCCTTTCACTACTCCACAAGGCATGGAATATTTTCTCTAAGGAATTTATCCATTGCTTAGCTACTAATGGATTTGTACTCCCATTGAATGCTGGTGGTTATTGCCTCATGAAGTGATCTAACATTGATCCTCCATGCTTCAAATCAGGGTGCTCCATATGGGTAAGGTTATTATTCATAACCTGAGTGAGTTATCCCAGTATGGTGATTAGATGATCAGCACCAGTTTCATCACCATCTCCACTATAATTATATTGAGCAGGAGGGAAATCCCTACATGGAGTATGTACATTGATATGGTTTCCATTCCTTCCACTAGATTCCATTTCAAAACAATTTCATACACTTGATTAGTTTATGAATCGCAATACATAAATCCAAACTTTTAAAACACTTAACATAAATTGAACAGTTTATGGATATAATCCATAATCATAAAAAAATGTTTTCCTTGAGAAAGTATATACTCATAAACCCTTCATAATGGTTTGTAAAGAAACTGAGATTTTTACTAAGAATATCCCACGGGAGTGTCGTAACCAAGAGTGCAGCAAGGCCCGTTGTCGTGCACCAGTTCTCGTTCGAGTCTAGCTCAAAGCGGTGTTTTTAGGTTTTACCCCTAGGTACATCTGTTCCAGAGACACCTCTACCTACTCGTATCCAGACAGGGATGTATTGCTCGGAAAACTCATAAAATCTCTAAAATACCAAAATTCTAGGAAGTTCTTCTATACTAATCCTCAATTTCTATCTTAGGGTTATGTGCTATAATCAGAGTTTATCTAAATATAGCTTCCATGGTTTGTAAAAAACATCCTCTGATACCGATTGTAATTCCCTGACCCTAGTTACCCAAATTCGGTGCATTATTACATAATATTGGCATGATCACAAAAGATCACGTCTTGAAAGACCGATTATTTTAGTATCCTTGGAAACACTCGATATATTCACAAGTTTTAAATTACATCCTAAAGTTAAAAAAAATACTACAACATATTTTCTTTATATCCCGTCATACTATCCCTGTAGGTCATTCATAAAATACTTATTCACATCCTGGGGAAAATAAAACATTGAAAGGGGTGACCTTAGATGCTCAGTAAGGATAACAATATAGCGGAAACATTTATAAATTAACATAAACATCTAAGGAAATGTATAACTAATAAAAGTCTTTTAAACTTTAACTTCATCATAATATGCCAAAGATAAAATGAAATAATTCCATTTACTTATTCACATGGATATTCTACTAGTTGAATAATCACATGCAATAACAATAACCACTTTTATAATAATGGAATGCATAATGCCAGACAATCATAACCACATAGTCAAGGCCTTGTGCCAAGACACTAGTTTGTCTCATGATACCTACCGATGCATCGAGAAGCTATAGCGGGTTCCACCCGTCGCTTACTAAGTCCAATGCATTCCTTATATGAAAATATTTAAACATAACATAAACATTCGTATTGAAACTAGAATACGAAATGTCAACAATTTATCCATAAACCATGAATGGTATAAAAATAACACATCCACATTCAAACATATCACAAAACCTTCAATACAATATGAAATTTTTGTATCATAATAAATCAATTTCAAATAAACTTAAAATTCATCAAAGGATGTTGACATAGATGAAATCAAAACTATTTGAGAGAAATATATCTATTTTTGAAATCATTTAAAAGTCAGATAATTATAAAAGGAAACATTTACTTTGAAAATATTCTTATAATCTTGCAAGGGAAGCTTTGACAATTTTATAACGGCATAAAATATCTGAATCCGCCGTATAAGATAAAAAATACATTCTTACCTTAATTCTGTCGAAAAGGTTTAAAGGACCTTGTTTAGAAAACGACGAAAATATTCCCTAATAAATATCTTATAAAAGTAAAAAAAAAGGGTATAAATGACTTTAAAACAAAGTCTATAAAATATTAATCAGGTTTTGAAATACATTTTCAAGAAACATGGATGTGGATGATACAGGGGTCCCAGTAAATAATTACATATAAACAACCTCGGATAATGTAGTGATTGTGAAATAAACTCTTACCTTGTACTTTTCCTTGGTCGAGGGTAGTTTAACCTCCGGTATAATAGTTAAATCATTGTTATTAAATTATATAATAATCATATACATAAATATTATATCACATATGATCTTTTAATATTTCTCTGTTAATAATATTTTAGTATTATCTTCGTTTCAAGTGTTCACTTACTCATTTTCTTTTATATGTTTTGTTACATAAGACATGTTTGTTATACATAGGTTGTATCTTATTCATATACAGAATGATATCAATTACTTAAACATTATTTTTAATCATCAAATGAAAATTAGTCTTGAATGGATACGATGGGGAATGAATCTCATCGCGTTCGTGGAGACGGTAATCCGTACGTACGCACGAGCGACAATATCATTCTTTTGATATTAAAATAATATATAATTGGATGTTATATCATATATAAAAAATAATTATAATATTATATTTATTATTTACTTCAATTACTCATCATTATCATACCCATCCAAATAATAATGTTTTGAATAACAATTACACCATGACGTGGAGACAGTAAGCCATAGGTACGCACGTATGGTGACATGTCATTCAAATTATGGATATAATACTGAAAATGGTTGTACAATATTTATAATAACATCACAGTATATAGAAGATACTAGAGTTATTATTTTAGAATGGAAATAAAAAAGAAATATGAAGCAGGAGAGGAAAGGAACTTAAAAGAGGGTGGTGAAAACATTACCTCTTCTTCGGGTTCTTCCTTTTGATTTGATCAAAACGGCTCCTTAGGTTAGCTTTCAGATAAAACTAAGGCCTCTAGGTTGATTTTAGAGAATATGAGAGGATATTTGGCTAGGTTTTTTCTAAAACAAAAGGCTTTTAAGGTGTGAATTAGAGAGAAGGGGGTGCCCTTTTATAAGAGGGGTGAGGGCACCTAAGGAAAAGTTAGAAATATTATTTTATAATAAATTCATATTCAGTTTCTAATGGATTCAAAGTGGATTATTTAAAGTTTAAGGTGGGTATAGGTCGAAAACCACTCAACCAAGAGGTTTTAGACAGGTTTGGGTCACGATATTAACTATATCTTTCTGATTTAACACTTAGTTAAATAGTTTGACATTTACCATGTCTTTTTGTATTTTAATATTATATAGTTAATAAACATACTATATACTTCTTATAGAACACCAAGTGGTTCATTAATGATACACCTATAATTATATAAGTCTCTTGGGCAAACATTAGATCTTTAGGAATTGAATATCAATTAATAATATAATATTTCTTTTAAAAACTCTTTTATGTCAAATTTGACACTATTTGGTATTTTGTTTTTTCCAAATTCATAACAGCATTATTACTTCGAACCTAATTCATTTAATCAACCCTAACATGTCATATTAACCTATAAAATTTGTGGAATTCATTAAAAGTATTATATTATATTTATTTGGGTATTTCTAATATCAATTATTTTAATATTTCACTAATAAGGTAATTACTGCATCATCATTTTTTCATAAATAAATTAAATTATTTAATGTCTAAAAATTATAAATAAAATACAATTATGTAGGAAATATCTTTATATTTATAATTAATATTTATAATCGAATCAATCTTATGTAAAACCCTATATTAAAAATGTTTTAGTTATTAAACTTTGATTTTAACTCTTTTAACTCTTCTTTGAATTAAATAATAATAAATATCCTAATCTAATCCAAGTGGACCAAATAGGTTCATATTTTGTTCCTAAGGTTTTTTTTGGTAGAATTATAATTATCCATTAGAATTAGGACATGTGTTAGGGTAATAATAATATTATTTTTATCCTTAATTACCCTATTTACATTTAACCGTGGTAAATAAGAGTAAAAAGTTATTATTCACCCAAAATTATTTTGATCTTATTGAACCACATTTTACACCTTGACATTAATCGTGTCTCTCAAATTTTCGAAATTCCACTCACAAAAGTGGTAAAATTAATTTATATGATAATTTGCAAATTCTCTTAGGAGATGGGTAAAAGACAGTGAAAAGTTCAATAAAATATTTATATATCAAAAATGATTATAAACTGACTCCAATAAATTAAATTTAACTTACATATCTATTATGTATCTATTTTGACCTAAAATAAAGTTAAATAAAATAAATAATTGTTTAAATAAAAATTTGGTTTTAAACTATAAATCGGTGTTTTTCACTATTCATCAAAAATTGAATGTTTTCATAAAAATACCAAAAATTCACCCTAAGATAATTTCGATATTCCGAATCCAAAAATGAAGTCCATTTTGAAAGATAAAATTTATAAAATTTAAAAAAGTGGGTATTACTATTCATAACTGCTAGTTTGATTGGTTGTGGTGTGTGTTAGAACTCGAAGTTGCATATAACACACGCTACTATATTATTCAAAGAGAAGCGTACCGTGGAAGCTTGGGGTGTTACAGCATAGGGGATCCCCAGAGGATGTACATTGTTTGAAAAACCAGGAATCTTGCCTACAAACATAGTGCCACTTGGTAGTGAACCTGCATAGTTGGATCATAATTTGTCCAGACCACATTTGATAGTCATTAAAGGAGTTCAATTGGATAAAAACTATCACATTTTTTGTCATGGTTTGTCCAACTGTGTAGCCAATATCTGAGACCTCTTAAATTTGGGTGAATTTGCAGTTTTTGGGTTAAACACTTTCTCACCCTCCTTCCCTATTATTTCTCATGCAAATCCCTATTTCCTATTGAATATTATCCATAATTAATTAAATGACTTGATGTTTCTCCAATATCTCTCATTTGAATCAATTTATATCTATTATGTTGGATCACCCCCAATAAGAGATTCAATCCACTTATTTCCCTTCATGACTTCTCTCGACATCCTCACCTATATTATAGTGTGAGATAATATGACATATTTTGATTGTATTTTTAAATTCATCCATTTTATTACAATTAATACCAATCCCATTGCCCTCAATGAGTGAATTTTCATCTAACACTACAAGTTAGGTGTTCTATGAATTTTTCCTCAAGTCTTGTAGAATTATAATTTTCATCATTGTTATGTGTACCAGTTCCACACATACATTGACCCTAAAAATAGTATTCATTCAATTAGATGTATAAATTGGAATTAAAATTCCCTATTATACACTATTATAATAATTAGAGGTCAAGATACTCATCTTGAGCGACACATTGGGTGTGAAACGCTTATGACAATGTGCCCCTTTATATTTGAATAACTGAAACATTTATTGGAGTGTTGGATTAGACATTATGAAGTGTGTTGTTTAATTTAAATATATAAATAGACAACTTATGACAAGGAAATCATGTTTATATTTTAAATTGTAAATTTGGAATCAAATAATTAATGTTATAACACCTTATATAGAATTTTTCATTACCAAGTGTAATGTTATGGAATTGAATTATATAAAATGAATTAATTTGAATATTTGATACATATAATGGTTTTTTTCATTATAATTAAGGAACCTATTGATAATACATATATTTTTATCCTTATAAGTGTGGCCAGATAAGATAAAGACATGGATTCCCAAGGGAATTACATGCTCACTCAAAGGAAGCCATCCTAATTTATTTGGCTGGTTTCCAAGGGAGATAGTCACCATAAAATTTGGTCACTGTCTTATTTATACATGAATTCCACAACCTAGTACTGAATATTCACCTAAAACAAGTTGGGATATTATAATGACTTTGAATCACTGTTTGGATTCAACTAATTTCATCAGACATAAGGCACCGTGGATACTCATCTTGGGTCATAGTCATAATTAGCCCAATATTTACAATGGAAATGCTCCATAGACTCAGTTAGACATTTTTATAGTGGAATAAATTTGGTTTACACATGTATTACAGTAAAACCAATATAGCTTTGTTGTATGTATTATGTACTATGAGTTCAATCAACCTTCTAATATCAAGAAGTCCTTGATTCATCATGGATCATTCACTGCTATCATTATCACATGGATGCCATTGTTTCCCCTTGGATCATATTTATGGTTACGTAGACTAGTAAACATTGGTTATACATGCTATAACCTAACCTCATATAGGTTCATTGTCTATACATTACCAGAATGAATTGTTTCAGTTATAGTCGGTTGAGAATCCCATGGGGAGTATACGACACACCTGACTATTATTTCACTAATGTTATTCCAATTATTATCATTATATCTACACACTTCTCCTATTCTACTCATATAATAGAAATATTTTTATGTCATTGGTGGTTTCCTAAAGATTATATATCACACCCTGTTCTAGCTATAGTTTGATACCCATTTAGACCTGATAGATGTAGGTTAGGACAAGGGAAAGCGACCAGTCATGGATGATTGATTTATTATATCTTTTGGTTTGTGGAGAATGGATCTGAGCCTTGGATCCGGATTCTAATTAGGGATATCAATTTTTTAATTTTTTATTATTGATATAATTGTATGTATTTATTCCTACATTTTGTATTGTCCTATGAAATACTCATTTTATAGAATATGTCATCACTTATGGATTGGTAATTATTATTATATGGATGATTAAACTTCAATGTTATATCATTCGTTGTTACACATAAAAAATTTATTCATTTATTATCCCACTATTCTACTATGATCATGAGGGTATCTCCTTCCTAATGTAATACTATGGACCCAAGCTGCAAGCCAAAATCCTCTGGAATACAAGGATACACACTTAAGCCATTGTGACTAAATGAGGTTAGTTACTTATGAGTGAACCATGTATTAAAAATTATAGGGTTGAAAAAAAATCTTATAATTATATTTAATGTTTCAAAATGTATTGAACATAAAAATTTTACTTATGGAATCCTACCTTTTATAATATTAACTTTTCATTAAATAGAAAAAAAACCTGAGATGTTTTAATGTTTAGTTTCTAGGAAAATAGGAACATAATATAGGAAAACATAAAATATTCTTCTAATCCATGTGAAATCATACTATATTGGTTCAAACTATATTACTCGTAGTGAATATAATATCCTAAGGATATACATAAAAAGAAATGGGTTTGCATGATCCGAGTAATATTATAAATAAGGGAGACATTTAACATGTGATAATGGAGAATATCAATAATACTATGTGGTAAGAAACATAAAAATAACAAGTTAAAATGAGAAATATCATTGAAAAACATGAATCATAACGTTACAATGTGGTTAAAATATTAAAATTATACATTCAGATTAATTTCACCATCTATTGCGATGAATGCATCATAAATAATAATTACAATGATTATTCACTGAGGTATTGTAAAACTTTTCATATATAGAGACTAATTATTTAATGAATACATTGGAGAGATAATAAGGTGAACCCTTAGTATGTATTATTTTCAAGGGAAACACATTGATCATAATAAATAACATTCTCAATAACATGAGGAAAATAGTGTCTGTGATTTATATAAAATCATTAAGAACGTTAGTGCTTAAATGCTTGACCATAACAACATTTTCATCAAATAGAAAGGTAATGTCAATTTAATATATATAAATAATTTATTAAATAATGTATATTAAAAATTATGTGAATATTCATGGATAAAGAAATGGAAAGGGTATTCAAAATATAATAATTTATTATATATGAATGTGAAATTGAGAAGTAAATTCTACAACATTATGGGTATACATTATAGACACTGAAAAAGGGTATAATGTGATAGAACGAAGGTATCCCATTGAAAAAAAATTTATTTTAGTAGTAATGGTATGATAAAAATAATAATAAAATAATTTAACATACACATTACAAGACATACAAAAAATAATTACTTGAATGGAAAATAAGATGACAAGAATTCTCCTACCTTAAAGAGTTTCTCCAAAATCCTAAGGATGAAACCTTAGGGGATTAAGAAATCATTAGGGGACTATTTTGGAGAAAAAAACTGACAATAATTCATTTAGGATATATTGGTATTATATGGTAAATGTGAAATGGGTGTTAATTTATAGGAAAAGTTGTGGAATTGTTTAATAATTTCGAAGTACAGGTCTTCGAAATCTAGGTTGTGGAAAATGAAAATTCATTATCTTACCATTATTTTACCCATGGGTTTTTCTCATGGTTTTGAAAATTTGTGCCATAGATTATGAAAATTTAATCCATTAGAAAATAATAACATTTTTAATACTTCATTAGACATGGAGAATTAGATTTCCAAAAAAAATATGGATTTTCAAATAAAAATTTTCATTTTGGAATTTGGAATCTCACACATAAGTATGGAAATTGATTAAAAGATATTTAAATTGATAATAGTAATAATTTAACATATTTTAGGTCATGAAATAATTTTAATTAATTATCACATAATTATGAAATAAGTATGATTTCATAAAACATACCAAAAACCAAAATATGTATTTTTAATATTGACTATAAAATAAATTATTTTAAAAAATTACAAAAAAAATCACACTAACATAGTTTCAAAATGATAATTCATAATATAATATTAACTTTATTGAAATAATTATATTAATTTGACAATTTTAACTTTTAAATTTAAATAACCTTATTTATTAAAAAATTGTTGTTTTTAACGAATAATAAATTTTTTGATAATTATAAAAATTTCTCATGACATTATAAAATTATTTTATAATTTATTTTTAAGTTAGAGTGGTTGGAATGTCTATTACATTAATAAAATATTATTTAAAATACAATTTTTAAAAAAATTATATATTTTTTAAAAATACAATTATATTTTTTTTCATCTAACAATCAATTTATCAAATTGGTCTAAACATATATTTTATTAAATTAGAATATTCTAAAAAATATGATTGATGGACAGAAACTTTTATTTATACAATATATATGACACTTTATATAACTAATTTTTAGACACATAATCCTATATGGGATGGTTCACCTCGGAGTAGTTATCTACAATAATATGAACTTATACTATAGGATATTTCATTCAAGTCTCAGTTGTTGATACTCATCTGGGGAATATTCATGGTTGAATCCATTGATGCTCTCCCACCAAATTTCTAAGAAATGAAATTCAAACAGGAAGGCTCTACTGGTTAAGGTCATCATTTTCCCTTTCTCTATCAACTTTTCATTGTCATTAGTACTTATAAAGACTAATTATAACTGTTAAAATTATTTTCCTTGGGTATAGATACCAATAGTCAAATAAAACAATGTTAATATTGACCAACAGTCATATTTGAAGAACAGTCATATTACTATACCAATGGTCACATTTCTTTATATAAATACCAAGTCAGTCTTTTAGTCTAAATTCACTAAATTTATATCCAATTTCATATTTTAATTTTCTAATATGTTTGTTGGTTTACTAATATTTTGTTTCATTTATATAATGTGGGGGAAATTATTCTAATAGATTAAGGTGATCCATATTTTTCCATTTTATAATTTATATATTATATTTTTTCCTAGTTTTAATGTTTGGTATTTTCATTGGTTTAATTTTTGACTATTGTAATGATATTTGTTAATGATATATGTTTTTTTGGTTCCTAGATATTTCTTTAAGTGTAAAATATTATATAATATAACAAAAAAGTTCTCAGAAAAAAAATATCATTTAAAAATCTGGAGTCATTACATTCTCCCCCCTTTAGAAATTTCATCCCCAAAATTTCATCTCATATTATATATTCAGATTATGTGAGGGTACTTTTTTTAACATTTTATTATAGATACCATCAAACCTCTTCATTGATATGGTTCCTCCATTAGACATATACAAGGTTAGTTGTACTGTTGTGTAGAACTTTGTCTCTATGATTCATGATCTCCACTTGTTTCTCTTCATAATATAGTTCATGTTCCTGTTTTACAGCCTCTATATTTAATAAATATAAGTAACCATGTATGTAAATCCTCAATATATATATGGCATACTTCATGAACTTGAACAGAAATTAGTGGAAGTTCAAGATAATAATACACTTCTCCTATGAAACCATCAATTTTAAAGCATCCAATATATCTAGGGATAAGCTTCCAATTCATTATAGATCCCATGAATTTATTCCATGTTGATTATTGACCGAAAACCCTATCTACATCCTCAAACGCTAGTCCCCATTATTGGTTGTCAGCACAAAACGTCTTACAACTATATGCCACTTTAATCTGTTTTCAAATTCCACGAACCTTTTCTATCATCTTATGTGTAATATCTAGAATATGTATCTTTCTCTCTCTATCTTTATCCGAACAAGAAAAATTTCTATGTCGCTACCCATACAGATCATCATAATGTGACATTTTAATACTCTAGTGGAATATATTCTTGTTTGATAACTCTAATAATGGTGGGGAGGGTGTTGATCTCATACAACATTAAATTACATTGAGAATATTATCATTACGTACTCATGTGTCTAAATATTTATTTTAGATTGGACATCTATTTCAGGTGATAGGTAGTGATAAAATTCAACTGATTATTAAATGTATGTGAAAGAATTATACTGAATATAGATATAAAAATTGGATCATGATCAAAATTTATTTTATGATGTGTCTCATGATTCCTTTACACATTCTCTACATATATAGTAGGATTCTGTTCAAGGGATAAATCTTCATGAATATCGATGAAATGGTATTTCTTGGTGAGTCGGTCCACTATAACCCATATCTCATTTTTTTTCCTTTGGAAGTTCTAAGGATACTAGTTATAATGTGAATATTTATATATTCCCGCATCCATGTTAGTATGGGTAGTGGTTGAAAAAAAACATTAAGAAGTTTTCATTCTCCCTTTACTTGATGACACAACATGCACCATTCAGTGTAGTGAAAATATATATTTTTATAATATACCCCCAATAATGATCATGAATTTTCATATACATTTTTGTACATACAGGATGTATACATAAGGTAGAGCTATAAGCATTATCCATCGGTTCCTTGTTTATCTATTTTATTTATTGGACATATATCCTTGTAAAAATGTTATGTAAAACTTCATGATCAATATTGACATCAAAAAACATCCCATTCTTCACATTATATGTCTATTTTAATGACACAAGATCTTCTCTTTGATATCTCATGATATTCTATTGTAATGATGGGTGATAAATAATTTGGGATAGGATAGATGATATAACTTCCCTTATGATAGCCATGTCCCACCTTATTAGGTCATTCGTCAATATATCTCCCTGAATCCTCATAATTTTCTAATAAACATGGTATTTAAAAATTAATTCATTAGGAACAATGTTTTCTCTTTTAGGTAAATGATGAATAGAATAATCATAGTCTTTAATAAGCTCAAACCATATCCTTTGTCTTATATTCAATCCATTTTTCATGAATATATACATAGAGATTTTGTGGTCTCTGTATATTTCACATTTTTTACCATAAAGATAGTGCCTCCATATATTCATAAAAAAATGACTGTAGATAACTCTAGGTCAAACATAGAAAAAAATTTCTCATGAGGGTTTAACTGTGAGGATCCATAAGTTACCACCATATGATTTTCACTGAATTTGTACCAAATAAAATTCATATATGAATCACTATAAATAAAAAAATCCTTCTATGATATATGGTATAGTTAAAACAAGTGTAGTAATAAATATCTTCCTCCATTCATGGATACTTTCAACACAATCCTTTTTCCAAAAAAATGTATCTCATTTTCTTGATAACATAGTTAGTGGATTAGAATGTCATGAAAATTTTATTATATTCCTTGTATAATATCATACTAATCCAATAAAAATAAAAATATCATTTGTTTTTATAGGATAAGTTCCCCTCTCTATAGCCTTCGTATTGCTTTGGAGAATTTAGATTCCTTACTTGGTTACAATGTTCCCCAAGAATGTATCTTTTTTAGTTACAATTCACATTTCATAAATTTTCCAAACTAATTATCCTTCCTTATAGTTTTCAATATAACCCATAGATGATCTTCATACTCCTCATGACATTTATAATACATCCTAATATAATATATAAAACAACGACAAATTTATGAAGTGATTATATAATGAATATATTCATAAAATCTATAAATATAGTAGGTTAATTAGAATTGATGAAGGGAAAAACAAAAAACTCATAATTACCATATATTTTTCTGAAGGAATCCTTTTTAATATCATCTTTATTCATCATAAATTGTTGATACCTAAATTAGAGGTCAATCATGAATTTTAATTATGCCCCCAAAATCTGTAAAAATTAATTATCAATGCTTTTGAGAGTGTACTGGTTCTTCATTATGATCCAGTTATGTTCTATATATTCAATGCATAGCCACATTGATCCACTCTATTTACTTAAAATAGAACATCTGATCTAAAGGGAGACAGACTTGGTCAGACAAATACTCTATCCAAAAGCTCTTTTAGTTTTTTATTTAATTAATCTTACTTCATATTCTCCAATCAATTTTAAGACTTCAATATCATCTTAGATCAATGAATGAGTTCAATATGGAAATTTACATCTCTTTTTTGGGTGAGTTCTATGTATCTCTTCAGAAAATTCATAAACATTTTTTAGGATGATGTTGAAATTTTCTATCCTTATGAATTTATTTCATTTTACCACTTCCCTCATCATCTCTCTAGTGACGGCAATGGGAGGATCTTTGAACAAATCCTAGGCCATGATATTAATGGTTTAAAAATAACTATTGGTTTTCCATTGAAGATTACTAAAATTTAATTTCACCTGATAATGATCTTATTATTATAATTTGAGAGCCTTACCATCCTAAGAATAGTTTCAAATTCCAATGTGGGAATGGAAACTATACTTGGGATAATATTTTTACCGACAAAGCTAATTCTTGTGTTCTATACACTGTTTATGATAGGATAATCCCTCTTGGAGACTTGAATAATAACTCTACGTTAATCAAATTTTGTTTTGACGCTATATTCATTGAAAACATGGGTGAAATAAATGAATTCATATATCTACAATCAAATAATGTACTTCCTATATTTTATAGAACAATGAGTTTACCTACAAAAACATAATTTGGAGCCTCTAATTTTGATGTCGTGATAGAAAAGGTATAACATTTCCCCCTTGGCCTATACTGAGGTTAATAGTGTATTCAAACCATTATAATCCGATTTTGACATTCAATGGAAAAGTTCACAAGTCATACACACATGATGTATTCAACATTAGTTCGGGCATGCAACACCATCCATTTATTATTAGTGTTGGGAATTTCCAGATTCACCACACCATTAATGTTCTACGCTATATTCATAAATATTATATAGCTATAACAAATTAAGCTTCCAATAAATTATTTCTCAAATTTTTAATTCCATCATTTTTTCATGTGGAATGTTTCAATTTCATTTCTACACTTCAATCATCAAAATTCATCATGCAGTGTGGATTTATTTCTCTATGATTTATATTTGATCTATGTGACCACTGATTCTCTACAAACCCCATTTCAACCTTCTTATCACTGTATAATATATCCTCATATTTTTTATATTCATGATTTTAAAAATCACCCATATATGGGGTCTCAGTGCATCGAATAATCTAAAACCTTCCCCTTAGCATATATAACTAAGATATGGGTGTATAGAGAATGTCTTGTAATGTTCATTTCATATCATCTGACTTATTAATATTCCTTTGGATTCAACTCTAGTAATTCCTTCTCTATTTTTATTCACATAAAATTGGGAAAATATTTATTGAAAATATTCCCATGAACTATTCTCACTATATAGTATCAATCTCCCTTCATGTATTCATGTTTTTAATTAGTTTCTATAACTAATCAGCATCTCCTTGTGTGTGGTATACTAGCATGGTGACATTCTATAGATCTAAATAGTGGTGTAAAGAAAAGATAATTTCTAAATAGGTAATTTATTGTTCATCAACTAATGGTTTGGTAGATCTACAAAAAGAAGGTTTCCATTGACAGAAGAATGAAACAATGGAAGGTTCTCCCCTTTGAGATTAATCTTGTCTCTCAATATGTTTCAAGTCATTATGCATAACTCGAGAATGTTGATTCATCATCCTCATGCAATTTTTCATTCTATATTCCATGATGTTAGGAAGGTTTTTAGTGGATAATAAATTCCAATAATCATTTAATATGTTCTTCATATTTCCTACCAAATTTCTAATAGAATAAAACCTTAGTGAGAAACATGATACTTTTAGAAATAATATAATTCAAAATGATGTTTATGTATTAAAAATAATTATTAAATATGTTATTATTTAATAGAAACTAAAATTTCTATATTTCCTTCATAATGATTCAAACAATTCTTTTAATTAATTAAAAATATCCATAAGTGTTTCGAACTAGGTCCACAAAAAAGAATATTATTATGCACCGATTCCCGGCTGATTGATGATCACTGTAGTTTTTTAGGGCTATCACCCCCAGGAACATCTATTCTAGATCCACATCCACTTGTAGTATCTTGATAGGGATTTCATTGATTGGATATGACTTTCTCAAGAATTCACCAAAACACTAGGATGTTTTTATATATTACAAATTATCCCTAGGGATCCAACAAATGCATTCAAGTCCTATTTTCCAAAACTAACTAAACCTTACATTGATACCATCAATGTAATCCTTCCTTTTTTATGTAAACATTTCATTACATTGACCAATTCATAGGATCTTTTAAAGTTCATTTTCTTTGAAATTAAGTACACAATATAAGAAACCATAAAAGACACATCAAATAATAATTAAAGGATTCATCATGGGTTTCCCCTAAGTTATTTCTAAGGAATCTCATATCCTTTGGATATACCTTAATGGAAAGGGGTATGCTTGAGCCAGGTAATGGAATAAACAAGGGAGACATTTAACATTTGATCATGAGGCATATCAACAAGAACATGAGGTATAAAAATACAACATGATCTATAGAATATGTGGCGTAACATAATAAATATAAAATAAGTAATAATATAGAAATTTCACTAAAACTATTAAATACAACACTTATTAAGATATCACCAAATATTATCATGAAGGTTTCATAAAAAATACCCATGTTATTCCCCAAGGAATCATAAAACATGTCATTTATAGAGACAAATTATTTACCCAATGCTTGGGATAAATATTAGAGTACACTGTTTATATGGATTAATTAATTGTGAACCACATTTATGATAATAAATCATTCTTTCAATAACCTGGGGAGAATAAACTAAGTCATTCTAATAAATGAATTGAGTAAGTAAGTGTTTAATGGATTGACCATAACACCATTTTTAACACGTATAATGGGGATTTAGGTTTAGTATATATAAGTAAGTAAATAAATAAATTATATTATCATACAAGTTAATATGTATGGATAATTAAATGTCTTGGGTATTCCCAATATAATAATTTATTATGTTAGAGAGATAAATTGAGATGTAAATTCAACCATATGACAAGTAAAAAACAAGGATTTAGAAAATGATAAAATAAATGAGAACAATAGTCTCCTATTGAAAAAAGAGTATTTTAGTAGTAACTATCCAATAAAAAGAATATGAAATGAAAGTAACATACACTTTGTAGTAGGTGCATAGAAAATAATTACATGAATGGAAGAAAATATAACGATAATTCCCTAACTATGAAGGGTTTCTTATAAATTATGATGTTGGAACCCTGGTTGATAAGGGACCCCTTTCGTGAACTCTTTGGGAGAAGAAATGTATAAAACATAAGTGATGATGGATTTTGATTTAAGGGTAAAGTTGAAATGTGTCGGTATTTAAATCAAAATTGGTGGAATTATTTAATAATTTCCAAATATTTGTCATAGAAATCTTAGTTACAAAAAATAAAGAACCATTATCTTATCCATGGTTTTTACTCATGGTTTGGAAATTTGACTCTATGTTAAATATATTATTATAAAATAAATCCAAAAACTATTTATTAATACATGTTTATACATGGAAAAGTAAAGTTTCCACGAAATAATATTCTTTGAAATTAAATTTTCTATTTTTTACATTAAAAGGTCACTTATAGGATTGGAAATTGATTAAAAGTTATTGAAATAATTAATATGAATAAAATAACATATTTGATGTGTTTAATTTATTTAATTAATTATTTCATCAGTATGAATTAAATATAATGTAATAAAACATATTGAACACCCCTAACTATATTTTTATTATTTACAGAGAAATAATATATTTTAGAAAAATCTTATAAATTTACCCCAACCTATTATCGAATTTTATATCTTAAATAAAATATTAATTTAAAAAAAGTAAATAACTATATATGATAGCTTTATATTTTTGAAATAAATTTCATTATTTAATGAAAAATTATTGTTTTTAAGATATATTAAAATTTTTGAAACTTATAAGCATTCCTAGTACACTATAAAATCATTTTCTAATTCTATTTTAATTAGATTTTTTTAAAAGGATATTTCATGAAAAAATTTATCATTCAAAAACATTTTTAATATAAATGATTATATATTTTTTAACAATACTATCATGTTTTATTTTCATCCAGTAATTAATTTATCAAATGTTCTGAAGTTAAACATATATTTTAAAAAACAAAATTATTCTTAAAATTGGATTGATAGAATAAATAATATATTCATACAACGTAAATTATCCTTTATATAACTAAGGCCTATAGATTTGACCGCTTATTAAAACCTCATACACCCTATGCATATGGTGTGAAATGGTGATAGTTTAATGGGATAGCTTGTCTATCATTTTCCTAGTTGTAATCTACACTAATGAAATCTTCTCCCAAATGTTATTTTTTTCAAGACTCAATTATTGAGGATTAGATTTGACATTGTCAAAGGCGAACCCTAGTGACTCTACCACCATCCCATGTTCTGAAAAATGTGCTTTAAGAGAAATAAATCTACTAGTTGAGGTTGTCTTTTCTACTTTATTGAGAAGTTTTTTTCTATATTTAATTTTCATATAATTGAAAGAAAATTTTGAGATTTTAATAAAATAAATAAATACCCAATTCCCTCTTATAAGGAAAATTTTACAATACCATCTATCTATTCTATCTTATTTTATAAACCACAATAGTAAAATTAATAGGCATTACATAGGTCTAAAACTATATTTATGAAGGTAGTTGGCCTCTCATGAATTAAAATGTTAGCAAGAATATATTTATGAAGATTAGAATTTTGAGACGGATTTTCTCAAAACATATATACGTAATGATGATAAAAGTGATAATAGGAAAAAGTGGCTAGAAAAAGGATAATGATTTAACTATGAAATTTTTTGGTAGTCCCCCTAAACATTTCAAATGCGGTAAAATACAATTTGAAGAATGTTTTTAGGATAAAATTGAGATATTGATGAAATATGCTTGACCATTAAAAAAGTGACTATATAGAATAGTATTATAATCATGTTAGTAGTGGGAAAAAAGAAAGTCCACCTATAATGATAAGTATTTGTTACAATGAGTTGGATAATTTTTAAATTCATATTCAAATTTAGATAGTCAATGTGCGAATCATTGGGAATAAAGTAAAAAGGTTTGTAAATTTATTTTTTCTAGTACTATAAGTGATTCTAAAGAGTCAAATAATGTTTTGAAATGTACATTGATGATTTATTATGATTATAATAGTCTATTGTTTGATTTAGGATCCATGAGTTCACTAATTTCATGGAAATTTTCTTGTAAATTTTAAATTCCATCTAAATAAATGATGTCAGCTCCTTTTCTAAAAATTCATTGTGGTAGTATGAAGGTAATAATAATTTATTGAAATATTCTTATTGTCACATTTGGAATGTTTTTTCATAAAAAACTATGTGTTTCCCATTATATAAATAGATTATATATAGGAAGTGGGTTTCCTTTTAGTTCATTATGAAAAGGTATATTTATGATGTAAATAAGTTTTTTAATAACTATTTTTAGTTTGTTAATAATAATTCATTCATACCCTTGACAACATATCAAGAATATAAGAAATTAATAAAATTTGGAAGTGAGATTTATCTTTCATATATTTTATAAAAGATATAATCTTTTCAAACTACACATATTATAGTGATAAATTAAATATTTTTTTATTGAATAATAATTTTTTCAGGTGGAATCAATTATTAGGTTTTTTATTTTATTTTTAAATTAGTTATAGATGAAAATTTAATTGCAATACCTACTTATCATATTGATTCATTAATTATGTTTTAATTTAAATATTTTTAAAAGGTTCTATTTTTTATGTGTTTTATCTTCTATATCATTTCCCCTAGGGGTGACCCTATTTAATTTGTTAAATTGAAAAACTTTCCCAAGTGACTTTGTATTTATAATAGAGAATTAAATAATGTCATTATTATGAATAATATTTTGTTGACTAATATCGACGAAATATTTAATCATCCATATGGAGGATAGTATTTTTTGAAGACTGGTCTCAACATTGGTATCCCCATTTGAATGTAAAGTTTGAATACATTCTTAAGATGGAGTTCATAATTTGGTATGGACATTAAAAGGTTTTTATTATACATTTCTTGTTAACAAAGAAACCCACTAAAATTATGGATATAAAGAATATAGTGTTCTTTTTCTATTTGGATAAACTAGTGGTTCTTTTTATCAATGTTATTCTATTATACTCTAAAACATTTCAAGATCATGAGAAACAGCTAAGAATTATTTTGCAGACTAAATGTAACACCCCATGATTTTAAAATAGTAACATCATGTTCAATAGGAGGTATGAAAAAAATGAAATATTAAAAGAAAATATAACCCCACGTAACATTATGATATATTTCTTCTTAAATTAAATTAATTTATTCGATAGCTTTCAATGCATACATGATCATGTTTATACGAAATAATACTCTCTTAAAATATTTTCTTAAGTATGATAATTTTAACCTAATAGTTATTTTGGTTGGTATGAATAGTACTAAGTAAATTATTATAAATTAATTTCTTACACATTCATTAAGTAAATTAAATTTGTATCTAATGATTATAAATAAAATAAGAATCATTTGAAAGTATAAGAGTAATTTTATGAAAACATTATTTTTCAAATAAATCAGTTTTTCTTCTTCTTATGAAAATTTGAAAAAATATATATTGGTATATTTCATTTTTCTTTTGAACAAAATTTATTTATTTTGGAAATAAACATATGAATATTATCATTGCATGAATTATTATTATGATTTTAAAAACATTTATTTTTTATGAATAGTTAAAAATATTATTTTTAATGAAACATTCGTTTTTCATTTAATTTTTTTTAAAGATAAATTATATTTTAAATTTGTTTTAATGAAAAGTTAGTTCATTAATAATATAAAAACGAAAAATTAGATTGTTTTAATTAATTTAATATTTAATTTTGATATTAAAACATGTTGTACTAATAAGAATTATCTCTTTGAAAACATAGGTTTTCGTCAGGTCTATTTGTGTAATATTAATATTAACTATACCGCTTCTATGAATTTAATTTTAACAATGTGATTTAAGATTTTGAGTAATCATAATTTATATTATCTAATACATTTATCTCAATTTATGACCAAAATGAACAATAAATATAATAAAAAGTAATAACCACAGTTAAGGTAAACATTTTGTATATTATGGTATTAAAATAAGAATATTAGGATTAAAATTAATATCCATGTTGTACAAATTATATTTTCTAGATGTATTTCAGCCTTATATATACAAATATATAATATAAGGTTATTTCAAAGAAATTATTCTTTGAAATTCCTTTATAATTTTAAATTCATTTGGGAAATTTCCAAGTAATTTCCATGGGGGTTCCAATTACCAAAATATAAATGGGCACTCCCTCATGTCACTAATCCACACCTTCCAAGAACATTGGATATAATAACCATAAACATATATCTCCCCAACATCATATTAAACTTTATATAGTATTTGTTCCTTGAAAATTTCAATCCCAAGTGTCCTTAAAAGGTTATCTGGATGATTTTTCCCTAAGGGCGCGGGAAATTATTTTTTTATTAAGAAAAACACTTTTGTGGGAAAAGTGAGAAACCAAAAAGTTCAAAAAGCACCAAACAGCCCCAAATAGAAAACTAGAAACAGTCTCATCCAAGCATAGGCAGCAACCGCCAACTCCAATGATGGACCACTCGGCGATCCCATGCAAGCATGGTCCCTTCCGAAGGCAAAGCCCTCCCTCTAAGTCAACCAAGTCCCAAATGACCTGCAGTGGAGAAAGTAGCGTGCTCTAGCCCATATGAGCCGATCTGACCCTCAAACATTTCCACACACATCAAGGGAAAAAGCATAATGATTTTTCCCTGAGAGATAGTAACTCTTCTAATTTATGTGTGGATTACTACATATACATAGCGATGTGAAATTTCTTTAATTTAATTTAACAATGTATGGTAAAAATGATTTATTTTATAAATATGAATTCTATATATGAAATAATATTTATTCTAGAACTATGAATAAATATTTATTTTCCTTTCATGTTTTCCATCTTGATAAATTGAAGCTGCATTCATGCGTACCTTCCACCAACCGTCACCATGAACGGTGCAATCCATTTTCTATATATTTCAATAATAGATTACAATAAATACATTTATTATGATTATATATGATATTTAAATACTTTTTAAATTTCTGTAGATGATTTATCCATGATCAAATTAAAAGTACTAAAATTAATAACCCATAACATATATTAAAAATGAACAAATTATCACCAGAAAGAGTGATTTTAATGATGAATTTTTTATAAATGAGTGGTAGAATAAAATAAATAAATAAATTATGGTATGATAAATATGATTATTGTTTTTTATATTATTTTCAATATACCAATATTTGTTATAAATGATGATCAAACACATATGATAGAATTTAAATAAGTGGTAATGGTTTATCGTCTCACATTTACATCCATGAGACCTATGTCATAGTCACCTCTTATTCATTTTTGTGTTTTATATTATATCCATATTGATATTTTATATAATTAATATGTAACTATTATGGGTATTTAATGAATCATTTTATTCAATTTATTTTTCAGGCTTACGATTTAGAAGTTACAAAATTTTTAAGGGTTTATGTCACAATCTAATCATTATTTGATATTCATAAATTTACATATCCCTTAATGGAATTAATTATTATTTACATATTAAAATAAATTTATATTCGTAAAATATTATTAATAATGATTCTTGTCATGTAAAATTACAAGTTCTCACTCTTTGGGTTTTAAAATGATATTGTAAATGTTTTTCAGAAAATATGAAATTATTTTTCTCTTTGAACGGATGTCATTTTTCATCAAAACCACTATTTTATAAAAAAATTATTTTTTTCTTTTTTGACCATTTAAAAGTTATTTATTAAATAAAAATTACATCCATTTTTACTGTTTATAAAATTTTATTCAAGGAATATTTATCACCTTTTTAAAATAATACTCATTTTACATTTAAAGAAAATGTGAACAGAATCATTATTTTAACATGTTCTAAATGAATATAATTTTCCACCTTTATAACCAATAAATAATATAATTGTTGTTATAAACTTTTTAAAAATTTATGTTCAATGAAATGTGTTTAAAAAATGCTTTTTAAACTTCTTAGTTTAAATTGATATTTTCAAAATGCAAAGGATATTTTTCTAAAAATTGATTTAAATGATTCTTTCTTGGAATTTCTATTCACTGAGAAATAAAACTTATATTTTCATATACTCTTATATGGATATGTTCTATTGATACTATACATATTATTTACCTAGATGGTTTATTATTAGTTTCAATGGGGATATAAAATATTATTATAATTCACAATTTTACTCTGGATGGGTTATGATTATGTTTATTGATTGAGGTTAGTATTAAAATTTCGTATGATAGTTTTATAATATTATTGTATATGATGATTATGAATCACAATATTCATATGGGTAATTCATTGCACTTATTAAATGATAGGCGGTGCCCAGTATAACCCATCAATGTATCAGTGGGTCTCACTAGAAAAAGTGGATTATGTTTTGGAAGAGGCCTTACTCATTTATTTATATATCTTGGAATAATTCCTTGATAGTATGTTTTAGATGTCTATAATTATTCATTCCATATTTAATAATTTAGTTATTGAGATTCCATGTTATTATGATATTAGTTTCTATCCTTGTTTATGTTTTCAAGATAATTAGAAACTTTATATGTAATTATTTATCATTATTTATTACACCCATATTATACTCAATATATTGTTTATATGTAATATTATTTAATTATTTACATTTCCCTATTTATTATGTCTTATTTATTTTTATCTTACTCTATATGC
Organism: Viscum album; assembly: GCA_963277665.1. Classification (NCBI taxonomy): domain Eukaryota; kingdom Viridiplantae; phylum Streptophyta; class Magnoliopsida; order Santalales; family Viscaceae; genus Viscum; species Viscum album. The sequence goes on from OY728132.1 coordinate 502,514,130, forward strand.
TTACCCTTACCGTGAAAGTGATATTACTATTTTATTATGTTTTATTTTCCCTAGGATACCATGATGTGTTTTGTGATTTATATAAAGAGATATTATATGAGGAATAATAGTGTTCTCAATGAAAAAAATTGAGTATTTTATATTCCCAATTGTATTTATAGTTTCAAGTATTTATCTAGTTTAACAAGACTACTAAACAATTTGTTCCTTCTGGATATGATTCATGTTTCTTATTCAAATGTATTAAATTAGTCACCATATCAACGTTTCAAGGGTCAAGGACATTATAGTTGGTATAAAATGAATATTTGTAGAAACTATGGGATTTATATTTAAAAAAATGAAGATTAGGGAACATAATTATATGATAGACTTTAAGGATTTGTATAGAAGTACATACTATAGTTTTTAAGGAAGATATTATATGGTATTTCCTAATAACATATCCTTTACTGGATAATACATGTGGATGTCAATCTAGAATAGATGTACCTAGGGGAGAAAACTCTAAAAATAGAGCATTTGAATTTACTTTATTATCACATGGTGACAACATGCCAACTTATTGGACACCAATTTTGACACTCAAGGATGATATTATTATGATAATTCACATTTCCCTTCCAAAAAAATATGAAGGATTTGTAACTAAAGATATCCCTAATGAAAACATTTTTATTGTTATGAGATTAATTATACATAAACTATTTAATTTATATGTACTGTTTTACCAGTTTTGGGGCTATACATTACATTTCAAAAATTTATGATATAATATAGAGTATTAAATTGTGAATTTTATTGAAAATAATAAAGCCTATATCAATTCATGTAATCCAAATATTAAGAATGATCATTTCCATGAAAGGATTAAGACAGTGTTTCAAAATGGAAATAGTCATCAAAAGTTTCTCATCATACGAGGACATAATATCAAGTGTTATAATAATAAAGAATGAATTATAAAACTATTATGGATTCTGGGGGGAAATATAATAATAGAATGGAATATAATAAATGTATAAGTGGAGGAATGGAAATGATAATTTTCCAACAACTGATACTTGTAGAAGGAAACCCCTTGGTACATGCTTAAAAGTAAAAGGCATTTTCCTCATGTGTGGAAAAAAAATCCACCATTTTCATGGTTTAAAGGAAAAATTATAATATACCGATAATAAATGATTTCAATATAAATATATGGGGGAGTGAAAAACTGAAAACCCTAATAGTGAAGGGAATATACCTCCAAATAATATATGGTATCAGTGTCAAGCTTCTTTTATTAATAAATATGAACTCAAATGATTAATTTTCTTATATTTTTTTAATAAATATTTTATTGGAGTATTTTAATCAATGATAGTATGGTTAGATGAATTATCAAATGTATATGTATTTTACTATAATGGTATTTCATTAAGGATTTGAAATCTTGTGTTGAATGGTGCCAAAAAAGTGAATTTTTTAAAAATATAACTTATATGAAAATACATTATTAAGGGAGGAGAAACATAAAATGTGTCTAATTTTGATATAATAGTGATGAATATTATTTTATGAATTTATTGGTAACCATTAAGGTTTATTTAATAATTGATCTTGAGGTAATTATGATCTATTATGATTTAATAAAAATATAAAAATTATATAGATATGGTTTTATAAATAAGACAACTCGCATGATGGGGGACAACCCATAACTCTCGAAATACCCTGGGGCTTCAACCCATAATCAATGAATGATAAAGTTTTAGTGCCTACCACTAACCTATGTGATGTTTGGGTTAATATGTCATTTTTTGTAAAATGATTTGATAGGTGAATATTATTGTTGAAGAAGTGGTGTTACTATTGAAAATTAGACACGAATATATCAACTTGGGTAACTTTTGATAACTATATTGGTAATGGAAAATATTTATATAAATGAAAAATGTTGTTTCAATTTTAATGGATATTATGTTCTCATGAATGTTATTTTTAATTCTTCAAAAATAGAATTTTTATTTTGATTTTAATTTATAATAATAATAAATTATATTTAAAGTGATCAAATAAAAAAAATCAAATCATTCCAATAAAATATAATGATATAATGTATGTATATTTTCATAGATTTTTAGTCTATATGGTAATAGAATTACTTAATTAAAGAAACAAATATTTAATCAAAATTATACCCTAATAAATTCATTTATGTTGAACTGATGTTCTATTATATCATCTAATATTGATGTTTTATAAGTCCATAACATTTTATTGATCATTAAATTTGTGGTGACCAGTGACATCTATCAATATCAATAATAATTTAATTATTTTCTTTAATTTCCATATCTTTATATTCAACCATTATTATCCTTCTTTGAAAAAAAATATGTGTTCTTCAATATTACCTTTTCAATTCCCTTTATATATTATTAAGAGGATGTTTTATTAACCCATTTTATGATGTCAGTTTTTAGTTAAGTTATTTTAAAATTTCAAACCATTGGTTATCATGATCAGGATTAAATTTCAAGGATGCAATTTATTTATGGGGGTGGGTTGGTAGAATGTATCTTACCAATATTTTATAATAGGACCTTCATGTTTGATAGTATGTATGAAATGAAACAACACAATTATAAGAAAAAATAACACCCAATACATTAGGATATTATTCTTTTAAAATAAATTTAATTTTTTGATAGCTTGTAATTCACACTACATTAGGTTTAAAAGAAACAAGATACTCTAATAATATATTATTATTTAAACATGACCATTATAAACTAGTCATTTATTGGTAGGTATGAATAGTACTAATTAAATTGTTAAAATTTTTGTTGAACACATGTAAAAAATAACTTACATGGTTATTAGTTGATAATATATTAAATAATAATAATTTTAATATAAAAGAATGTTTTTCTAAAAGCCATTATTTTTTCAAAGAAAAAAGGTTCATCATTTCTTGTATCGTTATGATAAAATTAATTTTTAATACATATAGAAAATATATAATATAAAATTAATTATATTTTGGAAATCATATTATCATATTTTCCTATTTGTTATTTGGTTGGTAATTTTCTAAAAAATTTAATTTTAAATGTCTTGTGAAAAATAATTATTTTTTCCTAAAATATATTTTTTTCCTCAATTATTTTCAACATTAAATTATATTTTAATTTTTTTTTAAATTATAATTTTTTCAATTATATTATAATAAATAAAATTTAGTTCACAGGTATAAATTTCATATTGAATTTTGATATTAAAACCTTATACACATATGATAATTCTCTCATTGAGAACTCGCCTTTTTTCACATCTATGGGTATAATTTTACATTGAATCTGGAAAATTATATGTATTTAAATTGGAAAATTCTATTCCATTTTTAAATTATAATAATTTAAGTTATCCAATATGGTCACCCTAATTTTTCACCTAAAAATAGTTAAAATAGTAAGAATTTTTTATCATGAATAAAGAGAAAATGGGTTTACATCGGGGTTATACTAAGAAGATGTGTTTTAAAATGTCCAAATAAATTGTAAAAATATTACTGCTTGATATATTTAAACATTATCCATAAAAAAATTATAATATAAGTCCATTTGGAAGATGTTTTCTTGGGAAAAAATTTATCATTTTGGATTCTATGAAAAAAATTCCATGTAATTTCTAAGAGGGTTCTATTTCACCACTTTTAAAATAGAACTAACATAATCCACTTATTCATACCTATAAATATACATGACATGAAAAATACCAAAAAAAAATTCTTCTGAGAATCCTTAGTCACGTTCTAGTTCTTCTGGTCTTCTAAAATTTCAATCCCTTGTGCCCTTAAGGGGAGGTCTAGAGGTGGTTTTTCTAAGAAAAGGTAGTCTTCACAACAAATATCCTTCATTTCCATTCACATTTTAAAACCTTTAATTATGTATTAACAGTAACAATATATCTACCCAATTATATACCATATAATTATATGTTATTATGTTTGTGGAAAAATATTTATCCATTTTCTCTTCAATCAAATGGGAAATAAAATCATTGATTATGAGTATGGCGGACTACTTCCTCACAAACCGATATAGTTCATTTTACATAACCACCATTCAAGGATGGTTATATTGATGGATATAAAGATACATAAAACAACTCACAAAAAAACATATATATATTATTTATCACATTATTATACATCTATAATTATCATATCACATATAACTTTTAACTTTCTGTTCTATGAGGGATACAATAATTTCGCATGTGTATATTGCAGACTATCACATTGAGAAGTGATGAAATTCATTATTTAGATTAATATTTAAATGAAATTTATTACGGATACAGTTAATGAATATATGTGATACTTATTACCTATAAATATTTCATGAAATATAATATCACTTTTTAGATATTACCTTTCTCTCATTTGGGAATCAATAACACAGCTTGTGGGTAAGTGTTGACCACCACCTCCATGTAGAGATGTGAAATGTTTTTAATTTTATTTTTACATAGATGTTAATAAAGGTATATTTTATAAATATTAATTATCTAAATGAAATAATAATGATTATTTAAATATGGATTAATATTTATTTTTCTTTAAATATATTAGTTGTTAAAAATGAAAGTACCATTCATGCATATGTATGGCCAACCATCTCAAGGAATAGTATAATCCCTTTTATATATCCAATTGTAATAGATTACTAGAAATACATATATAATCATTATTTTTTTTATACTATGTTTAAAAATCTGAATATGATGTATCCCTAATAAAATTAAAAGGATCAATATTAACAAAAGAAAATATACATGAAATGGGAAGAAATTATCACTTGATACCGTAACATCTAACATGAATTTATAATAAATGCTTCAAAAATAATTATATGTTAATCATATATGGTATGATATATATGACTATTGTTCTATAATTTTTTTAAATAAACATATATCTATTATATTAGATATTTGGACACATACAAATGAAGACAAAGAAGTTGTCAGGTTTTTTCGTCTCACTTTTACTTCCATGAGACATATTACACAATCACCACTTATTCCATTTAGTGGTGTATATATTTTCATTTATGAAATTATATCATGAATATATTTATATTATTGGTATTTAAAGTTTCATTTTATGTAATTTTAAGGGTATTATTATTCTGAAGTTACCAATGTGGAAATGGTTTATTTAACAATCTCTTCAAGATTAAGAATTATTTATGTTTACGTCTACCTTGGGCGAATAATTTGATATTTATATATTGAAAAATATCTAATTTATTCACTCATGGTTATTTAAAAAAATCATGTAATAATACCATAATAACACACTTTGGTAGTTAAAATTATTTATAAATTGTTTTTAAAAAATTCCAATATTATTTTTCTCTTCGGTCAAACATTATTTTTCATCCAAAAAAATGGTTTATAAAAATGTTATATATTTTTTAACCTTTTAAAAATGATTTATTATAATAAATTTTTCCCATTTTTAAATTTTATAAAATACTTTAAACGAAATCTTCATGTTATTTTCAAAACAATTCATGATTTGCTTTTTTCAAAAATGTGAAAGGAATATTTATTTAAAATGTATGGCAGGAATAGAATTTATCATAGTCATGAAATTTTTTAATTCATATAATTTATGTTTTTAAAGTTTATTTTTAATGAAAATAATTATAAATTTTTTTAAAATCTTGTTTTATTTTTTTTTTAAATTCAATGTTTATTTTTCAAAAAATAAATTTTAGGATCATTTATTGGTATTTATATAAATAACTACATATAATATCTATTATACATATTATATACTGAGGATATATTGAATTTATTCCATTCAATTTATTCATCTAGATGGTTTATGATTAGTTTGACTAGGGATGAATAATTTTGTTATAGTTACAATTTTACATTGGGCGGTTAATGATTATGTTTATTGATTGGGGATATTGTTAAGATTTCATAATTTAGTTTCATAGAAAAAATAATTACGCTGATTATGATTCACTCATTTAATTATAAGGAATGAATTTGAATTATTATTCTATGGTATGGGACCACTATAGAACCTTGATTCACTAGTATGTCTCAAGGGATAAACTAGATTTGGTTTTCACTGAGTACTCACCCATTTATTTAGATGTATTCAAAAAATGCCTTGATGTTATGTTTTAGATGTATGAAATTTGGAATTAAATAATTATGAACAATTTTAGTGGTATTACATTTGATTATTAGATTAGTTAGAATATTTGTGGTTATTTTTTCATGCTCATGTCATTATTCACATGAAATTCGTTGAACATTATTTATTATTTCAATACTATGCTCTTGTTATTATTTAAATTTCATGTGCTTTAATTATATAATTTTATATGATGATTATGACTAATTAATTTATATATTTCATGGTACACTTACCCATACTGAGGAACTGAGATCACCTCTTTCTTATGTATTATTTTTCCTAAGATAACATAAAGTGTTTTTTGAATAAAATGTCGTGATACACTATGATGAATAATGTTGTTATCAATGAAAAATCTTTGTGTATTTTATTATTTCATTTGTATAGACAATTTTAGATTTTTATCTACTTTAATATTACTAATAATCTATTTGGTCTATAAGGAAGTGATTCATTGTTTCTTATACCAAGTTAATAAATTAGACACCAACTATTAGTTACTGGGGTCAGGGTCATTACACATTAAAAGAAAATAGTTTGTATAGAGTGTTTAATTAGTGTGATTTTTTACTACAACATTTTTCATTTATTTTTAATAATGAATCTAAATATGTAATAACTATTGATTCTGTTAAAAGTAAATGGGTTAAATAGTGGAAATGGCACAAAAAATTCACTTACATTCAATGTCTCTTATGATTAACATGTTACTATTGACATATTTTTAGAACAATTATCAGTTATCTAACCAACTAACTATGTTAACTCCAAATGGGGTTCAATTAATCTAGACAAGGGAGGAAGTGAATGAATTAATGATTTAAAATAAATTTTGTTTTTTGATCCAATAATAACCTTGCTAATAAAAAATGGTGAATTGTTTATTTATAATAATTCTTTGTTATAGTGACTTTGTATAATATTAATCCAAAATGATTTGTATTTCATGAATGTATCATGTTTGTTGAAACCACTTAAGAGAATATGTCCTACAAAAAACCATCAACAGGTTGAATTGTTTTTTTCTATTAATATATGGGAGCTTCATTTATATGGGGATACATATGAAATATATACTGATTATACAAGACCAATGTATATTTTAATTCAAAAATATTTGATTGTTGTGTTGAAAATATGTCTAGAATCGGTTAAGTATTATGATAAAATAATTTATTATCATCTTGTAAAATAGAAAAATAGTAGTCGATGCATTGTGCCATAACTGTAGTAAATTATTAACTATTTTTTACTGTAAATTGGTCCTTTAGTTAATGATTTTACTATTTTTGGAATAAAATTATCCAGGGGGATGATTCTATTATTTTATATCACATATCAATATAGTCATCATTTTCAGAAAGAATTAAGGAGGATAGTAATAAAGATATTTTTTTGTAAGAAATAGTAGAATAATATGAGAAGTGTATGTTTTTTGAAATTAATTTTGATAAAGAAGGTGTTATCACATTTTGAAAGAATTTGTGTGTGAAATTGATTAAAAGTTAAAGAATGAATTTTTATGTTAAGATCTTTTCACTTATTTTATAATAATCTAGGATGTACTACAATATATACAAATATTCAAGAATATTATTGGGGGGAATATATGAATAAATATAATTATAATAATGTGATTTGGATCCTTATTGATCATTTAACTAAATAAACACATCAAAATACTATTAAAGATATTTTTTCTGTAGATCAAATTAATAGACATTATCATAAAGACATAATCAGAGTACATTGAGTACCACTCCCTATTATATCTTATCATTATCCAAGAAATACCTCATAATTTTTAAAATGAATTCAAAATTCATTGGGTACACAACTAAATTTTTTAATAACTTTTAACTCTCAATCTGATGGATAGTCACAATAAAAAATTCATAATTTTGACGTTATGCTTTGGGATTGATCATTATATTATAAAGGATGTTTGGATCAAAATCATTCATTGATGTAATTTTCATATAATAAAATATTTTATTCCATTATAATGATTGGAACCTTTTGACGCATTATATAGAAAATTGTTTCAAAACTATCATATTGGCATGAAGTAGGTGAAAATAATTTTTTGGCATTATAAATGGCTCATTTAATGGAAGGGAATGTATATATATTTTAGTAGTACACAAGGACAACGTATATTAGGAAAAATATTCATGAATATAACATGATGAAAAATCACTCATTACATATTAGTGATCATGTTGTTTTCATAAATTATCACCATGGTGATGTGAGAGTAATTTTTACAGAAGTAGAAAGTTATGTTTGGGGTATATTAGTGTATATGAAATTAGATATATGGTGTGATTATTTTCTTGTATATTAGATTTTCCTTTGACTTTATCTTTATTATAAGAAGTGTTTTACATTTCTTTTCATTTAAAGTATTTACCAGGTGCATCATATGTTTTGAGCCCTTAAGTGGTGCAATTTTAGGAGAATCACACTTAAAAAAAATATTTTAGATTTAAGACCATAGAGAGTGGTTAATGAAATATAATTTGATTATATAGTGTAATTTTTTACTGATGTATTTCATTATTGAGGAATAAAATTGAGAATTTTAAGAATTATACATTAGAAAATTCTCTAACTTGTATAAGAAATGAAAAAAATGTGTCGAAAAAATTTCATAATTGAGGAGAATGTGAAAGCCTAGGTAATACTAGAAATAAATCAATATTATAAACAATAATTTCACATTTTATATATTTTTATTAATCATAGTTTAATAAATAATTTCATAAATGTTTTTTTATTGAGAATGGAATAGATTTATTTAACTGGATTATATTTCCAAGTATTAGAAGGTTTTATATAAAACATAAATTTCATGATTTTATAAATTTGATTATATAAAAAGGGATTAATTTTATTATTCATCATATCAAATATATATTAGGTTGGATTTTTTTAATTAATATGAAAATATTCATTCTTCAGTGAATAAAAAAATTATTTTTTTTGAAGAATTATACTTTTTCTTAAAATCAAGTTATTAAAAATTATGATTCTATTATTTATTTGGATAAAAAGTAATAGAAGACAAATTTTACTAATAATAATATAAATAATTCTATAGGAAGTAACATTGTGTCATATGTTGGTATAATTTCATCTTTACACTTATAAATTCACATTTTTAAAGATATAGTTTCAAATTTTTTTCTACACATATATTAAAATTAACTTCTACCACATATATAAATTGAAAAAATGGATTCCATATTTTTAATTAGGAGGTTAAAAATTTTTTAATGAAGAAATTTTCATTTTATTAATTATTGTATTATTATATTTCATCACTTATCACATTATATTTTGAATTGGATTGTTTTTTGGCCAATTTTCCCATTATTAATACTTTATTATATTTAAAATTTATGAAAAAATTTCTAGTGTGCCACCCCTAACTTATACAGGGTAAAATCATCTCGTCCCTTCCTCACATGGTTTATATACACTAGTTTTGGATATTTCCAACAAAAAAACTCCCAAAACCACTCCCCACATTCATGAGGTCTTGATATTTTCAAAACACAAATCCTATGAGGCATAAGGTGTATTCTAATGACAATATATGTTAGGATAATATAAAAGTCATTTCCAACATATTTAGAGTGTATACATTCTTCAACCTATTTGAAATAATATTAAACCATTATAAAATAATAAAAATAGTATCTGACATGTGATAAAATGTTATTTTGATTTTGGTAACGTGCTTTTTCATCTCATTTTCTATCTTATTAAAAAATACCTTGTGTGTAAATGTGGAGTATCACCGCCAAGATGTGATGTATTCTGATTTTCATATATAAATTATATGGATAGTAGAAATTATGGAACTAATTAATATTATTAATTTTATGAAAAAAATATGATTTTATAAAAATCAACATATTACATACCATTTCAAACTTCCTGTCTATTGAAATTGATAATGTCACTCATCTTTACATGTGGAATACCTCTCTCATGATACAATGTGATTTTTTTCATTCCCACAACATATGGATTGTAATGCGAATAAAAATATTGAATAAAGTTGAAATAAATAACATATTTATTGTTGTAGAAAATATATATATTTTATTTATTTTCCAGCTATTATAAAAATTAAAACATCAGTAATGAATACATATAGACAATTGTCTCCATGAAATGATGTGGTTAATTTTTCATGAAAACATTAAGTGGTTGGTTTTAAATTTTTATAGAATATATAAATATGATAAATGTAAAAATTTAAATAAAATTTACATAATGAATCAATCACCCATTTTACTATAGTCAATGGCCTAATGTGGTTATGAGGTTTTTAACCGAACGACTCCAAAACGATTAACGTGAATGTAACTATTTTAGTAACTAAATAAAATTGGGTAATAAATGAAATAAAAAGATAAATAATAATAAAAGTAACATGGAAGATGATATTAATTATGTATAAAAATAATATAATTTTGTTATTCGTGAACTATACATTTTATGATGCACGATGGTACTTATTATTAGGGATTATTCATTAAAGCATTATTTTAAATTATTTCTTTCAAATATTTATCCTATATATCTATGTTCTGAAATAAGAAAATTCATGAATTTTCATATATATAAATAAAATAATTATAAACGTGATTTAAGTATACATTTTACCTTTTTTAAATGGTATAGAAAAAAATCATTTAAAAATATTCCATACATGTCATTTTGAAATTTTGATTCCAAAGTGAAAAGATTATTTTTAATATAAACAACTTGTTCTCTTTTCAATAAAATCATAAAAAATATTCATTATATAGATTCAATTAAATATTACCTGGTTTTTTCAATATAATTATTTATTAATTGTATTATATGTTTTTTACGTTTTGAAATGTTTTTTTTGGAAACCAAAAAAAAAATCTTATTATTATAAGACAACTGAAAGAGTTTAGCTTGAATGTTCAAATGATTTTTTAAGTGTTTTATGATGAAAAATATCATTATTGCAATTTTTCATGATATTTTACATTTAAATTATAGATTATTACATGTTAGGATTATATTGTTTATGATAATAGGTGATCTTGATATATCACTCTAACAAATTGGGTACATTATATTCTTCAAAAGTGAAAATTACAGAGATAACCACGAATGGTAAACATATAAAATTAAGTATATTTTTTTATTTTTTACATGGGTTAAATAATATAAAACATTATTAGTGATTATGATTATAAAAGATAAATATATTATTCCTCAAAAATGATATTTAAGGAAATATTTTGTGTAAATTGGGTTTTGAGAGGTTACGATCTTCTAACAGTGAATGGTTTTAGAATAAAGAAATGGTTTTATGAGTACCAACATGCCTCAGGATGACTTCATTGGTTTAATTATGATTTTTAATGTGTTATAGTAGTTTTATTTGAGTAAATATTGATTTTTACTTGTGTAAGTGTTTTATTTATTTTCTCAATGTTTTATTGTGATAAATTTAAATTTCATCATTCCTATACATGTTTTCATTAGACTACCATGAATAATTTATATTTTATATAACTTAGTTATTTTTATTTTTATAATACTATTTTTTTTTAAATCATACATCAAATGATGAGTGAAATATTTATAAATTTTATAATTTATTCCTTGGGGACACATTTTAAATAATCAAAAAATTTGTCAAATGAAACATGGGGTGTAAACTTAAAGATCTATTTTTTGAAAAAAAAATGTGTACTCTGTGAAAGTGTCTACTTTTTTTTATTACCAAATTCTTAAAAAATATAAACAAAAAATATCCTATAATTGTAATAAGGTGAAACAGTTGTAATAAATCTTGTAATTACGGGTTGGATAAGGAGCATTTTATTAGATATACAAACCATTGAGATGATATTATTTTGATAATTCATATAGGTTTCCTAAATTAATGTAATATGTAAAATATTTATCCAATTCTAATCAAATAATCTTGTATCCATCATATTGTACACCAATAGTCTCACCACTCCTCTTCTTATATAATTCAAACTAGTCTTTTCACTAAAGTTTATCTTTTATATAATATATATTGTTTCCCCATTAAGCATGTCTCCCTTAAATGTATTGTAAAAACTAAAACCAAACCATCCCATTATTTCATGATTTATTTAATATATTTCATAACTTACATTCTCAAGTTGTTTTAGTTTTATAGATATAGAAAATAAATATTATCCATATATAAAAACCCATACATTTCTAAAAAAATAAATAGGTTTCCACTAAAAGAAATTATTAAAATGGTTATTTAGATTAATTAAAGGATAAAAAACCCATTAAAATATTGAATTTTTAATCAATTCTAACTAGTCCTTATGCACTATAAAAATAATTTGAATATTTTTAGGAGTTTCAAAAATCATAGTAAGGTATAAATTATAATGTATAAACTATTTAAGACTTTGATATACATTAAAATCAATCAAAAAGTATTTCATTTAATAAATGAACATTGAAACATTAAAAAAATACTTTCAAATATGAAATAAAAATTCATTCCCCAAACGTTCCTTAATAAAATCATATAGTACATCATAAAAGTAATGAATGATCATAATGATTTTTTGTTAATATAAATGAATTTGTGAAAAAATTTATGTTGTGTAAAATATACTATTAACACATTAATGACCATAAAAAATCATTAAAATAAAACATTTTAACAATGATAAGATTAAGTATTCTTAAAAATTAAATATTATTCATGAAATCCACAAATTTCAATTATAAAATAAATTATTCATAGAATTATCATGGATAAATATTGGGATATAATATTCATTATCACCATAGAAAATGAATAACATCACTAGTTATTTCATTATCACATTTTTCAGTAAATACACTACTTAATTCCAACATCATTATGCAATAACATCAACTACAAATTACAACCTCATATTTATGTAGCATCAATAGCTAATTACATTATCATTAGTGAATAAATTATATCGACTTAATTCAATCATCATTATAGAATAACATCCCCATTTCAATAAAACATCATTTCTCATTAAAATAAATCATCAACCAATCCCTGGGAGGGCTATATATCTAGCCCACCCATTTTAATTTCTTATTCCCATATACCATAAACATAATTACATATTTATATAAAATCCATCATTTTTAAATATCATATATATAATTATAAAAACTTTTTTATTCAACTAATGTGAAGAAACATTTTTTAAATCTCATAATGTGAAATTTAAAATAAAATAATGCATTAATGAATTTCCTATTTATTGTAAAGTATATGATACATAGTCCTAACCCAACCCCACTAGAACCCCCCTATTGGGTAGGAAATAAAGCTGAAAGTTACCATTGTGTACCATCTCAAATATGCGTAAATATGAATACCATCAATGAGATTATAAAATATTAAAATTGGAGTAATTTCGCTCAAAAGTCCAGGGATCATGGTAAACACCACCAATCAATCCAAAATGTGGTATAAATTAAACTAAAATCTATATATAATCTCTATATGAATGAGTATGTGGAATAAATACCACCATATAAAAAATAAAACCATACCCTGATAATAATCAAATGGTTGAAACTAAACAACTCCAACATGAGGAAGTAATGTTCATCCTAATCAGCTAAAAATATCCTGAAATCTGGAAAAAAATAGTTTATATATCTATATAAGTATGGATACATTTAAACATAGTAGGATACTCCTCATGGTCTCTTATGAAAAGTGAAATTATAATTCGAATTCCATAGTGAATAAATAGTAGAACCACCAGTCACCGAACTAGTTACCTAGTGTCCCCCATCATTACTAATGCTAAGTCACCAAATCACACTTCCAAGAGTATTAAAGTAATACCAGAAACATATAAATGTTCCTTAAAACCCTTTTCATGAATGCTTTCTGCTTACAACCAATTAAATACTATCCCTTCCATAATCACCAATAATGACACAAACCATATATCACATCATGAGTCCCCTACCACATATCACATATCACGGTACTATATGCATATCACATAACCATACCCTTTCCCATATACACATAACTATGGATATAGGGTAACATTAATATAAAGTAAATAAAACATGATTCCTAATCCCACGGTGCATGATTCCAACCATATATCGCATTATACACTAATAATATGACTGATACCAACTATTTAAAATTGATTAAGGAAGAGGGAGAAGAGAGAAAGTCATATCCTCTCCATTCTGGATGTTGTGAAAATCACACCCCAACTCAATGGGGTCCGTAGGATTACCTAACATGGATGTGGTACATAAATAATCATATAAAATACCATTATAGTAGTATTCCAATGAAACACCATGGCTATTCATTTACACAAGATGCACTAGCATATAACTATCATAAAAAATCATCAATACCACACTCAATAGAGATGCATGTAATGAAAATAACCAACAGAAAACATAATATATAAATATCCCCAACCAAGTTACTAATTTCAATATTCACTTTTCCACAAGTCATCATGCATCATTTTTATATTTCATTATTATAGGATATCAATAATTATTTCTTCATCTATATACATATATAATATGATGTATTAATTAATGCTCAACATGTAACATATAAATACTATCCCACATGAATTCATATTACCAGGACAATTATTATTCTACTCATAATTATATTATCAACCCATTTCAAGAGAACCACTATAAAAAAACCAACATAACCACCACATAATGAAAGTATCCATGAAACCATAACCATCAATTCCACCAAGACACATTAACGAAGGACAATAAGTCTCATAAATGAAGTCCACCTAGCTAACAGAACATCAAATATAAATAATCACAAAAAAATTAGTCTTTTATTTACATTATTCACATGATTATTTTATTATAGATTTATTATAATCAATATGGAACATTTGGGTATAACTTATACTATCAATATAATCAGAAAAAATATCATTGTAAAAAAAATGAGATCAAAAAAATTCCCATTCAACTTTATTCTTATAATTTTTTTCACATAAATAAATACATTCCATCCCCTCATTAGAAATCCAAACCATTACCAATTCACTATTTCAAACTATATAATGAGTTATCTCAAATATCATAACTCATTAAAGCATAAAGTATGAATTGAAAAAAAATCAAGGGTCATCCTCTACTTGTATTGGAGTAATCACCACCATATACTATGAAAAGTATCCCACCATCAATATCCTCAAACAATAGAGGTTAATTTCCACCTAAATGAACCACCAAGTAGAATATAAATTTAATAGAGTAGGGAAAAACAAGATAGGTGTATAAAAATCCAAATAACTCTAATCCTAGTGATCAATGATGACCAAAGGGGTTTGAAACAATATAGCTGGTGGACTAGAGATGCAGAGGATGACTAAAAATCATCTATGTCCCAAGATAAGGGCTAGAAATTAAACACAAATAAATGTAAAAATTAAATTTAAAAGGGAATTCCATTATAAGCTCACACCATGTAGTAACCCCCTAATAATCATGTAGTGGGTCTGATCAAAAGGAGGGTATATCTCTCTTAGTTATTTCCCACTTCCCATTATTTTATAAATGGGATTTCACCACAAACATTTCATTAACTACTATTTGGTACAATCCATGGTGGATCATTCAACTTCTTACACAACCCCTTAAAATAGAATAAGTCCCATGAATTATTATTTTTACCCTAAAACACACAAGGATATGTTTTGGTGATATTGAAATCTATATTTCACATTGTGTTGTACTTGAGACACTACTCCTAGCACCATAGTTTCCCAAGGGGTTTTTCCTATTCCCATGGCACGTGGGAGGACCACCAAGACACCATTCCTAACACTACCCCTTCCCCATGTCATGATCACACAATATCTGTTACACAAGACCTTTCTAGATACACCATGGTTAACACCACAATGAGCAGGCCATGCTAAAAGATGTGGTGACCCTCAAAAGGAAAAGAACACCATATCATTCCTTTGGTACCCCACTAACAATTTCCAAAACATCATAATGAACTAGAAACAAACAACATAATGGAAGAAAAATTATGGTCACATAAATTAGATACCTCCAAAAAAAGTAATATCCCCAAGAATAAAAAATGAATAAAGAATATATAATTTAAGGGAGGGTCCCAATGACTATCTTGATACATACAACTCAAGGATCTTATTACAATTGAATCACTATATCCATATCACACCATCCAAAAGCTGAATATTTTAAACATGACCATATAATCCAAAATTGAATCCTATTCATAGACATTTCCAATGAATACTACACCCATCACTCAGATCTTCTTCATGCAAACAAATCATGGAGACCCACCATCCATATCAAGATAGTGTCTAAAATTGAATAAACTGTCTCAACAGTAATCCTTTTGACATGTCTTAAACAAAAAGTTCGTTTTTTTTTTGTAATGGGTTTTACAATATATCAATATATACATGTATATTTTGGAAACCATGAAATACACCATTAGTGATGAATAATTAAAAACTCATAGAGTATAATGTTTCAGATATAACATTATCATATCACAATAAGAAAGGAAGAAAAAACCACTCAGGGTATGGGGAATGAATATGTGAATCACACCCCCAAATACTCTACTCTAAACCACCATGCCTTCATAGAAAATGAAGTGAAGTAATGTTTTTACCCTGAAGAATCATCTCTCGATGATCCTAGATCTCTACTGGTTTATCCACGAATGTTGCTTAACACTCAATACCAAAATATCACCAGTCAATGACATGGGAGTCATCATGAAGATATAAAATATATATGATACAAATAATACATCATGAAATATATCAAACTAAGAAGGAATAACTAATAAATAATACACCTCACCAATTTAATCTAACACCGTGTATTGTCTGACAAATTGGGGTGACTGTGTCCTCCCCCAACCAAAACTCTATTACCCGTGACGACAATATACTTCTATGAAATCATGGTATCTAACCATAAATTCCAAGGGACTCCTCCTATGACTAGAAAATAAAACATAAGGTCTTTATCAACTATCATCATCTCAAAAACTAGTGGAAGCTTATATGTCATTCTATTTATTACATCCAGGCCAAGGACTGTTATCCCTCCTGCCTCGGCCCAACGCACAATGGATCAGCATAGTATCTCATAAAATGGCGTTAATGGATCTATACCATTGGAAAAGTGATAGATATTGTTATATACATAATAAACCAAATCCAAGTTTCGTAAAAAGGGTTTATTGAAATCCTAGATGCATTCATGTAAGTAATATTCCATCAACTTTATGGTCCCCTTAGTTTTATCATTTTTCTAGTAGTGTTAATAAGAAATAAGGTCTTTTTAAGAGCTATGGTAATTATATAAACACCTCCAAACACATGAATTAAATTGGGGTTCATCATTAGAAATTATGGTAGTTGTAACCCCATGAAGCTTCACAACTTCTTCAATATATCATGTTGCAAGAACAACCATGGTAGTCAACTCCCATATCACTATAAAGTGTGTCAACTACAATAGTTTATAAACAATATCCCAAATAAAATGAAATACATATTAGGGTCAGGGTAACCCTATGATGAAATCCAAGGAGATATACTACCATATCCAAGTAGGGAAAATCTATGGAAATAAAAAACCACTTTAAACCCAATGTTTTTACATAAACAATAGAAAAACTAAACCTCACACCAAAAACTTGGCCACTTTTCATTTAATACCAAGACACCAAAATTGCCTTCTTAAGATATAATGCATCAGGGAATCATTAAGATGTACTGCTAAACGTCATCCATGAAACTCCTATAAAACCCTATCATGCATCTCCATTTGAAAAATCATCATATCATAGAACATGAATTGATACCGGTCATCCTCAGACCATCCCTCTACGCTATCCCCATGGATAATATGATCAGACATTACAGCCTACTCTATGTATCCCCATTCATACTCCTTCATGCTATGAAAATAGTATGGGTACACATACATCTGGACATAAAAATACTTTACCATTGACCTCCTTGGATATAATATGCATAGCTTCTAACTTTTTTATCTCTCTCTAAGAGCCCACTCAGACACCGAAATAACTCCTAATGAATTAGAGCTCAACACATTGGATTCTATATCTCATTTACATGTGGTGTAGTATATCTCAAAGACATAATCCTAGAGAAAATCCATCCACCACCAATATCATAGAATCGGACTACATTGAGAGAAAATATACATTAGGATCTTTTGATCTGAGTAGAATACCATGTGTTCCAAAATGAGGCAATGTCACCATAACATCAGATAAATAAGTACTATCTCCTTTCCAAGATCATTGGTGGAATTGTTTTATTTATTGGGACATAATTTCAAATATTCATATTATATATATACTCTCTACTTTATCATGGAGTATCGAAACAGAAAATGATAATATTCATAGAACACCTCATACATCACACTCTCCTCAGAAAGACAAAGAACTAGAGCACTGGCTAATTACTCCTAGTAGTCGAATGATACATGACATTCTTATGTCCAAAAAAGGATTGGTTATTCCGGGTTTTTTATATTAATGGGGATAAAATATGAATGAATTTGGACACAAACCTATAGAATTAATCAACAAGTCCATGGAAACTGCGTACCTCCACCAAGTTCTAGTGTGCTTCCCAAGAAACAACTACCCAGATATTTACCAGATCTACCACTATAACATACTAATAGACCAAAAGTGTATGAAAATTTATCTTTTCACAAAAAAATCACATTCATATATTTCTATAGATATGGTCATGTCAAAAGATCTATACGATATTTCTCACTAGTATCCTCATCATAACTTGAGTATATAAAAATTTCATCAATGAACATGACTAAAAACATGTCTTGGTACTCACAAAACACAGATTTCAGGAGTCCTATAAACACAATTGGTTTATTCCTTTCACATAGTGGAATAAATAACAACATTATATGTATATACCGACATTGGAAATTATTCATTATAATATCCTCCTACTTAACCCTCAACTGATTATGTATAGGATGCATATCAATATTATATAATGTACTACCCCTCTCAACTGGTTTGAAATTACATTAATCCTCATAAGGACGTAATGATTGTTTATCATCACTAAATTTGGCCTATAATAGACTATTTATACTCTTATCCTACCATCCTCTTTATTGGAGAAGGACAGTTTATCTTCCTATAGAGACATATGATGTTGGATAAAACCTTTCTATGATGGGTCATCAATTTGAATATTCATTTATCATAACTATAAAGTATTCATCTGAAAGGGAACCGTCTAAATTGGAGAAGCACAAGTTTTTTATTCTATCTAGAACTAGATTTTAGGTTAAGGGGGAAGGGTCATAATCTCCTTTGATAAAATTACTATAAAATCCACCACAACTCTGGGAAACTTCATTGTATGAGATCCAACTAAATCTACTGATGGTCCAAACATAAACTAATGAAGGGAGACCACACACTTACTACACATAAAAAATCCTCTCCTGCCATTGAATACAACTTGGTTACCATTTAAAAATGATAACCCAATGATCCTACAAAAATAATTTTTGAGCACACATATAAAATGAAACCAATCCATGAATTGAATGAGATTTATGGTCTATATATGTACTAAGAAGATGTCCCCCAATGAATGATGATTCCATATCACTAGTATACATATTTTATGAACATAAAAACAAATTCAAATGACTTCCAAATGGTTTCAATAACAATAATAAAATATTATTCTGATCCATTCTTAGTCCTAAATGATAAAACAAAGTGGGAAAAATAATGAACTATGATTCTCTATAATCAATCAAAATAGAATCCATGGTATATGATAAATAGAACTTAACTCAAACAACCTTCGACACTTCTAGAAATGGAGCCTCTATAGCATGATTATGGAATTGACTAACTCATCTTCTCTAATATGGGTGACCTCAATGCCCACCCATATCATGGGCCCATACTTCCCATTGCCTGTTTGACATCCTTTTAGTGGATAATTATCCAAATGAATGTACATTAGAGGCATATACTATTGTGGGTGATATGAAACATGATTTTTCAATACATAGTAAACTGTAGAAGAAAATTGTACTACATCTAATAATGACCATGAGCACAACACAAAAAGAATAAATTGGTGAGATTCCAATGTATGTTCTAAAACCACCAACCCTTGAATGATATGATTTAGTATAATAATTTTTAGTCCTTACTAGAAAAAATCGTCATTATCCCAACAGCAGTGTAGCATCGTCTAAAATTAAACCCCTTGGAGGTTCTGGATTCCCTATAATAGGGGTGATGAAAAATTTCAATACACCAGCACCATCATTTAATCCATATTTTTCACATCCATGTACGTAGGTAACGTAAATTGGGAAACCAAATAATATATTTCATGTTGTAACACCTCCTCCAAATTCTTCACTTAGGATTCCACATTGATAAGAAACATGATATAAGTCTAAATCTACTATGTTGATGTTATTTTTTTTTATCCATGATATATGAAATGGTTATTAAACATTTATGGTGGTGATAGACCTATATGAAATGATATTTTTATTAATGATTGATTTATGATAGTTTTTCACTCTTATGGTCCATTTTTTCAAAAATTATAATGTTTTATATCATCTCTCATGTTTAAGATCTATGAAAAGTTTGGTATGAACTGCATATGTTAATTTCATAATCACATAACCTTAGGCTTGTATTATTATTTAATATTATCATAGTTCTATATATCCTATGTATACATTTACTAATAATCTGAGCTCATCATTTCAAATAATTCCTTTTAAAGGTTATGAATAAAAGTTTAGGTAGGGTATTCCTAAGAGGATTACAATGTAAGAAGGTCATTTTGGGACATGTTGAATATCATTCATGAAATAAGAAAGTTATGTTTCCTATTTACAAATAAAAAAAAAATATTATTTCCCATGGGTGTGTGTTTATGATATTTATTGAATATTCATCTAAATAGATGTGATAATTATTTATAAAATACTAGTTCTATATAGTTAGTATCATAGGAATGTTTTAGTTAATCATTCAAGATTATAATTAGAAAAAATTTATTGAGATACCTATAGATATGCCTAATTATATATCTACGGATATGTTAAGGGATAACTCTATGGATATGTTTATGTATAATTTAAATTATAGGAAAATATTCTTTAATTTTAGTGAAGTATATAGGCATGTGTTTCAAAGAAATTACACCGTACTCTAGATAATACAAGTAGATGTGGATCTAGAACAATGATATAGAGGGGTAATAAATACAAAAGGGCCAATTGAGAAGGACTATATCATCACTTGTTGTATGAAAAGGAGCCTTGATGTCACCTATATTGGCACTCCTTGGGGATATGATTTTAAATTCACAAAATATTTAAGATCCATCATCGATGATTTGGATAATGAGCATGAATGTACTTGGTTATTCCATAGGTGTTGTATATTAAAAATAAGGTATCATTTTTTTGGCATCATATAAAATATTTTTCATAATTATCTATTTTTCCAATATGATTATTGTTTATAAAACTATGATTTCTTGTTTCACTTAGTTGATGGATCTAAAAAGAAGTGAGAAAATGTTGAGTGTGACAAAAATTGAAATGGATTTCCTCCGGATCAACAAAACATTATGGGGGACGGAATGAAAAATATTGTATCTATTCTCACCCAAATTTATCAATCTTTGAATCATGTTGAAAATATAAATGAGAAAAGGATGGAATAATATATATTGAGTCCCTTATAAGGAGACATCATTCATGAACCAGGCTGGGATGCCATCCATTCTAACACCCAACTCAGCCTGTGAAATGTCCTGATGGGATTTTTGGATCCCCGCATGCTAGAAACTGGTTCCTGGAATAAAAATAATCTAATGGTAATGATTTGAGAAAAAAAGGATCAAATAAATAAATAGAGAATGCTAAAAAACACAATAATAACTAAACATAAAAAATACATGAATGATCCAAATACAACAACTTGTGAATAATACAATAACTAAACACAAACTGATATAGAACCATAATAACAAGATCTACATAATAATTCTAGGTAACCCTCAACCATAATACCCACCCTCTCTAATGGAAACACTCAAAACTAGAAACTTGAACCTGATAAACAACTTGGATTTATTGATTCGTAGTGGAAAAAGTGGGGTGTGATCTTATTTAGATATGTCATCAATCATGAAAGATTCAATTAATTTCTTTTATTGAATTAGTCCACAAACACTAGTTTGAAATACATTTTGCTAAAAATATTTTTAACCATTATAAACAACCAAACATCACTTTTCCAAAGATATCATTTTATAGCAACACACTCAACCTTCTATTTCAAAAATGATTTCTCATTCAAAAATAATGTTTATAACTAGAATAAAAAAATTGGAAACTGATAAATGTGAGAAAACATCATGTTTAAGATATGATAAACAATACAATTGTTGAAGGTAAAAAATATAGAACAAGGTTAATGTACAAACATGCAGAAGAAATAAAAAAATAATACAAATTGTAATCATGGGAATTTTTTAAATATCTCTAGATGAAATCCTTTGATTCACTCAGTTCAAAATAACTTACTATCATATAGTGAATCTACATAGTCAATAACCAACTGGAAAATATATACTAGCCAATCCATTAGAATGTCCCACCTATACTCTCAGCAAATCCAGGGTATTCCAACATGACTAACTCAAGGTCAAAAGTAACTATCCCTTGACCCTATTGATAACACCTAGGAATCCCATGATTATAGTACATATTGAATGGGAAGGTCGTCACACATGTTTTTCAATAAAAATCCACTACCATCATGATTACCAAGAAAAAAAGATCTATATGTGACCTCTTGGCCACCACCGACCAAAAGACCAACCTAATCCTAAGGAAACACATGAACTAGAAACCCGATCCTGTTAAAAATATAGGGGGAAGTTCCTCACACACGTTGTTCAATGAAAACCCACTACCATCATTGTTACCAAGAAAAAAAGATCTACAAGTGACCTCTTGGCCACCACTGACCATATGACCAACCTACTTTTAAGGAAACACATGAACTAGAAACTTGGTCCTATTGAAAATATAGGGTCTACCGATGTCTATTGGCTCAAGGTGGGTGTGAGCTTAAAAGGATTAGTAAGAAATCACCACAATGTCTATGACAACCGGGCCCTAGGGACAGCACAACCACCCTGCCTTAACATGGTCGTCCTACTCCTAAGGAAGCACATGAACTAGAAACCCGGTCCTGTTAAAAATATATGGGGAAGGTCCTCACATGCGTTGTTCAATGAAAACCCACTACCATCATGGTTACCAAGAAAAAAAGATCTACATGTGACCACTTGTCCACCACTGACCATGAGACCAACCTACTCTTAAGGAAACACATGAACAAGAAACCTGGTCCTGCTGAAAATCTAGGGTCTATCGATGTCTACTATCTCGATGAGGGTGTGAGCTTAAAAGTATTAGTAGGCAAGCACCACAATGTCTGTGACAACAGGGCCCCGGGGATAGCATAACCACCCCGCCTTAACATGGTCGTCGGGTCTTGGCCCACCAGGTACAAGTTGTCACGCAGAAACGTGGTCCCCACCCTAGGGCCCACCCATGTGCTGGAATGGGTAATCTGACTAATGATTTTCCCCATAGGCCAACACATGTCCTTTCCAATGTGTTTTGTCCTCAGTCACACACACCCTTGAAAACTTCCTAGAAGGTCACCCATCCTGATCACTACTCCAGGCCAACCACGCTTAACTGTGGAGTTCTATCAGGTAGGCTTCTAAAAAGGAAGGTGAACCTTGTTGACATGAGTCATATCATTTAGCCATTTAACCTTATATCATTCTGGGGTGTTACAATCACACCCCCTTTAAAACACAACGTCCTCATTATGGTCCCTACATCTCAACCCAGGCAGTGCACCGCACTTAAGGCTGGGTACCACCTCTGATACCAAATGTGACAACCGGGTCACGGTGACATTACAACCACCCCGCCATAACATGGTCGTCGGGTCCTAGCCTACCATGTACCAGTTGCCGCGCAGACACGTGGTCCCCACCCTAGGGCCCACCCACATTCCTGAACGGGTCATCTGGATAATGATTTTCCCCACAGGCCAACAAATTTTCTTTCCGGTATGATTTTTCCTCACTCACACACAACCTTTGAAACATTCCTAAAGGTCACCCATCCTGATCTCTACTCCAGGACAATCATGCTTAACTGTGGATTTCTAATCAGGTAGGCTCCCGAAAAGAAAGGTGCACCTTGTTGAAATGAGTCATATCATTTATCCATTTAACCCTATATCATTCTGGGGTTTTACAATCCCCCCCCCCCGTTAAATCACAACGTCCTCATTGTGGGACCTGCATATCAACCCAGGCAGTGCACCGCACTTAAGGCTGGGTACCACCTCTGATACCAAATGTTACAACCTTTCGCCGGTGAGAGAAAAACCACCCCGCCTTAACATGGTCGTCGGGTCCTGTCCCACCGGGTACCAGTTGTCGCGCAGACACGTGATCCACACCCTAGGTCCCACCCACGTGCCTGAACGAGTCATCAAGCTAATGATTTTCCCCATAGGAAAACACATGTCCTTTCTAGTGTGCACCTTGTTGATATGAGTCATATCATTTATCCATTTAACCCTATATCATTCTGAGATGTTAAAATCACCCCCTTTAAATTACAATGTCCTCGTTGTGGGACCTACATCTCAACCCAGGTAGTGCACTGCACTTAAGGCTGGGTAACACCTTTGATACCAAATGTGACAACCTTTCCCCAGTGACAGCACAACCACCCCGCCTTAACATGGTCGTCGGGTCCTGGCCCACCAGATACTAGTTGTCGCACAGACAAGTGGTCCACACCCTAGGGCCCACCCGCATGCCTGAACGGGTCATCTGGATAATGATTTTCCCCGCAGGCCAACACATGTCTTTTCTAGTGTGCTTTGTCCCCACTCACACAAACCCTAGGAAACTTCCCAGAAGGTCACACATCCTGATCACTACTCTAGGCCAAGCAGGCTTAAATGTGGAGTTCTAAGCAGGTAGGCTTCTGAAAAGGAAGGTGTACCTTTTTGACATTAGTCATATCATTTATCCATTTAACCCTTTATCATTGGTCGTCGGGTCCTAGACCACCAGGTACCAGTTGTCATGCAGACACGTGGTCCCCACCCTAGGGCCCACCCACGTGCCTGGACGGGTCATCTGGATAATGATTTTCTCTATAGGACAACACATGCCTGAACGGGTCATCTGGCTAATGATTTTTCCCGCATGTCAACACATGTCTTTTCCAGTGTGCTTTGTCCTCACTCACACAAACCCTGGGAAACTTCCCAGAAGGTCACCCATCTTGATCACTACTCTAGGCCAAGAAGGCTTAAATGTGGAGTTCTAAGAGGGTATGCTCCCGAAAAGGAAGGTGTACCTTGTTAACATTAGTCATATCATTTATCCATTTAACCCTTTATCATTGGTCGTCAGGTCCTAGCCCACCAGGTACTAGTTGTCACGCAGACACGTGGTCCCCACCCTAGGGTCCACCAACGTGCCTGGACGGGTCATCTGGATAATGATTTTCTCTATAGGCCAACACATGTCTTTTCCAGTGTGCTTTTTCCTCACTCTCACACAACCTGGGAAACTTCCCAGAAGGTCACTCATCCTGATTACTACTCCAGGACAATCATGCTTAACTATGGAGTTCTAATCAGGTAGGCTCCCGAAAAGGAAGGTGCACCTTGTTGACATGATTCATGACATTTAGCCATTTAACCCTTTATCATTCGGGGGTGTTTCTATCACCCCCTCCCCATTAAAGAACAATGTCCTCATTGTGGGCCCTACATATCAACCCAGGTAGTGTACCGCACTTATAGTTGGGTACCACCTCTGATACCAAATGTGACAATCGGGTCCCGGTGACAGCATAACCACCCCGCCTTAACATGGTCGTCGGGTCCTGGCCCTCCAGGTACCAGTTGTCGTGCAGACACATGGTCCCCACCCTAGGGCCCACCCATGTTCCTGAATAGGTCATCTGACTAATGATTTTCCCCACATGCCAACACATGTTCTTTCCAGTGTGATTTGTCCTCACTCACACACACCCTGGGAAACTTCTCAGAAGGTCACCCATCCTGATCACTATTACAGGCCAAGCATGCTTAACTATGGAGTTCTAATCAAGTAGGCTCCTGAAAAAGAAGGTGTACCTTCTTGACATGAGTCATATCATTTATCCATTTAACCCTTTATCATTCTGGGGTGTTACAATGTCCATGAATTTCCATTCTCGATATAGTATATGAATGCTATTTTTAATTAAATTCTGAAAATTTGTTTTTTAATCATTTTAAATTACACAACATTGCATTCCAGGAGTATCTATTTTAAAATAAAACACACAACCATCCTTTCAAAAAATAATTTAACATTCCAAAACCTAGTTTATAACCCTAATACCAAATATTGAAACCAACCCAAGTTAGAAAACATCACATTGAAGATAAAATATACAATACAGATGAAAATTAAATGACAATATCCAAAAAAAAGTATTTGAAACAAATATAATATATAGATCATAATCATTGGAACTCCATAAACATATCAAGAGGAAACCCTAAAAGTACTCAGTTCAGAATCACCAATTAGCATATAGGGAAGTTCCACATAAAATAACCAACTCGCCTCTCTAGAGTATCCAATCAAGTGGCATGTACCTCCTTCCCTCTCAGTAAATCATGGGGGTACTGATCCATCTAAATCAGGTTGAAAAGTATATATTATGTGACCATATAGATAATTCCCAATAATCCCATGATATTAGTATATGGTGAATGGAAAGTTTCTCTCATGCCTGATTAAATGAAAAATGACTACCACTATTCTCTCATATCTCAAAAACTGACACCACCTATCTGACGCCCATCTCTTTGGGGAATCCTCAATTGAGGTGCCTGTCACACAACAATCAATTGACACTTGCTGATCAGGATGTCACATCGTTTGGAATTTAAAAAAAATCCAATAAATTTTCAAATACCTATTGGGCCTAACACTACCCATGTTTTAACCCCATTTTCCAAAAACAAGCCAAAATTCCCACAAGGACCACACATCACATAACTTATAAAACCAATTTCCATAACATGTAAAGGTGCCAATCAGTCCTTCACATCACATCCCATCAGAACAATATTATAAAATACTACAAAGGGTTCCAACATAGGAATAAAAATTTTATACACTGATACAATACAAAATGATTTTCACACAATTTTAATAGTGAATATTAAACACCACTTTAATATACACAATCCCAAAATGTCTTTTACGCTAATAATCTAAAATTCTTCCCAAGGAAAAGTTAATAATATGAATCAAATTGAAAAGTTCTAAATGAAGCGTTATACCATTTTAGAATCCATGAAACCTCACAAAATTCAAAAAAAATATTATATAATTTTACTAACCAAACAACTTCAAAAAAGTCCAAAAAGACCCTTTATGCCAATTATTCAACAAAACATATCATAAATTTCCAAACATGTTAGGAATTCATAAACACATTTTAATCCTATTTTATAGTCACATGAATCACAAACACACCATTTAAAAATAATTAAACCATTTTATAAATAGAAAATCTAAATAAAGGAGCGGCCTTTTAAAAAACATGGTTAACGGATAACCCAATTTTATCAATGTGCCGAATGGGCCTCAAAAAACATTAAGAAACCAAAAATTACCAAATAGATCCAATAATCCTTTTAAAAAGTCAAAAATACATAGAAATTAGTTTAATAAATACCCAAACCACCTAAATAAACATTTCTTTAAAAATATATAATATCACCTAATAACCCTTTTTTAAAGAAACATAACTTGTTTTCAAACCAACTCAACAAGCCACACATAAGTGTCGCTACATAAAGTTACAAATATCTAGATAAAACCAATCATTAATAGTACAACCAAATTATCAAATCATAACTAAGGGAAACATCACCCAAAGCATAAAATTTCACTTAAATATATTCAATTGAAATTTTATCAAACACTGTGAGTTAATATAAATACAATCATACTTAAATATTCCCTTTTAAAACCATTTATCACCAATTTACCATTATTATAAGTCTAAATAAATTTATACTAACACATAACATATAATGGTGACATATTAAGAAACCATATACAAAATAATAAGCATCAAATGAAATGTTATGGAAACGAAATGGATTGAAACACCTACTGTAACATGAGAGAAGGAAAAAAAATATTGGGGAAGAGATAAAAAGGCCAATGGAACAAACAAAAAATCCTAGATTTAATGAATTATACCCAAATCATCCATCCATCATCCTAGGGTTCAGAAAATATGTATCCAATCCATTTGAAACAAAGAAACAATGAGAAGTAGAAGAGAAGATAAGGTAAGGTAATTATTTGACGGAGAAATTCTGAATAATCACTTACCTTTGGTGAGAAATATCCCAAAAAGTGTCCCAATAAGAAGGATAAAAAAATACGAGATACGTATAGTAAATAGAAAACTAAGAGGGGGTGAAATGATAACTGGAATCACATAAATAATGTATTTTTAATAAATTTTATTTAGGTTTTAATAGGCTCTATTTTTTTCTGCACAGTTTTTTAAACCATACGCAAACCACATGAAGGATACTGTTTTTTTAAAAACATGTTGATTTTAGATGAATAGTTTAGGTAAACTGTACTCGAACTATGTGACCTAAAAAATTTCCCAAAAACCATAAAATTCACCCCAAACACTATAAGTACAAACCCTAATATCATTGAAAATTTTAAAAATTATATAGTTACATCGTGGGAGTCATAAACTCCCCACAATTCCACTTTATCCGAATAACTATATAAATAACATTTCATAGGGACAAATAAAAACAAACCACCAAAAACCAAAGACTCTTGTCAAACACTCAACCAGAACCTCAACCAAATGATCCAAAATCATGACAAGAATAAAATAAAGCAAAATTAAAGGTTGGGGTGTGACAATTCTCCCCCACACAAACAATTTATGCCCCCATAAAATCAACCATACAAATGAAAAAATATATCATCCCCAAACCTGAACGTGGTGAACTGAGACCAAAAACCATAGGGTGACCCTTCACTCCACCACTCACACCCAATCTACCCAAGAGAAACCATAACAAAAAGAACTAAAAAGGAGGAGGGTTCTCCCCACCATAGGAACCCAGATAGCACAACCAATATTGAGACTCCCAATAAAAACACCCCAGGTTGACCAACATAGAAGCAACCAACATGAACTGAACCAAAAATATATGCACATGCGAAATAAAATGGCTACTAGAATTGGAATCAAACAACATGAACCGAAAAACATTGACACCAAGGGACAACTCCCAAAAGGTTTTGAATATAAAAATTGAAAAAGATCAAATTTTTTCATCTCCACAAGAAGAATATATCCAAAATGGGTAAGGTTAATAACTGAAACCAATCATCAAATAGGTTTAAGAACAAAAAATATGTTTAAAAAATCAAATTCTCACATAAAATGTATAGAACTATAGGAACTACAAAAGAAAAAACTAGAAAAAAACCTTCTGAAAATGGATAATAAACAACAAAATAGTAAGATAATATAGGGAACATCAACTATATTCACTGTAATGAAGGATAAAAATTTCAGGACAAGGTTTCCCGCATCCCTTGTAAATTTTGAACTATCTGAAATGATTCACTCATGGTCCTATTTCTAGAGCCAGGATGACTTAAATCAACTTCTTCCCCACAGTTAGAATATATAACCCTGTGATCAAAACTTCTTGTTTGGGAAATTATTCATAAAAAACCTTTCCAAATGACCAATCTACCATAATGATGTAAAACCCCCATAATATTGTAAAAATATGGATTTGAATTCTTAAATTTTCCATACTATAAACATACAAGTGAAAAATATGAAAAAATGATATCCAAAACCTAAAAAAGTGCCTCTTTAGAAATAGATTCTTCTACAGCACACCTCTCTCCTAATGGGGAGCATTCCTAAGAGATAAAATAATCCATATCACCAACATCCTTTGCTATGAAAATAAACTCATATATGAATTATTTATCCACTTACTTCTTAAAATGATGGTCCTTGGTAAAGATGGATCACTCCTTTATCATTGGATGGACATCCCAAATTAAAGTAGAGCCTTCAATAGATCATGAAATGATTCCTCTACCGAAAATGATACCTACACCATGATTTGGTCAACATATTCCTTCACTATCCACTATCGTTGTTTAATACTCTTGAGTTCTTCCACCATGTTCTTCTTAAACTCCACATGAACAATCCATAAAATGAAATTGGTATTTAACACCTCCCATGTAATCCCAACACAAAAATATTATTGGGAAATAACCATCCACATTTAAAAATATAATCCTTCAAAAGAAAGTTAGAAAACTTTAAACATCAACACTACGGTAGTTCCCAAAAAATTAAATATTCCTTTGAATTTATCAAGACACTCTACATCCTCTAACATACCATGATCACCATGAAAAATAGAAAACAGATGTGAAGGTATCGTCTCCACTACTCCACTGAGTGTCCAAGAAAATCCATCAACATGATGAGGCCCACTAGAAACCCTTAATGACCATTCTGGGAATATATTCTAAATAGATGAAAAACACATAACCGAAGTCAACATCAATCAAAATTCAACAAAAATACCATCCTAGGTCCAAAAATTCAAGATCATAAGATAAAAACCACAAATATATCCAATTACATTTAAAAAACATTTTTCCATTAAATTTATAAAATTATCATATTCCAAGGACACCACCAAAATAGCAAAATTCATTTTCCAAAAAAAATCAAATATCATAATCCACTTTTATAAAAAAAACATGCCCTAAAATCATTTCCCTTTTGAAAAAAAATTTCCCCCAAACCATTTCCCTTTTGAAATACCCTTTTTACCAAAATAATTTCCCTTTTAGAATCATCCCACAAAAACAAAAATCAAGTGAAATCACAACTTGCACCAAACATTCATGTCCAAGAGCATGTAGACATTCATAACCCAAGTACATGGTTAGTTGGTCATTCCCTAGAATGAATGAAAAAGTAAGAGTACCTTGAACTATACCATAAAAACATTACATGCTTCCGTACTCCATGTGAGATCACAACATGACACCACCTCACCTCTATTTCCATTCATCATGAAAACCTAGAAAATAAAAACTGACTAAAATTAGAGAATACCCTTGGAAACTTGAGGTTCAGAATGAGAAGGATTCGTGAAGTCATTCTCATACTTGCCTCTAAAGTACTGACCATCCTATTCTCTGGTCATCCGGACACCCCAAATAATAAGGACCTCCTATAATATTTTTTTTCACTTTTAGTACTAATATACACCATAAAATGAGGAAATATAAATGATCACACATGGGTAATCGAATATAGCATGAAAGAGTATCCAAAAAAACAAGGGACCATAATCATTCTCCAAAGACAACTATGTCTCTATGTACATGGGGGAAACTAGAAGATAAGTAGATAAACTAGAGCATACTAAAATTATACTCATCCTAAAGGCCTGAATCGCTCGATGAAATCAATGCACCCATACACTCGATCACACACTACATGTTATGACTGAGGGGAACTATCCTAAAGTGAAGAAAGGTCCATGCTAAGGATCACTAGAAAGAGTGAAATCCTATGATAGTGTTGAAACCATTCATAAAATATCCTATATATATTCTATGATCAATTGTTAATACTAACATGGGGGTGGTCCAACCAATTACAAACAATAAATATATCACGTATACATGCATGCCACTCATGATACATACACATAAATCTACCCCAAATTAATCTAAGGAACCATATCATTTCTTTTAACTATTATATCACAAGGGAGTCTCTGAACAATTAATTACAACAATGTTATACATAAATAAGGTAAGATAAATATCCAGGGAGAGTTTTAAAGATCAACGATTTTCATTGAATTTCCAAATGGGCCTATGGAAACCATTAAGGAACCGCACATTTCCCAAAAATCCAATACATAATTTAAAAATCTCAAACATCATTGTAATTTTTTTATGAAATCCTAATTCATTATAAACATTGACCATTTTAAAAATCCATGAAATCTCCCAAGAAACCTTTTCAAAGAAACAACACTTTTTTTTAAATGAACATAATCATCAAAAATTAAGCCCCATGACATAAAAGTAACCAATTTCCATATATAAGAAACCATTCATCTCACAAATACATTATCAAAACATAACCATAGGAAGAACCAAAAAATCATCCAATTTTACTTTAAATGATTCAATTAACAATTTATCAAACACCTTATGTGCATATAAATATAAACAATGTTAAATTGTCCCTTTGAAAAGAATTTATCACCAATTTACCATCCTAAAAAGACTAAATAAATTTATACTAACACAAAAAATGAAAGGTAAAAACATTATGAAACCATTAAATAAAACTCAAGCATCTAATAGAATTTACCAAAAATGAAATGGATTGAAATACCAACCTCAATGATGTAAAAATAGAAAGAAACATAGAGAGAATAAAGAAAAAGGCCAATAGAAAAAACCAAATACATATAAATCAATGATATCAACCCACAATAGTCATACCTCATCCTAGAGATCATCTATGATCGATAAAATCCAAGAGTAACCATGAAACCCTAAGAGGGATAAGTGTATATGAAATAGAAATATTTGATGTCGAAATCATGAAGCACCACTAACATCTTCTGATAACTATCCCACAAATTGGTTTAAGATGAAGGATAACGAGGGGGTGACCACTTGTCGATACCCAAATGAGAGGGGGTAAATGGGGAGGTGTAATACATTAAAATAAATTATTAGAATAAATTTTATTAAGGTTTTAGTGGACTATATAGTTTTTGTTCACAGTTTTGTAAACCATATTGAAACCATGAAAATTCTATAGGAAAAATTTTATAAATATAAAAATTTATGTTGTATGGTTTTGGAAAACCGTTCTCAAGTAGTGTCACCTAAAAAATTTCTAAAAACCCGCACATTTGATACCTTAAACACTAGGAGAGTCCACTCAAAGATCCTAGAAATATTTAAACACAATGTAGTGACATCGTGGGTGTCATTAACTGTAACATCCCAAGTAAGTAATGAATAATACATATTTTTATCTATGTCTATTAATGATTAATATAGTGTTATAGAGGCTTAAAATGAAAATAAATACAATCTTATGCATGGAATACACTAATATTCTTAAAAGATTGTTTTAGTGCCTTTTGATGGCAAACCATTTTTGAATCTATATTTTGACAATTTTATAAACTATGTTTGTCAAAATAAAATTATTCTTTATGATTGGGACATCAAAATTTACCTTGTGTGAATTTTTGGTATTTTTCTGACAATGTTCATCTTTTAATGAATAGTGAAAAATACTGCATTTTACATCAAAACTGCTTTTTAATCTAATTTATTTATATGATTAGATTATCTTTTGAATTTTTCTTAATGTGTAATATGAATATATTTTTACAATTTAATCCAATGGTGGTCATTGGAATCAATTTCACTTTGAAATTGGACTTAAACTAGTGTCAATCTTTTGATACTTATTGTTTTGTAAAAACACGCTATTTGCTCTGGCAGCGGGAATTAATCATTAAATTAATTAATGTGACTTATATGATTTGAATTTTGTAAAATAGACTTCATTTTTGAAGTCGGAATATCAAATATAGCTTAGGGT
Source organism: Viscum album (assembly GCA_963277665.1). NCBI lineage: Eukaryota > Viridiplantae > Streptophyta > Magnoliopsida > Santalales > Viscaceae > Viscum > Viscum album. The sequence continues at coordinate 502,548,355 of OY728132.1, forward strand.
GAATTTTTGGTAATTTTCTGAAAAACTTCAATTTTTGATGAATAGTGAAACCACTAAGTGGTAATCAAGCAAACTGATTTTTCAGTTAAATGAAAGTTTTCCACTAATGTGTATTGAATTTTGAAAATCCGACATACATGGTTGTCATTAAGAATTAAAATGTGGTTCAATGAGATTATAATAATTTTTTGGTGAATAGTAACTTATTAAGTTTTTAATCGCAGTTAGTGATAATTAGTGTAGTTTAAGGTATAAATAATGATTTAATAATATGAAATGACCTAGAAACATGTCCCAACCTTATTGGTTGTGTCATGGCCGACCATGACATGCCATGGGTCAACTTGGGGACCCCATGGATCCACTTTTGTTGGGAAATGACATAAATTACTTTTTATTTAATGTTAAAGTGAAAATGACACAAACATAATATGTTTTACAAAAACAATTTTTTAAGTGGGGTTATACAAGTCCAAATTTTGATTATAAATGGTCATTGGAAAGATAAAAAGATTTCCTACATCATAGTATCTTTTTTATGATTTTTAGACATTAAATAAATTAAATTATTTATGACATAATAATTATGTAGCGATGACATCATTATTTGACGATTTAAATAAAATGGAAAGATAATATAAAATCTATGAACTACACATGTCCAAGACCAATTGGATGAGTGGATTTAGAACCCTTATCACCTTATCCACGAATTATATCAATGTGGGACCTTTTGAAACCGAAACACATTTTCAAATAATGTAATATTTCTTTACTTTCCAAAAGTGCCCCTCCTCTCCTCTTATAAAAGGCCCCCACCTCTACCTCATTTCACACACTCTTCAAGCCCTTGGCTCGGCCAAACCCTTCCCATTTGCTCTCTCCACATCCCTCTCCTCATCCTAGAGGATTCTCTTTGGGCATAATCCTTTCAAAGGAAGCCTTTAGGCTCAACTCAAAAGGAGTTACACTTTTAAAGGTAATTCATTCTCTCATGTTCATTTGTTTTATTTTGCTTTTCCAACCCCCTAAACTCTTTTTATTTACTTCTTTTGTAACAACACCAGTATCATCAATATACTAGGATGTTGTTATAAGATTTATTTGAGCTACACTTTCACACAACTACATCAAATGGTTAAAGAACATACGGTTTCCGTGGATGGCGAAATTATGCCTCCCGAAACGATGATTGTTCAACACTCATTTAACACCTTCAAAGGTGGCCATTATGATGTCACTATTTTTATATATGATATATAATATGTTTATGTTTTCCTTAAGCTTCTGTTTTTTTCATTTTGGGCATACCTTTATGGTTTCCATTATGGGTAAAACACGATATCTTCATTTTAGGAAGTGCGGACTACCGCCCCCTAAAAGTGATTTGATTCGTTAGTACCATATGTGGGATGTGTAAAGGATAAAGTTAATGATATTATATATGTTATTATACTGGAATTATAATATACTCTTATATCATTATGATCCCATTCCAGAAAATATGAAATATAAATGGAAGTATCGTTCATGCGTACGTACGGCTTACCGTCTCCATGAACGGTGCATTTCATTTCTTACCTCTAAATGTGATGTAATATTATAAATGAATGTATGTACTGGATATATATGACATATATGATATCTAAATCATGAATACCATTCTGTATATAATGAACCTTTGACCAAATTAACAATATGTAATGTAAGAAGTCTATTTTTGACTTAAGAACCAAATACCGACAAAATGAACATTGTTAACTTAACAGATTACATGATGTTCATAACATGGTATAAAAGGAATAATGAACTTGAAAAAGGTTCTTAAGCAAGTAGATATTAACTCAAGTTTATTATTCAGGAGATTAAAGAACGGTCGGGTCAAGTCGGATACGAGGTATGGGACTTCGTCTCAATCTCCTTTCGTTGAGGCATATTTTATTTTATACACAACATTCTTTTATACGGTGTATAAACCCCTTTGACTTTTACGTTTATTCAAAAGGAATATTTTTTATACGAAGAGTTTACTAAACGACAAAATGGAATGTTTTTGTCGTACGTATGCGGCGACAACGACTTCTTCGCCGTCGTAACCGTTATTTGAGTTTCGGCTTCCTCTACAAGCCATACCTTCTTTTTTTTTAAAGAAAAATAAATACCATGTTTTACTTTGGTATTGAAAATGGTTTTCATAATGTTTTTATTATATCAATGTGTTGTATTGATATCTCGTGATTGAAATGTGGAAATGTTATGTTTCCTTTATGCATGTTTTATGTGATATGATTATGTTATGGTTCTTGGGCATTATTATGAATACGGGTGGTTCCGTGATAAACTAAGGGCGGGTGAGCCCGTTATAGCTCTCCAATGCATTGGGTAACGCGAAGGAGTGAAACGTTAAGGTTTCTCTGAAGAGATTTTCGGGAATATACTCTGATGGGTATTCCAAACGTAACCAAGAGGGTTACTCCCTACGTAAGAATGTTATGAATGCCTCAAGTTACCTTTATGTCTTATGATTTCTATGATTTATTCATGATTTTATGAGGTATGTTAAAGTGCCTATGTTTTATGGGTAAAGTATGATTTCATTCTTATGTATATATGAACTCATGTTTCCTTTCAATGTTTTTATAACCCATACTGAGCTTTTTATGCTCATCCCAAGTTTTTTGAAATGTTTTTCACAGGTCAAGGGAAAGGTACATGATAAGATGATAGAGTCAAGGATGTGTCAAGAAATAATCCATGTTTTATTTTAAATGTGTTTCCATTGATGGGAATGAAGAATACTATCTTTATGCAACCACTTTGTTTATATATGGAATGTAATGCAAGTTTTATGATCTAATTCTCTAAAACTCTAAACCCGAAAAGATCCTCAATGTGTAATATTGTAATAACTCAAGATTAAGTAAGGTTTAAGGCTGGGGCCTTATAGTTGGTATCAGAGGTCGGTTTAGATAACTTTAGGAGTTAGAATTATATTAAATGATTTTTTTTTTAAAATGGTATAGCATTTAAAGATTACCATGTTGATTCATCTAAGACATGTTTGTTCAGAATGGTTTTCCGCAGAGGAAACAGGGAAGCAGTGCTAGGAAGGCATACAGAAGGAAATAACCTTCCGAATCAGCATCCAGAAATGGTCGGAATTGGAACTGAACAGTTTGTTGCAGTAATGGTGCAGTTGACTCAAGCGATAAATGGCGGTGGTATCCATGCACGAGATCAGCCAGAACAACCGCAGAGGAACATGTCAGTGGTGGAACATTTCATGAGGCAACATCCACCATCATTCAGAGGATCATCTGACCCTGTGCTAGCTGAAGGGTGGATCAAAGCACTGGAGAAGATTTTTGATGTCATGGGGTGTTCAGACAATCAAAAGGTTAGTCTTGCTATTTACCGTTTGGAGGGTGAAGCAGATCAGTGGTGGTCTATGGTTAAAAATATCAGGGATGCCGATGAGATTGATGCTCTTGACTGGGATGAATTCAAAGGTATGTTTCTTGAGAAGTATTTTCCTAAGGCTGTTCGACTTAGGATGGAAAAGCAATTCTTGGAATTGAGGCAAGAGGAAGACTCAGTGGCTGCCTATGAAAAAAGGTTCACTCGATTGGCAAGGTATGCTCCAAATTTTATCCGAGACCTTGATAGTAAAATCAATCATTTTTACTCAGGATTAAAGCCAAAGTATTGAAGGGCATTAGATTCTCGTGAGTTTAAAAGTTATGAAAAGCTTGTTCGATGTGCTGAGAAAGTGTAAATGGAGTTTTCCGATGACCAAGTTTTCTATAACAACCAGCAGAAGAAGAGACCGAGGTGGAAGGATAAAGGTAAGAATTCTTCAAAAAAGTCTGATGGTAAGAGAACTAAGTTTCCAGTTTGTGATAAATGTGGAAAAAGGCATGCTGGGGAATGTCTTCTGAATTCTGGAAAGTGCTACCGATGTGGTAAGATGGGACATAAGGCTCGTGATTGCACTGAAAAGGATCAAGCTGAAGGTAAGAACAAATTTGATTTACAGTTAGTGAAATGTTATAAGTGCAATGAGATGGGTCACTATGCAAACGAGTGTCCGACAAGGAGCTTGAGTGATGGGAAGCAGTTAGACTACAAGCAGAAAGGGGTGGTGAAATCCTTTGCAACTACTTCAGCAGATGTCGGGCCATCAAATGAAGTTGTATCAGGTACTTTGTTTGTTTTTTCAGATTATGCCAGTGTGTTGTTTGATTCGGGGTCTACACATTCTTTCATCTCTGAAACCTTTTCTAGTAAAATGGGAATACCATCTCAAGAAATGACTCCTGAACTTTTGGTAAAAACACCTGGGGGAAGTGTCGAGGCAAAAAGAATTTATAAGAATCTTCCTATCCTTATCTGTGGAAAGAACCTACTTGTAAACCTTATTGTTCTACCTCTAGTAGAGTTTGATGTTATCCTAGGTATGGATTGGCTCTCTATCTACCATGCTAAGATTGACTGTAGAGCTAAAGAAGTTTCTTTTCAGAAAGACTTTCAGTTTGTTTACAAGAATGAACCCTTACTTTTGATAACATATCAAGAGGCCGAGAAACTTGTAAAAGATGGAAATGAATGTTACCTTGCACACGTCGTTGAAAATAAAGGAACTGTTCAGATTAATGATGTGCCAGTGGTAAATGAGTATCCTGATGTTTTTCCTGATGAGTTGCCTGGAATAATACCAGATCGGGAAGTTGAGTTTACTGTTGACTTATTTCCTGATGCTAAGCCAATTTCAAAACCCCCTTATCGAATGGCACAAATTGAACTTTTAGAGTTGAAGGAGAAATTGCAAGATTTATTAGAGAAAGGTTTCATTAGACCTAGCACATCACCATGGGGTGATCCTGTTTTATTTGTTAAAAAGAAAGATGGTTCTATGAGACTTTTCATTGATTATAGAGCCTTGAATAATATCACTGTTAAGAACAAATATCCTTTGCCTCATATCGATGATTTGTTTGATCAGCTCCAGGGAGCTCAGTTTTTTTCCAAGATTGACCTGAGATCGGGGTACCATCAGCTGAAGGTAAAGGAGGCAGATATTCTGAAGACCGCATTCCGTACGAGATATGGCCATTATGAATTTGTAGTAATGCCTTTTGGGCTAACCAATGCACCTGCTGTATTCATGGACTTAATGAATAGAATTTTCCATGAGTTCTTGGATAAGTTTGTGGTGGTTTTCATTGATGATATTTTGGTGTTTTCTAAAAGTAAAGAGGAGCATGAAAAACATTTAAGGGTTATCTTACAAACCTTAAAAGAAAAGAAACTGTATGGGAAATTCAGAAAGTGTGAGTTTTGGTTGCAACAAATTTCTTTCCTTGGTCACATTGTTTCTAAATATGGAATAACTGTTGATCCTGCAAAAACAAAAGTTGTGGAAGAATGGCCAAGACCAACAAATGTAACCGAGATTCATAGCTTCCTTGGTTTGGCGGGCTATTACCGAAGGTTTGTTAGAAATTTTTCACGGTTATCTAGTCCAATGACTAAGCTAACTCGGAAGGGTGTTAAGTTTATCTGGACAAAAGAATGTGATGATTGTTTTCAGGAATTGAAAAGAAGATTGGTGAATGCTCCAGTTTTGGCACTACCTTCCAGGAATGGTGAGTTTGTTATATATAGTGATGCTTCATTGAAAGGACTTGGTTGCGTCCTAATGAAAAATGATCAGGTAATTGCTTATGCTTCACGACAGTTGAAAACTCATGAGGTAAATTACCCTACACATGATTTGGAATTAGCTGCTGTTGTTTTTGCTTTAAAAATTTGGAGGCATCATTTGTATGGAGTAAAGTGTGAAATATATACCGATCACAAAAGTTTAAAGTATATATTCACTCAGAAAGAGTTAAACATGAGACAAAGGAGATGGCTGGAATTAATCAAGGATTATGATTGTACAATTCATTACCATCCGGAAAAATAAAATAAAGTGGCTGATGCTTTGAGTCGAAAAAGTAATGCTTCATTAACAATGTTGTGTTTAGAACGTGATCCTTTGGTTAAGGATTTGATGAACTTTGGCATAGAATTTTTTGGTGCAGGAAGTCCTTCTGTTTTGTTTCAGGTATCAGTGAGATCATCTCTATCAGATAGAATCAAGCAAGCACAGAAGCAAGACAGTGAGTTGCAGAAAAAGGTAGAGCTGGTTCAGAAAGGTAAGTTTCCTAAATTCAACATTGATAATGATTGTGTTTTGAGATTTGGGAAGAGATTGTGTGTGCCTTGTGATTCACAGTTGAAGAGAGAGCTGTTATGTGAAGCTCATAGTTCTCCGTTTTCAGTTCATCCGGGCAGTACTAAGATGTATAGAGATCTGCGGGAGTATTACTGGTGGGATGGAATGAAAAGAGATATTGCTGATTTTACTGTGAAGTGTTTGACTTGTCAGCAGGTTAAAGCAGAGCGGCAGTTACCGAAAGGGATGCTTCAGCCTTTACCAGTGCCAGAGTGGAAATGGGAGAATATATCCATGGACTTTGTTGTTGGATTACCGAAGACATCTCGAGGTAATAATGCAATCTGGGTTATTGTTGATCACTTGACCAAATCTGCTCATTTCCTTACTATACGAGATACTTTCTCTCTTGATCAACTTTCCCGTTTGTATCTTAAAGAGATAGTCAGGTTACATGGAGTTCCTCTCTCCATTGTATCGGATCGTGATCCCAGGTTTACTTCTAACTTTTGGAAAGGCCTTCAGAAGTCATTGGGTACTGAATTAAATTTTAGTACAGCTTTTCATCCTCAATCAGATGGGCAGTCAGAACGAACAATTCAGACATTGGAGGATATGCTACGAGCTTGTTCTATGGATTATCAGGGAAGTTGGGACCAACATCTTTCTTTGGTTGAGTTTTCATATAATAACAGTTTTCATTCCAGTATACAGATGGCACCATTTCAGACATTATATGGGAAGCGGTGTCGAACTCCAGCTTTCTGGGATGAAGTGGGTGAAAGGAAGTTGATGGGACCAGAATTGGTAGAAGAGATGGCAGAAAAAGTTCAGCTGATTCAGAAACACATGAGAACAGCTCAGAGTAGGCAGAAGAGTTATGCGGATAACCGGAGGAAGGATCTATCTTTCGAGGTAGGTGATCATGTTTTTCTCAAGGTTTCTCCTTGGAAAAGTGTGATGAGATTTTGTAAGAAAGGAAAGTTGAGTCCAAGGTTCATTGGACCATACGAAATTCTGGAAAGAGTTGGATCAGTTGCATACCGAGTGGCTTTACCTCCGAGTTTATCTCAGGTACACAATGTTTTTCACGTTTCGATGTTGAGAAAGTATATGCCAGATCCATCTCATGTTTTGAGTCCAAAGGTAGTTCAGCTGGAAGAGAACTTGTCTTATGAGGAACAACTGGTCCAGATTCTTGACCACAGGGAGCAAGTGTTACGGAATAAGGGGATTAAGCAGGTAAAGGTTTTGTGGAAAAACCACATGATTGAAGAGGCAACATGGGAATCTAAAACTGCGATGAGGGATAAGTACCCCCATTTATTCGATAAGTAAATAAATTGCGAGGACGCAATTTTCTAAAGGGGGGAAGGATGTAACATCCCAAGTAAGTAATGAATAATAGATATTTTTATCTATGTCTATTAATGATTAATATAGTGTTATAGAGGCTTAAAATGAAAATAAATACAATCTTATGCATGGAATACACTAATATTCTTAAAAGATTGTTTTAGTGCCTTTTGATGGCAAACCATTTTTGAATCTATATTTTGACAATTTTATAAACTATGTTTGTCAAAATAAAATTATTCTTTATTATTGGGACATCAAAATTTACCTTGTGTGAATTTTTGGTATTTTTCTGACAATGTTCATCTTTTAATGAATAGTGAAAAATACTGCATTTTACATCAAAACTGATTTTTAATCTAATTTATTTATATGATTAGATTATCTTTTGAATTGGTCTTAATGTGTAATATGAATATATTTTTACCATTTAATCCAATGGTGGTCATTTGAATCAATTTCACTTTGAAATTTGACTTAAACTAGTGTCAATCTTTTGATACTTATTGTTTTGTAAAAACACGCTATTTGCTCTGGCAGCGGGAATTAATCATTAAATTAATTAATGTGACTTATATGATTTGAATTTTGTAAAATAGACTTCATTTTTGAATTAGGAATATCAAATATAGCTTAGGGTGAATTTTTGGTAATTTTCTGAAAAACTTCAATTTTTGATGAATAGTGAAACCACTAAGTGGTAATCAAGCAAACTGATTTTTCAGTTAAATGAAAGTTTTCCACTAATGTGTATTGAATTTTGAAAATCCGACATACATGGTTGTCATTAAGAAGTAAAATGTGGTTCAATGAGATTATAATAATTTTTTGGTGAATAGTAACTTATTAAGTTTTTAATCGTGGTTAGTGATAATTAGTGTAGTTTAAGGTATAAATAATGCTTTAATAATATTAAATGACCTAGACACATGTCCCAACCTCATTGGTTGTGTCATGGCCGACCATGACATTTCATGGGTCAACTTGGGGACCCCATGGATCCACTTTTGTTGGGAAATGACATAAATTACTTTTTATTTAATGTTAAAGTGAAAATGACACAAACATAATATGTTTTACAAAAACAATTTTTTAAGTGGGGTTATACAAGTACAAATTTTGATTATAAATGGTCATTGGAAAGATAAAAAGATTTCCTACATCATAGTATCTTTTTTATGATTTTTAGACATTAAATAAATTAAATTATTTATGACATAATAATGATGCAGCGATGACATCATTATTTGACGATTTAAATAAAATGGAAAGATAATATAAAATCTATGAACTACACATGTCCAAAACCAATTGGATGAGTGGATTTCAAACCCTTATCACCTTATCCACGAATTATATCAATGTGGGACCTTTTGAAACCGAAACACATTTTCAAATAATGTAATATTTCTTTACTTTCCAAAAGTGCCCCTCCTCTCCTCTTATAAAAGGCCCCCACCTCTACCTCATTTCACACACTCTTCAAGCCCTTGGCTCGGCCAACCCCTGCCCATTTGCTCTCTCCACATCCCTCTCCTCATCCTAGAGGATTCTCTTTGGGCAGAATCCTTTCAAAGGAAGCCTTTAGGCTCAACTCAAAAGGAGTTACACTTTTAAAGGTAATTCATTCTCTCATGTTCATTTCTTTTATTTTGATTTTCCAACCCCCTAAACTCTTTTTATTTACTTCTTTTGTAACAAAACCAGTATAATCAATATAATAGGATGTTGTTATAAGATTTATTTGAGCTACACTCTCACACAACTACATCAAATGGTTAAAGAACATACGGTTTCCGTGGATGGCGAAATTCTGCCTCCAGAAACGATGATTGTTCAACACTCATTTAACACCTTCAAAGGTGGACATTATGATGTCACTATTTTTATATATGATATATAATATGTTTATTTTTTCCTTAAGCTTCTGTTTTTTTCATTTTGGGCATACCTTTATGGTTTCCATTATGGGTAAAACACGATATCTTCATTTTAGGAAGTGCGGACTACCGCCCCCTAAAAGTGATTTGATTCGTTAGTACCATATGTGGGATGTGTAAAGGATAAAGTTAATGATATTATATATGTTATTATACTGGAATTATAATATACTCTTATATCATTATGATTCCATTCCAGAAAATATGAAATAGAAATGGAAGTAGCGTTCATGCGTACGTACGGCTTACCGTCTCCATGAACGGTGCATTTCATTTCTTACCTCTAAATGTGATGTAATATTATAAATGAATGTATGTACTGGATATATATGACATATATGATATCTACATCATGAATACCATTCCAGATATAATGAACCTTTGACCAAATTAACAACATGTAATGTAAGAAGTCTATTTTTGACTTAAGAACCAAATACCGACAAAATGAACATTGTTAACTTAACAGATTACATGATGTTCGTAACATGGTATAAAAGGAATAATGAACTTGAAAAAGGTTCTTAAGAAAGTAGAGATTAACTCAAGTTTATTATTCAGGAGATTAAAGAACGGTCGGTTCAAGTCAGATACGAGGTATGGGACTTCGTCTCAATCTCCTTTCGTTGAGGCATATTTTATTTTATACACAACATTCTTTTATACGGTGTATAAACCCCTTTGACTTTTACGTTTATTCAAAAGGAATATTTTTTATACGAAGCGTTTACTAAACGAAAAAAGGGAATGTTTTTGTCGTACGTATGCGGCGACAACGACTTCTCCGCCGTCGTAACCGTTATTTGAGTTTCGGCTTCCTCTACAAGCCATACCTTCTTTTTTTTTAAAGAAAAATAAATACCATGTTTTACTTTGGTATTGAAAATGGTTTTCATAATGTTTTTATTATATCAATGTGTTGTATTGATATCTCGTGATTGAAATGTGGAAATTTTATGTTTCCTTTATGCATGTTTTATGTGATATGATTATGTTATGGTTCTTGGGCATTATTATGAAGACGGGTGGTTCCGTGATAAACTAAGGGCGGGTGAGCCCGTTATAGCTCTCCAATGCATTGGGTAACGCGAAGGAGTGAAACGTTAAGGTTTCTCCGAAGAGATTTTAGGGAATATACTCTGATGGGTATTCCAAACGTAACCAAGAGGGTTACTCCCTACGTAAGAATGTTATGAATGCCTCAAGTTACCTTTATGTCTTATGATTTCTATGATTTATTCTTGATTTTATGAGGTATGTTAAAGTGCCTATGTTTTATGGGTAAAGTATGATTTCATTCTTATGTATATATGAACTCATTTTTCCTTTCAATGTTTTTATAACCCATACTGAGATTTTTATGCTCATCCCAGGTTTTTTGAAATGTTTTTCACAAGTCAAGGGAAAGGTACATGATAAGATGATAGAGTCAAGGATGTGTCAAGAAATAATCCATGTTTTATTTTAAATGTGTTTCCATTGATGGGAATGAAGAATACTATCTTTATGCAACCACTTTGTTTATATGTGGAATGTAATGAAAGTTTTATGATCTAATTCTCTAAAACTCTAAACCCGAAAAGATCCTCAATGTGTAATCTTGTAATAACTCAAGATTAAGTAAGGTTTTAGGCTGGGGCCTTATATTAACTCCCCACCACGCCAGTTTCTCACAATACCTTTCACCATAAACATGAACAGGTCCAAAAAAATAAAACCTCCCAAACCCAAATACTCTTATATTTAACTCAACAAAAATCTCATCCAAAAGATCCAAAATAATTAAAGGAATAAAATAATTGAAATTAAATGGTTCAGGTTTTTCAACATCTACTTTTTTTAATGTTTTTATTGATCCAGTAGTTGTTGAGAAATGGTTCAAGTTAAATGAAAATATATTTTCCATACATCAGTTTTTAGTGAATGAAAAGGTTATTTTTGAAATTTATCATTTTGAAGGAGAAAATTTTGGTGTTGGGTCTTATTAAATACATTTTGGAACAAGATGAAATTGAATCTATGGATGGGGATGAAAAGGGGGATATTTCTAAGTATGTAAGTCCCTTGTATTCTATAAATATTAATGTAAAATTAATTCCTTTATCCTATGAAAAAAGGATTATTAATCTTTTCGTACCTATAAAGATATTTTTAAATTATTTTCCCAGAATTTTTCGGCTTTAATCATCATCCCTGAAAAATAATTGATTGATTCTTTGGTGGAATAAAACAAAGTCTATGAAATGCATTAGAAATAGTAGACTTTATTATTTATGAAGAATTAAATCTATATGAACTAAATGTATAAATAGAAATAAGAAACTAACACTATTCTAATGGTTTTGATAAGAAAAGAAATATTGAAACTCTTGAAATCTCAAATGATGTAAAAAATTCCAACCATATGCACACTAAAAATGTGGGAATAAGAATTAAGGGAATTTCTTCAATATAATGAATATGATATTTTAATTAAAAAATGCATGTTATAAATCATGTTAATGTAAAAATATGATTAATGGTATGATTAATGAAAGGATAGAAGAGGACAAAAACTAAGGAACCACCCTCAATCCAGTATTTCATGTGTATTGTGTTTGGAAATTAGGCTAATAAATTCTCCAATCCTAAGAAAAATGTAGTAGATATGTCAAAAAAACCATTGAAGATATAGGATAAATGGAATGTTTATATATTCATAATGGATGAATTGAATCATGACATTTTGGGAACACTTATCCTCCCACCCTTAGTTTGGAAATTCATGTTTTATTTTTTATGAATTAGCAATATATAAATCTTATTGATCATCCTTTAGTGAAATTTCATTTGATTATCTCTCCCTATAGGGATTATGGAATAATAAAATCACATTTCATATAATATCAGTAAAAGGTTGAACCAAATCTTACAAGAAAAAGGATTTTGTATAATATAAATTATTATATAATAAATAAATGTCAAATTAACTTTGGAAGTATATGTATCTCTCTAGAATATTTACTTAATAGTTGTGAATAAAATAATGGGTTAATGTTTTTAAGGTTAATCATACATTCAAAGTAATCGATACCCATTTTGAGTTTTTATATGATTGTATTTTATCAATAATAAATATATTTTATGATACTTTTAGAGAATTACAACCATTTTGTTTAAGAGATGTTTTGTGATTCCTTTAATAAGGCATGCCTTTACACTTTTATAAATAAAGGTACTAGTAATATTTAAGAATTATTATATATTTTATGTTGATATAATTATTGGTTGTAATTGATCGTCTAATAATTTCAAAAAACTTCATTTCTATCATAGAATATTTCTTTCTAGATTGTCTAGATAGAATATGTGATATGTAAGTTGTAGGATTTCATGGAGCACCACATTAAATTTTATCACCTCTATAATTCATGTTAACCATGATTTTTTATAAAATTCTTCCATAATATCTTGATACATATTAGATTTTCATCATTATATATCATCGTCAGATAGAAGGTCATTATAGGATAATATTTAAACCCCTAAAAGACATGCTAAGATTATTTTATATGGTTTATAAAGGTGGATGGGATCGACATCATCATCTAGTTGACTTTTATTGCAATTTTTTTCAATTGTGCATTCATATGGATACTTTTTATGAACCATATGTAATTATTTATATACAACCAATGTAATATAATGATGTTTAAAAAATAAGGTGGTTGTATCCGAAGAAGTATGAAGATATGGAAATAAAGTTTAGAGACATTATACATCAAAAAAGGGAAATGAAAATTTGATAGAAATTATATGATAATAGTTATAAATGTGATCAAGAATTTTATGTTACGTAGAAAGTGTTTCTATATATTTATTCAAGAATGAAACAACGGAAAACTGATCCATAGGTATATTGGTCCCTTTCAAATTCTTGATCCTATCAGTATTATAGATTATCATTTTTCTCTTCCACAAAAACTCTTTCAAGTTCACGGTGTGTACCATGTATCTCGTATCAAGAAGTACATACCTGACCCATCACATGTATTTAACATAGAGGCCATAAAATTGTGGCATGATATTTTTTAAGAGGAATAATCATCAAAGATTATGGACTATAAAAATATTACTATTGAAACAAGTCCCCTAAAATTGTCTTTTTTTATGGCTAAACAACTATTTTTTCAATGTTTTTTGGAAACCTGATGATGTAATGACACAAGAGAATGTAGAGATATTTATTACAATGTAATAAATTTTGAAGGATAAATTCATTCTAAGGGGGGTATAATTTAACACTATGGGATTATTTGAAATTTTTTCTTTCTAATAACTTTAATATCTTTGATATGTTACATTACATGCAATGCCAAGTTTTCACTAAATGTGATATACTATTAAAAAAATAATATAAAATTAAATATTAATCTCCTTAGTATTGTAATGATGGGTATATATAGAATTAAATAAATTGTGGAAATATGTAGTTTACATATGTATATATAATGATTTAATTGTTGACCAATTAACTATAAATGAAAATTTAAACTATTTGAAAATAATTGAAATCTTTTTTCGAAAAACTATTTGTATGTATACAAATGTGTCTTAACAAAATAAATTAAAAAAACACTTTAAGTTAATTATTTCAATGAAATTTATATATTTTATATTAAATCAATTTTTTTATCATTCAACTTTTTTGTTTTATATATAATAAATAAAAATAATTTTAATTTTATGCATAAAAATGTATTTTTTAAATAAGTAGTTTTTTCATCTTTTCACGGTAGTATTTAATTTTTTCCTCAATTGTAGAAAATTTATTTGAATAAATTATGCCCATTATTGAAATCATCATGTAAAAATTATCTTTAAGAGAATGTTTTAGAAGTTTCATAGAAGATAATTTTTTTGAATAGTAAAAAAACTAGTTTTTATTTAGAATTACTATTTCATCTGAAGCATTTATAGAAATAAAAATGTATTTATTATGGTTTTAAAGGTAATGATTTATCAATTCAATAACATTTAAAATAATTTATTTAATTGGAATCAGTTTTATAATGATTTTTTATATAATTATTTTTAACTTTGGATCATTTTCTCTTTGTAAAACACATTTGTCTTTACGTTAATGAATTTTATTTTGAAATTAAAATTATCCAATAATGTGAATGTACTTCTAAAATATGGATTCCATATGTGGAATAAAACAAAATTATATTATCTAATAAGGGTAAATTATTTTTTTGACCATAATGAATAGTAAAAATAGTTAAAACAGTTTGCATGTTTATGAAAAAATGAATATACCATTGTTTATACGGAATGGATATGGGTTAAAAAAGACCCTAAACATGTCCAACTTAAATTGTATGGACATATTTTGAACTTATATATTCTATGTTCGATAATGAATATTGTTTTAGCCTTGTGACATGTGATAAAACATGGGTAGACCATTTTTGATATAATAACATCATATATTCAATATACTATGGAGTTATTATGTAAATTTTATAACCTAAACCTATATACACTTCTATAAAATGGGTTATGAAATCATCATTCATGTCCATGAAAAAACTATTTCCTTATGAACAAATGATTTTCAATTTCCATCACCACCTCTCCCTGGTGGATATGATGATAAATTTATGTGCTTTATATGATATTAATGATATTATTATACTTCATTAATCATGATATCACATGTGCATTGTTACATTCCATTCTGTGGATATATGATGTTGTTGTTCATGTGTATGCATGACTACTTCATTGTGAACTGATGTGATTTGTTAATTCATTACATTGATGGAAATATTGATGGTTTTGAAAAAATTATGTGATATATATGACATAAATATCATTATATAATGGTAATATGTTATTTACCATTTTCTTCATTCCATTGGTAAAATATAAATATTGTTCATGAGTACATACGATATATCGACTCCATGAATGATGTATTTTATTTTATACATCTATATTTTACAGATCATTATAAATAAATATATAATGAATGTAAATATGATATATATATATATGATATTTATATTATGGTTAATGTTATAGTGACTATAAAACCATGAAAACATTGTGCGGTTGAAAATAAAAAATCAAAATAAATTAGAAAAACCAAGAAGTTATTTCCAAAAACCTGAAATTATTATTAATTATTAAAAAATAGGTTAAAAAGGTCATAAGTAAATATATATGATAAGATATGTACATTTATGATTATTTAATTGATTTATAATATACACTTCTTTATTATACATTAAGTCCAAACATGTAATAATGATGTTGAGACTTATACTGATTGATTTTCATCTCACTTTTATTTTCATTGTGAAAAATGTCATATTCACAATGTTTTTATTTAATGTGGTGTATATAATTCCATGGAATGTGTTTTATGTTTCTTATCTTGAAAATTATTTTTATTTATAAATCCATTTTATCATATCTATTTATTGGGGTTTATGGAACAAAAGTTACCAATGATGTAAAAGTTTTATGATAAAATCTCATCATTTATCAGGACTGTTTATGTTTATGTTTCTAATAATGAAATATTATTATATATCTCCAATTAAACACATTAAATTATTATCATGTATTTATTTAATTAAAATACATTGTTTCCCTACATTTTCATCTCTTTATGTTCTCAATATTGAAAATTTATTTTTTATAATGAAAACCAAATTTATCTACCTCTTCAGATAAAAAACCATTTTATTCCAAAATCATGTTTCCAAAAAATGGTTTATTTTTTTTAAATACCCAAATTAATTATTAAATTAATTTTCGCCAATGTTTGTCTTTTTTGTGATTTTTTTGAAAGGAATCATCTTTTAATTTTTTAACAATTCCCACTTTATTTTTATGAAATATATAAAAGGAATATTTGATCTAATATGTACTTCATGAAAATTATTTTCCTACATCATGACTAAATAATTTTATTAATTCTTAGATTAAATGATAAATAGATTGTTTTTAATTAAAATTATTTAATTTTTTTTATAAAATATATTTTTTCTAAAGTGATTTGTAAAATTGAAAGGATATTTTCCTCAAGAATTATTTCAAATAATTTTTGAAGAATTATATATATGATTCCATGGATATATTTAATGAAAATTATTTTCTAAAATTTTAATGTTTAAAAAAATATAAATTTTAAATTATATATTCCTTAATAAATGTTATATGGGATCATTAAAATTCATTTTCCATCAATGATGACATGTTTTGATGTTACTTTAGATTTTATAGGAAAAATAATGAATGATACCATACTTTTTACTTCTATGTATGGTTGTGGTTAACATAGATGAAATATTTATGAAACCCATTTATTTTTAATGGGTTATGCTATGGATAATTGTTGTAATGATTTTGAAACCAATTTTCATTACACTAGTTATGATGTGATGATATGATGAATGTTTTTTGATATTATGGTACAAATAAGTATATGTTTCATTATGATATGGGTTTGACCTATATCTCATTCCAATTCATTAGATAAATCATTATATCTCATTAGATTACTATAGGAAACACGTTTATGGGATTGATCCACTATAGGAAATAGGTTCATCTTTATTCACTATGTGAAATAGGTCTAGCTATATCCAAAATTGGAAATAAGTGCGTATTGATCAAATATGAGAAAGAGGTTCATCTTGATCCAATATGTGAAATATGATTTTCTTGGTCTACAATGGGAAATATATGATAATTCCTAATCAACAATGTCGATAGGCTTGATAGTAAACCTTTAAATATGGATTTTTTTTCTTTATTTATAATGGTGGCACACTTTTATGATATGTTCTTATAGTTAATGACTACTTTCTAATAATTTTTCACAATTATTGTATATTTTTTATAAAATGATAATGTTTTATGTAAGGACTATTGTTAAGGATCTATGAATGTGTGGGTTTAAAATTATTATGTTGTGTTAATGATTACATACCCTTAAAATTTTCTTATGATTTAATATCATCATATATTAGTATCCCATATGACTACCCATTCTGAGAATATGCGATCACCCTTTTTTATATTTTCATCTGCTATCTATGAAGACAGTTTTAGGTAGGTTATTCCTAAGAGGAGTACCAGGTAATCTAATCATTTTTGGAAATGTTAAAGATCATTCATGAATAATAATATTGTGTTTCTAGTCAGAAAAGTCAATAAACTACTATGGTCTTTAGGTGTGTGGTTATGAAATATATTGAATATTCATCTAAAAATATGTGTGTGTAAAATATTAGGTCATAATAAGATCTCTCATGGAATTTTAAATGAGCATTCTGATTCCCTAATTAGAAAATAATAGAACCAATATGAAACTAAATGGTCAAATAGTTTTCTCAGCCTCACCAAGTCTCACTTTCCAATAATGAAACTAAGATTATTATATTCAAATCATGAACATGGAATGGATACTCACAACCACATTCCCACTAATTTTACACTCTACCCCCAATAAACTACCTTCCCTTCTTTATCCAAAAATGACACAACCAACTGTATATCACATATCATGTACCAGACCAGAAATCTCAACTCAAATCCCCCACCGTATATTTTTTAACCACAACCTCATTTGCAATCATTTAAACTAGGAAGTATGGTATCATGAATGAAATTAAAATCAACCAAATCCCTTTCTCATACAATATCTGACTCCCACCACATATCTCATTATCCATATCCAAATAATCCATTAATAAATTCATAAGGAAATGTCTGGAATAGTTGAAAGTATTTTATTCATATCCTACATAATTAGGATGTTTTGAATTGAACCACAACTCAACTAAGTGATGGTATATTTTCTTGAATTTTTTAGTGTTCATAAAGAATCACTTAAAATATAAGTTCAATAGTATTTTGATAGATGTCCACAGCTATGGGTTCACCCAAGATGAACCATCACAAAACCATCACTAAAAATTACTAATACCATTCCCCTAAGAGCTACCTCTAATAAAAATGACCTATTGTAAACATACTAGTAATTTCTAGGACCAAATAAAGTCATACATATAAATTATTATATGAATGTTAAAAAAATAGATCAACTTTAAAAAGTGGGATTTATAAAGATAAGGGTAAGTTACTCCCCACATATTTGAATATGAAAATTTTACACAATATTGGGGGTTCCCTCAAGACCATAAGTTGCTCATAAATAATATTTAACTCTTTGAAAATGAATCCTTAACATGATTACGCTATATATTTACATGGGAGACTATGTCAAGATGTTTGTTCATTTGTTCAAGGCATTAGATACTAAAAGGCATACTATCCAAGGTATATCATTAGTACTTGTTATGAGGTCTTGAACAAAAATTTCTAAAACAGATTCATTCCTTAGTGGATTCCAATTTCTGTGGACAACATGCTTGATGGCATATGTTATGGACCAAATTTCATCCTCGCAGATAGATCCAATCCCAATGTATTGTAAAAAACATCCCTTGATGAAACCATGATGTTAACAGAATACACCTCCACATCTCTAGATTCTTCACCTTCCTAAATCAGCCCATTCAACATTCACATTTATCCATGAGAATAGTGTAGGTGTCCAGGTAATGTATTTATTCATTATTGAATACTTAGATCATTCTAATAAACCATGTATCCTAAATATATTAAGGTATGTCCATCTGTTCTGCATGATCCCAGTCTATAGTTTGTCAGCGGTTTTGACCTCCCAATGCATACCCTAAACTCATACATGTTCAATAGGTGTCATGATATAAATAATTGTTGAATTACAAGACAAATAATTAAAATAAAAAATCAATGCAGTTGAAGGCAGAAACAGGTTCTGAATCTTTTCAATATGACTGGCCTTGTCGATGTGTTATAGGATTTCATGGTCTTGCCTACATGCATTTAAATCAATGATAATAATTAAACTAATATCTCTCCACATCCTTTTTGAATAAGCACACTCCAAAAAGAGATGATGAAAGTTTTCTTCATCCTTTATACAAAAGTGAAAATCTAAACCAATATATTCCCCAATCCTCTTTAGTTGATCATTATTAGGAAATATTTTTTAAAAATATTTCATAGTAAGATGAACCTTACATGTTGTATGAAGGTTAAAATTAAATTGAGAATCAATTTAGGGGGTGGTAAGGATCCATTACACTTCATAACATAATATTTCATTGCATAAAACCATATTTTCATGTTTGGCTTCCAAACTAGGGTATCAAGATCATGGAAATTGTAGGATTGAATTTTCATCCTAGAACATGTTGAAACCACTTCAACAAAGTTATTGATGGAAGTATGTTCATCAGTTGAAATATTCCCTATTTTTGGGGGCATATGTATAGTATTATCTAGATGCTGAATCATCCAGTAATTGAGAGATGAATGATTTCTAACAATCCACTTTGATTTTTTCATAATTATATTTAAAGATATTTTGATGGATGACAATAAAGATAAATAATTTTAGGACTAATTTCCATTTATTAACATATTTTTGAACTTTACTGACAAGAAATCAAGATAACTAACATCAAAAGTCATTAAATTACAGATAAACTTATTAATGAGTCCATCATTGAAAACTGTGAGATCCTTGATACCAAGTCCCCTCCAACTCAATTGATTTCATATAGTCTTTCTAGAAAATAGTGATTTTAAAATTCTGGATTCTTAAAAATGATTTATTCAACCAATTAAACATATAATATGATTGATTAATTATTTTCATAAAAAATATCATTTCCAACCCATATAAACAAATACTACCAATCTAATTATCCTTCCTTTTATAATCACATAATGAACCAATTTCTAACTAACCACTAAAAAAATAATCCACATGTAACCACCACATAATTAATGGGATCCCAACCACCACAACTATCAAACTGACCATGTTTCATCAACAAAGGACACTAATCTACATCTATGAAGGAAAATAATCGAACATAACATCTAAAATAGTTTTCCAAAACATGAATAATATTTTATTTATGGACTTTACAATATTATAAAATTCATGGGTATTTTTAATCATGACATTAAATAAAGGGAAAACATGGAATATTAATATCCAAAAATAATGTAAAATATAATCTTGAATAATCACAAGATAAAAAAATTTCCCTTTCAACTAAAGTAGGGTTATTATATTATATTAAATTAATCCATACTATCTGATCATTAAAAAACTATGATAAATTATCAATTTCATATAAAATAATTTGATATATTGAGAACCCTACCACAATATAATGAATAATCACACTAGATTCATGGACCAACCACCATCGATCATGTAGGGATAACCATAGAATCATATTCATAGTAATCCATAATCAGTATCCTCCCAAAAAACATAGGATACCTTTGAATTTACTAAAATACCAAATAGATTTGAAAGTGAATAAAGGGACAACATAAAATGATTGGTTACCTCATTTCCATGATCTTTAATCGTTAAAATCCCAAATTAAATAATAGTTTCCAAACTTTAGGGGTAATGAAGAATCATTGGACTACTAAGGGTCATTCATGTCTTGAGATAATTGATAGAAATTCAAAACACAGAAGGGTATCTATTGAATTTATAAGGGAAGGTCTATGGAATCCACAATGGTGAGGTGACCTATCCTAATTCCCTTGGTATGTCTATAATAAAGGTGGATATAAATCTCTAATCCATATAATGATTTTCGACCCATAATAAAAATATTGTGTTTAACTACTACGATGACTATGACACTAACATGTTTCATGCCACAGTGGTTCTTCCAAAATCTACCACAACCATCCAAAAATTACTAAAAACCATGAATTTTTTTGTTTCACCATCACTAGACCCAAGGTTTTGGAATGGTGATCATGAACACCTCATTTCACACTTTAGTATCCTTGAGAAACTGGGACATCATGATGACTACCCCTAGCATTGTTTCTTTACCTGTGGCGTTTAGGGTTTCACCTAGGAAAACATTACCAAAAACACACCTTATCTACACTGTGGTGACACATTTTTTGTTATAAAGGATATATATCATGGTTTCAATACCATTACCATGAAGAACCATCCATGTTACAAGCCTTGGTGACCCTCAAAAGGCCTAAATAAGACCTAAATCCTTTAGATCTCTACCAAATTATCAAAATATATCACCAATACTTGAAAAACATTATATGAAAGTATATAAAGGTATTATACATTAAATATTCATAGAAAATTGATATATATAAAATATTGGGGAATAAAAAATATATTTAAATGTTATTGAGAGAATGATTTTTTAACTTAAATTTGATATTTTTGAAGAAAACACCTTAAGACAATTTAAATGTATAGAAAAAAACAAGAATGAAAAAACATTAAATGGAATTATGATTTTAATTAATTAATAAAAAAATATAATACAATCAATTCATTTCATATTATATCACTCAAATAAAACAAATTAAATTAAGTGTATGGAAGATTTCTCCAAAAATTTAAATTCAGACATGAATCCTCTTACACTGAGTCTAGACATTCCTCATATGCCCTATAACCCCCAACTAATAAAATAATATTAATTATGTAATTAGTTATGTTACCTTTTCATATATAATAATCCATTTTTATTAATTTATCATCATATAATGTAAATTTAGTTGATTTATTTTCCCAGTGTTTATAATTTTATGGTTGTTACATCCAAATTTCAAAAATATAGTTTCAATATAATGATAATAGTAAAAGATCCTTATTCAATGATTTTATAATCTAAAAATGTGTAAAGGTATAATTTTAATTTCATTCTAGAAGAAAAAAGTGTGTTAGGTCATGAAATAGTTACAATTCATAGAGTATTTCTTGATAATCTTGTTTTTTAAGGTAAAAGATGACAATGAATAATTAATTTAATTTTAATTCCCATGATGAAAAGAATAAAATCCTAGAATCATGATCATAAAATTACTTGGGTATTAATTTAAAAATAATTCAAGAAATAATTTTTTTAAATATACATTAATGAAATAAGTTTATGGAAACATCATTATTCACATTGGTAATATATATCTACCACACTTACCATTTTTTCAAATGGGTTTAAAATAATCAAAAAACTAATAAATATTTTAGATTTTAAAAAAATAATTTTCATTATAAATAAAATTATATTTTAAGGATAAAATTTATTGTTACCAACATTGTTTAATATTGTCAGAGGTGATTTGATATATAAATACACAATCTTTTGAAAACACCATACTTTGACATAAAAACAACATATAAAAGAGAGTTTGATGAAAGGTATTGAGTATTATATCATCATTTATTGGATAAAATAATTAAAATCAAATATTAATGGAAACATTTTATAAACATAATTTGGTTTTAAAATTGTTAAAAGTCAATGAATCTTAAAAAATAGATAACGATCCTTGATAATCCTTACATTTCATTTCGAGTCACCTCCTTTGGATTGAGTATAATGATTTTAGAAAAGAGGCTTTTGGATAGATGATATCCCTCACAATTTAGATTAGGATGTTTATAATGGTATTTGAGATAAATATATAGATAAAACAATACATTATATTTGTTTTTGAAATATTATAATGTATCACCTGTTAAATGAAAAAAGTGAATCTATTGTCAAAAATATTTAGTATTTATGGATCATGAATATAATAGTAAAATGGAAAGTGGACCATAAGTGGAAAATATATGATATTATATTCCATTACCAATCTATAATTTTCTATTAATAATGTTTTATGACATTTTATAAATTTATAAATCCATTATAACATTGATTAGCATTTAATGTAATTTCTTGCATTATTCTTATAAATTGTGTTAAAAATACCTATGCAATTATAAAATTCATGAAATAGTATTTATATAATTACATATATTTCATTTTTATTTATAAAATTCATGAATGTAATAGTTTATCTACTCATCACCGCATTTAATTTTTTTTAAATTATTAATGTAAATATTTTTCTTTCTTGTACATGTGTTACATCGACAATACATAAGAAATTTGGGTGAGTATACTATTTTGTTAATAATAATAAATAATAATAAAGTATATATATATAATAAATAATTATTATTATTATTTAAATCTTTTCATAATTTCAACTATTCCTATTTATATCATGATAATTTTTTAAAATAATTTTTTGGACAATTATTACATTACGTATGCATTGTGTAAGTATTTGGATAATTTAATTGTTATAAAAATTTCAAATTGAAATATATATATATATATAACTAAATTTTTTTGTTGTAGTATTTTTCCTTTACTGTTTTAATTTATTTATCCACTATTACATATTACATCAAAACCCACAATTTTGGATTTTCTAATATTTTGTAACTAGTGCCCCAACACTAATATATGATTCCAAATTTATCATGAAAAAACAATTATTCAAAATAACTTATAAAAATATATACAATATTTTGAGTATATTATTTTTTAATGTATTTTTCATAAGGTTTTATGATGTTCTATATCCATTATGATAAAAATAAAATAATAATAATTAAAATTACATATGAATTTAAACTCTTATTTTAAAAAGAATATTAAATCAAATGCATCAGTCAACATATAACCATAATTAATTAGAAAATAATATTCTAAAATAAAAATTTTAAAAATTTTAAAATTCATAAGTTTAATAAATATATATTATATTATTTTAATTTATTTATTAATCTATAATTGTGAATATACATCACATTTACTATTTACTAACATAACTTTTTTTTAAAAATATTTCTCAAAATAACATCGAACAAATTTTATCTTGAACATTCAAAAAAATTTAATCATTTTATTTAAATCAATATATATTTATTATAGAATATATTTTAAAATTATAAAATTATGCACATAAACAATATTTTTTTAACATCAAATATTTATTTCGAATTGCAACACTACATCCTTATCTCATACATTAATGAAATTAATTTGATATTTATTATAATAATAAATACTAACATAAATACATAAAATTAATATAAATTTACATTTATAAAATAGATTATATTTAAATAAATCTATAAATGGATAAAAAAAATAATTCATTTGAAGGTAATTTATTTGACATATAAATATAAAAATTATTTTCTGATGAAGCGAACTTAATAATAAAAATGTATAATTGTTTATCTAATTTGAATAAAAACAAATTTTGAAATTATATTAACATTTATTCATGCTTAATTTAAATATATGAATTAATAATAATGAATATTTCTTTACCATTAATGTGATATATTATTAAAGTACATGGATTGTCACATTCTCCCCCAAAAGAAATTGTATCCCCAAAATTTAAATTTTTCTCACTATAGTGTTAAAATCATAGAATATGAACAATAATGGAAGTATATTTTATTTGGAAAATTAATTTTTAATTTATTGATAAGAAACATATTATTTTTAAAATAAATATTTACTAACCCAAATATATTCTATTATTAGACTCATGTGTGTGAATATGTTTCCAAATATATATAATTATTAATCAGTGATATTTTCCACATAAAACTCAATCCATTTGTCTTTCTTTCATAATATATTGAGTAGTTTTTATACCATTATGTTAGAGAATATTATAAAATATAATTATATGATTTCATTCAATTATATAAGTACAATTCGAACTTTTGGTTTTCTGTTTTTATAATACACTACCATTGATTCACTAAATTTTTTATATAGTGATGGGAAAAATTATTTTCCATATACTAAAAATAAATATATAAAATTAATGGATAATTTAATCCACTAAATAATAGTTGTTTTAATTGTATAATGAGTGTTTTGATAATAAATTCTTCTAGTATTTAGGCATTTAATAAAACCCAAAATGTTAAATATGAATATATTATAGAAAAAAAATCCACAGGAAAAAAATATTTCTTATACTAGTTCACCTTCTATTAAACTACATTAGGATAACCTAAGATTTTTTGGGTGGTTATATTTCTTAATAAAATCCTCATATATAACCTTAATTATCCTTAACAAAAAAATCTATATGGATATATAATATTCCGGACTGATAACCACAAATCCACTTATTAATCCTTGATTTTTTTCAAAATGTGTGACCTTAAAAATGTTTAATGTTATCTATAACTTATGTTGATATTATCTGTAAAGGCCCAGTCATAATAATTACCCAAATATATTATTTATAGAATATATATAATGACATATATTCGGAATTCAATTTCATTTTGGAGTATTTAAGAATTAAAATAATCCTTAGAAAAAAACCTATATATTTCTAACCCAAAACAAATTCACTAAATCAAACTCTTCAATTGATATGACTACATCATTAATGGATAAACCCTCAAAACCGGGATATTTAATTCATAATCATTCCCACCTATACTTAACCACTATGAAAATAATTTTAGGAAAAATAATGAGAATAAAAATCATAGTAAGGGGAATGTAAGAATGTTGAAACTCATTAATCCATTACAATGACTTAAAATGAAAAGTAATTTCCATTAAAACATGTACAGTTAGCTCATAAAAAACTAACTTTGTTATATTAAATAACTATCCTTTAAAAAAATTTACTAAATATAAACTTTTAGATATAAATAAATGTAACAAAACAATCATGAATATTCCTTAGAAAAACAAGAGAATCTTTTAAAAATATCTATCATAAAATAAAAATATTTAATCCTTTAAAAATAAAAAAAAATTAAAATACAATATTATAGACATGAAAATTCATAAATTATATAAATAAACATATTGTTTCTTGATATCCAAAACTATCCCTTACAAAACATTTAATGTATAGAAAAATAATGAATGAATCTTTGATGACTATATTCATTATATCCGTTTCAAATCACATTGAAGATTAAATAGAATAACCATTTATTTCTAATAACCCATAATGGAATAAAATCAATAGATAATTATAACATATTTATAGAATAAATTCACTATTTAATATTAAAATAATTTTTAAAAAACATCACTACTTAATGCCAAAATCTAAATAGAATAAAGTTTATCCAATTAATTCCATCATCATTATTGAATATCTTAACTAATAAATTCAATGATTATTTCTCTAGATAAATTTTTGTCACCCAATATATTGGTTAGATATATATTAGACCCATTCACCATTAATTATATTTTCCAATTATTTTAAAAAGAATAAAATATATAGTATATCTCATTTCACCATATCATAAACAAAACTCATACAAAACACATTTTTTCTTCATGAGAAAATTTTTTTCTAGTAATGTGGTATAGAAAATAAACCTAAAATAATTAGTAAACTAGATATATTTTTAATGTAAATTAAATGAAAATCAAAGATCATTAAGATATAGAAACTACATGGAAAACGTTTTTGATATAAATAATTTAAACAAAAAATTAAAAGTTTTCATGGAAAACCACTTACAACCATAGTAATGTATAGGATTAAAAAATGAATGAGATAACAAGTAATTGAATTTTTTTTAATGAATTAAACTCATAATATGATAAAATTAACTGATGGTATTATATATACATTTAGGAAAACATAATAAATTATGAGTATAGAAGATGTTTCAAAGAAAGGAAATTGAGTCGTGAATTCCTTTACATCGAGTATGGAATCACAACAAACATCAAATAAGATCATGAATATTAAAATTATAATAATTAATAAATTTTAGTATTAAAAATTTTAATATTAATTAATTTATTTTATGCATTTATTATCTTGTATTATACCTATATTGGATTAATTTTTCAATTGTCGGTTATTTTGAGCTTCTACAGTCAGTAGTTCGAAAAACAATTACTATAACCATAATTGTTATAATTATTTTTCCAATAATTCTATATCATTCAGATCTGTAAATATATTTTTTCATTAATGAATATAAATAGTTCAATTTGTTATTAAATAGTATCCATCTAGATAATCTTCCCCAACAAGCATGTTTTTTATGGTTAAAATGACTATGATTATTTAATTTTAACAACATTATTTTAATTTATAAAATACCATTCCAGAATATAATCATGAAATTACATTAATATAAATTTAATATCCAATTATTAAATTATTTTTTATTCATATCCATAAAATATATGTGTTTTTATAACATTGTGATTATTTTAGGAAGAAAAAACCACAATGATGAGTGAATTTTTTAAAGCAATTAAACGAAGTGAAAAGTGAATAAACATTTTGCCTAAAAAAATAATTTAAATAAAATATTAATTTATAGTTAATTATTATGATTACTTACAATATTTAAAATCATAATAGGATAATTGAAATGAAAAATCATTTTCTTTAAATAAGATGAATTTTTACAAAGAAGCGACTTATGAATGAGTTTTTAGCAATAGGTTCAGGTTAATAAAACATAATTTATGTGTAAAAGAGATATATATATATAACATGATAATTAGACCATATAATAAATTTAATTTGAGGTTTATAATATTTATATGATAAATAAGAAAAAATAAGAATGTATAAAGGGACTTTGAAATGCATGCATTTATTTTTGAGCCACCATATTTGGATTTAGTCTAAAAGATGCATAGATGGAAATTTTGGATAAAAAATTAAGTTATAAATATATATATGAATTTTTAGATATGTATTTTGGTAGAATATAGACATAAAATTGAACACTATATGCGTTTTGTAAAAGTATGAATGATGACCCTTTTATAGGGTAAATTCAATGTCATTTTCTTCTTTATTAAAGAGGAAATGAATGTAATTGTAAAATAGAAAAATTAAACATAAATTGAAAATAAATGATATTATGAACCCTTTTAAAAGTGCTTACTCAAGGTATGGTTTTGTGATTTTTCAATAATTTAATAAGTACTATTATCATTAAATACTATTTAAAACCTAAATCACCAATTAATACCTTCATGAATATAACCTAATCAGTATTTTCTTCATCCATTTGATTATAAGGTTTCAACATTCTATAAAAATATAATAATTAATATGAATAACTGTGGATATGTAAGAAAATGATGGAATAATGTTTACCTCATGAATGCATACCAACATAAAGAATTTAATCCACCTTGAGTCCAAGGGAGATCCGATAAAAGGAAAGGGGATAAGTATCATGTGAATTAGAAGGAAGAGAGGGTGATTTAGGGTTATCATTGAAAAGAGAGAGTGTGTGAAACCAAAATTTTTTATGAGATAAAAAAAGGTATATATTTTCACAACATGGATGGGGAAAATTGTTCCAAATATAAGGGAACAAATACCTTCCAAAACTGACATTGTAAAATTTCCCTAGAAACTAACTAATAGATTCAAAAAATGTGTAAAGACTATTAAAACAACACTGGTCCCCAAACAACCCTCTCACATGATCAACTTCATGGTCAATACTAACCATGCACTAAATATGCACCAATACTATTTATTATGAATAATTTATTTCTTACACTTACCTAACAATAATTTCAAAAATAATTAGTGAAATCAGTGAAACTCAAAATATACATTCCAATGGCTTGTTAGGTGCCACAAATATCCCAATAATTCCAATTTCTATCCCCATAATGTCTTTAAGATTACACATTAGAGAATAGTTGAATAAAATTATCCCTCAACCAGACATAAAAATCACATATCTCAAGGTTATAACAACCTTGAAGAAAATTCACTTAACCAATGGTATTGATTTACTGTGGAGAACCTTCTTCTAATAACCCATTATAAAAAAAGACTGCTAAATAACAACGGTGTCATATTCCATATCAATGACTTCCACTCAATCATTTGAGACAGTTAAAGGTGTTACATATCTTACTTGGAAACATAGCATACCTCTCTAATTGTGGTAAGTCATTTTTTAATGTTCATTTAATATGCTATATTCTGAAGACACTCCCTAATAAGACATAACATGGCACCAATTTCCCATAGTTTTCCATGAACCTATAGACCTATCAAATTGATATAAAATGATACAACCTATGAACATCCTTTAACTCTAAAATATGATGATGATTATAGAAATATTATATCGGGTGACATTGAGCTATCACTAACCATATTATATCAACTACACTTTCTTCATTTTTTATTGGATGATACTTTGTCCCAAAAAAGAAACCCACTCCAAAATCATCTCAGCACAACGGGGATTGACACAATCATCTATAAAACACATTAAAATGATATATATTTATTGATTCATAATAAATATTATTTTATTAAAACTCAATAAATAATATATTCTCCACCCTTGAACCCCTGATCTAATGTGATAATGATCAAGGAATATCTATAAGAATATGGATGGCTCGATCAGTCTGACCACCATCAATGTGTGATACATTATTAATAACTTAAAATAGTTTCTCATAGAATATTAGTGAACCTTCTATGAACATGAAATAAAATGTACATCATGTTTATAAGAAGTGGATGAGGTAACTCTATGAAGATTAACAATACATCACACATACTTATTCTCACGCTCCTCCATCCTTTTCAACTCTTTAGTGTACAGAAAATGTGATGATTTAGTGAAATATTATATAAAAACCCAAAGGTAATTCTTCCCATTATTATTTTGAGGTATAGAAACCCTGAAATCCATGTTAATTTCTTCCCAAATCTATATAGGAAAGGGAAAATATTGAAACAACCTGGATAGTCTTCAATTATCAATAATTATGCTTTGGATAGTATGATATAATTAAAAAAAATCACTAACCGAAAATCTCATATCGGGTAACCAATAATGAAATAATTAATTATAAATCATATTGTAATACCTAGAGTAAACAACCCATTTTTAATAATTTCCCCTGAGGATCACCTTTGACCTCAATGTCAAAGGAACATCCAATAACTTCTTAAATAAATTGGAACATCTAAGAAATTGTGACCAATCACTCAAGGTATGCCACTATTTAAATTAATAATAATATAAAATACATCTGGTTTAAATACATGTTCACAGTAAACCCAATAATTATGATATTTTTTGAACTAAACATTGGTCAATAACACCTTCTACCCATAACATTTTACTTATAAAATTAGATGTATAAAAAATCCTTAGTCTTCTCTCCTCAAAAAATAATTTTTCTTCCTATGTGTAATCATTCATAATAATGTCATTAGGGACCACATTATACGTTTAAATGGTATAGTATATGTCAAAATAAAATTTCTAAATATATTACATACATAATTCTTCATGATAATCATGTCCTCCTAGGTGAATATTTACTACTGACTCTTATTATACAAATAAATTTGAAATAACTCAGTAAAGATATAACGAAAAAATTTATTTAATTAGTACATAATTATTGAAAACTCTAAATCATTGGTGGAGTAATTATTATCATGTGGTCATAGATGAAGTGGTCCATAGGACACCACATGATCAACATGAATCTACACACCCCCACCCACAAACTTGATGCATCACAATACACAACATAACCATTATCAGGCTTAGAAATAATAAAAATTATATCAAATTTCAACTGAAACTCCAAATTCTCCAAATACCTATGTAACTACTCCATCAAATGAAACATATTCCTTTTACAAGTAAAATAATTCATAGGAATAGATATTCTATAGAATTCAATATTCTTTTTTTTTCTGACAAAACACATAATGTTCATGATTTCAAACACATTCTTGGGTCACTCACAAGACATAAATTCTTGGATCATCTTAGGATCCATTGAAATCCCTTTCTGGAAAATTTTATTTCCAAAAAAATAATCATTGATCTAGAAAATGAATTTATATATCATAACATATAGGTGATTCCCTTTTAAAGTTGATAAGAAAATATTTACATTTTTTCTTTTTCCCACTTCAATCATAGACTACACCATAATATCATAAAAGATAATAGTAAAGAAATTTTAAAAAATTGATGAAATATCTTATTCATAAATTATATATAGACTACATGATCATTGGAAAATTCAAATGAAGAAACAAAATAAATAAAATTCATATACAGGATTCTAATGGTAGTAATTTTAACAACTTAGTCTAAAACACTAATATGGTAACACCCTAACCTCGATTAATTTTTTTAACCCTTAGGATAAATGATATGGTAAAAAATATCTTCAATTTTAGAAAAGTTTCATTATTTTTATTTATCAACTAATTAAAATTGTGATAATCAGTAAAAATTCACATAAACCTATTTTCTAACTTTGCAAAAACAGTTAGTGATTCCCATTATGAAATGCTTGGATGAATAAATCTATGTCATTTAGGATATTCTAATTAAACATTGAAATATTTCAACTATAATGGATACATTTAATATTTTAGTAAATGAATAGGTATCATCCAATAGAGAAGATAGATAATGAACATAACATCTCATTAGTGAGGAAAATATGAGAATCCATCCAACAATATTAAAGGGTACCAATACACTAGTTCTAGAAGGTAACTATAAGTGATTTTTTCCATAGATCATATAATAACATAGAACACAATAACAAAATCAATGTCACATCTAGACAGATGGTTCTTACCCTCCCTGACCATAGGCCCCACTCTCCATTGATTATTTAAGGTGGTTCTATGGATATATAGAAAATAAACACTATTGAGAGAAAAATTAATTTGATATTCAAAATTGATAATAAAATCAACGTTAGTAGTGATATTGAAAACAACCAAGTAAAAAAATAATTCTCACATAACATCCAAATTAGAAATAAAAAAGGACACTTGTTAATAAAATCCATGCTCTTTATTGCATCCTAATGGGGTAGATAGATCCATTATAATATGAATCACCTATACTTTGATACTTTAATAATAAATAAAATTAATGAGATAAAGGAATTAGAAGAAACTGTATCAAATAAACAAAAATAAAGAGAAGAATAAATAAACATCATACCTATCATAGTGTTTGTATTAGATTTAGATTCCTTAGGTGACATCATCATTATGTGAAGATTCCATAATATTGGCCCACCCTATGCCTTTTTAGTCAAATAAGAATAATATTTTGACTAAGAGATATATCCTATGCTCTTGGATTCATCAAATTCAACCTATGAACCCTTGCTAAATAAGGAAAAACTCCAATCCCATTTAGGTTACTCCGATAAAAATGTTTAAATTAAACCAGTATCCAATGATGATCACATTTTCTTAGAGATTATAGGCCTTTAATTTTGTTGTGGTCAAACCACCCACACTAAAAACATGTTAACTATTTATACTATGTTGAATCTAATGACTCTAAACCTAATGAATTTTGGGAATCTATGAAAATCCTTAGTGAGGTTTATCCCAAATTCTCATATAACTATAAAAATTAATCAAGAAACCCATTATACTATTGGAATTATTCTATGTCCTATATTCCTAGTTAATTTCTCATTATTTATAAACAGATAATCTACCATTCTAGTGCATGTCATTAGGAATCTGAGAATAAATATATATATATATATATAATCATTAGATATATATTTATTTCAAAACAAATTATCTTGAAATAGTCATCTATGAGGATATTAAGAGATAATTTATATAATGTGGAAAATTAATTATCATATAACTCACTTAACAGTTTCGTTATTCCATGGTCATGAACTCAAGGTCTTTCTCAACCCTTAATGAATCAAGATAGGACCACTGATTGGGTTCCTTTTTAAAGGTAGTCTGTGAAAAATTCCCATGAAAAATTTCTCGTACTATGGACTTGAACCAGTTCCAGTATGGTTCTTCCAACATATAAGTGTTGATCCCAAATTAATAATTATTTCGGAATGGAAACATATGTTTCATATTTCCAATAAAATTATTAGGATCATGGGATCCTTTTTCTCTAATAAAAAAATGATGTATTCTCTCCTGTGAACATATTAGTATGATCCATCATTTCTACATGACCTGTTCCACCATACTAGACTATGTATTTTATAGTTTTGACAAGATTCACTAATAAATCATCAACTATATAGTTTTCCTACAGAGTGTGTTCCATTACTCCATCTATTCTACTAGAGAAGTCTATCTCATAAAGATTTTTTTTAGATTAGAAGACATAAAAACCATTAACTATATATTTAAATATAAATTAACATCAATTAAATCACAAATAATTTCATAAACAAACCATCAAAACTAGAATTATATATAATTAAAAATATAGAAAAACAAGGTGTTAATATAAAAAAATCATTTCTACAACATGCATGGTTTGTCCGCAATATCTGGAAAACCGTGTTCCCACTATATATAGATAAAATATAGGGATCACATATCATGCTATGTATTTTTATTATTTCATTCCAAACATTTCTCCTTAGCCAAACTCTTTTGGTTTTCTTCTTTGAGTCACATCAAATATAAATTTTTCCAAGAAAAACTCCTGGAAATCAATGAAACTCATAACCAATATGGAAAATAATAAAATATCATATGAAGAAATAAAAAATCATTCTCTATTAGATGAAAGTATTTTGGAATTCCCATGGAAACATGAGGTTAGTATTATAAAGATTTATCCAAGCATATTTTGGTACATAAGTCCTCATCCCATTTGGTCCAGTCTCTTTTCTAATAGTAACGCACAACTAAAAAAGAGTTCCTTGATACCATTTTGTAATGAAATTTTTATTTGACCCCACACATCACTTGAAACAACATTTCATAAGGCCCAATTACATTCATGGATTCTATGGGCTAGAAATAAGAGCTGGGGAAACAATGTAAATCGAATGGGAATTATTTCACCATTGGAATACTAATAACTAAAACATATATTCCACTAAAAAATAATGAATGAAACATCCATAACATTGAAATCCACTATATGAAATAAGAAACCATAAAACCATAAAAATATAAAAAATGATCATATACAACAATAACATAAAATATATAACTAAACCAACAACACAATAAATGTTATCAATAAAATATATATATATATACAATAACCATAATTGAATATTAATCAATTATTAAAATGTTATCACAGATTATGAGGTTAAAATATAACATCCCAATGATCTAAAACCAAAAATTATCAACATGAGATAAACTCCATGAGACCATTTTATCCACCATATTTAACCAACCATGGACAATAGTAAAAATGAGGATCTATCATATAGTACAATTCTATTACCATTACATATGTCATAAAACACTAAATCTATATACCCCAAATGGTATATAAAGGGTGTGAGCCAAAATCCCAATAGAATACTAAAATGAATCAACATAAGGTCTTTATACATGAAATAAAACAACTAATGTTTAAAAAACAATATTTAGAACAATTTCTCTTCTAACAATTTTTTTATAAAATGCCATTATTTTTTATAAACAAAACATATTTCCAAAGGATAATTATAAAATTTATAAAAAACAATAAAGTAATTACTTAGTGAATAAACTAGGCTAACTAACCCAAAATTGAATAATCATATGACCAAACACTATCATATATCCAGGAAGGCTTTTTGGGTCATAATCAATAAGGAATCCAATCAAATAATACATAAAAAACAAGTATCATGGGCTATAACCTATGGTTTGTATCATGTATTAGTATAATACATGGTTCACTCACTATTATTTAATAAAAATAAGGATTAGGATATCTATTGGTCTCCCCCAGAACCTAAATTCCTCCCACGGGCTCTCTTAGGCCTCTTAAGAAATCTCACTAATATGTTCACAACCTAAAATTTGGATTTTAGTTCACTATGATAGCCACACATCTAAGGTCTCCCATGTTATAAATATTTACAATCCAAAGAATCATTATAAATTAAAATTTCATAAACCACGTATTATTTTAATATAAAAGTAATCACTCACAATGTCGATAAATTTCAAAATCCCCATTAGACGTCCATTTTAAACAATAAAACATCTTTGATGAATTTTACCAAAAACCATAAATTCATTAAAACTAACTCCATTATAAATTATATTTAAAAGTATTAAATTAACAACACATTCAAGGAAAAAATATTAAAAACATATAAACCATAATTATCAACATAATTGGAAGGAAGTTAAAATAATTAAAACCAATAGAAAATAAGAACTATAGGTTATACATGTAAATGAACTACTATATAGAGACACATAACATGATACAAGATTGAAACTCGTCACTATTGATGAAAAATATTGAACAAAGAGGGAAATGTCATCATGAACTGAAATCCCCAATAAATCAAATTATGTATCCTCCTTAAACCCTTGGTTCATTGACCATGACATTCTAATTTTTTAAATCTCAATGGAAAAGGAAGAAGAAGGAAGAAGAATGGTACAAAAGATTGAAAATGATATATAATTAGGAATTACATCCAACTTATAAAAAAGGGAATAGAAATATTCCATAGGTTGTTCTTTCACATGAATTATTAGTAAGAGTGTGTTTTTTTTAACAATTAACATGAGAAGAAGGTAAAACCAACAAATTTTAATCAGATATGATAGGTAATATGGTTAGGATACATAGTTGGGAAAAGCATGTGATTACCATGAGGATGCCACTATATTATCAATGATATTTTACATCATTTTCATAGAAATTTCCATAGGGATTAAAAAAACATGCAAAAACCATGAAGAGCACCACTACTACACAAACACCGCACTCGCATAACCAGCCACATGGTTAGTACTAACACTGTACAGACAATGGGATAAACATGTCTCTCTAAAAAAATTGATTTTCAACTACAACTCTCCATATTTATTGGAATACATAAAAATAATAATAAAATCAAACTAATATGTAACAGTGACCCGATGAGTGTCACATCAAGAAATTAATATATTATTACTCTTACCAATACAATTATGATTTGAATTATATGTTTTTTTTATTTTTCCATGGTTCCATTTTTATAAATATAAATTTTAACTGTATAAACTTAATATTCCTTGAAATTATTAGATATCAATTTCTCGATAACGAGTCACAACTCCTTTTAAGTATGTTTACTAAAATAGTAAACATATCAACAATTTATATCTTGTTCTTAATGAAAATTATATTTTCCATTAGATTTTAATAATCATTAAATGAAATGAAATAAAAATACCTTTTGGTGGAATATTTACTCATGGGACTAGAAAAATATGTTTCAATTAGTTTTAGTGGTTAGGTGAAATGAATGTACCCATGTTAAAGTTATTTATGACTAATGTTTCCTTTTTTTACATTCCATACATATTTTCAAAATCTATTATCTTCATGTGAAAATTTAATCTAAGCATGTTATTTTAATTTTTTTTCATTATTTTTGGGATAAGATGACAAAGTCTTATATTCTATAAAATACATTCATATTTTTCACCAATATATTTTTTTTAATATATTAGAGAACTAGTGAGTAATATATTTCAAGTTTTCTTCTTCTTTGAGGTATGATTCTTACATCCATTAAAATTTTAATGATATGTGATTCCTTCATGAAATAAAATTCCTCCCAGTATAAAAATATTTCACTAATAATTAAAAAATTATGATTGATCCCTTACAAAAAAACATCTTTTGGTTTAAAATTTTGTGATTAAATGTATGCGATGAATAATACCTTAATATTTAGATAAAATCACTCCTAAAAGTGATATAACCTCTTTAATTCTTCCCAATATTTTTTAGAATACTTATATCACCAATCTCGTGGGATAAGAGCCCACTATCAAGAACCCATGCCATTTTTCTTCTATTATACATTAGTTTAACATCATCTAGACATGATTTTTCTTCCATGAAATTCTAAATTCAAATTCTTTTTTTAGTATATATAACTATTTGAGGAAAAAACCTCACATAATTCTCTATAAACTGAACCAAATAATCACACCTACTAAAAATATATTGAAAACACTCATATCTATTTTGAAATGGAAATTTGGAAATACATTACTGATCTATGAATATAATTTCACCTCTACAAAATAACTCCACTTAATGTCATTCCACATTCTAAGTAGTTAGATATTATACTGAAATGTAAAGGCCATGTCCCAAAACACTCTACAGTTCCATAAATAAACATGAAAACTAAATCTTATTGAATCCTGAATATTAATCCAAAAATTATTTCATGATTTTACAATTCAATACTTTTTCAAAGTATGATTTTTCGTTTGGTTGGGAGATAATTAACTTTGTAATGTCCTCCATTATTATACTAATGTGGTAGTGTAGTTCACCATAATTTTCTTCATTTTATCATGACCCATTTCTTCACTTAAAACTACACTATTGTGTGAAATAGAATTAAAGCATTTTTATTAGGTAAAAATGTAACATAATTACTTATTAAAATACCTTAAGCCAATTGATAGGATTTAACCTTATCCTCAATACAATTGTTAGATTCATCTATAATATTTTTTTAACATAATGTAAACTATAAAAAATTTAGATTTTTACAAAAATTACTCTTTTTATTTCATAAAATTTATGAATTCTAAATATGCAACAATATTTTCATATTACATATCTTCTAAATTGAATTTATTTATTTTATTAGTGTAGACTAATTATATCGTAAAAAATTTATTATTCTATTTAGTTATAATATTATTTAGTTTCATCAATTTATTCTTTTATTTATCTTTAGCTTGTTATTTTTTATGAGGTGTGATTCAAGTTAATATTTCATCATGAGTAACATCTCATTTTTTTACTATTCAAAATCGATATATTAGGTATCAAACCAATTTTCAATATAGTCTATTAATTTGGAAAAATTTCCCACCAAAATATAATTTGATTCACAAATTAATTAATGATCAACATACTCCTCCATCGACATAATATTTCTTGAATTTAATTTAGAATATCTTTTAGTGATTCCTCCAGCATTGTATAGTTTTTGAGATTTTACCCCACTTTATTAATTTCTATTTATCGTCATTTTTTAGATAAATAATCATAATTTTTCTTCTTAAAATAGATTTTAGAAAAATCTATAATATCATTGATTTTATAATATCTAAGTGTAATTTTTCTTTTACTATTTCTTTTTCCCACAATGAGCATTATTAATATATGTGTAACAATTCATTTACAGTCTTCTTCCACTTATTTATACATAGATTCACATATATTTACATATATATATTCATTTATTTGTATCTTTCATATGGACTCAAATTCAAGTCCAAATTTGATTTTTTTATTAAAGGGATATATTTTTCTCATGTCATTGATAATGAATAAAATTATTTCTTTCATATTAGGAATGATCTTCTCAAAATTTAAGATATGTAGTTTTGGGATCAAACATTTCATTGATCCCATTAAATTCATTAAAAATATAATTTACTTGAGTAAATACATAATCAATGATTTATTTTGAATTTTTCTTTATATAATGAAATTTCTTTCTATAAATCTAAAATTTAGTCTCCTTGGATTTCACACATCATTCATTTCATTTTTTCAAATTTTCCCATATCTCATTAGTATTCTGAAGCCCCGTAGATTTAGTGAAATTAATATATACCAATTAAAAATAAATATATTTATGATTTTTTTCATCGACCACCATATTTATTTTAGTAGAAAAGAAAATTATATCATTCCCTTTTGAGGATAAAATTCGATAACTGATATTTCTCAAATGTATAGTCCATGAGACAAATGATAGTAATAAATCATGTTCTTACAATGATGATGGTTCTTGTAATAAAATGTGGAAATACCCTTCTATTAATGAAATCTATATTATCCATTATAATCACATGATTTGATTGATGATAGGGACTATTCTCTAATACCAATTGATGTTCCCAATATCATGTTACTCAACCAAAAATTAAGGATAAATCATTGGAGACAAGTTTTTAAAATTTTATTTCATATAAAATAAATCTCTACGACATGTTAAACATCATTCCAAAAAATCTAAATTTTTACCCTCATACTAAAATAAATAAAATGGATATTTAAGGAATACATTTTTTAAAGGAATGACACCTTCAAAATAAACATATTCCTTTTCATGATTTGTTATTCCTCCCAATATTTGATTCATCACTATAAGAACATAGGAGTAAAATATTACATGAATGAGGATTTCATCACACTATGAAGATATAAATTAATTATAGATTATAAAAACTCTCACACCATTAAAAATATATAGAATCTGAATTAAAAATATCACTTCTAATATAAGGTTTCTCTAGAAATGATAGATACGATATTCCTTAATGAACCTATAAGATATTCAAATATATTATTCTCAATCTATTTCCTTTAAAATAATATATATTTTATTACTCTATGA
Source organism: Viscum album (assembly GCA_963277665.1). NCBI lineage: Eukaryota > Viridiplantae > Streptophyta > Magnoliopsida > Santalales > Viscaceae > Viscum > Viscum album. The sequence goes on from OY728132.1 coordinate 502,588,254, forward strand.
AACTATAAGATATTGAAATATTTTGTGATTAGTCTATTTAGAAATTGATATTTATTCTTTTCCAATGATCAACCCAATCTCTATTTATTGAAAACTCACACCTCAACAAGTTTTCTATTCATATCCATAAAATTATTTGATTCTCTATTTTCCACTCAATATATTGATACTCATCATCACTTATCTCATTTTTCATATACAAAACAATATTACTTGTGTTGATAATATCATAAAAATATGTAGATATAGATACACACTAGAATATAATACTTTTAATTATAATAATAATATGTAGAATCAAAATGAGAAAAATCACATTAGATTTAGGTTTTTTTGTCAATAATAGATATGATATTCTTCCATGAGCCTATAATATATTCAAATAAAGTTTCCCCAATCAGTGTAGAAATTGATATATATATATGTGTGTGTGTATATATTCTCAAATTATCTTCTCAATATCGATTAACTTGTTAACGAGGCTTTGAAAAAAAAATTAATCATATCAAAGAACAACTTTCAGACTATATATTTCCATAAATATTTCAATAATACGATATAATTATCTCATATTTTATATAACTCAAAACTTTCAAACATCTATAATATTCAAGAAAATTGAAAATTCTTGAATTAGTATTATTCCAAAAATACATTTCCATCTCATCATTCCCATGTACTTTCAAGAAAAAAATTTACAGTATCATCTATCTGATTTCCTCATTTGGTAAGGAAAAATACCATGAACCATTATGAAAAATTATTCTCAACATTAATTAACTAGAAAAAACAACTAATGTTATTTAATCAAATTTATTTTCTTCCTTTGTAATTACTTTTGGAATGAAATTCATTGTTGATACGTCAATTTCATGATTCTTCAAAAAATAATTTTCAAATAATTAAATTCTTAATTCTATAAACGAAAATATTCATCACTTCATTAAAATAGGTTAAAACTCATATTCTTCAACTAGATAAATAAATGAACTACTATATCATATAAAATACTAAATAACATATTATTATAAGCACATAGAGTCAAAAACATCATGTAGATTCATTACGCATAAAATTTCAAGTGATTATTTTATTTTAAAAACAACCCAATATCATCACAATAATATTCTTGAAATAATATCAACATATTCTTGAAATATAACATAACCTAGATACACTTATTAATTCTTAGTTACATATAATTATTATCATCAAATAGATATAAATAGTGATAATAATTTTGGAACACTAACCTCAAAATCATGAATCACATTTCAATTTTGATGTTTTAACCATTAATTATTAGATTTAGTATTGTTAGTTTTAATTTATTAAAAATATAATACTTTAAATTTCTCATATTTTATAAAATGGTGACATATAATTCAATTATCATTATATATATTATATGATCTCAAATTTCATATTATATATCGATATTTTATTCACTCTATCAAAACTCTACTACAACTACTAAGTGTATATATTCAATAAAAAATAATGTGATTCTAAAAAATCATTAAAATTTCATAAATTCCTTACATGATATAAAATATATTATATTGTATATAAATGGCTTCTGTGTTGATAAAATATCTTATGTGAATATGAAATAACTTACTAATCAATGAAATATCTTATGAATAACAAGGGAATGTCATATGATCCACCAGAATGTTATACAAGGAATTCGTATGATTAATTTAGAATTATATATTTCATTGAATGTTTAAAAAGTCAATTTATTTAATAATTATTCATTTTAGAACATCTAAGAAACATTATAATTAGCACCAACAATATATTAGAAACTTCCAATGATTATCAACCATGAATGAAAATAAACAAAATCATCAATAATGAAAATTTGATCTTAAATTTATAAATCTATTCTTAATTTATGGTAATGATACTAATAAGGATCAATAATGAACAAGACCACCAATATCTCCTTTCTAAACTATCTTTTACGTAAATCATCTCATTGTATCTACACTCATGATGAACACTCCTTCTTTATTGCATAAAAAAGGTCTTCATCCTTTCCTGTGTTCATTGGAAATTAAGTTGGTGGAAGATAATCAAACAATGAGTATATAAGATAGGAGAATGCTTGAGTGTCTCAAAATAGGTGATATTTTATTTGAGATCTCATAATGGGAGATGTATTGATGGTGTGATTCTAGATGCATGAATTTAAAGTATTACGGTGGTCCTGGTGGAAGGCATAGTGTGCGATGATCAAAGTCAAAGGTTGTGATTGAGAAGTGGTTGGTGAGTGAGGAGGTGATGGGTAGGGTTCCATAATAGTACATGAGAAAAATAGGAGGAGGAAAAGTGCTTGGTGGGACCTAGGGTTTCTTATGTTAATTAACCATAGAATAAATAATAATAATAATAATAATAATAAAATTTTAATATAATAAATAATAGAAGGGAATGGGGGAGTTCCATTTGAAGGGAGTTTAGGGTGGAATGAATTATTCCCTCCTCATTACCATATTTTAAATTAATAATATTATTATAAAAATTAAAATTAAAATTACTATTATTATAATACATTCTTATTTCAATTTCATAATTTTCCAATACATTGGATTTATGTTTTTTCTATGACATCATGAACTGGATATTAATATTTATTTTTCAAGGAGAATTTGAGATACAATATTCTAGATCATGGGAATATTTAGAGGACTCATAATACAATATCTCTCATATAAATAATTATAAAACACATATTTTTCATTATATATATGTTTGTGTTTTTTAACATGTAAATAGAATATCCAAAGTATTGTACAACATAGATCACAATGGATTTATCCATTCAGTATTACAGGTAGTTATAAAGGAGAGGTAGGTAGTTCTCATGCCTTTCATTATTTGGATGAAAACAAGATTTAGACATGAAAATTGAAGTTTTATTTGGGTTCTTAACCCACCTTGTTAGTGTGATTATATCATTATGTGGGTTTCAACATACTTAATTAGGGTTGGTAGTATGTTGTCCATATATTTAGCGATTGGGATCCACTACATACCAATAATATAGGGTTTATTTTCCCCCACATACTTGAGATAATTTTATCCTTTATATACAATTTTTGTATCCCCTATCTAAGGAGTTCATATAGGGTGTGGTAGCTTCCATTGGAGTAAACCCCCTCACTTTCCTAGGGTGTATGATCCTCCAAGAAAAGTCATATGTGGTTATATGGATATCTTGTAAATAATAGACTAATTCTTGGTCAGTGGCATGGTATTGATTGAATAAAGGGTTTATTATTCCATTAACAAAATAACATGATGAAAAATATGTAAGGAACCACTTCGTGGATTTTTTTTTTCATCTATGTAGTACTTATAAGGGCTGCCCATTATATAATTATTTAGGACATGTCACTCAACAATTAAAAATGGGTTTCTTTCAAGATGCATTATATACCTTTCTATCAACACCATGCTCTGTTGACTCTTAAATATTAATAGTTCCATATTTTCTCATATTAATGGCATAATAATATTATACAAGATATTTCAATTACATCTCTATGTTTCTAATAATCCTAGTGATTGATAATATCTAGGTTCTTTCTTTAATTTTCTATCTTACATAATTTACTACCTGGATCAATGAACTCATATACTGTTCATTATTTTTATTATAGTATTTATGTCTTCATATTGGGTATTTTTATACACACAACTTCATGTTATTTTTATCCACAAATATTGGGTCTTTGTTAGTGATTCTTATCTTTTGTGTTTCTATGGGTAAACATGGATTTGGGAGTCTTAATCAGAGCTGATGTTTGGTGAAGATTTTGGATGAATGATGGATCCTTGTCAACCTATATTGTGGGGAAGACCATTGTAGTTGGAGTTTACTCTTGTAATACTCATAGTGAGGAGGATATTTCTTAGGCCTTTTATTTTTAAAATTTAAATAACTATCGATGATTAATTACTCTTTATTTAACATTTTGTCATGTATCTATATGTATTGTCTCATGCATTTGTTGTATACATTTTTTTAAAAAATACATCATGTTAGTGTTTTTGTGAATTTTTTATTTTGAGGTATGAATCAGTTACAAGGTGATATGGGATAGGGAACCTCATATTTTGAGATATTTTTACTCAAGGGTAGTTTTAATCCCTTTTATATTGGAGGTGTTCATAAGGTGGAACTATCAACATACACTTGTCCTATGTAAGACCTTGGTTAGTTGGGTCCTGACAAGAACTCCATGTCCTTTCAGATATACATCACATCATCACCTCGATAATGAGTTTTAGTTCTCATTCACACTAATATTTGATGGTAGTCATGTAATATATAGTGTATCACACTATTCTTTGTCAACATTACTTTCCCAAATAGATGGGTTACCCTATAGAATTATAAATGACATTAAATATTGGTATGATATATTTTATCTCATTAAAAACCCTTATTGAATGAATCATGCATGTTTCACCATTTTCACAATATAGTGTTTTACCTATATATAGTATATCTATAACATATATTTATGTGTTTTAAATGAATAAATACTCATTTTATAATCCTCCTCTTCTATACCTGATTAGTGCAATAGAAAGAGTGTTCACACTTAGGTGAATCATCATCTACCTAAAACAATAAAAATTTGTTGATAATAAGAATAATTATAAAGGAATATAATTAATTATGTCTATCTTTGTCTATTGATGATAATGAGAATAGATATATGAATGTGTCATGATCAATCTATATCCTAAGTCTATGTGTATGAATGAGAATAGATAACCCACTTATTGTATTAATATAGACCAACTTCTAGAACACATCACATATATAATAAACTTATTAAATAAAAATATCACACTACCCATCCCATAATGAATCTATCCATTATATATGAATTCCACATAATATCCATGAGTTATCATAATGACATTTAGTATTATCATGTATTTATTAAAATAAACCCAGTCATAATAATAATGTTGATATTTATGTAATAATATTATTTCCCTATAAGTTATCCATCAATGACTAAATAAAATAACATTTAATTGTTTGAATATATGTGTCTATAATTATTAGAAATAATATATATTTATATATAGTGTTTATATTTTCATTCCACATTTTCATTGTATGATATTTTCATCATATTTAGTATATTTCTACTTTCACCCAAAAACTTATCGATAATGACTTCTGTAATTATCACTATCAATCTCATATGTAATTTATAACCTCCTAAATTAATCCATTTTATCAAATTATGATCATAATATCAAGAATTAATCAATATAATCTCAATGATTTCTAACCCAATAGAATCCACCACATGTGTCATCAACATAGTTTTATTTATTAATTTTGTTATTTTTCATTGATAACATACCACTCTATTAGAAATAGTTTCTACAATATTTTTGAATAGTCAACGACAACACTATAAAAAGTCCATAAAACTAATAGATGAATATTATTCCTGTTCAACATATAAATAGGTCAAAATGATATCATGATTATTTTTACATATATGATATTAAAATTCACTAAAATGATATAAATAGAATTATATTAGTTCATTGTGGTAAATAAGAGTTTAGTTTATTTTTTGTTGATTGATTTATACTTCCCATGTACCACAATGTGATCCTTCATATTCAAATATGATTCATTAATAAAAATAATATTACCAAGAATAACTAGATAATCTATCAATGAGAACAATCAATCATCTATATTTTATCATAGATGAGCTGTGGTGCACCTCTACAATTCATTTAATTTTTTTAGGTTGATGATCGAATCACATTTTAGGGGATTCCACGTACATGTTCCAGTGACCTTAAATCTATCATTTGATCAAGTTGATCAAAAGGAACCAATATATCATTTATTATATCATCGTAAGGGGATATATATCCCCCTTTTCCCTTCTAATCATGAATTAAAAATTAATCATCGATCTTAAAAATCCAAAAAAACACATCCATCACCATTTGTGAGGTGAATACTAAAAGATAGATATATGAAGTGATACAGTTCCAAAACAAATCACCAGAATCTTGGTTTCCATACCCAGGTCAAAAAATGTAATTTTCATCCATATATGAAATAGTTAATAACTGAATATATTTATATTATATATATGTCAAGGTAAAATTATCCATCTAATATATATCAATCCTTAACTTTGATCATTACATTCCTTATTTTATTGGATTCATTTCATTATGATCTAAAGAATTGTTTATTCCTAGAAATATGAATCTCTATATATTGAAGTGAACTAAAATTTTATTAATAATAAATTAATAACATATCTTTAAAATATATCTACTAGTCTAATGTTGAATTTCAATATTTTAAATCAATAAAATTATATCGATTTAAGGATTCCAACAAAATATATCATGCCAATTTTATTTTATTTTATTTTTATCAGATCATATATTGATTTTTAATATAATATATCTTCCCTATAAAATTAATTTATTCACTTGGTTGGATTGATTTTATTCTACTTCAATATTGTTCGTCACTAATTATAATTCATTTTTTTTTAATTTTATGTCATTATTTTAATCATTAATGAAATGAATAATATTCATATATGAAGTCCATAAATATTTATAAAATGGGTGTTGGATCAATTGAATATACTTGTATTACAATCAGATATCTATATTTGGTGGCTCATTTTCATCATGTATGGCTAGCTCAACCAATATATAATTTTCACCCTAATAGAAATACCCCATTTGAGTCATAATAAAAAATATTGTTTCTCAATCCAACACTTCATTAAGGATACAAATATTATTTTATCATTTTGATTACTAAAATATTTCATTAATTTAGTATTTCCCATATAACTAAAAACAATTTATCTAACTCCTCATTAAATGAATATAAATTTTAAAAAATATAATGGAAAATAAGCATCAATCATTTAACATAAGATAGATTTTTCTAAAATCATTGTAAGGAAAAATAAGAATAACATTTATTGTCCATAGGCACATAAAAATTTTTAGAATTATCATTGTTATTATTTAAATTATAATATTATGAAATTTAAGAAATAAATACACTAAAAAATATAATAAAATTGAAACAAAATCGAAAATATTATAAACATCTATATAATTCATTGAATGAATCCAAAATAATATAGCTATATTTAATTTCTTAGTAACATCACATCATGAGGATCCCAAAAACATGTTTTTTCCCTTCAATAATAGTAATATCATGTCCTAGGGTATATAATTATAATTATTCACTGCAATTTCTAAGATTCATCACATCATTTTGTGCCACAACAATTGTTTTGACCACAGTTATATGGTAAAAATATTGTTGTAGGGTTTGTGGATGTAAGTATTGTCCCCCTTGGAATAGTAACACCATACCACATGGGTAATATGAATCATATAATTACCCCATTACATATAATTCATTTAATATTTTGGGGAAATATTTAATATTTTTCCTCCACATCTCTAAGTCATGTAAAACCACAGTAAAAGTAATTTTACATTTATACCTTAAAACTGCACAGTTGGGTTAAATAATAAATTAAAATTTAAAAGAGAATAATAAAATTCATATCATATACATTATTTATAGAACACATCATCTAATAAATAACATATACTACCTCAATTCACTTAGCTCATACTTACAAGGAAAATCCCACTACACTCACGATCAACCTTTAGATGGTCAAAAGAGTGTGCGCCATATCTAGTTATTAACACATCCCTAATCATATATAAAATTAATTTGAAATACCATGTATCCAATCCAAACATTGTATATTAATCCCATACAATCGTATAAAACTATCAATGGGTTTTTACCTTCCATTTCATTTATACAACATATAAGGAAAACTGATCATTTGTGGCCATCCCACTGTTATTCCCATAAAATAACACACCCCATAGATGAAAACACTACATAAATTATTTCCATGTTTAACCCCATTACATTTACATAGTTTCCATCCTATTTGTAATACCATTTTTCTTAGACATTAAATATTTCCTAAATGGATCATCCAATAATCCAAACCTATTTTAAATCCAACAAATATCTATCATACACTTTCCAGATTCCTCTGACATTCCCACAAGAGACCATAATTTCGCACATTTCATTATGTAACATATTCTAAATCCTAATTAATGTAATTCAAGTGAGAGTAGTCCAAATATACTTATGTGAAATGGTTTCTTACTAATCTAGAAAAAAATCATATGAATACAATTCCTTCCAATATTAAGACTTTCTACCTATTCTTTCACTCATTTTTAGAAATTATTGTTTCACATTAAAGTCTCCCTACCTCGATATCCAATAATCATACACCACATCATATATGAATCATATAAATAATTTATTCATAACATATGGAGAATATATTTTTTTATAATAAATGATAAGTCATTCAAAATTGTTAGTTGATTTATCCTCAATTAGAATATATGATAGTTTCTTATAAAAATTCAAATATTTTAGTATTTCTATATAATACAAAATATATAAATAAAAAAATGAAAGATATTTCATGACATAAATTATTATAGAAACCCAAAAAAAAATTAACAGAAATTTCATCAACAAATTGATGAATGAGAAGTGTCTAAAATGAATAATCTAATGGAAGAATGAGAGGAACTATATAGTGGTACATATTACACATGGGTATATAAAGGAAGAAGAAGAAGTGAATTAATATTCAAATAAAATGAACATGAATAAAAAAAATTATGAACATAAATTAATGATTATACACCTAAATTGGATTCTTAGTAGACCCCACTATATTACTAGTGAATCTAAATTTAGATTCCAAAGGTAGGGGGAGGAGAATATTATCAATTTCATCCCACCATACCTCTAATTCATTCACACTAAACTTCTATTGGGATCTATTATCAACCAGCCAATGAATTTAAATTATATTACACCTAAAATCACTATTTATTAATTTTTCAGAAATTTTTAAACCAATAAATACTAACCATAAACATTAAAAAAACAACCCAAAATTATTTTATCAACTATGAATTTAAAAATTAAAATTCACTAAAAACTCATCCCTATAGGATCTAATAGTTTTTTCAACTCCACTAACAACTGTGAATATGGGGTATTAAAAATTTCCAACCATATGATTTCTTATCCTATAAGGGAATCATGAATTATCACTCATGAACCACTACATCAACTAGGATCAATTTCCTTATCTTATTATCAAAACACAATTAGACATAGTATTGTTTCCCATAAACTGAATAAAGATAAACTATTTTTTCTATCATTCTACCACCCTTATCTACAATATAAACTAGTTTAAAAAACTTATATCTAAACCCAATTCAATATCACTATTATATGATACATGATCATGTTATTACATTACTGCATCAAATTATTTCAAAATATCAATGGTCTCATGAACTGTGGGATATATTCCCTTTTGGTCTCAAACTATAATTTCCCCATTTTAGGGACATCTACTAAAAAAATAATAAATTGAATTAAACCATATTATGTGACATATTTGGTCTATAAATAAATCCTCATCCACACAATTATGTACTCTAAATGTTATATATCGTCTATAAAAAATTCATATTTCCCAACTCAAGTTTTGGTTTACTATAAAAAAACCATAGTTTAGTGAAACCAATATCATGCCCCTCACATGATTATTAATATTCTTCAATCATTACCATTATCATGGTTATTCGGGAATTAAAACCCCATCAGTTATCATGTGAATGGATTCCAACTGAAATATCTCGATAGGATCCCAAATGTGGTGTTCTATTTTATACTAAATACCACATACCAACATACATTTTAGAATCAAAACTGAATCACCCATTTTAAGTTTATGTTATTCATATACATTCCTCCCTTGTTTTTTATTAGAGTCATGCCCACAAAAAAGGGTCACATCGCTAAAGAATTGATAGATTTATCCATGACATAATGTTATCCATATCATTATTTTTCTAAAATTGTCACACATGACATTCCATCATCACTCTAAGACTATCACTCACACATCTAATAAAAAATATCAAAATATAATATTCTTTTCTCAAGGACAAATGAAAATAACAATAACGCACGTCAACACTTTCTATACTTATAAAATATTCTCTATAAAAATTATAATATATCAAAAACCAACATATCTGCATAAAACTCACATAATACTTGAATAAAAAATTCAAAATCATTCAAAAAATTACTTTTAGATTACAGAATTCATTCAATTATTATTGACATACCTTCAAACCAATTACCATTATTGACTATTATGTGATTTCTATATTCAAACCTACAATAGTATCTATACATTCCAATGAGTATTCTTATTAATCCCTTAAAGATACTATAACCAGCCATATGTGAGAAACTACCTCAGTTAATATCTACATTGGCAATGTACATTACCCATAACTATATATTAAAATCACTGTAAAAATTATATATATATATATATATATTCATAATGTTAAATAGATACAACTATGGATAACACAAAATACATATCCATAAAAATCATCAAATATGAAAATCATTACTACCATTATTGTAACACAATGATAAGAATTTATGCATTTTCTTTGAAATAAATGTGAAGTATTAAATAGGTTGTTTCACACACACCCACAAACTCTAAATAAATCACAATATACTATATTTTTGTAACCAAGATGTTAAATCAAAAGTATGAATAGAAAACCCACATTATGAAGAAATATTTATCAATTATTTTACAATGAAAAATTTATTTATTTATTTATAATAAATATGTATTCAATTTTAAATAAATTATTTTTCTACTTTGAAAATATGTTTTCATAAAAAATGTATTTTATTTCATTTCATGCATAGATATTATAATTAAATTTTAACACTTTTAAGAAACATTTATACTAAATTAATATCATTTTTGAAATGTTATTATCAAAATTATATTAATATGAAACTTTTAGACTTTTATGAAAAGATTAACTTTTCAGTAACAAGTTAAAATATACTAATTTTATAGGAAACTGGCTTATCCATTGAGTATTTATGATTTACCATTATATGAATTGATTTTAAAATTTTATTAGTATGTTTTAATTAAACATAATCCAATCAATTTAATAATAATCTACATTATCCTCATTATTCTTAGAAACATTTTACACTTAAAAGTACATTTTTCTAGAAAACCAATTTTCATCATGTTTTTCAGGGATATTAAATGTAACTACAAACACTTATATATATATATATATATAATTTCATAATATGGATTCCAAATTTTAAATCAAAATTTTTTAATTTTTAGTGACACCAAATTCTTTTATAGCCATAAAAAATAAAAAATAAGGTAATTATTTATCCACTCTTAAGGTCAAAATATTATTACCAGGGGTTAAACCAATATATAAGTGTAATATTTAAACCAAAACATTTTTAATTCATATTAGATCAGTATATTTTGACCCTATATTATCCAAAATTCAAATAGTTGACAATTAAGAAAAATTTATACTATATAAAAGCATTTATTATAATTAAATATTATAATTATTTAAATGTATTTCCCCTCCCTCAAATATAAAAGGGAAACTTCACTCCACTATTATTCATATATTTTGATACTCATATGTCATATGAGATATAGTGACCCATAAACATCACACATAAATATGACATCATTTAGATGAACATTTAATACATAATATTATAATACACACAAAAACTATAAAGGTGTAGTGTATTTGGAGACTAGATACAATATAATAATATATAAAAACATATCATATACATCTCCCACAAATATTATTTCATATAGTAATCTACTTAGACATAACCTACTTAAAACATTTCATCAAAATATTGGAAAGGAGACAAAAGAAAGGGTGATCTTAGAAGATCAATAAGGGTAAATAAGGGAGATATCAATGATCACAATATAATAACAATATAATATGTGTAGGATAACAGGATTTGAAAATTTGAAAAACATACCATTCTTATCATATATCATAATCATGATTCATTCCATAAATCATGGATGTTTATAATAAATCATAGTTGAATCATAGAACATGAGCTCCTATATGCAAATTGTATTAACCTGATATTTTTTAAATAAAATTCTTCAAAAAAATTATTATTATTCATATATTTAATTAAAAAACGTGGATTTTAGCATGTGTTACATGTAACAAAGATTTTACATTCCATCAAACACTACACCGAGTTTAAAAAATGTGAAAAAATTTTAAAATATTTTTATTTAATATGACATGAGTTATCACATAGCCTTGAGAATGTATGGTAAGATTAATATTAACTATATTATTAAAATATATGGTCTAAAATTTTAAATAAATGTATATATTTGGTGAAAATATAATAAAAATTTAATAAAAACTATTGGAAAATAAAAGAAATCTTTTGATAAAAAACTATTTTTATGGTCAAAAATTTATTTTACGACAACAAATAAAACAAATCGGTTTTAGTGAATTATTTTAAAGAAATGTATATAGTATATATTTAATGAAATGTTTACAATTTAATTATATTTTTTCTAGAAAAGAGATAAAAATGATCCAATATTAAACTTTAAAATAATATTTTTATAAAATGTTATTTGGTTGCATATTGAGAAATTATTTTAAAAATAATTTCACTCAATTTTAGAAAATTAATTTGAAAAAATAAAAATAAAATTTTAAATAAATATTTAATAATTATATTTTATGGAAAGTTTGTTAATGTTTTGAAAAGATAAATTATATAATGATTATATAAAAATAATGGGTTTTATTAAGAATTTTCATTCTTTTAAAATAATATTAAAACATCAAAATTATTTTGATACGGTATCAAAAGATAAATTAGTTCAATTATATATCTATTAATTAAATTTATTTCATTAAAATAAATTTAATGTTTAATTTTTATATAGAAAATAATACACTTATAAACATATCTTTTTGGATAATATATTTTTCATCATGTCTACAAGATTATTTTAAACATAAATATTTCCACTTTTTTGAATGAAATTTTTAAAAATGGATAATAATAATTTATATTATGTAGAAAGGTAAACTTATTTAATTACCATTATTAATATTAAAATAATTAAAAATTAATTACTATGGTAATGGTGAAAATCAATTTTGTAGTGGGTTAAAATAAAATGATAATGGGTAAATTTACATATAAACTTGTAAAAACCCAATTTTATGTTTATATTTTGACTTTATAACCTAAATGGTTTTATAATGGTCCATTTTTATCCTTTTTAATGAAAAAATCATGTGTATACTTCATTATTTAAAAATTTTACATGTTTTCCACTCAACTCACTTATAAAAGGCTTCCCACTATCCTTTATTATTAAAACATCCAAAAACCATTGTTTCATCCACTACCTACCTAAATGTATTATTTAATTCCTTAATCTCATTATATCGGAATTTTTACTTTTATAAATACAACTAATGAAGGCTTTCAGTGTGACCCAAATGAAGTTGACTATAATAGATATAACTTCCCAAATAGTTCATTTTTTTCTTATTCAACCTTCTTAAAATATTGTTTGTTTGGTACACTAGGTCTACTACCCTGAAAGAGGGGGAATCAGGGAAAGGAAAATTAAAACATTCTCTATTTTGGATCTTGTTTCGTTGTTAGAAAAAAACTCAATTCTCTCTTCCTCCTGTAGAAATATATAACCAGATATAAAATCCAGCACATGATGCAAAAAAATTTACTTGGTTCACCCTCACTAGGATACGTCCAAGGAGCATACAAAATTGATGTACCAAATTCACTAAGGCTCACATCCAATAAAGAGTAAAATGTTTGAGATCGATCTTCTATACCCAGGATCACAACCTTTAAAATGTTTAGGGTCTACTCACTGTATTCCCAAGGGTTAATCCCTATGCCTCTTTATTTGGATCACTACCAGTGGAAAGGGTCGCCATATCCATCTTCCTTTGCTCACTACTCTTGGAGAGTAATTCACTCACAGTTTTTGGACATGTAGGTCAAACATCATTTATGGACTTATAGTTCCCTTTCATTTTCATGAATTCCCACATCATCAACTTTATATATATGCTCTATTGAAGTTCCTTTTTCAACTGTAGATGATTTCCACCTTCTCAATTACTGTTAGGTACTGAAAAATACTTTCAGAAACTGATTTGAAGATCACTCAAGATTCATTGATAAAACCATGAACCACATTGTTCCTCCATGTACTATGTAGCTAGTTTTGTACACATAACACCTCTCCATGTGAAACTTCTACCTTCTGAAAACTGCTACTACCACTACGTTCCAAATCTTTCACTCTGCCTCTACGAACTATCATTTGTCCGTGAACTATTCTCAATTCGTGGACTATCTTCACTTCCACAGACTGGAACTCCCCTTCCACATACCACTTGAATAATTATCTCTCTCGCATACTGAAGATTCCTCCTCTACATACTGAGTCTTCCATTGTGGATAATAATACCCATAAACTCCTTCTTCGGAATTTCTTCACCCAAACCACTTCAGCTTTCACGGAATTCTTCCTGGATAACATCTTTCAAACTTAACTAAAATCCCACACCAAAAATATTTTCTCTAATGAAATTCAGTCTCAATAGTAATCAGTGATTTTAGTGACTTTATTATGGAAAGGATGCCCTCAAAATCTGGTAATCTATGATTTACCAAATCTTCAATAAGGCATTAACCCCATATCGATCCTTCTACTGCTGTGAACCACAAGCCACCTATGAACCAATTTTCCCATACGGTCCATATACTATCATTGTTACTACGCAGTCAATATCCTCTGTCGATGTCATGCCATCCTCATACCACAAAACCTTCCGCCGCAAACCATTTTCATTTTCACAAACTACTCTCCAGTAACATTCTTGCCTCTCTGCATACCATTCCCGGAACATTGTATGTGTTCTAGGAATTTTGGTATGTGGTTCTCATATTTTTCAAATTTTCATAAATATTCTTTATACAGTTCACTCCATTGAAGAAAACCTTACTTCTTCAACATCAAACTACCAATTTTGAGTCCCAAAATTTTGGAAAACACTAGAAAACAACGCCACCCTAAAAAAATTTCTTTGTAAAACACCAATAATTATCATTCACGGTCATCTTTTTTTTTCAACAAATTCAATCACATGTAAAACATTATAAGTGGAAACCTTGAGGCATTTTTTTCCTAATAACTTCCCCCTTTCGTTTTTTTTTTTTTGACAACTTCTCTCTTAACAATTCTTTTCATTTTGATATATCGTTAATTTTCTTTCCATATTCAACCACCATTTGCCTCATGGGATTAAGATATCAATAAAATATTTACTCAACACATACTCTAAGCCCACATGATCCATGCTCAGTGTGAGAAACAGGAGTATAATGAAATAAATGAATCACTTCATTGCACTTCATTGCTAATCACCAATTGTTGACACCATACTGATACACTGACACTAATTAACTGATTTCATCACGAACCTCAGTTGTCATGATATCTAATCAATGATCGATCATATCTACCATCATTTAATTTAATGATCCCTCTATGTTATTTCTCCTTTAACTAGCTTTATCATTGTTTTAACTCCCCATATCTCACTACTTCACTTAACAGCATCTCCCTGTGTCTTTTATCCCCCAAGAATAGTAACACTCTCTCCCCCTTTGTCAATGAACCTGATGGGCACTTTAAGGTTGGAAGCAACAAGTTAAAGAACACATAACAACATGTTAGGGAAAAACACATCATACATCTGGGAGATGGGGACCCACATCTACACCTTTTGATGTGTAGGAAGTCAACTGGAATCCCAAATCCAATTGATGACTTTCGAATGCTTCTTTGGATAAGGCCTTTGTCATAATGTCCACAACCCATTGTTCTGTAGGCCCATACTCCAATTTCACAAGCCCTTAATCCACCTTCCCCTAGATAAAATAATATTTTATTTCAATGTGCTTTGTCCTTGAGTTATGTAATGGATTTTCTTATATGATTTATAGCACATTAATTATAACAATTAATTTCGATTGGGGATTTCACTTAAATTCCCATATCATTACATTGATGCTTCATCCATAATAGTTATGTACAAACTTGAGTAGCTGCAATGTATTCATCTTCTGCATGGAACAATGAAATGTAATCTTGTTTCATTCATTACAAAGAAATACACAACCCTCCAAGATAAATGGCCCCTCCTGATATTGATTTCCTATCATCTATTGAACCAGACCAATATGCATCTATATATCCCAATAACTCTTGATGATATTTTTAATTATACATTATGCTAAAATCCACTATTACCTTGATATAAGGAAGAGTTATTTTTACTACGATAATATTTAGTTCCTTAGTATTTCATTGATTCCTCGCTTCTTAGAATGTGGAAAATACAATATCAAGCCTTGTCGATGTTAGAAACAACAGACATTCAAATATTTTCTTGTATTGTGTTATATTAACTGGATTTGATTCATCGTATCATGATAGTTTAAACTAGGTATCCATCAGAGTCTTTATATATTTGGGATTTTCCATTATAAACCCTCTCAAAATCTCCTTAGAATATTTATATTGTGAAATAAAAGTTCCATTTCTTCTTTGCATCACTTGTAATCCAAAAAAAATTCATCTCAACAATCATCGATATTTCAAACTTTCATTTCAGGAATTCATAAAACTTTATGCATTGTGCTTTATCTGATCCACCAAAGATTGTGTCATCAACATAAACCAACACCATAAAGATTTGACTACTATCATTGTTGAAATATAGATTGTAATCTACTCCACCATGCTGAAGACCGAGCTTATTTTTAAACTGATCAAGACTCGAATACCATTCTCTTGGGGATTTCTTCAAACCCAATAATGCCTTTTTCAGCCGATAGACTCTATTATCATCATTACGAATGAGAAAACCATCTGTATTCTCAATGTAAACATGTTATTCTAGAAATACATTTAGAAATGCGGACTCGACATCTATTTAGAAAACCATAAACTTTCATAGCACTAATGTAGCCATGAATAATCCAATTGTCTCCAGCCTTTCAATTGGTGAAAATATTTCATCAACATCTATACCCTCTATCTGGGAGTATCATTTTCACAGAAATCATGCTTTGTTTCAAATTACAACACCATCTTCATTCATTTTGTTCTAAAAATCCCATTTTTTCTTTATGAAATTCTTCTCTAAAGATCTTAAAACAATTTCCCATGTCTCATTCTTCTCAATTTGGTCAAAATATTAATTCATTTCATGAAACCTATTCTCATCTCTAGCTGCTTCATCAATGCTTTTAGGCTCCACCTGTAATAAGTATGATGCTTGCTGTAATGAATTCATTCTCCCTTTCTACACTGGTGCTTTCTGATCACCATTTATGTTATGTCTATCAATTTCAGCTCTTCTCTCTAGTCTCTGGGTAGAAAATAATTTATTTTCATCATATTAGTCTTCTTTTGAATCATCCTCTTGAGCTGGATCTTCTCACGATTATCTAATATCTTCATCACTATCCTCCTAAGTTTGATCATGTAATTTCTAAATATTATGTCCATTCTATAATATAGTCACATCATGAATTTGAATTATCTTTCCTTTCCACATATTGAATAATTTATTCACTTTTCATTTCTTTTAGAATCTATGAAATAATCTTTCATATCCATGAGGATCAAACATCCTACGTTTCTCCTTATTGGGAATGAAACACTTACTTTTAAAAAATCAAATGTATTTCAAAGATGTCTTCTTTCCATACCATATCTTATATGTAGTCTTCTATTATTTTGGGCAGAATAAGGATCTATTTGTTATGTATACTGCTGTCATTTATTCATATTTCAAAAACTTATCTGAAAGATCATTCCCAATGAGCATTGTTCTAGCCATGTTGTTCACAATTATAATTATTCCCCCAAATAATTCATTTTGTTATGGCATTATTACTTTTAAAACTTTATTTCTTATCCCATGATTCTAGATATAATACTCTACTTGACTATTTGTGAGCTCTGTTCCATTATCTATTCGAATCATCCGGATTTTCTGACCAAGGTTTTTTTCACATTCTCGTTGATATCATGTAATGCAACTAAACACTTCATATTTGTTGGTGATAGTTGATACCCATTCCACTCTAGAATAGTTATCAATGATGGGAACATAATATCTCCTCCCATCTATATCCATTGGTGAAATTGGCCCACACAAATCAATATTCTCCAACTCAAGCATTATTTTTTACCTTTTCTCTTTTGGCTTATATGTCTTTCGAATGATCTTCCCCTATTGACGGGCATAAAATATATGAGTACGATCACATGATAATCTAAATATATTTTGATCTGCATAATAACTCACTAGAGTGTTCAAGGATGATAGGATTATATTTCCAGGATGCTTATTTCATAATGTTTTTTCATCATCTGTGGACAGAAATCCCATATCTTATTCTCCACTAACAAGGTAGATATTCCCTTTTGTATGCATTCCATGAAACACAACAGCACCATCCTTTTCATTGGTGATAAAATATTTCTTGGAAAATATTATGGAATTCCCTGAGTCACATAATTTACTAAAACTATGCATGTTTTTAAAAATCCCTTCAACAACTATGACATTTTCTTGTCTCGTGTCTTTTCCTCCTAACATGGATTTTTCTGAACCAATAATTTTCAACCCCTCATCATTACAGAATCTTACAATACCTTATTTATTGTACCTAATTCTGGTCATAATATCCTTATTTCATATCATATGGGAAGTGCATCCACAATTAATTATTCATATCCCCATGTGATGTGATGCCTTAAACACAATTTATACAACGACGACCTGATCAACCCTTTTCGTTTTCACCCAATTCTTTGAATTCACACCCGACATGGAATGATAATCATGATCTACCTCGGTATATGATCAAACAACTTCAATTTGAAGAGATTCAAATAAATTTTTAATTTTCATCTCATTTGATGATACATTTGACTGCTTCTTATAGAGAAATTCAGTTTGCCTCAGCACATTCTTCTTCATTATTGATGTGCAATATCTTTCCATATATCTGATTCCTTTATACCTGAAAACAAGACCATCAAATTATGACCTATTATTTTTAGCTATGTATGACCACCTCTATTGGTCTTATTCCCTTTGGTACCTATTTTCTATGGAACCTACATTCTGAGAGTGTCCCATCTTACCACATTAATAAAATCTTATGTGAAGTACAAACCTATGTGAAAAATGATGCAACACTAGTTGAGCCTTGGGTTCTCTGAATCTTCTTATTCTAATTTGTACCCAATTCAATCTTCAATCTTGGATTTAGTGATTGTGGTCTAAAAAGAACCATTACTGCTTTCTATTTTAGATCATGGCCCATACCAACCTTATCATTCAAAATTCATTGTTTCTTCTATTCAGATAGACAACTATGCTCAAATCTCATCATATTTGTTGCATGTATGATCTTCTTTCTTAATTTCAATCTGAGGGTTAGTAGTTTCCCCTGATCATTAATTGTTCATCATATACTGATGACTTCCTCTTATAGTTGTTCGATATGTTTGGTTTTATCTATTATAGTTTTAGTTAAACTATCAATTTCTACTTCCTGTTCTTCAATTTTGAGTTTGTACTCAACCACCTTTTTTGAGATTTTTAGAATTAAAGAACTCAAATTTTCATTTTCTGTATTAATCTCAGAATTATATTATACCTACTACTGCATAAAGAGTTTGTCATCATGAACAACTTTTTTATTATTCTTTTTTTGGCTCTCAAAATATAAACCACTTTAAGGGAAGCTTCTAATTCAGGCCAAAGATCAACTATTTTTCCATTTTCTCCTTCTTCATTGACATTTTCCTCTATTTTTAATGAATTTATGACAACTGCAACCAATGAATCTATTTTATGATCATTACAGTCCACCAACTCTTCTACTTCATATTATTCTAAACTTTCATCCTCTCTCAAAAGAAGATTTTTCTTTTTGAAGAACTTTCTCCTGTTATTTCTCCTCGATTTCTCATTTTATGATTACTTATTTTGGAAAATTTCTTCATTTTCTTCATTTTCATCATCAAACTTCTAAGAAAACTTTACATCAAAATTTCCAATCATTCTTCATCGAATGTATGCAAATGGAATTTTACCTTTGAACTTCCCGTTTTTTCCTTTGTAGATTGGAGGATATAAATGAAATGACATCATCCATATTTTCCTCCTCAAGACCATCTTCAACTTAGAGATTCTTCATGGACTTGAATGCCACTTCTTTAGACTTCCCCTCTTCTACTACATTTTTTTCATTGTTTCCCATTTCATATGCTATAATGTTACTATATAGGTTATCTAGTGTCAGCTCTTTTGGGCCATTTTCTTCCAGTACCGAAACATTTTGATTGAGATGTGGTGGATTTTTCATCAAGATATGTTTCAAAATATTTATATTTAAATGACTTCTCCATGACCATGTATGTCTTCCACATTAATATTTATCATGTCGAACAATGCATCAATAGTCTCATTGGGATTCATTCTGAGATCCTCATACATGTTCTGTAGAACCTTTAGCTTTGCATTTCAGACATTTGTGTCACCATCAAAAATGTTTATCAATTTTTCCCAAATTTCATGTGATGTTTTATAGGACATAACCTTCATATAAAATTCACATTATAGGGTTCCCCTAAATCATTGATCCCTTTAGAATCTACATCAAATTCCCTTCATTCATCTTCTGATAGAGAAAGACTATTAATTCCAGCTGATATTCCATGCATAGCTGATGTGAAGACTTTGATCCCTACTAAACGGAAGTAGTGCTGCATTTGATTCATCCATAATTGAAAATTATTTCCATCAAAGATATTAATTCCTTTATGATTAACCACCTCTATTTATTTTTCTTTATAAAGAACCACTAACTATCAACCTTTCCATTTAGTTCCAATTTTTATGTTTACTATGTCAAATACCCTGAGGGGGTGGGGTGAATCAATGTAGGGAAAATTAAAACATTCTCTCTTTTGGGTCTTGTTTCATTTTAAGAAAAAACTCAATTATCTATTCCTCTTATTGTAGTATATAACTACATATGAAATCATGGATTGGACACAACATTTTTTACATGGTTCACCCTCATATGGCTATGTCCAAGGATAATACCACGATGATGTGACGATGTACCAAATTCACTAATGCACAAAACCATTAATGATTACAAAGATCGGGATAGACCTTTTATGATAAATATCACATCCTTTACAAGGTTTAGGGTCGGCTCACTGAATTCTCAAGGGTCACTCTTGATGCCTCATTCTTTGGCTCACTGCTGGTGGGAAGGGTCGTCGTCTTATTCTTCATTATCTAACTGATCTTGGAGAGGAATACACTCATAGTTTATGGATGATTGGTCAGAAAAATTATGGACATGTAGGTCCCTTCATTTTCATGAAATTTTTCATCCTTAACTTTAGGCAGATGCTCTGTTGATGTTCATTTTTCACCCGTAGATGTTGTCCACCATCCTGAGTACTGCTAGGTGCCAGAAAATACATTCGCAAACTAATATGAATGTCACTCAAGATTCCTTCAGAAAAAAAAAAGAAAACAACCTTGTTCACCTGTGTACTATGTAGCAGGTTTTGTATGTCGAATGCCTCTCCTCATACAACTTTTTCCTTCTACAAACAACTATCACCATTGTGTACTAATAGTTTCAATCTTCCTCTACGAACTACCCTCTATTCATGAAATGTTTATCGTTTGCAGACTATCTTCGCTTCTGCATACCATAACTACCCTTTGGTATACCTCTTGTGGAATTAACTCTCTCACATACCAAAGATTCCTTCCTAGAATACCCAAACATCCATTGTAGGTTATGATTCCCCACAAACACCTTATGTGGAATTTCTTCAACGCGAACCACTTCAGCTTTTGTATAATTCTTCCTCGCAAACTTCCTTTAGACTTTGAAAATCCCTTGACCAAATATATTTTCTATAATGATATTCGGTCTCAACAATAATCAGTGAGATTAACTGTTCTTATATAGGCAAAGATTCCTGTAAAATCCATTAAACTATGATTTTCCAAATCTTCAATCCAGCCTTCACCGCTTACCAATCCTTCTGCCATTGTGAACCGCAAGGCACCCGCAAAATATTTTTCCCATCGGATCCATGTAATTTCTTAGTTCCTATGTGGTCAATCTCATCTACTAATGTCATGTTATCCATTTACAGCACGGCCTTCCTCAATAAACCATATTTAGTTTCATGTACTATGAAAGCATGTTGTTCATGCTACTCCATGTACCATTCTCGAAATATGGTACTTGGTCCATGAATTGTGGTACGTGGTTCTCATCCTTTTCCAATTTTCATCAAAGTTCTTCATATCGTTCACTTCTATGAAGAAATACTTCCTTTGAAAACATCCAGCTATCGATTTTGAGGCCCATAAATTTAGAAAACACTTGGAAACAACCCCATCATAAGAACCTATCTTTGGAAAGCACCAACTTTTTTCATTTGCAATCATCTAGCTTTGACAACAAACTCAATCAAACCAAAAACATTCTGAGGGGACACCTTGAGGGATTAAAACCCAAAAATATTAAACAATGATAATATAATATCTTATGTATATTAAATATACTAATATTATTTTAAAATATTAGAATAACCTTCATTTATATCTGTTTCTCTCAAATGGGAAACGATAATGTCGCTCATGTGTACAGTGGACTACTGCATTGCAAACTAGTGCTACATGTTTTGCATCAAAACCACATATGATTGGGTATGAAAATGGATATAAATTTTCTACATATGATATTTGTAATATTAATATACTTTCTGATTTATTATATTAGATATAAATTCTTATATTCAATTCTTTGGGTGATACCCTAAATCCCGTCATGTGTACGTTGGACTACCTCCTCACGAAGCGATGTGATTTGTTTTTCAATATTGATTTTCATGGAAGATAAATAAGATAAAGTAACTAAATATATTTCATATATAGGAATTAATTAATTTTCATTAATTTTAATATATGATTTATCTTTCTTTCATTTCATTCTTTGTAAAAATTGGAAAAGTGTTCATGCGTACATATAATCTACTATCTCCATGTACGATGTATTTCATTTTCTATATCTAACATTAATGGATTAATATAAATAAAAATATAATTAATATACTAATATTTATATCCTAGTTAACATTCTAGAGATCATTAAACCATGGTCAAAGTATGAGGAAAATAAATAAAAACCCAAAACATATATGACAAAATAAGTTATTACCCAAAACATGAATTAAGGAATAGTTAATAAATGGGTAATAAATGTTCAACATTAAATAATATATGGTTTGATATATATAATAATTTTTATACAATTTATGTGTAATAAACATATATTCATTATAATGCAGTTTCAATCATGTACGAAGGAATTTGATAATTATATTAATGGATTCCCATCTCACATTTACAACAATGTGACAAATTCCAAATTCACTACATTTTACATTATGTGGTGTGTATACTATACATGATGATAAGTTATAATAATAAATTTTTTATTTTCATGATATTTTTTGTTTTTAGTTATTATTATTATTTCCTAGTTTTTATGAATCAAAGTTATAAATGTCAAAATGGTTTAATGAAATAATCACTTCATTTTCAAGATTGTTAATGATTAGGATTTCAATGAGAAAATATAATCATCCATATCTCATGAAAATCATTAATCATTTTCTTCTATGTTTACCATATAAGAATAATTTTTCCCATCATTTTACTCTATTTATTTTCACATGATTTAAAAATATGTGTTTAAATAATTATATTATTTATTTTTATCTTCAATGAAAAACAATTTTTTCTTCCATATAAATTTCTTCAAAAAATTATTTCAATATTTGCAATAACATTAATTTAATGATTTATTAATGAATTAATTTTACATGATTTATTTTTTTTAATTTTTATATATGGAATCATAATTTCATTTTCAAAACAAATTATGTTTGAATTTTACTAAAAATGTGAATAAAATATTTGTTTTATGATAAATGGAATGAATAATATATCCCGCTATCATGACCACTCGATTTTATCAAGAATAATTTATATGTTTTTATGTTTTTTAATGAAAATATTTTCATTAATATTTGTGAATATTTTTATATTTAAAATTAATGAATTCAAAGTTTAAAGGATATTTTACTCAATTAATGTTTTAAATGATCATCAAATATTACCTTATAAGTGTCCATGATTATTTTAAAAAAAACGATTTTAAAATTTTTTTATATTTAAATAATATTGAAAGTGGAAAGGAAATTTTCCACAAGAAATGTTCCATGTGATATTCTATAAATCATTTTCTATCTATTATGACATCCTTTTATATTTGTTCTTATTTACTAGAGATAATATTGGTCGACAGAGTCCTTATTATTTCATTGCATTGTTTATGTATATGTAGATGAAATTTTTATGAAATAAATTTATTTTTCTTAGCTTATGATATCATGTTTTAATAATGTTATTTGAAACTATTTCCATTTTCATGGGTTATGATATGATTAATGCGAAAATTAATCGTATTGATTATATAATGGGTTGGACCACTATATCTCTCCAATGCATAGGTTATATTTAGATGGATCATGAGTAAATATGTTATATGTGAACCTAATTACATTTTTACAATATTATGCTTCAACTTGATTATATGTTCACATGGTTATGCGTGAACCTAATTACATCATCATAATATTATGTTTGAACCTAATTACATGTTCATTGTGTTATGTATAGACCTATATTTCATGTTCATAAGGTTATGGAGGACATGGATTCATGCCAATGAGTGTATGTGAGGGATTTTTTTCAGGTCCTTAACATAATGAGTGAACCTATTTTTATTTATACATGTTTATAATTTTATAAGATTACGTATATTCCACAAATCAATATCTTATACAAATGTTATGTTCTCAGGGATAATTTTCCTTGGTTCTATTATGATTCATGTATTATTAAGTACTGTGATTTATTCCATGACTCATTTTTTTGATCAATGATATGAAGGGTATGGTTTCTAAATGTTATTCTTATCATATGATACGCTTATTCTCATGATATGTTTATATCTCTTTTTTTACCCTAAGTGATAATATGAGCTCACCCTTTCTTATGTTTTTGTTCCCCAGGTTATGATGAATGGTATTATGTCTGATGCATCAAAGGGTGACAGTTATACAAAACATAGGTGGAGTGATTATGTCCCCCTTATAGGCCATTTTGTAAAATTTCCATGAGTTTAGAGTTCAAATTCATCAATAGGCGATGTGGCGATGACATAGCGGTGATGCTAGAGGCTCCAACCCCTCCCTCCCTGGAGGAGGGATGGGGGAACTTCTTTCCTTTCCACTTGACACCATAGACAATTCACCCATTAACCAACCCTGACCTCCCCCATCCTTTCCTGGTGATTTCCCTATTCCCTCAGGTCCCTGACCATCATAATGGTAGAACACCGCTCACAATTTCCATGAAGAAATTCAACCCTAATTTGGTTATTCATAAGAGGATTATCATACCTCGATTAAGGGGATTACAACCCTCGATTAATTCCATTGATATATTTGTTATTGAATCATGGGGTCTTCAAGATCGCGCGGTGGTGGGTCTGATCGACCAACACCACTTGATGATCCGTTATTCCTCAGAGGACGATATTATAAATTCTTGGTCCAGAACACCTCGATCCTTCAACAAATGTGGTTTCTTCCTTATAAGATGGTGTTTCATGTTCAATATGAATCATAATTTTCCATTTTCAGCTATGTGGGTAAGTTTAATATATCTAATTCTTTTTTTCTCGAATCCCCTGATTATCTGTTTGTTGGGGAACTTAGTAGGCAAGTATTTTTGTTTTGATTGTTGAACTTCTGTGGTTTTTCACCCAATCTCCCCTTGTGTTTGTGTGGATTTCGATGTTTCAAAGCCTCCAACGGATTTTAATTATATATTGGTTGGAGATTAATTTCGATGAAAACAAAGGGTGGTCTTTGAGTCATGGCCAATATTTTTATCATGCTCTCTTCGCTTGGTCCATTAGGTATCTGGATTCCATCATGGATAAAGAGATTAGAAAGTTATGATCCCTATATCAAGAAAATTTAAAGGTTCTAAGGTCTATTTTAACCCCGCTGTGTACCTACAGGCACAAGATGGTGTTGGTTTGGAAAGATCAAGGGAGGTGTGTGGGGAAAACTCAGAGGAATTGGAAGCATTTAGGCCACAAGCCTCTCCAAGAGAAGAGATCAAGACTATTCTGGTAGGAAGTTCCAATGAGGGTCAACTCATGTTGTATCCTTCTATGGTGCCACCATTTGTAGTGAAGCGTGTTTAGGTGAATGGGATAGAACAACGGGTCGTGGGCATCATTTCTTGTATAAGGCACAATTTGAGGATCATCCCCTTAAGGGTGGGTTAAGAGGATAAGGAGGTGGATATGGTGAAACATCGGGTTTCAGCTAGTACTATCGGTGAATCTATGGAGAACATGACAGATTGTGATGTCCATGGCCCTGGTGGTACTCATGTTTGGGACTAAGAGGACACTAGCTAGAAACATAAATTTATTGGTTGTGGATATGATCATCCCAATTTTTCAGACATCTCAGTACCCCCAAGAAGTGTTTCCTATGAGGTTGACATCAGTGTGGAGGTTGGGCCATCTGTAATGTCATTATAGGGGAAGTATTTTCTGTTTGTTGCAACAGAATCACAATGAGGAAAAGGGAGGCTTGATGAGGTAAGTGTCTTGGTGCCTTCGGACCCAAACAATATCATTCATAATTTCACATCCCATGTGAAGTCTGGGAGTGATGGTAAAAATACTTCCTTGGAGATTAAATTCAGGTAGGTGATGTCTTCGTGTAGGCAGAGGCCCCTCAAAGAAGGCCCAGTGGCTGAGATGAAACCCCGTTTTGATGGTATGGAGGTTCATGAACTAACATTGACTCATATGGAGGATGATTCAGGTGGTGATATTATAACCAACTTTTAGTGGATATATTTTTTAGAATCCAAGGGAAAGGTCCTCGATTCCCAATAAGGAAGAAAGGGAAAAAGGAAAGTGCAGCTCATGGAAATGTATTGTGGTCAAAGGGAAAACCCAAAAAGATGCAATAAAAATTTTCACTTGCCTAAAACTATGGAAACTTCGTCATCCATGATGGGTGAAAACAATGAACGATAAACCCTACAGAATGGGGAATGTAGAGAACCATGTAGTAAAACAAGATAATAGAAGAAGAGGAAAGGTTTTTTTTGAAGCTCATACTCAACTCCTAGTATGAAATGAATGAAAATGTTGTCCAAGTATACAAATAAAATTAGTTGATTAAAATAATATATAAAAGAAGGTTTAATGTTGATGCCACTGAGGAGTAACAAGTATGGATAGACAAGCAAGGCTGAATCTGAACCCAGGGCTTCAACCAATGAAAAATCAACTCAGAGGAATTCATTCAGACATTGGATAGAATTTTTAGTCACCTTCAAAACTGTATCAGTAAGGATATAGATACCCAAGTTAGTACTCTTTAATGGGAATTATATATAGTGTTTGACTCAAATAATCATAGTCTTGTTTTTAATCATTTTGTGATCTCTTTCAACACGTAGTGGTATCTTGTTTTGTAAACTATGGCTTCCAACTTGTCCTTAGAGTTTCTTAATAAAAAATTATATTTTCATGGATGTTTAAATTTAAATTATTTCAATGGAACTAGACCTACATTCTTATAAAATGGATCATTATTTTATGTAATGAATATTCATCTATTAAGATATAATATTTATTTATGTGACTTTCAGTTCTTTAAAGATTATATCACAGAAAGGATTAGTAAATCATTGGAAACATAGATGAAA
The DNA here is from genome assembly GCA_963277665.1 of Viscum album. Classification (NCBI taxonomy): domain Eukaryota; kingdom Viridiplantae; phylum Streptophyta; class Magnoliopsida; order Santalales; family Viscaceae; genus Viscum; species Viscum album. Next base: position 502,616,376 of record OY728132.1, read on the forward strand.
AAACACTATTGATATCCCATGATATAATTATATGGATATATATAGGGATATGTCTAAGGATAATTCTAATATGAGTCATTGAAGAAGACCATTTCAGGAAATTTTGTTAAAATATAGGATGACTGGTTTCCATGAAATTACATCCATATCTAGATAGTACATGTGGATATGCATAAAGTATAGAGTTACCTAGGGGTAATTTATCTAAAAGGGTGCATTGATCTTGACCTGATATTTACATGGTGCATAAAAATGGGCCTTTCCACACACTTGATTTGACAATACAAGGGTATATTCTTTCGTAATTTTCAATATTTTTAGAAGCCATTGTAAATGATTTGAATAAGAATAATAAATGACTTATTTTATGCATATAGTGTCATAGATTGAAAGAATGATGTCGTTAATTAGGAATCCTATATGCTATTTTTCAATATTTTGAGCTTTTCCAAGATGATTAGTGTTACAAAAACTATTATTTTTGGTTTTTTTTCAAAGGATAGAAGCATGGGGAATAATTTTAAAAATAAATATGAGGGAATTTTTTGTGACTATTTGTAACCAAATTGGATTTTCACTGGATAGAATGATATTTTGATATTTTATTATCAGATATCATGAAATATTATTACCAACATGATCTTATTATAGATTAATAATTCATAATATAAGAAGAATATAGACTGTTTTGAATTTTTATGTGGTAATGAACATAGAGGATAAAATATTTATCTTCATACACATCAATAAGTTTGGAATAAGAACCTAGGAAAATATCTTGAATATAAGGGAAGATGTTTTTTATGTGTAATTATAGGTCATTTATCATTTAATTTACAAGTAATTTGTATATTATATGTGGGGAACATCAGAATTATTTGATTCACTACTCTAAACTAAGGGTTAGCCACTAGACCCGGTAAGGACATATATTACACCATATCATAGAAGTAAGATTGTTGATTTTTTATATATTTTGACTCAAGAATTATATTTTATAATTATTTTAGCAATGATATTTTGGTTATATGAATAATGAAACCACTAATGAATTTGTTATTATTATAATAATATATGTCTCCTTGTTTGTTTAACTTAAGAGTTATGGATTCCATCACGGGATTATAATTTTAAGGTTGATCATAGTTAAATTTCATAGACACTCATCTTGGATTTCTATATTATGGGAGTTTATCAACATTAATATATTTTAGGATATATTTATGGAAATAAAACCCTTTTATATTGAATATGTTTGTGTAAAAAATATATTCGAGGAAGAATTCCTTTACATTTGGTGGGATATAATTCTTCTTATTGGTAACCTTTAGGGATTATATTATATATGCAGTTCAAGTAAATATGGATTATTTTTATTTTTTAATTATTTTAATATAGTTTTCGTAAAATATAAAACTCAATCTGGGAGAAAATATATCACATCAGGAGAGGCTGCAGGTATTGAACCCAAGACCAAAGGGTGACAAGGGTATAACTCTTACTACTGGCCCATATAAAAGAGAATTCTTAGTGGAACAACATAAAGAAAAATATTTATGAGTATGTATCATGGTAGTTGGTATGAAAATAGGGTTTATTTGAGAGATAACATTATAAGGTTATTCAATAACCATTATCCATGAATGATTGGAAAAGGGAAAACATCACCAGGGTTATTTAATCAGACAACCAAAAACATATAAATGGAAAAATTCTATAAACGTTTTAGTTGATTACATTATGAAATATTTATAGTTAATCATAATAAAAGAAGTTTTATCTCTTGATCATCATCCTAGGAAAAACATTAATTTTGAATCAAGGGTATATGAAGTTTTACATTCTATTGTATCTAATGAGGATATAATATTTACCTAAATAATATATTTAAGTATTCAGAAAGAACTTGATATACTGTTTAGTTTTATAAAAACATATCAACATCATATAGATGGTCTATCCAATATAAAATTAATACCATAGAGTATTTGAGAATAACTTTTTCTATTGATTTTAAATGTGTTTGGGATCAAAAAAAATCAAAAACTTGATTTTTCTTACGAAAATAGTATTCACTGGGGAATTCATGTGGTTTCTTATGAATGACAATATAGATTGAAGTGCAGAACTCAAATTTACTACAATGAAGTTACAAAAAGACATATATAGGGGATATATGTAGCGGATAAAATGGAATATGAGGTTAAATCAATTATACTACGCATAAGGGTATATCAAAGATGACATAATTTTTATACTGAAAATTATTATTACGGCCTAGAATTAGAATTTAGTTAGAATGGGTTTCTATGAATTCCTCTATATAAGAATTAAGTGAATGATTATCCCTATGTATATTGTTGAATTTTATGTTCTTGATCATATCAATATTGTAGCATATCGCCTGGAACATCAATCAATCCTCTCTCAAGTCAATGATCTGTTCCACGTATCTCCCTTGAGTAATTACATACCTAATCCATCACATGTACAAAAACTCAGAGTTCATATAGAAGAAGCATGATATCTCTTTTGAGGAACCACTAGTATAGAGTCTTGATCATATATTTAATGTTTTACAAAAATAATAACTCCAACATGGACAATGTTTTATGGAAAAAAAACATATGTAATATAAATTGGAACCTAAGGATGTAATGTTGTAGAAGTATACTCAGTTTTTTATACCACTCTGATGAATTTGAAGGAAGAAAATGATTTCAAGGGTTTAGAATGCAACAATTTTAGATATTGTAAAATTTGGTATATAAATTTTACCTTTTTATATTTTTAATTACATTTAAACTAGTTTCATCTTGATTTATATGAAACACTACATTTATCTTCTGTTACAAGCAACACTGAGATTAAATGAAACATGAAATATTATAAAAAACTGGTATTTGAAATGATTGATATCACATAGTCATCAAAATGATGTGTATGAATTATATAAATTAAATTATGAAAATATAAAATTTACACATGTATGTAAAATGAATTATTTGGTTACCGAGTAATTAGATATGAAATCCAATTTGAAAATAAAGAAAACATTTTTCTAAAAAACATTTTTTATGAAGAAAAAAGAATTTTACCTTAATAAATTGACAAACATGTTTTTTTATGAATTATTTTAAATATATTTATATATTATATATTCAATAAAATTTTTAGCATTCATATTATGTATTTTATAGATATGATATATGAGTAAAACCAAATTTACACTTAAAAAATGTATTTTTCTAAAAAGTATTTATATCACTCATTTCACACTTATTTAAGAATTTTATTACTATTTAAAAATATATATTTGATAAAAAAATTATAAGGACCCAGCCTTAAACCTTACTTAATCTTGAGTTAATACAAGATTACACATTGAGAATCTTTTCAGGTTTAGAGTTTTAGAGAATTAGATCATAAAACTTGAATTACATTCCACATTTAAACAAAGCGGTTACATAAAGATAGTATTCATTTTTTCTCATCAACAGAAAAATATTTAAAATAAAACATGGATTATTTCTTGACACTTCCTTGACACTATCATCATATCATGTACCTTTCCCTTGACCTGTGAAAAACATTTCAAAAAAAACTTGGGATGAGCATAAAAAGCTCAGTAAGGGATATAAAAATATGGAAAGGAAACATGAGTACATGTACACATAAGAATCAATGAAATAATACTTTACTCATAAAACATAAGAACTTTAACATACCTCATAAAATCATGAATAAATCATAGAAATCATAAGACATAAAGGTAACTTGAGGCATTCATAACATTCTTACATAGGGAGTAACCCTCTTGGTTACGTTTGGAATACCCACCACAGTATATTACCTAAATCTCTTCGGAGAAACCTTAACGTTTCACTCCTTCACGTTACCCAATGAATTGGAGAGCTATATTGGGCTCACCCACCCTTAGTTTATCACGGAACCACCCATCTTCATAACAATGCCCAAGAACCATAACATAATCATACCAGATAATACATGCATAAAGGAAACATAACATTTCCACATTTCAATCACAAGATATCAATAAAACACATTGATATAAAAAACCTTATGAAAACAATTTTCAATACCAAAATAAAATAAAAGTAAAACATGCTATTTATTTTTCTTTTAAAAAGAAGGTATGGCTTGTAGAGGAATCCGAAACTCAAATAATGGTCACGGCGGCGGAGAAGTCGTTGTCTCCGCATACGTACGACAAAAACAATCCCTTTTGTCGTTTAGTAAAACGCTTCGTATAAAAAATATTCCTTTTTGGATAAATGTAAAATTAAAAGGGGTTTATACACCGTATAAAAGAAGGTTGTGTATAAAACAAAATATGCCTCAATGAATGGAGATTGAGACGAAGTCCCTTACAAAGACGGTATCCTTGGTTTAAGGATAAATCAATTACATAATTATGTGTGACAAATGAATACACCAAATATAAGTAGATATTAAGTGTAAAACAATCAGAGGTTATTCACACATATTCATAGAACAACATATTCAAGGAGTACAAGTTTATCCCAAAGAATCAAATTTGGGTTAAGAAGTTCCCTTGCAAAAATTTGACAGCCTAATGGCGTCACTACAAAATTCAGAAAATGAGTTGATGAGAGATAAAAAGGGTATCTCATCACATGGACATAAAATTTAAATCAATAAGGATATAGAATAACATATCACAACATAATAGTATGTGAATTAAAAGACATAACAAAAAAAGTCTTTTAAAAAGAGGAGGGTGAAAGGTTCCCTTACCGACATGGGTATCTTTCGAAACATACTCCTCGTGAAAGAAGGACAATACAACATTGATGTAAATACTCATAAATGAAAGTATATTAAACAATGAGTAAAATAATGGGCAGTAAATACACCACTCAAAGGAAGTTGTGGAAAATGTAGCATAAATCTCACGGGAATAAAAGTGAGATGAAAAATCCCTTACGAAAACTCGACAGCCTAACGGCGCCACTTAAAACTTACAAAAATGGATTGACGAGATCAAATAGGGTCTCTCATCATATTAACATAAAGTTTATAGAAATAGTAATATAAAATAACATCCCCCAACATAACAAAGAGTATATTAAAATAAGTGACATAAAGGAGAGTACTTAAAAAGAAAGAGAAAGGTTAGATCTCTTACGAAAATTCGGTAGCCTAACGGCGCCACTCAAAACTTCAAAAATGGATTGATGAGAGAGAATAGGGTCTCTCATCATATTAACACAAAAATTAAAGTAAGAGTAATATAAAATAACATCTCAATAACAAGAAAGATGATCTTTAAAAGGAATGACATAAAAGAGTGTACTTAAAAAGAAAGAGAGGAGTAGGATCCCTTACCTCAAGTCCGACTTGTCTTGTTCGTTTCTTTATATTCCTGAATAATAAACTTTGGTCAATTTATAATTTCCTAAGGACCTCCTTTAGAGATTATTATTCAGTTCATATCACATATTATAATGTTATAATAATTGTTTAATAATGTTAGTTCATATTAGACGTTTTTGTCGATGTTTGGTACATGAGTCAAAAATGAACTTGTTTGAAAAATGATTGTTCATGTAGTTATAAGTAAATAATTTCCAGAATAGTATTAATGATTAAAATATCATATATATCCAGTAAATATACATTTTATACTATTCCATATCATTTGGAGATAAAAAACGAAAAGCACCGTTCATGGAGACGGTAGGCCGTACGTACGCATGAACGCTACTTTCATTTTTTTCTTTGTCATATTAATGGAATTAAAAATAAATGATATATATATATATATATTATAATTACATTATAATATATATGTTATATAGGTCACATATGTTCATTAATTTCATTCTTTATACATTCCATGTATTGCATGTACGAGTCACATCACTTGAGGGGGCGGTAGTCCACACTTCCTCATATGAAATTATCGCATTTACACAACATGAAAAGAATAAAGGTATGTTTTAAATATAAAATAAAGAAGCATATAATAAACATAAATACCATATATATCATATATAAAATACAGTGACATCATAATGGCCACCTTTAAAGGTGTTAAAAGAATAATGAACAATCATCGTTTCGTGAGGCAGAAAATCGCCAACCACAGAAACAGTATGTTCTTTAACCATTAGACGAAGGTGTGGGTAAGTGTAGCTCAAATACTTCTTATAAAAACATACTATTATATTGAAGATAATTTATTTGTTACAAAAGAAATGAATAAAAAGATTTTAGGGGGTTGGAGAATCAAAATAAAACAAAAGGACACAAGTGAAGACATTACCTTAAAATCGGGTAACTCCCTTTGGTTTGAGCTCAAAGTCTTCCTTGGGAAGACTTCTTCCCAAAGTGAGGATTCAAGGAGTTAGATAGGGATGTGGAGAGACAAAATGGGCAGGGTTTGGCCGATCCAAATGCTTTGGAAGTGTGGGTAAGGAGGTAGAGGTGGGGACCTTTTATAAGAGGAGAGGAGGGGCACTCTTGGAAAGTAAAGAAATGTTACTTTATTTTAGAATGATTTTCGGATTTTAATGGTCCCGCATTGATTTGTTTCGAGGATAAGGTGATAAGGGTTCAAAATCCACACATACAATAGGTTTTTGAAAAGTTTAAGTTATATTTTTAACATTATATTTTCATTTTATTTAAATCCCTTATTAATGAGGTAATTGCTGCATCATCAAGATGTCATAAATAATTTAATTTATTTAATGTGTAAAAATTATAAAAAAAATATAATGATTTAGGAAATATTTTTAGCTTTCTAATAAATATTTATAGTCAAAAATATTACTTTTATAACCCCATTTAAAAATTTTTTTAGTAAAACATCTCATGTTTGTGACATTTTTACTTTAAAATTAAATAAAAAGTTATTTATGTCATTTCCCAACCAAAGTGGCTCCATGGGGTCCCCAAGTTGACCCATGGATTGTATTGGTCGGCCATGACACATCCAATGAGGGTAGAACATGTGTCAAGTTCATTTCAAATTATTAAAACATTAGTTTTACCTTAAATTACACTAATTACCTCTAATTGCGATTAAAAACATAAAAGTTACTATTCACCAAAAAATTATTTTAATCTCATTGAACCACATTTTACTTCCTAATGACAACCATGTATGTTGGATTTTTCAAATTCAAAACACAGAAGTGGTAAAGTTTCATTTAAACGAAAGATCAGTTTTTTAAGTACCACTTAGTGGTTTCACTATTCATCAAAAATTGAAGTTTTTCAGAATAATACCAAAACTTCACCCTAAGATATATTTGATATTCAAAATTTAAAAATGATTTCTATTTTACAAAATTCAAAACATATTAGTTGCATTAATTAATTTAATAATTAATTCCCGTTGTTAGAGCAAATAGCGTGTTTTTATGAAATAATAAGTATCAAAAGATTGACACTAGTTTAAATCCAATTTTAAAGTGAAATTAATTCCAACGACCACTATTGGATTAAATGGTAAAAATATATTCTAATTTCACGTTAAAACCAATTCAAAATATAATCTAATCATATAAATAAAATAGATTAAAAATAGGTTTTGAATTAAAATACAACATTTTTCACTATTCATTAAAAATTGAACTTTTTCAGAAACATACCAAAAGTTTACACAAAGTAAATTTTGATGTCCCGATTCTAAAGAAGAATTTTATTTTGTCAAATATAACACATAAAATTGTCAAAAAGTGGATTTAATAGAGGTTCGCCATCAAAAGGCGGTTAATCGACCTTTTAAAGAATATTAGAATGTTTACGCTTAAAATTGGATTCATTTGCATTTTTAATCCTCTAACATTTATTGTAAAAAGTAAAAATATTTGACAAACATATATAATCATTTTTTAGTTAGTTCTATTCATTCCTGCAATCACAACAGCTAGGCATTAACTACCATTTAAAATAATATTATTTTATTATTAGAGTGCAACGTAAGATTCCCAAGAAACTCGTTGTTGCGTGTTGGGTACGCCATCGAGCATAGAATCCCCTTTAAAGTAATATTAATATTTTATTCAAAAATATGGATAAATATAAAAAGGTCATATTCTTTATTTACCTGGGGTGTTACATCCTTCCCCCCTTTTGGGAATTGCGTCCTCCCAATTTTAAAATTGATATTGGAAACGTCCTTGAAAGTCCCACATCGGAACAAGAGTCGCTAAAACAATCACTTTAAAATAAAGGAAGATAAGTACAGAGGTCACCCGAGTTAACCCATACTAGGATTCCATGTAGGAAAACATGGACATGGAGGAGAAAACATAGGGTCATGTTTTGATGGAGATTGATAGAAAACATGTTTAGGAGAAAGTTAACCACAAGAAAATCACAAACTTGTGATGGATTAAATGGTATTCGATTCCCCAGTAGGAAAAGTTAATAGACAACATTTTTGTTTTAAGTTACTTTTTATTGAGGAATTTATTCATAAGGAAACATAATCACATATCATGTTGACTTTCAACTTTTATTAGATTCCTTACACAAACTCATATTTTCTCCAAAAGGCGAGTATTTAGGAAGACTTGTTCACATTTAGAGTACTATAATCAACTTCTAGAGAATCACCTAATCCACAAAAGAGAATTATATACTTCCCATGTCTTTATACTTTAACCAAAACCAAAACCAAAAAGGTTAGTACAAGATCAGATAATCCAGAAAAGGATAACCCTTTATAAAAAGAAAATCTATTCTTAATCTCCAAAATTTGTCCAACAAAACCCAAAGTTCAACGAGGACCATTCGATAAACAGTTTGTCCATAAAATTCTTCAAATTAAACCAAACTAAGATTTAAATCCAAATATTTGAAGGATTTAGTCACATAGTCTTCCAAGTTAAATCGTAACATTTATCTCCAAACAACATCAGTTGCTCTTAATGTCTCATATTGAAAAGTAATTAACCTAATCATATATCCTCCATGATAGGTTAATAAATTTCCATAGATAACCCAAAATCAACTTAATCTTAATTCATAAAATCATCTAAATAAAAATAATCAGTCAAACTAACGAGGGACTTCACATAGTCCAGTGGTAGGCGATAAATATCAGTCGCACTTTGGTTGTGGGTTTGATTCCCGCAGCTTTGTCCGACGCGACGGGTTGTCACACGGTCTGCGTGTTGTCCTTTTTATAAAACTCCAAAAATAACCCTAACATGTTTTAACCTCAATAGTTTCCTTATACCTCTCATTTTCATCCAAATTCGTTATGATCTCAACATCTTAATTCTTGAAGTCTTATTTCACCACCATAAGATAAAATAAAACGATTCCCAAAATGAATAACATCATACCTTGATCATGGTGTCCACTCGGTTTCATCGTCATCTTGCTCACGTAGATAGAAGTCCCATGCATTACAACAATGATTTAGATATCTTTAAAAATCATTTGCTTCCTCTATCCAAATACACCTTGTACAACATGGGTCATATGGGTGTTCACAGAAAAAATAGTTTTGGAAAATAATCATGTATGACATATAATTCCAAAACATCTGATAAAACATGATTTCTATAAAATAGTCGGACAGAATTTGAGTTGAAACTTTCTATTATTGGTCCTTTTAAAATACCATAAGTATGTGCTGACAGACTATATTTTAAAAGCAAATATAAATAGGTTGCGCAAGGGTCTCCTTCCTCAGCAACATTTTTAAAATCATAATATGCTTCAAATTCTTGTGATAAGGTAAAATATTTGAAAATACCTTGATAATATTTACCTTTATTGAAAATATGAGAATATTGTGAAAATAGTATTTGTCTAAAAACAACCCATGATCCACGATGATAACGAGGTATAGTGTAGGTGTTTGATATCTCAAACAACTGCTTTCAAGTGAGTTGTATACTAGAAAAAGTTTCACAATCATCCAAACATGACTTTGTAATAATTATTGCAAGCATGTCATCAGGAAGAGATAGGAATGTCGTTTGAGACCATTCTCCTTCCATTCGTAACTGACTTTCCTTGACCTGAAAAAAAGTTATAAAACAAGGATTTAACTGAAATAATAGATATAGGTACTAATCATGTGTCTAACAAAAACTCTTAATCCCTAAAGTTTTCTAAACTGACCTCTGATACCAACTATAAGGCCCCAGCCTTAAACCTTACTTAATCTTGAGTTAATACAAGATTACAAATTGAGGATCTTTTCAGGTTTAGAGTTTTAGAGAATTAGATCATAAAACTTGCATTACATTCCACATTTAAACAAAGCGGTTACATAAAGATAGTATTCATTTTTTCCCATAAACGGAAAAATATTTAAAATAAAACATGGATTCTTTCTTGACACTTCCTTGACACTATCATCATATCATGTACCTTTCCCTTGACCTGTGAAAAAAATTTCAAAAAAAAACTTGGGATGAGCATAAAAAGCTCGGTAAGGGATATAAAAATATGGAAAGGAAACATGAGTACTTGTACACATAAGAATCAATGAAATCATACTTTACTCATAAAACATAATCACTTTAACATACCTCATCAAATCATGAATAAATCATAGAAATCATAAGACATAAAGGTAACTTGGTGCATTCATAACATTCTTACGTAGGGAGTAACCCTCTTGGTTATGTTTGGAATACCCACCATATTATATTACCTAAATCTCTTTGGAGAAACCTTAACATTTCACTCCTTTGCGTTACCCAATGCATTGGAGAGCTATATCGGGATCACCCGCCCTTAGTTTATCACAGAACCACCCGTCTTCATAACAATGCCCAAGAACCATAACATAATCGTACCAGATAATACATGCATAAAGGAAACAAAACATTTCCACATTTCAATCACAAGATATCAATAAAACACATTGATATAAAAAACCTTATGAAAACCATTTTCAATACCAAAATAAAAGAAAAGTAAAACATGGTATTTATTTTTCTTTTAAAAAGAAGGTATGGCTTGTAGAGGAAGCCGAAACTCAAATAATGGTCACGGCGGCGGAGAAGTTGTTGTCGCTGCATACGTACGACAAAAACATTCCCTTTTGTCTTTTAGTAAAATGCTCCGTATAAAAAAGATTCCTTTTTGGCTAAAAGTAAAAGTCAAAGGGGTTTATAAACTGTATAAAAGAAGGTTTTGTATAAAACAAAATATGCCTCAATGAATAGAGATTGAGAGGAAGTCCCTTACAAAGACAGTATCCTTGGTTTAAGGATAAATCAATTACATAATTATGTGTGACAAACGAATACACCAATTATAAGTAGATATTAAGTGTAAAACAATCAGAGGTTATTCACACATATTCATAGAACGACATATTCAAGGAGTACAAGTTTATCCCAAAGAATCAAATTTGGGTTAAGAAGTTCCCTTGCAAAAATTTGACAGCCTAACGGCGTCACTACAAAATTCAGAAAATGAGTTGATGAGAGATAAAAAGGGTATCTCATCACATGGACATAAAATTTAAATCAATAAGGATATAGAAGAACATATCACAACATAATAGTATGTGAATTAAAAGACATAACAAAATAAGTCTTTTAAAAAGAGGAGGGTGAAAGGTTCCCTAACCGGCATGGGTATCTTTCGAAACATACTCCCCGTGAAAGAAGGACAATACAACATTGATGTAAATACTCATAAATAAAAGTATATTAAACAGTGAGTAAAATAATGGGTAGTACATACACCACTCAAAGGAAGTTGTGGAAAATTTATCATAAATCTCACGGGAATAAAAGTGAGATGAAAAGTCCCTTACGAAAACTCGGCAACCTAACGGCGCCACTTAAAACTTACAAAAATGGATTGATGAGATCAAATAGGGTATCTAATCATATTAACATAAAGTTTACAGAAAGATTAATATAAAATAGCATCCCCCAACATAACAAATAGGAGCTTAAAATAAGTGACATAAAGGAGAGTACCTAAAAAGAAAGAGAGAGGTTAGATCTCTTATGAAAATTCGGCAGCCTAACGGCGCCACTCAAAACTTCCAAAATGGATTGATGAGAGAGAATAGGGTCTCTCGTCATATTAATATAAAAATTAAAGTAATAGTAATATAAAATAACATCCCAATAACAATAAATATGATCTTTAAAAGGAATGACATAAAAGAGTGTACTTAAAAAGAAAGAGAGGAGTAGGATCCCTTACCTCAAGTCCGACTTGTCTTGTTCGTTTCTTTATATTCCTGAATAATAAACTTTGGTCAATTTATAATTGCCTAAGGACCTCCTTTAGAGATTATTATTCAGTTCATATCACATATTATAATGTTATAATAATTGTTTAATAATGTTAGTTCATATCAGACGTTTTTGTCGATGTTTGGTACATGAGTCAAAAATGAACTTGTTTGAAAAATGATTGTCCATGTAGTTATAAGTAAATAATTTCCAGAATAGTATTAATGATTAAAATATCATATATATCCAGTACATATACATTTTATACTATTCCATATCATTTGGAGATAAAAAATGAAAAGCACCGTTCATGGAGACGGTAGGTCGTACGTACGCATGAATACTACTTTCATTTTTTTATTTGTCAGATTAATGGAATTAAAAATAAATGATTTATATATATATTATAATTACAGTATAATATATATGTTATATAGGTCACATATTTTTATTAATTTCATTATTTATACATTCCATGTATTGCATGTACGAGTCACATCACTTGAGGGGGCGGTAGTCCGCACTTCCTCATATGAAATTATCGCATTTACACAACATGAAAAGAATAAAGGTATGTTTTAAATATAAAATACAGAAGCATATAGTAAACATAAATACCATATATATCATATATAAAATACAGTGACATCATAATGTCCACCTTTAAAGGTGTTAAAAGAATATTGAACAATCATCGTTTCGTGAGGCAGAAAATCGCCAACCACAGAAACAGTATGTTCTTTAACCATTAGACGAAGGTGTGTGTAATTGTAGCTCGAATCCTTATTATAACAACATCCTAGTATATTTAATATACTAGAGTTGTTACAAAATAAATGAATAAAAATATTTTAGGGGGTTGGAGAAGCAAAATAAAACAAAAGGACACAAGTGAAGACATTACCTTAAAATCGGGTAACTCCCTTTGGTTTGAGCTCAAGGGCTTCCTTGGGAAGACTTCTGCCCAAAGTGAGGATTCAAGGAGTTAGAGAGGGATGTGGAGAGACAAAATGGGCAGGGTTTGGCCAAGCCAAAGGCTTTGGAAGTATGGGTAAGGAGGTAGTGGTGGGGGCCTTTTATAAGAGGAGAGGAGGGGCGCTCTTGGAAAGTAAAGAAATGTTACTTTATTTTAGAATGAGTTTCGGATTTTAATGGTCTCACATTGATTTGTTTTGAGGATAAGGTGATAAGGGTTCTAAATCCACCCATACAATAGGTTTTTGACAAGTGTAAGTTATATTTTTAACATTATCTTTTCATTTTATTTAAATCCCTTATTAATGAGGTAATTGCTGCATCATCAAGATGTCATAAATAATTTAATTTATTTAATGTCTAAAAATTATAAAAAAAATATCATGATGTAGGAAATCTTTTTAGATTTATAATAAATATTTATAGTAAAAAACATGACTTGTATTACCCCGTTTAAAAATTGTTTTAGTAAAACATCTCATGTTTGTGACATTTTTACTTTAACATTAAATAAAAAGTTATTTATGTCATTTCCCAACCAAAGTGGCTCCATGGGGTCCCCAAGTTAACCCATGGATTTTCTTGGTCGGCCATGACATATCCAATGAGGGTAGTACATGTGTCAAGTTCATTTCATATTATTAAAACATTATTTTTACCTTAAATTACACTAATTACATCTAATCGCGATTAAAAACATAAAAGTTACTATTCACCAAAAAATTATTTTAATCCCATTGAACCACATTTTAATTTTTAATGACAACCATGTATGTCAGATTTTTGAAATTCAAAACACAGAAGTGGTAAAGTTTCATTTAAACGAAAGATCGGTTTTTTAAGTACCACTTAGTGGTTTCACTATTCATCAAAAATTGAAGTTTTTCAGAATAATACCAGAACTTCACCCTAAGCTATATTTGATATTACGAATTCAAAAATGATGTCTATTTTAAAAAATTCAAAACATATTAGTTTCATTAATTAATTTAATAATTAATTCCCGTTGTCAGAGCAAATAGCGTGTTTTTATGAAACAATAAGTATCAAAAGATTGACACTAGTTTAAGTCCAATTTCAAAGTGAAATTAATTCTAACGACCACTATTGGATTAAATGGTAAAAATATATTCTAATTTCACTTTAAAAACAATTCAAAATATAATCTAATCATATAAATAAAATATATTAAAAAGAGGTTTTAAATTAAAATACAACATTTTTCACTATTCATTAAAAATTGAACTTTTTCGGAAAAATACCAAAAATTTACACAAAGTAAATTTTGATGTCCCAATTATAAAGAAGAATTTTATTTTGTCAAATATAACACATAAAATTGTCAAAAAGTGGATTTAATAGAGGTTCGCCATCAAAAGGCGGTTAATCGACCTTTTAAAGAATATTAGAATGTTTACGCTTAAAATTGGATTCATTCGCATTTTTAATCCTCTAACATTTATTGTAAAAAGTAAAAATATTTGACAAACATATATAATCATTTTGTAGTTAGTTCTATTCATTCTCGCAATCACAACAGCTAGGCGTTAACTACCATTTAAAATAATATTATTTTATTATTAGAGTGCAACGTAAGATTTCCAAGAAACTCATTGTTGTGTGTTGGGTACGCCATCGAGCATAGCATCCCCTTTAAAGTAATATTAATATTTTATTCACAAATATGGATAAATATAAAAATTTCATATTCTTTATTTACCTGGGGTGTTACAAATTTATTACATTTTTGAAATAGAATTAAAAATTATACTTCTGTGAATTTTTGATAATTTTATGAAAATATAAATTTTTTTCTATATATTGAAAACTTCAAGAATTTATTAAAAATTGAAATTGATTTTAAAGAGAAAAAAATATATATATTTTTAAAGGAAAATTGTTTCAATTAAATATATAATATTCCATTTTTTTCATTTTAATCAATTTCTTATAGAATGTTTTTGTAAATGTTTGTTAAGCTTGTTAAAATATTCTCATTGAAAAACTAATTTTTCATCGCATCTGTGGGATTTATTTGAAATTAAATTTATCCATGTATATTAATGGACTTTGATAAAATGGGTTGAATATTTGGAATCAGAATAATTTATAACATCTAAAATGGTTAACTTAATTTTTCATTATTAGGAATTTTAGAAGTATTAAAGTTTAATTATTACATTTAAGGAGATATTAGGTTAACTGGGGGTTAAAATAAAAACATAAGGCATAAAATTACCTTGAATCATATCCAAAACCTATTAAAAATGAAATTTATTGACCTTATCAGCTAAATGTTTCTCTAATGGTCACTTTTGGAGTCATATGGAATGAGAAAAATGTGGCTACACCTTTTTCATTTCAAAACATACAACATTTCCAATCACCATACTTATAAAAAGCCGACCCCTCTAATATCATCTTCAGACTTACAACACCCATTGATTCATCTAATAAATTCCCCAATTTCATTTTTTATTCAATCATCTCATCCTAAAATCCTTTCAATTTTCAAAATCAGATCTAGGAAAGATTTTGGTGAAAAACAAAAGATGTTTCCCGAATAAGTTGAAATGTCCCTAACCATTTATTTTATTTTATTTTGTCATCCACCTTCCTTAAATATTATTTTACCAATAAAAAATAATGACAACAATATCATTATAATATTGAGTTTTTTATACTATATAAATGATCATCATTGATCTCCTCTTTCCTAAAATGGTAAATGATAACATTTCCAATGTGTATGAAAGACATTTGCCTCACAAACTGATCAAACATCATTTCCATCAAAATCAATTATGGTTATGTATGATGATAGATAATATATATATATATCTGTGTGTGTTTGTGATATTATTAACATATTTATAATACATTATTTATTATATGACATATACCTTATTACAGTCTATTCTGTGGGGGATACAATAATGTCGTTTGTGTGCACGATGGACAACCACCTCACGAAGTGATATGATAAATTTGGCACCAATGATTTACATAGATGTTTTTTTGGGTATGTTTGAAAAATATATGTCATATAAATGAAATAAAAAAATTTCTAGAATGGAAATATGTAATTTACTATACTTATATTTCATTTTATGATAAAATGGAAACCATTTTCATGCGTATGTTGGACATACCGTCTCCATGAACTGTGTATTTAATTATCATTATTTATGTTTTATATATTTATATAAATAAATATATTATTAATATATATTATATTTATATCATAGCTAAAATTATTTAGATTATTTAACGATGATAAAATTATGAAGACCAAAAATAAAAATTTAGAACATATAACAAAAACAAAGTAGTTATTACTAGAAACAGGACATGAACATGGAAATGATAATAAAAATGTAATAAGTGGTCCTAAGTAATTAATATATTGTATGATATAAATAATGATGGTTCTATATTGTGTGTATTATAAAATTAATGTTATTATTTTTGAGTTTCAGATGTGTACGACGTAAGTTGGTCCTTTTGGTAGGGGTTTCTCATCTCACTTTTACTTATATGAGACATATTCCATATTCACCATGTATTAAATTTTGTTGTGTATTTACTACCCCTTTTGATTTTTTATTTCATGAATCTCTTTAATGTTATTTTTATTTGAGTTTCATTTAATGTTATTATTTCATGGGTCTTCTGATTCAAAGTTACTAATTTTGTAATGGTTTTATGATACAAGGAAATCATGTATAATTATTATTTGTGTTTATGATTCTATTGGGGAAATATTATAATATATATCCCAATAAAATCATAAATTTCCTTTTACCATGGTTAGGTCATGAGAATGCATCTTTTGTTTTCATTCTTCTATATTTATGCACTCAATAGTTAATTTTTTACCAAAAATCATATTTCATTCCCTCTTCGGTCGAAAATGATTTTTATATTTTATAAAAAATTTCTAAAAATGTTTTCATAAAATGTTATAAAATTCTCCAAATTATTTATTAAATAAAATTTTTATTTTTATTTAATTTATATATTTTTTTGAATGGAGTTTTCATGTAATTTTCCATGAAATTCCCATTCTGATTTCATAAAAAAATTGAAATGAATAATTATTTAAATATATAGGGAATTAATAAAATTTCCCACTACTGTGAAATATCTTCATTTTTTCATTATAATTTTTAATAGTTCTTTTAAATGAAATTTTTTTGGTAATATTTGGTGAATTGTATAGATTTTAAATAAATTGTTTTAATGTGGGAATGTTATATACCTTATGAAATGTTTTAAATGATCATAAAATCTTACCTTATTTGAATCCAAGGGTATTTTAAAATAAATTTATTTTGAAAATGTTTTCTGTTATTTGAAATGGGTTTTCATGTTGGAAGGTTATTTTCTCCAGAATTTTTCCATGTGAAATTTCCATACCATTTTCCATCTAAGATTACAAGCTTTGATGTTACATATTATTTACTGGTGATATGATTGGATCATGATAACCTTATTCTTTCTATATATTTTCAATGTTTAGATTGATTAATATTTTAGTAAACCAAATTTTTTCATTGGTTATTCATTGGTCAATTAATGAAATTTTTATTAAACTATTCTCCTTTTCATGTGATATGATATGATGAATATGGAACATATATGTATAGATTATGTGATGTAGGGGACCTATATCTCCCTCCATTACATTGGGTAAAGATAAATAACTTAGGGGTAAATAAGTTATGTGTGAACCTAATTATATTTTCACAGTGTTATTCATGTTCTTAATTATATTTTATAAATTTTATGAGTGAAACTTGTTACATATTCACAATGTTATTCATGATCATGATTACATTTTCAAATTTTTATGAATAGACCAAGAATTCATGTCCATAATGTTATCAATGTACATGGATTCATGACCATGAGTTTATTCGTGGCCCTGATTTGAAGTCTTTAATATAATGAGTGAAACTATTTATATTTATACATGTTTATAATTTTGTAAGTATACAATTATGCAACAAATCCATGTATTATTAAAATGATACATTCTTATGAATCATTTTCATTGGTTCCCTTATGATTAATTTCTTATGAACAATCATGATTTATTCCATGGATTATGTTTATGATCAATTATATATAGGGTAATGTTTTCAAATAATATTCTCACATCCACATAAACTTTTTCTCATGATATGTTAAAGTCACACTTGTTTTCTATTAATGATAACATTAACTCACCCTTTAATTTGATTTTATTCTCTTGGTTATGATTAAAGTTATTATGTATGATTTTTCTAATAAGGGTACTAGTTTTTAAGAACTTAGTGGGAGATGCAATATCTCACTTATTTACCAATTTATTACACGTCCATCTTTCCAAAGGCACTAGAAATAATTTATTCATGCGTATATTGTTATGTTATGAAAAAAAATCGATATATTAATATGTAATATTTAGGTGTACGAATTTTGGGTCTTTATAATAAAAATAAATATATATATTGATAAATATGAGAATAAAACATTTTCAAAATGTATAACTAGAAATGAATTTAAAATTTATTTTATGGAAATAAAATTATCCCATTCTAAAAATATATATACTTGAATCAAGGTCCTCGCATATTTTTATAAACAAGATAAGAATGTTCTAGAATAATCTGATAGAGTTGAAAACCACATACCCACATTTTTAATGGACATGAACACTAGGTACATATATAAAATTCTGAACATGAAATATGGTCGTCATAAATAATAAGGATAGTTCATATCCCTAGTAAATCAAAAGTAACGTCAAATCATATCCACTTAAATGAAATTTTTATTATAATATTTCTTATGGAAAGTATCCTTTTTAACTTTGAAATCACATAGTTTAAGTATTAAAAGTTCCACATTATTATGGAAAATTTTTTATTTTAAATGAACCTTGGAAATATGTAAATTATGATTTAATGAATTGAGTGGTCATGATAGATGAAAAATGTTATCCCTTTCATGTATGTTAAAAAGTATCCCTCTTGTATTTTTAATAAAAATGTTAAAATAATCTCATTCAAAAAATGACAATAAGTGTCCTTTTAATCAAATTTTTTTAAAATTAAATCATGGGTAAAATGGAATAAAATAGCAATTGAAGAATATTAATACATTTATGAAAACGTGTTTATAAAACATTGACATGGGAGAAAAAGAATTCCCAAAGAGATAGATAAATGTAGTTTTCCTTAAAGAACATATTTTAGTCTCTTGAGTTCATAATGTGATTTAAATTAATGTAAAATATATAATATCTATTTACATGATGAAGAGAATAAAATTCATAATTTTTTTGAGAGATATATTATGATATTTTATCATCATAAACATAATAATAATAAATAAATATAACCAATGATATTGTAACATAAATCCCTTACCGCTTTAGTAACATTTGAAATCCCTATGATTAAAAGAACAAAATATGGATATTTAAATCATATTATTTTCAGGATAATAATTATAAAATATAATCATGTTTAGTATTTATAACACATAAATGAAGAAAATGGTGAATATGTTATCAATCTCATAGAAGCAAAAGTGACATTAAAATCCCTAGGTTCATGTTGAAATTTCATAGAATATTCTATAACCTCATGTATAATAACATTAAATTTATTATAATTCATTTTTATATTCTTTTAGATACTTATAATATCATATATAATAAATATATAGTATTTAAAGACCCATTTATTAATAATTCTTCGATAGATTATCATTTTCACATTTCAACTTTTTTCCTTTTTCAGGAGATGTTCGGTTTGATAGTTTAGATCCTAAATCATTGGTCATGGTTTCATCATATCCTGAATTTTAGACATGGAATAAATAATACATATATATATATCCATTATATATATTATCATGTATAAAATTAATTGATAGAGAAATTAATCACACTATTCTTGGATACGGTAGGTTGTACATACGTTTGAACACTTTTTCCACTAGTTGATCTATATAATGAAAGAATAGAAAAAAATCACATTTATAGAAGAATTAGAATATAAAATATAACATATATATTAATTAAAACTATACTTATAATCGACTATTTATTTCAATAATGAAAAAAATCACATCGCATAATAGTGTTGGTAGACCACACATATGAACAAGATATGTTATCATTTTTTAATTGATTGGAAGGTAGGTAGTTAGATATGATATTTTCATTCTAGAATAATATTTATATCATAAATATCATTTCTCAACATTATACCTATTATAATAACCATCCATGAATGATAGTGGTGGAAAAGGAATTGTATCTCTACATGGAGACGGTAAGTCATATATACACACACGTGATACTTTTACTTCCCATTTGATGGAAAATAGGGAGAAAAAATGTGGTTTCATAATCATAATAAAATTTTAGAATATATGGGATACATAAATTATTATTTTATGAATAATATATAAAATTTATATGATATATAAAAAGAAATAAAATGAAATAGGCTGGGTAAGATGATTACATCTTCTTCAGTATGCATCCATTAGATCCCTTATTAAGGACCATTAGAATTTCCATTTAAGAAGAAAATAACATCTAATTAATGTAAATTAAAATTTAGAAGAGATTTAGGAATGTTTTGGGAGAGATATATGGCTAAATGTGGTGTAAACTCTATGAAGGGGAAGTTCCCTTGTATATGTGAGGAGAGGGGAACCCTTCAAATTTCATAAATGATTAAATTATAATAAAGTAATTCTCTATCAAAATGAATCCAAATTTTCATATATTCAAATAAAATATATGGTTTGATAAAAAAACAGAAACAAATAAGTTTTTATTATTTTATGTTGTTTTAAAAATTTTCTTTTTAGTTATCCCCTTAGTTTAATAATTTTAATTATAACCGCAATAATGTATTTTACAATCTTGAAGGGTGTTAATTTTACTTATAAGGGAAAAATTGACTATTAAATGGATAATGGAAAATATATTTGACAATTTATAATTTAAATTTATATCTTTATGTATTTTATAATTTTCATATAATTTTATAAAATACGAACATTCATAAAATGTCATTAATGTCAACTTTGTCTCTATTTAGTTATTTTGACTTTAAACACAGACTAATAGCAATTGAAATCAAATAAAAAACTTCTAAACACCTATTATATGTTATATTGTTCCCAAAAAGTTATGGAACATAATAATTCATCAATAGTTTTTAACTTTTAATACGATTATAATCATTTTTTCATTTTTCTATTAATTGAATAAATATGTTATCAGTATTGTGTCGAATTTAGAGTAATTATTTGTAATGGAACGGACCTCTCCAACCCATTCCTTTGTCAAAAAGAGGGCCACGAAGTGTTCTGGAGGGTAAAATGGACTTTTCCCACACTTTCCAGAATTTTGAAACTACACGCTGTGTAGTTTGAGTACACGTCGGGTACCCCCTTGCCGGGTATACCCCGTGTTGAAGGTCGTGTCCTTGCTGTGTGAAATAAATGGGTACATGCCGTGTGTCCAAACTACATGTCGTGTAGTCCTTCCCCGCGTATGTGTTACCCTCAAACCGTGTGTTGACCAGTCAATGGCCGTAGAGCCGTGTTGGAAGCCGCGTGGAGACCATGTGAAACGACTGAGTACACTCCGTGTACCATAAAGTACATGCCGTGTACTTTTGATTTTCTCGCCTATAAAAGGAGGGGTCCCCTCCTCCTTTTCAACTCACCCCTCTCCTCCCCATTCCTCTGAGCAGAGCTCTCCCAAGAGACTCAAAGGATCCTTTTTCTTCCATAACTTCTTCGTCCGAGCTCTGATTTACGATCCGTCAGCGGCCACGGGATCGTAACGACGAGGCAGAACTTCCGAGCTTGGATCTGTTGTCTTTACTTCGACCTTTCCTTTCCAAATTCCACCCGAGGAAGTTTTTCTGGGACACGACAGAGGTGACGGACGCCAACGGACGTCTTCTAAGGTTGATCCGGGGGAGCGTTGTGATCAGAACCTGTTGAGGTAGGGATCTTACCTTCGTCTCTCTAATTTTTTCATCATACAGGGTGGGTATCCTCTTGTTTTCATGAGAAACAATTGAACCATTAAATAAAGATAATAACTGGTTAAAGAACGGGGATGGGGAAGTTGTTATGTTTATCTTTATATCCTGTGATATTATGTTGTGAATTGAATAAGCTTCTGCCTACTGAAAATCGTGGTCGTTGGGGGCCTTTGCTTGTGCAATTAAATGTTTCCCTATCTTTCTAGACCGTTTTTGTGAATAGAACTTTGTTGAATGTGGAATTTGGTTAATCGCGTAAAGTTGGCTGATTAAAATCTGGAACCCTTGTGTGATCACCCCGGTTAAACAAAATGGAATAATCAACATGTGGGTTTTGGCTTGGTTACCGGTGTGTGAAAGGGAGGGGTGAATCCTGGGTTGTTACGAATAGAACAGGAAGCAGGGATGCGGTAAATGAAGTTAAAGCGGCGATGATGTGGCACAAATCTTGTATTGTGGGTTGTAATGGATCGGATGAGTAGCGGGGCTGCGATAAGTTGTATCAAGGGATGATGATGTACAGTGCGGTTGTGGTTATGGCGGTTGGCAGTAGAGCTGCAGGGATGGTTTGGAATGTGAACGGGCTATGGGTTGTGAATAATAAATAAAAGTGAAAGAGTTAATGAATGGTGGGGCATGGTAATGGAACGGGAATAATAATCAATGGGGTTGGTTGGTTGATAAGAAGGGATTTGTTGTGCTGCTTGTGTTTTCCTAACTTGATTTGTGGATGGCAGGAATATGTTTCACGAACGATCGATGTGATTGGTTGTGGATAGTTTCCCAGTAGTTAAGGAACTAATAAACTAATTTTGATGAAACGTGAAAACCTAAATGGGGTTGGGGTTGTTTGTTGTATGCATGCTTCGTAGTATTAGTGTCGAGGCACGTGCTCAGTTTCTCTGTTTAGAAGCCATAATTTGGGATGAGTGTTTGGTATACATATATGTATCTGTATCTTTTGTGTTTTATCGCACCCCACCCATGTTGATCACTTAGTGTCGAACAATCCCATTTCATGGGAGAGGGTGTTTTCCCCTTAGTTAATAGCTCCTTCCTGCTCCTTCTCTCCTAGGTTGTGATGGCTTGAGGCGAACTTACACCTAAGACTCTTCGGGTAGGTTTCAATTGGGGTGGTTCTATCCCAAGACTCTTCGGGTAGGTTTTACTATTTCCCAAGAATCTTCGGGATGAGGCCCAGGTGTGTGCGGGCGGGATACGTGGTTGGGAGGCCCAGGTGTGTGCGGGCGGGATACGTTGTTGGGAGGCCCAGGTGTGTGCGGGCGGGATACGTGGTTGCGAGGCCCAGGTGTGTGCGGGCGGGATACGTGGTTGTGAGGCCCAGGTGTGTGCGGGTGGGATGTGTGGTTTGTGAGGCCCATGTGTGTGCGGGCGGGGAGAGTGTGGCAGCGTCAGGGCATTCGCCGTTAGGAAGAGCAGCTAACTAATGGGGAATGGTGCGGGGTACCCAATACTCTTGTTCTTATATGCTACTACTACCTGTTATGATTGTGTTTTTGGTGAGTGTGGCTGGTGAGGTTGGGTGGATAGAATTCCTTGCTAGGTTTCTTCTGTTGTTCTCACAGGACATTAGGAAGTCTCCCCACTTGTGCATGAGAGCTTTAGGTTTTCCTACTGAGTATACTTGTATGCTCACCCTACGTTTACTTTCAGGTTTCCAGGAGGACTATCAGGGCTGTGTGGGACCCTAATAGTCGGGACAGTTTGAGTTGTTGCAGTTGTTGTACTCTTGTTTTCTTTTGGTATTGTATTTTGAGCTTTCTTTTACTTGTACCTTGTTATAAACTACTTAAACATGCATGTGGGATTGGTTTGGGTTTATTTCTATACACTTGTTCTTTTCCTTTTTGGTGGTTGACTTGTCCTATTTCCCTATCTTAAATAATAAAAGGGTAATGCCTCCCATATTTGTGAAAACTCATACCCTTGGTGTTAGTCGCCAACCCGGGGCCTATTGGAGGCGGGACTCGGGGGTCATTATCTCCCTTTCACCATTGCCAGCTCAGGAGCGGCATCCTTGGTGGGAGGGGGTCGTGACAGAATGGTATCAGAGCTGATGGTTGAGAGATAGGATGAAGTCTGGAGTTAGGAACAGTGAGGATTGCATGGGATGGTAGGGCAACAGTGTTAGTTAATCTTGGTGCATGACATAGGCCAGGGAAGACCGGCTAGGACACGGGATTTTAGGGGGGCCCGTGATCCTATGCAAGGACTCTGAGCCTACCGAACAACCAAGTGAGACAACATTGATTGTGGGGGTAGAGACTATAGGGAAGGTACATGCATCATCATGATTGTGTTTTACTTGATTTGGGTGTTCTGGGAAAGAAATTGAAATAAAATGATAAAATGAAACCTTGAGAAATTCCTTGCTACTTGGGCTTAGGTGATCCATATTTACCGTGCAACTATGGCACCTGGACGTCGTCCCCGGGTGGCTCAGACGGCCGAGGCCCAGCAGATTCAGGCGATCGATCAGTTGAGGATTGACCGAGAGGAGGAAGATAGCCAGTGGCAGAAGACTCTCTGTTCTTTCTAGCAGTAAACCCTCAAAAAGTACAAGGGTAGTACTTCGGATACAGAGACGGAGGGGTGGATTGAGGAGCTAGGGATTGCTTTTACCTTGATCTTTGCTCCGAGGGAGTACTGGGTTCCCCTAGCAGTCAGTCAGCTGAGAGGTGCGGCGCGACAGTGGTGGATGCTCTACCTCGGAGAGAGGATAAAGGCAGAGGTTCCATGGGCTGACTTTGAGAAGGAATTCCGAGAGGAATTCATTTCTTCCCTGATCAAGGCGGAGAAGCGGCAGGAGTTACTCTCCCTTCAGCAGGGGAGTATTTCGGTACGAGAATTGGGGATCAAGTTCAAGGATATCCTGCGCTTTGCTCCGGATCTCTTTCCGGATGAGGAGTCTCGGGCAAGATGTTTGGAGGAGGCGCTTCGTCCTTCGCTCCAGTATGCTATCACCCCCTTCACCCTTCCGACGTACTTGGCAGTACAGAAGGAGGCAGAGGTTGTAGAGAGGATGCACTCGCAGGGAGGTGCACCACGTGAGGGGATCCATCCAGGTTCGTCGAAGGGGAAGGTAGTCAGCAGCAGGTCTCCTGCGACGGGACCTTCCAGGTTCAGGCCAGTGGGGAGCAGGCCCCAGCAGTTCCAGTTCAGATCTTCAGGTCCTCGTCCCTTTTTCACGAGCCCAGGACCGAAGTGTTTTTCTTATGGAGGTTTCGGGCACATTCAGAGTCGGTGCCCGACCCGTGCTCAGTACGGTGGAGGTGGGCAGGTTCAGCACCCACCTCAGCAGCATCAGTTGCCAGCGAGGCCCTTCCAGCAGCAGTAGGACCATGCCCCTCCGAGGGTAGACTTTGCAGGAGGAGGCTGACCTCAGGGTGCTCCTCAGGGACCTCGACCAGGGCGTGGTCGGGGAGGTGGATGACA
Organism: Viscum album; assembly: GCA_963277665.1. NCBI lineage: Eukaryota > Viridiplantae > Streptophyta > Magnoliopsida > Santalales > Viscaceae > Viscum > Viscum album. The sequence continues at coordinate 502,642,096 of OY728132.1, forward strand.
TCAGAGAGGCAGAGTAGTTGGGCGTGGACAGTTGCACGCAGCAGAGTTGACAGCTCCAGTAGGACCAGAGGTGGTGCGAGGTACGATTTGTTTGTTCAGCACTCTTGTTTCTACTTTGTTCGATTCGGGAGCTTCGCACTCCTTTGTTGCACCTGGTCTAGCCCATGCTTTGGGACTAGATATAGAGAGACTTTCCGTACCACTGGTGCTGAGTACACCAGTTAGAGGCCAGACCATCGTATCTTGTGTTTGTCGGGGATGTGGGATGACGTTGGGACCACATCGATCTAGTGGGGACCTTCCTCTGTTGCAGATGCAGCCATACGATGTCATCCTAGGCATCGACTGGTTGTTTTATGTTAGTGTCGTTATCGACTGCTTCCGGAGAAGAGTCGTGTTCTCCGACGTGGACGGGCAGCGTGTAGCTTTTGTTGGCGAGAGGAGCTATCAGGTGGGAAGCCGGTGTGCGGAGCCTCTCCTTTCCTTGTTAGGTGGGTTATCAGTGGTTCCAGCTAATATAGAGATGATGGATGTCCCGGGGGTTTTTGGGGAGTTCCTCGATGTTTTTCCTGAGGAGGTTGTGACTCTACCCCCCTGACGTGATGTTGAGTTCGGGATAGACTTACAGCCTGGTGCCCATCCGATTTTGATGGCCCCTTATCGGATAGCACCTTCGGAGTTGTGGGAGTTGCGAATTCAAATTGATGATCTGTTGGAGAAGGGTTTTGTTTGACCCAGCGTATCGCCATGGGGTGCTCCAGTTTTGTTCGTGAAGAAGGCAGATGGTGGTCTCAGACTATGCATAGACTACTGAAGGTTGAAATAGGTAACGGTCAAGAACCGTTACCCCCTTCCAAGGATAGATGATCTCTTCGACCAACTGAGGGGAGAAGGTTGTTTTTCCAAGATTGATCTATGATCTGGATATCATCAGCTGAGGGTAAAGGACAGTGACATCTTGAAGATGGATTTCAGGTGCAGGTATGGGCACTTCGAGTTTGTAGTGATGTCGTTTGGAGTTACGAATGCACTGGCTGTGTTCATGGGACTTATGAAATTTGTCTTCCGAGAGTTTCTGGACCGGTTCGTCGTTGTGTTTTTCAACGACATCCTGGTCTACTCAAGATCATAGGAGGAGCACGTTGAGCATCTCAGGGCAGTCTTAGAAGTCCTTCGACACCACCAGCTTTACGGGAAATTGTCGAAGTGTAAGTTCTTGACGCAAGAAGTACACTTCCTTGGGCACGTGGTGTCTCAACATGAAGTGTCGATGGACCCGTCGAAGGTGGAGTTAGTTGTTTCTTGGGTAGCACCCAAGAGCGTGGCAGAAGTTCATAGTTTCCTGGGGTTAGCAGGTTACTATCAGAGGTTTGTTTCGAACTTCTCTCGAGTTGCTGCTCCATTGACATCTTTGACTAGGAAGAACCAGGTCTTCCTATAGAGCGAGCAGTGCCAGAAAGCTTTCGACTACCCGAAGGAGAAGTTGGTCAGTGCTCTCGTACTCAGGTTGCCAGAGGAAGTGGTTCGGGAATCCACTGATGCTTGGGAAGCGATGGGAGATTTGGCCGCCTTGCACTTAGATTCCAGGGTAAAAGGTGTTAGAGGCTGTTTGTTTCAGATGATGGTGCAGTCCTCCTTGTTGCAGCAGGTGGAAGAGTCTCAGTGGGGGGACTCTGAGGCAGAAGTGATGCGGGATTGTGTCGATCAGGGGAACGCTCCAGAAGGATGGTCAGAGGACATCCGACATCGGATGCTTTTCCATGGAAGGTTGTTTGTCTCGGAGACAATGTGTGAGGGAGTTCTCTGTGAGTTCCATAGCTCAGCCTTGGCAGTACATCCAGGAGTTTCAAAAATGTACCGAGGCCTGAGGGAACAGTTTTGGTGGCCCGGGGTGAAACGGGCAGTGGTGGAGTTTGTGGTTAAATGCCTAGTGTGTCAGCAAGTGAAGGTTGAACACTGTGTTCCCAGTGGTTTGTTACATCCTTTAGATGTCCCTGAGTAGAAGTGGGATGACATCTCAATGGACTTCGTCACAGGACTACCCAGAGCTCAGGGTGGTTATGATGTTATCTGGGTAGTGGTGGATCGACTGACAAAATTAGCTCACTTCTTAGAAATTAAGGAGTCAGGCCCGGTGAGTACCTTAGCACAGAGGTACGTAGACGAGGTTGTGCGGTTTCATGGAGTTCCAAAGACTATCGTCTCGGATCGGGATACTCGGTTTACCTCATGAGTTTGGAGGGGGTTACAACATGCTTTTGGCACCCAGTTACGCCTTAGCACTGCTTTCCACCCCCAGACCGATGGGCAGACAGAGCGGACTATCCAGACGTTGGAGGACATGCTACGAGCATGCGTTCTGGATTTCGGAGGATCATGGGTACGACACTTGCCTTTAGTAGAGTTTTCCTACAACAACAGCTTCCACTCTACTATTGGCATGGCACTGTTTGAGGCCTTGTATGGAAGACCATGTCGTTCACCCATTTGCTGGGCATAGGTTGGTGAGACAGGTGCTCTTGGGCCAGAGGTAGTACAGAGTACCATGGAGAAAGTCCAGCTTGTACGTGAGAGGATGAAAGCGGCTCAGGACTGACAGAAGTCTTATGTTGATCGTCGGAGGAGGCCCTTGGAGTTCAAGGTGGGATATCATGTGTTCTTGAAGGTTTCCCCTCGACGGGGGCAGCGGAGGTTTGGGAAAGGGAGCAAGCTCTCACCTAGGTTCATCGGACCTTTCGAGGTGTTGAGGCGAGTCGGTGAGGTAGCATATCAGCTAGCCCTTCCACCTCAGTTGGAGAAGGTTCATGACGTCTTCCACGTCTCTCGGCTACGTCAATACTTACACGACGACTCCCACGTTATCGATTGGAGAGAGTTAGATATGGGAGACGACGCGAACTTCGAGGAACGACCAATCAGAATCGAGGATCGTAAAGAGAAGGTGCTTTGTGGAAGAACCATTCCCTTGGTTCGTGTGTTGTGGAGGCATGGCGGCCTCGAGGAGAGCACTTGGGAGCGGGAGGCCCAAATGCACGCTCAGTACCCGGAGTTGTTTTGACTTGTGTTTTTCCTTGTTATTCTGAGCTTTGTGTTGATGTTATACTCTGTACCTTTGAAATATGGAATGCTTGGCTTGTCGGTTGTGAGACCTTTTGTTTCCATGTTCTCTGGAAGTGTGTAGCATGTCTGGATGTGTGGGGAAAAGGGAAAAACCTGATCCTTAATCGAGACGTATTAATGCGGATGCGATTGAACCCGTGCGGCTGAGTCAGTGCCGCCTAAAGCGGATAATATCTCAACATAGGAGAAGAAATTTTTCCAAACCACATGTTCGGGCAGTGTGTTGGTTGTGTGGTGTTGGGGGTAGTGCAAGTTGAAAAATCCTAATGTATGAAGGTGGGAAGACCCAATTCTTAATCGAGACGCATTAATGAGGATGCGATTAAACCCGTGTAGGCGAGTCAGTGCCGCCTAAAGCGGATAATATCTCGACATAGGAGAAGGAATTCCTAACACATATGATTAGGGTTGTTGGTTGGGTTCCTGTTATAACGAGAACCCTAAGAGGTATCTTGTTGGGTTCCTCTGGGTTGGTTTTTGAATTCTCGAGGATGAGAATGTTTTAAGAGGTATCTAATATAATGGACCGGACCTCTCCGGCCCATTCCTTTGTCAAAAAGAGGGTCACGAAGTGTTCTGGAGGGTAAAATGGACTTTTCCCACACTTTCCAGAATTTTGAAACTACACGCCGTGTAGTTTGAGTACACGTCGTGTACCCCCTTTCCGGGTATACCCCGTGTTGAAGGTCGTGTCCTTGCTGTGTGAAATAAATGGGTACACGTCGTGTAGTCCTTCCCCACGTATGCGTTACCCTCAAACTGTGTGTTGACCAGTCAACGGCCGCGGAGTCGTGTTGGAAGCCGCGTGGAGACCGTGTGAAATGGTCGAGTACATGCTGTGTACCATAAAGTACACGCCGTGTACTTTTTCTTTTCTCGCCTATAAAAGGAGGGGTCCCCTCCTCCTCTTCAACTCACCCCTCTCCTCCCCATTCCTCTGAGCAGAGCTCTCCTAAGAGACTCGAAGGCTCCTTTTTCTTCCATAACTTCTTCGTCCGAGCTTCGATTTACGATCCGTCAGTGGCCACAGGATCGTAACGACGAGGTGGAACTTCCGAGCTTGGATCCGTTGTCTTTCCTTCGACCTTTCCTTTCCAACTTCCACCCGAGGAGGTTTTTCTGGGACTCGACAGAGGTGGCGGACGCCGACGGACGTCTTCTAAGGTTGATCCGGGGGAGCGTTGTGATCAGAACCTGTTGAGGTAGGGATCTTACCATCGTCTCTCTAATTTGTGCATCATGTGGGGTGGGTATCCTCTTGTTTTCATAGGAAACAATTGAACCATTAAATAAAGATAATAACTGGTTAAAGAATGGGGATGGGGAAGTTGTTATGTTTATCTTTATATCCTGTGATATTATGTTGTAAATTGAATAAGTTTCTGCCTACTGAAAATCACGGTCGTTGGGGGCCTTTGCTTGTGCAATTAAATGTTGCCCTATCTTTCTAGACCGTTTTTGTGGATGGAACTTTGTTGAATGTGGAATTTGGTTAATCACGTAAAGTTGGCTGATTAAAATCTGGAACCCTTGTGTGATCACCCCGGTTAAACAAAATGGAATAATGAACATGTGGGTTTTGGCTTGGTTACTAGTGTGTGAAAGGGAGGGGTGAATCCTGGGTTGTTACGAATAGAACAGGCAGCAGGGCTGCGGTAAATGATGTTAAAGGGGCGATGATGTGGCACAAATCTTGTATTGTGGGTTGTGGTGGATCGGATGAGCAGCGGGGCTGCGATAAGTTGTATCAAGGGATGATGATGTACAGTGCGGTTGTGGTTATGGCGGTTGGCAGCGGAGCTGCAGGGATGGGTTGGAATGTGAACGGGCTATGGGTTGTGAATAATAAATAAAAGTGGAAGAGTTAATGAATGGTAGGGCAGGGTAATGGAATGGGAATAATAATCAATGGGGTTGGTTGGTTGATAAGAAAGGATTTGTTGTGCTGCTTGTGTTTTCCTAACTTCATTTGTGGATGACAGGGATATGTTTCACGAACGATCGATATGATTGGTTGTGGATAGTTGCCCAGTAGTTAAGGAACTAATAAACTAATTCTGCTGAAACGTGAAAACCTAAATGGGGTTGGGGTTGTTTGTTGTATGCATGCTTCGTAGTAGCAGTGCCGAGGCACGTGCTCAGTTTCTCTGTTTAGAAGCCATAGGTTGGGCTGAGTGTTTGGTATACATATATGTATCTGTATCTTTTGTGTTTTATCGCACTCCACCCATGTTGAGCACTTAGTGCCGAACACTCCCATTTCATGGGAGAGAGTGTTTTCCCCTTAGTTACTAGCTCCTTCCTGCTCCTTCTCCCCTAGGCTATGATGGCTTGAGGCGACCTTACACCTAAGACTCTTCGGGTAGGTTTCGATTGGGGTGGTTCTAGCCCAAGACTCTTCGGGCAGGTTTTACTGTTTTCCAAGAATCTTTGGGATGAGGCACAGGTGTGTGCGGGCGGGATACGTGGTTGTGAGGCCCAGGTGTGTGCGGGCGGGATACGTGGTTGGGAGGCTCAGGTGTGTGCGGGCGGGATACGTGGTTGCGAGTCCCGGGTGTGTGCGGGCGGGATACGTGGTTGTGAGGCCCAGGTGTGTGTGGGTGAGGTGTGTGGTTTGTGAGGCCCAGGTGTGTGCGGGCGGGGAGAGTGTGGCAGCGTCAGGACGTTCGCCGTTAGGAAAAGCAGCTAACTAATGAGGAATGGTGCGGGGTACCCAATACTCTTGTTCTTATATACTACTACTACTACCTGTTGTGATTGTGTTTTTGGTGAGTGTGGCTGGTGTGGTTGGGTGGATAGAATTCCTTGATAGGTTTCTTCTGTTGTTCTCACGGGACATTAGGATGTCTCCCCACTTGTGCACGAGAGTTTTAGGTTTCCCTACTGAGTATACTTGTATGCTCACCCTACGTTTACTTTCAGGTTTCCAGGAGGACTATCAGGGCCGTGCGGGACCCTACTAGTCGAGACAGTTGGAGTTGTTGCAGTTGTTGTACTCTTATTTTCTTTTGGTATTGTATTTTGATCTTTCTTTTACTTGTACCTTGTTATAAACTATTTAAACATGCATGTGGGATTGGTTTGGGTTTATTTCTATACACTTGTTCTTTTCCTTTTTGGTGGTTGACTTGTCCTATTTCCCGATCTTAAATAATAAAAGGGTAATGCCTCTCATATTTGTGAAAACTCATATCCTTGGTGCTAGTCGCCAACCCGGGGGCTACTGGAGGCGGGACTCGAGAGTCATTATCTCCCTTTCACCATTGCCAGCTCAGGAGGGGCATCCTTGGTGGGAGGGGGTCGTGACATTATTCATTCACTAAAAATGGAAAATTAAATAACATGAAAAATTAAATTATTTTATATTTCTAATAAATACTTATAATTAAAAATTATATATTTCTACACATATGATAAAATACTAGAAATTTAAAGTGAAGATATTGTCATTTTTTGAATTTATCATTTACATAAATTTATATAACTGTCATAATCAAAGAAATATGGATCCATGTGGTCCAATATATGAGAATTTAATGAAAATGGATTAAATAAATAAATATAATAGGATATATTATATTTGTATATAATTTTTAAGCCATATTAAAATGTTTTACCGTTATTTTACATGTTTACCCTTACCATAGTGACATGTATTTACCATGCTTACTATACATAATAAAAACTAATTAAAGGGATGTATTTTATAAATTTGTACCACCATATTCCATATATGGAATTCAAATTGATTATTTAATTTTTATAATTTTTAGTATTTAATTTAACAGGAAGATTCCAAACGGAATGAAAAACTATTTTTCATAAAAATAATTTTTTAATATTAAACATATTTTTACACAAAATTTAACCATAAAATTTCATACAATAAACATAAAAGGATTATTAATAAGATAATAGAAATTATTTTACATTAAATACACTATAATATAAAATGTAAATTTTAAAATGCTTGACGAAAAAAATAAATTTCAATGAAAATACGTATTTTTTTACTATTCATCAAAAAAAATATTTTTAGAAATTCAATAAAAATTAAATCTATTATAATTTTGTCATCTTGATTAAAAAAATAACAATTTTATCATAAAAATTATAAATTTTTTAAAATAGCACATCATATTTTCCTATAAAAAGAAATAAAAATATTGTACGAAGGAAATTTATTTTTAAAGCCTAACATTACTTTACTAAAAAATGAATGAATGTTTTATAAGAGTTAATAAATAAATTTCATTGAGTATGACCTCTATATATATATTTTAATTTTTTTATTCTTATCCATACCTTCCAATTTAATTTCTAGATTATAACTATCCTGTTTAAATAATAATATTTAGTGCTTCGTTTAAGGTTATTGTTGTGTGTCATATAAGCTATCAAACATAATATTATTATTTTTAAATATTATACAGTTACATTATACCATCTTAAATAAATTGTTTCCTAAAAGTTTAAACTTTTCCTTGGTAATCAATGTGTTTAAATTTGAATAGTCCTTTAGGTAAAATAAATATCTTAAAAAGGGTAAACAAACCATTGTTCTAAAAAGAGGGAAAAAGAACTATAATGTTCATCTAAAATAACACATAACCATGTTTCCAAAAAGGGTAATAGTAGTGGGAATTGGAAATGTGAAATAAAGGATGAAAAAAAAACAAAGGACTAGTAGAGAGTAATAGAAGTAATTCTTCAAATAAATTTAATGACAATAAAAACATAAATATATTGTGGGTGACATTCCCATCGATTCATTGGAAATAAAGGTTAAAGTATAACATTATATTTCTAGATCATTTTTCTAAAGTTGATCAATTTATTTGATATCAATAGAGAGAGTACAATAAAATATACATACAAGGTTTCCTTTCCATTTCATAAACACAATTTCATCCTTTATTTGTTCTTTGATCAATTTCGATTTTATAACAGACACGACGAAATGAATATTCAAGATCAATTTTATTATTCATAAATAACTAAAATTAAATATTAATTTATCATAATTACAATAAAAGAATCAAAATTCATTCCATTTATCTCTATGTATTTATCATAACTAAAATGGTTTGATTAAATTTAATTAAATATAGATATATATATATATATATATATATGTATATATATATATATATATATCCATCATACGACTCGAAGGCCTTAAATTTTTTTTTTATTTGATAAAAACCACTGTTGAGGGAATACGGAGGAAACCCAAACATACTTTATGGACATAGATCAAATCACACCTAAAGGAAAAAAAAGTAAAACCTGAATGACAACATGAAACTTCCCCTCCACAGCATTTGGTCATGATGAACCACTCTAACAATGCATGGTTGTTCAGCAAAGAAAGTGTCACCTGTCAAATAACAGGCCCGATCGATGGCTAATGCCACACCCTCTCAAACAACAAAATCCAACAAGCACCGCCAATATGGCCAGCCCTGGATCCTCTGGACCTCGTACCATGTATTCAAGTCCGGTTGCACAGCCTTCCCTCCGTAGAAAACTATATAACCACACATACACTTCCAACATTTCACTATATAAAAATATACACCAGTCACAGTCATCATCTGGATTCAATGCCTCCAGATAACCAAATTCAAAAAACCACATCCATATCTTTAGAATTTCAACTGAAATCCTCTGTGATCCAAAAAATTTTAATCAAAACCAAAACCAATACACACTTGCAAGCAAGACACCATCATATATAGTAGATCCAATTCCAAAAATTCAGATCACAGTAGATCAAAACCTAAAAGATTTCATGGGGTTCTCTTGGCATCATTTCCAGGACGATGCTGCAACCGACGATTCCGTGAGAGCAAATAGAAACACTAACCCACCATAGATCACAACCCGCATAGAAAACCAATCAACGAAAATCACAGGATTAGAAATTCAAACGCAAAATAAAATCATCACCACGATGACGATCATCAGAACACCACCCCAGACAAGATCTTGCCACAAACTAGATCCAGATCCCATCACCGCCACCATGATCCATCCCAGAGACCAAATCAACCCACCCCACACACTCCCAGCCGACACACCCTGGCGTCGATCCTCAGATAGGGCTCGATTGTTGATTGCTCACAACACTACTCCACATACGAAGCCCTACCTAGATTAGAAGGGAAGAGAGAGAACATGCTGGAAAATGTTGGTAAGTGCCAAGATGGCCGCGACCGCCCTCGACGCCGCCGCTGAGAATGGCCTCCACAAGAACGCCGAGGAGTGCGGAGCGATCAGTCGAATCCAGCTCCAGGCGGAGAGAAGAGGGGTGACCACAGGGGAAACCCTAACGATTTGGCTCCCCTTATGGGCACATTTCCTTTAGAATATATATATAACATTATTTAAAAAAACTCAACAATTACACCCAACGTCAAACTTAATCGATTATTATTTTTTAAAATTAACGTTCATATAAAATATATTTGATCGATGTTGAAACAAAAATATTTGATTGATAAATATGAAATCCATACTTAATCAAACTAAAAGTTATGATGAATTAATTTAAATATCTAATAATGTCTCGCACCGAATTTTATATACATTGATCATATATTGAAAAAAATATCCCAATCATTTCTCAATTTAATGTGCAAAAAAATCATATATTTTTATAAAATATAATTCAAAATTTATTCCATAAATAAGGTCTTATGGCCTCAAAAAATAATTCCATTATATGTTTTGGTTCATCCTTTCACCGATATATTATCATATGTATATTTAGAATATCAAATATGATGTCTATTTTTATCATGAACTAACCTAGATACCCTAGTAATGTAAGAGCACAATATTTTTATAAGAGAGATTTGTTTAAATTTTTTATGTATTCATTTGTATTTATGCAAAGGTAATCTTCTTTTATATGCAAAACTAGGATTTCTTACAGTATACACAGCACTATTCTTGGATTGTGTTACACATAACTTCTCGTTATTTTGATAAAACTCATTTCACGGAAGGCTAAGATTAATTGAGTTCATAAATTCACTCATTATGGATTTTGTAAATGAAATATTTATGTAATACATTTAATATAGTGTTTAAAATTCAACTTATATTTTTTTATATGATATAAAAACCAAATCAATTTTACAGATTACAGACGCATTTTAAAAAAAATGCAGTTTTGCCACATTTTGATGGCACACCCATCTTAAATATTATTTTTTATACTTTTTTTATTCTATTGGAAAAAATAAAATTATTTTTTGAATAGGGACATCAAAATATTATTCGGATAAATTTTTTGTATTTTTCTGATAACGTTCGTAAATCAATGAATAGTAAAAAAATACATCATTTTAATTCATAACTGTTTTTCATCAAAATTATTTATATTGTTATAATATCCTTTGATTTTTTTAAAAGTATAATTTGATTATTTTTTAATCATTTAATCTGAATTTGGTCATTGTAAGTAATTTCAAATTGAAATTTGATATAATCACATTTCAATCTTTAGAAGGAGTTTACTTTTAAAATCCAGTATTCTTATTCCCTCAACGAGATTAATTTTAAATCAATTACAGCAACTTGTTTGTTTCAAAATTGGAAAAATGGATTCCATAATAGTAATCAGTGGGTCCAAATACTGTTAATCAATTAATTTTATTTTTTTAGATATTATGAATATAAACTACATTTATTTTTTTAAAGCAGATAAAGATAATAAATCAGGTAATTTAAGTAAATAATTAATATGATAAAGACATTACAATTACCCTTACACATGCCAAAATTTTATTAGTTGAGGAACAATCCACCCTTAACATATATTGATCTTAAATGACCCATTTAATGCAATTTTCTCAATGAAACATATATAAATATTATTAAAATAAATGAAAGTGACAAGAAAGTGACAAAATGTCACCCTCTTATTTCTTAAAAGTATAATAAAATTTATAGTGAAAAAATGATAAAACACTAATAATAAATATTATACCAAAATATAATGAAATTAAATACATCATGGTAATTTATTTATAATTTTTAGAGATTAAATAATTAATAGAGTATAAAACTGCCATGATAATCCATGGTTCGAGTTATTTGCAATTGGGATCCATATATAAATGATAATGAAACATATAATATTTTATTTAATGTGATGTTAAAGTTGTCACATTCATGTTTTAATAAACATAACATTTTTAATGATTTATTTTATAGAAGATATATTCTACTATAAGTATTCTTATGAACTATAGAGTATTTATCTTCATCATAGTATTTTAATTTAAATTTTTCCTAAATATATAAATATATTAAAAAATTACCCAAAAATTATGTAGTAATTTTTTTACTAAGGGAAATATCAAATAAGTGACATTAAACATACTAAAATAAATATAATTTTGGATAAATAATATATAAAAAAATAATAGTTGACATTTAACCCTTATAGATATAATAAAATAGTTGGTTTTAGGATTATATTTTATCTCATGTTTTTTTAAAAACTATTAAATTAATAGTGTTAAAATTGACACTATTGATATTTTTTCAAAATATTATATTATTAAATCATTTAAAAATCATAAAATATATTAAAAAAATATATGTATTACTCTAAAATGATCAATATTATTCAATTATGTTATAATTGACATCAAATATGTAAAAAATTACAATATTTTAATGTTGAATAATTTGTTACCTTTGTTTAAACTAAAATCCAATAAATAAGGGTAAACAAAATGATAGGGTCTAAAATGAAATCAAAAAAATCCTAAAAAATATTGGTTGTTGAGATTAAAAACTTATCTAATATAAAATTCTAAATAAAGACATTTTTTATGTATTAGGATTTATTTTGTGTATAATATTAATTAATATTTTTGTATTTTCAAAAAGGGCCCCTCGCATCAATTATAAAAGGTCACATACTCCCATAACTATTCACTTCAAATGACACCTTAATCTCAACCATAACCTGGCCATTTCCCTTAATAACATACATAGTTATATTCTAGTGGTTCTGGTATTTTCAAAAGACCAACTCTAGAGCCTTTAAGCTGAGTTCTTGTGGAGCACGTTTAAGAAAGGGTAATCTCCACTACAGATTATTTCAAATTATTTCTTCTTCAACATACTTTTCATGAGTTATTTCCAATATAAAGTAATAAATCCTATATAAATAATATATTGTTATTTTATTATGTTTATGGAACAATAATAATCTACCTTCTATCCATCCTATGAAAAACGAAATCACCATGTATGTGTACGATCGACTTACCGCCTCCACACCGTGGTGCAATCCTTTTTTCACCACCATCATACCTGGATGGGTATAACGATGGAAATTTTAATTATATAAAATTATTATAAGATGATAGGTATTATATAATAAAATATATACCATATACTTCCAAACCATTTCACAATTATCAGAATGATATAATTGATCTTGCCAAAATATGGCATATCGTCTCCACGATGAAATGCATTTCATTTTATAGGATATCCATTAAAGCATGATTATATAAATGAATAGAATGAATAAATATGGTATATATTTTGTTAATTTTTTTTATATTACTATGACCAAATAAAGTGAAAAATAACTACTTCGACAAAACATGCATAAAAACATTTAGTATTTAACACCCGAATAACGAGTAACAATGAAATGTTGCTAAAAATGAATGAAAATATGATAATCTATGATATAATAAAAAGGATTATGATTATGGAAGAAATCAATGAAATATTTAAATCATTATACATGAGGTCTGGATATATACAAATGATATCATACCTAAGGTAAGGGATTATTTTGACTCACTTTTATTTTTGTAGGGCATATGCCTTATACACCAACTATTTCTTTTCGGTGCTTTTTATGCTGCCCATGAATATATATTTTTATGATTCATATTTTGAGTATTATGATATCAACATATGAATATGATTTTATTTATTTTATGATTCATACTATTTTACTAATTATAATTATAGGTAAGTTATAATTTCACAATCTCATTATTATCTGAGATTGTTTATATGTAAGTATATAATAGGGTATATTTATCATCCATGTACATGTTTTCTAAAAGTGACATCATAAAATGTTTTACTATTTTCATATAGATGATTCATGTAATATTTTTCCATTTTTGAATATTAATTCATGGTTTGGATGGAATATTACATTCATTTTCTATAAGAGGTGCATTTTGACTATGTGACAAAAGTACGAGAAGAATGTTTTATCTTAACTTATACATCATGAATGTGGTTTTATGCTTTCATAATTCACTATTTCAATGAAGGTTCAATTTCAATGCATCATGTTTATTTTAAAATAACTTATATTAGTTTAATTTTTTTCATTTTGAAAAAAATAAGAAGTTTTTTAAGATGAAAGTATATTTTAATTAAGAATTAATTTCAATTATTTTATAAAAATTACTTCCCATATAAGACGATGTTCTTTAAATAGGTTTCAATTTCTAAGAATATTACCAATATGATTAGGTTGTGTTTATGATGGAATTATATTGCTGAAATCCCCTTGTTTTATATGGATTATGATGGAATCAAGTTTAATAATCCCATTTTATTTATTGGGTTATGTAATGATGAATAATTTATGTTTTTATGGAACCCATATGTATGGTTTTAATTATGTTATGTGTGGGACCTATATATCCCTCCAAAAAAATTGGGTAATGATTTATATCTCATTCTATAGAAAGGACTGGAACAACAAGTAAATCTAGATTGGTAATACATGGCTAGAATCGAATGTAAATTTGGTTAAGTAATGTATTGTTGGAATAAAGAGTGAACTCAGTTTAATAAAGCACTTTTAAACTATTATTTTTTAGAAATGAGGCTTATCTGATATGGAAATGATTTTCTATGCTTATGTGTTTGCCCCAATTCAATTTTTTAATCCAATGTTATTTTCTCATGGTTCATGATCCTTTATGATTTTTCCTTATGAACATCCATGATTTATTTGATGACTCAAAATTTTAGTATTCGTTATGCAATATATAATTTTCAAAAGTTATGTTCATGTTTCTATATTATCATGTTTATGTCTTGTTTATTTTTTTCCATTTTTACCCTTACTGAGAAATTTAGATCACTTATTTTATTTGTTTTATTTTCCCCGTGATATAAAGAAAGGTTTTAGGTACAAAAAACAAAGGGGAAGATCCTTATGAGATATTTTTATGATCTTTCACCAAATTATATGAATGTGTTCCATGTTTTCAAAGGCACCAAACTAATAGTGTATTTGGCCATGTGATTTTGTAATTTTTTTAATATTCTGTAAATGTAACATAATTTCTTTATATATCAAGCTTGTTTCTCTATAGTTGGTATCAGAGTGATGGTTTTGTAAACCTTTGGAAACAAGGATGATAAAACATTATTGAGTTCCCTATATATATTTTTAATGATTTGACTTGGGATTTCCAAAGAATAAGTCTAAGTATAGGATTCAATCAAATAGTTTGTTTATAATCACGAATAACCATGGATTAAACCTAAGATATCATAGATTGATATATTATTAGAAAATTACCTTAGTTATGCGTTTTTTATATATGATATGTATTTATCAAACATTACTTTATGATCTTAGTCAATATCTAGATATATATAGAACATAGTTAACCATGGATTTTTCAGATTTGGAATGTATGGGAATTATGAAATTTGATTTCCTATGTGGAATCATCATAATTAAAATCGTGAAGGTGGTACAAGAATTTGTTAAACAATTGAGGATTAAGAGATTGTAAACGACATGTGAAAGGTGTAGGATAATCTTGATTTTTGTTTACTTTAAACCTATGAATCATGGTATGATCAAGGTTTAAACACCTTAAAACAAGATTTGTATTTTAGGAATGACTAAGATGATGGATCCTGATTAATGGAATAAGAATAAAGATGGATGATTGAGGTGTATATGTTTCAAAATTAAAGTATTATGTTACATGAATCTTGAAATATATAAGTCTTTTAGTATAAGTTTTTTCAGCAATGAAATGAAATGTTATGATGAGTAGTTCTAAGGACATAGAAAATTGATTTATGGGTAAGGTGATATACTTGGAGAACATATGATTAAAGAAATGATAACCCTTAATATGTCCCTTATATTTAGATAATGATGTTTGGATACATATATGTTCTATTTCAATAATTAAATTGGATGATTCTAGTTTATTGAGAACTAATAATGGATTTATTAACAAGAGGTTTATACTGTCATCGATGTAGTATACATCTTTTTTGTACGTAAGGAATATATCTAATATATTTTTGAAAAAGGAAACATGCATGTTTTTAATAAGTATATATATAGTAATTCAAGTTATCACTATGACTCAAGAAAATAAATGGTGAAGGTGTTCAAATGTTTGGAATATGACCAACAAGAGATGACAAATGATATATAGGAGATAAATGTCAAGCCCTGTTAGTGAAACTCTTTCTAATGACTTGGATTTTCATCTTTCAGAAGAATAGTAATGTCACCAATTTATGGAATGATTAAATAAACTTTTGATAAATATTGTTATAATAATTAATTATCTCACCATAGGTGGACTTAGGAAAATATGATAACATATGCTAACTTTTTTATTCTGATAAAGACAGGGGGAATGACCTATCATTCTATATATGGTTCACATGCTCTTCTAACCCATCATGAATAAAAAAATCCAAATTCATGATTTTGAATAATTGATGATGTGGAAAATTGTTCATGTAATGACCAATAATGTGATTGTACTAAAATCTAGTAAATATACATTCTCATGAAAGTGTTTCAACATTAGGAAAAAAAAGGGATTGGGATGTAAATAGGTGTATTATTATAATATTAATTGATGATATTAATTCCCCACTTCATGGATATTTATAGGATTGTTCTTCATAATAGTATTTTAATTTTAATTTTTTCCCAACAAATAAGTATATTTAGTAATTAGAAAAAACTATGGTACTAATTATTTTATTAATGGAAATATAAAATTAATATTATTAAACATACTAAAAAAATATATCTTGGGATAATTAATATATCTAGAAAAATTATATATTACCTTGAACCTATAGAGATATAATAAAATATTTGGTTTGAGGATAACATATTATCTTGAGATTTTCAAAAATCCATTAAATGAATAGTGTTAAAATTGACACTATTGGTATTTTGTCAAAATAATGTTTTATTAAATTATTTTAATATCATAAAATATTTTCAAAAATATAAAATAATTATTTTTTACTCTAAAATGTTACATATTTTCCAATTATGTTTTAATTGACATCTAATAAGTTGAAATTACACTGTTTTAATATTGAACAATTTATTACCTTAATTAAAATTAAATCAGAATAGTTAAGGATAAACAAAATGATGAGGTTTAAAATGAAATCAAAACAAGCTTAAAAACAATTCAACGATGAGATTACATCATTATCTCATCTAATATTTGGAATTATAACATTTTGGATGTTTTTTATGTGTTTTTTGTTTGTTATAATTAAATATTTTTGATGTATTCAAAACTACGCCTTTCGTCAATTATAAAAAGGAACCTTCTCACTCACCTCTTTACTTCACATTAAGCAATAAATCTCGACCATAACCTAAAAATATCCCTTATTAACATACATATTTAAATTCTATAGGTTATTTTATTCTAAAATGACTAACTCTAGTGTCATTAAGATGAGATCTAGATGGATCCCATTAAACTAAAAATATCCCTTACATACTCTACATGTGTTTTTTCATTATAAACTAACAAATAAATTATAAAATATATGATTATATGTTATTGTTGTTTTTTAGCATCAATATTCCACCTTCTATCCATCCTAAAAAATGAAATCACCATTCTTGCGTACATATGACCTACAATCTCCACATCAGGGTATAATCTGTTTTTCACCACTATCTTAAATGGATGGGTATAATCATGGAAATAAGAATGATATTTGGTTATTACAACATTACATGGATTCTAGAATAACATTTACACCATCCAATTCCATACCATTTCACAATTATTGGAATGCTATCGTCACCCGTGCGTACGTACGACCTTCCATCTCCACGATGCAATCTATAACATTATATAAGATATCCACTAAATAATGATTATATAAATTAAAATAATAAATAATTTTTTTATATATTATGATAATATCATTTTTAATGATATATATCTTATTTATGAATGATAACTATATCTTATTCGACAAAACATGCATAATAACAGTTAGCAGATAATACTCAAATGACGATTAACAATGTAATGTTGCTAACAAAAAGATAATAATATTAAAATACATGATATGATTAATATGATTATGATTCTATAATTAATAAATGACATCATTTAAAACAATATACAAGATGTTTGGATACATATAAATAACATCAGAACTAAAGTAAGGGATTATTTTGTATCACTTTTATTTCTGTGGGACATATGCCTTATACACCACCTATTTATTTTTTGTGGTGTTTATGTCATGACCCAACCCTACCCGGGCTCGAGCCGAAACTACCCCAAGCCCGCCTCCATAGGCCAGGGGCTGGCGACCAGCGCCGAAGGCACAATAACTCGGGGAGGCCTTTGCCTAAGTACCTGTACACACACACGCAGCAAACTCAATGCAACAGTGCAGAGTAAAAGTAAAGACAAGCAAAGAAAAGGGAAAATGATATATATAAACCACAGTGTGAATCGACCTCTAACAGTACAAGAAAAGTGCCGAAAAGGAAAAAGGGGCAAAACACGCGCCCAACCAAAAAGTGCCACAACCCGGCAACAGGTAAACAAAAAGAAACAACTGATGGGTCTCCCACCTGCAACCCGGCCACGAGCACCGCACGCGGTCCAAGCTCCTAAGCTCCTACGCTCCACTGAAGTCACACTCCACCTGTCCGTCGTCTGCAAGGGCACACCAAATACGGGCAAAGCCCAAACAGGGGTGAGTATAAAAATACTCAGTAGGATACCCCGAAGGCTCGAGGGAGCAACAAAAGGAGGTACTGAAGGGTGAGCAGTAGAGCGAACAGGGGAAAGCAAAGGGAGTACAACAAAGAGTGCAATAAAGAGTCCAGCTCAACCCAACACGAGAAAGGTAGAAGACTCATCCAAACACAAGGAGATAGAAACGGTGAGAAGATGAACTTCTCATTGAGTCTTCGCTACCTATAGCAGGAGAGTAATCTCGTCCAACCATGAGAAGCTAGACACGGAAAGCACGTGGCATACCCCGCGCGTCTTCGCCTCTCCTGGAAGGAGAGTAACCAAACCCAAGAAGTGGGTGCTTGAACAAGGTATATACATATCTTTATGATCAACAAGAAGCCCGAACAACGTCGTAAGGGGATCTCCGTCCCGTAGCTCAGCCCAAGAAAAAGTAGCCAATAGTCCCAGAAGTAAACCCCATCATCGATTCCCAGCATCCCGCACGTCTGCCCTGAACAGCAAGCCAAGGGGCTCAATCACCGCACCTTGACATTATCCGCTTTGGGCGGCACTGACTCGCCCGCATGGTTTAGATCGCGTCGCAAGAACACGTCTCAGTGGGGAAAGCGCCCCTCGTACTTGAGAGTTCTAGGGAAAGTCAAACCACACCTCGTCACTACCTTGCAGTCGAGAGGTCTCCTCAAAGTCAAAGCCGTCACAACACTGACCCGTATAACCAAAGGTCCCGCTCCGGTAAACACGGAGGAAATCCATTGACTAGCCTAGTCGAAAGGACTGAGTCTGGAATGCCAACAGGTGTCCCACTGCCTAGCCCTACTGGAGGGTAATTCATAACCAGATATCGGGTGACCCACTGCCCAGCCCCGCTGGAGGGTAAACCATAACACATCATCAGGCGACCCACTGCCCAGCCCCGCTGGAGGGTAAACCATAACACATCATCAGGCGACCCACTGCCCAGCCCTGCTGGAGGGTAAACCATAACACATCATCAGGCGACCCACTACCCAGCCCCGCTGGAGGGTAGACCTGGAATAAGTCGACAGGCGACCCACTGCCCAGCCGTGCTGGAGGGTAGACCTGGAACTAGACGATGGGTGACCCACTGCCCAACCCCGCTCGAGGGTAGACCCTAAGAGGTCGTCGGGTGACCCACTGCCCGGCCTCTGCTGGAGGGTAGACCCTAATAGCGTCGGGTGACCCACTGCCTAGTCTCTGCTGGAGGGTAAACCCTAGAAGTCAGTGAGCAACCCACTGCCTGGCCCTGCTGGAGGGTAAACCCAAAGAAGTCGATGAGTAACCCACTGCCCAGCCCCGCTGGAGGGTAGAACTCAGAACTGCTCTAGCCATCTCCACTGGAGGGCACAACACTGGCCAACCGAACACGGAGTGGGTATCGCGCAACCTCCCAACTCCAGAAAAACTCACCCAAAAGAGGTGCATCGTCTACTACAGCACTGGGTGTCACTAGCACCGCTACCGGCCAATCCATCGAGAGCGAAACCAGGGGGAGACCACTCAACCTTGCTAGTCAAACAAACGAGCACAAAGCCAGGGGAAATAAACTCCACCCTGCTAGCCAAACAAACGAGCACAAAGGGACCCTCTACGCCGCGAGAGGTCCAAGTACGCAAATCAGAACACGACACGCACGTGGGGCCCACACGACGTGTGGCCCCAAGTCAACCCCAACCAAGCGCAAGAACGTCTCAGGTACAAACCACACGTACCTCCAAGCGTTCTCGTATACTCCCAGAGTACACCGCGTCTCCAGCCCTAAGGCTATCATGCACACAACACCCAACGTCAATGCGAAGGCGTGACATAACAACTCCAACCTGCCACCTCATTGGCTAAGGCACAACCAACCACATCTCATGAACCATATATATATAACTCTCCCAAGAGTGCGCGATCACACACCAAGGGTCCGCTACAAACAAGGTAGGGCGAACCACCACTGGAGCACCTTCCATGCTTCCACATTTAACAATATCATGCAAGAGGCTCCACACAACCAAACAAATCACACCTTTGTAATCCTCACGGAAAAACACGCGAGATTGACTACCTACTCGCCTCCAACGGATATCCAACGAAAAAGTCACCAACACTGCCTCACGCCCGAACGACGTCCCGTGATCCCGAGCCTCGGCCCCGAAAACAGTCGGGCACACCGCACCATTGCGATCCCCTCGGGAAAACACGTCAAAAGCACTACTCACTTGAGTGTCATGGATATCCGGAGAAAAAGGTGCATCCCGGCGCACCGCACACGAGCAGTGCCACGCGGGACCCACATCCCGGTCCCAAAACTCAACGAACGGATCACACCGTTGCGATCCTCTCGAAAAAGTACAAAGAATGGACTATTCACTTGTCCAAAACGGTCGCTCGGTGATAAAGCTGGAAATCACCGTTAACTCCCGAAACGACGCTCACGGGGCCCGCACCATCATGCAGAATTACAGTGGGCGAACTACGCTAATGTGATGCCCTCGGAAAAACACCCAACATCGACTGCTCGCACGTCCTGAACGGATGTCCGAGGAAAAAGTCGCTAACAGCTGCAGGCAGCTCAAAAGACGGGCCGTGGGGCCCGCATCTCAACTTCAGCCTCAACGCCTGAAACCACCTTGGAAAGATCCGCCCCGACGCCAGGGTCCCAACGCAACTGACAGCGCTTAAATCGGACGTCGGACGCGTCCGCGCCGTCCAAGAAAAGTTCCCCCGAAAAACGACAAACCACTTAAAGACGCGTCATGCCTCCGCGACCCCTCGTTTCGGGAATTAAAAATTCCCGAAACCATCTCAAAAAGCCCGCCTTGACACGGGCTCCGCGCTGCCGCAGACGGCGCGCAATACGGACGCCCTGCGGATGATTTATGATTTATAAACCATTTCCATAATAATAATAATAATAATAATATTATTATTATTATTATAAACTTATTTTTTTTCTATCTTTTTTTCTACAAACGGACCGGCCTGCTGGCCTGTCCCGCGTCGTCGCCCAACAGGACCCGCCTTGTGCGGGTCCTCGCTCCCAGCAGACCGGCCAAGCAGCCGGTTTCCGTTGACAACAAACAGGACCCGCGCCGCGCGGGTCCTGGCTTCCCCGGCACGCCCGAGGCCTGGCCTCGGGCTCCTCCGCCGCGCGCGCCTGGCCGGCGCCCCTCGCCGCAGACAGCGTCGTCGCTGTCTCGCTCCACCGGCAGCCCGCATCGTCTCCGCTCGGCCGCGCTCCCGGCCGCCTCGACCCCGTGACACGCTGACGCCCTACTGCCGAACGCCGCAGACTGCCCGACAGACGCCTCCGCCTGGTCCCTTGCCGCGCCGCCGGGCCTGCTCGCCGGAAAACACCCGAAACACTGGAAAAACACCTTGAAACCCGCTGTTTTCGGTGGACAACTCCCAGCACGTCGGGACTCGAATTTTAAACCCGAAATATGCTTTTGAAAGATCAGAATATGTGCTACGCAAATAAGGGCTTCATTCGAAATTTGAACAGCATTTCAATGAACAAAATCGAATTCAAAGGGGGTGCAGAAATAGAACGCAACGAAGCCTACCTTGTTGGGCTTTGCCCGGCGCTTCACCGCACGATCCGCCGTCGCCGCAATGATCGGAGAGGAGGAGGATTAGTGAGGAGCTCTCCTTGGTTGAGCTTTTCTTCCAGTAGATAAACAAAGGGGAAGAGAGGGGGGGGGGGGGGTTATGTTTAAATAGGAAGAAAAAGAAATTAATTAAAAAGTTTTAATTAATTTAATCCTTCATATTAACCCGCACCCAAAACTCTTGGCGGGGTCAAGATTAAACCTCCCCTAGTGTAAACACCACCTCCCGAGCACAACGGCGGTCTCGGAATTTTAATCCGAGACCCCGTTCAAAAGTTATAAAATTTAACGTCCGAAGTCGCTAAGTTACGAAAACGCCCCTGGAGCCATTTTTCACAAACGGCCCGCGCCCGCGAAACTTATACCCCTCCTAGGGTAAATGGCATGCTCCGAACTCAAAAGTACCCTTGGTTTTCCAATCCGAGCCACTGTTTAAGAGATAACCGAGTTTCACCATTAAACGAATTAATTAATTAATTAATTAATCCGTTTAACCTTCCGGAAGCGAGCGAGGGGTCCAAACATCCCGCGCCGACAAGTTTTATGTCGTTCCTAGGGTAAACACCTCATTCCGGACCCATCTGTACACTCGGATCTCTGATCCGGAACTCCGTTTAGGAGTTATCCCATTTATTTAGCATTTCTAGTGTGAACGCACTGAAAATTTAAATTCCGGCCACTCCGGGGCTCGGAATCGCACGCCGTCTGAAGGCGCTGCTCTGGAATATCATAAAGAATATTAAAAAGTCTTTCATAGAAAAAATAGGGTTCTTACATCATTCCCTCCTTCAAGCTTTTCGTCCCCGAAAAACAAAACTAAGGAGCAACACAGGGTACTAAGCCCACACCTGGCCTTCCCATACCTAGAAGAACCCACGCCCAGCTCTACGTCACCGCACACGGACCAAAGGATTGATCCGTTCATGCGAGGTCAGCCCTTGCCGACGTCGTGCACCCACTCCAGACTTTGGGGTTAAGGAGAGGCGGTAGACGACCTCACCATCTCTTTGCACAGTCTCAAATGACCCGAAGGCTCTCGGGGGTAGCTCACCTCCCCGGTCAAACCTCTACGTCGCACGCCGCGACAGGAATCACCGCTTGGGCATGAGACAAGGCCCGGTGATTCCCTCCTTCAGAATATCCATATGGTGAAGCACCCAAGGATATCTAGTCACGCAAGATTTCACAGCTGAGGCTCTCTTACACGCTCGAAAGGCGAAGGAGTCGACACCATCGACTAGAGAAAAAGGTCCCACACCTTTTTCCTTACCAACACAGGGTTACACCCGATGCCCTGTGTCACCCTGGTAACACCTCAAACAAGGAGCAGGGAGAAAAGCCTTTCACACACAGAGCCTAAAAATTCTACTGCAAGAAGTAGAAGAGTCTCAAGGGGTACCTCTCACCATCCCAGGCTCTGCAGGATCGTAGACATCCAAAGCTCGCGGCTGTCTGTGGTCCCAACCGTCAGCTCCCGAAGCCTGATGTGGACCGTCTAGTGGTGATGGGGAGATCCCGTAAAGTCGTCCCCCACTATTAACTCCTCCCGCTCCTCTGCTAGCACCACCTCTCTGGGTACTACTCCGATCACGGCGATGCCTCTGCCGTGGTGGTGCGCCTGCTGCCTGCCCGAGGCTCTCAGCAACTCGGGTCGGGCAGTCTCATGCCAGGTGACCTCGTACATCGCAAGCATAGCACTGACTCTCTCTGGGCTGCACTGGTGCCCTCCGGCGCCACTGTGGTGTACGACCACACCCCTGAGTCCGGTTTCCAGAAAGCCACCTGCGTCAAGGTCCTGCTTGCCGACGCTTGCTAGCTGCGACAGACCTCTCGGCTCCAACGTGCCTGCTGCCACCAACAACACTAGAACGTGACAGGACGCCCTCTATCACCAGCGCCTGTTCTAGAACCTCGACATATGCGTAAATGCCCAAGGGTACTATGACAACACGAATCTATCAGCGGAGACCCTGCTCAAACTTCTGCGCTCGGATGTTTTCATCATGGACCAAGTTCGGGTAAAAGCGTGCACGGTCTGCAAAACTAGCCGCGTACTCGGCCACCGTCATCCCTCCCTACTGAAACTGCAGGAGCTCCTGAATCCAAACGGAGCGCAAGCAGGAGGGGAAAAACTCCTCACGAAACAACAACTGAAAGTCATCCCATGAAAGCGACGACTCGTCAAGAAACTGAGTCACCAGACTCCACCAACGCCAAGCTGCTCCACGAAAAAGGGTGGCTGCCAAAGCCACTCTCTGATCTGTCGGTGTCTACACAAGGCTGAAAAGGCGAACCACTACCTCGAGCCAAACCTCTGCTGCCTGAGGGTCTGTCTCACCACTGAAGCTCAGTGGTCTCTGCCGCTGGAACTCACGGACCGCGCTCAACCTGCGCTCAAGCTCAGCCTGCTCTGATGAAACTGCCTGCTGCTCAACAGGTGGGGGTGCTGCTACTGGCCCACCCGGAGAAAAAGGGCTCGCACGATGGGTCCTGGACTGTGGTCTTGTAGCTCACAGGGTCGTCGTCACGCACCCAAAGCTGGTATCCTGGCTGGCTGTCTTTGCGGAGACATCCTGAATATTATCAAGGAGTGCCGCGGTCAGATGAGCATATATGTATATACAAATAGCAACGATGAGGATCTGACTCAAGAAGGACAGTCAAAGACTCAATCCTATGTGATGCACAAACAAATTTTCCCTGCAAAAAGTATCTCAGCATGCCGAGTCGACAAGTGGGTTATCAAGGTCCTGGTGAATGGATACGTCGGCCGCCGCACCATCATTAAACTCCATGGCCTGAGAGCCGCTCTCGAGACACGTTAACACTGTTTCCCTATATCCCAATCAATTCCTCTTTTAGGGATGTCCGCACAACGTCCCAAGGAACGAACCACCTCTGATACCACTTTGTCACGACCCGACCCTACCCGGGCTCGAGACGCAACTACCCCAAGCCCGCCTCCATAGGCAAGGGACTGGAGACCAGCGCCGAAGGCACAATAACTCGGGGAGGCCTTTGCCTAAGTACCTGTACACACACACGCAGCAAACTCAATGCAAAAATGCAGAGTAAAAGTAAAGACAAGCAAAGAAAAGGGAAACTGCTATATATAAACCACAATGTGCATCGACCTCTAACAGTACAAGAAAAGTGCCGAAAAGGAAAAGGGGGCAAAACACGCGCCCAACCAAAAAGTGCCAGAACCCGGCAACAGGTAAACAAAAAGAAACAACTGACGGGTCTCCCACCTGGAACCCGACCACGACCACCACACGCGGTCCAAGATCCCAAGCTCCTACGCTCCACTGAAGTCACGCTCCACCTGTCCGTCGTCTGCAAGGGCACACCAAGTGCGGGCAAAGCCCAAGCAGGGGTGAGTATAAAAATACTCAGTAGGATACCCCGAAGGCTCGAGGGAGCAACAAAAAAAGGTACCAAAGGGTGAGCAGTAGAGCGAATAGGGGAAAACAAAGGGAGTACAACAGAGAGTGCAGTAAAGAGTCCAGATCAACCCAACAAGAGAAAGGTAAAGGACTCATCCAAACACAAGGAGCTAGAAACGGTGAGAAGATGAAATTCTCGTCAAGTCTTCGCTACCTATAGCAGGAGAGTAGTCTCGTCTAACCACGAGAAGCTAGAAACAGAAAGCACGTGGCATACCCCGTGCGTCTTCACCTCTCCTGGAAGGAGAGTAACCAAACCCAAGAAGTGGGTGCTCGAACAAGGTATATACATATCTTTATGCTCAGTAAGAAGCCCGGACAATGTCGTAAGGGGATCTCCATCCCGTAGCTCAGCCCAAGAAAAAGTATCCAGTAGTCCTAGAAGTAAACCCCATCATCGATGCCCAGCATCCCGCACGTCTGCCCTGAACCTCAAGCCGAGGGGCTCAATCACCGCACCTTGACACTATCCGCTTTGGGCGGCACTGACTCACCCGCACGGTTTTAGATCGCGTCGCAAGAACGCGTCTCGGTGGGGAAAGCACCCCTCGTACTTGAGAGTTCTAGGGAAAGTCAAACCACACCTCGTCACTACCCTGCAGTTGAGAGGTCTCCTCAAAGTCAAAGCCGTCACAACACTGACCCGTATAACCAAAGGTCCCGCTCTGGTAAACACGGAGGAAATCCACAGACTAGCCTAGTCGAAAGGACTGAGTCTGGAATGCCAACAGGTGTCCCACTGCCCAGCCCTGCTAGAGGGTAATTCATAACCAGATATTGGGTGACCCACTGCCCAGCCCCACTAGAGGGTAAACCATAACACATCATCAGGCGACCCACTACCCAGCCCCGCTGGAGGGTAAACCATAACACATCATCAGACGACCCACTACCCAGCCCCGCTGGAGGGTAAACCATAACACATCATCAGGCGACCCACTGCCCAGCCCCGCTGGAGGGTAGACCTGGAATAAGTCGACAGGCGACCCACTGCCCAGCCGTGCTGGAGGGTAGACCTAGAACTAGACGAAAGGCGACCCACTGCCCAGACCCGCTGGAGGGTAGACCCTAAGAGGTCGTCGGGTGACCCACTGCCCAGCCTCTACTAGAGGGTAGACCCTAATAGCGTCGGGTGACCCACTGCCCAGTCTCTGCTAGAGGGTAAACCCTAGAAGTCAGTGAGCAACCCACTGCCCAGCCCTGCTGGAGGGTAAACCCGAAGAAGTCGATGAGTAACCCACTGCCCAGCCCCACTGGAGGGTAGAACTCAGAACTGCTCTAGCCATCTCCACTGGAGGGCACAACACTGGCCAACTGAACACGGAGTGGGTATCACGCAACCTCCCAACTCCAGAAAAACTCACCCAAAAGAGGTGCAGCGTCTGCTCCAGCACTGGGTGTCACTAGCACCGCTACCGGCCAATCCATCGAGAGCGAAACCAGGGGGAGACCACTCAACCCTGCTGGTCAAACAAACGAGCACAAAGCCAGGGGAAATAAACTCCACCCTACTAGCCAAACAAACAAGCACAAAGGGACCCTCTATGTCGCGAGAGATCCAAGTACACAAACCAGAACATGGCACGCACGTGGGGCCCACATGACGTGTGGCCCCAAGTCAACCCCAACCAAGCACACGAACGTCTCAGGTACAAACCACACGTACCTCCAAGCGTTCTCGTATACTCCCAAAGTACACCGCGTCTCCAGCCCTAAGGCTATCGTGTACACGACACCCAACGTCAACACGAAGGCATGACATAACAACTCCAACCTGCCACCTCATCGGCTGAGGCACAACCAACCACATCTCATGAACCATATATATATCACTCTCCCAAGAGTGCGCGATCACACACCAAGGGTCCGCTACAAACATGGTAGGGCGAACCACCACTAGAGCACCTTCCATGCTTCCACATTTAAAAATATCACGCAAGAGGCTCCGCACAACCAAACGGATCACACCGTTGTAATCCTCGCGAAAAAACACGCGAGATTGACTACCTACTCGCCTCAAACGGATATCCGATGAAAAAGTCACCAACACTACCTCACGCCCGAACGATGTCCCGTGATCCCGAGCCTCGGCCCTGAAAACAGTCGGGCGCACCACACCATTGCGATCCCCTCAGGAAAACACGTCAAAAGCACTACTCACTTGAGTGTCACAGATATCCGGAGAAAAAGGTGCATCCCGGCGCACCGCACACGAGCGGTGCCACGCGAGACCCGCATCCCGGTCCCAAAACTCAATGAACGGATTGCACCGTTGTGTTCCTCTCGAAAAAGTACACAGAATGAACTATTCACTTGTCCAAAACGGTCGCCCGGTGATAAAGCTGGAAATCACCGTCAACTCCCAAAACGGCCCTCGCGGGGCCCGCACCATCACGCGGAATTATAGCGGGCAGACTGCGCCAACGCGATGCCCTCGGAAAAACACCCAACATCGACTGCTCGCACGCCCCGAACGGACGTCCGAGGAAAAAGTCGCTTACAGCTGCCGGCAGCTCAAAAGACGGGTCATGGGGCCCGCATCTCAACTTCGGCCTCAACGCCTGAAACCACCCTAGAAAGATCCGTCCTGACGCTAGGGTCCCAACGCAACTGACGGTGCTTAAATCGGACGTCGGACGCGTCCGCGCCGTCCAAGACAAGTTCCCCCGGAAAACGACAAACCACTTAAAGAGGCGTCGTGCCTCCGCGACCCCACGTTTCGGGAATTAAAAATTTCCAAAACCATCTCAAAAAGTCCGCCTTGACACGGGCTCCGCGCTGCCGTAGACGGCGCACAATACGGACGCCCTGCGGATGATTTATGATTTATAAACCATTTCCATAATAATAATAATAATAATAATAATATTATTATTATTATAAACTTATTTTTTTTCTATCTTTTTTTTTACAAACGGACCGGCCTGCTGGCCGGTCTTGCGTCGTCGCCCAACAGGACCCGCCTTGTGCGGGTCCTCGCTCCCAGCAGACCGGCCAAGCAGCCGGTCTCCGTTGACAACAAACAGGACCCGCGCCGCGCGAGTCCTGGCTTCCCCGGCACGCTCGAGGCCTGGCCTCGGGCTCCTCCGCCGCGCGCGCCTGGCCGGCGCCCCTCGCCGCAGACAGCGCCGTCGCTGTCTCGCTCCACCGGCAGCCCGCGCCATCTCCGCTCGGCCGCGCTCTCGGCCGCCTCGACCACGCGACACGCTGACGCCCTACTGCTGAACGCCGCAGACCGCCCGGCAGATGCCTCCGCCTGGTCCCTTGCCACACCGCCGGGCCTTCTCACCGGAAAACACCCGAAACACCGGAAAAACACCTTGAAACACGCTGTTTTCGGCGGACAACTCTGAGCACATCGGGACTTGAATTTTAAACCCAAAATATGTGTTTGAAAGATCAGAATATATGCTACGCAAATAAGGGCTTCGTTCGAAATTTGAACAACATTTCAATGAACAAAATCAAATTCAAAGGGGGTGCGAAAATAGAACGCAACGAACCCTACCTTGTTGGGATTTGCCCGGTGCTTCACCGCACGATCCGCCCTCGCCGCAATGCTCGGAGAGGAGGAGGATTAGTGAGGAGCTCTCCTTGGTTGAGCTCTTCTTCCAGGAGATAAACAAAGGGGAAGAGAGGGGGGGGGGGTTATGTTTAAATAGGAAGAAAAAGAAATTAATTAAAAAGTTTTAATTAATTTAATCCTTCAAATTAACCCGCACCCGAAACTCTTGGCGGGGTCAAGATTAAACCTCCACTAGGGTAAACACCACCTCCCGAGCACAACGGCGGTCTCGGAATTTTAATCCGAGACCCTGTTCAAAAGTTATAAAATTTAACGTCCGAAGTCGCTAAATTACGAAAACACCCATGGAGCCATTTTTCACAAACGGCCCGCGCCCGCAAAACTTATACCCCTCCTAGGGTAAACGACACGCTCCGAACTCAACGGTGCCCTCAGTTTTTCAATCCGATCCACCATTTAAGAGATACTCGAGTTTCACCATTAAATGAATTAATTAATTTATTAATTTATCCGTTTAACCTTCCGGAAGCGAGCGAGGGGTCCAAACATCCCACACCGACAAGTTTTATGTCGTTCCTAGGGTAAACACCTCATTCCGGACCCATCTGTACACTCAGATCTCTGATCCAAAACTCCATTTAGGAGTTATCCCATTTATTTAGCATTTCTAGTGTGAACGCACTGAAAATTTAAATTCCGGCCACTCCGGGGCTCGGAATCGCACGCCGTCTGAAGGCGTTGCTCTGGAATATCATCAAGAATATTACAAAGTCTTTCACAGCAAAAACCGGGTTCTTACAGTTTATTCTACGATGAATATTTTTTATGATTATTGTTAGGAATATTATGATATAAAAATATAAAAATAAAATTATTTATTTTATAATGCATATGATTAGACTAATTAAAAATTGGTAAAGGATAATTTTTCAATCTCATTATTATTTGAGATTGTTTATATGTAAGTATTTATTACGTTCTATTTATCATCCATGTCTATGTTCTCTAAAATTTCATTCATATAATGTTTTACTATTCACATATGGGTTTTAAAGTAATTTTTACCCATTTTTCACTTCTAAAGAATTGTTTGGAAAGAATCTCTCTTTTATTTTCCATAAGAGGTAATTTTTGAATTTCTTAAAAAAGTATGAGAAGAATGTTTTATTTTAACTTATGTAGAATAAAATGATTTTACACTCTCATGAAACCTTATTTCTATGAAGGTTCCATTAAAATATTTTGTGTTTATTTTCAAATAAACTCATTTCTTTAAGAATTACATGGAATTTTGAGAAAATTAAAAAAAATTTAAGAAGAAATGATATTTTTATCAAGAATTAATTTCAAGTGTTTTATCAAAATTAATTTGCATCTAAGATGAATTTTTTAAATAGGGTTATGTTATATTCTTATTATCACAAAGATATTATTGTGTTTTTTATGGTATTATATTCATGAAATTAATTTTTTTACATTTATTATGATGGAATGATGTTTAAGAAACCCATATAATTCTTTGGGTTATGTTATGATGAACGATTTAAGTTTTGTGGCACACATATGAATAATTATCATTATGTGAGGGGTGGTACCTATATCTTCCTCCAATTAATTGGGTAAATATTTATATCTCATGAGATAGAAAGGACTAGAATAGAATACAAATCTAGTTTGGTAATACAGGGTTAAAATGACAAGTAAATATCTTTCAGTAATGTAGGGTTGGAACGAAGTGTGAACTTTGTTCAGTAATGAACATTTCCCACTATGGTGCTCATGTAAATGTGCCTCGTCGAATACAGAAATTAATTTCTATTTTTATTTTTTCCACAATTACATGTTTTAATCAAATTTTATTTTCTCATGGACCGTGTTCCTTTTTGATTTATGCCTTATGAATTGCCTAGATTTATTTCATGACTAAATATTTTGATGTTTTTTATACGTGATATGATTTTCAAGAGTTAGGTTCATGATTCTATATTCTAATTATTATGCTTTATTTAATATTTTCCATGTTTAACATTAATGATCATTTGAGATCACCCTTTTTATATATTTTATTTTTCCAAAGATGAAAAAAGGGATTTAGGTAGGAAAAACAAAGGGGAAGTTCTTTTTGGGAGATGTAGAAGCTCATTAACCAAATTAAAAGAATGTGTTCCACATTTCCTAAGGCACTAAACTAATATCGTCATTTGAAATGTGTTTTTTAAATATTTTATGTATTTTGAAAAAGTTATGTAATGTCCATGTACATCATTCTGGGGACATTACAGTTAGTATCAGAGTGAAGGTGTAGTAATCCTTGGGAAACTAGGATGTTAAAACTTTAGTGAGATCCTAAAAAATATTTATAAAGATAGGTCTTTGAATGTACTAAGGATAAGGATAAGTATATTTCATAATTGTAAATAGTTTTTGATAGACATGAATAACCTAGTATTAATATTAAGATATCATAAATTGAAATATTTTAATTAATATACCTTACTTATGTGTTTTTAATATCTAATATGTATTTCACACAATTTTATTTCTGATCTTCATCAATAGCCAGAACAATATTGATCATAGATAAACTTAAATGTTTTAGATATGGAAAGTAAAGGAATTATGAAATCCAATTTCCTTAGTGGAAATCTCAAAAATAGAATCAAGAAGGTCGTATGAGTATAGGTTAAACTCATTAGGATCAAGAGATTTTAAATGACATGTGAATGGTATGGGATGTTCTAGAATTATTGTCTACATTAAACCTATGAATCTTGGTTTGATTATGGTTGAGTAATATTAATACATGATTCATATTTTGGGAAATACTAAGAATATGGATCTGGATTAATTGTTTATGAATAAATATGGATGATTGGGGTGTATATGTTTCAGAATTCACGGGCTATGTTATATGAATCATGAAATATATGAGTGTTCTTAGTATAAGTATCTCATTAATGATTGGAAAGTATATGTTGAATAGTTCTAAGGACCAAGAAATGTGATTTAATGGAATGTTGATATACTTGGATAACACATTATTAAGGAAAAAATAACCCTTAAAATGTCCCTTATATTAAGAATATCATGTTTAGAGAAATATATATGGGATTTGAATAAGTAAATTGGATGATGCTAGTTTATTGAGAACAAATTACGGATTTGTTTTCAACAGGGGTATGTTGTCCTGGATGAAGTATAACACATTTTGGGACTTAAGTAATATATCCAATATGTTTTTTAAATAAGAAACGTGATTTTTTTCAATAAGGATATATAGTAATATAGGATATTACCATGTATAAAGGAAAAACATGATGATGGTGTTCACATATTTGTAATGTGGCCAACAAGAGAAGCCATATGATAAATTAGGGATAACTATTAAGCCTTTTTAGTAAACCTCATTCTAATATTTTGGATTTTGATCTTTTAGAAGGATTGTAATGTAATAAATTAATTGAATGATAAAGAGAAACATTTGATTAAGTTTGTTATAATATAAAATTATCTCACCATTGGTCGACTTAGGCATATTGGATAAACTGTGCTAACATTTTTTTTCGATAATGAAATATGGAATGAAATATCTGTATATTGATGGATCAAATTATATCCTAATGCTTCAAGAATGGAAAATTACACTCAATTTCATTGAATAAATAATAAAGTGGAAAATGGGTCAAGGTATGACCACCGGTGAGATTGTACTCAAATCAAGTAAGTATACCTTCTCTTAAAAATTACTCAACATTAGGGAAAGGGATAGGGATTTAATGGGGTGTATTATTATCATAATTTAGGATGATATCAATGACCAATTTTATTCTTATTTAGTTTATGGTTTTGTGAGAGTTACATATCACTGGATCACAAACTTTATTTTGATCAGTGATATTTATCAATCACTATGATTATTTATGTTTTTCCGTAACACCCAAATATTCATCAATGTTTTTCTATGTAGACACCAAGTCATGATTTACTTTGGAAATTGTTTTTTTTTCAAATTTTCTTTTTTACTAGTATGTTTTACACATTTTATGATGATGTGGGTTTCTATCCTTTTATAACCCCAACGAACATTGAGGGAGAAAGTTCTTTAAGGGGGTAGAATGTAACACCTTGATATTTTTTATGAGATAGATTTTTTAAATTTAAGAGATTCCTTATGTTACAAACTACACCAAGGTATTCTTGTGACCTATGAAACACTGGATCATCTTGCATTATACACAACCCTATGCTTCGCTTGGGTTACACAAAATTTCTAGTTATTTTGAAAGAACTCATTTCAAGAAAGATTGATTTTAATCATTTTTATAAAACCACTATTCATTAATAATATTAAAAAAAATTACATGTAATAAATTAAATATAATGTATAAAATTCTTATTATATCATTTATTGACAAGATATAATAACAATTTTTTTTTTCATAAAATATGTATTCTTCAAAAAATGCAGTTTTTCCTCATTATGATGGAGCACAAATTTTAATATATTTTTCGATATTTTTTTATTATATTTGAAAAATTAAAATTATTCATTAAAGGAGGTAAATAAAATTTTTATTTGGATAATTTTTTGATATTTTTCTGATAACTTTAATATTATAATCAATAGTAAAATATTCTACATTTTAATTCAAATCAAAATTTTCATATAATTTATTTATATTTTAATATTATCCGTTAATTTTAAAAAAAATTATAATTTGATTAATTTTTTTATCATTTATTAAAATTTTTGTCATTAAAATTAATTTAACATTGATATTTTCTATAAACCCAAGCCAATCTTTTGTTTGTTTTTTACTTTTCAAAAACTTATTTTCTTGTTCCCTCAAAATGATTAATTTTAATTTAATTATTGCATCATATATATTTCAAATTCTGATTAATGGATTCCATATTTTGAATCTTTGCGTCCAAACTTTGTTAATAGGCTACTTTTATTTTTCAGATATTATGAATAGTAAATACAGTAATTTTTATTTAACACGGTTAAATGTATATCGGGTAATTTTGGTAACAAATTAATATGCTATGGAAAATAAAGTTACCCTATCAACTTAAAAATCCAATTTTTTGAGTAACCATATACCATTTATAAATAAAGATCGTAATTGGATAATTTATTGTACATTTTTCAATGAAAATCATATAAATATTAATAAAATAAATGAAAGTGAAAGGAAAATGACAAAACGTATCCCTCTTATTTCTTATACATATAATAATTTTAATAAAGTGATACAGATGAAAAAACATCAATAATAAATATTACAATTAAATATAGAATAATTATATACTTAATTTTAATTTATTTATAATTTTTATAAATTAAATAATTACCTTAAAGGCTTATATAATGATCATACATAAGTTATTAACTTGATGAAAAATGAATAAAATCATTATAATTAAAATGAAAATAAACATAAAAGAGAAAAAAAATTCCAATTGTTATTAGTAGTGTATATATCAACCATAATCATCTTGAGATAGAGTTATTGACCATTTGGAGCCATATCGAAATGATTATGACACTTATAATATTTTATTTAATGTGATGAGAAAGTCATCCATTCATGTTTTATTAAATATAATTTTTTTTGTGTGATTTTTTTAAAGACATATTATACTCTAAGTATTATTATGTAATCCAGAGGATTTATATACATCATGATATTTTATTTTAAATTTTCACCCAACAAATAAGTATATTAAATAATTACACAAAACTGCTTAAGTAATATTTTTATTAATGGAAATATAAAATTAATTTTTTCAAAATAATAAAATATATATAATTTCAGAAACATAATATACCCAGAAGAAATTATAGATTAATATGAACTCGTAGAGATATTATAAAATATTTTTTGACACTAATGATATTTTTTCAAAATAATATTTTATTAAATTATTTAAAAATCATAAAATATTTTCAAAATATATAAAATAATTATATTATACTCTAAAATGTTCTATGTTGTCCATTTATTTTATAATTTACATCAAATAAGTAAAAATTAAACTTTCTTAATATTGACCAATTTGTTACCGTTGTTAAAATTAAAAGAGAATAATTAAGGCTAAATAAAATGGTAATTTTTAAAATCAAATAGAAATATGTCTAAAAGTAATTTTTTGATGATATTACATCCTTATATTATATAATATTATAAATAAAGAAATTTTGAAGGGTTTTTAATATTTTTTTAGTTTATTATAAATTAATATTTTAGACTTCCCAAAAGTGCCCCTCACCTCAATTATAATAGAGAACCTCCTACCACACCTCTTACCATCACATTGAGCCTACAATATCATCTATTAACTACCAATTTCACTTAAAAACATACTAAGTATAATTATAGTGGTTTTGAACTTCTCAAAATACTGACTCTAGTGCCTTTATGAGGAGATATATAGGGAGCACGTCGAATATGAGATAATCTCCTCTGCCGATTCTTTCAAATTATTTCTTCTTCTCCTACATTTTCTTGAGTTTTTTAAATTATCAAGTAATTAATCCAGTATAAAATATATGACTACATTTTTTATGGTTCTTTAAAAACTATATTCCACCTTTTATCCATCCTATACAAAATGAAATCACCACTCATGTGTATGTACGACTTACCATATCCACGTCATAGTGTGATCTATTCTTCACCACCATCTTACATGGATGGGTATAATGATGGAAATACTAATTATATATGATTATTTTAACATTATATGGATTCTATATCAATATATATACCTTTCACATCCATTCATTTTTTTCATAATTATCAAAATAATATCGTCGGTCGTGCGTACGCACGACCGACCATCACCACGATGCGATGCGTTTCATTCCTACAAGATAAACATTAAATCATGATTATATAAATAAAAATAATGAATATTTATGGTATATATTATATTAATATAAAATTTAATGATATATCTATGATATAAGAATGATTCTTATAATAGATTTGTCAAAACATGCTTAATAACATAAAGTTGTTTGTAACAGAAAAATGAGTAAAAATGAAATATGGTTGTCAAAAGATTGAAAATATGATCATATATGATATCATAAAAATGATTAATATAATGTAATAAATAAATTACATTATTATATATTTATATTGGATGTTTGGATACATAAAAATGATATCAAACCTATAGTATGATATTATTTTGTCTCACTTTTAAATCATCTGGACATATGGCTTATACACTAAAAATTAATTTTTTGTTGTTTTAATTCTATCCATAAATGTTTTGATATTATTATTATTAATATTATAATATTTAATATTAATATAATTTTATTTATTTAATTATACATATTATTTTACTGATCATAAATTCTTAATGGATAATTTCGCAATCTCACAAATATCTAAGATTGTTTATACATAAATATTTACTAGGGTATATTTATTATCCTTGTCAATGTTTTATTAAAGTGATTTAAATTATTTTAATATTATAATATGGAATTTTAAAGTAATTTTATCCCATTTATGACTTTTACAACATGGTTTTGAAAGAATCTTTCATTTGTTTTCCATTTGAGGTAATTTTTGACTTTCTGACAAATTATGAGAAGAATTTTTTCTTTTAATTTATACAACATGAATGGATTTTTATGATTTAATATTAAAATAATTCCATTAATATTAATTTAAAATATTTCATGTTTTTTGAAAAATATTTTTTTGTTTAATATTCCATGGAATTTTGAGAAATGAAAATGTTTTTGTAGAACAAATGACATTTTGCTCAGGAATTAATTTCAAGTGTTTTATCAAAATTATTTTCCATCTAAGATGATGTTTTTTTAAATAGGGTTATGTTTCTATAAATATTATCAGTATGATTTTATTATGTTTATCACTAAATTGTATTTATTAAATCCATTTTCATAAGTATTATGATGAAATGATGTTTAAGAAACCCATTTTATTCTGTTAGTTATGTCATGATGAATGGTTTGGGTTTTTGTATAACACATATGTATTCTTTTAATTATGTGAATTTTGGGACCTATATCTACCGATAATTCATTGGATAAAGATTTATATATCATAATATAGATAGAAATGGACTGGAAGGTAAATCTTGTTCTGTAATATAGGGTTGGAATGGCCTGTAAATATGGTCCAATAATGCAGGGCTGGAACGAAAAGTGAACTCTGTTTAGTAATGGACATTGTTCCCTATGATGGTCTTGAAAATTATTTTTTGATAATATATATATTATTATATATGCACATTTATTTTCCACAATTCCATGTTTTATGCCAATGTTATTTTCTCATGGCTCAAGTTCCATTAGGATTTATACCTTATGTTCTACCAGGATTTATTTTATGACTCACGATTTTGATATTTTTTGTACATGATATGATTTTAAAATGATATGTTGATGAATATATATTTTTATGTTTATGTTTTGTTTCATATTTTCCATGTTTACCCTTTATGATCATTTGAGCTCACCCTTTTTGAATGTTTTATTTTTCTTGAGATATAAATTAATGTTTTCAGTAGGAAAAAAAGGGGAAGATCATTAGGGGAGATGTTGAAGATCAATCCAGAAATTAGAATAATCTTACCCATGTTTCTAAAGGCAATATAAAATATGGTATTTGGGTGTTTTTTTTGTAATGTTATAACTATTTTTATAAAATGATGTAATTTTGATGTACATAAAGCATGGGTCACTAAAGGTAAACTAATAACTGAGTTAATCCTAACATATCCAAAAGGGTGTTCCTGATCCCCATGGGATAGAGACTAGCACCCAACATCATACAATATGAAAGTGTGAATTAATTTTTCAGAAACACAATGGAATTAAGATAAATAAGTTAGTATGAATACAAAAAAACTCCATATGGGGATCTGTACCACAAGAAAATTAGTAATAACTGCATAATATACTACCAAAAGTACAAGAAAACTGGATAAAATCCCAAGTCCCAATGAACACAACTCTCAAATCCCAAGGATCGTATGCTACTACCACTTCCATGTGGCACGTTAAGCTTTCTCAAACCTAGAAGAATATAATATAAAAACATCTGAAGGCACATGTAGAGTTTTATCTAAAATCCCAGTAGGGTCTCACCATAAATTCCATAATAATATGTCAGCATTTAATTAACCAAATAAGGAATTACATTTAAAATAAAATGACATGTAACTTCAATTGAATATTTATACAATTCGTGATTTACATTTAAAATTATTAGACTACCATAAAAAATTCATTTATTAACATTTTATATAAAAAAAGTTTGTATTAATACTACAAGAATGCGTAAATAGATTAAAACATACATTAGCATATATATTTCAAATACAAAAAAGTGAGAAACATGAAAATTTGAGAAAATTTATGATAGTTACAGGCTAGGGGACTCCATCACACTCAAATAGTTTTCATGATAATATGTGTATACACATCATCCCCGATAATGACCAGAGAGGATAGGTCAGTATCCTGTCAGGGATGTTACCTACTGCATATGTATTGCTAGTGTTTCAAAAGCATAGAGTGGTGTATCGAATAACTCACTAACTACCACAGATTTCATGTTCTATAATAACAAACAATTATAGGAAATATATTTAAAGACTTATTAAAATAAAATTCATCCCATTATTCCATTTCAAATATTTCAATTTCCATTAAAAAACTAATATATGGTTTTTAATCAAATCATGTATTTTCCAAGACAAAACATATTGGTTTATATCAAAATCATTTTATCCCTTTTTCTCAAAAACCAATTTGAAACCAATTTCATCAAATTGATCTCACAATTTTAATTCAACAATTTAAAATCTCTATTTTCACCAATTTCACAAACATGCCCCTCATCAATGGAATTGTGGGGTTTTCCCAATTTCATGTAAAATCATGTCCAAATCCCCCAATTTAATGGACTTGGGTTTTTTATAAATTAGTTGAAGGAAATTTCATGTAATTGAATTTAAATCAACAAAATTTAATTTAAATCAAGCAATTTAGGGTTAATAAAATTGGAAAATCAAAATAGAACCTCCAACCTTAGGATTAGGGGATCACAAAACACCAACCCCATATCAAGAAACTCCAATGAAGAGGATGAACAATTAGTATCCAGGAATCCAAACTAGATTAATGATTTCAGTCATAGGGGAATAGATCATCAAACAAATATATGATCTACAAAACCCCAGGGAGTAAAGTTGAGAGAATAAGTGGAAATTAATGGGATGAACAAACATACCAGGTATAGATAAAATGTTCTTCCACAAGCATCGATCCACTTCAGAAAAGGTTTTGATTGGCCAAAATTTGCACTTGGGTGCTCTCAAGGAAGAATAAATCATCAAGGGTCAAACTAGGACTGTCAAGAACCTAAACAATTTTTTTTGGGATTTAAAAATATGATTAATTAAATCAAGTGCACTACTTCATGGGATAGGCTGCATATTTAAACAAACCATGAACTGTAATCATGGACATATTTTAATGGGGTTTCATTGTTTCCCCTAGGTGGTTACATGCTTTGTCAAACCATGTTCCAACTTTTAAAAACCTAATTATATGTGTTTTCATGTTTTTCAGTAGTAGGAAACATGGTTTAGAAAAAACATGTGCCAATTTTTTCAAATCTATAAAAATTCAAAAATTTCCAAAACCTTACTTGAAGCTCCATTAAATGAAACCCGACCAAAGAATTGTAAAAATATGGGTTTTAGAATACCTGATAACAAAAACCAGATATTACAACACCCCCCACCCCATAGATACATTTTATACCCAAATGTCATGTTAATAAGGTTCCATGTCAAAATGATGAGTCCACTTCTCTCTCAAAAGTGCCTCCATCACCAATGTGTCATGTTAATCCGATCATTTCTATCATAGCACTCAAAGCAATGGTATCTTCATACCAAAAATCTCAATTTTTCAAAATCAACTATCATGATTAGATATTCAGTCATGGATAAATCATGTTCAACCTCAAGATCCCCCAAACTGAAAATGTGATTTATATCATAAAGATACTTTCATAGGTGAGATACATGGAACTTTCAATGTATTATTTTCATCTATAGTATATGTGTTAAATGGTAATTAACTTTCCCCACCTACACAACAACCTCATAATTTCCCAAAAAATGAGGATCAGGTTTTCCTTGCCTCCAAGCCATCAATGAACCAACAAAGGTGAAACATTCAAGAATGAATGGTCACCAAAATAGCATTACAAGGGGATTTGATGACAATCAACATATGATTTATACAAGCTCGGGGTAGTAAACATTCATTAATGAATCATCTGAATCATTATTGTTGTCTCTTTAACCAAACTCGTTCCATCTAAGTATCATTCACTAATCACTGACCGACATAATTAATATCTATAAGGGTAACCATACATGGCCTCAAAAAGAGATATTTTGATCATAAACTGGTTACTATTTTTATATGAAAACTCAACTATCACCAAATGTTCATCCCAAGACCAACAAAAATCTATCACATAGGCACTAAGAATATCCTAATGATTATACAAATCTCTTTCTTTCCAGCCATCCTTCAATGGAATTTATGTTGTGATGAAAATGGCCTCAGACCCTAGAGCCCCTTGAAGTCCTCTCTAAAATACTGATGTGAATTGAGGATACCAATCAACTTCTATATAATATGGAACTCTATAAAAATAAAAAATCCCTCTAACATAGATATTTCCCATCTCCTGAACATTGTTTGTATAATAAATGGGTATAAAGTGATGAAAATTAGTCAGTTGATCAATTAAAACGCATATCACATTCTTCATTCACTGGGTACACATAAAAACAACCACAATTTCCATATATATATCTTCCCACTTCCAAGTAGTCGCAAAAAAGTGGATAAAGAATAATGAAGGTTTCTAGTGCTCATACATGACCTGTTGGCACATATAACAATGAGAGACAAAAATAAAAATTCCCCATCTCATACCTAGACACCAAAATCTATTCCATAATGTCATATGACATATTTGTGGTTCTTCAATTCAATAACTTATGAGAATAATATAATCCCCCCATCATAGATTTATTTACTACCAATGGACAAAAAATTAAATCTCTAAAAGCATAAAACACCATTAGTGGAGAATGACCAGTGAGGCATGATCTCACCACCATAGAGTGAGTATCTAATGATATAGAACTCATCATAAAACTATTTTTCCTAAAGAATAATCTTGATAAGAGACGATTTCAACTAAAAACTAGAAAAAGACACCCATGACCTTGTTTATCAGACTCTTTTAAGAGATTCTATAGAAAAATCCATCAATTTCCAGTCTCTTTTTGATTCTTTCACGTTTGGGTTAGATGTTTCTTAATCAAATCATGCTGGAAAAATTCTTTTTTCCCGGGGTATAGGTGATTTATAAGTCAAATTTTTTTAGTTATTTCACCGAAAACCTAATGCAATGATTCAAATATTTTTTAGAGAATATATAACTAAAATTTTTATTGTCATAAAACATAGTAAAACATTCTCCGAATAGGTAGTGGTACCCACTCTAAAGAACATGCATAATAGTTGTCAGTTTAAGGTCATGGTTATGGTAACTCTTATCATGTTGCCTAATATAACAAGATATATATGAAACGACATGATCACCAGGCATAATAATGAAACCCAAAAATGAACTTGATGCATCAAATAAGACAGCATAGCCCTACCCAACCTCTAGAAGTGTCAAAAAAAAAATGTTGTAATAAAAGGATGTTTTAGCTCAACAATAGAATTATGACATTTCTCATCCCATGAAAACATTACTCCCTTATGAGTGTTAGCTTTCATCGTAGAATCAAAATTTGAGAAGCGCATAATGAATTGGTGAAGATACCCAGCTAAACCCAAGAATCTATGAATAGAGAAAACATTTTCTTGAGGGTTCACATGTCGTAATAGTTTTTACCATTTTAGGATCATCTGAAAGACCATTTTCCAACACCTTGTGTCCCAAAAACTTTACAAGCTAAATATAGAATCCAAATTTTAAAATAATGGCATAAGATCTTTGATATAAAAAAATCCAAAATCATCTCTCAAATGATGTACATTATACTCCATAGAGTTAGAGTAAACAGGGATGTCATCCAAAAATAATGCCACAAAATCATAAAAGTAATCATGGAAAATATTATACATTAAATCTATAATGATTATAGGAGAATTGGATAGACAAAATGGGATGAAAAATAACTCATAATTCTCATACCTACTACAAAAGGATGTTTTATATAAGGTATATTATTTTATTCTTTAATAATGGTATCCAGATTGAAGATAAATCATTGAAAACCACTTTTCCCCTTTCAAAAAATCAAACAGTTCATCAATCCATGGAAATGAATTATTTTTATTTTATGTGACTTAATTTAGTTTTCAGTAATCTACACAAACGAAAATTGATCCATCAACATCCCTAGAAAATATAATTGGAACCACCCAATGTGACATAGATAGGAATATAAATATTTTATCTGAAATATCATCCAATAGAGTATTCAAATATTTAACTTTAGATGGTTCCATGCAAT
This sequence comes from Viscum album, assembly GCA_963277665.1. Lineage (NCBI taxonomy): Eukaryota > Viridiplantae > Streptophyta > Magnoliopsida > Santalales > Viscaceae > Viscum > Viscum album. The sequence continues at coordinate 502,684,466 of OY728132.1, forward strand.
ATGTTGGAATTGAAACATTTTGAGTACCTGGCTGTAAATTGATAGAAAAATATACTTCTCTTATAGATAGCAATATGGAGAAGTTATAAGGAATAAAATCTAGAAACTCAATGACAACAGTATGTAGATAACTACTCTAAGTTTCTCACTTTTATGAAAATCAAACATAGATATCACTTTATGCAACATTGGATAAGAAGATTCGAATATACTTGACATCAGATCCCATTTTCCTAGAAAAAATATACATACATCGTTTAGTGTATTAAAGGAGACCTGTTGAATATAACAATAAATCTAAGGATTTATTTAAAACTTTCCTATCCGTCCTAAAAATGAATTCAATATGATTCATATCGAGAACCAAAAAATCTAAAACAATCTCAACATCTGCTAGAGAGAAATCACATGTGCTACTATGAAGAAAATTTTCACTATTTTTTCCAAGGGTTGTAGTAATATCCATCACATATGATAAAATCTCCATTGGAAGATTCATAAGATTAATAATACATGTTGAAATGAATTAATGTGATGCACCAGTATCAAATAAATTAGTCACTAATGATGATGTTATAGTGATGGTACATATCATGGTTAATAGACACATATATAATTTCTTAGGAGAATCTTCCACTGCTTGAATAAGTTTCATTCTGAATTCTTGTGACTAGAAAATATTTGATCATGAATCATTTGGTTGCACCATTTTTTTATATGGTGTTGATGTAAAAATGCCACTATGAGTAGTTGAAATGACATGAACGAAATTCTAAAAGTGATCCAAGCATCTGTAGGAACCACATAACATTGGTACCTCAGTGAAACCCCACTTTGAATGCTTAGGACTAAAGAACTGGAAGAAATTCATAGGGACACTTCCAAGCACTACAAGAGGTTTATAAATAAAATACTCTTGATATCCACTCCACGAATCATCATAATTCTTCTTTCCTTTATAAAAATTCACATTGCCATTGTGAGATAATAAAACACTAGGAAAACCTGACTTGCCATCCAGGTCCTTTTCAACAATCAACACTTTATCCCGTACTTCAACATAAGAAAGAATCATCAGTAAGAAAACATGAGAATGATTATCTGATTTTAGTCCAAACTCAAACCATTTAGGTATAATCCTCTCATTTTATACTATCTTATGTGCCGATTAACTACGTTAGGAAAATGGTTCGAATACTCCGTCACTATTCTAGTAGATTGATTGAGTATAAAAAACTCAATATCCTTGGACATCAACATCAACCATAAATATACATGTTTTGTTAAAATAATTCAGATGCCTTTCCACTCTAATACAATGTGCCTTTTCACCATCACCATCATGTCCCACCATCTCTTTCTCAGTCCCTCAAACACACAGTTGGCACAACTCACCTTGATTTTATCAGGTGTTTCCAAAAACTCAAACAAATGTTCCACCCCGCTAAAACATTCCTCATCCTCATGAGGATCATTGGATACATTGAACACTAGTGTCCTCTAGAAAAGGATCTACTAAGAATTATTCCCGAAAACATCCATTTTTTGTTCAATATTTAGAACATGAATAGTATCTGGTGTTGGTACATATCCCAGAGCATGGATAATATGAAAAATCAGATCAACAAGACATGGGTATAAAAAAGGATTCACTCATTGTGCATAATTAGAAACATCCACTTAGATTTGATTCACATATCTTGTCATAGGAATGATGCTATTAAACATTAGTATACAACATTGAAGACATCATATTTGAAAATAAAAAAGAGAATCGATGGAAATTTATCCAAAAAATATAGTAAAAAATATATGGATTTAGATCGATCCAAATAAATAGTAGGGAAACCTATAGAAATAATCTCCAAGACATCTTTCCCAAAACATCCCTAGGGAAATAAGGCTAATTATGGTGAGAAATGGCCATGAAATCAATCACAATTACAACCTATATCCTAAAAATATTACACAATAGAAAAATCACAACATGAAATGATGCAAAACCTACATCTCTAATACCATTTTTTTATGATCCATCCTAGATACCCTGGTAGCATGATAATTGATATGATCCTGACATATCTCGATAGGAATTCTCGATCCCCAAAGGTAGGTGACTTTTACCTAGAATCCTAAAATATTAATATGGGAATGAATTTTCCCTAAACACAACGCAATCAAGATAGAAATGTAAGTATAATAAAAGAGAACACAATTGGGAGAAAATTACCATAAAAAAACATGTATTAAAAGCCTAAATTAGTTTCACAAGTACTAGAAAAAACAAGATAAAGTCTCATGTCACAAAAAACACAACTCTCTAAGCACAAGGGTCAACAGATACTACCACTTCCATGTAGTACCATACCCTTGCTCAAACCTGGAAGAAGTTAATGTAAACATTGTATAATAAATAACTAGGGTATGAGCTAAGATTACAATATTTAATTAACCAAATAAATCATTCAATTTTAAAATAATAGGAATATCACTTAAAATCAAATATTATTAAATCATGATTTACAATTAAAATTATTGAAATAATTTGAACAAATGTATTAATAAATATCTTATAAAAATCAATTGATATAAATTCACAAGGAATGTGTATATAGTTGAAAAAATTGGAATATAAATTTGAAATAAAAAACAATATAGTAACATGGTAAACTATATAAAGGTATGATAGTTCTATGATATGGGAAGACATCACACTCAAATCATTTTCATGAAAATATGGTTACACTCATCCTTAAATATATTTAAAAGAAAAAAAAGTCACCCACCCATAAGGGATGTGACATTCTACATATGCATTGTTAGTTTTGTAAATTGTTGAGTTTTGTCCCAAATAACTTACTAAATAACTAGGATTTTATGTAATCTAACAACAAAAAATTATGGGAAATTTATTTTAATAATATTTAAAATAAAATTCATAACATTCATTCATTTAAAATATATCAAGTTCCTTTTAAAAACCAATGCATGGGTTTATAATCAAATCATGATTTTCACATGATAATACAAATTGGCTTCAATCAAAACCATTTTATTACATTTTTCTCATGTACTAATTTGAAATCAAAACCATTAGATCAGTATCAATATTTAATTATCTCAATTTTCAATTAGTATCACAAACACACCCCAATTCAATGAAATTGGGGGTTTTACCAAATTAGAATCCAAATCACTTATATATCCAATAATTCAAGGGAATTATGTTTTTAATAATTCAATTAAAATAAATTTAATGAAATTCTATTAAAATCAAACAAATAAATTTTAATTAATAAATTTAGGGATAATTAAATTGGCTAGCCCAAATAGATCCAACTAACTCGAATCAATGGACCCAAAATTATGAATCCTTAATCAGGAAACTCCATTGAAGAACACTGATAATAATAATACAAGAAGAAAAAATAGATTCAAGATAAAAAAATTCATGAGTTAGATCTGAAAAAATAAGGATTTGCAAAATCCTATGGAGGAAATATGAGAGAACACGAGTAAATTAATAGGATGAAGAAACTTTCTAGATATAGATCAAATATTATTTTCCAAGCATTGATTTTTTTCTAGAGGGGTGTAGATGGGCCAAAATTTCATCTTAGGGGCTCCTGAAGTAGGAGATACCCGAGAGAGTTATCATGGTCCATCGGGAACCTAAAAAAGTGGTTTCATAATTTTAAAAATCATTTTTTGATTAATTAAATCTCATGCATGATTTCTTTAGTACCCTTGGTTTATGGTATGTAACCCTTACTTTATGATTTTCAAGGTTTTAAAGTTAAGGGTGTTGAATGGGAGAGTCGGGAGAACTTGGAGTGATGTTTTGAGGCAAAGGGGAAGTCGCACAGGAGGCGCACGGTTTGTCTAAACCATGCGGCCAAACCATGCGTGGCTGACTGAGGAGGCAGTGGATTTTGCACGGTCGGCACACGGTTTGTCTAACAGTGTGGCCCAACCTTGCGAGAAGGGTGGCTGAGGCATTAGCTAATGCATGGTTATCACACGGTTTGTCAAACCGTGCAGACTAACCGTGCGATCACTTAAAATTAGATCCTTAAATTGTGGATCTAACTCTTTTTGCCTCTAATTGCCTCATTAAAGCTCATAAGTGGCCATAACTCGGGGTTTTGGTTCTCCTAAGGTCAAAGAGGGTTCTCCCATCGTTCTGGAGGTGATCCGAAGGCTTCTCTTAGTGAATCGAAGCCGAATTCTTGAGGTACGTGATCGTTCTCCTTTGTTCTTGATCGTTTTCTTAGATCTACTCAGACATAATTCTTTTATTCTCCCAATTTCTTAGATCTATGCCCATTATGGGTAGATATAAGTGTGTGGATGACAAATATTATGATATTTGGTCTTGTTTGTGTTAGGAGAAGAGATCTAAGGTGGGTTTTGGATATTTGACCCGGTGTTCTTGAGAGTTCTTCATCCGTTTCTTGGTTCGCCTTTTTGTTGAGGTAGGTGGCTTCACTCTCGACTCCACTTGTTAGAATTGGTTGGATTAGTTTAAAATTGCCTTGTTTGAATGAAATTAATTGTGAAAAGGATAGAATAAATCTTCTTTAGTGATGATTTATGGTTTTGATGAAATTGTGAAATCATTGTGAATTGTTGTGAAAAGTGATTTGGCTTCTTGAATTTAAAATGTTGATTTTAAATTATGTATTTTCTAGAGTGGTAAATGGTTTTATGAAAGACTATTTTTCAATAAAAAGGGTTGTTTTATTGAAATGGTTTGGTATTGAAATGGCTTGATGAAATTGGTTCATTCTTTGGTTTTCAATAAAAGTACGGTTTTATTGAAATGGTTTGAAATGGTTGAACACACTTGGTTTTGATGGAAATGGTTTTCAATAAAAGGTGTTTTATTGAAAGGATGGTTTTGGCATGATTTTTGTGAATATGTGGTGTGTGTTCATGTTGCATATACGAGGCATGGTTGAAATAGGACCTTGTGCTCAGTTCCAAACATTTAATGGCACATGGGACTTTTAAGTACGAGGCTTGGTTGAAATATGACCTTGTGCTCGGTGCCAAAGGTGTAATGGAACATGGGAAACAATTACCTTGTGATGAATTGGTAGATCTACGATAAACCACTCATGAGTATGAAACTGTCATAAGATTCATGCATGGTTCATTTCACGGGTTTTTGAAATGGTTTGGAATGCCAAAACGAGATGTTTGTGAAATGGTTTGGAAATTTGTTTGGTTATTTTTCTGAAAAAATAACATGTTGGGAAAGCTGGTTTAAATTTCACTTTGATGCTTTTGAGCATGTATGGTTTTTGAAAACTTTTTTATATTTAGTTATAAACTGCTTTGGTGAAAATGTTATATATAAACTGTTTTTACATAAATGTGGTTAACTATTCTATCCTAGTGGTGTGAGTAGAGAAGTCATTAGGAAAACCTACTCAGTTTTATACTCACCCCTACTTTGGCACTTTGGTACTTTTGCATATGTTGTATTCCGAGACACAGTTAAAGGTAAAGCATCTCATTACTAATGGCTCATGGTGATGTTTGGGAGATGTTGTGGAGCTTGGAGCTTGTGGACCACGAAGTTGTGGTGTCTTTTGAGAGTCTCATGTTGTTCTTCCGCTGTGTACCTTGATTTTTGGTTTGGTATTCCGCTGTTGTGTACTCTGATGTGGTTTAATATAAATGAACTTGTGATTTGGTCTTTCTTTGTTTCATGCATCATATAGTGAATGGTTAATGGATGAGTTTATTTTCTTAAAGGTTAAATCATCCCCTAATTTTTTTTTGAAACCCTTCGGTATTTATTTCCAGCCTTTGGTGTCTTGGGGATGTCGCTTAAGGCCTAGTAATAACTCGTTGCACTCTCAAGTCAATGATAATTGGCGGGTAATTACAAATGGTATCAGCTTGTTCGGTCCTTTCCAAACAAGTAGTCATTGATGTTCTTGGTCTTGGAGTTGAAATTTTTTCTTGTATATTCCTTGGGTTAAAATCTTAGATAGGAGTAGGATAGTTGGAACTTGAAAGGTATATCATAAAAGTACGTAGCTAACCCATTTATGCTGAACTTCAAGTTACCAGGGTGTTGGGTACATAAGTGTTTTGGATACACTTCTAGAATGTTGGAAATCTCATTGTCGTGGGTTTAGCCAATGAGAGGAGCATGACATGCATTGTAGAGGAATGACTTCCCACTAGGATTTTGATAAAACCCTATTTTTTTGAATATTTTATTGATAATAAATGAAATAATTTCCTCACATTGTGTTAAATATGTTTATTTATAAAATATTTGGGATTTGATCATTCATTTGAAAATTTGGTGAAAATTTCAGTTTTACCCTTAATAGTGCACTGTATTATTTCGAAGATAAATATTTTTATATTTATTATTTGAATTTGAAATTTTGTAACAGTGTTACTAACTTAATTTTATAAAACTTTCATTCAGGAAACTAGATCTAAATAGTGCATTTTGATGGAGTAAATGGGACATTAATCCAATGGTGGGCTGGACTCGGCAGAATGGACATGAGTTCTGTATTTGGGCCATATATTCTTCATCAGGGCTTGGATTGAGCCCAAATTTTTAGGAACGCTCGGGGACATGATTTGGCACAAATTATCCTTCTGGAAGGGCGGTCAATTCACGCGTTTTCTAGGTCAAATGGGCGGTGAAATTTGGAATAAAATATTTGGCTGAATTTCCACATTCACACTTGAAACCACTTGTAACCCCTCCTCCCCTCCCCTCTATAAATTTGAGTTTTTCTCATTTGGAGGGGTTGGGGACGTGCATTAGGATATTGGAGGCAGAGGAGAATTTGTTTCACCCAAATTCTCCAACCATTGTAAGAGGGGTAGCTCTTGAAGCAATGATCCCCTTATCGAAGCCTTCTTATTCTCCTTCACGTTGTAATGATTTTGTTTGTGTAATAAACTTCTTTGTTATTCTTTTATTTATTATATTTTATTATTTTTTGTTTAAATTAATTCTTCTATTAATCTTCCTATTTGGGATGGAATTCTTGAGTAGAAGCGTTATTGGGTTATACCCATTATAAACCTTTACACATGCAAAATGCTTCTACGATGATTACGCCACCCATGAAAGAGTAGTTCTTTTTAGTAATCGATCGACCTATATCCTTCTTAATTCATTTATTTTGAATCAATGAGCTACTGTAATTCACATATTATGATCTATTAATTGAGTTTTTAATTTAAATTAAACTAAGCAAGCAATTGAATATTTAACTCAAAACACACGAGGTTAGGAATTGTGTGAACTGTGAGAGCGCAACCTTAACCGGTAATTCAAAACCACACGGGATCAATTTGTAGAGTTCAAATACAATCCCTAAACTCAATTAATACTCATTTCCAGAGTGGTTATGTGCCTTAATTTACCACTGACTATAAGCTAATCTTAGAACATCAATCAAATCCGGGTGTTGCGATTGCATGTTCTGAAGTTAGCCTAAGGTTAAATTCACTTCATCTTTGTGGTAAAGTTAATTCTCATAGGGTTCGGGATTTAACAAATTAAGGGATCATAATTAAGTGAATATTAATTTAAATTATAATGATTAATAAGTGAATGAATAGGTAGAGTTAGATAGATTACGCCTTTTAAAACATTTTCTAAAAAAACATCTTTTTGTTGTGTCATTTTAATCGAACTTCATTTCAAAACTAAAAGCAAAAAAAAATACAATCTTCTTCCAGAAAACTTCTTCTAGATTCATAAACTATAACCAACCCCCATCCTTTCAGGTAGTGTTTTTTATTCTCTTTTATTTTATTTTTATAATACCTTTAAAAATTTGTTTTATATCTACTTCCTCCTTTGAGAGACGACCTTGGTCAGCCACTCTACTGCACCTAAGTACCCCAAAATAACTAATCATTTGAGGGCACGCACGACAACACTCTTTCAAATTGGCACCATTTATGAGGAGGCAAGTAATTTATTCAACCATTTAGAGGTATTTATTTTATTTTTCATTTTATTATTTTCTTCACCTCTCTCTTTCATCTTTACCCTTTCTCAAGTTTTCATTTTTTTTCATCCTCTTCTTTTCTTTTTGGACCATCAACTCAAATTCTCATTTTTATTTTACTATGGTCCACTCACTTTATTTTAATTTTTATTTGATTTATGACACGAACTAATCCCTAAGATCTCTTAGATCTCGACCCTGAGATTGAACGCAACCTTAGGGCACGAATCAGACATTCTCAGTCTACGGGAAGTTTCAATATTCAACCAGTTGGTGAATTCCTCTCTTTTGGAAACATTGAAATTGGAAGCTATTCAAATTCAAACATAAAATAAGAACAAATGTATTGAAATAATAACAATGAGCTTAATAGAACCATTTGAGAATTGGCTGCACATGATATTAACTATCAACCAAATTCTATTGCATAACCAAATCTCGAATCGGACTTTGAAATGAAATCTGGGTTAATTCACTTACTTCTAAAGTTTCATGGCCTCTCTAGTGAGGATCCCAATAAGAATTTGAAAGAATTTAATGTGGTTTTCTCAACCCTAAAACCTATAAATGTTTCTGAAGATCAAATCAAATTAAGAGCATTCCCATTTTCACTTGATGGAGCTGCAAAGGATTGGATGTACTATTTACAACCTGAAGATGTAACATGTTGAAACGATTTGAAACATCTTTTCTTGCAGATATTTTTTCTAGAATCAAGGACCACTTCCATTCGTAAGGAGATCTCGGGGATCAAGCAAGCACAAGGGGAGTCAATGTATGAGTATTGGGAGCAATTCAAGAAGTTGTGTGCAAGCTGCCCACATCACCAAATCAGTGAGAAATTACTCATTCAGTACTTTTATGAAGGACTCACACCTATAGAGAGAAGCATGGTGGATGTTTCGGCTGGAGGATCATTGGTGTACAAGACACCAGCAGCTGCACGTGCATTGATCGACAAGATGGCCCAAAACTCCCAACAATTTGGTGATAGAGGTACACTACATGTCAGGGGAGTACATCAGGTAAGTCCTTCCTCTCTTGAAAGTCATTTGATTGATACCAAGTTGGAAGAATTGACCACTATGGTGAGGCAGATTGCATTGGCTCAAAAGAAATCCCAACCCCCTCCTTCAAGGCCTTGTGGCATTTTCACTGAGACAATCCACCCAACTGACTGTTTCCCACAACTACAAGAGACAGAGGATTGCGCAGCAGTATTACCAGGGAGACCATTTCAGCAGCAACAACAACCATATCCCCAAAAGAAGTTTGATTCATTTTCTCCAACATACAACCAAGGGTGGAAAGATCAACCAGACATGAGGTATGGCTCTGGACAACAACAAAGGCCACCCTTTCAACAAAACTTCCAGAAGCCTCCACCTTACCAACAGGGTTTCCAACAACCCCAAAGGAGATTTGAAGCTCAAACATCAACAAGTCAGCAACAAGGGAATCCCCCACCCAAGGTAGATTCTAACACTGATGACCTTTTGAAACAAATTGTTCTTAATCAACAGAATGAGCTGAAGAGTCAAAGTTCGGAGCTGAGGGAGTTGAAGACTCAAATGAGCTAGATTGCCATCACCCTCTATGAACTTGTGAGTAAGAATTATGGAAATCTACCTTCCCAACCCACTCCAAATCCAAAGGGGAATGTCAGTGCCATCACATTGAGAAGTGGGAAGCAAATGAACAATACATCTGTACCTACCATTCCACCAGGATTCACCTCAACTCCGGAGAAGCCGCATTCCAAAAAAACTGATGAGAAATCCAAGGAGAAAGATAAAGGTAAGAAAAATATTGATGATGTTCCTCCTAAACCCCTTCCTTTTCCCAATAGTGTTGTTCAAACCAAGAAGATGGCTGATGAAGCAATGCAAAAGAAGGTTTTGGACACATTCAAGCATGTGGAGATTAATATTCCTCTACTTGAAGCCATCAAACAAATCCCAAGGTATGCCAAATTCTTAAAAGAAATCTGCACCAATCGAAGAGGGATCAAGGGAAATAAGAGGATCAATCTTGGAAGGAATGTGTCAACACTCATTACACCAACTCTAGCAATGCCAACAAAGTGCAAGGATCCAGGGACATTCACCATCCAATGTACCATAGGGGAGTTTCACATCTTTGATGCTCTTTGTGATTTAGAAGCTTCAATAAATGTGATTCCTCACTCTGTATTCTCTTCCTTGAAGGTTGGTGAGTTGAAGCCAACAAGAGTAGTGGTGTAGTTGGAAAATAGAGCTACAACATATCCAGCGGGAGTTCTTGAGGATGTACTTGTCCGGGTAAGAGACATGATCTTTCCAGCAGATTTCTACGTGCTTAACATAGAGGATGATTAGGTAAGTTCTCATGCCCCCATTATCCTAGGTAGGCCCTTCCTCAAAACTGCAAAAAATATCATAAATGTCAATGAGGGTACACTTTCCATGGAGTTTGGAGATGAATTTGTGGTATTTAATGTCATGGAATCCATGAAGTACCCCTCAGAGGACCATTCTGCTTTTGTTATCTCCCATTTTGAACCACCAAGTAAAAACACCATGGAATTGGATTTTCCTATGCTTAGGGAGATTATGAGTATTGGTTCTAGTTTGATGTCTAAGAGTACTTACACACCCTATTCTAAGGAAAAAGACTCTAAGATTTGATTTTGAAATGGAATCATATTCTGATTTTGATCATGTGAAATCTAATTATGACATGGCTGTTGAGTATGCTGACAGATTTGATGCATTATTTTATAATTGTGATGATTTTTATTCTGATACTGATGTTCATTGTGCAGATATGTCCATTGCATCAATTTCTCCATCTATACATCACCCCCTACATTAGAACTCAAGCCATTGCCCCCAAATCTTAAATATGCTTACCTGCTGAGTGGTGATAGATTACCTGTTATCATTGCTAACAATCTCTCTTTTGAACATGAAGAAAAACTTTTGAATCTTTTGAGAGATAACATTAGGGCAATTGGTTGGACATTGGCATACATATCAGGTATTAGCCCATCCATTTGCATGCATAGGATTCTCTTGGAGGATGGGGCTAAACCGGTGAGGCAACCACAAAGGAGACTCAATCCAACCCTTCTGGAAGTTGTTAAAAAAGAGGTTGAAAAATTGCTCGAGGCAGGTATAATTTACCCTATTTCTGACTCATAATGGGTTAGCTTTGTCTAGGTTGTACCTAAGAAAACTGGTGTTATTGTTGTTAAAAATGAGAAAGATGAGTTAGTTCCAATGAGGGTACAAAACAGTTGGCATGTGTGTATTGATTATAGGAAACTAAATCATTCCACTCACAAAGACCATTTCCCCTCCCATTTATTGATCATATGGTTGAGAGACTAGCTGGGAAGAAACACTATTGTTTCTTGGATGGATTTTTTGGCTATTTTCAGGTTCCCATTGCAGCAGAGGACCAGGAGAAGACGACATTCACCTGCCCATTCAGTACCTTTGCTTACCGAAGGATGCCATTTGGACTTTGCAATGCCCCAGGTACCTTCTAGAGATGCATGGTGAGTATTTTCTCAGATTTCATTGAGACCTGCATGGAGGTATTTATGGATGATTTTACAGTTTATGGGTCCTCATTTAATGAATGTCTCTCTAGTTTGGGTGATGTGTTGCATCGTTGTATTGAGAAGAATCTGGTCTTAAATTTTGAAAAATGTCATTTCATGGTCGAAAAGGGAATTGTCTTAGGTCATATAGTCTCACAACATGGCATTGAAGTTGATAAATCTAAGGTAGACATTATTTCATCCCTCCCATATCCTACATGTGTGTGTGATGTTCGATCATTCCTTGGACATGCTGGATTTTATCGATGCTTCATCAGAGATTTTAGTAAGATCGCTTTACCCTTATCTCGATTGCTTAAAAAAGATATTGACTTCAATTTTGATGATTCATGCAGGGTATCATTTGATGAGCTGAAGAAGTGTCTGACCACTCCACCAATCATACATCCCCTGCGGTGGGACCTTCCATTTGAGCTTATGTGTGACACCTCCAACTTTGCGGTTGGAGCTGTCTTATCTCAAAGGGTGGAAGGACATTCACATGTGATCGCCTATGCATCAAGAACACTGGATTCAGCCCAATCAAACTACACAACCACGGAAAAGGAGTTTCTTGCTATCATATTTGATTTAGATAAATTCCGTTCATATTTATTGGGCTCTAAAGTAGTTGTTTTTTCTGACCATGCAGCTATGAGGTACCTCTTGAAGAAGCCAGATGCAAAGCCCAGGCTTATCCGATGGATGCTCCTTCTTCAAGAATTTGATATTGAGATAAAGGAAAAAAAGGGGTCAAAAAATTTGGTGGCAGACCACATGAGTAGGCTTACTCACACACTAGAGGATGACACCTTGGACCAGGTACCACTTCGGGACACTTTTCCCGATGATCATCTTTATTCCATCTCAGGTACGCATCCTTGGTATACTGATTTAGTGAACTACATCGTTGCCTCTGAAATCCCTACAAATTTAAAGAAACATCAAGTCCAAAAATTAAAAAGTGAGTCTAGGTTTTATGTGTGGGATGATCCTTACCTCTGGCGCATGTGTAGTGATCAAGTCATTAGGAGGTGTGTTCCCGATCACGAGTTTGAGTCTGTTTTGCATTTCTGTCATACACTTGCTTGTGGTGGACACTTTGGACCCCAACGGATAGCTAGGAAGGTTTTGGACTCTGGATTATATTGGACTAGATTATTCCATGATGCCCATGTGTTTTGTAAGTCATGCTCTCATTGCCAACACACTTAGAACATTTCTAAGAGACATGAGATTCCCCAAAAACCCATATTATTCTGTGAGATTTTTGACGTATGGGGCATTGATTTTATGGGTCCTTTTCCTAGTTCATTTGGATTTTTTTATATTTTGGTTGCTGTTGATTATGTGAGTAAATGGGTGGAGTCCAAGGACACCAGGACTGACGATTCTCATGTTGTAGTGGATTTTGTAAAGGATCAAATTTTCTGCAAGTTTGGAGTACCAAAGGCTATCATCAGTGACCAAGGGACACACTTTTGCAATAGGAATTTTTCTTCCCTCCTTCAAAAGTATGGGGTGACACACAAAACATCAACACCATACCACCCCCAAACAAATGGCCAGGCTGAGGTTTCAAATCGTGAGTTGAAACAAATCTTGGAGAAAACCGTGCAGCCAAATAGGAAAGATTGGAGCAAGCGCTTGGATGATGCATTGTGGGCTTATAGGACAGCATACAAGACCCCCATTGGTATGTCCCCATTTCGGATTGTTTTTGGGAAATCATGTCATCTCCCAGTGGAAGTTGAGCATCGGGCATATTGGGCTATAAAGAAATGCAACATGGATTTGGCCCAAGCTGGAATCCAAAGGAAGTTGCAAATTCAAGAGCTTGAGGAGATTCTACTGTCATCATATGAGAACTCAAGGCTCTACAAGGAAAGATCAAAAGCATCTCATGACAAAATGATCCAACAAAGGGAGTTTCATGTTGGAGAGAAATTCCTTCTCTATAGTTCGCGACTAAAGCTAATGCCTGGTAAGTTGCATTCCAGATGGTTAGGTCCTTATGTTTTGACTAATGTTTTTCCTTATGGTGCAGTGGAGATCACACAAGAGGACACTGGAAGGAGCTTTACAGTCAATGGGAAACGTTTGAAGAGATACATTGAGGGACTTCCTACTGATGCAGTGAATTTTATCACACTGCATGACCCCATCATCACTTGAGCACATCAGGCTGTTCCTAACCCTTTCACTTTTATATTATTTTTCCTATTTAAAAATTTTGCATTTCATGTGCATATATCATCTCATGGGTTCACATTGAGGATAATTCAATATTTTAAGTGTGGGGGAGGGAACCTTTTAGTTTATTAATTTCAATTGATTTCCTGTTCAAAAAAAAAACCAAAAAAAAAATTGTGTGTTTTTCAAATTTTGTGTGTTTATTTTACAATTTTCTGTGTGTTTTTGAAACTTTTGTGCTGAAATGATTCTCATTGCCATTTTTAAATCCATATCAATAAGTGAAACAATTTACCCCTTGAAACTAAGCTTAAATGAATGCTGAAATGACTTTGTTTCAAGTTCAAATATTTAGTAATTTCATGAAAAGTACACTGAATTTTGAATCCCATGCCACATCTCACTGTCTTTATATTTGAAATCACTTTCCTGTGAGGCTTCTGAAACCATTATTTTCATATTCTTTACATTCACATCACTTCTTGAGATAACCAACCCATGCTTGATTTAACCAGAATTTGATCTATTCCCACTACTGGAAATTAGATCATTCCCAACGCTTCTATACCAACGGTTTGTAAAAACCGTTGGGAAAGGCCCCCAAATTGGCCACTTTTCCCAACGGTTTGGACAAACCATTGGGAAAGGTGGACCTATCCCAACAGTTTGGCCAAACCGTTGGGAAAGGTCCCCAAATATGCCACCTTTCCCAACGGTTTGGACAAACCATTGGGAAAGGTGGACCTATCCCAACGGTTTGGCCAAACCGTTGGGATAGGCCCCAAATTGGCCACTTTTCCCAACGGTTTGGACAAACCATTGGGAAAGGTCCCCAAATATGCTACTTTTCCCAACGGTTTGGCCAAACCGTTGGGATAGGTCTACCTTTCCCAACGGTTTGTCCAAACCGTTGGGAAAAGTGGGCCAAAATTCAACATCCAACACAAAATGAAAATCACAACCAAAGACCTATACCAACGATTTTAACAACCGTTGGTATAGGTACTTTCATTTTTTTTCGGACCTTCGTACCGAGAACATTATATAAATCAAAATTTAAAATATTTATGAGAATACATATATATATTTGTGTAATTATGATAACAAAAGTCATGTTAGGTTAGTGGTTGAGTCGTTCAATTATAAACGAGGGGTCCTGGGATCAAATCCCAGCGGATGTTTTATTTTTGGAATTTATATACCAACGGTTCCATTACCGTTGGTATAGATTTCATATTACCTATACCAACGGCTTACTTGGCTACGGTTCTCCAAACCGTTGGTATAGGCTATACTAGCGGTTTGGAGGCCTATACCAACGGTTCCAAACCGTTGGTAAAGGTTAGTTTTCCAGTAGTGTCCTGTCAAAACTTGAGGGTTTGAGGTACTTATGTTTAAATGATTGAGGAATTTGTTTGGTATTAAAGCCCCTATTTTAAAGAATCCTTTTTTTATAATGGTCTACCTTGAATATTTAATCCTTGTAGCCCTTAGAATCTATGCACAGCCTATTAGGTTAGCCACATTACAAGCCAATTTTCCCCATCCAACTAACTCTTGAAGTGAAATTGCATAATCTAGTTGCGCTAAAGTGTGGGGGAATCTATCTTTTGTTATGC
Organism: Viscum album; assembly: GCA_963277665.1. Classification (NCBI taxonomy): domain Eukaryota; kingdom Viridiplantae; phylum Streptophyta; class Magnoliopsida; order Santalales; family Viscaceae; genus Viscum; species Viscum album. The sequence goes on from OY728132.1 coordinate 502,699,870, forward strand.
CACCACATTCTATGATACTTTGGGTGGAAAATTAAATTCTGAAGAGATGTGTTTCCTGCTGAAGAAATTCATTATATTGAAATTTGTGCCTTTTTTGGAGCTTTCATGACAAGTGAAGCTATGCCTTTTCTGGAGCTTCTAATTGAGGTGGAAAGCTGTGCCTATCTGGAGCTTTCAAGAAAATCATGTTTGAGAAGATTGAAATTTTTGATGCTGAAATGATGAATGGTGTAAACCTTTCATGACTTTTTATGATGATGGAGCTGAATTGATACTATGGGGATTGAGGAGAAGACCATATTTAAGTGAAAATTATATTAATGCAATTTTGCTTCAAAAAGAGTCAAGCCCTCCTCATTCAGCCTCAGAATTTTTCACATCTAAATCCTACCAACCGAAAGCCACAAAACAACCCTGAAAAGTCCTCATGATAAACATACGTCCATGACTCACATCGGGTGGTGATGCAGGAATTTATCAAGCCTATGGTGACCCTTGTATGAGTTTGTATGAGAAAGACATTGCAAAAAAATGACATTTGTGTGATAAGAGAAAATTCAAGTGAGGTAAGTGTTTTGTGCATGGGAGGATAAATAAAGTGGAAATATATTGAATGATATAAATGAAGAACTTGAAATAATGTTTTTTTATGAGGCATGATATCTTTTGTTTCTTGGTGTGTAATTGTTTGATCTCAAAGATATGTGTTTTAAAATTGGTTTTGATTTGATATTGATGTTTACTTGATATGAGATTTTGCTCACGAGTGCAAAAGGGTAAGTGTGAGGGAGTTGATAAAACACTATTTTGTTGAATATTTTATTGATAATAAATGAAATAATTTCCTCAAATTGTGTTAAATATGTTTATTTATAAAGTATTTGGGATTTGATCATTCATTTGAAAATTTGGTGAAAATTACAGTTTTACCCTTAATAGTTCACTGTAGTATTTAGAAGATAAATATTTTTATATTTATTATTTGAATTTGAAAATTTTTAACAGTGTTCCTAACTTAATTTTCTACAACTTTAATTCAGGACACTAGAGCTAAAGAGTGCATTTGGATGGAGTAAATGGTCCATTAATCCAATGGTGGGCTGGACTCGGCAGAATGGACATGAGTTCTGTATTTGGGCCATATATTATTCATCAGGGCTTGGATTGAGCCCAAATTTTGGGAAAAGCTCGGGGACACGATTTGTCACAAATCATCCTTATGTAAGGACGGTCAATTCACGCGTTTTTTGAGGTCAAATGGGCGGTGAAAGTTGGAATAAAATATTTGGCTGAATTTCCACATTTACACTTGAAACCACTTGTAACCTCTCCTCCCCCCCCATATAAATTGGAGTTTTTCTCATTTGGAGGGGTTGTGGACGTACATTAGGATATTGGAGGCAGAGAAGAATTTGTTTCACCCAAATTCTCCAACCATTGTAAGAGGGGTAGCTCTTGAAGCAAGGATCCCCTCATCGAAGCCTTCTTATTCTCCTTCACGTTGTAATGATTTTGTTTGTGTAATAAACTTATTTGTTATTATTTTATTTCTTCTATTTTTTCTGTTTTGTTTAAATTTATTCTTCTTTTAATTTTTATCTTTGGTCTGGAATTCTTAAGTAGAAGCGTTATTGGGTTATACCCATTATAAACCTTTGCACATGCAAAACGCTTCTACGATGATTACGCCACCCATGGAAGAATAGTTATTTTTAGTAATCGATCGACCTCTATCCTTCTTAATTAATTTATTTTGAATCAATGAGCTACTGTAATTCACATATTATGATCTATTAATTGAGTTTTTAATTTAAATTAAACTAATCAAGCAATTGAATAGTTAACACAAAACACGTGAGGTCGGGAGTTTTGTGAACTGTGAGAGCGCAACATTAACTGGTAATTCAAAACCACACGAGATAAATTTGTAGAGTTCAAATACAACCCCTAAACTCAATTAATCCTCATTTATATAGTGGTTATGTGCCTTAATTTACCACTGACCATAAGCTAATCTTATAACATCAATCAAATCTGGGTGTTGCGATTGCATGTTCTGAAGTTAGCCTAAGGTAAAATTCACTTCATCTTCGTGGAAAAGTTAATTCTCATAGGGTTCGGGATTTAACAAATTAAGAAATAATAATTAAGTGAATATTAATTTAAATGATAATTATTAATAAGTGAATGAAGAGGTAGAGTTATATCGATTACTCCTTTTAAAATATTTTCTAAAAAAAAATCTTTTTGTTGTGTCATTTTAATCGAACTTCATTTAAAAAAAAAATACAATCTTATTCCAGAAAACTTCTTCTAGATTCATAAACTATAACCAACCCCCATCCTTTCAGGTAGTGTTTTTTATTCTCTTTTATTTTATTTTTAGAATACCTTTAAAAAGTTGTTTTATATCTACTTCCTCCTTTGAGAGACGACCTTGGTCAGGCACTCTGCTGCACCTAAGTACCCCAAAATCACTAATCATTTGAGGGTGCCCACGACAACGCTCTTTCAGATTTCATATCTCATTGTGAGGAATGACTATGAATTTTGTGAAAGGTGAAATTTTTTGAAAAATTCATAAATTGTTTTCAAGCGAAAACTTTTGAAAACAGGGTATTTGGTGTATTTTGAAAATGGATTGATTTTCAAAAAGTATGTTGAATGTTTTCAAAAATGGTTGAACATGGAAAAAGGTTGTTTGATAAAAATTTTGTGATATTTTATGTGATATAATTTTAAATACTAATCCAATAGTTGCTAGAGAGTGAGATTAACGGAGTTTGTTGTTGGTTTAGAAAATGGCACCCAGTAGGTGTTGTCGAAACCAACCTGAAGAAGCTGCGGAGAATGTGGTTGCACCTGAACCACATGTGAACCAAGAGCTGGTTCAGAGTATTGTCCAAGCCTTTCAAGATGTGGATACGGGAAACCAGAGGAATGAGCCATGACATGTGAATCATACCATCCAGTTCATGAAGCAGAATCCACCAAACTTTATGGGTGATGCTGAACCCGAGAAGGTGGAGGTGTGGCTAAGCTGGATGAATCGTATATTTGATTTCATTGGCACACCAGTGGAGCTGAAAGTAAAGCTGGCAACGTATATTCTTGAGGATCTTGCACGTCAGTGGTGGGATTTAGCGATGCATGATAAATTGGATGAAGGCCTTACATGGGAGGATTTTGAAGAATTATTTAATAAAAAATTCTATCCTCACACGTTCAAGATCCAAAAAACGACGGATTTCTTCAGCTTGAAACAGGAGAGCCCCTCTTTCATAGAGTATGGGGCTAAGTTCATGAATTAGTCCGTTTTTCAATAGAGGATGTGCCAAGTGCTTCTTTAAAGGCACACATCTTCGAATCGGGGCTAAGGCAGGAGATTCGATCGAAGATTGCGGTGCTCTGTATTACAGATTATACAGAGATGGTGAACAGAGCAACGGTTGTTGAACGTGATATCTCAGGATCTATAGGAGGAGGCATGATGGTACCCACGAGAATGGCTGGTAACTCCAATGCTGGGAACAAATGGAATAGGGACACCTACTTCTAAGGTGGGAGTGCGAATCAGAAACAGACGGTGGGATCAGTCAACCTTCCTCCACGACCCCAGAGCAAAGCAGGTTGCTTTCAATGTGGTTCGACTAATCACATGAAATGAGAATGTACAACACCACCGAGAGCATGCCACAATTGAAACAAGATGGGGCATCTTCAACGATATTGTCGCAGTGCTCCACGGTCAGGTGTTCAGGACACTTCCCAGGTGTTGCAAGCATCATATACTTTGACAGGATGAGGACAGCAGAATCAGTCTCGTCAACATAATAGAGCTAGCCATGGTGATTCTCGAAATACCATGACTCCTCAACCAGGGAAATCTCAACAAGGAAACAAGGAGAATAGTGCAGCGACGAAGCAATTGTATGGAGCTTAGCAGATGATGGTCGATGATCAGACTGGACCATCTACGGTGAGAGGTATGATTATTTTGAATTCTACCCTCATGCAAGTGTTGTTAGATACCGGTACATCACTTTCCTTTCTTGCTTCTCGTATTGTTGATTTTCTAGGTTTAAAACTGGAAATGATGCCTTCTGTCTTGAAACTGCAAACTCCTTTTGGTGAAAGAGAATGTCAAGCCTTCGTTTATAGATCCTGTGCTATAACTGTTGATGGAGCTAAGCTAAAATGGGATTTCTCTATGCTGGAGATGGATGTTTATGATATAATTCGGGGTATGAATCGGTTGACAAGGTTTAAGGATCACATCAACTGTTATAGGAGAATAGTTAGTTTCATGACTGAGGATGACATCGACCATCTCTTTAGAGGAGAGAGAATGGTAAAGAAAGGTGAAAATAGCTTGTTGGAACCAATAGTGGAAACGATCTCTTACCAATTGGCAGTGTTGACTTTTACATCATTGGAAGAGAGTGAGGAAAATAGTTTTCCAGCTGTGGTGGATAAATTTCCTAATGTTTTTCCTGAAAAATTCTCAGGATTACCACCTATTAGAGAATTGGAGTTTACGATTAATCTCCTTCCGGGGACCAGTCCTATCTCACTTCCATCTTATAGGATGGCACCAATGGAGTTAAAGGAATTGAAAGTGCAATTAGAGGAGCTAAAAAGCAAGGGTTTCATTCGGACAAGCGTGTCTCTGTGGGTAGCACCAGTTTTGTTTGTAAAGAAAACAGATTGAACTCTTCGGCTATGTGTGGATTATCGTAAACTTAAACAAGTTATGATAAAGAATAGATATCCACTTCCACGCATTGATGATATGTTCGATCAATTAAGGGGAGCTCAGTGGTTCTCCAAGATTTACTTGCGATCAATATATCACCAATTGTGAGTTTGGAAGGAGGATATTCCCAAGAAATCTTTCAGAAGCAGATATGGCCACTACAAATATGTAGTCATGCCTTTTGGTCTTAAGAATGCACCAGCGGTCTTCATGGATTTGATGAATCAGATATTTCAGCAATATCTGGATTCTTTTGTTGTGGTGTTTGTGGACGATATATTGGTGCATTCAAGAATAAGGTCTGAGTATGAGCAACACTTGGCGATAGTGTTGGAAATCTTTAGAGAAAACCAGTTGTATGCCAAATTATCAAAGTTCTATTTTTGGATACAAGAGGTATGATTTCTGGGCCATGTTGTTTCTGATGAAGGTGTTTTAGTGGATCTAGAAAAGATAGAAGCTGTTCTTTCTTGGCAACCGCCGAAGAATGTCTTTGAAATACAAAGTTTTCTTGGTCTAGCTGGTTATTACCGACGCTTTGTCCATGACTTCTCATGACTAGCTTCACCTATCACATCATTGACAAAGAAGAACATTGTATTTCAATGGATTGAGGAATGTCAGAGATATTTTCAAGAGTTGAAAGTTCGCCTTACATCAGCACCTATCTTAATCTTTCCAGAATCAGGGAAAGGATACGTGGTGTATTGTGATGCTTCGGGAATAGGGTTGGGTTGTGTTCTCATGAAAGGAGACCATGTGGTTGCTTATGGCTCAAGGAAATTGAGGGTTCATGATAAAAATTACCCAACACATGATTTGGAGTTGGCTGCAGTCATCCATACCTTGAAAAAATAGAGTCATTATCTCTTTGGTGAGAAATTTACTGTGTTTATTGATCACAAAATCTTGAAACACATTTTCTCACATTGATATTTGAATCTGAGGCAGAGGAGATGGATGGAGTATTTTCAAATGTTTGACATTGACTTAATGTATACACCGGGTAAGAGAAATTCGGTGGCCAACGTATTAGGCATAAAGTCGTATGCTCAGTCAGCAACAGAAGCTTCAGAAGAATGGAAATTGATGTCGGTCTTAGCTGACATTCATGTGGAATGTGAAAACTGAGGTGATGTTGCAGTTTTATTTTCATCTACGCTTGTTCTTGATCTGGTAAAAGTGGTCAAAGAGGCACAAACATCTAACGCGGAATGTCTGGTAATGAGTTCAAAACTCAATGGTGGGGAGACCATTGATGGATGGAAACTAGAAGCGGGTTCAGTTTGTGTTTTAGAGATAGGATGGTTGTACCTATAGTCTGTCAGGAACCACTCCTTAATTCTTACCACCATTCAAGATGGTCTGTACATCTGGGTACACAGAAGATGTATAAGGTGCTAAAGGCGTAGTTTTGGTGGAGCGGCATGAAAAGGAAGGTGGCCGGGTTTTTCTTGCAATGCTTAACTTGTCAGAAGGTTAATGCAGAGCATCAAAGACCAGATGGTATGTTACAGTCATTACCTATCCTAGTGTGGAAATGGGAGCAGATAGAAATGGATTTTGTTACAGGTCTTCCAAGAACGGTCCAGAAACACGATGCCATTTGGGTGATAGTGGATCGACTAACCAAGTTGACCCATTTCATCCCTATTCGTGAAACCCATATAGTGGAATATCTTTCAAAAATCTATATCCGGGAAGTGGTAAAGAGACATGGTGTACCAGTGTCTATAGTCTCAGATAGAGATCCATGGTTCACATCTCGTTTCTGGAAATCCTTACAACAAGCCCTTGGGACTCAGTTGACTATGAGTACGACGTATCATCCCCAGATGGATGGACAATCTGAAAGGATGATACAGATGTTGGAATAAATGTGAGGGATTGTGTAATGGATTTTGGTGGCTCATGGGAGGAGCATATACCCTTAGTGGAGTTCTCATACAATAACAACTATCAGGCCTTGATAGATATGGCTTCGTTTGAAGCATTGTATGGGTATCCTTGTCGTTCTCCACTATGCTAGGTGGAAACTGGTGAAACTTCACTAGTCGGGCCGAGACTTGTCCAAGAAACAATGGAGATTTGATTAAAAAGAGGATGGAGATGGCTCAAAGTCGTCATAAATCTTATGTAGATCACCTTCTCAGACCATTGGCGTTTGTTGTGGGTAATCATGTCTTCTTGAGGATCTCTCCAAGACATGGACATCGTCGTTTTGGGAAGCAGGTCAAATTATCTCCTCGTTATATAGGCCCTTTTGAGATACTATAACGGGTTGGAGAGGTGGAATATCGGTTGGAATTACCACCATGGTTCAGTTTGATGCACAATGTGTTCCATGTATCTCAGTTGAAGAAGTATCAACCCGATCCTGACCATGTGATCAGATGAGATCACACTGACCTAGAGTAGGATGCTTCATTGGTACATATCCCGGTGCAGATTGTGGATAGGCAGGATAAAGTTTTGCATGGAAAAAGCATTGTTCTAGTGTGGGTTTTGTGGCAACATGGTCAGATTCAGGAATAAACTTGGGAACACGAGAAAGAAATGAAAGAGAAGTGGCCAGAACTCTTTCAGGAAAGCTATGGTTTTCTACTTTTCAGGGATGAAAAGACCAATGGTGGGGAGAATTTAGTACCCCCGGTTTCTATTATGTAACCCTTACTTTATTCTTTTCACAGTTTTAAAGTTAAGGGTGTTTAATGGGAGATTCAGGAGAACTTGGAGTGGTGTTTTGAGGCAAAGGGGAAGTCACACGGGAGGCACACGGTTTGTCTACACCGTGTGGCCAAACCCCGCGTGGCTGACTGAGGAGGCAGTGGATTCCACACGGTCGACGCATGGTTTGTTTAACCATGCGGCCAAACCGTGCGAGAAGGGTGGACGAGGTAGTAGCTAAAGCATGGTTAGCGCACGGTTTGTCAAACCTTGCGGACTAACCATGCGGTCACTTAAAATTAGATTCTTAAATTGTGGATCTAACTCGTTTTGACTCTAATTTCCTCATTAAAGATACTAAGAGGCCCTAACTCGGGATTTTGGTTCTCCTAAGGTCAAAGAGGGTTCTCCCATAGTTCTGGAGGCAATCTGAAGGCTTCTCTTGGAGAATCAAATCCAGATTCATGAGGTATGTGATTTTTCTCCTTCGTTCTTGATCGTTTTCTTAGATTTACTCAGATCTACTTCTCTTCTTCTCTTGGTTTCATATATCTACGCCCATTATGGGTACATATAAGTGTGTGAATGACAAATATGATGATATTTGGTCTTGATTGTGTTAGGAGAAGAGGTTTAAGGTGGGTTTTTGGAGATTTGACCCAGTGTTCTTGAGCGTTCTTCGTTCGTTGCTTGGTTCGCCTTTTTGTTGAGGTAGGTGGCTTCACTTTCGACTAATCTTGTTAGAATTGGTTGGCTTAGTTTCAAATTGGCTTGTTTGAATGAAATTGATTTTGAAAATAATGGAATAAATCTTCTTTAGTGATGATTTATGGTTTTGATGAAATTGTGAAATCATTGTGAATTGTTGTGAAATGTGATTTGGCTTCTTGAATTTAAAATGTTGATTTTAAATTATGGATTTTCTGGAGTGGTAAATGGTTTGATGAAAGATGGGTTTTTAATAAAATGGTGTGTTTTATTGAAATGGTTTGGTATTGAAATGTCTTGATGAAATTCGTTCATTCTTTGGTTTTCAATAAAAGTACGGTTTTATTAAAATGGTTTGAAATGGTTGAACACACTTGGTTTTGATGGAAATGGTTTTCAATAAAAGGTGTTTTATTTAAAGGATGGTTTTGGCATGATTTTTGTGAATATATGGTGTGTTTTCATGTTGCATATATGAGGCATGGTTGAAATAGGACCTTGTGCTCGATGCCAAACATTTAATGGCACATGGGACTTTTAAGTATGAGGCTTGGTTGAAATATGACCTTGTGCTCGGTGCCAAAGGTGTAATGGCACATGGGAAACAATTACCTTGTGACGACTTGGTAGATCGACAAGAAACCTCTCATGAGTATGGAACTGTCATAACGATGCATGCATGATTGATTTCACGGGTTTGTGAAATGGTTGGGAATGCCAAAATGAGATGTTTGTGAAATGGTTTGGAAATCTGTTTGGTTATTTTTATGGAAAAATAATGTGTTGGAAAAGTTGGTTTAAATTTAACTTTGATGCTTTTGGGCATGGATGGTTTTGTAAAACTTGTTTATATTTAGTTATAAACTGCTTTGGTGAAAATGTTTTATATAAACTGTTTTTACATAAATGTGGCTAACTCTTCTATCCTAGTGGCATGAGTAGGGAAGTCATTGGGAAAATCTACTGAGTTTTATACTCACCCCTGCTTTGGCACTTTGGTGCTTTTACAGATGTTGTATTCTGAGACACAGGTAAAGGTAAATAATCTCATTACTAATGGATCATGGTGATGTTTGGGAGATACTGTGGAGCTTGGAGCTTGTGGACCACAGAGTTGTGGTGTCTTTTGAGAGTCTCATGTTGTTCTTCTGCTGTGTACATTGATGTTTGTTTTGGACTTCCACTATTGTGTACTCTGATGAGGTTTAATATAAATGAAGTTGTGATTTGGTCTTTCTTTGTTTCATGCATCATATAGTGAATGGTTAATGGATGGGTTTATTTTCTTAAAGGGTAAATAATACCCCAATTGTTTTTGAAACCCTTGGCATTTATTGGCAGCCTTTGGCGTCTTGGGGATGTCGCTTAAGGACTAGTAATGACTCATTGCACTCTCAAGCCAATGAGAATTGGCGGTTTATTACAGTTTCCTTTAATGGGATCTTTGGTTAGACAAATTGTGCTCCCTAAATATTGGACCCTTTTAATGGGATTCCAAATTTCACCTAGGTTGGAACTATTTTTTTAAAATCCATTTCTAATAGTGAAAACCCTCACATTCTAGGTTTTCATGATTTTCACTAGTGGGGTGCAAGGTTTGGGAAAACTATTGGCCAACTGTGCCCAACCTATAAATTTTAAAAATTATACAAAACATCACCCATACATCATTGATCAAAACATAACCAATGAATGGTAAAAATAGGGTCCTAGTAAATACTTCAATAATTAATATGATTTTACAATTATATAAATTTATTTGGAATCTATGTTGCGAGAGATAACCAATTCTCAAAATAAAAACATATTTCACTAAAGGATATTATTTTAATTGGGATTATTAATACAAACATAGACACAAAATCCCAAACTATAGAGTGGAGAATTAATGTTCCCCAACTATCATGATTCACTTTATCTATTTTGGATTTTAAATCTTTCCCTTTGTCAATTGTCATTATTGGTTTTTTTGGTATTATTGTCCTTGATAACCATTGAATTAGGGAATTGACCCCCATATTGTCCAAAATCCATCCATATCAAGAATAGATGATTGAATGGAGTGTTATGTGGTACTCCCTCTCTAGTTATTTCATTGATTTACATATTCATTCAACAATGAAATTCTTTTTCTTGATGACCATGATTCCCACACAAGAATCATAATCTTTTTTCTGATATGTTATACACCTAAGTTATCCTTCCCTCATTTTTGGAAAATATAAGGTTGATATTTGTTCTTACCTCCATGTGACATACCATTAGATCCTCCATGAAACACTATCATCATTTTCTTATCACCATATCTATGAAAATTTTAATATTTTATTTCATTATTGAGTTTACATCAACGGGTTTATATAGAGCCCCCAATTTCAATTATGGATAATGAATTTTGATGTTTTCATTTAGATCAAAAATTATATTGATAAATTTTTCTTCAAGGTATAATGATTAAACTAAAGGAATACAATTCAATTCTGGTAAAATTTTCCACTCATATATCAGTGGATTCATCATCCTTCTGATTATGATAAATGAATTTTTTCACTATTTCTGTATATTAAATGTGAAAAAATACTTATTGGAAAATATCATCTTAAACTAATCTTATCCCATGGATTTAATTTCTTTCTATAATATTTTTTTCATAATATAATTCTATCATTTATCTGAATCACCTTGACAATGATAAATGGCTAGGAAAACATTTTCATGTTCTGTGTAATGAAGAAAAAATAAAATATATTCCATCAAATCGATCCATTAATCATTGGAAATTGGATTAGAAGACCCAAAAATTGTGTGTGGACATTTTTCCATAAAATATTCAATGGAATGATTATCCCGCCATGGTTCATTCCAATGATCAATATGATCCACATGACTAGTGATATTTTGAGGGAGTTGAATGAGAATAAAAAAAATTAACGCATCTCATTTCCTAAGACATTTCAATGCTCATGAGAATGAGTATTTCATTTTCCATAAAACTCATTAGTCACATAATTCCTTTTTTGTTTTAGTGAATGACTAAATTTAAGAAGTGTAGTTTGAGTAATAATATTCCTATTGAGAAATCATATAATCATTAAAAACTATTTATTTGAAATTAAAATCATGATACATTATTTTTATTCTATGATACCTTAGTTTTTCCTCATATATTATTATTTATCATCTTTTCAAATTCATTCGAATGGTTAATATAGAAAATGTGAGTTAACCAAATCATATCCTTTGTAAGTTTCAATCCATGTGCATAGTAAGAGAACACTCACCATGCACCAAAACGATGGATCATATATACTCCACAAACTATTTTCTATTTAATTACCCATGGATTCATCAATTCCCAAACAATGTCCACATGTTGCATCTAGATAAGGATTTATTGTTAGGAAAATGATATAATTTATTCCTTAAAAATATATAGGGATGTTGTCATATACTTATACTTATCCCCAGTTTTTTCATCGATGTTCTTTAAACCTAATATATAAATATTAACTATAACCTTAATATGATACCAACTTTATAAAATAATAATTTTTATACAAAAATATTACATTAGTTTAGATGAATATTTAATAAATAAATATATGATCTGTGATAGAAATCGTAATGGTTTAGTGTCATTGGGGACTATATAAAAATCATATTAGTTATTTAAATATCTTCAATATCTTCAACAAAGACATTCCTATATATAAATCATATTTGAAATACAATAATTAAAACCATTATTCATAAACATGGAGTCGAAATACAATAAATGGTGAACTCAATTTCATAGTAAGGACAAAAAATTCTGATATTAATTATTACATTAGCTTAACATGAGAATAATTCCAAGAGTGAATGAAATTAGCATTTCCAAACAATTCCTTATGTATCATATATTATAATACAAAGTAATTGAATAATTTTTGGGGGTTTATAAGACATAAACTATAATTAAATCAAATAGAATTTTCCTTGAGAGCATACCATAGACATAATATTTTGTAAGAAATAGAAACTTAAAAAATTGTTAACATATATAACAATAAATAGGTTCACCAATTATGATATGGACAAGAAATCAACCCATCACATAAACATATGGACTTGAAATAATGTCAATAGATTATCTTATGGACATGAAGTCAGCTTCATGAATAATCATGTGGACATGAAAACTAGGTACACACAAAATATAAATGATATTGAATGTTTCCAACCATTATGTCTTTACCTCATGTTTTTATGGTATTTTTACCATTGTTTTGATTATAATTAGGTTGGTATTTTCTTTGGGGAAAATTTGGGTGAATTTAGAGAAATTTGGATTTCCATGTGGTTATGCATGGTTGGAACACATTTAGGTCAAACCATGTGGTTTTACCCATGAAACTAGTCTCCCCATTTTGGAGCCACATAAGGTGGTGCATAGTTAGACTAAACTATGTGGCCACCCTCCCCAAACCATGCACCATGTGATAGTGGGTTTAAGACCCAAACATTTATTAATGAGAATTCTTCTTGATCCAATTAAATGTGTTATTATCTAAAATAAATATATAACATATTCACTTCATTGATTTTATGTTTTTCAATTTTCAAATACAATTAATAATTGTTACCATTGCTAATATAGTCTTTGAACAGTTATAATATGATCAGTATAAATATAGGGCTTTAACAAATAATATTTTCTCAGACAAAGGATGAAATGTCCTCATCCTATAGAATTGCTCCGTACAAAGCCCATTTTTTAGAGCTCGCAAAGAAGGTGGAATCACTAGGCTTTGCTCTTGACCCAGCCAAGGTTGAGTTTCAACATGTTAAGCTTGAACTGAGCCACCTATGAGAGAAGTGGATGTTTATAGAGATCACCACTAGAGCGATGTTATCCAAGTCACCCCAAGAGTCTATCACCATCACACACCTTACCCTTAGGTCTTAAGTGGGCGTTATAAGGTGTTATTTTACAAAACCCTTACACTATGATTATGTGTATTATTTATTTATATAATAATGAATATATATTCATTTTATTATTGTTACATTGTAAATGGTTTTTAAAGCATAAGTAGTATTTTTAGTTAATATTAAATTAAGAAATCTATTTTTATGAATTAATGGATTTTTTAATTAAATAATATTTTAATAAAATATCACAACTAATTTAATATTTATTATATATAAACGATTGTATAATTTTTATGAATACAATTGTAATTTTTATTACAGTTTGAAATCTATTTTTGTCAACACCTATGAATTTTCGATAAATGTCGGTTTTTATTTTAAATGTAAAAATTCAGTTATTTAGAAATCTATTTGGGTAAAATGAATATTTTTTTATTCAGAACATTTAAATTATCTAACAGTTAATTTTTCATAATTTTGTGAGACAGACAAATTTTTGCCTAAAAATTAAATAATGTTTAAATATATAGTATGTTTTATGACATCATAATGACCCAATAGTGATGTAATATAATACTATAAAAATTATGTTCTACTAATATATGTTTTACTTTTAAAATAATGTGATTATTTTTTTTGTTTTATTAATTTTATGGTTCCTTAGTGGACCCCCAAGACATATAAAACATTTTAAAATTTTAAAATGATTCCTTGACAGCGTGACTCACCTCCACATAATCAATCCTAATATTTTAATAAGTTCATCCATTGGCCTTATAAAATAACTTTTCTCTATCCCCTTTTTAACAAACCATTGTCAAAAACCATGGGTTTTTTTTGTGTATTTGATTAGTTTAATGTGGGGTGTCCAAAACATAAATGATAAAGAATTACCTCTTCTTTCATATATAAACCCACTCAATATCACATTCCTCTTCACTCAAACCATTTGGAGCTCATCAAAAATCTTCCCTCCTATCTCTAAAATCCTCCCAAAGTGCCCCAAGATCCCAATAATCCTTTCTCAAGCTTCTCTCGTGCCCTTGGGATAACACTTCCATGTAAGGGATTCCATCGTCTCTCATTTTTCTCTAAGTTTATTTATTTTGGAATACCATTTTATTTTCATTTAAAAATTTTGGGGTCTGTTTTTTCACATCCCCCACACATACCTTCTTATGTTTTAATGATTATATTCCTCTTTCTCTCTCATTAATTCCCCCCATGTACACCTGTTACCGTGCCAATATTTCGTACAAAATTTCTCGATCCTCATTTACATTCAAGTAATTATTTTATATTATGCATTTAAATTCCATTAAATATGTTGGGATATTATCTTCCATGACCCCATTATAGTTAATTTTATGTATAAATGACGATAGAACCATTTCACTTTCATCAACCCATTTTAGAATTTCTTTTTGACGTCTTTATGTTGTTGATGTTACATCAAATTTCTATTCCAAAATCATCATGTAAGTGAATACCATACCCATTTCTCTATCAAGGATATTCAACTTTATTCACAAGTACTAGTTGATTTAGGAAATACATTTATGTATTCCACATCTCTTATGCGTGTAATAAATTACTATGTATAATGAATCCATGTTGTATGATCTATGTGGAAAACTTATACATGAAATGAAATGATTAAGAAGGGTGTGCCCTGATAATGCTCCAATGTATTGGTTAAAGATTAGTATCATGATAAATCAAGTGAAATGAGGTTTTACTCATGATAATTAAAGTGAAATGGGGGTTTACACATTCTCCATGTGTAATGGTCCTTGGCTCATACTAATATCATGTTATGTTATGATAACCATGCTATATCATTCTTTTACATTCACGTTTCTCTTATGATCCATTGATTTTCCTATTTCCTATCATCTACTATATTCTTCATGTTATTCCTTGTTTAATTCCTTACTAGGATTTATATCTCACCCATTTCTTATGAATTCCCTCAGGTTATCCCATGCAATACTAAGTATGAAATAATGTTGTGGTAATGTAAATAATGTTCCAAATAAAGATGTTTATTTAATGTTTTGAGTTGTTATGTAATGTTCCTAACCCCCATATACTCTAGACCTATCGATCATCTATGTTGTATCAAGTTAAAGTTTTAGGTAATAAATTATGTTTAATTGTTAAATAAAGAGCAGGGTTGTTATAGTTGGTATCAGAGGATAGGATTAGTTATTTTTGGGAGTAGGATTAAAAAACCCTAATGAAGGCCTTAGGAATAATACTAAGTATAATAAAAACATCACTAATTTTTTTGAGTATTGAGTGAGTGGTTTACTAAGAAATTAAATCCTTATCTAGAGATGAACAAGTAGAGGTGGATCATGCATAGATGTATCTAGGGGTAAAACCTGAAAACACCTCTTTGAGCTAGAATCGAACAAGAACTGATAAACGACAATGAGCCTTGAATCACTATTGGTTATGAGTAAATGATTTTGTAAAATCATAATATTAGTGTGAATAATTTTTAAAGTAATAAAAAACTCCCCGAGGAATAAATGATGGTAAGTAGATTATAGATATCATTGATTGAAACCTATAAATTTATAAGTTAAAGAAATAAATTTAATTTAAAAGTTATCCATTTTTGTATTTGGATTCACCTTTATGTGTTACCCATAACAATCCTTTTATTCCAGCCAATGGCCGTAATATGAGAAATCGGGATAACAACCGATGTGAAGATCAATGTGATGTCTGTTCTAATGAGATGCCCAATCCGATGGGAGCATGAATCACAATCTTTGTCATTATATTATCTCAATTTACTCATTTTTTGAATAAAAACATGGGTCAAGAGGAACGTTCAACCCCCCATAAGAAAGAACATGTCGCAATAAAGATCATCTTGAGACAAAGGCCTCCTCTATTTAATGAATCTTTTGATCCATAAATTTCAAACAATGGATCACCTCCATTGAAATTATATTTTCCATCCATTAATGTTCCAAAAAAGGGATGGTTCTTATGGAATCTTATAATATAGAGGTTGATGCTGATCAATGGTGGAAATTGATGAAAAATATAAATCCTAATGAAGGGATCGAGGTGTTGGAATGAATGGATTTCAAGAAAATATTCCTTTTTCCCATGAAACAACCGACTTAAGACGGAAAGGGCCATCCATTACCTAATGAAAAAATGACAAATCCATCGGAGCATATGAGGAAAATGTTACAAGCCTTGAACGATACGCCTTTGGCTTTGTTGTTACCCACTAATTCCTAGTTGACCACTACTTTGGTGTGCTAAAACTAATCCTATGGAAGGACCTAGTGATTCATGACTCTGATAGCTATAAGAAAATTCTTTTATGTGCCCTCAAAGTCGATATGGAGACCAATGAATCTCAATGGTATCATAGGGATAAGATGTGGACATGGTACTTTAATAATGGTGATCTGATAGATATATACCCCACTTACCAAAGGTGCAGAAAGAAGCACCCAAAAAATTGTATGAATGTGAAAGGAAAATTTTTTAGGTGGGAAAGAGAAGGGGACCTTTCCATTAACTATCGACATGAAAATCCCGCTATTGAGATAGAGGTGAGGAACGCTCCATTCGACCCTCAACACATAGTTCATTGCTTCAACTGCAATGAACTAGGTATGTTTTAAAACTAGTGCCCTATGCCATGGGTTTTCATAGCCAACTAACATCCTCTCATCCATCAAGGGAGAGATTTTTCCATCACTACCACTGAAGTGAACACCGACAACAAAATGGTGAGAGGTATGCTAATTATTCATTAAACAATAGAGAAATTTATTTTTTATTGTAGTTCTACACATTCTTTTATATCCCTAATGTTTAATAGAACAATCCCAACACCACAATGAATCATGAAAGAAAAGATGTGAGTGAGAACAGTAAATGGGTAAATCATTCTATCCCATGAATATAACTCCTCCCATGCCTTAATTTGGTGATTGACCTTCCTGAAATACCTCGTAATACTCCCTCAAGTGTAATTTGATGCAATTATTGGCATGGTTTATCTTTCCTTATATAAATATGGCATAAATTTTCGTGAGAGAGAAATTACTATCCATATAGAGAATCGACCCCCGATTCTATACAAGTTCAGGAAAGAGGATGAATCTTATTTAGAACCATCATCTCAAATTTGGATATTGCATCCCTAAGAGAACACATATCTCATTCCGATGATAGAGTCTATGGAAGCAACCATCCTTGAAGACGTACTTATTGTGATATAATTCACTGATGTGTTTCCCAAATAATTACATGGTCTTCCTCCTAGAAGAGAAATTAAATTCTTGATTGATCTTATACATGGGGCATTGCGAATAAAAAATAATATCTATACAATGGCTATTGTGGAGCATGAGTAGCTAAAGAATAAACTACAGGAGAATCAGGATAAAGGGTCTATAATTCCAAGTTCTTCACCATGGGGTTCAAAGTCTTATTCATCAAGAAGAATAATGGGACAATGGCCCTTTGCATTGATTATATTGAGCTCACCAAAATCACGATAACGAACAAGTATCCTCTACCCTGAATTGATGACATATTCAATCAGCTAAGTGGAGAACACTACTTCTATAGTGTGGATCTGCGGTCGTAATAATATAAAGTATAGTTGAAGAAGGAGGATATCCCCAAGATTACTTTTTGTAAAAGATATGAGCACTATGAATTTGTAGTAATTCCTTTCAGACTCCCTAATTATCTATAAATCTTCATGGGCTTAATTAATAGAGTCTTTAGAGATTACCTCGAGAAAATTGTGGTAGTGTTTATCGATGATATTCTAATATACTCCAAAACCATGGATATGAATGGGGAGAATATATGAATTTTACTAGATACCTTGCAAAAGAATAAGCTATATGAAAAGTACAACAAGTTTGAGTTCTAGTTGAATGAGGTCTCATTCTTGGGTCATATCATCACAATCATATGGTATATTTTTGGATCCCTCCACGAGAGCTACAATTGAGGGATGGTCATGGCCAACATCAGTGGCAAATGTATATAGATTCCTAGTGTAAGCCACATATTATCTCTGATTTGTGAGAAATTTCTCACGGTTATCCATCCCTCTTACTAATAAAACTCGGAAGGGAGTAAAGATTTTATGGAGTGATGAATGTGAAGAAAGCATTATGGAGTTGAAAAGGATGCTTATCACTATGCCCGTGCTCGCACAAACCACAAGTGGAGAACCTTTTGTGGTATTCAGTGATGCTTCAAAGAAAGGGTTTGGCTATGTGTTTATGAAAAATGAAAAAGTCATTTCCTGTTCTTTAAAGAAATTGAATTTTCATGGGAAAACTATCGAACAGATGATCTGGAGTTGGCTGTAGTAATCTTTGCTTTGAATTTTTTTAAACATTACCTATTTGGGGAGAAGTGTGAAATATATACGGATCATAAAAGCCTAATGTATATATTCACATAAAAAGATATGAATATTCTCCAACAAATATTGTTATATATGATTAGTAACTATGACTGTGCAATCCATTTCTACCCTATAAAGCATAAAAGATGGAAGATTCTTTAAGTAGAAAGGACCGAACAATTCTATCATTGATGATAATTTAAACATAACCAATCTTCTTTAGATTTGATGATGATGAACATGGGAATCATAAAGAAGGGTACATCATCAATCCTATCTCAAACGACTTCTCTCTTATGGAAATGTTAAAGGATGCTCAAAAGGATGACGTGTTAATTCAAAAGATAGTGGATACTATTATAAAAGGGAAACATTTGGAGTTCAATATTAATGAATAAGGAATTGTGAGATTTGTGAAAAGACTATGTCTTCCATCAAGTCCAGAGATAAGGAAAGATCATTTTGATGATGCATATAGTTTGAGTTTATCCATTAAACTAGGAAACATAGAGATATATTGATATCTCTGAGAGAATTATTTGTGAGATAACATGAAGAAGGATATATATATGTATATATCAAAGGGCCTAGTGTGTTAGTAAGAAAAGGCAGAGAGGATAAAGTCTAAGGGGATGATGCAACAATTACCCATATAAATATCTAAAGGGGAAAATATCCCCATGTTCTTTGTCACCAGAATTCTGAAGACATCCAAAGGAAAAATGCTTTTTGGGTTTTTTTGGATGGTCTTACAAAGACTACACACTTCATAGCAATTCGAGAGGTTTTATAATAGGATAAATTTCCATATATATACATCAGAGAATTGGTAAGGTTTCATGGAGTTCCACTATTGATTGTATCTGATTGAGATCCAAGATCCAATTCTAGGTTCAGGAATATTTTCCAAAATGCTCTTAATACTGATATGAATTTCAGTACGACATATCATCATCAAACTGATTGCTAAACTAAGCAAATTGTTAAATCACTTGAGGATATGTTGACACCATTCTCAATGAACTTAAAAGGGGGATGAGATCAATATCTTCATCTAGTTGAATTATCTTACAATAATTGTTTCCACTCATGCATCCAAATAGATCCTTATGAAGCCAATTATGGTAAGAGCTATAAAACACTAGCTTGTTGGGATAAATTGGGAAAGTGAAAATTCCTAGGTCCAAGAATGGTCGAAGAAATGGTGGATAAGGATAAGACCATCCAAAATGACATTAATGCAGCTCAGAGTTGACAAAAGAGTTATGATTATAATCGTCAATGAGACTTATAGTTTTATGTCAGAGACATGGTATTCCTCCTCATATCACCATGGAATAGAGTTATTAGATTTGGGAATAAGGGAAATCTTTTTCCAAGATACATCGGCCCTTTTGAGATCCTTGATTGCATTGTAGTTGTGGCCCATCAACTAGCACTACCAGTAAACCTATCTCAAGTACATGATTTATTCCATGTATCACTCTTGAAAAAGTACATACCTAACCCATTGCATGTAATCATTCCAGAGGTGGTACCATTGGAGAATGACCTCATCTATAAAGATAAACATGATAAGATCATAGATTCTAGGGAAAAATTTATACGATATAAGACAATTCCTCTTGGCCGGGTGTTGGGGAGAAACTGTATGTTTGAAGAAACAACGTGGAAATCTGTGGAAGTGATGAAGAAAAGTTACCATCGCTAATTTTAGTGTGGGAAAAAAAATTTTGAGGGAAAATTTTCTTAAAGGGGGATGATTGTAATGAACCAAACTTTTATTAATAGAAATTTCTCTTAATCTAATTAAATTTTATATTCTGTAAAATGGTTATATAACATATGAAATTACTTGGTTTTATGATTTTGGATTTTTGGATACATTTAATAATTTTTACTATTTCAAATATATCCATTGAATAATAATCACATTATTAATATAAATATAGAACTTTAAAAAATCCAATTTATTCTGACAAAGGCAGCGATGGCCCCATCCAGTAGAATTTTTTCATATGAAGCCCATTTGTTGGTGCTTGGAAAGAAGGTGGCACCACTAGGATTTGCTCTTGATCAACACCAAACCAAGATTCAGCACGTTAATCTTGAACGGAACCACCTGAGGGAGAAGTGAATATTAATAGAGATTACCACCCGAGCGATGTTATCTGAGCCGCTCCAAGAGTCTGTCACTATCACACACCTTACCCTTAGGTCTTACGTGGGTGTTATAAGGGGTTATGTAATAAGAACGGAGCATTATGATTATGTGAATTATTTTTTTATATGATATATAATATACATTCATTTTATTATTGTAACTTTTTAAATGGGATTTAAAGAGAAAATAGTATTTTTAGTTTATATTTAATTTAGAAATTTATATTGATGAATCAATAGATTTTTTGAATTAAATAATTTTTTAATAAAATGTTATTACTAAATTTCTATTTATTAAATATAAATTATCATATAATTTTCATGAATAAAATTGTAGTTTTTATTATGGTTTGAAAGCTGTTTTTGTCAAAAGCCTGTAATATTTGATAAATGTTAGATTTTATATTAATATAAAAAATTCACATAAATAGAAAATTATTTAGATAAAATTAATATTAATTTTAGATTCAATACATTGAAATTATCTAACAGTTAATTTTTCATATTTTTCTGGGTCAGTCAAATTTTTGTGAAAAATTAAATACCATTTAAATATTAATGTTATTTATGACATCATAATGAATCTATAGTGATGTAATAAAATAATATAAAAAGTTTTTTTGGACAATATATGTTTTACCATTAAAATAATGTGACTTTAGATTTAATTGAATAATTTTATGGTTCTCTAATTGACCCTCCCAGACTTAAAAAACATTTTATCTTTTTAAAATGATGTCCTTGATAGTGTGAATCACCTCTTCATAAGAAAGAATCAAACATTAATTAGTTATACCATTTTCTTATAAAATAATGTTTTTACCCCCTTTCTCCAAAACCATGGTCAGGAACCTAGGGTTGGTTTGTGGTTTTGATTAGTTTAATGTGGGGTGTCCAAAACCTAAATAATATAGAATTCACTCTCCTATCCTATATAAACCAACTCAATCTCCCATTCATCTTCACACAAACCATTTGAATATTGAACAACCACTGCCCTCCTCAATCTATAATCCTTTCAAGGTTCCCCATGCTCCCATGAATCCTCTCTCAAGCTAATACCAAGCCTTTGATATCACACATCCATGTACGAGATTTCTTCCTCTCTCATTTATAACCATGTTTTGTTACATTGACATACCCTTTTCCTTACAATTAAAAATGTTAGGGTTTGATTTATCACCTCCACCATACTTCCATCCTTATGTTTGAATGATTAGAGATCTCTTTCTCTCTCATTAATGTATCCCATTTCACCCATTACCATGCTGAAATTCGGTAAGAAATTTATCCCTCCTCATTTACATCCAATAAATTATTTTATATTATGAATATAAATTACATTAAATATAATGGGATATTATATTTCCTGACCCCATTACTTTCCATTTAAGGTATACATGATTATAGACACCTTTCTATCTCATAAACCCATTTTATGATTTCTATTTGACATCGTTATACTGTCGAAGTTACACCAAAATTTCCATGACAAAAACATGATGTAAGTGAATTCTATTACCGTTTCTCTATCAAGGGTATTCAACATCATGAACATGTACTTTTTTTATTGAGGTATTACATTTATGTATTCAGAATATCCTATTCTTGGAATAAATTATTATGTTTAATGAATCCATGTTGTATGATCTAAGTTGCACACTTTGTCATGAAATGAAATTATTAAGAAGGGTGTGCCCTGATAGTGCTCTAATGCATTGTGTAAAGATTAGTATCATGATACATCATGTGAAATGAGGGTTTACTCATGAAAATTCAAGTGAAATGAGGGTTTACTCATGCTCAATGTGAAATGATCCTTATATTTTAAGGATTTGGACATTTATTTGGGGTCCATGAACTATTGATACAAATAACCATGAGATCTCATACTATCTTTCAAGGCCCCTATGAGATATATATATATATATTCATGATATCACTGAGTAATGGGATTGGTACTACTACTCTAAATAAACATGGGGTGCCAGACTACTACTCTTTACCCCTATTTTATGAATGGAAAATTGAAATCAAATGAACAATGAAATACCAATAATTAATGATTTTTAAAATTAGTACTGTGTGTGGATTAGACTCTAACATGTGATGAAGTATATATAATTGGTTAGGGTTTCACCGTGATTCTTTGGGAGTGTGTAGTAAAATAAAGAATATTAAATTTTCAATTTTTTTACATTATATTTTGTAACTTATAATATATAAAATAGTAAACACATTTATATATAGAATATTTCATTCTATGCCATTAGTGGTGGACACATGGGTTATACTCAAAAACTACTCATGTTTCGTTATCAGTTCCCTAATAGACTACATGGTTGTGGGAAAGGATAATAATAAGAGTCATATCTTATATGGATGAGTTGAGATTTATGAAGGAGAATAGACTTGGGTGTTAAACATGATGTCGAGACCCATGTGTTAGTATTTACAGTGACTTTATTTTGTATTTTCATTTTAAACTTAACACTTTTATGAAATTACATATTTAATGATTTGGTTTAAGGTTATTTTATAGTTTTGTAATTAAAATGGGATGATAGGTATTGTGTTTATTTTGGTATTACCTTGGATATTCAATGTCATCATTTGGATATTTGTATCGATTTAAGTTATATTTTTACATTGATAAATAGGTTATAGACACCTGGTGTTACATATTTGACCCTTCTAGCTAGTCAGTCACCTCTAACATATTGGTAGGTATGCCTAATGTTACATAAAGAACCATCAAATTTAACTGGTATGTGGTACCTCGGTCACAACTAAAAATGTGGTATTGAATTCATTTTCAGTTACTTTCAGTTATATTTCTATTTGGTAAAATTTTAAAGGACCATAGAATGTGTCAGTCATGCCCCTGAGCTCATGCATGGGAGTGTTAATCCCATGTGTGGGGAAAAACCCAAGTACCCGAGGCGTTATTGTTTTTCTTAATGTTTTATGTTATAGGTGAATGTTATTTCACTTTGGGTGATGCAATTATAGTGTGATGTTATTATTTTTCTGATATTTAAATTATTCACCTTTATTTTATATAAGTTTAGTATACATGAATCATTCTAGGAAGTCATGATTTTATGTGAGATGCATCAATTTATGTATATATGAAAAATCAAGTTCTTGGTAAGTGGTTGTAATTAAATTTATTTTCCTCATCTGATTAGTTTAAAAAAGAAATGTTTCATTATAATAAAATGATTTTTTATATGAATCTAATTGGGGTAAATTTTAATGGGAAAATTGGTGTCTAATGAGACACATTAAATATCAAAATTTTTTAACCTATGCTAACCATGACCCAAGTGATGGACGGTTCAGGGTAGCCTTAGTACTTCATTTTTTTACAGTGTTCAGAATAGGGTGTGAATTTCTATAGCCTTATGTGAATCCTTTTTATAAACATGTGATAATGATGTGTTATGTTTTCAAAGGTGTGTGTTTGGAATTTTAGAGATATTCCTCCCTGATTACATTTATTGATAGGACAATAGGATGAAATGGCTGTAAATGTCTCTCTAGTAGTGGAACTATATGCTTTGATAGTTCATTGAAAAGGATATAAATAGAAGTTTCATGATAATTTTGTTTCTTTGAGAATTTCATGGACTGATACCCAAGGTGGTTTATGCAGAATATGTATGAACATACACTATATTTCTAGTTACAGAACCCTCATTCCTTCATAAGAGCCAATGTAAATGGGGGAAGAAGAGTTCTTTATTGATTCTATACATATTATCCTTAACTATTTAGAGACTCTTATAGAGATGAGATTAATGTTTGATGATTACATATTATATAGTTCAGCAATGCACTTGTCGGATATTCAGACTTAGTAGGATTAGCTATAAAACAAGGCAAGAAAAACCATTTAGGAGATGTTCCTGGAATAATTTTACATAGAGATAATAATTTAAGAAACTGTAGTTATGATTGTGTGGATAACTTATAAGATTTTTTCCGTGATGAAATTTTCATATCTCTTTAATTATTTGAAGAGCTTTGTTCCATCATTGGATAGAAATGAGAAAATATTTGCCAAAATTTTTCAAAATTAACTTAAATGTGATATTAAGTCTCAGGTTAACACCTTTCAGTTGAGGCAACTATCTGAGGTGGTGAATCCAGTTTTCATTATTGAGGGGAACCTAGAGAAGGATTCTATTGAAATGAATGTGGTTTCTACTGGACATCCATGTTGTATGTCTTTAAAGAGTTGGAAGTGTCATTATGATAATGTTAACTAGGGAACTGGAATACATAGTGTCTTGTAAGAAGGATTAGTTACTCAAAGTAGTAACTAATTATATTTCCATTATTGTGGTAGTTTGGGTCATATTTGTATCCATTTTACTTAACCACCATTGGAGTTCCAACACTGTTGATGGATGGTTCACATAAATAGATGTTATATAAACCATCATCTGATGGGTTGTGATTGAGGATCTAGGCCAACCCAAATTACTAGAAGGGGGTTCTCTACCCCATATTAGTCAGGATGTTGGAGATTTTCTAGAAATGGTGTTTGAGTTACTAGAATTGGTACATTAGGGAAAGAGAACCCATATTAGTACTATAGTGAAACACACAAGGGGCTCAGACAATAGCTCATGGTAGAGGGAAATGATAATTTCTTGTAGTTTGACCACCATTTTTGGGTAGAAATAATGAAAATTTGATATGCATAGGTATTTTTATTGTCACTTATAAGGTTTTTGGAGATTTATTTGATATCGCAGAATCATATTATTTTTTCTAATCTCAAAATGTGAATAGTTTGAGTCTCATGGTGTGTTATTTGATGGGGGGTTATAATAGATGACACACCGTTGGGGGTATGGTTGATGAAAACTATTTATATAATGGGTGTTCTCTTAAGGTTGAGGAGTATAATTTCTTTTAGGATCATTAAATACATGAAATGTATAGTTTTGTAGTAATTTTTGGAATGGAATAATATGTATCACACAAAGCTGATAGAGATTGGTAAAACAGGATAATAAAATTTACCTCACATAAGGGTGAGAGTTAAGTTCATCATAAAATGTTAGATATCCATAATGGACATGAAATACCAGCTCATCCGCAACCAGTGGGATCACCACCGAATAGAAATGTTTTTTATTAGATGGCATGGATGTAATGAATGTTATATTCCAGCCACAACAGACTACTATTTGTATGTATTTCCTATGGACTTTTCAATTCTACCCCCAAATAGAGAAGTTGAGTTTTCAATTGGGCTCATTCTTGGAGCTAATATATTTATAATTACACCATATAAGATGGATCCAATAGATCATCAAGATATTAAGTCTCAACATGAAGAGTTAATGGATATGGGATTATCCATCTATTACGTAACCTCAAGGTTCTTTATTTTTGTTTTTTAATAAGGACAATGGGACATTGCGTTTAGGTGTTGATTAATGAATGTTGAACTAGATAACAGTGAATTAGTGGTATCATCTTCTGTATATTGGTGTTCTCTATTAAAAGTTGAGAGGGTCTACTATTTTCTCCATGATTGAATTGATATTATGGTATCATTAATTGAGGTTTTACCATGTGAAATACCATTTCATTCTATTATATAAATTGTATGGCCTATATGATTTTTTCTTGATGTTATATCAGCTGATGAATTATCTAGTTGTGTTTATGGACATAATGAAAAAAATCTTTTTGCATTACCAAGATAGTTTTTTGTGGGTTTTGAGGGAGACATCTTGGTGTAATAAAACACTCTGAAGGATCATTTCCGATATATTAACTTCATTCAATGAACATAGATAGATAATAGATTATACTCCATGCAATATAAGTATCAATTATAAATTTACATGTAAAATTTGTTGAGTCACATAATATTTGAAGGAGTGTTAGTAGACATAAAAAATGTTAAATTAGTAGTTTTTTGGGGGTATCCATAGAGTTTTTTTAATATATGAAGCATCATAGGTTTAGCGGGCTATTGTTAGAGGTTTATCAAGGAATTTTCTTATTTGGAAACAATAGATTCATTCTTTACCAAGAATGGTTGCAAGTATGAATTGTCATTACCATGTGAGAATTCATTCAAAGAGTTTGAAAAAGTGATTGATTAATGCTATAATTTTTATCCTACCCAAGATGGGTGAGAAGTATATTGGGTTTTGTGATGCATCTAAAGTTATAAATAGAAGTTTCTTCATGTATAGGGATAATGTTGTGGCATTTGGGTTGGTAAAGTTGATACCACTTGAACAGAATTACATTATGCATGATATCTAGTTTCTTGTGGTGGTTTATGACTTAAATTGTCCGATACATTACTTATTAGGAGAATATTTCACTGTTTATACTAACCAAAAAATATTAATGTATAACTTTTAATAGAGATACTTGACTCTCCACCAGTAGCGGTAGATTGAGTATATAAATTTTATTATTTTGAGATTTCTTATACACCGAGGAGGGGAAACAAAGTTTCTAAAATGTTGAGTTTTAAGAAATCAACTCAGGATGTTATGAATTCCAATTCTGAATTGAATATGATTACATTTCTCTCTAAGATGCATATTGTGATTTAGCGAGGAAAGAGAAGATGACACTTGATTCCTTATCAATTGATTCAACACATTTGTGATAGATTAAGGAGAGGTATTATGATTATTTGGACTCTTTGTACTTGAGGAAAATCCTTGATTATGGGGAGTCACATTCCATTTAGTTAACAGATGATGATAAGATCATCTATGAGATTAACTTATTTTCTTGCCTATGTGTAATCCTAAGGAGCCGATGCGTGAGTTTCATGCCTTGGTAAGGGGTGTCACATTAGATTGACCAAAATTTTCTGTGATATTCAAAGTCAGTATTGGAGGTCATTTTTGAAAGGGTATATTATAGGTTTTGTTCCACAATATTAAACCTATTGGAAGGATATGGGCGACCATTAAAAACAATATGGGTTGTTATAGCCGTCACATATTTCAGAATAGATGTGGGATTATGGTACCCCAGACATTTTGGAGGGTCTTTTGAGGACTCCATAAATGAATTATGCTATATGTGTAATTGTGTACCTGTTAACAAAATTAGACAATTTAATTCCTATATTTGAAACATTCATGGATGATAAATTGGTTGAGATGTTTGTTTGATAGATAGTCTATTATCACGAGGTTCCTTAGGGAATAGTTTCTCAACATGAATCATGTTTTAATTTTCACTTATGTAATGGCTTGCCAATGGTTATTGGAATGTAGTTTTTAATGAGTATGTCATTCCACCCATAGGTAGGTGGTAAATTAGAGAATTATATTTATGTGATTGAGTAAATGTTGTGATCATGGCTCCTAGATTTTTTGGTGTTTTTGGTGAATCAATTTTCACTCGTTGAGTGTGAATATAAAAAAATTATCAAGAGACTATTTAGATATAATGATATGAGGGTTATTTATTAGGCATTATAGATGAAATCTATGTTGAATGGAGGAAGGTGAGTTATAGTTGATAGGATTAAGTCTAATGTAGGGGACATTGGAGAAGGTTTGACTGATTTAGAATTGTTTGGATTCAACTTGTAGAAGGAAGAAGTTATATGTCGAACAATGTCAATAAAATCTGATTTTATGATGGGTTTTCACATATTCCATTAGCCGTCAACTATATTGTGTCATTATAGGATTTTTAAATAATACAATTTTAAAAAAAGGATTTTTAACCATTTTAGATCCTAGATATAATCTGGCCAATGTTGTATCAATTGCCTCTTCCATAAAGGTAAAGTGATTTTGAAAATCTTTTTCAAGTGTTATAGTTTTTATAGTATCACTCCAACCCTTATCATGTGATCTAAATTAATGATGTTGATCTTGAGGGTGATGCATCTCTTGTGTATATTATAATTCTTGTAATGTATCATATTGATAATGTACTATATGGGTAGACCATGCTGACAATTCATGTATTATGGAAACATGGCCATATTCAAGAGGAAACATGGGATGGTGAAGAATATATGAAGGATTATTGGCCCAGACGTTTCTCCTTGGATACCTAGTTATTCTTTAGAGTATATATATATAAGGAGATGTTATAAGGTGTGGATATTACAAGATATTGTCCCTTTTGAAGTTACCTCTTGTTTGTTTTTAGGTAATCATTTACAATTATTTCTATTATACCTTGATTGGGTTTTTCTTTATGGTTAATTCATGTGATTTTAGAGAAATATGGAATCCCATGGGGTTGTGCACATTTGGAGCATGGTTAGGGAAAACCATGTGGTTTCTCACCCGGAAATCACACACCAATTTTTAGAGCCACATGAGGTGGGACATGGTTTAACCAAACCATGATTCCACCCTCCCAAAACCATGCTCACTGAGATAGTGGGGGTTTGAATTGTTAGTTCATGGTTTATAAAACTCTATGCCATATATGAGAAACTATTAATACCTTTAGTAGGGGAGCATGGTTAAGATGGATGTTTTTTCAAACCATTTTCCTCTACCCATGAAACTATGTATGTATAAATTAAATCCCCAATAAATATATAAAAACCCATTAACCCCCGGTTTTTTCCCATTCTACCACACCTAACATAACCCAATTTTACATGATTTGGAGGCTCTAGAAATGATAACAAGTATCCTCTAAATCCATTATTGGAAAATAAATTCTCATGTGGAAAGAATTAGCACCCATCAGGTAATTTATCTCTTCTTCATTTGGGTTCTTATCCATCCCATCTTTCTTTATCTATATAAATTAATGATTTTTCCATCATTTTTGTGGGATAGATCTTTGTACTGATGAATCTAGTTTTTTTGGATGTTATTCCTAGGATTTGTTCATAGATCTCCTCCACTGTTGTGAATCCAATCATTCCACACAAAATTGATGGTTACAATATAGTGTGCATTCATAAAAGATCAGGCAGTATGTGACCAAATTGATTTTTTACCATAGTCATGATTATTATTATTATGTTGTAGTTGTATAATTTCCTTTCCATATTGTGAAATTTAAATTTAAATAATATTAAGGAATTTATTTTCCATTTTGATTATGTGGCCCTTCACATATTCTATTGGAACTATTAGAGATGATCATACTGGTATGATAGAAACCCAGAGGGTGTGAAAAATATAATTGTATGAATATTATCAAATAAAAAGAGGGAAATAATTGGTGTATAAATGTGAATAAAATCATTTATTCACGTTTGATAAATGTGATTAGATTTTTTTTGAATAATTTTGTTAGGAAAATCTTGATTATTTTTTTATGAATGTGAACCATTAGATGTGATATTTTTGATTGCTGTGGACAATGAGTTTTTGGTAAGGGACTTCTTTTCCAAATACCCACAGGGTTCTAAATGACTACTATAACCCCCCCAAATATATATATATCATTGTGTTTGTGTTTGTGTGTCTTTGTGATAACTATGTTGTTGATAATGGAGTGATTCTCTAAATAACCATGGGGTACCAGAATACTTCTCCAAGACCCAAACATATGGAAGTCTATTTGAAATCAAATTAATAATGAAATCCCATGAAATAATTATTTTATAAATTCTTATGGTGTATGGTTTAAACTATAACATAGTCTCAAGTAGGTATCATTGTTTCGTGTGCCACCATGAACCTAAGAGCCTATGTGGGGTATTAAAGAATATTAAATGTGAAAAAAATTTAGTTTATATTTTATAATTTATTATTTATAAAACTAACTACACTTTTATAGACTATATGTTGATTTATACATCACTAATGGTGGCCTACTGAGTTATACTCACAGCCTACTTGATCTATCTAATCAGTACCTGAATAGAAATCAGGTTTGTAGGACATGATAATGGGAAGAGACCTATGTTAGATGGATGTGTGGGATTCAAGATAGATCAGTGATGCAGGAACAAGACATGATGTCATTACTATTTGATTTTCTAGATTTTATTTATTTTGGGATTCTATTGGACCCTTAATAGATGTTTGAAAATATATATTTAATTCTTTGGTTTACAATTATTTTTATATTTTTGATTCATCTTGTCATGCTTTGTCTTATATTGGTTTTGCTATTAACTTAGTTATTTTATGTTATCAATTTGCAATTTTTTATTTATTTCTGTTATTATGATGGTTTGATAAAGTGGGTAAAGTCTCCCCACAATACATATTTGACCCTCACTATTAGTTGGTAGCATCTTCCATAGGGTAGGAACACGATTTTTCTTGTAACAAACTATATAGGGGAACCAGTATGTGGAACCTTGGTAGGGATATCACATATATAAAAACTAGATATACAAATAATATTTTAAAGATGAAATTAGATCCATTCATAACATATTTATCTAATGATTTATTATTCTTTACCCAACACATTCAAGGGGTATTTAATTTTGGGCCCACCTATAACATAATAATAATTCATTCATATGTCTTCTATTAGAATGAAAATAATTCCTCATGAATCATAAAATTTGTTTCATAGACATCTTATCATAAAAATCATAAACCATACGGTGAAATAATAATGATGGTATTATTGGATCATATCCCAAATAAATGATATGTAACATCAAAGGATGTCATCATAGTGGAAAAGTTCATTAAAATATATCTTGAGGAAAACACCATTTTTCACATTGAAATTACTACCTTAAAATATAAAAATTTCCAAAATATTATGGAAAACATTGTAATGTCATGAATATTTATAAATAAAATACTAGTTTTCAAATGAGTAAATATCTTATTTAGAAATTAAAATATAAGTAACACATGGACTATATTGGTTTTTTAAATATAATATGTTATATATTTCATGATTTAAAACACTGTTAAACATTATGACTATTGATAGTATATTCATTAATTGTGATTGTATTATTAGTAAATATTTATCATTTTAATAAAACCAACTAACATAGATAAAGGAAGCGATGGCCTCGACCAGTATGATCCTAAATTATGAATCCCATTTATAGTATCTTTAAAGGTTGATAACATCACGAGGCTTCACACTTTTCCAAGACTAATTCTAGATTCCACTACTAAAGGATTAGAAAACCCATTTATAGGTGATTTTGATTATCCTCGATATCACATCTCAAACCATGTACACCAAACCACCCCATGAAAATCTCACTATTTCCCTTAAGAAATTTATGGGTGTAATAAATGACAGTGTATCTAGAATCTAATGGTACGAATTTGTATATTCTTATATATAATGATATAATTATTATATATATCTTCTATAACATAATAATTTCTAAATTATAATATTTGATAAATTTTATATTTTGATATGTTGAAACAAAAACTATAAGTTTTTTCAAAATATATAGTCTTAATCAAGACACTCTTTTTGAATAAATGATGAATTTATGAAATAAATGATATTTTTCAAAAATAGTTTATTAAGTAATATTTAAAGAATATAAATTATAATATTATTTTATAATTTTAAATGTAATTTTTATTAGGGTCTAAAAATTGTTATAGTCAAAAAAATATTAATATACTCAATAAATAGGGTTATTTAATTTAAAGGGTATATTATCATTATTAGAATTTTTTTATTAAATGAATATTAATTTTTAAATAAGAATTAAAAAATTATCTAGTAGTTAATTTTTCCTGATTTTCTGAGAGAGTCAAATTATTTTGGTAATAATAAAATAATATATAATTATATGATATGTATGGTGACATCGTAAAATCCCGAATGTGATGTAGAAAATAATATAAAGCGTATCAAAGAATAAACTTATGTTTTTCTTCTATCATATTGTGTTTTTTATTTTATATTATTAATATTAAAAACCCATAATTAATCCTCAAAATTCAATATTGTATTTAATGGTTTTAGAATCAATTATATATAAACGTGACACACCTACACATCTCCAATGATTCATTTTTATGTATTTCAATACTTATCCACATAATGTGATTTTTTTTGGTTTGGACTAACATATAATTTACATTACAAAAAATATGTAATGAAATTAATAATGAATTATCCACTATATTTCTATAAAAACCCATCCATAATTCCATGGTTTCCCCATGATATTAACAATCACATCCTAATAATTTTGATGTGCCATCTCAAAGTATAGAACTCTCTCCTCCCCTTTGCAATTTCAGATACATTTCTTATACCATGCCCCATTCGACATAATGATTTTTATACTATATGGTTGTTTTATATATACCTTTACTGTACATATTATTTCAATTTAATGAGAGACTTCTTTTTTACTCTCATTTATACAATCAATATACCTTTATTTACCCTTGTTATCCAGTCTAAATTATCTAGTGATTTTTCAAGACATACATTTTTATAGTGAATACCCATCCCCATTTCCCTACAAGTGTATTCATCTAGTTGAAAATGTCCTTTATTAATCTAGGACTTCCATTTTTGTTACCCAAGCTCCATAATCATGGGATTAAAAATAATGAAATAAATCCGCATTATTTATTATTTATGTGGAACATGTATTCATATACGTGATATGAATGGGATGGGTGGGCCTAGAATCATATAGCCCTCAAATAGATTGGGTAATATTTTTACATTAGGAGATTCCATGTATGGTTCAGTGTATGTTACACTAAGAATATGATGTTTTGATGTGTTGGTAATTATCATTAACTTATGCTTATGATATCATTTCTTATGTAGTTTACACATTCCAATGTTACCTTTATTATATTATCTTTTTCAATGCTTCAATTCTCATATTTATGATTCTCACCCCTTACATGTAACCTTGATATACTTATTGAATCACATGCATTATGTTCTTCAAGTTAATCTATTATTATTCCTATATCAGGGTTTACAGATCATCCCTTTCAAATGTTGGTCCCCTTGTTAACGCATACCGTTTTGGAAGATCAAGGAAATATAGCATTGTGTTATGGAGTTTTAGTTTATGTCTTTGGATTTATGTTTCATGTTGTTATGATATGTACCTAATTACCCAATCACACTAGATAACATAATCTTTTGGGATTGTACCAAGGTGTAAGGATTAGGGATAAGACATAACATAGAAAATCATCACTAAATTCTGTTAATGTGTATATTATGTAGTTTTGAAGAATATATATTTATTTTTAGGTAATATAAGATGATGTATATCTACTATAGTTTCAGCTAGGTTTAATAACCTTGATATTCACACATTGATTTGGAATAATTCATTACATAGTTCATACCAAAAAAGATTTTCTTCATAACTATTTTTGTTGCTTTGGGGGGGCATGAATGGGTTAATTCATAAACTCATTAGAAATTAATATTAAGGTGAAAATAATTACCATAATACTTTATGTAAGAAAATATATCACATGAAACATAAATTTAAACCTAAAAATTCAAAGGTTGTGGAATATACGTCATTTATGGGTAATCAATTCATTATTTACACTTTCACATTTATGTGTTTAATAGGATGAAATTTCTAATTCATAAATCTATTTTGATGAATTAAATTATATGATCCAGAATAAAAAAATAATGTTAGTCATATCATCCATTAATAAATATAAAATATTATATTTTACTGTGTTTCAATGCATTCCTTCATATGACTATTTTTTAATAGAACTATTCAAAAACCAAAAATAAACATTGAAGTATGGATATCTGTGGAAATAAAAAATTGGGAAATTACTACATATGAAGTATAAAAATCTTCCCTTGTAATAATTTGTGTGCTGAATTTCCAATAAAAATAGTATATACCCCCTTTAGTGGAATTATATGATATTCTTTTCATGTATTTACATTCATTGTATAGATCTAAAATAAATTTTCCCAAGAAAGAAAACACAATATATATCACAAATCACTCTCTGATCATATACAATTTTAAATAGAATGACTATCATCATTTACTATAATCATATAAAAAAGTTATATTATTTTCTTATGAGAAAAACTACCTCACTCAAATAATTAAGGATAAATAAATGATCAACTCCAATGACAAGGCCATTATAAAGGAATTCAGTGATGTGTTTATGAAAGAATTTCCTAGTCTTGATCCAAGATAAGAGGCTATGTTTTTTATCAAACACATACACTGATAATTTCCCATATCCAATAATCTATATATAATATTCATTTATAAATATAAAGAGTTGAAAGAGAAACTATAGTAGAATCTGGATAAAGGGTTTATACATCTAATTGATTCACAAAGGGGTGAAAAAAACTTATTCATCATGAAAAAGGATGGTTTAATGTTCCTTAGTATAGATTAGCATGAACTCAAAAAAAATCATAAGAACGAACTATTATCCTCTACCACAGATAGTTGAATTGTTTGATCAGCTTTGTGGATCCCATTAATTCTTTGTGGTGGATGCTGGTCGGGATATTATCAACTAATAGTGAATAATGAGGATATCCCCAAGAATTTTTTCTATATAAGGTAGAAGCACAAAAATATAATACCTATGGAATTTATAATCACTAATTTTCTACGAATATTAACATATTTATTGAATATAGTCTTTACGAGTTAACTTGAATTAGTTTTGTCATATTTATTAATGATATTATTATCACCTCCAAAATCTTGGATGAGCCTAAGTAGAAAGTTTATAATGTACTAAATACATTACAAAAAGAGTATGTGTTTGAAAATTACATTAATTATGAGTTTTGGTTGGGTATTTAATATTACAGTGGCATGTTATCTCCCGTAAAGGAAAATTAGTCAATCATTCAAAAATAGTGAAAACTAGACGATGTCCTATCCCAACGTATATGATATAAATATATAGTTTCCATATAATAAATACGTTCTACAGTGGATTTGTGTAAAAATTATCAGGATTTTTTAGGCCCACTCACCTAGATAGCTTGGAAGGGGGTGGTGTTTTTCTAAAATAGTAAATGTGAAGTAATATTATAAGAGGTGAAAAAATAGGTTAATCACCACACATATGCTCACATTAGCCACCAAAAGGGAATTATTCATGATCTATAATGATGAAACCAAATAAATCATTGGTTATGTACTTATAAAATAATAAAATGAGATTACATATCCCCCCTTTAAATTTATGACTCGTGATCTAAATAACCAAACATGTCTTCTAGAATTTGCTGCATCGATCTTCACATTTATTATTTATAAACATTACATATATAGAGAGAGGTGTGAAATATATATATATATCATAAATGAATCATCTGTATCTTGAAACACAATGATATAAATATTCACCTATGAAGGTGGTGATAGCTAATCAGATATTACGATTTTTTAATCGATTACAATCATGAGAAGGAGAACAAAGCGATATATTCTCTAAGTAGAAAGGATATTCAAAACCTATCCATGATGAGAATGGATAGGGATTTAATTACTATGGACATTAAGGGGATATAAATATGAATAATAAATCGATATTCATCCTAAATTTATCATATTATATATCAACGAACTAATATTGAGAGAATCATGGTGGCCCCCAAGGATGATGAGATGCTATAACTCTGTTAAATATGGATTTATACTATTTAAAACCCGATTATGTGTCCATAAAAACTATAAATGAAGGGGGAAACATATTTATGATGTGTATAAAACACCCTTCTCTATTTAACCTATAAGAACTAATATTTATAGATATTTGATGAAAAACATCTGGTGGGATAACATGTAGGGGGAGATTACAGAATTTGTATCAAAATGATTCATATTCTAACATGTCATGGATGAACAACATATGTATAAGTGTATAATGCAACCATTTACCATACCAGTTTAGATATAGAAAAACATAACCATTGATTTCATTATTTGACTCCCTAATACCCCTAGAGGCAATAACGTCATATGGGTGTTATTAAATCACCCTATTAATTAAGATCTTGTCATTATTATGAAGGAATATTTTATCTTTACCAACTCGCCAAAATAGGCATAACAGATGTGGTAAGACTACATGTAGTTATACTTTCTACTATATCTGATTAATCTTTGAGGTTTACCTTGTGGTTTTGGATATTTTTTCAGCATGAATTAGATACAGAGTTGAGTTACAGTTCTACTTATCAATCTATCACATATTCTTGGTCTGATAGAAATATTTAAACTCCATGGGTTATTATGATATCATGATTAATGTAATTCCAAGAATTTTTGGATCAACACCTCCCCCTTCAGAATTTCTCATATACCAACAAATAATATAGTTGAATTCAAATGGAACCTAGTAAGGATCTGTATGAGAATAGGTTACAGACTCTAACATGTTGGGATGGCATTAGAGGGATGAAGCCGATGAACCCTGATCTTATACAAGAGGTGAAAAGGATGATTTAAACCATTCACGGTCATATAAAATCCACATCACATTAAGAAAAAATATATACATACAACCATTGAAAAGGCCTAGAGTTTGTGTTCCATGATAAAGTGTTATTTCTGATATATATGTGGATGAAATTCATGAGATTTTAGATGAGGGGAATGAGTATTCTATGATACATCAACAACTTTTAGATCCTTGATGGTGTTAGATTTGTGGCTAATCGACTATCAACCCAACTGAACCATTCTCATGTATGTGATGTTTTCCACGTATCCCTCTCGAAGAATTATATACTAGATACCCACCACCATATGTACTGAATCTATATGTGGTACCATCAGAGAATGATCATTGATATGATGATGAAATGGTGAATGCCTTGCATCATAGAGACATTTTTATGTAAAACATGACTAATCATATGTTCAATGTGTTTCGGTAGAACCTGATGTTTGAGGAAGAAACCTGGGTAAAAATAGAGGTGAAAAAACATGTGTACCCTCATCTAGTTTTTGGTACAAGTAGAATTTATATGGTTAAATTTCTAATTAGGGAATAATTTAATCACTCAAACATTTATAAAAGATAATACCTTTTAGAATGAGTAAATCTTTTATTTGGAAATGAAATTATAGAAAAAATGCAGTAATATGGATTTTGGGATATTATAAGTTATATTCTATCTGATTTCAAAGGCAATTAAACATCATAACCATTTTTAGTGTTTTCTATTATACAATGATTGTTTGATTAGAAAATTTATAGGGTTATGATAAAATCCAATTAAAATAAAGGAAGTGATCACCTAGAAAAGTATGATCCTACCCTATAAAGACAATTTATTAGAGCATTCAAGTGAGATAACATCAATAGTATTTTTCCTCGATCTATCCCATAGAAAGATTAAAAAAATAAACCGGAAGAAAGAAAATTTATAATATACATTCAAGATCTTCTATATCTTATCCAAATCCATTTTTACTAAACCACCCTAAGATATTCTCACTATAACACACCTTATCATTATATTATTCATTGGTGTAATAAAAGGAATAGTATCTAAAAAAATAATAGGATGATTTTTTAAATTTTTATTTCAAATTAAATAATTATTTTATTTTTATTTTATTAATTTATAATGGGTAAGTAATAATGATTGATAAATAATCTATTTTGATATGATGAAATAAAAAATTTATATTGGAAAAAATATGGCTTCCATTGAAATAGTATATTATATGAATTCTATATTTTTTTATATAAATTCCAATTTTAAATAATATTTTTATTAAATAATATTTATTAAATATAAATAATAATATAATTTTATTTATTAAATTTTAAGTGTTACCAGGAATTAAAAACTGTTATTATAAAAAATATAGAGTTTATTAATTAATTGGAATTTTTTTAAATTGTAGTTTATCATATTTAGAGAATTATTTTGATAGATTTAATATTATTTTTTATGTAATCACATCAAAATTATACGATCATGATGGTTTTATAATTTTATGAGAATGTTACATTTTTCGTATGAAATTAAATAAAGTATAATTTATTATATAAATTATGACATCATGAAATCCAAAAAGTGATGTAATAAAAAAAATAGAGTTTACATGAGAACAATTATGATTCCCATTTAGATGACGTTTTTATGTGTTATTTTTATAATTTTATATATTCCAGTTGAATCATCGAAATCCAATATTATATTTTATGGTTTTAAAATAAATTCATTATAAACAAACTCACTTATACATCACCAATGATATTACTATCTTTTTACTCATAGACATATAAAATAAAAAAAATACTATACTCTTTGGATGTAACCATGGGAATAAACCATGAGTTGGTTATTTGTTTGGATATATTTGTCACATAGAGTCCAAAAAAATATATTTAGAAATAAATAAATAATTCACCTCTATTTTTCTTTAAACTCTCCTACCTCCCTTCCTCACATTCATCTTCACTATATATCAATTTATCAATAATTTCCCATGAATTTCCCCATATATATCCATCCCATGTTTTTCCAAAGCACTTAATAATCACTTCTAAATCTTTTAAAAGTGCCCTCTTATGGTTATGGACTCTCACCACTCCCTTTTTATTTTTAGTGCATTCATTTTGTTAATCACATTTCTATTTACTTATTTTAAAATTTTACAGTGTTTTTACACATCCAATTACAATCTCTACGATGTCCCTATAATTAAAGACCTCCTTTGACTCACATTTTCCCCTCCCATAAATATTTATATGCATTCATTACGTGACCAAAATTTTCCAATAATTTTCATGCCTAACATTTGAATAGTGAATAACCATTCCTAAGTCCACTCAATAGTATTCAACTAGATTTACATATTCACAATTCATTGGTTATGTCTATTTATGTAAATGAATCTCCTTAATCATGTTATTAAAAGTTATGAATGATGTCTTAGTGTTGTATGATATATGTAGCACACTTATGGGTGTACATGATATCAATGTGACATATGGGATCATAATTAAATATCCCTCCAATGAAATGTGTAATGTTTTTATCACATGATATTCCATGTATGGTGTGTGATATGTTATCCTAAACACACATTCGTATGATTTCTAAGTGGTTACTATTGACTTATGGTTATGACATCACATTTTATTTTGTTTTAACATTCCCATATTGCCTCTATGTTATCTGCATTTGTTATTTTTAGATATAAATGATTATGATTCTCCCCATTCATAAGTTACCATGATATTCTTATTGGATCACATGTATTAATTTCATCATTTTTATGATTTGATTATTCGCATACTTGTCCTTATGAATCACCCCTTTCTTTTGTACATCCCCAAGTTATACCCTATAGTTTTATATGATCATTGTAATTTAACAGGTTTTTATGGAGTGTTAGTTTATGTATTTGAATTTCTATTTCATGTTGTTATTATATATAAGTAAATTTATTAAGATTCTAGGCCTCTCGATTTTGGGGGTTGTATTAAGTGTATCTTATACCAAAATTTTTGATCTAATGAGTAATAAAGATATGAGTTTTAATGTTTTGTATCATAGATATGTCTAAATGGTTTTGTGTGTTATGATTATATAAATCAAGTTAAATTCTTAGATATAATATTAAACATATGGAAACATGAATGAATTTTTAAAAATTATGTAGCATGTGGTTTCCATGAAAAAACATACCTCTATATATAGTATAAGTTTATGTGGATGACAAATAGTTTTACATAGGATTAATAACCCTAAAAGGGTGAATTTATATAGAAATGATCATCACCAGATGGAAGATAAATAATTCATTCTAGAAAACTAGTTTGAAACTCCTAAGTGAAATGATTTGAAAAATTCCCAAGCTCATTAAAAACCATTGTTATGGTGAAAAATTTATGATAATATTTAATGTGAGTAAATAAGAAATTTATAGCATATATTGAAACCTATAAGTTCATAGGTCAAGGAATTTATTTTATTTATGAGTTATCCCATAATTGTTCATAGTTTAAGTTCAATTTTATTAATAGTTAGAAAATTATCATTTTTTAATCCTATTTGGATGAATTAAATCATTTTAACTAGGATAATATATGGAATGGTTGACTTATCATCAATTTTTAAACATTAAATATCCTATGATAAATTTTTATAATAATTTCGCAATTTTTTACAGGACTAGTAAAACTATTCAAACACCACTAGAACACATTGAATTAGATATTTCATAGAAAATGTAAAAAGTAAAAATTATTGTATCAAATCTGTATAACTCCTTCCCATTCACAATTTTTTGGTTGAATTTCCCAAAATAACTTGTGATATTTCCTTTAGTGGAATTTGATGCTATTATGGGCTTGTATAGTAATTACAAGTACATATCCAACATAAATTTATGAGATAAGAAAAATTACACTTCACATCGTAAATCAACCACTAATTCTATACAAGTTCATGGAGGTATATTAATATACATCTGTATCGTCATATTAATAAAGAAATTTACTTCATTTTGAGAAAGAAAATATAGCTCAAATGATTGATAATACTGAAAATATCATCCTTGGTTACGTGCCCACTGTAATAGAATTCAATAATGTGCATCCTAATTAATTGTCTTGTCTTCCTCCTAGATTAATCGGTGGGTTATTAAGGAATATTATACTTATGTATTTTATTATATTCAATAATTCATATATAATAACAAATTTTTAACATGAGGATCTAAAGAAGTAACTGTAGGAGGATATAGATAATTGGATTATATGCCCATTTACATCACATTAGGGTGTACAAGTCCTCATTATCTCTATGATTTATAGGTATCTGATTATTTTCATTGATTATTTTTAACTATAAATATAATGATAATGAATATGTGTCCTTTTCCTTGGATTGATCAATTTTTCAATGAGCTATGCAGAACCCATTAATTCTATATGGTGGATCATAGTTTAGGATAGTATTAAGTAAAGGTAGAGAAAGAGGATATCCCCAAGACAACCTTCCATATAATATATGTGCATTATGAGTCCATAGTGATTCCATTTGGACTCAATAATTCCCTAAATTTCATCATGAACATAATTAATAGTGTCTTTTTAGATTAAATCAGCAAATTTTTTGTAGAATTTATAAATCATATTCTAATATACTCCAAAAGTATGGAGGATTATGGAAAGTATTTTGTTACTATACTGAAGTCGTTGATGAAAAAAAAAAAGAATGAAATTGATTGTAAATGTGTGTTTTTGATGCGAAATGTAACCTTACAAGGGCATGCTATCACAAGAAAATAGATATATATCGATCATTTAAAAATAAAGGAAAATTAATGTTGGAAGGGACTATCCAATATGATAGAAATCCAAATTTTCTTTATATTATATTGTTACTATAGTCAATTTTTTTTGAAAATTATAACGAGTTTCTATCCTACTAACCAAGATAACATATATGGTGTTGTAGTTTTTATGAAATGTTGAACGTGAAGAAACCATTAATGATTTGAAGAAGAAATTGATGCCAATACCTAAACTATCATTTTCCTCTAATGGGGAAGGATTTTTTTATCTAAAATGATTTGACCAAAATGTATTGGGATTTTTACTCATGCTGTATTAAAAATTTATAGCTTATGCCTCTTTTTAATTAATGAACTTTTATCAGAGATACCCCAAAAATGATCTAGAATCATCAACAGTGATATTTTCACTGATAATTTAGATAAATTACCTTTATATGGAAATGTGTGACATATATACATATCATAAAAGTCTTACATATATATATTCAGACAAAATGATATCAATATGTGCTAATGATGCTTGTTAGAGCTAATCAAAGATTTTTACTGTTCAATCCATTTCAATCTTAGTAATGAGAAAAATATCAAATATTCTATTAAAAGAAAGGATCATATTACCCTATTAATGATGATAATTTCATGGGATCAAATTTTCATAGACATTAAAAGTATGGAAGCGGTAACTATAAAATTTAATTTATCCCACCTTACAAAAATAAAAAATCAATCATAAATTCTTGAGAGGATCAAGGAAGCTTATAATGATGATGATTTACTACCAAATAAGTTTATGAGTATTAAAAAATGTCACTTTTCTGTTGATGAATATATAATGTTTGTTACCTAATTATTATCCCATTAAAACATTAATTGAACAGAAATCTTCTAGTTGATGCACATTGGTCATCCTTCCATATTTATCTAGGAGGAACTAAGACACATTTTCATTTGATGAAAAACATCCGGGGGGAATTAAGAAGGATATTGTATAATTTATACCATTATTCTTGGTATTACAATAAGGTAATGATAAATCATATAATTTTAAGGGTATAACTCATAAAATCCTCATACCATAATGGAAATGGGAAATACTAACAATTGATTTCATTATAAGACTCCCCAATACCCCTAAAGTCATCAACATTATCTTTGTGGTAATGGATTGCCTTACCATGTCAGTTAATTTCTTTATTATCATGGAATATTTATCTCTTCTCCAACTCTTCATGATGTATATAATGGAAGTTCTAAGAATAAATAGGGGTCAAATATCTACCGTATATAATCAAGATATTAGGTTTACATAACAGTTTTTGAGAAGCCTTTAGTATGTGTTGTTTATAATGATAGGGTTTCAATACTTATTATCACCATCATATGGATGTTTAGTCAGAGAGAGCCATTAAAACTCTAGAGAATATTGTATGTTCATTCAAAATTAATGTATTTTTATGTTTGGACAAAAAAATTCCCCTTGTGGAGTTGTAATGTCCCTATTCCGGAAGCCGCCCAGAGGTTCCCCGTACCTAGTTAGTCACATGGCCTCAAGCACATTTACCCAAATGCCAAAGGATTTCGACTAGTAGAAAGGGAATTGGGTGTGATAGTGGGGAAATAATTCCCTCATCGGCAGAGTAATAGAGTGGAAAAAAACAAATAACAATAGTAGAAGTAGTAGAAATACAAGCAATATGTAAACTGCATAAGGCTAAATAAATAAACAACTAGAGAACATGTTTATATGATGCATGATACATATATCTTGGAATGTAGCCAAACAAGTCAAAATTCTAGAATATATTACTAAACCAAAGTGAAAAGAAAACAAATAAAATGCAACATAATCGAAAGCCTCAGCTGGGTCCCATGTTCTCCATCTCCACAACAATCAAGTACCTGAAGAAGAAGGGCGCTTTACCTTATCTAGAACTACAACAATATAATCTGTTTGGGCCCAATAGAAAGACCCAAATAGGGTGTGAGATGGATCCTAGTAGGAAACCACCCAAATATCTGTGCCTAACAGTCAGTGAATATATATGGTAGGACATATTCATATTAAAACAATAAACAAAGATGTACTCAAAAGTAAACAATCCTACATTTACAATTACACCCATTTTAATTTATTAATTTATCAACTAACAATAATAATTAACCCTCTGGGAAATACTCACATCCTAACCCATCTGGTTCAACCAATCAAACACAAGAAGCCCTCTGGGAAGTACTCTCAGTCTAACCCCTCTGGATCAGCTTTTGAAAACACTCTTTGAGGAAGCACTCACAGTCAATTCCCCATGTGGTCTCGTATCAGTAACTATAGACACTATAAGAAATCACTCAACGTCCAATTTCCCCTTTGTTCTAGAAATGTTAAACTATAAACACTCTGAGGGTGCACAAAGTCCATCGCCTATATGGTCTTACAACGTAAAAGTAAACAAACACTTTGGAGAAGCCCTCAACGTTCATTCCCCATATGGTCTACTACACCAGGATCCCATAACCATATGTAATTCAATCAAGAAAAAATGGTATATGGAAGCCAAAGTAATCCTCAATAACTACATGGCTAAAAATAATACAACATCTCACAGCATGTC
This sequence comes from Viscum album, assembly GCA_963277665.1. Lineage (NCBI taxonomy): Eukaryota > Viridiplantae > Streptophyta > Magnoliopsida > Santalales > Viscaceae > Viscum > Viscum album. The sequence continues at coordinate 502,744,311 of OY728132.1, forward strand.
AGATAAATTCACTCAATCCTAACAATACTAGGCATGGAAAACGAAGCAGCCTAACAGGAAAAGTAGGACCAAACGGTCAATATCAAGAAAACATGGGAAAAGATATTCATAGTAATGTAAATAACCCTATTTACCATCATAAATACTCTACTCAAGCACACAAGGCATAGCATGCATTAACAGGAAAAAAAAACCATAAACATGTAATACCCTGAACAAGGGTATTGAGAACTATTGCACATATAACTCAAAGACTATCTACGGAAAGGCACAAACCACCTACCTCGAAACTATATGATTGATATACACGAGGCTTAGGAATTGAATCGCCTTAAAATGTCATAGATCTACAAAAATTTCTAAAACATTCAACCGAGGATATCACTAATGGAAAATGGACCTATACCCACGTTTTTGGGGAAAACCGTGGGTATAAGATACCCTATACTGACGGTTTTCCCCAAAACGATGGGTAGAGGGTTTAAAAAAATGCCTATACCCATGGTTTTACTAAAACCATGGGAATATGGTGACAAATACCCATGGTTTTCCCCAAAACCATGGGTATAGTCATTGGATAAAACAACCTATACCCACGGTTTATATAAATCGTGGGTATAGGTTTCTCGCATGTGTGGTGGAAATTTATTTTTTCCACGGGAACAATAAAAAAATTGGCGGGAGTTCTATACCCATGGTTTAAATAAATATATTTAATAATATATATATATATATACATACATACATACATATATATATATATATGTGGTGATAAGTTAGTGGTAAGGTTGCTCGTGAATGGATAAGTTGTCACGAGATTGAATCCCGCGGGCCGCTATTTTGTAAAATATGTCATACCCACAGTTTCCAAACTGTGGGTATAGAGTTTTGAAACGGTGGAAAACCATATACCCATGGTTTTTCCAAACCATGGGTATAGTTCATGGACCTATACCGATGCCACCAACAACCACGGTTCCCCAGACCATAGGTATAGCCTATACCCACGGTTTTGGGGTCTATACCCACGGTTTTGAACCGTGGGTATAAGATCATTTTCCAGTAGTGTATCTAACGAATGAGCAGAAATCATGAGATGAAGTTCAAGAAGAAAGAAGACTCATCATGGTGATTCCAACACAATCGATGATGGTTGATTCAGAGAACATATTGTGAGTCTGGGGCTCGAAGAAGAAATGCCGGCTACAAACGCTCCTAGATGAGACAAATAGAGAAGAAGGGTGTTATGTCGATTATATGAGAAATCAGTCCATTTAATGAAATAAAAAGAAATTACATGACATGTTCTTCAAGGGTACACAATGTGTACATTCTTTTACTATCCCCCTCTTTAGGCAGTCTCCAGGTCAGCCCACATGACCATGTACTTAGTCGTTACACCGTTAGTACACGGTCACCGGCGACAACCGGGTACAGGGCGTGTACTCCAAAGTACATGGAGGGTAATCCTTAAATTTCCAGATTCTCTTCTTTTCCTCAAAACAACTAGAAATGAAACACATACATGAAAATAAGATTTGCGTTCTTACAAACATCCCCCCTTAAAAAATCATCCTCGAATTTCCAAGATGATGCGACATAGAAGAATAATCCTCAAACAGATATGGCCACTGCGATCGTACATCAGCCTCCCCCTCCCAAGTCTCGTCATGTACTCCCTCATGCTTCCATAGAACACATACCTGAGGAACAGACTGCCCACAGAGAAACTTCACACTGCGATCAATAATCCAGATAGGATGCTTCTCAAACAATGTGTCTACCTCTAACTCAAACTCTCCAGGTAGAATGACTTGAGACGGTTTTGAGAAGTAATTCCACAATAGAGAAACGTGGAAAACATCATGCATAGCATGATACCTATGAGGTAACTACAGCCAATATGCTACTGGCCCGACTCTCTTTAGTACCATGAAGGGCCAAAGGTATCTTGTCGAAATAATGCCCTGTCTCATAATCCTCCTGTGTCCCAAACTTGGTCTGGCACATAGGAAAACCTGATCTCCAACCTCAAACTCTAGAGTTCATTGTTGTCGATCAGCATAAGACTTCTGTCATGACTGTGTAGTAGCCATCCTCTTCCGAATCAACTCTATCTACTCTGTGGTTTCCTGAACATGACGAGGTCTCATAACAATTACCTCCCTTGCTTCCAGCCAACATATGGGTGATTGGCATGGCCTACCGTACAAATCCTCATAATGTGTCATATGAATAGTTTCATGAAAACTATTATGTTAGGAAAACATCACAAGTGGTATGTTCTTATTCTAAGAACATCCAAAATCTAAGATGCATGCTCGAAGCATGTCCTCCCACACATAAATCGTACGTTCGGACTGGCCATCTATCTGGGGGGTGGTAAGCTATACTCAGAAGTACCCGTGTACCCAAATCCCTCAGTACTCCCTTTTAGTCCTGAGAAATAAAACATGTGTCCTTGTCTTAAACAATGGTGTGTGGAATCCCATGTAGACGTAAAATATTTTAGATGTACAACCTTCCGAGCTCATCAACACTAAAGTTCTTCTTGATTGGAAATAAGTGAGAAACCTTCATGAGTCTTTCCATTACAACCCAAACTACATCATTCCCTCGAGGCGACCTTGGTAAAACTGTCACGAAGTCCAATGCGAAATCATTCCACTTTCACTCAGGAATGGGTAACTGCTGAAAAATCCATGCTGGTCGATGATGCTCCGCCTTCACCTGCTGACAGGTGGAACACCTCATCAGAAAACCAGCAACATCACTCTTCATACATGGACACCAATACTGATGGGGCAGATCTAGGTACATCTTTGTGTCACCAGGATGAACTTCCCAAATTGAAGAATGAAAGTCCCACATCAGATCCTCATGTACGTCTGTTGACACCCATATGCACCCCTGGAAATGAAAGATCTCATCCTCGCCTATGGTCTATATAGGAATAAGGTCCTCTCCTGACACAACTTCCCATAGAACTAAGACTTCTGAATCTGATAGCAACCTCATTCACAATTGATTAAATAGATTAGAGGTAACAGGTATAGGAAAAAGAAACGCCTACCCCTGTCTATCGTGAACCTCCAAATACATCTCAGAGAAAAGAGCCATAATCTACCATTCACTGTTGGCCTCCTGATCTTCCTGTATCAGTGCCATCCTACTCAATTCATCAGCTACTGCGTTGCCTTTCCCAGGCATGTAGGAACGCTCAATGTCAAAAAACTAAAGGTACTCAACCCACCTTGGTTGTCTCAAGTTCAGATCGTGCTATGTAAAGATGTACATGGGAATTTTATGGTCAATGAAAACCACAAAATGATCTCCCAATAGATAATGTCTCTAACAATGTAGATCATGAACAACAACATCAAACTCATGATCGTGCATCAAGTAATTACTCTCATGTGGCCTCAACTACCATGACCCATACACAACGACTCCTTCCCCCTTCATAGGCACCTGCTCCCAGCCTGATACATGATGCATCATAGTGAATAGTATAACTCTTTCCCAGCTTTGTAAATACTTGTATCTACACTAAAGTTAACCTCACTTTCATCTTCTGAAAGTCTGACTCACAAGAATCTAACCACTAGAACGTCACACCATTTCTTAGTCAGGACTATTTGTGGTGCTGGTAGGCATGAAAAGTCTTGTATGAAATGTTTTTAGTATCCATACAGCCCTAAAACACTTCATTCCTCAAACACATTCTTCAAATGATCCCAGGAAACTACTGTTCTTACTTTCTCTAGGTCTATCGGAACTCCTTTGTCTGAGATAACATGACCCAAGAAGTGAATCTAGTCTATCCAAAAGTGGCATTTTGAGATCTTAGCATATAACTTATGATCTCTCAGTGTACTGAAAATGATATAAATATGGGTATCATGATCATTTAGAGTGTTAGAGTACCTCAATATATCATCAATAAATACTTCCATGAAAGAATCCAAGTATGGATGGAACACTTGGTTTATCAATGCCATGATAACTGCAAGAGAGTTTGTGAGACCGAATGGCACAAACCACATATTCTTATAGACCATACCTACTCCGAAAGGCTGTAAAATTTATATCATATTGACTAACATGAAACTGATGATAACTAGATCTCATTTTAATCTTCGAGAACCCTCGGGCTCCACAAAGATGATTCAAGAGATCATTAATCCTCAGCAAGGGATATTGGTTCTTGACTGCCAACATGTTAAACTTATGATAATCCACACAATGCCTAATAGAACCATCATTTTTTCACAAACAGGACTTGCAAAACTCGAGGAGAAGTAATGGATCAGATGAATCCCTTTGCCCGTAACTCCTGAAACTTCTTCTTGAGCTCCTGTAACTCTGGTATAGCCATTATATAGGGAGTAATGGACACTAGTGCCGCTCCTTGCACTATCACAATAGAAAAGTCTACCTCTATCCTTGGAGAAAATCCGGAAAAGTCCTCTGGAAATACATCCCTAAGATGATCGACCACTAGAGGAAAGTCCAACTATGATGTCCCCTGGTCATCCAAATATAGACTAACAATATGTTCTGTAACACCTCCCAACCCATGATGCACGGGTACAACTCTTCCCACCTGGATAAACCATTCACCCTTATAAATAAATGATCTTTCCTATGTTGATGTGAAACTTACCCAATTGTTATAGAATTCGACAAAAACCTGGAAGTGAACTAACCAGTCCATTCTGAGAATGAAATCATAGCCAGCCATATCTAGGACATAGAGGTCCCATAAAGTGTGACACCCACCAACCTCTAGAGGGCACTAGATTCACTATCGTACACTATTTGTTCTTGTCCCCATCGATGTATCCTATCTCAATACATCAACAGAAGAAAATATATAGAGCCCAAGGATCTCAACAACATCAAAAGAAATAAAATTATGGGAAGACTCTATATCAAAAAGTGAAGAAGAAAGAACTGAGGAAACTAGGATAGTCCCTCTAAATGTAGAGGGTCCAGGATCCTCCTCTTGCTAGGCATGCTCCACTGCAAAATTTTGTCCTGTAACACGACCCTTTGACCCTACCATACCACCCTGAGCTGATCCACCCTATTCTCATTGAAATATTACTAACCGTCTACCACAGACATGACCTCCACCTCAGCCTAGGCGGCCTAAAGAACTCCAGTTCCCAGACTGATGAGAAACTTGAGGTTCTTCTCTAGAATGAGGAGTCCTAGAAGAACTCCTATTACCAGCTGTTGGTGAGAAAAACTGATAGAAATGTTGAAGATGACCCATTTTCTATAATATTGGCACTCCACTAGGTTTCTTGGGCAATGTGGCCACGTATTCCCACATATCCTTCACTATTATCACACCACCTAGATACCATAAGATGTATCCCATTTACTACTATCTCCATGTTTGGACTCCCTACGGTGCTTCATGTTGTCAGTCTGAGGGGTACCAACTCTGAATGCTAAACAACCCTGGCTCATAGCTCCTGAATCCCACAGATTTCACTCTATTATTATTTGCTAGTTGACTATAGAGGTGATGGATGTCCACCTGAAGATGTTCACCAGAGGTCGAATGTCATGCCAGCGACCATCCTCGAACTTCTCCACTGAGAATAACTCATCTCTTCCTGGAATTGGCGTAAAGCATTGCAACTATGTGAAGTGAGAAGAGTACTCCATGACAGAAATAGTACCAGGTTATAGACTCATGATCTTTCAGGCTCAATCCACCCTCAATTTCTCTAGTTAAATGTAGTCATAGAAGGAATGCTGGAAGTCATCCCAAGCCATGACATGCTGGCGTCCTGCCTGTGAGATCACGTCCCACCTTCTCCTAGGAGAGTCCAGAAGCATATACGTTTTGGGATTCACCCTCCTATCTGGAGGTGTATCTAGATTCTTGAAGAGAGATAGCATGGATTCTAACCATGAATTTGCAGCTTGAGGTCCTCCGTCCCCTATGAAGGTGGGAGGATGCTACTACTGAAAAACTAGTGTCAGCTCTGTCATAGAAGGGGAAGGATGCAGTACTCCTCAAATGGTATGCATGGAACTCATGAAGACCTCTTGGAACTATGAATCAGAACCTACATTAGGAATAGTGGTTGTTTTAAAGACTGGAAATACAAGAGGACCTGCTGGCAGTTCTTGATCAGCTATGTCTGGTGTCTAATCATTTCCTTGTAACTGGTGTACAACCGGAGGACGTCTCAGTGGCATGACTATGCAAGGTCAAGTACACACATAGTTTAACACTATCGAGGACTCAAACTTAGAACTGTATTAATGGAGTAGGAGAAAGAATGAATTCATGATTTTTAAAAGAAGGATACACGACATGTATAACCCCTACACGTGTGTTCTTTTGATCCTTCACATGGGTGTGTACTCTTGCCAACTCTGGGCATGTAACACCCCATACGCATGATGTGTTTCTCCAAGACATGACATGTACTTAAATCGTGTTCCCCTACCCATTTATTCTACATGAATAACCCAAAAAGTTCCCCTATAATAAGAATACATGACATGTTTGTGCCCGAAACGGCGTGTATTAGACGAACTTCACCGACCCGTGTTATTAGTCACCCGGCTGGTTACACAGCTGTCTCTACATGGTGTGTTTGTTACAGACATGACGTATACTAACAACCCATTATCCACCTGTGTCGTTGGTCATAGAGCTGGACACATGGTCTATACACACGACATGTACATCTAGTACAAGGCGTGTTCCAACTAGATTTCCTAACCCTATGTCTCTTCCCACACAATCAGTGACACGTTTAGAGACTACATGGCGTGTATATGTAGTACACAATGTGTACATTAGAAAAACATATATTACCACGAATAGAAGAACACATGGTGTCTATTTATCATTACACGACATCTATTCTGGGTTTTTGTGGACAATTATCCTTAGAAACTACTCTGGAACCTAGGAAAAACTGAAACAGACATTAAAGTGCCAAATTTTGATCTGCAATGGCCTATACTCCCTGCGAATCAAAGCTTGGAATCTTCTACATGTCATATAAAAACATAATAGTGTAATGATTCACTAAATTTCGGTCAATGAGGGCCTATAACACCTCAGGGGCCTAGGTTTGGTGTTCATTCCAGTGAACTTTAAACATTAGAAATACCATTTCAAACAGCAGGTATCCTATCTAGGAATCTATAAAAACATCATGTATTTATAGCACAACAACTATCATAACAACATGAAATCAGTAGTACACCCTAAATGGCAGGGCAAGAATGCATGACATGTGAACTCTAGCAAGTGCCTATATGATGCATGGGATGGAATACTCTCATATAATCAGTTTGCAACATAATTAGAACCTCAATAATATAAAAAATAATAGCACAAAACATGTGAATCACCCAACGGTAAAATCAAATCAATTATAATAATTTTAAAACCCAAAAATTTGCAATAATCGAAGTAAATTAACTTTTCCCTATACACAGGTTAGATACTCTTGGGCACAACTTATTACCAATTACCTATTCCTTTATACCTCTAGCCATAGGCTCCAAATAGTAATTCATGAAGAAAAGAACTCCTATGATACCACATTGTAACGTCCCAGTTCCAGAAGCTACCCCATGGTGCCCCAGATCGAGTTGGTCACATGGCCTCAAGGGCATTTCCCCAAATTCCAGAGGATGTCGACTAACAACGAGGGATTTGGGTGTGATAGTGTGGAAACTATTCCCTAATTGGTAGAGTAATGAATTGGAAATAAATAGATAACAATAGAGGATTTAGTAATAATAAATGGAATAAGTAAACATCAGAAGAGTAAATAAGTAAATAAATTTAGAAGATAAATATATGATGCATGATACATATGTTTATGAAAGCATCCAAAAAAGTACAAATGCTGGAATAAAATACTAAACCAAAGTAAAAACTGAAAAAAAATAAACTCTAACATCATTGCATGCCACAACATGGTCCCATAATATCCAGCTCCACAACAATCAATAAAATGGAGTAAAAGGATGCTTTCCCTTATCTAGACCTGCAGCAATATAATCTATTTGGGCCCAAAATCATGACCCAAATAGGGTGTGAGATGGATCCTAGTAGGAAACCTCCCAAATATTTTTTCCAAATAGTCAGTGAATATATATTACAGGCAATATGCAAAATGATGAAATAACATGAAAGTACTCAAATGTAATCAATCCTATAGTTTCAATTACATCGATTTTCATTTATTAGTTAAGAAAAAAACAATCACAAGTAACCTTATGGGATGTACTCACAGCCTAACCCCTATGGTTCAACCAATAAAACAAAAGAAACTTTCTAGAAAGTATTCATATTCTAACACTTCTGGTTTAGCATTCGCATAGACTCTCAGAGGAAGCACTCACCGTCAATTCTCATTATGGTCTCGTATTGGTAACTATAGACACTCTAAGGAAGCACTAAACATCAAATTCTACCTATGGTATCATAACATGGAACTACATACCCTAGTAGGGATCACAAATTCCATCCCCCCTTGGTATCACTATAAAAAAGTAAACAGACACTCTGAGGAAGCCCCCAATGTCCATTCCCTCTACGGTATACTACACTAGGTTCCCACATCCCTGTGTAACTCAATCACACACAAACAGTATATATAATCTAATTTAATCCTACTAAACTATTTGGATAAATAGTCTAAATCATCTCACAACATGTTAGATAAATTCACTCCATCCTAACAATACTACATATGGAAAACAAAGCATCCATACAGGAAAAGCTAGACCAAACGGTCAATATCGAGAAAACATGGGAAAAGGCATCCATAGAAAGGTAAATAAAACTATTTACAATCATAAATCCTCTACTTAGCACACAAGGCATATTAGGCATTAACAAGGCTAAAAACAATAAACACACAATAATGTGAACAAGGGTATATGGCACTATTACACATATAACTATAATACTAACTACAGAAAGGCACATACCACCTACCTTAGAGTTGTACGATTGATATACATGATCCTTATGCCTTGAATCACCTTAGAATTTCGTAGATCTACAAAAATTTAAAAAATGTTCAACCGAGGATATCTTTCAAAAGAGGAGAAATTAATAAATGAAGTTAAAGTAAGATGAAAACTTACTGTGGCGATTTCAATGAAATCAATGGCAGCATATTTGGAGAATGGTTGGCCAGTAAGGGGCTCAGAGAAGAAACACCAGCTACAGAAGCTCCTGGATGAGATGAATAGAGGAGAAGGGTGTTCTGTAGATTAGTGGTTACCCCGGTCTGTTTAATAAAATAAAAAATAAAGTACAACATGTGTTCTGCAAGGGTATATGGCATGTACTTGAATTTAATCAGCCCCCACTTTACGTGGCCTCTAGGTCACCGCACACATCCATGTACTTGGACGTTACATGAGAAAAACACTTTCACCTGCTACAACTGTGTACACAGGGTGTACTCTAAAGTATATGGCGTGTAATCCTGAAATTTCCATATTCTCCCATTTTCCTAAAAAACAACCAGAAATGAAAGAAAAACCTGAAAAGAAGATATGGGTTCTTACAAGCATCTTATTTGACATCAATTTTCTTTTACAACATTAATATTGATCTTTATAAATCTTTTTACTAGAATATGTGTTGACCAAAGACATAGTGTGATAATGATAGATAGTGGAAGATGGGAGGAATATATATTATCCAAGAGAAGAAGAATAAGGATTAAACCTTTCAGAATCATTTAAAATCTGTATATATCATAAAGAAAATATATACATAAAATCATCAATTTGTCTTAGATATTGAGGTCAGAGATAAAGTGTTCAGTACATTGGTTTTTTTAAATTTTAAAGAGGATGGTGCCTTGGACAGAAAGACCAAAGCACAAATATTATAAAATTATGAGTATATACAAGTTTGAAAGGTGGAATCATATTACAATCCTTATCCTAATGATGAATTAAATCAATGAGGATATCATCGAACCAGGTAATGTTCTCATTATCTCAATTGTCGGCTAGGACATCTTTAACTATGCTTGCTTCACAAAAAATATGACTGATGATGTATTTGATGTCGAGAAGAGAGAATGTGAAAATTACAATGGGTTTTAGATAGTTATATATTACATCCTTTTGAATAAAAAGGACCACTAAACAAAAAATCTATTTATATTAGAGTCATTCAACATTTTATAGTATGATTAGTATATATATAGGTTTATGATAAATTCAATAGATGTAGAAAAAGTTAGTGATGCCCTTGACTAGAGGGATCATAACCTATAAAGACCAATTATCTGAGTTTGTGAGGTAGATTGAATCACTAGAATTTTTCCAGGAGCATTACCAAGACAATATTCAACAAATAATGAATTATCAAATCTGTTTATTGAATAATTTCGTGATCATCATGATCATTGTCAACCTTTTTTTCGTCGAACCTCACTAAAAAAATATTACCATAATAAAATAGACTCTTATGGTATTTTTTGTTTAATAATGGGATATGTATATATACCATAATTTTATTAAGTTGAAAATGATTAATTTTAATAAAATATTAAATATATTAATCATTTATTACTTTATAATTCATAAATAATAAGTTTTGATAGAAATGAGATTTTGATATTATGAAATAAAAAATGTATTTTTCGAAATTATATTGGTCCAATCATGTCACTCATTTGGTTGAAATCATGAATTTTTTGGATAATTTTATTATAATATATTATTATTATTAAATATAAATTGTAAAATAAATTTATGATCTCAACTGTAATTGTTATAATGGTCTAATAACTATTATTGTTAAAAAAACACGTATTTTAAAATTAATGGTGATTTGCGATTTAAAAGAATAAATTCTCATATTTATAGATTTATTTGGGGAAAATATATATTTTAAATTATAACATTGAAATCATTTAATATTTAATTTTTCATAATATTTTAAGATAATATATTTTTATGATAATGATTAAATATTGCATAATTATATACTACATATTATGACATAATAGAATAAAAAATTAATTAAATGAAGAATATAAATATTATCATAAACAAATATTATGTTTGACCTTTATAAAAATGTCCTTTTGAAATTATTTTAATAATTTTAAAACCCTTAATGAATCCTCTAGAACCTATATAATATTTTAATGTTTTAAAAGAATGTATTTTTAAATATTACTCACTTTCACATCATCAAGCACATTATTTTAATGATTTTTGTTCTTATCCATAAAAAATTAAGGAAATAAACTTCTCTTGGTAAAAATTGTGGGAAAAAATACGTTATGGTTGTAGGTTTGGTTAAATTTATCATATATATTCCAATATATATATATAGAAATCATGTAATAATTCTCCTATATTTTGATTTAAAATCCCTACCATCCTTAGTTTCTTTATCAAGTAAATCCCATGGAGGATGACGTTAATCTGAAATTATTTATCTAGATCCCTCCCATTTTCTCCCATGCACTTTAGAATTACTACTTAATATTTTAGAAGATCCCTCACAAGGTAAGGTCCTCTCTCCTCTCTGTTATTATTTAAAGTTAATTCCTTGTACTAATCCCATTTTTATTTACAATTATTCATATTATAATGTGTTTTTACACATACCATTATTGTCTTTATGATTTCCATGTAAGGAGAGGCCTCATTTCACTCTCATTTTCCTTTAAAATTATCCTTTATGTTCACCTATTATGATATAGAAAATATCTAGTAATTTAATGAAAAAATATTTTTAATGAATACCCTTCAACATTTCCACGTATGAATATTCCCCTAGTTTTACATATCATTCAATTATTGGGAACATCTATGTATGTAACCCACCATCCTTAGTCCTGGGAATAAATGTGATGATGGACATCCTTATGTTGTATTATTTGTGAGTTACCCGTATGTATGTACATAATATGAATGTGATGGATGTGATAGAAACTATATGGTCCTCCAATGCAATGGAAAATGTTTTTACCTATTGATATTCATTTAATGGTGTATGAGAATATATCCTAAAACACTATTTTATGATGTCTTAGTAGTTGGAATTGATTTTATATTTTTATTTAATGTTTTATATTGTTTATATATTCCCATGTATCCTCTATGTTATCATCATTTATCTGGATAGACATTATAGTTTATGATTATCATGCCTCTTATGTTACATTTATTCATATATTGACTCCCATGTATTGCATTCATTATATTATGCATAGATTATTCCATTCCTAGAATTTATAGCTCACCCATTTTTTATGTATGTCCCCATGTTATCCCATGATGTTTTGGAAGTCCAAATAAATTTAATAACATGTTATGGAATTTTAATTTAACTCTTTATTTTTTCATGTTTTAAGGACATATACTAATTATACAATGACACTAGGCCCCAATATATTATGGGGATGTATAAACTATATGATTATGATATAAAACATAAGTTAAATTCTGTGATAGACATAGGTTGTGAAAATATATACCTTTGAAAGGAACCTTATAAATAAATAATGGAAACTTCATAGCATTGAGTAGTCATTCTGAAGAGAAATTTTTTCCATGGTGTGTATTTTAAAATAAATATTCATTTGACATTTTTTTTAGAAATTAAAAAATATTTTGATCAAAATAATAAAATAATATTCATTTTAAACCATTTTTTAAAGTAAATCATGGGTAATAGTGGAATTAAAAATCATAGGATAATATTAAAGAATTAATAATATCATATTTGAAAAATATGAAAATAGAATGAAAATAATTTATTACTGAAGATATAAATAATGTTAGTTTCTCTTAAAACAATTGTAATTCTGTCTACTATTATTAAATAGGAACAAACTAATTGAAATAACATAATAACAAAAAATAGTGTGAGTGTGATTTTTTTTTATTTTCTTGAGAGATAAATCTTAAAAATTCCATCATCATAAACTTATTCCTAAAAAATCTTGATAAATATTGATATTATAACATAAATACCTTACCACATTGGTAAATTTTTTATAATTATACCCTTGAATGAAATAAAATGAAATAGATATTTATATCCCATAATTTTCATGAGAAGTATCATAGAAGTAACTCATGAGAATTATATAAATCATGATATACTAAAAAGTGGTTAATATGGCATGTGTCACCAAAAAGTAAAACTGAGATTAAAACCCCACACCTGAAGTTTAAATTTTATTAAAATTAATATAACCACCTATATAATAAATATTATTTTATTATACTTCTATAAAATATATATTTATATATTTATAATATCATATATTATCCACTTATAACATTTCAAAACCCATTTATTAATATTTACCGGTTAAAATTATCATTTCAGATGTTAATTTTTCATTTTTTATGGTAATTTTAGTTCGATATTTCTGATCCTCATACATTTTTCATGGTTCCATGGTATTTTTTTAATAAATGTATAAATAATATATTTATCTGTCATATATATTTAGAGTCATATATATGAAATATATTAAGAAAAATGAATCACACCATTCACAGAAAAGGGAGGTTGTATGTACACATAAATGTTGCTTTGAATTTTTGATGGATGGAATGGATGAATGTTAAATTCTAATTCTAATTTATAGAATCATAATTATATCAAATATATCATATAAATTAGTTAAATCTTCTATTATTACCATCCATATAAGTAGGAAACAAAAAACAAATTACATTGCTTCGTGGTTGAGGAAGTCGACACATACACATGAGCAGTGTTATTATGTTGATAATAATCATATGTAATGTTATTTTACATTATATTATAATTAAAAAATAATAATTGTGTAATAAATATCATATATAATCATTAAAACAATCAAAATAACTACCCATGAAATACTGTCACGGAAAATAAATTGTATCGCCACATGAATATAGTAAGTTATAATTACACATGAGCTATACGTTATCATTCCATTTGATGGAGAAGATAGAGAATAAATGTGGTTATAAAATGATAAGTAAAATTCTTTATATTTAGGAAACATAATTTATTAATTTATGAATAATATAATAATAATAGTGGATATTGATGAAGAATTAGTTTAAAGTGGTTTGGTAAGAAAATTACATATTCATTGGTAGGTATCATTTAGATAACTTTAATAGACCCATAAAATTGTATATAATGAAGAATATAGACCAAAATTATGAATTTTTAATGTTAAGAATATATTTATGTAGAGTTTTTTCAAGATAGATTTCTGAACATGGTGTAAAGAAGAGAAGGGAGAGGATCCATTTTATATGCGGGGAGAGGGACTGACTAAAATTTTTCAAAATATTAAAATATAATAAAGTAAATATCATAATAAGTTCTTAAAAATTGGTAGATATTTGATTATCTTATTGTATATGGTTTAAATACCATGATCCGATACACGTTTTGTTGTTTTTTTTGTATTTTAAACATTCTCGTTCGGGTTAAACCCTTACTTATCACTTTTTATCCTTAACTACAATAAATAAATTTTCAATATTTAAGGGTTATAATTTTATGTTTAATGTCAAAATTGTATCAAAAATGGAAAATGAATGATATATTCATCACTTTAACGTCCTACTTTTCTATATTCAGTATTTTTTTTAAATTTTATAATAATTTAATATGTATTTAATTTTCATAATTTGTACTCATTATCATTTGGAATGTTGTTCATTTAATTTTACTTTGAAAAGATAATTAATGAAATTTAATTTTAATCAAATCCTTTTACATATATCTAATATGTTATATTTATCAAAATATTTTATGGAAATATATAATTTTTCTAAATTATAATATTTTCAATGTTATTAAAATCAATTATTTATTTTTATTTTAATTGAATTAATACTATATTATTATTGTGTAATAATTTAGGATTATTATTTAATTGATAAAAAATAATAATAAATTACTATGATAATCAAATTTTTTTTATATTTCTAATAGACATTTAAAACTGAAAATAACCTCTTTTTACCGTTGTCATAAAATATTAGCGATATTTAGGTCCATAGTTTGACATTTTTGACATTGTCTTCTACATAAATTAATACAAAGGTTATATTCTATGGAATATTGTAAAAATATTCATATATTTGAGACATGTATGGCAATGTTATTAATAAACACATATAATAGGCTAATAGTAAGTGTTGGAAATGTTATAATTCCATATTTCAAAATTTTAACCGTATTTCCCCCATTTTATCCTTATAATATTGAAAATTATTTAGCAATGGTATTATTCATACTATCCATATATAAATGTTACCAATTTAATAAACATAGAACTAATTATTCCAAATATGGAATCCATTTGTAATTATTGAATATCTAAAAGTGGTTGAAATTAATTTAAGAGAGTATGGGAAAACACAATGAAAAAATGTTTTCAGAAAATGAATTTTAAGTATTTAATTTTTAATTTTATTCCATATCAAGAAACTCATTTATTAATAAATAATTTGTTAATGATATAAAATTATCACCATAACAATTCGTATTTAATTTATATTTAAACCCCTAATTGTATGATTATAAGATCTCAATTATATGATTCTTATTCAACTATTGTTAATGGGAATACGCTTCGTACAGTTCTACTTATTCTTTTACTAGATGAATTTTATGTTATTTTGGTTATGTATTGGATTTATTTATATAAAACTCATATATATTGTTGATGACATGAATTCACATTTTATATTCAGATCCATCCTACGATCATTTATCGATTCAAGGATAAGTATATATATCCAATAGAAATTATATCCATTTTAATGGTCTTGATTCCTATTCAAAGGGGATATTTATCTAAAATGGTTGGGGAAATCTCAACATCAAATATTTTCATATTTAATAGGAAATATATTATGTATTTTTAATATTTTTTTCTAGTATTAGTCTGAATCATGAATTATTATTTTTATAGAACTCAAAAATGGTGCAACAACTATTTTAAAGAGTTCATTTAGAATGGACCCAATTGGTATAAAGGAATTGAATAATAAACATAATAAAATTTTTGATAAGGGATTCATAAAACAATGTTCTTCATATTGGGGATACATCTTTTATTTTTTACTACGAAGAATGATGGATCAATATAGATTTGTGATGATAATTATGAATATAAAAATATCATAATCGTGAATATGAATCCTATACACCGTATTGATGATTTTTTGATCAATTATCAGGACAATTGTTTTTTTAATATTGATATTCAATCCCAAAACTACCAATTTAGTGTCAATAGTGATGTCATACCCATGATACTCTTCTGTATCATGTACAAACACTATGAATTTATTTTGATTTCATTTGGACTTACTAATTCACTAACGACATTCGTTGATTTAAAAAATAGAGTCTTTAGATATTACATTTTTCAGTTTGTGGTAGTCAAAATATACTATATTCTTATATATTCCAATTTAAAGGTAGATAATGAATATCACATTAGGATTGTATTAAAGTCCCTTAGGAAGGATAATTTTTATGAAAAAAAATTACCAATTGTGAATTTGGCCTATAAAAACTATCATTTTTTGGTCATATATTTCAAGTGGGTATATTAGGGGATTCATCAAAGATAGAAGTTATAAAAAATTATCATGTTCTAGCCAATGGGACTCCGTTTTTTAGTTTTCACAGATTGGTTGGATATTTTCATCTATATATGAATAATTTATTAAGGATATATAATCCCCCCACCAAGTAAACTAATAAGGTATTCATGCTACTTTTGAATGACGTGTGTTGTAAATATTACCGGGAACTAAATTAAAGGATAGTTAGTACATATCTCCTAACACTACCCTACATTGTAGTAGGGCCTATGGTCTATAATGATACTTCAATGATTGGGTTTGTGTGTGTTATTATCAATAATTACAAGGGTATGACTTATGTCTCATTCTAATTAATGTTTCATTGGATAAATTACTCAAAATCATGATTTGGAGTTACTTTTGGTATTTTTGCAACAAATTTATGGATGAATTATATTTATTTATAAAAACATGACATATATATAGATCGTTAACATTTATACTATATATTATTCATGAAATATTTGAATATGAAAAAGAGAATTTAGTTGCAGTAGATTAAAGAATTTGACAAGACAATACATTAATGCCCTGGGAAAGTTATCAGAGAGGCCAATGCATTGATTTGACAATATAATAGTATCTTATATATGATGAGGATAAACAATATATAATATATTTATACTTTTAAAGTATTGATCATCAAATTTTGAAGGATGCAGACTAATATAACCTTTCTCAAATGAATGTTCAACATCTATCCAAGTGAAGATTAAATTAGAGTAGAAGGAAGATGTTTGTAAAAAAATAAGTTGAGAAATGATCCTAAGATAAACAATGATTTTGATGGAATGATATTATTCAGGAACTGAGTATATATCCCATCAATAACATGCATGAAAAAGCATCTGTCAGAAGATGATCATATTTAATCATTATCTCTTAGACATGGAATTATGATGTCTTATAGAGATCTAAATGAGTATTTGTATGGAGAAAACATAAGGAGATATATTGTAGATTATGCATATCAGTGATATATATGTCAATAATTTAATGATAAGAGAGAAAATTATAAGAGTATGTTATAACTATTTCCTATACCCGAATGAAAATATGAACTAATAACCATGGATTTAATCATCAGGATCCAAGAAACATCTAATAGATGTAGTTATACTGGGGTTGTAGTCTTTTACCATACCTATTCAGTGTGCTTCTTTACTATTAGTGATGATTTATCACTTTATCATCATTACTATATTTATATTAAGGAAGTGGTAAAATTTCATGAAGTAGAAAAATCTATTGTATCCATTAAATATTCATGAAATACCTTAATGTTATGGTCAAGTATTCAATATAAACTAGATTCAATGTTATGCTTTAGTACTACCTATAATTCATATATATTTGGTAATTTTGAGAGATATATTCAAACATTTTAAGATATTCTATGTTTTTTTTCATTGTATTTAAAATGTTATTGAGATAAAAAACATCCTTATATTGAATAATCCTATAACAATATATTTAACTCAATCATTCATATAGATCCTTTTGAATGACTATATGAAATGAATAGAAGAACTCCAACGTACATGGATGATGTCAAAGAAACAAATATATCAGGATATAATAAATATAATGATATGGTAGAGAAGGTTATATTGAATTAAGATATCATCATAGAATCTCATAATCAATAGAAGATTTATAATGAAAATAATCTATGATATCTAGAATTAGATATTGGTGAGATGGTATTCAAATGCATTTATCATCAGAATAAGGTTATGAGATTTAGAATAAAGGGAAATATAATGCATTGGTATATTGATCAATTCTAAATACTTGATCAACTAGAGAATATACCTTATCATATATCACTTGAATAGAATATATCTCATGTTCATGATGTGTTTTATGTATCTTTTATGATGAATTTTACATCCTGACCCAGATTTCACTTAATGGTTCCTTAAGATGGTGGACCAAATAGCCTCAAGCATGCCTTCCCATAATATAGAGGTTTTATAAATGTAGAGAGGGTGTAAGGTGGTATAATGAAGATACAACACTGTCATTATTAGAATGGGACATGATATGTATTTTTATCCCATTACTAGATCAAAATCTATCTATGATATAACTTAGTGATGTCCCCACTCGAATTCCACTTAATAGTTCCTAGTGTTAGTCTACAAAATTATCTCAGGAACTTAGAGGGTCCAAGGTAGTACAGTGGGGTGGCTATAACTTTATGATCAGAGTATCACAACAGTGAAATAGATAGAAAATAGTATAAGCACTATAAATTAATGAAAAAATATGGAAAAGAATCCATAAATAATGAGTTACTGACCACCAATATCATACAAAAAATGATGATATGTCATATTTCCATCAATGTATAAAGGAATACATGGTAGTAGGCATGTAACTCAATACATTCGTCATAATAAAAAAGACCAAAAATACTTCCTCCAACAGCATCATGATTCATATCATGGTCATGTACTTCCCCTCTCCAATGATATGAGAAACAAAAGTTTCAACCATTTGGGTGATTTCCCCTATCCCTATCTGCATCCACATAAACTCCCCTGGTACTATTGGTAACCAAGATAGGTTGTTTGATAAACTCAGTAGGCCACCACCAACAATGTTAATTATTATCCAGTCAGTGCATATAATATACTAGTCAGAAGGTACTAAGGTGTGTAGTAACAAAAGATCAAAAAGGATAGATCTTGTTCTGGATGGATAACAGGCCGACACTACCTTCTTCTGCCCATTTCAGATAATCTTTCAATAAGTAACAATGCATATACACATATATGGACTCTATATACAGGGAGGTCTACAGCCATATATGTTGATTATACTACCTTATAGGACATAAGTCATAACATAAGAATCCATGGGATATATAATAAGTTAAATGAATCCTTGGATTGGAAGACCAATATCTCATTAGGAGGGTTTCCAGGCATGAATCATAAAAATGGAGTTTCTATAACCAATATCATGTCGATAAGGTTCTTTGGGAATTTATATAAAAGTAAGGTTCATTTTGCACATATATAACATTAAGGGTCACCATTCCTAGTATCATATCAATAGGGTATCCAATATCTGTAACATATCAATAGGGTCCCCATGTCCAGTATCATATCAATAGGTTTTCTAATCCTATAATAATATTAATATTGTCAATATGACCATGTATCATATCAATAGGGTCTCTATGCTCAGTATCATATTTTTAGGGGTTTCCATTCTCATATAACATAATTACATAGGGGAATCATTCCTATATATAACATTAGTATAAGGGAATCTAAGCCCGTATATGTAAAATATACAATGGACATCATGCTCGTAAAATATAAAGAATAAGGGTCACCATGCCGACCATCACAACAATGTTAATTGATCATTTTCATAAATAAAAAAAATAAATAGTTCAATAATTATTTATTATTCATTATTAGAAAGGGTGTAACCATTGTCATATATAAGCAAGTGACACAGTCATCCACCTAACTTATATTAAATTCACTAAAGATAGATATGTGTGTTAGCCAAGATACACCACAATAATCATCCATTTAATTTAAGATATTAAAATTACAATTATCCCAAACATATAGAAGATTGGTTGACCATTTATATAGTTATAACAAAAATAGAAATTTCATCAACATATCTTAAAGGGTGTAACAATCTAAGGAGACCTAAGAGAGTCGTAAATTTATCAATTAAGGAAACGTACAAAATGAATATTCAATTTAGGGGAAACTACCTATGAAACCAATGTGTGACACCTAACACATAACATAATGACTCTAAACATTGAGGGATAAAAACTAGAACACCTAAATTATACATGTATAGGATCTTGTGTCTAATATCATCCTTTGGATTGGTCTAGATCAGAAGAAAATGAAAAAATAGATGAACGCCCTAAAATGGGGCATATATTCCTACCCAAAAATAAATCATTTGAGAGAATGAAAATGACTAAAGGGACCAGATTAATAGTGATACTACTGGTGGCTATCCAATGAGATAAACAGAATTTCAATAAATGTATAATGGGAGGAATGATATCAGTGCCTAGATTTAGGCTCAAGGAGAGCTCAAATGGATGGATCTCTTGTGTGAGTGTGTGTGAAAGAAGAAATACAGTGGTACATAAAAATAAAATGGGAAAAACCCATTAAAAACATTTCAAAACATTTAAATGAAATGTAAATGATCCACTTGATGAATATAGATTACAATTTCCATTTTTAGTAAAGTCCATTACATGTAATGAGTTGGCCCGTTCATGCCATTATATATCCTATATTTGATATATGTTGTGTATTCCAAATACACGTCTTGTACTTTGCCTCAAGTGATCCTATAGCTCATTTATTCCTCTTTCCAAAATCATTCCAACTGGCCAAATGTTTCTCCTTCCATATCTAATCCAAATATGGTTGTAATAAGGGATAAAATGAAAGTTAAATGATCTATACTAGAAGGAAATACTAGGATCTTACATGGAAGTACATACATGATCCTTCATATCTAGTGAACTTGGTTGTTGTACCATTTGATCATTCTCTTCCCAATAAAGAAAAAATAGTAGAAATATTGGATTATAGAGATATATTTCAATAGAACCAGAATACTTACAATGTTAAATTTCAATTGAAGAAATCAAAATTAAATAAAGATACATGGGAACAAAATGATATGATGAAGATGATATATCCACATTTTTTATGTCATAATAATATAATATGTAAGAAAAATTTAATTTCATGTGGGTCACAATGTCGCATCACTTGTTTTTATTAATTTTCATTGGATTATACTGAAGTATTCAATACCATGTTTTACATGATACCATGAGTCTAAATGGACCATTATATAGTAGATCACTATAATAAATATTATAAATTTTATTAATGAATAAGAATTACCAAAATATCCAATAATAATAATATTTTTATATAATAAACAATTTATTCATTAATACCTGATAAATAATTGCTTAAATTTTTGGAAACTAATTTTGTGCATCAAAAAAAATTTCTTCAGTAAGAGGTATTATTTAATTTTGATTATAAATATTATAATTAATTTCTAAAATATTTTGATATTTTATTTTATAAAAATTATAACATTTTTAAAATCCTCATATAAAAATTATATTAAGGTGAAATTTTTTAATTTTTATGAAAATATTAACTACTATATGATTGTTAAAAAATAATGATTTTATAGAAAAAATTATTTTTCCATTCAAGTATTTGAAAATATAATTTTTATTTTTATTTTTTTTGTAATTTAATTTTTTCCATTTGATTAAACACAATCCTATCACTGTCATTCAAATAAAAAATATGAATAATTTATAAATAAAAACATTTTTAATCATAAAATTTCAGTTTTATAGAAATCCACTCTTGATCACATATTGGGGGTTTACATTTAATGTACATTATTACACATATAGAAATATTATTTAATAATATCGATGAAATTTTTGGAATAATCATTTATTTTATAATGGAAATAGTTTATTTTTTGCTGGGAATGATTAGTAAAAACATTAACAAAATTTACTACATTTAATATTAAAATGGGTTTACTATGGGGTTAAAACAAGGTATATTGGAAATATATAAAACTAGAATGTTTAAATTATTATTATATGGATCTATTTTAATCCTATAATATCCAATATTCTAATACTTTTCTCCATTTGGAAGCATTATTGTTGAGAAATATGTTAATTATATTAAAAGAATTTATGTAATTTTATGTTTTCATTCTTTGTGACATAATAAATGGAACCATACATTCATTATTATTTGAAAATATTGAGAATATTATCTCATAAAATACATACAAAAATCACTCCTAACATCCCTACCCATGACCTATATGTCTTTTTTTTATCCGCATATAATCCTTTCAGTGACTAAGGTGTAAACCAAGGTAGGTTTCTTAAGAAAGAGGTATAATTATTAACCATACTCATTTAATTATATTTCTTTCTCAAACATATCTAAAATATTTTTAACCATAATAACATGATTTATATTTTATCATTAAAATTATTCTATGTTTTTAGGATGATAAAATTTCTTTCATTACAACTTTTACATCGAATGGAAATTAAAATTATTGCTCAAGCATATGAGTGGACTACCGCCTATACAAATGGATTTGATTCATTTTCCATCACCACTTAAAATATTTATATTTAATGTTGTGTTTCATAAATATACATTACTCTTATGGTTTAATACTTATTATATAATGATAAAATAATATTTATCATTTTTCCTTCATTTTATTTTGAAATGAATGTAGGGTTCATGCAAACATACAGACTACCGTCTTGATGAACAATGTATTTCAATTTTATATCTACCCATTTATAATTGATTGAAAATATTTATATAATAAAAAAATATCATTATTATCTTTCTAGATATTATGGAACCATAATCAATGAAAAATTATCATAAACTTTGTAAAAAAATATTCATAAATGGAAAAACTGGTAACACACAGAATGAGTAATTATAAAAAAATAATCACTAATAAATGGTTTTTAGAATGATATAAGAAAATGATATGTGATATTATATTTGTGAATAGTATTATGGTATAAATAATAATTAATTTAAATATATTATTCCTTATTTTAGAGTGCTTACTTAGAAATTTGAAATTGATAAAAGTGTTTTATTTTACAATATAATTTTTACCAGGATTGTTTGTGCTTAAATTAATAGTGATAAAATCATATTATTTATCTCTCCAAAATTTCAATAATATTATTATAACCTAGTTATTTCATGAGATTTTAATTTTACCCTTTCTTTTTCCTTTATTTAATTAATAAAGAGAGAAAAATAATGTCTTTTATGAAATATCAACATCCGTACTCTCTACAGCCGAGAATATTTTTCTTCCATGTCCATATTTTCATAATGATTTTTTCTAGATTATTTATAATATTTAGAAAATTTTTTAATTAATTTTTTCCATGGTTTTATTTAATATAAATGTTTTAATAAAAATATTTTTTTCATTTTCCAAATGATTTAGTGTTAATTGTTTCCAAAAAATATGAAAGTAATCATTATTTTAATGTGTATCATAAAGATAACAATTCTCACCATCATTAGTAAAAATTTAATCTGATCCATCCTCAAAATGATTACATTTTTTTCAAAAAAAAATTAACCATTAATTTTTGTTAATTTTTTTAAATTTTAAATAAGTCATTTCGAAATAAAAGATTATTTTGGTCAACAAATTTCTAGTGATATTTTAAAAGTTTTTCATCTATGAATAAATATTTTTATTTTAATTATACATTAATAGGGAAAAGATTCAATTTTAAAAAATCATATTATTTATATGAATGATTTTTTATTATGGTGATAAACTATTTGTGAAACCAATTTTAATTTCCACATGTTATGTTGTGATGAAATGTTAAATGTTTCTATGATTTGGTGGAATATATATAATTGGATTATGATTATGTTTCATGTGGTTTGATAGTATACCTCCAATTAATTGTGTGAATATTTATTTTTTATGAGATCCAATTTTATATAAGATTTTATCTAAATTCCAATATAGTGTATATAAGAGGTTTTCCTGAGCTCAAAAAAGGTTATGGTGAATGTAATCCTATGCTAGAAGCAGTTGCATGGCTGGTTAACCTAAGATTAACTTGGGATTAATATATTGGGGGTATCATTGGAAAAATATTTTTATCACATTTATTATTCAAAAATATATGCCACACATTTTTTTACATGATCATATACCAATGTTATGCTCTTGTGTCTTATGTTCTTTAATTCATTTATGATCAATGTCTTATGAACTACCATTAATTTTTCCATTACTCCTAATTCTGATCTATAAATTGCTAGTTATGATTTTGAAATGTTGAGTTCATATTCGCATACCATTATATTCATGTTATTATTATATTATAATCGATTTTCTTCCTTGAATATCAGTAATGATCATCTATGATCACCCTTTATAATATTTCTTTTTCTTATAGATATGATGAATGGTTTTAAGTATGATATGACTAATAAGGGTGTTATTTTCAACGAAAATAGTCTAATATTGTGTAGTTCTTGTATATAACTGTTTTAGGTATCCATGTTTCTAATGTAACAAAACCAATACATTTCTAGAATAGATTTTAATGATATATAATTATTATCCTTCTAAAAGTTTTAATATTTAATTTTGTAATATTTCAGTCACATCAATTTCTATCTATCTGATTCACTACATATGAGTTTTTGGTATTGGGAAAATGGTATCCCATATACACATATTCAATTTTTGAGGAAATTACCAAAATAAGAAACATTAATTATCTCATTACTCTTTATTAAAAGTATATAATTAAATGTTCTCTTATATTTGTAGAATACTATATTATAGAATACCCATGTTATAATAGTTCTATGAACTCCCAAAACATCATAGAGTTTGTTATATTTAAATGAATATATCATGAAATATTGAGTAATACTATGTTTCTATCGTATTTCATCTGTAAGGTATTCAATAATTATTTTTCCACACGTTTATATTTAGATATGGATAACACAACACATATATTTACCATTGTTCTAATCAATTTTAACATGAAATTCACATTATTGATTTAGTTCTAAAATTACAGATACCCCATGTATCTAATTCAATATAGGTTAGAATGTGTGTTAAATTGATGAATAGATGTGGTATAGACCACTATTCCTTTTGCAATTCCATTGTAAAACATCACAAATTCATGTAGAAAGCTCTCTATAAAGAAAATGTCTACTTGGGTAACAACCCTTGGATAGCTCCTCATCACATACATTTAAATATAAATAGATGAATGATGGTATAAACTTATTATATTATAATGAGGTCACCCATCATATCATTATTCTAAAATTATCCACTAATCATAATTTCTAACTATCTATTTTAAATAAATGATTATGAATTCATTACAATAACATGTTATCAAGATCTTGGATCATAATATAGAATATAGAAAAAATTTCCACCTCTATGGGAAGTGAAAATATGGATAATATATATCTCATAACCACTTAATAACATAGAATCATTTTCCCAACTGAAGTCTAAAAAATGTAGGAATACTTTATCATACGACTTAGCTACCATATCCTCAAATAATGTTATCAAGATTATTACCTCAACATCATCATTCTATCACATATACTCATATAGTATATACATCTAATTGAACATACCCTTATCTCCTCATGATATATTAAAAAATCGACATTTTTTATTTCTTCTCCCATACATATCCAATACATTCTAGATTCCCACACAACCAACTATAGGGTTTCTATTTACTATCTCATTCAATGCCTATACTAATTTAAACGTTGGTAATCTTGTGGATCCACTACCAATTTAAGGATGTCTTCATCCACATTTATATAAATAATATGCTTATATTAATGGGGTAAAATATCTATAAAATAATTACCATTTCATTCAACTAAATAACACAACCAAAATATGTTATATAATAAAAAAAGAATTACTATTATTGATATTTTAATTTACTAAAAAAATTTTCTCGAAACCCTCAACTAAAAATAATTTGTTCTTCCAATTTAAAGTGAACCTATATATCTACATGTGTGTATAATCTCTATCCATATCATTCTAAGAGTAAAATAGTAAACTATATCCCGAATCATCATATTTACTTGAAATTGAAGAACCGAAGAATGAAAAAACAAAATCATTAAATATCTCAATTTGAAAACATTTATTTCCCCCATACATTTGATTTATTAGATAAAGAATAAATTTTATCAATTATTTAGAATAAACCTACTTTAGTTTTCTAAACGAAAAATAAATATCAAAAAAAATTCTATGATTCCATTTTGAAATGTTCTTCATTCTATGACCCATTTATATAGCCAGGACTAAAAGATTCCATGTAGACATAGAAACACATCCCTATACAACAAGTGTTACTTAATTTTAATGTTGTTATTATCAATATAATTGGTATACCATACCCTCAATGTGAAACACATGAAATATAATAATAATTAGTAGCCTCCAGAAATTAACATCATCAAACATATATGGAAATTATAGTAGAAATAAAACAATAATAATAATATTGTGCGATTATATTTTATTACATAACATGTGATTTTTCAAGGATATTAAAAATATGAAAATCTATTTTTAAAAGAGATTATTACATACATTACATAAAAATTGAATACAAATAATATAAAGTGACATTGATACAACATCTCTATAATTTCATTGATATTGCTTCTATATCCCCAATAAGATTGTAACATCCCAGGTAAATAATGAATAAAACATTTTTATATTTATTAATATTTACGAATTAAATATTAATTTTACTTTAAAGGGGTTACTATGTTCGATAGCGTACCCGATACGCAACAAAGAGTTTCTTTGAAATCTTACGTTGCACACTAGTAATAAAATAATATTATTTTAAATGGTAGTTAACACATAGCCATTGTATTGTCGAGAATGGATAGAAATAACTAAAATATGATTATATATGTTTTTAAATGTTTTTACATTTATCCAATAAAATATAAAGGCTTAAAATACGAAAAGAATTCAATTTTAGGATTTTATACCCTAATTTTCACTAAAGGTTCACTTATCGCCTTTTGATGGTGAACCATCATTAAATATAGTTTTGGTCACTTTTATACATTCTATTGGAACAAATAAAAATATTCTTTAGAATCGGGACATCAATATTTACTTTGTGTAAATTTTTGGTATTTTTCTGATAAAGTTCATTTTTTTAATGAACAGTGAAAAATGTTGTATTTTAATTCAAAACCTCTTTTTAATCTAATTTATTTATATGATTAGATTATCATATGAATTGGTTTTAAAGTGAAATTAGAATATATTTTTACCATTAAATCCAATAGTGGTCGTTGGAATTAATTTCACTTTGAAATTGGACTTAAACTAGTGTCAATCTTTTGATACTTATTATTTCATTAAAATACGCTATTTGCTACGACAGCGGGAATTAATTATTAAATTAATGAATACAAATTATATGTTTTGAATTTTGAAAAATAGACTTCATTTTTTAATTCGGAATATCAAATATATCTTAGGGTGAATTTTTGGTATTTTTCTGAAAAACTTCAATTTTTGATGAATAGTGAAGCCACTAAGTGGTACTTATAAAAACTGATTTTTTGTTTAAATGAAATTTTACCACTTATGTGTTTTTAATTTCAAAAATATGACATACATGGTTTTCATTAAGAAGTAAAATGTTGTTCAATGGGATTAAAATATTTTTTTGGTGAATAGTAACTTATTAAGTTTTTAATCGCGATTAGAGGTAATTAGTGTAATTTAAGGTAAAAATAATGTTGTAATAATATGAAATGAACTTGACACATATCCTAACCTCATTTTATGTGTCATGGAAGACCCAGACAATCCATGGGTCAACTTGGGGACCCCATGGAGCCACTTTAGTTGGAAAATGACATTAATATCTTTTTATTTAATGTTAAAATAAAAATGTCACAAACCTGAGTTGTTTTACTAAAAAAATTTTTACATGGTGTTATAAAAATCATATTTTTGACTATAAATATTCATTGGAAAGGTAAAAATATTTATTACATCATGATATTTTTTTATAATTTTTAGACATTAAATAAATAAAATTATTTATGACATCATAATGATGCAGCGATTACCTCATTAATAAAGGATTTAAATAAAATGAAAAGATAATGTAAAATATATGACCTACACATGTACAAAACTTATTGGATGGGTGGATTTCGAACCCTTATCACCTTATCCTCGAAACAAATCAATGTGGGACCATTAAAATCTGAAACTCATTCTAAAATAAAGTAACATTTCCTTACTTTCCAAGAGTGCCCCTCCTCTCCTCTTATAAAAGGCCCCCACCTCTACCACCTTACCCACACTTCCAAATCCTTTTTCACGGACAAACCCTGCCCATTTGGTCTCTCCACATCCCTCTCTTACTCCTTTAATCCTCACTTTGGGCAGAAGTCTTCCCAAGGAAGCCTTTGAGTTCAAATCTAAGAGAGTTACCCGATTTTAAGGTGATGTCTTCACTTGTGTTCTTTTGTATTATTTTGCTTCTCCAACCCCCTAAACTCTTTTTATTATTTTATTTTGTAACAACTCCAGTATCTTCAAAATACTAGGATGTTTTTATATGAAGTTTTCGAGCTACACTTACACACATCTACATCTAATGGTTAAAGAACATACTGTTTCTGTGGTTGGCGAATTTCTGCCGCACGAAACGATAATTGTTCAATCTTATTTTAAACACCTTTAATGGTGGCCATTAAGATGTAACTATATTTATATATGATATATATTATGTTTATGTTTTCCTTATACTTTTTTATTTTTCATTTGTGGTATACCTTTATGGTTTCCATTGTGGGTAAACACGATAATTTCATTTTAGGAAGTGCGGACTACCGCCCCCTCAAAGTGATGTGATTCATTAATACCATATGTGGGACGTATAAAGGATGGATTTAAAGTTATTATATATGATGTTATACTGGAATTATAATATACCTCTATATCATTATTATTTCTTTCCATTAATGTATGAGATAGAAATGAAAGTAGCGTTCATGCGTACGTACGGCTTACCGTCTCCATGAACGGTGCATTTCATTTCTTATCCAAAAATGTAATGTACTATTATAAGTACATATATATAATGGATATATATGATGTATTTTACATATAAATGATTAATATAATTCTGGAATTAAAATATACATACCTCTCATTTAGTTTTAATTCCATTAATATGACATAGAAATGAAAGTAGCGTTCATGCGTACGTACGGCTTTCCGTCTCCATGAACGGTGCATTTTATTTCTTACCTATAAATGATTATGTGATATTATAAATACATGTATATTCTAGATATATATGATATATATGATATCCAAATCAGGAATGTCATTCTGGATATAAAGAACCTTTGACCACACAAACAACATGTAATTGTAAGAAGTCCACTTTTGACTTAAGAACCAAATATCGACAAAACAAACATTATTAGCTTAAATGATTACATAATGTTTATAACATGAAAATAAGTGATATAAAAGGAATAATGAACTTGAAAAAGGTTCTTAAGCAAATAGAAATTAACTCAAGTTTATTATTCAGGACGTTAAAGAACGATCGTGTCAAGTCGGACCCGAGGTAAGGGACTTCGTCTCAATCTCCTTTCATTGAGGCATATTTTGTTTTATATACAACTTTCTTTTATACGGTGTATAAACCCCTTTGAATTTTAATTTTATACAAAAGGAATCTTTTTCTACGAAGCATTTTACAAAACGACAAAAAGGAATGTTTCTTTTAACGTATGCGGTGACAACGACCTTTTCCGCCGCCGCGAGTATTATTTTGGTCTTTGGCTTCCTGAACAAGCCGTAATGTTTTTTTAAAATGAAATAAATACCATATACTCTTTTATGTATTTTGGTATTGAAAATGGTTTTTATAATGGATTTGTTATGTCAGTATATTTAAGTGATTTATTGTGATCAAAGTGTGGAAATGTTTTCTTTCCATTATATTTTTTTTATGTCTTATGATTTTTATAATGGTACTTGTAAATTTAATGGGTGGTTACGTGATAAACCATATGACAGGTGGTGCCGTGAATACCAAGACGGGTGGTTACGTTATAATCTCCAATGCATTGGGTATGGAAGTCGGCCGTATGGCTATTCCATTAAGTATGTATGGAAGTTGGCCGTATGGCTATTCCATTAAGTGATATGTGTGGAAGTCGACTGTATGGTTATTCCACTTAAGTATGTTTATGTCCCAAGTTACCTTTATATATTATGTGTTCTTTATATGGATTTTATGGTAATCCTTTGGTTACAAAAGGGTAAGTAATGATATTTTATTCAGTGAAGAGTTTTTACTACTTCATGAAGGTGAAGGTATTACTTTGATAAAGTATACATGGTTTACTTGATGTTTGAAAAACTAACAGTTTTCATTCTTTGTGTATCCCTTACTGAGCTTTTTATGCTCACCCCAAGTTTTTTTGAAATGTTTTTCACAGGACTTAATGTGGAATAGGGTCAAGGATGGGATCAAGGGAAAGTCATGCTATATAAAACATGGAACTAGACATGTTTCTTTTTAAGAGTTTGTTATTATATGTAAACTTAGTAGAAGTGTCTACTTTGTAATCTTTTGAGATGTAATAGTTATGTTCTAATTCTCTAAAACTCTAAACCTGAAAATATCCTCAATGTGAATTATTCATTTAATTCAATATTAAGTAATGTTTAAGGCCGGGGCCTTATAGTTGGTATCAAAGGTCGGTTTAGACAACTTTAGGAGTTAGAAAAGTGTAAAATTATAAGTTAATTTATGGTATGATTGAAATGATATAGCATTTAAAGATTACCATGTTGCTTCGCCTAAGATATTTCTGTGTTCAGAATGGTTTTCCGCAGAGGAAAAAAAGCAGCTATGTTGGGACAACATCAGGAGGAAGACAACCTTCCAAATCAGCAACCTGAGATGGTCGGAATCGGAACTGAACAGTTTGTTGCAGTGATGGCACAGTTGACTCAGGCTATAAATGGTGGTGGTATCCATGCACGAGATCAGCCAAATCAACCGCAGAGGAACATGTCAGTGGTGGAACATTACATGAGGCAACATCCCCCATCATTCAGAGGATCATCTGACCCCGTGCAAGCTGAAGGATGGATTAAAGCACTGGAGAAGATTTTTGATGTCATGGGGTGTTCAGAACATCAAAAGGTTAGTCTTGCTGTTTACCGTTTTGAAGGTGAAGCTGATCAGTGGTGGTCGATGGTGAAAAATATCAGGGATAGTGATGAGATTGAGGATCTTCACTGGGACGAATTCAAAGGTATGTTTTTTGAGAAATATTTTCCTAAGGTGGTTCATCTTAGGATGGAAAAACAGTTCCTAGAATTGAGGCAGGAGGATGATTCAGAGGCTGCTTATGAAGCAAAGTTCACTCGATTGGCAAGGTATGCTCCAAACTTCATACGAGATCTTGATAGTAAAATAAACCGTTTTTACTCAGGGTTAAAGCCAAAGTATCGAAGGGCTTTAGCTTCTCGTGAGTTCAAAAGTTATGAAAAACTTGTTCGATGTGCGGAGAAGGTGGAAATGGAGTTTGCCGATGATCAGGTGTTCTATGACAAACAACAGAATAAGAGGTCCAGTTGGCCGGCAAAAGGGAAGAATTCATTAAAGAAGCAAGGAGGTAAGAAAACCAAATATCCATCCTATGAGAAGTGTGGTAAAATGCATCCTGGAGAATGTTTATCCAAGTCTGGTAAGTGTTTTCGGTGTGGTAAGTCTGGTCATATTGCTCGTAACTATAAGGAAGATGATCAAGAAGGAAATGAAAAGCTAGCGGTAAGATGTTTTAAGTGTAATGAAATGGGTCATTATGCAAATGAGTGTCTAACGAAGAACTCAACTGGGGGAAAGTAGTTAGAATACAAGTAGAAAGGGGTGGTGAAATACTTTGCAACAACTTCAGCAGATGTTGGGCCATCGAATGAAGTAGTATCAGCTCCAGGGAGCTCAGTATTTTTCGAAGACTGACTTGAGGTCAGGGTACCATCAGTTGAAAGTAAAAGAGGCAGACGTTCCGAAGACTGAGTTCCATACTAGATATGGCAATTATGAATTTGTAGTTATGCCTTTTGGGTTAACCAATGCACCTGTTGTATTCATGGACCTTATGAATAGAATTTTCCATGAGTTCTTGGATAAGTTTGTGGTTGTTTTCATCGATGATATTTTGGTGTTTTCTAAAAGTAAAGCGGAGCATGAAAGTCATTTAAGGGTTATCATGAAAACCTTAAAAGAAAAGAAACTATATGGAAAATTCAGCAAGTGTGAGTTTTGGTTACAACAAATTTCTTTCCTGGGTCACATTGTTTCAAAAGATGGCATAACTGTTGATCCTGCTAAAACAAAAGTTGTTGAAGAATGGACAAGACCCACAAATGTAATCGAGATCTATAGTTTTCGTGGTTTGGCAGGTTACTACCGAAGGTTTGTTGAAAATTTTTCATGGTTATCTAGTCCAATGACTAAGCTAACTCGTAAGGGTGTTAAGTTCATCTGGACAAAAGAATGTGATGATTGTTTTCAGGAGTTGAAAAGAAGATTGGTGAATGCTCCAGTTTTGGAACTTCCTTCCAGGAATAGTGAGTTTGTTATATACAGTGATGCTTCGTTGAAGGGACTTGGCTGTGTCCTTAAGTAGAATGATCAGGTAATTGCTTATGCTTCACGTCAGTTGAAAACTAATGAGGTAAATTACCCTACACATGATTTGGAATTAGCTGCTGTTGTTTTTTGCTTTAAAAATTTGGAGGCATCATTTTTATGGAGTAAAGTGTGAAATATATACTGATCACAAAAGTTTAAAGTATATATTCACTCAGAAAGAATTGAACATGAGATAGAGGAGATGGCTAGAATTAATCAAGGATTATGATTGTACAATTCATTACCATCCAGGAAAAGCAAATAAAGTGGCTGATGCTTTGAGTCGAAAAATTAATGCTTCATTAACAATGTTGCGTTTGGAACGTGATCCTTTGGTTAAGGATTTGATGAACTTTGGCATAGAAGTTGTTGGTGCAGGATTTCCTTCTGTTTTATTTCAGGTATTAGTGAAATATTCTCTATCAGACAGAATCAAGCAAGCACAGAAGCAAGATAGTGAGTTGTAGAAAAAGGTAGATCTGGTTCAGAAAGGTAAGTTGCCTGAATTCAACATTGATAATGATCACGTTTTGAGATTTGGGAAGAGATTGTGTGTGCCTTGTGATTCACAGTTGAAGAGAGAGTTGTTATGTGAAGCTCATAGTTCTCCGTTTTCAGTTCATCCTGGCAGTACTAAGATGTACAGAGATCTGCGGGAGTATTACTGGTGGGATGGAATGAAAAGGGATATTGCTGATTTTACTGTGAAGTGTTTGACTTATCAGAAGGTTAAAGCAGAGTGGAAGTTACCAAAAGGGATGCTTCAGCCTTTAACAGTGCCAGAGTGGAAATGGGAAAATATATCTATGGACTTTGTTGTGGGATTTCCGAAGACCCCTCGAGGTAATAATGCAATCTGGGTTATTATTGATCGCTTGACTAAATCTGCTCATTTCCTTTCTATACGAGATAATTTTTCCCTAGATCAACTTTCCCATTTGTATCTTAAAGAGATAGTCAGGTTACATGGAGTTCCTCTCTCCATTGTGTCCGATCATGATCCCAGGTTTACTTATAACTTTTGGAAAGGCCTTCAGAAGTCGTTGGGTACTGAATTAAATTTTAGTACAGCTTTTCATCCTCAATCAGATGGGCAGTCAGAACGAACAATTCAGACCTTGGAGGATATGCTACGAGCTTGTTCGATGGATTATCAGGGAAGTTGGGACCAATATCTTTCTTTGGTTGAGTTTTCTTATAATAACAGTTTTCATTCCAGTATACAGATGGCTCCATTTGAGGCGTTATATGGGAAGCGGTGTCGAACTCCAGCTTTTTGGGATGAAGTCGGTGAAAGGAAGCTGATGGGACCAGAATTGGTAGAAGAGATGGCATAAAAAGTTCAGCTGATACAGAAACACATGAGAACAGCTCAGAGCAGGCAGAAGAGTTATGCAGACAACAGGAGGAAGGATCTCTCTTTTGAGGTAGGTGATCATGTTTTTCTCAAGGTTTCTCCAT
Organism: Viscum album; assembly: GCA_963277665.1. Classification (NCBI taxonomy): domain Eukaryota; kingdom Viridiplantae; phylum Streptophyta; class Magnoliopsida; order Santalales; family Viscaceae; genus Viscum; species Viscum album. Next base: position 502,778,815 of record OY728132.1, read on the forward strand.
GGAAAAGTGTGATGAGATTTGGTAAGAAAGGAAAGCTGAGTCCAAGGTTCATTGGACCATATGAAATTCTGGAGAAAGTGGGATCAATTGCTTACCTAGTGGCTTTACCTCTGAGTTTATCTCAGGTACATAATGTTTTTCATGTTTCGATGTTGAGGAAGTATATGCCAGATCCATCTCATGTTTTGAGTCCAGAGGTAGTTCAGCTGGAGGAGAACCTATCTTATGAAGAACAACCAGTCCAGATTCTTGACCGAAGAGAGCAAGTGTTGCGAAATAAGGTAATTCACCAGGTAAAGGTTTTTTGAAAAAACCATATGGTTGAAGAGGCAACATGGGAATCTGAAAATGCTATGAGGGATAAATACCCCCACTTATTTTGATAAGTGAATAAAATTGCGAGGACGCAATTCCCAAAAGGGGGGAAGGATGTAACATCCCAGGTAAATAATGAATAAAATATTTTCATATTTATTAATATTTACGAATTAAATATTAATTTTACTTTAAAGGGGTTGCTATGTTCGATAGCGTACCCGATACGCAACAAAGAGTTTCTTTGAAATCTTACATTGCACACTAGTAATAAAATAATATTATTTTAAATGGTAGTTAACACATAGCCGTTGTATTGGAGGGAATGAATAGAAATAACTAAAATATGATTATATATGTTTTTAAATGTTTTTACATTTATCCAATAAAAGATAAAGGCTTAAAATACGAAAAGAATTCAATTTTAGGCTTTTATACCCTGATTTTCACTAAAGGTTCACTTATCGCCTTTTGATGGAGAACCGTCATTAAATATAGTTTTGGTCACTTTTATACATTATATTGGGCCAAATAAAACTATTCTTTAGAATCGGGACATCAAAATTTACTTTGTGTAAATTTTTGGTATTTTTCTGATAAAGTTCATTTTTTTAATGAACAGTGAAAAATGTTGTATTTTAATTCAAAACCTCTTTTTAATATAATTTATTTATATGATTAGATTATCATATGAATTGGTTTTAAAGTGAAATTAGAATATATTTTTACCATTAAATCCAATAGTGGTCGTTGGAATTAATTTCACTTTGAAATCGGACTTAAACTAGTGTCAATCTTTTGATACTTATTGTTTCATGAAAACACGCTATTTGCTCTGACAGCGGGAATTAATTATTAAATTAATTAATGAAACTTATATGTTTTGAATTTTGTAAAATAGAATTCATTTTTGAATTCGTAATATCAAATATAGCTTAGGGTGAATTTTTGGTATTTTTCTGAAAAACTTCAATTTTTGATGAATAGTGAAACCACTAAGTGGTACTTATAAAAACTGATTTTTCGTTTAAATGAAATTTTACCACTTCTGTGTTTTGAATTTCAAAAATCCGACATACATGCTTGTTATTAAGAAGTAAAATGTGGTTCAATGGGATTAAAATAATTTTTTGGTGAATAGTAACTTATTAAGTTTTTAATCGCGATTAGAGGTAATTAGTGTAATTTAAGGTAAAAATAATGTTGTAATAATATGAAATGAACTTTACACATGTCCTAACCTCATTGGATATGTCATGGCCGACGAAGACAATCCATGGGTCAACTTGGGGACCCCATGGAGCCACTTTATTTGGAAAATGACATTAATATCTTTTTATTTAATGTTAAAATAAAAATGTCACAAACATGAGTTGTTTTACTAAAACAATTTTTACATGGGGTTATAAAAATAATATTTTTGACTATAAATATTTATTGGAAAGGTAAAATGATTTCCTACATCATGATATTTTTTTTATAATTTTTAGACATTAAATAAATAAAATTATTTTTGACATCATAATGATGTAGCGATTACCTCATTAATAAAGGATTTAAATAAAATGAAAAGATAATGTAAAATCTATGACCTACACATATCCAAAACTTATTGGATGGGTGGATTTAGAACCCTTATCACCTTATCCTCAAAACACATCAATGTGGGACCATTAAAATCCGAAACTCATTCTAAAATAAAGTAACATTTCCTTACTTTCCAAGAGTGCCCCTCCTCTCCTCTTATAAAAGGCCCCCACCTCTACCACCTTACCCACACTTCCAAAGACTTTGGAACGGCCAACCCCAGACCATTTTGTCTCTAAACATCCCTATATTACTCCTTTAAGCCTCAATTTGGGAAGAAGTCTTCCCAAGTAAGCCTTTGAGCTCAAATCTAAGAGAGTTACCCGATTTTAAGGTGATGTCTTCACTTGTGTTATTTTGTTTTATTTTGCTTCTCCAACCCACTAAACTCTTTTTATTCATTTCTTTTGTAACAAATCCAGTATATTAAATATACTAGGATGTTGTTATAATAATCTTTCAAGCTACACTTACACACATATACATCTAATGGTTAAAGAACATACTGTTTCTATGGTTGGCGAATTTCTGCCGCACGAAACGATAATTGTTCAATCTTCTTTTAAACACCTTTAATGGTGGCCATTAAGATGTCACTCTATTTATATATGATACATATTATGTTTATGTTTTCCTTATGCTTATTTATTTTTCATTTGTGGTATACCTTTATGGTTTCCATTGTGGGTAAACATGATAATTTCATTTTAGGAAGTGCGGACTACCGCCCCCTCAAAGTGATGTGATTCGTTAATACCATATGTGGGATGTATAAAGGATGGATTTAAAGTTATTATATATGATTTTATACTGGAATTATAATATACCTCTATATCATTATTATTTCTTTCCATTAATGTATGAGATAGAAATGAAAGTAGCGTTCATGCGTACGTACGGCTTACCGTCTCCATGAACGGTGCATTTCATTTCTTATCCCCAAATGTAATGTACTATTATAAGTACATATATATAATGGATATATATGATGTATGTTACATCTAAATGATTAATATAATTCTGTAATTAAAATATACATACCTATCATTTAGTTTTAATTCCATTAATATGACATAGAAATGAAAGTAGCATTCATGCGTACGTACGACTTACCGTCTCCATGAACGGTGCATTTCATTTCTTACCTCTAAATGATTATGTGATATTATAAATACATATATATGCTAGATATATATGATATATATGATATCCAAATCAGGAATGTCATTCTCGATATAAAGAACCTTTGACCACATGAACAACATGTAATTGTAAGAAGTCCACTTTCGACTTAAGAACCAAATATCGACAAAACAAACATTATTAGCTTAAATGATTACATAATGTTTATAACATGGAAATAAGTGATATAAAAGGAATAATGAACTTGAAAAAGGTTCTTAAGCAAATAGAAATTAACTCAAGTTTATTATTCAGGACGTTAAAGAACAATCGAGTCAAGTCGGACCCGAGGTAAGGGACTTCGTCTCAATCTCCTTTCATTGAGGCATATTTCGTTTTATACACAACTTTCTTTTATACGGTGTATAAACCCCTTTGAATTTTACTTTTATACAAAAGTAATATTTTTCTATGAAGCGTTTTACAAAACGACAGAAAGGAATGTTTCTTTTAACGTACGCGGTGACAACGACCTTTTCCGCCACCGCGAGTATTATTTTGGTCTTTGGCTTCCTGAACAAGCCGTAATGTTTTTTTTTAAAATGAAATAAATAACATATACTCTTTTATGTATTTTGGTATTGAAAATGGTTTTTATAATGGATTTGTTATGTCAATATATTTAAGTGATATATTGTGATCAAAGTGTGGAAAATTTTTCTTTCCATTATATTTGTTTTATGTCTTATGATTTTTATAATGGTACTTGGACATTTGACGGGTGGTTACGTGATAAACCATATGACGGGTGGTGCCATGAATACCAGGACGGGTGGTTACATTATGACCTCCAATGCATTTGGTATGGAAGTCAGCCGTATGACTATTCCATTAAGTATGTATGGAAGTTGGCCGTATGACTATTCCATTAAGTGATATGTGTGGAAGTCGACCGTATGGTTATTCCACTTAAGTATGTTTATGTCCCAAGTTACCTTTATATGTTATGTGTTCTTTATATGGGTTTTATGGTAATCCTTTGGTTACAAAAGGGTAATTAATGATATTTTATTCAGTGAAGAGTTTTTACTACTTCATGAAGGTGAAGGTATTACTTTGATAAAGTATACATGATTTACTTGATGTTTGAAAAACTAACAGTTTTCATTCTTTGTGTATCCCTTACTGAGCTTTTTATGCTCACCCCAAGTTTTTTTGAAATGTTTTTCACAGGACTTAATGTGGAATAAGGTCAAGGATGGGATCAAGGGAAATTCATGCTATATAAAACATGGAACTAGACATGTTTCTTTTTTAGAGTTTGTTATTCTATGGAAACTTAGTAGAAGTGTCTACTTTGTAATCTTTTGAGATGTAATAGTTATGTTCTAATTCTCTAAAACTCTAAACCTGAAAATATCCTCAATGTGAATTATTCATTTAATTCAATATTAAGTAATTTTTAAGGCCGAGGCCTTATAAAGATAATCTGGGTTGATTAATTTTACAAAGGCCTTGGTATAAGACAAGAACTTATATATATGGTCAAAACTTTTAATAAGAATCATATGTTTGGTGTGATTAAAATTATCAATGGGTTTACCATGAAGTAATCCTATGCAGTGCCCATAATATAAAATTATTACAGAAGCATCATCTATTTGATATACACTTATTAGAATCCTCCAACCTGCTCATAACAGATTATTCTAAGACCTCACAATTTATCTCCTGCATGAACCCCTATGTAGAGTCTAACACATTAAACTATTACAAGCATCAAATTGAAAAATGGTCTCCATGAAATCATAAGATCACATAGTTATGTAAATATTTTTGGGTGTGATACTAATATGATTTATCTATATTATCACACATATTTCTACCAACAAGGTTCACATTCCAATATCTTGAGACGAAATATTATTGGCCACATAACAAATCATATGTAAAACATCTAAATAATTATATAATATAATATTATCCACCTACCATTTACCAAAATAACTTAACTCATTAAAAATAATTTTCTAATTTTTCCTCAACAATTTTTTTTAATAATTATTATAAATATAACAAAATTAGAATACATTCCAGAAAATATATGTAAATATTGATGAATTAATTCTTACTCTATACTTACTTAGGAGAACTCTTTGTTATATATTTTTATTAAATTTTATAGTTAATAGGAAGTGTAAATAAGGGTGAATCAAAATTAATAAGGAATGTATACATAGGATATGTTCTTCTAATCCTAGATTTTAAATGATCAAAAACAAAAAGGGGATAAATTATTACCTAAAAACACACAATGGACAAAATTAAACTTCACAATGTGCAGTTTGGGAAACAAATTTTATTTTTAAGTGAACCCCATTAATTCTAAAGTTCTATATTGAGTTCTTTATAGACTACCACTAGTATCCTAGTGGAAGGGAAAATAGAAATTTGAATGTGTTATTCAATAAAATGCCAGCTAGGATCCCACTAGGAATATGGTTGGTTCAGTTACAACCCGCCAAATTTTTTTAATAACATAACACAAAAAATAAATCTCATGATATTTTCTACCAATCATTCCACCTCCAAAATCTCATTATAAATCTCATGATATACAAAAAAAATATTTCAACCTAATTGGAACATTCATATTAAAATTTAATTAGAAATCACTTCCTTATGATATAAAATTAACTCCTTTAAAATTGACACTAGATAATGTAGGTAGTTACACCACAACATAATGATATAATATTTATAAAACTTATAGAAATAATTGTTTCCATCATATAGTCCAAAAAAACAATCCACGAGAAAAATCGAAATCATTTACTTATGTTTCACCATGATGTAGAAAAAATCTATCTAATTTTTTTTATCCAATCCAATGGATTTAAAAAAAATATAGAAAATAAGGATAGATGGTATTTGAAGATTGTTTGAGATTTTTATGTTTGAATATTGGGATGAATGATTAAGATATTTCAACCAGTGGCCCTATAGAATATATGAATAAATAAAATGAGTCATGTTTCAACAAAGTGGGTAATAAATAGGGAAAATGTGTAGAAAAAACATAGATTCATGAAATGAGTACGTTTAATGATATCTCAATTAATATGTATTATTATTATTATTATGTACTAATGATAGTGTTGATCAATTATCTATAATTGAGAATTTATACTGTTTTGGTAATAATTGACACTAACTATTCATGTTCCTAATATTAAAATTTGCATAATCCATTTTTCCTTAAAATACAATAAAATTTAAGCTATTTTCCAAAAAATGTATCATTTATATAAATTAAAAGCGTCACAGACTTTAACAAAGGATTATTTTTTACATTCCTTGTTTTCTGATAAATCTATCAAAATCCAAATGTAAATAAATTTAAATAATATGGAATATAAAAAAATCTATATTATGATATTGTTTTCCAATAAAAAAATATTAAACCAATCACTCTATTTAATATATATTGAAATTTTATTTCCCACCGGTCCCTTTTAAAAAAAAATTCATCAAAATTTAATTTTATGTGTCCTATTTAATGTAACATCACAATATCTAAATTAATAAATTATATAAAAAATAATACACCCTACTTTGAAAAAAACATAATCATTTGGATATCATATGTTAAAATTCAATTCGCCTTATTTTTCTTCCAACCCTAATGAATTGTTATTTTGATATATCCCCTCTGTCATCAGATAAAATCAAACTCCTTAAAAAAACAAGAAGTAATCACTAATATAAAATAAAATAAAATAAATTTATTTTACCAAAAACACTCAATATTATCCTATTATGACAACCTCAAGACAAAATTAATTAATCAATATAAAATAACACATAATAATACCTATTTTATTTTAAATTTAATAATAAAATATGGAACATTATATGAATTATTGTAAAAATTTGTATACAATGGTTTCATACCAACAATTGAAAAATACTAAAATAGTTTCCAAAAATTCCATGAAACCTAAAATCAATTAACAGGTGGTTTTCAAATTTCCTTTTCATCTTAATGGTTCGTAAGAAACTCACCTCTGGGGATTTTTAACAAAATAAACAGATTTATAATTAATATTTTTGTATTTCATATTTTAAAAAACCTACTCCTTGATTTATACAAGTAATCCAACTTCAAATTAAATACTTCATAAACATATAATCTTCAATTTATTTAAAATTATGAATTAAATTTTTTATTTAAATCAATATTTTATAACTCATCAATACATTTAAAAAATAATTTTATAATCTATTTCATGAGAAACCCTAAAACATTAGTATTCTCATGGGTTTGAGGAATTATTTTAAAGTGTTATAATTTATTAAATACATTTCTTCAAAAAATAATTTATATTATATAGAAGTATATTCTCAAAAAAACATAAACATTAATAATGTTATAAACCAATAAAATAAAAAACAGAAAAAAATATTCCATAACAAAATACACATAAAATCATAAAAATCCCATATTATATTATATGTTAATAAATTATGAATGATTAATGAAAAACTAGGTCATTTTTATGAAATATGAATTGAACACTTCATTCTAATAATTCTAGTCTAAGTCCAAAGTTAAACTAGGAGTATTTACTCCCAATTAACCAAACAATCTTGGTATATTTATATTATAAGATGGTATTTCTAGTTTGGATTGTATTAAATATACCTTTAATGTTCCAACATCCAATCCCACAACTAATGTGACATTTTTTACAAAACCCAAATACAACCTCATACAATTTTATAATGAACCAAAAATGATATTCTTAATCTCAAGATAGAGTTTCTTGAATATTGGGTACACATACCTATATACATGAGGATAATGACTAGATTTTGGAGAGTTGAGCTAAAACATGGGTGATTGTTCTGTATAACTACCATTAAAACCTGATATAAAATATTTTTACTAATAATTTGGAATTAACCATCTTTATGTCAATCATTCAAAAAAAAACTATAATTAAAACAATATACAATTTAATAATATATCTGAGAACATAAAAAATGAAATAAAATTAAAATATATATATTCAATTAAATGATTTATTCAATAAAAATCTAAAATCTAAATCAATAAAAAATAGTATTTACAGGGACCCTAGTTTGATATATAATATAATATAAAAATAGAATTCCCTCGGATCTGATATCAATAACCTCCTACTAAATCCTATTATTCATTGAAATAACTTGCCATAATCTATGAAATATATCAATGTATCATCACAAATTCAATATTTTCAAAAACAATATAGCTATAAATAATTACAATGTATATTTTCTATATGAATAGGGGTGAGTATAAATGAATTAATAATATTTCCCTTATTTATTCCCTTGAAAATGAATTAAAAACATGGATACATAAGAAATTCATCAAGACATGACACTCAAAACCATAAAAAAATATAAATATACAATGAAATGAAATATTTATATATATATAAATATAAAATTAATTGAAAAATATAACTAAATAATGGAATCTCATAGAAAATAAATTTTTTATAAAAAAATTTCTCAAAAACACTTTCATATTTAATCCATTGTTACTAATTATATTTTATGGTCTTAAGATAGAATATTTACCATGGTTTATGTGTAAAAAACCATAACAATAGTCTTTTATCATTAGAAAAACAAACAAGAAATACAAAATTTCTTATTTACATTGATTAAATTAAAGCAAAATAATTAGGTGGCTTAATTAATATTTTAATAAAACCCACTCAGATATAATTCCATAATCAGTTCAATTAATAAAATACACCATGATATTTCAATAATACAATGAATTACTTCTCTTGATAAATTTTTTCGAGGGTAGAAAAAGAGTAAGAACAACCTTGACTCTCTATCTAGTTAGAAGTAAATAAACTTTGACCATCCATTTATTGTATGGAGTATACAACATTGAATTTGTATGTTTATAATAATATCATGTGTTCCCTTTATAACATATATAGATTCACTACTCTAATATTTTATTTTTATGGACCCTATATGTGTAAACATCCACCCATCTACATCTGACAATAAAATATTGGGAAAGTAAACACCAATTATCAACTTCCAAGGCTTGGACACACTCAAAACATACAATTCCTTCAAATATCAATAAGGGAGATCCTCTATTTCATAAAAATACACGAACCACCAATCATATTAAACCATATCTCACCTACTATTATATTAAGACTTTATGTACCTCACACATTGGTATAAGTAGCTAAAAATTATAGATAACCAAATCTAATAAAAAATCATCATTTATAAATTCCTTATCTCAAATTTACCAAACATACAACTAAATATATATGATAATATCTTCTATTGAAAAATATTACAAATCCTAAATGAGTCCAATTAATGAATTACATACCTTTCTGATTATTAATTATGGTTCTCGTACAAAATATTTTACTTGTATTTTTATTATAACAATTATTCCAAATATCATCTCTATAGTCATTATATAACGTAAAATATTAAAAAAACTACACCTTACCCAAATGTAAAACTATTTAATTAAAGACCCTAAATATCAAAACCATTCATCCCAAATGAATTATGAAACACAAAAAAGATACTCCAAAACAAATTTCATAACTAAAATATCTTAATACAAACCATTAAAAAGATATATTTAAATCATAATAATATTATTAAAGAATAAGGATATCCCATACCTTGGCCATAAGCTATACAAAAATAGATTTACCTTTACTTAAAAAATAAAACCATTAACAATGGTTTTCATTCAAAAATGATAAATTAAAAATTTATACCCTAGTCATCTTAATATTAATATTAAAAAAAATCCATAACATGTATCAAAAACCATTGAAATGTTACCCATTAACAATATTATTTATTTTATAAAAATAATCCAAAAATGATATTATATTAAAAAACAATACTTATATTATAAAATATAAAAAAATATTAATATATCATCTGAAATCCATTTTTACATTAAGGACAATTTCAAAAATAATAATAAAATTTTAATGTTATTTTAAATTTTAATCCTTGTCATATAAACCCTTTATGAGTCATCCATTAAAATATTAAAATTAACTAGAATGGATTATTATAAAATAATAACTTAGATAGTTATTTGACACAAATTTAAAAATTTATTTAATCATTATAATTTTACTCAATTTTTTCTTAAATATTTCACATAAATTTATATTTAACACCCAATTATATAGTTAAAATGGTAATAAAATTACTCAAATTAATAATATAACTATTTATAATCATATATAATATGTTATTTATAAAAAAAATTCATGGTTACTGACCTTGTATAACATTTTATAAATATATATTCTTCCACTATATAATTTATAATCTATAAAGGATCATTACTTAATCATAAACACTTCATGATCTATATTTGAATAAATTTTAATAAAAAATTCTAACAATAAAATATTTAAATACCCATTAAATGAGGATAAAATTGTAATTTACTATTATACATCATGTGACTATCTCACATTGACCTGCTAGAGAATAATATGAAACATTCATCATCATATGTTGAGTTTTCATCATTATTTATAAAAAACATATTTAAAAATCCTTATCCACACTCAAGTGTTTCGACAAAAAACAATAAAATATGACTAAATATAAAATAATGGAGACATTGTGTGTTTTACCTTTCATCTATAAAGAAGTTGATCAATATCTATCCTTTTATTGTCCTAATCCATGGAGAATAAACAAATGTTTCAAGCCACTTCAATGAAATATGAAATACATAATATATATATAAATTGGAATTAATTTAATTTAGTAATTAAATTTATTGGAAATTTAATTAGATTATATTCTTTGAAAAATATTACTACTAACATTTTCAAGACAACACAAACTCAGAGGAAATTAATATGGTTTGGTAATCATTTACTCTTACTGTGTATGGTCTTAAACATTAATTTTAATTCCCATTTCCATCAAATTTAATCAAATAGAATCCCACATTTCAAAACATTATTTCAATGTTATGACATTTATAATCTTCATACATGATCCAAAATATATTCTTGTTCATGATAATCATTTTATATATATAATTTGTTATTCCTTAAACATATATATATATCATTATTAAATGATTTTTTTAATAAAGTAGAGTATAATGGTATTTTATCACTAAATATTATAAAATATATAATAAACAAATATTATTATTTTTTAAAAAATTAAATTAAAATTTTTATTTATATACATTCCATATACTTAATACATCAGAAGTATACTAATGAAGACAATTAAATATCCTAAATAAATGGTGGATAGCAAATATCATTGGTTATACCATAAATATTATAGTGACGATAATAAATATACTAAGAATGAAATATATTAGAAAAAATATATAAATATTCTGAAATACATTTAAAACCTTGATAGAAAAATATTTGAATGAAAACTATTGGATTTGATCTGTATATATTGGATAGTAATTGTTAATATGACAATTAATATGGGAAGTTTTTCCATTAAAATATGACTTTTAAAATAGAAATATTATCATTACCATACCCATTATAATAGAAATATAATTATTCTATGTAACCAATTAAAATTTTGAAATACCTATGTTAATTTCAATTTACACAAAATATGTGGAAAAACCCCTTTTTGGTGTATTTATTGATTTGATAAACAATTACTTTCAATGGTTCTATGATAAAATATACATAAATAAATTATATGAGTGATATATTACATTGTTTTAATGGTGATAACATTTATCCCAAGGTAGTGAAAATAACCACAAAAATAATATTCCACATGATCATGCCATGATTTTTTTAAAATATTTTATAAAAAAACATAAATAATATACCATATTGTTGTTGAGATAAAAATGTTAATATTATTTTTTAGAAATTAATTACCTCATTAGACAAGCTTATGGGATATATTTTAGTTAAATATTATATAATCCCTTCCCAAATAAAATTCCACAGGTCATATGAATACCATATTATAGTTTCATGCGTAATATCTCTCCTTCCTACAACATTGTAAGAAAATTGATTTAAAGGGATGATAGAAAAAAGTACTTTTCTATTCTGATTCACATATCATAAGAGTAACATAATTTTATATCGTCATTTCCACCTTTTAAAATAATTAAATTATGATCCATGAAATATATATTATATTATTTAATTTTTTATAACAAATCATTTTATGGATTATTATTATATTATAATAAAATTTCAAATATTTGAGTAAGGAACCACATTAAAAACACATTTTAATTTTTTTTTAAATGTAATGAAATCATTAGCACATAATCATTAAATAATACTAAATTAAACATCATCACATTATGATATAATACACATATGATATATTATATTCAATGATTCAAAAATCCCATGAGTGATATCACTTTTCATAAGTCCATTGTTTATTGTGAAATAACCACTTTCAAAATGCCATTCTAAAAACCATAGAGTGAATGTTAAAATGGTAACGTTTTGAATGAATTGAGATAAGTGGCACAATATAAGCATTATCTACATAGTGTTTCTTATTACATGTTATTTAGTATAATAATTCAAAATTCTATCACTTTAAAAATTCATAATGGGATTTATACATATTTCACAACCTTTTATATTGTATGAAATTATTGTAACAAATCACATCTAAAAAGCCATTCGGATATCATCAAAAATCCTTTCAGATTTGGTAAAATTTATCACACAAATGTGTTTAAAAATAATTTTAAAAAAATTATCATCATTCATAGAACCTCTTTTATGAAACCATTGTCCATTTTACAGATGAAAAGAATTATGAATTTCATAATACATAATTGTAATCTAAAAGTTCCCAATTTAAAAATAAAATTTACACAATATATAATGGGATCTGGATTTATCACCATCAAATAAATATATCTCAAAAATTTTTCTATAATATAAATATCATATATCATTCATAATCAGAAAATCACTTTAACAAAGACATCAAGTGACCACGAGACAATATGTATGTCAATATTCTATTGTCACAGTAATACATTCTTGATTCTATTAGTAAGGATTAAATAAAAAATTGAAAATATATTACTTCATTAATCTGTGTAGATGATTATATAACATGTGTTATTATATCTAGATCATTGGTAGACCTTATATGAGTCACGATCATTCCCTTTTGATGTCCAAGAATTTTTAAGGAGTCAGATTCAAAAAAATGGGTTTGGAAGAAATCATGCCAGGATAACGGTTATGGCACATGGTTTTTTTAATCGTGTATATCTTGTATGAACAACCGATTTCCAGTGGTGTTCTTTACTATTTGAGCCCAGTTATTCAGACCTTTCTACATGGGTAGTGAACTGCTTTGGCTGTCTTGTGATCGTATAGGGGTGTCACAAGGAGTGATCATGATTTTTCAAAATAGTGTATCCCCAAGTTAATACTCTACACCCCATACAAAATGAAAAGTATGGGTGAATTTTTCCCCAAAATTTTTAGCCCCAATTTAAAATTCATCTAACTTATACTTAATTAATAATATGGAAAATAGTTATACACGTGGTTTTTTTAACAGTGTAGTCTCGTCTAGGAAACCGTGCGACCTCCCTCCAAACTCTTATAATGTAAAATTAAACAATCATTGCCTTGTTTATTTTAAATCCTAATCACCCACTAATCTCACATTAGGTCATCCTAAAACATTCATATCACTTTCTATGTATCTCCCTTTGAATTATAGGTTGAATTGTTTCATTCTTTATGGATCACATTGAGGTATGTTTCATTTTTTATCTGGTTTCGCCTCTTCATGTTATATCTATTCTTGATATCTTCTCCTCTCATATTTTTTATTAAAATTTTGGTTGTGATGGTTAATCTAATGATTTTTATGGAGGATTTTATTTTTTTAGGGATAAATTATCATGAGGATTGGATCAAATTTTCTCAGTCTTCTCTTATTAAGGTAGTTGGTTGTACCTTCTTTTCGAGGTAGGATTTTCTAGGAAAAGTGTTAACTATTTTCAATTGATATTTTTCATATAAAAGTAATTTTTTTATTCATTGGATTGAAGTTAATTTTATTTTTATATGATTTTTGGAAAATAATAATGTTTTTAAATGGGACTTTTTATAATTATGGTGTTTTTCATGACAAATGATTGATTAATTTTCGGGATGGTGGTTTTGGTATACAAATGGATTTTCAAACACTGAAATAGATTAAATTTTATTTTAAAATATTTTATATATTGTAATCATGATTTTCAAATGGATTTCAACAAGCATGGAACATTAGGAAAATTGGGGGGGGGGGGTCTGGAAAGGAAAAAATGTGACCCTAGTGTCTTTTGAACCACTAGAGGTTACTTTTGGGATATCGATGGACTGTTGAATGACTCGATATTGTTTTGTACCTAGGTAATGCTATTATAGAATATTTTAATTCTAGTATGAATTCCCTTAGGATAGGTCCCTATATGGATTGATTTTTCATTTATGTTTTTTTATCCCATGATGTATTTTTGGCATGGATTATTGCTCAAATGTTTTCACATGAGGTTGTATCGCATGGATTCACATTATGGGTTATGTATTATATGCGTTTTTACGTGATAACCAAATATTAAACTCCTCTTTTATCACTTATTATTTTCATATTCCAGGATTTTTTGATATGAAATTATTTTCATAAATTCAATATAAAATGATATAAAAATGAGTTTGGATTTATGAAAATTCATTGTGAATTTTTTATTATTTTAAAATATAGAACATCTATATTCAAATTAATGTACATTGTATAAAGGCTCTGGTGGAATCATACTAGGATTTGTTCACATGATCCATTTTTTATTTGGGAGGTTGTGATTGGTGTATTTTAGGATCTTGTTAAATTAAAAGGGAAACTTATAGAATGTTGGATTCACTTTTTTGTTGCAACCTTTTATTTATAATGGATTGGATATGATAGTTCATTACATGAATACTTGTTGGACTTGTTTGATATATACATTTATTTACTATCATATTCTTCATAAATTGTAAGGAACTCGGATTCATCATTTTTATTGGTAATTTACTCTTGGTGTATGTCTTATTTTTTTATATTCATGATTTTCTTTCAATGTATAGTTTTATATCACTAAAATTATGAGCCAACTTAGGTTGCTTTCCAAGATAACTTGGTTTGGTCCGTTAAAATTTGGTATTAGAGGGATGATCAAGCTTATGTAAGTTAACAATTCTCGAGTTTGATATTTTTCTTGTGTAGAGAATATAAATAACCATCATAATTTGGGTACTATGTGTGTGAGTGTTCCTGGTTATATGACTTCTATTTCTGATCTCAAATCACAATGAGTGGTTAGTATTTTTTTACCACGTTTAAGGATTGGTGTTTTTGTTCGTTTGAATGAAATATATGTTTAGTTTGTTTAGTTTGACATATTCCTACTTAGAGATTTTTTTTATTTCATTGAATTCATTAATTATTTAAATTAATGGTGTTTTAATGCATAAAAATGAATTATGGAAGTTGATACTAATATTTTGAAATATACTCTAAAGTTGATTAGTAATTTTCTTGTACATAACTGATAATGTCTCTGAGAACATCTCTTCCAAATATGGGAGACGAATCAATGATATAGGATATGCATATAAATCCTTTGGTGGACCCTTCACTAGTTGAATCAATAATCCATAAAATTTAGACTAGGGGTTATGTGGGTGATGGGAACACATGACGTGTGGTGGATCATAGATCTGAATTCAAAAAGTAGTATCCAACATTCTTCTCAAGTGACAACAGAACACATAAATATAAGCAATGACTTGAGATTTTTGATTGTATCATCAACTTCTTGATGAATCATAAATAAATATGGTTTCTTTTTCCATATACAACCTCAAGAAACCAGGAAAGACATTAGGGAACTCTATTTTGTAAGATATGTTTCATGAGGATATTACCTAGAATTAAATCAAGAAAATAATTAATTACTAGATTTAACAAGATATGTTACATGCGAATAATGGCTTCTAATTTTTGACTTTTGGGTAAGGGTAACACACAATTATCAAGAATTCCACCATCATTGTTGAGATTGGGACTATAGAACTAGAGGTAGTCACTAATCAGTACCTATATGTTCAAATTATTGAGTTTGGATTGAGGGAAAAGATTCAGTAAATGTTCATTCTCATGTTTCATCCAACCTTTGAATAGGTAGTTGGGAATTTATCTTTTGATTAGGTATAAGTAACTAGAAATACATGATTTGGTGTATCTTTATTTGGTGTTATTGTTTTCCAAGGTGTGACTTTTGGACAAAAAGGTAAGCGCATGAGGGTCGGTTTTTTTCCAAAATGAATTCAGGGGAATTTTTAGGATGACATAAGTCTATCTAAAATAATTTTGGATTGTGCAGTCTAACAATGAGAAACTGTATAGGGGATCCTATGAATTTTAATCATTGTGCATTGTCATTCTATTTAATATGTTTTAGTGAATCAATATAAGATAACAATAATGTAGGATCCACTCTCACCAAGGGATCACAGGTTCATAATTATTCTTCTAAGGGTAGTGGGTAAAATCCTTAACCAAAGGATGATATTCATGTTTCAATGCTATGATGGATTTATTTAGTAAATTATTTTCAAGAATAAATATATAGAATTTCCATCTACAGTAAGAGGTACAACGTTTATTGGGTATTCTGTGGTGCATTCATCATTTGATAAAAAATCTACTCATTTTTTATATCATCATATTCTTTTAACATGATGTAATTATTTTAAGAACATATATAATACATTAGTGAAATTACATGCCTGTGGAAAAGTACTCTAAACAATTTTTCAAGTGTCCCACATGTTGGGAGATTATAGCCGACGTTAAGGTGGTTTGGGATATTTTTTTTCTCAATAATGAAATATTCTTCTTAATATTTTGAATGTATTAGATGATTAATTTTATGGACCAGATAGATGGTTATAATCATTTAGTTTAGTTTTAATCTTCCTATTGGGACACTCAAATTCTTTAGGGTGAGTGGGACTACAGATTGGGAGGGGTGGGGAATGTTGTTCCTTATAATGGGGTAATCTTTTAATATTTGTTAGATACTTTTCATGATTACATTGAACCTTTTTTAGGTAGTATACTTTCGACAGTTGTGTGTGCATACCCCTATGTATTTTTGGATAAATTTTCTCTTTTACCACTACGAAGTGATTTCAACTTTACTATTGGTCTTCTCCTAAGTATGATGTATATATTCATGACATATTATCAAGTCGATCCTATTATGTTTGTGGAACTCAATGTCCAGATTGCTGAAATATAGGCTATAATATTTAATCATTCTATTGTGTCATGATGTCCATTTCCATTTCATTTTATAATATGGAATACATGAGTTAAGGAACTTGTGAGGATTTTCAAATATTGAATCAAGTGATAGTTAATAACTAATATTCATTTAATAGGATTTGTGGCCTTTTTGACCATCCTAGAGGGGAATGTTGCTTTCCCAAGATTTACCATTGGTTGGGTAACCACCACATGAGACTAGGAATAAGATATACCTATGAAAATGTTTTCGATCTTGTATGATCATTTTGAGTTTCTAAATAATATATTCGGTCTCACCTATTGTAATGCGGTATTTATGTAATTGAAAATCTGAATCATTAATCAGTTCTAAGGAAAATTCATTATTGTGTTTTTGGATGATATTTTAGTGTACTTCAATATATAGGTGGAGTATATAGACCATTTTTATATAATTATTCAACCCTTAAATGAACATTTTATGTATGTTTGGATTTCAAAATTTGTGTTTAAGATCTATAACGTGAAACTTCTAGGTCATGTGATATATTATAGTGGTGTCTTATTAGACCTTGAAAAGGTAAATGAGTTATTTTCTAGTAGTAGCATAAAAATGTGTTTGAAATCCATATCATTTTTGGTTTTCAATGGTTACTATAAAAAGTTTGTTTAGGATTTTTATATACTCACATCTTCGATGACATCATTAACTCATAAGGTTGGAAGAAAATTAAAAATTTCATAGATAATTTTAGGTAATTAATGTGAGGTTTACTTCATAACTTTTTTTAATTCTTTTGGAATCAGGTTTGGGTAAGGAGTTTTTCTATGATTCATTTAGTATTGTATTGGGATGTTTTGTTATGTAGGGGAAATAGGTGATGGCCTATGTATCCCTACAATTATTCCCCCATGAAAAGAAGTACCCAAACCAAGGTATGGAGTTGAAATATGTTACATGTTCAGCCAAAACATCACAAAATTATATTATTGGGGAGAATTTTACATTATATTTTCATCAAAAGAGCCAAAAATATATTTTTAAAACAAGGTATTTGAATTTTAAAAAATGGATATGGGTTTAGTATCTTCATACTTTTCATTTTAATATTATGTACACTCTTATGAAAGGTAATCATTATTTACAACGTATTTATTATAACATTACTAAAATTATCCCTGATGGAATTATTATATGAATGTTATTTGATGAGATTTTCCCCTAAGATGAGCTTAGGAGGTGAAGAGGTTAGTGGAAGTTTGTTCTTGTGTTCTATGAATGCTGAATCAAATTTTGATGATAGATTTTGTTTCAATCATTTGATTGATACCAATTCACATGTTTTAGTAAAATCCTTTAATGTTTGGAGAACTCGGGTGAGTGTTCAATATATTTGAGTAGGGTATTATGCTTATGTAGTAGGATGGTTGTTCTTATTTCTCTAAGGATTTTATGGGTTGTAGACAATGATTATGTTGGTCAATACACTTTGGGGATACCAAAGGTATCACAATGTGAGGAAGACAAATTGGATTCTAGGGATGAATAATTTGATTTCAGATTTTGTTTTGTTGTGTCTCACTTGTAAGTAAATTAAATCGGACACCATACACCTACTTGTTTGTTTCAACCATTACTAATTCTAGTATGGGAGTGGGGTGATATTTCATTTTAAATATTCATTGAATTTACATGGAAAACTAGTAGGAAGTATGAAATTTGGTTGACCATTGATTTACTTAAAAATATGGATCATTTATTACCTATCACGGAGAATTTGGAAGTATGGAAATTTAGGAACATCTATGTCTAAGACATTTTAAGACTTCATGGGTTAACCTATGTTGTTGTTTCTACTAAGGACCTATGGTTCACATCTAGGTTATGGAAAAGATTATATGAGGTGATGGGTGCCTTGATGAAATTTTTCATAGATTATCATACTTATATTGATGGAATAACAAAAAGAGGTATCCATGTTCATGAGGATATGATCCAGCCTTTCATACTTGATTTTGGTGGATCTTGTTAAAATAATTCACCAACTTCTAAATTTCCCTACATTTTTTTATCCAGACTCTATTATTATGGTTCTTTTTGATGTAATGTATGGGAAACCATGTAGGTCTACCTTGTTTTGGGAATAGTTTAGAGGGCGATACTTGTTTGAGCCGAGTATCATTCAAGATGTGATGAAAATATTTGAGTTGATCCAAAAGAGTTTGGTCATATATAAAATCCATTAGAAAACTTATATATACCACCATCACTATCATCTAGAGTTTTAGGATTGTGTATGGGTTTTTTATAATGATTCACCACACATGGGACATCGTAGGTTGGGCAAGTGGTGTATATTGGAACCAATGTTTGTTTTCCAATTTGAGATCTTGGAGGGACTCAGAAAGGTGGAATATTTTTTGGACATACAATATTATTGGACTTAATCTCATGATGTGTCTCATGTTTCCTAGACGGGGAGGTATCACCCAAATCCTTCCAATGAAAATGAATTGAAGGATATTGATATTGATATGAATACTATTATAGTTAAGTAGCCAGTATAGATTATGGATATCTATAAAAATGAGATATTTCAAAAAATAATCACATGGTCTAGTTATTGTGGTGGTGCAGCTGGGATAACCACGAGGCGTAGGAGTATGAATCATTGATGAGGTGGCTTCTACATTAATATTTTTGGGTTTAAAATCTTGAGAAATTTTTGGGTAAATAAAGATCATATGGTGGTGAAAATTTTTATACCCTCCACGGAAAAAGTATGCCTTATCTGAGTAATGGTTACTCTCTTTTTAGATCTAGGAAGATTTGGGAATTAGATTTCTAAACAAATGGTTCCATAAAAATTAGACCATAGATAAAGTTAAGGTTAATAGTTAGTTTAACAGTGTGTCAACGATGTTATATTTTAATGTGAGGTTTTAGTGGCATTTTTCATAGTTTGAGCATCGTTGGTCAAATTGTATGACATGCCTTATGATCCGTGTGTGGTGTCTGGTGGTATTTCATGTGATTCATATGGTTTGAGAATAGAATTCCAAAACCATGAATCCACTGTTGTAAACCATGCACCCCCCAATGGATATTAGGGGTATAGGGTTAGGGACACCATTTGTAAAATTGTGTGGCCACCTCCATGAAACTATGTGACCTCAATTTTATCTCATAAAAAGTATGATTTTCTGATATTCTATTTTTGGTTTATAAATCATAATAAGCTTATATTCTCTCTTGGTCTATTCCTAATCCTTCCCCATTGGTTTTTTTGTCTCCAATATTGTATTATAGGTGTAATTAATTTATTCTTGATGATTCGTATCATGGTATGTTTTTTTATCATGTCTACCCTCTTCCTTATAGATCTATGATAGATCTCTTATCATCTCATCTTGTTGGAACCCAATTGGGAGGTCATTCTAGATTTATTGTGTTTGAAAGGGTATTTTAATTGTGTTTTATGGATCATTGATCCGAAGGACCTGATATGATATTACCCTTACTCCATTTTAAATGTTAGTTTGTTCAACATCCCTATTATGGTAAGTGTTACTATACAATACATTAATTCAATGAAGTTCTTGTTATTATTGTTAAATCACTTAGGAATATTCATTTAATTATTGTTAATTGTGGTCTCATGTTTTTTCATTGAATGAAAAATGTTTGAAATCGATTTTTTACTTAAAAATAGGTTTTTTTACACCAAGTGTTTCATTAGATGTTTTGATTGTGTTATTGGTTAAAAAATGGATTTTCAAACACCGATGATGATTTTCATGGATTTTAAAATGTTTTATAAATGTTTTTCATTTTTTTAAATGGAATTTAAAAAACCTAGAACATTGGGATCCTAGGTTGTGACAGGAAAGGGATGTATGTGGTCGTAGTCTATGTGGAGCCACAAGGGTATACATTTGGGATATCAATGGAATTTAGACGAACTCGGTATTGGTTGGTATCAACTTATGCCAAGTTTAGTATATTTTATATGTAGTACATATTCACATATTATAGGTCCCAATATGGTGTTATTTTTCATTAATATTTGTTTTTCACATGATGGATTTTTTCATGGATTTTCACTCACATTTTTTCACATGTGGTTTTACCACATTTCATTACATGATGATTTATGGAATCAAATTTTGTTCATCTGCTCACCTTATGGCGCCTGGACATGCTCTACAATTTTATCACATATAATTTTCATATTATTATCTTTTTAAATATTTAATGATTTTATGAAAACCTAATGAAAATTATTTACAAATTGGTTTGGATTTATGAATATTCATTATAAAAATGTTTTTATTAGGAATGATAGAAAAAATGCATTATTCTTTTTAGACTATATATAGACTATGTGATGTTATCTTAATAGGATTTTTTCACACACATTATATTTTAATTTATGTGTTTGTATATTATGTATTATAAGATAAAGGTAAAGGGAATTGAATATTTCAACATACTGGATTCACTTATTTTCAAAACCCTCAGTTCGAGATTGTTTGGAGGTGACAGTTGGTCACATGGAGACTAGTTGGTCATTTCTAATGAAAAATATTAGGCATTATCATATTTTGATAAAATATTTGTATGTATTGTGGACTTAATTTTTTTAAAATTTTTAATCTAGTTGAATATGTTGTTTTGTTTATATTCATGACTTGTTTCTATTACCTTTTTTTCACCTCACTACTATGACCATCCAGCTTGAGTGTCCAGTATAGTTGAATATGGTATGTCAATTACAACATATAACTCACATAAATAAATAATAACCTGAAATATCATATATTTATCTATGAACACAAAATTTATCAGTATTTCTCAATCGAGCACCAAATGTGATAGTAATTATGTTGAAAAAAATATCCCATATTGATTTAAAACAACATTCCACACAATCAATAAAAAATCCATCCAATCCAAAATTTTTGCATCTTCATAGAAATATTATGTATGGTTTCATAATATAATGGATACCATGATAGATTAAATTTTAACCACATTTAATGGGAATTACAATGAAATACACACCCCAAAAAAACCATTGATTCTATATTTTATGTTTTTTTGGAATACTCCTGGGGTAATGCTGAATACAATACTCAATTTTTAAGATTTAAAAATTAATAAATATATCCATAAGATCCCAAAGACACTCATTGTTTCATGTTTTTGAAAACCCTAATTCTCTATGATAAAAATATACTAGGGATAAAAAAATTTATACATTCATGGCCTAATTATTATATCATTCTCTAATATCTATAACAGTCATAAAATAATGATAATGTCGAGATAAATTTTGAATGATATGATTCATTTTTTAAATTCTTCACTTAATTTAAGAAAATAAAAAATCATGCATTATCATAAATATTTAATTTATATAATATTACAACAACAAAAAGATCACCTTATATTATTTTTAATTTGGTCGGTTTTTTAAACAATTAAATCTCAATTAAAATTTTTTACATCTTCATGTGGCTAGATGAAAAATCCTAATAGAAATAAAAAATTTGTGAAATAATATTTAAGAAGAGTAATTTATTTGAATAATGGTGCGCTTTATGTTTAATAATCATTATATTTTACATTAAAAAATTATATTTAATGTTTTTCCATCAAAATTGTTAATTTCATGATTTCAATGACTTGTTTTCTAAAATATTTCAAACTATTCTAACTTTTATACTATCATTATAATTGAACTTTTCCTCAAAATTCAAATATATGTTTTTTGTTCATATTGTACCAAATTTAAATAAAATATTTTACAGTAAAATTTCATTTACAAATAAATTTGTAAAACATTTAAGATGTAATGTGACATTAAATTTGAATTAGATTAGTATTTCCATTTATTTTATACAATTTAAGATTCTCTATCATCAAATTAACTCTTATTATCTTCTTAAAATGATATTTTATAAAAAATTATTTCTAATATAAACACTATTTTATGTAAAAAATAACACTAATTTTCTTTATTGGAATATTCAAAAAAGAATAATTAAACTACTAAAAAAATAATTTTATGTGCACTAGATTTGGACTTTATTTATGCTATTGATATTCTGACTGTCATAGAATGATTAAAATCCCTAAGACTTTATCAATTCTCAAAAAGTGGTGATAAAGGGTTCCTTTATTAGTTCCTATTTTTTTATTGATAAATGACACCATTTTTGGCCATTTTTATTTTTCTCTGATAAATGGGAATACATCGGTATGATGTAATAACATGCTACAACACCAGAAATAGGTCATATTATAGTTTGTTGTAACAACACAATACAACACTATAAATAATTATTGAAATAAATATAATATGATAGAAATAAAAAATTCAAATGAAATAATATTTAAATATATATATAATAAAAATATATTTTCTAGGGAATAATAATGCACCTGTATAAAAGATAAAACTACCCATTTTCAAAAAATGAACACATATATATAGGAAAAAAATTAGTATGTTAGTAATAATATTAGGAAATCAATTTTAAAAAAGTTGTTACCTTTGAAGAAAACATTGATTAATATCAGGAACGGTGTGTATCATATTCTGTTTTAGTTGATTCATACTTGTCACACCATTTCTCATTGGTCTTCACGAATTATCACTGTGAAAATTTTCTAAATAAGTATATGATAAGAAATATATTGAAATAAATTATTAAAAGAAGAAATAATGATGAGAAATCAATCATGGAAAATTTTATCATTTATATTTATTTGATGTGTGTTTTAAAATAAAATGACAGAATTATATAAAAGATACACATGGATTCATACTTGATACAAAATGAATCAGATTGAGGTTCATATGATTCATAATTTTCCAAATGATTTATGGACCATTTTAATAATGTTTCAAAATAATGTGAATGAATTTTATTAATTTTGAGTTTTCCATTTTTTTACAAAGTTTCCATTTTAAACTGAAAACACACACATAGAGTCATACTGGTCAAATCATGTGTCGTTTTTATGGGAGACTAATTCCTACTTGTCAAAAATTATTTATGGATTATTTATCTAAATTGTTAACACAATGTGATCATGTTTTATTGGATTTCAGTGTCTGAAAATATTTAAAATTAAATGAATATTTTAAACTAATAATGGACACTTTGAGTCATGTCGGTCACATAGTGTATTAGATTGAGGTACATCTGATTCCAACAAATCAAAAATGAATTTTGGGTCATTTTACTAATGTATCAAAATAATATAAATGATTTTTCTTAGTTTAGATTAAGTTAGTTGAATTTTGTTACTAAACATAATTTTAGTTTTAAATAAAAAGGAATACTTGGAGTCATACAAGTGACACTATGTGTTGTATTGTAGTGTGGATGATACCTACATGTCCAAAATGACTTATTGATCATCTTCATAATGTATATATCTTTTTATCAGTTTTGAGTAAATCACTTTCCTTGTTTTATTCAAATTCCATTTTTAATTGGAAACACAAAATTTGTGTCATGCCACTCACATCATGTATTGGTTTGACATTAGATTGATTCTCATATGTCAAAATGATTTATCAATTATTTTTTGTAAATCATAAAGACAACCCAATATCCATTCCTCATTTTATAGTGATTGACACTATTTTATTTAAATGTCAACTATGAACAGATAATTTAAAATATAAGTCAAGTTAGGAACATCATGTGTCATATAGAGGTGTGTCCAATTACTAAAAATTGAAATGGAATATGAATCATTTTATTAATGTATAAAAATTCTAAATGTGTTTTTGGTTTTATGTATTTTAGTTGTGTTGTTAAAAAATTAATTAAAATTTTAAATAAAAAAATCCGTGTGCAGACATACTTGTCACCCTACATAAGATTGAAATGAGAGTGGTTACTATGTGCCCAAAATGAATTATGGATAATTTTTCTAATGTATAAAATCAATCCGAATGTTTTTTTATTTTTGAGTATGTCACTTTTGTTTTTTACTAACCTATAATTTTAAACTAGAAACACCCAATTAATGTTAAACTAGTCACATCATCTACCAATTTGATGTGAAACTAATTCCGACACATAGAAAAGGGATTATTAACAGTTTTATTTAATTATAATCAAAATCTGAGAAAATATTCTTGGTTTTATGTAAGTGTTACTTTTTGAACTAAAATGTCAATTTTAAACTAATAACAGACACTTTAAGTACTGTTGGTCACATCGTGTACTGTATTTATGTGAATCCTATTCATACACTACAAAAATGACATATGGATCAGTTTATAATAGAATCAATGATGCACTTGTAGTGATATTGATCACGCTCTATATCAAATTTTTGTGTGGAATATTTCTACAAGTCATAATTTACATATCAGATCATTTTACTAATGGATAAAAATAATCTAAATGCATATTTTAAAGTGTACACAACATTTTTTACAAAAAATTCATTTTAAATTGGAAACATACACCCGGATTCATATTAGTCACATCATGTGTCATTTTGTTGTGAGATATACTACTACATGTTAAAAATGAATTATGAATCATTGTCCTAAATTATCAAGAAGATCAGAGAACGTTTTATTGTTTTTTAGTCATTGATAATATTTTAACATTACTATTAATATTAAACTAATAACAGTCACTTTATGTCATACCAATCACATCCTGTATCATATTATTGACTTTGATTCATATAAATGACATCATGTATCAGATTATGGTGCAGTTGATTCCTACACATAAAAAATGACTCATAGATTTATTGTAGTAACATATCAAAAATAATCATATTATGTTGGTATAGTTTGAGCATGTGATGTGTGTTTTGAACTAGAATGTAAATTATAAACTCTAAACATATAGTTTGAGGCATATGAGTCACAAAGTGTTTTAGATTGAGGTGATCCTAATTGGGTATGTGATGGGTGTTTTTATTCAATTATCATCACTAAGCTATAAATGATTGAAATGTTCCATTTTTATTAAAGAAGAAACCCAATGTTTCCTAAAAAAACTCATCCAAAACCACCATGTTCACTGTTTTTTGGATTGTGGTAGATGATTTAAGGGAAAATTTGAATTCCAAAAAGATCTGTGAAAAATTTACTTGATATAAATCAAAAGTAGTGTAACATAAAAATAGTATAAAAAATGGAAACAAAAAAAAACTGTATAAGTAGTTATAATTTACATTTTCATGAGGTTTGTATACATTGTTGACCCATTTTATTATTATTTTCATCTCAGTTGTAGCCACAAAGTCCAATCTCTCATGAGAATGGGAAGCTTCGAAGAAACCACCCCAACTCAAAAAAATGAATCCACCTATACAATAAAAGAATATTTATGTTAGTAATAATAAAAATAAATGAAGTAAACATAAAAATTAATCAATTCATAAAGGAAATTTTAATGTTAAACTAAAACCACACAATTTGATCCATACTGTGTACACTATGTATTTCTTGGGGGTATTGTTGATTCCCCCTTTTATTTGTATCTTATAGTGTGTTCAACACATTGGGTCATCTAACAATATTGGTGTTTGATTACCCAGAATATAGAATGAACAAGAGAATAAAATGAAAATTGAATCACCATGAGTGAATCATTCTTATTGAGTACATGAGAAATGTATAATAGAGAATCACCCTTGTTGATTAAGTCATTTATTCTGGTAAATCATTAAAAATTTCTTTAAACATGTCTTCATTTATTCATTGAACTATAATAAATCTTTACATATGTGTTTTTATAGAACATAATGAAATCTATCATTCAATTTAACCATCATATGGAGTAAAAATTCCATGATAAATAATTTTCATTCTTTGATCGAAAAAACATCAGTGTGACCAATTATGTATTTTTTTAAGATAGAAATTTCTATTATAAATTGTTAAACCGATTTTTTAAGTATTAAAAATCATTATAACCCATCATAATATCCAAATTAATCTAAAATCATGTGCATCCAATAATTCTTATAGGATTATGTTATATATTAATATATCCTTTTCAATATTTTGGGTGATGATATACTCTAACATAACCTCATATATCTTTCCTCAAAATTATAATATCCATTTTCTCATGTATTTATATTGATAATGATGATGAGTTTTTTATTCAATATCATTTGAAGATGTATTATTTTCTATAATGAAGGTGCATAAGCATAATTAATGTTAATTTTCTATAATTAAAATGAATTTGAGATATTATATCACATGTATAATTAGTGATCTAATAACCTAAATATTTCTTCCCCCTAAAAAGTGAATCTATTATATTATTCTTTTCTGAAAATTCATCATTGAGTTTATGAATTTTCTTATTTCATTTTTTACAGTTTTAAGATCAAGAAAATACCTTCATTTTAAAATGGGTCTTCATTTTAATTTTCAGTGCTTCATGATTTTATTCGATAACATTATTTCTTTCTTGCGTATTTGCTCATAAATCAGTTTCATTTCATTTTTAGTCATGATTCATTTGATAGCAAACCTCCTCGATGACCATTATCTCTCAATATGAGGTGTCCTACAATAGTAATCTCATACAAATGATTTATTCAATGTTTGATTAAACACATATTTATTTAAACAATGAGAAAGATTATTTACATTTTGGATGATTGGATTGGTTTAATAAGACTATCTTATGACTATTTTCTCTATTACTAAGACCCTTTCTTTTTAGTGTAGATAATTTATTAGTAAGAAACTACATTTTTTTATTATCTAATTTTTGGTGAGGGGTTTCTTTCTCATATTTTTGATATTTTTTAGTATATGAAATTTTAAAATATAAATTATAGCCTAAGATAATTGGTTTTAAAAAATAAGTGTTTTTTTGTTTCTAAAAAAATTAATCCATTTAAATTCCTATATAATGTCACATAAACAAGTGTTGAAAATTACATTTTTAATATGAAACCTAAAACACATTCAAAATGGATCTTATTTTATATGAAATTTTTTGTTAATTATTTTAAATAATTTTTCTTAAACACATATTTGGTATGATCCCTATTCCACTATACTTCCCATCAACATTATTGTTTCCAATCTAGAATTTCATTACCACATCTGCCACTTTCTCCCAATATGCCTTCACCTTCTTATTCAACTCCATATCTACCTCCACCTCCATATACACCTCACTCTCCACCTATGAATCAACCATTTCCCAAAAAATATTATTTTTTCGGAATCACATTTACATAAAATTATTTCTTCCATTATACTTCTTGTTGAGAAAAAACTAAAAACTAATATATATATGAATTCTAAAAGAAATGGTTATCATCAAAAATCCATTTCTAAGGTCATAGAATATAATATATAAATAGCATAGAACATAATAACCTAAAATTGTATTCTATATACTTTTTTACAGTGCATACACAACCCACTCATCTGTTAACAAATTTACTTATTTTTTTGAGTATGATGGTTTTAATAAATATTTTTTAAACAGAGAAAATATAGAAAATTAATTTATAAATATTTTTAATGAAATTATAATTACCATTATAATATTTTTATTCATGGATGTAGTTCTTTACATGCTCTATAATATCTCTTAATAATTTACAATTTTAATATCCGTAATCATCGCCATTATCTTGCTTCACACACTGCAAAAAACATTGAACAATAAGAGTATTTTTTTTGAAATATTTATTCACAGATAAATAATCTATATATACCTTAATTTTTAAATTTTTATTAATCCACATCATTTTCATGTTAAGACACCGAAATCAATTCTTGATTCAGCCTATATTTAGAGACCACCCTATTATAATAAAATTATTTCTAAAACACATTTTGAAACATATAATTTTAATTTTACCGATAGAATGTAGATTAGAGTGTATTGAAAAATTAACTATGAACATCTTGTGGGGTTGGTTTTGTGGATATCAAGGCATTGGATCCAAAAAAAATAATATTTGGGGAATTCAAATTAGTTGTGACCAACATCTAGTGCAACATATGAAACATAATGAAAACCAAAAATTAATTCATAATATTAAAAAATATTTTCCATGATTAGGTTGTAGAGTTGTACTTATACATTGTATGAATAAAAAAGGGTCTTTTATCTTATATTTTTTCTCTAATACATCATGTAGCTCAACTCTTTTCTTCTCAATTTCTTTTATATTCAATATATGATTTTCAATAGAAAGGATATAGGTATTATTTAATCTAAATCTTGATTTTCATAGTTTTTCTATTTATATAGTTGTGATATAAACATTGGTAAAAATATGAATTTTTACTCACGTTAATAAAAATATTATCTCTCTATTTGAACAGACATATTATGTAACTATACCTTGTCAATATATTCAGAAATGAGGCACCCTGACATTTATGCTTGAGAATATCATTATTATCTCTAATATGGCATCAACTATAGTGAATTATTCTTATATTTGTTTTTTATATAGAGTTTGAGACATATTTTCATCATTATATGTGATTTTAATCAAGTTTAAATGTTAATAAAGTTTCTCTATAAATGCTAGGGAGAAGGTAATCTCAGAAGGTGGTTTTGATTTCTTGTTTTATTTGTTCTACTTTCTTGATCTGACCATTCGTTTCCAGATCAATTTATCCAAATGTAATATCATACATCACTTCAATATTTTTTTCCTCACATATTATAGGTTTTTTCGTCTGAATCAATATTTTAAAGGCATACCCTATGTATCGTTATAATATTAGATGACATGATATGAATTTTCCAATAGTAAAACTAAATGTTGTAAAATTTGGACCATCAAGTGGAACATGAAAGTCAATAGGCATCTCATGAGATGCATCAATCTGCATTATCATGTGATGTTTTTAGAGTTATTTTTAGTGTATCTTTTCTTCTACGATATTATACAATATATCCATCAAAATATGGAATCCGGTGGGATATGCTAGATAAAAATCCCATACAACTATACCTTATATAATATTAGTAATATAATGTTATTAAAATTTGTTTAATTAACATTTAGGAGAACTAGTAATGAAAAATTTTATTACCTTGGGTAAGGTATGATGTTTAGGGGAATAAATAACATGAAAATTAATTCGGTCATTTGGTTCATGTGTGGATTATTATTCCACCACCAGTTCACATTGATAGTTTCTCATTGACTGATATTCAAAACCAATCCAGGAAATAATATCTTACAATGATTCAATTTCTTTATTAAATCAGTTCACCTTATTATTTGTATCTTTCAATGGTTTTATCTTATTGATATGTTTTTGAGGAGATACTCTATACAATAATACTCTAACATGACCAAACTTTTCTAACCACTTAACAGCTACTGAATGTTGTTGTTATAATAGGACAATCGTTTTTTATTCTTATCTCTAAACTATACAAAAAAATAGGAAAATAAACAGATATGTTTATCTAATACAATAATAAATCCTTATGAATTCTTATTCGGTCATACTTAAATGTGTTTCTCATACTTATTTTGTGTTTTCATCAACTAGTTTACCCTCCTTATTTATGAGAGCCTCTTCCATAGCACTTGATACAAGATTCTAATAGCTTAGAATTTTGATTTATCATTATTCATTTAAAAAATTGAAACAAATGTTGTTTAATATCATGGAAAAAATTTCTTATTGAATAAAAATACATACCAATTTCATCGGTAGTGAAGTGTACACCAACCATTCTTTTTGATAGGGAACAATGGTATTAATTAACTTTCTTAATTTTCAACACAATTTCATTATTTTTTAAATTAAAAATTTTGAATCAAATTTGTTAAAATAAATAATTTCAAATAATATATTATCATTTATAATTCACAAGAAATTATTTCTCATCAAGATGACTAATGAAAGTAGTCAATGTTTGGAAATTTTTAATGTGCTCATAACTAACTAGTTGGTGGGGATTTACTTTCACCTTGAGATCCCTATAATATAACTCTATAAGAATATTTCAGAAGCCTTTATGGGATTTTTTAGTAGTCATGAAGACAAATTTAATACTAAAATATTTTAAAATAAATAAACACTATAACAAAAATTCAAAATTTATGAAAATTTTTATTATATAAATTTTTAGTAAAATACTTAAAGTATGTTGTAACCTAAATGTTATATCATTACGAATGGATTCCTACATTACATGCTTGATGTGGCTCCATGAATCAAAATTAATCAGAACATTAATCTTCAATGTTACCCCAATATAACTAAGGAACATTGACTAGTTGGGATCACATGTTTAGCCGCATTGATTCCATACAAACTCAAATTTCATACCCTTAATTTTTTTATTTGATAATTGTATTCAGTACTTTGATGTTGCGTAAATTTAGTTTTTTCATCAACATGATGTTGATTCCCTAATAATTTTGTAGTTTCGACATCAATTGAATGTTCATCCTCTAGATTGATAACATCATATTGTGCATAATACATTGTTTGTCTGAGTAGTCAAAAATTTAATTTCTATTGATTAACATCAAAATAAACAATGAAAAATGATTTGATATGGGTCTTATGCATGCACTATTTAAAACTTCATGAACTCTTCAACTCCTTCTCTATACTCATTGTGAGTAACCGAACCCAGAATACCTAGAGCGGGTTCCTTGTATCATTATGTGTAATTTTTTTATACAAACATGCACTGATAAATTACACATCATGTCTCATATAGAGGATTAAAGTCGGTTCAGGTTCTGGGAAACTAGACACTACCGTTAAGCTTCTTCAACTAAAAACTGAAAACTGAAATTTTTTATTAAAAAACATAGGGTTAGCATACGAATACCCAGTAAGGGGTTTTAAAACATAATAAAATAATTCAACTTTAGAAATATTTCTTTTAAAATTATCTATAAACCAATTCTTAAGAAATTTTTGTAACACTTGTTCATAACATAACTTTTAAAAGATCACAATTCAATGAATACTAACAGAGTTAAAAGGAAACATTATTCAATTATAGGATTTCTCATACGGGGTAAGAAGTAAAAGACATATCATGGGAAAATTCAAGTACAAAATTAATTACTAAGAGTATTACATGATCAATGTTGTGCATTAATAAAAACATCAATTTCATGAGAAACATACACTAGCTAAAGACTTTGAGTACTGCATAAATAAAATGCCATAACTTTTACTCCTTCTGGTTTTCAAGTTCATATGCTCTTTAACCAAGAATATTCTACTAGTCTAATATTCATCCGGTTGACTAATTTTTATAGACATGATGAGGAATGTGAATAAGTTAGAAATCATAACCATAATGTCCATACCTTATGCCAAGACCATAAGTAATCATTTTGTCAAGGCCTTGCGCTAGGACCATAGTTTGTCTCATTAGACCTACAGATACATCGAGGGGCTATATTGGGCCCCACCTGCCACATTCTAAGACCAATACATTCTTTATCTCTCTAAATCAAAGTGCACATACCACTTTGATCTAGTAAATGAATTTCTACTTATCATTTTAAGTGTCACATTTTTCCTGTTACCTTATTTCCCATTATTCAAAGTGTCCCATAAAACCTTGAATAATTTAATTTATCATTTCATATTATTAAATGTGTCCCATACCACCTTGAATAATTTAATTTAACATTTCACATTATTC
Source organism: Viscum album (assembly GCA_963277665.1). Classification (NCBI taxonomy): domain Eukaryota; kingdom Viridiplantae; phylum Streptophyta; class Magnoliopsida; order Santalales; family Viscaceae; genus Viscum; species Viscum album. The sequence goes on from OY728132.1 coordinate 502,811,926, forward strand.
AATTGGTCCCATATGACCTTGAATAATTTAATTTAATCCATATTTGTTCATAGTAGTTAAATTTTATCCTTTAATATTTACTTATATATAAGGTGAGTCATGCACTTAAAGTTTAATAACAAAACTTTCAACTACATGACATTGTCATTGAATGGTGAATATAGTTAGCAGACTATGTCATATGTGATGAAAACCAAGAAACTAAACGAAATAAAAGTTTTTTCACATGCAATTGTAACATTTTAATTGTAAAATCTTATAAAAAAAATTTATATTGAAATTTAATCTAGATTCATAATTAATTAATGGAAAACCAAACATTTCATGTGGGGTTTTAATCTTGCTGATGCATAAATATTTAATGCTAATATTATTTTGTATAACACATCATAATGTCAAAAGTACAGAGCATGTAACCCTACCATAACCAATACCATTTAATATGTAAGAGAATAAGTGACTCATACATATAAATATAGAAGTTGCAAACACCAAATATAATACTCATGAACTAAAAATAATATATAGTATTTGGAATATCCCCACTTAGGTTTGAGTTTTGTGTAAATTTATTTAAACACGAGGGTATATATAAAGAGTATTGTCTATACAAAACTAAATATATTTTGAAAACACATGTTTCATATTAACTTTGCAAACCTTGGAAAATTATAAATAAAATTAAGGTACAATGTGTATGTTTACATCCATATTTTCACATATCTGAAAATATATAATGCATAAAATGGTTTAAACATAAATCCATTGACACCCATACGATAATTATATTTTAGTCACATTAATTAAAAAAAGTTCCCAAATCATAAAATAAGATTTTTAAAGGCTAATTTATTAAACAAATTTATAAAAGTGTAGACCCCGATCACACAAATAACTTATGTGAATAATAATGTATACCTAGGGGTCTTACACCAAATTCAAATGACACATACATGTTTATTGAGATGTCAATAAAATCATTGAAGTCCAATATTGAGATATTTAAAAATGGACCAGAATGAGGGTCATAAATAATATACAATTATATAAGTCTATGTACACTATATATAAGCATATATGAAAATATAATTTAATGGGTTTAAAAAAAAATTCTACTTCATCTTTGACACTCAAAGTGTAGAGGTCATGAAACCAAAACATCATATAGGTTATTTAAAAAAACGTATGGTTATATATAAAAATACGTGTACTTATATGATCATAAATATACATTGCATGAGGAAAGAAAATATTCCTTCATGTTTAAAAGATTTCATAACTCCAAATCTGTAAGACCTAGGGTTGGGTGTTTGAGGGTTTTCACCCAAAACCATATGATCACACATGTAATTGTATATATATCGAAAGTACAAACAACCATGTGTATATAAAGCACATATTTATGTTTTTCATGCATCATGAAAAAACTCAAGTTCATAATAAATCTTTGACTCAATTTCCAGGAGTCTTAGGTTTTGTTTATGTGAAGTTATTAACAAAACAACAGGGTTAAATATATATTTTTATGGGTATAAATATATATTTAGATACCCTAAAAAACAACTCAATAAGAAAAACCAATCTTTACCATAATTAGAGGAGGATGAGGGGATTCAGGATATCTTGGGGAAGCTTGTTGGAGGTTTGAGTGTGGAAGAACTGAGGGGTTCTTTGGGGTGAAACGGTGGTTTATAAACTATAAAATTTATAAAAAAATAGGGCACTAAATGCTTTCATTGGGTAAACGATGCCTAAAAGGTACATTAAATGGATGGGGATATAAGTGTGGAAACAAGAGGGAAAGAAGGGTCTACTGACTGTCATGGGTGAAGAAAAAATGGTGCAAATTGGGTGTAGGGGTTACTGGTGCAGCGCATGTGAAGGAGAAGAAGAAGATGCCGCGAGAAGAAAATTACTGAAAAATTAATGGATGGCCAGAATCTGTTCTGGCCTTGAACCGATAGTTTGGGTGCGTTTGTAGATTTTAAAAGTGATGGATGGCTCAGATTAGATCCGTGGAAGGATCAGATGTCCCCAGTTCAATGCCTGGTTTTAAAAATCCTAGATGGCTGAGATTAGATCTACGTCAGATCAGACGATGTACAAAAATGTGGATGTATTCCACGACTACTGAGGGTTGAGCTCTAGATTGAAATAGATGGCCCAGATCATGTGTGACATGATACAACAGTCCGTATTTGATCCCAGTTGAAATTTTTTGACCCACATTGAAATGGTGAGAGATTTATCAGCTCTTTATAAGCATGAGACTCTGAAGAAAGATCAGAAAAAACACAACACACACACACACAAGGGGGCCCTATACCCAGGCTCACACCCCTAGTGGGCCTCGACCCCCCCCCCCCCCTGCCCCACCGTGGCCTCATGCCCACATTGTCTTTATCTGAACCCCATGGCTCATGTGTGCCCTTCAGGGAAGCTATACCCATGCTTGGGCCGGCCTGAACTGGGGCTAAGGGCTGAGCTCTGCCGCCTAGTGCGAGCTACCTCCCTTGTCTCTACTAAAGGGCTGGCCCTAGTAGGCTTATTATTATTTTTATAAAATTAAACTTTAAAAATTACAAAGTCATAATAAAATATATACATTCAATTTAACTATATAGTGAATATATTAAATTTTATAAAACATGAATTTTATTTAAACTTCTAAATATTAAGTAATACAAATTAAATTATACTTGGTATAAAATTATTTACAAACACAATAGTTTTAAAATACAACTTTATAAATTTAGATTTATTATATCCAGATGAAAACTTTTATACTAGTATTATAGAAATAAAAAACATAGTTTTATTTTAAACTTTAATAAGGTGAACATTTACAAGATATTTAAAATATATGTAAGATGTTTAAAATCCTCATCACATTTTAAAAAATCACTTAATTGTGACTTCTAATTTTTAATCACCCTCCTTGAAATTCTCATAATAAGAGGTTGTGTAATATTTTCATAAGATAAAAGTTTTGAAAAAAATACATTCTATATTTTTTATTAAACCATCAAAATGTCTTACGTCTATAATTATAGTCGTTAGAATTCAACAGTCACAAACATCTCCAACAGTCCCCCAATGGTAACAGTTGGGTAGATGCCTTATAAAACCAAACAATAGGGTGTCCTAAACATAAGAAAAATGAATAAGATGGTTCTTTATATACCACTGATGGTCAATACGATTTTCATGATTTTTGTGGTGATGTTCTTCAATATCACTGACCCTAGGGAGATTTTCTATTAACCGGGTCTCGTTTTTTGCTTTAGGTGGCCTTCTAGTGGCTCTGATAGGGTTTTCAATAGGTATTTTTGGTTAACATAATTTCATTTTTATATTTATGTAATGTAAACACTTTAGTGTTCTTTTTTAATTATAAGGTTTTGTGTCTATTTTGTATGTTTTATTCAGTTTTCATAAAAATTAAAAAATATTAAAAAAATATTATTATTATTACAAGTGAAATAAACCTTGGGGCATCACACTCATTTTTCAAATGCTTAGTGTTCTTCAATTTTGAAAAAATGAGTTTTTTGCATTTAAGAAAAGAATTAATCTACTATTATAGGTATCGTATGAATTCATCCAATGGTGAATGTTATATATAATAATTATAATCATATAATTAATATAATGAACATTTATTTTTTGTTTTTTTTCTTGAGACTCATCCCCCATGTATTATGGACCTAAAAAATTGTTTATTAAACTACTATAAGAATTAGTCATCTTATACCTTGTACTATTAATCATTTGGGATGAAAACTGATCAAATTCATTCAAGATACATATAAGAGATGGGGGTGAGTCTTAAAACTCAAAATTAAATAAGAACTATTTAGAAGATGAAGTTGGTGAGGATGATAGTTGTCTCCAAAAATCTTTCTAAATTACCACATCTGAATTTAAAATTTCAATTATCATATCAGAATGCTAAAAGTTACATTAAACTACCATGAGAACATCAACTCATCCCCTATGAGATATAATACCTCTAATATATAATAATAGTTTTTCACTCATCTATATATCAAATATAAGAGCTCTATAATTACATCTCATATACCCTGATATTTAGCCTCTGAACCATATTATCCAAGACTATCCCTCATGGATAACCACCACTTGTACTTATTGAATCCAAATCATAGAATGGTTATAACATAGAAACATTTATTTGGATTCAAATTTGAAATAAATGTAATTCCTAACATAATTGGTTCCCTTCGGAATGTACCTCAAATGGGTTCTATAGCACATTAGTTAAACCTTACTTCTAAAACCTATAACAAATAAAAAAACAAAAACACAAATGTGACATCACCCTCACAATAGCTCTAGATGAATCACTAACATGTATACAGTATCTAACATTCTATCTTACCCAGACTATCCCTCACATAATACCCATAATATTATTTTTTACTGTAAAATTAATTCTATCACATCAACACATGTATTTATTATTGAAAAATATTGAGATATACATTGAAAGGTATATTTAAAATAATTTCAAATAATATCAATTGATTATTCAAAAAAATATTATAAGACATGATTTAGTAAAATTTAACAAAAAAATTGGTTACATATTTCATTTAATAAAATAAGTGTCAAAAAATACACTATAAAACAAATTATTAGAGAAGTAAACAAAACAATTAGCTAAAAAATTAGTAAAAATTTATACAATGATAAAAATGAATACTTACTAAATAATAGTCATAAAATCTTCCTATTTCCTAAAATTATAGTATCTATAAAAAATCATGTAACATTTTATTATTATTCACATAGTTCCCTCCAAATTGTTTTCTAAAAAAATGTGAGGGGGTTCCTTTTACAATATAAATATTATTAAAACCATGATTTTCTATGATTATAGTAAATTAATTTTAATAATATATTTATTTAATCAATATATATATACTTATAACCATTTATTCTGAAAAATAAAATATTATATACAAAAATAAAAACTATAACTAATTTTTATCGTAAACATCAAATTTCGTAATCGAATAATAAAACCTGATAATCACATAAATATTTTTGTTATAACATGTGTAAAACATAATAATTAATCAAGATTATATATGACCCATGTTTTCTCATTTCTAATATAAATAAAACTATTAACATTAATTTATTTTGTTCAAAAACAACCTAAAATTCTTATCAATGGAATAATTTATTTAGTATTGTATTTTTTATATTATGAATAATATGTTTCAATTTTTAATAAGAAATAAATTATATATTTTCATTAAATAATCTAAAATACATACATTATAAAATATTACATTACCTACATGATCTATATATTGTGAAATTAATATAGATAATAAATCTTTAAATTAAATCATAATGTAATTTATATTTTTAATAAGAAACTATGTGTAACATCTATTTAAAAAAACTAATGACATATTTGTTTTCAAATCAATATAAAACCACGCACTAAATATTTTTAAAAAAAATATGTTTATCCTATGAATACTCTAAACCCACTCATATTCAAAAATAACCTAATTGAAATTTTAATTATGTATTCTAGCATTTTACATTTCAAAAATTTAATACAATAAAAATGAGTGTTAGTTTTTTATCACATTAATAATAATAATATTATTACTATATTAAATAAATTATAATCAAGTAATAGAATGTGATAATCATTATTGTTTGAATAAAAGTCATTGAAACATTAAATTAAATTGAAATGCATATAATATTCAATTATTTATATAAATAAATATATGTATAAATGTAGAATTACATTGAAAAATGTATGAAACATATAAAATACGTTGTGCTCTGTAATAGTGTAGTTTTAAGGAATTAAGACTCTTTTATAATTAACAGACATCACACAGAGACCTAATGACATGGAAAATATACCATGAGATATTAGCCCTAAGAACTAATTATATCATGTCTAAATCCATATTTGGTTCCATTAAATATTTTAGGAACTAAAATTATTACAATAAAAATAATTTACTACATATTAAATAGGTAATAGGACAACTAGGTGTAGTTCGCAATCAGAACATGTTTATAAAAATGAAGAGTATATTACCTAAATTTATGGGATGATTCCCTAATCGATGCATAATAATATTCTGAACCAAATAGCCTATACAAACTCTATAAAAGAAGATATCACTCTATGGGAAGCCATAAAGACTGTAATGGTGGAATGAATGAGTCCCTAAAACTATATATGAAGCACACATCCAATTTCATGTTTCTGTCACTTAGGGAACCATCATGTTCCAATATGAAATATATGATATGCAATAGCCATATAACATAAGGGGAATAATCAGAGAGATTGTTTGGTGGTGAAATTTAGATATTGATGATGGTGACAACGATAACACTGACAATGCAAAGGTCTGTGAGTGAAGGTAAAAATAAGAATGGAAACAATGAGGAATAATTAGAAATACTAATCATGACTAATGTTTTGAGAGAAGATTCATCATGAATTAAAACACCACAATAACACAAACCGTGGAAGCCAAAAAAATAATCAACAAGAGAGGAGGAGGAGGAAATCACATTCCATGGATTCTTACGTAGATATTTTTGAGAGAACATATTGGAGGAGCACCTGTTTTAGGGGAGTTCTATGAGTGTTTTGGAAGCACGAATGAATCAGATAATTTTAGGGTTCTTTTAAATAGTCCGGGGACACTTTTATCATCACTTCCAAAATAGCACTCATAAATATATCTTTAATCAGTGATAAACTATATAGCAATGATAAAAGCCACATATATATTTAATAAATAAATAAATATAAATATAGTAAACATATTCATTATTTAAATATTTTACTATAATTTTATAATTATATAAATATACGACTAATTTTTCAAAAATAATATAGTTATATAACTTTATATAGTTCTATAATTATATATATATTAAATAAATATAAATATAAGTACAAATATAAATACCAAAGTTTTAAATATATATATTATTTAAATATATATATTATATTTTTATAATTATATATATATATATTTATTTATTTATACATATATAAATACTTTTTATAAACTAAAATTTATATATTATTATAAATATATAAATTTATTAATAGACTAAATATACATTTATAAATATAAATATTTATAGATAATTATTTAAAAATATATTTTTAACATTAATAATGTAAATACTATTTTAGATAAATGCATCTTAAAAATGAGTGAAATTATATAACTAAAAGGGAGTGCACATTGTAAAATTTTAAAAAAAGGATATGTTTCTTTTAATTAAAAATAAATTATTAAAATATAATTGATATATATTTAAGTAAAGAAGAACAAAAATTGAAAATACTATGATATATTTTATAAATATTTATGTAAATGTACAATAGAAAATGAATTAATTAAAAATCTAAAAATAAAAAATGAAAAATGTTAAATGTATATAAATAATACTTAACTAGTAAAATTTTAAATAAATAAATAAAATTTAACAATTAAAAAATGAATATATTATAATTATCAATTTATAATGTAATTTTAAAACAAGTATTGAAATTTGAATGAATTACATATATATTAGGTGTATGTGCTTCTCAGTAATATTAAAATTATTGCATAAATATTTGTGTGAATTCATTGTATATAAAAATGAATTAATTAAATACATGTATGGGAAAACAATACAACACATGTTTTATATATGTAAAATTTGAAAAATCAAACAACATTGAATTAATTTTTTTAACTCGATATAATTATTAAGTATTTTTAATTTATTTTGGTTTTTAATTATAACCCATTTTAACTAAAAATTGTTGGATCTAAAGAGTATCTTAGATGAATATTATTATAAAATGGGTGAATTTTAGTTTAAAAACATAAAAATAACCTAACCAGAATACCTATTAATCTAAAATTATCTGACTCAGACTTCATCTGATGATTAGAGTGAATGAATCAGAATCACAGATTCTATGATTATATAAAATTACGTTTCTATCATAACCACAGAGACACCGATGAAAAAAAGTATAGAAATTTAACTATGAAGGCTAACTTTATATTATATGTACCATGTAAAATAGTTTTTAAAATAAGTAACATAATATCTTGAAAAATTATGAATGATGTACCATATGTATCAAAACAATACATTCATTTAACATTAAGAATAAAGGTAGTCAATAAAAGTGACTAAATGGATCTATTGTTTTATACATTATAGAAAGACTATCTTTTTTTACTGGGAAGGTGCTCAATACGATGATCAAGATACCTTTATCTTCTTATCCCTAGAAGACTTTGAGAAATTGATTGGTGGATGTCTTCCAATCTCCCAAACCCCTCGAACTAATGGATTAGTGTACCCATCTTCATATCCCCAGAATCCATTGATCTTAACAATGATTGAACATAGATTACAAAAGAAATATTTCATAAGTAAACATCCTAGAAGATGATTCCATATAATGAACACTCTCTAATATATTAAAATTACTAATAATGATATGTTCACACATAGAAAACATTATAATACTTGTGTTTTAAAATATATCCATTCCAAACTTTTCAAATGACCAACTATATATAAGAGAATATCCAATGGTAATATTTTTAATTGTGTCGCAATAGAATCAGACAGCTGGTGATTGAAAACTCAATTGTTACTGAATCTCTGCTGATTTTATGTTTAGCATGATTATATAGAAAAATATAATACATATAGTTGAATCAATTCATATGTACCATGATTATTAAATTTAGATATCATGATGTAATTCATTATTGATTATCAATATTATTAAACTGAACGAGGGTTAGTCCAATGGATCAGTACCATGTTCAATATAATGGCCATTGGATTTTATAGTTAGGTTTCCAATACATAAGTCTAACAACTTGTTTGAACAAAGGTCATTCATATAGACCAAACACACATTAATATGATGAATTTTATTGAGTAATTTAAATATTATAATTACAATACAGTAGAAACATTTCAATTTATTCTAAAAGTAATATTATATAATATAATGAACTAAAATACTTGAGACAAAAACATGTTTTTAAAAAATCTTTTAAGATAGTTTTTTAGGATTTCAAAAACTAAAGTAACGGAAAATTAATATGTAATACTTCAGAATCAACAATCTCTCCTTTTTTGGAAGGCACAAACCACAAAACATAAATGAAAACCAACTTAAAAGACAAACAATACATTGTTCATTAAAAACATCAATGTCATTATTTATAACTCCCCTTTTGTTTATAAATACTTCATCATGAGATGGAAATAATTAAAACACCTCCCCTATAAAGAATACATATCCCCATTATAATAGTATATCCCATTATAATAAAAAGTTCTCCCTTAATTTACAACAATTCTCCAACTTTATGAAATATTCTCCCTATTTTGGATTGTAAAAAAACAAATGAGAATAATTAATAGTTTCATGAAATTATAGAGGAAAAAACATTTAAAATAATTTTAATATATAAACTATGTATTTATCCGATTAAACAATGACTGAACATATATCCAATCATAATAGAAAAAATTCATGAAGAAATAATTTTGATGAAAAGTAATTCATAATCCACAACCATTAAAATATTTTACAAAAACATACATCCAGATTTAAAATGATAAATTCATTCATTATTTATTTATAATATTATTATGAAAATACATCATTATCTTGAACAACTAATGATCATTCCGAATGTTTACATTGATTTATTCCATTACATTATTCTTAAAAGTTTGAGTCTTCATGCATTCAATCGCCTAAGAATAATTTTTCTTCTCTTCCTTTTCAAAGAATTTTTTTTCTTCTCCTGATCTGAGACTAGTAATACTAAACTCAAAATAATGAAGTTTTTGTTTCAATACTTTTTCTTCCATGGTCCGATCATATTTTGTACATCTGAATTCTTCGACGAACATCAAACATTGAGAATAATATGAGGATAAATATTTGAAGTTAACATCCATTTCTAACAAAAAATGATTTATATAAACAAATTTATCTTGATGTTCAGTTATATAACTATCCATTTTACTAGACCACTTCACCATCTGATTTTGTGAATAATTTTGTTCCTTAAAATTTTATTGAAATCTTTTCAAATCAACCTTGATCATGATAAATAGTTCAGTTAGAATATTTGGTGATTCTTATTTCTATTTCATGTATTCATGAATCAAATTACATATTTATTATATATTAGTTACATAATCAATATGATCAATCAACCTTTTATGGTAAAAAAAATATAATCAAAACCCTTTTGAGAAACTATAGCATTAGAGTTTGATTGATCAGGTTCAATATGAGGAGGATTTATAGTACTTGTTTGGATATAAAATTAATTGAATTTCATTTAATAATTATTTTAAACTATGTTTTTAAATTTATTTGGAACATTTTTTCCTCTGTCAATTTTACAAAATCAAGATAATTATATAATTTTTTATTACCACCGATGTTGGTATTTGATTGTGGGTCTAGTTTTTCTTTTGCAGAGTATGAAACTTCTTCATTTTATAATGAATATTTTTGTTCCTATAAACATTATGTGCTTTCATCCTTACCATATTGTGATGGTAGTGTTCTTGATGATGTAAAGACTCCACTTATTTCTTTTTCCATTTATTATTCATCATTTTGAGTCTTGTACTTATTAATTTATTCTTCTAATACTTATTTATATACTTATTATTCAACTTATTACTATAATTATTCTTCATAGTATTTTTCATCTTCTTATTCAATATTATTGTCAATATAATGTAATAATTATTTGGATGTTCTTAATACATATTTTTCAACTAATTTATATTCAAATTATTTCTTAGGTGTTGTAGTAAAAAATTATTCTAACACAAGTTATTTATTTCCCTTATCAGCCACTAATGGGAATACTAATGGGATTACTAATGTTTCTTAAAAAACAATTCTATATTTAAGAAATACATGATATGTATAAGAAACTGGAATATAGGATTCTAAAAATCCATTTCAACATTTTTTGAAAAATATTCAATAATTCTTTCATCTACAAGACACTTCTTTGTATATTTTTTTCTTCATATTCTATTTTTTATTCTTCCAATATTTTTAATTCAATTACCTATACTTGATCAAGACCAAATGCAGAATATCATAATTTAATTTGTGACTTATGTAACATCATCTCCTTAAATTATTAATTAGACATTGATTTTTATTTCTTCTATTTCACTATTATAAAAGATTCATATTTTCTATTTTTTTATTTACTAGACTTTATTTGATGGTTGTGACTCTGATGAAGCTCCAGCAACCATTTTAGAGAACATTTTTTGATTTATAATCCAAAACCTATTTCAATCCTGAAATTTTCACTTCACTAAAGAAAAAAATATTCTATCTTACTAGGTAATACTAATTATCAAAATTAACATGTTACATACATTTCATAATAAACTTATTTTTGATGGTTGGAAACATAATAATCATTGACTTAATAGGATAAAATTTTATATTATTTATCATTATGAAATTATATTTCAAAAAAATCTATTTACATCACATAATCCAAAAAATCAAGAACAAAAAAATCATAATTTTTTAATATATAACTATCACCCTTCATGGGAATAAGATATCCATTAATCTAAAAAGATATTACCCTATTGTCTAGTGATAGATGTAAAAAATTCCTTACTTTCTCATTGTATGTTACCAATGATGCTTCATCCTTATTTTAATCAAAAGATCCACATTTTTCTAGTAATTGGTGTGATGGGGAATATGCTTCACCATCAGATGGAATACAAACAAGATTTTTTAATCTCTTGAATGATAGATTATATCTCATCCACAACATGGTAAATGAAATTTATCCTTACCTTCTTCATTGTCAAACTCAATATATGCATAAAATTCTACAACCAATTTAGGATAATAATGACTGAAAAATTTCTCTTGTTTATCTACAAAAATACTTTCCCCAATATGTATGAAACTGATGATTTTGAGTGTAGTATCATATTTATCAAGATAAGATCATTTAATGAGTCTTTATCATAAAAACACACAATTTTAAATAAAATATTTTGTCCTCCATTATATTTACAAGTGAGCAGAATATCAGAGAAATGAAAAAATAGTTGGACTAACAACATCAATGTGTGAGAGATCATGGGACCAAAAACAATAAAAACCAATATTAGACAACTCAATAACTCCTTCTTGTATAATAATGTTATAAAGATGCTTCATATTCCAAAATATTTTTAATATCTGAGATTAATCCTTAACTACTCTGAAGACTGTGATTTAATAAAATAATTTTTTAATAAAAATATTTTAAATCTTAATGTTTTTAATCTTTTGTCATATTGAGGATCATTTCATTTAGAAAAAAATTAAAAAATCAGAAAACATATAAGTGTAATAAAATATATGGAATATGTAAATTATAATGATAAAAACAAATGTAAAATATTATTGAAAAAAATAATGAATAGTAGAGTACCTATCAGAGATGAAACTTTCAACAGTATGAGTAACATGTTGTTCTTGGTTTTTGTAAAATACACTAATTAAAATATATTTAGTTTAAAAACTAAATAAAAAAGTTTTATTAAAATAATATTACTATAGTTTTATTATATAAAATTATTATGATAGTTTTATTTAGAAAATTATTTCGATAGGTTTAATATAATTTTTGAATCTGAAAAATTCATTACGATAAAACATCATAGAAAAAAATTAAAAATTTAGAAGACGAAAAATTGTTTTTATAAAACAATAAAAATATGTACATCCATAATGAAAAGGAGTATATTAATATAAGGAAATGTATAAACAATAATTTTTTATGAATTATATCTTAAAAATAATCATTTATAACTTCTATTTAATGTATTCAAATATATTGAATCTAATGGGTTTGGTAAAAATATCAGCACGTTCATCATGAGTTATGATTAGTTGTAAAATTATACCACTATTTTTGTGTTTCATCATGGAGGAAATGGTGTCTTATATCTATGTTTTTATTACCTGAGATATTTTATGGTTTTTTATTTAACAAAATTGAACTTATGTTGTCACAATACATTTGAGTTTTAGTAAAACACATGCCATAATCTTTGAGTGTGTTTTGAATCCAAAACACTTGAGTACAAAAACATCCAACTACCTTGTATTTGGCATCAGTATTTGAATGTGATACTAATTGTTTTTTCTTAAATGACCAAAAAAATATTGAATCCCCTAGGAAATTAAAAGTTATGGAATTAATTTTTCTACCCATTCTACATCCTCTAAATCAATTTTCTTGAAAACATTCTAGTTTAATAATATTTATATATAAATATAATAATACTAAATCCATGGTTTTCTTGAGATAACAAATAATTCATTTAATAACATTAAGATGGGATTATTTTGGATTTCAGTAATATCTAGAACATAAATAATATTGAAAAAATTAAAATCTTACAACAATAATTTATTTACTGTAAACTACGAATCATACCGTTAATATTTTTCTAATAAAATGGTTTCCCATCTGCATTGTGATCTAATGTATTGGCAGTACTAATGGGAGTATTAATACTTTTACTTCTTTATTACCCTAATTTCTTATTTAATTATTTTATATATATGTTGATATATTAATGTACAACATGTTTTTTCTGAAATTTTAAAACTAAGAAAATTTGTTAACTCGATCATCATACTCATTTCAAACACAAAAATCATAATGTCCATGAAATAATCTATTAATTATTTTTTATATGATCAAAATTTATGTCATTAATATAATTTTTTTTCAATCATAATGTTTGTATTTACATCTTTTACAAAATTTGATTGAAACACAGTGGCCTAAAAAATTACTTTGTAACAGTAATCCATTTAATTTATCATAATAAGCCTTAAGTGATTGTTTATGTTTATATAGTTCATTGGTATGTTTATAACCATATTCTAGATGTACTATATATTCAAATTATGGGTTTTGTCAATACAAACATCCCCTTAAACATATGTTTTTAGAAAAAAAATCATTTAACATTCATTTGAAGTAGATTTTAATTAATAAATTCTATAAAACCTATAATTATTTGAATAGATTCAAGTGTTTCTACTAGAGCATAAGATTCTTAATAGTCTATTATTTATTATTTTTCATATACCTTAGTATCATTTCTATCTTTATTTCTAATTATTATTTAAATTTCATCACATTTATTTGGAAAACCCATTTACTCCAATTATAGATATTTTATATGTCATTCAACAAAACTCAACACATTGTTCCTTTCAAACTAATTATAATATAATTATATAGACTTAATCCAATCTTCATGGCATAATGCCTCATCAGGACTCATGGAATAAAATTGAGATAAAAAATTCAAGATGTTAAATTTTATATACCAAGGATCTTATTGTACATAGTTTTTGATCTGCATCATAAATGATTTTATCTCTAGGAAGATTCCTTAGATAAAAAATATTTATTTTGTATTCAAAAAGTCTGTTAATCTACAATAGGTAGAATATATTTTAGAATAATGACATCATAATCATTATCTTGAATAATGTTTTTGAGTCATATCTTCTTTTATAGGATGAAAATTTGTTTTTGTAATAATATATGAGGATATAGGTTGAGGTTATTTGAAAAAAAATTATTAGTTTCTTCAAATATAATATGAATTGTTTTTTCAAATGTACAAGATTTTTTTTATTAAAAAAATATAACCCTTATACGTTGTGAAATAAACAATAAATAATAATTCAATGTATTTTGTCAAAAACTTATATAATTAATATTTATTATTTAGGATGAATAATTGGAAACCAAATACTTTGAATTATGAACCATTTGTTCATCTTATCAACCACATGTAAGGATATTTACTAATAAAATCTATGATTAAAACTTTTTTATAGTATAGGAGGTAGTAATAATGAATTGGGACAAATAATGTTTATAAAATGAGTATTCTCTCACCATGTTTCTAGTTATTTCATGAAAAACTCTATTTATTCTTCCAACTACACCATTTTTCATTGTGGTTCGACGTGCTGGAATTTTATGTTCAAACCCATTCATACTATAAGTAGCATCAAATTCAGTATTTTTAAATTCTCCACGATGATCATTATGATGAGTTATCATGGAGAGGTTTTTTCATTTTAAACTATGGATAAAAAGAATAAAAATAACTAAAGTCATCATATTTCATAGTATGAAAATAGACCCTTGTGTGTCTAGTGTAATTATCAATAAAGTCATATATGTAGTATTTTCTATAGTTAATAATAGTGTATATAGTGTCAAATAAGTCCATGTGAAATGATTATTGAGAATCAGAAGTTGAGACTTCACTAATATATTTAAATCAAGACTACCATTGATTATAAAATTGACAAGGATCAAAGGCATTGGATATATCAAACCTATCATTTTGGAATATCCATAACAATATTTTCTTAGTTATATTAGCTAATTTTATAATGATATAGTGTCCTAAAATTATATTAAATTACCAAATTTGATCTCTCATTACACTAAGACAAGCTATGTATCATATCTTATGGTCTTTTATTTTCATTGTATAAACATTCTTATGCCAATTTGAAAAAAAAAATTAAATTCATCATTCGAACTATGTACTGTGCATTTATCATTCCTAAAATTCACAAGGTAAAATTTATCAAATAATTATAATATGATTATAAGGTTTTCCTTATGTCCAACAAAAAATAATAAATTTCAAAGAATAGATTTTCCAAGAAGTACTATGTTACTTATACCAGCAATTTCCCTTTGATAATTAGTTCTAATTTTTTTTGACACCTTCAAATTTGATATTATTTTAATAAAATCTTTTTTTTCTAGTTATGTTTCTAGAGAAACCACTATCCATGTACCAAATATGTTTTTTATTTATTACAGTCATTATTTTTCAAAAAATAAAATGATTTTTTTTGAACCCAAACCTTCATGAGTAAACTGATAATAGAAAATTGTATTTTGAGTAACCAAATTTATTAAAATTCATGTTTTGGAGAAATTTTATTTTATTTGGAAAAATAATATTTATGATGTCCTAAATATTTTACTCTATTTAATGAGAAATTTTTCTTCCAATGTCCACCACTTTGTCACTTAGGGTGAAAATGAAAACTTTTAAGAACAAAGTAATTGTTACTAATAATAGGTTTCTAGTTGTAAAAACCCATTTAGGTATTATAACTATAAGATATTATTTTCTAATATATTTAATTTAATTTTTCTAAATTAGTTTTGAATAAGAATAAAATATTATCTCAGCTCAAAATCTCATACCTTATTTTTTCAACTAAATAATTATCCTCATGAGTAATAGTATTATATCCATGTTTTTCAAAATTAGTTTATAAACTAATTTTCTTAGAAATAAATTTTTCAATACCATTTTATATTATTTATTTTTCTATATCTTTCTTATCATGATCATTATAATGATCTAATTTTTCATTATTAAAAAACATTATTCACGAATATTCCTTCAATTTTTTTTATTAGAATTATCATGTTTTTTTCAGACATTGAAATTTTTATTTTCTATATGTTTTTAAAATATATATACCTCTTACAAACTAGGTTATGTTTTTTCTTCACCTGATGAGGAAGATTATTCATCAGATGATAGAGAAATTTTTTTCTTTATCAGTTTTAAAATATTTTTTATTTGAAGATAAATTTTTAAGGGATTTATCAGTGAGTACCTTTGTAATGAGACATTGATTTACCATACATAATTTTAGAAAAATTCAAATGTTTATAAATCTATAATATTCAATATATGAATAGTATTCAAAATAATCTCTTCCAATGGAACTCCAATAGTCAAAAACATTTTGAATTTTCATTCCTTTCGACTTATATAACATCTTTTCCATTCAGTCTGAAAGTATTTTCCTTTTATCTTTACTTTTACGCTTAGGAAAATTAGGTCAAACATGTCCTTGCACAATAAATTAATAAAAATTAACTTCCAAATCATTTCTCTAATTTTTATACTCATTTCTATTCTTATATCTATATTAAAAACATTTCATTACACCTATATTATTAATCATTCTAGTAGTATTATCCAACTCATTATAAAAATGTTCTAGTGCATTACAATTAGATTCAATAACAACATTCTAATTCAATGAAGTATTCAAATCATTCTTATGTTATTGAAAAATTTAAGATACAATTGCCTTCATAAAAAATCAACACCACTATTTTTATTTCTTTATTTTACATCAACTATCTACAATATTCCTTCAAATTTTATCATAGCTCTAATCAAATCATCCAGAGTAAGATGAGTAATTTTTATTTTATCATAAAACGTATCCCCTTTAAATTATAACACATTGGGAATTATATCAATAATAATTACATAAAAAATACCATCAATAAAACCATTTCCTCTAATATTTTGTAAACATTTAATAATAGTAATAATCATTTGGATCATTTTGGAACTGATTCACCTGGATGAAAATTAAATGCTTCGTAATGATCTCTATCCATAGATGATCTTGTTTCTATAACATGGGAAGTAACCAAATGTCTTACAATAAACATAACATAAATAATATTATTAACTTCATAGGATGATATATGAAAATAGATATCCATTTCCATAGAACCAAATAATATATTTCTGACTTTTTAGTTCAACTAAAATTATTAATTCATAGAATTAGTAAAAGAAGTGAATTCTTTAGAAGGAATATTTTATTTTCTTGTCAGAATTAAGCAATTGTAAATTCCTTTGTTGATCACAAATGTTTCCATTATTTTTATAAAATACTCATAGTCATTCCAATCAAAGGTAGTTTGTCAACTAGGATTTATATTATCAAAAGATCCAATATTCACACCATCCATATTAACAAAAATTAAAACATTATTTATGATCATTTTCATTAGTGAAAATTTTCTTCATAAAAAATGTGTTTATAAAAACTCATAATAAAAAATAAATTTAATAAAGATTATAGAAACATAGAAAATATAAATAGTATGACCTTATCTGATACCAATTTATGGGTTGAAAGTGTTTCATAGATTGATATTATTAAAATATGGGGGTGGAATGAAATTTAAAAACATTAACCAAAACACAAAATAATACATTTTAATATAACAAGATCATACTAAGACATTGTCTGATGATCTGAATGAAAGAATAGAAATTGCAGATGACTAAATTATATCAAATTATATTTTTATCGTAATCAGAGATACACCAATAAAACAAATTTTATAGAAATATAAGTACAAAAACTAACTTTCTATTATATTTATAGTGGAAAAGACATATAAAAACAAGAAATACAATATCTAGTATTGGTAATAATTACATAAAACCTATATTAAAAGAATAAAATATTTTTAACTTAAGATTAAAGGTAGTCAATAACCATCAATAAAGGTATCTATAGTTTTATACTTACATTAATTTATATCATTCATTACCAGGAAGACTCTTGATATGATGATTGGTATAGATCTATATTCATATCCCCAGTAGCCCTCAAAATTTTGATTAGTGTCTGTCTACCATGCCTTAGAATTCCTTGATATGATTGATCAGACTCCCAGTCTTCCTATCCTTGAAATTGATCGATTTTAATATAGAGTGGTCATAGAATACAAAACCAATTTTTCTTAAGAAAACAACATAAACAAGGATTTTTTATAATGGATACTATAAAAATTATTAAAATTTAAAAAAATGATATGTTCACACAAAGAAGGCATCAAAGGATATGATTTTAAAAATAGATCAGCTCTAAACTCTTTATATGACAAGCTATTTTTTGGTGAAGAACCAAAATTCATATTTATATGTTTGTTGCAAGAGGCTTAAGTATATGGTGATAGATAACTCATTTATAAATTAATGTTCAATGTATTTTTTGTTTAGACCCATTACAATGCTTAAAGGTATTCCATAAAATTGAAACATTTCTTATGTATTTCAATTATTAAATTTAGTCAGTTAGATGAACATACTTATTGATTATTAATCTGATTGAACTGAATGAGGATCATTCTGAGGTTTCATTACCGTGTTCAATATGATGGTCATTACTTTTTTCATTTATCTATACAATAATTAATTATAAGTGTTGAGATGAACAATGTCCATTCTGATGGATCAGATGCATATTCTGTACGATGAATCAGATTGGGTAATGTAATGATTATATTCATAATAAATTAAGAAACATTTATATGTATAAAAAACGTAATATTTTTTTCAAAAACATAAAAAAAATCTTGGGACAAAAATATGTTAGTAAAGATGATTTAATATAGGGTTTTTGATTTTCATGACAATAGGATGTGAATGGTAAGAAGTAAGACATACGACTCCAGAAGTATATGATGTATCTAATGTATGCACAAGTATTTTGTGTCATATATGTCATATTTTAGGAAATTATATATATATATATATATATATATAATATAACTATATTAAATGTATAAATTAATCTACTTGTATAAAAACCATTAAAAATAAATTAGACATCAATATGTATTAAATAATTACTTCTTTTCAAATTTTTATATTTTTATATTTATTATATATTTTTTATTACTACTTATAATAAATGTATAAATATATACTTAAATTATAAATTTTAATTAATAATTATTTCATTATTTTTTTATATATTGCTGTAATTTATTCATTTTTTATTATTTTGATTAATTATTTCAATTTATTCATCTAAAATTTTTGGATCATTTTTTTTGAATTTATTCACTTTTTTTATCTATATTAAATATATACTATTTATTAATATTTACTATCTATATATATATATTATTATTTTTTCATTTTTATAAATAATTATTTATTAATAAAATGTATAATATTATTCCTAATTTAATCCTATTAAACATTAATTTGTTTTATTATTTTATTATATTCATAATAAGTATCTATATATTTAATAAATACAATTTATTAAGAATTATAATTTATATAAATATATATTATATTTATTCCATTTAATAAATAATTATTTAATTCATAAAATTGTTAATAGTTATTTAATTTATACATTTTTTATGTTTAGTTTTTTAGTTATTTCATTATATTTGTGGCTTTTATCAGTGCTAAAAATCACTTACAAATAATACCCTATATCAACACTACAAATAAAGCACTAAAGAAGGGAACACTTTATAAGAACTAAAAAAAGCATGGATAATGGGTATATTTTATTAGCTCTCTAGAAATTAAAAGATATAGGTTACACATTAATGATTCTAATATACGATGGTGCTATTAAAGGTCTAATTTGTTTTTGTTTTATTAGAATATATTATATTGATTCCTTATATTTGTATAGTAATATCCAATTAAAAATTATTTATTAAAATATATAGTTGATGGGTTGTAGGAACTCTTTCCCTCAGATGTAAACAAATAATTTCCAAAAAATAATTTTATCCAATATAAAACTCATCCAATAATTTATTTCTAAATAATTTAAAAAAATGATTAAAATTATAAACCATATGTAACAACAAAATCAGAAAATTCCATTTAACAAAAACAATTATTTTAAAAATTGAAATTTATTATATCATATAAAAAATGATATGAAAAATTAACAACCCTTTTAAAATTTCTAATTCTGTCCATCTTGAATAAATCATTTACATTATATTATCAAAAAATTTAACTCATGTGTCTTTTGAAATGAAAAACCTAGTTTCATTAATTTTTTTAGGATGAACTCAATTATATATTCATAGTAATGTTTTAATATGTTGTTAATATCATATACCCTTAAAAATAAAAGGATTGTTTTGAATAATATTAAAACATATCACTGAATCTCTATAGAGTATCTTATACACCTTCACATATTTTCTAAAAACATACTTCTACTGTTTTGGCTTGACACAATTTAATCATCCTTTAATCCTTACGCCACTTTTTGGTTTTAATAGGCAAGGTTGACTATTAGCCCTTTATTTCATTTCATCTAATTATAGAGTATATTTTTCCCTTATATATTGTCATAATATATAAAAAAAATATAGTACATACTATATCCTGATCAACATTCATAAAAATATGTAAGAAAATGAATAAAATATTATTTAGAAAGTTTATATTACAGTTCACAAAAATATGTTAGATCCTTTCCATCATTGATTATTCAATGTTGTATATATCTATATCCAATAATAAATTAGACCTTTACCTCCCATATCATTGATATACCCAAATTTATTGAGAACATGATTGAAGATGAATGTTCCTTCAATCCTTTTCATCTAAACAATTCCTTATATATATCATACATCTTTTTAATAGTTTTTTGAATATTGTTTTTTAAGTTGATCTTTTATTTAGAATACACCACTTTTTAAATGTTTCTTTTTTATATTAAGATCGATGGACATTTAATGAGAATGTATGAATCTATCAAATCATTTTTATACTTATAATAAGAATCTGTATCATATTTTGGATGAACATGAACAAATAATTATTCAATAAGAGATTTCATATGCATATAATTTTTTTATTTTTTCCTTGGATATAATTATATAGTTTGAGTACATGTATAATAAGTTTCTACCATTAAAATTATACTTTTATATGATTTATCTGAATGCCTTGTTTGATGATGATTCCATTTTTTCTATTATAAAATATTTTATACAATTAGTTTCTTATTTTACCTAAATTTAATAATAAATTTTAATAAATATATTCACATAGAAATGATAACCCATTACAATAAATATGATATATGTTAGTAGTCGAAGATATATTTTTCATATAACAATTGATTCTATATTTTCGATTCTATTATTATTTCAATATTTTGGTTGAAATCATTTTATTCTTATCATATTTGATTGATTTAACATTGAGTAGAAAACTCATTTCGCAAATATATCAATGTATTATCCCATCTTCATTTAAATAGTATCATAGGCAACATGGTTTTACTAACTATGTTTAATCACAATATTTTATTCAATATGGGAACATAATCTAATTAGAGTATTTATAAAATTATTTTGATACACAATATAATCAGTGGATTGCTAGATTTAGAATGACCCACCCATTTAGATTATTAAAGTCTGGAAAATTATTTATATTTGAAGGAATATTACACTTATTATTTTAGGGTGTTATTTAATGTCTCCCCATATTATTTCATACCTTCCATATATGTTTTCAGAATTATTATGTTTTAGTCTTCAATTATATACCTTCAATAAAATTAATATTTGTAAAACATATTGTTTAATAATGTATTATAAAATTAATTATTTCTATAAATTACCAAAAAATCATATGAATTCCCATATATCCAAATTAATCTCAATTAATAGGATCATGAAACCATTTCATATGATATTTTAGTATCAATTGACATCTACCAAATGAGCATTGGAAAAAATTATAGAGGAAGAAATACCTTAATATTGGTATCATTTTTTCAAAAAAAAACGAAGGAAGAGGAAGGTTTCCATGATCACATGGATCATGTGAACCCCTAGAAGTCAAGTGATTGTATGACCATTGGAAGGTCATGTGGATGTCTATTCACAGTGCGACGTCTATAGAAGATCCCATGAAACAACTTTGAAAAATTCTTCGTGATCATATGAAGGATCCCTAGACAATCACTGATCACGCAGTGATATCCAGATAGTATCCCCTAGGTCAAACTTCTTTAAAACTAGTGGATTATGAATGAACCATTAAAAAATCCTAGTAAAATAGTAGAAAATATACAAAATACAAGAGACTCATGGAGTTTTTAATATCATGAGATGTGCCCTGGGAGATTATGAAGACACCAAAATAATCTAATGATGTTTCTTCCTCATCTAGAAAAGGCCCACTAGAATGAAATCCTCACCACTCGAAGGGACTTGAACATGTCCAGAAGATCCCACTCTCCCCCATTGGATTCATAAGGTAAAACTGATGGATTTTCCCAGAAAATTGTCACACGTATTCTTAAGACAAATTTTTTGTCACATGATGCATCACCAAGAGGAAGAGTGGTTTTTTACAACACTCATACAACCTAGTGAGATCCTCAACCATTATAAAATAAATTAATTAAATAAAAGTGGGTTTTGATAGGAGACCATTATTTCCATAATAATTGGGAAACATGTGTATGATGTTTATATCATGGTCTCACAAGAACCCTTGGAAATGCCTATTAATTTCACGAAGTCCCCTGACAATCCATCTCTTTATTTCTAAAGGTCCCAAACAAATAACCTAAGATCATGTGAAGGCTTTTCAATAGGAGTCATAGTCTCATGAAGGCACATTGACATGTCAACCTAAAATATATGAATGTCTCTTGGCACGTCCATATAACTTGGAAAGAACAAAGTAATTGGATATAATCTAATTATGGGAGCATTGATGAGATGATCTCATGGTGTAAGAAAATCATGTGATACCCTCGAAATGACATAGGGTATGAACTTGTGAGACGTGTGGCACCGAAGGCCTCCACCAAATCTGACCTGGATTTATTTGAAATCCACCATTCAAAGATAATAATAACCTGGTTGGAGAGGGCTATAAATCCACAAACCCAGCATGAAAACCCTCCTCTTTATTTCACATTAATACATAATTTATTACATAATATTCTACTTAATAAAACTTGTAAGATAAATAACTATGTTTTATTTGAGGATTAGGTATGTTACATAACATCTTAAAATAATGGAAAACCACTCTTTATTTAAATATTCCTTATCATGGTCATTATATTCCATCGAACATGAATCTGCATGAGATAACCTATGGACATAATTAATAAAGGGGTGAGTTATAAAGAATATTAGTGAAATAAACATTTCATAAAATGAATATATTAATACATGGTAGACAATAAGTATATCAATAGTGCATTAAATGAGAAATAATGATAAACATGAAAAATGAGACATGATATATAATGATAATCATACAGGCGGCCTAGAAAATTTGGAAAAACATAAAACATTGCATCATAAACATTGGACAATGATAACTGGAAAGTCATCATGATGGAAAAATTTACATAATGGAATCTTTCTTACTCTATATCCCAATATGATGTCTCACGAGACTATAAATTACCCAATGTATTAGAGTGCTATATAATTTTGGGTGCACCCATTAAATTAATTTAATTATCATGCTTAAGTGTTCTATATAGATCATACAACATGGATTCATTTATCATTATATTATATTCTATAATCAATGAGTTTGGAATAAATACATGTAAGTTCCATTTCAATAATTCATAAGTGTATTATGGTGAACACCCTTTATAAGAAATGGGAATGGTATTCCCTACACAATCGTTCTGGCATGGAAAATTGTGGTGAAATTTTTACCTACAAAACAACGTCACATAAAAATTCATAAAGGGGGGTGATGATAAAAAATGGGTCTATCATAATCTTTACACAAAATTTGTAGGAAAAGGGACATCTAAAGGTTTATACCAACATTATGAATTAGAAGTAGATGACATAAGAAAATAAAGGGACTTTAACAAAGAAATGATTGGGAGAATCCCTTACACAGATAGCATGACTTCAAATTCATGGGAGAAGATTTTGGAGACAATAGGGCCACATTGGGAGGACTATATAGAGGGGAGGGAAGATTAAGGATGTGCTCTAAGGATTTTTAGTGAAACAAAATGGTAGATTGTGTTGGTTTATTTAGGAAATTATTGGGGAATTCATAATCATTTCTCAAACATAGGTTTTGGACTCTATATAAGAAAATAACCAAATAGACAAAACTTTCATTGATTTCGTCCCATTATACATGCAAAATGGGAGTGTATTTAATGATTTTATAATTATAATGACCGAAAGTAATAAAATAACACCCTTTCTTATGTGGAATTGAGTCATACTCTTAAGGAAATGATTTTAAAACCGTAAAATATGTTAATGATTTTGGATGAAGGATAATGGATTTATATAATTAATCAAATAAATAGGAAATTAGATTATTTTTAATTAAAAACATTTATTTGGTCGTATATTCCATTTATAGTTTTTATTTCATCACTTTTCAGTCATTATGATATTATAATACACATAATATATTTATACAATGTTTAACTTTTACCTTAAAATTCAACTGTCTAAGAATATAATTAAAAATTCAAAATTGGGAATTTTTTGAAATTATGATTCCATAATTAATATAAAAATTATCAAAATAATTTTCTAAATATGTGTATTATCACTTTTAAAACATAAATTAATATTTAATTGGAAATTCTAGTTTTTTTATAGTCAAAGTTTTTAAACCCTTATAAAAATTACACATGACTTCATTAAAATAATACGACCATTTATATTTGATAAAAATTATTTATTAATAATATTTTATTAAAAAACTTACTATTTCAAAAATCAATTAATTATTCAAAATAAATTCCTTAACTAAATTTGAATATTACCCAATAATACTATATTTATTTTATTGTAAAAAAATCATCTATAAAGTAAAAATAATAGGATGTAAATATATTCATTATTCTATAAAATATAATTTACATACAAAAAAATTTAGGGTATTAATACATATTGCATTAATATACTATTAAATTTCATGAAAGTAAGTTGATCTATGTTGATACTTTTATTGGTGTGGATCAACATGCAAGGTTTGGGCCATGACCTTGATGATCTTGAACATCTCCTATAATCATTTTCCCTCATGATAAATTTTTTGTATCATATCATGGGATTGGTCATGTTCAAATCCCATTGATGCTATCTCCAAAATAAGCTCTGATAACTAGGATTTATAGGGTAGTATCCTACAGGATGAGTTCATCACTTCATTTTTCTTTATAAATTTTACTTTTTAAAACCCAATATTTAAAATAATCTTGTGATCATGGTTCAATGGATCTATTTTCAATGGTAATGATTCATAATGTTCATATAAATATGATAGGATACAATAAAACCAAATAAGTTCATGTGTTTTTTTATAACCATATTACATAATTGGCCATTTAATTAAATCACAAGGGGAATTTAATTTATAACAGTTTGTGTCGTTACAATCTTCCCCAAATTAGAAATTTCTCCCTCAAAATTTTCTTTTCCCACATATAAATAGATGAGTGTTATTTTGTTTCATCACTTCCTATTGTCCCCACATTGATTCTTAAAACATGTTGTTTCTCTATATAACATTAATCAAAGGAATTGTTTTATTTCTTAGACCTCTGTTTCTAATATGAAAGATCTTAATCATTTTCCCCTCATATGAAAAAGAAATCTCCAAGGGTAAAACCTATGGATTGAGTACATGTGAACGGTATGGTATGTATTTCCCAAGAGGGATACGAGGAATACATAAGGTACTTGAGATTAGATAGGTGGTGGTTCTAGTCGATAGGCCACCGCATTGATGAGATCAAGAATATCAAAGGGACCTATGTATCATGGGATATTATTTAACATCTCCCCTAATATCTTTACATTATTCCATGTAGATACTAAGAGGAATACCATGTCTCCAATATCAAAATATCATTTTCTTCAATGATTTTATGCATAGATCATTTTTTGACTCTGAGCAGCCTTGATGTGATGTTGAATGGTCTTAGTCATTTCCACCATTTATTCATCCATTAAAAGACATTGTTGTTAACATTCTATAGCATCATTCCATCATGCAGGTGTTCATCATATCTTCCCATAAAGGGCATAACAAGGGTCCATTTGGATTCTTGAGTGGAAATTGTTGTTGTATGAGAACTCAACAAGAGTAAGATGTTCATCCAATCCACATTTGTTGTTAATTAAGAATTATATGAACATATCATCATGTTTCAGGATAGTATTCTCTAATTGGACATCATTTTTCAGGTGATAAGTCATCCTGATATTCAGCTCTATATTCATAGCATATTGGATACTCTTCCCAAACATAGAGATAAATCAGGGGTCATGATTAGATACAATCTTTAGTGATTTCCCATATAGACTCACAAATTATCTAATGTTTATCATTGAATGTTAATGGATTGAGAAGTCCTCTCATATTTCAATTATGTTTGATATTTATAATGGAGATCAACCACAATACATATAGAATTATTTATTCTTGAATCCTTTTGAATACTAGTGAAAATTTACGTGGTGATGTTTTGAATTTCTATATAAGTATCAGTGAGAGTTGTATAATCCCCTTAGATTTCGTCCTCTCTCCATTCACTAGTTCACATACATGAAATACTGATGTATATTTCACTTATCATTCTTCATATAATCCCACCAATAGTGCCCTTGGAGATCTATATACATCTCTGTGATACATGGATGAAAGGAGAATGTTGATCTAGGTGTATCATCAAACATCACATTTACCTCAAGATTTAATGGTACACAAATTTTTGACCCAAATATTATGAGAAATTCTTTATTAAAATTGAACACTGACGATTTCTCTTTTCTTATAGATTCCACATTCTACTAAATTTACATATCAACCCTTTAAGCCTAAATTTCCTACCAAAAATCATTGATTGAGAGATAATTTGTTAAAGGAATGATGATTTTCTTTCCTTTATGATTCCCATGTCTATCTTTTTCTTTAAGAAATCAGATGCCACTCAATTATCACAAATTATGGAATTGGTGGATCCTTTCTACTTATATTGTTCACCTCCTTATTCAATTTTAAAGGATGGTAGTGAATTTTGAAGTCACATCCATTTATCATCTATAACCATCATTTTTGGGGAATATTCATATGTTTTTGTGTGAATATATAATTGTGTATTTTGTGGTTCATATATATCTCACACTTCTATCCAACTTGTTAATGCAAACAAATTTTCAATGCTAATATCACTACAACATACTCTAGATTATGTGTTGGGTAGTTCTGTTCATGAACTTTCAACTGCCTAAAAGCATAAGTTATCACATTTTCATTCAGCATTAACACAAATCTCACGCCCTTCATTGAAGCATTGCTTAATACCATGAAAAGATATCCACTATGGGTAGTGTGAGTATAGGTATAGTGATAAGAATCTGTTTTAAATCCTTAATCCTCTCTTCACATTCATCATTCTAATAATACTTGACTCCCTTCCAAGTTATCTAGGTTATAGGGTTTGATAATCAAGTAAAATTTCTCACAAATCGTTGATAGTACCCAGCTATCTAAAGAAACTATGGATATCTGTTATAGATATTGGCCTTATCCATCCTTCTATTTCTTCTATCATATAATTTTTTACACATAACCCATTTCTTATGATAATATGACCCATGAATAATACATACCTCAACCATAATTCACATTTTATGTACATGGCATAAATCTTCTCCTATTATAAGGTTTTTAGCCTAGTGACCAGATGCTCTTTAAACTCATTTCATTTGGAGTATATTAGAATATTATCTACAAATACTGCCAATTTTTAAGGTAATCTATAAAGACTCTATTCATCAATTACATGATAATTGTTGAAGAATTAGTGAGTCCAAAATTCATTACTATGAACTCATTGTGATATTACCTTGTTAAAAAATACTCTTTGGGATATCCTTCATTTCACCCAAAATTGGTAACATCCTGACTACAGATCCACAATTGAGAAGTAATTTTCTCTACATATCTGATCAAGCAAGTCATTAATCTGTAGAGAATGATAATTTTTATTTATCATGATATTATTGATCTCAAGATAACCAATGTAACAGCTCGTTAAACCATCATTATTCATGAAAAATATGCCTTGCACACCCCATGGTTAAGCACATGGGAATATAAAACCTTTATCCATATTCTAATATTGTTGTTACATAATCTCCTCATGTTCTACCTGAGCCATTCTATATGGAGTCTTGTATAATTGTAATGCACCAGGTATAAAATTTATTGAAAAATTTATCCTCTCAACTATGAGGAACACTAGATAATTCCTTGGGAAACACATCAGTGTATCCCCTTAAAATGGGCATTTCTTCTAGGATGATACATTCCTTAGAATCAATCACTTGAGCTATAATTTCATCCTTGTATGAATATAATATCCATGTTTAGTTTTTTCTTTCTAAATAAGATTCATCCTCATATAATAACTAGAACAAAATTGATGACTGAATCATGATAATGAGATTAATTTCCCTCTTAAAGAAATTTTAGTTTTCCCTATATAGTGAAAAAAATCCATACCTAGAATTACATCAAATTCCTGCCAAGGTTGTATGATAATATTAACTGGGATGTTTATCCCCAAAATTTGGATATTGGAGGAGTTATATACCTCAAATGAAATAATTTTCCCATTTTCCTTTTTCACCAAATACTCTACTTCCATGATTTTTTTGGTGTTTTAATAGTATAACTAAAATTTCATTATATGGAGGAATTCATAGAAACAGAATAAAAAAATATTCTCTATTATTTAATTAATAACTAGCGTACATGTCAAAACTTAATTGTCAGGATCCACCTAAGAAGTTGCAATGGAAAAAGCTCTCCCTTACTTCCCTGGATATTGTTGGTTATCTCATAACGCTCTTGTCTTTGTACATTAGTTTTAAAAGTGACCTGGTTCCATACAGTTGAAGAAATAAACAATTCATAGAGGGTTTCCCAGATAATTCCTCTCATACAACACATTAGTATGTTTCTCATGATGTAAATAACTATATAGGATTCCTTTATTCCAACACCTGAAGCATTTCTTCTTCCCCATTATGAAATTTTTGGGGTTCTTCTTTTCACAACTTCGAAATGTGGTGTGTTAAAATTTTATCGTCACTCTTATATTTCTCCATTGGACATCCCTATTATACCCCACTTTTCACTTCATATCCCTGTTTACCCATTATATTCACTAAACTCAATTTCAAATTTTAAGGATGAGTACAAAATTTCCACACAGCTATCAATGTGTCCAATCATTAGGTTATTTCATATACCATGTTTTATACAACCAGTGAAGTGGTCAACATTAGATTCAGGGGTAACAACAATGTTAGATGTGCATCATGAATGTCTTGTTATTTTTTCCACATACTCGTTGATAGATTCATCATTTTTCCCCAAGGGAAAAGAAATACCATTCCATTTTATATTTTCGATTATGAGGAAAATATTAATCATAATTGTTTTTCTATAATTCCATCCTACATATTGCTTTGATATCCACCTCAGGATTCTTATTTATTATAAGTGTCACCATATGATTAGATTCTCCCGTCATATGATAAACAACTAGTTGAAATTTATATTTCTCATAACATTAATGTATGGTGAAGATCTTTTTTATGGAGTTGATCCAAAATAATATAATTTAGGGAACATTTGACATCAAAAATCATTCAAGTGAAATCATGAAAAAAAATCCACAATCAGTATGAAGCTATTATAGACATGAAATGATCTCTGAATCCATCCAAATCATCAATGGGGTATGTTTCATGAAGATTCATCATGGATAACCCACTCCAGTGAAACCATGAAGTATGGTAAAGGTGGTTCTGTGGGTCTGATGGAGTCAGACCCAACCTCAATGCTCCACGACATCACTATTTCTGCACAAGAAGCACTGAGAGTGTCTGGACTATGTGATCATGGGATCTAGTGATGGTGTCTTCATGAGTCCAATAGAGTCTGATAGAGACCAGACACTCCAAATTATCACTTTTTTTATTAAACTATCCCCACGATCATAGCTTTGATGATCCCTTCGAAAGTACAAAAAACATAGTCGAACACTTTCTTCTCCACAGAGTCTATTTTACAACACAACACCTTATTTGTTCTTTGAACCTAGCCCCATGAAAACCTAGAACCCCTCACATCCTATAAATATAATTGTTACCCCCACCAAACCATTGTTACTCTGACCATTCACCTTCCCACCTCCCATTTCATGAAGTTCTCAAGCATTACAAAACCAAGAGAAATATAGATCACCCATGGTACATGAGCATAATTTTTTTATTTTATACATTATTCATATCCCATATTTATAAGGATATGTTACATGAATTCCTTCATCATTCGTGAAGTAGGGATCCCCTTCGAGTTGCTCAAGGCTCTGTGAAGCATTATGCCTTCACAGAGTACTCTCATAGTAAAGAGCTCTTTGCTATGGAGAAGATTTTATCCACCAATATATATCTTTATCGATGCCCCCTTCTATTGTGAGGCTCCATTCCTTCATGAATAACCTCTTATAAATCCATCTAGCTTCATTAAATCCTCTATCGTTGGGCCCTCTAGGATCATATGAAGTGATTTTATGGTTCCTTGATTGCTACTTCTTATTGTGTTTCCCTACCTTATTCTTCATCACATAGGTACTCTAATGGATATCACTTCTTCACATATCCATGATAACATGTGCCCATAAATTGACCACTCCACCTCATTCCTAATGGGCCTTTCTGGTGACTTCACTTCCCCAAGTGCAACTCAATACATGTTATTTATGTCCAATGGATGAGGAGCGAGTCCTCGTCATCAGAGTTCCATGACGCTAAACTACCTAGCATCGTCATCCCACGCATATGACATTAATATGTGAGTTTATGTGTTTGTGTAAAATGTATGAGAGGAATAGAATAAGAATGAGCAACATCACCCTCCCATTATCTCTCCCTTTGGGATTTGTCTCTATGTGAACCTCGGGTAGTCTATATGTAAGGCTCAACACACCTTGACAAGTTGGTCCCTGTATATGGAATCATATCCTCCACATACATTAGGAAATCCTCCTAGGGCTTCCCTCCTATAGTATGTCCCAATCTCCATGTCTCTAGGATTCTTTTCATGCGTAATCCCAACACAATCCCTCATGGACACTCCTTTTTTGACACGATTATTCGGTCCATTGTCCCCTCTTGTTTCTCACACCGAGCATGACTCACGTGGGATTAGAGTATGCAGTGACCAAGAAATATGACTTGGGCCAATAACCATGCATAGTCCTCAAAATCTACTTGGGATTCTAAAACTATGTAAGTCCCATGACACTACCAAACTATGTGGACTTTGATCAACATCTTTTAAACAGGGTATGTTGAAATCCTCTCTGAGGTTCAAGTCCCTCTCTACCAAAAATATGACTTATCGATGTGTTTCAAATTTGTTTATTTTAATCCCACATGATGTTAAACATTGTGCACCATTCAAACTACATGGGTTTTGATCCCATGATTGTATGCATGAATCCTATTTGAGGTTCAATCCCAACAAATGGTATGCTCCATTGCACTGTTCTTGGGATGTAACCTCTTTGGGTCGCTGACCATGTGTAATCCTTATCTTATCAAAGGGACACAAAGAATTTTTAAATTCTGAACACATGTACCATTTTGTTGGATAATAACCATGAATAATCTCCAACATGTCTTCATGGTAACTTTCATTGGTGTACGCCCTGATTCAATGCCTCATCCTGGACTATGTTGACTTTGATTCCCAAACATTAGGATAGACAGAAATTCTCCATGAGGTCCATGACCATCACCATCAACTACTTATCTAATAAATTAAATTCTTCTTAAATCTTCAAAACTTTATCCATATTCATCCTGATTTTACCCGGTCTGCCACATCCTGGTGAACTCATTCAATTCATATAGGCAGCAAACCATGCATAAGCCTCAGTCGTCGGCTCATTCACATTACCCATATCACGATAAGTTCTCATCTTTGATTCTATGAGTGCTACAGGAATCTAACCATTTGTAAGCCCCAAATCACCCCTTATAACTACATGGGTTATGATACTTGTCTTCAACATAGGGTACATAAGAAGCATCCTTGATGTTCAATCCCACTAATGTGAAACTTGGCGTCCCCTTTGGTGGGGTGCACTGTAACACCCGAGACTTTTATGAGAGATATTTTTTTATGTTATATACATCATCAAAGTAATCTTTCACTACACACAACACCAGCTTGGCTTGCTTTACACGCAACCACGACCTTCCTCGATAGCTTGCGTTATACGCAATACCGAGTTTCACTAAACAACGATATGCTATTAAAATATTATTAAAACTAGCCGTTATGAATAGTAATACCAACTTTTTGAAATTTTGAAATTTTTATTTTTCAAAATGGACTTTATTTTTGGATTCGGAATATCGAAATTAGCCTAGGGTGAAATTTTGGTATTTTTCTGAAAACTTTCAATTTTTGATGAATAGTGAAAACACTCGGTTACTATTTAAAAACCGACTTTTTATTTAAATAATTATTTATTTTAGTTCAAAATTTGATACATAATACCAATTTAAGTTCAATGAAATTCATTGGAGTCATTTTATAATAATTTTAGATATATAGAAATTTTATTGAACTTTTCACCGTCTTTTACCCACCTCCTAGGAGAATTTGCAAATTTACATAAAACTTAATTTTACCGCTTCTGTGAGTGGAATTTCAAAATTCCGAGAGACACGGTTAATATCAAGGACTAAAATGTGTTTCAATGAGATGAAAATAATTTTTGGTGAATAATAAATTTTTACTTTTTTTTACCATGGTTAAAAGTAAATAGGGTAATTAAGGGTAAAAATGTTATTATTATTACCCTAAAACATGTCCTAATTCTATTGGATAAGTGTAATTCGACCAAAAACAACCTTAAGAATAAAATATGATCATTTAGGACCACATGGATTAGATTAAGACATTTATTATTAATTTATTTAAAGAAGGGATAAAATATTTAAAATCAAAGTTTAATAAGTAAATCATTTTTAATATAGGGTTATACATAAGATAAATTCAACTATAAATATTCATTATAAGGATAAAAATATTCCCTACATAATGATATTTTATTTATAATTTTTAGACATTAAATAATTTAATTTATTTATGATACAAAGAAGATGTAGTAATTATCTTATTAATGAAATATTGACATAATTGACGTTATAAATACCCAAATAAATGTAATTTGAGACTTTTTATGAATTCCAATAATATTCTATGTTAATATGACATGTTAGTATTGTTTTAATTAACGTTTTTCGAACTAATATTTCTGTTATGATTTTCACAAAAATCAATTACCAAATAGTGTCAAAATTGACATAAAATAGTTTTTAAAACAAATATTATATTATTAATTGTTATTTTATTCTTAAAAATCTAAGATTCGGCCAAATGACTTAGATAAGGTTATATATATTAATAATAAACAACTTGGGGTTCTTTTATCTTGTTATAGTAAGTTTATTAACCAAATAGTGTAAGAAAACAAGAAGACACGGTAAAAGTTAAATTATCTAACTTAAAGTTAAATCTAAATGATAAGGTTAAAATAGAAACCTAAACTTGTCTAAATTCTATTGGATGAGATAATTTCTACCCATAACCACCTTATATTCAAAATAAATCAATTTGGAGCTATTAAAAACCAAATACGACTTCATAATAAAATAATATTTTTTGTTTTTCCAAAGGTGCCCCTCTCCTCCCTTATAAAAGGGAACCTCCTCCCTCTCTTCCTCACACCACTTTGAGCCTTCAAGCTTGGCCAACACCTGCCAAATTCTCTTCTACACTTCCCTATAAACATCATAGAGGTCCTGTTATTCTTCAAAGACCAATTTTAGTGCCCTAAAAGGAGGTCTCAAAGAGGCGCTTCAAAGAAGAGGTAATGTCCGTTACCGATTCTTTCAACTTTATTTCTTCTTCCACTTCTTCTTGTTTAGTTGTTTCATTATGGAGTAATAACATCAGTATCACTCATATACTAATATGTTATTATAAGCATGAAAAAACCATATTTCACCATCTATCCATCCTACGGAAAATGAAATCACCGCGCGTGCGTACGTACGGAATACCGTCTCCACGCCGTGGTGTAATCTCTTTTCCACCACCACCTTACTTGGATGGGTATAATGGTGTAAATAATAACTATATATGATTATTGTAAATTGATATTGATTCTTAAATAGTATACATACACTCCAATATAATTCCATGATCATGGTAACGTTATCATCGCTCGTGCGTACGTACGGAATACCGTCTCCACGATGTGATGCGACTCGTTCTACATGATCTTCATTTCATAATGATTATATAAATGAATTGAATGAATGAATATGATATATATTACACTAATACCATTCTGGAAATGAGGTATCTATAACCAAAAAAGAAGAATAAGAATTTATTCGACAAAACACGCATAAGAACAAAAAGTAATAAACACCCGAATAACAAGTAGTAATGAAATATTACTAATAAGAAGCTAAGAATATGACCATATATGATATCATAAAAATAATTATGATTCTAGAATAAGTCAATGACATTATTTAAATCATTATACAGGAGGTTTGGACACTTACGAAGCAAATCGGACCTAAGGTAAGGGAAAATCTCACAATCTCATTTTTATCTGAGATTGTTTATACTTCAGAATTTACTGGGGAATATTTATCATCCACATCCATGCTTCCTAAATATTTAATATTATTTCCATCCACCTTATTTTTTTTAAATCCAATTTTACCCATTGGTGAGTTTTTAGTAAAAGATATTAAAGTAATCTTTTGTCGTTTTTAGTACGAGGTACTTTTTGACTTTTCCAGACAAAGTATGAGAATAATGTTTTTTAACTTATAAGACATGAATGGATTCATAGAACATTATTTCCATGAAGCTTCATTTAAATGTTTTCAAGTTTATTTTTAATCAACTTCTTTTAGTTTAAAATTGTATGACAAGTTTGGAAAGGAAATTTGTTTTTGAAGTGGAAAGGATATTTTCCTCAAGAATGGAGTTCATGTGTTTTATCAAAATTATTTTCCATCTAAGATAATATAGGGTTCTATTTCTATCCCTATTTTTACATTTATTTGATTATGTTATGATGGAATTATTTTTATGATGTCCTTTTATCTTATATGGATTATGTTATGGTGGCATGATGTTTAAGATTCACATTTTTATTAAATGGGTTATGCTATGATGTATGGTTTATGATTTTGTGGCACACGTAAGAATGGTATCATTATGAGATGGGTGGGACCTATATCTCCCTCCAATGCATTAGGTAATGATTTATATCTCATGATATAGACATGGCTGTAATGACAGGTTAATCCGGTTCAGTGAAATAGGACTGAAACGAGGAGTGAACTCGGTTCAGAAATGGACTTTGTCCGCTAAGATAGTCTTGGCAATGAGTCTTGGCTACTGATAAATTATTCTCTATGATTGTGTGTGTATGCCACAAAGTTTAATGTTTCAAGTTATGATTATTGGGATTACATTTCACTACTATGATTTATCCCATGTTATGAAATTATGATCTCTTTTTTAGGTTAAGATTTCCGAAATGATATGTTCTTATGAATATGATGTGATTGATATTTCTTTTGTTTACCCTTACAGAGAATTTGAGCTCACCCTTTTGTATGTTTTCTTTCCCCAGGTCATGAAGAAGGCTATTAAGTAGGATATGCCAAAAAGGGACTCTAGATATGATGAAATAAATGGGAGACAACGTAGATGATTTAAGAACCAGTTGTTTATGTTTCCCAATTTCTAAAGACACTATACCTATACGGTCCTTTCATGGTTTTGTTATATTTTGTAATAAGTATGCTTCAATTTTGAAGTATTAACAATTTATGTAATGTATGGGTCGTTATAGTTGGTATCATAGGAAAGGTATAGTCAACCTTTGGAAACTAGGATGTGAAAGACTTAGTAAGAACCCTATGGATATATCTAAGCATAGAACAGAATCTTAGTGTTTTAGAAATGAAAATGAACAACCTATGATAATACCTTAAGTGTAAAATTTTATTCTTGATTATGTGGTTTTCCTATTATAATTAGTGTTGCTCACACTATTCTTCTTGGTTTTAGTCAATGG
This sequence comes from Viscum album, assembly GCA_963277665.1. Classification (NCBI taxonomy): domain Eukaryota; kingdom Viridiplantae; phylum Streptophyta; class Magnoliopsida; order Santalales; family Viscaceae; genus Viscum; species Viscum album. The sequence goes on from OY728132.1 coordinate 502,848,962, forward strand.
CTGGAACCCAAAGGAACCGTGTTAATGCGGAATGCGACGAGCAATGCAATGATTGTCCCCCTGAGCAACCAAATGTTATGGGATCTGGAATGAAAAATCTTGTAGCCATGCTCACAAAACTTTCTCAAGCTATGAATCATGCAGGACTTCCAAATGAGCAAAGGAGGGAGCAACATTCTGTTGAATCCTTCATGAGGCAGCATCCACCTTCATTCAGTGGGTCTTCTGATCCATTAGTGGATGAACAATGGATCAGTACCACTGAAAAGATATTTTCAGTTCTTCAATGTTCTGAACATGATAGAGTCATCTTAGCAGTATATCGTTTGGAAGGTGATGCTGATCAATGGTGGAATCTTATCAAGAATACAAGGCAAAGAGATGAAATTGAGTCCATGGAATGGGATGAGTTCAAGAACTTATTTTTCAGTAAGTACTTACCTCGTATTCTTTGAACAAAGATGGAGAAGGAGTTTCCTAAACTAAAGAAAAAGGATGATGAATCTGTTGGTACCTATGAATCAAATTTTACAAGACTTGCAAGGTACGCTTCTGGTATTATTATCCAACCCGAGAGTAAGATCGATCAATTCTTTAGTGTCTTAAAACCAAGACTTCGAAGGGCGTTATCCATAAGGGACTTCAATAGCTATGAGGAAATTGTTCGATGTGCTCTCAAGGTTGAGATGGAGATTGGAGTAACACATCAGTCATATGGGTTTGATAAGAAGAGGAAAATGGAATTCAAAGGAAAATCTAAAGAGCACGCTGAAAAGAAGATGAGTTTTCCCTTATGCTCAAAGTGTGGAAAGAAACGTGGAGGTAATTGTCTTAAGGGGACAATTAAATGTTTCAAATGTGGAAAGGAAGGTCATCGAGCATTTGAATGCCGCAATGATGGGAAGAAGATGTCTAGTGATGCGAACAAAGAAAAGGCTACACAGAGTGCACCTCCTACACTTCAATGTTACAAATGCAAGGAAATAGGGCATTATGCCAATCAATGCCCTAATCCAAGGGTTGTTGATGATGATCGACATCAACAAACTCTTAAGGCTAAAGACAAAGGAAAGTCACATGCAATTTCTATCAGCGATGTGGAGTACGACAACGAAGTGGTGAAAGGTAAACTTACCATCCACTCTAAAGTAGAAAATGTTTTATTTGATTCTGGATCTACCCACTCTTTTATTTCTGAATAATTTTCTAAGGGTATCATCGTATTACCTCAACAATTAGATGTTGAGTTAGCTATGACAACTCCTAATAGAACAACAGTCGCATCAAAAGTTTATAATTCTTCTCCGATTGAAGTTTGTGGGAAAGTGCTTCCTGCAAATCTTATGATCCTTCCTATAGTGGAATTTGATGTGATTCTTGGCATGGATTGGCTTTCTTTATTTGGAGCTCATATCAATTTACAATGAAGGGAAGTCACATTTCATATTCCAGATCAATCTATGATCGTCTATCGATGCAAGGATGAACATAACCTTCCAGTGGAAATTTCTTCCATCTTATGGGACTTTATTCCACTAAATGAAGGTTATTTATCTCAAATGGTTGGAGAGAAACTAATGATTAAGAATATGCCCATTGTACGGGAGTTTTACGATGTCTTTCTGGAGGAATTTCTGGGTCTTCCACCAAATCGTGAAGTAGAGTTTTCAATAGAACTCGTACCGGGTGCTTTGCCTATTTCAAACACACCTTATAGAATGGCCCCAATTGAGTTGCAGGAATTGAAGAAGCAACTCCAAGAGAATCTTGATAAAGGATTCATACGCCCTAGTGCATCACCTTGGGGAGCACCAGTTCTGTTTGTTAAGAAGTAAGATGGATCAATGAGACTCTGCATTGATTATCGAGAACTTAACAAGATCACTATCAAGAACAAATATCATCTCTCACGCATTGATGACTTATTTGACCAACTACGCGGAGCTCAATACTTTTCCAATATTGATCTTCGTTCAGGGTATCATCAATTAAGGGTCAAAAGGGAGGATATACCAAAGACAGCTTTCCGTACAAGGTATGGACACTATGAATTTATAGTGATGCCATTTGGTCTTACTAATTCCCTTTCTATCTTCATGGATCTGATGAATAGAGTCTTTAGAGACTATCTTGATCAGTTTGTGGTAGTCTTTATAGACTATATTCTTGTATATTCAAAGAAAAAGGAAGAACATGAAGATCACTTGAGAATTATATTGAAGACATTGAGAAAGGAGAAGCTTTATGCCAAATTTACCAAGTGTGAATTTTGGCTTCAAAAAGTTGCATTTTTGGGGCACATAATCTCAAAAGAGGGGATATCTGTGGATCCAGAAAAAATAGAGGTTATCGAAAGATGGTCGAGACCAACAAAAGTTACTGAGATCTGCAGTTTTCTTGGTTTGGCTGGATATTATCGACGTTTTGTGAATGATTTTTCACGATTATCTAATCCACTCACCAGGTTGACTCGAAAAGGAGTTAAGTTTGTATGGATGGAGGAATGTGAAGAGAATTTCAAGGAGTTGAAAAGAAGGTTATCCAGTGCACATGTGCTCACACTTCCTTGTAGTGGAGAAAGGTTTTTGATCTATAGTGATGCATCCAAGAAGGTACTGGGGTGTGTTCTTATGAAAAATGATATGGTGATAGCTTATGCCTCACGACAGTTGAAAATCCATGAGAAAAATTACCCAACTCATGATTTGGAGTTAGCTGCGGTAATCTTTGCATTAAAGATTTGGAGGCATTATATTTATGGAGAAAGGTGTGACATTTATACTGATCATAAAAGTTTAAAGTATATTTTCACAAAAAAGGAGCTAAATATGCGCCAGAGAAGATGGTTGGAGCTGATTAAGGATTACGACTGCTCAATTCATTACCACCCTGGTAAAGCAAACAAGGTGGATGATGCATTAAGTCGACAAGACCATGCCAGTTTATCCATGATGAAGATAAAAAAAGATCCAATATTTATGGATTTATAAAGGATGGATCTTGGAATTATAATGGAAGGGGAAAATCATATCGTTCTCAAATGAATGTTCAACCATCTATACATGCAAAGATTAAAGAGGCACAGAAAGAAGATGTAGAGTTAAAAAAGAAGGTAAGAAATGTTCTTGAATTCAACCTTGATTGTGATGGGATAATAAAGTTCAGGAATCGGGTTTTTGTTCCTCCCATACCAGAATTAAAGAAGGAGCTGCTGGATGAGGCTCATAGTTCTTCATTCTCTATTCATCCTGGAAGCACGAAGATGTATAGGGACCTGAAAGAGTACTTTTGGTGGGATGGCATGAAAAGAGATGTTGCTGAATATGTCTCTCGATGCTTGGTTTGTGAGCAAGTTAAAGATGAGAGACAGAATTCTAAGGGGATGTTACAACCATTACCCATAACCGAATGGAAATGGGAAAACATCACTATGGACTTTGTCACCGGACTTCCTAAAACATCCAAAGGCAATAATGATATCTGGGTCATAGTTGATTGTCTTATAAAGTCGGAACACTTCATTGCTATTAGAAAGGATTTATCTCTGGATCAGCTTTCCAGGATATATGTAAAGGAAGTGGTAAGATTGCATGGAGTACCACTTTCCATTATATCTGATCAGGATCCAAGATTTACCTTGAAGTTCTGGAAAAGTCTTCAGCATACTCTGGATACAGAGTTGAGTTTCAGCACTGCTTATCATCCTCAGACATATGGTCAGTCTGAGAGGAGAATTAAATCTCTAGAAGATATGTTGAGAGCTTTCTCTATGGATTTCAAAGGTGGTTGGGATCAACACCTACCTTTGGTGGAATTTTCTTATAATAATAGTTTTCACTCCAGTATTCATATGGCTCCTTATGAAGATCTCTATGGAAAGAAATACAGGACTCCAACTTGCTGGGATGAAGTTGGGGAAAGAAAGCTATTAGGACCTGATCTTGTTGATGAGATGGAAGAAAAGGTCAGATCTATTCAACAACACATTAGAGCTGCTCAGAGTCGAAAAAAAAGTTATGCCGACAACCGAAGAAAAGACCCAGAGTTTGAAGTGGGTGATAAAGTGTTCTTACGAATATCTCCTTAGAAGAGAGTAATGAGATTTGGAAAGAAGGGAAAGCTGAGCCCTAGATATATCGGTCCTTTCAAAATACTGGATCGTGTAGGGAAGGTAGCTTACTGATTGGCACTTCCACCGAATGTCTCTCAAGTTCACGATGTGTTCCATGTATCTCTCCTGAGAAAGTACATACCTGATCCTTCACATGTACTCAGCTCAGAAGTTGTACCGCTGGAACAATATCTTTCTTATGAAGAACAACCGATAGAGATTCTCGATCATAGCGAAAAAGTCCTACGGAACAAGACCACTCGCTTGGTGAAAGTTTTATGGAGGAACCACCAATTAGAAGAAGCTACATGGGAGCTTGAGGATATGATTAGGGAGAGGTATCCTCATCTATTTTTTACAAAGTGACGAATTTCGAGGGCGAAATTCATTTTAAGGGGGGTAGAATGTAACACCCGAGACTTTTATGAGAGATATTTTGTTTTTATGCTACATACATCATCAAAGGAATCTTTCACTACACACAACACTAGCTTGTTTTGCTTTACACACAACCGTGACCTTCCTCGATAGCTTGCGTTGTACGTAATACCGAGTTTCACTAAACAATGATATGCTATTAAAATATTATTAAAACTAACCGTTATGGATAGTAATACCCACTTTTTGAAATTTTGAAATTTTTATTTTTCAAAATGGACTTCATTTTTGGATTCGGAATATCGAAATTAGCCTACGGTGAAATTTTGGTATTTTTCTGAAAACTTTCAATTTTTGATGAATAGTGAAAACACTGGGTTACTATTTAAAAACCGACTTTTTATTTAAATAATTATATATTTTATTTAAATTTATTTTAGGTCAAAATTGATACATAATACCTATTTAAGTTTAATTCAATTCATTGGAGTCATTTTATAATAATTTTAGATATATAAAAATTTTATTGAACTTTTCACAGTCTTTTACCCACCTCTTAGGAGAATTTGCAAATTTACGTAAAACTTAATTTTACCGCTTCTGTGAGTGGAATTTCAAAAATCCGATAGACACGGTTAATATCAAGGACTAAAATGTGGTTCAATGAGATGAAAATAATTTTTGGTGAATAGTAACTTTTTACTTTTTTTTACCACGGTTAAAAGAAAATAGGGTAATTAAGGGTAAAAATGTTATTATTATTACCCTAAAACATGTCCTAATTCTATTGGATAAGTGTAATTAGACCAAAAACAACCTTAGGAATAAAATATGACCATTTAGGCCCACATGGATTAGATTAGGAGATTTATTATTAATTTAATTAAAGAAGGGTTAAAATAGTTAAAATCAAAGTTTAATAAGTAAATAATTTTTAATATAGGGTTATACATAAGATAAATTCGACTATAAATATTCATTAGAAAGATAAAATGATTTCATACATAATGGTATTTTATTAATAAATTTTATACATTAAATAATTTAATTTATTTATGACACAAAGATGATGCAGTAATTATCTTATTAATGAAATATTGACATAATTGATGTTATAAATACCCAAATAAATGTAATTTGAGACTTTTTATGAATTCCAATAATATTATATGTTAATATGACATGTTAGTATTGATTTAATTAACTTTGTTTGAACTAATATTTCTGTTATGATTTTAAGAAGAATCAATTACCAAATAGTGTCAAAATTGACATACAATAGTTTTTAAAACAAATATTATATTATTAATTGTTATTTTATTCCTAAAAATATAAGGTTCGGCCAAATGACTTAGATAACGTTATATATATTAATAATAAACAAATTGGGGTTCTTTTGGCTTGTTATAGTAAGTTTATTAACCTTATAGTGTAAGAAAACAAGAAGACACGGTAAAAGTTAAATTATCTAACTTAAAGTTAAATCTAAATGATAAGGTTAAAATAGAAACCTAAACTTGTATAAATTCTATTGGATGAGAGGATTTAGACCCATCCCCACCTTATATTTTAAATAAATCAATTTGGAGCTATTAAAAACCGAATATGAATTTATAATAAAATAATATTTTTAGTTTTTCCAAAGGTGCCCCTCTCCTCCCTTATAAAAGGGAACCTCATCCCTCTCTTCCTCACACCACTTTGAGCCTTCAATCTCGGCCAACCCCTGCCAAATTCTCTTCTACACTTCCCTAGAAACATCATAGAGGTCCTGGTCTTCTTCAAAGACCAATTTTAGTGCCCTAAAAGGAGGTCTCAAAGAGGCGCTTCAAAGAAGAGGTAATGTCCGTTACCGATTCTTTCAACTTTATTTATTATTCCACTTATTCTTATTTAGTTGTTTTATTATGAAGTAATAACATCAGTATCACTCATATAATGATATGTTATTATAAGTATGAAACAACCCTATTTCACCATCTATCCATCCTACAGAAAACGAAATCACCGCGCGTGCGTACGTACGGAATACCGTCTCCACGCCGTGGTGTAATCTATTTTCCACCACCACCTTACTTGGATGGGTATAATGGTGTAAATAATAACTATATATGATTATTGTAAAGTGATATTGATTCTTAAATAGTATACATACACTCCAGTACAATTCCACGATCATGGGAACGATATCATCGCTCGTGCGTACGTACGGAATACCGTCTCCACGATGTGATGCGACTCGTTCTACATGATCTTCATTGCATAAGGATTATATAAATTAATTTAATGAATTAATATGATATATATTACACTAATACTATTCTGTAAATGAGGTATCTATAACCTAAAAAGAAGAATAAGACTTTGTTCGACAAAACACGCATAAGAACAAAAAGTAATAAACACCCGAATAACAAGTAGTAATGAAATATTACTAATAAGAAGATAAGAATATGACCATATATGATATCATAAAAATAAGTATGATTCTGGAATAAGTCAATGACATTATTTAAATCATTATACAGGAGTTTCGGACACTTATGAAGCAAATGGGACCTAAGGTAAGGGAAAATATCACAATCTCATTTTTATCCAAGATTGTTTATAATTCAGAATTTACTGGGGAATATTTATCATCCACATACTTGTTTCCTCAATATGTAGTATTATTTCCATCCACCTAAATTTTTTTTAAATCCAATTTTACCCATTGGTGAGTTTTTAGTAAAAGATATGAAAGGAATCTTTTGTCATTTTTAGTACGAGGTACTTTTTGACTTTTCCTGCCAAAGTATGAGAAGAATGTTTTTTTAACTTATACAACATGAATGGATTCATAGAACATTATTTCCATGAATCTTACTTTACAAGTTTTCAAGTTTATTTTTAATCAACTTCTTTTAGTTAAAAATTGTATGACATGTTTAGAAAGGAAAAATGTTTTTGAAGTAGAAAGGATATTTTCCTCAAGAATGGAGTTCAAGTGTTTTATCAAAATTATTTTCCATCTAAGATAATATAGTGTTATGTTTATATCACTATTTTTACATTGATTTGATTATTTTATGATGGAATTATTTTTATGATGTCCTTTTATCTTATATGGATTATGTTATGATGGCATGATGTTTAAGATTCCCATTTTTATTACATGGGTTATGCTATGATGTATGGTTTATGATTTTGTGGCACACATAAGAATGGTATCATTATGAGATGGATGGGACCTATATCTCCCTCCAATTCATTGGGTAATGATGTATATCTCATGAGATAAAAATGGCTAGAATGGCAGGTTAATCCGGTTCAGTGAAACAGGACTGAAATGAGGAGTGAAATCGGTTCAGAAATGGAGTTTGTCCGCTAAGATAGTCTTGGAAATGAGTCTTGACTACTAAGAAATGATTCTCTATGATTATGTGTGTATATAACAGAGTTTCATGTTTTAAGTTATGATTATTGGGATTACATTTCACTAATATGATTTATCCCATGTTATGAAATTATTATCTCTTTTGAAGGTTAAGATTTCCGAAATGATATGTTCTTATGAATATGATGTGATTGATATTTCTTTTGTTTACCCTTACTGGGAATTTGAGCTCACCCTTTTGTATGTTTTATTTCCCCAGGTCACGAAGATGGTTATTAAGTAGGATATTCCAAAAGGGACTCTAGATATGATGAAATAAATGGGAGACAACGTAAATGATTTATGAACCAGTTGTTTATGTTTCCCAGTTTCTAAAGACACTATACCTATACGGTCCTTTCATGGTTTTGTTATATGTTGTAATAAGTATTCTTAAATTTTGAAGTATTAACATTGTATGTAAAGTATGGGTCATTATATGCACATACATGATCCATCCATTGTGATGTCAATATCATCTCTCATGGTGTGAAATCTTTCCCTTTGTTGAACACACCACTCATGGGTCCACCCTTATTGGGTATTCTGATCCACCCATACCATAAACCTTCCATGTGAACCCAACTTATGGATGTGATACTATGATCAACTCTCATTAGTGTTCTGATCAGTCTGATCTATATTTGATAGATTCTAAAGTCACGAAATACCCCATCATAACAATGGGAATCCTAGGAAAATCTCAGAGACATGCCTCTATCATAAGTAACCCACAATTGATGTGGGATTCCATGATATTCCACATGCTTGTTATTCCCTTTAATAAGGAAGAAATTAGGTCTAGTGATGCTCTATCATCTAGACATGCCTAAAATTCCCAACATTACTACTTCCCTTACCCATGGTTTCTTCCCTCAATTTACCATTTTGAATGTATTGATAGAAGAAGTGTAATTAACTAGCATCCATGAAGAGATTTTATGGGTATGAGCTTCATGATCAATGTCTTAATCATTAAGGGAGACCCGGAGTAGGCGAGGAATTCTTGAGGATGATTCCATATAAGGAGAGACTGACATCCCATCATCCTCTTTCAATCATGGAGAAAAAATCACCAAAGTGGTGATGAATTCTATCTACCTTTGGAAAGTGGGAATGTGGGGAAACATCCAACACATCCAATATGGATGAATTGAGCCCCAACGGAACAAATCATAAATAAAAATGGCGAAATCGACAAGAATATTTTATCCTTCAACAATATGGATTAGTAGCATCCATTACATCAGAGGAAAAGTGGGTCACAAGATCCAACTACCTAGGACCTGGTCCCTCCATGAAAATAGTGGGCTCGTTGTGGAACTCACTATAATTTATGTCAGTTAATCATTGGGAGTTTGGTTTTATGACATCATCATTATGGGTCTATCTATTCATTCATAGAAGACTAAATGAGGATGGGGAACTAAGAACTAGTTTACTATTATCCATAATGATAGATAAATCTTCATATATTATAGGACATGGGCTACAGGAAACCAGTCTCCTCCTACCCACAGACATAGGGGTAAGGGAAATTTTAATATGGCAATTCCGTAAGGCTCTGCCTAAAAAACAACCTCATCCATGACCGCCACTATTGGGTGCCCACACCTTTTCTCAGCCTTAGAGTTTTTTAGATAAGGGCGATCAACACTATTATCCAATGGTATGAATAGAAGGGGGACATCCCAATAAGGGATATGGACCACAAGTTTTTGTTGATTCTATGCCTCTCTATCACTTCCACCCCCAAGTTCCTTGCATGCAGACACTACTCCCCAGCTTCTCTTCCAACCATTTTGGGAGAATCTCTATGGAATACTCTTATTATTCATTCCCGAATTCCAATTGAGGTAAGTGATTTATGAGAAAACATAGTGACAACTAACTCCCATGTTATTCGATAGAGGAATCCCACTAGGCCACAACAATTACACTAATATCTAGTCATTCAGACCATGGAGCAGATATTCTACATTATTTCACCACTAGATCTGGTCCTACTAACCCAATGTCAATGTCTGGAACAAACCCAGGATGACGCCCACCAAGGAGTGTCATATTATACAATTTCAGTGGCCCATGTCACCATTGATGAATTTTATCACCTCACTATTATTATAGAGTGTCGACACTCTTATGTTAAGTAGGTATTGAGACCCTAACCACCCCATGGGTAGGCATGGCTGGCACTTCTGGTCGCCCGCACGAGCAAAAGCCATCTCAAGACGAACCGTTATGATGACATTCATTACGATGGTCCCACATTCAATTATTGGACAGAGTAGAATCCCTCTACGCTCCCATGCCTAGAAAGGAGGTCTTCCCCATTCCACCAGAACTGTTCCAAGAAGAGGTGCGACTAATCTTTTTGATGCCCTGCACAGAGGTCCTCCCCACACACATGATACAAGGTACAAATATTTTACCCATATTAAAAAATATCAACATTATGGTCCCACCTCCCCATCACCCATCAGCATAAAGGTCCTCCTCATGCCATATTCACCTGAAATGGAGTCCCTCCCCATGTCCTCACCATCTCCAATAGAGGTCCTCCCTACTACAAAACTCTTAACCGTAGAGGTCCTCCTCATGAATCCGACAACTAGTATGGAGGTCCTATTCATACATTGGTTCCTCAACATGGAGGTCCTCCCTGTTTCTTGTTCAATATATACATGGGTTCTCCTCTCACTTCCAAACACCAAAGAAAATTTCCTTCCCAATCTCTCACCCAGCATGGAGGTCCTCCCCATGTCCTCATCGACGCCCATTGTATAGGTTCTCCCTAAAATCATTGCAGTACCAATGGAGGTCCTTCCAATTGTGACACCATCCCACAAAGAGGTCCTTCTCATGTCGAAGATCTAAAATATCCTACAAAATTTTCCATGGGCATAAGGAAGTATCATCACCACCGAAGGAATAATCTTTTGCAGTTTCAGATCATTGTAAACCCTGTTTTCATTCCATATTATAAAGTTAAGTGTGAGTCAATTAGGGAAACATGACCCCATCCTATGCATCAAGGTCTGGGGTAGGAACATGGAATGTGAGCTTTATCATTCCATAATTTAAAATAAACCTGATCCCTAAGGTCCTCTACAGATACGTAGATGAGGATGAAGGTTTGCTTCATTTCCTGGGCCTTGCCATGCAATCCTATCTATCATCACCAGGATCATTATCTTCTTAGATATGAGATGATAGGGAGTTATTCATGGGACTGGTATATGGTGATCACTATCCAGATTCATCACCAGTAGTCACAACCTTCGAACATAAATTTGTGATCAACACCTCGTCTTACTGGGATGTGATGATGTGATCAGTACCACCCCTGAGAAATGAACCAGTATGTAGCGGCTTCTTAGCCAATGTAATGTTCTCTCTACTGGCCAATCCTCTACCACAACGGCCCCCATCAGTACCACTACTAGTACCTCATCCACCACTAGTTAAGAATGGGGTAAACAAGGGTCACATATCACCTTTGGAAGATAAAGATTGTGGGATATTATTGCAGTAGGCCAGATTCCCGATATGTTTTGGATAATTTCTTCCCTCGACATCATCATTCCTGAGTCACTCACCTGGGATAAAGTCATGTGTTTCCACCAAACCTTGGGGATGATTCATTTTTTTCATCATCATTGTTGATTGTACTATTAAATAATCTAAGAACATCAGGATGACATCATTTAGAAATGATACATGGTAGAGTAATCCAAACATCCCATGGATCAGTGCACTATATCACTCAGTTATCAGTAGACTCTTCAGCAATGATGCATTTAGAGCATCAATGTGCTCTATGGAATTATTGTTGATGTTTCCATACACATCCAGATATATTGTTGGGGACAGTATCCAGCTCTCCACTTCAACCTGATTATAAACCATCACAAATTGATAGGTGGCATCAAGGTTATGCCTCTAGGTGTTGTCTTAGTGAAAATAGACAATCTTGGCATGCTTAAGGAGAGAGACCATAAAGAAAGGTCCAAATAGGATGGCCTTGCCAATGGGAAAACACAATATTTATTAGATCACTCATGCACTGTCACTCAACCTCAATGGAAGGCACTCTCCTTACTAACCAGTCAAAGTCATTTCTTCTCAATAGTGACCCCTACATGGGAGGACACACTGATACTAGTATTCAATCTTACCCATTTGGCTCGATGAAAAAAATTGAAGGAAATATTTATAAGGTATAATTTCTTGAACAATTCACAGAATTGAAGAATATTATTGTTGATCTCTTTGCTGAGAACCTTGAAAAATATTACCGAGACTGTGGTGACCCTTGGATTTGTCCAATCAACCCTCCCCCAATGTTGTAGGGGTAGGCGATGATTCTCCCTGGAAAGTTTCCTCCCACTGATCTCCACAACCCGATATATACTGAAAAGGGAGAGGTCAGAGGTTATTGAAAACAATCATGGTATGTATCACCAAATCAACTAGATATATGATTTATTCTTCTATATGGCTCAGAACCACAATAAATTCCTCTACAAACCCATTAGGTTTCTCTATAGGTCATTCCTCCTGCTACTCTGTAGGTAATCCCTCCAAAAACTCCTCGGTTTGTTCCACCCACCACACTACGAGCCACTAAGCCAGCCTATCACATTCAATAGTTTTCCAACTAAATAGCAGTTAGGAATCCACAACAATATAGGAATCCCAAGAAGTATAGTCACATTTCATGTCTCATCACCCTATTAGAGGCCCTTGAGATTCAATAGTTGAAAATCCCACTTGATGGAATGTCATATATGGTGTGGGTGGATGATATTCTAGCACTCATAAGCTTTGGGAATCCTACCTTTTACCCTTTTAATGGGATGAGAGACCTGCAATATAATCTAGACCACATCAAATTAATGTGTGGACCCATGTTAGGGACACCATCACAACAGGATGCTTCCAATCTCTGGTGCTACGTATAGACACTGGAAGGGCCCACGTTCGTCTAGTACAGCTAGTTACACATTTAGTCTATAGTTGGTTGGGAGGATATCCACATGTAGTATCTATATCAATTCTTCTCCATCACACACAAGACATGAATTTTTGACCTCTTCAAGTGCATGAAATGACTGGATGAGTGTGTTGTGGATTTATCTCTAGGTGGAAGGGGTTATATATTCACTCTACATGTCGCTAACTCAAGATCATCTCTTGATAATGTGTGCAGGGAACAAAAAATAATGAATTGGATCTATCCATTATCACTAAAAACTTCAAAGGTGAATTATGTGACTTCTCTAAAAATGATTATGTCCAAGAGGAAGCATTTCAATAGGCCAAGATGGAATGCTCATTGCCACCCACAAATCTAGCAAGAAGAGATGCCAAAGTCATGACAAATGTTGTAGCCTATTTAGAGCCCCCCAATAAGCTGTATTTTTTACTGACATAGCCACATCCATTGCCTCACTAAGGGAAACAACTTTAGTCCTAGCATCATTATCAACATCACTTACCACCGAATTAGTAGGTGACACCATGTAATGCACCACTATCACTCATGTGAGTTAATTAGGTTCCACCTCATCGCCAAAATCCATCCCCACATCAGAGACATTATCATAGAACACCTTTTATTGATATGATAATCTATAACTACTCATTAGAATAATCTAGGTTCCCAGGATATTTTTTAAGGGCCCTGTATCAGTGAATCATGAGGTTAATAGGCTGTTGGAGACCCTATACAGCTAATGTTACTAATGTAACACCCCGACCCCAGTTACTCAGAGTCGGTGCATTATTACATAACATTGGCATGATTACTATGAAATCATGTCTTGAAAGACCGATCAGTTTAGTATTATTGGAAACAAGATTCATACATATGATCCACTTTACAACTTTAAGATAAATACAACAATAATATATTTCATTATAAGCATCCAAGCCTCCTAGATTATGCCTACAGGTCACTCATAACTAACTTCTTCATATCCTGGGAAAATGAAACATAAGAAAGGGGTGAGATCAAACGCTTAGTAAGGGTAAGTAATACAGCGTAAAATGACATAAATATTAAGCATGGTAAATAATTTAAAACCACACGCCTTTACCAATAATAAACATGAATAATTTTATGGAAAGATTATGAGCTGAGTAAATAATGCCATAATAAAACATAATCATGGGTATTTTACTAGTCGAATGACCACATGAACTATCAATATTATTTCTATATTGAGGGAATGTATAATGTTAGACATTATGAAACATTTTGTCAAGTCCTCGGCCAAGAAGTCTAAAACGATTAAGAACTCATCCAAAACCATAAATCAAATTGGGAAAGGGCCTCAGACAATTCCATGTCTAGTTGTCTCATCATACCTACTGATGCATCGAGGAGCTATAGCGGGCTCTACCCGTCACTTACTAAGTCCAATACATTCCTCATATGAAAAGGTTTAAACATATCATAAACATTCGTATTAAAACTAGCATACAAAATGTCAATACTTTAACCATAAGCAATGAACGGTATAAAAATAGCACATCATCAGTAAAACATATCACAAAAACTTCAATACAATATAGAAGTTTTGTATCATAATAAATCAACTTCAAATAAACTTAAAATCCATCAAAGTATGTTGGCATAGATGAAATCAAAACTATTTGAGAGAAATATATCTTTTTTTGAAATCATTTAAAAGTCACATAATTATAAAAGAAAACATTTACTTTTAAAATATTATTATAAGCTTTTAAGGGAAGCTTCAAAGATTTTATAACGGCGGAAAATAGCTGCACCTTCCATATAAGTTAAAAAAAGACATTCTTTCCTTAATTTTTTTGAAAAGGTTAAAAAGGACCTTGTTTGGAAAATGACGGAAAGATTACTTTATAAACATCTTATAAAAAGTCAAACAAGGGTATAAATGACTTTAACCTATATTCTGTAAAATAGTAAGAATGTTTTGAAATACATTTTTAAGAAACATGGATGTGGATGATAAATAGGTCCCAGTAGATAATTACGTATAAAAAACCTCGGATAATGAAGAGATTGTGAAATAAACACTTACCTTGTAATTTTCCTTGGTTGATGGTAGGTTAAACTCCTATATAATGGTGAAATAATTTTTATTTGATTATACAATAATCATATATATTAATATGATATCATATATGATCTTTTAACATCGCTTTGTTAATAAAATATTAGTATTATTGTCGTTATGGGTGTTAACTTACTCGTTTTCTTTTATATAAGTCATGTTTGTTATGGATAGGTTGTATAATACTCATATCCAGAATGATATTATGTCCTTAAATATTATTTTTAATCACCCAATAAAATTTAGTCTTGAATGGATATGATGGGGAATGAATCTCATCGCGTTCGTGGAGACGGTAATCCGTACGTACGCACGAGCGACAATATCATTCTTTTAATATTAAAATAATATATAATTGGATGTTATATCATATAGAAAAAATCATTATAATGTTATATTTATATTTACATGAATTATACATCATTATTATACCCATATAAATAATAGTATATTGAATAACAATTACACCACAACGTGGAGACGGTATGCCGTATGTACGCACGCATGGTGACATGTCATTAAAAGGGTGGATAAAATAATGAATTTGTTTGTTCCATAATTATAATAACATCACAGTATATAGAAGGTACTAGAGTTATTATTTTAGAATGGAAATAACAAAGAAATAAGAAGTTGAAGAAGAAAGGAACTTTAAAGAGGGTGGTGAAGACGTTACCTCTTCTTCGGGTTCTTCCTTTTGATTTGATCAAAAGGGCTCCTTAGGTTGGATTTATGATCAAACTAAGGCCTCTAGGATGAAGTTAGAGAAGTTTGGAGGATATTTGGTCAGGGGTTGTCCGAACCAAAAGGCTTTGAAGGTGTGAAGAATTGGTTATAAGTGGTGTCCTTTTATAAGGGGGAGGAGGGGCACCTTAAGAAAATCTAGAAATATTATTTTATAATAAATTAATATTAGGTTTATAATGGATAAAAAGTGTATTGTTTAAAGGTTAAGGTGGGGATGGGTCGAAAAACACTCAACCAATAGAATTTAGATAGGTTTGGGTGATTATATTAACCTTATCTTTTAGTTTTAACTCTTAGTTAATTAGTTTGACACTTACCATGTCACTTTGTATTTTTATATTATATAGTTAATAAACGTACTATATACCTCCAAGAGACCCCCAAGTGGTCCATTAATGATAAAAAAATAATGATATAAGTCCTTTTGCTGAACCTTAAATTTTTAGGAATATAATATAAATTAATAATATAATATTTTTTTAAAACTCATTTATGTCAATTTTGACACTACTCAATAATTGATTTTTGTTAAAGTCTTAACAACTTTATTAATTAAAAAAAAATTCATTTAAGAAATATTAACATGTCATATTAACCAATAATATTCGTGTATGTCATCAAAACTTTCATATTATATTTATTTTAACATTTATATTACCAATTATTTGATTCTTTCCTTAATAAGGAAAATACTGAATCATTATTGTGTCATATATATTTTTACTTTTTCAATGTCTAAAAATTATAAATAAAATATAATTATGTAGGAAATATTTTTATCTTTCTAATGAATATTTATAATCTAAAATATAACATATATAACCATATGTAAAAATTGTTTTTCTAAAAGATATAAGCTTATGTCATTTTTGTATTTACTTAAACTTAATTAATATAAAGTGTCCCTATCACCTACAAGTGGCTCCATGGGGTCCCAAAATCGACACAAAGATGCCCATGGTCGGATATGTATCCACCAATAAGGTTAGGACACGTTTTAGGGTAATTTATTATTATTATAATATTATTTTTTTACCCTTATTTGCTGGATTTATCCTTTAACCATGATAAATAAAATATTTACCGAAGTAATTATTCAAAATGTCTAAAAATAAAAGTTACCTATTTACATAATTTTGAAATCCTGATTCCAAATATGGAATCCATTTTTCCAAATTCAAAACACAGAAGTGGCATAAATTAATTTAAAATTAATTCCCGCTGTCAAAACAAAAAGCGTGTTTTTAAGATATAATAACTATCAAAATATTGACACTTGTTTATGTCCGATTTAATTGTGAAATTATGTCCAATAACCAACATTTTATTTAATGGTAAAAATATATTCTAAATATACTTTAAAACCACTCAAATTAAAAATGTATTACTATTAATTAATTTGATTAAAAAAGCTGTTTTTAATTAAAATTTAGTAATTTTCACTATTCATCAAAATATAAAAGTTATCCAAAAAGTACCAAAATTTCACCCTAGGATAATTTCAATTTTACGAATCCAAAGATGAAGTCCATTTTGAAAGATAAAATGTATAAAATTTCAAAAAGTGGGTATTACTATTCATAATGACTACTTTGATTGATCGCGGTGTGTTAGAATCTCGAAGTTGCGTACAATGCAAGCTGTTGCATTACTCAAAGGGAAACGTACCGTGGAAGATTGGGGTGTAACATTCTCCCCTCCTTCAAATAATTTGTTCCTCTAAATTTCTAGAAAATTACTCTATAAAAAGACTCGGGTGGTTCTTCATCATAAGTTCCTCGGGTTCCCACGTTGCCTCTTCCATCTTGTGGTTTCTCCATAAAACTTTTACCAGACGAGTCTTTCGGTTTCTCAGCACTTGTTCTCTCATATCAAGAATCCTGATGGGCTCTTTGCAATAAGATAGATCGGGTTCCAGTTCTAATTCCTCATAGGTGAGTACATACGTTGGGTCAGGCAAGTATTTTCTCAACAGTGATACATGGAACACATCGTGAACTTTGAAGAGACTTGGCGGCATTGCCAATTGGTAAGCTACAACCCCAATTCGTTCTAGAATTTCGAATGGTCTGATGTACCTTGGACTCAATTTACATTTCTTACATAAAAGTATAACTCCCTTCCATAGAGATACCTTCAAGAAAACATGATCTCCTACATGAAATTCCAAATCCTTCCTTCGATTATCGGCATAGCTCTTCTGCCTACTTTGACCTGCTTTGATGTGGTTTTGGATTACCTTTACCTTTTCCATCATTTCCTCCACTAGTTCTGGGCCTACAAGTTCTATTTCGCCAACGTCATCCCAACTGGTTGGTGTGCGACATCTCTTTCCGTATAACGCTTCATATGGTGCCATCCGAATACTTGAATGGAAGCTATTGTTATGGGACAATTCTACCAGAGGTAAATATTGATCCCACATACCCTGAAAGTCAAGTGATCATGATCTCAACATGTCTTCTAAGGTTTGAATAGTTCGTTCTGATTTTCCATCTGTTTGAGGGTGGTAAGTAGTGCTCAAACAAAGTTCAGTATCCAAGGACTTCTGAAGACTCTTCCAGAATCTTGAAGTAAAATGGGGATCACGATCAGAAACAATCAATAAGGGTACTCCATGAATTCTCACAACTTCATTAATATATAGTCTTGCTAGACGTTCAAGTGGTAAATCCTCCCTTATAGCAAGAAAATGTGCTGACTTGTTAAGACGATCAACAATGACCCATATTGCCTCATTCCTTATAGAAGTCTTTGGTAGTCCCATGACAAAGTCCATCGTGATTTTATCCCATTTCCACTTAGGTATGGGAAGAGGTTGCATGACTCCTCCAGGTTGTTTCCTTATAGTTTTCACTTGTTGAAAAACCATACATCTTGACACAAAATCAGAAATCTCCCTCTTCATGTTGTCCCACCAAAAATGTTGCTTCAAATCTCTATACATTTTGGTTCTCCCAGGGTGTATAGAGAAATTGGAACTATGATAATCATCCAATAATTCTCTTTTTAGATCAGGTATATTGGGAACACAAAGTCTCTTCCCAAACTTCAAAATTCCATCTTCATACACAAAGTCACTCAATTTCCCATCATTCACAGCTTTAATCTTCCTTTGTAACTCTTTATCACTGGTCTGAGAACTCTTTATCCTTTCTAGTAAAGATGGTTTGGCAACCATTTGAAAAAGCATTGATGTTTCACCTTCCATGGTGATTCCCATATCCATCTTCACTAGATCCATGAAAATAGGATCCCTTTCAATTCTCATCACATTCAAAACTCCATGATCCTTTATACTCAAAGCATCTGCCACCTTATTTTCCTTCCCCGAGTGGTATTGTATCGTGCAATCATAATCCTTGAGTAGTTCAAGCCATCTCCTTTGCCACATGTTGAGTTCTTTCTGTGAGAAAATATATTTCAAACTCTTGTGATCAGTATAAATCTCACATTTTTCACCATAGAGATAGTTTCTCCAAATATTAAAAGCAAATATTACAGTATCTAACTCAAGATCATGAGTAGGATTGTTTTGCTCATGAATTCAGCTATCGTGATGCATAGGAAATAACTCTATCATTCTGCATAAGGACACAACTAAGACCTTTCTTCGATGCATCACTCTAAATAACAAACCCACCATTCCCCGATGGTAGAGTCAATATAGGAGCATTGAATAATATTCTATTCAGTTCTTCAAAACATTCTTCACACTCTTTTGTCCATACAAATTTAACCCCTTTACGTGTGAGCTTTGTTAATGGGTTAGCCAACCGGGCAATGTTCTGGACGAAACGTCGATAATAACCTGCTAAACCAATAAAACTGCGTACCTCGGTTATACTCGTTGGTGCTGGCCATTATTGGATTGCATTGGTCTTAGAAGGATCAATTGAGATTCCATCCTTAGAGACAATATGGCCAAGAAAAGAAATCTCCTGAAGCCAGAATTCACACTTGATAAACTTCCCATATAATTCATGTCTTCTCAGAGTCTTCAATATAATGCGCAAGTGATTTTCATGATAATTGTAGATTTTGGAGTATACTAAGATATCATCAATAAATACCACTACAAAGTCATAAAGATATTCCTTGAAAACTCTGTTCATTAGATCTATGAATACAGAGGGTGCATTAGTCAGCCCAAAAGGCATTACTGTAAACTCTTAATGCCCGTAACTAGTTCGAAATGCTATCTTCGGAATGTCTTCCTTCTTTACACACAACTGATGATATCCAGATTGAAGGTCAATCTTTGAAAAGTATTGATCTCCATGAATTTGGTCAAATAAATCATCAATGCGAGGTAGGGGATACTTGTTCTTTATTGTTATAGCATTGATCTCCCTGTAGTCAATGCAAAACCTCATAGATCCATCTTTCTTTTTAATAAAAAGGACAGGGGATCCCCATGGAGAAACACTAGGGAGAATAAATCCCTTACTACTCAATTCCTCCAATTGTTTCTTTAGTTTAACTAATTCCACAGTGTCCATTCTAT
Source organism: Viscum album (assembly GCA_963277665.1). Classification (NCBI taxonomy): domain Eukaryota; kingdom Viridiplantae; phylum Streptophyta; class Magnoliopsida; order Santalales; family Viscaceae; genus Viscum; species Viscum album. The sequence continues at coordinate 502,869,223 of OY728132.1, forward strand.
AAGGGGTTTTTGATATGGGCCTTGAACTAGTAATTAAATCAATGGAAAACTCAACTTCTCATTCTGGAGGATGTCCAGGTAAATCTTCTGGAAACACATCAACATATTCTCTCACAATAGGTACATCATCTATTTGAACATTCCTTTCCTCGCCCACAGTTATTTAATTCTCTTCCTCCCCGATAATTGAATTTAGTTGAGCTATTGGGGGTGGATCTAGATAATAATTAGGTGGCGATGATTCTGATATAAAGATAAGGTGTTCCTTATCATCATTATCAAGAATCGTAACCTCATTCTTCTTACAATAAATCTTCGCATCATGGTTTGAAAGCCAATCCATACCGAGGACTATATCAAATTCAATCATAGGTATGATGATGAGATCAGCGGATAAAGAACATTTATGTGCTCTAATGGGGACTGATTCACAAAACTTCGATGCAATGATACTTCCCTTAGGAGTTTTAACTGACAAATCCCTTGTTAAATAAAATTGGAAATATCTAATTTTCTTAGAAAACTGGGAAGATATGAAACAATGTGATGATCCAGAATCAAATAATGCATTTTCTAAACTTGAGGACACCATTAAATTACCTACCACCATGTCTTTCGGGGCTTCAACCACAACAGTAGTGATTGAATAAGCTTGGCCTTGATCCCTTGGACTTTTCTGAGGTAATTTTCCTTGACTCTTAGGACATTCATTTGCATAATGTCCCATATCTCTACAATTATAGCATTGAACATCGATAGTGTCTTTCTTTCCTTTACAATCACCAGATAGATGTCCTTTCTGTCCACATTTGTAGGATACTCCTTTTCCTTTTAGACAGGCACCAGAGTGATTCCTTCCACAATTATCACAGGGTGGAAATTCAATTCTACCCTTATTCCCTGTTTCCTTATTTCCTTTCCCAGAGTGTTCAGCAGATCTCTTCTTCTCTTGCTTTGATTTAAAGTCATAAGACTTAGAGAATTCCTTTTCTGTCTTGATAGCACATGAGACAATAGCTTCGTATGATGAGAAGGTTTGCGAGACTAATGCTCGATGGAGAAATGGTTTTAACCCATAAAATAAACGATCAATCTTACTTATTGGGTTACGTATATAATCAGCAGCATTCCTCGCTAACCTTGTAAAGTTAGCCTCATACTTTGCGACATTCTCATCCTCTTTCTGCCTCAGACTTAGAAATTTCCTTTCCATATCTGCTTGATGGTCTCGAGGAATGTATTTTTCTAAGAAAAGATCTTTTAACTCCCTCCATTCCATATCTGATACTTCATCATCTTCCTTCGTGTTTTGTATCAATGACCACCATTGATAAGCATCTCCAGTGAGGCGATAAACTGCCATGACAACTTTTTCCCTTTCATTACTCCCCAAGGCATGGAATATTTTCTCTAAGGAATTTATCCATTTCTCAGCTACTATGGGATTTCTACTCCCATTGAATGTCGGTGGTTGTTTCCTCATGAAGCGATCTAACATTTATCCTCCACGCTGTGGATCTGGGTGCTCCATACGGGTAAGGTTATTATTCATAACTTGAGTGAGTTTGTCCCAGTATGGTGATAAGCTGATTAGCACTAGTTTCATCACTAGATCCACTATAATTATCTTGAGAAGGAGGGAAATCCCTACATGGAGTGCATGCGTTGATACAGTTTCCATTCCTTCCACTAGGTGCCATTTCTAAACAATGGCATAAACTAGATTAGTTTATTAATTGAAATATATAATTCCAAACTTCTAAAACACTTAACATAAATTCAACAGTTTATGGATATAATCCATAATCATAAAAAAGTTTTCTTTGAGAAGTATATAATCATAACCCTTCATAATGGTTTGTAAAGAAAGTGAGAATTATCCTAAGCATATCTCCCGAGAGTGTCGTAACCAATTGTGCAGCAAGGCCCGTTGTCATGCACCAGTTCCCGTTCAAGTCAATCTCAAAGCAGTGTTTTCGGGTTTTACCCCTAGGTACATCTGTGCTAGAGCTGCCTCTACCTGCTCGTATCCAGACAGGGATGTATTGCTCAGAAAACTCATAAAATCTCTACAATACCAAAATTCTAGGAAGTTCTTCTATACCAATTCTCAAAGTCTATCTTAGGGCTATGTGTTCTAATCAGGGTTTATCTAAATCTAGTTTCCAAGGTTTGTACTAAACTTCCTCTGATACCAACTGTAACGCCCCGAACCCAGTTACCCAGAGTCGGTGCATTATTACATAACATTGGCAAGATTACCAGGAAATCATGTCTCGAAAGACCGATCAGTTTAGTATTATTGGAAACAAGATTCATACATATGATCCACTTTACAACTTGAAGAGAAATACAACAATAATATATTTTATTAGAAGCATCCAAGCCTCCTAGATTATGCCTGCAGGTCACTCATAACTAACTTCTTCATATCCTGGGAAAATGAAACATAAGAAAGGGGTGAGCTCAAACTCTCAGTAAGGGTAAGTAATACAACGGAAAATGACATAAATATTAAGCATGATAAATAATTGATAACCACATTCCTTTACCAATAATAAACATGAATACTTTTATGGAAAGATTATAAGATGAGTAAATAATACCATAATAAAACATAATCATGGGTATTCTGCTAGTCGAATGACCACATGAACCATCAATATTATTTCCATAATGAGGGAATGTATAATGCCGGACATTCTGAAACATTTTGTCAAGGCCTTGGCCAAGACGTCTAAAACGATTAAGGCCTCGTCCAAAACCATAAATCAAATTGGGAAAGGGCCTTAGCCAATTCCACATATATTTGTCTCATGAGACCTACCGATGCATCGAGGAGATATAGTGGGTTCCACCCGTCACTTACTAAGTCCAATACATTCCTCATATGAAAAGGTTTAAACATATCATAAACATTCGTATTAAAACTAGCATACGAAATGTCAATACTTTAACCATAAGAGATGAATGGTATAAAAATAGAACATCCTTAGTCAAACATATCACAAAAACTTCAATACAATATGTAAGTTTTGTACCATAATAAATCAACTTCAAATAAACTTAAAATCCATCAAAGGATGTTGGCATAGATGAAATCAAAACTATTTGAGAGAAACATCTCTTTTTTTGAAATCATCTAAAAGTCACATAATTATAAAAGAAAACATTTAATTTGAAAATATTATTATAAGATTGTAAGGGAAGCTTCAAAGATTTTATAACGGCGGAAAATAGCCACACCCGCCGTATAAGTTAAAAAAAGGCATTCTTACCTTAATTTGGTCGAAAAGGTTAAAAAAGACCTTGTTTGGATAACGACGGAAAGATTCCTTTATAAAAATCTTATAAAAAGTAAAACAAGGGTATAAATGACTTTAACCCATATTCTGTAAAATAGTAAGAATGTTTTGAAATACATTTTTAAGAAACATGGATGTGGATGATAAAGAGGTCCCAGTAGATAATTACGTATAAACAACCTCAGATAATGAAGAGATTGTGAAATAAACCCTTACCTTGTACTTTTCATTGGTTGATGGTAGGTTAACCTCCTTTATAATGGTTAAATAATTATTATTGAATTATACAATAATCATATATATTAATATGATATCATATATGATCTTTTAACATCGCTTTGTTAATAAAATCCTAGTATTATCGTCGTTTTGGGTGTTAACTTACTCATTTTATTTTATATAAGCTGTTTTTGTTATGGATAGGTGGTATCATACTCATATACATAATGATATTATGTCCTTAAATATTATTTTTAATCATCCAATAAAATTTAGTCTTGAATGGATATGATGGGGAATGAATCTCATCGCGTTAGTGGAGACGGTAATCCGTACGTACACACGAGCGACAATATCATTATTTTGATATTAAAATAATATATAATTGGATGGTATATCATATAGAAAGAATCATTATCATGTTATATTTATTATTTACATGAATTATACATCATTATTATACTCATATAAATAATAGTATATTGAATAACAATTACACCACAACGTGGAGACGGTAGGCCGTACGTACGCACGTATGGTGACATGTCATTAAAGGGATGGATAGAATAATGAATTTGTTTGTTACATAATAATAATAACATCAGAGTATATATAAGGTACTAGAGTTATTATTTTAGAATGTAAATAACAAAGAAAGAATAAGTTTAAGAAGAAAGGAACTTTAAAGAGGGTGGTGAAGACGTTACCTCTTCTTCAGGTTCTTCCTTTTGATTTGATCAAAAGGGCTCCTTAGGTTGACTTTATGATCAAACTAAGGCCTATAGGATTAAGTGAGGGAATTTGGGAGGATATCTGGGCAGGGTTTGGCCGAACCAAAAGGCTTTGAAGGTGTGAATAATTGGTTAGAAGTGGTGTCCTTTTATAAGGGGGAGGAGGGGCACCTTAGGAAAATCTAGAAATATTATTTTATAATAAATTAATATTCGGTTTCTAATGGCTAAAAAGTGTATTATTTAAAGTTTAAGGTGGGTATGGGTCGAAAACCACTCAAACAATAGAATTTAGATAGGATTGGGTGATTATATTAACCTTATCTATTAGTTTTAACTCTTAGTTAATTAGTTTGACACTTACCATGTCACTTTGTATTTTTATATTATATAGTTAATAAACTTACTATATACCTCCAAGAGACCCCCAAAGTGGTCCATTAATGATACACCAATAATGATATAAGTCCTTTGGTAGAACCTTAGATTTTTAGGAATATAATATAAATTAATAATATAATATTTGTTTTAAAAACTCATTTATGTCAATTTTGACACTACTCAATAATTGATTTTTTTTAAAGTCTTAAACACTTCATTAATTCGAACCAAATTCATTTAAGAAATAATAACATGTCATATTAACCAATAAAATTCGTTTATGTCATCAAAACTTTCATATTATATTTATTTTAACATTTATAATACCAATTATTTGATTCTTTCCTTAATAAGGAAAATACTGCATCATTATTGTGTCATATATATTTTTACTTTTTCAATGTATAAAAATTATAAATAAAATATAATTATGTAGGAAATATTTTTATATTTCTAATTAATATTTATAATCGAAAATATAACATATATAACCATATGTAAAAATTTATTTTCTAAAAGATATAAGCTTATGTCATTTTTGTATTTACTTAAACTTAATTAATATAAAGTGTACCTATCACCTACAAGTGGCTCCATGGGGTCCCAAAATCTACCCAAATATGCCCATGGTCTGATATGTATCCAAAAATAATGTTAGGACATGTTTTAGGGTAATTTATTATTATTATAATATTATTTTTCACCCTTATTTACCGGATTTACCCTTTAACCATGGTAAATAAAATATTTACCGAAGTAATTATTCAAAATGTCTAAAAATAAAAGTTATCTATTTACATAATTTTGAAATCCTGATTCCAAATATGGAATCCATTTTTCCAAATTCAAAACACAGAAGTGGCAGAGATTAATTTAAAATTAATTCCCGCTGTCAAAACAAAAAGCGTGTTTTTAAGATATAATAACTATAAAAAGATTGACGCTTGTTTTTGTCCGGTTTAATTGTGAAATTATGTCCAATGACCAAAATTATATTAAATGGTAAAAATATATTCTAAATATACTTTAAAACCACTAAAATTAATAATGTATTACTATTAATTATTTTGATTAAAAAAGTTGTTTTTAATTAAAATTTAGTAATTTTCACTATTCATCAAAATATAAAAGTTATCCAAAAAGTACCAAAATTTCACCCTAGGATAATTTCGATATTCCGAATCCAAAAATGAAGTCAATTTTGAAAGATAAAATGTATAAAATTTCAAAAAGTGGGTATTACTATTCATAATAGCTACTTTGATTGATCGCGGTGTGTTAGAATCTCGAAGTTGCGTACAATTCAAGCTATTGCATTACTCAAAGGGAAACGTACCGTGAAATATTGGGGTATTACAAATAATATCTCCAAATACTAACCCTACCATAGTTTCCTTAGAAAAACTATCAAGTAGTGATATGTGTTCTAGAATTGGCTCCTGGACCAGGTTGAAAACAAAATAGTCAGGTTGGTTCCTTCCTCAAAACTAGTTCCATGTGCCTCTATAGATCTGGGCAATGACTGCGAGGGTTAATGTATGAAGGTCTATATTTATTAATATCATAAGTATGAAAACTGGTTGGCCTATAGGGAAGTATCTTGTACAAATGGTATCATCCCTTCCCATTCGAATCTTCCCATGCTTTATGAAGTCACTATGATTTTTACCACCACTGCTTATACATCTACATCTCATCCATCTTCTCATAAGATTACATGATGTCAGTGAAAGGGATTTCAATGCCGACCTCTAGTGTCAAATCCATCTTGTACAGTTGGATAAATTATGCTTCGAGAGATGGGTATTTTCTCCAGGATTTTCCTAATATTGTAGGATTCATCATGTGATGAACAAGAGTATGACTAAATGAATACCGTCGAGCTGGTGGACCCATACATGGTTCACGATAATGAAGAACGTAAGGCTAGTTGTCCTAATGTTCTCGATCAAGGTCACCATAAATGCATTCATGGCTATGTCAATCGTCAGAAAGCTCAAGATAGTGCTTCCAGATATGTTGTGGATGCCACATAGACCATAAAATTGGACTATCATTGATCTCAACATTTTTATCCCTCTAACCCTGTCTAATCAAGTTTCCTCCCACCTTCGTACGTGTTACTCAATTAGGAAGATCATCCACAACCATGATGTGATCAACTACACTCAGTCAATGACAGACCTCTGTCATATAATAGTTAGTTAGTAGTAAATTTTCATGATTCCACTAGTGATTAATGAGATATCACCAGCACCATCTAGAATCCTCTGGCTCGACCAGCAACAACCATCATACCCCCTGTCATAGAGGAATTACCTTCCAATAAGAATGAGAATCTTCTACAGAAGTATTATGTGATTATGAACCTCTCTATCATTCTTGTGAAGGTCACAATCCTTGAGGATCTCCATCAATCTGATGTTAATATTGAATCCATAATATAGTCTTGAAAAATCCTCATCTAGTTGGGATAAGAGATAGAGACCACAGATTACTTCGATGCAGAGGAATTTGAGCATGAATAAGGTCAAGAAATCATCTCATTCTCAGGTGAAGATTAAGGTTATCTTGTACAGGGGCACATTTTTCCGTTGTAAATCACTGGCCAGTTCAATAGTGTGGAAGTCCACCACTATCTTGTTAACACAGGTTCTAGGATCAATCTTATCCTGACATAGATGATCTACAAGGTAGGGCTATCAGAAGAAGAATTGAGTTCCCCTAACATGATGATTCATGGTTATAATCAGGCAGACCAATGTCCATGTGTAGAGATCCATCTGAAGAATTAGTTGGGTAGGTTGATCTCTAGAACAGAATTCATGGTCGTCTCACAAGACACCACCTACAATGCATGGATTAGCAGGCCCTGACTCCACCTACATGCTATTATTACCTATTCATATCACCAACGCCTCATGTAATCCTTTAATGTAATGGTGGGAATTCTTAAAGATGATACATCTCCATTTTTATCTTGTGAATCCCGCAATTTTGATGTCAACTACTACAATAGAAAGGACAATCAGGTATAGACCAATGATATTTAGCACACTGTCACTATGTCCAACCCATGGGTAGACTTGGAAGATTCTTTCATCCTCCCCATCCATTTTTAGAGGCCAAAACCTTGTACATTGGACACTACTTTGTTTCTTCTAAGAAAATGGTGCAGCTCATTCGCAGGTACAAGGAACGCCAAAAGATCAAATCATACACCTACATCCACTACTATTTTTATTTTGTCATGTGTGGCCACTTGGGCCGAAGGCCTGATGGGAATGGGTCAAAAACTTTTTTCACCATGGTATTTTCATTTTAGGGGTCTCCCAGTTAAGATTCCACTACCGCTCAAGCTGGTATCAATGTTTCTCTAAGGAAAACTACCTCATAAAATTTTTCTCTCACTGATGATCCTCCCATAGTGGATAGTGAAGAGGATTTGGAAGATGCTCCTCCCATGATGGAATATGGTTCTAGCACCACCGTTGATGAGTTGGAAAAAGTGAAACTATGTACCGAGGTAGACCCAAGGTCTATGATTATCATATCTTCCATGCATATATAAGAGTAGTGATAGTTTGTGGATTTCTTGAATTATCCTCGTGAATTGTTTTCTTGGATCTATTAAAAAATTCTAGAACTAGATCCTTTAGTAGCCATCCATTGCCTTGGTCTCTCGACATGTCATCATGGGTTCAAGAATCCTATTAGAAAGATTCTCCCTTCTCATGGTTCCATGATCGAGAAAGAATTTGATAATATCATCAAATCCTTCTTCTTTGAGGATGTACACTATCCTATATGGTTGGACAACATCATTCCCATCATAAATAAGAACACACATATCCAAGTCAACATTGACTTCATGGATCTCAACCACCAATATCTAAAGGATTATTTTCTCCTTCACATGACAAAGAATTTGATTGACACCAGTTCTAGATTTTAGGATCTCTACATTATGGATGGATATTGTGAATACAATCAAATCTAGGGAGCCCTTATGGATGAATAATCCATTTCCTTTAGGGAATTGCAATGTACTTTTTGTTTCCCAGTAATGCCTTTCTGTATGAAGAATGCAGGACCCACCTATCTAAGGGTCATGGACTGCATATTAAAACTAATCCTTGGGACATTAGTGGAATGCTATGTGGATGATTTGTTGGTAAAAACCCAATAGATTCTATAATACATCTAATATATTAAGAAAGCGTTCGACTACCTATACTTTTTACATTTAAAGATGAACCCTTTGAATTGTGACTTTGGGGTTACCTCTATAAAATTCTCTGAAGTCTTCATCACATACATAGGTATCGAGATCAATCTAGTGAATATCAAGGCTATCAGTCATATGCCTCCTCTGAGAAACCTCAGAGAGCTCTGAGGATTTCATGGTCACTTATATGACACATGGATATTCATCTCAACTCTATATTGAAAGAGTAATACCTTTTACCAAATCATGAATAAAGGTTTCATATATGATTGGTATGGGGAATACTATACCACTTTTGGGGAAATCAAGAAGCATCTCGTGCAGCTTCTTGTTTTGATGCCACCAATTTTTAGAAAGTAATTGGTTCACTATGTGACTCCCCTAGAATGATCCCTCAGCACCCTTATCACCCTGAAGAACAACAGAGGGACATAGAACATTGTGTAATGTCTCATATGAATTCTCTACAATACTGAGACTAGATTTTCCCATATCGGGAAGGGCTTCATCACGTTTGTTTTTGAAGTGATTAAGTTGTGACATTATCTACAAGACTACGAGATACAACTGGTGTTCTATGTGTATCCACTAAAGTATATTATAAACCACACAATGTTAATAGGCAATCTATCTTTATGGGAAGTGATCCTTCATTAGTTCGACATCAGGTCAGTTTCATTGAAATTTTTCAAGGGTCAGACACTAGAAGATATCTAGGCTACCCATAATTCCCCCACAAAGCAATATTTGGATCTTGATTTTCTATATGAGGCCATTTTCTTAGTGGATCTGTCAATGCCATGAGGGAATATTCACTTTGATGGTGCCTCGTGGAGCCCCTCTAGTAGGAAACACAGTGAAACCAAAATAAAAATATTTGGATTTGGCATCGTCTTCATCACACATGTATAGGTTTTTTAATCTTCATTATTGTTGTCCTAAGGTTTCCCCAACAAAAAGATGAGTATCAGGCTCTCATCACTGGTCTCAATTTGGCCCTCATGATTGATTTTTTCCACTAACATGTGAAGGGGAAATCCAAACTATTAATTAGATAGATTAGTGGTGATTATGTCATTAGGAATCTAGAGATCATGTCCATATTAAAGCACGCTTACAAACATATGGTATGATTCCCTACTTGGCCTGAGGTCATTCTTGTTCCTCAGTCACATAATGGTTGAGCCGATGCCTTGGCTAGCCTTGCTAGATCCTTCCCAAATCCTTACCTGGAAGACATGATCATCCCTGTGGTGCATCAAAGGGTCAACTCTCCCATTACATTAGATGATGATGATAACCTATAGTTAAACCCTATAACCACTATTCCTTCGAAATCGAGACCATTAGGCCCCCCTATGATAGCTGAAGAGTCCCATGGTTGGGAAACTCATTTTTTGGAGTACCTAAAACATGGTAATCTACCGAAAAATAGTGTTAAGCGTGAGAAAATCCATCATTCAGTAGTGTAGTGCACCCACAATAGTAGTCCTAGCCTTGAGATGATCATTTATAAATTAGTGTTTGATGGATTTATCCACCATTACATTAATGGATATTTGATTCCACTATTTATACATGAATTCTATGATGGGTCATCCGAAGTCAATCATGAAAGTTTGAAATTACCCCACCAGATCCGAAGGTTGGGATACTTCTAGCCCACAATGGTTCATGATTGTATCATGTTTGATAAGAGGATTCATGAAAGTTATATCCATTCAAATTTTAGGAGTCAATCGTCAGAGCCTATCTATACTAACAAGTTCTGTTGTCCCTTTTTAGTCTCGGTAATCGATACTGTGGGACCATATCCACTAGCAATAGATTTATAGAGTAGTTTCATTCTAACCGTGGTGTATTTTTTCACAATGTGGGAATAATTTTTTACTACCATGGATGTAAACACCCATTATATTGTTGGTTTTGAGAGATCCAACTTCATCCATCAATTCAGAGTCCCTCACACTATCCTTACCAATAATGTCACTAACATTCAATCATTTTAGTTGAAGATGTTGTATCCCATTATAACATCCCATACAACCATACGTATCACTATCATGTACAAGAAAATGAATATATTGAGGAATTGAACAAGACCCCCTATAACATTTTTCACAATACAATTGGTCATAAAAAGAAGAGTTCTTCAGAAAAGCTCCCAAATGCTACTTTAACTTATCAGAAGACAATTCGTAATTCCACCCGAGAGACCCCATATTCATTGGAATATGGAACTAATGTAGTAATACCCATATAGATTCAGTTACTCTCAATTCATACCAAATTATATAATCATTTGTTTTCAAAAATATTGTACAAGTCATTCTAGGTGAGCTAGAATACCTTGATTAGAATAGTATTTGGGACTTGCACAATATGAAGAGGCACCAGAACATGATAGGTTGAAATTTAAAAAAAATGTTCATCATCATTCCTTCCATAAAGGTGATACAATATTGTCATTAAGTACATTTATTTTCCCTAGAAAGAAGCTAACAAAGTTGGAACCTAAATGGGAGGGACCTTACATCATCCATAAGGTTAACCCAAATGGTTCATACTCTTTGGTCACTATAGATGGTAAGCATATTACTCCTCCCATCAATAAAAAATTCCTTAATAAGTACCTAACATGAGAACCTTTTTCACCATCTAGGATACAAGAAATAAAACTACCCAACATCTTCATCCAACATTACATTAAACTTCATCGGTCTTCCTGCATAACATTAAATTGCAATCCCCTTTTTTGGTTTGTTACATCCTACATGATATTAAATTGTGAGCCCCTTTATCCTACATGACATTATGACAAAACTTCATCATTACCAAATAAAATTAAATTTCAGAACATTTAAGAACTATGCATGGCTTAATACCTACCCTTGTAGGATACATAGGGATGCCCAGACATTTTATCTTTAGGTCCAGCCCCATGTTCCACCATTTTAGATTTTATGGCCCGGGGTTCCATCTGGGATCATGTGGGGTGGTGTGGATGTCTATTGGCCTCATTTTAAATATGTTTTTAAACTACCACATCACATATACCCTTAGGAATACGTACCTTCCATCATCCTTGCTGCATGAAGTTAAACTACAAGGTGTACATGTACTATGTATGGCTTGATTCCATCCCTCACAGGAAATGTTGGAATGCCCAGAAATTTGGTCTTCGGGTTGATCCCTAGGATCTGTAAATATTTTCATCCTTTTGACCCTCTTGGATTTAGTTATCTCTCGGGATTTGACATGGTGTGATGAGACTTGTTTTCTCCTCATTCATCTTGGGTTTACAATAGTCATACCATGTACCACCCTAGAGATCATTATTACCTTCAGGGTATCACCCTTTTAGATTATGTCCTTACCTCATGATGTTAAACTAGAAGCATTAAAGAAATACATATTTCATGGTTCATTCTCTCGCATGATACATAGGAACTCCAAAATATTTCTCCTTTAGGTCCATCCCAAGGTCTCTCGACCTTTGTAACACATTTTTTCCTTACATGGTCTGACATCAATTACCTTAAACTAAGATCTATCCCAACCCGCATAAAGTTAAACTACAATGTCCATCCTAGGAGACATAAACTGTATAACATTTATGGTCCTTTATTTATAAAAAAAATGGAAACTTCTCACTATGTCTTGCATGATGTTAATCTATAGCTTCATCTTTAACCCATGACATTTAACAACACGACATTCAATAACTATGTATGGATTGATACCCTTCCTTATCGGATATGTAAAAATGGAGAGACATTTCTTCTTCAGATCCATCCCGATGTTTACAAACCTATTTTTTCTCCTTCCCTCTACTCATATTCTCAAGAAATATACCCTTATTTTAACCCATTATCTTCTATTATGACTCATTAATATGGTTAGACAAACTGTGGTGTAGAGATTAGTGTTTTTTATTTTAGATGACCATTCACTCATTCCATATCCATGCATCATGTGCCCTATTATTTGTGTCTCCATCATATTTCACATCCAAAATGAACCCTAAATGATATAAATGGTCAGCCTCTTTGCTCGCATATCATTATCGCCCAATTTCCTGGAGGATCTCAGATGAAATTTTGAGTTTGGACCCATGTTTTCAAATTGAGTCAGCATTCAACCATCATTTGTTTTTTTTCATCCTAGGCTAGATGAATGGATACCGTGTTTCGAATATAGTCAAAAGTTCATATCTATAATTATTCCACCTAAATTATATCCCAAATACAAGATGTTGTGATTAACATCCATTTTCAAATCCTTATGTTCATGTGGAACTTCAACACCCTTAGTGTTATCCATCTATGAATTGTTGTGCATTGATAGGGAAGACCAATGTCATGGGGTGGTCTTGGAAATTGCACCTCCACTTCTAGTACAGATCATTTGACCATAAAACATGTGTCAGTTTTCCTGATGGGGTATGTGGTGTGGTGTGGGTATTATTGATCCTCATTAATGCCAAGTTACATTACAGTTCACCACATGGAACTTCCTCCTCATGGCCTGAGTTTTATAACCTTAAAATTAGGATCTCTCATGTCCCACATGACGATAAACTATTGAGTCATGACTGTAAGATGAAAAACCGTATAGTGTGAATAGTCCTTTTCCAATTACCTTAAATGAAAAATTCATCTTTTTCCTACATGAAGTTAAACTGGAATATCCCACATTATGTTAAAAATTTTGCTTCATCCATGTCACATGATGATAAAATGTATTGCACCCTGATGACATCATTTGATAGGTCATAAACTCTTCGGCCTCATTGCCTAAGTTCTAATTGGGAATGCATCAGTGGTGTGGGTCTATTTGATCCTCATTCACCTCATGTTACTCTATGGTTTCAAACTACATAATCCTATATTGATGGTATCATCCTGTGGTTTGAGATCTGTGACTATAAGCTATGATCCCCCACATCCTTGCTACATGATGATAAACTGTGCAATAACTTGTATCTGTATCGAATGACATTAAACTACACAACATTTATGAACTACATGTGTCTTGAGTCCCATAATAGTGGGAAATGTAGTGACGCACACACATTTGGTCCCTTTGTCCAGCCACTAAGTCATGATCTCTTTTTGTTCTCTTGGTATAGATTATCCTAGGAGTATGTGGCATGTTTGAGGACTCCATGGTCCACATTCACAAAGTTTTTACAGTATCTACACGATGTACCTCCCTTCATATCATGTCTCCATGCACATATCCTTACCATATGATGTTAAACTATAATGGTTGAACATGATTCTCATTCCCCAATATTTGGGTCTCCATCATCTTTTCTATCCTAAAGGACCCCCAAATAGTATGAATTCTCATCCTTATGGATTTCCTACCATTCTTGTCCAACATATGAGAGGATCTTAGACATCATTTTGAGTTTTGACCCGTTCTGTCGAATTCGGTCAGTAGGTGGCCCTCATTGGTTTGTTTCTATCCTAGGCTATATGATATAGATGCTATGTTTTGAATATGGTCATTAATTATCATCCATTTTTATACCATCTCCATTGTGTCCCTAATATTAGGGAATGTGATTTATATTCCCTTTCCCTTATGTTCTCATGGTTCTACAACACCCCAAATGTGATTCCTCCATTAATCCATGTATGATGAGTGGAAATGTTGGCCTGGATGGAATTTTTTCCACCTCACATCTCTCTTTCATGGTTTTCTGCTCCCATGTGAAGGAGAAATCGAGAAAAAAATATTTCCTTACCACAATGAGAATATATCACATGGTCTTAGGAGTTTGGGTAGGTTGATAACCCATAGTGGATGTTGTAACCCAATGGTCCATGTTCTATGACCTCTAGATTACTATAACTTTTCATCCAATTAATATAATGTTAAGCAATATTTCCTTGTCCCTTATGAATTCAAACTGATGTTTCCTCACCACATCAAATTAAAATTCATGGAAATCTCATATTATATGAAATTAAACTACAATGTCATCATCTTGGATGCATGATGAAAAATCACACCACATTATTGTGTTCACTCTTGAGAGTGAACCACCCTTGGTACTGGTCATCCACAATGCCATCTTTCAAGACCCACATAATGCTGGATTCTTGTAGCAACACCCAAACGTTTAATTTTGGGCCGATCGATCAATAAAAAAACAAAAAAACAAACAATAATCATCTAATGTATCCTCTATTTATGGATAGTTCTAGCCTATATAAATAAATTTCCCTTCCAGAAAAATTTCTACCTTGATTCCCATTCTTCCTGGATACACAGTGATGCCCATGCCATCGATATTGAGTCCAAACATAACATTATATCCCCTTGATTCATCCTCAAAGTAAAAAAATTGAAATTAACCATAACCTGAATTAGTTTAGAGTGCCTCATGATAATTACTGGTGGTTTTATCTTCCTCACCACTAGAGATTATTTCCCCCATCAGTGTTGGTGTTGGGAATAAAATCCTCACGTTAAAATGGAAGCATTTTTTGGTTGATTGTGTTGGTAAACAAAGATGGTTTCCATGGTCTATTGTGGAATTATAGAGACATTATTTACTATTTATGTTTACAATGAATCATGATAGTGGAATGGATGATCCAAAGGTAATACAAAAATAGCATAAAAAGGTGGCATCATTATACAATGTCTTCCAACTTGTTGGGTCCGAAAATTAGAGAATGGAGATTTTTTTTTGGAAAAAGATAGTTTCACCCTTGTGTAAAGTATCCTTAAAAATTTGTATACCCATAATGTTTCATGATTAGTTCATCATGAATATGTAAATGTAAAGAAGGGAACATAGGTATGGAGTTGTGTTCAAGGTGAGTTTTGCAACAAAGGATAGGTCGAATGGATGTGTGAGGTCGGGGGAAAGTTGTGTGCCTCCCATGCAGGGTCACCAAAATTCCTATAAATTGGAAACTACCCACCTCATTTTTATGTATCTCAACACTAAGATAAAATCAGTTCTCTGGTATCAGAAGTGGTGGCGGCGTGAAAGTAGTGAGTTGTAAGCAAGTGATGATTTTCACGTACGAATGTGTTGAACGACACGAAAGAATTTGTGCGCATGTTTCATGATATGGTAGAAGTTTCCGACAAGTGATGTTTATAACATGAAAAGATAGATTTTTAGAAAGAATTAAGTGGTCCACATATTTTGGAACACAAGTATATATATAAAATGTTATCTTTTTCACGAAAAAGGTAGAGGTTGTGTGCAAGTGTCAAAAACATGTAGGTTGAACCAAGGTTGCATGAATGTGGGATTTTTTCCAATACACCTATTGAATCCATATATTCATAAGTGGAAGAAATTGGTACATAAACTGAGCTTCTATATACAGTTGTTGATGCATTCATTAGAGATTGTTAAAGGATATATAAGTCCATAAATTGTGAGGGGATCCCTGCTAGGAGAAGTGAGTGAAAAAAGTGGAAGACGGCGATCATTCCCACCATTTGTGAGATATATGAAGATAAATGGGGAGTGACCCTTCAGAATGAACTAAGAAGACACTAAGCATGGTAAAGGTAGTGAGCATGGGCATGGAAGTGAATTAAGACAATCCTTGTAAATCCCAGTGAGCTGTAGTGGGTTTGGTAATTCAGAAAATCACTAGTGTATGTTGCATGGAATTATCCTAGTGAGGGTGAACCAAGAAAAATAAGGGTGTCCCTATTATTTCATTCCAATTTTACTTTTAGTGCATCATCAGATAAAGAATGAAATAATAATAACATCATTAACACTTACGTTTAAATAAAGTCTACCTAACAATAAAAATGTCAAGATACAGAGGAGAAGGAATAATTTTTAAAAGAATATCCATACCTTGATTAACCCCCACCACCTTTAGGGTATTTAGGCCTCTTTGGACCTAAATGATGGTCTCTAACCACACTATGCATCCTGAAATACATTTGGATGGATTTGGATCCTGATGGGATAGGTAGAGACAGCTGGAAATTTTGTATTCGAGTTAATATGTAGTTACCTTAACCTCTTTTCGACCATATGGCCTTATCTATCTTAGGTGTTTATGCAACCCATGATGTCACGACCCGTGCCATGACTACCCCAAGCCTGCCTTCCATAGGCCAGGAGCTGGCGACTAGCACCAAAGGCGTAAATCCCGATATTAGGGAAGGCATTTCCTTTAAGTAAGATAACAAACACCACAGAGTATACAAGAAGAAGTAAAAACTAAGTAAACTAAGTACAAAGATAAGTGCTTGAAAGTAAATGGGCCAGAATACAAACCCAACTGAAAGTAAAGTACAATGGAAAAGAGAGTACAACGACAGAAAAGTAAAGCAGCAACACTGAGCCGTCCTCTGGAAATCCCACCTGAAGGGTGGGTACAGGTAGTCTCCTCCGCTCCTCGGCTCCAGCCGTCCGCTCCGTGTACGTCTCATCCAGTGATCCACCTCCAGGTACCGTCCAGCTCCACGAGCTCCTACCTCGATCAGTGTTGTCCATCATCTGCATCCAACACAATGTAGTGCGGGCATAACCCGTGCAGGGGTGAGTATACGCTACTCATTAGGGACCCCAAGACCCCTGAAGGTCTCCCAGAATCCACGAAGGATAATCCACAAAGGAAAGATACAATAACGAAGTAACAACCAACTCTACTTAAGTATATGCCCATACATATACCTAAGTCATCAATTCCAGTTCGGCTCCAACATCCGAGCCCAAGTTCGATCTAGTCCACACATGATAGCACAACCCAATCCACACAGGATAACACGACAATCATATCGAAGATAATGATTGAAAGTCAAGACTTAGGTCACACATGTATACTCTTCGTAAGGTGATAAAGATGATCAGATGTATCCACTGATTCATCTAAGCTATCAGACCCACATAGGATACAAGACCAGCTAAGCTGTCAGACCCACAAAGGATACAAGACCAGCTACTCTGCCGGACCCACATACGATACAAGTACAGAGTCAAATACTGCCAGACCCACGTAGGATAAAAGAAAAATAGTCACGTAATGCCAGACCCACATAGGATACAAGAATAGTAGTCATTGCCGCCGAACCCACATAGGATTCCAGTACGGTTGTCGTCGCTGCCGAACCCACAGAGGATCCCAGTACAGTCGTCATCGTCGTCGTACTCGCAGCCAGTTCTAGGGTTCTCACACACAGTATGCTCGATTCCAGGAGGGTCCGCTCCATGAGCCAAGGGGGTCGATACATCAACTGACACGTAGTCCGGATTTGATGTATCCCGAAGTTCCGTCTCGACAATAGGAACTCAACGTGACAGACGGCGCGTCAATCGGACGCCCGATCTGAGAGTTATTGGCTTTTTCGTCAGAGGGGCCCGGTTGGTTTTTAAGTCAAAAACAACCCGACCGTACTCCATCTATGTAAAAACCATGAGCATAGTGATCCAAAATAACCATCTCACTAAGAGGAATCCAACAAAGTTGACGACACGTCAATCGGACGTCCGGAGCTCAAGTTATAGGTGTTTCCGCTCGGAAGGCCCAATTGGTTTCGTGTTCGAACCAACCCGGCCATACCCAAAGTTCTCCAAAACCTTGAGTGTAATATACCAAAACGACCGTCTCGATCCAAGTATCTCTACGCAACTGACGACACATCGATCGAAGGTCCGTATCCCATGTTATGAGCGTTTGAACGGATCTATCTGAGAACAGGGGGTTTGGGCCCGGTCCGACCCGGCCCAATACCCCCTAGGTCGGCCCGAACCGGGTCAACCCAACCCGAGTCTAGGTCTGGCCCGGTTGGGCATGGCTTGGGCCAGCCGGGGCGGTCCGGCCTGGGCGCCCGCGCGCTGAGCGGACGCGGGGGGGGGGGGGGGGCTGCCCCCCTTGATTTGTAAACGGCCGACCATTTATGGCCGGCCTTAATTGAGCCGCGGGACCTGGGGGGTCCCGCCTCCACCTAGCGCCATCGGCCGGCTTAGCCGGCCGCTTCTCTGAACCGCCGCAGTGGGACCTGCCGATCCCACCTCCTGGAGCGCCAGCGGCCGGAATGCTCGGCCGCCCCTTGCTGCACTGCCGTGGCCCACCCCGGCCGCGACCCTCCATGGTTCTCCGGTGCGGCGCGATGGCGCTGTGCCCCTTCATCTTGGCCCATTCTTGGCTTCGGGTTCCTTCAGCTTCACCGGCACGGCGCGACGGCGCCGTGCACCTTCACCGCGATTTACCTCGTTCCCGCGTGGTGTCGTTGCACCGCGCTGCCTCCGTTCCAAGCCATAAGATATTCAACAACAAAAGGGGAGGAGGTTCGGCCGTGTTCGTGCGGTCCGAACTCCTCCATTATTTTGATAACAGGCGGCCAAATAAATAACGGAGTACGTCAATTAATTCCGAACGTAAAACAACCCCTACCTCGAAGAAGTTCGCGGAAGTTAGCTTTGCGGAAAACGGCATCGCAGGATGAAGTTCCATATACGTCGATGGAGAACATACGAGGAGGAAGCAATGTCTCCCTTTATTTGACATGGAGAGAAGATGTAATGACATACGCCCAAGCAGGGAATGTCGTCACACACCGGCTATGGAGAGATGAAGAGATGGCTCGTCGATCTCTCCTTGCGGTGACAACTTCATTCGTCGAAGTCTTGGCGTTCTTTGCATTCTTCAAACTTAGAGTATTCTCTCCCAAAGTTCTCTCACAACAAAACCAAACCCCAAATAAAATAAGGTTCATTCTTATTTTATTAACCCATGCCATGAATTCCAAATATTCAAAATTCAAACTCTTAATTAAATTAATTGAATAGCTTTAATTCAACAATTTAATGTGAGATTTGACCTGCATTAAGGAGGGGAAGAGGATGAGTTACAAATTAAATGCTAGAGGGGGGGGGGGGGTGGTTTAATGGGGTGTTAGGGAAATTGAAGGAGGTGGGGGATCGTGTGGGCCCCACCCCAAATTCCTCACAACTTTCTTTCCCATAACACTTAAAACATCAGTGGTGTAATAAAAATATAATTGTAAAACAACTATATTTTTATTCTTCACATTTTTAACAACTCCTCCCAAGAAAACGCACCATCGGAAAAGGTGTTACTAAGAAATTACCAGCGTTGCGATTTCATCAGTGCCCTCATATTTCGATTCCGAGCACCGGTTCAAAAGTTAGGAAAACCCGCTCGTTCATTCATTGAACGTACCCGAGCTAAACTTTGGAAAATGATTCTGGGCACACCGGGCCTCGGAATCATGTGCCGTTAGAAACTGAGTACAAGTAAAATCCCAAAGAAATTAAGAAAAAAAATTTCCCTTGAAATTTACGGGTCTTTATATTACTCCCTCCTCAGGGATTTACGTCCCCGTAAAGATACATCACAAACTAGGGGAATAAATGAGGGTACTGAGCACACATCTTAGCCTCCCGCTCCCAAGTGCTCTCCTAGAGGTTCCCGTGCTTCCACCTGATGTGCACTAGAGGAATCGACCACCCACATAGGACCCACTCCTGTCGATCCTCGATCTCCACTGGGACCTCCGCAAAAGTCTCCCCGTCATCAATGTCCAGCTCCCCATGGTCGATGATGTGCGTCGGGTCGTGCACGTTTCTCCTCATCTGAGATACGTGGAAGACGTCGTGCACCTGGTGCAACTGATGTGGTAGAGACAGGCGATAAGCCACCTCGCCTCTACTATTGAGAACCTAGAATGGTCCTATGAAGCGCGAAGATAACTTTTCGCCCCGTCCAAATCTCTGTAATCCATGTCGAGGTGAGACCCGCAAGAAAATGTTGTCGCCATCCTCGAACTACAATGGTCTCCGCCTCCTGTCAGCATAAGACTTCTGTTGGCTCTAAGCTATCCTCATCCGCTCCTGGATAACCTGAAACTTCTCTGTCGTGGCCTGGACCATCTCTGGTCCCACAAGTGCTGACTCCCCAGGGTCTGTCCAGCATAGAGGTGACCTGCAAGGTTGGCCGTACAATGCCTCATATGGTGCCATCCCGATGGTGGAGTGGTAGTTTTGTTGTACGCAAACTCCACCAAGGGTAGGTGATCCTACCAGCTGCGACCAAAGCCGAGGACACATGCACGGAGCATGTCATCGAGAGTCTGAATGGTCCTCTCTGTCTGACCATCCTTTTGAGGGTGAAAGGCGTTGCTCAGACGTAGCTGCATCCCGAATGCCTCCTGCAACCTCTTATAAAGCCGGGAAGTAAAGTGATCATCTCAGTCAGAGACGATAGATGATGGCATACCATGAAGCTGTAAAATCTCATGAACGTAGAGGCGTACCAAGATCTCCACTGAGCCCTGCTCTCTGATGGGTAAAAAGTGGACCGACTTGGTGAGTCGGTCGACAATCACCCAAATGGAGTCATGACCTCTGGAAGTATGTGGAAGTCCAGTCATGAAATCCATAGATATCCTGTCCCACTTCCACTTCAGGACATCCAAGGGCTGTACCAAGCCTACTGGTACCTGGTGCTCCGCCTTCACCTGCTGGCAGGTGAGGCATCAAGAAAAAAACTCTGCCACAACCTTCTTCATACCCGGCCACCATTGCTGTCGCCTGAGATCCTAGTACATATTCACCACTCCTGGATGTACTGCTAAAGGGGAAGTGTGAAACTCTCTCAGCACCTCCTCCTGTAACGCAGCTGGTACCATGGTACGCCCTCTGAAAAGGACGACGTGCTCTCCACCTATAGAGAATCCATCAGGTGCCTGTCTTGAGGATATATGAGCACGCCGCGTCTCACAGTCAACGTCCCCACACTGTGCCTCTATGACCCGCTGAATAAGTGGAGGTGTGACTGTGAGCGACTGAAGGAAGGCTGCCCCATCTCTATCCACGAAGGATATCTGCAATGTGGATAGCTTCTCTGTCGCCTCTCCAAGTAGCTGAATGCCCATCCTCCTGCTGAGAGCATCGGCTACTATGTTCCCCTTTCCAGGAGTATATACTATCTCAAAGTCATAGTCCTGGAGGAACTCGAGCTATCGCCGCTGTCTCAGGTTCAGTTCCTTCTGCGAGAAGATGTACCTGAGACTCTGGTGGTTAGAATAGACTGTAAAGCACTCACCCATCAGATAGTGCCGCCACATCTTCAGAGCGAATACCACTGCTGCTAACTCCAGGTCATGGGTAGCGTAGTTCTGCTCATGCTGCCTCAACTATCATGATCCATAGGCGATCACTGCCCGCTCCTACATCAGGACACACCCGATTCCGGTTCCTGATGCATTGCAGTAGACTACGTACCCTACTCCCTCTTCCGGTAGCCTCAAGATGGGTGTGCTGGTCAATATCTGTCTTAGCTCCTGGAAGCTCTGCTGACATCTATCTGACCACACGAAGGGTTTCCCTTTCTTCGTCAAAGATGAAAGCGGTGCCGCAACTCTGGAGAAGTCTGGCACAAACCTTCGATAGTACCCAGCTAGGCCCAAGAAACTCCGCACTTCCGTCACACTCCTAGGTGGCTCCCAAGCTAGAACTACCTCGATCTTCATAGGATCCACCGCTACTCCCACCTCAGAGATGACATGTCCCAAGAAGTGGAACTCACATATCCAGAACCGACTCTTCGAGAGCTTACCATAAAGCTGGTGCTCTTGGAGTGTGTCCAGTACAACCCGCAAGTGGTAGGCATGCTCCTCCTCAGTAGTCGAGTATATCAATATGTCATCGATGAAGACCATGACAAACCGATCGAGGTAAGGATGGAAGATCCTGTTCATGAGACTCATGAACACTGCTGGAGCATTGGTTATGCCGAAAGGCATAACCAATAACTCAGAGTGGACATACCGACATCTGAAGGTCGTCTTCTGCACATCCTCGTCTCGAACTCTGAGCTGATGATAGCCTGACCTGAGGTCTATCTTCGAGAACCACCGTGCTCCCTTGAGCAGATCGAAGAGGTTTTTAATCCTCGGTAGTGGATACTTGTTCCTCATGGTCACCTGGTTCAGGTGACGATAATCGACACACAGTCGCAAGATCCCGTCCGCCTTCTTGGCGAACAAATCGGGGAAGCCCAGGGTGAAACACTGGGTCGGATGAATCCCTTGCCCTGCAAGCCCTCCATCTGTACCCGTAGCTCTCGAAGCCTAGAGGGAGCCACCCGATATGCTAGAGTGGATATCGAGGCTATCCCGGGGTACAGGTCAATATATAATTCTACCTCTCTGCGAGGAGGTAGTCCGGGAACGTCGTCATGGAAAACGTCCGCATACTGATCCACCACTACAGGAAAACTAGGACTCCGCACGTCAAATGATCCTAGGATGAGGCTAGCCAACTGATGAGTGATTGGCTGTGCTCTCCTCTGTGTGAGTCCATCCTGCGTTGCAAAGGCTTCCTTCTCACCGGTGAAGGCGAAACTGCTCCCATCGGTGCAGACACATCGCACCTTGCGCCTAATACAGTCGATCTGAGCATGGACTGTAGATAACCATTCCATGCCCAAGATGACGTCGTAAGGCCTGGACGCCGCTACAAGAAGATCCCAACCGAAGATCTCACCTCCTAGAGTAAGATCACACTGCCGGCACCAGTGCGTAATCATCGAGTATGCTCCCGTAGGAGTCTCTAGCCGTAAGGATCGAGCCAATGGCTTCATCGGAATCTCTGAGCACCGAACAAGGGCATAAGAAATGAAAGAATGACTCACTCCTATGTCTATAAGAACTGCAGCAAGGGTGGAGTAGACATAGATAGTACCTCGAATCATCTCTGGTGCGCCATGGTAATAGGCATCCCCTGCCTGAAGTTGAGCCTGCCTCTGTCTGCCAGCTCCCTGTGGTCGGGGTGGACCTCCTGGTGGTGGTGGTGGTAGAGCCTCAAAGCGTCGCCCACCACCTGCTGCTCGGCCAGCTCCTCTGCCTCATCCGCCTGCTCCCTGAGGACCGCCACGGTCGAACCTCTTCCTCTGCCTAGGTGGTCCCTCAACCGTCTTCTTCTCCTCTGCACGGTGGGTTGGGCAGTCACGAGCTATGTGGCCCTGCCCTCCACATGCATAGCACTATCTGATCCTCGGAAGGCTGACTCTACTACATGCGCCCCGCACCTCCGAGCCAGTATCCTGAGGTCGTCCGCCTGATGGTCTAGTCTGCTTGGACCCCTGTGACATCCATCGACTGCTAGTTGCAGAAGACTCAGCTACATTCCGCCCTGCAGTAGGTCTCGCTGCTGGTGTAGGCTCAGCAAGGAAGCTCTCTACAAGAAGGGTTCTCTCCAGTACTCTTGCCTGCATCAGAATACTGAGGGAGATCAACGATGCCATGATCTCATGCCTCAGTCCCTGTTCGAAGGTCTAGGCCCGGAAGAATGGGTCCCGTACCATATCCATCGAATAACACGAGAGATCGGTAAATCTTGCAAAGTACTGGGATACCGTCATGCCACCCTGCCGCAGCTATAGTAGCTCCTGAATGCGCAATGCACGGAGGGTGGCTGGGATGAACTCTGAGCGGAAGAGGATCTCAAAGTCCGTCCAAAGGAGAGATGCCTCATCGTGCACCTGGAGCATCAGGATCCACCATATGCCTGCTGCTGCGTGCAGGAGACTCGCTACAAGGATCACCATGAGGTCAGCTGGTGTGCCTACTAACCTGAAAACTCGAACAACAGCCTCCATCCAATCCTCGGCTGCCTGAGGGTCCATCTCCCCATGGAACCTGGGCGGTCTCTGACGCTGAAACTTGCGCAGTGCACTAAGGTGACGTGCACTCTCAGTAGTTGGGGCTGGTGGCATCGGTGGCTCGGGAGGGTAGAGGTACCGCCGGTGCCTCCGCTGTAATAGGGCCCTGCACCGAGGCCTCGTCGCTCGGTGGGCTGTCATCTCACACAAAGCTCAAAACCCTAGCTGGCTGCCGTCGTGGGGCCATTCTGAAAATGGACAGGTGCTCCACGGTCAATACAATATACCTAGTGAGCTGACACAAAGTAATCACAAAGAAAACTTTTGAAACACACATGAAATCAATGTTTTCGTGCACTGAGTCGGAAATCAGAAGTCAGGATCCTGGTGTATGGATACGTTGGCCACCGCACCAACACTGGTCTCCCTGGACTGATAACCACACTCAATACCTTAACACTATTGCTTCACATAGAAGAAAGATCAGAGTCCTAAGTTCTGCGGTAGAACCTAACTCCTCTAATACCAATTTGTCACGACCCGTTCTCGGGACCCGTGCCGTGACTACCCCAAGCCCGCCTCCCATAGGCCAGGGGCTGGCGACTAGCACCAAAGGCGTAAATCCCGATATAAGAAAAGGCATTGACTTTAAGTAAGATAACAAACACCACAGAGTATGCAAGAAAAAGTAAACACTAAGTAAACTGAGTACAAAGGTAAGTGATGGAAAGTAAATGGGCCAGAATACAAACCCTACTAAAAGTAAAGTACAATAGAAAAGAGAGTACAATGGAAGAAAAGTAAAGCAGCAACACCGAGCCATCCTCTAGAAATCCCACCTGAAGGGTGGGTACAGATAGTCTCTTCCGCTCCTCGGCTCCAGCCGTCCGCTCCCTGTACGTCTCGTCCAGTGATCCACCTCCAGGTACCGTCCAGCTCCACGAGTTCCTACCTCGATTAGCGATGTCCATCGTCTGCATCCAACACAACGTAGTGCGGGCATAACCCATGTAGGGGTGAGTATACGCTACTCATTAGGGACCCTGAGACCTCTGAAGGTATCCCAGAATTCATAAAGGATAATCCACAAAGGAAAGATACAATCACTAAGTAACAACCAACTCTACTTAGGTATATGCCCATACATATACCTAAGTCATCAATTCCAGTTTGGATCCAACATTCGAGCCCATGTTCGATCTAGTCCACACAGGATATAACAACCCAATCCACACAGGATAACACAATAATCATATCGAAGATAATGATTGAAAGTCAAGACTCAGCTCACATAGGTATACTCTTCATAAGGTGATAGAGATGATCAGATGTAGCCACTGATTCATTATAACGACCCATACTTTACATACACTGTTAATATTTCAAAATTGAAGCATACTTATTACAACATATAACAAAACCATGAAAGGACCGTATATGTATAGTGTCTTTAGAAACAGAGAAACATAAACAACTGGTTCATAAATCATCTACGTTGTCTCCCATTTATTTCATCATATCTAGAGTCCCTTTTTGGCATATCCTACTTAATAACCTTCTTCCTGACCCGGGGAAAGAAAACAAACAAAAGGGTGAGATCAAATGCTCAGTAAGGGTAAACAAAAGAAATATCAATCACATCATATTCATAAGAACATATCATTTTGGAAATCTTAACCTGCAAAAGTGATCATAATTTCATAACATGGGATAAATCATAGTAGTGAAATGTAATCGCAATAATCATAACATAAAACATGAAACTTTTTGTCATACACACATAATAATATAGAATCATTTCTTAGTAGTCAAGACACATTGCCATGACTATCTTAGCGGACAAAGTCCATTTCTGAACCGAGTTCACTCCTCGTTTTAGTCCTGTTTCACTGAACCGGATTAACCTGCCATTCCAGCCATGTCTATCTCATGAGATATAAATCATTACCCAATGAATTGGAGGGGGATATAGGTCCCACCCATCTCATAATGATACCATTCTTATGTGTGCCACAAAATCATAAACCATACATCATAGCATAACCCATGTAATAAAATTGGGAATCTTAAACATCATGCCATCATAACATAATCCATATAAGATAAAAGGATATCATAAAAATAATTCCATCATAAAATAATGAAATCAATGTAAAAAATAGGGATAGAAATAGAACCCTATATTATCTTATATGGAAAATAATTTTGATAAAACACTTGAACTCCATTCTTGAGGAAAATATCCTTTCTACTTCAAAAACATTTTTCCTTTCTAAACATGTCATACAATTTTAAACTAAAAGAAGTTGATTAAAAATAAACTTGAAAACTTGTAAATTAATATTCATGGAAATAATGTTCTATGAATCCATTCATGTCGTATAAGTTAAAAAAACATTCTTCTCATACTTTGGCCGGAAAAGTCAAAAAGTACCTCGTACTAAAAACGACAAAAGATTCCTTTCATATCTTTTACTAAAAACTCACCAATGGGTAAAATTGGATTTAAAAAAAAATTAGTTGGATGGAAATAATATTACATATTGAGGAAACATGGATGTGGATGATAAATATTCCCCAGTAAATTCTGAAGTATAAACGATCTCGGATAAAAATGAGATTGTGAGATTTTCCCTTACCTTAGGTCCGATTTGCTTCGTAAGTGTCCAAAACTCCTGTATAATGATTTAAAAAATGTCATTGACTTATTCCATAATCATACTAATTTTTATGATATCATATATGGTCATATTCTTAGCTTCTTATTAGTAATATTTCATTGTTACTTATTATTCGGGTGTTTATTGCTTTTTGTTCTTATGCGTGTTTTGTCGAATAAATTCTTATTATTATTTTTAGGTTATAGATACCTCATTTAAATAATGTTATTAGTGTAATAAATATCATATTTATTCACTCAATTCATTTATGTAATCATTATGCAATGAAAATCATGTAGAACGAGTCACATCACATCGTGGAGACGGTATTCCGTACGTACGCACGAGCGATGATATCGTTCCCATGATCGTGGAATTGTATTGGAGTGTATGTATACTATTTCAGAATAAATATCACTTTACAATAATCATATATAGTTATTATTTACACCATTATACCCATCCAAGTAAGGTGGTGGTGGAAAATAGATTACACCACGGCGTGGAGACGGTATTCCGTACGTACGCACGCGCGGTGATTTCGTTTTCCGTAGGATGGATAGATGGTGAAATAGTGTTGTTTCATACTTATAATAACATATCAGTATATGAGTGATACTGATGTTATTACTTAATAATGAAACAACTAAAGAAGAATAAGTGGAAGAAGAAATAAAGTTGAAAGAATCGGTAACGGACATTACCTCTTCTTTGAAGCGCCTCTTTGAGACCTCCTCTTAGGGCACTAAAATTGGTCGTTGAAGAAGACCAGGACCTCTAGGATGTTTCTAGGGAAGTGGAGAAGATAATTTGGTAGGGTTTGGATGATATTGAAGGCTCAAAGTGGTGTGAGGAAGATAGGGAGGAGGTTCCCTTTTATAAGGGAGGAGAGGGGCACCTTTGGAAAAACTAAAAATATTATTTTATTATAAAGTCATATTCGGTTTTTAATAGCTCCAAATTGATTTATTTAGGAGCTAAGGTAGGGATGGGTCGAAATTCTCTCATCAAATATAATTTTGACAAGTTTAGGTTTATATTTTAACCTTATCATTTAGATTTGTCTTTAAGTTGGATAATTTAACTTTTACCGTGTCTTCTTGTTTTCTTACACTACAGGGTTGATAAACTTACTATAACTAGCCAAAAGAAC
Source organism: Viscum album (assembly GCA_963277665.1). Taxonomy (NCBI): domain Eukaryota; kingdom Viridiplantae; phylum Streptophyta; class Magnoliopsida; order Santalales; family Viscaceae; genus Viscum; species Viscum album. The sequence goes on from OY728132.1 coordinate 502,897,529, forward strand.
CCCAAGTTGTTTATTATTAATATATATAACCTTATATAAGTCATTTGGACGAACCTTATATTTTTATAAATAAAATAACAATTAATAATATAATATTTGTTTTAAAATCTATTTTATGTCAATTTTGACACTATTTGGTAATTGATTTTTGTGAAAATAATAACAGAAATATTAGTTCTAAAAAGTTAATTAAATCAATACTAACATGTCATATTAACATACAATATTATTGGAATTCATAAAAAGTCTCAAATTACATTTATTTGGGTATTTATAACATCAATTATGTCAATATTTCATTAATAAGATAATTACTGCACCATCTTTGTGTCATAAATAAATTAAATTATTTAATGTCTAAAAATTATAAATAAAATACCATTATATAGGAAATCTTTTTATTTTTCTAATGAATATTTATAGTCAAATTAATTTTATGTATAACCCTATATTAAAAATGATTTACTTATTAAACTTTGATTTTAACTATTTTAACCCTTCTTTAAATAAATTAATAATAAATGTCCTAATCTAATCCAAGTGGGCCTAAATGGTCATATTTTATTCCTAAGGTTGTTTTTGGTTGAATTACACTTATCCAATAGAATTAGGACATGTGTTAGGGTAATAATAATAACATTTTTAACCTTAATTACCCTATTTACTTTTAACCGTGGTAAAAAAGTAAAAAGTTACTGTTCACCAAAAATTATTTACATCTCATTGAACCACATTTTAGTCCTTGATATTAACCGTGTCTCTCAGATTTTCGAAATTCCACTCACAAAAGCGGTAAAATTATGTTTTATGTAAATTTTCAAATTCTCCTAGGAGGTGGGTAAAAGACGGTGAAACGTTCAATAAAATTTTTATATATCTAAAATTATTATAAAATGACTCCAATTAATTACATTGAACTTAAATAGGTATTATGTATCAATTTTGACCTAAAATAAATTTAAATAAAATAAATAATTATTTAAAGAAAAAGTCGATTTTTAAATAGTAACCCAGTGTTTTCACTATTCATCAAAAATTGAAAGTTTTCAGAAAAATACCAAAATTTCACCCTAGGCTAATTTCGATATTCCGAATCCAAAAATGAAGTCCATTTTGAAAAATAAAAATTACAAAATTTCAAAAAGTGGGTATTACTATTCATAACGGCTAGTTTTAATAATATTTTAATAGCATATCGTTGTTTAGTGAAACTCGGTATTGCGTACAATGCAAGTTATCGAGGAAGGCCGCAGTTGCATGTAAAGAAATCCAAGCTAGTGTTGTGTGTAGTGAAAGATTCCTTTGATGATGTATATAACATAAAAACAAAATATCTCTCATAAAAGTCCCAGGTGTTACATCTTACCCCCCTTAAAATGAATTTCGCCCTTGAAATTCGTCACTTTGTAAAAAATAGATGAGGATAACTCTCCCTCATCATATCCTCAAGCTCCCATGTAGCTTCTTCTAATTTTTGGTTCCTCCATAAAACTTTCACCAAGGGAGTGGTCTTGTTTTGTAGGACTTTTTCACTACGATCCAGAATCTATATCGGCTGTTCTTCATAAGAAAGATCTTGTTCCAGCGGTACAACTTCTGAGCTGAGTACATGTGAAGGATCAGGTATGTACTTTCTCAGGAGAGATACATGGAACACATCGTGAACTTGAGAGAGATTCGGTGGAAGCGCCAATCGGTAAGCTACCTTCCCAACACGATCCAGTATTTCAAAAGGACCGATATACCTAGGGATCAGCTTTCCCTTATTTCCAAATCTCATTACTCTCTTCCAAGGAGATATTCATAAGAATACTTTATGACCCACTTCAAAATCTAGGTATTTTCTTCGGTTGTCAGCATAACTTTTTTGTCGACTCTAAGAAGCTCTAATGTGTTGTCAAATAGATCTGACCTTTTTTGCCTTCTCATCAACAAGATCAGGTCCTAATAGATTTCTTTACCCAACTTCATCTTAGCAAGTTAGAGTCCTGCATTTCTTTCCATAGAGAGCTTCAAAAAGAGCCATTTGAATACTGGAGTGAAAGCTATTATTATAAGAAAATTCCACCAAAGGTAGGTGTTGATCCCAACCACCTTTGAAATCCATAGAGCAAGATCTCAACATATCTTATAGAGTTTTAATCGTCCTCTCTGACTGACCATCTATCTGAGGATGATAAGCAGTGTTGAAACTTAACTCTATATCCAAAGTATGCTGAAGACTTTGCCAGAAATTTGAGGTAAACCTCGGATCCCGATCCGATATAATGGAAAGTGCAATCTTACCACTTCCTTTACATATATCCTGGCAAGCTGATCCAGAGAGAAATCCTCTCTAATAGCACTGAAGTGTGCCGACTTTGTAAGACGATCAACTATGACCCAGATAGCATTATTGCCTTTGGATGTTTTAGGAAGTCCGGTGACAAAGTCCATAGTGATGTTTTCCCATTTCCATTCGGGTATGGGTAATGGTTTTAAGATCCCCTTAGACTTCTATTTCTCAGCTTTAACTTGCTGACAAACAAAGCATCGATAGACATATTCAGCAACATCTCTTTTCATGTCATCCCACCAGAAGTACTCTTTCAGGTCCCTATACATCTTCGTGCTTCCAGGATGAATAGAGAATGAAGAACTATGAGCCTCATCCAGCAGCTCCTTCTTTAATTCTGGGATGGGAGGTACACAAACCCGATTCCTGAACTTTATTATCCCATCACAATCAAGGTTGAATTCAGGAACATTTCTCACCTTCTTTTTTAACTATACATCTTCTTTCTGTGCCTCTTTAATCTTCACATGTATAGATGGTTGAACATTCATTTGATAAAGATACGATTTTTCCCCTTCCATTATAATTCCAAGATCTATCCTTTGTAAATCCATAAATATTGGATCTTTTGTGATCCTCATCATGGATAAACTGGCATGGTCTTGTCAACTTAATGCGTTTTCCACCTTGTTTGCTTTCCCAGGGTGGTAATGAATTGAGCAGTCATAATCCTTAATCAACTCCAACCATCTTCTTTGGCGCATATTGAACTCCTTTTGTGTGAAAATATACTTTAAACTTTTTTGATCAGTATAAATTTCACACCTTTCTCCATAAAGATAATGCCTCCAAATCTTTAATGAAAAGATTACCGCAGCTAACTCCAAATCACGAGTTGGGTAATTTTTCTCATGGATTTTCAACTGTCGTGAGGCATAAGCTATCACCATATTATTTTGCATAAGAATACACCCCAGCCCCTTCTTGGATGCATCATTGTAGATCACAAACCTTTCTCCACTACAAGGAAGTGTGAGCACAAGTGTACTGGATAACCTTCTTTTCAACTCCTTGAAATTATCTTCACATTCCTCCGTCCATACGAACTTAACTCCTTTTCGAGTCAACCTGGTGAGTGGATTAGATAATCATGAAAAATCTTTCACAAAACGTCGATAATATCCATACAAACCAAGAAAACTTCGGATCTCAGTTACTGTTGTTGGTCTCAACCATCTTTCGATAACCTCTGTTTTTGCTGGATCCACAGATATCCCCTCTTTTGAGATTATGTTCCCCAAAAATGCAACTTTTTGAATCCAAAATTCACACTTGGTAAATTTGTCATAAAACTTATCCTTTCTCAGGGTCTTTAATATAATTCTCAAGAGATCTTCATGTTCTTCCTTGTCTTTGAATAGACAAGAATATCGGCTATAAAGACTACCACAAGCTGATCAAGATAGTCTCTAAAGACTCTATTCATCAAATCCATGAAGATAGCAGGGGCGTTAGTAAGACCAAATGGCATCACTATAAATTCATAGTGTCCATAACTTGTAGGGAAATCCGTCTTTGGTATATCCTCCCTTTTGACCCTTAATTAATGATACCCTGAACGAAGATCAATCTTGGAAAAGTATTGAGCTCCGCGTAGTTGGTCAAATAAGTCATCAATGCGTGGGAGAGGATATTTTTTCTTGATAGTGATCTTGTTAAGTTTTCGATAATCAATGCAGAGTCTCATTGATCCATCTTTCTTATTAACAAACATAACAGGTTCTCCCCAAGGTGATGCACTAGGGAATATGAATCCCTTATCAAGATTCTCTTGGAGTTGCTTCTTCAATTCCTACAACTCAATTGGGGCCATTCTATAAGGTGTCTTTGAAATAGGTAAAGCACCCGGTACGAGTTCTATTGAAAACTCAACTTCACAATTTGGTGGAAGACCAGGTAATTCCTCTGGAAAGACATCATCAGACTACCGTATAATGGGCATATTCTTAATCGTGAGTTTCTCTCCAACCACTTGAGATAAATAACCTTCATTTAGTAGAATAAAGACCCATAATATGGAAGAAATTACCACTGGAAGGTTATGTTCATCATTTCATCGATAGACGATCATATATTGTTCTGGAATATGAATCGTGACTTCCCTTCTTTGTCAATTGATATGAGCTCCATATAAAGAAATCCAATCCATGCTAAGAATCACATCAAATTCCACTATAGGAAGGATCACAAGATTTGTAGGAAGAAATTTACCACAAACTTCAATCGGAGAAGAATTATAATCTTTTGATGCGACTATTGTGCCATTAAGAGTTGTCACAACTAACTCAACATCTAATTGTTGAGGTAATACGGTTATACCCTTAGAAAATTATTTAGAAATAAAAGAGTGGGTGGATCCAGAATCAAATAAAACATTTGCTACTTTAGAGTGGATGGTAAGTGTACCTTTTACCACTTCGTTATCGTACTCCACATCGCTGATAGAAATTGCATCTGACTTTACTTTAACTTTAGCCTTAAGAGTTTGTTGACGTTGATCATCATCAACAACCCTTGGATTAGGGAATTGATTGGCATAATGCCCCATTTCCTTTCATTTGTAACATTGAAGTGTAGGAGGTGCACTATGTGTAGCCTTTTCTTTGTTCGCATCACTAGACATCTTCTTCCCATCATCGCGGCATTCAAATGCCCAATGACCTTCCTTTCCACATTTGAAACATTTACTTGTCCCTTTAAGACAATTCCATCCATGTTTCTTTCCACACTTTGAGCATAATAGAAAACTCATCTTATTTTCAGTGTGCTCTTTAGTTTTTCCTTTGAATTCCATTTTCCTCTTCTTATCAAACCCATATGACTGATGGGTTACTCCAATCTCCATCTCAACCTTGAGAGCACATTGAACAATTTCCTCTTAGCTATTGAAGTCCCTTATGGCTAACACCCTTTGAAGACTTGGTTTTAAGACACTAAAGAATCGATCGATCTTACTCTCGGGTGGGATAATAATACCATAAGCGTAGCTTGAAAGTCTTGTAAAATTTGCTTCATAGGTACCAACAGATTCATCATCCTTTTGCTTTAGTTCAAGAAACTCTTTCTCCATCTTTGTTCGAAGAATAAGAGGGAAGTACTTATTGAAAAATAAGTTCTTGAACTCGTCCCATTCCATGGATTCAATTTCATCCCTTTGCCTCGTATTCTTAATAAGATTCCACCATCGATCAGCATCACCTTCCAAACGATATACTGCTAAGATGACTTTATCATGTTCAGAACATTGAAGAACTGAAAATATCTTTTCAGTGGTACTGATCCATTGTTCATCCACTAATGGATCAGAAGACCCACTGAATGAAGGTGGACGCTACCTCATGAAGGATTCAACAGAATGTTGCTCCCTCCTTTTCTCATTTGGAAGTTCTGCATGATTCATAGATTGAGAAAGTTGTGTGAGCATGGCTACAAGATTTTTCATTCCAGCTCCCATAACGTTTGGTTTCTCAGGGGGATAATCATTTCATTGCCTGTCGCATTCCGCATTAACACGGTTCCTTCGGGTTCCAGCCATTGACTAAATCCAAGAAGAATAGTGTGAGCAACACTAATTATAATAGGAAAACCACATAATCAAGAATAATATTTTACACTTAAGGTATTATCATAGGATGTTCATGGCCATTTTTAAAACACTAAGATTGTGTTCTATGATTAGACTTATCCTTAGGGTTCTTACTAAGTCTTTCACATCCTAGTTTCCAAAGGTTGATTATACCTTTCCTCTGATACCAACTATAACGACCCATACTTTACATACATTGTTAATACTTCAAAATTGAAGCATACTTATTAAAAAATATAACAAAACCATGAAATGACCGTATAGGTATAGTGTCTTTAGGAACTGGGAAACATAAACAACTGGTTCATAAATCATCTACGTTGTCTCCCATTTATTTCATCATATCTAGAGTCCCTTTTTGGAATATCCTACTTAATAACCTTCTTCCTGACCTGGGGAAAGAAAACATACAAAAGGGTGATCTCAAATGCTCAGTAAAGGTAAACAAAATAAATATCAATCACATCATATTCATAAGAACATATCATTTTGGAAATCTTAACCTGCAAAAGAGATCATAATTTCATAACATGGGATAAATCATAGTAGTGAAATGTTATCCCAATAATCATAACTTAAAACATGAAACTTTGTGTCATACATAAAGAATCATAGAGAATCATTTCTTAGTAGTCAATACTCATTGCCAAGACTATCTTAGCGGACAAAGTCCATTTCTGAACCGAGTTCACTCCTCATTTCAGTCCTATTTCACTGAACCATATTAACCTGTCGTTCCAGCCATGTCTATCTCATGAGATATAAATCATTGCCCAATGCATTAGAGGGATATATAGGTCCCACCCATCTCATAATGATACCATTCTTATGTGTGCCACAAAATCATAAACCATACATCATCGCATAACCCATGTAATAAAAATGGGAATCTTAAACATCATGCCATCATAACATAATCCATATAAGATAGAAGGACATCATAAAAATAATTCCATCATAACATAATCAAATCAATGTAAAAATATCGATAAAAACAGAAACCTATATTATCTTAGATGGAAAATAATTTTGATAAAACACTTGAACTCCATTCTTGAGGAAAATATCCTTTCTACTTCAATTTTTTTTCCTTTCTAAAAATGTCATACAATTTTAAACTAAAAGAAGTTGATTAAAAATAAAATTGAAAACTAGTAAAGGAAGCTTCATGGAAATAATGTTCTATGAATCTATTCGTGTCGTATAAGTTAAAAAATATTCTTCTCATACTTTGGCCGGAAAAGTCAAAAAGTACCTCATACTAAAAACGACAAAAGATTTCTTTCATATATTTTAATAAAAACTCACCAATGGGTAAAATTGGATTTTAAAAAAATTGTAGGTGGATGGAAATAATATTACATATTGAGGAAACATGGATGTGGATGATAAATATTCCCCAGTAAATTCTGAAGTATAAACAATCTCGGATAAAAATGAGATTGTGAGATTTTCCCTTACCTTAGGTCCGATTTGCTTCGTAAGTGTCCGAAACTCCTATATAATGATTTAAATAATGTCATTTACTTATTCCAAAATCATAATTATTTTTATGATATCATATATGGCCATATTCTTAGCTTCTAATTAGTAATATTTCATTTTTTACTTGTTATTCGGGTGTTTATTGCTTTTTGATCTTATGCGTGTTTTGTCGAATAAATTCTTATTATTCTTTTTAGGTTATAGATAAATCATTTCCATAATGGTATTAGTGTAATTCATATCATATTTATTCACTCAATTCATTTATGTAATCATTATGCAATGAAAATCATGTAGAACGAGTCACATCACATCGTGGAGACGGTATTCCGTACGTATGCACGTGCGATGATATCATTTCCATGATTGTGGAATTGTATTGGAGTGTATGTATACTATTTCAGAATCAATATAACTTTAAAATAATCATATATAGTTATTCTTTACACCATTATACCCATCCAAGTAAGGTGGTGGTGGAAAATAGATTACACTACGGCGTGGAGACGGTATTCCGTACGTACGCACGCGCGGTGATTTCATTTTCCATAGGATGGATAGATGATGAAATAGGGTTGTTTCATATTTATAATAACATATCAGTATATGAGTTATACTTATGTTATTACTTCATAATTAAACAACTAAAGAAGAAGAAGTGGAAGAAGAAATAAAGTTGAAAGAATAGGTAACAGACATTACCTCTTCTTTGAATCGCCTCTTTGAGACCTCCTCTTAGGGAACTAAAATTGGTCTTTGAAGAATAACAAGACCTCTAGGATGTTTCTAGGGAAGTGGAGAAGATAATTTTTCAGGGGTTGGCCGATCTTGAAGGCTCAAAGTGGTGTGAGGAAGAGAGGGAGGAGGTGCCCTTTTATAAGGGAGGAGAGGGGCACCTTTGGAAAAACTAAAAATATTATTTTATTATAAAGTCATATTCGGTTTTTAATAGCTCCAAATTGATTTATTTAGAAGATAAGGTAGGTATGGGTCGAAATCCTCTCATCCAATATAATTTAGACAAGTTTAGGTTTCTATTTTAACCTTATTATTTAGATTTGACTTTAAGTTAGATAATTTAACTTTTATCATGTCTTCTTGTTTTCTTACACTATAAGGTTAATAAACATTGTATAAGAAGCCAAAAGAACCCCAAGTTGTTTATTATTAATATATATAACCTTATATAAGTCATTTGGCTGAACCTTATATTTTTAGGAATAAAATAACAATTAATAATATAATATATGTTTTAAAAACTATTTAATGTCAATTTTGACAATATTTGGTAATTGATTTTTTTGAAAATCATAATAGAAATATTAGTTCGAAAAAAGTTAATTAAATAAATACTAACATTTCATATTAACATATAATATTATTTTAATTCATAAAAATTCTAAAATTACATTTATTTGGGTATTTATAACATCAATTATGTCAATATTTCATTAATAAGATAATTACTACATCATCTTTGTGTCATACATAAATTAAATTATTTAATTTTTAAAAATTATAAATAAAATACCATTATGTATGAAATATTTTTATCTTTCTAATGAATAGTTATAGTCGAATTTATCTTATGTATAACCCTATATTAAAAATTATTTACTTATTACACATTGATTTTAACTATTTTAACCCTTCTTTAAATAAATTAATAATAAATGTCCTAATCTAATCCAAGTGGGGATAAATGGTCATATTTTATTCCTAAGGTTTTTTTGGTCGAATTACACTTATCCAATAGAATTAGAACAAGTGTTAGGGTAATAACAATAACATTTTTACCCTTAATTACCCTATTTACTTTTAACCGTGGTAAAAAAAAGTAAAAAGTTACTATTCACCAAAAATTATTTTCATCTCATTGAACCAAATTTTAGTCCTTGATATTAACCGTGTCTCTCGGAGTTTCGAAATTCCACTCACAGAAGCGGTAAAATTAAGTTTTATGTAAATTTGCAAATTCTCCTAGGAGGTGGGTAAAAGACGGTGAAAAGTTCAATAAAAATTTTATATATCTAAAATTATTATAAAATGACTCCAATGAATTACATTGAACTTAAATAGGTATTATGTATCAATTTTGACCTAAAATAAATATAAATAAAATAAATAATTATTTAAATAAAAAGTCGGTTTTTAAATAGTAACCCAGTGTTTTCACTATTCATCAAAAATTGAAAGTTTTCAGAAAAATACCAAAATTTCACCCTAGGCTAATTTTGATATTCCAAATCCAAAAATGAAGCCCATTTTGAAAAATAAAAATTACAAAATTTTAAAAAGTGGGTATTACTATTCATAACGGCTAGTTTTAATAATATTTTAATAGCATGTCGTTGTTTAGTGAAACTCGGTATTGCATACAACGCAAGCTATCGAGGAAGGCCGCAGTTGCGTGTAAAGCAAGCCAAGCTAGTGTTGTGTGTAGTGAAAGATTCCTTTGATGATGTATATAACAGAAAAACAAAATATCTCTTATAAAAGTCTCGGGTGTTACATTCATTTAAGCTGTCGGACCCACCTAAGATACAAGACCAGCTAAGCTGTCGGACCCACAAAGGATACAAGAACAGCTACTCTGTCAGACCCACGTAGGATACAAGTACAGAGTCAAATAATGCCGGAACCATGTAGGATACAAGAACAGTATTCACGTACTTCCAGACCCACTTAGGATACAAGAACAGTAGTCATCACCGCCGAACCCACGGAGGATTCCAGTATGGTCGTCGTCGCTGCCGAACCCACGGAGGATCCCAGTACAGTCGTCATCGTCGTTGCAGTCGCAGACAGCTCTAGGGTTCCCGCACACAGCATGCTCAATTCCGGGAGGGTCCGCTCCATGAGCCAAGGGGGTCGATACATCAACTGACACATAGTCCGGAGTTAATGTATCCCGAAGTTCCGTCTCGACAATAGGAACTCAACGTGAAAGACATCGCGTTAATCAGACGCCCGGTCTGAGAGTTATTGGCTTTTTCGTCCCAGGGGCTCGATTGGTTTTTAAGTCAAAACCAACCCAAACGTACTCCATCTGCGTCCAAACCACGATCAGAGTAAGCCAAAAGAACCGTCTCACTAAGAGGAATCCAACAAAGTCGACGACACGTCAATCGGACGTCCGGAGCTCAAGTTATAGGTGTTTCCGCTCCGAAGGCTCGGTTGGTTTCGTGTTCGAACCATCCCGGCCATACCAAAAGTTCTTCAAAACCTTGAGTGTAATATACCAAAACGACCGTCTCAATCCAAGGATCGCTATGCAACCGACGGTGTATTGATCGGAGGTCCGTAGCCCAAGTTATGGGTGTTTGAACGGATCTTTCCGAGAATAGGGGGTTTGGGCCCGGTCTGACCCGGCCCGGTTGGGCGCGGCCTGGCCTGGCGCGGAGGTCTGGCCCGGCATGGGAAGCCGGGCCCGGCGAGGGCGGTCAGGCCCGGCGCTGCCGGTGCGGCCGGTCCGACCTGGGCGCCGGCGCGCTGAGCGGAAGCGGGGGGGGGGGGGGGGGGGGGGTTTGTAAATGGCCGGCCTTAATTGAGCCACGGGACCCAGGGGGTCCCGCCTCCACCTAGCGCCAGCGGCTGGCTCAGCCGGCCGCTTCTCTGAACCGCCACCGCGGGACCTTCCGGTCCCGCCTCCTGGAGCGCCGGCGGCCGGAATGCCCGGCCGCCCCTTGCTGCACCGCCGCGGTGCGACGGCGCCACGCCCTTTTGCCTTGGCCTGTTCTTGGCCGCAGGTTCCTTCAGCTTCACCAGCGCGACACGACGGCGCCGCGCACCTTCACCGTGATTTACCTCGTTCCCGCGTGGTGCCGTTGCACTGCGCCGCCTCTGTTCCAAGCCACAAGATATTCAACAACAAAAGGGGAGGAGGTTAGGCCATGTTCATGTGGTCCGACCTCCTCTGTTATTTTGATAACAGGCAGCTAAAGAACTAACGGAGTACGTCAATTAATTCCGAACGTAAAACAACCCCTACCTCGAAGAAGTTCGTGAAAGCTAGCTTCACGGAAAAGGCGTCGCGGGATGAAGTTCTATATACATCGATGGAGAACATCCGAGGAGGAAGCAACGTCTCCCTTTCTTTGACATGGAGAGAAGATGGAATGGTGTATGCCTAAGCAAGGAAAGTCTTCACACACCGTCTACGGAGAGAAGAAGAGACGGCTCGTCGATCTCTCCTTGCGGTGACGACGTTCTTCGTCGAAGTCTTGGCATTCTTCGCGTTCTTCAAACTTAGAGTATTCTCTCCCAAAGTTCTCTCACAACAAAACCAACACCCAAATAAAATAAGGTTCATCCTTATTTTATTAACCTATGCCATGAATTCCAAATATTCAAAATTCAAATTCTTAATTAAATTAATTAAATAGATTTAATTCAACAATTTAATGTGAGAGTTGACCTGCATTAAGGAGGGGAAGAGGATGAGTTACAAATTAAATTCTAGAGGGGGGGGGGGTTAATAGGGTGTTAGGGAAATTGAAGGAGGTGGGGGCTCGTGTGGGCCCCACCCCAACTTCCTCACAACTTTCTTTCCCATAACACTTAAACTATCAGTGGTGTAATAAAAATATAATTGTAAAACAACTATATTTTTATTCTTCACATTTTTAACAACTCTTCCCAAGAAAACGCACCTTCGAAAAAGGTGTTCCTAAGAAATTACCGGTGCTACGGTTTTATCGGTGCCCTCAGATTTCGATTCCAAGCACCAGTTCAAAATTTAGGAAAACCCGCTCGTTCGTTTACTGAACGTACCCGAGCTAATCTTCGGAAAATGATTCCGGGCACACCGGGCTTCGGAATCAGGTCCCGCCAGAAACTGCGTACTCGTAAAATCCCAAAGAAATTAAGAAAGAAAAATTCCTTGAAATTTACGGGTCTTTACACATGAGCCTTTGTTGGAATCATTCACATGATTTTTTTCCTCGTGTTTGTTGTATACACCCTGAGATATTTCATTTTTTCCAGGCAGAAGAACCATAAAATATGTGCCAAATCCTGGTCATTTGATGTTAATCTATTCCATGCATCATTTATGTCATATGATGATAAAACATGTATTTTTCATCCTCATTGGCATGATGTTAAACAACACTACATTATTGGACCTCACAAGGGTGGTCTAGTTAAGAAGTTTGTTTGATATTGATTTGGACTGTTATGCTCACCCAATGTGCTTTTTTCATGGTGGAGTAATTGAAACAGTGTTGGGATCCATTCAAAAATTCCATCATTATATCTCCATGATTTGTGTTCCCTTTATTTGGATCCCTACCCACAATCATATCTGAAGAGACCCTTGTATTATGGGTTGTATTCTCCGCCACATGGATCTCCTATTGTTGTGGTGCAACGTTCTGGAAGATATTGTACGACACATCAAATTCAGCCCTATGTTTTCAAATTCGGTCAGTGGTTTCCCATCATTTGTTTTTCCCCATTTTAGTCAAAAATAATTTAGATTCAACATTTTAAATATAGTCAATATCTATTCTACATAATCATGCCTCCATCACTGTGTTCAGAATTTTGGGTATTGTAATTCACAGTTCTCAGTCCCCTATGTTCAGATGGATTCCAATGCCCATATTATTATCCCACTCTTGTACTAGAACACATTGGGTAGGGAAAGATGGATTCTCTAAAAACCCTATTCTATACTAAGATCCCACCCCTTCTTTCAACACAAAACACTCTGGTCTTTAACTAAACATATTGAAGACCCTAAGTGTTTAATGGTTGGTTGGCACTCTCTCATCCAAGGTGATCGATTATGTGGTCATCCCTTGTTTCTCACACTAGGCATGACAAATGTGAGCTTAAAGATTGATCACTGGTTTTTTCACAATTATGATAGATAAGAAATCATTAAATCAAGAAAGGAAATATATCCATGCACACATATTTAGTGAAAAAGTTGTAAAGATATAGATTACGTTTTAATTTTATGGCCATAAAATATCCCTTATGGATTTAATCCTTCAATGTAACTCTTTAATTCTTCCAGTATTAGGTGAATACCATAAAGGGTTTCCTACCGCTTATTTATCCCATCCTCCTCATTGATGTCCTTAGAGTAAACCTCATCAACCCTAATATGTGTTTGGGCCCATTCAGCTCGGAGTTCTCTCACTTGACGATTCACCAATGTTAACTACTCATGGGATTCTTCCAATTGGTCATTCTGTCATTTGATGAGCCTAGTATACATTGAGGTTAATTTTAAATGCGCAGAAATATGATTTTTGATGTGTTGGATCACTTACTCAACCTTCTATAGCTTCTGGTTATTCATGGATTTCATCCGGGACTAGCCAGTATCCAATTTTCACATATCGTGAAACTAGAGACATAGGGTTCTCATTCATCCTATCCAGGAAGCTTCATGAATCCTCTCAAGAAAGTGTTGGATTAGTTTCCATGCTTAGATTCATGCCATTGAACTGATCTCGACTACATTGGAGTTAGATTCATTTATCTCCAAGGGGTTAGTAGGTTCATATTTGGGAAACATGTCCAGTAACACCACATATGGATCTTCTTCAGTCATTTCATTCAAAGAGTCTTGTTCTATATTTTCATTATTTTCCTCATCACTTGATTCCATTTAAACGACATTGTCCTTTCTATCTCAAGATTCTTCACCACCAGTGGCATCAACCAATATTACAACTGGTTCCTTATCATGAACCACAGACTGGACGTCCTTGATTCATGGTTCCATATAGATCAGAATATCTCTTAGTATAGGGTCCCCATGTCTTCTATTCATCCACACCAGAAGGACTCCCACCTCTCTGAAAACTGTTCATACTAAAATTGTGTTCGCCATTTTGATTTAGTAAATAGAATGTATGGAACCATGAGGCATGAATCCTAGCATAGTGAGTGAGGGCTTCCAATTGTCTTTCCTCTAGAATATTATCACTGAAATTATAGGGTGTGGCCCCCATATATGATAGTGGGTTTTGAGGATTCGAAAGATCCCTCCCATTCCTCCCCAACCCGGATAGACTTTATAACTATTACATATTTGGATGTGGGTCTCAGTGCTTGGTTCTCCATACTCAACACCATGCCTTCATCCCCATCATTAGGAACACACCTCAAATGATACTATTATATGTCTAAATGTTAGTTGAAAAGTCCAATTATATTAAGGTAGATAATATCACATGGGTGTGGTTCAGGCATACCTCATGATATATGGAAAATCCACCCAAAGAAGCTTCCTTTGATTCCATGATTATTTCATCTTCTAGAGAGACACCACCAGAATGTATTTCCTCAGCATCCTTCAAGATGTTCACCTATCTGGACTCCTCCCCCAGGTTTGTACGAGTTTTCAGATAGGGGTTAGCACTTTGATAGATGAGTCCATGACAATATAGGGGGGGGGGAGTCCGGATCAATACCACCCTTACAAGTTTTTTCATGGGTCTTGTGGTGCCTTGGGAGTGCACCAGTTCCTCCAGTACCATCAAAAACATTCATTCCATGGCATGGGCTATGTAAAATCTTCCTTTTGAGAATCTAATTTTTCCCCACTCAATCCTGTGCTTATTCAGGTTCGCCCACAGTCTTCAATTATGGGGAACTGTTTGAATAATTCATAGTCTGTCTAGGCATCTAAATATATGAAATTAGGAAGAATTACCTCTTAATGAACCTAGATCCCAAGATCCGAAGGAAGAATCTTGAAGAATCCCCTTGATGATTTCCCACACTCTGGGGTCCTCTCGATAAGAGCCACGAGGTCTGGGACTGTTTACTCCCGTAATTCACCTCATATCAATGATGGTTTCTATTCAACTGCCCTTACTTATGCATCCCCATTAACATGCTCTCTATAGGAACCACTCACATGATGTCCCCTCATTTCCTCTCAACCCCCAACATTGGGGCACAGTGACTGTTGCTTTACTATCCTATATTGTTGGCTTCTTTAATGTGTCACCGGGGTAGGAAGCTTCCCAGCTCTCTACATATTCTGGGATAAGACTGAATTCAATTGTGAGTGGTGGAAGCTCATTACACATCTTACCATATTCTCATGTGAATACAATTTAGATCTGCCTCATCTCACATGGGTGGTACACATAACATACCCCAAGATACACCTTTGAAGTTAGCCTCTCTATGCATCTGAACTGTTTTTCCAATCGATGTGGAGTGTATGGTACAAATATGGGTTTACAGTCTACCCAAACCCCCACCTCTCCACTGCAGAAATACAATAGATATGATCTCTTCTCTATGGTTCCTATGTTTTCACCAATAAATGTTCCAATCTATAGAGAAAATGGTTAAAAGATGAATCAGTCTTCTTGTGAAATACTGCTCACCATAACCACTAGTCCTAGCTTGACTGAGAAGATCCCTACAATGTTCTAGAATTTTGGTCAGAATCTTGGACTGGGTGGAGATATGGGATTAATTTATTATTATTCTCCCATGTGAAATTCATCCCAACTGTACAGAAGGTGGAATTCCCCACACATGAGAAATGAAATTTTCCCCTCACTAATGTGCTAAAGAAGGAGATACCACTTCCCTAGGACTATTATACCCATGTTGATGTGTTTCCATAAGGCCACCATCACCATAATAATGAATGTTCTCAGTGGTGATCTAATATATGAATCCCTAATTAGAATAATAAATCCACATATGAGTGTCAAGATGAATCTTTCTAGCTTAACTATTGGCCGATGCACGTCCTTGATGTTGAAGCCCTGCAGTTTCCATTGAGTATACTCTATCATCCAAATTTTAGAACCATCCCAAGCTTGTTGATATCCCATTAGACATGTGGGGGTCTCACTTGTAGTTTCTCCACATGTATTTTTATAAAGTAATTGAATCATGGTTTCAAGTTCAAATCTCTAGTGTTTTTGTTGGCATTTTTTCCCAATATCTAGGTTCAACAATGCCTTCACCACAGGAGGCATCTGTTATACATACTATAATGAAATATCGGAAGGGAGGAACTCATTATACATGCCTCCAAAAATTGGTATGCCCAAGAACTGCTAAATATCCCATAGGCTGATGCTAACATCCCCATGACGCATGTCAAATGTGTAGGTATCCTGTTACCACCGTCTCAGCAACTCAATTATGATTTCCTTCGGTTGGGAGTCATGAAATTGGGAAGCCCATTCTACCTTGTATTGTCATACCAACCTCTGTACAGTCTTGAACACATCACAGGAGGTGCACAACCAGTAGGCCCATGCCAACTCATCCATGATGTTTCCACCTTGGAACAGATCCTATATTTTTATCCACCCATTCTCTAGTTTCCCAAGAACTGCCTTGATAATCCTCTTATATTGAGGAGGGGAAGTCTCTTTCTTCAACACCTTTCCATCAACATAGTTGAGGTTGTTATAGAGGCAGTGCAATTTGACAAGGCTATGGTATATCCCAATATTTCCATTCATTGCCCTGTACCACTCCTATTGTCCTGGTGTTATCCTGAACTAGTAGGATGATTCATCTCTACTAGAATCTAGAATGAATAATTAATCGCATAAGACAATGTCATATAGTGAAACCTCATTCATAATGGATAGTCTTTCTGGGAATCTAATAGATGCATCGTCAGTGATTCATGATCTGGAAAGCTCTGAACACACTCCCCTATTGTGGGTTTTCTCTCAATGTCATCCCTCCAAGAAACATTGTAATGATCTTCCTGAGCCACCACTTGAGATTCTCATGTAGCCTCTTCAGCAGCCCTTAGTCTGGGACTTGTGTTTTTACTGAGTATATTCTTGAAGCTCAGTCAAGAATTTCATCGAAGGAGGTCATTTTTGAAGTAGTATCCTCTGATGCAACCTTAGTCTCAGCCTGTATATCAATGGAGTAGTGGATCGAGATGCATCATCTTGATAGAATGTGTTCTCAAAGTAAAAGACAAAAGAACCCAGTTCGCAATCCCACTTTCATGAGGAATATCACATTGTGAAAGGATATCTTCAAGAAAATCATATGCGGAGATCCATTACAAACACTAGGCCCCTCTAGCCCTGTTTATAGGCAAGTTCTGTCAAAGCTTTGCGACACCCTTCGATCGAGTTTCACAACAACATTTACACCACAGGAGCTTTGTGGAATTCCCCATGCCCATGCTTTGTGAGCCACCTTCATGATCAATTAAGTTGTGTTCTTTTTTCAGCAACTTAACATCATAATAATACCCTCTTTTCTCTCAGCTCCAGTTTTGAGGGGGGGGGATTTTTAATGGGGAAAATCATGCTGGTGAAGGAGTGAAAAAAATCCCTGACCGATTTGAAGCTAATATGAACATGAAATGTCCTTTGAATACATCCAAATCATCAAAGTGGTCTATTTAGTGAAGCTACCCTATGGATACTGTAGATACACTAGTATTTTACACATATCATTACATGATTTTATCATAATAATACAAAATATTACAAGCCAAGGATTGTGAAGTCTAGTGTCTTGGAAGACTATGTACATAAAACTGAAAACATGGGACTAAATAAAAGATTCCATTATTTAATATCAATATTGAGATCTTAACTTCCATTATAATCTTACATATACATTGGATAATCTAGGTGTAACAAGAACAAAGTTATAATCTAATAATCTCTATAAGGGAAAAAATATATGAATAAAGCTTTAGCACATGGGTTAAATGGCATGACATAATGATATAAAAAGGAATGGAACATATGCAATAATAACATATAAAACATTGGATAATATAAACATGTAGTCATTGTAATATGGTAGAAACATAAATCATTAATTTTCCACAAATCATGGAACATGGCACATAGAGGAACACAAGTCAATGTTAACCACCAAGGCCGTTGCACATGGAAGCATGAGTCAAGGATAACCGTCAAGACCGTGGCACATAACATCTCAATAGAATGAAAAATACCAAATGAATTGGAGAACTATCTATGGACACCCATCTTAACATGTTCATCAATATTATTTCCAGATACCAAATCATAGTATTGAAATCATAAATAAACGCATGGGTTACCCATGGAAATAATTGTGTACCATAATCATGTCATAAAGCATATTAAATGAGTGTATCATACAAGTTTCATAAAAGAATGGAATTAGAAAATATATGGAAATTCATAAATTAAAATAGTCATATATTATTGTATATGATTTCAAACCGAAGTGATAACAAGTAAAAAGTGTATTTATGAATTTTTAACATTACAAAATTTTAGTGCGGTTTTAAGGAAAATATGAAAGGTCACTTAAAATAGAAAGAGGAATAATAGTTTATATAAAACCGGAAGTGATCCAAGAAGGATATAATAAAAAACTGATTTTATATAAAAATGGTGGCTTATAACAGGTTATACAATGTACTTTAAATTGGGTACAGATTCTGAAAGTTCCCTTAAAATGGGTTTTGTTTAAACGATGAATTGAGGGGGGAACCATTTAAAAACATGTATATACCCAAAATATAATGATGAATGGACATTGATTAATGATTTTGGATCATTTATATATAATTTATATGATTTACATAAAATTAAATGTTAACTTCATTTTGGTAAAAAGAAATATAGAGCAACCAGAAGGAATAATGGAGGTTTGGGTAGAATCCCTTACCTTAAGTCTGATGATGTCCTTAACATGATATGAATGTCTTGGGTAACACAATTAAACTAATTAATTAATATTTAAATAACAAATTATTTATGAAATTGATTTATTTTTTCCCTATGAAGTTCATTCATTACCATTTTTATGGGTTGAGAGGTTTACATTCATTGTTCGGGAGCATTTGTTTCTTTTTTTCCTGATTGGTTTATTTATATACATATAAAGAAAAAAACCCAAGATGATAAATGTTGCCTATAATTGATGTTGTATGTTATTATTTAACATATATAATATTACATGGTCATGAAATTCATTTCGGTTTTTTTGAGTGATGATGAATCATTATATAAAACATTAATGATAACCCTTTTGGTTAAATGGAAGTTTTTTATCACATCAAACACATTTTTCCTTATAAATTAATATCATGTGTACAAAATATTCCAGAATATTACATTAAACATAATAAAAATATTATAATTTTGTTCTACTATCATAATCATATCGTGACTAGAATTGATGTCTATAATATAAATTGAATACATGCCGACCTTGAATGTTATAAATTAACACAACTTGGATGGTGTTTTCATTTCTAGTATAAAAGGAGGGTAAATGAGAGATGATGGTGAATTTATTAAATTTTCAAAACAGAATTATAGTACATGTATAGTACATATGTTATCATAATATTTGAATGAAAATAGGTTATGAAAGAAAAATAACGAAAGGAACATGAATGAAAATAAATTAAATGAAAATAAGAGTTTACCTCTTCAATATTACGTACTTGGGAACCTCTTTAGGGGAGAGTATTTTTAAATTTGAAGAGGCCAAGGGATGAAGGACATGTGAGAGAGGGATTATGGATATATTTCAGTATAATTTGTACAAGGCACAAATCTTGATAGTAATTAAGATAAGAGGTAAATAGGAGTGGTATTATAGTGGAGGAGGGGAGGGGTTTATAAATATTTAAATCATTAGTTTAATATTTTTTCTAAAGAATATGAACAGTCTTGATTATAGGTTCCAAAAATAGTAATAATTGCATGTGATTTATAACCAATGGACATATACAACATCCATATCTCAATAATGATGCATAAATTCATGTTTTATCATTTCTAGTAAATTATAGTATTTTACAATTAATCAAAAATTCATGTATATCAGAAAAATACCAAAAAAATAAAACTAAGATTTTTTTTATTTTTAAAATCCTAAAATTAACTCCAAATTACGAAATTAATGTTCTAAATATGTGAAATTTATTTTTTTAAAAAAAATCAACATTTACATGAAAAATATGTGTCTAAAAATTATATATGATTTTATATTAAATTGAAAAATTAACTAGGTTTGCATAAAATTATTCTATAATTGTAATAAATCAAAATAAAAAATTTATGAATACATTTTACGATAATATATTTCCTTTTTTAATTAATAAT
This sequence comes from Viscum album, assembly GCA_963277665.1. Classification (NCBI taxonomy): domain Eukaryota; kingdom Viridiplantae; phylum Streptophyta; class Magnoliopsida; order Santalales; family Viscaceae; genus Viscum; species Viscum album. The sequence goes on from OY728132.1 coordinate 502,918,029, forward strand.
TTATTCACCATTTTTAATTCTATATTTATGACTTATAAAAATACCAAGACTATCATATTATCACTTATAAGAAGGATTGCATTTATTTATTATTTCACTGGTAAGGTTAATATTTACTCGACCAATTTAATATTACTAAGGGTCATATTACTATTCATAAGGGTAACATTACTATTCATAAGGGTTGGTTACTATTCACAAAAAATTAAGTTTGACTTATTGGACTCCTAACATCTTAGTGATTATAACCGTGTATGAATGATTTTCAAAATTCAAATCACAAAAATGGCAATATTATGTTTAAATGTCACATAAGAAATAGTAGTTCATTGAGTTGTGATTTCATGTGATTATATGACAAAATTATTAGAATGTAATTTTTATTGATTAATCTTTAGGTAATTTTATTCTTCTCCATTTTGAAATTTCAGCTTGAAAATTTATTTTTACATTCTAAGATGAAAACTAGTGTGGGTATTATTCCTTCATTAGCTCCACTAGTTCCCATTCTACATCTTTGTATATATGGTTCTGACATAGCACATTGACTAGGTGAAATTTATTTTTATGTGGAGATTTATTTGTATGATGCAACATCTTCACCAGAATCATCTTATAAGAAAGATCATTCTCTAACTGGACCACCTCTGAAGATAGTACATGTGAAGGATCTAGTATGTAAATTCTTAAGAGGGATACATGGAAGACACCATGTACTTTAGACAGGCTAGGTGTACGTTCTAGTCAATAGGATATAGCTCTAACAAGATAAAGAATGTCGAAGGGGATGATATACCTAGGACATAAAATTCCTTTCTTACCAAACATCATGACCTTCTTCTATAGGGATATGTGGACAATTACCATGTTTCCAACATTGAACTCATTGTCCAATTGATGATTGTCCACATAACTCTTCTGTTGACATTGGGTTGCCTTGATGTGTGGCTGAATGGTTTTCACCTTCTCCACCATTTTTTCGATCATTTCATGTTCTAGTAGCTTACATTCATTGAATTCAACCCAACATGTCTATATTTTTCACTATTTACTATAAAGGGCATCATATGGTTCCATTCAGATGCTAGAGTAGAACTTATTTTTGTAGGAGAATTCAACTAGTGGAAGATGTGGTTCCCAGCTTCCTTTGATGTCCATATAACATGCTCTCAACATGTCTTCTAGTGTCTGAATATTCTGCTCAGATTGGCCATCAGTTTGAGGATGATTGGACGTATTGAAGTTCAGTTCAGTGCTTAGAGATTGTTGAATACTTTTCCAGAACATTGAGGTCAATCTCAGATATCTATCATATATAATAGATAATTTTACTCCATGTTTCCTTTCCACCAATTGGATATATATCTGTGAAATTTGATTCAATGAGATGTCATCGAGAGTTGTGATAAAGTCAGTTGTCTTTGTATGATGATCCAAAATGACCCATGTATCATTGTTTCCACTATATTTCCTTGGATGTATAGTGAAAAATTCCATAGTTATATTATCCAACATCCATTTTTGTATGGGTATTGGTTGAATAATCCCCTTATACTTCTATTTTTCAGCCTTTACTTGTTCACATACCAGGCACATTGATGTATATTTAGCAATATTATTCTTCATATTGTCCCACAAAAAGTTCTCTTAGAGATCTTGATGCATCATTGTGCTCCATGGTTGAATAGAGAACGTTGAGCTATGCGTGTCATTCAAAATATCCATCTTTATCTCGGGATTAGATGGTACACTTAATCATGACCCAAGTATTACAACCCCTTCCTCCTCAATCCTGGGCATAGAGGATTTCCCATTTTTGATATCTTCTACCCTTTTTTTAATTTCCACATAATTTATTTTGACATTATTTAATTACTCTATGAGGGATGGTTGAGAATAATTTGAATTAGAATTGATGATGTTCTTCCCTTAATGATTCACATGTACTTCCACTACAAATCTAAGAAGATTGGATCCTTTTCAATTCTCATCATTAATAAGGATGTATAATCTTTTATACATATATCATCGTCCACATTATTTTCTTTACAATTATGGTAGTATATTAATAAATCATAATCCTGGATGATCTCTAACCATGTTCATTGGAACATATAAATCTATTTCTATGTGAATATATATTTGAGATTCTTGTGATCAGTATATATATCACACTTCTTCCTATCGAGATAATGCCACCATATTTTCAATGTAAAGACAATAGACGCCAACTCCAACTCATGAATAGGATATTTTTTCTTAGGGATTTTCAGATGCCTTGAAAAATAGGATATAAATTTATAATTTTTCACCAACACACAACTTATACCCATAATTGAAGCATCATTGTACACCATATTTATTCCTCTACTTGTTGGAGTCTGAGTACTGGTGCATTGATAAGCCTCATTATGATCTATTTAAAGCATTCATCACATTCTTGGGTATAGAAAAACTTCACTCCCTTCTATGTTATCATGGTCATTTGTTTTTACAGTCCCCATTTGTTCTTCATAAATTGTCACAAATACCCTTCTAGACCCATAATGTTTTGGATATTTGTTACAGATGTTCTCTTGGGACATTCTTCAATTGACTTTATTTTGGAAGGGTCTATATATATCCCTTTCTCAGTGATTACATGCCCCATGAATGATTCCTCCTCCATTTAGAACTCAAATTTACTATACTTTGCATATATTTTTTCACTTTTCAAAGGAAACAACATAGTATTCAGATACTCCACATGTTCCTCTTTTCTATTGGAGTATATTCAAATATCATTGATAAATACAACCACATATTTTCGAGGTAATATCTAATGTAACATCCCAAGTAAGTAATGAATAATAGATATTTTTATCTATGTCTATTAATGATTAAGATAGTGTTTTAGGGGCTTAAAATGAAAATAAATACAATCTTATGCATGGAATACACTAATATTCTTAAAAGATTGTTTTACTGCCTTTTGATGGCAAACCATTTTTAAATCTATCTTTTGACAATTTTATAAGCTATGTTTGTCAAAATAAACTTATTATTTATGATTGGGATATCAAAATTTACTTTGTGTGAATTTTTGGTATTTTTCAGACAGTGTTCATTTTTTAATGAATAGTGAAAAATACTGCATTTTACATCAAAAATGCTTTTTAATATAATTTATTTATATGATTAGATTATCTTTTGAATTGGTTTTGAAGTTAAATTAGAATATATTTTTACCATTTAAACTAATGGTGGTCATTGGAATCAATTTCACTTCGAAATTAGACTTAAACTGGTGTCAATCTTTTGATACTTATTGTTTTATAAAAACACGCTATTTGCTCTGACAACGGGAATTAATTATTAAATTAATTAATGTGACTTATATGTTTTGAATTTTGTAAAATAAACTTCATTTTTGAATTCGGAATATCAAATATAGCTTAGGGTGAATTTTTGGTAATTTTCTGAAAAACTTCAATTTTTGATGAATAGTGAAACCACTAAGTGGTACTTATAAAAACTGATTTTCCGTTTAAATGAAATTTTGCCATCATTGTGTTTTGAATTTCAAAAATCCGACATACATGGTTGTCATTAGTATGTAAAATGTGGTTCAATGGGATGAAAATAATTTTTTGGTGAATAGTAACTTTTTTTCATTAATCGCGATTAGAGGTAATTAGTGTAATTTAAGGTAAAAATGATATTATAAAAATGTGAAAACACCATACACTTGTCCTACCCCTATTGGATGAGTCATGGACGACCAAAACAACCCATGGGTCGATTTAGGGGACCCTATGGAGCCTCTTGGGTGAGATAATGACTTTAATGCCTTTTTTTTAAATAAAGGTGAAAATGACACTAACATAAATTGTTTTACTAAAACAATTTTTAGAAGGGGTTATACTAATCATAATTTTGTCTATAAATACTCTTTGGAAATATAAAAAGATTTCTTACATCAGGATATTTTTCTTATAATTTTTAGACATTAAATAAATTAATTTAATTATGACATCATGATGATGCAACGATGACCTCATTAATGAACAGTTTAAATAAAATGAAACGCTAATATAAAATCTAAGACCTACACTTGTCCAAAAACTATTATATGAGAATATTTCGAAGCCTTATCATCTTATCTTCGAAATATATCAATGTGGGACCTTAGAAATTCGAAACAATTTTGAAAATAAAATAATAGTTTCATGATTTCCAAAAGTGCCCCTCCTCTCCTCTTATAAAAGGCCCCCACCTCTACCTCATTTCACACACTCCTCAAGCCTTTGGGTCGGCCATCCCCTGCCCATTTACTCTCTCCACATCCCTCTCCTCATCCTAGAGGATTCCCTTTGGGCAGAATCCTTTCAAAGGAAGCCTTTAGGCTCAAATCAAAAGGAGTTACACTTTTAAAGGTAATTCATTCTCTCATGTTCATTTGTTTTATTTTGCTTCTCCAACCCCCTAAACTCTTTTTATTTACTTCTTTTGTAAAAAAAAATAGTATATTAAATGTACTAGGATGTTGTTATAAGATTTATTCGAGCTACACTCTCACACAACTACATCAAATGGTTAAAGAACATACGGTTTCCGTGGATGGTGAAATTCTGCCTCCCAAAACGATGATTGTTCAATACTCATTTAACACCTTCAAAGGTGGCCATTATGATGTCACTATTTTTATATATGATATATAATATGTTTATTCTTTCCTTAAGCTTCTATATTTTTCAGTTATGGCATACCATTATTATTTCCATTATGGGTAAACACGATATCTTCATTTTAGGAAGTGCGGACTACCGCCCCCTGAAAGTGATTTGATTCGTTAATACCATATGTGGGATGTTTAAAGGATAAAGTTAATTATATTATATATGTTATTATACTGGAATTATAATATACTCTTATATAATTATGATTCCATTCTAGAAAATACGAAATAGAAATGGAAGTAGCGTTCATGTGTACGTACGGCTTACCGTCTCCATGAACGGTGCATTTCATTTCTTACCTCTAAATGTGATGTAATATTATAAATACATGTACATGATGAATATATATGATATATATTTTATCCAAATCATTAATATCATTCTGGATATAATGAAACTTTGACCAAATTAACAACATGTAAGTGTAAGAAGTCTATTTTTGACTTAAGAACCAAATACCAACAAAATGAATATTATTAACTTAAATGATTACATGATGTTCATAACATGGTATAAAAGGAATAATAAACTTGAAAAAGGTTCTTAATCAAGTAGAGATTAACTCAAGTTTATTATTCAGGAGATTAAAGAACGGTCGGGTCAAGTCGGATACGAGGTATGGGACTTTGTCTCAATCTCCTTTCATTGAGGCATATTTTATTTTATACACAACCTTCTTTTATACGGTTTATGAACCTCTTTGACTTTTACGCTTATTCAAAAGGAATCTTTTTACACGAAGAGTTTTACTAAACGACAAAAGGGAATGTTTTTGTCGTACGTATGCGGCGACAACGACTTCTCCGCCGTCGTGACCATTATTTGAGTTTCGGCTTCCTCTACAAGCCATACCCTTTTTTTAAAATGAAAAATAAATACCATGTTTTACTTTGGTATTGAAAATGGTTTTCATAATGTTTTTATTATATCAATGTGTTGTATTGATATCTCATGATTGAAATGTGGAAATTTTATGTTTCCTTTATGCATGTTTTATGTGATATGAATTATGTTATGGTTCTTGGGCATTATTATGAAGACAGGTGGTTCCGTGATAAACTAAGGGCGGGTGAGCCCGTTATAGCTCTCCAATGCATTGGGTAACGCGAATGAGTGAAAAGTTAAGGTTTCTCCGAAGAGATTTAGGGAATATACGGTGATGGGTATTCCAAACGTAACCAAGATGGTTACTCCCTACGTAAGGATGTTATGAATGCCTCAAGTTACCTTTATGTCTTATGATTTCTATGATTTATTCATGTTTTGATGAGGTATGTTAAAGGGCTTATGTTTTATGGGTAAAGTATGATCTCATTCTTATTTATATATGTACCTATGTTTCCTTTCCATATTTTTATATCCCTTACTGATATTTTTATGCTCATCCCAAGTTTTTTTGAAATGTTTTTCACAGGTCAAGGGAAAGGTACATGATATGATGATAGTGTCAAGGAAGTGTCAAGAAAGAATCCATGTTTTATTTTAAATATGTTTCCATTGATGTGAATGAAGAATACTATCTTTATGTAACCACTTTGTTTATACGTGGAATGTAATGCAAGTTTTATGATCTAATTCTCTAAAACTCTAAACCCGAAAAGATACTCAAGGTGTAATCTTGTAGTAACTCAAGATTAAGTAAGGTTTAAGGCTGGGGCCTTATGGGAATGAAGAATACTATCTTTATGTAACCACTTTGTTTATACGTGGAATGTAATGCAAGTTTTATGATCTGATTCTCTAAAAATCTAAACCCGAAAAGATCCTCAAGGTGTAATCTTGTAGTAACTCAAGATTAAGTAAGGTTTAAGGCTGGGGCCTTATAGTTGGTATCAAAGGTCGGTTTTGATAACTTTAGGAGTTAGAATTTTATTAAATGATTATCCAATTTTATTTATGGTCAAATTGAAGTGATATAGAATTTGAAGATTACCATGTTGCTTCATCTAAGACATGTTTGTTCAGAATGGTTTTCCACAGAGGAAACAGGGAAGCAGTGCTAGGAAGACATGCAGAAAGAAATAACCTTCCGAATCAGCATCCTGAGATGGTCAGAATTGGAACTGAACAGTTTGTTGCAGTAATGGCGTAGTTGACTCAAGGGATAAATGGCGGTGGTATCCATACACGAGATCAGCCAGATCAACCGCAGAGGAACATGTCAGTGGTGGAACATTTAATGAGGCAACATCCCCCATCATTCAGAGGATCATCTGACCCTGTGTTAGCTGAAGGGTGGATTAAAGTACTGGAGAAGATTTTTGATGTCATGGGGTGTTCAGACAATCAAAAGGTTAGTCTTGCTATTTACCGTTTGGAGGGTGAGGCAGATCAGTGGTGGTCTATGGTTAAAAATATCAGGGACGCCGATGAGATTGATGCTCTTGACTGGGATGAATTCAAAGGTATGTTTCTTGAGAAGTATTTTCCTAAGGCTGTTCGACTTAGGATGGAAAAGCAATTCTTGGAATTTAGTCAAGAGGAAGACTCAGTGGCTACCTATGAAGAAAGGTTCACTTGATTGGCAAGTTATGCTCCAAATTTTATCCGAGACCTTGATAGTAAAATCAATCGTTTTTACTCAGGATTAAAGCCAAAATATCGAAGGGCATTAGCTTCTCGTGAGTTTAAAAGTTATGAAAAGCTTGTTCGATGTGCTGAGAAGGTGGAAATGGAGTTTTCCGATGATCAAGTGTTCTATAACAACCAACAAAAGAAGAGACCGAGGTGGCAGGAGAAAGGTAAGAATTCTTCAAAAAAGTCTGATGGTAAGAAAGCTAAGTTTCTAGTTTGTGATAAATGTGGAAAAAGGCATGTTGGGGAATGTCTTATGAATTCTAGAAAGTGCTACCGATGTGGTAAGATGGGACATAAGGCTCATGATTGCACTGAAAAAGATCAAGGTGAAGGTAATACCAAATTTGATTTACAGTTAGTGAAATGTTTTAAGTGCAATGAGATGAGTCACTATGCAAATGAGTGTCCGAAAAAGAGCTTGAGTGATGGGAAGCAGTTAGACTACAAGCAGAAAGGGGTGGTGAAATCCTTTGCAACTACTTCAGCAGATGTCGGGCCATCAAATGAAGTTGTATCAGGTACTTTGTTTTTTTTCTTCAGATTATGCCAGTGTGTTGTTTGATTCGGGGTCTACACATTCTTTCATCTCTGAAACCTTTTCTAGTAAAATGGGAATACCATCTCAATAAATGACTCCTGAAATTTTGGTAAAAACAACTGGGGGGAATGTTGAGGCAAAAAGAATTTATAAGAATCTTCCTATCCTTATCTGTGGAAAGAACCTACTTGCAAACCTTATTTTTCTACCTCCAGTAGAGTTTGATGTTATCCTGGGTATGGATTGGCTCTCTATTTACCATGCTAAGATTGACTGTAGAGCTAAATAAGTTTCTTTTCAGAAAGACTTTCAGTTTGTGTACAAGAATGAACCCTTACTGTTGATAACTTATCAAGAGGCCGAGAAACTTGTAAAAGATGGAAATGAATGTTACCTTGCACACGTCATTGAAAATAAAGGAACTGTTTAGATTAATGATGTGCCAGTGGTAAATGAGTATCCTGATGTTTTTCCTGATGAGTTTCCTGGAATAATACCAGATCGGGAAGTTGAATTTACTGTTGACTTAGTTCCTGATGCTAAGCCAATTTCAAAACCCCCTTATCGAATGACTCAAATTGAACTTTTAGAGTTGAAGGAGCAATTGCAAGATTTATTAGAGAAAGGTTTCATTCGACCTAGCACATCACCATGGGGTGCTCCTGTTTTATTTGTTAAAAAGAAAGATGGTTTTATGAGTCTTTGCATTGATTATAGGGCCTTGAATAATATCACTGTTAAGAAAAAATATCCTTTGCCTCATATTGATGATTTGTTTGATCAGCTCCAGGGAGCTCAGTATTTTTCAAAGATTGACTTGAGATCGGGGTACCATCAGCTGAAGGTAAAGGAAGAAGATGTTCCGAAGACCGCGTTCCGTATGAGATATGGCCATTATGAATTTGTAGTAATGCCTTTTGGGCTGACCAATGCACCTGCTGTATTCATGGACTTAATGAATAGAATTTTCCATGAGTTCTTGGATAAGTTTGTGGTGGTTTTCATTGATGATATTTTGGTGTTTTCAAAAAGTAAAGAGGAGTATGAAAGACATTTAAGGGTTATCTTGCAAACCTTAAAAGAAAAGAAATTGTATGGTAAATTCAGCAAGTGTGAGTTTTGGTTGCAACAAATTTATTTCCTTGGTCACATTGTTTCTAAAGATGGGATAACTGTTGATCCTGCAAAAACAAAAGTTGTTGAAGAATGGACAAGACCCCCAAATGTAACTGAGATTCGTAGCTTCCTTGGTTTGGCAGGCTATTACCGAAGGTTTGTTAGAAATTTTTCACGGTTATCTAGTCCAATGACTAAGCTAACTCGGAAGGGTGTTAAGTTTATCTGGACAAAAGAATGTGATGATTGTTTTCAGGAATTAAAAAGAAGATTGGTGAATGCTCCAGTTTTGGCACTACCTTCCAGGAATGGTGAGTTTATTATCTACAGTGATGCTTCATTGAAAGGACTTGGTTGCGTCCTAATGCAGAATGATCAAGTAATTGCTTATGCTTCATGACAGTTGAAAACTCATGAGGTAAATTACCCTACACATGATTTGGAATTAGCTGCTGTTGTTTTTGCTTTAAAAATTTGGAGGCATCATTTGTATGGAGTAAAGTGTGAAATATATACCGATCACAAAAGTTTAAATTATATATTCACTCAGAAAAAATTGAACATGAGACAAAGGAGATGGCTAGAATTAATCAAGGATTATGATTGTACAATTCATTACCATCCGGGAAAAGCAAATAAAGTGGATGATGCTTTGAGTCGAAAAAGTAATGCTTCATTAGCAATGTTGCGTTTGTAACGTGATCCTTTGGTTAAGAATTTGATGAACTTTGGAATAGAAGTTGTTGGTGTAGGAAGTTATTCTGTTTTGTTTCAGGTATCAGTGAGATCATCTCTATCAAATAGAATCAAGCAAGCACAGAAGCAAGACAGTGAGTTGCAGAAAAAGGTAGAGCTAGTTCAGAAAGGTAAGTTGCCTGAATTCAACATTGATAATGATTGCGTTTTGAGATTTGGTAAGAGATTGTGTGTGCCTTGTGATTCACAGTTGAAGAGAGAGTTGTTATGTGAAGCTCATAGTCCTCCGTTTTAAGTTCATCCTGGTAGTACTAAGATGTATAGAGATCTGCAGGAGTATTACTGGTGGGATGGAATGAAAAGAGATATTGCTGATTTTACTGTGAAGTGTTTGACTTGTCAGCAGGTTAAAGCAGAGCGACAGTTACCAAAAGGGATGCTTCAGCATTTACCAGTGCCAGAGTGGAAATGGGAGAATATATCCATGGACTTTGTTGTGGGATTACCGAAGACATCTCAAGGTAATAATGCAATTTGGGTTATTGTTGATCGCTTGACTAAATCTGCTCATTTCCTTACTATACGAGATAATTTTTCCCTAGATCAACTTTCCCGTTTGTATCTTAAAGAGATAGTCAGGTTACATGGAGTTCCCCTCTCCATTGTATCTGATCGTGATCCCAGGTTCACTTCTAACTTTTGGAAAGGCCTTCAGAAGTCGTTGGGTACTGAATTAAATTTTAGTACAGCTTTTAATCCTCAATCAGATGGGCAGTCAGAACAAACAATTCAGACATTGGAGGATATGCTACGAGCTTGTTCTATGGATTATCAGTGAAGTTGGGACCAACATATTTCTTTGGTTGAATTTTCATATAATAACAGTTTTCATTCCAGTATACAGATGACACCATTTCAGGCATTATATAGGAAGCAGTGTCGAACTCCAGCTTTTTGGGATGAAGTGGGTGAAAGGAAGTTGATGGGACCAGAATTGGTAGAAGAGATGGCAGAACAAGTTCAGCTGATTCAGAAGCACATGAGAATAGCTCAGAGCAGGCAGAAGAGTTATGCGGACAACAGGAGGAAGGATCTCTCTTTTGAGGTAGGTGATCATGTTTTTATCAAAGTTTCTCCATGGAAAAGTGTTATGCGATTTGGTAAGAAAGGAAAGATGAGTCCAAGGTTTATTGGACCATATGAAATTCTGGAGAGAGTTGGATCAGTTGCATACCGGGTGGCTTTACCTCCGAGTTTATCTCAGGTACACAATGTTTTTTCACGTTTCGATGTTGAGAAAGTATATGCCAGATCCATCTCATGTTTGGAGTCCAGAGGTAGTTCAGCTGGAAGAGAATCTATCTTACGAGGAACAACCGGTCCAGATTCTTGACCATAGGGAGCAGGTATTGCAGAATAAGGTGATTCATCAGGTAAAGGTTTTATGGAAAAACCATATGGTTGAAGAGGCAACATGGAAATCTGAAAATGCTATGAGGGATAAGTACCCCCATTTATTCGATAAGTAAATAAATTGCGGGGACGCAATTTTCTAAAGGGGGGAAGGATGTAACATCCCAAGTAAGTAATGAATAATATATATTTTTATCTATGTATATTAATGATTAAGATAGTGTTTTAGAGGCTTAAAATTAAAATAAATACAATCTTATGCATGGAATACACTAATATTCTTAAAAGATTGTTTTACTACCTTTTGATGGAAAACCATTTTTAAATCTATCTTTTGACAATTTTATAAGATATGTTTGTCAAAATAAACTTATTATTTATGATTGGGATTTCAAAATTTACTTTGTGTGAATTTTTGGTATTTTTCAGACAATGTTCATTTTTTAATGAATAGTGAAAAATACTGCATTTTACATCAAAACTGCTTTTTAATCTAATTTATTTATATGATTAGATTATATTTTGAATTGGTTTTGAAGTGAAATTAGAATATATTTTTACCATTTAAACTAATGGTGGTCATTGGAATCAATTTCACTTTGAAATTAGACATAAACTGGTGTCAATCTTTTGATACTTATTGTTTTATAAAAACACGCTATTTGCTCTGATAGCGAGAATTAATTATTAAATTAATTAATGTGACTTATATGTTTTGAATTTTTAAAATAGACTTCATTTTTGAATTTGGAATATCAAATATATATTAGGGTGAATTTTTGGTAATTTTCTGAAAAACTTCAATTTTTGATGAATAGTGAAACCACTAAGTGGTACTTATAAAAACTGATTTTCCGTTTAAATGAAATTTTGCCATCATTGTGTTTTGAATTTCAAAAATCCGACATACATGGTTGTCATTAGTATGTAAAATGTGGTTCAATGGGATGAAAATAATTTTTTGGTGAATAGTAACTTTTTTTCATTAATCGCGATTAGAGGTAATTAGTGTAATTTAAGGTAAAAATGATATTATAAAAATGTGAAAACACCATAAAATTGTCCTACCCCTATTGGATGAGTCATGGCCGACCAAGACAACCCATGGGTCGATTTAGGGGACCCTATGGAGCCTCTTGGGTGAGATAATGACTTTAATGCCTTTTTTTAAATAAAGGTGAAAATGACACTAACATAAATTGTTTTACTAAAACAATTTTTAGAAGGGGTTATACTAATCATAATTTTGTCTATAAATACTATTTAGAAAGATAAAAAGATTTCCTACATCAGGATATTTTTTTTATAATTTTTAGACATTAAATAAATTAATTTAATTATGACATCATGATGATGCAACGATGACATCATTAATGAACAGTTTAAATAAAATGAAACGATAATATTAAATCTAAGACCTACACTTGTCAAAAAACTATTGGATGGGAATATTTTGAAGCCTTATCATCTTATCTTAGAAATATATCAATGTGGGACCTTAGAAATTCGAAACACTTTTGAAAATAAAATAATAGTTTCATGATTTCCAAAAGTGCCCCTCCTCTCCTCTTATAAAAGGCCCCCACCTCTACCTCATTTCACACACTCCTCAAGCCTTTGGCTCGGCCATACCCTGCCCATTTATTCTCTCCACATCCCTCTCCTAATCCTAGAGGATTCCCTTTGGGCAGAATCCTTTCAAAGGAAGCCTTTAGGCTCAAATCAAAAGGAGTTACACTTTTAAAGGTAATTCATTCTCTCATGTTCATTTGTTTTATTTTGCTTCTCCAACCCCCTAAACTCTTTTTATTTACTTCTTTTGTAACAACACCAGTATCTTAAATATACTAGGATGTTGTTATAAGATTTATTCGAGCTAAACTCTCACACAACTACATCAAATGGTTAAAGAACATACGGTTTCTGTGGATGGCGAAATTCTGCCTCCCGAAATGATGATTGTTCAATACTCATTTAACACCTTCAAAGGTGGCCATTATGATGTCACTATTTTTATATATGATATATAATATGTTTATTATTTCCTTAAGATTCTGTATTTTTCATTTATGGCATACCATTATTGTATCCATTATGGGTAAACACGATATCTTCATTTTAGGAAGTGCGGACTACCGCCCCCTGAAAGTGATTTGATTCGTTAATACCATATGTGGGATGTGTAAAGGATAAAGTTAATGATATTATATATTTTATTATACTGGAATTATAATATACTCTTATATAATTATGATTCCATTCCAGAAAATACGAAATAGAAATGGAAGTAGCGTTCATGCGTACGTACGGCTTACCGTCTCCATGAACGGTGCATTTCATTTCTTACCTCTAAATATGATGTAATATTATAAATACATGTATATGATGAATATATATGATATATATGTTATCCAAATCATTAATATTATTCTGTATATAATGAACCTTTGACCAAATTAACAACATGTAAGTGTAAGAAGTCTATTTTTGACTTAAGAACCAAATACCGACAAAATGAATATTATTAACTTAAATGATTACATGATGTTCATAACATGGTATAAAAGGAATAATAAACTTGAAAAAGGTTCTTAAGCAAGTAGAGATTAACTCAAGTTTTTTATTCAGGAGATTAAAGAACGGTCGGGTCAAGTCGGATATGAGGTATGGGACTTCGTCTCAATCTCCTTTCATTGAGGAATATTTTATTTTATACACAACCTTCTTTTATACGGTGTATGAACCGCTTTGACTTTTACGCTTATTCAAAAGGAATCTTTTTACATGAAGCGTTTTACTAAACGAAGAAAGGGAATGTTTTTGTCGTATGTATGCGGCGACAACCACTTCTCCGCCTTCGTGACCATTATTTGAGTTTCGGCTTCCTCTACAAGCCATACCCTTTTTTTAAAATGAAAAATAAATACCATGTTTTACTTTGGTATTGAGAATGATTTTCATAATGTTTTTATTATATCAATGTGTTGTATTGATATCTCGTGATTGAAATGTGGAAATTTTATGTTTCCTTTATGCATGTTTTATGTGATATGAATTATGTTATGGTTCTTGGGCATTATTATGAAGATGGGTGGTTCCGTGATAAACTAAGGGTGGGTGAGCCCATTATAGCTGTCCAATGCATTGGGTAACGTGAAGGAGTGAACCGTTAAGGTTTCTCCAAAGAGATTTAGGGAATATACTGTGATGGGTATTCCAAACGTAACCAAGAGGGTTACTACCTATGTAAGGATGTTATGAATGCCTCAAGTTACCTTTATGTCTTATGATTTCTATGATTTATTCATGTTTTTATGAGGTATGTTAAAGTTCTTATGTTTTATGGGTAAAGTATGATCTCATTATTATGTATATATATACCTATGTTTCCTTTCCATATTTTTATATCCCTTACTGAGCTTTTTATACTCATCCCAAGTTTTTTTGAAATGTTTTTCACAGGTCAAGGGAAAGGTACATGATATGATGATAGTGTCAAAGAAGTGTCAAGAAAGAATTCACGTTTTATTTTAAATATGTTTCCATTGATGGGAATGAAGAATACTATGTTTATGTAACCACTTTGTTTATACGTGGAATGTAATGCAATTTTTATGATCTAATTCTCTAAAACTCTAAACCCGAAAAGATCCTCAAGGTGTAATCTTGTAGTAACTCAAGATTAAGTAAGGTTTAAGGCTGGGGCCTTATGGGAATGAATAATACTATCTTTATGTAACCACTTTGTTTATACGTGGAATGTAATGCAAGTTTTATGATCTAATTCTCTAAAACTCTAAACCTGAAAAGATCCTCATGGTGTAATCTTGTAGTAACTCAAGATTAAGTAAGGTTTAAGGCTGGGGCCTTATATCTAATGACTCAATTCATTAGATCCATTAAAATTTATGGAGAAGTAGTGAGTCTATAAGGAATCAATTTGAACTCATAGTGTCCATACCTCATTCAAAAGGAAGTCTTGGGAATATTTCCCTTCCTCACTGTAAATTGGTGATATCCTAACTGAAGGTCCACCTTAGAGAAAAACCGACACCAACAAGTTGTTCGAAAAAGTAATCTATCCGAGGAAAGGGAAACATTTTCTATATCATGATTTTAATAAGCTCATGATAAAAAATGAAGAGGATCATTCAACCATCTTTTTTCTCAATGAAAAGTAATAGCACTGTAGAGACCCACACTTGAAGTACATTGACATTACATTACTTTTGTGGAATACTTAATACATAATAAAAGCAGACACCCAAGGACTGTAATAGTTTAGTCTCTTTGGAATCTTGAAACATAATATTCTAATTAGGTTGAAAGATCTTCAACATCTCCCATAAATATATTCCCTTTTTTTCTTACCTAAAAACTTTCTCTATATCCTAGGGAAAAAACATAAAAAGGGTGAGCTCAAATGCTCATAAAGGTAAATAATTGAGAAAATAAAACAAACCATATACATTTAAACATAAAAACATGAACATAATGTTTAAACATCAAGATCTTGAGTTGTGAAATAAATCATGGAAGTATGTAAGGAATAGATCATAAAGGAACATTAATCATGATAAAATAGCATGGGAATAAAACATGTAATTGTGGCAACAATTAAGCACATGTTATGATCTCCATAGTAACCAAGGCATTGCTTCCAAGACCATCATAGTGGACAAAGTCCATTACTAAACTAGGTTTACTTGCTGTTACAACCCTGTATTACTGAATCAGATTCACTTGTCGTTCCATCCATGTCTATCTCATAAGATATATATCTTTACCAAATTTATTGGAGGGAGATATAGGTCCCACCCATCTCATAATTAAATCATTCTTACTTGTGCCACAAAATAAACATAAATCATTCATTAGAACCCAAAGAATAAAATGGGATTCATAAACATCATCCCATCATAAAGTAATCCATATAAAACAAATGGATATCATTTAATCATAAGAAGAATAAAACCATTTAAATAATAGATACATTATACATGAAACATAATCATACTAAATAATGTCATCTTAGATGGGAAATCTTTTTGACCAAACACTTGAAATGAATTTTTAAAGAAAATATCATTTCTTCTTCAAAATCATTTTATTTTCACAAAATGCCATTCAATTTTAAAATAAGATGATTTTTTGGAAAATAATCATGAAATATTATATAGGAATATTCATGAAAATTAGATGTTATGAAACTTTAAAAATCCATTCATGCCGTATAAGTTAAAAAAACATTCTCCTCGTACTTTTTCCAGAAAAGTCAATAAGTTCCTCATATTGTAAACAAAAGAAAGATTCCTTCCATAACACAATGTAAAAGTAAAATAGGGGTAAACATGAATTTAAACATACATTGAATAATATTAAACACACATGAAAAACATTTTTATGTACATGGATGAACAATATAATCACAGTAAATACTTATGTATAAGCAATCTCAGATAAAAATGAGATTTGAAAAATTATCCCTTAACTTATGTCCAATTTCTTTTGTATGTGTTAGAGAATTAGGTTTAGTGGGTTTAAAAATATTATTAACTTGTAACATAACCATAATAATATTTATGATATCATATATGATTCACTTATGACTTTACATTACCCGTTCTTTTGAAAATTCCATGTTAAAGCAGCGTTTTGGGTAAAATCGTTTCATTTATCCTATGTGTTTCGACTTGTTGTTCTTGATATTATTACTTATATCATGATTTAATTAATTCCAAAATGTAAAAAATGATTTATATATAATATATATTCATCATATAAATATATATGATAGATCGATAAATGTAATGAAATACACCGTTCATGGAGACGGTAGGTCGTACGTACGCATGAACGCTGTTTTCGTTTCCTTATTTAATTTGGATGGAATCAAGTAAATGAAACATATATGTACATAAATACAGTATCATTAATATTTAATATATTTCATTATTATTGATTATATATACTTTATAATCATACATGAATGGTTAATCATGGAAAATTAATCTCATCGCGTTCGTGGAGACGGTAGTCCGTACGTATACACGAGCGACACTATCATTCTTTTGATATTACAATTGTATATAATTGGATGGTATATCATATATACAGAATAATAAAAATGTCATATTTATTATATATATCATTTATAATCATTATTATACCCATCCAAATGATGAAATGTTTGAATAACAAACTACACCACGATGTGGAGACGGTAAGCCGTACGTACGCACGTGTAGTGACTTTTTCATTCATATGATGGATAAAATAACTAATATGGTTGTAAAATTTTTATAATAACATCACATTATATAGAATATAATGGAGTTTTTATATGATAATGGATAAAACAAAGAATAAGGAAGTGGAAGAAGAAAGGAACTTGAAATAGGTGGTGAGATATTTACCTCTTCTTCGGGTTCTTCCTTTTGATTTGATCAAAAGGGATTCTTAGGTTGAGTTTATGACTAAAGTAATGCATCAAGGATAAATGGAGGAAATTTTATAGGGTATTTTTTCAGGGGTTTTCCGAGAAAAATGGATTTGGAGGTGTGAATTAGAGATAAGGGGGAGTGCCCTTTTATAAGAGGGGTGAGGGGAACCTTAGAAAAAACTTAAAATATTATTTATAATAAATTCATATTCGGTTCATAATGGATCCAAAGTGTCTTATTTCAAGGATAAGGTGGGTATGGGTCGAGATTCACTCATCCAATAGGTTTTAAACAAGTTTAGGTTACCATTTTAACCATATCATTTAGATTTAACTCTAAGTTAAATAATTTAACTTTTACCGTGTCTTCTTGTATTCTTACACTATATGGTTAATAAACATACTATAAACTGCCAATAGAACTCCAATTGGTTCATCAATGTCATATATATTATTATATAAGTCTTTTGTATGAACCTTATATTTTTTGGACCATTATATCAATTAATAATATAATATTTTTTTTAAAACCCTTTTATGTCAATTTTGACACTATTTCGTATTTTGTTTTTTCTAAACTTATAACAACATTATTACTTCGAAAAAAATTCATTTAACCAACACTAATATGTTATATTAACCAATAATATTAGTTTAATTTATAAAAAGTCTCAAATAACATTTATTTGGGTATCTATAATATCAATTATATTAATATTTCATTAATAAGGTAATTACTGCATCATCATTGTGTTCTAAATAAATTAAATTTTTTAATGTCTAAAAAATATAAATAAACTACCATTATTCAGGAAGTATTTTTATATTTCTAATGAATATTTATAGTCTAATTTATCTTATGTATAACCCTATATTAAAAATGTTTTAGTTATTAAACTTTGATTTTAAATATTTTAACTCTTCTTTAAATAAAATAATAATAAATGTCCCAATCTAATCCAAGTGGACCTAAAGGGTAATATTTTATTCTTAATGTTGTTTTTAGTATAATTAAACTTATTAAATAGAATTAAGTCATGTGTCAGGGTAATAATAATACCATTTTTACCCTTAATTACCCTATTTACTTTTAACCGTGGTAAATAAAATTTAAAAGTTACTATTCACCGAAAATTATTTTAATCTCATTGAACCACATTTTACATACTGATATGAATTGTGTCTCTTGGATTTTTGAAATTCAACTCACAGAAGTGGTAAAATTAATTTTTATGTAAATTTTCAAATGCTCCTAAGAGGTGGGTAAAAGATGGTAAAAAGTTTAATAAAATTTTTATATATCTAATTATTTTATAAAATGACTCCAATGAATTAAATTGAACTTATATAGGTATTATGTATCTACTTTTACCTAAAATAAATTTAAATAAAATAAATAATTATTTAAATAAAAATTCGGTTTTAACCAATAACTCAGTGTTTTCACATTCATCAAAAATTGAAAGTTTTCAGAAAAATAAAAAAAATTCACCCTAGGATAATTTCTATATTCAGAATCCAAAAATGAAGTCCATTTTAAATGATAAAATTTATAAAATTTCAAAAAGTGGGTATTACTATTCATAACAGCTAGTTTATATAATATTTTAATTACATATCGTTGTTTAGTGAAACTAGGTATTGCGTAAAACACAAGCTATCGAGGAAGGTTTCTATTGCATGTAATGCAATCCAAGAATAGTGTTGTGTATAATATAAGCTAATACGGTGTTGCATATAGCTCAAGATAATCTTGGTGTACCTTACTACACAAGGCATCCATGAAATTAAAAAAAAATATTCCTCATAAAATCTCGGGGTGTTACATTCTACCCCCTTAAAATGAATTTCTCTCTCAAAATTCATTGGGGTTATAAATGGTTTACTACTTCAAAATTTCATTCATAGAAACCCACATCATAAAAAGAAATACTAACACTTAATTTTAAAAAAGAAATGTAATGGTTACCCAAATTAACTCATCACTGGGTTTCCACATAGAAGAACATAGTTAAAAATATGGATATGGAAGAGAAATCTAACCATAAAGTTCTGATGGAGAGTGGTAGAGACCATGGATATGTAAAATCTAAAAATCACAAAGCCATAAATTTTTGATGATCTAAGCTACCATCTAGGACAACATTTTTGGTTTTCAATATCCTTTTCCTAAAGTTGAAAAAAATGGAATTAGAAGAAATACTTAATTGATTTTGGTACAATCTCAATGTTAGTCATTCCTTGAACAATTTCCACCTTATCTCTTAAAGAAATTAAGTTGAATTTGTCATTCGTGAAGTGTTAGTAGATCATCTGATAGAATGATAGGTCATTCCTTCTCTCTTTATCACAAATAGTTTAGCATAAATTATTAAATATACATAAGTCCATATATAGTGTATATGATTCCAAAAATGGACTTATACATTATCTATCATACCACTTAATAAAATAAAACTAATTTCTACTAACCAAGGACTTCCTGTAGGCCATTGGTAGGCGATAAAGGCATGTCGCACTTCGGTTGTGTGTTTGATTCCTGCATCCTTGTCCGACGTGACGTGTCATCACCCATCCTATGAGTTGTCCTTTTTATAAAACTATACTATTATAATAATTCAGAAATAAAATAAAAAATTTATATCCTTAAGCAATACTATATGATTTCTAAATTAATCCATTCCAATCTTTAGGCTTATCGAAAATACTTCTGTCCGATTACTAGAAATGTCATCTACCGAGCATGTGAATTCCTTCTTTGTCCCCCATATATCATAAGATATATATTATTGTTGGTCACATTACAAACATGTGAATACCTTAATCATGTATTCTCTTGAAAAATGAATACCCATTTAACTTTAGTGAAAACATGAATGCTTTCAAATGTTAACTCTTTCCACATACCAAAATTCCAAAAATTCTATATACTCAAACCATGATATCAATTTGTCTTTATATTATTCAAGAGCTCATTAATACTATAAAACAAATTATTTTCTTATTATCCCTTCATTATGATCTTATCATCTTCATTCCAAAAAATATTTCAATCACTTTTCATGGTTACTAGTACCATACAATTATTGAAAACCACAATAAATGAATACATAGATATTCCAATACTCCACAGTACTAAAAATGATATTCCATGATACTATTTTTAAATCCCAATACATAAACATTTAATCATTCCACCACATCATTTTCATACTCAAAATCACAAATAGTGATTGCATGTGACTTCCCTTTGTCCTTTTCCTTATAAGGTTGCTCATGTTGATCATCATTAACCCTTAGATTAGGGAATTGATTAGTATAATGCCCCATTTCCCTGCACTTGAAGAATTGAAGTGTTGGTGGAGCATTTTCTGTATTCTTTTCTCTATTCACATCATTAGATACCTTTTTTCCATTACTTCAGCACTCAGCTGCTCGATGACCTTCTTTTCTACACATAAAACATTTTCTAGTCCCTTTATGACAATCTCCACCATGCTTTTTTCTACACATTGAGCATAACGAAACATTTGTCTTCTTTTCACCATAGTTTTGAGATTTTTCCTTGAACTCCATCTTTCATTTCTTTTCAAAACCATGAGATAGATATGTTACACCAACTTCCAGTTCTACCGTGATAGCACAACACACAATTTCTTCACAGATATTGAAGTCTCTTATAGCTAATGCTCTTCGAAGACTTGGTTTTAAGCCACTGAATAATTGATCAAATTTACTTTCAGGTTGGATGATAAAGCCAGATGCACACCTTCAAAGCCTTGTAAAATTCACCTTTTATATACCAAAAGATTCAACATCCTTTTGCTTAAGCTCATGGAACTCATTTTCCATCTTTTTTTGAAGAATACGAGGGAAGTACTTATTGAAAAAAGAATTCTTGAACTCATCCCATTCCATGGATTCAATTTCATCTTGGGGCCTTGTATTTTTAACTAGAGTCCACCACAGGTCTGCTTCACATTCTAACCAATAAACATACAAAATGACTTTTTCATGCTCTAAACAGTGAAGTATCTAAAATATCTCTTCAATGGTACTAATCCATTGTTCAACAACAAGTGGATCAGAATACCCACTGAAAGGAGGCGGACGTTGCCTCATAAAGG
The DNA here is from genome assembly GCA_963277665.1 of Viscum album. Lineage (NCBI taxonomy): Eukaryota > Viridiplantae > Streptophyta > Magnoliopsida > Santalales > Viscaceae > Viscum > Viscum album. The sequence goes on from OY728132.1 coordinate 502,939,656, forward strand.
ACTCAATAGAATATTGTTCCTTTCTCTGCTCATTTGGAAGTCCAGAATGATTCATATATTGTGTAAGTATAACAATAAGATTTTTCCCTCCATATCCCATAACATTGGTTTGTTCAGGAGGACAATCATTGCATTGTCCATTACATTGATCAACACGGTTCTTTCGGGTTCTAGCCATCATCTAAAACCCAAAAAGAATAGTGTGAGAGGAAAAAATCATGTGGGGAAAACAACATAATAAAGGGAGAGTACCTTCAATATATAACATCTTAGGTTTCATTCTAAGATCGTTACCATAATTCTAGGACTATAACCTATAATTATACTTAACCATCGAGACATCCCTAGACATACCTTGGAAATATATCTAGATATTTCACTAAATTTTTTGCATCCTAGTTTCCAAAGGTTAAATAATCCATTGCTCTAACACCAAATGTAGAGACCCACACTTGACGTACATGGATATTACATTACTTTTGCGAAATAATTAATATATAACAAATACAGACACCCAAGGACCGTAATAGTTTAGTGTCTTTGGAAACTCAGAACATAATCTTCTAATCATGGTGAATGATTTTCAACATCTCCCATAAAGATCTTACCTTTTTTTATTACCTAAAACCTTTCTTTATATCCTGAGGAAAAACATAAAAAGGGTGAGCTCAAATGATCAGTAAGGGAAATCATGGAGAAAATAAATCAAACCATATGCATTTGAACATAAAATCATGAACATAAATTTTAAACATCAAGATATTGAGTTGTGAAATAAATCATGGAAGTACGTAAGTTATTGATCATAAAGGAACATTAATCATGATAAAATAGAATGGGAATAAAACATGTAATTGTGGAAACCATTAATCACATTTTATGATTTCCATATTAGCCAAGGCATTGCTACCAAGACCATCATAGTGGACAAAGTCCATTACTGAACCGGGTTTACTTTTCGTTCCAACCCTGTATTACTGAACCAGATTCACTTTCTGTTCGAGCCATGTATATATCATGAGATATAAATCTTTAACCAATTCATTGGTGGGAGATATAGGTCCCACCCATCTCATAATGAAATCATTCTTACTTGTGCCTCAAAATAAACATAAATCATTCATCATAACCCAAAGAATAAAATGAGTTTCATAAACATCATCCCATCATAACATAATCAATATAAAACAAATGGATATCATATCATCATAAGAAGAATAAAACCATGTAAATAATAGATACATTATACTTGAAACATAATCTTACTAAATAATGTCATCTTATATGGAAAATAGTTTTGACAAAACACTTGAAATGAATTCTTGAGTAAAATATCCTTTCTTCTTCAAAATCATTTTCTTTTCACAAAATGCCATTCAATTTTAAAAGAAAACGATTTTGTTTAAAATAATCATGAAATATTGTAGATTAAGCTTTATTTAATTAGGCTTTATGAAATTTAAAAATTTGTTCAAGCCGTATAAGTTAAAAAAACATTCTCCTCGTACTTTTGCCGGAAAAGTCAAAAAGTTCCTCGTATGGTAAACAAAAGAAAGATTCCTTCAATAAAACAATTTAAAAGTAAAAGAGGGGTTAAAGTGACTTTAAAAATTCATGGAATAATATTAAACACTTATGAAAAACATTTTTATGGACGTGGATGAAATATATAACCCCAGTAAATACTTATGTATAAGAAATCTCGGATAAAAATGAGATTTGAAAAATTATCCCTTACCTTTTGTCCAATTTCTTCTGTATTTGTCCAAGATTCCTGTATAGTGGGTTTAAACATATTATTAACTTGTAACATAACCATAATAATATTTATGATATCATATATGATTCACTTATTACTTTACATTACCCGTTCTTTTGTAAATTCCATGTTAAAGAAGCGTTTTGGGTAAAATCGTTTCATTTATCATACGTGTTTCGACTTGTTGTTTTGATATTTTTACTTATATCCTGATTTAATTAATTCCATAATGTAAAACATGATTTATAAATAATATATATTCAGTATATAAATATATATGATAGATTGATAAATGGAATGAAATACACCGTTCATGGAGACAGTAGGCTGTACGTGTGCATGAACGCTGTTTTCGTTTCCTTATTGAATTGAATGGAATTAAGTAAATGAAACATATATGTACATAAATCCAGTATCATTATAATTTAATATCTTTAATTATTATTGATTATATATACTTTATAATCATACTTGAATGATTAATCATGGAAAATGAATTTCATCGCGTTCGTGGAGACTGTAGTCCGTACGTACGCACGAGCGGCAATATCATTCTTTTGATAATAAAATAGTATATAATTGGATGGTATATCATATATACAGAATCATAATAATGTTATATTTATTATTTATATCATTTATACTCATTATTATACCCATCCAAATGATTAAATGTTTAAATAACAAACTACACCACTACGTGGAGATGATAAGCCATACGTACGCACGTGCGGTGACTTTTTCATTCATATGATGGATAAAATAACTAATATGGTTGTACAATTTTTATAATAACATAAAAGTATATATCATATAATGGATTTATTATTTTATAATGGAAACAACAAAGAAGGAGGAAGTGGAAGAAGAAAGGAACTTGAAATAGGTGGTGAGATATTTACCTCTTCTTCAGGTTCTTTCTATTGATTTGATCAAAAGGGCTCCGTAGGTTGGATTTATGACTAAAGGAAGGCCTATAGGATAAAGGGAGGACATTTTAGAGGGTATTTGGGTAGGGTTTGGCCGATACAAATGGATTTGGAGGTGTGAATTAGAGAGAAGGGGGAGTACCCTTTTATAAGAGGGGTGACAGGCACCTTAGAAAAAACTTAAAATATTATTTTATAATAAATTCATATTCAGTTTATAATGGCTCCAAAGTGACTTATTTCGAGGCTAGGGTGGGGATTGGTCGAATTAATTTCAAAAAATAGGTTTTAGAGATGTTTAGGTTACCATTTTAACATTATCATTTATATTTAACTCTAAGTTAAATAATTTAACTTTTACCGTGTCCTCTTGTATTCTTACACTATATGGTTGATAAACTTCCTATAGACTAACAATAGAACCCCAATTGGTTCATTAATGTCATATATATTATTATATAAGTCGTTTTCCTAACATTATATTTTTAGGACCATTATATCAATTAATAATATAATATTTCTTCTAAAAACTCTTTTTTGTCAATTATGACACTATTTGGTATTTGGTTTTTTATAAATTCATAACAACATTATTACTTCGAAAAAAAATCATCTAACCAAAAAAAATATTTTATATTAATATATAAAATTAGTTTGATTCATAAGAAGTCTCAAATTATATTTATTTGGGTATTTATAATATCAATTATGTTAATATTTCATTAATAAGGTAATTAGTGCATCATCATTGTGTCATAAATAAATTAAATTATTCAATGTATAAAAAATATAAATAAAATACCATTATGTAGGAAATAATTTTATCTTTATAATTAATATTTATAGTAGAATTTATCTTATGTATCACCCCATATTAAAAATGTTTTAGTAATTAAACTTTGATTTTAACTATTTTAACTCTTCTTTAAATAAAATAATAATAAATGTCCTAATCTAATCGAAGTGGACCTAAAGGGTAATATTTTATTCCTAATGTTGTTTCTGGTCAAATTACACTTCTCCAATAGAATTAGGACATGTGTTAGGGTAATAATAAAATCATTTTTACCCCTAATTACCCTATTTACTTTTAACCATGGTAAATAAAAGTTAAAAGTTACTATTCACTAAATATTATTTTCATCTCATTGAAGCACATTTTACTTACTAAAATCAACCGTGTCTCTCAGATCTTTGAAATTTAACTCATAGAAGCGGTAAAATTAAGTTTTATGTAAATTTTCAAATGCTCCTAGGAGGTGGGTAAAATACGATAAAAAATCAATAAATTTTTTAAATAAATAAAATTATTGTAAAATGACTCCAATAAATTACATTGAACTTATATAGGTATTATGTATCTATTTTGACCTAAAATAAATTTAAATAAAATAATTTATTATTTAAATAAAACGTCGGTTTTAACCAATAACTTAGTGTTTTCACTATTCATCAAAAATTGAAAGTTATTAGAAAAATGCCAAAAATTCACCCTAGGAAAATTTTGATATTTCGAATCCAAAAATGTAGTTGATTTTGAAAGATAAAATTTATAAAATTTCAAAAAGTGGGTATTACTATTCATAATGGCTAGTTTATATAATACTTTAATAACATATCGTTCTTTAGTGAAACTCGGTATTGCGTACAACACTTACTCTCGAGGTAGGTTGCTTTTGCGTGTAACGCAAGACAAGAATAGTGTTGTGTATACTAAAAGCTAATACGATGTTGCCTATAGTGCAATATTATCTTGGTGTAGCGTACAACACAAGACATCAAAGAAATTAAAAATAATATTTCTCAAAAAATCTTGGGGTGTTACAAACACAACCCAATGCGAAACACACATTCATATAAAACCCTTCTCTAGATTCTCTTGTAACTACCTATTTTTCTCTTTCATCTCTATGTTGTCTATTCTATAATGTGTATTTTATTTAGGTAGGGATCCAAGAATAATTTCAGTTGAGAACACAACATCTCAATATGGAGGAAGACTAGGAAACTAATTGTGGAATACATCAGTGTAATCCCTCGCGATGGGAATATCTTCAATAAGTATCATATCCATTGTCTCAATAATTTGATCTAGACATTATTTCATATAATTTAGTAATATACACACTTAAAACAATGATTATAAAGGAGGAAAATCTTCCTCCTTACACTTGTAAAGATTTGGAGGATTCTTCGAGATGTGAAGAGTGATCTCCATTTCCAAACAGTTGATGTTGAATTTGTAAAGAGATAGATACTCCATGCACATGATAACATTGAACTCCAATAAAAGATGTATGATAATATTTGATGGAAGGTTCATTCCACAAACATTTATTTAAGAGGTGTTATAAACTTTAGAAGCAATAATTTCCCCATTCAATGTTCTCAAAGATACGTTATCGACCCAATTTTGAGGTGGTCTTTGATTTGTTATACTAAACTTGCAAGATTTGAATAAATGCATAGAACCAAAATCAAATAGTAAAATCTCTATTTATGAATGAATTACTGGAATAAATGTCATCACATCGTTGTTTGACTCCACCATAGATGTAGTGATAGAATAATCCTTTCCTTGTATCCATAGATGTTGTTGTTGATTTCCTCCGACAACCCTTGGATTATGGAAATTGTTCTCATAATTTCCATGCTTCATTCATTTGTAACAATACATTATAGAATGATAATTGATCTTAACCATACTTTCCTCTTCCACATTAGTGGGATTATTCATATACCTTCAGAAGTTATTTTCTATATGTCTCATATTTCTACATTTGAATAAATTTATGGTTCCCTTTATAAAATTCCTAGGATGCTACTTCCAACAATTTTGACATGCGGGAGGATCAATCTTTTTTCCATCATGGGATTTATTTGTCTAACCAAACATTTTAGACTTCATCTTACACTTTTTGTTACCAGCCCATGATACCACTGGGAGTCTCTGATCTCCATTCAAACCATGAGGGCACAATTTAAAATCTCATCATAACTGTCAAATTCTCAAATCACCAATGATCTTCATAGACTCAGCTATACTTTGCAAAAGAAGATATCAACCTTTATTTCGGTGTTCAAGAAAAAGATAAACACATATCTTGCAATCATTGTGATGTTTTCTTCATATGATACTATGCACTCATCTTCCTTCTGCTTGAGTTTGAGAACTATATTTCCTTCTTGAGGTGGTAGGTTCAGGGAAAATATTGATTGATAAACATTTTCTTGAATTCCTCACAACCCAGGGAATCAATCACCTCATAAGATGTCATATTCATGACTATTATCTGCCATTTATTATCTTCTCCATTGATATTATAGACTGAAAATACAACTTTATCTTCTTCTAAGAACAGGAGGATAGAGAATGACTTTTCAATAGAGGTAATCCACTGTTCTGGAAGAAGGGGATTGGAAAATCCACTAAAAATGGGAGGCATTTTTTCACATTAAGGATTTAAGAGAATCTTTCTCTTTCCTTGGATGATGAGGGGAATACATATGATTCATGTTATTATTCATAACATGGTCCAGTTGAACTAATTCTATGCTTATGTTTTGAGAACCAATTCCCATCATATTTGGAATATTATTTCTATCACATAGATTGTTGGAACGTGCTCTTCTATTTCCTTCCATTGCCTATGAAAAATAACATAAAATTATGGGACATTAACAATTATCTAATAGGAATAAAAAAAGTAAACATTAATCATAAAATGATAAAATATTAAAGAAATAGTATATCCTAACTTGTGATTACCTAGGTTTCAATCTAGGTGATCCTTGATTTTTTTCTTAAATTTTATTCTTATTGGTTTGTTTTTTTATCTCATTAAAAATGGTTCACAATGATCTTATGAATATAAAAAATCATATCCCTCAGGAGTGTCAAAGAAAGAGTGCAGTAGGTCCTGTTATCATGCACATGTTTCTATTCGATTATAGCTCAAAGTGGTGTATTTGGGTTTTACCCTAGGATACGTCTATGCCAGATCCACATCCACTTGTTCTTATCTAGACATGGATGTATTTTCTTAATAAACAACTTACTATATACTTAACTAAATTTGGGTTGTTTTCTTACAATTAGTCTCATCCTTAAGGTTCTTAATAAAATGACATATTCCAAATTTATAAAAATAACTATACATTTCATCTGATATAATCTACAAAGACCCTAGACTTTTACACAAATGTTTACATGATTTTAAGAATAAAAAACATCATATTACAATCCAAGGATTGTGAAGTCTAGTTTCTTGGAAGACTAGGTACATAAAATGGAAATCATGGGAGTAAATAAAAAAATTCATTATTTAATATTTATATTGATCTCTTAAATTTAATTATGCTCTTACATCTACATAGTATAAACTGTGGGTAAAAAGAAAAATGGATTTTCTAAAAATCCCATTAAGGGAAAACACAAATGAATAATGATATAACACATTGGTTAGATGTCTTGACACAATGATATAAAAAGGCATTGAATATATTGAATCATAAAAAATAGACCATGGGATCATATAGAAATAGAATAATAGTAATGTGGTAGTAATAGAAAACATGATGTTATCATGATCCAAGGCTCATTTCACATAGAGGAGCACACGTCAAGGATAACTATTGAGACCATTGCACATGGTATCACTAGTCAAGGCTAACCGCCAAGACCATTGCCCATAAAATCTCATGAGACTAAACATTACCCAATGCATTGGAGAAATATCTTAGAACACCAATATTAATATTTCATGAATATTCTTTCCACATACATAATCACACATAATCAATCATACATAAATATCTAGGTTACCCGTGAAAAGAATTGGGAACCCTAATATTGTTATAAAGCATAATAAATGGAGGGTATCGTACATGTGTCCATAACACAAAGGAACTAGAACATACATGAACATTCATAAAGTAAAATAGTTATATATAATTTCATGTGATGTCAAAAATAAGTGATAACATGTAAAAATATTAATTATGAATATTTAGCATTAAAATATTTTTGTGTGGTTTTATTGAAAATACAAACGAGAATTTATAATTTAAATGGGAATAATAATTTATATAAAACAATAAGTGATCCATGTAGGTTTTAATGATAAAAAAATTGATTATAAAACACAATGGTTTCATATAATAGATGATAGAGTGTTCTTTAAATTGGGTAAGAATGTGGAATAATTCCTTAAAACTGGTTTTCTTTCCCTGAAGAATTGAGGAGAGAACCCTTTAGAAACATGTATATCCCAGAAATAAAAAAATGAATGGACCATGATACATGCGTCTGTATTATTTACAAATCATTTTGAAAATTTACATAATGATAATTGAAAACTTAATTTGGGTAAAAATAATTATTGAGAAACCTGAATGAATAATGGAGGTTCGGGTAGAATATCTTACCTTAAGTTTGATGCTGTCCTTAAATTGATCATAATGTCCTGCATAACAAAAATATATTAATTAATTAATATTTCCAAAACCTCTTATTTATTCAATTTATTTCTTATATCCTTGTTAACTTCATTAATGACCTTTTTTTATTGGTTAAGAGGTTCAATTTCATTGTATGGGAGCATTTGTTTCCTTGGTTTTCTTAATTGGTTTACTTATATACATGTAAGGATAAAAACGTAATATGAGAATTGATGTAGAGAATTGATATTTTCTATTATTAGTGAACATAAAAAATATTACATGGTCATAAAGTTTATTTGTTTGTTTGTAGTGAAGATTAATCATTATATAAAACTTAAATGATAAACCTTTTGGTTAAATAGATGATTTTTGATCACAACGAACACATTTTTCATTATAAATTAATATAATGTGTAAATAAGATTGGAAACCCATTATTTATACATATTAAAAATATTATATTATGGTTCTACCATAAATATGGTTTCATGAACAGAATTAGAGACAGTAATAGAAATTGAAACCCAGTTGTCCTTGAATGTGATAAATTCACACATCTCGGATGGTGTTTTCATTTCTAGAATAAATGGAAGGGAAAAAAATGGGGATGAATTATTCAATTATAATAACAAAATTATAGAACATTTATGTTAATATTGTTTTAATAACATTTTTATTAAAGGTGGTGAGGAAAGAAAGAGAAACAAAGAGACATGAATGAAAATAAAAGAAATGAAGAGGATTTTACTACTTGAATATAACATCCTTGAGAATCACTTTAGATGATAGGATTTGTACTATTTAAGAGACCAAGGGAATCAAGAATTGGGATAGGGTATTAGGGAGATATTTTATAATAATTTAGATAGGGAAGAAGCATTTAGAGGAGTGAATAGAAGCGGTAAAGAGGGGTTGTATTTATAGTGGATGAGAGGAGAGGTTTCCCATTATTTTAATCATTAGGTTAATATTTTTTCCCACCACTATGAATAGTATTAATTACTATAAAAAATTTGAAATAAGTTCATTTTAGTTTGAACCAATGGTCATTTACATCATCTATGACTCATGCTTGATGCAGAAATTCAGGTTTTAGAACTTATCACAAGTTATTGTAATTACTATTCAAAAAAAAATATTCAAGTATTTCTGAAAAATATCAAATATTCACTATAACAATTTCATGATGTTAAGAGTCCAAAATTCAACTCTATGGTATGTAAATAATCTTCTAATTATGGGAAATTTAATTTTTTAATAATAACATCATTTACCTGGAAAAAATATATTTTAAAAAATAACCGAATTTATATTACCTTGAAAAATTAACTAGGGTCTTATAAATTCATCTTTTAATAATTAGACATAAAAAAAATAATTTTTGAATAAATTTTATGAAAATAAGATTTATTTTGTAATTATTAATTTATTCATAAAATTTGAATTAATTATTTATTATTTATAAAAATACCAACACTATCATATTGTCACATATAAGATGGATAAATTTTATTTATACATTCATTGGTAAGGTTACTATTTAAAAGGTTTATTTACTATTAATGTGGGTTAGATTATTATTCATAAGGGTAAAATTACTCTTCATAATGGTCAATTACTATTCACCAAAAAATTAAGTCTGTCTTATCGGACTCCAAATATCTTACAAATCACAACGATATTTGTCAATTTTTTAAAATTCAAATCATAGAAGAAATAGTATTATGTTTAATGGTCATACAAAACATAGTAGTTCATTGTGTTATCATTTCATGAGATTATATGACCAAATTATAAGAAATTAATTTTCATTTATTAAAAAGAGGGTCGTTATAGAGACCCCTCACCAACGCAACCGTGAAGAAGGTTGATGGATTCTTTGTGAGTCTGATGAAGTGAAACAACACCCCGGCACTCCGCATCACCACTATTTTTTCACAAAAAGAACCATGAGTTCCTAGCCTCCATGATCGCATGTTTCTATGACATTTCCATTGTGACTCTAATAGAGTCTGACAGAGCCCGTCAGCTCCATGTCACCACCGTTTCCCCACATTGAGCTCTGTGATCACTTTATTGATGGTCCTTTGGAGAGTCCAACAAACTTTGAAAGATGGTTTCTTCTTCAAGATGTATTTTTTTCTTTATGTCACCTTCTATGTAAATTTAAGCAAGCCTCATGAGAACTATAAACTCCCCCCATTTCCAATAAATAGATGTCTCACCCCCCTCCAAACCATTGTTGCACCGTCCATTCACCTTCCAAATTCCCATTTTGTGAAGATCCTTAGAATTTTGAAACCGAGAAAAAATGTATCACCCCAGGTACTTGAGAATCCTGAACCACGATTTTCTACATTCTTCATGTCCCCTACATTAATGGATTTCCTTCATAAAGTCCTGCTTCCTTTGGGAAAGACAGATCTCCTTTGGATTCCTCGAGGCTCTATACAGAACTAAGCATTCAAGGATAACTCTCCATGTAAAGATATTTTTGCTAATGTGAAGTTCTACTCCAATGACATACTTTTTTTGTAAATACCCATTCGTTGAAGAATATCCAATCATTCATGAACCCCATCTTATCAATCCATTAGTCTTCACGAAAACATTTCTTGTGTGACTATACAGGCCTGTACAAAGTGATTTCATAGTTCCTCAAGTGGTGATTCATGTTGTGTTTCCCTACCATATGTTTCTATTCATAGTTATGATAGTGAATATTTCTTGTTTGCATAGCCAATATAACATGTAACCATCAATTGACCAATCCTCCACCTCAATCATGATGGTTTTTTCTTATGCCTTGCCTTACCCAAGTGTGGGTTGGTATGATTTATGTATGTTCAAGGGATGAGGAGTGAGTCCTCATCATCTAAGAATCCATACATTAAACAGCCTAGCATCCCAATCCCAAACACATTACATTAAACTATGAGCTGATTCTTGTGTGATAAGTCCAGGAGGACTAAAAATGGAATGAGCGTCAATGAACTACCATTATATGTGCATTTAGGATTTGCCACTATGTGCTCCTCGAGTAGTCTCCACATATTCCTCAACACACCTTGATTGGGTGTGCCCAGTACATGGATCCATATCATCCTTATACATCAGAACATCCTCCTCAGGCTTAATTCTTGTTGCAAGCCCCAATCGGCACATCCTTGGTTTTGTGGACATGCATAATCCCTACACCATTCCTCATGGCTGCACCTTTTGCGACATAGTTTTCAGGTCTATCGTCACCCCATTTTTTGTCAGACTTAGAATGACATGTGTGGGATTATAGTATGCAGTGACCATGAAATTCACTTTGGGCTGATAACCGTGTGTAAGTCCCAACATGTCCTTGGGACACTTACCATGAGTAAGTCCCATGAACCATGATCTAAATACGTGGACCATGATCCCTATCTTCTAAAAACAGTATATAGGATGCCTTTACGAGGTCCAAGCCCATCACTCCCCACAATATTACTACTTTTAGCATTTCAAGTCAGTTCACCATGAACCCGTATGATGTTAAACTATATTCTCCCTTTAAAATACATGGGTTTTTATCCCTTTGGGTATGTTGGAAGTCTATTTTAGGTTCATTCCCATCAAATGATAATCTATGGTTCTCCTTTCTAGGGATGTTCCCCCTTGGGTTGCTGACCATGTGTATTCCCCAACAAGTCAAAAGGCCACTAACCATGTGTAAGCCATCACCACATGTCCCCTTTTGTGGGATTTTAACCATATAAAATCCCCAACATCTATCAGGGTCATTGTCCTTTACATATGCCCAGATTCTATACCCTATCCTGATCTTAATGAACTTTTATTCCCAACTACCATGACACATTGGAATCCTTCTGTAGATTCTATCCCAGCACTTTCATCATCATGTCTCTTACATGTCATTCATGTTCACCCTTTGACACTTTCTCCATATCCATACTGATTTTACCTAGGCCGCCACATCCTAGTGATATCATGAAATTCATATGGGTAGCTAACCATATGTAATCTCTATCCATATTCTCCATTACCTTACCCTTATCACAGTATGGCCACATCTTTGTCACCATGTGTGCTACGGGTAGCTAACCATGTATAAGTTCAATAGCATCCCTTCAAACTACATTAGTTTTGATCCCTTCATTCTACATATGCTACATTGGAAGCCGTAATGGGGTTCGATCCTAGCCAATGGTAATCCTTTGCATCCCCCTTTTTGGGGTGTGATTCCTTGATCAATCCCATGTAAAGTCCAAATCATCACTCACGGTGTGAATTATTCTCTATTGTGGAACACCCCACTCCTTGTTCTACCCTCATTGGGAATTCTAATCCACTTATCTAGTAATCCTTCCACATCCTCCCCACTGAGGGATGTACTAATCATATCCACTCTGATCATCATTTTGATCAGTTCGATCCATCTCCACTAGATGTTAAACTCATAGAATTCTAATGTTAAACATGGGAAGTTAAGGGAAACGTTCGATACATGCATCCCTCATAAGTACCCCTCAATTGATGTGGGATTCCTCGAGCATCTGAACCCTAGAGAAGCCTTCTAATAAAGGATAATTTAAACGTACAATTACTCCAACATTCATACATGCCATTGATTCCCAAAGTGATTAATTCCCTAACAAAATTTTACTTCCCATACATGACTTTTTAGAATATCCTGAAAGATGTTAAGTAATTAATAGGAATCCATGAAGAGATTGAAGTGGGAGGATTTTCACACATAATGCCTTAATGTTTAAGGGGGACCCAGACTATGAAAATAATTTTTAGGATAAATCAATAGAAGGAGAGACCAACATCTCATCATACCATTTTGATAAATGAGAAAAAATCACTAAAGAGGTGATGATTTGCACCCCCATTGGAATGTGGGAATGTGGGGAAACATCCTTCGCTTCCCTTGTTGATGGTGCATGCCCCAATGGAAAGGGTCAAAAATTTGATTAGATGATCCATTGTTAGTTGATGGAAATTTACACATGAAGCTCAAAATAGAAAATTTTTCATTCATAGGGGGATTTGGGAAATCCTCTTGATACAGGTTACTATTCATAACCTCAGTCAGCTGATAGAAAATCATCAAAATGTTTTTTATTAATGCTCCATTTTGGTTGTTCATCTCATTGGAAAAGTTATCACATTTCCCATCACATGGATTGTTTATCCAATTCCTCCCATTTCTATCCATTTTCATAAAAAAAGGGAAAATTAAGGATGATTATTTCTAGACTAGTAAATGAATAGATGGGAATCTGAGCTTATTAAAAGGATAACATACAAGTTTAATTTATTTCCTTACTTATGAATTTCTAGGATTCAATTTATGTATACAAAATTCATTTCCTAACATAAAATCCAAAGGGAATTTTTTTCCCATTATAATTGATCAGAATGATATTATGAATTTACCAAATCATGTGCATTAGGAGTGTCAACATAGGTGTGAAGTAAGTCCCATAGTTATGCACCAATTAAAATTAGATTTTAACACAACACAGTGTTTTAACATTTCACCCCTATGTATATCTGTGCTAGAGCCACTATCACTTATAGAATCTATATAGGGGTGTATTTTCTTGATAAAAAACTTACTCTATACTTAGATTTTTTTATTATACATGGTTTTATCCTGATGCCTTTCGATATAGTTTTATAATACTAATCCCAAAAATAAATAAAATTTTCCTCTGATCCCAACTATGAAAACACGTATCTTTACTTTACAATAATATATGATTTATTACATAAGATTGCACTTAATATAACCCATAAGATTGACATTTCGTGTGTCTTTGGAATTTAGGTGCATTACATAACCACTTAAAATAAGGAAATACGTCATCTATATTGAAAATTTCCCTAATGTGATCATAATATTCCATCGAACATGATATTTCATTGGATAACCTAAGGAAATACAAAAGAATAATAAAATCTATAAAGTATTGTATGGGAATAAACATGTAATAAAATTTAAATAATAATATATGTTATTCAATAGGCATATTAATGGAGAATGAATATAGTTAGAACAATAAACAAAAACAATGAGATATGATATATTATGATAATAATAAAGGAAACTAGGGAATTGTGGAAACTACTTAAAACACTACATCATAAACATAAGTCTGGGATAACTGGAAAGACATCATAATGGAAATGGTCCAATAAAGGAATCTAGTTTAATCCCTTTCCCAACATTATTTTGAATGATACTAAATAGTACCCAATAAATTGGATCTCCATATAATTATGGAGGCACCCATCACATTCATTTTTTTCTCATGATTATATGTGACACATAAATCATAAAACATGGATTTGTTCATAATCATATTTTATTCCACGAGCAACGAGTATGGAATAGACACTTTTAATACCAAATTACAATAATTATAAGTGTATTATGTTGAACACCCTTAATGGGAAATGGGTATTTTATTCACTTCACAATCGTTCTAGTATGGAAAATCATGGGGAAATTTCGGTAGTATTACCAATTCACGTAAATATTCATAAAATTGTATGATTAGAGAGAAAGGGGTCTCTCAAAATTTTTACAGATAATGTGAATTAATACAAACATGGAAATATATATCCCACCATTGAAAATTTTAAATATATAACACAATATTGTAATGAAACATTAATGAAGAGGATATTGAGTTGAACTCTTACATTAAGAGTGTGGCTTCAAATTCTGGGGAGGAGCATATTGAGAGCTTGGTGGCACCTTGATAGGAATATAGAGAGGGTAGATAATAGTATTGAAATGATAAATTTATTTTAGTAGAATATCCATGTGAATAATTAAATGAAATTATTTTATTGTATCTTTTCCATATTATGCTAAAGTTTAAGTTTAAAAGGTTTTTGTTTTAGTCTTATACATTTCCTTAACTGTTTATGCTTATTTATGGATGCTTTCTCCATATTTTTATCCTTACTGAGCATCTATGCTTACCCCTTTCTATGTTTTAATTTTCCTAGGATTCCAAGAAGTTTATTATGATTGATAAGCAATGTTAGGCTAGGGGATTAATGGCATTCTCAAAAGATCATTTATGTTATGTTTTATTTTCAAATGTGTAATGTAACATTGATGTATTTAATAAATTTTCCAAGACTGTTAAACTGATCGGCCTTTCAGGACATGATTCCATGTAATCATGCCAATGTATTAAAATAATTTACTAACTCCATGTATCTGGGGTTAGGGTGTTAAATTTATCGACCAAAAACACTGAAGAGTCAGATGAAAATTCTATAGAGGATGACCCTTTAATTAGGACATCACAATCATATCACATCAGTTCCAGAGTAGGGGGATTTTTTATATCAGAGGAGACCACAATGAAGGGTTCTGGATAGTTGATATAAGGGTGAAATCCATTCAACCTTTAAAAAAATTGAATTCAATTACCATGTTATATTTTTTCTAATATACAACGTGTTACTTTATATTAATATCTGTTCACTGTAGATTTTATGTTATTTAAATTAAATGTTAAACTAATTTTCTAGATAATGATTTATGCACGTGATGATGCTCCCAAACCCTGGGCACAATAGGTTTCTCAACCTACTGATGCTCATAGTGAAAACTAAGAACATGCTACTCAACCAATTTCATTTTGTTAACATATATTCGTTTGTTCTGTTATGTTATCTAAATTAAATGTTAATCTAATTTTTCAGATAATGACTTATGCATGTGATGATTCTCCCAATCCCCATTTTCAAAATGTTTCTCGACCTACTACATCTCGTAGTGCAGACAAACAATAGGTTTCTCATCATGTTGTTGTTCCGAGTGCATAGGTACAACCACCATCTATCCATGTCTATTCTAGCCCTTCGGAGCCGGAGGAACATATTGATGACGGTGGATCTGAGAAAATGAAATATGACAAAACACTGACGACCCAAAAAAAACAAGATCTCTATTGTTTGATGGTTTTACCAAAAAACTCATTAAGTCTTAAGATAAAGGAATCAAATATGTGATTTAATGGAATAAACAGGGCTAACATGTTAACCCCAACAAGTCCATGTTCAGTAGTGACATTGTAATCATCACCTAGAAATGCGTGGAGATTGATGTAACTTCATGGCACCATGTTGAGGCTCAGATTAAGACACTGATGTGGGAAGATAATATGGTAAAATTATGATATAATTTTTTAATATACTAATAATTAAATAATCATACATTGATTAACCCTTCATCATCTCTTGCAGAGTGTTTTTTAGTAGATGAATCTCAAAAAGACTATCTCTTAAAGGTTTCTCATTGGATTAACTAGGGTTTTGGAAGAATTTTAATAAAATATCATATTAAATATGCTAAAGGGAAAATAAAACCACACCCAACTCTTATTTATGCACACCTGATAACCAAATCATCGTGGGATGCATTTATTGGTCATCCTACAAAATAGTGTTTTTAGGTACATTGTGCCAGGTAATACATTTTTTATGGTATGTGTATTTATCACTTTGATTTATAGTGTTTTATTTATGAAACAACAACTGAGTTCTGAAAATAAAAAACGTGCATCCAAACCAACGTAATCCTACTGTAAAGAAAGAATGGGGTACACATCACTTGAAAAATATTGCTATGAATTTTATGTCAAACATAATACTTTTAGGTGACATAAAAAACAATAACTTTGTTCTTTTTTTTATATACATCTTGAAGATTCCAAATCCACATCCACTTTAATCCCACGCCATGTGCTATGTAAGGAGGCACGTATAACTAAATATGGAAAAATATTAAATGAAATCACACAAAATGTGTGGGAAACATGTTTAAGTATGACGTAATAATTTTTTTTATTTAAATGAATATTACAAAAAAATGATTAATTATTTTCCTATAATTTCCATATGAAATAATAAAAAGAATCAACAACACCCACACCAGATGTAGACATACTTTTATTGGCCTTGAAACAACAAGAAACGTATGGTCGCATTAGAGGTGAAGGTTTTGGGGGACACCCCAATCATATTTTGATAAAAAAACTAGAGGGTCAAACTGAGGAAATGAAAAATATGAGAGAAAGAATTTCTATGATTCATAAATAATTACAATACCAGAGAGAATTGATATCCTGTTTGATGGGGGTAGGTAAAGAGAAGAAATAACTAAAGAAAAACCCATATGTGATGATCCCACCCCACCACTACCAGTTTTGAGGGGGGACATTCCCCTCAAAAACATTTCGTAACAGAGGATGTCCATTTTCTAAAAAATTTCTATATGAAATGTTAATCGAATAGACACTAGACACTGATACATTTCCTTTATTGATAATCTACACGGTGAAAATGAATATGATTTATATCTATCAACACACACCCAATGCCTTGTTGGTAGTGCTATAGTGTTCAATATCCATAATGACATGCTCTACAATAGACCACTTCTGACAGATCATGTCAGAGTTTCAATTACTATAGCCCCAGAGATGAGCTCTATGCTACTTATTCCAATTAATGATGAAAAACATTATACGACCGAAAAAGATCAGGGAACATTCATACCATGGTCTTCACATCTTTTAAAAAAACATTTTCACAATGAGGTATTCATTTCAAATTTAATTTTTAAGATAAACAATAAACATTTAATGAAAAAAGGTCTGAACCTATGTAGTTATTATAGATGGACATAGGGAAGGGGGTGAAATGAAATACTGGTTCAAAACTATAACAAGGATCAACCAAAATATCAAACTGACCTGCCCAAAGCACCTTAACCCCCCATTCTATATCCACCATAATTATACTTGAAGGGTCATGTGGATATGAAGTTGGAAGATGGTGGTAATCATGTAATTGATTTGGAAGAAAATATGTATGGAAGGGATGATACGTACTTCCTTAGAGTTGAGAGTGCAACTGAAATCCCCGACTATCATTAGTTAGGCGGCTCAGTTGTAAATGTTTACATGAGGTATGTTTTCATGATTTTATTTTCCAAAATATGATATACTATGATAATTATGACTAAATACATTTCATATTTTTTATAGGAATACATATGAAAAACAATTAATGGAATTTCCCCATGAAAAAAATATTTGGACTCATTTTTCCTCACATCACCTCTAAAGGAACAAGAAGACATAACTTCCAAGAAAAAGGGTGAAATAGTGGCAGGACTGCTCAAATTGTTTAACAGAAAAGTTACGGATGAAAAACTCTTCTTAATACTTATGATGCCGTGGTAAAACACTACAATTTAGTCATATCAAATATTTTTTTAAATTTTTTAATTACTTATTCTTTTATGTGTTCTTAGGTATCATTGGATGCTCATTGTGGTCAATTTGGATACTCCAAAGATTTATTGTCTAGATTCAATGCATGGATATCCCAAAAAATGACCAAAAAAGATGGTTTTTGTCAATTTGTAATACACTACATCCAAAATTTTAAAAATAAACATCACATTATATAATTTATATTATATTTAAATAAGGATTCTATTAAGATAGGGCGGCACATGAATGTCATCTACATTATGGAATGAGGTCCGGGGAAAAGGATAATAAACATGACAAGTACTACAACTAGATTCAAATTAGTGTAAATATAATAAGATTTCACAATCCAAACAGAAAAAAATCACTTATTTTTTACAATTATAGTGTCCAAAACAAAAAAAGGTAAAGATTTTGGTAATTATACTTCTAAATTTATGAAGGAGATCATATTCCGTGAACTTACTACCATCACTAAATAATTATTTTTGAAGATAATTTATATTTCATCTAAAATAATTATAAATATTTTGTGTATTTATATTTTTTCCGTACTATCATGACTACTCATAACAGTCAAATTCACTAGACGATATATATATGATTGGAGGATAATCAGCAACATACCTAGTGGAACAATTTACAAATATAGAATGATGATGGTAAACATATCAAATAATTTCTACATTAATAATTTTTTTGCCTCGTCTTTTTCTTTTAATGATGGTAATGTTGTGATTTTTACAAGCTAAACTCCCTGCTGAAAGTCATGGTTATTGGCGGTCCTTGTTTTCTCACTAAATAAATTTCCTTTTGATTGGGTTTTTAAAAGAAATTAGAGGTCCTCATTTACAGGGTATGTGTGTTGTTGATAGAAAAAAAATGATATTAAGTATCTAGAAGGGGTTTTCCCCATCCCATGAGTTTGTTGTGAAATCTTGAGACATAATGGGGACATGAGCTTACTCCACTCTTTAGTAGACCTAGTGAAGAAACGACTGTCATATTTTTCTTTAGAGGCCTGGAATATATAAAATTTCATTCTTCATTGGGCCAAATAAAGCTATGTAGGAGGAGGATGTTATTCTATGTCAACCGTATAGGGGTAAAAGATGTCACAATAAACTAAAGGGATGGGGAAACCTTTTCTAGATACTCATTATCTATTATGATCTATTAACAACACCCATAACCTATAAATTTGGTGCACCAATTTATTTTAAAAACCAATAAACATGAAATTAATTTAGTGAAAAACACAACTGACATAATTAAAAAAGAGGAAATACATTCTGATTGTTTTGAAACTTTAGGATAATGATCTATCAGTCATTTTTGACCTCTAGAAATCAAATTCACCTCAATCCCATTCATAGTGTCACCAGTATGACACCAAATGTGTCTGGTTATTTAAAAATGACATCAATTCAAGTAAAAAAACAAAACTAAAATACTAAAACCTGATCAAAAACATTTTTCATTTTTTATACATTAGGGAAATGTTCTATGAGTCAATTTGGACTTATAGAAATAACCCCACCTCAATCTGACGAATTGTGTGACTGGTATGAGCAAATGTGCCCACTATCAATTTAAAATTTTTATTTTCACTCAAAAAGTGTCACTCACTGAAAATAAATAAAATTCACTTTGATGGTATTTAAAATTAAGGATAGATATTCGTAAATTTATTTTGATGTTAATGAAGTAGTCTCACATGAAACTGATTCATGATGCAACATGTATGACTCAAATGGCATGTTTTCAGGTTGAAATGTCATTTTATTATAAAAACACAACTGACATACTAAAAACCAAGGAAATTCATTCTGTTTGTTCTAATAATTTAGAAAAATGATCCATCAGTCATTTGTGTTGTGTAGGAATCATCCAAACCTCAATATCACACACATTGTCACCATAGTGGCCCCAAATGTGTCTTGTTATTTAAAATTGACCTTAATTCAAGTAAAAAAACACAACTGACATACTTAAAACTAAGAAGAATCATTTGGATTGTTTTGATATTCTAGGAAAATGATCTATGATTCAGTTGTGATGTGTAGGAATCAACCCCCACCTCTATTTGATGTATGGTGTGACTGCTATGACTTCAAGTGTTCGCTATCAGTTTAATATTAACATTTTATCTCAAAACGTGTCCCTCACTAGAAGAATAAAATGTTATCTAATTGTCATCCAAATTAAGGAAATTTATTCGTAAGTCCTTTGTGACATGTATCAATCAGTTTCACATCAAATAGATGCACGATGTGACCAGTAAAACTCAAATTGTTTGCATTCATATTGAAATGACAGTTTAGAGAAAAAACACAACTAACGTACTGAAAATCGAGGAAATAAATTCTTATTGTTCTGATACTTTAGAGAAATGATCCATCAGTCATTTTTAATGTGTAGGAATCAACCAAACATCAATATGACACAAGGTGTCATTAGTATGACTCCGAATGTGTCTTGTTATTTAAAATTGGAATTAATTCAAGTAAAAAAACACAACTGATATACTGAAAAATGAAAAATTCATTCGTATTGTTTTTATACATTAGGAAAATGATCAATGAGTCATTTGTGATGTGTACGAATCAACCTAACATCAATCTGATGAACAGTGTGATAGAAATGAATAAATGTATTCGCTATCAATTTCAAATTGACAAGCTAACTCAAAACATGTCACCCACTGAAAACAAAGAAAACACGCTCTGATTGTCTTCCAAATTAAAAAAAGTGATTTTTATATCCTCTGTGATATGTATGAAGTAGTATCACATAAAAAGGATGCCTGATGCGACCAGTATGAATCAAATTGCATGTTTTCAGTTAGAAATGACATTTTTGTAAAAAACAAAACTAACATACTGAAAACCAAGAAATTCATTTTTATTAGTTTGATAATTTTGAACAATGATCCATCAGTCGTTTGTGACATGTAGGAATCAACTGAACCTTAATCCGACGCACGGTGTCCCTAGTATTACTCCAAATGTGTCTTTTTATTTTAAATTGACATTAATTCATGTAAAAAACACAATTTACATACTATAATCCAAGAAAATTCATTCATATTGTTTTGATACATTTGGAAAAAGATTCACGAGTCCGTTGTGACATGTAGGAATCAACCCCACCTCAATCCGATGAACATTGTGACTAATATGACTAAAAGTGTCCACTATCAGTTGAAAATTGAATTTCTATCTAAAGAGGTGTCACTCACTGAAAACAAATCAAACGTTCTCTGATTTTCATTCTAATTAAGGAAAAAAATTTTTATTTCCATTGTGACGTGTATGAAGTATTATCACATCAAACAGACGCACGATGCGACAAGTGTGACTCAAATTTCATGTTTTCTATTTCAAATGACATTTTAGGGAAAACTTAACTAACATACTAAAAACCATAGAACTACTTCTAATTGTTCTGATACTTTATGAAAATGATTCATCAATCATTTTTTTAGGAATTAACTGCACCTCAATCTAACGCCAGGTGTCACCGTTATGACTCCAAATATGTCATGTTATTTAAAATTGACATTAATTCAAGTATGAAAACACAACTGACATAATGAAAATAAAGTAAACACATTATTATTATTTAGATACTTTAGGAAAATAATCAATGAGTTAGTTGTGACATGTAGGAATCGACCCCACCTAAATCCGATGAACGATGAGACTGGTATGACTAAAAGTGTCTACTATCAGTTTAAAATTGACATTTTAACTCAAAAATGTCACTCACTGAAAACAAATAAAACATGATCCGATTGTCTTTTAAATTACAGAAAGATATTCTTATGTCTTTTTTTATTTGTATAAATTAGTCTCATGTAAAACAGGCCAACAATGCAACCGATATGACTCAAATTTCACGTTTTCAGTTTGAAATGACATATTAATAAAAAACACAAATGACATACTAAAAACTAAGGAAATGCATTCCAATTTTTTTGATACATGATTACAATGATCCATCAGTAATTTTTGACATGTTGGAATCAAAAACTCCTCAATACGACACACAGTGTCACTGATAAGTATCTAAATATGAGTTTTTTATTAAAAATTTAGATTTTTAATGTATTCTTCATATTAATGATTAATTTATTTCATTATAGTTTTACAAACGTAATATTTGTTTTCATATACTGGTGGAACCTTGTTCTGGAGTTGGGATGATTTCTTCGATGACTATTTCCATCTGAGGTCATTTTTTAGACGGGACAAAAACTGTTAAAAAAGAAAACATTAATTTTTTTAACTGTTTGTTAGATATTTGTAATTATACTTTTTTGAAACATTGTTCTAAATGTATATAGAATTGTTTTTTTAGTATATACCATGAGTGAATATTTTTATAGTCATGATGTTAATTGAATATATATATAATATTTTTCCAAAATTTTGTGTGTTTTTTTTGTTTTTTTATCATTTTCATCTTATATGTGGTTCTATTTTATATATACACTATGTGTGGTTAATTTTAGTAGGTTTTTGCTATTTTGTGTGGGTTATTTTGTGCTAGTTTGATTATTTTGGCCAGATATTTATTTATTTTTATGTTAATGGGTGTGCTGTTATATAAACAACATGCGTATACAAGGAATCCATTATCAGTGCTTGTGGAAGTGCTGATAAATGGAGACATTATCAGTGCTTTTCTAAGCGCTTATAAAGGGTATCACCCTTTCATATAGGCTCGATTAATAGAGATTTTTTAGCACTGATAATGGCCTTTTAGTGCTGATAGAATCATGTTTTGTTTTAGTGGATCCTACTGATCATAGATGTGACTCATCAAACATGATGTTGTAACTACTACCAAAGCATTTTTCTAGCAGGGAACCCAATCAAGTAGGCCGGGAAAATAAGTATCACTACCTTTGCACCTCATATCATCAATTACCTAGAATATTCATGATATATTGGTAGTATCTACAATGAAACCATAATCATAATGGCAGGGTCATTCATATCTCAATAACCATCACCAGGTTCATCATCCCCTAAGAGGGTCTTAAGGATATAAATAATGATTCCAAATTAACGATAGAACACTATTTTGGGGGAGTTTATATCTCTATGTCCATCTCAAAAGTCATCAAATCATCGAATCGAATCATAGTATCCTCAAAAATTGGATCAATCCATACAAATTAAGCTTATGAATAACCCCTATCTGGTAGGAATTGGGGAATTTTCTTCTTCTTCATCATCACTATAGAGAAAATCAGGCTTCTCTATTTTTGAAGATAAATATTTATGATCATCATCTCATATATTCATCCCATATCAAGCTATACCTCTTCTATCTGGTGCCCATTTGGAAAACTGAACAAGAAAATCTCTCAAGTTCACTATCTATATACTATTATTGGAGGATCATATAAAAAAGGAAATAAGACCATGTCGGTGTTGTAAGATTAAATGAATCAATATGGCCAAGGGTATGAAGAATGACCCTAATGAAGGTAATGCATAATTATCCCGTTTCATGAAAAGTAACGAGAAAATAACCATTGCCCAATATGCCTCTATGAATGTCAACACATAAAAATAATATATTGTGGACCAGTATAGACTTTTAGAGGTTATAATCATTAAAAATATACATTGAGATCATTCTGATTTGTATGAAAAAACTAAGTATGCGCACACCTAGAACCAAATAAGTCTCCTAGAATTGACACTTTTGAATGTCCCATTTACACCTCTTTGGTGGAACACTACCAATGAGAATGGGGAAGGTGAGACTACATACCAATCACCACCCAAAAAATCTTGTTTCCTCCTATAGAGAAATATTATTTGTAGTATGATAATGTGATACAAAATCTTAGACAACTCAATGAGGATATATTCTTGGGAAATATTCCCATCGGGTATCGTTTTTATGTAGATAATAATATTCT
Organism: Viscum album; assembly: GCA_963277665.1. Lineage (NCBI taxonomy): Eukaryota > Viridiplantae > Streptophyta > Magnoliopsida > Santalales > Viscaceae > Viscum > Viscum album. Next base: position 502,964,034 of record OY728132.1, read on the forward strand.
CCCTCCCATAACTTATCTGACAAAAATAGTGGTGTTTGATCATCAGACTGGCTATGTATCTATGTTTTCATAATATATTAATGAAAACGTTAAAAACTACCATGACTTCCCTCTGTTATAGATAATCCCTTTCACCCTCTCGGGAAATCCTTCAGACTTAGGACTAATCAAGAATCATCATGAGATGGGGGTTGAGGCACCTCATCAAACACCACCCACTACCTATATATGGGAGGCCAGTCATATAGTAATTCCCCCAAAATTTCTTAACCTCATTAATTCCATAGCTACTCAAATGGAATCCATGGAAGGGAGGCAAACACCTGTGTATCCTGATAGGAATCCATCTCTCGAGTGGGTAGATGACACATTTCTCCTACTAAATTTCATCAATAATACTTTCTACACCATTTACAGTGTAAGAGACCCCAAAAATAATCTCACACACTTCGTATCCCGATGTGGCCTAATGATGGGTCGTCACGATCAATAATAGGCCACCATGATTTGATATTTTTTAAATACTCTGATGGAGAAAACCATTATTTGGTATAATAGTTTTCTATTATTATTCATTACAAGATGAAAAGTCCTTCTTCACCAATTACTTAATAATTTTACATCCACATTGAAGAAAATGAAAATAATCAACCTAATGAACATTAAAAACATGAAAATGATAGATTTTATGTACTCATAGATTGATTGAAAGTTTTAATATATTCATTTAGCATTCATCTATTACAGGATCAATTATTGGAACTATATGCTAAAATATATGGGAGTAGATTCAAACACATGTGATCCCATTGATGTATCCATGTTTGTTATATGAGTATGATGAAAAGGAACAATGTATGAAATATTCAATTTGGAGAGAATGATCTAAATATCAACTAATTCCCTTAGAACAAGGGAAAATAGTTGTAAAATAAGAAGTTACAGCTATCAATCTCATGCCAATAGTAGTTTCTATCCTAGGACCTAGGTAGGTTACGAACCGCCCACCACCTTTTATTAAGTGGTGACAACCACAAAATCACCCATGACTAGAAGAAAATAAATATTTGGGTTACCCAGGATATGAAGAATGAATGAGTAAAACAAAATCCATCCAAAATGAAAAAATCCTTGGTTATTTCTTTGATTCCACGGACAATAACCTACTTAAGAATACACAAACCATGATTCCCGATGAGGTCATCCTCACCAATCGTCTTAACTAATTCCCTTTACATAGAAGGTTGGGTTATAATATACTAGGATTCATTGTCTTCAATGATTCCCTTCAATGAATAGTTGATTATCAATAGGTGGTATGAGATAATTATTCAGATTAAGTGTAGATAGTAACTTTTTCCCATTTAGAAGAAAAGGGGGGTTGGAATAATGTTATATCTAGGAGTGAGAGAATGTTCGATAACTAGATGAATTGTAAAACAGTTTACTGATATCATTCCACCTTTAGGGAATAGTTCTAAAGTCCCACAACAAATCCACCATCTAGGAATGTGACATCATATATGTATTTCAAAAATTATTGAGACCACTAGAATTAGGAAGAATTAGAAGGCAAGGAGTCATATTATGCTCATATAAAAGTTCTAACTCTTGGGTATTTCTTCCCTGTAACATAAAAATGGGATCCACCCCTCCAAAAGTAACCCCCACCCAACAAATAGATTTTCTTTTTTTTTCTGTTAAGGTGACACACTTAATAGACCCACTATTTTATGCTGAATATCCCTAAGAATATGAGTTTTTCATGCATAACTGGAGAATGAGAGGCCTCATGCATTAGAATTGAGGATACATGGGATGACATGGAAAATTTTGGACCCAATATTTCAGTCACATCATCACATTGGACATATATGAAGTTAAGAGTTTTGGATAAGTGCTGAAGATGAAAAAAAGATCTGGAAGTTTCCCAGAACCCTTTATCAGTTTCTCATTCCTAGTTTTCCAACATGACAATCTATTGAGGGTTCAATTGTCTAATCAGCCTTGAAAATAGGGATGGTTGGAACCACATATGCTATGGGAACATATAATCCCTCAACCTCTACATAAAAACTATTCCCCTTCCTAAAGATCACTTCTACTCCTTAGCCAAAAATCCATGACAAACCCTACATCAGGAAGCATGGACCACTAGGACAAGTTTTCTAAATTTTGAAATAGTTTTTGGTTGTACCAGCTAAGATCTCAATCCTGGCTGTGCTCTATATTTCAAAATAACATGCAAATTTACTTGTTAAAACCCTCCAAATCCCATAGGAATTCGAGAAAATAGTCACTACATCCAATTTCTATCAAATGGTGACCATGTTGGAATAATTCCATGTCATTATCTCATTAACATATCATGATCACAAATAGGCCATACAAGGACAAATCATAACCTTATATGTTTTGGGTAGACTCAATAATGTTGGAATCTTAAGGGAAATGATTGAAAATTTTTCCAGGATCAATCTCACCTTTATTCAAACCCTACTATGTTTGTGATATTTAGAAGGGGATTTTCTACCCCAAATATGACCATTCACGGGCATGATATTGTGATAAAAGGCCTCTTGGGAAGATCAAAATCAATGCTCGGTTTTGGGATCTAACATCTGATGTGGAGTTTATGGTTATCCAAAAATAAACTAAACACAATGTCATGTATGGAAGGTCCTATCTCTCTAGGCACATGGAGGAAACTTAAAAATTCCATCAATATATAAAATACCCCATTGATAGAAAATTTGGCATACTTCATGGGGACAGTGCACCCTTCCAAATGTTTGAGGCCACATATGCTGAATAATGCTTCTATGAAAATATCAGAAAACAGCCAATGGTGGATGATAATATACAGGTTGCAAACCCAAATGGCTTGGTTATAACCCCTGTAAATCCCTAGAGTATGTTCAACAGTGAATATAAGCTCCCTATAAAACAAGTTGAGGTGATAGACCGGGTCCCAATAGACCAATCCCCTTTCTACCCTAGAGATAGTATAAAACCCAAGTATTCCTACATTTCTCTCCAGGGATTCTGGAATTAGTGTATGATAATATCTATCCATATAGCCTCTCCCACCCCGATAGTGATAGATAAGTCCCCAAATTTCTAAATTCATATAAATATTTCTCTACGTGATCAAAGATGGATGAATATGATGATGAACTTGGGAATACCCATCCCACATTCGAGGAAGGTATCTACACCAACATTGATGAGTTTATGAAAGTGAGTTTGGGTACAAAAAAAAATATTGTTGGACCACCCTAATTATTACCTTCATGCCCCTTGAGGAGAAATATATATATATATATATATATATAATTTTTTTGTTGAACTGATACGAGTTTTTTTTTGGAATTACTGATAAATACCTAGATTGAATCCAAATTTTTTTTATGCACCATTTCAAATTACCCAATGAGAATCAAGTCTTCAGGAAGGATTATAAAATTATTCAACCTTCTAATACAAAAAACATAGATGTATAAGATGAGAAACTGATAAAAGGATACATTGTATGAGGTGTGAAATTCCCAAGATGGCTCTCCAAACATCTTCTCTGCAAAAAAATAATGTATAGATTATGTTATTAATTGATTTCAATGTTCATAATGAATAATTTACAAAGGATTATTTTCCACTTATAATCATAGAACTCTTGATCAATGCAAACATTGTATCACAATCCCTTTCATTCATGGATATGTATCTAGGGTACAACTATATAAATATGGCCTTAGAAGATGAATTACTAATTACCCTTAGAGTGTATCAGGAAATACCTTACTATAAAGTCATGCACTTTAGATTAAATAATCCTAGAGCTACATATCAAAACACAATACATAATATCATTAATTTTTTAATGGTAATAATATATGTATTTTATGTTGAAAACCTGGTTATCAAATGCCAACAATCTAGTGATCACTTCATTTATCGTCAAAAAATTTATGAAAACCTTGGACACCATAGTTTAAGGATCCATCTGATGAAATTAACCTTTGATGTAACATTAGGGAAGTTTCTTGGATATGTGGTATGCCATCACAACATCGAGGATGACCCAAATAAGACTACTTCTATTTTAACCACATCACCCCTAGAAATGTCAAATAATTGAGACGACTCCAAGGGAAATCACCTAAATTTGGATTTTCCTTTCCAATTGGGATATAAATTCTCTATTATTAACCATGATAATGAATAATGGACCACCAATCAATGGGAAGGTAACTTCCATGAATTATTTGAATGTATCAAGAAGAATTCATTTCACCCATTGGTTTTAATTCTACTATTTGAGGGGAGTATAATTATCATATATGTAACCTCTGGGGAATTCTTCTTATGCAACCACCTCACAAAAAAATATGTATCAATAAAGAACATTATCTATAAACTCAGATGACTAATTCTATGTACCGAGACCCAATACTCTTATGTCAAGAAGAACGATATTTCCCTCATCATTGAAGTAAAATAGATGAGGCATTAATTTCAACACAATTAAGTCCCTATGGTATCCCATATAGATATACTGAAGTACATTCTTGGCCATCCTATGTTTTCTAGGATCTTGGCCTGATGGGAGGTCATTCTGTACAAATAAGATAGTCTTTTCATATCACATAAATTTATGAAATAGAAAATTGGGGATGATTTCCATATAGAACATACCACCATAAAGAATACACTAGTGGAAATTAATCTTCTATATGCGGAGGTATTCTATTCCAATGACATTCCCTAGACATGGTAGATGTAATTTGATAGTGCCTCATGAAGTCCTATAGAAAATTATTGAAATCCTAATACTCAATCATGTTGAATTAGGGATTGGTTGTTTCATTATATATAAATCATTGTTTCCCAACTATTTCTCAATATTTGAATTCTTCCTGAATAGATAGGTATAATACGAGGCCATCAATACTAGGTTAGAACTGTCCCTACCACTACAAATAACCTACGTGAATGTCTTATGAAATTTAGATATATTGATAAAGTAAACCAATGGATAATATTCTATCAAAAAATTAAAGGTACCCTATCATTTTATAAATCACTGGACTGATGGTAGAGAATTTTCTTAAGAAATCATTTCATGATATTCCCCAATCCTGGAATGTTCTCATGGATGCATTGGCAAATATGGATAGTACCTTGGCCAACCATGATAAGGATAAAAAAATATTATATATAACACACTGATAAATGGTGTAATTAGACACCATAATTGATATGGAAGAAATCAATCTGTTGAACTTTTACCAAGAGCATGATAAACCAGCATCCACCACTGGTTGGATAGTTCACATAAGTAGTTATCTACAAAATGGGACTATCTTGATAGATCAAGCCAAAATGGAAAATATTATATGTCCTTATGTGAATTTTACCCCACTATATTAACCAAATGATCATAAATACCTATAAAATTAATGATTTGATATATCCACTTGTAGATTCATAGTAGAATGCGTTATTATCAGCTTCATTGAAAAATTACATGTGGGATCCTGTGGTGCTCATCAATCCAGGACCAGGCTCTCCCACAAAATCAATAGACTAGGTAATTACTTGAAAACCCTAACAAAAGACTATGTGATATTTACCATGAAATTTAATTCAATCCATATCCTTGAAAACATCATCCATAAACCATCGAAATTCCTATAAACAACAAAATATTCCTGGACAATTTCCATTTGGGGAATTTATGTTGTGGGGATATATCCCCTAGCCACATCTAAGTAGTTTAATACATCCTCACTACTAATGAATTAGTATCCAAATGATATGAGTCAATAACACTCAAATGTTTTGGGTCAAATAATACCTTCCAATCAATACAATACTATATCATCACCAAATTTTGAGTCCCACACAAACTATTGGTGGACAATGACACCAACATCTTTTCTTCAATGTTGAAGAAACTGTACTAAGAGTAAAATATTAGGTTCAATCACTAATATAGTTATCATGTAGTGTTAAAAAATAGATATAGGTCATCAGTAATACTCTGAAAATATACTCAAGAATACGGGGAATAAAAAAAATAATTCTTTTCCAGACAATATTTTCCATGCTTTATGGAAATAACAATCAACCACAGATACCAATACAAAATAAACACCATAATCATTAGTGTAAAAACATATGGAAATGTTACCCATTTAATCCCAAATTCATTTTCTATAAATATTAATTTTCATATAACTCTTAGATGATGAGAAATTACAAAAATGATTGGATGAGTTTGAGTGGCTAGATAAGAATAGGTTGCATACATTACAGAACCTTGATGTTCAACTCAATTCTTTCATTCAACGAGGACTGGTGTTGGATTTCAAAACCATAATGATACCAGTCATGAATCCTCTAATAATGAAACCCAAATGTGAATTTCCATAAATCTTATATAAGTTAAACCACAACATATATTACTAATTGGATAAAATAGGGGGGATTGTGTCACACCACCAATTAATACGAGGTTTCTCCAAAAGTACATTTAATTTCTATCATGAAGAGATATTATACCTGGTTGTGTGATGTTAAAATAAAAAAACTATTCCTAATCACATGATGTTAAACTATATGGAACTCATCCTAGAAGCAAGATGTCAAACTGCATGGCATATTACGTAGTGACCACATGAGGTTAAACTCTATGGAGATATCCATAAAAAATGTAACTAAACTATATGGATCATGTCCACACCACATTAATTTAAATTTCAGTGGAAGAACCATATCACTAATGAATCATCACACATGATCCTTATTTGTGTGAAGGAAGGTTGAGATTCCCCCATCCTCATGTGAGAGTTAGCTCTACATATGTAATTTCTTCACCCAAGAACAATGCTTTGCTTGATTCCATCCATAACAAGATACATAGTGATTCCCAATCCTCTAGTCTTAGGCCAAGCGAAAATCAACATTTTTTTCACATATAATGATCATCATCATCAACTTATGAAATTAAACTACAAGTCTAATTTTCGTTGTAGAAATTATTAAACTGCATGAGTTTTCATGAACTACGTATGGATTGATTCTAATTTTTAATGAGGTATGTAGGGGAACCTTAATCCAACATCTTGATCTTACAACTGTATGATATAGAATTCCCCTACTGTATTCGTAATTTCCTATACATGGTGAGGGGAACCCTTTCCATTCCTTTTTCCCACACTGAGATAGCTCACATCAGTTCCTGAATTTCAAAAATTGATTCCCCTAAAAAACAAGTCATAACATCTCACATCAAGCTCATCATTGTCCCGAATGAAAGATCTTAAAAAATACCATGAGCCAACATAGCATGATGATAAAAATGATGGTTGATGTCCCTTTCCTGATATGAAACAACACAACCCTATGATCCTCGCAAGATAGGGCCACTTTTATTAGCGACTGGTATCCCACCACACATCCATTCACGAAATACCTATGACTTGATTCATTCAACAATGGGATACAAAGTGATGCCTAAATTTCCATCTTTAGGTATAGACACAATACCATTTCAAATTAGGGAGCCAAAATCCTTGTGATCTGATGTTAAACTACATGGTTTCTCATTAAATATGTATGGATTGATTACCACAACTAGGGAAAACATAGCTACACTGAGATTTCTATCCATGGGTCCAACCAAAATATCCCTTTTCACATGGAGAAGAAAAATTCATTGTCGCATGATGTTAAACTACATAGTTCCACAAGAACAATATATGTATTGATTCTTAAAACTATGGGATATGTTTTAACACTTGATTTTTATCCTTGGGTCTATCTACAGTACCACATTTCACATAAGGAAGGAAATTCCCTTACCACATAAATTTATAAATCCCATTTATTTAATAACAATGTGTGTCTTGATTCATGTATTCATAGTATATGTAGAGATTCATGGATCCACTACTACAAAAATGGGAAAGGGAATCACTACCCCTTTATCAGTGCTAAAAAAAGTACGGATAAAGGGGCACTTTTAACAGTGCTAAAAAAAGCTTTATTAAACGTGACCCTTTATCAGCATTGATAAAGGGGACCCCTTTATCAGTGCTTCTCTTAGAAGCTATGATAATGGGGGGATTTATGAGTGCTTTATCCTACCACTGATAAATTTTATGTTTCAAAAAAATCATAAAAAATAAAATATTTTTATTTAAGTATATTTATATTGAAATAAGTATAATATATATATTTTTGTAAAAAATTAGATAATTATAAATAGACTATTACATTTAATATATAATAAATTTAGTGAAAATTACATTAAAATATTTTAAAAAATATTATTAATTAATAATTCACTAATTATTATTGATTAAAAATCATTTAATAACAATTTAAAGACATAAAAAAATTTAAAAAATAATAAATGATCTAAAATGCGTTGAAAATGTAACTCAAACTTCAAACGACCATAAATTTTGATCTGGGTGTCTGTTTGAGCTCTACAACATATCAAATAGAATCCTACAATGAGATCTACGCGGTAATGACCGAAGAAAAACTTATTTCACATTTATCGTAGCCAAAAAAGGCCTAGAAGTCCTCTAAAAGTAAGTTTTTAGTTGGGATACACCGATTTGTTAACATTCAAACAATTATAACTTCTGATCTGGATGTATGTTAGGCCTGTACCACATATCATATCTAATATTGTTTCATTTTATTCAATTTGACTGGGTGTGGAGTTGAAATGGGCTTCTGGATTGTAAGTTATGTTCGTTTTAACATTATATGGCTTTTCAAATACACATATATATGTATTTATTCGTAAATATATATGTGTCTTTGTGTGTGTGTGTTTGTGTGTGTGTGTGTTGTATATATGTATGTATTTATTTATTTAAAAACACACATAAAAAAATGTAATATATGTATTTAAAACTAATATTATAAATATATATTAATATACAAATAAATATACGTATAAAAAATTATAACTAAATATATATATATAAATAAATATAAATATATATTAATGTATGAATGAATATATATATTCTAATATATGAATAAATAAATTTATATTAATATGAATCTATATTAATATATGAATAAAAATAAATAAATAAATAAATAAATTAATAGATATATCATTAAATAGAGAAAAAACGAAAAGGCTTAGTGGTAAAGGTGTAGCCGCGAAATGAGGGAGGTCGTGGGTTTGAGTTCTGGTGGAAGGAAAGGGGTGCGTACATGTGGGGATGTGCGGGAAAGGGCAACACGTAGAAGAGTGTGAGGGGGGGGTCCACCTAACATTGATAAAGGAGGTGTCAAGCACTGTTAAAAGCTCCCCCCCACATTATATAATTCTTTTTTATTTCTTTTTAATTTATTTTTTTTAATTTTATCAGCACTTTTTAAAAGCACTGGTAAAAGCCCCTTTTATCGGTGCTAAAAAAGCGCTAATAAAGGGGTCTTTTATCAGTGCTTTTTTGAGCGCTGATAAAAGGGGCCTTTATCAGTGCTTTTTGGATCACTAATAAAAGGGACCCCCTTTATCCTTACCTCGATTAAAAGTGATTTTTTAGCACTATTAATCGAATTTTCTAGTGCTGATAAAGGCCATATTTATAGTAGTGATCGAAAAACATGGGTCTAACTTCAAAAATCAATGAAAAAACTTCCCACCATTGGATTGGTGTTAGACCTGGGTAGTGATTTTCCCATTTATGAACTACATGTGACTAGATTATTGTCATCATATGATATGTAGTGACACGTAAATATTCAATCCTGGTCCCAACTACAAGAACTAGAAAAATTTCACCCAACTGCATATGGGATTATCCACAAAATGCCTTTTTCCCAACATATAAGTTGGATCTCTAGGTGGGATGTTTTCACATGTAATATTTCATGCCCAATTTTTCATTTCTGTTCCCTTTCCATACCACGTGATGTTCAACTATAAGGAAAATGTCTTCATCGCATGAAATTAAAATGAAAAAATGAGAAACTCATTACCACATGAAGATAAACTGCATGATAATCATCCATAACACGTGATTATAAACTGTACTGAGACAAAAACATCTTTTCATTATGGTGACAAACTATATAGAAAATGTCCTTACTACATGATGATTACGCTTAATGAAAATTTCTTTTCCAGATGATGTTAAATTGCACAAATCCAAGTGCATACCCACTACAAGATGTTAAAGTGTGCATATCATCACCAATCTCTCATCCATTATCAAAGGACCATGTGATCATTACCTAGGTCTTCCATAGTTTGGGGTTCTTCTGCAATCTTTAAAGAACCTCAACACATAAATCACACTTAATGTGTTGAGAACCACTAGTTGCTGAAAAATATTGATTTTATTTGGAAAGGATACCTAACTTCATTGGAAACATTTTTTGACTATGAATATATTCCAATGGCTCTTTCATATGTACCTATGGTCGGAAATCAAATGTTTCACTTTACAAATGTATTTCCTGATCCTTGTGAGCCTAGAAATAACTATTTCAGAACATAGTACCTCATTTTGTTCCGAACCCTTCTTGGTACAATTGTACCATATCACAACTCATGACTTGTGTAACTTGATCCATGATTTACATCATTTTATCCCCCATTTATAAAAGGATGTTTGATTTTTCTTGATTTGAGGTATCCAAATTGGGCTCTTGTGTAACATCCCCCATATTTGATTCACATGAATCACAACATTAAACTTCTTACACATTGGACAAAGATGTAAAAACATACAATCTAGCTTACTGTGGTGAAAATCAAAAGACGTTAACAATACAGAGAAATAATAATAACAATCTTCAGGTAGAAAACCCATAAAGGGAATCCTAATCAAAATCCCAGTCTTGGGTTTCTATACTCTTTATCATGAGTATGTGAGTAAAAAATTGGGCACAAAAAATAATGCATAAAGGTCATAAGGAATTCTCTCTAGCCATATTAAAATCTATTCTATGCTCACTAGACTATCTAGTTCTATAAAATGTTAGACTAATGATTTTTCACATATCCTAACTATGAGAATATCTTTCTAGGTGGATAAAAAACATTTTTGGGTGCTCAAACCCTTCTAGAAAATTTCACATTCCCCAAATCACACTTAATTATTTGAGTTCCCAAGATCACCAAAATTTAACATGGCCCTCATAAAATGAATCCTATATTTGAGGGAGACATTGTTTGACTATTCATGTATGCATATGGCTTTTTCACATGCTCCCATGGTCATCAACTAAACAAGACACTCTGAAAAAGGGTATTCTGATTCTTGTGAACCCTAACATCAAATAAGAATATCTCAACTCATAACTGTGTTATGGTTCTTTTCATGTATTACTATCTTAGACCATCCTCTTAACCTGATCGCATTGGATCATGATTTAAAAATATCGTACCAAACTAGTCATGCAGATTCATCACCCTTGACATTATTTCACTATGTTTTGTAACCTTTCTCAGGGATAGAATATGAAACTCTAATATCAAACAGTTGATGTCTCCACCTCATGATTTGAAACCACAGAACATAGGGCTTGATCTTCACAATTTTTGAGTTATACATCCCTATGATACTAGAATCATTCCAAGATAGAATTTTTTCACATACCCAACCTTATCATATGGACGTTGGAGTATTCAAATATATTTCATGGCCTTCGTAATGGAGTGGAGATCATTATTTATTGAGCATGAAATTGATACATAATGGTATTGAACTACAATATAAAGGAATACTGTAACATCCTAGGTAAATAAAGAATATGAAATTTTCATATTTATTAATATTTGTGAATAAAATGTTAATATTACTTTAAAGTGAATACTATGTTCGATGGCGTACCCAATACGTAACAACGAGTTTCATTGAAATCTAACGTTGCACACTAATAATATAATAATATTAATTTAAATGGTAGATAACGCCTAGCCGTTGTAATGGCAGGAATGAACATAACTAACTAAAAAAGTATTATATATGTTTGTTAAAAATTTTTACATTACCAATAAATGATAGAGGCTTAAAATGCTAAAGAATACAATTTTAAGCATTAATATTCTAATATTCATTAAATGGTCGATTAACCGCCTTTTGATGGCGAACCTTTTTTTAAACTTCTTTTTACCAATTTTTTATGTTATATTTGAAAAAATAAAATCCTTCTTTAGAATCAGGACATCAATATTTACTTTGTGTAATTTTTTTTATTTTTCCGATAAAGTTCATTTTTTAAGGAATAGTGAAAATAGTGTATTTTAATTCAAAACCCCCTTTTAATCTAATTTATTTATATGGTTAGATTATATTTTTAATTAGGTTTAAAGTGTAGTTAAAATATATTTTTACAAATTAATCCAATGGTGGTCACTGTAATTAATTTCACTTTGAAATTGGACATAAACAAGTGTCAATCTTTTGATAGATATTGTTTCTTAAAAACACGCAATCTGTTTTGACAGCGGGAATTAATTATAAAATTAATTAATGAAACTTATATTAATTTAATTTGGTAAAATGGACATCATTTTATGAATTTTGAATATCAAATTTACTTTGGATAAATTTTTGTTATTTTTCTGACAAATGTTCATTTTTATTGAATAGTGAAAAATAATGCATTTTACTTCAAAACTGCCTTTTCATCTAATTTAATTATATATTTAGATTGTCCTTTTAATTATTTTTAAAGTGTAATTGAATTATGTTTTTATCACTTAATTCAATGTTGTTAATTTTAAGTAATTTCACTATTCAATTGGATGTAAAAACAAGTCAATATTGTGATAAATTTTACTTCTTAAAAATCCGTCTTTAGTTGTGACAACATGAATTATTTTTAAATTAATTACTGCAAAATCTGTGTTTGGAAATTGGTAAAATGGATTCCATATTTTTAATCATAAGTTCCAAATTATGAAATTATGACCCTTTTGTTTTTGGACATTATGAATAGTAACAACGATAATTATCTTTAATTATCGTGATTAATTAGTAATCGGGTAGTTAAGGGTAATAAAATAATATCATAATAATATAAAATCAGCACAAATTTTTTCCAAATCCTCTTTTTTGAGTAATGTCTGAACATGGAATGATTTTTACCGAACTTGAGGGACCATGGTGTAACATGGGTGTAATAGTGACATTTATGACATTCTTTTTAAAAAGAAGAGAAATATAACAATGTTTTATATATCCTAAGTAAATCAATTTTAATATTGTTTACATAAACGATCTTTTATACTATAAATAGAAATTAAAAAGCTAAAAATATTTCCTAAATCATGGATTTTTTTTATAATTTTTACACATTAAATAAATAAATTTATTTATGACACCATGATGATACAGTGATTACCTCATTAATGAACGATTTAAGTAAAATGAAAAGATAAGGTAAAATATATGACTTACACTTGTCTAAAACCTATTTTATGGGTGAATTTATAACTCTTATAACCTTATCCTCTAAATATATAATTGTGGGAGGTTTAAAATCTGAAACCATTTTATAATAAAGTAACATTTCAAGACTTTCCAAAAGTGACCCTCCTCCCTCTTATAAAAGGCCCCCACCTCTACCACCCTTTCCCACGACTCTCAAGCCCTTGTATCGTCCAAAATCTACTTATAGTATCTCTCCACATCCCTATCTTACTCCTAGAAGACTCACTTTGGGCAGAAGTCTTTCCACGGAAGCCTTTGGCTCAAATCAAAAAGAGTTTCCCGATTTAGAGGTAATGTCTTCTCTCAAGTTTCTTTCTATTATTTTCCTTCTTAACTCACCACTATCTTATTATTATTTGATCCTATAACAAAAAAATTATCCTAAATATACTAGGATTTTTTTATGATATGGATTCTACGTACCGTTACACACACCTCCGTCTAATGGTTGAAGAACATACTGTTTCCGTGGGTGGCGAATTACTGCCTCACAAAACGATGATTGTTCAATCTTATTTTAACACCTTTCATGTTGGAAATTATGATGGAAATATATTTATATATGATATATATGATATTTATGTTCTCTCTATTCTTTTTTATTTTATATCTAAAACATACCTTTATTCTTTGCATGTTGTGCAATTGCGATAATTTCATATGAGGAAGTGTGGACTACCGCCACCTCAAGTGATGTGACTCGTTCATGCCAGACATGAAATTTATAAGTAATGTAACTAATGAACTTATTTTACCTATATAACATATATATTATACTGGAATTATAATATATCTAAGTCTAATTTAGTTTTAAAGTCCATTAATATGACAAAAAAATGAAAGTAGCATTCGTGCGTACGTACGGCTTACCGTCTCCATGAATGGTACATTTCATTTATTATATCCAAAAATTATGGAATATTATTAAATACGTATATAATAGATATATATGATATTTAAATCATCAAAACCATTACGGAGATGATGTACTTATAACTACATGGACAATTTTCTTCAAACAAGTTCATTGCTGACTCATGTACCGAACATCAACAAAACGTATGATATGAACTCACAAAATTAACTAATTATTATAACATGATAATATGTGATATGAATTGAATAATAAACTTTAAAGTAAGTCCTTAAACAATTATAAATTTACCAAAGTATATTATTCAATAATATTAAGAAATGAACAAGACAAGTCGGACTTGAGGTAAGGGGATTTTTTATCACACTATTTATTCCCGTGAGATTCATGCTATATTTTTCACTATCTCCTTTGAGTGGTGTATATACTTCATATTATTATAATATTTGTGTAATATAATTTCGTTTATGGGTATTTACATCAACATTGTATAGTTCTTCTTTCATGGGTTGTACGTTTCGAATGTTACCCAAATCGGTAAGGGAACCTTTCACCCTCCTCTTTTTAAAATACTTATTTTGTTAAGTATTTTAATTTACATCTTCTTAATATTGGGATATGTTCTTATATATCATTACTAATGTAAATTTTATGTCCAACTGATAATATTCCCTTTTTATCTCTCATCAACTCATTTTATGAATTTTAAAGTGACGCGTTAGGCTGTCGAATTTGTTTAACGGAACTTCATAACCCAATTTCAATTCTTTGGATTAAACCTCTACTTCTTGATTATGTCATACTATGAATATGTGTGGATGAACTCTGATTGTTTTACACATAATATCCACTTATATTGGGTGTATTTATATTTGTCACACATAATTATGTAATTGATTTATCCTTAATCTAAGGATACTGTCTTTGTACAAGACTTCGTCTCAATCTCCTTTCATTGAGGCATACTTTGATTTATATAAGACCTTATTTTATTAGTTATATAATAAAACCTTTTGAATTTTCATTTCATTCAAAAGGAATCTCTTTAGATGAAGAGTTTTACTAAACGATAAAAGGAATTTTTTTGTCTTACGTATGCGGTGACAACGACTTCTCTGCTGCCGTTCCCATTATTTGAGTTTCGGCTTCCTCTACAAGCCATAACTTTTGTTAAAAGAAAAATAAATAGCATGTTTTACTTTTATTTTAATTTGGTATTGAAAATGCTTTTCATAATGTTTTTATTATATCAATGTGTTTTATTGATATCTTGTGATTGAAATATGGAAATTTTATATTTCCTTTATACATGTTTTATGTGATACGATTATGTTATGGTTCTTGGGAATTGTTTATGAAGTCAGGTGGTTCTGTGATAAACTTCGGGAGGGGGATCTCGATATATCTCTCCAATGCATTGGGTAACATGAAGGAGTTAAATGCTAAGGTTTCTTCGAAGAGATTTCGGGAATATACTGTGATGGGTAATCCAAAAGTAACCATGAGGGTTACACCCTACATAAGAATGATATGAATTCTTCAAGTTACATTTATATCTTATGATTTCTTTGAGTTATTCATAATTATTATGACTTCATGAGTTATGTTAAAAATCTTATGTTATGTATATATTTATGATCTAATTTTTTCTTTCTTTGTGTAACCCTTACTAAATATTTTATGCTCATCCCATGTTTCTGAAATATTTTTCACAGGACATAAAGTGGAATATGGTCAAGGATGGGATTAAGGAAATTTCATGCTGTCTAAAACATGGAACTCAACAGGACTCTTTTGTTAAAAAGTTTTTATTTTGTGAAAAAATTGAAACTGAGTAGATGTGTCTACTTTGTAATCATTGAGATGTAATAGTTATTTCCTAATACTCTAAAACTCTAATCCTAAAAATATCCTCAATGTGAATTATCCATTTAATTCATGATTATGTAATGTTTTAAGGCTGGGTCCTTATAGTTGGTATCAGAGGTCATTTTAGATAACTTTAGATTTTAGGGTATTCTTTAAGAACAAGTGACATTACCATAATGGTTAGGATTTTAGAAAGAGTCATAGTAATTTTTATAAAGTTAATGAGTTTAAGATAACATGAATAAGTATATATTAGTATTTACCATCCTTATAATATATTATATGATGATTTTACTGATATACTCACATAAGTATTTTTTGGTTTTAGTAAATGGGTGGATCTAGCAGGAACCAAAGTAACTGTGGATGTGATGAAAATTGTGACAGTTTTCTGAACGAGCAACTGAATGATATGGGAGAAGCAATGAGAACTCTTGTGGTTATTATCAACCAACTATCTAGAGTCATGATTGACCAACTGAACCTTAGTGACTTTATAAGGAATCATATATGCAAGAAACAAATCCCTATGGAAGTTTAGGTAATAATCATAAAGGTAAGAATGTTCAAAACACCTATGTGTCAAAGATGTGGAATGAAACACATAGGAAAATGTTTCAAAGGGATAGAAAGATGATATAGATGTGGAAATGAAGGTCATAAAGCAAGAACCTTCCATGAAAAAAGGAAGCACCTAGTTGACTCTAGGAATGAGAAATAAGTTCTTTCTAAAGGATCAATTGAATGTTTTAAATGTGGTGTCCATGGTAATTATGAAAACACATGTCCTATGAAGAATTTTCAGGAATGGGATCACCAAGATCGTAAAAATATTCATTTACCAATACCAGATTCCATTCTGATTGAGGATGAAGAAACAGACAATGACCAATGAATGGTATGGATTATTTCTTAACATATGTTTTCCTATTATTGAAATCTTAGGATATGATTCATGATTTTGTTTGTAGGAAAGTAGTATTTCAGAAAAAGTTAGAAGGTAATGGTCAATGGATCATGAAGAATGTTGAATGAGTAAGAAGTCAACATATAAGGTATTCAAGAGTTATGGTATATTTTAGGATGGTGAAATTCTTAAAAGTTTTATGGCTCTTTTGATGATGCGATTACATTAGAAGACTTTTTATATAATGTGTAACCCTGATGTATGAAATATGAAAATTTTATTCAAGGAATAATTATATTTTCTTTTGTGGATATAGTTATAAAGAACCATTTTGGTTTATATGATCCTTGATTTTGAGGTAATTACCAGTTAATACATTTTGGGATTCAAAGAGAAAGTTATTAGATAACCTTTGTGGTTAAAATATGTTCTGGTTATTTTTGATAAATTTATCTCTTTTTGGAAATGTTATAAAATTATGTAGTTTTTGAAAAGGGACAACACGCAAATCGTGTCACAACCTGTAACGTCGGACAAAGCTGTGGGAATCGAACCCACAACCAAAGTGCAACTGGTATTTATTGCCTACCACGGGACTACGTGAAGTCCCTAGTTAGTATGACTAATTATTTTTAGTTAGATGATTTTATGAATCAATTATAATTTAATTTTGTGTTATCTATGGAAATGATAAACGTATCATGGATGATATGTGATTAGGTTAATTACTTTTCAGTTTGAGACTTTAAGAGTAACTGATGTTATTTGAAGATAAATGTTAAGATTTACCTTGAAAGACTATGTGATTAAATCCTTCAGATATTTGGGTTTCAATATTAGTTTGGATTAATTTTAGGAATTTTATGGATATCTATTTATTTAATGGTCTTTCTTGAACCTTGGGTTATTTTTGTAGAATTTTGGAGATTAAGAGTAGAATTTCTTTTTATAAAGGATTGTACTTTTGGGGATTATCTGACCTTGTACTAACAATTTTGGTTTTGGTTAAGGTCTAAAGACATGGGAAATATATAGTACATATTTTGTGGATTAGGTTATTCTCAAGAAGTTTATTATAGGGCTCTTAATGTGAAAAAGTCATCCTAAATACTCATCTTTTGGAGAAAATATGAGTTTTTGTAAGAAATCTAGTAAGAGATGAAAGTCTACATGACAAGTAAGTATGATTCCTTATGATTTAGTTAAGCTCGTAAATAAATTCCTCAATGAAAAGTAACTTAAAACAAAAACTTTGTATGTTATCTTTTCCTACTGGGGAATCAAATACCATTTAACTCATCACAAGTTTGTGATTTTTTAGTGGTTAACTTTCTCCTAGACATTTTTTCTATCACTCTCCATCAGAACATAACCCTTTGTTTCTCTTCCATATCCACGTTTTCATGGAATCCTAGTATCTGTTGTCTCAGGTGACCTTGGTACTTTTCTTTCTTTCTTTTAAAGTGATAGTTTAATTTACTCCTTTTCTGATGTGGGGCTTTCAATGATGTTTCTGAGCCCAATTTTAAAATTGCAAGGATGCAATTCCCAATAGGGGGGAAGGATGTAACATCCCAAGTAAATAAAGAATATGAAATTTTCATATTTATTAATACTTGTGAATAAAATTTTAATATTACTTTAAAGGGAATTCTATGTTCGATGGCGTATCCAATACGCAACAATGAGTTTCTTTGAAATCTTACGCTGCACACTAATAATATAATAATATTATTTTAAATGGTAGTTAACGCCTAACTGTTGTAATGGAAATAATGAACATAACTAACTACAAAATGATTAAATATTTTTGTTAAATATTTTTACATTACCGAATAAATGATATAGGCTTAAAATGTGAATGAATCCAATTTTAAGCATAAATATTCTAATATTCTTTAAAAGGCCGATTAACCACCTTTTGATGGAGAGCCATTTATTTTAAAACAAATTTTGGTCAATTTTTTATGTTATATTTGACAAAATAAAATCCTTCATTAGAATCGGGACATCAAAATTTACTTTGTTTAAATTTTTGTTATTTTTCCAATAAAGTTCAATTTTTAATGAATAGTGAAAACGCTGTATTTTAATTCAAAACATCCTTTTAATATAATTTATTTATATGGTTATATTATATTTTTAATTGGGTTTAAAGTGTAGTTATAATATATTTTTACCATTTAATCCAATGGTGGTCATTGGAATTAATTTCACTTTGAAATTGGACATAAACAAGTGCCAATCTTTTGATAGATACTGTTTCTTAATAACACACTATCTGTTTTGACAGTGGAAATTAATTATAAAATTAATTAATGAAAATTATATGTTTTTAATTTGGTTAAATGGAAATTATTTTTTGAATTTGGAATATTTAATTTACTTTGGATAATTTTTTGGTATTTTTCTGAAAAATGTTCATTTTTAATGAATAGTGAAAATACTGCATTTTACTTCAAAACTGCTTTTTCATATTATTTAATTATATAGATATATTGTCCTTTTAATTGGTTTTAAAGTGTAATTGAATTATTTTTTTATCACTTAATACAATTTTGTTCATTGGAAGTAATTTCACTTTTCAATTGGATGTAATAACAAGTCAACCTTTTGATAAATTTTACTTCTTAAAAACCCGTCTTTGGTTGTGACAACGTGAATTATTTTTAAATTAATTACTGAAATTTATATGTTAGGAATTTGGTAAATTTGATTCCATATTTGGAATCAGAAGGTCCAAATTATGTAATTAAGACTCTTTTGTTTTTGGACATTATGAATAGTAATGACGGTAATTATCTTTAATTATCTTGATTAATTAGTAATCGGGTAGTTAAGGTTTATAAAATAATATCATAACAATATAAAATGACTCCAACATGTGTCAAATTATTCTTATTTGAGTCATGTCTGACCATGGGAATCTTTTTACTGAACATGATGGCCCATGGAGTCACATGGGTGTAATAGTGACATTTATGACATTCTTTTTAAAAAGAAGAGAAATATAACAAAGGTTTGTATATCCTAAGTAAAACAATTTTAATTTTGTTTACATAAATTATATCTTATACTATAAATAGTAATTGGAAAGATAAATAGATTTCCTATATCATGGTATATTTTTATTAATTTTTAGACATTATATAAACAAATTTATGTATGACACCATGATGATGCAGTGATTACCTCATTAATGAATGATTTAAATAAAATGAAAAGATAAGGTAAAATATAAGACATAAACTTGTCTAAAACTTATTGGATGAGTGGATTTCGAACTATTATCACCTTATCCTCGAAATATATCATTGTGGGACCTTTAAAATCTGAAAACCATTTTATAATAAAGTAACATTTCAAGGCTTTCCAAAAGTGACCCTCCTCCCTCTTATAAAAGGCCCCCACCTCTACCCCCTTACCCCCACCTCTAAAGCCCTTGGCTCATCCAAAATATGCTCATATTATCTACCCACATCCCTATATTACTCCTATAAGCCTCAGATTGGGCATAAGGCTTTCCAAGGAAGCCTTTGACTCAAATCAAAAAGGGTTGCCCGATTTAGAGGTAATGTCTTCTCTCGAGTTTCTTTCTTTTATTTTCATTCTTAACTCACCACTATCTTCTTATTATTTGATCCCATAATAACACCAGTATCCTCAATATACTAGTATGTTGTTATGATAAGTATTCTACCTACACTTACACACACCTCCATCCAATGGTTAAAGAACATACTGTTTCTGTTGGTGGCGAATTACTGACTCATGAAATGATGATTGTTCAATCTTCTTTTAACACATTTCATGGTGGCCATTATGATGGAAATATATTTATATATGATATATATTATATTTATTTCCTATCTATGCTTCTATTTTCTATATTTAAAACATACCTTTATGCTTTGCATGTTGTGAAAATGCGATAATTTCGTATGAGGAATTCTAGACTACCGCCCCCTCAAGTGATGTGAATCGTTCATGCCAAACATGGAATTTATAAAGAATGTAATTAATGAACTTATGTTACCTATATAACATATATATTATACTTTAATTATAATATATCTATTTCTAATTTTGTTTTAATGTCCATTAATATGACAAAAAAATGAAATTAGCTTTCATGCGTACGTACGGCTTACCGTCTCCATGAACGGTACATTTAATTTCTTATCTCAAAACATTATGGAATATTATTAAATACATATATACTAGATACATATGATATTTAAATCATGAACACCATTCCAGATATGATGTACTTATAACTACATGTACAATTCTCTTCAAATAAGTTCATTGTTGACTCATGTACCGAACATCGACAAAACGCATGATATGAACTCACATAATTAACAAATTATTATAACATGATAATATGTGATATGAATTGAATAATAAAATTTAAAGGATTTAATTAAGAAATTATAAATTGACCAAAGTTTATTATTCAGGAATATAAAGAATCAAACAAGACAACTCGGACTTGAGGTAAGTGGATTTTTTATCTCATTATTTATTCCCCTGAGATTCATGCTATATTAGTCACTATCTCCTTTGAGTGGTGTATGTACTTCAATTTATTCTACTCTTTGTGTAATATAATTTTGTTTAAGGGTATTTACATCAGCATTGTATAGTCCTTCTATCATGGGGTGTACGTTTTGAAAGTTACCCAAATCGATAAGGGTACCTTTCACCCTCCTCTTTTAAAAAGACTTATTTTTTTAGGTTTTTAATTTTAATCTTCTTAATGTTGGGATATGTTCTTATATATCATTATTGTAGTAAATTTTATGTCCAAGTTATAAGATACCCTTTTTATCTCTCATCAACTCATTTTCAAAATTTTAAAGTGACACTGTTAGGCTGTCGAATTTTTGTAAGGGAACTTCTTAACCCAATTTCAATTATTTGGGTTAAACCTATACTTCTTGATTATGTCGTACTATGAATATGTTTGGATGAACCTTGACTATTTTACAATTTATATCCACTTATATTGGGCGTATTTATATTTTTCACACATAATTATGTAATTGATTTATCATTAATCTAAGGATACCGTCTTTGCATGGGACTTCGTCTCAATCTCCTTTCATTGAGGCCTACTTTGATTTATATAAAACCTTATTTTATTAGTTGTATAATAAACCCTTTTGACTTTTCATTTCATTCAAAAGAAATAATTTTACACGAAGCGTTTTACTAAATGACCAAAGGAATGTTTTTTGTCTTACGTATGCGGTGACAATGACTTCTCCGCCGCCCTGACCATTATTTGTGTTTCAGCTTCCTCTACAAGCCATAAATTTTTTAAAAGAAAAATAAATACCATATTTTAATTTTCTTTTATTTTGGTATTGAATTTTTTTTGACAATTTTTTGATTATATCAATGTGTTGTATTGATATCTTGTGATTGAAATGTGGAAATGTTATGTTTCCATTGTGCATGTTTTATGTGATACGATTATGTTATGGTTCTTGGGCATTATTTATGAAGTCGGGTGGTTCCGTGATAAAATAAGGGTGGGTGAGCCCGAGATAGCTTTCAAATGCATTGGGTAACGTGAAGGAGTTAAACGCTAAGGTTTCTCCAAAGAGATTTAGGGAATATACAGTGATGGGTATTCCAAATATAACCATGAGGGTTACTCCCTACGTAAGAATGTTATGAATGCCTCAAGTTACCTTTATGTCTTATTATTTCTATGAGTTATTCATATATCTTATGCTTTCCTGAGGTATGTTAAAAATATTGTGTTATTTATATATTGATGATCTAATTTTTCCTTTCTTTGTGTAACCCTTTCTGAGCTTTTTATGCTCATCCAATGTTTTTTGAAATGTTTTTCACAGGACATAAAGTGGAATAGAGTCAAGGATGGGATCAAGGAAATGTCATGCTGTCTAAAACATGGAACTCGACATGACTATTTTGTTCAAGAGTTTTTATTTTGTGAAAAAAATGAAAACTGAGTAGATGTGTCTACTTTGTAATCATTGAGATGTAATAGTTATGTTTTAATTCTCTAAAACTCTAATCCTGAAAAGATCCTCATTTTGAATTATTCATTTAATTCAAGACTATGTAATGTTTTAAGGCCGGGTCCTTATAAATATCCTCCTTGTAAGAATTTATCTTTAATACATGTGATATCTGGAAACAATGCAGTGTAACCTTTCACATCAGGGTGTTATGGGTCATCCCCGACACGTCTTCACCATCCCATATACATAGATTGAAACTTTTGGGTTGTGACATACATAACAAATACTGAAACAATCATGGTGTACCTATCATCCCTATTATTTACCCCTCATGGATTATTTTCCACAATAAATGTTTCACAACCTTTGGTAAAAACTGAATGTTCTTATATTTGGAAATCGTACCAATTCATAAGGGCATTGAACTACCAACTAGAGGAATCTCCCCATTATGGGAAACGAGCTCCAATCCTCATAATCGTCAAAAACGCCACAACTGAACTCATCACCCAATGGTGTTTTGGGTCATTCTGGTCGAGTATTCACCATATTCCAAGATCATCAATCAGGTTTGAGCTAAAATTCCCTAAAAAATAGAATGTCCAAGCTAAAAGTCCCTAAACTACAGCGGTAGGAGGTTAGTGCTAAAAGAACCTAAAAAACAATAGAATGTCTAAGAAAAATAAAAATAAACTATTCTGATAAAAGGTCTATCTAAATGACTCTAATCTACATGGATAAAAGTTTCAAGGTAAATGAATCTAAACTATGACAATAGATGATCCGAGCAAAAAACACCCCAAACTACTGTGATATAAGATTTGATCTAAAAGACCATAAAATAAAGATGTATAAGTTTTACAATAAAATAACCTAACCTAATGTCATTAAAGGTTACAATATGAAAAACCATAATATATAATGATAGATGGTCTGATATAATGGGCTTAAACTACAAAATAGAAGTATTTTAGTCTGTAAGAATGTAAAATATTTAAAGGACGTACATATGGCCTTTGAAAAAAAATCAAACTACACTCACCTAGAAAATGGGATCTAACAAATTTAATGGGATTTTCCCTCAATGACCTATATTTTCCCTAGTTATCCTTATGTGAATTAGGTAATCTCAAGATAGCTAGAGTGGATATATTAGTATGGAATCTGATATTTATGGGAATTCAGGAGAACTTATCGAGATGAATCTTTTAGAATTAAAAAATTAAGATCTAGAAATTCAGTTTAAATTGATATTTTGAAAGGGTTGGTTAAAATTGTAAATTTATACAATATAGTGTCAATAATAATTCTTTCCCACCATGAATGATGGGATAGAAAAAAAACATTTAATGTTCAAAAATTCCACTCATTGATTGTGCGAAGGAGGAGTAATCTCCACATTTCAGAGTCTCTCCTAATATCTCATCAATGTTATAGTTCATATAAATGGACAAAATATAATAATATTTTATTAACTGAGCTGGAAAAGTCTACAAAATATTGGAGGGAAGACACAATATAACACTAAAGTGCTCCTCACCCAGTCTCTTCCACTTCTTCCCTATGATGAAGTGTCTCGATTAATGTTGTAATTTCCTCAACACTCTTTTGAGTAGTTTCCAATGAAGATGATGATTTTTAATGGGTTTTCTTAAAGAGAGCTATGATTTTCTCATATCACTATATTTTTTAGTTCTAGAAATCCATTTTTTCTTGAAATATAGATATAAATTGATGAATCCGCTCTAGTTCCTCCAATGACTCCTTCATATGTTCTGAATGGGGATCCTCATCTTCGAGATCATGCAAGACCCTTTCATTAGTTTAAAAATAATGTTGAGATTAGATATTTTTTTGAGTTCATATAGTGATTTTTAATCAAAACCGTCCACCCCTGAGTCATGAAATATATTATGGAGCTTTTCCCCTTGGTCATTAAATATTTCCAAAGGGGTGTCCGAAATCAAGGATAGAATCTACTACCATATCATCCTATGACATGTGTGTGCCTCTATAACTAAATAGACATGTATTCCAAAAGTATTAAAAGTTATCTAAGATGTATAATAAATGGGTGATGAGGCTTAATATATCATTATATTAATAGAGTAATCTCTCATTGATTTGATAGATGGCGTATTTCCTTAATATAATTAGTCCCAATATTGGGTTCATAATCGCCTGGATAAGAGATATTCCTCAAAGTCTTTCCCTTGTCATGAATCAAATTCATCATCACTAGGGGTAGGGGTTGGTGATTCAAAAGACCTATCCACATAATGAACCATTCGACCTAACATCCCATCTAGATATGTTGCTACACAAGCCTGGAAAAAATTCTGAGTTGTAATGGTGGGAGCATCTTCGGATGAAATAGTGATCTTAAAATCATTTTATTTACATGGAAACATAATACGAAACCTGTAAATGATACAAAGTAGTCGTTCCCCACACAAAATAGCCAAAGGAAGAGGGGGTAACCTTTGGGTGGAGACGAACTAACAAGAAAACCAATTAGGTGTATATCGGTCGCAGGCGATCCGCTCGTCCATCTGCAAGAACCCCATCCATAAGGGAGGAACCCATCATACGTCTCTCCAAGACTGGTGATCCATCCTTACAGGTAGATATTCCATAGGATGATTCCCTCCTCACCATTAGATATATAAAATGAGTTTTTCCCAGAGAACCAATGACTGATCAATTATTGAAGAAGATTGAGATGGAGATAAATAAGTAAATATGAAATAACATCCAACTTCATAATGATGGACCCCAAATAACTAGTTAGAAAAATATAAGCAAAATTTTCTAACCTATAATGTTCATTATCAGTTAATATATATATATAATAACCCAAATTTATATCCAGTTTCATACTCAATAATATAACCTAATAGCTTAGAGTATAGGTGAATATACTTGTGTAGATTTGAGTTTTTGGATGATTAGAAAAATCATAACCGTCAGGATCAAAGGGAGATTTTTTTCAACATTTTAGACAACCCCTAGGAAGAATTTGTGACCATTCATCCATCCTAAATAACTTTTTTATGATTAATGTCACGAAAATCCGACACCTATCATGAATGATTATTGATTTATGTTGGGGGAATGGTAACATAATATAGAAATACCAATTCATATAGAGGAATCTTGTGTGATAAAGAATAATTTTGAAGCTAAAAGGAAAGGAGTAGTTTCAGAAAATCATTTTCAGAATTCATGTGATATAAGGGGTCATCAGTTCAATTTTTAGTGATCATGGCCCTATGATTAGCCATAGTGGGAGAACATTGGTGAGATATTGAATCCATCTGAACAAAAGTAAGTGGAATATTTCAAACAGATAAATTAAAATCTTTTCAAAGAAAAGTTTTAAACCATATGCATCATTCACATCACCTGATTCTTGAAAGAGATTTAATAATCATGTAAAATACACATGGATTTACTAATTACTTAAGATATAATAAATAATATAATTCAACAAAAAATCTATCAAGTCGCCTGACCCCTCAAATAATTTCTATCATGTGACCATTGAATGGCCAGGTGAGTTTCATAATAGAAAAAGGATCGTATGATCAAGACAGAAGATCCTACAGAACCGTAAAGGAAATTGTATACTCATATCCAATGGTCAAATACACAAGAAGTTTATTTCATAGTTTTTTGGAAAATGAGGAATTGTAACTAAATTTTCCCATTATAGACTATTGGTGAGGTCTTACAATGATTTATTCTGGGAAGGTATTATGAAAATAGCATGTGATGGAAGTAGGGAGAAAGATATTTGATGAATATAGTAGTTGGTGAATGAACAACTATTTGTACCCCTATTTATATAGAATCCAATGAAAGAAAAATAATCACTCTCCATACCATGCATCACCCATGATACTAATTGAAGAAAGAACCAAAGTCTCATTAGTGCATTTAAATTCTTCAGAACTGAGCCCAAATACCCACAAATGTCACACTTAAGGGGGCAATTTTTGATACCAACGAAATTAGCAACAGAAAATAAAGAATACAAGAAAAAACCGAAATATTGTTATTATTTTCTCCTCAATGAAATTTAAGATAAAGGTGGAAATGATATCAAGGATAACATGAACCCCCAATAGATGTGTGATAGAATGACCATTGGAAGGTCATGTAGATGGTCATGCATAAAACATAGCATGTGTAATATTTTATTAAACATATCTAAAAAATTACTTGTTTACTAACAAATGTGCCCCATACAATCACATACATGTGATGAAATCTAGATAAGATCCCCCATGTCACATATCTTGACAAAAATGAAGCGCCAAACAAATCCTTGGAAAATATCATGCACATATCCAATATATGGTAGACAAATATGGTCATAAATATCACATGATGTGCCCTTGGAAATCCATAATACACCAAAATAACCCAATGAAATGTCCCCCTCATTTTATGAGGCCCTGTTAGCATGTCATTCTCATCACATGAAGGGCCTCAGACAAACCCATGGGACCTCGTGCTCCCCATTTAGTTCCATATGGAAAAATAGATTGAGTAGTCCATGAAATGATCACACATCTCCAAAAAACCCTTTGTTAGTAACATGGTACATCACCAAGAGGTTTTGTGATTTTCTTCAACAACACTCATACAAACTCATGAGACCCCCAACCTTTGCAAAATAATCAAAGTAAATAAAAGAGGAACCTGAAGGAAGCCTATCACCCTCATGAAACAAATGTGACATTCCTAGGATGATCACTATGATGAGTCACAAGAATCCTTGGAAATCCAACAAAATTTCACGAAGGCTCCTCTAAAAGCCATTCTTGTCTTATGAATGGTCTAAGTCAAGTCTTTTAAGACCATGTAATGTCCTTTAAATAGGAATACTAATCTTAACAAGGAACATGGTCATGTTAACATGATAATATGAAAGTCCAATGGAATGTTCATATGATTCAGCAAAACCTTCTTACTTGTAAATAATAAAAATAATGTAAGAATTGATGGGATGATATCACAACCACCAAAAATCATGTGACACATATAGAATGTATTACGAAGGTAACTTGTGAGATGTGTGGTTCCAATGACCTCCACAAATTCCATCCTAGATTAATGTAATACATGACACAAAAAAAATAACTGGGGTTGTGAGGCATATTAATATCCCACCCATCATGAAAAATGAACCCTTCTAGGACCAAGAGGTTGGAATAATTTTCTTTATAAACTCACACTAGTGCACCCAGATGCCAGAGTGGATTTAGTAGAGTAGCTAATATGGTAAAAATAAACCCTCACATCAGGTATGATCTGAGGAACAACTATAGTGATTTTTCACCATGTATAAAATTTTTTTATGATCATTCATAGATCACACTAAGGACATCTGGGGGTCATGATAATAACATCCCCTATATACACTAAATCAAGACAGACTTAAACAAATATAATACTGAAAAAATATAAGGAATTTTCAATAAAAGGTTTTTATAAAGACTAAAATATGGTATACTTATGGGATGAACATATATACTAATCCTCATGTTATTTACATGAACCTCCCAAGACATGTGAGAACATTATAAAACATGTGACCCAAATCTAGTGATTCTTCTTTTTGTATACTATGTGGATAATGATAATTCCTATGAACATGTTGAAACAAGTCACAAGGTTCCCCATGGGAATAAATCCCATGTCTTACAAAAACCTCTAGGATTTCCATCCAAACATTTTTATGTTTTTAAAACATGTCCAAAAACGTAATGGTGGATCTATTACATGTCAGTTAAGTCTCATGGCAGTGCCCGAGCATGTCAACTAGCTCTCATGACATCCTACAGTCATGCTAGTAAGATCTCCCAATGACCCCCATAAATGTCAACCATGATCATGTGCCTCCCTCCAGACATGTCACATTGAATCTTTCTATTCCCTTCAATGTGTTTCAGATAGATTTCATGATAAAAATAGGGCATGTTAGCTAGATCATGAGAAACCCTTTAATAATTTCAACTGGGATCATGTGATGGCTTAGAAAATCAGCCAACTAGGTCTAATGATATACTTTAGACAGGAAATCCTTTATCATGTGAAAACCTTCAAACATTCCATTCATGTTATGGGTGTCCCTCGAATAAACCAATTAGATCATACAATTGTCTTATGACATGTTAGGAAGACATTATCTGTCATGTCATGCAGAAAATTGAGGCAAGTCAAGTTGACCATCAATGCATGTCTGGAATGAAAGTAGGATGGGTCTAAAGGGAATCCTAGGTCTTGATAAGATTTTCCACCCTAAGTGTGTAAGACCCTTTCAGAAGGGAAACCTCAGTGTGTAAGCCCAAATAAATGGAACATTGATGATATTTAATCCTGTTATAACTATGATACATAAGATTCCTTCCTAAGGCCTAATCTCTATATTATGTATTCAAAGGGAATTCCTAGTACATAACTCTTGAATCCAAAATCAATGAGACTGATTATTTCACATACATTGTGTCACACACTAATCATTGTTCATGTGGGATTAGGGATTCACAATGATGATATAATTAATGTGAAAAACCTATATCAAGATAAAAGAAAACTCATTGTTTAATCCCCAAGTAGTGGATCAATGTCATATGTCCTTCAGATAATGGAAACCTTAGTATGTAATCCACAATCAGTGGTATAATTTGATATGTTCTACATAAAAGTAATACATCAATGTGTCAACCCCGAAAAATTAAACTATGAAGAATTTGATTCTTATGATGAATAAGATACGTAGATGCCTTCCTAAGGCATGGTCCTGAACTCAAATGGGAATCAACCATAGTGTATTTTCTATTATGTCTCCAATATTTTAAACCATCAGGACCCAATCATTCTAATGGGTTGATCATCCTACCTCATCCATTACTAGACTATGAAACCAAAGGAATAATGAAGAATATGATTCATTCTATAACCAAGATACATAGGATTCCTTCCCAATGTACAATCTCTATACTAAAAGTCTTATATGTAGTTCCATCATGAAATCCTAATATCCATATTTAGTGAAACTGATTACTTGTTATCAATTATTTCTCAAATCAATCATGGAACATATTGGATTGGGGAGTTACGATTTTCACAAAATTCACATTGTGTATCTCCACCGGCTAGGTAAATATCATAATTTAAGTCCCAATGAGTTCCATGATATAAATATCAACCATAAAAATGAATCTACCCAAGGGTAAATCCCAAGGGTATGAATGAATTATGATAACTATAATTCCTAATATAACTAGTATATGTAGGACTTCTCTAGGGGGAATAAAGATCAGATATCTAGTGCATATGTGACCATACATAAATCCTCTATACATGATTTTAAACATAATGGGTTTGTCACGACCAATCCCCCGGGGGCCCTACCATTACTAAACCAAACCTGCCTTCCATAGGCCAGGGGATGACGACTAGCATCGAAAGGTGTATTCCCTAAAACTGGGAAGGCATTTCCTTTATATCCTGTAAACACACTCAACCAAGAACACAGTAAGATACAAACACAAGTAAACTGTAAAGTTAAAAAGAGTGTGTATATTATGTAAAAGGATCTAGAATACAAGCCCAACTGGAAAGTACAAGAAAACTAAAAGTACTAGTAAAATTAAACAGCTCATATGGACACCTGCCAAGGATCCTACCTGAAGGGTGGGTACAGCTCTCGAACGATTGTCTCTATAGTACACCTTGTCTAATGTCCACATCCGAGCTTCCTCCAGTCCACGTACTCTCATCCTCATTTAGTGTTGTCTGTCGTCTGCACCAAACATAACAAGGTGCGGGCATAACCCATGTAGGGGTGAGTATAATGATACTATGTAGGGACCCTAAGACCTTAGAAGGTCTCACAAAACCCAAAAAGGATAAACCAAAAAGCATGAAAACATCTAACAACCCTACTTAGGTATATGCCCATACATATACCTAAGTTATCAAGTTTACCCTTCTCATTCATAAAGAAACTCAAGGCCCAAATCTTTATCCAAATTATAACTGTTCCATGAAGGAAAGAATACCCCAAAAGAAACACCACAAAGATAGGTACCACAATTGTAATTCCACATAGAAGAATACCTCAAGGGTATCACCATGAAGGTAACTACCACGAAGTTAACACCACAAAAATAAGTACCACATAGGTAACGCCACACAGAAGAATACCACAATGGTATCACCACGAAGGTAAGTACAACAAAGGTACGCCACACAGAAGATTACCACAAAGGTAAAGACTCAGATCACACCAGGTATAACTTTGGTACAGTAGTAAGATGATTAGATGTAACTATTGAATCATCTTACCCTATTAATAGGAATACCCACGTAGGATCCTAAATCATCAGACCCACGTCTGATCCAAGTATAGAAGACCCACGTAGGATCCTAGAGTAGTCCACGTGGATTCCTAGAGCGGATCCAAGTGAGACTGTCGAACACAGACCCACGTAGGATCCCAAAGCACATACCCACATAGGATCCAAAAGCACAGACCCACATCAAATCCTTTTCTCCTTTTACAGCCAGCTATAGTGTTCCTGCACTTTGCTCAGTTGATTCCATGAGGGTCAACTCCTCAAGCCACAGGGTGATACTCCAACTTCCACAAATTCCCACAAATATTTATTCCAAAGGAATTCCATATGATAGGGGTATCAATAAAAAAATGGTGCATCAATTGGACGCTCAGTCTCTAAGTTATTGGCCTTTTAGTCCTGAGGGCCCGGTAGGATTTGTATCTGATCCAAACCAACCATACCCCAACCTTAACCAAAACACAAGTGGGTTATACCAAAAGGACCATCTCGATCCAAGGTTTCTGGCACCGTAGACGGTTCATCAAACGGACGTCCGTAGATCAAGATATGGCCGAATGAACGAAAAGGGTTGAAGTTGGTTCGGGTCTAATTGTCCTGATCGGACCGACCCGACATGACCTGGGTCTTTCCCAAGGATTGACCCTGCCTGCTGAGTCTATCCTAGCCCACTGGCCACGGTTGGCCGGATGGACAGCCTCCTCCTCCACGCGGCGCGGTCGCGCGCCTTGCCTTCGTCGGTGGCCGGCTCGACTGGCCGCCCTCCCTTCGCTGTTGCGGCACAAGATCGTGGCTCTTGCTCACCGAGCATCGCAGATGCACGCCACCTTCCCCTTTTTCATTCGGCCTCTTCCATCCACCTCCATTGATTAGTCGTGACAGACGGGCCGTGACCCATCTTCGGCGGCACGGTTGTGCCGCCTCCTTCGTGGCGGCCGGCCGTGGTGCCAGCTGCAGTTTCCGAGCCCCACCAGTGTCGGTCTCCATCCTCCTCCATTGGGAAGAACACATCAATAATTAAAAGTATTAGAAGAGAGGTCGGTCCATGTTTGTTTTGCACATACCCTCCACGTTAGAGCAATAGAAATCAACTCATGGGATGAGATTACATGTGAAAGAAAATTAACGATGATTAATCGAAATCACACCCATACATAGAAGGTTCATTGAAGATGAATTCGGTGATGGAGGAAAGGATGAACATTGGTTATTCGTCATTGAAGACGTCCCTCACTGGAGAAGGTGCGTTCTTCGTTGGAGAAGATGGCGCATTTTTCATTGGAGAAGAATGATCCTCTACAATTATCCCATGTTCTCCCCTTCTTCTTTTCCTACCCAACCCTCTTAATGGTAAAGAGGTGACAATACAAATTAAAATAAGTTTAATAGACTAATTTATGTTGGTACAATAAAATGTTGACACATTTAATTAATTTTAGTTGGCTTAATTAATTAAATGGGGAGATGAAATATTTTTCCCATTAAAGAGGGTTCGGGTGGTCCCCACCACTAGAATTCAATTTGGGGGTTTTTTGTTCTGGTGGTCCCCACCTCCATAACCCATGTAGAGAGGCTTCAATAATAATAAAATAAAATATATTCTTTATTTTATTTTTATTCCCACAAAAAATGCGTAAAATAACATTCACCCTCGACCAACTACGGTCGAGGTGAAGGTATCCTTAAGAAAATATTGGCGCTGCGAGTTTAACGGTGTCCTCAAATTTCAATTCTAAGAACCGGTTCAAAAGATACCAAAACCCACTCACACGTTCACTGAACGTACCTACAAAAGCTAAGAATTTCATTCCAGGTTCACCATGCCTCAGAATCATGTGCCGTCAATTTTCACGGACTCGTAATATTCCCACATAATAATAAAAATTACATGGAATTTCTAGGTCTTTACATTCTCCCAACCATAGGGCTTTGCAACCCAGAAATCCACATTACAAAAACTAGGAAAACAAGTGGGGATACTGAGAATGAATCTAAGCCACCTTCTCCCATGTGATCTCCTGGAGGTTCCCATGCTGCCAACATACACACTCCAAAGGTATCTATCTCCAATGAAGGACTCTCTCATGTCGAGCCCCAATCTCCACTAGAACCTCCGTAAACGTCTCCCCATCATCGATGTCCAGTTATCCATGGTCAATGATCTGAGAAGGGTTGTGCACGTATCTCCTTAGCTGGGATACGTGGAAAACGTCATGTAATCGGTGCAACTGAGGTGGAAGAGCTAAGAGGTAAGCCACCTCGCCAAATCTACTGAGGACCTGAAAGGGTCTGACGAACCTCAAATATGACTTGCCGCCCCAGCCAAATCTCTGCAAACATCATCGAGGTGAGACCCATAGAAAGACGTAGTCACCATACTTGAACTCCATAGGTATCCGCCTCCTATCGGCATAAGAATTATACCTCTTCTAAGAAGTCTTCATCCATTCCTGAATGATTTGCACCATTTTTGTGGTAGTCCGTACCATATCTTGTCCAATGAGTGCAAAATCCCCGGGGTCAGTCCAGAATAGAGGTGATCTGCAAGGTCGACTGTAAAAAGCCATTAATAGTGTCATCCCAATGGTGGAGTTATAGCTGTGTTTGTATGGAAATTCCACCAAGGGAAAGTGATCCTCCCAGCGGCTACCTGAGTCGAGGACGCAAGCACGCAACATGTCCTCGAGGGTCTGAATGGTCCGCTCAGTCTGGCCATTCGTCTGAGGATGGAAGGCAGTGCTCAAATGAAGCTGCGTCCCGAAAGCCTCCGGAAACACCTTCCATAACCGGGAAGTGAAACGTGCATCACGATCAGAGACAATCGTCGAGGGTACTCCATGTAGTCGTACAATCTCCTGCACATAGTGGCATCCCATGCTCTCTACAGAACACTGCTCTCTGATCGATAGAAAGTGGGTAGACTTGGTGAGTCTGTCGATGATCACACAAATAAAATCATGACCGTTGGATGTATGTGGATGTACTATCACGAATTCCATGGATATCCCATCCCACATCCGCTCTGGGACCTCTAAAGACTGAACTAAGCCTACTGGTACCCGATGGTCTGCCTTCACTTGATGAAAAGTGAAGCACCAATAGACAAAAATTGCTACTGATTTCCTTATTCCCGACCACCAGTGTTGTCGTCGGAGGTCCTGGTACATCTTTTCCACTCCTGGATGTACCGTTAGAGGAGATGTGTGGAAATCCCCCATCACTTCTTCCCGATGTGACACTAGTACCATGCTACGTCCTTTGAAGAGGATGTTGTGCTCCCCACCTTCAGAAAATCAATATGCTGTCTATCCTGTGGATATCTGAGCACGTCGAGCCTCGCAGTCAGTGTATCCACACTGTACCTCCTTGACTCGCTAAAGAAGTTGGGGAGTGACTGTATGAGACTGAAGAAAATCTACTCTATCTTGATCCACAAAGGATATCTGCAACGACACCATCTTCTCTATCTCCTCACCTAGCAGCTGTATACCGGATCTCCTACTGATTGAATATGCTACAAAGTTACCCTTTCTAGGTGTATAGACTATCTCGAAGTCATTTTCATGGTGGAACTCATTCCAATGCCGATGTATCGGGTTCAGGTCCTTCTGATAGAAGACATACCTAAGACTCTTGTGATCAGAGTAGTCTGTAAAACGTTCACCCATCAAGTAATGTCACCACATCATCAAGGGGAAGACCACTACTGATAACTCCAGGTCATGGGTAGCATATTTTTTCTCATGCTATCTCAGATGTCGAGAACCATATATGATAACTGCTCGCTCCTGCATTAGGAAATATCAGATCCTGGTCCCTAATAAATCGTAGTAGACTACGTATACATCACCCTCCTCTAGAATCCTCAAGACGGGGGGCACAAGTCAGCCTCTTCCTCTACTTCTAAAAACTCTTCTGGCATCTCTCCCACCACATGAAGGGTTTCCTCATCTTCATAATTGTTGATAAAGGTGCTGCAACTCTGCTGAAACATGGCACAAACATTCGGTAGTATCCAGCCAAACCTAGGAAACTATATACCTTTGTCACACTCCTGGGTGGATCCCAAGAAAGTTCTACCTCAATATTGTTTGGGTCCACCACAGATCCAGCCTCTAATATGACATGTACTAGAAAGTGAACCTCTTGAATCCTGAATTGACATTTTGAGAGCTTACCATAAAGTTGGTTCTCTCAGAGTATGTCCAGAACTATATGCAAATGATAGGCATGCTTCTCCTCGGTAACTGAGTGGATCATAATGTCATCGATGAAGACAACTAAAAAGATATAAAGGTAAGGCTGAAAGATCCTCTTTATGAGTTCCATGAACATTTCTAGAGTGTTGATCATGCCGAACGACATGACAAAAAACTCATAATGGCCATACCAACATCTGAAAGTGGTATTCTGCACATCCTTTTTCCGTACTATGAGCTAGTGATACCCTAATCTGAGTTCTATCTTTGAGAACCACCGTTCTCCCTTCAGCTAATCAAAGAGGTTGTCAATCCTCAGAAGTTGGTACTTATTCTTCACAGTCACCTGGTTCAGGCGTCGATAGTCAAAACAAAGTATCAAGATCCCATCTACCTTCTTGGGGAGCAAAATCAGGGCTTCCCAAGGAGAAACATTGGGTCAGATGAACCCCTTCCCTTTTAAGTACTCCCACTGTACCCACAACTCATGAAGCTCCGTAGGATCCATCCGATACGCTGGTGTAGATATCGGTGGCGTCCCATGGTACAATTCAATGTAAAAGTCCACCTTTCTACTTAGAGGTAGACCCGAAACATCATCAGGGAAGACATATGTGTACTGGTCCACCACTGCAGGATAACTAGGACTCTCCAAATCAACTGCTCCAAGGGTAAGGCTAGCCAAATGATGAGTAATCAGCTGCACTCTCATCTTAGAAAGTGCATCCTATACTGAAAAGTCTCCCTTCACACCGGTGAAGGTAAACCTAGTCCCATCCGTGGGGACACACCGCACTTTGTGCCTAATATAGTCAATTTGAGCATGGACTGTAGATAACCAATCCATATCCAAGATGACGTCGTAAGGTCTCGACACCGCTACTTGGAGATCCCAGCCGAAGCTCTCACTACCTATAGTAAGATCACATTGCCCGCACCTATGTGTAATTATTGAATCATCTCCATTTAGAGTCTGTAGCCGTAATAATCGAGCCAACAACTCCACTCGAATCTCTGAGCTCCAAATGAGGGCAATGACAATAAAATAATGATTGGAATATGTGTCTATAAGTACTAAAGCTAAGGTGGAGTATACACAGATCATACATCATATCATCTCTGGAGCACCGTGGTTGTAGGCTTCAGCTAGCTGGAGCTGAGCTCGCCCCTATCCACATGCTCCCTGTGGTTGGGGTGGACCACCTGGTGGTGGTGGAAGTAACATCTTGAATTTCTTCCCTCTGCCAGTTGCACAACCAGCTACTCTGCCACGTCCGCCTGCTCCCTGCGGACCTCCTCGATCGAACCTCTGTCTCTGCCTGAGCAGTCCTTCGACCATCTGCTGATCATCCGTACTACAGGTCGGGCAATCTCGATCCATGTGACCCTACCCGCAGCATGTGTAACACTGCCTACTCCTAGAATGACTGGCTCTGTCTCTAGTGCCCTGCACAATTTACCCATAATCATGAGGTCATCCACATGTAGGTCTGGTCCTCTTAGACCTCTATGACATCTATCTACTACGAGCTATTGAAGACTCTGCTATGTGATGTCAGGGGGTGGGTCTCACAGCTGGTGACTGCTCTGCAAGAAAACTGTCCACTAAGAGGGCTCTCTCTAACATCCCCACCTTTTTCGGGATGCCGAAAGAAATAATCTAATCCCTGATCTCTTGTCTGAGTCCCTACTCAATGGTCTGAGCCCAAAAGAATGGGTCCCACACTATATCCATGGAGTAGCGTGATAGGTCGGGGAATCTTACTGATTACTGAGCCACAGTCATACTGCCCTGCTGAAGATGAAGAATCTCTTGTATACGCACTACATGAATGGCCACTAGGATGAACTTTTCCCAAAACAATCTCTCAATGTCTTCCTAGAGAAGTGTCACCTCGTCATGAACCTTGAGCATCAAGCTCCACCATCTGCCTACTGCTGCCTATAGAAGACTGGTAGCAAGGATATCCATGAGATCAGCTGGTGTCCTTAGTAGTCGAATGACTCTCACCATGGCCTCCAACCAATCCTCACCCACCTGTGGGTTTGTCTCACCCTGAATCCTATGTGGCCTCTAGCGTTGGAACTCGTGTAATGTGCTCAAGAAGCGTGCACCCTCTACTGCTGGGGCTCGTGGCATCATTGGCCCAATGGGTAATGGTACTTTTGGTGCCTCTGCTGTTGCTCCTTCTAATAAAGGGCCCTGCCCCAAGGCCTCGTTGCTCGGTGGGATATCAGTGTGTACTATACCTAGAACCTTAGCTGTAAATCTCCGTGGAGGCATCCTGAAAGGAAACAGGTGCACCACAGTCAATAAGTTATACCTGGTGAGCTGACTCAAAGAGATCACAATGAAAAAATTTCAAAACTCAAACTCAATCAATGTTTTCATGCAATGAGTCAGAAATCAGAAGTTAGGGTCCTAGTGTATGGATACGTCGGCCGCCGCACCAACACTGGATTCCCTAAAATGATAACCATACTCACTACACTTAACACTATTGTCGTTAAAATGATCAGAGTCCAATGTTATACGATAGAAACGACTCCTTTGATACCAATTTGTTATGACCCTTCCCCCAGGGCCTGTGCTGTGACAACCCCAAGCCCGCCTTCCGTAGGCTAGGGGTTGGCAACTAGCACCGAAAGGCGTATTCCCTAAAACTGGAAAGGCATTGCCTTTATATCCTGTAAACACACTAAACCAAACACACATCAACATATGAACACAAGTAAACTGTAAACTAACAAGATTGTGTAAAGTAAGTAAAAGGGGCATGAATAAATGCCCAATTGGAAAGTAAAATAATACTGAAAGTACAGGTAAATTGAAACAGCTCCTGTGGACCCCTGCCAAGGATTCTACCTAAAGGGTAGGTACAAATCTCGAACGATCATCTCTGTGGTACACCTCATATAATGTACACCTCCAAGCTACCTCCAGTCCTAGTAATATCTTCCTCAGTCACCATTGTCCATTTTCTGCCCCAAACACAACAAGTTAGGGGCGTAACTCGTGTAGGGGTGAGTATAACGATAATCAGTAGGGACCCTGAGACCCTCGAAGGTCTCACAAAACCCACAAAGGATAAACCAAAAAAGCATGAAAACATCTGACAACCCTTATTAGGTATATTCCCATACAAATACCTAAGTTATCAAGTATACCCATCTCATTCATGAGGAAACTCAAGGCACAAATCCTTAGCCAAAGTACAACTGTTCCACGAAGGAAAAAATACCAAGTAGGTAACACCCCAAAGGTAAGTACAACAAAGATAATGCCATAGAGAAGAA
Organism: Viscum album; assembly: GCA_963277665.1. NCBI lineage: Eukaryota > Viridiplantae > Streptophyta > Magnoliopsida > Santalales > Viscaceae > Viscum > Viscum album. Next base: position 503,003,035 of record OY728132.1, read on the forward strand.
TACCACAAGGGTATCACCATGAGGGTAAGTACCATGAAGGTAACACCACAAAGGTAAGTACCACATAGGTAACACCACCCAGAGGAATACCAAAAAGGTATCACCATGAAGGTAATCACCACAAAGGTACGCCACACAAAAGATTACCAAAAAGGTAAAGACTCATCTCAAACAAGGTATAACATTGGTACCATAGTAATATGATTATATATAACTACTGAATCATCTTACTTTGTTAATTGTAATACCCACAAAGGATCCTAAATCATCATACCCACGTAGGATCCTAGTATAGAAGACCCACGAAGGATCCTAGAGTAGTCTCATGTGGATTCCTAGAGTGGATCCAAGTGATACTCTCAAACACAGACTCACGTTGGATCCAAAATCAAAGAACCACATAGGATCCAAAAGCAAAAACCCACATAGGATTCTTTTCTCATGTTACAGCCAGCTACAGGGTTCCCGCACTAAGCTTGCTTGATTCCGGGAGGGTCTGCTCCTCAAGCCACATGTCGATACTCCAACTGCCACGATGTCCCATGGAGAAGTATCCCAAAGGACTGCCACGTGATAGGGGTCTCAAGGCAATAGATGGTACATCAATCAGATACCTAGTTTGTATGTTATTGGCCTTTTAGTCCTGAGGGCCTGGTTGGATTCGTGTCCAATCCAACCCGACCGTACCCCAAACTTATCCAAAACTCATGTGAGTTATACCAAGAGGACCGTCTCGATCGAAGGTTTTCACCACCGTAGACAATTAGTCAAAAATATGCTTGTAGCTAAATATATGGCTGAAAGAACAAAAAGGGTCGAAGTTGGTCTGGGTCCGGTCCGACCCGACATGACCGACCCGACCCGACTCGACCCAGCCCACAGGGTCCAGTCCGGCCCAACCCGCTGGGTGGCCCGTGGTGCAGTGGTCTACAGTGTGGCGGCCCGTGGTGTGGTGGCCCACCATGGGTGCCCGGATGGCCAGCCTCATACTCCACGTGACATCGTCGCATGCCGCACACTCACCGGCAGCCAGCTCGGTAGGCCGCCCTCCCTTCGCAATCACGGTACAAGGCCATGAATATTGCTCACCTCACGGCATTGACGCGTGTCTCTGTCCCATTCATGCAGTTGGTCTCTGCCGGCTGCCGCCCTTGGTCCACCGCGACCGATGGTCTGTGGCTAGTCTCAGGCTGCATAGTCACGCCACACCTTCATCACAGTCGTTCGTGGTGCCGACCACCATTCTTGAGCCCCACCGGTGTCGGTCTCCATCCTCTTCTATCGCGAAGAACACATCATGAACCACAAGGATTTGTAGAGGGGTCGGGCATTGTTCCTTTGGCCCTTACCCTCCGTGTTAGAGCAGTAGCAAGCGAATCATGGGAGAAGATTCAACATGAAATAAAATTAACAATTATTAATCGAAATCACATGCCAACCTCGAAGTTTCATTGAAGATGAAGTCAATGAAGGAGGGAAGGATATATGTCAGTTCCTAATCATTGAAGACATCCATAGTTGGAGATGGCGCATTCTTCATTGGAGAAGTTGGCACGTTCTTTGTTGGAGAAGAATGATCATCCACAATTATCCCATGTTCTCCGCTTCTCCTTTTCTAACCCAAACCTTTGAAAGGTAAAGAGGTTCCAATATAAATTAAAATAAGTTTAACAGAATAATTTATGTTGGAAAAAATAAATGTTGACACATTAAATTAATTTTAGTTGGATTAATTAATTAAATGAGGATTTGGAAGGTTTTTTCCAATAAAGAGAGTTCAGGTGGTCCCCACCACTAGAATTCAATTTGGGGGTTTTTAGTTCGGTGGTCCCCACCTCGATAACCCATATAGAGAGGTTTTAATAAAAATAAAAAAGTTATTTTTATATTATTTTTATTTCCTTGAAAAACATGTAATCTAAATTTCACCCTCAACCAACAACCATCAAGGTGAAGGTCTCCTTAAGTGAATATCGGCACTACGAGTTCAACGGTGTCCTCGAATTTCAATTCTGAGCACCGGTTCAAAAAACACAAAAACCCACTCGCACGTTCACTGAACGTACCTAAAAAAAGTTCAGAATTTCATTCCGGGCACAACAGGCCTCAGAATCACGCACCGTCAATTTTCACAGACTCGTAATATTCCCACATAATTAAAAAAATTACATGGAATTTCTGGGTCTTTATAGGGTTTTATTCATACTTTAAATATGATATGTTGGCCTACACATATTGTCTAAATCACCTCCTTAGATTATTAGCTTCCTCCTTCCCTAGCAGCATATTTTGAAGTGTCTTGTTATGAATCTTAAGAATATAAGTTACTATTCATTACCAAGAAATGGATGATGAAACTTATATATATATATGGATTCAATAAAAAGACCCCTTTTTCTACACTTAAAATATACTCAACCTGTAATTGTTTTTTTGGGTTACTAGTCAAGTATTGTGAATAGGAAGAGATTCTCAAACATACCTTTAATATATAAGAGAGTCCCATAGTAGGCAATAATTCCCCCCAACAAAAGGTTTCATGAGCATGACCTCCCATCCTTTCAGCCAATGTGAGTTCCAAATTGTCATTATGTTTGAAACAAATCTATCCACATACCTTTAGAAAGTAGGCTTGTACGGAGTTATGGATATGGGTTCTTTTTTGAGTTTTTATTAAGAAAAAAAGGTAACCAAATATAAATGATAGTGAAAAAACATTAACACCCCTCACTCACAATAAACCTTCAGACGAAACTGAACAAACCGAGTGGGTTTGTCTTTCACATAGAAATAGGATCATAAAAAAAGCAATATATTCTCTATTGAAATTATGGTATGATAGTTTTAGAACCCTCTTTTTTCTTGAATAGATCCTAAGATCCATGTCTAGTGGGAAATATAATGCAAAGTGAAAATATATATAGATAAATAATCAAGATATTTCTAAATTAAAATATAACCATTTAATCTAATATATATAAATTATAAACAAATTCTACTATTGAGTTTATAACCTAAAATAATTCATAGAATTTTTTTTGCATAATTAATTATTTTTTTGTACCTAACATGAATATATACTTATATATATTTTATGGAATTTATAATATGATTATTATTTATTTTAAACAAAAATATATGCCTATTTATAATTTAAAAAGTTTGATTTTTAACACTTTACAAATTGATAATAAATGAATCGATAAATATTTAAAATATTTCCACATGGAATATGCATTTATGTATATTTTATAAATATATATAGAAAAAAGTTTATAAATTATACATGATTTTATGGATATTTCATAACATATAGCTACAAACACTTGATATTTATATCGTAAATATGAACCCTTAATATATCGAATTTACATTCCATAAATTGTATCTCTTGATATTATACTATAAAATAATTAAAATATGAATCTATTATTTTTTAAATAAATATGAAAATTTCATGTTCATAATATTACCAAATTTATAATACTAAGAATCATATACTATATAATTTTTAAACATTTTATTAAATAATAAAATTCATAATTATATGGATTAAAAGATTTCTAAAATAAGGCTTTGTTATTAAATATTCATATTATAAATTAAGAAAATATCATAAAATATAAATATTTTTATATATAACTCTATTTTATAATTTCTAAGCACATTATAAATTACTTAATAATTTTACTCAAAAAACTTATACCAATAGAATTAACATCATCCTTCCATATTCAATTTATGTTATTTAATAATAAATCATAATTTATTTTATTATATGGTATATTTTATCTCATTATTCTACTCACATCATAAAATCAATCTATAAACCCGAAGAGAGGATAATGTTAACTCGATAATGTTTCACAACATGGTGTTTGTAGTGTCCTCCCAAAATCACCATGCTAGTATAAAAAAACCCATTCCTACATTATAAATTTTTTATAACATCTTCAACATACTCATTAAGGGAAATGTATTCAAAATTATATTATTCATGTGAAGATCATATGTATAATCATCTATGCAATTAAATTTATTAGTTTTCAAAATAGTTAATTTTTTTTTCATTATGAAAATTAAAAATTACCATTACATGAATATCTAATTGACTTATTTTTTTTGGACAATTCATATCAAAAAATACATGGGAATAGTTATTTCATAAAATTTTCAATCTCTCCTTCATAAATTGATTTTATTATTTCACGCAATCCAATTAATTAATGTAGGAAGTGTAGTCACTAATACATTAACTTTGTTTAACATGTTCAAAATACAATATAATTTTTATAAAAATTGGAAAACTCTTTAAAAAATCATGAAAAAGACCTTGATACCATTGTAGTGTTATGTTGGAAATAAATTTTATCTAGATAAGGTAGAAAAATAACCAAAATTTATTATTTCTATATCTTACTAAGAATGAATTAAAATAATTCATATGAAAACATGAAGAACAATTATTTTTACTGGTGGGACCACACCTTTTATGGTCTTTATTCATGATTTCATTCCCTATTACATGGTCTTGAGGGATCAATATTAGTGTTATGAACTATAAATACACCAATAATGTATCTAAAAGGTAGTATGAATCACCTATAACACATTTAGGATAGATAGATAACTTTCTCAATGATTTCTAGATAATCATGTTTAATGGTAAGAGATTTGTAGAAACTTTTAGGGTCACAATTCCAAAATACTATGAGATAATTGATTATTTATGTTATCAAACTATTATTATAATAATTCAATCTATTTTTTAAATATTCATAACAATATCAATTATTTATTATGTAACTTAATTAGGATACAATTCAATATTCATTAAATTACTTTTATAATCCAATAATGAATCATGTTATAAATTATTAGTAACATTTGAACATCCGTTAAGGAATTTTTTCATATAATCCCATTAATTTTATCACATTATGTTATAAATAACATGTAATAAGTAATAAAATAATGATTTAAAATATAATGAGTTATATTACATATCCCAAGATAATCACGGTTAGTGTTATACCTAATAGATCATTCACATCACCAAAAAACATATATAGTGTTGAGACCAAGAAACCATCTACGCCAAATCACAAGAACTATGGTACCAATGTTATTTGTTTAATGTTTCTTAATTTATGTGATTTTTTGAAAAAATACATTACATACCTATTTGATCCATGATCTACGAATCAATTATATTTTATAATGATTTTTTGTATCCCATTTATTTTACAATCGTTATTATATCATGTAGTCATTTTTATCATACGATTACATAAGTTCCAAATATAACTATGTTGAGCACATACATATATACATTTTATAATGTGATTTCTTTTTTTAATAATATAGTTCTATATGTGGTTGATAAATTGTTATATCTCTTGATATTATTTTTTACTGTGCGGAAAAATACTTTTTATACTATATTATGATTTCATGGAAATCATTCCTGACTTGTGATTATGAAAATAATTTTTTTGAATCGTATTGAAATAATATAAAAATTTCCATGTAATGTCTATATGGTGTTCTCTATGTTTCTTTAATGTTATTATTATATGTTATACACTATGGTCTCTTATTATCCATCACTGGTTAGGCTCTTCATGATTCACTTTTGACCACCCTCTTACTAGGATTTTATATCACCTTTTCTTTTGATGTATATCATCAAGTAATTATGTTCAATGATTGGAGAATAATGGATTATGGGATGTCTATAGTGAATACATACATAAATTTACATGTTTCAATATTGAAACATTTTCATTATATAATTAATATTAAAATACACTTCAAATTTTAATTCCTAGGTGTATATTTTCCATTACTTGATATGGTTTTTATAAGGATATATTTTAAAATATATATTTATTAGTTATTGGTCATCATATTTAATATCAGAGAAATTATTAATTGTTTATATTTATTATTTTATAAAATATATTATGGAATGAAATGAAAACGACATTGGTTAACCGTACAGTTTCTTATGCTATTATATGATAGTGATTTAAGTATATAATATGTTTAGTATATATTATTATTTATATATAATAATTGAATTTATTTATTTATATATTATTCCTTACAAACCCTTCATGTTTTATTACATGAATTGAAACACAAGGAATCATTAAAAAATGTGATGGATAATCAAAATGATTTTCCAATTTAGTTTCCAAATAGAAAGTGAGTTTGTTTAGAAATATTTATGGAAATGTTATGTCCAATAAATAAAGTGATGAAAAATATCATACATCATGTGGTGAAAATAAACCCTCTAAATAAGAATCTAATCTTGATTGGTTCCATCATGTAATAAATTCTATCATCCTTTAGTGGATCATTAAATCCATTATTGGAAGATAATTGTGCAATGAAAAATAATTCATCAACTTAACAAAACACCATGTTCAACTCACTACAAGGCCTCAAGTGTGTCTCCCCACACTCCAAAGGCTATCAACTAACTGAGGGGGAATAAAAATGATAATGTAAAGATACTATTACCTCATATCAAGTGACGTTATAGTGGATACAAACTAAACAAAGACTCATAAATAAATATTATAGTACATATGTCAATTAAACTAAATAGAATCATGTAATGATAAATAAAATTCTATATAAAAACACACAGTCATGTTATAAACATAAACTCATCACTAACTAGGAAAACCAGATATGTAGAGTAATGATATTAATTATAATACCCAAGGCTCTACTGCAAATATGAAACATAGAAAAAACCTATTCTATAAAAAATGTTTATCTACTCTAAAAAAATCACCCAACCTAACATTAGAATTCATTCTTGACAGTGTAACAATTGTCTCCACCAAATATATTGAGACTCATTTCCTGAATCAGAATATAGATATAGGAGTGTAAAAATTCCCTAAACTGTTTGTATAGGTGGTGAGAAAAAACCATACATTCTAACCCAAATTTTGGCTTCAACATCAATAGTTATAACATGTACCTAAATAATTTGATATGCCTAAAAAAGTAGAATCTCAATTTTGATAAAATTATGTAATTGTAAATAATTAAATGAAAAAAATGGTAGAACAATAGAACCAAAAAAATAATAAAAACCTGGTTCTAAATGGACACCAAATATTCTTTTACCTGTCATCAGTCAAATATATAATGTGAAATCTAAAAATGATATATATATTTTCCTTGAAATAAACATGTGGAATTTGATAGCATATAATACACAAAACCTTGAGTTTAAATGAACTATGATAAATTAATATTTTATCCTAAAAATTAAAATGGTTATTTATTAAAATTAATAATAACATTATAATTTTTTTTTCATAGATGTTTTGAATAATGAATATTTATAGGTTTATTTTTAATAAATAAGTACTCAATATTTGGAATATCCATTTAATGATTCCAAAACTTGTTTTCATAAAATTTGTGATTAACTAATTCATCAAGTGGTAATTATAATGAATTTATTCAAATATTTTCTTTATGAATATAATTTCAAAAACCATCACGTGAATATTATGATTCAGTTATTTTTTAGTGATTTTAAAAAAATATTTATTTTTCAGTGAAGAGTCAAAAATACCAATTTTATAAAACTATAATTAAATAATGTCATTCATAAGACCCTTTATGTTTTTAATTTTATATTGAAGTTATATAAGTATAATTTAGTAAATAAATATAAAATTAATTACATATTAATTATTAATATACTTAATTATTTTGTATGTTCAATTTTTGGATTAAAACACATTTTCTAAGTAATAGTTTTTGTCGGTGCAATGTTTTTTTATAATAATTAATTAAATAAATCTATATTGATTAAAAAATTTCATTAAATCTAGGTATTTTTTATTAATGTATGTATTTTAACATTCATTTTATGGTCATTACAATGCATGATGTTGATGTAAATTTATTTTTATTGAAATAATTTCATTTTTCTAAAAATGTTTCGTTATGTTTAGTGTGTCAATTTAAAATTAAACTCCTCTGTAAATATCTATTTAATATAGTACATTTATTCCATATTATTAATAAAAATAATAAAAATACCTATTTTTTTTAGCTTATTTTCTTTTTTCATAACAAATATTAAAAACAGTATAATTATATTCCACTATTAATGTTAAAACATGTTTACGAAGGGGTTAGAATAAATAAATAATGTTAAGAAGATCAATTAATCAATAGAATTGTAAGTTTTTGAATGATTTTCAATTTTAAATTATGATAAATTGTAATTAAATTACATTTTGAGCGACTATCACATGAAACTGACCATATAATATTGAAATCTATTTTGTAATTCCATGAAAGTATCTCCCCTCACATTTAAAAGGGCACCACTCTTCATCCCATATTCATATAATTTGAGCCTCCTATGTTCATGAATACCTTTTAAAAAATGTTAATATATCACATCCCTTTATCCAATATCAAATTTCCTTCTATTGAAATAGATAGTACATTTCGTAAGTTATTATCCTAAGGTTGTCTCTCAATGAAGTGGGATTGATCTTAAGAAAGTTCATTAAATTTTATTTCATCTTTATCCATCTATGAAAATACTGTTTAAATAATAACATGATTAATATATTATATCAAATATATAGAGATGACATTTTGAGTTTTTAACAACTATTTCCAAAATATTATCCATCAAATCAAAATTGAATGTATCACTCATATGTACGTGTACACCGCAGCCTTCATATAGTGATATAATTCATTTTCTTACTCTATCTTTCAAGGTTGGTTATAATTATTAATTGGGAATATATATATATATATATATTATAATTATTTTTTAATGGTCAACTATTATTTACCATTCAATTGTTTCATCCAATGAAAAGTTGAAAACATCACCCCTACATACATACAAACTCTATATCCACGAAATGAAGTAATTCATTTCTTATCTATAATTAATATAAATTTTTATAATAGTTTATATTATGATTAAATATTATAATTATGAAATGAGTATTAATTTTTTGATGATGGAACCATGATACAATGGATGGACTATAATTGAATAACACTAACATTCATGAAACATGAAATAATGAACACCTAGAAAAGATGATTTTACTAATGAATTATTATCATATGGTTTCTAAAAATCAATAAGTGGACCACATATGATAATATACCTATAAATATTGATATTTTTTAGAGTTATAATAAATTTTAATATATTATACAACAGTTTATAGGATTTATTATGCATGATGGACTTGAGGTAAGTGTTTTACATTATAATATTATTATTTGTAGAATTATTTATTATTAAATATCAGATGATGAAATTAAATAATATATCTCTCCCAAATTTCATATATTTAATTCTGGTTTCTTGTTTCGAAATATTTAATTTTTTTTATATTTTATCTCGATAATCAATTATGTGATAGAAATAATGTTCTAAGGAAAACCGAATTTAGTTATCTTTTTGGTCAGAAATATTTTTATTCTATATATATATATATTATTTAGAATTTTCTAGGGATTTATTTACCATCTCCAATTATTTTATAAATTCATTTTTACCATGATTTAATTTATATAAAAAAATTCAAAGCAATCTTCTTGTGTTTTTCTATGAAATGCAATTCTAACTTTTTATATAAAATTTTAAAGGAAACTCAATTGAAATGTACACCGCATTAATGGATTTTATAACTGTAATAATTTTTTTTATAAATCATAATTTAATAAATTTTACAATTTTAATCAAAAGAATTCATTTCTTTAATATTTTTTAATTTTTTATATTTTAAATATGACCTAAAAATGGATAGTCATTTATGTTATTGATGAAAACTATTTTAATTTTCATTGGAGAGTCATTTATGTTATGATAATGATTTAAATTATCTTGTCAAATATATATGAATGGATTATGATGACGTGATGGGTGGGTGTTTCTATTGAATTTCAAGATATTGAATATTGATTGTAGTGGGTTGAGTTGTTAATAATAATTTATAATGGATTTATTACATCAGAATAGTATCTGATAGTTTTTTTTACGGAGAATGAAACATCAAACAGCTGTCATAACAACAACAAATCATGTATGTACTTTCCAAAGGTAGGAGTTCATTGTGGAACATGGATAAGGAAACTTAAGAAATCAAATTGAATCAGAGGATTGGAGTTCTAGCTAGTCACACCCTTTTTTGGGGGGAACTACTTCCTATTCAGTTACTCTCTTTTAGATTTATGATATTTTTGTAAACCCTTTGTTTATTCCAATGTATGTATACATAGATTAACATGAGTTTTGGATAAATTATGAATACACATTGTGTTTGAGTAATTTGAATGTATACGGGGTCGTCCATAAATTGAAGGATCTCTATGTATATGAGGTTACCCATCAATGGTATACTCATTTGTAGTGATATTCATTAGTAAAATGTTGGGTTATAGCCATATATTGAAGCTATCTAGAATTTTATGTCATCATGTGAGATAGAAGATATTTTGGTGACAAGATCAAACACAGAAGGTGGGATTCCTACTTATCCTCAAAAGAAATAGAAGAACCCCCATTCCCTAGGTCTAGTTAAAAGGAAACATCACATTTTAATGTTATGGGGCAAGGAACAAACCATGCAGTTTAATGTCATGTGTAAAGAAAATATAGGAAAAAGTGTTCTGGTAAAATATTGGTGTGGGAATTATGATGATATAGTATGAGGGACCAGAATGGGATAAGACCTCAATGGTGGATATTACACTAATAGAAATGTGGCCCAAAGAACATTGGGGTGAATCTGGGTGTTGTGTTAGGAATTCACGGACGCTTCCTTTGTATCCCAGTTATCTTGGAATAAAAACCCCTATTGTTCACTGAGGGTTGGGAATAAAAAATATTATAATTTCCATTCGATGAGATATTATTGGGGCATACACACAGAAGGATTCCCATTAACCATGATTGATGATTAAACCATATATGAGGCCCATTTAGTTATGATTGTGGCTTCCACAGTATAGGTGGACAATTAGAATAGATTTTGTGGCATACATCTATGGTTAATTCCAATTTGAATATTTTATATTGCTCAAATTTGATGATCTCTACTAACCTATAAGCCCATGTGAGTCATGCTCAGTGTGAGAAAAAAGAGGAATGTGTAGAACTGAATATCACACGATCCACTTTTTCCATTACTGAAAGAATGTAGGATCCTAATGGGAAAGAGTTAGGGAATTGAATGTTAATATCACCTCATTTACTATGGTAGACTGGGTAGTCACATATAGTGATCTATCCCATTATTTCCTGGCTTGGAAAAGAGGAGAATGATTATTGTCATTGACAAGAATGGATATGAACTTACTATAGGTGGGATTACCCTATAGTCTCTGAGAAAGAGATGAGTGACCAAAACCATCCCCCATTAAAGGGATAGGTCTAGTGGTTCCCCCCAATCCCATGAATTAAGAGATTCATGTGAGAACACCAATGGTTAAAACTCTTATTACCAATGGAATATAGAATTGAAGAGATTATGAGTTACCCCTTATTGAGGAGGATACACATGTGATTCCATTTACCACTAGTATGTATAATTGAAAGAACATAATGATGTTCCCAAGGATCTGATCATACAATCCAAGACTCTTTGGAAGAGGACATGGAATGATGCTGTTAGACAGGTTAACAGTGTTTCCAATGTGGGGCCTAATAATGCGACCAATGGGAGTGATGGGTGTGGTATTGGATAAATATTTAAGATTCACCATTCAATTTAGTTGGTTATTTTTTTGGATGGGGTTCCCATAGAATATAAAGATTCTATGAGTCTATGGTTACCATCTGTGTAGTGTGTTTCTATACAGACTGAGGTTCTTCCTATGTAGCATGTTACTACATGTGGCTAGGCTCCATCAATGTAGAGTGTTTCTATATGGGGACAGGCTCCATACATGTATTGTGTTTCTATGTTGTGAAATTTTCAACCCTTGTTTCATTTTCATATGTGAAGAAGAATTACACCAATGAAACATTTTGCAATATAGGGTGCTCTTCATCCAAGGGGAAATCCATTTATACCACATAGAATTGTGTCCAAAAAGGGGTATTATGTTTTTGGATCACTAGATGATTTAATTTTCCTCATTAATTCAATGTGGTTGTTTTAACTACTAGGAATTGATAGATCACCCCCAATTCACCTCTAAGGATGCAATTTTTGGATCTTCTTCTCATTTCTCCTCTCTTAGATCACTTTGGTCTTGGATTTTGGTTCCCCTATATGGTCTCGTATAAAATATCAAAAGGAACATATAACAGAATGGTATATCATCTTTTTTGTGCCACATGACTTCTTTTACAGGATCCCAAAGAGGATTCCATGTCCATTGATGAACATCATTTGTTGGAGGGAGTTATTTCAGGGGACAAAAATCACTAGCTAACCCCGCAAGTGACTTTATTTTGTTCATAGTTATTGGTTTTACCATATATTTCTTTGGATGATTTAATTCATAGGGTATAGTCTTTAATGGGTGTGAAAATGACCCATAATACGATCAAATGTATTGTTTTCATTTGAAGCTTTTGGGGGTACCATCCCATCATATGAACACTTTTTTCACAGGGGACGATCATTTGCGGGGAAGGAAATCTCCAACCAGAATCTCAAATGACAGGGCTTCATTTGCGAGTGATAGAAGTATCATCTGATCCTATGAACTATTTTTTCATGGGGAAATTCGAAAAGGTGTGAAATTCCTTGTAGAGAGACATTCCACATAGCCTTTTTAGTACTAAAACCTAAAACTTCTTTGTGGGTTCATGCCCTTTAAAAAATTTCTTCAATTTCTTTTTCTATTTTAATTTCTACCATTTTCCATGATCTTGGGTTTTTTTCATCCTATATGTGTAATATTCATAAGCCAAATATTTTCCCCCATCGGAATGGGTTTTGATTGAGATAAATAGGGAAAATTTTAGATATATAAATTTCCCTATTTTGAACTAGTTTTTTATACACATGTGGACCCACAAAAGGGGGACCTTCTTTAAAAAAGGAATCCTGTATCATTGTTTCTCTCCCAATTTATATGAATTATTGAGCCCTCTATGAAATCAGAGCACTAGAGCACTAACCAACTGCCACTTTAGGTAACCAAATGATGTCTATAACTGATCACTCCACAAAAAATCTTGATCATTCCTATAAAATCTATCAATGGGGCACATACATGAGTGAAATAGGGTACAACCGTACAATAATAGACTTTGTGAACAAGATAACTATGAACCCCTACGGCATTCAATGGTTCCACCTAATAAAAAATGCTTCAACCTTCGATGGATCTAGTACCACACCTTGCTGAGAAACCAAATGCATGATGAAATGAAACTATAATGTGTAGAATATACTCATGAAAAAATATCCATAGAACTGGTGGTGTCGCTATACAAGAAAGAAAATTTTGAGATGGTCGGCATGGTCCTCCTCTGAATTTGAGAATATTAAGATATCATTGACGAATATGTCAAAAAATTAATCTAGGAACTAAAAGAATTCTGAGTTCATAAGCCCCATGAATACATCTAGTGTGTTCATAACATCGAATGATGTGACAAAAAAATCGAAGTTCTCATACCTTCGTCTGATAGTAGTCTTAAATATATCACTCTCCTTCACACTTAATTGGTGGTATCCAGACCATATATCGATCATAGAAAACCAACCCTCCACTCTCAGTTGGTCGAAAACCTTATCTATCACTGGAAGAGGATAACTATTTTTGACTGTCACCTGATTGAACCTCTAGTAGTGTATACAAATCCTCATACCACCATCCACCATCTGTACAAACAACACTAGAGAACCCTATGGTGATAAAATGGGCTAGATAAAACACTTATATATCAGATCATATATATAAATCCCCAACTCCTAGAACTCACATGGTGCCATTAGATATGGATACATTGAAATTGGAGAATCACAAGGCTTCATGTATATAACAAACACAACATCACTTTAAGGGGGAAGCATTATAACCTCCTTGAGAAAAAAAACAGGAACTTCTTAACTACATTGTGAACCACCACTGTCGCAACATCTACTGATTCCACTGAGAACTCATCAAATAAGTAAAGAAGGTTCTCCACATACTGATTGTGCACTAGAAAAAACATATCGCTAAGGAAACCCCCAAATTGGTCATCCACATCCAAAAACATGACTCTCCTACATAAACAATTATAAAAAACACCTATGTAATATAACCAGTAAATGCCGAGGATGACATCGTATAACTGCATCTGTATCAAGAAAAGATCCGCACAAGACTGATGCAGGCCTATTATTAGTTTACAACCCTATCACAAATCAAACATGATGGTCTCTCTTTCATCAATTATAGTCAACACTAGGGGTATTGAAATCCTCTCTACGTCTAGTCCTAAAAAATGGTCTAGAGGAGTGCATCCAAGGAGTGCACAATTTTTATATCAAATAAGGAATAAACAAGAATACTAAATAAAAAAACCTTCCCTATGATGATCTTTGGCCCCTCTAAAATTGCTAGCTCCACTACATACAAATGACTAAACCCAGTTCCACTACCTATCTGCTATGGAAAACCACCACATCCAAGCCCGGGTTTCAGTCCATGAACATAAGGAACATATTGAAGTTGACCACTACCTACTCTATCTCCCCTCAGAGAATAAAAAAATGCTACTATAATGGTATCAATGGAAACTAATGATAAAGCTATAACTGATCCTATCTTCCTCAGCCAATCTGAGTTTAGGGAACTACTTGGCACGAGCTCTAGAGATGTCCACAAACCCTAAAACAAAAACAAATTGGCACAAAGATCCATGGAAAAAACAAAATACACATGCATAAGAAGGACAGAAATAAAGGTGTTGAGGTCCACTCCCTGTTAGTCAAATCACATAATGAATTTGAACTTGAGAGAATCCACTGATAAATCTTCTCTTTGAGGAACCCTAATGGATCCACTCCCATTATAATTCTACACGTGACTTCATCTATTTGATAACCTCTTCCTTATTCTGATCCACCAGATATATTGACAACATAAAAATAAAAACTATATACTGGATCTATGGATGGAATTCCTCCTCAAGATGTCTCTCACGAGACTTCTCATCTAGAAAAAGATCCGGGGAAAACATAGAAGGTACTTGAAATTGATCCCAGGATCCCACACAAACATACTCCCCTACATAAGAGAGAGTATCTCCTTCCACTTACCATCCTGCATTTTTTAGGGAAGTAACTCTTCTTGATACTCTTTTTGGAAGTCAAACCACAAAAAGTATACCTCATTCCACTATACTAGATATAGAATCCACCACTGACACGTAGCTCCATGAATATAACTAACCACCAAAGGGATCCAGAACCCCATTAGGTACTATATCAAACTAAAATTAGTATCAATATCCTATATCCCGCTATATGTATCCAAGTCTGAAAGACATCCATGGTACTTCCCAAAAGCCTCCCACTGGAAAGCACACAATGTCCTCTATCAGTGATAGAAATCCCTTACTGGTTCAACCCGATCGAAATCTACTAGGTCTGCCTGCGGATCATCCAATTCCTAAGCCACAGGTTCATGATGAACATGATCTATAGGTGTAATAAAACCAATTATTTCCTCATACATTGTAGTATAAAAGTTTATTATGAATCATTTTAACTCATTTAATTAATTTTTTTATTCATTTCAACCTTCCCAAAACTACCCAATTTAAAAAATAACACATATCATTATAATGCATGTACATTTCTAGGGTCACCACTCTGTAATAATTTTCATATCACTTAGTTATTCAATCAGATTATAATATATGTACAAATATCATGAGGACCTAAAATACCATGTCCTAGCCGATTTTGCTGGCCTATGTCACGCACCAAGGTCAACTATATCTATCTCTATACCAACATAGAAAATCATCACTATGAAAAACTTCAAACTCCATCCTATCCTTGAACAGTCACCTTTGCTAAAACTCAATCATGACCCCCTCCCACAAAATGCACCATTATTAAGGGAGAGAGATACTGAGCATAGAGTCCCACCTCATGTTTTCCCCAAGTTGTCAACTAGCAACTAGACTGTACAAAACTCATAATATTGGAAGAATTACCCTTTATAATAAACATTACCGGTTGATATATTGAGTCATCCACAAAAAACTCCAAGGAATAATAAAACAATGAATTAAAAACCATCCCACTTGCATGTATAAATAGAGCTGATATAGATACAAGTCATAAAAAATACAAAAAGTAATGTTAAACTAGATACACAACAATGGTCCCACGGTCTCAGTTAGTAACATCTTGAATGGCCCAAGTAATCCTCCTATAATACTAATTTTTTTTATATACATAGGGTGAGCATATAGGTATAATGAATAAGAAAACCAATGTCTCTCATGGGAATGTGGAAGGGGCATACTAATGATCCAATGAGATGATAACATAACCAATCTACACCAAAGAGGTAGACTATTAATATCCCCAACCACAACAAGTAATTATCACCAAATAAGACAGGACATGTAATATCACATATTCTAAACCACATAATTGATAGGGTACCCCAATAAAAACATTTCCACTAATTTTCCACTCTTAGACCCTAACAACAGTTTTCTTGGTGCTCCCACCACTTCCAAATATACCACATCTCATCCCACCCTCAAACAACTCAGCCTCACAAAACATCCTCCCTGAAAACACATGGGCCTCCCAATATCTGACATCTCATCCTAATGACACATGGGAAAACACATCACAAATAATCCAAAAGACACCTAATACACCATATCACAACTCATCTTATTGACACATGGGGCACCACATCACAACTCATCCTAAAGACACCTCAAATAAAACATCTCAACAAATCCTCCCCAGAGAAGCTTGGGTCATCATCGCCTAGAAGTGGGGAATTGAAGAGTAGGTGGCCAACCAACAATCCTTCCACCAGAATATTAGGAATGACACCCCTAGTATGACTATATCTGTGTTCATCATATAGTGCTCAACATGCTTGTGGTGCGTATATAAATAATATAGAAAATTAATGTATATATATAATACCAAACACTCAATCCAAACCTATGGGTTCTAAAACAAACAACCAAATCACAACACCATCACAATTTATTTAACATCAAAATGCATAAAAACACACAAAAAGTCACAAACCACGTTTCAAATTTCCAACCAATTTCATTTAATATTCCCAGTATTTTCATTTTTTATCATCAACCACACTAAATTACAAGATCCATGCCATTTAAAATATTATTAAAAATTCATCATTCATTCCATTAATACTCATGAATCAATCAAAAGGTAATCACATATCACAAAAATATCAACATCTCCATCACACCATCACCTCAACTCCCAAAAATGATGTCCCAAAAACCGCATATTTCCACCCCAAATCATGGGAAAAAAACCACATATCACCCCACACAACAACCGCACATCACTATCCAACAATCATGCCTACATATCACAACACATCAATAGCCATATATAAATTTATAATGTGGAATTTATCACATTCCACATTAACATAGAGGTGTTATCACACAAACCAAAAAACCTAGGGTAGCCATTCTATTAGAAAATTCTAATTATTTAATAAATTTCTGTTTATGGTTATATCACAATAATCACAACCAAAGCAGAAATCATTGCATATCTATGAAGTATTGGAAAAGACCATAATGAACATAGTTTACCACAATGCATCACTCTAAAACAATACATCACTATAATAATAAAGATGTAAAAACATTCAAACAAACCCATTTACCCTTAAATTTCTCTTTTCAAAATTCCTTATCTTTAATATATCTAGAAAAATCCTAACACATAGATTAAAAAAATCATACCCCTCCTAAATGATACATACTAAATAGAAACTGTTGAAATCCTTCCTCAAAAAATCATTTCAATTTACTACATAGCGAAGGGTGAAAATGAACACCCGAAACCAAAACCAAACCATGAGAAACAATGGATAAACTGACACCACATCAAAGGGTGGACAAAATGAAACCCAAACACACCCCAAACCATTGAAACACCACCAATGTGAATCCTTAGGGGAAGAAAATAATAAAATAGATGAGAATGATATGGGAAATAACCATTTATTGATGGATGACACTCAATGATAGATCCCCGTCAAATGAAATATAATAAAATCAAAGAAGGAATCCTCCAATCATCCAAAACGAGAGTTGTAGGGGATGTCATAGGGATTCAGATATAACCCATGCAGATGAAACCTTTAAAACTACACATCATAAATGAATTACATGATGTGTTATCTACTTTCACTTCATATAATTCTTTTATTTCAGGTTCCGATGAAAAACCAGTCATCTTATTAAAAATTAACATGAAAAATTCATACATTGTGATCCATCCCTAGACAAGACTTTAACCCAACATTAAAATCCTAAAATACACTTACATGACGTGTATTTGTTGTTATAGTTCTGCTATACCTCCATATTCCATAGAAAACTCTTGGAAACTCCCCCAAACAAGTCAGAAACCTAAAGATGAAAAAGTAATGGACTGAGGGGGATGAACCGTTAAACCAGATTTCTCTCAAATGATTCTCTCCCTCAAAAATAAAAAATAAATCCAAGAAGAAAAGGGTTCTGAACAAACACATAATGAGATACCTCTCATGTATATCATCATGCCTCAAATTATACTACCAGCCAAACTCAACGACCAAACCACACTACCACACAATCACTACCCAACCATCTTGAACACTACATAGCCCAAAACAACAACCACAACAACCAAAGAACCAAACCCTAACAAACACATGAATTAGGTAATTCTGTCCTCCATGTCAATATACTATCAACTATAGGTGGCACTGACTCACCCACATGGGTTTAATCACATTTTAGTTATTGCATCTCGATTATGAATACAGACCTACCCATTTCATTTGTTTGGATTTTATCACACATCACACCACACACATCATTGATAAAGGAAAAAACTCATTTAATAAAGTGAGATTAAAATATCACATTACCTATAAAAACATATAAAATCATATCTTGAAACAACTATGGGTAGAGGGAATGAATTTGCATCTCTCGCTCCCATGTACTCACTTCCAAACCACCATGCCTCAAAAACACATGAAACAAAGGATGAGTTTTTCCATGATGTGACTTCTCATGATGATCATGGATATCTAATAATCATTCATTAAACATATAACCATACTTGATATCCAACTCTCCCCATTCAATTACATAGGAGTAATTGTGAAGATACTGATAAAGCTGTGATACATGAAAAAAATCCTTGGATCCTCTCCATTACGGTAGGAAAGTAAACTGATACGCCACCTCACCAAATATCTCAAACACCTGAAAGGTTCTAAAAATCCTTTGAAAAAGCTTAATACCTCTTCCAAAACTCTGATTCCCATGTCGAGGGGAAAACTTCAAGAACACATGGTCTCCAACCTCCAAGGGCCTCCTACTATAATTATCATAAGACGTATTTCAGTCCCTTGGTGCATTAATCATCTCACGAAGGATATGAACATTCTCTATCGTAATCTACACCACATCTGGACAAAGAATAACTACCTCCCCAAGATCATTCCATCACAAATATGAACAACACAGTCTCCCATACAAGGCATCAAAGGGGGCCATTCCAATGGAAGAGTGATAGATATTATTATAAGAAAACTCAATGAAGTGAATATTTTATACCCAATATCCACAAGTGTCCAAGACACATGACCAAAAAATATTTTTCAATGACTGGATAGTCAATTCTATCTACCCATATGTCTGAGGGTGGAAAGAAGTGTTGGGGTATGACTGATATCCAAAATTATGTTGATATCCCATCCAGACTAGTGAGGAAAAATGTGCATCCGGATCTGATACAGTGGAACTCATAACTTTATTCAACTACCCCTTATCATCCATATAACTTTTTTCAAAGGCATCAAATTTTCCTGACTACTTGATCACTAAGAATTGTGCTGATTTCATCAATTAATCTACAATCAATCAGATATCATCACAACTTCCTTTAGTTATACGTAACCCTATGTTAAAATCTATAGAGGTTCCATCTCATTTCTACTCAGTAACATCCAAGGGTTGAAAGAAGCCAGCAAGAAAATGGTGCTCATCCTTCAACTTTTGGAAAAAAAGACACAGAGAAATAAACTATGCAGCATCCCATTTCATCTCGGGCACCCAAAAGTTTCCCTCAAGCCATGGTACATTTTGGAAACTAATGGGTATACTACCAATGTAGAGTAATGAAACACATGAAGGGATCCATTGAGCATCGGTACCAGAATAAACAACCTTTCTGAAAAATATATATTTTTCTCACTATCCTCTAACCATCTCTCTTGATAATAACCATGGATAACACGATCGCGCATCACCTTTTCCTCTATTTCTACCCACTCAGACTCCTCCACTAGATCCATTTGAGAAGACTACATCTTAAACTGAAAAAAAACTCTACCAATATACACCCTTTCATATAAGTGTATGGATGAAAACTCCTCAATTTATCTCTAAGCATCCTTATATTACTGAACAACATTCTTTTTTTGACTTTATGCTCAAATAATCATCCATGAAATCCCCCTTTCCCGAGGTGCATTTGGTCTCAAAATCATAGTCCAAAAATAACACCATCCTCATATGCTAAAATAGATTTAGGTCAAACTTGGAAAATATATACCTCAAACTCTTCTCATTTGTAAATTCCTCAAAGTGATCCAAGATGTGGTAATGTCCTTACAAATTCAGAACAAACAAAACCAATTTTAGATCGAGATCATGGGTGGCATTGTTACACTAATGGGGACTTAAATTCTTAGACCCATAATAGATCACATATTATTACTTCATTTTCATGAATCCCAATACTATATGGTAAGTGTCACAAAACACCTCAAACATCACAACTTCCTCAAGAAAGCATAGAACTAGAGCAATAATCAACTTCCCCTTCAAGAATCTGAAAACCACCTTGAACTGAACATTTCTCTCAAATGTTTGGTCTTTCTTATCCAAGGCTAGTAATGAGTCTACAACATAAGAAAAATCTTATAAAAACCTCTGATAATATCCATCAAGAACAAGAATAATATAAACCTCTTCCACATTATTGGGTGTTTCCCATGAAATAATGGATTCAACCTTCAATGGGTATACTGTCACCCCTTATTGAGACACCACATGACTATATGAATACACCTCTCATCGATAGAACTTAGACATAGAAAAATTTCCATGTAGATGGTGGCATCGAAGAATATGCAATATAGTTACTATATGCTCATAGTTGTCCTTCTCTAACATATAATAGATAATGATATCATTAATGAATACGAAAAAAAACCAATCTAATAACTCCCAGAATATAGAATTCATAAACCTCATGAACAGGAAAAGTGTGTTCATAACACCAAATGGAATGACTACAAACTCAAAGTTCCCATAACAACATCTAAACCCTATCTTTAGGATATCTCCATCCATCACCCACAACTGGTTATTTCTAGAATGCAGATCAATCAGAGAAAATAAAATTCTTATATCATCTATTAAAAAAATATCGTATTTCCTAAGAAGAGGATAACATTTTTTGACCATCACCCGATTCATCCTTCAATAGTTTATACACAACCACAGACCAAAGTATTCCATATTTGATAACATCATAGGAGAACCCAATGGTGATACACTATGTTGGATTAAACCCTTCTACATCAGATCATCTATCTGGATCCTCAACTCCCATAACTCATAGGGCTTCATTTGATACAGACCCATCAAAATTGGAGAACCACCAGGATAAATGCCTATCATTAAATAAACATCATGTATAAGGGAAACATCACAACGTCCTTGGAAAAAACATCCACAAACTCATTAATTACCCTAGGAACCTCCACAACAAAATATCTAATGATTCCACTAAAAACTCATATAACAAAGATAGATGGTGATCCACATGCAAACTGTCTAACTAACAACCCCGATTGTAATGATAACCACACATTGGTCATCCACATCTAACAAATTGAATCAACTCTGAAAATAGTTGATAACAAAAAGAATATAATACAAAAATTATATTATGAGGATGGGACTATATGGCTACAATTGTAGTATGAAAATACTCCAATAGGACTAATGTAGTCCCATCATCAGTCTATACCCCCAACACACATCAAACAAGCGAGTTTTAACATTGACTGGCATAGTCAACCCCATGGCCATGTGATGACTCTATGCATCTAGTTGAATCACATGGTCTATAGTGGGTGTAGAAAATGATTGAGAATCTCCTGAATCACACAGTGGGAAAAAATGGTAATACCCAAATTGTTTTTCCCTTAGATGATCTCTGTCCCCTATGGAGTAGTTTTCTCCATTTTTTGTAACTGAACATTCCCATATACTCTACCTCTCTAATGAGGACCACCTACATGGACATGTTCAGGTCAAGGTCCAAAAACATGAGAAACTTCTTGAAGTAGGCCTTTATTCACTCTACCTCCCCATGGTAGAGGAAATTTATAATATCGTTGCTACTGAAAGGGTCTTCTATCAACTACTATTGAGGGTTGAACTGATGCTTTCTACCTCTGAAAAAATAATCATAGGGAACCACTAGGAATTGGATATGTAGATAGCCTTGAATCCCACAACAAAAACACACTGGCATAATGATCCTAGGATAATCATAGAAACCACTGGAACCAGAAGGATGGAAATGATGATTTTTATGCTGACTCCATGTTGGTACCAACCTCAAAGGTTATGACATCAGATTCACGACACTGAAGACTATTCTCTACAATGAACCCTATTAGATCCCCTCTCATGGAAAAGCTCCTAATGATTACATCATCATGATCACCTATGCCTTCATCGGAACCTCCAGAAACGTCAGAAATGTAAAATCACTAATTGCATACTAGATAAAAGGAAACGTACCACCTCAAGTCATTTCACATGAGACTCAACATCTATAATATGATCTAGGAAAAAATATAGAAGGTCCATGATCATGTTCTAATGACTCACCACATACTTAATCCCCTACTAAAGGGAGAGTATCTCTTACCTCTTATTAGCCATCATTTTTGTTGAATGGAACTATCCTAGAAACTCATTATATAGGTGGATCCACAAAATAGTTTCCTCCTTCTACTCTTCTAGATACAATGTATACTACTAAAACGTAGCTCCCTGCATCTGAATGTCAACCATAGGGACCAATTACCCCATTGAGGCATAGATTAAATTGATAGAAAAATCAAGTTCCTCCATCTAGACCTCTTTCTCCACATCTGAAACACTAATCTAGTAATCCTCCTAAGCATTATTGTTGAATGTGAACTAAATACTCTACCACAAATCATCATTCACAACTAATTCAACCTTATGACAATCAAACAGTTCAGTCCGCATAACTTCAATGGCCATAACCTCACACACGCGTTGATCATGAGCCACAACTAAAATAAAAACAAGAATTTACTAAGATTGGGTAGTATGAAAATTTATTTTGATACATTTTTACTCATTTAATTAATTTTGTTATTTATTTAAACATTCCCAAAACAACCAAATTCAAATAATTACACAAGTCTTATGTCAGATTCCTAGTTATCCACCCTGCCAGTATGTCCATCTCACTTCATTGTTCAATAATATCAGAGTATGTGCACTAGATCACAAGGGGCCCTAAAATCCCATTTCCGAGTTGGTATCACTCCCCTATGTCACTTACCCAGGTAAACTAGAACTGATTTAATAACAAAACATGAAATAATCTATGTGACAAACTCCATACTCTATCCAATATTTCCACCATCACCTTTGATACAACTTTTTCACCACCCCTCCATCCAAAGATACCACGATGAATGGAGAGATATAATGACCCTGATCCCCACCTCTAGTAGGACCCAGGTTAGCGATTAAAATGAAGGGTTAAAAAAAATTAAAATATTGGAGGCATTACCTTTTGTAAGAAAATTTATGGAGATATAGAATGAAGCATAAAAAAACTCCATGACATAATATAAAAGAAAAACACAAACCATCCCACATGAAAGTATAAATAGAACTGATACAGATATATGTATGCAATATATTTACCCAATATTAATGATAAAACATCAATACAATAACTTCCCCAACGTCCGAGCTAGTACTGTGTAGAATTATTTGAATAATCCTCATGGAAACAAGATACTTTTTATATAAATTGGGTGAGGATACAAGTATACATAGTATTAAAACCAAAGTCTCTCATGAACAATTGACTGATCATACTAATGCAATGGTGATAAAATAGAAAAACCAAAAATCATCAACTAGGTAGACTAAGAATAACCCCAATCTCACTGGGGAACACTCAAAAAATAATGAAATTCATGTAATGTAACATAATAAAAATAACATTAATGATAGGGTATCCCCAACCACTATCCCTATGATTAGACACTCTCACACCCTAACAGAAGACATCCAAGCATTCCCACCTCTTCTGAATATACCATATCATTTCCCACACATACACACATAGGCCTCATAACACATACCTCCCACACAAACACACCCAGGTCACAAAACAAATCCCTCCTGTACAAAGATGGGCCTCACAACACCTCATATATCATCTGGTTGTCACATAGGAAGGAACATCCCAACTCCTCCTGAAGACATCCAGGAAACCATATCACAAATAATCCAAAAAGAACCTGGCACACCACATCACATCTCATCATGGAGACACCTGGGATACCACATCTCACATGGTACAACAAAAATATGATTGGGATATCATAGACTATAAGAGGGAGCTAGGAATAGTGGTTGTCTATCCATCCATCCTCCCGATGCGATGTTGGGAAAGACACCCACACATAACTATGTGGGTGTTTGGCACCTAGTGCTCAATGTGGGTGGAGTGTGTATAGAAATCAAAATTAAATTACAAGTATATATATATATATATTACCAAACACTCAAGACCAACCTATGGGTTCTCAAACCAACAACCATCTGAAAACACCACCACCTTT
The DNA here is from genome assembly GCA_963277665.1 of Viscum album. NCBI lineage: Eukaryota > Viridiplantae > Streptophyta > Magnoliopsida > Santalales > Viscaceae > Viscum > Viscum album. Next base: position 503,028,241 of record OY728132.1, read on the forward strand.
GTAGCCATATCAAAATGCATAACACTACACAAAAAGTCACAAACCCTATTTCAAATTTCCAACCAATTACATTTAATCATAAATGTATGTCAATTTTATAGAATCATCCACCCTTAAATAAACAATCCATTACATTTAAAATATTTCTAAAATTTTTTTATTCATTCCATCACTACTCGGGTATCTATCACAATGAAACAATATATCACAAACAACTTAGCATCCCAATAATACCATCACATCACCACCTCAAAAGAATGGCCAACAAACCACCTCCTCCCCACCCCCAAATCACAGCCAAATAAACCTCATATTTACCCTCACCACAACCACACATCAGCGTCCCCCAAGTATGTCCACACACCACAACACATAAAGAGCCATTTACAAATTTATTATGGGGATTTATCACATTGTATATTAATATAGGGGTTTTATAATAGAAACTAGAAACATGGAGGAAAAATATTTATTATGAAAGTATAAGAAAATAAAAAATATATATTTAAGGTAATATCGCAAAATTCACAACCAAAGTAGCAATTACAACACATATATCTAGAGAAAGTGAATCCCCCAATAGCCACAATTTTCTATAGGGCAGTAAACTCGAACAATAAAAACATCATAGTAAAAATAAAGTGGTAAAAACATGAGAACAAACCACTTCCCCAATAAAATTAAATTTAACAAATTATTGATCTGTAATTAATCTAGAAAAAAACATTATTACATCGGAAACAAAATAAAACCCCCCGCACATGATACACAATAAAGTGAAAAGAGGGAAATCCAATATCATAAGAAGATTTTCAACTTGCTGCGCACCCTATGGAAAACAAGAACCCCCAAAACCAACAAAGGAAGCATCAGAAACCACATATCATCCTATAATGCACTTGAGGGAGGTTAAAACAACACAAATTCACCCCAAAAAAATGAAACACAACCATAGTGAATCCATGGGAGAAGAACAGTAGAAAATAAATGAGAAAACGAGGAGAACTCACTATAGATCGAAGAAGGAATCCCTAGGATCGATCAATGTTGTAAGATATCTTAAAATCTTGATCAAGGGATCACTAGATTATCTGAATGAGAGATGGAGTCATTTCCATAGGGATTGAAAAATTACCCAAGTGGATAAAACCATTAAAACTATATATCATTGGGGAATTAAATGACTTGTATCCCTCTTTCACAAAGTGTAATCAAGAGATTGTATATTCTATTGAAAAAAATTACCCTTTTTAATATTTATCCTCAAAATTAACATGTTTTAAACCAACACTAGACAATATGTGATCCCAACTTTTAATTCATGTAATAGACTTACACGACGTTCATTTCCTACAACAACTATTCCCCACCTCCAGCTTCCACTGAAAACACCTAGAACCTCCCCCGAACACCTATAACACACAAAGACAACAACGTAATGTACTGGGATGTAAAAGAAAATTACATACTCTCCATGAATGTTATTTTTTTCTTAAACATTTTTATCATGTGGAGTCTTCTCATGCTCAATTTGTTCAAAAAATACTTAAAGGACACTTTCAACACTCCTCCAGTCTTATGGTTGTTATTTCATTAAATGTCTAATTCTTCAAGAGAACCCTCAAGATCTAATTCTAGATCAATAACTCCCTACAGTTAATTATCATATTGATAAATAGAATCAATGATATGTTGATAATATATCACTATATTTAAACATCCAAAATTAAAAATAATTTTTTTTATTCAATAAAAAATATTCTTTTGTAAATTTTATTTAGTTGAATTTAAATAGAACATATTTTCTCACATAAAACATGTAGTAACTGAGGATACCCAAATAGAGTGGGTGAATGAGGTAAATGAACCCATTAATCATTCTCTCCTTAGTCCCTTTATCCAAAATCTTAATCCCTTTATTAGATGGAACACATATTCAACCTATTTCTTCCTCAAAATTGAACATAAAACATCATGCATTTGAAAATGTTACAATATATATATATTTTACTTCGTTCACCCACACTATGACGCATAATAGGATTGTAATTTTAATATTGTGATAATGAAAAAAATTTACTATAAATCATACGTTTTGTGAAGAAAACATTTAGTTAGTGTCTCTACTCACCAAGGCTCACTTCTTCTATAACATTTAGAGATAAGATCAATGTCTTTAAAATATTTCTATAGATAGGTTTGTTTTGTGATAAATCATTTCTTAGCAAGGGTAAGTCGTTCTATCCTTATATGTGAAATAGTGTGAAAGATATAATTTTATATATTTTTTGTTATCTTATCAGTTTATTGACATAAAGGTCTCTAAATGATTAATATTTTAAATATGTGTCATAAATTACCAGATGTGAATCCCAAGTGAATTTCATGTGGTGATTCTAATTCAATGGTTAGATATGAAAAAAACTCATGAGAAGAGTTAAGCCTTTGTTCATTAATAATATACTATATAGAAGTCATACTCAATATAATAATTCCAACAAAGGAATTATATACCATATGTTCATTCGTATATATACATATTAGCTCTTACATTTCAAAACCTTATCCTTATTTAAATACCAAACAGTAAAAGAAAATTCATCCATTAAATAAGATATTCCATAAGGAACATATATTGGTATTCATTATAACATCTAGTAAAAAAATATTTCTCTACTATTCTTTAATTGTTCTTATTTTTAATTATTTTTTAATTATTTTACACGCAAAATTATATTCTTTTTCATAGAATAATTTTAATATTAAATTTTAAATTGAAATCTAATTTAACATTAATATTTTTAAAATTTAAATATTTCCATTGGATATTTCTTAAATAAATTGAAGCCATTGATTTTGATTTGGATATATAATGGTTGTTAAGAAAACCCTCCAACAATAATTATGTTTTCATGATCATTAATTCTACTCAAATTATCATGATAGCATTTCTTAAAGCATGAAATACCCCACCACAATAAGACTGAGTGTTTTCTTCTTAAAGATATTTAAATTTACAGAAAAATCATGGTGTGTATCAGTTATTCATGGTTTGTAAATTTTTTAGTGGTTTATATCTAGAAACATTAATAATTAAGGTCATGTAGGATTTACATGGTCATGAATCGTGGTCTATTATCTTCAGTCACTTGAACATTTTTTGGAACATCATGAAATTCATTACCCATCTTCCTCAATTTTTAAATTCTATTAAATTTTCCAAAACACAATCATGTTATGACACTCATTACATATCTGAAGAATCGTATTTCTAGAATAACAAAAATTAACCCAAATATACATTGTGGTGGGATGTCTAGGACATGATGAGTAATAGTAATCAAAAAATTTGACTAAGGGAAAAATGATGTTTACCTATTAAATAATGTTATAATTAATATCCCCTATAACACTATCCATATGACATTGTTTTAATCACTCTTACGTAATTTCAAATGATACTTCAAAAACCCATCACTGTAACATAGCCATAAGGTCACTGTGTGATCCATACTTTTATTTCTACTTTTATAGTCTCCTAAAATAATCTCAACATGAATTATAATAAATCACATGTGATTCCCTCTCGTCTATTACACTATTTAAATGAAAAATATTTTAGAATCAGTATATTATACTTCATCTGGACAATTTGATTTAATTGAAAACATTATATAATTATCTTTAATCAATAATACCTTATTGAAGTAATACACTTTATTTCTATAATACTTGTTTGTAATCTTATTTTTCAATAATCATTATTAAAATGACATATATTTTGTATTATATAATCATTCCTTCATCACATACAACATTCTGTAATTGTCTTCTAATATTCAATTATAGTAAAAATATCCAATATAAACTTTTTATAATAACATTTATCCATTAATAATGACTCTAAACTCCTAATAAAAATTCTTAGTTTTAGAAATCATACAATATTATCTTGGTTATTGTAAAAAAATTAATATAATTTATTGGTTGTAATAGTTTAGATGATATTAGTCTCTTTCACGAGTAAATTATCAATCTATTCCATTATCAACAATAATAATTAAAAATTAATATAATTTTAATTCATCCATGTTATTTGATCATTGAGTTCCTTGGTAGCTTTGTACATACTAAAATATTTCCCAAAACATTGAAATTTTTTTTCATTTATTTTTTTTTAATTTTAATTTCTCTTTTTTTATATTTCTTACAATTTGTTTAATTTTTAAAAATTAATATTCCATTTAATACCATCATGGTCAAAAATATTCGTAATAATCAAATAAATTATACTGTGATGAATATTGATCATTAGATTATTCAGATTAGTTATATTTGAAACTAATTTTGATTTCTTGATACAAGATGAAAAAAATATTATCAAAATGTAAATAATATATATAAATTTCATATTGAAAAACCATAGTATCACAAACATAATATGTTTAATTTCCAATGTAGGTGCACCTAGAGTAGTATAACATACTAGAGCATAACAGTAGTCATTAAAATATAGAATGATATCTATTTTAAAACAATTATTTATTGAATTTATATCATAGATGAAGAAATTTGGTAAGGTTGGTAATTTTTCTCATCAATATCAATTTCCAGTCCTTCCGTTTCACATTTAATTATAGTAATGGTCATATGTATCCAAGTCATTGTTTTCATGAAAGAATATACAAATTTAGTAAGAATATAAAAGTTCTTAAACAAAGGTGGTTCTATATAAAATGAAATAGGGGGATCTACCCTAGAAACATCAATATCCCCATAATAGAATTAAAATGAAGAAAATTTTCATCTTTTTAACTAAGAGATCCAGTAAAATGGGTTTAGGACATAGTCAGATCCCTCTAATTCACCGAATGACCCTTTTAGTCACCCCTAATTTTAGAAACAGTTGGCCATTCACTAGTAATCGTTTATTTCTTAGGAAAATGAATTAATTTTTTATAAGTGGATTCAAGTAATCCCTCTAGTATAAACTCTCCAGATATATGATCAACACTATGAGTATTGAGAAATTGGTGCTCAATATATTTGAATAATTTATGCCTATATAATATTTGGGTACAAGTCTAAATTTTTCATCTCTACAGATATATCTTCCCAATAATAATATAAATCACTAACAATGTTTCCTTACTTGAAATAGGATTCAATTTTTTTTATTAAATCACTTCTTCTTTTCTACCTAGAAAAAACCAATCTATAGGCTTCTATTATCATGTCTTTTTTTACTACAATTTCTTTTCATTAAATAAAAAATTACCAGCTATTTTTGAATGGTTTATAAAATATTGTAAGAAAAAATATTCCTTGATTATAATCCTCAGTAAAATTTGTAGCTATAAAATTTATATTTAAATAATTGTAAATGATTACTCTATTAAAATTAATAAAATAAATGATATTTTCCTCAGGATTAATCACACCAACATATATTGGAACTATAATATATAGTAATATTAATATAGTTATAAGAATTTATCTAATATTTAATGTGCTCCTCAAATATAATGATTTATCAAAGTAATGTCATGGGGGATTATACTCTTGAAATGGTTAAATGTCCCTAGGTGGTTTTTTATACATCATGAACAACTAACATAATAATGAAAACTATATCAAATGATATGATATATGATGTTTTAATGTTAGTTACTTCTTAAACTAGAACAATATCAACTAATGGACACCTATAATATAAAACATTATAGATTCTTTTATTTTTAATCCTATTTATCATAATTTACTTATAGTATAGAAAAAAATGTATGAGGTATATATTCCCCTAATTTTTTTAACAAAATCTGCATTTCACAAACCTAGTTTATCCATACCATTTGGTTGATCATGATTATATAATAGTATACATTTATCATAAAAAATTTCATCATATAAAACACAACAGATTCTATTAGTGTTCTTGGTAACCATCAAATTTATATAAATTATTTGATTTATAATTAAATAACCCCAAACATTTTACAACCCTTTACTCATCCATAAAAAAAAGGAAATAAGTCTTACATATTGTATATATTATATCATGGATGTTATATTAGGGACCTATTCAATGTTCCTATTAATATATCATTAAATATTTTTTTATAGATGTTAGTGAAAAAACATGTGTTTTAGTTCCATAAAATGCAAAAATAAAATTTCCTTTTTCTAAACAATCAATCCAATGGCCCGAAAGCCACATATATTTTTTATTTTATGATAAGCCCCCTTTTAAGGGAAGAAGGGGGTGAAACCCGAACTTACTGCATGGAAATGAAACATTACATTGTTCAAAGATGAAGAAAATAAAACCCAGACTGACACCAGGCACATCTCCCCAGCATTAAAACATGAAAAAAATGCTTCACCGCTGCAAAGCTGTATGACTAGCAAGTGTCCTATGACAAGAACATGCCCTATCCGTTGGAAAATGCCATACCCTCTCAAACATCCAATTCCATGCAGCTTGCATAGGTGAACCTCCTACTCTAAAACCTCCATTGAGGCATTTTCTTGATGTCGAGTCCAGATAAATCTTTAAAATCTGAGCCTCAAAAACCAACCCGATAGAAATATTAAAAGTTCCAAACTATCGCGAGCCCAAACACCACCATCAACCGTCAACCTGGAAGACCACGCACACTGCATGAGACACCATAACCACCACAGCCAAATTAGCCCAAAAGAAAATCCAAGAGACGCGAGTCCAATCCATCGTCACCTAGGATTGGATGGATCAAACCCGCACCCCGAGAATGCCACCGATGAAGGAATCATGATCTTCCTGCAATAGAAGCATCTCTCTGGACATGTGTATACTCCGATAAGAATCAAGACTGCACCTAACTGGGTTTCAAAGAAGGCTGGAGGTGGCAAGGAGACTGGGAAGGGACAGGGTTAACCAGCCATGACAAACCAGAACCAAGAGAAACCTAAAACACAACCAAAATGACAAATCCACAGATAACCGAACCCAAATGCCAGAAAAAAACTCACATCCATGCCAGATCAATATACTCCCCATCCAAAGTATTTTAGAACAGATACAGAGCCACACCTGGAAACCGCCAGAGGAAACACTTGGCCACGCCGAAAAATAAAACCGAAACCACAACGACGACCAAACGAACCAAGACGCATCGGGCTCCAAGCTGATCGGAACAGAGCCAAACCAAGACGTCGTCAAGAGGAGCCACGTCGTCACCTGAAGACCATGCCACCAAGCCGAAGCTTTGTTCTTCTGAACTGTGAACCCCCGAAAATGGAGACCACAAAGCGCCGCTGAAACCACGCTGCACCGAACTGAGCAGATCAGAGCAGATCCCAGCCAAGGCGTCGTCGGGAGGAGCCGTATCATCGCCTAAAGGCCAGGCCTCCAAGACGAATGCGGTGCTCTGCCGCACTTTTCTTCCACCGAAAACACGGGGACCATGAAGCGCCACCGGATCTTGTCGCGCCACACCGAGACCGAACTCGCCCCACTAAGCTGACTCCAGAGAAGCAGCCAATCTGATCTAGGCCGGAGGGGAAGGGGAAAACTAACCCTGTCGAAACCCTAAACAATCATGTAATGAATTTATCTAGAAATATATGTTTTTTCATTTTATCTATATTATTTTTTTCAATTTTTTATTCCTTACCATCAATTTAAAGGATTCATCTGCTATAAAATTATGATTAAAAAAAGAATAGAAGAAATACAAAAGTGAAAAAAATTCAATGAATTCAATGCATTCAATGCAATCAATTTATTATTTTTAAACATCTATTTTAGTTTTTGAAAAATCCATTATTCCTGAAAAATACTTCATTTGACTAGAATTATTTTAAATGATATGGGTATTAGGTGTACTTTTTTAAGATGTTTCACATCCTTTAATTTATATAACAAAAAATATTCCAATTTAATTTTCTTAAGGTATTTCAAGAGGGAAATCTTTTCATGTTTCACTAAATGGTCTTTAAAATAGTTATTCTTTATGAACGTGGATGAAGATAAGTTTCCTCTAAATTTATTCATCATTTTTCCTCATTAGTTAGAAATTTCTCTTTGATCCTCTTTTCATAAACCATATTACCAAAAAAAAATATTGATAGAAATAAAAAGTATTTCTTATTTGTGGTCTCTCTTGTGTAAGGGTTTTAAATTAAGTGTTTAATGAATTTTTTAATTATTTCAAAATAGTTTTAAAAAGAAGAAGGTTTCAAATTAAAAAATATTTTAAAAATTAGTTTGTATTGAAATAATAAAAGGGGGAATCTTATAATAATAATAATAGATAAATAATAATAATAATATAAACATTAAAAATATCCATATTCAATATAATGAGAATACAGGGTAAGATAAATAAATTATCCTAGTGTATTCATTAAACCTCAAGAGAGAACATATGATAAATTATATAAATTATTCACCAAGAATAACATTTTACATATAAATAATAATTATAAATAAAATATCTATATAAATTTTAATTAATAATTAATTAGAGAACCTAAAAATATAAGATATTAAATTCATCATAATTTTATAAAATTTTAACTTAACAATTAAATTTGATTGTTATAAAATAACTCATTTATAATCAATAATTATTAATTGATATATAATTTATTTGAAAAATTTTCAAAGGCATAGTAAATATATTTGAAATCTAAAATTAAATTAATATGAACTTAAGAGTTATACCACCCTATTGATCAGGGTATCTAAAAAAATTTGTCCTATAGAAATGTATTTTGTACAAGAATATGAGACAATATTATTATGAATTTTAATAGAATATATATTTTAATAGTATATATATACATTAATGAATTGAAATATATAGATTAGTCATGTGATTTTCATAAAAAAAGTGATCAAAAAAACCTCATGTGACAATTTATTCAAATTTTGTATTAAATAATGTATTTATTTTAATTTTTTAATAAAATATTAAACTATATATGTTCCCAAAAAGTAACTTGTACGAGACATTCTATTAACATATAACTAACAACTAAAATAATTCTCATTAGAATAACATGAAAAATACAAATAATGTCATCAGAGTAATGTAAATCAAAATTCTTAATACACATGAGGTATTTAAAAATTATTTTAAAAATAAATAAGTGATAATTTTTAGTGTCTATTGAAATCTATCACATATATAAATACATTACATAATATTAATTTAAATATAATAAATGTGTCATAAAATTCCAATCATAGTTCTATAAAGTGATTGTTCAACTGGATTCCTAGTATTTTCCATGGTACGTTTACATTCGGTGTTATAGGGTTTAACATTTATCTTATTGGAATCCACGAATAAATGGTTTAAAAGGACTCTAATATTTTTAATTTTATTAGTAATAAATAAAGTATATTTTACTAATATAAAAAACACGGATTTTTTTTACACACTCATCAAAAATAAAATAAAATCAATTTTAATAATATTATAAAAACTATAACCTAAATATGTTTTTAACATATCAAAAAATATTATCATCAATACCTATTTGAACTATTTAAATTTAATTAAAAATTCTATAAATCATAATTTTAGAATCAAATTTTCCATTATATGATCCATTTCGTAAAAGAAAAATGTGGATATAATTATAAAAATATCTATGTTCCGATTTCAATCTAAATAAAACATTAAATTATTTATAAAAATGATTTAAAATATGAAGATTTTGAAATCCATTTGGGGGTTTTAAGTTAAAACCTCTTCATTAACGAAACAAATTAATAATGAATTGTTGATATCTCTAATTCCTAATGGATTTCAATCTATGTGTGTGATTTTAATTTCACTAGATCATGACTAATTTTATGGTTTTGGTCATTTGAGGTGTTACTGGGGGCCTGTGGGTAAGTTTCCTATTCTTGTAATCATGTTTGAGACTAAATCTAACTATTGGTTGAAGATCAAACCATATCCTAGGGCCTCTTAGTTTTCCAAGGGCCTGAGTAAGATTAAAAATATTATAGTAGTGATAATTTAATGTAATAACATAGTGATTCATAATGTCATGAGATGATTTTTGAGATTAAAATTATGCATTAGGTGTTTTTTCACATTGTAACCTAGGTATTTCACCATGAAGGCCTTATCATAGAGATTATGTCACACCTATAACTTTGCGTATTTCATCATGAATTCATTGAATGTGAGGTGTAATTGTGAAATAATATAAAAGATATGGTATTGTGTGATGCATGCTGGGCTACTTAAGAATCTAGCTCAACTTTAGAGCATGTGGAAACATTATGACCTATGAGATCATGTCTTACACAAACCCTCAAGAATTTTATATATATTAATTTTAAATAAATAAAATTAGTTAAAATAATGGTTCTTCATTTCACATACTAACTACACATCCCTCCTACCCCACCCTCCAATATTTTCACTATGTGGGGGTTCTCCTTTATTTTTTATATATAAATGAACAAATAATAAAATTAGTTTATAATTGGTATTTATAATATTCCTATTCCTATTCTATTTTATTTTTATTTTTATATTTCTATGTTTCATCAGCCCATCCCAAAATCGGTGATTTTTTCCCGTTTCTTGATTTTTATTGATTGATGTCAAATCGGCCATGTATATTAAATGGGAAAAAATCTACTATGTTGATGTTTGTGGTACCTAGGTTAATCAAGTGTATTTACATGTGGGGCATGCGTTTTATAAAATGGGAGTGTACTTGATATTATGTGAAAACCATATTTAAAATTTAAATTACATTTCCATAATTCATTATAAATTGAGAATGATCAGTTAAGTTAGGAGTTTTATCATAAAGGGACTGCATTAATTTTATGCTTATAGATAACCTTGTTTCCTACAGAAAATATTTCATGAAAATGAATCTGAACCTAGAATGGGTTATAATGACATCATAATTATGCTTAATATCATTATATAGTTTCCTAGACCATTCCATATTAAGGAATGCCTTATAAAAAAATTAATAAAGGTATGGGACACCATAGGAATGATATGTTTGGTGGGTAAGAGGCATAAAGAGCATGTTCCATATATGATGAATATTTTTTATCATTGTGAAATATTTTTCACTGTTTTCCATTGTTATGTGTTGTTCATATTAATGATATTACTTATAATTGATCATTCAATTGATGTTTTAGTTGTTGTTATATTGGTGATAAATCCATTATGGTTTTATGTTACATCATCAATATGATACATCAATAACCACGTTAATTGATTCATCGGTACATCATCCACCGTTGATAGTCTCATAGTATATCATCATCCAGGGTCATTAATTTTCACAATAGGATATTAGGTCAGTGGTGCATCATCATCTGTGAGATCAATGTAGTTAGTATTTGATCCACACATAGATTTTTATAGGGGTGTCACTACCCCATAGAGATTTATATCAATGGTTCCTAAAAAACATTTTGTTTTAGAGTGGTGGTATATATTGAACCTAATGAGATTACATTGATGGTATATATTTAACATGATGTATTCTTGGTATTATTCTATTTAGGAATGTAAATTTATATTTGTGTTATATCTTCCACCATGAGTTATAATATAGTGGCACCCCATCCACCATGTATTTAAAATCGTGGTATATCATCCTATGGATAATAATTTTATTGGTGTACAATTCAATGAGTTTTAGCGATTCTTCATTTCTAAAGAGAAACCTCATTTTGTACTATTGTTGGATCATTAACGGATCATTCACTACATAGAGATTTGGAGTGGTGGTTAATTTTTCCACTACTTTATACATGGTGGTGATATATCTATAACTGTCACCTTAATATGAGAAGTTCTTTATAATTTTTGATACTATGGGTGTGTCACCCCATTGAATAATTAGTTAAATAATTTATGGGTAGATGTGGTTTGGATATTGAAAATTTTGTGTGTAAATGAGTCATTTATCATATTTTTTATTTATAAAAGATGAATATACATTACATAAAGAACTTCTCATATTAATTAGTTAGATTTCATCATTAAACCCTTACCACATTGGTAACAATGAATTATAAGCCCTTATAATGAATAAAAATAAAATAAACATGAAATATAATAAATATTAATAGATTCATTATATAACCTACCAGAAGGGTTAATATATACACTACACAAAGGAATAATTGGTCAATATAGAATATTTCACAAGGAAGTAGAACAGACCTGAGAGACCCATACCATATGTATCAACTTCGTTCATAAATGTTCAAAATTCATATTTGGTAAATATATGTTTATTATAAATATATTATGAAACCATAATTATATATATCATACCATTGATGATTTATTTATTATCATTTATTTCTAGTTTTTTAACAATTCCATGTTAATCTCATCTTTCAGGTAATAACTACATTTATTTTCAAATATAATTAGATTTTATATGTTTGATTCCCATAAATTGATCCTGGTTAAAAAAAATCTATATTTTTAGACAAGATATAATTTTCATTCAGATTAATTATATATTTATTTATATTTCTCCTTAAAATTTAGAGATAGAAAATGAAATACACTGCTTATGGAGATGGTAGGTAATACGTACCCATAAAAGATGTTTCCAATTTATCAATGAATGAAATGGAAAAATGATGAATAATATATTACACTAAAAGTTAATTTTTAAGTCATACATGTCACATATATTAATTAAATTTTCCCTAGTAAACTTTAATTCAAAAAATTATTGAAAAATGAATCACATCGCTTCATGAGGTAGTAGTCCGTTGTACACACGAACAACATTACCATATCAACCAAAGAATGAATATTAAGATGGTATATGTTATATAATAATATAATAATTAGATTTATTCTAAATTTATGATATATATATATATATACTATATCCATCATAATACCCTACTGTTAGTGTGTTTGAAGGAAAACGGTTTAGATCTGTTCGTGAGATGGTATTGCACCGTACAAAAGGGTGATAATTTCATTTCCCATTTTATTGAATGAGAGATAAATGGATGTAAAGAAAAAATTATAACAACATGTTAGTATATTTATTGTACTAAGGATATTATATTATATTTTTTCAATATTATAATCAAGTGGATGAATAATTAAAATAAAATGCTCGGTTCAGGATGTTACCTATTATTAAGACATCTTCTTTTAGTAATCACTAATGAAATACTAGGTTTTATTTGTGACCAACCTAAGGCTTATAAGATTAGAGGATGGATGTAATTAATATATATGGGTATTTATTTTCCTAAATTTTTTTTGGATGTGTGAAGTGGAGAGGAGTGTGAGAGGCCTTATATAAGTTAAGTGAGGGGAACATTTGTAATTTTTTAAAATAAAAAGTTGTATCTATGTTTTTATCGTTCGGAAATGTTCAAAAATTGTCCATAATCGAAACATAGAGGTTATAAGGATGACATATGTCAATAAAATGGGTTTTGGGAATGTTTATTGGTTATTTTATCTCATATAATTTTCATTTAACCCCTAGGTCAATCCATTTTAACCTTTACCATGATAATTAATTTTTTTACTTTTACTATTTATAATGTTAATAAATTACATTGAATTTTTTTGATAATATATATTATTATAATTATATAAATAAAATACATTATTACAAATTCCATCCACATAATTAGGAATATTAATATAAAATTAATCCTCTAGATGTGACGAAAATAATTTTTCCAAAGAGAATATTTTCAAATTTTTTAAAAGTTAAGAAATCCAAATTCAATATGAAATTTATTAAAATTAAATAAATTGAATTTATATATATAATTGAACTAATTTTTCATTTAAATATTTATTAAGAAAAAATAAATTTTTAATTGAAATAAAATAAATTACAATTCATAATAATTTTTTTTTCACTATTAATTAAAAAATTTATCATTATAGAAAATTATAAAAATGACAGTCCATATCAAATTATCATGCACATTTTAAAAAACTTATTTCACCAAGTCAAATGGTGTTAGTTTCTACCACCCTTAAACGGAATTTCACACTTTAAATTTGTCACATTGGTACAAAAAATGAGGATTCACCAGCCTCTTTACATCCTCTAGATCCCACATAACTTCATCAACCTGGTGGATTTAAAAAAACACATTGACTAGGTGAGTGTTATTGTTTCCTAGAGATTTTTTATATGATCTAGAATCTCCATGGGTTGTTTCTCATAAGATAGATCACGATCAATCTGTATGATTCCTTAGTTTAGTACCTATGATGAATTAGCTATGTACTTCATTAGGTTATATACTTGGATGACATTATTATAATGAGAGAGGTCTCGTGGAAGATCCAAGCAATAAGATAGTATCCCGATATCATTATGAATTTCAAATGGATTTATATTCATATGTTTTAGTTTTCCCTTCATTAATACAAATTTAATTTCTTAGATACACCTTGTTACAAACATTGAATCCATGATCAAGTAAATGATTATCAATATAGAATTTCACTCAACTATGATACACTTGTAGGTGTTTCTAAATTGATAGAACATTTTCAACCATTTCATCTACTATATCAGGTCCCAATAGACTTCTTTCTATAAAAATACTCATTTGTGTTGGATTTCTACACTTAATTCTTTAAAGGGAATCATATAGATCCATCTTAATGCTCAATAGAAAGCTATTTTTGTATGAAAACTCAACTAAAGGAAGGTGTTCATCCAATCCACTGATGAAATACATAGAATAAGCTCCTAACATAACTTATAGGGTTTTAATTGTTCTCTAAAACATCCCATCTATATAAGAATGATACAAAATACATAAATTATAATCATTATCAAGAGATTCTTGATGACTTCACCAGAACATAAAGGTAAACCATAGATCATAATCAGATACAACTGAACATTTTAATACATGCAAACATATAACTATTTTAATCAATATCATTATAAGATGATTTATAGATTAATATTATTTGACAACGATAATGTATGATTACTTCATAAAGTCACTAACTAGAATTTTATATTATTTTAAGCATTAATTTTTTTGGGGAGTCCGATTCCAAAAGCCTTTGTTGTGATTTTCCATTTTAAATCTTTTACGGAGAACTGTTATAGTATCCCTTAACAATTTTAACCATAAACCATAACTTGTTGAAAAAACAAGTACTAGGAAAAAAATCAAAATTATCATTCTTCATGTAGAGCCACTTGAAATAATCGTTCACACATACTATTAGTAGGGTTTATACCATTTTTTACTTTGGTTTAGGGTTCAAACCATGAGGCCATTAAAAATACGATAGGTTTTCACCTAGCATGCACTTTTCTTTCCCCAAAACTACAATATTATTATTAAAAAATTACAATAACCCATATTTACTTCAACGTTCAGTGATAAGATAAACTCAAACTGTTACCAACAACTTTAATCATTCACACCAAAAATGAAGATGCATTATTACACAAAAAGCTCACCTAAAAATATAAAACAAAAAAGGCTTCCATTTCATTAAATGTCTCAAAAAATACCCTCAATCCTGATAAACAATTATCATATAAAATATGTAGAGGGGTGTCTATTAAATTTATCATATTATTAACCTTAAAATTTTTATCTGATTATTTAATAAATAACTGTAATTTTAATAAAACATAGATATTTTTTCACAAAAACAATATAATTCATAGATGATTCAAGGTTCTTATTACCAAAATACCATATAGAAAATACCTCTTCAAAAAATTTCATAAATACAAATACATAAACATATGAACTCTTTTACTTTAATGATTAGGCATAACATTGTACTATACACTGTCTAGGGGCTAAATCGTAGTTTATGTAATTGATGTGGATAATTCCCAACATCTTTACATATAAGACATCAAATTTTTGGGAACTTAATTTCCCTATGAACATTATTTCCTCAATGAAAACATC
Organism: Viscum album; assembly: GCA_963277665.1. NCBI lineage: Eukaryota > Viridiplantae > Streptophyta > Magnoliopsida > Santalales > Viscaceae > Viscum > Viscum album. Next base: position 503,044,187 of record OY728132.1, read on the forward strand.
TTACCCAAAAATTGAGATATTCTTCCAGGATCTTATTCCCACCATCTAGACATGTAATATTCCAAATGTTCCTTCCTCTATGTTGAATACCACATGTAGATTCTTAAAAGTCAATCTTCTACATATTTGATGATTTCAGAATCTATTAGAAGATAATTTTTCTAATCATATATCATGATATCTGATTTTTAACAATAATAAAATCATTATCTCTAATCATCATACAATTTGGTATCTCATACTCAACAAATTATCCATTAAATTCAGATTTAATTTGTTTTTTCTAGTTCGAGCCACTGATTGAAATCAATAAAGATATTACAAACAATAAAAATCATAGTTAAAATCCACATAATCATAAATAATATATTATAGGGTGTCTATATAGTGAAATTTTTATTTAAATATTGGACACCTTAAGCTTATTCGATTTCATTTATGTCCATTATTTGAATCCTTCATCAAGGTTTGTAAAGAGTCTATGAATTTCAAATGGATTTACCAATGGAGTTTCCAACCGGTTATGTATAAAGGCCCATTTTCATTCCTCAAATGTGATTGAGTAATGCTCAATGTTCCATTTTCGGAGCTATTACCCATATATACCTCAATGCAATCACCATATCCACTAATATTATGTAGATTCAGATGAAAAATTCTTAAAAAACACTCAATCTATCCTCTAAATAAATTCCATGTAATTTTCTTGTACAATGACTTGTCATTATACATATCCATAGTAATTTCACTAAAATTATTCATAGAAATATATCTATAGCTCTAATTAAATTAGTCTAATAAATCTTTTAAAGGTTAACTAAACTATGCTCTAAATCCCACAGTATAGACTGAAGCTTCTCATATATATAAATATATATATATATTACATATTAAAATAAAAATTCTCATTTCATTACATAATGATCCATTAAAGAATTATTTTGGTCTAGTGTCATTAAAAACATTGACACGGGAACAACTGGTCCATAATTGAGCTACTCTAACTATCAATAACTTATTTATAACAATAAACCTAAATATACATATAATATAAAATAAATTTCATCATAACATGGGGAAAGAAATCATAAAAAAGGGATATACCAGAAATACTATAATAAAAAATAAGGCATACATCAGCATGACAGATGCACAATGGTATGAGAAATTGAGAAAAAAATTTAAAAACCATTCCCCACATATCATTGATCATAGTATTGAGTCATGGAATAAATAATGACATTTCAAAAGAAATAAATAATGATGGAATAAATAACATGAACCACATGAATATATCATTGGAATGATATGTATATTTTTATTAAATATAATATTATAACATTTTGAACACGTATAATTTGAAACATGGTAACTTGTTATATTATGTACATGAAATCAAAAACCCACATAAACTCATCATCAAGGAACATGTTTTACTCATAAATATATGCACAAAAAATATAGCTCTATGCATGACAATATTAACATGTAATTAAGTTTACACATAACATTTTGAACATGTAATATGGTAGACAGATAACTTTCTAAACATGTAATCATTTTTATTATTAATATTGTGAAAAATTAATCAATTTCATACAAAACATATTTAATCAACCGTTATCCATATTTACCTAATGCATTAGAGTGAGATATAGGTTCCACCAATCACAAAATCCATAAATCTGGGTTCCACATTCATTATATCATACCTTTTGAAAAGGGTCTTAGTTTCATAAAAAATTAAAAAAATCACCATATCATTACCAATGAAACATATATAGGTCTTATAAAAATTTCATCAAACAAAAAATTATCCAACTAGAGAATGAATAAGGATTTTATCATCTGATATTATTCCATTTAAGCATAAGTAACATAAAAGGATGACATCAATGATGGAAATGTTTTTGAGTGATCACATGAAATATTTCTTTCAGAAAAAATTATTTACACAATGATAAACACTTTTTAAAATCATAATAAAATTTCATAATCCTTTTATTTTAAATTAACTTGGTATATTATAATGTAATAATTAATGGTAATTTCACATATTTCCTGAAGAAAATTTTCTCCGAGCTTTGAAATCATTTATTTAAAATATTAAGAATTTACCGAACTATTAAGGAATAAAATATTTTTCAGATGAAAATTTAAAACATGTAATGGAAGGATGAAAACTTTAACCATTCCTGATAGTGGCAAATACTATTCACGTGTTACTTATTAAAAAAATATTTCATTTAGATATTTGGTAAAATAAAAATGGGACTTATTTGGAAAAATTCTTGAAGAATCTTAAAAAAAAATATAAAGGAGAAAAAAAGGTTAATGTTTTATTTTATAGATCATTTGAATAATGTTGAAACATTTTTAGAAAACATGGATATGGGATAAAAAGTGTTTTTGACTGAAGAGTGACATAAATATATTCTTCTTAAAATAATTTTTTTATTCTCAGGAGTACATAATCTTAATAAAATGAAGGGAAAAATTTTATTCTTATTTCATAAACTTATGGGAATAAAAATCATAATGTTCTTCATAGGTGGCTCAAAATATTTCCTCATTGATTTGATAAACATAATCATTCCAAACTAATATGAGATTATATCATAAAACCCTAACCAATTGGATAACTTTGAATCATAATCCCCCTAAAATAATAAAAATAAATGAAAAATATAATTTCATGAAGATAAAAATATTCATATATAAAATATCAAAATTGGTTTTTTATACACCTCATGCGATAATACGTTTTGAATATGGTATATATCTCAAAGAAGTAAAAAAGATCCAGGAAAACCTTACCATAAGACTTGAGTTCCTCCGTACATGTTAAAACCAACTTCATAATAAATATAATATTATTTTACATCTATTATATAACCATACATATATATATATATCATACCATATATGATTTATCGATGACCATTTATTACCCATTTCTTACCAATTACTTGTTAATGTCATTTTACGGTAATAACTAATTTATTTTTAATGCATGTTTTGATTTTTTATTTTCATTTCTCATACATAAATAATGGTTAAATAATATATATGATTTTTTCCAATGACATAAATATCATATAAATTCAGTATATATGTATATATAGTAATTTTTAAAAGTTATAGATAGAAAATGAAATACATTATTCATGGACATAGTTGGACATAGGTTTGCATAAACGTTGTTTCCATTATCTCAACAGATGAAATGGAAGAAAAGAATATAGTGGATAAAAATTATATAATAATTATATAGAAATATATGTAACATATATTCATTAAATTTACTATACTACCATCCATTCAAATTGTCAGGTAAAAATGAATCACATCATATTAGGAGTTGGTAGTCTGCCATACACACAAACGACGTTATCGTATACCCCATGGAATTGAATGAATGAATTTAAATTAGATATAATTATAGAATATTTTTTTTTAATTTTAAATATCATATATATATTTATATATATTGGCTCCATAATCACACCCAACTATGAGTGGTTTCAATGTAAAATACCTCACATCGATTCATAAGATGGTTGTGTGTTTTACACATGAGTGACTTTATCAATTCCTATTGGAAGGAATATGAGATGTATGTATATAATGCACATGGAATAATACAATATCATTATATTCTAGATAATTAATTTATTATATTATCATGTTTTAATAATATTTTAATAACGATGAGGAAAAAATAAAATAAAATGATTGGTTAGGGATGTTACCTTTTATTTAGAGAACTTCTTTTTGTTTGAACTAATAACCATTGTTGGATTAATTTTTTATTAAATAAAGTCACATTGAATTATATTATGGATTAATATATTTCATATTTGTTGTTATTTTAGGAATTGATATTTTTTATGAGTTAATTAGATAAGAGAGGGTGTGTCCTTTTAAAAGTGAGGTAGGTTGCAGACTTGTATTTTATTAAATTTAAATTGTGAACCCATGTATTTCACTTGTAAAAAGTATAAAAAATTGTAAATTATATTACATTATAAAATATAATGTAAAAATATGTCAACAAAATTTGATTTTGAGGATATTATAGTTCATTTTATCCATTATCATTTTAGGTTCACCCCTAGTAAAACCATTTTTACTATAACTAAGGCAATTGATTTTTACTTATATTACATTTCATATTGAAAAAAAATAATTCTTACTTTTTAGATAATTAAAATTATCTAGATTATAAACATGGAGTAAATTTTAAAAATTCAATTCATATATGAGGAATGTTTTTAAAAAAATTAATCCCCCAAGCATAAGGAAAATTTGGTTGCCAAATGGGTATAATTTCAAAGGTTTAAAAGTTTTTACATAAAAATTAAATATGAAATTGATTATCAGGAAATAAATTGTATTAATGGATATAAAATTTTAAAAATTTAAATTTTAAGACCATATTAATAAAATATTTAATTTTATAAATTCTTCAAAAGTAATGAATATTCATAATAAAACCCAAAATTTTCCTCTATTCATTGAAAATATTATCTTTTCTAAAATATCTCAAAAACTCACCACAATATAATTTTTAAAATTTTTATTTAAATAATTATGTATAATTTATTAAATAAATATCTTATAAGTGGTAAATTTTAATTTTAAATTAAGTGCATAAAATGTTCCGAAACTATTTTTTGAAAAAATACTGTTTTAAGCATAAAATTGGACCTATACTCATATATTGTCTTGAGAACACATAACAAGATGGTTAAAAATTTGAATAAATATATAATTTACATATTTAAATAATATATTTAATAATAAGTTATATGTTTAATTTATTAGTATGAAACACATTTGAGGGCATAAAAAATAGTTTTTTGGGAATGATTCCCTTTATTTTCAAATATTTTTTATTTTCGTTTATAATTTATTGATTAAAAATAATTAATTTTATAAACATGTGTAAACCATATATTTTAATAATATAGACAATCTTATTCATAAATACCATTAAACTACAAAATTATATCGAACATATTAAATTATAATATTGAAATAGTATGACATGTTTTGTTTTAACTCAATGTTTTCTGTAACGCAAACTAACCAAGGAGTTTCACATTAAAAAAAATATGAAAGGGATAAAATTTATTGGAATATATATATATATATATGTATATATATATTTAAAAAAATTGAGGTGTTACACTTCCTCGGTTCCATGAATACTTATGAGAAAATCTTGATTTTAATCATTGATAATGAAAGACCCCACTACATAATGGTTTTGTGTTGGAGGCTAGTATGAAGTTAGATGATGGGAACAAGACGTGAAACAAGAAAATATTTATTAGTTAACATATATTTTATTTAATTTTATACTAATATTGCAAATGATCATCCAATAAGGATCTTGTTTACTCTTGTGTGACTATAATGAAATTACATTAGTTTATTTTATTATACCTCGATGACTAAGAATTACTTTTGGGTCTAACATAGTTTTGAAGTATCTTATTAGGCTATTGTAATATTAAGGTCATTTATTTTTGACATTATCAATTAATATTTTTTTAGTTATATTATGATGATGGTTTTTTATATTACCTCAACAACTATTTAATATTTACTCTATTAAAAATAGTATATCCTCCCTAAGATATCCATCAACTTTTGCCACTTATTGATAGCCTCTGGAATACTGTGATGATTTCATATGGTATGTAGTGACCTTGATTGCTCATAATAGACGTGTTCTCGCATAGGGTCTTAAAAAAGATTTATCAACTCTCTATTTTAAATTTTTCCTTAATATTTTAAATATTTTACATGATATATAGGATGTTTTTGGATCCTTGGGTGGACTATATGCATTGGGAGTCGAATATATATATATATATATAATATTATAGTTATCAGGGACATGATTGATGTTATATTATTTGGTTTTCTTGAATTTGTGATTATTTGGTAATGATAATTTCCGGATTGAATTACAATATTTGTTTTTAACAATTGGTTCATTTTGGAAAGAGATATAAACATATATGTCATATTTACTACATAGGTCCAATGTGAAATATAAATTCATTATTCTAATTGATGTTCTAGTTATGATATAGAGTTTCGTATTTAAAAATTTAATGAACACTTTAACAGTTCTCGCCTATATATGTTTACAATGGAATTTTAAATGAGTAACCCTTGGTTTCTAGCTTCTTTTTTATTTATCCATAATTTTATGTGAGCCTATTAGTGATTTACCCAACCGAATAGGGGATATACTAATTTCATGACATGTGGAACCCTTGTATTGTTATTTTTGGTCTTAGGGTAGATAAATAAAAATAGGTAATACATATCATCAACTTTTGTATAATAACATGTGATATAGTTATATTATAAGTCTTAAACATAGAATTGTTGTGGTTTTCCACTATGATGACATCTCATTGAGATCTAATAGATCCAAGATGAGCACTACCTAATGATGGTGGATTCATAGTTACTTGTTTTCTAAAATTAACCAATTGATCAGTAGCTATGAGAGACTTTTAATAAAGTGATATTCTATGTGGGTCATTGGGAACCAAAGATCAGGTTGTCCATTTTAGATATGAATTGTGGTTCCTAATAATAACACCCATTACACATTATTGAGTGTGATAAACCACATGCTATTAAATATATGATATATTATATGTTAACTATCTTCAATAATCATGAGACACCCAATAGAGATGGGGGTTAATCTTCATGATTATATAGTTTGTTCATTAGTGAAGTATCAGTGGAATTCCTTAGTCCACAAATATCATCATGTGGGAATATTCTAATGTAAATTTCAATATAATTTCATTAATAAATTTTACCTAGGTACTATGAGGGTTTATAGATCCAATGAGTTAATGAATCTTATTTCGGGTGTAATATTGATGTTATAAAATTCTTCACACTCAATATATCTTCTAAGATTAACAACCATGATGGCGGCTGATGAGATATCAAAGTTCATGAAATTATTATTTAGCATGATGTACATGATTATATTATAGGAATAAAATCATCTTATTGACATTATTATACAATTAGGTGAATAACAACCTCATAAAATAGTGGATCCAGACCGATATAAGTTCATTGGAATAATATTCTTCCCCTTATAAGCCTAGGAGTGTTTTTTTGGATGTGTGATGTTCCAGAAGAATAACTCTCACTAAGGTTCTGACAAGAAAATAAATCAAGGTAGGGGATCTTCACTTCCTTATAAAAGTAAATTAATGATTGATAGCTATCAACATGGGAATACCTAGAAGTATGTTGGCCAAATATGAAAGTGGAATTAAGAAGTGTCATTATTATGTGATGATATCCAACTTTTAACGTTAATTTTTAATTTCTCCATGATCAGCTAGTGGGCATAGATCTAGTTAAAATAGATGTTCTAGAGTAGGTTCTTGATCACTATAGTACACTAGTACATGTGGTTCCTCTAGCTATGTGGGAAATGGAGGGGTAATTAAAGCCCTTTTCGAGGGGTATAAATGTCAAAATGGTGATTCTACTTATGGGATTTAGAATATAGGTGATTACAAAAAAGGATCAGGAAAGTTTCATGCTATTGAGAAAAAACCTATATTTTATGAAGAGTGGTGGGTAAATATTGGATGTAAAATAATAGTTATATATACCATTTTACTACTTTATTTAATTTGGATGCGATATACTTGTTTATATCTATCTAATGCAGTTGGAATTTTGGTTAGTGGTAAGCACCCCAAAAAACTACATGGATGTTGGGAGTTCAAATCCCATTGGTCACAAGAACTGTAGGAGCACTGTAGTGGTAATGTAGCAGTGGTGGGCACTGTAGCAAGAACTGCATCGGGTATAGAACTGTGGCAAGTACTATAATAGCCTGAGTAATATAGAATAACTATTAACCAATGGACATATGGGGTAAAAAATTGGGCCTATAGGCCATGTAATGGGGTTGCATGCCCACTGGGCCTATGAGAAATGTGTTCAACTTCCTATCCCCTAAGACTACGGTCCATCTAATAAATAAATATGGGATGATGGGTAGGCTATACCCTTTGGTAGGGTACTATAGCTTTCCTTTCTAGAATGTTTGTATGGTGTGTGTGTGTGTTTAAATTCAATTTTACCCCCAAGAACCTATTATATATATATAGTATATATGTAATATCTACCCAATTTACTTTGAATATGGGGTTATTTTATAGTGTTATTATAAGGGTTGATATCCATAAATACACCCTTAGAAGTTCAATCCAAGGGCATTAAGAGTTTTTTGATGTGTATTATATTGATCAATGGGTTTATTTTTTAATGTAAATATTAGAGATTCATATCAATAATGTTATCATTTTGGTGGATTAGTTGAATATATGTCAAAAATGAAATGACTACAACCAATAAGAGTTAATTTTTACAAACAATGAGGGTGATTATTGCACCTACATTAGGAAGTTGGACTTTTAGGTTGTTCACATATGAAATTACCATAAATAGATATAGGTGATCACATCCAAATTTTATAGTGTCATTATAGATAGTTATTAGTCATTATATGTGGTATTTTCTAATTTATTATCACTTCCAATTTATATTACAAGAGTATATTCTCGAGGATTACACCTGATATATAGATTCACATTATGATCAAATAATATTACAGGAATGAATGAATTATTCATTCCATTATATAGTATATATTATTTAGATACTCAATATTTGAAGACTCAGCTATATGATTTTTATGTAAACAGATTTTTTCACCCATGTTTTCCCCCTTAGTGTTCTCCATTGATTTTCACTAAGATGTTAGATTGTTTTTCCCCTTATGTGTTTATTATTTGATGATGAACCAAGTGATAATCATCAATTAATATCCCTTTCCTCATATTCATGATATATTTGAGAATATTAGTGGATCCATGTGTTTCAAAAATACCTACTTTAGTTTGAGTTTTCATACTTGAGGATGAAACTAACTATTTTCATTATATTACATTCAGAATAAAATATGTCTTGTATGAATATTTTTTGACATTTTTTAGTTTTTAAAAAACGAAATTTATATTTTAGGTTTTGAAGAATTTTGTATTCCATCCAAATTTGAATTCATTGATGGTAATTACTATTGATGAAATTATTTTATTCCCCCAATCATGTGAGGACCACTCATAAAATCATGAGATCATTCTATGTATGGTCAGAGGGAGACAATAATATAATATACTATTGTATATTAATATTGGGATCATAGAATTTCACATCAAAAAGTATATCATATCTGAGGTAAGCATTTATATAGACCCAATGAAGGTTGATTGTGTGATTTTTTTGGAGAAACCCAAGAATTGTTTTTCAACACTATAGTCTTATATGGTTTGAAGGTTACTATATATGGTTTATCCAAAACATCTCCCATATATAAACTATAATTAAGAAGCTTAAAAACAACTGAGTGATGTTTTATTAGATTTTATTTATATATTCTTATAGGAGATGAAAGATATGTTTATGTCAGTTTCAATCCTACCATTACTTGATCCTAAAAAAGAATATAAATTTTATTATAATGAATCTAGAATTGGTCATGCATATGATCAGATATGGTATGGGGGAGTTGTCACTTATGGGTATTTTTAGTTAAGGTGACATGAGTGGAAATACCCAATTCATGATCCAGATATGGACTTGCTGGTTTATGCATTTATATATTAGTGCCACTACCTAATGGGTAAGAGGTTTGTGGTGTATACTATCCATAAGTTCCTAAGATATATATTTTTTAGTGTGTACTAAACGTCAAGCATTATAGGTTGTTTGAGTACCTATAGTCTTTTAACATATTGAAAGAATATACCATTGGGAGAGGGAATTCCTTTCGTGATGCATTTAACAAAATGTCTGAATTCAAGAGCTTCGGGAGTTGAGTAATGAGTTGTAGATAATTATGCTCTTCCCAAAAGTGTATGTTGTGGTTTAGAAGTATTAGGTCATAGAGAAATTTATTTCCATAATTATTTAAAATTTTCTCTTAAAAAGGGTGAATGAGAGACAAATTTATGATTTAAAAAATCTTATAATTGTGTACAATACATATGTTGGGGATCTTTTAACCGATTGGTCCCTAAATGATGACGAGTTTCTTTATTTGTGAGTTTAGGTTGTGGCACTTTCAAGTATATGGGAGGAGATTATGTGGGACTCACACACCATAATATATGTTTTTGAATTGGTGATTACTAATGTGTACGATGATATTCAAATATAGTATGAGTCGCCAGGTATGGAAAGTGACATAGAGGTATTGTCAACTCAGATACATGCAATATTCAACACTTATTTATTCTATGAAATATACATAATTCAAGTGTATATATCATATCATGACTATGATTATACTAAAAGCTTTCAATGATTCATTTAAAAATTATTAATGTTGTGGGGAATATGATTCGATTAATTACAAATTAGAAAAGTAAATCATAATCTAATTTCCAATAGTAAGGATAAACATCTACTTCATTGATTATTTCATGCTTAAAATGTGTGTGGAAAGAAAATTTATTATCTTATGATTGTATTTCCACTTGTTTTATGAGGATTCAAAGATAATTCACATTAGAATTTAATTTTTTATTTTTGACTTTGAGGATATGATATTTTCAGGCGAAATTCATTTAAAAAATTATCTGTTTTAAATTTCCCTTGAAACACTCTTTTTCTTCAATAAACATTTTTTATAAAATTATCTCATTTATTTAATATTATACTATGAATTTTTAATTTCATTTTTATTCATATTATAATTTTTACAATTTTTTTGAAAGGATTCTTGGTCTTTTTTCTAAAATTCATTCTTCTGACTTTCTTAACAAAAATAAGGAAGGTATGTTTTTTAACTTATACAACATGAGTGATTTTTTTCACCTTCATGATCCATTAATGATTTTATACACTATTTATAATTTTATTAGGATATGTTATAAAATATTATTTTCCTTTATAATTATTCAACTCTTTAAAAATAAATGATTTTAAAATGGAAAATTTATTTTTTAACAATGATTTAAAGTTAGATTTCAAAATTAAATTCTATATAAGTTATCATTATTTGATTTTAATTTTTTTAAAATGGGTGCATCAAACATGGATACTATATTTGTTATGTTTTTAATTATTTTTCATTTATGATATAAATATTTGTATGATTATCATTTCATTACCACGAGTTATGATAATATATTTTCAAAACACATTTAATTACATTGGTTCTAATATGATGAATGAATTATGTTATTATATAACATGTATGTATAGATTCAATTATTTGATGGTAGTTATGCTGTAAATCAATATTGTGGTTAAATTAAAACAAACTATGGTTGGGACCTATATCTCCTCCTAATTCACTGGGTGATGATTTATATCTCATGAGATAAAATGACCAGAATGGGGAGTGAACCTAGAAAAGTAAGACATGATTGGAATGGGGATTAAACTATGTTATGAAATATAGAACTAGAATGGGAAGTAAAACTATATCATAAATTTACTTTATCAAATATTATATTATTAGGAGTGAACCTTGAATACTATGATGGTTTGGGGAATGTACACATTCAAATTTGTTATTCATGGAAAAGAGGCATGAATATTGTGGAATTGATTTTCATGGCATATTTGAATGAAAGATTCCATGTATTATGCTAATGTTATACTCTCTTGGATCATTCTAGATTATAAATGATGTCTTACAAACATTTAGTATTTATTCCATGACTCAATATTATGATATTTTATATTCAGGTTATAATATTAAATTGTTATGTTCAGGTTCTTATGCCCATATTTTTATGTTATTATTGATATCTCCCATATTTACTCTTACTGAGCATCTAATATCACCATATTATATATTTATTTTCTCCAAGATATGTATGACGATAGTTTGTATGAGTTGTCAAACAGGGTTCTTCTTATAAAGGAATATGTGGGATATGATGCAAGTGTTTTATGAACTAATTTTAATTGTTTTAGGTTTCCACGGACACTAAACACATATAATTCATGATTTTTCTTTATGTTAGGTAATGAATATTCATATATTTAAAGATAATTTAATTTTATGAAATGATGTGGCTCGTTATAGTTAGTATCAGGGAACAATTTAGTTAACCGTTGGAATCTATGATAAAAAAACCTTGGGTATGATCCCTCTTGATATGTCTCTGTATAGGTTACAATCCTGTAATTATACTAAGGATCATAAATAAATAATGATAAAACCTAAAATTTCATAGATTGAAATTTTGTAATAACTTTCTCTTGATTATGTGGTTTCCTTATTGGTTTATTTTTATTCACACTATTCTTTTTTTTGGTTTACATAATCGATGGAATCTTGAGGATTCATGATAATATAGAATGTGAAGGACAATGGTATGATCATCTATGAGAGAAAAAATTAAATGAGAGTTGGATGGAGAATACTTGTTATATTTAATAATAATTAATCTCATAATATGGTAAATATTCTCAATATTATTGAGTTTATTGACCCATCTTATAAGATAAATATAGAGTTTCATGTTGACCACATAGGTAACAATGTTCAATTTTCCTAATGTAAAGCATGTGGGAAGAGGCATCAAGGAAAAAATTTCAAATGAAACAAAAGATGAATTTGATCCAAAAAAGAAGGAAACAATATAAGTAATCTCAAATATAAAATTAATGTTTTGGGAACTATAATGGTTGAGAATAATGGTATTCCTAGGTCATTATTGATATTTATTTTTTTAATATGGAGTACTTGATCATTATGAAAATCAATTACCTAGTGGGAATGATCGTGAAGAGATTCTACATGTTTTTATGGGTAATGGTAATATTATATATGATTAAGATACTACTAATAAAATATGTTATTAATGATGTGTTATGGAATAAAATGATGAATACTTGTTATTGGTTTAAGAATTAAGTATAATAATTGAGTGTTTATGTATTGTATTTCAATATTAATATTGTAGAAGTACTTTTATAGTATTATAGAATAATGAAAAATCTAATGATTGTTCTGCTATGGTTTTAACTTATGTATTTGAAAGTATATGTTGAATGTTACTCATAACTAAGAAATTTTGTTGAGGTTGTAAATTGATATTTTTGGAGAACAAATGATTAAGGGAAATATAACCCTTAATAAGTCCATGATGTTTGGATAATGTTGAGATTATGAAATGTTTGATTTTAATAAAATAAATGGGATTGCATTGATTCCCATGGATCTGATTACTAATATTATGAAATGCTAGTTTATTGATTAATTTTATAGAATTTTTGGATTTACAGTATGAGGAAAGAGTTAATTTATCAAAGCATGCATGTTTACACTACGGATTTATAGTAATTCATGTTGTTACCATGTTTAAATTAAATACATCATAATGATCATCACAGGTTTAGTGTTTGAAAATTACTTGGTAAATTATGCAGAATTAAGGTTTTTTATTTTTAAAATTTAGTGTCCTTCATTCTAATGTTGTGGATTTTAATCATTAGTAATAATCATAAGAGTAACCATTTATGAAATTGTTTACATTGACCTATGGAAGAGGGTTGAGATATTAATTTTTTACATAACCAGATGAAGATTTATGCATATTGGTTATCCTTTTCGATGAATTTTTTAATGATGATGACTAGAGATAGATGGAATGCATTTTCATCCCATTATGGATCTAATGATCCACTAGCTCTTCATGTATTGCTATTTCAAGTTAATTTGTTGGAGTATGAGATAAAGAATAAATTGATCAATTGGAAACCAAATATTAATATTGTAATTATGAGGTGAAATAAAGTAATTATATATTGTTAAAGGATTTTGAAATAAAATGTGTTCAAATATAATCAATTTTAATGATATCAACGACCCTTGTCAGACCTATTTTATAAGTACCTAATATTATTTATATTAAAAAATTATATTATGATTTTAAATTGATATAAATGTAACATAATTTTTTTTTGTTATATTTAGTATAATTAATTAAATTTTAAAAATATTTTTACATTATTTTTTTAAAAGTAATATTTTTGGGCTTAAAAACACATTTTTTCAAAAATAAAAACTTTTCTTTTTCTTTTTGAAAAATTAATTTTATACAAAAATTTGAATCGTTTTTTTTGCTTTTCAATTTTTAAAAATGGATTCCAAATTTTGTATATTGATATTAATATTACGTTATAAATTCATATTCATTTTTAGTAATAAATAATTTACCATGGTAAAAATAATATGTACCATAATGTAGGTAAAATAATGAAGTGGGTTAAATTGAAAAGGAAAAAGCTTAAAATACCTAAAAACAATAATATTAAATGCGAGGCTTGGTGTGATAATCATCACTAACAATCCCTTATAACATTAGTTTCCATAAAAATTCATCTGAATTTAATCCAACCAAATGTGGTAGGATTTAAATATCAAAAAATAATTATTAATCACATCAGTGCACCCCTCCTCATGTATATATACCACCACTAACCACCCCATTTTTCCTAAAAATACCCAAATCTATTATAATATCTTAAAAACCCACTTCTATTAACTCTCCCCATGTCCAAGTGTAGCTCTCCTCACCCAATGACCAATTTTATGTTCCTTAATAGGCCTTTAAATGAGGTTATTTGGAAAAGGTATGTTTCTCAAACAAACTCTCTTAATTTATTTTATTTTACCAAATTGTCTTCACCTACATAATTTATTAATGAATAATAACTCATGTGTAATTTATAAAATTTAATTTTATATTTCTAACGTAATATCTTATATCTACCCTATTTTTCATCTAGTATAATTAAGAGAAACAATACTATTGTCCAAATTATAGTAGTTAACCATCTCTATGGATATTGATTTTTCATTTTCAATTACTACCTACAAGGCTGGACATAAAAGTATTATTTTATCAAATCAGATATCAATATGTATATAATAATGTATTTCATGTTCTGAAACTAATATGTATGAATAATATAAAATAAAATGATACTAGTTCTTTGTAATGACCCGGTAATTATCATTGGATTGAGAGCTGAACGAGTCATTACTAGGCCTTAAGCGACATCCCCAAGACGCCAAAGCCTAGAAATAAATTCCGAAGGGTTTCAAGTAAAAGTTGGGGGGACAATTTACCATTTAGGAAAATAACCCATAAACCAACCAAGCATAACCAAACATTCATTATATGATGCATGAACAAATGAAAGACCAATAAACACATCATTTATACCAAACTACATCCAAGTACACAACAGCGGAAGACCAAACTAAGTATCAAAGTATACAGTAGATGAATAGCTCAAGACTCTCAAAAGTCACCACAACTCCACGCTCCATAAGCTCTAAGATCCACAACATCTCCCAAGCATCACCACAAGCCTCTAGCATAAAGACGCCTTACATTTACCTGTGTCTCAAAATACGACATCTGCAAAAGCACCAATGTGCCAAAGTAGGGGTGAGTATAAAACTCAGTAGGTTTTCCCCAATGACCTCCCTACTCACGCCACCAGGATAGAAGAGTTAGCCACATTTATATAAAAGCAGTTTATATAAAACATTTTCTCAAAAGAAGTTTATAACTAAATATAAACAAATTTCCCAAACCATTTATAACCAAAGGCATTCCAAGATCAAATGAAACCAATTTTCCATCAAGTTATTTTTCCAGAAAAATAACCAAACAAGCTTTAGAACCATTTCACAATATCAATTTTCGGCATACCCAACCATTCCACAACCCATGCAACCAACCATGCATGATACGTTATGACAGTTCCATACTCATGAGCGGTCTCTCGTCGATCTACCAATTCGTCACAAGGTAATTGTTTTACATGTGCCATTACACCTTTGGCATAGATCACAAGGTCATATTTCAACCAAGCCTCATACATATAGTTACCATTGTGCCATTAAATGTTTGGCACCAAGAACAAGGTCATATTTCAACCGAACCTCGTACATGAAACTTGAACACACACCACATATTCCCAACTATCATTCCAAAACACCCTTTCAATAAAAACACCTTTTTATTGAAAACCATTTCCATCAAAACCATTTCAATTCCAAACCATTTCAATAAAACTCCCTTTTTATTGAAAACCAAATCCATAAAAGTCATTTCAATATCAAACCATTTCAATTCCAAACCATTTCAATAAAACTCCCTTTTATTGAAAACCAAATCCATCAAAGTCATTTCAATCTCAAACCATTTCAATAAAATGAACTTTTTATTGAAAACCGATTTTTCATCAAACCATTTACAATTTTAGAAATCATAATTTAAAATAAACATTTTAATTTCAAGAAGCCAAATCACTTTTCACAACAATTCACCAAGATTCGACAATTACATCAAAACCATCAATAATCACTAAAGAAGATTTATTCCATGATTTTCACAATCAAAACCATTCAAATAAACCAATTTAAACTAATCCAGTCAATTATATCAAGAGGAGTCGAGAGTCAATCCTCATACCTCAAAGGTATTGACGAAAACCACAACGGACGAGGAACACTCAAGAAACCCGAGTCGATTCTCCAAAAACCAACCTTAGATATATATTCTCCTAGAAATATCAAGAGAAAATATCATCATATTTGGCATCCAAACACTTAGATCTTGAATAAACCAATAGAAAAGGAGAATTAGATCTAGGTAGATCTATGAAACGGATCAAGAACGATGAAGAACGATCACATACCTCAAGAATCTGGCTACGATTCACCTAGAAAATCCTTTGGATCACCTCTGAAATGATGGGTGAACCTTATCTAACCTTAGGAGAGGAGAAATCTAGAGTTAGGGCCACTAGAAACTGGGGGTACTACATTCTCCCCACCATTGGTATTTCCATCCTCGGAAAGTAGAAAACCTTAAGCCAACTAAAAGAGTTTTGGCCACTGCTCTTTCATTTCCTTTTCACATTCCCAAGTCTCTTCTTGAATCTGACCATGCTGCCATAAAACCCACACTAGAATGATGCATTTTATACACAAGACTTTCTCTTGCCAATCCACAATTTGTACTGGGATATGTATCAATAAAGCATCTGAATCTAGGTTAACGTGATCCCATCTGATCACATGGTCATGATTAGGCTAATACTGTTTCAACAGAGATACATTGAACACATTATGCACCGAACTAAACCGTGGTGGTAATTCCAACCAATATTCCACCACTCCAACCCATTACAGTATCTCAAAAGGGCCAATGTATCTTAGAGATAACTTTCGCTGCTTCCCGAAATGACGATGTCCATGCCTGGGAGAGATCCTCAAGAAGACATGATCACCCACAACGAACAACAACGGTCTTCGACGACGATCTGCATAAGATTTCTAACGACTCTGAGCTGTCTCAATCCTCTTTCTAATCAACTGAATCTTCTCCGTTGTTTCTTGGACAAGGATCGTCTCAACTAGTAATGTTTTACCTGTTTCCACCCTGTATAGTGGAGAACGACAAGGTCGTCCATTCAATGCTTCAAACGGAGCCATGCGTATCGAGGCTTGGTAACTATTATTGTATGATATCTCCACTGAGGTTATATGCTTCTGCCATTATCCACCAAAATCCATTACACAAGCCTGCAACATATCTTATATGGTTTGTATCGTCTTCTCAGATTTCCCATCCATTTGAGGATGATACGTTGTGCTCATAGTCAATGGAGTCCCAAGGGCTTGCTGTAATGATTTCCAAAAACGAGATGGGAACCTTGGATATATATCTAAGACTATAGACACTGGTACACCATGCCTTTTTACCACTTCTCGGATATATATTTTTGAATGATCTTCCACCATATGAGTTTCACGAATAGGGATAAAATGTGCCGACTTGGTTAGATGATCCACTATCACCCAAATGGCATCGTGTTTTCGAACAGTTCTTGGAAGACCTGTAACAAAATCCATTTCTATTTTATCCCATTTCCACATTGCGATATATAATGACTGTAACATACCATCTGGTCTCTAATTCTATGCTTTAACCTACTGACAAGTTAAGCACTGTGAGATGAACTCGGCCACCTTCATTTTCATGCCGCTCGACCAAAACTGATCCTTCAACGCCTTATACATATTCTGTGTACCTGGGTTTACAACCCATTTTGAATAGTGGTAAACATTACAAAGTTGTTCCTGATAAACCATAGGTACAACTATCTGTTCTCTGAAACACAAAACTGAACCCCATCAAGTTTCATGCCATCAATGGTCTCCCCAACATTGGGTTTTGAACTTACAACTAGACATTATGCATCAGATGATTGTGCTTATTTGATAATCTTTACTAAATCAGGAACAAGTGTAGATGAAAAGAAAACAGCAACATCACCTCAGTCTTCACATTCCACATGTATGTCGGCTACGACAGACAACAACTGCCATTCATCTGAAGCTTCTTTCATTAACTGAGCATATGACTTTCTACTCAATGCATCCACCACCGAATTTCCTTTTACCAGTGTGTACATCAAGTCAAAGTCAATCATTTGGAGATACTCCATCCACCTCCTTTGCCACAGATTCAAATATCCATGTGAGAAAATGTGTTTCAAGATTTTTTGATCCGTAAACATAGTAAATTTCTCACCAAAGAGATAATGTCCCCATGTTTTCAAATCATGGAAAACTGCAGCTAACTCAAAATCACGTGTTGGGTAATTCTTCTCATGCACCCTCAACTGCCTTGAACCATAAGTAACCACATGGTCTCCTTGCTTGAGAACACAACCCAACCCTAACCCCGAATCATCACAATACACCACATACCCCTGTCCTGATTCAGGTAAGATCAAGATGGGTGCCGAAGTAAGATGAACCTTCAGTTCCAAGAAAGACTTCTGACTTTATTTGTTCCATTGTATTGGAGCATTCTTATTTTTCGGAGCTATCATTGGTGATGCTAGTCGTGAGAAAACACTCACAAAGTGTCAGCAGTAACTTGGTAGACCAAGAAAACTTTGTATCTCGAACACATTCTTCGGTGGTTGCCAAGAGATAATGGCTTCTATCTTTTCAGGATCAATAGAAATACCTTTCTCAGAAATGACATGGACAAGGAAACGTACTTCCTGTATCAAAAATCATAATTTGATAATTTGGCATACAAAAAATGATCTATCAATATTTGTAACACTGTTTCAGTTGCATCTCATGATCAACCTTTGTCTTTGAATACACTTAGATATCATCCACAAACACCACAAAAAAAGAATCCAAATATCGCTGAAATATCCGATTCATTAAATCCATGAAGACCACTGGTGCATTATTTAGACCAAAAAACATGACTACATATTCGTAGTGTCCATATCAACTTATGAAAGTTGTATTTGGAAAATCCTCCTTCCGAACATGCAATTGGTGATATCCTGATCACAAGTCAATCATAGAGAACCACTGAGCTCCCCTTTATTGATCGAACAGATCATCAATGTCTGGAAGTGGATATCTATTCTTTATCATAACTTGGTTAAGCTTACGATAATCAACACATAGTCGAAGATTTCAATCTGCATTTTTCACGAAAAAAACCAGTGTTTCCCATGGAGATGTACTTGGATGAATGAAACCCTTGATTTCTAGTTCATCAAACTACACTTTCAATTCCCATAACTCTGTTGGTGCCATCCTATAAGATGGAAGGGAAATAGAACTGGTCCCCAGAAGGAGATCAATCGTAAAATCCACTTCCCTTAGAAGTGGTTTCCCATAGATCTTTTTGGGAAAGACATTTGGAAATTGGTCCACCACAGTTGGAAATCTATTTTCCTCAATCTCTTCTATTGATGCCAAAGTCAACACTACCAGTTGGTAAGATATCATTGCCACCATTGGTGCCAAAAAGCTATTTGCACCTTTCTTTACCATCATCTCTCTTCTGAAGAGATATTTGATGCCGTCCTCAGTCATGAAACTAACCGTTCTCCTATAACAGTCGATGTGAGCCTTAAACATTTTCAACCAATCCATACCCATGATTACATCATAGAAATCCATGTCCAAAATCGAGAAGTCCCATTTTAACTAATCTCCATAAATAGTTATATCACATTCTCTACACACAAAGGCTTGAAGTTATCTTTCACCAAAAAGAGTTTTTAGTTTCAAAAAAGAAGGCATCATTTCTAGTTTTCAACATAGAAAGTCAACAGCATGAGAAGAAATGAAGGAATGAGATGCTCCAGTATAAAAAAACACCTACACAAGGGTATAATTCAAAATAATTGTACCTCTCACCCTAGATGGTCCATCCTGATCATAGACCATCATCTGCTCAACTCCATACAATTGATTCATCCCTGATGAGACGGATTCTGCTGTCCTCGTTTTGTCGAAGCATACGATGCTTGCGACGCATGAGAAGTGTCACCCACACCTGACCTTAGTGCATTCCTACATTAGTGCTGTAGATGGCCCATATTCTTGAAATTGTGACATGCTCTAGGTTGCTCCATACAATATCTCTTTATGTGGTTAGTCAAACCACATTGAAAGCAACCTTATTTGATCTGGGGTCATGGAGGAAGGTTCACCGATCCCACCATTTTGGTCTGATGTTCACTCACACCATGGAAATAAGTATCCGTTTTCCTCTTGTTCCCAGCGGTTGAGTTCCCAACGATTCTCGTAGGTTTCATCATTCCTCCTCCCATCGATCCCAAGATATCATGTTTAGAAACAATCACTCTGTTCACCATCTCTGTATAATCTGTAATACAGAGCACTACAATCGTCGATCGAATCTCTTGCCTTAGCCCCTATTCGAAGATGTGTTCCTTTAATGACGCACTTGCCGCAACCTATTGTGCCAAACGGACTAAATTCATGAATTAAGTCGCATACTCTGTGACAGATAGAATCTCTTGTTTTAGGATGAATAAGTCCATAATTTTTTGGATCTTGAACGTGTGAGGATAGAATTGTTTTTTAAACAATTCTTCAAAATCCTCCCATGTAAGGCCTTCATCTAATTTTTCCTGCACCCCTAAATCCCACCACTGACATGCATGATCCTCAAGCATCTACGTTTCCATCTTTACTTTCATCTCTGTTGGTGTGCTGATGAAATCAAAGATATGGTTCACCCTACTTAGCCGCACCTCTGCCTTCTCGGGTTCAGCGTCACACTGAATGTTCGGTGGATTCTGCCTCATGAACTGGATGGTATGATCCACATGCCTTGGTTCATTCCTCCGGTTCCCCATATCCACAGCAAGAAAAGCCTGGAAAATACTCTGAACCAGCTCCTGGTTGACAGGTGGTTCAGGTGCAACCACATTCTTTGCAGCTTCATCGGGTTGGTTCTGATGACGCCTACCAGGTGCCATTTTCTAAACCAACAACAACATTCGTCAATCTGACCCTCTAGCAACTGATGGCTTAGCATTTCCAATTCTATCACATCATCTATCTCTACATTTTTTTTCAAAACGACCTTTTTCCCATGTTCAAACATTTTTGAAAACATTCAGCATGCTTTTTGAAAATAAACCCATTTTTAAAATACATCAAATTCCCTGTTTTCAAAATCTTTCACTTGAAATTTTTTTCTGTATTTTTCAAAAATTCACACCTAGCACAAAATTCTTACCTATTCTTCATAATGAGATATGAAATACTAGTGGGATGCCATTCCTCTACAATGCATGTCATGCTCCTCTCATTGGCTAAACCCATGAAAATGAGATTTCCAACATTCTAGAAGTGTATCCAAAACACTTATGTACCCAACACCCTGGTAACTTGAAGTTCAGCATAAACGGGTTAGCTACGTCCTTTTATGCTATACATTTAAAGTTCTGAAAATCCTACTCCTGTCTAAGATTTCGACCCAAGGAATAGAAATGAATGAATTTCAACTCCAAGACCAAGAACACTGATGACTACTTGTTAGGCAAGGACCGAACAAGTAGAAAACATTTTTAATAACCCACCAATTCTCATTGGCTTGAGATCTCAACGAGTCATTACTAGGCCTTAAGTGACATACCCAAGACAAATGGTGGGTCATTACAAATCGTATCAGAGGGAGGTTTGGCCGCATGGTTAGAAAAACCATGCGCCGCCCGTGCGGAAGCAACTGCCTCAAAGACCAACAATGCACGGTTTGACCGCACAGTTTAGAAAAACCGTGCGCCGCCCGTGAGACTTCCCCTTTTGCCTCAAAAATTCATTCCATGTTCTCCCGACTATCCCATTCATCACTCTTAACATAAAAACCACTAAAATCATCAATTAAGGGATACATACCAGAAACCAGGGCTACTATATTCTCCCCCCATTGGTCTTTTTGTCCTCGAAAAGTAGGAAACCTTCAGCCCACTGAAAGAGTTCCGGTCATTGCTCTTTCATTTTCTTTTCACGTTCCCTAGTCTCTTCCTAAATCTAACCATGCTGCCATAAAACCCGCCGGTGCGACTTCCATAAAACCTGCCCACCCAACTAGTACGGGTATTATTGAAGCATGGTTAGATTCAAGAAGAGACTTGGGAACATGAAAAGGAAATGAAAGAGCAGTGGCCAGAACTCTTTCAGTTGGCTGAAGGTTTTCTACTTTCCGTGGATGGAAAGACCAATGGTGGGGAGAATGTAGTTCCCCCGGTTTCTGGTATGCAACCCTTTCTTGATGATTTTAGTGGTTTTAAAGTTAATGGTGAAAAATATGAGAGTCGGGATAACTTGGAATGACGTTTTGAGGCGAAAGGGGAAGTTGAAAGGGTGGCGCATGGTTTGTCTAAACCGTGCGGCCAAACCATGAGTTGTTGGTCTTGGAGGAAGTATCTTCCACAAAGGTGGCACACAGTTTGTCTAAGTGTACAGCCAAAACTCCCTCAAATACCATTTTTAATGACCCTCCAATTCTCATTGGCTTGAGAGCTCAACAAGTCATTACTAGGCCTTAAGCGACATCCCCAAGGTGCCAAAGGCTGGCAATAAATGCCGAAGGGTTTCAAGTACAAGTTGTGGGATGATTTACCCTTTAGGAAAATAACCCATAAACCAAAAAAGAATAACCAAACATTCACTATATGATTCTTGAACAGATTAAAGACCAATAAACATTTCATTTATACCAAACTACATCAAAGTACACAACAGCGGAAGACCAAACTAAGCATCAAAGTACAAAGTGGATGAATAGCTCAAGGATCTCAAAAGACACCACAACTCCAAGATCCAAAACATCTCCCAAGCATCACCACAAGACTCTAGCAGTACGATGCCTTACCTTTACCTGTGTCTTGTAATATGACATCTACAAAAGCACCAACGTGCCAAAGCAGGGGTGAGTATAAAACTCAGTAGTTTTTTCGCAATGACTTCCCTAATCACGCCACTAGGATAGAAGAGTTAGCCACATTTATATAAATGTAGTTTACATAAAAAAATTTCAAAAAAGGAGTTTATAACTAAATAAAAACAAGTTTCCAAACCCATTCATAACCAAAGGCATTCCAAGAGGAATTGAAACCAATTTTCCAGCAAGTTATTTTTCCAGAAAAATAACCAAACAAGCTTTAGAACCATTTCAAAATATCCCTTTTTGGCTTACCCAACCATTCCACAACCCATGAAACCAACCATGAATGCTACGTTATGATAGTTCCAAACTCACAAGCAGTCTCTCGTTGATCTACGAAGTCATCACAAGGTAATTTTTTTCCATGTTCCATTACAACTTTGGCACTGAGCACAAGGTCATATTTCAACCAAGCCTCGTACATGCAACATGAACACACAACACATATTCTCAATGGTCATGCCAAAACACCCTTTCAATAAAAACACCTTTTTATTGAAAACCATTTCCATCAAAACCATTTCAATTCCTAACCATTTCAATAAAACTCCCTTTTTATTGAAAACCAAATCTATCAAAGTCATTTCAATCTCAACCCATTTCAATTCCAAACCATTTTAATTAAACACCCTTTTTATTGACAATCAAATCCATCAAAGTCATTTCAATATGAATCCATTTCAATAAAATTCCCTTTTTATTGAAAACCCCTTTTTCTTCAAACCATTTACAATTTCAACAATCATAATTTAAAATCAACATTTTAAATTCAAGAATCCAAATCACTTTGCACAACAATTCACCAAGATTCCACAATTACATTAAAACCATAAATCATCACTAAAGAAGATTTATTCCATGATTTTCAAAATAAAAACCATTCAAATAAAATAATTTGAAACTAATACAGTCAACTCTAACATGAGGAGTCGATAGTGAAGTCTCCTACCTCAAAGGTTTTGAAGAAAACCACAATGGTCGAAGAACGCTCAAGAAACCCGGGTCGATTCTCCAAAAACACACCTTATATTTCCTCTCCTAGAAATATCAAGACCAAATATCATCATATTTTTCATCCAAACACAAATATCTACCCATAACATACATAGATCTAAGAAACCAAGATAAGAGGAGAAGTAGATCTAAGTAGATCTATGAAACCGATCCAGAATGATGAAGAACGATCACATACCTCAAGAATCCGGCATCGATTCACCAAAAGAAGCCTTAGGATCGCCTTCGGAATGATAGTATAACATCTTATGACCTTAGGAGAATAAAAATCCCGATTTAGGACCACTTAGGAGGAAAATGAGCCACTTAGAGGAAAAAACGCGTGAGATCCACCTTTATAGGATCTTGTTTATGTGCCCGCACGGTTAGTTCGCACGGTTTGACAAACCGTGCGCTAACCATGTGTTAGATACTGCCTCGACCACCCTTATTGAATGGTTTGGATGCACGTTTAGACAAACCGTGTGCTACCCATGCATATGCTACTGCTTCCAAGACCAATAACTCACGGTTTGGCCGCACGGTTTAGACAAACCGTGCGCTGCCCATGTGACTTCCCCTTTTGCCTCAAAACATCATTATAAGTTCTCCCAACTCTCCTATTCGTCACCCATAATGTTAAAAACACTAAAAGCATCAATAAAGGGTTACATACCAAAAACCGGGGGTAATAAATTCTTGTTGGATGGACAAATTGAAAAAATAAACAAAACATTTATCATTAATATTTTAAAAAATTATGGTCCTCGTGTCAAACAAAATTATATATGGGAATATATACAATTTTTGATGGTCATGAAAAACATATAATTTATTTTATATAGTATCAATTCCAATTTAATATAATGTATATATTTATACAAAAAATTAATTGACCATGTAACAATGAAATAAACACACCTGAAATAATGAAAATAATGACATATTATTAACGAAAGGGTGGTAAGATGTTATTAAATATTCATATAAGGTATTATAAATATGATGGTTAAATAATGAATTTATATCCATCTATAAATCCTAATTATATTGGTCATAGTATGAAAAACTAATGGGAAACATGAGGTAAGAGTTTCTCATGTCACATTTATAATTTTGAGATACATCCCATCTTAACAACTTATTTCAAATGTATCATGTATATAATGAAATTGGAAAAAAAATATCATTAATCTAATTATCAAAATTTTATTCATATTTAATTTTGATAATTATTACTTTTATGGGACATTTTAGGTGACTAATTAGAACATCATAAGGGAATTCATAATCGAATATCCATTCCTTGGGTTAAACACTTGCTTCATTGATTATTTCATTGTAAGATTATATGTATAAATAGATGTTGTTATATTATGATTGAATTTAATGATGTTTTATGTTACTTCTATCTAAAAAACATAATTTATTAATTTTATTAATGGTTACTTCAATGATATGAAAATTATAGAGTAAATTCTCCTAAAAACATCTTCTTTTAACTTAAAAAAACACACTTTTTCATCCATTTAAATGTTTTATTAAATTCATTGATGAGATGTTTTTAAAAATATCTTACAATTTTTATGATTTATTTTTACTCATGTTTGAATTTATAAAAAATGGTTATAATTGGTTCATTTTATGATTTTCATAATGTGGTTTTTGTGACTTTTTGTAAACAAAAATACCGAATGAATGTTTTTTTGAATTATAAGACATGAGGGGATTTTCCATCCATCATTAAAATTTAATTATTTGATTTATAAATTATAATATTACAAGTTTAATTTTAATGATTTTTTATTTATAATATCATGGCTCTTTAATGTGAAATAATATTAAAATTGAAAGATTATTTTTTAATAATTATTTAAAGTGATATTTCAAAATTACATTTCAATAAAGACGAAAATATTTTTTGTTAATTATGTTTTAATGTGGATATTATTCAAGGATATTTGACTTATATATTTCATGGGATGTTTATGTTTATGAAGGCCTGATTTTTTTGAATTCCAATTATTTACCATGAGTTATGATAAAATGTTTATGAAACTCATTTCCTTTAACGGAGTATGATATGATGGGTGAGTTATATTATTGAGGAACACATATTTATGGTTTATATTATATAATGGTTGTCACATTATTACTATGTGTGGTAGATAAATTATAACCAATGATGGGTTGTACATATATCTACCTCAAATTCATTGGGTAGTGATTCATATCCCTGTGATATATAAGATAATAATGGGCAGTAAACTCGGTTCCATAAGATAGGATTGGAATGTGGATTTATCTTAGTACAGTAATATACAACTATAATGGGATATGAAACCAATTTCATAAAGGTAATTGTATACTATGATAGTCATGGGAGTGAACCTTCAATACAAAATTGGTTTGGGGACTAAAAGAATTCCACTATGATATTATTGTCAAAGAGCGATGAATAAAAAGAAATTACTTTTAAACATCTGTGTATACAACATTCTATGTAATATTCCAATGTTATTCTCTAATGTATGAGGTTATTTTATGATTCATGACATATGAACTAATATTATTTATTCCATGACTAAATAATATTGTCTTTGATATGTAGGGTATAATTTTGAAATGTTATGAAAATGTTCTTATTACCTTATTCTTATGTTATGATTGATATATCCCTTGATCACCCTTAATAAGAATCTAAGATCATGATTTTAATATTATTGTTTTCTTAAGGATATAAAGTAAATAATTATAAATGACCTGTCAAAAAGGAATATAGCTTTGAAGCAGTTAGTGGGAGATAGTGTAGTTGTTTTTGGAACCCTTTGTTTGTTTCTATATTTCAAATGACACTAAACCCATATGATTGGGAATGGTTTTGTTATGTAATTTAATGAATATTAATTAATTTATATTTAATATATATATGATAAATAGTGGTATATTATTGTTACTCCCATCCTCAAATTACCTCACACCAAAACCCACTAATTTTGGCACAAAATCTACCCAATAATCTACTAAGAAATCTTATACACATTAAAGAAGTTCATGTATTCTCAAAAGGACAAACCTCAAATGATTTACCACTATCATAAAATAGATAATTGATAATGCGACTTATAAATATAAATCCACTCCTTTCATAATTATATTACATTATATAAACATATTCATCCTCAAATTCCCTTACACTATCTTTAAATGATAACACCTGTTTAAATATTATAGTGTTATTTTATTATTCACAATTTTTAATTGATCCTTTAATCATATATGGATTAAGATATTTAATTCCCATTTTTTGAAAAGAAAATTGTTTAATAAAATTAAACCTTATACGTGATTTTGTGGCATTATGTTAGGGTAAATTGGGTTTTAGAGACCTTCTGTATGGGTAACACCATTTTTACAAGGGTTTCATATGGGTAAATTTCCATGTGTAAGGGTAAACATGCAATGATTAAGGGTCATCAAATTCTACGTAAGGGTATGCATATAACACCCAAACCCCAGAATCCCAGAGTCGGTGCATTATTACATATCATTGGAATGATAACAAAAGATCAAGTATCAAAAGGCCGATTAGTTTAGTAGCCTTGAAAGTACTAGATACATTCATAAGGTTTACATTACATCATAAAATTGAAAACTACAACAACATTGTTACCATAGAAAACACTGAGATCCCATAGACTATCCCTATAGGTAATTCATAATATATTTTTTCACATATTCGGAAAAATAAAATAGAGAAAGTGGTGACCTCAGATACTCAGTAAGGATAACAATATAGTGGAAACTTTCATAAATAAGCATAAACATTTAAGGCAATGTATAAGACTAAAAAAATGACTTTTAAAATTTAACTTAAGTATAATATGGAAAAGATAAAATCAAATAATTCAATTTAATTATTCACATTGATATTCTACTAGTAGAATAATCACATGCAATATCAATAGCCTCTTTCATAAGGATGGAACGCAAAATACCAGACATTCATAACCACATAGTCAAAGCCCTGTGCCAAGACTACAAATAAGTTTTTGTCAAGGCATTTTTCCTAGACACTAGTCTATCTCATGATACCTACCGATGCATCGAGGATCTATAGCGGGCTCAACCAATCACATACTAAGTCCAATGCATTCCTCATATGAAAAGGTTTAAACATAACATAAACATTCATATTAAAACTAGCATATGAAATGTCAATACATTATTTATAAATAACGAATGGTATAAAAATAACACATCCACAGTCAAACATATCTAAAAACATTCAATACAATATTAACGTTTTTTATCATAATAAATCAACTTCAAATAAAGTTAAAATCCATCAAAGGATGTTGACATAGATGAAATCCAAACCTTTTTTAGAGAAATATCTCTTTCTATTTTGAAATCAATTAAAATTAATATAATTATAAAAGAAAACATTTATTTTGGTAATATTCTTATAAGCTTATAAGGGAAGCTTTGATGAGGTTATAACAGCGGAAAATAGCCGCACCCGCCGTATAAGTTACAAAAGACATTCTTACCTTAATTTTGTCAAAAAAGTTATAAATGACAATACTCATATTTGTTATGGATGGGATGTATCTGATTCATATCCAAAAATGTTTTAAAGTCTTTAAAAATTATTTTTAATCATATAATGAAAATTAGTCTTGAATGGATACGATGGGGAATGAATCTCATCGCGTTCGTGGAGATGGTAATCCAGACGTACGCATGAGTGACAATATCATTCTTTTGATATTAAAATAAAATATAATTGGATTTTATATCATATAAAAAGAATTATTATCATTTTATTTTTATTATTTACATCAATTACACATCATTATTATACCCATCCAAATAATAATGTATTGAATAACAATCACACCACGACGTGGAGATGGTAAGCCGTACGTACGCACGTATGGTGACATGTCATTAAAAGGATGGATAGAATAATGAATATGGTTGTAAAATATTTATAATAACATCCCAGTATATAGAAGATATTGGAATTATTATTTTATAATGGAAACAAAAAATAAAGAGGATGTGGAAGAGGAAAGGATCTTGAAAGTGGTGATGAAATATTCACCTCTTCTTTGGGTTATCCCTTTTGATTTAATCAAAAGGGCTCCATAGGATGGATTTATAACTAAAGGATGGACTCTAGGATGAAGGTAGGACAGTTGATAGGGTATTTGGGTAGTGTTTGGCCAAGCCAAATGGATTTGAAGGTGTGAATAAGAGAGAAGAGGGAGTTCCCTTTTATAAGAGGGGTGAGGGGAACCATAAGAAAAGCTAGAAATATTATTTTATAATAAAATAATTTTTGGTTTCTAAGGGATTAAAAATAAATTATTTAAAGGATAAGGTGTGCATGGGTCTAAAACCACTCAACCAATAGGTTTTAGACATGTTTGGTGACACTATATTAACTTTATCATTTAGATTTAACTCTTAGTTAAATAGTTTGATATTACCACGTCTCTTTGTATTTTTATATTATATGGTTAATAAACATACTATATACTTCCTAGAGAACCCCAAGTGGTTCATTAATGATACACCTATAATTATATAAGTCTTTTGGCTGAAAATTATATTTTTAAGAATAGAATATCAATTAATAATATAATATTTGTTTTAAAAACTCTTTCATTTAGATTTTGAAGCTATTTGGTATTTTGTGTTTTTCTAAATTAATAACATCATTATTACTTCGAAAAAAAATCATCTAACCAACCCTAATATGTCATGTTAACCTATAAAATTAGTGTAATTCATAAAAAGTCTAAAAATAAATTTATTTGGATATTTATAATATCAATTATTTTAATATTTCATTAATTATGTAATTACTGCATCATCATTGTGTCAAAAATAAATTAAATTATTTATCGTATAAAAAATATAAATAAAATACCATTATGTATGAACACTTTGAATATTTCTAATGAATATTTATAGTCTAATTTATCTTATGTGCAGTTTTATATTAAAAATATTTTAGTTATTAAACTTTGAATTTAACACTTTTAACTCTTCTTTAAATTAAATAATAATAAATGTCCTAATCTAATCCAAGTGGACCTAAAGGATCATATTTTATCAATACGGGTTTTTTGGTCGAATTTCACTTATCCAATAAAATTAGGACAAGTTTTAGGGTAATAATAATATCATTTTTACCCTTAATTACCCTTATTACTTTTAACCATGGTAAATAAAAGTAAAAAGTTACTATTCACCAAAAATTATTGTAATCTCATTGAACCACATTTTACTTACTAATATCAACCGTGTCTCTTGAATTTTTGAAATTCAACTCACAGAAGTGGTAAGATTATGTTTTATGTAAATTTTCAAATGTTCCTAGGAGGTGGGTAAAAGACGGTAAAAGGTTCAATAAAATTTTTATATATCTAAAATTATTATAAAGTGACTCCAATGAATTACATTGAACTTATATGTATTATGTATCTATTTTAACCTAAAATAAATTTAAATAAAATAAAAAATTATTTAAATACAAATTCGGTTTTGAACAATAACTCAGTGTTTTTCACTATTATTCAAAAATTGAATGTTTTTAGAAAAGTACCAAAAATTCACCCTAAGATAATTTTGATATTACGAAACAAAAAATGAAGTCCATTTTTATTGATAAAATTTATAAAAATTCAAAAAGTGGGTAATAATATTCATAATAGCTAGTTTGATTGGTTCTGGTGTGTTAGAACTCGAAGTTGCGTACAACACACGCTATTGCATTATTCAAAGAGAAGCGTACCATGGAAGCTTGGGGTGTTACATTATCCAATCCTTAAAATAATTTATTCCATGAAATTTCTAGAATATTACTGCATAAAAATACTCGGGTGTTTCTTCATCATAAGTTTCTTGTGTTCCCACGTTGCCTCTTCCATCTTATGGTTTCTCCATAGAACTTTTACCAGATGAGTTGTCCGGTTTCTCAACACTTGTTCTCTTGTATCAAAAACCATGACAGGCTCTTCTTAATAAGACAGATCGGGATCCTATTCTAATTCCTCATAGGTGAGTACATGCATTGGGTCAAGCATGTAGTTTCTCAACAGTGATACATGGAATACATCATGAAATTTGGAGAGACATGGCAGCATTGCGAAATGGTAAGATACATCCCCAATTAATTCAAGAATTTCGAAAGGTCCGATGTACCTGGGACTGAATTTTCCTTTCTTACTGAAACGTATAACACCCTTCCGTGGAGATACCTTCAAGAAAAGATGATCTTCTACCTGAAATTTCAAACCCTTCCTTCGGTTATCAGTATAGCTCTTCTGTCTACTTTGAGCTGCCTTGATGTGGTTTTGTATTACCTTCACCTTTTCCACCATTTCCTCCACATGTTCTGTGTTAGGTCTACAAGGCTGAATACCCTGAGAGGGGGGGGGGGAGGGTGAATCCAGGTATGAATAATTTAAAATTAAAGCTTGTTATGATCTTGTTTCACTGTTAAGAAAAACACTCTTCTCTCTCTTTCCTATTGCACAGAATAAACAGAAAGTAAAGCAAGCCCAGGTCACACCAATATTTACTTGGTTCACCACTAAGGGCTAATTTCAAGGAGAATACGCCGACAGGTTTTCAGTCATACCAAATTCCACTAAACTTCACTTTCTGTGGATTACAAGGTTCGGGCATAGTCACTCTGTCCCAGGCTCACTGCCTTTACAAGGTTTAGGGTCATCTCACTGCTTTCCCAAGGGTCACTCCCTATTTCTCTCTCTCTAGATCACTGCCAGTGGAGAGGATCAACTTTTTCCTCTTCCTTTGCTCATTGTTCCAGAACGGATCCACTCACAGTTTATATACTTGTAGGTCTCTTCATTATCACTAATGAATACATCCTCTGTTTTATGTAGATGCTCTGTTGAAGCCCAATTTTCACCCGTAGATGAATCTCTCTTTGCATCGAAGGTATCGGGAAGACTTCCAGCTTCCACGCTGCCCGGAAACACTACCAGGGAATCAACCATACTTGGCGCACAGGTCTAATCCGGTGCGCAAGTATCGACACACAATTCACACCTGGCACGCAAGTCCACCTTAGACACTTGTGCGACACAAGCTTCTGAAAATCCAAACATGCGTGACTCACTTCCCTTTACACCCAAACCAATATTGGCGCACAACAAACAAAAACCACACTTCTTCAAATCAGGTGCGCAAGTCCCACTTGCATGACCCACCACCACTTGCGCGACCACCACACCTGCACGACGGGAGCTCTAATTTTCTCTAAGTCTTGAACTCCATTAGAAATGAGGAGGTGTGGTCCAGTATTTATAGGCATTTGGACACCCTGTGCGATGGTGTGCAAGTCTCCCTTCGGCGCGTAGGTCTCTGTCCCTACAAGTCACTTGCCCGACCCACTTCCAAACTAGAGAGAACCTCTTTCCTTTTCCATATTTTGAAGTTCTGATCTTGAAAAACATTAGACGCGCAAGTTCCCAATCCACCTAGGCAACGACACACACGTCCTTTCTCTTGGCGTGCATGCCACCTGCGCGACCAACTCAATACTTGTGTGACCCTTATCCCTTTTCCATATTTTGATGATCTGATCTTGAAGAACATATGGTGCACAAGTTTCCAAGCCTTCAAGTACACAACACACAAGTCCCTTTGCCAAAAACCACTTTTCTTTATTTATCGATTTTTAGGCCCAAAAAATTGGCAAACACTGGAAAACGACACCACCTTGTATCTGTTCTTTTTGTACTACCTCCAGATTATTCATTACTTTGTCGAAGTTCTTGAATCCAACTGGATCATTGACCACAACTCTTGAACTCAACATTCCACCATGAAATCTCCTTTGTCAAAAAATTCGTATGTCATGGCTTGCTTTTTCAACAATCACAACACAGTTGTCCACTTTGTCAACAAACCCAATCACCTCAAAAATGATTCAATGAGGCCTTGAGGGATTTTTGCCCAATAATCTCCCCCTTTGGGTTTATTGACAACTCTTCCATAAAAAGATGCATCGTTAATTCTTCAGCCACCATTCGCCTTTTGTGATTCTAATAGGGATCAAGGATTTACTGAACACATACTCTAAGCCCACATGGGAAATGCTCGGCATGAGAAACAAGAGTAAATGAAAAGATCATCAATGAATCACTTCAAATCTGACACCCACTATTGACACCAAATTGATACCGATTTTTTGGAAATATTCTTGTCGTATCCCAACACTACACTTCTGATTTCATCACGATTCTCAACAGTCGTGATATTTATTCTTTGATCGATCACATCTAGCGTCATCAGATTTAATATACTCCCACTTTCTTATTGAACTCCTGTCAGCTGCAAAACTCCTTTAGCACTATTGCATGTGTTTTCCAAGCTAAGCTCTGGCTAAGCACGTTCAAAAAGCTTCTACTCCCCCTATTCGGTTGTGCCACCTGTCAACTTCTCCCCATATCATTCATGATTTATCAAATAGCCACACTGTCTCCCCCATGAACAATCACTATTTTCTCCTCCTTTACCAACGAACCCAAAGGATACTCCTTTACAGTCTGTAACAGAGTAGAGAAGACATATCCGTACATTAGGGAAAAACACATCATACCTCGGGGAGAGGGGGGGTCCCACATCCACACTATTTCAAGTGTAGGGAGTCAACTGAACTCTCAGAGTCAGTCTATGCCTTTCAAACACTTCCTTGGGTAAGGCCTTTGTCAAAATGTCTGCAACTTTTAGTTCTATAGGCACATAATCCAACTTCATGATTCCTTGCTCAACTTTCTCCTTGATAAAATTATACTTTATCTCATTGTGCTTTGTCCTTGAGTGATGTATGAGATTTTTGCTGAGATTTATAGCACTTGAGTTATCACACTGGATTTCGATCGGAGAGTTCACTTCAACTCCCATATCATCAAGCTGCTGCTTCATCCACAATAACTGTGTGCATGCTTGAGTGGACACAATATACCCAGCTTCTGCGATGCTCAATGAAATGCAATCTTGATTCTTGATTTGCCAAGAAATACACAATCTACCAAGATAGAATGCACCTCATGACATTGATTTTCTTTTATCTACTATTCCAGCCCAGTCAGCATCAGTATATCCCAATAACTCTGTCTGAGATTTTTCACTATATGTCAAAACGAAATACATGATGCCTTTGATATACCGAAGTATTATTTTCACTGGAAGCATGTGGATTTCCTTAGGATTAATCTGATATCTTGCTGCTTGGCATGTGGAAAAAATAATATCATGCCTTGTTGCGGTCAAGTACAAACAAACTTCTAATGATTTTCCTGTATTCTGTGATATTAACTGCTTTTCCATCCTCATCTTTTGATAATTTCATCCGGGTAGCAACCAGAGTCTTCATCTCCTTGGAATTCTCCATGACAAACCTTCTTAAAACCTCCTTGGCATATTTTGATTGAGAAATGAATTTTCCATTTTTTCCTTGTGTCACCTGTAGACCAAGGAAACATGTTATCTCACCAATCATTGACATCTCAAACTCATTTTTCATGAATTCGGAAAATTGTTTGCACTGAGATTCATCTGATACACCAAATATTATGTCATCTACATAAACCAACACCATCATCCTTTGATTACTATTGTTTCTAAAATAGAGATTGTAATCAACTCTTCCATGCTAGAAACCAAGCTTCTTCAAGTACTGATCAAGCCTTGAGTACCATGCCCTTGGTGCTTGTTTCAGACCATACAACGCCTTCTTCATCCTGCAAAATTTTTTCTCATCCTCATGAATGAGAAAACCATCTAGCTGCTCAATATACACCTCCACTTCCAGAACTCCATTCAAGAATGCAGATTTGACATCCA
Organism: Viscum album; assembly: GCA_963277665.1. NCBI lineage: Eukaryota > Viridiplantae > Streptophyta > Magnoliopsida > Santalales > Viscaceae > Viscum > Viscum album. The sequence goes on from OY728132.1 coordinate 503,079,496, forward strand.
TCTGGAACACTTTGAACTTTCTTTGCACTGCTTTAGCCAAAAATAATCTGATTGTCTCCAGCCTTGCAACCGTTGCAAATGTCTCATCAACACCTATTCCCTCTATCTGGGAGTATCCCTTCCACACTAGTCATGCTTTGTTCCAAATTACTGTTCCTTTTTTATTCGTCTTTTTGCGATAGACCCATTTAGTCCCAATTATATTGTTGTCTGCTGGCCTCGAAACAATCTTCCATGTCTTGTTCTTCTCAATCTGATCAATCTCTTCATTCATAGCCTAAAACCAGTTTTCATCTTCAGCTGCATCAGAAAAACATTTCGGCTCCACTTGAGATAAAAACAATGTTTGCTGTAATGATTTCATTCTTCTTATTTGAACTAGAGCGGTCTGATCACCAATGATATTCTGCTTATCAATTTCAGCTCGACTCTTTGGATTCCTTGAAGACACAGACTTTGTTTCCTCTTTCTCATCATCAATATCTTCTTCTGAGTTAGCCACTTCCACTTCTACTCCCCCTGTATTGCTTACCTCCTCGTCACTTTCATCCAGAAACTTATCACTAGGTTGTTGAGTATTCTGTTCATTTTTAACTATTGTAACATCATTGCTCTCAATAAATTTTCCTAGCCTTTTTAAGCATTTATATGCTTTGATTTTTCCGGAGTAGCCTAGGAATATCCCCTCATCTCCTCGTGACTCAAACTTCCTGTGATTTTCTTTGTTGAGAATGAAGCACTTACTCCCAAAGATTCAAAAGTATTTCAGCGTTGGCTTCTTTCCATACCCCATTTCATACAGAGTCTTCCCTTTCTTTGGACACAAAAGAGACCTGTTCGAAATATAGACTGATGTCAAAACTACTTCCTTCCCAAATTTCATTGGTAGGTCATTTTCAATAAGCATTGTTTTGGCCATGTTGTAGATGATCCTATTTCTTCTTTAAACAACTCTATTTTGTTGGGGAGTTCTCACTGATGAAACTTGATGCCTTATCCCATGTTTCTTGAGATAGTCTTACACTTTACTATTTGTTAATTATGTACCGTTATCTGTACGAAACATCAAAATTTTCTGCCCAAGCATCCTTTCTGATTCCCTACTATATTTATTAATACAACTAAACAATTCTATCTTATGGGAAATGACAAATATCCAAGACATTATGCTATAATAATCAATGAAAATGTCATTGTACCTTTTCCCATTTATGGATCATGGTGAGATAGGTCCACATACATCAGCATGCACCAATTCAAGCACTCTGGTTGATTTCTGTTCCTTAGGCCTATATGTCTTTCTGATGATCTTACCTTGTTGAAAAGCATCACATGTATGATTACGATCACGTGATAGTTTGGTAAGGTCTCAAACAGAATCAAATTTTACTAAATCTTCCATAGATGGTTAGAATAGGTGACCAAGTCGCTTATGCCATAGCTGGTTTTCTTCCTCTCTGGATAAAAGGAACATATCTTCTTCCCCACTTATAAGGTAAAGATTTCCCTTTGTATTTTTTCCTTGTAGAACAACTGCTCCATGTTTTTTCACAACACACATCTTCTTGATAAATCGGATAGAGTTCCCAGAGTCACATAGTTGACTGACACTGAGTAAATTATGACTAAGACCCTCTACTACCAAAAGATTAGCACGTCTTATTTCTTTCACCCCAAATTGGACCTTTCCGGAACCAACAATCTTCAGCCCTTCATCATTTCCAATCTTGATAACTCCTTATTTATCATATTTTATGCCTGTAATGAGATCCTTGTTCCCTATCATATGGGATGTAAAACCACTGTCAAGGATCCATATTCCTGAATGATCTGAAGATTTAAGGGCAATTTCCACAACTACTGCCTTTTCATCCTTTTTCTTTTTGATCCATGTATTTGACTTCATACTCGGTGTAGTTTAGAGAACTTGATCTTCCCTAGAGTGTGATGGTCTAGATTCATCTTGCAACGCTGCAAATATATTTTTCACTTTTAACTCACATGTTGGTTTATTGATCTGCTGCTTGCGAACATTTTGATTTTGCTTTGGCACATTCCTCTGTATGGTTGAAGTGCAGTACCTAGCCATGTGCCCAAATCCTCCGCACCAAAAACAGTGTCCTTTGAAATATGTTCTGGAGAACTGTTCTCTATTTGACTGCCACCTTTATTCTTGTTCCCTTTGATATCTCTTGGATATTGAACACACATACTGTGAATGTCCCAACTTCCCGCAACAATAACACCTGATATATGGTGCATTAATTCATGGTACTTCAGCATTACAAGTTTCCCCTTAGGATCTTTGAATATTCTGATTCTGCTTTGTGCCAAAATCAACCTTCAATTTTGGGACTGGTGCTTGCGGTCTGACTTCAATTGTTTCAGATTTTTGTTTCTGATTAAGCCCTAAAACAGCCTTAACGTCTGAGCACAATTGCTGCTTCATCCCTACTGAACTACTAGGATCCTCTTTCATATTTTCAGTCTTATTAATAACTTGTTTTCCCATGAATGTGTTAGGAATCAAAGGTTTTTCCTGGTATTTGACTTTTCTCCGCAGACCGACAAATTCCTCTTCAAGCTCTTCGATACGCTTGACGTGATCTTTCATTTTTTCATTCAAGCCATCGATCTCCCTTTTCTGTTCTTCAATCTTGAGCTTATGCTCATCAACCTTTTCTGTGCTCTCTGGCAACGAAGACTTAAGGTTTTATATTTCTTTTACAAGCTAGGACTTATCTTCTTCCTACTGTTGCATATAGAGTTTGGCATCATGTACCACCTTTTTGGCTTTCTTTTTTTCTCTCCAAGTATCTATCTCTTCAAGATCTGCTTCTAATTCAGTTTCCATGTCAACTCTCCCTTCAATTCATTCTTCTTCTTCATCATCGTCAGTTTCATCCATTTCTTGGGCACTACTAACAATAACCACCATTTCATTTTGTCCATGATCTTTACAATTTTCAAACTCTTAAACCTCTTCATCCTCAGACTCATCTAAAATATCTATTTCTTGTGAAAGAAGATTCTTCTTCTTGAAGAAATTTCTCTTGAACTACTTCTTCCCTTTCATATAGGCTGAAGATTTCTTCTTGGCATTTTCAACTTCATCTTCATAATTTTCTTCTTGAAACTTTTTGGGGCATCTTGAAGCAAGATGACCAACTTTTCTACATATAAAGAAAGCAAGTGGAAGTTTCCCTTTGAACTTTCCTTTTCCTCTTTGATGATTTGAGTAAAGGAATGACATAACCTTATCTGTCTCTTCTTCTTCCTGAGAATCTTCAATGGTAAGCTTCTTCACGGCCTTAAATTCCATCTCTTTGGATTTCCCATTATCCATAGCCTCGTTATCATCACTCCTCATCTCATATTCAACCAAGGTACTGTGAAAATTGTCCAGTGTCAGCTCTTTGGGATCTTTATCTTCTAGTACTAAATCTTTCGGATTGAACTGATGTGGAAGCTTCCTCAAGATGCACTTTACAATCTTTATGTCTTCAATGACTTCACCAAGTCCTCACATATCTTCCACAACAATATTTACCATGTCAAAGAATGCATCAACAGACTCATTCGGGTTCATCTTCATATCTTCATACTTATTCCACAACACTTGCAGCTTTTCCTCTATGACCTTTGTATCTCCTTCATATATATACAATAATTTTTCCCACATGTCATGTGAAATTTTCATAACATCACCTTTGTATAGATTGGATTGGAAAGGGCTCCCCTTAAGGCATTGATTGCTTTGGAATCATCATCCAACTCTCTATGCTCAGCTTCTGATAATGCACCACTATTAATATCAGCTATGATACCATGCATAGTTGCTGAAAAAACATCCATTCCCAAAGATCTAAAATAACGTTGCATTCGATTCTTCCCTATATGATCCTTCGAAGATCGGAATCCCTTTATGATTAGTGTCCTCCATTGAGAGAAGAACTAATATCAACCTTTTCATCTGATACCAATTGTAGGTCCACAAGGCTGAATACCCTGAGAGGGGGGGGGGGTGAATCAGGTTATGACTAATTTAAAATTAAAGGCTGTTATGATCTTGTTTCACTGTTAAGAAAAACAATCTTCTCTCACTTTCCTGTTGCACAGTAAAAACAAAAAGTAAAGCAAGAACATGTCACAATAATTTTTACTTGGTTCACCTCTAAGGGATACGTCCAAGGAGCATACGCCGATAGGTTGTCGGTCGTACCAAATTCCACTAAACTTCACTAGTTGTGGATTAAAAGGTTCAGGAACAGTCACTCTATCCCAAACTCACTACCTTTACAAGGTTTAGGGTCAACTCACTGCTTTCCCAAGGGTCACTCCCTGTTTCTCTCTCTCTTTAGCTCACTGCCGGTGGAGAGGATCACCTTCTTCCTCTTCCTTTGCTCACTGCTCCGGAAAGGATCCAATCACAGTTTATAGACTTGTAGGTATCTTCATTATCTCTAATGAACACATCCTTTGTTGTATGTAGATGCTCTGTTGAAGACCAAATTTCTCCCGTAGATGAATCTCTCTTTGCACAGGTATCGGGCAGACTTCCATCTTCTACACAGCCTGAAAACACTGCCAGGTAATCAACCATACTTGGCGCGCAGGTCTAATCCAGAGCACTAGTATCGGCGCACAAGTCACAACTGGCACGCAGATCCACCTTAGACACTTGCGTGACATAAGCTTCTGCAACTCCAAACTTGCGTGACTCACTTACTTTTACACCCAAACCAACATTGGCGCGCATCAAACAACAACCGCACTTCTTCAAATCAGGCGTGCAAGCCCACTTGTGTGACCCACCGCCACTTGCTCGACCATCACACCTGCGCGACGGGAGCTCTGATTTTCTCTAAGTCTTGAACTCCATTAGAAATGAGGAGTGATGGTCCAGTATTTATAGGCATTTGGACACCCTGCACGATGGCACACAAGTCTCCCTTCAGCGCGCAAGTCTCTTCCCCTGCAAGTCCCTTGCACGACCCACTTCGAAACTTGTGTGAACCTCTTTCTTTTGACATATTTTTATGTTTTGATCTTGAAAAACAACAGGCGCGCAAGTTTCCAATCCTCCTAGGCACCGACGCGCAAGTCCTTTCTCTTGGCGCACATGCCACCTGCGCAACCAACTCAATACTTGCGCGACCCTTATCCCTTTGCCATATTTTGATGATCTGATCTTGAAAAACATATTGCATGCAAGTTTCCAAGCCTTCAAGTACACGGCGCGCAAGTCCCTTTGCCAAAAATCACTTTTCTTCATTTGTTGATTTTCAGGTCCAAAAATTTGGAAAACACTGGAAAAAGACACCACCTTGTATCTATTCTTTTTGTACCGCCACCAGATCATTCATTCCTTTGTCGACGTTCATGAATCCAACATGGATTGTTGACCACAACTCTTGAACTCGACATTCCACGATGAAATACCCTTTTTCAACAAATTTTTATGTCATGGTTTGCTTTGTCAACAATCACAACACCGTTTTACACTTTGTCAACAAACACAATCCCCTCAAAAATGCTTCAATGATGCCTTGAGGGATTTTTGCCCAACATTCTGGGCCTACAAGTTTTTTTTCACCAACCTCATCCCAACAGGTTGGTGTGCGACATCTCTTTCTGTATAACGCATCATATGGTGCCATCTGAATACTTGAATGGAAGCTATTGTTATAGGAAAATCCTACCAGAGGTAAATATTGATCCCACATACCTTGAAAGTCAAGTGAGCATGATCTCAACATTTCTTCTAATATTTGAATAGTCTGTTCTGATTGTCCATAAGTTTGAGGGTGGTAGGAAGTGCCCAAATGAAGTTCAGTATCCAGGTCTTTTTGAATACTTTTCAAGAATCATGATGTAAAATGGGGATCACGATCAGAAAAAATAGATAGGGGTACTCCATGAAGTCTTACAACTTAATTAATATACAGTATTGTTAAACGTTCAAGTGGTAAGTCTTCTCTTATAGAAAGAAGACGTGCTTACTTGGTAAGTCGATCAACAATGACCCATATTGCATCGTTCCTTCTAGGATTCTTTGGTGGTCCCATGACAAAGTCCATCGTAATATTATCCCGTTTCCACTCAAGTATGGGAAGAGGTTTCAAGACACCTCCAAGCTATTTCCTTCTAGCTTTCACTTGTTGACAAACCATACGTCTTGACACAAAATCAGCAATCTCCCTCTTCATGTTGTCTCACAAAAAATGTTCCTTCAAATCTCTATACATTTTAGTGCTCCCAGGGTGTATAGAGAAATTGTATCTATGAGAATCATCCAATAATTCTCTTTTTAGACCAGGTATATTGGGAACACAATGTCTCTTCCCAAATTTCAAAATTCCATCTTCATATACAAATTCATTCAATCTCCTATCATTCACAACTTTAATCATATTTTGAAACACCTCATCACCAACCTGGGAACTTTTTATCCTTTATAGAAAATATGGTTTGACAAAACATTGGAAAAATCATAGACGTTTCCCCTTCTGTGGTTATTCCCATATCCATCTTTACTAGATCCATGTATACGAGATCCTTTTCAACTCTCATATTTTTTCAAAACTCCATGATCCTTTCTAATCAAAGAATATTCCACCTTATTTTCCTTTCCGGGGTGGTAATATATAGTGAAATCATAATCCTTGAGTAGTTCAAGCCATCGGCTCTACCGCATGTTGAGTTTTTTTGTGAGAAAATATATTTCAAACTCTTGTGATCAGTATAAATCTTACATTTTTCACCATAGAGATAGTGTCTCCAAATCTTCAAAGAAAATATTACAACTGCTAACTCCAAATCCTGAGTAGGATAGTTATGCTCATGAATTTTCAGCTGTCATGATGCATAAGAAATAACTGTATAATTCTGCATAAGGACACAACCAAGTCCTTTATTTAAAGCATCACTATACATAACAAACCCATAATTACCCAATGGTAGAGTCAAGATAAGAGCATTGGATAATCTTCTCTTAAGTTCTTCAAAACATTTTTCACACTCTTCTGTCCAAACAAATTTAACCCCTTTACATGTGAGCTTGGTTAATGGGTTAGCCAATCGGGAAAAATTCTGGACGAAATACCGATAGTAACCTACTAAACCAATAAAACTACATACCTCAGTTATACTCATTGATGATGGCCATTATTGGATTGCTCTTGTCATAGAAGGACCAACATAGATTCCATCCTCTGAGAAAATATGGCCAAGAAAAGAAAACTTTTGAAGCCAGAATTCACACTTGCTAAACATCCCATATAATTCATTTCTTCTAAGAGTATTCAGGATAATGTGAAAGTGATTTTCATGATCTTCGTAGCTTTTGAACTATACCAAGATATCATCAATAAATACCACTACAATGTCATCAAGATATTCCTTGAAAACTCTATTCATTAGATCCATGAAGACATAGGGTGAATAAGTCAATCCCAAAGGCATTGATCTAAGTTAGTAATCCCCACACCTGGTTCAAAATTCTATTTTTGGAATGTCTTCCTTTTTCACACACAACTAATTATATCCAGATCAATGTTCAATCATTGAAAAGTACCGAGCTCCATGAATTTTGTCAACACATTATTAATGCGAGGTAGGGGATCCTTTTTCTCTATTGTTATAGAATTGATCTCCCTGTAGTCAATGCACAACCTCATAGATCCATATTTTTTCTTAACAAAAAGGACATGGGATACCCATGGAGAAACACTTGGGTGAATATATCCCTTGTTACACAATTCCTCCAGTTGTTTCTTTAGTTCCACTAATTCTATAGTGGCCATTATATAAGGGGTCTTCGATATGGGCCTTGAACCAGGAATTAAATGAATGTAAATCTCAATTTCTCATTCTGGAGGATGTCCAGGTAAATCCTATAGAAATACTTCAACATTTTCTTGAAAAATAGGTACATCCTCTATTTGAACATTCTTTTCCTCACCCACAATTATTTCATTCTCTTACTCCCCAATAATGAATTTAGTTGAGCTACTGGGGGTGGATCTAGATAAGAATTAGGTGGTGACATTTCTGCTATAAAGATAAGGTACTCTTTATCATCATCATAAAAAATTGTAACCTCTTTCTTCTTACAGTGAATTTTCGCATCCTGGTTTGAAATCCAATCCATACCGAGGATTATATTAAATTCAATCATGGGTATGATGATGAGATTAGTAGATAAATAACGTTTATAGGACTTAATCATAACTGATTCACAAAACCTTGTTGCAAAGATACTTTCCTTGAGAGTTTTGATTGACAAATCACTTGTTAAATCAAATTGGAAATATCTAATTTTCTTAGAAAACAGGGAATTATGAAACAATGTGATGATCCAAAATCAAATAAATCATAGGCTAAACTTGAGGAAACCATTAAATTACCTACCACTACGTCTTTCAGAGCTTCAACCTCAACAGTAGTGATAGCATAAGCTTAGCCTTGATCCCTTGGTATTTTCTGAGATAAGTTCCCCTAACACTTAGGACATTCATTCTCTTAATGCCCCCATTCACTAAAATTGTAGCATTCAACATCAACATCCTCTTTCTTCCCATTTCAATCACGATCTTGGTGGCCTTTTTCATGACACTTGTAACAGACTCTCATTCCCTTCAGTCAAGTACCAAGGTGTTTCTTCCCACATTTAATACAGGATGGATATTCAACATTCCACTTCTTCCCCTTATTTCCATTTCCAGAGTGTTTATCATATCTCTTCTTCTCTTTCTTTGATTTAAAGTCATCATACATAGAGAATTATTTTTCTATCTTGATAGCACATGAGACAATATATTCATACGACGAGAAGGATTGTGAAACTAATGCTTGAAGAAGAAATGGTTTTAACCCATCAAAGAAACGATCAATATTACTTCTTGGGTTATGTATATAATCTGTAGCGTGCCATTCTATCCTTTTAAAGTTACCTTCATACTTTGCGACATTCTCATATTCCTTTTACCTTAGACTCAGAAATTGTCTTTCCATATACGCTCGATGGTCATGAGGAAAGTATTTTTCTACAAAAATCTCTTTGAACTCCCTCTATTCCATCATCGATACTTCCTCATCTTCCTTTGCGTTTTGAATCAATGACCACCATTGATCAGCATCTCCAGTGAGGCGGTAAACTTCTATGAAAACTTTTTTCCTTTCGCTACTCCCCAAGGAATGTAATATTTTCTATAAGGAATTTATCCATCACTCAGCTACTAGTGGATTTGAACCCCCATTGAATGTTGGTGGTTGTTACCTCATGAAGTGATCTAACATTGATCCTCCATGCTACGGATCAGGGTGCTCCATATGGGTAAGGTTATTATTCATAACCTGAGTGAGTTGTCCTAGAATGGTGATTAGCTGATCAGCATCAGTTGCATCGCCAGCTCCACTATAATTATCTTGAGTATGAGAGAAATCCCTACATGGAGTTTCTGCATTGATATGGTTTCTATTCCTTCCACTAGGTTCCATTTCTAAAAAATGTCAGATTAGTTTATGAATAAAAATACATAATTCCAAACATGTAAAACACTTAACATAAATTGAACAGTTTATGGATATAATCCATAATCATAAAAAATGTTTTCTTTGAGGAATTATATACTCATAAACCCTTCATAATGGTTTGTAAATAAAATGAGAATTATCCAAATCATATCCCATGGGAGTGTCCTAACCAAGAGTGCTGCAAGTCCTGTTGTTGTGCACTAGTTCCCATTCAAGTCTAGCTCAAAGTGGTGTTTTCAGGTTTTTCCCCTAGGTACATCTATGCCAGAGCCGCCTCTACCTACTCGTATCCAGAAAGGGATGTATTTCTTGGAAAACTCACAAAATCTCTAAAATACCAAATTCTAGGAAGTTATTCTATACCAATCCTCAAATTCTATCTTAGGGTTATGAGCTATAATCAGAGTTTATCAAAATCTAGTCTCCAAAGATTTTACTAAACATCCTATGATACCAACTGTAATGCCCCGATCCCATAAGCCATGAGCCGGGGCATTATTACTTATCATTGGCATGATCACAAAAGATAAAGTCTCGAAAGACCGATTAGTTTAGTAGCTTTGGAAGTACTAGATACATTTATAGGGTTTACATTACATCATAAAATGGAAAACTACAACAACATTGTTTCCATAGACAACACTGAGATCCCATAGACTATCTCTACAGGTTAGTCATAATATTCTTCTTCGCATCCTGGTGAAAATAAAACATATAATGGGGTGAGCTCAGATGCTCAGTAAGGATAACAATATAGCAGAAACATTCATAAATAAGAAAAAACATTTAAGGAAATGTATAATACTATAACAAAATCCATTTAAACTTGATCTTAAGAATAATATGGAAAAGATAAAATCAAATAATTCCATTTACTTATTCACATGGATATTCTACAATTTGAATAATCACATGAAATATCAATAGCCACTTTCATAATGATGGAATTCATAATTCCAGACTTTCATAACCACATATTCAAATCCTTGTGCCAAGAATACAAATAAGATTTTGTCAAGGCCTTGTGTTAAGACATTAGTTTGTCTCATGAGACCTAATGATGCATCGAGGATCTATAGAGGGCTCCACTCATCACATACTAAGTCTAATTCATTCCTCATATAAAAAGGTTTAAACATAACATAAACATTCGTATTAAAACTAACATATAAAATGTCAATACTTTATCCATAAAACAAGAATGGTATAAAAATAAAACATCCACAGTCAAACATATCACAAAACCTTTAATAAAATATGTAAGTTTTGTATCATAATAAATCAACGTCAAATAAACATAAAATCCATTAAAGGATAATGACATAGATGAAATCAAAACCTTTTTTAGAGAAATATATCTTTCTATTTTGAAATCATTTGAAATTCATATAGTTATAAAAGAAAACAATTATTTTGGTAATATTATTATAATTTTGTAAGGGAAGATTTGATTATTTTATAATGGTGGAAAATAGCGGCACCCGCTGTATAAGTTAAAAAAGACATTATTACCTTAATTTTTTCGAAAAGGTTATAATGGACTTTGTTTGCAAAAATGATGAAAAGATTCCTTTCAAACCATTCTATAAAAAGTCAAATAAGTGTATAAATTAATTTAAACCATATTCTAGTAAATAGTAAATATGTTTTGAAATACATTTTTAATAAACATGGATGTGGATGATAAAGTTCTCCTAGTGGATACTTAGGTAAAAACAACCTCGGATAATAAAGAGATTGTGAAAAAAACCCTTACCTTGTACTTTTCCTTGGTCGAGGGTAGGTTAAACTCCTGTATAATGGTGAAATAATTGTTATTAAATTATAAATGAATCATATACATTAATATGATATCATATATGATCTTTTAATATTTCTTTGTTAATAATATCTTAGTATTATTGTGGTTTCAGCTGTTAACGGATTTATTTTCCTTTATATTATTTATTATGTGAGTCATATTTGTAATGGAATGGATGTATCTTATTCATATAAAAAATGATATCAAGTATTTAAACATTATTTTTAATCATCTAATGAAAATTATCCTTGAATGGATACGATGGGGAATGAATCTCATTGTGTTCATGGAGACGGTAATCCGTACGTACGAACGACTGACAATATCATTTTTTTGATATTAAAATAATATATAATTAGATTTTATATCATATATAATGAATCATTATCATGTTATATTTTTTATTTACATCAATTACACATCATTATAATACCTATCCAAAAAATAATGTATTGAATAACAATTACACCACGACGTAGAGACGGTAAGCCGTACGTACGCACGTATGGTGACATGTCATTCAAAGGATGGATAGAATAATGAATATGGTTGTACCATATTTATAATAACATCACAGTATATATAATATACAATATTTATTATTTTATAATGGAAACAACAACGAAAGAGTAAGTGGAAGAAGAAAGGAACTTGAAAGATGTGATGAAATATTTACCTCTTCTTCGGGTTCTGCCTTTTGATTTGATCAAAATGGCTCAATAGGTTGGATTTATGACTAAAGGAAGTCCATGAAGGGAGGACTGTTTAGAGGGTATTTGGGTAGGGTTAGGTTGAGTCAAATGGCTTTGAAAGTGTGAATTAGAGAGAAGGGGAAGTGCCCTTTTATAAGAGGGGTGAGGAGAATCTTAGGAAAAACTAGAAATATTATGTTATAATAAAATAATTTTCGTTTTATAATGGATCAAAAATGATTTATTTAAAGTATATAGTGTGTATGGGTCGAAAACCACTAAACCAATAGGTTTTAGACAGGTTTTACATCACTATATTAACTTTATCCTTTATATTTAACTCTATGTAAAATAGTTTGACATTTACCATGTCTCTTTGTATTTTTATATTATATGGTTAATAAACTTACTATATACTTCCAAGAGAACACCAAGTGGTTAATTAATTATAAACCTATCATTATATAAGTATTTTGGATGAACGTTATATTTTTAGAAATAGAATATCAATTTACAATATAATATTTGTTTTAAAAACTCTTTTACGTCAATTTTAACACAATTTGGTATTTTGTTCTTTCTAAATTCATAACAGCGTTATTATATCAAAAAAAATTCATATAACCAACCCTAATATGTCATATTAACCTAGAAAATTATTTGAATATATAAAAAGCCTCAAATTACATTTATTTGGATATTTATAATATCAATTATTTTAATATTTCATTAATTAGGTAATTACGACATCATCATTGTGTCATAAATAAATTAAATTAATTAATTTCTAAAAAATATAAATAAAACACCATTATGTAGGAAATATTTTTATATTTCTTATTAATATTTATAGTCAAATTTATCTTATGTGTATCCCTAGTTTAAAAATGGTTTAGTTATTAAACATTGAATTTAACACTTTTAACTCTTCTTTGAATTTAATAATAATAAATGTCCTAATCTAATACAAGTAGACCTAAAGATCATATTTTATTCCTAAAGTTGTTTTTGGTAAAATTTAACTTATCCAATAGAATTAGGAAATGTGTTAGGTTAATAATAATATCATTTTACCCTTAATTACCCTATTTACTTTTAACCTTGGTAAATAAAAGTAAAAATTTTCTTTTCACAAAAAATTATATTAATCTCATTGAACTACATTTTACTTACTGATATCAACCATGTTTCTTGGATTTTTGAAATTCAACTCATAGTAGTAATGAAATTACATTTTCTGTAAAGTTGTAAATGCTCACAGGAGGGGAGTAAAAGACGGTAAGAAGTTCAATAAAATTTTTATATATCTAAAATTATTATAAACTGAATTCAATGAATTAAATTGAACTTATATAGGTATTATGTATCTATTTAGACCTAAATTAAATTAAAATAAAATAAATAATTATTTAAATAAAAATTCGGTTTAAAACTATAACTCTGTGTTTTTCACTATTCATCAAAAATTTAATGTTTTCAGAAAAATACCAAAAATTCACCCTAAGTTAATTTCGATATTCTGAATCCAAAAATTAAGTCCTTTTTGAAAGATAAAATTTATAAAATTTCAAATAGTTGGTATTACTATTCATAATAGCTAGTTTGATTGGTTGTGGTGTGTTAGAACTCAAAGTTGCATACAACACGTGCTATTGCATTATTCAAAGAGAAGCGTACCGTGGAAGCTTGGGGTGTTAAAATTTACTAGAGTATATCGGTTATAGAAGATTTCATAAACCTGTATAAAGATATATCGTACAATTTATGGGAACATAATACACATCGTAACATTTATGTTGTTTCATGTATGAGTAACAAAAGGAATAGATATGGTTAAAAATAGATTTATTATTTTTATATGGGTAAGCTACCTATATAATTTTTAAAATTGGAGTTTTGTAAGAGAACTATGGAGCTATGTATTGGTAAGTAAGATCTATTTAAGGGTATCCCTATTTTTATAAAGGTTTCATTAGGGTATCCTATGAGTTATTTAATGGTAAACCCTAGTATTTAAAGGCATAATAAGGTAATGATCATGTTCTGAATGAGAATTATATAATTTAGTCTCTACATAAGGGTAATACACCTTACCCTTATGTGAAATATATTAGTTATACAATGGTTAACCGTGTAACAATTATGATGTTTCTTTTTGGATAATTATATTAAAAATGACATTATGCCTTTCTTCATCCATAGATCACCATATAACCCCTTTTAAATGATTAAAAAGTCCAAATATCATGGTATTTAATAACATTCATTAGTTTCTCATTGTTTAAATGTTTATTGGGGCATAAAACCTCTTTTACCAAAAAATATTTTCAAGACCAATTAAATTACATACATAGTTTAGGGATTTTATTCAACATCTTTGTACACAGTTTATATTTTAAAAATAGTTTAATGATTTAGGAAATTGTATCACCTCATTAATTTTAGCTATGTCTATATTTAAAAAAAATCTCTTCGATTACCTACTTTTCAAAAATCATCAAGATTAAACAAAATCAAACATATTATTATTTTAATACATTAATTATCTCATAACCATTGGAGTCGAATGAATGAATATGATTAACATTATTATGAAATGTGTTAAAATGTTACTAATTAATTAAAAATGAAGATAACAACCAACTGAAAATAAAGGATGTGTTTTTTGAAAAACTATTTTTATACCCACAAATGGGTTTTATATCAATAAATTAATAAATAACTATTATTAAACAATTATAATTAAATTTATATTTTTTATATTTAATGAAATGTTTTTTAATTCATTTAATATGTTTTATAGGCTAATAAATAGAATAAATCCAATTTCAAGTATAAAAGCGATATTTTTTGAAAGGTAGTTTTCCTGCCTTTTAATAGCATACTTTTTAAAACTAAATTTGGATGATTTTATAAATATATTCTGACAAAATAAAAATAATTTCTTATCTTGAACATCATATTTATATTAGTATGATTTTTTATAATTTTTTATGATAAGTTTCATTATTTGAAGAATGGTAAAAAATCCTACATTTTAATTAAATAAATATTTTTTTTTCTAATTTAATTTTATAGTTAAATTATATTATAATATATTTTTAAAGTATAATTATTTATTTTATAAATTCATAAATCCATTTATGGTCAATGGAATAATTTTCATATTGTAATTGGTCATAAAAACATTTAAAATTTTTGAACTTTTCGCATTAAAATCATGCTTTTTCACTATGACTATGGGGTTAATTTTAAATATCATTTTAGAAATTTTTAAATTTTAATTTTGTAAAATAAATTTTCTATTTAAAATAAGAATAAAAAAATTATTTTTTAACTTAATTTACATTTTTAGATATAAAAAATTTTCCATGGTATAAATTTTTTTATCACAATATTGCTAAATTAAAGAAAAGGGTTAAAGTTAAAATGTAAAAGGCATAAAATACTAAATAAATAAAATATTTAAAAGGTTTTTGAGGAATTTATAGACCTTAAAAATCCTGTAAAATATTTATTATCATAAATTTTTTTGGAAATTAATTCCAACTCAATTTGGTTGTCTTTAGACATAAAATATTTCTTATTTAGTCACTTTAACCCACCTCTTTTAAAGTCAAAATACCACCCCATTTCAACTCAAAATCTATAAATATCATAGATTATATGAAAACCGTATTATATTTACTATATACATGTCCATTTTGTTATTTTCAAAATATTAAACCAAATCCTTGGTCATTTTTGGTTTCTCCAAGCATGTGACATCATATAGGTAATTTTCTAAAAACACCTCTCATAATTTAATTTATTTTTCAACTTTCTCCCCACATAATTCATCCACAATGACATCATAACACTAGAATAATTTATACACTAGATTTATATGATTATAATCTAATATCATATATCCATCCCTTTAATTACCTCTTCTTATTCAACGAAACGAAACTATTTCCCAAACCAAGCCTGTTAATCACCTCCATGAATAAAGATTTTGTTCATTCTCCATTAATGAATTCATGAAAAGTTATAAAATTATTATTCTAGTCAAACATTATTTTAATAGGTATATAATTGTATATTTAATGTTTTATAACTAACATATACTTATAATATTGAATAAAATGAATCATGTTCACGACATTTGAAAAATTGCCAACCTAAACTAAACATTTATCATTAACATTTTATCAAATGAATCATTATCATATGTAAAATACCAAGTAAATAAATAAATAATTCATTTTATTTTTAATTAATGTTTTGTGAATTAAATATTTATTTTCCTTAAAGGGGTTTCTATGTTCGATGGATTATCTGTTACGCAACGACGAGTTTCTTTCAAATCTTATGTTGCACAATAATAATATAATATTATTATTTTAAATGGTAGTTACTGCCTAATCGTTATATTGGATATAATGAATAGAACTATCTAAAATAGGATTATAAATGTTTGTTAAATATTTTTACATTTATCCAACCAAATTTAGATTCTTAAAATGTTAATAAATCTAATTGTAAACATAATTTACTTTAAAAGGTTGATTTACCGCCTTTTGATGGAGAACCCTTTTTAAATCTAGTTTTTTTTCACTTTAATATTTTATGTTCGAAAAAAAAATATTATTATTTATAATTTGTACTTCAAAATATAATTTGGTTGAAATTTTGATATTTTTACGATAATGTTCATTTTTTAATGATTAGTGATAATACTTTATTTTAATTCTAAACTTCCATTTAATCTAATTTATTTATATGGTTATATTATCCATTTAATTGATTTTAAAGTTTAATTAGATTATATTTTTACCATTTAATCGAATTTTGGCAATGGGAATTAATTTCACTTTTAAATTGGACATAATCAAGTGCCAATCTATTGATAGTTGTCATTTCTTAAAAAACATGCCTTTTGTTTTGATAGCGGGAATTAATTTTAAATTAATTTCTGGATCATTTGAGTTTTGAATTTGGGAAAATGGATGCCATATTTGGAATCAGGAGGTACAAATTGTGTAATTAGGCAACTTCTATTTTTAGACATCATGAATATTTACCTCAGTAAATATTTTATTTGCCATGGTTAAAGAGTAAATCTGGTACATAAGGGTAAACAAATATTACTATAATAATATAAATTTATTCTAACATGTTTCCTAATCATATTTGTTTATATACTTCTTACCATGAGAATCCTTGGGTCGATTTTGGGACCTTATGAGGCCACTTGAGAGTGATAATGACAGTTTATTTTAATTAATTAAAAGTAAAGTAAAAAATGACAAAATAAAATATCTTTTAGTAAATTAAATTTTAAATATGGTTATGTAAGTTATATTTTAGACTATAAATATTCTTCGGAAATATAAAAATATTTTCTACATCATGGTATTTTTTTATAATATTAAGACATCAAAAAAAATTATATTACTTAGAACACAATAATGATGCAGTGTTTACCTCATTAATAAAATATTTAAATAAATAAGATTATAAATATTAAAATAATAACCAAAACCTGTCCAATTATAATTGGATGATCTTGTTTCGACCATGAGTCAACTCATATTCGACTTTAATAAGTTTTTGACATTTAGAAACCGAAATTCATTATGTAATAAAACAATATTTTCACACATTCCTAAAGAGCCCCTCCTCCCCCTTATAAAATATCCTCACCTGTAATCCATTCCTCACAACTCTAAAGCCCCTTTTATCATACAAACTTTGCCCAATTAATCTCCCTACATCCTTCCCCTCCTCTTAGAATCCTTAACATAGGCAGAAAGAACTTCAACAAACCCTTTTGGTTCAAACCAAAGGAAGTTACCCGATTTAAAGATAACTTCTTCTCTTAAGTTCTTTTGTTTTATTTTACTTCTAAAACCCCCTAAACTCTTTTTATTTCTTTAATTTATAACAAAACCATTATACCAAATATACTAGGATGTTTTTATGATATGGATTCAAACTACACTAACACACACCTCCAGCTAATGGGTAAAGAACATACTATTTCTGTTGATGGTAAATTAACACCTCACGAAACGATGATTGTTCAATTATCTTATACCACCTCTCATGATGGCCATGATGATGGAACTATATTTATATATGATATATATTATGTTTATGTTTTTTTATGCTTCTGTATTTTCCATTGATTTCATACCTTTATGATTTCCATTATGGGTAAACGCGATAATTTAAGTTAAGGAAGTGCGGACTACCGCCCCCTGAAAGTGATACAATTCGTTAATTCCATATATTGGACGTATAAAAGATGGAATTAATGATATTATATATGATATTATAATGTAATTATAATATATACCTATGTATCATTTTATTTTAATTCCATTAAAATAAGAAATAGAAATCAAAGTAGCGTTCATGAGAACGTACGACTTACAGTCTCTACGAACATAGCTTTTCATTTCTTATCTCTAAATGTTATGTACAATTATAAATACATAAATATACTAGATATATATGAAATATATGATATCTAAATGATTAATATTATTCAATATATAATGGATATTTGACCACATGAACGAATTTTAATTATAAGAAGTTCATTTTTGACTCCACTACCAAATATTGACAAAATGATCGTTATTAACTTAAATGATTAAATAATGTTAATAACATTATAATAAGTAATATTAAATGAATAATAAACTTCAAAAATGATCTTAATAAAGTATAAATTAACTTTATTTTATTATTCAGGAGATTAAAGAAGGAACGGGTCAAATCAGACATGAGGTAAGGGACTTCGTCTCAATATTCTTTCATTGAGGAATATTTTGTTTCAATACATGACTTTATTTTATACACTATATAAACACATTTGACATTTCATTTAATTCAAAAATAATCTTTTTCTACGAGTCATTTTACTAAACGACAAAAAAAATGTTTCTTTTAATGTACGCGGTGACAAAGACCTTTCCGCCGCTGCGAGTATTATATGATCTATGGATTCTTTAACAAGCTATAATGATTTTGAAAGGAAAATAATTATCATATATTGTTTTACATATTTTGGTATTGAAAATGGTTTTGATAATGGGTTTTTATATCAATATATTTAAATGATATATTGTGATTACAATGAGGAAATGTTATCTTTCATTTATATTTTTTGTGTTATGAATATGTTAAGGTTCTTGGGAATTATTACGTATAAGGGTGGTTCCGTGATAAACCTAGGGAGGGTGAGCCCAAGATACCTCTACAATGCATTGGGTAATGTGACAAAGGTAAATGTGAATGTTTATTCTAAGAGATTTAGGGAATATACTGTGATGGGTATTCAAAATTTAACTCCCTATATAGCATTGATAGCTACAATGTAAGTATGATATGGATGCCACAAGTTAACTTTATAATTTATGATTTTTATGAGTTATTCATAAATCTTATGATATCACGAGGTATGTTAAAGATCATATGTTAAGTATGTAATGATGTACTATTGTTTTCTTTCATTATTTTGTTACCCTTATGGAGCTTTTTATTATCATCCCATGTTTTGAAATGTTTTTCACAGGGCTTAAAGATAAATAAGGTCAAGGATGGGATCAAAGAAAAGTCATGATGTCAAAAACATTGAACTAGACCTGCCTCTTTTTTTCACGAGTTTTTATATTCTAAAAAAATAGAAACTGAGTAGAAGTTTATTGGTTGAATTTTTTGATATGTAATGTAATAGTTATGGCCTAATTTGCTAAAAATCTAAACCTAAAAAGATCCTCAATGGGAATTATTTATTTAATTCATGATTATGTAATGTTTAAGGTTGGGTCATTGTATTTGGTTTCAAAGGGTAGTTTATATAACTTTAGAAGTTAGGATATTATTAAATTATTTTCTATAAATTAATTTATGGAAAGATTGAAGTGATATAGAATTTACTGATTTCCATGTTGTTTCACATAAGATATTTCTTTGTTCAGAATTGTTTTACATAGTGGAAAAAGGGAAGTTATGTTGGGACGACATCAGGAGGAAGACAACCTTCCAAATCTGCAACCTGAGATGGTCGGAATCGGAACTGAACAGTTTGTTATAGTGATGGAACAATTGAATCAGGCTATAAATGGGGTGGAATCCATGCACGAGATCATCCAGATCAACCAGATAAGAGAATGTTAGTTTTGGAGCATTTCATGATGCAACATCCCCATCATTCAGAGGATCATCTGACCCCATACTAGAAGAAGGGTGGATTAAAGAACTAAAGATGATTTTTGAAGTTATGGGGTGTTCAGAACATCAAAAGGTTAGTCTCAATATTTACCGTTTCTAAGTTGAAGTTGATATGTGATGGTCGATAGTGAAAAATATTAGGAATGGTGAAGAGATTGATGCTCTTTATTAGGTTGAATTAAAAGGTATGTTTCTGGAGAAATATTTTTTTATTGTGTTTTCTCTTATGATGGGAAAATAATTTCTAGAATTGAGGTATGAGGATGACTCAGTCGCTGCTTATGAAGAAAAATTCACTCGACTGGAAAGGTAAGCTCCAAATTTCATATGAGATCCTGATAGTAAAATCAACAGTTTATACTCAGGATTAAATCCAATGTATATAAGGGATTTAGATTCTCATGAGTTATAGAGTTATGAAAAAACTTGTTCGATGTGCGGAGAAGGTAAAAATGGATTTTGCTAATGATCTAGTCTTCTTTGACAAACTATAGAATAAGAGGTCAAGGTGACAGGCGAAAGGGAAAAACTCTTCAAAAAAGTATGATGGTAAGAAATTTATGTTTATAGTTTGTGAAAATTGTTGTCAAAAGAATGCTGGGGAATGTCTTTTGTAATTCTGGTAAGTTCTTCTGATGTGGTAAAATGAGACATAAGGCTCGTAATTTCACTGAAAAAGATCAGGGTAATGGTAAAACAAAATCTTATTTACCATCAGTAATTTTTTTTAACTGTAATAAAATGGGTCATTTTTCAAATGAGTGTCCAACAAAGAACTAAATTGAGGGAATGAAACCTGACTATAAGCAGAAAGGGGTGGTGAAGTCCTTTGCAACTATGTCAGCAGATGTTGGGCCATTAAATGAAGTAGTATCAGGTACACTGTTTTTTTGTTCAGATTATGCCAATGTGTTGTTTGATTCGTGGTCTACAAATTCGTTCATTTTTGAGAAGTTTTGATGTATTTTGGGAATTCCATATCATTATAAAAATCCCGATCTTATGGTAAAAACACCTAGAAGAAATGTTGAAACAAAAATAAATTCTAAGAACCTTCCTGTCCTTGTGTGCAGAAAGAACCTACCTGCAGAACTTATTATTTTTTGTCTAGTAGAGTTTGATGTCACTTTAAGTATAGATTGTATTTCTGTTTATCATGCTAAGATTTACTATAGAGTTAAGGTGGTTTATTTTTAGATATATTTTCAGTTTTTGTACAACAATGAACCCTTACTTTTGATAACATATCAGAAATATGAAAAACTACCAAAATAT
Organism: Viscum album; assembly: GCA_963277665.1. Classification (NCBI taxonomy): domain Eukaryota; kingdom Viridiplantae; phylum Streptophyta; class Magnoliopsida; order Santalales; family Viscaceae; genus Viscum; species Viscum album. The sequence goes on from OY728132.1 coordinate 503,101,027, forward strand.
TGAAATTAATGTTGCCTTGAACATATTGATGAAAACAAAGGAACTGTTCTGATTAATGATGTGCCAGTGGTAAATGAGTAACGTGATGTTTTTTCTGATGAGTTTCCTAGAATTATACCAGATAGGGAAGTTGAATTTACTATTGACTTAGTTCCTGATGCTATGCCGATTTCAAAACCCCCTTATAGAATGGATCATATTGAACTTTTAGAGTTAAATAAGTAATTTCAGGAGTTATTAGACAAAGGTTTCATTTGACCTAGCACATCACCATGTGGAGCTCCTATATTATTTGTTAAAAAGAAAGATGGTTCAATGAGACTTTGCATTGATTATAAAGCATTGAATAACATCAATGTTAGGAACTAGTATCCATTGCCTCATATCGATGATTTATTTGATCATCTCTAGGGAGTATAGAATTTTTCGATGATTGATTTGAGGTCAGGGTCTCATCAGTTGAAAGGAAAAAAAGCAGACATTCCAAAGACTGTGTTTCATACTAGATATGGAGATTATGAATTTGTAGTTATGCCTTTTGGTTTAACCAATGCATCTGTTGTATTAATGTATATTATGAATAGAATATTCCATGAGTTCTTGTATAAGATTGTGGATGTGTTCATTGATGATATTTTGGTTTATTCTAAATGTAAAGAGAAGTAGGAAAGTCATTTAAGGGTCTTCTTGAAAACCTTAAAAGAAAAGAAACTATTTGGGAAATTCATCAAGTGTGAGTTTTGGTTACAAAAAATTTCTTTCCTTGGTCACATTGTTTCAAAAATGGCATAACTATTGATCTAACTCATACAAAAGTTTTTGAAGAATGGACAAGACCCACAAATATAACAAGGATCCATAGTTTTTGTGGTTTTGTAGGTAACTACTAGAGGTTTTTTGAAAATTTTGCACTGTTATCTAGTCTAATGACTAAGTAAACTCGAAAAGGTGTTAAGTTCGTTTGGACAAAAGAATGTGATCATTGTTTATAGGAATTCAAATAAAAATTGGTGAATGATCCAGTTTTGGCACTACCTTCCAGAAATGGTGAGTTTGTTGTCTATAGTTATGCTTCATTGAACAGACTTGATTTTTTCCGTATGAAGAATGAGAAGGTAATTTATTATGCTTCACGTGAATTGAAACCTCATGATTTAAATTACTCTATACATGATTGGAATTAGATACTGTTGTTTTTCATTTAATAATTTAGAGGCATCACTTATATGAAGTAAAGTGTGAAATATATGCTGACCACAAAAGTTTAAAGTATATATTCACTTAGAATGAATTGAAAATGGTATAGAGGAGACGACTAGAATTAATCACAGATTACGATTGCATGATTCATTATCATCCAGGAAATGAAAATAAAGTGGCTGATGCTTTGAGTCGAAAACGTAATGCTTCATTCACCATGATACATTTAGAACGAGATCCTTTAGTTGATGATTTGATGAACTTTAGCCTAGAATATATTGGTGTAAGAAATTATTGTGTTTTTTTTCAGGTGTCAGGGAAATCATCTCTACCAGACAGAATAAAGAAAACACTGAAGGAAGACAGTGAGTTGCAGAAAAATGTAGAGTTGGTTCAGAAGGGTAAGTTGACTAAATTGAACATTGATAATGATTTTTTTTGAGATTTCAAAAGAGATTATGCGTGCCTTATGATTTCACAGTTGTAGAATGAGTTGTTTTATGAATTTCATAGTTCTCAATTTTCAGTTCATCCTAGCAGTACTAAGATGTATAGAGATTTTTCTGGATTATTACTGGTGGGATGGAATGAAAAGAGATTTTACTGACATTATTGTGAAATGTTTGACATGTCAAATGGTTAATGAATAGAAGAAGTTACCGTAAGGGATGCTTCAGTCTTTACCGATTCTAGAGTGGAAATGGGAAAATATATCCACGGAATTCATTGTGAGATTACCAAGGACATCTCGATGTAATAATCCAGTCTGGTTTATTGTTGATCAATTGACTAAATCTGCTCATTTCCTTTCTATTCCAAATACTTTGTCTCTAGATCAAAATTCACGATTGTATGTTAAAGAGATAGTCAGGTTTCATGGAGTTACCCTCCCCATTGTATCTGATCGTGATCCTAGGTTTACATCCAATTCTTGTAAAGGCCTTCAGAAGTCATTGGGTACTGAATTAAATTTTAGTTAAGCTTTTCATCCTCAATCAGATGGGAAGTCAAGACAAAAAATTCAAACTGTGGAGGACATGCTACGTTCTTGTTAACTGGATTAACAGGGAAGATGGGACCAACATATTTATTTGGTTGAATTTTCATATAATAACATATTTCATTATAGTACAAAGATGGCTTCATTTGAGGCATTATATGGAAAGCGTTGATGAAATCTAGCTTTTTGGGATGAAGTAGGTGAAAGGAATTTTATGGGACCAAAATTCTTAGAAGAGATGGTAGTAAAAGTTCAGTTGATTCAAAATCACATGAGAACAGCTTAGAGGTGGCAAAAACGTTATGCAGATAATCAGAGGATCTTTCTTTTGATGTAGGTGATCAGGTCTTTTTCAAGGTTTCTCCATGGAAATGTCTGATGTGTTTTGGTAAGAAAGGAAAGTTGAGTCTAAGGATCATTGGACCTTATGAAATCATAGAGAAAGATGGATCAATTTTTTCCAGAGTGGATTTACCTCTATGTTTATCCCAGGTTCATAATGTTTTTCGTGTTTCAATGTTGAGAAAGTATATGCCAGATCCATCTATTGTTTTATGTCCATAGGCAGTTTAGTTGGAAGAGAATATCTCTTATGAGGAACAACCAGTCTATATTCTTGACCGGAGAGAGAAAGTATTACGAAATAAGTTAATTCACTAGGTAATGGTTTTGTGTAAAAACTATATGGTTGAAGTGGATAGGTGGGAATCTGAAAATGCTATGAGGGATAAATACCCCCATTTATTTGATAAGTTACTAAAATTGTGGGGATTCCATTTCCAAAAGGGGGGAAGGATGTAAAATCCTAGGTAAATAAAGAAATAACAAATTTTCTTTTTCAATTAGTATTTTTTAAATGTTTTTACATTTATCCAATAAAATTTAAGGGCTAAAAATGTGAATGAATCTAATTTTAAGCATAATTTACATTAAATGGTTGATTTACCTCCTTTTGATGGAGAACCCTTTTAAATCTAGTTGTTTTTACTTTTATAAGTTCTATTTGACAATAAAATATTATTATTTTGAATCGAGACATTAAAATATAATTTGGATGAAATTTTGGTATTTTTCTGATAAAGTTCATTTATTAATGAATAGTGAAAATACTGTATTTTAATTCAAACCAGCCTTTTAATATAATTTATTTATATGGTTATATTATCCTTTTAATTGGGTTTAATGTTTAATTATATTATATTTTTACCATTTAATCCATTTTCGGTCAGTGGAATTAATTTCACTATGAAATTTGACATAATCAAGTGTCAATCTATTGATAATTGTCAATTCTTAAAAAGCCGCCTTTTGTTTTGACCACGGGAATTAATTTTAAATTTATTTCTGAATCATTTGAGTTTTGAATTTGAAAAAATGGATTCCATATTTGGAATCATGATGTCCAAATTTTGTAATTAGGTAACTTTTATTTTTAGATATAATAAATATTTACATCAGTGAATATTTTATTTACCATGGTTAAAGGGTAAATATGGTACATAAGGCTAAATAAATATTACTATAATAATATAAAATTACCCTAACATAATCCTATTTAATTATACACTTCTAACCATTATCATTATTTGGTCGATTTTGGGACCTCATGGGGCCTCGTGGGAGTGATAATGACACTTTATTTAAGTTAACTTAATGTAAAGACAAAAATGACATAAACAAATATATTTTAGGAAATAAATTTTTACATAAGGTTATATAAGTTATATTTTCGACTATAAATATTATTTTAAAAGATAATAATATTTCATACATCATGGTAATTTTTTATAATTTTTAGACATCAAATAAATTAAATTATTTTTGACACAATAATGATGTAGTGTTTACGTCATTAATAAAAGATTTAAATAAATAAGATTATAAAGACTAAAATAATATTAAAAACCTATCAAATTGTAATTTTATGACTTTATTTCGACTATTAGTGATATTATATTTTACTTTAATAAGTTTTGGACATTTATAAACAGAAAATCATTTTGTAATAAAATAGTATTTCCACACTTTCCAAAAGAGCCCCTCCTTCCCTTTATAAAAATCCCTCATCTCTATCCCATTCCTCACACCACTAAAGCCACTTAGATCATCCAAAATCTGACCAATTAAGCTCCCTACATCTCTATTCTTCTCATATACGTCTTAACTTAGGCAGAAGGAACTACAAAAACCCTTTTTGGTTCAAACTATAGGGAGTTACCTGATTTATAGGTAATGTCTTCTCTTAAGTTCTTTTGTTTTATTTTACTTTTCCAACCCCTAAACCCTTTTTATTTATATCTTTTATAACAAAACCAGTATCCTAAATATACTAGGATGTTTTTATGATAAGGGTTATAACTACACTTACACACACCTCCATCTAATGGGTAAAAACATACCATTTCTGTGGATGTAAAATTAACGCCTCATGAAATGATGATTGTCCAATTATCTCCTACCACTTCTCATGGTGGCCAGGATGATGAAAATGATTTAATATATGATATATATTATGTTTATATTTTCTTTATGATTCAGTATTTTTCATTTATATCATACCATTATGGTTTCCATTATGGGTGAACACGATAATTTCATTTGAGGATGTGCGGACAACCGCCCCCTCAAAGTGATATGACTCATTAATGCCAAATATGGGATGTATAAAGGATGGATTTAATGATATTATATATGATATTATACTGGAATTTAAATATAAAAATTTATAATTATGTTTTAATAACAATAACATAATAAATATAAATGAAAGTAGCGTTCATCCATATGTAGGGTTTACCGTCTCCATGAATAATGCATTTTATTTCTTATCTATAAATGTTATGTACTATTATAAATACATACATATAGTGGATATATATGATATATATGATATCTACATCATGAGTATCATTCTTGATATAATGGATATCTGATCACATGAACAAATTGTAATTACAATAAGTTCATTTTTGACTCAAGTATCAAATATCGTCAAAACGACCATTATTAACTTAAATGATTACATAATGACTATAACATTGTAATAAGTGATATAAATAAAATAATATACCTAAAAAGGATCATAAGATAGTAAAAATTTACTTTAGTTTATTAATCAGAAAATCAATTAATGAATGGGTCAAATCATACACGAGGTAAGGGACTTCGTCTCAATCTCCATTCATTGAGGCATATTTTATTTTAATACCTGAAATTCTTTTATATGATGTATAAACACCCTTGAAATTTCATTTCATTCAAAAGTGATCTTTTTTATATGAGGAATTTTAATAAATGACAAAAAAACAATATTTCTTTTAACGTACATGAGGACAACGACCTTTCCACCACCACGAGTATTATTTGATCAATGGCATCCTTAGCAATCCGTAATGTTTTTAAAAGGAAAATAAATACCATATACTCTTTTATGTATTTTGGTATTGAAAATAATTTTGATAATTATATTGTTATGTCAATATATTTAAATGATATATTGTGATTACAATGTGGAAATGTTATCTTTCCTTTATATTGGTTTCATGTGATAGGAATATGTTATGGTTCTTGGGCATTGTTACATATATAGGTGGTTCCGTGATAAACCTAGGGTGGGTGAGCCTGAGATAGCTCTCCAATGCATTGGGTAACATGATGGAGGTAAACATGACTATTTCTCCAAAGAGATTTATATAATATATTATGATGGGTATTCAAAATGTAACTCCCTATGTAGACGTGATAGCTACAATGTATGTATGATATGTATGACACAGGTTACCTTTATGATTTTTGATTTCTATGTGTTATTCATAAATATTACGATTTCATGAGGTATTTCAAAAAGAATATGTTATGTATGTAATGATGAACAAATGTTTTCTTTCTTCATTTTATAACCCCTATAGAGCTTTTGATGCTCATACCAAGTTTTGAAATGTTTTTCCCAGGACTTAAAGATAAATCAGGTCAAGGATGAGATTAAGGAAAAGTCATGTTTTCTAAAACATGGAACTGGATATGACTCATTTTTTCCAAAGTTTTTATTTTTTAAAAAATATGGAAACTGAGTAGATGTGTCTACCTTGAAATTTTTGTGATGTAATTTAATTGTTATGGCCAAATTCTCTAAAAATCTAAACCTAAAAAGATAGTTAATTTGAATTATTCATTTAATTCAAGATTATGTAATGTTTTAGACTGGGTCCTTGTATCATATATAAATGAAAATAATAATAAATGGAACCATTTAAATTTTCGAAGTTGATAAATACAATTTCATTAAAATTTTTGAGTTTAGTTTTCATTTTTCTTGAAATTCCATAATTATAAACAATTGAACTGACCATGAAAATAGGGAAACAAATGGAAAAAAACAATGGAAATAATGAAATATTATTAATAAAGGGATGGTGAGAAGTTATAAAAATATAATATAATGTATTATAAATATAAATATGATACTATATTTAATTAATAATATTTTAAACCATTATACATGAGGTTTAAACATACAAAAAATAAATGGAAACATTTGGTTGGGGTTTCTCTCTCAAATTCTATTATGTGAGATATATGTCTTATTCACCACTTATTTAATGTTTGTAATTTATATATAATTACATTTTATTTATAATATATCAAATCTCAGTACATTCATGAAATTAAATTTATTACATTTGATAATTGTTACTTTTGTGTTGAAATTGATTTGACTGACTAAAATGTAGTAATGGAATTCTAAACCCAATTTCCTTTCTTGTGGTTTACCTTCTACTTAATTGATTATATCGGATTACAATTATTTCTAGGATGAAATTTTATTATCCAATGTTTTATTTAATTTTTTCTATTTATAGTGAATACACACAATCTATTTATTTTATTAATGCTCACATCAATGATGTGATATTTATATAAAATTTTCTTTTAAAAAAAATTCTTTTAATGTTTCCATTAATAACATATTTTTCTCTAATGTCCATGTTTACTATAACTGAATCTAATTTTTTATTACTATTATATTAATATTTTTTATAGTCATTTTACCCAATGTTTTAATTTTTACAAAATTGTTTGAAAATTAATATTTTTTATTATTTAAATGAAGTTCTTTTATAAAAAAATAAGAAATGAATGGTTTTGAACTTATGTGGCCTGATTTTATTTTTCAACTGTCATGATGCCTTAATTACTTAAAGACTATTTTATAACCAATAACAGTTATTTTCATTTAAAATGGTTCCATTCAAAAATTTTCATAATTTTAAAAAAAGTGTTCGTACTAAATAAGATATTTTCTTCAAGATTTATTTCAACTGATATCTCAAAAAATATTTTCCATCTAAAATTATATTATTAATTTTTACATTTTTATTACTATGGATATAATTCAAGGATACTATACTTTTTTATGGACATTTTATTACTTTTATTAAATAATGTTTATAAATTTCTTTTTGTTTTCATGAGTTATGTTATGATGAACTGTTTATGAAAAATATCTCAATATATGGGTTACAATCAGATGAATAATTTATGTTCTTGTGGGATATATTGGTATAATTATCATTTTTTTATTGGTGGGACCTATATTCCCATAAAATCAATTCATTAGTGATTGAAAACTTCTGAGTAATAATGTAATCAGTGGACCTTATTACCTGTTCACAATGATATGTGTTAACTTGATTACATGTTAGAAATGTTATGTGTGAACCATATAACATGTTCAAAAATGTTATATGTGAACCTAAATATATGATAAAACTATTATGCATGAATTATTTTATAAGTTCACAATGTTATTCATGGACCTTTATTTATTGTACACATGTATATGCATGGAACTAGTTTCATGTCCATAAGTTTATGGAAGGGAATGATTTATAAAACAAAATTTAAAAACTGATTGTGTTTCTATTTATATATCCTCACAATGTTATTGTGTTATGTGTAAAATAAAAATTCTAGGTCTAATGACATTTTTATAATCTCATGGATCATGTTATTTGATTATCTTATGATTTTTGTATTATGACCTTCCAATCGTTATGCCATTAATATTGTATATGATTTTTGACAATCAGATATTATCATGAAATATTTTACTTATGTTATCAAACCCATATGTTCAGGTTATTCTTAAATATCTCCATTTTTTACCCTTACCAATAATCTCATCTCAACCTATATTATGTGTCATTTACCTAGAATACAGAGTCATATATTAATTATGATATTTCAGATGGGTTCTAGTTATGATGATACAGGCAGGAGAAGATGTAGATGTATTATGAATATATTGGTTATGTTTCTAGGTTTCCAAAGGAACTAAACTAATATGGTCACTAGGAGTGTGTTTGTGTAATGTATGAAATATTCAAAAAATATTGATTCAATTCCTATATATGTTAATATTGGGTCAATATAGATAGAATAATAGAAAAGGTTTAGTTAAAATTTAGACACTAGAATGAGAATTCTTTTGTAAGAACCCTAATTGTATAAATAGGTTATAATTATACTATTTTTATACAGACCATGAACAACCTATGTTTAAAATATATTTTCATATATTTAAATCATATAAGAAACATAACATGATTTTTTGGTTTTCACGGTATGATTAAATCATCTACCACTATTGTGGTTAGTTCTAGTCAATGGATAAAACCTAAATGAACCTTGTGAATTAATAATATGATTTTCAATATAATGATTGTCCTCCTAACCAACCATATGATATGTGATCTAGAATTTAAAATCATTTTCAAATAAATGCATAATCTATGAATCATACATGGCCTACAAATGATCAATGGAGGTATAACCAATCTATTGAGTCCATCATGTGGAAAAATCCAACTTTATTCAGTATATATTTTAATACAGTAGTGGATAACCTATGGATCAACACCATTGATAAAATATTTTTTTGTTATTCATTTCTCATAACAAAAAAATTGGTCCAAGATATTAATCATTGGGATGGTGAAGAAGATGAATTCTAGAATCTAATGAAGAATATAATGTAAGAATTTGAAATTAATGTAATGTAATTGAATGAATTAAATGGTGTAGTCATAGTCATGTTTTTAAATTATATTCTACATTCAAATATGGGGAATTATGTTCATGAGATAAACCAAAAGGTTGATGAATCCATGAGTACATATAAGGAAAATTTTACAAGGATTTTAATGTTTGATAATGGGGGAATTATTATCCATAACATTAAAAATGATCGATTCATTAGTGTCTTGAATAAAATACTTTTGAAGGAATTATCTATAATGTAATTTGGAATCTATGAAATGTTTTTTTGATGTGCACTAATAATGGGAATAGATGCCTAAAAAATCAATTTTATTTTGATAATAAGAGAAAGGTGGAGATTCATGAGAACTGCATTGGTTTTCCACAATGTATAATGGAAATGTTTCATCCTACTTTATTCCAAAAATGTGGGAATGAGTAATTCGGTGAATGTCTACAAGGAACCAGAAATTGTTTCAATTGTTGGAAGCCTGAATATCATGAAAAATAATGTCAGAGTAATGAAAAGAGGATAGATAATGAAATGAATGGAGATATAGCTCAACATAATGCACCACCCACACTCTTGTATTTCAAATGAAATGTGTTTGGACATTAGGAGAATCTGTTCCCCAATCTAATGGATAATAATGGACTTTATTCCAGAAAAAACTAAAATATAAAAATATAAAGGGAAATCTTATGAAATCACCATAGAAAAAGAATGAAATTTTAATTTTTTGTAGTTGGTAATTTAAAAAGAGACACCCATTAAAATATTATTGTTCATCCATTAGTGAAATTACTTGTTATTATCTCCCTATATATAAATTATGGAATAATGAAACTTCTAAGGATTATTCCACATCAATTTTTCCTTAAGAATTTTAAATTACATGTTGAATGGAATTGGTAACCATGAAAAGTTATTAGTTTGTTTTTTTGAGAGCACATTATTAAGGGAAAGATAACCTATTATATGTGCATGATTTTGGGATAATGATGAGATAATGAGATTTTTCATTGTGATAAAATAAAATGTATAGTCTTGGTGACCGTGGAACATATTTATGATGAGAAGTTGGTATATGGATTGGGTTTAGAGAATTTTTTGATTTATAGAATGGGGATATAGTTTATTTTTGAAAGAATAAACATTTTCACTAAGGTTTTATAGTAATTTGGGTTATTAGAATGTTTCAAGAGAATAAATGATAATAATATTTAAATAATTTGTGTGTAACAATTAAGAGCAACATCAACTTTTTTGGGTATTAATGGTAAGATTATTTTGAAAATTTAGTTATCATCATTCCAATATTATGGATCATAATATTTGCAAAAGCTAATAAGTGTAAAAATTAATTAAATTTTTTACCATGAACATTGGATGAGGTTTTAGAGATTATTTATTTCATAAACATATTAATATTTATTCATATTTGATAATATATGCTTACCATTTTGTTATCATAACTAGAAATATAATGAATGACTTATGTAATGATCCACAAGTTCTAATAGAATTAAACTTTCAACATCATGACATGGTGTAAAAACTGATGCATAAATTGATTAGGGAACAATAAGACAGTACTCAAGACATGAATTTATTTTAGTATGTATTATAAAATTATTTTTTTTAAAAAATTATCCTAATAGCAACATTTATTATAATATCAACGACTTTTTTTGAAACAATTTTATTTATTGTTTTTTTGTCATTTAAATTATAATAACCTTGTTCCCTATAATTGTACAATAGAACATGATATTTTTTTAATTCTCTTCCATTCCATGTATTCATGTTCCACTAATTTTCTCATAATCTCAAGCTTAGTTATGTGGGGATCATCTACTTTTACTTTATCACTTTTTAATATGATGTTCTATAGAACCCTATTCTGATATAGGATTCACATAATATAAATTTTTAGACATCCATATTTGGTTTTAATTTGAAATTTAAAATATACACAGATTATTATTTTGGAAATTTTATATCATATCCGGATGGTAGCGTAATGATTAGAAATTCCACCGAATCTCTCCCATGTTCATTATGTTTTCCATATATGCCTCACGAGTAAGTAAATACGAAATCCTTAAAATTTTGTAAACTCAATGGTTTTACTACTAGAGAAATATATTTCATATGATGATAAGATTACCGAAATTTTGGATCATAGAGACATGGTTCTACTTAACAAGACCACACACTTGGTTAATTTATTTTGGAAAAGGCACTAATTCGAAGAAGCTATATTGGATCCTAAGGATGTGTGATGAATAAGTATCATCATTTATCTATAACAAAGTCACTAATTTCAATATAGAAATCCATTTTAATGTGGGTATAATGTAATAGATGAATATTCTATGGCATTTCCGTTTTTTAACTGAATTTTGTCTCTTCGATAACCTAGTTTACAAAAAACACCGAGAGTAAACGAACTACAAAATATTATTATCTAAAAATTCTACAATCACCTATCCATTTGAATGGAAATAATGGATTGTATTATATGAATTTATAATTTAATTATTGGGATACCAAATAAATAGAAATTATGATAAAAATTTGAAAATAAAAAATGTGTTCTATGAAATGTTATTTGTATACCAAAAAAGTAGTTTTATCATAATAAATTAAATTAACAACTATTAATAAATTATTTAAATTATTTTAAATATTATAATTTAAATATATTTTAAATCTCATCTGAAATTTTTTATAGGCTTAAGATAAAAATAAACCAATTTCACGCAAAAAATCTATAATTTTCTAATTGTAGTTTTTCCGCCTTTTGATGGAACACTTATTTAAAAATAAAGAATGAAATTTTTATTAATTTATTTTTAAAAAATATAATTCATTTTTGGAATCATAAATTCATAATTTTTATATGGAATAATTTTGATATTTTTTGGATAAGTTTCATTATTTGATGAATAGTGTAAAATACAACATTTTAATTGAAAAGTGCATTTTAATCCAATTTATTTATGTAATAAATTTTAATTTAAAATTTCGTTTAGTGTATATATATATAAATACTATGTTATTAAATACAAATATGGTCATTGAAATAAATTTTACTTTCAAAGTGGATATAAAATCATTTAAATCATTTAAGCATTTTGTATTAAAACCCCGTATTTTCATTGTGTATATGGTATAAATTCTAAATATAATTTTAAAAATAAAGTGAATTGAATTAGGAAAAATTTATTCCCTAATTGTAATAAAAATTTACATGATCTATTTTATGTTTACTTTCATTTTTATACATAAAAATGATTACCAAGGTAAAATATATATTTTCCCCAACATTTGTGAAATAATGAAATGGGTTGGAGATTAATTTTAATGGATTAAAATACCAAAATATTCAAAATTATATGATTTTTTGAGTGTTTTATCAATCCAAACAATACATTAAATCATTAATGATCATCAAAATTCATTTTAATTAATTCCACTTCAATGTGGTTGGCTTTAACCATAAAATAATCATTATGCAATCACTTAAACCCACCTCTACTCAAGTATAAATACCACCCATCATGACCCCATTTTGACTCAAAATCTTTAATGATCCTAAAATATAAAAAAACTTCACCTCTCAACTCCCTCAATGTCTACGTTCGTCTTCTCTCAACAAAAAAACCAAATCAAATGTCCTCAAGGGGTCCTCCAAGAGGTGATATTCAAGAGGAAATTTTCTCAAAACAGCTCTCTTAATTTCATTCATTTTTCTAAATTTTCCTCACCCACTTCAACCCTAAAGGCATTAAAAATCCAAAATCATGTATATAGAATATTAATATGTTTATAATGGAATATATTATATCCATCACTTTTATAACTACTCTTATTTAATGAAACTAATCAATTCTCTAAATTTTGTTGGCTAATCACCTCTATGAATAATGATTTTTTTATTTTATTTTACTGCCTAAATAGATGGTCATAAAACTATTATTCTCATTAAATTTGATTTTAATAGGTGAATAATAACACATTTTATGTTTTTAACTAGTTTATACTCAAAAATATTAAATAAAATAAAACTAGTATGTCCTATTCGGGAAAACTGCCAAAATAAACTAAACATGTATAGTTACTTTATATTCAAAGGAATCATCCCCTTCTATGAAGGAAAAGTGATAAATGGGCCTTTATTAAAATATATGAGTGTATTATTTCCATTTTATTACAATTATTGTGTTTTATTTCAATTTTACATTAAAATCCATAATTTAGAAAAATGAACCAACCTTGAAAATAGTGAAATGGATGCACTAGAAATAATGGATATCATAATTATTATTAATGAATTGGTAAATATATGTAAAAAATATTTAATATAATGTATTATAAATATTAATATGGTTCTATAATTAATTAATAACACTATTTTAACCATTATAAGAGAGTTTAAAAAATGAAAAAACTAAAATTAAGCGTGAGGTAAGGATTTATATCTCACTTTTACTTCTATGAGATATAGGTCTTATGCAAAAATAATTTATAGTATTTGGTTTATAAATAATTACTATAAATTTATAATACCATGATCTCATTACCTTCATGGTATTCAATGTTTCATTTGATAATTATTAATTTTATGTGTTATACAACATCACTGATTAAAATATGATAGGGGAATTCATAACCCAAATTCCATTATTTGGGTGAAAATTCTATATCATTAATTACGAAATTAAATAATTATATGTGGGTTTAAATTGTATTATATTATGTCTAATTTATACTTTTTATGTTTATTTATAGTAAATACATGTAATCAACAAATTTTATTAATTCTAAATTCAATGATATGATATTAATAATTTATTTTCTTTTAAAAAACATATACTTTTAATCTTTTCGTAAATAAACATTTTAATACAATATCAATGTTTTCCAAAATTGTTTCCAAAAATATTATTATTATTATTTTATGATTTTTTTAAAATTAATTTTAATTCATGTTTGAAAATTATGGGTTTTTAAATGATTATTTTTTTCATTATATACATGATGTTATTTTATGAAAATAATACATAGGGAATGTTTTCTTAACATTTAAGAACTCATCATATTTTCCCTACATTGTCATGAATTAATGACTGAACACTAAATTTACATGATCAAAAGGTTATTTTAAATGAATTTTTTTTCTTTTATACTTGTGTGAATTTGTTCTAAAAAAAGGCTTTCAAGAGAGAAAGAATAATTTCCACTTGAATTATTTCATCTAATCTCTCAATTTTATTCAAGTTTGATAAAAATATTTTATTTTACTTATTCATTACTGTGGATATTATTACATGATACAATCATTATTTTTTTATGGTTTTTTATGTTTATGATTTCATGATGTCTATGAATCCCATTTCTTTTCCTGGAGTTATGTTATGATGAAATTTTTATGGAACATATTTCACTACTAGAGTTATGATATGTTGAATGATTTATGTTCTGATGGGGCACATATGTATAATAATAATTTTTTTTGATAGATGGTGTAACACCCCTAGCTTCCATGGCATGCTTCGCTTCGAATAATACAGTAGCGTGTGTTGTACGCAACTTCGAGTTCTAACACACACCACAACCAATCAAACTAGCCATTATGAATAGTAATACCCACTTTTTGAAATTTTATAAATTTTATCTTTCAAAATGGACTTCATTTTTGGATTCAGAATATCGAAATTAGCCAAGGGTGAAATTTTGGTATTTTTTCTGAAAACATTAAATTTTTGATGAATAGTGGAAAACACTGAGTTATAGTTTAAAAACAATTTTTTATTTAAATAATTATTTATTTTATTTAAATTTAATTTAGGTCAAAATAGATACATAATACCAATATAATTTCAATGTAATTCATTGGAGTTAGTTTAGAATAATTTTAGATATATAAAAATTTTATTGAACATTTCACCTTCTTTTACCCACCTCCTAGGAGAATTTGAAAATTCACGTAAAACTTAATTTTACCGCTTTTGTGAGTGGAATTTTAAAAATCCGAGTGACACAGTTAATATCAAGGAGTAAAATGTTGGTCAATAAGATAAAAATAATTTTTGGTGAATAGTAACTTTTTACTTTTATTTACCACGGTTAAAAGTAAATAGGGTAATTAAATGTAAAATGATATTCATATTACCCTAACACATGTCCTAATTCTATTTGAAAAATTTATCTCGACCCAAAACAACCTCAGGAATAAAATATTATCATTTAGGTCCAACTGGATTAGATTAGGACATTTATTATTATTTAATTCAATGAAGAGTTAAAAGAGTTAAAATCAAAGTTTAATTAGTAAAACATTTTGCATATAGAGTTATACATAAGATAAATTAGATTTTAAATATTAATTAGAAAGATAAGAAGATTTCTTACATAATGGTAGTTTATTTATATTTTTTAGACACAAAATAATTTATTTTATTTATGACACAATGGTGATGTAGTAATTACCTAATTAATAAAATATTAAAATAATTGATATTATAAATATCCAAATAAATGTAATCTGAGACTTTTTAGGAATTAAAACTATTTTATAGGTTAATATGACATGTTATTATTGATTTAATTATGTTTTTTCGAATTAATATTGCTGTTATTATTTTCAAAAAAATCAAATACCAAATAGTGTCAAAATTGACATAAAGGAGTTTTTAAAATAGATATTATATTATTAATTGATATTCAATTCCTAAAAATCTACGGTTCGGCCAAGAAACTTATATAATGATAGGTGTATCATTAATGGGCCACTTTGTGGTATATTGGAGGTATATAGTATGTTTATTAACTATATAATATAAAAATACAAGGAGACATGGTAAATGTCAAACAATTTAACTAAGAGTTAAATATAAATGATAAGGTTAATATAGTGACCCAAACCTGTCTAAAATCTATTACTTGGAATGATTTCGAACCATATCTACCTTAAAATTTAAATAATCCACTTTGGAGCTGTTAGAAACCGAATATGAATTTATTATAAATAATATTTCTAGCTTTTCCAAAGGTTCCCCTCACCCCTCTTATAAAAGGGCACTCCCCCTTCTCACTAATTAACACATTAAAAGCCTTCTGGCACGACCATACCCTACCCAAATATTCTCTCAACTTACCTATAATCAATCTAGAGGCCTTATATTGATCAGAAATCCATCCTAAGGATCCATTTTGATCAAATCAAAAGGAAGAACCTGAAGAAGAGGTAATGTTTTCACCACCAACTTTCAAGTTCCTTTCTTCTTCAACTTCTTCTTTCTTTGTTATTTCCATTCTAAAATAATAACTCCAGTATTTTCTATATAATATGATGTTATTATAAATATTTTATAACCATATTCAGTATTCTATCCATCCTTTGAATGACATGTCACCATACGTGCGAATGTACGGCTTACCGTCTCCACGTCGTGGTGTAATTGTTATTAAATAAATTATTATTTGCATGGGTATAATAATTATGTTTAATTCATGTAAATAATAAATATAACATGATAATGATTCTTTATATATGATATACCATCCAATTATATATTATTTTAATATCAAAAGAATGATATTGTCGCGCGTGCGTACGTACGTATTATCGTCTCCATGAACGCGATGAGATTCATTCCCCATCGTATCCATTCAAGAATAATTCTAATTTAATGATTAAAAATAATGTTTAAGGACTTGAAATAATTTTGGATATGAATAAGCTACAACCTATCCATAACAAACACAGATTATGTAACAAAACATATAAAAGAAAACGAGTAAGTTAACATCCGAAACAACGATAATACTAAGATATTATTAACAAAGCAATGTTAAAAGACCATATATGATATTATATTAATTTAAATGATTATTGTATAATTTAATAACAATTATTTCACCATTATACATGAGGTTAACCAAACCTCGACCAAGGAAAAGTACAAGGTAATGGTTTATTTCACAATCTCTTCATTATACGAGGTTGTTCATAAGTAATTATCTACTGGGACCTCTTTATCATCCACATGCATGTTTCCTAAAAATGTATTTCAGAACATTCTTACTATTTTACAGAATATTGGTTAAATTCATTTATACCTTCTTTTTACTTTTTATAAGAAGTTTCTAAAGAAATGTTTCTGTCGTTTTCCAAACAAGGTCCTTTTTAACCTTTTCGACAGAATTAAGGTAAGAATGTCTTTTTTTAACTTATACGGTGGGTGCGGCTATTTTACACCGTTATAAAATCGTCAAATCTTCCCTTAAAAGCTTATGAGAATATTTTCAAATTAAATGTTTTCTTTTATAATAATGTGACTTTTAAATGATTTCAAAAAAAGATATATTTTTCTCAAATAGTATTGATTTCATCTATGTGTACATCCTTTGATGGATTTTAAGCTTATTTGATGTTTATTTATTATGATACAAAACTTCCATATTGTATTGACGATTTTGAGATATGTTTTACTATGTATGTGTTACTTTTATACCATTCATGGTTTATGTGGAAAGTATTGAAATTTCGTATGCTAGTTTTAATACGAATATTTATGTTATGTTTAAACCTATTTATATGAGGAATGAATTGGAATTAATAAGTGACGGGTGGAGCTCGCTATAGCTCCTCGATGCATTAGTATGTCTCATGAGACAAACTAGTGTCTTGGCACAAGGCCTTGACAAAATATTATTTTTATTCATGGAACGAGGCCTTGGCTATGTGGTTTTGATAGTCTGGCATTATGCATTCCATCATTATGAAATTAGTTATTGATATTGCATCCGATTATTCAATTAGTATAATATCCATGTGAATAATTAAATGGAATTATTTTATTTTATTTCTGACATATTATGCTGAAGTTAAAGTTTAAAAGTCTTTTGTTTTAGTTATACATTGCCTTAAATGTTTATGATTATTCATGACAGTTTCCGCTATATTGTTATCCTTACTGGGAATTTGAGCTCACTCATTTCTATGTTTTATTTTTTCCAGGATGTGAAGAAATATTTTATGAATGACCTGTAGGGATAGTATGAGGTGATATGAGTGTGAACTAGGGAGACTATGTTGTTGTATTTTTCATTTTATGATGTAATGTAAACTTTATGAACGTATCTAGTGATTCCAAGGCTACTAAACTAATCGGTCTTTCGAGACATGATCTTTTGTGATCATTCCAATGTTATATAATATTGCACCGACTCTGGGTAACTGGGGTCGGGGCGTTATAGTTGGTATCAGAGGAATTTTAGTACAAACCTTAGAAGCTATATTTAGATAAACTCTGATTAGAGCACATAGCCCTAAGAGAGACTTTGAGGATTAGTATAGAAGAACTTCCTAGAATTTTGGTATTGTAGAGATTTTGTGAGTTTTCCGAGAAATACATCCCTGTCCGGATATGAGCATGAAGAGGTGGCTCTGGCACAGATGTACCTAGGGGTAAAACCCAAAAACACCGCTTCGAGCTAGACTCAAATGGGAACTAGTGCACGACAACGGGTCTTGCTTCACTCTTGGTTACGACACTCCCGAGGGATATTCTTAGGATAATTCTAATTTTCTTTACAAACCATTATGAAGGGTTTATAAGTATATACTTCCTCAAAGAAAGCATTTTTATGATTATGGATTATATCCATAAATTGTTCAATTTATGTTATGTTTTTTACAAGTATAGAATTATGTATTTTGATTCATAAACTGATCTAGTTTATGCCGTTGTTTAGAAATGGTTCCTAGTGGAAGAAATGGAAACTATATCAATGCACGCACTCCATGTAGGGATTTATCTCCTAATCAAGATAATTATAGTGGAGCTGGTGATGCAACTGGTGCTGATCGGCTAATCACCATACTGGGATAACTCACTCAGGTTATGAATAATATCCTTACCTGTATGGAGCACCCTGATCCGTAGCGTGGAGGATCAATGTTAGATCGCTTCATGAGGCAACAACCACCAACGTTCAATGGGATTACAAATCCCTTAGTAGATGAGAAATGGATAAATCCCCTAGAGAAAATATTTCAGGCTTTGGGGAGTAGTGAAAGGGAAAAAGTTATCATGGCAATTTACCACCTCACTGGAGATGCTGATCAATGGTGGTCCTTGATTCAAAACACAAAGGATGATGAGGAAGTATCAAATAAGGAATGGAGGGAGTTTAAAGAACTTTTCTTAGAAAAATACTTTCCTCATGACCATCGAGCAAATATAGAAAGGTAGTTTCTGAGTCTGAGACAAAAGGAGGATGAGAATGTCACAATGTATGAGGCTAACTTTACAAGGTTAGAAAGGTGTGCTAGAGATTATATACATAACCCAAGAAGTAAGATTGATCATTTATTTGATGGGTTAAAACTGTTTTTCCGTCGAGCATTAGTCTCACAAACCTTCTCGTTGTACAAAGATATTGTCTCATGTGCTATCAAGACAGAAAAAAATTCTCTAAGTCTTATGACTTTAAAGAAAAGCCGGAGAAGTAGAGATCTTCTGATCACTCTGGGAATAGAAATAAGGGGAAGAAGGGAAAAGTTGAATATCCATCCTGCAGTAAATGTGGGAAGAAACACCTCGGTAATTTCTTAAAGGAATGGGAGTCTGTTACAAGTGTGGTGAAAAAGGCCACCAAGCTTGTGATTGCAAGGGGATGAAAGAAGCTATCGATGTTCAATGTTACAGCTACAGGGAGATGGGACATTATGCAAATGAATTTCCTGTGCATCAGGGGAACTTACCTCAGAAAAGGACAACACTACCACAAAAACAGTTTTTCGTAGCGCCCCCCCCTTTATATGCGCTAACAAAAAAGCGCTGTTAAAGGGGGGGGGGGTGCCTTTATCAGCACTCAAAAAAGCACTGATAAAGGGACCCCATTTATCAGGGCTTGTTTAGTAGTGCTGATAACGGGGGGGGGGGGGGGGGGGCTTTATCAGCGCTTTTTTTAAAAGCGCTGATAAAGGGTCGACTTCAAAAAAAAAATTAAAAAATATTTTAATATATTAATATTTAAATATAGTTATATTGATATAAATATAATAAATAATTTTTAAATATCTTTTAGACATGTATAAATGTACATTTACACTTATAATATACTTAATATATAAGATATTTAGTGAAAATGGCTTATAAAAAAATTATAAAAATATTTTTAATTAATAATTTGATAATTATTAATGAGTAATAGTCATTTAATAACAATTTGAAGACTAAAAAAATAAAAAAAATTAAAAAAGATCCAAAATATGTTGAAAGAAAAACTCAAACTTCAAACAGCCATAACTTTTGATCCGGGTGTCCGTTTGAGCTCTACCACATATCAAATCGAAGCATGTGACGAGATCTACGACGCTATGACCACGGCCACCCTGGTCAAGGAATTTTAGAGGCCAAAAGAGGCCCAGAAGGCCTCCAAAATTGTGTTTTTATCGGGGTACCCCGATTTTTTAACATTTTGTGGACTTTCAGCCTCGTTTAAGGGGGTATTATTAGCTTTTTTTGGACTGAATTTATTCCAAGGTATTACATTCATATTGATATTATGTCTTTGAAATTTCAACCTTTTTTATAATTCACTTCTATTTATAATCAAATATATAACAATATATACATATTTTTTATATATTCACACCTAAAAATTTAATTATAAATATAAATAATAAAATATATTTACATATAAAATATATTAGCTTTATCTAAATAATAACTAACATCCATTTTATTAAAAATTAAAATATATGAATATTTATATACCTATATATTAATCTAACAATATATATATATTAATCTAGTTATATATATATATTAATCTAATAACTATATATATATTAATATAACTGCATATATGTTAATATAAATATATATATATTAATATAAATATATTTTACTGTACGAATAAATATAACTAAATATATATATATAGATATATATTAATATAACTATATATATATTATAATATAACTATATATATATATTAATATAAATATATATTACTATACGAATAAATATAATTAAATAAATAAATAAATATATATAGATATAATGAATTGGAAGATAAATCAAAATAGAGTAGTGATAAAGGCTTAGGTGCACAGCGGGGAGGTCTCGAGTTCAAATCCTGGTGGAGGCAGGGGCGCGTGCGCATGAGGGAATATGGGAGCAAGTGCTGTTAAAGGGTGAAGGTGGGTGCGTGGGGCACTGTACAGGGGAAGAAAAGCACTGTAAAAGGGGGGGGGGGCTCAAGCGCTATAAAAGCCCCCCTATTGGCAGTATTTTTTAATTTTAATTTTTTAAAATTTTTAAAATTTTTAAAAAAATTTTACCTTTTATCAGCGCTAAAATTGTAACGCCCCAACCCCAGTTACCCAGAGTCGGTGAATTATTGTGTAACATTGGCATGATCACAAAAGATCAACTCTCGAAAGACCGATTAGTTTAGTAGTCTTGGAAACACTAGATACATTCATAAGTCTTACATTACATCATAAAGTAAAACAAAACTAAAAAAAATCTTGTCTTCATATAACCTCATACTATCTCTGCAGGTCATTCATAATATACATCATTACATCCTGGAAAAATTAAAACATTGAAAGGGGTGAGCTCAGATGCTCAGTAAGGATAAAAATATAGCAGAAGCTTTCATAAATAAACACAAACATTTAAGGAAATGTATATCTAAAATAAAAGCCTTTTAAACTTTAACTTTAGCATAATATGGAAAAGGTAAAATTAAATAATGCCATTTACTAATTCAAATTGATATTCTACTAGTCGAATAATCACATGCAATATCAACGACAACTTTAATAATGATGGAATGCATAATGCTAGACTATCATAACCACGTAGCCAAGGCCTCGTGCCAAAGACTACAAATAATATTTTGTCAAGGACTCATGCCAAGACACTAGTTTGTCTCATGAGACCTGCCGATGCATCGAGGAGCTATAGCGAGCTCCACCCGTAACTTATTAAGTCCAATGCATTCCTCATATGAACAAGTTTAAACATATCATAAACCATAACATAATCGTATCACATAAAACATGCATAAAGGAAACATAACATTTCCACATTTCAATCAAAAGATATCAATACAACCGATTTATATAAAAAACACTTTCAAAACCATTTTCAATACCAAAATAAAAGAAAATTAAAACTTTGTATTTTTTTTTCATTTAAAAAGTTTATGGCTTGTAGAGGAAGCCAAAACTCAAATAATGGTCACATCGGCGGAGAAGTCGTTGTCGCCGCATACGTACGGAAAGAAAAACATTAATTTTTGTCATTTAGTAAAATGATTCGTATAAAAATATTCCTTTTTAATAAACGTAAAACTCAAAGGGGTTTATACACCGTATAAATAAAATTTGTGTATAAAACAAAATATGCCTCAACGAATGGAGATTGAGACGAAGTCCCTTACAAAGATCATTTTCTAAATAAAATAGATCAATTATGGGTATTAACTACAAGTACACATAAAGAATGTACAAATACAAGATAGGACATAATAATATCATGACATAATTTGAAAGTAGGAGATTAACCCAAAGAATGGAAATTGGGTTAAGAAGTTCCCTTACCTCGTGTCCGAATTGACTCGATCGTTCTTTGATCTCCAGAATAATAAACTAGACTTAATTTATATTTGCTTAAGAACCTTTTTCATGTTCATTATTCCTTTTATATCACTTATTACCATGTTATGAACATTATGTAATTATTTAAGTTAATAACGGTCATTTTGTCGATCTTTGGTACTTGAGTAAAAATAAACTTCTTATAATTACAAGTTATTCATGTGGTGAAATATACATTATATTCAGAATTATATTCATGATGTAGATATCATATATATCATATATATCCAGTATATACATGCATTTATAACATTACATAACATTTAGAGGTAAGAAATGAAATGCACCGTTCATGGAGACGGTAAGCCGTACGTACGCATGAACGCTAGTTTCATTTCTATTTCGTATTTAATGGAATTAAATTATAATTATATAAATTTATACTATAATTAAATTATAATATAATGTATAATACTATTTACTCCATCCTTTATACATCCCACATATGGCATTAACGATTCAAATCACTTTGAGGGGGCGGTAGTCCGCACTTCCTAAAATGAAATCATCGCGTTTACCCGTAATGGAAATCATAAAGGTATGCCATAAATGAAAAATAAAGAATCATAAGGAAAAAAAACATAATATATATCACACATAAAAATAGTGTCATCATAATGGCCACCATGAGAGGTGTTAAAAGAAGATTGAACAATCATCGTTTCGTGAGGCAGTAATTCACCACCCACAAAAACAGTATGTTCTTTAACCATTAGACGAAGGTGTGTGTAAGTGTAAATAAAATACTTCTCATAAAAACATCAAATTATATTGAGGATACTGGTGTTGTTACTAAATAAAGTAATAAAAATATTTTAGGGGGTTGGAGAAGCAAAATAAAACAAAAGAACACAAGAGAAGACATTACCTTAAAATCGGGTAACTCTTTCTGATTTGAGCCAAAATCCTCCTTGGGAAGACTTCTTCCCAAAGTGAGGAATCTAGGAGTAAGATAGGGAAGTTGGGAGAGTATTTGGGTAGAGTTTGGGCAAGCAAAATGGCTTGGAAGGTGTGAATAAGGTGGTAGTGGTGGGGGCCTTTTATAAGAGGAGAGGAAGGGTACTCTTGGAAAGTCATGAAATGTTACATTATTATAAAACGATTTTTGGATTTTAAAGGTCCCACAATGATATATTTCGAGGATAAGGTGATAAGGGTTCGAAATAAACTCATAAAATAGGTTTTTGAAAAGTGTAAGTCTTAGAGTTTACATTATATTTTCATTTTATTTAAATCGTTAATTAATGAGGTAATCATTGCATCATCATTGTGTCATAAAAAATTTAATTTATTTAATGTCTAAAAATTATAAAAAAATTTCATGATGTATGAAATCTTTTTATCTTTCCAATTAATATTTATAGTCAAAATGTTAACTTATATAACCCCATGTAATAATTATTATAGTAAAACAACACATGTTTGTGACAATTTTATTTTTACTATAAATAAAAAGTTATTAATGTCATTTTCTTACCCAAGTGGCTTCATGGGGTCCCCAAGTTGACCCATGGATTATCATGGTCGGCCATGACTCATCCAATAAGGTTAGGACCAGTGTAAAGGTATTTTCATATTTTTATAATATCATTTTTACCTTAAATTTCACTAATTACCTTTAATCGCGATTAATTAAACTTAAAAGTTACTATTCACTAAAAAATTATTTTAATCCCATTGAACCAAATTTTACTTCCTAATGAAAACCATGTATGTAGGATTTTTTAAAATCAAATCACAAAAGTGGTAATGTTTCATTTAAACAAAAAATCAGTTTTTAACTACCACTTAGTGGTTTCACTATTCATCAAAAATTGATGTTTTTCAGAACAATGCCAAAATTTCACCCTAAGCTGTAATTGATATTCCGAATTCAAAAATGATTTATATTTTAAAAAATTACAAAAATATAAGTTTCATTATTTAATTTTATAATTAATTCCCGCTGTCACAACAAATAGCGGGTTTTTAAGAAACAATATATATAAAAAGATTGACAATTGTTTATGTCCAATTTCAAAGTGAAATTAATTCTAATGAACACCATTGGATAAAATGGTAAAAATATATTCTAATTATACTTTAAAACCACTCAATATTATAATTTATCACTATAATTTATTTTTATTAAAAAGTTTGTTTTTAAGTATATTTCACTATTTATAAAAAACTGGAAGTTCTTAGAAAATTACAAAAAATTCAACTTAGGATAATTTTGATATTATGAATAAAAAAATGAAGTGAATTTTGAAATATAAAATTTATATAATTTCAAAAAGTGGGTATTACTATTCATAACGACTACTTTGATTGGTCGCGGTGTGTTAGAACTCGAGGTTGTGTATAACACACGCTGCTCTATTATTCAAAGAGAAGCGTACCATGGAAGCTTGGGGTGTTACATTCTCCCCTCCTTCAATAAATTGAATCCTTGCAATTTGAAATTTTTCTTTGAAAATAAAAGGATGAAAATATAAAATTCCTTTGTGGAAAACCCACATCGGAAATAAGGTTAACAAAATTTAGCCTTAATAAGAGGGAAATGGAAATGAGAAAGTCACTACCAAATTAGGGTTCCTAATAAGAGAACATTGGTGGAAATTATAGACACATAATTAGTGAAAAAACATAAATATTTATAGGGATTGATTGAGGTCATCAATCACAAAAAAGTGTAAAATTGAGGGCCTCAAAGCCTTTAATCTATGGTGATTTAAAATATCATCAGTTCAACAAAACATAAGGTATTAGGATAACACATTTTTTTAATATCCCTTTCCTAAAGTTTAAGAATTAATTTATTCATAGAATAATAGAGAGGTATATATATATATATATATATATATATATATATATATATATACTTGACAAGGAGAGTTTCAACCTTCAACTAATTTCTACCACAAACTCATATTTCTCTCAAAAAGATAATAGAACTCAAAAATATTATATTTATCCAAATCGTACAAGGTTCCAAATATTAACACATACCATTTAGATTAGGAAAACTATTTTGTAATAACCAGGGACTTCCTGTAGGATAGTGGTAGGTAATAAAGGCCTATCGCACAACGGTTGTGGGTTCGATTCCTATAGCTTTGTCAGACGTGACGGGTTATCCCCCGACCTATATGTTGTCCTTTTCCCAAAACTATAGTATTATAATATTCCAAAAATAATATTCAGAAATTTTTTAACCTTAAACAATACTATCTGAGGTTCAACTTAATCCATTCCAACCATTATAGTTATCTAAAATAATTCTGTCCAAATCACAGTCCAAATTTTATAAGGAAGTTAAACATAATGAAGTTCCTTTTTTCCGTGTAACAACATGTGAACACCTTCATCATGTATTCTTTTAAAACACTGCAACATCCTGAATTACCATAAATCCTTATTGATTACATTCATAATCCCTTATTCCTTATAGAATACTAGATACACTCCTTCTATCCAAAATATGTATACAAATCATTAATCAGTTTCAAGGAAGTTAAGAATATCCAATATAATTTATCCAAATCAATCAAGTATTATTCCAAAATCACTATCTCGATATCAAAACCATATTATGGTTTATGTTTCTCTCAACTATATATTTTCCAAAAATTTAACCTACCGTGGAGTCACTTTTCTTGGTTCCACACAATCTCAAGTCCTTGATGAAATAGTACTACAATAAAATCCTTATATACTCCATAATTATTATAACCAGTAAATCATTGATACAACACTCAAATGACAAAATTCATTAATAACAACATAAGAACTCTAATCATTCCTCCTCATCTGTGGTAGTATCATAACTTGATTATTATCCAATAACATCATTTGGGGCATACTCTGATGACTTGGACATTGGTTTGTGTAGGGTCCCCACTCCTTGCAGATGAAGCATTGTTCATTTGAAACCTTTTTCTTACCCTTGCAGTCACACACTTGGTGTCCTTTTTCTCCACACTTATAACAAAATCCCATTCCCTTCAGGCAAGTTCCAAGGTGTTTCTTCCCACAATTATCACATATTGGAAAGTTCTTCTTTTCCCTCATCCCTTTATCCATCATTCTCTCTTCCATCCTTTTCTTCTCTTTCTTCTATTCAAAGCCATAAGACTCAGATAATTCTTTACTTATATTGTTAACACATGATACGATTTCTTCATATGTTGAGAACACATGGGAGACTATTTCCCTTCTAAATGTTGTCTTAATACTGTGAAAGATATGATCCTTCTTACTCTTTGGATCATACGTATTGATGGAGTTCACATTCCTTCTACTGGGCACCATTTCTATACAATGGAATAAACTAGGTTAGTTTATGAATTGCAATGAATAATTCCAAACTTGTAAAATACTTAATGTAAATTGAACGGTTTATGGATATAATCCATAATCATAAAAAATTTTTTCTTTGAGGAAGTATATACTCATAAACCCTTCATAATGGTTTGTAAAAAAAATGAGAATTATCCTAAGCATATCCCCCGGGAGTGTTGTAACTAAGAGTGCAGCAAGACCCGTTGTCGTGCACCAGTTCTCGTTCGAGTCTAGCTCAAAATGGTGTTTTTAGGTTTTACCCATAGGTACATCTGTGCCAGAGCTGCCTCTACCGGCTCGTATCCAGATAGGTATGTATTGCTCGGAAAACTCACAAAATCTTTACAATACCAAAATTCTAGGAAGTTCTTCTATACTAATCCTCAAAGTCTATCTTAGGTCTATGTGCTCTAATCAGTGTTTATCTAAATATAGCTTCCAAGGTTAGTACTAAACTGCCTCTGATACCAACTGTAACTCCCCGACCCCAGTTACCCAGAGTCGGTTCATTATTACGTAGCATTGGCATGATCACAAAAGATCAAGTCTCGAAAGACCGATTAGTTTAGTAGTATTGGAAACACTAGATACATTCATAAGTCTTACATTACATCATAAAGTAAAACAAAACTAAAAAAACATCCTGTCTTCATATCCCCTCATACTATCCCTGTAGGTCATTCATAATAATATACTTCATCACATCCTGGAAAAATTAAAACATTGAAAGGGGTGAGCTCAGATGCTCAGTAAAGATAAAAATAGAGCGGAAGCTTTAATAAATAAACATAAACATTTAAGGCAATGTATAACTAAAACAAAAGCCTTATAAACTTTAACTTTAGCATAATATGGCAAAAGTAAAATGAAATAATTCCATTTACTTATTCACATGGATATTCTACTGGTTTAATAATCACATGAAATATCAATAACCACTTTCATATTGATGGAATGCATAATGCCAGACTATCTTAACCACGTAGCCAAGGCCTCATGCCAAGACTACAAATATGATTTTGTCAAGGCCTCGTGCCAAGACACTAGTTTGTCTCATGAGACCTTCCAATGCATTGAGGAGCTATAGCGGGCTCCACCCATCACTTATTAAGTTCAATGCATTCCTCATATGAACAGGTTTAAACATATCATAAACCATAACATAATCGTATCACATAAAACATGCATAAAGGAAACATAACATTTCCACATTTCAGTCACAAGATATCAATAAAACACATTTATATAACAAAACACTTTCAAAACCATTTTCAATACCAAAATAAAAGAAAATTAAAACTTTGTATTTATTTTTCATTTAAAAAGGTTATGGCTTGTAGAGGAAGCCGAAACACAAATAATGGTCACGGCGGGGGAGAAGTCATTGTCGCCGCATACGTACGACAAGAAAAACATTCCTTTTTTTCGTTTAGTAAAACAATTTGTATAAAAATATTCCTTTTGAATAAACGTAAAAGTCAAAGGGGGTTTATACACCGTATAAATAAAATTTGTGTATAAAACAAAATATGCCTCAATAAATGGAGATTGAGATGAAGTCCCTTACAAAGATCATTTTTAAAATAAAATAGATCTATTATGTGTATTCAATACAAGTACACATAAATAAAGTACAAATACAAGATAGAACATAATAATATCATGACATAATTTGAAAGTAGGAGATTAACCCAAAAAATGGAAATTGGGTTAAGAAGTTCCCTTACCTCGTGTCCGACTTGACTCGATCGTTCTTTAATCTCCTTAATAATTAAATAGAGTTAATTTCTATTTGCATAATAACCTTTTTCATGTTCATTATTCCTTTTATATCACTTATTACCATGTTATGAATGTTATGTAATTATTTAAGTTAATAACGGTCATTTTGTCGATCTTTGGTACTTGAGTCAAAAATAAACTTCTTATAATTACAAGTTGTTCATGTGGTGAAATATCCATTATATTCAGAATTATATTCATCATTTAGATATAATATATATCATATATATGCATTATATACATGTATTTATGACATTACATAACATTTAGAGGTAAGAAATGAAATGCACCGTTCATGGAGACGGTAAGCCGTACGTACGCATGAACGCCAGTTTCATTTCTATTTCGTATTTAATGGAATGAAATTATAATTATATAAAGTTATACTATAATTCCAGTATAATATTATGTATAATACCATTTATTCCATCCTTTATTCATCCCACATATGACATTAACGATTCAAAATCACTTTGAGGGGGCGGTAGTCCGCACTTCCTAAAATGAAATCATTGCGTTTACCCATAATGGAAATCATAAACTTATGCCATAAATGAAAAATAAATAATCATAAAGAAAACAAAAACATAATATATATCATATATAAAAATAGTTTCATCATAATGGCCACCATGAGAGGTGTTAAAAGAAGATTGAACAATCATCATTTCGTGAGGCAGTAATTCGCCACCCACAAAAACAGTATATTCTTTAACTATTAGATGAAAGTGTTTGTAAGTGTAAATAAAATATTTCACATAAAAACATCCAAGTATATTTTGGATACTGTTTTTGTTACAAAATAAAGTAATAAAAAGATTTTAGGGGGTTGGAGAAGAAAAATAAAACAAAAGAACAAAAGAGAAGACATTACCTTAAAATCGGGTAACTCTTTCTGATTTGAGCCAAAGGCTTCCTTGGGAAGACTTAAACCCAAAGTGAGGCATCTAGGAGTAAGATAGGGAAGTTGGGAGAGTATTTGGGAAGAGGTTGTCCGAGCAAAATGGCTTGGAAGGTGTGAATAAGGTGGTAGTGGTGGGGGCCTTTTATAAGAGGAGAGGAGGGGTACTCTTGGAAAGTCATTAAATGTTACATTATTATGAAATGATTTTCAAATTTTAATGGTCCCAAAATTATATATTTCTAGGATAAGGTGATAAGGGTTAGAAATATACTCATCCAATTGGTTTTTGACAAGTTTAAGTCTTAGAGTTTACATTATATTTTCATTTTATTTAAATCGTTAATTAATGAGGTAATCGTTGCATCATCATTGTGTCATAACAAATTTAATTTATTTAATTTATAAAAATTATTAAATAAATATAATGATTTAGGAAATATATTTATATTTCCAATTAATATTTATAGTCGAAAAGTTAACTTATATAACCCCATGTAATAGTTGTTTTAGTAAAACAACATATGTTTGTGACAATTTTATTTTTACTTTAAATAAAAAGTTATTAATGTCATTTTCTTACCCAAGTGGCTCCATGGGCTCCCCAAGTTGACCCATGGATTTTCATGGTCGTCCATGACTCATAAAATAAGGGTAGGACAAGTGTAAAGGTATTTTCATATTTTTATAATATCATTTTTACCTTAAATTTCACTAATTACCTTTAATCGCGATTAATTAAACTTAAAAGTTACTATTCACTAAAAAAATAGTTTATTCCCATTGAACCACATTTTACTTCCTAATGACAACCATGTATGTCGCATATTGGAAAATCAAATCATAGAAGTGGTAATGTTTCATTTAAATGAAAAATCAGTTTTTAACTACCACTTAGTGGTTTCACTATTCATCAAAAATTGAAGTTTTTCAGAACAATGCCAAAATTTCATCCTAAGCTATAATTGATATTCTGAATTCAAAAATGATGTCTATTTTACAAAATTCCAAACATATAAGTTTCATTAATTAATTTTATAATTAATTCCCGCTGTCACAACAAATAGCGTGTTTTTAAGAAACAATATATATCAAAAGACTGACAATTGTTTATGTCCAATTTCAAAGTGAAATTAATTCTAATAAACACCATTGGATAAAATGGTAAAAATATATTCTAATTATACTGTAAAACCACTCAATAGTATAATTTATCACTATAAATTATTTAGATTAAAAAATTTGTTTTTAAGTATTTTTCACTATTTATAAAAAATTGGAAGTTCTCAGAAAATTACAAAAAATTCAACTTAGGATGTTTTTGATATTCCAAATACAAAAATTAACTCCATTTTGAAATATAAAATTTATATAATTTCAAAAAGTGGGTATTACTATTCATAACGGCTACTTTGATTGGTCGCGGTGTGTTAGAACTCGAGGTTGCGTACAACACACGCTGCTCTATTATTCAAAGAGAAGCGTACCATGGAAGCCTGGGGTCTTAAGAAAATGAAAGCACTGATAAAGTAAGCGCTCATAGAGGGGTCTTTTATCAGCGCTAAAACAAAGCCCTGATAAAGGACCCTTTTATCATCGCTTTGTTTTAGCACTGATAAAAGACCCCTTTTATCAGCACATTTTTAGCACTCATAAAAGGGGTCTTTATCAGCACATTTCGGAGCACTGATAAAGGGGACCCCCCCCCCCCTTTATCTTCGCCGGCTTTATCAGCGCTTTTCTAACACTTATAAAGGCCATTTTTAGCGCTGATAAAAGCCGTATTTGTAGTAGTGCAAGGGATCAAGGCCAGGCTTACGCT
Source organism: Viscum album (assembly GCA_963277665.1). Lineage (NCBI taxonomy): Eukaryota > Viridiplantae > Streptophyta > Magnoliopsida > Santalales > Viscaceae > Viscum > Viscum album. The sequence goes on from OY728132.1 coordinate 503,132,787, forward strand.
ATCACTACTGTTGAGGTAGAAGCTTCGAAAGACGTTGTTGTAGGTAATTTAATGGTTTCCTCAAGTTTATAAAATGCATTATTTGATTCTGGATCATCGCATTGTTTCATATATTCCTAGTTTTCTAAGAAAATTATATATTTCCAATTTGATTTAACAAGGGAGTTTTCAATTAAAACTCCTAAGGGAAGTATCATTGCAACAAAGTTTTGTGAATCAGTTTCCATTAGAGCACATAAATGTTCTTTATCCACTGATCTCATCGTCATACCTATGATTGAATTTGAGACAATCCTCGTTATGGATTGTATTTCAGACCATGATGAAAAAATTTATTTTATCAAGAAGGAGGTTAATATTTTTGATGATGATGATAAGGAACACGTTATCTTTAGAGCGAAATCATCACCACCTAATTCTTACATAGATCCACCCCTAATAGCTCAACTAAATTCAATTATTGGGGAGGAAGAGAATGAAATGACTGTGGGTGTGGAGAGGAATGTTCAAATAGAGGATGTACCTATTGTGAAAGAATATGTAGATGTGTTTCTGGAAGATTTTCTTGGACATCCTCTAGAACGAGAAGTTGAGTTTTCTATTGATTTAATCCCTGGATCAAGGCCCATATCGAATACCCCTTATATGATGTCCACTGTAGAATTAGTGTAACTAAAGAAACAACTAGAGGAATTGAGTAATAAGGGATTTATTTTCCCTATTGTTTCTCCATGGGGATCCCCTGTCCTTTTTGTTAAGAAGAAAGATGAATCTATTAGGTTATGTATCGACTACAGGGAGATAAATGCTATAACAATAAAGAACAAGTATCCCCCACCTCAGATTGATGATTTATTTGAACAACTGCATGGAGCTCAATACTTTTCAAATATTGACCTTCGATCTGGATATCATCAGTTGTGTGTGATGAAGGAAGACATTCCAAAGACAACATTTCGAACCAGGTACGAGCATTACAAGTTTACTGTAATGCCTTTTGGGATGACTAATGCACCCTCTGTTTTCATGGATCTAATGAACAAAGTTTTCAAGAAATATCTTAATGATTTTTTAGTGTTATTTATAGATGATATCTTGGTATATTCAAAAATATATGAAGACCATGAAAATCACTTGCGCATTATCTTGAAGACTCTTAGAAGACATGAATTATATGGGAAGTTTAGCAAGTGTGAATTCTAGCTTCAAGAGATTTAGTTTCATGGACATATTGTCTCTAAAGATGGAATCTATGTTGATCCTTCTAAGACCAAGGCAATTCAAGAATGACCTACACGGATGAGTATAACTGAGGTATGTAGTTTTATTGGTTTAGCAGGTTATTATCGACGTTTCATCCAGAATTTTTCCCGGTTGGATAACCCATTAACAAAGCTCACACGTAAAGGGGTTAAATTTGTTTGGACAAAAGAGTGTGAAGAATTATTCGAAGAACTAAATAGAAGAATAGTCAATGCTCCTATATTGACTCTACCATTGGGGAATGATTTGTTCGTTATTTATAGTGATGCATCGAAGAAAGGACTTGGTTGTGTCCTTATGAAGAATGACAGGGTTATTGCCTATGCATCACTACAGTTGAAAATTCATGAGAAAAACTATCCTACTCATGATCTCGAGTTATCAATTGTGATCTTTGCTTTGAAGATATGGAGACATTACTTCTATGGTGAAAAATTTGAGATTTATACTGATCAAAAGAGTTTGAAGTATATTTTCTCACAAAAAGAAATCAACATAAGGAAAAGGATATGGCTTGAATTACTCAATGATTATGATTTCACGATACACTACCACCCAGAGAAGGTAAATAAGGTGGCAGATGCTTGGAGCAAAAAATATCATGGAGTTTTGAACAATATGAGAATTTAAAGGGATCTAATTTTCATGGATCTAGTGAAGATGGACATGGGAATAACCATGGAAGGTGAAACATCAATGCTTTTTCAAATGGTTACCAAACCATCTTTACTAGAAAGGATTAAGTGTTCTCAGACCGATGATGAAGAATTTCAAAAGAAGATTAAATCTGTGAATGATGGGAGATTGAGAGACTTTGTGTATGAAGAAGGAATTTTAAAATTTGGGAAGAGAATTTGTGTTCCCAATATACCTGATCTAAAAAGGGAATTGTTGGACGATGCTCATAGTTCCAATTTCTCTACACACCTTGGGAGCACCAAAATGTAAAGAGATTTGAAGGAACATTTTTGGTGGGACAACATGAAGAGGGAGATTGCTGATTTTGTGTCAAGATGTATGGTTTTTCAACAAGTGAAAGCTGGAAGGCAAAAAACTGGATGAGTCATGAAACCTATTACCATACCTGAGTTGAAATGGGATAATATCATGATGGACTTTGTCATGGGACAACCAGAGACTCCTAGAAGGAACGATGAAATATGGGTTATTGTTAATCATCTTACCAAGTCAGCACATTTTCTTACTATAAGAGAAGATCTACCACTGGAACGTCTAGAAAGACTATATATTAATGAAGTTGTGAGAATTCATAGAGTACCCCTAACGATTGTTTCTGATCGTGATCCCCATTTTACTTCAAGATTCTGGAAGAGTCTTCAGAAGGCATTGGATACTGAACTTTGTTTGAGCCCTGCCTACCACCCTCAAACAGATGGACAATCAGAACGGACTATTCAAACCTTAGAAGACATGTTGATATCACGCTCACTAGACGTTCAGGGTATGTGGGATCAATATTTACCTTTGGTGTAATTTTCCTATAACAATAGCTTCCATTCAAGTATTCAGATGGCACCATATGAATCATTATAAAGAAAGAGATATCGCACACCAACCTGTTGGGATGACGTTGGTGAAAGAAAACTCGTAGGCCCAGAACTAGTGGAGGAAACTATAGAAAAGGTAAAGGTAATCCAAAACAACATCAAAGTAGCTCAAAGTAGGTAGAAGAGCTATGCCGATAACTGAAGGAGGATTTGAAATTTCAGGTAGGATATAATGTTTTCTTGAAGGTATGTCCATGGAAGGGAGTTATAGGTTTTGGTAAGAAGGGAAAATTGAGTCCCAAGTACATTGGATCATTCAAAAATCTAGAACGAATTGGTGTTGTAGCTTTCCATTTGGAAATTCCGCCAAGTCTCTTCAATGTTCACGATGTGTTCCACGTATCACGGTTTAGAAAATACATGCCTGACCCAACACATGTACTCACTTACGAGGAATTAGAACTGGAACCCAATCTATCTTATTGCGAAGAGCCCGTCAAGATTCTTGATATAAGAGAACAAGTGCTGAGAAACTGGACGACTCGTCTGGTAAAAGTTCTATGGAGAAACCATAAGATGGAAGAGGCAACGTGGGAACCCGAGGAACTTATGATGAAGAATCAACTGAGTCTTTTCATGCGGTAGTATTATAGAAATTTCGAGGATGAAATTATTTGAAGGAGGGGAGAATGTAACACCCCAAGCTTCCATGGTACGCTTCTCTTTGAATATTACAGTAGCGTGTGTTGTACACAACTTTGAGTTCTAACACACACCACAACCAATCAAACTAGCCGTTCTGAATAGTAATTACCACTTTGTAAAATTTTATTAATTTTATATTTTAAAATGGACATCATTTTTTGATTCGGAATATCAAAATTAGCCTAGGGTGAAAATTTTGTATTTTTATGAAAACTTTCAATTTTTGATGAATAGTGAAAAAACACTGAGTTATAGTTTAAAACCGAATTTTTATTTAAATAATTATTTATTTTATTTAAATTTAATTTTGGTCAAAATAGATACAGAATACCTATATAAGTTCAATGTAATTCATTGGAGTTAGTTTAGAATAATTTTAGATATATTAAAATTTTATTGAACTTTTCACCGTCTTTTACCCACCTCCTAGGAGAATTTGGAAATTCACATAAAACTTAATTTTACCGCTTCTGTGAGTGAAATTTCGAAAATCCAAGAGGCATAGTTAATATAAAGGAGTAAAATGTGGTTTAATAAGATAAAAATAATTTTTGGTGAATAGTAACGTTTTACTTTTATTTACCATGGTTAAAAGTAAATAGGGTAGTTAAGGTTAAAAACGATATTAATATTACCCTAACACATGTCTTAATTCTATTGGACAAGTGTATCTCAACCAAAAACAACCTTAGGAATAAAATATTATCATTTAGGTCCACTTGTATTAGATTAGGAAATTTATTATTATTAAATTCAAAGAAGAGTTAAAAGAGTTAAAATCAAGGATTAATTACTAAAACATTTTTAATATAGGGTTATACATAAGATAAATTCGATTGTAAATATTCATTATAATGACAAAAATATTTCCTACATAATTGTATTTTATTTATAATTTTTAGACACCATATTATGTAATTTATTTATGACACAATGGTGATACATTAATTAACAAATTAATGAAATATTAAAATAATTGATATTATAAATATTCAAATAAATGTAATTTGAGACTTTTTATGAATTACAATAATTTTATAGATTAATATGACATATTATTATTGATTTAATTATGATTGTTCTAAGTAATAATGTTGTTATTATTTTCACAAAAATCAAATACCAAATAGTGTCAAAATTGACATAAAATAGTTTTTAAAACAAATATTAAATTATTAATTGATATTAAATTCCTGAAAATCTAAGGTTCGGAAAAGAGACTTATATATTGATATGTGTATCATTAATGGACTACTTGGGGGTCGCTTGGAAGTATATAGTAAGTTTATTAACTATATAATATAAATATACAAAGAGACATGGTAAATGTCAAACTATTAACTAAGAGTTAAATATAAATGATAAGGTTAATATAGTGACACAAACGTATCTAAAATCTATTGGTTGGTAGGATTTAAACCCATCCACACCTTAACCTTTAAATAATCCACTTTTGATCCATTAGAAATAGAATATGAATTTATTATAAAATAATATTTCTAGCTTTTCCAAAGGTGCCCCTCACCCCTCTTATAAAAGGGCACTCCCCCTTCTCACTAATTAACACATTCAAAGCCTTTTGGATCGGACAAAACCTGCCCAAATATTCTCTCAACTTACCTATCTTCAACCTAGAGGCCTTAGTTTGATCAGAAAGTCATCCTATGGATCCCTTTTAATCAAATCAAAAGGAAGAACCCGAAGAAGAGGTAATGTTTCCACCACCCTCCTTCAAGTTCCTTTCTTCTTCAACTTCTTCATTATTTTTTATTTCCATTATAAAATAATAACTCCAGTATATTATATGAACTGTGATGTTATTACAAATATGGTACAGCCATATTCAGTATTCTATCCGTCCTTTAAATGACATGTCACCATACATGCGTACGCACGACTTACGATCTCCACGTCGTGGTGTAATTGTTATTCAATAAATTATTATTTGGATGAGTATAATGATGATGTTTAATTCAATTAAATAATAAATATAACATGATAATGATTCTTTATATATGATATACCATCCAATTATATATTATTTTAATATCAAATGAATAATATTGTCGCTCGTGCGTATGTACGGATTACCGTCTCCACGAATGCGATGAGATTCATTCCCCATCGTATCCATTCAAGAATAATTCTAATTTAATGATTAAAAATTATGTTTAAAGACTTGATATCATTATATAAATGAATAAGATAAAACCTATCCATAACAAACATGGCTTATGTAACAAAGCATATAAAAGAAAACGAGTAAGTTAACACCCGAAACAACGATAATACTAAGATATTATTTACAAAGCAATGTTAAAAGATAATATATGATATCATATTAATTTAAATGATTTTTTTATAATTTAATAACAATTATTTCACTATTATACTAGAGGTTAACCTACCCTCAACCAAGTAAAAGTACAAGGTAAGGGTTTATTTCACAATCACTTCCTTATCCGAGGTTGTTCATACGTAATTATCTACTGGGACCTCTTTATCCATCACATCCATGTTTCTTAAAAATGTATTTCAAAAAATTCTTACTATTTTACAGAATATCGGTTAATGTCATTTATACCCTTTTTTAACTTTTTATAAGAAGTTTATAAAGAAATCTTTCCGTCTTTTTCCAAACATGGTCCTTTTTAACCCTTTCGACAGAATTAAGGTAAGAATGTCTTTTTTTTAACTTATACGGAGGGTGCGGCTATTTTACGCTGTTATAAAATCTTTAAAGATTCCCTTACAAGCTTATTAAAATATTTTCAAATTAAATGTTTTCTTTTATAATTATGTGACTTTTAAATTATTTCAAAAAAAGAGATATTACTCTCAAATAGTTTTGATTTCATCTATGTCAGCATCCTTTGATGGATTTTAAGCTTATTTGATGTTTATTTATTATGATAAAAAACTTCCATATTGTATTGAATATTTTGTGATATGTTTGACTGTGGATGTGTTATTTTTATACCATTCATGGTTTATGGAGAAATTATTGAAATTTCGTATGATAGTTTTAATACGAATGTTTATGTTATGTTTAAACCTGTTCATATAAGGAAAGCATTGGACTTAATAAGTGATGGGTGGAGACCACTATAGCTCCTCGATGCATCGGTAGGTATCATGAGACAAACTAGTCTCTTGGCACAAGGCCTTGAAAAAATCTTATTTGTAGTCTTGGCATGAGGCCTTGGCTATGTGGTTATGATAGTCTGGCATTATGCATTCCATCATTATGAAAGTGGTTGTAGATATTTTATGTGATTATTCAATTATTATAATATCCATTTGAATAAGTAAATGGAATTATTTAATTTTATTTCTGCCATATTATGCTGAAGTTCAAGTTTAAAAGTCTTTTGTTTTAGTTATGCATTGCCTTAAATGTTTATGGTTATTTGTGACAGTTTCCACTATATTGTTATCCTTGCTGGGGATTTGATCTCACCCCTTTCTATGTTTTATTTTTCCCAAGATGTGAAGATGTATTTTATGAATGACCTGCAGGGATAGTATGAGGGGATATGAGTGTGAACTATGGATACTATGTTGTTGTATTTTTCATTTTATGATGTAATGTAAACTTTATGAATGTATCTAGTGATTCCAAGGCTACTAAACTAATCGGTCTTTCGAGACTTGATCTTTTGTGATCATGCCAATGTTATGTAATAATGTACCGACTTTGGGAAACTGGGGTCAGGGCGTTACAGATGGGACCTATATAAACCTTAAATGCATTGGGTAATTATGTATAACTCAAGATTAAAAATGTTATATTTTAACCATATGAAATGTTCACAATGTTAGGTGTGAACTATATTACTTGTTCACTATGTTATGTGTAAACCAGATTACATGTTCCAAAATGTTATGTGTGAACCCAATTACATGTTCATAATTTAATGAATGACCATAAAAACATGTACGCGATTTTATTCATATACCTTTCTTTAATTTTAATACATTTATTCCTGGACCTTTTTCCATCTCCATAGATCTTTGTAGGGGCCTAATTTCATATCATTAACAAAAAGAGTTATCCTTTTTCTATTTATACATGTTCAAAATATTATAGGATAATGTTTAATGAAGAAATACCATGTATTAGGCTGTTGTTAAACTATTAATAATCATTTTATTTTATTATCTTATGACTCACATCTTATGAACTGCCAATAATTACTAAATGAATCTCATATATGATCTTTAAAAAGCATGTTGTGATCTTAAAAAGTTTTACTTATGCTATCATACTGTTATGTTCTTGTTTATCTTACACATCTTCATTTTTTAACCTTAATGAGAACTTGATCATACCCTTTCATTTGTTTCTTTTCCCTTTGATATAAAGAAATGTATTATGTAAGCTAAGTCAAACTGGATACTCGAAATGAATATATAGGTGGGAAAATATGTAGTTGTATTATGAACTAATTTTTTATGATTCCATGTTTTCAAATACACTAAACAAATAAATTCTAAGGGTATGTATTAGTGTAACGTTTGAAATATTCAAAAAATTGATCAAATATCTATGTATGTTAGGCATGAGTCACTATAGAAATCATTTTTGGTTGATCCTTTGTCATATGAGTTTTAAAAAATTCTCTTATATGAGATTTAAGAGGATTTATTTATACAGACCAATTTTTTATTCTCATTTTCTATGTGTGGATGATACCCCTCTCAGTAATATCCATGAAAGCGTCATTTAAATGTGAATATACTACATATAGTATTTCATAGGATAATTGTGAATTTATTTTGTGGATTCCTTTTTAAAAAATAATGAATACCTATTATAATGAAAATAACTGATTTTTATCAAAGAGTATTAACACAAAATTGTCACATGAAATGAAATTATAATTATTATATGATAATGAAACTAATAAGAACATGTGTTGGATTATATTTATTTTTAATATATTAACAAAGAGAGATAAATAATTTTCACATGTGATAAATTATATTATTTTTAAATAAATTCATAGATATTGTTATAAGCATCCTTGATGAAAATTTAATACTAATAATTCAAAAACTATGATAATAAGGCTTAGGAGGATGTGTTCTCAACTTTAGAGGATTATAATAAATCAATTGATTTTTTTTATTCTTAATTTTAATTATGTACTATGTGGTAGGAAATTCCATTAAATATCGGGCTCTTGTTTATACTTTCATAGTTATTATAGGTCATCTGTCAGTATAAATAATTCATTGTGATTGATTCTAATCACATCTACGTGTGTGTATCCTATGAGGTCTGTCATGATAATTGTTTCATGAGTTTATCTTGTTTCTTATTTTTCATGTTTTATGTTGATCACATGAATGCATATTTCTACATTATTATAATAGTGACGTAATATCCATGAATTATATTCCATGCTTATTATGTTACCATTCACGAAGTTATCATTCTTGGTTCACGGAATAGGTGGAAAATCATGACATGATTATCCCTATATAGGGGGAGTAGTATTTACTTGAAATGAGTGATAATGGACCAGAGCATAGGGTACAGATATGATGATACCATAAAACAATATATTTGGGATGCTCTAAATACCTTTGTATGGTTTGAAAGGAGAATACCATTTAGAGGGTGAACATGATTCTTAATAGATTTTCAAGAATCATCACATACATAATTTTAGGGAAGATCCACTTTTTTTGTATGAATGATTCCATGTGGTTGTAGAATGATAGATTCAATAAAAAAGTGTCTATTCTATTCACTTCATATATCTTCTCATTATACTTATTTCATGCGGCCAAAGCAGGTGAAGTCGGGGGGGGGGGGGGGGCTGTTTTGTCTTGGTTATAACACTAATGGTCGGATTTTATTGTATATTTTTAATATTATAATACATTTTTCATTATGAAGGAATGAACATTTTAAAAAAATAAAAAACTAGATTAAGAATTCGTTGGCGGCATCCTACTGAGTCATGTACTAAAACCCTAATTAAGAATTTCAATTCAATTGTATATTTCATGAATAAGGATCTAGAAAGGGAAATGGGGTCATTGAATATAGTTGACCTACTGAGAAATAATATTGGGGAACGACCATGATAGACTATATAGATTTCAACAATTTCTTTATTTATTTATCTTTTAAACCTTATACTTTAGTTTGTCTTCCCAATTTGGGATTTTTCTTATTATCTATATTACATTTTTACTCTTTTTGTTATTTTTTTTCAAGATTAAATTGATTGTTTATTATTATTATTATTTCTATAATCTGTTACATAGGATATAATAACCCCATTAACTCCCTTAGACCCTTTCTTCTAGTCGAAAACCTCTTGCATGTGGGGAGGCACATATAAATTCACATGACCTCTATATTTGACCAGTTGATTTGGGTAACGTGTTATAAATTTATATCAATGATCCAGTTGTCCATTTTCTTTTCAGACTAATCTGGGACATAGATGAAATGTAGAAAATGTCTGAGACGTAGTTATGGGATTTTTCATGTTCACAACCAAAATTTTTGTAATTTTCTTCTAGATTACCATTTAAAATATTTTGATTAATATTTTTATGAAATTTTATGTGAACATAAGAATCAAGATTAGGAATGGAGGTTGATATTCCCTATATATACATATTGTTGTGTCAAATATTTTTTATTTAAATCAATTTTTTTGAATTGTATTATCTAGTAAGGATATTTTATTATTTTCATTTATCTACTTCCATACTTATAGGAGATATATTTTTTGGAATTATTTAGTTAAATATATTATTATTTTATTTTAGTTTATATATGATGACGGTGAAAAACATGTAGGTTATAGACCTTTGTTCGTTCTTAGAGTTCTATAACTTGGGTTGTGGCTAGACTCCAAGGAAATTCTTATATGATCCCATAGATGGGTAATGAGAAATTTATGTTCCTATTTTTCTTCTTATGTTTTTGAATATGTGTCCTCCAAGAAATTTGAATGGATTACTACCTTTATAGGAGGGTTCCCCTGAGCACCTTTCTTCACATGCTCTAGTAGAGCAGGAAATAGGGCTATAAAAGATGAGAGCCATTTTTGTCAATGACACTATTCATTTTTAGCTCCAAAATCATATAAAGTTTTGGGGACTTGAGAAAAAATTATGATGATGTGTGGGTGTAAATTATTAAGGGAATATAAAACCTCATTGAAATGTCGACATATAGGAATGTAAATCTCACAAATTACATGTTATAGGGATGCACAAAGCATTAGTTGGGAGGCATGGGTATGGATGGTCAATATAGAGGACTCCCACAGGACGACCTTGTGGATCTATTATTCGGTGATTTCATTCAATATATTATAAAAAAATGATTGAGTATAATATTTCATTATATTGTAATAGGGTTATGTGATAGTTCCTACTTTGATCATTATACAATGCCTCTACTCTTTACACTACTTCTATCCATGAATGAGGAATAAAAGGATATTATGTTTATGAATGAAGTTTTTTATAACATCAAATAAGAGGCTAAGATATTTTACATAGCTTCATACATGGATGTTATATGGATGGCCTTGACTATTCAAAGGAATATAGAGGAGGTTTCAGTAGTAGTTATTCTTCAATACATTGTTTATTTGGTGAGTGGACCCCCTACTACTATAGTGGGTAACCATTATGGTATTAAGAATAGGAATATAAGATATGTGTAGTAATGAAGCATTAAAAAGGAATAATTAATACTAACTTATCCAAAACCGTATTTAATTGATCCAGAATGCTCAAATTTTTCAATGTGCAAGCACTGCATTTGTGTATGAAAAAAACTCTAGAAACAGTTCTAGAAATGGTTATTGTGAAAACATCTCCAATAGCTCTATATGATATAATCTTGTTTGATGGAATATATGGGTGTTGTATTGAATTTCTATATTAACTATATATTTTTAAGGGGACCTTGACAGTAGTCCTAGATGATGAGGACTCTAGGGAGTCAGGAATAGGGTCACATAGTTGTTCCAGTTCCAATGTATGATGTAGATAAGAAACTGTAATATGGAAATGAGGGACCATCTACTGTATAATTTACTTTAATTATCATGCGTACATTATATACAACAATTTTGGATGCTATTTCATCCCATTCTTTCATATCTAAATAAGTAGTTTTTGGTATTTATTTACTCATCATTGTTATCCTCTATGTAAATATCTATTGGTAAATTATTAGGCATGAATGTGAACCTACTCCTACGATTCCAAAGGTATCCTATAGACATTTTTTGTTACGAAAATAAATGGGACATCATGTTTTTGGAGATGATGATCTTATTTGTGATTCTTATCATGGAATTTTTACCAGTTTCTATATTCACATGATTTCTATCAGATATGGGTGTAAGTTATTTCACTATGCACATAGAGATCCTTGATAAATAGAGAATGAAAAATGGGACACAATTGATTTGGTCAATACATGAATTATCTTTGATTTATCATAGCATGAAATAATAGTTTTTTATACTTTCGTAGGATCTATGTCATCCCATACACTTTTCTTATAATCATGGATCTCTATCAGGATGTATTTCTATAAAATTTAAAAATAATTCTTCCTAGTAGTGTATTTGAAATTGATATAGACCTCATTCAGGGATTCATTATGATTTTGATTCCCCCTTATTATATATATCCATAAATACTAAAGGATTTCATGTTATAGGTTGAAAAATTGATGTATAAGTTCAATATTAGGGTGAGAAAGTCACAATGGGGGGAACCATTATTTTTTCCAAGAAGATGAATTGTAGTATTTAGATATTAATTTATTTATAGATTCTAAAATAGTTGATAGTAAGGAATAGATATCATTTTCCTAGGATCATTTACCTTTTCGATTAGTTATGTGGAGCTCGGTAGTTATATAAGATTTTTCCTTGATTAGGCAGTGACTATGTACTGGTTAGAGAGGAGAAAATTCTAAGGTATATATTATAAAGTTGGTATGAGGTGCATGAGTACATGGTGATGTTTTTTGGTTTTACTGACATGTATATATTGTTCGTGTTTATTATTAATTTTATCACTCATAGATACCTAGATTCATTATTTTCATGTATTCCGGGATGACATCCTCATCTACTCACTAAACCAGAGTAGAAATTTGTACATATCGATATAGCCTTGAGTATGTTTTGATCACATAGGATGTATGAAAAGACATAAAAATTTAACTGTTTGATTAATGATGTAATTTTCATGGTGCATGTGGTGTCTAAGATAAGTATACTCATGGCGTAATAGAATGTTGAGGTATATATATCATTGGGACATCCCTGAAATTTGTTCAGTATTAGTATCTTTCTTGGATAATTATGATATTACCAACACATTATATAGGACATCTTCCAGTTACTATCACCAATTACTACATTGATGAAGAAGGGGGTCATGTTATGTTGGTCAGATCAATATAAAGAGGCATTTTATGGGATGGAGAGGTGGTTTACTACAACTCAAATAATAAAACTCTCTTGGACTGGGATTAGATATGTAGTGTAATATGATTCATTTGGAATAAGTATGGGTGTAGTTATAGTATTGGGGTAGTATGTAGTATCTTATCGGATGATTCCCCTATGAACCCATGAGAGTTACTATCCTACATATGAAATGGAGTTAGAATCCAAGGTCTATTTCCTATGGTGTTGGTTACACAATATCCTTAGATAGAGATTTATAGTTTCCACAATCCATAAGAACCTATATTATATCGTCATATATTGGGACCCATACCGAATGCAGAAAACCAAGAATATTTTCTCAGACATTTGACATTAAGATGAATTATGAACAAGATAATTGTGCATTGTAACATCCTTGAATAGATTGTTAGCATATGCAGAATACTTCATACTGGATGAAACACTTCAATCTTTATTCCTAGAAATCATTGGATCTTGGGATGTTCACCTATCCTTTCTCGATTTCTAAAACATCTATAATTATTAAAAATTGATTAAAATAGAACTATATAAGGATATTTATGGGGGAGTTATCATTCCAAACTGGGTGGGAATTAGGAATTTGAAGATGTTTTTGTGGGGCCTAATTTGGATCAATAAATCTATAAAATAGTTCAATTAATTCAAAAGAGGTTGATAACCACTAGGAAAAATAAGAGAACGTATGTCAACCTTATTAAGAGATAATTTGAGGTCACTACTGGTGACCGAGCTTTCTTGAGAATGACACATCTATTAGGCCACCTAATTTTTAGGATGTAATTCATTATATCCCCATGTATTGTTAGACATGTTGAGATCACTGAATGGATTGATACATTATCATTCAATAAAGATCATCCAACTTGCTATAGAGTAATGCATGATTTATTTTATGTGTCACAACACCAAGGGTATATGCTCTATCCTAAAAATTTCATAAACTATGAGTATATTGAAATTCAGAAATAAGCATCTATTTTTGAGTGTTTACTGCAGATCTTCGACCAAAGTGAGAAAGCCATTCAATGGAAGATTTTACAATTTATCTGGATCCTGTCATAATATGGTTAGATCTAAGAGGGGACATGGTAGCTAGAGTTTGATGTTTGAGCTCAGTGGCCCGATTTATCCCAGAATGACCAGTAGATATACTTCAATGAGAAGGGAGGTTAATAGAGGGTAAGATTTATAATATTATCAGTAAATAATTTATTATTAAACTATTTCTATTTTTTAATTTATATTTACATTCTTGTGAAAGATTAATTTCAAAAAACAATTTCCATTAAAAATTATTTTATTCAATTAAACAACGGTAATGTGGGCTTTATAGACCCAACATAAGGGTAACACCATTTTTTCAAGGGTTTAGTAATGGTAAACAATATTGTATAAGTGAAACCATGCACTTCGCATGGTCCATCCGACACTACATAATGTTAGGACCCTGATTATATTCACTAGATAAGGGTTCCAACATTTTTAATAAACCTACGGAATGGTAATGTATGATGAAATATGGTAAAAAAGGCATTATGTAAGTTTAATATTAGGTTGTGTAAGGATACCAGAGCATTGCATATAGATATTCCATAATTCCTTATTGATTCATAAGAGAAACATTCCACTGTGTGTAGATAACCATGGAAATTAATAAAGAGTATAGAGTGCTTTGTAATGGTATTAAGGATCAATATAATGGTAACACAATTATTCAAAAGGATATATAAGGATATCCTATATACTGCATAAGGGTAACCCTAGCCTCAAAATGATGCATAAGGATAAAGATATTCTCTGTAAGAATAGTTTTTAATTTGGACACCGCATAAGTGTGTTAATCCATACTGATAAGTGATATATAAGAGTTTTTGAATTGTAAAGCATGTTAACATTACACATTTCCCTTTATGGGGTAATTTATGTTTACAAATCCCTTTACAAGATTCTTATTGACTAACACACCTGGTAATTCCATTTCAAAATTTTTAACTAACCACAATCATTTTAATAAATACCATTGATTCATTTAGATTTTATATATTTTATATAATGTATTAAAATATTCTTCACCAAGATATATTTGGGAGAAAAATTAAATTTATATCTTAGTTGGTGGTATTGATATCATACATCTGTTTGAGGTCACCTTCTTAAAAAATAATCAAACCCTTATAGGATTCATTTTTTGTGAAACCTTTCTCATAGATGTTTCCTAGAAATTCATTTACATGAGATCCACAAAGTCTTCTTCATTGATATTGACTTCTTCTTATAATTTTCTAGTGGTGGATGATGTCTGTCTCCCCTCTATCATTGAGTAAATAATTTTAAATGATATTTTTTATAGGTATCTTTTCATGTATAAATTTTGAATTTATTCATTTGAATTATTCAACAAAGATAATGAAACACACATATAATGAAAGTTTTCCAATTTAATCAAATAATAATTACCCAAATTTATCACATGTTGTAAATTATAATTATTATGTTGGGAATAAATTACATAATAATTTTTTAGTCTTATTTTTATAATTTGGATATTATCCTAGAGTGAGAAACTACTATCACATGTGATATATTATTTAATTTAGAAAATAAAATGATAGAATTTGTTATATGAATTACATACAAACAATTAATGTTGAAGTTTCAAAAAAATGATAAAATTGAGTAAGAGGATATGTTATTTACTGTAGAGGATCCCAATATAGATTTGAAACCAAACATGGTGGCTTATCTTTTATGGTGACATCGTCCAATGAAGTAGGAAGTAAAATACACTTCTACCCTCTATTTTACAAAATTTTCTTTGATATAGATCATGTGTTGGAAGACATGATTAATTGATCTTAATTTAGATTCCTTGTGTGTGTGTGTGCATATCTTGTGGAATCTATTATGATAATTGATTCCATCATCTATTCTTGTATACTAATTTTCATAATTCATTTTCATCACATGTATGCATGTTTATAATTTATTCTCATTATTAAATACATTACTTTTATGATCTACCTTGTTATGTATGTTACCTTTCATGGAGGTATCCGTTTTGGTGATCAAAATAGGTTGCTCTTCATGACATAATTATCTCTTGGAGGGAGAATAATATTTAAATGAAAATTTTTTGATGATGTAATTGAGAAAATGGTGGAGATTTGATGACACCATATGAAATAATATTTTGGATGTACTAAATTTCTATATATCATGTAACTCAAATCCTAACTGATTTTCAAATATCGGGATGTGTTGAGGATGCACTCAATTCCTTGTCGATTTACAATCATCATGACATTATTTTTCCCGGAATAAAATGAGTTGCATATTTAAAAAACTCTGCATGGTTTTGAGCGATATATTAACAATCTTGGTGTCTATATTGGTTATTTCTATTATGTTCTCACTACACTTCCATCATAGAGCCAAAGAACGTATAGTCTTTGTTCTATAGTGGATTTGTGATCACATGACTAGTTGGTTTTGGATTGTACATTGGTAATATCATTATAAATATATTTTTATCATGGTGTTGTACTTTTTATCTATGTATATATGGTTAATGATTCATTGGTGGTGTCCTATTGCGTATTTTACTCAGACCCTACTTTCGGATTTCAGTGTTCTTATAGATTTCAGGACTATGGATTTGATGAATGGAAAGGGGCCTATAGAATATAGGTTTACTTGGGATAATGGAAGTGGAGGTTGGAACATGATAGACATTAAGGATTACAAAAATTTAATTTATTTGTTTATCTGCATAACTTTTTCCATGGTATTGGATTGACATTTTGGGAGCCTATTGATTATCATCATGACATGTGTACTATTTTGTTTATTTAGATTTCACACTATTATTCTATTTTTTACTACTATTTTCTCTATAATAAGATGTTGAGGGTATAATATCCTTATTCATAGAAGATTGATCTATCTACTAGTCATCAGACTCTGGTTTTACAATTATAACTACAATAAAAGCACTAACCTCCATTTAATTTTCCTTTATGAAAAAGGAAACCCTCATTATTAGGTTTTTTGTACTACAACCTCTAGAAAGTAACATTTTTGTATCCCTTAACGACCTAACATGGATGGTTAAAAATAATATTAAATATATTAAAATTATATATATTTAATATTTAATATTTGTAAATGATAAACCCTTTTACTCTATTTTACAATTTTATAGAAAATTAAATCTTTATCCATGTGTATGAATGGACTACTACATACATAGAATGATTGAATTCCATTTTTATTTATTACGTACATTTATATCCATTATGTCTGTATTAAAGCATAAAAAAGACACTTATAATTGTTTTTGGTTATTTAATCATTAATTGGACAACCTATTAATAATATGATCAATAAACAATCATTTTAAATTCAATCATCCAAAAGATCATTCTAAGAGAAAAAACTATTTTATACATATTATGGAAAAATTATTTATTGGAAATTTTTTAGTTATAAATATTTAAAATTATGATATATCAAACTAAAAAGAAAAAATAAGATCACTATGCTTCTGTTATTGTCTATTAATACTAAATTACGTCATTATCATCACTTAATTATAGTATAATCTTATTTGGATTGATTTAACCACCTACCTGAGCAATTTTATGAAAATATGTCATTTATTACTTTTGTAACTGAATATATTATTGTATATGATATAATTATTTAAATAATGGGATTTTTTTATTCTTTAATTGAAATGTAAAATACAACCCTTTATTTGAGAAAACAACCATTATTAAAAATGAATCCCTGAAATCCGTTCATTGCCAAATTCAATTTTAATGTCATTGAGCAATAATCCCACATAACTAAACTATAACATTGTAAATAATTACAAAACATTAATGTTGATACCTTTTATAGTCTATAGTTTCAATATTTTTTGAGAAAAATGAATATCTACAACAATATTAAAAACATGGTCAAATTATCTTCATTACTCAAACCCGATATAAAAAATAGAGAAAAAAATAAATAACATAAAATTACACAATTATTATAAAAGATGACTATAAAAGGCTATATATATAATATATATTATTAAATGAGAGACCAAGATAGTAATTTGTTTCATACATGTTTTATAGTTTATTTCTAATATAAAGAAATTTAGGTAAGGGGTTCTTGGTCGAAAACATTTTTAGACATATTTCTTAATGCTATCCATGATACCTTTAATATGGTGTGGTTACATTTTATTAAATTTATTTTAAAATATTCATATATTATTAAGTTTCATATCATTTAATTTCATTAAATGACATTCGATTGAAAAAGGTACAAAAGTTGAAAGGTGTTTTTATTAAAAGTTACTATAACCGCAATGATTTCTATTTTAAATAATATTTTTCTAATAATGATTTTTTTAAAAAAGATAATCCATTTGATGATTTATTTATTATTTCTAAATAAATCACATTATTTACATTTAATATAAAAGACGTTTTACAATTCCCCTCAAACTGTCATTTCCCCTTGACTCATATTTCCCATGATTTTTTTCTTATATGTGAAACTAAAATAATCTCTTATTTTTACCTAGATTTATTCTTCATCAATATTCATATTCATTGTATTATTTTAGACTTTTCCTTATATGTTATTAAAAAATCATTATGTTCATTTTCTACTACTTTTCATTATTTTAAAAAATTTATTAAAAAATCATCTTTTCTGTATGGGTTATTTCAAAATGTGAGAAGACTGTATTTTTAACATTTATGGATGAAAAATTTATTCCACCATAGTTTTTATCTTATATGATGATTTATATATATATTTCAATGTTTTCTAAAATGAATTATTATTTTTTATTTTGATAATTTATGTCATTTAATATTATTCGAAAAGATCAATAATATAAATTATTTTCAATGTGGTTTTTCTTTAACATAAATGAATTCATCTATTTCATAATTATTTTATATATATTATACATGATAAATGTATATATTCAATTATACCATCCACCTTCATTCGTTTGATGGTTTGTGTAATCTGCATCCTTATTGGTGGAATGACCTATCACAAACTATGTCTTCCTAAATTTTCCACTATGTAAAATACATGTTCTCTTTTACTATTTTCCCAAGACCGCACTCTACAATTCCTTGATTTTATTGAAGTGTGTTCACCTAAGTCCAATACATCGATTTACTTTGGAAATTTTTATCTTCCCCACATATTCATTATCTAAACATTGTAAATTCCATATTCATTATAATATGGATTCAATTTTATTTATTCAAAAAGTAACTACAAGTCATTGGATACCCATTTTTATTCATTGTATTATCAAATCATTATTATTGATATAATTATTAATTATTTCCTAATGGTAATACATTTGAAAAATGTATGGAATGAATTACTCCATGGGTTCTTTATGATTTGATGAATGGACCCAATTTTCTTATATGGGTTTTTATGCTATATAAAGTGAATTATTTTCATTTGAAATCATTATAAAACCCAATTTATTTAATTGTATTTTTTATGATTTGGTATGTAACGTCCCAACCCGGAAGCCACTGAGCCGGTGCTCCGAGCCGGTTCGCCACAAGGCCTCAAGCGCACCTCCCTTTACGCTAGAGGCGGCCGACTGGCAGCGAGGGCATAGGGTGTGATAGTGGGGAGACTATGACCTAACACCAGAGTAAGAAAACAATGGAAATAACTAAGTATCATACACATCATAAAGTAAATAGAGTGCGGAAGTAATAAACAACTGAAATAGAACAAGTTGTAATAGTAAAATGCTATAAAATCCCGAACAACTATGCAATACAATACAACACTGGTCACCCACTGGCCCGACCATATATATACAAGTACAAAAGAAACTTAAAGTAAAAGTATAGGGCTCTACCACTCACTCTGAGTCAATCCACGTACCCGATCTCCAGACAATATCGAACTGCAGCAACCTGATTAGTAGAACCACTCGAGCAACTCCGCTTGATCATGCAACACTGGGCCTCAACCCTATCCACCATGCAACTCGTGATCAACCTGAAAAGCATACATAAGGTCGACACATATACCGAGGTGCACGTGCAGGGGTGAGAAATAATCTCAGTAGGGAACCCCGACAAGAAACCTATAACTATGATGCTAAAAGTGTTTGCAACAACAATGTTCTTAGCCTAACTGGAAAACAACAAAAGGAAGTAAACCAAACGTGCAACCACAGTTAAAATCTGGGTATGTAATCCCTGTCAACTGGGCAAGTGCCACCATGGATGTCCATATCTATATACATACACATGTATAGTGTCATACCTATACACATATACATAAATATGAATATTCATGATGAAGTGATTCAAATAACAAGAAACAACATCAGCAGTCAATCCTTGGGACCATAAGCCTGATCTTCTGGACATCCTGTGCAAGGGCATTGAGATGGACATCATGCCACTCAATCTGTTTATCATTAAGTAGATCTATGGTTCTGTAACCACATCTACATGTACCTTCTTCAGCCAATGCTGGAAATATGTCTCTGAATAACATAAAAAAAACAAGTAACCCTATGAGAAGTACTCACAACCTGTCCCCTCTGGTTCAACCAAAAAAACACAAGCTAGCAGATAAAAAAATAGGTATCTCAACAGAATACCTAACAACAAGCAGTACAAAACCCAAGATTGTTCTTTGGCTTGGTGGAATCATCACAACCAACCAACATTAATTTATCACGTTGACCCTCCGAGTGGCTCACACGGGCAGAACCCTATGGTCACGTATTCAACAAAGGCAAAGAAACTCTGAGGAAGCACTCATCATCAATTCCCCCTATGGTCTTGAAACAATACTATAGACTCTCTGAGGAAGCACTTACATCTAATTCCCCCTTTAGTCTCAATTCAATAATTATCAGAACCTCTGAGAGAGCACAAAGTCAATCTCCCTTATGGTCTCGTAGCGATTCTACAGTCTCTCTGAGGAAGCACTTACGTCTAATTACAACTTTAGTCTCGATTCGATAATTATCAGACCCTCTGAGAGAGCACAAATTCAATCTCCCTTATAGTCTCGTAGTTGTAATAATTAAATAGGCCCTCTGAGGAAGCACTCAAAATCAATTCCCCTTATGGTTTTACTACACCAGGTTCCCGCAGCCCCAAGTAAAAGCAATCGTACGTAACCAATTTGTAGAAGCCCTATGTATGTTCAACAAACTACTTGGCTAATAGCTGCAATGCATCAAAAACGTTAAAATTGCAGAAAACACATGCAATTATTCATATCAAGGCAGGCAATCAGTATAACAAGAAATCATTATTCATCTAACATCTTCAAGCATACACGAAATCTAAGGAAGTTAATATTATAGGATCAAACCCTAACCTGAGATACCCGATACATGGGTATCCGACACTTTTGCACAAAAACTCAAATACATTTAACATAGGGCATCAAACCACCTACTCAGGAACACAAGGAAAATTAGGAATCCAAAAAAACAAGAAAGACGAATCGTGTCAGTCCCAGTAGCCACCGACCAGGAATCACCTCTGGTAAACACTACAACATCAACAAACCAAGTCAGATATAAACAAAGAGTGAGGGTGGCCCGAATGCCCATCCCAACAACACATCAAAAGCCGAAAGGGATCATCAGTTTGGCATGTGTTCTAGGTGACACCCGATCACCATATCTACCTAAACCCGACATATAAACTCTGGGTTGGTCAAACAATGGGCACCCACTGGTTCCCTCAGGTCAAACACAGAGGAGGCATCATACTCGGGATCCTCCAAGTAAACACGAGTGAAGGCATCCTAGGCGGGATCCTTATCGAAGAGTAAGGGAGATATCCTACACAAGATCCTCAAAATAAGTACAACATAGGAATTCCACAACATGGTTCTTGTCAATGGATGAACAAGAGATAGATCCTACAAGGGACTCCCAAGGTCAGCACACAAGCAAAGGCATCCCTCATGGGATCCTTAGAAGTACCTGGTCTCAAAGCATCATAGGTCAGAAGGGAACATCCCACAAAGGAAACGTACTTTAAAGCATGGGTTACAAGAGATAGCTTATATCTCATCTTCTATGAAAGGTCTCAACTAATTTGGTCCGAACACCCAACCAATCATCCACCCCAAGTCTCACTCTCTGTTGACAACTGAACTCGATAAGTGGAGGGAGAACCCCTTAATTTAGATAGAAACCACCATAAACCCCTTTATATGAACTCTAAAAGTCAAAAGGATTCCACCATTGCGATCTATGTGAAAAAACTCTTAGAATTGACTACTCACATGACCAATTTTGTCTTCCAGAGCCCATGATATCTCAAAATTACTAAATTGAAGTAGTACATGGCCAGAGTACATGGCCAGAACACAATGGACCTGCCTGTGTAATAGTAAACGGTGTGTACTTTACTGTACACGGTAGGTACTATTCAAAAAAAGTAATGTCATGTCCGTTTTCACCAGAACACATTCCCATGTAACACTACACAGCGTGCACTTAAAGTACACAACGTGTACTCGCTAGAAACCACTATTTTGTGCTCTATTTCACACGACCAGCCACACGACCGCCGACTACACAGTGTGTACTCAATGTACACAACATATACTTAATAAAATTTCATCGTTCCTGAAAGGGAAGAACACACAGCGTGTACCCTTGGAATAAATGTTGTGTATTCTAGGTTTTCTGACGAGAAATCCCTAAAAACGTTCGAAACACCCGTTTTCCCCCCGAAACAACAGATCGAGCCCCATCGGCTTACAAGAAAGAAATATAAGGATTTAAAATCTTAATTTTTTTAAGTGGATATATGGAAAAAACATAAATGACCCTATATTTGGGCGGAAACTGCCGAAGCATCGGTTGATTTCACAGCTCCCGGTTGCCGCACGCTGACTCAGCGCGTCGAGAGCTTCAAATCAGTACCCTTCTTGGATTCCAACTCTCCCTATTTCTCAAACTCCATATCTCACATAGGTCACAGCCATAGGGGTAGCTTATGAGACGTGATCATGGAGGAGGATGAAAGAAGAGTGAAGAAAACAAAAGGAAAGAAGAAAAGAAAAGGAAAGAAGAAAATAAAAGGAAGAAAAAGGGGCCCGAGCTGGCCCCGACGCCCGACATGAGTTTATGACTTCCATAGGCTAAACTCCCCATTCAGAACTCAACGACGCAGAAAAAATATCAATCTGACACGTCGTTTAAAAGTTATTTCCAAACGAACCTGCATGAATAATTTAATATTTAATTTAATAATATTAAATATTAAATATTCCCCCAAAATTCGAACAACTCAGATTTCTTCCAAACTTTTTTCCCAGGGTAAACTACTTATTCCGGGACCAAAGGAGCTGTCAGAAAAATTACCTGAGATTAGATGGAAGGGGAAAATGACCATTTTACCCCTCACAAGTATCCAACAACAAAAATTCAAATTTCCACTCAAAACGGCTATCCGAAAAAACACGGGTTCTTACAAACTCCCCACCATAAACCTTCTCATCCCCAAGAAGCCCAGTGGAAGAACCAGCAACCATGCTCATAACCCGATCATCTGCACAACCAATCTATCTAGACTGTCCAAAGACCTTTTTTATAGCATTAACCTCCACCTTCTACACAGAAGACATTTAACTACGACCAAAGTGGTACTCCCCACCATAAGAACACCCATGTTGTCATCTTAAAAGAAAACTCTGAGCTCAAAAGCCCACTGGAAAACACATAAGTTTAACCTAAACAAGGAAAACAACCCTCAAAGGCCAATGGTTCACTCCCCACCATATGGATTTCCTTACACCGCTTCAAGATTGCAATCTGAAAAGGTTCCATCCACAACAAGGATGCGCATTAGAAAAGAAAAAGAAAAAGGAAAAGAAAAAGAAAAAGGAGCTAGATTTAGGGTCGAAGCTCTCTCAGCATTATCAAGACAAATCAAGATAGTGCATGATCGTCTCTTACAGGAGTAGACTAATATTTCACCGAAGACATGTCTAGCTCCCTCCGAGCCACATAAACATCCTACCAAAACCCGACCAGGATTCAACCACGGGTTAACCATTTTCAGAAAGGTTACCATAGAACATAATAGACATCAACCAACAAAGGTTTGAGTCAAAACCAAGGGTATCTAGGTCTTCTACCTATCCCTAAAGAAAAATCCTCGCAACTGGGTCACTAGGTCTAACCACCTAGCCCAAAAGATCCAAAACCACTCAAAAGATGGTAAAGATCACAACAACCAATGAAAGTCAAAACCGAAAAACAGCCTAAAAGGGCCCTGATCCTCCCTGAGCATCCTGAAAAGGAACTACTCTTTAGAGGTCACAACCAAAATAGAATAGACAAGCTGAGCTAACACACATTGGGTATCTGAATACAACAATACCCCAAGGAGTTCCAGCTCAAGAGAAAATACTTGGTATCTATTGACATCATACTCATCGATACGACTAGATAACAATAGACATGAGATACAACACCCAATAAAGGGGTTAAACATAAAGGAATCACGTGCCACATCGACCAACTAGGGTCACTGCACCACCAGTGCATGAGGATGGATTTATTATCCTCACATCAATGCCTCAATGTAGATCCACATAACCTTCCATCAGAGTAAAAAGTATGTGTAAGTAGACCCAAAGGTCTCATTTGTTAGTAAAAACACACACTAACAGGCCTATATGCTGAACCCTATGTGCCTAGTATGATGCATGAGATGCCTCTTGCCTTTTCCAGCCAAGAGTCAAAATCCATCCCTGACATCTTACAAATGGCCAAGAGCCGGAGATCCATAGTAAGTCAAAACACCACACAACATGTGCTTCACTCAAGGCGAAAATCATATACAACCGTAACATCACAAAATCAGACCAGCAATCCCAAACCCTGGAAACCATGAATTTTTATTGGAACAAGTGTTCGCGACGTACCCACCCGATAACCATCACAGGTTCTGACATATTCCTTATACTCCTGTCTACCATATCCCAAATAGTAATAACTAGGAAAAAAACTACTCTAATACCACTTTGTAACATCCTGACCCAGAAGCCACTAAACCGGTGCTCCAAGCCGGTTCACCACAAGGCCTCAAGCGCACCTCCCCGTACGCCGGAGGCTGCCGACTAGCAGTGAGGGCCTAGGGTGTGATAGTGGGGAGACCATGCCATCATACCAGAGTAAGAAAACATCAGAAATAACTAAGTATCATACACATTAGAAAGTAAACAGAGTGCAGAAGTAATAAATAACTGAAATAGAACAAGCTATAATAGTAAAATGCTGTAAAAACATGAACAACTAGGCAATACAATACAACACTGGTCACCCACTAGGCCGACCATATATATACAAGTACAAAATAAACTAAAAGTAAAAGTATAAGGCTCTTCTACTCACTCTGAGCCAATCCACGTACCCGATCTCTAGACAATATCGAACTGCACCAGCCCGATCAGTAGAACCACTTGAGCAGCTCCGCGCGATCATGAAACACTGTGCCTCAGCCCTATCCACCATGCAACTCATGCTCAACCTAAAAAGTAGACATAAGGTCTACACATACACCGAGGTGAACGTGCAGGGGTGAGAAATAATCTCAGTAGGGCACCCCGGCAAGAAACCTATAACTGTGCAGCTAAAAGTGTATGAAACAACAATGTTCTCTACCAAGATGGAACACAAAAAAAGGAAGTAAACCAAATGTGCAACCACAGTTAAACTCAGGGTATGTAATCCCTTTCAACTGGGAAAGTGCCACCATGGATGTCCATATCTATATACGTACACATGTATAGTCCCATACCTATAATCATATACATAAATATGAATATTCATGATGAAGTGATTCAAATAACAAGAAACAACATCAACAATTGATCCTTGGGGCCATAAGCCCGATCTCATGGACATCCTATGCAAGGGAATTGAGCTGGATGTCGTGCCACTCAATCCGTGTATCATTAATTCGATCTCTTGGTCCGTAATCCCATCGACATGTACCTGCTTCGGCCAATGCTGGAAATATGTCTCTGAACAAGATAAACAAAAACAAGTAACCCTATGGGAAGTACTCACAGCCTGTCCCCTCTAGTTCATCCAAACAAACACAAGCAAGCAGATAACACAACAGGTAT
Organism: Viscum album; assembly: GCA_963277665.1. Lineage (NCBI taxonomy): Eukaryota > Viridiplantae > Streptophyta > Magnoliopsida > Santalales > Viscaceae > Viscum > Viscum album. The sequence goes on from OY728132.1 coordinate 503,158,936, forward strand.
CTCAACAGACTACCTAACAATAAGCAGTAAAAAAACCCAAGTTTTTTCTTTGTCTTCGTGGACTCGTCACAACCAACCAAAATTAAATTATCACACTAACCCTCTGGGTGGCTCATGCGGGAAGACCCCTATGGTCAAGTATTCAACAAAGCCAAAGAAACTCTGAGTAAGAAGTCATCATCAATTCCCCCTATGGTCTTGCAGCGATACTACATACTCTCTGAGGAAGCACTTACATCTAATTCACCCTTTAGTCTCAATTCGATAATTATCAAACCCTCTAAGAGAGCATTATGTCAATCTCCCTTATGGTCTCGTAGCGATGCTACAAACTCTCTGAGGAAGCACTTAAGTCTAATTCCCCCTTTAGTCTCAATTTGATAATTATCAGACCCTCTGAGAGAGCAGAAAGGCAATCTCCCTTATGGTCTCATAGTGGTAATAATTAAACAGGCCCTCTGAGGAAGCACTCAACGTTAATTCCCCTTATGGTCTTGCTACACCAGGTTCCCACATCCCTAAGTAAAAGAAATCGTACGTAACCGATTCATAGCAGCCCTAAGTATGTTCAACAAACTACATGGTTTATAGCTACAATGAATCAAAAACGTTAAAACCGCAGGCAACACATGAAATTATTCATATCAAGGCTGGAAATCAGTGTAACAAGGTATGACTCACTGGAAACCTAAGCCAAATGATGATAAATAGTGAAAACAAGGAAAACACCCATGGGGTGAACCTAAAACATGCTAAAAAGTAATAATTATTCATCTAACAGCCTCAAGAATACAATCAATCTAAGGCAGATAATATTACAGGATCAAACCCTAACCCGAGATACCAGATACATGGGTATCCAGCACTTTTGCACAAAAACTGAAAGACATTTAATGTAAGGCATCAAACCACCTACTCAGGCACACAAGAAAATGTAGGCATCCAAATAAACAAGAAACATGCATCGTGTTAGGCTCAACAGCCCCCAACTAGGAATAACCTCTGGTAAACACTATAGCATTAGCAATCCAAGTCAGACATAAACAAACAATGAGGGTGGCCCGAACGCCCATCCCAACAATACATCAAAAGCTGAAAGGGATCACCAGTTTGGCACAGGTTCTAGGTGACACCCAATCACTATGTCTACCCAAACCTGACATAACAACTCAAGGTCGGTCAAATAACTGGCACCCACTGGGTCCCTCAGGTCAAACACAGAGGAGGCATCATACTCGGGATCCTCCAGGTAAACACGAGTGAAGGCATCCTACGCGGGATCCATAACGAAGAGTAAGGGAGGAATCCTACATGGTATCTTCAAAAGAAGTACAACATAGGCATTCCATAACAAGGTTCCTGTCAAAGGAAGAACAAGAGATAGATCCTATAAGGGACTCCCTAGGTTAGCACACAAGCAAAGGAATCCCTCAGGGGATCCTAAGAAGTACCTGGTCTCAAAGCCTCGTAGGCCAGAAGGGAACATCTCCCAAGGAAAACATACTCTAAATCATGGGTTATGGGAGATATATCATAACTCATATCCTATTAAAGGTCTCAACTAAGTTGTTCTGAACACCCAACCTATCATCCACCCCAAGTCTCACTCTCCGGTGATAACTGAACTTGATACTTGGAGGGAGAACCCCTTCATTTAGATATAAACCACCAAAAACACCTTTATATAACCTATAAAAGTAAAAATGATTCCACCATTGCGATCTACATGGAAAAACGCTCAGAATAGACTACTCACATGCCCAATTTTGATTTCCAGAGTCTAAGATATCTCAAAATTACTAAATTGAAGTAGAACATGGCCAGAGCACAATGGACCTGCCTGTGTAATCGTAGACGACATGTAATTTACTGTACATGGAATGTACTGTTCACAAAAAGTTACGTCGTGTCCGTTTTCACCCAAACACATTCCCATGTAATACTACAGGGCGTGTACTTAAAGTACACGACATGTACTCGCCAAAAACCACTATTCCGTGCTCTATTTCACACGACCAGTCACACGACCACCGACTACATGGCGAGTATTCAAAGTACACGGCGTGTACTTAAGAAAATTTCATCTTCCCCGAATGGGAAAAACACACGGCGTGTACCCCTGGAATACACGCCGTGTCTTCTGGGTTTTCCGACGAGAAATCCCTGAAAACGCTCGAAACACCCATTTTGCCCCCGAAACAACAGATCGAGCCCCATGGGAATACAAGCAAGAAATATAAGGCTTTAAAGACTTAAAACAAAATGTTTTAAGGGGATATATGGAGAAAAAAATAAATGGCCCTACCTTTGGGCGGAAACCACCGAAGCTTCCATTGATTTCACGACTCCCTATTGCCGCACACCGACTCAGCGCGTCGAGAGATTTGAATCGGTACACTTCTTGGATTCCAACTGTCCCTATTTCTCAAAATACATATTTCCCATAGATCACGACCATAGGTGTGGCATAAGAGACTTGCGCAAGGAGGAGGAGGAAATATAATGAAATATTTTTTTCAATTTAGGTATATTACAAGGTCTCGTTTGAAAGATACTAGAATTAAGAACATAATAGTTTTTAGATAACTTTGAAAATTCTGAATTTATCAAGTGAGGATAATTTAAAAGATATAAATATCATCAAATTTGTTATCATATCTTTGAATATATTTTAAAAGCTATAAATAACCCTTTAGGTTAGTTGTGGGAATATTTATTATTTTGGTGATTACAATAATATAACATTAGTGAAACATTAGGGATAAGTCTAAGGGAAGTATATATTAGCATCATAAAATATTAAGGAATATATTTTTGGGATTTACACATAATAACATCCATATTTTGATACTATATGTGGATTAATTTTTTGGAATAGTTGTACATATGGTAAATAACACCGAAAATGGAATATAGTGTAATAATAAAATTTTCACCCCGGTTATAATAAATATGCCTAACTACACCCATGGTTTAGAACTCATAGAAGAAACTTTTTAGTTAATTACATTCTTTCTGAAATACATTAAGAATTATTTATAATTTTAATGTATTATTATATGATTATGAGAGAACCCAATCAAAATAATCTTAGATTTAATTAATAGTAATTTAATTTGAATAGAAATTTGATGTAATAAATAAAAAATATATGAAATTTAAATCATTATATTGTCTTTTAATTATTATAAAATAATTATCATATGGTTTTTATTATTCATCACTTACAATTAACTCTATTTTGTTTTAGTAATATATTAAACCCAAATGAACAATGTTATGATTAGATTCCATAGACACTCTAGAAATAGTCTTAATGAGAATCCCAATATGATAAGAGTTGGTGTTATAATTGTTATTCTTGTTCTAAACCAGTTATAATAATTTATGACTACTAACATAAATATATTATATATTTCAGACACACCAATTAATAAAAGTATTAATTTTCATGGATGTTTGGGTGATTAAGATCATTAAATAATGAATATTACCATTCCTTCATGCAAAATTCAGGTAAGAATCACCAATTGGATGTATTTAAAGAACTGGGAGTATTTTTATGTGTGTTAAAATAGGGAATATAATAACTAATTATCATGGAATGTTTAAGAACTCAGAGGACTTGGTGAACGGAAAAAGGAGTTCAATATAATATATCATTCATTATTCAAAATCTTAAATGCGGAAAAATGGACATTATCAATGTTATTTCCATAATCCAATGGATAAAAGGAATTATAGGAACAAAAAATTTACATGGTAGGGGAATATCTTTGAAAACACCACTATGGAAGTTTGTTCTGAAGATAATTTGGAGTGATGAATTAAATCAATACACTAAATAAATGTGTGAGGTGTATTTTTATATTATTCAAGCCACATCATTATACCAATAATTTTTTCTAAGAATAGTTAATCACCACCCTGATGGTTATATATAAAATTATTAATAATTTTTTTCTAATGTATATATCTTATTTTAATACTTATTTATAGGAAAGTGTTTTTTATAAAATCATATTATCATAATTTTAATCAAATTAAATGTGATTTTAGTTATTTGATTGGCCCTATTGAAAATGATTATTGAAAATAGTGGAAAATAAAACATAAAATTACACACATGATCACATATTAATACATCGTAGACTAGAAACTGCATTTAAAAAAAATCTCGTTGTATATTAGGGTATTTACAACAAATGGTTATTGGAAAAATCAATATTTCTTATATTACTATTAAGAGATAAAATAAAAGTTCAATAGTAAAACTAAGATGGTTAGGAAGAAACCTCCATGCTAATTAAATATATTATCTTGATGACCCTTAAAATCTTGAGGGAATAATAATTAAAATTCCAATGATGAAATTTATTTAATAGGGAAAACGAAACTATCCATGATTTTACAATGAGTTTTACTTAAATAAACATTATATTAATAGAGTGTTTCACTTGAAACACAAAACCAAAATAATACAATATTAATTTTATAATAAAAGATATTGAATAATATAAAGTAGTTGTTAAATAAATGGGTGAAAATGGTTATAACCAACTTATGAAAAAGAAGTTCCATTAAAATATTATATTAATTAGTATGGATGGGTAGAGCAAATAATACATTATATGATTAAATTATATTATATAAAATAAATATTTTCCATACTTAAAATATCAATGATTACCACTAATTTTTATAGAATAATAAATACTTTTAAAATGAATTCCAATAAAAAGTAGTCTTTAAAAATATAAAATTATTTTATTTTAATTATAAATGTAAAAATATTAGAATGTCAATTAAAAAAACAATTCATTTTCAGGATGATAGTATAAATATTAACTTATAATTTTTTTATAATATTCAAAAATCATATTGATTTTAGATGAATAGCGACAAATACTAATTTTAAAAATGACAAGACTATCATATATTTTTTAATTTATATATATGAATTATAAATTCAGGACACCATTTCCTAATACTATATATGAATTTCACAATTTATATTTTAATTTCTGAAATTTTTATGTTCATTTATAAAAGCATATGCACATCATATAACTTAAGTTTAATTTAAAAATAAAATAAAAATATACATTAATTATTTTAATAATATCATTTTTTATACTATTAGAAAAAAATTTAATAAAATATAATTACAAATCTGAATAAGAATATACATGTTTTATAGTCAAGTTAATTTTTTTTGTGTATAGAAAAAATGTTACCATAGGTAAAGTTATTTACCACTATTAAATCAAAAATTGTAAAAGAAAATAAAATTTTAATGCCAAAAGGTTTTGAAAATGTTTTAATCAGGTGTATAAATGGGTTTTTAGGACAATCACTACCTTATATCATCATCTACCCATTATTTCCTTGTTTTTGAACTCTCTTCCTTGAGAGTGACTTTCCATAATAATTTTTTATATCTATAAACATATCATCACTTTTAACTTATAAAAGGGGAATTCTTGTCATAGATTTACCTCAAAACACATCCACATAATTTCATTCCAAAATCTATAAAAAATCATAAATGATCATAAAAACCCTAAATATGCATTTCACTTCTCAAAATACCATCTCTCAAATTCTTAACTCCATTTGTGAAGGAGATTGTCCAAGAAGTGAGGTAAAATATTTTGATTACTCATTTCATATTTCTATTCCATTATGTGTTCTTATAAAGCATAAAATTATATTTAAACATATTAATATGTAAAAATTAATATCATTATTATACTACTTATTATTATAATGATTGGTTCTTCATTTACCACAAGTTTATTTTCCATTAAAAATTGAAACTCTCATTTGTGAATTGTATGGACTATTAAACCAAGGAAGTGACATGTTAGTGTTACTTTAGCATGTTACATGAATATTTTAAGAAAAATTATAAAAATATAATAATTATAATAAAAATATATTTTATATTATTTAAGGATTGATAATATTAATCCTTTTTTCATTCTGTGGAAAATGAAATTATCATCCATGCATAATAATGGATTGTCCCCTCCATGACATGATTGACTTTTTTTCTCTATTAAATACCTCCATACATGGATTATAAATAGAATTAAAAAAATTATAAATATTATTATTATTAAATTATGATAGTTATTAAAATGAAAATAGAAAATCTTGATAAAAAAATGAGAAATAGACAACAATGGAAAATCTGACAGTCCAAAAGAGCCTTCAATGGGGAAAATGATTCCAAAATACAATGAAATACATTTTATATGTTATATTGTTACTATAGTTCAATAAAGTAATTATATATCACACTATTAAGCAATTTTTATGTTCAATTGTTTTATAACAATTTTATAACCATAGAACAACATAATCATCTATTCTTTACGGTGTGTTCTTTTTGGGGTTAGTTTATCCCCTTGCTAGAATAATAGTATAAATTTATAACATAGATGAATATTGTAATTTAATTTCTTGTAATGTAAATTATAAATAATCCATTTGAATATTGGTAATAAATTATGAAGGAGAAATATCATTTACTTTATTTAAATGGGTTTGAATTCAAAAGATTTTAAATTTGAATAGTTGTTTTGATCAAAATGTTTATTAAACAATGAGGGATTTGATTTAAAATCATAAATTAAAAAATTCTATTGTTTTAGAAAGTTAATCCATTTGATAATTTTTTTTATTTCTAATAAAATAATTATATTAATTTCATATTCATGTGGTATTACATACTTTCATAAAATTTAATTTCCCTTTGACTCATATTTTACATGGAGTGTTTCTTATATGTGAAATTATCCACATCTCTTCTTCTTGGTTGGTGACTTCCCCTTTTCTATATAAAAATTCTTTTGATTATTATTCAACTTTAATTATATATATTTAAATAACCTATTTATTTAATTTTAATCTCCTTAACATTCTTTTATAATATTTTTTAAAAATTCACATTATTTATAATGTTAGTTTTCATGAAAATGTGACAAGAAACATATAAAAAATTTTATATGAAAAAAATGATTTTTTAAATTTTTATTTCTAACTGAATCTTTGTCTCTCTTTTTTAATGTATTATAAAATATATTATTTTCCCTATCTATTATAATTTTCTTATTCTAAAATTCTTTTAATATATTAATTGTATTAGGTATTCGAAAAGAGTTTTTTAAAACATCCAAATGTGTTTCTTCTCATAGTAAATGTTATTTCAAATATCTTATACCTGATTAAGGTAATTATGAAAATGACACAATCATCCTTATTTAAATAGATGGATTATTTAATATCCCTTAATTTTAAAGGAATGGTTCATACCTACAATTTTCATCTTTAATTATTCATTGCGTATAAATATGATCTATATTCTAATTATTTTCATCTAAAAACACAATATATTTATTTCCTTTAATTTAAGAGTGTTAACATAAGTTCAATACATCCATTGACAGGGAAAATTATTATTTTATGCATATATAAATTATTTATAAGCAATAAATACCATATGCTTTATTATCATGATTAAATTTAATTTATCTACAATGTTACAAGATATTATTGGAGACCCAAGTTTTTTTAATAGGATTATCATTTTATCATTATTGGTGGATTTATTAATGATTTATTTATTTGAATCCATTTGAAAATAATATGAAATCCATTTTCATTCCATTTGCGAAAAATAATATATCGAATGAAACCAATTTTCTTCCATGAATTCATTCTGATATAAAACTTATTTTATTTTCATTAAAAAAGATTTATAAAACCCACTTTATTTCCATGGGTTAATTATGTTGTGATAACTGAACAATTTTTAATTGGAACACATAAATAATAGGGAATGAAGGGTAGATTTTTATATAAACTAGCAAAAAAGTTTTTTAATTATTATATCTAATGTGTTAAGTATTAGACAACATAATTTATTTGGTCATAAAAATGGGCACTCATGGTGTTTCTTATGAATTTAATTAATACCTATTATAATATTTGTTATATATTTAAATGATATCCATAAATTTTATTCTTATTCCTATTATTATTCTATTATATTATAGCACATGATTATTTAATCTTTTATATATTATTTCATTCCAAGACTTATGACACGGGGAATGCTCTATGATTTATTTAAGTACATGTTTATTTATATATATTGATTATTAACACATGATAATATTATAGTCAGTAATTATATATAATTATTATAACATATATTTACCCTTAATGAGAATATAATCCTACCACATTTTTGAGATTCTATTTCCAAAATTTTTAAATAAAGGAAATTTATAAAGTATTTAGAATAGTTTTTTATTTGTAGAACTTATGGGATATGATGAATCCCTATTAGGGAATAAAATTTAAATATAGAATATACAAAATTTGAAATTTATAAAATCAATATTGTATTTTTTTAGTTAATGTTTTTTTATTCATCTAAAACTATAAACAATAATGTTCATGGACGAGTATGACAATGAAATATTTTATTAATATTTTGAGTATGAGATGGAATTGTTTGTGCGATACTACGGTTTTATCCATATTTTTTATTTTTTAACAATATTTGTATATGATGTACCCATGTTGTACCATCTTTAATATTATATGACTGGAATTAAGTAATATCAATGCATTTTGTTATAAAATTACCACTGTGATATTGTTTTTTATTGAATTTAGTTTTTATGTTTCTTTATATATCATTTTAATATTGTGGTTATGGATTATTTATAGGTTGTGCATTTATATTATAGTTATATTTTGATGACTGTTTATTTATATTACATCTGCTATCTTATATGGATTTTATACCATAGATAGTATTGTCTCCCCATTATATACATCAAACCTTAATACAATTGGGAAACCTCTAATAAAAAGTTAATTATGCATGAGGTACACAGTTTCTTAGTTCAATCACAATTGATGTGGTCAAGGCTAGGGAAATTACAATATCAATTTGATAATGGTTAAAATCAAAATTGGTTTCATAATAAAGAAAGATTATATTTTTCTCAAGTGTCTCATTTAGACATGTGTTTCCTTTATATAAAATTCATTTATCTTAATAATAACCAAATGTAATTAGTCTTTCGTTATTTATAGGAATAAGAAAAAACTCATCCCATTTATTTATAAACACCATCATTTTACCAATGTATATCAATTAATTAGGTCACTCAAAATGTTTAGAAGTTTTATTTATTTCAATCTAATTCAATTATTACTTGATGAATATTTTCCAATTTTCATCCAAAATTGGATTCATAATATTATTGTTTTCAAACTGTGATATGTAATCATGATTTCCTACCCAATTTCTTCTGTAAGATATTGTTTAAGGAACCATATCAATATATACTACATCCAATGGATAGTTCCTAACATTCATGTATACATTACATAATTATTTCATTGGTTTTTATAATAATTTATCATGTTATGGGTCATATTTTTTCTCATAATCACCTAATAATATAATAAAGTTTTATTTATGGGTTGTGAATGGGTTTTAAAGGCATAAAGGGTATCTAAATGCAATTGATAATTTAATTTTTTTAATTCAAGATCAATTTTTTTGAAGGAAAAGAACAAGAATAATAAATACTATAAAAATATTATATATCAATTAATCATATTTTTTATATGTATTTAATGCTAACCACTATGTATATACCCAATAGTTCATTCATCCAATAGTAATCCATGAGATTTATAACCCCCAAATAAATTTAGATTGGCCATTATATTCTAAGGATATAACAATTTCACCCTATGGTTAAAGAAGTTAAATTATATATATATATATATATGGATATACAATTGAAATTTTTTACCTTGAAAATTATTCCCTTAAATTATTTTAGTAGATAAAATTATTTAACATAGAGATTTTTTATTTAATTAATTTTTAAAATGATTGAATATACTTTTGATCAATTCTATCAGACTCTAATAATGTTCATTTATTACATGTAATCATTTAACTCTTAAAAATCATATCTATTTAAGTATATCATTATATTGTTGGTAATGATCATGTATTTTAAGCCTGTGAATTAGATAAAATTAAATTCATTGTACTATATTGGACTTCATTACATCATCTCCAATGTATCCAAACATAGTTATCAACATGGGGATCTCATGTTAAATAACTAATAATGAAAAAATTTGAATCCATAATTCAATATCAAAACTGAACATTATTCAAATTTTATAAAAAATGTGTATTCAGTTTTGTGAAAGATTTTTCACATTATGAAATAGAACATATAATTGTCTTCATCATCTACATGAGCTTCACCATCAAACTCAAAAGTAGAAATTTGGCTTATGGGTGCTAGCATGGAGAAATGTGGTATCCTTTAATGTAGAAAAGTTCATTGGGGAACTTTTTGTCCAATCTATATGGGAGATCTTGGGTCACAGTTCCTTAAAAATCTATTTAGCACTCTAAAACATGAGTGAGGGGAGAAATAATCTCTCAAATTTTAGGTAATTAATCACCCATAAAATTTGAGTTTCTCTTCACCTTTATTTTTTAGTTAAAACTTTTAGAATTCTAAATTTGGCTAAAAAATATATTAATCCTCTTAAATAAGAACAAAATAATATTTATAACATATTTAATGTTCATTGATGTCATTATTAGTTTTTAATATTATTATAAAATCTGTAATAATGTCACATGATGAAATTTGTGATCTAAAATTTACTAACATCTCTGATAAATATTAAATGAATATTGATTAATTAAATATTCAGTAATAAAATATTTTATTTTCATACACTAAATTACTTGGGGCTAAAACGAGTTAATAAATTCAAAATTTATTATTCTACACCCGAATAAAATTGAATTTACTTTATTCAACATGATCATTTGAAATTAGAAATTATATATCTCCAAGCATGGAACACACCAATTTCTAAACTCCGATTCATTATAATTGGTCATTCTTTTATTTTTTGTGGCCCTATTGGCCCTTATCTCAATATCACAGAGAAATACTCATTGAAAACTAGTGGTATCTTGCATTTCATCATATCCCCAGATTAGATAATATTTTTCATTGAAATGAAAACCACCCATGTACACACACAATATAACAGAATCACTTTGTCTCAAGATATCTCATCAAAGAGTATGCATGATTTGTATTTTTATCTTTACATTATTTATTATTTTGTTTCACGACTAGATGGAATTACCATCTTTTACCATAGAAATATTTTCAATTATTTTACTAATAATTTGGTCAGCTATACAAGAGATATTATTTCATTTATAGAAGAAAAAAAATCTTATCATGATCATTCAATCAATGAAATAAAACCTTTGATGCATCCAACACATTCTAACTTTCCAAAATATTAATATCATAGTTTTAATCTTACATAAAATACATGATCAAATCATACACATTGATAATTATATCAGGCCGAGAGAAAAATACATGTGCTCGTATAAAGAAACAAACAATGATGCCAAAAATATTTTTCCTCATGGTCTCCTTTACATGAGAGCATCAAGTGAAATCATAATGATAAGAATTATAAATGATTGTAATCCATATAACCTAATATACTAACAACTTCTATAACCATTATCTATGTTGTACCGAGACAAAAATATTATTTTAAGATTACTATAATAGATTCAATATTATATCATTATATATATGGAATTTAATAACTTATTAAAATGAAAAACAATCTAAGGAAAATACCTAGTATATAATGGATGTAGAAGTATCAAAACAATAATTTTAAGAACACAACATATCTAATTCATTATATATATGATATAAAAATAAAAAAAAACTATTCAGAATGGGTCTATGGAACCAATGTTCATAACACTCCCACATTCACTATCTCAATGTTTCCCACCATTATATTGTTAGCACTCACAATAAAACATCATTATTCTAATGAGTAATAGAATTAGTTATTGGGTCTACCTCATTTTCTAACATGGACAAAATAATATCTAAAACTTCTCTACAATGAATAATAACACTCAAGAGATCATAAATTTGAGTATATCCGATTTTCATTTGACATAATCATGAAATTGTAGCCAGTACCTTTGGATTGATTCCATGAACTAAAATAAATAAATAAACAATTTTTAAAATATCATTAGATGAATTATTTGAAGAAACACCCACATTAATTACAAATATGGAATTCACTAGCATTATTTTTCTACTCTTTATCATAAACTTTGAATAACTATGATTTTAGATCAAAATTATTCTTATGAAAATTAATTTATTTCCATTTATAACTAGTGTTACTTCTTCTCTATGTATGATGTACATATTCCATATGCTGTCTCAAGTAGTATTGTATTTATCAAACAAATTCCTATGTAGTTATGCTATATTTACCTGATATTTTTCTTCCTGTAATATATGATTTTTTATATCATTTCTTGAACATACCATATAATAATTGATAAATAAATCATTGAAACATTTGGAGTTCTAATCAACATTATAACCCCATATTATGCATCATACATGTCATTTAAGACATGTTTATATCTTGTGACAAAATAAAAAAGTACATCTTGATTTTTTCCAACATATTGTTTCCAATAACTTATCAATATGTTCTATATTAACTTGGTCAAAGAATCCCTTAGATATACCTCTATAGATATTTTTACCAAAAACATGAGATACTACAATATGTCAATATTTTGAGAAATAATTTCTATATATTATTTATTATCTATAATACAAATAATATTTTTATATATATAAATAACATATTTACAAAGAATCTTTATTTACTAAAAATATCATCTAGAATAAACCTATACATCATTATTTAAAAATGAATAATTGATGATCACAATGCTTACATTATTCAAAAATTGTATCATTATAAATTAGATACCTATTATGATTCATTAATTTCACCAAAACTTTTGGTCATTATATATATAAATATTTCATAATGATTCCTTCATTGAATGTGGTATAGAAATAAAATTACTAATGTAATGATCTGGTAATTCTATTGTTAGGAGAAAAAATTTAATCAATTGAAAAATTACAACTTCCTACTACCAATCATGCATTTTTTGTACAACTTTTGTACCACCCATGTATAGTGTTTTTTGAATACCCACTAATAGATTTACATCACCTGGTGAGACCAAAAGAATAGTGATTTGAATTTTTTTTATGGAAACAATATTTAGTTGATATCAAATTCACCAGGATAGCATGTTTTTATTTATTACTTTCTAATAGGATATAAATTCATTATTCTCAATGAATAATTTAGTACTAAACGTGGTGATTATACAACTATATCTACTTATGTATTAATTTACTACATAATATGTTACATTGTAATATTCATTTTCCATGAACTATAGTGGAACTTGTTCCTATACTGGATACTTGGTAACACTGATCGTTGACTTCATATATGTCAATCATGCTCCCTCTATCCCAAACAGATGTGTGAACCCCTTTTAGTTTTGAAATATACTCGATCACTTGAATATATTTTTATATCATAATTCTTTATGTAGGGATCATATAATTCATTAGGATAATTATATAGTTTCACATATCATTTTTCATTATTCTTGTTTTTTATAGACCTAGCATTTCCAAACTCTTTACATCTTAACACATTTATTTTGACATAGTGGATTTATTTAATACTATAACACATATAATATCCATTAATAATTATTTATGGAAGTGTTTTATGGGTTAAAAATATTATTTATAATGATTTTAATGACAATATAATGGAAAATTTGACATGGATTATATGATTCGTCACTGATCCACCTTTAACCAACATCATGAATTACATATTTATAAGAATATGTGAAATTAGGAATTAATCCACTAAATATTTTATTAATTAACAAACTCTTATAAGAATCATCAATTATTATCCTTTTACTAACATCATAAATTTTATGTGTACAAGGAAATTAATGTTTAGGATTAATTACACTTTATAAATTTAATGATTAATTAATAAATGGTCTATATATACACCAACAATCCATACTAAGGAAACAATTATCATTTATCAGTTATTTTAAAATCACCACAATCTTATTCTTCAAATTTACTAAAGGTATATAAAAAAGATCCTAAAAATTAAATGAGATATTAATTAAAATAGATAATGTGTATCATGTTGAACTAGTTCAAGAAGTTTTCTATTTTTCTCACCACTAATGTGAAAAGGTGTTCTGGTCATTTTTATTCATTAGAATAAGTCACGTGGAATACCGAGGAGTGTTTACTTATGGAGAGTCTAAATATCAGTCCTAGTATTTCACTAACATTCACATATGAATTTAATTGTCCAATAATTTACTTGCCACAAATTTGAATAATTTAGTGTTATATTGTATTTTCAAAATTTATTAGTTATGATTCAAGTATTACTAAACTATTTGTTATGTATGAAACACCAAAAAAATTAATCTTTCAATAATGAGTTTATATTACATTATTTTCAATAGGCATGAGAAATAAATATTTTTGGAAATAACCAACCCTAAAAAATTGTTAATCTATAATAAAATGTCTTGAAAAAAATTGGTGTGTTCTTATCACCTCTTAAATAGGAATCAACCTTTATAAACTCTATAGAATATTAACATTACAAATTACACTGTTTTTAAAATGTAATAGTTATTGTATTTAGATAAAATTGTATAATACACATATAAGATTTAATAATCAATATGTAAGAAAAAATTAACACATTAAATGATTAAAATTAATGATATTGAAAAATTGAATATCTACTAAATTAAATCAATATAATTTATCTTCTAGTGATATTTCATTCCTCATTAAAAAAGCATAACATATATGATGTGATCATTATTTATCTTTGGTTTTTTAGAAATATGTTTCAAACTCTCAATTAACTAATATATATTATTTGGGTTCTCAACCTTTTCATTCATTTTATTCACCATATGTACTAAATAATTGACTTTATTTATGTTCTTATGATCTTGGTGAATCTTACCCAAATGTTATTGGATTTTTCTGCATATTTTTTTTATTATTTTCCTAATTGAATATGAAGTAAAAAATTTGATAAGGATAGAAGAATGTGATTAATTTAAATATAATCATTTACCATTAAATTTATATGTGTTAATTCTGATCTTTACATCATACAATTATTACTTCACCTTCTTCGAAAATATCATAGTGAACAGATAACATAGTATAATCATCCATGTATTGATGATTCATAGAAAAAACATTGTAAATTAATGACATTAAAGTGATTTATACATCAAATTAATCATTTAGGTGCATCTTTTAATATTAATCTTTACCCTCACTTTTAATATGATTTGGAATAATATATAATGTGGATTAAAAAACACATTTTACATTCATTTTAATGTACTATTATCTTGAAACTATACCACAATAAGAAAATATTAATGGGTAGGTCATATTATCTGTTTAATTCTTATTAAAGTAATTTATTAGTATTAATTTATATATTTTTATAAAAAAATTATTTAAATAGTTATTTTATAGAAATTACATATTTTTAGCCTTTATAGATATATTAATCATAAAAATCAACCATTATTTGATTGTATCTTACAATCCTTGAACTACAAGATTTATAATACTCAATCTCTTTAGTATTCTTGTTTTTATTACCCTTAAATCCTAGCTTTAGAATCCCAAATATTACTATTACACTACCTAGAGATATTTAATGTAGGATCATGGTTGGACAATGTTATTAAATCATTGTTCTTTGATGTTGGTGTCGAGACCCATCTCCTACAAATTGTAACCATGATTTACTCAATTATTTTCCTATAATGTTTGAACATGCTACTTATGGATATTTTTTCTCATCTAGTATTAGTTATATTGGTCCACCACTCAAATTATAACATTATAGTCGTTAGAGGTATCCTTAACTTGGGATGACATGCACCTTATGTGTGTGTATTTATTTTAGTACAACTAATATAAAGTTTTAATAACTTAAAATATTCATTAATTTTATTTATATTTTTGTCAGAGAAATAATTTTATCACTATTTAGCATGATTTCTATATATTATCAGTCTCATAACATATCCATTCTTAAATAGAAAACAATAAACCCACATATTGATTTTATCTATAAATTCTTGTTAATTTTATGAAATTATCATTTCTGAACAACAAAATCAAAAAAATATACTGTAAAATAAACAAATAAAAATAAAAATTATCATTATCTTTTCTAATAGTTCATTAATATGGGAATTGATGGATCAATACCTGTACTTGTGGTTAATAAATGAGTCATATGTAATATCAGTCATACTGGTCACCTTGTCCAATATATGTTACTCCAATCTAGTATATTTTTAAATATCATTGTGAACAACATCTTTATTCATACTTAAAATAATTAGTAAATACTCATAAGAATATGGGTACTTAAATGTATGTGATAATAAATATATGATCTCTCATGGACATGTAATACCTTAAACATGTAATGTTGTGAGGGATGACAAGTAGATAATAATTTATTTCAATAATTCTTATTTTCATCACACATCGAATAATGAAAAAATAAATACAGTACAAAAATTGGATATACTACGCTCATGATCTATAATTATTAAATAAATTTAATAGATAAAATTATATTCATAATTAATTTAAATCTAAGTAATTAATTATTCATTAATATATATTAAATAAATTTAAATTAAAAAATTATATGTTATGTGGTCCCAAATATTATTTTTTGAAATATATATAATTTTTAAAATAACAATTCATATTTTTTGGAAATTGTTAGGTTAGTTTGGGTATTAATTTACCACAAAAAGGTATTCAAGTTCATTTTTGACCTGAATTGGACTAGGAGGATCAGTAAAATTTTACTTATCAAATCTCAGGATTAATAAACATGGTATATGGAATAGTGAATGGTAGGTAAGAGTAGAAAAAAAACCAGTTTTAAATAGTATATTTTTTTTATAAAAATTGATTTAGTTTATCATGAATTGGTAATGTTCTGCCCCCACCCCTAAAGAAAAATGTTTTTTGGAGGACTGGGAAATGAAGGTGAAATGTCCTCTCACAAATTATAAACCTTTTTATCTCCTTATCCCTCCAAGATACTTGGAAGTTTTACCCCCATCTTCACCCCATGTTTTGACACTATTTGGAGTCCACCTATGAACTTGTAGTAGCATTTAACTAAAAATTTTAATTAAATAAGAAACATTTAAATAGTGAAATCTACCATAACGATATATTTTCCCAATAATTTCTAAGACCCTTCAACCAACGATTCTCCCACTTGATTTTATTATGTCATGTAAATATGTTTATATATATATATATATTTATTATGATTAAATTATTTGTTAGTGTTTTATAACTTTATATGGAATTATCATAGAAATTTGACCTCATATTTAAATGTTGATCTGATCATTGATCAATTAATTACACACTGTACTGAAGTAAATTGAATATTAATTTATATTCGACTTAATAAAATACCAGATCTCACTAATGTAAATTTTTGGAAAAGGGTAGGAAAAAAAAAATATGAATGGGAAAATTTTAAATTTTCACAGTAATATAGATGTTTCCAAATAGTTTATATCCATACTACATCTAGTTTTCATCCCAAGGATCCCTTTTTAATTAATTAATCATAAAAAATTAATTGAAAAAAATCATAGTTATAACTTATTCGATTTGGATAAAAAATGTGGATCACTCACTACATGAGATAATCACATTATGGACCAAAAAACATAACCATATAGATCATTCATACTTTATTTAGGTGAATGGTAAATTTTAATACCCCAGTTTATTGGTTTTAACATGTAAAAATATAGAGACATTCAAAACTGACAAGGTTATAAGAGAACAATTTATTCAATCCAAATGAGAGTTCATGGATGAGGGTTCTCCAAACCTCTCCTTAAATTTCATATACATGATAAAATTTTAGGTAAGAGATATCAAATTAGAAGAAATGATTTATACCATGAATTTGGGTGTATCATGGCTTATATATGGGGGTAAAATCTTATAGAAATTCCACATTGGAACCAGAAAATTATTAACATACTATATAAGAACTAGATAACATATACGAATAAGTGAATATGTCTTTAACAACATAAATATTTTATCATTTACTTGTCTCATCTAAAATAAAATTATGATAAACAATAAAAACTAGTTACTTTACATTCATCTCTAATAAATATTAAATAAACCCATAATAATTAGATATTATTTGAGAACATATTTTATTTATTAAGTCAATAAATTATGAATAAATTTTGTTTATAAATTGGAAATTGATTTTCTCTAATGTAAAATAATATTGAGTTTATTTATTTCCCTAGGTTCACTTAAAAGAATACATTACATGGTAACACATTGTGACCTCTTGCCTAGAACATCAATTCTATTGAACCATTCTATATTTTTATTACCATTTATGTTTGTCCATGTAGGCTCCAGCCATGATAAAGTGATTAATACACAAAAAACATGAGAGGTATCTAGAATCAAATCATTTCCCCATAGGTGAAATGCATTAGTCATATCAATGATAACCCACAATGAAAACCTTCCATCTAATATAATCTCTTTCTCCCATGATATACCATAAATCCAAAAACACACATTATTTAATCATCCTTACATACATTATTATTTTATTACCATAATATATGGTCATACCCTCTTCAATAGTTTCCATTTATATAATAAACACAATATTTTTATGGGAAATTATTCCTAAGATATATATTCATTTTTAGAGGTGACAAATCCTATCTTGACCATTCAATCAATGTAATATCACCAATGACACACCAAACGCAGGATATCACACCACAAAAAATATTCTAGTTTTCATGTAACACCTAAAGATATTAAAATATATTCTTATATTTTTTTTTATACCTAATGAAGAACACAACCATGATCATATCTGAATAATTATAATTCATTGCAATATGAATCACTTTATATGGTATATAACTGTTGAAAATAGTTACTAATTCCATTTTAAAATACTAATAATCACAAATAATGGGTTTGAAGTATTTTTTGAGTATTTTTATCTTATATAAACAAATAAAAAATTAATGTTAAAATGCGAAAAAATAATTTATTAGTATTCAATTGGATATAAATGAAAATAAAATCATTTGAAGGTAAAAAAGCTATTTTTCTGTAAAACTTATTGTATACATGGATTTTTTATACTAATAAATTAAATTAACTACTATTAATTAATTGATTTATTTAAATTTTCGTTTAATATATTCATTTTAATTATATAACATTCATCTAATGGTTTCTACTAGGCATTGAATGAGAATAAATTCAGTTTTGTTCTTAAAATAAATTATTCAAAAATTGTTTTCGTTGAATTTTAGATATTTTTTTGGAAATTAATTTATGTCTTTTAGAGAAATTGAATCTCATAAAATGGGTTTCGTATTTGAAATCAAAATTTCCAAATTCTTTAATGACTCAACCTTCATTTTTTTTCACATTCAATAATAACTATGGTAAAAAATATGTTATCTAGATTAAGGATAAAAAGTGTTTATGAGGGGATTAAATTTGATGATAAGGTTTAAAATATATCATTACATGTTTAAATTTTATTAGTTAAATATATATCAATATTAAATTATATTATATTTCAATATGGGCTTTAATAGTACCACTTTCACTTGAATCTGACATTACTATATTTTCTTTTTTTTATATTTACTAGAGAGCCACACACCACTATTATAAATGGAAAATATTATATTATAAATTAGAAAACATTTATCCCTATAGTTACTCTCATACCTACCCAAATATATGTTTTACTTCCCTACCATTGTGTAATAACTTCTATTATTCCCAAATAACCAGCCTTTAGAGGATTAATATGTATGTCGAATGATGTTTTACAAAGAAGAGGTAGTTTTTTTACCAGTATATTTCAATTTAATTTCTTCCATATCCTCATATAAATATTATATAACCATATTATCATTTTTAAATAGGCATATTTACTATATTTTAATATTTTATGTTATTGTTACAACTATTTTATACATCATTTCCATCCAACAAGGTATGATACAATCATTCATGTATACATGTGGACTACCACCTCTAAGAAGGGATGTTGTTATTTTTTCTTTCACTCCATTAATTTACTGTGATGGTTATATATTTTATTAATATATATATATATATTATATTTTTCATATTAATATGATTTTATAAAATATATTAATACTTATATTTTATTTCTTATATTTGTTGGAAAATGAAAATATTACTCATGTATCACCTCATTATTTGAATGTTAATTAAAGTGTATATAGTAAATAAATAATATACATATAAAAAGATTCATATTATTGATATTATTAAACTGTAACCAAGGTTAAATTACCCGAACTATCAAATAGAATCATGCATGGAAAACGAACATGTTTTCTCCCTAAAATTGATTTTAATGAATAATTATTAAGATATATTTGATTTAAAACTATAAGGGAATGATATATTGTATGATAATAAATAATATGGTTCTATTATATATTTATAAAAAATATAATGTTATTATATATGAATATAAAAATGTGTAATAAGAAACTCAAGACCTATGTTAATGGTTTATTTTGAAATATCATTTTTAATCAGGATTTTTTATACATGAATCTATGTTGGGGTAATTATATTCTCATTATCTCTTAAATCTCATATAATTTTCTATACCCTTTACATTTTTCATTTATTCATAGTTTTTTCATTGTTCTCTGTTTTTTAGATTAAATGATTCTGAAAATATTTTTATGAAAAGTATAAGTTATTACCCATTTATTGGATGAAATTTCTCTTCCATGTCAATGTTAATTAAAATGTATTTAAAATGTTCACTTACAAAATAAACTAAATATTAAAATTCACTTCAAAACATATTTTAATTTGTTTACAATATTTTAAAACTAATATTTTTTCTTTTTCTGAAATATATTTTGTTGGAATTTATACAAATACTGTTAATAAATTCATTATTTTAACATTTAACAATGAAAATCTTATCCAACCATAATTATTTTTCATTACTATGATTGAATTCTTTCATTTTTACATGGTTATTGTAATGAAAAAATTTCTCTTAATATTTAGTTGTTTTTAATTTAATATAATATCAACAAAATAGGATATATTCCTCCAATTTTTTATGTAATGTTGGAGTGTTATTTTACATGTACTTTTCTGATGTATAAACAATCATTTAAGATTTCTATGCTTATCTAGGTATATGATCTTATGAAACCATCAAATTTTAATATTTGTATAGATTATTATAATGATGTATTAAGGATGATTCCATGGAACCCATTAAATTTCATCACATCAATTTTGTTATGATGAAGTATTTATGAAACCAATTTCATTTCCATGGGTTATGTTTTGATGAATTAATGAAATAATTTATGTAAATGAGGCACACATACACACACACACACACACACACATATATATATATATATACTATTTTAATTTTATGATATGAATGGGAAAAATTTATATCTATATAATACATTAGGTAATGATTTACATTTAATGAGATAATATTAATGTTAATGGTGAGTGAACCCATTTAAGGGATGAAAATAGTTTGGGAGTGAACCTAATCAATTATAGGACATCTCTACAATGGGATTATGGAATTTTTTGTGAGGCCTAAAAAATTAAATGATTTTCAATTTTTATGGTCAGTCTAAATCAATTATGACATGTTCTTATACTTATGTTATGTTGTCTTGTATTAAGACTGATTATTAATGATTCCCCACTCATCAGATATATTTATATTGAAATACTAAAACATTATGCAATGAATTATGACTTAGGATATATTAATTCTTATACATGAACATCATAGGTAATTATCATGTTTTCAAATCACGATTCTCATATTATGATTTCACATGGTAATTTATTGAAATATATTATATCTACCCTTACTGGGAATACAAGCTCAACCTTTCTTATGTATCCACTTACTGAGGTAAAGAAGAAAGGTATCATGCAAGAAATTAAAAAGAATGATTATTTCATAGAATACATTTATGCCATAGGTATATGATATTCCCTGAAAAATATTCATTGGGTATCTAGTCATTATATATAGTAATCAATTATTGTTCGGGGGTGTGTATTATTGAATTTTGTTTGAAAATTCCTCTATGATAATGAAATATTTAAGTATTTAAAACCATGGATGCCTTATTTGGTAAAATAGATGTGTTATGTTATTTTTAGAGACTTTAAAAAAAATAATATGAGTATAAAACATAAGATAATATATAATGATATAAAAGTACTATATAGTAAACCTAAAATTTACATAGGTTGATGATAAGGTTTCATAATTTAAGACATCCCCAGAAAGATTTTATATTATTCTATGATTGAACACTCTAATAATTGTAGATCAATTATTACTATGTATTTTTAAGTTTTATTCAATTTATATAAGTATGATAAATCAAGTTGATAATATGTGTGTTGGATAAGTAAATTATTTTCCTCTAGAATAAGAAAATGAAATGGGAGATGGAATGAAATATATTGTTTCTATGGTCACAAAAATCCTTCAAGCCATGAATCATGTTCATCTTCTAAATTATAATAGTAGGTTCCAATTAACCATTTAGTATTTCATGAGAAAAAATACACCATATTACATTGGTCCCCCTAATAAACTTGCTGGTGAGTATCAGATTTGTATCACTAAAATGATATTTTTCATTATCCAATGCTCAGAGTAATAAATTTATTTCTTGATGGTGTGTTCTCTAAAAGGTTAAATAGAAAAATGGAAGAATTTTATAAACAATATATGTTTAGAGAATGTAATATTTTACATCCATGATCAGGTACTCTATTAATCGACCGATCCGGTATGCCTGTGCGACCTTTGGTACACCTCCCCATACACAATACGCTATCCACAAGAAATGTTGGTGTATGAAATTTTGTGGGGAGAATACAAAATCTAGAAAGGAATATAAATAAAAAATAAAATATTAATAGAGAAATAGAAAAATTAGATACTATATATTTGACAAACATGAATACATAAAAGAACACATAACATCTCCAACAACTCAATAATAAAAAAAACATGTAATGATAGGCTAAAATATAACTAAATAACTCATTGAATTAACAAATAAATTAAGAATAATATTATTCAAATAACTACCCCATGATCATGGTCTTAAACCACATGTTGGTCCCATCTCCATTCATTAACCCTTAAATAAAGAAACAATTAAAAATTATATCCCTTTACCTTATCCAAACATGTATCCATGAAATCTATACGGGGTCCCATCTTGTTCGTGATTATTAATCAATAGTTCAAAACCATTATCTCTTTAAAAACTGAGCGTAATATATATAGTTCATGAACTAACAAGATGAACATGTATTAATTTATTAAATTAATACTATACATGATATAAATCCACTGACCCTCGAGATATGGGTTAAGACTCAGGGTCATCCATAACCTGCATTAGTATTATGTTAGATATATCTTATAATATTGTGGAAGCATTCCAAAAATATCCATATCTATCATAGGTTATAGACCAAAAATAATAATAGGAGAACCAAAAATAGCCATATAAGCCTTACTACGTAACTAAGCCAAGCCCGAAAATAACTACAACATAAACAAGCCAAAACCTATAAGTATTAAAACATAACCTGTCCAAGACATATAATCATTACATTATGTCTAGGACAAGCACTATAAGAATTATAACATTAATGATCCAATACATATATTCATTATAGTATAACCATGAAAAACCCCTATAATAATTACAAAAGAACACAAGTTATCACTATTCATTATGTTTTATTCATCAAATTTCCAATTATCAAGACATTTACACTTCATAATGCTAGTCTCTGAAATATCATCAAAATTATATAAAATATCATTCAAATTATCATTTACCCCCTACCCATTTTTTTCAATACAATTAATCAATTTTTAGTTTATGTGATCCCATATAATGTTATCACACCAATTTCAAAAGTTATTCCAATTCATAATATTTATCCATCAATAACCCAATTCTGAAACATCATTGGGAATAATGTTCAATGTAACTAGGTCTCAAGAATGGTCAATGACTGGTACACCTATCAGGTGGCTTCATGTCTTGTTCATAACCCAAAAGGACCTTAACTGATCCAATATGGGGTCTTTAGTTGTGTAAATCATCAAAGAGAGGATAATATAATTATTTAGGTCACGCGCATAGAGGTTCGTTTAGATTTTATAAATTTCACATACTAGGATAATTGATCAGAAAATTAGGGATCAGTTCTATACCTCAACACTATTTCATGTTGGTATAGGATATCTTCTTTAAAATTGAGAGTCTCCATGGTGTAAAGAATGATGTTGTGGAATGCAGGTGAAATAGAAGAAACCACCATGTAACAAGATTCTAGTACTATGGGGTATAGCAGGGATAATCAAGGAGCCATCATGCTAATGGTTCAGTCAGTATTGTGAAGATATCCACACAATAATTTCGTGAGCACTACTATAACATAAGATCAATTGTGCATAATGTCACCATGATGGAGTGATTAATAAACACAGTTCTTGGATATTTCTCCACAGTTCATGTTTGATAGCTATATCATGGATAAGGTTAGAGACACACACCACTATGGTGTATCGACAAAAATTAATGAATAAAGGGAAAAGGTCCATGACTATATCCTTTAGAAAATTAGAGGATGATATTGAAAGTGGAAGGAAGAATTGGTGTTTATATGAATCCTCAAAGGTCCCACCCACACAAAAATACACTTATAAAACCGTGAAGAATATTTTTTAAATTAATAAAAAAACATCATGTTAATGGTCATAACTCTTGAAGTCCATGATCAACATCTTTAATCGATATAGGGGATGCAATTTAGTGTGCTATATTTCACCATAGTGTAGTATCCTTAGTTCATCACTCCATAATGATGGATGTGTTTCATCCCTACATCACCTTAGAGTTTCCTCCTTCCAAAGTAGAGTATCTTCAACCACAAATTTCACTACATCATATCCAGAAAATCTACAACATTAAATTGTCCTCTACAGCTTTTTCATATAGGATATGAAGTATCCACCATAGTGTTGGATGAATTTTCAGAAAATAACTCTTTTTTTCATAAAAATATCCCCAATTCCCTTCTAAATCTTATCAAACATGCTCAACTAATAATAAAAACTAGGATAATTATAAAAAAATGCATAATTTAGGGTGTACGTATTTATGGTATTACATATATTATTTCTACACATAATAAAACTATTTTTGACAATGTATTGATAGCTAATGCTCAAACCGAAAAAACGTCTACAAAGATCTTTATGAAAATATAAAAAATGGATATACCTAAAACAAACTAGGATAATAAAACCTCTATACCATATAAAATATCATCCATGATCTAATAAAAGTTTCATTGTTTAGTATGGGATAACAGTTCTTGCCACTGTGTTTGAATATTAGATTCCTGCTCCCATGTTTCCTCTTATAGATGTCCATGATACCACTTAGCTCGCACAGAGGTAAAGTCACCTCAAAAGATTATTCTCACTATATTCAATGATATATATCTTCTCCTCTTAAAAAGGCATGTCAAAATCTATCTCAATGTCATCAAAAAATAGTATATGGGAAGGGTTTGCGTTATATCATTGAAGCTTTGACACATGAAAGATGTCATGTATGGTGTTGTTGCACTATGGAAGTGATAAACAATACACCACTAGACCTACTGTTTGCACTATCTGAAATTAAAATTGAATTGTAGAAACTAGTTTCCCTTTCATCCTAATAAAACATTGATTAAACCTAAGTGACATCTAAATGAAAAAACAATTACCAACCTCAAACTCTAGAGTTAGACTCTGATGGTTAGCGTCTATTTTTTTCGGACTCCTTGTGGCTGCCAACTACTTTCTGATCAACTAAATCTAATCAAATATCTCCTGCATGAGACTAGGTTTAACATGGACTGACTCACCTAAATCTATCTAGGAAAGGGGATAATATCCTATATATCTATACAAATCCTCAATATGATCTATTTGGATCGAATTGTGAGATATTTTATTACAAGAATACAATAAATGGGTGATATTTTACTCCCAAAGAACCACTAAAATCCAAGACACATACTGACAAAATATCCTACAGAATTTGAATCATCTATATTAATTTGACATTATTCTCAGGATGATGAGATCTATAAAAAAATTATGTTCTTAGATACTAATTAAAAACCTTCCAAAACAAACATGGGGGAAACGATCTCTACCAGAAATGATCAATTCTGGAAGACCATAAAACTAAAAACTCTCCCACATGTAGTGGATACCTAGATCATCGATGGGGAATGTTAACATGATCTGAAATAAGTAATCCACATTCATCATTTTCTCCATGATCACCCAAAGAAAATAATTCTTGTTGGGTTTCCAATTTAATACCCCAAAAAATTTATTGTGACATCATCACATTTCAATTCATGAATGTTTAGAGGCTGCAACAACTAATATCTTCTATGTTTCTTGTCCTACACATGATTATAAGAGAAACATCATTCCCAAAATCACACAATTTCCTTCTATATAAATGGAAACCACTATTGACTATATATATTCTGTTACATCATTGTAAGAACTGGATGAATCACCAATTATTATTGATGAAATTACCTCATCACATCCTCATGTAAGCCCAAAGACACCCGTACGCATTAATGGTTAATAAGATCATTTCTTATACTAAGAGACTATCCAGATGATGTTCCCCACTATATAATCTATCCCATCATTCTAATCCAACCTGATTAGATAATTTATCCCTCTTCATCAAGACTAAGAACGTGGGTATAACAGATTTCTAAGTAATAGCTTCACATCGTTTGGAATCATTGACATTTAGATTATTTTCTATAAAGAGTTCTATTAGACCCCACTCATCATTAGACTCCTGAACTAATTACATCTATGTTTTATTTCTCAATAATTATTAAAAAATTATTCCCTTTCCTATCATTTATGCCAACATGAAATTGAAAAACTACTAATAATCAACCAACCTCTCTTTTGAAGGATTTTGTTGTTTGGAGCTAAATTATATACATGCCTCAATTTTCATCTATAGAAATAAAAAAACTATCACCCACCATATAATTCATCTAGAATCCCAATAAATGTTCTACCACTTCCAAATCTAGATTTTCAGTAAAGAAATTCATCTCATATTTCTCAACTATTTGTAACAATAAGAAAACACCTGGTACTCTTATATAAAATCTACCCCAAGTATAACTGAGGATACATCACAATACATGGTAAAAGGGATGACCAGTTCTACATTATTCATTCTCTTTAACTCTTAAAAATATCTCTCACAAGCATATCTAAAAATAAACATTACTCAATTATTGGTAAACTCAAGAATTGTTGCTTCTAAACAAGATAGGCCATGAATATGACATTGATAATGTCTTTGTAAACCCATACAATATTGAATATCTAAGTAATTCTTGGGATTCCCAAAAGAAACAATGATTTTGACATTACTAAGGTCCACTTCCACTCTATCCCCTATGGTAACATTTCCCACGAACTGTACTCTATCAATCTATAAGTTTCATTTAGATAACATGGTGTGAAGAATGTACTCTCTTAGTATACCTAGAATGGTATTAAGATATTGGGAATGATAAATTACTAAATGAGGTTACACAAATATTTATTCAAACAATCTACATAAAAATGATCAAGAAAATGATGAAAGGTCATATTAATCAGTGCAGTGAATACCACTTTTGTGTTTATCAAACATAATTGCACCAATATAAATATTCACAAGGAATACCATTTCCTAAATGTGGTATAAGGTATGTCGGATGGTCTCACCACAAACTATTAGTATCCTAAACTCATGTAAATAGTTGATAAAATACTTTAACCACTCCACTGATGGAATATATCATCATTCATGAAAGAGAATACTGGTTATTCGCCATCAACTGGATCAATATCCAACAATCCGTATGTAAATGTATAGTCTCATCATCCTTTTTTGGGAAAATCATAGGATAACCCCACAGAGAATTATTAGGATGTATGAATACATTAACCTTCATATATAGAAAATAATTAACAATTAACAATTCTTTTCTAGTGGCATTGTGTACAGTGAGATATAAAACAGTTCAAATCCCATCATAAAATCAATTGTGAACTCGATCCCCTGATTGGTTTAAAGTTGGGTGAATTTTTAGAAAAGACACCCTGAAAATGGTTCACAACTAGTGTAAATATGTCTTGATATATTAAACTATAATTTAGAAAAATGATTAATATTTGGGCCATTAGTGAATCTAATATTTACTGAAATGGACCCCCTTGACCACCTTGAAAATCCCATTCAACCTTATTATTGGAGTTTATACTTCATTATATTGAATGGTTACTCTCCCTTGGTAATAGAAAATGTAATTCTGGTATAGAACTACATAATCCATACCAAGAATTAAATAAAATCCTACCATTTCTATCAAAAACTACTGCTAAAAAGTTATAGATATCAATTTGTGGAGAAGATGCCTTGAAATTCTTCATATACTATGGATTCAATCCCAACATCGTGTCAATTGTAATAACACCATCCTAACCCTCAAAATAAAAAAACAAAAAATTTGATAATTTATCATATAAAATGAAATTGTTTTTTCTATATCAAATAATATGTAGTAAAGGTTTGATTATATAAGAATCACACCCCTTGTAGAAGAAGGTCCAATATCCAAACTAGCCAGATTAAACTTCATAGCATGCAGATAACTCTCCCTATACCTTAGGATCCATTATGTATCCCCTATTTCACCAATAAATGGAATTTTCTCTCATAAAATGGGGTATGACATAACTTACCACGCCCTGAATGACCAGTGGAACTCTACCAACCTAACTGTTAAGGGGTATCTAGGTCCCTACATAAATCAGGTGCCTATATTGATCCACATCCATTTTTCTAATGTTGTGGTGTCCTGCAAAACCATTAATGATAACCTATCATTTTTAAATAATTACACATCATAGTGGTGTGAGTAAGCTATATTCAATTTTGGTAAACCCTTTCACACTGAAGAGACTATATTAAACTACAGTCCCAAAGTAGAAGTTCACTCACCCAGTTTTCTGTCTTCCACTCCATTCGATGTAACCATCATAATGATGCTTCTTTTAACCAAATGAAGTGTTTTAAGATAAATAATTTAAAATTCTCTATCCTTCACTATGGGCCTCTATTAGATTATCTTCCCTAATGTGATATTTTTTCAGAATTTCAAACAAGGTTCTAAGACGAAACTAATTCACCAATTATATGATCTCATTGTGAATCCCATCCTAGAGACACCTTACTAGGGTGACAATATATGATGTTATGGATTGGGTGAAATACTTCATGTCATAGATGTTTCTAGAATATTTCATCACTAAAAAACTCTCTATTTATATTTCATGAATTCACAAGACCTCTCATACACAAGCATCCCATGAAATAAGTGACTCAAGATTTTCATGATGAAGTCCTTATAGGTTATGTCATTTTATTATTTATAGTACTCTAGAATATCACACTAATTTATGGATGGTCCTTGAAACATGTAGGCAACATGTTATCCCAAAACTACAATAGAATCTCCATTTAGCGGTGGTTTTTTTTTGCGTTTAGCAGCGGTTTCAGGAAAGTGTCGTAGGTGACTCATTTCATGGAGGTTTTCCTCAATTTAGCGGCAGTTTTATGACCCCTGGATATTACTTTATTCGCGGTAGTTATAACAGCCGAGAATAAAGTCAAATTCCAGCGGCCGTAAAACCGCCGCTAAATTCACGGGAACCGCCGCGGAATGAGGCAGCCACGATGCTCCTATTTAGCAGCGGTTATAACCGCCGTGAAATGTCAATTTTATTTTACGTTTAGCGGCGGTTTAAACGGCTTCCAATATAAATTTCATGGTGGTTAAAATCGCCGCGAAAATATGCCCAGAATAAAAATAATAATTCTTTTCTTCTGCTGCACCACTGCCCTGAAAAACTAATAAAACCAGAAAAAACCATCCCTGGCCTCCCACCAATGACCAAGAGCTGAATATCCAGAATAAATCACATGATTATAAACCAAGGTGAGAAACCACATGCTAGATAGAGGGAAACCAAGATAAGAAACTTCTGGTAGGGGAGGTTTTACAAATATCTTCATGGCAAGGACTCTCATTATAAAAGGGATACATGATTATAAACCCCATGAGGTACATATCATCCTAGGAGGAAAACCCAAGAAAACCCCATTATTAAAGGAATAAATGAGCGATAATAGGTACTATGTCATGAAAAAATTGTTGATCATGTTAATCAATAGTTCATGGAGGTGGTTTGGGGAATTGGGTTCCCAAATAAGAGACTTGGGTGAAAATTTTCTCTATAATTGATCTAGAGAAAATATCACACCCTAGAATTGGAGCTAGGTGAAGCTTCACCCAAGTGTAGGGTTGGGTGAAGCATTGACCTAGTGGAGGGATCGGTGATGGTTTCCTCTAGTATAGAGGCCCATGATAATCATCATTGTGGTATAGAGTATAAGGTAATGGTCTCCCAGAGTATGAATGCCCGAGTTGACTTTGGCACATGAATCCCAATTGAGGAATCTCTAATAGGGTCTATGTTCATGGAACACTAGTGAGGTTGAGTCTTTGGAACTGAACGAGGTTCATGATTCTCTATTGTTCCATCCAGGATATGAATTCAGCATGTAATTCCCTAATGTATCATCTAAGATGATATCCTTCACCATAGTTTTAGAGAACTATGGGAGAAGTAGTATTTCTCAAAGGTTATAATGTGTTAAAAATTCAGGTAACTCAATTATCTTGTATTAAAATTATTTTCCCCAAGGTATGACCTTAAAAATACACCTTAGTGAAATTAGATACTTAGGAACATGACCAACTCATGTCTCTTCCTCTTTCTTTATGTTTGTTAAATGGGGATCCAGGGGTTTATTTATTGAAAAATATAGGGATAAAGGCACACAAGTTTTGATCATTAGAGGAAATTTTTTCAAGTAACATAGCACATAAATCAAGTGCATATACATAATCTCAAAAGGTGAAAAGTGCAAAGAGGTCAAGCACATAAGTTAATTGTGTGAAGTAGAGTTATGATCGCAAGACGAGACTAGGGAAGATGAAACTTAGCCACACATACATGGATGTGTAGATGTGGGCACATCAGTATAGTAATTCACTAGTGGATCTAGGAAAAACACATAAGAACTGGGAATTGAAGTGACATAGGCTCATGCTAAAGTAAGGTACATGAAAATAATTTCATAAAACTCATACTGAGATCAAATGATAATAACTTATGATCCATAATTTTTTTGGATCAAAAAATGGTCAAATTGAATCATGTGAAACAAACTACACACCTAGTGACCAATTCATCCCATATTATGTGTCTCATAAGGCCAAAAAGTTACTAAAAGACTCTAAAAATGTATTTTAGAATTCTAACAACCATTTTTATAAACAACATAAAAAATACATATCCTATTACCAATGGGAGGCTCTCACCACCAAGTTACCAAATTAGAAAACATTTTAAATGAATACCAATCCTTTATTATGTGAAAATGCATGCAAAAAATGTAAACCCCATTTGTGTCTTATTCATTCCCAAAAAATATTTTCTAATCTCACGTGTTTTTTTGAATGAGGTTTGTATCATGGATTCCATGGAAAATTGTATGAAGCACATTTTTTGATGCCAAGAAAATATGTCATTACCTTAAACTAACATTAGTGTATTTGGTTATGAAGGAGTTTAGTGACTTGGTGTATCGAAAAACATAAAGGTATTATTTCAAGATGAAGATTTAAATCCTCAAAATGGATTATGTTCCTTAAATTAACATCTTTGTGTGTTTCATATGGGTCATTTGAACTAGTATATATAAGAAATATGACATACCTCTAATTTTTTCATAAGTTGGTGGACCTAAAGATACTATATTGACTTTTATTAGGCTTTAATGGTAGAATATATCATCTTTTAATGTTTTTGTTTACCTTATTTCTTCATAAACATCATATAATGTAATGTTTAGTGGGTAGGAAAACCCAATGTGAATTTATAGAGTCTCAAACACCAAGATTAAGAGGGAGTCTATTTGGGATGAAACATAAGGTCGAGACCAAGATAAGTTGTCTAGATATAACTATGTATCCTATGATGATAGAAATCAGACCATACACAGTTATAGAAATTTGAATGGATGTGGTATTTCATAGAAGTATCTGAGATAAGTAATATGGACATCACTTGGTTTAATGTTTCTGGATTAAATTCAGATGGCAATGAAACCTAGGGACAGGTGATGAGAGGTGGTTTGGGGGGTCTTATTAAATTGGACATCCTCTAGATGTAGGTGTTGGTCAAATTCAATACGATCATTACACGGAGTCGTGGGAGTATAACTATGGTTTCTTATGAGTATGATTGGATAGAAGTGTTTTGTACTAGATCTATCACATCTCCCTATAAGGCCTAGTGTTGGTAAAGAAGAAAGTTCTGGAATTCCAGTAATTAAAGTTTCATGACCGGATAGCTTGTAATGAATCAAAAAATGGAATTAAGAATCACAATATAAATAATTAAGGGATATAATGATAGGTAATAATTACCATACATACCATGATTAAGTGGAAATTGTGTTGGGAATGCAGTTCAATTCATGTAGTAACAGTTCCGTGATCAAAACAGTTATGGTCGGAAATGGTCCATTCTAACCGGTCAGTTTTATTTTGTGTTTCCAGTAAGTGGAGGTATGTATCGTCAAAAAATTACAATAAAAAACTCAACAATCCTCCATTTATTCATCCATTTAAAGAAGAGGAAAGATATGGGTTTGGATTCTGCTCCTTTTACCTCATTTGTTTTCTTCGTTTCTCTAAGTGTTATCACTGTGCAATCTTATATGCCCTGTTTTTAGTTTTTTTTTCAGGTTATCCATTTTCATATATTTTTTATTGAATCGAGAGACATAAATATATGAGTTAACCATCCTAATATTGAATTATTTGGTATAAGTTCTTTTCTTAAAATTCATGTTTTTATAAGACATACCAATTGTGAGTCAAGTCGACATCCATCTTCGAGATTATATTTTAATTTATAACGTTTTCTTGCCTATATTCATGGACATATTATAATTTATCACCCCTCAGTCACACCTATATATTAGTGAACCAACCTTGATTTAGAACATTCTCATGACATTTTAGAAGATCTAGAGAATGTTTAGATACTTTTGACGCTTAAATCAGTCATTTTCAACAATGGGCCTCACCAAAGTGTCCACAACACTATCCCCTTGATCACTATGAAATGACCCAATTTGTTCAACACATCAACAATGGGTTTAAGTCCTAGTCATCCAAAATCTCGACTGCCAATTCAAACACAAACCTAAATGGAATGATGTATACCACACTCGAGAAATGAAGACATAAAAAGAAACATCAGAAATCAATAAAATGCATAAAAAGAAACATGAGAAATCAAGGAAATTTTAGGACATGAAAAAGTGTGGTGGCAACTATGTGCCACAAATGTTACATATACAAACCAACTGTTTCCATTTTTGTTCAACACATCAACAATACAACTACTCAGGGTCCGATGATGCATCGTCACCCTCTCCACCTTCATTTCCACTTTGTGCTGTCACCTGTAAGAACATTATATTGAAAATTAAATACGGTTACATATTTATATTAAATCTTAAAACCAATGAAAGTTAGTAAACTAAATGATTTTTATTTTCTGTGATTTACCTGCATACCACCAATCGATGCACTCCCGCCGGGGGAATATCTGCTCATCTGAAGGGGGGAGTCGACGACTCCACCCCTACCAGGACATCCAAAGTTGGTGTGAGAGATGGTGCATGGGGAGATGGTGCAGGGGTGTCGGAAGTTGGTGCCTCAGATGTCGGGGGAGGGAGCCAGATGGATAGTCATATTTTGCAGAACTGGAAGGGGCGAAGTACTACTACTTCCTTGGAATTCCTGTCATTTAATCAAATAAAATTAAGTTCAGAATATATATTTCAAAAAAATTATGCAGAAAAAAAAATTAGAAATCATAATAGATGGAGTACTAACAGGAAAAATATATATAACAATGATAATGAATGACTGCATAAATGAAACAAGTGGTTGATGAATAAATAAATAATTTTACATACATTCATTTTCCCCTTAAATCATGTCGGTTTCCTACTCCATTGCTTCATCCACATCATTCATCCTTGCTAGACTAATAGTTTCAATATCATGTTGGACAAATAATTCTGCAACCTATTGCTGATTAAATTCAATTTCAGAGGTCAAATTTTCCACTTCATCACCCATATCATACAAATCTCTTTGTATTACGTGAGAAACTACACTCCAACCTTCATCGGAAACATCATTCATATAATATACCATTTTTTCTTGCGATGCTAAGATATATGGATAATGCAGTTCACGATCACCAACATCCATCAAGTGAGAGAAGTTCACAGAAGTAAATTGCAAGGAATCTCTTTTAACACCTCTGATAATATCGACCCATTTGCAGTTGAATAAAACAACCGAAAAATGTCCACGGTAGTTTAATTCAATAATATCATGTAGCTTTACATAGTATTCCATTTAAGAAAATGTAAATATACCACTATTCTGTGTTCTCAAACCCACTTCTCGATCGACTGTACGAAATCTAAATCCATTCACATTATAAGTGTCGAACTTTCTAACTTCTTTTAGAGGACCTCTAGCAAGAAACTTCAAATATTCTGACACCTCTGATCGAGTATCAGTATTCATGATTTGAAAAAAGAAATATACTTTATTAGATTTATAAAATGTATGTGTCAAGATGATATTCGTATTTATTGCAATATTTATGAACTTACACGTCGCGCAAACCATTCTACAAGATCTTTATTAACAGCTTTCGTTATATCTTTCTCATTTCATGTTCGGACTCTCATTAGTCTCTTTGATTGTATCCTCAACTCTTCAATAAATGGATCTGAAATTTCACTATTTAGCAGCACATATCTATGTGCCTGTAATAATTCCAATTCAGTCAGTGTCACATTTGAGGTCCTCCCAACTGATCAGCCAATAAAATGAAATATTTTGGATTTCTGATGTATTTGAGATTGAGTCTATGTGTTGTCAACACGTCCAACTCGATTAAATATTGTCTCAATATCATCCAAGTATCGAGAACAAAAGGTAAGACACTCCTCAGCCACATAGCCTTCAGCAATTAAGCCTTCTGGTTTAGCTTTATTTCTCACGTATGATTTCAAATGCCCAAGATATCTGTGAAATAAAATAAACATAATTATGCATTTAATTAAGTACCAAAAATTGTTTACTTAACTGGAAAATATATAATTAAAGAACCTCAGAATTGGATACATCCATCTATAATGAACGGGGACTCCTAATTTATCTTCCTCAACCAAATGCACAGTTAAATGCATCATTACAGTAAAAAATGACGGAGGAAAGATCATCTCCATTGCGCAAAGGGTCAATACAAACCTCTCCTGGAGGTTGTCAAGCTGAAATGGATATAGAGATTTCTCACATAGTTTTCTGAAAAATGTGCAGAACTGGAGTACAACAGCAGTAATTTTTTCAGCTAATAATGTATGCAATTCCAATGGTAGTAACTATTGTAACAAAATATGTGAATCGTGGCTTTTCAATCCATGTAACTTACGATTCTTCAAGTAAAAACACCTCGAGATGTTACTTGAATACCCATCAGATACCTTAACATTCTTTAACATTCAAAGGAATGTATCTTTATCCCTATTTTTCATTGAAAAAATTGCTGGAGGATACTTTTCATTCTCATCTGGTCAGAGATTGCATTTTTTGTTCATTGCTTATAAGTCTTTACGAGCATTGAGATGATCTTTCGACTTTCCATGCTCATTAAGCAATGTGAAAATAAAATTGTCACATACATTATTCTCAATATGAATCACATAAATATTAAGCCGCAACAAATTAAATTCCCAATACAGAATTTTGAATAATATACTTTTTTTCTTCCATTGTTGCGTTCCGGTTTCACTTGACGATGCACTTCGGACCCGTTTTTCGCTATCATTCAAATGATGAACCTTCCCAAATTCTGTTTCAACATTTTCAAGCTGTGTCAATATTTCAAAACTATTCAACAACTTTGGAGGTGGTCTACGATCAATGGAACCATTAAATTTTGATCTGTTCAGCTGAAATCTATGAGATGCATTGAGAAATATTCGATGACACAAGAAGCACCATTTTCTACTGTGAGGTAGCTATTTGGGCTCAAAATCAAAGTTACAAACGAGATAAGCCAAACCCGTGTAAGTGTTCCAACCAGATAAATTCCCAAGCCCAGGGAAGTCACTAATGGTCCACATTAAATCAACATGCATTTTGAACATTGTTTTAGAAGAAGCATCAAATGTCTCAACATCGTTGCTCCTTAACTCCTGCAATTCATCAATCAAAGGCTGCAAGTATACGTCAATATCATTTCCAGGCATTTGTTTTCCATGAATAATCATTGAAAGGATAAAAGATGTTTGTTGCATACACATCCACAGAGGAAGATTATAAGGGATCAAAACAACTGTCCAAATGCTATAATTGGTACTCAAAGTCCCAAATGGGCTGAATCCATCAGCAGCCAATCCCAATCGAACATTCCTAGGATCAGTTGATAAATAGAGATGTAATGCATCAAATTTCTTCCACAATTGGGAATCTCGTGGATGGCTCATTAACCCATCATTGTTATTATCTACAGAACGCCACTTCATGTGTTCGGCAGTTTTTGAGGACATGAATAATCTTTGCAATCGAGGCTTCAAAGGAAAGTAACGCAAAACCATTGCAGGCGTGATCCTTTTCTTCTTCTCTATGAAATTATATTCATTCAGACTTCCAACATCACCCTTTTACTTCCATCTAGAAGAAGAACATTTCTTTCAATTCTGTCCACTTGAATCCTCTCCCCAATAAAGCATACAATCATTGGGACACACATGTATTTTTGTATAATTCAGACCAAGCTTGTTACAACTTTTTTCATATCATAAAAAGATTCTGAGATTTTTGATTCTGGAAATCCATCACGAATCAATTCCAATATCATGGACATTGCCTTATTTGTAATTCCACATAGACATTTGATATGGTACAACTTCAGCAGAAATGAGAGATTTGAATATTTCAAACACCCAATATACAACTCTTGATTTCCATCATCAACTAAATCAGGAAACACATTTTCCTCAGTGAAGTTTTCTCTTATATTTGGATCCACAGAATCAAGAGGAGGATCCAATGATATTTGACAATCTTGATCTGCCTGTGTTACAGTCTCAAAAATACCACTTTTCATGTTGCAATTTGTAGCACCCTCTTCTGGTTGTTCTGATATGTTTTGATGCTGATAGTGGTGTCTTGCAGTGCCGAATGCATCATTTATTAGGTTTTGCATTTCATTTTTCATTGTCGACGAACTTGGGACCTCATTATGAATATTAACATCAATGCTCAATCTTTCTGTAACATTCGATTCTCCATGCCAAATCCAACACAAATATTGAGCAGGGAATTGCTTTAGTATTAAATGTTCATGAACCTCATCTCTCTTCAACCATGTTCTAAATTTACATTTAGGACATGTAAATTTTATTCCCCCTTCAACAGATCGATTAGAAATTGCAAAATCTAAAAACTCATTCAAACCCTTAACATACTGAGGTGTGTTCCTTGGTAATGTGATCCAACTTTTATCCATGTATATCACAATGTGCCTACACAAAAAAAAGGAATCAAACACGAGACATCTTCTATAACCCCATCATAAAAAACATATAATGATGAACAAATTTTCCATAATAGAGAAAAATTCAAGGATATATCAAGAAATGGGTCTCAAAATTCCTCGATGTCCCTGAACTGGAAGCATAAAATGGATGAACTCTTTCTACAAGAATGGGCATTTTCATCATGTTATGGTTTATCCTGCCTCTACTCCTTGCACATTGGATTCTCTTCATTCCCACTATTAATGTTTTGCATACCTGATAAAACAAAGGAATGAACAACCATCTATTTCCAAGAATATTTATCTTCCATTCACATGTCCCTAGTGAAAACCTCCAAAATGGATGTTATGCCCAAAGAAAGTAGAGATGTACCAAGGTCTGGGTGAAGACCATCACCAAATAAATGATCTTTCTCATAATTGATGACCCCTATATTTGGAGAATATATAACAAACCTTGAAAGGTTATTGACATACTCCCATACTGACTTGTCACCAATAAAAAGTCTCATGAGCTCAGTCTATTTCTCTATATTTATTCCCTTAGGAAATAACCATTTAAAAAATAAATATTGATGAGATTCCAATTCATACATTAATGAAGTTAAGAAGGTACCACTGACTCTCACAAGACTCTACTGAAACTATAAATCCAGTTTTAAAAAATTATCACACACAAAGTATTAGGTTCCCTAAGATAATTGAGGATCACCTCAATTTGTTCCAACTACCTAACTGCTTCCACTGACCCTTGAAAAACTCTTAATGAAGGAAGATAGTGATTGAGGAATCCTATGATGGTGTCCGAGATTGAAAATGATTTAACATCAACAAATCAACACGTATTCTAGGTTGGAATAAGAACTAAATAATCCTTTTTGAAAATTACATTGGACAAAAATAAAATCTAAATGAACTATATCAATTAAATACTCAAAATAAATCCTAATTATTCTATATGAAAGTAAGAATAAAATAGAAATAAAGTATAAATTAAACAAGGAACACACTAATGAAACCAAATTTACTTTTCGTTTTAAAAAACCATTTTTTATAAGTAATTATGAAATACCACCAACAATAAGTGTGAACCTCATTTGGAAAATACAGATTAGAGAGGAGTTGAAACAGGATAATAGGGGGATAAATTGTGATGTAAATGATTTGGTTTTATGGGATGGGTGTCTAGGCGCAAACCATGAATACATTTTTGAAACTTGTTCTTTACTATGACTCGATTCATCTTTTGGTAATCATTACAAAGGTGAAGGGTTCCATAATATTTATTCACAAAAAACAAAGCCATTTCCCAATATTAAAGGCTTGGGAGAATAAATCATTTATCAGATACAGTAGGTTTATCAAAACACATCATAAAGGAAAGAACATAGAACATGAAATAAATATGTCCCTACCATGAAGAATGAATGTCAATATATACAATCCTATGTGCCTATCATGATTCATGGATACTCATTTAACACCATTCTGGGCCATGAGTATAAATATCAAGAATTAAAATTCATCACTAAACAATACCATCAAACAAAATACAAATAACCCAAGGTGAAATAACATCAACTTTTTCAATAAAATAACATAAGAACCAATCCCGTCCATATAAACACATATTTCCCCAATACATTGGCTAAATACTCCTATTCAGAAGCTCATTGCTATGTCTTGGCACATCCTAGTATCTCTTATTCCTTTCCAAAAGTATTAATGTAATCGAAATTAAAACATGATTCTTTGATACCACTTTGCTACATCCCCCAATCCATCACTCTCTCATGTGGCCAAATCTGGTTTTTTATGGGACTTCATGCATTCCTACCCATATTCCACAGGTCATTGACTAGAAATGAGTGTGATATTTATAGTGGGGATACCATACCCTCAGGTATGTAGTTATATAGAAGTGGAAAAATCAACATAAATACTGGTCCATCCCGCTAAGTGAAATCGAGTCGTAGCCACTTCAGAATCACTAGCGAGCTAGTCCAAATATGTTCACCTAGTTACCTAGGATTCCCTTATGCACAATTATGTTCCACATGTAACACATAACACCAATTTCACCAATACAGGTCAAGCATTACATTGAAAACACTTTTTCCCATAAAACTAACCTTTTACCATTTTACACACACAAAAAAATGATTAGAAAAACTCTTTTCAAACCACTTGAAAATTTCATAAAACCCATTAGGTACATTTCAAGAGAAGAACATAATACATTCAAAAATTTCCCTGGGATAACCCTTTCCAAATCATCACACAAGCTAATTTACCCTTTTTAAAAACATACTTCTCTTAATTTACACAAATAACTCATCACATTTAATAGGGAACAAAAAAAGTTTACATACCCAAAACAATTCATTTCCCTTTGAAACCCCATTTTAAACACATTATCACTTCAAGTGCCTTTGAAAACACAATTCACACCCTTCACACAACCATAAAAACAATTCCATGAAGCACCACAATAGAGAACATATTAAACATATCCTTTTTTCTTTATAAAATCAATTTTCACCACATAAAAAATTCCAAAATATATCCAAAACATAATTCACATTACAAAATTTATCTATAAAACATGTTAAAATTAATTAAATAAAAAAATAAAATCATCTAAAAATGATAGGGCATGGAACCACCTACATTGGGTGAAGAAATTGCTTAAAAATGGTGTGAAACCCCATTTGTACCTCAACCACACCTCAAAGAAACCCCAAAAAGGAAAGATTTACCCAAAAACAAGAAGATCAAACCCTATCCAACCTGAAAAACCCTAAATCAACTACCCTACCTACTAGAAAACCAAAAACCTAAAGAAGGAGAAACAAAACCCTACCTAGAGGGGAAGATGGTGTAGCTTCCGGGGTCGGGGGGCCGAGGGTTGCGGGGTCCCGGGGGTCGCGGGGACGCCGGGGTCACCGAGGTCGGGGTCGTGGGGTTTTCGGGGTTGCGGGGGGCCGGGGTCACGAGGGAAGCAAGGGGGCCAGGGTTACGGGGGAAGGAGGGTCGAGGTGGGGGGAAGGGTCGGGTGTAAAAAAAACAATGTTTCGCAGCGGTTCCTAGAACCGTTGCTAAACAGCGGTTTTGTTGTAGTGCAACATGGTCAAACACCATAATAGGGGGTGAATAAGGATATAAAAGATTAAATCAATTTCCCAGTTGGATTTTGTTTCATTATTAATCAAAACGTTCTTATCCCCCTTTCCCATAGTAATGTAGGAACATAAATGAAAGCATGTACTACACATAGTAGTTTTACTTGGTTTACCCTCACTAGGGTACATCCAAGGAGTATAAAATAATAATTTCATTAATGTACCAAATAAAATAAGGCAAACTATAAAAATAAGGTTCAGTCTAGATCACTTATATGCCCCTACTCACATACCTTATAATGTTTGGAGAAGACCCTCTATCCGTCTAAGTTTATAACCAATCACTATTTGAAAGCTCACTAATATCATAAATGAAGTCTTATCACTTCTCCTCCAGAAGAATCTTATATTTTTCTGAAGCACCTAGGAATTTTTTAACACATATTTGAGTGTGACATTAAGTCCCATTTTCACACTATAGATGAAATACGCTTTTCCGTGTAAAATTATTTTCTATAAATTTCATACGTAAATATTTTTAGTCCCTTTGAAATCATTGTTGTTCCCACCAAGAACATTATTTCAACCTCTTATAATGGTCATTAAGTATAAGGAATAATTACTTCACGAACAAAAAAAATTTCACAACCAAATCATCTTTGTGGATGGTTAGTCATTCCTGAACCATGTGTGAATTCACTAACTGCCTATTCTTCACGGATGGATTATACCTCCAAAACCAAATATGCTTCGTCGATTGCCTCTACATCATAGTCTATTTTTATTTGTGTGATAATGAACCCCAAAATTACTTCCACATACTAATTCCCCCTTCATAGAAGCTTCTGTAACAAAACACATGTCTTTCTTCGAATACTCCCTTGTAAACTACTTCAGACATAAAAACATTCATTCAGTTGTAATGATATTCTCAAATGAAGTTCTATATACATGATGATGTGATTTTGGATTTTTATATAGGAAAATAAATATCACATAACCCACTGATGAATAAAACCAAAAAATCCAATGTAGTACAACAGTCACTATGAACTTCTTATGTAGCACCCATAGATCCATTATTCTTTGTGGAGTATAATTTCATATACAAAAAATTCATTAATTATCCATATATAACTGCATCAATCCAAAAATTATGAGCCTCATAAAGTGATGAGCCTACCTCAAATGACGAGCCTCCTAGGAACATATTTCACTACGCAGTTTGTGTTGCGCAAAGAGCGATCCATATACATTATTTGGGGTATCTATAGAGCGACTAGGCTATTATGTGGTCTTAAAACTCTATCATTTTCAGTCCATGAAATTCTATCCATTAAATCCTTAAAAAAATATGATTAGGAATTACCAAACACACTGAAACATGGTCATATTTATTTTTAAACAAACAGAACCTCCCCAAAAACATTGAGACAATTCCTTGAGGTATTTTTTCACATCTATCTATCTGATAGGGTTTGTTGAAAACTCTTAAAAATATGATAAATCATTAATTCATCCTTCACATTCCTCTAAAATCCACTTCTTGTGATTCAGATAGACATCAAGGGTTTATTTCACACACACTCCATGCTCACATGATCCAGGGTCAGTGTGAGAAAAACGACTATCATGAAATGTTCATCAATGAATGATTTCCTTCCAAAACTGATCAAATTCATTTATCAAGAACCCCAGATATTGTGATATATTACCTTGAGTAATCATCTTTATCATCTTCTTATTTAAAAATCCCATTTATTTTTATCTTCCCCTATGATCATCTTCCCTATCTTGATTAATAAGTTTTCACCCCATTTTATAGCCACAATTTCACCCCCTTTGTCAACGAACCTGAAGGACACTTCATTGTGGTCTACAATAGAGTAAAAAAAACATCAACACATTAGGGGAAAAAATATCATACCTTGAGGATATGTGTCCCACATGTACAATTTTTCATGTTTGGGGATTCAACTAAACTCAAAGAGTCAGTCGATGACATTGAAATGCTTCATTGGGTAAGGCCTTTGATAGAATATATGAAAGCTGTAGTTTTTTAGGTACATACTCTATCTTCAAAAAAACATTTTTCCAACTTCTATTTTACAAAATGATACTTTATTTCAATATTATCTATAATTGAGTTTTGCACTATATTTTTTCTAATATTTATTGAATTGAATTATCCCAATGTATTCCAATTAGAGACATCACTATAACTCCTATATCATCATGATGTCCCTTCATCCACAATAAATGAATGTTTAATAGATTATTTAAAATTTATTAAGAAATTTTTATGTCAATGAAATGAATTGTTTTCTTTATTAGATGATATATATTCATTATCCCTTGATAGAACACACTTCATGATTTTGATTTTCTATCATCTACTGAACTGAACCAATCTACATCTATATAGCCCAACAACTATCATAGATATTTTTCATTCTAAAAAACAAAATTTCATTGTCTCCTTGATAAAAATAAGATATCTATTTAATGTAATAATGTCGGATTATTTTGGAATTCATTAATATATTACTACATGAAATGTGGGGAAAAAAGTCTGAAGTCTTGTTGTTTTCAGGTAAAATAGACCACCATTGATTTTTATATATTCTGAGACATTAACTTGATTTCTTTATTCATCCCATGATAGTTTCATCTGAGTATCCACCAGATTTATCATCTAATTTAAAATATTTATTCCAAATATTCTAAAACCTCCTTTAAATATTTATAATTATAAATGAATGTGCCATTATTTCCATCTATAACCTATAAATAAACTTTAAAAGGTTATTTCACCAATCTGATACATTTCAAATTCATTTTTCTTGAATTCTAAATTTTTTTTGTGGCATCCCACCCTTTTAATACATTACCTTTCATTAAACTTTACTTACAGAGGATATTTAATGTCTAGTGTATTTGAATCCATGAACATAATACATGAAAACAACATAAAAATTATTCTAATACAATTTTAAGGATTCATCATAATATCATCCAACGTATATTTACTGCTTCTCATATCCTAGAGATAGACATCAAAGGAAAGGGTGAGAAAAAGGCATAATAAGGGTAAACAAGGGAATCAATGTACTTGTGATATCAATAAGAACTTGAATAAAACATAAAGACATGGGAAATGAAAGAATAGGCATATCATAATGAAAAGAAAATGAATCATAACTTCAATATGTGGCTACAAAATTTCATTTAGACATTCATGAACATATCACCAAGGTCCATCCCCAAGGTGTCATAAACATTTCCAAGGTTATTCACCAAGGTATCGTGAAACTTGTCATCTCTAGAGATTAATTATCTACCCAATGCATTGGAGTGTTATCAGGGCGCACTCTTAATATATCTTTACTTACATGTGAGCCACATATATCATAATCAGACATTTCATAAATAACCCAAATGGAATCAAGG
Organism: Viscum album; assembly: GCA_963277665.1. NCBI lineage: Eukaryota > Viridiplantae > Streptophyta > Magnoliopsida > Santalales > Viscaceae > Viscum > Viscum album. Next base: position 503,203,650 of record OY728132.1, read on the forward strand.
AAATGGGTTTCATGTCAAAATCGTGACGTTTAAAAAGAGCTTAAAAATAAGATCATTATTTCATTTATAACCCATGGAAAGGGAATGAGAATTATATGTATGTCAATTAAAGAATCAAATATACCATCTTTATATATTTATGAACACCCATGGAAATGAAATATGTCTGGGTATTCACATAAATAAACAATATAATTTCCTAAGAAAAAGAGATAGAAATTTTGAGATGAAATTTCTGCAGCATAACGGCTATATAATATGGTTTTAGAAAACATTGAAAAGAGAGAAGACAAGGGTAAACCACTCATAAATAACTCATAATACAGTATGGGTACTGAATAATATCGTGGTATGGATATTTTAATGACATACCACATGAAAATGAAACATGAAAGAAAAGAGAAGATGCGATTGCTCTTACGAAAAATTCGGCAGCTTAACGACGTCACTTAAAAAGTCAGAAAATAAATTTATGAGAGAAGAAAGGGTCTCTTGTCATTTGGACATAAAATGGGCTGTAATAAGAACATATATGAACATACCCTGAACATAAAGAGATGGAAAATATAAGACACAACATAAAGAAGTCATGACTTAAAAGGAGGTTGAAAGGTTCCCTTACCTTGAAAAGTAACTTCGAATGATTCAAGGTCGGGACCTTAGGAGGCTTGATGGCACCATGGGAGGACTCCTTGGGATGTAAGGAGACCTAAAAATCATTTAAGAGGATTTTTAAATGAAAATAATGAGGGAAAGGATTGGTATTTATTGGAGAAGTGAGGGGACAAGTCATTAATGGACAAGGGACACCTCATCAGTGGTATTGCAAAAACCATGGGCTTTCCAATGGTATTTGCCCATGGTATTGGCCACTTGGGACACATCATAACTTATATTATTATTCATATGTCGACCAGAAATATTACATAATTATTACATCCTTAATGATGTCATTAAACACCCGAAACTAAAAACATTATTTTCACTATTCACCGAAAAATCATTTTTTTCAGAAAAATCCCCAAAAATAATCGTAACCTAATATCAATTCTATGAATTCAAAAATGAAGCCCATTTTATAAAACTAATTTTATAAAAAATTTTAATTTAATTTTTTTATAAATAACACTATTCACCTGAAAAAACTAATTCTTGACTAATAATTTCTGAAATAGTTATTTACCGATTTTATTGAATCACATTACTTAATCCTGCCTAAATTATATAAATACTTTCGTTAAGTGAGATTACTAATCCATTTAGTCACATTACTAATCCTAAGCGTAAAATCACTATTCATAATTTACTATTCAAAAAAAAATAAGTTGATCTTATTAGATTCTAAATTTCTTACTGAAAACATTTCCAGAAGACCGTTTTTTGATAATCATTACACATTATTAATTATTTAAGGTTTACATAAATATTTTAAAATATCACTATTTTTCAAAATTCATCAATATACATCCTATATTTAATTGGACATCTGAAAAAAAACACAAACTTCACCATAGGAATAAATCACAATTTAATTTATCTCAAAGGATTACACATAGTTGATATGGTCTCGTTACATAGCCCCTTATAACCCCAACATATGACCTAAGTGTAAGGTGTGCTAAGGTGAGAAAATCCAAGGGTGGCTCGACCAACATTGCTCGAGTAGTGATTTCAATAAGCTTTAACTTCTCCCGAAGGCGATTCCATTCCAGCTTCACACAATAAAGTTCAGCCTGGATTTGGTCTAGAGAAAAGCCTAGTAGTGCTACCTATTTCCCAAGTTCTGTCAAATGGGCTTCAATCGGCCCGAGACAATTCGATGAGGCCATCGTATCTCCTTTATGTATTAATTAACAAAGATCAGTTGTATTTAGAGACAACAGTCACAACGTTTAGTTTCCAACAGTCACATTGACCAATGGTCATATAACCGTCGAAACCCAATGGTCTTATTCATTTCATTAAATGAAATAGTTTTGTTGAGTATAAAATAAAATAACACACAAAAAAAGTATAAAACAAAAATTATTAAAAAGTTCTGTTCGTTACATTCTCCCCCCCATAAGAAAATTTCATCCCCGAAATTTTTAACTCGTACCCTTCGAGAGGGAAAGGTGTGTTTACTTCTGCCTCATTGACTCCTCTGGTTCCCACGTAGATTCTTCATATTTGTGGTTTCTCAACAACACCTTAACAAGGTTGGTAGTCTTGTTGCTTAGAACCTTGTCTCTACGATACAAGATCCCCACCGGCTGCTCCTCATAAGAGAGGTCATGTTCCAGTTGTACCACCTCTCGGTTTAGTACATGTGAAGGTTCAGGTATGTACTTATCAAGAGCGATATATGGAAGACATCATGAACTTGTGCTAGATTTGGAGGAAGTGCAAGCCGATAGGCCACTACTCCCACGCGATCAAGGATTTCATAGGGGCCAATATACCTAGGGCTGAGCTTCCCATTCTTCCCAAACCTCATGAATCTCTTCCAAGGTGAAATTCAAGGAAATACCTTATCACCAACATCAAACGCCAAGTCCCTTTGATGGTTGTCGGCATTGCTCTTTTGCCGAATCTAAGTAGCCTTAATGTGTTGTTGGATGGCATGGACTTTTTCTCTCATCTCGTGCACAAGATCAGGCCCAAGAATCTTTCTCTCACCAGCTTCATCCCAACAAGTAGGAGTTCTACATCGATTCCCATATAGAGCTTTATAGGTTGCCATTTGAATGGTCAAGTGGAAGGTGTTGTTGTAAGAGAACTCAACTAAAGGGATATGTTGATCCCATCCACCCTGAAATTCCATTGAGCATGTCCTCATCATATCCTCAAGTGTTTGAATAGTCCTTTCAGATTGTCCATCAGTTTGGGGGTGATAGGGCGTACTGAAATTTAATTCAGTGCTTAGAGCATGTTGAATACTTCTCCAGAATTTTGATGTAAACCTTGGGTCACGATCAGATATGATAGAAAGTGGAACTCCATGCAGCCTTACCACTTCCTTCATGTAAATCCTTACAAGTTGATCAAGAGATAAATATTCCCCTATAGAGATAAAATGGGCAGTCTTGGTGTGACGGTACCCAATAACCCATATCACATTGTTTCCTTTATATGTTCTTGGATGACCAGTGATGAAGTCCATAGTGATATTGTCCCACTTCCATGCTGGTATGGGTAGTGGTTGCAATACCCCTTTTGGAAGTTGTCTCTCTTCCTTTCCTTACTAAAATACTAGGCACCTTGAAGTGTAGTAAAAAATCTCCCTTTTCATATTATCCCACCAATAATGATCACGAAGGTCCCTATACATTTTTTGTACCTTCAGGATGTATAGAGAAAGTAGAGCTATGAGATTCATCCATCAGCTCCTTCTTTATTTCCGGAATAGATGGAACACATAGACTTGTACGTAATCTCAATACACCTTCTTGATCATTATTGAACCCAGGAAACTTTTCATCCTTTATACCCTCAAACATCTCTTGTAACAAAGGATCTTCTTTTTGAGCCTACTTGATCTTCTCTAGTAATGATGGTTGAGAAATAATTTGGGTTAGGGTTGTTGATGTACATTTCCTTATAATTCACATGTATAGCTTTACTAGGTCATTGATCAAAGTATCTTTTAGAATCATCATCATGGAAAGAACAACATGGTATTTCCTTCTTAATGCATCGGAAACTTTGTTTTCTTTTCCAGAGTGATAATGAATTGAACAATCATAGTCTTTAATAAGTTCCAACCATCTCCTTTGTCTCATGTTCAATTCCTTTTGTGTGAAAATATAATTCAAACATTGATCGTCTTTGTATATATCACATTTCACTCCATAAAGATAGTTCCTATATATCTTCAGGGAAAAATGACTATAGCCATCTCCAGATCATGCGTAGGATAATTCTCCTAATGAATCTTCCACTATCGAGATGAAAAAGCAATGAACTTTTCATTTTGCATGAGGAAGCACCCAAGCCCTTTTAGAGATGCATCACTAAAAATAATGAATCCTTCTTTCAGTTGAGGGCAGAGTTAACACTGGTGCAGTAACAAATCTCTTATTCAGATCGTAGAAACTTTCCTTACACTCCTTTGTCCAGATGAACTTGACCCCTTTTAGAGTTAACTTGGTTAATGGATTATAATGTCGTGAAAAGCTCTTCAAAAACCTTATATAATATCATACTAATCCAAGAAAACTATGAATCTCAGTTATTGTTGTAGGTTGAGGCCACTCCTCAACAACTTTTGTCTTTGTAGGGTCATTTCTGATTCATTCATTGGTTACAATGTGCCCTAAGAAAGTGACTTTTTGTAACCTGAAATCACATTTACTGAACATTCAAGAAAGCCTCTCCTTCCGTAGAGTTTTCAAAATAGCCCTTAGATGATCCTCATGCTCCTCGCGACTTTTGGAATATATCTGAATATCATAAATAAAAACTACCACAATGTTATCAAGGTAGTTCTTAAAGAATCTATTCATCAAATCCATAAAATTAACAGGTTCATTAGTCAGCCTAAAGGGCATAACAACAAACTCATAATGCCCATATCTTGATTGGAAGGTAGTTTTTGGAATATCTTCTTTCTTCAACCTCAATTGATGATAACTAGATCGAAGATAAATCTTAGATAAGAACTGATCCCCATGAATTTGGCCAAATAAGTCATCTATTCTTGGAAGAGGGTATTTGTTCTTCACTGTGATCCCATTAAGTTCTCTATAATCAATGCATAGTTGCATCGATCTATCCTTCTTCTTCACAAAGAGAACAGGTGCTCTCCAAGGAGACACACTTGGTTGGATAAAACCCTTCTCCAAAATATCTTGGAGTTTTTTCTCTAATTCCTCCAGCTCCACATTAGCCATCCTATATGGGGTCTTTGATATCGAATGGGATCCTTGTATGAGTTTGATGGAGAACTCTACCTCTCTTTCTGGGGGAGGTCCAAGATTCTCCTCCGGAAATACATCAATGTATTCCTAGACGATGGGGACATTTTCTATCATCAAAATATCATTTCCTTCTTTTTCTTCATTGATCAACTCCATAAAGAAGGATATATGGGGTTCTTTTAGACAAATATGAGGTTGAGATATCTCTCCTTGGAGGATAACTGTAGGTTTTCCATTCAAGACTACTGATATTTCCTTGCATATAAAATTGATCATAACATTATAATTTGAGAGCCAGTCCATCTCTAGTATAATGTTTAATTCTATAATGGGAATGAGTACTAGATTTATGATAAGATTATTCTCACTAAATTAAATAATAGATTTTCTAAACACTGACGATGCTGGTATAGTCCCACCAAGAGTCTTGACTGACAACTCTACTTTTAGCAATTCAGGGGTTGATTCTAAATTCCTTGAATTTATGGAGGAAATAATGGAATAAGTAGAACTAGAATCAAACAAAGTACTTTCTATATTTGAGAGAACCATAATAGTACCTGCTACCACATCATTAGGGGCTTCAAATTCAGCTATCGTGATAGAAAAAGCACGGCCTTGATCCCTTGGCCTTTGCTGAGGCTGATGATGGTTTTCCACCACTGCCCTCCGATTTGGACAGTGATTGCAAAAATGCCCACATTGTCCACACTTGAAGCACTGAACATCATGTAGGGAATGCACCATCTTCCCCTTGTCATTTTTGTTTGGAAGTTTAGGTTTCACCTCACCATGAAAATTCCTTGCATTATGGCCATCTCTGCCACACATGTAGCACTTCCCACTCCCTATCAGGTAGTTCCCCGAATGATTTTCCCACATTTATTACACGTGGGAAGTTTCACTTTCTTTCATCCTCTTCTCTGACCAAAAGTACACCCTATGCTGGGCTCCATCGATCACTTCTTGTTGTTGGATTTATGAGACCACTCCGTCTCACCAAAATCTTGCTTGACTTTCATCGCACTCCGCATGATCTCCTTGTAGCTATCATAATCCTTATTGGATATATTCTTCCATAGATGAGGTCTCAGTCCACTGAAAATTATATCAACCTTACCATTTGGATCCATGAAATTTCTAGAGGTATATCGTGAAAGCCTTGTGAAGTTCATCTCATAGCTTCCCCCAGATTCATTCTCCTTCTACTTCAGCAAGAGAAACTCCTTCTCCATTCTTGTTCTCATGGAATGAGGGAAATACTTACTGAAAAAGATCCCTCTGAACTCTTCCCACTCTATAGCTTCAACTTCCAATATTTTCCTCTTGTTTTTGGTTAGTTCTCACCACTAATAAGCTTCTCCCTCTAAGAGATAGACTGCCAGGGTGACATTCTCTTGCTCTTAACAACATAGCACAGAAAAAATCTTCTCTATAGAGCTAATTCATTACTCAGAAATCAATGGCTTTGTTGATCCACTAAATGTTGGTGGTCGTTGGTGCATAAAGGACTCAATAGAATGTTGTTCCCTTCTTGGTGAGATCGACCTCTCAGCTTGATTTAATTTATTACTCATAACTTGAGTCAATTGGTTCATCATTCGCATGAATGTTTCCATTCTAGTTTCCATTGGAGGGCCTTCAGTGCATGGTCCATTGCGGTCACCATTTGCACGGTTCCTTATATTTCCCTCCATTTTCTAAAATAATAAAATCTTAGTGAGAAACTTGTTTAATTTATGAATCTTTTAACTATAAAGTATTCTAAATCTTTAAACTTCATGCTAAACAATTATATTTCTCTATAATTCTGTCATAATGATTCATAAAAAGCTTGCGATTAACCAAAAATATCCCCTGTCAGTCTCGTAACCAAGAGTGAAGCAAGGACAATTGTCATGAACAAGTTCCTATTCGTGTTAAGCTCAAAGCGGTGTTTTCAGGTTTTACCCCTATGTACATATGTGCCAAAGCTGCCTCTACCTACTCGTATCCAGACAGGGGTGTATTTGTTTGATAAACCACATACTCAATACTCACCAAAATTCCAAGAATTTTTCCCTATATTTAAACTTTTTTATAGGGTTCTTCCATTAGTTTTCATAGAATAATTCCCAAAAATAACTAAACTATCCTGTGACACCAATTTTGGCATCCCGCCTCTTTAATAAATAACTTTTCATTACATTTTACATACAGGGGATCTTTATAGTCTAGTGTCTTGGAATTTAGGAACATAATACATGAAAACAACATAAACATTCATCTAATTCACTTATAAGGATTCATCATAAGATCATCCTAAGTTTATTTACTGCATCTCATATCCTGGAGATAGACATCAAAGGAAAGGGTGAGCAGAAGGCCCAATAAGTGTAAACAAGAGAATCAATGTACTTGTGATATCAATAAGAACTTGAATAAAAACATAAAGACATGATCAATGAAAGAATAGGAATATCATAATGAAAGAAACTTGAATCATAACTTGAATATGTGGCTAAAAAATTAAATTTATACATTCATGAACATATCACCAAGGTCCATCCCCAAGGTGTCATAAAAATTTACAAGGTTATTCACGAAGGTATCGTGAAACTTGTCATCTCTAGAGATTAAATCTTTACCCAATGCATTGGAGGGCTATCAGGGAACACCCTTAATATGTATTTACTTACATGTTAACACATAGATCATAGTCAAACATTTCATTAATAACCCAAATGAAATCAAGGAAATGGGTTTCATGTCAAAATCGTGACGTTTAAAAAGAGCTTAAAAATAAGATCATTATGTCCTTTATAACCCATGGAAAGGGAGTAAGTGTTATATGTATGTAAATTCCAGAATAAAATATATAATCATTATATATCTATGAACACCCATGGAAATGAAATAAGTCTGGGTATTCACATAAATAAACAATAGAATTACTTGAGATAAAGAGATATAAAATTTGAGATGAAATTTCTACAGCATAACAACTATATAACATGGTTATAGAAAACATTGAAAAGAGAATGGAAAAGGGTCACCCACTCATAAATAACTCATAAAAATGTATGGGTACTGAATAAGATCATGGTATGGATATTTGGATGACATATCACATGAAAAGGAAACATGAAAGAAAAGAGAAGATGCGATTTCTCTTACGAGAAATTCGGCAGACTAACGACATCTCATAAAAATTCAGAAAATAAATTAATGAGAGAAGAAAGGGTCTCTCATTATTTGGACATCAAATGTACCGTAATAAGAACATATAAGAACATTCCCCTAATATAAAGATATGGAAAATATAAGACAAATCATAAAGGAAGTCATGACTTAAAAGGAGGGTGAAAGGATCCCTTACCTTGAAGAGTAACTTCGAATGTGTGAAGGTCGGGACCTTGGGAGGCTTGATGGAACCTTTGGAGGACTCCTTGGGAGGTGAGGAGACTATAACTTCGTTGAGGAGGATTTGGAAATTAAAATAATGAGGGAAAGGCCTGGTATTTATAGGAGAAGTGAGGGGGCATCTCATAAATGGCAAAGGGACACCTCATCGGTGGTATTGGAAAACCCATGGGCTTGCCCATGGTATATTCCTATGGTATTAGCCACTTGGGAAACCTCATACCTTATCATAATATTCATAAGTCTACCAGAATTATTACATAATTATTACATCCTTAATGATGTCATCAAACACCTGAAACTAAAAACTGCATTTTCACTATTCACTAAAAATTCATTTTTTTTCAGAAAAATCCCCAAAAATCACCATATACTAATATTGATGCTTTGAATTCAAAAATGAAATCCATTTTATAAATATAATTTTCTAACTATTTTTAATTTAATTTTTAATTACAAAACACTATTCACCTGAAAAAACTAAAACTTGACTAATAATTTCTGAAACAGTTATTTACCTATTTTATTGAATCACATTACTTAATCAAGGTGCCTAAATTATATTAATACTTTCATTATGTGAGATTACTAATCCATTTGGTCAAATTACTAATCCTAAGCATAAAATCACTATTCAAAATTTACTATTCACAAAAAAAATAAGTTGATCTTATTAGATTCTAAATTTCTTACTGAACACGTTTCCAGAAGACCATTTTTTGAAAATCATTACACATAATTAATTATTTATGGCTTACAAAAATATTTTAAAATATCCCTTTTTTCCAAAATTCATCAATATACATCCTATATTTAATCAAAAATCTGAAAAAACACAAATTCACCATAGGAAGAAATCACAATTTTATTTATCTCAATGGATTACACATAGTAGCTATGGTATCGTTACATATCCCCTTATAACCCCAACATAGGACCTATGTGTAAGGTGTGCTAAGGTGAGAGAATCTGAGGGTGGCTCGGCCAACATTGCCTGATTAGTGATTTCTATAAGCTCGAACTTCTCCCAAAGGCGATTCCATTCCAGCATCACACGATGAAGTTTGGCTTGGGATTGGTCCAGAGGAAAGCCTAGTGGTGCTACATCCTTCCCAAGTTCTGTCAGATGGGATTTGACCAGCCCGTGACTACTGGATGAGGCCATCATATCTCATTTCTTTATTAATTAACCAAGATCACTTGTATTTAAAGACAACAGTCGCAACATTTAGTTTCCAACTGTCACATTGACCAATGGTCATATAACTGTCGAAACCCAATGGTCTCATTAATTTCATTAAATGAAATAGTTTTGTTGAGTATAAAATAAAATAACACACAAAAAAATTAGGAAATGAAAATTATTAAAAAGTTTGGGTCATTACAGTTTTCATTGTGCTAAAGTGGATTCCCTAAATATTATTTCATTAGACTATACCAGCACCCCAATCCTTATATTATGTCCATTTATGAAGTATATAATGTAATAAAATCCACCACATAGAAAACAGAAATTATTTTAAAATTGTTCTACTCTTGAATAACACGATCTTAGTGATATTATCAAACCATATAATGCCGTCATTAGACGAAAAAATTTGTTATAATTATCACGAATGATAAAAACATCTGGTTGTCCAATATAAACTTCTTCAAAACCCCCCTTATGAAATGATAACTTGATGTTTATTTTGAAAACATTGAACACTATTTGGTCTACATTGGTCTTGAATAAGAGGATTTTCTCTATCATCCCAATAGTTGAGAATGTTTCATTAACATCGATATGCACTATCTGGCAGTACCCTTTTCATACTAATTGATATTTGTTTCTAATCACTATGTTGTATTCATTCATTTTTTGGGAAAGGATTGATTGGTAACAATGAAAATCTCATCTATTGGTCTGAAATAATCTCCAGTGTACAATTCATGATTATTTTTTAATCTCTTCATTCATATCATGACATATTTCTGATCTCTATCTTCTTACAAAAAACATCTAGGCTCTACATAAGATAGAATGTATTATTTTTGTAATGTTTTCGTTATTCATTGTTTAACTGGAATATCCTAATCACCAATGTTGTTATGTCTATCAGTTTTAGATAAACTCATCATCTTTTGTGTAGATATATATTTTACTTCCCCCTTTTCAACATCAGTATCCTCTCCAGAATTTTCATTTTCATCTTCAACTCTCCCAATGTGCTTACGTCATCATAACATTCATCATGGAGTTGCTCACTGATTTATTTAAGACTGTGTCTATTCTCTACTATAGTGACATCATTTCTGTAAACAACCTTTCTGATTCTCTTGTTGACACTATTATAAGATTTTATTTTTCTTTAATATCCATGAAATATCCACTCATTTCTGGGATACTCAGATATCATGTGTTTGTCTTCATTTAGAATAAAACACTTACCTCCAAAGATTTGAAAGTATATCAATGCGGGCTTCATTACATACCATATTTCATACATGGTCTTTTATTTATTCTAAATGAAATGATCCATTTCAGAAATGTAGACTGATGTCATGACTTCTTCCTTCCATAATTTATCTAGTATTTCATTTTTTATAAGAATTTTTCTGTCCATGTTGTGGATGATCTAATTTTTCCACTCAAGCACTCCATTTTGTTACAAATATCTAACTCTTGTAACATGATTCCTAATATATTGTTTCTTAATATAATCTTCCACTAATGTATTTTGGAACTTCTTGCCATTATCAATAAAAAACATAAGAATCTTCTATCCAAGCATCCTTTTAGATTTCATGTGATATAGTTTTATGTAACTGAACACATCAGACATGTGGGAAATGAAAAATACCCATGACATAATTCTGAAATAATCAATGAGGATAACGTAATACATACTACCATAAATTTCTCAAGGTTATATAGTTCTAAATATATCTTTTTGCACCATTTCAAGTTCTCAGGATGAATTTATTTCCTTTTTCTTGAACATATTTCTAGCAATCTACCTGTGTTTATAGGTATGGACGTATCTTTTTAAGCATGTGATATATTATTGGGATCTTGAGCTACATCAAATTTGAACAGATTTTCTAGGGATGGTTGGAATAAATGGAAAAGTAGTTTATGCCACATATTATTTTCTTCCTCTCTGAATAAAAAGAAAATTTTTTCTTCTCCACTTACAAGAGAGAGATTCCCATTAAATACTATTTCCAATAAAAAACTACACCATATCTTCATTGGATTATACAAATCTTCTTAGTAAATCTTATAGAGTTCCCCATGTAACATAGTTGCTGATAGTAAGAAAGTTATGAATCATACCTTAAACAAATAATAAATCAAAACATTTCATTTCATTTCCCCAAATTTATCTTTTCCTAAGACAATAATCTTTATGCCCTAATCATTTCTAAATTTGACAACACCATCCATAAAAAATTTTATTCCAATAACTAGATCCTTGTTACCTATAAAATTATATATGCATCCCCTATAACATATCCATAAATGTGAATTATTTTATGCCTTAAAGGAAATCTCAACAACTACTTCCTACTAATATGTATTCTTTTTTATCATCATTTTCACTTCATACATGTTATGGAATGATTATCTTGATCTTTCATTTAGAATGATAGACCATATTCCTCTACTAGAGCTACCAATTGATCTTGTGTTTTGAAATCATTTGATGATTCACTGATCTGATATTTATAACCATATTCTTTTGGATTCGATACATTTCTTTTAAATAAAGATGAGAAATGTCTTTCCATGTGTTTTAATCCACTATACATGAAATAGTGAGCACCAAATGATATCTCATAATATTGAGCTATGCATGAGTACCACTTTTGATCTTTTTTTCATTTGGTTCCTCTTGGCTATAGAAAAAAATTAAAAGTTTCCCTTCACTCCATTATAATAACATCTATTTCAGGGTGCATTGATGTGTCCCACTACTAAAATAATAGTTTAACCTCCCTTAGGTTCTCTAATTATTCTAGTTCATATTCTTACCCAAGTCAATCTACAATCTTGATGTGGGTTACTTTGTTCTGAATTTAACCATTACAACAGTATGTTTTCAATCAAGCCTCAAACCATAATTATCATTCAAATTTGATTGTTTTTTCATTATTACATGACCTTTATGAGCCACTTCTATATTTTCTAGTTTCAAAATGATCTTTATTCCCAATGTCATACTAGGAATCAAGATGTTTTCTTGATCTATAGCTTTTTGATTCAAGATGATGAATTCATATTCAATTTCTTGAACACATTTGATTTGATCATTCATGGCGTCGTTAAAACCATTGATCACATTTTTCTGTTCCTTATCTTTGATCATTTACTCACATACAGTTTCAAAGTTCTCTAGTATTAAAGCCATAATCATTTAAATTGGTCCCTCCAACTCAAACATGTCTTCTATTAGTTATAGCATATATTCTTTGGCATAACAAACCAATACATTTTCATTCTTTAATTTGTCTCTCTAAGAGTCTCTATCCCCATGAGAGGAATCTAATTCATCTTTCATATAAACTCATCCTTCATATTCTTCTTAATAATTATCACTTTCTTCAATTTTATATGAGTTATTGATAGTTTTGTAACGCCCAGACCCCAGTTACCCAGAGTTGGTGCATTATTACATAACATTGGAATGATCACAAGAAAAATCAAATCTCGAAAGACCGATTGGTTTAGTATCCTTGGAAACACTAGATATATTCATAATGTTTTATATTACATAATGAAGTGAAAAATACTACAACAATATATTGTCTCCATAATCCACACTATTATCCCCTCATAATATCCCTGTAGGTCATTCATAATTTACTTCTCCACTTCCGGTGAAAAATAAAACATAGAAAAGGGGTGAGCTCAAATGCCCAGTAAGGATAAAAATATAGCGGAAACTTTCATAAATAAGAATAAACATTTAAGGCAATGTATAACAAAAACAAAAGCCTTTTAAACTTGAACTTCAACATAGTATGGAAAAAATAAAATGAAATAAATTCCATTTACTTATTCACATGGATATTCTACTAATCGAATAATCACATGAAATATCAATAACCACTTTCATAATGATGGAATACATAAGGCCAGACTATCATAACCACATAGCCATGGTCTCGTGCCAAGACTACAAATAAGATTTTTCCAAGGCCTTATTCCAAGACACTAGTTTGTCTCATGAGACCTACCGATGCATCGAGGAGCTATAGAGGGCTCCATCCATCACATATTAAGTCCGATGCATTCCCATATGAAAAGGTTTAAACATAACATAAACATTCGTATTAAAACTAGCATACTAAATGTCAATACATTCACCATAAACTATGAATGGTATAAAAATAGCACATCCATAGTCAAACATATCACAAAACCTTCAATACAATATAGAAGTTTTGTATCATAATAAATCAACTTCAAATAAGCGTAAAATCCATCAAAGGATGTTGACATAGATGAAATCAAAACTATTTTTAGAGAAATATCTCTTTATATTTTGAAATCATTTAAGAGTATTATATTTATGAAATAAAACATTTTCATTGAAAATATTCTTATAATCTTGTAAGGTAAGCTTCGACGATTTTATAACGGTGGAAAATAGCCGCACCCGCCGTGTAAGTTAAAAAAAGCATTCTTACCTTAATTCTGTCGAAAAGGTTAAAAAGCACCTTGTTTGGAAAATGACGGAAAGATTACTTTATAAGACTCTTATAAAAAGTCAAACAAGGGTATAAATGACTTTAACCCATATTCTTTTAAATATTAAAAATGTTTTGAAATACATTTTTAAGAAACATGGATGTGGATGATAAAGAGATCCCAGTAGATTATTACGTATAAACAACCTCGGATAATGAAGAGATTGTGAAATAAACCCTTACCTTGTACTTTTCCTTGGTTGGGGTAGGTTAACCTCCTGTATAATGGTGAAATAATTGTTATTAAATTATAAAATAATCATATACATTAATATGATATCATATATGATCTTTTAACATTGATTTGTTAATAATATCTTAGTATTATCGTTGTTTCGGGTGTTAACTTACTCGTTTTCTTTTATATGTTTTGTTACGTAATCCATGTTTGTAATGGATAGGTTGTGTATTATTCATATCCAAAATGATATCAAGTCCTTAAAAATCATTTTTAAATCATCAAATGATAATTATACTTGAATGGATACGATGGGGAATGAATCTCATCGCGTTCATGGAGATGGTAGTCCGTACGTACGCACGAGCGACAATATCATTCTTTTGATATTAAAATAATATATAAATGGATGGTATATCATATATACAGAATCATTAACATGTTATATTTATTATTTACATGAGTTACACATAATTATTATACCCATCCAAATAATAATATATTGAATAACAATTACACCACGACGTGGAGACGGTAATCCGTACGTACGCACGTATGGTGACATGTTATTCAAAGGGTGGATAGAATACTGAATATGGTTGTACCATATTTATAATAAAATCACAGTATATATATGATACTGGAGTTATTATTTTACAATGGTAACAACAAAGGAAGAAGAAGTGGAAGAAGAAAGGAACTTGGAAAAGGGTGATGAAATCATTACCTCTTCTTCGGGTTATTCCTTTTGATTTGATCAAAAGGGCTCCTTAGATTGGATTTATGATCAAAATAATGCCTCTAAGTTGTAGTGAGGGATGTTGAGAGAGTATTTGGCCAGAGTTTGGCTGAACCAAAAGACTTTGAAGGTGTGATGAAATGAGAAGGAGGAGTTCCCTTTTATAAGAGGGGTGAGGGGCACCTTTGGAAAAGATAGAAATATTAATTTATAATAAATTCATATTCTGTTTCTAATGGCTCAAAAGTGTATTATTTAAATTTTAAGGTGGGTATGGGTTAAAAACAACTCAACAAATATAATTTAGGCAGGTTTGGGTACTTATATTAACCTTATCTTTAAGTATTAACTCTAAGTTAATTAGTTTCACTTTTACAATGTCTCTTTGTATTTTTATATTATATGGTTAATAAACATACTATATACATCCAAGAGACCCCCAAGTGGACCATTAATGATACACCTATTATGAGATAAGTCTCTTGGCCGAGAATTCGATTTTTAGGAATTTAATATCAATTAATAATATAATATTTGTTTTAAAAACTCTTTTATGTCAATTTTGACACTATTCAATAGTTGATTTTTGTGAAACTCATAACAGAAATATTACTTCGAAAAAAGTTAATTAAATCAATCCTAATATGTCATATTATCCTATAAAATTATTTTAATTCACTAAAAGTCTCATATTATATTTATTTGGGTATTTATAATATCAATTATTTTAATGTTTCTCTACTATGGTAATTACTACATCATCATTGTGTCATTAATAAATTAACTTATGTAATATATAAAAATTATAAATAAAATAGAATTATGTAGTAAATTGTTTTATCTTTCTAACTAATATTTATAGTCAAAATTCCAATATATATTACCTTATGTACAAATTGTTTTTCTAAAAGATATATGCTTATGTCATTTTTGTACTTATTTTAACTTAATTAAAATTAAGTGTCCCTATCACCTACAAGTGGCTCATTGGGGTCCCAAAATCAACCCAAGGATGCCTATGGTCAAAAATGTATCAACCAATAAGGCTAGGACATGTTTTATGGTAATTTAGTATTATTATAATATTATTTTTTAACCCTTATTTACCGGATTTACCCTTAACCATGGTAAATAAAATATTTACCGAAGTAATTATTCAAAATGTCTAAAAATAAAAGCGACCTATTTACAAAATTTGAACATCCTGATTCCAAATATGGAGTCCATTTTTCCAAATTCAAAACACAAAAGTGGCAGAAATTAATTTAAAATTAATTCCCGTTGTTAAAACAAAAAGCGTGTTTTTAAGAGATAATAACTATCAAAATATTGACACTTGTTTATGTCTGGTTTAATTGTAAAATTATGTTCAATGACCAACATTGTATTAAATGGTAAAAATATATTCTAAATATACTTTAAAACCACTCAAATTCATAGTTTATCACTATTAATTATTTTGATTAAAAAAGTTGTTTTTAATTAAAATTTAGTAATTTTCACTATTCATCAAAATATTAAAGTTATCCGAAAAGTACCAAAATATCACCTTAGGCTAAATTCGATATTCCAAATCCAAAAATGAAGTCCATTTTGAAATATAAAATATATATAATTTCAAAAATTAGGTATTACTATTCATAACAGCTAGTCTGATTGGTTATGGTGTGTTAGAACTCGGTGTTGCGTACAACACACGCTATCACATTATTCAAAGAGAAGCGTACCGTAGAAGCTTGGGGTGTTACATTCTACCCTCCTTCAAATAATTTCGTCCTTGAAATTTCTAGAATACTTATCACATGAAAAGACTCGGGTGATTCTTCATCATAAGTTCCTCGGGTTCCCACGTTGCCTCTTCCATCTTATGGTTTCTCCACAAAACTTTTACCAGACGCGTCGTACGGTTTCTCAGTACTTGTTCTCTCGTATCAAGATTCCTGACAGGCTCTTCGCAATAAGACAGATCGGGTTCCAGTTCTAACTCCTCATAGGTGAGTACATGCGTTGGGTCAGGCATGTATTTCCTCAACAGAGATACGTGGAACACATCGTGAACTTTGGAGAGACTAGGCGGCATTGCCAATCAGTAAGCTACAACCCCAATTCGTTCTAGAATTTCGAAAGGTCCGATGTACCTGGGACTCAATTTACCTTTCTTATCAAAACGTATGACTCCCTTCCATGGAGATACCTTCAGGAAAACATCAAAATCGACTTGAAATTCCAAATCCTTCCTTCGATTATTGGCATAGCTCTTCTGCCTACTTTGAGATGCTTCGATGTGATTTTGGATTACCTTCACCTTTTCCATCGTTTCCTCCACCAGTTCTAGAGCTACATATTTTCTTTCACCAACGTTATCCCAACAGGTTGGTGTGCGACATCTCTTTCCGTATAACACTTTATATGGTGCCATCTGAATACTCGAATAGAAGCTATTGTTATAGGAAAATTCTACCAGAGGTAAATACTGATCCCACATACCCTGAAAGTCAAGTGAGCAAGATCTCAACATGTCTTCTGAGGTTTGAATAGTCCGTTCTGATTGTCCGTCTGTCTGAGGGTGGTAGGCAGTGCTCGAATGAAGTTCAGTATCTAGGGATTTCGGAAGACTCTTCCAGAATCTTGAAGTAAAATTGGGATCACGATCAGAAACAATCGATAGGGGTACTCCATGAAGTATCACAACTTCATTAATATATAGTTTTACTAGACGTTCCAGTGGTATATCTTCTCTTATAGCATGAAAATGTGATGACTTCGTAAGATGATAAACAATAACCCATATTGCATCATTCCTTCTAGGAGTCTTTGGTAGCCCCATGACAAAGTCCATCGTAATATTGTCCCATTTCCACTCTGGTATGGGAAGAGGTTGCATGACTCCTCCTGGGTGTTGCCTTCCAGCTTTCACTTGTTGACAAACCATACATCTTGACACAAAATCAGCAATCTCCCTCTTCAAATTTTCCCACCAAAAATGTTCCTTCAAATCTCTATACATTTTCGTGCTCCCAGGGTGTATAGAGAAATTGGAACTATGAGAATCATCCAGAAATTCCCTTTTTAGATCAGGTATATCAGGAACACAAAGTCTCTTCCTAAATTTCAAAATTCCATCTTCATACACAAAGTCTCTCAGTCTCCCATCATTCACAACTTTAATCTTATTTTGAAATTCTTCATCATCGGTCTGAGAACTCTTAATCCTTTCTAGTAAATATGGTTTGGAAACCATTTGAAAAAGCATTGATGTTTCTCCTTCCTTGGTTATTCCCTTGTCTATCTTCACTAGATCCATGAAAATTGGATCCCTTTCAATTCTCATATTGTTCAAAACTCCAAGATCATTTCTGCTCAAAGCATCTGCCACCTTGCTTGCCTTCCCTGGGTGGTAGTGTATCATACAATCATAATCCTTGAGCAATTCAAGCCATCTCCTTTTCCTCATGTTGAGTTCTTTTTGTGAGAAAATATACTTCAAACTCTTGTGATCAGTATAAATCTCACATTTTTCACCATAGAGGTAGTGCCTCCATATCTTAAAAGAAAAGATCATAGCTGCTAACTCGAGATCATGAGTAGGATAGTTTTGTTCATGAATTTTCAACTGTCGTGATGCATAGGAAATAACTCTATCATTCTGCATAAGGACACAACCAAGTCCTTTCTTCGATGCATCACTATAAATAACGAACCCATCATTCCCCGATGGTAGAGTCAATATAGGAGCATTGACTAATCTTCTATTCAGTTCTTCGAAACATTCTTCACACTCTTTTGTCCAAACAAATTTAACCCCTTTACGTGTGAGCTTCGTTAATGGGTTAGCCAATCGGGCAAAATTCTGGACAAAAGGTCGATAATAACCTGCCAAACCAATAAAACTACGTACCTCAGTTATACTTGTAGGTGCTGGCCATTCTTGGATTGCCTTGGTCTTAGAAGGATCAACAGAGATTCTATCTTTAGAGACAATATGGCCAAGAAAAGAAATCTCCTGAAGCCAGAATTCACATTTGCTAAACTTCCCATATAATTCATGCCTTCTCAGAGTCTTCAAGATAATGCGCAAGTGATTTTCATGATCTTCGTAGATTTTGGAGTATACTAAGATATCATCAATAAATACCACCACAAATTCATCGAGATAATCCTTGAAAACTCTATTCATCAGATCAATGAATACAGAGGGTACATTAGTCAATCCAAAAGGCATTACAGTAAACTCGTAATGCCCATACCTGGTTCGAAATGCTGTCTTCAGAATGTCTTCCTTCTTCACACACAACTGATGGTATCCAGATCGAAGGTCAATCTTTGAAAATTATTGAGCTCCATGCAGTTGGTCAAATAAATCATCAATGCTTGGTAGGGGATACTTGTTCTTTATTGTTATAGCATTGATCTCCCTGTAGTCGATACATAACCTCATGGATCCATCTCTCTTTTTAACAAAAAGAACAGGGGCTTCCCATGGAGAAACACTAGGGCGAATAAATCCCTTATTACTCAATTCCTCTAGTTGTTTCTTTAGTTCGACTAATTCTACAGTGGCCATTCTATAAGGGGTATTTGATATAGGCCTTGATCCAGGAATTAAATCAATGGAAAACTCAACTTCTCGTTCTGGAGGATGTCTAGGTAAATCTTCCTGAAATACATCTACAAATTATTTCACAACAGGTACATCCTCTATATGAACATTCCTTTCTTCACCCACAGTTATTTCATTCTCATCCTCCCCAATAATTGAATTTAGTTGAGCTACTGGGGGTGGATCTAAATAAGAATTAGGTGGTGACGATTCTGCTCTAAAGATAAGGTGTTCCTTATTATCATCATAAAGAATCGTAACCTCTTTCTTCTTATAATAATTCTTCGCATCATAGTCCGGAAGCCAGTCCATACCGAGGATTATATAAAACTCAATCATAGGTTTGGCGACGAGATCAGCAGATAAAGAACATTTATGTTCTCTAATGGGGACTGATTCACAAAACATTATTGCAATGATACTTCCATTAGGAGTTTTAACTGACAACTCCCTTGTTAAATCAAATTGGAAATATCTAATTTTCTTAGCAAACTAGGAAGATATGAAACAATACGATGATCCAGAATCAAATAATGCATTTTCTAAACTTGAGGAAACCATTAAATTACCTGCAACCACGTCTTTCGGAGCTTCTGCCTCAGCAGTAGTGATAGCATAATCTTGGCCTTGATCCCTTGGCCTTTTCTGAGGTAAGTTCTCCTGATGCTTAGGACATTCATTTGCATAATGCCCCATCTCCCTGCAATTGTAGCACAGAACATTGGCATCTTCCTTCTTCCCTTTGCAATCAAGAGCTTGGTGGCCTTTTTCACCACACTTGTAACAAACTCACATTCCCTTCAAGCAAGTACCGGGGTGTTTCTTCCCACATTTACCATAGGTTGGATATTCATCCTTTCCCTTATTCCCCTTATTTACATTAGCAGATTGATCAGCAGGTCTCTTCTTCTCTTGCTTTTCTTTAAATTCATAAGACTTAGAGAATTCCTTTTCGGTCTTGATATCACATGAGACAATGACTTCGTACGATGACAAGGATTGTGAGACTAATACTCGACGAAGAAATGGTTTTAACCCATCAAAGAAATGATCAATCTTACTTCTTGGGTTACGTATATAATCTCCAGCATACCTTGCTAACATTGTAAAGTTAGCCTCATACTTTGTGACATTATCATCCTCCTTTTGTCTCAGGCTCAGAAATTGCCTTTCCATATCTGCTCGATGGTCGCGAGGAAAGTATTTTTCTAAAAACAGATCTTTGAACTCCCTCCATTACATATTTTATACTTCATCATCTTCCTTCGTATTTTTAATCAATGACCACCATTGATCAGCATCTCCAGTGAGTCGGTAAACTGCCATGATAACTTTTTCCCTTTCACTACTCCCTAAAGCCTGAAATATTTTCACTAGGGAAAATATCCATTGCTCAGCTACTAAGGTATTTGTACTCCCATTGAACGTTGGTGGTTGTTTCCTCATGAATCGATCTAACATTGATCCTCCATGCTGCAGATCAGGGTGCTCCATATGGGTAAGGTTATTATTCATAACCTGAGTGAGTTGTCCCAGTATTGTGATTAGCTGATCGGCACCAGTTGCATCACCAGCTCCACTATAATTATCTTGAGCAGGAGGGAAATACCTACATGGAGTGCGTGCATTGATACGGTTTCCATTTCTTCCACTAGGTGCCATTTCTAAACAATGGCATAAACTAGATCAGTTTGTGAATCAAAATACATAATCCCATACTTATAAAACACTTAACATAAATTGAACTATTTATGGATATAATCCATAATCATAAGAATGTTTTCTTTGAAGAAGTATATACTCATAAACCCTTCATAATGATTTGTAATGAGAATGAGAGTTATCCTAAGCATATCCCCTAGGAGTGTCGTAACCAAGAGTGCAGCAAGGCCCGTTTTCGTGCACCAGTTCCCGTTCGAGTCTAGCTCAAAGCGGTGTTTTCGGGTTTTACCCCTAGGTACATCTGTGCAAGAGCCACTTCTACCTGTTTGTATCCAGACAGGGATGTATTGCCCGAAAAACTCAGAAAATCTCTACAATACCAAAATTCTAGGAAGTTCTTCTATACTAATCCTCAATGTTTATCTTAGGTATACGTGCTCTAATCAGAGTTTATCTAAATCTAGCTTCCAAGGTTTGTACTAAACTTCTTCTGATACCAACTGTAACTCCTCGACCCCAGTTACCCAGAGTCGGTGCATTATTACATAACATTGGCATGATCACAAGAAAGATCAAATCTCGAAAGACCGATTGGTTTAGTAGCCTTGGAAACACTAGATATATTCATGAAGTTTTATATTACATCATGAAGTGAAAAACTACTACAACAACATATTGTCTCCATAATCCACACTATTATCCCCTCATAATATCCCTACAGGTCATTCATAATTTACTTCTTCACTTCCTGGGAAAAATAAAACATAGAAAAGGGGTGAGCTCAAATGCCCAGTAAGGATAACAATATAGCAGAAACTTTCCTAAATAAGAATAAACATTTAAGGCAATGTATAACTAAAACAAAAGCCTTTTAAAATTGAACTTCAACATAGTATGGAAAAAATAAAATGAAATAAATTCCATTTACTTATTCACATGGATATTTTACTAATCGAATAATCACATGCAATATCAATAACCACTTTCATAATGATGGAATGCATAATGCCAGACTATCTTAACCGCATAGCCAAGGCCTCGTGCCAAGACTACAAATAAGATTTTGCCAAGGCCTTGTGCCAAGACACTAGTTTGTCTCATGAGACCTACCGATGCATCGAGGAGCTATAGCGGGATCCACCCGTCACATATTAAGTCCAATGCATTCCCATATGAAAAGGTTTAAATATAACATAAACATTCGTATTAAAACTGGCATACGAAATGTCAATACTTTCACCATAAACTATGAATGGTATAAAAATAGCACATCCAAAGTCAAACATTTCACAAATCCTTCAATACAATATAGAAGTTTTGTATCATAATAAATCAACTTCAAATAAGCATAAAATCCATCAATGGATGTTGACATAGATGAAATCAAAAATATTTTTAGAGAAATATCTCTTTCTAATTTGAAATCATTTAAGAGTCTTATATTTATGAAATAAAACATTTTATTTGAAATTATTCTTATAATATTGTAAGGGAAGCTTCGACGATTTTATAACGATGGAAAATAGCCGCACCCGCCGTATAAGTTAAAAAAAACATTCTTACCTTAATTCTGTCGAAAAGGTTAAAAAGAAACTTATTTGGAAAACGACGGAAAGATTCCTTTATAAAACTCTTATAAAAAGTCAAACAAGGGTATAAATGACTTTAACCCATATTCTTTTAAATAGTAAAAATGTTTTGAAATACATTTTTAAGAAACATGTATGTGGATGATAAAGAGATCCCAGTAGATTATTACGTATAAACAACCTCGGATAATGAAGAGATTGTGAAATAAACCCTTACCTTGTACTTTTCCTTGGTTGGGGTAGGTTAACCGCCTTTATAATGGTGAAATATTTGTTATTAAATTATACAAGAATCATATACATTAATATGATATCATATATGATCTTTTAACATTGATTTGTTAATAATATCTTAGTATTATCGTTGTTTTGGGTGTTAACTTACTCGTTTTCTTTTATATGTTTTGTTATGTAAGCCATGTTTGTAATGGATAGGTTGTATATTATTCATATCCATAATGATATAAAGTCCTTAAAAATCATTTTTAAATCATCAAATGATAATTATACTTGAATGGATACGATGGAGAATGAATCTCATCGCGTTCGTGGAGACGGTAGTCCGTTCGTACGCACGAGCGACAATATCATTCTTTTGATATTAAAATAATATATAAATGGATGGTATATCATATATACAGAATCATTAACATGTTATATTTATTATTTACATGATTTACACATCATTATTATACTCATCCAAATAATAATATATTGAATATCAATTACACCACGACGTGGAGACGGTAAGCCGTACGTACGCACGTATGGTGACATGTTATTCAAAAGGTGGATAGAATAATGAATATGGTTGTACAATATTTATAATAACATCACAGTATATATATGATACTGGAGTTATTATTTTAGAATGGTAACAACAAAGGAAGAAGAAGTGGAAGAAGAAAGGAACTTGGAAAAGGGTGGTGAAATCATTACCTCTTCTTCGGGTTATTCCTTTTGATTTGATCAAAAGGGATTCTTAGGTTGGATTTATGATCAAAATAAGGCCTCTAGGATGTAGTGACGGATGTTGGGAGAGTATTTGGGCAGAGTTTGGCTGACCCAAAAGGCTTTTAAGGTGTGAAGAAATGAGAAGGAGGAGTGCCCTTTTATAAGAGGGGTGAGGGGAACCTTTGGAAAAGCTAGAAATATTAATTTATAATAAATTCATATTCGGTTTCTAATGGCTCCAAAGTGGATTATTTAAATGTTAAGGTGGTTATGGGTCGAAAAACACTCAATAAATAGAATTTAGACAGGTTTGGGTACTTATATTAACCTTATCATTAAGTATTAACTCTAAGTTTATTAGATTCACTTTTACAATGTCTCTTTGTATTTTTATATTATATGGTTAATAAACTTACTATATACATCCAAGAGACCCCCCAAGTGGTCCATTAATGAAACAACTATTATGATATAAGTCTCTTGGACGAGCCTTATATTTTTAGGAATTTAATATCAATTAATAATATAATATTTGTTTTAAAAACACTTTTATGTTAATTTTGACACTATTCAATAGTTGATTTTTGTGAAACTCATAACAGAAATATTAATTCGAAAAAAGTTAATTAAATCAATCCTAATTTGTCATATTATCCTAGAAAATTATTTTAATTCACTAAAACTCTCAAATTATATTTATTTGGGTATTTATAATAGCAATTATTTTAAATTTTCACTATTATGGTAATTACTGTATCATCATTGTGTCATAAATAAATTAACTTATGTAATATCAAAAAATTATAAATAAAATATCATTATGTAGGAAACCTTCTTATCTTTCTAACTAATATTTATAGTCAAATATCCAATATATATAATCTTATGTAAAAATTGTTTTGCTAATGGATATATGCTTATGTCATTTTTGTACTTATATTTACTTAATTAAAATTAAGTGTCCCTATCACCTACAAGTGGCTACATGGGGTCCCAAAATCGACCCAAAGATGACTATGGTCAAACATGTATCAACCAATAAGGCTATGACACGTTTTAGGGTAATTTAGTATTATTATAATATTATTTTTTAACCCTTATTTACCGGATTTACCCTTAACCATGGTAAATAAAATACTTACCGAAGTAATTATTCAAAATGTCTAAAAATAAAAGTTACCTATTTACACAATTTGAAAATCCTGATTCCAAATATGGAATCCATTTTTCCAAATTCAAAACACAGAAGTGGCAGAAATTGATTTAAAATTAATTCCCGTTGTTAAAACAAAAAGCGTGTTTTTAAGAGATAATAACTATCAAAAGATTGACACTTGTTTATGTCTGGTTTAATTGTAAAATTATATCCAATGACCAAAATTGTATTAAATGGTAAAAATATATTCTAAATATACTTTAAAACCACTCAAATTCATAATTTATCACTATTAATTATTTTGATTAAAAAAGTTGTTTTTAATTAAAATTTAGTAATTTTCACTATTCATAAAAATATTAAAGTTATCCGAAAAGTACCAAAATCTCAACTTAGGCTAAATTCGATATTCCGAATCCAAAAATGAAGTCCATTTTGAAATATAAAATATATATAATTTCAAAAAGTAGGTATTACTATTCATAACAGCTAGTTTGATTGGTTATGGTGTGTTAGAACTCGGTGTTGCGTACAACACACGCTATCACATTATTCAAAGAGAAGTGTACCGTAGAAGCTTGGGGTGTTACAAGTTTCCACCATATAATTTTATATATGAATGTTTTAGTCAGATATATATTAATTATTGGTTATATCTGAACATCAATTTTATTAGGAAAGTATATTCTTTTTTTTGAATAAATTTCTATTAATTTTTTATAGCATTTCACATAGGCTGAATACTTATTCATGGGAATTTTAATATCATCCTCCTAATCTTACTGAAAATTCTTGGGGAAAATTACTGCAAGATTTATAACCTTTCCACATAAAAATATTACAAGTGGGTGTTTCCCTTTGAACTTTCCTTTTCCTCTATATAGATTTAAAAAATTTAATGACATCACATCACTTGTCTCATCTTTTTCCACTCTATTATATATAGAGAGATTCTTCATAGACATGAATTCCACTTTATTATAAATAAATTTTTTCTATAGACTTGTTATCATCAATTATCATCACATAAGAATACAACATTATAGTGAAATATATCAAATATTATATCCCTTTGATATTTATCTTCCTATGAAGAATCTTTTGGATTGAAAAAAGATGGAAGTATTATTAATATGTGTTGGATAATATGTAAATATTTAAAATTTTCTCCAAGACCATGAATGTCTTACACAACCACATCCACCTGGTAAAATAATCATTCACCATACTCATTAGAGATCATTCCATGATCCTCATACATGACCCATAAAAACTGATGTTTTGTTTCACTTACTTTTGAGCTGCCATCATCATGATTTTGAATCTTTTCCAACATATCATGAGATAACTAAAAAAACATCACTATTGTATAGATTTTATTTGATAGGGTTCCCTCATAATCATTGATTTATTTTGATTAATCATCCAATTACTTATTTTATGATTTTGGTAAATCAAAAATTCCTATATATGCAAAAATTCCATCCATAAATTCAATAAATACATTTATGCATAAATAATAGAAGAAAGGCTTAATTCAATTTATCAATAATTGAAAAACATTCCGTCTCATTTATGAATACATTTGTAATTTATATCCTTCATTGAAAAATAATAGAGAGATGGAATAAAATTAACCATTTTGTATGATACAAATTATTATCCCAACTAGGTAAAACACACTGATAGGCAGGTGAATCATGGCTTGACAAATGAAAAAAAACTCTCCTTTGGATCTGGTTGCATTGTTAAACAAATAAATTCTTTATCACATTCCCATATTAATTTATGAACTAGATCTAAATCATTCATGAGTCACAAAAAATTTACATAGTTCACCCCCACTTGGCTATATCCAAGGATATAACAATGAATATGTGTAGATGTACCAAATCTTTTAAGGCTCACTCCCAAAACCAGGTTACGACTATATTTATTCTATGCCTAGGATCAGTGCCCAAGAAAGTTTTTGGGGAGACTCATTGTCCATCCAGGTTTACAACAAATCCCAATTTATACACTCATTTCAATCTCAAATGAGGTGTGATAACTACTCCTCTATAATGATCTCTTATTTTTTTGAATCACAATAGAATTGTTTCAATCATATATTAGTGTGTAGTGGATTCTTTTTTTCACCTGGCAGATAAAATCCACATTTTTGGGTATTGTTATTTTGTAGAAATTAGCTTTGAGAACTATTTTTTTCACTTAGTGATGATATTTGTAACCACCATAAACTATCATTCATCCTCCACAAACTGTATTATACCACATCGCTTGACTTCTTCACAGACCACCATTATTCATAGATGGATGATGGTTTATGAACCACTAGTGTTTTTATGGACTACCTCCAATTCATAGACATATGATGACTCTTGAAATATAGAATCATTACGAACTCCCTCTACTTCATGGTCCCTTTTCTATTTTCAACTGTAGAGCTCTGCATGCCCCTTCACTGAGCTATTTCCTCTTTCTCTAAGTTTTCCCCCATGAAACACTCATCATTCATGTAATTATCCCTAAAAAACTACTATGTACACACCCTAATACTCCCCAAAACAATGATCTCCAATAATGGAATTCCCTCTATTTAAGGAAGTGATTAGGGTCCTTTATATAGGAAAATAAATCGCACAAAATATGCTAATAAAAAATACGCAAAACCATGATCCAGAGGGAAATTTCATCCTCAAACAAAAAACCTACATAGATCTATAAATCTCCTAAAAAATCTACAAAC
Source organism: Viscum album (assembly GCA_963277665.1). NCBI lineage: Eukaryota > Viridiplantae > Streptophyta > Magnoliopsida > Santalales > Viscaceae > Viscum > Viscum album. The sequence goes on from OY728132.1 coordinate 503,231,313, forward strand.
AATGACCCTCCCAAAAACAATGATCCTCTAGTTAATGATAATCCATCCATGAAATGATTCTTCCACACAGTTCACATAGCAAGCTTCATGGTTAACCTACCACCTTTTTGGTCTGCATAGAATATCTTCAATACTATGCATCTTGCGAATTCTTTGACTCATGGCCCATCAAATCCAATCCATAAAATCATTTTTGTGAAACAATTATTTTCCATTAAAAACACTCTATTTTGAGGCCCAATGATTTGGAAGACACTAGGAAAATTCACCACCTTAAACAAAAACATTGGAAACAAAAACCATATATAAACATGGTAATATAGATTTTTCAAAAAGAAAAATCACCGAAAAACACCAAGACATTGACATGGGGGATTTTTTGCAACACAACATGATTTACCCTCTTATTTTTGGTTTTATGGAGGTTCAAGAAGATCATATAGACTAAATAAATAAAGAACACCACTTCTTAGGGGAGTCACTCCCTCATGAATGTTGTTGGATATTTCAGCTGGAACATTCTCATCATCCCAAAAAAGATTAGATCTATTTAAATAGTCACATTCTCCATGGACCACATGACCCTAAAAAACATTTTCTATTAGATTTTCTAGAGACACAGAAAGTTTCTACTCAAAACTTTTGGACGGTATAGATTACCACTCTCCTAACACTCAAATCAATAATTGTGTAGAGGAAATTTCACTATAAAGGCCTACACAATCCATATAAAATAGGCTAAACAAAAAGGTTTACCTCTAGAGGTTAAAACAATAGAGGACCCATGGTTGAATTCACCTCAATATATTTCATAGAATTTATATATAATAAAAATCAGTTCATTCCATCTTCTTTATCAAGAATATAAATGGATTTCATTTCATGTTTTTTATTAGAAAGAATTTCACATTCCATAAGAATATCCCCATAATTAAAAATACAAGTCACCATATATCCCTATGTACTATTATGATACATGCATACAAATTTTCTACTGTACCATCCCATAAGTTAAAATCTAAATGAAAATATCATCACAGAACAAGCAAATCATCCAAGGAGAAATAACATCAAAAATATAATTAGAGAACAACATTAAAAATATTCATATCCCAGGGAGCTTAGAGTTTCTCTATATATGAGATATATACTACCATGAATATGCACGTTACCATGTTTGGACACATCTTATTCTCATTTTAACTATTCCAAAATAATAAGGAAATAGAAAAGAAACATGAGTGTTATGATACAACTCTGTAATTTCCCTGACCTAGTTTCCACCTAGGTAAAAAATTTGAGAGGGATACATGAGCACAAGTGGGCCTCACCGTATGCTAGATAATTCCAATTAGTAACCAGGGTGTGATAAAAAAAGTGGGAAAACTATAACCTCTAAATAAGTGTAGTAATATATAATTAAATAATAACACAGCTGTGGAAATTGTGGAGAAAATATGATCAATAGACATGCATCCATTATAGAATAAAAAAATCTCTAACAACTCAATAATAATATAATAATTTAATGATATAATAGAAACTTACTAAATTATATGTTTCATCTCAAAAAAAATGAGTCTAATGTGAATAAAATAAAACCTCTAATATCCTGATCCAATCCCCCCATGTCAGTCCCATCGACAATATTTAACCAAAAAACAATGTAATAATAAAAAATTGTTTCTCTTTACCATATCTAATTTTTCATCCATGAAATAATTTCAGGTACCAAATGATGGCCCATCCATGATGCAATTACAACACCATGGGTCGACACCAATGTGTATAAAAAAATATAACCTAAGATATATAGTAAATTGTATATAGTTATAAACATGTTATAAAATTAATATATTAGTACTACACATGAAATAGATCCACTAACCCTCTCGCTCTTGTTTAACACATGTGGTTTTCATGAATATGCTATTTCTCTAAAAAAATATACCTGAGAATATAACACATCCAATGAAATAATTTCCATATCCCTCCCATGGTATAGACAATAAATCATCATAGTAGAACTGATATGATTCTTATAAGAAATAAAACATAACATTGTAAATCCCTACACAGTTTATAAAAAACAAAGACAATAACTGCAAGTATTTATACATAACTAAACAAATACCTATATTTGTTACTGTATATCTAATCAATGACCAATATTAATTACAAGATAACCGGGCCAATAACTATTATAAATAAAACATTACAGATTTCATCAAAATCCTTATTGTTTAATTCATCCAATTATTAATTATTTATCCATTTAAAATTAAGAAGGGTAGGATTAAGATTATTATCCTAATTACATCAAGTCAGGTTCTTTTTATCATTCAATCCCCCATTTTTTTGCAATCCAATTATGAAAATTTCTGCATTTTTGATCCCATATCAAGTAATCACTCCAATTTAATATGTTATTTAAATTCATAATATTAATTCAATAGTCATCCAATTCTAAAAAATTAATCTTCTTAATGGTCAATATTTCTCAGTCACAAGTAAGGTCAAGAGATAGAATAACATTTGGGTGGCCACATTTCTCAGTCTCATGTTTAAATCATAAAAGAGAGTATAATACAATTATTTTGGTCACAATTATGGAGTATTGAAGTGATCATATTTATTTTAAGTACTAGGATAATTTAGGAAAATATTTGGGCTATCTTCTAAACCACCCACATCAATGTTGGTTCATGTTTTAGGAAGAGTTCTTTTGGAATTTTGGGAGTCTTAGTGATGTAGTGGATAAGGATATAGCAAGGAGGTTAACTATAATAAAACACCATAGAATTGGATATTGGCACTCTAAAAGAAAAAATGTGATAGAGAGAGAAAATATATTATATCACTGGTCACCAAGGTGCACAGATGCTCACCAAAACACAGTGAGAATTGGAATGGCATATGAACCACCTTGAAGAGAATTAACATGATGAAGGGATGACTCACTAGGGAACATGTATCTTCCTCCATGGTGTAGGGATGATGATTATAGTGTGGAAATAAATAAAGGCACAAACCAATACCATCTAATCACAATCACTATGGAATAAGGAAAAGGGGACCATAAAAATAGGCTTTAGGACATCTAGGGATGATGAAAAATTGGAATGAGAGAACCGATATTTATTTGGATCCTTATAGGCCACATCCAAATGAAAATCCCCTCATAAAACCCTAAAATGGACTCCATGAATTATAAAAAAAATATAATATTAAAAGACATAACACCTGATGTATAGGACCATCATATGTCCTTGACACATAAAATGCCCTAATATATTTCAAATGCATTGAAAAACTATGTCACTTCATTGCATCCAATGAAATATCCTTAACCCCACAACACACTAAGAAAAAAATAGTTAAGCTATATAATATCCTAGGACTCTTCAATAAAAACATATATTCTATGGTATAACCACCCTTATTTTAGAAGAAATATTTCCGAACACATAATAAAGCCCCACAAAACATCCCAAATGCCTTTTTCCTTTAACAAAACATCGTGAAACCTACCAAATAAATGGATAATGAGAAAAAATAATTCATTAGGGGATAAATATTTAGGTCATTATAGTTCCTTTTTCCTCTCAGATCAAACCAAACTTTTCTATTTCTGAACAAAAAATAATCAATGAAAAATGACTTCTCTAATGAGATTAACCATACCTTAAAAGAGGTATGTAACAAAATAATTGGATCTTAAAAATTTAATCCCACAAATAAATTAAGAGGTTATTTTTCATTAATTATTTTTCCTAGAAACATTACATGAATATTTAAATAAACAAACATGATCATAAGTAGGAGGGTGATGAATCTACTGACACCTATACAGAAACTTTTTAAAAAATATTGATGTAGACATCTAGTTATATCATCCAAAATAAAATAAAAATTTACCAAATAAATTATTTATTAAAAATAATTCTATGAAAGGTCATTCCCCTAATAAACTGTAGTAGATATGATGAAATTTTATTGATGTTCTCTAAAGATAGAAATAGTGTGTAGAGATTCTAATCATTATCATGGTTCTGAAAAAAAGAGAATGATCTAGTTTGAAAAAAATTGAAATAGTAAAACCCATTGATAAAAGATAATGATTAATCATTAATGATAGAAATGTGGAAAGATTCATGGTGGATATTGACACATTGTGATTGGTAAATGATTTAAATATAGAAAATAAGTTTATCATGTAAGTTAATTTTATAGAGATATAAATAGGTAAACCCGTGAAATGAATGCAAACAATGATCAACTGAATATGTAATTAAAACTCTAACAAAATAATTACAAGTGTTATGGTAATTATAATAAAAATAGAAAAAATACAAGTTATAATGATGATATTTTTAATCAATAACTTTTTCATCTAATATATGAGGTAATATATCATGTCATAACAACTACTGAAGTGTTTTATAAGAATTAATTGTTGAAGGGTACATTTACAATCTATATACATCTAAAAATGTGTTATTTTATTCATTTTATACCGAATATTTTATCTAGGATGAATTTTTAGAGAGTATAACATCACTATCTCTAGAATTAGATTTTGAATTATCTATCAAACACAAAATGTATTAATGATTTCATCTAAATTTTATAGAACTTATTCAAACCAATTTTGTGGGAATATTATTCTTAAAAATATTATAATTTTTCTTTAATTAATTTTGATGTGATTTTGGGAATGAATTGGATTTACTTATATAGAGACCATATAAATTGATGTGGAAAGAAAGTCAAATTTCTTATTCTGAATTAAAAAATTATTTTCTATCAGTGTGGTGATAAATATAAACTTCAAATGGAAGAAACATTCATTTTAGGAGTCTCATTACCTAATAATAAGGGGAATCTATATAAAATGGATAATAAAAAACTCAACATTGAATATATTACACTTTTTAGAATGTGTTGATGTATTTCTTAAAAAGTTTCCTTTTTTTTTTCGGGTATCATTAAGCTATGTTTTTAGTAGAACACCTACCTCATTGTATTCATATTTTAAATAATACTTATTTGATATACCTAATAGTGTATTATTAATTAAATATAAAACTTTTATATAGTATTTATAAGGGATTCATTCATTCTTGTGTGTCACCATGGGTTAAAAAATACATTTTATTAATATGAAATATCATTTAATATGTATTTCTATTGATTATGGAGAACAAAAAATGATTAATATAAAGAAAATGTGTCTTGTAATGAGTATATGTGATTTATGTTTTAATTTGGATGATATAAATACATTTAAATGATTTAACTTTACTTTTTATATCATAATATGATGGTTATAAAAGAGGATATATCCAACATAGCCATCAGTATGCGGTATAAACACACTAAATTTTTAGTCATGCAATTTGGACTTACCAATGAACCTTATATCATCACATATCTAAAGAATAGATTCTGTATAGGATGGATTCATATTTTTATAGTAGTGTTTATGTAATATATTATTATATATATTCTCTAATAATGTAAGAATAAAAAGATAATTTGAGGATTGGGATTAGGACATTGAGAAATTAAAAGTTTTATGTAGAATTTAGTAAATGGTAATTATGGTTATATAAATAATCATTATTGGGTTATGTAATCAAAAGTGAGGGTATATTAGTGGATATTTAAAAGTAAGATGTAATTGAATAATATACCAAACCAACACTTATAATTAATTTTTTTGGATGGATACTACTACTGTTGTTGTAGAAGTTTGCACGGTTTTCAAGTACACTATCCATGTTGACATAGAAGGGATAAAAGTTAATTTGGACTGATGAATGTGAATATAATATCTAATAACTTCGGAGAATATTCTTCAATTCAAATTTTCTCACTATTACTACCTGAGTTTTTCCATTATAAATAAATATTATGTTCAGTTGTCTTCACTATATACAATATAAAAATAAAAAAACAACAGATAATATTGAGGTAGATATTTTATTGGTAAGTATAAATAGTAGTTACAGATTTTTGAATATATAAATATATATGTCTATAGAAAATAAATATCTCTTTAAATATAATATCAAATTGTGGTGACACGAAACTAGTGAAATATCATTAAGAATTTTACATCTATCTAAGAATAATATAGTTCAACATTAATAAATATTTAGAAATATATTAATTAGTAATTTATAAGATATATGAAAATAAAATGATAATTCAAGGAATGTATTCATAATAAAAAGAAGTTTTTGATATTTTTTTGTTTTATAATTAAAAATAATAATTTTAATTTTTATCATGTGAAATTGGATAAATTAATATTTTTTTGGATTTATAAAAGTTATATTATCTTATGTCAAATTTGTGATATTTATATTAAATTATTAATATTTAGGAGAATATTTTTGAATTTCGAATTTACAAACTTGAATTTATATCATTATTAGTATATTATTATAAATTATAAATATATGAATCCTTTTCCAAGAAAAATTACATAATTTATTTTTGACTTTTAATTTTGAGAATCTTAGTTTAAATTAATAAACCCATATTATATATTTTTTAATTAATGTTATATTTATGTAAAATTATTTTTTAAACACATTATAAATTTAGTATTTAAAAATAATAATATCATATATATATAATTAATCAATCAAAATGGATTACATAATTTTTATAATTTTTTCAAAATTGTATAGTAAGTACCATTATATTTTTTGAAATAATGGATTGATTAACTAGGTAAAAAAATTTGTGGTGAAAACCAAAAATGTAAAAAATGCATCAATATTGGGGTAATTATCTTAATTATTTTTAAAAATATGTTTTAAATTTAGTATTGGTTGATTTCTTTGATCATATCTCTTCCCCACTCCATTATTTGTAGATTTTGAATAAAATTTCACTGTTCTTATGTTTCCAAAATTTGATATTTTGACAATTTTACCATGATGTCACTCCATTTCACATATAAAGGTACCAATACAACCATTACTTCCCCTCACATCAGAACCTCTTAAATTTAGTATGATCTATACCCAAACGGTTCTGCCTTATTATGGGATGAAATAAGGAGGTTTTTTCTTCTCTAAATACCAGCCCTAATGGTTTAATCTCCATCTCAATGTATATAATCTAATAAGTGTAGAATAAGGTCTCAGGCTCTATTTCTTTTCTATATTTCAATATATATTTTTATTCTTAATAATTTTCATTTGACCATCAAAAATAATAATTTTAATGTCATTATTATATATTTATTTCTTATAATTATAATACAACTATTATCTATATCCCCCCTTTACATAAAAATTGGTAAAATAAATCATGTGTTGTGAAGACACCTCCGTGAATAATCAAATTTTATTTTCATTAACTTCAAAGCATAGAACATTGTAGTTTATAATTGAAAATTCCATATGATATATATATATATAATATATCATTAATATAGTTCTTCTCAAATAACACAAAATATATGGATCATTATATTATAATCCATCCATATTGAAAAATAACACAGAACTAGTTCCTCAACATTTTCCTTTTCATAAAACTTGAATACAAATACCATATAATAGAATTTCAAAAATAATATTTCTAAAAAACAATTATAGAACCTATAATTGTTGTTAAATAATGATATTTGGTAGAAAAAGGAAAATCATTACTTCTTTTATGAACCTTATTCAAAATGGTTATATTTAATGACACCCAATATTAAAATGACATTTCAACAATCTAATACATTAAGTGGATTGTAATAAATTAAGATTATAAAAATAAATATATAATAACAAGAATATAAAATAATTATTTATTAATTTTATATTTTTGATACATGATGTTAAATAATTTCTATGGAAATTAATGGTAATGGTAAGGTACTTGGTAGAAAAAAATATTTTCTTTGATTTATTCAATTTTTTATTAATCTAAATTATCCAAGGATTTATTTTTTTATGATTCCTTAATTTTTATTTTTTATGGGAAGAAGTTTTTATTTAAAAACCACATTCATGATTTATTCTCCATTTACTTGTGTTTTTGTAAACAATGGCTATTTTTTGAAAAGGGGCTAATAACTAGGAATTTTAAATCATTGATTTCATAATTTTTTCAAAGGAATATATTATGTGATTTAGTTTTCATTTTATACTATATATTCAAAATAATTAATCAGAAATGAATCTAATTTTCATGTTTCTCCCACCATTCTTATATTAATAATTTATTATTTATTATTATCATGTTTTAGATGCCAATCAATTTATTTCATGTTGTTATTTATTGTAATGAAGCACATTTTTATAATCTATGTTTTTTATGAAAAGTGAATGATTTGCATATGGTTTTATTAAATCTATTTTATTTCAATGGGTTATTTATGAAAAGTTAATGATTTCCATTTTAATATTTTAAAACCCCATTACATTTCTATCAGTTGGTTAAGATATTTTTATGATAGATTTTAAATGCCACAAATAAGTATGAAAGAAGATGGGTAGAATATTATATCACATTGAAATGAATTGGTTTATGTTTATTTCACATGAAATTATCTAGAATTTTCATACTAATATTTTTGAGATACATATGTTCATGTTGGAATTTATTAGATTTTTAGGCAGGTACATAATGAGTTTATACCCATAATAGTTGAATATTGAGTTTTCACACACAATATTTCCTATGTTTACAGTCGTTCCACATTTATAATTTTTTCATTATGTGATGAAAAATTTTCAACATGAATTTCATTTACATGGCACTCCATGTTTTTATTATAAATCCTTATTTTTAGATAATTATAAACTTTTATGTAATGATCATATTTTATATGACTATTAAGATGTTTTTAGCCAAGTGATTTATTTTATTATACTTTAATGTTCATTTTAATATATTGTGTAAGTATAGCATTTTTTATGATTATCATATATGGTGTTTTGATCATTTTTTATTATTTGTATGTCTTAACAATGTTTTCCTTCATGTTATGATATTTTTTTAACCATACATAGAAAATGAGATCACACCATTCTTTTGATTCCAATACCCATGTTTTGAAAATGATTTTATAACATATGACTTCTAGAAAAGAGAATGTAAGAGAATTAATCTAGATAAATTTTCACATGTTTAATAAAATAAGTTGTTTATGTAAATAATTTCCATGACAATAGAAGTTTAGTTCTGTAGATTAAGAGACTATTTCTGAGATAAAATATCTATATCAATAGGATATTAACTATTTTTGTGATCTTAATCTTTAGCCTCACTAGTTGGTATCCTATAAAGGATTAGTTATTTTTTTAAGATTAAAGTGAAAAAAAAACAATTTAAAACCCAATGAATAAGTTTAAGATAATATCCATAAATGTTATTAAATCAGTAATTATGTGGTTTTCATAAAAATTATTCCCAATTTGAATAAAAAAGATGATCATTCAGAATACATTTATCTAGGTGTAATAACCCCCAGGAAGAGTAATTTTATTTTTTTCTCACCTATTATTCTGGTTCATGGTGAATGATCCCTTAATGTGATCCATGTTTGACAGTCTAGGTAGATTTTCGTCAGTTATTCACATTATCATTAAAAAACATTACATTATATTTTAATGTGTATAGCTAGTACAATTATAAATAAAACTACAGATAAACTAGATTGAAACCAATAGAATCAAAGGCTATCATATTCTCTTTTTTTAAATCCATCATTTTATATAGTGTTATTTTATGTAATATTGTTAATTTATGTATGTGCATTACTAATTTTTATTTATCAAATTTAATATAAGAAATACTATAAAAACATGATAAAAATATATGAAATGGAAAATTTATATATTGTCCTAAAATCCAACCAAATATGATTGGGGATATAATAAAAAATGTTGTGGAAATAATCACCCAACTATCTGAATCTTTGGGAAACAACCCAAATCATGTTTCTCTCCAAAATTAACCTTTGAGGTAGAAAATTTCTTTCAAACTATTTAAGAGGAAACATGCAACCTCTTTTAGTTGGTATGTTAGTGAACTATTTTCTATGAAGTTGGTTAATTCAAAAGAAAATATATTTTTCATTCTTTAGATATCAAACCATTAGAATGTTGTTTTAGATATCGATAATCTAGAAAGTGATTTTGACCATTTGTGGAGATTCATTAAGAATAAAAATAAAAATAATGACATGAATTCTTCTAAATTTGATGATTTGAAAACAAATATTTTTTAAAAAGTATTTGTCATGGACTCATCTCAAAAAATGAATTAATGTTTCATGGAATAAAAGAAAAAAATTGAATAATTCTTTCAGATCATATGAATAAAATTTCATAATAATATTTATGTATAGATTTTGTTTTATTATGGATACTCATAGTAGAATAAATCTCATATTTACCAGCTTAGATCCAAGTCTTTATAATAAGATATCCATGAGAGACATTAACATATAAGAAGATATTGTTCGATATTCTCTTTATGTTGATATGAAAACTATAACCTATCAATAATCCTATAAAATGAAAATAAAAGTTTATTATCATGTAAGCACTAATTATAAGACACGTGGTGGGATGAAATCCTAATTTTATACATGTAATAAATATTTTATAATGAACCCACATAATTCTCTCACGGGATTAGTTAAGTGTTTCATTTGTGGTAGTGTAAGAACATAGTACCACAAATGTCAAACCAAGTATAAGAGGAAAATTGATAAAACACAAGAGAATAAGGTATCTAATAATGATCCGACTACAAAACAACTATCCATGTGAAATTATTATTGATATTATTTGAATTAATTTCTCAAAAATCATTCCAATGATGATAATAAGTCCAAAAAACAACCCAAAATATGGAGAAAATGAAGGTAATTCACAATCACTGCTACTGAGGTGTTTCTTGATGATGAAGTGATATGAGGTACAATAGATATCTCTTCCAAATTTCTTTAATAACTCATTTTATACAAGTTAATCATATTCTTTAATATAATCTAAGTATTAAAATAATATAAAATCACCACCCCAAGAAATGGATATTAAACTATAAGTGAAAAGCCATGGTGGATCAACGATCATGACTATGATTTCAAATAAATAGTCATTGCGTTTTTTAGATGATAATTCATTCTGATCATAATTTTCTTCGATGGGATGTATTTTTGATAATAATATTTATGGACTAGATTTAATTATGCAATAAATATATCATTTTTTATCATAAATAAGACTCATTCCATATCTGAAATCATTATTTTATCACATATCAATGTAATGATTTTTAGGAAATCTATAAGGAATAAAATTATAAAATTTGGTTGATGGTACCCAACAAAAAATAAGTATTTCCCCAAATGATTTAGGATGAAGTCATCCTTGATAAAATTCATATTTAATAATACTATAGTAATGTATTTCATGATGATCTCTCTGGTCTTCCCTGAGAGTTTGAGGTTGACTGTCCATTGAACTCATATGTGGATTCATACCTGTATCAAATTGGTCATACAGAATGGATCCCATTAAATTGATGATGTTAAAGAAACAACAACAATACAATTAAAACATGTGTTTTATATGTCCTAGATCTTCACTATGGGGTGCACGAGCCTCTTATTCAAAAAAACAGGGATGTATCGATAAGACTTCGTATTGACTATCATGAGACTTCTAAAATCATGATAAAATGTTTTATATACCCTTTATATATGATCTATTGAATCTACACTACAAATATCAGTACATTCCAAATATATTACTCTAATCTAGATACCATCATTTACGGGTAAAATAGTGGATATTTCCTGGAAAACATTCCATATAGGTTATAGACAATATTATTTTATAATGTTGTCATTTATACATACCAATTCCCATTTAATCATTATGGATATAATGAATAATGTACATAGGGACTACCTTGATAAATTTTTATTTTTCTTTATAGATGATATTAATATAAATTCAATGGGAATGGAAGAGACAAATGTTACTTTTCATTTTCTTCTATGTAAGTTGAGAATGGATAATGTTTACATCAAATATTTAAAATATGTCCTTTATGGAATGTGAAATCAAAAGCTAGTTCATATCATTAGATCCATCAAAGATGAAATTAATTAGGCAATGGTCCAAACCATACATTATAGGTAATATCCATATTTTTCTTAAGGAAGGGTTTCTAATATATGGTGATGATTAAAATAATGGATTGGGTTTTGTTCTCATGCATAATTATAAGTTAATTGTTATTTTTCACACTAATTAAATACCCATGAAATAAATTAAGGGATGTATGATTTTGTACTGGAAATAGTGATCTTTTCATTTAATATTTGTAATCATTGTCTTTATACAGAAAATTTTTATACATATATTCTTATCAAAATTACTTGAAATTTATATTTACAATGATGGAAGTTAATATAAAATAAATTTTATTGTTAGGGTAGGTAATAAATTACTATTTATCAATACATTATAACATAGGGAATCCAAATATGTTAGATGATGCTGGGATAAAGAAAGACCAGGCTACACTAACCATTATGAGGAAAGAAAATGATCCACTACTCTATACTTTTTTGGGATATATCTTCATGTTTTAATGGGTGGTGATAAATCATATTATTCCCAATCTAAAAATAAACCTTACAGTAACATAGAGGACAATGAATCCCAAAAATATAATGTAGAGAAATATTAAATAGTAGATACTACAATGGAGTTCAATGTTGATAAAAATGGGTATATAAAGATTAGAATAGTGACATGTGTCCCATCACAGAAATAATTGAATAAGGAACTTTTGTATGATACAAATAGATCATCTTTATCGACCAATATTAGGATAATATTGATCTATAGGTATCTGGTGCAATACATTTGGTGTGATAGTATGAAATGAGAGATTATAGAATAAATATCTTTATTCTATGTATGCCAAAAATAATAATTTTGAATGGGAAAAGTCAATGTGTATGTGGAAACTATTACCCATACCAATATGGAAATTGTATAACATAACTATATACTTTATCATATGAATCCTTAAAAAAGTTAACGAATACAATTCAATTTTTTTGTAGGTCACCTTATAAATTTAATTCATTTTAATTACATCATAGATGATTTCTCCCCATAAAAACTAACCATGTTATACTTTAGGGGTGTGGTAATTGATCAATGAATGCCACAATCCATTGTATCTTATAATGTATATGGCACCTTTTGAGGATTCAAAGGGGGTATATGTTTGAATTTATCATGGTAGTGTAAATTCGAGGAGAGGACAATCATATGTCATATCCTTATCCAAAAATGATGTAGAGGGTTCAAACCATACACTAGAATACGACTATGGAACACATTTTACATAAAATTCTTAAAGATAATCATCAATGAGATAATTATATTGAACTTGGAGATAATATATTCCATAAAATATCTCTATGGAACTAAATTACGGGAATTGAAATGAAAGGGATGTTGAAAAAATGATAAATTGTGCCTTTTAAGATCCTTGATCATGTATGGGTCATAGCCTGTCTCTTAACACAGTCTCCACAAATCTTATGTATAGATGATTTTTCCATGATTCACATATGATATAGTACATACTATACCATTCACATGTAAATATTTCTGAAGTAGTGCAGCAAGAACAAGATCCAACTTATATGTAACAACCTTTGGTAATTTTGGATCGAAGATATATGGTGTAGTAGAACGTGACCAAAAATATTTTCAAAGATATATGTTTATTTTCCATGTTTGAATACACAACATGGTAACCTAAGGATATGATGATATAAAGTACCCGCACATGTTTTCTTCAATGATATGAATTTTTTGGACTAAAGGTTTTTTAAGGGGTGGATATTGTAATAACCAATGTCATTCCCCATAAAATAAATATTCTATTATATTGTTTTTACCACGTGGAACACTGAATGAAAAAAAATACAGATTGTTCTAAGGTGTTTCTATAATTGGTAGGAATAAAAAGTCGTAACCAAATTATGAGTATAAATAGAAAAATAAAAAAATGTTCACATTAAATATTTAATCAACTAGTGATACTTAGAAACAAATGATTCCAATTTTTTAAAATTTATTTATTTTAATGAATAATTTAATTTGATAGGGAAAATTTTACCAAAAATTGTTTAGTAATATATATTGAACTATAAAAAGTTTATATAGTATATGAAAAGAATCATTGTTATAAAAAATAGTTTTCAATTTATTTTTTATTTTTTATTAAAAATAAAATTGATAAACATTCGATTGTCAATTTGAAATAATTCACATAATTTTTCATTTATCATAATCATATTTTATAGATATGAATTTTTTGGATTATTATAAAAATAATGACATTTAAGTGAAAATTATAAAACATCGGTTTTACAAATGAGATGACATTATGAAATTACAATTTTTATAATGGTTGGGACCAAAAGCCTCTTTTTATTATTAATACAAAGTAAATGCCTCTTTTGACTTGTCACAACCCATCCCCTAGGGCCCATTCGGTGACTACCCCAAACCCGCCTTCCATAGGACAGGGGCTGGCTACTAACACTAAAAAGGCATATCCCTAAAACCATGAAGGCAATGACTCTAAACATGTAAAGTCACCCAAACCAAGAACACAATAAGATATAAGAACAATGTAAACTATAAAGTAAACAGGGTGTGTACAGTAAGTACAGGTCCAGAATACTAGGCCAACTAGAATGTACAAGTAAAACAGAAAAAGTAAAACTCTTGTGAATACCCGGCAAGGACCCAACCTAAAGGGTAGGTACAACACTTGAACATTCTTCCATGAAAATGTTCTCATCTAATGTCCACCTCCGATCAGCCTCCAGTCTGGTACCCTCATCCTTGATCGGTGATGTTCATCGTTTACACAAGACACAACAAGGTGTAGGAGTAGCCCGTGCAGGGGTGAGTATAACGATACTCACCAGGGACCCCAATAACCTCATAGGTATCCTAGAGTTCAAAAAAGGAAAAACCATAATGGACCAAGAAATATTCATCAACACTTCTTATGTATATTCCCATACATAAACCTAAGTTATCAAGATATAAAAAGGTAACACCATGAAGGTAGCAGTACCACCCAGGTAACACCACGAAGGCAGAAGTACCACAGAGGTACATCATGAAGATAGATGTACTACACAGGTACACCACAAAGATATACGTACCACACAGTTACACTAAATAGATGAATACCATGAAGGTAAGGACTCACCTCACACCAAGTATAAGTGACGTATAGAGGTACATATGATCATTCCTGAAGCTAGATCATCTTATTCTATGAAGAGGCACTACTCTTAACCATATAGTGTTTGACCCACACATGATCGATAGGTAAAAACGTAGCAATGACCCACATAGGATTCCGCCCTCATAGATTTGATAGGTACTAACCCCCGCAATGACCCACACAGGATCTGACCCACACAAGATCGATATGCGCTGACCCATATAGGATTACTGAGTGCTAACCCACATAGGATCTGACCCACACATGATTGGTATGCGCTGACCCACATATGATCATTGAGTGCTGACCCACACTGGATCTGACCCACACAGGATTGGTGTTGACCCACATAAGATTACTCCGTAGTAACCTCAGTATGATCTGTCTCCAACCTTCGCCTCACTGCCAACCAATATAATCCCACTAATAGCACGTTTTTGAGAACTTCTCATCAAGCCATCAGTCATATCTCAACAACCATTAATTTCCATGAAGAAGTATCCCAAAGGTCTTTCATGTCATAAGGGACACAATGGAACTGACGACACATCAATCAGAGGCTCGGTTTGTATGTTATTAGCATTTTCACTTCTAGTGCCCCGTTGGATTCGGGGATCGATCCTACCCATCTGTACACCAAAATTATCCCAAAATCAAGTGGAATATACCAAAAGTGCTATCTCGATCCAAGAATCCCAACACCGTAGACCATTCATCAAATGGATGCCCGGTACTCAAGTTTCATCCAAAAAGGCGTATGTAGATCCGGATGTGCTTGGGTCACAGCGTGCCCAACCTACTGGGTCGCGTTCTGGACCAGCCCACGATGGGGGTGGCCCAACCCACTACCCCCCTTTCATCTGGGACAGAAAAACAGAGCACCTTTAGGCACTTCCATGTCACCCGCGAGACTCGAGCTGGTCATCCCATTCTGCTATGGCCAGCCAGTGCTCTGGCCAGTCCGCCTCCCAGTGGCGTGGTTTTGTGCCGCTGCTCCACTATGGATGGACATTTGTCGGCCACCGTACGTCTAGCACTGAGGCCAAGCAGTCGCGGTCTCCAATTCTGGAGGTGCGGGTGCATGTCGTCTCTTTCCATGTGGTCATCTGGTGTGCCGACCGCCACCATGCTCTGCCACGACCGACGAGCCGCGACCTCTTACTCAACTGGTGGGGTGGACACGTGTCGCCCTACCTCCACCGCCCTAGGCTCGAACTGCGGCCGGTCGGTTATGGTCTGCCCTCCTCTTCCGTGGGTCACCACAACTTCATTCCATGCCTGAAAAACATGATGACCACATAATCTCCATCCTCAGGTCAAGGGATCAGTGTCCATATGTCGTGCTCAATGAAACACTGAGTTTCCAGCGTGCTTAACTATTTGGCATCAGAGAATGTACGAAGAACGCACAAAGAATGAAAGAAATGGGGGCAAGTTATATAAGTGGAAGTATGGCCATGTTTGTTTGTCCATTTTCTTTTGTGAAACGAGAATATTAATAATAACAAAATTATTTAATCATACATCAAAATAAAACCCCTAAGTTGACGTTCATTGAAGATGTCATGAGGAAGGAGATGATGTTGGTGACATCAGTGATCATTGCTCCCACACCGCGCTCCCAATCCGAGCTCACACATCATCCTCGTTTTTTATCCAGGGATGTTCTTAGTTGGATGATTATCCTCCAAATGCTCTCTCCCTGGCTCTCCTCTTTTGACAATGATTTTCCAACCTCAAACAATTTGAGAAGCCAACTTAATATGTCATGTTTATTAAATAATCAATGTTGGAACATTAATTAAGTTAAATTTGGCACATTAACTAGGGAAAATAAACCAAGGGTCACCTCCAATTAAATGAGAGAATTCGGGTGGTCGCCACCACTAATTTCATAATTTTAGTTTTCAATTTCAAAAATATAATAAAACATGTTTATTTTATTTTCTCCTAAAAAATTCCTGAAATCTTATTTCCACCCTCAAACTTCTATGGTCGAGGTGAAGGTATACTTAAGAGAATATCAGCGCTACGAGTTCTACGATGTCCTCAGATTTGAATTCTGATCATCAGTTCAAAAGTTACAAAACACTGCTCGTGCGTTTACTGAACGTACCTGAAAGAAAGTTCAGAAATTCATACTGGGCACACCGGGCTTCACAATCAAGCACCATCAATTTTCGCAGATTCGTAATAATTCCCTATAATTAATAAAATTACATGGAAAAATTAAGGTCCTTACATTCTCCCCACAATAGGGCTTTGTATCCCCTAAATCCACAACACTAACTTGGGAAACAAGTGGGGGTACTGAGCATGAATATGATCCTTCCACTCTTATGTGATCTTCTATTGGATCCCGTGATGCCAACAAAAGTGTATTAGAGGTATATACCTCCCACAAAGGACCCACTCCTATCGATCCTCAATATCCACTAGAACCTCTGAAAATGTCGCCACATCATTGATGTACAGCTCAACCAAGTCAATGATGTGCGAAGGATCAGGTATGTATCTCCTCAGCTTGGATATGTGGAAAAGTTAGTGAACTCGGTGCAACCAAGGGGGAAGAACTAAGCTGTAAGCTACCTCTCCAACATTTTTGAGGACTAAAAATGGTCCGATGAACCTCAGAGATAACTTGCCGCCCTGGACAAATCTCTGAAAATCTCGTCGAGGTGAGACCCATAGAAATACATGGTCACCACCCTTGAACTCATAAAGTCTATATATCCTATCATCATAGGACTTCATCCTACTCTCTATAGTCTTCATTCGCTCCTAGATGATCTGCACCTTCTCCATGGTAGCCCGAACCATCTCTGGTCCCATGAGTGCTGACTCCCCTCAGTCAGTCCAGCACGAAGGTGATCTATAAGGTCGACCATACAATGCCTCGAATTGTGCCATTCTGATTGTAGAATGATAGTTTCTATTGTGCCTAAACTCCACCAAAGGCAAGTTATCCTCCCAAATATTGCCAAAATAAAGGACGCAAGCACGTAGCATGTCCTCGAGGGTCTGAATGATCTGCACTATCTGACCATCCATCTAAGGATGGATGGCGCTACTCAACCGAAGCTGTGTCCCGAATGCTTCCTGCAACCACTTCTATAGCCGGAAAAGTGAAACTTTATTCACGATATGAGACAATAGTATATGGAACTCCATGAATCCAGAAAATATACTCCACATAGAGGCATCCCATGCTCTCTACTAATCCCTTCTCTCTGATATGTAGAAAGTGGGCTGACTTAGTGATTCGGTCAACAACCACCTAGATGGAATCATTCACCTTGGACATTCGTGAAATTCCTATGACGAAGTCCATGGAAATTCCATCCCACTTCAAGTATGGAACCACAAGTGGCTCAACTAAGCCCGCTGGAACCCGGTGCTCTGCCTTCACTTGCTGAAAAGTGAGGCACTAAGAGAAAAACTCTCCATTGCTTTCTTCATTCCTGGCCACCAATGCAGATGCTGAAGGTCCTGGTACATCTTCAACACTCTTTGATTTACCACTAGAGGGGATGTATGAAACTTCCTTAACACTTCCTCTCTAAGAGGTACTGCTACAATAGTATGCCCTCTAAAAAGGAAGACATGCTCCTACCTTCATAAAATCCATCAGGTGCATGTGCTGTGGATATCTAACCATGTAGAGCCTCACAGTAAGAGTCCCCAAGTTGCGCCTACCCGACTCTATGAAGGAGTGGGGGAGTGACTGTCAAAGACTAAAGATAAGTTTCTCTACCTAGATCTACATAGGATATCCGCAAAGCGGCTAGCTGCTTTTTTCCCTCACTCAGAAATTATATACCATATCTCATGTATAGTGCATCTGCAACTACATCACCATTCCCAAGAGAATATACTATCTCAAATTCATAGTCCTGGAGGAACTAAAGCCAATGCCACTGTCTCAGGTCCATGTCCTTATAAGATAAGATATACGTGAGAATCTTGTGATTAAGGAATATTGTAAAATGTTCACACATCAAGTAATGTCGTCATATCTTCAAGGCGAAGACCACTACTTCCTAATTCCAGGTAATGGGTAGTTTATTTATGCTCATGATGTTTCAACTGTCGAGAACCATACTCAATCACTACTCACTCCTCTATTAGGACACATCCAAGTTTGTTCCCTGATGGGTCGCAGTAGACGACATGCCCAATACCTTCCTCTAGTAGCCTCAAGATTGGGGAACTCGTCATTCTCTGCCTCAGCTCCTGGAAATTCCGCAGGCATTTCTTCAACCACAAGAAGGGTTTCCCCTTATTCATCAACACTGAAAAGGTTTACACTACTCTATTAAAGTTAGGAACAAACATCCGGTAGTAATCGGCCAAACCCAAGAAACTCCATACCTCTGTCACACTCTTGGGTGGCTCCCAAGCAAGTACAACCTCAATATTCGATTGGTCCACCGCAACTCCAGCCTCTGAGATAACGTGTCCCAATAAGTGTAAATCTTGGATCTAGAACTGAAACATCAAGAGCTTACCATAAATCTAGTGATCTTGGAGTGTGTACAGAACTATCTCAAGATGATAGGCATGCTCCTCCTCCATTGTAGAGTATATCAGGATGTCTTCAATTAAGACAACCACAAAGCGATTGAGGTATGGCAAGAAGATCCTATTCATGAGTCCCATGAACAATAATGGGGCATGGGACAATCCAATTGGCATAACCATGAACTCATAGTGGACATACTGACATCTGAAAGTCATCTTATGCACATCCTCATCTCGTACCCTGAGCTGGTGATAGCCAGATCTGAGGTCTATCTTCAAAAAACACAGTGCTACCTTCAGCTGATAAATGAGATCATCAATCCTTGGGAGTGGGTTCTTGTTCTTCATGATCACCTAGTTGAGGCGCTAATAGTCCACACAGAGTCTCAAACTACCATCTGCCTTCTTGGAAACAACTAAATCGAGGCTGCCCATGGAGAAACATTGGGCCTAATGAATCCCTTGCTCTGCAAGTCCTCCATCTATACTCGTAGCTCTCGAAGCTACATGGGAGCCATCCTATATGCTGGTGTAGATATTTGTTCCATCCCAGGGTACAATTCAATGTAAAAGACCACCTCTCTGTGAGGAGGTAGACCTAGAACATCATCTGGGAATACATCATCGTACCGGTCCACCACTACAGGATAGCTCAGACTCTCAACATCTACCGCTATGAGGGTAAGGATAGCCTACTTATGTTTTATATGTTTCACCCTCCTTTTGTTAGGTCCATAATACACCGAAAATTATCCCTTCTCACCAGTGAAGGAAATATCGGTTGCATCCGTGCGGACACACCGCACTTTGCACCTAAAACAGTGGATCTGAGAATGGACCATGGATAACCATTCCATACCCCTGATGATGTTGTAAGGCCTCGACGCCGCTACTAGAAGATCACAGCCGAAGCTCTCTCCTCATAGAGTAAGCTCACACTTCCGACACCAGTGCTTAATTGTTGAATCTGCTCCCGTAGGAGTCTCTAGCCATAAAGATCGAGCCAATGACTCCACCAGAATCTCCAAGCTCCGAACAAGGGACATGGTAATAAATGAGTGAGTGGAACCTATGTCTATAATTACTATATCTCAGGTGGAGTAGACACATATCATACCTCATATCATCTCAAGATCACCATGTTCATAGGGCTCAGCTTCCTGGAGCAGAGCTTGTCCCTATCCACCTGCACCCTGTGGTCGGGGTGGACCACTTGGAGGTGGTGTCGGTAGAACCTCGAATAACCTTCCACAGCCTGTTGCACGACCTGCTCCTTTGCCATATCTACATCCTACCAATGTACTTCCTCGTTCGAATCTTCGCATCTACATAGGCAGTCCTTCAACCGTCTGATGGCCATCCATTTGGCGGGTTGTGCAGTCGCGAGCCAGGTGACCCTGCCCGCCGCATGAGTAACACTACCTAATCCTTACCTGTACTGATCTGTCTCGAGATCCCCGCACCACCGACCCTGTATTCTATGGTCATCCACCTATAGGTATAGTCCTCTTGGACCACTACGCCATATATCTACTACCAACTGCCGATGACTCTACTACGTGTCATCCAGTGATGGGTCTCACTTCCAGTGACTGCTCAGCTAGGATTCTTTCCACTAAGTGTGCTCTCTCTAACACCCCCACCTATGTCAGGATGATGAGAGAAACCATCAGAGCTTTAATCTAACGTCTGAGCCCTTGATCGAAGGTTTGGTCCCTGAAGAAAGGGTCCCCCACAATGTCAGTGGAGTAGTGCAAGTGGTCGGTGAACCTCCCCGATTACTGAGCCACAATCTTGCTATCCTACTACAAGTGGACAAGCTTCTATATACACATTGAGGGTAGGGTCACTGGAAAAAACTCTGCCATGAAAAATCACTCGAAGTCCGCCCAGATGAGAGTCACCTTGTCGTGAACCTGGAGCATTGAGCTCCACTTTCTTCCCACTGCTGCTTGAAAATGACAGGCAGCAAGGATCACGATGAGATTAGATGGTGTCCCTACCCATCGAAAAACACGAACAACGACCTCCAGCTAGTCCTCAATTGCCTATGGATATGTGTCACCCTGGATCCTCGGTGGCCTCTGGTGCTGGAACTCATGCATTGCGCTAAATCGGTATGCACCCTCTACTATTAGGGATGGTGGCATCGGCTACCCAATGGGTATTGGGGCACCTAGTACACCACCCGATGATACAACTTCCATAAGTGGACCCTACACCAAAGCCTCATTGCTCGGGGTACTGTCATCACGTACTCTACCTGGAACCCTAGCAGGCAGTCTATATGGATGCATCCTGAAAGAAACAGGTGCACCACAATTAATAGATTATACCTAGTGAGATGACTCCAAAGAAATAAAAATAAAAACTTTTCAAAGACACACGCAATCAGTGTTTTCATGCACTAAGACAGGAATCTGAATTTAGGGTCCTATTGTATGGATACATTGGCAGCCACACCAACACTGGGCTCCCCAAACTGAAAACCAAACTCATAACACTTAACACTATTACTTCACAGAAAATAACAGAGTCCTAGTTTTTCGGTAGAACCTACCTCCTCTGATACCGATTTTTCATGACCCGTCCCCCAGGGCCCGTGTCATGACTACCCCAAGCCCACCTTCCGTAGTCCAGGGGATGGTGACTAGCACCGGAAACACATATCCCAAAAACTAGGATGGCATTGCATTTATACCTGTAAACTCACCCAAACCAAGAACACATAGAGATACAAGCACAAGGGAAACTATAAAGTAAACAGGGTGTGTATAGTATATAAAGGGCCTGAATACAAGCCCAACAGGAAAGTACAGTAAAAATGAAAAAGTACAGCTCATGTGAATACCCACCAGGGACCCAAACTGAAGGGTAGGTACAACTCTCGAATGGTCGTCCCTACAGATCATATTGTCTGATGTCCATCTCTGATAAGCCTCCAGTTTGGTACCCTCAGCCTCGATCATCGATGTTCGTTGTCTGCAAAAGACACAGCTATGTTCAGGCATAGACCGTGTAGGGGTAGGTATAATGATACTCAGTAGGGACCCCAAGACCCTCGTAGGTCTCCAAGAGTTCCACAATCAAAAAACCAAAAAGCAAAAATCAATAGTCATCAACATTTCTTACGTACATTTCCATACATATACCAATGGTATCAAGATATAAAAAGGTAACACCACGAAGGTAGCAGTACCACATATGTAACACAAAGAATGTAGAAGTACCACCCAGGTACACCATGAAGATAGAAGTACCACACATGTAGACCAAAAAGATATAAGTAACACAAAGGTACTCCACACAAATGAATACCATTAAGGTAAGGACTCAGATCACACCAGGTATAAGTGAAGTATAGAAGTACATATGATCAATCACGAAGCTATTGATTATTATTCTATCAATAGGCACTGCTACTGACCATATGGAGTCTGACCCACATAGGATCGATATATACTAACCCCCTCAATGTCCCACACAAGATCTGACCCGCCTGGAGTGGATAGGTACTAACCCCCGCAATGACCCTCAGAGGATATGTCCCACACAGGATTGATATGTGCTGACCCACATAGGATCGCTGAGCGCTATCCCAAAAATAATCTAATCCACACAGGATCGGTATACGCTAAACCAAATAGGAGCACTGACCACTGATCCACACAGGAACTGAACCACAAAAGATCGGTTCTGACCCACATAGTATTGCTCGGTACTAACCTCTAGATGATCTGTCTCCAACCTTCGCCTTAAAGCCTGCCATAGGATTCCTTCTAATAGAAATTTTCAAATAACCGCTCATCAATCCATCGGTCGTACCTCAACCAGCACAAAGATCAAAAAAATAAGTGTCAAAAAGGTAATTCACATCATAAAGGACCCAACGCAATTAACAGCGTGTCAATTGGGCATCTAGTCTGTAAGTTATTAGCGTTTCCGCTCTGAGGGCCGGGTTGGATTCAGGGTTAAATCCAAACCGGTTATACTCTACCTTTATAGAAAAATCTTGGGGAATATACCGTCTTGATCCAAGGATCATAATTCTGTATGGTTCTTAAAATGGATGCATGGTTCTCAAGTTATATCCAAAAGGCGTATCTGAGTCTGGATGGGCCCGAGCAAAGGCGGGCCTGGCCCATTGGGCCGCAGTCCGGCCCGACCTGCGAAGGGGGAGGTGTGGACCCATGGCTTGGTCTGCTGGGCAGCACGGTCTACCTAATACTGCGCCAAAGGGGAGTGGCCCGATCCCCCCTTCCGTTCGGGATAGCTTGATCCAGCGCCTTTAGGCATGACCATGTCACCTGCGGGGCCCGAGCGGGTCTAGTCGTTCCGCTACAACCTGCAAGTGCTTCGGCCAGTCTTCCATCCCATGGCGCGGTCATGCGCCACTGCTCCACTATGGTCAGACAAGTTTCGACGACCCTCCATTTTCACCACGGATTCACGGTTGCGGTCTTTAATTTAGGTGGTGTGGACCCACGCCGCCACTCACTACACGGTTGTTCGGCGTGTCAGCTTCACCCTGCTACAACACAACTGATGGGTCGTGGCCTCCTACTCAACTAGAGGGGTGGACGCATGCCGCCCTACCTCCACCGCCACTTACTCAAACCACATCTAGTCAGTTAACGGCCACCCTCCTCTTCTGCGGGTCACCACAACTTTGTTCTGAGCCCATAAAACATGATGACTACATAATCGCAATCCTCAGGTTGAGGGCTCCACGTCCATATGTTGTTATCAATAAATCATTGAGTTTCTAATGTGATTAATTAATTGGTGTTGGATAACATATGAAGAACGCTGGAAAATAAAAGAAAAGGGGGAAAGGTGTAAGTGCGGAACGATGGCCATGTTTGTTTGGCCATTTTATTTTGTGAAATGAGAATATAAAGAATCAACAAAAAGATTTAATCATACTTCAAATTAAAACCACATCCTTAATGTTCATTAAATATGTCGAAAGGAGGGAGATGATGTTGGTGACTTCAACATCCATTGCTCTTTCACCACACTCCTGATCTTAGCTCATGTGTCATCCTCGTTCATGATTTGGGGGATGTTCTTTGTTGGAATATGATCCTCCAAAATATCTCTCCAAGGATCTACCCTTTTTCCAATTAATTTTCAAACCTCAAACACTGTGAGAAGCCAACCTAATAAATAATGTTTAGTAATTAATCAAATATTGAAATTAAATTAAGTTAAAGTTGGTACATTAAAGGGGGAATAAACAAAGATTTTCCTCCCATTAATGAAGAGAGTACGGGTGTTACCCTCCACTAAATTAAAAACAGGATGTTTCAATTTAAAAAAGAAAATAAAGCATATTTATTTTATTTTATCCCACTAAATGTCTTAAAACTAATTTCCACCCTCAAACTACTGTTCTCAAGGTGAAGGTACTCCTTAAGTGAATATCGGCACAACGAGTTCATCAATGTCCTTGGATTTCAATTCCGAGCACTAGTTCAAATTTTAAAAAATGTCGCTCACACATTTTCTGAACGTACCCGAAAAAAGTTCAGAAATTCATTCTGGGCACACCGGGCCACGGAATAACAAGCCGTCTATTTTCTCGGACTCATAATAATTTCATATAATTAAAAGAAAAATTACATGGAAAATTTTAGTCTTTACATGACTTGGTAAGGGGATACCCATTACAAAGCCTGATGGATCAGGGGGCATATAGCCCATTACAGGGCCCGTTGGCCCAAAATTTTGTCCCAAGGCCCATTCAGTGAATAATACTATTACAGTCCCCACCTGCTTTGGTTCCCACTACTCCTACCGTTCCAGCCACTGTTATAGTGCCTGCCATTTCTACAGTGCCTCCTCTACTACAATACCACTACAGTACCACTACAGTAACAAATGTTCTTAATTTGGTTGTGGAATTTTAGATTGACCTTATCTATTTTCCAAATCATTCATTCCCATTTCTTAATCCACTCTCCTAGAGAGTGACATCAATTATTGAAATATTCTAGTTATTTAATAAATTTACCCTCCTTTTCACTTATAAAAGGTGAACTCATCTGCTCACAACACATCAAACAAAAACCTCTAATATTATTATAAAACGTCCCAAAGCATGCGTAAAAATTCCCATAATCCTTATGTAGGTTCTGGTGTTCTCAAAAGGTCATCTTTTAATGAATTAATCCCCTCAACAAGGATGAAAATCCACGAATTGAGGTATATGTTTCTTATCTATGTTTAATTTATTAGTTTATTTATATTTTTTTAATATTACCAAAATTTAATTTCACCATGATAAAATTATAACATTAGTATAATTATTATAAATTTTATTATATTAATAATTCTAAAAGAATTAAATTCACCACTTTTTTCATTGAGAAAAATAAAAATTAGAAACATGTGTTATGCAGACAATTTCCTCTTTAAATAGATGTTTCTAATTTCCCTTAATTTTAATAAATGTGTGGTTTTAGTTTATATTTTTAATTATATAATATATATATATATATATTAATATCTCATTAATATATATCATTAATGTGGTAATTTTTTTATAACACAAATATTAATTTTCATTATAAGAGAGTCCATCTATATGAGTAAATTATCCAAAACTGGTTCATCGCTATTTTCATTTTCATGAAATGACAATAAAACTAAAATATAATCTAATTATAACATTATAAGCCTTTAACAAATATATATTATATAACCATTAATGATTTTTAAATGATGAAATTTATTATTAATAAGAATATGATGATAACTGTTACAAACTTAATTCAAAATAGATTTGGTTACAAACGCCCAATATATAAAAGAGATTACAAAAATCATATAAAAGAGGATAATTATTTTTAATGAAGAGTAAAAATATAAATATATTTAATAGTAAGATTAAAAAAATAGGTAATTGACCCTTTTATTTATATTATACAAGAGTTTTAATAATTTCAGTGGAAATAAACAGTAAAGGAAAGGGACTAAGTAACTCATCCTCATTTCATTGAGTTATAAATTATCATATTGAAGTACATTTTAAAAAATTTAAAATTTTCATGATTTCTCATTTTTTATTTTTAGTCATGGTGTTTTAAATTCATATCCACTTTCATGATATTTGTTTCACAATTTATAAGCAAATAAATTTATAGAGATATTCCTAAAAATGTCTTTTACCCTAATGATTTCCAAATGTTTTGAAGAAAATATTTTTTTCTTTGTACTTTTTTTAAAAAATAAAATTAAAAAAATATATATATAATGAAATTAAATAGTATTTTATAACATCTATTATTAAACTAACATGTTATTAATTTTCAGTTATCATGTTTTGGATGACAATTAATTTATTTGATATTTAAATTTGATGATATGAAACCCATTTTTATGTATATGGGTTATTTATCAATTGTGAATGATTTTTATTTTGTTGTTTTGTGAATTACATTTAATTTTCAATTGTTCTTTAGGATAACAAATGAATTCCATTTGGATACTTAATAAATCTGGTCTTTTTCCTTGGGAACCTTAATATGTGATTGTTATTTATTTTGTGTAGAATTCATATGGGAGAATGATAATGGGTGGGGTCCTACATATCCCTCAAAATAATCAGTTTATATTTATATATCATGTGATATTTAGGATTGTACAAAATGATTTTGTTCACCATGTAATGTACATGATTGGTTTTCTCACACTTTTATATGACAAAATAAGGAGTTTTTCAAACTAATGCCAGGATTAATGAGTTTACTCACTTATGATTTCTTACTCTTATGGATGTTCTATATTTCCAAATTATTCATCACTCTATTCCAAAATTTTTCTAGGCAAACATCATTGCAATGAATTCCATTATTTTCATTACTTTTTTTTATTTTTAAATTAATATGTACATATTTCATGCTCACATGTTTTATGACTATGCTGAGGTGTTTTGAGCTTGGGGAAATGCTTTATGACACCTATTTAAACTTCTTTAGATCTAGTGTTACTCTAACATATTTTATTATCATCATTTAATATCCTTTGATCATTTTTATGATAATTATTCCTTCCCTATATTATACTTCTTATAATGATGCATTTTACTTATACTGAGCGTCTATTTTTACCCCCTAATTATGATTCCAATCCACATGTTATAATAAAGATTATGTCATATAAGATATATAAAAATGGTTCTGTAATAGAATGAATATGTAGAATGATTACAAGTGGGAAAAATAATATTTTTATGTAGCTAATTTATAAGATACTAAAAATTTTCCTCATGAGTTATCTAAATACCAGTGAAATTTAATTTTAAAATCAAGATATAATTGTAATATTCATGTTTTAATTATATTTGGACTCTTTACAAAAAATACCATATTATGTATAAGGGTTCTTTGTCTAATTTAATTCTTCAAATAATGTGTGGTGATGTGTTCTATTGTAAAATGACCCAGAACTAGCTTATATCTCCCATCAACTGAAGGTTCATAATAAAAATTACACAATACATGATTTTGAACTTGCATCAATAATTTATACATTGATGATACATAGGAATTTTATTTAAGGTGAAAGTTTTTATGTATTTAACATTCATTAAAATCAGTAAAAAAATATATTCAACCATAAAGAGTTGAATATGATACAAATGATATTGTTGGAAAATATTAAAAATCATGAAATCTCAATACATTAATACATTAAGATGGTGAACAATGTCGTTTTTGCACAGATTTAGGACCATTCTAGTGTATAAATGTTGAGAATTAAAAGATATCTAATACATATAAATATTTAGAGGATGGATTTAAAAATCATATGTAAAAGATTAACATCCTATATTTCTCATATGTATGTACAACCTTATATTCATGTAATTATAATAAGGGATCATCAGGATTATTTGGATCTATAAAAGAATGTGCATAATAATCCATATCTTAGTCATGATAGTGATATAGTGGTAAATTTTAGTAACATAGAATGTGTCCCATCAATAACAAAATTTAAGGTGAAGATTTTAGATTAAGATAATAGTTTATCAATATCTATGTATCATGAAAAAATGTATATATAAAGAGATAATAAAGATTACTTCTTCTATGAAAACATGAGGAAAGATAATTCAATTTATGTATATTTGATCTTGGTATGATATAATGTTAAGGATAATACATAAGATTTTTGGGGGGTATTCCAACCATTGTCCTTTCCTATGCTAAAATCGGAAAACATCATAATTAATTTCATCTTGGGATACACCAATAAATCTAAATGGAACAATTATAATTTGGTTTTAGATGATTTCCATAGGAAATTAAAACATTTTATTACTCTCAGAGAATGTATTTCGCATGATAATATCTCAATGTTATATATTATGGAAGTGGTAAAAATACATATATTACCACTCTAAATCTTATTGGATCAAGATAAATTTTTTACATCAATGTTTAGGATAAGTCTTAATTAACATATGAATACAAAATATAGTCTTAGAACTCTATATCATCAGAAGTGTAACACCCCAAGATTTTATAGTGTGTTATTTCTTCAAAATAATTCAATAACTTTCACTACACGTAACACCAAGTTCAATCGCACCATGACTTACCAAACAAGCTGTTCAAAAGAGGTTATGAATAGTGTCAACTAAATTTTAAACTTTATATAATCCTTATAATTTTAGAATCCATATTATGAGTTTCTTAGACATAATGTAAGAACAAATTCATTTTCAGTATTTCACTTTTACCAAATTTTAATAGTGAACCCTTTTTAGATACTAAATTTTAAACTTTTTGACTAAATGGGGACATCAAAAATTTAAAATGAAACATCCCAAGCTTCCACGGTACGCTAGCGTGTGTTGTACGCAACACCGAGTTCTAACACACCGTAACCAATCAAACTAGCCGCTATGAATAGTAATACCTACTTTTTGAAATTATATATATTTTATATTTGAAAATGGACTTCATTTTTGGATTGGGAATATCTAATTTAGCCTAAGGTGAAATTTTGGTACATTTCGGATAACTTTCATATTTTGATGAATAGTGAAAATTACTAAATTTTAATTAAAAACAACTTTTTTAATCAAAATAATTAATAGTGATAAATTATGAATTTGAGTGGTTTTAAGGTATATTTAGAATATATTTTTACCATTTAATATAATGTTGGTCATTGGACATAATTTTACAATTAAACCGAACATAAACAAGTGTCAATCTTTTGATAGTTATTATCTCTTAAAAACACGCTTTTTGTTTTGACAGCGGGAATTAATTTTAAATTAATTTCTGCCACTTCTGTGTTATGAATTTAGAAAAATGGATTCCATATTTGGAATCAGGATGTCCAAATTGTGTAAATAGGTAACTTTTATTTTTAGACATTTTGAATAATTACTGCGGTAAATATTTTATTTACCATGGTTAAGGGTAAATCCGGTAAATAAGGGTTAAAAAAATAATATTATAATAATAATAAATTACCCTAAAATGTGTCTTAACCCTATTGGTCGATACATGGTCGACCATGGGCATCTTTGGGTCAATTTTGGGACCCCATGGATCCACTTGTAAGTGATAATGACACTTTATATTAATTAAGTTAAAATGAATACAAAAATGACACAAGCATATATCTTTTAGAAAAACAATTGTTACATAGGGTTATATATGTTGGATTTTAGATTATAAATATTCATTAGAAAGATAAAAAGATTTCCTACATAATTATATTTTATTTATAATTTTTTTGACATTAAATAATTTATTTTATTTATGACACAATGATGATGCAGTAATTACTAAAATAGTAAAAAATTAACATAATTGATATTATAAATACCCAAATAATTATAATATGAAACTTTTAATGAATTAAACAAATTTTCTAGGATAATATGATATATTAGGATTTATTTATTTGACTTTGTTCGAAGTAATCAATCTGTTATGAGTTTCACAAAAATCAACTAGTGAATAGTGTCAAAATTGACATAAAAGAGTTCTTAAAACAAATATTATATTATTAATTGATATTAAATTCCTAAAAATCTAAGGTTCGGCCAAGAGACTTATATTACTATAGGTTAATCATTAATGGACCACTTGGGGGTCTTTTGGATGTATATAGTAAGTTTATTAACCATATTATATAAAAATACAAAGAGACATTGTAAAAGTGAAACTAATTAACTTAGAGTTAATACCTAAAGATAAGGTTAATATAAGTACCCAAACCTGTCTAAATTCTATTAGATGAGTTGTTTTCGACCTATCCCCACCTCAACCTTTGAATAGTCAACTTTGGAGCCATTGGAAACCGAATATGAATTTATTATAAATTAATATTTCTAGCTTTTCCAAAGGTGCCCCTCACCCCTCTTATAAAAGGGCACTCCTCCTTCTCATTTCCTCACACCTATAAAGCCACTTGGCTCGTCCAAACTCTGCCCAACTAAGCTCCCCACATCCCTCTCCTCCTCCTTGAAGCTTCCCCTTAGGCAGAAAGCATTTCAACAAGTCCTTTGGTCCCAACCAAAGTGAGTTACCTAAATTAAAGGTAACGATTTCTCTTAAATTATTTTCATTTATTTTGCTTCTTCAACCCCCAAACTCTTTTTATTTCCCTTCTTTTGTAACAACACCAGTATCCTTAATATACTAGGATGTTGTTATAAGAAGTATTCAAACTACACATACACACAACTCCATCTAATGGATGATGAACATAATGTTTCTATGGATGGCAAACTAACGCCTCACGAAACGATGATTGTTCAAAAACATCTTACCACCTCTCATGGTGGCCATTATGATGGAACTGTAATTAAATATGATATTAATGATATA
Source organism: Viscum album (assembly GCA_963277665.1). Taxonomy (NCBI): domain Eukaryota; kingdom Viridiplantae; phylum Streptophyta; class Magnoliopsida; order Santalales; family Viscaceae; genus Viscum; species Viscum album. The sequence continues at coordinate 503,263,001 of OY728132.1, forward strand.
TATTTTATATATAATCTTCTGTAATTCCATTTTATTTCATACCATTATTCGTTTCATGTCGTATATACATACGATAATTTCATTTGAGGAAGTGCGGACTACCGCCCCCTTAAAATGATATGACTCGTTCATACCACACATGGAACGTATAAAGGATGGTGTTAATGAACTTAAGTAACATATATAAAATATTATATTATACTGGAATAGTAATATACCTATGTATCATTTGGATTCGATTCTTTTAAAATAAAAAAATTAAATGGAAGTAGCGTTCGTGCGTACGTACGGACTACCGTCTCCACGAACGCGATGAGATTCATTATCCATCATATCCATTCAAGTATAATTATCATTTAATGATTTAAAAATTATGTTTAAGGACTTTATATCATTCTGGATATGAATAAGATACAACAAACATGACTTATGTAACAAAACATATAAAAGAAAATGAGTAAGTTAACACCCGAAACAGCGTTAATACTAAGATATTATTAACAAATCAATGTTAAAAGATCATATATGATATCATATTAAAGTAAATGATTCTTGTATTATTCAATAACAATTATTTCACCATTATACAGGAGGTAAACCTACCATCGACCAAGGAAAAAGTACAAAGTAAGGGTTTTCTTATCTCACTTTTAATTCCGTGAGAATTCCATTGATCACCACTTAATTATTGCATGTGGTGTATGTGTACTGCCCATGATCGTATTCATTGTGTAATATACTTTAATTTATGGGTATTTACATCATCATGGTATGATACTTCTTTCATGGGTGTATGTTTCGTAAGTTACCTAATCGATAAGGGAATTTGAGATTTCAATTTCCACTCATTTGGCTTTACACATATTTCATTGATTATATTACCCCAAGATTATGTGTGGAATCACTATTCATTTGATTATGTCATAATTTCCACTCCCCTTACTGTGGATAGAAGTTTGGTACACATAATCACTCCATTGGTAATTCTCAAGTCATTGATATGAATTTGATAAGAGTAATTTTAACTCATTCTCCATTTGTTGAGTTAAACATCCAATTCGTTGGTATTGTTTTTACAAGAATATGTGTGAATGTCCTTTGATTGTTTTACACTGAATATCCAATCATATTTAGTGTATTTATATTCGTCACACATAATTATGTCATTGATTTATCCTTAACCTAAGGATACAACCTTTTTGAGAAATTTCATCTCAATTTACATTCCATTGAGACTTCTTTGATGATATACACCAAATCACTTTTATGTGGTGTATATAATGTACTTTGACATAGTATATCATGAATTCCTTTATTCTCATGATATTACAATGTTTTGATTACCTCAATTATTTGTATTCAAGTGTCTCTCTTTTGGTTAGAAACTCTAACCAAAATACCATTTTAAAATGTTTTAAAGAATTATTCTTCTAAATCATGCTCATTAATGTCCATATTTTAAAAATGGTTTTAAGGATTTATTTATATGGACATTAAAGTTTTAAAATTAAAACTCCTTTTAAAAGTTTCAAAGTGGTATGGGACACTTTTATTCAAAAATATACTTTTAAATAGCTTCTTGACAAATAGTGTGACTTTTAAATGTTTTCAAGAAAAGGGGGATATTTCTCTCAAATAGTTTTGATGATTATTTTCATCTATGTCAACATCCTTCATTATTCTTGATTGAGGTTAATGTGATACAATACAATCTTCCATATTGTATCGAATGAATTATGTTTGACTGTGGATGTGCTATTTTTATACCATTCATGGTTTGTGGCGAAAGTATTGACATTTCATATGCTAGTTTAATACGAATGTTTACGTTATGTTTAAACCTTTTCATATGGGAATGCATTGGACTTAATAAGTGACGGGTGGAGCCCGCTATAGCTCCTCGATGCATCGGTAGGTCTCATGAGACAAACTAGTGTCTTGGCACAAGGCCTTGGCAAAATCTTATTTGTAGTCTTGGCACGAGGCCTTGGCTATGTGGTTATGATAGTCTGACATTATGCATTCCATCATTATGAAAGTGGTTATTGATATTGCATGTGATCATTCGACTAGTAGAATATCCATGTGAGTAAGTAAATGGCATTATTTCATTTTACCTTCGCCATTTTATGCTGAAGTTTAAATTTAAAAGGCTTTTGTTTTAGTTATAAATTGCCTTAAGTGTTTATGCTTATTTATGAAAGCTTCTTCTATAATGTTATCCTTACTGAGCATCCGAGCTCACCCCTTTCAATGTTTTATTTTTCCCAGGATTATGAAGAAGTAATTTATGAATGACCTGCAGGGATAGTATGAGGGGATATGAAGACAAGATGTTTTTCATTTTATGATGTAATGTAAAAATTTATGAATGTATCTAGTTATTCCAAGGCTACTAAACTAATCGGTCTTTCGAGACTTGATCTTTCTCATGATCATGCCAATGTTATGTAATAATGCACCGACTCTAGGTAATTAGGGTCGGGGCGTTACAGTTGGTATCAGAGGAGGTTTAGTACAAACCTTGGAAGCTAGATTTAGATAAACTCTGATTAGAGCACGTAGACCTAAGATTAACTTTGAGGATTAGTATAGAAGAACTTCCTAGAATTTTGGTATTGTAGAGATTTTGTGATTTTTCCGAGCAATATATCCCTGTCTGGATACGAGCAGGTAGAGGCGGCTCTGGCACAGATGTACCTAGGGGTAAAACCCGAAAACACCGCTTTGAGCTAGACTCGAACAGGAACTGGTGCACGACAACGGGCCTTGCTGCACTCTTGGTTACGACACTCCCGGGGGATATGCTTAGGATAACTCTCATTTTCTTTACAAATCATTTTGAAGGGATTATGAGTATATACTTCCTCAAAGAAAACATTCTTATGATTATGGATTATATCCATAAATAGTTCAATTTTTGTTAAGTGTTTTATAAGTATGGGATTATGTATTTTGATTCATAAACTGATCTAGTGTATGCCATTGTTTAGAAATGGCGCCCAGTAGAAGGAATGAGAACTCCAGAAATGAACATGATCCAAAGAGAAGGAAGGATCATATCTTTCATGGTCTTAAGCTAGAATTTATAAGATAAATAGTCTCCCATGTATCATCATCATATGAATAAATAATATCATGTGTTGATAAGATAAGTAAAGATTTTACTGAGTCCTATGGCTTTGAAGGGAAGCAAGAGAAGAAAATGATGGAAGAGACAAAGATGGATAAAAGTAAGAGGGAAAAGAAGAATTTTCCCATATGTGGTAACTGTGGAAAGAAACACCCTGGAACTTGCCTGAAAGGAATGGGAGTTTGTTATAAGTGTGGAGGAAAAGGGCACAAAGTACGTGACTGCAAGGGTAAGAAAATGGTTTTAAATGTACAATGCTTCATTTGCAAGGAGTTTGGACACTACGCGAACCTATGTCCCAGTCATCAGACTATGCCGCAAATGATGTTATTGGATAATAATCATGTTATGATACTACCACAGATGAAGAGGAATGATTAGAGTTCTTATGTTGATTATGTCAATTGAGTGTTGTATCAACAATGTACTTGTTACAATAATCATGGAGTATATAAGGATTGTACTGCAGTACTATTTCATTAAGGACTTGAGATTGTGTGGAACAAAGAAAAGTGACTCAATAGCAGGATAATTTTTGGAAAATATATGGGTGAGAGAATGATAAACCATAATATAGTTCTGATACTGAGGTAGTAATTTTGGAATAATACATGATTGTTTTGGATAAATTATATTGGATATTCTTGACTACCTTGGAACTGATTAATGATTTGTATATTCCATCATTGTTGGGGTTTAAATTTTTTTTGGATTGATGAAGTATATCCAGCATTCTATATGGAATAGGGGAGCATGAATGTAATCAATAAGGAATATGGTAATTCAAGATGTTTCAGTTTATTAAAAGAATACAAGATGAAGGTATTCATATGCTATTGTGGGGTAAAAAGGATCTATATTATGTTTACCTTCCTTATAAATGTTGGACTGTGAGTTTGGACAGAAGTATTTTGGATAGTTCTAGTTTGGATTATTTTGGATTACCATAAAAGGAAAACCCGGAGGTCAGGCGGCAACCCGTCGCGTCCGGCAAGGCTGCGAGACTTGAACCTGCAACCGAAGGGCAACAAGGGTGTATCACCTACCACTGGCCCACAAGATGTCCTGGATTAAATAATGTTTTTTTTTAAGATCTGGTAGATGAATTATAAATTCATTTATTTTGGAACCCTGTACGAATAGTATAAAAAAAATTACATTCTATTATCTTTTAGAGTGATAGATGAGTTTGTGGTAGAAACTTATTAATGGATAAAACTCTAATTATAAAGTAAGTATATCTCCTTATGATCTTAGCCAATCTCATAAATAAAATCCTCAACATTAATAAAAGGAACTTAGAACAAAAATGTTTTCCTAGATGGTACCTTAAATCATCACTAATTTATGGCTTTGGGATTGTTGGCCTTTTCATAGCCATGTTCTCTACCACTCTCCATCAGATAATTGATGGTTAGATTTCTCCTCCATATCCATATTTTCCTACATGGAACCCTAGTATGTGTTATTTTCGGTAATCTTCATACTTTCCACTCTTTATTTTAAATAGAGGCATCATTAATTCATTTTTCGATGTGGGATTTCCACTAAGATATTTTGAAACGTCAAAAATGTGTTATCCCAATACCCTATATTTTGTGGAACTGATGGTACTTCAAATCATCATAGATTGATGAGTTTAAGGACCTCAATTTTATACTTGTTTGTGATTGATGACCTCAATCACTACCTATAAATATTTACGTTTTTCCTCCAATTATATGTCTATAATTGCCACCAATGTTCTCCTAATAGAGATCATAATTTGGTGGTGATCCTTTCATTTCTCTTTTCCTCATATTAAGACTAAATTTTAGTAACCCAATTTCCGATGTGGGTTTTCCCACAAAGATATTTTCTATTTTCAACCTTTTATTTTCGAAGAACAATTTCAAATTGCGAGGACGCAATTTATTGAAGGAGGGGAGAATGTAACACCCCAAGATTTTATAGTGTGTTATTTCTTCAAAATAATTCAATAACTTTCACTACACGTAACACCAAGTTCAATCGCACCATGACTTACCAAACAAGCTGTTCAAAAGAGGTTATGAATAGTGTCAACTAAATTTTAAACTTTATATAATCCTTATAATTTTAGAATCCATATTATGAGTTTCTTAGACATAATGTAAGAACAAATTCATTTTCAGTATTTCACTTTTACCAAATTTTAATAGTGAACCCTTTTTAGATACTAAATTTTAAACTTTTTGACTAAATGGGGACATCAAAAATTTAAAATGAAACATCCCAAGCTTCCACGGTACGCTAGCGTGTGTTGTACGCAACACCGAGTTCTAACACACCGTAACCAATCAAACTAGCCGCTATGAATAGTAATACCTACTTTTTGAAATTATATATATTTTATATTTGAAAATGGACTTCATTTTTGGATTGGGAATATCGAATTTAGCCTAAGGTGAAATTTTGGTACATTTCGGATAACTTTCATATTTTGATGAATAGTGAAAATTACTAAATTTTAATTAAAAACAACTTTTTTAATCAAAATAATTAATAGTGATAAATTATGAATTTGAGTGGTTTTAAAGTATATTTAGAATATATTTTTACCATTTAATATAATGTTGGTCATTGGACATAATTTTACAATTAAACCGAACATAAACAAGTGTCAATCTTTTGATAGTTATTATCTCTTAAAAACACGCTTTTTGTTTTGACAGCGGGAATTAATTTTAAATTAATTTCTGCCACTTCTGTGTTATGAATTTAGAAAAATGGATTCCATATTTGGAATCAGGATGTCCAAATTGTGTAAATAGGTAACTTTTATTTTTAGACATTTTGAATAATTACTGCGGTAAATATTTTATTTACCATGGTTAAGGGTAAATCCGGTAAATAAGGGTTAAAAAAATAATATTATAATAATAATAAATTACCCTAAAATGTGTCTTAACACTATTGGTCGATACATGGTCGACCATGGGCATCTTTAGGTCAATTTTGGGACCCCATGGATCCACTTGTAAGTGATAATGACACTTTATATTAATTAAGTTAAAATGAATACAAAAATGACACAAGCATATATCTTTTAGCAAAACAATTGTTACATAGGGTTATATATGTTGGATTTTAGATTATAAATATTCATTAGAAAGATAAAAAGATTTCCTACATAATTATATTTTATTTATAATTTTTTTGACATTAAATAATTTATTTTATTTATGACACAATGATGATGCAGTAATTACTAAAATAGTAAAAAATTAACATAATTGTTATTATAAATACCCAAATAATTATAATATGAAACTTTTAATGAATTAAACAAATTTTCTAGGATAATATGATATATTAGGATTGATTTATTTGACTTTGTTCGAAGTAATCAATCTGTTATGAGTTTCACAAAAATCAACTAGTGAATAGTGTCAAAATTGACATAAAAGAGTTCTTAAAACAAATATTATATTATTAATTGATATTAAATTCCTAAAAATCTAAGGTTCGGCCAAGAGACTTATATTATTATAGGTTAATCATTAATGGACCACTTGGGGGTCTTTTGGATGTATATAGTAAGTTTATTAACCATATTATATAAAAATACAAAGAGACATTGTAAAAGTGAAACTAATTAACTTAGAGTTAATACCTAAAGATAAGGTTAATATAAGTACCCAAACCTGTCTAAATTCTATTGGATGAGTTGTTTTCGACCTATCCCCACCTCAACCTTTGAATAGTCAACTTTGGAGCCATTGGAAACCGAATATGAATTTATTATAAATTAATATTTCTAGCTTTTCCAAAGGTGCCCCTCACCCCTCTTATAAAATGGCACTCCTCCTTCTCATTTCCTCACACCTATAAATCCACTTCGCTCGTCCAAACTCTACCCAACTAAGCTCCCCACATCCCTCTCCTCCTCCTTGAAGCTTCCCCTTAGGCAGAAAGAATTTCAACAAGTCCTTTGGTCCCAACCAAAGTGAGTTACCTAAATTAAAGGTAACGATTTCTCTTAAATTATTTTCATTTATTTTGCTTCTTCAACCCCCAAACTCTTTTTATTTCCCTTCTTTTGTAACAACACCAGTATCCTCAATATACTAGGATGTTGTTATAAGAAGTATTCAAACTACACATACACACAACTCCATCTAATGGATGATGAACATAATGTTTCTGTGGATGGCAAACTAACGCCTCACGAAACGATGATTGTTCAAAAACATCTTACCGCCTCTCATGGTGGCCATTATGATGGAACTGTAATTAAATATGATATTAATGATATATATTTTATATATAATCTTCTGTAATTCCATTTTATTTCATACCATTATTCGTTTCATGTCGTATATACATACGATAATTTCATTTGAGGAAGTGCGGACTACCGCCCCCTTAAAATGATATGACTCGTTCATACCACACATGGAACGTATAAAGGATGGTGTTAATGAACTTAAGTAACATATATAAAATATTATATTATACTGGAATAGTAATATACCTATGTATCATTTGGATTCGATTCTTTTAAAATAAAAAAATTAAATGGAAGTAGCGTTCGTGCGTACGTACGGACTACCGTCTCCACGAACGCGATGAGATTCATTATCCATCATATCCATTCAAGTATAATTATCATTTAATGATTTAAAAATGATGTTTAAGGACTTTATATCATTCTGGATATGAATAAGATACAACAAACATGACTTATGTAACAAAACATATAAAAGAAAATGAGTAAGTTAACACCCGAAACGGCATTAATACTAAGATATTATTAACAAATCAATGTTAAAAGATCATATATGATATCATATTAAAGTAAATGATTCTTGTATTATTCAATAACAATTATTTCACCATTATACAGGAGGTAAACCTACCATCGACCAAGGAAAAAGTACAAAGTAAGGGTTTTCTTATCTCACTTTTAATTCCGTGAGAATTCCATTGATCACCACTTAATTATTGCATGTGGTGTATGTGTACTGCCCATGATCGTATTCATTGTGTAATATACTTTAATTTATGGGTATTTACATCATCATGGTATGATACTTCTTTCATGGGTGTATGTTTCGTAAGTTACCTAATCGATAAGGGAATTTGAGATTTCAATTTCCACTCATTTGGCTTTACACATATTTCATTGATTATATTACCCCAAGATTATGTGTGGAATCACTATTCATTTGATTATGTCATAATTTCCACTCCCCTTCCTGTGGATAGAAGTTTGGTACGCATAATCACTCCATTGGTAATTCTCAAGTCATTGATATGAATTTGATAAGAGTAATTTTAACTCATTCTCCATTTGTTGAGTTAAACATCCAATTCGTTGGTATTGTTTTTACAAGAATATGTGTGAATGTCCTTTGATTGTTTTACACTGAATATCCAATCATATTTAGTGTATTTATATTCGTCACACATAATTATGTCATTGATTTATCCTTAACCTAAGGATACAACCTTTTTGAGAAATTTCATCTCAATTTACATTCCATTGAGACTTCTTTGATGATATACACCAAATCACTTTTATGTGGTGTATATAATGTACTTTGACATAGTATATCATGAATTCCTTTATTCTCATGATATTACAATGTTTTGATTACCTCAATTATTTGTATTCAAGTGTCTCTCTTTTGGTTAGAAACTCTAACCAAAATACCATTTTAAAATGTTTTAAAGAATTATTCTTCTAAATCATGCTCATTAATGTCCATATTTTAAAAATGGTTTTAAGGATTTATTTTTATGGACATTAAAGTTTTAAAATTAAAACTCCTTTTAAAAGTTTCAAAGTGGTATGGGACACTTTTATTCAAAAATATACTTTTAAATAGCTTCTTGACAAATAGTGTGACTTTTAAATGTTTTCAAGAAAAGGGGGATATTTCTCTCAAATAGTTTTGATGATTATTTTCATCTATGTCAACATCCTTCATTATTCTTGATTGAGGTTAATGTGATACAATACAATCTTCCATATTGTATCGAATGAATTATGTTTGACTGTGGATGTGCTATTTTTATACCATTCATGGTTTGTGGTGAAAGTATTGACATTTCATATGCTAGTTTAATACGAATGTTTACGTTATGTTTAAACCTTTTCATATGGGAATGCATTGGACTTAATAAGTGACGGGTGGAGCCCGCTATAGCTCCTCGATGCATCGGTAGGTCTCATGAGACAAACTAGTGTCTTGGCACAAGGCCTTGGCAAAATCTTATTTGTAGTCTTGGCACGAGGCCTTGGCTATGTGGTTATGATAGTCTGGCATTATGCATTCCATCATTATGAAAGTGGTTATTGATATTGCATGTGATCATTCGACTAGTAGAATATCCATGTGAGTAAGTAAATGGCATTATTTCATTTTACCTTCGCCATTTTATGCTGAAGTTTAAATTTAAAAGGCTTTTGTTTTAGTTATAAATTGCCTTAAGTGTTTATGCTTATTTATGAAAGCTTCTGCTATAATGTTATCCTTACTGAGCATCCGAGCTCACCCCTTTCAATGTTTTATTTTTCCCAGGATTATGAAGAAGTAATTTATGAATGACCTGCAGGGATAGTATGAGGGGATATGAAGACAAGATGTTTTTCATTTTATGATGTAATGTAAAAATTTATGAATGTATCTAGTTATTCCAAGGCTACTAAACTAATCGGTCTTTCGAGACTTGATCTTTCTCATGATCATGCCAATGTTATGTAATAATGCACCGACTCTAGGTAATTAGGGTCGGGGCGTTACAAGAAGAGCGATTTCCTATCTTAAGGGACAATTCAAGTAGTACACGATATGATGATGTCTTTTTTTATATATTTGAAACAAGGTGTATAACAACTCCTTACATTTGATGAATTTTATTACGATAATAGATTTAAATAGGTAATTTAAATGGTTATTATGAACCATTTAGGATTATAAGTGAAAAAATCAGACATGCTTGGATGATAATGGAGAATGAAAGTTATTGGTACATATGATAGTAGAGGAAATGAATGATATTGTTAGAGTAATTCATTAGAATATCTAGTCATCTTAGTGTTAATAAAAATATTTTGTTTATAATATTCAATGATAATCATAATTCAATGTAGGGGACAACATGTTCTTATAAATACCACATTGGAAGAATTATTTGAGATTTGGAAACAATGTAAAGCTAGTACACATAGATATTTCAGTCCCTATGAAATTATTTATTGAATTCAATTTTTTTTAACTCTTGGATCTTCCACTAAAACACTCCCATGATTGGAATGTGTTTTATTTATCTCTTTAGAGAAAGTATATACCCAATAATTCACATGTATTAAAAACAATGGTTATACCATTTAAACATGATATTTTATATGAAGAAAAACTAGTAGAATTCATGGTTAATATATATGAATTGATGTAGAAAAATGTTTTGAACCTAGATAAGGTTCTATAAACTAATAATATAATTTTGGAAGCTACGTGTGATCCTGGGGATCTGATGTGCAGAGGTATCCTCACTTTCTCGTATGGGGATGCAATAATTTGAAGGGTGAAATTCTTATAAGGAAGAAAATAATAAACTATGAGGTTTTAGAATGTGTTGGTCTTTAATATATATATATTTGTATTAATGGTTATGAAACATGTTGAATTGAATTATTCGGAATAATTTGTATATTTTATTAAATGAATAATAATATATGTTATATAATTATTGAAAATAATTTCTAATTAATTTATAAAATAATATGTCTCCTAAAAATCATTTCTATGTATTTTGTTTGTGAACATTATTTCTTATCATATATTTTTATTAAAATTTTAATTAATGAAATTAAAAATATGAAAAAATATTTCTTACTAATGAATAAATTAAATTCCATGGTTATCAATTAGTTATAGATGAAAATAAAGACATTTAAAGGTAAAGATTGAATTTATAATGAAAAACAGCATTTATGCCTACAATGTGTTTTTTATATTAATAAATTAAACAAATAAATATTGTTCAATGATTTTAATTAAATTATTTAACTAATATATTCATTAATGTAATTTTACAAATATTTATTATTTTTACTAGGAACAGGATGAAAAAGAAATTCAATGTATACCTTAAAAATAAAATTTACTTGTAAAACTTTTTTAGTTGTGATTTTCATTAATATTTTCAATTTAATTTATCCAAAATTTATATATCGTGTTGGATAAAATGTTTTATATATGCAAAATTAAATTTTTTAAATTTGGTACCGATTCCACTATTATATTTATTAATAATGTATAGTAACTATAGTAAAAAACAATCACCTCATTTATGGATAGAAGATGTTGTCAAGGGGGTTAAGCTGAAAGAAAAGATATAAAATATAATGTAAGAATATCAAAATTTTATTGATCAAACATATTAGGTCCTTAAATTTTATTATTTTAAAATTTTGTTTTCCCTCATTCCACTTTCACTTGTATATGAATTTATTATATTTTAATGTTCATAATATTTACAAGAGTGCCACCAACCTCACATGTAAATGGGACCCACCTATCTTGACTTATTCACATAATTGAAACCCCCTAGTTTTTCTAATACGTATCCAAATATCTTCTTAACTTATAACATCGTGGTCTATACCTTTTTTTCTTCACAAAAGTCCACACCTTGATGGCATGTGGTATAATCTAAGGGAGGTTTCCCAAAGATGAAGTAATTATATTAACCAAACGATTTTGAGTTTTATTCTACATTTATTTTTTAAAATTTTCTTTAATAAAATTAACTTGATGAAAAAAATATATTTAAAATAATAAAATAATGTTATATTTATGTTATAAATATTTTCTACCTCATTTCAATCCTATGAGAAATGATAATGTCATTTATGTGTACATGTAGAATACAAACTCTATAAAGCAATGTGATTTGTTTTCATACCCCCAAATACATGGAAGGTTCTATTTATTGATTTAATTAATACATAATAAATAAATTATATTATAATCATTGTTAAAATATATATTATTATATATCTTCCATTCGTTCTATTCAATGGATAATGGAAACATTACTCATGTGAACATACATGAAACCGCCTCCAAGAAGTGATTTAATTAATATTTCAACATCACCTTATATAAATGTTTTTAAAATTATATATAATAAAATATATTATAATTATATAATTATTAATATTACGGATATGATTAAACTACCACCAAGGTGGATGTAATAGAGTAGTCAAACTGAAACATGCATACAATACAGATAAATTATCATCCAAATGTTGATTTTAATGATGATTAGTTAGTAAACAATTAATTAGTTATTATATGAGATTGATATATAATAATAAAATCATGAGCATGGTTTTCAATATTTGTATTTATAATAAATCGAAATTAAATAGACATAAATTTAATAATTCATATGATAAAATTCATGACCTAAGTTATGAATTTATGATAGAGTCTATTTTTTAGTTAGGATTGATTATGCTTGATTCTTATTTAGAGGAATTAAATTATTTTTTATATAAAATACCTTATATTTTCATATCCCAAGGATATTTTATGGGATATTTAATTTTTTATTTTAATTCTCCTCACTTTGATAATTTAAATGATTGAGAGTATTTTTACAAAATTTAATCTTTATTTACTCTTTGGTCAACAATTGTTTTCATCCATGACAATGTTCATTAAACTTTTCCCATGAATGTAGTTTCTATTATAAAATTGTTATCTAAAGTAATTTTGAAGATTATATTACCTTATTTTATTTTATTAAATAGAATAATATTTTGAATATTCGAATGATGCACTATTAGACATTTTATAAAAATTATAAAAGGAATGTCTATATTTAATTTCTACCACATGAATGATTTTCTATTTGTGATGACTGTTATTTAAATTAAATAATTCATCAAATATTTACAACATTATTTTAAAATTATTTTTTTAACAATATTCCTGAAATTTTTATTTAAATTATTAACAAAAGAGAATGTTATTATTCTCATGTTTTCAAATAATTTTTTGAATTATCTTTTAAATTTATTTTTCATCTATGTAAATATTTAATAATGATTTTTATGCTTCATTGGGGATATTATATTATGATATCATCTTCATTATTTTTATAGACAGATTATGAGGCTGATATTTTTAAGATTGTTCCAAAAAACCTATTTTATCCCTTTAGGTTGATTTTGTTATGATTAATTCAATATTAAACTTTCTAATTTTTCTATTATGGATTCTATGGTGAATTAAAAAATATTTGAATGATCTTATAGAAAACATATATTTTTTATAATGGGATATATATGTCAAACAATTTATAGAACTCTAATCCAATAGGTAATGATTTATATCACAATATATAATATGAAATAATTTCAAGAGTAAACCCACTCCAAGGATGTAAAGAGGATGAAGAGTGAACCCAATAAATTATTGTAATTTATCCACATATTTATGGTGTTTTTTTGTGAACTATGGATAATGAAATTATTTTCTATGAAAAATATTTTTTTCAATAATTTTATAATATATTATTTTGCTTATGATTTACCCCCCTGAAACCTAATTGATTAATTATGTTTCCACACTCATAAGAATCGTGTATTTTTAAAGTCTAATGATTAATTCCATGGAAAATTATTTATGATCTATAACTTCTTGGGTATTAACATTATATCTAATGATACTCCTCTCATATCATTATCACCTATTAAACTTGTACATGATCATTTATTGAAATACTTCTTTTTTACACTTACTATGAATATGTGCTCTCCCATTCTTATATTTACATTTTCTCTAGGTGATGGAGAATGTTACAAATTATAAAAGTCTATGAATGGATTCACGAGGGAATAAATATATCAGTGATGTTGAATATAATAGGTTAAATAATTTTAATATTTATCTAGTCTTTAGGTAAACTAAATCTCTATGATTCATGGGTATGTATTATTGTATTTTTTTATTAATCTAAAATGATGCAATATTTATATATTTTGTAATTGTAATTCATAGTTTTCTATTTCATCAATGTAAGTGATCAAATGTAGTAAATTGATAATTATATCATACCGAGAGTCTAAAAAACAAAATTACATATAGAAATAACCAATACTGTCTATAAAATATGGTGTTTCTATAAGTAGTTTTGTCCTCATGATATTCTTTACTATAATTCTCCAAGTGATATTTTTATTGGAATAATTTTAAATGATTATGTTAACCTTACACAAGATAGTCAGACCTCATTTAAGTCCCTTCTGAATTATATATGTAGATCACATGATATATTTTTAAAAATACTATCATAAAATCTTAATGTTATACTTTTATTTAGGAACCACTAAAACATGTTGATACTAAAAATAATATAAGTATATAAAAATTAAAATATTGCATGTATGAATATCAATATTATACAATTATGGATACATCATACCTTTCTCACATTATACAAGATATGGTAATTAAAATTCAATATTTGTAAGAAACGATTTTTTTTCACTTAGGTATACATCATTTATATTTCAGTTTAATTAGTTATTTTGGATGTAATAATGATTCCCAATGAGTTAAAAAATATCTTGAGGCTGTTTGAGGATTGTTCAAATCCCAAAACCCATCTTTTTATGGAAATAGGGCATGTCACATGGTTAGAGTATACTATGTGGGTAAGCTGCATGGCTAGATCTTACCGTGCGAATGGTATGCTTTTAGGGCATAGCCATCTCACATTGTTGATCCACAGTTTCCCTAAAATTTCTACCTAACCATTATAATATACCTCTTCTATAGGTACCCATGCTAGTTTTGTGTAGGGATTTTCAAAATGTGTGAGAAAACCATGCACAAGATATTTTTTGGTTAAAATGACCATTTTTTCCTTAATGATCAAATTAAACCTCCTCATTCCTACTAATCTGAATTCTTACTGGATTATTTTCAATTTATCCCCTTTTTGATCTTTTTAATGTCCTAATATTTTGATGAAAATATCTTTTTTTTGGGATCTGATCAAGCTTACGTTCTTCAAGTTGGATTCCCAACGATAATTAATCGAGTCTATTTATGTCTTTCTTCTTCTCTCTTACTCTTCACTTAGTTATCGAGGTGTGATCATTTTTCACATTTTCTCAGACATTCTCCATTTTAATATGAATTAGAGTTTGATATCATAGGAGGAGAGTTGTACAACCGTAAGGTGGGTGGTCTATAACACATTCCTCACGTACCTTGATTTTGGAATTTGTCATGTGCGACCCACTTAATTTTATAGGGCCATGAATATTGAATTTATTTGATATTATTACACTCATTAGAACTATATAGATATTATATATCCAAATATGTGATCAATTGTTGGTGGTTACACCCGCAACAGCCTACATCCTTCGTAGGATGATATGCCATAGTTGATTTTTTATTGTTTTGACACTTTTGAGCCATCATTCGGGTGTTCCTGAGCTTGACCAAAATAACGATAATCCGTTATATAATAAATCATTGTTGAATCATATAATATTTAATGGAAATAACTTGTCATTTTTACTTAAACCACCTATGTTAAGAACTTCAAATTGATAATTAAATGTGAAAGGTAAATTGGAAAGTATAATAAGTATAGAACTTGACTAGATTTAAATGTGAATGAAAAAAAGAGTGCACATACCTAGAACCCCTTGCATTATAAATAAATTGTAGTGTAATGAACCATAATTATTGAATATTATTAAATTTATTAAATGATTGGTTTAATTATAAATATCATTATCACACTAATGAATGGAAAGGCTTGAACCAAATGGACATGCTGATTAATTATGACTTGATTAAAGGGGTGCACGCTAGTTGGCCCATTCTCACTAATGAAGGGAAAGGATTGAACCAATTGAAATTATATATATGATTTCGCTATCAAATACGAGTGTCCTTACTCGATATCCCCTTGTATTATTATCATGGAAAACCTTGAGTACCCGAGTACCCCATTCCTATTCATGGATTCTATATTCATAGGTTGAGACCTACCAAGATCATAGTGCCTGTCTATTATTGGATGCCTGATATGACACTATAGGAACCATCACATTGTATTAAGGGATTCATTGGATAATATTTTGGGGTCCATGTTTAACAATAATGTTCCATGGTTATGGCCATATGGCCTATTCATTGCATAGACTCGTTTTACCTTACATGAACTCATTGAAATCAGCGGGAATCTAATTGTGGAATGCCTAGTACTATGATACTTAAATTAAACTCTTACCCTTAGCTAGGATACCATTATTACTAAGTTGGAGACCCTTGAGGTATATATTTCCTTTCTTATTACCTTTGAACTCCATTATTAAATATCATTACAGGTTTCCTTGTTACATATTGGATCATTTAGTATTGTTAATGCATGTCATAATGATACATTGGTAATGAAAAAAATAGAGAAATCATTTTATTTTTAGGCACTGGTAGAGGGTTGAAATAGGTACATGGATATTTAGTTTCATTTTAATATATATTTTATCTACTCATGAAATAATACTCTTATATTCCATTACAAGGGCTGGATGTTATAAACACTATTTGTGGTGGCCCATTGAGAAATTTGTCACATCATCTATGGGAATATTTTGGTACATAGGTAAGATTAAATTATTATAGGTGTTGATCACAGGAAGAATAAGACATCAAACACTTGATTTCTAGCTCTTTAAGATGGATATTGGTAGAAGATGACCCATATGGAGATCAAGATGCTTAAGACAATATTTGATTTATTTATAATTTTGTGGAACACATTATGTATGTTGTCTTGTATCCATGTTTTCTAACATTCTATTGACATGTCATATCTTCATTAGTTCTTCTATTTTTTCAATTATTATTATTATTGTACCTATTTTCATTATTCCTTGTATTTAATTGTATTCCTTCCATTATTTACCTTACTCTATATTTATCTATTGTGATACACATTGATAATGAGTGAATATTCTCCCCACAAACACACCCTAAGCCCTCACTAATAGTCGGAAGCCTCTATCATTTGGGGAGATGCGCTTAAGGCCATGCGGCCCATTCGGCTTTGGGAACATATTATGTGAAATGTGGTTCTTAGACGTCACAAAGTTGTATCAAAGGAGTTCTAATTCTTGTTTTACTATTTTTAGAGAATAAATGGATGATTTGGAATGATATGGGACATGGTCATATGATATTCTTGGGCATCACGAACACCAGTTAGAGGTAAAATCCAAGTTACCCAAAATAGAGATATTGTTATGTTTTTCCTATTATAATTGATATAATTTCACCATTGAGTGACACACACTCTATTTGGAGTTGTTTTTAATACTATAATTGAGGATTTCTTTTATCCTTGGAAAAATGATATGACAACAAGGGTCATTGTTACATGCATCATATTTCAAACCTATAATTTGCATGTGAGGCTTATGTTCATGACATATAGGTCCATTTCACTAAATTTTATTTCTTGATATGATTTTGATTATTGAGTGATGTTGTTATAGTTAACTTAATATTGATTTAATATTGGTTTTGAATAAGTGATTTTGTGTCTCAATTCATGTGTTGTATTGGATCTCATGGGTTCGGATGAGTTATTTTCTAAGTTGATCCATTACACTAACAATAAATAGGGGCATAATTCTTTGATAAATTGTATGAGATCCAATTAAATGGGAATGGATATTCATTATAATGTGAAACATGAAATCTAAAACAAATTTTTTGCACATCCTTATCCAACCTTTTTATTTTTATGATAGGTAAAGGAGTGAACCTAGTAATTAAATATAAAATGGAATGAATCTTATACTTAAGAACATTCCAATACCTGGACATATAAGTGGGTAGTTGGTGTAGCATTCCTTGGGTAGTGTGTTTCATTACATATAGATTTCACAGGTGAATCTATCTATCATCATAAATAATGTTCTAAGGTGTGTGCTTATAAATTTTAAAACAACGCTACCGCAATGTCCTCCTATTGTACACCATGAGGATGGCGATGATCATGCTCAAGACATGGTGGGACCTCCACTTCTAGTATTACCTCTAAGAGTCCCACTTGAGGAACATCTTTCTATACCTGATCCAAGATCATATCACAACGTTTTTGGTAGTTTTATACATCTCATGGTGTCCATACATAGTACTCTTTGAATTTCACATATGATGGATGATCTAACTCGTTAGTTCAAATAGTAGCAACATCCTATTTTCACAAGAGATGGTGGACCACGGGATGTTGAGTCTTAGAAAGAGTCCACTCTATATATTTTTGAGCACCTATAAGTCCGTCTAGATCATAGGGTCAAACATTCTACATACTTGATTTCGGACGTGGCCAACTGTGGGTGGGATGCGATTACCCTGGCCGATCATCATCAGTGAATGTTATGGGTTGATTTGTAGACTGCCTTATATTATTTATTTGTTCCTCAGATGCTAAGCGATAACCAATCCAAGAAGTTCAGGCATCTAAAATAGGGATTTATGTTAGTTATGTAATATTCAGTGCATTTCACAAGCTTACAGTACTTTTCACCACTTCTATACAGTGATGAACTTTCAGGTGGTAGACACTTTGAGAATGGGTTCCAATACACCAACCATACACTACTGAATATATTTCACCTACCTATTTTTTATAGAGAAATTCAATCAGGCTCTTATTAAGGAGCATAACAAGAATAATGAAAATTGTACAGTGTATTAAGAAATAGTGTCAAGGCAGTCTAGTTGTTCTCCTGGTGGAAGGAAACATTCCCTCGAGGTTTCTCTTAAGTGTAGTAACAATCAGAGTTCCCATTTCTATAGCACTAAGTATTTTCATTAGTATGGAAAATGGGGGAATCAGAAGCCTTATTGTGACAGTGAAAAAATAGAGTGTTGATCTTTCAGTAGTATGGGGAATATTTATCATTTCTGAAGGACCTTTCTGCTAGCCTCAAGTGGAAAAGGAACTGTGCTAGCTCCATCTTCAGAAGTGACTTCACATTAAATAAGTCATGAGGGGAGTTGGAATAGAACTAGTAGGTCAATACAAGGATGAGCTTATGGTTGTGGTATCCAAACCCCTAATAACTATTTGAACTAGCAGAGTAGTAATGATTTTGGTACTCTTGTAATCACACAGGGTCGCGGATCAGGCATGTTACACATACTGTAGTCGATGACCAAGGTTTAGGCTATGGGACCATCTACATTATGAGGAACTATTCTAGTTGAATCTACCAGAGATTCTTCATTATTTGATATAGGTGGTTCAAACTCTAGTATCTATGTATATATTATGGAGTTTCTTGGACTGGAGATACAATATTAGTATTGATCAATGACCCAATATATACTATTGGGGATATGGTGAGAGGGAATAAAAAAATCGAGGGACTTTCCCCTTGAGGTACACAGTTACCCTTTCATAGAGGACCTCTTTATTCTAAAGATGACATATTCAATTTCATTCTTTGGATGGTCTAGTTGGTATAGTATCATGATTTTATAAAGTGCTATCACCGCAGGGAATCATTAAAATCACTAGAGGGTCAAAGTTATCTATATAAGGGTGAGTGGGATGTTCAGGATAGTAGATCAGGACAAATGCATCATGGGATATGTGGAGTGACAACGCAAATTTGCAATCACTTCTATGAGGATCAATGTTTATGACAACCAAATTTCCCTCCAGTGGTAAATCATTTCAGGGATTTCTATCAAGAGAACTTTTCTAGATTACCTACTTAGAGAGAGGTAGAGTTTATGATAGACCTTGTTATAGGAGAAAATATAGTTTATATTCATTTTTATAGGATGGAACAAATAGTGTTCCTAGAGCTCAAGTGGTAGTTAAAGGATTTAGAGGCCAAAGTTTTTATAAGACCTAGTACATCCTCTTGGGGTTCGTCCATGCTTTTCACTAAGTATGTGGATGGAACCTTACATTTATGGGTGGATTAAACATGGATGAATTTGATTACAATCATAAACTGATATCCATTGCCTCAAATAGATGATCTCTACAACCAGCTTTGAGGCTCTAGGGTCTCCTCAATGATCGACCTGATATCGGGTTACCATCAGGTGTGAGTTTAACCGTAAGATATAACGTGTTCAACTTTTTTTAGAAGGTACGGTCTATGTGAGTACCTTGTTATGTTGATTGGTATTACGAATGTGACCAACATTTTCATGTCTTTGATAAATACTTTTTTCTATCCCTATTTCAACAATTTTTTCTTGGTCTTTATGGTCGAAATCTTGGTGTATTCTCTCTCATAGTGACCATGACAATCATCTTGACATCATTATGAGTACAAAAAGAGAGCATCATATTTTTTTACAAGATTTCTAATTTTATCTTAAAGATCGAAAAAGATGAATTATTCGGACATATAATATATGAATAAAAAGAATATTTTGACCATGAAAAGGCTACTGCTGTTGTTTTCTTGGATCATCCCAAGTACGTGTTTGACAGAAGAAGTTTCCTAGGGATGTCTATAAATTACAAGAATTTCATACAGGGCATTGCATTCATTCCTCCACCTCTAATTGGTCTTAAAAATAACATTGTCCTGTTCTTGTTCTCAGAATCATGTGAAAAATCCTTTTTGGAGCTGAAAGGGAGGGTTGTCTCAAAATATATTCTGACTCTTCCGGAGCTAGTATTCAGTTATAACATCTTCTCTGATGCATTACGAATTGACCTATGAGATATGATGATGATGGAGGATAGATTATTTTTTTATGGATCTCACTTATTAAGTCCTCATGAGAGATTCTACTCAACACATGACCCTGAGCTAGCAGTCATTGAACATTCCCTATGTTGCTAGAGATATTATCTATTGGTGAGCCTTTTGTGGGGTATACATACAACAAGAGCCTCAAATACATCTGTAAATAGAGTTAATTAAACCTCAGACAATGTATATGGATCGAATATCTACAATCCATTCACTTTGAGCATTTTAAAATGCCTGTAAAGTGTAATGTGGTTATGGATTTCCTGAGTCAGAAATCTCAAACATAGGTCACATGGGAATCCATTTTTGAATGTATGTTAATTACCATTTTATCTGAGCAAGATCTAGAGTTTCAAGATAGTCACGAGTAGTATTATCTCTCATATTTGGATGTAACCTTTTCCATCCTTGAGGAGGTGAGGATTTGGAAATTTTCAAATCCTGGAAGATTGGTTCTCTATGAGAGTATATCAAGAGATAACCCACCTCCGAATTGTTATGTGGAAAGAGACGAAATATTTCATATTCATGAACATATCTGGGTTCTAAATATATGAGAGAGTATTTATTACATGACCCCCATTATTCTCAGGGGGTAGTTCATATATGTATCTCTATGTTTTATCATGATATGTGACGCCATTATTGGTGCACTAGGATGAAGGGTTAGATAAAAGTCTTCATCACTAGGTGTACCACTTGTTAGCTGGTGAAGATGGAGCACTATAGACCTGGAGGCCTATTTCAACCACTTGTAGTCCCAAAATTGAAATGGGAGGATGTTTCCATGGACAATGTAGTGGGTTTTCCATCGTTACCTAGAGTTATAAAAATTGTATAGGCTTTCATTAATATACTAGAAAAAGTGGGTCATTTCATACCTATTTGTGGGATTTTCATATTAGAGGAGTTGGGAAGACTATATTCTTATGAGATCTATGAGATAAATTACTACACATGATCCCATGTAATATCATTTTAGAAAGGGATTCTCATTTCATGAAATGGTTCTAGTAGGGATTGCAGATAGAAATGGGGACCCATATGCTTCTAAGAACATATTTCACCTCTATAATGATGGAAAATCAGAACAGATGATGCATGTTCTAGAAGATATTCTCTAAGCTTGTGTCCTTTATTTCAGTGGTACTTTAGAGAATCATATCCCACTCGTTGAGTTCTTAAATAATAAAAGATTTCCTGTGACGATTTAGATAGATCATTATGAATCCATGTATGGTAAGATGTGTCGTTCACCCATGATCTGACTTGAGGTAGGTGAGGTAGATCAACTAGATCATCTTATCATTCTAGATACTTCAATGATGTTTTAACTGATCATGATGTGAATGGATACAACTCATTCTAGACTGAAATATTATGTCGATCGATGTCGAAGACCTCTAGAGTTCATGGTCAGGGATCATGTTTTCTTTTAGGTATCTCCCGGGTTAAAGAATAAATAGTTACAAAAGAAAGGGGAAGTTTTTTCCTAGTTATGTATGGATGATTGAGATTCTTGAGAGATTTGAGCTAGTAGCCTATCAGTTGATACTACTTCAGAGGTATTGTTCCATGCACGAAATCAACCATGTTTCATAGATTTTCCCCAATCATTCTGACCCATATAATACCATTGATCCCAAGGAAGATAAGTTAGATTCCAATCCTACCTTTTAAGAGTATCCAGTACACATCGTTGACTGAATCATGAAGGTTCATCGAGGCCTGTCGACCCCTCTAGAGCAGGTACTATGTAAAGACACACATGTGTGGGATGAGACATGGGAGTGAGAGGTTTTCATACATGCCCAAAGTCCAGAGTTATTCTTATAAAATATTTCTCCACCCATGGAAGTTGAACCCCGTGATGAGACCTTTTAGGAGGGAAGACTGTAAGTACCTGATTCTCTCTCAGGGTTGGAGCCTTTAAATTTTGATATAATTTCATATTTTAGACCTAATATGGATTCATAATGAGTTATGAAAGGTTTAAAGGGAGTCTTAGGATATTTCAAAGCTCATAACACATCTATTTGGGGAAAATGTTCCTATCACAAGGTTAGTGTATACTGTTTGAGAAGGATTCACAGTTAGATCTAACCGTGTAGAGGGTATTATTTTGGGCTAGTGCCATCTCACACAGTTGGAACACGGTTTCCCTAACTATGTGGCCTAATAATGTTATTTCCCCTCTTATCCAGGTATCAGTGAAAGGTTTGAAAATGATTTTTCGAACTATGCAGACAGACCACACACTAGATAACTTCTATGTAAAATGACTATTTTTCCTTAACGGTCTCATTAAACCTCCTCATTATTCCTAATCTGAATTCCTATGAGATAATCATCTATTTATTTCTATTTGGTGATTTTGAAGGCCTGATTTATGGAATGAGTGATCTACATCATCCGAGGACTAATTGAGAATATGTTCACCACATTTGAAGCCCAATTCTATGCACTCAAGTCTATTTAAGCCTTTTGTCATTTCTCTTTCTCTTGTCCTAGTTATCAAGATGTGAGTGTTTTTCATTTTTCTCAAATATACTGTATTTTATGATGAATCAGAGGCTGATATTGGAGGAGGAGAGTCGTCCAACCATAAGGTGGGTGTTCTATAAGGAATCCCTCATTTGTTTTGATTTTGGAATTTTTTGTATGGGACCTATTGATTTTATCTGGTCCCGTTTATTGAATTTATAATCCATGCTTGTACCCATTAGAAAAGAATTGATATTATCATTCCAAATATCAGAATAATTATTGGTGGTTATTCCCTTAACTCCAAACATCCCATGTAGGGTGGTATGCTATAATAGATATTTTTGTGTTTTGACACTTTTGATCCATCATTATGGTGTGGTCATGATTTAACATAACATTGGAATGAATCTTTATAATAAATTATTGTTGAATCATGTAATGGTGAATAGAAAGTACCATGTCACTTACACTTTTCCCGCCTAAGGTATGTGCTACAAATTGATAATTTGATGTGAAAGTTTAATTTCAAAGTATACTAATTATTTGAAGTGGCCAGATATAAATGTTAATGAATAATAGAATTCACATTTTTAGAACCACATACCAAATTGATGGAAGGTAAAATAGTTAAACTTAATTATTGAATATTCTTAAATAGATTAAATGAAGAGTTTCATGCTACTTTCCCTAGTCATAATAATGAAATGGAAGTCTAAATCAAAATAAACTTATTAATTAATTGTTACTTGATTAAAGGGTTGTACGCTACATGGCCTATTCACACTAATGAAAGGAAATTATTGAACCAATTAAAATTATATATATGAATTCATTGTAAAATTGGAGTGGATTAACTTGAGATCTCATTAGATTTTTATTAGGGAATGTCTTCAGCACTCGAGAACCCCATTCCGATTCAAGGATGCAGCTTTCTAAAGTCAAGAACCACCTACATCTCAATCCTTTTATATTAATTGATTCCTAGTATGACACTATTGGATCCATCATGATTTATTGTAGGATCCCATAGATATAGTCCTTGGAACCATCATTGAAAATTTGGATCCATGGTTAAAGCCCATTAGGCCCAGTCATTTCTTAGCCCCATTTTACCTAGGATAAAATCCTTGGACTAAGTAGGCATCTCATTATGCAATGCCTTGGACTATTCTTCTTGGACCACACTCTCAACCTTAGCCAGACTACTATTATTACTATGTTAGCAACACTTGAGGTCTCCATTACCATAGTTATTACCTATGAACACTATTAAAAAAATATCATTAAAGGATGACTTTTTACATCTTAGAACCATTACTATTGTAGTCATGAAAATTAATTATAACCAGTTAAGGACCAAATAAAGTATTGGTTACATGATAAGACACATGGCGATGGCAGATGTAGGTACTTCTGTATTTAGTTACATTTTACTTCTTTACATTATATATCAATGATTTCACACTATTATATTCCATTACCCAGGACAAATGTTATAGGGACAATTGGTGGCGGCCCACTATGGTTTATCTCACACCCTCTCCAGGTGCCGTTTGGTACTCGAGGAAGATTATATGAATTCAAGTGTTGATAAAGGGAAGCATAAAACTTATAAACCGATATTTCATGAAATTTAGAATGGATCTTGATAAAATTTGACTAAATGAGAGCACAATATTCATGGGATAGTACTTGATTTCCTTTATACTTTTGTGGAACATTTTATTTCTCTTGTATTATATCCATTTTGTCTATATTTCTAGTGTTATTCCATATCATTATTATTTATTCCAATTGTTTTAGTTATTTTCACTATTGTCTATATTTATGTTTTCTTTTTTTGACTTATATTACTTCCATTATTTACCTTAGTATATATTTTTCCACAACACTGCACTTTCGTATTGAGGTCATATTCTCCCATCATACACACCCTAGTCCCTCACTACTAGTTGGCATCCTATGGCATTTGGGGATATATGCTTGAGGATATGTGTCCCACATGGATTGTGGGACCTATTAAGTCATTTAGTGGTCTAGGACGTCACACTATTCATGTTGAGTCTAGAGTACCCACATTCATAACCCGCATTATTTATATGAAAAATAAAATAGTATCAAATTTAAGAAACACATCCATATGATATGTGATATTCTATATCAACTTTGTAAATATATATGAAAACACAATTTTTGATATGGGACTTTTCCCCGTTAACTCATTCAATTTCCCAAATTAATTTAACCCTCATAGACATTATACAAATTTCATTAATACTAGTAAAATTATATTGATTTTATGGATAAACTATGATAAACCTCCCCCCATTTTCCACAAACACATTATACCAAAATGAAATCTCATTCCACTAATTTAAGATATTTTGGGATTTTGAAAAATTTAAAATTATTATGAATTCGTAATTTAATTATAATAATATAATAATAATATCAACAAAAGTGTCGACTATACTCAATCATGAAGGGATATAGAATTATTTCTATAAAACACAAATATCTACATACAAACATGTACATTGGATTTAACTATATATCTCATATATACACACATAATATATTGGTATAAGAAAACATGTGAAACCAATATATATTTAAAATGAATATCCCATTTATACCTACTCATATATTCTTGATTCTCATACAATTGAATAAAAAATAAAACTTAATTCCACACATGTTATTTATATATGTAGATGAGAACATCACATGCCATCTAGATTTTTGGTAGAATTAATTTCCATGATGTAATTCAATCATTAGATAAGATTTTATAAAAATAATATAGGAGGATAAAAATAAGATTGGTTTAGAAATATCGACCACATGATCAACTATATACCCACCCACCTAACGATTAGACTACCGTGATGGTTGACATATGAATGGGAATAATGTTATAAGCTTCCCATATATGATATTTTTTTAAGATCATATAATTTTAAGAAGATAAATTATTCACATTCATGCATAGTAGTGAAAATAATTATGATATTACATTTGATATACTTTAAGATTCAATATGAGATAACAGTTCATTCTTATTTCTTGTTAGTGAACACAATATCTACATAAAGGTCCTTACTCATTCTATATTCTACAATTTTTCATAACACTAGTATTTATATAATATCATGGTTTTAAAACAACTCTTAGATATCCCATAAGAGGTTAAATTTTCTTCAACACTCATATTATAAATGTATCACAAATGATTGGATTATAAAATAAAAAATTTAATTAAAAAACTGCTATGATAAAATTTATAATCCCAAAATTTACATTACAGTAATTATAATTGTGACTAAGAAAAACCCAAATATAATAGATAAAATCCACAACCCATTTATCATCAAAAGATTGTAAATTTAGATTATTTTTTCATTGTTAATAGTTTTTTCAATCAATCTAGAACAGTATCTATTATTGAAACATAAAAAATATTTAAATTACCCTTATAAATGATTTTTCAAATGATATGGTATTAATAAAGGGTGTTCGTGGTGATTTGGTTATAATGGGGTTACATAACTAACATATTGATTCATTATTCTCATCGTAGAACTCTATTTTTCCTAATATGTCGTATATTCCCCTAGTTTAGTAGTGAACGTCTTGATCCAAATAGATTCCTTATTATTTTCTATTGTTGTGATGTACTCTTATTATATTACATAATCCTATCTCATTGGTTTATTATAGATCATTCAACTAACAAAATCTATATTATTTTAATAAAATAAATTATTTTGATATTTCGAATTATCTAAAAAAATGTTGATGTATTCATTTGTGTAACTTTATAATGACCTACTCGTCAACATCTAACAAACATGAATACATCCATAGTTATTATTATATAATTCATTATATTTTTTACAAAAATAAACTTATTCTTAACAAGGAATGATTGGTAAAGAGTAGTTATGATCCAAAACTAAGAGACATAGAGTCAAGTATTTAATAGGGGAAAATGATTAATTATATTTCCAATGAATAATTAATTTCATCAATGTGTTTCATTTTTATATTCTTATAATCACATTGAAACATTGTAAGGATCACACCACAGAGCATTATTAAAAGCAACATGATGGGGATCTGTGTGATGAATTCCTTTACCACATCTCCAATATGATAATTCTAATATAATTTAAGTGAACTTTTATATTGATCATTACACATATTCATAACCATTACATAAATACATCACCCATGTCATTAAATGAGTATCATATTCCAAAATAAAACATTATAGACCAACAAGTATGAATATAATTTCCAAATATTATAATTTCATCATCATAAAACACCCTAAATTTATTACTATTCACACTATCCCATAGATATAGGAATGTATCATCACTATTTTTGAAAATCAATCTTTCTGAATGTATTATAAAAATGTATGTTTGAATTCCATTATCATTGTTTAAATACACAAATTTATTATCAAAACTTCCATTTCATGGAAGAACCATTTGATTCTACAATTAGTTTATGTTGTATCACAAAAAAACCATCTAAGAGATTACCATTAATAAGAATTAGTTTTATAATATATATTTTACATCTTGTAATCACAATAAAACTATTTGAAGTGAAAATTTTGAATGAAATTTATTATATAACCATTTAAAATAGATCCTTAATATTCACCACCATATGTTCCCATATATACTGTTTCTATAAAATAATATTTATTGCTAGACACTCTATTATTCATATCAATTTTCATTTAAGAGACAGATTTACACTTTATGGGTCTTACCCCTTAGAATGGATTAATAATGTTCCAAACATAATTAATGTATATACAGTCCATTTTGGATCTAAATCCTTTAATAATTTCTTTGATTTAAAAATTTTGGGGGATTCTTTATAATTTTTAGGTTTTTCTTGTTTGTACATAATATTATTGTAATTTTACATTAGAAATAAAATTATCACAGGTTCTAACAAAATCAGGTCAAGACTATGAGGTTAATGTGATTTTAAAATTGGTTAAATTTCAATGACATATCATTATACAATCACCCTTTTCACCACAAAAAATATTTATATTTTTTATTATACAGTTCTATTTATTTAATAGTTATCTCACTAAATAAATTACTATCATATTTCTTCTTAATAAACATTCCAACATGATCCACAAAAAATTTTATTTCATTATAATGTAAATATTATCCCTTAAATTATCAAGGATACTTAATTTTTATGAACATATATGAAATAAAAATATGTTTATTTTATATATTAGTTATTATATAATATTCATAATGTCACAAAAATCCCCCCTGGCCTGTGTTGTGACCACACCAATCCTTACTCCGGAAGGCTAGGGGCTGGCAACTAGTGCTGAAGGCATCATCCTGCAAGTGGGAGTCATTTTCCTGAGCACCAATACACATACACATTACCAACAATGTCCCAAAAAAATGAACGTGAAAAAACAATTATAATAAAACAAGACTAAGTACAATGTGTAGTTGAAATCAGGTGGGTCAAAATACAAACCCAACAAAAAGAACTAAAACTGTAAAGTACAATAAAAAGAGCTCTTATGGTCATATGCGAAAATCCCCACCTGATCATAAGAGTAATGAATCTAATAGAATCCTTAACAATATTTCATGTCCTCCAGGTATTACTGGGACCCACCATGTCCTAGTCCACAAATCCACCATCGAAGCATTGATCAGTCATATCTCACTGGGCTCCACCGGGTCCCGATCCACCAAGGTCTCTATCGAAGCGTCAATCATCTGCAAAAGACAAAAAATTCTTGGGTCGACCCCACACAAGGGTGAGTAACGAGAAAATCAGTATGGACCCTCCCAAATAAGAGGGACCAAACAACAATCCTCAATGTGATGCATGAAGCACAAGACAGTTCAAACAAGGTAAACTTTTAAAGTAGTGATAGAAGAATAATTGGTCACATCATCATATTCCCTGGATGCTGGAGAAATCATCCTCTATTGAGTACAATGGGCGTGCCAAGTCACATAGAACCCGCTTCCCACTAACCATGGACTTCAGTGGTACTCATCCCTGATGAGTTCCTTGGGTATGCTGGGAAACAGAGCGCAGCTCACCACCATGGGCATGCAGGGTCACACAAAGATGCTTCTCACCTTAGCCAAAATAAGTTACTCCTCTTATTGAGTACCATGGGTCTTCGAGGTCTCACAGAGTCGCTCCTCAACATGGGCCTCCTGGGTCACACAGAGCCAATTCCCACTGAGCCGTCATCGAGCAGTTAACATGCCCCAGCCAACCACAGCTTACAGTACATAACACACTTTAGAGAACCACTCCTCAAACCATCAGTAGCAACTTCACATCTGTGAATGTCAATAAAAATATTGCAGAAGATATTCCTCATCAAGAGGGTCCCAATGTCACAAACATCTTGTTAATTGGATGCGATTTTGGCATGATAAGGGTCTTTTATTAACTAGGGGGCCGATTGAAATGGGATCCGGTCTGACCCGGTCAGACCGACCAAACCAACACAGCTTGAGGGTCCCACATACCCCAGTTTAATTATGTAGATTCAACCTAACATAGTTTTGGATGGGGTCATTCTGTTGTGGCCTGGCCAGTGGGCCAAGCCCAATTGGCCTCACTAGACCCTACTGAGTTTGGGAGAGGATCCTAATAGCCGGGTCGCCCGATGAATCGGTGTCGTCTGGCCTACTGGGTGAGGTTCTAGACCATCAGTAGGGGTCTGGCCCGTCGACTTGGGTCTTACCCACTGGGGGGTGGTCTGGCCTGCAATGCTGGGAGTCCAACCAGACGGTGTAGGACCGGCCCGCTAGGCCGTGGGTCAGGCCTGCTGGCTAGGGCGCGACCCACCATCCTGGGGCCCGATATGCCATAGGGGGTGGACCGGTGGTGCACTGTCTAGCCATGATTAGGTGGACATTACACATTCGGTCTCTACTAACCCCATGAAGGCGTGACCTCATTATGCTGTAACATGATGACATGCATGCCACCATCCTCCCGCACAGCCAGCGAGGGTTATATTCCTCCACTACTACCACGACATTAGTTGGTGTTGGAACCTTCACGTAGTTGTCATGGGACGACTGCCACCACCAGTCATCAACACCACTACGCTGGTCGTGCCACGTCGGCAGAACATTCCACAGGCCACTGGAGTTGCGCCGCTGGTCTATTTTTTAATTCGACTCCGCCTATGGGCCCTTTAGGTCACCTTCATCCCTTCTCTGGCCTTAGAATCGAATTTTTGCAATCTCAAGAATTTGGAAACCAATAATGCACGACTATAAGCGGTTGAGCCTTGTGTATGTCAGCCTGGGCCCTCTTTGTGAGTGGTTTAAATCAAGGGGGAGGTTTGGGGATTTAAGATCTATCATTTCATGTAAGTTTTGAATCCCGAATAATAAATCCCCCCAAAATGTAAAACTCTTACATAAATTCACAAATTGTGGATCAACTTGTTCATGGGATAACCTTTGTTCGTTGTTTCAAAAAAAGAGTAGGGAAGAACAATGAAATAAAAATCAAAACCCTACCTCATTGACATTCAATGCAGAAGTGTTCATGCTTGAGGATTCAATATGTCGATGTCGTCACTTACAGCTCTGTTCTTCAAGGTGCATTGAAGACGATGAAGATCCACCGACATTCATCAGTCTTCATTGGAGAGGAGATTCACATGTTTCATCAGAGAATCCATCAAGTTTAATTCTTCTTCCACCAATGTGTTAGAAAATAAAAATGAAAACAATTAGTTTTGTTTTAGTTAAGCTGCGACATCGCATCATTACACTGGTTAACTTATGAAACAATGTCACTGTCACGCTTCATTTATTGCATTGTTACGATGCGTGATGTGGTCCATTATTGCACCTCATTAATGTTCCTCATTTCCACCTCCTCGTTGTCCACTTCTCAATGGATGATAATGAATATAAAATAAATTTTTATATTATTTTATTATTTTTCTCGAATAGGCCAAAAATGAACTTTTCCATTCAACCCTTGTCGTCCAATGTTAAGTCCATTCTAGGAGAATCTTAGTGCCCGGTATTCAATGGTTTCCATGGATTTTTGACTTGAGAACCAGTTCAAACAATGTGAAACACGCTCGTACTTTTACTCAACATACATTAAAAAAGTTCACAATTTCATTCCATGCTTTCCGGGCCTCAGAATCATGTTCTATCAGAGTGCACTGTCTCTGAATAATTACATATAATAAAAAAACTTTACAGAATTTCTAAGACATTACATTCTCTAAACCTTATGGATTTATGTCCCTAAAATCCAAAATAAAAACTAGTCAAACAGATGGTGGTAATGAGCACGAATATGGTCCTCCTGCTCCGATGTGCTCTCCTAGAGATTCACGTTCTACCACTAAAGTCACACAAGATAAATCATCCACCCACATAGGACCTGCTCATATCGATACTCTATTTCCACCAGAAACACTACAAATTTCTCCCCCCCCCGTCATTGTCCAGCTTGCCACATTCAATGACGTGTGACGGTTCATGAACACACCTACTCAAATATGACACATAGAAAACATCATGCACCCGGTGCATCAGTGGGGGAAGGGCTAGGTGGTACACCACCTTGCCAACTCTACTTAGGATATGAAAGGGTCTGATGAACCGTGAAGATAGCTTTCCACCCCAACCAAATCCCTGCAACCCTCATCAAGGTGAGACCCGGAGGAACACATAGTCACCCTCCTCAAACTAAAAAGGTCTCCGTATTTGGTTGGAAAAAGACTTATGCCTAATATGTATAGTTCTCATATTCTCCTAGATAATCTTTACATTCTTAGTGGTAGCCCATACCAACATCGGACCAATGAGTGTCATCTCCCCTAGGACTATCCAGCATATAGTTAAACTACCAGGCTACCCTTACAAGTCCTTACATACTGCCATGCCAATGGTGGAGTGATATATGTGTCTATAGAAAAAACACCCCATTAGAAAGAGGTCCTCCCAACTAAAACCAAATTCATGTACACAAGCACAAATAATTTCCTCTAGATTCTGTCTGGTTCTCTATGTCTGGCCATCTGTCTGAGGATGAAGAGTTGTGCTCAAACACAACTATGTGTCGAACTACTCCTTTAATCCCATCAAAAACCAGGACATAAAGTAGGAATAATGATTTTAGACAATAAACTATGGGAACCTATGAATCTACACTTTATTCTGCACATAGAAGCATCCAAAGACCATTATCAGTCCCTACTCCCAGATGGGTAGGAAGTGAGCCGACATGGTTAGTTAGTAAAAAATCTCACAAATAGAATCATGGCCACTGAACATAAATGGTAACCCGGTCGCAAAATCCACCAAGATACAATCCCACATCCACCCTGGTACCTCAAGTGGCTGCCCCAAGCCTATTAGAAGCTGATGCTCGACATCCACTTACTGACAAGTGAGACATCATGAAATTAACTCAGCCACTAGTTTCTTCATCCACAACCAACAGTACTAACTTCAGAGGTCTTGGTATATGTTAACTACACTAGGATGTACTTCAAAGGGTGATTTATGAAATTCCTCAAAAAATCCTCCTACAATGCCACGAGTATTGCGGTGCACCCTCTAAAAATGTTGACGTTCTCCCCACCAATCGAAAATCCATCAGCAGCTCATCGTATGGATAACTGATCATGTTGGGCCACACAGTCAACATCCACCATCTATGCCTCCCTAACATACTATAAGAGTGGGGGAGTAATAGTCATTGTCTAATGGTATGTGGCACCACTAAAATCAACAAATGATATCTATATCGTTGAAAAATGCTATGTCAACACACTCATGAGCTGCAAACTAGTCCTCATGCTATGTGCGTCTACCACCATGTTCCCCTTCCTAGAAGTATAGACTATTTTAAATTCATAATCCTGGAGGAACTGTAGCCATCACTAATGTATCATGTTCATGTCCTTCTGGGAGATGGTTAACATAGGAATCCTGTGGTCGTAGTAAACATTAAACCGCTCACCCATAATGTAGTGCCGCCACATCTTCAAGGCCAAGAGCACTGCTACTAAATCTAGGTCCTGGGTCCTGTAATTCTACTCATGATTCCTCAACTAGCATAAGCAATAAAAGATCACTGATTTCTCCAAAATTAGTGAATATCCCAGTCCTATCCTAGTTGCATCATAGAAAAATAAAAACCCATTTATCAAATCTAGTAGAGTCAAGATGGGGGAATTAGTCAGTGTCCGCCTCATCTACTGGAAACTCTGTAGACATTTCCCATTCCACACGAAAGGTTGTCTATTTCATGTAAAATATGATAAGGGCACTGCTACTATTGAGAAGTCGGGCACAAACCTTTGATAGTAACAAGCCAACCCCATGATGCTCCGCACCTCAGTCATGAACTTGGGTGGCTCCCAAGCCAGCACCGCCTCTATCATTGACATATCTACTATAACTCCACCATCCAAGATGACATGTGCTAGAAAATGGACTCCCAAATATAAAATGGACACTTTGAGAGCTTTCCATAATGATAGTG
This sequence comes from Viscum album, assembly GCA_963277665.1. Taxonomy (NCBI): domain Eukaryota; kingdom Viridiplantae; phylum Streptophyta; class Magnoliopsida; order Santalales; family Viscaceae; genus Viscum; species Viscum album. The sequence goes on from OY728132.1 coordinate 503,296,990, forward strand.
ATACTAGAGAGTATTCAGGACTATCTATAGGTTTGTAGCATGCTCCTCCTCTTAAGCTGAGTACACCAGGATATCACCGATGAAGGACATGACAAACTGGTCAAGGAAAAGATGGAAGATCCCATTCATGAGGCCCATACACACTAATATGGCATTGGTCATGCCAAAAGGCATCACCAAGAACTCATAGTGGTCGTACCGTCACTTGAAGGCTGTCTTCGGTACATCCACAACCCATACCCAAAACTAGTGATAGTTTGATCTGAGGTCTATATTTACGAACCACTATGCTCCGTTCAGTTTTTCAAAGACGTCATCAATTCTTAGTAGTGGATACTTGGTCTCCACGTTCACCTATTTTAGGTGCTATAAGTCCACACACAACCTCAAACTATCATCTAAATTCATGGAAAAAAGGATTGAGGCTTCCATTAGTGAAATGATTGGCCTTTCAAACCCCTCCTCCTGAAAACCCTCTAGTTTTACCCTCATCTTGTGAATATCCATATGAGAGATCCCATATGTAGGTATAGATATCGATGTCATCCCAGGGGTATTGGTCGATGAAAAAGTTTACTTCCCTGTGAGGAGGTAGTTCCAAAACATCCATAGGAAAAACATCATTGTACTCCTCCACCACTACAAGGAAGCTTGGACTCCTCTTATCCACTACACCGATGGTGAGGCTGGATAACTAGAAATTGATTGAAAATAACCTCTTCCGAGAGAGTCTGTCCCATGATACAAGGGTATTCTTATTGCCGGTGAAGGAAAAACCACCCCCATCTCCGTAACACACCATAATGTATGCCTAAAAAAGTTGATTTGAGCATGTATTGGGGATAACCAATTCATACTCAAGGTAAAATCTTAAGGCCATGACACCGCTAGTAGAAGATCCTAGCCGAAACTCTTTCCTCCTAGAGTAAGCTCGTACTGCCGGAACTAGTGTCTAATCATTGAATTATCTCCTATAGGAGTCTCTATCCATAAATAATGATCCAATATCTCCACCAAAATCATTGTGATCTGAATGAGAGGCATGGAATGGAAAGAGTTACTAGAACCCTTTTCCGTAAGAACAAAGACTAGAGTGGAGAAGACTTAGATCATACCTCGGATCGTCTATAGATTGTTGGGGTCATAAGCCTCTACTTCCTTGAGCTGAGCTCACCCCTACCCGCCTACTCCCTATGGTCAGGGTGGACCACTATGGTGTGGTAGAGGAAACAAATATAACTGTCACCCATAGCATGTCACTCGACTAGCTCCCCTCCCACCTCTACCACCCAACAGACCTCCTCGCTCGAACTACTTCCTCAACTTCGGTGATCCCTCCATCATCTTCTGGATATTTTTAGAGAGGTTTGATCAATCATATTACATGTTTCCCTTCCTGCCACACACAATGAACTACCTGTATCCTTGCTAGCTCCCCCAGGATTGGGAGTCCTGCCCGACCGACCCTAGGTCTTGGGGTCAACCTCTAAAGGACCTGTCTTTCATGGGAAAATTTTTCTCCAATATGCTACATACTGAAAACTATGCTTCCTAGGGTCTTCCGGAAGCTCTAGTTTTCAATGTATAATCTACCAAGAAGCTCTCTAGAAGAAGGGATCGTTGATGCACCCCGTCCTGGGTATGGATGATGAGAGACAACACAAATGACCTAATCTATCACACGAGTACCTGCTCAAAGGATCGAGCCCAAAATAAAGGGTCTCACCCCATGTCTGTGGAGTAGAAAGATAACTCAATGAACCTTTCTGAGTAATCAGCTACCATCATCATACCCTACTAATGGTGATGCAGCTCTTGAATGCACACAGAGCACAATGTCACTGTAAAAAACTCCTCCCAGAAAAGCCGCTCGATGTCTACCTAGGTAAGGGCCGACTCATCATTCGTTTGGGTGGTCAAGATCCAACATCTCCCTATCAAGCCCTGTAGAAGGCTCACTACCTGGAATGCCATTTGGTCAGGCAGTGTCCTCACTAAGCGAATGACCCATGTCCCAACCTCCATCTTGTCCTCAAAAACTTGTGGATCCGTCAATCCCATGAACCTAGGAGGACTCTGTCTTAGAAACTCATGAAGGGTACTGAGCCTATGAACATCCTCTACTAGAACCACTAATACTAGATTCTAACCATTGGGTGGTGGTGGAAATGGTGCATCACCCAGTTGGGCCATCTCAGGCACTAGTCCCTGAATGGATGCCTCTTTGCTAGGTGGACTATCCTCACAACCTCATATTGGGATCATGACTAGTCGCCCACATGGAGGCATCCTCAAATAGATCATGATGTACCTCGATTAGAATGTTTTACCTTGTGAGGTCAATTTTATTCAAAACAAAAATAGGAGACACATATGCAACCTTTTTGTAACATATTGAGCTGGAAAGAAGAATTAAAGTTCTTAGTGTATGGATACTTTGGTCGTCGCAACAACACAAGACTCCTAGAATCTAAAAGTCAGACTCACAATACCTAAAACTGTTTCCTCGAAACGAAACATAGACTACTTTTCTTTGTTGTAGGACCGAACACCCTTTGATACCACTTTTTTTATGACCCTTCCCCCATGGATCATTTTGGGACTACCCCAATCTCACGTCATGAAGTTCAGGGGCTGGAAACTAGCGCTTAAGGTATAAAACTCCAAGTGGGAGGCATTTTCCTAAGTCCCTATACGCACACACCTTCCCAACCACATCCCAACACATTAAAAAGGGGAAAATAAGTATACTAAAACAAGTCTTAGTACAATTTATAGCTGAAAGAAAGTGGTCGAGAATACATACCCTACAAAAATAACTGAAAGAGCAAAGAACAAAAAAATGAGCTCTGATGGCCATCTGTGGAAATCTCCACCATATCATAAGAGTGGTGAAGCAACTAAAATACCAAGTAATATGTCATGTCCTCCTGGTCTTAATGGGCCCCACCTGGTCCTAGGCCACCACGTACACTATCGAAGAGCAGACTGGTCATGTTTCATTGGGCTTCACCGAGTCCCGGTCCACCGAGGTCTCAATCAAAGCATCGATTATCTTCACGGGACACGACATGCATGGGTGGGGCCCATACAGGGGTGAGTAACCCAAAACTCAGTAAGGAACCAAAAAAAAAAGACCACATAGAAATCCTCAAAGTAAAGCACGAATCACAAGACAAATCACATCATGTATAAATTTAGTGTAGTGATAGAAGAATCATCTGTCACATCATAAAATTCATCAGCTACTGGAGAAATCCTCCTCTATCGAGTATAGTGGGCCTGCCTGATCACAAAGAAGCCACATCCCACCAATCATGGACTGCTATTGTATTCATCCCTGATGAGTACCATGGGCATGTTGGGTCACACATGATCATTCCCATCATGGGCCTGCTGGGTCACATAGATTCGATTCACACCTTGGACAAACTGAGATACTTCTCATGTAGAGTACCATGGGTCTTCCAGGTCACATAGAGACATTCCCCCATGTGGGCCTTCTGGTTCACAGAAATTCACTTTCCACTGGGTTGTCATCGTGCCATCTTCATGTCTCATCCAACCATAGGGTTCCGTACATAGCGTGACTTGGAGAACCACTCTATAAGACATCCGTAGCACCTCAACATCCATGAAATTCACCACAATGCAATCTGGAAGATACAACTCATCAAGAGGATCCCAACTCTGCAAACATCTCATCATTCAGACACTTGGTCTGCAAGATGCAGGCATTCTAGTAACCAAGGGTGGTTTCGATGGGGCTCGGTTTTACCCAACCAACCAGTTAGGGGTCCCACATTCCCCATTTTAATTAGATTGACTTGACCAGACCTGGTTCAGGTTGGGGTCGTTCTAGTCATTCCTGGCTAGTGGGATTGGTCCAATAGGCCTCTCTAGACCCAGCCCCCTTTGGATGAGTGTCCATCCCTGTAGGGGTGGGTCCGACATGCAGTGATATAGGTCCTGCCCGCCGGTGCGGGACTGCCAACTATGTCGCGGGTTTTCCCCTCTAGACAGGGTGTAACCTGCTATCCCAAGGTCAGGTGCTCTAGGGGGAGCTCTGTGTGTGCGCTGTCTAAGAGGGATGTGACAACTGCACCGTATCTAGCCACCGTTGGCCCCACGGACGCGGGGCCTCATTCCAGCCATATATAACGGACCTCAGCTCACCAACTTCCCAGATGGCCTGGACGCGGGACGTCCCTCCACGCGGTGTCGTGAATCCCACCACTGAGGCCCATTAGCCACGTTCACTGGCCACCATGGCGCGCCACCCTCTTCCAGTGCAGCCAGAGAGGTGCAGCCACCTTTTCTTCTGCTGTGATAATAGTGCGGCCATCCCAGTGGCGTCGCCCCAGCAGCAGCTTCTGCATTCCACTAGAGTTTCTCTGGTAGTATTTTTTCTTATCTGTATGCACCTACGGACCTCTCAGGTTGCCATCATCCCTGCTCAGGAACCATAATCAAATTTCCACCACATCTAGAATGAAACCACCAATACTGCATGGTGGTGGGGGGTGCTCGGGCCTTGTTTGTGTCATCCTAGGTCCTCTGCTTTAGAAGTTTATATAAAGGGGGAGGTTTCAAGATTTAAGTACAATAATTTAATGTAGGCTTCAATCCTAAAGAATAAATCCCAATGAAAAGTCACCATCCCACATAAATTCACAAATAACAAATCAACTAGTTCATGGGTTAATCAATGTTCATCGTTTATAGAAAAAGAAGATCATGGAAGAACATTGATATTAAAATCAAACCCCTACCTCTTTGAAGTTTGATGCTGATGTGTTCATCCTAGAGGATTGAGGATGTCAACGCCATCCCATATGACTCTGTTCATCGGGGTGCGTTGATGATGATGAAGATCCTCCAGCATTCACCGTTCTTCATTGGAGAGGATATTTTCTAGAGTTTTATTAGAAAATCCTTCTAGTTTAATTCATTTTCAACTAACGCATTTGAAAAAAAGGAAATCACGTCGCAATGTTTCAGTTATGATGTGACGCGTCATCATTAAATTGTTTCATTTATGAAACAACATCGATGTTATTGTTTTATTATTGCATCATTACAGTACATGATATGGACCATTAATGAGCCTCATTAATGCGTCCCATTGATGCCTCAGTGTCGTTTGCCACCCAATGGAAGATAAAGAGTATGAAATATATTTTTAAGTTATTTTATAGTTTTTTTCCAAATTTCTGAAAGTAATCATTTCGGTTCGGTCCTTGAAAGTCCAAGTTATGTTCATTATATAGAAATCATGGTGTCCTGAATTCAACGTTGTCCTCATATTTTTTATCCTATCACCATTTCAAAATATATAAAAAATTGCTCAGCTGTTTACTAAACATACCTTAAAAAGGTCCAAATTCTATTTGAGCTCTTTGGGCCTCGGAATCATGTATTGTTGGAGCTCACAGTAGTAGAATAATTCCATATAATTAAATTAAATTAAATAAAATTTCGGAGACATTACACATAAGGTAGTAGTTAGAGCCTTCCATGTGATTTATTTTTTCATCGTAAAAGAGTAAAATAGAATGTTTTTATGTTGTAGAAATATAATTTCAAAATGCATAATGACAAAATGATGTCAGGAGAACTACTATAATTTGATGATATATTGTCAAGGCTATATTCATAGTCATATTTAACCATGTATATATGTGGATACAATAATGGATATATTGAATTTTGAATTAGTATATTGTTACAGTCTACAGGAAAAGTGAATATAAAACACAAAAATTCGTGGCTCTTGTCGATCATGGATATAAGATCGACAATAGTACTGGTTTTTACAACCCATAGACATTGAATTGAATATTGTAATTATTGAATTTTCATTCCTTGATATCTGAAAACCCTATCATAACCCATAAATTCTTGATCAATTTCACCATCCACGATGCACCCATCTATTTAACCACCAATTCCATATGGAAAAATCCATTCCTACCCTAAGGAACCTATAATATCCTAATATAAGGTAGGAATGGGGACAATCTTAATGTTTTATCTATTTCTCTAATGTACTTATATATTATTCCAAATGCATCGTTTAGTGGTGTGTTTTATATCCATTTGTGGTATCCATGCTGTATAAGTAACTATAACCATCTACAACTACATTTATTTTCATATGATATTTATTTACTATAAATATTATTTGAATTAAATCCATTTTATTTAAAAAAAATTATAATTAGATTTATTTTTTAATAACATATTATAAAAGTAGTTATTAAGTCACTTTTGTAAAAAAAAGACAAATTTCAATATTCATGAAAACCTATATTTTTACCCCACTATCCCAAAAAGATTATATATATAGGTAAAAAATATCTAATAAAATCATCAAATGAAATTTTTTTTATGAAAATATACTTTACCATTTAATTATTCATATATTATTATTAATGGTTGTGTTGTTAGAGATTTTCATAATTATGTTTTTTTTGGTTTTAATTTGATTGAAATGGTGAATATAAAATGGGTTTTTAATGTATTATAATATCTTAAAAATGTTATAATTTTATTGGGAATGAAAAAAATAAGTTTTAAAATTCATTTTTTTAATTTAATATATTAGTTTTTAGAAGGATATATGTTGTTGTGGATTTAAATAAATGATTTTTAAGAATAAAATATTATTTTTATCTAAATAGATTGGAATTATTAGGATACTATTTTAAAATATATGAATTTAATAATGTGTTTTCTTAGAACAAATGTGTTTAATATTAAAATTTGATTAACAGTATTTTAAAGTAAACTTTTTTTAAAAAACATTAAATCATAAGGAAACATGATGATTTTGTAATGAGATTCCAATACAAATGAATTGATTTTTAGTTTTCATTTAATAAATACATGTGATTATTTAGTCTTATGTAAAACATTAAATAATTTATGGTGTGACATGTGGAAATTTGAACATTATTTCTTTATAAGTGAATATTATACTAGATAATTACTTATCTTGATTTCTCTATAATATGATAAACGATTTAAAATTTTAAAATGATATCTTTCTATATATTCATGAAGTGTGTTGAAGTAATTAATTTTATATTGATGGATTAAAAATATTAAAGAATAAATAAATTATACAAAATAAATTACTTTATAAATATGATTGTGGTAAATCTTTTAATTATTTATATGGGAAAGATTGAAAATCATGAAGAAATTAATGTAGGGTGAAAAGGTTGAAATTGAACTAAATGTTGTACTTTTTATTATTTATGGAGTTAATTTAAATTATTATTATTTAATTTATTTAAACATTTAAACATTAATATAAATAATCCTTTTTTATGTTATAATTTATAATTAATTTGTGAAATAATAGTAAGATATCAAATGAAACTCAAAATGAGATACAATTATTTTTGGATTATTTATTCAATAATTCTTCAAAATGGGATCTCATTTGATTCCATTATTTTGATTGTACTTGAAGACCATGTTTAACTCTTTAATATGATATTTACCATATAATATGAAATTATTTCCAAAATAACGACCTTATTTTTTATCATAATGGATAAAATATTCAAGAATGTTTTTTTAGTCAATTAAAATCATTAGTATGGAGAATTTGATATATTATTGGATTCTTTTAATATCTCAAAATGACACTATATATGAATATATTAAAGAGTATATGTATATTTTTACATAATTTATTTCTATTTATTATAAATATGATGTTGAGTGCGATAGAAAGATGATTGAAGTTGCAAGGATGCTAGTATATCATGTAAATGCTAAAATAGAAAGACATTAGTTATATGGATATTAGGTCATTAGAAATTTATGTATTTATTTAGAAGTACTATAATTTATTTATTACTTACATTTTTAGGTACTAGATACTTAATATTAAAATTATTCATTAAAATAATTACATATCATTATAGATAATTGATAATTTTTTTATATATTATTAATTCACTATATACTATGGTTTTTTGTGAAGGAAAATAAAAAATTGAATGAGTGAAAAATAGAATGTTCCATCAAGATATAAGGATAATAATGATTTAACCTTATCTTATTTATATTAAAAAGTAATGTGGTTTAATAATTTAATTTATAAAATTCAAGAAATTGTTCTATTATAATAAATGGAAAGAAATGTACAGTACAATGATGATGGGAGAAACAATGATAATGAAAAATGAGTTCATATGGTAGATGGAGTTCCATAGTATAATTTAATTAGTAAATATATTTATTTTTCATCTGAAACACATATTTTTATATTTGGATTATCAACTATTTGATTCATATAAAAATCCACATTTTATATACCAGAATATTACCATATTTTTAAGATAAAAACAAGTTATATTAGAACTCTCAAAATCCAAAGGGTTAATATATTACAAAAAATATGTCAATAACACATAATCATTAATAAAAAATTTAATTTTATTTAAATTCATCATAATAGTCATCATATTGGATTTCATAATCCCCTAAATATTTATAATCACCTAGGAATATACATAAAATCAAGAGTGAGATAATATCCTTATAAGGGAATGGATAATTAAGAGGAACATGAAATATTTATCAGTATTATAACATGAGTGAGAATAATCATCATATCATAAGCATGAGAGACTAGGTATAAGAATATAAAAAACATTTAATGGAGACATAGAATGTGGAATATTCCAAAAAATTTAAAATAATAACATTTTGTAAAAATAAAGCAATCTCATTCCCATGCATAATAATTGAATAAATCTAGAATCATGTTGACACATAATATGTGTACACTAATAACATCAACATGTTAAATAATATAAAATGAAATTCATACATAATAATTTCATGAGGTATCTCTAAACTATCCCTTCAAATCATAATATACTCATAATCAAGCATTCCATATAGAATGAAAAATTCATGTCAATCATAAAAATTAAACAAATTCCAGAAATGAAAATAGGATTCATAATTACAATGTAATGTTTTAGATAATGAATTGAAATTTATGATGCCAAAATAAGTTGGGGAAAATATTTTTGGAAAATATTAGTTTCATTAAAATGTATCATAATTGTTTAAGTGAAGAATAATAAGCATTGATTTTGGAATGTTGTTAATTATATGAAAATAACATGGCTAACTATTTTCATATTATGATGCATAATATTGAAATGTATGCACTGAGGATTCTCTTTACTTGAATGAATTAAAATGTTATAAGGGAATATCCTTTTTTAATCATTTTAGGCTAGACTCAATGAGATTAAGCTAATAAGATCATTAGTTGACCTCATGTTCTGGTGGTATATGATCATACAACCCTGTGGTTTTAATAATAACATTGTGGTAAATGTTTTATAATAATGGTGATTATCGGTTTCTAAGTCATTTAGTCAAGAAATACGGTGTATTGGGTTCCATAATTTGCTTGATGTTTCTAGTTATCATTAGAGAGTAACTGCCTGTGATAATATTTTTTTGACAGGTGCCACCTGGGGTTAGGTGTCCTAAAAAGGTTTGAGATGATTCTATATCGGATGTTGGGGGATGATGATAGGATTTTTATAGGTACTTATACTAATGGGTGATACTAATTAATGGACTGATCTATAATGTTTTGGTCGACATGTATTTTCATTGATATGGGCCTTAATGTTTCAATCAATGACCCTAGGATTGGAGGAGTGGCACGTGTGTCATGATGGAGGAACTAGTTTCGGTTGTGTTCATCGATCATTTTTAGTGAATTTATGTGTTGAAGAGTACATCATTTACCATGAGAATTTTGACCTTAATTATGCAGGAAATTTACATGATATAAAAATGATGAAATTCTAATGACCTAGGAATTGGAGATATGTGATATTTATTTTAGCATTATAATGTGGTTGAGATGACCATGTATGGAATTTGTGTTCAATGACAGATGGTATATAATCTATGGAGACCGTGATTTTTGTTTAAAAATATGATGGTGGGGAGACTCTTATATTTGGAAGGGTCATTTAGTTCTCAGTGAATGAGAATACAGTGGATGCATTATGAATATAATAAGACTAATTTTTAGTTGATCATCGGTGTTGAATTATAGTTAAAGGGTGGAATAGAACTCACCAATTTTTTATTGGAGAAGTCAGAGGTAAATTTCAATGTATTGTTTTATACCACATAGTGATAATCATAGACTGTGAATGTTGTTGATGATAAAAGCATCAGTTATATCATTATTGTGTTAGTACCAGCATAAGAATTTATTGTAGACTTCATGAATGGGTGATTCTATCATGAATATCACACTTTGTGTTAGGTGTGGAAATTGGGATGGTTTTTATATGATCACAATAATTTCATTAGGGTTTCCTGTAGATTGATCTTGGGTTTTAATGGCACATTAGCGACAGATGCTGGAAATTTTTAGACATGTTTTTTGAAGGATGTTATACCATTTTCTAGAAAAGGATATAACATAAGGGATTAAAAACCTCTTTGGTTAGGGTTTTTTATCGATGTGGATAATATGGCATGATCTTGGAAATATATTTTTATAACAATTGTATATTTATTCCATATTCATTTACTATGTCGGGGTTTTAACCGGTTCATTGAAGTATGAGTGAATTTTAATAACCATAAGATAAAAGTGATGGTCATGTTATTTGAAAGGATGTTATTATCGAGAAGTAGTTATGTGATGAAATATTTGGGGGCACTTTTTAAATACAATGTGGCAAGATTATGTGAGTTTTGAGGTGAGGCCTTGCATTAAAAGTAGTCTCTATGGTTAGACTACACATTATGGTTTTGTTTTGGGTCAATATGAGTTGGTTTAGAGAAGATTCATAAATATTTGAGGTTTGTTATTGGTAATTTAATAATTCAAGGATTCCACCTAGATTTGACCACAATAATGTAATCATTTGTTATATCTGAATCATGGTAAATATTAAGAAATATCATTTTATATTCATTTGTTTCATAATTTTAATTATCTTGAATTACGGATGGCACCCTTCTCTCCCCGCTGTCCTCTCCCTCCCATCTCCACCCAGGGGTTCCTTATGAAATCCTTTGATTTGGGGTCCGAGGATCTCTGTTTCCTCCTTTCTTCTTCTTCTTTATCATCCTCCAGCCTCTTCCTGATCCTATATCCTATTCTTTCTATTTCAGCACGGCTTATCCGTGCTTTGAATTTTCTTCTGTGATGTCGACTTCTTCCTCTTCTAGAGGTCTTTTCCCGAGAGGTTGTCTACGGATGGAGTTGTCGGATGCATTATCTACAAATCTGGCCTCATGTTCCACTACGACTCTCCAGGTAAGATATGGAGTGGTGGTTCAAAGAGGTTTTTAGTGTTGTGGATCAGCCGTCTATGGATCTCAAGGCGCTACCTGGGTTGTCTTGCTCTAGTTTTCGAAAGGCCCCGGTTTTCTGCATCATTATTGTTTCCATCTTCCGGAGCTCTCGGGCGCTCAACCACTTCTCTGACCTTACGCTTTGCTGCTCGCCTCCAGGTCCGATCTAGAGTAGTGGTTACAATGGGGTTTTGGGAGGTGTGGTTCGGCAACAAGTAGTGTTCTCAGGGTGAGGCCTTCAATGATGGTTTTGGTTTTTCAGTTTTTACTCATGTTTTTGGTAAGGTTTATTTTATTCTTCTCGGCAGTCGATCAGTTTGAAGATTTCTTGATGGTGTTTCAATTTGTGGTTTTTGTTTGGCTTTGTTCCTGATTGGGCATGGTGGTAGTGGTCTGGTTTGGTTTTGTTCATGATTGGAGGTCTCTCTATTTCTGGTTCGATGGGGGTTGATTTTATAGTGATGTTCGATGGCAGTTTTGAGGGTCTTCGATGGTCTCTAGTGTCGGTGGTTCACATCGGTGAAGGGACGACGATGATGCGGTCTGCAGTGATGGACGCGGGTGTTATGATGATGATGCATTATAATGATGATGACGATGTGTTTTCCGGGCGAGTGACGTTCTCCTCGGGTGGATAACGGGATTTGCGGGATATGCTGTGATACCCTTGGACTTTTGATATAGGTGGAATTTTGATGGTTTTGGCGCGGTGATTCTAGATACTTTTGAAACATTTTGAATTTTGATTTCTGTCAAATGTAATGTGTTTGTGTGACTTTATGCTGGTATGGTTGTTTTTGTGTTAGGTTCCTACTTCCCCTTATAGTTTTTTTTCAATAATATATATATATATATATATAATGGTTAAGTGTAATTATCTTGAATCAAATTCATGACCAATTAAATATATTATAGAAGACTCACAGTGACATGGAACTGCATGACTCTTATCCCATTTCCACTAAAAATTATTTTAATTTTCAAAAACAACTCAAATAATAAGTATATAACATAAATTCACAAATAAATAATAAAAATACATACAAATAATTTAGAATAATGTTTGACGAGTTTTGAGTATTTAATTAATAAAAAATGATTTATATTGGATGGCTATTAAACTAATTTTTCAATAATACACAACCCATAATTGCTCAAGAATAGTTTCATTAAAGATTAGATGCATAATCAACATATTAAATGAATTATATTCTATATCACCCAATAGTTTCTTCCCATATATCACCCTTATCATACATTTATTACTTAATATCGATCTTCATAACCCTGGGAAAATAGAAATATATTAAAGGATGAGTTCAGATTATCTATAAGGGTAAAAATAAGAGATATAAAATTATTAAAAAATGAAAGAATATAATGATGATAAATGTATAAGAGAATTATTGTAAATTACTAATTTTACAACCAGTTAGTCAAAAAAAAAAATCATGAGTCATGAAATAATGCACAAGGGTATTAGAATATATCAGTCTTAAGAGTGAAGAATCAATATTACCTAATCATGATCCATGATATAGTATCATAAGATTTTGAACATTTCATGGGTATTGCGTCATAATCATAATAATATAAAATCATCCTAGTAATCATGGATCACTTCTAATACCATCATCAAATAGTGGAAAAATTCACAGAGTGGATTGGGTTTACTCTCCAACCTTTTCTTTTTCATTGAATGGGTCAACCCTCATCATATTCCATTTTATCCCATGAGATATCAATAATTAACCATTTAATAAGACATATATATAATTATACACCCAACCATAATATAATGAAAACCATATATATCTGCTCTATAATGTCAAAAAAACATTATCCATTAAATCATAGAATAACCCATAAAAAGAAATGAGTTTCAGAAACATTTAATCTGCATTTAATCATATTGTTGAAACTAACATTAAATAATAATTATATCTAATAAAATAAAATTGTTTAACTTTTTTTGAGAATAAGGGCATGGAATATTATTTTCTCCCTCCTACGTGAAAAAGGTATTTTCATTAAAAAATCTTAACTGTTTATATACTTAAGAGAGGGGAATTAATGGAAAATCTGAAAACCAAAAAATTGAATTAAGAGAAAACAATATATGTGTTTTTGGGGGTAATGATCATACTGTTTCCCACATTGTATAATATACAAGTATAATACCAAAAAATTATATTAGAATGTAATCATGTATCATAATTCCTGTCATTCATCATGCACTCTCTTAATCAGCTTCATGGAGAAATATCATTTTTTACATCTTTTTCCCTCACCAGTTTTTATTTTGGGAAGAAAATAAGATCATTTAAATTTATATGGAATTTATATTGATATTTAGGTGGGTATTGGGATAACATTAGGGATAAAAGTTTTTGAATATGAGAATACATGAGGTTTACTATTATATGTAGGTGAGTTGATCTCTTATTAATATTTAGAACATTATAACATAATAAATTCATATCCATTACAAATTGGTATTGAGGAAACCAAAATTCAAATATGAGACAATTATTAGTTAGAATAACTTCAACCAATCAAATATTTACAAAATTAGGTAATCATTTAAATGAAATCATTATTTCTAACCCACTCATTAACCCTTTTTAACCATAAACATGGTGATAATTTTTCTCATAATTTCAATGAATATTGACAAAAAAATGAAATTGGAATCATTAATAAATGTGTTAATTATTATTTTAAATATCAAAAAATCTAAACATAATCAAATTTTAAAATTTTAATTTTTTTTTTTAAAATATGCATGGAAAATTCAAAATCCATTTAAAAAAATCATTCTTAAGCATACCATTGAATTAATTATCATTCCTAAATTCAAAATAACTATTAAATGAATGTTAAAATATTTTAATTAATATATTATACTCACATTTTATGAAAATAAATCATTAATATTGATTGAATTAATTTATTAATATTAAAACACATTGCTCATTTGAAAGCTGTTTTTTAAAAAAACAACACTTTTTTCCAACAAAATTATTTTATTTTATTTATAATCAAATGATAATAAATTAATTCATTTTATTAATTATTAAAAAATAATTATAATTAATTTTTATAACATAAATTATTTTTAAAATAAAACTTAGGGGATAAAAACACTTTTCATAAACAAAATTCTTATGAAAAATTCAGATCAATATGATTTCCCAAATAAATAAACAAATATTTTCAAAAATAAACCAACCATAAATTTTGATTATAATATAATTTATAATAATTATTTAAATAATTTTCTGGTTGAAATATTTTAACGCTATTGAATTTTTTTAATTTCTGAAAGAAAATAAATCTAAAATCTCACATGTTATAGTTTATCTCATATAATAATTTCACTCCTAAAATTTTCGCACTCCAATAAAATCACATGATGATACATATAAAACAAAACATTCCCTAGTTACCACATTGATTCCTCAAATTTATGATTTCTCTACAGAACATTAAATAGGTTAGTATTCATAATATGTAGCGCTTTATCCTTAGGATACATGGTTTGAACATGTTGTTCATTATACGAAATGTAACATTCTAATGGTATGACATCTAAATTTAGTATAAGTGAATGATATAGTATGTAATTTCTCTAAATTAATATATATAACATAAAATTAACTTTAAATATTATTTAAGGAAGTACCAAGTTGTAATACACCTTCTCTACACCATTACGAATCTCATTGGGAATGATAATAATAAGGCATATATATAATTTCCTTCAATGTAACATAACATTCATCGAAGGAGATTTTTTTTGGAAAAAATTATAAACATCTTTGAAGTGTAGATATCATTGATGATTGTAATAATAACATTTATTTCAACATCTAGATTCCCTAATATGCATCTAATTGGCTCTAACCTTCATATCCAATCCCAAACCTAGATCAAGACCAAATATCTTTTATTCACTAATGTTTTCCTTTCTTATCGGAGTCATAAAATTATTTCTATTTTGGAAATCGTAAGGACATATGAATACTGAAGTGAAATTTATATTATTAATAAAATATTACAAGTGGAAGGTGTTTATAAATTCTTACATTCAAATCAATAGATAAATATCACAACATATCTTCTAGGGTTTGAATAGTCCAATCGTACAGACCTTCTATTTGATGATGATATTTAATTATAAATATCAACCCATTAATTTCTTCTTTATGAATAATTATCTAGAATATTGATGTAAAATATAGATATCAATAAAACATGATTCATATTCATACTATAAGAAATATTACCAATTCTATAATGCACAACCCTTTGATCTAATGAAAAGAGAAATATTCTCTAAGAGTAATTAATTGTGCTGACTTATATAAGGTAATTGGATATAACCTAAATGGAATCTTTCCCATTATATGTTTTGGAGATAACCGTCATAAAGTACATGGTGATGTTAATACATTAATCCACTAGTGATAAATTATGGAATACCAATCATTGAGAAACATACTCTGAAAGATGTCTCCACTTGTTAACAAACACAAATTGTTCATTAACAACTCTATACATCATTATAGATCAAATATTAATAGGGAATGTTGAAATATGATCTTCATTTGAAACATTTTTCTTTAATTTTAATATTTAGGGGACACATAATCGATTCCTAAATATTATCATTCCATCACAATCATGTCAGAACTCAGGAAAATTATTCACCTTATTTTACAGAAAATCATATTCCTTTTCACATCATTAATATTCACATGAATACATGGTTTAACATTCATATATGAAATATATGATGTTTCTCCTTTCTATAAGACTTCATGGTAAATACGCTATATATAAATAATTATTGGATCTCTTTCTATTCTCATCACAAAAATGATTTTATGGTCCTTCTGACTTATATAAAAAGTCCTTGATTACCATGTCAATGAGGTTGTGTATTGAATAGTTAGGATCATTAATTATTTCCAACCATATACTTTCTTTCATATTAAAATCATCCTATGTGAATATATAATTAAATATTTTATGATCTATATATATGTCACACAACTCACTATATAGATAATTCTTCCTGAACATAAATGAAAAAGTTTCCATTTTTAGTTTTGAATGATGAGTTTATAATTTTTCTCTTGCTAAAAATTTTTAAATAGTCTTAAGCTTCTAGTATGTCAATTTTCACAAAAACAGATCTCAATCCCTTTTAGTTGCATCATTATATATTGAAATCTAGTTTTTTCTATTGGGGGGATTGTGTATAGGATCACCGACCAAACTTCTCTTCGACTACATCCAATTTCCTTTATATTAGTTTTTATAATATAATGTGTCTCCCTTTAATATAAACATTGTTAGTGGATTTGAAAACCCTGATAAACATCTGAAAAAATGTTGGTGGTATCAATTGAACAAATGAAAATAATGGATTTCAAAAACTATTGTTGGTATAATCCATTTCCCAATAACATTTGTCTTTAAGGTATCCACTAATATACTCTTTATTATAATTTAATGATCCATGAATGATATTATTTGTATTCATAAGTCACATTTACTAAATTTTACAAATAGATTATACTTCATCAATTTCATAGATAAAATTATAAAATTATATTTATGTACTTCTTTTATAATTGATTATATAATAATATCATCTATGAGGATAAAAAAATAAATGATGGTAAACTATAACTATCTTTTTTATTATATCTATGAATATGGAAGGGGAAATGGTATGTTTAAAAGTATTAACTATAAATTTTATTGTCCATAACTCGTATAAAATGTTTTCCTGGATATTTCCTCCATTTTTCACTCAGTGAATGATATTGATATTAGAAGAAAATCATTGAAAAGTAACGATATCCAAGGAATTTATCTAATAAATAACAAACATTGGTGATAGGATACTTGTTCTTGAGAGTGATATCATAAATTATTTTATATCTAATGAAAGTATTTGTTGACTCATATTTCTTCATAGGAAATTTTAATTGTGCAACCCATGGGTTTGATCATATAAAAATGAATCACATATCCTGATTCACCTTGGGATTCATCATTAATTCCATCAAATCAATTGATTCCATTCTATAAGGATTTTATCAAATTGTCATAGAATCATGTGTTAGTTATGTTGAAAAGTCAACTTCTATATTTAGGGGGAATACTATGTAACTCTTCAAAAAATACATTAGCACATTCCCATAAAATATGCATATCTTTAATGTTGAGTTTTCCCCCTAACCATTTGAGATAAATAAACATTATGAATGGATAATAAGAATAGTAAAATTGAAATATTTTGTATTGTTAGTCCATATCATTCCTTACACCATCAGAAAGACATTAGTTCATTCATAATATGAATATAACATTCCTTCCTCTACATTTGATATGGAATCTGTATAATGGAAGATAATATATGCCCAAAATCAAATAAATATCAACTATAGGATAAATCTCAAAATTTTCAATAATAACATTCCCACTATATTATATAATAAATGAGATATAGACAAGAGATGCAGTTATCACACCAGTTTTATATTTCGTCAATAATTAAACATCTACTCGTTGAGGTGGTGATATGAGGTCGTTAAATAATTTATATATAATAGTGTTCATTGAACCAGAATCCAAAAAAATGATTATAGTTCTCATGTAGATGATAATTGACCATTCCACACTTTGTTCTCATGACCCACTTTAGTAGTTGTGATTTCCAAATCCTTCCCTTTCCCTCTTGACATTAGAGGTTATTGATACTGATTTTGATAATTAACCCTTATTTTTTCACTGGTTGAAATATTTCCATTACTCCATGCAGTATTATCATTTATTTGTGGGTTTTCCATTCTGTTGGCATCTCCTAACAATAATTTCATTCTCTTACACCTTCACATATATTTAGCATTGATAATAAGGGAAATATCATCTCTTAATTTCTACCTTTTGATAACATCAAAAAAATTAGTCATAGATTTTTTATTCTTTTATAGAAATCCCCTTTTATGGTATTGGTTTTATTCTACCGAGGATCCAATAAATTTTTCATTTGGGGTTGATGTTAAAACCATAATTTTTCTTCCCAATTAATCTAAAATTATCATCATATGTACCAGCAGTTTCAACATTATTCTACTTATTCTCAAATAATTTCATTTAAAGAGTTTTTTGAAAGTACATACTAAAAAATACCCTCTTAATGTCATCCCATTCCAAAAACTGTATTTATTATAAATTTCTAATATCTTTAATAGAATTACACTATTGATCATCTTGAGGATGAGAGGTTGGGAGAATGCTCGGGAGCAACCCCCCGCCACGCCGCAATGAAAATTAGGCTTCTTCCCTCTGGATTGTTCGCTTCCACCACCGATGGATGGAATCTTAATGACCCAGGGGCACTTTGATGCATACAAGCATGCAACGTCATATTTGGGAGACTCCATCCCCATGAAGCTAAGCCCCCCCCCCAAAGCTAACCTAAAAGAGGTTAGTGCTCGCAATAACTCATTCTCAACTTTTATGGGTATGAATGTTGGTATCTGTCGAAAGTGATCGGTGGTGCACATTAAAGCAGATCCGAATACGGTCTCAGAGAGGCTTGAAATTGGAGCTCATTCCATCATTGTTCAACTTGTCCTACCTAAAGTTGTTTTGCCATGTAAGATTGATCAACTCACCCAGAGGTTGTCTGCGATATAGGGCATTGAAAATTGGAAGTGCATCTCTTTAGGGAGAGGATACTTCCACTTACTCTTCCCCTCTGAAGATATCAAAACACGTGCTTGGGGCCATGGCTCTCTCTCTTTCAAGCCAGGGGCACTGCACATCCGTGAATGGGATCACAAATTCAACCCACTGAAAATTGGCAACTCAACAGTCCAAGCTTGGGTAAAGGTATTTGGCCTTAACTGGATACATTGGAACCCCCGAATACTTAATGATATTGCATTGGCAATTGGGGTCCCAATCAAAATGGATATGGAGACAGAAATTTCTAGATATGGTCATTTTTCTAGATTCTTAGTTGAAGTGGACCTTTCCTCCAAATTGATTGATAAAGTAGTTCTTTCTACTGATGAAGAAGAACATGAATTAAGGATTGAATTTTAGAACATACCTTGGTTCTTCCTAGACTGTAAGACCATTGGGAATGACAAAAAATACCTATAAGAAGTCTTTGACATGCAATTTATGTTCCTTAAGTGGACATGATCATAACACTTGTTTTAGGAAACTAAAATCCGATTCTAGTTTAAATGATACTTTTCACTAAGGCCTGCCTATTTTAATTGGAATACCTTCTGCTATTTCTCTCCCTCAAGGTCCTATTTTAGACATCTGGTCCTCCTAGAAGGGACCTGCTGACCATAGACACTCTTTGGCTGGGTCAGCCCCCTCTGGACATGGCGTTTCATGGGCTGACATTGTGGAAAAAGGCCCGGTTGAACTCCCACAGCTTCCTATTAGCCTTAATTACACAATGTCTTGTGACATTGAGGGGTCTCTACATGTAACTAATAATCTATCTTCTCATAAGACTGCTTCCTTAGACTGTTCACTGTTATCCTATGAAAAATTTGAAGCTGGCAACAACCTTCCTACTGCATTAGTAGCAGCACACTCAAATCTTGAGAGGTCATCCACAGTGACAGAGGGAACTTCTCTTAAAAAGGATGTTTCCCATGATTGTGTTTTGGTTGCTACTGAAAAATTGAAAGCTGACATCACTATCTTGTTGGAAACTCATCCCTTCCTCCTGTCCAGGCTATTATGCAAACCTCGGTGCACTCACATGACAGTGGGACTAATGAGGTTCCTTTGTCCTCTTTATCCACCACTACTTGCACATCACAGGACACTGACATTATTATTCTTGCACAAGATTATCCTACCTCTCATGTAGGGCCAAAGACAAACAATGAGCTGCAGATAAAGCAGGACAACCCCCCAGTGAACCAGACTAGTTGGGCAGAACATGCCACTACAAAGGAGGAGGACTAGCACCCTGTTGCAGACAATGAGAACTCTTGGCACCAAACGAAACATGGCAGGCAAGCTAATGATCGTGGGAAGGGGCAGGAGATGGCTGGACCAATAGCAAGGATGGAAACACAATCTGAAATCTCAGACTCAGATACAGATATTGAGACTCTCTTGCATAAAGCAAGAGATTTGGAAGCACTTCACAGAAGAGGACGTGGACGTGAGTGTGGGCACAGTCGAGGAATGGGCTGGGGTGCTTTTCACAACAAATAACATGAGATTTATGGTAAAATCAGGAAAAAGTTTGAACGAGGATAGCCTTGTTGTTTTGTCCTTTCATCTGTTACTTTTCTTGTTTTACTTGTTTTTGTTCTAATAAAATGGGACTTGATCCTTTTAAAAAAACACTATTGATCATCTTTTCCATTGGAATGATCCACTATCAGTACATCATTATCATTCTTTGAGAGTTGGATAATGGAAAATAAATTTTAAATATAACTAATACCTTTTTTATAAATTACTGGATCATGGGACCCATTTAATTTTGTGTATGTTTCCAAATTAATTATACAATAATGTGTTGGTCCCTCTTGTTCTCATTTTTATGATCATAATAATTCATGTCTTGAGAGTGGTTTTATGCAGAGAAATAATATTTTTCATTCCCAATCCTATTACATTTTGTTTATCAAGAGGATAGATCATTCATAGTACATTAAATTTATTATTTTCACAATACTAAAAAGTGTTATCACATTACTAAAACAAAAAATTTAGTGTATGAATCAAGATATAACTATCAAAGTAAGAAATAACATAAAAATGAAAATAAATCATGATATTTTGAAATTTACAATACCTTCTTATCCACCCATGAAACTTTTATGATCACCCTATATTACTTTAAATTAATTATAATACGCCCAAATTTACATACTAAAATTATTAAAAATATAATCTCAAAAAATGAAAAAAATAAATTTTTATACCAACTTTGGAGGACAAAATGTTAAGTGCATAAATAATGTGTCATTAAATATGCATATTCAATATAATTTACAATAATTCAAAGCCCCAAAGAATATTGATTTATTATTTATGAAGAATTAATAGATAATTAAATTATTTCATGAAATATATTAAATATATATCATGAATTTAATCTCTCATATTATTTATCATAGAAGTATTTTACTTAATAAATTTCATTATATCATTGAAAATATGGAAACATTAGAATGCGTGATCATAGAATCTAAGTAAGTTCAAACATCATATATAAAAATTGATGATTATATACATTAATATGATGAGAAAATAGGTATGATAGAATAGATATTGAATATGATGTTTATATAAAGACATTCTTGTAACATAAACAGTGAGTAATGCTTAGGAGAATTATAATTTTCGAAGACACGATTCTTAAGAGTGAGAAATCATCATTAATTGGTTATTATCCATGATAGAATATTATAAGAATGAAAAAATGTAATTACAATTGTAAAAAATCATAATCATTTAACATTATTTGATTAGAGAAGGATCACGCTCATGATGATCATAACAAAGTGAAAAAAGACACATAATCGATTGGGTTCACTCCTCAACCTCCTTTCATTAAAAGAATGATTTTACATTCAATATGTTTTCATATTATATCATGAGATATCAATCATTTCAAAATAAATTTGGGGGATATAATATTATTTTCCCACCTATCCCATAATTAAAACTATACATATGTGTTCCACAATATCATAAAATCATTCATCATTCCATCATAAAATAACTTGTGAAAAAGAAACGAGATTCAAAATTATTTCCCAATCAAAAAACCATAACATATATATATATATATATATTTAAAATGGAATGATTTTTTAGATCATATAATCATTGATGTATAATAATAATCTAAGGAAGTAGATATAAATGAAAAATACCATTAAAAGGATATATTACCCCATCACTAAAAAATTGTTAAAAATATCTTTTTCATTTTATAAAAATATGAATAAAAATTTCAAATATATATATATATATATATATATATATATATTTAATTTCATCATATCCATGGAAAATGGAAGAATTACTAAATTAATAAAAGTTGTTAGAAGAAAGTGATCTATAATATAAATTAAAAATATTTAAAAAATTTAAATATAGTACACTTCAAAAATAAGATGACATAGTTAACTAATAATTTCGATATAAAAATTCAATCGTTGAAATTATTTCTAAAAATAAAATAAAAATTCAATTATAAATTTCGAACTTTTTTTTAACTTTTTAAATTTTATTAATCACTCATAAAATAATTATATCAAAAATAAAATATATGTTTCAAATTATTTTTTAAGAAGATTTTCTATTTCAAAATAGAGAAGGAAATTTAAATTTAAATGTGTTATAGTTTTTAAAAAAATCGGTTCATCTGAAAATAGAATCATATTCTTATATACCTATAAGATTTATTTTATGATAAAGGTTTATAAAAATAATCATAGTGACCCACAAACTAGATGAGATTAACACATAAAACTATTCATAATTTAGTAAAGGGTACAATAATCCATTTCCACTATTACGAGTTGAAATGAGGATATAAAATATGTGGGAATAGATTATCAGAATAATTTATAATATAGTATAGGATATTGATCTTGAAAAAAATCATCACTAAAATGTAAACTAGAATATATATAAAAATAGAGAAATAATGTATAATTATTATGATGTTATTCATCTCTGACCAAGAATGAGTTAATAGAAAATGAATATTTTCAATGATTGTATTTTCATAAGATAAATCATTGACATAACATATAATTTCCATCATAATGGTTTGTTTTTCACATGAAAAATAAATTTTCGTATAGAACATATGACAACCCTCTTTCATTTTAGTCAGCACTACCTAGAACCATAGTATATCCAATTATAACACAAAATGACTAATTAAACGACCAGACACGTGCATGAGGGTTCTTCATATTTATAATTTTATATAACGCCTAAATATATATTGAATTGTTTTAATAAAATTTATATTTTTTCTGATGAGGAAATCTGAGAAAGGATATCTTTGTCTATAATGAACTAGAGTAGTCGTTTATGATTAATAATTCTTAAATCCTCAAACTGAGAACACTTTTATTTTAATTAGATTACATAAAAAGGAAATTTTAATACTTAATTTCAATTTAATCTTAAAATTGACAAAGATGAAGAAACCACAATGGAATAAAATAACAACATATGTATATTTGAATGGAAGAAAATGCCATAATATAATAAAATTTTACTTCATGGTGGTATATTTTGAATCATGATAGTAGGTCCTTTAATCTTATGTTGAACTCACATTATGATAGTATAAATCATCTAAAAATGGAAAATTTAATATTATATAGGGGAAATGGTATGATGGTAGAAGAATTAGTTTGATTGCACCAAACGTGTATCATGGAAGAGAATTTGTTATGGATGTTACATATTTGTTCTGGTAGTAGAATAAGTCTTTTAGTCAGAGTGGAAGTGGTATTATAGTAGTATATGTCTTCTAATGATAGAATCTTGTACTAATAGAAATTCAAGTAAAAATCCAGATTTTATATTTTTTATCATAAAACACATATATTGTTTGCAATAAATTTAGAATTATTTTTTAGAATTAAAATAACGAGTTATTAGAGTGAGGAAACAATATCCCCCTTTTGATGATCAAAAACCATTGAATGAAATAAAAAAATCATTTTCAAAAAAAATATCCAAGAGAAGATTGAGGAGAAATAAAAATGATATTATTTTTAAACCCTTTGTGAAAAAATCAAAAAAAAATTATTGTTATAAAAGGTTGAAATAAACCATTAAAACAAATACAAACTATTTCTATCCATTTTGGGATTAACAAAAAGAGTTAAAAACTATGAGTAACAAAAAATTGTAATTAAGTCATGCGAATATAGACAAATGTATTTAATGATAGGGACACATTATTTTCATTAATATTAGATAATTTTTTTTTTATATTATCATTATATAATATTTATTGTCTCTTTAATATCCTAATAAATTTATGAATCTAGTTCCTCAAAAATTAGGGCGTTTTCTTAAGAGGAAGGACTTGGATAAGATAAGTTATAATTTGGTGAAAGAGGTATAAATATAATTACTGAGGATTCTATTATGAGATACCTCTCTACATTGAATTATGTAATACCAAATAGGAAAACTGTGATAGAAGTAGTATGAACTATAATTAAAATATGGTCTACTCCAATGGAAATCATAGGCACAACATCTTGACAAACCACAACAATCCTAGAGGTGTATTGTTGCGGTTCGATCAAATGAAAACACATATAGATAAATCTACCCAAATGACCTATCACATTAAATAATTTATCATTTTACTCCATAAATAAATTCAAAAAATTGGTTCAAGAATTTAAATTTTCGACATCCCCCTTTAAGGACCTACTGAAAAGATTCTTTCAAAGAGTTTCATCCAAAAATTAAAGTGGTATTTTAAATCATTTTTGTCAGTATTTTAGAAAGACATTGAATGAATGATATTATAATCAATTCTCTATCATACTTATCCTCATTAAGAAATTTCTAAAATAATTTATAATTATGATCAACATGGGACTTCATCTACTATATATATTTCTAATGGGAAGTGTAGGAATCTTCCAAAACACTTTTCATTTCTTATCAAACAGTTATTATCACTAATTAAGCATCAAAAGAAGAAACATCAAAGGATGAAGAACTATGGAAGAGGATCCCCTATCAATATAAGAAAGATACAAAATCATCTTAAGGATTGTGATATATATCTAGGTCTATTCATCTTTCATGTCCACAAAAATAGTGTGAATTGAACCAATATGATGCACACGATTATTATTCTATACCTCCAAATTCCCAATCCTTATGAGAAAATTTGTTTGGATATATACAAAACCAAAGATAATATTAATGATAAATCTAACTCATTATGAACTCTATATTAGGAGGCATAAAACATCGGTAACTCAACCTGAATATATATATGATCTGCCATAGTTGCATCTATATCGGATTGAATAAAATTGGATAAAAACAATTAGAAGGAAGAGTTGAAGATAACTATTAAATATGTAAAAGTATATGAGGGTCATGAGGAGATCCATGACTAGAATAATCTAAAATGGAACACTTATTAAGAACTAATCGTACAACATCATTCTAAAATCATACTAGTATAACAAATAGAAAGGTATGGAGCATCTCATCATAGTCAATCATCTTTACCAATAGTCCCTTATAATATAAATGAATAAAATGGATGGAGGGTCCACTATGCCCATTTACGATGCCTCCATAATTACCAATGGGATAAAAAATGATTATGAATAATCTATATTATTAATAGATTACCCTTGGAACTTCATACCCCTATTCACATGACCGTATTTATTTGATCTAATTTTGTTTCAAATCACTTAACCCATTTAATAACATTGGGATACAATATCCCAAATAACACACATACATATTCCATACATAAAGATAAATATTAATGTATTATCATCTTAATTATTATCTACTCCACCAATACTATATAGAAAATCATCTAAAAGAACAACCACATCATCTAGAAGATTATAATCTGATTAATTAAGTAAAAAAATATGAAACCTCTGTGTTTGAAAAATCATCATCATCTGACATTATTTCAAAATAAGTTCATAAAATTGGATAAAATAGATGTCTAAAAGAGATATTATGACTCTTTATGGTGTCAATATCACTCAAAAAATCAACTAAAAAAGCTATTGCACATTCCATAACTTCCACACCAGATTTATCAACTTATATATATGAAGAACATCTCACAACGTCATGTAGTTAAAAATTAGAATCATACAAATATCTAGGTATGATGGGATTCATTAGCAGATTTAAAATTTCATAAATCATTTCACTATCCACAAAACATTTTATAGTACCGGGTTTCTAATTCACTGTCATCCCCTACAGGTGTCTTGTATTAAAAAAATACACCACATTGAATGATGATTTCTTCCCCATATAGAATAATTTATTTATATTACAACATAGCCAGGGTTATTATGGGATATTCTAAGGAATTAAATCTATAGGTAGGTTTTCTCAAATTCATAATGTGAACTATAAGATATCAAAATAGATTTAACTTATCATGTCACTTCACAAGTTATAAAAACAAGACAAAATAGAACCTCATAATCATAAATGTCGCATTTCTAGGATATGTAAGGTGATTGATGAATTTTATGTGAAGTGTATACTCTATATCTATTTATACTACACCTAGTCTTCTTGGATTGGTATCATTGATATTCTCAAGAACTACTTCAGAAAATATCAATATGGATGATTTGGTAACGTCCATACTAATATTCATACACATCTTCACAGGGAGCCCTAAAACATTTTCCCATTACATTGTTAAGAAAACGATATCCTTTCCACAAACCAAGATCTATATAAAATAAATCTTTCCCCCAAACTCATACTAAGAAAATGGAAAGAAATAAAAAACTATTATTTGAGAAATGGAAACTAATTCCTAAAAACCAATATTCATATCCTTTCTCTTAAAATAATTTACATAACTTTTATTTCCTTTATTCTAACCATGATCAATCCATTTACTTCTTCACAACATCTCTTTAAGAATACTGAAGTGGACTTCATGGATCAATAGGCTTGATAGATTCATATTTGGATTTCTTATTTTTTTCATAGATCATTGAGAGAATCATATATGACTTCCCTCTTCATCTTCACGATCAATGTATATATCAAAAGTACCAAATGTTTATGATTATTTTGGAGTGATGAATGTGGGAGGAATTTTGAATGGTTCACCAGATAGGTTTAATTTGGATTCTAGATATGGATTTAAATCATTTAAGGAGAAATAGTTTTATGATATAAAATGTATCTATAACAAGAATAAAATATAAAATTTAACAGTTAATGAATGAAATTATTCATGATGATAAAATTCCAATAAGTGTTCCCATGATATCAAGACATCAAGGTATCACCCAGTGGTTGATCTAAATCATATAACAAAAGTGGTAGATCCTAAATGGTTTCAACTGAATGGTATAACTGAAATGGTGAAACAAAAATGATAGAACCTAAATAGTTACACCTGAATAGCATCACCTAAATGGTGTCATATGAATCATGACATAAATTTTACATATTTGAAATAATTGAGGTTATTGAAGATGAAGATGAATTTTTCATACCAATATCATGACTAAGATACCACATTATCATAAAATTCAATGGATATGGGAAAATGTTAGTAAGTTGATATTTAGTATCGATGAAATGAAAGGTTATATCATTTTTTTGAAAATATTCTCTAAAAAGTGAATAATTATATCAATGAGATTTATCAACAAATGAGGCACATGAATCCTAGAGATGTAAATAGAACATGAATTATCATAGTTTATAGGTAAATATATAAATTTATTTCTATAGTCTAAAAGAAAGAGTATTCCCTATATATGTTTTCCATATAAACTACCTAAATCTATTTACCCAGAATAATTAGAAGATAATGAAACAATTTTTTTTACTACCCCATGATACTAGATACATTCTAAAAAAGCGTCATTTTCAAGATGATATTTTTTACCAAACTTATATAAAAACTTATATATGTGAATAAATAATTATTTTAAAATCATATCCTCTTGTGTAAAACAAGAAAAAATTAATTGTATTTTTAGAGTATTTATAAATTATTATGACACCATTTGATTAAGATTACTTGGGTTTTGATTCAAAATGATCGCACACACACACAAACACACACACCAAGAGACATAACATTAGGTCAACTATCAGTAAAATAATGTTGATTTAAAATCATATCAGTATAAGTGGATTGAGCAACTAGTTTCCTATTTCCATCCAAATCCATCTTACAAGATGTACTTGTAACACCCTAAGCCTATACAATACGTTTCCCTTTGAATAATGAAATAGCTTTCATTGTACGTAACTTCGAGATTCTAACACACCGCGACCAAACAAACTAGAAATTATGAATATTAATACCCACTTTTTGAAATTTTATAAATTTTATTTTAAAAAATGGACTATATTTATGAATTTTGAATATCAAAATTAAGTTAGGGTGAATTTTTGGTATTTTTTTCGAAAAGTTTCAAATTTTGATGAATAGTGAAAAACACTGCGTTATTATTTAAAACCGAATTTTTTATTTAAATAATTTTTTATTTTATTTAAATTTATTTTAAATCAAAATAGATACAAAATACCTATATAAGTTCAATGTAATTTATTGGAGTCATTTTATTATATGTTTAGATATATAAAATATTTATTTAACTTTTTACTGTATTTTTCCCACCTCCAAGAAGCATTTGCAAATTTGCATAAATTTAATTTTACCATTTTTGTGAGTTGAATTTTAAATATATGAGAGACACGGTTTATATATTTATATAAAATGTGATTCAATATGATGAAAATAATTTTTGCTTAATAGTAACTTTTGACTTTTATTTACCACGTTTAAAAGTAAATAGAGTAATTAAGGGTAAAATGCTATCATAATTACCCTAACACATGTCCTAATTCTATTGGATAAGTCTGATTTGACCAAAAAAATCGTAGGAATAAAATATGACCCCCTTTGGTCCACTTGGATTGGAATAAGACATTTATTACTATTTTATTTAAAGGAGAGTTAAAAGAGTTAAATTCAAATTTTAATAACTAAACCATTTTTCATATAGGGTTATAAATAAGATAAATTCAACTATAAATAATCATTTTAAATATAAAAATATTTCAAAAATAGTGGTATTTTATTTATAATTTTTAGACATTATATAATTTAATTTATTTATGACACAATCATGATGTAGTAATTACCTTATTAATGAAAGATTATAATAATTGATAATATAAATATCCAAATAAATGTAATTTTAGACTTTGGATGTATTAGATTAATTTTATAAGTTAATATGACATGTTAGGATTGGTTAAATAATTTTTTTCAAAGTAATCATGCTGTTATTATTTTTAAAAAAACCTATTACTAAATATTGTCAAAATTGACATAATTGAGTTTTTATAAAAAATACTATATTATTAATTGATATAATATTCCTAAGAACCTAAGGTTCTGCCAAAGGAATTATATAAGGTTATATATAATAATAATGAACCACTTGGGGTTCTATTGGCTAGTTATTACTCTGTTTATTAACCATATAATATGAAAATACAAAGAGACATGGTAAATGTCAAACTATTTTAGAAAGAGTTAAATAAAAATGATAAGGTTAATATGGTGACCTAAACCTGTCTAAATCCTATTTTTTGAGTGTTTTTATACCCATCCACACCTTATTCTCTATATAAATAATTTTTATCCATATTAAACCTAAAATGAGTATATTAATAAATAATATTTAAATATTTTCCTAAAGTGACCCTCAGCTCTCTTATAAAAGGTACTTCCCCTTCTCTTAATTTCACACCACCAAAGCCATCTGTCTAGGCCAACCCCTGACCAAATATCCTCTCAACTTTCTTCCCTTCATCCTAGAGGCCATCCTTTGGTCATAAATCCACCCTATGGAGACTTTTTGATCAAATCTAAAGGAACAACCTGAAGAAGAGGTAAATATTTCATCACCTCTTTCAAGTTCTTTTCTTCTTCCACATCCTCTTTCTTTTGTTATTTCTATTCTAAAATAAAAACTCCAGTATATTCTACAAACTGTAATGTTATTATAAATATTTTATACCCATATTCGTTATTCTATTCATACTATAAATGACAAAGTCACCAAAGGTGTGTATGTTCGGCTTACCATCTTCACATCGTGCTATAGTTTGTTATTCAAACACTTCATTATTTTGGATGGGTATAATAATTAGTATAAGTGATTTAAATAATAAATGTATAATAATAATAATTATTTATATTTTATATACCGTCCAATTACATATGATTTCACCATCAATATAGTGATATTGTCGCTCGTGCATACGTACGTGTTACCATCTCCACGAACGCGATGAGATTCATTCTCCATTGAAATCATTCAAGAATAATTTTCATTTTATGATTAAAAATAATGTTTTTGAATATAATATAATTATGTATATGAGTCAAATACATCATATCCATACCAAACAATGATTATGTATCCAAGAATATAAAGGAAAACAAACCAGTTAACACCTGAAACGATGATACTAGAGAAATATTATTAAAAAAGCAATATTAGTGGGTCATATATGAAATCATATTTATGTATATAGTTCTTGTATTATTTAATAACATTGAATTAACTATTACACAGGAGGTTAACATACCCTCGACCAAGGAAAAGTACATGTTAAGGGTTAATTTCACAATCTCTTTATTATCCGAGGTTGTTTTTACGTAAGTATCTTATGGGACCTCTTTATCATCCCCATCCTTGTTTTCTTAAAAAATGTATTTCAAATCCTTTTTAATATTTACTAGAATATGGGTTAAATTCATTTATACCCTTATTTGACCTTATATTTTTGGAAAGGAATCTTTCCATCAATTTTCAAACAAGTTACTTTATGACCTTTTCAACAAAATTAAGTTAAGAATGTTGTTTTAACATATATGGAGAGTGCGGCTATTTTCTGCCATTATAACATCGTCAAATCATCCCATACCAGCTTATAATTTTTTTTCAAATTAAATGTTTTCTTTTGTAATTATGTGACTTTTAAATGGTTTCAAAATAGAAAGAGGTATTTCTTTCAAAAAGTTTTCATTTCATCTATGTCAACATCATTTGATAGATTTTAAACTTGTTTGAGGTTGATTTGTTATGATAAAAATATTTCATATTGTATTGAAGGTTTTGTGATATATTTGATAGTGGATGTGTTATTTTTTTACCATTCATGGTTTATAGATAATGTATTGACATTTCGTATGCTAGTTTAAATACGAATGTTTATGTTATGTTTAAAACATTTCAAATGAGGAATGTATTAGAATTAGTAAGTGATGGATGGATCCTTCTATATCTCCTTGATGCATCGGTAGGTCTCATGAGACAAACTAGTGTCTTGGAATAAGGAATTGAAAAAATCTTTTTTTTAGTCTTGGAAGAAGGCCTTGACTATGTGGTTATGAAGTCTGGAATTATGCATTCCATCATTATGAAAGTGGCTATTGATATTTCATGTGATTATTATACTAGTAAAATATCCATGTGAGTAAGTAAATGGAATTATTTGATTTTATCTTTTCCATATTATGTTAATGTTAATGTTTAAAAGGCTTTTGTTTTAGTCTTTTAGATTGGATTAATTTTTTATGCTTATTTATGAATGTTTCTATTATATTGTTATCCTTATTGAGAATCTGAGCTCACCCCTTTCTATGTTTTATTTTTCCCAAGATGTGAAGAAGTATTTTTTTGTTTTACCTTCAGGGATAGTCTAATTTTGTAAGTGTGTTCGAAAGGAAAAAATGTGGTTGATGTTTTTATTTCATGATGCAATGTAAAACTTATTAATGTATCTATTACATCCAATGATACTAAACAAATCGGTATTTCGAGACATGATTCCTTATATCATGCCAATGTTATGTAATATTTCACCGAAACTGGGTAACTGGGTTCGGGGCGTTATAGTAGGTATCATAGGATGTTTAGTACAAAACATAGAAACTGGATTTAGAAAAACTCTGATTAGAAAACACTACCCTAAGATAGACATTGAGGATTTGTATAGAAGAACATCCTAGAATTTTGGTACTGTAAATATTTTATTAGTTTTCCAATAAATACATCCATGTTTGGATACAAGAAGGTAGTGGTGGATATGACATAGATGTACCTAGGGGTAAAACCTTGAAAATTCCACCTAGAGCTAGACTTGAATGGGTACTAGTGCACGACAACAGGCCTTGCTGCACTCTTGGTTATGATAATCCTAGGGGATATTCTTAGGGTAGTTCTCATTTCCTTTACAAACCATTATGAAGGGTTTACGAGCATATACCTCCTCCAAGAAAATATTTTTATGATTATGGATTATATCCATAAACTGTTCAATTTATGTTAAGTGTTTTACAAGTTCAGAGTTATGTATTGGGATTCATAAACTAATTTACTATATTCCATTGTTTAGAAAAAGCACCAGGTGGAAGGAATGGGAATATATAAAAACATATAATCCATGTAGGTATTTCCATCAAACTCAAGATAATTATTGTGGAGTTATTAATGAAACTGGTGCTGATCAGCTTATCACCATACTAGGAAAGATCACTCATGTTATAAATAATAACCTTACCCTTATGGAGCACCCTGATTTACAACATGGAGGATCAATGTTAGATCGCTTCACGAGGCAACAAACCACCAAAATTCAATGGGATTACATATTCGTTAGTAGAAGAGAAATAGATATTTTCCTTAGAGAAAATATTTCATGCTTTAGGGAGTAGCGAAAGGGAAAAAGTTGTCATGGATGTTTATCACCTCATAGGAGATGCAGATCCATGGTGTTAATTGTTTTAAAACACAAAGGATGATAAAGAAGTATAAAACATGGAATGGAGGGAGTTCAAAGGGATTTTCTTAGAAAATTACTTTTCTTGTGACCATCAAGTGGATATGGAAAGACAATTTTTGAGTCTAACGAAAAAGTAGGATGAGAATGTTGCAAAGTATGAGGAAATATTTAAAAGGATAGAAAGGCATGAAACATATTATATATATAACCCAAGGAGTAAGATTGATTGATTCTTTGATAGGTTGAACCCATTTCTCCGTTGACCATTAGTCATACAAGCCTTCTCATTATACAAAGATATTGTATCATGCGATATCAATACCGAAAAGGAATTATCTATGTATTATGACATTAAAGAAAATGAAGAGAAGAATATATCTTTTGAACACTCTGGAAATGGAAATAAGGGGAAGAAGGGAAAAGCTAAATATCCATCATGTGGTAAATGTGGGAAGAAACACCTTGGTAATTTCCTGAAGGGAATTCATGTATATTAAAAGTGTGGTGAAAAAGGCCATGATGCTCTTTAATGCAAGGGAAAGAAAGAGGTTTTCAATTTTGAATGATACCATTATATAGAAAAGTGGAATTATTCAAATGAATTTCCTAAGTGGCCTTAGAACGTAACTCAGAAAAGGTCATGGGAGAAAGTCCAAGCTTATGCGATCTCTACTGCTGAGGTTAAAGCTTCAAAAGTCATGGTGGAAGGTAATTTAATGGTTTCCTCAAGTTTATCCAATGATTTATTTGATTTTGGATCATCACATTGTTTCATATCATCCTAGTTTTCAAAGAAAATTAGATATTTCCAATTTGATTTAATAAGGGAGTTGTCAGTCCATACCCCTGAGGGAAGTATCATTCCAACATTGTTTTGTGAATCAGTTCCCATTAGGGAAAATAAATGTTCTTTATCTACTGATCTCATCATCATAACCATGATTGAATTTGATATAATCCTCATAATGGATTGGATTTTTGACCATGATGAGAAAATTTATTATAAGAAGAATGAGGATACAATTTTTGATGATCATAGGGAGTACCTTATCTTTAGTGCAGAAACTTCACCACCTGATCCTTATCTAGATCCGCCCCCAGTAGCCCTACTAAATTCAATTATTGGGGAAGAAGATAATGAAATAACTATAGGTGAGGAAAATAATACCCGAATAGAGGACGTACCTATTGTGCATGAATATGTTAATGTTTTTCCAGAGGATTTACCAGGACATCCTCCAGAATGAGAAATTGATTTTTCCATTGATTTAATTATTTGTTCATAGCCCATATCAAAGACCCCTTAAAGAATGGCCAATGTGTAATTAGTGGAACTAAAGAAACAACTAGAGGAATTGAGTAATAATGGATTTATTCACCCTAGTGTTTCTCTATGGAGATCCCCAATCATTTTTGTTAAGAATAATGATGGATATATGAGGTTGTGCGTTGACTACAGGCAGACCAATGCTATCACAGTAATGAACAAGTATCATCTAACTTGCATTGATGATTTATTCGACAAACATCAAAGAGCTCAATATTTTTAAGAGACTGTCCTTCGATTTGGTTATCATCAGTTATGTGTGAAAAAGGAAGACATTCCAGAAACATTATTTCAAAATAGGTATAGGCATTATTTGTTTACATTAATGCATTTTGGATCGACTAATGCACCCTCTGTCTTAATAGATCTAATGAATAGAGTTTTCAAGAAATATCTTGATGACATTATAGTGCTATTTATTGATGATATCAGTGTATACTCAAAAAGCTATGAAGATCATGAAAATCACTATATCACTATTCTGAAAACCCTTAGAAGAATTGAATTATATGGGAAGTTTAACAAGTATGATTTTTGGCTTCAAGATATTTTATTTCATGTCCATATCATCTCTAAGTATGTAATCTCTATTGATCCTTCAAAGACCAAGACAATCCAAGAATGGCCAGCACCGACGAGTATAACTGAGGTACATAGTTTTATTGGATTAGTAGGTTATTATCGATGTTTCGTCAAGAATTTTTCTCGATTGGATAACCCATTAACCATGCTCACACGTAAAGGGGTTAATTTTTTTTTGGACAATAGAGTGTGAATAATGTTTTTAAGAACTGAAGACAATATTTGTAAATTCTCCTATCTTGAATCTACCATCAGGGAATGATGGTTTTGTTTTTTATAGTGATTCTTTAAGAAAAGGACTTGGTTGTGTCCTTATACAGAATGATAGAGTTATTTCCTTTTGATCACAACATCATAAAATTCATGAGAAAAACTATCCTACTCATTATCTTGAGTTAGAAGTTGTAATCTTTGCTCTTAAAATATAGTGACATTATCTCTATGGTGATAAATGTGAAATTTATACTGATCACAAGAGTTTGAAATATATTTTCTCATAGAATTAACTAAACATGAGTCAATGTCGATGTCTTGAACTAACCAAGTATTATGATTGCACTATACACTAACACCGGAGGATGGAAAACAAAATTGAAGATGATTTGAGTAGAAAAAATCATGGATTTTTGAGCAATGTGAGAGTTGAACGAGATCCTATTTTCATGGATTTAGTAAAGATGGATAAGGGAATAACCATGGAAGGTGAAGAATCAATAAATTTTCAAATGGTTTCAAAAACATCTTTACTAAAAATGATAAAGAGTTTTTAGACTAATGGTGAGGAGTTTCAAAAGAAGATTAAAGCTGTGAATGATGGGATATTGAGTGACTTCATATATGAAGAAGGAATTTTGAAATTTGGGAAGAGACCTTGTGTTTCAAACATACCTGATGTAAAAAGGGAATTGTATGATGATTCTCATAGCTCTAATTTCCTGATACACCCTCGAAGCCCAAAGATGTATAGATACTTGAAGGATCATTTTTGGTTGGAAAAAATGAAGAGGGAGATTTCTGATTTTGTGTCAAGATGTATGGTTTTTCAACAAGTGAAAGCTGGAAGGCAACAACCATGTGGATTCATGAAACCTATTCCCATACCTATGTGGAAATGGTATAATATTATGATGGACTTTGTCATGGGGCTACCAAAGACTCCTAGAAGGAATGATACAATATGTGTCATTGTTGATAATCATACCAAGTCATCATATTTTCTTGTTATAATATAAGATTTACTAATTGAACGTCTAGAAAGACTACATATTAATGAAGTTTTAAGACTCCATGGTGTACCCCTATCAATTTTTTGTGATCGTGATCCCTGTTTTACATCATGATTCTTGAAAAGACTCTAGAAGGCCCTGAACACTGAACTTTATTTGAGCACTTCCTACCACTCTCCAACCGATGGAAAATAAGAACAGACAATTAAATAATTATAAGACATGTTGAGATCTTGCGCAAATGAATTTCAAGGTATCTTGGATCAATATTTACCTATGGTACAATTTTCCTCTAATAATAGCTTCCATTCATGTATTAAGATGGCACCATAGGAAGTGTTATATGGAAAGAGATGTCTCACACCAAATTGTTGGGATGATGTTGGTGAAAGAAAACTTTTTGGCCCAGAACCTGTTGAGGAAACAATGGAATGGGTGAAGTTTAACCAAACCCACATCAAAGCAGCTCAATGTAGGCAAAAGAGCTATGCCGATAACCGAAGGAAGGATTTTGAGTTTGAAATAGGAGACCATGTTCTCTTGAAGGTATCTCCATGGAAGGGTGTTATACATTTCACTAAGAAGGGTAAATTAAGTCCTAGGTACATCAGACCTTTTGAAATTAAAGAACAAATTGGAGTTGTAGCTTATTGTTTTGAAATGACTCCATGTCTCTCCAAATATCATTATGTGTTCCACGTATCACTGTTGATAAAATAAATGCTTGACCCAACACATGTACTCAACTATGAGAAAATTTAATTGGAATCTGATCTGTCTTATTCTAGAAGATCATGTCAAAATTATTGATATAAGAGAGCAAGTGCTGAGAAATCAGACGACTTATCTAGTAAAAGTTCTATGGAGAAACCGTAAGATAGAAGAGGCAGCATGGGATCTCGAGGAACATATGATAAATAAGTACCCAAATCTTTTTGTGTGGTAGTATGATAGAAATTTCTAGGAAAAAATATTTCAAGGAGGGAAGAATGTAACACCCCAAGCCTCCACGTTACGTTCCCCTTTGAATAATTCAATAGCTTGTATTATATGCAACTTAAAGATGCTAACACAGTACGACCAATCAAACTAACCATTATGAATAGTAATACCCACTTTTTGAATTTTTATAAATTTTATTTTTCAAAATGGACTTCATTTTTGAATTCAGAATATCGAAATTAGCTTAGGGTGATTTTTTTTATTTTTCTAAATACATTCAATTTTTGATGAATAGTAAAAGTCACCGCATTATTGGTTAAAACAAAAAATTTTATTTAAAATTTTATTTATTTTATTTAAATTAATTTTATGTCAAAATAGATACATAATATCTATATAAGATCAATGTAATTCATTGGAGTCATTTTATAATAAGTTTAGAAATATTAAAATTTTATTGAACTTTTACCGTCTTTTACACACCTTATAGAGGCATTTGAAAATTTGCATAAAACTTAATTTTACCGCTTCTATGAGTTGAATTTAAAAAATAAAAGAGAAACAGTAGATATGAGTAATTAAAATGTTTTCAATTAAGATGAAAATAATTTTTTGGTAAATATTAACATTTAACTTATTTACCCCAATTAAAAGTAAATAGGGTAATTTACGGTAAAAATGATATACTAAATACCCTAACACATGTACCAATTCTATTGGATAAGTGTAATTCGACCAACAACAAACTTAGGAATAAAATATGATCCCCTTCATTTCACTTGGATTAGATTAGGACATTGATTATTATTTTATTTAAAGAAGAGTTAAAAGAGTTAAATTCATATTTTAATAACTAAACCATTTTTAATAAAGGGTTATACATTATATAAAATTGAATATAAATATTAATTAGGAATCTAAAAAGTTTTCGTACATAATGGTCTTTTATTTTTAATTTTTGGACATTATATAATTTATTTTATTTATGACACAATGATGAAGTAGTAATTACCTTATTAATGAGAGATTAAAATAAATGTTATTATAAATATCCAAATAAATGTAAATTGAAACTTTTGATGAATTACACTAATTTTATAGGTTAATATGACTTGTTTTTTTGATTAAGTAATTTTTTCGATGTAATAATAGTGTTATGATTCTCACCAAAACCAAATACTAAATAGTGTCAAAATTGACATAATTGAGTTCTTAAAACAAATACTATATTTCTAATTGATATAATATTCCTAAAAATAAAAGGATTATCCAAAGGACTTATATAAGGTTATATATATTAATATTTAATTACTTGGGGTTCTCTTGGCTTGTTATAGTTAGTTTATTATCCATATAATATAAAAATACAAATAGACATAGTAAATGACAAACTATATAACTAAGAGTTAAATTTAAAATCCATGGTTAATATGGTGACCTAAACCTATCTAAAACCTATTTTTCGAGAGTTTTTTCTACCCATCCCACCCTTATCCTTTAAATAAATTATTTTGGAGCCATTAGAAACCGAAAATGACTTTATTAAAAAAATAATATTTCATGATTTTCCTAAAGTGACCCTCACCTCTCTTATTAAAGGAAACTCCCCCTTCAATTAATTTACCACCTCCAAAGTAAATTTTCTAGGACAACCCCAACCCAAATATCCTCAAAACTTTCCTAAATTAATCATAGAGGCCTTACTTTGGTCAGAAGGCGAAACTAAGGAGCCATTTGGATCAATTCAAAAGGAAGAACCCAAAGAAGAGGTAAATATATCATCGCCACTTTCATGTTATTTTCTTCTTCCACATCCTCTTTATTTGTTGTTTACATTCTAAAATAATTACTCAAGAATCTTCTATATACAGTTATGTTATTATAAATATTTTAAAACCATATTAGTTATTCTAACCATCCTCTAAATGACAAAGTCACCAAACATGTGTACATACGGCTTACCATCTCCACGTCGGGGTGTAGTTTTTTATTCAAACATTTCATTATTTCAGATGGGTATAACAATGAATATAATGGATGTAAATAATAAATATAATTTTTCAATGATTCTGTATATATGAAATACCATCAAATTACATATGTTTTCACCATCAATGTAATGATATTGTTGCTCATGCGTACGTACGGATTACCATCTCCATGAATGCGATGAGATTCATTCCCCATATTAATAATTCAAGAATAATTTTCATTTTCTGATTAAAAATAATATTTATGTATTTAATATCATTCTCTATATGAATCAAATACATCCTATACAAAATAATAATGGCTTACGTAACCATGAATATAATTGAAAATAAAACAATTAACACCCAAAATGATGATACTACTGAAATATTATAAACAAAGCAATATTAAAGGGTCATATATGATATCATATTTATGTATATAGTAATTTTACAATTTAATAATAATTTTTTTAGCTATTATACAGGAGTTTAACGTTCACTCGACAAAGGAAAAATACAAGTTAAGGGTAAATTTCACAATCTCTTTATTATCCGAGGTTGTCTTTACTTAAGTATCTACTAGGCCCACTTCATCATCCACTTCTGTGTTTTCTTAAAAAATTTATTTCAATTTTTTTACTATTTACTAGAAAATAGTTTAAATTCATTTATACCATTATTTGACCTTATATTTTTTGTAAGTAATCTTTCTGTTGTTTTCCAAATAAGGTACTTTATGACCTTTTTGAAAAAATTAACGTAATAATGTTTTTTAACTTATACGGAGAGTGCGGCTGTTTTCTGTCGTTATAACATCTTCTATGCTTCCCATACAAGCTTATTAAAATATTTACAAAATAAATGTTTTTTATAATTATATGAATTTTAAATGGTTTCAAAATATAAAGAGGTATTTCTTAAAAAAAGTCATTTCATCTATGTCAACATCCTTTGATGGATTTTAAACCTGTTTGATGTTGATTTATTATTATACAATCCTTCTATATTGTATTGATGGTTATGTGATATGTTTGAAAGTGTATGTGTTATTTTTTTACCATTCATGGTTTATGGATAATGTATTGACATTTCATATGCTAGTTTTAATATGAATGTTTATGTTATGTTTAAAACTTTTCATCTAAGAAATCCATTGGACTTAGTAAGTGATTGGTGGAGCCTGCTATAGCTCCCTGATGCATCAGTAGGTCACATGAGGCAAACTAGTGTCTTGTAATAAGGCCTTGACAAAATAATATTTGTAGTCTTGGCACAAGGCCTTGACTATGTGATTATGAAGTCTGGCATTATGCATTCCATCATTATGAAAATGGCTATTGATATTGCATGTGATTATTCGACTAGTAAAATATTCACGTGAGTAAGTAAATTGAATTATTTGATTTTACCTTTTACATATTATGCTGAAGTTTATGTTTAAAAGGATTTCGTTTTAGTCTTATACATTTCCTTAAATGTTTATTATTATTTATGAATGTTTTAGCTATATTGTTATCCTTTCTGAGTATCCGAGCTCACCCCTTTCTATGTTTTATTTTTTCCAGGATATGAAGAAGTATTTAATGGTTTTCCTGCAGGGATAGTATAAGGTTGTAAGTGTGTTCGAAAGGGGAAAAATGTGGTTGATGTTTTTATTTCATTATTTAATGTAAAACTTATGTATGTATCTAGTACTTTCACGACTACTAAACAGATCATCCTTTTAGGACATGATTCCTTGTATCATGCCATTATTTTGTAATAATTCACCGACACTGGTTAACTGGGGTCGAGGCGTTACAGTACTCATGATTGTATCACTTCCTATTGTATTATCCATTATAAAATGATTCAAACTATCATTTATATATTGAAATTAATTTAGTATAATTTCTTAATTTTTGGGAAAAATATGAAAACCATGTAAGAATATTATCCATCCCATTAAACTCATTACAAAATCATTTATCATCATTTTAAAAATTTTATACTGAAATAGTCATTTGATGATCCAAAGATAATAACATCAACATATATTTTCACCACAAAAAAATCTTTTGAAATCACTTTTATAAAAAAATTAGGAACACCTATACATTATGAAATAATTTATGATATCAAGAAAGAGATGTGATTATTATACCATTCTCTAAGACCACAGTTCAAACTGTAGATGGCATTATGAGTTTTAAATATATTATTTTTGAAATAAGGAAATTATAATATATGTAATTTATTATAAAAAATATCCTCAATATTATAACAATTTATAAATTCTCTCCTGAAATCCATTTAATATACTTTAAAATTAAGAGGCCCTACACATGAAAAAAATATTATTGTCTTCAATCCTAGCCCATTTTAAAAAAAATTCTTTATAATAAATCCCTTACTCAAGACTATAACCCAGTAGAACAAATCATCCATCACTGTTAAAAATTTTTATGGACAAATCAAACATGTTTCTATATACCAACTTGGTATAAATATATATGTTTTTTTAAGTAAAAAAA
Source organism: Viscum album (assembly GCA_963277665.1). Lineage (NCBI taxonomy): Eukaryota > Viridiplantae > Streptophyta > Magnoliopsida > Santalales > Viscaceae > Viscum > Viscum album. The sequence continues at coordinate 503,338,553 of OY728132.1, forward strand.
ATTACACACAAAAAATTAATTCAAATGGATTCAATTATTCTTGCATAGTTATCACTTATTTCTCATCATTTATTTTGTCGTTTAGGTTCTTATGTTTATACTAAGATAAAAGGTCTTGATGTTCCAGTTGATTTCTTATTGATGCTCAAGATTGGGTTCTAATATTTAGGTCTCTATGAAAAGTATAAAAGGGCGGTTTCTGAGGGTTCTAATGGTTCCATGTATTGATATATTGGATAAATCCAAAGATTATTCTAATATATGATGGTCTTTTTTGTCCCTTCTTGTAAAATTATTAAATAAATCACTTATAATATTAGAGGCCTCACACGTATTATAGGTTTTTAAATTTGATATGTCACCCTTATGGTATTATATAGATTTATTGGGTTTATGTTGTGCCATCTAATCAAAAGATTCATGTAGAAATTATTCCAAAAAATTATACTTTTTAATAAAAACATAATAAACATTACTAGATGTTGAATAACCATAAAAAATTCATTCATATATTATTAGTGAATATTGGTCTAAATTCTCAATTTTTTTAAAATGTATAAATTTTATCCAAATAAAATAAAATTATTTTATTTTATTTTTATACCACTCCATAATTCATATGGATTTCTTTTCATTATAATTTTAATAAAAGAACTATTAATCACATAAAAATTATTTTTAAAAACATTAAACCAATAATAAATTAGTAATTCATTTTAACTAACTATAGTTCATGAAATTTCATAATGTTTTTTATTTCACTTTCGACTACAACATTGTTTTGTGATATTTGAGGTGAATATAACTTGGGATTATAGCCATGGGGTGATTATAGAGATTAAAACACTTGGTACTCGAACTCTCATCAATGGCCATTATTCATGGTTTTGATGGTGAGTCCACTGTGGTTATCTACTAATTTTTAATTTTTTTAATAACAATAAGATACTTCACTTATTTGATATATGAAAAGATCACATGTATAAATTGAAAATTAATCACAAATTAATTAATGATAGCATATTTATGATAATATATTGTCGATGGACTATCAAAATAGATGCTTGTAAACATGTTCTAATGGTTTTGAGGTACAAACCTATTTCTTCTATTTGAATGATATTACATGTTTTTCCCTTTTGACATGGATTTAAAAATTTTCTATAAATAATTATAGTTCTCATAGATAATTGGATAAACCATTTTTATTTATAATTTTATGTGATATATATTTCGGTAGCCTATTCTGTTATTCTATAGCTAGGATTCTCTATGAATTTAAGTCAAATATGAAGCAATTTTTGGTGATAAATAAAATATGTTAAAATCATAAATATTAACATTTATGATGGTATAAAATGTTAAATCATACAATAAATCATATACATTACAATAATTATTTTAAACAATACATGAAAATCATCATCACATGATTTTGATAAACTAAACAGAGTTACGTGTCCAAAAGTTAAGTGTCCTCCATCCACCATTATAAGGGTTTTGAATCTTGATTAGTCTCCTTTAATATGACTAAAACATACATTCTCTACATACCAAATATTTCTAATGAAAAATTTCAGGTACATGTCCTAAAAATAAATAAACATGAAATTACTTTTCTACCCAAATTTTCTTATGTCTAAAAAATTCCAAAACAAATAATTCCTTTCATATCCTAATTTTATTGAAAATAATTTTTATAATGAAATTTACAGATTTAGATAAAAAAAATGATAATGTTAAAATATTCATTGAATTATTTCCATAAGGATGAAACTTAAATATACATACAGAGTAAGGATTTATTTTTTGAAATAGGAATAAAATAATTCTTATACAGATTCCACTTCTATCTAAATCCATACCTAATTCCTAATTATGGATGTTTTTTACAATTTTAAAATTTATCATTATTCTACTATGAAATATACTATTTTAATTCCTTTTTAAATTGTTTATTTAACATTATAATATCATTATTTTCATTTAATAGTTTGACAATCATATAATTTTGTATTTATAGATCTGTATTATCTATAACAACCAAAACATGTATTATTTTTAATTTTATAATTTAAGAGTTTAATATATTTATGGTATATTCCATTATAAGACAATACTATTCAAATTATTTATTTGAAATTTCAGATCTATAAGATATATGAGTAGAAGAAATGAATGGTACCTAGCAAGTAGTATTTATAAGGAATAGATTAATTTTTTTCACTTCAATATTATCACCTAGATTTAGATTCACTAGAGCGATATTAAAATGCACTCTATGTGGACTTTATTTAATTCATTGATCTTTTCTCTACATCATCATACATATTCTTATATATATTATTCTTATTTTTGGAATTTATATGTATGTCCCTCTTATACTCATATAAGGTATTCTAATTTGGGGATTCGTACCATTTTCTAACATTTTTTCTGGTTTCCTCTTTTGTCAAATATTATTTTTTATTAAACTTTTGAAAAAACATCTTCTTTTATAAATATTTTTTAATATTATAGACAACAAAGTCATTTAATAATCATTTTATGTATTAGATTCTCATTCACTTGTAATGTTAGGTTTAAAATATTCCTTGTATTTTCATAGTGATCACATAAAAGTTAAAAATCTGTGCATCATTATAACTAGTCACTTTCGCTTCTTTTTCAAACATTATCAACATTACAATTAAAACTTTTACTTTTATTTTTATATGAGTCATAATTCATTAATAGATATAGAAGTACCTCTATGTATATCTAGTATAAATATCAATATCTTTAATACATTATATTTGTCATAATTTGTGTCATGTATAATCATAGTGTTTAAAATCTCATTAAACATGAGATACATTTTAGACATTAATTCAACAGGTGTCATCTTGAATGTATCAAACATAATATTATATTAATTTATTCCCATTTTCTTAAAAGAGATTTTCCTTTATGATAATTTAAATAGCATCACAGATTTTTTTATAAAAAACCATTAGAAGAAATTCTATTAAAATCACCCTCTCTTAAAGCACAAAATAAAGGATTTGATGTTTTTTAATTAGAAACGTAAATAGATTTAGTTGATGCATCTCATTATTTTCTAGTATTTTTTGGTTTGAAATATTTCTCTTTTATAGATGAAAAGATGCCAAAACCCATACCCTCAATAAGAATATTCATTTTCCTCCATTGATTATTTTTTTTATTAAAATAATTATGTCTATATGTAGCATATACATTAGACTTAAAAACTATATTAATAATGGAAAGAAAATATATAAATTAAAAATATAGTGTTTATAACCAGAAAAATCTCAAAGTAAAAAATCAATAATATAATTGATAAAAAATAATTATCCTAGAGAATTGCATAATTTTTGATTGAATTTAGTTTTCCAAAATTTATATTATAAATTAAAATTTAATGATCAGAAAAAATAATTACTTTTAGTTAATTAATAATATAGGTATAAAAAAATTAGTTCATTGACATAATTTCAATTCAATACAAAAAAAATTCAATTATCTAATTTCAATGTAATTAAATTTTTAAAAGTGTCTTACTTGCCTCAAAATCAATTATATCAATATTAAAAATGAGAAATTGGATTTATTTTTTATGAAGTTCCTTGTAATTAAAAATTAGAAGATAAAATAAATTGAAACATACATAGTATTTAAAAAAAGGACGAATCTCATGCTAAGTAAGATTCCTCCCCACATGACTGATGTCCACATTCAAATAGGTTTATTAAAATAAAAAACCTGATCCATATACGAGATTACATATAAACAAGAAAATTCACACTGGGTAGTCTAGACTAAAACCAACCTCTTCCACTATTATCTATGGGATGATAGATATAATAAATGTGTGAATTGGGATTCCTATTACTCTCCAATATATTGTAATAGATTGTTTATAAATGAAAAAAACTAAAACTAACATAGCTCAAAATTAAACAACTACATAGTAGAAATTATAAGGAGTATTGATGTATTATAATGTTCACAAAGGATCAATTTTCAAATCAACAACATAGTTCCTTAAATAGATCATGAAATGCACTTTCTTTTATTTAGACACATTTTAAAAAAATTTCATGTCTGGTTATCTCACTAATTAACCAACTACACCGGTGAAAGAGGGTATCCTTATATTTATACATTTTAAAAAACCACATTTATATACTACTTGATTTTAATAAGTTAAATCCACATATTGAGTGGGACATTTGTAAAAGAATGAATTTTACATTAATGATAAAAATTTTCCATTTTAGAATAATCATTCTTATATCCTCTTATTTAGAACTCTCTGACATTCGTTAAATTCCATAAACATGCAGTTCGAATATTTAATATTAATTTAATCTATAATAAGCATAAAAGTAGGAGCATTAGTGGATACTAACATCAATTGAAGAAGGCATAAAGTGACATGGGCTCCTAAATTGAAGTAAATATAAATTCATGTTTAAAGATTATTCATTACGTTAGCAGATACTTAGAATGAATTCATAACTTGCATGATGGAGGAAATCACAAATATATTGTAGAAAAACTATTCCAATGGTAGTAAAATTGTAAATATGGTAATATAAATTCATTAAAAATAGGAAAGATATTCCAAATGTAGCATATTTATTTTGGAATTATAATATTAATCTTGGTGGTAGAAGGATTTTCCTGGTAGCAGTTGATTTTTTTATAGGGGTATCATAAGTCATGAAGGTGTAGATGAAGTTGTCTGATGGTATTCGATGTCTTATAAATAAAGTTTCATGATCTTAATGAAATTATTGTAAAAAACTTTAATTAAAAAAGCTATATCATATGGAAAATAAATTATTAGTTATAAAGAAATCACAATTTGTGAACATTAAAAAAAGAGTGATTAGAATGATCCAATATAATCATATAAAGGAATATTAATAGAAAAAAATTGTTTTAATGGTGGGAAAATATTTCTATGTTGTAATTGTTACATTCAAGATTCATTTCATACATTTTTTAAACTGTCATAAATATCCTATTTTAGAAAAAATTGTAAAAATTGATTTTTAATCCATTTAAAATTAAACTATATTTGAGAATCAATGTTAAAAAGCATTGGCTCTTATAAAATAACATTAAAGAAAAAAAAATAAAATAACATGAACGTTGAAGAAATATTTTTTGACCAAAAAGAAAATATAGTTAGATTTCATTAATAACATTTCCCAAATATTTTTAAGTCACAGATAGTGGAGAATTGAAGGAAAAACAAAAAAAAAAATTCTAGATGACATGATGATATTTTGGGTTTAAAGGATAAGGATAATATAAGTTCCTGAATTAAAAATTTCATATATATATATATATATTTCATAATATATTATAACAAAAACCCTTACCTAAAGTACTAACGTTCTACAAAAAAAATATTTATTTTCTCTTGTTTGATAAACCTACTTATTATAACACCTCAAACCTTCAAATAATTTCATATTGGGAGAACAAAATATCTAGGAAGTGTGGAGGGAATTTGTTATGATATATTGGTAGATTATAGACAAACTAGGAGTCTCATAGTCTGTGAATTCATTTCCATGGGGGTTCCCAATAACAATTGAAGTGGGTTTCACTATAATAAATATTCAAAACATTTAAATATTGAAATTTGAATTCAATTGAATTTGGTAATAAGGATAATAAAATTACATGAAAATACATGTCATGGTAAATATATCTTAACCACCATAATATTGAAATTTTTAGGTTATATGTTAAAAATAAGAATTTAGTTATACCCACTCATTAACCCTATTATCCTTAATTGGGGGGAATTTTTTTTACCATAATTACAATTAATTATGGAAAATAATTAAGGACATATCTTTACAAAATTTTTAAATTCATATTTAAAATATTGAAAACATTTTATAAAAATGAAATTTATTATTGTAGACTAAAATTATTTTAAAATATCAACACAAAGCACATTGAAACCCATTTTTAGTAATATTTAATTTTAAGAATAATAATGAATTTTCTATAATTCCTTTCCAAGACAAAAAATTATGTTAATTTTAACATATTTAACTTAATATACTATATTATATTTTTATTATAATTATTCTTCACTAGGGACTACTTTAATATATTAAGACAAAATCACATTTCACTCAAAATTCTTTAGGCACCTATTTTAGATTCAAATGATATCATTTTCATATAAAACCTATTAATAACTAATGAATTAATACTACTCATATGGAAATAATTATTTTTTATAATTTTATTACTCTAAGTTAATTTTTAAATAAATCATAATTGGACAAAAATTCATATAAAAAAAATATCTTAAAATAGTTTTTTAGGATTAATAATATTTTCCAAATGATGTGGATATTTTTTTCATTAATTATATACAAAATGAAACAATAAATATTATAATGTATAATAATTATTAACATAATATAATTTCCTTTTTCTCTACAGGCGATTAAAAACATTACTTTTTCAAATAAAAAATTATTCTAAAACTTTTGGGTGTTACAAGGCTCAAGTTTGAGACCAACATCCCGACCACCCAAATTAACTCAATTCCTAGTACTAAAACTATATTATAGACACATAAATGTATATATATATATATATCTTGATCTTTGAGAGTACTATCAGATAAATTATTTTATATCCAAAATAAAAATAGTGCTGTAATACCATTTTGTAGTTAACCAACCAAGTCTACTTTGACTCGGTACCCAAGATAGAATACTATAAGTCTTGAGTATTATTATTGATTACCATGGGATGTGAAATAGTATAGAAGAATCATGAATGATGATAATATAATTAAAATAACTCAAAATACAATTTTATAAATAGCTATCTACACATTTCTAGTGTAATTTGGGATCTAAACACATGAAATTTAAAATTCATCAGTGATTAAAATTCAAAGAGAACAAAAAAGTGTTAGAAAAGAAAATGTGGTTGAGTGATATTGAAATGGTTAATAGATATAAAACCAGGGGTGAAATTTTATGATGTTGTAGTAACATCAGTAAGATGAAGAATGTTTTAAAATTGTGAATTGATGGTAAAACAAAACAAAAATAAATTGAGTAATAAAATCTTCTCCTACATCATGATTAGTTATAAATAAGAAAAAATATGTTAATATAGTGTTGAGACACTAATAATCCAATTGGTGAAAAGCCATTCCCATTAAATATCCCCAAAGGCTAATATTTCAATCAAAACGCTACATAAGAACTATTCTTCATGGAGCGACAAGAATTTGAAACATTATAAATGAAGGGATATCAATAATTCTTTACAAGAAATAGATATGATAATCATCACACCTTGGTACATGGTGTGGACTATGGTGACTCGAATTTTGGTTCTCTCGGACTTTGGAATATTTCTATGTATAATTACAGATTTAGGCACGAAGACGACGAGTGATTCTGAGGCCCGATGTGCCCGCAATTAATTTCATATGAATATCAAGTGTTTTTATACTATGCATGAGAAGAGAGTGAGTTATCTCTTAAATAGTAGCTCAGATTATAAATCTGAGGGCACCGTTGTGTCCGGAGCTTGACGTTTACCTTAGGCGGGGTGTAAAAGTTGTTGGCGAGGGCCTACTGTGAGAGATTTTACCCAGGGGAAAAATCGTCATTTTGAAATAATGACATAGTGATTTTTTATCACTGGTGTTATTTTTGTATAACTTTTGAATGAAGTCTCAAAATGGAAATCTGAGACTTCCGTTAAGATCGAAATGGGGTGTTTTTCCTCGGAGTGATATAAAATAGTCGAGCATGAAGCTTTCAGAATCCACACCCGTCTGCAGAGTTCCAAAGAGTTTATAAATTCTCTTGAGTGTTGGAATTAATGTAAATCCACTGATTTCCCATATTTCTTCAATCTATATATCTCTCTCCAAAATTCTTAGTCATTATTCATTGTTTTCATCAGATTGAGGAGTGAACTCTGGCGGATCAATGTGGGATCGCAACGGGCGCATCGCCAATGACGAACAGCCAGATCGAGGTAGGCTTTCTGTTGTTTTTTCGCTCCTTCATCAATTTTTTGGAGTTTTTGTCAAATTATTCAGTTAAATTATATAATTTTAGAATTAGGACGATGTCCAAATGCACATGAAAATCATCTGATCCCCATTCTAAATCCCATTCTTGAGCATTCTTTGCCCGTTCATCACGGTTTGACCCATTAATTATTCAGCACCTCAAAACATCGACGAATAAATGAGAGGAGACTGGTTCTATGTAACCGACACTGCATGTATTGTTAATATGACCGTGATTTTGATTTTGGTTAACCAGAGGAGTCCCAGTAGTCCACGACAGGGACACCAGATCACTACCGGCGGTGGCGTCTGGCGACCGCGGTAGGTGGAGCAGCGGTATGGTCCAGAGTGGAAGCGCGGGACTTCAGATGGGCGCCGTCGACCAGAGATGCTCGACACAGAGGAAGGATGAGGTGTGGCTTCAGTACGATGCAATAAGTCAAGGTGGAGCTTGGAGTGGCCGGTGCGGTGTGGTGGCGTCGAGTGTGGCCAGCGCGGATGGGGACTGGGAGGAGCCGAGCAGGTTGGCGGCTGAGGCAGACGATGGCGTCAGGCGATAATGCACTAGCAGGCGCCGTCGGTGAGTCCATGCGGGGGCTTCAGCCCGTTTCTCTCAGTAAGAAGAAGTGAGCCCCAAGGCGCTGACCTCAGGGGGGGAGACAGGACCCGCCTTCTGCTGGTCCATGGTGCAGGCAGAGGGACCGGCCATACTGGCTGGTTTGTTTAAATGAACCGGGACAAATGGACCGGTAGAGGTGGAGCAGGCCGCAGCGAGCTGGGCCGCGGGCCTGAGGTCTGGACCAGGTTGGCCAGGGTGGACCGGCCTAGTTGGCCCCCCTTGTGTTCAAAGGGGCGTACTTTTAAACAGGGAATCTGTTGGATGCACTGTTTGCAACCAGGGGTTTGTATCATCCTGATAGACTTTTTGAAATGGGTTTCAGGGTTTTTTTGGGTTTTGTGCCCGAAGGTGGGTGACCCGAAATGCTTTAATTTAATAATATTAAATTATTATTAAAGCGTGAAACAGACGTACCTCACAAATAGACATCCAATTGACGTTTCATCAGCAAAAACATGATCCTAGTACTTGTACAGACTTTTTGGGATTCTCCATTTATTGTTAGGGCTAAAGATAGGGTTCAGGCCCCATAGGGCCTTGTTTGCACATTTTACTATGAAATGTCACTTTTTCACCCAACATCTTTTTGGAGTGTTTGAACACTTATTTATGCGTGTTATTTCGAGGGGATTTCAATGGTGAAATCTGTCTGCCTAAATTTGGGGTCAAGGCGTGGGCCCCACGAGGCAGCTACTAGGCGTATGCTACGTTTTATGACTTATGCTTCATAAGTCTGTTTGAGGAAATTAAATATCCCACAATGCATGTTTTCCCATGTAGATCGTGATGGTGGCCTTGGTATATGCATAAGAGGTGTGGAATGTAGCGTCAATGCCGATCGATTAGTTTAGCGACTTTTGGACTTACAGTGGTTGAGTGTACTCCCTTGGTTCATTCCTTTGAGGGTTCGTGTGGCATTACTACCTCATTATAGGTTTGTGATCTCCTCGATAGGATGAATTTATGTTAGAGTTGTGGCATCCCTATGGTGGGTTCGGAGCGGGATCATCTAGCATTGCTTACCTATATCAAGTTCTTAGTATCACTGTGACCACTTATCCATGGGCGGCAATCCCCTATCTAGTAGGTTAATCTAGTAGAGTTTGGAGCATCATCGGGAAGATGATCCCCTATGTTGTGGGCCATGCATAGTAGGGTTGAGGAATTGTTGGTTATATTATCTCCTACTCAACATGTAGTTTATTGTTGGGTTGTGGCATCATTGGTTATTAGATCCCATACTTAGCTTATGGTTTCAGTAGGGTTGGTGCATCATCGGTTCAATTCCCTACATCATGAATTATACCAGATAGGGTTCCAGTATCATCATGACCACCTTTACACGGGCGACAATCCTATATCTAAGTGACGTGATCTGTGGAGCACCAGATTTGGTTGTGTTATCCTCCCACAAATCCTACGAGTGATCCTCTATCTGTGATATCTATGAGTAACCATAGTGGGTTCATGTATCCCCTAGAAGACCCTGGTTGTGATCCCTCATCCGAGTAGTTTTATTTTTCCGTTGTTTCAGCGTGATGTTCTCTGTGACGATCTTCGATGAGCATATATCTCTTGGATGAGTGTAATATGGGATGAGAGAGCTCATGGTGTGTGTTCTCATAGTTATTTTCCTTTCATAGCTTACGAGGTCAGGACCTCATCAGGATTGGTGTGTTTTTTGATTATATCTGTATTGATCATGGTATATGTATGGGAATAGACCTGAGCGGATGTTCATGGTGAATGTATGGGAATACAACTGAGCTATGTTGACTAGTCGTGTTAAGCTGAGGATGGTCTCTAGGTGTAGTTTATCTCTCATTTGGGTTCCCTCTGGTTGGGATGAGCTGATCGTTTCCTTTTAGTTGCTCCATTTTATTTTGGGGGTTTTTGGGTTTCTAAAGGGTATTTTATATACTCACCCCTGTACGGGATTTTACTGCAAATGTTTGTGTCTTGTGTAGACCCCAGGCCTTTCGACGGAGTTCTAGGAGGTCCTAGAGCAAGCAGATCTTAGTGTGCATGACCGACCGAGGGGTTTACTGGAGTTGTGTTGAGGAGCTTACCAGCATGTGCTTTTGGTGGTGTTATTCCTCCTTCTGAGCAGGTTGGATGCTTTTGTAGTTTTTTATGATGGGTCATGTTTTTCCCTTTTGTACTTCTGTTACACTCTGGTTTGGGATACTTGTATGCATGCATCCCCATTCCATTTTTTATATACAAAACTAAATTTTTTCATGGATGTGTATGTGGGTGTGTGTCTACATGTACCTTAGGCTAATGACTCCAATGTGTGTGATAGACTACTCGGTGCTGGTCTCCTGCCCCTGGCCTATTAGAGGCAGGCTTGGAGAGTCATGACTCGAGCCTCGTTGGGTCGGGTCGTGACTCAGTGGTATGAGAGGAGGTTCCACCTTTGGGATCTCAGAGTGTAGCTGGTCTAACTGTGAGTTTGGTGTGGGTTGAATAGCGGTAGTGTCAAGATATTTTGAGTTCAGCTTGCAGGGCAGGGTCTCTAGTGTTAGTGCGGTGGATGACATATCCATTCACCAGGACTCTAATAACCCGCCATTTGATTCGGGATGTTTGGACACTTTTCATAGGGACATAACGGTACATGCATCATATATGACTGAATTTTCGGTTTACCTTGTTCTTCTTGAGCCAGCTCTCCAGATATACTCTTTGACTATGCTATGTCTTGATTTTATTTTAGATTTCCTCAATGATGACAGCCAGTGAGGGTTCCACATCGGGATTGTGGTGACGATAGACCCTGTGTAGAGGTTGTAGACTAGGTCGTAGGTTCTAAGGTTGCTCCTATAGGTGGTCCACCAGTTGAGCCACCGCCTTTTGAGTAGCTGGTTTTTCCGGTAGTGCAGGATGAGGTTGCGCGCAGGCTGAGTGCACTGCACAAGATCTAGAGGCAGCGACCTCTGAGGATCTAGGGTGATCCAAACCCTCAGGCAGTTGATGATTGGCTCGAAGTAGTCACCTGAGTTTTCTGCCTAGTGAGGACACACCCATATCAGATGGCGGTCCTAGTGGCGAGCCTTATGTATGGTTTTTCCGTGCAATGGGGGAGTTTGGTGAAGTAGTCCCACGATGAGGAGACACTCACGTGGACAGAGGTTGAGTGGCTATTCATGGAAGAGTTCTATATGGTGATGCTTAGTTCAGTGTGGATTCAGGAGCTTCTACAACTTCATAAGGACGGAATGATTGTGTCGGAGTACTCAATGAGGAATAAAGACATGTCACGCTACTCCCTGGATATGGTTTGAGACCCGTTAATTAGGACTCAGACCTTTGAGCAGGGCCTACGCCGAGCCATCCGGGAAGGTGTGGTTTCCTGGTGTCTGACCGCCTATAATGGAGTGCTGGAGAGAGCCTTGGTGGTGGAGATCTTTATGAATGAGAATATTAAGCCCATTAGTGTTGTGTACGTGGTAGTTGAGACACCGGAAACTTGTATTCGGTGACAGGCGCAAGGGTCTGGATGTGGCCGACATATCAGGAGGTGACCCCGGGATTGAGGATCTGAGGCTCAGGGATCGCAAGCCATTTTTGGTCAGCCTCAGGATTGGCGGTGTTAGGCTTTCGACGGTTGAGGACATCTTGCTAGAGATTGTCCGACCCATCATACTATTGAGAGGGAGCTAATCGATAGGAATCCTCGTCAGTGGAAACATCTCGAGTTTGGATGTCTGTAGGGTGGTTCACATGGCGATGGAGCTGGTGCAGTAGTTGCAGGTGTTAGGCGGTATCAAATGCCACCACCACCACCCCCAGGTGGTCCATTCCGAGCTCAGGGAGCTAGAGGGTGAGGGCATGGATAGCTGCATGCCCTAGAGGCTATTGTCCCAGAGGCACCACAGATGGATATAGTTATGCCATGTGTCCTTTCTACTTTCTTTAGCCGTTTTGATATACACTGTTTAGCAGTACTCTTCCATTTCATTTTCTTGCTCGAGTTTTGTTCAGGGTGTTGGTAAGACCCTGTGTGGGTGTTTTTTGGCGTACTTCGACTGCCTGAGGAAGAGGGATCCTTCCCCAACCAAGACACATTTCTGTTACTTGATCAAAACCGTGCAGGTGTGTCAGTGCCGCCAAAAGCGGATAGTGCTGAGGTGTGGTGGATGATTCCCTCTAACTTATGTGTTTGGGAAGGGGTGTTTGTTGGCGAACTCGCTGGCATGGGAGACCCAGTTGAGAGTCCAGTTTCTTTCCCTGTGCTTTGGATTTTCATGAAAAAAATGTTATAATGTGGGGAGGATGTAGCGACTTGGGTTTTGGACCTGTCAGACTTTGGAATATTCCTATAAATAATTCTAGAGCTAGCCTCGAAGACGGCGTGTGATTCCGAGGCCGAGTGTGCCAAGAATTAAATTTATAAAAATATAAAGTGTTTTTATACTATTCGCGAGGTGAGAGTGAGCTATCTCTTAAACGATATATCCAATCATAAATTTGAGGGCACAACTACGATTAAGGCATGCCGTTTACCTTAGGCAGGGGGTAAAAGATGCGGGCACGAGCCTGCTGTGAGAGATGTCATCCAAGGGAAAAATCGTCATTTTGAAATAATGACTTAGTGATTTTTTATCATGGGTATTCTTTTAGAATAACATTCAAATGAAGTCTCAGAATGGAAATCCAAGACTTCCGTTGAGTTCAAAATGGGTTTTTTCCTAGGCGTGATATAAAATAGGTGGGCGCAGAGGTTTCAGAATCTGCGCCCATCGGCAGAGTTTCAGAGAGTTTATAAATTCCCTTGAGTGTTTGAATAAATGGAAAGCCCCTGATTTCACTTCTTTATTCTCTCTATATCTCTCTCCAGTGTTCTTCATTGTTTTTAATTGGATTGAGGAGTGAACTTCAGTATATCGAAGTGGGATCACAATGGGCGCATCGACAATGACGAACAGAAGGATCGAGGTAGGCTTTCTGTATTGTTTTTATGCTCGTTCATTAATTTCTGGAGTTTTTTCAAATTCATCATTTAAATTATATAATTTATGAACTAGGATGATGGACAAACATACACGACCATCGTCTGAGCCCCATTCTAAATCCCATTCTTGAGCGTTCTTCGCCCGTTCTTCATGGTTAGACCCAGTAATTATTCATCACCTCAAAACCTCAACGAATCAACGCGCACAGACCGATTTTGTGTGACCATCATTGCAAGAATTGTTAATATACCCATAGATTCTATTTTGTGTTACAATAGGAGTTCAAGTAGTCCATGGAAGTGTCCACAAGATCACTACTGGTGGTGACGTGCGGCGGCCACGGTAGGTGGCACGACGACGAGGTCCAGAGTGGCAGCGTGAGACTTCAGATGGGCGGCATCGACCGGAGGTGCTCAGTGAGGAGGCAGGATGATGCATGGATTCATCATGGTGCAATATGTTGAGGCCAAGCTCAGAAAGGCTGGTACAGTGTGGCAGCGTCAGGTGTGGCCGGCGCGGACAAGTACCAGGAGGAACCGAGAAGTTTGGCGGCTAAGGCGGATGAAGACATCGGGCAGTGAAGCACTGGCATGCACCGTAGGTGATTTCTGGTGGTGGCTTTGCCTCATCGTTCTTAGTAGGTTAGAGGGAGCCCCGAGGCGCTGACCTCGGGGGGAGGGGGGGTGGAGATAGGACCCACCTCCTGCGGGTCCTTGGTGCATGCGGAGGGACCGGTCATCCTAGCCGGTATGTTAGAACGAACCAGGCCATGTGGCCTGGTGGAGGTGGAGCAGGCCACGGGGATCTGGGACGGACCTACGGCTGGGCCACGGGCTGGCGGTCTGGACCGGGCCAGCTGGGGTGGACCGACCCAATTGGCCCCCCTTGTGTCTAAAGGGGCATAACTTTTAAATGGAACGTCTGTTCGATGCACCATCTAAGGCCATGGGTTCATCACATCGAGATGGACTTTTTGAAATGGGTTTCAGTGTTTTTGGGTTCTGTTCCTGAAGGCGGGTCACCCAAAATAATTTAATTTAATAATATTAAATTATTACTAAAGCGTGCAACGAACGTACCTCATGAACTGGATGTCCGATTGACGCGCCATCAATGGTAGCATGATCCTAGTTCTCATGCTGACATTTTGGGATTCTTCTTTTTGTTTTCAGGATAAAGATAGAAGTCTGGCCCCATAGGTGCCGATTTGCACATTTTACGAAGAAATGTAACTTTTTCACTCGACATCTGTTTGGAGTGTTTGAACACTCGTTTCTGCGTGTTTTTCTGAGAAGATTGCAACAGTGAAATCTTTCCGCCAAAATTTGGGGTCGAGGAGGTTTCCCCATGAGGTGGATACCCGACATATGCTGCGTTTTTACGACTTATGCTTCGTAAGTCCGTTCGAGTCAATTAAATAGCCCTCTTTGCATGTTTCTCTGGGTAGATCACGATTGTGGCCTTGGTATAGGCCTAGGAGGTACACAATGTAGAGATAATGTTGGTCTCTTGGGTTAGAGATGTTTGGACCATTAGTGGTTTAGTGTACTCCCATAGTTCATTTCTATGAGGGTTCATGTGGCATTACTACCTCAGTATTGTTTTGTGATCCCTCGATAGGATGAATTTCTGCTAGAGTTGTGGCATCCCTCTAGCAGGTCCGGAGTGGGATCCTCTAGCTTCGCTTCCCTAGATCGGGTTCTTGGTATTGTTGTGACCGCTTATCAACGGGCAGTGATCCCTTATCTAGTAGGTTAATCCCGTAGGGTTTGGAGCATCATCGAGAAGATGATCCTCTATGTTGTGGGCAATGCATAGTAGGGTTTAGGCATCATTGTTACATGATCCCCAACTCAACATGTTTTTTATAGTAGGGTTGCAGCATATTTGGTTTTAAGATCCCCTAATTAGCTTATGGTTTCGGTAGGGTTGGTGCATCCTCGTTTCAATTCCCTACATCACACATTATACTAGATAAGGTTCTGTTATCATCTTGACCATCTTTACATGGGCGATGATCCTCTATCTAAGTGACGTGATCTGTGGAGTACCAGATTGGGTTGTGGTATCCCCCATCGGATCCTAGGAGTGATCCCCTATTTGTGAGATATACGAGTTACCAGAGTGGGTTTCTCTATCCCCTAACGGACTCTAGGAGTGATACCCTATCCGAGGAGTTTTGATTTTCCACTGTTTAAGTGTGAGGTTCTCAGTGACGATCTTCGATGAGCGTAAATCTCTCAGACAAGTGTCATATGGGATGACAATGCTCATGGTGTGTGTTCTCCTAGTAATGTACCTGTCGCAGGTTATGAGGTCGGGACCTCATGAGTATTGGTGCGTGTTTTGAGTATATATGGATTTCTCATGGTATATGTATGGGCATATACCTAAGTAGATGTTCACGGTGTATATATGGGAATACACCTAAGACGTGCTGACTAGTAATTTTTAGCAGAGGATGGTCTCGAGGGGGAGTTTCTCTCTCGTTTGGGTTCCCTCTCGCTCGGAGGAGCTGACAGTTGCATTTAAGTTGATCCCTTTTATTTCTGGGTTTTTCGGTGCCTACTGGGTATTTTATATACTCACCCTTTCACCGGATTTTCCCGTAAATGTTTGTGTCTTGTGTAGACCACATGCCTTTCGACAGTGTTCTAGGAGGACCCGGAATAGGTAGAGCTTAGGGTTCGCGACCGACCAGGGGATTTACTGAAGCTGTGCTGAGGAGCTTACCAGCAGGTGCTTTGGTGGCGTTCTTCCTCCTTCAAAGTAGGTTGGACACTTTTTTAGTTTTCCTTTGGTGGGCCCTATTTTTCCCTTTTGTACTTCTATTGCACTCTAGTTTGGGATAGATTTATTCATGCTTCCCCTTTTTAGTTTTTATATACATATCTGCATTGTTGCATGGAGGTGTATGCTGGTGTGTGTGAACAGGTACCTTAGGCTAATGCCCCCCATGTGTGCGATAGCCTACTCAGCGTTGGTTGCCAACCCCTAGCCTATTGAAGGGGGCTTGGGGAGTCACGACTTGAGCCCCATTTGGTCAGGTCATGACATGGACTATAAAGAACAATTATGAGGAATTTAAAATGAGAACATATGATGAAAAGACAAATTCTGAACATATGTACAAAACACCTAAATTTTACAATTCCTCTGAGGAGGTAATTAATTTTCAACTAGAAAAAAATATGACTCTAACATCATTTCTCAATTCTTTTTAGACTAAATAAAAATGGATGTAGTGATCAATACATAGGAATAATAATAGACATATATAAATTATAATGAATAATAAAATATTAATAAATTTTAATTCCTCACATACCATCTCATAAAGAAATGTTTTACACATGACCTTCTTATAAACCAAAAAATAATATATTACATAAAAAGAAACTAAAAATTACTTATACAAATCGAAATTATATGTCAGATAATATATCTCTTGGTAAAAATGTGCAATTCAAACAGATATATAATTTTTAAGAAATTCATTATATGTAATAACAATTATTTTTACTAATATAGATATATGTAATTACTAACTGTTTTACAGCTACCAATGATTTAGTATAAATTAAATATGTTTGTATATCATAGTAACACAAACAATTATCCAATAAAAAATGAATATATTTTCTTTATTTATTTTTAATGAATATTATTTTATCAATAAACACATTCACATTAATTAATTATTCACTTAAACACATATTTTACTAACAAATTAATATATTATAAATAATATTTTTGTATAGACATGTAATTTGTTAATAAAAACTACATCTTTATATAAAAAATAAAAATATTGAAATTTAAAATTTTTTCATAAAATTAATAAATATACATCATATCAAATAATTAACAAATGACTCAAATTTATGTTGACTCTAACCAAATAAATTATAAAAATATAAATAAAATATAGATATGTTGATGTATATATAATAAATATGTTCTTATATATATAAATATATATTTATATTTAATGGATCACCTATTCAATTTCCCCTTCTGGGTTGATTAGATACCTTAGAGTAATATCTCCATGCATCAGACATCTGATCATACTGATGGAAATCTCCAACTTAATATAACATGATCAATGTGGATGTTTTGGTTAGTGGTGTGTGGGTATCCATTAGGATTACTCATGTTTATCAATAAATTCTACATGGGAATAAAATATTTGGAGGGAGTCAACAGAGGTCTTTAGAAAAGGATAGGAAGGGGGAAACCAATAAAACTTATACAGCATAAACTAATGTTTGATGTCTTACCATTATCTTGAATCCCATTCATAAAAATTATTTAATAATGAAGGTGGAATTTAAATATAGATCTTGATGATGATTCGTTATATGTTCTAAGAATAAATTTTGTGTTTCTACTCATGAACAAAAAATTAAATTTATTATGTGATTTGTTTATGTGTATTTTTTTAGTATTTTCATAGTGTATGTGAATTTCTTGGTTTAATTGATGATAAATGAATTTCAAGTTTGTATATTATTTATTTTTTCATGATATTGTTATACCCTTTCTTTAGAATTTTTGTTTTACTTGGTGTTTTTTTGTTTCCTTGGAAATTTGGTTGAGGTGTCAATGAAATTCATAAAAAAATTCTCATTTGGACATGGGAATTCATTGAATAACTCATATATTACTTGTTAACCTAGTTATATTTCATTATAAACATAATTTTAATATCTAATGTATATTCATTCGGGTTTGTAGGAAATTATATATGAATAATCCTTTTTGACATCAATGAAAATAAGAAAGTGTGACGCTCTTTATTTTGTAGTTCAATGGCTTATATAGTGATCTCCATTCCAAACATGAAACTCAGTAGATCCACCTCATAGGTTTTCATCTGTTTCACTACTTTCATTGAACTATAACATTGAACTTAATATTATCCATGATCATTTATTAATGGTTGTTTTGATGATACTAACATAGCTGTAAATTTTAATAAGAAGGGGGATGATTTTTTTAAATTAAATTCATATCATAACACCAATAATATGAAGATTATTATTTCATTTATATTATTTTTCATGTTCTTGCAATATGAATTCATTTTTTCATCCTTTTAAACAATCATATTGAGCCTAAAAATGTGATATTTTAAATGTGTGTTCTATTGGTTGACACTATCATGTATGTTGAAAATTTGTTACAAGATTTTTTGGTTTTCCCTGAAAAATAGTTTGAGGTGGTCATGAAATTCATACAAAGATTAATATTTATCATTGGGATTTTTTCCATCAATCATATTTTACTTTTTAATCTGGTTATATTTATTCCTTTAATAACAATGTTACAATATAATGTTTACTAATTCTATTTTTAGGTAATGATATGGGAATAATCTATTATATTGTCAATGAAAAAATTGATGTGTGATCTGTTATATTGTTTAGATCAACCTTGATGTAAATTTATTATAAGAATTTATTTGATTGTTTTAATTCAATTCTTAGGATAACAACAATGACCATGGAGGTATTATTTCTTTTTTTTTTTAGTTTTTAGGTTCTTTCAATATTTATTAATTTTTGTATGCTATATGAGAATACTTTTTGACACAAAAACATTGAAATTTTAATAAGGTGTAAAATAAATTCATATATGTACATGGTTTAAATTTTATTGATTTTATTGTAGAAAACCATTTTCATTCTCATTTGGTACATTCCATGTTTCCTTCAAATTCTATCCAAACATCATGTCTCTAATAACATATTTTACATGGTCAACTAGTTTATTTTTTTTACTGAAATATCATTTTGATGATTTTATTTATTTGGATCACTATCCTATTATACTTTTCTTCATAGAGATGTTCCATTAATGGAGTTTTTATAGATGATAAATTTAAAAAGATCAAAATTTTCTAGCGTAAGGATAGTTGATGGTGATTTGGGTGAGTAAAGAGTTAAAACTATAAATTAATTTTGGTTATTTCTTAATTTTGAATTTTTATATGTTATTCTATTAGTAATTTTTTTTTGGATTAACACATTTTATATTTGGGTGATGGAAATACTGGTAATTTTGATTGGACAATAAAATTTTACTTATACAACATACTTCATGTCAAGTGAGGAAAATTTTATGTTGCACCATAAAATTTTCAACTATGGGATATGTTGTCAGGGTCATCATTGAGGTTATAGTTTGACAGAATCATCCATCCTCTTATTTTTTTATTATGAATATGCTAAATATGTTGTATTAGAGACTCACATGTGATGATGTCATGACATGGAACATTTATAAGGAGCATGTCATGGTTGAGAGGCAGATTCTTACATGGACCCCCACTACTAGTGTGAACCATGGAATCACAAATGATTTGTGATAATATAGGGTTTCATAAAAAGTATATTGGAGTATAAATGGTTTAAATGTTTTTTGTAAAATTATGTGAGAGGTTTTGGAGTTTCACATAATGTCTTTTTGTGTTTGAATGCTTCTAAATGTATTTTTAACTTTTTTGGAGTTCCATGTCCAGTTTGAAAATGATCATATAAGCTAATTTAGTAATTATTATAAGATAAATATAATAAATATAATAAATATATTATATATAATTATATTAATTAATATATAATAAAATTGATACAAAAAAAATCTAAATACTCAAACTTTATATTTTATTCAAAATATAAATTACAAATAGATATTAATTGTTACCATTTAATATAAAAATAGAAAGTTAAATCAGGATATTATTTTTGATATATAAATTTTTCATATTAATCTATTTCTAAATTTTTTGTATGAAGTATATATTCCCTATTCGTATTATTATAATTCAAATAGAACAACTTTATCTGGTATAATAACCTTTACAGAAAAATTTTTTCCAAATAATTTAGTGATATTACATTTTTTTCGTAAAACATTTCACCAAAGAAGCCCAAATTTACCAAAAAAAATACTTCTGTTGGAAAACTATTTTTAATTTTTGGTGAAATATAGAAAATTATTAATATAAAGTGAAAATGATGATTCTCTATCATGAACATCTAATGTTTCTAGTTCCAATCCTACTGGAAAGTACATGGTATATTAGTTCTTATATCCCCTTTAGTGACGATCCTCTATCAACACTCATGTTCTCTATAGTATCCCCTATATCTCTTTTATAATCAATAATTAATCTCACTACCTACCCATTTATTTAAATTATTCCACACACTAGCTTCTAGCATTGATATCATGATCACTATCATAGGTTGAATCCCTAGCCTAGATGGGGCATATGTCACTATTCATCCTCTTCATCACGATGACTTGATCCAACCTCTATAATAAAGTATCATCCTTTTATTTTAGATTCATTTTAATTCTATTAATGATAAATATAGATGTGATTTATTTATCAATTCACTTTTCTTAGGAAACTCTAGAAATAATTTTCGAGCTCTCCATAATCATCTTTAGTGACTCAAGTCTAGATATTTTCTATTTTTTTCAAATTTGGGATTTAGAGCATGAAATATTTTAATTCCCTCTTCATCAGGCTTTTATATCCTCTAAAAATATTTTGATACCCATATATGAGCTACTACAACCATAGTGATACAATAAAACATGTATTTTTTGAAATTGATGCATTACATATGACTAATGTGATACCCTTACATAGCTTCTCTGAGGAATGGATTTCCCTTATGTTTCATATATAATTGGAATGTATACGTTTTCAAGATTTGTGAATAATGAGTGTACCTTGATGTATCCTGATGATGACCTTAACATATCCTTCAGCATGATATTAAAACTTTTGTACAATTCTAGTTGTGCAATCACTTTGATGTGTCTATGAATTACAATGATATATAATTATAGAGTGTGGGATCACCTTTCTATATTAATATTGAAGAGGCATAACCCTAATATGATTGTTTGAGTGTTGGTGTTCCATTGTGAAACTTTCATAACATATATTCTACATTTTTTAATATCTCTTTTACACATTGAATTAAATACATTACGAAAATTACCAATTCAAAATGAAATATATAAAAAGCAGAATTATAAATATAATTCTATGTTTTAAATTATTATTGTCTTCCAATAAATATCATAAAAAATATACACATAGAACAATGAAATATTTAAATCCCTGAAATCTATTGAGAAAAATATTATAATAAGATAATAATGAATTTATATAATTAAATTGTGAAAAATATATGATCTTAAAAAATATCAAAATGAAAATAAATGTCAATTAATCTATAAAATAGATGTTTTTTTTAAATATTCAGTGAATTATGATTTTTAATAAATTTACAGATATTCAATAATTTTTAATTTAATGGTTTTTTGGGAATAATAACACATTTATCTCCAAAAATGTATGTGGAAAGAATGTATCAAATCAATGTAAGATCAAATTACCCGATACATTAGTAATATTTTTGACAATAAATTTATTTAAAAAACATAATGGATATAAACTCATATAAAAAACGAAAGTCGTATTACACAAACCATGAAGAGGTTATTAGAAATATAAACCACTATAACCTCTCATATGTAATAAAAGGATTATAGTTCATATTAATAACAAATATTTAGTGGAAATTTATATTCCAATTAATAATATAATTATGTTTTAATTTTTTTTAACTATTTAAGGAATATTTTCTTTTCATTCAATTGTTCCTTCAATACATTCTTTCTATAAATTGTGAACAGACCTAAATTATTGGCACAAAATAATTATACACAACCAAATAAATGGGTTATGATAATTTTTAATTGGACCTTTGATCTAATTAATGATAATTTTTTATAATTACAATAATCTTAATTTCCCATCAACCATATTATTCTTCTTTTAGTTTCACTTATTCATGTTAAATGATCATGTGGCCTTTTTTGTGGCCTTGAGTGTTGTGATCATGAATGATAATTTGAGAACATCTAAATTTGACCATGCGTAAAGTAAACGTGAGTGAAAATTTTAAAATTTCTAGAAGTGACCATGAGTGAAATGGTTGTGAGTGAAAATTTGTAAACATAGGGATGTGGAATTGAAAAATGTGTCGATGACTAAAAAATTTAGAAATTACGATAGTTGATGTATGAGAGAAAATTAAGTGAAATACGAAATAGTAATGTGACCAAATAAACAAAATTAGTGTGACTGGATGAAAAAATACAAAGTTACCACGTAAAAAAGGTTTAGTGACCACTTGAACAAACAAAATTACCATTTGAGAATAAAAATTAATAGATTTAAAGTTGAAATTTTATGATGTATTAAATAAAATTTATGACCTTTCTATGGTAACATAATTTCATTGTCATATTTTAGCTGAAACAATGATCTCTATTATTTATAATTTTATATTTTTAATTATATCATGTTTATTTCACATGTTAATGTTTATTTAATTATTCCATAAGTACATGATAATTAGTTCAATAATAATGAATATTTTTTGGATATATTTTGTGTATGAATAAATATTGATCATGTGAGTAGATTATTCACATTGTTTTTTTGGGAAAATAGGAGTTCAAAATTATATATGGCCCGAATTTGGAAATTTTATCTGTCATACTTTATAGGAATTTTCCTAGGGACATTGTTATTGAATATAATATTTTTAATAGAGTATTAGTTATTATAACATCATACCACTATACACAATGTTTTAAATATTATATACTATCAGTATAACCCATGTTAGTATATTTTTCTAGAAAATTAAATGATGACATCACATAATGTATTGGGAATGATAAAATTAAATGGGAAACATGATTTGAATCAATTGTGAATAAAATATCTCTATATAACTTGTTTTAAAGATCCATATATATATATGTACTCCCATATTTTTTTGGCATTGTATAATTTATTCATTCATTAGTGATCAAATAGAATTACTAGTTGAAACAAAATCAATTGATCCATTATTTTTGTTGAACTTCGTTCTCCATTAACACATGGACATTAAAGCATTCATCTACTTTTTTGGGTTTACATTATTCTTTTCTTTTTCAATTACTATAATTTTTTTCAGTTATACATCCCATTTGAATATATAGATTTTTGTAACGAATTCTAAAAAAATTATTTTTTTCTTATAAGATAAAAAAGGATGGAACTATTAAATTTTTTCCTCCATGTGTAAAAATAATGGTCTATTTTTGGTTTAATCCCGATGTGGTAACATGTATTTGTAATTGGGTTGTAAATCTAGGAGCTAAAATTACATTGTAATATTTCAATACGGTGATTATAGTGCTAGATTTATCTTTTAGTTAATGTGAGGGGTGAAGAGTGGACTGGGGTCATTTAGATCTGAAATACATTTAATTTATAATGTGTTGATTTTTGTATTTATATAGAATATACAATTAAATTTATATAAAATTAAATATATAATAACCTTTAAATACTAATTTTATATTAAAGGTATTATTCACCCCCTCTAGGATATTCATCCATCATTACATAGGGAATAAAAATTGGTGTCATTTTTGAAACCATAATCAATATATAATATTTATATTTTCTCAACAATTTCATACATAACTATTTCTGAGAAATTATCATTTTTAAGATGGAAGGATATAGTTTGAATGATGGATGGAAACCTCAAAAACCACAACATTTTCATGGAACTAATTATACTATTTGAAATATCATATATATGATATATTAAACAAAATGAGCACTGGTCATGGGAAAATCTTGAAAAAACTATAAAATCTATTTGAAGGTGATCCTGAATCATTAGTTAAAAATGATGTGGTAACTTACATTTTTAAGTACAGGGTGGTAAATATTTTTTAAATATGCATAGTCATTTAACTTCATGTAAAATATCTCATGACATCTCAAATATTATTTAATATAATAAAATTGGCTTGAATAATCATATTATAACTCTGATGGGAATCATAAGAGATGAATATCATGAATTGATATTATTTGAAGAATAATTTTTCAATAAAATATTTCAAAGTTTTACTAGTATTTTAAATGGTATTTATTATTTTTGAGAAACACAATATGGTACTGTTTTTGATGAAAGAATACATAGAGGACTTCTTAAAAACTTTTAGGATAAAAATTGTTCTATATATGAAAGTAAAAAACATCACGGAATTCACAATTGTTGTGTTTTTGGGATCACTATTACTATATGAGTTATATCAGGAAATATTTAAAAAAATATGATAATTAAAATTTGATGGGAAGTGATTTTAAGTAAAATGTATTAACATACTCATCTAACTATGATATATTGAGTAGTAATAAGATTGAAAAAACATTTGTTACAAAAGTTTTATTTAAAAGGATGAAATTACACTCCAAATAATCCTTAAAATATTGTCCTATAGATTTTTACAAATACATAAATAAAGGTAATTTTAATTAAAATAATTATCAATATTGTAATTTTTATGAGCTTATGAAAATGTGTAATATAAATCCTGATTTACCAAGACTAATTATGGAAAAATGTTAATGGAATCATTACAAGAATGAAGTGAACTCAATAAGAGATAAATGGTTCTACAAAAGTGAATAATGTTTTCTTGATGAATTTGATTCCCAAAATATTGTTGGGAATATTTTCACAATGGATTAATCAAATAAAGTAACCAATGATATTTATTATTCATACTCTAAATATGATAAAGAAAAACCAAATATTGATGAATTTCATAAAGAAGTTAATAGACTTGATCATTAAGTATAAATGAAGATGAGTTTATAAAAGAAACAAAACATCCAAAAAATTATTTTCTTAAGGAGAATAAATCCCAAAAGAAATCATTCTAGGTTGAAAAAAATTATACACATATTTAACTAGAAATTTATCAAGATAATATAAAAGCCACTCATTTTGAAAATGAGAAATTAAAAATAGATGTTTATTTCATGTCATAGTGTCATAATGATATAGTATATAAATTTGATAATCTGATTAAATAGAATGGAAAAGTCAAAAAAGAAATTTAATTTTTATAGGAAAATTAATCGATATATTTTTTTATGGAAGATGCCAATTTTATAAAATAATGAGATTCAAATAAATGAACAAAAAGAGATCTGGTCTTGCTTATGATAATACTTCAACAAAAATTTAAAAAAACTTATCTACTAAAATCACTAATGTATGTACCTATCCTACTACATATTTTATATTTCATATGGAAGAACATTATTAAAATAATATTTCCTTAACAATTATACATTTACACACACACATATTTATTTTTAATTCATAATCTTCTAGATTTAATGTAATCATGTGTTTTAAATGAGATTGGGTTCTCAAGAATTAAAATTTAAATCCAACCATATCCAACTTTACATGGATACCAATGATTTTTAAAATATGTTGGAGCATTAAAAATGATCTTAGGTACATGGATAATGTACTTTCATGACACATGGCAATTGGTATATCAAATTTTATTTCATTAGAAATTTTGATTGTGGTAATGTTACTTTCAGTGATAATTTAATATGAAATGTAAAGGGTTTCATTTAGGCTGAATTTTTTTGTTCTGATATTATTTCATTTTATGTATATATTGAAAAAATGTAATAAAATTGGGAAATAAAACCACAATAATGTTATTGGGGAATTATATCTTACTTTCAAAATTATAAAAGAATTATATTTAAGGATATATCATTTTTTATGAATAATTAAATCCAGAAAATGTTAAATTAATTTAGAAGACTTAAGTAATCAAAATTTATTTTATTTAAATGATATAAAATATAATAATTTTTTTGGAATATTATTTTGGTTCATTCTAATTTCATGATGATGGATAATTTTTCAAGAACTAATTAGTTTTACTGATACCCAAACATAATGAGGACAATAACTTTTTTTATAAATCCATCTTAAATGATTAACAATAAATTATAAGTTACAAGTCAAATAAGAAAGTAAAAAATATATTTATCTTAAATATTATTCATTTATATTTATTTTTCATGTCAAACTATATATTTTTTGTGGTAAGAGATATATTTTTACATTATTTGTTATTTATAAGTCGTTCATTGGTTTATTTTCATACACATAAATCTCAAACTTTAGAAAAGATTATAACTATTTGTAAATTGGATAAATATGATAATGTAATCTTAATTAAGTTATTTTAAAGTGAACCTGATGGTGAATTATATAATATATAATTTATATTATTTTTTATTTAAAAAAAGTGTTTATTTTAGAAAAATTTCAACCCTTAGAACCCCCAAATTAAATTGTTTACTAGAATTGAAAAATAATACTCTTAAAGATATGGACAGAACCATGTTTTTTGAGTTTAACATAAAAATATATTTATGGTAGAGGGTTTGAATACAAATATTTATGATAATAAAATAATTATTTACGACCCTTATTGAAAAGTATAATTTATCATCTTTAAAATTGGTGGAAATAAAAATTCATATTTTAGTGTGTTTTGTTTTTATTCATAATACTAAATGTACATTATATAAATTTATTGAAAACATTAATTTGAGTAATTTCCTAGAGTATTTAAATAATATTATTGAATATAGAGTATATAACAAAATAATCATGGATGTTGAATTATAAATCCAGGATCTTTTGATGAATTTTCCTTTAATAAAATTGATAATTATATTGATCAATATGAGAATGAATTTAGGGAATATATTTTTATATAATAATAACCTAATAATATAGATGAAAATATTTATGGGAGAATATTTCTTATCGATAAAAAATATTTATGAAATATCCTATCAGACCCGTAATGATCATTATATAGATAATGTTAATGGTAATCATGAATTAAATGTTCAAACTAGAAAATATGTTCTGAATATTTATTATTATAATGATTTTATTTCGGAAGTTAAACCTACGAATATTGATAAAGCATTATACAATTATAATTTAATAGTGGATATTAAATTTTTTTAAAAAATATTTTATAGGAATAGTTTGTGGAAATTAGTTTTGCTGCCAAATTGGTAGTATACTATTAGAAAAAATGGATATTGGAAAAGAAACATGATGAATATTCAAATATTTTTATAAATAACACAATATTACTTTATCAAAGATATTCTTAAGAATAAGGTTCTGTTAATGGTGAATATTATTCACCATTTTCTAAATTTTATGAAATTACTATTTCATTTTCTATTACTTACTTTCTCTATATAAATTATTTCAAATGTATATAAAAAATTATTTTCTACATGGTTATAATATTGATGAATTATTTGTTAGATGGATGAATAATTTTTAAAATAAATATAATATTATGTTTGTATATTAACTAAATTAGGCTTTATATGGTTTGGAAAAGGATCCTCGAGATTTTTATGAATAGTTTTCTAGTATTATTTTAAAAAAATGGGAATTGAAAATTTGATCTTAAATTTTCTATTAATAACTAATTTGATAAAAACATGATTGTTAAAATATAAATAATATATTTTTATTGGATTTTAATTTTTAAATATTTATAATATAATCCCCAAATATATGTCATTTGAATTTGATATAACAATGATGCGCGAATGTAATTTTTCATATGTTTGAAAATATTTCAACAATGTGATGCTTTTTTCTAAATCAATATCAGAATTAAAAAGTGATTGTTAAAAAAAAGTTTTGAACTCTACTAAAAGTGATAATACTACTATGATTAATTCATTCAAATTGGATTTAGATAAATCGATAGACTCTGTTAATGGTAAAATCTATAGAGGCATTAATAGAAATTTATTATACCAAACTATTTCAAAGCCTAATTTGTTGATTTTAGTGTGTTTTTTAATTTAAATGTTATTATAAATAAATTAACATTAAATATATTAAATTAATTATTTCATATGTAATATGATCTTTGAATCTTAGTTTATTTTATCTTTTTTGAAATATATTTTAATTAAAAAGTTATTATTATTATTATTTTTGTTGATGAAGGATAGATAGAAAATAATATTTCAGTTTGTGTCATTTACAATGAAAATAATTAGTTTCCTATGTTTCCAAGAAAAAAATTGTTCGATTCATTCAACATAATTATCCATATATATATGATTATTTTTTGTTCTCGATATTTTTTGATTAATTAATCACTTTCTGGTTTGTGTTATGATTTCAATAGTACTTATATTTTCTCTAACAATAATTCTTAGATTTATATTTTTAAAAATCCATTACAAAATTATTGGGAAATTTATATTGATGTTAAATATCATTATTTTAGGTATTGTGTTAACTTATGAAATATAAATCTTGAATGTAATTTTTCAATAAAATTGTAAACTGTAATATTTTCCAAACACCTAGTTTTGGATAATTTTGATAAAATTAAATTATTCTATTAATGTTGAAAATTATGTCATAAAAAATATATTTAAGGGGAATTTGAATTGGGTTATAGTGAAAACATTAACTGTGATTCATTTACCTAGTTTATATTGAATCAATTTTTTCTGCTTCACACTAGTGTAAACATAATTTTTTTAACTATTTAATAAATTTCAAAATAATTAATTCATTTATTAGATTTTTTTAATTTTTTATTATTCCTTCCTACTTCTAATATTTAATTCAAAAAATAATTAATTATATTATAACTAATTATTTTTTATGTCTTCATAATCTATTTTAGAATTTATAAATTAGGGGAGCATAGTTATGTTCTTGATGTCAGTTATAGGTCATGATTCTTTCATAGTAATAATTTTTGTGAACCATTACATTTTCAATGATTTATAATTATGTCTGATCTCTTTTGAAGTGATAAAAATTTATCTCTATGGGAGCATCCTTAATCATTAAATTAGTTTTTTTCAATTTCAAGTGTTTGGGAGGAACACGTTTTTTAATTGAAATTTATAATTTAATTATCAATTAGGATGAGAATGATGAATTGAATCCTTGATCAGAATTCATAGTATTATTATCATATTCATAAATTAATATATATTGTACACTATAGGATATACATAATTTTAGTATTTTTATATTATAATAAAAGTGTCAAGAGATAGTTTAATGTGATCTTGTAGAGTGAGCTTGAGTGATGTCTCCATGAAGAGAAAATTTGACAAGGTCTAGAAGTGACATATTGTGAAGTGATTAGGAGTGAGAATTGAAAATTTTATAGAAGTATCATTGTGTGAGGTGAGCATTTCTGAACATCTAAAAAAATCTATAAGATCAAAATTTTATGTTAATAATGAGTGAAAATTTGACATAGTATATAAATGATGGTGAGTGAAGTGACGATGACTAAAAATTCGACAATGTCTGAAATTAGCTGCATAAAAAAATATTAGGTGACCATATGAAAAAATAAAGTCACCACATCAAAAATAAGAAGTGATTATGAGAAAAAATTAAATATACCACTTGAAAAAAATGATGTAACCACAAGAATAAAAATTATGTGATCCCATGTTTAAATATTGAAAATCCTTGAACCAACATTATGACCAATCTATGTTCAATTAGTTTCATTTTCATATTATATCTCAGTACATTCCCATATTTATCAATATTTTTTTACATTTCAAATTACTAGTTATTTGGTTCACATGTTTATATTTAATTAACTATATATCAAATATATATTAATTTTTTTAAATAGGTAATTTTATTTGGAATAATTTTATATATTATTGAATTATAAACAAGTTGGTTGATGTATAAAACTATTTTTTTATAAATACATGAGTTCCATATTATATTCTATTAGAGATTGAATAGTTTATCATTCATAATTTATGGGAGTTTTATATATATTTTAAATATATATTGTAATTATTTATTTGTAGTATATTATTTATTCTATAATGTTGTCATTATAAATAATTTTTTTAATATTATTGATTATTAAATTAATAATTGTGGGAATGTTTTCCCAGAACATTCGAAGGAGATATTCCATGCATAATTAGGAATGACAAATTGAAATGTGGTTTATGGTTTTATTTTTTCTATATAAAAGTCCAAAATAAATTTTTTTTATTGATCTAGATCTATATAATAGGTTTAGGTTATTCTAACAGTGTGTATGTGATGAATTATTTAATGATAAACTATATCTCGTAGTTAATCCAAAATCATTTTATCCTTTAATATTAGATAACTACTCTCTTTATCAACTCAAATACATTGAATATTTCATCTAGATCTATGTTCTTTCTTATTCTTACTCATTTTATATATGTGTAATTTTAATGGGTTATATTACCCATAATAGCTCTAATTGTTTGTTATGACTCCCAAAAAAATCCCGAAATTGGTTTATTCGTCTAGGTGGGATAAAGACAAGAACTAATATGTTTTTTCCACTAGATATAAATATGGAGGTTTGGTTTTGGATTAATCCAACAAAGTAAAAATTATTTTTTATTGGGTTATGACTCAAGGTGGAAAATTTTAATTGTGTGTTTACATTGTAGTGGTTTACTATGGGATATCTCTCTCAGTTCGTGTGTTTGTTGTAGTTTTGACAAGGATCATTAATATTTTATCCACTATAAAAATTTATTCTTTATATTTATTCTTATTTCACTTCATTTAAATCAATTAATATGATACAAAATTAAATATATAATAATCCTGAAATCATAAAATTTGTTTAATAAGGCATAGTCACCCCATCTCAACTATACTTCCATATTCACAATTGGACCACAGATAATAAATTACAAGAATGAATACTTAACCATGAAATCAGATTTATATTAATGTGTAAAAATATCATCAAGTGACTAGAAATGAATTTACATCTCAATTGAATATAAAAGTTATTTTTTTGGAACCATCCATGAAATGGATAGGCTTTTAATATTAAGAAAAGAATCACAAAAATTTCATTAAGATAACTGTTTTCACAAAATAATAACAAACATGATTGAATCCATGATTGAATATAAATTATTAATAAATAAATTATGTAAAATAGCCAAAAAATATAGAAATATTCATCGACATTTAAAATGATAGATTAAACATGAAAATTAGCAAAATAAAAATAATAAAGGATTTCTAATGTGTATATAATGAAAAAATAATTATAAAAATATTATTATCTCCCAAAACATAAATATAAAAAAGTATATATAATTATCAATATCAAAGTATAAGGAAACATTAAAAATTATTTCACTCAAAAAAATTACAATTTAACAGTTCGAGTGGTTTTTAATGTGATTAAAATATATCTCTAAAATCACATTTTCACAAAACATAATAAACATTTATAATTTTTTTTAAAGTTCATTAATTTTCATTATAAATAAAATAGTTAAAAATTTAATAATATTAAGGTTTTAGCATGTTTGATAACTGATTAGAGAAAAAGAAATAGCATCATAATCAAGATAGTTTAAAACATATCAAAATCAAACCATAAAAAAATAATGGTTTTTAAAATGGTTTGAAAAGATTTATAATTTTTTGAAAATAAAATATAGATGTAGAAGAAAATATACTGTAATACCAAGAGAATATGAAATAATTTAATTCAAATAGATATAAAATTTACTCCACCCTTAATTGACAAACATAAAAATATTTGGAAAAAAATTATTAATACTTTTAAGGAAGTGTTCTAAATTTAAGATATGAAATAAGTATGAAATATTAAAAGTTAATTAAAAAATATCCTCATATACTTTTTTCATACATTCTTAAAATATTTGAAACAATTTATTCATAGCAAATGTTTTCCAACCAAACATTTGTTCTCGGTTGAGATGACTACAAGAGTAATTAAAATCGTCATTAGAATCAAAATATAGAAATTAAAAAATGTGACCATATATTAGTTGGTGTATCTTTTGTGAAATTCATCATAGTAAAAAGAGAGAAAACAGAGGAACAAGGTTGGATAATTTTAAATTTAAAGGAAGATACTATAATTAAAAATATGTAAAACCACGTGTTTCCTTCCACAGAACACATAGTTTAGAGTTTTCAACTATACCCCCCCATAAAATCATATCATATTAAATTGGAGGGAGATTTATCTCATTTTTGGTGCCAATTTTTATCCTTGACAACAATACTAGGATTTACCTAGATTAATATAACTCCATGAGTTGGGAAAAACAAAAAAAACATCTCCATAGATAATAGTTAATATTGTTTATCCCCTTAATATATTATTTCTCAAATTCTAACCACAAACACTCAAAATGGGTCAACAGAAACCAAGTAAAAACATTACATAATGAATAATGAACATATATATTTTAACCACATTTGGTTTTTCTAAAAAAATGACCAACATGATCATGGTATGACACGAGAAATGTCTTGTAAATTAACAGAATAATTTCCTTAAAGTCAAACAAGTTATGAGAATCCCACTTGATGTGATAAAAATATAACTAAAAATGTTCTTTTATAGTATTTATAGTACACAAATAAAGTGAATGTTTTTTTGAATTATTAGACATTTAAATATAAAACATCATTAAATATAGATAAGTATATTTCATGAGAGAAATCCAATTCATATTGAACAACATCATGTTTTTTATAATTATGATTTAAACAATAATTTTTCACAAATTTTGAGGAATTAAAATAGTCAATTTCTCATAATAAACACACATAAATAGGTTCAGATAACTCAAGAATAAATATGTGAAACTATAAATCTATATTTGGTTCAGAGGAATTGGTTTTTATAGAAAACTACGACTGAGAGAATTAATAAAAAGACTTGGTGATAACTACTAAATTTAAGATTTGTTCTTGTTGAACCACAATGTAATTCATAGTAATGATGTATCTTTTATTACATTAAATCTGACCAAGACTATCAAGATATTTCCTGGAATCATATTTAAGATAAATTACTCTAAATATTCCAATAACCAATCCTAATATTATTTCATCAAATGGTCCATGAATATCCATCAATTCTCAGCTCTAAAATTTATTCTATAAAATCATTCATTTATAGATAACCTATATTTTGGATTACATAAAAATGAATTATTCTTGGTAAACACAAGCATTAAATAATAATTTAAAATTAAAAAAAACTATTACAGTAAATCTTGTATAAAAAATGCCAATACAAATTGATAAGAGCATTTTTAACAAAATTTAATGAAGAACAATGAAATTAGAGTATCTTGTATGATTGAATAATTTAACCAATTGTCCATCCATATTTCCTAAAATTTAATTAATCATCCTATTTTATAAATAAAGTGATATAAATATTTCTTTAAATACCCAAAGATGTTTCTTTTGGAATAATGAGTATGGAATATCACTGAATTTATCATCTACAACTATTAACATTCTCCTCAGTTTCTCCTATTATGCAGTACATAAAACAAATTTATGTGTTCATTAATTTTATGTTGAATATCTTATATGAATTAAATTCATTCCTTATTTAGAGTAATTGCGGTCATCACGTCTAGGTTTCTTTTCTTGTCAATTTTTGGAAATTTAACATATGTTATGATTTTATTTATATCCATAACAAGTAAAAGATATAATAATATCAATGAATTTTAAATAATTAGATCTTTCAATTATTGGATTATCATTCATGATAATCCAATATGATTAGAATAATTACATAAAATGTGATAATTTTTCTCATTATCATCAAACCCAAATTTCTTCCTCCCTCTGTTGATAATTTATCAATTATTTTTCTTTTTAATTTTATATAATTAAAGTGATGATAAATAATCAATCATTGTATAGACCTTTTTTCCCACTTCTCTATATTTCTTATATTCAATATTTTCAACTTCAGTTTCACATAACACGTAAATATCATCCTATTTAGACTATACCCTCAAATCCTATTGTAATGGACCGGGGTTTTGGGGTCCATTACTTGGTGAAAATATGATGTTTAGGGTGTTCTGGGTGGTCTGGAAGGCCATCCTTGCTTCTCGGTAAAGCTTAAGACTCCTAACGGTGGCCTCGGCCTACCGGTAGGATCGACCTACTAGTAGCTCGGCCTACCAGTGGCCTCGGCCTAACGGTAGCCTCGGCCTACCGGTAGCTCGACCTACCCGTATCCTCGGCCTACTGGTAGCCTCGGCCTACCGGTAGCTGGGCCTACCGGTAGCTCGGCCTACCGGTAGCTCGGCCTACTGGTAGCCTCAGCCTACCAGTATCCTTGACCTTATGGTAGCTCGACCTACTGGTAGCCCCTGCCAACTGGTATCTTGGCCTACCGGTAGACCTGGCCTACCGGTGACCTCTCCGCAGGTTTCCAGTAGCACCTCCTTTGCGCGAATTGGTTTGTAAACCATGTTTTCACCCCCTTTAAGCTTGTTTTAAAGCCCATTAAGGTCATTTAATTAAATGATTTGGTGAGGTACCCTCCTTAAATGAAAAATCATGCATTTTGGTCATGCATTTAACCACGTTTTTAGAAATTCTTGTAGGGAATAAGGAGGTGTGCATTGGTTTTAATCACCCCGAAGGGCGGGGACCTTTTGGTAGGACGTGTGGGGTGGCCCAGCCCCATGGTCAACCCACGATCCTGATTCTTCCGCGGTGTCGAGTTTTTCTCTCTATATCTTAATCGTCCTAGGAATGCTGTATCTCAGTCCATATAACCTAAAGGCTTCTCTTTGTCATGAGTTTCTTGTTTTATATCACCCTGTGCTCCGAGCACCCTTTCTCCCGACGAGTCGTACCCCTATTGCAAAGTTTTCTTTGATCGCGTTACGTGGAGCTCCTGTTACTTCTGATTTACAGTTTCCACAACATGACTTAACTTTGATCCTTGTTCAATCAAGTAGGGATCTTAAATTTGTCTCTCCTCCTTGTGTATCATGCGGGGTGGGTGTTCTATGGTTTCCACGAGGCCGTTAATCAATTCTGTAATGAAGATAATAACCGATTAAAGAATGGGGATGAGGAAGTTTGGTTATGTTATTACATTTTTTATCCATTCTTTCCCTATGATGTTGTTATGAATTTAAGGGGCTTAGGCGTACTGAAAATCATAGCAGTTGGGGGTCTTTGTTTGCGCACCTATTCTATGCTCTGTTTTATGCTGTGCCTGGTGAATGAGAATCATGTATGAATCAGTTAAACACTTAAACTTAGCTGTTGAATATGAAATCCTGTAATCTTGTGTGATCACCCTATTTGAACTAAATAATATAAAATAATGAATTATTAATGTTGGGATGGTTACGATATGGATGGGTTAACAGCGGGGCTGTGAATGGTGTGGTTGGAATGGCATGAGTTGTTGTGTGGCTGTGGCGGTGTTTGGCAGCAGGGTTGCAGGTTGGGTTGTGAACATGAATAAAAGTGGGATGTTAATAATGAGCTGGGTGGAATGGTAAGGAATTAACGTGGGATAACCAACGGTTTGTTGCGTTTTTATTTGGTTCTAGTACTTCGAGGGATCTCACTGATCCCTTTATTGACGTGACATCACAGGAGAACAGGGTGTGAATGCCTAAAATTACTTGATGGCTTCCCTTCCTGTTTATTGATGTTTCATCTATGTTTGTGCCTATTAGTTTCCCAGTAGTGGATTGATTAACTCATAATGAACTATTACGAATGATAACTTGAATAGGGAAACTGGGAACTGTTGGTTTTGTGCCTGTTTTCTAAGGCAGTAGTGATTGTGCACCTGCTTGTATCTATTTGAAGAGCTGTAGGTTGGGCTGTGTGTTGGTATATATATGTTTAACTGTATTTTTTGTGTTTAGTCGCACCCCACCCGCATTGGGAACTTAGTGTCAGACACCCCATTTAATGGGGAAGGGTGTTTTCCCCTAGTTACTCTCTTTACTGCTCCCTTTTCCCTTGACAGTAATGGCTGAAGGCAGCCTTATTCCCAAGATTATTTGGGTAGGTTTCGATTGGGTGTTGTTAGCCCATGACTCTTCGGGCATGTTGCTTTACTAGGTGTCTTCGGGATGAGGACCAGGTGTGTGCGGGCAGGGATGGATGGTTGTGAGGCCCAGGTGTGTGCGGGCAGGGATGTGTGGTTGTGAGGCCCAGGTGTGTGCAAGCAGGGATGTGGATGGTTGTGAGGCCCAGGTGTGTGCGGGTAGGAAGAGAGTGGTAGCATCAGGACGTTTGTCGTTAGGTATGAGAAGATAGCTAGAGGGGAAAATGGTGGTGAGGGATACCCAAATGTTTTTTTATAACTATTACCTTACTGCTTGTGTTATTTGGTGAGCGTGGCCAGTGAGGTGGGATGAATATATTCCTTGATAGATTATGTTTCTTCTGCTTCTCACAGGACTTTAGGACATCTCTCCACTTGTGCATAAGAGATTTAGGTTTTACTGCTGTGTATACTTTGTATGCCCACCCTATGTTTACTTTCAGGTTTCCAGGAGGGCTTCGGAGGCCGTGCAGGACCTTACTAGTCTGGAGGTTGGAGTTGCTATTGGTCACTGTTGGATTCTGCTTAACCTTTTTCCTTTCCTGTTGGGTATTTTACTTTGGATTCCTTGTACTTTGTTTAGTTTTATTATTAAAACATGCATGTAGTCTGGTTCTTACCTTGATATTTCTATACTTGGTGGTGTTTGGTGTTGACTCATTCTTTTTCCCAATCATGGATAACTAAAATGGGTAATACCTCTCATATTGTAAAAATGTTATACCCTTGGTGCTAGTCACCACTCTAGGGCCTACTGGAGTCAGGTCTTGGGGGTCATTATCTCTCCTTCAACTTAAATAAAGAAGGGCTTGGCAATCTGTTGTCCATTCCCTCCTTTCCGTGAAGGCGGGCTGTGACACCTATTGAGTTTTTAGACTAGATATTATGGTTGTGTACATCACCTATTCTCTTGGATTTAATTATATAGTTCAATAAACCTTTTAATTTATTTATAAGTGGAACTTAAATTATTATTTCCCACATATAACTCAAATTATACATTTTTATAAATGTATCAATTTTTTTGGAACATATATAACTAAAAAATTTATATACAAAACTTTTTAACTACCCTTAAAAATGAGTGGATTTATCTTTATAATGATTTTAGACTATCATTATTGGATTTTGTGAAAATATTTTGGTATTAAGTTATTTTATAACTCATTGGCCATTCAATTGAACATTTTATATATTTCTAAATATATGATAATAATTAATTTAATCTGTTGATTTTTAACAGAGTTTATATAATTAATTTTAAAAAATTATATCCATTCACTATTCTATGAATATATATATGAAAGTCATTAAATTGGTTATTAGTGTACTAAAACATTCTGGATTGGTTTCACTAATTTCTATGTGTACATTCCTTACCATAATCACATGCACAAGAAGAAAAAGAATTTGAATCATTCTTAGGGATATTTCATTTCATATAAAATTTATGTTTATATTGTTGAGAAATTTTAGAAACCTTTTATTTCATATCCTCATCATTAAAGTTAAAAAAAATTCACAACATGGAGACTATTCAATAATATTTTTTGGTAAGGTGTGTGGAATTTTATAAGAATTCCATTTAAATATGGTTAGTAAGATGATTGTTTGGGTACTCCTTTAGAATACCTTTAAATCCATTCCATGTTTTTGGAAAAATATCATCCCATCCATGAAAAATATAATAATTTTTTCTGCATCATGATTTCTATGTTTCAATAATAAACATTCATCACAAAGTCATTGAATAATTTTTATCAAGGTTAAATCATTATTCATTCAATTGTGAAAAAATATTATAGAAACAATTTTTTATCAAATAGAAATAACTACTAAACAATTTACCTTTTATATAAGCATGTTCAAAGGTAATTGTTGAACTATACTATCAAAATATCTTAAAATATCATAATAATCCTCATTAGGTGGACAATTAATGAAAGGTAATATGACGATGTATGATTATTTCACATTATAATTCCCATAAATTTAGGTAAACCCTGTACATATAGATTACATAAAGTAAGGGTAATATGAAATTACATAATTCTATACCTCTTGAAATTCATATTTATAGGGTGTGGTGCAACAACATATTGACATACATTTATGTTCTCAACTCTTTGAATTTTCAAATTTATAGTTCCATTTTTTCTGTTTTAGAGAATTATTGCTTTGTTAAAATTCTTATTTCAAATCTTCAAATTTGGTTTTAGATAATTCCCTTATGCAAATTTAATGTCGTGTAAAATTATTTTGAAAACAAAAAAATATAATAGCTAATATATTTTAAAAAATAAATCAAGAGATTTCTATTTTTCTGTTAATAGATTACATGTTTATTTTTCTCTTTTTTCATGGAAACATGTTATATCACATAAAACCGAATTAATTTTTTAAAAAAGTTTCATTGAAATCCATAAAATAATTTAAATGATAATGTCTAACTAACACCAAGCTAGTCAAAATTAAGGTATAACCATTGAGAATATAAATTTTTATTTGAATCACCTATATATTTCATGTTAAGAATATTTTCATAATGAAACATCCTGTTGACTTATTTATCAATCCAAACTCAGGTTAAGGATCAATGTTCAAGGATAAAAAAACATTTACTTTTTTCTAAATGATGAAATTTTCTATAATTTCAAATAAAGTAAATACACTAAATTTCATCCATTGGTACATATAGTTGGGAAAATTGATGCTCATAAGTAATTTAATATGACAACCCAAAGTAAGAAACCCAATTTTCACTTTTAGTGTAAATTGACTTGATTTTTAAATCACTATAAAGAAAGATATAATTGTGAAAATCCAAAAATATATATAACTCAAACATCATTTTTCTTATATTTGGAAAATATGATATAAATTGAAGAAGTGGAAAATATCCACGTATAAAAATATGTTATTATAATTTAACATTAACAATACTTCGAAAATAAATTTTAATTTAGTTAATACAAGCTCCATAAGAGTTTTTTTTTCAAATCATCTTCTCAATAATATTTAAAATCAAATCTGATATCAAAATAAATTGAAAATAGGAAATAAAAGCAGTAAATGAGGCTTCTATATTGAGAACATACTCTTTCTCCATGTCCACTCATATTGATTAGTCTATAATGTGGGTTTCCCCTCTCTCCATAGGTGATGTTACATGATTGATCATTTTGGACTTTAGAGTCTCATCCATGGTTCACTTCATGAATAAACAATTAATCCCCATCTCGCTTATAGAAACACTTTCATTTAATAAATTACAAATTCATAATTTTTGGGAAATAATTAAAACATTATACATTTAGACACCCAACATCCATACTAGTCTAGTAACTTTTGATACATGGAATCATAAACACTAGTACTTGAGTGAGCTGCATTATATACCTCTAGGATCTTCATGACTAGAAACCCTCTTAAACACATAATAATTAATACATTTCTTTATAATATGGGAAAGGAAACATAAAATCAGGTGATATAATATGATCATTAAGGGTAAACAATGAAGATATGTATGCATAAACATGAAAATAGAGTCATGTGAACCTGTTAATAACAATTTAAGATCATACGCTACTTATCAAATACCATAAACACACATTGTTGAAAAATTCATCGAAATTAATAAGACCTAAATCATAATGAATTAACAAACATATTACATGAATGAAAAATATAGGAATAAAACATGTAATTTTGGAATAGTCATACAAATATATAATCCAATGCAATACTACCTACCAATAAATTCAAAACATGTTAGCCTCGAGCAATGACCCGGGTACCAGCATTGGGGTTGGGATGACAATCTATGTAACCTATTATTTTTCTAGATTGGGATACAACTTTTTCACCATCTTAGATTCATTCTTGGGATACAACCCTTTCACAAGATTATTTTAAGGCATGTGCTACAACCCGTGCACATACATTTTAGTGGGCTAGGGCTACAACATTTGTACATACATATTTTCAGACATAGCCTAAAACCCATGAACCTTACATTTATTTGTCTTGGGAGACATCACATGTAACCTTTAGGATCATAATAAAATACTACATACATATGTAACATGATAATAAAACAAACATCATATCATGAAACTTAGAAAGTGATGGGTTTAATAAAAATAAATCATAACCCATGAAATGAAATGGGTATCCATTATATTTCAAAACATAATAACCTATGTAAAATAAATATGTTTTATAATCATTTCATTAATGCACAACCCTTGAATAGAAGAATTTTTCAAAAGCATATAACCCATGAAAGACAAATTGGTTTCATAAACAACCTTCCATTAAATAATTTTTTTTGATAAATAATTTGAGTGGAAACATTGAATATTTTCCCAATAAACTAATGAGTAACACCAAGAGATGTCATATTATATGTGTAATAAATTTTATGGATAATTTATAAACATTTCATTAAGAGAATATCATTTCTTCATTGAAAAATGATTTTTTAAAATTAATACCATTTGAAAAAATGTCCTTAAAAATATTTTTGGAACATATAAATATTTCATGGAAATTATTATTCAAACCTTTTCTATAGAAAACATATAAATTAATCCAGAAAACAATTTAAAAACATTTTTCATTTAAAACATATAAAATATGCTTCAATAAATTTTAAATACCATTTTCATTAAAAATAATTTAAAAAAAATATAAAGAATTCATATAAACATTTTTTTAAAAAAATCATATTAAAATTATTTTGTATATTATTTTGGATTTTTTAAAACATTTTTAAAACCAATTTAGAAAACTTGGTTTTGATAGAATACTGATTTTTTATCAAATTCAGATTTAATGTCAGACTTTTGTCAAAATAATTTAATAATCATATTATATTCCAAAGAGTGGAAATAATGGTAAAAACACAATATGATATCGTGAATAAATAGAGGATAATTAAACTCATTATTTTTCTTGAGATATGGATCATACTATTTCAACCATGGATGAAAACGCATTAACAATCTCCAAAAGCGAAGGGATTGTTTCAATAAACTCTTACCACTTGGTAATTCGGGATCCTAATATCATTGAATGAAAAATAAAGTACCTAAATCATAAAATATAATGAAAATAATTAGATTCAATATATAACATATAAATTGAATTATATACATCTAAATGAAAAATTTTGGTGTATAAGTTGGCATGTGTCTTAGATAAGGAAAATTGGGACAGAATTACATTACCAATTTGGAACGATCAGAAACATAAACCACAAAAAATAAATATCATAAAATAAATTTTTAAAAAAAGCTAAATTTAAATATAAGAGTTATAAAATAATTCCATGGACATTATACACACCACACAGAAGGAATGGTTGGTGAGTAAGTCATGTATCTCAGGGAAATAAAAAGGTAGATGTAATTACCTTACCTTGTGTCTTGACTCTCATCATACTAATTCAAACCTAATTTATAATAAATGAAGGTTTATAATAAAAAATTTACTGAACCATACTATTATATATGATACCATATACTGTTTGA
Organism: Viscum album; assembly: GCA_963277665.1. Classification (NCBI taxonomy): domain Eukaryota; kingdom Viridiplantae; phylum Streptophyta; class Magnoliopsida; order Santalales; family Viscaceae; genus Viscum; species Viscum album. The sequence goes on from OY728132.1 coordinate 503,380,682, forward strand.
TTAAGAATTTATGTTACCCTCTTTTTAACAATTTCATGTTAAGGTTATATTTTGGGTAATATTCTCTTTGTTTTTCATTTGTTTCATAATATGTTTTATTTTTTGTACTTATATATATATAAATATATATTTAAATATTTTAAAACATGATATAAATATCATTTATATTCATTAAAAGTCTATTATATTAATCTATATGATAAAAAAGTATGAAAATAAATACACTTTACATGGAGACAGTAGGTCATACGTACACTTGAATGTTGTTTCATTTTATTGTTGTATTGAAAGAAGGAATGGAAATAGAATATATGCATATATGTATAAAATATAATTAACATATAATTATTATTTCATATATATCATATATGTTTAATAAAAATCTTCCTGAATACATTACATGTAATGTATGATCGAATCACATCACATTGAGGTAGTGGTGGTACACACTTACTCAAATGAAATTATAATATTTACACAAGATGGAAAGAAAAAAATGTATTCTATAAATAAAATTTATACAAGAATAAAGTCAGTATAAATATAATATATATCATATATAAATAATTATTTCATAAAAATATCTACCATGAGAGGTGGTAAAAAATGAACAATCATTGTTTTGTGAGGCGGTAGTTCCCTGTAAATGTAAATAGTATATTCATTTCCCATTAGTTGGTGGTTTCTGTATGTGAAGGTCAACCCCTTATCATAGAAACATCCTATTATATTGATTATAAACGTTTTTTAAACAATAATTTGACAATAATATTTTAGTGAGTGGAGAATGGAAATAAAACTAATCGAACACGAGGGATGGTGTTACCTCTTAATGGGGTAGATCATTTTGGTTTGAACCAAATGGCTTCCTTGGAACACTTTATTCCAAAGAGGATTTTTCAAGGAGTAAGGGATTATTTTTATTGGATATTGGAGTAAATATTGTCTGAACATATGTGTTTTTATAGGTGTGAAGAAGTGGTAGGAGAGGAGGCCTTTTATAGTGGAGGGGAGTAGAACTCTCGTAATATTTTTGACAAAGGAGTTCCATACACATTTTTCACATGTCATGTTGATCAAATAATGGATAAAAATAGATAAAAGTGGGTATAGGGTTTAAATATGGCCATAAAATGGCTTTTGGACTAGTTTCTATGTGTTTTTTGGTATTAAATTTAATCTTTAGTTATTTGTTATCCTAATTTTCCTCCTAATCCTTTTAAATATTTTTAAAAAATTTAAATAATATTATTGGTAAAAAACTAATTTTACATCTATAAAAATTATAAATTATGATCATTCCAAATATGGAATATATATTTCTATATTCCAATCAATAAAGTGGAATAAATTAATTTTAATTTTATATCACAGATGGGATGACAATGCTGGTTTCCAACGTGAAAATGTCCAAAGGTTTGCTATTTTTTTATAAAACATTTCAATGTTAAATTGGTTCCTATTACCAAAATTGGGTTAACTGATAAAAATAAGATCTAATTAAACTTTTAATCAAATTTAAAATATAATATATCATTTTAAATAAATTATATGAAAAAATAGGTTTTGAATTAAAATTCAATATATTAATCTATTCATTATGAAACTGAAATCGTGTAGAAAAATATTAAAAATGTCTCATAACAAAATTTTTAAGTTTATATTTCAATGATTATGTTTATCTTTACATATTATAAATATAAAAGTTCCAAAATTAGGATTTATAATGATTTTTCCATTAAAAGAGTTTTAAAAATGACCTAATTAAAATACAGGGGTGTGAGCATAAAATTTGGTGTATTTATCTTATTTTTATAAAATATATTGAATGATTATAGAAAATATTTTATTTAGTACATAATATATATATTACATTAATATCACTCACTAATTTTAATTAATTTAATTTGTTATTGTAAAATATCTTTGTGACCATAAAAATAATAATATTTCTTTTTATATTCAATTGGATTTCATATTAATTTCTAGATAATTGTTAACTTATGAATCCAGCCAATATTTCTATGAACCATATGATTTCATAAATTAGTTAATATTATTCATATAAACTAATTTAAAGGATATTCTATATCTTAATATATAAAATAATAAAATTTTAATAATATATTATGATTTTGTAAAAATCAGTCATGCATGTTACATGATACATCGATAAAGCCATTATTCCATATAACGCAAGCTATCCTCGGTGGTCTGTGTAGAGAAAGATAACATTTATATTTTTTTTGTAGTGTAAAATTATCTTTTTGTTGGATATAATGAATTCCAAACATAGTTATATAATATGAAATAAATTGTTTTTCATTTTTTTCTTAAATTAAAAATATAAGAAAGATTAAATTAAATAAAAAAATGCTTCCAAAAATTACACGGTGTTAAATTCTACCCCCTTGAAAATAATTTCTCCCATGAAATTCATATGGGTTATCAATGGTTTAATAATTGAATGATTCATTCATAGAAACCCACATTGTAAAAATATATATTAAAAAGTCCCTTAAAATGGGAATGTTGAACCATAACGGTTAGACAGAGTTACTTATAACTAGGTTTCCACACAAGAAAACATATGATGAGAGTGATTATTAGATATAGATATAAATAATAAATATCTATACATAGTGATTTAGTTCCTCAATCAAAAATAATTGAATGATTATATAAAAGTTCAGGGCCACATAGTAATAAATATATGATGATTTAAATTGCTATCAGTCCAATAATAATTAATGTATTAGGGAAACAAAATTTTTTTATTATCCTATCATTGAGTAATTCTTTTATTGACATAGAATCTATGGTAATATACATATATGATATATTTCAATAAAAAATCATTATTTAAGTTTTCTTTTTTATATTTTTAATTGCTTCAAGATATGGATGTATAGAAATTTACATTGATTCTTAATACATTAAAATGAACATTTAACATTTCTTAAGGCCCATAAAAGAATGAAATGTATAACTATTTTTCTCAAAATATCCACTGATGTCAATATGGTAAAATCATTAACCTTTGACCAGAAAAATTAAAACTACAATTTCATCATAAATATTTACTCATCAAATATAATTATATGTTAAACATAAAATCGTATAGGCTAGTGGTATGAATGAAACACTTATTGTCTTTCAGTCTTGGGTTCGAGACCTACAGACTTGATGAACGTGATTGGTTTTTCATGGTATACATGATTCCCTTTTATAAAAAACAATAAAATATTTAAAAAATAATTAAGCTAGAAATCCTTGAAATTTGGTCAATCAACACATAAGATTTTAACCATGGTTTTCAAAACAATCTCAATAAATAAATACTTTCTACAATGTTTAACATAATATATCATTATTTGTTTACCTTATAACCATTATAAAAGATGAAAATCTAAAAATTTATAAATATGGTCCTAAAATAAGTTTACAATTCCTCACCAAAAATATCACATTGTACCTCTAGGCTGTAACATTTCAAACAGGTAATTCCATCATCAGATATTCTCTTGAAACTATGTAATAACCCAAATTGCCATAAAAACTTTTTGAAAACATGCATGATTACTTATTCCAAATATTAGTATGTATATTAATTAAATCTAATAATTTTTATAAAAAATCAATGATTACCTAGGAATTTTTTTTCCAAAAACGATTAATTTGATCTAGGGTAAATAGTTCTATACAGTTTACTTTATCCAAAGAAATCATCTCATTATCCCAGATGAACATAATTTTTACAACATCATGATTACATATAGTGTTTCCATCACTTAATTAATATATCACTTTTCTTTGTCTTCACCACCATTAAAAATATAATTTTCAATTATTATTGGGAAGTTATACTTAAAATAATTAAATATTTATTGATTCACATAACATAATATTTGAATTCCCATACATATATACTTCATTCAACCAACATTATTCTTGAAACATTACTCAGGATTCATCAACTTATTCAATAATACTTCTTTCCTAAAATGTTAAATATGAATCATTTCATAAGGTCACTCAACCTAAAGCTAATCTTGCTTCTAATGTATACATTAAAAAATACTAGAACAAAGTCACATAACTTTTACATGTATTTTGGGGTATCTTTATCAAAGAATGTATAACCAATACTCAAACCAACCTCCTGATTCACATTATCGGATTTCCAATTAGGAAATAAAATCTCTTAATTCCCTCACATTCCACATATAAAACATTAAATGTTAACATGGTAACCTGTAGTTCTCTCTATTGACTTAAACAAGAAACCATAGTGTGAGAAACATTAATAATATTTGAAAACCATATAATACTGAATAATTACATCTAGGGTCCCCAAATCCAATACCAAAATTCATTAATATATGAATTCATATTTTAATATTAAGTTATTGAATGTCATACTCTATTAAAATCCTTCATTATGGTTTATAAAGAGTTTGTTAATTCCCAAAGCATATTTCCAAGGAGTGTGAAACCACGTGGGATGTAAGGCCCATTATCATGTACTATGTTATGCCAAGTTATTCCTGGAACACCTTGTCATATTTTTTACCTATTGGTACATATACGATAGAGCCATATCCACATATAGTATAAATAAAGTGATTTATTTTGAGTAAATCACTCACTTTATTGTTAAACAAAATTCTAGTACATTTTTCTCAACGCTAAATCATCCTTATGGTTATCCATAGAGACATCCCAATACTTATCCTTAAAAATATACATAGGGATATCACTAATGTTTTTAAATCCTATTTCCATATTTTTACAAAAACTTTTATTTGATTCTAACTATTGATACCCTCACTTTTCATACATTAACATTTCATTACATTTTCATATTACATAAAAAGTGTTCATACAGACACCCACGGACTATACTCATCTTGTGCCTTTGGAAACATGGAAACATAAAAAATAGTATGTGAGTTGGAATAATTTTCTCCCACAGGGTTCTCCATGAATATATGCCTTCCTATACACATCGTAGATAATACATATCTACATAAACTGGGGAGGGAAATATAAAAAGGGGTGGCATAAGATGCTTAATAAGGCTAAACAAGGGAGTCATGTAAGAACAAAAATTCCCATCAGGGAATGAGAACATGATCATGAAATTATAATATCATACCCTACATAACAAAGATCATAAACATGAATAATGGAACAAATCATGGTAGTTTAGAAGACACAAGTCATAACAAAAAAAAAATTATCCCATAAAATCCTAACATATTAATAAACACATGTAATTGAAGAATATATATAAATATAGATACTCCAATGTCAAGGAAACCTATAAATACCATAAAAAAATGTTAGTATTGGTCTAAAACCCATGTATCTACTTCAATCCAGAGATACCAACTCATGTACCTAGTTATTTTTTGTATTTCACTACAACCTTTGCACCATCATAGTTTGAGGCTTTGGCTAAAACCAATTCACCTCTTTATTTTCAAGCAAGGGCTACAACCCATGAACCTACTTATTTTAATTTGTGGGCTAAAACAAGTGTAAATTTTCATATTTAGGCTTGGGATGCAACCAATGTACCTTCTTATTATTTTTCTTGTGTTTCAACCCATGTAACCTTTGAGAACATATACCATTTATCATTACCCAATTTATTTTAGGGAGATATATTTCCCACCCTTCACACATAAAAATAATTCATACATGTGACACAAGATAATAAAACATTCATTATATTATGAAAAAAGTATATATGTTTCATTAACAATAATAATAACCCACAAAATGAAAAGGGTATCAATAAAAAAATCATCACATCATTACTTATGAAAAATATATAGGTTCCCTATTCATTTCATTAATGTATAACACATTAAAAGAATCAGGATTCAATAGTATATAACTAATTGATGAGAAAAATGATTCATAACCCTCATTCTAACAAAATATAAACCATTTAAAAAATAATATGATTGGATACATTGAATCATTTTCCCATAATGGAAATAGTAACACCAAATGATGTTATCATGGATGGGAAATAATTTTTCATGATCTTTTAAAAATATTATATTATAAAATATACTTTTATCTTTAAAAAGGCTTTTACAAAAATAAAAACTTTGTAAAACCATTTTCATTAAAAATATATTTAAAACATATAAATAATTCTTGGAAATCATCATGAAAACATTTTAACTTTAAAAATTATAAATTACATTTGAATCCCTTTGGACACAATATTTCCTTGAAAAATAGTAAAATAAGCTTCAAAAAAAATTTAAAACCATTTTCTATAAACACTCTAAAAACATATAAATAAAGATTAAAAATGAATTAATAACCAGATATATATAATGGAATGAAGAATTTTTAAAAATTCATGAAAACATATTTAAAAATATTTTATACGACATGGTTTTGAAAGATCACATCTTTCCAATCGAAGAGATAGGTAATGTGGAACATTTATTAAAACACTTTCTTAATAATATTATCTGCCAATGTGTGGAAATATGAGTACCAAAATATGAATATATATTTAATAAACATATTAGAAGTAAATTCATTAGTTTAATTGAGATATTTATCATAATATTACATCAAAGTAAGTATAATCATAAAAAATATTGAAAAGCGATGACATTGTTTTAATAAACTCTTACTGCCTTGAAACTTGGTATCTTACTCTCCTTGTATGAAAATAAAATAAAATTAATATTAAAATATTATAAAATGATTTATATTTATTATATAACATATCAAAGGTAATATATTAACCTCATGGTGGAATATAGGTTCATAAGATGGAATGTATCTCAGGGATAGAAAATTGAGACGAAATTACATTACCGATTTGAAAACCTGGGAAACATAAACCACATGGAATAAATATAATAAAATGGGTATGTAAATACCCATAAATGTATTTATAATAATCATATGATAAATCCATGGGAATTTTTTGCACCATACAAAATTAATGGGTGGTGAGTAAATCATGTATCTCATGAAAATCAAAAGTGGAATAAAATCCCATTACCACGTGTCTTGACTCACATCATACTCATTCCAACCTCTTGTTTAATAATTTTTTTATTATAAATATTTTATAGATTAATATTAATATATATATATATATATAAATATATGGGTTTCTTATGAAATTATATTACCCACTTGTTTACAATTTAATGTTATGGTTATGCTTCAGGTAATATTCGATTTCTTTTTCACTTATGTCAAAATTTGATATATGTCTGGTCTTTATACATATATCATGATTTATAGAACAAAAAAATGATATAAATAACATTTATATTAATTAAATATGTATTATAATAATCTATTAAAAATATATAAGGTTGAAATGTATTACACTGTTCATGGATATGGTATTCCATATGTACGTGTGAAAATTGTTTCCATTATATTGTTGTATTGAAAGAATGAAAGGAAATGAAATATATGTGAATATGAATATAATACAATTAAGGATAATTATTATGTAATATATTTCATATAATATCAGTAAACACATTCTAAATATATTCCTAGTTATGTGAGAAGGAATCACATCACATGGAGTGGTGATAGTCCACACTTTATGAAATGAAATTATCATATTAATACAAGATGGAAATCATAAAGTTATATTTAAATAAAAAATACAGAAGAATAAATACATAATAAATATCAGAAATATCATATATGAATATTGTTTCTATTATAATAACTACGATGAGAGGTGATAAAAAATGATCATTCATCATTTTGTGGCGTGGTAGTTCACCATACACATAAATATTATTTTCATTACCCATTAAATGGATGTGTGTGTATTTTTAGGTCTAAAAAATATAATAAAATAATATAAGTATATTTATGATAGATTTTTTTATAAAATCATAGAAGGATAATATTTTATGGAGTGGAGAATGGAAATTAAACTAAAAGATCTTGAGTGATGGTGTTACCTCTTAATCTGGTAGATCATTTAGGTTTTAACAGAATAACTTCCATAGAAGGACTTATTATAAAAGGTAGGATTCAAGGAGGATGGAAGGGTTTTGGGTAGTATATTGGAACATATTTTGTCTAATCCTTTGTTTTTTGATGTGTTAAAAAGTGGGAGGATAGGAGGTATTTTAATAATGCAGGAGTGGAACCCTTGTAATAATTTGGAAAATGAATTCCATACATGTTTTTCACAGGTTAATTGTATAAAATAATAGAAAACATTCTACTAAATAGAGGATAGGTTAGAAATATGGGAATTCCATGGAATTTCAAAATGTATCTAGGTTTTTTTCAGTCTTAAATTTAAGGATTAATACATTATTAACCTATAATTTTTCTTATTCGTTGCAATTAATTTTAACCACTTTCACTGTTGTTTTTGTTAGAAAAATTAGTTGAACTTATTTGAAATTAGAAATTATTATAATTAAAAATATGGAATCCATTTTTCAAAATTCCAATCATAGAAGTAGTGTAAATAAATATAAATATTTTCCCATAAATGGGATGACAATGCACATTTTTAAGGTAAAAACATCCAAATGTTTTCTATGTTTTGATACCATTTTTAATAGTGAAATTGATTCCAATGACATGAATTGAATTAATTGATAAATATATGATATAATAAAAAATTTAAACTATAATAACATATAATTTATCTTTATAAATAAATTATATGAAAATGATGTTTTAAATTTAAAGTCAGTGTTACTAACTATTCATTAACAAATGAAACTGTACAAAAAAATACAAAAAAATTATCTGAACCTAATTTTTATTTTTTTATATCAATGATAATTATTATATTTATATATTTAATCAATGAAATTTCCACAATTTGAATTTAAATTGGGTTATCCATTAAAATGTGTGAAAATTCCATAATAAAAATTACGGGGATAAGCATAAAATTGGGTTTGTTCTTTTCTTATATGTATTATATATATTAAATGAATACAAAAAATATTTTACTGAATAAATTAAATATATATTAAATTAATATCAGTCACAAATTTTAATTAGTTTAATTTATTAGTGTAAAATAGCATTGTGACCACAAAATAATAATATTGCCCTTTATATTAAATTAGTTTACATATTCACTTATAATTAATTGGAATCCTATAAATTTAATATATATTTGGGTACACCATATATTTTCATAAAATATTTAGTTCTACTCATAAAATATAATTTAACAACTACATTATATCTTATTATATTATGCAATAACAAATAAATAATATATTATTATACGGTAAAATTCCATCTTTCATGTTACGAAAGACATCGAGAAAAGTAATTATTGAATTATACATAAGATAAACCTATATTTTCATGTAGATCAAGAAAAAATATATGTTTTTAGTGAAATATTATCTTGGTTGTTCATATATTTCAATACAAACATACTAAATTAATTCAAAATAAATATTTTCAGTGTTGTGTGAAATTAAAAATATCAAAAAGGATAAGTTAATTTGAAAACAACATTTCACAAAATCTCAGGGTGTTATAGAATCAAAATAATCATAATGAATTTGTGTGTCACCCCCAATCATTAATCTCATGGATATAATCTTAGGTCAAATACCATTCCATGTAGGGATGTGGTTCACTATCCATTATTTTACTTATGAGGACTTCAGTGGAACCCCAATAAATAAAATGTTCTCCACTAAGATCCCCATTTTTATGTCATATGTATTTATTATCATTATTAGTTATTGGTACCTAATGTTGGTAAATGAAATTTTAATTTTTAATTGATGTCACATATTTAATTAGTTATGATGTTGTTGGATGTGAATTATCCAAGATATCCACTGGGAATATTGCTTGGATATATGGATGATTAATAAATAATGAAAGTCTTATTGTAATCCAGATTTTATTTTAAACACATTTAGTTTATAAGATTAATGATTATTCAACAGATCATAAGTTCAAAATATATGTTTCACTATGTTATATGAATCAAAACATCGTTTATAAAAATTATGATTATCAGAAAAAATATAATCAGGTGAAATATTTTTTTTGGATTTTATATTTCAAAAGTTGACAAACAATTGTTTAAAGAATATCCTAGGAAACATTTTTTCTTATTATGGTGATGAATTTGTCCATGAAATACATGTGTTAATGACATTTGGAATGTATGAGACAATTGATAAGTAAGATTCCATTTTAATTAGAGAATTATTTGGAAGTTATGTTGAAGATTTGGGTAACCCATTATATGGGTGTTTGAAAAAAATGTGGCCAATAAGATATTCCTTGACCATTAATGTGTGACCTTAGGGTTATCACCAGTAATTCATACTAACTTTTAATCCCATGGATGTGTGTAAGAATAAAATAGTTCCCAGGAAGAGTTCATTAAGGTACCATATGTGGGTATATATATATATATCTTATGAAGTATGTGTACATTTAACATAAGGGAGACTAGATGGAAAACAAAACGGTTTTTCATAGCCCCGTGAAGGATACAAAATCATGGGTGTCCAGGTGTCGACCATGGTGTAGTGTCTTATAGAACTAATGTTAAATAATCTATTATGTTGTGTTTTCCAATATCTCTTGATTTTTTTTGTGGGATAAAGGTATTTTTATAAATGTAGCTCCGTAATTAAAAGGATTTAGATAAAATGTATCTTCCCAATCAAATCCATATCTTCCATCTAATTAAAAATATATATCATCATTATCCTCTTGAAGATATTTTGGTTTCTCCCTCAGAATCTTTCACTTGGTGATCACATTTTCAAGAAACTCTAGTGATAATTCAAATATAACGAGACACACAAGTAATTATCCAAATAATTCATAAAATTTATATCTTTCTTGCATATGATATTTCCATGAAGATAACACAACCAAATTAAAATATAGTGTCATAGGTCTCATGTGCATTTTATATATACCAATAGTGTTTGATCGATGAAATATCATGTGATAATTATCATGTGTAAGTGATATACTCATCGTATGGAGACTACATTCATGAAGTTAGTAATGGAAGGATTTCAATGTCAAAAAATATGAAAACCCACACAAAAAGAAATATTATAAATTTAAAAATCATTGGGTATATGAATATTTTAATTTAAATTGTATAAAAATGGGCTCCTATATCGGTCAAGAGTTGTGGTTCTCTAGGTATATAAAAATTGAGATTCTAAGATGAAAAATGTTTCTATAATTCATCATTAATATTATAGATCTTCTTTTTCAGTAAAATAAATCACCTCCCTATTTCATTGACATGAAGAGGCAGATTATCCGTGAGCCTTCTAGGCTACATGAAGAGGGAGTTCCGTAAAATGATTCCCACTAAGATGAAAAATCATATATAAAACTACATGATGAAGAATAACTATGGGAACTCAACATGTTTTAACACTTGTTCATATATTTTCATGAATAAGAGTTATATGAACCTATGATTGATTATTATAAAACACCTATTTTATGTGACCAGAACAATTTATGAGTATACTTTTGATATATAACAAACTATGGGAATTATCACAAACTATCGTGTTTCCTAAAGGATGATCAATCCATGTAATATAAAATAATTAAGGTCTTGTCTATGAGAACTATATTTTACATAATAGTGTTTAAAAAATATATTGGGATGTAAGAAGGAATGTCAGATTGATGATGTCAGAGAAGTAAATAGTGACCTGTGAATTCATTGTAATGATAATGATAATTCATGAATGAATATAAAACATAATATATATTAATAATAAAAAGAAAATAAGTTTGTTCACATATAATTTTAGAGGTAATCTCATTCATAATTTAAATACATGTACAATATGGGGTGATATGTTTAGTGAAGTGTAATTAGTGCTTAAAAACAAGTGCACTACGACAAAATTGATAAAAAACTAAATTTTTTTATTATGTTTTGAAGAAAAAGAAAACTAAACTAATACACCATCTAATATTATTGAGAATTTAATTTCTTGGGAAGATGAAGAAAATGGCCAATCTATATTAGGATGACTATCATATTGGTCAATGAATAATGTTGATATATTGAGTCCTCTAGACATTCACATCATTTTGATTAAAGCGTCAGTTTATTATAATGATTCCAAGATAAAAATTAATTATTCCAATAATGAAAATGAAATTGTGTGATTCAAGCATGTGAATATGGGAGAACTATGAATATATTTTTTCATAGGATGTATAAGAAGACAATAGGGTAGATTTTAGTTTTTCTATTATAAAGATTATGCAGAGTATCTTGCATGTTTCTAGGTAAAAAAAATAAATAAGATGTATTTGTGAAGTTCAATGTAGCAATGTGATGTCCAAAAGAAGTCTCAAGTAGTGGAATAAATTATTTTTGTTACAAAGTACCTTATAAATTAGGTGAAAACTGCATTTAGAGGTAGTAGAAATAATTATCTGGGAGTTATAAAAATTGCATATTCATTTCACTAGTGTGAAATGATTGTTAATGGCCATTCAATTCATGTTGTAATCATGCATAAAATATTATTTTATATTCTTTGTATGGTATGGTATTATTTAAAAATAAATAAAAGGACTATATACTCTAATTGAGTAAATATATCTATATAAATATCATTTCTCTAAGGTTATGGACTTGAAAATTACATAATCTAGTAAATTCACTTTTAGTTCACATTCTTACATTCAAAAAAATATTTTTGGTTTGCTGATTTAGGGATTTATTAAATAATTTATACATATTAATAAATAATAAAACAATTCGGGTATTACTAAAATTGTATCCATTTCTTACTCAATACAAATGTTATTTATAAATTATGATTTTATTTCAAAAAAAATCTTCCCAATATACTACTCGGCCTTCTCTTCTCAATTAGACATCCATAAACCATGTGAAAAAAATTTAATACATAGAATGAAAACCAAAATATTAGTAAGGGACGTAAAAACATAAATCATTAGTCCACTAATACTTATAATCATATGAAATAATTTTAACAAAGATATACTTCTTACCATTAATGTATCACAAAAATACTAGTGAGATCTTGAAATTTCCATAAAATTTAGAAAACATAAATAAAACAATAAAGGTAACTTGGGTCATTACATACATATGATTGTATCCCTCAAAAATACCTTATAATGTAAACCACAAGGCCACCTTATAAAGTAACCCTCATAGATACCTTATAGTGTAACCAACATAGTTACACATAGAATATTAATTTTGGTCAACATCAAACATAATCATATATGATGCATTGAAAGGAGATATAGGCCTCACCCTTCATCACAAATAATTCCAAAGAGCTATAACATAATCATAAAACAAAAAAAATTAACAATAAAAATATTCCTTTTGATTTTTTAAAGAATTTATTTTTAGAAGTGTATTTTTTAATAAAAGTCCCTAACCACATGGTTTTCTTACTCAAAATATTTTCAAACATCCTGTTGAACTCTTCTCCTAGAGTACCTTTTTAATGAACATGGATTTGACATTATGGTGAGAACAGTAGGTATTGGACGTGGGGAAGATTCTTGTATGAGAATTGGGATAAAATTGAACCATATAAATGCCTTCGAGGTGTGAAGAGAAGAATTTTTGAGATGTGGAATTTATAGTTGTGGATAAGAGTGTTTTTTTATTATTTTATTCACTAGATTATCATTTCTACTAAATACTATCAATAGTTTTCACATTATCATTAAATATGATAAAATAATGAAGTATTGTTTTTTAATTATGGTTCTTTCATCTACCATGTATTATCTATGACTCAATAATTCAATAATTCATCTTATAACATAAATTATTACTTTTCACCGTTCACCAGAATTTCAAATTTGGTGGAAAAATATAAAGAGTTCACTCTAATAATCTTCTGACATGTACAATTTGAAAATGAACTCCATTTTATGACAAAATTTTTATAAAAAATAGAAATTTAGTATTTAATTAAAATCTTAATTTATTCGAAAAATAGAAATTTTAAAACTATAACTAATTTTATAACACTGTGACTTTTTTAAAGGTTTTGTTAAATTATCCTTTAATAATAGAACAATAAGATATTAATTTAGTAACCTATTTTATGAAAATAGTTTTTCTTTTAAATTATTATATAAATTATAAATTTACAAATAAATATGTATTTTTTGTCAAAATACCAACACTGAATTTATCACTTTTAAAAAAATTAGTTACTTCTTCTAGGATATAAATATAACAAATTTTCTTTTTAAAGATACTTGAATTTCATTTATATAATCATATGTGAGGTTACAACTATATTTTTCTAGATTTTTTAATTTCTTTTACTACCAATTATTTCATTATTCATTTATAATGAATAATACTATTTAATTTCAAACACTTTATTATATATTGGCCTTAATTGTTACATTCTCCCTACCTTATTGAAATTTCATCCTCACAATTATTATACAATTATTAAAAAGGTGAGAATAACTTTATCTCATTTTATTTTCATATTTCTATGTTCCTTCTTTAACAATGTTGTTTCTCTAAAAAATCATAACCTAATGGATTACATTATTCTGAAATAAAAGCTCTCTATAATCAAGAATCAGAACATGATTTTCCTCATAATAAGGGTTGTCTTTTAGCTGAACTACTTATGGGATCAAAATTTATGATGATTCTAGAATCTATATACTCAACATTAAAACATGATAATTTTTTTTTACCAAAGATTAACTCAGATGAAATGCTATCTATTAGGTAACATGTCCAAAATTCTCCAGGGTTTAAAAAGTTCAAATAGAACATGGTTGTAGATTTAATTTATTACTAAATTAAATAAGCTTTTTATATAAATCTTCTTTAAGTAAAACAAGATTCCCTAACTTGAAATAAAGGTTTTTCCTCCTATTATATGCATAATGATTCTTCTTTATTTGAGCTATCCTCATGTATTGCTGGATTATATTCACTTTCTCAACCACCTCCTCTACTAATTCTGGTCACATAAGCTTTATTTCCCTGAGATCATCCCAAAATAGCAGAGTTAATCAACATTTCCATATAATTCGTTAAAATTTTCCATATGTATATTTAGATGAAAAATATTATTATAAGAAAACTCAACTGATGAAATATGCCGATCCCAAATACCCTCGTAATCCTTTAAACAAGATTGAAGAATACACAACATAGTCTAAATTGGTCATCAAGAATGTCTATATAAATGAATATAAATGGACATAATAAAATTTAATTTAGTTATTGGAATTTTTGAAGGCCTTCCCAAAAGATGGAAGTGAAACTGGGATCACAATCGGGTAAATCATATCTAAAGAAAGAGAATCTTGAAAAGGAATTAAGTGAGGAGATTTCGTGAGTCAGTCAACAATAACACAAATCAAATTATTACATCAATAATTGTTTGGTAGACCCACCACAAAATTCATGGAAATATTTTCCCTTTTCATCTAGGGAAATGGAATATGCTGAAGCATCTATTTTAGTTGTTGTCATTATACTTTAACCTATTGAATTATCATAAATTTAATTGTAAAAGTAGAAATATATCATTTATTTCCATCCAACTAGTAACACTATCAAATTTCTCTATACGTCATAGTGATGAAATGATAAAAAGAAAATGGTGAACTAAAAAATTAACAAAATAATGATTTCTTAATATGTGAATCAGAAGGCACAAATTTTCTTTGTAAAAATATCATGGAACAATAAATATGAAAATTAAATTCATGATATTTACCTTTATTAACAAATTATACCATTTTTTGATTACTCACTATATTCCTTCTGCAATTTTTTAATTATTACTATTGTAGATGACTGAACTATCACCTAATACAAAAAAGATGAATATATGACACAAAAACATCCAATCTAAAATTCATAAAATCATTAATCACGGGGTTAGGTTAAAATTGTAGCATTTTTAATGTATCATAATCATTTTGACTCAAGGATTTATACACTTTTCTTTCTATTATACTGTGGTAATTGATCATAGAATAATTATCCATTATAAATTTAAGCAATCATCTCAACCTCATGTTCAATTAATATTGAGTGAATAATTATTTCAATCATTTATGCTCATTATATATATCACATTTGGATTCATATAAATGATTTATCTAAATTTTTAATGAAAAAACTACATATGATAATTCTAGATCTTGTGTGGTATAACCTAACTCCTGATGTTTTAGTTGTCTTAAACTGTAAGCAATTCCCTGATCATTTTGTATCATAACACAACCACATCCCTTAAAAGAAGCATCACTATAGAGGAAAAAATAATCATTTCACGAAGGTTGGTCCAAAATTGGACCATTCACCTATATTCTCTTTATTTATTGAAAAGGAAAATAAAATTCTTATGTCCAAATATACTT
Source organism: Viscum album (assembly GCA_963277665.1). Classification (NCBI taxonomy): domain Eukaryota; kingdom Viridiplantae; phylum Streptophyta; class Magnoliopsida; order Santalales; family Viscaceae; genus Viscum; species Viscum album. The sequence goes on from OY728132.1 coordinate 503,397,110, forward strand.
GAACCCATTTCATATTATCATAGATATCAAGCTAGATAACTGAGCAATGTTTTTAACAAACTATCGATAATGGGCGACTTATCCATGAAAACAATGAATATCAGTAAAATTTTTAGGTCTTTTCCATTCATCATCAAATTTTTGGTGGGATCAACAGTTATTCCATACTTATTTACAATGTTCCCAAAAAATAAATCTATTTTAACAAATAATATAATTTTTTAAATTTCATATATAACATTTTTTCTTTATGTGATTGCAGAATAATCCTTTGATATTTTTCATAATCCTCATTATTTTTTTAATAAATCAAAATATTATCAATAAAAAAACATATCTATGTATATAGAGAAGTGTCTATTCATAATATCCATAAATATAGTATAGTAACATTTCAAAATAAATGGAATAATAATAAACTCATAATTCCTATATCTATTTTTAAATGTTGTTTTCAGAACATCCTCCTACATCACATTCATTTGATTATACCTAAATCTCAAGTAAATCTCGGAAAAATATTGAGTTCACTAAACCTAATCAAATAGTTCATTGATAGGAGGAATAAAATATGTATTCATAATATTGATGTTATTTAAATATCCTTAATCATTGAAAAGTCTAATGGAAGAATCTTTCTATTTAATTATCAAATCATGAGAACCCCATGGCGAAGTGATAGGATGAATGAAACCATCATCAAAAAACTTTTGGAATTGATTTCTGAATTCTAGAAGTAACATGTGAGAAATTAAATAAGAGGTTTTTTAAATTTCCTTAGAATCGTTAACTGAGTAAACAATAAATTAAACTTTTCAATCAGTATTACAATAATAAAATCATTAAAAAAGCATATAGGTATTTATTTACCACTAGAACAACATTAATCTAAACTTTTTTCTTATATTCAACAATATGTGAACGATAACATTGATTTCCATCATTTAACCATTTTTCTTCTTCCTAATATTTTTTCAATGGTATTAGTTGATTCTTGAATACAAAAAGAAAATCATTATGAAAAACAATATCTATGGATCTAAAATCAATCTTACCATGTTATACAGAAATCCAATTCATACCCATAACATCATCAAACACTACTAGGGGTATGATAAAAAGGTTTCCCTGTATTGTCTTTACCCAAAAAAATAATATGATACTAATAATGTTATTTCTTTCTTTAATATTAACTTATTGTGTTTTTACCATAAGTTTTAATTTCATTTATTGTGGTGAAATTTTCTATTTAATAGAAAATTATTCAAATATAAATGAATTTGTAGGCCCCATATCAAACAAGACATTAGAAAACACTAATTAAATAAATAGAGTACATGGTTACACATCATTGGATGGCCTAAAATCTAGTGATTTATTCATAAGGGATTATACTACACATTTCATGTTATTGTCAGGAAGCATCCCTTCATTCTAATCCTTCATTGGGTAGGTATTTTAAAAATTCCCCAACACAACACATTTAATAAAACATTACATTTTTCTTATCAGAATTAAACACAAAAACACTAATATTGGTTTCATTAAAATCTCAGGCCATGTTTCCAAACATACCTCATTAGAAACACTTATAGGATTTGTTATGGAATTCCCCATGAATATTTTTACCACACATCCAAAAAACTAGAAACTGAATTTTCATACAATCAGATTTTATGGAATTAATATTATCCATTTCTTACTTTATAGACCTCTTATTCAGATTGTTTTCAATTTACACGTGATCATAAAAAAACTCTATTTCTACACTCTCAGCACATCAAAAAATTTCTCATTACATTTTAATTAATGAGAGGCCAAATCCCTTCAGAATCATGGATTCAATCCTAAGTAAAAAATTATTGATTTTACTAATAAGACCCCTTATAAGATTTAATGGATTCCTTTCCAATCATGTGTATTTTTCTTCACACACACCTACTGAATCTTTTTTCCTCTTGTTTCAATTCAATGAAAATATTTTCCATCCTATATTGAACCACCGTAAGTAAATATTTTTAAAATTAAAGTTTGATAAATTTATATAATTATATAAAAATTATCTCCTCTCTTTATTTGATAATCTTTAACATTTACCTCCAGTGATTATCTTCACCTTCAAAATGATAAACGGTAAAAATATCCTTTTAATTATATAAAAACCCCATGGAATTTAATATATTATATAGGGATTTAATCCACCCTTATAAAACCTTCATGTCAGAATATCCATTAAAATCATGAGGGTGTATCCTTATAAAATGTTCCACTGTCATCATGTTTCTTGTGGTATTTTTGGTGTTTCTCTTCCATGGATACCACCACCATTTATAGTCTATGTCAACTAATCCATCATGGTCAAAAACTAGTTGGTTACAATTCCAATCATTCCCGATTGTAGATTGAGAAATATATTATCCTCTATGTTTCTTCCAACTTCATCTTCCATGACTCTTCTATGGAAAGTAATTCTAAATATACATATCTTAGATGAAGGAAAAAGGTAAACATCAAATTATATAACATTTCAAATTAATAATAGTGTAAAATCATTTAGGTTATTCTATTAACATCATCATATCACATAAGGTTATATAAACCCTACTCTGATACCACCTATAAGTTTTCAAACTTAATAATCACATAGGCTAGTAAATTATTTTAGAATTCACATTTTTAAATTCTTAAATATATATTATGTTTATAATTTTGGATAATTAGTACAAAATTCCTACATATAAACCCATAGGAATAAAAATTTGGTACTACTAAAACAATATGAGTTTCTTACATAATATAAATTTTGTTAATGAAAGATGATATATTTTCATTAATAATATTCATAACATTAATCTTTGCTTCTTTTTTTCTATTACACATCCTTAAACCTTGTTAAAATGTTTTAATAGATAGAATGATCACAAAATGTTCAGAAAGGGACATAATAGAAAGGAAATTTTTTTCCATGAATACTTATAAACATATGAAATCATTTTTAAAAAGATATGGTTATCACAAAAATGTGTCATAAACATACGCATGAATACATGTGTTTTCCATAAAACACTGAAAACCTGAATAAAATCATAAAGGTTTCATAAGGAAATACTGATTTATGATTTTATCCCCCGCAACTATCATTTGATTTGTAACCGTTCAGGATACCTCACAGTGAAACCTGCATGGCTATCTTGTGATGTCACCCTCACGACTACCTTGTGGTGTAATCATTTTAGTTACACATTGAATAATCATTACTGTCAACTTCCAACATGAACATACTCGATGCATTTTTCAGAGATATATGTCCTACCCTTCATCCTAAAAAATACCAAAGGACCCTAACATAATCATAGAAAAGTAATACTTTGACCAAAAAAAGATTCTGTTTGAATTATGTAAAAATTGAAATTTAAAATTGTTTTTAAGGAAAAGTCCCTTACCATAGGTTTTTCTCTAAAAATGTTCAAACCTTCCCTTGAACTCTTTTCATCGAGAAACTCCTTCGGGCACTTGGCTTTGGCATATTATTGAGACCAGTAAGTCTTTGATGTGTGGAAGAGTCTAGAAAATGGACTAGGGTATAAATTAAAGAATCTAAAAGGACATGAGGTATGAAAAGAAGAGGTGGTGAGGGTTGGTATTAATAGTGGAGGAAAGGATTTTTTTTTTGATTATTTTATTCCAGATTTTATTATTTTGACTCAAGACTAATAGTAGTTTGTGCATTATAACTAAATATATTAAAATAATGAAGGACTATTCTAGATTATGGTATACACAACCTACACGCATTATTCACGATGGAATAATTCATTTATATAGAATATATAATAAAGTATTGTATTTCACTATTCACCAAAAATTAAACTATTTCAAAAATATCCCAAAAATTCAGCATAAAAATTTTTCACCATTTAAAATTCATAAGTGAACTCAATTTTATCAAAAAATTCTAAATTGGGGTAATTTAATTTTTAAATAAAATAAGTTTTTTTAAAAAAAATACCAATTTTGAAACTATAACTGATTTTAAAAGCCTATTAAAAGTTAGTTAAGGTCTCATAAAATTATATTATAACCATAAGACAATACAATATTATTTTATTAATATATTTTATAGAATTAAATTTTATTTTGATTCATTAAATTATTTATAATATTATAAATAAACATTTCTGTTTCAAAAAATACCAATACATAAGTATTCACATTCAAATCATTTATTTGCTTCTTTCATTATCTAAATAAATCATATTTTTACTATTAAGCTACTATAATTTTATTTAATCATTCATAGGTGATGTTTCTAGTGTTTTGGTTTAGATTCATTTATTTCTATAAATCCACTAATTCCATTATGCATTTATAATGAATTTTACTATTTAAATCAGAATAAAAAAACATATTTTATATGTACATGGGTTTTTACAATGTCATATATTAAACAACATTCAAATGCATCCATTTGATAAGAAAAAGATAATAAGAAAATCATGATCATAATATATCTATGTGGTAATCACATTAATGTAGTAATTAGTGAAAAAGGTACCAACATTGATTGACCCACTGCTCCCAATGTTGAGTAGACCCAGATGTATTACTATCACACCTCTCGCGTGTTATTAACTCATCTTATAATTATGAATAAACTACAAGAAAATACCATATTGGATTATTTCTCTATTAATTCTCAAGAAATCTAAACTGGTCTTTTATATTCAGTTACAATGTTTGGGGACCATCTATGTTTTTATTTAATTTTAATGTGAAAATTAGGGAAATGTAAATTTTAAATCCCCTAATATACCCTTACATATCCAATTATAATCCAAGGATACAATTATATAATATATTAATATAGTATAGATACCATTACCTAGGGCTGTTTGACCATTGTGCAATGCATATATATTTGGTGTTACAATTAAATATATCTTTGTAGGGATTTATTCCCCATATATATCTTCCATCAACGAACATGTTACATTTTCAAATATCCTTAAATAGTGAGGTTACCTAGAAGTATAAAAATGATTCCCTTTATATATCCAACCTCTATGAGATTGATCACTATGAAAATTCCTCCCATGTAATGACCTAGATGTATCTATCTGATTCCCTAACGCAACATGTGGAAGTGTGAGATCCCCTATAATCATATATGTTTATGTTTAATTCACTTAAATGAGTGATTGAGAACTAAAATACCTTTACAGAGCCTTCAGAAAATATATAGTACCCTTAATTTCTCCCTTTCGATATAAAGAATTAATATTTTTGGGAAAATAAAAAATGAAAAATATACTCCAAAAATGAATAAGTACTTAATTTCTAAATTTTAAATGATTATTTTTTTTCTAACAAATGTTATTAAAAACCAAACATGGAATAATTAAAGAAATAAATTCCAAATAAAATATTCCCAAAGCAACATTAGAATTATAAAACAATGGATATCCTAATTAACATCTGGAATTTGTTTTGAACAAAAAATATATAGAAAAAAATAATAATCAATTAATCTATAAAACCCCAAAAAACAACCATTTTAATAAATATGAATAATGATTTACGATTTCCACTCGAATTAATTAGTATTAAATAATTTTTCATTAAAATAATGTGTTGATATTGGAAAAATATTTATCTACCCAAATTAACATAGTAAACATATACCAACTCAATGTTGAATAAAAGTCCTCCAAATATAATTAATTTCCAATCCACAATAAATCAACTTTTACAAACTCAATGGATTTAGACTCATCATTGAAATTAATGTACTATCCTTCAAAAAATATGTGATTTTTGAAAATGGAATCCAATATTAACAATCTCATGAAAAAAATGATGATTGGACTTCACCAAATAAAAATTTTAGTTAATTTTTTTATCAATTTTATAAATATGATTAGGTTATAACATTATGAAAGGAGTTATGAAAACATAACATTGTACTCAATAATTCATTAAAATTTTTCTTTTTTATCCATGGTATATAGACACACATAATAAGCATAAAATAAGTCAAGACAACTAAACTGATGGGTCATTTAAATACCTTAAAGAGAAGAATAATTAACCCATGCATAAATTTTAGATTAACAAATTAAAAAAGCATCAAACTATTGGGAGTGTATTCCTATTTCAATTAATTTAAAAATTATCATTTTACAGTAAGCAATGAAATTAAATTAAAATTTTAATTTAAAAACATCTCTTAAAATTTCACCTAAGCATGTCATTTTAAAATGCAATAAATAAAATTTTTAAGTGATTATATCCATGGTTGAAAAATATTATTTATTAATTTAAATAATAAAAATGTGTGAAAAATTTATTAAAAATAGGAAACCACTTAAAATAAAATTTTAAAAGGGAATATGAAATATTTTTTTCTAAAAAAATTGGTTCTCCAAATGTGTATTCACTGAAAAGAAACTTACCATAGACTTAAGATTCCATAAAAACACATTAAACATAAAATTTTCTAGAATTTTAAATCTCAACATAGAAGAGAACATTAAAATAGTTTTATCTCATAAGGGATTTAAAATTCAGTGCTTCAATAAATATAATTAATGTGGATACAATTATTTTCAAAAATCATTCTTTGACATGACATTTTACACCATCCCCAAATATATTTGGAATGTTTATTGATTATGTTTTTGTTAACAGAATAATTAAACTTTCTGTAAATTTTATTAGTAAAAATTTCTATTAAATTATTATTTAAATACCTTTAGAGTATTTAATAGAAGTGTAATGCTCAAGAAACAAACCAAATAAAAATTAAAAGATGTAAGAATGATTTCAATTGATTTAAAATGGTTTCAAAATAATTATAAAAAGGAAGAAATAAAAAACATCAATAAAAATAGATTGAAATTCAATTTTTTTCAATCAATCTTGAAATATATGCCACATTTAATTTCAAATCATGAGATAATTTAAAACAATTTAATTTACTTTTTTTATGTGTTATGGAGTTCATACCAAAATTAAAATTTCAAGTAAAAAAGAAAATTACAAAAGCTACTCCACTAATAGTTGTCTCTATGAAACAAAAAATGTAGAAAATAGTTCATACTATATTTATACATTTATAGGTTAACTTTGATTCTCCAATGAGGTGCCTATAAGAGTAAAAATAATCACTATTATAACTAATATATATAAATTAAAAATATGAGACAACATAACTCTCCGTTGCATTTTAGTATGTGCAGTATTTTTAAATTGAGGGTCAATATAGGTACATAGTCAGGGAATATTTATTAAAATGTAATTAATATTTTTTGGTAAAACCATGGGTTGCCTCCAATGGGGTTCTATTTTTATATTATTTGGAAAATCATTACCGTTAAAATGTAAACATAATCATTATGAGGGAGTGTTAAATCATTAGGTTGGCCTTTATCCTTATCTATTTCTATAATATATAGAGTTACCAATATTTATCACTGTCTAAATGTATGAAAATAATTCTAAACATCTTCCAAGATTATACATAAGAACTTGCTGATGACCAAAATTTGACTACTCAAAATCTCACCATCATCTCTAAAAATCGGTGGATATCCAGAAATAAAAGTACCTAATATTGTTTAAATAAAACCATATATTTCCACATATTTTGATGAATGAAAACCCTAAATAATTGGTGAAAATCAATTATAACCTATGTAAAATGTTGATAAAAGATTCTTAAATTCACTTGAATGGACCAAATGCATTGTTTTTATTTATTTTTTGATAATCACCCATTTAAGGGTTGAAGGGGAACCCTTAGAGGACGATTAGGTCCATGTAACAAGGCCCATACATGACTCAATAGATTACCATAAAGGCCCAAGACTTGACACACTTGAAATAGCCCATCCCCAACACCTACAACCTAAAATCACCAATCTCATAACCTTGCATGGATGATTGGATTACCATGTAGTGTTTCATGGTTCCTATTCCTTATGAGAGTTTCTAAAACATATAATTCATCTAATTATGTCATCTCTTCTCTGGGGGTTGCTAAAGTTTCGATGAATCCTCATATGGGTCTACTATTGTGTGTTCTGCCAGAGAGCTTCATGGACTTTTCTGTGGCCCAAAAGACCTAGGCCTGAAGGCCATTGGTTGCCTAAAGTCCCTTACAACCTTAAATCCCTATATCTTGAAGGCCTTCGGTTTCCCAACAACCGTGATAAATGTCATCCAAAACCGGTGGTCTGAAGGCCCAAATCTAAAGAATAATGACGGGTTCTATAGTACCAATCATGTCTTACAACAGTAACCTGAAAATTCACCTCAAACCATATTTAATTCTGATTCTATTGGATTCTAATGAGGAGACTCTACCACTCATGTATAGGCCCATTGAAATCTTAATTATCCTTAAAGAAATACATCTCAGGATTATCCCAATTTAAGAAAGAAATTATTGAATCAAAATTCATTTTTTATAGAATTTATTGGGCTATTATGATTTTAATTTCTAAAACATGGTTTGAAATTTATAATACACAACATAATTAATTGCATGTAAAAACATTCAAGATATGAAAAATGTTTATATTAAACAATATTATATTTTTAGAATCATGATTTAACACATAAGTTTATCTAGATTTTTAGGCATAAAAAAATATAATGTGGAAAATTCTCATAAAATGGATCAAAAAAATAAAAAACTAATATTTGTAGCACTTAATACATATTTATTTTGGGGGATATTTTTTTCATAGAAAAATATAATTTTAGGTGCTGATTAGAGGACTAATTGATATTTTTTAAATACAATATATATTCTTATTGATCTACATTGTAATTTTTAACACTGATATTGCATACATTTCAATCGAAACTAATTATCCTATTGGGTTCTTATTTGGAATGAAATTCAACATAATTGACACTAATATTTTTATCAATCGATCCTTTAATTATTCAATCGAAATGTTCATGAGTATCCGTCCATATCTAAACTCAAAATTTATTTTCTATGAAATATATAGATTTAAAACTCCAATCTAATATGTATTACTTAAAGAAATAAATTTATTCTTGTTAATAGACAACATGGAAAACAACCTTTACCTTAGAAAATTAAATTACAACCCCTCCTCTAGATTCGAAATGTCTACCCAAAATAATCATAAAAATTTCCACACTCAGTATAAATCTATAATAAATCATTAGATAATATAATCATCCCTACCTTAACTAATAATTCTTCCACACTTCATATGGGTTGGGTGATTAAACTATCATCCAACTGATATTGAATAGTGGTTTACTTAGGATCCACTATAACTAACTGTTGAAATATGTACTAAGAAATTATATTGGAAATAGAATCTATATCACATTAGAGGTTATTATACTCACTTTCTCATATAAAAAATTTTATATTACTGATATTAATTCTAAATGTACTAATTACTTTGAATCATTAGAACTGACCTAAGATCCATTTTTGTACTGTATACCAATATATCACCCAATTGTTGGTAGTTACTCAATCATGAAAGTGATATAACGACGATTATTATGAGTCATTAGCATTGAGGGATTATAATTAGTTAATACTAAAGGATCTAAAGAATATTTGTTATAGCCATATTTACTAAGCATTATATTGAAACCAGCTAACTCCCTACGATAAAATGAAAACTACTCATAATTACCCATCAGTAAAACAAATCTTAAAACAACCAAACTATAAATAATAAACAACACAAATATTATATATATATAAAAGAAATATATACTAATAGTAGAGGAAAATCAAAACCCATGTATGAATTTAGTTGTAGATAAAAAACACAATCTATATTGTTGTCTCAAAAATATCAATTTTTACATTTAGTTGATCTATTTTTCCATCATGAGAACTACCATCATGGCCATTACTCTCATCACATTAATCATGAGCATCTTCACTAGCATCATAATCTCAAAAAACATGAAATTCCTTACCCCACCCACTAATAGTAATATCATCTCCATAAATGGTTTTATCATATGAGGAGTGCATCATTGACATCCATTTATCAAAAACCATAACAATATCTTGTGAAAATTACAAACATAAAGATTTAATATCTTTAATAAGATACTAATTATTATATTTAATTCTTTTACTTCCATTTAAATCCTTTTTGGTTCCTCTTATTTATTTGTACAAGAATCTTCTACCTCTATATAGGCTTCTTGTAACATGTTGTTTCCATAGTTAAAAAGGCTCCTCATTTGCGCCAATACATAATGGGCACGATTTTCTTCCATAGTCAATAATGGACTCTCCATAGATTATCAACACCAAATATCTGTCACAAAGGAACGTTCAACCTGAATTTTTTATCCTATTACTCTTGAAGGTCCCCCAAAACACAATTTTTATATTATAAATGTGATATAGGTCAAAATAATTAATATTTAGAAAATTAAATCAATAAAAAACATACAATATTTTTATTAATGTATTCATTTACACCATTGATATATTTCTAATTTTTTCATATAAAAAATAACTTCACTCGAGGCACATTCCCTTCGAGGTTCAATCTGTCCTATGGAAGTTGGAATTGAATGCATTAAAACATTCTTCAATAATATTGTATTACTAAAAAATGTAACTCAATGGAATTAATTTTTAAATCACCAAATCAAAAATAAATTGAAATATATTTTACTAAAATGAATCATATTATACCCAGCCAAGTGAAGCTAAAATAAATGAATTGAAAATGAATAGATTGGGATTACACTGGTAAAGGAATAATTTTATTAGTTTTACTATTTTTTATTTGGTTAGGTTATATAGGTTTTATTCAGTTATGTTTCATTCATATCTATTAATTTTTTATTATTTCTTCATATTTTGGGTATGTTCTATCTGCGTAAACATTTTTTGGGCTAATTTTACACTTTTAGATATAATTAATTCTTTTTTGGTTTAGTTATGAATCAAGAATATTATTTATATTTAATTGTGATGAATATAGTTTAGTTTGGTTTGGTTTTCTTCAGTTCAATTAATGTTCGATTTGTATATATTTTTGTTCTGTTTATATTTTCTTTATGGTTTTGAATTGAAGTCCCATTTGAGAATATATGTTAAATAAATTTTTGTTAATATTAGTTCAATTTTATTTATTACGATTTTTCTTAAAATCATTTTCACCGGGATTAGTTAAATTTTATAAAAAAATATGTCTTATACATTTCATACATGTTGTTATAATTTAGTTTAGGTAAGATTTAATTATACATAGTTTAGATCAGTTTAATTTTATTCATATATGGTTCAATCGGGTCTATAACATTTTCCTTTTCCCTATTATTTTAATTCTTTTTTAATATGTTTAATTTTTTATTGTACAAGTATAAAGAGTTATGTTTATTTTTATAAAGATTATTTATACTCAAACCAATATAGTTATAATTTAAAGATCACAAGTCTATATATTTATATCGAATGAATCAATTTACATGTTTTTATATTAGTATAAATTGAAAATATGCACATCTTAATACATTTTATAGATTACAATTTCCATGTGAATAGATTATATGTTAACATGAAAATATATTTTCTATTTCTAAATGATTATATATTAAAATTATATGGAACTTTTTACAAGTTTATATATTATTATTATATGAAACTATTTTCATGATTAAATGTTCGTATATATTTCTATAAGTATTATTCAATTTCATGGATGTGGTAAATAGTTTAAAAACTATTTATAGAGTATATATAAATAGTTTACAAAACTAATTGAAAATAGTTTTCACACTTATTAATAAATATATTATAAATTATTTATAGAAAAATAAATTTATAAAATATTTACAATAGGTATAAAAAATTCTATAAATATTGTTAAATACTGTGTAAAAGTAATTTTAAAACTATTATTAAAACTACATGTAAATTTTTTAAACCACTTGAAAATATTTTTTAATTATTTTTTAAACAAATTGTATTATGAATTTATTTTAACTTAAAAAAAATTTCAATATATTTTGCAAAATCCATTAATGTAATTATAAATATTTTACTATGAGTTTATAACTCAAATAAAAACTATTTATTTCAATTTTGTTCAATCCATTTAAATAAGTACGATTAATTTTTATTCAATTTTAGCAGGGTGAAGATAGTTAGTTCTGATTAATTTCATTCATTTTTGAGTCATTTCAAGTGGGTTATTTTCATTTTGGTCATGTTTGGATCATAACAAGTTTCTTTAGCTTGATGTTTTATGATTCATATTAGTTCGATTTAGTATAGGATAATTTATTCTTCAAATTTTTAATTTATAATAGTTTTATTTGGTTTTTTAGATTAATTCAATTGAGTTTTTTTATTAATTAAAACTGAATCATTTAGGGTTTGGTAGATTTTACATGACTTGTTTTATTATTATTTTATCTAATTTAACATAATTTTCCAAGAAAATTCATGTATTGTCTCATGCACTGATATAATAGTTCACCCAAAATTGTGGATATAATTCATCACATTCTTGTTTTATTATTTATTTATAATTATTCCAAGAAATTTATTTCAACAAAATTAAATCAATTATTAATAAAATTAATAATCATGTCTATAAAAATTAATTAATTTTTAACAATATCGTAATGTTTTTACTCTTTTAAAAAAGTTACAATTTCCTATTAACATATTTCTAGAAACACATCGAGGGTTGGTATACTCTGAATATATTAAATATATATTATAAAAGACATTGTATAGCTAATACTTATATTCTCTTCCTATATCACCTAATTCATTTAGTCATGTTTCCCTCACATCTTTACCATTGAAAAAATTATAGTAAATCACATGTAAAAATATTAATTTGGGTATATTAAATAATTTATATTTTAATATAAAAAATGTTCCTTTACATGACAGTTACCATGAATTATATTTTATTTAATTTTCATCGATTATTTAGGAAACTGGTTTCATGGGAATGATTTTGACTGTATTTTGAAAGTGTGTCCAAAACAATCATACATTCAGTCACATTTTTATGAATAATAGTATTGTCTTCATAATAGATCACAATCTCATGTTTCTTCTGGTTCCAAAATCCATGCATGTAAGTACCCCAATGATTCCTATTATTGGTATATCTAATTTTTAATGAATAAAATTCAAAAATAAAATCAATTTATTTTATAATGAATACAAATTATGGGTTTTAATTATACTAGGTTTCCATACATATACCCAAATTAGACTGACCATTGGGCTTTTATGGATCAACAAGTTATGAAAGATCAATAATCTGTGTAGTTTTATTGAGTCCAATGTATTCTTGGGATTGAAACAAGGTGATGGATTATAATTCAAATGAACATGAATACATTATCTTAAAGAGAATAGAAAAGTTTGAAATTGAGGTGATGGAATGAAATTATATAAAAACTATAAAATTTATGGGGGAAGGATCCATAAATAGATAAAGATATTGAAAATGATAAGGATGATCATAAAAAATAGTAGTTATGATATCTATCTTATAAATATTTAATATGCCTATAAGGAAACAATTCAATTCAAAAATTAAATAGATTTTCTATCTGGTAAAGGTTTGAGTTATGATTTGGTATATTGTGTTCTATGGGTGGTTTTAGTAACTTCCCTATAAAATTTATTAATATTTTCACCACTATTATGATTCTTGCAGGAGATATGTTATATTATGGATGGTGGAATCTAATTAAAATTTAAAAATTATTGATGATGTGACTACATATAATTTTTATTTAATATATATGTGTGTGTGTGTGTGGTATTGTGTGTGTCTGTTTTTGTGTGAAATAGTGTACTCATTATGGAAACTATAGGAGGAATTACCATCACCCATAATCATTCATCATTTTCAACCATTTACTTCCTTTGATTATCTTTAATATTTTTTTGTTTTCAACAATGAAAAATAAATTTACATTTTGTAAACATTATTGTAATAAAGTCATAACATAATCAACAAATACTAATTATAATTATAAAAAAACTATTGGGATGGGTTATTTCATTTAGTCATTTTTGAGTTACGTTATTTGGTTCATTACTGAGTTATTTCCTTTACTTGGTTATTTGTTTAGGAATATTATACATTTTTACTTATGTAATGTTTTATTTTTGGGTTACATCTTATGGATTATTTTGTTATTTTTTAATTAAATTAACTAATTTGGTTTGTTTTGTGACAGATAATTATGTTTCATTTTTTAGGTTGTTGGGTTAATTTTGGTTAAGGTTATATAGTTTATTTTTGTTTATTTTTGTTTATTTTTGTGTTATTTAATTTTTTAGTAAGGGAATTTTAATCATTTTATCATTGCTCATTTATTCAATTTAAGGTAAGTAAAATATTTTATTTTTGGTAATGTAATTTAGTTCATTTTTGGGATTGGTAATTGGATTTTTTAAGATTAGGATATATTCCTAATTTTGGGTTATGTTAGCTAATTTATTTTGGGATAGGTCATTTAGTTATTATCTATCTTGGTTATGTTATTTAGATTATTCTTAATATGTTTTTTAATGTTAATATCGCACCTGTTGGATGAAGAAATAAGACTTCATTTTGAGGGTAAATACTATATTAATTTTCAATTTTTTGTATTCTAATAATTTGATTCATACGAATCAAAACTAAATTTAAATCTAAAATGATAGAAAGACTAAAACAAAAATTGATTGTTTGAGTCTTTAAATAAGATAATAATATTTTATTTAGTCCTGGATACCCCATTATTACATAAAAGGAATCGTAAATAAAAGTATAGATTAGTAAATTAATATCCTAAAACGAGGAATATAAAGAGGACACAATAGTCTTTCAGAAGATCTAAAAAAGGTTCACATAGGACTCTATCAAGCATAAAATCATAAACTAGAACAAATAAATTTTTAGAATAATTTAATAACTACCTTTATATATTCAATATTGATGTCGGAATAAGATAGAATGAGATTCAACAAGAAATACATGTGGAGGCCTTATGCGGGAATAATTTCAATGAGAATATAAAAGATATAGAAAAATTTTAATATATATATATTAAATTAATTTTAGTGTATTTAAATACAATATTATAATTTATTTATAGAAAAATATTATTTTTGTAAAAAATTATTTTCTCGTAATAAAAAAATACAATTAAATTAACGCAGAAAAATAAAACTAATACATACATTCCCTTCCAAATAAAAAACAATTTGAAACTTACAATATATTATTTTACTTCTTATGTTGGGAATATTTGGGTTTATTTTTTGCATTGTTTATGATTTATTATTGATTTCTATAACATTAATATAAAAGATTCAATTTAATTATTTCTTCAAAATAAATAAAATGAAATGAACAATTTACGATAGTTTTAATAAATTTATTTTATTTTGGGTTTATTTCAATATAATTTGTAAAATTGTAATTAAATTTAACAAAAATAAATAAGTAAAACATTACCGTATAAAATAAAAAAATAAAATGGAATTTAATGTATTCATAAACCATGCCCATATTTAGAGCAACATGGTCACCCATGTCTCAATTGAGTGAAAAAAACTCAATTTCAGAGCCACTGATATTCAAGAAAACCCCTACACTAGCCCTAGAATATGGAGAGATTGTGTCATAGTTGAGCCATTTTATCCATATTCACACTTATAGGGGAGTCAAATATAGTAATTTAGACTCCCCATGGCACTTTGATATAAAAAATTTATTAGGAAGTATCATGCCCTAATAAGAAGGAAAAAAATTTCATACATCTTATTTTAATATAAAATGTTACTTATATAAATATACATTCATCAAAATTATACCAAGAGAAACAATTAATTTAACATTACTCAAGTGGTAGAATCATTATTATCCTACATGATGTTTGATTATCAATAAGTTTCTCCAGACCAAGACTCTCAAAATTGGTAATAAAAACAATCAATTTTATTAATTATCTTTAATACCTGTGAGATTATCCATGATAATGTAATATATATTTCATAATATTATTACATATCAAAATAATCCCATTATACATGGTGAAGATATAGGTTAAGTGACATTGAGGACCATTTACCAAGATAATTAATCGCATAAAACAATAGAACATTTCTACATAATTTAATCTAACCAGACGCTCTTATAGAATTCTCATAGGTTACACTCATATTCAAAAATGGATACACAAGATAAGAAGAACTTCAGATGATCAGTAAGGGTAAATAATGTCAAAATATTAGACAATAAACATGATCCATGGTAGAATAATATCAGAATATCTTATAAATTTTCCATAAACATTAGTATAGGTAAAATTACATTCATGAGCCACACTATCAGTTCACACACATATATGAAACTAAACCTTATTCAAAAATATTTAACTCATGATATAAAAACATTTAACCAATGCATTGGATGATGATATAATACCCCACCCATTACCCATCCATACATACTATGTGTGAAAATTAATTAGTCATCATATCATATGAAATACATGGGAAGAAAAATTGGTTTCCATCATCAAATCATAAAGAACATAAGGAAATGAAATGATTTTGATGTATATTTCAAATGGATTTAAAATATGGAAAAAATTCATAATTCTATCAATATTCATTACAAGATATACCCATGGAATGTTAGTGCATATCAAATGATATATAATAACATTCAAAATAAAAAACCATTAATCAAGATAACATAGCATATGTTGTATACACCATATATATCTAGGGTATACAATAATGTCAATAATTTATCTAATTAATTGATATATAGAATCTCCATGAATGATCTTAAATCAATGGAAAAAAATATTTTTCTTTCAAAGGAGAATCATTTTATTAGATTCATATTATACACTGAGAGTTATTTGGTAATAAAAAAGAAGGGATGGATCAGTAATCCCAAAGAGAATAAAATTAAATATTTCATACAGATAAATAATTTGGATGGTATCCTCCTCCAATAAAATATCAATGGTCTCATTAATTTATGGTTTCTTGATAATAACCATTTTAAGTGTTTATGGGGAACCCGTTTACATGACTCGTAATCCCAGAGGAACAAGGATTGAACATTACCCGAAGGCCCAGAGGCACAAGTCTCATTACATGAACTTTTGTGGTCCAATATCTGAATACACATTAGAAAAACCCCATCCTATCATCCTTATATTTTTAGTCACCTATCTTCCCAACTCACAAGGCTAATTACCAAGCATCACCCCCGGAAGAGTTTCATGGTGCCCAACACTGATGGAATGTGTCATACCCTCTCATTATTCCAATATGGTTATCCCTAGTATTGTGGATGCTACTTTTATATAAATCCACTTCTAGGGCCTATTCATATGTGGTCTTGCAGGATTTAATCTTGGTCCATAGTGGCCCCAAGTCTTGATGTCGTGAAGGCCTATGGTGGACGAAATTTCTTTTCTGGACCAAAGCCACTATGGCCTAATTTCCATTGGTGGCCCAAAGGCTTTGAGACCCATAGGCCCAAACCAGTGTCCCAATGGCCTAAGTCAGATGAAATGTTACTATTGTTACAGTACCTCACATTAAATTCTATCCTAACCTAAAAATTCACCCCCATCAAGATTTGATCCTATATATTTTGGATGCCCTACTTGATCATCTACCACTCTGGTACATTCTCATTGGCTTGGATGATTATATTGGAAGAATATAATGGATTAATAATAAGATATTTCACATGTTAATGACATTAAAGATATAGTTTTTGAAAAGTTTTAGATAGACAACCTTAAAATATGAAATATACTTGATCTTTTGAAATCATATTAATAGAAATACTTTATAAAACTATGATACAAATAATTTTCTTTACTAATCCTTAAATTGCAGTTTCAATGTTTCATTTATAAATGAAATTGTTATGGAAAAATAAATTCACATGGAAATATTAAAATATATTCTTTTTATTTAATTTAGAATATAGAAATATAGTTAGAACTATTTTCATTTAAAACATTTGAGAAGAAATTCAAGGAAAATGAAAATGAAAAATTTTCAATTTTGGAAATATATATCAGGATATCAAAAAAAATATGGATTCAATGATAAAATTCGACTATAAAATTACATTTAAGATTTTATATTTTAAAAATATTAAGTATACAAGAAAGATTACTTAAAAGATTACGAAAATTTTATTTTGGATCAAGGTAATGGGAAAAAAGATAATATAATATAACTATAATAATAGAATGTTATTATTATTTTATAGATGAGAATTATAGAATTTTCCCAGATTCAGTTTCACATATATGGTATCTAAATTTAAAAATGATGGTTGGAAATAAAACCTTACAACTTGTGTAATAATTATATCAAATCAGTTATGGAAAAATATTTGGAAATTGATCTTCAAATACAATTAACTAATGATCTATCATGATATAATATAAAGAATTAATATTTTATACACCATATAAAATAAAATTGGTGTATAAAAACAATTATGTCTCGAGAAATAGAAAATGATACCAAGAAACCCCTTTTAAGGAAAAAAATTATTAAGTTTAAAAACATTTTCTATTGATTTTAAATTGAAGAACTATATAACCCTATAAATTATGGATGAAATAAAATAAATAATGATTCATTCGGTAAAATAAATAAATATAGTTAAGAAATATATTAGTTGGAAAGTTTTTAATTC
The DNA here is from genome assembly GCA_963277665.1 of Viscum album. Classification (NCBI taxonomy): domain Eukaryota; kingdom Viridiplantae; phylum Streptophyta; class Magnoliopsida; order Santalales; family Viscaceae; genus Viscum; species Viscum album. The sequence continues at coordinate 503,415,853 of OY728132.1, forward strand.
AATGGTATAAAATTGAGTTTGTATTAACCCTTAGGTCTTTAAATAAATTAAACTCAAAATACCTCGTAGGATATAATTTCAAATTAATAATTAAATGAAATTAATAATGATATGATCCTGAGAAAAAAATTTAAGGGTCTTTTGATACACGAGTCAAATAAAAAGATGCTTTATAATATGAAGTATAATTGAAAGGATTAAAAATTGAGAAATCGTACCCTTATCATCATCATGATTCTCTATGCAAATGTGTATACCATTTTGAATAATAAAATTAACATTATCAGTTTCTTATTTATGAATAGTAATCATATATATTTAATTTTATATTTATAATTTCTTATCATATTCTATTAAAATATTATAATTTCTTTCTAAAGTATAGTTATTTTTTAAAAAAATGAATCGATTTTAGCGTAATTAGGTAATTTAAGTGATCAAGGATGATATTTTTATAATAAAAAAAATAAAATATAAGAAAATTAAAAATCTATAAAATAATCATTATTATATTTCAAAATTAAAATAATAATATAATTGAAGTTCCCATGTTCATGCATGATTGTGTTTTATAAATTTTGTTAAACATAACCACCCAAGATCATGATATAACTTGATGAATGATATGGTTAGAGAAGTGTATAATATAATTATAACTAAATATTAATGAAATTATTTATACTCTTTTACATTTGATGTGTAAAATTTCATGACTTTTATAATGATTATAAAACAAAAATGAAAATATAAAATAATTATTTCGTGGAGAATGTTGTCCAAATAATGCATGGTTAACAAATCTATTTAGAAATGAATGGGGGGGGGGGATTAAGATATATTATAATTTACCTCTTCATAATCATAATAATATTATAAATATAATATTTCATCATCAATTCCATCAATATAAACAGTGAATAGAGGTAGTAGTGAAAAATGAAAAAAGAAACTTCATAGAGAATGTAGCCCTCACAAACGCATGACTGTTATTCTTTTGTTTTTAATGTGGATCTGAAAAAATATATAAGATTTTTTATATATATATAATAACAAGTAACTATAATATTTTTTTAGGTCCTTATATTAAAATATTTTGTGTATTTTTTTAAGATAATGTTGAAGAAGAAAATGTAAGGAGTAAGTATAATTCTATCCACACCATATACATCCTCTTGATGAAAAACTTGGAATTAATAGTATTAGGATAAAATTTATTGACCAAAGGATTTATTAATTTGAAGGGAATTATTAGAGAGGAAATTTATTTATTTATTTAATGATTTTTTGATGTGAAACTAGAGCATTGAAAAGCGGTATTTGATCCACTTTTAGATGTGTTAAAAAATTATCTTTTGTGATTTTCCTTTACATTTAAATGATATCATTACATTACTCAAAGATAAATGACTGAAAAAGTTTAAAATAATGGATTTTGGGATGATATTTGGATGATAAATCATCAAAAATGTATTTACACAAATAGTTTAAACATGTTGACGTCATTTTCTCTAATATTTATTTCTTTTACAATTTTTTATCTTGGTAACTATTTTTTACAGTAGTAAATTATGTTTTAATGTAAATAAAAAATTACCCCAAATTCAAAATATTATTTATAAAACTAAATGTAATATCCATTTATTCTAATTAAAATTATATTTAGTATAAGATTATACTTCAGATTAAAATAAATTATATATTGAAAAAAATCATTAAAAAATGGTGTTTCAACCATTATGTGTTGTTATATATTTTTAGAACTAATTATCAATTAAAATTTTATTTATAAAATATATATGTTCTAAAAAAATATTGGAGTTATTTTATAAAATATTAGTATTTATTTTATTAAATTCAAATCACACGGAATTAAAAAACAATTCTTTTGAATTAACTATTTCACTATTAAGAAGATCTTTAACATTAATCATTGTAATCTCATTTTTAAGATCCAAAATGAAAATTAGTATTTCAAATATTATTTACATTTTGATAAAAAATATGACTTAACTATTTTACATCTAAAATATAAAATTCATAAAAACTATCTTTTTATGTAATATTATAAAATCAATTTTAGTGTGAAATATGAAAAGGGTTTCCAAAATGATAAAATCGTGTTTTATAAATTCAAAACAGTATTTTTAAATCATTATTATAAAAAATTAAATATATTCATTTCATATGAAAAATATTATACAAAATTATTATTCATTATTATGTAAATATTACATCACAAAATTTATTGTTTTTATAAACTTGTATTGTAACTATTTAAATAAAAAGCAGTTATTTTTTGAAAAATCTAAAAACTGCATGCTATGATTTTTTAAATAATAAATTTATAGTTGAATTCATTTAGAAAAATTATAATTCTAATATTTAAAAGTAAATATTTCAAATTAAATATAATATATAAAGAAACAATACTTTTGTTTAGAATCTCTCCATTAAAACATTATATATTTTTAATCTTATTTTTTATGAATTTATAATTTTTTATATTCACCGTTGATTTTATTCTTTTTATAACTGTCATATATTATATTTTTTGAGCGTTTTTAGTTTTCTTTAATGTGAGGAAAAATATATCAACAAGAAGTTTGTTTAAAATAAAGAAATTATATATTAAAATATTGAGTTTTTATATTCAACACTTTTAATGAAATTTAATCCATAAAATTATAACTATTCATCACAGATAAAAATATGTTAGGGTATTCTTAACATAGTGAATATTCAGCATATATCTTTTAATTATTATCTAATTTAATCTCTTCGGATATATCAAGATAATTATATTTCCTCGGGAAATATTTTATTTTTGTACAATAACATACTCATGTATGGACATACCTTATTTATAAATTGGATAAAATATAACTTTTGTAAAACCATTTTAATATCCAAGACATTAAACTACATTGAAATCACTTGTTCCTCCAGAAGTTATCTTTATTATTATCCCTCAAATATTTCACACACTACTTCGTAATGCTACTCACCAGAGAGTATATATTATTATCCAAAAAATTGGATAATCTTTTCTAGGAATATCATTTATCTATTTTTTATTAATTAAAAAATTACTATAATGGATATTAATACTATCTAATGGACCCTTCTACAAATAAATAAACACTTTTTACCTCAACATCATGAATATATAAAACATAAGAGTTATCCATCCCCAAAACATATGTTCCCTAATAGTTATCCAAAAAAATATCTATTTTTATAAAATCAAATTTCAAGGTTAGTACTAAGGATTAATATATGTTTCCAATCCATTAATGTAGATCTATAGTAGAATAATAAATAAGTGATTCCCATATTCCTCATAAATTTCGTAATGTACCTAAATATCATCAATTAATATCACTCTCTAATGAAAATAGATAAGTGTGACCAGATTTAATTTAAATTAGAATCTCTGCCTCTCTAATATAGGTAATATTAAGAAACTAAACCATTACTAAAGACATCAAAGACTATAAAATATGATTCTAAAATGTTTATTAAATAAAAATAAATGATCTATGACACTAATGACAATTGGTTTTATATAAATAGGAGTAAATCACTCCTTTCATATCCTGATCCACTATTGGTGTATAGTATTATCGACTCCTAAAGGTCCACATCGAGCTCATTTCCATAATCACATTCTTTGAAAATGAATTTTCCACTTCACTGGATTCCTTATGTACATGGGACACAGTCAAATTATGTTTGTTTTCTTGATAAATAAAATCAACCCGATGAGGTATAATTTGCAAAGGCACATTCCTGGTTATTTCTTTCAGTTCTATAAATTCAATTTATAAAATCAATTTATAAAATCAAATTCAACACAATTGGATGTCCAACCATAATGGAAAAAATTGTTGATATTATTAATCATATCCCACAACTTTACTATATAAGGTGTTTTAATTCCAATATAATGGTAAAATAATATTTTAAGAAAGACATGATGGGTTTGGAAGATACTACCACAACCTGAGGGTTAATATATATCAGAGGCTACACCATTAACATTTACTTTTAATTATTATGTGATCATATGAATCGAGTGCAAAAACATGAGAACAAGGGACTTCCCAGGCTTATCCCATACGTGTAGCCTACGCAGAATCTATATCTCACTAATATAATTGTCCATGCCGCTAGTTTTCACAATGGATTTTGTATAAACCTCCCTATCAAAATCAAGTATACCAACATGTAGAGAATGTGTTTTATTATCAAATAAACTTTCATTCCATGTACTACAAATATGAGTAGTATTCAAGGATGTGGGTGTCAAGTGAAACTATAGAATCTGATCACTAAAACTTGGACAAAATCTGGAATTCAAGTGTTCCTCAAGATTCTTGTGAAGATAGAAATTGTCTTCAAACATTATTTCTACATATCTATAGATAATTTTATAAAACTCACCACCCATGAAGAGATTATGAGTTTTATATTCAGCCCTAAAATATAGAAAATAGGATGCAATAAGGTTATGTATTTTCTTTTTGGTCTGGTCATATTTACATAAAAAATTAATCTAAATTCTTTAGATTTGAGGGAACCCTGAATGTTGAATGTAATCTTCCTTAAAATAATCATCAATGATGGTTGAATACCTGAACCATCACATTGTAGCATGTAGTGATTGTTAACATTGAATTTTTTAGTGTTTATGGGTTTCCAAATGAGTGTATAATTATCCATAAATTAGTATTTCTAAATTTAAAGATAATCTAAGGGTAATATCAAGGATGCTATAATGTAGAAATAAATAATTAATTGTAATTTTAAACCTTTCAGGGGGAACATTTGTAATTTTAATAATAAGGTTATCCATCCATGTTGAACTCCAACAAATATTATTAGATTTATTGTAGACCAGCCACTTTGCATTGTGTATAATATCATTAAAGGAGTAATTGATAGAGGAGCATAGTAATGAAATAACATAATATAAATACCAATTATGTAGTTTCATTTTGAACCTATTTGATATGAAGTCAATGATATTAGAAGATAATAGGTTATAAAGAAATTTTACAATGAGACCATCAATAATGATCCTATGATCTTTGAATCTAAATCCTCCCATATAAATTGGATTAATGCATTCCTTCCATGAAATAATAACCAAATACCATTAATTAATAGACCCAATTCATATAAAATTCCTAATAATGTGTTGAAGTCCATTGATGTAGTTTCTTGGACACCTGTATAAGGAGAAGTATAAAAAAAATTATATGTAATCACTAATATTACAAGGAATACCCTTCCCACGTGAGAAATGGATTTCAATTTTGCACATATCCAATTGATTTATCATTCCAGTTCATATTACATTCAAATGTTGTCTCTTCAGTTTCCTCTAAAACCATGGGATATAATGAAAATTGAATGGAATAGATCCAACTTCACTCCATGTATTTCTATGATTTTTTTCTGTTTCATTACTAAAATTCCATAAAAAAAAAATTACACAGTCCCACTTATTGCTCCTCCAAACAACTCCTTAGAGTGAGAAAAGTGACATTTGATGATACATATGGTTTTTTTGTTTATTTTAAAGGGATAAGGACAATGTTATTAGAATTTAGATTTTTGAGTTGAAGTTAACTCTCCTAAAATTAATTATCTTATACATTCCTATATGAGAAATATCATTAATTCAACTTCATAGATAATAGTCACCATTGGAAAAAAAGATGGTCTGATTTTGTGTCCCTTTGTCTAACACCCCATGTTCAATACAAAAACCTTCCAGGAGACCCATTAATCATTGCAGAGAGCCTTAACGATTTAATGGTGGTGTACGTAAAATTAATTATGATTTTGAGAATAACATACATAATTCAAAAATAAAATAGAAAATATCATTTCATAGTTTCAAACACCATGGAAATGTGAATATATATTGTAAATTTTTCCTATTTTTCTTTCCCCTTATGATAACACATTCATTGGTTATGTATATGATTTTTTTTATTTTTCAACCAAGGAATAAGACCAACTAAGTTTGGGTAATGTGATCCTTAATTATTCCACTCATCATACTCATAATGAACATAATATTGACTTTAAGGATATTTTTACAGATGGAAAAAGGTCTGATGTCCTTTATGTTAATAGAATTATCTTTCTAATGTGTTAGAAAAATAATCATTGAGTTGATATAATGGGTCATAGAATCATGATTGATAAGTTCCACAATTGAACTTGTCAAATCATTTTGGAAAATATACTAGTATAACATGAAGAATTTTTCAAGGAAACCATATGGACCAACGAAACACTTCATATTGAAAGAGTATGGGATTCTTTTACTGAAATTTTTTTATGTGCCTTGATAAGATATCTATTTTTATATTCCTCAATGAAAGAAGTGAGTTTGTTGATCATTTTTTGTGAACTATCAATCCCATCATCAGCATACATCTTATTAAGGTACTCCACAACAACCTTGGAAATTTTCTTCTTAGAGGGGTAAAAACATCCATTAATGAATATATAATAATTCCCCGATCACACCATATTCAATTCATGAAAAATATCGAATATATTTTAATTCACATCACCACCCATTAGTCATTTCACATTCATATGCCTTCTATATAGACTTTCCTTAACCATTAAAAGGTCATCCTACTTGGACTGATATTTGTTTCCTCTATAGAGGGAGTGTCATGATGATTATTACTAATTTAAATGTTGGGTATTTTTATTTCTGTAGCCTTAATCTATATATAATTCTTATGTAATTATCTCTTACTCCATTACATTAGGATTCCCTTTTTATACATTTATTTTCCAACAATCCCCTCCAAACTACTACCAATCAATTCCATCCTCAATTGCTTCAAGAATAATCTCCCCATATCCAAGAATTACAACCTATCCATTTTTGAAATGAACATTATTTGAAATGACCTTATTATATGTGTAATGAAATAAAAAATGAGGTTATTGTGATATGAGTGATATTTTGGAAGGGTGAATCCTAAAACTCCAATTTGACCACTCCTATCATCGATTATTATAAATGATATATCCATCTTACTTTATTTCCTATAATTCATGTTATAACTATTTTGCATGAAATCACCTCTAGAAATTTTGATTTCAACAATATTTCATTGATAAATTCAAGAGAATAATTATAAAGCTGAAATTTTCATAATGATTGATCCAACATTTTCATATGTTGTCAGGATAGTGTAAAAGTTCCCCAAACCAACCATTTTTTATTCATATTATTTGAAATATGTTTAAGGTAATTCCAAATATCCCTTCTCTATAAGTGTGAGGTTGATTCATATAGAAAATAAATAAGGAAAAGGAAACATGAAATGTACAAGGAAACAAAAATATGATGTTGATTTTTAATGAATGTGCTAAAAATAATTCATTAGTTATTAAAAATCCATAAATGATTAATGATTATAACATGTAGATTTTCATAAATGAAATTATACACAATAGAGTCCCATTTTAATGCATTCCAGTTTCCAAAAAACAATTTTGGCTTAGTAATTCCAATTATAATATATTTTTAGTCTACTGTTACTTGTCTAAGGCCCTTAGACGTTAGGAGATTCTCTATCCCATGTCAATTCAGAATAAGAAATCACCCTTACATTAATTACTTTATAATTTTTTAAGGCCCTCATTGTTTTTTCATAGTTCCATGATCTTCCCATTTTTCTCCATTTTTTAATTTCATCCTTTATTCCCCTATCAACAAATGATACCTCCATGTTCTAGTATATCATACATGTGTTCTCATAATCATTTCCTTGACATCAATAAGTGTTTTTCGTCCTAATCCCTTCAATATTATGATCCTCAGTATCATAATCCCAAAAGGAACTACTCAAAGGAGTGAAAATGTTAGTGGATTGTAAATTATTATAAGATTTTACCATGGATGAAAGTCTTATGAAATCCATAAATAAAAAGACATATATTACCCCCAAAAATATAGTGTGTTAAACAAGTTTAGTTTTATTGTCTCCTTACTATGATTTTTTAGAACTATCAGATGTTCATGTTGGATAGACCTTTGAGCCCCTCGAATTGGTACCATACTTCATTGGGGTTCTAACACTAGACTCAACCATTTGATCCTCATCATTGTGTTCACCTACAATGTAATTACCATGTGAACTATTTTCATTTCTGTCCTCAAGTAGAGTACCTTCAATAGTTTTCTTCACTTAAAACCCATCATCCTTGGAAGGTAAGAATTTTCCTTCCATATTTATTGATTTATGACATTTTGTAATAACCTGATTATAAAAAGAGGAATTGTAATTAATTTAAACACCCTCCTACAAAAATGAAATGAATATTGAGAAAATTATTTAATTTGAATATAACCCTAGAAGATTATAAAGGAATATTAAAATAATATAAAATTCATGAAGTTTAAAATATAAATTTTTGAGGTTAATATTAAAAAACTATTCTTTTCACTGTTCTTATAAATAGTCATAAAAAACCTTTTCCGAAAACATTGTATTGTTTATAATTTTTATAGAAATTAAAATATATTTTAAAATGAAATTAAATATTAATTGTATAATAGTAAATAAATTATTTCTAAAAACATTATAGAACATATACATTGAATAATAATTTCTTTAGCCAATGAGAAAAAAGGTTTCATTTTTATAAAAACATTTTCCGTACCGTTTAATTTTTAAATAGTGCACAATTTTAATAAATTGTCAAAACCCTAAAAATAACCACATGAGGAGAAAATAGATGGGGTTTAAATAATAGGGATAATATAATTTCATTAAATGGAAAATATTCATGGTAATCAAAATATCAAATGATATAATGATGTATACCATTATCTTAGGTCCTGACATTCTTTGTATGTGCACTTAATTTCCTCTTCTTGGAAAAGATCAGTTTTTTCATACACCTTATGAGTTCAATGGTAGTATATTCTGATTAAGATAAGCTCAAAACATTTGGAAGTATTTTATAAAGATCTTTGGTAAGTTATTTGTCATACTAGATAGATAAATGTGTGTGAATAAGTGAAGATATGAGGTTACCTCTTATTTTTGAGGTGGATCGAACTCTTGTAAATATTAAAGATATTATACTATAATAATGTAATATTCAAGAGAAATTGTATTCATCAAATAAAAAATTAAAAAATATATATGAAAAGTTAACATCAAAATAACTTCAACCAATAAAATCTACACATGATTATGTGATATTTTAAACCATATCGTTTAGTCTAACCCTCCCATTAACCATTTGTAACCTTAATCGAAGTGATAATTTTTTACCATGGTCACAATCCAGTATGACCAAAAATGAATTTGGAATTATTGAAAAATGTTTATGTTGTTATATTAAAAATTTAAAACACATAAATAAATTCAATATTTAATATTATCAAACAATTATTTTAAAATATACAAGCACCATGCAATGAAACATATTTTTTGAAAAATTAATTTTTAACCATACCAATGAATTTTTAATCCTTCTATTAACCATAAAAAGAATTAAATGAAAATTAAAATATTTTATTGAATAAATAATCTATAAAATAAATTTAAAATATCTTATCCGTAGTGATTAGATTAATTTATTTCGATAAAATTACATTGCAAGTATAAAAGATGTTTTTCAAAAAAAATATTATCAAATAAAATTATTTCATTTAATTTCGTACTAATTCACAATAAAATGATTAATTTTATTCCTTTTTAAAAAACATTTTCATAATTTCAATACACTAAATTAATTTAATAATAAATTATATATGATAAAAACAATAATCATAAACAAAATACTTCAACATCTTTTTTAGGATCAATATTATTTATTAAATAAATAAGAAATCATTTTTAAATATTATATACCATATAATACGCTCCATTGTATGATGTATAACAATTATTCAGAAAATTTATTGGTTGAATTATTTAAATGTTATTCAATTTATTTAATAATAATATATTCTCAAAATTTTTGGTGTTACATTACTCCCCTATTTGAAAATATAATCATAAAAAATATTTCACCCAGAGAATTATTTTAAAAGATACATCTACCTCATCAAATAATCAAGTTACCACATATATTCTTTGAATTTATAATTCTTCTAGAGAACCATATCCAAGTGATCAGACCAATTATATAGAACTTTTTCTCTACTAACAAAGACCAATACATTTATTCTTCTGGAGAAAGATAACATTCTAATGGTATGGCCTCTGAGTTGGGTAAAAGAGAATGATATATTATGTAATTTATAAAAAGATATATATATATATATATATATATATAAATATATCAAATAATATATATTATATATGTTGAAATAATGCTCTATTTGGTATGGAACCATCAAAATACGATCAATAATCTCATATGGACCAATAAATACAGGTCTTAAATTTCCCTTCATTCCGAGTCTCATAATATTATTCCAAGGATAGATATATTTGATGATTGTAAGAACAACTTTGATATCAAATCTATAATACACTAATGATTTGATAAGTGGTTATAACATTCTCTTCCATTCCCCCACTGTATTAGACCCAAATAGCATTCATTCTACCACATTATCCCAATAAGTTTGAGTCCAACAATTATTTCTATCGGGGAATTCCTAAAGATCCATATGAATGCATTCATTAATGCTATTATTGTAATGGAATTTGACTATATGAAGGTTTTGATCCCAACATACTTTTAAATTCATTGGAAAGTATTACTTCATGTCTTCGAGGGTTTGAATGGTCCTTTCTGAATGACCATTTATTTATTGATGATATGCAATGTAAAATCTCAACATAGTATTCAATGATTTTTAGATCTTCTCTAGAGTGTTGAGGTAATCCGTAGGCATAAATATGTTGTGATTGATATTGGTTCCCCATTCATCATTATCACTACCATAATGAATACTCTGGTGATATGATGAAGAGATAAATATTGTCCAATTGAAATGAGTTGTTATGTCTTCTTAATGTAATAAACTACCTCGAAAATAGCATTATTACCTTTAGATATCCTGGGATGTACCGTAATGAAATTCATAGATATTTTTTCCATTTCTAATCAAGTTTATGTAATATTTTTAACATCACCTTATACTTCTATCTATCATCCTTAACATTCTAACATACCATGTATCATGATATGTACTGTTTAATATGTGTCTTCATGTTATCAAACAAGAAATGATCTTAACCATCTCTATAAATCTCTGTACATCCATGATTAATAGGTAATGATGAAATATGATCACCATCTAACATAATTTTCTTCAATTCCAGTATTGACGGGATACATAATTAGTTCATAAATATTATCATTCCATCACCATCACTACTACACTTGGGAAAACTATAAGCCATAATTTATAGCTCTACACCTTCCTTTTCAACTCTTTTATATTAACATAAATAGATAGTTTAAAATACTTTTTATAAATATAGATTCTTTGTCCTATACAAAGCTTTTCATGGTCTATCCTCTATAAATATATACATTTTGGATCGTTTTCAATCCTCCCCATGGACAAGATAGCATGTTCTTTCTAATATAGATAATCAATTAATGTTTGCCTAAAAAGGTTGATAATGTATTGAACAAATGTAATATTTTATAATATTTAACCATATCCTTTTTGATATTAAACTATTCTTATATGAATACTTACATAACAATTTATGATTTAAAATTTTTTCCTGCATTTTACAATATAGACAATCCATCATAGAATCAACGAAAAAAGTATCACTATTGATTCCAAATCATGATTTTGTAATTTTTCACATGAACCATCAAATTATTCAAGTAATAACTTACCAAAATGTATATTTTTAGGATAAAACATATCAATCCTTTTTTCAAATAATTACTATAGACATCAAACCCTTCTGCACTCTAAGGGAGTCTCAACATAGGTTTACTAACAAAAATTCTCTTTTGTCCCTTTATATTTTCATCATATTAATCTACCCATAGTAACTTGGATCCCTTTAATTTCTTCACAGTTAGTGGATTTAACAACAATTATAAATTTCTCAAATTGTATTAGTAGTATATATCAATCCAAAGAAATCCATGGATTTCAGAAGTCATGGTTGACCTAGTCTATTCTTCAATAAATTAAATCATTGAGGGATCCACTGATAAACTCTCATGTCTAATAGCATGAACTATGAATGATATTTATTATTTTCATATATAAAATTTACTTAGCATTCCACATAGATTATCCATTTTTATGTTCTTCAACATAATTGTCAAATAATCATTATTCTCTTCCTTCATCTTGGAATATGTTAGAATTTAATCTATATAGACTACCAAAAATTTGATGAAGGTAAAATATAAAACATTATTCATTATTTACATGAAGATAACATGGTAAATTATATGTCCAAATGTTATCACTAAAAATTCATGGTTTCCATAACCCATATAGAATATTTCCTTGTATATATCTTCTTTTTTACCATAAATTGATGAAATCTAGATCAAAGTTCAATCATTGAAATGTATTGATATCCTCAAAATTGATCAAATAATTCGTCGAAATTGGGTATATGATACTTTTCGTAGATATTATTCCTATTATGAACTTGATAACCAATGAATGTAAGGATTGTATGATCTTTCTTCTTAAAAAATAATAATAGGTGCACCCCATGGTTGTTCACTTATTGAAATTGATCCCTTATCAAAATTCACCATGGTTTTTTTTCATTAATTTCTATATATAAGTCGAGTTTGTTCTATAAAGAGACATTGAAATTTTTGTTACACAATATCATGACCTATATTTTTGGGGCACATTCCTTGACTCCCCAATCCAAAAATAAATAGTATAGGGTCTGGTGAATAGCACTGAGTAGATATATAACTAAACTGGGAGGAATTTACCTATATAACAATACACACGTACACATATCCAATATCAACAATTCTGATATGTAAAGACCAGTATGAAAACAATGCATACATACCACTATATTCCAACCAATAGAGTATGATAGGACTGTAAGGTGAAGTTAAATTAGGTCAAATGCAAGCCCACAAAAGGATGTCCATAACCACAAGTAAAACTAGTAAATAATGTCACTAGGCCAGTTTCTTGTAGATATAGGAACACATCGGCCTACCTGGTCTCACAATGCTCTGTTTGGTATGGGTCCACATATGACTCCATCAAAAGGTCACTCATATACACAAGACACAACACACGTGGGAAAATACTGTAAGGGGTTAGTATAACAACACTCGTAAGGAAACCTTGAAACCAAAAAGAAATAGACAAAGTAATGATAAAATTAACTCTATACAATATATGTCTATAGAACATATAACAATAATATCATAATATACTCAATCCATGAAATTCAATATATAGGTAAGTCACAAATACTGCATAACAATACGAGTGACTCAGTTTGAATATTCCATGAAGCACTCATCTGGGAGAACACACTCTTGAGTCTGATAGCACTGGTGACTTATTCCCGATAATTATATTTCATTGGGAACCATCATGAGAGAGAAAAACTAATAGATCCAAAATTAAAGATATGATACAATAGATGATGATCCCAGCCCGGACCATGGGGTTATACCAATAACTCTATATATATTATCCTACTATGTAGTGGATCAATGTCCGGAAGGATTTTACGCATCAATACCAAGGGCTCTACCTAGGAAACAAATATAAATAGAGGATCCCACACCTGACCTTTTCAAGGGATTCCAAAAACTCAATCCTAGTAGTTATGCAGAAGGGATCATACTCTTATGATTAGGAAACTATACTATCCAACCTTCTGGTAAGTGGTATAGTGAAGAAACCCCAATGAAAAGTTTCCATGATATGGAAGACAAGATATTCAATCCATGTAGAAATAGTGTACACGATGTATAGTAGACTCACATGCCATGTCCATTGACCCCGAATACATACCTTTTGTAATGGCATGTGTCTATAGAATATTACATGTGTAAGATGTGTACACATCATGTATAATGAGTCACACACCATGTTGATCCATCAGGGGTCCACCCATGTACTCCGGATGGGTTCCAGTACACGGTGTCAACCCGTGTGTCTCTGCCTGTGTACCAGTACATGGGGTAGTCTGTGTACTTGGTCTAGGCCATGTCGTGTGGTTGGGTACATGCAATTTAAGTAACCTATATACTCTAAAACACGTCTATGTATCACCCTAGATACACATTGAGTGGTCTAAAAATGAACACATTCCATTTTTCCCATTCTATACATGGTGAATTCTTGAATTTCCAGAATGTTGACTTCTTCCTCCCACACCTCATTTGAATTTTCAGGATCCTACTCCAGTGGTATATTCACCTCTATACTCCTGATCGAGGATCATATTATCACCCTAACATTGAATCAAGATGGTTCATTCCTTCAATCAGCTTGGAGAATAGATTAAATCAAATAAAAATAAATCTATCCAATGAACAATATCTTCTAAACTGTTCTGATTCATCTATCGATGTCATTGCATCACCTCTGTTAGGTCAACAAGATATTGGATCATCAATTTTGGATCCTTTTTCCTTGAAACAATAGAACATTGATAATTCATTCATAACCCTATAAATAATGAAGATCACATGTAGAAAAGAGGGTGAGATAATTTCACATGGACCAACAAAAGGAATGAACCTTGACTATTTTTCATTCCAACCTTGATCTATTCCTATAATAATTATCAACAATAAAATCAATATAATAATAAACGTCATATCCCACACAATTAAAAACCATACCAAAATAATGATAAAACCAAGTATCAAATTATTCATTGGTTAATATATATTCATTATTGAATATTATAATTGGAAAAAGAATATCTAGACAGCATGAACTACATGAGAATAAGATTTTTCACCATTGAAAAATGATTTCTGCACACAAAATCCATCAAGAACAATATCTTATCCATTTGTATTTTTTCACCATTGGTAGAAATCCTCTAGGGTTTCTCTCCAAAGCCAGTAGGTAATTCTATGGTAATGATCTAAACATGGATCCATGCATAAAGGTGTAATGAAAATAATAAGCATCATTTTGTCACATTGTCGATTTAATAGAGAAACAAAACAAATTATCCATTTAATTTATTCATTAAAAACACATGAAACTATTTTTCACATATGACCCATTTCGGACAATGTAAGGCTACGCCTAGGGTAAATCCACAACATTGGATGGAATGGTACACTCAAAATTCTAAATCAAATACCCATATAGATATTATTCCACTATTTTTTGTAAATCTATCCATGCATGCTATTTATTATTTTAAGGAATTTAAAATATTCATTCTGGGAACCCCAAAAATCATAAGTTCATGCCATCTCAACCCCTGTTCATGAATTTAATCTATATAATAAATAAATAATACATGGGATATAATGGAAATTACATTGTACGATCCATGGGGATTTATATATCCAAGAAACTAAAAACAAGGATAATAAAAAAGATGTGGGTATTGTGCATGAATTTTAGCATCTTGATCCCATGTGCACTTCTAGAGATTCTCATGCTCCCACAAAATAAGAACCTAATGAATATCTCACCCATGGTGGATCCTCCCTTGCTGATCTATGATTTCCATTGGGTACATAGAAAAATTTTATCCACCCTGGAAGTCCGACTCACCCCAATCGATATCATTTGATGGTTCATGCATGTACCTCCTCATCTATGACATTAGGAGGACATCATGTACATGGTACAACTATAGGGGTGTTTCTAAGTGATGCTCCACCTCTCCAACATAACATAGTATCTAAAAAGGGTAGATGAACCATGGAGAGATATTTCAACCCTAAAAAAATGTTCATCATCCCTATCATGGTGATACCCATATTAATAAATGGTCTCCATCCTCAAACTACAAAGGAATATTCCACCTATCATCATATAAATTGTAATGGCTTGGGGTAGTATACAACCACTCCAGGATGATATAATCCTTCTCTATATTAGCTCACACTATGTCCTGACCCCTGAGTGATGACTCTCCTATATTAGTATGACAAAGTGGAAACTGATAGGGTTTCCCGTACAAATCCTCGAATGGTTCCATACCGGTGGGGAAATGGTAGAAGTTTTTGTATGTGAACTCCACCAATGGTATGTGATCCTCCCAACTATAGATGAATTCTATAATGCCTTCTCGCAGCATGTACTCTAAGACTTTAATGGCCAGCTCTGTCTGGTCATCCATCTATGGGTGAAATGCTATGTTGAAGGGTAACTGGGTTCCAAATGCCTCCTACAATCCCCTCTACAACTGAGTTGTAAAACAAGAATCATGATCTGAAACTATCAATGATGGGACTCCAAGGGGTTGAACTATCTATTGCATTTATAGGCATATCAAACTCTTTATTTAACTCTGCTCTCATATATATAGAAAGTAGGATGAAGTTTTGATTCAGTCAATGATCACCTAGATGGAATTTCCTCCCTGAGAGGTACATAGTGAACTCATAATGAAGTCAATCTATATCCCTTATGACATCTGTATTGGGTCTTGAAGGGTTTGGGAAAAACCACTAGTGCATGGTGCTCAACCTTCACTCCTTGATAGGTAAGGCATCAAGGGATGAAATCAACCACTCTCTTCTTCATCCCTGACCACCAAAACTAAGATGTGAGGTCCTAGTATACTTTTTCCTCACCTATATGTTCTTCCAAATGCTACATATAAAACTCACTCTATGCCTTCCCCTAAAACACCACTAGTAATATTGTACATCATCAAGAACGAAAAACGTGCTCCCCCCTTTTGAATATCCATCTTGTGCATGCCTTATGTATATCTAAGCATTTAGAGTCTCATAGTTATTATCCTCAAGTTGTGCCTCCCATAATCTATATTAGAGTAGAGGGGGGACAAACATCGATGGGAGGTATGCTACTCCATCTCCATCCATAAACAATAACTAAAATGAGGATAAATTCTCTAACACATCATTTAGCAATTGTGAACTAGATCTCCTATTGAGATCATCCTCAACCACATTCCCCTTTGCATGAGTAAAAAAATCATGAATTTATAATTCTATAGGTACTCTATCCATCATGTTTGAATAAAGTTCATATAGTTCTGAGATAATATATACTTCAGAATCTTACGATCAGAGTAAATGATAAACTACTCTTCCATCAGGTAGGTTCACCACATTTTCAATGTGAAGACTACTGCTTCTAACTGAAGATCATGTGTTGCAAATTTATTCTCATGTGGTCTCAACTAGCATGAACCATAAGCAATAACAACATGCCTCTACATCAAAACACAAAAAACAACTGATCCCTGGAACATATTAGAACTCTATATTCTTGAAACCCTCCCCTAGAAATGTAATTATCAGAGCTCTCTTCAAAATATAACTAAAACTACTGAAAAGCCTACTGACACTTCACTATTCACACAAAAGGTTTCCTGTTTTGAGTCAACGTTTTCATCAGCACTATTATCCTTGAGAAATCAGGTATGAATCTATAGTAATAGCCGTCTTTCCAAAGGATTATATAAACCACTATCAGGATCTTATGTGGATCACATGCTTACACCGCCTCAACCTTGTTCGGGATCATAGGAACTCCTTCCACTGAGATATCTTGTCCTAGAAAGTGGAACTCCTAAATCTAGAACTGGAACATTAATTTTTTCCCTAAATCTACTTCTCTTAGAGTGCATCAAGAAACATGTTTATTTTTCTCATGTTCTCCTCCTCGTAGACCTAATACACATAGATATAATAAATGAAGACTACCAAGGAATGGTCTATGTAAGGTTGAAATATCTTGTTTAGGAGTCCCATGAACATTTCTGGGGAATTTTTCATGGTATAAGGCATCACCAAGTACTGATTATAACCATAGTAATATATTAAATTCATCTTTGGTATATATTCATATCATACTCATATATGGTAATATCTTAGTTTGAGGACATCCTTCGAGAACCATCATTCCCCCTAAACTCTTCGAAGAGGTCATCAATTCATTGTATTGGATACTTATTCTTTGGGGTCTTCTAGTTCAGGCACCGATAGTCCACACGAAACCTCAATCTCTCAACTTCCTTTTTTTTAAACTGAACAAGGGCTACCTAGGGTTAGATATATGGTCTCATGAATCCCTTCCACTACATGTATTCCAACTGCACCCTTAGCTGTTGAATCTATGTTTGGGACATCTGATATGCTAGTGATAATATCAGTTCAATTTCAGTGTGTAAATAAATGCAGATTAATATCACATGTTGAGGAGGTAAACTGAGAACATCATCTGGAAAGACATCCTTGTATTCTGACACTATAGGTGGGGACAAGAAACTCAAAACATCTTTTACACTGAGGGTTAGGCTAACCAACTAATGAGTAATTGTATGAACCCTCTTATTAATTAGTCCATCATGTGATTCTTGTGTATCATTTTCCCTAACAATAGAAAACCTCATTCCATTATCATGGACACACTGCACCCTTCACATAAAATAGTCATTCTAGGTATGTACTGTGGACAACTTATCCATACCAAGAATGATTTCGTAAGGCCTCAACGTTGTAACTAGAGGTTCTAACAAAAACTATTTCATCAAAGGTTTAGTTCACACTATTGGCACAAATGTGTGAAAAATGAGTCTTCTATATCTGGAATCTTCAAACATAAAGGTCAAGTCAATGGTTGAACTAGAATCTCAATGTATTATGAAATATATATGATGTGAGTGGAATGACAGAAACTTATTCCCATCAGTAATGAAGCTAATGTAGAATAGACACAGATCATACCTTGAATCATTCCCAATGCCCATAGGTCATATTCCTCAACCACATTAAATTGTCCCTACCCCTATCCTCTCACTCCATGATCCTATAAATGACCACCTGTGGTGGTAGAGGTAACATTTCGAATTTTTTACCACCTCATTCTACTCTCATAGCTCCTCGGACACCTTCACTATTAGTAGCATGACAGTTCGGAAAATCTTTAGTGAAATTTCACCTATCTTAACATGACTTAAATTGCATCTACTTAGGTTGATTGGACCCAAACTGTGTACCTCGAACTGAAAATCCTCTATCTTGGGACCCCCCTAAAATATCTCCCATGTCTGATTCCCTAAGACTGAGATCATCTCCTTCTGCCGAGGTCTGTTCACCTACTCATCCACTGCAGGCTATAACTAGCTTCATATGCTCTTCCAAGAAGATATTAACCACTGAATATCTCTCCATCTCCCTAATATAAGTGTGGATTCATTGAGAGAAAATTATTTATTGAATGTCACTTACCTAAACATTTTTGATGGTATGATCCCTGAAGTAATGATTTCTAGCCATATAAATCATATAGAAAAATGGTTGTTGAACCACAATAAATAATCACCCACTATTATTCTTCCCATCTAGAGCAGAATAATCATATTTATATGAACTTATCTCAGAAAAATAGGTGTGAAATCATATCTGAAGAGCTTCTCAAACTATGTCCATGAAAGAGTCACATCGTCATGAGTTTGGGTGGCCAAACTTCACCATATCCTTAATGAGACCTATAGAATTTTCTCCACTAGGATCACCATCAGATCTGCTGGTGTCCTAACTAAACAGAAAACTTGGGTCACCACCTCAATCCAGTACTCAACCGCATGATGGTTGGGCTCACCTTTGTACCTATGGGGTCTCCGTATCAAAAACTATTGAATAGTGATCAGACTATGCTTCTCATCTACTGGTACTGTTTGGAACTATGTTCTTTTGTACATGTGTTTGTATGTCTGGTGCACCACCTAGATGTAACATCAAGGTAACTAGTCCCTATATAGAATCCTCATCATTGAGGGGGTCATACTCATGATTGAGCTCTTGAATCCTTCCTGGTATACATCATGGAGGAATTATGTATGAAAACAATATATACCACATTTATTGAGAATATCTTCATAGCTGACTCAAGAAGGACATGTAAACCACAAATTATTCCAATATGATGAATGTAAGATTATTTTACCTGCAACATATGTTCTCATATACTGTGTTGAATAGTAGGTTATCAATATCCCAGTGTATTGATACGTCTGCTGCCACACCAACACTAGGGTCCCGGGCCTGAATGAAGAACTCAAAACACATTACATGGTTTCCCCAAACCAATATAAGGTACCCTCAGTCACAATATAGAACCAAATCCTCTAATACCACTAGGTAATGACACATCCCTGTGGGGACTATGTTGCGACTCCCCAATCCTGCTACCAATAGGCCCAGGGCTGCTGACTAGCATCAAGTAAGCATATCACTATCATGGGAGGAATTTCTTATGTAATTATAAAGACATACGCATCTCCATGCTCACAAAATTGTTAAATGAAAAATACCCTATGAAAATAATGCAAGCATACAACTATATCCCACCCAAAAGAGAATAATATAAAAGTAATGTAAAGTGAAATTGGACCAAATACCACCCCCAAGTGATGTCTTTATCCAAAAGTACAGACTATAATCAATGGTACTTAGACTATCTTCTATAGCCATATAAACACCTCAACCTACCTGTTCTCACAATTATTTTTTTGGTCTTGGTCTTCCACGGACTCCTTCAAAAGGTCGCTCCTCAACACATGAAAATACTCGACCAATTAAAGCCCGTGTAGGGTTGAGTATAACAATAATATATATGACACCAAAAAACCACAATGTAATACAAAAAATATATACAGAAATATCTACACAATATATGTCCATAGCACTTATAAAAATGTTAACCAGATGTACTGAATCCAAGGAATAAATTCTAGAGGTAAGTCACAACTACCACATAGAAACACTAGGGATTTAATTTAAAGATTCCACGAAGTAGTCATCTGGGATAACACACTCCAATGTTAGATAGCACTGAGGACATCCGTCTATGAATTAATGTTCATCAGAAACCTTCATCAGAGAAATACACATATAGATCTAAATAGATAGGTACAATAGAATAGATGAGGATCACAACCATGGTCATGGGATGATACATACAAATCCATCTCGATTGACATTCTAATTAGATGATATATGTATGGTATGATTTTTCACATCAATTCCAATGACTCTACCTAGGGGACAAAGATGAACAAAGGATCTTGCACCGGGCCACTCGAGAGATTCATATAACTTTATCCATGAAGTCCAACTAAAGGGGTCAATCTCCAATGTGTAAAAGTCAATACCCACTAACATTCTGGGAAGTGTTAAAGGGAATGAACCCCAATGAAACCTATACAATATAAGGTGGACAAGAAAATTAAGAGATATAGAAAGGGCTGAAATTCAGATATTAGTGTCACACATCATTTCCCTTGACTACATGTACTACATGTTTATAACAGCCCGTGTCTTTAAATAATGTCATATAGAAGATGGGTACATGAAAAATATAGGAGTCAATTTCTATGTCCTTCAATATAAGGTCTACCTGTGTACTTAAATCGTGTTCCAGTAAATGGTGTCAAGAGGTGTGTCTCTGCCCATGTGCCAATACACAAGGTTGTCCATGTATATGGTCCTGTCCATGTTGTGTAGTGGGGTACACACTATTTCAGTGATCCATGTACTATAACCCATTTTTGTGTATCTACATGTAGACCATATTACATGATGTGTGTTTTGTAATTTCTAGAACATTGACTTCTTCCTCCTATACCTCCACTGATCTTATGGGATCCTTCTCCAATGGTATGTCTACATTGAAAATCCAGATGGAGGGTCATCCAATCACTCTAACACTAAATCGATGTGTTTTGGGACTTCAATCAGCTTGTAAAACTAATTAAAAAATATATGAAGAATTCCTTATGAATAAAATTAGCACCCGAATCGTATTGATTCATCTGTCTTCATTATTGTCTCAGAATCATTATGTCATTTTGAAAAGGGATCATCAATTTTGGACTGTTACACCCTAAAATGAAGGTGCAATGATCATTTTTTCATTAACCCATGAAGAATGATGAAAACATGTAGAAAATGGGGGAGAAATTTTCAAATGTGACAATACCAAGGAATAAACCTCAACCATTGTTCCTTTTGGACTTGATTTTATCTCATAAGAATGATCAACAATCAGATAAATATAAAAATGAACCCCGAAAATCCAGTAATTAATCCCCATAAATCAAGAATGATCTAACAATGGAACAACCTATTTTTTGGTTAGTCCATGTTCATTATAGAATCTATGAACGATTAAACGAATTTCAAAACAAAAAAACCCTACATAAAAATTGTATAATTTACTATTGAAGATTGATTTTCAGTGGTGAAACCAATAATAAACGATATCTCATCCATGTCCATGTCATCATTATTGATAGAAATCCCATAGGTTTTCTCTCTAGAGACTCCATGTATTTCTAAGGTTTTGAGCCTAATATTAGATCCTTTCATAATGTATTTATTAAATTAATAATCATATTTACATTAGTACATCGAAGAAACAGAGATATGGAATAAATTCACAATTTCATTAATTTATTAAAAACTCTCCAAACTATTTTACACAATTGACCTATGTCAGCCAATGTTAGGACACAAATAGGGCAAATCCACTACTCTGAAAGCAATGGTTCCCTCTGATTTCTGATCCGGGAATCAATACAGATGTTTTGGAACTTTTCAGGAAAACATTGCCCATGTGATATTTAATATTTTAATATATTTCGATCATTTATTCCGTTCAAACCAGGCCTTGTAATTTCATTCCATATCATATCATAGACTATAACATTATCCATAAATATTTAATAATTATACATGGAAAATTTGGGACCATACACACAATTAATGAGTTCTACAGAAGCCCCAACTTCTATATTTTCAGGGAAGATGGTTTAATGCTTCATTAAACACATTTCTATATTTCAAAACTCTAGGGATATTATATTTTTTAATTTCCACTTAACCAATCATGATAAATAACCCTCTTGAATAGGTAATAAGACCAGCATAGTGTAATTAATCCACCTTTCAAGTTCATATTTATCCTTCCACTGATATACAATCATTAGTTCAATCGGAATATGAGTGTGGCTTCCATTCCTCTATAGTTGATATGTGATCTATAAAAATATAGTCAATCCATGCCCAAAATCCTTTTCAAAATAAAGTAGATGAAGAATAAAATGATTTTTATAATGAATATTCCCCATAAAACCTATCATTTTAGAGATATAGACTTTAAATGCAATCATCATACAATTTTTTATTTCCAACTATAATTAAAAATATATTCATTAAGGTGGTTATGTGATACCCATAGTTGGAAGAACAAGATTGAAATAATAAATTTTTAGTTGTAATGTAGATAAATACAATAACATTCACCACATAATTCCCATGACACACTTCAGTAGTTGGTATCACATAGAAATATGCTTTATCTTTTAGATTTTGACATTATTGAAACCAATTGTCATCATAAAAAATTTATATTTTTGAACTCATTGGAATTATTTTTATACTTCTTATAGTTTTAGTATTGTCGAGTGGGTGGTGCATTTTGGTTAATCTCTCTCTATAATCATTTCATTCACTTACCAATTTACATTCTTTTGTATGTATCTTCCTCGATGACCTTCTTTTAAACACTTAAAACATTTACCAGTCTATTGATGTCAGTTTTACCCATGAATCTTTTCACACTTCTATCATTAAAGAAGAATCATTTTATTTCCTATATGGGTTTCATTCATAGAATTTCCACAAAACACGATATTTATCTTCTTATCAGAACCATGTGAGTGATAGAAATATCAAATAATAATTTCAACCTTGAGATAGTATCAAAGTATTTTTACATTACTAATATAGTTCCTTATAGCCAACTCAAATTATATAATTGGTTTTATTCCACTAAAGAACAAATCAATTTTTCATTAAATGTTGATTTTGAAAATATAAGTATTATAAGGAACCACCCATTATAAACATACATAATCTAATGTTAAATCATTAATTTTAATTCATTTTACATTGATTTTCTTTTTGGGTTTAGTGTTATGGATAATTAGGTTATAAAGATTACATAATTACTCAATTATAACAATGTAGACACTTATACTCAATTTTCATTTTTTTTCAAAAAAAAAACAAATAAAACATGGCTTCATTTCATGTTCAATCATCAAAATTTTTCCTTTGACCACATCCTTGTCTATATTTTCCCATATTTCTTATGAAAACAATTAAACTTGGGATGATCATAGAAATCTCAGTAAGGGATACACAAAGAACAAAAACTGTTCTTTTTTTTTTGAAAACATGAAAACCCATGAATACGTTATCATTAAGTAATAATTTTCACCCATAAGAAGTAGTAAATACATTCATTTGAAAGTTTGTTCATTTAATACACTTTTGTAATCAATATTTTATCATAAAACTCATAAAATCATAGAACACAATTAAAGGTATCAGGGTAAATAATTATATATGAATGGAATAACCATGAAGTCAACTTCATTACATGTCACTCTTACAAAATTGAATAACCATTTGATCGACATCCATAACAAATGAATTGGAGGTTATAGCATAACTACCCATCCTGGTTTTATCACGGATCCAGCCATACATATTTTTTATGTAACCACCCATAAAATGTCTTTGTATTATTATAAAATCCTAATAAATAATAGATTTCAATTTTTAGCATTTCACTCATAAAATTTCATTTGAAATCATAAGAAATCATTTCAAGGTATTGAGATAGTAAGCCCATTTTCAAAACCAATTTAAAAACCCAAAAACCCAAATGTGGGAATAAGTAATTTCTTTTTGATTCAAAATCAATACAGATTCAAGAGGAATCCAAATATAAAATAATGGTCATTGTGATAAAGAAGTCATTATCTTCGTATATGTTAGAAAACCATCCTTTTCCAATTTGTAATGAAATAAAAAATCACCTTATATAAGGAATAAATTTGTTCCTTTTAAAAAAAATTATTTTAAAAAATAATAAATGATGTTGTTTATAAACCACATAAAATAATGTGACTGTATAACATCAAAATATGTCTCAATGAATGGGGGTTGAGACAAAGTCCCCTACATCAAGTCTGATTCACCACATACCTTTCTTATCATCCTGAATAATAAACATAGGTTAATTAATTACATTATTTAGTGCATTTTTCATGTTTATTATTAGTTTTAAAACCCTTATTATGATGTTATAATATGTACTTATTTATTTACGTTCACATTAGATGTTTGGATGATATTCGGTACTTGAGAACAAAATGAAGTTTGTATGATGTCAACAGTCAAAGTGGTAATAAGTACCTCATCTATAAAATAATGTTAATAAAATTAAAATAACTTTTAAACACCAATTCTTCTATTAATTTCATTCATTAAATAGGTATATGGAAAATGAACTACATAACATGCATGGAGACATTTGTTGGAACCAGGGTCTTCTATGCATGAATTGTAGTATGGTTTGTGTTTGTTGTCAATCCTCAGTGGAATTTCAGAATGTGTACTAGCAAAGTGACCATATAGTTCAAGAAAACAATAGTATTCCATGTAGCGCTATTTCCTAGTGTTTTCCAAATTTTTTGTCGTAAAAATCGATAAATGGAGAAAGTTTTTTTGGCAAAGAGACTTCATGCGCCGAGTACTTGAAGAAGAGAAAACTTGCGCGCCATATGTTTTTCAAGATCAGAACATGGAAAAATGGCAAAGGGATAAGGGCCGCGCAAGTTTTGGGCTGGTCACACAAGTGACCTGCGCGCCGTGAAAAGACTTGCGCGCCGATGCCTATGAGGTTTGGAAACTTGCGCGCCTATTTTTTTTCAAGATCATAACTTCAAAATATCGCAAAGTAAAGAAGGTCGCGCAAGTATTGGTGTGGTTGTGCAAGTGAGTAGTGCAACGGAGGCTTGGGAGGATGAGCTGCGCGTCGGAACCTGTGCACCGAGGGAAGACTTTCACGGCACCACGCAGGGGGTCCAGTTTTCCTATAAATAGAGGACCCCCCTCTTCATTTGAAATGAAGTTCAATACTTAGAGATTTTTCGAGCTCTCATCGCGCAAGTGGTTGAGTCGCGCAAGTGGATATTGGGTCGCACAAGTAGAGGCTGTGCGCTAGTTGTTGGCTGCGTGACCAAGGAAGTTTGAGAGTTAAAGGTGTAGAGTTGCGCAAGTTTGGAATTGAAGGAGGAAGTGTCACACAAGTGTGATGTATCACCTGCGCGTCGATTTTGTACCACTAATGTGACTTGCGCACCATTCTTGAAACTTGTGCGCCGGTCTTGGAGAAGCACGCCAGGTGAGGTTGTTGTACACCAGACCTTTTAGAGCTGCACGAAAACTGGAATATTGATCGATACCTTTGGTGCAAAGTAGGATTAGTATACGAGTGAAAGTTGGACTTCAACAGAGCATCTACATTCAATAGAGGATAGATTCTTTTGCAATGATGAAGAGACCTTCACGTCTATAAACGGAGTGTCACTTCACTAAGGGCAGTGAGCCTAGGGGAGTCAATGGGAGTGACCCGAGGGACGCTGTGAGCTATCCCTGAACTTTTGTAAAGGCAGTGAGCCTGGAATAGAGTGACTATTTCTGAACCTTTGTAATGAACAGCTCATGAAGATTAGTGGAATTTGGTATGACCGACAACCTGTCGACGTATGCTCCTTGGACGTAGCCGTTAGTGGTGAACCAAGTAAAAATTTATGTGTCTTCTCTGTGCCTGTGAATGTTTTCTTTCTGATCATATTCTTCATACAGTTTCAACAAGTTCCTACCAACGTGGGAACAAGATCCATCACATTAAAAGAAAAATTTGTCACCCTAATTCACCCCTCCCATCTCAGGGTGTTCCGGGGTCCTTTAACATTAAGTTGTACGTACTCGTGAGCAACGTTTCCATTTTTCAATGATCATTTTGGAAAGAAGGTAATGATAATTACACCTCTACAGAATGATCATAATATCATTAATATGATATTAAATATATACATAATCTTATATATATTACTCATTTGATGTGGTGACTAAAAATTATTCATATCGCTTTGTGAAGGTGATAGTAAATACATACGCACACATGATGTTATAATTTTTATGTGTAGGTAAAGTGAGAATTTAATCAATATATTTTTATCTAATAATGATATATATGCCATGAATATCATATATAAACATTAATTTTATCACTATAACCATTATTGAGAGACAATAATGAAAAATAATTATATCGTTTTATGTTGGTGATAATTCACATGTA
Organism: Viscum album; assembly: GCA_963277665.1. NCBI lineage: Eukaryota > Viridiplantae > Streptophyta > Magnoliopsida > Santalales > Viscaceae > Viscum > Viscum album. The sequence continues at coordinate 503,443,235 of OY728132.1, forward strand.
CGCACAAACGATAAATTATTTTTTCATTTGACGAAAGTAGAGATGAATTTATCTAATGATATTAACAGAATAACATATAAATATATTTTTTATTTATTATTTATTATTACATCAATATTGAATATGATATTAAAAAATTGTGACTATAAATAATATAGAAACATTTAATTAAAAATGAAACCTCTTCCTTAGGCGATTTTATTGATTACCACCTTATCAACTCAAATAAGGGAATTTTTTATTATATAAGGCTTATAGATTGAGGGGATGGGCTCTTTGAGTGAATTTAGTAAGGTATTTCTAATTTTAATTTTTTTTAAATGTGAATAGTTGATAAAAGTAGCACCCTTATAAAAGACAGGGGAGGGGAACTCTTGGAATAATTCCATTTATATAATTAATATAAACTATTTTTCAACAAAAAATGGATACATATATAGTTTTTTCTTATATAATAAGAGTATGGGTCTAAATACTATCATCAAATTAAAATTATACATTTTTGGAATTTTGTTTATCCTTATTTATTTGTTTTAACCCTTCTTTTATCATTTTAACTCTTACCATGGTATCATGTAATTTTAACTTTTAGGGTAAATATAATTATTATAACATACCAAAAGAATCATATATGATTCATAACTGAAATTTCAGGACATATGATAATTTTTCAAAATATTAGGGTTTCCTAAATTTTAAATCATTTAAGAAGATATTTTATCATTTAAAGTGCCATTATTCTATATTTTTACACTATTCAATTAATGATTTTATAAAAATATCATAACAACATTATATATTATAAGAAAATCCATTAACTAATAAATAAAATGTCATTTTCATCCATATAACTCATGTATGAAATAAATTATATTAAACTAAAATTATTTTAATATTTATAATAACATTTATTTGATTATCATATTAAGGAAGCAACTACTGCATTATCATTGGGTCACCATTTAATTCAAATATTTCATTTATAAAAATTATGATTTAATAACCCTGATCTAGGGAATAATTTTACCTTTCTATAACCTTTTATAGTTTAACCTATCCCTTATATAACCTTATATTAAAAAATATTTCTTTTTCTTAACAAGAGTGTGAAAAAATTGATTGTTCATTGAATGAAATATTATAACCGCCTTTATCTAATCCACGTGGACTCAATAAGTTAATAATTGGAACAAGAATATATTTATTTAAAAAATTACAGTAAAATTAATATAAGTGGTTGTGTTATATATATAATAATAATTTTATCCATACATAACTGATTTACCCATAACCGTGGTAATAAAAATAATTATTAATGTTAAAATTCATATTATTTAAAAATTATGTGATATTATTATATCATAAATATAATTATGATTAAAAATTTTTGTTTTCATTTATCAAATTTCAAATAACAATTGTAGGGAAAAATGATTTAAAATCATTCTTTTTGACGAATCGAGAAAACATTGTTTTAATGTAAAACATTCAAAATTTCACTATGTTTTCATATCTGATTTCAATGTGAAATTAATTCCAATGACCTAAATTGGATTAACTAATTATAAATTAATGTAACTATACATTAAATCTAATTAATAACATAATCTAACTATAAAAAAAATTGAATAAGAAGTAGTTTTGAACTGATATATTATATTAGTTAGTATTCATCAAAATATGAATGTATTTGGAAAAATAACAAAAAATTATATGAAGTAAATTTTTATATTTATATATTTAATTATAAGTTTAATTTTCACTATAAATTTTTTAAAAGTTTAAAAAATTATATTAAAAATGGGTTCTCCAACAAATGGTTGTAAAACTATCTTTTAAAAATTATTAGTGTTTTTATGCTTAAAATTATATTTCTTCTAATTTTAAGCCTATAAAATTTATTTGATGAATTCAACAAAATTTAATAAACATTTTAAAATATAATTTAAAATTTTATATTCATTCTTATTGATACAATGGATATTCTATAACTAACACTTAAAATAATAATATTTAAAATATATTATTTTTCTATATAACTCAATATTTTCTACATCATAAGACTTAGAAGAAACCCAATGTTATATGTCACGTATGCGATCGACCATGGAAACCCATTTAAGTTAAAATTTCTATTTAATTCATAAATATTAATAAATATAAATATATTTTATTCTATAATTACCAGGTATGTTACATCTTTCCCAACTTTTAGAAATTGCGTTCTCGCATTGTTAATCACTTACCAAATAAGCTGTGGTATATTTCCATTATTGAATTTTAAAATTACCATGTGTATTCTTAAACTATATTGTTTTACATAAACCCTTAACTTGAGAAATCTTTTTATTCTATAAAATTTTCTCTATACGTTCAAGAAGAAGAATTGGTTATTCCTCATAATAAAGTTTTTATTCTAGCTGAACTACTTTGTGGACCAAAAAATGATATGGACAGGACATATACTTTCATGACCACAAAATATAAAATAAAGTATTTACCTGGGAAAATGTAGAGATAAATAAAATCGATGTGAAACTAATCCAACTTTTACCATGAATTTATATCTAACAATTAACTATGGACACATTTACCGTTATTACCGAAACTTATTACACTTTTCCATGGTGAAAATTTGAGGAATATATGATCACCTAACATGAAAGAAATATATATACACTAGTTATCAGAATAACTTTTATTCTTTCTCTGAGTTTTTCTTTTGTAAATACAAGTCAATTGAAATTTATCTATAGTCTCCACTACCAACTCTAGTCCCATCAAAATCCTTTCACCTAAATCATCCAAAAAAGATGGTGGATGGTCCTGATTTCTTTATAATGACTTAAATGGTTTAATTTTTATGCTAAAGTCAAAATTTATATTATAATAAAACTCATCCAATGAAATACGTTGACAACAAATTCCCTTGAAATCCATTGTAGAATCATATAAAATTTACTTTAAGGTCTAAATTGTCCGTTATGACTGTCCATCTGATTCATGGGGAAAAGTTGTATAGGACTTAAATTTAGTACTCAATAGCTTCTGAAACACATTCACAAGTTAAATGTAAACATGGTATCACAATCAGATACAATATAGTGAGTAAAAAAATGTAACATTATCCATTTATGATACAACTAATAAGGTTGATCTAAAGGCAATGTGCCTCGAATATGAAGGAAATGATAAGATTTATTTAGTCGATCAAAAATATCCCAGATCACATTGTTACCTATATAAGTATTTAGTTATCTCATTAAGAAATCCATTGATATATTTTATTATTTCCACTATAGAATTGGAAAATGATAAAGCATCCCATTCACTAAATATCATTTTTTAACTTGCTGAAAAGTGAAACACTTTATGGTAAATTCAACAACATATATTTTCATTTCATCCCACATATAATACTCCTGATGGTCTCTATACATCTTAGTATTGACACAATGAATTGAAAACAGAGAACTAAGATATCAAAGTAACAAATCATTCATTTTTTTAAAAAAATTCACTCAAAATAACTTCCCATGTATAAAAACGTCATTTATTATTGTTAAATTCATGAAACATACCCTTTTGAACCTACTATAATTTTTTTTGCAAGTCACTATCTTCCTTCAACACTTGATTAATGATGCATGATAAAGACGATTACATTACACCTGAAATTACTCAGAGGAATTTCATCCACTATGTACATCTAAGAAAAAATTCGTCAAAAAATTATCCAAAGGTTCCTGTTCAGAACATGACATTGTTAATGTAGAATTAAATTTTCGACACAATGCATAAAAAACTTTATTTACATTTCAAGGATGGTAATGAATAGTGAAATAGTAATCCTTGATTATTTCAGTCCGTCTCCTCTATCTCATGTTGAATTATTTTTAAGTTAATATATACTTAAAAATTTTGTGATCTTTATATACATTACAGATTATGCCATAAAAATTAATCCTCCAAATTTTTAATGGAGAAAAAATATTTCTAAATCCAAATAATGTCTATGGTAATTTAACTCATTTGGTTTCAACTAATATGTAGCATAAGATATTACATAATCATTCAGAATTAGGACAAAACCATTTCTTTTTAATAAAGAATCACTATAGATAACCAACTCAACATTTCTTCAAAGATGGGACAAAACTTAATCATTTAACGCATCTAATTTTTAGTTACAAAAAAAATCATCACATTTATATTCTAGAATGAACAGAACTCAAATACATGTTGACATATTTAGTGGTCTAGATATCTAAGAAATTATTTCAATAAAATGTCAGTAATAACTAGAAATTACATGAAAACTAACAATATTAATGACATTGTTGGTCTTTTATACTCTTCAATGACTTTTGTTATAGATGGGTTGGTAGTTAAAACATCATTTTAAACAATATGTCCATGGATATAAATAAATTTCAAAAAAAATCACCCTTACAAAAAATTTAGTAAAATTTCTTCTCTTTTAAGGTTTTAAACACAATCCACAAGTCTCTTTCATGTTAATTCCATCTTTTAGAGTACAATAAAATATCATCAATAAACCCAACCAAAAATTGATGCAGAAACTGATTCAAAACACCATTCATGGATTCATAATTATAGTAGGTTCATTAGATAACCCAAAGAGAATAAAAAAAGACAATAATTCCGATATCTATTCCAAAACAATGTATTGGAATCTGATCCTCCTTCACATTTATCTGATGGTACCCAGACCTCGAATCATTATTTGATAAATACAAAACCCCCTATAGTTGACAACATATAATTGATATTAGGTGAATGATTATTTTTCATAATAGTTATTGTATTCAATCCTCTATAATCAATACCACGTCTCATGGAACAATTTTTATATTTCACTAATAAAACAAGAGATCCTATACTGAAGTTCCAGGTTGAATGAATCCATTATCAATAAATTCTTATATAGGGTTTTCAATTACACTAGTTCAGAATTATCTATATGATAAGGGGATTTAGGAATTTCCTTCACATCAAAAACTAAATCGATATTAAATTCAACTTCACAATTAGGTTCAACATCATGAAATTCATCTGAAAAAACATCTGTAAATTCATTCACTACCAGAATGTCACTAATCAAAACTATTTATTTATTTTTACAAACACAAGATAGATAACACTGAATTCTATATTTAAGCAATCTCCCTAAATCTTGAGTTTTTAATAATCTTTTCAAATCATTTATTAAAATATTCTTGTCTATACAATCTATTTTATCAGGATAAACTAAAATCTCATCCATACACCCAATGATATCGAACTCCACTATGCGAAGTTCAATATGATTTGTAGGAAAGACCATCAAACCAATGAAAATAATAATATTCCATTAAATTGTGGATTCTTTAGTAATTCCACCCAGAGTTTTAAAAAAAGGTTATATGATACATTAATGAAGTGATATTTTAAATTTACATGAAATCATCTCATAAATGAATTAATGTGAAGAACTAAAGTCAAATGGAGTATTAAAATATTTTGAAAAAACCCCGTAACATACCTATCACAGTTCATTTGATGTCCCTCATCATCCATGGCATTAGAAAAATATTTTTCCACATCATTTTTTTCATGCATGATTCCTCACTGGGTAATTTACTTTAGAAAAACAATAGAATAATTCCCTAAATAATTGCAACTAAAACGTCTTACTAATATATTTTTATTTTTTTCATTATCATATCCCTTTCAGTCATGATAAATATGGCTAGTCTTACCATAATGGAAGCACTTACTAGACATTGAAATAAATTCTCAAATATTCTTTTTACAACTCTTCCCACAAGGTGGAAATTTAGTTTTCTTCCACAATAAATATTTGAGGAATGTTTTACCATTTCTTGACAACTGGACATCTAATTTAACATTTTTTCATGGGACAAATGATCATTGGAAAACTCTATCTCTACTTTTTTATAAAATTGAAAAGATATCTTATAGATTTTGAACTCACAAGAAGGAAATTCTCTTTGATATCTTGGATTCAATCCTGAGTAAATCTAATTTACCTTAAAATCAAGATCCCAGATAAATTTGGGACATAACATGCCAAACGAGTGAATTTATTTAACATACAGCCTGCTAATATTCCTGTATTTTTCTCAATCCCCATAATTGATTTTCCATCATATGTAGAATAGCATTTGGAAAATAATTTTCAAGGACGATAATTATAAATTCATCCCATTTGATGGAATCAATCTCTTCACTTATTTTATTATTGTTAACCATTAACCACAACTGATTGGGTTCACCATTAAAATAATAATTTCCAAGAGTTAACTTTGGGTTCTCTGAACAACCCCTGATGTCAAATATATTTTCTAAGGTTTTAATCCATCCTTCATCTAGCATGGGGTCAGATGATCCTCTAAATAATGGAAGATTTTGTCTTATAAAATGTTCAACTATCATCACATTCCTATATGGTATATCTGGATTCTCTCATGCAAGAATATGACTAATATATATCACTTGATTCAATAGAGACATTAGTACACTAAACTTTTTAGTGTCAAATATGACCATCTTATTTTGTTGATTTTTACAGATAGTTTCTTCTTGGTTCCTTCCAAGTACATTGTCATTTTTTCCTCTAAAATATAATTCTGAACAGATATGGTTTAGTTGAGGAAACATCGTAATCATAAAATTCTATTACATTTTTAACTAACTAAGAGTTAAAAACATTAATTTTTTGGTTACTGATTCTACCATAACATCTAAAGCTATCTAAACTTACATTTGATTCAAACTATAAAGAACAAGCCTTAAAAAAATATATAATCACCAGTTAAGTAAATAATTTTACTTCATTTCACAATGATGGTGTTTTTATATTTATTGTTTTAGAGAATTAGGAAATATTTCATACATACCAACTAAAATATTTTAATTTATACACTTCTACTAAATATCAAATTTTCTCATAGAAAAACTACTTTTTAAAAAGAATCATAGTTTATTTTCAAGTTCAATCACCATAATTTTTCCCTAGATCCCATCCTTTTCACTTTTCTCCCTTAAATCTAGTGAAAAAAAAATTAATATTTGAATGAGTATAACAATATCAATAAGGGATACACAAAGAGGGAAAACTATTAATTTTGTAAATACATGAGAACCCATGACTACTTTTTCAAAAAATAATATTTTTCCCATAGTAAGTATCAAATACATTACTTTTAAATTAATATAATTTAATACCTTTTTTCAATGAAAATATTACCATAAAACCGATATGAATTATATAAAATATGTAATAGAAACTGGGAACATAAATATACTCAAATGGAATAACCATGTGGTCAACTTCCATAAATGTCACTCAAACTCAATGGAATAACCATACGGTAGACATCCATACCTAATGCACTATAGAATATAACATACCCACCCATCCTTGATTTATCATGGAAGCACAATTTCTTGGTCTAAAAATTGATCACTCGTCAAATGTCTGTGTACCATTATATAATCTTAATAAATACAAGATTCTTATTTAATGATTTAAATATTAAAATATCATTTTAAATCATAAGAAATAATTTTAAGGTATTGAAATAATCAATAATTTTATAAAAAAAATTACAAAACCAAAATAGCCCAAAAAGTTAACAAGTGATTTCATTTTAAAAAAAATTATGGCAGGTAGAGGAAGACAAATAAAAAAAAATTCATGGAAGTGTAGAAGTTGTTGTTGCTGTATATGCTAAAAAATATTATTTTTCTCCGTTGAAAAAAAAATTAATGATACTTATATAAAGAATAAAAATATTACTTTTTGAAAACCTTTTTAATTTTATAAAATTAAAGGGGGTTTTTTACACACCTCATAAAAAATGTGGGTGTATAACATTAAAATATGTCTTAATGAAAGGGTGTTGAGATGAAGTCCCTTACCTCAAGCCTCATTCATCTTATAAGATACTTATTTTACTAAATAATAAATATAGGTTAATTGTAAAAATGTCTGAAAACATTTTTCATGTTTATAATTCCTTTTATAACACTTATTACCATGTTGTAATAATTAGTTAATTATTTAAGTTCACATCAGTTGTTTTGATGATATTCGGTACTCGAGTTCGAAATGAAATTTTCATGATGTCGATAGAAAAAGTGGTAATAAGTACATCATCTTCAGAATAATATTCATGAAATGATAATATAATATTTATTTAAATTATTGTTTTAAATATATTCATCAAATATTTATATGAAAAATGAACTGTGTTACAATGACGGAGTCGGTAAGTCATACATATGAAAGAGTAACATTTCCGTTTTTCAAATATCATTTTGTAAGGAATATAATTATTAATTTAAAATTTCAGAATTATAATAATATAATTAATATAATATTGAAAACTTAAATATACTTATTTATGTTATTCAATTTATGTGGTGACTAAAAATGAATCTCATCGCTTTGTGGAGTTGACAGTTCACATGTACACACGAATGGCATTATAATGATTATGTGCATGGAATGTAAGAATGTAATGGATATATTATTCCCTTATAATGATAAATATTTCCCTAATATCATAAATAATCATTAATTCCATAAATATAGCTAGTATTGAGATGCATTAACAAAAAATATATTATATCGGGTTGTGAAGGTTATAGTTCTTACATATGTAGAAATAATTAATTTTTTTCCATTTTATTGTAGTTGAGATGGATTTAGGTGATGATATTAACATTATAAAATCTATTTATGTTGAGTATATATAAATTATGATTTCATCGTGTTTGAATGATATTTTTGGAAGAGAATGAATAAATAAAATTGAAACACTTAATTAAAAATGATACCTCTTCCTCGGACAATTTCTCTTGATTATCACCATATCACCAATAAGAAGGGTTTTATGCCTAAAATAAGGCATATATAATGTGGGTATGGGTAATAGGAATATATTAAGGCAACTCTTGTCCAATGAAAATTGGTTATTATGCGTAGAGATGTGATAATAAATAATTCCCTTTTATAAGAGAGGGGAGGGGTACTCTTATAATTCTTCGAGGTATTAAATTAATGTAAATTAATTTCCAAATAAAAATGTATCAAAATTGATTTATTTAGAATCTAGAAATTTTATGGCTTGAAATGAATTCATAAAAAGAAAATTATAGATGACTTTTATATATTTTTTATCCTTGTCTTTTTGTTTTAACCCTTATTTAACCCTTTTTACTCTTGTCATTTTATCTTGTAATTTAATCATTGATGTTTATCATAATTACAATAACATGAAAAATGACCCCAAAATGACTAATTAATGAAATTTTAAGACTTTTGTTAATTATTTGGCTATATATTCAATTATAACAAAATTTATATTGTTTAATAAAATATTTTATACATTAAGGTACCTTTAGTGTCAATTTTGACCCTATTTATTTCTTGTATTTTTAAAAATATCATATAAACATGATATTTTTGAAAACCTATATTAAATAAACCATAAGAATTCAAATTCGTCCACAAATTTTTTTTTATCACCATATATATAAATATAAATATATTTATTTCACGATTTTTATAACATTTATTTGATTCTTCCATTAATGAAGCAATTTCTACATCATCATTGTGTCACAATTTAATATGATTATTTTTTTCTAGAATTATAAATAAATTACCATGATATTGGAAAAAATTTTATCTTTGTAAATAATATTTATATTATAATTAATATCCTATATAACCCAATATTTTAAATATTTTACTTATTAAAAACAATAGTGTGACAAAAATGACTTTTCTTTGAATAAAATACTATCAATTTCTAATTATCATCCATGTTTCATAAAAAATGATTTATTTTCTCCCAAGGATAATTTTAGGTCAAGGAAAAGTCATCCACTAATATTAATAAAATCATTAGGGAAATTTATTCTATTAATTTTTCCATTAATTAAAAAATTTACCCTTATCCTTATAATAAAAATAATTACTGATGTTACTATCCATATTTTTCAATAATTATGTTGATATAATAAGATAATAAATATAATTTTGATTAAAAATATGTATGTAATTTCTCAAAATTTAAATAATAGAAGTGTCTTAAATTAACTTAAAATTAATCATATTGACAAATTAAGAAAACATGGTTTTAAATTAAAAACATTCAAATGTTCACAAAGTTTTTAAATCCAGTTTCAATGCTAAATTGATTAAAATGAACTAAATTCGGTTATCCAATAAAAATTATTTATTTATACTTTAAAAAAATGAGAACATTATTTAACTATATTAATAAAATGGATGAAAATTCACATTTGAACGAATATTTTTTAATATTCACAATTCATCAAAATATGATAATTTTTAGAAAAATATAAGAAATTCACCAAAAATAATTTTTGATATTTTCATTTTAAAAATGATTTTAAATTTATCATATAATGATATTATTCTTAGAAAAATTATATTTAAAATTGTTTCATCATCAAAGGCGGAAATATTAACTTTTAAAAATATTAGTGTTTTATACTTCAAATTGGATTTATTCTAATTTTAATCCTATAAATATTTTGGGTGAATGTAACAAAATTTAATAACAGTATGTAAAAATAATAAAGTATTTTTTTCATTCCTTTTATATAATGTCAAGTAGATAACTACTACTTTAAAAAAATATTATCATTATATTATAACATAGTCTTGCGTACTACGTAACATTTCAGATAAACTCATTGTTGTGTTGCATGTACGTTATCCGATAGAGCATCCTTATTAATGTAAAATTAATATATAATTCATATATATTAATAAATATTAAATTTTATAATTATACAATTACCTAGTATGTTACATCCTCCCCCCTTTTTAAACTTGTGTCCTTGCTATTTTATTCATTAATAAAATATGTGGGGATATTTTCCCTCATTTAATTTTCATATTCCCCTATTTCCTATTCAAAAATATAGTTTTTTTTTTCAAAAACCATAACCTGATAAATCGAATTCTTCCCCAAAACATTCTATTTTTGGTCATGAACCTTAATTGTTTGTTCCTCATAAGAAATATTCTCTTATAGGTGAACAACACCAGGGCTCAAAACATGAGATGGATCCCAAATTTACTTTCATGACATTGAAACATAAAATTCATTGTGTACATGTGATAAACAAGGAGGTAATGTCATTTTGTAAAAAATGAACCAACATTATCCAAAATTTCAAAGGGTCCAATGAAATATAGACTCATCTTCCCCATTTTACCCAAAGACATCACACTTTTCAATAGAGAAACATTGAAAAAGATATGGTCACCTCCCTCGAATAAAGGATCGTCCTCCAGTAATTCAGATAACTTTTCTTCCTACCTATAGATATTCTCTTGTGTCTTTGAATCAAATGAAATTTATATATCATATCCTCTACCAAATCGGGTCCCATCAAATTCCTTTCACTAACATCAACCCAAAAAGATGGTGTTCGACATTGCTTTCAATATACTTCTTGAAATGGGGTGACTTGTATAATGGAGTGAAAAATATAATTATAAGAAAAATAAACTATGAAATATATTGATGGAAAATTCTATATAAATCCATTAAATAAGGATGTAGCATATCCTCCATGTTCTAAATTCATTGTTTTAATTGTCCATCTAAATGAGGATGAAAAGCCATAATAAAATTTAATTCAACATCTAACGACATTTGAAGGACATTAAAAAATATAGAAGTGTACCTAATATCATGATCAGAAACAATGGAAATAAAAACTCTATGTAAAAATATATTCTTTTAATGATATAACCAATAATTTTGATCTAAAGATAGTGTTTCCCGAATATGAAAGAAAATCAGACGATTTTTTCAGTCGATCAAAATAACGTAGATCACATTGTGACTTTGAGAAGTATTTGGTTGTACCACAATGAAATGTAGGGTTATATTTTCCCATATCCACTCTAGAATATTAAAAGGCTTAAGAATCCCCATCAGAAACTATCATTCTACATTAACATGCTAACAAGTTAAATACTTCACAATAGGTTCATCAATATCTCTTTTCATTATATCCTTCCAATAATACTCCCAATGGTTGTTGTACATCTTAGGACTTCCTAGATAAAAAATAAATGGAGAAATATGAGCTTCACATATAAAATATTTTATAAACTTTGAATCATAAGGCACACATAATCTCTTCCCAAATCTCAAAACACAATCTTTATCGGTGTTAAATTCAGGTAACTTTCAATATTTTTCATTATTTTTGTTTTTTCATAAACTCGTTATCTTATTTCTATGATTTATTTATTCATTATAATATATATTATTACATTGACCCTTGAATTTTTTTTGGGAATTTTATGCACTAATAATCCATAAGATGAAATTAATCAAACCATTTACCAAATGGTCATGTTCTAAACATACCATGGTTATTTTAGAATTACTATTTTGACTCAAAGTATCATCCACACAATTATTTATTTACCATAATGGTAATGAATCAAGACATAATAATCATTGATTTGTTTGAGCCGTCTATATTGCTTCATGTTAAATTATTTCATAGAGAATATATACTTCAAACTTTTGTGATCAATATATTTTTTAAAATTTATTCCATATAACTGATGCCACTAAAATTTTAATGAAGAAATATCAACAGAAAATTCAAAATCATGTGTAGGGTAATTTATCCCATGTGGTTTCAACTGACGTCAAGTATAATAAATTACCTAGTAATTTTAAATAAAGAGACAACCATGTTATTTTAATAAAGATTCAATATAGATAATAAATTCAACATTTTGGGAAGGTATGGAAAAAACAAGAGAGTTTACCAATATTCAATTATACTGATGAAAATAATAATCAAATTTTATTTTCTAGATGAACATAACTCTTTTTTGTGTTTACTTCATAGCGGGTTCGATAACTGGACAATGTTTTCATTAAACCATCAGTAATAACATGCTAATCAATGAAAACAATGAATCTCTATGACATTGGTGGTATTGGAAATATTCTACAACTTTTTATATAGAAGGATAAACAATTATTCAATTAAAAAAATAATATTTCCAACAAACGAAATTTTCAACATCCAAATTTAATCTTACTAATAATTCCAAAATATATATTTTCATTTAATGTATGAAAAACAATCCATAATTCCATTTCATGTTACTCAATTATTTTAGAATATATCATATAATCACTAATAAAAAAACAAAAAAATGATATAAAAATAGATGAAATGCTCCATTCATAAGATTCATAAATAAACAAGGTGCATTAGATAATCCAAATGGAATGACCCCAAACTCATAATGCCACTATCACATCTGAAATGTTGTCTTCGGAATTTTATCCTCCTTCACATTCAACTGATGGTAACTAGAACTCAAATCAGTATTTGATAAATAATAATCTCCTTGAAGATGATAAAACCAATCATATATATAAGGAAAATTACACTTTTTTCATAATAGGGATGATTTTTATGGCTTTATAATAAATAAAATTTTTTATGGAAGCATCGTTCATTTTAAAAATTAAATAAGAGAATCCCATGGTGAAGTGCATGGTTTAATGAAACCATTTTCATGAAATTCCATTTACTAGTATTTCAAATCCTCTAGTTCTACTAGGGAGATTAGATATGGGGTATTACAAATAGTCTTGGAAACATGAAATAAATAAATGGTAAAATAAACTTTTTGATAAAAAACATAAGTCGGAAATTCATCTAGAAAAACAACTGTAAATTCATTTAATATGGTAATTTCACTGATCAATCCTAATACATTTTATTCAACAACATGAACTAGATAACATTCACTTACATCTTTAATCAGTCACTCAAATTCATGGTATGTCATCAATGTTATGAAATAATTGAATAAAATGTTTTCATCATGAAATCATATTTTAAAATTATAAACTCAAAGACAATCCATACACGAGGTGATATCAATCTCTACAATGAAAAGTTCAATAATATTTATTGGAATGACCATACTAATAATAAGAATAAGAATATTCTTATAAATCATTTATTCTTTAATATTTTTACTCAGAGTTTTTACCAAAATATCTATATCACATTCATGAGGAAATATTTCCAATTTACTTTCACTACTATAAAAAACAAATGAATGTGAAGATATAGAGTCTAATTATGTGTTATAATAATTCAAAAACCCATAATATACCTCCCAACACTTCATTTTATGGTCCAACATCAAATAAAGTATTTGAAAAATATTTTTCCAAACCCTTTTTCTTTTGATCTTGATAGTTTCCACCATGGGAAATCATCTTTTGACACACATGGTATCATTCCCTAACTCTTTGAAACTAAAAAATATTAGTTTTGTATTTCATTGCTTGATGGATCATATCCTTTATAATAGTGAGAAAAATGACCAATCTTTACACATCAGAAAATAATCATTGAATTTCAAAGATATTATCCTGAATAATTTTTAACACACATCTCACAAGATGGTAATTTAGTTCTATTAAATCCAAACATCCTTGGTAAATTATATTTCATGGCTTATCAAAAATAATTCTTATTTTTCATATTCTCATGGGACATATGATCATTGATAATCTCAATTTATACATTCTCAGCACATTGAAAAAGTATCTCAATGCCTTTTAATTCACTTGTAGCCAATACCATTGTATATCTTGGCTTCAATCCTGAGTAAAACATATTTATCTTACTCTCAATATCGAAAATACAATTTTTAACATTCAATGTCGATTAAGTGAAATTTAATTCATATTTAGTGACAAAATGTTCCTATTTTTTTAATTCCATGAATTTCTTTCTAATCCTAAGTCAAATAGAAATTGTAAAATATTTCTCAATATAGATATTCTTAAATTCATCCCATTCCATGAGATCAATCAATTTTATTTTTTTTGATATTTTCATCTATTGACCACCACTAATCTGCTTTACATTCAATGAAAATAAATTTAAAGAGTTTCCTTTGGGTTCTCTAAATAACCCATGACATCAAATATCTTTTCAAGGGATTCAATCAATTCATTAACTAGCACGAGGATAGATGATCTTGTGAATGATGGAGGATGCTTTCACATAAAATAATCCACTATAATCATGTTTCTCTGTGAAATATCTATTTTCTCCCTATCATGGATACTGAATCCATTTATCACCTATGTCCAGTGATCCATAACTATAAAAAACTACTAAATTCCAATTCTTACAATCTCGAGCTATTTAATCGAAACGAATGATTCTTCTTAGTTACTTCCCACAACTGCTTAATTGTTTCCTCTATGGAAAACCATTCTGAGAATACATAATTTAGAATAAGAAACATGATAATATATAATTATATGACACTTTTACATTACCATAATGTGAAATCCTTAAAGGGTAAGTTATTAATACTTACCTAACCCTTACAGTAATCTAAACCGACCATTAATAACAAAATAAGGACTCAACCTTAAAACATTACATAATCATTATTTAAGCCAATAAATATAATTCATTTCACTTTGAGGATATTTTCATGAATAGTGTCTTAGAGAATTATGCAATAATTCATAAAAAAAATCAAATATTACAATACAGACAGTTCTACTTAATATCCGTTTTTATAAAAGATCAAATACCCTTAAAAAGGGTTTCTTTTCATGTTTAATCATCATAATTTTTTCCTTGATCCCATCCTAGTATTTATTCTTTGTTAAATTTTTTGGAACAAAATTTCTACTTGGTAATAGAATAAAAATATCAGTAAGGATTACACAAATATTGAAAACTGTTAATTTTTGTAAAAACATGAAAACCCATGAATATTTTATCATAGTGTAATACTTTTTACCCTTTTAAAGTAGTAAATACTTTCATTCGAATGTAAGATCATTTATTACACTTATTTAAAAACAATATTACCATAAATCCCATGGAATGAATATATTATACATAATGGTCAACTGGGATATAATTATACATAGATGGAATAACAATTTAGTAGACTTCCATACATGTCACTCTAATAATATGGAATTACCATATAGTTTAATTCCACACTAAATGAATTAGAGGTAATAACATAACCACCAATACATGATTTATCCTAGAACCACCGGTCCCTATTTTTTCACGAAAACACACGACAAATATCCAAGTTCCATTATATAATCAGAATACACAAAATATTTCAATTTATAGAATTTCACTAAAACAATTTCATTTATAATCACAAAAAATAATTTCAAGGTATTGAAATAATAAATAAAATTTCCAATAGTTTTCAATACCAAAATAAACCATAAAATTTAATTATTAATTTTTTTTTCTTTTATAAACATTAAGGCTTGTATAGGAATACAAATAAAAAATAATGTTCACGGCGGTGGGGAAGTCTTTATCATCATATACATTTCAATAATATTCATTTTATCATTTGTAAATAAATTCAAAAAACCCATATAGATATAATAAAATGATTAATTTTATATATATATTTAATGTTATTAAAATTCCTATGGGTTTTTATACACCTCATAAAAGAATTTGGGTTTATAACATTAAAATATTTCTCAATGAAATGGGATTGAGACGAAGTCCCTTACCTCATGTTCGATTTGTCACATCTGTTCCTTATTACATGGAATAATAAACATAGATTAAATATATAATTTATCAAGAACGTTTTTTAGTATTATTATTCTATTTATATCACTTATTTCAATTTTAAAATAAATAATTTATAATTTATGTTCACATCGGTTATTTTGACGATATTAGGTACTTGAGTCCAAAATGAAATTTATATGATGTCAATGGTCAAACTGGTTATAAGTAAATCATCTCCCAAATAATAATCATGAGATAATAATAACATTTATACATCAATTATAGTTTTAATTACATTTGTTATATATTTATATCAAAAATGATATGTGTTACAATCATGGAGATAATAAGTCACACATATGCATTAGTAATGCTTCCATTTTTCAATGATCATTATGGAAAGAAGGTAATTATTATTTTGTCATTCTGAAATGTCATAATATTAATAATATCATTCTAAACATCTAAGGATAATTATATATACTATTCATGTGATTTTTTGATTGAAAATGTAACGTCCCAGATCTGGGTGCCACTCAACGGGTGCCCCGAACCCGGTTGGTCCCACGACCTCAAGCGCATTACCGCAAATGCTAGAGGCTACCGACTAGCAACGAGGGCCTAGGTCTGATAGTGGGCAAATATTCCCTCATTTTTCAAAGTGTAGCATAATGCTGAAAATATTAATATACTAAAAGCAGAAGTAGTAAACAATACTAAGATGAAATGGACAACAATACAGAAGAAAAAGATGACACTAATCATATATATAATGATTCAATATATCACTAAGTCTAAGAATGATGTAAAAACAGGATACACTAGAATCTAAAATAATAAAGTATAAGGTACAAGTACAACAATGAAAAATAGAAATAGCGCAACAAGAACTCAGTAGTATCGCAAGCCTAATCTTGGTTTCATTCCCTCCCACTCCTATGCAACAATCAAGTACATGTATAGGGACTCTTTCCCTTATCAAAACATGCAGCAATATAATCTATTTGGGCTCATTCCATGACCAAAATAGATTTTCAGAAATAAATCACAATAGGAAACCACCAAAGGCCTGCGCCCAATGGTCAGTGAAAATGTGCAACAATAGTGTGAAGTAATGAAATGAAGTAAAATAGGATGTACACAAAAGTAAAAATTCCTTCCAGTTAAATTTCCATTTTAATTATTATTTAACAATTCAATATAATAGAGTTATAAGTTTCTGAGACTCATCCTCAGCCGAAAATCTCCTTTATAGTGCCATAGCAAAAACCACAACAATCTATCTAACAAGTAGAAGGGAAACAATAACAAGCCTGTGCATTAGCTTGGTAGGTATAACATGACAAATCACCATAGTGAATATTCAAGTAAGCAGTGTCATTATAAAAAAGAACCATTGCAATTGTGATAAATAAAATCTTTCCCTCTAGCTAAATAGAATCTTTCCCTCAGGCTAAACAGACCCATGCCCTCAGGCCTTTCCCTAAGGCCAAACAGAAACAAAACCCTTATGTGATTTTCCTCATCCATGAAAGCTACAGCCCTTAGGCAAATGAAACATTTCCCTCAGGCTAAACAAACACTTTCCCTCATGCTGAATAGAACCTTTCCCTCAAGCTGATCAGAACTATTTCCCCATGCTGATCAGTAGAAAATATAGTAATTGGGCCGATCCCAACACATAAGCAAGAAAAGTATATATATTTTCCCTAAATAAAACTAAAAAAATTCACATAATCTTGGAATACCCTTGGGTATCCTCTCCAACCGGCTAAACAAGGGATCCACAACCAAGGGTTGGCCCTTGATCCAAGAAATGAACCCAAACAGCAATTTATAAATATTAATTAAATTACCTATGTAATTATATGCTATTATTTAGTCACGAATTATTCCATACGTCACCCTATACATGGGCGCGCAGTACAACCGTACACATAAACAACATGACAGTTGAAAATAAACATCATACCACCTATTTAGAATTCCACTGATCGATATACGTGAACGACACCTCCCGAATCATTCATGAACGACATAGATCTAGGATAAACATTCACCCAATCAAACTCAAATAACTTCACCCTCAGGAAAGAATTGGCAGTAATCATTTAAGGAGAGAAAATTCTTACCTGCGCGGTCCTAACGTGATCATCGACAAAGGAATCAGAGTCCCGGTGTTCAGTCGGGAGCTCTTCCAAGGTTAGGCCCTCTCTCCCGTGGCCTTCTGATGTTCTAAGCTTCCTCTGCTGAAAGAGGAAACTTCTGTTGGTTTATAAAAAAACACAACTACACGGCATGTACTCTCGAGTACATGGCGTGTACTCTTTTTTATTTTAACTCTTCCTCTAGCGGCTACTTTTCACCGCCTCACTATTCATCTGTTGACATGATTAAACGACTTTTATTTTGAAATGCACGACATGTAATGTACCTCCGCTAGTGGCCACCCCCACTGCCTTACTATTCATATTTCGACTGATTACACGACGTGTATATACTAAGTACATGGTGTGTAGTCAGTTTTCACACCCTTAATCACCAACAGGCCTACATGCCCTGTGTACTCATCCCACATGGCCAAAGTACATGGCGTGTGGAAAAGTACATGGCGTGGACCCACAAAACTTGGGATATTCCCTCATTTTTCATTATTTTTCTCAAAATCTCTTAAGGAAAAGGAAAATAACAAACTCGTACCTTAAGAAAAAGAACTGTCTTCGTACAAACATCCCCCCTTAAAGCAATTAGTCCCCGAATTTATATTCCAATGGTGGTGAAGATAAATCTGAGAACAACTCTGGCCACTGAGCACATACATCAGTCTCTTGCTCCCAGGTTATGTTCTGCACTCAACCATGATTCTATATCACCCGTATGAGAGGAACTTATCAGCCTCAGAGAACCATCGTGCTCCTATAAACAATAAGAATTTTATGATCCTAAAAGGATGCATCGGCCTAAAGCTCAACCTCCTTGGGATGAATGATGTGAGACATGTCTGTGTGATAATGGTGCAACTGAGATACATGGAAGACATCATGCGTGACCCAATACCTCTGTGGTAACTGCAACCGATAGGCAACCGGCACGACTCTCTACAAAATCTCAAAAGACCCCAAATACCTTGGTAAATGTTTACCATGTCTCCTGATCCGCCTGTGTCTCAACCACGGTGAAACACGTAAGAAATCCTGATCCCCGACCACGAACTACAAGGGTAATCTGCAGTGATCAACGTAAGATTTCGGATGAGATAGTGCAGTAGCCATCCACTTCTGTATCAACTGGACCTACACTAAAGTCACCTACATGTGACGTGGTCCCAATAAAGCTACATCACCTGCCTCCAACCAGCACAAGGGTGATCGGCATGACATACCATAGAAAGCCTCGTAAGTTTCCATCTCAATTTTTTCCTAAAATCTATTATTGTGGGAAAACTATACCAAGGGTATGTGCCTCTCCCAAGCTCCCCCAAAGTCTAAGATGCATGCAAACAACATGTCCTTAAGAACCTGTATCGTACACTCTGACTAGCCATCAGTTTGAGGGTGGTAATCTGTGCTCAGAAGCACCTTTGTACCCAAAGCCCTCTGAAAGATCTTCCAGAAATGAGATGTAAAACAGGAATTCCTATCTGAAATGATAGAACGAGGGACCCAATGAAAACATACTATCCCTCAGATATTAAACATTCCAAGCTCATTGTAACACCCGAGACTTTTATGTTATATAAATCATCAAAGGAATCTTTTTCTACACAACACTTGCTTGGCTTGCTTTACATGAAATCGTGACCTTCCTCAATAGCTTGCGTCGTACGCAATACCGAGTTTCACTAAATAACGATATGCTATTAAAATAGAACCAGCCGTTATGAATAGTAAAAACCACTTTTTAAAATTTTATAAATTTTATTTTTCAAAATGGACTTCATTTTTGGATTTGGAATATCGAAATTAGCCTAGGGTGAAATTTTGGTATTTTTCTGAAAACTTTCAATTTTTGATGAATAGTGAAACCACTAAGTGGTAGGTTGAAAACTGAATTTTGCATAAAACTTAATTTTACCGCTTCTGTGAATGGAATTTCGAAAATCCGACAGACACGGTTAATATCAAGGACTAAAATTTGGTTCAATGAGATAAAAATAATTTTTGGTGAATAGTAACTTTTTACTTTTTTTACCACAGTTAATAGTAAATAGGGTAACTAAGGGTAAATATGATATTACTATTACCCTAAAACATGTCCTAATTCTATTGGGTAAGTGTAATTCGACCGAAAACAACCTTATGAATATAATATGACCATTTAGGTCCACTTGGCTTATATTATGACATTTAATATTATTTTATTTAATGAATAGTTAAAATAGTTAAAATCAAAGTTTAATAACTAAAACATTTTTAATATGGGGTTATACATAAGATAAATTCGACTATAAATATTCATTATAAATCTAAAAAGATTTCCTACATAATGATATTTTATTTATAATTTTTAGACTTTAAATAAATTAATTTATTTATGACACAACGATGATTCAGTAATTACCATTTTATGGAAATGTTAACATAATTGATGTTATAAATGCTCAAATAAATGTAATTTGAGACTTTTTATGAATTCCAATAATTTTATAGGTTACTATGATATATTAGTGTTGATTTAATCAACTTGTTTCGAACATATAATTCTGTTATGACTTTCACAAAAATAATATATCAAATAGTGTCAAAATTGACACAAAATAGTTTTTAAATCAAATATTATATTATTAATTGTTATTTTATTCCTAAAAATATAAGGTTCGACCAAATGACTTAGATAAGGATATATATATTAATAATAAACAACTTGGGGTTCGTTTGGCATGTTATAGTAAGTGTATTAACCATATAGTGTAAGAAAACAAAAAGTCACGGTAAAAGTTAAATTATTTAACTTAGAGTTAAATCTAATTGATAAGGTTAAAATAATAACCTAAACTTGTCTAAATCTTATTGGTTGATAGGATTTCGACCCATCCCCACTTTACCTTCGAAATAATACCCTTTGGAACCATTATGAACCGATTTTGACTTTAATATAAAATAATATTTTGAGGTATTCCTAAGGTGCCCCTCTCCTCCCTTATAAAAGGGCACCTCCTCCCCCTCATCCTCCCACCAATTTGAGCACTCAAGCTCGGCCAACCCCTGCCAAAATCCCTTCTCCACTTCCCTAGAATAATCCTAGAGGTCCTGGTCTTCTTCAAAGACCAATCTTAGTTCCCTAAGTGGAGGATTCAAAGAGGCGTTTCAAAGAAGAGGTAATATCCATTACCAATCTTTTCAATTTCTTTCTTCTTCAACTTCTTCTTCTTTAGTTGTTTCATGATAAAGTAATAACATCAGTATTACTTACATAATGATATGTTATTATAAATATGAAACAACCCTAATTCACCTTCTATCCATCCTACGGAAAAATGAAATCACCGCGCGTGCGTATGTACGGAATACCGTCTCCACGCCGTGGTGTAATCTATTTTCCGTAATCACCTTACAAGGATGGGTATAATGGTGTAATGAGTAACTATATATGATTATTATAAAGTGATATTGATACTGAAATAGTATAAATACACTTAAATACAATTCCACGATCATGGGAACAATATCATCGCTCGTGCGTACGTACGGAATACCGTCTCCACGATGTGATGCGACTCATTCTACATGATCATCATTACATAGTAATTATATAAATGAATTGAAGGCATAAATATGATATATTATACACTAATAACATTCTGGATATAAGGTATCTATAACCTTAAAATAATAATAAGAATTTATTTGGCAAAACACGCATAAGAACAAAAGGCAATAAAGACCCGAGTAACAAGTAACAATGAAATATTACTAATAAGAAGCTAAGAATATGACCATATATGATATCATATCAACATGTATGATTCTGGAATAAGTCAATAACATTATTTAAACAATTATACAGGAGCTTCGGACACTTACAAAGCAAATCGGACCTAAGGTAAGTGAAATATCACAATCTCATTTTTATCCGAGATTG
Organism: Viscum album; assembly: GCA_963277665.1. Lineage (NCBI taxonomy): Eukaryota > Viridiplantae > Streptophyta > Magnoliopsida > Santalales > Viscaceae > Viscum > Viscum album. Next base: position 503,465,975 of record OY728132.1, read on the forward strand.
TTTATACTTTAGTATTTACTGGGGTGTATTTTATCATCCACATCCATGTTCCCTCAATATGTAATATTATTTCCATCCTTCTACAATAGTTTATATCCAATTTTACCCTTCGGTAAGTTTTTGTAAAAGATATGAAAGGAATCTTTTGTCATTTTTCATACGAGGTACTTTTTGACTTTTCTGACAAAAGTACGGGAAGAATGTTTTTTTTAACTTATACGACATGAATGGATTTTTAAAAAATTATTTCCAAGAAGCTTCCTTTATAAGTTTTCAAGTTTATTTTTAATCAACTTCGTTTAGTTTATAATTGTATGACATGTCAAGAAAAAAAAGTGTTTTTGAAGTAGAAAGGATATTTTCCTCAAGAATGGAGTTCAAATGTTTTATCAAAATTATTTTCCATCTAAGATAATATAGGGTTCTGTTTTTAACCCTATTATTACATTGATTTGATTATGTTGTGAGGGAATTATTTTTATAAAGTCATTTACCTTATATGATTTGTTTTATGATGTCATGATGTTTCAAGAATCCCATTTTTGTTACATGTGTTATGCGATGATGTATGATTTATGAATATGTGGCACACATAAGAAAGGATTCATTATAAGATGGGTGGGACCTATATCTCCCTCCAATGCATTGGGTAAAGATTTATATCTCATGAGATAGACATGGCTGGAACGGAAGGATATTTCGGTTCAGTGATTCAGGACTGAAACGAGGAGTGAACTCGGTTCAGAAATGGACTTTGTCCACTAAGATAGTCTTGGAAATGAGTCATGACTAACAAGAAATGATTTTCCATGATTATGTGTGCATGCCACAAAGTTTCAAGTTTTATGTTATGATTATGGGGATCTCATTTTCACTTCTATGATTTATTCCATGTTAAGATATTATGATCTCTTTTGCAGGATATGATTTTCAAAAAGATATGATATGATTTTTATTTCATTTATTTTCCCTTGCTGAGCATTTGAGCTCACCCTTTTTGTATGTTTTCTTTTCCCCAGGTCAGGAAGATGGATATTAAGTAGAATATGCTAAAAGGGACCCTAGATATGATGAAATAAATGGGAGACACTGTAGAAGATTTATGAACCAGTTGTTTATGTTTCCCAGTTTCTAAAGACACTATACCTATACGGTCCTTTGTGGTTTTGTCATATGTTGTAATAATTGTACTTCAATTTTGAAGTATTAACAATGTATGTAAAGTATGGGTCGTTATAGTTAGTATCAGAGGAAAGTTATAGTCAACCTTTGGAAACTAGGATGTGAAAGCCTTAGTAAGAACCCTAAGGATAAGTTTAAGCATAGAGCACAATATTAGTGTTTTAGAAATATCCATGAATAACCTAGGATAAGACCTTAAGAGTGAAATTTTATTCTTAATTATGTGGTTTTCCTATTATAATTAGTGTTGCTCACACTATTCTTCTTGGTTTTAGTCAATGGCTGGAACCCGAAGGAATCGTGTTAATGCGGAATGCAATGGGCAATGCAATGATTGTCCCCCTGAGCAACCAATCGATATGGGAGCTGGAATACAAAATCTTGTAGCCATGCTCACACAACTTTCTCAAGCTATGAATCATGCAGGACTTCCAAACGAGCAAAGGAAGGAGCAACATTCTGTTGAATCCTTCATGAGGTAGCGCCCACCTTCATTCAGTGGGTCTACTGATCCATTAGTTGCTGAACAATGGATTAGTACTACTGAAAAGATATTTTCAGTTATTCAATGTTCCGAACATGATAAAGTCATCCTAGAAGTGTATCGTTTGGAAGGAGATGCTGATCAATGGTGGAATCTTATTAAGAATACGAGGCAAAGGGATGAAATTGAGTCCATGGAATGGGACGAGTTCAAGAACTTATTTTTCAATAAGTACTTCCCTCGTATTCTCCGAACAAAGATGGAGAAAGAGTTTCTTGAACTGAAGCAAAGGGATGATGAATCTGTTGGTACCTATGAAGCAAATTTTACAAGACTTGCAAGGTACGCTTCTGGTATTATTATCCTACCTGAGAGTAAGATCGATCGATTCTTTAGTGGCTTAAAACCAAGTCTTCGAAGGGCATTAGCCATAAGGGACTTCAATAGCTACGAGGAAATCGTTCGATGTGCTCTCAAAGTCGAGATGGAGATTGGAGTAACCCATCAGTCATATGGGTTTGATAAGAAGAGGAAAATGGAATTCAAAGGAAAATCTAAAGAGCACACTGAAAAGAAGATGAGCTTTCCCTTATGCTCAAAGTGTGGAAAGAAACATGGAGGTAGTTGTCTTAAAGGGACAATTAAATGTTTCAAATGTGGAAAGAAAGGTCATCGGGCATTTGAATACCGCGATAATGGGAAGAAGATGTCTAATGATGCAAAAAAAGGAAGGGATACACAGAATGAACCTACTACACTTCAATGTTTCAAGTGCAAGGAGATGGGGCATTATGCCAATCAATGCCCATATCCAAGGGTTGATGATGATGGTCAACGTCAACAAACTCTTAAGGCTAAAGACAAAGGAAAGTCACATGCAATTTCTATTAGCGATGTGGAGTACGATAACGATGTGGTGAAAGGTACACTTACCATCCACTCTAAAGTAGAAAATGTTTTATTTGATTCTGGATCCATCCACTCTTTTATTTCTGAAGAATTTTCTAAGGGTATCACCGTATTACCTCAACAATTAGATGTTGAGTTAGCTGTGACAACACCTAATGGCACATCAATCGCATCAAAAGTTTATAATTCTTCTCCGATCGAAGTTTGTGGGAAAGTGCTTCCTGAAAATCTTGTGATCCTTCCTATTGTGGAATTTGATGTGATTCTTGGCATGGATTGTCTTTCATTATATAGAGCTCATATCAATTTCTAAAGAAGGGAAGTCACATTTCATATTCCGGATCAATCTATGATCATATATCAATGAAAGGATGAACATAACCTTCCAGTGGAAATTTCTTCCATTTTATGGGTATTGATTCCACTAAATGAAGGTTATTTATCTCAAATGGTTGGTGAGAAACTCACGATTAAGAATATTCCCATAGTACGGGAGTTTGATAATGTCTTTCCAGAGGAATTACCAGGTCTTCCACCAAATCGTGAAGTTGAGTTTTCAATAGAACTCGTACCGGGTGCTTTGCCTATTTCAAAGACACCTTATAGAATGGCCCCAATTTAGTTGCAGGAATTGAAGAAGCAACTCCAAGAGAATCTTGATAAGGGATTCATACGCCCTAGTGCGTCACCTTGGGGAGCACCTGTTCTATTTTTTAAGAATAAAGATGGATCAATGAGACTCTGCATTGATTATCGAGAACTTAACAAGATCACTATCAAGAACAAATATCCTCTCCCGCACATTGATGACTTATTTGACCAACTACGCGGAGCTCAATACTTTTCCAAGATTGATCTTCGTTTAGGGTATCATCAATTAAGGGTCAAAAGGGAGGATATACCAAAGACGGCTTTCCGTACAAGGTATGTACACTATGAATTTATAGTGATGCCTTTTGGTCTTACTAATGCCCCTGCTATCTTCATGGATCTAATGAATAGAGTCTTTAAAGAATATCTTGATCAATTTTTGGTAGTCTTTATAGACGATATTCTTGTCTATTCAAATAGAAAGGAAGAGCATGAAGATCACTTGAGAATTATATTGAAGACCCTGAGAAAGGAGAAGCTTTATGCCAAATTTACCAAGTGTGAATTTTGGCTTCAAAAAGATGCATTTTTGGGTCACATAATCTCAAAATAGGGGATATCTGTGGATCCAGCAAAAACAGAGGTTATCAAAAGATGGTCGAGACCAACAACAGTAACTGAGATCCGAAGTTTTCTTGGTTTGGATGGATATTATCGACGTTTTGTAAAAGATTTTTCACGATTATCTAATCCACTCACCATGTTGACTCAGAAAGGAGTTAAGTTTGTTTGGACAGAGGAATGTGAAGAGAATTTCAAGGAGTTGAAAAGAAGGTTATCCAGTGCACCTGTGCTCACACTGCCTTGTAGTGGAGAAAGGTTTGTGATATACAGTGATGCATCCAAGAAGGGATTGGGGTGTGTTCTTATGCAAAATGATATGGTGATAGCTTATGCCTCACGACAGTTGAAAATCCATGAGCAAAATTACCCAACACATGATTTGGAGTTAGCTGCGGTAATCTTTGCATTAAAGATTTGGAGGCATTACTTTTATGGTGAAAGGTGTGATATTTATACTGATCATAAAATTTTAAAGTATACTTTCACACAAAAGGAGCTGAATATGCATCAAAGAAGATGGTTGGAGCTTATTAAGGATTATGACTGCTCAATCCATTACCACCCTGGGAAAGAAAACAAGGTGGCAGATGCATTAAGTCGACAAGACCATGCTAGTTTATCCATGATGAGGATCAAAAAAGATCCAATATTTATGGATTTACAAAGGATGGATCTTGGAATTATAATGGAAGGGGAAAAATCTTATCTTTCTCAAATGAATGTTCAACCATCTATACATGTGATTATTAAAGAGGCACAGAAAGAAGATGTTGAGTTACCAAAGAAAGTGAGAAATGTTCCTGAATTCAACCTTGATTGTGATGGGATAATAAAGTTCAGGAATCGGGTTTGTGTCCCTACCATCCCCGAATTAAAGAAGGAGCTGATGGATGAGGCTCATAGTTCTTCATTCTCCATTCATCCTGGAAGCACGAAGATGTATAAGTACCTGAAAGAGTACTTCTGCTGGGATGGCATGAAAAGAGATGTTGCTAAATATGTCCCTCGATGTTTGGTTTGTCAACAAGTTAAAGCTGAGATACAGAAGTCTAAGGGGATGTTACAACCATTACCCATACCTGAATGGAAATGGGAAAACATCACCATGGACTTTGTCACAGGACTTCCTAAAAATCCAAAGGCAATAATGCTATCTGGGTCATAGTTGACCATCTTACAAAGTCTTCACACTTCATTACTATTAGAGAGGATTTCTCTCTAGATCAGCTTGCCAGGATATATGTAAAGGAAGTGGTAAGATTGCATGGAGTACCACTTTCTATTATATCTGATCGGGATACGAGATTTACCTCAAAGTTCTGGAGAAGTCTTCAGCATACTCTGGATACAGAGTTGAGTTTCAGCACTTCTTATCATCCTCAGACAGACGGTCAGTCTGAGAGAACAATTCAAACCCTAGAAGATATGTTGAGAGCTTGCTCCATGGATTTCAAAGGAGGTTGGGATAAACACCTAACTTTGGTGGAATTTTCTTATAATAATAGCTTTCACTCCAGTATTCAGATGGCTCCTTATGAAGCTCTCTATGGAAAGAAATGCAGGACTCCAACTTACTGGGATGAAGTTGGGGAAAAAAAGCTATTAGGACCTGATCTCGTTGATGAAATGGCAGAAAAGGTCAGATCTATTCAACAACACATAAGATCAGCTCAGAGTCGACAGAAAAGTTATGCCGACAACCGAAGAAAAGACCTAGAGTTTGAAGTGGGTGATAAAGTGTTCTTACGAATATCTCCCTGGAAGAGGGTTATGAGAATTGGAAAGAAGGGAATGTTGAGCCCTAGATATATCGGTCCGTTCGAAATATTGGATCATTTTGGAAAGGTAGCTTACCGATTGGCGCTTCCACCGAATCTCTCTCAAGTTCACGATGTGTTCCATGTATCTCTCCTGAGAAAGTACATACCTGATCCTTCACATGTACTCAGCTCAGAAGTTGTACCGCTGGAGCAAGATCTTTCTTATGAAGAACAACCGATAGAGATTCTGGATCGTAGCGAAAAAGTCCTACGAAACAAGACCACTCAATTGGTGAAAGTTTTATGGAGGAACCACCAACTTGAAGAAGCTGCATGGGAGCTTGAGGATATGATGAGGGAGAAGTATCCTCATCTGTTTGTTACAAAGTGACGAATTTCGAGGGCGAAATTCATTTTAAGGGGGGTAGAATGTAACACCCGAGACTTTTATGTTATATAAATCATCAAAGGAATCATTTTCTACACAACACTTTCTTGGCTTGCTTTACACGAAATCGTGACCTTCCTCGATAGCTTGCGTCGTACGCAATACCGAGTTTCACTAAACAACGATATGCTATTAAAATAAAACTAGCCGTTATGAATAGTAAAAACCACTTTTTAAAATTTTATAAATTTTATTTTTAAAAATGGATTTCATTTTTGGATTCGGAATATCGAAATTAGCCTAGGGTGAAATTTTAGTATTTTTCTGAAAACTTTCAATTTTTGATGAATAGTGAAACCACTAAGTGGTAGGTTAAAAACTGAATTTTGCATAAAACTTAATTTTACCGCTTCTGTGAATGGAATTTCGAAAATCCGACAGACACGGTTAATATCAAGGACTAAAACGTGGTTCAATGAGATGAAAATAATTTTTGGTGAATAGTAACTTTTTACTTTTTTTACCACGGTTAATAGGAAATAGGGTAACTAAGGGTAAATATGTTATTACTATTACCCTAACACATGTCCTAATTCTATTGGATAAGTGTAATTAGACCAAAAACAACATTATGAATATAATATGACCATTTAGGTCCACTTGGATTAGATTATGACATTTAATATTATTTTATTTAATGAATAGTTAAAATAGTTAAAATCAAAGTTTAATAACTAAAACATTTTTAATATGGGGTTATACATAAGATAAATTCGACTATAAATTTTCATTAGAAAGCTAAAAATATTTCCTACATAATGATATTTTATTCATAATTTTTAGACTTTAAATAAATTAATTTATTTATGACACAATGATGATGCAGTAATTACCCTTTTAAGGAAATGTTAACATAATTGATGTTATAAATGATCAAATAAATGTAATTTGAGACTTTTTATGAATTCCACTAATTTTATAGGTTACTATGATATATTAGTGTTGATTTAATCAACTTGGTTCGAACATATAATTCTGTTATGACTTTCAAAAAAATCATATATCAAATAGTGTCAAAATTGACACAAAATAGTTTTTAAATCAAATATTATATTATTAATTGTTATTTTATTCCTAAAAATATAAGGTTCGGCCAAATGACTTAGATAAGGATATATATATTAATAATAAACAACTTGGGGTTCGTTTGGCATGTTATAGTAAGTGTATTAACCATATAGTGTAAGAAAACAAAAAGTCACGGTAAAAGTTAAATTATTTAACTTAGAGTTAAATCTAATTGATAAGGTTAAAATAATAACCTAAACTTGTCTAAATCTTATTGGTTGATAGTATTTCGACCCATACCCACTTTACCTTCGAAATAAGACCCTTTGGAACCATTATAAACCGATTTTGACTTTAATATAAAATAATATTTTGAGGTATTCCTAAGGTGCCCCTCTCCTCCCTTATAAAAGGGCACCTCCTCCCCCTCCTCCTCCCACCAATTTGAGCACTCAAGCTCGGCCAACCTCTGCCAAAATCCCTTCTCCACTTCCCTAGAATAATCCTAGAGGTCCTGGTCTTCTTCAAAGACCAATCTTAGTTCCTTAAGTGGAGGATTCAAAGAGGCATTTCAAAGAAGAGGTAATATCCATTACCGATCTTTTCAATTTCTTTCTTCTTCAACTTATTATTATTTAGTTGTTTCATGATAAAGTAATAACATCAGTATTACATACATACTGATATGTTATTATAAATATTAAACAACCCTAATTCACCTTCTATCCATCCTACGGAAAAATGAAATCACCGCGCGTGCGTACGTACGGAATACCGTCTCCACGCCGTGGTGTAATCTATTTTCCATCATCACCTTTCAAGGATGGGTATAATGGTGTAATGAGTAACTATATATGATTATTATAAAGTTATATTGATACTGAAATAGTATAAATACACTTAAATACAATTCCACGATCATGGGAACAACATAATCGCTCGTGCGTACGTACGGAATACCGTCTCCACGATGTGATGCGACTCGTTCTACATGATCATCATTACATAGTAATTATATAAATGAATTGAATGAATAAATATGATATATGTTACACTAATACCATTCTTGATATAAGGTATCTATAACCTTAAAAGAAGAATAAGAATTTATTCGGCAAAACACGCATAAGAACAAAAGGCAATAAAGACCCGAGTAACAAGTAACAATGAAATATTACTAATAAAAAGCTAAGAATATGACCATATATGATATCATATCAATATGTATGATTCTGGAATAAGTCAATAACATTATTTAAACCATTATACAGGAGCTTCGGACACGTACAAAGCAAATCGGACCTAAGGTAAGGGAAATATCACAATCTCATTTTTATCCGAGATTGTTTATACTTTAGTATTTACTGGGGTGTATTTTATCATCCACATCCATGTTCCCTCAATATGTAATATTATTTCCATCCTTCTACAATAGTTTATATCCAATTTTACCCTTCGGTATGTTTTTGTAAAAGATATGAAAGGAATCTTTTGTCATTTTTCGTACGAGGTACTTTTTGACTTTTCTGACAAAAGTACGGGAAGAATGTTTTTTTTAACTTATACGGCATGAATGGATTTTTAAAAAATTATTTCCAAGAAGCTTCCTTTATAAGTTTTCAAGTTTATTTTTAATCAACTTCGTTTAGTTTATAATTGTATGACATGTCAAGAAAATAAAAGTGTTTTTGAAGTAGAAATGATATTTTCCTCAAGAATGGAGTTCAAATGTTTTATCAAAATTATTTTCCATATAAGATAATATAGGGTTCTGTTTTTATCCCTATTATTACATTGATTTGATTATGTTGTGAGGGAATTATTTTTATGAAGTCATTTACCTTATATGATTTGTTTTATGATGTCATGATGTTTCAAGAAACCCATTTTTGTTACATGTGTTATGCGATGATGTATGATTTATGAATATGTGGCACACATAAGAAAGGATTCATTATAAGATGGGTGGGACCTATATCTCCCTCAAATGCATTGGGTAAAGATTTATATCTCATGAGATAGACATGGCTGGAACGGAAGGATATTTCGGTTCAGTGATTCAGGACTGAAACGAGGAGTGAACTCGGTTCAGAAATGGACTTTGTCCGCTAAGATAGTCTTGGCAATGAGTCATGACTAACAAGAAATGATTTTCCATGATTATGTGTGAATGCCACAAAGTTTCATGTTTTATGTTATGATTATGGGGATCTCATTTTCACTTCTATGATTTATTCCATGTTAAGATATTATGATCTCTTTTGCAGGATATGATTTTCAAAAAGATATGATATGATTTTTATTTCCTTTATTTGCCCTTGCTGAGCATTTGAGCTCACCCTTTTTGTATGTTTTCTTTTCCCCAGGTCAGGAAGATGGTTATTAAGTAGAATATGCTAAAAGGGACCCTAGATATGATGAAATAAATGGGAGACACTGTAGAAGATTTATGAACCAGTTGTTTCTGTTTCCCAGTTTCTAAAGACACTATACCTATACGGTCCTTTGTGGTTTTGTTCAATGTTGTAATAAGTGTACTTCAATTTTGAAGTATTAACAATGTATGAAAAGTATGGGTCGTTATACTCATCAACACCGAAGGTCTCCTTGATTGAAAAAAAGTGAGCTACCTTCGTAATTTTTTCCACAATAACCCACACGACATCACTGCCTCGAGGCGACCTCGGAAACCCGATCACAAGATCCATAGCGACATCATCCCATTTCCACTCAATAATAGGTAACTAATGTAACAGTCCATATGGAACCTGATTCTCTGCCTTCACCTGCTGATAGGTAGAACATCTCATAAAAAACCAGCTACCTCCCTTTTCATACCTGGCCACCAATACAAACGTCTCAAGTCACGATACATTTTGGTAACTCTAGGATGCACTGCCCAAGCTGAAGCATGAAACTCCCACATAAACTCCTCATGTATATATTTTGGAAAAAACACACATAAATGGATACACAGTACCTCATCATTGACTATCATTCAACCAGGAGGAGGTTCCTCACTTGACACAGACTCATATAGAACTAGGCCTTCTGAATATGATAGTTGTCTCGACCTCAATCTATCCAGGAGGATATAAGTCACAACTAAGGAATAAAGATAGGATCTCCCCGGACTATCATCCACCTCCAAATGCATCTCAGAGAACAAATCCATGAGATGCCGCTCACCGCAGGCCTCCTGCACTGCCTGTATCTGAGTCCTCCTACTCAATGCTTCAACAAATGCGTTACCTTTACCAAGTGTATAGACAAGCTCAAAGTCGAATGAATGAAGGTATCAAACCCACCTTCACTGTCTCAGATTCAAGTCACTTTGGGTAAAGATATATTTATGAATTTTGTGTCCGTAAACACCACATAATTCTCTCCCAATAGATAATGTCTCCAACTGTGTAACGCATGAACAACTGCAGCTAACTTGCGATCATGCGTTGGGTTATTCCTCACATGTGGCCTCAACTGCTAAGACCCATACAAAACTAATCGATCACCCTACATCAACACTGCTCCCAGAACAATACTTGATGCATCATAATAAACTTTATAGCTCATCCCTTGCTCTGGAAGTAACAGGACTGGTGCTGATGTCAACCTTACCTTCAGCTCCTGAATGGTTCTCTCGCAAGCTTATGACTAAACAATCTTCACACCCTTCTTAGTCAAACCCATAAAAGGCACTGCTAAGAGGGATAAGTACTATATAAAGCACATGTAGTAACCAGACAGCCCCAAGAAACTCCATATTTCAAACATGTTCTTAGGATAATCCCAGGAAACTACCACTCTCACTTTCTCTGGATCTACCGCAACTCCTGCTTTTGAGATGACATGACCCAGGAAGTGTATCTGGTCCATCCAAAACTGGCACTTTGAGAGCTTATCATATAGATGATTCTCTCTCAGTGTACTCAGTAAAATCTCAACATGGGTAGCATGATTGTGTCGAGTGTGAGATTACAGCAAGATATCATCCCCGAAGACTACCACAAAAGAATCCAGATATGGGTGGAACACATGATTCATCAGAGCGATGAAAACTACTGGCGCCTTTGTGAGTCTGAATGGACTGACCAAGTACTCATATAGATCATATCTACTCCAAAAAGCTATAAGTGGTATGTCTGATGGTCTAACGTGTAACTGATGATATCTGGATCTCAAGTCAATATTCGAGAACACTCGTTCTCCTAGAAGTTGATAAAAAAGATCATCAATTCTTATAAAGGGATATCGGTTCTTGACCACCAATTGGTTCATCCTCCGAAAATACACACAGAGTCTGAGGGTACCGTCTGCCTTCTTAGGAAATAGGACAGATGAACCCCAAGGAGAAGTACTAGGTCGGATGAAACTCTTTTCCTACAACTCCTCTAACTACCACATGAGCTTCTGAAACTCTCGTGTCTCCATCCTATAAGGAGGAATGGACACTGGTGCTACTCTTGGCACATTCCCAATAGAGAAATCCACCTCTCGCTCCAAAGGTGGACCTGAAAATTCGTCAGGGTAGACATCCCTGAAATGATTAACCACTGGAGGGAAATGCTTTTTATAGGTTCCCTAGTCATCCAGATATAAACATTCAATCTGGGTTGTCACACCACCTCGCCCATGATGCTTGGGTCCAGCTCGACTCTCCTATACATCCCATTCACCTTTGTATATAAACTCTCCACCCTCAAGTGACGTGAAACTCACCCTGTGATGATAGGAATCTACCAAGGCTCGGAATGGTACCAACCATTCCATCCCAAGAATGAAGTCATATCTCGTCATCTCTAAGAAATAGAGGTCCCATAGAATGTGATACCCACCAACCTCTAGGGGGAACTCCTTGCAGTGATGCACACCTGCCGTTTTAGTTCCCAACAGAGTATCTAGTGTCATGATATCAGAAGAATAAGAAACACGAAGCCCAAGGATCTCCACAACAAGAAAATATATAAAGCTATGTGTAGCACCAGTATCTAAAAGTACCTAAGATAAGAGAGAAGCAACTAGAATAGTACCTCTAAAAGTGGAAGGTCTGGGATCTTGATCTTGTTGGGTTTGTTGCACTTCATATGTGTGCCCAGTGCCGCAGCCATGCGACATAGCCTAGCTACCCTGAGCGGATCTACCCTGCGGTCTCTGAGATCCTAGTGTCTGGCTACCATGTCCACCACCACTACCTTGGCCTAAATGTCATGACGTATTCCAAATTCCTGACTGGTAAGAATATGCTAGCCCTACTCCTACATGCAGAGTCTGCAGAGAACCCCTCTCAGTAGCCACTAGTGGAAACTCCCTTCAATATCATTGATTATGACCTATCTTTCTACAAGCTCAACACTCCACTAGGTCACAGATACACTGAGGTATGTTGTGCCCCTCCTTAACACACTGGTAACACATCACCGGGCCACCGTAAGAATTCTTCTGGATAGTACTTCCATCGTGAGTGAAATCCATCTATCTTATCATCCTACCAGTAGAAATAGTACCGGAAGCTAGTGTCGAACCACCCTGGCCTGCACCACTAGCTTCCCGCAGGTTCTACTCGGTAATCAGTGCCTTGTCAACAATAGAATTCACTGTACGAAACCTGAAAATCTTCACCAGTGCTCAGATGTCATATCAAAGACCATCCTCAAAGCATCTATCCCTCAACGTCTCGTCTCCCACCAGAACAAGTGAAAAATTCTATAGCTCGGTGAAGAAGGCAGAATAATATATCACTGACATGGTGCCCTACTGCAGATTCATGAACTCTCGAGCTCTATCTTCCCTCAGCATATCAGGAAAGAAAAATTCATAGAGTACCGCCTGCAAATCTTCCACACCATATATCTATGATGATAAGTCTAGGTGGTAACATCCAACCATATCTTGGCGGAATCACGTAGTATGTGGGTAGTGAGTTTGACCCTTCTCCCCAGAGGCGTCTCCAGATGCTCGAAGATAGTCTGCATAGAACCCAGCTAAGACTCTACAACCTGTTTTCTTTCATCCCCTGAAAATGTAGGAGGATGCTGCTGTGGAAATATACGCATCAGCTCTGCCATAGACGTGGTGGTCGGCGGTGCTCCTTATAAGGTCTTCCTGAACCACATGAAGCCTTCACGGAATAGTGCCTCTACGCCTGTGTTTGGTATAACGGTTGGCGCTGCATCTGGCTCTGCTGGAGGATCCATCAGTATCCTAGGGCCTACTGTCTCTGGAGTATAATTGTTGCCTCTCTCATGGCGAACAACTTGAGGTCATCTCGGTGGCATGACTCTATAAAGTCAGACACATGCCTTATATTATGTTCATCATGGACTAAAAATAAGGAGTGTAAGAAGGTAACAAGAGAAACAAAACATTCATGTTTTACAAAACAAGACTACACAACGTGTATAAGAACTACAGGGAGTGTTCCCTCAGGTCTTTCACATGGGCATGTACTTCTACCATAACTGGTCATGTAACACCCCAAATAGACGGTGTGTTGTCCACACACACGGCGTGTACTTCAATTTTCTTCCCCTTCCCGAGTCCTTTTACACAGCTTAGCCACACAGTTCTATTTCTAATGAGACTACACGGCATGTATATGGTCTAGACGGTGTTTACTTGACATGGTTCACCAGACCGTGTTGTCGGTTACACAGTTGGGTACACAACTCACTCTACACGGCGTGTTCCAGATAGACATAGCGTGTACGACTTAAATTCCAACTGCTCGTGTTTTTAGTGACACGACCGACTACTTGACTGACACTACACGGAATGTTACACCTGCACACACCATGTAAACCACCCCATTTCCCAAGCCACACGGCCACGTACACATGGTCCTTCACCAGTCAAGACAACATGTCATGTCCCTAAGTTACACAATGTGTACTAGATGACCTTCGCTGAGTCGTGTTGTTAGTTACATGAACGTAGACAGGGATCACACTACACGGCGTGTTCCTGATGGACAGAGTGTGAAATTTAAAAGATAACACCATCCCGTGTTGTTAGGTACATGTCCAGATTCCCAGGATAAACTTCAAGTCATGTTCGTCTTTGACATGGCATGTATAAACTATGATTTCTCTTTTCTGTGTTGTTAGTTACACGGGCAGACACAGGGTCATCATGACACAACGTGTACAATTGGTACACAGTGTGTTCCCTCTAGAACTTCCCCATCTTGTGTCTCTACCCACATAGCCTATGACACGATCACATACTACACGACATGTACTTAAATTTTTTTCGTTTCATCTTGAATCGAAGAGTACAGGGCGTGTGTTCATAGAACCACACGCCATGTTGTCTGGGTTTCCGGACAGTAGACCTCAGAAACTACTCCGGATCTCGGAAAACCACTGAACGAACACCAAAGTTCCCAATTATGATCCATGAGTACCCATACTCCACCATGAACCAATTTTTGGCATCTTATGCGTGTTATAAAAAGGTAAAAAAGTTGATGATCCACCAAATTTCTCTTAATGAGGGCCCATACTCCTCAAATACCAAAGTTTGGCGTTCATTCACAGTGCCTTAAATAAAATTACCCTATTAAATAGCAGGTATTTTATCAAGGCATCTATCAAAACAACATGCATTTTCTAGCACAACATCTATCACAAAAACATGAAATTTATAATGCTCCTACATGGAAAGGAAAATATGCATGGCATGTGATTCGATCATTTTCCAAAATGATGCATGAGATGGAATACCGTAATCTCATCGGGTTACAACTAAATAGAACCCAAGTATAAAAATATAAATAGAACACCACAAGTTCGTCACCTAGTGGTGAAAGTCAAATCAATTATAATAATTATAAACATAAAATCACAATTTAATTCGAGGCAATCTAGAATTTACCTGTACACGGGGTAGCTACTCCCAGACAAAGTTATTACCAAATCCCTTAGCAATCTATCTATTTCCGTTGTCACCAAATAATAAAACACAGTGAAAATAAAACCCTTTGATACCACTTTGTAACATCCCGGATCCTGTTGCCACTCAATGGGTTCCCCGAACCCGGTTGGTCACACGACCTCAAGCACATTTCCACAAATGCCAGAGGCTACAAACTAGCAGTGAGGGCCTAGGTCTGAGAGTGGGGAAACTATTCTCTTCATTTTTCAAAGTGTAGCACATCAATGAAAAAATAAACATACTAAAAGAAAAAGAAATAAAAAATACTAACATGATATGGACAAGAGTACGAAAGTAAAAGATGATAATAGTCATATACACAAGGATGAAATATGTCCCTAAGTCAATGGAAATAGTCAAAACATGATACACCACAATCTAAAATAATAAAGTACAAGGAGCAAGTACAGCAAATCAAAACAGAAACAATGTAGTATGAACTCAACAACATTTCAAGACTATGCTTGGTCCCATGCTCTCCCACACCTCTGCAACAATCAAGTACCTGTATAGGGAAACATTCCCTTATAAACACCTGCATCAATAGAATATTTTTTGGCCCAATCCATGACCCAAACAGGGTGTGAGAAATAAAGCCCAGTAGGCAACCACAAAAGTCTCAAACCCAACAATCAGTGAAGATGTGAAACACAATGTATAGTAAGGAAATGTAGAAAACTTGGAAGTACTCAAAATTAAACATTACTACCAGTTATTTTTCCATTTTCATTATTATTTATCAATTCAACAAAATTGAGATATAAGTTTCCGAGACTTAGCCTCCACTGGCAATCTCTTATACAGTGCCGTAGCAAAAACCACAACAAGCTATCTAACAAGTAGAAGGTATAACAATACCAAGACCGTGCTTTAGCTTGGTAGGTATAATATGAGAAATCACCATTGTGAATATTGAAGTAAACAGTGTCCTCATACATAAGAACTGTTTCACTCAGGCTAAACAGAATCTTGCCCTCAGGCTAAATAGAATCTTGCCCTCAGGAAAAACAGAACCGTGCCATCAGGCCTTGCCCTCAGTCCAAACAGAAACAAAACCCTCAAGTGATTTCCCTTGGTCATGGAAGCTACATCCCTCATGAATATGAAATGTTTCCATGAGGCTAAACAAACACTTTCCCTTAGGATGAATAGAACCCTTCCCTCAGGCTGATCAGAACCATGCCCTCAAGCTAATCCGATGAAAAGAAAGTAACTGGAATGAGCCCAACACATAAGAAAGAAATATATATATATATATATATATATTCTCTCAACAAAACTCTAGTCATTCTCAAAATCATGGCATACCCATGGGTATCCTAGCCAATGGCTACGCAAGGGGACAACACCCACGGGTTGGCCCTAGATCCACGAAATGATCCCAGACAGCAGTTTATAAGTATTCATTAAATTACCTATGCAATTCTAGGAAATTAATTAGTCAAGGCCTCATCCATATGACACCCTAATCATGGGCGCATAGCACAATAGTACACATAAACAACATGATAGTTGGGAATAAACACCAAACCACCTACCTCGATCTCCACTGATCGATATACGTGAATGATGCCTCCCGAATCGTTTGTGAATGATGTAGGTCTGGGATAAACAGTCACCCAATCAAACTCAAATAACATCCCCTTAGGAAAGAATTGAAAGGAAATGTTCATGGAGTGGGAAGGGCTTAATCATGTGGTCATAATGTGATCATCGATGAAGGAATCAGAGTCCCGATCTTCGGTTTGGAGCACTTCCAAGGATGGACCCTCTCTCCCGTGGCCTTATGATGTTATAAGCTTCCTCTACTGAAAGAGGAAGCAACTTCCACTTTATAACAGAAAGTACACAACTACATGTCATGTAATCTCGAGTACATAGAATGTAATCTTTATTTTTCTAAATGTTCCTCTGGAGGATACTTTTCACCGCCTCATTGTTCATCTATCAACATTTTTACATGGTGGGTATTTTAGAATACATGGCACGTACTTTTGCTCCACTGGCGGCTACCCCCACCACAAGACTATTCACCTTCCGACTGATTAAAAATAGGTTATATACTAATTACATGGCATGTAGTCAATTTTTACACACTTTATCGCCGACAGGCCTACACACCCTATGTACTCATCCCACATGACCAAAGTACACGGCGTGTGGAAAAGTACACGTCATGTACCCACAAAATTTGGTATTTCCCACCATTTTCCTTATATTTCTCAAAAAAACATAATTATAAGGAAAATAAGTAACCCATACCTCAAGAATAAGAACCGGGTTTTTACAAAAAATGAATGGCATCGCTTTATGGAAGTGAGTTCACACAAATGCATGAACGACATTATAATTTTTCTGTTCATGGAAGGTAAAAAGGTAATTGATAAATTATTATATTATAATGATAAATTTTAGATGAATATCATATATAAACATTAATTCTATCGTTATAAACAATATTGAGAGATGGTAATGGATAAGAAAGTATATCTGTTTCTAGAGGTGATAGTTCACACAAACACAAAAATGATAAATTTGTTTTCAATTAGTTGGAAGTTGAGATTGATTTAGTTTATGAATTTAACATAATAAAATATCACCATATTATGGATAGTGGATTTATTATTCCATCATTGTTGAAGATTATTTATTGAAATTACAAGTTGGAATAAAATAGAAACACATAATTAAAACTGATACCTCTTCTATGGGTGATTTCCTCTGATTGTCACCTAATCAACTCTAATGAGAGTTTTCTTCCAGAACTAAGGCATAGAAAATGTGTTTGGGGGTTACAGAAAGGTAGTTATACATATATTTTCCAAAAATTTGGTTTTTAAGTTAAAATAAATGATAAGAAGTACTTCCTTTTTATAAAAGAGGGGAGGGAACTCAAGGAATTCATCTAAGTATTAAATCGATATATTATAATTTTAAAATATTAAATGGATAAATGTAAAAATATTTTTAATATAGGATGATTATTGGTTGAGAAAAAATTATCTAATGATAATTATAATTTATTTGAATATTCTTATATCCTTATCATTCTTTTTTAATCAATATTATACCATTTTAACTTCAATCAGGTTATCAGGTAATTTACACTTTGAAGGTTAAAAAAATTATTATAACATGCACGATGACCCCTAAATGGGTCATTTATGACATTTTAGGACATGTCCCAATTATTTGGGAAATATATATTTTTTAGAATTTTTTTTATTATTTAACAAAATATTTTATATCTTAAACTACCTTTAGTGTGAACTTTGAATCTATTCATTTCACGACTTTTAAAAAATATCATAAAAATTATATATCATAAGAAAAACTCCATTAAATCTTCCATAAAACGTGAAATTAATCTATAAAATTCATGTACGACATAAATTATATCATATTATAATTATTTAAATATTTATAATAACATTTATTTCATTATTCTATTAATGAAGTAATTTCTGTATCATCATTGTTTCGCCATTTTATTTTATTATTTAAATCATAAAAATTGAATATGATTTTTCATGATATAGGTAAACATTTAATATTTTTATATAATATTAATAGTCAAACGTATCCCTTATATTATCCCATATTAAAAATATTTTACTTATTAAAAACAAGAGTTTCGGAAAATTTTCTTATATTTGAATAAAATACTATAAATGTCTTAATGTAATATATTTTGATTACAAAGGATATATTTCATCCCAGTGATTCATTTAGGTAAAAAAAACACTCATCCAATGAAATCATAAAATGTGTTAGGGTAATTTGTAATATAAAATTTATCCTTAATTATCAGATTTACCCTTAAGCATGGTAATAAATTTTAATAATGTTATTATTAATTTTATTGAAAAAATAGTTTATACTATTATGGCTTAAATCTCATTATGATTACAATTGTTTATTCCTATTTTTAAAAATTCAAATCCCACATGCAGTTGAAATTAATTTAAAATTAATTTCATTGAAGGATCAATAAAATTTGATTTAAAGTAAAGATATTCCAATGTTCGAAAAGTTTTTATATACAATTTCATTGTGAAATTTATTCCAATGACCTAAATTTTTTTTACAAATACAAATATCATAAAATTAGACTTAAAACCAATTATAATAATATTTTAAAAAAAAAATTAAATATGATTAAAAATTAGTTTTGAACATATATTTTTTATTATTCATTATTCATCAAAAGTTTAATATTTTTATAAAAATATAAAATAAATAGCCCAGGTTAATTTTTTTATTTTCCATTCAAAAATGAAGTTTAATTTTTCATATAGTAATTTTAAAATTTTAAATCATTATATTTATAATTGGTTCACCATCAAAAGTTGGTAAAACTACTTTTTAAAAATATTAGAGTTTTTTATGGTTCAAATTGGATTTATTCTAATCTAAATCCAATAAAACATATTGGTTGAATGTAATAACATTTAATAAACATGATTAAACATAATATAGTAATTTCTATTCATTCCTACTAATAAAATGGCTTGTTGATAACTACCACATGAATTAATAATATTATCAATAAATTATTTTTTGGTATAACTCGGTCATAAATGGAACATAATATTTCATAGAATGCTACTGTTGTTTCCATGTATTCCATCAGACATAGCATCCCATTTAAGGTAAAATCCCTATCTAATTAATAAATATTTATAAATATGAAAAGGTATTATTCCATTATTTCCTAGGATGTGACATCCTTCCCTCTTTTGAAAATTTTATACTGAGTATTTTATTCACATAGAAAAATAAGAGAGTGTATTTTTCCCTCATATCATTTTTAGATTTCCATGATACCTATTCAACCATATAGTTTTTACATAAAACCATACCATGAATAATCACCATATTAAACAACACTTGATCTCTATGATAAATAACCTGAACTAGTTGTTTCTTATAATAAAGATTCTCTTCCAGCTAAACAACATTAGGGATAAATCCTTGAGATGGATCTGGAATATGCATTCATAAAATTTAAACATCAAAACTATTTTTGTACATGGTGTAGAATATGAGGTAAATTCAATCGGTAGGCAACTGATTCCACATTATAAAAGATCTTATAGGGTCCAATGAACCATGGAATAAGCTTCTTGTTTGAACCAAAATGAATTTAACATTTACATAGAAGACCATTCAAGAATATATGCTCACCTACCTTGAAAAAAAGTTATATCCTATGGTTATCGACATACATTTTTCTATATAAATGGTATTCTCATGTTCTATGAATCAAATAAACATTATTTACCATCTCATCTACCAAATAAAGTCCCACCAACTACCATTAAATGACATGATTCCAAAAATATGGTCCCTAAAACTTTTTTCTATATAATTCATAAACGGTTCCATATGTGTACTGGGGTGTAAAATATTGTTATAATAAAACTCAACAAATGAAATAATTTTATCCCAATTTACCTAGAAACCTATTAAACAATCACGTAGCCTAATCTTCAAGGTATGATTTATTCATTCTCACTACCAATCTGATTGAGGATGAAAAGTTATACTAAAAGTTAATTAAAAACCAAACGACTTATACATTGCACTCCAAAAGTAAAAAGTGAACCTAAGATCACAATAAAATATAATGGATAGAGTAACTCGATATTACCAGACCATATATTTAAGTGACAATATAGAAATTTGATCTAAATTTATTGTTCATGTAACTGGATTGATATTTGATAATGTAGTCATTAAATTGAAATACAATATGTACATTAGATAACCCATTGGTAATAACCCAATGATATTTGAAAATGTAGTCATGTTCTTCCACGATTTTAGAATGTACTAAAATATCATCAATAAAAGAAACCCCAAATTGAAACAAAATCATATGAAAGACTTCATTAATAATATTCCTAAATACAATTTGTACATTAGATAACCCAATTGGAATAACCAAAAAAAATAATGTTGATATCTCATTCGAAATACTATCTCTAGAATGTCAACCTCCATCACATTCATATTATGGTTCCCTAACCACAAATAATTCTTTAAAAATCACTATGCTCCTTTGAGCGGATCAAACAATTGATCAATATGAGTTAAATGACAGACATTATTAATAGTGAATTTATTTGTGTATATATAATCAATATATAGTCTTACTGAACCATATTTCTTTTTAATAAATGAAATTAGGGCACCCTATGGTGAAGTGTTTGGTTGAATGAATCCTTTTTCAAGGAATTATTGCAACTATTTTTTAATTCCACCAAATCTAAATGATCCATTACATAAGGTAGTTTAGAAGTAGGCTTACCATGATTCACTAAATCAACAATAAAGTTAAATTCCTAATTTGGAATAAAACTAAACAATTCATCAATAAAGACACTTGTAAATTCATTCCCTGTTGGATTGTCACTAATCAAAACTATTTCATTCATTTACAAAACATTATATATATAACATTCACTACCATATTTAATCAATATCTATTCATCATGGGGTATTATCAAATGTATGGAATCATTGAATAAAACATTATTTTCTTTGTAATATATTTTAAAATTATAATCTGGAATCAAATCCATACTGAATAAGATATCAAACTCCCATATTTTAAGTTCAACAAGATTTATAAGAAATTCCATCCCACCAATGAAAAAAGTAATATTTCTATAAATATTAGTAACATTAATACTTCAACAATATGATTTTACAATAAATTATATATCATATTCCTGAGGTGATATTTACACTTTACTTGCAGTGCTCCCCGAAATGAATGAATGTGATGATCCGGAGTCAAACAAAGTATTGAATTATTTTGAAAAAACATGTAACAAATATTTGAACACATAATTTGATGTGTAAATATCATCCATAGTAGTAGGAAACCATTTTTCTACACCCTTTTTGTTTTGATCATTATAGTTTCCACATTGGGTAATAATCATTGGACACACATTGAAATAATTTCCTTACTCATTACAATTAAAACATTTAATCGATGGATTATCATTTATCTAATGATCATATCATGGGTAGTCATGAGAAATATGAAAACAATTACAAAAACAAAATCACTTTCTAGACATTTAAAAACATTAAGCAGGATGTTTTTTACCCCATTTTTCAGAAGATGGTAATTTAGTTGTCTTACCTCAAAACTTATTTGATGAATGATTTACCATTTACAGCTAATTTGAACACTTATTTTCATTATTCTCATGGGACACATGATCATTAGAATACAAAATTTCTACCTTCTCTACACATCAAACAAGTTTTTCATAGCTTTTGAACTCACGAGATGTAAATTAACATTGATATCTTGGATTCAATCCTGATTAAAATGAATTTATCATACCATGACCATCTGGGATAAATATTGGGACATACCATACAAAAAATGTAAAATTTTCTTCATATGAGTCCACTAATTCTTACCATTTTTCTCAATTCCCTGATTTTATTTTCCATTATATGTTTAACTACCATATGAATATATTTCTCAAGGAATATATAATTAAATTCGTCACATTCCTTGAAATCAATCTCTTATATTTATATTATATTTTTATCCATTGACCACAACTAATCATATTCACCTTCAAAAAAAATAATTTTCATGATATATGATTTGGTGCTACAAACAACCCATGAAATCAAATATCCTTACTAGGGATTTAAACCATCCTTTAGATTTTATGGGGCTTGATGATCCTCTAAATGATGGGGGAAAATGTCTCATAAAATTATCCATTGTCATCATAGTCTTTTATGGTATATCTTGTTTCTCAAATTCATGGACTCGACCAAATTTATCATCTTAATTAACTAATCCATCACTCCAAATACTTCTCATATTTAATTCCCACCATCATGAGATGTTGATTTAGATGGAAGTATTCCTCTCAGTTTCATCCTACTACAGATTCCGTGTTTCCTTTTCAAAAAAACCATTATGATCAGCCATATAATAAATAACAACATTATAACATTCAAATCATTTTAGAGAATTATGAAATATTTTTTACATAACAACTAAAATATTACAATGAAGACACTTCTAATATATACTAATTTTTTCTTAAATAAAACCAGAAATCATTTTAAAATAAACCCTTGTTTATTTTCATTTTCATCCATTATAATTATTCCTTTGTTCCCCTATATGCCTCTATTCTCCCATAAATCATGTGGAAAAAAATTTAAACGTGGTATGAGAATAAAATCTTAGTAAGGTTTATTGAAATAATGAAAACTTCTAGTTTTTTAAAACCATGGAAACCCATGAATACATTTTTAAAAAGTAATAATCTTCACCCTTAAGAAGTACTAAACACTTTCCCTTAAATGTATGATAATTACATACCATTTTTTTAATTACAATATTACCATAAAACACATATTAATAATATAAAATACAAAATGGTATCTTGAGATATAATTATACTTAAATAGAATACCCATACGATAGACTTCCATACATGTCACTCCTACAAAATAGAATAACCATATGGTCTACTTCCATAGAAAATTAATTGGAGGTTATAAAGACACCTAAAATACATGGATTATCATTGAACCGACCATCCTTGGTTTATTACGTTACCACCTATCAACTTTCCATGTACCCTAATATAATCATAATAAATAAAAGATTTTAATTTTCAGCATTACACTAATAAAATTCCATTTGAATCCGGAAAAAATCAGTTCAAGGTATTGAGATAATAAATACATTCTCAAAAACATTTTCAATACCAAAATACACAAAAAAGATAACAAGGAATGTATTTTTATTTTAAAATAATTGAGGCATTTATAGTTATCCATATATCGAATAATGTTCAGAGTGGTAGAAAAGTAGTTGTCGTTGTATATGACAAAAACATCCTTTTTTGTTTGTAAAAAAAAGTAAATTTATCTATATAGAAATCATAAAAATATTCCCTTTTTAAAATAATTTAATATAATTAAATGTAAAATGGGTTGTTTATACACCTCATAAAATATTGTGTGTATATATCATCAAAATATGTCTCAATGATATAGGATTGAGACAAAGTCCCTTACATAAAGTCTAATTCAAAACATATTTTATTTATCTTAATAAAAAATATAAATAGGTTAATTATTTTATTTCATGATAAAAATTTCCATTTTTATTTTTCCTTTTATATGGAATGTTACCATATTATAATAATTTATTAATTATTTAAGTTCACATAGGATGTTTTCAAGATATTTATTACTTGATACCAAAATGAAATTTTTCTAATGTCACTAGCCAAAGTGGTCATAAGTAAATAATTTCCAGAATAATATTAATTACATAATAATAATTTTTAGACATCCATTATACTTTTAAATCAAATCATTAAATATATATATTAAAAATGAACCACGTTACAATCATGGAGATAGTAAGTCATACGTACACATGGGTAACCTTCAATTTTTCAATGATCATTATGGAAAGAAAGTAATTATTATAGTTTTTAATCGATAGTGATAATAATTTCATAAATATAATATTTAACATTTAAATATACTTATATATATTATTCATGTGATGTGGTGATTAAAAATGAATCACATCACTTCATGGAGGTGATAGTTCACACATACACATGAACAGAGTTATCATTTTTATGTGCATAGAATGTTAGAAGGAAACTAATTTATTATTCTATTATAATGATAAATATTTCACTAATATCATATATAACCATTAATTCTATAATTATAATTTTTTTAAAGATGGTAATATAAAATGAATTATATCGGTTTGTGGAGTTGAAAGTTCACAGGTACGCACAAACAATTATATCTTTTTTCAATTCATTTAAGTGGAGATGGATTTAGGTGTTGATATTAACATAATAACATCACAAAATATTTAGGATACTTAATTTATTATTTAATCATGGTTGAAGAATATTTTAATGAAGTGGAAGAAGAAATAAAATTGAAACACTTAATTAAAAAATACAGATCATTTTTGGGAGATTTATATTTATTATCACCTTATGACCACTATGGATGGTGTGATGTCAAAAATATAGACTCTAGAATGTGGGGATGGATTTTTGGAATTTATTTATGTAGTAAACGGTATATCCAAATTGATTTTTATGTGTGGATTAATGATAAGAAGTAGTTCCCCATTAGATGAGATGGGAGGGGTACTCTTAGAATTATTCAAACAATTAAAACAATACAAATTAATTTTATTTTAAAATTGGAACCATATAGAGTTATTCTGTCACGACCCGTCCTCAGGGCCCGTGCCGTGACTACCTGAAGTCTGCCTTCCATAGGCCAGGGGCTGGCGACTAGCACCAAGGCATAAATTACAGATAAAAAAGGAAGGTATTGCCTTTGTAAAGTAAACAAACACCACAGAGCAAGCAAGCAGAAGAAGTAAACACTAAGTAAAAGCTGGTACAACAGTAAGTGCGGAAAGTAAGTGGGCCAGTATACAAACCCAAACTGAATGTAAAGTACAACCGAAAAGGGAAAACAACAACTGTAAAGTAAGACACAATGCCGAGCTATCCACTAGAAATCCCACCTAAAGGGTGAGTACAGATAGCCTCCTCCGCTCCTCGGGTCCAGCCGACCGCTCCGAGTACGTCCCGTCCAGTGGTCCACCTCTAGGCACCGTCCTGTTCCGCAAGCATCAACCACGATCAGCGCTGTCCGTCGTCTATAACCAACACAACGTAGTGCGGGCATAGCCCATGCAGGGGTGAGTATAAGCTACTCAGTAGGGACCCCGAGACCCCTAAAGGTCTCCCTAAATCCACAAAGGATAATCCACAAAGGAAAGATAGAAACACGAAGTAACATCTGACACTGCTTAGGTATATGCCCATACATATACCTAAGTCATCAATTCTCGTTCGGCTCCAACATCCGAGCCCAAGTACAACCCAGTCCACACAGGAAAGCAAAACGTAAATACACACAGGATAGCACAACACAATCCACATAGGAAAGTAAAATAGGATTCATCTCACATGGGAATACTTCTTTGTAAGACGATAAAGATGACCAGATATTGCCACCGATTCATCTAAGCTGTCGGACCCACAAATGATTGATAGGTACTAACCCTCTCAATGACCCACAAAGGATCTGACCCACAAAAGATTTATAGGTAACTAACCCCCGCAAAGACCCACACAGGATCAGACCCACACAGGATCTGTAGGCGCTGGCTCACATAGAACTGATGAGCGCTGACCCACAAAGGATCAGACCCACAAAGGATCGGTAGCACTGATCAACAAAGGATTGCTGAGTGTTGTAGTCATCGCCGTCGAATCCACTGAGGATCTCTGTACAGTCATCGAAGTAGCAGTAGTCGCAACCAGCTCTAGGGTTTCCGCACACAGCAAGCTCATTCGGGAGGGTCCGCTCTATGAGCTGAGAGGCTGTTACATCAACTGACACATAGTCCAGAGTTGATATATTCAAAAGTTCCATATCGTCAACAGGAACTCAACATCGCAGACGACGCGTCAATCAGACGCCCGGTCTGAGAATTATTGGCTTTTTCGTCCCAGGGGCCCGGTTGGTTTTTAAGGAAAACCCGACCCGACCGTACTCCACCTGTGTCCAAACCTCAGGTGGAGTAAGCCAAAAGATCTGTCTCACTTAGTGGAATTCAACAAAGCTGACGGTACATCAATCGGACGTCCGAAGCTCAAGATATGAGCGTTTCCGCTCCGAGGGCCCGGTTGGTTTCGTGTACGAACCAACTCGGACGAACCTAAAGTATTCTGAAACCTTGAATGAGATATACAGAAATGAACGTCTCGATCCAAGGATCGCATCGCAACTGACGGTGCATCGATCGGAAGTCTGTATCCCAAGTTATGGGAAAAAGATCGAAGATGGTCCGAAAACGGGGGTTTCGGGCCCGAGACCGACCCGGCCCGAGACCCCCTGGTCGGCCGGAACCGGGTCGACCCGCCCCAGGTTCGGTTCGACCTGGCCTGGCGCGGCGCGGCCCGGCCCGGCCGGTGACCTGGCGCGCTGGCGCTAGCTGGCTCGGCCAAGCGGCTGAGCCGTTCCGGCTCGTAGGGGGGGGGGGGGCACTGCCCCCCCGGTTTTCTTATCACCGCGGCCCCATTAATAGGGCTGATTGCTTGGCCAGCCGGGGGAATTAATTCCCCCAGTTTTCCCTTTCTCCGGCCAGCCCGCACCGACTGGACGTTTCTGCCAACAAGGACCGGCGACGGCCGGTCCTTCCTCCTTCGCCGACACCGGCGGCTCGGAACCGGCCGCCAGTCACCCTGCTACGCCGCGGCCCAGAACCGGCCGTGGCCTGGTTCATCCTGCGCGTTGCGACGGCAACACGCCCCTCCGCCGTGGCCTCTCTCCCGCCACATTTTCTTCGGTTTTCTTTGACGCGGCGCGACGGCGTCGCGTCCTTGTTCAACTACACGACGCGGCGCGACGGTGCCGTGCATTACTTGTCGTACGATCCCGCGTGGTGCGACGACACCACACCATTCCGTCCCAACCAAATTAGAAAAAACATTCAAATTGGAGGAGGGTCGGCCGTGTTTGTGTGGTCCGACCCCATCTTATTAATTGATAGCAACTGGTCATAAAATTCATGAAGGACAACAAAGTAGAATTCACGAACGAAATAATTAAATAACCCCTACCTCGTGCGAGCTTGAACGGAGGTTTGTCGAACGAGGATTCATCGCGGAAAGAGACTTCGCAGAAGGAGACGTCGCGGAAGAAGACGTCGCGGAAGAAGACGTCGCGGAAGAAGACGTCACGGAAGAACTGTCGCGATAAATGGTGTCGCGTAGTCGGTCTCCCAGGACTCAGCGTTCTTCGACAGAGTTCGATGCGTTCTTCACGTTCTTCGTGTTCTTCGTCAAAGAAGATGAAAAAATCTTTCTTTCCTTAGCTTTTCTCCCCAAACCTCTCAAGAAACAAAGGTTCCAAGCCCAAAATAAAATAATATTACCTGTTATTTTATTAACATAACATAACATTTGAATTTCAAGAGTTTAAAATTCAAATAACCTCAGTTAACTCACTTAATTAATAACATAAGTTATTAATGTTTAAGTTAACAAATGTAAATGGTGAGTTGAGGGGGGTTGAAGAATATGAAGGGGTGGGGTTCGTGTGGGCCCCACCACCCTCATAACCTCTCTTGGGAAGTTGGGTAGTTACCCAACTTCCACCCAAAGCATTAAACAACTAAAAGAAAAATAAAAATTGTAGTTAATTTATAAATTAAACTTCCACAATTTTTATCATCTTCTCTCGTGAAAACAAAACTCCAGAAATGGTGTTCCTAAGCAATTACTGGCGCTACGGTTCCATCGGTGCCCCCAGAATTCGATTCTGAGCACCAGTTCAAAAGATAGAAAATCCCGCTCGTTCGTTCACTGAATGTACCTGAGCTAAACATCGGATTGAAATTCCAGGCACACCGAGCCTCGGAATCAAGTGCCGTCAGAAACTACGTTAATGTAAAATCCCAAAGAAAATTAAGAAAAAATTTCCCTTGAATTTTAAGGTTATTTAAATTACTCCCATCTCAGGGCTTTAGGTCCCCGTAAAGATACATCATAAGCTAGGGAAACAAATGAGGGTACTGAGCACACATTTGGGCCTCCTGCTCCCAAGTGCTCTCCTAGAGGTTCTCGTGCTGCCATATGATGCGCACTAGAGGAATCGACCGTCCTCGTAGGACCCGCTCCTGTAGATCCTTGATCTCCACTGGAACCTCCGCAAAAGTCACCCCATCATCAACGTCAAGCTCCCCATGGTCAATGATATGCGTCGGGTCATGCACGTATCTCCTCAGCTGAGATACATGGAAGATGTCGTGCACCCGGTGCAAATTAGGTGGTAGAGCCAGGCGAAAAGCCACCTCGACAATCCTGCTGATGACCTGGAAGGGTCCGATGAAGCGTGGAGACAACTTGCCGCCTCGGCCAATTCTCCATAATCCACGTCGAGGTGAGACACGCAAGAAGACATGGTTGCCATCCTAGAACTCTAGTGGCCTCCGCCTCCTGTTAGCATTAGACTTATGCTGGCTCTAAGATGTCCTCATCCACTCCGGGATGACCTGGACCTTCTCTGTCGTGGCCTGGACCATCTCCGGTCCCACAAGTGCTGACTCCCCAGGGTCTTTCCAGGACAAATAAGATCTACAAGGTCGGCCATACAGTGCCTCGTATCATGCCATCCAGATGGTGGAGTGGTAACTGTTGTTGTATGCAAACTCCATCAAGGGTAGGTGATCCTCCGAGCTGCGACCAAAGTCGAGGATACATGCGCTGAGCATGTCCTCAAGAGTCTGAATGGTCCTCTCCGTTTTTCCATCCGTCTGAGGGTGAAAGGCTGTGCTCAAACGTAGCTGTGTCCCGAACGCCTCCTGAAACTCCTTCCAAAGCTGGGAAGTAAAGAGAGCATCTCGATCGGAGACGATAGATGATGGAACACCGTGAATCCGTACAATCTCCTGGATGTAGAGACGTCCCAAGATCTCCACTGAGCCCTGCTCTCTGATGGGTAAGAAGTGTGCCGACTTGGTGAGTCGGTCGACAATCACCCAAATGGAGTCGTGACCTCTGGAAGTGCGTGGAAGTCCAGTCACAAAGTCAATAGATATCCCGTCCCACTTCCACTCCGGGACCTCTAAGGGCTGTACCAAGCCTGCTGGTACTTGGTGCTCTTCCTTCACCTGCTGGCAGGTGAGGCATCGAGAAACGAACTCTTCCACAGCCTTCTTCATGCCCGGCCACCAGTGCTGTCATATGAAATCCTGGTATATCTTCGCCACTCTAGGATGTACCGCCAAAGGATAAGTGTGAAACTCTCTCAGCACCTCTTCCTGTAAAGCAACTGGTACCAAGGTACGTCCTCTGAAAAGGACGTCATGCTCTACTCCAAAGGAGAAACCATCAGGTGCCTATCCAGAGGATATATGGGCACGCCGCGTCTCACAATCAGCGTCCCCACGCTGTGCCTCTCTGACCCGCTGTAGTTTTGGAGGAGTGACTGTGAGAGACTGAAGGAAGGCTGCTCCATCTCTATCCACGAAGGATATCTGCAAGGTGGTCAGCTGCTCTATCACCTCCTCAAGTAGCTGAATGCCCGTCCTGTTGTTGAGAGCATCGGCTACTACGTTCCCTATCCCAGGAGTATAGACTATCTCAAAGTCATAGTCTTGGAGGAACTGGAGCCATCGCCGCAGTCTCAGGTTCAGGTCCTTCTGAGAAAATATGTACCTGAGACTCTGATGGTCAGAAAAGACTGTAAAGCGCTCGCCCATCAGATAGTGTCGCCATGTCTTCAGAGCGAAGACCACTACTGCTAACTCCAGGTCATGGGTAGCGTAGTTCAGCTCATGCGGCCTAAACTGATGTGATCCATAGGCAATCACTGCCCGCTCCTGCATTAGGACACATCCGAGTCAGGTCCCTGATGCATCGCAGTAGACTACGTACCCTACTCCCTCCTCAGGCAACCTCAAGATAGGTGCGCTGGTCAATCTCTGTCTCAACTCCTGGAAGCTCTGCTGACATCTGTCTGACCAAACAAAGGGTTTCCCCTTCTTTGTCAAAGCTGATAGTGGTGCCTCAACTCTGGATAAGTCTGGAACAAATCTCCGATAGTATCCAGCTAGTCCCATGAAACTTCGCACCTCCATCACGCTCTTGGGTGGCTCCCAAGCTAGCACTGCCTCGATCTTCGCAGGATCCACTGCAACTCCCACCTCAGAGATGACGTGTCCCAAGAAGTGGACCTCACGTATCCAGAAATGACACTTCGAGAGCTTACCATAAAGCTGGTGCTCACGGAGTGTGTCTAGTACAACCCGCAATTGGTAGGCGTGCTCCTCCTCAGTCGTCGAGTAAATCAAAATGTCATCGATGAAGACCATGAAAAATAGATCGAGGTATGGCGGAAAGATCCTGTTTATGAGGGCCATGAACACTGCTGGAGCATTGGTTACGCTGAATGGCATAACCAAGAACTCATAGTGGCCATACCGACATCTGAAGCCCGTCTTCTGCACGTCCTCGTCTCGAACTCTGAGCTGATGATATCCTGACCTGAGGTCTATCTTTGAGAACCACAAAGCTCCCTTGAGATGATCGAAGAGGTCATAAATCCTCGGTAGAGGATACCTGTTCCTTACTGTCACCTGGTTCAGGCGACAATAGTCGACACAAAGTCGCAAGCTCCCGTCCGCCTTCTTGGCGAACAAAATCGGGGAAGCCCAGGGTGAAACACTGGGTCGGATGAGTCCCTTTCCCTGCAAGTCCTCCAACTATACCCATAGCTCTCGAAGCTCGGAGGGGGCCATCCGATATACTGGAGTAGATATCGGGGTTGTCCCGAGGTACAGATCAATATAAAAGTCTACCTCTCTACGAGGAGGTGGCCCTGGAACATCATCGGGAAAGACGTCCGCATACTGATACACCACTGCAGGAAAACCAGGACTCCGCACGTCAACTGATCCTAGGATGAGGCTAGGCAACTAATTAGTGATGGGCTGTCCTCTCCTCCACGGAAGTCCATCCTATGCTGCAAAGGCTCCCTTCTCGCCGGTGAAGGTTAACCTGCTCCCGTCGGTGCGTACACATCGCACCTTGCGCCTAATACAGTCAATATGTGCATGGACTGTAGATAACCAATCCATGCCCAAGATGACATTGTAAGGCCTCGACGCCGCTACAAGAAGATCCCAGCCGAAGATCTTTCCTCCTAGAGTAAGCTCACACTACCGGCACCAGTGCGTAATCGTCGAGTCTGCTCCCGTAGGAGTCTCTAGCCGTAAGGATCGAGCCAATGGCGCTGTCGGAATCTCCGAGCTCCGAACAAGGGCAGCGGCTATGAAATAGTGACTCTCTCCTGTGTCTATAAGAACTGTAGCAAGGGTGGAATAGACACAGATAGTACCTCGAATCATCTCAGGCGCATCGTGGTCGTAGGCCTCCGCTGCCTGGAGATGTGCCTGTCTCTGCCCGCCAGCTCCCTGTGGCCTGGGTGGACCTCCTGGTGGTGGTGGTGGTAGATCCTCAAAGCGTCGCCCACCACGTGCTGCTTGGGCATCTCCTCTACCTCGTCCGCCTCCTCCCTGTGTACCGCCACGGTCGACCCTCTGCCTCTTCCTGGGTGGTCCCTCAACCGTCTGCTGCTCCTCGGCACGGCGGGTCGGGCAATCACGAGCCATGTGGCCCTGCCCGCTGCATGAGTAGCACTGCCTGCCTCTCAAAATACTGGCTACGTGCTGTGTGCCCCGCACTGCTGAGCCAATGTCCTGAGGTCGTCAGCCTGAGGGTCTGGTCTGCCTGGACCCATGAGTCATCCGTCGACTACCTGCTGCAAAAGACTCTGCTACGTGCCGCCCTACGGTGGGTCTCGGCGCTGGTGTAGACTCAACAAGAAAGCTCTCGATCAAAAGGGCTTGCTCCAGTACTCCTGTCTGATTCGGAATGCTGAGGGAGATCAGTGATGCACTGATCTCATGCCTCAATCCCTAATCAAAGGTCTGGGCCTGGAAGAATGGGTCACGTACCATGTCTGTCGAGTAGCGCGAGAGATCGGTAATTCTCGCCGAGTACTGGGCGACCGTCATGCTGCCCTGCCGCAGTTGAAGAAGCTCCTGGATGCGCACCGCACGAAGGGTGGCTGGGATGAAATCTGAGCATAAGAGGCTCTCAAAATCCGTCCAGAGAAGAGATGCCTCATCGTGCACCTGGAGAATCAAGCTCCACCATCTGCCTGCTGCTGCGTGCAGTAGGCTCACTATGAGGATCACCATGAGGTCTGCTGGTGTCCTCACTAACCTGAAAACTCTCACCACTACCTCCAGCCAGTCCTCGGCTGCCTGGGGGTCCGTCTCCCCGCAGAACCTGGGTGGTCGCTAGCGCTGGAACTCATGCAGTGCACTGAGGCGACGTGCATCATCAGCGGCTGGGGCTGGAAGCATCGGTGGCTCGGCGGGTAGAGCTACCGCCAGTGCCACTACTGATAGAGGGCCCTGCACCGAGGCCTCGTCGCTCGGTGGGATGTCGTCACGCTCAACTCTCGGAACCCTAGCAAGCTTCCGTCGTGGGGCCATCCTAAAAAGGAATCAGGTGCGCCACAGTCAGAACAGTATACGTTGTGAGCTGATACAAAGTAATCACAAAGAAAACTTGAAACAAACATGTAATCAATGTTTTCGTGCATTAAGTCGGAAATCAGAAGTCAGGGTCCTGGTGTACGGATACGTCAGCCACCACGCCAACACTGGACTCCCTGGACTGATAACCACACCCAATACGCTTAACATTATTGCTTCACATAGAAAAAGATCAGATTCCAAGTTCTGCGGTAGAACCGAACTCCTTTGATACCAAATTTTCACGACTCGTCCTCGGGGCCTGTGCTGTGACTACCCGAAGCCCGCCTTCCATAGGCCAAGGGCTTGTGACTAGCACCAAGGCGTAAATTCCAGATAAAAAGGGAAGGCATTGCCTTTGTAAAGTAAACAAACACCATAGAGCAAGCAAGCAGAAAAATTAAACACTAAGTAAAAGCTGGTACAACAGTAAGTGCAGAAAGTAAGTGGGCCAGTATACAAACCCAAACTGAAAGTAAAGTACAACTGGAATGGGAAAACAACAACTGTAAAGTAAGCCGCAAATCCGAGCTGTCCACTGGAAATCCCACCTAAAGGGTGAGTACAGATAGCCTCCTCTGCTCCTTAGGTCCAGCCGACCGCTCCGAGTATGTCCCGTCCAGTGGTCCACCTCCAGGCACTGTCCTGTTCCACAAGACTCAACCACGATCATCGCTGTCCGTTGTCTACAACCAACACAATATAGTGCGGGCATAGCCTGTGCAGGGGTGAGTATAAGCTACTGAGTAGGGACCCCGAGACCCCTGAAGGTCTCCCTAAATCCACAAAGGATAATCCACAAAGGAAAGTTACAAACACGAAGTAACATCCGACACTGCTTAGGTATATGCCCATACATATACCTAAGTCATCAATTCTTGTTCGGCTCCAACATCCGAGCCCAAGTACAACCCAGTCCACACTGGAAAGCAAAACGTAAATCCACACAGGATAGCACAACACAATCCACATAGGAAAGAAAAATAGGATTCATCTCACAAAGGAATACTACTTTGTAAGACGATAAAGATGACCAGATATTTCCACTGATTCATCTAAGCCTTCGGACCCACAAAGGATCGATAGGTACTAACCCTCGCAATGAACCACAAAGGATCTGACCCACAAAAGATCTATAGGTAACTAACCCCCGCAAAGACCCACACAGGATCGGACCCACACAGGATCTGTAGGCGCTGGCTCACACAGAATCGCTGAGCGCTGACCCACACAGGATCGGACCCACACAAGATCGGTAGCACTGATCCACAAAGGATCGCTGAGTACTGTAGTCATTACCGTCGAATTCACTGAGAATCTCTGTACAGTCGTCGAAGTAGCAGTAGTCGCAGCCAGCTCTAGGGTTCCCACACACATCAAGATCGTTCGGGAGGGTCCGCTCCACGAGCCGAGAGACTATTACATCAACTGACACATAGTCCAGAGTTGATGTATCCAAAAGTTCCGTATCGTCAACAGGAACTCAACGTCGCAGACGGCGCGTCAATCGGACGCCCGGTCTGAGAGTTATTGGACTTTTCGTCCCAGGGGCCCAGTTTGTTTTTATAGAAAAACTAACCCGACCATACTCCACCTGCATCCAAACCTCGGGCGGAGTAATCCAAAAGATCTGTCTCACTTAGAGGAATTCAACAAAGCCGACGGTACGTCAATTGGACGTCCGAAGCTCATGATATGAACATTTCCGCTCCGAGGGCCCGGTTGGTTTCGTGTACGAACCAACCCGGCCGAACCCAAAGTATTCCGAAACCTTGAGTGCGATATACCGAAACGACCGTCTCGATCCAAGGATCGCATCGCAACTGACGGTGCATCGATCGGAGGTCTGTATCCCATGTTATGGGCAAACGACCGAAGATGGTCCGAAAATGGGGGTTTCAGGCCTGGACCGACCCATCCCGAGACCCCCCGGTCGGCCCGAACCGGGTCGACCCGCCCCGGGTCCGGGTCGGCCCGGCCTGGCGCGGCCCGGCCGGCGTCCCAGCACGCTGGCGCCACCTGGCTCGGCCAAGCGGTCGAGCCGTTCCGGCTCGCGGGGGGGGGGGGGGGGGGGGGGCTGCCCCCCAGTTTTCTTGTTACCACGGCCCCATTAATGGGTCCTCTTGCTTGGCCGGCCGGGGGAATTAATTCCCCCGGTTTTCCCTTTGTTCGGCCGGCCCGCACTGGCCAGCCGGTTCTGCCATCAAGGACCGGCGATGGCCAGTCCTTCCTCTTTCGCCGACACCGGTGGCCCAGAACCGGCCACTGGTCACGCTGCTCCGCCGCGGCCCGGAACCGGCCGCGGCCTGGTTCATCCGGTGCGGTGTGACGACAATGCCCCCCTCTGCCGCGGCCCCGATCCAGCCGCGGTGTCTTCAGTTTTCTTCGACACGGCGCGACGACGTCACGTCCTTGTTCAACTTCACGGCGCGGCGCGACGGCACCTCGCATTACTTGCCGTACGATCCCGCGTGGTGCAACGACACCACGCCATGCCGTCCCAACCAAATTAGAAACAACATTGAAATTGGAGGAGGGTCGGCCGTGTTTGTGTGGTCCGGCCCCCTCTCGTTAATTGATAGCAACTGGTCGTAAAATTCACGAAGGACGACAAAGTAGAATTCACGAACGAAATAATTAAATAACCCCTACCTCATGCGATATTGAACGGAGGTTCATCGAATGAGGATTCGACGCGGAAAGAGACGTCATGGAAGGAGACATCACGGAAGAAGACGTCGTGGAAGCAGACGTTGCGGAAGAAGACATCGTGGAAGCAGACGTCGCGGAAGAAGACGTCGCAAAAGAAGACGTCACGGAAGAACCGTCGCGGTAAATGGCGTCGCGTAGTCGGTCTCCAAGGACTCGGCGTTCTTCGCGTTCTTTGTGTTCTTCTTCGAAGAAGATGAAGAACTCTAGCTTTCCTTAGATTTTCTCCCCAAACCTCTCAAGAAACTAAGGTTCCAACCCCAAAATAAAATAATCTTACCTCTTATTTTATTAACATAACATAACATTTGAATTTCAAGAGTTTAAAATTCAAATAACTACACTTAACTCACTTAATTAATAACATAAGTTATTAATGTTTATGTTAACAAAAGTTAATGGTGAGTTGAGGGGGGTTGAAGAATATGAAGGGGTGGGGTTCCTGTGAGCCCCACCACCCTCATAACCTCTCTTGGGAAGTTGGGTAGTTACCCAACTTCCACTCAAAGCCTTAAACCACTAAAATAAAAATAAAAATTGTAGTTAATTTATAAATTAAACTTCCACAATTTTTATCATCTTCTCTCATGAAAACACAACTTCGGAAATGGCGTTCCTAAGCAATTACCGGCGCTGCGGTTCCATCGGTGCCCTCGGAATTCGATTCCGAGCACCGGTTCAAAAGATAGAAAATCTTGCTCGTTCGTTCACTGAACGTACCCGAGCTAAACATTGGATTGAAATTCCGGGAACACCGGGCCTCAGAATCAAGTGCCGTCATAAACTGCGTTCTTGTAAAATCCCAAAGAAAATTAAGAAAACATTACCCTTGAATTTTACAGGTCTTTAAATATTCAGAATAATTTATTATCAAGGGTAGAAAATAAATCATAAATTTAATATTATATCGGTTTTGGATATTTTTTAAAAACTTAACCTTTTGTTTTAACCATTATATTACCATTTTTACACTTAACATGTTATCATACAATTTACACTTTTAGGGTTAATATAATAAATATAACATGAAAAATTACCCATAAATGATAAATATATTACATTTTATGACTTACTCGATGTAGTGATTAATCTTATATTTTTAAAAATTTTATGTCACTTAATAAAATATTATAGATTTTAATGTAAATTTACTATATATTATGACACAAATTCATTTAACAACTTTTTAAAAATATCATAAATAATTTATTTATTCAAAAAACACCATTAAATCATCCAAAACGTGTCTAAATGATCCATAACATTCATGGATGAAATAAATTTTTTCATATTATAGTTATTTTAGTATTTTAATTTAAATTAATTTCATTCTTCTATTAATGAAGCAATTAATATATCATCATTGTCTATCCATTTAATCTATTTATTTATTTCATATAATATATATATATAAATTACCATGATATTGGAAATTTTTTTATCTTTTTAAATAATGTTTATATTCAAACATGTCCTTTATTTAACCACATATTTAAAAAATTACTAGAATTATTCTATATACCAATGATGATATCCTAAAAGTTTTCTAAAATGGTTGGGATAGGTTACCTTTAACAATGGTTTACTAGATACCATTTGTAAAGGGTATATTATGTTAGGTAATTGAAACGGGTTTGAAAACCCATTGGGAATATCTGTACGATGTGATGTTTTCCTAATGATTTAAAAAAATTGTTGGGAGAATAATTAATATACAAATGGTTACTATAAATTGTCGGTATATAGATATATCCCAACAGTTTTTAAAAATAGTTGGGAGTGATTTCACCCAAATACTTGCTAAACTCACCATCCCTATTCTAGATTCGTTACATTGTTCCCTAACAAAAGTGGTGCTCCCTCCCAGCCAACAACCATAGACTTCCAACACCAGATCCATTTTAGTTCTAAATTCGTTTATTCCCCTTCAATTCAATTTCATCCACTTAAATTTGATTTCTTCATAAATTTATCTTTTAATTTTTATGTTCAGTTTATCCCCTTTATTTTAGTTTTCCCCATGGCTCTGTAATGTCTCTTCATTTAGATGAATTGATTATGTTTTACATATTATATTTTTATAAACATAGATTCATTGATTCTGTTTCTTATAGAAATTTTGTATACTCATATACTGAATAATATTTTATTAAACCATTATATTGATTTTTTTTGGAAACAGTACATCATTACTCAGATAGATGAATATTCTATTGTATATAATGCATCAGTATACATTAATTGCATCTATTTTGTATGCATATATTCTATCTATATAAATTAATTATGTTGGATGATAGAAATATCCCATTTTTATTTAGTTGAAGCACCCCTAGTCATTAATCATTTTCAATTATTGTAACCAACTGTCAATACCTAATCCAATTTTTCTAATCACAATATTTCTTCTACCCCGTGAGATTAATATTCATGATATTTTCTCTCTCCCTTTGAAAATAAATCCAACCTATTTTCTTCTCATCAAATCTCTTGTTTCCCATGTTAAGGATATATAATAATCAAAGGGATTATATTTTTTGGTTTATTAGATCATGTTAGTATATGGTTTTAAATATTCCCTCCTCAAAAAATGTATGTTAATTCAAAAAATACATGTGACTGGACAGGGGACCTTGACTAAAGCTAAGGGATTGGATTTTTTTGTTGGTCATATATTGAGACTCCCTACACAGATTTCATATTGTATATAATGAGATTTTTATATTATTAAGACAAAAAAGTATGGTTCTATGTTTCTTATAAATTGTTTTAGTTATTTTGATTCCTTTCCCTTGTGGGTTTCTTACACACATGGGACTTTCTATTGTGATGTTTTCCCATATGATTTCATGTATACCTAAAATTGACTATTCTAAATCTATTTATATGGTGATTTCTTGAGATGTTAATATGATTGATATATCAGAAAAAATGTCTAATATATTTGGGGTTTGGGGTCCTCATCTCGTATATGGAACATGATGACCTAACATGTTTTTTTATTTTTGAATTTTGTGCTGTGTGTCATTGTGGGTGAATTTTATGAGCAATAATTTCACTTTTTTATTTTAATTCATATGAAATTGATTGTAATATTACTAAGTACATTAATAAGAGTGTGGAATCTTATTATTTTATTAGAATCCCCACTACCCATTTACTGGGAACATGTTTTGAGGATTGAGGGTAGACCCCCATCTTTTCATCGAGTAGTTGGTATTACATGGAGATAAAATTATGGTTTGGGTCTTGTTGGTTGTTGTGGTGGATTATTCTATAGTGTAAATTTATTGATTTGGAGTAGTATCCATGTAATATAATGTTTAGTAATTCTTTATATTTACTGAGTAATGTGTCATTGTGATATATACGAGGTTCATCTGAGGTCGTATAGATTATAACTCTGGATTTTTGTTTAGGTTATCGAGTCTAGGGCATTGGAATTTTTTTTTAAATGTGAATTATTAGAGGAGAAAATATTAGTCATTGGGGGAGATTTTGTTAATCAATAGATAGAATTAGGGAATACATAAATAATATATAATCAATTAAAAACATTGTTACAAAGGGATGTACAGTTATGAAATTAAGAACACCTGGGAAGAGTGGTTTGATGATATGAGAATACCAAAGTGTGATGGATGAGACATAGAATGAGTACTATGGATTTCATGGGATACAATAACCCTATTCATGCGTTATTATGAACTTCCCTAGGACACCACCTTAATTAAAACCCAACCTATCTCAATATTGACCTAAGGGAATCCCTAATACACCATTCCTATGTAATGAATTATGGGTATGAAACATAACAAATTGGATTGTTTCTACGTCAATAAGAAAAAGAAAAACAATGGGTCCCGACAAGGAACCAGAAATTTGGTGTGGAGGTATTTGACAACACAATGAAATAATAAATAATATTTCATAAATATATGCATAAAATCATGAAACCACACTAATGTGTATTAGTAAATAGGAACAAATATATTATCAATAAAATAAATCCATTTTAAAAAGCTATAATACGATTAAATAAAACTATCATTGAACGGATTCTGAGGAGGGTGATGTTGAACATAACCCAAGAGAAAAACCACTATATCCCTATGACACTCAAGTAACCAAAGATAAAACATCATATCCCAACCCCAATCCACTATCATTATGAACTAAATTAGAGCACCCATTGTTCCAACATGTGAACCCTTCTTCCCAATAAATGATTTTTTATTCTTTCACATCATATTTTTACATTATATATTTGTTTTATTTTCTGCCTCTATTTTTTTTTTCATTCACATTTATTTAATGGCACAGTTGTTTTTTGTTTTTTTATTATCCCTAATTGAAAGCTCCTCTATTATTTATGAACCCTTCTTCCTAACCAGCAATCCATCCTTGATTCAAGTCATTGTTTGTGCTTCCACTTCAAATCAGTGATATCATAAAGAATAATACATCCCCTAAAATAACACATGATTCCTCTAGTTAAATATCTATTCATATGATGATTCCTCTAGTTCATATGTTCATATCTGTTTAATGTTATACCCTTTCCTAGAGTTCCTTTAAGCATCATTCAATTTAGGGTTCTCACATTGCAGACTCATGTTTTGGAAATTCATAGAGAAGGCATTAGAGACCCAACTAAAATATTCTACATTTTATCATCTGAATATGGATGGAAAGATAGAGGGGGTCATATGGATACTATAGGATATCCTTCAGGAATGTGTTCTTGTATTTAATGGAACTTGAGATTATCACTTATCCTTGGATGAGTTCTTGTTAAAGAACAGCTTCTAGGATTTTGTTTAGTAATATACCTATGTGGTTCTCTGTGGTGGTCTATATCATATAGTACAATTTTGGAATGAGGATAGTGATGAAGTAGTTATGGTACAAGTACAACACAAGAGACATCTAAGATGGTATAAAAATCTAGATGTGGTTAATGCCACTTTGAGTAGAAAACAATCATATATTGGCCATATATAGTTATCTTTGGTGTTTTTTTGGTGACCACCTTTTGATTCAAGTAACTCCTCAGTTATTTCATAGATATTAATATATGAAATGAAATTTAGATCGATGTTTTTTTATACTGTTCGAGATTATTTGGCATGTTAGTATAGCGTATTTCCCTTCAGATATTCCTTCCATGGTATGGAGCTATTCACGATCTTTTCCTTGTGTATCTACTCTATAGGTTCATGCCTTATCGTTCAAATGTAAATGACAATGAGAAAATTGAGTTCGATCCTAATGAATCAGTCAATGATTTCTGGATAAATATATAATACTGCATCAATTGTAGTGAGGTAATATGATTCCACTCGTCATAGTCATACGGTAGGATGGTTGGGTTGAAGAAGGGTCATGGGGAATGAATTATATGTTTGGAAATTTTTACTTGAGTTGCTAGATAAATAAAACCTAAAGAACTACATGGGGATGAAAATACATTATAGAAGGAAAATTTTAACAACATTGACTTTAAAGGTAATTTTTTAGGATATTATACATTGTATCTTTCATTCTCTAATGGAGGTGTATCTCATAGATAAAGGGGGTCTTGGAGTTAATTTAAATAGGAAAATGGCTGAGTGGGGTTCATGGTTGTGGAAAAAGGCCACTGAATATAGAGTGGGGTACACTACAAATCTAGTGGTTCTAGTAGTGGGTCATGAAATTCTGCATATCCAATGGACTATCCAGTGTCCAAGTAAGAATGAATGCACTATTCGTTGTATCACTGGCAACCTACTAATGTCTAGATGAAATTTTCATTAATAATTCTTTCATCATATATATCTAATTTGATTATTTGAATATCTATCTTAGTGATCTGACCACATTACAATCAAAACCTCTCAAAGAGATATCCTTTAGGGTTCTATGCTACTCAACATCCCTTATAATGATTTTTAAGACTATATTGATTTTTTGGAATGTTCAAGGTATGATATATCTAGTAGATAGTATTTGAGGTCTGTGGGGGTGCACCTGGGGTGTTCTTGGGTAGTGGGAGGGGGCGTAGGGGGGAGGGGCTGTGCAATGTAAGGTGTAGGGGGGGGGGGGGGGGTTATGCGGGGTGTGTAGTGGGATTGGTGGGGGGTTGTGAAATGTTTGGGGTTGGTTGGGGGTGTAGGGGGTGGCTATGCAGGGTAGGGGATGTAGGGGGTGAGGGGCCCTATGAAATGTCATGGTGGGGCCGTAAAAAGTAGGGTAGAGGGGGGCTACATGGGGTCTGTGTAGTGGGGGGGGGGGTTGTCTATATGGGGGATGTGTAGTGGGAGGTGCTATGGGGGAGGGATGTTGGTAGTAGGGGGTTGTGCAGTGGATGCAGGGGTTGGGGGGAGGGGGCTGTGAAGTTGAAGGTGGGGGATATAGGGGGAAGGTGTAGTTTGTGTGTGTGTGGGGGGGGGGGTGGTAGTGGTATGGGGGGTTGGTTGTTTGGATGTTGTGTCGGGCGCACGCGCGCGCGCGCGTGTGTGTGTGTGTGTGTGGGGGGGGGGGGGGTTGTATAAGGGTGGATATATAATGTAAGGTTTAGGTGGTGAGGGGGGATGTACTGTGTTGGTGGGGGTTCCAGGTGGAGGAGGTTGTGTAGTGGTTGGAGGGGCTATGTGTAGGTAGGGGGTTGCATGGGGTGAGGGGGTCTCTGTACTATGGGAGTGGGAGATGAAATGGTTGAGGGGGAACCTATGTAGTGGGGGTGGGGTTGTGAAGGAGCTAGGGCTATAGGGGGATGGATTTGTTGGGG
Source organism: Viscum album (assembly GCA_963277665.1). Classification (NCBI taxonomy): domain Eukaryota; kingdom Viridiplantae; phylum Streptophyta; class Magnoliopsida; order Santalales; family Viscaceae; genus Viscum; species Viscum album. Next base: position 503,508,566 of record OY728132.1, read on the forward strand.
GTGGTGTATGTGCTGAGGGGGGAATTGTAGTGTGGGGGTGGGGGTTATATAGGGAGAGGGGATGGGGGTGTCTATATAGGGGTGGATATGAAGGGGGTCTCACATAACACTAGTCATGGCCTTCTATGCCAACAACCTTTTTTGTACCCATGGTCAACTCCATCTCTTATGTCACATAATCTTTAGAGTTCTCCACCCAGAAAGAGTGGTCAACACCTTCTCAATGGGTTGTATCCTATATTCATATGAACTAGATGAAAATATTGGATAACCACATTGATAGTCATAAAAAACCCTTTTCTACATCTTAGGAAATCCTATTTCACCAATTGTGAACCATTTTTTCCAAAAAAATGGTCAAAAAAAATCTAACTCATCCTCAAAAACCATTTCACCTCACTTATAGTGATTAACATCACCCATAGTAACATGGGCCTTTCCCAACACATACCTACAGATCCATCTTAGACATCACATCATGAAACAATTCCAACACCCAACATCATCATTCCAAACTTACAATGGAGTCATTAATCACTATTACCATTCAATAATTGGCTCCCCCATAAAATATTAGTCATGTGAATTCCTTATAGTGTTTTAATAATAACTATAAAAATATTAAGAATATCATAAATGGTATCACCTAGATCATCACTCTCACACCTATTTACCACACATCTCATAACACACATATAAATTTAGGAGAAATATATACAACACCTTCAATATAATCATATATTCCCACTCATATAATCCTAAATTCTTATTCTATTTCCTATTGGATAAATTGGAAAGGCATATGAAAATATAAAATTAGGGCCTAATATTCATAAATACTTCCACATCTCTTGTATTTGAGATAAATAAAAGACTAATGGATATATAAAATTAAAATTTCTCTAAGATACATCATAATTCTAATGATTCCATGATCTAGAAGTAAAAGAGTGAGATTAATCACTCGGGCCTTAGAATGAAGGAGAAAGAGGAGTATATTGATAGCTACTCCGAATGACCAACCATAAAACACCATTTTAATATAAAAATAAAAAACCTTTTTATTTCTCGTAGAAATATTCAAAATTTTAACTATATATTCATTACAAGGTTTGTTAGGACTTCCCCCTTCTCTTTATTACTATTTCATTCCATGGAACACAGTGTCACACAGTGTATGGTTATAGACCTACATGAATCTCCCAAACCTCTTCCTTGTACACTCCAAACCCTCCAAGAATTTAAATACCTGAAAAATACATATGCCTTACCATATACCTAACGTATAATAGCTCACCCCTATGTTATTTTGGTTATATACCGACCAAAACTCTCCTCCATCTCTAGTTCCTGATCATCATTGTAATAAAAATTGATATGACATTGAATGAAAATTTATTATTCCCACAAGGATAGAATACCCAAATTCGTCAATATAATTAATCGATACCTTATATGGGAACTAACCCCATAAAAATTACTTGCCTGATCAATTAACGACCCTGAGTCTCAATATCCTAGTGGTTCTACACCAACCACAATCCCATAACATCAATATTAAAACCATCCAAGACAATTATATCCCACATCCCATCATATTCTCATTTCATATCACACCATAAATGAAGCCCATAAAATATCACATTAAACTCAATGATCATTCATGTCCTTCATTACTATTTATTCCTATATATTAACCACACTTTTTTAAATCATATATCCCACATACACCTCAAGCACCGATTTCCATAATAGAAAACTAAAAACCATAGTAACATGCTCAAAATGTATCTCTAATTATCATGGGATCTATGAAAGGTGAGTGGCCTCTCACCAATATGATATTTCTTCAACAAAGAAATAGAAATGGGTTATTTGATATAGTGGTTGTCATGTGATGATGGAAAGGTATAGAACTCTGTTGTGGTACATTCCATGGATGGAAGAGTCTTCTATATTCTGTGCTATTGACGAGGCTTTTCTGTGCTATTTTATGTGATATTAGCAGGTCTATAAAATGGAGTGGAAGGATGTCTATTATGCAGTTTTGCAGAAACATACTATACAAATAATTTAAATCATTGGTAATGTGTATTTTGAGAATTGTTTTTCGAATTGTTTTAATAAACTGTTGGAAATACACTATAACAACGGTTTTAATAAACTGTTTGTAATACTATATACCAATAGTTTCTAAACCATTCGTAAACTATATATACCTAAAATTTACTAACTATTGGTATAAGTATATACCAATGGTTGTTGTAAAATCATTGGCATACTAAGGTTACACATACATATACCAACGGTTTGAGAATAAATGTTGTTATATGCCTTTCCAAATGACATAATAACCAAAAGTTTGGAAAACCCATGGTATATAGTATACCAACAAATTTATTTCATATAACAATGTTTTGAAAATATTGGTATATGATGTATTTCTAGTAGTTAAATATTTTACTTGTTAAAAATAAGTGCGTGATAAAATTTTCATTTATTTGAACAAAATACTATAAATGTATAAAATCTATTCAAGTGGATTCCAAAAGTTATATTTAAAACAAATTATTCTTTTAGATTTATACACACTCATCCAAGGAATTTATTACAAGTGGTAGTGTAATTTATAATATTCATTTTACCCTAAATTAGATTATCTACCCTAAATGGCGGTAATAGAAATAATTACTAAAGTTATTATTAATATTTTTTTAAAAATTTAATTCAATCCCATTATATCATAATTATAATTTTTATTATAACTATTTTTTTATTGTATTGAAAATTCAAATCACATTACTTGATTATATTAATGTATAATTTATCCAATAGATGGATCGATAAAACTTGTTTTTAAAGTAGAAATGGTCAAAGGTTCACAATGGTTTTATATCCAATATTAATGTGAAATTGATTTCAATGACATATATTGTATTAAAAGATAAAATTTTTATTTAAATATTTTTTAAAACCAATTTAAATAATAATTTCATTATATAAATAAATTGGATGAAAATTTATTTTTGGACTAATATTTTGAATTATTCAATGTTAATCAAAATATGAATGTTTTCAGAAAAAGTATCTATAGGCCACTCAAAGTATGTTTTTGAAACTTTTCATTCAAAATTGAAAATTAAATTTTCATTAAAATAATATAAAAGTGAAAAAAATTACATTTAAAATGGGTTCACAATCCAAATGTGGTAATCTAACATTTAATAATATTATATTGGTTTATGCATAAAAAAAGATTTATCATAATATTTAGAATAATAAATTTATTGGATGATTGTAAAAATATTTAATTAATATTTTTAATCATTATATAGTTATTTATATTATTTCCCATTGATAAAATGGTTGTATGATATCTACCACATAAAATAATAATATTAACAATATATTAATCTTCTTTATTACTCAGTCTTACGTGAAATGTAAGATTTAAGGGAAACCAATTATTATGTGCAGGGTAATCAACCTTGCATAAATCCCCTTTAAGGTAAAGTTACAATCAAATTAATAAATATTAATAAATAAAAAAGTACTTATTCTATAATTACATGGGATTTTACAAGCATACCTCTCAATTCTTCTAAAATGTTCCTCATAAGTACCAATAGATTCCTCACCCATTTTTCTAAGATTATGTAATTCACTTTATACTTTCATGTTAAGCGGTCAAAGAAATTAGTTAATAAAAAATATCCTTCAAAACTCATCCCATTACATGTTGTAAATTTCTTCTTCTATTCTCATATTCCTAATATAATTCCACTATTGATCTGCATTCCCAGCCAAATGATGCACTATCATTAAATAATTTTCATGATTTGATAGAATGATAATGGAGAGTATCTCTTCCATGGTACTTATTAATTAGTTTTCAACTTGTAGACTAGGGGACCCACGGATAGAAGGATATGTTTCCTCATAAAATAATCATCGATGTGTTGGTACATCTTCATGTTATTTTCATGATCATCGTGATTCAAGGATAATGGGAGTTTCATGATCATATAAAAATTATTTATGATTCTAAACCAAAATAATATTTTCCTCAAGAAGAAAATAATTGTATTATCCCTTAAATATCATGTTAGCATGATTCCTTATAGTATTATCCATTGATGAAAACCAATAATCTTTTTGTAAGAATCACACTATAAAAACTAGAGTGAGAAAATATATAATCATGTTAATAAATCATGATATGTTCGAAATTATGACACCTTCTTATTAGAAATTATCAATTTTATGTTCAACCTATATTGATTTCAATTAATTATAGGTAATCTCAGGTTATATCCTAATATTCCACACAAACTAATTGCCAAATATAAATGAACTCTTTTAATGCTAACTTAGGAGTCCATAATATTAGAAAGATTTAACCCATAATTTTTCACAAATTTTGAATCATTAAAACACTCAATATTAGTTAGAAAACAATCATAAACCAGTTCATATAACTCATGAACTAATATTTTGAGATCTACATATGTATTATGATTTTGGGAATATATTTTCATAGAAAAATATTATTGAGTCTATTTCCTAGAAGTGTAATGGATATATTATAAATTGATGACTAGTTCTTGTTAAAAAACTTAGTAATTTTTAGTATTGATCAATCTATTTTTTATATTCATCCATAATATTTCATTAATGTTCTTTCATGGAATGATATTCATTATAATTAACTCTATAGTATTCAGTAACCAACCCTTAAATTATTTCATAAAATGTTTAATTAGTAACCTTCCTTATCTCATCTCAAAAACATGTCCCTAAATATATATTAGATCATAAGTAACCTATATATTGGATTAGCTAAATACATTGAGTTATTTTTGATCAAAAGAGGAATGAAATTACACATTTTACTTATATACATCATTTACAGTAAGAGTTTTACCTAAATATCTCCATCCCAAAATGATAAAAACATGTTTATCATAATATATATGAATAAATATGAAATAAGTGTCTCATGTAAGAATCCCAACATAAAATAATAGGTCATATATCTTGTATATGGTTGAATTAATCATCATATAAACCAAATAAAGACATATAGAGGTTTGTTTTAGAAAGCTTGGATCCAAATGATGAAATAAAGAGTGTTGAATCATTTTTATAGTATAAACTATGTCACTTGAGAAATGATTCTCCTCACATTTTTCTATTATGAAATTTATACAAAACAACTCACGGTCATTCAATTTATATGGTTACTTCCCTTCATATGAATGAAATTAATTCCTCCATTATACTAAAGGGGGTAATAACTTACATGATTCTTTAGTTTTCAAAAAATATTATGAGAAATGTATTATATTATGTGATTTTTGTCACCTAAAATGTTTTTATTCAAGATAAAAGTTTTAAACAACTCAGGAAACTTTAAATAGGTTGTCTCATCGTTTTTTGGTTGGCCATTGTATGGAAAGGCAATTTTATGTGCATACTGACTGCAAATATTCTAGTTTTATTATATATCATTCAACCAATCATTCTTCCTCACTAAATATATTATATCACATTTAATTTTCCATTGAATTATATGTGTTTCAAGTGAATATCCATTATTTACCCTTTTGTAGAGACTTTCATCCACATTTAATGAAGTAGTGTTTTCCATATTTCTTTCTCTAGTTTCACATTAAATATAAATCTTATCATCCCAAGAATTTACCCCCATGTCCTCTTCAATTTTCATAATAGATCAAATACCAAAAAACATCACCCATTTTCAAGGATACAATTCTATATTTCTATTAATATTTAGCTTTCTTTAGAAGTTAACTCGATTAAAACCTGATCATTTGTAACATTAAGTTTTCAATTATACATGTTCTAAGAATTTTTATGTATCCAAGGTTATGAAAAACATTCTAGGTCATACCTTATAACTCCATGAAAAAATTATTTTTTTAGTGTCATATTGTATTTTGAATTTTAGTTTTGGTTGTCTAGAAAATATAATGGAAACAATTTATTTAAAAAATCACTGGCCTTTCTAAGAAAAGTTGTGGAGATTTCAAAAAATTGTATTACAGTTACTATAAAAAGGATCACATTAACTTAGTTTATACCCTAAATTTAAACAAAATAAAGACTTTCATCAACCATGAGATATATATCAAAATTAAGAGATCAGTTCTATGTATAATCAAACATTAAAAAATTTCTACACTATTTCCTAATAGTACATTCCCGGCCATAATAAAAAACTCTAGAATCCAAATTATGGGACACATTCTTATGGATATATTATTTCTTAAAAAAAATCATTGATTATGTTAATAAATTTTATAAATTCATTATTTCATATCTACATTAATCAAATTATAAAAATCACATACCGAGGACTCATCTACTAATTTTTTCGTAAGGCGTGAGACCATTATGAAATATTTCTATTTAATTGTGGGGATTGAGATGATTTTTTGGACACCACCCAACTATCCCTATAAATAAATGTCATGTTTCTTGGAAAATATCTCCCTCATCCATGTATAATTTAATGATATTGTGGCTCACAATGATTCCATATTTCTAGAAACAAATTCCCTCTCAAAAAAATTTAATACTTATTCACATGTGGTAACACATTGTTTATTATATTGATGAAATATGATCATATAATTAATTTTAGAACAAAGAAGAAATATTACAAACCTACATTTCTCTTCAATAAGCCCATGTAAAGATATTTTTTAACAATTATTAAAAAATATCTAATAAATTCATGATAATAATCTTTGTATAGACTATTAACGAACGATAACATAGATTGGCAAGATTTTTTCATGTCATAATATATTGAAATTAAGGGAAACTATTTATAACATAGATTACATGAAAATCAGTAATTATATATGTCTTTATATCTAGATATCTCAAAATTCAAAATTTAAGGTTGAGGGGCTATAAATTTTTTATTTTAATTTAATATCAAGACACATTGAATTTCAAAATTATATGTTATTGATTTATTTTTATTTTTTATGAATCAATGGGTTTGTTTAATTTCTAGTTTAAAATATTCAAACTTAGTTTTTCGTAATTCCATTATGTCTATGTTTTTTCAAGTAAAACGAATATAAAAAAAACCATCCAAATTATGTGTTAAATATATTTTAATAAAAAATATTATATATTATTTATTAAAAAACAATTTATATTTTTTATTTTTAACTTTTTTGGTTTTCCATGGACACATGGGTATTCCCTAGAAACTAGAATATTTTTTACGAGAGTGTCATTGAACTCTCTCGAAAATAAAATTTATAAATACTATTATACACTTAGCTAGATAAAAGAAGGGTCAAAACATTAATATTGTAAATATGTGTGAGATAAAAACATTAGGAAAAACAGAAAAAAAAGAGAAACTTGAAAAATTAGTGGTGTTGTAATGAACTAATGATGTGATGAAAAAGATATAGATGTGACAGAAGTTTTGAAATCATAAGAATGAATATGATAGTTTATTTTTGATTGGTTTAGGGTAAAATTTCATAGAATTGAATTAATAAAAAAAATATAATAATATATAAGGTTTATTATTTGTTGTTCTAAATATATTTTTATCTACTGATATGAAACACCATTTTATTTCTTGTGAAAAAACCCAGAAACATGAAGTATCCAAAAGAGTGGTATATCAATCAAAATAAAGGATAAAGATTCACATTCATAAAAAAGTAACATTATCATTTTATGAATGATTTACTTATTTGAAATTTAAATGTTATGAAACCACTAAAAATTCACATATTGTTATATAGAGTGGGAAAAAATTAGTTAATTTGAAATTGAAAAAGAGAACAGATGACAAAAAACACAATTTTCAAATTTATTATAAATTAACATGACTTGTAAATTACATTGAGGAGTGATTTTTTTAGATACAAAATTTTTATAACTCTAAATTTATTTGAAAATAATTAGATAATGAAAATATAAATCAAATAAGTGATTAATATAGAGTAATTAAAATTGAAAAATATTAATTAACATAAAAAAGAATAGAAAAATAATTGTTAATTTAGCTCATAATATCTTATAGTGAAATTTATCTTCACATGATCATCTCTACAATAAAATATATTTAGATATATAATTGAAAAAATTATAAAATATCAAATAAATATGGGAAAGGAGGATTCCTTATTAATAAATTCCCCTCCCTCCAAATATACTCTTACTGAGCATTCTAGAATGAATGTCTCCCATATATCTTTTTGTGGAAATACCTGACGAATACTCAAAGCCTATAGAGTCTCCTACATGGGTATATTCCTGGATCAATAATTAAACCCCATTATTACATCTTCTTTTAAATGAAAATTCATGTTACCTCTTATCATCAAATGAATATTTAACATCTTAGGTTTAATCACTTGCATGTATGTCATGTTTGTCTTTATCCATTGACTTCCATATAATGACATGATTTGTACCCATATAAATTAATGTTATCCTTAAAGATCCTATATTTTTATGATTTTTATGATTTATAATTCTTTTTATTGGTTGATAATGGTGGAAAATGAAATTGAAATATTTCATTGATCTCAATATATTCAAGTAGAAAGAAATAAGTTACTATATGTGAAGTATCCATGATATCAAAAGTGAATATAGATTGGATAAATGGATGAATAAGAAAGTAATAATATCTTATTATCATATGGAATTAACTTTTAGTACATTTAGTTTGTAGGTATTTATATTTTTAAACATATAATTTTTAAAAATGTTTGGTGACACTATGATTTTGACATGACACATTGTTTAAAATAATGAATAAGATATTATGAAATAGTATAGGATGATAAATATTTACTTGGATTTTATATTGAAAAAGTAAAAGAAGATTATACTAAAAAGGATAATAAAAACATAATTTTTCATGATGGTGAAATAGAAGGACATCACTTATAGATTTTAATTTCCCGAGGAATATATGAGCACAATTAGTAACTATGTTTGAATTTTATGATGAGAATGTTTTTTCACTTATCATGGTGACTTGGAAAATCCCATGTATAGGCCTTTACCAAAAAAATATCTCCAATAAAGACAAAATAAAACACTTATATGGGACCCAATCATTTACCATATGTGGGTATTTCATTCGGGCCAAAAAATGGTGGTTGGAGAGGAGATAAGCGAGCCCAAAAATCGCATATGGAGGTACCTAGATTTTGTGTATACCATGTACCTATAGAGAATGTGCATGGGGCCCATGGGGGAGCCTAGTGGACATTGAAATGGTTTGGGATAACACGTCTAGTGGTTCATAAGATTTGTTTCTAGTTTCCGACCCTAGTGTTACGACATGAAGAACTAATGGAAATGAATATGTTATATAGATTTTCCCAAATCCTCTGGATTTCAATATTGGATAGTGGTATTAAACTTAATTTAGATCTATAAATAAATTGATATAGATAAATTTAATTATGATGATCAAATGCATATGCACCATATAATTTGAACTACTCATCATCTTCAACATGTTTATGATGTCTTTTTGCACCATCCTACTCTAGCACTTGGTGATCACATTCCTTGAAAAAACAAGTGAAATTTACACGATAAGGAGACTAACATATTCTTATCGAAATCATTCATGCAGTTAATTTCTTTTATTCATGAAATAATTTGAATATGATGACATTTCAAAATGAAAATAACTTATTAAAATATTTTCAGGAATTAAAAATATATACCTATTGTTTGATCAATTAATGGTCATGAAATCATCAAAATATGCATGCAATATAATCAATATAAGGAAAGGTCAATCATGAAGGTAGTAATTCCAGATTTATTGAAATAATAGAATATGGATTCCATTTTTCAAGGATATATTTTCAATATCAAGATCATATGGTATATTAATATCAACATTAACAAAATATAAAAACAAGGAAACTAATTCACTAAAGATAAGCGATGATCAGGGTCTATAAATAATAAACCACCCATCCGAACCATGTTGATACTAATCACATATCATATGTGAGATCTCAATTTTCTACCAAAGAGAATATATCCTATATTCATTAACCTAAAGAGGTAGAATATCTATGAGCCTTATATGCCACATGAAGAGGGGATTTCAATGCACTGATTTATAATAAGTGGAAGTACTGTGAACTGTCATACATGAAGAATAATAACAATAGATACTCATTATTTTCCAACATGTTCTCATCATTTTTCATAAATTATTGTTTCATGAACCATTACTTGAGTATTATACCCACACTTTGATACATGAAGATAAAATTTTACATATAATTTGTCACATCATAACACATTGTGAAAAGTATAGAACACTATATTGTTGCATGAAGAAGGAAAGATCTCTGTAATATACTGCCCTGAATGTATTATGCTTGAGAATTAAATAGTATAGGATAGTGTGCGCATATAAAAATATTTTCACAATGTAAAGTGAGGATATGGACGAAGGATATTTAAATTGTGAAGTGTTCATGAAATGTAATGAGAATTATAAGGCATGCCTGAACTGGGAAGGAAAATATTTTTGATAATACATAACTGTAATTAGGATCAAATTGAATTTTGATGAAAATTTAATGCATGATTCCAAAATATTTATAAGATTATGTGAGATTTTGAGTTGAGTGTAAGTATTTTTCTTAAAACATCAATTTTACTAAGTGTAAACTTATTAAACATGAAATTCATGATATTTGGTAACAATAAAATAGAAAATGAAACTTCTACTCTATATTATATTATTGAGTTATAAATTATTCATCAAGAATAATTTAGTGGGAAATTATCATTCAGTTGAATATTAAATGGGTCGATTAAGAATTATAGACATAAAGCCTTCTAAACATGGAAATCATTCTAACTGAGGTATAAATTTGTTATGGTGATGAAAATATAAATATTCATTTATTTGATAATCACACAGAAAGTTTTTTATTAATGAATGAGAAGAGAAGAGTATGGTGACTATATATTTTAAACTGAATTAAAAGAAGAATGAAGGGAACATTTTAGTTTTCTTTTATAAATAAGAAGAAGAGTTTCTTGCATATTTATGTCCTAGTAAAAAAAGTTAAGAACAAGTTTCTTTCAAGAACAAAGAATCAATACGTATTCGGAAAAAAGTATAATATGGTTGAATAATTTATTATTTTTCCATTGTACATTACAAATAAGGTGAATAATGTTTTCATCGGAAGTATAAAGAACCTTCCAGGAGTTGTAAATTAAGTGCTTTCATATGAAAATAGTTAAATTTACATGAATGGTTGTTCAATTCATTTTGTAACTATGTTTGAGGGATTATTTTTGAGAGGTTATATAGAATTAAATTATTTCTAAATCACTTTAATAACAAGATACACTTATTAATAAGTGTAACTTTTAAAAATATCATGATTACTCATTATATACTTTATTTACTTCTATAAGGTATGGAAAAGTGAATAATAAAATTATTATACCTATATTTTTAATAGGTAAAAGGGATAAATGTAAAAATTGGTGAAAAATGTCCCAACACTAATTCACCCCATCTTATTGTTGAGTATATCTTGAAATATTCCTCTTACTCATCCCATGTTTTCATGAATAATCTTATATAAATGTCCCATATCGATGAAAATACCATAATTGTTTATTTATCTCAAGAATCCCCATAAAACATTTGGGAGACCTTTATAACCATCTAATAAGGTTGGGGATCATTTCCCTCTTTTATTAATTTAATATTTGAAAATTTGGGGAAAACATATTTATATTATATTTATATAAGACTTACATATCTAAGGAAAAGACTTTGATGCACTTTCATGAAATATTAATGTTAAACTAATACCTTTTCATTGGTGTATTTGGAATTGATATAATTACATGGATTTAGTGGTACCATTACATATCACATAATAGGAATAGTTGACCCTTACATATATTCCTTCAATGGAAACAGTACCATTAAACAAATCATTGCACAGTGAGGTTACCCTGATGTACCCTAATAGTAACCTTAAAGTTTCCACCTTCTCTGATATTGACCATTATGTAAATGTCCATATGTGGTATTATAATGATGTATCTATGAGTTACCATTATACGACATTTTGAAGTGGGAGATCACATTAAAATATATCTATTAAGAGGAATTCCTTTACATGAGGGATGAAACACTAAAGTAACATTACCGAAACATCCTAAATTTGATATTACCCTTAATTAAATCTGTTCTATATAAAGAATTATAATGTTTCTGAAAAATATCATTTCAAAATGAAAAATATTCTTAAAAAACATAATAATCTAGGAATCTAAAATTTTCAAATGATTAATTTTGTCCAAAATTTTTCATTAAAAATATACACTTGGAATAATTAATAAAATAAATTGATAAAATAATCATTACAGAAAATAATTTATAATTATTAATATATTAATATCCTTATTAAAATCAATAAAATGTTTTGGAAAAAAATATATGGAAATGAAAAAAATGATCAACTAATATATAGAACACTAAAAGATTTAGTTTCATAAAAACCAATGATTTTATCACACAAATTAACCGATATTCATTAAATTCCAAATAAAAGAATATTTTTGCATTAAAAACACAATTATCCACCAAATTTTATTTATTAAACATATATCAAATAAATTTTACAACATATTCTCCAACACATAATACATTTTGTTTCCATAAGTAATTAATTTAAAAATTCAGTGGAAGAAAACTAATCTCAGAAATTAATTTCTTGTCACTCCAACCAGGATGTAATTATTGATATTGATTTCCACCATGAACACTCTCAAGAAGAAACATGATATTTGATCTCATGAAAATAAATATATTACTGATTAATTGGGTTATGATTTTAAGATTATTTAGTTTTAACTTTTTGAAATGATTTAAGAAAACATTTCATTGCTTTTAATTATTCCTTCAAATTTATCTTTGTATTTATGGATAATAGACACAAATATTTAGCATAAAATAATTAGACACAGCTGAATGGATGGGTTATTTAAATACTTAGTAGGGAAGAATAATGAACATATCCATTAGTTTTAGATAAATGAATAATAATCCTACCATTTATTAGGAGTGAATTTACATATTAGTTGAATACAAAGTATATTAGTTTTATAATGATCTATGAGATTAGATTCAAATTAAAAGTATAAAACTTATCATTAAAATTTCAAAATAATGTATTTTTATAGTTAATAAATAATATCTTAACTTGATTAATTCCATGTTTGAATAAAAATGAATAATAACAGGGTGAAACAAAACATCCCCAAAATTAAGAAAATTTCAAAACCACTAAAACAGGAAAAAAAATCTGAAAAATAGTAATATTTTAAAATACTATGTATATTGGGATTGTATTCTATGAAAAAAATAGCAATTTCTGAAGATCAGTCTCCCACATATAAAAATAATACCCAAAACATTGAATCTTAATGTGGAAGGAGAAATTTAAATCGATACATCTCAAGAAGTACATACAATTCAAAATTTCAAGATATTGTTTAAAGACATTATAATGAAGCTCTAAATTATTTCTTCAAAATAACATATTAAAAAATTAAAAAATTAATTTTAAAATTTTGATTAATTTTCCTTTTAAATAGAATAATTAAATTTTTATTAATTTTTAGAAAATTGATTTCTTAAGTAATTATTATAGCATCACCCATAGATCTTTCATGAATGGTTCAAAAAACCAAAGAAAAATTCAAGATGATTAGAATGGATTCAATAGATTAAATGTGTTTTAAAAAAAGTTGAAAAAAATCTGGAATAAAACCCACCAATGAAAATATATTCAACATCAATTTAGTTCAAATAGTGAAGACATATACTTCATATATAATTTCTAAAACTAAGATTATTTCAGAATAATTAAATAACATTTTTGGGGAAGTGTTTCAGAGTTATGACTAGCATGAAAAATTCACCAGAAAAAATAAAAAGGAAAATTACAATAGTTACTCTATAGATAGATGTTTCCTATATTCATAAAATGTTTAACATTGTTCATCCACATTTGAAAAATTTATAGATCCACTTGGTTTATCTATTATGGTGCCTATAAGAGTAAAAAATTCCATGAGATCAAATATTCAGAAATTATAAAGATGATACCATGTAAAGGTAACAAGGAGCTCAATAAACATATTATTAATAAAACAAGGGACAATATCAGAACATAGGGATGGATTTTTTATTTAAATGGATTAATTATAAGAAATAATATGTAAAAATAGGGGTTCCCTACCATATAGTTCTATGTTTAGAGTCCCTTTCAAAACATTCCCCCTAAAAGGTTACTATAATCATTTGGAGGTAGTGTAATATCATTCGGTGAACATTTATCCGCATATGAGATAGCTCTCGAATGTGTTACTAAGAGTTATCCAACTCTAAATTTAAGAAAAAACTTCATAAAATATTTAAATATACTATGTGAGATTATGTTAACAACCTAAATTTCACTACTCAAAATCTAACCATCCTATCGATAAAGTGGATAGTATGCTAGAAAAATTATTATATTTATATTAATAAACTCATCAATTTCCCCATTCTATGGGCATTGAAAAAAACCGATAATATGTGAACAACCAACTATAAGCTACTCAAAATGATTATAAAATGACCCAAAAATAGCTCAAAAGTGAAAGATATCAGAAGATCCTCAATTTAAGGAATAAAGATCTACAATGAAAAGTTATTTTTCAAAAACGTTAATGGTATCAAATGAGCTGAATTTCTCATTTATTAGTTATATTTTATAATAAAAAACATCATTCAAAATTGGTAAGAAGCATTCAGGTTTGCAGATTTATTTATGATGAAAATTTATTATATCTAAGTTGAAATATTTAACCCATAATTTTCAATATTTTATTATAATTTCAAATTATCAATATCATTTTATAAATGATCATAATATTTTTAAAATATTCAAAATTAAATATGTAAAACTCTGAATCCATATTTATTTGGATGGAATTGATTTTCACTAAAAAAGATGAATGTCATTATTGATCAAGGGAAAAATTGAAAATTTCTAAATAGAATGTATATTCTTGTTGAATTACATTGAAATTTATAATAATTTACATTATTTTTTCCCCCTTATTTTTAATTATACATTTATGTTCATATATGGAATAATATTCAATATAATTGACTATAATTTTTTTCAATCAATCCTTCAATTTATTTAATCAACTGGGATATGAGTATCCCTCTTTATCTAAAGTTTAATTTTTTTTCCAGTGTTATCTATCAATTTATAACTCAGTTATTTTCCATTCCTTAAAAATATTAGATTATTCTTCGTAATAACCAAAATTAAAAATTTATTTTTACCTTAGAAAAATCAATTAAAAAACATCTTTTAGCTTTGAACTGTCTACCTAAAATAATAAGAACCTTTTTAACACTTCATATTTGAAACTAAAAAATAAATTTTTAATATAAGCTTCCAAACCATTAATAATAAATCATCCACCACTAAAATGTGTAGATTAATCAAAATATCATCCATTTGAAGAGATAAATAGGTTTTATTAAGCTCCCCTAGACCATGATTTTGTAATAAGGATTAAGAAATTTGGTTCAAACAATAATCTAAGTGACACAATAAATTATGATCATCTTGTAATCATATTCATCATTTTATAAATCTATTACTAATTTTATCTATATAGTATTTTTTGTACAGTTAGTATAGGAACTAGATCAAGTTTCATAAACTATACCAATTGTTCCACCAACTCATTACTGTTGTACAATCGAGGAAGGGATATACCAATGGTTCTTAAGAATAGTTGGCACTGAGGGATTGAAATTGGATGATATCAATGTTTTTCAAGAACCACAGATGTATTTCATGCCACTAGGAAACAAAATCTAGGTAGACTACTCCCCGCCATAAGAAACCTGGAAAATAATTTAATAACCCATTTGGAAAACATATGTTAAACCAGCCGTAGAATATATTCAAAACATGCATATATTATATATTTCATATTTTATTAGATTTTATATTTTAAAAAAATTCATAAAAAAAATATGTTTTCAGTTTTGTTAATGTAAAATCATATATAGGGTTTTCTCATAAATATAATGTTACAAATGCGGGGTATCGATATCTCCCTAATGGCTACCACTATCATCATGGTCAACAATCCCATCACTATCAAAATGAGAAACCACATTAGCATCATCTCCTCTTATACCTTTATCATCATCACCAATTTGAAAATCATCACCCACCCACCATAAAGAATATAATTATCATAATAGGGAATATCATATGAGGAGTTCATTTTTAACATGCTTCTATTAAAAACCACAATGGTATTTGGTGAAATTTAGGGACATAATTCCATCAGAGATTTCAGAAACTACTAATTATATTTTTTTACTTATTGCATTCACTTTAATAGACCATTTTTTCCTCAAATTCCTCTATACAATAATTTAATACCCTTATACATGACTCTTATTACATGTTTCTTCCATAGCTATAACAGACTCTTGAAGTGGGATAATACACTATGCAGATAATACTCTTCCCACTTCAATAGTGGACACTCCCTAGATGTTCATCACCTCATATCTATCATAAATATTTGGGTAACCTGAATTCATCATCGCCATACTCTTGAAAGTTTTTCAAATCTCAATTTCCAAAATATACATGAGATATTTTTAAAACATTAGATACTATGAAACAATTATATAATAATATATTGCTTTAAAAATTATGAAACCATTATAAATTATATTTATTTGACCAAACCCAAAATAAATTGAACTTTATTTCACTCTATTAAATCATATTATAATGTATTTATAAAATATAAAATCAATCAAAAAATTAATAGACCTGGATTATGTATGGTAAGGTTTTGTTGAACCAGTTTTACTATTAGTTAATTGTTTTTGGTAAAATCAATTTTCTTTAATTATGTTCTAATATTTTTCTCTCATTTTGAATTACATATTTTAGGATTGAGTGAGTTTTTTTAATGAGATTTTTTTTTGGTTAAATTTTCACTTTTATAGATTATTTATATTTTTTTATTTAATTATAAATAAAATAAATTATTTTATTTTAGTTTGGGTCAGTATGGTTTAGTTTAGTTTAGGTCATTTTACATTATGATAATTTTGATTGGATTATTTTTGTTTGTTTATTTTGTCTTTTTTTGTGGTTTAATTCAATTCATTTTTTAATTGATCAATTAAATTGAATTTAGTTAATTTTAGTTCAATTTCAATCATTTTGGTTTTGTTAAATTCAGTCTCATTTGGTGAAGTTCAATTAATCCAATAAAATATTACTTCTAATGTTTTTATTCATTTTGATATAATTAAATTCAGTTATGGAAGGATTATATATACTTTGTTTTAATATAATTTTATTCAGGTCTAGTTGGTGTCATTCTATTAGGGCATGTTTTCTCCCAACTAGTTTAATTTGGTTTCATAATGTTTGGTTTGTTTTTGGGTTGGTATTGATAGTAATATTTAATTATATTCATTTTAATTATATTCCCACCGTTATATTTATAGATTATAGTTTAAAATATTATATATTAATCATATTTGAATACATTTACATGTTTATATATTAATATTAATTACAAAAATGTACATGTTAATAGACTTTAGAGATGGAATGTTTACATATGAATAGTTTATATGTTAACTTGTAAATATAGTTTCTATTACTATAAGATTATGTATTAATATTATATGAAAGAAGTATCATCTTAATATGTTATTATTAATTAAAACTATTTTCAGGTTTAAATTTTTATATATTTCTCACTCGATATTATTCAATTTGATGTTCTGTGTAAATAGTTGAAATCATTATATATTGTTTAAAATTATTATCCAAAACATCATGTAATCTATTTTTAAACCTCTTATTAAATAATTAATAAAATATTTATAAAAATAACAATTAAATACTATTTATATTAGTATTAAAAAATTTAAATTGATGTTTAAACTCAATTTAAAAGTATATTAAAAACTACTTTCAAAACAATTTTCAAAACAATTTTGAAAAATGGTTATAACATCTTTTAATTAGTTTTTAAACAATTAGTTATATAACAAGTTGAAAATAATTTACACGCATTATAAAAGCTGTTTGTAATTGATATAATAAAATATTATGAAATGTTAGTAAATAGTTGACAAAAAGTATAGAAATCACATACAATCTATTTATTTCACTTGTGTTTGATTTGTTTAAATATGTTTAGCTAATTTTTATATGATTCAATCCTTGTTAAATAAGTTTATTTTTCTTAATTTTAATCATTTTTTATTACATTTTAAATACATTTTGTATGTTTTAGTTATATTTGTATCATGTCTTGTCAGTTTAGTTTGATTGAGGATGAGTTATAATAGTTTGATATGGTATGGGCCAGTTCTTCCTAGATAAACATGATTTGGTCCATTTTAATTAGGGTTGATTATTATTATTTTTATTCAATTAATTTTTTTAATTCATATAGATTCATGGTAGGTGAGGTATACACAATTTTGTTTTTTTCATTGCTACTATTAGAAAATTAATCTCTAGTGTACATGAAAAAACATAGTTTATCTCATGATCCGGAACAGGGGTTCACACCAACGTGAGGATATTATTCATACCATCGTTTATCCAATATTTCTTTATGATAATTCCTCAAAAATAAAATTCAATTATATGAAATGAATTATTAATAAAAATCATAATAATGTTTAATAAAAAATAAT
The DNA here is from genome assembly GCA_963277665.1 of Viscum album. Lineage (NCBI taxonomy): Eukaryota > Viridiplantae > Streptophyta > Magnoliopsida > Santalales > Viscaceae > Viscum > Viscum album. The sequence goes on from OY728132.1 coordinate 503,527,416, forward strand.
GAAACTGAAAAATAGATTAATATATGCACCCTTTTAATTTGTAATCATTTCCCCATACAATTTTACTATACATACTTTGAGATTTGGTATACTCTCTTGAAATATTCCAAATATATTATCCATGCCATTATATAGATCATTCTTATATTCCCTCTATAACTCACCTAATTCAATCATCTATGCATCCCTCATAGCTTCACCATCTAAAACATTACATCCAATATACAACCAAAATACATATTAAAAAACATATTATATATTTTTTAATCTAAAATTAGTTCATATACATATTAGAACCCATGAAGTATCAATTGATTCATTTTTATGATGTCATTAAAAAACTGGTTTCATTGGAATTATGTGATGGTAATTGGAATGTGTTATTGTAAAACTCCAACATTTGCTCCCAATTTTATCAACAATTTAATTTTAATCATTATAGTTAACCATCACCCATTTATGGTGGTTCCACACTCCATCCATGCATGAACACCCATTTTTTCTAAGTATGGCAAGTCAAACATTTAAAAATAGAGGCAAAATATTAAATTAATATATTTTTCATTGATAATAAATTATGGTTACAGAACTTTTCAAGGGTTATATAAATATACCATAGCCAAAATAATTAGTGTGATATAATGGATATATTGGATGTGAAGTCTGGATAATCAGTGTATTGTTAGGGGTAAAAAATATAAGTTGTTTCAACATAATATGTGTGAGTATAATTCTATGGGGCATGAACAGAAAATCCTAGAGAGAATACATATGTAAAAAATGGTGGTGATAACATAAAATTCTACAAAAAAATATAAATGTTTTGGGTAATGAGAGAGATCAATAGATAATGAATTGATAAATTATAATGATTATCAAATGATATTGGTGACAAAAATATATGTAGTATAAATGTTTTTTATTCCACTAAGGGAATAATTCAATACAAAAATACTATAAAGAGTATATAAACTGAATGGTGTAGATATTATTAGGTATGATTAGTGTTATAGATTGCTTTAGTACTTTCCCCCTCAAACATGTAGGCTGATCACTTCTATTAGTAGTCATGTAAGAGATAATATATCACCTGGATGGAGGAATCGGATTAAAATTTCAAAATTTATAATGATGTGACAACATATATTTTATAATTGATAACTATTTATGTGAAATATTGTACTCATGATGGGTACTAAATGAATAATTCCCAATTCCCTTAATCATTAATAATTTATATCTATTTTCATCCTTTATATATTATCATTATTTTTCATTTTGTATATTATAAAAAAATATAAATGTAATTATATTTGTAGTATTAATGACATATCATAAAAATATATTCTAATTATAATTATAAATAATGATTAAATTCGGTTATGTCATTTTTTCATCATTGAGTTATGTAATATGGTTCATTAATGAGTAATGATGTTTGGTTCATGATTGGTTTATTTATATTGTAAATTTTTATTTATGTAATTTTGTTCAAATTGGGGTTATTTATTTTGTATTTGTTGGAATTTTTTATTTAGTTAGTCCATTTTGATTGTTTTAGGATAAATCCTTTTGGTTTATTTTAGATATTTTATTTTTCCTTTTAACTTTTTGTCTTTTGTATTATTTTTGTTTTGGAAATGTAGTTATTTTCTAGGTAATGGAATATTTTATTTCGGTCCATTAATTTAATTTTTTGTATTGGCCATATAGTTTATTTCTCAGTTATTTCATTTTATAGGTTTTTTAATTTTTATCATTTTGGCATAGTTTATATATTAATTTTAGATTAGAGAAATTATTTCATTTAGGTATGGTTATAATTTTTATGTTGTGGATGGTAATTTGATTTTTTGTAATGTTTTTCTACAAAATTGTTCTATTTTGGGCATTTTTATTTGTGCATTTATGCATGGTTATATACTTTATTTTTTGTTGGGTTATTTGGTTTATTTTGGGTATTATAATTTGGTTATTTTTTCATCTAGGTTAAGTTAATTGGTTCATTTTGGGATATTTTATTTTGGTCAATAGTTTTTTCTATAAATTATACTTTCATGAATTCAGAAGATGAAGAATTTTACATTCATTGAAGCATGTGTTCATGGGTATAAGGATTATATTAACCTATTATTTAGAGGTTATACAATATCATAGATATTTGTAATTTATGGATTTCAGGGGAATATAAATCAAATTTATATGATAATTTTTAATACATCTTGGAGGGAGAAATATGGATTCATTCAAACTATAAATACTATATGAAGGGGTTACATACACCCTTCTATTCAAATGATTCATGATAATCATTCTTATATTTTGGTATTTAAATATAGATATACTAAAAAGGCAATTTCTTGGAAGAGTATTTGTATGGGATAAAAAAGTGACATTTAGTCTTGGATCCCAACTTATAGAATAAAAATAATCTTAAATTAATGTATATAATGTGAAATTAATCTACTAAACATAGGAAGATATAGTGGAAACAAGATTCATTCAAGAAGTCATAATATAATGTTGAAATAGGATATAGATGATCCAGAAACATGTTACCTCAATGAAATATATTTAAAATTATTCTAATATGATGAATTTTTTTATTAAATTTCATATAGAGAATTTTTGTTTGGAAACAAAAATCATTAATAAAAAATAAATCCCATTAAATTTGACCAAAACAAGTAAAACTAATCCATATATACCATTCTAATCATAAACCATGATGAAAAATACTATATATTATTTTTAAAATCTTTTAGGACTATTAGAATTTTTTTAGGACAAATTTATGATTATTTTATTGATGTGTAACTGTTATTATAGATTTTTCAATTTTAGGATGATTTTTTCCAGATAAAAAATATGAAACAACCACTTTAGATTAGTTTGATTCCACTCAATTTATGTTTTCCTAATTCTAATATACTTTAGTAAATTATAAAAAAATTAAACAAAAAATTAAACAAAAAATATACTAAAATGAAATGCAATGTTACAAAATATAATGGATTTGTCTCCCATAATCATATATAGAGCTTTGTAGTCACCTAAGTCCCAATAAATCTAAACCATATTAAACAAGTCCTAATAGATATTTGAGTAAAAACCAAAACATTATCCATATAAAATGATGATTTTTTATCATAAAGGGTCCATTTTACCTATACCCACTATCTAGGTGGTAAATTATTGTAATTTAAACTCACATAAAAAATTATATATAAAATCATTATCTTGAAAACCCATGAAACCATAATAAATCAAAAAAATATCATTCATCGATTTTTAAAATTAAATTATACTTACATAATTAATGATTCATCATTATTATAATAATATAAACAATGAATTTACATTATCCTAGGTGGTAGAGTCAACTGTTATACTAAATAAGGATTGAGGCTCAATGAGGTTCCCTAAAACCACACTCCCCAGTTTTGTTCCAAAAAACATTCATATGTTAAATTTAATAGATATTATATAATCCACGATAAACTTATAAATAATTTCCATTATTATTACATCTCACAAAAATCTCACTTGAGATGGAGAAGCTGTTATTTTACTTATATTGAGGACCAATTACAAAAAAAAACACATCTTATAAAAAATGAGAACATTTCTCCAGATTTGATTCTTTTAGGACTCCCTTCTAAACTTACCATAAATTACATTCATCTTCAAAATGGATTCACAATAAAGGTGGTATATCAGATGATTAGTAAAGGTAAAAAAAATGATAAAAATTAAAGATTAAAAGTGATTATTATATGAGAATATGGGTGTAAAATGGTCACATAATTTTTTTTACTAAAATATCATAAATCATAAATCCTGACATAAGGTCAACTACATGAATCAAGATTATTGATTCATTATTCAACAAACATAATCCTTGTGAAGTGCCCAGATCAGTGTGATCACTGAGAGGGGGAGGGGGTGAATCAGTGATCCATTAAAACTTTTTACTAATTGATTCTTTATCAATTAAACCTCTATGGCTTGTTAAGGCCTCAATCAACTATTCTTGTATCTCTCAGCCTTTCCTCGAGTGATGCAGTAAATGTGAAGGCACTAGACACAAGGATTTACAAGGTTCGGCACCAAAGGCCTATGTCCTTGCCATGTTGGTTATACGCCCCAACATGGTTTCTCCCATTATAATCTGTTAGTATTACAATGGTCGATACAGAGTCCCACTGTATCTCTCCTGAGTCCCACAGGAGGGTCTTTATACTGCATCCCACAGTGTTACCAGAGTCCCACTGGCCTGCTCCAGAATCCCACTGAAGACTTCTTCCACCCTAAGTCTCACAGGGGGCTTATCCTGGCTGCTCGAGTCACACGAGTAGCTCTTCTTCACTTTAAGCTCTTCATGTATCTTCAGCAGCCTGGGATAAAGGCTGCTGGCCTTGCTCTTCACTTCTGATCACTTGATCAGGTCTTCTCGTCTTGATCAGGATTTATCTCCTTCTTCTTAGGATGACCTGGCCTCTCTCTTCAAGAATCTTTAACAGCCTCTGATAAGGTCTGTTGGTCTTGCTTAAAACTTCTGATCACATCAGTTGATCAGGCTCTTCTCAATCACTAAAAACTCAGACAACTGATATCTCTAACTTCATTCTGGCTTCACATCAACTTCATGCACTGAGTCAATGACATCTATGATATTCTTCAAGATCATCTGGTCTTGGACAACTCAAATGCACACGGCCTGATTTAGCTTTGTTCACGTGTGCATGTGCATGCATGCAAGAATGCACTCCCCTTCTTCTCTTCTTTGTGCAGTAAAACCCTCAAAGGGTAATAACTCATTAAGCACACACACCTTCTTCACTCACACACTTTGTTCAATTTGTTCACACACTTAAAATTGTGTTATACTTTAGTGTGAGAGTCTTCCACTTCTTATTCTTAGTGTGAAAACTTCATTTTGCACACACACTAAGGTTCGACCTATTTGTCACTTTTGCACACACTTATTTCACTTTTGCACACACATGAGCTTGGCCTCTTCTTTGCTTCTTAAACACACACAATGTGTGGTATTCCACCCTTTCTTGCACACAACCCGTAGGTGTTCACTCACTTGGCTAGGGCGTATTATCCTTAAGCACACACACACACAAGGTGTGTAATTCACATCACCCGAACCTCCTGCCAATATGAAGGCGCGCAAGGTGTGCAACCTATCTTCCTCAACACTGACACGCAGGGTACCAAGCCACGCAAGTGTGAAATGGGTGCAAGGGCCGTGCAAGCCTCAACCAACCTTGAGCGCGCAAAAAGATGCGGCTTGGGTTCTTCCTGTCGTGCAAGGGAGGCGGGCGGGGGACTCCTTCGGGACCTTGGGTGGCCCCGAGAACTTTAGCCGCACAAGTGGGTTGCGCGGGGCTTCTTCTTCCCGAGGCACAAGGGTGCTCCCATGGGACTCCGAGTTTTCAACAAAATATTTATCAAGCAAAACCATTGCCTCAGGATCTCCTTTTATAGGCTGAGGCCGCTCTGTCCATCCGTGTGAGATATAACTTTGAATCCCCGAAATTATCAGGTTTTCATGATTTTGAAAATCTTGAACTTTCTCCTCGGTGAATGTGGGTTCCTTTATTTTTCATTTTCCTCTACGTGCATGCTTCGAACATGTGCATGGCCTTCATTTAAGCCCAACCCATGCATAGCACGAACACCCGCATGGCCTCGGCATCGTTCATTGCCTCGACATTCTTCAAAATAACCATCTCTCTGCATGAATGTATATTTTTATACATGGATATGTTCAGTAGGGACAGACGAACTCCATGGATGCTTCAGTTTGTTCGGAGGTGTCCTGGAGCTCGACTTCAGTGCTCGGGAAGCCACTGGAACACGACGTGTCCGTGGGAGAAGACACGACGTGTCTCAACCGAGCTTGAGGTAGACGACAAATCGAGTGCCGTTGGATCCAGCGATTAATGAAGGCAGACGGCTGAGATTATAATGTGGGCGACGAGATGCGATGAGTGGCATGGATTAGCCGCGCGATTAGATGAGCGGTTTAGATTCAATCCGCGGCAAAAATCTTCGACCCACATCGAAACAGGACGTGGATTTTCCACGGCTTACCAACCAGCCGCTCCCAGAGACGGCCAGCTGAACTTCTCCCTCCACGGTGCTGCCCCGCACTGTTTTCTCTCTGTGGGCGTGCTCTTGCACCCACCCCTGCCTCTCACGGGCGTGCCACTAGTGACCACTATGCACACACGGGTGCGCAATGCTCCCACCATGCGCTCCTCCGGGCGTTCCCCTGGCGCCCACGCTGCGTTCTGCGGGAGCGCCCCTACCTCAGGGCTGCTGCCTGGGCCTGAGGGGACTCTCTTGAGCGCGGTTGACCCTCGGGTCCCGCATGTGCTCTAGGTGCTGTCCTCGGCTGGCCTTCCTTGGTGGCCCACTTTTTTTCTAAGTGTAGAACAAGTCCTTTGTGTCAAAACAAAGTGTCCAAGTTCAAATTCCAAATGCCACATCACCATTCATCTTCTCCCAAGCAATTCTTCTTCTTCACCTCCATTCTACTTCATTAGAATTCATCATTCCTCCTCAACATATATTCTAGACTTATGAGGTATTTGTAGAAGGTTCATCTTCAACCGATTCTCCTAAATCACTTAATTCCTCAATGTTCTTCATTGATCTAATCAGAGATCAAGTTGGATCTTCTTCAGCTTCTCATACACTAAAAGATAGTTCATGATCTCCATTAATCCACTTCATCCACTTAGAAGTTGTGGATGGATCATCTTCATCTCCTCATGCATTGTGAATACAATGCATGGTCTTCAAACATTTTGTGACATTGTATCTCCTTGATACAAGTTCTTGGAACTTAAGAACAGTTCAACAATCGTAAGATATAATGATGCTCCATCATCATTCATTCTTTAAGTGTTGTAACTTAGTATCACCTTGATACATGTATTGAAAAATTAAGAGTAGTTCTTACAATCGTCTGATACAGTATGAGAATATTTCAACCATTTCCTCCAATGTCACTAAGTGAATCTCCTAAGTGACCTGCATCTTAGTTCTTTGGAAATTGTCCATTCATCACCATCACCATCACATCCTTTGTCATTCACATATTGAAACTCCTTGACATCCATCCATTCATTCCATGACAACATCATGCCTCATTGACACCAAATGCAACACAGTTCACTTCAATATCCCCCTTTGTATTTGTTGCCAATACACTTCTTCATCACATATGAATGGGTCAATATATGTGCCAACATTTTCTCCCCCTTATTGGCAATCAAATGAAAAGGCGTGGTGTGGTTCTCTTCCAAAAATCAATTCCTCCCTTTGAATAGTATTTTCTTGAAAATCACCAAGAGAGGGATGATGTCACATGTTCTCTTTAGCAAAGAACCTTTAGTAGATCAACTCTAAGTCTACGTGGGCTAACCTGGTGTAGAAAACAAGAGTGATGTAACCAAGGAACTCAATGCTGTCCAAAATTCACTGTACATGTGAGATCATGCTTAGGCATCAAGGGGTTGAAATTTTTCAGATATATCAATGAATTGCTAAATCCTGCACATACTTCACCAAACTCATTAGAAAGTTCAGGTGCAAAGATAAAGCTCCCCCTTTCATCCTTTTGTCTTCAATCAAACACTCCCCCTTAATTGAAATATTAAATACAATTAAGAAACAAGGGATGAAAGTGTGATTGGAATACCTTCATTCTTCACAAGATGATATGAATCACAAAAGATCATCTTCTTCAGATTAGCTCCCCCTTAAGGGGTGCACTCCATTCTGTCCATACCATTCTGAATTTGAGAATGATCATCATCTTCAATTCCCTGAAATGTAAGCACATGTATATACTAGTGATTAGGGAATAAGATGGAACATCCATGGTTCATCAATGTGAACAACAAGGTTGAGAAGATTCTCTCAACCGAGATGTCCCATTTTCACCATTCTTCACACTTACACATTTGATCTTCAATGATGTTTGTGCTGGTGTGGATATCAATACATCTTCATGTGAAATCTTCTTCTTCCCTTTTGCCTTAGAAATTTCCAGAACATCATCTTCATCTCTTTGCAGATCTTTGGCAAGTTGCAACTGATTTGGCCATATGACTAGTAAGTCACTTGGAAGTGTGGCCTCAGTTCTAGATATTCCACATGGCACCTTTGATGCTTTCAAGCTACCTTTCTTAGGCAACTTGTTTTTAACCAATCCCTTCTGCTTCATCCGGATTGATTGTCTGTTTGAGTCAAGTCTGCCTTTATTGAATTTTGTGGCTTGTTTACAAAGATCCATGATATGTCGTTTCTTTCCACAGTAGAAGAATGATTTCTTCTTGGTGGTCCTTCTAGATGCATCACCCTTCTTGGATTTCAAATCCAAGTACTTCTCTTCCTTTGAAAAAATCTTATTGGGAGCTTTTTCAGCTTTCTTCTGCTTGGTTCCCAAGGATTCTTTCTGAGCCAGGTTCTATGATCTTTTCTTCTTTTGAGCTCTGGATATAGTTGGAGATTGAAATGTATATTTTTGACCACTTTTGGAAACATCCCAGATGTTATCAAGCAATCCAAATCTATTTGCAGTAAACAGATGTCTCTGGACCTGTGGATGTTGCCTCTTTTCCTCTGGCTTGCTCCCCCTTGGCAAGGGCTTGCTTTTTTGCTTTGACATTCAGTGGATTGTACCAACAATCCTTTGCACAGTGCCCATACTTATTACAAAACCAACACTGACAAAAAAATCTTGACCTCTTCAGTCCTTCTGATTGCTGGGCAGTTTTCTTGAACTGCTGTGTTGTTTCAGGAGAGCTCTATTTTTTCATCTTCTTCATCCATACTTGATTGGAGTTGCTCTTCCATCCTGCACTTTTTGTGGAAACACATTTAGAAGCATGAGTACACGATGGTATGGATGGTACCTTCTTTTTAGAAGATGTTTCCCTTTCATTATAGGATGTCTTTCTTTTAGAATCATCATACTCAATGCATACTTGAGTGGCAACATTTCTTATTTCAGCCGATTGGGAGGCTTCAGTTTTAGGTGATTGCTGATTTTTCAATATCACCTCTAGTTCTAAGCATTTCATGTTGAGGGAGTTCTTCTCATCCACAACAGTTCTTAGCCTTCCTTCCCATTTTTCTTCCAGCTGTTTCAACTGGTCTTCATGCACTTTCTTCATTTCTTGCAATTAATTGTCCATCTCCTTCACCCTTTTGACTTTCTCTTCTAGTTGAGCATCATTCACAACCATTGAAACTCTGTGCAAATTTTCCAGTGCATGGAAAACTTCTTTGACCATTTTCTTAAAGAATTCTTTCTCAGAACGGCTTGTTTTCAATTCTTCACAGGTATCTTCATATCTTTCATTGCAAAGAGAAACTGTTTCATCCTTAGACTTCACCAGCTTTCTGAGAGTGTTGGTTATGACAACCCTTTTTTCCAATTGATCTTCCATAGAATTGGCTTCTTCTTCTAGCTGTAATTTTTTATCTTGAAGATCAAGGATGCCTGTATTAATACACATTGCCACTTCCTGGGGTACTGTCTTCTGAAGATATTTGAGTGCATTTTGAAGATCATTCTTTGTTCCAACTTCATCACAGCTAGGACAGGCATTATTCATCTTCTTTGCCTATTTCTTCTTCCTGTTTTTTAGAGTCTTGGCAGATATCTCCATTTGATGGTATTCACTCACTTCCTCAAATCTGCACTTCATAAAGACTCCCTTGAATCTTTTAGAGGAAACCTCCCTTTGATACCAATTGAAGTGCCCAGATCAGTGTGATCACTGAGAGGGGGAGGGGGTGAATCAGTGATCCTTTAAAACTTTTTACTAATTGATTCTTTATCAATTAAACCTCTATGGCTTGTTAAGGCCTCGATTCACTCTTCTTGTATCTCTCATCCTTTCCTCGAGTGATGCAGTAAATGTGAAGGCACTGGACACAAATATTTACAAGGTTCGGCACCAAAGGCCTACGTCCTTGCCATGTTGGTTATACGCCCCAACATGGTTTCTCCCATTATAATATATTAGTATTACAATGGTAGATACAGAGTCCCACTGTATCTCTCCTGATTCCCATAGGAGGGTCTTTATACTGCGTCCCACAATGTTACCAGAGTCCCACTGGCCTTCACCAGAATCCCACTGAAGACTTCTTCCACCCTGAGTCTCACATGGGGCTTCTCCTAGCTGCTCGAGTCACACGAGTAGCTCTTCTTCACTTCAAGCTCTTCAAGTATCTTCAGTAGCCTGGGATAAAGGCTGATGGCCTTTCTCTTCACTTCTGATCACTTGATCAGGTCTTCTCGTCTTGCTCAGGATTTATCTCCTTCTTCTCAGGATGACCTGGCCTCTCTCTTCATGAATCTTCAACAGCCTCTGATAAGGTCTGTTGGTCTTGCTCAAAACTTCTGATCACTTCAGTTGATCAGGCTCTTCTCAATCACTGAAAACTCAGAAAACTGATATCTCTAACTTCAGTCTGGCTTCAGTCTGGCTTCACATCAACTTCATGCACTGAGTGCATGGCATCTCTGATATTCTTCAAGATCTTCTGGTCATGGACAACTCAAATGCACACGGCCTGATTTAGCTTTGTTCACGTGTGCATGTGCATGCATGCAAGCATGCACTCCCCTTCTTCTCTTCTTTGTGCAGTAAAACCCTCAAAGGGTAATAACTCCTTAAGCACACACACCTTCTTCACTCACACACTTTGTTCAATTTGTTCACACACATAAAAGTGTGTTATACTTTAGTGTGAGAGTCTTCCACTTCTTATTCTTAGCGTGAACAGTTCATTTTGCACACACACTAAGGTTTGGCCTATTTATCACTTTCGCACACACTTCTTTCACTTTTGCACACACATGAGCTTGGCCTCTTCTTTGTTTCTTAAACACACACAAAGTGTGGTCTTCCGCTCCTTCTTTCACACAACCCGTAGGTGTGCACTCACTTGACTAGGGTGTATTATCCTTAAGCACACACACACAAGGTGTGTAATTCACATCACCCGAACCTCCTACCAATATGAAGGCACGCAAGGTGTGCAGCCTATCTTCCTCAACACTGCCGCGCTGGGTACCAAGTCGCGCAAGAGTGCAATGGGTGCAAGGGCTGCACAAGCCTCAACCAACCTTGAGCGCGCAAAAAGATGCGGCTCGGGTTCTTCCTGTCGCGCAAGGGAGGCGCGCAGGGTACTCCTTCGGGACCTCGGGTGGCCCCAAGAACTTTAGCAGCACAAGTGGGTTGCGCGGGGCTTCTTCTTCGCGAGGCACAAGGGTGCTCTCACGAGACTCCGGGTTTTCAACAAAATATTCAGCAAGCAAAACCATCACCTCGGGATCTTCTTTTATAGGCAGAGGCGGCTCTGTCCATCCGCGTGAGATATAACTTTGAATCCCCGAAATTATCGGGTTTTCAAGATTTTGCAAATCTTGAACTTTCTCCTCGGTGAACGCAGGTTCATTTCTTTTTCATTTTCCTCTACGTGCATGCTTCGAACGTGTGCATGGCCTTCATTTAAGCCCAACCCATGCATAGCACGAACACACACATGGCCTCGGCATCGTTGCTTGCCTCAGCATTATTCAAAATAACCATCTCTTTGCATGAATGTATATTTCTATACATGGATATGTTTAGTAGGGCCAGAAGAACTCCATGGATGCTTCAGTTTGTTTGGAGGTGTCCTGGAGCTCGACTTCAGTGCTCGATAAGCCACTGGAACACGGCGTGTCCGCGGGAGAAGACACGGCGTGTCTCAGACGAGCTCGAGGTAGATGACAAATCGAGTGCCGTTGGATCCAACGTTTAATGAAGGTGGATGGCTGAGATTATAATGCGGGCGGCGAGATGCGATGAGCGGCATGGATCAGCCGCGCGATTAGATGAGCGGTTCAGATTCAATCCACGGCAGAAATCTTCTTCCCACATCGAAACGGGACGTGGATTTTCCACGGCTTATCAACCAGCTGCTCCCAGAGATGGCCTGTTGAACTTCTCCCTCCACGGTTCCGCCCCGCACTGTGTTCTCTCTGCAGGCGTGCTCTTGTGCCCACCCCTGCCTCTCGCGAGCGTGCCACTGGCGGCCACTATGCACACACGGGCGCGCTATGCGCCCACCATACGCTCTTTCGGGCGTGCCCCTGGTGCCCACGCTGCATCATGCGGGTGCGCCCCTGCCTCAGGGCTGCTGCCTTGGCCTGAGGGGACTCTCCTGAGCGTGGTTTCCCCTCGGGTCCCGCATGTGCTCGAGGTGCTGTCCTCGGCTAGCCTTCCTTGGTGGCCAACTTTTTTGCTAAGTGTAGAACAAATCCTTTGTGTAAAAACAATGTGACCAGGTTCAAATGCCAAATGCCACATCACCATTCATCTTCTCCCAAGCCATTATTCTTCTTCACCTCCATTCTACTTCATTAGAATTCATCATTCCTCCTCAACATATATTATAGACTTATGAGGTATTTGTAGAAGGTTCATCTTCAACCGATTCTCCTAAATCAATTAATTCCTCAATGTTCTTCATTGATCTAATCGGAGATCAATTTGGATCTTCTTCAGCTTCTCATACACTAAAAGATAGTGCATGATCTCCATTAATCCACTTCATCCACTTAGAAGTTGTGGATGGATCATCTTCATCTCCTCATGCACTGTGAAGACAATGCATGGTCTTCAAACATTGTTGTGACATTGTATCTCCTTGATACAAGTTCTTGGAACTTAAGAACAATTCAACAATCGTCAGATATAATGATTCTCCATCATCATTCATTCTTGAAGTGTTGTAACTAAGTATCACCTTGATACAAGTATTGAAACATCAAGAGCAATTCTTATAATCGTCTGATACAGTATGAGAATGTTTCAACCATTTCCTCCAATGTCACTAAGTGAATCTCCTAAGTGACATGCATCTTAGTTCTTTGGCCATTCTCCATTCATCACCATCACCATCACATCCTTTTCCATTCAGATATTGAAACTCCTTGACATCCATCCATTCATTCCTTGACAACATCATGCCTCATTGACAACAAATGCTACACATTGCACTTCACCATGACAGTAGAACATCAAGATACATGAAAACTTTTCTACAAATAGTATAATTAGTAAAATTACATTCATGATACACACCATATGTTACCACACTTTCAAGACACTAAAATTTAGTCAATAATACATATCTCAGGAGATAAAAACATTTAACTAATATATTTGAAGGTGGTATATGACCCTGCCCATATTTCACCTAATCATGTGCTAATTGAAACAAATAATTCATCATATAATAAAGAATCCATGGGAAGGAAAATTGGTTTCATTAATCAAATAATAAATAACATATAGAAATAAAATGGCTTCTATTCCCTTTTCAAATAGATTTCACATTAAGAAAATATTCACAATTCCATCAATAATCATAACATGATACACCCATAGAAAATTAATGGGTGTACAAAGATATTTAATAACATTATATATAAATACCCTCCAATAAAGCTAATAGAGAATATGGTCTTCAAAAAATATAGAACAATAGTATATGGTAATGTAAATAATTTATCCAATCAATATATATATATGTAATCTAGGTGAACACCCTTCAATTAGTGGAAAAAAATCTTGTGTTTACAATATATAATCATTTGAAGAAGACAAATATTTATACAAAGAGAATGTTTTTGAAATACAAATAAAGGGATGGTAAATTTATCTAAGAGATAATTAAATATAATAATACTTCCATATAAGTAATATGAATGGTATCATTTTATGAATACCCTTGATCAAGAAAAGGATATTTCATAGGAAAATAACTATTATGGAAAACACATTAAAGGTGTTTTACGAATAAAATGTTAGAAAAAATATCATTGATCATTTAAATATTTTTAAAATAAATATTTCAATAAACTAAGCAATGAATTATTTTTTATAATTAATTGATTAAAATTTTGAATGTTTAATACAAAAACAGAATTTGTGGAAAATATACATTTACATTGAAATGTTAATAGAGAATCATTTTATTAATGATAAACAATAAGAAAAATATTAAATTTATTTCATTTAAAACATTTGAATAAAAAGACAATGTAATTGATATTTACCTTTTAATATTTTTGAAATATATAATTGTATATCAAAAAACATAGATTTGACGATAAAAAACGAGGATAAAAATAAATTCATCTTTAATATTTTTAAATTTTTTTTATCAAAACAAATTGATATAATTTATTATTAAACATTAAATATAGATCAAGGTAATGAGAAAAAAATATCATAAAATACAATTATAATTTTTGAAGATTATTGTGATATTATAAATAATGACAAAAATCCCCACTTTTTTTCATCGTAGGGAGATCCCGAATTAAAAATGATGTTGGGAAAAGAAACCTTGAATCTTGGGTAACATTTAAATCAAAAAAAATAAAAGAAAAATATATTATAATTGAAATTAAAATATCCTTAATTGATTATTTTTCATGATATAATATAATAAATTAACAATATATACATCATATAGAAGTAAATTGGTGGAAAATAAGTTTAACTCGAGAACTAGAATTTAGGACCAAGAAACCCCTTTCTTGTAATATAACAATTCAGGTAAGAATAATATGATAATTATGTTATATGAATGAATTTAAGAAACCGATAAATTAATTAGATAATATAACAAATATTTTTCATTTTTTAAATTAATCAAACCTAGAACAATATAGTTTAATATGAATGTTTTAACTCAACGGTAGATAATTTTGTATGAAAAGACCCTATGGTCAACAAAAACAACTAAATCAAAATACATGGAAGGATTTAAAATTGAATTAATCATTAAAGACAATAAATAATGATTTAATTAGGATAAGAAAATATTTAAAATTCATTATATACACCATTCTAGTGAAATGATGATGTATAATAAGAAGTATGACACAATGGATGAAAATTGAGAGAAGAAACCCTTATCATAGTCCTGAGTCACTCTGAAAATTTTATTCAAATAATGTATAATAAAATTAAATAAATTATATTCTATAGTATGAATATTATTTTAAAATAATTCATTAAAAAGGATAATTTGTTATAATATAATATTTACTTATTATATTATTTTCTATATTTTTGACATTTCTTTTGAAAACTGAATCAATGTCGTCTATTATTTGTAATTTATGTCAATGTGGATGATATTATTATAATATGTATGATAATTATTAAAATCCCTCTATAAATATAATAAAATCATTATTTTAATTCAAATTATAATTATATTATTATTTATGTTCGCATTTCCAACCATCATTGAGTTTTATAGACTTTGTTATACCAAACCTAACAAGAACACAATATAACTGGATGGGTGAGTATGGTTAAAGAATAATATTTTATTATTATAACATAGTAATAATGTTTTTAATTATATTATTTTATGTTAATCAATGAAAGATTATCTTTCTAGGATAAAAAATAAAATTAAATACGAACATTAACAAAATATTATATCATGGAGGTGTTAGTTCAAAAAATGCTTTATTATCATTTTCATTTCCCAATAAATTATAGGGAATTATGGTTATTTATAATTTCTATCTTCATAATAATAATTATATTATAAATGTAAAATTTATTATTAAGTTCTTTTTATATAAATAGTGAAGATAGGTAGTGGTGAAAAATTAAATATGTTTCTCCATAGAGGTGACATACTACACATACACATGGTTGATGTAATTTTTTTGGTTTGGGATTTTATGGAATAAATTATAGTTTTAACATTACTATAATATAACATAACTATAATTATGATACATAGGCCATTAAAAAAATATGTTTATGGCAGTTTTGTAAAAGAAATACTAAGAAGAATGAGAAGGTGCTAGAGGTAATGTACAAGGAACAACAGTTGGAAGTCCAATGAAGGATCAAGAAAGATGATCATCTATAGTAATGATGGGCATGATATGCCTTATAGATTTTGTGGGAGGAATATGATATGGTTGGAACTAGGTAGAAAAAGGTGCAAGAGGATCTATGGAAACTCTTGGTCTAAAAATTAGCTAAGGGGTAATAGGAATGGCTTCCTAAGAAAAAACTATTGTACCGTACACATGAAGAATTGGATTTATCATATTGATGAAATCCATAATGATCTATATTCATACTTCCATTACACTAAATTAGTATTCCTTTTCTTCCACAGACTGGCTCAATATAAGATTCATGTATTTAAATTATCTCACCTGTTTATTAAAATCTTGAGTGATAGGAGCCATCGTCATGTTTTCAAATATGAATTTTAAATTTGAACCCATTTTTTGATTTGTATAAATATGAGAGTGGTAGTACTTAATTTATTTCGTGATAGTTTACCTATCATAATTCAGTTAATGAGAATAACATGTTATTAGCTTAATAACATGGTCACTATTATCATTAATTTTATTGAAGGACTCTTGGTTCTGTTTATGAAAAACATCTAGTGCACTAGAAAAAGAAGATCTCAGCTCCCCTCTAACAGAAGATCTGATCACCTCAAAAGCATCAAACAGAGGCAGAGAAGGATCACCTAAGATATGGGAAACTAATGTAATATTTCCAACTCATTAAAGAGGGGAATCTTTGTTAGAAACAAATAAAAATCAAATTTCTTCTATAATAGACATCCTGGAATCCAATTTACTACTTATTCTTTTATTTTCAATTTCATCTTATTGCGTTTTTGTGTCATTTAAGGTTGGATGTGTTGAATTATCAACTCAAATATATATTGGGTATAATTATAACTAATCTTTGTTGGGATTATATCTTTATTCTTAAAAAACTTATCAAAACATGACAACATCTTTTTACCAATAGCATCAAAATCACCTATATCCAATACATCCATTGGAATAACAGGAGGAGAAGGATCCAAAGAATAAGTTCAAACATAGACAAATTTTTCCAATAAACCATCTTAGAAAACATGAACTATCAGAGATCCCGTTGAATCTCCGTCATTTTGAACCCCAAGTCTAGAATTCATTGGTTGAAACCTTACTCTAATTGAGAATCATTTCACTCTTCAATCATGAGTTCAACCAATCGGTCTAAAGTCTCTACAAATTAATGAGCAAGCACAAATTGTGTAGATATAGGAGGTACCACAATAATGGTATTTTAAATATTCTTGGCTTCTATACTCAGTAAAAAATCTTCAAATTTATAATCAAAATGTATTTATCTCATTTGAACATCATGATCCTAAATATTAAATAACCATACATAAACTTTCTAACCAAACATAGGTTCAAATTCTACATGAATTTCAAATAGATGCTCAACAGAATTCATTACAACCAATTTTACATCACTTCCTTATTCAGAGGAAAGCATCTCCTTTTTATCTTACTTAGCCACATGATGTTCTACAGCTACAATGAAACACATCTATTCCATCGTTGAAGAATCAAAAACATCATGACTATAAAATGTAGAAATAACTTCAGATTTAGATCCATTAACAAATATAAATTCATGAAATATTTTCATATATGGGTATTTCTCCCCCTCATCACGAGCATATTTATTTTTATGATTTGGGTCCAATTCCCTAGAAAATTATGGTCTCTCTACAGATCCACCAGGTGAAGAAATATGTTCTGCTAGAATCAATATATATTTCCTTCAAATATATCTATGTGAACCACTAGGTTAAGAATAATATTCATCAGCATCACATCCATTTCCATTCTATTCATCTCTATTTTCATTTTCATCTTCAAGTTCCTCTTCATCATGAGTATCCTCTCTACTATCAGATTTGGAACAAATTTTAAAATTATCTTCACTATAAAATTTTATTCCACTTAATCACATTTGTCTGGATTCTATATTTTTGCAGGTATCCAAGGTTAACTAAGACCACCAAATGTAATGGGAGAATTGTTTTTATAGGTCTAGATCACTTCATAAAAATATGGTTCCCTTTCAAATTATTCATAAGAAAAATATTTTTCTTCAATTTCAGAGTACTCTAAACCCTCCTATGGATCGAGATCAGGATCAACAACAGCCCTTAGCCTGGTAAGATGATCCAGTGGGTTATACACAATATATAGCTTATCACTATATCCAACCCAATGTCTCTTCTAGGTGTTTCAACACATTTTAAACCTATAATAGATTGACTTCTAAATATAGAAACCATCACATACAACAATTGTCTCATAATTATCTGAATCTAAACCTTTTTCCATTAGCATGGCTGAAATAATATTTGGATAAATCAAGGAGTTAGACATTGAAGTAGGTCTGGACATCTCTGACTGATAAACCATAAGATAAATACATAGTTTTTTTTTCATTAGTCTTTTCAGTAGCCTAACTAGATTTATATCATGGTATGTAAATATAGAAAAATAACCTTTCCTGGGTTAGAGCATATATTGAATAATCATTAACAATGATCTAAACTACACATATAGTTTTGTAACCACAAAGATTCTAATAGTTCCCTAACTTTTTAGATCTATGAAAACCTCTTTATAGACACAAATTATCTTTACAGAATAATATATCCTATAAAATCATCTTATGCTCCTTCAAGATGAACTCCTAAGAATTTTTCCCATTAACATGAAGAAAATATTAATCTGTGACCTTTTACTCATGATATCAACCAATATTCATCCTCATCCTTGAATCCAAACATTACATATTCGAAAAAATCATGATCATTATTAAGATAAATTAGTATATAATTTGAAAAAAATCCAAACAACCTTGTTCTTGAAAAATATAGGGAAATAAAAACATTATTGACTGTAATTATTTTTATTCTAATTCGCCTTCAGCTACAAAAATCATTTTAACTTGCTCCAAATACAAATGTTAAACTACAGAAAGAACACTTGGTTATATCTTCTTCTAAATATCTTTTCACGACATTCATGGAGAGGATTTAGAAGATTTAATTTCCTCTTCCATGCATATAGATCTGGATTTCTTGCTCAATGATTGAAGGTGAATTTTTTTTGGATTGAAGAATGGAATACAAACGGTTAAACTAGGCTGAAGAAAGAAAGATATGAGAGTATTTTGTTAGCTCAGGATGTGTTGGAAATAGATTTAGATTATTTTCTTAATTTTTGATTTAGTTATATGAATTATATAAATTATACATGAATAGGAATTTGAATACGATAAAATATAAAAATATGTTTTTTTTAAATAATATAAACTAGAGAAAAAAAGACTTGCGGTTAGAAATATTAGAGGAAGAGAAATTCTTAAAGGTATGAAAAAAATGGTGTGAGAATAAAACAATTAAATAACTACAGTGATGAAATAAATACAACATTGTGTTACCCATCAATTTTCCACCCAACAGTGTGTCACTAAAATATGTGTCACCAAAAAATTTAAATGTTACCAAAATTAATTAATACTAATTAATGTTTCATAAATTTCATTCATTCATAATTCACATTTTTATTAAATATATTATCTAATTTATGTTCTGTTCTAATAAACACAAGAGTGATTTCATCTTTTTGAAAGTGATCCCTCAATACCTTATCTTTTATATAAATTTTCTTAGTCCAAGATTCTGAAACTGGATTCCTAGAAAATTTAATAGAACTTTTATTATTGCATTTTTTTTAAATGTTGGAATTGATATTAATAGTGTTTTAAAGTGTGTTCCATCAAAAAAATATACCAAAATTGGTTGTAACTATGTATTCATCATTAGTAGTAGATAAGGCAAATGAATTTTGATTATTACTATAGCCTGAAACTAGAGACATTCCCAGAAGCAGTATATTCTAGTGGTTCATTTTCTATATAACATGATTCTTCCAAAATCATAATTATAAAAAATAATTAAATCAAATTCTTGTCCTTTAGGGTAAAAGAATCCAAAATTATTTTCATATATGAGTTATTTGAAAATTCTATTAGCAGAAACAATGATTTACTCTTTTGGGTTAACATTAAAATGATCCCATAAACATACATTAAACCTGATAACCATTCATGATGAAATCAAGTATATAAGACTACCAATCATTCCTATGTAACTGGTTTGATCTATTGGTTTCCTTGCATTATCTAGATCCAATATATATGTGGTAATCATTGTATATCAGTACTCTTATTGTTGTTAAAGATAAAACTTTTTAAATGAAATTTTAGATATTTATATTTACCAAATAAATAATTTTTTTAATGATACCAAATCCATGAAAGAATTTGAGTTCACCCATTAAACTCATTTTCAATTTATTATTCTTCATTTTAGAAAAATTGGTACATAAAAAATTTCTTGACGATCCAAATATAATATCATCAACATAGATATGTACTTCTATAAAATATTTTGAAATTAATTTTATGAAAATATTATTTTCCTCTATGTTTTTGGAAAATCCTTTTGTAATAATAATGTTGTTAAGATTATAATACCATGATCTAGGGGCCTATTTTATATCATATAAATAATTTGTTAATTAGAAACATGATTTATAAAATGGGAAATTTTAAAACCATGGGGTGGTTTAAAAAAACACCCTCAACTATAAAACCATTCAATAAAGAACTATTTATATACATTTGATATTGATTAAAGTATAAAATAGATTTGTAGGAATGTAAGATTTGTATGGACTCAATTCTAGATACTTGTGCAATGATTTCCATAGATTTTATCTGTTCTTCTTGACTATAAAATTGTTCAAAAATTCTAGAAATATTTCTTACTATATTTCCAGACTCATCAATATTCTTCATAAACTCCAGTTTTGGGCCAATAGTCTATGATTTATTGGGTTTATCTAAACGATCCCACACATTATTTATTTCACACTAGTTTAACTCTTCTTGTGAAGATATTACCCAAAATTCATCATTAATTAATTCATTGATGTGATTTTGATAAACTTTAGATATGATCGTTTTATATTTAATTTTATTCCTTAGAACAGCACTAGTACAAGTCCCTATATCTAGGTATCCTACAACAGAATCAAAAGGATGGTACTTGATGGTTCTAACATCAAAAGAAAATGATGGACTGGTCACTTTATTATCAACAGTTTCATGATGTTTGGTTTATTCTTTAGATATGGATGATTTTTATAGTAGTTTAACTCCAGAGTCTAATGATTTTTAATTTTAATTCAGATAATACACTTCATCGTTAACAATTTCTGAGGAGGTCTTAGGCTCAAGTATAGTAGATTCATCAAATATCATATAAACAGATTCTTCCATAATTTGAGGCAACTTTTTAAAAACTATATAGTCTTTACTAGATGTTGAATAACAGAGGAATATTATTTCATCACTTTTTGAAGAAAATATCATCAATTTACCATAAATTTCAAGAATAAGTACTTTTTAAGAAAAATATGTTAAATTAAATAACATTAGGTTTCTTATTATTCCATAGCTCTTAATGGGCGTTCATAAGGATATGTATAATAAAGACTGTGTTGATGATATAATATGGTGTTTTAAAATATTCTTCCCAAAAATAGCTTGGTAGAATAAACTCATTAAAAAATATCTAGATATATATTGTGATGTTATATTTCTCATTTTTTACAACTACATTCTGCTGAAGGGAATTAAGAGGAAAGAAGTTATGAGTATATCTATATTATGAGAAAAAATATTCAAAATCATGATTTTCAAATTCCTGGCCATGGTCACTTATTATAGTCATATTCTTAAGTCTACATATATTTTCTATAGACTAAAAATACATTTTAATGTATGACAAAACATAAATTTTTTAGCCAGAAAATATACTCATGTATACTAAGAGAAATCATCTAGTAGAACATAATGATAGTGCTTCACATTAAGATTAGGGAGGCTACAATGTATCAAAAAATTAATGTGAACCAACTTGAGAGGTTTTGAAGATGACACATCCATCATTGATTAAAAATAAACATTGTACTTCTTCATTTTTTGAAAGGAGTAAGATACTTTATCAATTAAGAATTCAAGCTTAGGTAGATCCCAAACTAATTATTTTTTAGCTATCCTGCTAAGTTAGTGAATTTTTAATTGGAATAATTTCTTATGCGAAACCCAAAATTATTTTGGGAAGACATATATGCAAGAAGAATTTTGATAATCTAAAGATTTTAAATTTAAATTATCAAAATTTTCATTTCTCGAAGAATTAAAAACAACAGCAATATAAGAATAAAAAGCATTTCAAGTACAATTTTAAAATTTTACATGGAAGCGATAATCAAACAACTTGGAAATACAAATAAGGTTATATTATATATCATTAACATAAAAACATTATAAATTAAAATTGAATTATTGTTAATGATTTGTCCTAGTCTAATGATTTTACTTATTTAATTGTCTCTAAATGAGAAATCCCCACAATATAAAATGATAAGGATCTTGAAGTATGAATAATATATTACCATATTTTATAGACAACCATTTTTGACGTTCTGTTTACATATATAAGAGGACTCAAGAATGTTTACAACGAAAAAAATTTATAAAAGAAATAATATTGATACCCAAATAAATTTGGTTCCAGAAATGATAGTAATCAATGATTGCGGAACCCATGCACAATACATGCATTTACTATAAGTAAATTGAAGACATTTAGAAATTATAATTCTATTAAG
The DNA here is from genome assembly GCA_963277665.1 of Viscum album. Lineage (NCBI taxonomy): Eukaryota > Viridiplantae > Streptophyta > Magnoliopsida > Santalales > Viscaceae > Viscum > Viscum album. Next base: position 503,550,121 of record OY728132.1, read on the forward strand.
TCCCCTGGAAAAATAAATTTTAGATGAAATATTTGGTTTGGATTTAAGAAAAAAGTGATATTTTATATTTTTCTCTATCCATGTTGATATACACTCCTAGTTACATACTTAAGTACAACATTGTTACGGAAAATATGAATAGTATTTTCCTTAAAATATGGAAAATTATATAGTTTCTTTCATTAAGTTATCATTTGAATGTCTTATTTAGGTATTCTTTATGTGCAGTTGAACATTTTTTTATTATTAAATAGACAGTTCATATTTTATATTAATAGTAAAAGCATGATAAATTTTGAGAGTTTTTTAGTTTTACTTTAGTTCATTAAATGTGTATTATAGCATGTTTCAATGTTCAAATAATTTCACATTTGATATATAATCATCAAAATTATGTTCATTTTAAGAATAGCAGAATTATGTATAGGAATAATATCAGAGCTAATGGGTAAAGAAGGTACCTCAGTGACTTTAGTCATGAAGCACATGTTTATTCTGTTAGGTATCTCCTTGTGTTATGAGTATGAATAACATGATCTATCTTATAAAGCACTCCATATGGAATTCAATGTCGTTTTGTATCATCTTTTCTTATCCGATATATTTTTTAATTTATCTTTGGAAAATCTAATTTTATATGACCTTTCCATGTAAATTGGTAACATAAAACTTCTTTTCAATCTTCAAATTTCTTTAATTATTATTCAATATTCTTTATGAGTTATATTTCCCTTTTTAGATGGGATTTTGGAAAAAAAAATATAATATCTTAAATATTATACCTAGATAAACCATCTCCCCATCACTCTATAGAGTGGATTCACTATCACATGAACTAATAGTTTGAGCTAATTCTATTTCTATTTCATTCTCTTTATAAATAGATACTATATAATTATTGTATACTAATTTTTTAAGCTTTTTATCATCTTCCATGTTTTCGTTTGGGTATTCTCCATTAATCATGATCTTTCTAATTAGTTAGTCGACTTACAACATGATAATATCACAAAATTCTCTAATTGAAAATGATGTGCCTCTCCATCTTTCAGGTAGACATCTTAATAGTTGAATGATTTAATCCTTGGAAGATACAAGATTTTTGAGTTAGCTCATTGTATTGAAAATTTTATTTAACCTGAGATACACATCAAAGATAGGTCCATTAGGCTTCATTATAATGTTATCATATTTAGTATTATATGTATTAAGCCTCGTCTATTTAACTTTTGAATTCCCCTCCTGAAAAAAATGTGTCTCAAATGATATATGTAGTTTTTCATGAATAAATTCTATTAAACTCTACAACGCCTAGGGAACAGTATTTAGAATTCAATGATTTACATTTATTATTATAAGCTGTATTTATATATTTTTCCCAATTACTTATAGCTATATCAGGTGTAACATATTAACCTTTTATAATAGACTATATATCGACACCCATGCTTTCTATATTCTTTCTCATCTTATTTTTCCATTGAGATTAATTTCTTCCTTCCAATAAGGGATGTATTTTTGTAAAAAAAATGTCTTGATGATTATCTATTTTAAAGAACTAAATTTAAAAATAATATACATTTAATATCATTAATGGTTAGTTAAAATAAATTTTTAAATCATTTTGAAAAAAATTAATAACAAATAAATTAAATCTGCAGATATCATATGTTGGTTGGAGTGATTATCCCAGGGGGGGTTAATTGAGTACCCAATAATTTTATAATAAGTATATTAATTTAAAATACCTTATTTAATTTAAAATATCCTATTTAATAAATATGGCAGACATTTAAAAGTTTTAAACATTAACGAGGATTCTTAATGACTGATTATCTCTCGGGTAATCAAAATAAAATATTACACAGTCCTTTGAAATGATATAATATAATTAAAATATTTTAAAAATACTAATAATTATTAACTATCAATGTATTAGTTTTTTTTGAAAAAAAAAATTAGTTTTAAAAAATGGAAATAAAATTAATAAAAACACACATCGAATAAATTTGAAATAAGAGTTTCAGTCTTGAGTAGAGACTTAGTCCTCTCCGTATAGTGATCACCTTCCACCAACCAGTTTATACAAAATAAAAAAGTTGATCCAAAACCAGAATCTAGTATTACAATAGTTTATAAATATTATAGGTCATATATGACCTCCTCCACATTTACATATGTGATTAAAAAAACAAGCCATGCAAGGACTTCTATAATTATTATCCGCGTGAGTATAGATGAAAATAGATAATAAGATATAATGTATCTTCTAGTTCATAAATGGAGAAAGTGTGCATGTGATAAAATTGAGAATCCACACCCACATATTAATATTTAATAAAACAATAGAACAAAAAAAATAGAAAAGTATAGAGATAGAAATACTTGGTCTGTTTCCATGCAAATGGTGACACTTAATTTGATTTTTCATTAAAGATTATTCTGGGTTTCCTAGAAAACATTAGAATAAAAGTGTGTCACAGACACTTATTATTGACTACAGGAAGTAAAGATGTAAATATATATATTTTTATTCCTAGTTGAGGATGATCTATTCAAGTTATTTAAATTGGGATAATCTCTATGATTATGTTAATTTAGCATGAGCATCATAGCATTCTAAAAGTATGGTTTACTCAGATATTGTATCTTCTATGCACAAGTGGTCTTAATTCTATTCATAAAAGTATCAACACATAGAATATCCCCATTCATTCAAATATTTGGTATCCTTTACAGTACATATCAAACCCTATTCAATGTGTTCTTCCAATAATTTAAGATATAATAATTAAAATATCATTTAACTTTATGTTGAATAATATAGCTAATATAATATCTATTAAGGGAATAGTTAGAATTCGTGGGGGTATATCAGGGTCTGGAGGCATCTCATTCGTATGATTTATTAGGATAACGATGTCTCATCATGGTGGTATGACACTGGATGTGTCTTAGAAATATCCAAAACTCCACTTCGATGGTGGTGACTCCTCTGATAGAAGGTTAGGCTACGAGTATCTCAGAATTTCTGAAATTTACATTTTTTCAGTCTATGGATGATGTTGTCTCTATATGTGGTGTCTCAGTTGGATGCTTTCCATATCACGGTGTCTCATACATAGCTATATTTTCATACTAATGATTATTAATGGAAATTTGTGATTATATGGTAAGTTTTCTTTGAATTTGTGAAAATTATGTCATGGAATTGACCTGTTTTCCAGTGTGTCACCTTAATAATGACTTCACCTCAGTGGTGTCTTCACTTCAATGGTGACCAGCGATGAAAAATACATAGAAAATTTCATCACATATCTCAGATTATGATATACATATATAGAAGCATGGAATCCATTAATATCATTAGAATCATGATTTTGTAATCATTGTTACAAGGATTTTAATAGTAACGAGTAACTAATACTTATGTTGATAACATAAAAATCTTCTTGATGAACACCTTAAAATTGAATGAATTGGATTAACTTATTGTTTCTAAGGAATTTTTTAAATTCAAAGGAATTATTAGAGTGGTAATTTTGGAATTTTTTAAGGATATTTCCAAGGTAAACTAGATCATTGAAAATTTGGAAGTGATACCCTTTTAGAAGTGTTAAAAGGGTACTTTTGTTAATACCCTTTAATTTTCAATGATATTATTAATTTTTAAAAGGAATAATGAAAGAAAATGATTCAAATAATAGAGTTTGGAGTTATCTAGGGATTTGAACTCATCAACCATGTACTTCCACAAATTTTTTAAACATGTCTAAAATTATTTACCCCTTTATCTTTATATTTACTTATTTTTAAAAGGGTTTATAGTATTTAAAAATGTAACTTATGTATTAAAAACAATATAAAATATCCCCACTATGAAAATTTATGGTTTTTAAAAACTAAATTTAATATATTTTAATTTTAATTCAAATTATAAATAATAAAAAACTATCATTTAAATTAAATTATATATATAAAAATATATTTCTATATGAAAATGAGATTCTTTTTTCTATTATACGTTTTTAATAATATTTGGAAGTGATTTCCAATTAATACTGTGTTTCTATAATTTTAAAAATTTCTAAAAAAATATCATTGTAATTATTTGAAATTTGTAAATTTAATATATTAAATTGCAATTTCACAATATGCCTTAAATAATTCTTTCAAAATAACCATTTTATTATTATCACGATCTTTACCAATAATCTTAGTATTCTAATTTTTAAATCAAAAATGAAATTGAATTTTAAAATAATATTTTCATTTTGGTCTAAAATATTAAATCCATTTTTTAATTTCATTTATAAATGTTGTGACATCTTATTTTACTGTAAGCCTTTAAAAACATATTTTTTTGTTAAATATTAGTAATGATTCAAAAAAATTAAACATGTGTTTTTTAATTTAGAAAATAGTATTTTCAAATTATTTATATTAACTATTGAATATATATTTATATATATTATATTAAATTTTTTTTATAAAAATTCAATTGATTCATGTGTAAAAATAATGCAATAAAAGGGATTTTTTTAGCAATATCTAAATTTTCAACATTCACACAAAAATATATTATTTTATAAAAATAAAATAATAATAAAAATAATAATATTTTAACAGCGTAAATTTAGAAATATTTTTCATTTTAAAAAATGGAAATTCTAATATTTATAAACTTATCATGTAAATTAAAATATAATATATAACTAAATACTGTTTTTATTGAATGCGCCATTCAATTAATTAAATATTAGTAATCCTATTTTTTCACCTATAATTATATACAATATTTTTTTTGAAGAATAGATTTTATTCTTTTTATAATATTCTTATCAAATATTTCTTGGATAGTTTTAGTTTCATTTTTCACAAAGAACAATCTATCAACATTATGTGTATTTAATGGTAAAAATTATATAATGTGATCTTGAGCCACTACATTTTCCCCTTTTAATTACATTACATCCTCATAATTATAATTATTCATAAATGGTAAAAATATGTGATGGTATTTTTAACATACTTATCATTTCGAATATAACTTCTAGTTTAAATCTATCTTACTCTCTTGGGCTATATCAAATTACTAATAATTCCATAAACAATATATATTTTTCGTACAATCATATACTATTGTATGCATATACCCTATTCAGGAATTCTATGAAATTTACCTTTTTAAAAAAATTTGAATCTCCAATTCATTAAACCATATCTAAATTTTCTATTCCTCTAAAAATTAATTTCATATTTTACTGTAGAAAGTATTAACCACTATTTCATAAATCCACCAACTACATAATATATATTATAATAAACAATGAGATAAACACCTCTAGAAATATAATTAATCACTTATGAATTTATTAAATAATTACTATAAAGTATATGAGTAATATTTAACTCACCATTCTCAAAATCAATCAACCCTGCATTACCTCAACATGAGGCATATATTAACCCCAAGAGTTATCAATCAGATGATCATTTGTGTCCTAGTAGATATTAAAAAAATAAATAAATTTTATTAAATATCTATTCTCTGTTATTAAAATAATTCAATATATTTTTGAAATTAATTAATTTCATACTAAATAAGAACAATTCTTATAAGTTTCACATATTCCTTATAAATTTTAGGATATACTTAAATATCCCCAAAAAATATCAATCAACAATAAAACATATAAGAGTATCATGATTTAATATATATTTTGATCCCATCCTCAATTCCTTAGGTATTATTAAGAAACATACCTTTTCCACCATAACAAGAATATACTAAAATTCTCAATCATTCATATATTATACCTTATTAATTTAAAAGAACAAATATTTTCTAGATATATACCTTTCCTATTTCATTTTCATGATCTTATTTCTACCAAATAATCAAACAAATTTTTTTGAAATAAAATAAAAAATATGAATATGAGAATATCAATATGAAGATGTATTCCCATATGGAACATTATTTTTTAACATACGATACTATTGGTTCAACCTATCATTTTTTTTCAATTATTGGGAATCCATGGTCATTTTCCAATTTGGTTATCTAAACTGACTAGAAAAAATTATTCTAAAATAATTCATTAGAGATCATTATATAGAATTAGAATTAACTATTTCATATCCTCTTGGGTGTATAAAACTATGGTTGAATTTTGGCTTCATTGTCGTGGACTAGGTGACCGTTGAATTAATAACAAATACAGTTGTTTTAGGTTTATTATCTCTATATATATCTATGAATGGTCTTGAATCCTCATGTAGTATCTAGACAAAGATTTCATTTCTCAGATAATAAAAATCACACTAAATAACAAAAAATATTAAGTTATTATAATAAGGAAATAATAATCCCCCATAAACATCCTTAGGATTTTCAAATACAATTATATCATCCTAATCCCCAAATTAATTATACTAATCCTAAAAAATAAATAAACATTCCATTGATAACATTTGAAATTTCAAATACCTGTACTACATGGTTTGGTTCTAAAAATATAAATTTAAAAATAACATTAATACCAGTGAGATTATTAAAAATTCACAATTATCACATTAGTACTAAAACCCAAAATAATCTCTCAAAACTCTAAGATCCATTTGTTTTAGTCAATTTGAGAACTAGCTATATAGCATTCTTATTTTACAAAACATGTTAACATTTATTCATATTCCAACCATAATAAAATCTCTTTTACACATCTTACTAGTAACAATAATCCTCATATCATAGGGAAATAGAAACATAACACTATAAATATTCAACTTTTTGCAATGGAATATATGTAACATATATTCTTTCTAGAAATGTTTTTTTGACAAAAGGTTTTCCCAAACAATCTATTATGGTTAATTATGTCATAAATTTTACAATTTATGATTTATATATTATTTCAAAAAAAATTCTAAAAAAATTGGTAAATATTAATAATATAAATTAAAACCATTCATTTATAATTAATTATAAAATTTTACTTGAAAATATTTTCAAACTAAATTTTTCATATAAAGTCATTAAGGTGGTGGTAGATTAGGTCTAGAAGGGTTGGGAAATATGGTCAACCAGTGGATGGAGCTCCATACCTAAACGTCAGGTGGTATTTTCCATATACTTCATCATATCCTAATGATTATGATATCCCAATAATTCTTTGTCTTCCTACTCTCTGTTCAACCTCTATATGAAATCATTTTGATCTCACACTGTCACCTCATACTTCATTACAGTGAATAAAGATAATGGCGATATTCCCTTGGAGATGTATGGTGACATCACTCCAGTTCCATAAAAACTATTTGAGGTTGTTCAAAAACCAATATTTCTCACCCATATTTTTTAAAAACCACTTTCTGTATCCCTCATCCAAGCCTCCTCATCAAAATATTACTTGAACGGGCCCTCACATCCAACATATGTCATGGAATGAATCTCATCCAATTGAGAAACATCATTCTAGTATTTCTATGACAATAATTTGTAGAAAAATTAACACTATTAAAAAAATTATATAATATGTTAATTGAAAAAAGTGGATAAATATTTATCACAATATGTAATTGTCTCTCACCAAAAATCATCATGGTATAATCACTATATAACTTACTATACACATCAAACTCATTAATGCTTGTTCCAGAAGCGAGATGCATAAATTTTTCAAATATATTTATTTTAAAATAAAAATAAAAATAAAAATATTAATATATAGAATTATTATATAATATTAATTAACAAATGGGGATGATATATATAAAATGTATAATGCCCAGAACTATGTTACATCTTATCTTCAACGATTCGGTAAAACAGAAGTAGATCCCCACTAGAAAGTCTCTCATTTCTAGTATGTTCTAGTTCTACCCATACCTGAGTTAATACATAATCCAGTCGATGTGGACAATGTTTCTTGTCAAATACAATCACATATTCTCTCTTCACAACCCTCCTCTAAAGACAATGTAAAAAACGAATGGAAAAAATATTGTATTCCTAATTCCCAAGCCTCACAAATACATACCCTAATTCTCTCTAAAATATGTGACCATAAACCTTGAATATATTTCAAAATATAACCATCTATAAAATTTATAATTATAAATTAAAATATATATTTTTATATAACAACATGTGAAAGGATATATTTTGATATAACTCAATAAGAACCAAATCTAATGACACCAATTGAGGTAAAAAAATTCCCTAAATTTTTTTAGTTTGACCAAATATTTTATGTGAAAAAATAAAAAAAATGATATTTACTATCAAAAATAATTAATATATTAAATTAAATGGAAAAATTGAAAATTCATATTTGAACTTACTAATTCTGACAAGTTTCTAAGTCAATGGATGGATGTCACTCAAGAACAGGATCTGGATTCATCAATCATGAAAATCCATTACCCCACCTATTAGGTATCATCACTTACACAACCTTGGGTGTTTAATCTGGATTTTTGTCATTAGGTATTAAATAACCAATCAAAGAAAAAATAAATTTATCACAATTTTTAAAAATTTAAAACATGTAAATAACTTTTTTTATAAATGTTTAATAATAAAATAAATTAGGAAATTTAAAAAATATTATCGTTTTTTTATAAATAAAATCGTAAAAAATATGATACATTAAAATATTATTAGTATTGGTATAAAATATAAAAAATATTTATTTATTTAAATAATTAATAAAATAATAAATTATTCATATTCTTTATCTTCACGTGCATCTTAATCTTTAGTTGAAGTTTCAATTTCATTGGTTTCAACATTAATAACTTCCACCTAGTAATCATGAACTAACATATGATCCTTAATTTAATCATCAATTATAATATAAAACTCATTGGTAAAATCATTAATATTATCATCATCATTAGACTTTAACTATGGGGTATCATAATCAATATTTATATCCGTTCTATTAAGAGATATATTTGTTGATGTCGCTATAAATTTTTTGATATCATTCACATAATTGAAGCAAAATTCATGTTTAATAAATTGATTTTTAATTGATTTCATTTTTATGACAATCTAAAAATCTTTGAAATTTGTTAAATATGAATAATAATTTTCACTATAAACATGATGTAATTAATATTCCAACACAAATAGTTCATATTCTACCTGAAAACCATTATATAATATTAACGATTTCATGTTGTGGATAAACATAATACCCTTAATCAGTATCAAATAATTGATATTTAGAACTATTATGTATTTTTTAACCAGATTAGATAACTTAATTTTTTTTATCTAAATGCTATAAAAGTCAACTTCACATTGATATGATGATATCATTTTAAACGAACACCACTTGGAATTTATTTTTTGACTATCCATACACCCATGTATATAATAAAAATAAATTGATCATATAATCATTATTTTATTGAATAATTGGAATGGTGGGTAACTTAGTGAACATAATTTTCTATAGAGTTTATCTCTATGTTTTGATACATGAACAAATCAAAAGTGGATAATTATATATAAGGTATAAATTTTAATTCTTATGTTTGATAATAAATTTTTTAATTAATTGTATATGAAACATGCAGATAAATTAGATTTTTTGGAAGTCTTCAAGTGAAATCGGTGTAATAGAGATAAACTCGTTATTTACATGATCATCATATAATCTAATTTTTTTAGATTTAATTTTAAAAAATATTTAAAAATATATATGTATAAAAATATTACATACTACACCTATTGTTTGATTTCATCAAAATTTACTATAACTTATATATATATATACATACATATATATATATATATGATCTATGTAGTTCATCATATAAAATTCATCGTTCATAATGGGAACCTAAACTGTGTCATGGATGATTAAATAATAATAATTAATGGTGTGGGAATCAACAACATTTCCATAATTTTAACCCATTAGATTATGTATCGATATATATTCAGTCCAAATATAATATGTGGAGAAATGTGGATGTCCCTCCTATATGTAAGCTTTGAAAACTTTAACTTTTAATAGATACATTATTACATACCCTCTTCATTTTTTGCATATATCTCTCGAATGGGTACATCAATTGAAATTTTAATGGCCCACCACCTTTATCTACATACATAAAACCAACGATTAAATATTACATTGAGTCAAATAAGGTTAGTGAAAATATTATATCTAATTTATATATAATTAGAAAATTATCATTTTTTACAAATCAAGTAAATCATAATTTATTCAGAAAACATTTCTTGGTTGAAATATGATATTTTAGAAAATGTATCCCAAATTAATGAATTAAATACACCTTTAAGGATAATTAGTATTATTTTATCAATTTTTTTTGTGACAGTCATGGATTTTTTACACAGTAATATGTCCATTTATAATGCAATAACAAAATTAGAGGTATATTCTTCCAAAAACATCAAATCTCAAATCCACATAGATAATAATGAATTAATTTCCTTATAATTTCTATAAGTTTTTTTTGATTTGCTAAAATTTTTTATCTTTCATTTTAAAATATCTCATGTTTGGGAAGCCTATACCTTTTTGAAAGATCTAACCTTGTCTTTACGGTGTCATTTCTCAATCCAGGTTTTTCCAAAATTCTATAAAACATTTTATCCAAAAAAATCAACATTAATTACATCTTAGATATGAAGAATCAAAAAATAGTCTAATATACCTACTCCAAAAATACATTATTTAATATAATTGAAACCTCTCCCAAAAGGCCAGTTTTTGGTTTTTATTAATGCTCTAAATGTAATGGGAGGTATAGAGGAATAAATATATTTAACTTGAATAACTATTAAAATAGACAGAGTTTTGTCTCTTTTTATGTTACCTTTATTAAAATTATTTATATTTCATATTTTTTTTCAATTTTTAGAAAAAAATATTATATAATGGTCAAAAAATGGTTTCTTTCGTTAACAATCCTAATCAAATTACTATCATCCATATAGTATGGAAATGATTTTGGAGCATATGATCTATATCCATATAACATACCATATACAAGAAAGTCACTGATTTACAACTTTAATTATACTTTGAGTGTAAAATTATATTCTAAAACTACATCGTATATATAGAAACTATCATACTATAATAAAATTAACTCATTATTTACTAGATTTAGAAAAATATCAATATTCTTCTTCCAATATATAAGATTTAAAAATTCCATATATATTTATATATATGGATTTTCCAACAACATCTAAAGAGTATATTTATATGGAGTTATGAAAGTAGGCAAATAAAAATAATGATTAACAAAAATACTATGTTAATATAAATCAATAATAGAAATACTGGGACATATTTTTTAGGTTATAAATAAATAGATTAATGAATTAAATTTTTGTCAATTAATGACCATCATAAGGTGGATATAACATTTCATTTAATGAAACATCATATTTTTTCATGTCAACAATGAAGCAATGTTGTGAGGCATAAAATAATATTTCAGTCCTAATTTAAATAAAATAGACCACAACTTTTTATTATAAATTAATATAGACATTACTTATTATAAATCATGATACCTAGATTTTCTACGTATTTATAAATTATAAAATGATTCATATTCACTACATTATAAGACACAATAATTTCAGCATGCCCGAATATTTTAATAACCATGTCTTAAATTATGAACCAAATTTTTTCCACTGTAGAAATTTTTCGGCAATTTATCCTTTTCAGGTAATAGTGATAAAAAAATTGATCAAAAAATGATTTGAAATTACAAAATCTGATTTCATATACATAGATATTATTATAACATCAAATATTTATGTATGGTATCAAAGATAAAAATAATCCTTTACATATTTAATCAAATCATAGAATATATATTTTTATGATTCGATATTTTAATAATAAATTTTTGATATTGTTTGGAATGATGGGTCAACAAAATCATTTAATAGATTTTATTTGTAATTTTTTCAGGAAAAAAAAATATATTTCATTTTAAATTACATTAAACAAATTGATACCAAATTACTTAATCACATTGAATATTAAACAAAAAAATATATAACAAAATATTATCCAATGTTTCATATCATTTTATCAATAGTCGACGCACATGGGTGTTAGTATGGCTAGTGAAGGTGTACATGGATATCTTAGCCATGAAGTTTCCTAAGAGTAGATTATGAAAAAGGGATTCAGGATGAGGGAAACATCAGTAGTAGGTTGATGACCATGGGTAGTGGATTTGTCCTTGGAATGAGGGATAATTTTTTATTCGGTATGTGTGACTGAATTTTTTATCGGTGACTGATGTTGTGTATGTCCCAGTAGATGGGGTAATAATTGGTATTAACAGATACATTCTAAGAGGTTGACCTTCAGATGGTCTTTTTCTTAGACTATATCTATGGTTTTTTATTCTATAGGTTGCAATGAGAAATTGTCCCCACAAGGTGAAAAAAAATATGTCTATTGGAATTGATTTAATTTTGAATGGGCTATGGTGTTGCAAAGATGGGGCTTACGAGCTATGTGTGTAATTCTAGATGGGATCTTCCCATTTTTGTTTTAGCTGGTTTGGTATCAACACTATGATGTTGTGGTGGTTCCTTGTCCGCCAAATGATTTTTTTGTTGTAATTTTATTTTCATTAACAAATTCTTATGGAGGAGTACACTTAATAGCAAAACTATTTTGGTATATTACTTTATAAAATTGTACTCAATTATTTATTAATTTAAAATATTTCATAAATTTTTTCAATTTTTTTTGTTAATTTATATATTTTTTACTAATATAATCAATTTTTTTAGATTCATAAATTATTTATTAGTTTCGTAATACCTTGAAAATCTAAAGTATGAATATTGTATTCGATAGAATTTATGACACCGAACACCAAGAATGTAAAAGAATATAATATCACAACACTTTATAATTTATATTATATTTTAAGTAAATTCAACATATTTTATATCTTGAAATGCATGTGAGACAGAGTGATCATTTGTCGCACGCAGCAATGAGTTTCATTGATATCATGCATTACATTCAAGAACAAGTTTTACCGAACAATAATATATAATTAAAATATTTTAATTAATATAATAATATATAAAATAGATGTTATGAATACTATTAACTAAATTATAATAATTCTGGTTTTACATAAGTATGATATTAAATCATTGGTTACAAATTAATTAGAAATATATATAAGAACCAATTTAATATAAAAAGAATATTTTTATAGAAAACTTTTCTTATTATCACAAAGCTATTATATCCAAATAAAATAAATTAATTATAATTATTGAAAAATACTAATTTAATATATATACAATATATTTAATAAAATTATTTCTATATGCATCGAATAAATTTAATTGACATAATATATGAACAAGGCCAATATTAAACATAAAATACTATAATTTTATAAAGGCATTTTAACACCTATTAATGGATAACCAATTTAGTATATAATTTTTAAAAGACATAAAATTCTTATTTATCAAAATAAACTAAATATTTGTAATTCAAATAAAAAAAATTATGATATAGTGATTCTTATGATGTTTGATTATTTATAAATAATTATATATACTTAAATTTAATTCCAAATTTATTTTTCATCTAATTTATTTAGAAGGATTAATTATAATAAGAATTATTTTGAAAATTTAATTATTGTAATATTTTATCAATTAATATAATTTAATTCATTGGAATCAATTTGAAAATGAAATTAAATATACAAATATAGCAATCTTTTGTAGATTTTTTCATTAAAAACTTGCATTGTTGCTCCATCTATGGGATTAAATTAAATTTTAATTAATTCTAGAACTATGATATGTATTTGAAAATATATATTAATTTTTTTAATCAAAAGAATTTATAATCTCTAGTATGGTCAACACAGTTTTGGACTAAATTTTTTTCTCTAAGTAATTAAAAATAATTATAATGATTAAGGTATAATTAATCTAAAAATGGGATTAAACCTTCATCTAATGATCCAAAATGACCTGAAAACATGTCCACAATCCATTTTCCTGAAATATTTTTATTGTATCTACACTTTTATTGGTCATAGACCATTATAGATCCATATTCCATGGAAAAAAGATTGGTGAAATTCCCTTCCCCAAAATTTATAAAAGTGCCACTGTTCCTTTACCATAATAAGGCCTCCAATCATCCCACTTCCAAACTCCTCTAAATCCACATTGGATCAACTAGGCCCTATAAAGGTATCTCCTAAAATTCCTTCCTCTACTCTTATTATCCTCTCCTTGGGTAGAAATAAATTCAAGGAATCCCTTTGGTGGCAACAAAAAGGAGTTACCCAATGAAGTATTAACATTTTTCCTTAAACTCTTAATTTTTTTCCATTAATCACCCACCTTAAACTCTTATTATTTAATTATTATATAAAAAGTATTATAAATATAATATGATAATTTTATGTTATTTATTCTACCAACTATTACACACACATCAACTTAACAGAGAAAGAACATACCATTTATATTTACGACGAACCACCTCCTCATGAAATGAAGTCGTTAAATTATTATTTGTGTCATTTAGGGGAAGGGAAGTATGATAAACATGCTATTTATATATGATATATATGAAAATTATTATTTATTTGTTCTTCATTAATTATTTTATTACACATTTCCTTATATATTCCATTTTGTGTAAATATGATAATGTCGTTTGTGAAAGTATGGACTATTACCTCCTAAAAGCCATGTGATTCATTCACACAATAAAAGGATCGCACAATGGTTGATTATAATTTAAAAAATGATAAATACATAAAATATTTATTATATTAATGTAATAATTAAATTTATATAAATATAATATATATCATTTTCTTTATTATCATTTTCATACATAAAAAAGTGACAACATCATTCATAGACATATGGATTACCACCTCATCGACATAGTGTGATTCATTTTACATCATATAAATTCTTTAAAAATAATTATATTGTATTAAATTAAATGGTATTTATGATATAATGATAATTTTCTTTACTAAGTAGTGTTTCTTATCTTCTTTCTGTAATAATCATTGATAAATGGGAACATTACTAATGCGTACGTACGACCTACCATCTCTATGATTGTAACGTTGGTTCATTTTGCATAACAATATTTAATTATTATTTTTTATATTATAATTAATGAAGAAAATGATAATTATGCAATGAATATATTTCTGGATATATTATATAATGATCCATTTGACCATAGATGACCCACAAAAGTTTTTTCTACTCCATAGTATGAATTTGTTGAAAACACCCAATGTAAAATCAATTGATTATGTAGTTGTTTAAAAAAATTATAATTGAAATGAATTTTATTGTTAACATTAAAATGTTTCTCATTAAATTAAATAATTATCATATGTTTATTATTTTAGAATATAAAGACCCATGGGAAAAGTTAGACATAAGGTATGGGATATTCTTCTTACTTTTTACATCCATGAGAAAAATGTAATTTACACCATTTACATATTTGGTGTGGTGTATTTAAGAAAAAATTTACATATTATATGATGAATTGTTTTATCTTAATTACTTTGAAAAAATTAATTTAATATTATTCCTTCATTAGTGTTAGGATTTAAAACATTTCAATTTAGTCTGAGACACTTTCGAATGTTTAAAGATTATATTTCCCCAAAAACAATGAAAAAAATTTCAACTGTATTTCCATTTGATTAAATTATATGAAAATGGTTTAATAAACCCATTAATTTTATTCTCCTCTTGTTATTTATTTCCATTTTTAAGTATCGGTACCATTTTTCAACTCTTTGATAATCCAAATTTATTAAAAATTATTTTTATAAAAACTAGAGATCATTTATCTATTCAGTTGAAAAACCTATTTTATTCAAAAAACCCTGTTTTATTAAAATGTTTAAAAAAATAATTTCATGAATTTTAAAAGGGTTTATTAAAATAATATTTAGCCGTTTTTTATATCTAATTTCTTCAAAGGAATCTTTTTAACACTTTCTGAACAAGGAATTTTTATTCATTTTTAAAGTGAAAAATGAATATTAATTAACTTTGTACAGCATATAAAAATTTAAATTCTATAATTTAATTGAATCTTTCATTACATGTTTGTAAATAAATTTTAAAACAAAATCATTTCATAGGAATTTTTTAATGAGACTGTTTTTCAAGAAAAAATCAAAACCAAAAAATATTTTTCTCAAAGATGTTTTATAAATTATATTTTTATAGTATTTATATTCATCAATGATAAAAAAAATTATTTTACACCAATTAAATGTTTTATAAATATACTATTCTTATTATTACTTAGGATTGTTTATAATTGATTAAGAAAATGATGGTATTCCCATTCACTTCCTTGATTAATTTGTTAATCCCCTTGAAATTTTGAAAATCCAATGATCCTTGAACAGTCAATTTGCCCTAAAATAACCCTATCATTTATCGTGTATATTCTTTTTTCCTAATACATATATTTTTTTCTGAAAAATTTCTTCATTGATAGTTATTTGATTATTTTGGGAAAATTTGATATTTCCATATTCTTTACTTAATACACAAATTTGATAGAGAATATTTAATTTCCACAATTCGAAATGAGGACAGATATACATAGGAAATAATGTGTGGAACATATATTATATATCCCCTCGATGCATGGACATTTTCTCAAGATAATAATATGACTTCTAATTTAAATAATTTTTTATCTATAGTTTTAAACTATCTTATGAAATGAATTGATGGTATATGTTTTCATGTTTCTAATACAGGATGTCCTATAATTATTATTTCCCCTCATTTATATTCATTTATTATTTATCTATGATATTATTCATATACATATCTATGGATGCATTTCATTTTCATTTCATTTATTAAATTTCATTTTTATCAGCTTCTTACCATTCCAAATTTATTTTGCCTTATCTATTTTTTTGTATGGATTGCATTTCCAATTAATACCTGACCATATTTTGTATGCACTTACTACTGAGTTTTTTGATTATATGGTATGCGTGTTCTATTATTTAAAATTCAATAATTATTATTATCATTTATTAATTAGTTCATCCTATATATTTATCCCTTATTGAGAATTTTAGATCAACCTTACTATGTTTCCTTTCCGTAAGAATCCAAGAAGAGTACTATGAATGTTATGCTGGGATATTTTGTATGGAATAAAGTAACATTCATTGTTTGTAGGAAATATATTATTTTTTAATTAATGTATTCGGTTTTAATGTGAGTTTCATATATATATATATATATCAGGATTATGATGACTAATGAATTCTGGACCCATTGGGATTAACTTCCATGTAAAAATTATGATGTAATGGTTGTAGATACAAGCTCTGGGTTTTTTGGGGTTGGACACTACAGTTGATATCAAATCAAGTATAGTAGAGACCTTGGGAACTGTATTTACGAAAATATATTTTATATAACATAACCATATGTTATATTTTTAGGATAAGTTTAGATGAAAAAACTAGAATTATGGTAAAGTGGAGATTATGTGGGTCTCTCTATGAATACATTTCTATCTAGATACAACAAGATGATTTGGTTCTGGTATAAATGTACCTAAGTGTAATAACCCTGAAAAGGTGTGTCGAGACTTACTCAGTGTAACCTGTTACATAACATTGATGAATATTGGGTAGCTAGTTTGACACACTTAGGGGATACACATATGATAATTCACATTTTCGTTACAAATCATTATGTTGTATTTTGAATAAAATAACATAGGATAAACTTAAGGGGTATTATATAGAAAATAAAGTGTAAATATTTTGAAATATTTATAAGTATTATATTTTATTTGTCTAATATGATAATTGATTCTCACACTATGGTTATTAATTTTAGGAAATATCATCATCTATAAGATAAATTCTAAACCAAGGAATAACCTACGTGGAATTAAATTGATGAAGTATTTCCGTATTACGGTTGTATTGAAAACCATTTTTAAAAGGTTTTTTATTGATTAACCTTATTCACACGATGTCTATCGAATTTGTTTCAAATTATTTTAATAAGGTTTTATAAAAGGATGGATTGTATGTCTGGTGAATACATATAATGTTATGAAAATCTACAATACTTGAACCCATAAATAAATTATGATATATGATTAAAACCAACCACTATCCAACACAATTTACTTGTTAATATTTCATTTTATTTAGTTAAAAAACATTAAGAATAAATATTAATAATGAAACAATAGTGTAACATTTGATGTTTAATGATTATGTATTAACCATATTATTTTTGGAAAATTTCTAGAGAAAAAATAGAGAGGATTTTTACTCATTTATTCTTCTTATGATCCGTTATAACTTTATTTTAGGGATTTAGAAATAAATGTTAATTTATAGATATTTGTTTGGAATGTAATGAATAAATTGGAATTTAAACAATGCACAACTAAAAGATGTAATTGTTCATATAATATTAAAATGTATCATTTAATTAGTTTCCTTATATTCATAAGTAATAAATGAATTTCTCTACATGAAGAAAAGAATCTCAGAAAAAAATCATAATACCTTAATTTTTTAGCTGATGGCCTTCTAAATCATGACATATTTATGGATTTGAGGCCCTAAAATTTCAATTGATCATTCACTCCTTTTTTATTGATGACCTAAATCACTCCCTATAAGTATTGATGTTTTTCCACTGAGTATGAATATCTAATTTCACATAATGTTCTCTTACTTATAGACCAAGATACATGTTTGTACATTTGAACTTTTTAATTAACTTTTTCTCTTTCTTATATGATGTCTTACAAACCCTTATCTAGATGTGAGATTAAAAAAAAGTAAATATCTAAAAATATATAACCATTATCATGTTTAAATTATGAGGATTCAATTTTTTATGGTGGGGAGAATGTAACACCCTTAATATCTAAAGTATGTACATTATATTTGATAGTGTATATTACGCACAACAACAAGAAGTTTAGAGAATATAATATCCTGATACCATATAATATATCTACTATTATGAATTAATTAAAGATACTTTATATCTTGGAATACAAATGATGATGGGTTAGTGAATGTCACATGCAACAAAAATATTCATCCATGGCTTGTGTTGCATGAATGATTGAGTTTTACCTTATAATAATATATTATTATATTAGTTTTACTTAATATTATAAGATATAAACTAGAATTTATAATTCGTATTAACTATATTATAAAAATACATGGTTTAAACATGTATAATCTAAATTCATTTGTTACTAATTAATTATAAAATAATATAATAACCAACTGAATATTGAAAAATATATTTTTATAGAAAACTATTCTTATGCTCACAAAGATATTTTATCCAAATAAAATAAATTAAATAAAACTATTTAGTGATACTAATTTAATATATATAATACATATTCAATAAAATATTTTCAATATTCATCAAATAAATTTGGTAGAAAAATGATAAAACAATCCCAACATTACAGAAAAAAAAACAATTTTTATTATTATAGTGATTCAATCTACATTTCATGGAGAACTTATTTTAAATAAAAAATTTTGTATCCATTATAAATATTATATATAAAAATAAAATTAATCTTTGAAATATATCTTGTACTTCTATTTTCTTGTTTTTCAATATAGCGGTCTCTGTACCTCAAATTTTGGTTATTGAATATAAAAACTCTGTAATCATTTGGACATTTTTTCCTTAAAACATTGTATTGTCTCTCCATCTGTGGAATTAATTATAAATCAAAATCTGCCAATTATGTGATTATAATTTAGATAAAAAGAATCTATATTTAGGGTAAATATAATTTATAATATATAATAAGTAGAAATTAGTTTTTAACCAAATATATTAGTGAATGTAAAAATAATTAATTACAATGATAATGGTAAAAAAGATTAATAAGGTACTCAACCTTATTCATTACCGACAAAATGAACTATAATATTGTTCAAAATACCATGTATGGACATATGTATACTATATATTCAAACATATAGATGTAGGATTATTATGGGAGCCACATTCCTTGGGAAAAAATGAGTGGACTTCCCTTTCCCAAAATCTAAAAAATTACCACTCCTCCTCTAATATAAAAGGGCTCATCACCTCCAAAATTATCACACATCTAAAGCCCCTTTATTTAGAAAAATATAATTCGAAATATTTTATCAAGATACCCCCCCCCCCCTCATCCTAGAATCCTATCATTGGTATAAAATTCATCCAAGGTATCCTTTGGTGCACACTAAAAGGAGTTCTCTAAAAGAGAGGTAACATCCTTCCTTATGCTCTTTCGTTTTATTTCCATTATCCACCACTTTTCTCATCTTATTTTGTGACAATATTAAAAAAATGTTTCCAAAAAGTACTTTTTATGGGTTTGACATACACTTAAAACACTTCCATCTAATTTGTAATAGACATATTGTTTATGTGAACGACGAACTACCGTTTCACGAGATGAAGTTGTTTGTTTTTCCGTTACCACATAGAATGGTTGGAAATTAAGAAGTAAATTTTGTTTCTGTATGATATATGTGATGAATATTACTCTTCTATGATAATTTAATTTTTTAATAACACATTAACTACAATTTCCATTTTTTCTAAATATTATTACATCGTTTGTGGAAGTGTGGACTACCACCTCTAAAAAGTGATTTGTTTCATTCACATGATACATGGAATATATAAATGATAATTATAATTAAAAATATGAGAAAAAAAAATATATTATATTCATAACATAATTAACTCTATTAAAATATAAAATATTTAATTTTCAGTATTACTATTTTCATACATTCAAATGTTATGATGTTATTCTTGGACGTGTAGATTACCGCCTCCTCAATGTGGTGTGAATCCTTTCACATCACAATAAATATATATATATATAGTAATATATATGATTAAATAAAATTATATTTATTATATAATTATAATTATTCCAATATATAATGTTACTTTCCTTCTATCCATACTGTTAATTGAAAAATTGGAATCTTACTCATGCTTATGTGTGGATTACTTTATCAATGATTATAACGTTGGATAAATTTTCATAACAATAATTACATATTGTTTTTAATGTAATAATTGATGTATAAATATGATAATTATTTTCTTATTAATATTTTTGATATGTCATATAGTGATCCCTTTGACCATATATGACCTACAAATGTTGTTTTTGACATATCAACCAAATTTGTTGAGAACACTAAATGTAAAATTAATTGATTAAGTAAATGTTTTCATAACATGGTAATAAGAGAAATAAAAGTTTTTATAAACATGAGTAATGTTTTTATGAAATTAAATAATTAACATAAATTTTTTATTATTCAATAATATAAAGACACATGATACAAGTTGGATGTAATTTAAGGGATTTTCTTCTCATTTTTTACATATGTGAGAAAAATGCCTTTTTCACCATTTACTTATATTATATGGTGAATAAACTAACCATTTTGATATATTATATAATTAACTCATTTATATTCATGTTATTTAAAACATTAATTTTATATTATTCCTTCATGAGACTTATAATATTAAATGTTTCAAAGAGGCATGAAAAAAATTAGGATGTCTAAATATTATTTTATTTAGTAATAAAACTAATGAATTTTCAATGGTATTTCTATTTGAGTAAATTATATAACAATTTTTCAATAAAACCATTAATTTTATTCCAAAATTTTTATTCATTAACAATTTCATGTGATAATACCATTTTTCTAGTATTTTGTACTCAAAATGTTTCAGAAAATGTATTTTATAAAACATGAATGAATTTATCTCTTTAGTTGTAGAACTCATTTTGTTTCTAGAAAACATGTTTTATTAAAACATTTTCATTTTTTTAATCCTTTTAAATTTAAACAGTATATAAATTTTTAATTTTTTTAGTCTTTTATGAATATTTTCCAATGAATCTTCTTGTCTCATTCCGAAAAATGAATCTTTATGACTTTGTGCAATATAAATGGAATAGTCTTTTACCTTATACGAAAAGTATTGATTTACCCACCATAATTTCCTTGAAGCTTAATTTTTTAAATAGTTCCATTTAAATACAAAAATTAAAAAGTAATTTTCAATAAAAAAGAATGTTCAAGAGGGTAATAAAATTATCTTCTATAGTATTTACCCTTGTTGAATATGCAGTTTCTCACTTTTTTCCATAAAATTGTTTCGTAATAAAAAATTTATTTTGTGCAAGAGAGTTTTAAAAAATAAAGGATATTTTCCATAAGAACGTTTTCTAAATGATCTTTTTATATTATTTATATTCATCAACATCAACACACCTTTATTTTACCCCACATGGGATATTATATATTTATACCATGCCTATTCTTCCTTATGATGGTTTATTATTCATTTTCCCAAGGGTTGTATTCACATTCACTTCATTGATTCCTTTTTTGTCCCCTTGAAACAGTTAATCTTCAATTATCATTGAAAATTTAATTTTACCTAAATTAATAATTTCCATTATCATGTATATTACAATATCCGAAACAAAATAACATTTTACATATGGTTTCTACTTTGTTATATATTTGATTATTTTATAAAATATTGATAATTGATTATTCTTTATTAATTAAAAGTATCTAATATGTCATATTATTTATTTGTAATATTTGATATGAATAATTATTTAGAATGGAAATTATGGGTGGGGGAATGAAATTATATATCCCCTTGAGGAATTGATAGGATCTCTTGAGGGGAATAATTTTTCAAAACTAAACAAGTTTCTCTATAATGTTATAAATCATCCTATGAATGGCCATGAATGTATATGTTTTTAGGATCCTGAGATAGTATTTCTATTAATTATGTTCTTATTTCATTTGGATTCATTTATTATTTATACATGAGATTTTTTGTTCTCATATTTATGGATGGATATCATTTTCAGTTCATTTATTAAATGAAACATGTTTCAGTTTATTACATGGAAAAATTTATTTTTCAAAAAATAATTATTTAGATGGAATTTGTTTACATTTATTATATTTCCATATTGTTTATTCACTTCCTTCTTAATTTTTTTATTATATGGTTTGTGTATTCAAATATTTTTCATGCCATAATTATTATTCTCATTGGTTCATTATTGATTCTACTATATATTTTCATTATTGAGAATTTTTGTTCACCCTTTTTCTTCTTCCTCTCCCCTATAATTTAAGAAGATTACTAAAAATGATATGTGTGGATATACTAGATGGAATAATCTTATCAGTGCTGGTTTTTAGAATTTTTTTTAATTAATCTATCCAGGTTTAATGTTAAACTCGTGTACGTATCCAGTTTAATAAGACTACTAAACTCTCAGTCCTTGGAGATTTGATTCCTTATACTCATGCTAATTTATTGGTAGTAAACACTGGGTCCATGCTTTCTCGGGTTGGGTCGCTATTGATTAATTTTTTTTTCATTTTTTATCAAATTATACTATTTTCTACATGTTTTTGGATTTTTTACTAATTTATAGTAATCAATTCATTTTATAATAAATTAAACCATTTTAATTATTTTAACATATTTTTTAATAATTTATCCTATTATATAAATTTATAAAACAAATAATTATTTTCATATTATTTTAAAAAATTTATAAAGTTTTTTAGTTCAAATTAATTTTATTGAATGCATAATATTTTATTAATATATTGAGATATTTAACATATACTAATATTTATTAATATATACTAATTTATGAAATTATTAATTAATTTATAATATTTTAGAAAAATATGAACAATTTTTATTAATTTATAGTAATTTATTATAATTTAAAATACATTTCCATTTATACTAATTTAAATTAATTTATCCTAATTTCTAATAATTTATACTATTTTTATGCATTTAAACTTTTTTTAATTAATTTATATTAAATGTATAATAATTTTCATAAATACAAACTTATTTTATTTAATTTACAGTAATATTTATTTATTTTTTGATAATTTATACTCGTATTTATAATTATAAATTATGATTATATAAATAAAAACAATTTTTTATTAATTTATAATCATTAATAATATTTACATATATTTTTTACAATTTTTTGTATTTTTAATAAATTAATATTTTTTTAAATAGTTAATCATTTTTTTAGTCTTTTTGGAAGATTTGTAAACATTAGTTATTCTTATTATGTTTGTAACAATTTTTCTTGTATTATTTTAATTGATTTTATTTTAAAATGTTTTTATTAATTTTAACCAATATATACTAACATATTTTAATTTACTATATTTTAAAACAAATTAAAATATTTTTTTATTTATTTAAATATATTTTATTAATTTAATCTAATTTTATCATATTTAGATTAATTTTAATTAACTAAACAGAATTTATATTAATTTAGGATACATTATTTATAAAAAAAAATTATTGATTTAATGTAATTTCATCAATTTATTTGGACTTTTATTTATTTTTTACCAACAATAATAATATATAATAGTTTTTATTCATTTATACTACTACATTTAATTACTTTATACTAATTTACAAAATTATTAATTAATTAATCATTATTAATGGTGATTCACAATGTTTTTATTTAATGTATAATTTTTTTTATTTAATTTAAATTGATTTCACAAAATTTGTTTTATTTAATATTAATTAATAGTAGTTTTATTTAATATAGAATAATATTTGGTAAATTATTAAAATTTTAAATTTTATAATAGTTTTTTTAATTTATACTACTTTAAAAATATTTTTTTTAAAATTTACAATACATTATAATAAATTTAATTAGTTTTTATAATGTATATATCTTTTTATTTATATAAATGAATATAATTAAATAAATACTTTTTTACATATTATATAATTTTTTAATTAATTTATACTCTTTTATTCTATTTTTTTAGTTTTACGAATTAATAACATAGTTAAAACAAATAATTTTTTTATTCATATTTATTAAGTTATGTCAATTGATTTTAAATTATATCAATTTTTAATTTTTTGGCAGTTTCCATTAATTTAAAAAAAATTATGATGCCTTAATGATAATTTATACTAATATTTTTTAATTTATATTAATATATATTAAATTAAATTATTTTTTATAAATTTAGAAAAATATATTTTTTAATTTAGACTAATTTATAAAAAGTTATATAATTTTTTAATATTTTACTCTAATTTTTTTAAAATATAAACCTTTTTTATTAATTGATATTAATTTCTTTTAATTTTTTATTACTTATTTTAAATGAATGATAAAGTGATTAAAAATTGTATTATATTTTAGTTATTTATAATATGATTTTTTAATTTGTTTTATTTTTTTCATATCAAACTATGTAACCATTTACATAAATAGTAATAAAATTTAATCAATTGAACATAAAAACTTATAATAATTAAAAATAATTAAATACACTTGAAATTAATATATTACAAATCAGAACACTAGAAAATTCATTTATAGAATGACATAATAAGATACCATTGGAGAAATTGAGAGAATGATAGAAAGGAGGTCTGCCTATTGTTGGGTATTTTATGATGGATATTTAGAATAATCGATGTATTTATGACTGAATAAAAATCCATAAAAAATATTTAAAAGAAACAATAAACCATGTAAATCCAAAAAAATTGTGATGAATGATCTATTACCAAAAACCCTACGAACAAATTAGTTTTCGTTTATCCATAACAAATAAATGTTATTGTGAGGGCACCATCGCACATAATATTGATACAGGTTTCTTTGTGATGGATGTGGCATAAAAATAATTTCTATAATAGTTATTTATAGATGATTTGAGAATTCATTGAAAATAGTTAATTCTTGAAATAGCATGGGTTGTCACATCATAACATTTGGTGATGGATAGATAATTTTTTGCAATAAACCAATGAAAAAAATATTTATCACTGTACTTTTTATCCATCAAAAAATTCTTTCATTGGACTATTTGGCATGGTTTTTTACGTGGTTGCAAATAACCCATTATTAAAAATGACTTTTCCTGTAGTTTTAAAATGTTCTTGGCTCATATTATTTTTAGGAATATCCAGATTTCATAATTATAAAAATCATATGTGATCATAAGAGGAGAACATTGTTGTAATCTGGTTATATAAAAAAATGATTCCAAACAATGTGTTGATCATAAATCAATGTATAAGTCAGAAGTCATGAATCAAAAGCGAGTGTAAAAATTAGTCATTAAAATTGTGGCATGAAAGTGTTATATTTGGATTCCTTTGAAATGTGAAATAAACATTAGTCTATGAAACTTCACATTCACGAGCCACATAATCAGTCCCCAAACATATTAAAAATAATAATGTACTGGTGAATACTTATTTCATTAGATATAAATGTATTATCAATGGAATGGAAGGAGATATGAAACACCAAACACAATTCATCTATAATTATGAGTTTCACTTTAAATAAATCATTCATTATTTCATAATGAACCCAATGAAATAAATATGGATTTTATTTATCATATTATAAAGACCCAATGAATAGAAAATTGTTTTCATGTCCTTTTCAAATGTATTTTACAAAAAAAAACATTAATAATTCCATCAATAATAATATCGTGATATACCTATGGAAGATAAATAGGTATCCAAAGATATAGAGTAACATTATTTCAAGATTCCCTTAAATTAAGCTAATAATGTATATTGTATTTACACCATATAAAAAAAATGGTATATGGTTATGTCAACAATTTCTCCCAATCAATAAATTTTTAAATTTTGTTTTAAAAATATCAACCATTTAAAAAAAATATAGAGTTCTTTCATTAGATAAGAATTGGATCGAAAATCAAATTTATAAATAGATGATGATAATTAAAGGAAAAGGGAGTGATTGATCAATCTTATAAAAGAGAATTACATTACATAAGATATATAAATAAATAATATGGATGTTATAGTTTGAATAATATTCTGAATAAAATATAAAATATGTCCTTGGAAAATGTCTAAGATGGAAAAAAATTAATAGTTCTAGAAAAAATAACTCTGAAAATAAGAAACATAATTTATCATTTATAATAATTTTGAGAATAATATTTAATAAAACATAGAGAAAATAATTTATTTTAAAAACCATAAAAACATAGAGAGGCTAATTCATGTAAAACGAAAATGGTGGTTGAAATATATGCTCACATATAAACATTAAAAGATGAAATTTTTACCAAAATTCACCATAAAGGAAAAAATTATTTTTGATTCATTTAAAACATTTTCAATGGAAGTCAATGTTGTTGAAATTACATATAAGGACCCAACATTAAACATATCAAATTCTAGTTTTTTGGATCTAGTATTTATACTGGAGGATCTTTTCAGTTTTGATGTTTTTAAAATTAAGAGAAAATCTTAAAAGTTATATGCATACATTACAGTTGGACACTTATAATAGGTATGCATTTTTTCCTCCATGTGAACACCCTTTAATAAAAAAAATTATTTCCATGACACTACTTCGATTCTATCATCATGAAATATTCTTTTACGTTAATAAAATTTAGTATTGTTAATGAAATTTTAAAATGTTGGATGAGACCAAAAGGATCTGTATGTGACATAAGGAAAAAAACCATTAGTCAATACAAAACCCACAAAACATTTCCTTAAAAACATGTCATTTTACCATGAGTAAAGGATTATCATTTCAACAAGATCATTATCCAACCTAATAAAAATCATACAATATCTATGAAAATCATAATAAAATATATAATATATAATTAGGTGACTTGGAAATTAAGTATAATAATATTTAATAACCATATGATTTACATCCATACATTTTACTCTTACAAATGGAATATCCATTCAGTCTTCGACTTCCACAGACAAAGCATTATAGGATAAAATGTAACCACCCATCATTGGTTTATCATAGAATCTCCCATTCATTATTTTCACATAACCACCCATCAAATGTATGAGTACTATTAACACATAATATCTTTCAATTATCATCATATAAGTCATAAAATTTTATTTTCAATCATATAAATACATTTCATGTCTTTGAAATAACCAATCTATATTTAAAACCCAATTTAAATCCTGTAAAAAAGAAATTTTTTAATCAAATTGTCCCATAGTACATTGTTAGGAAAAAAAGAAATTCAAAAAATTAACATTTTAAAATAGTCATGTCCACAAAAATAAATCATTACATTCAGTTTTTTAAACATGGACATGAAAGATAAATATTAAGAAGAATAAATAATTAAAACGCATAAAATATTGTATAAGTTAAACAGTCCCTTACCATGAGTGACACTCGTCGTGAAAAATATTTATCATCTTGAATAATAAAATTAATAAAATTATTTACATTCTTGAGATTAATTTTTATGGGTTTTATTCATTTTATATCACTTTTTATCATGTATTAACAATTACTTAATTATTTATGTTCATGTCATATTTTTTTCAATATTTGGTAAATGTGTTAAAAATGAGTTTGGTGTGATGCCTATAATTATATTTTTCATAATACTATCACCTATAAAATAATATTTAGGGAATAATAATTACTTTTATACAAAAACTATATTTCTAAATCATACCATTTATCAATGGTTATGAAAAATTAACAACGTTTTAATCATGGAGTTGGTAGGCCATACGTAAGCATGAGTAAGGGTTTCATTTTTCAATGATTATTATGGAAAGAAATATTATTATTTATCTTTACAGAATTATAATAATATCATTAAGATTATATTATTAATTCATATCTTTTTATATATATAATTCATGTGATATTGTGAGAAAAAAAATCACATCGCATTACAGATGTGATAGTTCACACGTATGCATAGATAACGTTATCATTTTTATGTGCATTGAAAGGGAAAAATAAAAATGATATATTATTATTTAATAATTATAAACATTTCATTAATATCATATATATAAACATTAATTCAATCGTTGTAACCATTCTTCAGAGATAGTGACCAAAAATGAATTATATCGGTTTGTGAGGCGGTAGTTCGTCGTACACATCAATGATAATTAGTATCCCAATTAATGGAAGTGAAGATGAATTTAGGTGATGATATTAACATATTAAAATCTAATAATATATTTAGGATTATCGATATATTACATCATCATGGTTGATGAATATTTGATTGTGTTTAATAAGAAATAAAACTGAAATACTTGATTAAAACCAATACCTTTCCCTTGGATGATCTCCTTTGATTAACACCTTAACATGTATAAAGAGTGAATTATAACTAAACTATGGAATTTTAAATGCGGTGATGGCCTCTATGATGTTATTTTTTTAAATATTCACTGAACCAAATAGTTTATGATGTGTGTGGATAATAGAATAAAGGGTTCTCTTTTATCGGATTGGAGAGGGAAACTCTTAGAATTATTCAATATATTAAATTAATAGAAATTAATTTTCATTTATAAATTGATCCAAAATTAATTATTTATTATATATAATAACTTTATTTATAATATCCTTCCTCCAATATAAATTATATATATTTTTACTATTTTTAAATCCTTATCTTATTATTTTAACCCCTATTAATTCTTATCATGATATCAAAAAATTTACACTTTGAAGGTTAATATAATATCAATGAAATAAAGAAAGAATAAATATGATTATTTTGTGACATATAATGTATTTTACCAACGATTTTGAAAGAATATTTATTTATTATAAATTTTATATCATTTAACAAAATATTATTTATTATCAAATATCATTGTTGTTAATTTTATCGCTTTTTTATTGGAGTTTTTAAAATATCATATCAACTTGATGTAATCAATAAAACTATATTAACTCATCACTACCATTTTTATCTCATATATAAAATTATTTTAGGAAATAATTTATATTAAAATTATATTTATGTAAATATATTCAATATCATTTATTTTCTTCTTCCATTAATTAAGCAATTATTGCATTATCATTGGGTCACCATTTTATTTTATTATTTCATTAATAATAATTATAAATAAAATTTTAATCTAAATTTAAACATTATATCTCTATAAAAACTATTTATAGTAGAATATTTATAATAAATAACTATATATTAAAAATGATATAGTTATCTATAAATCTGTATGTCATCTTTGACATTTCTTTATAACTAAATACTATAAATGGCATAGAGTCATCCTAGTTGAATCAATTGGTCATAAAATCAAGCCAATAGAAATATTTGTAGATAATATTTCATTAAATAATATTATATTAAGTGTTAATAAAATTTTATAAAATTTTATAATATAATTTTTATCCTTAATTACAAGATTTACCCTTAAACATGGTAATAAAAATACTACCTAAGTTACTATTCATAATATCAAAAAATAAAATGAAAAGGTTTACATAATTGGACACTCATATTCAATATATAGAATACATTTTTCAAAATTTTAAACACATAAATTTTATAAATTAATTAAAAAGTAATCTCTTTGACAAAAAGTGAAAATAAGTTTTTAAAACAAAATCCTTCAAAATATTGAAATGTTTTTATATCCAAATTCAATTTAAAATTGATTCCAATCAACTAAATTGGGTTAAATGATAAAAAATAATATAATAATAATTTAAAACCACTCAAATATATAATTTTACAATCTAAATATATTTTATAAAAAAATATTTTTTCAATTAAAATGTAGTATATTATTGACTACTCATCAAAAATGAAACATATCATAAAATTACAAAAAACTCATCCAATAAAAAATTTATAATATTATTTAGAAAATTAATTGTTTATTTTAAATAGAATTTCATAATGTGTCAAAAATAGATGTAAAATAAGATCACCATAAAAAGGTGACAAAAATTCCTTTTTTTTAAAACATTTATTTTATCCATAAATTTATATTTGTTCTGATACTATATCTAGAAGACAAATAATACGAATTTTACATATTCTATTGAATATTATATATATATATATATTTCATTAATATCATTAAAAATGAGTTATTGTTTATTTCACATATTAACATTTAAATATATTTCCATAAAAACATTTTCATTTATTATAAAATGGGTTTTACATTCATTTATAATTAATTGGGACCAAAATAATTAACTAATATAAATGTGTAAACCATAAAACCACTATTATAAAAGATAGGAGATAAATTCCATATTAAATTATAATATTTAATTATTCATATAATATCATTATGGCATATCATGTGAGCTATCGCACATATAATTTATTTGTTAAAAAATTGGGGTGTTATATTCTAACCTCCCCCAAAATTATTAAATTATGTCCCCACAATTTGAACTCAATCATGGTAACCATGTTTTAAAAATTCAAATTAAATTTATTCAAATCTGACATCAAAAATGTGATTAATAAAATTACACCTTAAATGGAATGGGATGTATGAAGGTCACCTATGATAACACATACATAGGTACTTTTTAGTAAATCATGGATATATAATAAAAACTAACTATTATGTTCTGATGGATATTGATAGAGAACACAATCAAGAGAAATTTAACAATCAGAAAACATTAAATTTTTAATGGGTTAAATGGTCATTGATTAATTTGGAATAATGGTAAATATATAAATATTTTATTTTATGGTACTTTCCATAGAGTTGATAATTTATTTCACTAACTAGAGTAAGACCATAAACAAATATACTTACATGACAAGAATATTTTCTCCCATTATTAAAATTCTACCAAAAACTCATTTTTGTATTAAAATATGAGTATTTATGATGAAATCCTTTTGCATGATGCACTATAATCAACTTCTAGAGAATCCAAAAATCCATAAACGATTAGTTACATATTTATCCTATCTTCATATTGTAACCAAAACCAAAATGGTTAGAGTGAGATAAGAAAATTCAAGAAAAATAATAAACATTACATGATATAATACTAATTTAGTATCTAAAATTCATCAACAATACCCAACATTAAACATTTACAATTAAATAAATATATGTCCTCAAAAAATATTACATATTATGTTTAAAACCCAAGGATGAGAAGTATTTGATCACATGATAATTGAAAATAAGTTTTACGATTTATCACTAAATAAAATCAATTACACTTGATGTCTCATACAAATAAGTAATTTTACTAAATAACATAATCTCCATGTATGATATCCATTTCCATAGATATCATGAATAAACATAGATCCACAATGAAAATATAGATTCTTAAAAAAATATAATTCAACTTATATTACTCAAATAAAATACTATTGTATTCTTTTTACCTAAATCATTTATCAACAATAAATAAATGTCTCCAAAACATTATCACATTTTTATGAGTTTTCAAGGATGTCATGTCAATCTAATATTTGTTTCCATTATTTATTTAAAAAACATACTATAGAAAAATCCTTAGGTGTTCCATGATTCACCTAATATTTATAAAACCCTATAATATAATAATTTATAAAACTAAATACATAAAAACATCCTTCATTTGAGATCCTTTTTGAAAAAATAACCAATAATCACCATATTAATACTTCATAGTTTTTCCCTACAATCAAATATATAAATTTTATCTTTATGATTCATCAATATGAATTGAGAAATTTTTACTAATTAAGACATAATAAAATTACACAAAACATAAATCAAGACATTATGATTTATTTAATATCCATATTTGCCTTCTTTCATTATAAACAAATTGTAGAAATAAAATGATCATGTCTTTATGTAATTTCACTTTTCTGGAGAGTTAGTAATGTTAAAATTTTAAAATGAAATAAAAAAGTTGACATGACCCATAAATATTTAGGAGAAAAGAATTTGTGTTAGTTATGTAAAACATTTTTTAGAAGGTTGTTTGATTACTCAAAAATCTATCAAATTCATTTAGAAAATATTTTTGTATAATAGTGATAATAAAATATTCTATAAGGGTTAAGAAGGTTGTTAAAGATCACTTTCCCTCAGTCAAGATAATTGATACTTAGTATGTAGATCAATACATCATTAAAACATAAAATTAATTATAACAACATAAAATGAAAAAGTAGATTAAAATATAATATCCATATAATCTCTATAATTTATTATCCTTGAAATATTTTATACCAATATAGATTATCATTTTAAATCCAGTCTCCAAAAACAACATTAGTGGCCTTAAAATTTCAAAACAGGAACCCTTAAAATGTGTTTATAAGACACTGAACTTATGATCAACCTTTAAATTGTAAATCCATGATTATAACCATTAATGTTTAGAAGAAATAATAATCTAAATTTATTTTAAACCATAATAATATACCAACAATAAGTAATCAGCCATAAACAAAACATATTCAAGTATTTTTGAACTAGGATTCACATTCAAATATTTTCTTAGATTATAGAATTAAATGATTTTGAAAAAATCTAATAAAGTAAACACATACATTATATGTGGACACATATAATTAGTACCCATTTTTTCACCAAAGAAATCCCCTTTTAAAAAATAATTGCTTTTTTTGAGACACATCATCAATTATTTTACCATGAAATCTTATTTTCCCATACCAGTCTTAAGACGAGTGAATAAAAATTATATAACATGGGATAAGAAAAAAATTATCAATAAGGTAAATAATTAATGAAAACCATTTGACTAGTGAATACTCATAAAACATTTCCAAAAAACATACCTTTTTTCTTTGAATAATGTATAATCATTTCTAATAGATCATTATCTTAACTTTTGAAAATCAACCAATTTCCCTAAAAGCTCACAAGAATAAAATATAATATATAAATAGTTTATATGGGACATAATTATATTAAAATGGAATAACCATATGGTCAAATTCCATTCATTTAACTCTAAGAAATGGTATATCCATACGGTCAACTTCCAGACACAATGAATTTGGGGTTATAACATAACCACTAATCCCTAGTTTATCATAGAACCACAATCCCTCATTTATAATGTAACAAACCATAAAATTTAATTGTACCGTTAAGGTATAAAATTTTTTAATTATCAAAATATCACTCATAAAATTTCCTTTTTCACTCATAATAAACATTTCATGTTGTTGAAATAGACAATGAATTTTGAAAAACCAATATAAAACACATATTAAAGTGATTTTTTAATGAAAGAATCCCATACAAAATCAACAAAAATTTAGTGCGGTTCCAAAATCAAAATTTTAACAAATTAATTTATATATAAATTATTCCATAAAAACATTGTGAAAACATGACCTAAATTCCAAATATTTAGAAGAATAAATCATTAAAACACATAAAATGGTGATTTAGTTAATGAGATTCTTGTCTTAAGTCGAACGAGTGATGTAAAATATTTATCATCCTAAATAATAAATTGAATTTAATTATTTCTTTTGTTGAGATTATTTTTATATAAAATTATTCTTTTTATATCATTTGTAATCATGTTATAACAATAAATTAATTATTTAAGATCATTTCGGACGTTTTGTTAATAGTCCGTACATGAGTACACAATGAATTTGGTATGATGTATATAGTCAAATTGGTCATAAGTCCATAATCCTAAAAATAATATTCATGACATAATAATATACTTTATTAAATAATTAAACTATTAAATCAAACCATTTGTGTATGGTTTTGAAAAATAAACAACATTATAATCATGGAGAAGGTAGGTTGTAGGTATACATGAGTGATGATTTCAATTTTCAATGATAATTATGGATATAAGAAAACTATTAATTTTCATTATAGAATAATAATATTAACATTATTATGATATTAGTAATTTATATATACTTATATATATCATTCAGGTGATGTGAAGAAGAAAACTGAATCAGATCACTTTATAGGGGTGTTAGTTCATACGTACACACGAATGATGTAATCATAATTATGTGCATGGAAATATAAGAATTTAAATGAGATATTATTTTTAAATAATTATAAAAAATTAATAAATATAATCTATAATCTATAAATATATCACTATAACATTTCATGAGAAATGTTGATGAAAAAGAAGTTATATCGATTCGCA
This sequence comes from Viscum album, assembly GCA_963277665.1. Classification (NCBI taxonomy): domain Eukaryota; kingdom Viridiplantae; phylum Streptophyta; class Magnoliopsida; order Santalales; family Viscaceae; genus Viscum; species Viscum album. The sequence continues at coordinate 503,585,319 of OY728132.1, forward strand.
AGGTGGTATTTTGATGGACAAACAAATGATAATTTGTTTCCGAATTGATACAAGTGGATATGTATTCAAGCAATGATATTGAAATAATATTATATCATTATATTGATGATACTGGAGATATTATTTAATCATGTATGAGGAATATTTTAAGGATTTTTAAGAAGAAATAAAACACAAATATTTGACTAAAAATAATACCTCTTCCTCAGACGATCACCTTTGACTAACACATAAACACCTCTGGGGAGGGTGTTAACCCAAAATATGGCCTCTAAAATTTTATTAATGAATAAAGGAAGATATTTTAGATGATATTGGCCAATAAAAATTGGTTTTTATGTATGATTAATAGAGAATAATGGGGTCCTTTTTATAGGATAGGGGGGGGCACTCATGATAATCTTCAAACTATTAAATTAATATAAATTGGTCTTATTTTCCAAATGGATCAAAAAAAAATTACATAGAATATATAATGATGTTGGGTGAAATTTCAATCATTCAACGAAATTTAGTTTTGTATTGGATATTTTTTAATCCTTATCATTTTTTCATTAACACTTATTAATTCATTCTATGATATCAAGACATGTTCACATTGAATGTTAATATAATTACAAGAAAATTTGAAATGGAAAAAATTATACATTTTTTATATTTTATAACTCAATCCAATTATTTAGAAAAAGTGAATTTTTTATGAAAACTTATATCATTTTATAATATATTTTTTATTTTAAAATACCATTAATGTCAATTGTGAAAATATTAATTATTAAACTTTCTTAAAATATCATAACAAATTGTTATCTTCATAAAAACTCTATTAATGCATCCCTAAAATGTCAAAGTACACCAAAATATCCATGCATGAGATAATTTATATAAAATTATATTAATTTAAATAACTTTAATATTAATTATTTGATTCTTCCATTAATTAATAAATTAATGCTTCATCATTGTGTAACCATTTAATATAAGTATTTCATTCAAATAAATTATAAATAAATATTTATGTTGAAGAAAAAAAATTATCTTTAAAAATAATATTTATAGATGAATATATCTTCTCAATATCTATATGTATAAATGTTATAGTTATTAATACATTATTATGTCATCTTATTCTTTTCTTTAAAAGAAAATATTATATGTTGTGTAATGTAAGACAAGTTGCACAAAGTGTTCATCAAATAATCCCAAGGATGATTTTTTTATAATATGTCCTCAAATAATATTAGTACTGTAACGCCCCGACCCCAGAATCCCATATTCTATGCATTATTATATATCATTGGCATGATCCCAAAATATCAAGTCTCGAAAAACCAATTAGTTTGGTAGCCCTGGAAGTACTAGATACATATATAAGGTTTAAATTACATCATCAAATGGAAAACTACAATAGAATTGTTTCCATATAGAACAATGAGATCCCATAAACTATCCCTATAGGCCAGTCATAATATACTTCTTTGCATCCTGGGAAAAATAAAACATAGAACGATGTGAGATCAGATGCTGAGTAAGGATAACAATATAGTAGAATCTTTCATAAATAAGCATAATTATTTAAGGAAATGTATAAAACTAATATAAAAGCCTTTTCAACATAAACATCATCATAATATGGAAAATATAAATCAAAATAATTCCATTTACATACTGACATGGATATTCTACTAGTCGAATAATCACAGGCAATATCAACATCCACTTTCATAATGATGGAAGGCATAATACCAGACATTCATTACCACATATTCAAGGACTTGTGGTAAGAATACAATATAAGATTTTTTCATGGCCTTGTTCCAAGACTCTAGTTTGTCTCATCAGACCTACCAATGCATTTATGGGCTATAGCGAGCTCCACCCATCACATATTAAGTCCAATGTATTCATTATATGAAAAGGTTTAAACCTAACATATACATTCGCATTAAAACTACCATATGAAATGTCAATAATTTATCCATAAACCATAAATAGTGTAAAAATAACACATACATAGTCAAACATATCACAAAACCTTTAATACAATATGGAAGTTCTGTATCATCATAAATAAACTATAAATAACCATAAAATCTATCAAAGGATGTTGATATAGATGGAATCAAAACTTTTTTAGAGAAATACCAATTTCAATTTTGAAATCATTTAATAGTCATGTAATTATAAAATAAAAAATTTATTTTTAAAAATATTCTTATAAGCTTGTAAGGGAAGCTTCAACAATGTTATAATAGTGGAAAATAGTCGCACCCGCCGTATACGTTAAAAAAACATTCTTACCTTAATTTTGTAGAAAAGGTCATAAAGTACCTTGTTTGGAAAACAACAGAAGGATTCCTTTATAAACAATTAAAAAAGTAAAACAAGGGTATAAATGACTTTAACCCATAGTCTAGTAAATAGTAAAAATGTTTTGGAATACATTTTTAAGAAACAAGTACTTGGATGATAAGGAAGTCCCAGTAGATAATTACGTATAAACAAAATCGGATAATGAAGTGATTGTAGAATTAACCCTTACCATGTACTTTTCCTTTGTTGATGGTTGGTTAAACTCTTGTATAATGGTGAAATAATTGTTATTAAATTATACAATAATCATATACATTACTATGATATCATATATGATCTTTTAACATTGCTTTGTTAATAATATCTTAGTATTATCGTCGTTTCGGGTGTTAACAAATTCGTTTTCTTTCATATTATTTATTATGTGAGTCATTTTTTTTAATGATCAGAACTATATTTTTCATATTCAGAATTATATCAAGTCTTTAAACATTATTTTTAATCATCAAATGGAAATTAGTCTTGAATGGATACGTTGGGGAATGAATCTCATCACGTTTGTGGAGACGGTAATCTGTACGTATGAACAAGCGACAATATCATTCTTTTGATATTAAAATAATATATAATTGGATGGTATGTCATATATACAGAATAATTATCATGTTATATTTATTATTTAATTAAATTACACATCATTATTATACCCATCCAAATAATAATGTCTTGAATAACAATTACACCACGACGTGGAGACGGTAAGTCGTACGTACACACGTATTGTGACATGTCATTAAAAGGATGGATAGAATAATAAATATGGTTGTACCATATTTATAATAAAATCATAGTATATAGAAGATATTGGAGGTATTTTTTTAGAATGGAAAGAACAAAGAAAGAAGAAGTGGAAGAAGAAAGACACTTGAAAGAGGTGATTCAATATTTTCCTCTTCTTCGGGTTCTTCCTCTTTATTAGATCAAAAGGGCTCCTTAGGTTAGAATTATAACTAAAGGAATGATTCCTAGATGAAGCTAGTATAGTTAAGAGGGTATTTTGGCAGAGGTTGTCCGAGAAAAATGGATTTGAAGGTGTGAGTTAGAGAGAAGGGGGAGTGCCCTTTTAAAGAGGGACGAGGGGCACCTTAGGAAAGCTAGAAATATTATTTTATAATAAAATCATTTTCGGTTACTAATGGATCAAAAATAAATTATTTAAAGGCTAAGGTGGGGATGGGTCTCAAACCACTCAACCAATGGGTTTTAGACAGGTTTGGGTCACTATAATAACTTTATCATTTAGATTTAAATCTTAGTTAAATAGTTTGACATTTACCATGTCTCTTTGTATTTTTGTATTATATGGTTAATAAACATACTATATACTTCCATTAGAATCCCAAGTGGTAAATTAATGATACAATTATTATTATATATGTATTTTGGCCGAACCTTAGATTTTTTAGGAATAGAATATTAAATAATAAAATAATATTTGTATTATAAACTCTTTATGTCAATTTTGACACTATTTGGTATTTGGTTTTTTCTAAATTTATAAAAAAATTATTACTTCGAAAAAAAATTCATCTAACCAAGCCTAATATGACATATTAACCTAGAAAATTAGTTTAATTCATAAATAGTATCAAATTAAATTTATTTGGATATTTATAATGTAAATTATTTTAATATTTCATTAATTAGGTAATTATTGTATCATCATTGTGTCATAAATAAATTAAATTATGTAATGTCTAAAAAAAATAAATAAAATACCATTATTTAGTAAATATTTTTACATTTCTAATGAATATTTATAGTGTAATTTATCTTATGTGTAACCCTATATTAAATTTTTTTTAGTTATTAAACATTGATTTTAACTCTTTTAACTTTTCTTTGAATTAAATAATAATAAATGTCATCATCTAATCCAAGTGGACCTAAAGGATCATATTTTATTCCTAAGTTTTTTTTTCGCATTACACTTATCCAATAGAATTAGGACAAGCATAAGGGTAATAATAATAATACCATTTTTACCCTAAATTATCCTATTTACTTTTAACTGTGGTAAATAAAAGTAAAAAAGTTACTATTCACCAAAAATAATTTTCTTGTCATTAAACCACATTTTACGTAATGATATCAACCGTGTCTCTCTTATTTTTGAAATTCAACTAACAGAAGCGGTAATATTGAGTTTTTTGTGAATTTGCAAATTCTCCTAGGAGATGGGTAAAATAAGATAAAAAGGTCAATAAAATTTTTATATATCTAAACATACTGTAAAATGACTCCAATTAATTATACTGAACTTATATAAGTATTATGTATCTTATTTTACCTAAAAATAAATTTAAATAAAATAAATTATTATTTAAATAAATTGTCGGTTTTAACCAATAACTCGGTGTTTTTCACAATTTATCAAAAAATGAATGTTTTCAGAAAAATTCCAAAATTTCACCCTAAGATAATTTTGATATTATTAATTAAAAAATTATGTCTATTTTAAAAAATTAAAAACATAGAAATTTCATTTATTATTTTAAAATTAATTTCCATTGTCAAAACTAAAAGGTGTGTTTTTAAGAATTAATTACTAACCATAGATTGATACTTGTTTTTGTTCAATTTCAAAGTGAAATTATTTGAAATGAATAAAATTGGATTAAATGGTAAAAATATAATATATTTATAAATCAAAACCATTATAATATATAATTTAACACTACAAATTATTTTGATTATAAAAGTTGTTTTCAGTTAATATATAGTATTTTCCACTATTCACCAAAATATGAAAGTTATCAGAAAAACACCAAATATTTATTGAAACTAAATTATTATGTCCCAATTCTAATGATTAGTTTTATTTTGTCAAATTGAATATATAAAAGTTTCAAATATTATATTTAAAAAGGGTTCGCCCTTAAAAGGCGTTAAAATTGCATTTTTTTAAAAATAATTCTTTTATCTGAAAAAACGAATTTCTTCTTACATTATGTCTAAGAAACTCATAATATGGATTCTAAAATTATAAGTATTATAGAAAGTCCAAAATTTAGTTAATACAATTCTTAACCACTTTTGAACAGCAATTTTGGTAAGTCGTGGTGTGCTTGAACACAATGTTCTGTATAGTGCATGTTATTGCATTACTTTTAAGAAAGAATGTACTATCAAATCTGGGGGTGTTACATTCTTCCGTACTATATTAAATTGCATTATAAAAATATGAAATTGTTCTTCGAATTTAAAAGGTTGAAAACAAAAAATACCTTTATGGGAAAACCCATATCGGAAATTGGGTTAATAAAATTTAGTCTTAATAAGAGGAAAAGGGGAATGAAAAAGTCACCACCAAATTATGATCTCGATAAGGAGAACATTGGTGGAAATTAGAGAAACCTAATTGGAGGAAAAACATAAACATTTATAGGGAGTGGTTGAGGTCATCAGTCACAAAACATTATAGAATTGAGGGCCTCAAAGCCATAAATATATGATGATTTAAAATATCAACTGTTCAACAAAACATAATGTATTAGGATAGAAATTTTTTTAAGATCCCTTACCTAAAGTTTAAGAATTAATTTTTTCGTATAATAAAAGAAGAAAAATATATATTTATACTTAAAAAGTAGAGTTTCCATCCTTTATCAATTTTTTACCAAAAACTCATCTTTCACTCTAAAAGATAATTGAATTTAAAAAAATAATCTAATTTTCATATTTGTATAGGGTTAAAAAAATTGAATTTATAATTCCTCTACCAGACCTTTTAACAAAACTACATTATTCAATCCAGGACATCATGTGGGCCAGTGGTAAGTGATACACCCTTGTCGCACTTCGGCAGCAGGTTTAAGTCTTTCAGCCTTGCCGGACGAGACAGGTTGCTGCCCGACCTCCGGGTTGTCCTTTTTATAGTAATCCAAAAATAATCCCAAACTATACTTATCCAACATACTTCTGTCCAAGCTCACAATCCAAAATTTATAAGGAATGAAAACACAATGAAGATCCTTTTGCCACGTAATAACATGTTAAAACCTTCATCATGTATTCTATTAAAACACTACAACCTCCTAAATTACCATAAAACCTTATTGATTACCTTCATTCTCCCTTATGTATTATAGAATATTGAATATACTACTTCTATCCAAAAATTTTTATTATTACAACAATGATGAAATAAACAAACAATTAATCAGTTCCAAGGAAGTCGAGATTATCCAATATAATTAATCCAAATCAACAATCTATTATTCAGAAATCACTACCTCGTTATCAGGACCATATTAAGGATTACCATTACTTCACCAATGTATTTTCCAAAAATTATAGCTTAATATTAATTCTCTTTTTTAGAACCATATAATCTCAAATCTTCAATAAAATAGTACTGCAATAAAATCCTTATTTATCTCCATAATTCATATAACTAGTATATTTTTGATACAACACTCAAATGAAATAATTCTATAATAACAACATAAGAACACTAGTCATTCCTCTTCATCTGAGGTAGTATAATAACTTGATTATTATCCAATAACAGCCTGGGGGGTATACTCTGATGATTTGGACATTGATTCACATAGTGTCCCAACTCCATGCAGATAAATCATTGTACATTAGAAACTTTTTTCCTACCCTTGCAATCACGCACTTGGTGTTATTTTTCTCCCCACTTATCAAAAACTCTCATTCCCTTCAAGCATTTACCAAGGTGATTCTTTCCATAGTTATCACATATGAGAAAATCCTTCCCTTCCATCTTCCCTTTATCCATCTTTCACTCTTCTATAATTTTATTCTCTTGCTTCCCTTCAAAGCCATAGGACTCAGAAAATTATTTACTTATCTTATTAACACATGTTACTATTGCTATAGGGCAGTCATAATTTACTTCTTCGCTTCCTGGGAATAATAAAACATAGAAAGGGGTGAGCTAAGATGCTCAGTAAGGATAACAATATAGCAGAAGCTTTCGTAAATAAGAATAAAAATTTAAGGAAATATATAAAACTAAAATAAAATCCTTTTCAACATAAAATTCAGTATAATATGGAAAATATAATTCAAAATAATTTCATTTACTTACTCACATGGATATTCTACTAGTCGAATAATCAAATGCAATATTAATAGCCACTTTCATAATGATGGAATGAATAATGCCCGACTTTCATAACCACATAGTCAAGGCCTTGTTCCAAGACTAAAATATAAGATTTTTTCAAGGCCTTGTGCCAAGACAATAGTTTGTCTCATGAGGCCTACCAAGGCATTGAGGAGCTATAGCGGGCTCCACCCGTCACATATTAAGTCCAATGCATTCCTCATATGGAAAGCTTTATACATAACATAAACATTTGTATTAAAACAAGCATACGAAGTGTCAATAATTTATCCATAAACCATGAATGGTGTAAAAATAACACATCCATAGTCAATCACATCACAAAACCTGCAATACAATATGGAATTTTTATATCATAATAAATCAATTTCATATAAGCTTAAAATCCATCAAAGGATGTTGATATAGATGAAATCAATACTTTTTTTAGAGAAATACATATTTCTATTTTGAAATCATTTAATAGTAATGTAATTATAAAAGAAATCATTTATTTTTGAAAATATTCTTATAATCTTGTAAGGGATGCTTCAGAAATGATATAATGGCGGAAAATAGCCGCACCCTCTATATAAGTAAAAAAACATTCTTACCTTAATTTTGTCGAAAGGGTCTTAAAGTACCTTGTTTGGAAAACGACGGAAAGATTCCTTTATAAACATCTTATAAAATTCAAACAAGGGTATAAATGAATTCAACCCATAGTCTAGTAAATTGTAAAAATGATTTAGAATACATTTTTAAGAAACATGTTTGTGGATGATAATGAAGTACCAGTAGATAATTACGTATAAACAACCTTAGATAATAAAGAGATAGTAGAATTAACCCTTACCTTGTACTTTTCCTTGGTCGATGGTAGGTTAAAATTCTGTATAATGGTGAAATAATTGTTATTAAATAATACAATAATCTTATACATTAATATGATATCATATAAAATCTTTTAACATTGATTTCTTAATAATATCATAGTATTATTGTTGTTTCGGGTGTTAACGAATTCGTTTTCCTTTATATTCATTATTGTGTGAGTCATATTTTTGATAGATGGGATGTATCTAATTCATATTAAAAATGATATCAAGTCTTTAAAAATTATTTTTAATCATCAAATATAAATTAGTCTTGAATGGATATGATGGGGAATGAATCTCATCGCGTTCATGGAGACGGTAATCCGTACGTACGCACTAGCGATAATATAATTCTTTTAATATTAAAATAATATATAATTGGATGGTATATCATATATACAGAATCATTATCATGTTATATTTATTATTTACATCAATTTCACATCATTATTATACCTATCAAAATAATAATGTAATGAATAACAATTACACCACGACTTGGAGATGGTAAGCCGTACGTACGCACGTATGATGAATGTCATTCAAAGAATGGATATAATAATAAGCATGGTTGTAACATATTTATAATAATATCAATGTATATAGAATATATTGTAGTTATTATTTTAGAATGGAATCAACAAATAAAGAGGAAGTGGAAGAAGAAAGGAACTTGAAAGAGGTGATGAAATATTTATCGGTTCTTCGGGTTATTCTTTTTTATTTGATCAAAAGGGATCCATAGGTTGGATTTATGACTAATGGAAGGTCTCTAGGATGAAGGGAGGAAAGTTGAGAGGGTATTTGGGTAGGGTTTGGCCGAGCCAAATGTCTTTGATGTTGTGAATTAGTGAGAAGGGGGAGTTCCCTATTATAAGAGGGGTGTGGGGAAACTTAGTAAATGTTAGAAATATTATTTTATAATAAAAGCATTTTTGGTTTCTAATGGATCCAAAAAGGATTATTTAAAGGCTATGGTGGGGATGGGTCAAAAACCACTCAACCAATAGGTTTTAGACAGTTTTCGGTAACAATATTAACTTTATCTTTTAGATTTAACTCTTAGTTAAATAGTTTGACATTTATCACGTCTCCTTGTATTTTTATATTATACGGTTAATAAACTTACTATATAATTCCATGAAAACCCCAAGTGGTTCATTAATGATACACCTATCATTATATACGTCTTTTGGCCGAACCATATGTTATTTAGGAATAGAATATTAATTAAATAGTTTTACATTTACCATGTCTTTTTGTATTTTTAGCTTTCTAATGAATCTTTATAGTTGAATTTATCTTATGTGTAACCCTATATTAAAAATGTTTTAGTTATTAAACATTGATTTTTACTCTTTTAACTCTTCTTTGAATTAAATAATAATAAATGTCCTAATCTAATCCATGTGAACCTAATGGATCATATTTTATTCCTAGGGTTTTTTTTGTCAAATTACACTTATCCAATAGAATTAGGACACGTGTTAGGGTAATAATAATATCATTTTATCCTAAATTATTCTATTTACTTTTAACCGTGGTAAATAAAAGTAAAACGTTACTATTCACCAAAAATAATTTTCATCTTATTGAACCACATTTTAATTACTAATATCAACTGTGTCTCACAATTTTTTGAAATTAAACTCACAGAAGAAGTAAAATTATTTTTTATGTGAATTTGCAAATTCTCCTAGGAGGTGGGTAAAAGACGGTTAAAAGTTCAATAAAATATTTATATATCTAAACTTATTGTAAAATGACTCCAATGAATTATATTGAACTTATATAGGTATTATGTATATATTTTTATCTAAACTAAATTTATATAAATTAATTATTTAAATAAAAAGTCGGTTTTAACCAATAACTCAATGATTTTCAATATTCATCAAAAATGGAAAGGTTTCAGAAAATTACAAAAATTTCATCATAAGATAATTTTGATATTTTGAATTCAAAAATTAAGACTATTTTACCAAATTAAAAACATAGAAGTTTCATTTATTAATTTAAAATTAATTCCCGTTGTTAAAACCAAAAAACGCGTTTTTAAGAAATAATAACTAACAAAAGATTGATACTTGTTTTTTTTTCAATTTCAAAGTGAAATTATTTTCAATGAATATAATTGGATTAAATGGTTAAAATTTAATCCATTTATACTTCCAAACAATTAAACTGTATAATTTAACACTACAAATTTTTTTTGATTATAGAAGTTGTTTTCAGTTAAAATATAGTATTTTTCACTATTGACCCAAATATAAAGTTTATAAGAAAAACACCAAAAAATTATTAAAACTAAAGTATTATGTCTCGATTCTAATGAACAAGTTTAGTTTTTCAAATTGAATATATAAAAGTTTCAAATATTGTATTTAAAAAGGGTTCACTATTAAAATGTTGTAAAATTGCTTTTTTGGAAAAATAATTATTTTATCTGAAAAAAATGAATTTGTTATCGCATTATGTATAATAATATAATAATATGGATTTTAAAATTATAAGGATTATATAAAGTTCAAAATTCAGTTAATACTATTCATAACTGCTTTTGAACGGCTAGTTTGGTAAGCCTTGGTGCGCTTGAACTCAATGTTGCATGTAGTGCATGTTATTACATTACTTTGAAGAAATAATGTACTATGAAATAATGGAGTGTAACATGTAAAAAATATAGGAAATCATAATAATATTTTATCAAATTATTTTTACCCTTAATTGCCTAATTTACCATTAACTGTGGAAATACAAATATCAAAAAGTTACTATCCGTAAGTTCCAAAAATAAACAAAACCAATTTTGATAATTTTGAACTACTAATTCCAAATATGGAGTGTATTTTTAAAAATTATATTCAATAAAATTACAGAAATTAATTAAAAATTAATCCCATTGATGGAAAGCGAAAATAAGTTTTTAATGTAAAAATCATCGAAAGGTTGAATTGTTTTTATATCCAAATTAAATTTAAAACAAATTCAAATTAACTAAATTAGGTTACATTATAAAAAAAATTCTATTTATACATCAATACCCTGGAAATATAAAATTTAACACTATAAATAAATTTTATTAAATTTAATTCTTAATTTAAATGCAGTATTTATTCACAATTGATCATAAATAAAAAGTATCATTAAAATACCAAAAAATATACCATTGTAAATATTCGTATTTCTATTTTAATAATGTAGTTTATTTTTTAAAATATTATTTATAATATTGTCAAAACTAGATTTAAAAAAAGCGCACCATCAAAAAAAGGCACTAGTGCCTTTTTCAAAAATTATTCTTCTATCTGAAAAATTGGATTTGTTATTATACCTTCTTGATAAAAAACATAATATTAATTTAAAATATTATATTTAATATATAATAAATATTTAATTAATATCGTCCCAAAATTGTCACGACCCGTCCTTGGGGCCCGTTCTGTGACTACCCCAAGCCCGCCTTCCATAGGCAAGGGGATGGCGACTCGCACCAAAGGCGCAATTCCAATAAAAAGGGAAGTCATTGACTTTAAACCTATAACACACATAGTTTGAACATTTTTCATGAACCATCCTCGAGGCCCATTCCATGACTACCCTAAGCCCGCCTTCCATAGGCCAGGGGCTGGAAACTAGCACCAAAGGCGTAATCCCGATAAAAATAGAAGGCGTTACCTTTTAACCTGAAACCCACACAGTCTGAACAAAAGTTGTAGAAGAAAAAAGTACTAATATAGTAAAGAAAAGTGTGTTGAAAGTAAGTGGTCTAGTATAAAAACCCAACTAAACAACAAGTACATGTAAAATGGAAAAACAGATCCTGGATCGTCCACGAGGGAATCCTACCTGAAGGGAAGGTACAGAACTCGAACAACTCATCCTTGTGGTACGTCCCATCTAGTCTAGATCTGAGTAGCCTCCCGTCCATCACCCTCAACCTTGATCACTACTGACCGTCCTCTGCACAGAACACAGCATGGTGCGGATGAAGCCCGTATAGGGGTGAGTATAGCAATACTCAGTAGGGGACCCCGAGACCCTCGAAGGTCTCCCAGAATCCACAAAGGCTAAACCACAGAAGAAAGATACAATAACGAAGTATCAACCATCCCTACATAAGTAAATGGCCATAAATATACCTAAGTTATCAATCACAGTCCGACTCCAACTCTCTAGCCCAAGAAAAAACCATTCCACAAAGGATGTAAAGTCATTCACCACGATGATAATGGTTGAAAGACATAACTCAGCTCTTATAGGTATACATCTTTTGTATAGTGATAGAGATGATCAGATATAGTCACTGATTCATCTATGCTATCAGACCCACACATGATACAGGACCATCTAAGATGTCAGAACTACATAGGTTACATGAACAACTATTCTAGAGTGATATAGATGATCAGATGTAGTCACTGTTTCATCTAAGCTGTCGGACCCACACAGGATACAGGACCAGCTAAGCTGTCAGACCCACATAGGATACAAGACCAGGTATTCTGTCAGACCCACACATGATATAGGAACAGAAGTCAGAAATGTCAATACCATGAAGGATCCCGGTACATTAGTCATTGCTGTCGAACCCACAGAGGATTCCGGAATAGTAGTCAACAATGTCGAACACATGGAGGATTCCGGTACAGTTTCGTCACAGCCAGCCCTAGGCTTCCCGCACAGAGCTCACACAATTTCAGGAGGGTCCGCTCCTCGAGCTATGTGTCGAAACATAAACTATCACAAAGCCCTGAGTTGATGTATCCTGAAGTTCAGTCTCATCATAAGGAACCCAACGTGAAAGACGAGGCGTCAATCAGATGCTTGGTCTGAGAGTTATTTGAATTTTTGTTCCAGGAGATCGGTTGGTTTTTAGGCTCAAACCAACCGAGTCGTACCCCAACTACATCCAAATCTCAAGTACAGTATTCCAAAATAATTTTCTCTCTACAATAATTTCATTTCCGCAGGCGGTACATCAATCGGACACCCGTATCCCTAGATGTGGGCTAAAAGGTGTAAACGTCCATAGTGGGTCCAGGTCCGGTCCGACCCGGTCGGAGTGACCCAGCCTGACCCGGTTCGAACCGGGGTCTGACCCAGTCCGAGGGTGTGGCCCCAACCGAGTGGTCAGACTGACACAAAGGCGTGGCCTGGTAAAAAGGCACGGCCCGGCCCGAAGGCGCGGCCTAGCCTGAGGGGTGGCCCGGCCCGTGCCGGCCCGACCAAGGGGTAGCCTGGCCTGAGGGAATCTCGGCCTGAGGGCAGCCGAGGGGCAGCTCAGTAGTGGCGGCCCGGCCGAGGGGGGGGGGGGGGGGCGGCCATGGACACCCGTCCGAGGGGCTGCCCGGACGTGGCTACCCGACCGAGGGGCGGCCAAGCTGTGGGGAGGCCTGGCCGAAGAGAGGCCCGGCCGTGGCGGCCCGACCGAATGGCTGCACATCCGTGGGGCTTCCCGACCATGGCAGCCCGACCGAAGGTTGACCTGGCCGGGGGACTTCTTTGGCACGGCTCGACAGCGTGGCGCCATCTTCGTTTGATGCACCCCCTTCCTCTGGCATGGCGCGACGTCGCCACACCTCTTCCATCTGTCGCGGCCCCCTTCATCCAACATGGTGCGACAGCACCTCACCCTTCTGGCTCCGCCTCCGTCATCAACCAAACATCAATCCAACGGAGGTTTTTCGGGCCGTGTTTGTTTGGCCCGCTCCCTATGCATTAGGTGATAACAAAAGGCCTCCGTTGAACCAAAATAAATGAAGAGGAACAAGGGTATATTCACATATTAAAAATAATCAAATCCCCCTACCTCTTATTTTTCACTGTATGTTGACGAGTCGCGTAAGATGGACATCGCGGAAGAAATATGTTGTTCCGTCAATGTTGGAGGAGGTAGTGCTCGGAGAAAACGAGTCGAGATGATGCCCTCGGTGTACTTCATGGGCGGCAGTGCTTTCGTTCCTTGATCCAGTTGAATAAGGAAGAAGATGATGCTTCATGTTCTTCGGAGAAGAGGAGCATTATTTATGTTCTTCATGGAATGAATGGAGTTCTTCAATGGTTCTTCGTTGGAAGGATAAATCTCTTCTCTCTCAAGCTTTACAAAGGATTGTTCCAACCCCAAAAATGACAAAGGTTGGACTCTTTTAATTCTTTCACACAACAACACAAAGATGTGTTTAATTAAATGAGGTAACTCATTTAATTAATGCTATGGGATGGTTCAAATTCAAATTTAGAGAAGGTGAAGTGTTTAATTAAAATAAGCTACCTCACTTCATCAATGGATGAATTCGCACCATTATGGTGGAAGGTGGAGGGTTTCAATACTTTCCCTCATTAATGGGGAGCTCAAATATTTAAAAGGGGGGGTTAAGGGGGTTCGAGCTAGTGGGCCCCACCTAGTTATATCCTCCCAAGGGAGGTTAGGGTGTGGTTGGCCCCACCTCTAATGTAACACCCTGAGATTTTCTGAGATATATTATTTTTAATTTCCTTGATGTATTATATTATACACGACACCAAGATTAGCTTGTACTATATGCAACACTGTATTAGCTTGCAGTATACGCAACACTATCCGTGGCTCATGTTAAACCCAATTTTAAGTTCGTTTTGTGGAAATTATTCTACGCAACAATAAGTATAGATTTTTTTATTGTATAAATGAAATAAGTTTTGATTATGTTATACGCAACACCAAACGTAGCATTCCATACTTGGCACCCTGACTTGGCGTGCATTACACACAATCAAGACCTTCCTCGATAGCGGGTGCAGTATGCAATTCAGAGTTTCACTAAACGATATTTTATTATAATATTATTATGAACTAGCTATTATGAATAGTAATACCCACTTTTTGAAATTTTATAAATTTTATCTTTCAAAATGAACTTCATTTTTTGGATTTCGAATATCGAAATTAGCCAAGGGTGAATTTTTGGTATTTTTCTAAAAACTTTCAATTTTTGATGAATAGTGAAGAACATTGAGTTATAGTTTAAAACCAAATTTTTATTTAAATAATTATTTATTTTATTTAAATTTTTTTAGGTAAAAATTGATACATAATACTTATATAAGTTCAATGTAATTCATTAGAATCATTTTATAGTAATTTTAGATATATAAAAATTTTATTGAACTTTTCATCGTCTTTTACCCACCTCCTATGAGAATTTGAAAATTTATATAAAACCTAATTTTACCACTTTTGGGTGTGTAATTTCAAAAATCCGAGAGACACAGATGATATCAAGGAATAAAATGTGGTTCGATAAGATAAAAATAATTTTTTGTGAATAGTAACCATTTACTTTTATTTACCAAAGTTAAAAGTAAACATGGTAATTAAGGGTACAAATTATATTAGTATTACCCTATCACATTTCCTAATTCTATTGAATAAGTGTAATTCGACCACAAACAACCTTAGGAATAAAATATTACCCTTTATGTCAACTTGTATTATATTAGGACACTTATTATTATTTTATTTAAAGAAGAGTTAAAAGAGTTAAAATAAAGGTTTAATAACTAAAACATTTTTAATATAGGTTTATACATATGACAAACTAGACTATAAATATTCATTAGAAATAAAAAAAGATTTCCTACATAATGGTATTTTATATATAATGTTTAGACATTAAATAATTTAATTTATTTATGACACAATTATGATGCAGTATTTACCTTATTAATGAAATATTAACATAATTGATGTTATAAATACCCAAATAAATGTAATTTGAGACTTTTTTATGAATTCCACTAATTTTCTAGGTTAATATGACATTTTTGTATTTATTTAATTAACTTTATTTGTACTAATCATTCTATTATAATTATTACAAAAATCAATTACCAAATAGTCTCAAAATTGACATAAAATAGTTTTTAAAATAAATAATATATTATTAATTGTTATTATATTCTTAAAAAACTATGGTTCGTCCAAATGACATAGATAAGGGTATATATATTAATAATGAACCACTTGGGGTTATTTTGGCTGGTTATAATAAGTTTATTAACCATATAGTGTAAGAAAACAATAAGACACAGTAAAAGTTAAATTATTTAACATAGAGTAAAATCTAAATGATAAGGTCAAAATATTAACCTCAACATGTCTAAAACCTATTGTATGAGTGTATTTCTACCCATCCCAACATTAGCTTCGATATAGATCAATTTGGAGCTATTATAAACTGAATATGACTTTATTATAAAATAATATTTTATGTTTTTATAAGGTGCCCCTCTCCACCCTTATTAAAGGGCACCTCCTCCCTCTTCCCTTTACACAATTATAGCCTTAAATATCTTCCAAAACCTGACCATTTCCCTTCTCAACTTCTCTATTAACATTATAGAGGTTCCAGTCTACTCAAAAAACCAACTCTAGTGCCTTAATAGGAAGCATAAAAGGGGTGTGTCGAAGAAGAGGTAATCTCTTCTACCGATTCTTTCAAGTTTCTTTCCTCTCAACTTCCACTTATTTATTTTTTTTAATCATAAATTAATAACATAATTATCACTAATATACTTATATGTTATTATAAATATGAAACAACCCTATTTCACCTTCTATCCATCCTACGAAAAATGAAATCATCGCACGTGCGTTCGTACGGAATATTGTCTCTACGCCGTTGTGTAATCTGTTTTTCCACCACCACCTTACTTGGATGGGTATAATGGTGTAAAGAATAACTATATATAGTTATTATAACATCATAATTACTCTGATAGATCATATCATCTACTCTAATTCAATTCAATAATTATGGGAATGATATCATCACTCGTGCGTACGTACGGATTACCATCTCCACAACGCGATGAGATTCATTCTCCATGTTAACCACTAAAAAATGATTATAAAGTAAAAATAATGAATAATAATGAAATATATGACATTATAAAGCTACTGGATTTATGTATATATATATTTCATCTACTTACTTCCATTCAATTCAATAAGGAATGGAAAACATCGTTCATGCATACATACGATCTACCGTCTCTATGAATGGTGTATTTCATTTCATTATCTAAATATTATATATATATATATACTGAATATATAAGATATATAAATCATTATTTACATTTTTTAAGTAAGTAAATCAGGATATAAGTAATAATAACATCAATAACATCATGTTTAAACACGCACGATAAATAAAATGATTTTACCCAAAACGCTGCTTTAACATGGAATTTGCAAAAGAACGGGTAATATAAAGTCATAATTGAACCATATATGATATCATAACAATGAATATGATTCTGTAATAAGTCAATGACATTATTTAAATCATTATGTAGGAGGTTATGATACATACGAAGCATATCGGACCTAAGGTAAGAGATAACTTTTCCAATCTCATTTTTATCCGAGATTGTTTATACGTAAGTATTTAAGGGGGTTATATTTATCATCCATGTACCTGTTTTATAAAAATGGTTTCACGTATATTTAAAGTCATTTTTACCCATTTTTTAATTTTACTACATAGTGTGTAAGTAATCTTTCTTTTTTTCACCATACGAGGTACTTTTTGACTTTTCCGGCAAAAGTACGAGAAGAATGTTTTTTAACGTATATGACATGAACGGATTTTTACGGTTTTATAACGCCTTATTTTCATAAAGCTTAATCTAGATGATTTAATGACTATTTTCAAGAAAATACTTTTCTTTTGAAATTCCATGACATTTTGTCAAAAGTATATGATTTTTAAGAAGAAATGATAATTTTCTCAAGAATTATTTTCAAGTGTTTTATCAAAACCATTTTCCATCTAAGATGAAATTATTTCATATGTGTATGTTTCAAGTATAATATCTCTATTATTTACATGGTTTCACTTTTCTTATGATGAAATGATATCCATTTGTTTTATATGGATTATGTTATGATGGGATGATGTTTATGAAACCCATTTTTATTCTTTGGGTTATGATAAATGATTTATGTTTATGTTGTGGCACAAGTAAGAATGATTTAATTATGAGATGGGTGGGACATATATCTCCCTCAAATGCATTGGGTAAAGATTTATATCTCATGAGATAGACATGGATGGAAAGGTAAGTTAATCCGGTTCAGTGTTACCAGACTGGAATGAGGAGTGAACTCGATTCAGAAAGGGTATTTGTCCACTAAGATGGTCTTGGCAGCAATTCCTTGGATATTATGGAAATAATATCATGTGCTTAATGGTTTTCCACAATTACATGTGTTTATTCCTATGCTATTTTATCATGATTGATGTTCCTTTATGATCTATGCCTTACGTACTGCCAATATTTATTTCACAACTCAATATTTTGATGTTTAAACTTTATGTTCATGTTTTGAAGTTCAAATGTATATGGTTTGTTTTATTTTGTCCATGCTTAACCTTACTAAGAATTTGAGCTCACCCTTTATATGTTTTCATTTCCCCAGCATATAAAGAACGGTTTTAGGTATGAAAAAATGGAAGATCTTTATGGGAGATGTTGAAGATCTTTCACCACGTTTAGAAGATTATGTTCTATGATTCCAAAGACACTAAACTATTATGGTCCTTTGGTGTCTGTTTTTGTTATGTATTAAATATTCCGAAAAAGTAATGTAATGTCTATGTATGTCAAGATTGGGTCTCTACAGTTGGTATTAGAGGAAAGGTTTAGTTATCCTTTGGAAACAAGGATGCGAAAACTTTAGTGAGATCTGTAGAGTTATTTCTAAGGTATGTCTAGGGATGTCCCTAAGGTTAAGTATAAGTATAGTTTATATTCCTAGAATTATGGTAAAGATATTATAATTAAACATAAGATGTTATATATTGAAGGTACACCCCCTTAATTATGTTGTTTTCCTAGAATGATTTTTCCTCTCACACTATTCTTTTAAGGTTTTAGAGGATGGATGGAACCCAAAGGAACTGTGTTGATCAATGTAATGGATGATGCAATGATTATCCTCTTGAACAAACTAACCTTATGGGAGATGGAGTTCAAAATCTTATTGCTATACTTACACAAGCTATGAATCATTCTAGATTTCCAAATGATCAGAGAAGGGAACAATATTCTATTGAGTCCTTCATGAGGCAACGTCCGCCTTATTTTAATGGGTCTTCTGATCCACTTGTTTTTGAAAAATGGATATGTACCATTGAAAATATATTTTCCATAACTCGCTGTTTAGAACTTGAAAAATTCATTTTAGCTGTATACCATTTAGAAGGTGAAGCAGACCAGTGGTGGACTCTAATTAAGAATACAACTCCCCAAGATGAAGTTGAATCCATGGAATGGAACGAGTTCAAGAACTTGTTTTTCAATAAGTAATACCACTGTATTCTTTAAAAACGATGGAGAAGGAGTTGCTTGAGCTTAAGAAAAATGATAATGAATCTGTTGGTATATATGAAGTGAATTTTACAAGGCTTGAAAGGTATGCATCTGGATTTATCATCCAACCTGAATGTAAAGTTGATCAATTCTTCAGTGGCTTAAAACCAAGTATTCGAAGGGAATTAGCGATAAGAGACTTCAGTAGCTATGAAGTAATTGTGCGTTGTTCTATCAAGGTAGAACTGTAAGTTGGTGATACATATCCATCTCATGGTTTTGACAAGAAATGAAAGATGGAGTTCAAGGAGAAATTTTAGAACAATGGTGAAAATAAGATGAATTTTCCTCTATTCTCAAAGTGTGGAAAGAAGCATGGTGGATAATGTCAAAAAGGTACTAGAAAATGATTTAAGTGTGGAAAAGAAGGTCATCAAGAAGTTCAGTGTCGAAGTAATGGGAAAAGGTAGCTAATGATTTTAATAGAGAAAATATTACTAAGAACGCTCCACCAACAATTCAATGCTACAATCGCAAGGAAATGGGGCATTATTCTAACCAATTCCCTAATCCAAGGGTTAATGATGATCGACATCAACAACCTCTTAAGTCATAGGAAAAAGGGAAGTCACATATGGACACAATTAGCAATGTTGAGTACGACAAATATTTGGTGGAATGATTATGTGTTTATGTAAAGGGATTCCAAAATAATGTTGTGGAATCTCATTTATAATATTGTGGATCATTGGAATATCTATGTAACAGTTTATTATGGTTTTCAATAATTATATGGTACATATAACCATGAAAAGTGATTGAAATATTTTTGGAAAGAAGATGATATGAACATAATGAAGGGATAAAGAGAAAATAATATGTTTGATAGTATTCATGAGCTCATGATTGATATAAGGACTAAGTGATATCATGGTTTGAGTATATAGAATTCATGGGATTTTGGTATGTGGAAAGAGTTAACTTTTGACAACATCCATGTTTTCACTAAGGTTCTATGGTAATTCATGTTTCAAAAGAATACATGATTAAGGTATTCACATGTTTGGAATGTGATCAACAAGACATATCTTATGATATATGGGGGATAAATGATGGTATTCACATGCTAGTTATTTGACCTTTCTTGTAATCATTTTCTTTATACTGTAAGATTGGACAGATGTATTTTGGATAATCCTAAAGATCGGAATGGATTATATTGGACATCAGATATTATTATTTAAGGATAGAACATGTTTTTTTGATATTATTGCAGGAATGTTATAATAATGTAGTTTTAGAAAAAGGGACAACCTGCAGGACGGGAGACAACCCATCGCGTTAGACAAGGATGCGGGAATTGAACCCACAATCGAAGTGCGATTGGCCTCTATCACCTACCAATGGCCTACAAGAAGTCCCTGGTTAGTAGAAACTAGTTTTATTTTATTAAGATCTATGATAGATGAAGTATAAGTCCATTTTTGGAACCATATACGATTAATCTCACAATAAGATGGACTTATAACTTTTGCTAACCTTATGTTTGAGATAGATGGAATGACCTATCATTCTATCGTATGATCTACTAATACATCACGGAAGACAAATTCAACTTCTTTTCTTTAAGAGACGAAGTTGAAATTGTTCAAAGCACAAAGAATAGTAAGACTGTACCAAAATCAAGTAAGTATTCCTTTTAATTCAACAATTCTTCAACACTAGGGAAATGATCTTGAGAACTAAATACGTTTTCCTAGTACCCTTATACCCGATGAATTATATGGTACCTTAAATCATCACAAATTTATGGCTTTATGATTGAGGGTTTTTTCATAGACATGGTCTCTACCACTCTTCATTAGAACGCGATGGTTAGATTTCTCTTCCATATCCATATTTTCACCTATGTTGTCCTATGTGGCAACCCAGTGCTAAGTTACATTGGGTGATCATTATGAATCTAAATTCCCTTTATAAAATAAAATTTTAGTTTTACTTATTACGATGTGGGTTTCTATGAAAGAAACATTCAAGGATTAAACTACATAAAACCCCGAAGAATTTTGAGGGAGAAATTCATTTTAAGGGGGTAGAATGTAACACCCCAAGATTTTATGAGATATATTATTTTTAATTTCTTTGATGTCTTCTATTATTAAATACACCAAGATTAGCTTGTACTATACGCAACACTGTATTAGCTTGCAGTATACACAACACTATTCTTCGCTCGTGTTACACACAATTTCAAGTTCGTTTCGTGGAAATTATTCTACGCAACATTAAGTATAAATTTTGTTTAATGTATAAATGAAATAAGTTTTGATTATGTTATATGCAAAACAGAACATAGCTTTCACTACATGCATCCCAGAAGTGGCTTACATTACAACCAATCAAGACCTTCCCCGATAGTGTGTGTAATACGCAATACTGAGTTTCACTAAACGAGATATTATTATAATATTATGATGAACTAGCCATTATTAATAGTAATAGCCACTTTTTGAAATTTTATAAATTTTATATTTCCAAATGAACTTCATTTTGGATTCGGAATATCGAAATTAGCCTATGGTGAATTTTTGGTATTTTTCTGAAAACTTTCAATTTTTGATGAATAGTGAAAACCACTCAGTTATAGTTTAAAACCAATTTTTTTTTAAATAATTATTTATTTTATTTAAATTTATTTTAGGTCAAAATTGATTCATAATACCTATATATGTTCAATTTAATTCATTAGAGTCATTTTAAAGTAATTTTAGGTATATAAAAAGTTTATTGAACTTTTCACCGTCGTTTACCCACCTCCTAGGAGAATTTGAAAATTTACATAAAACATAATTTTACCGCTTCTGTGAGTGGAGTTTCGAAAATAAGAGAGACAATGTTGATATCATGGAGTAAAATTGGGTTCAATAATATAAAAATAATTTTTGGTGAATAGTAACTTTTTACTTTTATTTACAATTGTTAAAAGTAAATAGGGTAATTAAGGGTAAAAATGATATTATTAATACCCTAACACACGTCCTAATTATATTGGATAAATGTAAATCGACCAAAAAAAACCTTAGGAATAAAATATTACCCTTTAGGTCCACTTTGATTAGATTAGGACACTTATTATTATTTTATATAAAGAAGAGTTAAAAGAGTTAAAATCAAAGTTTAATAACTAAAATATTTTTAAAATAGGGATATACAGAAGATAAATTCGACTACAAATATTCATTAGAAATATAAAAATATTTCCTACATAATTTTATTTTATTTATAATTTTTAGACATTATATAATTTAATTTATTTATTACACAATGATGATGTAGTAATTACCTTATTAATGAAATATTAACATAATTGATGTTATAAATACCCAAATAAATGTAATTTGAGACTTTTTTATGAATTCCACTAATTTTTTAGGTTAATATGACATGATATTATTTATTTAATTAACTTTGTTCGAACTAATCATGATGTTATAATTTTCACAAATATCAATTACCAAATAGTGTCAAAATTGACATAAAATAATTTTTAGAAAAAATATTATATAATTAATTGCTATTCTATTTTTAAAAATCTAACGTTTGGCAAAATGACTTATATGAGGTTATATATATTAATAATTAAACAATTGTGGTTCTTTTTACTTGTTATAATATGTTTATTTACCATATAGTTTAAGAAAACAAGAAGACACAGTAAAAGTTAAATTATTTTACTTAGAGTTAAATCTAAATGATAAGGTTAAAATAGTAACCTAAAATTTTCTAAAACCAATTGGATGAAAGTATTTAAACCCATACCCACTTTAGCATTGAAATAAATCAATCTGGACCTATTATAAGCCGAATATGTCATTATTATAAAATAATATTTTATGTTTTTTCTAAGGTGCCCCTCTCCTCCCTTATAAAAGGGAACCTCATCCCTCTTATCTTTACACAATTTTGAGCCTTCAATCACAGGCCACCCCTGTCCATTTACCTTCTCAACTCCCCTATAAACATTATAGAGGTTCTGGTCTCCTCGAAAGATAAACTCTAGTGCCTTAAGAGGAAGCTTAAAAGGGGTGCATCGAAGAAGAGGTAATCTCTTCTATCAATTTTTTCAAGTTTCTTTCTTCTTAAACATCTTATTATTTATTTGTTTCATCAAAAATTAATAACATAAGTATCAATCATATACTGATATTTTATTATAAATATTAAACAACTCTATTTCACCTTTTATCCATCCTACAAAAAATGAAATCACCGCACGTGCATACGTACGGAATACCGTCTCCACGCTGTGGTGTAATCTGTTTTTCCACCACCACCATACTTGGATGGGTATAATGGTGTAAATAATAACTATATATATTTATTATAACATCATATTGATTCTGAGATATTATATCTTCCACTTCAATTCACTTCAACAGTTATAAGAACGATATCATCGCTCATGCGTACGTACAGATTACGGTCTCCACGACGCGATGAGATTCGTTCTCCATGTTAACCACTCAATAATGATTATAAAGTATATATAATTAATAATAATGAAATATATTACATGATAAAACTACTGGATTTATGTATATATATATATTTCATATACTTACTTTCATTCAAGTCATTACGGAAAGAAAAACAACGTTCATGCGTACGTACGGCCTACTGTCTCCATGAATGGTGTATTTCATTTCATTTATCTATCTGTTATATATATATATACTGAATATATATGATATATAAATCATGATTTAAATTCTGGAAGTAATTAAATCATGATAAAATTAATAATAATATCAAGAACAACAAGTCCAAACACGGACGATAAATAAAACGATTTTACCCAAAATGCTGCTTTAACATGGAATTTGCAAAAAAACGGGTAATATAAAGTCATAAGTGAACCATATACGATATCATAACAATTAATATGATTCTCTAATAAGTCAATGACATTATATAAATCATTATACCGGAGGTTCAGAAACGTACGAATCATATCGGACCTAAGGTAAGGGATAGCTTTTCCAATTCTGTTTTTATCCGAGATTGTTTATACGTAAGTATTTATGGGGGTTATATTTATCATCCAAGTCCCTATTTTATACAAATGTTTTCATGTATGTTTAAATTAATTTTTAACCATTCATTGACTTTTACTACATGGTGTGTAAGGAATCTTTCATTTTTTCACCATACAAGGTACTTTTTGATTTTTCCAGCAAAAGTACAAGAAAAATGTTTTTTTGACTTATACGGCATGAATGGATTTTTACAGTTTTATAACTCCTTATTTTCATGATGCTTACTCTACAAGATTTCAGGACTATTTTCAAAAAAATATTTTGTTTTAAAATTTCATGACATTTTGTGAATAGAAAATGATTTTTAAGAAGAAATGATATTTTCCTCAGGAATTCTTTTCAAGTGTTTTATCAAAACTATTTTCCATATAAGGTGACATTATTTCATATGTGTATGTTTCAAGTATAATATCACTAGGATTTACATGGTTTCACTTTTCTTATGATGAAATTATATCCATTTGTTTTATATGGATTATTTTATTATGGGATGATGTTTATGAAACCCTTTTTTATTATTTGGGTTATGATGAATGATTTATGTTAATGTTATGGCACAAGTAATAATGATTTCAATATGAGATGGGTGTGACCTATATATCCCTCCAATTCATTGGGTAATGATTTATATCTCATAAGATAGACATGTCTGGAAGAGTAAGTTAATCCAGTTCAATGTTATAGGACTGGAACGAGGAGTAAACTCGATTCGGAAAGGGACATTGTCCACTATGATGGTCTTGGCAGCAATGTATTGGCTAATATAGAAATCATATCATGTGCTTAATGGATTTCCAAAATTACATGTTTTATTACCATGAAATTTTATCATGATTGATGTTGCTTTATGATCTATTCCTTACGTACTACCAAGATTTATTTCACAACTCAAGATTTTGATGTTTAAACTTTATGTTCATGTTTTTACGTTCAAATGTATATGGTTTGTTTTATTTTGACCATGCTTACCCTTAATGATAATTTGATGTCACCCTTTATATGTTTTCTTTTACCTCGGATATAAAGAAAGGTTTTTTGTAAGAATAAAAAGGATGATCTTTATGGGAGATATTGAAGATCTTTCACCAAGTTTAGAAGATTATGTTTCAAGTTTCCAAAGACACTAAACTATTATGGTCCTTCGGTGTCTATTTTTTTTATGTATTAAGTATTCTGCACAAGTAATGTAATTTCCATGTATGTAAAGATTGTTTCTCTACATCTATCATCCACATGGTGGATTTAACCACCAACCAAATAAAAATATGTTACACAGATTTTTACTTAATTTTATTTAGATTCCCCAAAAATAAACTTCCAACCTCGATAAAACACAACTGTGATAAAAGGATATTTTTAAGAGAATATTGGTGTTGTGAGTTCAATGGTGCCCTCAGATTTCAATTCTAATCATCTATTGAGAAGATATAAAATCATGCACGTACATTCACTGAACATACCCAAACAAAACTTCAGAAATTGATTCCGGGCACACCAGGCCTCAGAATCAAGCGCCGTCAAGACCTGCGGACTCGTAATATTTCCATGTATTTTAAAAAAACTCCATAGAATTTCATGGTCTTTACATTCTACATACATCAAGTATTTACATCCCAGTAAACTACAACACACACTAAGGGAACAAATGGGTGTACTGAGCACGCATCTGAGCCTCCCACTGCCATGTGCTCTCTTGGAGGTTCCAATACTGCCAGCGAACGCGCACCAGAGGAATCGACCGTCCACGAAGGACCCACTCCTGTCGATCCTAAATCTCCATAGGAACATTCATGAATGTCGGCCTATCACCAATGTCCATTTATTCGTCGTTGATAATGTGGAACGGGTCATGCACGTATCTTCTCAGCTAAGATACGTTGAAGACGTCGTTCACCTGGTGCAACTGAGGTGGAAGGTCTAGGTGGTAAGAAAACTAGCCTACTATACTGAGGACCTAGAAAGGTTCGATGAATCATGGAGACAACTTGACGCCTCATCCAAATCTCCTTAGACCTCATCAAGTTGAGACCCGTAGAAAGACGTGGTCGCCATCCTCGACCTCCAGTGGTCTCCGTCTCCTATCAGTGTAGGACTTCTGCCTGCTCTGTGAAGTCTTCATCCACTACTGGATGATGTGAACATTCTATATCGTAGCCTACATCATCTCTGGTCCTACATGTTCTGACTCCCCTGGGTCAGTCCAGTATAGAGGTGATCTGCAAGGTCAGGCATGCAATGCCTCATAAGGCGTCATACCAATGGTGGAGTGGTAGCAGTTGTTATACGTAAACTCCACCAAGGGTGAGTGATCCCTCCAGCTGTGACCGAAGTCAAGGATGCATGCACGCAGAATGTCCTCGAGAGTATGAATGGTCCTCTCAGTCTGGCCATCCGTCTAAGGATAGAAAGCGATTCTAAAGCGAAGCTGCGTCCAGAAATCCTCCTAAAACCCCTTCCATATCCGGGAAGTGAAACAAGAATCTCAATCGAAGACGACCGTCGATGGAACCCCATGAAGACGCACGATCTCTCGAATGTAGAGGTGTCCCAGGCTCTCCACTGAACCCTACTCTCTAATCTGTAGGAAGTGGGATGACTTGGTGTATCGGTCGACAATCACCCAGATAGATTTATTTCCTCTGGATGTACGTGGAAGTACCGTCACTAAATCCAGGGATATCCCATCCCACTTCCACTCTGGGACCTATAAGGGCTGAACCAGGCCTGTTGGAACATGGTGTTTCGCCTTCACTTGCTGAAATGTGAGGCATCGTGAGACAAACTCTACTACTGCCTTCTTTATACCTGGCCACCAGTGCTATCGTCGGAGGTCCTAATACATCTTTGCCACTGTTGGATGTACCACTAGAGGGGAAGTGTGGAACTCCCCCAACATATCCTTATAAAGTGAAATTAGTACCATGATACGTTCTTCTGAAGAGAATGACGTGCTCCCCACCTTTAGAAAATCCATCAGGTTTCTGCCCTGTGGATATCTAAGCAAGTCGCATCTCACAGTCAACGTCTTCATGTTGTGCCTCTCTAACTCACTGAAGAAGTGGATGAGTGACTATGAGAGACTGCAGAAAGGTTAATCCATCTCTATCCTCTAAAGATATCTGCAACGCGGCCATCTGCTCTGTCACCTCTCCTAGAAGCTGAATGTCTGATCTCCTACTGAGATCATCTGATACAACATTCCCTTTCCTTAGAGTATAGAATATCTCGAAGTCATAATCATGGAGGAACTCGAGCCATCGTCACTGTCTCGGGTTCATGTCCTTCTGCGAGAAGATGTACCTGAGACTCTGGTGGTCAGAGTAGATTGTAAAACACTCTCCCATTAGATAGTGTCACCACATCTTCAAGGAAAATATCAGCACTGCTAAATATAGGTCATGTATAGCGTAGTTTGGATCGTTTTGTCTCAACTGCTGATATCCATACGCGATCACTGCTCGCTCCTAGATCAGGACACAGCCGAGTCTGGTCTCTGATGCATCACAATATACTACGTACCCTATGCCCTCTTCTAGAAGACTCAAGATGGGTGCACTAGTCAACCTCTGCCTCATCCCCTGAAGTCTCTACTGGCATCTCTCTGACCACACAAAGAGTTTCCCCTTATTCATAAATATTGAAAGATGTGCTGCAACTCTGAAGAAATATGGCACAAATCTCTAATAGTACCCAGCCAATCCCAAGAAAACTTTGTACCTCCGTCTCACTCATGGGTGGCTCCCAAGCAACCACTGACTCGATCTTCGCTGGATCCACTACAACTCCAGCCTTCTGGATGACGTGTCCTAAGAAGTGAACCTCTCGAATCCAGAACTGGAACGTCGAGAGCTTACCATAAAGCTGGTGCTCTCAGAGTGTGTCCTGTACTACCTGCAAATGGTAAGCATGCTCCTCCTCAGTAGTCGAGTAGGTCAGTATGTCGTCGATGAAGACTATGACAAAGAGATTGAGGTATTGATGGAAGATCATGTTCATGAGACCCAAGAACTCGTAGTGGCCATACCAACACCTAATGGACATCTTATGCACATCCTCGTCTAGAACTCTGAGCTGGTGATAGCCTGACCTAAGTTCTATCTTCTAGAACCATCATGCTCCCTTGAGCTGATCAAAGAGGACATCAATCCTCAAGAGTGGGTACATGTTCTTCACGGTTACATGACTCAAGTGATGGTAGTCAACACACATTCTATATCTCCCATCTTCCTTCCTAGCTGACAATATCAGAGATGCCCAGGGTGAAACACTGGGTCGGATAAATCCCTTCCCTTGCACATCCTCCAGCTAAACCCGCAGCTCACGAAGCTCGGCGGGAGCCATCCAATATGCTGGAGTAGTTATTGGTTCTGTATCAGGGTATAGGCCAATGTAGAAGTCCACCTCTTTCTGAGGAGGTCATCCTAGAACATCATCAGGGAAACATCCACGTACTGATCCATTACAACAGGAAAACTCCGACTCGACACATCAACCGCTCTGAGGATGAGACTAGCCAACTGATGTGTGATCGGCTGCCCCTTCTTCTGTGTAATTCCATCCTATGCTACAAATTCTCCATTCTCAATGGTAATGGTGAACTTGGTCCCATCCATGCAGATACACCACACCTTGCACCTAATGCAGTCAATCTGCGCATGAACTCTAGATAATCATTCCATACCCAAGATGACGTCGTAAGGTCTCGGCACCGCTACAGGGAGATCCCAGCCGAAGCTCGCACATCATAGAATAAGCTCACACTTCCTGCACCAGTGTGTAATCATCGATTCTGCTCCCGTTGGAGTCTCTGGTTGTAAATATCATGCCTACTGATCTGTATGAATCTCTAAGCTCCGAATGAGGGTAGTAGAAATAAAATAATGACTCGCACATGTGTCTATAAGTACAGCAGCAAGGGTGGAGTAGACACATATAGTACCTCTAATCATCTCAGCTGTGCCGTGTTTGTAGGTCTCGACTTCCTAGAGCTGAGACCGCCTCTGTCCGTTAGCTTCCTATGGTTGGGGTGGACCTCTTGGTGGTGGTGGTGGTAGGGCCTCGAAACGCCGTCCACCACCCGCTGCTCGGCTAGCTCCTCTGCCATGTCCACCATTTCCCAACTGACCACCACGGTTGAACCTCTTCCTCTTCCTGGGAGGTCCCTCTACTATCTTCTACTCATCTGCATGGCAGGTCGAGCAGTCTCGAGCCATGTGACCCTACCAGCCGCATGCATAGCACTGCCTATTTCTCGTATAACTGGCTTTGTCTCATGTTTCCCGCACAACCGAACCTCTATCTTGGGGTCATCCACCTAATGGCCTGGTCCTCTTGGACCTCTATGACATTTGCCTTCTGCTGGCTGCAGAAGACTCTGCTACGTGTCGCCCTGTGGTTGGTCTCATTGCTGGTGACTGCTCAGCGAGAAAAATCTTCACTAGAAGGGCTCACTCTAGCACCCCAGCCTACGTCGGGATGCTAAGGGGGATCATCGAAGCCTGGATCTCATGAATGAGACCCTAATATAAGGTTCAGGCCTTGATGAATGGGTCCCGTACCATATATGTGGAGTAACATGAGAGGTTGGTGAACCTCGCTGAGTACTGAGCTACTGTCATGTCGCCCAACTACAGATGAAGTAACTCTTGAATCTGCACTGCATGAAGGGTGGCTGTAACAAACTCTGAGAGGAAGAGACTCTCGAATTCTATTCAGAGTAATGATGCCACGTCATGTACCTAGAGCATCAGGCTCCACCATCTACCAGCTAATGCATGCAGGAGACTCACTGCAATGATCACCAGGATGCTGGCTGGTGTCCCTACCAATCTGAAAACACTCACGACAACCTCCAGCCAATCCTTAGCTGCTTGTGGGTCTGTCTCTCTTCAGATCCTGGCCGACCTCTAGCACTGAAACTCTTGCAACACACTCAGATGGCGTGCACTCTCTGCTACTGGAGCTGGTTGTATCGGTGGCCCAGCGAGTAGTGGTACCGCAAGTACCTCCACTGTGATGGGGCCTTGCACTGAGGCCTCGTCGCTCGGTGAGCTACCATCTCGTACATAACTAGGAACCATAGTTGTCTTCCTTCATGGGGCCATCCGAAAAAGAAACAAGTGCACCATGGTTAAAACAGTATACTTGGTGATATGACACAAAGAAATAACGAAGAAATCTTATTCAATGGAAACACACACGCAATCAGTGTTTTCGTGCACTGAGTCGGAAATTATAAGTCAAAGTCCTAGTGTATGGATACGTCGGTCGCCGCACCAACAACAGTTTCCTAAACTAAAAATGACACCCAAAACATTTAACACTATTTTCGTTAAAAGAATCAGTGTCTATGTTATGTGGTAGAACCGACTCCTATGATACCAATTTTTCACGACCCATCCTCGGGGCCCGTGCCGTGACTACCCCAAGCCCGCCTTCCATAGGCCAGGGGATGGCAACTAGAACCAATGTCGTAATCGCGATAAAAAGGGAAGGAATTTCCTTTAAACCTATAACACACACAGTCTGAACATAATCTGTTGATGAAATAAGTACTAATATAGAAATGAAACGTGTTCTGAAAGTAAGTGTGCCAGTATAAAAACCCAACTAAACAATAAGTACAAGTAAAAGAGAAAAACAGCTCCTGGATCGTCCACCGAGAAATCCAACCTGAAGGGTTGGTACAGAACTCGAATAACTCGTCCCTATGGTACATCCCATCTAGTCCAGCTCCGAGCAGCCTCCCATCCATCATCCTCAGCCTCGATCACTACGGACCGTCGTCTACGCAGAACACAACAAGGTAAGGGCGAAGCCTGTGCAGGGGTGAGTATAACAATACTCAGTAGGGGACCCAAAGTCCTGCGAAGGTCTCCCAGAATCCACAAAGGATAAACCATAGTAGAAATATACAATCATGAAGTATCATCCATCCCTACTTAGGTATATGCCCGTACATATACCTACGTTATCAAACACAGTCGAGCTCCAACTCTCTAGCCCACGCACAAAACATTCCTCAACAAAAGTAAAGTCATTCACCATGATGATAATGGTTGAAAGACATAACTCAGCTCACACAGATATACATCTTTTGTAGAGTGATAGAGATGATCAGATGTAGTTACTGATTAATCTAAGCTGTCAGACCCACACAGGATACAGGACAAGCTAAGCGGTCAAACCCACACAGAATATAGGACCAACTATTCAAGAGAGATTGAGATGATCAGATGTAGTCCCTAATTCATCTAAGCTATTCGACCCACACAGGATATAGTAACAACTAAGATGTCGGACCCACACAGGATACATGACAAGCTATTATGTCGGACCCACACAGGATACATGAACAGAAGTCAAAACTGTCTGGCCCATGGAGGATCCCGGTACAGTAGTTATCGCTGTCGAACCCATGGAGGATTCCGGTACAGTAGTCATCACTGTCGAATCCATGAAGGATTCCAGTACAGTTTCGTCGTAGCCAGCCCTAGGCTTCCCGCACAATGCACGTTCGATTCCAGGAGGGTCCGCTCCTGGAGCCAAGTTTCAATACATCAACTATCACAATGTCCTATGTCGTTATATCCCAAAGTTTCGTCTCATCATAAGGAACCCAACGCGCTAGATGGCGCGCCAAACGGACACCTGTTCTGAAAGTTATTGGCATTTCCGTACTAGGGGCCCGATTGGCTTTTAGGCTCAAACCAACCGGGTCGTACCCCAAATATGTCCAATTATCAAGTGAAGTATGCCAAAAGAATTGTCTCACTCCCAGAATTCCATCGACATAGGTGGTATTTCAATCAGACACCAGTATCTCTATATGTAGGATAAATGGTGTAAACGGCCTTGCAGGTTCGGGTCCGGTCCAACCCAGTTGGACCAAATCGGCCCGACCCGAGTGGTCGGCCCACATGAAGGTGCACCTCGGCCCAAAGGCGCGGCCCGACTAGAAGGCGCAGCTCGACCTGAGGGAAACCCGACCCGTGGCGGCCCAGCCCAGGGTTGTCCCAGCCGAGGGGCGGCCTGGCGATGGGGCGGCCTGGCCGTGGCGGCCCGGCTGTGGCGGCCTGGCTGAAGAACTACCTGGCCGAGGGGTGGCCCGGCCATGGCGGCCCAGCCAAAGGGCAACCCAACTATGGGGATGCCCGACAGAAGGGCAACACAGACGAGGGACTTCCATGGCGCAGCGCGATGACACCGCGCAGTCTTCGTTCCCCACATCCCCCTTCCTCGGCAAACGGCCCGACAACACTACGCCTCTTCCGTCCGCGGCAGCCCGCATGGCCACTGCCCCCTTCCTTTGGTGCGGTGCAATAGCACCTCGCCCTTCTAGCTCCGCCTGCATCGTCAACCAAACATCAATACAATGGATGGTTGTCGGGCCGTGTTTGTTCGGCTCACGCCCTCCGCATTAGGTGACAAAAAAGGCCACCGTCAAACCAAAATAAACAACGAGGAATGAGGGTATATTCATACATTAAAATAATCAAATCCCCCTACCTCGTATTTGTCACTGTAGATTGATGAGTCACGGAAGACAGACATCGCGGAATACTAACGTCGTTCCGTCAATGTCAGAGAAGGTATATCTCGGTGAAGACGAGTTGAGACGACACCCTCGGTGTACTTCGTGGGTGGAAATGCTTCCCTTCCTTGCACCAGTTGAAGAAGGAAGAAGATGATTCTTCACGTTCTTCAAAGACAAGGAGCATTCATTATGTTCTTCATGGAAAGAATGGAGTTTTTCGGTGGTTCTTCATTGTAAGGATGCAACTCTTCTCTCTCTCGAGCTTCCCAAAGGATTATGCCAACCCCAAAAATGACAACAGATGGCCTCTTTTAATTCTTTCCCACAACAACACAAAGATTTGTTTAATTAAATGAGGTAAATCATTTAATTAATGTTAAGGGATTTTTCAAAATCAAATTTAGAGGAGGTGGAAAGTTTAATTAAAATAAGCTACCTCACTTCATTAATGGGTGAATTGGCACCATTTTAGGGGAAGGTGGAAGGTTTCAAGAGTTTCCCCCATTAATGGGGAGATCAACAGTTTAAAAGTGGGGTTAAGGGTGTTAAAGCTAGTGGGCCCCACCTAGTTATATCCTCCCAAGGGAGGTTAGGGTGTGGTTGGACCCACCTATAACATCCACTTGGTGGTTTTAACAACCAACCAAATAAAAATATGTTCCTCATATTGTTACTTAATTTTATTTAGAATCCCCAAAAATTTACTTCCAACCTCAATAAAGGCAACTGCAGTAAAGGTCTCCTTAAGTGATTACCAGTGTTGCGAGTTCAATGGTGCCCTAAAATTTCAATTCCGAGAAACACTTCAAAATATATAAAATCCTACACATATGTTTACTGAATGTACCCGAACCAAACATCAGAAATTGATTCAGGGCACACCGGGCCTCAAAATCAAGTGCCGTCAGAAACTGCGGAGTCATAAAATTCCAATGTATTAAAAAACATTCCATGGAATTTATGGGTCGTTACAAAAATAGTGAATTTTTTATGACAACATTTCATATTTAAATATTTTTTTCAGAAAAAATCCTTTTATTTGAAAAAGTGTTTTACATTCATTTATAATTAATTAGTCACAAAAGTATTAACTGAATATACATTTTTAAACCAGAAAAACTATTATTCTAATTTCTATTTTATAACACACATATTAAATAATAATAATTTTTTGTTCGTGTAAGCTTGATGTGATGTATCAACTAAATTATCTGACATAGTGTTTCTTTCTTAAAATACATCAGATTTCAAATGAGACATATAATTTTTTAAATAAAGATAGAGATTTAAAAAAATTAGTTGAATATAAAATATTACTATGAAATAAAATTCCTTATTATTTATTTTCAAAATAGATTAATTAGAAACCAAATAAATTTAATATATTATAAAACATTAATAATAATTAATGTTAAAAATAAATAAAATCACTAAGGATAACTAGATTGGGGTAAATTTATTGTGATTTTAGAGAGAACGAGGATGAAAATTAATCAGGTGGGTTATCACATTTAAGAGATATCAATTTTAAAATGAGGTTGTTTAATGAATCATTAAGAATCCATTAATTTTTAAATTAAAATCCCTTTAGAAGAAAGATCATGAAATTGAAATAAGATTACCGAAAATTAAATATATTTCATGATATAAT
Organism: Viscum album; assembly: GCA_963277665.1. Taxonomy (NCBI): domain Eukaryota; kingdom Viridiplantae; phylum Streptophyta; class Magnoliopsida; order Santalales; family Viscaceae; genus Viscum; species Viscum album. The sequence goes on from OY728132.1 coordinate 503,620,291, forward strand.
GTAAAAAATAGGCTATATATAAATCATATAAAATTAAATTTATGAATTAAAATAAGTGTGTCTCATGTAATTGGAATTAAGAGAATGAAACCCCTAGGAGGTTACATTATCATTGATGTGTGAATAGTTTTATAATGAGTTTATCAAGAAAAAATAAACAAAAATTCTTAAATATATATAATAAATGAATGTTTCAATGATAGAGTTCAATAAGACTGTTTTAAACTCTATTGTTCAGAATTTTGTGATTAAAAATCCTTATGACATTAAAAACATTCTAATCAACACCCATTGAAGGATATAATTTAAACTATAAAATTAAATACCATAAATAATGATAGGATCTTGATAAAATATATTAGATATGATGCATGTTCACTATTATAAATATAACATGGTTTATATGAAATATATGTCTCATGTGATTGAAAATTGAGCTAAAAACCCTTATTTTTGCCTTGATATGCTCTGCGCAAGTTCATAACTTCATAAATAATAATATTATGTTTACTAGATACCTTATTAGTAAAATTATAAATCTATAATTAATTTACTAAGGACTAGTTATTAATATTCATTTTTTACTTAATATATAGTTTTTTTGTAGGTTTGTTATTTTTTCTCGAAATTGAATCGATGCCATCTTTTTTTGAAAATTTAGCAATCAAGGATGATATATTAATAATATATTAAATAAATAATATGACCTCTCCATAAATATAATATATTCATTATTTTTTTACTAACATATTACTTTATTAGTATTTATGTTTTCATTATCATCAACGATAGAGCATTATAGTGTAGTTCGTGTTGGTAGTTAAACCACCCCAAACAAGAAAGAATTATATCTCAGTGGGTGAGTATAGTTATAAAATTGTATAATATATCTATAATAGAATAATAATTTTATTTTTAAGTTTATTTTTAGTTTTATGTTATTATTTTATTATTTAGAGATAAATAATTAAAATATTGATGAAAAACAAAAACATTACTTCATGGAAGTGGTAGTTCAAAAAATTCATGGTTAACAATTTAATTTCACAATAAATAGATGGTAATAAAGTTGTATTATAGTTTCTACCCCTATAATCATTATTATATTATTTTTGTACCATTTATTCTTTAATTATGTCATTATAACTATTGATGAGAGGCAGTAGTGAAAAGTGGAAGACACCGATTCATGGAGGCGGTAGTCTGCACATACCCATGACTTGTGTTCTCCTATTTTTATAAATGGATAGGGTGGAATAAATAAGGTAGGATCCATCAATATAATAAATTGTTAGTATGTCAAGGATACCGAGGTCATTATATTTCTATGTTATTAGACAGTTCTTAGAATAAAGGTGAGTAATATGTAAGTCGAGACTTTCGAATTCTTCTTATTGAACTGTTTAGAATTGAAGGAAATATGATTGATTGTATTGACCAGAGAACTTATGAAATTTAAGGGACCTATAAAAGATAATCATAAGGTATGAGGTTGAGAATATTTTTAATGGAATGTGTATCATTGAAAGGGTGTAAGTGATCCCATATTATTAGTCAATAAAAAGACACTTTTATTAATACTCACTCCATTTAAATGATATCATTACACTATTTAGGTTTCAATTACTCAAAATGTAAAAAATAATGTAAAGAAAAATAAATTTCAAGGAAATGTTTTTTCTTACTTTCATTGGAATTTTATGAGTATGCATTTTCTGACGGCAACTGATTCCGTGGCCCGGTGTGACCGGAATGATTTTCTACGGTTTAGCTCGGGTACGTTTAGTGAGCGAACGAGTGGGTTTTCTATCTTTTGAAGCGGTGATCATATTTGAAATCTGAGGGCACCGATGAACTCGCATCGCCAGTATTTTCTTAAGGGGACCATTACCACAGTTGCGTTTTGTGTGGGTTGGACGTTAATTTTTGGGGTTTATTCCTAAAATTAAATAATATTTGTTGGTGTACAAATTTTATTTTGTGAAGAGGGGCCCAAATGAGCCCCAACCATTTAACTCCCCATTAATTTTCTGTGGTTTACTTTGAAAACTCCATGCATTTATTATAGTGGAGCCTTCCCACCTCACTCTTCCCATTAATTGTGCCAAATCTGATAATTAATGTTAGAGTTAATTTAATTGGCACTGCGTTGGAATTAATAAGAATTTCATGACAATTATATTAATTGGAAAGCCTCGTTTTCCTTACGTTGTAAAATCAATGACGTATGACAACAAAATCGATGTAGGGGGATTTTTGTATATTTCATATATGTGTTTTCTACCCTCGAACATGGCATTTAACTGTTGGGTGATGATTTGAGCCTCTAACGCGGTGGGTACGGACTAACGAACAAGTCCAACCCCACTAGTTTTTTGTTCTTGATGTGCGGTGTGTTTGGTGACGACAAAACGGGACCACAATGGCGATTGGGGGCATTCGCAGTGAATAACGGATCCCGAGACTACCGCAGGCACAGTCGGAAGAAAAAACGGACCACCAGAATGACTCGGGTGGCCCGCAGAAGACCCCTGCGGCGCCGGCGCCCCGGTGCACCGTCGGCAGAAGCCCACCACGGCACCAACCGTGGCGGCGAGGGGAGGATCTCGTGGTCGCGCGGGATCCATGTGACAAGCAGCGCCACCCTAGTGACGCGTTCGCGAGACCCCCCCCCCCCAGCCGGTTCGGGGCGGGTCATGCAGACCAGGTCGCACCCATCCCGGCCGGGCCACGCCCTACTGGGCCAGACCCAATCCGGGGTCGGGTCGAACCGGTTCGGGCCGAACTTGGAGGGGGGGGGGGGGGGGTTGGCCCGGGTCGGACCGGGCCCAGACCCCCAGTTCGGACCGTTTTTCAGTCTTTTACCATTACATGATCTATGGACATCCGATCGAAGCACCGTCAGTTGTGTAGAAATCCTTGGATCGAGATAGTCATTTCAGTATATTACACTCTAGGTTTTAGTAGAGTTTGGGAATGTCAGGGTTGGTTCGAACCCGAAACCAACCAGGCCCTTGGAGCGGAAACACTTATAACTTAAGGACTGGACGTTCGATTGACGTTCCGTCAACTACGTTGAATTACTTTTGTTGAGATGGTACTTTTGGAATACTCCACTTGAGTTTTGGACACATCTAGAGTATGGTCAAGTTGTTTTTAGCTTCAAAACCAACCGGGCCCCTGGAACGGAAAACCAAAAACTCTCAGACCGGGCGTCCGATTGACATGTCGTCCATCGTGTTGGGTTTATTTTGACGAGACAGAACTTCAGGATACATCAATTGGTGACTTAGTGACCGTTGAAGTATCGAACCCCATGCTTGAGGAGTGGACCCTCCTGGAATCGAGCGTGCTGTGTGTGGCAACCCTAGAGCTTGCTTTGACTGTATCGACTACTGTACTAGAATCCTTCATGGGATCGACAGCGATGAATACCATACTGGGATCCTCTGTGGGTTCGGTGGTGATGGTTAATGTTCTTGTATCCTGTGTGGGTCTGGCAGTATTGACCTCTATACTTGAATAATGTGTGGGTCTGGCAGAGTAGCTAGTCCTGTATCCTATGTGGGTTCGACAGCTTAGCTGGACTTGTATCCTGTGTGGGTACGACAGCTTTGATGAATCAGTGGAAACATCTGATCATCTCTATCTCTATACGAAAGATGTATACCAGTGTGAGCTGAGTCTTGATTTTCAAGAATTATCATCGATGTGATTTACTTTCTTTCTTGTGTGGACTGGGTTGTGTTTTCTTGTGTGGAATAGGTTGTATTTGGGCTCGAGAGTGGGATCCGAACTGTAATTGATGACTTAGGTATATGTATGGGCATATACCTAAGTAGAGTCAGTTGATACTTCGTGATTGTATCTTTCCATTTTTGTTTATCCTTCGTGGATTCTGAGAGAACTTCAGGGGTCTTGGGGTCCCTACTGAGTATCATATACTCACACCGGCACTGGCTATGCCCGCACTACGTTATGTTGGATACAGATGACGGATATCACTGATCGAAGTGGAGGCTTGTGGAGATGGACGGTACCTAGAGGTGGACCACTTGGCGGTACATACACAGAGCGGACGATCGGACCCAAAGAGCTGAGGTGACTATCTGTACCCACCCTTCAGGTGGGATCTCCGGAGGACGAATCAGTGTTGATGTTATACTTTATAGCTATTGTACTTTCTTTTCAGTTGTGTTGTACTGTCATTTGGGTTTGTATACTCGCCCATTTACTTTTCATCACTTACTTTGTACCCAGTTTTACTTAGTGCTTACTTCACTTGCATACCCTGTTTTGTTTTTTACTTTATAAAGGCAATTCCTTCCCTTTTTTGGGATTTACACCTTTGGTGCTAGTCGCCCGCCCCTGGACTATGGGAGGTGGGCTTGGGGTAGTCACGGCAGAGGCCCCGAGGATGGGTCGTGCAAATTGGTATCAGAGGAGTCAGTTCTACAATAGAACTCAGGACTCTGATCCTTCTTTTCTTTGAAGCAATGGTGTTAAGAGTATTGAGTGTGGTTTTCAGTCTAGGGAGTCTAGTGTTGCTGCGGCAGCCGATGTATCCATACAACAGGACCCTGATCTTTGATTTCAGACTCAGTGCACGAAAACACTGATTGCGAGTGTCTGTTTCAAACGTTTTCTTTGTGATTAATTTGTGTCAGATCACCAGGTATACTCTTTGACCATGTTGCACCTGGTTCTTTTTAGGATGGCCCCACGAAGGCAACCAGCCAGGGATCTAGTTACGTGCGAGATGACAGCCCACCGAGCAATGAGGCCTTGATACAGGGCCCCATCACAGTGCAGGTACCAGCGAGACCACTACCCGCTGATCCACCGAAGCTACCACCCGCAACAGCAGAGAGTGAACGCCTCCTGAGTGCATTGCATGAGTTTCCACGACAGAGGCCACCGAGGTTCTGTGGAGAGACGGACCCTCAGGCAGCTGAGGATTGGCTGTAGTCTATCATCAGAGTCTTCAGATTAGTGGGGACACCAGCCAACCATATGGTGATCCTTGATGCGATTCTCTTGCATGAAGCAGCAGGTAGATGGTGGAGCTTGATTCTTCAGGTGCACGATGAGGAATCTCTTCGTTGGGAAGACATCGAGAGTCTCTTCCGCACAGAGTTTGTTCCCGCCACCCTTCGTGCGGTATAGATCCAGGAGTTGCTTCATCTGTGGCCGGGCAGGATGACAGTAACTCAGTACACAACGAGGTTTACGTACCTCTCATGCTACTCCATGGATATGGTACGGGACCCGTTCATCATGGCCTGGACCTTTGACCGGGGATTGAGGCACAATATCAGAGGTTCGACGATTCCCCTCAGCATCTCGACACAAGCAGGGTGCTGGAGCGAGCCCTTTTAGTGGAGAGCTTTCTCACTGAGCAGCCACCAGTAGTGAGACCTACCGCAGGGTGACACGGAGCGGACTCCTCTATAGTTGGCAGTCAACAAAAATCTCAGGGGTCCAAGCGGACCACACCATAAGGTGGGCGACCTCAGGATATGGGATTAGTTGTGTGGGGAACCTGAAACAGAGCCAGCCTTATGAGGAGCATATAGTGTTATGCATGCAGCGGGCAGGGCCACATGGCTCATGACTACCCAACCCACCATGCAGACAAGCAGCAGACAGTGGTGGGACCTCCCAGGCAGAGGTAGAGGTTCGACCGTGGTGGTCCCCGGGGAGGAGGTGGACAAGGTAGAGGAGCTGGTCGAGGAGTGGATGGTGGATGTCGTTTTGAGGTTCTACCACCACCACCCCTAAGAGGTCCACCCTGACCACATGGAGATGGTGGGAAGAGGCAGGCTCAGCTCTAGGAAGCGGAAGATTACGACCACAGTGCACCTGATATGATTTGAGGTACTATATGTGTCTACTCCACCCTTTCTGCAGTTCTTATAGACACAGGAGATAGTCATTCTTTTATTGTCGTTGCCCTTGTTCGGAGCTCAGATATTCAGATGGAGCCGTTGGCTCGATCCTTAAGACAAGAGACTCCTACGGGATCAGACTTGACGATTACACATTGGTAGCGGTAGTGTCATCTTACTCTAAGAGGCGAGAGCTTCGGCTGAGATCTTCTTGTAGTGGCGTCGAGGCCTAACGACCTCATCTTGGGTATGGACTAGTTAACTACATTCAATGCTCAGATCGAATGTATTAGGCGCAATGTGCGGTGTGTCCGCACGGATGGGACCAGGTTCCCCTTAACAGGTGAGAATGAAGACTTTGCAGCATAGGATGCACTTACATAGATGAGAGGGCAGCCAATCAAAAAACAGTAGGCTAGTCTCATCCTCGGAGTAGTTGATGTGCCGAGTCCGAGTTTTCATGTTGTGGTGGATCAGTATGCAAACATTTTCTTTAACAATGTTCCAGGACTACCTCCTCGAATAGAAGTAGACTTCTACATAGACCTGTACCATGTGACAACACTGATATCTACTCCAGCATATCGGATGGCTCCCACTGAGATTCTTGAGCTGGGGGTACAGCTAGATGACTTACAGGGAAAGGGATTCATCCGACCTAGTGTTTCACCCTAGGATTCTTCGATTTTGTTCGCCAAGAAGCATGATGGGAGCTTGCGACTGTGTGTCGACTACTGTCACCTGAATTAGGTGACCGTAAAGAACAAGTACCCACTTCCGAGGATTGAGGATCTCTTCGATCAGCTCATGGGACCATGGTGGTTCTCGAAAATAGACCATAGGTCGAGCTATCACCATCTCAGAGTTCGAGATGAGGATGCACAGAAGATGGCTTTCAGGTGTCAGTATGGCCACTATGAGTTCTTGATTATGCCCTTCAGCATGACCAACGCTCCAGCAGTGTTCATGAGTCTCATGAATAGGATCTTCTAGCCATACCTCGATCAGTTTTTCATAGTATTCATTGACGACATACTGATTTACTTGACTACTGAGGAGGAGCACACCTACCACATACGGGTTGTACTGGATACACTTTGAGAGCACCAGCTTTATATTATGCTCTTGAAGTTCCAGTTCTGGATTCGATAGGTTCACTTCATGGGGCATGTCATCTCAGATGTGAGAGTTGCAGTGGATCCTGCGAAGATCGAGGCAGTGCTTTCTTGGGAGCCACCCAGGAGCGTGACGGAGGTGCGAAGTTTCCTAGGTCTAGCCAGGTACTATCGGAGATTTGTGCCAGAATTATGAAGAGTTTCAACACCGCTTACAGCTTTGAAGAAGAAGGGGAAACCCTTCGTGTGGTCAGATAGATGTCAGCAGAGCTTTCAGGAGCTGAGGTGGAGATTAACCAGTGATCCCATCTTGAGGTTACCGGAGGAGGGCGTTGGGTACGTAGTTTACGGTGATGAATCAGGGACAGGACATGGATGTGTACTGATGCAGGAGTGAACGGTGATTGCTTAATGTTCATGGAATTTGAGGCAACATGAGCAGAACTATGCTACCAATGACTTAGAGTTAGCAGTAGTGGTCTTTGCCCTGAAGATGTGGTGACACTATCTAATGGGCGAGCACTATACAGTCTACTGTGACCACCAGAGTCTCAGGTATATCTTCTCCCAAAAGGACCTGAACCTGAGACAGGGGCGATGGCTCGAGTTCCTCTAGGACTATGACTTTGAGATAGTCTATACTCCTGGGAAGGGGAATGTTGTGGCTAATGCTATCAGTAGAAGATCGGGCATTCAGCTGCTTGGAGAAGCAATGTAGAAGTTAGCCGCTTTGCAGATATCCTTCGTGTATAGAGATAGAGTAGCCTTTCTACAGTCTCTCATAGTCACTCCTCGACTACTTCAGTGGGTCAGAGAGGCACAGCGTGGGGACATTGACTATGAGACACGACGTGCTTAGATATCCTCAAGGATGTCACCTGATGGATTTCTTGAAGGTGGGGAGCATGTCATCCTCTTCAGGGGACGTACCATGGTACCAGTTGCACTGCAGGAGGAGGTGCTGATGGAGTTCCACACTTCCCCTCTAGCAGTACATCCTAGAGTTGAAAGGATGTATCAGGACCTCTGACGACAGCACTAGTGGCCAGGTATGAAGAAGGCTGTAGCAGAGTTCCTTTCATGATGCCTCACTTGTCAGCAAGTGAATGCAGAGCACCAGGTACAAGAAGGCTTGGTTAGCCCTAAGAGGTCCCGGAGTGGAAGTGTGACGGGATATCCATGGATTTCACGATAGGGCTTCCACATACATCCTGGGGTCATGACTCTATCTTGGTGATTGTCAATCAACTCACCAAGTCGGCCCACTTCCTACCGATCTGGGAGCATGGCTCAGAAGATATCTTGGGATGCCTCTACATCCAAGAGATCATACGACTTCATGGTGTCCAGTCAACGACCATTTCTGATCGAGACACTAACTTTACTTCCCGGCTTTGGAAGGGGTTACATGAGGCGTTTGGGATGCAGCTACATCTAAGCATTGCCTTTCATCCTTATACGGAGAGGACCATTCAGGCACTCGAGGACATGATCAGTGCATGTGTCCTTGGCATTGGTCGCAGCTGGGAGGATCACCTACCCTTGGTGGTGTTTTCGTACAACAACAGCTACCACTCCACCATCAGGATGGCACCTTACGAGGCACTGTACGACCGACCATTGAGATCACCTCTGTGCTGGACTGACCCTGGGGATTCAACACTTGTAGGACCAGAGATGGTCCAGGCTAAGACGGAGAAGGTGCAGATCATCCAAGAGCAGATGAGGACTACACAGAGCATAAATAAGTCCTATACTGATAGGAGATAGATACCACTGGAGTTCGAGGATGGTGACCACGTTTTCTTATGGGTCTCACCTCGATGTGGATTGAAAAGATTTGTCTAGGGTGGAAAGTTATCTCCGCACTTCATCGGGCCTTTTTAGGTCCTCAGTAGAGTAGGTGAGGTGGATTTCCGCCTAGCACTTCAACCTTAGTTGCACCGGGTGCATGATGTCTTCCATGTATCTCAGTTGAGGAGATACGTGCACGAATCGACACACATCATTGATCCCGGGGAGCTGGACATTGATTATGGGGAGACATTCTCAGAGGTTCCCATAGAGATCGATGATCGACAGGAGCAAGTCCTTCATGGACGGTCGATTCCCCTAGTGCGCGTTCGCTGGTAGCATGAGAACCTTTAGGAGAGAACATGGGAGCGGGAGGCTCAGTTGCATGATCAGTACCCTTTTTTGTTTCCCTAGTATATGTTGTAGCTTTATGGGGATGTAAAGCCCTGAGGCGGGAGTAATGTAATGACCTGTATATTTTAAGGAATTTATTTTCTTAAATTCTTTTGAATTTTACAAGTACGCAGTTTTTGATGGCACCTAATTCCAAGGCCCGGTGTGCCCGAAATAATTTTCAATGTTTTAGCATGGGTACATTTAGTGAACGAAAAAGAAGGTTTTCTATCTTTTGATGCAATACTCGGATTTGAAATCTGAGTGCACCGATGAACATGCAGTGCCTATATTTTCTTAAGGGGACCTTTACCGCAGTTGCGGTTTGTGCAGTTTGGAAGTTAATTTTTCGGGTTTATTCCTAAAATTAAATAAAATTTGGTGGTGCACAAATTTTATTTTGTGAAGAGGGGCCTACATGAGCCCCAACCTTTAAACTCACCATTAATTCACTGCTGTTTACTTTGACAACTCCACTCATTTATTATGGTGATGCCTTCCCACCTCCCTCTTCCCATTAATTTTTCCAAATCTGATAATTAATTTCAAAGTTAATTTAATTAGCACCGCGTTGGAATTAATAAGATTTGCATGAAAATTCTATTAATTGGAAAGCCCCTTTTTCCTTGTGTTGGAAAATCACATTTGGGAAAGGGCTCTGGAGAATTAAGTTGAGGAGAACCTTCATCGATGAAGAACACCATTCTTTGATGAAGAACACCCCCGGTGAAGAACGTGAACAACTTCTTCCTCGGACGCACCTTGATGTCAAGGAGCCTACGTCGCCTACAAGAGCGACCCTTCCTCCATCGTTGACGGAACAACACCGTTCTTTAGCGATGCTCGTCTTCCTCGAATCAACGAAGTATGAAAACAAATTCGAGGTAGGGGGAATTTTATATATTTCATATATGTGTTTCCTACCCTCCAACATGAAGATTAATTGTTGGGTTATGATTTGAACCTATAATGCGGTGGGTACGGACTAACGGACAAGTATGAACCCACTGCTATTTTGTTCTTGATGCGCGGGGTGTTTGGCGATGACGAAACGGGACCGAAACGATGATTGGGGGCCTTCGTAGTGAGGAACAGATAGCGAGGCGACCATAGGAGATGTAAGAAGAAAAAATGGACCACCAGAATGACTCCAGTGGCCTGTGGAAGACCCCACCCACGCGGGTCAGCAGCGCGGCGGTGCCCGCGGTTGGAGGGGACGGCCGGCACCGGCCGACCGCCTAGAGGCGGCGGTGCACTGCCGATAGAAGCCCTCCACAGCACCAACCGCAGTGGCGAGTGGAGTATCTCATGGTCGCGCATGATCCGGGTGAAACGCGGCACCACCCTAGCATCATATTCATGAGACCGGGGGCCGCACCCCACCGCTCGGCTCGCTGGTCGGGACAGCGCACCCCCCCCCCCCCGGCCGGGTCGGGGAGGGTCACGCAAGCCGGGCTACTCCCATCCAGTTCATGCCGTGCCTTACCGGGCCGGACCTGGACACGGGTCGGGTCGCCTCGGTTCGGGCCGACCCAGGGGGGTTGGGCCGGGTCGGACCGGGCCCAGACCCCAACTTCAGACCTTTTTTCGGTCTTTTTCCCATAACATGAGCTACAAACCTCTTATCGATGTACCGTCAGTTGAGTAAGAATCCTCAGATCAAGATGGTCGTTTCAGTATATTACACTTCAGGTTTGGGTGATGTTTCAAAATGGCTTGGTTGGTTCGAACCTGAAACCAACCGGGCCCTTGAAGCGGAAATGCTTACAACTTAAGTACCGTACGTCCGATTGACATGAAGTCAACTACATTGAATTCCTTTTGTTGAGACGGTTCTTTTGGCATACTCCACTTGGGGTTTGGATGCAGCTAGTGTATGGTCGGATTGGTTTTATCTTATAAACTAGCAGGGCCCCTGGAACGGAAAAGCCGATAACTCTCAGACCGGGCGTCCGATTGAAGTGATGTCTATTGCGTTGGGTTTCTATGGAAGAGATATGACATTAGGATACATCAAATCGGGACTTCATGACAGTTGATATATCGACCCCCTTGCTCGAGGAGCGGACCCTACCAGAATCAAGCGTGCTGTTTGTGGGAACGCTAGAGCTGGATGCGACTACATCGACTACGTACTAGAATCCTCCGTGGGTTCAACAACGACGAATACCTTACTAGGATCCTCCATGGGTTCGACGAAGATGGCTGATGTTATTGTATCCAGTGTGAGTCTGGTAGTATTGACCTCTGTACTTGTATCTTGCGTGGGTCCGATAGAGTAGCTGGTCTTGTATCCTGTGTGGGTCCGACATCTTAGCTGGACTTGTATCCTGTGTGGGTCCGATAGCTTAGATGAATCAGTGGATACATATGATCATCTCTATCGCAATAAAAAAGATGTATACTTGTGTGTGATACGTCTTTATTTTCAATCATTATCATCAATGTGATTGAATTGCTTTCCTGTGTGGACTGGGTTGTTTTCCTGTGTGGACTAGGTTGTTATTGGGCTCGAGAATGGGAGACGAACTGTAATTTATGACCTGGGTATATGTATGGGAATATACCGAAGTAGAGTCAGTTTATAATTAGTGATTATATCTTTTATTTGTGTTTTATCATTCGTGGATTCTGAGAGACCTTCGAGGGTCTTGGGGTCCCTACTGAGTATCGTATACTCACACCTGTACGAGCTATGCCTGCACTACGTTGTGTTGGATGAAGACAGCAGACAACAGTAATGGAGGTGGAGGTTTGTGGAGCTGGACGGTACCCGGAGTTGGACCACTTGGCGGGACGTACACGGAGCGGACAGACGGACCCAAGGAGTTGAGGAGACAATCTATACCCACCCTTCAGGTGGGATCTCGGGAGGATGACTAGATGTTGCTATTTTACTTTACTGATGCTATATTTTCTTTTCATTTGTATTGTACTTTTAGTTGGGGTTGTATAATGGCCCATTTACTTTTCAGCACTTACCTTGTACCCAGTTTTACTTAGTTCTTACTTCACTTGCATACTCTGTTGTGTTTGTTTACTTTATAAATGCAATGCCTTCCCTTATTCGGGATTTACGCCTTTGGTGCTAGTCGCCAGCCTCTGGCCTATAGAAGGTGGGCTTGGGGTAGTAATAGTTCGGGCCCCAAGGATGTGTCGTGACAAATAATGTACTATGGGTTGATATTTTGTTGATAAAGAATAAAAATATTTACTTCACCACATTATTTAATAAAAATAAATGACTATAATTAGAGATAATTAGATAGTAGGACTCAAGATAAAAAATGTATTTTGTTATATAGTTATTGAGAAAATTATAATACAGGAATACCTCTCCTGTGGTTGAGTCTCTATAATGGCATTAATGTGTCTTTAGAACAAAATACATCATTTTGAAAACATTTATTTCAAATAGACACATTCAATGAAAAAATGGTCCCTCTATGAAGTATTTTATTTATAATATATATATATATAGATAATTGTAGACTGAAAGTGGAAAAGGTGGGAAAAAATGATTTCTATTATTCAGACAACATTATGGATTCCTCTTTATGAATTTATTTCAAAAAACACCTTACTAATATTTTATCATAAATATCACTATAAAAATTATACAATCAAATCACTGCCAACATCACATTATTTTATATTAAATGATGGATTAAAATTTGAATCAATTAATGTATAATGAAGTTTCAATATTAACTATACAATGTTTATAGATTCAACTACCATATGTGGATCAATATTGATATATTACATAAATAGACATTAGAGTCATTGAATGAATCTAATAATTCGTGAAATTTATTATTTTCCTAACATGTAATCACATAAGAAATAGAGAGAACATTTGGGTTATTTTTACTAATTCACAAAAGATGTCGTTTTGGTCAGATAACTCAATATTGCAAGTCACATAGAGAGAATATGAAAGCATGGGTGAAAAAAATTATAATATCATAATAGAAGAATGATCTTCATAAGAATATTAAAATCATTTAAAAAAGACATCGAATGTGTAATATATATATAATTGAAATTTTAGAAAAATTTGGTACAACATTAACTACATCATTCACATGTATATAAATGGGAAAATATAATATTTTAACACATTTCATATATGTTCGAAAGTAACATAATTATACGAACAAACCTAAAATTATTTTCCCACATAATATTTTACTGAGATATATCACATTAACCAATTCATTGGAGAGATATATTATTTTGGGACTACCATGTGTATTATAATAATCTCATCATCATGCACGATACATAAATGGAAAAATCTACATAAATCATCAACAAATAGTAAACCAATGAAAATGGAATGAGTTCCATAATGATGAGATAAAGTATGACTTATTGAAAATGAATGGAAAATCTGAAAATAATAATGAATATATTATATGCAATATATAAGGGTTCTATTAATAGATAAATATCATATTTTATAAATTTAAGATAAATAAGTATGAGGAGAATCAATGAGAGACTTAAAAGATAATTTTATTAAAAAAATGAGAAGGTGGATAAGAATTCATCCCAATGAAATAAAAAAACATTTCTTAGAAAAAGGAGAAGTTAATTAATAATAGAAGAAAATTAAAAATTTATTTTGGAATAAACATAAACAAAATATGGAGAATAGGGAAGTAAACACAAAAGAATAGGGAAGATTTAAGATCCCACACACCATATAACTCTTATTATTGAGTTACATTTAAACCTTACATATAAAAACATATGTTTACTAAAAAATTAACACATATGTATATATCGTTCATTTATGTTATTATTGATCAATTATAATAATTGTAATCTATTTATTTCAATTTTATAAGATGATATTGTATGATGACTTGTTTTTTTGAATTATTATGTTTCTATTTAGATTTGAAAATATAGACGGACTATTATTTATAAATGACTTAAAATAACTAAAAAATGAAAAATAAATAAAAATAAATAATTATATATCATAAATAATTTATGATAACAATCAATAATTATTGAGTTAATTAAATAATTGTAATCTTCATTGTAGTTAGTAAACAAACCCTAAACTAGACATCTCTAAAAATGAGAGGGAAATAATATATGTCTAATAAATAGTTTGTAATCAACATATAGTATCATAATTACACAAACACACACACACCCAAACACACACACACACACAGACACACATATATCTAATATAATAAACATCCATGTTGTTAGTGATCCGTAATGTATTTAAAAAAGCTTTTTGATCATGTAAACTAATGATTTATGGGACAATACTAAAAGAAAAAAAAGTTATATACATTATAAATATATGTATTATAATTATAAATTTTAGAATAATAAAATAAAATCAATATATTATTTATATTATATTCCATTAAATATATATGATTTTTATCAAATAGAAATATAAGTAATTATGATTATAAATATAAAATTTAATCAAAATTGGGTGAATGTAAAGTTGTATTTCGTGTTTCTACTTTCATACAACCCTTAATTCCAAGAGGGATTTGGTTTTCATGAAAAATTTTGTTTTCTAAAAATCCGTCATGAAATATAGGAAGAGAATAGAAAATATATTTGGTAATTAAATTTGTTTTTGATGTAATTTTCCATGCGAAAGAAGGGTATTTATACTCGAAAAGGGGGTTATTTTATTAATAAATAACGAATAAAATATTGTTTCAAAAGTAAAACCAATAATTGTATTAATCATTGATATTTTTTGTTCTATGATATTTAAAATATATATTTATACTATTTTAACATATTTATAGATTGATTTTATTGATTTATACATAAGAAAGGAAGAAAATTATAAAATTAATTTTCAATAATATAGTTCATATTTTTTGAAATTGTAAATTATTTTTTATGTTTGGAAATTATGTTTATATTTTTAAATAATTTATAAATATTTTAAAAAATTCCATCATTATAATCATTAAATAAAAATTTAAGCCATTTTCAATTTAGTTTTAATTCTAAAAATATTGGTATTTTAAAAAACGTTATTTTTATTATTCACATATTAATTCTATTTTCATAAATAAAATACCAAAAATAATAACTTTGATAATTTCAATGTGATGATTCTAAAAATGATATTTATTTTATAAAAATAAATTTACATTTTTGATAATTTTATTTATTAACAAAAAAACTAATTTTCTTATAAAATATGTTAAAATACATTTATAAATATACACTTATACACTCTTAGAGTTTCTAAATTTTAATGAAATTATAAAATTTATATTTAATCAAATCATTCATATTTATTATTAATTAAATAAAAACATATTATTCTAAGGATTGTGTTTCTATATTAATGTTTTTTTTCTATTTCTAATTTTAGTTTAATATTCCTAACTTTAGTTTTTTATTCACAATAGTTAAGCTTTCATTTTAGTGGTAATATTTGTTTTATACATCCAATAAATACCCCTTATTTACTTCAATTTAAACTAACTTATTTATTTATGTTATATCTCTATATCCATTATAAAACTTTAATCATATTTCCTGATTTTTCTCTTATTAATCATTTGTTTCTGGAAATGATAATTCATAGAGAACAAAATACTACTTAATTTTCCATTCACATTTTTTCTTAATTTCACAATTGTAATATATTTAATGTCATGGGACCTATTATTTATTAAAAATTAATGTTAAATACTACAAAAATATAGATTTTTTTTAAATATTTAATTTATGTGATTTATCCTATATAGCATACATAAAAATGAAATATACATATTAAAAAAGAAGATTTCAAGTAGGAAATTCAGGTACATTATAATTCAACTCGTTTTGGAATTTGAATGCTTTATGAAATACATAAAATTATTTCATTCAAATATATAATATTCCACTATATATGTAAGTGAAAAAACTTATTACTATCTTGAATGTATTGATATCGAGATCTATTAATTTGGGAAGTGATACTGAAATACTCTCAAACATTAAAAATTTATTTAAATAATTTATAAAATGTGTTATTACGAGAATATGACATGGATAGAATGGATTAGATTATAATTCCTAATGAAATTTTGCTGATGATAAAATATTTACCATATTTTATGATTGATTTTTTAAAAATTAGAAATTATCTATTTTTATTAGTATAAAAAGTATAATTTACAAGAGATTAATGTTATGATGAAGATTCATCATCATATTAAATTTAAAATTTCTATCAAATTCACAAAAGAAATAGGAAACAATTTGATAAAAATTTGGATAAAAAATAAGCATGAAAAAATATGTCAAGGATAAAATTCTTATAAAACATTATTTCGATAATGGATTTGATTAATTTTTATTGTGATATATGATTATATATTTTTCCTAACCATTTTACACTCTAAATATTTTTTTATTAGTGGAATCAAATATTGACTAAGGCTATTTAGGATTTCCAGAATTTAAATTTTTACTAGTTTACTAATCATATAAACTTTATATCATTGATCCTAACAATTCGTTAAATTTTAGTTTAGTAGAAAAAATGATTATCATAGTTTAATGAGAATAAAATTTTATTTTATTTTTAGTCATGTTTATTTGTCTTATTTCTATATTGTTTTATAGTAATACATAGCTAATATTTGTGGTCATATTCCTCAGTATAGAATGTTTTGATCACTAATATAAAAATGAATGGAAATATAGTCAATATTGAGACACAATAAAAATTAGAAATTATTTTTAATTATTTATTTGTATATTATTCTTTCAATTTTTTATCATTTTAATAAAGGATATTTTATTATGAATATAATTATCTAAAATATTTCGAAGAAATTGAAACATAAAATTTCTGTCGAATGGAACATTTGCATTAGGTGATAGGTAATGGGAACCATTCTGGGTTCACTATCTCCTTGGAAAAAAGATTCTCCAATCTAAATTTTGATATTACAACAGTGTTTACTCAAGAGTAAATGCTGGTCAGTTGTAGAGGAGAAATATCATTTTCTTTTTGAAAATGAAATATAGATTATTGAAAATTAATTACAGTGATGCTAAACAAATATAAACGAGAAATTCATAAAATATATTATGTCTATGTAAATGTATAAAATCAAAGTGATATGAAGTTGATTCTATAGAAACATGGTAGCTTCAGTATCATACATAATGATATATGTTTAAATATTCCACATATTGGTTCTGAGCTATAGAAACAGTGATATACATTGGACTATTCCCTCCCTAGTTGTGTAATTGGAAGTCTCACAAATAGTCTATAGTGGAAATTATTTTGATTCTTTATAAACCAAAAATAAATAAATTGTCAACTCATTTTCAAAATTAATGATGAATTATAAACAATTATATATATATTTTATGGGTTTCATGGTGGATTTAGTAATTTGTTTATGAAATTTTATTAACGCCTTGATATTTTGTGAAATTTTTCTCAAATAAATTTACTATTTTTAATATTTTTCATTACATACACCACTATCTCGATCTTTCACATCATGAATCACTGAATGTTGTGTGATTTAAATGAAATTACTAGATTAAATGACATGTGATGTACTATTAAAATATTATTTTTTAATATGGTAGTCATCACCTAGTCGTTGGAATAGTTATTATAAATATGATGAACTGAATTATGAAAATATATGGTTCAAACATGTATATAAAATAAATTTTTTATTTTATAATAAATAATAATTGAAAATAAAAACTATTTGTAAATAAATGAAATATTTTTCCGAAAAAATATTTTTATTCACTAAAACATTTTAAATCAAATTAATTTAAAAAATACCATTGTGTGAATTATTTTAATGAAATTTAAATATTATATAATCAAACATATTTCTAAAATCCATCTAATGAGTTTTCAAAATAAGTGATAAAATTAAAACCAATTTTATTCTTAAAAAGAGTATTAAAAATATTTTTAACACATTTTTGAAACTCACATTAATTGTAATTTTTCACAATTTTATCACATATCTTTTAAAAAATTAATTAAATTTTGTAAATAATAATTTGAAAATTAACTTTGGTTTAATTTTTTATAATCTTATGAAAAGTATTGTTTTTTGATAAATATAGGAAAATAATTAATTTTTATTGAAAACGGCCTTTTTGTTTAAATTATTTATAAATTTAAAATTATATTTTAAAATTTAGATAAACCGAATATATTAAAATTATATATCTAGTGATATATATATATATATTAATTTAAGTCATTTTCATATTTAATTTTGATATAAAAACCTTGTAATGTTTTGATCAATTTTTCAATAACACCCATTTTGTCAACCCATCTATGGGATTAATTTTCAATTAATTTTTTTCAATTATATGAATTAAATTTGGAATAAATTATTACATATTTTTAATAAGAAATTTTCATATTTTATAGTAATTTCATATTAATTTTTGACCGAAATGAAAAGTGAACACATTAAAAAAATAAATTTCACAATTAAGGTAAAAATGGAATTATCGAGGGTTAAACTAAAAAGGATAATGGTTGAATGGCCTAAAAACTATTTTAAAATATATATTTTACAAATTTTACACCATATTCAATAAAATAATAGATAATAGTGCATTATTTATCCATTTCTCATTCGAAAAATATGGGCACACCATTTTGTTTTCAAAATTTACAAATGTGCCACTCAACTAACTTATAAAAGGCCACCCACTCTACTTTCCTCTACACACATTCATCCAATTTTGGTTTATCCAAGAAATATCCAAATAAATTTCCAATATCCATTCTATTATCTTATAATCCTTAGATTTGGTAGAAATCTAACATAATTAGGATTTTCATGCAAGCCTATGGAGGTTACCTGAAGAAGTGGTAACATACTTCAACCAAAATTTTCGTTTAATATCATAATACACCTCTGTTAATTGTTATTTAACAATGATGATATTATTATAAATTTATATTTAATATAAATATATGTTTTTATATTAATCTAATTACCTTAAACTGTCCCCAAATCTATCAAATGGTTTACACAATCATCATTCGTGTGTATAGTTGACTACCACCCTGCAGACTGACGTCATTTTTTTTCATTATCACCTCTCAAGATTGGGAAAGATGGCTAAAATAACATAGAAATATAATATTAATAAAATATTTATACCTATTTAGTAATTATATTATTTATACCTTTTCACATTCCATTCCACATGGCATACAATAACATCACTCATGTGTGTGGGGGACTACCACCTCGTGATGTGATGTGATTAGTTTTTCAAGGATTCTTTACAAGAATTATATTAAGGATAAATTTAATGAATATATGTTATAAAAATTAAATTATATTTATATTAATTAAATATTTATTATAATTAAAATATGTCGTATCATTTTCTTTCATACCATTTTGACTCACTGAAAGACATCAATGGTGTTTGTGTATGTGTTGGATACCACCTTCATGAAGCGATGTGAATCTACATTTTCATCAACACAACACAAATATGATATTTATATGAATATTTAATGGAATAATATATTATTTATGATACTATTATCATTTCCTAAATAAAAAATATCACTTACCTCTTTTCTATAATGATCACTGTAAAATGGAAAAATTACTCTTTTGTGTGTAATGTGAACCGTCTCAATGATCATAACATACTTCATTTAAAAAAAACAAAAATTTAATGATTTATCATAAAATAATATTTGATATAATATATTATAATTATTTAATTATTATCAATATAAATATAATGGAACCATAAACAATGTAAGAGTACCAAAAAAATTAAAACATACAAAAACAAACAAACATGTTATTGTCGGAAACACAATTTTAACATGGAATTGTTAATAAATGTTTAATAAAATGTCATAATAAATTAATATATGGTTTGATCTATATATATATTCATATATATATATGGTTGTGTAATATATTTATAATAGACATATATTTTTCATTCAACATATTTGAACTTGTATGATGGAAGTCAAGACATAAGAAATGGAATTTCATGTATCTCTTTAATTTTTGGGAGACATATGAAAATTGAACCCCTTTTTCATTTTTGTGGGGTATATAATTCCATATTAACAAGTTATATCCTGAATATCATTATTTTTTAGACAATTACCGTGTCATTTTATGTTATGTTTTGTTATTTATTATGATTCAAAATATTACCAAAGTTTTAAGGGATTTCCTTCACAGTATTTAGTTCCATTAAAAACAATCCATATTCCTCACTTATTTATTATATATTGTTTTTATACACCACATGAGTATATTTTGTAACAACTCTCCTAAAAAAATTGTATTACATATACATTTTTTACCTATCTTTCAAGAGGATTATGATTCAATTCTTACCAAAGTGTGAATGGTTTTTATCTCAGTTATTCTCTTTTGAGAAATATGTTATCTTATGAAATGTTATTATTTTATGAGTTTTATATACATCTACATTTACATATAATATCACTAATTTATAATTGTTCAAACTTCTCTTTTTTTTCATTTAATTGTATTCATTCGTGGGGAATATGATTAATTGTTACCAAAGTGGTAATATTTTTATGATACAATATCATCGTTTATAACGTTTTTTATGATTATGATACTAATGATAATATAGTATTATATATCTATAAATAAAATCGTTAATTTTCATATGATCTATTTATTTCATGAGAATACATGTTTTCCTTTCATTTTCATCTCTTAATTTGCACAATTGTTGACAAGAATGTTTTTAATACAAAATGTTCTTATTTTTTACTGCGGAAGAATTTTTTTTTCCTAAAAACCAGTTCTTTAAAACATTTTAATTTTTTATTTTTATTAAAAGGATTTATTAAATATTATTTTAAACAAGTTTTAATTTTTTTAAAAAAATTAGGATTTATTCTTTATTATTTTTTCCAAACAACACTTCTTTGGCTTTTACCAGAAATCTGAAAATAATCATCATTTTAACGTGTATGAAAAGAACGGAAGTTATGGACGTTATAGAAATTATTTTCATTGAATATTCATTTATAATTCATCATGTCAATTTTCATAGAAATGATTTAGTGGTTAATTTTATAGAATTTTTAGTTTTGAAATTTTTTTTAAGAGAAAAGTTATTTTCCTCAAGAAATGTTCCAAGTGATCATTGAAAATAATTCTTCATATAAATTGATATCCTTATATATAAAATATTATTTTGTAGGTATATTAACCAATCATATTAATCATATTTTCTATCTAAATGGTTTATCATGAACTTTTGTTTTCGAAACATGTTTATATTCAATGGGTTATACCATTATAAAATTTTTATTAAAACCACATCTTTTCTCCTTGGGTAATGCTTCGATGAAATGGTGATGTTTTTATAAAACATGTATCCTCAAAATATTTTACGATAGGTTTAATTGATTTTAAAATTATCTTCATTTCATGTGTTATGATATGAATATTTATTTATAACATTTGGGAAAATATATGTTTGATTTTTATTATGTGATTGGTGGGACATATATCTTCCTCTATTTTACTAGGTAAATATAGATAACTCATGATTGGATATGTTATGTGTGAACCTGATTAAATATTCATTATATTATGCATTATCATGATTATATGTTCATAATCTAATTCTTGATCTTGATTAGTTGATCAGAATTATATGCAAGAACATGATTACATGTTGACAATGTTAGATGTTGGCATGTCTTTAATGGACATAATGTTATGTGTGGATCTAGTTGCATGTCCATATATTAAAGTGACGGTATAATTTCATGTCCTAAATTTATTAATAGGACCACTCTCTATATATACATGTCACCACAAAATATTGACTATTTTAAAGGGGGTTATTTTTGACTTTAAAAGGGGCTATAACTACTTTTGTAGACATTAGCTGTGGTTATGAGGAAACAAAAATGATGTTCCAGCCTATTGTCATTAGACATGGTTTTAAGGAATCACTTTTAAATTCAGGGTGACTTTAGAGGCAGTTACATTAGAGGGGGTTTAAACCCTCTTTAATATTGACATATATTTTCTAGAAGCCCTTGAATTAGAGGTGGTTATAACAACAACCTCCCCCAATTGAGGGATTTATGGGTGGTTTCAACCACCCCTAATCATGATTAGTTTAGGGGAGGTTATGGAAACATGAATTGAAATTTCCCCCCTTTTATTTTTTAAACAATATCTGCCCCATCATGTCCATCCCGCAAACACCTTATCCAGTGTCACCCTGCCCCAGATCCCACCCATTACTTTTTCACCCTCACCTCCCTCGAACCATCAGTTCTCTAGTATCACCCAGTATCCCCCTGTATTGGAACCCCGCACACCCCACCACATTGATTCACATGCCCTCCATCTCCAGTTATCCCATAATCACACCCATCCTTCCTCTCATTTTTGAATCCTAAACACACCATGTAAAAGGATTATACCAGGTATCAAAGTTGTGATCAAGAGTATACACCTCCAATGCCTCTACCACCAGACCACATGAATTTCATTATTTTCTAAATGCGTTATTATATTTTTATATATTAGTAAGATAATTTAAATATATATCTTTTGAAAAAATATTTTAATACATATAAATATATATCCTAGATATATTTATATAAATTCATATATAAATTATAATATTATTTATTAAAGTATTTATATTATAATACATTTATATTATATTCAATTTATAAATTTATTTAAACTATATTAATTATATATAAAATTACATTTATTTTTGTAATTTTTTTAATTCTATTTATGTTATGTATATACAAATTTGTTTATATATTTGTAAGTATATTTACGTAAATTATTTATAAATATAAATATATATTTATATAATATATTTAAAAATATATTTATGTAATGTATTTCAACACATAATTTTTATTATGTACGCTAGTATATAATAATTTGTATAAGATGTATAATATTATATATAATAAGTAACATATGAAATAAATTTATATAAAATATTTTTATAAAAATATTTATATTATATATAATTAATATTAAGTGAAATAAAATTTTTATAAATATTATTTATGAAACTAAATTTAAACAAATATTTATATATATTTATATGACATAAAATTTCTATAAATATTTTATTAAAGTATTTCAATACATATATTTATTATTATGACCATTAATATATATGTATTATAATAAATATATTTGTATAATAATATGTACAATAATATTCATGTATTTTAATAAATACAATTTTATAATAAAATGTAAATGAATATATATTTATTTAAATATATATAATTGTAAAATGTTGTGTACAATAATATATATTTATTATTATTAAATGTATGTCATATAATATTAATTATATATAATTTAAATCATAAAAATATTATTTAAAAATATATTTATTATCGTAATAATACAAATTAAAAACACTACAAGCTTGGGTTTTTATATGATATATTTTTAAAATAAATAATATTAATGTATATATTTATATAATATATTTACTCTTTCATATTATATATAATTAATATTATATGAAGTACAATTTATAAAAATTTAACCATATTAATTTACCTAAAAATATAAAATTATATTTACTAAATGATATATATATATATATATAATTAAATACAATCATATAATTATTCTATATAAGATGTTCGTATGCTATTTTTAAATGCATTTATATATACCATTTTTTTATATGATAATCTTATAGAATTTGTTTTTTCTTAAATAGTGGGGTTCAGAAACACCTATAATTTAAAGTCATTAATGGGGTTTTCAACCCCCCGTAATTTAAGATATTAGGGGGGGGGGGGTTAAACATGAATAATTTAAGACTTTTGAAGTGGTTTTCAAACCCCACTAATATAATCCATGTGATGGGGTTTTCAACCCCCTATAATTTTAGACTATTAGGGGGGTTTATCCCCCACTAATTTAAGATATTAAATGGTGGTTTAAACCACCAATAATCTCATTGATTATTTAAGGTTATGAACCACCTCAATTTTCTTCAATTGTAGGCTGTCAAAAACCCCTGTAAAATCCCATTATTTAATTGAAAATTAATGTTGGAAATTTTATAGGGGGTTCTTAAGCCCCACTAAATTTGTTGATTAATGAGGTTCATACATACCTTCTCTAATTTATAAAAAAATGAGTTTTTTTGGGTATTTATGACCACTTATAAATTCAATTATTATAGGGTTTTGTGTGTAACCCCCTATAATTTTATAGAAAATTAATTTAAAGGGGGTTCTGCATAACCCCCTTAATAAGCCCCCAAAAATCACACTATTTTTAGTGTGTTCACAAGGTCAAAATATGACATGTATTTTAAAAATCAATATATTATTATTATTTTATGCTCTCATGTATCATGTTCTTTGATTCCATTATGATTCATGTCTTATGAACTTCCAATGATTGTTCCATGATTCATTATAACAATCATTTATATTAATATTATGGTTTTGAAATTTTATTCTCACCTTCTCACACCCTTATGTTTATGTTATACTTATGTATCTCTCTTGTTTACTCATACTTATCATATGATCTCACCATTTAGTTTTTTTTGATTCCCCATGTTATGAGAAATGGATTAAAGTAAGGTTTGTTTTCAAAGAGTACTAATTGGGAAGATTCTTTTTCAATATTTTCATAATCTTTTACCAAATTATAATATTTTATACGTAGATTAAAATGACACTAAACTATTATAGTACTCAAGCATGTGTTTGTCTAATATAATTTGGAGTCCTCTTAAAAGATATAACATTTATGTTTAAGAAGCCTGATTTGAAATAGTTGGTATCAAAGGAATGGTTTAGTTAACCCTAGGAAATCAGGAAGATAAAATATTAGTGATATCCATAAGGATATTTTTCAGAATTTTTCTAGATATGTCAAAAAGGATAATTCTATTGAATAGTGGTTTTGGAATATTTCATAGAAGATTGGTAAAGGATTAGTAAATTGATTTCTCATAAATTTCTATAATTTTTTGATACTACATGTATATGTGGATAAATAATTGTAGTTTCTATGGGTAATAACTCTAATAATGGTGGATTGAACTGGACTTGATCATCACCTTGTGCCTGACAATGGTCCTTGCTTCAGGTATGCTTTGACACTCTTAGGGGATATTATTTTCAAATTTTGAAACTCATAATAAATTATTATGAAGGATTAAAATAGATTATGACTATGAATAACATAGGATAAACCTTTTGTATCATATATTGGAAATATGGTTTCATGATTTACATATCCTAAATGTTAATTTTTTATGATTTTGAGGATTCCCACAATTAATATTGTTACTAAATCTATTCTTTTTTTGTTTTAGTAGAAGTCTATAAAGGCATGGAACTAGATTAATATTTAATATAATAAGAAATGTGTGGATGGAAAACCAAATGCTATGATAAATGGGATGAAAGATATTATTATTATTCCTAAACAATTATTAGAGAACAAGATTAATAATTTGCACCATAACTAACACTTAGACTCACCAAATAAAAGAATTATTTATTTTTTTGAGATTTTAGGTAGTGGATACCATATGTTGGAGAAAATTTAGTTTCCTATATATCAATAGTGTGGGAAGAAGCACTCAATATAATGTCTCAAAGAGATGATTAGATGTTTTCAGTGTGAAAAATAAGGAAATAAATCATGTAATTTCTATGGTAAAATGAGTATTTCATTTAATGTAAATGGAGTTAATATTGGTCTATATAAAGTGAATCAATGGATGAATGTATTAAATGTGTAATGTATAGGAATTAGCTAAATCAAGGTCCTCAGGGAATGCTTGTGAAGGGAATTAATAAGGCGGTATGAGTAATGGTTATACTACTGATGATATTGAGACCACAAATTATATATGAAATTTATATCATGTTTTTATAATATGGATTATTTTAACAATTAAGAGAATTATTATATTTAAATTTATGAACGTTAATACATTTTTCATAATTTATAATTTATTAAATAGGTATTATATAATAATATATTGAAGACTACATAATGTTTTAAGAATGGATTATAATTATTGAAGCATTTATTCATTGGAATTCAAGAATTATGAAATATATAAATATTATTTTAATGACCTAGTTTTTAATAGTAATATCTATTTTCTATATAAAATTTATGTTGTATTATATTATATAATATTGTATGAATAAAAAATATGTAGAAACCCAAAAAAACTCTTTCAATAATAAATATAATTGTATTAGTCTTCTATGAGACCAATTAATATGCCAACAATTAAAATTGGATAATAAATATAGAATAGAATATTAAAAATGGAAAAATATGGACCAACTAAACTATTTGAATAATCTTGGCACGACCAACCCAATTGAAATTATGAAAAATAATTAGATTATAATAAAAAAATATAATATAAAAACATAGAACCTTGGAAGGAATTAAAGTGAATATTTACTGAACGAATTATATAGTTTATATTAGAGGTAATGAGACAAATAGAATAATATTCTGGACATTGGGAAGAGTATCTTGACTATTTTGAATTGTAAAATGATGACTGGAATAGTAATTTTACCTCAAAATACTAAAATTTTGATATAAATAAAAATTATCATGATTATTTTAAGTAAATATAAATATTATAATTACAAAAATAAAATATAATGATTAAGATACTCAAAGAATATATAAGAATATTTTCAATAAACTCGATTTGAATTTATTTAGTAAAAATAGTAATATTTTTATTAACAATTAAAATTACCGATGAAAGCAATTCATTTAGATAAAATGAATATCATTTTTCAAATTAAAAGTTTGAAAATTTCCTAGGGTGTTTTTTCAGTAATATTTAAAAGACATCAATTTTTGGTTGAATTGTAAAAATACAATTCTTCACACCACATCCCCAGGATTTGTAGTAGCACCTTGATCCCCATGGATGATCTAAACCCTCAATTAGCCAATCCCCATGAAAATGATATCCCTCATAATTCCATTATGGAGGTATCCATTCCTGAGGGCCATGAGACTATGGAAGAGGGTCATGAGACTAATGAGGTTACACAACTGGAAGCTAATGAGTCTTTTCAGGAAGATGCTGATAAGATATCCCAAGTAGAGGAAGACTTTCATTTGAACGATCGAAATGGAAAAAATGCTATTGTTGACCCGGATGGATTCATCACCCTGAATCCCAAGAAAACTTGAAAACATAGGGGAAATTTCAATAGTTAGAGGACTATTATCACTAGATCAATATCTGCCAAGATTATTGAAAGTGAGGTTCCTCCACAACTTGTACCTATTGAACCCTTACCTTAATCCCCACAATCCTATGATTTTTATGACTCAATAGATTCCTCAAGTGAGGATGAAAAAAATGATCCTACATTTAGGGATGCCTATCAATATGAGGAGAAATTGAATTTCTAAAAAAAACACGACTCCTGGTTTTTAGAAAATGACACAACTGCCTTCAGAAAATTTAAAAATGTTGAAATGACTCCAGATTCCTATCTAGATATTTTAAAAGGGATGTTTATCCGAGTGGATGAAGAAATTAAGAAAGACCCAAACATTGATATTAAGGACATACATTGGCAATGACTTCTTTCTACTGGTTCTTTGGAGTATTTTCAGTTTGCTGTTATGTTTGGGCTTTTTATTTGCATTTTCTGGTCGATTACAAAATTTTCTTCAATCTGTATTTGTTTTGACCTCCTTCTCTGGAAACCTAATTACTCTTTGAACTCTCATTCAGAATCTTGGACTTTATCTTCAGTCTCCTTCTCTTTTATTATTATGGTTTTGAAAATGTGACTTTTGAGCCTATGAACTCCTTTACATGGTTTTTTATCCCTCTGTTTTGGTTCCTAGAATCTATCCAGTTATTTGGAATGTCATTACCACCAATGGATAAAGGTCAATGAATGTACTGAGGCAGCTGTTTTCATTTTTTGGTCCTTACTGTCTTTGGAGGATTTTGCTGCATCGGTTATGGTTTTTTATGATGGTTATGAGACTGTTTAGCAGAATGGATTTTTGGATTTAAGTGGAGATTCTTTTGTGATATATACTGCTCATCTTGACACAATTTTCCTGCTCTCGGTTTACTGTTTTGCCTCTCTTTAAAACAGAGTTGATTCTGTTTTTGTTTACTATTTTTCTATCTTGAGTGTGCTTTTGATCCCGTTATTTTTCTTTATTTTGTGGGATTGCTGACTTGTGAGGAGGCCAGATGCATTGCTACCTCTCTAAATTTTCTCTCCATCCTGATTAAGTTCCAGAATTATTGATGACGATGGCTGGATTTGATCTTGGCTTGTTATATATTGCTACTGGTTTGTCTTGAATTCTTTATATGTTTCCTCTTTTATTCCATACTAGTGTAATCCATTTACACCTAGAGTCTATAATGCTACTCCTTTTTTAATAAATTCTTTCAGGGTCATGAATTGGAAAATCAATTCATGCCACTATCTTCTTAAAAAACAATTCTTCACACAATCAGTGTGTCTTAAATAACATCATTCATGATGTAATATTTACCTAATACATTAACGAACATTATTTTACTTCATCATATATTTAATTTCAAAAATGTCTCTTTAAAATAAAATAAACATAAATTCAAAAACTAAAAAATCATTTTTCAAAACCCAAAAAAAATTGTGAACCCTGAAAATAATTTTTTCTCATTACACATTCCTTTCTAATAGTGACATTAAATAGAATAATATAATTTATTAAAAACAAAAAAAACCATTATATTATATTTATATAGGATTTATATTGTCAAAAATTAAATATTAAAAGTTTTATATTTGACATTTTGTTAATAAAAATTCATTCTAAAAATATGGTTCTCCTCATGTATAAATAACCCACCCACCTCCCTAGGAAATCCTCTCAAACCCCACTTAAAAAATATGGAAAACTACCAAAATCCTTTGTATAAATCACCTTATAATACTAATGGTAGTTTTGGAGTAATCCAGCTCCAAACATAAAGGGAGTATTAGTTTCAAACAAGATAATCCCCTCTGAGGACTAAATAAGGATCAATTAACTATTTTTCAGTTTCCTTATTCTGTTTATTTTTTAACCACCCATTTCCAATCCAAGCATTATAAGATTAATTAGGATAATTTTTCACATTATTTGAATGATGTTATCCTATAGTAATGATCATATATAAAATAAATATAAATTTCAAACTTCTCTTTCCTGCACTATGGACATTGTCCTATCAAAGGTTGGTTAACCACATATTGATGAATTTCGATGTAAATTCTTATGACCACATTCATGGATGAATAGTGTGAAGTATAAATCATATATTAATATTTAAATTCTGGTATACTACGAATCGGGTGTTAATTTTACTTATGTATAAATGAAATTAATGTAAAATATAAACATATAAACAAAACATGAAATTTTACTTGAAACATAATACAAAAATAATTAGCATTTAAAAAGTGTGTAATTAAAAAGAATCAAATAATTATAATTGATAATTAGTGGAAAATTTTTACATAATACAATTTTTCAACTATGTGATGTTCCAAATGATCGAATAACAATATAGAAGTGGAGGGGGGTTAAATAAGTTGTTCAATTTTTATATGTTTGAATACATTTAGAAACATATCCCATGTAACATGTTATGAATTATGTCCTTATCAACTTATAATAAATAATAATGGATGGAAAAGATGTAAAAATATAATGAACATCAAATTTACAAGGGTCGGGATCAGTGTTATACCCTACATCCCTACCATAGCCACTCATTTGCGTTTATGAAAATCCACTATAATGAAGAGGTGAATATAACTTGTGACAACTATCCTTAGACACCATCTATCTATCTGTAGGAAATATAATGCTTGATACCATTAGTTTATAATGTTTTTTATAAAATAATTTAGACCACAAAAATTAACAAATACATTGATGAAATTCCTCCACAATTGCTCAGTGTGAATCCTCACTATGATATGGATGGATCCAATTTTCACAATGTGAGGAGATTGGTTCCAATTATCTCAATATGATGAGTCTGAATCTAATTATCTCAATATGATGATACTCTATCTAATTATCTCAATATGATGAGTCTGGATCAAATTCCATAATATATAATGGAATTAATACAATGTACCCATTCTAAATCTGTGAAACTTAAACTCTCCTTAAATGCTCAATACAATATTCTTCAATCCAATTGACTCAATCTGACACACTGTGTACAATCTTCTCAATATGATATTTCTATTTATAGTAAAAACATTATGTTGTCTCATTGTTTTTATGAGATCCCTGTCTGACAATTACACCCTATTGATTTCTTCAGGGCTCCTCTTTTTCTGCATGCATGAAATTTACAAATGAATAAATTATTTGAGAAAGTCCTTATAAGAAACTCCCAAACCAAAATCTGGAAACCTGAAAACATTCAGTGCTTCCTAAAATAATAAAAACTCCAAATATATCTCTCATTTAAACATTAACTTTGAATTATTGAATCCTCCTTATATTTAAAAGTTATTTCCACAATATTGGATTTCAATTTTGACATCATCAAATCATCATAATGCTTTTCGAAATTTCTTTTTGACTATTTATCATAATAATATCATTACAAATTTGTTTCATTCTCAACTCATAATTATTTATATTTACTTATTATCTCATTATGAATTCTCTTTCAATCTCCTCTCATTATGATGTAATTTACTGATACGATGAATTTTTCCCATTCAGATGGAATTCCCATTATGATGTAATTCTTTTTACGATGAAAATCCCATTACAATTGAAATTATTCACTCTGCAACTATAAAATTATGTTAGATTTTTCATTATTATCCTTTATTATTTAATTATCCTATAATGGAAATTTCATTATTAATGTGTCCCCACAATGATGGATTCCTCATTAAAGTCAAGATAAAATAATGATAACTCTACTCATAAAAATTTTCAGGCCTAAATCCTCCTCATCTATTACTCATTGGAAAACATTGAATTGATTAATGGAAACAATACAACCATTTTGATTCATCCATTTATTTAAAATAATTTATCATGATAGTTTTCATGATATTAATGAACTCCATGATTATCAATGCTTTGTCTGATTTGTTTTAAAATTAATTAAATGATTATAACTCCAGTCTTCACAGTCTTCATTAAAAACTAGTCAGCAAAAATTAGACTTCTTCACATTTTAACATTTATTCTTAATTAGTATCTTCATTCCTTCAATGATTATATCAAAGGATAATTTCTAGAAATAGACTAGTTTATCATCTAAATCATTTGGATAAGATGATCTTTAGTATTATGTCAATAGACACATGTTTGATTCTCTAATTCTAAAATAAAATATTCTTTAAAACAAAAAATTTCTCCCATTTATCTTTGGGTTCAAACTATCATCAAATCTCAAAAAACATCATTACAATGGACAAGCTAAAATTTCTAAATAACAAAAACATTCATATACAAAAATTTTAGTTGTCAAAAAATACAAATCATTGTTGAAAATATTATAAAAAAATGTTCTTCAATCTCACCCCTTGGATTTATGGATAAATTTTTTTAATGAATTTTCGAACACTATGCATTTAATCAAAACTCATCTTTTGTAAATAACTATTGTATTCTTATTTTTATAAAAAAATATATTTTATCAAAAGATGTTGTATTGACACCGCACTATTGGATAATGTAATTTTTTTAAAATAATTTCATCCCTTAGAAATAAGAAAATTTTATTCCCATATAAATATAACTCTCCCTCACTTTTATCTTTTCCACTCACATTTATCTTTCTCTAACACATTTTATGATAACCAGAACCTTAGATTTATTTATATCAACCCCATATTTATCATTTCCTCTCACATTTCCATATATCACCTCATTTTATGATTACCATAGATTAAGATTCATTTATAAAATATAATAAAAAACTTCTTACAAATAACCAAGTTGTTACCTTCCTTCCACCCTTTTTTACATAATAAAATGTATAGTGTGGGTAATTATTGATGATGGTTAGGAAGTCATTTGTGGGAGGATGAGTAAGATGTTACAGTCTCAATTCCAAAAAAAAAATTTCATAGAATTTGTAATGATATCATAAATCTATTACATTGTTGAAATATATTCCTGCATATTATCTCTAGTATAAATATTATCTTAAATAATGTGAATATTTATATCAATGTGTTTTGATCTTTAATTATGTACATGATTATTATAAAGATAAAATACACTATGATTATCATAAAGTATCTTCAATGGTCTAGAAATTGAAACCATCAAATCTTTTAGCTAAACAATTGTCCACAATATTTGAGTACAAGATTTAGTAGCTGAAACATATTTTGATTTAACATTGCTCAATGTTACTGAACATTGTTTCATACTATGAAAACTCAATCAGAATTTACACATAAATTTTTTTCCTCCTTATGGTATTTCCTATCATTAGAATCTCCATCCAGAATCATCATTAGTATATCCCTAAATCATCATCTCAAGATTTATTTTGTATAATAATTCATTGAGGTTGTTTCTTTGACATATCTCACAACAATCTTTACAGCCATTATATGTTATTATTTTAGATTACATTGATACATTGCACACAATCTCACAGCATAAACAATATCATTCTTTGAGGCTATAAGATAATGCATACTTCCTTTTATCTTCTAAAAATGATTATTATTCACACTTTTTCTGATTAATCATTAATCAACATTTGAATTATAGAAATAAGAGTACAAAATTATTTATATTCTCCCATTAAAAATTTCTTTATTAATTCCTTGACAAATACTTCATGAGAGAAAAAAAATTATCTTTGTTGAACTTGTATGATGTGTAATAAAGTTAATTATCCCATTATTTACATTCCCAAATTCTTCTTTATTTCATCAGATAATGTTTTAAAAAACATCTTCCTTATATCCAGAAAAAAAATCACCCACATAAACCATTAAAATTATAGATCTCATGTCAACACCATTCACATATTAGTTTCTATGATCTATTAATTTAGAAAAATGTAACATTTACAATCATTCTTTTTGTTTTGAATTATATGCATATGAAGCATGTTTCATCCCATAAAAATTATTCCTAAATATAAAGACATTTTTTATCCTCGTTAAGTTAAAACCCATATGGTTGTTCAATATAAACATCCTCTACAATATCACCTTTAATTAAATATGTCTTTACATCAATCTGATAAACATTTTAATTTCAATGTGCAAACACTGAAAGAAAAATTCTAATAGTTTCTAAAATTAAAACTAGAAGAATAGTTTATTCCAAATCAACATCTTCCAACCATGCATATCCTTTAAAAATAATTATGGATTTTTTTCTTGACACTTCTTCATGTTTATTTATCTTATTTTGATAAAACCACATGATTATGATAACATTTTTATTTTATGGCCAGGAAAAAAGATCCCATGTTTTATTCTTCTCAATGAGATCCAACTCTAAGAATCCACCCATTAATTAGGTTGAATATATTTTGAAACTAATTCTGGTTCATCTTTTGAGATAAGTGAATTCTAATACACTAATCTCAATTTCCTTTTTGTTTGAATTGGATATTTATAATTCCCAATTATATTTTAGGATTCAACAAGTTTTTGTAATGTCAAAAAATTCAATGTCTTTTTTCCATCTAATCATTACTCATCACATGAATTTTAGGAATCATGAAATTTATGTATTGATATACTTTCACAATTGATGGAAGAATAAATTTTATCCTCTTCGACATTCTCAACAACTTTTATTATGGAATATTTATTGACAATTAATTTGAAAACATATTAGACTCCCAAATTTTATAAAAATTTATTCCAACATTTGTATCTTATTCGATTTGGTGAATGGCCCATAAAAATTCATTCATCAGCTTTTTCATTAAAATTCCTTAAATATGGATTATTGATTTTGAGAAAATGTGTACATTCAGAAACAATGAAGTATTTTAGTGACAGTTTTTTTATACCACATTTCATAAGGATTCACGTTGTCTTCGGTCCCAACAAACATCTATTATGAACATGTATAGAAGTACTACCAACTTCTTTCCAAATAGATCATTGATAGTATGTGTTTTTCTAACATAATTCTTCCCATTTCACCCAATTTTATATTATTTCTTTAAGCTTATCCATTTTGAGGTGGATTATAGGAAGATCTATACTGATGTTCTACACCATGTTCTCTCATGTATGCTTTAAAATAATTTCCTTTGAATCTGATACCATTATCTATTACCTACTACATCATATAAGCCTCTTCTTCATCCTCACGTTCTTTTCTGAAAAATGTAAACATTTTACTAGACTCAGACATATATTTTAAAAACATGATGTTTCATTATCCATGTGAAATCAACAATATATATGATAAAGTATAAATATTCTTTTATTGATTGATGTATCATTAGCCCACAAAAATCAAAATAAATATGTTCATGAGGCCAGGTATATTGAATATCAATTCACTTATGAATTTTGTTAGTCATCATTCCATTCTGAAATATAATACAAATATCTTCACCTCATCTTATCAATTTTGGAATATTTTAGACAACATTAAATTTAAATGTCTAATAATGTTTTCTGTAAAAGGTATCCATGTCTTTAGTGCCCCCATTTCTTTTCTTCGTCTACACTCAAGTAATTTTTTTTGATGAATTATATAATTTGAAATACATTCTCATTTATTCTTTATCCTTTTGTAATAACTTTTCCATATTTAACATTTTTTATTATAAAAAAATCATTTCTAAAAAAATGACTTTTTTTCATCACAATGTTGACTCACACTAGGTATGTTATGTTTTATACCATGAACAAATAATATTATATTTAATCTTTTTGGATTCAATCTATGTTATTCTGATTCCTCTAATTTCTAAGGAAATATCATTACTAAATGTAACTACTCCACCATCATGCCTTTCAACATATTTCAAGATTTTTATATCCCCTACCACATGTGAAGAACAAACACTATAATTTATTCGTGATTTGTTCATTTTACTTTCATTCATGGTTTTCTCGATAATAGAAGCTCTTTCCCCAACATTCTTCTTTTTAATGTTCTTCTATTTTCTATCATAAAAATCATGGTTTAGGATGATTTTCATACATAATTTGTTTTAACGACCATCCTTATCAAATATTCCAAAAAGATTTCAAAAAATTAAAATTTATTTCTTATTGGAATGTTTCTAACATCTTTAGAATTGATTTTTTGTTAATATATGTAAGCTAAGAATGATACACATTATACATTAAGTATTTCATCCCTGCTTCTCAAATATATTCACTTATAGAGAAAACTCATGAAAAAAATTATATTCCATGTGCCCATAGATTTTATAAAACTAGAAATATCGATCAAATACTGATTTTATAATTAAGAAAGATCATTATTTTTAGAAACCCTGTTGTGGTCGGTGACTTCTTTAAACTCTAACATAATAAAGGCGTGGACCCTCTTTTATTTTGAGTGAGTTTTCTACTATTATATATTTGAAAGTTTTCCTACATTGTTTCTCCACCGAATATTTTCCAACACTTTTTCTAAAACTATAAGGACAAAATAATCAGATGAAACATTATTTTTGGTAAGAGAAGATTTCACATAATTCGTGTATTGAGCCTTCTCAGCAACATTATAAGTCTCATATTTTACTTCTGATTCTTTGTTGTTTTTTTTATTCCAGTTTTTCATGGTTCTATAAGACTCAACATGTTTTCATTTGAACTTGTCAAATATTTCTTCTATATATTATATCTTCTTACTTAGAACATCAATAATATTTCACTATTCATCAATTCAATGTTTTTAACTTCAAATCTCTTTGAAGTATTCTTCCTAATTTTTGATGACATATTTGTTTCCATCAGAAACATCTTAACAATAAATCTTCATAAGTGCAATTTATTACTGTAGATTTTAGTTTTTCTCAGGACATGCAATAATTTCTATTTTGAGTTGATATTATCTGTATGTATTTTCTCCACCTTCTTTACAATCTAAGGCATATTCTATTTTCTAAACTTTTTCAATGAATGTTTTCAATTTTTATGAACATTAATAGTCATAATAATTGTTATAATTTTAATCTAATTAAAATTTCTTAATCAACATAATTTTTATGTTTCTATTAATATTAATCTAATATTTTTTTATCACTTTTTTTATTATTTTTGTTCCACTTCATTCATCATGGATTTTCATTAGAATCACCTCGATATTCTCTAAAATTATTCACGTATAAATTCATTGTAATGTGTGTGATTACACCAAAATCAATACATTTTAGTGAATATTAACTTCCATATGTTCCTCTTCCTCTTCGATTGTTCATGGATATAAGAGACATGATATTTTCATTAAACTTATCATCCTATTTATCTTTGGCCTTATAAGGATTAGCTTCTTCAACAACATGGATTTTCTTATATCTCATAGCTTCAAAATCCACTCATATTTCATATTCATTTTATATATCATATATTTGATCATTTTATATGAAACAATAAATTTATTTCATTTATAAAGAGGAAAATCATCATTATCTGCCAAAAATAAATTATTGTATAGAAAATGTCTGAAAAGATTCACTTAAAATTATTCACATCTATAGAATCTAACATGACATCACCATATCCTCTATTGTTTCAAATTATTACATTAACTCTGGGAAGTATTCATAAATTGTTTCTTCATCTCTCACTCTGATGTCTTCATACTTACTATTATTGATTTTTAGATTTTCTTCCTTATTTTTAGTATTCCCTTTGAAAAAAATCCCATCTCAGCCAACATTTTTTTGATTTATTAAGACTCAATAAATTCCGATAAAAATTTTATGATAATGATATTAGGATTGAATTTATATCCTTTCCACCAACTTCTACATTTCCCTTATGAGAAAAATTCATAGGATAACCATTCTTAATATGTGGAATTCATATTATAGTAGCATCAATAACTTCCAGGCCATGATATAGGATATACTAAATCATCTAATTTTTTGAACCATAATAATTTTTTCCATCAAATATTGGAATCACTCTACTATTTGAAAAATTGATATTATACATTATAAGGATTCAACATGGGAACCACACCTAATAACAATTTATTTTCCAAAGTATTGAATAACCATTCAGAGGGGGTTTGATGTAATTATTTAATTTTTATAGGTTTCAAAAGATTTAGAAACCTTACCTGTTAAACCTATTTATAATTATTTCCTTAACATATTTTACAAAATACTCATTCATTAAAAATTTGGAAAGCAATTAAAGACTATAATATTTTCATGATTCGACATTAGTGTGAGAACGTACATCCACCCATAAACACTACCCTGGGTATATGCATATCCAATATTATGAATAAGTTAATACAATAAGTACCAAATCCCATTACAAACCTTATTTATTTTGATAGGAATGATTATAATAACTCCCATCATTTTACAATATTTCCTTATAAAATAATTGATCAAAAACAAAAGAATAAATTCTCTGCTGAAACTACTCCACATTTTCTCAATCGAAATCCACAGTTCTATTGGGATAGATCCATTTTTCTTAATTTTTCATTTCCTAATCTAGTTCTCTAAATTTTATGAGTCTAGAACTAATTATATCAATATGATAAGTTTGGATCTTATTCTATCAATATGATGAGTCTGGATCTAATTCTCTCAATACAATGAAATCAATACGACAAACCCATTTTCAATGTAAAAAACAAAAATCTTCTCGAAAGATCAATTTGATATTGTTCAGTCTAATTGAATCATTCTGACATAATATATACGATCTTCTCAATATGATCATTCTTAATATGGTAAACCAAAAATCAGATGCTTGATTATACTTATAATATATCATATAAAAAATAACTCACACTTGATATCTTCAGCTATCATCCATTCCCACTAGTGACAAAGTTACAAATTAACGAATTATTTGATCAATTATTTTATGGAAAATCATAAAAAATATTTGGAAACATGAAAACATTCCCTACCTCCTCAAATTTCAAAATCTCCGAAGATCTCTCACAGTTAAACTTCAACTCTCAATTCATAAATCCCCTAGATATATCTGATATTATGAAAAAAAATTTAATTTCTAGTATAACATATTTAACTCTTCAGATAAATTTTGGAATTTTATTTTTTAGTATTTTTCTTAATCAGGTCATTACAAATTTGTTTCCTTCAGACATTGTTACATTTTGCCTTTATCATCTCACTATGAATTCTATTTCTTTCTCTACTCATTATAATGTAATTTTATTTTATATGGATTTTACTATTATGATGGAATTACCATTATGATAGAATTAAAATTATGAATAAAATATAATTATGATGGAAATTCTCTACTGTGTAAATCTTAATTTATTAAAAATTCACCATTCTTCATCATTCATATATATTCTTCCCCTGATGGAAATTTTGATAATGATGGAATCTCCACAAATATAGATTCCTCATTATGATCTTGTTTATATGATGAAAAATTCGATAATAAAAATTTCTAAAGATCAAAACACCCCATCTATAACTAATAATAAATCATTATCTCGATTTTATTAAATGATACGTCCATTTTTACTCCTCAATTTCATGAAAATAATTTATCAGGATAGTTTTCATGATTTTTTAGAACTTCATGATCATCAAAGAATCATCTAACATGTTTTTAAATTTATTAAATGTTTCAAACTCATAACTTCATAGCCATCTTTCAAAAAACCCTTGTAACAAAACAACTACATTATTTAGAAACTTTTGTTTTTATAACTCAACAACTTCATTGTTTTCGTGATTACAGAAAAGTTAAATTTACAGCAATCTATAGTTTCTTCCCCCTCTTATTTTTGATCTGATGATATTTAATGACTTACTGATGGACCTATTTCAGATTCTCTGAGTCAATAAAAAATATTTGTTAAAAAACACTTCTCATATATATATTTGGGTACAATCATTGAGTATCTTTGAACAAACCTCCTGATGATGGGATGTGTCTGATTCCTGATTAACAAAAACAATCTTATACACCAAATTTAGTTCTCAAAAAATAAAATACATTTACAAAAAAAATATAACAAATATTCTTCACTATCTTTTAATAAAAATATTTATATTATTTAGGTGGTGGAAAAGTGAAAAAATAAGGATGGATTTATGGTAAAGGGATTTTCGAACCGAAATCCATTTTTTAGTTTATCTACTATTCCATAGTATTATTTTTCATTTTATTTCATTAAAATTAACTTTCCATACTTTGAGGATATAAATTTTCTTACATGTATAAAATATCAATAAAAGAACTTTTTTAATGTCAATTTGATTTCAAACAGACCATATTTTACACGTCTTGTAGTGCTTCATCTCTAATCAAGAATAAAAATGTTTTATGTCTATACATGATTTACTTTCTTCATTTAGGAACAAACTGGTTCATTAATGAATTCATTATTTATGAAATCCTTATTTAACACATTATCTTCCTTTGGTTTATTTAATAACTATTAATGTTATACATTTTGTGTGTCTTGCGTGATTATGAGTATTTATTATGTGAAGGGAGGGACTTGATTTATTTTTTCATCAAATACAATAGGTAATGTAATATATCTCAAGATATTATGTGTAGTATGTCAGAACATGTTGATATCCTTTTTCAAAATGATGATGTTACAATTTATTCCCATCTGTTATGTGTCAACATGATCCTAAATTTTTTCACAACTATGTTTATTATTTGACCTCTAATACGTTATCATCCATTTTATGAATATTATTCATTCCATAAATTTTTACAATATTTACCGCATTATTATAATGATATTCATATTCTTATTATATAATTATTCTCACCCATTTTATTTTGATTGGAGTACGTTATTCACCCCTTGTTATACCTCCCCTTATTAGGATTTTAGATAACCAATATGATTGGTGTATACCCTCAGGTGATTAATTTTAAAAAAGATAATTTGAGGTCCACTAAGAATATAGAGGAAAATAAATATATCTTGATTTAGTATTATTATGATAATGTGATTTTTGAGGGTGATTTAACCAATATATTAAAACTTTGTTTACTAGATTGCATAACTATTTTGTTTTTTTCTTTAAAATGATATAATAATAATTTAATGAAAAACAATAGTTAATATTGCTAGAATAAGATTATTATTTAGTTAACATAGTAATTTGGAATAAAAAAATTAGTGTAAAATTATAAGTTTATGTTTTTGTATATCTAAACTTCAAATGATTTGTTAAAGTATAATATTTTGTGTCCTATGAGAAATGAAATACCTATCCAGTGAAACAATGTTTAATCTAATTGGGAATATATTTACCTAAAGGTAAAAACCTTGAAAATTTTGTATTCAGTTAGACTAAATCATGAAATGGTGCATGAAAATGGACCTTACTGGACACCATGTTTCAAACACCTGGGTTATATGCCTTAGTGAATACCAAAATCTATGAAAAAACATTATAAAGGATATATAGATTTTGTGATTATTCATTTTTCAAGAAGAAATATAATTCATGATCCTAAAAGATAAATTTACGAAGAAGGATAATCCTTGGGATCAAATAATATGTTCTATTATAATTAATTTTTCAAAAGAATAAATTATTCATTAATGCTTTTTTGTCTTCTGTGCAAACCATTTCTATTTTATAAAATCGTGGGATCTAGGATAAATTGTGACAAAAAACCATGTGAGGTACAATATAACAATATCCAGAATGAAACTCCCAATACAATGGGAGGTGATATTCAAATCATCTTGGATATTTTTACCTTTCTATCTCAGGCTATGAAAAATAACCTTAACAATATGCAAAAAAACTACCATCACTTAAGAATTAAAATTTGACTATCGAATCCTTTATGTGGAAATTAACATGAATTATTAGTGGATCTTCCCGTCCACTTATTGTAGAAAAGTTGGTTAAATCAATGTAGAATTTCTTTTTTATTATCCATTATTATGATAAGCATATGGTTACTGTAGTAATTTATTATTTATATAGGGATGTGAATCAATGGTGGGAAAAGATAAATAATAGTATGGTGATGATGAAATGGAAGAAATGAAGTGATATAACTTTATGAATTTATTTCTGAACACATATTTTCCTCAAACTATTTGAATTTTTTTGATAAAGTGTTCGTAGATCTTTAAAAATATTATATAGAATATGTAACTTCTTACGAGGGAAATAATAAAATGACTTTAATGATACAACATAGGGTTTGTTTTAAAAAAATATTAAAAAATAAATATATTATTTATTGTCTTAAAATCACACCTCTGAAAGGCGCTAGCTATGCAAGACACTGTGAATTATGAACAAATTCATCAATGTAATCTCAAAATTAAGAAGTTTTATGGGGAAGGGTCCCATGGATATGGATATAAGAAAAAAACTCTAGAGTTTCATTATGTATGATCTAAATAAAAAGGTGGAAATAAGGATCAACCGCACACATGTCAAAAAAAAGGAAGAATCATTGAGGGATCTACCTCAAAGAGATAGGGACATACAATAAGTGTCGGAGAGAAAACCAACATGATAATGAATTTTTAAGAGACATGAAGAATACAGAAAATAAAAATGAGGAAATGAAATCTCCAACCATAGATAAATGATTTAACATTATATATAAATGTCACTATATAAGCTAGTACACTAAACAATGAGTCCTTGATGGTTTTTGGCATTAATAGCCACCAAATACTTAAGAATATGTAAAAGTTTATTTCACCACCACTATTAATGTGGAGTATAAAAATTATATGGTATTAGGTGTAATTAATCTCCACTATGTAATGGAAATACTATTATTTAATTCTTGATCTATCAATTCCTTTATATATTATAGTTTTTCTAGATATTTTGGATTAAAACTGTTATTCCATGAAGTATAGATATCCATAAAAACACCATGTTGTGTGATAAATGCAACCCGAGTGATGTACTCTTATCTTGATAGCATCAATGGAATATTTTCTCCTAAAAATATCATAATCCTTCCATAGGTGGGATTTAATGTTATACCTTCCTTGTATTCTGTTTCATTGTATATAGCATAGATCAATTCATGGAAGATGAAATATATTTCTATATTTAGATCCACCATATGATCCTATAAAAAATTAAATTATATCACAAATATCTATTGTAAAATACCTCAATTGTTTGGATGATGATAATCGATATAGAATCATATCATTACCAACTGAATGAGTTGTTTTAAATTACTGACTTTGAGGAAATAGACATTGTGAGGGAATATAATGATGTATTTTTCAAAGAGTTACTTAGACCTTATCCAAATCATGAGGTATATTTCTCACTAGAACATATACCCAGTACCACTCATATCTCCAAGATCCCATATTGGATGGACGTGAATAAACTGGATGACTTATAGAAGAAGTGGTAATAACATTTGGAAATTGGTTTCAAATGACCTAGTGTTCCACCTTGAGTGATATGGTACTATTTTACCTAAATTGGTATGGATCAATATTGTTGTGCATCGATTATCAAGAGATCAAAAAGGACACCATAAAGAACATGTATCCCGTATAATGGAATTATGAATTGTTTGATAGAATTATTTGATCTCAATTTGTATATAAGGTTAATCTTTATTCTATATATCATTAACTAAATGTGATGATAGAAGATAATCCAAAGACAACCTTTTTTTAAAATGTATGGATTCTATTAGTTCGTATTGATTCCCTTTGCACTTACTAATTCCTTGTAAATTTTAATGTATTTGATTTATATAGTCTTTAGATACTATGTTAAATTTTTTAAGTAGTATTTATCGATGATATTTTCATATAAAACGTGTGTATAGAGGAACATGATGAGAATATAAGGCTTATACTAGTAAAATTATGGAAGGAGAAATTGTATTCTAAATTTATAAATTGTGAATTTTTTATGTAGCTAGTCACCTTGATGGGGCTTGTGACCATAAGTGAGGGAATTCTTATGGACTCCCAAAAAATGTAATTGAGGAATGCATCATTCCCTATAGTGTCATATTAATCCATAATTTTCTTATATTAAATGGGTAATAAAAAAATTTATTGATGAATTACTCATGGTTTTCTATCCTAAAAACTATGTTATCAGGAAATGGGATAGAGTAAGTATGGATGGAAGAATATGAGGAATGTTTCATGGAGCCCAATAAGAGGCAAAGTACTAAACAAACACTAGAACTACCAACAAGTGGAGATGCTTTTTGGAAATATAGTAATGATTTAAATAATGGATTATGAATAACGATAATTATATAGCCTATTCCTTATGATAGGTGATGATCCATGAATAGAACTACCTAACACATGATCTAGAGTTAGTATCTATGATCTATATTCAAATGATTTGGATGAACTGCATCTAAGGTGAAAAGTGTGATATATATATTGATAATGAGAGTATAATGTATATGTTATTATATACAGAGCATAACAGGAATCAATGAAGATGTTTAGATATTATCAAAGTCCGCGATTTATTTTTTTCACTACAATCATGGAATGTAAAATATTATAGCTAATTATTTTATAAGAGGGGATCCTCCAACTCTATCTATTATGCAGATTGAGAAAGTACTTATATTCTAGGATATGTAAATGATGTCAAAATAAAAATATCAGGGAATTCATCCTTTTCATTCCCAGATGTTTTCACAATAGTCTATCCAAGAGAGGATCAATGAGGCATAATGGGAAGATTTGGAGCTTCAATAGAAGGTGAAATAGAAAATCTACCTGAGTTCCACATTGATGGGGATGAATTAATTTTATTTGGAACACAGATTTTGGTTCCTACATCACCAAATATAATGAAATAGCAATTTAAAGATTCACATAGATCATATTTCCCTATCCTTCTCTTATGGAACCAAACTTACCATGATCTTTGGTAAATCATTTTGTGGGATAACACGAAGAAGGATATCACTGAGTACATGACAATATACATGAATTTAAATCAAGTTAAAGTATACTGAGAGATGTAATATGGGTTGATGAAAAAATTTACAATACATATTATGAAATGGGATTATATCACCATGAACATTGTGACTAGTCTCTCAAATACATACAAAGAAAAAATTGTGA
Organism: Viscum album; assembly: GCA_963277665.1. Taxonomy (NCBI): domain Eukaryota; kingdom Viridiplantae; phylum Streptophyta; class Magnoliopsida; order Santalales; family Viscaceae; genus Viscum; species Viscum album. Next base: position 503,664,814 of record OY728132.1, read on the forward strand.
TATGTATTATGGTGGATTGAATCAACAAGAATATCCACATTATCACCATCCAAGAATATTTCTCACATGGAAAAAATGTTGACATGTATGTAAAATGATATCATTAGTCTTCATGGGGATACACTTTTGATTTTTTATGATCGTGATCCAATGTCCACATATAAATTATATAGAATTATTCAAGATTATTTTAGTAATGAAATAAATTTTAGTACACCCTATCAGCCAAAACTAATTGGAAAATTTAAAGGACTCTTCCGACACTCATGAAAATGATAATAGACTTCTCAATGATGTTTAAGGGAGTGAGGGATCAACATATCCAATTTTTTATTTCTCATAAAACAATAACTTCTACTAAAGTATTAAAATGGATCAATATTAAACTCTATATGGGATGTGATGTTTAATGCCTACTTTTTGGGATGAAGTTGGGGAATAGAAGAAACTTGGACCCAATATTATGCAATATATGATAAATAAGGTTGAATCCATATAACATCATTTAAAATATGGTCATAGTTAGAAAAATATCTATGATGATAACTATCAAAATTAATTGTAGTTCAATAGGGGAGAAAAAGATTTCCATTGAATATCAATATTGAATAGAATTATGCCATTGTGAAATAAGGGAATGATCTTACCAAGGTAAGTTATCCACTTTTAAGTCCTTGATTACATAAGAGCAGTGGCCTATTTTCTTGAACATACACAACATATTCCTCATGTCTATGAAATATTCCACAAATCTCTCATAAAAAATTATATATTCGATCCCTCACAAGTAATGAATTTAGATGTGGTATAACTGATGAATGACCAATCTTATGAGGATAAAAAATGATGATCTAGTAATATAGTGATAAATTTATACACAACATGATAACTCACATTTTATAATGTTTTGGCATAACAAAAAGTATAGAGTGGTGATGTGTAAAAAAGATGAAACAATGAAACAACCATAAACCTCATTTATTCTCAATTGAGAATATGAATTTAAATTCAAATGTTGAAATTTATAATTGAGGAAATAATGTAAAAAGAAAATGTTTATAAAGAATATTTTTTCCTAAATAAAAGTGTGTTGTGTTATATTTTATAATATTATACACATAAAAACTATATATAAACCAAAAAAAAAATAAAATTTAATTAACAATTAAAATTACAAAGTCATCTATGAAACCAATTAAAATACCCAAAATTACAATTAGACCAAAATTTAAAATAGAAAATATAAAATCAGAAAATATAGATTTCCCCAATTTGCTAGGATCATCTCCAATGATTCCCACACTGTAGAAATGACAAAAAATGTTATTAAAAAAATCAAAATGTAAAAAATATACAATATATGATTGTTGTTTTAATTATAGGGAATATTCAGAAAAATAATTATGTTGAATATATAGCACTTAATTCTACTATTGGAATAGTCAAATGGTCATTCAGAATAGAAACCTAAAACATTGTGAATAGTAAACCGACTGTTGAAATAGAAATTTTACCAGAAAATAATAAATAATTATTTAAATAATATTTATAATGATTAGGTTAAAAAAAATATTTATTATAATTCTAGAAGAAGTAAATATCCTAATTAACAAAATTAACAAAACCATAATTATATTTTAAAAAACGATTTCTTAAAGTATTTTAGAAAAAATCAAAAAAAATTTAAAAATTAATATATTCTATGTTAGAACATTATTTTTATAATAATAACATAAATTTTGAAATAATCACCTACAAATTATATAATCTTGTTTATTTATTATCTTTTTGATATACAACAATTTTTAGGTGAATAGAAAATATACAGTTTTTCACATAACTTGTGTATCTCAACTAAAAACATTCTTGTTGTAATAATGAATTAATACTATAAATAACATGAGGTTGGTCCATGATATATTTAATTTAAAAAATTACTCATTAATATAAAATAAACATAAATTTCAAGACTAACTCTTTTCCAACACTGAAAGTCCTAATTCATCCATAAAAAACAATATTTCATTCTTTACAAATTTTATTTTAATAAACTAATAAATTAAAATTTTAAAGTGCTTGAAAGTATTAAATACAGATAAATTAATATTGTAGATGATTTATATTGTTAAAAATAAATATTACAAGTTTTACCTTTGATATATTATTTTCTATTATATTTTGTTCTCAAAGTACCCCTCTCATCAAGTATAAATAACCCTACTACATCCCCATAAAGAAACACTCAAACCCCACTTTCAAAAGACTAAACTCTATATAAATCCTTAATATAATTTCTCTTAGAATCCTTATAGATGTTTTAAAGTAATCCACATCCAAATAATATTTCAGTTTTGTTGTTTTACAAGAGAAGTTACACTATGGATAAAGTATGATTTGTTTAACAATTTTTTTTCATTTCTATTAATTTTTTTACACACATTTCAAAAAATAATAATTATAATATTAAATAGGTAGTAATTTAAAATTTTAGTAATGATTTAATCATATTTTATGTTTCCTATTATATTTATATATAAATTTTAAAATTCACTTTTCACACTTTTTAAAACGTCTCAAAAAATGTTGTTTAACCACTTACCTAGTCATTTCCATGAAAATTATTATTACCAAAACATGATTTAAAAACAATATAAATTTAACAAAGACTATTATAATATATAAAACAATAGGTATAATGGATAATTTTTTTTAAAATTATGATAATTCACTTATGAATCATGGTGGTAATAATACTTGGTTTATTATTCAGGAGGCATAAAGGGGGAAAATAAAGAGGGATTTTTGCAAACAGGGTTCTTAAACCCAACTACATTGGGTTATCCTCTCATTAAAAATATTAATGATTATATTATGTCTGTGAAATACCCATTAATATTTAATTTTTAGAACTAAGTTTCTATAAAATGGGAAAAAATATTATAAAACCCTTTTATTCAATGTAATTTCAATTTAAAAAACATTATATTTTACTCCCCTTGAAATGATTCTTTTCCACTAATGGATATCAATGTTTTATGTAAAATTATGATTCCATTATTAATTTTGGAAGCAAAAGGTTTATTAATGATTTTATTCCTTTATAAATCCCGATTAAACCCATTTTCCTCTTTGGTTTTATTTTCTAACCATTTTTTATACGTTCTATGTGCCATCAATGACTATAAGCAATTATTATGTGATAGGTGGTCTTAGAATTATATATACCATCAATTAATTGGTTAATGTGATTTATCTCATGATATTATGAGTAATATTCCTAAAAATGTGTCTGTATTTGATTAAAAAATGATGTGATGATTTATTCTCATATGTTATTCATTAACATGATGCAAGATTTGTTCAAGATAGTGGGTTTTATTTTATACTAAGACATGATTTTTTAATTTATGAATATTCCACATTTAATTACATTGGAAAAATATTCCATCATGGTTATAATGATGGTTTAATGATTATGACATGATTATTCTCACCCTCTACTTCATATTTATGTCCTTTATTAGCCATTTTTTATACCTCCCCTTACCATTCCATTCACCCACCCATTTTATTGATGTATATCGTGAGGTGATTACTTATACTATAAATAACTTGGTGGCTTCAAAGAGGATTGATATAAAGAAATTAAATATTATTAAATTTTTATTGTATAAAATAGATGTTTGAGACTAATTTACCCAATATTCTAAAACTTTATATTAGGAAATTTATCTTTATTATATTGTATATATTAAAAATGTGTAAATAGTAATGAAATGAAAAATGTCTGGTCACTATGATTGTAAAGTTTAAGTAAAGGATTATGAAGAATATGTTGAATGGTGTTGATGACATGGAAAATTAATTTATTATGAAGAAAATTTCTCATGAAAAAAACATTATTAAGGGAAAAATATCCCTTAATATGTTCATGATATTTTGAAAATGATGCTAGGTTAAGAATATGAATGCTATGGATAATATAAATTAAATAGTAATAATTACCTCTAAACTAATTATCTATTTATTAATAAAGTTGTTTATGATATCATTCATTAATTTTACATAATTTTTATTAGCAGGGAATATATCAAATAATATTAGATTTATTTAATTAATATGGAAGAATGTATGGTTTGCCATGGGTTTTCAATTAATTATGGTTATGACCAAATCTTGAGGGAAAACATGATAATGGTATTCACATATTTTGTATATAGAAATCAATGGCTACCTTATGATATATGAGAGATTAAGGATAAGTATTTTTTTTGTAATTTATTTACCTTCATTATATATTTTGAATTATTTATATTTGATATGGTTAAAAAATTATGGAATGGTTTAATTTTAACAGTGGATGAGGTTTTAGAGATTAGTTCATTGATTAACCATATGGTGATTTATTCAATTTGGATTACCAATGTTATATTTTTTATATAGAGATATATAGAATAAATTATCATTCTATAATGTATCATGTGATACTTTAGTGATTAAAATTAAAAAAATTAATATTCATTTATTAGATTAAGAGATGAAGTAGAAATTGATTGATGAACAACCAAAGGATTAAATTTATAATATTATATGATGGAAAACAATGTCTTATTTTTATAGGTCCCTCTGAAATTCGTGATCATGTATGGATGGTAACCTATTGATTATAACATTAAACTACCCTCTCTTATGTTCAATATGTGCTCCATCTGTCTCTTTTGATGAATTAAATACCAGATCCATCACATGTAATGAACTCAAAGGTCATGATATTGGAGCACAATATTATTTATAAGGAACAATAATTAGATTTTCTAGATTAAATAGATAAGGTTATATGAAATAAGACTACTGACCATGTATTTGTATTCTTGATAAACCATTATATTGGGGAATCTAGGTGGGACCCTGATGATGTAATAAGGCAAGAGTATCCTCAGTTGTTGGTACTAATTTGATGAATTTTGATGTTGAAATTAACTTTAAAGTGGTTGAAAATAGCACCTTGATTTTTTCTGAATTTGTTTCTAAAAAATTTAATCTTTTTGATATTTTTTTTGTTACACAGAACACCATGAATAGATTTCATTACCTGCAATACTATGTGTAGCTTTAATTACATACAATGTGAAGTTTAAACAAATATGTCACAAAATTTAAATACTAAAAATTTAATATCAAAGATGTAATCTAGAAATTATAATTATAGGTATGAATATGATTAAATATATTAGGAAAATAAATGGTTGATGAAGGTATATAAAATTAATTAATTGGTGAAAATTTATATATAAATTAAAATAAAATTATTTTTGATAATAAATGAAATATTTACCTAAAAAATATTTTTTCCACAAAAAATCATTTACATCAATAATTTAATCAAATATCTATTGGTGGATAATGATAATAAAATTTATATATTATATTTTCATTTAATATTTCAACATTTATCTTTTTAATTTTCTAGACAAGGGAAATGAATAAATCATACTTAATGGTCACAAACTATAATTTTTTAAAACGTATTTTTGTCTCCTTTCAAATTTAGATAAAAAATAATTTTTAGAAAATATTGAAAATTAATTTTAATACAAATTAATCATAACCTCAAATTTATCCTTGGGTAAATTTATGAGAATTTTCTAAAATGATTAATATTTTTATGAATAGATAAAAATGATAAATTTTAATTGAAAACACACTTTTCAGTTATATTAATTATAATTATAATTTTTTTTTAATTTTTTTTAAAATTATAATCAGATCTATCCAATATAAATTAATTCAATTTGGTTCATTGGAATCATTTTCATATTTAATTTTGATGTAAAAATGTTATATTCGTTTGAATTTTTGTCTATGAAACCCATCTTTGTCGTCATGTCTACATGATTGGTTTTCAATTAATTTTTTTAACATAATTGAATTGAATTTAGAATAATGGATTCCATATTTTTAATAATAATAATTTATATTATTTATTAAGAGAAAGATATCTTTTTTAGAAAAAAATAGTGAAAACTATAAATATTTATTACCACTGTTAAGGAAAAATCTATTTACCGAGGGTCAAACTAAAAATATCATGATTATAATGACCTAAAAACATTTCTAAAATATATTTTATATCCATATTTTTACACCATAATGTTTTATTCCTGATATTAATAAACTTGTGAGCATTTATCATGTGAGAAATGTTCTAGAACCTTTTTCATTTCAAAAATTTAAAGTGGTCCACTCACCCCACATATTAATGGCCACACCACTTCTTTTCTCATCACACCGTAGATATCTTTTTTTCATCAATTTCATTACCAAATCACTAAAAACTTACATCCTCTCATAAAAGAATAAATATTTTTGGAATAAATCCATCCTTGGAACGATTTTGGTGTAAACATAAAGAGGTTACCCAAAGAAGAGGTGATGTTCTCCAACGAGGTTTGTTTTTGTGTTTCTTCCTACACCCCCATATATTATTATTTAGAAAAATTGATATTATAAAATTAGAAAATTAAATATATATAAATGTTTTTATTATATGCAAAGGAACTAAAAATATCCCAAAATCCATCAAATGGGTTTGATGTCGTCATTAATGTATACAGTGGAATACTACCTCAGGAACTGATATCATTCATTTTTTCAATACATCATCTCATATTTTGTTAAGATTATGTATGTAAACTATATATATTCTATTAAAAACATAATTATACCTATATTATAATAATAACATATATTATTTTTTATGTTCCATTTTTTATGTCATATGATAATGTCTCCCGTGTGTACGGCAGACTACGCCTACAGAAGTGACGTGATTCATTTTTAACTAATGCATTGCATGGAAGATAATAAGGAAACTTTTACAGAATATATGTGATATAAATGAAATAAATATCATATTAATGACATATTATTCATTCTGATAATATAATATGTCATTTTAATTCATACCTTTTCACTCACATAAAAAAGATAATGAAAATTGTGTACGTGTAGACTACGACCTTAACAAAGTGATGACACTCTCTATGTTCATCACCACAACACATAGAATAAATGAATAGGTATATTAAAACTAATAATTATTATCTATTATATTACTATCATTATTGAAATATAAAATATCCCTTGCCTCATTTCTATAATGATCTTTGAAAAATTAAAATGTTACTCATGTGTACGTATGGCCTAATGTCTCTGTGATATTAGCATACAACATTTATAAAACCCATCATTCTTGATTGGCGTTATAAATATAATTTATATATAATATTTATAATTATTTCATTATTATTATTAAATAAATTATTGAACCATGATCAATGTAACATGAAATAATATAACAAATCAAAACATATAAGAAAAACAAAGTAGTTATTGCTTGGAACATGACATTAACATAGAGATATTAATTAATAAGTAATAAATTCGATTAAGATTATTATATAATTTAGGATATATTAATTAAATTTTTAGTGACCAATTTATAATATTCTTATATTTATTATACATGAGTTTTGAATGAGTATGAAGAAATTCTAGACTTACTGTAAGGGATATATAGTCACTCTTTTATTTATAGGGGACACAAGAAAATTCACCACCAATTTTTTATTATGTTATATACTTACAAGTTAACGTGTAATATCATTTATATAATAAATTTCATGATATTTGATTATTCATTTGATGTTATTTTATTCTATGGATTATGATACATAATAATAATTACTTAAGTTGAAAGGGATTTCTGTCATACTTTTTACTCTTATGAGACACATTACATATTCATAGCCTATTAATTTAATGTGGTGTGTAAAATACCCCTGAATTTATTTATGATTTTTCTCAGGAAAATTATTTTGATTTACATATCCATTTTAGTTCCACTATTTTATTATTTTTACGGTTCTAAAATATACCAATGGTTTAGTGAATTTTTGTCTCAATATTCTATCTATGAGACATACGTTATGTTATGAACATCCATTAAGTTTTGTGTATTATATATATATATCCCATTTCACACATATTATATATAATATATTTATTCTAAATATTATATATGTTTCATATACTTTAATTCTTCCAAGGGGAAATAATTTATAGTCACCAAAGTTGTAATGGCTTTATGATACAGTCTTGTTGTTTATCGATATTGTTTATGATTATGCGCCCAATGATAAAATATTATTATATACCTCCAAATAAATTCATTAATTTACTTTTACTCTAGATATGTCATTAAAATAAATGTTTTATATTCATTTTTATATCTTTATGAAACCAAGAGTACAAAATAAATTTTTAAGATAATATATCTTAATTTATCTCTTTGATTAAAAACCCAATTTCATCCAAACACATGTTTTCTTAAAATGTTTTAAACATTCTTAAAATGATTTATTAATGAAATTTTTAACCATGTTTTAATTTTTAAAAATTATTTTGAATCGAATATCCATGTCCTTTTCAAAATAATTCCCATTTGAATTTTACTAAAAACTTGAAAGGAGTGTTAGTTTTAAGATGTACAACATGAAATACAATTTTCACCATTATTTATATTATTTAATATGAATTGTCCTTAATGAGTTTTGAAGGTTATTTGAAATGAGATTTATCTTCATAAGGGAATAATCTGATTATATAATTTAATTTAACTTATTATTTTCTGGGGATAGGGACCAAGAATATAGATATTTTTCATTCTCTTAATTTTTTTTCTAAAATTATGTTTATGAAACATGTTAAACATTATTTTTGTTATATAAGGATAAAAATATAATGAATACCACTACTTTTTATATGGTTTTCAATATGATGAAATGATGAAATGATTATGAGACCTTTCTTTTTTCTAAATTTTATGATATGAAGAAATGTTTATGAAATACATTTCACTTAATTGGTTATGATATGATAAATTTTTTATGATATTCTATAACACATATGAATGATTTTCCTTATATGAATACCAATACTTATACCCCCTTTAAAATAATTAGGTATATGTTTATAAATCATGAGTTAATATGTTATGTGTGAAACTGATTACTTGATCCCAATTTTATGTATGAACATTATTACATGATCATAGTCTTATAACTAAACATGGTTAAATGGTCATAATGTTATGTATGCACATGATTAAATATTCTTTGTTTTATGTATATACATGTATTTCATATCCATAATGTTATGTTTGGACATGAATGCATATCCATAAGTTTATATAAGGGCCTAATTTGATTTCCATAACGTAATGAGTTAACCTACATCTATTTAGACATCATCAAAATATTATAAAATAAAATGTATGCCATAAATATATTTATTATTCCACTTTTATTCACTGATGGATTGTGTTATTTTATTCCCTTATGATTCATGTCTTATGTGCTTCCAAAAATTATGACGTGACACATTTTTTGATCTACGATATATAGGTTATGGTTTAAAAATTTTATAATCATGTTCTAAAACACTTTTTTCATGTTATTAATACTTATAACCATTGTGTAATCTTATAGAGCATCTAACATTTCCCTTTCAAATGTTTCATTTCCCCTGGTGGTGATGAAAGCAATAAGTATGGTACGTTTTTGACGAGTTTTAAAGGGGAAGATCATTATTGTATTTGTTTAAGATATCTTACAAAATTATAAAATTGTGTACCTATTATCCAAAGGCACTAAAAAATTACTATCCATGAGCATATATTTGTGCAATATATTAAATATTTATGTAAAATGATTTTATTTTTATGTTTTGGATGTCGGGGTCCCTATAGTTGGTTTTAAAAGAAAGGTGTAGAAAACCATCAGAAACTAGGATGAGAAAATTATTATCGGATCTGTAGGGATATCTCTCTGTATATTTCTTGGGATCTCGTTAAGGATGATTATATGGATGAGTCAAAGAATATGGAAATTCATGGTATTTTGGTAATGGATTGAATAAGTAGTTTCGATGAGATTACATCCTAGTTTGGATATTATACCTTGATGTTGCTCTGGTGTAGAGGTACCCAGTGGTTATAACTAGAAGAAGTGATAATTGATAATGACTCAATTATGAATAAGTGCATGAAAATATAACTTGTTTCACACCGAGTTTTACCCTCCCAAAGGATAGGCATTCTAAATTCACATAAATTATTAAATACCAATATCAGGGATTTTATGAGATTATTACTATGATGAACTAGGAAAATACAATGATGATACATATTAAAATGAAGGATTCATGATTTATTAATCCAATGAGTGATTATTCATTATTTAGTGGTTTCACACTATACTTATTTTTATGAACATAATAATTTTTTTAGTCAAAGGTGTGAACAAGAAAGAACATCATTAATATTGAATGTTTTTTTAAAAAGAGGTTGAGGGGAAAGCCCTCTTTATTTAACCAGAAAGAAACAACCTCTTAAATGGACTGAGAGAAGAGGCAACCCATTACATGACAAGGGCACATATGCCCATAAATAGAAGCCTGAAGGTTAACATAAATCATTGAAGACAAAAAAGAAGTAGACAGATAAAACAAGCATCAGAAAGAACCTCATTACCCCTCTGTGAATGGTGGAGTTCGATTTTATAATTGTGGAAAATAAGTACACAAATCAGGTAATTTCTATGGAAAATTAATTGTTTATTTAATGTAGAAGATGAGAATATTAGTATACATATATTATTATCAATGGATGAAATCTTAAAATGTTGAATGAATGGGAATAATGAAAATTTATTTCAACATGGGAAATATCGTGAAGAGGTTTGATAGGGTGGTATGAGAAATGATTATACTACTAAGGATCTAGATATCATGAATGTAATATGAATGGTATTAGAAGTTTTTTACGTAAAATTTATGTTAAACATGAGAGACATTATTAAAGCAAGGTTTATGAATGTTAATACATGACTTATATTTCATATTATTGAATATGGTTATTGAGGAATAAGATGAAAAATCGTAGATAATTATTCAGGGAAAATAAATAATGATTGAAATTATTTTGTATCGAGTTCCATAATTATGCGATAATGAATTTTATTTTAAATAGATGATTTTTTGGGATAAAGTAAATTTCATAGTACATTTTACCATTGATTTTATTGATGATTTTTTACCATGTATATTATGAAATCATTGCTAAATTTTACACTATTTTCTGGATTTAATGAATATATCTAACAATCTAGGTTTCATTTAATGAATAAAGAAGCATATATGTTTTTAATAATGTTTCATGATAATGTTTGTAATTACTATGTATCAATATAATACATTATAATGGTATTCAAATGGTTGGTATATAATAATCAACAGATAACTTATGATATATGGGGGATTAATTTATGTTGATTTTTAGAGGTTTAGGGACTTTATTTATAATTTAAATTCTTAGAAGGGTTATAAGGGTAACCAATTATTGAATGTTTTAAGGTGAGCTTTGGATGAGGTTTTATGTGTTAATGTATTTTTTCTCCCTATGAAGATTTATCAATATTAGATGACTAGGGATAACATTATTTTAATTCACATAGAGGGAATAACATACAATTTAATTGTGGATCTTGTGATCAATTACTGATTCGGGCATTAAAAACACATTCAATTCTTGTAGTAAGTGATGAAGTGGAAATTTAATGAAGAACAACCAAAGGATGAACATTTTATTTAGACACACAGGAATGCTAATACATAGGAATAACAGTCCATTTAAAATTCTTAATCTGATTAGGATGGTATCATATTCTTTTGCACTTCCACGGAAACTCTCTATGCTCCAATTTGTGTTTTATGTATTTTTATTGACGATTTACATACCTCATGCGTCAAATTCCCTCATCTAATAGGTAACACCACAGTATCATGTTAATCTTTATGAAAAATGTGGTAGAGAAACTATTTCAAATAAAGAAGGTTTTATGAAATATGACTACATACCTGGTTAATGATTTTTAGTGAAACTTCCAACTTGTGTAAGCTATTCGGGATATTGAGTATTCAATATGGTATAATTATCCTCAGTTTTTAGTACCAATGTGATGGATTTTTAGGTAGAAATTCATTTTATCAGGTGTAGAATATAAAACCAAGATATATTGTAAAAAAAATAAAATATATTTAATATATTTATATTTTTCATAAAATTCAGTACGATGTTTTTCATTCATTAGAGGAAAAACATTGTTTTTATTATGTTACAAGAAATTTTGAGATTAAGAGAACATGAAGTAAAATTAAAATACTATATTTTAATATGATAATAATCACCTAGCCATCAGAATGGTTAGCATGCATAATATTAACTAAATAATGAAAATATATGGTTTAAGAATGTATACAAAATGAATTATTTGTTGAAAAATTAGTTACAAATGAAAATAAACATTATTTTGAAATAATGGAAATCATTTTCTGAATAATCAATTTTATGAATTTTTTTTACCTAAATAAATTAAAAAAATAACTTTAGGTTAATTATTCTAATTAAATTTCAATATTATATATTCAATCAAATGGATAACATCCATCCTTTTTTGAGTCACCAGATAAGAATATCTCTAATTATAGGCATAAAATTAATTTCTCTAATAAAGAGTTCATCAACTTATTAAGAACATAATTTATAACTATGTTTTGAAACATTTAAAAAATTAACATGATAAAATATGTATTTTTTTAAATAATCATTTGCAAATCATATTAGCTTGAATTTTTTATAATTTTAAAAAATGATTCATTTTTTTAATGAATTGAGAAAATAATAGAATTTTAATTAAAAACCTCCATATCCATTAATGTTTTTATAAAATTAAATTAAATATTAAATACGTTTTACATTTAAATTAGTTCTATTCTCTATCTTTTAATCTAATTATGTTCATGGGAATAAAGTTTTTATTAAATTTCTTATAAAAATCACGTAAACTTTTGAACATTTTCACTTTGAAAAACTATTTTTTAATTGGGTCATTGAGATTAGTTTTAATTTCTAAATTCTATACTTATGGGAAGTCATTTTGTAAAAAATGATCCATATTTTTTAATTATAATATTTTATATTATATAATATTTCCAATATAATTTTTGACTAAAATTGAATACTCAAAACAATAAAAATTATTTATCGTGGTTAATTAGAAAATCTGTTTAACAGAATGTTAAAGTAAAATGATAAGGGTTAAACGACCTAAAAATTATATAAATATATTTTCAGCCTATATTTGTACGATAAAATTTATAAGTCTTTATAATAATCCATTTTGGATACTTCTGAAATGTGAAAAATGAAGGAACACTATTTCTTAAAAAAATAAAAGGGTGCAACTCACCTCATTTATAATGGTTACCCACTCTCCTATCCAATTCCCACCATAAAACCATTTTTCTTTGGGGAACACCTACTCATATAACTTACTAAATTCCTATATCTAGTATTATAAGACTTTTTTTCTGAATAATTCCATCCTAAGAAGCCTTTTTATGCAATCCAGATGAGGTTACTCAAAGAAGTGCTAACATTCTTTGACGCACATTTTTATTTAATTTCATAATACACACACATAAATTATTATTTAATACTTTTGATATAATAAACATAGTATATTAAATTTAATAATATGATTTTATGTTAAGTTAATAAACTAAAACTATACAAACTTCCATCAAATGGGTTTTGAAATTGTCATTCATGTGTTTGGAAGACTACCTCCCTGTGAACCGATATCATTCATTTTTCTATTACAACTTATATTGGTTGGGGATGATGATTTATAATATATATATATATATGATATGTAAAATATAAATATAAATATGGACTCATAATATAATATATAAATTTTTTTACATTCCTTTAACTAGGGGATACGATAACGTCGCTCGTGTATATGAAGGAAAACTTCCCCGCAAAGCGGGGATAATTTCATTCACAAATGATTTAAATGGAAGATAATAAGGATTTTGTATCATCCTGTAAACATTCTAACAAGTATGTTTTAAACAATTTCTTTTTTTCTCCTTTTTTTTAAGGATATGGAAGAGAAGAAATCAGAGGGATATCTATAATGTTGAAGTTAGAGATTTGTTATAATTTTTAGCATAAAACATGTTTTTTTGGTAGCCTACATGGTATTTAAATTCCATATATATATTTTACATGCTCTTAAAATTATAAAATAATATTATATCTATTTAAAAATAAAAAATTATTTGTTTATTAGTGATTTGTTTTTTGATTTTCTAATTAAATGACTTGTAATTGGATCCATGTTGTGTAATGTATGTAGTCTAGTTTTTTAAATAGGAAGCTTTGATGAAAATTCAACTTTATCCACCCCATACATCCTTAATATAAACCCAATATCCATTACCAAGAGGCTTTGGATCCCTAAAACCATTCCATGTGATTTATATCAGTGTTCGATCATTTTTGGGGTGCGATATTACTTTCCAAGTAAGAACTGTCCCTATCTCTTCGTCTCTTTATCACTTAGGAGTTTGATACATATTCTTGGGATTGAGGGGTCTCAACACCATTTTATTGAATCTTTTTCTTGGATTAGTTCCTTGATTTTCTTCACTTTCAATCTAATTTATGGATTTTATTATGGGTTTTCATTCTCTATTAAAAACGTTTGTGGTTCAGTTTTGATTAGCCAAATTAATTAAACCTATATTGCTTGATTTGATGGAATTGATTTTAATTTAATATATGGGATTTTATTCTTATGTAATTTAACTGGTGAATACCCAATTACATTTAATTGGGGTTTTTGGTTAGGTAAATTTTATTTTAGACTAAAATTGTAAAAAATACCACAAATTTTAATGAATTGGGATGTAAGTGTGAAATTGATGGAATTTCAGGGAATTTAAACTATTAAATTTTAATGTTGAAAGTGAGTTGTGAAATTGAATTGTGATTTTATTTGAAATTCATATTTTTGAAAATTTTTTAATATGGTTTTTATAGAAACCTTTGGGTTTTTTCATTGAAAAAGACAAGTCTTGATTAAAACCCTATTTTTTAAAAACATTGAATTAGTATATTTCCAATTGGGAATGGGTTGAATTGTATTTTAAGAAGTATAATTGCAAATTTTACATATTTTATATTTATTGGATAACATTAAAGACTTATGTATTTAATTATTTATTTGGAAAAAATTCTACAATTCACACAATTTGAAAACATAAATACTTCATGTCACATCCCCAAAAAGATGGTGATGAATTCCTATTGACTAGTCATGAAGGGGGAATTTTATTACACATATTTCCATGTCATCATGAGTGTATATAGTTATATAGACTATAAAAATCATACATAATAGGTATATGACCATGTTTCTCACATTTTTTATGTGAAATAAATATCTTCCATTTTTGTAAACTATTTTACATGCATTCTAATTTATATAAACTATTTTATTTAATTTTTTATTAATCAATTTGTTTAATGTATTTCCAGAATCTGAAAATTAAATCATGATTTGTTTAAATTTTTTATTTAAATACGAAACCAATTTATTTAAAATTGAATGCTCTATAATTATTAATTAATATATTGGCGTCTCTTACGTAATCCTTGGTGAGACCTTTATGGGATTTTAAATCACACTATTACTATGCCTTTGGGTGATTAATGTTATCTTCATCCTAGTTCAAGCAAGGTTAAGGCAACACATGGGGGTGGTAGTAGCCTTTGATCATTAGATTTTGAAGGTTTCATCTATTTGTACATGGGGTTTTCTTCTATTTCCGAGTACATTTTTTTGGTAATTCAGTTAATTTTTACCTCTTTATCTTCTAGTACATAGCTTCATATTGAATTTATCTTGTATGCATATTTGTTTGTTTAACTGATTAGAAAATGTTTTGGAAAAGTCATTCCTACGTTAATTTTTTATTATTCTACATGTTATTCACCAACTCCTGGGGAAGAATAAAGCCCTTCAGGCAATGTCTGTTCAGGCTCTATTATCGGGTTACCAGGGTACTCAAGAATGTTCATGAAAAATTATTATCAAATGGAGGTCTTTCATCTTGTTTTGAAATCAGTATGCATTGTGTAATATTTTCATGACATAAAAGGTATTTTCGATTGAATTTATATCCATATATCACTACATAAAACCTTAATTCACCATGGGTGGTTTGAGAAATATGTATTGAGAGTTTGTTCTTTTATTTTTCATTCATTATATTTTTTCTAGATTGAAATAAAAATTATTTTCGTCAATATTTTTTGATTTATTTCCCCTTTTTCTCACTTTTAGTATTTATCTGAGGTATTATATGTTTTATTTTAATGTTTAGTAGGATCCTTCCACTGAGTAGATGAGTGAATAAAATCCAATAGGATACATCTGTTGAACCCCATTGATAAAATCCTCGAGTGGAACTAAATCTAGTTGAGGTGACTGTAAATACTATCCATGCTCTAGGGTAGGCACATGCATCAACTCTCATTTGGGATCCAGGTATAGAATAATAAATGGATTATATTTTTAATTGTATGAAATAATTCCTTCAAATTAATCAAGTAGCATTAAATTGATCTAATGATCCACTAGGGTTTGAGGAATGGTTGAGTAGGATGAAGTGTTTATTTCTATTCTTGGAGACACCAGACAAAATTAAGGTGATGTATTCCACATTCTTGCGGGACAGACCAAGAAATAGATGGTGGTACATGACGGTGTAGGTGAAGAAGAATGAGGGAATATAGTGGAATTAAATTAATATTCTTTTCACTTACCAGTTTCATCTAAAGTTGATATAGCTGGCCAAGGCTACAAAATATTTTGACCACGAGGTGGATGAAAGGACCTTGATAGAGTATGAAATCCATTTTATGAGCTTTTAGAGTTCACACCCGGGATAATATTGAATAAGAAGATGAATTCTCATAGTTCTAAGTCTGTAATTAGACAAGATATCGTTCCAGATGATTCTTGCTGATGTTTCCTTATAATGTTTTTGTTCAAGATATAGCATTGATTTTCAAAATGGATATGGTGCCAGGTCAGGGAAGTCGATAGTTCTTTTCTCTCAAAGTGGTTATTCATGTTCCTTCAATGTAATTAGGAAGCATTATTATTCTTGTGGGGGTTATCTGTAGCATTTTTTAAGCCTACTATAGTCCTTGAAAGTGGTATTTTTATTTTTTACTTGTGTTTCAAGACATAAAATTCAATGGAGGGTTGCATTGAGCCACCCAAGAAAGGTGGATCCTTCATATGGTAGGGTTACCTAAATAAGTAATTTCATATCTATTTCACTCCTCTTTGTTCCATGGGATCATCATGTCCGTAAAAAACAATGGGGTAAATCATTTGATTCCCATACCCAAGGGTTGTGGCCATAGGCATTCTGAACAATGCATCTTTTTATAGAGGAAGTGTCTCCATATAAAGCATATATAGGTCCAACAATCATGATAGGTTCCATCACTATAGATTCATCATTACTGACTACATTATTTGATACTAGTTCAACTCATTCATTTATTTCAACCTATATTTTTAATCTTCTAAATATTCATACAGAGCGTTTTTATTATGTGATCGGTATTAATACACCCCTTTGAACAAAGAGAGACTAGAGTATCTATAGTCCTTCTTGATATTTGGGTCAATAAAATGTATATATTTCTTGGAGTTTTCTTCTTCTTGACACAAAACAATAGAGCTTCTTATTTGGGATGGATTTGATCATTCCAAATACATCCCAAATTTATTTTTATCTGTTATAGGTCTCCTTTAATGCACCCCATAGGGAATGTCATATGGTTCAAATAGAATTGGACTTGGGGGTGAGTTGAGAAAAACCATATTATCAAGAGTTAGGGAATGTAATATTTTTCATCTCTTTTGACATGGAATGAGAACCTTTGAGTGGTGATCTCCTTCTAGTTATCACAGTGTTCCCTAATATGTTGTCTTCTATATTCCATGGAGTTCCACTGGTAAAAGAGGTGGAGGTTTCTATATACATTTCTAGTAGTACTCAACTAGTGTTTATTCCCCCTTAATATATGGAAAAAGAATAAATAAAGGAGTTGAAGACTCATTTGGATGATCTAATAGGGTAATCCTTTATATTCCAAAGTGTTTCACCTTGGTAAATGACTACTATATTTTCTAAAAATAATGGTGGTTAACTCTACCTCTCTACTGAATATTGAAAACTCAATAAAGTTATTATATAGAACAAGTATCTTTTACCATGGATTAATGATGTGTTCGATCAGTTAAAAGGTTTGAAGTGGTCAATGAAGTTATATCTCATATCTAGAAACCATCAGTTGATGAGAAAAGAATCTGACATTTAGAAAATTGACTTTCGGTGTAGGTATTCCCATTATGAGTACAATTTTTATGTTCTTTGGTATATCCAATACACTTTTATTATTTATGGATTTGGTGATCCTGATTTTTGATGGAAATCATGATACCATAATGGTAGATTCTTTTGGTGACATCCATGTTTACTCTATATCGGTGGAGGATCAAGTTCGTCATCTGATAAAATTATGAAGCTTGTTATGAAATCACCATATTCATGCCAACCATTATAAATTAAATTTATGGATTTAAGAAGTGAAATTTTTGGGAAACGTGGTTTTGGAATATGTTATTTAAATTCATCCAGAAAAGGTGAAGGTGGTCATGACATTGGAACAACCATGATATACTTTTGTGATTCAGGGAATCTTTGGTCTAGCTTGGCATTGTCTTTGAATTGTTAAGTACTTCTAATAATTGGATTCTATGTTGAATACACTATCTTATAAGGGAGTAATTTTTCCTAGGGATAAGAAATTTCATAATTCTATTGTTGATCTATAATGTACTTTTACCACTACTCTGATTTTGAGTCTTCCAAAGGACATGTAGGTTTACATTTTCTTCTGAAATGCATTAGGTTCCAGCTTTGGATGCATTCTAATGTAGGGTGATCATGTCGTTGATTAAGGATCTCATAAAATTTGGAAATCTGTGAAAACTTATACATCACATGTATATGAATATGTATTTTTGATGCACAAACATAATATTTGGAGGCATTACCTATTCATAGAATGGTTTACTATGATTTCAGACCCCAAACGATTAAGATACTTTTTTATGGAAATATAATTGAATCTCCATCATATGTTTTAGGTATAATACCTATAATATTTTGACGTTGAAATCACCTATACATTGGGGGAAAGAAGATTTATTGATGACGGTTTGAGAAGGAATCTTCTTACCAATGTAGTGAAAGAATCATTGACATAGTGTAACAAGATAGATCTATTTACAAAATTTCTAATTGTATTCTTAGAATTAAGGGATGGGGTTTTATTGGCTATTTTACATTTGAAATCCACCCTTCTAGAATTTATTCATCATGGAAAATAGTTGGATGATGAGTTCTATAGCATTATATATTCTCATTATAGTGGAGATACATTTAATGGGTGATCATTATCCAATGTGGGAAGTATATGATATTTGAATAAACTTTTTGTACTATTAGTGGTAAGGAAATATATTATTGGGGATTTCAATAATTCCTAATAGAAAGTGTACCCTGGAACCACAAAGATGATCTATGACATCCAATGTAGATTCTAGTGACCTGGAATAAGATGAGGCATTTCTAATTTTGTCTCTTGTTGTTATCCATGCCAATAGGACAAGGCTAATCACCTGAAACCTTTGGGGTTTCATTAGAAACTTCTTATCCCAACATGGAATTGGATTTAGATATCTATACACATTGTGTTTGGGTTTCCACATAATTAGAGAAATAATAATGTGATACGGGTTATAATAAAGAGGTTGACTATATTGGAACACTTTTTATCCATTCATGATACAACAAATGGTGTTGATTTGTTAAATATATAAGTAAAGGAGATTGTTTATTTTCAAATATTTACATCTCTAATAGTTTCTTATAGGTATCCTTTATTCCCTTCTCACTTTTGAATATGCCTTTAGGATGCACTGGGATCACATGTCAATTTGGGCATGGAACATCATCTTCAGTCGAATGGTCATACATAATGAGATATAATAATTTTTTAGAAAATCATACATGCTTGTTTTCTAAACTTTGGCAGAGCTCGGGAAAACCCTATAGCTTTGGTTGGGTTTTTCATTTAATAATAGTTATTAATATGTAATCATTATTGATCCTTTGGATCCCTTCTATGGACAACCTTTCAGATATCCATTAAGATGGTCGAAGATTGGTGATTGTTCCACGGTTTGACTATGCATAGTTTATATGAAGATAGAAAACATTTAGTTAATTCATCAAATATTGTTGGTAGTGTAGATAAAATATAAATCTAATGATAATCGTCAGTGAAAATTTTGTGAATTTGTTGTTCGTGATAAGGTGTTCTCAAAAATTTAACCTCCGTTGGGTTATTAAATATTTGGAGGCAAGGGAAACATGCTTCTTATTTTGTGGGACCGTTTATGTATTTTTAGTAGGTTGGGAATGTTTCTTAATATTTATCACTTCTAAGGTAGTTGATGTAAATAAATAATGTGTTCCTTGTATCTTAGCTATTAAATTATCTATTTGATCCATCTCATGTTTTGAGTTGGAGTGATCTTGGGGTAGAGCGTAATTTATCCATGAATGAATGGCCTGTCAGGATTATTGATTCCAAAAAGGTACATCTTTGGGGGAATATTTCTTTGGTTTAACTATTGTGGAAGCACATTTCATATTTTCATGAGCCATGGGAGCTTGATGCACTAATGAGAAAACATTGGACGTGCCTTTTCAATATGAAATATTCTTTATAGGATTTCTAGCGATAGAATGTTTTTATGATGGGAGGTTGTAATATTCCTTTACCTTTTGGTAAGGTACCTTTTAAAACATTTATTTTTGTCCATTATCTCTATCTAGGTAGGGTTCAGAAGGAATTGGAGAGATACAGATAATGGTGACGTTAGGTATTTTTCGGATTTTTAGCATTAAAATTCTTATTTCTATAGAGTACTATGGATTTACATGCCGTGTAACATGGTTACAAACTTTTTAAATTATATAATGAATATAAATAAATTTTTAATAAATGGAAATTGGTTTTCTAAAAGACATTTGGTTTTTCTAATTACACAATGTATAATTAGGTTACATGTCAAGTATTGTCCTGAGTATTGTTTTTAAATAGGCATTCTGGCTGAACATTCTCTTACATCCTTTCCATAATTCATTTATCTGAACTCAATAGCTATCACATGTGATTTTGGAGCCCTCAAACCCTTCATGATCATTCTGTTCATCATTTGATCATTGTTGAGGTTTCAGTATGACTTTCTGGGTATGCACTCTCTCTATCACTTTGTCCCTTTATATATCCTTCTTTGCAGTTAAATAAATCATAATGGGATAGATGTATATAAAATAAGTGTTGTATAATCTTGATTCTAGATTTATTTCCAAGGGCTACAGTGCCATTATTCTTATAGATGGGATATGTAGTGGAAATTGTTTTTCGGTGGAAAAGGATGGTTGTTTTCTTTTGATTGGCCAAACAAACATTTATTGATTTGATTAAAATGTTTCTATTGAATATTTGTGATTTGGTTCTTATTTTATTTAATTTTTTAATACAAATTTAAATTTAACTGGGGATTTTTTTTTGGAAAATGGATTTTGGTAATAAACTAAGGAAAACCCCCAATTCCATTGAATTAGGGAGTAATTGTCAAATTGATTGAATTTGGGGGATTTTAAATTGTTGATTTCAAATTTTAAATGTGAATTGTAAAATTTAATTGTGATTTTTTAGAAATTAATATTTTTTAAAAATGTCTTAAAATTGATATAATATAAAACATTGAGTTTTATCATTGAAAAGGAATGTTTTTATTAAAACTCCAATTTGATTTTTTAATTGAAAATTTTTATATTTAAAATGGAGAATGGGTTTAATTTTATTTTATATTTTCCTAATGTAAATTTATTATAAATTATTGGTATTAGATAAAATTCAAGCCTAAATTAGTTATTGAGTTATTTGGAAAACACTATATTATTTACAACATTCTAAAACATCAATGAATCATGTCACATCCCTAGTGTGATGATGATGATGTCCTCTTGACTAGTGTAAAGTAGGGAATGTGTATACACATATTTCCAAGTCACCTTGGGTTTGTAGAGTCCTATTTCCTTGAACTATCAAACCCTTCAAGAATATGACCTTGTTTATGGATTGTTTTTATTTCAAATGAGTATATTACATTGCGGCAAACATTATTACATGGCATCAAATTTAAGTAAATAGTTTTATATTAGTTGTTTATAAATCCATTTGTTTAATTTATTTCCATAATTTGAAATATAAATCATTATTTTTTTTAAATATTCTTATGAAATAACAGACCTATAATTTAAAATTCAATGCTTCTTCTTTGGATAATTAAACGTTTGTATCTCTTTTGAAATCCTTAGTGTGACCCTATTTCCTTTTAGCTGACTTCATGAAAATGCCTTCAGACGTTTTTATATTAAATTATTCCATGTTAGATAAAGTGTATGGATCCAATTTGTGGTTGTAGTAGATATTTATCCTTGGTCTTGGAGAGATTCACCTGTTGGGACTTGTGTTTTTATCTTGTTATCCAGTACTGTGTTATAGTGCATTGGGATGATTATTCAAATTTGAATTATAGTAAACTACCCCCCAAAATTTGTTCGTGTATTAATATTTACTAGTTTAACTATTTTCTAAATTTTTGGTTGAAAAATGTCCCCATATTCATTTTTTATGAGGCCATGTGATAGTCTCTAACCCATCTGGATCATGAAATCCCTTTGGGCCATGTAACTGTCAACTCGGTTATCAGGTTACCAGGGTACCTAGGCTGGTTCATCATAGATAATGTTAATGAATATATGTGATATAAATGAAATAATTGTGAGATAATATGAAATTTTCCATTTTGAAAATATAATATATCAATTTATATCTTACATTTTTAGTCACTTAAATATAAAAACACCATCTACGTATGTGAAAACAAACATGTTCACAAAGCGATGTGGCTCTCTATTTTTATCACCACACAATATTGATTATATGTATAGTCATATTTAAGGAAATAATATATTATTTATGATATTAGAATAATATTAAAAATATAAAATATTACTTAACTCATTTCTATAATGATATTTGACAAATGGTAACGTTACGCCTACCAACATTTGATTTACTATCTCCATGACAGTAACAAACTTAATTTCTCATAACCATTATTCATTATAGGTATTAAAAGTACAATTACTGTATAGATATGATTAATATTTGATTATTATTATCTTTTATAATATTTAACCATGAATAATCTAATATTAATAAAATAGACAACAAAACATACATGAAAAACCATGCACTTATTAGTTGAAATAATACATTAATATTAAATTGATAATAAACCAGAAATAAAAGGTCATAAGAAAAATAATATATATATATATATATGGTTTATTTTATACTTTTTTAAGACTTATATTTATTATACAAAATGGATTAATGTATAAGACAGAAGTTGTGATTTTTGGTAAGGGATTTCTAGTATCGTTTTTATTTCTTGGAGACATAATGAAATTCAATAATCATTTTTTTGGTTCATATACAAAACCTTTTAAATCTTATATCATTAATCAACCTATTTTAATGATATAAAAAGTATCATTTCATGTTATTTTTTTGGGTCTTATGATGAAATAGATTACTAATTTTGAAGGTATTTTTGGGTCACTTTTCACTTCCACGAGACACATGTCATATTTACGACTTTTTATTTTATCTACTGTGTATACAACACATTAATGTATTTTATGATTGATATGCTATAATATATTATTATTTAATTATCTATTTGAGACACTCCTTTTATAGAGGTCTCTGGTTCAAAAGATATCAAAATGTTAGTATATTTTTTCTCAATTCCCATTAATTGATATATATGTTATGTTATGCACCGGTCTTCATTTATGATGTTTATATATTGAATCATTTACTAGTAATATAATTAATTTATATATTCTAATGTTAATATATATTTCATTTAATGTTATTCTTTCATGGGTCATATGATTAAATTTTACCAGTGTGCTAGTGATTTTTTTATATAATCTCAATGTTTATCAGAATTGTTGGTGATTATGATTCTAATGTTGAAATATTATAATATATCTCACATGAAACTGATGAATGTTATTATCTTGTTTTTATATCATGCTATTATAGTTTTTACATTAAATTTTCTACTTTTTTGAACTCAATATATTAAAATAATATTTTTATGAAAAAACAATGTTATTTCTCTCATTGGACAAATACCTGTTTTCTTCAAAAACAGGGTTTTAAAAAAAATGAGTAATTTATTAATAAAATTATGAAATTTATATATTAAAAAAATGTTTGAAAATTTTTTATTTTTTAAAGTAAATTTAATTTAATCCTCATATACCTTTCCATACAACTCTTGTTTGGATTTTACCAAAAATGTGACAGGAATCATTATTTTTGTATGTATAACCTAAATGGATATTCCCAAAGTTTTGAATGATGGTTGATTTTATGATTATTCTATATGTTTCCAAGTATAATTTAAATTAATATAATTTTAATAATGTTTTTTAATTTTTTTATATAACAAACATTTATGAGAAAAATAATTTCCCTCTAGAAATATTCCAATTGTTCATTAAAAATCAGTCTACATCAAAGATGATATTCGTTGATGAAATGTTTTAGACTTTTTGGATATAAACCAAGAATACAATTTATATTAAATCTCTAAATGTTTTATCTTGATATGTTATTTATAAAACCCATTACTCTTCCACTAGTTTAACCATGAAGAAATTCATATTAAACCTATTTCTTTTTCTATGGCTTATGATATAATTATATGATGAATGTTATATGAAACCTATGTATTTTAAAAAAGTTTTGATATGATTAAATTTTTACGAAACCCATTTCAATTCATGGGTTATGATATAATGAATGTTTTCTGATCCTGTGGAAAACATACATGTGATTTCAATTATATGAATGGTGGGACCAATATCTCCCTCAAAAAAATTGTAATGATTGATAACTCCTGAGTAAAAATGATTTGAATTAACCAAATTAAATGTTCACATCATTATTAATAAACCTGGTCACATTTTCAAAATATTATTCCTGATCATTATTATATGTTCACAATGTTATGTATAATCCTGATTAAATGTTCAAAGTGGTATGCATTGAACATTCTTTTAGGCCGATAATGTTATGTGTGTACCCAGTTGACTATCAATTAGTTTATGTGAGGGCCATTTTACATGTACATAACTTAATTAGTTATCCATTATTTGAATATACATGTCTACAATGTTATAGTATGATTTTTATTACAAAAATCTATGTCTTTTGACAATGTTATGCTATCATAGCTCATGTTCTTTGACTCATTTTTGGATTTTTGTCTTATTAACTTCCGATAATAATATCATGATGCAAAATAATTATCTTTGATATTAAGGGTATGATTTTACAATTCCATTCTCATGTTATCATAAACAATTATTCATGTTACGATTTTGTTTCTCACGTGCTTACCATTATTGAGATTCCTAGCCC
The DNA here is from genome assembly GCA_963277665.1 of Viscum album. Lineage (NCBI taxonomy): Eukaryota > Viridiplantae > Streptophyta > Magnoliopsida > Santalales > Viscaceae > Viscum > Viscum album. Next base: position 503,690,519 of record OY728132.1, read on the forward strand.
ACCCTTTCTTATGTTTTCTTTCTCTTGGTTATGAGGAAATTTTTTATGTAGCGAATGATTGTGAATAGTAATAACATGGAAGTTATTTATATGATATTTTGAATATAATTCATGAATATAGAATATTGTTTACCTAGTCTCAAAATAAATAAATTATTAAGCTCTTCATAAGTGTTTCTATGTATTGTATTGAATATTTATCTAAAAATATGAAATATAGTTGAATATGTATCCCATGTCACAATAATTTTTATTCACAATATATATTTTCCCTACATAAATTGTAAAATTATTTTCAATTGTTACATACCTATTGAAATTGAAAATAGTGGAGGATTAGTCATATTATATAGTGATTTCATTGAATTTTAGTACTCAATTATTGATTTTATATGTGCTCATGAAATTCATCCAAGTAATAATAATAATTAATTACCTCACTTATCATTTTTTTAGCGGTGATGAGATATGATAATGGGGATTTACTAAAATTTATTAATTTATAGATACTTCATAAAATTAACTCATTCCATTATAATACAAATGGGCATCTGATGCATGTTTATGGTGTGGGTTGGGGGATGTATAGTTTAAATCTATATAGAAGTGAACTATTAAATTTAAAACATTCTAGAAAGGTGAACTCTTATGTTCCATAGTTAAATTATCTAGGGGAAGGTTTTATTGGAATGATATAGATTAATTCTACATGAGAAGGAACCAATTTTATACTATATATTTAGGGAAATAAAGGTAGGATTGAAGGTTAGACTAGAGTTTCATTCCATCCAAAAAGTCTTATGGACTTTGTTAAAGTTTAATTTTTTTAGAAAAATATATTTCTATATAGAAATTTATTATTTTCATAAAATTTGTAAGGGTTTCACTATAGTTTATCATTATTTTGGAAGATGGAAGGGAAAACAAGAAATTAGTGTCATATAAGATAGATGATTTATATCATGATATTTTATTGAAATCATAGAACATGGAATACATCTCTAGAATTTATTGTTATTTAATAAAATTTAAAGGTATTATTTGATTTTTATGACATATGAGAAGTTGGATTTTCATGGTAGAAGGGTTTATAAATGATGTTGGATTGAAACTCTTGATGTGTTTGTTTGAATCTCCTTTAATAGATTCATAATACATGTAATTTGGGTTTAATGTTTAAATCCATGATACCATGAATTCCAAACATCCTTCATAATTGAATATTTTAATTTTATAATTAGAAATAACACTAACATTCTATTTAATATTGTATAAGATGGGCATAAAACTCATTATTGATATTGAATCATAGATATTAAATCCATGTTAGAAGTTGTACTATATAGTTTCAAAAAGTACAGGGATGATGTTTTTCCATGTATCTTGTGGTAATTTGTTAAAATTTGTACCATGTATTGTCAGGTTATTGTGAAATGGTCACTCCAAACAATTTAATGTTGCGTAGGAAAGGCCACTACATTGTATAGATTTAGTTTATATCATGATAACCATATATTTGATAATTATGTTTTGAAATAGTATTAAATCATGTATTTATAAAAGATATGGGAAGAAAGGTGGGTGTTTTCTGCTTATATAAAGGGTTCATGTTTTATTTATATATCCATCTAAGGTGGAAATAAGTGAGAGGAAGGTGATACTAACAATGAAACAAGCCTTGATATTTACAATATTTTCAAATTTTCAATAACATTTAGGACATACTCTAATAAGGAATTATAGAATTAGTATGTGAGATCACATAAGATGATTAGTTACTATGTATAAGTGGAACTTAGTATATTAAATATTAAGTTACATGACACGATTGGGTACTACATATATGAGGATTTAATATAATATGATTAAGGGTAATATTAATGATTCCAAAATTCTAGGGATTTTCAATTAATTTGGTGTTTTCATCAATATATAAGACCTATTCCTTAGAATTCAAATTTTTTGGGCCTATTTATAGTCCAAATTAATATATATAGACCATTGGAATATAGTCTTAAACACACCAATAATAGGTGACCATATAACATTATTGTCAGTTGGTATTGTATCTGAACAAATTATAATAAATATAATTAAAATAGGGGTAAAAATGTAAATATAAATGTAATTTTAACATCATGGGACCATCCTATTAGTGAGAAACAGATAAATAAATTATGGGGACTCACATAAGAAAAAATACTAGATTCATCAAGGTATGGGAAACTAGAATGGATTGGGGGCCAAGAAAATTTGAGGTCTAGGTGAAGGTAAAATAATCATTATAAAATAATAATTATTAAGTGATATGATAAGGAAAAACATCATCAAGACTATTGTAAAATTATTTTCAATGGGTATCCCTCACTATGTGAAGAATTATTGATCATGGGAAATTTTTCATTCAAAAATAGAATATGAATGAAACCTTTAGATGAATAATCATCATGATTTCTTTTTAATTTCAATTTTTTAAAACCTTTACAAACTCCTCTTCTTATTTGGGTATTAGATATGTTAGTATTTTCTAACACAATGTGGTCTATATCCTTGGGATGAGAATTTTATGTTTTTCCTTATTCTTATTATATTTCTAATGGTAACCCAAATGATTTATTCTTATGAAAAAGAGTTCTTATCCAAGCTTATCACTTCTATCTTTTTTATCCTCAACCATATTAAGTGTTGAGGTATCAAATTAGGGTTTATCAGGCATCAAATAAAAAATTTCATTTATTATAATCTTTTAAGTATATAAAATATTTCTTATGATTTATGAAATTTGGATGAAAATTTTCATGAGTTGAATAGGTCGATGTAAATTGATTAATTGAAAACAATCCTGATTAAAGATACTCAAAAAAATATTATCAAATTTGGGGAAAATAGAATAATATTATTTTCAAGATATATAATTATTCATTTGGCACATGGTGATCCTATTACAATAGAGTAATAAATTCCATTGTATAAAAATTGGCTCTTATTTTCCTTGTAAGGATTATCTCATGGTTTGGACAAAAAAATATGCAATATTCTTTTCTTCCAATAATCATGTAATACAAAACACAATATCATATTTATCATTATTTCATGTTAAATTCACATATTACATGTAGAGAAATTAAAATCGACCTCTAAAATTATCTCCCTAATTTATTCATAATTGATATTCATCTTGGTTTATTATATTTTGTCATGATACAATAATATTATCCCATGTTGGGTTTCAGTTATACATAAAATATTCTCTCATATATATATATAAGGATTTATGTGCTAGATTTTCCACTATTTATACCACATGGAGCCACATACATTGCATATTTCGAATAATAAGGGTACATTTTTTATATTTTATTCCTATTATATAGGGTTACCTAGATAACTAGCCTGAGAATCGTTTTTCTTTGATACCATTATTATATCATCCTTAGGGATGTTCTAATGTGGGTTGTTGGTTATTTTGATGATCAGGTAACCAATTAAGGGTTAAATAAGATGGTATTTTTTCAATAATATTATGAGTATGAAATCTAGTCCCTTGATTGAGATTGACTAAAAAATTATATGGCCAAACCTCGATTTTGATATTTTATGTAATTATCTATTTAGATGACGGAAATGTGATTTGATCATCCATGTGGGTGAATCCTGAGTAATGTGTTTATCCATCAAGTAGGTATTTAAATAGTGAATTAAAAAATCTGAGCAGTCTATAATATATTGAAATTTTTTCTAAGGACATAGTCATATTACTCGGATCATGAAACAAAATTTTGATCACCACAAGTCCTTAACCATGCACTCTAGTCATGATAGGATGTAAACTAATGATAATAGTAAAAATAAACTAATATGGAATTATTTTATAATAAAATATATAACATCAAGGATATTTAATTCAATTATATGGGAAATACTTTTTTTGAAATAGATAACACAGTTTTACAATGGAAATACATTACCTTTAAAACCATAATAAAAGAACATTTCTATCACCAGAGTCTTAGAGTGACTCAAGTCCATATGCACAAACATCTCCTTCCACATATCTATCATGGATCAATGGATCACTAATGTTGTGTAATGAGGCATTATTTTTTACATCACATCTAAAAACATCAACATATCTAGAATAGTATATATGCTCGGGGTGAGTAAAAACAGAATAGGATATCCTTGTTAAATCTATATAAAATAATTACATAAATAATACAATAATTTTTTGATAATAAACACCTTAAGTAATATTTAAATTAATATATTTTCAAAACAATTTAATGGAAATAAAAAACAAATAGAAAATAAGGAAATATTTAAAAGAATAATCATATCACAGTTTAATCATAATGAAATATTTGATTTCTCAATATTATGATATAAACAGAATTTAATTATATGAAATATTTTAGACCTAATAACGTTATAATTATCTATGAATAATGGAATACTTCAATCATGGAATTTGTAATTCCACATCACACGACCCTCACTTATAACGATGTACATACTCCAACCCCATATTATTACATAAATTAGGCCTTAATATTGTGGTTTCACTTGATTTGACCACATTTAATGAAATAAACACATGAATGATATGAATCATATGATAATTTTATAGCTATTAAAACATAAACAATTATATAGTAGGGATATTTTCACATAATTATAAAACACTATATTTGCTTAATTTTCATAGTTATTCCCGAACATAAAAGTTTCTTAATAAACATTCAATGAAAATTATATTAAAAACCAATATGTTATCAACTAACTATTGAATCAATTCATTAAATAGTGTACAAAAATTAATCTATAGATTATCATTATTTAGAAAAATATATGAAACCCATTATAAAGACTAAACAATGATAAGAGATATCAAATCCACTAAGATATATGTATTTTCATTAAAATTTATTGAATGATGAATCTAATGTTCAAAAAAGGTTCAAAACCATTTTTGATAATAAGTATTTCTATGTAAATCAAAATTCATTAACCAATATAATTAACACAAATTTTTAAAGTATTTTGTAAGATATTATTATTTTTGGAATGACCATATTCCACTATGGAATAGACTCATGCAATTATTTTCAAAAGATTTAATATCATTCAGTTAGTTTCATGTCCCCTGTGCATTCTATCATTAACATGTGTAACTCTATAGTTTCAAATTTCATAAGTATGGGATTGATAGAAAATAACGTTCTCGGTTGTGCCATAACCACTTTCCACTTTGTTATGACATGTTAGAAATGTTGTAAAATTTCATTTTGATCCCTCAATTTTGATAACATAAAAATATGATATTAAATAAAATATCATATAAAGAGAAACTCTAAACAGTTAAATAAAATATAAACAATAAAATATTCTATATACCGTAATTATCCTACCGATATCTAACCAGTGGTTGTTATTTTTATAGTCATTCATCCAAAATTACACCCTCTACAATGCATGAAATAAGGAGATATCAAATATAATATCATGATAATTAAATACTCTCTTTATAGAATAATATATCTTATTTATCCATTAACATGCGAAGATAAATTCATTATCAAGTCAAAATATCTCATTACCACCTCTAAATTCAATTTTCAATGTTCCCTCCATAATTCCTTTTAAATAATTCTTCCAAATGAATATATATTATTTCACCCATAATATGTGGTCAATTATAAATTTCAATTAAATTTTTTCCTCTCAATAACAAAGACTATAATGAACCATTTTCATAAACCCATGGGGTACCAATTGAAATCCACCATGTTACCCCTTTCTCAAAAACTCTTGTTATTCTTCATGACTATCATAGAAAATCCAAGTCAGCATGAAAATTAATTTACACATAGAAATTCATTAAAAACTGATATTATTAAAAAAATTAATAATAATATGTAAATAAATAAAAACTCCCCATCATGTGATAATAATGTTTTATCATATATAATATTACTGAATCATTAATAAACATAATAATATTATTTTAAATTTTATTAAATAATAAAAAAATCATGTTAGTCACAATTCTCCCCACCATAAATCCTATTCTCTTTAATAAATCTACCCACTTTATTTGAATAGATTCACAAACTATTTCAATATTCAAGATTATCGCACCAATATTTTTTCTAAAATAACCAATATTTCCATATCTCATAAAATAGAGGAATAAATATTCCACATAAATAATTATCTTATCCATCCAAATTTCTCATTAGTCCTTTAATGAAATTCATATAAGGTTCTAACTACAATTATATCCAATTAATAATATATGATGGATCCTATAGATAGATTATCAAAAAATAGTACATGAAATTCATTATGAATAGTATAACATTATGGTGGTAATTTCATGTGACATTCCACCCCCACCCCCAAATATATTAAAAAATTATTATTGCGAAAAATAGTAGAGCCACAATCCCTTGTTTTATAATTATTCAATGTCTTAAATGAGGACAGTCAAAAAAATATGTGATCAACAACACTAACACCAAGGTTCATTTTCATTGATAATCTTATGACATATATCAACTATGAGTTTTCTCGATATACTTCTAATTTTTTTCAACACTGATTTATGCTTCTTATATTGAAATCCATCCCATAAATTACCATTATCTCATTTCTATCCATTAAAAGAATGAGAAATGTCCTAGGTTTAATATATTTTGATGAATAATAAAAGCTACTATAGGATAAATCCCACAATTAAAAATTATCTTATCAATATTTTCTAAACTAAGTAACATATACCTAATGAATATCCTTTAAAACAGATAAAACTAATTTTATTTTTCCATATATTTTGGATCATAAGATGTACTCAACCGTAATCGAGTATACAAAAAATTCTAAAGTCCCTATAAGAATCACTATGTACAATGTTCATATCTATTATAAATGGTGGAATTAAAAACTATATGCTTTTGAATGATCACATTTACCAAAAAAATTTAGATCCTCATCAAAACTATTATCCCAAATAGTTAAAAATTGAGAAAAATCTATGAATCAATCCAAGAAACTTTAAATCATGCTTTATTGGTAATATGGGTAAACTAATCATATTGTTTTTTTATATTATATCCCAGTTCCAACATGTTATTAGATAACATTACAAAACCCTAATACTCATTGATATTTTCCCTTCACCTAATAGAAAATTAAACATCCAAAAATGTACCAAAATTTTAATTTGACATTCATAGTAATAGTGTAAGTTCTTGATATCCTAACATATATTTTAAAACATTTAGATGGGCTACCAAATTTTAATGATGAAATTTATTCATCACTTAATTATTTAAAATTATATGAACAATCATTTTCTATTTGAAATAAAATATTAAATAAAACTGAAACATCCAACTATTTCTGGACTTCCCATTCGAAATGGTTTCTTGCATATCTTTATACTATGGATCATCCAACTGTTACACATTAAATTACTTCCAGGACAAGTAATAATCATTTCAATATGAAATAACAATATCATTATCTTATTTATATATTTCAAAATCAAAATTAAATTACATATATATTAGTTTATATTATACATTATATTCCTTATTAAAATGATATTAAGAATTCCAGCTCAAGGATTCAAGTACAAGATTTCCTTCTAAAATGGTCTAAATTAGTTTAAAATAAAATGTATTGAATCCATTCCCACACTTTTTTATCAAATAGAGATCATGTTGTGAGAATGTATACTTCAAAATATTATGATCATTATATATCCTGAAATTCTCATTAAAAACATAATTCCTCAAACTCTTTATAACGTAATACTGGGAATGAAACAATAAATTTTGTTTAGGATGGTATTTCCCATGTAATTTCATGTATATTGATATATATTCTGAAATAATAACTCTTCTTATAAGGAAAACCAGATTCCAAATTTTTAATCATCAGAATATACTTCATATCCATAAACTAACTTAGGTAGGATAACTATTAGTGTTTATGTAAAACTTATATTAAAATTCTCGATGTATTTTTGAAACTTCTCATCCAATTAGAATAAAAAACAGTTTTTAATTACAATACAACATTGGAGAAACTACTTTTAAGATGAATTTAATAAATATTTTGTGATATTCATTTAGTCTACGAAAACTAAAATGGTAAATTCATTCATATTCCATTCAAAATACATAATATACTCTATTATATCTATATCATTCAGATTTTTTAATTTGAACTTACATTCCAAAAAATATTATATACTTAAATCTGAATTTCATATTTTAAATCCATTTATACATATTAAATTAATGTAATATTCTAAAATTTTAACATGAATATGCTTTTCATGATTTAATTTTGATAAAAAAAATATATCAATATGTAATCCAAAACTAATTCCAAAAATTTTTCATATCATTTTTGGCTTATTTGATTCATTAATGATTCGAGAACTATAGGATCATTGGTTACATTGAAAGGAATACCCAAAAATTTATTATGACCATAATAACTTTTAATGTCCATATTTAGAATCTCAACCACTTATATACTATGTTGATGATATCAAGAGAATAGATTCATCATATAATACCTTATATCCTTATTTTGTTAAAAAAATAATCATTAATTTAGGTAAAATCATACTGATTATTTATCATATTAAAATTCAATTATAGGTAGTCATTACACAACTAGAAACTATACGAAACATTATTGGAAAATAACACGGGTGATTCTCAATGTAAAATTCTCAAGGAAATAAGTATCTTCATCATAAATTCATTGAACTATGACGTTAACTGAACTGAATTTACTAGTTTTGTGTGGTATGACTGTTTAGAAATTATATTCATCCCCAAAAAATATTAATAAAAAAATAACTTCACATATCATATTCAATGCTAATAAATCCTTGGGAAAATCATCATGATGCTTATGAATATAAATTGGTTGCTGGGGATGACTAATTCAATATTAGGATTCATAAACTGAACCCACTCACTATAAAGACCCATACTTTACATAAATTTTAATTACTTCAGAATTGAAGAATACTTATTACAACATATAAAAAAAACCATGATTGGTCCGTATAGGTATATTTCCTTTTGAAACCAGGAATTATAAACAACTGGTTCATTAATCATCTACATTGTCTCCAGCTAATTTCATCATATGTAGAGTCCCTTTTGGAATATCCTACTTAATACCCTTCTTCCAGACTTGGGGAAAAGAAAACATACAAAATGGTGAGCTCAAATGCTCAGTAAGGGTAAACAAAGGAAATATCAATCATATCATATTCATAAGAACATAACATTTTGAAAATATTAACCTGAAAAAGATATCATAATATCATGACATGGGATAAATCATAGTAGTGAAATGTAATCCCAATAATTTTAACATAAAACATTAATATTTGTGGAATACAAAAATAATCACTGAAAATAATTTCATATTAGTCAAGACTCATTTCCAATACCGTCATAGCAGAAAAAGTCCATTACTGATCCGAGTTCAGTCCTCGTTCTAGTACTTTATCACTGAACCAGATTAAATTTCCATTCCATCCATGTCTATCTCATGAGATATAAATCTTTATCAAATGCATTGGAGGGATATATAGGTCCCACCCATCTCATAATGAAACCATTCTTATGCGTGCCACAAAATCATAAATCATACATCATATCATATCCCATGTAATAAAAATGGGATTCTTAAACATCATTCCATCATAACATAATCCATATATGATAAAGGACTTAATAAAAATATTTCCATCATAAAATAATCAAATCAATGTAATAATAGGGGTAGAAACTGTACCCTATATTATCATAGATGGAAAATGATTTTGATAAAACACATGAACTCCATTACTGAGGAAAATATTCTTTCTTCGTCAACGATATTTTTCCTTTCTCAATATTTCATAAAATATCAAATAAAATAAGTTAATTGAAAATAATATTGCAAACTTGTAAAGTAATATTTATGGAAATAATTTTCTATGAAAGCATAAAAATTCGTTCATCCGTATAAGATAAAATACATTCTTCTCGTACTTTGGCTAGAAAAGTCAAAAAGTATCTCGAACTAAAAACGACCAAATATTCCATTCATATATTTTACTAAAAATTCACCAATAGGTAAAATTGGATTCAAAAATTATAGCGGTATAATATTTATATGGAGGAAACATGGATGTGGATGATAAATATTCCCCAGTAAATACCGAAGTATAAAAAATCTCAGATAAAAATTGAGATTGAGAGATTTTCCCTTACCTTAGGTCTGATGTGATTTGTACGTATCCAAAACTCCTGTATAATGATTTAAATAATGTCATTGACTTATTCCAGAATCATATTAATTGTTATCATATCATATATGGTCATATTCTTATCTTCTTATAAGTACTATTTCCTTGCTACTTTGTTATTCGGGTGTTCATTGCTTTATGTTCTTCTGTGTGTTTTTTCGAACAAATTATTAGTCCTATTTTTAGGTTTTAGCTAAATCATTTATAGAATTGTATTAGTATAATATATATCATATTTATTCATTGTGTTCGTTTATATAATCATGGTTTAATGAAGATCATATAGAACGAATCACATCGCACCGTGGAGACGGTAACCCGTACGTACGCACAAGCGACAATATCGTTCCCAAAATTATTGACTGGTATTGGAGTGGATGATAGAATATATCAGAATTAGTATCATTTTATAATAATCATATATAGTTATTCTTTACACCATTATACCCATCCAAGTAAGGTGGTGGTCGAAAACAGATTACACCACGGCGTGGAGACGGTATTCCCTACGTACGCACACAGGGTGATTTGGATTTCCATAGGATGGATAGAAGATGAAATAGAGTTGTTTCATATTTATAATAACATATCAGAATATGATTTATACTGATGTTATTACTTTAAAATAAAAAAAAATAAAGAAGATGAAGTAGAAGATGAAATAAATTTGAATGAATCGGTAAAGGATATTACCTCTTCTTCGACACACCTCTTATAAACCTCATATTAGGGAACTAAATTTGGTATTTGAAGAAAACCAATACCTCTAGAATGTTTCTAGGGAAGTGGAGAAGAGAAATGGACAGGTTTTGGCCGAGCTAGAAGCCTCAAAATGTTGTGAAGAGGAGTGGGTGGAGGTCCCTTTTAAAAGGGAGGAGAGGAGCACGTTTGGAAACATAAGAAATATTAATTTATAATAAATTCAAACCTCACATAAAAACCTCCAAAAATGACTGAATTCGAAGATTATAAGAGATAGGGTTGTAATACCATCACCCGATAAAATTTAGACATGTTGGTAATTTATTTTAAACCCTATCAAATTGATTTATCCTTATTTAATCTATTTATTTTTATTTGTGGTAATAAAATTCCAAATCTTAAATTGTTATAAAAAATTAATTAGGTGTTTTGAATTGTCCATAATTGGATAATTTATGAAATTTTAGAGCATATATATTTTAATTTATAATTTTTAAATATTTTGTTATTTTTAAACAATTTTATAATATGCAATTTTTGTAAATAACAATATTGTAAATTTTGACACTATTCATTTATTTGCATTTAAATAAAATCCACACAAGGAATATATTCGAAAAAAAATATTTAATATATTACTAATATGTCCTATTCATCTATAAAATATGTGGAGACCATTAATTACTTCATATAATATTTATTTTAACATTTTTAAAACCATTTATTTGATATTTCAATCAATACAACAACTTCAACATCACTATTGTGTCATCATTAATGATAATTTTTTAATACCTAAAAATTTTAAATACATTCACAAGATATAGATAATTTTATTATATTTTTGGAGAATATTTATATTCGAGGTTGTATGAACTTTATCACTAAACTAAAATTATTACCCTTATAATATATTAGAGAGTGACATGTTTTCACTTTCTTTGGTTTTAATTATAATTATATCACTTTCATGGTCAATAGTCCATGAAACGAATCTATTCAAAACCTTAGGTAAAATTGGTCGGCCTTTATTCATCCAATAGAATTTTGGAAGGTGGTATGGTAATTTTAAAATCTTATTTTTACCCTTAATTACCTGATTTACCTTTAAGTATAGTAAATAAAAATTACCATTATTACTATTCATTATGTCAAAAAAAGAAAAGTAACATATTAACATAATTTGAACCACTAAATCCAAATATGAAATTCATTTTCCAAAATTCAAAACACAGAAGTTATAGTAATTAATTTAAAATTAATCTCGTTGTTAAGAAAATGGTTTTTAAAAGACAAAACATTTTCAAATATTGAAATGTTTTTACCTATAAATTCAATGTAAAATCAATGGTGATGACATAATTTATATTAAATGGTAAAAATATAATTTATATATACTTTAAAACCATTAAATTATATAATTTAACCATATAAATTATCTTGATGAAAAAAGTTGTTTTGGAGAAAAATTTAGCGTATTTTTACTATTCATCAAAAATGAATGTTATCAGAAAATTATCAAAAATTTATCCAATGTAAATTTTAATATCCGGATTCAAAATAATATGTTTATTTTTCCAAATTTAACTCTTAAAATTTTCAAAAATTATATTTAAAATGTGTGTGCCATCAAAAGGCGAAAAAACTTCATTTTTAAAAAAAATTATTTTATACGAAAAATTGATTTTTCCTCCTATCATATGTATGATGAATTATAAAGTTATATATAATTAAAAATGTGTTTAATACAATTTATAATGGCTATTTTATATAATATTTTAAGAACATATCATTTATTAGTGAAACTAGGTATTGCACAAGCTATTGAGGAAGGTTGCTCTTGCGTGTAACGCGAGCCAAGCCAGTATTGCGTGTAGTGAAAGCTTACTTTGGTGTGGAATATAACCTAAGAAAAAAAATATATTTATCATAAAATCTCTGGTTGTTACATTATACCCCCCTTAAAATTAATTTCCCCCTTAAAATTTGTCAATTTGTAACAAAAATATGAGGATAACTCTCCCTCATCACATCCTCAAGTTCACATGTAGCTTATTCAAATTGGTGGTTCCTCCATAAAACATAAACCAAGTGAGTGGTCTTGTATCATAGACCTTTTTTCTATGATACAGAATCTCTATCAGTTGTTCTTCATAAGAATGATCTTTCTCTAGTGATACAACTTCTGAGCTTAGTACATGTGAAGGATTGGGTATGTACTTTCTCAAGAGAGATACATGGAACACATCAGGAAGTTGAGAGATATTCGCTGGAAGCGCCAATCAGATATCTACCTTCCCAACATGATCATGTATTTTAAAAGGATCAATATAACTAGGGCCCATCTTGCCTTTCTTTTCAAATCACATTACTCTCTTCCAAAGAGATATTTGTAAGAACACTTTATCACCCACTTCAAACTCTATGTCTTTTCTTCGATTGTCTGCATAACATTTTTGTTACCTCTGAGCTGTTCTTATGCGTTGTTGAATATTTCTCATCTTTTATTCCATCTCATCAACAATATCAAGTCCTAATAGCTTTCTCTCCCCAACATCATTCAAGTAAGTTGGAGTTCTGCATTTCTTTCCATATAGAGCTTCATAAGGAGCCATCTAAAAATGGAGTGAAAGCTATTATTATAAAAAAAATACCACCAATGGTGGGTTTTGATCCCAACCACCTATGAAATCTATAGAGAAAGATCTCAACATGTATTCTAGAGTTTTAATTTTCCTCACTGACTAACCGTCTTTCTGAGGATGATAAGTAGTGATGAAACTCAACTCTGTATCTAGATTATGCTGAAGACTTCACTGAAACATCGAGGTAAACCATGGATCCCAATCAGATATAATAGAAAGTGGTACTCCTTGCAATCTTAACACTTCCTTTACATATATCCTTGAAATATGATCAAGATAGAAATATTCTCTTATAGTAATGAAGCGTTCCAACTACGTAAGATGATCAACTATAACCCATATAGAATTTTTTCCTTTGGATATTTTAGGAAGTCCAGTGAAAAAGTCCAGAGTGATGTTATCCCATTTCTATTATGGTATGGGTAATGGTTGTAACATCCCCTTAGACATCTGTCTCTCAGAATTCACTTGTTGATAAACCAAGTATCGAGAGATATATTCAGCAACATCTCTTTTCATTCCATCCCACCAAATGTACTCTTTCAGGTCCCTATATAACTTCGTGCTTCCAGGGTGAATACATAATGAAGAACTATGAGCCTCATCAAATATTTCCTTCTTTAATTTTGGGATGGGAGGAACACAAACCTGATTCCTGAACCTTATTATTTCCTCCCAATCAATGTGGAATTTAGGAACATTTCTCACTTTCTTTTTTAAATCTACATATTATTTCTATACCTTTTTAATTTTCACATATATAGATGGTTGAACATTCATTTTAGAAAGATAATATTTTTCCCCTTCCATTACAATTCCAAGATCCATCCTTTGTAAATCCAAAAATATGGGATCTTTTGTGACCCTCGTCATGGATAAGCTAACATGGTATTATTCACTTAATGCGTCTTCCACCTTGTTTTCTTTCCCAGGGTGATAATGAATTGAGAAGTCGTAATCCTTAATCACCTACAACCATCTTTTTTGGCTCATATTCAGATCCTTTTGTGTGAAAATATACATTAAACTTTTATGATTAGTATAAACACCACAACTTTCACCATAAAGATAATTCCTCGAAATCTTTAATGCAATGATTACGACAGCTACCTCCAAATCATGAGTAGGGTAATTTTGATAATGGATTTTCAACTGTCGTGAGGCATAAGCTATCACCATATCATTTTCTAGGAGAACACACCCCGATCCCTTCTTGGATGCATCATTGTAGATCACAAACCATTATCCACTACAAGGTAGTGTGAGCACTGGTTCACTGGATAACTTTCTTTTTACCTTCTTGAAATTCTCTTCACACTCCTCCATCCAAACGAACATAAATCCTTTTCGAGTAAACCTGGAGAGTGGATAAGATAATCTTGAAAAATCATTCACAAAACGTCTGTAATATCCAGCCAAACCAGAAAACATTGGATCTCAGTTACTGATGTTGGTCTCGACCATCTTTCAATAAGCTCTACTTTTTCTGGATCCACAAATATCCACTCTATTGAGATTATGTGACTCAAAAATGAAACATTTTGAAGACAAAATTCACACTTTGTAAATTTGGAATAAATCTTCTCCTTTATTTGGGTCTTTAATAAAATTCTCAAGTGATCTTCATGTTCTTCCTTTCTCTTTGAATAGGAAGGAATATTGTCTATAAATACTACCACAAACTAATCTAGATAGTCTCTAAAGACTCTATTCATTAGATCTATAAAGATATAAGGGGAATTAGAAAGACCAAATTGCATCACTATAAATTCATAGTGTCCATACCTTGTACTAATGGTCGTCTTTGGTATATCCTCCATTTTGAACATTTATTGATGATAACCTGAACGAAGATCAATCTTGGAAAAATATTGAGCTCTGCGTAGTTGGTCAAATAAGTCATCAATGTGTGGGAGAGGATATTTTTTCTTGATAGCGATCTTGTTAAGTTCTCGATAATCAATGCAGAGTCTCATCGATCCATCTTTCTTCTTAACAAATAGAACAGGTGCTCCCCAAGGTGATGCACTAGGGCGTATGAATCCCTTATCAATATTCTCTTGGAGATTCATCTTCAATTCCTACAACTCAATTGGGGCCATTCTATAAGGTGTCTTTGAAATGGGTATACCGGCCGGTATGAGTTCTATTGAAAACTCAACTTCATGATTTGGTGGATGTCCTGGAAATTCCTCTAGAAATATATCATCAAACTCCTGTAAAATGGGAATATTTATAATCCTAAGTTTTTCTCCACCCATTTGATATAAATAACCATCATTTATTTGAATCCAGACCCATAAGATGGTTTAAATTTACATTGGAAGGTTTTGTTCATCCTTTCATCGATATATGATAATAAATTGACCAGGAATATGAAATGTGACTTCCCTTATTTGGAAATTGATATAAGCTCGATATAAATAAATCCAATACATGACAAGAATCACATTAAATTCTACTATAGGAAGGATCACAAGATTTTTAGGATGCACTTTCACACAAATGTAAATCAGAGAAGAATTGAAAACTTTCGATGCGACTATTGTGCCATTAGGGGTTGTCATAGCTAACTCAATATCTAATTGCTGAGGTAATATAGCAATACCCATGGAAAATTCTTCAGAAATAAAAGAGTGGGTGGATCCTGAATCAAATAAAACATTTTCTACTTTAGAGTGGATCGTAAGTGTACCTTTCACCACTTTGTTATCGTAATCCACATCGCCGATAGAAATTGCATGTGACATTCCTTTCTCTTTGGCCTTAAGAGTTTTTTGACATCGATCATCATCAACAACCCTTGGATTAGGGAATTTATTGGAATAATTCCCCATTTCCTTACACTTGTATCATTGAAGTGTAGGCGGTTCATTCTGTATAGCTGTTTCTTTGTTCGCATCACTAGACATCTTTTTCCTATCACTGTTGCATTCAACTGCCGGATGACCTTATTTTCCACACTTAAAACATTTACATGTCCCTTTGAGACAATTACCTCCATGTTTCTTTCCAAACATTGAGCATAAGGGAAAACTAATCTTTTTTTCAATGTGGTCTTTAGATTTTCCTTTGAATTCTATTTTCATCCTCTTATCAAACCCATATGACTGATGGGTTACTCCAATCTCCATCTCAACCTTGATAGCACATCGAACAATTTACTCGTAGCTATTGAAGTCCCTTATGGATAACTCCCTTCGATGAGTTGGTTTTAATCCACTAAAGAATCGATGGATATTACTCTCAGGTTGGATTATAATTCCGGTAGCGTACCTTGCAAGTATTGTAAAATTTTCTTCATAGGTGCCAGCTAATTCATCATCCTGTTGCTTTAGTTCAAGAAACTATTTCTCCATATATGTTCGATGAATATGTGGGAAGTACTTATTGAAAAATAAGTTCTTGAACTCGTCCCATTCCATGGACTCAATTTCGTCTCTTTGCCTCTTGTTCTTGATAAGATTCCACCATTGATCAGCTTCACCATCTGAACGATATAATGCTAAGATGACTTTATAATGTTCAAAAAATCCTAGAATAGAAAATATCTTTTCAGTGGTACTAATCCATTGTTCATCCATAAATGGATCAGTAGACCTACTAAATGAAGGTGGACACTGCCTCATGAAGGATTCAACAGAATGTTTCTCCTTCCATTGCTCATTTGGAATTCTTGCATGATTCATAGCTTGAGAAAGTTGTGTGAGCATGGCTACAAAATTCTTCATTCTTGCTCCCATAACATTGCATTTCTCCGGGGGACGATCATTGCATTTCCCGTCGCATTCTGCCTTAAAACAATTAATTCAGGTTCTAGCCATTGACTAAAACCATGATGCATAGTGTCAGAAACACTAATCATAATTGGAAAACCACATAATAAAGAGTAAACTTTCACAGTTTAGGTATTATCATAGGTTATTCATGGCCATTTTTAAAACACTAATATTGTGTTCTATGCTTAGACATATCCTTAGGGTTCTTACTAATGAATTCACATCCTAGTTTCCAAAGGTTGATTATACCTTTCCTCTGATACCAACTATAACGACCTATAATTTACATACATTGTTATTACTTCATAATTGAAGCATAATTATTACAATATATATCAAAACCATGATAGGACTGTATAGGTATAACGTCTTTAGAAACTGGGAAACACGAACAACTGGTTCGTAAATCATTTACATTGTCTCCTACTAATTTCATCATATATAGAGTCCCTTTTTTCATATCCTACTCAATACCCTTCTTCCTGACCTGGTGAAAAGAAATCATACAAAAGGGTGGACTCAAATGCTCAGTAAGGGTAAACAAAGGAAATATCAATCATATCATATTAATAAGAAAATAAAATTGTGATAATCATAACCATAAAAACAGATCATAATATCATGACATGGGATAAATCATAGTAGTGAAATGTAATCCCAATAATCATAACATAAAACATGATACTTTGTGGAATAAACACATAATCATAGAAATTCATTTCACATTATTCAAGACTCATTTCCAAGACCATCATAACGGACAAAGTCCATTTCTGAACCGAGTTCAACCCTCGTTCAAGTCCTGTATCACTGAACCAGATTAACATGCCATTCCAGCCTTGTCTATCTAATGAGATATAAATCATCACCCAATGCATTGGATGGAGATATAGGTCCCACACTTCTCATAATTAAACCACTCTTATTTGTGCCAGAAAATCATAAATCATACATCATAGCATAACCCATGTAATAAAAATGGGATTCTTAAACATCATGCCTTTATAACATAATCCATATACGATAAAGGACTTCATGAAAATAATTCCATCATAACATTATCAAATCAATTTAATAATTGGGATAGAAACAGAACCCTATATTATCTTATATGAAAATTAATTTTGATAAACACTTGAACTCCATTCCAGAGGAAAATATCCTATCTTCATCAAAGACATTTTTCCTTTCTCAATATTTCATACAATTTTAAACTAAAAGAAGTTAATTGAAAATAAACCTGAAAACTTGTAAAGTAAGATTCATGGAAATAATTTTCTATGAAAGCATAAAAGTCCGTTTATGCCATAAAATATATAAAAACATTCTTCTCGTACATTGGCTGGAAAAGTCAAAAAGTATCTCGTAATGAAAACGAAAAAATATTCCTTTCATATATTTTACAAATAATTCACTAATAGGTAAAATTGGATATAAACTATTTTATGTGGATAATATTACATATCGTGAAATCATGGATGTGGATGATAAATATTCACCAGTAAATACCAAAGTATAAACAATCTCGGATAAAAATTGAGATTGCGAGATTTTCCCTTACCTTAGGTTTGATATGCTTTGTACGTATCTGAAACAACAGTATAATGATTTTAATATTATCATTGACTTATTCCAGAATCATATTAAATGTTATGATATCATATATGGTCATATTCATATCTTCTTACTACTAATATTTATTTGCTACTTGTTATTCGAGTGTTCATTGCTTTATGTTCTTATGCATGTTTCGTCGAATAAATTCTTATTCCTCTTTTTAGGTTATAGATACATCATATAAATAATGGTATTAGTATAATATATATCAGATTTATTCATTCATTTCTTTTATATAATCATGGTTTAATGAATATCATGTAGAACAAATCACATCGCACCATGGAGACGGTTAGCCATACGTACGCACGGGCGACGATATCGTTCCCATAATTATTGAATGTTATTGGAGTGGATGATATAATATCTCAGAAATAGTATCATGTTATTATAATTATATATAGTTATTATTTACACCATTATACCCATCCATGTAAGGTTGTGGTGGAAAGCAGATTACACCACAGCGTGGAGACGGTATTCTGTACGCACGCACGTGTGGTGATTTCATTTTCTATAGGATGGATAGAAGGTTAAATAGGGTTGTTTCATATTTATAATAACATATAAGTATATCAGTGATAATAATGTTATTTATTTATAATGAAACAAATAAATAAGAGGAAGTAGAAGAAGAAATAAATTAGAAATAATTGGTAATGGATATTACCTCTAATTCGATGTGCCTCTTCTAAACCCCCTCTTAGGTCACTAATGTTGGCATTTGAAGAAAACCAAGACCTCTAGTATTTTTCCAGGGAAGTAGAGAAGATAAATGGATAGGGTTTTTCCAAGCTTAAAGGCTCAAAATGTTGTGAAGAGGAGAGGGAGTAGGTGCCCTTTTATCAGGGAGGAGAGGTTCATCTTTGGAAAGATGAGAAATATTAATTCATAATAAATTCAAACCCCACTTAAAAACCTTCAAAAATTGACTCAATTCGAAGATGAGATGATATAAGGTTGTAATATCATCAACCAATAAAATTTATACATGTTGGGACTTTATTTTAAAAATTATAAATTTTATTTATCCTTATTTAATCAATATAATTTTATTTGTGGTAATTATATTCTAAATTTTAAATTGTTATAAATTATTACATTGTGTTTATAATTTTCCTTAAACGTATAATTTATGACATTTTAGACCATATAAATTTCAATTTATAATTTTTAAATATTTTTGTGATTTTTAAACAATTTTAAAACATGTTATTTTTATAAAATAATAATAGTGTCAATTTTGACACTATTCATTTATTTTCATTTAACTAAAATAAACACATAGAATATATTCAAACAAATATATTTAATAAATTACTAATAATTCATATTCATCTATAAAATTTGTGGAGAACATTAATTAGTTCATATAATATTTATTTTAACATTTTTAAAACCATTCATTTGATATTTCAATCAATAAAATAACTTCTACATCACTATTGTGTCATCATTAATGATAAATATTTAATCTCTGAAAATTATAAATATATTCTCATGATATAGACAATTTTTTTAAATATATGTAGAATATATCTATTCTAGGTTTTATGAATATTGTCACTAATTTAAAATTATTACACTTATAATATATAAGAGAGTGACATGTTGTCACTTTCATTGGTTTTAATTATAATTATATCATTTTCATGGTCAATTGTACATGAAATGAATCTACTCTGACCCTTAGGTGATATGGGTTAACTTTTATTCATCCAATTGAATTTTGGCAGGTGGTAGGGTAATTTTATAATCTTATTTTTACCCTTAATTACCTGATTTACCTTTAATTATAGTAAATAAAAATTACCATAGTTACTATTCATAATGTCAAAAAAATAGAAGTAACCTATTAACATAATTTGGACCCACTGAATCAAAATATGGAATTATTTTTTCAAAATTCAACACAAAAAATTTGCTGAAATTAATTTAAAATTAATCCCGTTGTTAAGAAAACATGGTTTAAAAGTTAAAACATTGTCAAACATTGAAATGTTTTTACCTATGAATTCAATGTAAAATTATTGTTAATGACAAAAATTATATTAAATGGTAAAAATATATTCTATTTATACTTTAAAACTATTAAATTCATTCATTTAACCATATAAATTATATTGATAAAAAAGTTGTTTTTGAGAAAAATATAGCGTATTTTTACTATTCATCAAAATATGAATGTTATCAGAAAAGTATCAAAAATTTATCCAATTTAAATTTTTATATCTTCATTCAAAATAAGAAGTTTATTTTTTCAAATTGAACTCATAAAATTTTCAAAAATTATATTTAAAATTGGTGCGCCATCAAAACGGGGAAAACTACATTTTAAAAAAAAAATCCCTTTATCCTAAAAATTGATTTTTTCTCACATCATATGTAAGATGAATTCTAATGTTATATAAAATTCAAAATTTGGATAATACTATTTATAATGGCTATTTGATATAATATTTTAACAACATATCGTTTTTTAGTGAAACTCAGTATTGTGCAAGCTATCGAGGAAGGTTGCTCTTGCGTGTAAAACAAGCCAAGCCAGTGTTGCGGGTAGTGAAAGAATCCTTTGGTGTTGCATATAAAATAAGAAAAAAATATATATTTATCATAAAATATCAGGGTGTTACACTAACTAATAAGTAATTAATCAAATATCATAATCTATTTTCCTACTCATATAATTAATATACCACTCCCAACATAATAAATTTAATGCACCATTTTGTGAAATTTAAATAACTCATTCACTAAAAGAGTCAATTTAAACTTTTTACATGATAATCTAGTCCATCAAAAAGATATGTTAGAATGATTTAACTCATATATGATGGAATCCTTTGATAATTTACATATCCTATAAAAATTTTATGGGATAGACATGTGAATCATTATTCATTCCATTTACCTTATATGGTACCAATTCTCATAGTTTATAGCATTATCTTCGTATAAAATCCCAAAGGATATACTAACTATATAAATATAAAATAATTATACAGTATCATATTAAATAAAGAAACAATGAGTGTGAATAAATCAATATAGTACTTATAATAATTGATATCCCTAACCCAATCTTAGATTCTTCAACCACTGAATTAGTTATAAAGAGTGATCCCAACATCATTAGAGTTTTATATATATTACTATGGGTTTCAACATTAAATTAACTATCTTATTCAATGAAACATAGAATCTATGTATAATATTTTTATGTCCCTCCACTGTCTATTTTGGAATATATAATACATAATCTATTAATATAAATCATCCTCCCATATTCGGGATTTTTTGGTGTACATATTTAATTAGTAATAATAGTAACCTTAATACGAAATTAGAAACATACCAATATATTTACCACATGGGATGAACCTGTAAGAACCTGTGTTTTTCCGGAATGTCATTTTGAGCCAAAATTTAAATTTTTGCTGTTGCATGCTTGTGAGGGGTAAAATTATCAATTAACCATACTATATGACCTCGTATAATTTTTCTGACAACTATGTTGGTCCCGAAACAGGGTGTTTACCCTAGGACAGATGTTTTGAGGAAATCTAAGCTGTTCGAATTTTGGCAGAATATTTAATATTTAATATTATTAAATTAAATATTAAATTATTCACGTAGGTCCATTTGGCAATATCTTTAAATGGAGCGTCAGATTAATATTATGTCTGTGTCATATAGTCTGGAATAGGAAGTTTATCCAATGGGAGGCATAAACTCATGTAGGGCACTGGGGCCGGGCCGGGCTCCTTTTTCTTCCTCTTCTTTTCTTCTTTTCTTTTCAATTATCTCTCTTACTTCCTCCTCCTCCATGCCCATGCTCCATGTGTGCTCTTACATGGATGTTTCCCATGGGGGCTTGGGGATATTGAGAAAGCGGGAGAGTTGGGAGATATTAGGGGTACCGATTCGAAGCCCTCGACGCGCTGAGTCGGTGTGCGGCATCCATAGACCGTGAAATCAACCGAGGCTTCAGCTTTTTACGCCCAAAGGTAGGGACATTTACGTTTTCACCATATAACCCTTTTAAAAAGTTTTTTTATTTTTTTAAAGCCTTATATTTCTCGCATGTATGCCCATGGGGCTCGATCTGTTGTTTCGGGGGAGAAAACGGGCGAATCGGGGGTTTTTAGTGATTTCCCGTCGGAAAACCCAGTATACACGGCGTGTGTTCTAGGGGAACACGCCGAGTGTTCTTCCCATTCAGGAAAGAAAATGTTTTCTTAAGTACACTCCATGTAATTTGAGTATACGCTGTATAGTGGGTGGCCATGTGGCTGGCCGTGTGGAATATAACAAGGAATAAAGGTTTTTTTGAAGTACACATTGTGTACCATAAAGTACACGCTGGGTAGTGGTACTTGGGCCTGTTTTCGAGTGAAAATGGACATGGAGTAACTTGTTGTGAATAGTACACGCCGTGTATAGTAAATTACACACCGTGTACTATTACATAGGTAGGCCGAAGGTGCTCTGGCCAGGTACTCTGGCCACGTACTGCTTCAGTTTGGTAATTGTAGGATATCTTATGCTCTGGACGTCAGAATTGGGCATGTGAGTAATCAATTCTGAGCGTTTTCTGCATAGATCGTGATGGTGGAATCCGTTTGACAATTAGAGGTCATATAAATGGGGTTTTGGTGGTTTTTATCTAATTAGAGGGGTTCTTCCTCTAGTTATCAAGTTCAGTTGTCACCTAAGAGTGAGACTTGGTGTGTATGATAAGATGGGTGTTCTGAACAACTTTTTTGAGAAATTTAACAGGAGATGAGATATGAGATATATTTTGTAACCTTTTCTTTAAAGTATGTTCCCCTAGAGAGATGTGCCCTTCTGGCCTAAGAGGCCGTGAGACCGGATGCTTCTAAAGGTCCCCTGAGGGATTCCTTACTTGTGTCCTAAACTAGGGAGTCTTTGAAGGAACTCTCTCTTGTTTTCTTTGAGATGAACCCTGTTATGAGTTTCCTATTTTTTTCTTCATTCAAGGATCCCATGTAGGTTTCCATTTTGCTGAGGTTCCCATGTAGGATTCCTCTTTTCTAAGGATCCCATGTAGGATTCAATCTCTCTAGTTCTCTAGAGGATCCCGAGTAGGATGACTCCTTGGTGTTTGACTTGTGGGACCTGGTGCGTGCCCGTTGTTTGAACGACCTGAGTTTTTACTTCGGTTTTTGGTAGAGAAGGTGTTCGGGTGTCATCTAGAACCTGTGTCAAACTAGTAATCCTGTGGGGTTATTTTTTTAGTGTTGGGTTGGGCATTCGGCCACCCTCACTTGTTTTTTTATATCTGACTTGGGTTGTTGATGCTATACTGGTTACCAAAGGTGCTTCCTGGTTGGTGGATGTTGAGCCTGACACGAGGCACCTTCCTGTTTGTTGGGATGCCTACTTTTCCTTGTGTGCCTGAGTAGTAGGTGGCTTGGGGTTTAAATTCCAACATTTGTGCGTTTGTGTGTACCATTGTGCTACGAAACCCTGTTGGGGTATCGTGTGGCTGGGGACTTGGCTGTTTAAAATACCTAGGACTATATAGGTATTTAAATGTGATTATAAACTGCTGTTTGGGATCACTGTTTGGATCCAGGACCACCCTGGGGGTGCATTCCTTTCTTTTTCTATTTGGCCAGGATACCCGAGGGTATGCCATGTTTATTATGTGCATTACTTTTTCCATGAGAGGAATTGTTTATAATTTGCATGTTTGTGCTTTGGGCTCGGTCCGGTTACTTAATCATGAGGGTGTGGTTATTATATAGCCCGAGGGCATGGTTATTTTACCCTGAGGAAAAGTGTTCGTTTATCCTGAGCGCAAGTTGATATTTATCCTTAGGTCATGGTCAAATATAGCCCAAGGGCATGAATACATTATCCATAGGGCAAGGTTACTAATTTGCTAGAGGGCACGGCCTAAGGGCAAGGTTACTAATTCACCTGAGGGAAATTCCTGAGGGAAATGTTGATGATTTTCCTGGGGGAAAGGCCTGAGGGAAAAGATACAGATTCCCCTAAGGGAAAGGCCTAAGGGCAAGGTTCTATTTAGCCTGAGGGAATTGTTTACATTGAATATTCACTGTGGTGAATTCTTATGTTGTACCTTCCAAGCTAAATCACAGGCTTGGTATTATTGTTATTTCTGGTGTGGGCCGAAGCAGGTACATGTCGATGGAATTACAGACCTAGAGATCAAATTAATGATACACAACTTGAGTGGCACGATGTCCAGCTCAATTACCATGCACATGATGTCTAGTAGATCGCGGTTTTGGTCCCAAGGATCGACTTCTGATGTGGTTTCTTGTAATTCGAATCACCTAATCATGAATATTCATATTTATGTATATATGTATAGGTATGGAACTATACATGTGTATGTATATAGATATGGAAATCCATGTTTGAACTTGACCAATTGACAGGGATTACATACCCTGAGTTCAACTGTGTTCGAACGTTTGGTTTACTTCCTTTTGTTGTGTTCCATCTAGGCTGTGCACATTGTTGTTGCATACAATTTTAGCAGTATAGTTATAGGTTTCTTGTCAGGGTTCCTTATAGAGATTATTTCTCACCCCTACACATGCACCTTAGTGGACATGTAGTCCTTATGTCTTTTTTTTAGGTTGAGCACGAGTTTCATGGTAGATAGGGCTGAGGCCCACTGTTGCATGATCGAGCGGAGCTGCATGAGAGGTTCTACTGATCGGGCTGCTGCAGTTTGACAGTGTCTGGAGATTGGCTGCGTGGATTGCCTTAGAGTTAGTAGCAGAGCCCTGTAATTTTACTTTCAGATTATGTTGTACATGTATCTATATGGACGACCAATGGGTGACCAGTTTTGTATTTTATTGCATAGCAGTTCGGGATTTTACAACATTTTAATATTACAGCTAGTTCTATTTCAGTTCTTTACTGCTTCCGCACTATGTTTACTTTCTGCTGTGTATGATGCTTAGTTATTTCCACTGTTTTATTACTCTGGTATGAGGGAATAGTCTCCCTACTATCACACCCTAGGCCCTCACTACTAGTCAACAGCCTCTGGCGTATGGGGAAGCACGCTTGAGACCTTCTGGAGAATCGGCTCGGAGAACCGGTTTAGTGGCTTCTGGGTTGGGACGTTACAAAGTGGTATCATAGGAGTTTTCTTTCCTCATCTATTCTAGTTTGGATATGGTAGACAGGAGTATTTTGAATGTTTCAGAACCTGTGATGGATATCGGGCTGGTGCATCGAGAACACTTGTTTTGGTAAGAAGTCCTGGTTTCCAGGATTTGGGATTGCCGTTCTGATTTTGTGACGTTACAATTGTATATGATTTTTTCCTTGAGCGACGCACATGTTGTGTGGTATTTTGATTTACTATGGATCACTAGCTCTTGGACATTAGTAAGATTCCAGGGACGGATTTTGACTATTGGCTGGAAAAGGCAAGAGGCGTCTCATGCATCATACTAGGCACATTGGGCTCACATCATATTGGCCTGGTAGTGTGTGTTTTTACTAACGACTGAGACATTTTCGTCTGATTGCACATACATTTCACTCTGATGGTATGCTACATCAATCTACGTTGAGGTGTTTTTGTTGAGGATGATGACTCTGTGCTTGTGCACAGCTGGTGAAGTGACCCCAGTTGGTCTATGTGGCATGTGATGCCTTTCTGTTCAAACCTTATTGGGTGTTGTTTCTCGGGTCTGTGGTTATCTAGTCGGATTGTTGAGAATGATGTCGATAGATACCAAGGATTTTCTTGTGAACTGAACACCTTGTTGTATTTTCTGTATACAGATACCCGACGAGTGCCAGTTTTGTTTCTCTTCTATTTGGGTTGTGAACTCTAGGAATTAGTTCCTTCTGAGGATGCTCGGAGAGGATCAGGGCCCTTGTAGGTTGTGTTTTGGTTTTGTTTTCCTTCTTTGTTGTGATCTTTTCCATATTCTGAGAGGTTGTGGATCTTTTGGGCTATGTGGTTAGACCTTGTGACCCAGTTGTGAGGCTTTTTCTTGTAGGTCTAGGTGGAAGACCTAGAGACCCTTAGTTTTGAATTGAACCTTTATAGGTTGATGCCTATTTTGTTCTAGGGAAACCTGTGTGAAAATGGTTGACCCATGTTGGAATTCTAGTCGGGTTATGGTAGGATGTTAGCATTGCTCGGTGGGAGCTGTACACGCTTTTGGTGAAAGCTTAGTGTACTCTTATTAGAGATGATCATGTTCTATCTTGATACATATTGAGTATGATGGGAGAGCTTCGACCCTACATCGAGCTCCTTTTTCTTTCATAATGTTTATCCCCATTGAGGATGGAACCTTTTCGGGTTGTGATCTCGAAGCGGTGTGTGGAAATCCATATAGTGGGGAGTGCACCATTGGCCTTTGAGGGTGGTTTTCCTTGTTTTAGTTAAACTTTAGTGTTTTTTCAGGAGCTTTTGAGTTCAGATTTTTCTTTTAAAATGATGACGACAAGGGTATTCCTATGGTGGGGAGTACTAGTTTGGTCGTAGTTGAATGTATTCTGTGTAGAAGGTGGTGGTTAATGATATAAGGCAGGTCATTGGATGGTCTATATAGCTTGGTTGTGCAGAAGCTCGGGTTGGTAGCACGGCTACTGGTCCTTTCACTGGGATTCTCGGGGACGAGAAGGTTTATGGTGGGGAGTTTGTAAGAACCCGTGTTTTTTTGAACTGTCGTTTTGAGCAGAAATTTAAATTTTAGTTGTTGGATTGTTGGGAGGGGTAAAATGGTCATTTTAACTTATTACATGATCTCAGATAATTTTTTTGACAACTCCGTTGGTCCCAAAATAGGGTGTTTACCCCAGGACAAGAGTTTGGAGGAAATCTGAGCTGTTTGATTTTTGGCGGAATATTTAATATTTAATATTATTAAATTAAATATTAAATTATTCATGTAGGTTATTTTGGAAATAAATTTTAAATAGAGAGTGGGATTGAGATTCTGTCTGCACTGTTGAGTATGGAATGGGGAGTTTTTCCTAGGGGATGCATAAACTTATGTCGGTCGTCGGGGCCGGCCCGGGGCCCTTTTCCTTCCTTTTCTTTTCTTCTTTTCTTTTCTTTTATCTCTCTTAATTCCTCCTCCTTGCACACACTCCATGTGTGATCCTCCTTGTCTAGGTCCCACGGGGGGTTTGGGATATTGAGAAATTAGGAGAGTTGGGATACACGAGGGGTACAGATTTGAATCCCTCGACGCGTTGAGTCGGCGTGCGGCATCCGTAGACCGTGAAATCAACCGAGGCTTCGGCAGTTTCCGCCCAAATATAGGGAAATTTAGGTATTTTCTATATATCCCCATTATACAAGTTGTTTTAAGTTTTTAAAGCCTTATATTTCTTTCTAGTATGCCCATGGGGCCCGATCTGTGGTTTCGGGGGAGAAAACAGGCGAATCAGGCGTTTTATGGATTTCCCGTCAAAAAACCCAGTATACACAACGTATGATCTAGGGGAACATGCCGTGTTTTATTCCTGTTCAGGGATGACGAAGTTTTCTTAATTATACACCATGTAATTTGAGTGCACGTTGTGTTGTGGGTGGCCGTGTGGCTGGCTGTGTGGAATAGAGCACGGAATAATGTTTTTTTGAAGTAAACGCCTTATACAGTAAAGTACACGCCGTGTAGTGGTACTTGGGCATGTGTTCGGGTGAAAATGGAAAAAAAGTAACTATTTGCGAACAGTACACTCCATGTACAGTACTCTGGCCATGTACTACTTCATTTTGGTCATTTTGGGATATCTAATGCTCTGGAAGTCATAATTGGACGTATGAGTAGTTGATTCTGAGCGTTTTCTCATATAGATCGTGATGGTTTAATTTGTTTGACATTTAGTGTTCATATAAATGGGGTTTTGTTAGTTTTTATTTAAATATAGGGGTTATTCCTCTAGTTATCGAGTTCAGTTGTCACCTGAGAGTGAGACTTGGTGTGTATGATAAGTTGGGTGCTCGGACCAACTTTGTTGAGACCTTTAATAGGAGATGTGCACTAAGCTATCTTCCATAACCTATACATTAGAGAACATTCCCATAGTGATATGTTCCCTTCTGGCCTAAGAGTCCATGAGACCGGATGCTTCTAAGGTTCCCCTGAGGGATGAATTACTTATGTGCTGAACTACAGAGTCCTTGTAGGAACTCTCTCTTGTTTTCTTTGAGAGGACCCCTGTTATGGGTTTCCACTATTGTTCTTCATTCTAGGATCCCATTTATGTTTTTTCTTTGCTGTGGATCCCATGCAGGATTCCTCTTTGCTAGGGATCCCGTGTAGGATTCCTTCTCTCTAGTTCTCTGGACGATCCAGAGTAGGATGACTCTTTGGTGTTTGACTTTTGGGACCCGGTGAGTGCCTGTTGTTTGACCGAACTGGGTTGTTACATCGGGTTTGGGTAGAGAAGGTGTTCAGGTGTCATCTAGAACCCGTTCCAAACTAGTAACCATGTGTGGTTATGTTTTTAGTGTTGGGTAGGGTGTTCGGCCACCCTCACTAGTTTTATTATATCTTTCATGGGTTGATGATGCTATACTAGTTACCAGAGGTGCTTATTGGTTGGTGGATGTTGAGCCTGACGCGAGGCACCTTCTAGTTTATTGGGATGCCTACTTTGCTTTGTGTGCCTGAGTAGTAGGTGGATTGGTGTTTAGATTCCAACTGTTGTGCGTTTGTGTATACCATTGAGCTACAAACCCACATTGGGTTATCGTGTGGCTAAGGCCGGGGTTGTTTGAAATACCTATAATTTTATAGGTATTTAAAGGTGATTATAAACTACTGTTTTTGATTGCTTCTTGGATCCAGGACCACCATAGGGGAGCATTTCTCTATTTATAAATTTGGCCAGGATACCCTAGGGTATGCCATGTTTATTTTGTGCATTACTTTTTCCGTGAGAGTAATTTTATATAATTTTCATGTTTGTGCTTTGGGCTCGGCCCGGTTACATAATCCTAAAGTCATGGTTATTATATAGCATGAGGGTTAGCCTAAGGGCATGATTATTTTGTCCTGAGGGAAATTCTTTATTTAGCCTGAGGGCATGTTGATATTTATCTTGAGGGCATGGTGATATATATCTTGAGGGAATGACTATATTAGCCTGAGGGAAAGTTTACTGATTCACTTGAGGGCATGGACTAAGGGAAAGGTTACTCATTCACCTGATAGAATGGCCTGAGGGAAAGGTTACTGATTCTCTTAAGGGCAAGGATACTGATTTGGCTGAGGGCAAGGGCTGAGGGCAAGGTTCTGTTTAGCCTGAGGGGATTGTTTACTTTGAATATTCACTGTGGTGTTTTCTTATGTTGTACCTGCCAAGCTAAATCACAGGCTTGGTATTATTTTTATTTCCAGCATGGGCCATAGTAGGTACATGTCGATGGTATTACGGACCCAGATATTGACTTAATGGTACATGGATTGAGTGGAACGACGTCCATTTCAATGACCTTGCACAAGATGTCCAGTAGATCAAGATTTTGGTCCCAAGGATTGACTGCTGATGTGGTTTCTTGTTATTCGAATAACCTAATCATGAATATTCATATTTACGTTTATGTGTATAGGTATGGGACTATACACGTGTATGTATATAGATATGGACATCCATGGTGGCACTTTCCCAGTAGATAGAGATTATATACCCTAAGTTCATCTGTGGTCACACATTTGGTTTACTTCTTTTTGATGTGTTCCATCTTGGCTAAGCACATTGTTGTTGTATACACTTTTAGCAACACAGTTATTGGTTGCTTGTCTGGGTTCCCTACTGAGATTATTTCTCACCCCTGCACGTGCACCTCGGTGTACGTATAAACCGTATGTCTGCTTTTCAGGTTGAACACGAGTTGCATGGTGGATAAGGCTCAGGCCTAGTGTTGTATGATCGAGCGGAGCTGCTCGAGTGGTTGTACTGATCGGGCTGCTGTAGTTCAATAGTGTCTGGAGACCGGGTACGTGAATTGGCTCGGAGTTAGTAGCAGAGCCCTGTAATTTTACTTTCAGTTTTTTTGTACATGTATATATATGGTCGGCCAGTGGGTGACCAGTGTTGTATTGTATTGCGTAGTTGTTCTGGATTTTAAGGCATTTTACTATTACAACTATTTGTATTTCAGTTGTTTACTGCTTCCTCACTCTGTTTACTTTCCGATGTGTATGATACTTAGTTATTTCCACAGTTTTCTTACTCTGGTATAAGGGAATAGTCTCACAACTATCACACCCTAGGCCCTCGCTACTAGTCGGCAGCCTATGGTGTATTTGGAGGTGCGCTTAAGGCCTTGTGTTGAACTGACTCGGATCACCATTTAAGTGGCTTCCAGGTCAAGACGTTACAAAACCATAAGAAATAAATAAAGTATTCTTATGAAAATCCTTCAACATTGTCTTATGACCAATACATAAATTATTTACACCAAATAATATACTGATGAAAACAGACGGAATAATAAATTTCTTCCATGCCCGCTTCTACCATTTCATCCATTTCTTCAATACATACCACCTACTCATTTGATAATAGTTTCAATAGGGAAATACTGAAATTTATCTTTAGAAAAAGTCACATAAAACTGTTATTATTGATTATTTTTAGTCATTTCCATCTCAAGAAAATAATAGATAGGTTTAGAGAACATTGATTCATTCTCTATCACGAAGATATTACCCTGACCTAACTATATAAATTCCCATGTTCTTGTCAACCTAAAATTCCATGGATAATATTTGACATTGATTTTTTTTAAAAACGTCACGGATTAAATCATTTGGGATTTTAATATACATTACCATCTTTAACAACATAAAATCCAATTCATTGACCATTGAAATGTATATCAATTATTAGAATTATAATATACAGTTGATTAAATCCATAAATTCTTCCACTAACTTAGGTCTAATGTCACCTCTGAATGATGGTGATTTTTTAATACTTTGACACATAATCTATTTCTATAAATTAATCTCAATTATTATCTATGTCCAATTATTAGGTATTTTTAAAAGTTTTTCTCACTAGTTAAGGATACATATAAGAAACTTACAGTAATCCTTTTCTGTAATAAAAAAAATATTATTGACCGAACCTATCTATAGTAAGTCATGTATTTATTTTATATAAATTAATCACATATCTATTTGATTTTATATCTTGGTGGATTTTGTCTTATGTTTCAATAAAATTGCTACCAGAACCATCATTTATTCTTTTATTCAAAAATATTCTAAAGTAATTCACGAAATTATATAATCACTAGGTCAATAGAATTTCATTTTAAAAATTCTCTTCAAACCCAATTCCTTTTGATACAGTAATATCTTTTCAGAAATGATGGATGTACACTTTATTATCATAATGCATCATGTGAATAATCTCTAAAAAATTAAATCATGGGTTTTACCAAACATTATTCTACCAAGACATACCAATAACTCAAAGTCTGCTATTAAAAGACATACATTGATTCTTATGGGTACATATTTAGTTGAAAATAATTTATTTTATATGTTTATAAAAATTATAATGAAATAACCATGATTTAATACTATTTTAAAATGTCCAATCCCATGTCCCAAAATCGGGAGACCCAAACTATATCTCTAGAAGTCTTTATGCACTGTCACAAATCTCTTGAGGCTATAAACTACTACCAAGTTATAGAATAAACCATTAGGGAATTATTTTTCCATTAAATATATAAACCCAATAATAATAAATTCAAGTATGTTTAAAACACAATTTTATATAAGGAATAATAAATAATGTTATGGTGGAAATATCATATAGTTACAAATAAAAAAGTTCAAATGCTAATATAATATTCATAAAGTGAATCAAATTCTAAAGTCATCAAAATAGTCCTACAATATATTCATCATGGATCTCTCAATAACCACTAATTAATAATTACGTATTTTTTTTATACAGCACATTCTATAGTATCTACAAGTCCACTACAATTTATATGTTGGGGTGATTATAAACTAAAAAGGATTTCCCCAATGACTGTAAAATATATCCATATATGGATTATACAAAAATGAATTTACAAGGAATTGCTTAAAAAATCATAATCCATTTCTCTAAACCATTTTATGTATAAAACATATTTTTAAAAAGAAAAATAAATAAATAGTCAACTGATATTTTTATAGTGGAGTGTACCTTTTACTTATATCATAAATCTCAATTTTAACACCTTATATATTAGATTTTTGGAATTAATATTTTAATCACATTATTATGTTTTTGGAAACCCAAAAATGATTAAATAAAATAAATATAGTAACATATTTTGAATATCAATGATCTCAATCCAAAACCAAAACATAAATCACCATCAGTTTAATATGTTGTCTAAAATTTCACAATCAACAATTTCAAAAAATTAGACAGATTAATGATATATGTGTGTAAATTACCCCATCTTTTTATAGATTAATCCATCTGAATACTCCATTAAATGATCATAAGTAATTGATTATTGAGTTAAATAAGTCAAATTGATTATTCTAAATTCACATATAAATATTATGTTAATAATTCCCCTATATTAATTCCTATAGAACAATAAAAATATTTTTAAACTTATTCTTCGGTCAATTACCTCTTTTAATATAAATATTTATTTCTATATAATAATTATTATCATATACCACCACTATAATAATATGTTGGACCAACATAAATGGACTAATTCACCATTATCATAAATTCTATATATTTACATTGCAACCACCACAACAAAATCCAATTCATAATACTTTTTAAATTAATCAATTTTATTCCATTAAATCCTTTACAAATTTAAATAAATAATGATCACATGAAAGAAAAACAAAAACCACTTGATTAAATTCAATTCATCATTAAATTTAATAATGGCCTTTTTCATACCAATGAGAATGGGATTTCCTCAGCTGTTGTGGATAATTTCAAGGGTATGAACATTATTTATTGGAGGAAAACACTCAAAAGATGGGGGGAAAACATAAATACATACATTGATGAGCACCCAAACCAGCTTTTAATTGCTTCCCCATGCAAAGAAGATATCTGGACTGCTCTTCTATCTCTTAACCTAGATAATTGCCCCATCCTGGATGGGTTTACAAACAAAATTTTCATGTTCTACTCGGACATCATGCAGAATGAAGTCACCCAAGCCATTAAGGCTTTCATTTCCTCATCTTACATTCCTCATGGGATTAGTTCTAGATTTATTTCTATTATTTCTAAGATTGATATTTCCATTGATCTTAAGGATTTCTGTCCAGTTTCACATGGGAACACAATCCCCAAGCACATCAATAAAATTATCATGAACAGTTTGTAAGGAATGGTTGATGGAATGATCACCGAAAACCAGTTTGTCTTTGTGCTTGGAAAAAATATTAATAGGTTCTGGTTTATTTCCTTGTAATGTGTTTACTTAATGAGGAGGAAGGTAATGTATGGTAAATTTTCTTTCAAAATTATCATTTCAATGGCCTTTGACACCCTTAAATGGAGTTTCCTCTTTGAGGTTCCTAAATGATATGGGTTCTCCTAGACATATATCAATCTAATAAACATCATTATCGGATCATCAAGGTTGTGTATCCTTATCAATGGGGCCCCCATAGAATCCATTCCATGTACCTGAGGTGTGTGACATGGTGATCCTCTATCTGTGACTTTATTAGAAATTGTGGAGGATTACAAAAGTAGATGTATAAATGATATTGATCACATGGGCCTGTAAAAACATATTAAGGATGTAATGAATGATTATGAGCCTTCTCACCTGTTGTATACTGATGATATTTTTTTGCTTGGTCAAGACACCAAGAAAACTATTTCCTCTATTAATGGCCTCTTCAATAACTATGAGCATGTGGTTGGATATGAAATTAGCTTGGAAAAGTCCTTCATTGTTTATGGTAATGGAGTTTCAGCGAGTAAGAGGATTAAGATAATTAATTATCACATGGTGAAAAGGGGAGATCATTACATCAAATATTATGGTGTCCCATTGTTTTGGGGGACAGTTAAGAGGTAGTATCAAGAGGATAAAAGTGTTGGCATAACTGTTCAACTTTCTAGTTAGAAAGGGAAGGCCATGTCGATGGCTGGGAGGGTTTTCCTTATAAACTCATTGATCACTTCCAAATTTTTTTACTCTTAATCCCTCTATATATGGTCTTGGGTCCTCGTCCACAATATTCATGAAATGATTCGTAACTTCAAATGGATAGGGTTAGCACATGAGAGGAAGCTGGTCACTATTTCTTGGAAAGAGTGAATCAAGTCAGATGAATTGAGCAGTCTCATGGTAAAAGACATCAGAACATTAAATGATGGAATAATTGGTAAATTCACATGGAGATTTATTTCAAATGAGTGTTCAAATTCATTCCTAGAAAATAGATTCACAAGAATATTAGGCAATGGATACAAGTACTATCTTGCATCATCAATTTGGACAACTCTAAAAGAATACATTATGAAGATAATTTATGACAAGAAGTGGATGTTCTGCAGAAGCCACTCTAAATTGTTGGAGCAGGACATGGCTTGAGAATTATCTTCAAAAGATGGATTTTACACCTGAGGTGGAAATCACTCCATCTCTGGCTTTCCCCCATGTGTTCAATCCATTGATATCATAATTTATTCGCAAGATGAAAATGAAATACAAGCCTACACATTCATGGTCTATGATATACTAGTTGTGAAGCACAATAATACTGGTCAGTTCAACTCCTATGAGTTTTATTGGCTTGGGTTTGGTGGTCTCTTTCACCCACCAACATGGATCAGGATGTTCCAAAATAGATTCATCTGGCCTTCCAGATTCATCTTTCTTTGGAGGATCTGGAAAAACCAGCTCCCAATTTCTGCACATCTCCAAATAAATGGATTTAAATTTTCATTGATCTTCTCTATATTTATGTCTTCTATGGACACAATGAAGAAATTATTTCTATAATTTGACCATGAAAGGCAGCTCTGTCATACGTTGGGTATCATTCTGGGTTATATATGGATATATATTCCTCAATTACTAATATTATTGTATAACTACACATGTTTCATTGCGATGAATAGATTAAAATATACTTCCTTGTTGTTATTGTTGTATCCATTTCAGGGATTTGGGAGGCTCAGAATGCATCACTATTTGATGGAGCCAGCGGTACTACACACCAGGTAATGGTGGCCATTCATAGAGAGGTTTATGCTACTTCATTTGTGTAGGAAGGTAATATATATAACACTATTTCTAATCATTACATTCTAATATATATTGGGGTTTCTAGTAGGCTGCAAAATCCCCAGATGTTGAAGCACATTAGGGGGATACCTCTGATAACACCATGCCTTAATGTGAATTTTTATAGATATGCCTAGGGTGCACTGGGTCAATCGGGTTGTGGAGGGGTGTTTCACACGTACCAAGTGTTCATAAAATGATGCTTCTATCACTAAAATGGTATTGTACATGCCTATAAAGTGGAACTATGGGAAATAATTCATGAAATTATTTATGCTTTCTATTACAGTTGGAGGATGACATGGCAGGAATCTGATTCTGTGATTGCAGTTCATGCTTTCAAAATGTGATCACATAATGTTTCATGGAAGTTGATGCCCCACTGGATTGATTTACATAACAATACATCCCAACCCAATATTGTTGTTCCACATGCTTAGCGTGAATCCAATCAGGTCACAGATTCTTTAGAAAAGAATACAGTCTCTAAAATGGGCATGATGTTGTCCTCTGATTCCTCAGAGTACTATTATTCAATGGTTGAGGAAGATAGATGTGGTGTTACACACTCTCATTTACTGTAATATCACTTTGTATGCTGGACTCTATTCCATTTTTTATTCAACAGTATTTCGGGGATGGCTTCCACCAGATCCTGGGATTTTGGCGTAAATATGATACTATTTGAGGACAAATATTCTGAGATAATAGTGTTTTATAGATATCATTCCAAATATATTTTTTATCTGGAGTAGTTATATTTTTTAATGTTTCCCTTTGATTATAGACAGGTATTATTGAATAATTAATAATTTCCAATGATAAAAATGCGTTTTTATGTAACACTTTTCATTTTTGTAAATATGGATTGTGTTTTGTTATTAAAATTTTATACAACAATTTTAGATGAAGTAAAAATTTATTATATAGGATATTGAAAATGTTTTTTGGATAAATATTAACTAATAATTTCATTTCATTTAATAGATAATGGAAATGAGTAATAATAACTATAAATTTTAATTTTAGTTTACATCTCAAAAGTATTTTTTATTTTGGATTTATAAGTTGTTACATATCATGTGACAAAAGGTGAATGTAAATTAAATCTATGAGGATTTTAATGAAGTGAAATATTTAATAAACTATATTCAAATGATAAAGCCACCAAATTGTTGTAGTAACCATGTCCTTATTTATGTATTAGTAAACTAAACTATTTCAAAAAAATATCATGTTTTTCTATAGTTCATGGAAATGAATGAATTATACATGAACGCATGAATTGGATATTTTCATCCATATTAGCTACCATAATAAATCTAAAATAACATTTTATTTTGTTTATGAGCTCTAAATTCTAACAAATAAATTATTAATACATTAAACAAACAATAAAAATTATATTTCAAATTTCATATAGATTTTTACCTTTATAAAATGTTTATGAAATGTTTCATTCATGGAAAAATCATTTGAGAATTTTTTTAGATCCCAAGATACATCTATAGAGGGAAATATTAACATTCCTATAGTTTGTAAAACTAATATATAATATTTATTTCAAATATATTTTATAGTTTGTGAGAAACATAAAATGAAACATCTTAATATTTTTATCTCTTTAAGATATGTTCTGGTGGATCATAAAGAAGATAAAGTCCATTCTACGTGTTGATAGATTCCATAAAGCTCGTATAAAATACTATTATGTGAAAACAATTCTCATAAGGGTTATTTATGGATATCATGTAAATTAAAAGTAATAGTTAATATTCAATGCAAAATATATTTATTTTTATGTATATTTTATCTAATTAAAATTAATTGTTAGATCTGGTGAATAATATGTTTTCATGGATTTTCTGATGCATTTTTAGAATATGTTTCCCCATTAAAATTTACCAGTTTACAATATAGTGATAATATAAAATAATGAGATATAATTATAAAAAATGGATATAGTATCTTTAATGCATCAAAATATAGAAAAACAAAATTAAAAAGTAATTATTTGTATGTCTCAATATCTTATTATGATTGGAGGGTTTGTATATTTTTTATAATAACTCATTCTTGAGTGTAAATAAGCTATAAAAATACTTAATATCATTTTATTGTCTATTAAATGGTCTTTTTTGTCTTAGGAATAAATTTTTTTATCAATTTCATTAGTATTTTTGATTGTTTAGAAAAAGAGACCCACTAATCATGATGTATATTCTTCTATTATAGTTATTCCTAAGTAAAATTCTATATTAAAATATAATGATCATTATACTAATACTAAAATAAAAAATAGGCATTATCAACAATTTAATCTACTACAATAAAAATCATTAAATATTTCATTAATAGTCATTTGAACAAATTAATAATAATATCTATAAAATAATATTTGACTTGGTAGATAGCTTTTTAAAATAAATTGATATGTTCAACATATAAATTTCAATTAAAATTTATGATCATGTTAATTTGAAGGCACTGGTACTTTATTCCAATAAAAATCATGGAATTATGATTGAAAAATAAAATCATAAAAATATAAGGGAATGCTCAAATCTATGAATTTTCATTGTTATTTAAACATGTTGTTTCAATTATTCATGATCACCAATCTAATTTTTTATATAAATTCTATGGTATTTCTAGGTCAGCTGAACTAGTTTTCTACTAATTCATGGACATTTTTTTCAATTCATCGATCAAATATTTTTTGTAATCTCTATATAAAATAAAATTCTTGAATAATTGATGTAACCATTACTAATAATAAATATTACTGAAAATTTAATAAATGTGATATAATTATTTTTCTATTATAAACACAATGATCCCATAATATGTATTGTTTATGATAATTAAAAGGAAATTATTTTACTTGACCTAACATGAGTTTTATAGGATGAAACTACACTATAAATGAATGTTTTCATCCAAAAGACTCATTTTCCCATTATCAGTCATGAAGATTCCATTAAACCATGTAGGAACACTGAGAATGAGGGGATTGAATTATTTTTCCATATTTCTACCAAATTTTTATTTAACTTTTAGTTATTTGAGATTTATATTTAAACAATTGTCTCAATTAATAAATTTCCATGAATTATATTACCCTCAAAAAACATTACAATAAGTAATGTAGAGAATACAAATAAATAGCACCATGCAATTATTTACAAGGTTCAGTTAAAGTGTGGGCACGTAACCTCTTATTTTTTTTCATAAGTTATGATTCAAATATTTCACTATATAATGTAAGTTAATATTGTAATATGAGGTACTATTCATTCCTTAAATCTTAAAAATCATTCATTAATACTACTAAAAACAATTATTGTATATCATTGAGTATTTTTATTGAAAATTAGTTATCATTGTAAAAATCATCAGTCTCTCGACTATTTAGGATTGTATTAAACTAATATCATCATATTATTTTATAGTCCACATCGAATAACATATCAAAAAAATATTCCTTCTATTCTAGATGTAAAAACTTAATCATAATAAAACTTTTTATTCAATTAAAATGTCTTAAAATAAGAGAATGTAATCAGAATCAATGCATGAAATTTATCCGGATTCTTCAATTCAATCTCACTATGATATTCTTTTAGAGTAACTTAAAACTACAAGATTATTAGTTGATGATTAGAAGTTGAAACACATGTTGGTCTCACACACAATTTTCATAATTATTTCAGAATAGCATAGGGATTCTTCTTTTTCTTGTCTTTCTTCTTGGACACACAAGGCATATTGTCATGGAATTATCTTTTACTTCCATCATTGATTCTTATTGTATCTGATTCTTTATAAATTATTTGATAAACATATCTCTAGAAATGAATGTATATGTTTTGAAAACATTATTTGAAATGATATCCTACAAATTAATATTTACTAAATATCATTAATATTGTTTCAAAATTCAAAAAATGGAAACTCCTCGGAATTTTTGGAAATAATATTTCATCATTTAAATTGGTAAATGTTTATATCTTATATTCTCAAAAATTCTAATTCAAATATACCACTATTTAATTTTCCACATGGATTATAATTTTTCTTTCTTCTAAAATATCATAAAATACATATATCTTTCAATACACATTCAAATTCTTATTCTAATTCCAAATGATTAATGACATGGGGCTTCTATTTATACATGAATGCCTCTCATTTCATAGAATAGATTTTGGTTTTGTCATCATCTATAGAATTCCACACAACATGGGATTCTATTCATTATATAAGTATCAGCCCATAAATTTCATAAAATGAATAACAATCTAATTTTTTATTTATTTCACATAAAAAATATATTGATTATTTTTATCTTATAAAAATATCTTTTGGAACATCACAATCATCACACCTTTATTAATCATCAAAACAGATATAGGAAATATAATTTATTATGTATCTCTATGTGAGTTCCAATCATATTTATAATCGACTAGTAAAATAGAATATATCGAAAATAATATCTTTCATAAACCTAGAATATTTTACATGTAATCTTGAATTTCAATTTATATAACTTCAAATAATCAAATATATTTGGTATAATAATAATATGTTTCGTTCCTGATAGTTTAGTGTAGACTAGAATATATATTATTTATTTCCTTCAAAATAACATAAGAATCACATACATTTTCAATTTACCATTATAAATTTTAGTTAAATATCTTATATACCCTATAAATATGTTTCATATCTCATGTATACTCTATAAACATTGTTAACATCCTTTCATTAAGAAATATAATATCCATTTAATATATTTCCCATATTTCATCTCCGTTATATACAAACAAGAAAACATATACTAGGGAATCCAAACATTGTTCCATTCATTCAACAAAAATATAGAAGAAATATCTTACACATAAATCCTAACATTATCAATACTCCTCAGTACCTCTTTAAATCTTTCAAAGGCATCACCAACTACTAAAAACATATCAAGATAACAAAAAAATTAAAAATTATCATTATATTTCAAAACCACTCAATAATAATTTCAATAGTCTTTTTTCATATTTAAAGAATAAAATATTAATATTCTAATAAACCTAATTTTTAATATAAATATATTCCTCACATCAACCTTCCCAATTCATAATCCAAATTACATTCATTTCTGATATAGCAGTCTTCACACATAGTACTATATAAATTTATTCTCAGTAGTACAACTTTCCTTTATAATATTAATTGCCATATATTTATGTAGTCAAATACATTGACCTCAAAAACTTCAATTAATGTATTTTAAATAGTTATTTTTATAAGAATCAACACTAGTAATTTATAGGAGATTTAGTTCTCTAATCATTAGATTTGAAGGACTTCCCCTTTGAATCACATTTCAATAGAAAATCATGTAGTATCTGAAAAACTTTAACTATTCTTGAATCAAAAACATCTTATATTACATCTATTGAGATATTTCATCTCCTCATGTCATGAAACAGACAATGGATTATACAAGATAAAAATTTATGGGTTCTTATACATCACCCATCTTCACAATACACTAAAATTTATTTACAGAACCATTAAAAAAATATATCTTCAAAAAATTAATCTATTTTCGGTTCTCCAATCTCCCCTATTAGTTTTCTTGTCAATTACAATTTTATTTTTTAATTCAATGTTATTATTATCCCTATTAATGGAAATAAATAAAACGGTGATTTTCTAATGAATGAAATTATTATCTCATATTCATTCATTTTCCAAGATCGAAAATTACAAATAATCTTCTATATTTAAACCCATTACTAGAACCAACATATTAGGATTAGGATTACCTAACACATCACTATGAAATGAGCCATCAATCAATAAACATGAAGTACAAGTGTCTAATGTTCAGTATAGAAAATAAGATTTAATAACTTAGGTGTTATTGTTTTCTATTGATTTGTCGAGTATCTGATATGAACAATATTTTTTATCTCATATGGATATTAAAATATATTTTTAATGAAATTTTTTCACCAAAAAATATCTAAAAACACATAAAAACATAAAAAAATAAGTAATATTACTCACCTCTTTTAATCTTAAATGTATCTCCACATTAATACATTTGATTTTATGAATTAAAAAGAATAATAGGGCAGAAAATAAAATATATCAACCACCATATTTCTTTATCTATTTTAGTGAATATATTGGTTTATAAACACAAAAACCACCATGAAGAATAACTTCCTGTGATATCCTTCTCAATGGATACACACTAATAATATTGATTATTGAAATTTTTCATCATTATAAAATACATGAATCTTTACTACAAATAGGAGTGATGTTAGGAGGATCCAACCGTTATATGATGGATTAAACTTCTTGGTGATTAATAATTACAGATTTCAATAAGTTCTCCCACTTGTTAAATAACTAAAAATAAACTATTTGTGAAAATATATTGAGTATTTATATTCTCATAAATGAGAGCAACATGGTTGGGGTTGGAATCTCGTCCGGGAAGCCATTTTCAATTCCATTAGTGTTTTTTCTAAAATCTCTTTTCTATCCCTTTTTTCTGTTTCTAGATTTTTATCTCCTGAACTAGTGATATATCTTTCCATTATATATATTTATCATTATGTTTAAATTTCTTTTTTCATATTGGAATGTGAAGAACATGAATCCAATTGTACTTTAGGATTTTTTTTCATCATATCATTTTTTTGGAAATTTGTGTCATTATTTTATTTAATGGAAAACTGGTATTCTTCCTCCATGAAAATATATTCATTTATATACTCTGGTTACCCCTTTTATACAATATATCTTTAATTTAGAGGTATTATTTATGTGGAATTATTTATTACCATTGAGAACATTTTCTATATTGTGCTTTATCTATATTTCTAGTCATCACTAAATGACCAATCAAACCCATTATGTATTCTTTTATAAAATTTATATATTTATTTAATTTTTCATATAGTTTATTCAAAACCCTCATATTTCCTATTTTAGTTAAAAACACTATCTCTACTTTTAGAAAGTCATCAACAAACCAAA
Source organism: Viscum album (assembly GCA_963277665.1). Taxonomy (NCBI): domain Eukaryota; kingdom Viridiplantae; phylum Streptophyta; class Magnoliopsida; order Santalales; family Viscaceae; genus Viscum; species Viscum album. Next base: position 503,733,941 of record OY728132.1, read on the forward strand.
TCTATTTATTCATTAATTGGAATGATTGTTTCATTAGTTCCATCATTCATCCTTTGAAACTAATCTTTATGTATTGTATGAAATATCCTATGATGGGGTTTCCTCTCCCATAATAGATGAATCTTAAAATTATTGAAGGATCCTTCTCATAATATTTATTGGCAGTTTTTTTGTACACTTTTCCTTACATGAATATATTCAATGGTACGCTCTAATTTCCTTATCATTAACATTGAATATAGAGGAACTCTATTAGAATAGGAATATAAATTTTATTTTATAGGTTTATACTAGTGATCCCAAAATATATGACCACATTTATTATATTACTCAAAAAAATTCAATAGTTTTAAACATATTGTACATTTTTTTACTTCTATGAATATTAATTCTATTCATAAGGCTTTCTCATGATTTCAGTTATACTCTTACATAATATATAAATTTTATAAACATTATAATTTGAGAAGTTATAGTGTCATTTAATTTTATTGGGGAAAAAAATCTAAATGTATCAATAGTGGTGATATAAATCTTCTTTTCTTCTCTTTTCTTATATTTTTTCCATATTTCACATAATATAAACCAACAATTTTAGGATATAAATATCATATTCTTTTTATTTTTAGGAATATTCTCTTCATAAACATGCATGAATCCACATTTCAATGTTTTTTCATTTTCATGTTATTTTTTATCTTATATTTATCCAATCTGTTTTCATGAATCTATACTCACTGATAAGAGTGAAATAGTACAATCAATTTTAACCAGAGCACAGGATACCATTGTCTAAAAACTTATATTGGATAGGTCAACATATGACATCAAAATCCATTTTTCACTTGAGATATTTTTTTTGAGATGAAAAAAATCAGTCATGAATTTTAATGGTGGCACATATTAATTGATCGTTTTGGTAAGTCACAAGGTAAATTGATTTTCGTTTTCTCAGTTTGACTAATAATAAAAAAACATAATGTTGAAAATATAATTCTCCACCATAAATGAGCTCAGTATTTATTCAAATTCATTATATAACTTCATAATATAGTCTACATTCATCATTATCAATTTTAGAGATATTTTGATCTATTACACCCATTTAGATTTATCCTTAAATTAATCAGTCTTGAAATCCATGAAAGTAATTTGAGTTTCATCAAATGTATAAATACATTACTCACTTACACTACTCACTTCAACATTCTTATATATTTAATTTTTTAGGATTTCTTTATAAATTTTTAGATTTTTATGAAATAACATAATCTATACATTGAAATCTATATCTTTATGAAAATTTTGGTATATCTATATCTTTAAATCACTTCCATGTCCATAAATTTTTCCACTTAATATATCTATGGATTTGTATATTTAAATCCCTTGAATAAATATAATACATATATATAATTACATCATTTTTGGATAATTTTTAAATTATAATTATTTTAATAATATAAATCATTAGGCGACTCAAATAAAAAAACATGTAATAGCATGTACCTGATTCCTAAGAAGTATTATTTTCAATAAAGTTTTCAAAAATGTAACAATATGTTTACCTTTAGGTGGTGGTGTTTCTTATTTGTCCAATTAATTATTTTTAATATTCAAAGCCTCACCAACCTTGTGTTCCTTGATTTTTTTTCTTTACATAAATGTAATAAAAAATAACATTAAATGAATTATATAAATGATGATCATGTAAACTAACATAAAATATATACATTATTTTTACCTAATAAAAACAACATGAATAAAATATTAAATATAGTGTAAGGGTATTTGGATTTGATATGATTCGAACTATAGTTCCCAGTAGACTATGCTGGATCACTAAGATGTAAGACGAATTATGGTTCTATTATTTTAAGGAATATAATTTTTCTTTTTTCTTATACCCATGTTACATTCAAACCTATACCTCATTGATGATGTATCAATTAAGTAAATCCCCCATTATTTAAAGAACACAATTTTATACTGAGAATAAACAAAAATAGAGACACTTGATAATTTATAAGGATTGGACCCAATTTGGTTCCATAATCCGTGAAGTGTTTGGGTAAATTGTTCAGACACAAATACACAATATATGATGATAATCGATGAAACATGGCTTGGTTAGAATTATTCCTATACTCAGGGAATGTTTTATAATTATATTAAATGCTTTGGGTAGTTTACATCCTTGAGTAATTAAAATTTAATAAGAGGGACCCCTAAACATATCATCAGTCACATGGAATGTTGGTAAAGTTTTCAACTAGTAACATAATATTCATTAATGTTCCTTATAATTGAAATCCTAAAAACATCTTCCTTATTATATACATATCACAACCTTACTATCATTGGATCTTATAACATAATTAATAGGTCTTCAATAACTTGAATTTATTTAGTAACAATGCATGAAATTTTTCCTTATTCTTTAGAACAATCTCACTAAGTTATTATATAATAGAATCATAACAATATAAGAGTCTCAAACATTGATAAGTAGTATCAATAAATATAGTTGACACTCTCAATAACATTCAATGATATAGGTTTATCATATGGCCTCTAAATCATTTTCTCTTTCTCCTTTAACACATATTACAAATTCTATCATATTTATAATTAGCATTTCTATTTGATTCTAATAAAATAATCTTCTTCAAAATTTTCTTCATACATATATCTCTATGAATGAATGAATCATGTTATATCATATTATTATTATTTATCTCATTCTATTTTTGAAATATCCTGAATATTATTGGGATAATTCAAAATTGAAAACTATATTTAGTTTTTGGAAGTGCGATATCCTCATTCATAGAGGTAAATCATTATAAACGTTATTATCAGTATAATTCTAGTCAAATAAATCAAAATTTAATATAGTAAAACACTTATGATGTTTCCTTCTTAAAAATAATCAAAAAAAATACATATATAGTTTATTCCATGGTAGCATTCATGTTCGCATGAATAGATCTTCACATTATGGAACATACTTTATAGTGAGACTATAAATCATTTCACAATACAACCTTCAACGTTTTATTCATCCTTAGAAGTCATAACAACATGGTTCAATCTTCACAGTATTATGATAATAGGATTAATTTCTTAGAATGAATCACAATCATCTTTTTTATGTTTGTTTCACTAAATTGTGGTATAATTCATCATCTAATTTTATATTCTAAAAAAATATTCCATAAAATTGAAATCATAACTTTTCCCTAGCTATTGGATCATGATAAAGAATTATAATTTCCAATATATGTCTTTTTGAGTTCCAATTATGTATTTCATGCTCAAATAAAATATTATGGGTCATAATTAATTTCTTATGTAAATATAGAAGATATTAAGTATCACATTACATTACCATTTCTATGGATTTAATTCATAAAAATAACTTATATACATTAATAATAGTTTGGTTTTCTGAATTTTAGTGTTGTCTAAAAATATTTTATTCATGTTGTAACATCCCAAGTAAGTAATGAATAATAGATATTTTTATATATTTCTATTAATGAATTAGATAGTGTTTTAGAGGCTTAAAAATGAAATTAAATCCAATCTTAAGCATGGAATACACTAATATTTTTAAAAGATTGTTTTACTGCCTTTTGATGGAAAACCGTTTTTGAATCTATCTTTTAACAATTTTATAATCTATGTTTGTCAAAATAAACTTATTCTTTATTATTGGGACATCAAAATTTACTTTGTGTGAATTTGTGGTATTTTTCTGACAATGTTCAATTTTTAATGAATAGTGAAAAATACTGCATTTTACATCAAACCTGCTTCTTAATATAATTTATTAATATGATTAGATTATCTTTTGAATCGGTTTTAAAGTGAAACCATAAAATATTTTTCCCATTTGATTCAATGTTGGACTTTGGAATTAATTTCACATTGAAATTCGACATAAACAAATATCAATCTTTTGATATATATTGTTTCTTAAAAACACGCTATTTGTTTTGACAGCGGGAATTAATTATTAAATTAATTAATGTGACTTATATGTTTTGAATTTTGTAAAATGGACTTCATTTTTGAATTCAGAATATCAAATATAGCTTAGGGTGAATTTTTGGTAATTTTCTGAAAAACTTCAATTTTTGATGAATAGTGAAACCACTAAGTGGTAATCAAGCAAACTGATTTTCAGTTAAATGAAAGTTTACCACTAATGTGTATTTAATTTTGAAAATCCGACATACATGGTTGTCATTAGTATGTAAAATACGGTTCAATGGGATGAAAATAATTTTTTGGTGAATAGTAACTTTTTTTCATTAATCGCGATTAGAGGTAATTAGTGTAATTTAAGGTAAAAATGATATTATAAAAATGTGAAAACACCATGACACTTGTCCTACCCCTATTGGATGAGTCATGGCCGACCAAGACAACCCATGGGTCGATTTAGGGGACCCTATGGAGCCTCTTGGGTGAGATAATGACTTTAATGCCTTTTTTTAAATAAAGGTGAAAATGGCACTAACATAAATTATTTTACTAAAAAAAATTTTAGAAGGGATTATACTAATCATAATTTTGCCTATAAATACTCTTTGGAAAGATAAAAATATTTCCTACATCAGGATATATTTTTTTTATAATTTTTAGACATTAAATAAATTAATTTAATTATGACATCACGATGATGCAACGATGACCTCATTAATGAACAGTTTAAATAAAATGAAACGATAATATAAAATCTAAGACCTAAACTTGTCCAAAAACTATTGTATGGAAATATTTCGAAGCATTATAATCTTATATTCTAAATATATCAATGTGGGACCTTATAAATTCGAAAAACTTTTGAAAATAAAATAATAGTATCATGATTTCCAAAAGTGCCCCTCCTCTCCTCTTATAAAAGGCCCCCACCTCTACCTCATTTCACACACTCCTCAAGCCTTTGGCTCGGCCATCCCCTGCCCATTTACTCTCTCCACATCCATCTCCTCATCCTAGAGGATTCCCTTTGGGCAGTATCCTTTCAAAGGAAGCCTTTAGGCTCAAATCAAAAGAAGTTACACTTTTAAAGGTATTTCATTCTCTCATGTTCATTTGTTTTATTTTGATTATACAACCCCATAAACTCTTTTTATTTACTAATTTTGTACCAAAACCAGTATCTTCAATATACGAGGAGGTTGTTATAAGATTTATTCGAGCTACACTATCACACAACTACATCAAATGGTTAAAGAACATACGGTTTCTGTGGATGGCGAAATTCTGCCTCCCGAAACGATGATTGTTCAATACTCATTTAACACCTTCAAAGGTGGCCATTATGATGTCACTATTTTTAAATATGATATATAATATGTTTATTATTTTCTTAAGCTTCTGTATTTTTCATTTATGGAATACCATTATTGTTTCCATTATGGGTAAACACGATATCTTCATTTTAGGAAGTGCGGACTACCGCCCCTGAAAGTGATTTGATTCGTTAATACCATATGTGGGATGTGTAAAGGATAAAGTTAATGATATTATATATTTTATTATACTGGAATTATAATATACTCTTATATCATTATGATTCCATTCCAGAAAATATGAAATAGAAATGGAAGTAGCCTTCATGCGTACGTACGGCTTACCGTCTCCATGAACAGTGCATTTCATTTCTTACCTCTAAATGTGATGTAATATTATAAATACATGTATATGATGAATATATATGATATATATGTTATCCAAATCATTAATATAATTCTGGATATAACGAAACATTGACCAAATTAACAACATGTAAGTGTAAGAAGTCTATTTTTTGACTTAAGAACCAAATACCGACAAAATGAACATTATTAACATAAATGATTACATGATGTTCATAACATGGTATAAATGGAATAATGAACATGAAAAAGGTTCTTAAGCAAGTAGAGATTAACTCAAGTTTATTAATCAGGAGATTAAAGAACGTTCGGGTCATATCGGATACGAGGTATGAGACTTCATCTCAATCTCCTTTCATTGAGGCATATTTTGTTTTATACACAAAATTCTTTTATACGGTGTATAAACCCCTTTGACTTTTACATTTATTCAAAAGGAATCTTTTTATATGAAGCATTTTACAAAACGACAAAAGGGAATGTTTTTCTTGTCGTACGTATGCGGCAACAATGACTTCTCCGCCGCCGTGACCATTATTTGAGTTTCGGCTTCCTCTACAAGCCATACCCTTTTTTTAAATGAAATATAAATACCATGTTTTACTTTGGTATTGAAAATTATTTTCATAATGTTTTTATTATATCAATGTGTTGTATTGATATCTTGTGATTGAAATGTGGAAATGTTATGTTTCCTTTATGCATGTTTTATTAGATATGATTATGTTATGGTTCTTGGGAATTATTTTGAAGACGGGTGGTTCCGTAATAAACTAAGGGTGGGTGAGCCCGATATAGCTCTCCAATGCATTGGGTAACGCGAAGCAGTGAAACGTTAAGGTTTCTCCGAAGAGATTTAGGGAATATACTGTGATGGGTATTCCAAACGTAACCAAGAGGGTTACTCCCTACATAAAAATGTTATGAATGCCTCAAGTTACCTTTATGTCTTATGATATATATGATTTATTCATGATTTTATGAGGTATGTTAAAGTGCCTATGTTTTATGGGTAAAGTATGATTTCATTCTTATGTATATATGAACTCATGTTCCCTTTCCATGTTTTTTTATAACCCATACTAAGTTTTTTATGCTCATCCCAAGTTTTTGAAATGTTTTTCACAAGTCAAGGTAAAGGTACATGATAAGATGATAGAGTCAAGGATGTGTCAAGAAAGAATCCATGTTTTATTTTCAATATGTTTCCATTGATGGGAAAAAAGAATACTATCATTTATTGTAACCACTTTGTTTATATGTGGGTTGTAATGCAAGTTTTATGATCTAATTCTCTAAAACTCTAAACCCGAAAAGATCCTCAATGTGTAATATTGTGATAACTCAAGATTAAGTAAGGTTTAAGGTAGGGGCCTTATACATGTACTATTAAATAATTACACATCCATTTAATTTTCTAATTCTAAATGTACACCTCAAAAAAATATCACAAATACTATGAAAACTCATAACATCAGTGACTGATTATTACATTATTTATAACATGTTTGGGAAAATCTTACACATTATTGATCATTTAGGTTTACTGTTTTATATAATTATTAAAACCATTATATAACAATGTGGACACATCTAAATAGTGTAAACCTTTTTTCCAAAAAAAATATTAATATGATTACACTCATGTTTCACTCATGAATCATTTATTTCATTAAAAATATTTCATTATTTATCGTTATATAATAGATAAGCATCCTTATGTACCGTTAAAAAAAATTGAAAGCACTATATGTGAAAAAAATATATAATTACGCTATATAAAAAAGGAATCATATTAGACTATCTGAAAAACATTAAAATTCATAGGGAAGTTTTTTCTTTTAGACAATTTGAAATGAATAACTGTCATGATTAATTATAACATATCTCTTAGGATTAGGTAACGTTTAGTTAACTATCTCATATTACACATTGATTTTATGATTTATATCTGGATCATCCCTAATAATATTACACATTAAAGTTATATATCATAAAAAAATCACATGATATAATTCATTTATATAAAAAAACAATAACTATTTTCATTTTAGCCTATAAGAAAACCCACTTTAGTTGTAGCATAAAATTAGAAAGAATATCTTTTACTTTTGAAAACATTTAAAAACTAAAATTTTCCCAAAGAAATATGAATCTAATTTACTTTAAAAATACATTGATAATTTAAAAGGTATATTCATAAATAATTATGGTCATGATGGGGGTAATTACAAACATTTATTATACATTAAAAAAAATTTATACATTTGTATAAAAATAAAAAAATGGTTCATATGGAAATAATTAAAATTATATATTTCAAAAATTGATTTATAAGTCAAAATTAGCTTCAAAATAACTTTAACAATATTTTAATTACAAATTATAATATTCATGAAATATTTTTATAATTGTGGATATGGAAGAAAAATATTTTAAAAAATTTAAAATAATATATTAATGGAAAATGTCTAATGAGTTTGAAAATAATTTTTTAAAATAATTACACTTATGATGGAAAATAATATAATATGTGAATAGATATATTTATGATATTATATGTATATGATGTATTGTATACACTAGAAAAATGAACATAATTACAATAGCCAATACATTTATCAAACAAACAAGTTGGAGATTAGAAATCCATATAACTTTGGAAATCACTGAATAAAAAGCCCTTGAATAGAGGATAATTATTGGAAGATATAAATACTATAATTTCTACAAAATAATATTTCAGAACATATTAATGGGGTAGTAGGGACACCATATTAAATAAATAGTGGTTCAAAACATCAAACATGTCTTAGTAAATTGAAATTGTGGCCAAAAAACCCATATAGATTTAGTAACATTTGAAGTCAGAATCCATCAATGAAATGATTTTGTGGAAGAAAAAATAAACAATAATTAAAATTGTAAATAAAATTAATTTTTTTTTTCATAAAATAAAAAATCATTTCATAACAAAATTTTACAAATAGTTTATTTAACCCAAATAAATGAAATTTAGATAAAAATCACCTAATGCCATTTCCTAACAAGCATTTTTATCCTTCTACACTCCTAAATAAATAAATTCATTTTATTAATTACTTGATTAATATATTTTAATGATAATTTAAATAAAATTATTTATTTTTTTTAATTATTATCTTTATTATGTTTCTAAATCAGTTAAACATACAAGGAAATTTTGATTTTGTTTGGTTGATATTCTCCAAAATTTAATTTTGTGTGTTGAATGTGGTAAAAGGGGTCAGGGACACATTATCTATATAATAAAATAATAATATTATTATTGATAATTTTTATACATTCAATATAATTTTCACACCTTCCATTTGTGCTTTAAATTAAAAATGGTATTTTTTATTCTTGAAGATAACAGTGCTTGCATACACATGAACGAAGATTTCATTTCTTTAATGGATAAATAGAAGAAAAAAATATAATTGTTTCGCATTGAAAAATAAATATCATATTTATTCATTAAATATACATTTTTGACCAACCATTCAAGGCGTAAATGAAAAATGAGTCACAATGCTTCATGGAAGTGGAATTCCACAAGTAATAGTGAGTGATGTTGTCATTTTACTATATACAAAAGGGTTAGTAGGTAAAAATATATATTATTTAAGTAATCATAAAAAATAATTACTATAATATATATTCACTAATTTGACTTTATGAAATCCATTTTTTGCATCGATGAATAGAAAAGCACATCGATTCATGGTGATGGTCAACCACACATATAAATGAGTGATGTTTTTATTTCTCATGGGATACAAAGGAGGTAAAAATAGTGAATTTATAATCATAATAACATTTCAATATAGTAAATAAAATGATATAATTATATGGGTATGGTTAAAATATATTTAATATAGTTATTTGATGAAATAATCTTTAAATAATTTGGTTAAGACTTGCACCTCCTCCATGGATATGTTCGAAGCGATTACACATTAATCATCCTAGGATTAGTGTTTTTGTGAGACCAGGACATCTATGATTTGTTGAGGAGATAGGAAATGTGAGTTTTGAAGATATTGGTTGAGATACATTATTCAAAGTGTGCGATGAAGTGAAGATTGGATGTTCTCTTTTATTATTCATAGAAGTGGTGCTCTTATAAATATAAAAAAAATTAAAAAAAATATAATGTATTTCCCAAGGAAATATTATTCAAGGTAACCCAAATTAAAATATATGATATGGTAAGGCAAACTACCTAATAAAATGATATTCTTATATTTTTTTAAAATAAAAATCACTTTTCTTTTAATTTCACCACTATAAATTAGCCATTTTTCTCTTAATGTCATGAAAAACATTTCCGATATAAACAATTATTTTAATTAAACTTGAAATTGTCCTAATTAAAAAATCATAACATGGTGATTACAAATATGGAATCCATTTTCTAAGATTCAATTTCTAAATTTTCATGAAATTTAATCAAAACTAATCACACAAAATGATATAGGAACATTTATAAAAAAATTTATGCGAAATAATGATGTTATACTCATTCAGACAAAATAACATTTATAATTGGTAATTAAAAATAATTTTATTATTTTTATTAAAAAATTAAGGTTCCATAATGTTATAACCATTGAAAAAATGAATATAACCTTCCAACAACACTATTCAATTAAAATAACTATAAATAGTTTTTAACTATAATAAAATATAAATTTTGTCTCGTAGGGTCAAGGGGTTAGAAATTCAAAATAATGATTAAAATGATTTATTTTTATTCTTAATGAAATATTTTTCTCAGTAAACTATTTTATGATTTTCAAGATAAATAATTCATCATTATGATTTCATAAATTTTATGGGGTTTTAAAGTTATATATTTTCATGATTTACACAAAAGTAAACATTTAGCGAAAAATAAAAAAATAACCCACCGATAATTTTAATATGAATAAATAAAAATCGTATCTAGTCTAATAAAATATAATTTCAAAATTTAGTAAAATATAATTATAATATTCTAATTGGAAAAAACATGACTATAATTTTTTAGAAAAATTTATTTCTGAAGAATAAAAGATATTTTTTGTCTTTTCTTCGCTTTTAACAACCATTGGATTATTAGGAATTTATATTATTGAATATATTGTCCATAATCTTAATTTAAATAATTAATTAATTATTTTTAATTTAGTTCATTAATTTAACAATACATTTCTAACATAAGTAATAATGAGAAGAAAACATTTTTACCATAAAATGATTTCATCTTCATTACTAAAAAATTAATAATCAATGTATGAATTATAATTCATCAGTTTTTATGAACATAAAATTTTTTATTACATTAAATTCAATAAAATAACTAACAAAATATTATAATGGTTTTATTTGAACAATAATGTTGTGGTTTTTTAAGCTCAATGATGTGTGTGGTACATTATATACAACATATTAATCATTTAAAGGAATATAAACTAAATTACTAGGATATTACATGTACCATATGAATTTTTTATTTATCTAAATTCACCTCTAAGGAATTTTCAACTTTCTATTTTTGATAAAAATATTATGTAACAATTGAATTTTTTATATAATAACTAATGAATATGAGAAAACATATATACACCATTAACAGTCAATACATTCCCATTTCATTAGTTTTGAGAGAAAAAATATCATACGTTATAATCAAGTCTTAATAAAAACATCTCAGAACCTCTTCAACTCTTCTCAATAGATCCCCAATTATTTTAAAATAACTCATCACAATGAAAATGAATATGTAAAACATTAGTGTATTTTAAATCCTCATCAGCATCATTTCCAATGACTATATAGAATTTAAATTATAAAATATAAGTATTTCAATGACCCACATTATGTCATTGATCCCAATATTACATCAATATTCTCAAGTATTCTGTCAAATAATATTCATCCATGATTCGGAAATAATAACACTTAATTCACCATGGATTGTTTCCCTACACTTTAACAAAATTTTATTATCTTTAATCACACTTATTCATTCTATGAACTACATATTGATCCAATACATCCATTATTCTATTGTAGGAAAATGATTTTTATAAGCATTGATACTTATCAATTACATGTTTTTTATTTCTCCAATAATCATAAAAAATATATCCTTGCAGATTCCCTATTTATTAATTTTAATACATTGATATATATATATATATTGTTAGCTTGATGATGAGACATAGTGTGATGTTGAGGATCGACGTGTCTGTAATTTATTTTCCAAAAATATTAAATATTATTTATATTATTTATGCATATTTTCTTAGAAAAAATTGGATACCGCTTAAAAAAAACCTTGGTTCAAATAATTGGGACATCGATGCTTTAAATATTATGATGTTCACCCTATGTGTGACCTGAAATTTGACTGTCTGAGGAGTTCAAATAAAATATGTTGTGGGAGGGTGTATTGTAAAGACTCAAAAATTTTATATGATTTTTCTATAAAATTATTTGGGATTATTAAGAGTCTGTGAAAATTAACGGCACATGATTTTAAAGACTGGTGTGACTAGAATGAAATTTTGATCTTTTTAAAGGCATGTTCAGTAAATGTGCGATCAAGAATTTCTAACATTGGAACTGATGCTTAGAATTGATATCTAAGGGCACTATTGTATTCATATTTCCATGATTCAGTTAAGGGAGGCTTAACCTTGACCGTAATAGGTCGAGAGAAAAGGTTAATTTTTTAGGACATTTTGAAAGAATAATTAAATAATATAATATATTATTTTATTTTTCTACCACCTCTTGAGTGATGTTGTTGGGGACCACTGAGTTGGTCTGGAAATTAATGAGGGATATTAAAATCCCGGTTACTCTTATCTTTTGAAACCACCCATCATATATTTAATAAGATCATTAATTACACTGATTAAGAGACCTTTAATTAAAAGGAGTGTTAAACTCTTAAATACACCTTTTAATAATTCAAACCCTGTAAAAAATGATGATGGGTGGATTGGGGGAGAATCCTTGACAAAGATCTAAAGAACGAACTTACCTCCAATGAAGAACAGAGTCTTAGATGATGTCACTGGAAGAATCAATTAGGGGTCGACGAATTCCAGTGGCTTCAATGAACATAGATTCTCCTCACACAACTATGAAATATCCTTCGAATCCGAGGTCGGGGTGGTTAATGTGTAAATGATATAGGATTTGTTCCTTTTCCTCGAACAGAAAAATCATGACGAATGCAGACCAACCAAAACATGTTGATCAAAGAATTGTATGAAACTATGTGTAGTTGTTGTGGGAAAAGACTGAATGGGGTAATATTTTATCTATGTGATGATTTATTTACTACCCATTATATATGATTCAAATGTAGAGGGTGTGGTCCAAACGAAAAAGGCATGGATCCTCCACCGCTTCGGTTTTTGTCCTGTTTTTTGGGGGTAGAATTTCAACTCAACGGAATCCTGAATCTGGAAGTCACACAGTGACGACAGCATCTCGAAAGGATCATAGGTGAAAACGGAAGCGAAAACGGACCACATGAGCTCACATAGTGGCCTGCGAAAGCCCCGATGGTGTCGCACTAGCAACCGGCACCCACGAGTGATGGTGGTGGATGGCTCTCACTAACTGCTGAGGATAGGTGGCACCTAGAGGCTCCTTGGATTACCGATGAGGTGGCCGATGTTGGCAGGTTGTGGTGGCTATAGGGCGGCACACTGTCGTGTGCTATAGAACGAAGTCGCGACGGAGGGGACCCATGCCCTGTGGGTCCCAATAATAGGGGGTTGCTCCATGTGGCACCGCTGTTACATAGAAAACAAAAATAATGTTTTTGGGAGGGGGAAGGACCCCTGAATGGGCCACCTAGATAGGGGCCGCACCAGCCAGCGGGTCGCGCAAGCCAGTGGGACGGGCCGCCCAATGGGCCGTGCCCAGCCAAGGTGGGTCCGACCAATTTGGGGCCTATCAGCTCATGCTCGTGGCTAAGTGGGATGATCCCACTATGTCCTAGCCCAATCGAGCTATCCTAGCCAGTTTGGGCTAGGCCGGGTCAGGTCGACAAGGTCGTGGTGGGCCGGGTCGGTCCGACCAGGTCAAACAGGACCCAGACCCTTTTCGGCCCATAGACACTTAAAAGGCCATATCTGACATACTGGATTTCCATTGGATGAATAGTTTGTGGCATTGGAATACTTGGAATTAGATAGACCTTTTGAAATAATCGAACTGAGTTTTGGAGAATGTTCTAGTATGGACAGGTTGGATCGAACCCGAATCCAACCGAGCACTCGGTACTAAAACGCTTTTAACTCACAGACCGGGTGTTTGATTGAAACACCGTCTATCGCTTTAGAACCCTTATGACATGGAAATACATTGGGTTATTTTTTTGTGGAACTTTGTGGAAGTTGAGGCATAATAAATATCTTGAGGACTAGATTCTATGGAACTTAAGCGCATCGAGTGCGGGGAATCCTCTTGCTGGATGTCAATTGAAGAGCGACTCTATGTGGATCAACATCATAGTGACCCTGTGTCAATCTTCATGCTAGAAACCCTGTGTGGATAGGAATCATAGTGACCCTTTATAGATAAGCATCATAAAGACCCTATGCTGATCAGCAACTTAAGGACCCTGTGTGGATCAGCATCATCGAGACACTATGTGGATCAACATCATAAAGACCTTGTATTGGTCAACATCATAATGAACACATGTGGATTAGAATCATTGAGAACCTGTGTGGATCAGTATCATAAAGGACCTATATTGTCTAAAATTATAGTGACCCTGTGTAGATTAGCAGTGCACAACCCGACAAGGACCAGCCTTATATCAGCCCGTCATGGATATGAGACATACGACCATGTGTGGGTCGACATTGGAACAACTCCATAATGGTTAATTTATGAATATATCCAAATAGAACAAAATGAGATAGATTAAGATTAATCATCTTTATTCTTGATCTCTGAGTTGTATAACTTTCACAAGTTGTCTCATCTTTGTGCATGGTGATTGAGGTCATGCTTTGTTGTTTTCCCTTTGTGAAATTCTGGGAGACCTTCTAGGGTCTGGGTGTCCCTAATGGGTATTTTTTTACTCACCCCTGCATGGCTTCATCCTCACCTTATTGTGTTTTGTGCAGACAATGAGCAGTATGTATGAGACATTAGGGATCCTAGACAAAGCGGTACATGGAGGTGACTGGTTGATGTGTAGAGCTGTGGAGATGAGTTATACCTACCCTGTATGTAGGATCCCTAATAGATGATCTCATGAGATGTTTTCTATTGTAGTCCTATATTTTCTGTTGGTCTTGTTTTCCTTCTCATTTACATTCAGTGCACACTTTTAATACTGCTGTTTTACTATGTGGTTTGCATCTCATTGTGTTCTTGTTCTGCATGTTTGTAGGTCTAAATGTGATGGCTTCCCACTTTTAGGGATCTACCTTTCTAGTGCTAGTCGCCATCCCATGGCCTATGGAATGCGGGCTTGGTGTAGTCATGACATGGCCCCCGGGGGACACGTCTTGACATGAATCGAATTAAATAAATAGTTAAATTTATATATTAAATTTAATTAACATAAATGGATTTTCTTATTAATACATGGTTATGGAAGGATCACCAGGGTCATCTATTTAGCCCCATGATCATTGAGAGATGTTATTCGACTTTTCCATTGGCGAATTGAAATTTGCGATGACATAACTCCAAATCAAGGTAGATCAAGTCACAGTGAATGCAACAATACAACTTCTTCATAGGCGGGTACATTTGTCGACGATGAACTATCCAAACCAAATAGGACTCATAAATTCATGTATTATTCCCATAATTGATTAATCTGATTTATAAAAATCAATATTATTCTTTGATCAACATTTTAATTGATCAGTTTCATGCACCCCTGTATCGGTTTAATTTGATTATTCGGTTTTCTTACCCTCGTACCCCAAATATGTATCTTTTGGCCAAGAATGACTGGTAATTTATCTTTGAAAATACTTTTCATTTAAATTTCTCCCCTTATTCTTCTCATAAGTCATTGTTGAACCATGGGGCTGCGAATTGACATTGGCGGGCAGCACTGAGGGCGTTCTGCCCTAAGATCCACAGTGGATTCACATGAATGAATTAAATGATGAACTTGGGATGGAATCAGATGATTTTTGGGATGTGGATGTTCTATATGATCTTCTAAAACCCATATTATAGGACATAAGACATGGGATAAGTTCATATTCTTCTAATATTCAAGAAAAAACAAAAATCAATTTTTGAGCACCAGATGGACGAAAATGACAAACAAAGGCCAGATCTACTGATTTTGGGTGGCTAGAAGGGAGATATATAGAGTAAGATAGAGATTTTCAAAATCTGTGATTAAAACTATGTTTCTATGAAAGTCATTACTACATGCTATTTTTTTGGAAGAACACGCGACATGTGATCCCATGGCTGTAGTGGCTAGTGTTTTTGGTGAGAAAAGTATCACATCCCATGTGGGATACCCACAAAACATGTCATACATGCGATGGTAACCTGGGGTGAACTCTTTTAGTACAAGAGCATAGAAACATCCATGTCCATTCAATGTTCCTCTGTACCTCAACATAAGTAGCATTACACAGACACGAGTAAGACACTAAGTTCCTCAGACATTTCTTATAATCACCCTACACACTGTGTTGGGAAATATTTTTACTTATCCATATAATGGTAGGTAAATTTCATGGTTATAGAGTCGGAACACATGATATGTGGGTCCCCTTACATACCATGCACCCCGTTTTCCATTTAAGGAATTCCAACATCTCATTTATCCTTTGTTAGGACTCAGATTTTGGCCTGCAAGTAGGCTATTCCAATTGGGTTTCTATATAGAACATGATCAGGGCATATGCAGTAGATTTATATATATAATGTTATATATTATGAGTTGGTATCTTCTTTAGGCAATGGTCGATGATTGTAGTGTTTAGGCCAGATAACTATGGTCTTTAGAGTGGCACCCTCAAGATGGGATAGTCACATGTCCTCTATCTATCTATTCTTATAGTGTAACCCTCCAACTCGGATAGGGAATGGTATATCTACATATACACATAGATTTAACCTCATATATAGTGAGTGAATGAGTCTTTTATTTTTGGATTGGTACCCTTTAGTTTTTCTAGGCATGGGTCCTATGTCCGCTATCCAAGTGGTACCCTCCAACTATATCAAGGCATGGGTAATCAACGAAAAGTGTGTCCCCCTCATACTAATATAGGTAATGGGTCCTCAATCGACAAATGTACTGGTACCCTTCAATTAGGACATGTAAAGGGTCATCTACAAACTAATATAGTTTCACCCTCTAGTCAGGACTAGGCATGGGTCCTCTACTAAATGCTTGAGTGTCACATTCCTAACAAGACAAGGCATTGGTCCTCTATCTTTATACTAAGTGGAACAGTCCTGTTGTACGTGGGAATGGGTCTTCTACATAGAGATTCTATCATGATTTTTGTGCTAAAATGTTGGGAGTTGTGGCTTGACGTGGATGTCTCTTTGGATATATGCACGAGATATTTTAAATCATTGATGGACTTTTAGAACAAATATTACTCTTTTCCAAGGTTGGACTATGATATGGAAATCCACTTCACTCTCATTTTGGTATCATTGGTTTAACTATATATGTAAATATATATATTTATCCCTTTTATTTGATTTGTACTCTCTTTCATTGGATTGAGTTATGTATTTTCTATATATTCCTATCATGTCTCTTACTACAACCCCCTCTATATTTGTATTATCATATTGTGTATGTATATTCAAAACTGTATATGGAATTTTTCCACACGTGTCATGTCTTATGAAGACGTTTAATAGGCGATAATGAATACATATGAGCTTATGGATACAAGGATAATTTTAATGTATATGGTTGTTAGAGTATAAAGTTTAGGACCAGGGCTCTCTCAAAAATGTTACTTTCTAGTTTTTGAAGCTGGGAAATAATTTTTATTTTGTTTTTGTTTTAACCCCCTTAATTTTACTTTTCATTATCGTATTCTTGTAAAACTAGGAGGTTTCTTATATTCTCAGTTACATTCTTGATATTTCATATTTTTTTATTATTACACTACATAACATAATTGAGATGGTCTGGTGTCTTATTACTTTTACAGTCGAAAAATTCCTCCCATGTTGGAAATGAATTTCATTTTTTTCACCCCTTGTCCTATGGATTCATTCATAATTTAATTATGGATTGATCTCTATTTGGTGGGTTCTTGATAATCCTCAAGTGAATATTTTTCCCAGAATACATCATGAATCATCTTACCTCCTTTCAACATATCTATATGGTCATCATCTCATCATATATCCATTAATCTAATAAATATCCTCATATCATGAGAAACTCAAGGAATTCTTCAGGATTAAAATTCATGGGATCTTCTACATCACCCAACATTGACACACATTTACATTCCTTATCATTAAAATATTGACAATATAAAAAACATCAACTAAATTAATTCATTTTGGTTGTTTATGCATAACCCCTTTTGATGGAACTATCATGTTCTAAACATAACTGTTAAACATACAATTCAACTGAAATTTTATATCCTCAAGTTATTTTAATTAGTTATAACACATGAAAGAACTATTATGCATAGTTTGTTCACCGTTAATTGAGGTTTTTTATAATAATATTCCATAATAAATCTATATCCTCTTGAGTCAAGATAAAACCTAAGAAAAATTTGAGATATATGTATAATTTGACTCAATTTATTTTCCATGGTATCTTATAAAACCGAATCATCTTCTACATTTATATTATTTAATATTTTTTGGTCACTAGTTTCAGTATGTACATTTAATGGCCTTGTCCATCCCATTATCATGATATTGTACACTTTGGTCCTATACCGAATATATTTGTTTTCCTGGGGCTCTACCCATTAGGTAACCCCCAAGAAAAGGACTCATGCTGGGAGAAGTATCCACACCACATTATAAAAGGGTTCTTCGTGATCCTCCTCCTTCGATGTGGGATTTCCATAACCCCCCCATAAGGGCCTAGTATCCCCACTGGCACTTCAAATGGACACCGACTCTGATACCATTTCTAACGGCCCTATCAAGCCCACCATCATGATATTGCCTTCTTCTGGCCTAGCCCACACAGATTTTTTTCCATGGTCCCTTCCCATCAGGCAACCCCCAAGATAAGGCCTCATGATGGGAGCGGTATCCACACCACATTATAAAGGGGTGCTTAGTGCTCCTCCTCCTTCGACGTGGGATTTCCATAACTCCCCCCACCCCTCAGAAGGGCCCAATGTCCTCGTTGACATATCAAATGGACCCTGGCTCTAATACCATTACTAGCATCCCAGTCCAGCCCACGATCATGATATTTTCCTTTTTGGGCCTAGCTCGCACAATTTTGTTTTTCCCTGGGCTCGGCCCTCACACACCCCCCCAGGAAAAGGCATCGTGATGGGAGAGGTATCCACACCACATTATAAAGGGGTGCTTTTTTCTCCTTCTCCTTTGATGTGGGATTGCAATAACCCACCCCCTAGAAGAACCCAACTTTTTCGCTAGAACATCAAATAGACACCGACGGTGATACCATTTGTAATGGCCGAGTCCATCCCATGATCATGATGTTGTCCACTTTGGGCCTAACCGACACAGATTTGTTTTCCCTAGGATTTTCTTATCATTAAACCCCCAAGAAAAGGCCTCATGGTGGGAGAGGTATCCACACCACCTTATAAGGTGGTGATTCTTAGTCCTCCTTTTATGTGGTATTTCCATAAATCACCCCCTAGAAGGGCCCAACGTCCTCGCTGTAATATCAAATGGACACTGGCTCTGATACCGTTTGTAATGGCCCAGTCCAACCCATGATCATGATGTCGTCTACTTTGGGCCTAGCATGCATGGATTTGTTTCCCCTGGGCTCTACCCATCAAGCACCCTCAGGGAAAGGCCTCATGATGGGAGAGGTATCCACACCACCTTATAAAGGGGTGTTTTGTGCTCCTCCTCCTTTGATGTGGGATTACCATAACCCGGGTCCTGGTGATAGTACAGACACCTAGCCTTTAACATGGTTGTCGGGTCCTAGCCCATTGGGTACCACCAGTTTCCCCTCAGACATGTGGTCCCCAAATTACTAAACGAGTCTTCTGACTTATGATTGTCCCCACAGGACAAAACATGTCATTTACAGTGTGCTTTTTCCTCACTCACACAGAACCTAAGAAACATCCCAGATGGACACCCATCTTGATCACTACTCCAGGACAAGAACTCTTAACTATGGAGTGCCACAGGTGTCCATTCCTCCTTATAGGATGGCTACTTATGAGTTGTAAGAGCTCAAGAAGAAGTTGGAGGAGTTGAAGGAAAAGGGTTTCATCAAACCTAGTACTTCCCATAGGGGTTTTCCTGTCCTGTTTGAAAAGAAGGAAGATGCCACCCTTAGGCTTTGTGTGGACTATCAGAAGTTTAACTAGTTGACGGTCAAGAACCGATATCCCTTGGCCAGGATTGAGGATATATTTGATCAACTTTGAGGAGACCGAGTGTTCTCGATAATTTACTTGATGTCCGGATATCATTATTTGTGCATTATAACATCAGATATAACTCTTATAGCCTTTAGGGGCAGGTATTCACTATAAGAGTATTTCGTTATGCCGTTCGGTCTCACTAAAATGCCAGCATTTTTCGTGGCACTGATGAACTGAGTGTTCCATCCATACTTGGATGTCTTCTTGGTGGTCTTCATGGACATTATATTTATGTAATCTCACACTCGACATGACCATGATACCCATCATGAGTACTTTTCCCAGGGGTTTCCTGATGGGAAAATTCCATGGAAAACAAATCTGTGCGGGATAGGCCCAATGAAGACAATATCATGATCGTTGGTTGGACGGGGCCGTTACAAATGGTATTAGAGCCGGTGTCTATTTGATGTGCCAGCGAGGTTGTTGGACCCTTCTAAGGGGTTATGGAAATCCCACATCGAAGGAGGATAAGCACGAAGCACCCCTTTATAAGGTGTTGTGGATACCTCTCCCATCATGAGGCCTTTTCCTGGGGGTTTCCTGATGGGCAGAGCCCAGGGAAAACAAATCTATGCGGGCTCGGCCCAAAGCGGACAGTATGATGATCATGGGATGGACTGGGCCGTTTCAGTTCAGGTTTTCTCACACTAATTAAATTAGATGTTATCTATTTCTCATGAAATATATGAGCATAATACAAACATAATTTTTCACAAATAGGTGATAAAATAATTGTTCATTTGTTCTTATGGGTTTTCCAGAAATAATAATTTATATTATTTAGATCTATTATGATCCCAAATGATACATTTTATTTATGTTTTACATTGAAAAATATTTATTAATGAAAGGTTGTCATTCCTTTCAGTTCAAACCATATGTGATTATTTAATATTTTCATCAGATTAAATATATTTATGTTTGAAAACAATAATCTTCAAATAAAAACCCTATAATTAAATACAATAGTTTTATTAAATATTTGTTGATGGAACCATTTATAATAAAGCTAAACTCCTCCATTTAGAAATACCATTCTATTACAGTGTTTCTAAATGATTTATTTTATCTATTATAAGATACTGCCACAGATAATCAATAAATTGATGGCATAATTCTTCTCCATCTGTATCAAATTAATGTATCCTAAAAATTTTAATAGTTTTATTATGGATATTATTTTTCAATACCATGAACATTTCAAAGACATAATATTTAATTTATTTAGAAACCCATAACCATTTTTATTATAGTGTAACTTAATTGTTATGATGTTTAATTAATCAATAATTGACTATCTATTCATTATTATATATACATAAGTATGTATTTGTCCCCAAATATCACTATCCGTTTTTAATTTTCCACAAAAATATTAATTATTTATTTTTACTAACAAAAAAATATTTAGTAATTAATTATTCATAATCCAATGAGTCTAAAAAATGATTTATATAAATAATTTTGATGTATTTTCTTTTATATGTGAAATAGGAAAAAAATTCCAATGGTATATTGTGTTTGAATCATTAAATTTTTCCATCATTATAAAAGTTATATATTTATTTATCACATTTAAATATATGTATAAACCTAAATCATATAATCAATTCCATAAATCATATCATTCTTGTATACAGAATAACACATGTTCTAAAATAATAAAGAAACAATGTTATTGTTCAAAAAAGATACCAAAATTAAATACCAATTAGTGTATCCAATATAAAAATAATTTGATAATTTTTTAAATAATATTATATGAATAGGTAAATTGTATATAACCAAAACAAATGCAGCTGTCCTTTATTTATTTCACATGAATAGATCGATGTATAATTTAATAAAGTATAAAATATTATCCAAATATATAATATTAGAATATATATATAATGAGTATATTTTTAATGAAAAACCCATGACGTAAAATTTAAATTACAAATTTTATAACGTATAATTCATTATACACAGGGTTTTTTCCTTACATATTATGCCTTTCAATCAATTCAAATACATCCATGTTTTCATATTGCTTACAGATATTAGTAATAATAGTGGATAATATAAGATTTATTGTGACACATTCATCTTATTTATCTTTTCAAAATCACCCATTTCCTCTTACATATAATAAAAAAACCACTAAATATATATTTCACTATAATAGAGATAATTATTAATAATTAAGAACACTTATGAAGTTAAAATCCCAATCTAAGATGTCATTTCAACCAAAAATATATTTATTATGGATTTATCTTAGTAAAATATTTAATTTTTCTTTAGTTATATTGTAATATATAATATAAAATTCTGTTATTTTAGTGTAATGTTTAAATAAATATATTATAAGGAATTTTATTAAATATGGTAACACCGACATCATAATATCAACTATTATATACATTATGTATCCACGTTTTTTATTATTTCAATTCTTAACTTATTTAAAAACGTCTTTTAATCATTGACTACTTATATATATTATTATAAAAACAATAACTCATCTAACTCTTATATATTTTGATATAAAAATTTGTTCATATTTATTTGAGGAATGATCCTAACTCCATTAATTTGGAAAATTGATCCTAATTGGGTCTCTAACCCATTTATATCACATATTTTGACATAATATAACCATTTTCATTCAATCTTTATACATGATAAACCATCTGAGAACAAAAATGGCATTACCCAATCAATTTATTTTTCAAGATCTTGATGATTGTAACTATTAGAAGAAATATGACATCTTAGTATTTGTATATATTTGGAAAATATCACTATTTAACTTCAATATTCATCACATGTATTATATATTTTATTACCTAAATTCATTAAACATTTTAAATGACTTCATTGATTTAATTTAAGCTTAGTACATAAATTATATTAAATTAATAAGATTAAAACACATTAATGATACATATATAATAAAATTAATGACTTCAATTAGATATATATAGTAAAATATTCAATTTAAATATTTAATAGCATATTAAACTATATGAAATTGAAATGGTTTAAAAAAACAATTCATGATATGGATGAAAAATATAAGAAAAAATCACAATCTTCAGAAATTATAGTTAAATATATGACTAATCCCCCAATTTTTTGAAAATACCCAACTTTCATAATGATTAAAATTATACTTCAAATCTATATTTTCAATATATGTAATCTAAAAAATTTGTTAAATTTTATTTTATGATTTAAATTCCAAATATGTTGAAGATAGAAAAGAATAATTAGGAAAAAAAATAACTAATCATGATTTAAATATACTAATTTTATTGTAATAACTAACATTAATATATTTTAAATGAGTGGAATTAATTTGAAATAATGTGAAAAATATTTTATTAAAATTATTAAAATATTCATATATGAAATATTCATATTAAATTATCATTTATCTTGGGAAATCAATGAAAATTTCCTAATTTAATATGTGAATCCTAAATGATTAATAATTTAAAAAAATGACATATAAAGATATTACATAATTATGAATATAAATACCATTATACCTACGTAAATTGAATATCTACACATTCCATATATAAGCAATCAGTACAAAGAATTCATATTTATAAATTACTTATTAAAAATAAACACTTTATATTTATAATATATTGAATGCATGTGAAATATTAACTCCTCATATCTCATATGGAAAATAAAATGAATAATGGATAACTCATAATGTAAAAAATTAATATTATTCACATCATTATATATGACCCCATAATGTTTCAAATATACAATATTCAAGTATCCTCCTAGCCCGTTTTGGTATATTTTAATGTTGATCATATACTAAATGTAGTCCATACGTGACAAAACCAATTTGGAATATTTTTTAAATTATACATGTTGTTGTCATATATATATATACACACATATATGATGTATTAAAAACTGTTTCTTATATTTGGTTAAGATTTAAACATTTTGTATTATTATTTTAGATTCATTTCCAATATTAGTAAAATTTTACCTAGAAAATGAATTGTGATATATGATATATTTTATTAATATTAATTACAAATACTGAAATAAACTTTTAATTTTATTTATAACTATCCCACAAACCATTTTTATGGAATATTTTATATTTAATTTTGATATATATCATATATTGCCGATGGTTTTTGAAAAAAATTCTTAAATAATGCTTACACAAATAAATGGTAGCATCTCCAAGATTACAATAAAATAATAACTATGAGAAATTCTAACATCAAATATATAGTTCCATAAGAGTAATATGAAACCAAATATAGATTTAAAACAATAAAATATCTCTATAAATTATAAATAAATATCATATATGAAAAATATATTCCAAAAATATATTGATATTAATGATTTTCTAAAATGTAATACCATAAAAAAGCCTTATTTTTTACAAAAATAATTATTATAATTACATCATAGACATTCAAACATACAAAAAAATTAATTTTTCATTTAGATTATCAAAAATACATCATTAAAAATATTATTATTATAAAATATTTGATTTTAAGGTATGTTTTACTATGAATAATGACATTATTTCATTTTTTGTCTCCTTTAGTGGTGGGGTTCAAGGGATAAGGGGTGTAAATGTTTTGATACATAGAATGAAGGCTTATCTTGAAGCACGGTGGATGAAAACATTCCAATGGAAAATAATTATAATTCATTAGCAAGCCAGTGGTACTGGTAGTGAGGCTGGCACATTTATAGATCCCACCAACCATCCTATTTGAAGACACCAGCCTAATGGTTGTACCATGAAATGGATATCATTAATTTTTTTCATTCTTCGCCTATCTGATTATTTATCTATTACCCACCATATATTGAAATAAATGAAAATAGAACCCCCTAGATCACACTCCCATGATGCACTAGGAATCATTTTCCTCCCCTCAGGCAATCTTGAAGTCTGGATTACCTAAGGGCATCATTTGAGGCTAAATACATCTGTTATTTGGAAAATATTCCTTATTTTATTAGATTTTATCATACATATAAGACATGTTGTGTATATCTATGGATCACCTCCTACATTTAATGGAGAATCTATGATTGATAGATAGATTAGAATTGGATATTGAGTTCTTGTGGCCCCTCCTTAATCAATTGTAGATCTACCATTTATGATGAATTCCATATAGTATGTTGATGAGAATTTCATCTATTTGTATGACCCCTTAAAAAAATTATAAATCTAGTGACTCAATAGAAATGTTTTGGGTATTGTTCGAGATAATATCATTTTGTTGTAATTATCTCTTTTTTAGTTATCACTGGTTCTTCAAATTCATATTCAATGTTCTGAGGTCAAAATTCTATATAATATTTGGTCTTTGTGTGTATTTTTTCTCATTATTGGTTTGGGGTGTTTTCATTGTCAGGAGTCCCTTACATGATATGATATGTTGATATTCATGGGTAACCCATTAGACCATTTTTGGGATATACTATATTGTTCCTTGCTATGTAGTTAATAAATTATATTAATATTCATATCATATTGATGACTTTTAAGGATATATTGATCATTTAAATGTTATAAAATATATGGGGGTTTTTCATAGCCATTTGAATATTTATTAGTGATCTATTTGACAAGTGGACATGACAGATTATCCAAATCTTTAAAGGGGGTGTTCATAACAAATCTCATTGATGGTGTATCATTGTAAATTGGTTAGTGATTTAGCTAAAAAACCTATGGGATCAATATATAAACCATTAAAGAGTTATTTTATATAGAGTTTTTCAACTGATGGGGAATTCACGTCTGTATGAGATATAGTGTCCACTATATGGGTGGGCATTGTCTGTTTATGATTATAGTTTAGTAAATGTACATGGGAAAAGGGTGGACGTTAAAATAAAAGAAGTATTATATTTTTTCCATTTAATGCGGATTGGGTTACAAATCATTATCATTGTAATTAATTCGTCTATATATGATATTCTTATAGTATGAAGTTGATGCAGTTGAAGCTGGGGTTTGTGGTGACTTGGAAAATGTAAAATGGCTTGGTGAATGATTGATTGTATGTTTTCCAAATAATGGCGTTACAATAATATAAAAACATATATATACATCTGAACATACGTTAAGGATGAATTTGGGATTCCATACATGTTTTATGCTAACAACATATATGGGAATCTTTGTGAGCGTGAACAATAAATGATTAGGGATTTTGTGAAGGGAAAGGACCATGTGGTTGGTTTCTAAAGGGATGGAGTTGGGATATGGATGTGGTATAAGAAAAAACATTTTATGTTTACACCACACATATTTTTATTCCTAATAGTTTATTTTTTTACTTTCCTCATTTGGTGGTTCAATTGATTATATATGTGTGATGTGACTTGTCATCCATTTTAGAAATTTTCAATGTTATCTTTTGTTGTGTTATTTGGATTATAATATATTGTACTATAATATGATGGCTATGATTATTTAGGGTATAGTCTCCCAATGTTCCATTATACCCTCAACACTATTTGGTAGCCTCAGTAAATATAATGACACATAATGTACATTCATTGATATTACTTTTAAAAAAGATGAATATTAATTACAAAATATAAAAAATCCACAACAGGAGCATAAAGGTATACTATCTTCAGAAACTATGAATGACCGACAACTAGTTCAAAAGACATATTCATTTTCTCACACTTAAGTCATAATTTCAAGAAACATTTTTGACATATCTTGTGTAATACCCATCTTCGTGACCTGTTGAAAAGAAATATATTAAAGAGTGAGATCAGATACTCAATAACCGTTAAAAATGGAGATGTCCATCGTATCATATTCATAAGTCATATGATCAAAATATCTGCTAATATTATCCTTAATATGAAATATCATGATATCAGGCCATATGATAAATCATTAAAGTTAATATAAATCAATGAACATAGCCCCAATTGACATAACATTTGACATGAAATTTTGTCACCTACACATAATCATAGAAAATCCATTCATATTAGTGAAGGATCATTTCCAATACCATCATAGTAGAAAATTTCTATCACTCAACTGAGTTCTCTCCTCATTCCAGCCATATACTACTAAACCATGGTCATTTCCCATTCCAATATTGTCAATCTTATGAGATATAAGTTATTAACCAATGCGTTGGATGGAAATATAGGTCACTGCCATCTCATAATGAAGTCCTTCTTATGTGTTCCACGATGACATTTATCATTCACCATAACCCAAGGAATAAAATAGGTTTATTTAAACATCATTCCACCATAAAAAAATCCATATAAAACAAATGGATTTCAATAATATAATTCCATAATAAACACAATAAAACCATAGTAAAAATATGGATATAATACTTGAATCATAACCATATTAAATAAATCCATCTTAAATGAAAAATAATTTAGATATTCCACTGGAAATAAATTTATCAGGAAAATATCATTTCCTCTACAAAATAGCTTTCTTTTCAAAAATCACCATTCAGTTTTAAAACAAAAGAATTTATTTGAAAATAAACCTGAAATAATGTTAAGGAAGATTTATGGGAATAATGTGTTCAAAATCATAAAAAATAATTTTTTCCATATAAGATAAAAAAATATCCTCATACTATATCCAAAAAACTAAAAATTTCCTCTTATTGAAAATGATAAAATATTCCTTTCAAACCATTTTATAAAAATTCACCAATTGTTAAAATAGTCTCTAAAAAATTATAGTAAAAATAAAAATATTTTGGAATACATAATTAGGAATCATGGTCATGGATGATAAATAGGCCCCATTAGATAATTTTGTATAAAAAATCTCTGATAATAATGAGGTAATGAAATTATCCCTTACCTTAGGTCTAATTGCCATTGTATGTATCCAAACCTTCTCTTCTTAATGTGCTGCCTCTAAATCTCCTCCCAAAGCAATAGAGAGAGCCATTGTTCAGGTACAGAACCTCCAGAATTTAATTAATTATGTTTTGAAAGGAAAGAGGTAGGGTATGTCTGATCTTGAAAGCTCAACGTGAAGTGAATAGGTGAGGGAGGAGGTATACATTTATAATTGAGGAGATGGAAACTTTTAGGATATCCAAAAATATTAATTTATAATAAAATAAAATGCCATAAAAACCCTCCAAAATGTCCCGATCTTGAAGATGAGCTGATATTGGGTTGTAATATCATCAACCAATAAATTTGAGACAATTCATCCTATCAATTTAAACCTTATCATTTTAATTAACCCTTAGTTATTGTATTTAAGTTTAAATTAGTGTAACAAATAATTCAAAATTAAATTATTATAAAATATACTTATTTTATGGAAATAAGACTATAAATAAATACCTTAGAACATTTTATAACTTATAATAAATATTATATATTTTTTGAAAATGATTTATTATTTTTATATAATTTAATAAAACATTATTTAGTTAAAAAATCAATATTTTTAATTTTGACACGACTAAATTGATTGATTTTATTAAATACTATGATAATAAATTAACTTCAAACCAATTATTTTAGTATATTCATAAGAGGTGAAGTTCACATAGAAAATTGATTTGACATATTAATTATTAAAAATTATTTTCAGTTGATATTTCACATAATATAACAATTACAACAATAGTTTTGTGTAATTATTTAATATGCTTGTTTATTGAATAAAAATTATAAATAAAATACTATGACCAAGATAAATCATGTAGATTTTATTAAAATACTTATAATAGAATACATATTTTGTGGAATCAATCATAAAAAATATTATTCTTATTAAAATAGTATTGCCACGAGTTTATTATCATTTGAAATAAAATAATACCATTGTTATAATCTCTTTTATAAGGATTGAAATGGTCAATAACTCAACCCTTGGATGGTTATGGTCAAGATATACATTACGAGTAATATTTTTTCAAGTTTATTTGTCCTTTAATTGTAATAATCATTCTAATAATTAATTTATATTGATTTCCCATAAATTAAATAATGTATGCATCATTAATGTA
This sequence comes from Viscum album, assembly GCA_963277665.1. Classification (NCBI taxonomy): domain Eukaryota; kingdom Viridiplantae; phylum Streptophyta; class Magnoliopsida; order Santalales; family Viscaceae; genus Viscum; species Viscum album. The sequence goes on from OY728132.1 coordinate 503,763,275, forward strand.
TAAGTCATTAAAATAATATGTATTTACTAAAAATTAAAAATAAATTATCATGATAAATTTATATAATTCAGAATTAAAATTATTATTTATAATCTATTTTATGTTCTATATAACTTTCTATTAAAAAATTGTATAGTTATTAAAATTTTAGAAGGTCATGTTTAACATTTCATTATATAAAATAAATTAAATGACCTAATCTAAATAATGTGGCTTACAAAAGACACCATTTCGATCAAAGGATGACTAAGATTGAATCACACACTTCAAATGATATTAGGACTAGAGTTACGGTATTTTTATGGTATTATTTTCACCATTATTTACTTAATTTACCCTTTTACAGGGAAAATAAAAATTAATGAAGATACTATTTTTAATGCCCTATAAAACTAATCTATTTAAATAAATTATTCTTTCTAATACCAAATTTTTAATCCATTTTTCAAAATTCAAATAATATCAATTGATGTAATTATTATATATTTAATCATGTTTTTGGAAACAGATAGTTGGTTTTAAAAGAAAATATATTTCAAAGGATTAAAATGTTTTCACATTTGAATTAAATGTAAATTAATCCTAATGAAAAAATATACATTTAATGATAAAATAATATTTCATTAATTCATTAAAATAATTCAATATTTTAATTGAACCATAAAAATTATTTTGATGAAAAAAGTTATTATCAATTAAAATTTTGTTTATTTTTACTATTCATCAAAACATGAAGGTTATCATAATATATCGAAAATTCATCCAAAATAAATTTTTATATCCCATTTACAAATAACAATATTATTTCTTCATATAAAAATAATTAATATGTCAAAATAATAATTTAAAATGTGTTTTCCATTAAAAGGTTGAAAATTACCCTTTTCAAAAAAATAGAGGTTTTATACATCAAATATTGGTTAATCATACCCTATGAAATATATATCTATTAGATGAATATTAAATTTATTTTATTAATTATATAACATATATTTCATTATTTTTATTCAATAATAGATATTCAGCCAAATTTATTAATAAAAAACTCTAAATATAAAATTGATATATATATTTTTTATAAAATAATTTATTTTCAGGGAATTTAGTATATATTTTCCTAAGTTAGATAGTTTTACTCCCATTAATTTAACAGCTTGGTTAAAATGGTAACATTATTCTAAGAGATTCTCGTGGTTTATTTAAACATGTGATCGCCTGTAATGACTGTTATTGAAGAATTACAATTTTTTAAATTTTTTTATTAAAAACGTTTGGAGGTTACATTCTAACCACAATAAACTGAATTTACCCCTCAAAATTCATCATTTGGAAAAAAATATGATTATACTTATACATCTTCATATCCTCATGTTCCCATATAGCTTCTTCAAATTGGTGGTTCTATCTTAAAACAATACCTAAATTTTTTTTTTGCGTTTTCTAAAACTTTTTCACTACAATCTAGAATCTCTATGTGTGGTTCTTTATAAGAAATATCTTGAACTAATGGTATAACTTTTGAGATTAGTACATGTAATGGATCTAGAATGTACTTTTTTCGGATAGATACATGGAACACATCATGAAACTGAGAGATATTTAGTGGAAGATCCAATCTGGTAGCTACCTTCCCAATACAATCCAAAATTTTGAAGGGATACATAAAGCTAGCACTCATCTTTCCTTTCATTCCAAATCTCATTACTATATTCTGGGGAGATATTCATTGGAACGCCTTCTCACCCACTTCAAACTCTATGTCATTTATTCGGTTGTAAGCATAAACTTTTCTCGATTATGAGGTCATCCTAAGTGTTCTTGAATAGATTTGATTCTTTCATCCATTTAATCAATAGAATAAGGCCCTAATAGATTTATATCCCCAACTTTATCCCAAAAAGTAGTATTTATACACTTTTTTGCGTATAGGGATTCATAGAGATACATTTTAATAGTTGTGTGAAAGCTATTGTTGTATTAAAATTTCACTAGTGGAAGTTGTTGGTCCCAACCACCTTTGATATCCATAGAGTAAGCTATCAACATGTCTTCAAGAGATTTAATTGTCCTCTTAGACTGACTTTATCTCTGAGGATGATAAGATGAGTTGAAACATAACACCATACCTTGATCCTTTTAAAGAGTTGTCTAGAACTTTGAGATAACCCTCAGAACCTGATCAAAGATAATGGAAAGTGGCACTCCACAAAATATTACTACTTCTTATTTATATATCCTAGAAATATAATCAAAAGAAAAATCCTCACTAATAGAAATTAAGTGTTCATAATTCATATGTTGAACAACAATAACCCGTATATCATTATAGCCTTTAGATGGTTTGGGATGTCAGATAAAAAAGTCTATAGTTATGTTTTACCATTTCTATTCTTATACATGTAATTTTTGTAGCCTCCCCTTATATTTCTTTCTCTCAGTATTAACTTGCGGACAAACCAAGCACTGAGAGTCACTTTCAAAAACATCACTTTTAATGTTATCCCCCCAGAAATTCTAATTCAAGTACATGTACATCATTGTACCTCTATGATAAATAGAGAATGAATAACTACGAGACTCATCCAATATATCCTTTATTAATTGTTGTAGGGGAGGAATAAAAACCATGTTTTTAAACAGTATTATTCCATAACAATCAAGGTTGAATTCAAAAACATTTATCACCTCCTTTTTTACCTCTAAATATTCCTTTTATACCTCTTTAATATTCACCTGTATATATTGTTGAAAATTAGTTTTATAAAGATAATATTCCCCCCCTTCCATTAAAATTTCAAGATCCATCCTGTGAAAATCCAAAAATATTGGATCATTGGTGATCCTCACCATGGATAGGACAACCTTGTCATTTCGACATAAATCAACTTCCACTTTGTTTGCTTTCCCTTGGCCAAAATGTATTGGGTATTCATAATAATTAATCAACTCCAACCATATTTTTTGACACAAATTCAACTCTTTTTGTGTGAAAATATACTACAAACTTTTTTGAAATGTGTAAATATCACACCATTCACCATATGTATAATGCTTCCATATCAACTGTGAAATTATTTCCATAGATAACTCATAATCTTGAGGTGGGTAATTTTTCTCATGGATTTTCAATTATCATCTTGAATAAGCTACAACATATCATTTTTCATGAGAACCCAACCCAACCCCTTCTTAGATACATCACTATTGATTAAAAACCATTATGTACGACAAGGTGGTGTGAGCACAGGTGCACTGAATAACCTTGTTTTTAGAACATTTAAATTATCTTTACATTCCACTATCCTCATGAATATAAATCCATTCCATGTAAACATTGATATTGGATTAGATAATCTTTAAAAAGCATTCAAAAAATTTCAATAATATCCATCCAATCTAAGAAAACATTGGATATTTTTTACTATTTTTTGTCTTGTACAACATTCAATAACTTATATTTTAATGGATCAACAAATATCCCCAATCTTGGGATTATTTGACCCAAAAATGAATCATTCTAAAGACAAAATTAAAACATGTTAAATATTTTTATAAAGTTTTCCCTTTCCAATTGTCTTTGGTACAATTCCTAGGTGATCTCCATGTGCTTCCATTCAATCAAAATACACAAAAATATCCTCTATAATAACTACAAAAAACTGATCATGATAGTCTCTAAAGAATCTATTAATTAGATCCATGAAGATAGCGAGGGAATTAGTAAGACCAAAATGTGTAACTAAAAATTCATAATGTCTATACCTTGTATGGAATTTCATCTTTTGTATATCGTCATTCCAAACCATTAGTTGATGATATCTATAATTAAGATCAATCTTGGAAAAGTACAGAGCCCCATGTAGTTGGTTAAACATGTCCTCAGTTCCAAGAAGGAGATTTTACTTCTTGATATTTATCTTGTTAATTTCTCGATAATAAATACACAGTCTCTAAGATCTATATTTCTAATTATGAAATAGAACATGTGCACCCCATCGTGACATAATAGGGTGTATGAATCCCTTTTCAAGATTCAATTATAGTTTCTTTTACAATTCCTCCCACTCATTTGGGTCCATTATATTAGGTGTATTTGAAATAGGCATAACACCCGATATGAGTTCTATTGAAAACTCAACTTCTTGATTCGGTCAAAGACATAGAAATTCATTTGTAAAGACACCATCAAAATCAGATAAATGGGTGAATTCTTAATTGTGATTTTTTCCCAAAATGTTTGAGAGGGTTAACCTTACATGATTGGAATCAAGACCCATAGATGGATTAAATTTCTATCAAAAGGTACTATTCATACTTACATCGATAGATGATCATAGGTTGTTCAGAAATATGAAATGCATCTTCACTTCTGTGGAAATTTATATAATCTCTATATATTATAATCCAATCCATGCTAATAATCACATCAAATTCTATTATATGATGGATCAAAATATTTTAAGGGTATACATTCCGATAAACATCAACTAAAGAAGAATTATAAACTTTTGATGTAATTGTTGTGGGATTTTGAGTTTTCATAGCTAGGTCAACGTGTAATTGTTGAGGTAATACAGAGATACCATTATATTATTATTTAAAAAAAAGAGTAATTGGATCCATAATTGAATAAAACATGTTCTACATTATAGCATATGGAATGTGTACCTTTCACCAAATTATTATCATACTCCACATCGCTGATAGTGATTACATTTGACATTTCATTGTATTTGGCCTTTAGAGTTTGTTGACACTGATCATCATCAATAACCCATAGATATTGTAATTGATTGGAATAATTCCCCACATCTTTTGACCTAAAAAATTTAAGTGTAGGAGGTGCATTCTATATAACCATTTCTCTATTTATAACATTAGACATACTTTTTTCATCAATTCAGCATTCAACTACCCATTGAACCTATCTCCTCAACATAAAAATAACTTTGAGTTCCATTAATAAAATTTCCTCCATGTATCATTAAAAAAAATGAGGACAAGGGAATACTCATCTTCATTTTAGTTTGGCCTGTATATCTTCTCTTGAATTCCATTTTCTCTTATTTTCAAACCCACCAGACTGATATGTTACTCCAATAATCATATATCCATTGAGATCACATGGACTGATTTCCTCATAGCCATTGATGTACCTCATATATAATTCTTTATAGAGACATGGTTTTTATCCACTAAATCATTAATCAATTTCAATCTCATGTTTGATAATAATTTCACAAGAATACCTTATAAGTCCTGAAAAATTTGATGCTTAGGTACAAGAAGATTCATCATCCTTTTGCTTAATCTTGATGAACTCCTTCTCCATTATTGTCCAAAGAATACATGGAATTTAATTATTGAAAAATATGTTCTTGAACTCATCTCATTCCATGTATTCAATTTCATATCTTAGGGCCATATTCTTGATACGTTATAACCATTAATCAGTTTCATATTCCAAAGGACATATTATTTAGATGAATTTATCTTGTTATTAACATAAGAGAACAAAAAATTTCAGTCTAGTGGTTCTGGTCTATTGATCAGCCACTAATGGATCTGATGACACACTAAAAAAGGTGGACACTACCTCCTGAAATAATGAACAGAAATTTGTTTTTTTCTTTGCTCATTTGGAAGTCCAGCATGATTCATATATTGATAATGTGTAGTGAGAAAATCTTCATGATATTTTATTCCAGACCCCATAACATTTTTTTGTTAGGAGGAAAATAATTTCATTTCCCATCACATTACGCGTTATGTCAATTCCTTCGGGATCCACCCATTGATTAAAACCAAGAAGCAAAGTGTGAGATAAAAAAATCATAATTAAAAACTTTATAGTCATGAATAAAATTTCAATTTAAGATAATTATGTTTTATACTAGTTTATGAAGGATTATTTCTAAAAAATGGATTTTATCCAATAAATAGATATAATAATTCGTTCCTACTAAGGATTTTTCATCGTAGTTTCCAAATTATAATTATACCTTTCCTTTTATATGAACTATAACAACCCATAGTTTACATAAATTAATATTACATCCAAATTAAATAATATTTGTTACAAAATATAAAAAATACATGAGAGGACCATATAGGTATAATGTATTTATAAACTGGGAACCATATAAAACTGATTCATAAGACATCTTTATTATCTCCCACTTATTTCCTCATAAATAGACCCGTTTCTCAGATATCTTACTTACTACCCTTCTTTATGACCTGTTGAAAAGAAACCTATGAAAGGTTAAGCTCAAATGACATGTAACTATAAATAATAGAGATATCAATCATATCATAAAAATTATGTATGAGAACATAACATTTGAAAATCTTATCCTACATATGAAACATCATCATATCATGCCTTGGGATAAATCATAAAAGTTCATATGAATGAATGATCGTAATCCCAAAAGTCAAAAAATAAGACCTAAAATTTCTGTCATATACAGAAACATATAAAATCATTTGATTTGAGTCAAGGATCATTTCCAAGATCTTCATAGAGAAAAAAAGTCCAGTACGGAACCAATATCACTCCTCGTTCCTACCCTCTACTAAGAACTGATATAATTTCTCATTTTATCCAAGTATATCTCATGAAATATAGATCTATAACCAATTAATTGGAGGGAGATTTAGGTCACATCCATCTCATAATTAAATTATTCTTATGTGTGCCACAATTACATAAATCAGTCATTATAATCCATGAAATAAATTGGTTTCATTAAACATCATTCCACCATAACATAATCTATGTAAAACAATTGATTTCATAAATAACATTCCATTATAAACACATTCAATCCATACAAACAATGATTCTATTATACCTTAATCATATCTCCATTAAATAATTCCATATCATATGGAAAATAATACTTATATAACACTAGAAATTAATTCATGTGGAAAATATACATTCCTCCTAAAAAAATTTCTTTTTTTAAAATGTCACACGATTTTGATAGAAACTAATTTAATTGAATATTATCATAAATTTGTGTAGAACAAGATTTATTTAAATAAGGCATTATGATAACGTAAAAAAAATCAAGAAATATTTGTTAAAATAAATTACCCTCATAATATTTTTAGAAATGTTCAAAAGTACCTCGTATGAAAAATGACAATGGATTCCTTTCAAATTGTTTAATAAAATTTCCCCAAGGGATAGAATTGACTCTAAAATTTTTTAGAAGAATATAAATAATATTTTAGAATACATAATAAGGAAACATGGAAATGGATAATAAATATACCCTAGTAAATACTTACATATAAACAATCTTGGATAATAATTAGAATGTAAAATTATCCCCTACATTAGGTCTGATTTCCTTTGTATTTATCTGAACCTTTTATTCTTCAATATGCTCACTCTAAATACAATATTAATGAACTAAAATTGTTCCTTGATGAAAACCAAATCTTCTAGAATGTTACTAGTGTAGATGAGAGATGAAAATTGAAGGTTATGGCTGAGCGTGTAGGCCCAAAGTGAAATGAAGAGGTGAGGGAGGTGTTTCCCTATTATTATTGACGTAATGGGCCCTTTTGGGATCTCCAAAAATATTAATTTATTATAAACTCAATACAATTTAAAAACCCTCCAAAATGTCACCATTTTTAATATGAGATGATATATTATTGAATTTTCATATTCTAAAAAAATAGACATGTTTTTCTATCAATTTTAGCCTTATAATTTTAATTAACACTTAGTAATTCTATTTAATTTTTATTTAGGGTAACAAATATTTCAATATTAAAAGGATGAAATATTTAATTATTTTATGTCAATTAAACAATAAATAAGTACCATTGAACATTTTAGACCATATAATTATTATTACATATTTTTATAAAATGTTTTATGATTTTTAAATAATTTAATAAAACATTACTTGGATAAATAATCAATAATGTCAATTTTGACACAATATGAAACATTGATTTTTAAAAATATTAAGATAAATATTAAACATAAAACTAATTAATTTATTATATGAATATGATGTCATGGAAATCTTGAAAAGTCATTGGGAATATTAACTATACTTAATTTTCATTACTTTAAATTTTTTTAAAACAATTAGTTGATATTTCACTTAATAAAATAATTACTAGAACAATTTTTTAAAATTTTTAAATCTTCTTATTTTTTGAATAAAAATTAAAAATAAAATACTATAAAAAAATTTAAATCCACATTGTCAAAAATATACTTATTATAAAATATATCGTTTATAGAATACATCAATAAAAATGTTATACTTATTACAACATGAAAGTGATAGGTTTATCATCATATAAAATAAAATAATATAAGTGTCATAATCTCTTATATATGCATCCAAATGGTCAATAACTATATATTTGAATGTTTATGGTCTAGATATATTTTCCCAATATGATTTGGTCATGTCTTTGGGTATTTTAATTGTTACTATATTAATAATAATAATTATTTCATTAATTTCTCATCAATTAAATAATTTTTGCATCATTAAAGTATAAAATTTTAAGCTAAATATTGTTTTCCTAAAATTAAAAAAAATATCATGATAAAAAAAAATTTCATATTTCAAATGAGAATTTATAATCAAATTTAACTTATATACAACCTTAAATTAAAAAATGGTATAGTTATCAAAATTTCAGTAAGAGATATTTAATTTTTCATTAAATAAAGTAAATAAAATGTCCTCATCTCAGCCAAGTGTATTAAAAAGGACAAAAGTTTGACTAATGGATTATTTATCTTGATAAACACTCATCCAATGATAATATGACATATTTTAGGATAATTTTATAATATTATTTTCACAATTAATTACCTGATTTACCCTTTTACCATATTAATAAAAATTGATGTTTCTATTCATAATTACCAAATATAAAAGTAAGATATTTACATAATTTTTTCATACTAATTCCTACAATGTAATCCATTTTTAATTATTCAAAGCACAGAAGTTTTATTATTTAATTTAAAATTAATCACATTGCTAGAAAGAGAGAACGAGTGTTAAAAGATAAAACATTGCAATAGATTGAAATGTTTTTTCATTTTAATTAAATATAAAATAAATTATAAGGAAATGAATTATTGTTAATTAAAATAATATTCTATATATAATTTAATCCAAATAAATATTATAATTTTTCCATATTAATTTTTTGTATGAAAAAATTTCTTTTTAATTAAAATTTAGTGTATTTGTACTATTCTTCAACTTGAATATTATCAGAAAATATAAAAAAATAATCCAAATTAAATTATAATATACTTCTTCAAAAGTATTTTTTTTCTATCATCTGAAAATTATTAATGCGTCAAAATATTCATTTAAAAATGTATCTACATTAAAAGGTGGAATATTAACATTTTCAGAAAAATTATGTTTTTATACATCAAATAGGGATTATTAATACCCTATGACGAAATTATATATTAAATGAATATCAAAAAAAATTATTAAGTATATAACATATATATTTCATTAATTTCATTTACTAATAGTAATTCAGTCAATTTATTAATACAAAAATAAAAATATATAATTGATTTATATATATTTAAAAAAATAATTGGTAGCCATCGAATTCACCATAATTTTTCATATGTTAGTTATATTTATTCCCTCTTACATAATGGCTCTGTTAAAATGGTAATTTTATACTAAGGGCATCTCATGGTTCATTTAAACTCAACATTTTGTGTAGTGCAAGCTATTGAAGAATTAAAATTATATAAAATATTTCATAAAAACATTCACCTAATTTATTAATATAGGGAGAAATTAATGAGATTAGGTGTCACATTAGCATGAACCTGTTATTTGTGAATGGGTGTTACTAAATGACATCAAAGGCATGATGTTTAAATTTTTTCATTTCATGTAATAGATAAAAGGAGATCAATTTTATGGCACTCTAGTAGGGTAGTAACCATGTGCATAGGCATCTCAAGTGTAATAGAATTCTAAGTTACCAATAATGAGATTTTTGTTATTTTTTTATGGGTATTGGGGGTATTAATGCATCATTAGTATGCACGTAGGTTCACATGTTATATATATCTCTATTTTGTGTTTCATAGTAGTTATTTAACCAATTACCATATAGTGTTCTATTTACTATGATATATATATATATATATATCCTCTATACTTTTTTGATATATCTATCTTGTTATATGTTTGTTAAACATTGGTGTACTATAATGTTTTTATATATATGACTGTGATAAACACATGGGAATAGAATACTAGGATTTAGAAATGGGTAGAACATGAATGGTTATAACTTCTGTGAGGGTATCCCCTAGAATTTGGATTCAATTTCATTTAATTATGTGTTACATATAACAAATTATTTTATTTAGTACGAAGCCATTTATAAGTGTTCAATTTTTTTTTTAAATTTTTACAAAAATGATTTCTTCGAGACACAAAATTTCCCATAATATGGATGAAACACCCATTCTACCATAGGTTATGTAAGAGGATTCACCAAAAAGTGCCCACAATATCTTTAGTGGTATTGGATCATAAAACTCCCTTTCCCGGAGTATTTTAGATTTTACCTAGTTGTGGAATAAAGTCCCACAAGAGAATTTTCTTATTATTCATAGGATATCTGTATAAAAAAATCCATTTTTTTTCTAATAGAATAGTGATACTCAGTATATTTTTGAAGAGACTGGAATAATTTAGGGAATCGTAAAATTAGTGGTGAATTTGAGAGATAAGAAGCTATTGCTCTTTATATATTTAGTACCCACCTGACGATGGAGGGGCATGATTAAATATGCTAACAAGTGTGAGGGTGATAATTTGGTGGCTATTGAGAAGTTATTATTCATATAATGGAAAGAAGGACTTCATTTTTATATATTTTTTATAATACACCTTTCAAGGGGTGAGTTGGAACCCTTACAAGGCCCATATGCATAATTATCAAATGGATCGTAGGCCTTATATGAATTCATTGCTTGTAGGCTTCAAACATTACATACAACCCAGACTAACTACATGTAACTGCTCCTCCCCATCATCTTCATCGTGAAATGAGCTCTCCACCTTCACGTGGCTCTTTGGCTAGGATTTCCCGTTCATGCACATGCTTGTCACGATGGCAGGTTTCGTACACTCTCATTCTTGCAATCTATTCAGCTTCTACAATAGTGAAAGCTCTTGGCTCCTCCCACTTTTGATGTTTGTTTCTTTATAGGTTGTCTGGTTTTCATATGCACATAAGGAGGCCTGAAGGCCTTGAGGTGGCCTGAAGGCCTTACTCACCCGAAGGCCTTGGTGGCCCAAAGGACAAAATGGACTCAGGGACCAAATTGGTGTCCCAAAGGCCCAAACGGGGGAATATTCTCGGCTGATACAGTTCCAAACAGTGCCTACTATAGTTCTCGATAAAGTAAATACTACAGTTCTGCACATTTCCAGCTACATTACTTGCTACAATACATCTATAGTGTATCTACAGAACCCAGAAATTATCCTCTACCTGGATTTGTTCCCGGCTCTTCTGGATGCACTTAAAGAGTCCTCACCAACTGGGTTGAGGCTTGTGTGATCGAGAAGTTATTTATAAATTGGTAATTTTATTATATAATGACATTTTAAAAATCATATGAGTTTATCATTAATAATAAAGGGATTATGATGGTTTTGTCTTAAATAGTTCATTTTAATGTTTTAACACACAATGTTTCTATTTTTGTTTGGAATGAAGTGAAAAGGGATATAATGTTCAAGATTATCCTTTATCCAGAGACAGTAGGTTGGGTTAGGGTGTTTGACAACTTTACATATGCATAGGTTCTTCACAAGTCCCTGACTTTTGTTAAAGTAATATAAGGGGATAAGTTTTTCAATTTTGTTCTAGCATAAAGTGCACATATAACTAGATATCATCATAGTATGGAGAGTAACTCTTATATTAGTAGGAAGAAAAATACTAATTAAATGCTATAGAGTGGCAGTCATGTGGATCCAATTATGAATTTTTTTACTCCCTTCATGTGAGGGGTTTTGACCAAGATCAATTACATTATATGAAATGGATATTTTAATACATCATCCACAAAAATACTTTAGAAATGTCACCTGTGGGGAAAATGGGCCAAATTTTTTTTTTACGAAGATGACACATTATTATTTGAGTATCATGTGTCAGGGTATGGGATGGGGTCTTCAATTATAGAGTTGGGCACCATAGTCATTAGTGAAAAAGGCGATTGAGGCACATTTGAGGCATGATCATCCCATATAGAAAAGTATGATTTATACTATGGATGTTGTTGAAACCACCAATTGAGGGGGACCAATGATAGATAGAGTGTAATGAACCCACCCATTTGAGGGGGATTATATACATACATAGTAGGATGCCATGAAAACTGAAAAGATCAATAGAATCGTATGATAATTTTAAACAAAACCAAATGAAATTGGGAAACTAAAACCAAGTAGATATATATACTTAGAAAGAATTTCATAAAATATAGATAGTGTATCTCAATCTCAAAGACCAACAAAGGTTTGTGATTATTCCCACAAAACTAAAATTCCATCCTTGATGCCAAATATGAAATACAACCTCACCAATGATTATGTGGAGGTTCTATCTATCACTATTATTCTTTATAGTCGACGGAGCCACAACACCCATGATAGACCCACCAGAAACCGGTGCTCGATGATGGGGAAATAAAAATAGGTAGATAGAGAACCTACAATTAGTATAGATGAGTACCATCTCTACCTGTATGATGTGTATGGGGAACCTATGACCTATTTTGAAAGGGGATTACTAACATATAAACCTCTCATATGACCTTAAAATATCACTACTATAATCGAATGTTTCCTAAGGAAGTTATATTCTTAAAAAATCTCACATAGTATTTTGTATCCCACAATGAAGGCCATAATTTCATTATTAATGAAAAAACTCATGAGTATGCTACTTGTGTGTAAAAATTAGTTTCTTGATGAAGAATATGGATTATGAATAAGTTTCTTGAGGGAATACATGTTGTCTATGGGGACCCACAATGTCACCTAGATGTGGTCTCGTCTGGCTCTACACATGTTCTTTATCTCATGTATGTGTACATTGATCCATACCCATGTACTTGGCCATTCATTGGTGACAGATTTGAATTGTGTACTCTAAGAGTACATATCATGTCTTCCTATAAGGGTTCATGGGAATGTTCTATATATCATAAGGCTTGGACATCTGAGGCGGGTCGCATGGAATGTGGGTTTGGCCACATGGCACATGATCCTTAACTATACCTAAAACCCAAGCCACCGTAGAAAACAATGGAAATGGAGTATGATCCTACGAACTACACAGAATTTATTATGGTCCTTATTACAATGTCCAGAACTATAATTAGGTTTACATATCAATCCTTGAAACCATTTATCCTTCCACTGACCACCCAAAATCAATGGAATAAGCCTTCGGTAATTTTTTCTTGACCTATGTCTATAAAATGGAATTTTATTATCTTTTCGAGGAAACAGTGTTCCCCGTACACCTCTGGTTGCATATCATGGTTCCCAACTCAATGAAAAATTTAAAGGATAGGTGAGGGAAAATAAAAATAAAAAATTGGTGCCCATAATTATTCCATATATATTGGATAAAAAACACACAAATAGTATGTTTGGGGTGATAACATGGAATAACAAGAAAAAATTGAATTAAAAATTTTAATTCATACAATATGCTCATGTGAAGAATATTAACTAAAACAAAGAAGTGAAAAAATAAAGGCTCAATGTTTTAACCACAATATTGGAAAATGCAATTGATGAGTGAAACCTTAAAATAGATCAATCATTGGTGAAGAATTTATTATCCATCAAAGGAGAAGTACCACAATGTTTGATACATCATGATCTACCTTGACCTGATCGCCTTTTTTATTCTAATGTTATTCACTAAAAAATAACCATTGGAAATCCTCTCAATTAATCTAGGGTTTATGAGTGTAAACATTGATAGATTTTCTATGTTGGTACTTATATATTTTTCTCTATCATAGTCAAGTTTAAAAAATAAATAAATAAATATTTATTTATTTTATTTGACACACCCTCGAATGTTTTCCTCAACTGGACATTCAGTTCTAAAATACCTTATATCACAAATATGTTAAACCTCATGTTCTAGAATCTACAATGGTGTTGTATTCCAAATATTAGACTACTTCTAGGATTTATTCCACTATTTCATGAAAACTACATGAATGTGGTATTAATATTTTTATGATTTTTATTTTATCAATTCCAAGTCTCTTATAGTCCCTGAAATCTTATGACATGTCAAATTTGGTCCTGGAAAATATTCTTTAATATATCTAGAAGTCATGAAAGGGAAATTAATTAATAAATTATCTCCTATATCATATCATTTCTCGTAGAAAATTACAATATAAACAAAAAACCATGGATAATGATCCCACATCTAAATTTCTCTCCCTCCCTTGATCCCCCATAATCCTCTAGTACTACAACAACCACAAAAATGAATGAATTATCTATCATAAAAGGATCCTATCCTATCAATCCCACTAACATAATGTATTTTTAAATCCATGGTTTATAATCATGGAAAGAGTCCACAAAACAAAGGCTATATTTAATAGAAAACATTTGGTTGACACTAGATCATATTATCATTGGAATAAGGCCTATATAACCATGAATTAAACCATTGAAATACACCAATATACCTGATTTTGAACAATGGATATAGGTAAATCTATTATAATTTATTTCCATGGCAGTAAATTGTTTAAATAGAACAATAGACGTAGTTTCCGCCAAGGTAGCACACCTGTTTCCATAGTTGTAACTTAGGGATATTGGGACAACCACATTGGAATATATCCCAGATTACAAAACGTGGATAATGTTCTTTTTATGTGGATTACAATAGTTTCTATAGACTTCATCACCATGAATTGAAATATTCAACCACCATTTCGCTCCTACCAAAACTGGATGACACCATAATTCAATATTTCAATATATATAGATATAGATAGTGACACGAGAACATAATTTAATATAAAAATAATAAAACATAACTAAATATTAAAATTTATAATATGAAAACTAAGAATTCATTTTATATTAGATGTTATTGTCAATACTGGTGTCGTTAAAACACTTATAACCCTCATCCACACATAATATAGAAATAGTATCACCACATATCACACCACGAGCATCATTATAATCATGAACATCAATAGTGGTATCTGCATCAGCATTGGCATTGACATCCATTGTGGCAGAAGCACTACCATGAAATCCTAAATAGGAATCTATATAAATATAATACATCGAAGTAAAACATGCATCAACAACTATAGATGGTTCTGGTGGATGTGTATAAGAAATAGAATACATTTCTTCAGTTATATGTTAATTTATCCTTTTTATGGTGAGTATCTTATTATAAATTTACCCAAACTGGTACATGATGAAATGTTGCCAGAAGACCAATATCTATATGTTACACTCTTCTTCTCATGTCAACAACACACTCTCCCATGATGGTCATATGTTAATACCTGATGTCGATATTTGTTTGGGGCCAAATTTTTAGGTTATTTGTCTACAAATGACTCAATAAAAATATTTTGAGCGATATATAACATAAATTAAAATGATAAAATAATATTAATTAATTAATTAATTTAAAATAAAATAAATTTTAACATACATTATATCATCTAATAAATGCTTCTAATTAATATAATGCCATCTATATTTCCACAATTTTCATAAAACATGGTATAGTGAGTGACATGAACCAAGATATTCAATGCCTTTTTATAGAAAAAATAAAATAAATTAGTAAACATTTTAATTGAATTAAATTACAAAAATCTAAGAAAAAACCAATCAGATTAGTACTAAGAAAATATATATGAATAGAAAACCCCTGAAAATTTTGGTTGAATATTTATAGTAGAATAGGGGATTTATAATGAGTAATTATATATATTTATGATAAGGATATTTTTAAGTGTGAAAATGATTCTATATAGAGATAATAAAATTATTATTCATTTAATGTAGAGGTATCATTGAAGAACATACATAAGGAAATTTGATCCATGTGTAATAGAATATTCTATAAGTTCATCTACTGGGTGAAGTTATCTTATAATTTCAAAATGATATAAAAATTTCATAACCTCACTATAAAAATGTATTTTTTTTCTATGTAAATGTGACTCTAGTGATCTATATCATACATTTGGTTAATTAGTAAATAAAATAGATTCATAATGGTAGTTTTGATCTGTGTGAAGGAAATCGTGGAATAACACAACCTATGCAATGTTTATTAATGAATTTTCAAAAGTAGCCATAGAAAAACAACTGTTAAATAGTTATATAGACCTATGTAATGGTTATGATCTTGAAAAAATAGATTAAGATATCTCATGATTTAATGAAAAACCTCATGTGATATTCCTCTATGTTTATGAGGCAATTTATACATTAATGTCGAATTATTTGGTGATTGGAGGATGATTTTATACGTTTCATGCGTTTTATGATCTTATGGTTTTATGATCTAATTCTTGATGTATGTTCTCTTGAAATATAGTACTAAAGTTAATGGGATTTATATTAGATGATCATGATCATTGAGATCCCACAAGATAATGATATTGTTGATTGTATGACTTATGTGTATGTCTCACATAGTATTAATTGTGTGTCAAAATCTCGTCGTATGATGTTTTTGATATGAATTTGATGATAGTTTGATATTATATCATCATAAGTCATAGGATACTAATATGATGATGTTAGTTTTTTTTATCTATGCTTGCAAATATCAAAACACTAGTAATCATGATTCTAGTATGTTGTGGAATAATATAATAGAAGTACTATGTTATAGGAATCAATATGTATTGAGAACCCATGATAATATTATAAATGTCAACATAAAATGAAAATGTGAGAAAAATTAATATATAGACACTACGGATTGAAAAAGTTAGGTGTTGATTTTGGTTGTGTACTAGATCCAAGATATGTAGAGTGAAATTCCTCTGCAATGTGTTAGGGAAAATAAACATATAGACAATACAATGAATAAAATTAATTAATGTGGTATTTTTGAAAAGAAAAAATGTTATGTATTTTTATTTACCTGTAATATAGGTAATTTAAAATAACACATTCATGTGATACTTTGAATGAAAAATAATGATATTAGGGTGATGAGGACCTGAAAATACTATAATTATTGTATATAAATATATATTTCTATAGTCTCATAATGTGACATTGTTATTTTGAGAATAAAAACCTACTATATTGATATATGTTCTTCTAAAATACCTAAAATCATGAAATACTTACTTGCCAAAGTGAAGAGGAATAGATCTAGTGATATTGTTGATGCAATGAATAAATGAGGAAGAAGACACATTGAACATTGCTACATGATAAATAATTTTAAAATAATTCCTTCTAGTTGAATTAATGAGTGAAGAATGAGAAATTGTTAAATAGGGAAATCAGAAGAGTGTGATCCAATTCATGTGGTATAGGGGCAGAAGAAGTTAAAGAAGGTGTATTTTATTCACAGAAGCGATGAAGAAGAAGAAGATGAAACACTCATGTTTTCTAATGTACAGAATAAGAAAAAGGTGTTATATATTTTTTTATTCTCATGTAGAATAAAATTTTACATATACTGTAAGAAATGAAGAAAATTGTATGTATATGTTTGTATTCAATTGTGCAAGTAAGTAGGGAAGGAAAAAAGGAACAAGTAAACACATCATATTCATCATATAGTGAATTAGGCATCTATGTGTTGGAGGAACCCAAATATATCTGTAGAATAATCAGAGAGCCTGAGTCTAAAGTATTTATCTTTTATATTAGTGGTCAATATATTATTTCTAGTGGGTATTATTATTGTGGAGTTTTCATCATTAACAAAAAGTATAAACCTTTCATTTAAAAGCATAAACATGAGGATTACCATTCCACATTCAGGGTTTACTCATGAAAAATATATTTAACTAAATTATTATTGTTATTAAATATAGATTTACTATGTATATTTAAATATTTTTAAAATTCATTATCATTTTCAAAAATGTTTTAGGTTTTAATTGTGAATCATTAAAATTAAGGGGAAGAAAAGTTATATAATCCATTCTTCCATGTTATTGGATTATTTTAAATGGATATTAATTAATATTTCTTCAATAGAAACCCATATTGATGAACTTGAATCACAAAAAAAAATTAATTCCCAAAAAAATAAAAAACCTACCACAGAAAATTGAAATCAAGAAAGACATGGTTTTCTGTGGAATAATAGGTACTATAAAATAGCTTTTCATAATAGATGGGATTTTTAATATAATCCATAAATTAGAAATTAAAAATATAATACAATTTTAATATTTTAAATGTTATGTATCGTGTTCTTTCTCATAATCAGAAAGTAAAGTCTGTCCAAGAGTTTGATTTTACTTCATTTTACTTTTTTTTAATTTATTTCTGTCTAATTTCTCCTATAAAACTATTATTTAATTCCTATAGCATAAATAAAAATAATTAATTGGTAATTTAAAAATATTTTAAAAATAAATAAATGATTATATATATAAATTTCTCTAATATAATTAAATATGGACTATTATAATAGCTGATCATGTCTCTATGTTGTGGTATTTGGAAATCATGAATGGTTAGTATTTCTTGAAGCTCGTTATCTACTCTCTCTTTACAACCAATATACAGTCATACATGTGCACTCCCCACATATCACATAATTACATTATCCTTAAGGTCATATAATTTTATCAGTTAGGATAATTATATCGTAGCTACATTGGGGAAAATATTTGTTAAGAAAATATCATAAATTAATATAAAAAATGTATATTATCATTACTTATCCAAATATCATCCAAGGTATAGTTATTTATTTGGACTCCATATTCCCTCTAACTTTTAGGCTGATTTGAAATGATATTGTTATGTTTATTAAGTGTTCCCAAAATCGTTTTATATTCCACACATTTTTTCCATTTATATCAAAATCCTTATTATATTGAATGTTGATCTGCGTGTTTTGATTCCAGACCTATCACATTTTTTGTGGTCTCCTCCTCTTGTAGAAGTTGTTTCTAATCTAGAAAAATAATAATTAATGGAAAATAATATAAATAAATTTATCATTAATCACTATCTGTAATGTATAGACCCATACCAGTATAAGGGGTATCTACTAAACCATTATGTGTTGTGTAACAACTCAAACTATTATTAATGATAACTTTTCATGACCTAATTAAAAGTCTTCTGCTGTAAAATGGTTATATAAAACATATTCACTTCATTGGTTTTATGTTTTTCGTTATCAAAATACCATTAATAGTTGTATCATTTCTAATATAGTGGTTGAAAAGTGATCACATGATTAGTAAAAATATAGGGCCTAAACAATCCAATTTACTCAAACCAAGGAATCGATGGCCTCATCTAGTAGAATTACTCCATACGAAGCCCATTTTTTAGAGCTCGGAAGTGATGTAATATCACTTGGCTTATATCTTGTCCAATCCCAATCTGAGCTTCAACATGTTAAGCTTGAAGCGAACCACCTACATGAGAAGTGAAAGTTAGTAGATATTACTACCCAAGTGATGTTATCCGAGCCACCCAAGAGTCAATCACCATCACACACCATTCCTATAGGTCATATGTAAGTGATGTAAGGGGTTATGTAACATGAATATAGTACTAGGATTATGTGCATTATTTCAATATAGAGAATATACATTCATTTTTTTATTGTTACATTGTAAATGGATTTTAAAGAGTAAATAGTATTTTTAGTTAATATTTATTTAAGAAATATATTTTGATGAATTAATGAATTTTGGAATTAAATATTATTTTAATAAAATATTATAAATTAATTAATTTTTATTAAATTTAAATGATCGTATAATTTTTATGAAGACAATTGTAATTTTTCTTATGCTTTTAAAGTTGTTATTGTCAAAACCCATGTTTTTTTTATAAATGTCAGTTTTTATTTAAAAAGTAGAAATTCAATTATTTAAAAAAAATTGAGATGAAATGAATATTATTTCTGGAATTGGGACCCTAAAATTATCCAACGGTGAATTTTTCATAATTTTATGAGAAAATCGAATTCTTCGTTAATGATTAAATGCCTTTTAAATATATTATGTGTTTTAGGACATCATAATTACCCAATAGTGATGTAATAAAATAATATGAAAGGTATATTCTGAAAAAATACGTTTTTAATTAAAAATAACGTTATTTAGTATTTCTTTCATTAATTTTACATTGCCTTTTTCGACCCTCCAAGACTAATAAAACATGTTACCTTTTAAAATGATTTCCTTGAGTATGTGACTAACCTCCCCATAAGAAAGACTAATATTTTAATATGTTTGGCCATATTCCTCTTAGAATATTTTCTTCCACTCCCATTTTTATAAAAGAATGTGCCAAAACCATGGGTCGTTTGTGGTTTTGATTAGTAAAATGTATGGTGTCCAATACCTAAATAATAAAAAATACCCTACCCTTCCCTATATAAACCCACTCAATCTTTAATTATTCATACATAAAACCATTTTTAGCTCTATAAACCTCTTCCCTCCTTTCACTAGAATCCTCCCAGGGTGCCCCAAGCTCCCACAAATCCTCTCTCAAGCCTCTCCCAAGCATTTGGTATAACACTTCCAAGTAAGGGATTTCTTCCTTTCTCATTTTTTTCCAAATTTCATTATGTTATTATATGATTTTATTTTCAATTAACAATGATGGGTTGTGATTTCACACCTCTCCCATACATACATCCTTCTATTTGAATGATCATATACATCTTTCCCACTTATTAAAGCCTCTCATGTACAACCGTTACCATGACGAAATTCAATAAGGAATTTCTCTCTTCTCATTTTCATTAAAGAAATTTGTTTATATTATACATCTAAATTATATTACATATGTTAGGATATTGTCTTCCAATCCACTCTTACCATCCATTCCATGTATAAATGACGAGATAACACTTTCTCTTTTATCAACCAATTTTACGGTCTCTATTTGACGTCGTTATGCTGCGGAAGTTACCCAAAAATTTCCATGCCAAAATCATCATATAAGTGAATACCATACCCATTTCTCTATCAAGGGTATTCAACTTTATGTACCTGTACTTTTTTATTTATGAGTTACATCTATGTAATCCCCATCTCTTATTCGTGGAATAAATTATGATGTCTAATGAATCCATGATGTATAATCCATCTGGCACACTTATGCACAAAATGAAATGATTAAGAAGGGTGGGCCTTGATAGAGATCCAATGCATTGGATAAATAATCTTATCATTATACACAATGTTAAATGATGTTTTAATCTTTATAATTTATGTTCAATGTGGTTTTACACATACTTCATGTGAAATGAATCATCAATCATGCTAATATCAGGTTAAATGTTGTTTCTGCATTTCTATTTAATGATAATCATGCTTTATCATGACTTTATGATCATGTTTCTATTATTCTCCATTGATATTACTATTTATTAACATGTAAATTATTCTTCATTTTGTGCCTTATTTCTACCATACTGGGTTTTATAGCTCACCATTTTCTTATGCATGTCCTCAGGTTATCCCATGTAATGCTAAGTACGAAGGATTGTTTTGGTCATGTAAAAGATGTTTTCAATAAAGATATTGTATTTTATGTTATAAGTTGTTATGAAACGTTCCTAGTTTTTCCAAGACACTATACCTCTCTATACTCAAATTTTCCTTAGCTGCAATTTTATTTAATAAATCAGGTTAATGTGTGAATTAAATAGTAGGGTTGTTATAGTTGGATATAGAGGATGGGTTTAGTTATATTTGGGATTAGGAGTAGAAAACACTAGTGAATGCCATAGGGATATGACTAAAAAAATAAAAACATACCAATATGTTGTTGTGTATATAGTATGTCACTTATCAAAAAAATACATCCCCTTCTGGATATGAACAATTAGAGATAACTTTGGAACACATATATCTAGGGGTAAAACATGAAAACACCCCTTTGAGCTACACTCAAACCGGAACTAGTGCACAATAATGAGCCATGATGCACTCTTGGTTAAGACACTCCCAAGGGATATTCTATGGTAAATTCATAAGTTTAATATGAATCATTATTAAGGGAATATAAAAAATTACCCTAAAAATATATGTTGAGAAGTAGATCATTGATTATATAAATAAGATATGGAAATAAATATAATTAAGTAGTTATCCCTTTTTAATTGGATTCTCCATTAGGTGTTACCCCTAATATTACATTTATACTAGCCAATGGATATTAATAGGAGGACTTAGGAAAAAAATTGATACAAATATCTATGTGTTGAATGTTCTAATAAGACGCCCAAACTGATTAGAGTGGGAATCATAAACATTGTCACAATACTCTCTCAGTTAACTCATGTTTTGAATAAAAACAAGGTTCAGGAAGAACGATAAACCCCCCCCCCCCAACACGAAATTACTATCGGTAATTAATGGATTCATGAGATATTGTCATCCTACTTTTAATGGATCATATGATCCCTCAATCGCCAAAAAATGGATCAACTACATTGATAATATCTTCTCCATCCGTCAACGTTCAGAACAAGGGATGATTCATCTGGATGCTTATCATATGTAGGTTGAAGCTGATCAATAGTGTAAATTGATTAAAATTATTAAGCATGGGTAAGTGATCGAGGTATTTGAAAGAAAGGATTTCTAGAAAATGTTTTTCGATAAATATTTTCCCCATTCCCTCTTACATCTAATGCAAAGGGACTTCCTTGAACACAAGAAAAAAGGCATCGAATCAATCGAAGCTTATGACGGAAAATTCAAGAAGAATTGATGACATTCCTCCTAAATTTTCCTTATCCCCTGAATTCAAGGTTGATTACTTCTTTGGTGGGATAAAACCTATCCTATGTAAAGCCCTAATAATCCGTGACATTGATAGCTATGAAAAAACTGCTTGATGTGCCCTCAAAGTCAAAATGGATATTGGTGATTCTCAAGGGTATCTTGGGGATAAGAATCATATGGTGTACTTTAATTCAAGTGGTCTGGTGGATAAATCTTACAGTTCTATGAAATTACATCACCCCACTTGCCAATTCTACTGAAAAAAAACACCCCGGAAATTTCTTGATAGGGATGAGGAAATCTTTTAGGTGTGGAAGAGAAGGGAACCAAACCATAAATTTCCAGAAATAAAAACTCGTTATTTTGAAATGAGAAAAGAATGCTCCATTTGAACCTCAATGCATTGTTCATTTCTTTAACTTCAAAGATCCAGGGTACATTTCAAACTAGTTCCCTAAGACAAGGGTATTTTGAGGCAACCAACAACCTCCAAGGCAGCAAGGGCGAGATTTTTTCATCACTACCACCGAAGCGAACCCCGAAAATGAAGTGGTAAAAGGTATTCTAGTTATTCATTCAAGAATATAGAATGTAATTTTTTATTCTAGTTCAACACATTCTTTTGTATCGTAAATGTTTTTAGAAAAATTTCTACCCCTCTATAAATCTTGGATGTAGAGATATTAGTGAGAATGGAAAATAGGGAAATCATCTCATCCTAGAAATATAACACCTCCAAGGTCACAATTTGAAGATTGAACTTTCTGGAAAACCACTTCATACTCCCTCTGGTCGTATATGATTAAATTATAAGCCTGGATTATCTCTCCTTATATAGATCCAACAAAAATTGTTATGAGAGTGAAATGACTCTCTATGTGGTGAATTGACCCACGATACAATACTAGTGCAAGGAGGAGGCTGAATCTTCTTTAGAACTATCATCTCACACATTGATATTATATCTCTATATCACACATATCTTTCTCATATGATTGAGCCTAAGGAAGCAACCATCCTCAAATACATGCCTACTTTGAGGGAATTCGTTGAAGAGTTTTCAATGGAATTGTTGGGTCTTCCTCCTAGAAGAGATGTTGAATTCTTGATTGATCATATACTTGGGGCTTTCCCAATATCCAAGACTCCTTATAGAATGGATATTTTGGAGCTTTAGGGTCTAAAGAAACAACTACAGGATAATCTATGTTAAGGGTTTATATTCCCATGTGCTTCACCATTGGTTGCACCAGTCCTCTTCATCCAAAAGAAGGATGGGTCAATGTGCTATTGCATTGATTATCATGAGATCAAAAAACCACAATAAAGAAAAAGTATCCCCTAACAAGAATTTATGAATTGTTCGATAAGCTACATAGAGAACAATGCTTCTCTATGGTGGATCTACGGTCGGGATACTACCATGTAAAGGGGAAGAAAGAGTCTATACACATGACTGATTTTTTACATGGTACATGCACTATGAATTCATAGTAATTACTTTAGGGATCACTAATTATTGAGAAATCATCATTGATTTGATTAATATAGTATTTGAAGATTACCTAGACAAATATGTGATAGTATTTATAGAAAATATCATAATATACTCAAAAACTACGTATGATCATGATGAGAATCTAAGTATTGTACTAGAGACCTTGCGAAATGATAAGCTCTATGAAAAGTACAACAAGTGTGATTTCGTGTTGAAGGAACTATCATTAATGCATCATACCCTCCCAAAAAATGGGTTATTTGTGGATCCCTCCAAGATATATGCATTTGAGGGATGCCTAAGGAAAATATTGGTGATGGATATCCATAGCATCTGGAGGATAACTGGATATTATAACTGATTTGTGAAAAATTTATCAGGATTGTCCGACCCTCCTACCATGATAACATAGAAGGGTGTCATGTTTGATTGGAGAGATGAATGTTAATATAGATTCAAGGGGTTGAATAGGAGGCTTATCACTGCACCTGTGATGAAACTACCAAAAAGTGGAGAACTTTTTTCGGTATATAGTGATGCTTTTAAGAAGGTCATGGGTTGTGTGTTGATGAAAAATTACAATTCCATTGCCTATACTTCAAGGAAATTTAATGATCCAAAGAAAAACTATCCAACACAAGACCTGGTGTTGGATATAATAATCTTCAGTTTAAAAATATAGAAACATAACATCATTTGGGAGAAGTATGAAATATATATGTATCAGAAAAGACTCAAGTATATATTTAAACATAATATTTTGAGTATGTGCCAAAAAAGATGGTTAGAGATGATCAAATACTATGACTACTTAATTCATTACCACTCTGGTAATTTGAACAAGGTGGTGGATGCTCTAAGTAAAATAGACCCAGAAATTCAATCATTTATGAGAATTGAAAAAGATCCAATCATTTTATATTTGATGAAGATGGACATTGGAATCGTAAAGAAGGAAACATTATCAATCATTTTACAAATGATTGGTCATCCCTCTCTTGGGGAAAGGTTAATGGATGATCAAAAGGATGATGTGTGAATTCATAATAAAGTGAAAACTATCAATCAATAGAAATCCTCATATATCCATGATAATGAAGATGAAATTTTGAGATTTTGGTCAAGACTATGTGTTCCATAAAATCTGAAGTTAAAGAAAAATCATTTAGTTGATGAACATAGTTCTAATTTCTCTATTCACCCAGAAATCACAATGATTTATTGATATCTCCCATAGAATTATTGGTTGGATTACATGAAGAAGGCGATCAATGAGTAAACATCAATGTGCCTGGTATGTCAAAAAATGAAGTTTGAGAGGCAGAAGTATAAGGAGATGATGCACCCATTTCTCATACCAACATAGAAATGGGAGAAAAACACTATAGAATTTTTCACCAAACATCTGACAACATCCAAAGGAATCTATGCTCTCTAGGTTTTTGTGGATCTTCATATAAATACTACACACTTTCTATCAATTTTAGAGGATTTATCATTGGATCAAATGAAAAGGATATACATATGAGAAGTGGTAAGGCTCCATGGAGTACCACAATCAATTATATCTGATCGAGATCCAAGATTCACCTATATGTTCTAGAAGAGTCTATAATATGCCCTGAATAATGAGCTGAACTTTTGTACATATTATCATCCTCAAAATAATATCCAATTTGAGAATACTATCCAAACACATTAAAATATCTTGAGGGAATGTTCAGTATAATTAAAATGATTATTGGATCAACATATTCATCTAGTTGAGTTGACTTATACAATAGTTTCCACTGAAGAATTCAAATAGATCCTTATGAAGCCCTTTATGGAAGGAGGTGCAGAACACCGACATGTTGGGATGAAGTAGGGGATCGAAAACTATTGGGTATAGAAATGTTTAAAGAAATGGTTTAGAATGTTATGACTATCATGTAGCACATTAATGATTCTCATAGCTGAGAAAGGAGCTATGCAGATAATCATCGACAAGACCTAGTGTTTGATGTTGGAGACATGGAAATCCATTTCATATCAATGTGGAAAAGAGTTACAGGATTAACAAGAAGGGAATTCTTAGTCCAAGGTACATCGGACCTTTTGAGATACTTAATCGCATTGGAGCCATGGACTATCTACTAACACTCCCATCGAACCTATCTAAAGTGCATGATGTATTCCATGTATCACTGTTGAGGAATTATATAACTAACTCATCACATGTACCCAATCCATTGGTGGTACCATTATAGAATTACCTCTCCTA
Organism: Viscum album; assembly: GCA_963277665.1. Classification (NCBI taxonomy): domain Eukaryota; kingdom Viridiplantae; phylum Streptophyta; class Magnoliopsida; order Santalales; family Viscaceae; genus Viscum; species Viscum album. The sequence continues at coordinate 503,790,095 of OY728132.1, forward strand.
TAAAGAGATATCAGGGAAGATCTTACATCGTAGGGATAAAGATCTAAAAAATAAGACAATTCCCCTCATCAGAGTATTGTGAAAAAATAACTAGTTTGAAGAGGAAACATTGGAATCAGATAAAGTGATGATGCAAAGAAACCCCCATCAATTTTTGTGTTGTAAAAGAAAATTTCAAGGGTGAAATTTCTTATAGGGCGAAGATTGTAATGAACCAAACTTTTATGAATGAAAATTCATCTTGATCTAATTAAATGTATTATTATGTAAAATGGTTATATAATACATATCCACTTCATTGGTTTTATGTTTTTTAGTGTTAAAATAACATTAAAAACTGAATTGTTTCTAATATAATGGTTGAACAGTGATCACTTTATTAGTATAAATATAGGGCTTTATGAAATCCAATTTACTCGGACAAAGGAAGAAATGGCCTCATCCAGTAGAATTGCTCCATACGAAGCCCATTTGGTGGAGCTATGAAAGGAGGTATCATCACTGGCCTTCTCTCTTGACCAAGCCCAAGCTGTGCTTCAGAACATTAATCTTGAACAGAACCGCCTATGGGAGAATTTGTTGTTAATATAGACTACCACCCGAGGATGTTATCTGAGCCGCCCCAAGAGTCTATCACCATTACACACCTTACACATAGGTCTTATGTGGGTGTTATAAGGATTTATGTAACAATACTCTAGCACAATGACTATGTGCATTATTTATGTATAGAGAATATACATTCATTTTATTATTGTTACTTTTTACAAGGGTTTTAAAGCACAAATAGTATTTTTAGTTAAAATTAAATTAAGGAATATATTTTGATGAATTAATGAATTATTTAATTAAATATTATTTTAACAAAATATTAGTACAAAATTACTTTATAAAAAATTTAACTAATCATATAATTCTTATGAATACAATTGTAATGTTTATTAAAGTTTGAAATATGTTTTTGTCAAAACCCATAAATTTTCGATAATTGTCGGTTTTTATTATAAAAGTAAAAATTTACATATTTAGAAAATTCTTTAGATACAAAGATTATTATTTTTGGAATTAGGATGTCAAAATTATCCAACAGTGAATTTTTCATAAATATTTGAGAGTTGATTTTTTTGGTAAAAATTAATTTCTGTTTAAATATATAATGTGTTTTAGGACAACATAATGACCCAATAGTGATATAATAAAATAATAAGAAAGGAATATTCGGCTAGAAAATCTTTTAACCCTAAAAAATGTGATTTTATATTTTTTTTGATTAATTTTACATTGCCTTAGTGGACCCTCCACGTCTTATAAAACATTTTAACTTTTAAAATTATTTCCTAGAAAGTGTGACTCACATTCACATAATAAAGAATAGTATTTTATTTATTTAGGAAATTTCCCCTATAAAATGATTTTCTCCACTACCCTTTAGAGAAAACCATGCGCAAAAACCATGGTTTAGTTTGTAGTTTTGATTAGTTTAATGTATGGTGTCCAAATCCTAAATAATAATGAATTCCCTCCCATTTCCCATAATAACCCCAGACTCTCCTATTAATATTCACTAAAATTATTGGGAGGTATACGAAAATCTTCTCTACTCTTTGTATAATCCTCCCAAGGTTCCCCATACTCCCAAAAATCCTCTCTGATACCTCTCACAAACCTTTGGTATCACACTTCCAAGTATGGTATTTCTTCCGTTCTCATTTTTTGTCCAAATTTCATTATGTTATTATACCCCTATATTTTCAAGTAAAAATTTTTGGGTATGAATTAAAAACACCCCATACATCCCTCATAATGTTTGAATGATGTGAGGCCTCTTTATCTATCAACAATTCATCCCATGAACACCTGCTACCATAGAGAAATTTCATAAGGACTTTCTATCTTCTCATTTACATTCAAGAAATTTATTTATGTAATGCATCCAAATTCCATTACATATGTTGGGATATTATGTTGCATGGCCCCCATACTACCCATTTCATCTATAAATGATTTTAGGCTCCATTATCTCTCATCAACTCATTTTATAATTTCTAATTGATGTTCTTCTACTGTCGAAGCTACACCAAAATGTCCATGCCAAAATCATCATGCAAGTGAATACCATAGCAATTTCTATATCTTGGGTATTACCTATTATTAACATGTCATTTTCAATTGAGGATTTACATTTATGTATTCCATATCACTTATTCATGGAATAAATTATGACATTTAATGAATCCATGTTTTATAATCCATGTGTCACACTTTTGCATCAAATTAAATAATTAAGAAGGGTGCACCCAAATAGCACTCTTATGCATTGGGTATAGAATTGTATGATGATATTACATGTGAAATGAGGGTTTTCTCGTGCTCCATGGGAAATGAGCCTTGGCTCGTGCTAATATCTTATTAAATGTTTTTTTTCACATTTCCATGTTATGTTAATCATGCTTTATCATGCCATTATGATCTTGTTTCTCTTATGCTCCATTGATATGACTATTTCCTAACAAGTATTGAATTTTTCATGATATTCATTTGTTTAATACCATAATTATATTTATACCTCACCCTTTTCTTATGCATTTCCTTAGGTTATCCCATGCAATGATAAGTATGAAAGGATATATTTGTCATGTGAAAGATGTTTTCAATAAAAGTTTAATTTTATGTTCAAAGTTGTTATGTGATAATCCAAATTTTTCTAGGAAACTAGACCTCTAGATCCTTAGATTTGACATAAGTTCAGGTTTATGTACTAAATCATGTTATAGTGTGTATTAAAGAATAGGGTTTTTATATGTGGTTTCATGAAGAGGGGGTGTATCTATTGTGGTTGAATGGATATCCATAGTTTATGTGATTTGTATAGTCATTGGTGATAAGTATATTGAAGGAGGGAGAAAACATGATGGAAAACCCTGTAAATATAATGGTTTTATATTGATATTGAAGTGGGATGTTGGATGTATTAGGGAGTAATGTTGTATATAGTTGATATTGGTAATGGGTATTAAGGAGGGACAAGAGCCATTAAACCACCATCCTATGTGGGTGATGTTTAAAATGTACATGGAAAAGGTGAGTATGAAAATTATGGAGATAGAATAATTGGAGGATGAAATGCTAGAGGCCAATTCAGGATGACAGTATGGTGAACTAAATAACCACCCAATGAGTGAATCTATATATTAGTAGGATAAAGAGTTGAATCGGTTTTACCGGTACCCGCATAATACTATCTACCTCTGCAGTATAATCCAACCATATCCTCAATTATATAGCCAAAAATAACCTGTATAATAAAATAAATTAATGGTAACAAGATAAATGATATGAACCCACATAATAAACAAAAAAATTGAGCTTAAAATGGTTACTAGAGGAGACATCATAAAATCTATAAAATGTTATTCATTTATTGGTATTCTTATTCTTATAATGTAATGATAATCCTAAATCTTTACATGGGGAATTTAAATTGTACATATAGTTAAATAAAAAATAAATAAACTGTTAAATCATAAAGTTGTCATATAGAACATGAATTAATGATATGTGGCATTGAAATATCATCATTACTTTACATTTTTATAATTTTATCAAATCATTGTTATGTTTATATATTCTTGGGAGACACACTAGCCATGTTATAGTATTTCCAGATTATATTGTAAATGTATAGGTATGTGTTTGGAAAACACTATTCAAATTGAACCTTCATTTACTAGGGGTAGTTTGGATTACCATATCTTGATGATGACCCTTATTTTCAATAAATTTTGTGATGTTAATCCATTATATTTTTATATTTTACATTGATTTTATGTTTTCAATTTTATTAGACATCATGTTTGGTGGTGAAACATGGGAAGAACACTGGGTTTGAATGTTTATTTTGTATGGATTGGAATATAGTGCACCGAACTTAATGTCAATTCTAGAGGACATAAAATATACTTTCAATGTCACTGATGACATTCATATTGGGTTTTTCTTTGACAATATTAAGACTCACAGATGAAGGTCACTATTATATAAGCTCAAAAATTTTATATTTACTATAACCTTTAGGTTTCATTGTGATTGGGACTCTACTAAAGAGGACATGATGGGTGAGTGTGTCTATTAATTCCCTAATTATTTTTGAGTAATTTAATTTAACATTGAAAATAATAAAAGATAATGTGATTATAAATATGATTTTGAATATGTGTTTCTTATCTATAGATCAATGGATAATTTTTGGATGTTTTGGAATAATAGGGCATGTGCATTTCAGTAGTTATTCATCTGAGTATCAAAGGAAAAAAATCAAAATTTTTGGAAATTAATACAAACCTTTATTTCATCGATATTCACCCTCCCATTATATTCAATGCTAGGTAAAATATGTCCTGTTCATTTTCATGTCTGTTATTATCATCTGAAACCTATCAAACCAAAAATCATAGTATGGCTAGTTTTTTCAATATTTGTTGGATACAATGACTATTATATTGTATCATCTTGCATGTTTTTTTTCATTATAATTTTAGACAACCATAATCTGATCAGAACCATTATAGTGAATCCTTTTATATAACTCTAATTTTTTTTCTAATCCTTCCACATTTAATATTCAAATTGTCCATTATTTATAATGCATGAAAGGCCCCATTTTGGTATTCTCACTAAAATTCAACCAATATATTGTACAAATGAAGGAAATATTTTTTAATCATTAATTCCTCAAATTATATCACATGTTGTTTTTCGAACAACTCACAAGCAATTTAGTGCCGAGTTAATTTATAAATATGCTTTTATCAAGTCATATGTTCAATAAATGTAATAATAAATTGATAAGGATTGAATTTCATTAAAAAATAATATATTGTTGCCTTATATTTTTGAAAATTAAAAGATTTTTCATGTACAAAAATTAGTTTTTTCCATAAATTTATGACTATCATGTTTTTCGACGTTTTTAAAAGATGATATCTTTCCTCATCATATACTTTACATAATTTTTGAAGCATAATGATTTTCACTTTATCGAGAAACAATTATCTCGATCTGTTGTCTCTATTAAATAATGTTTCATCTAATAATACATTTTGTGTATTTAATATATTAAATATATATATATATATATATATATATATTGATTGATACTTTTTAGGCATAATGATTCAATATCCATGATTTTATAAAATGACAGCGCACAACCAACTATCAGCCTAGATGTAACTGTCCCACCCAACCAAACTACTAAAACTACACCATTATGATAATACATATAATTTTAGAATCCTCGGAACATTCCATGTTCACCAAATAAATAAAAATAGTAACTATATTTTAACTTGTATCATTGGGTTATAAATTACCCCCATCACACATGACAACCACATTGACATAAATAAAAGTATTGTTAACCCAGGAATTTAGTATAACCAATTAACCAAAAAACATTTGCACAACCAAAAATAATCATACCATATAACATCTAACTAGCTCAAGGAGGAAATTTGGACTAATCAACAATATGATGATTCATATAAATCATTCAATCAATTAATCACTAAACTATACATTCCTGAAAGTGTGACTATTTCCAAACAGGTGGAATTTTATTGAATCAAGTAGAGAGAACAATATATATTTTATTATATATTTCCCTTCACTAATCTAATAATATATATATACATAACCGATCATGGGATTCCCTACTTGTAGAAATTTTTTTCAATTTGTCCTTTTTACTTGATTTTGTTAATATTGTCATTGTTTGTCTTCTCCCAGTTTCTGCTTCAATAATTTTCAGTCCATGAAAAATGGTAAAACATATAAATAATTGGTTATTATGAAATTATAACCATGATTTTTGGATAATTACTAAATATTTTTCAAATATTTCTATAAACCATTACATTCATGGGGTATTTTTGAAAATACGAGATACTGGCGATTAATTATCATCTCAAGTCAAATGGATTAATGGAATCATTATATAAATTATATATATTACACTATAGTATTGATAGGTTTAGTGAGGCTTATTTTCATTAAAAGGTAATTAATTTCATTTGAATTATTGTTTCATGAACATAGTGATAATAATATATTAAATGGAAGAAGTGAAGTATCATGGATATTATATTTTAGTGACTATATTAGTATTATTATTTCAAACATGACTTGACAATACATAGATAAATAACTTTGAAATATAAAATTTTGGTTTCCCTTGGAACAATGGGATAGTGTCTTCTATAACCACCCATTTACGAAGAAGTCGGATAGAATGGTGTGCATATTACCTATACATTTATAGTAAGATATATGGACTCTACATGTCATCAAAAATAACATTCTAAGAACCTACAAAGATTATCATTTCATTTAAAAAACTATTATATATAGTCTGTTGTTTTATATTTTTTTATGTATAATACAAACATTATTTAAAAAATTCATATCTCATGAAATTTCATGGGGAAAAAACTAGTTAATTTGGTATTGTTTATTAATAATTAAAAAACACATAAAATATTGCAAAAAATATATGGTAGGTACATAAATATGTGTCAATTCTATGTTTTCTCTAAGATAATTTTGGTTTCAAAATATATTCTAACAATTGAATCATCTGTGTCATCAAATGAAACATTGGAATAAATACTGATAGGTTCATCCATAATAGAATTATTATCCATTACATGGTCAAAAATATTTCTAACAATGACATCAACAATAACACCATATCGATTTTAATAGTTTTGTTACATAAAACACATTTCTATATCGTGATGAAAAAATTTGAGCTTCATTTGAATGATGTTGACTGTTCATATAAATCACTCTAAATCCATATTTTTCTATAATCATGCCCTATAGTGTCAATGAATCAAAACACTTTAATTTCATCGCTATAAAAATAACATTGGCATATTAAACTAGAAAATATATTCCTTAACCAACTTGATGATATCGAACATTTTCTTCTCGATGTTTCATGTCTAATAAACTCACATAACTATCTATTTCTGTTCTTATCGTTAAACTTTAATGAAACATTTACATTTTTTACTACTATTTATAAAAGAAATAAATCCATTGAAATCCATGGGATTATAATTGTGTACCAAAAATGTTTGGACCAAGTGGAAACACCCTTATTTCATCTGATGTATCATTCATTAGTAATTTTATGAAATGAAAGATACCAAACTAAAATATTAAACAGTTACATTTGATTTGTTAAAGAGAAAAAAAGGAAATATATTACCTTTTACATTAAACATTTAGTAGATTCATGGTTGTTCAAATATTTCTCCCCTCACTATAAAAGGAAAATGATTCCTCTTATTTATTATTTCTAAATGTTTCCTAAAAATATGAGAGATTGAAAATTTCAAATTATATAGAGAAATTAAAGAATGAAAAAATTCATATTTATGAGTTTTATTACCAGATGTAATCATAAAACACAAAACAATTGATAAATATTGTATGATGAGCCATTTCACAATCATCCCTTTTTAACGAAGACATTGAGTATGATCTCGATACCCCAAATGTTTGCCTTAGAGGAGGAAATAGAGGCTCAAAGGGGTCATATTTATCATCATCAGTTATCTTTAGTCTATTTGGCATCGTACTAACATTATGTATGCCTAAAGAATAAGAATCCATTCATTTTTATTCTAATTATCCATTCAAATATATCCTTTAATGTGATATTTATTTTACACATAATGCTTTAATATAAACACAAACCTTTATATCATATACAATTATTGACTCAAAATAGTACAACTAAAAATATCTTCTATGTAAATTTGAAATTTTAAATATGACATACATTAAAAAAATAGGTTTGGAAAATTTTATCCATTTCTAAAATAAAAATCAGTGCACCTCCATTCTATTTATGAACTATAGTTCTCATTATTTTGGAAAAATGGCATCAATAAAAATGACATAACGTAATCATAGAAACTCTAAAAGTATGTTAATGTAAATTTTAAAGTGTAATGTGAATCAAATAATGTAAAATTAAATGGTAATCATGGGTTTTAAGGGATTTTGGTTTAGTAACATTTTCATTCTCTATTTTGAAAATATTACATAAATAACCATGTGAAATCTTAAAACATCACAAGGATGGAATACATTGTTTTTTATTTCCATTTTTCATTATTTAATCGGGAAAAAAACATTCCACTTGATTTGAACAATTTACTCCAGATGAAGTCTTTCTCTTCTAACCAAATATTTCAAAGAATGATGTGACTAAAAATATTTTTTTTCCTATAACATTTAAAAGAGTATCTAGTAACATCTCAAATATTTTTACACAATATCTATTAAATCCAAACAATGTTGAAGAAATTACTATAACCAATACTAAAATACCAATAATATAGATTTATTTTCCCAATTTCTATTGGAATTTGAATTAAAATGTTTTTGTGTTCATATATATGATTAAATTTTTACAATAAAACAATTTAAACCATCGAATTCTTTAGTAATATCATTCCACAAAATTCATTGAGGAGTTTAATCTATATAAACATCATTATTGAACTATATATTATTTTTACTAAAACAAATATCCTAATGTAGAAATCATTAATTCCCTATGAGGATGAAAGTTCATCGAATCATTAACATTTGGGAACATGTATTTTTCTTAAAAATAAGAAAGGATAATATCCCTTTTTTACTCCAACCAAAAAAAATTATCTAATAAGGGAAATCATTTATATAAAATAATAAATACATATGAAGAATAATGTACACCTTATTTAATTTATCATACAATTGTAGACCAATAATCAAAATTTCATTTAACTCATCTTATAATGGATAAAATATATTTTAATATCATTTCAAGGATCAATGGTCCTAGATATAAATATAGTCATGATAATAAAAAATTTCATTATATACATCAATTATGGAAAGTTTTAAATGTGAGTGAAAATTCGAAAAGTAATAAATGTTATATGCATTTATAGTAATTTCATGAAACCATCACAAGATAATCCCAATCTAGCATTTTTGGGTCAGCTAGAAAATTAGAATGTAACATATCAAATTTTTTATTAACTAACTCATCTTTCAGATTAACTGTTTCATCATTATCCTAATTTCTTTAATCTTCATTCCATCTCAAATTTGTTAGCATTTTTTAGAGATAAAAAGTTTTTGAATCCTAATAATTAAAGGGAAGTTTCACATCACTTTATTTTTTTGGTGTGATGGAGTTCTATCTTTATTATTTTTCTACCATGACGTACTACATTATTTTTATTGACTCAACATTTCATTTTCCTTCCAGAACAGAGAATAATATTTGTGGCACGAATGCATATTAGTAGATGAAAATCCATTTTTTCAAAAAACATTGGTGCCATCAAATCATTTTCTAGAATACATGCATCATCAGAATGTAAATCCTTAATAAAGGATAGGAAATAGTCAACTACAGTATTACTAAATACATACATCACTTTCGAGGATGTAATCACATTAAAAACATGGGGTTTTTTCCACAAGACTAATATATTAGGTTATTCTCATATTCCATCTAATTTAAAAAACTATCAACGTAATAATCTTGATTAATGGATGAAATATGTATTTCAGTATTGATTTCCTCATGCACTTGTTTACATGAGGATTTTTCAATTTTGAAAAATAGAAACCAATCAAAACTTAAATTTTTTATACAAATATTTTTATCTAAATTAATGTCATTTTCACATGATATTTCCCTCCATTTTTATACCATGCATGATATATTTTGGAAACTATGTTCAGTGATTTGGTAACTCACTTCTTTAAGAGTTAATCAGGGTCTTCTTCTGAAATAAAAACATTGGCTTTAATCCAATCCTCAATCTGATCTATTATTGAAATAAATGTAAAAAATATCATAACACGTTTTGAACCTCATCAATAACCAGATCAATATTTTACATTAGTCTTTTATCCATCCCGAGGGAAATAAACATACATTTAATAAATAATCATGAAAATAAATTAACATGATATGTATTTTTTCATAAGATAAAAAATAATTCTAAATAAGATGTTTATAAAAAAAATTCATAACAAATTCTTTAATGGAATGTAAAATAATATATATACAAACTCCTAAGATATATCATATATTGTTTAGTTCAATATATAGTGTATATTAATTAAATAATTTATAAGATTGTATAATGAAATATTTATGGTTCTTTAATTGTGGGATGCATAATGGAGAGATTTTCTATTTTAGTATATATGATTGGTGACTATTTTCAGCATATATGACTTCATTTTAGTCAAAGTAATGTGGGGTAGTAAGACATAGAGAATTATTGAGGATATGGGGCGAGGCGTGGAATGTGTTATGTGCCACTTGAAACTATGGTTCTAATCATGAAAAATAAAATAATTATTATTATATTTTATTTCAAAAAATTACTTTATATAAAATTAATATAAATTAACATACACACAAATAGTATCTTTGTATTATTTATAAATAAATTAATTCAATATCTATGGTAATATTTATCATATAATATATATATATGTATTTTATTCATCCATTTTATGTTATAACAGTTGACCAAAATTGATACATATGTATAAATTTTAGAGATTTATATTTTGTTAAAATCACATTCTTCTTCAATGTTATCTTCATGTTGATTTTTTATTTTTTTGAGATAAAAACACTTGATTAATAAATCATAATATCTTGTAAGTATTTAGGTTTTTATTAATTAAATACATTAGTTATGTTATAGAGGAATTAATTTCATCTCATTATATTTCAATAGGGACAAGAATTTTCAATTTAACTTACAAATTTAACAATATAGTATAATATCTCTTCTATGTATATCTTAAAAAAATTATTCATTTGTTGAGAAAATCTTGACAGAAATTATAATATTTTGGAACATTTGTTATTAAAAAATATTAGAAACTATCTTTAATTATAAAACTAATTGAATATACCAATGTTGTTTTCTAATCATTTAAAATATAAAATAATAAAAATTAATAACCTACAATTCATATCAACATTTTCTACACTATTATACCACATTAGTTTCCTCTCAATAAAATATTTACAAATCCATTCATTTATGTGATAGAATTTTGATATTTTTTAAACTATATTCCACTAAAATACATTATCTATAAAATAATTTTATTTCCCAGTACCAGGAGAACATTTAATAGTAGGATACCATTAATTAGGAAACCTAAAGAAACACATAAATTATCTGTTTAAGGATTGATTAATGGAAGGAGTTTTTTATTCATTATATGAAATTTCTACAATGTTTTTCTATCACATATAATCATCATCTAAATCCTCATTTTGGGATTTTGATTCTACAGGTAATTTATTAACCTAATTAATTCCATATTTTGATCCATTTTTCTCTCAAAATATATTTCATTTCATGTTTTATTTTCATACAAACCCTATAGAATCAGGGATATTAGATAATGATCTAATTGAATTTTAAATTTCTAATCCCTCTATGTGATAATATTACATTTTATCAACACATGATATTTGTAAAATATGATAGAACCAAATTTTTTCCTTAGTGAGGAAGTTATGTTCGTAATTTTTTTCAATGAGTGAGTTCAATAGTTGATTTATGTTGAGATTCACCAACTCACAGGATGATATAGTGATATAGTTGTTCAACAAATTTTTATCATTTCAAGTGATTTTTGAGCATAAAAAATGAAAAATATTTATAAAACCATCTAATTTAATACCCTAATTTCATTATTTGATTTTATTTAATTTATTCAAGATATGAAATTATAAATTGACAAACATCACCAGAACTCATACTGATTTAACATAATCATCGATTTATTCATCAAAAATTATTATTTTTTTGTTTTTATTTTTTTTTGTTGATATTTTTTCATTTTTCATGCATGAACACATTTTAATTTCTATCACTGTATATCGACCATTCTCTCAACTGTAATATTCTTTTTTGTAAAAAATATAAAAAAATAATCTTTTACGAATTGGTTATATGATTAGTCTAATTTTTTAACATTGTGAAGGAAAGATCATATGACCAAAAAGCATTACTAAATTATCATGAAAATAAAAAATCAATAATAAAATATATTCTCAATGGGAATCATAAATATCAACCAAATTAATGTATTTTGTGAAGGAAAACTAGGTCAAAAATTAAAAATTAGATCCCAATAATCTTGAACATTGTAGTCTTTTAAGTTCTATAGAATATATTATTAGAAAAATGGATGATAATTGGAAGAACATGAATTATAATAAAATTATAATCATTAATCCCCCACAACATAGGAATGAGTTTGTAGGATGAGTATATATTAGTGAGATTCATGTCTTATAGTTTATTACATCCATCATGTGTTCTGAAATACCATTGGTCTATAAATTATTGTCTCAACCCATTCCATTTTTACTATCATTACTTCATATAATTTATTACCTAATAAACACTCTCTTTAATAAATTAGTAAATTATATAGTGCATTGAATCAACAACAACAGAGTGTGTCAAGGAAATTTGAAATTAAAATTTGTGTTATCAAAATTTTAATTAAGATAAATTCTATTATTTGATTCCATGAAATGGATGATGTATTTTTTGATATATGGGACCAATTTTTAAGTGATCTTCAATAATAATTATATATAATGGGAATGAAAACAAATATAAGACATAAAAATAACTATATTTATTCATGATTAGGGAAATCATGTCTATGAGCCATTATAATGATTCACTGTTTTAATTAGGATGTGTAAGAACAGTCAGTGTTATGAGTAATTTCTTATAGAAAAATTTATAAAAATGTCATGACATGATAGGAAACCATAATATTTTAGTATTTTGGTAGATAATAAAATGGTAAAAATATTGGGGAATTAAAAAAATATTTTACATTCTGGAAAAAAATTCACATCATACCTACATATGAAGAAGATCCATTACTTAAAATGAAACCAATTATTTCCAAAAAGATAAAATTTTAAGGAAATATTAGTACTTGGTGTTCTATATCATGAAAGTATCATGGTTTAAATGTATATATAATTAAAATTATTTAATATTTCATGTAGGAAAGTGTAAAGGTAAGATAAAAATAAAGACTTGGAAATTAGTATTATTTTTAGAGAAGCCTTCATCCACATTAGTTGAAAAGAAATATAAAATCACAATGATAGAATGAAATGGGAAAAATTAAATTATAAAGGGATAATATGGGAAATAGTTAATAGGAAAACATTTAACATGTTTATAATTGAAAACGTCGACAAAAAACCAGTTTAAAAATTTACTAACACACACTATTGTAAATTGATGAAATTCACCAACCATGTAAAATCCTTAATCTAATATTATTATTTAGATAAGGAAGAATATTTGCAGTGAATGAGATTAAGAATTAATTTAATAAATTAAAAAATGTAAAACCCAAAAAAACATTGGTGGGTATGCACATTCTTGAGTTGTGACTGGATGATATCCATACGAAGGAAGATGAAGAATGGGAGGTTGGGTGGAAGCCTTTGAGGCGTGCCTATGGAGAACGTCGGTTGGCCACTTAGTGAGCAGTCGGTGGGGGAGGTGGGTAGTCATGTCATAGGAGTAAGATCATAGGGAATTTATGGTAGTAGGGTCGCTAACTGTTGGGTGGCTACATTGGGGTAGGAGTATCAATAATGATTGAACGAGAGGATCAATGGAGGAGGGTCACAGAAAGGAGATCTCACAATGGTAATGAGATGATGATTGTGAGGAGGAGGAGTGGTGGATGGGGGTAGGTGGATGAAAAAAACGTATTTCAATGGTTTTTGTAAAATATTATATTTAGGTTGACATAGCCACAATTTTAACAAAACTGTCGTTATAAATTAAGATGTAGCCACTGACCTACAAAACCATGGCTGTAGGTCCATGGCTATAGATCATTTTTCTAGAAGTGTCACCATTTTCCATTGAGTACTCCATGAGGGTGGAATATCTTTCTTGACTATCTCACCCCAGTCAATATCTTGTTTTGATCAATGCACATTCCATCTCAGCTACATCCCAAAGAGGATTTCATGCACTTGATCGAATAGTGGTGGCAAGGATATGAGATAACCATCCACACCGACCCTCTATAGGATCTTAAAGTGCTCTATAAAACTCATGGATAATATCACCCCCACCAAATTTTTCCAATTCTCATCACGGGGAGAATCATTGGAAAAAAATTTCTCCTTTAATAAACTACGAGGGCTTGTGATATTAATTTGCCTAATGTTTCTGTCATATTTGTTCCTTCCATGTGTGCTCATGTATCACCTAATCTTTCTATGTTCTTCATTGAAGCATATCTAGTAAAATAATATAATTCTCACTAATATCATAATAATATAAAGGTGGTAGTAAGTTCTCCCATATATGGCCTTGAAAGGTGTATCTCTAATAATATTGTGATAGTTAGTAGTATAAGAAAACTATGAGAGTGGCATGTGATCCTCTAAACTATAGATGATTTTTAACACACATGCCCTCAAAATACCATCCAACACCTTGATAGTCTGCCTAAAATTTCAATCCATTTGGGGGTGAAATTTTCTTCATATCCTAAACATGGTCTTGATATCCCCTAGTGGGCCTCTCCACTACAGTAATATTAATCAAGAATCATGGTCATAGAAAATCGTCAAGGGTACCCCCCTAGAGTTGTAAAATATTCTTCATGTACAACTACACCAAACTATCCATCATGTTTCACTCTTTAATAAAAAGGATTTGAAATATCTATGAAAGGTATTCAACAATCATCGAAATTTATTTATGGCCTCTGGAAATGTGGCTAGAATCACTGGATTTCCCCGAAAAAATGGTGAAATGATCCTCAATAATATACAATACAACTACTAAATATGCTAGGGATATCTGGTTTGGATGAACATTACACTCATTGTCTCACAACTATGTATCGATCATACAATTGATGAGATGAGGACTCATCACCATTGGTTAAAGAAAATATATACCCTTACCCTCCCCCATGTTTAGTTAAAATTATGTGAGACAGTAAGAGACCTCCTCTTCCAATTGATAATGGAAATTCCTTATAATGGAATCGCCAACAACATTTCCCTTCCTAAGAGTATATTAAATCTTGAGGCTATAGTCTGGTAGGAACTCTATCCAGCACCTCTATCTCTCGATAAGATTTATCTGACTGAATATGTACCATAGAATATCTATGGTGTGATAAAAACAAAAAAATGGCCACCCAGAAGATAGTGCCTCCATATCTTCATACCAAATACTATCACGGGAAAATATAGATCATGATATGTGTAGTTATTCTCATGGAATCTAAACTACCTCATCCCATATGTTGTCACTTCCTACAATTATATCCACACATAGCTAAACCCATCTATTGAGGAATCATAAATCACTACCTACTTTATCTCCTCATCTGATTGTCTCATCATAGAAGTACTAGTCAACTACATCCTTATCTTCTAAAAGGGTCTTGAAAACTACTTATTCTGGATAAAATTCTTTCTCTTCCATGTCAAGGAGGATAAAGGGGATTCCCCTCTATAAAATTTTGGAATTCACCTCTTTTAGGACCCTCCAAGCCAAGATAATTTTTCTCCTCTGACATTTTCATAGTTGAATCCAAATAAAGAACTTCACCAATAAGCACTAGTTATAAACGTAATCCATGATCATAAAATGCGTTAAAAATTGAACCTCAGGGATATAAAACTGGGTCTCTGAGAGCTTAACGTAATTTTGGTTCTCTCATAGTAATTCTAGAACCATCCCCAAATACTCTGTTTCTCCTCCTATAACACAGTTTAAATGAGTATTTCATCAATAATGACAATTGCAACCCGATCCATGTATGTATAGAAAATCTTGTTTAGAAAATCCATAAACATAGTAGGGGTATTTTTCAAAACCAAAATGCACAACTAATAACTCATAGTGTCTGTAAAATCATCTGCATGTCATCTTAAGAATACTATCCTTATAAACCTACAAAAATTGTTAGCCAGTACTGTGATAAATCTTTAAGAACCTAATAATTCCTCAAAATTGGTTATAGAGGTCATAAATCCTATGAAATGGGTAATTGTCCTTCATCATTACCTAGTGCATGGAATTATAATCCAAAAAACCCCCAAGGCCCCATCAACCATTTTCATGAAAAAAATAGTGGATTCCCAAGGGGACACATTAGGTCTAGTAAATCCCTTCCAATGATGGTCATACAAATGAACCTTTAGGTCTTAGATATCTATATTGGACACCTTATATTCTACAAAACATATCATCATCTTCTGGGGTGTATGTAATTGCAGAATCCATTCTCTAACATCAGATGTAGTCCCAAAACACCCTCAGGTATGAAATCCATAAATTAATCCACTACCAAAGGAATAAATATGCATAATTATCATGATATATACATGTAAAAACACTTAAAATAATGGGTGATGGATTTCCAGTAACATCTCAAATAAACCCACTAGATCAACCATGAGATCTCTCTCACACAAAAAGAATAATCTCATTCCATATCCCTATATACATCCAAATCATCTGTGATGATAGTCATTATGGTTCTCAAACATAGAAAACCAATCCATACTCGTGATGATGTTATATGGTATATTCATGGTGGCTGAGATGTCCCCTGAGAAATGCTCTCCACCATGTGATTGCTCAAAATTCCAGTATATATGTCAAGGTGAATTATGGTTTTCCATATATACCTTAGGCAATAACTGTTGGGCTAATTCCTCAATAGAAATGAATATCTCTCACACCAATAATAAGTAAATGATATAATGACTCACACTTGTGTTTACTAGTACTAAGGCAGGGTCCAAATAAACCCATATGATACCTTTTAATTTCAAATGTATTTCTCAGTCATAGGTTTTCATAGATTACCACTACCACGGTCCTTACTGCAAGCAACTTGAGATTCATGCAGAAAACATAGAATGGGAAATGTTAGGTTTTAGTGTCGTCATACATATAATTTACCTCCCTCCTATGAATCTTTTCCTCCACTTCTAGTATGGTCTCACTGAGGACCACACTATCACATATAATATATACCTGATCAAGGTGTTGCTTCTGTAGTAGGGGTCCAACTATGTATGTATGTACTTCTCAATAAAAAGGATCGGGAAATCATGAGACAAGTGATCTCATCCATAACATGTATATAATACCCCTTCTTTAGGATGATCAGATCCAAAAATTATTCATTTAGAAATAGACCCACACATATATTTCTGGGTAGGATTATGCTACTAGTGCCAAGAACTCATGATCTATCACCTGCTAGATATTGTAGTTGAATTATCCCTATGATATCCATTTTCATGAATCATTCTCTTGGAAAATAAGTGTTAATATGTTCATTGATACCAAAACACATTCTAATGCTCCCACATAGGTATGGAAACACAAGGAAACTACTCTTACTCATATGTCTACATAGGGTCTCTCCTAAGACTTCTATGCTTGGAATAAACCCCCTAGCACCATATCTATGGAGTATCATATAATGTCAATGAACCTTGTAGAATACTCTTCAATATTAATATCACTATAATATTTTTACAAATTCTATTGGATTCTATAATAGCATAATAATGGACTGTAATACTCCTCACGAAACAACATATTAATGCCTATCCACATGAATGTTGTCCCATCATGATTCTGTGCAACAAGCCTCCACCGTAACCCTGATACTCTGGGGAAATATTGGATGTTAGTACATCCATCTAATCTATAAGGTTCTAGATCATCCAGAATCCTTTGATCACAGAACCATGCAAATTCTCCACTTCCTAGGTATCTGATCACTATGGACCCAAAATGATTGCTTACATTGGATCATGTGTTTTTTTGCTAATCCTTCATGTATCCTCAGTTTACACTGAAAATACTAACTACTACTCAAAATGTGGTGTCACAACACTCTACCCACTTAGAGGTAGCATCCCATAATTATCACCCTAAATAGAGGCCCTATCACTCATCAGATCATCATCATGATCATGAATTGGTTACATGGAAAGATGCCTAAAGGATGAATCATAAAGTAATGATGGCGTACCATGGTTAGATAGAATTATATATATATGGGGAGTTGAATCATGAAGGACAGTCAATATAATTTTCTCTATATAATGAATGTACCGTTGTTTCCTATATCTTATGTCTCAATATACTAAGGTTTAAAAATAGGTATTCAGGTTCCTGGTCAATGGTTCCATCATCCACCACACAAACATTGGGTTTCATAGAATAAAATCCACACTCAATACTCACACAAAAAAGATTCCTTAATTACAAACAAATTTCTCAAATGGGAAAAACTGAAAACACTTTTCCAAGGAATTAATAGCTCGTATACAACTCTATAAAAACCCATCCCACTAGGGCCCACTTGGATTATGGAAGGTATAGAAGTCATGACCATTGGCATGCCTCATTAGGCTAGGGTTTTGGGAAAATCACTAAGAAGGCGTAGAATTATATTGGTGACCCTGTTATAATATATCTATATGGATTTACCCAACCATATCTATGTAATATTGAAAAGGAATATAAAATATAGTAACAACTATATAGTAAACATGCATGAAATAATCTATAGAAAAATTCAATAGAGTACGAAAACAAAAACCCAAAAAATGGTAAAAATACATGGAAAACCAAAATTGAAGTCCAAACATGAACGAAAAAACTATAATAAATAAAAACTAAAAGAGTACAGATCTAGATATCCACACCAAACCACTATATGTGGTCAATATACGTTGTTATCATTATGTTTCCCAAATCCACTACTGATTTATCCATAATCTAATTCAGACAAGACATGTGTTGGGAAATCCAATCCATGGTTGACAATACATACCCACTAGGAAACCCAAAACCCAATGGGAGTGAGATAATGTTATGTTAATAGTCCAATTAGCTGAAATAATTGGACACAAAATCCCAGATTAGAAATATACTCATAAAGAAAAGTGTATGAGAGAGTAAGGGGATCCCAATATCATAGCCCTTCAAAATGTATATGAATCTTCAAATGGTTCCAAAAGTACTTCCCTTTTTCCCAGTATAAGATAGAACCTCACTAGAATGTAATTGGATGGGACCACTCCTCAAATAATATGTTCCACTGTTGAAGGATCCACAACACCCATGGATGACATGTACACTATTAGAGCTAAAAAATGGTGGAGTGCCACTATATATATAGAGTACATGTTGACAGTGTAGGTTAGTAATGTCACTACAAATATAAAGAGTATAGGGAACATGTGACCTAGTTTGACAGAGGATTACAAACCCTATAAACACTCTGAGGATCTTTGATGATCACTCCCATCATTGAGCATTTACTAAAGATGTTTCATGCTTGGAACATCTCAAATTATTTATTATACTCTACAATAAAGACACAACCATGACATATATATAAAAGCACTCGGTATTGTATACTCATAGGAATAAATCTATGTCCCAAAATTATATATAAGAAATGAAATTTTTTTTATGGAATACAATGTGTGTATGGTGTTCCACATGGTACATTACCCCACCACATCACCTAGAAATATTATCCTATAGACATGTATTGGAAATCCATGTAAAAATCACAGTATTTATGGGTCATAGATGGAATATCACACCCACTGAGGACCTGATCACATGCTCATGTTCATTCTTATATACATCTGGTTGTGCTTGTGTATAGGGTTGTGTGCCTGGTCGTACCTGATTTTTTTTCCATGACCATGTACTACCAGATTATAAGAATATCATCTTATATGGGGTAACATAAATTACTAACTAGAACACATATTGGGAACCCGATGAGAGTAATGTGTTGTGTCACCCAAAAAACATGGCGTGTGATCCATAAAACTACCTGAAACCCTTGTTTCCGCTGAAATGGATGTACACGACATTGGTTCTTCCAATTAGAAAGGTGTGTATTCTTTTGAAAAATATGGTGTGTACTTTAGTTTTTAACTGAATTAAATAATATTATTGGGGTTTCCAAATTTGGAATATGCATCATGATTCTTTTCATTGACCGCTCGATACTAATGGAAAAAATCATACAACCTTCATTTCTCGATGTCCAATGCCCGAAAAAATGAAATTGTATCATCCTATTGAAGCCGAAACACATCTCATGTGCCTCCCATCACGTATTTTTTATCATTAAACAAAGATCTACAATTTATTACATGAAATATGTACTGATCTATCAACAAAACACCATTCTATTCATCATGCATAAACCATTGAAAATCTAGAGGTTTGATAACACTCGTACCCACCCAGAAAATATAGAATAATGACCATGTGATCCAATGATGAAGAACACAATTAATGTGTGTGTAATTAATCAAGATCAATTTTTTTCTATCGTTTCCCATTAGATATTGTCTAAATATCATTAAAAAGAGATATAAAAGGTGATGAATGTCCTAGAAATAATAAATTTAATTTAAAATTTTAATTTGAACATTGGGTTCATGTGACGGTTCAAATAATTACATATCAACATCATATAAATAAATTCATACACAATAATAAAATAAAAATTCAAAACAACAGATAATTAGTCCTACCACAAATTGGATGGACCATTGGTGGAGAATGTATTTCCCACTAAATGAGATGTCTTACTGCATTCACTGCCTCTCGATCATCCTCAATTTGATCACCAATCGTCCTTTGATGTGATCTTTAAATGAAAAATTGTATCAGATACAATAAATTATCACATGGTTTATATTTCCAACCCAAAATAATTGTTATAGGTTGGTACTAAAATATTTTTCAATAGGTTAATTCATTTATTAAAATAAATTATTTTTTTATTATTAAATGAACCCTCCAATGATAGACTCAACTGGACATCTGGTTCTGTCAAAAAATAGGTCGTACATAGGGGGAAACCCACCTTATAGAATACAATTTCATCAATAATTAATTATTTAAGACCCCGCAAGTGATTTATTAAAAAAATTTACATAATAATTGTTTTTATATTAGTATTATTAATATTGTTAATATACCAATTGCATGTTTTTTCATAGCATAGAATCTCAGATCATGTTAGTTTCTGGCTGAGAAAATATTCATTCATATATTAAAATGTCTTATAATGAATAAAAAGTAATGGCATAGAGGTATGGTCATTATTACCTCCACACTATCTATATATTTTTTTGACACAAAGGGGATCCCAATGTTTTTTATATACTTATATTACTGTTGGATTAGAATTTCTTGTTAAGTTATCATCTATGATTTTCATCTTGAATTTACGTTGGGAAATAAATTAATCTACCTTCAATATTGTCTAGAATATCTAATGGTTGTTTCCATTTATACCATCTGTGGGACTTACTGATCATAGTGATGAATAGTTTGGATGTCAAATTCAGAATGGACTTGTTGATCGTTTGTTGAGCTCAAATAAATTGTTATCATAAATGTGTATCTATTAACATGTATAAAGGATAGAGGTTGGTGCTGAATGTTTAGGTAGATCATATAGAGGAGAGTATGGGATCATACCTACATTATATTGGAGATATAAAAACATAGGTAGTAAGAATTTCTCTCATAATACAGTCAGCAATTTTCCCCTCTACTTTTCAAGCATTGGTGGATCATTATCATGATTTTTTCCCATATGACTTCTTATTTCCTCCTCCTGATAGATAAATTATCTTTCAGATTGATATTTCACCTTAAGAAAAATAAATATTAATTCTGCTTTATCATATCCAACCAAAAATGTTCATACATTTAAATTTATACTTAGTTGATTTAGAGGTAATGAGATTTATTATATTGAGTGTATCACAATAGGGTGATTCTATGTTGTTTGTAAAGAAGTAATATGGTATTCTAAGACATTGTGTGGACAAAATGACTCTAAATAAGGTAATTATGATAATATATACCCTTTATATAGGATTTATGATATGTCAAATCAATTATACAGATCATGGTGGTTCTCAAATATTAATCATTGCTTATGATGGAATCAGGAGATTTTTATAGAAGACAACACTCCCAAGGTAGTGTATAAGTGTAGGTATGGACTGTATGAGTATCATTTCATTCCATTTTTGTTAAAAAATCACTAGCAGTATTCATGGATCTAATGAACAAAATTTTCCATCTATACAATTACTGATTTATGATGTTTTTTGAAAAAATTACTTATATTTTCAAAGAATACATGAAATCACGTTATTCACATTGATATTATGTTGATCGCAAATAAATTTCATTAAATTTATGAAAAAACATGTAAAAGTTTCATTACTAGATTATTGAGGTGAGTATCCATTGAAATTTAATTTCTGAGGTATGAATATTAGTAGACCCATAGAATGTTGAGGTTGGAATATCTTATGATCATTCTAGTAATTTTATCATATTTAAGACATTCCATGGGTTTATGGGTAACTATTAATGATTCATTTATAACATCTCTTATTTGGAAGGGTCCATGGTAGAGGTGACCAAAAAGGGGTGAATTTTTAGTGTTAAGATCAATTTGAAGAATTATGTTTATAGCTAAAGAAGTTATTTATGATAACCATATTTTCATTATTATCGGCCCTTGGATCTTTTTTCAATTTACTGTGATTCCTCGGGTGTTGGGGTGGGATCTTTATTGGTGGAGAGGGAATATGTCATTTCTTATAGGTCATTTATATTACAACCCCTTGAGTGGATATACAAAAATTCATTATATAGAGTTTTTTTGTTTTGGTTTACCCTTTTTTTTGGGGCGTTATCTCATTAGTGGGAGGTTTGTCATTTAAATGGACCACTAAATCCTATGATATAACTTCTCTAAGGGGGTTATCAATATATTGTAAAATAATTTCATGTATTATATATAGAGACTAGGTATTGATATATCATTATATCTATAGAATGGTAATTTTTTTATAGATTCTCTAACCATGAAAACACCAAAGACAAAGGTACATAGAGAGAGGCCATTAGGGGATGTGTGTAATTGGATATGTTTGATATACGAGTGGTTATTTGATGTATCAATGGATATTATAGAGATTATATATAAACCATTAGCGATAACATAATATTTGGTAGACCATGTGCATGTGAAACAAGATTCATACATTGAGTCTGTGGTGATGTCAGAACATTTTTTATGAAACTATCTAGTTCCATGATAGTCCATATATGATGGTCCTAGGGTTTATTTCCACAAGAGGGCAGTTATTCTTGGTACATTTATGTGGGAGATGAATATTATATTATCACCAAGTGGTGATGAAGAATTAGCATGGTTTATCATAATCCAATTGCTACAGGAGAGGGTACAACTTGCTGGGAAGTGATTACTCGCCCCAGAGACACTATATTGATCACATGATGATAGAAGAAGGAGACTCTAGTAGTTCATTTTAGGCAACTAATTTTTCATATGGGGGACTCCTAAGTTAAATAATCTATGATTGTGGAAAAAAGGGAATATTGTTTTGATATTTTTGGTCCATCCAATATTAACGAATGTTAAACATAGTGGCATATCATTAGTATCATTATCCATGATATTGATGTATACATGAAATTCTTTTTGATTCATTTCATTGGAGGTATAGGGAAAATCCAATGAATATGATTGAATGATAGGACATTGAGGTAAATCCTAATGAATCATTTGTGGGGTTCATTATGTGGATATTAGACTAGTGTGAAAAATTGTTGTTAGGGAAGAAGGTACCACTTAAGACCCTAATGGAAGTGTATAATGATTAAAGAGGAGACATTGTAGCATGAATATGATGTTCATTTGTAATGGATCAAGTTTCTTTAGTGGGACCTCTAAAGACACTTCTCATGGATTTAATACTTTAGGGTTGTAAAAGAGTGACATAACCATTATTTAGGTATGTATTCTGTTAATTACGACAACTATTAACTTGATTTTCCCTTTATAATAATGTTAAATTTAGAGTGGGTTCTCAGAGTTTTTCTATATACGATGGAGGATCAATGGGATCCTAGATGACTAAAACAAGGATACCAGCTAACCCATGGAATTCATTTTAAATGTGATTGTACTGAAAGAGTGATATTCACATTAGTATGTCCCACTGAACTATCAATGGTAATTGTATAATAACATGAATTCTTTTGAGAAAACCAAAAAACTAGTGGACAGGCACTATCTTACTGATGAATCCCATAAATGACCATCATTAATGGGTTTTTAATCAGTTTTCAGTAATATAATTATTTATCTAATATCCACCTAATTATTAACATATTGTGAAAATAACCGCTTAGAGAGATCTCTTATGGTTCTATCAATGTCTCCAACCACACCTCTTGGAACCATGATGTCTACATCGATCGTGGGCATTGCTTGAGTTTATATCCATCCTTTCTCAGACAAATTATCATTCCTTATTTGGAATTTATTCTAAGTCTAATCCATGATGTCTAAATATATGAATCCATATATAGATATAAAAGGGAATTCAATATTAAATAATAGATTGGTATTGTATATCAATTTCTAATTACATATATATGATCGATCCTAGATCTACCATTGATGATGGATTATATCTAGTATGTTGACGCCAATTTCATCACTCTGTATGACCTCTTCCAATAATTATAAAAATAACCACTCAATATTGATGTTTTTGGCCTCGTTCTAGAGAAAAAAAGTTCATAGAAATGATCCTGGTGCCATTCCTAGGTTGTTCTTGAAATTTAGCAATAACTTATTAATGGTACGAAGACCTACAATCAAGGGTGTTTTTATGGAATTTCTTTTCCAATTTTATTTTTTGTTGTATTCCCAGTTCGGATACCATTACATGAAGTGTTATGTTGGTTTGTATAGGAATCTCATCAGACCTTATCTATATATACTGTTCTTTTCCTTATTATATTTGGTATGAATGGATTTCTCAATGTGAGTAGACGAATACTTAATAGGGGTGAATTTATTCCCTTTAAATATCATGTTTGATTTAAAATTTTCTCTTAAATCAATGTAGATTTTTCATATTACATTATGAGAGTTATTTAGTGGAAATATAAAGAAATAAATAAATTAGAGGATAATGAAATATGGTTGTTTGGGGCACAAAAATCTTTTAGTCCACTCCACAAACACTCTACACCATGAGTTTGGTGATTTTACTAGATCTTATCCTTTTCATGGGGACTTCATAAATTTATTGAATGAAACAATCAATTATTAAAAGTATTTTAATAGGCCTTTAACTTATTTTAAAGTAGACCTTCACATCTTATAAATATAAACTGACACTTAAACCATGACTGAGTAAAACTAGATGATATATATATATAATATATAAGATATAGAAGATTGATATGGATTCAGCACACAGTTGACTCCAAAACTGATTACTGTAAAAGATATTTAGGAAATCATAAATGTAGTAAACTGATCAATGATAAATATTCGATTTATCATCATTAAGAAGTAGAATAAATAATAGAGTAACTCACCTTTTAATTTAAAATAAAAGTATCAGAAGAACAATTTTTTTCTTCTTTGACATGTTATTTACTCAACTTCATCTTCAAATTCAGAGATAATAATAGATATAATGAGTATTTAATTTTCTCCACTAAAGTGTTGAATAGAATATGTGATGATAAATATAATAAAATGCTTATATTTTTATTTCATTACAGAAAATAAATACTATCTCCCTTTCTTTGAGTAGCTGAAATAGTACATAGAGTTATATTTTGTTTCTTCTCTGACGTTTTTTCTATTTTGAAATTATTAAATTTTCATTTGTTAGATGTAAATCAGGAATAAATAATCATTATCTAGTAAATTTTTTATACATGTGGAGTCCTTAAAATTCTCCACAACAATCAGAATATCATGAGTTAATGAAAAATCAATATATTCTTGAAATATATTTCCAGATTTATAAAATTCAAAATCCCTCAATTTTAATGATAATAATCACTACATAGTTTCCACAATTCTACAATAGTAAACACCACCATTAAAAATATATTAATTTCAAATAAATCACAATGAAGTTTTATGTAAGGTGAATGAAAAATTTATTAGATTTTAAATAATTAATAAATCAATATCCAACTAATAAATCATAAAGAATAAAGCATATATTATTGGCGAAATTTTTAATATCAAAACTATAAACAAAGTACCATTACATAAAAAATCATAGTCCCATTTTCCATCATTATTCTTGAACTCCTATACCAATGAATTTTTTAGAATATTATAATATGTTATTTAATATAGTGAACATGGCATTGCTTGTAATGTTGTATCATGAGGCCACCTTATAATTCTCAGTAGTTTCCAACTAGTGATACTAAGCTTCCTTAATTCATGAAACCTATTCTAAATTCAAATAATGTCAATAATTTTAAATTTGTTCAGTTCATGTATATTTTTCATTAATTTTTTATTTAATAAACTGATTTCATTCAATTCATGAGACACATTATCCATTGGAAAGTTTATTTAAAATGATTTCATTTAATCCATTATCGAGTTATCTACTTCATCACAATGATTTTGGATTCCACAAATCGTAATGCGTATTCCTAGGTACCCTTCATTCATGCTTCTACATGATGTGTTTTTCATTAATATTTTTTTTATTTTACTATGATTTTCTGAATAAGAAGATATGATACCATTCAATTTTCTCTTTATTCTTTTCTATAAGATATTTTATTAGAACCTTCTCATACGATGTAATATAATTATTCTAGAAGATGCATGTATGATAATTTTTCATCATAAGATAATTCCATCTAAGTAAGATATTTATCATCCATGTAAGATAATTCAATTCAATATTCATAATATATTTCTCATTCTAATATTCTAGTTATATAATCTTAGTATTCAAGTAAGATGACCGAAAAATAGACTTCATATAATTTCCTTTGTCAAAAATAACATGGAAATCGATATTGACTTGATACAGTAATAATTGTTCCATTTTTAGACTTGTAATTAGAAGATTCAGAATATGTCCTAGTTGAATTATATTTATATAAATTTTATATATTTACAATGGATCAATAAAAACATAAATATGAATTCTTCATGTTTATACATCCTCAAATACCGTATCTTTCATATTCTGAAATCTATAGAATTCTAAAAATGTTGCAGAGAAATTGATCATTTTTAATGACTTTGATTTTCAAAGTATATTTTTTAAATATTATATGTATTAATTTTGAGACCATGCACAGAGATGAAAAGAGATTATGAGGCACGGTGTGCCTAGAAAAAATGTTTGAAGAATATTGAAATATTAAAGAGCAGGTGCATTCAATTTTCCTAAAATAGTGGAATAACTTTTAAACAGGTTCCTTGATCAAAAATCTAATGGAACCATTGTGTTCATAATAGAAGCATTATAATAAGTGTGACCTAACATAGGTCGGTGCAGGTTGATTTTTGAATGTCATCACTAACATTTTAAATAAATAAAATAAATTAATAGAAATATATTTTATTTTATTTTTTTACTCAACAATGTAGTGATAGGTTTACCTTCTAATAAACAATTTTTAATAGATTTATGGATTTTTTCATAAAGATGTACTTATCTATAGATGCTAGGATGAATCCTCTGGAGAGTCATGCTGAGCAGGACATAATGGTACTTTGAATTTGTAATCAATGATCATCAGTCTTGATGAATCTCAACAATGGCAATGACATAAAAACTGTTCATCATCATTAAGTAATATTAATGTTGGTAGGATTCATTATTTTTATTCTCTTTCCCCATTCATGATTCCATTGATGAATGTTAACCAATCCATGATTTTTTTAGCTTGGATCGATCTTATTTGCATGATGGGGTGATTTCACTGGTTTATCCAGGTTATTTATTCATTGTTATTTAGAATTTTTGTTTGAATTAATTTATAATTCTAATGGTGATGATCCAATATTTACATTAACATCAATCAAGGTTTGTCCCACTCATTTATTGTTTTTTTCTCCTCCGATTTCTTGAGTTATTCAAACATGTTTTTCATTCTTCCCTCACCTTTTAACAAACAATAGTTGCGCCTATGACTCATGGCACAATGACCCAAATCTAGATATACGACATCAAAATGACCTAAGAGTGGTGAAATGGTGACGGTGTCGGATTGATTGAAGTGATTTGAGAAGACCCATTCTTCAGGAAAGTTGCATGGGGATGGATGAGATTGAAATTCATAGAATACTGAGGTCCTGAATCCCATTGATTTTGTATTAGGGTTGTTTAACAACCTTGGATCTAATGTTTCTAGGTGAATGGACCACTAGAATGAGATTTGGAAGACCAGCCAAGGAGTGTGGAGGAGGATGGAAGGTCTCTGAACATCTTGATACGTTTGACATATACTCCAAACTACATTGTGTGTCTTTATCATTGGATGATGTGACATGTACATTAGAAGTACACAGACCAGCGGTGATGTACACTAGTTACCACATGGCATGTAAAACTCTACACAGCTTGGCATGGACTATGTACATGGTCTACCCCATGTACTAGTACACATCGTACACAGTTTGAAATCACATACTCGCACATGACTAGAGAAATTGGGTGGAACTAGTATATGAGGACCCAACATATAACCCATCTATAATCAATGTACCTTATATCTACATCGAATATTTTAATGACATTTTACATTCTACATGGACACTAACTGAGGTCAAGGGCACAACATATGACCCTAATACACGTAGTGTAACCCTCATTACAAGGCTTGGTTATATTTTACACCGTATAATAGACAAATTTCATTACGATTTGTTCCGACTATCATTTCCCTGAAGGTAATAGAGAATTGTTCCCCACTCATTTTATGATGATCCATTTATAAATATTTCCCAGATAGAGTTATCTGAATCTTCTAAGAGTCATGAAGTAGGATCTTCTCTTCATTCTTCATTCCCTTGGTAAATCCTTTGTATCAACGCTACCAATCCAACCCGGTGTCGATGATCGTCTTAGATGGTTAATCAAGATTGAGTTATTGGTATCACCCCCATGGACATGGATGTGATCCTAATCTATTGTGTTGCATCTCCCTACAAACCTATTGGTATATGTCTCTTATGAGAGTACATGCTGAGTAGTACCTCTCAAATGAATTTAATTAGTGCTATTAGTATAAGTAGTGTGTTCTCTTGGATGAGTGTTTCATGGAATCTTCGAGTTGAATCCCTAGGGTTGGTATACAGTGGTTGTGACTTAACTCTTGACATCATTTCTTGGATTGAGTATATCTAGATATTCTTGTCATATGTTTGGTAGACATTTAGCTATGAAGAGTTGACTATAATTTCCTTTGTTATATTTCTTTATAGATTTGGGGGGTCTTACTAAGATTTTTATACCCACCTCTACATGGGATTTTCCCACACATGTCATGTCTTGGGAAGATGATCATCATTTTGATGGACTATTCGGCGCACCAAGACTAGATATCTCATTGGGAGACTAGATAGGCTGAGGTGTGTTCCTACGACAACAGAAAGTAGTCCCAATAATTTTTCCATCTAGAATGGACTTGAGTTTAAAGAATCATTTTCATGGACTTGTATATTGGACATGTTTAATTTAATTTACTTTCTATCGAACATTGGTTGTGGGATATAGTTCTATGCATGCATTGTTTAATTAGTTTTGTTTTAATTTATACATTTTATGGGCATGGAGTTGTTTACATGTGTACAAGTAAATAAGGAATTCATCCCTAGTATGTGATATGTCCACTTAGTGCTAGTCGCCATCACATGTCCTTTTAGAGGTGGTATTGTGGAGTCACAACATGATCCCCATTGGGATGGGTCGTGATAGAGTGGTATTAGAGGATTTATTTCAACCATTGGATAGTGATTCTGAGAGATTGGATTGGGGAAATAATGTTAAGTGTTTTTTAGTTTATATTTAACACTAGAGACTCCTGTGTTGTTGTGGAAGCTGAAATCTCCATACACCAGTAATATAATAACATTATTTCTTACATGGTACATGAGAATAATGGTTGCAGGGAAAATAATGGTACATGCATCATATAATAATGGATTATGATTTTCATGTACTTATTGAGTCAGCTCTCCGCCAATACTCATTGAATGTAGTTCATTTTTTTGGTTTTCAGATGACTTTATGGTGTATAACATCTAGTATTTAGAAGCCTGGTCTTGAGGATGACCCCCTAAGTGAAGAGGTTCTTATACAGGGACAAATTCCTCAGAGTTTTCTTCCATGTGATACACCATATATACTACCACCAATATAGAATCACATGTAACCAATAGTACCATCATAAAAAGAGAAATGGCTGAGAATGATTCAGAGGTTTTATTCATAGAGACCCCTCCGGTTCCAAGGAATGCCTGAACCACTGGTGGTTGAGGAATAGCTTGATGTGGAGGGTTATATTTTTGTCATCTTGTTACGAATCATTCAGGTCATATAGTGGTCCTATCAAAGAGACATATAAATGGATTAATAGGAATATGGAGGAGTTTCATCACAAAAACAAACGATGTGGTGAATATTTCATGTACGGTGTTTGAGTGCCTCCTCAGTGAGAAGTTCTAACCAATTATATTGATTGATGTGAATATTAAACAACTTCTAAAGCTCTAATAGGGAAGCATAATAGTGACTGATTATTTTTCTATGTTCACCAACCTTTCTAGCTAATTGATGGATATGGTTAGAGATCAGTGTTGTAGGGATCAAACCATTGAGCAGAGGTCTGTGTAGAGACATCTGATCCATCTTTATCCCTATATTAATTCTGGCATATATTCTGGTGATTGAGTAGGCATTGGTGGTTGAAAATTTCTTGGATGGGAAGACACAGTTGGGGACAGTTAGCAGTGGGAAATCAAGGGCAGATACCTCAAATGTAGGAAGACATCATCATTTTCATGAAACTCGATGTTGGACGTGTTTCATGAGAAGGTCCCAAGATAGAGGATCTGCAGTTCAAGACTCATAGGGTGGGTCTAGTCATCCTAGAGAGAGGCAATGATATTCATGTGACAGTAGGGGACATATCACTTGATATTTTCCTACCTGTCATGTAGCTCATAGGGAGAGAGTGGAAAGACCACCAAGGTCAAGAATATGATAGTAGTGGGAGGATTAGTAAGGTGACGTACATGGAAGATGAGAAGGGAGTGAATAAGGTGGTGGTAAATGTTTCAACTTGTTACCACCACCACCATAAAGCGGTCCTCGCTAGGCTTAGTGAGTTGTAGAATAAGTGTGGGGAGAACTACTTGTGGTCCAGGAATATGACCCAAGGGGTCTAAAAATGTTTCCTGGTATGATCTGTGACTTCATACATTAGATATCGTACTGATAGACACATGTGTTAGTCATTCCATTCTCACCACGTATCTTGAACAAGAACTAGAAAATCTGGTTGAACAATAGAGTTTACCCTTATTGTTGGAGTCACCTAATGGAGGAAACTAAAGGATCACAAACCTATGCTGATAGTGTTCCCTATCCCTTGGAGGTGAGGGTTTCAGTTTGAACTTCTTGGTGGTGGCATTGAGGCCTCGGGACGTAATTATTGGTATGGAATTGTTGTCTACAGTTCATACCATGATTGTCTATTTTAGTTAAATTGTATGGTGTGTCCGCTTTCAAAGATTGTGGATTAGCTTTTTAGATGAAAAGGCATTCTAGATAACAGAGGATAAACTCATGTATATGAGGTTTCATCTGCTTACTCATCAGTTGGCTAGCCTAACCATCGTTGTAGTGGATGTTATGAGTTTCCATTTCCCAGCATTAGTAGTGACATATGGGGACATATTTCCTGAATATATTCCATGACTACATCCCTATAAGGAGATATAATTAAACATTTATTTACACCTTTGGATGGAATTGATAACCGCCTCGGCATATCAGATATCCCCCTCAAAGAGTTGCAAGCTGAGGGTGCAGTTGGGGGGCTTGGAAAGGAAGGAATTCGTGAGACCTAGTGTTTCACCCTAGGAATTCCTAGATTATGCTTTCCAAATACCTAGATATGATATTTATATTGTGTTTAGACTATCTGTTGTTGAACCATGTGTTCTTTCGGAATAATTTTCTACAACTGAGAATCAATGACCTCTTTGATCAGTAGATAGGGGAACGATGGTTCTCAAAGGTTGACCTCTGATTAGGCTACCACCAATTGCGAGTGTGGGATGTTGATATACTGATGATGGATTTCAAATTTCATTATTGTCAATATGAATATTTGGTAATTCCAATTTTCATGAAGAATTCCCCAATAGTATTCATGGGACTCAGGAACCCGATCTTTCAGCCCTACTAAAATAGGTTCAGGGTAGTCTTCATCAATGATATCCTTGTGTACATGGAATCTGAGCGGGATCACAATAAAAACATGTGTTTGGATATGTATATACTAAAAGAGTGCAATATTGATGAGAAACATGCAAAGTTCCAATTTTGGATTCGTCCTGTCCACTTTCGGGGACATGTTATCTCAGTAGATGAAGTCGTAGTGGACCTGACCACAGAAGAGGCATTGTTAGCGTGTGAGAAACCTAAGAGCATGAAGGAAGGGAGGATCTTACTTGAGCTAGTATGATATTATTGGATATTCAATCATGACATCTCCATTATATCACCTCCAATGAAAGCTTTAAATCAAAAGGGTCATCCGTTCATGTTGACAGATAAGTGTCTGTAGACTTTCTAGTAGCTTAGGTAGATTTGGACAAGCGCTCCAATCTAGATATTACAGGAGGATGGTATTTATTAAGTAGTATTCTAAAACAAATTATGAATATGGATTAGTTTCATCCTGATATAGAGGATAGAAGTGATTGCATATGTTTCACGATGACTGACTCCACGTGATTTGAACTTCGTGAGCAACGATTTTGAGTTAGCAGTGGTAGTATACACGTAGAGGATGTGGTGACACTACCTGATGGGTGAGTGGTTTATCATCTTCCTAATATCAAGAGTCTCATGTATAGATTATATCATAAGGATATGAACATGAGACATATGATATGGTTGGAGTTCTCAAGGACTATGAATTTGAGATCATCTATACTCATGTGAAGGAGAATATGGTGTCATACACTCTCAGCATGAGATCTAGTTCGTAGTTTCTAAACAAAGAATCTGAGTATTTGGCCTCATTACAGTTATCCTTAATGGATAGAGAATGAGAAGCATACCTCTAGTTGATGTTTATTACCCCTCCACTCATACATTGAGTTAGGGAGTTATAATTAGTGGATACCGATAGTGAGAATCTATGTCATTAGATATCCATAAGTCATGATCCTAATTTATATTTAGAAGGTGGAGATAAATTCATTATTTCTATAGGACGTACTGTAGTACAAGTGTTGTTGTAGGAGGATGTTTGGGGGGATTTTCATGCATCTCATTGGATGGTATATCCAGGTGAATATAAAATGTACCAGGAAATCCAACGTCAGTTCTGGTGGCCATGGATGAAAAAGATAATGGTAGAGTTAATTTCTAAATTCCTTACTTTTCTTCAATTTGAGGATAATAACAGGGTTCAGGAGGGTTTAGTTCAAACCAGTGAGGTGCTATAATGGAAGTGGGTTGGGATATCGATGATCTTTGGGATAGTTTTACCACATACAACTAGGGGACATGATGTCATCAGGGTGATTAGAGACTAACTCCCAATGTCAAAACACTTCTATGAAATCTGAGAGAATAGTTCAGAAGGGAGATTGGGATTCCTCTATGTAAAATATATAGTTTTAATCCTTAGAGATTCATCAATGGTTATTTCAGATAGTGATGCTCACATTACATATTAGTTGTGTAAGGGGCTAAAAGATTCATTTGGGACCTAGTTTTGTTTTATCATAGTGTTTCACCCAAAAATGGATGTTAAGACAGAACGAAACATATGCGTTATAATGATATATTGCAAGCATACATGTTGGTATTAATCCATATTTGGGAGGATCACCTCCCACTGGTGGATTTTAAAAAATATAATAGCCTCTATTCCACCATTGTTATAAGACCATTCTAGGATTTGTATGGGTGTCCCTGCAGGTCTCCACTTTGCAAGATAGACTCAAGAGAGTTTGAAATCATGGGCTCAGTGTTTTTGTAAGCTACTACATAGAAGGTGCAGATCATCAAGGTGTAGAAGAAAACTACCCAGAGCTGTCGGAAGACTTACATTGATAGGAACTGATGGCCTTTTTATTTCATGTAAGGACACCATGTGTTCTTATGGGATTCACATTGACATAGATTATGGAGTTTTGGCCATGGAGGCAATATATTTTTGAGGTTTATCAGTCATTTTTAGATACTGTGTAATGTTGGATGGGTGGAAAGCTACATATCTCTACCACAATAGTTATATGGCCTACATGACGTCTTCTACGTGTCGCAACTGAGGAGGTACGTACATGAACCATTACAAACCATTGAATGGGGGTGTGATAGACAAAGAGGATTTAGTTACTTTTGATTAGTGCCCAGTAGAGGTCAAAGATTGGAATTGAGAGAATCTTTATTGGTTAATTAGTTTCTTTGGTGTGTGTCTGGTCGCATCCTGTGAATCTCCAGAAGAGTAGTTGAGAGCTGGAGTCTATGATTCATGTTTAGTACCCACATATTCCATTATAGACATTGTGTTGTCCTTCTAGGGTCATAAATCCCTAAAGTGGGGAGAATGTAATTACACAGATTTGCCGTATATTATTTTTAAATATAATATATTTTAATTTCAAGATGTGGTGTTGATAAGGCATTCAATTAAGTGGTCAGGTGTTCCAAATACAAATATTTCAGATATATTGAAATATTAAATATAACACACAAATGGATTTATATGAAATGTTTTATAAAAAAATGGGTACCCATAACAGTAATATTAGTGAATTGTTTCATTCAAATCATTAGCTTTACCCTAGGTGAGACCTAACATTGTTCATCATATGTCAATTTTGGAAATTCATTGTGGGTATTTTAAATGAATAAAGAAAATTAAGAGATAGTTTCTGTATTTTATTTCACCAACATAATAATGTAGAGACAGGTTTTTCTTTAAATAAACTATTTTTTAGTGTTTTATAGTTAGTTTCATAACCATTTAATTTTCTATAGCTATTGGGATGAAATCTCTAGAAAATCCTCTCAATTATTCAATTATAGAACACTAAATCAGTAATTGAATAACACCATTATTGATGAATCTCGCAAAAAAATGACCCATTGACTGTTATTCATTAGTGATCAATTTGAATCAAGGTAGAATGCATTATTTTTATTCTCTTTCCATTTCCTCGATTCCTATGATCATCGTGGACTAATAAAAAAATATATTATCTTGTGGATTGATTGTATGTGTATGGAGTGATGATTTTTGTGGGTTTATTGTGGAGATATATTCAATGTGATTTAGAACTATTGTTTGGATTCATTTACCATTATAATGATGATTGACCAATATTGGAAATAAATAGATCGAGGTCGGTCCCTCTCATTTATTTTTCTTTTCCACCTATATCATGTGTTCTCTTAAATTTGTTCTTCGTTCTTCCCCCATCTTTGAAAATCGATCATTTCACCTTATATTTCTTGTACAATGATATTAACATAGAGATCCATCTTCAAAATGAACTAATAGTGGTGCCTTGGAGACAAAAGCAGTCAAATTGATGTGATTTGACAACACCCATTCTTCAAGTTAGTTGAGTGGGGATATATCGTATCAATTTTTTGAGCCGAATGAAAGCCCAAAGCACATAGATTTAATGTTAGAGTGGTGAAATGACCTTGGATATATATTTTCCAGAAAAATGGAGCACAAAGTACATGATTTAGAAAATTGGATGATGTATGCAGAGGAAGAAGACAAGTCTCTATAAAACCCAATACATATGGACTGTACTCTTGAATACATGACATGTAGTCATCTTTGGATGAATCAGTGTGTACATTGGAAGTAAACAGACATGGGGTGGATTACATAGGTTTTATATAGGACATGTACTCCCCCACACAAAATTTACTGGACCAAGTACATGGGATATACGATCTGCTGGTACACGGGTAGGATACATGGGTTGATGTCGTGTACTGGAACATGGACGGAGTACACGGATAGACCTCAGATGCAAGGACATGGAATGAAACCCCTCAACACATCCTATACCCCTTTTCTACATTACATGTTCTGAAGAAATGGGTTGTTGTACATTTGTAGTACCCAGGGTCAAGGGATAGGGCATGTGAGCCTACTACGCATTGTGTAACATTCCTAACATGGCTTGATTATTTTTATACTATATATTAGACAAGAATATATAGGGTTTGTTCCCTTTATCATTTCATTTAAGGTTGGTATGAATCATTCCCTACTAATGAGACTATGAGACCTTCAAGATGATTTCATAGATGGAGTTGTTGGAATCCCCCCCCCCCCTCCACCACCGAGAATCTCGGAGTAGGATATTCTATTCATTCCTCATTCCCTATGTGGAGTCCTTTGTATCAAAGCGACCTGTCCTACCAAAAATGAACTTATACTCAACAGGTTAAGCTATATTGTGTTGTTGACATCACCCCATTTTCATGGATGTGATCCTAACCTACTGTATCATGTATCCCTTTAGATCTATTGGCTTATCTCTCTCATGACAGTACATGATGAGTAGTACCTCTTGGAAAGAGGTCTTCAATGATATCAGAAACAGGAGTGTGTTCTCCCTGATGTGTTCTTTGTGGATCATTCAAGACGAATCACTATTGTTGGTATACAGTGGTTATGACTTACCTATGTAAAACATGTCTTTGATTGAGTATATCTTGATATTATTGTTATATGTTTTTTAGAAATATATATATATATATTTGACTGTACTTGTCTTTGTGACATAGCTTTTTTGTTTTGGGTTATCCTCCTAAGTATTATTATACTCACCCCTGCATGGGTTTTTCCTGCACATGTTGGGTCTTGAGTAGACGATCGACATTTTTATGGAGTCCTAGGAGGGCCAAGACTAGATAGTTCTTTGTGAGATAAGATAGCCCGAGTTGTGTTTATATGGTAACAAAGTTGTCCCAAGTACCATTTCCTTCCTGGATAGACTTAGTTTACATACTCATTTTGGTAGTCTTATATTCTAGACCTATTTACATTACTTTACATTCCATTATACGTTTTTTGTGGAATATTATGTTATATATGCATTGTTTACTTGGTTATGTTTAAATTTCCGCATTTTTTGGGATTGGATATGTTTATATCTTTGCATGTACATAGAAAATTCCTACCATGTTAGAGATATTCCTACATGGTGCAAGTTACGATCCCCTAGCCTATTGGTGGTGGGGTAGGAGATTCATAGCACGATCCACATTGGGATAGGTCATGACACATTTATTAGTGTATCTATATTGAAATTTCATCCATCCATTAATTTAAATGAAATAAAGAAAACCATATTAAATTTTTATGCTAAAAATATGCATGAAATTATTAGATCCAAAGACCATGTTATAACTGAAACATTAATCACATATAGTCTGGAATATTGTAGAGATATAAAAAAGAATTCATAACAATATTGAATATTTAGAGGAACCAAAAAAACATATAAAAAATTATAGTTTAATTATTTGTATATAATTTTATTTTATATACATCACAAAAAAAATCTGTGCAATTTCGATAAATATATCTTTAGATATAATTAAAACACTAAAGTAAATGTAATTTGAAAACATGTTGTATGACTGAACACTTAGAGAAACATCAGACCAAAAAATGAGAATATAAAATTGTTAATTGATCCATTTATTTAGTTCAATAGATCCAACATAATGATATTATCTTTATAAAAAAATGTTAGTTTTAAATTTATATTTATTGTAGCTGTAGATATATTCAATATATATAGAGGTAGTAAAACAGATATCCAGATTTCTAATTTCTAGGAATCTTCTCACCTAAATGATTCTATTCAAACCTATATTCTTCAAAAATAAGATGTGGAAAGTTCCATAATCACAAAACAATAGTCGGAAAAAATCTACACCATTAATAAAATCTAATAAAATTTATAAAACCAGTTAATACAAAATATAATATTTTATTGAAGAATAAATCGAAGTAAAAAAGAAATAAAACTAAAAAGGTTGATGTGATTATGTAAAAACAAATGTGAATGACAAGAAGCCAAACAACACCCCCCATTATAATTAAAAACCCTAAATTCACTCCCCTTATTTTCTTAATGATCATAAAGGTTAGGGAAATGAATTTTATTTTAAAAATTAATAAGAACAAGGGTCATACAATATGATTATACATGGAAATATAAACTCCTCCTTCTTGAAAAAATAAGCCACAAAGGAATTCTTTAAAATGAATATAATAGTGTATTGAAAAGGATTTTAGTTTATAGAAGAGGTGAATATTCTCCCCCCAAAAAATAATAACCAGTTAACCCATTGTACATGATTCCCAAATTTTTTTGATCAAAAATAAAAATATTCTTTAAAATTATAAACACATAACAAGTCATACATTAAAGAGTAAAAAAGTTATCTGAAATGATAATATGATTCTATTAAAATAATTTGTTATACAAAGGGATACACAAACCATAAATAGTTAAAATCCATGTAATGTATAAAAATCATAATAATAATAAATTCGATAAATATTAACTCCCACTCAAAGAAAACACAAATATCAAAATGTATTATTGGAATTGAATGGTGAATAGTTTTAACCAAAACCAT